>CAMTZB010000021.1:7700000-12945000 GCA_947086495.1 Morpho achilles
GGGACGTGGCTACTGATGCCAGGTGGCGTGGATGGTGATGAGACGAGCCGTGTAAGTACCTGTCCGTGTCTGTAGGCTTTCGATACACAGAATGACCAAGCGATGTATCAGAACGTATTTTTATATGGACATCCAGGAATGGTAAGCCTCTGTCTTTTTCCATCTCGTACGTAAATGACATTTTAGGGTGAATGCTGTTTAAATGACTAAGAATTAATTCCACTTCTCGCTGCCCTCCTTGCAGGATAGCATAAATATCATCAACGTACCGTTTCCAAATTTTAATTTCTATAGGTGCAGTGGAAATAGCCCGATCTTCGAAATATTCCATCCACAGGTTGGCTACCACTGGAGCGACCGGACTCCCCATCGCTACTCCATCTATCTGAAGGTAATATTGGCCTCTGTACAGGAAAAAATTCGAGTCTAGACAGTGCTGTAGTAATGTTAGATATACCGCAGGGATATTCATTTGCTGTAGTTTGCGTTTTATTACCTCCAGACAATCCTGGATAGGTACGTTGGTAAAAAGGGATAGTACATCAAAACTAAGCATACACTCTTGTTCTGTAACACATATGTCTTTCAGCAACCGCACGAAATGTCGAGAGTTTTTTACGTAAGTAGATGTGTGACCCAGCAATGGTTGTAAAACACTCGCGATATGCTTGGCCAGTTCATAAGTCGGCGAACCTATCTGGCTGACAATAGGTCGTAGTGGTATGCCATGCCATGTATCGAAAGCCTACACACACGGACAGGTACTTACACGGCTCGTCTCATCACCATCCACGCCACCTGGCATCAGTAGCCACGTCCCTTACCAACCGCGCTTATGACCTCTGCGATGATCTGCACATACAGAGTGAGCTCGACCACGTGCGCAGGGTATTACGGTGGAATGGTCACAACACTCCAATGCAGAACATACAACGCAGACGAAAAGAACGCCCTTTGGAGGTTGAAAGACAGAGGGCTTTGTATAACATGTTGTACCGACCCCACTTAGATTGGGATAAGGGCAAGACGATAGATAGACACATAGATAATACACTTTATGGCACACCATAATAATCCATGAAGATGAAGTTGTGCGAAGTATCGATACAATAGGCGACCATATCGCTAAAAGCGGTCTCTTCCAGCCAAACCTAGGGCAGAGAATTTAATGAAATATCAGCAGTGGGGATGTACAAAATACTAAACAAGATGTTATTTATCTGGCACCCGGGACTACACTTTCAAAAACGACATGCGTGTTTTTTACCCAAATTTTATAAATATGAATCCATAGATATCTGTGAAAGCTTAACAGACAAATAAACAGACTTTCACATTTATAATATTAGTAGGGATATTCTTAACTAACACTAAAAAAATCAAACATATCTATTAAAGAGTTCTCGCGATAATCCCCGACCGTTAACGAGCTCTTCGGTATCACTTTCATTTTCACTCAGGACCACCAAGTGCTCCATAACCATTAAATCCTCTTGTTTACTGCTCCTGTTTGTACCGCTCCCCCTTTCTCTTTACCGTTCACTTCCTAACTTTATAGAGAAGCTAACTAAACAGTGAAACTCGAACATCTCTGAAATCATTCCTCAACTGTGAATAGTTTTATATCTATACATTAAAATATTCATTTTTTATGTCATTAAGGTTTTTATCAGATACTAGGGGCCCGCTCCGGCTTCGCACGGGTATAAAATAAAAATGTATGTCACTCAGTGAAAAAATTTATTAAAATCAATCCAGTAAGTTTTGTTTTATTCATTACAGACCGTAGCCCGCACACGTTAAATTTGGAATGAAACAATTCCCCTTTCCCTATACCATGAAGATTCCCTGCTATCTTTGGAATATCTAAACCTTGGAAAATCTAAACTTTAGAATATACTGTCCAATTTTTTAACCATACTTAACCAAAGACAATATTACGTACAGCTTTTCAAGCTGCTGTCATTTATGTTTTGTAATTCCATGTCATAGTCGTTTTTGTTATACCACGTTTTATAATGACTTGACGGGATAAACTAAATGCGGTCGAATGGAATAAAAAGTATTCTATGTCTGTCTCCTGGTTTTACGCAACCTCTCCACCAATTTGCAGCCAAATTGGTTTATTCGTTCTTGAGTTATAAATAGTGTAACTAACACCAACTTTCTTTTATATATATAGAAGATATACACGTTAGTTACATTAATTTATAGTGCTTTTTACGTATTGCACTTAACTGTCTTCGTCGCCATATCGTGGTCTTTTTCTTGCCATTTAAATAGAGAGTCTACTATACTGTTGAGCATTATAATGATAAGAATGCATAAATTTGATAACTCTGACTATGGAAATAAAATATTGATTGATTGTATACAGATAGTAATTACAAAATTTCCTTGGTTTAAAGTATTATATTTTGAAAATAGCGCTCTTATTGCACGCTCTTACAGGCAATTATCCTAACCAAAAGAGTTGACAATTCAAAAGCACTTGCTTAACAGTTTACTTGAACAAAACATATTTTTAGTTTAAATATGATTACTTGAATGTATAATAAATATATTTGTAGAATAATATCAACTATTACGGAAGAAGAAAAATAAAATGGTAATTTGTAGGGTATTAGTTTACAAATCAAGGCTATACTTCAGTTTGTCTTCTATCACTATTGATGAGCCTCCATTGCTAGATATTGGTCTCTTAAGAGGTCTTGCAAACCGCCACTAAAACACATAAACAAACACTCTAACACACTCTCACCTAATACAAACACAAACAAACAAACACGTGATTAAACAAAAAGAAAATCAATTTACTTAATTTTGATATGACTTCTTGCATCTCTGAACCTATTAAAAGACAATCTTTTAAAGCCATCAGTAAATAAAAGAACCTAAGAAGTTATGTTATTTGAAAGCTATCAAAAAACATTGCTAAAGGATCTTTGAGTCACAACGAATATATATTACTTTTGCTATAATAAACCATTAATATATCAAAGCTTCAACGTAGATTTCCCTTTGATGTGCCCTTTCAGACACTAAAACTTTCATTTTATATTTTCAAATACTTAGGAATATGAGGTTTGTGAAAAGAGCATTGAGTTTACATCTGAGTTAGACGTAATGAGAAAGTTTTGAGCGCAAAGCAAGTAATGTACAAACATAATACATATTTAACAAGATATTTGTAGAAAATAACCTACTAGTGTTTAATTATTACTCGACTAATAATTAACTTCGTACATGACATAAATTATAAATTTATCGCCTATAATTCACAATAATCAACGGGAAGTATGAAAAAACCTACTTTTTAAATCACAATACAAAGGTAAATGGACAAAGCCTAACAATCAACAAATAAAAAAAAATCGCGCCGCGTCTATCTATTGACTGGCCTGATGACGCAGTTGGTAGTGATCCAGGCTTCAGCTCCGCGGGTTGCGGGTTCGATTCCCGCCGAGGGCCAACATTTTCTATAAACACTTTGTTGTTTCTTCGAATCTAGGTGCATATTTGTATTTAAGTTGGTATATTTACCAATTGTCTGTCACCCATAAAACAAGTATTAAGTTATTTAATTTGGGGACGTACGACCGTCTGTATAAGTGTCCCGTATATTTATTTATATTTATCTGTCTATCTGTTCGTGATGAACTCTTATACTACTGAACAAACAAAACTACAATTATTAGGCAGGGAATATTTAAGAACAGGCTGAACAGCAACGCGTTGCCTATACTACTAGTTAATAAATAAAATACCGACTAACCGAAAAAATTAAAACATCTTGACGCCAGCTTTCGTAACTAGTACATACGGTTAATTAATCAAATATATAATTCGATCTATATGATCGATTGGTACAATTTATTTCATATAATATCATTATTTTTGTTTGTAATTTTTATTATTTGACTATGAATTTATTGCGATATCAACAATTGCTTATACATGTGCTTTTTACTTCTTCTTTCTCTTTGCTATAAAAATGTATAAAAAGAAATAAATTCACAATTAAATCATATATAAAACTTAAATTTCTTTTAAAATTTGCTTATGAGTTAAGCTAAGGCAAACTGTTATGTTGTTAACATATATTTGAAACCACAGTTAGTATTGTAGCGTGGTGAATATAAACATCAACCCTTCTCTCCAAAAGGAAAAACCAAGCTTGTTTAGTAGTGAGGTGATAAGAAACCGCTATTTGAATAATTTATAGAAGATAATTATTTAATTAATAAGATATTAATTAATAAGATAATTTATATTGTGTTGATTGTCAGGTACAGTAGTTGTTACTTTGCGAATTCCATAGAATTACGTTCCATTCATATCTCATACATGCAGAATAATTAACCGCACCACAATACACTAGCACCACAAACACACTACACAAGCACTAAATACTTTCACGACGACAATCCCAAAAATCGTTTCACCCGTAACCGAAGCATAATCGGCAGATAGGTTCCATAAAAAAAATTGCAAAGCACTTATTCTTACAAAATTACTGCAATGTTGTCGCAGATTATAGCAAAATAATTCTAGCATTACTTTCGTACAAACTTGAATAAAACGGAAGTCCTTGTATGTAATCATATTTTTTGTAATTGTACTTTTTGCGACAGGTATAAACCTAAAATGGTATCCTTATCTCATTCTAAATATCGGGCACGCACCGAAGTCGTAATTTCAGAATGAAGTACCGCATGGGTAGAAACGCGCCCTTTACACTGATGATTCAGTGTGCGATAATTCGCATGTGCCTGTAACCTCAGCACATTTTTCAGACCTACGGCAAATCTGAGCTTAGCTTTTATCTTCAGGTTTCATTTCATGCGATATCCTAGTGATAAACATAATCCTTATGAAGTTTTTACTGTTTAAAATCCTTGAGTTATGACTTAGATGTTTAATTTATATTTACCTTTTATAAGCACAAATACATAATACAGTTTTCGCTTTTGCCTCACGGTCACGTTTTCAGTTCAATGAGGTTCTGTTAAGACTTATGTGTCTAATTAACATTTGCAATATATCACATGCTTTTTGGTCAAGCAAAAATCGTGACATCACACACCTGCATATATCTAGAGAGTTATGGGGATATTTATAACCTACCAATCTGTATTTGAGTAACGTTGTCGGTCTCGCTTTCAACTGTTCTCTCCAAAAACGGAGACAAGCCTATGTCCAGCAGTGAAACCAAAAAAAATGCTGTCACTTTATCTTCTTTTTATTTGTATAAATATCGATGACGGAAAACATCCTCAAAAAATGCGTGTAGTCTTTTTATTATCTATATCTCGTTCTGTAAAATCATAGTAGGCAATGACCTTCTCTCAAGTTGAAATAGTAGATCCAACTAGAATTGGGATATCACACAGCGATTTAAAAAGAATGAATGGTGAAATAAGATGTATATTTCTGTTAAACAAGAAGAAATAACAAAAAAAAGTACATTAAGGGAAACGTAATAATCTACCTGTTCACGATTCTCATAACAAGGAAAACATAGATTTATACCTTGAGATAAAAACAATAACAAGAAACGATGCTAACGATGCCTTACACGGTTATATGAAAACATAGTGATTTCGTGACTGTAAAGAAAACATTACTTTCTGCGTTTGTAATGTATTTATTTTGGTTACTTTTCAGCAATTATGTCAGTCTTTAATACTGTGTGTATGAGTGAATGTATGTGTTTTTAGTAAGCACATATTATATTGAAAACCATTACCTACTGTAAACGGCAATTTCAAGAGGTCGCTGCTATCGTGCGTATTACGAGTGCAACCGATGGCAAATTCGGCGTAACGCCCATCAACAAATAAAGGTTTTCCATGGCAAAAATTCATCGAGCGCGGAAATATAAGTTGAATTAGTTAGGGTTTCAGTATTACTCACTTATGAACTTTCCTTAAAACTACCTTTACGTAAATATAAAATGATATAAACCGAAGAGCGTTTCTGTCCTAAGATGATCTGTCCTGACTTACGACCACACCAGAAAACTTAACGTTAGAAATCATCTCACTAGTCGGACAAATGGCCTCAGAGTTCACCTACATATTTAAGAGCATATACGGGTAAAACTCTTGCCTGTCCCTAAATAATACGATCACTACTCCGAAACACGTCTCCTAACCATAGGTAATTCTGTAAGAAAAATAGAAATTAAGTGGATTTTACAGATATATGTATAATTGAATACATATATTAGGTAAAACCGCACTAAACGAATTATGGAATAAAGCAAGATAATAATTAAAATGTTAAATGATAATAGAATAAGTAGAAAAATAAAAAAGTAAATACCAGCTCGATATGTACATAAAGATAAAAATTGTAAATACCCCTATACAAACTGCAACGTAAAAATAGCAATTATAAGTAATGTAAAGAAAAATAAAATGTTAAGTAAAATAAGAAATGTAAATGGAAAAGTACATAAGCATGGGTTTAAACAAATGTAAAAAAAATAGTAGCAAGAAATTATAAACCTTAGTAGAAACAGTCTCTAACCTCAATATCAGAGGAACTAGAATATTATAAAAAAAACCATAGGTATTATCGAAAACAACCTTAATAAGCAGCTAAAAGTGTCCATCGGTTTAAGCGACGATGAAATGTCAATTAATAAAGGTTAATTATTTCTTCTTCGTAGTACTACAAAATAAAAGTAAGAATCTACCATAAAAAAGATACGCAAAATTATAAATTGGAAAAGCATTAATTTCATTACAAATTGTCAATCTTGAAGTTACGTTCGCCTATTTGTAAATAAACCGTCTGCGGCTAAAATGGAAAAATGTACCGCCGGCTTCTCGCCTTCTTGATTAGAGTCAGCTTTATCAAATTTAATGTTCGATATTTTTTGCGCCTGTGGAAAATCCATTTTTACAAAGTAAGCAAAGAGCAATTCCCAGAAGGAAAGTGTCCATAAATTAAAGTGTTCTCCAGAGGCGAGTCTCAGTTTCCCGTCACAGTGTAAATAATTGGCCAGCCGTTAAATTTATTACGCAGACAAATTTTGACAAACCGCGGCCTAGTCACATTACAAATGAACGTGATTTGTTTTGACTGTGTTTAGAGAAGTGCAGACTGTTTGTCTAAAAAATAATTACTTTATGTTAATTTTCTTGCTAAGGGTAAAACACTAATTAAGGGTAAACACTAATTAATTAATTAATTTATTATAAACATTAATTAAAGTGTGCAAGTGTTAGTTATTTAAAAGTGTAAAAGTATTATTCATATCATTATTAAATAAATTAAAATACAAATATATTGCATTTTGTTATTTGGTGCCTAAGGTAATTCGACCCAAATCATGAGACAATATGTTATAAGATAAAAGATGATGATGATCGATTTTTAGTCAAGCGGAATCAAATTTCGGAAAAAATACGCTTTTTTATGAAACTCTTAAAAAAATGCTTATACTAAACGATAAAATATTGCTTTTCATCGACGTTAAATATAATTAATCTATGTCGTATTCTAATTTATAGACTTAGGCGTTACTTTGCGGATATCCATAATGATTGTTTTGCTATAATCTGCGTGAAGTCCTTATATGTGCGGATTATAGCAAAAAAAAATTATTATTACTTTGTACGGTTTATTCTTTTATCATAAGAACCATTGTTACAAATTTATTTTTACATAGATCTTAAAGTAACCAGTACTGACTACAAATTAAACGGTAAATATAAAAATCAATATAAAAAGCTCTAGAATCTCCACGAGTAAAAAGTCCCAATGCGGGGACAATGCGCCGCATACCGGATTCGACCATTTCCGCTGCGGCCCAACTCCTGATACCATTCTCTGATATGGTGTTTTTACAGACATTTCTATAAAAAAATCTCATTTATGTTTCATAGAATCATTACCGCATAAATATCTAACTTACTATTTATTTATTTATTCATTTTTATGTATTTGCCACGCGATGCCACGCGGTGGGTCAACTTAATTTAGTCGCCTTTTACCACACCTTGGTAAGAAATGAGGATGGTCTATTCTACTCAGACAGCGGCGGCGATTATATTTAAAGATCAATAAAAACGATTAAATTTATCGAACAACAAGAGGACAAGACAATGCTCAGATTTAAAAAAAGCTTTGGTATAAATATTTGGTGTAATTTAATATCTTTACAATTTTGTTTCATATATGAAAGTTTACAATCGAACTGCCCTATACGTCCTCAATTTATTGAAATATTTTATAGAGCTCATGATAAAATGGTTTAATCATTACGCCATGCAATTCACCCACGCAATCTGCTATTCACATACCAAATTTCACGCAAGCTTCCTCTATATAACAGCCATTTTCCAATCACATTAACGTAAATCTTTATACCCGTACGTTTATCAAATAATGTTTTATACAGATGTTACTTCTTTAGTGGTACGACCCTAACTTACGAAATTACTTAACATATTATAGTTTGTTTTAGATATTAAATTATTAATAAAACAACATGCTTGGCGTCACAAGGAAGAAGAGTTTTATTCACGTCATCATAGACAAGTATCTATGGAAGAGGGCACACAAGTACAATTATAAAATACATTTTTGATATCTTTTTCTAACATTTTTACGCATACTTACCACTCAACCTGTAATCCAAAGAACAATCTTGAACAGTAGTAAAACTTTCTACAAATAAAGCTAAGAAATTTCAGCAACCGTTTCATACGATCTAAATACAATCCTTTTAATAATTCAGAATCACAACTGTCACAAGTAATATGGGAGGGCCGCTTAATGAAAATACGAGCTCGTACTTTGTTTATCTTGACATTCTATTTAATTAGGGATCTTGTTTACAGTTTCAATACGACAGACTTTAAGGCCCGCACGGGTGAACTTTTATCACTTTAGTACATTTATTTTAGGGCAAATTGGCTTTCCGGCAAAATTCATCCGCAAAATGTTTCGTTGAAAATTTGTAGTAGCACTTCGCACAATGTGTACTAATAACTTAAATTTTTTCGTAACCTTTCTATTAGTTTAATTTTATGATATGCATTACAAAATCCGGAATTCAACCGATGTTAAACATGAATCTCTTACGCCGTGTGGTATCCGGCTGAATAGAATAGTACCACCCTCATTTCTTGCCGAGGTGTCGTAAAAGGCGACTAAGGTAAGTCGACCCGCCGTGTGGTATCCGGCTGAGTAGAATAGACAACCCTCTTACTTAACGAGGTGTCGTAAAATACGACTGAGGTAAGTTGACGTCAGGCAGGCGGCCGGTCGTAAAAACGCAGCCAAATCATGTGACAGCATGTTATAACATGTTGTGCCGACCCCACTTTGAGTAGGATAAGGCAGGAAGAAGAGGTAAACATGAGTCTCTTCTTACAATCTTTATCCGGTCAACTCAATTCCTCATACCCTAATCATAATCCTAATCATACTGTCACCCCTCCAACGGATTGGAAGAGAACCACACAAAGAACACGCATGTATAACCACTATCTGAGAAAAAACCCCATTGGTTCTTTCGACTTATTGATTCTATTCTAAATTTTTTTACACAGCCTTTCTATAACCGTTGACTGGCCCGTTGGTGCAGTAGGTAGTGATCCTGCCTTCAGCTCCAGGGATCGTGGATTCGATTCCCGCCGAGGGCCAAAATTTTCTATAAAAGAATTTGTAGATTCTTCGAGCCTGGTCGTTGTTTTTAAGTATGTATTTTAAAATTATATATGTATATATTTACCAGTTCATTCATCCATAACACAAGTATTAAATCGTTTACTTTAGGGACGGACGCCCCTGTGTGTGTAAGTGTCCTATATATTTATTTCTTTAAAATTTATGAAACTTTCATTTATTTCATTTTTGCTGTTCAGATCTTAATTCTAAGAATCAGTTCCTATTTAACCTTCACAGACATTTTAAAAATTATTATGCTAAAACCTGGTAAAAACTTTGCTAAACAATACAATACTCGTACAATTTTGCAAAAACCTGTGTCCTAAATATTTTCTAACTTATTTACGTAATATTATAATACAGATCTGATTTTGTCATAGCCGTGTGGTATACGGCTGAGTAGAATAGTACCACCCTCTTTTCTTACCGAGGTGTCGTAAAAGGCGACTAAGGTAAGTCGACCCGCCGTGTGGTATCCGGCTGAGTAGAATAGACCAACCTCATTACTTACCGAGGTGTCGTAAAAGGCGACTAAGGTAAGATGACCCACCGTGTGGTATCCGGTTTAGTGGAATAGACCATCCTTTTCTTACCGAGGTGTCGTGAAATACGACAGAGGTAAGTTGACGTCAGGCAGGCGGCCGGTCGTAAAAACGCAGCCAAATCATGTTACAGCATGTTTATAACATGCTGTGCCGACCCCACTTAAAGTGGGATAAGGGCAGGAAGATGATGAGATGTGATTTTGTCAGTTGATTAAAATATATCACACTACATTTTGTCCTTTTGAATTCCGAGAACAGAATTACTTCGTGCTATTTATTAATAAGATTTACGAGCTTATAAGTCTAAAAACAAATTCCGATACTTTTAGTTCAGTACAAGATAAACATTTATTAAATAAACAAAGATGTACAAATAAATAATAGCAGATAGCGCTGGTACATTGGTTGAAATAAGTCGTTTTGTTGTGAAATAAATCTGGGCAATGTGTTGAGAGCGTCGCCGCAGCCGGGTGGCGCGGCGCCAGCGGCCTCTCTGCTCCACTGTGTCGCAAATTTAAATATTAATATTGACTGCTTTTGAAAACAACTAATACTGCATCGCATTCACTCTGTATTTATTCCTTTTTTCTGGCATTTTGTCAAACTTCGGCTTCTCGTGTAAAAAGCAAAGCATGATTTAGTGAAATCTGAGTTATTAATCGTGATAATTGATACTATCAAAATTACTCTTATCAACATCTTCCTGCCCTTATCCCAGGGTGGTCTATTCTACTAAACCGGATACCACACGTCGGCGACGACTTACCGTAGTCGCCTTTTACGACACCTCGGTAAGAAATAAGGGTGGTACTATTCTATTCAGCCGGATACCACACGGCGTTATCAAAATTACTCTATGTTAATGTTATTATGAGGTTAGAATCTAATTTCTAATTTAAAACCACGATGTGGTGTTATCTCAGTAAGCATGCCCATGAGCCGTCAGCCTGAGCAATATAAGAAATATCTGTAAATAATCATTAAAACAAGGCACAAATTTACTATCCTCGTACAACTAGTTTACTTTGACTGGCCCGTTGGCGCAGTGGGTAGTGATCCTGCCTTCAGCTCTGCGGGTCGCGGGTTCGATTCCCGCCGAACATTTTCTATAAAAAGAATTTGTCGGCCTTTGAGCCTGGGTGTATATTTGTATTTATGTATGTATTTAAAAAATATATAAGTATATATTCACCAGTTTTCTGTCTACCATAACACAAGTATTAAGTTACTTACTTTGGGGACGGACGACCGTGTGTGTAAGTGTCCCATATATTTATTTATTATTTATTTATTTATTGTTTAGGGGTCCTGGATGTCAGGCGGTCGTCGATTAGAGAAAAATTGATTTCGTGTCACGTACAGGTTCTAATAATCATCATCTTCCTGCCCATATCCCAATCTAAGTGGAGTCGGCACAACAAGTTATCAACATGACGTCACATGATTTGGCTACGTATTTTACGACCGGCCGCCTGCCTGACATCAACATACCTTAGTCGTATTTTACGACACCTCGGTAAGAAAGAGGGTGGTCTAATCTACCTAACCAGATACCACACGGTGGGTCATTTTACCTTAGTCGCGTTTTACGACATTTCGGTAATAAAGAGGGTGGTCTATTCTACTCAGCCGGATACCAAGCGGCGGGTCGATTTACTTTAGTCGACTTTTACGACAACTCGGTAAGAAATGAGGGTGATACTATTCTATTCAGCCAGATACCAGTACAGGTTCTAATGAATAAAATCAAATTGAATGAAATAACTTTTACAGTTTTTATACTTTACTATATACAAAAATAACATTACAAAACAAAAAAATTTTATGCTAAAATAGTTTTTATTTTTTTGTAGACGAATGTGGCCGTGTAAAATGTCAAGGCTAGTTTTCAGTGGTGGTCAAACTGAAACAAAAATTTTCATTAAAAACAATTTAAAATTTAAATGAATTGAATAAAAAAACGGATAAGGGACAATTAATTATGTGATTATTAAAAAAACATCTTTAAACACCAAAATCTACTGCTAGAAAAAAACTAAAACATATAAAAGTCAAATTAATATTTTACTCAGCTTTTAGCGATAGCTACAGCTCGCACTCACTTACTCGAACATTACGCAATATTACTTTAAATCACAATCGTTTGAAAAACACTATTTTACACAATTTCAATGTATTTATATATTTAGAAAACCTGACGAATTCATCATAAACAAAAACAAATTGACCGTTTTCCAAAGTACAAGTCTGTACAAAGTGTTCCCTTGTCGCAAAGATCTTTGCATATCGCGATCAAGCTAAATGTGGGTGTTTCAGGCGACTCGTCGTAATGTAGCTGTATTATAAGCGAGCTCGGTGAAAATAACAACTGGCCGTTTGCCAAAGCAAGAAAAGGCATTTATTACGATGGGGACCGCTGCGAAATGGAAGGCTGTTTTAGACATAAAAACAGTACTTCATTTAACAATTATCATCATCCTTCTGCCCTCATCCCACTCTAAGTGGGGTCGGCACAACACCTTATAAACATGTTGTCACATGATTTGGCTACGTATTTTACGACCTGCCGCCTACTTGTCGTCAACTTACCTTAATCGAATTTTACGACATCTCGGTAAGAAATGAGGGTGGTCTATTCTCCTCAGTCGTATACCACATGGCATTCATTTAACAATTATATATGATTATATAGTAATTTTATTAATACTCTTTAATCAATAAAAAAAAAATGTAAAGTAACGGCCTCTTTTTGTCCCACTGTCGGGCATAGGCCTCCTCTCTCCGTTTTTGGAGAAAAGAGATGAAGCTATGGCCCACCACGCTGCTCTAATGCGAATTAGTAGGTTACACATATCTCCAGAAATGTCTACAGATATTCAGTTAATATTCTTATATTATATTAATATTAACTGAATAAAGTATTAACTGAATAAATAATTTAAGTAAAATTTATTTAAAATTCAATTTTTATGATATTAATATACTTAGTTATATGCTTTAATCTATACTTCTATTCAATGCTACGTTCTACCCACAACGATGACCGTCAAGACATTAGTACCGGGATAAAATATGTATCTGTATGTGATCGATTTTCACCAAATCTATTGAACGGATTTTGTACGCTATTAATGTACTGAAAGAAAATGCAATTCTTGAGGAAAGTTTAAGTTAACACTGCATTACGGTTTTATGAGAATAGGAATAGGAAAAACATTTGTGACACACTGAAATGCACGCGTGCAAAGCCACTGGCACACCTAGTATTCTCATAAAAAGTAACCACCACATCCGCTATCAATCTTGAACTTGAAACTTTACTTTTGGTGATTCTAAAATATATATTTATGTGCTTCGACCTACACACTTGTAAAAACATAAAGTGAATGATAGTGGCACGCGCATATTGTTTCACATCGTACACAATGCAGAATTTTTTATTGCCTGATTCAGTGTTACTTCATACAGCGACTCCGCAGCACATAATTTACAACACTCTGAAATGCAATACGGATACTCCCATAATGTACGACGCGAAATTTAATCGGAGTTTTTCTGGGTACACAGTAATATATGGGTATACAATAAGTTTTCATGCAAAGTATAATTGTCTGCATTTTTGACTGGATTGGGTTGAAGTGTTATTAAAAATAATAATCTTATTATGTGAGAAAAAGACCAAAAATGACCAAGAAGACTACATTGATCTACGAGCTACATCTATATATATTATAGAACAAAGTCCTCAAAAGTTTGTCTGTATATAATCGATTTTCTGAAAGTATAATGAATCATGAAAGGCTAAATCGATTTTGATGGGAATTGCACTGGAAAGTAAGTTATGTGCAATATAGGCTACTCTTTATCCTAGAACTCCCATTACGTTGTGATTAACGCGAGAAGGAATACCTAACATAATTAAAATAATAAAGAATATTTTAACATATAAAACAATAAGAAGGATATCACGTTTACTTGTTGTTAATAGTCATAAGTAACAAAATGAAAACCGAAAAAAGAGTCAACACTATTAAACATCAGATTTACAGTCAATTAAATATAATTCTTATTCAATTATATCGTGATTACCTCGCAATTCAAAGGACTTGTATTACTTAATTTCCTTTTAACGAATCCTTCGCAATAAGTTGAAATTAAATGTGTCTTTTAATTCCTACCACTCAGGCCTTTTGTTTGAAATTGTTTGTTCCACTAATTGTGACGGAATTCCTATTTACAAAACAAATAAACTTTCAGCTCGTAACTTTTCCAATCATGAAAGACTTGTTGTTGCATTTTTATTGTATTAACGCCTGCATTGGAATTCTCAGTTAAAAGGATAAGCCTTACTCAAATTAACAGAAATAACAAAGCAATGTACGAATGGAAGAATGGGAGATGAGAACATATTGTGCGGATCCCACTTAGGGTGGGATAATTATAGAAGAATGAACAGAGCGCTCTAAAATTATATTGTCAATATTCACTTAAAATTTAATTATTATCTTTTAATTTTGTAGTTAACTTTCAAAATCTGAAAAACAAACCTAGGCACTAGTATTATTATTGATAGCTGTGCACAGAGTGGGTTATGGTAAAGCGCGAGCACTTTGTATAAAAGAAGGTATTTTCCGGCTAAGGTAAGCCTTCCTTACCTTAGCCGGCAGCATAGAATGGAGTTGCCAGTAGCAAACCATTATCTTAAAGTATAAAGATATTAAAGATATAAAGCCAAAAGTATCTCTTAGGCAAGTAGTAAGTAAGTAGCACACATCTGGACGCCTTGCATCTCGTGACTGCTATATCGAAAAACATCACCATTTTATAGTAGATATTTTGTAAATTCCGAGAGTTTCAATCACTACCTCACATATTATATACAAATTATTAACTTTGGTTTTGACAGATGCCGAAATCTGATGCAATAGCCCAGTATAATCCAAACATTATGGATTGCAGAAGGTAAGGAAATAATATAATAAAGAAAACAATAGGTTTTTTGAATTTAAACTATTGTGAGTAGTATTCATAGTCAATGAATAGAACCGGCTAATCTTATTCTATCGGGTTATGAAATTGGCCGGTACCCGAATTTTAACAGAGGCGGGCGATGGACACTACCTCCGGCGTGGAAACCGATTTTTGACACTACTGGTTCATACAAAGACCGCTTTGAACCCGACACCGTAAGCGTCGCGTGCACAAACTTCATCCGTGCATGCGATGACGAAAGACCAGAGCGACAGGGAACACTTGGAAGAGGTACGGTCACCGCCGCCACCGTGTCCCCCCGCACCCCCACCACCCACGAGTCGCGCCCAGCGAGCTGCGGGACGCAGTTCCCGCCGCGATAACATCGTGTAAAGTGGTCATGAATAAGAGCCCCGGTTGGGTTCGAAACTAGTCGGGCTAACCCGATAGAATAAGACGTGAGTATAGCCGGTTCTATACATTGACTAAAAAAATAGGTTTTGAAAGTGGAGTATTATGACTTAATTAAATTTAATTAATAAAAATAATACCGGAACTTGAAAGGTCGAATCCAAAACGAACAATGGTCGAATTTATGAGTTTATATTACATAAACTTTTCATATTTTGAAATTCTTCTAAAATGAAAGTTCTTTTTTGTAGAAAACTGTAAGAAGTATGTTTGTTACACGACAAATAAGATAGAATACCGGCAATACTTGCTCCCTCCTAGATTTCATTACCGAAGAACAAAGAGTTTCCACATGTCAATACCATTGCTCGGCAGTGCGTAACTCAGCCAAATTAAATGTCTATCCATTACGTAAAAGGTAAAAGGAAATGGTATGAGTGAAATTCGAAAACAACAATCCTGGAAATTTACTTAGGACTTAAAGTTACAAAAGTTAAAAAATTTACATTTATGTTTTTATTGTTCTTCAGTCGATGAATGTCCTGCTGGCCAAAGGTCTCTTCACGTGATCTCCATACCACACGATCTTGTGCCGCTTGGGTCTAGAGGCTTCTCGCGACCCTTTTGAGGTCTTTACAAACCGCTGCCAGGAATAGCGGGACTGCCGAGGACTAAAGACTATGTTTTGAACTGTAAGACCATGATGGTTTAACCAATAATCATCACGCTTGGTATGCGGTTTAGTGATCTCAGTGCTGACCATATTGCACCGATAGCGCTGCTGGTCCCTGACGGGTAGCAGGATTTGGGGCAGAGAATGGTAATACCGTCATTAAATGGTCAGGAGACCCTTCTTGGTTTACCTGCAGGGTGCATCATGAACAGCTAAGTTTGCGGCGTAATAAGTATTAGAAGGCAATTGAGGAGAGTGAGTGGGACAAGCCTCCCACTTACAACCCAATTTACATTTATCAGAAGCAAGTAATACTAGCTCTCCCTCCTGTTAAGACACGGTTTGGGCTTGCTATAACTATACCATCTTACATAGGACATTTTTATTTCCAAAACACTGTTAGTCATTCAATTAGTCGGTGAAATATTTCAATAAATGAAGATCAATTTACGATATATGAAGATATAGAAGCAAAGAGAATTTCTTTTTCTTAAAGGAAACTTTTATTACCTAAGATTGATACCGAATAAAATATTATGACCCTAAAGGAAATCATTACGAGATTACGTTAGCGTTTCCTTTGCTTCTATTTATTCTTTCATAACAGCGAGTTGTATTAGGAGTTTTTATCTTAGTTTTTTAATATAAGGCTGTCCGTAGCGATAGTCTAAGGCTCGAAGTCAGTTATCTATTTAAATCGTAACCGTAACTTATATAATAGTGTATTAAAATTAAATTGCGTTATTAGTGTAAAATAGAATAAATAAGCAATTAAGGAAGGACTCCGTATAGTTATTGATATAAATATAACTTTATCAGGAGGAGTGAAAAGGTACCAAGAGTGACGGTATTATATTGGGTATCCATATATGTATGATTTGTTTCGTCTTGCAAAGGACAGAGTGCCTTACAATACTCTAACGGCCTACATTCAGTGGTGAAGAGACACGACAAAAAAAAGAACTCATAGATTACAGCAGTTTAAAAACACTGTTAAAAAGAGGCTGATACAGAAAGCCTACTATACTCTTGAATATTATTTAGAAGATAAGAATGTGTGGATATAGCTCTCTTTGAACCTGTACAAGACAGTAACGACATAATGTAAATAGTATTAAGAATTATAATTTTAAAAGAGCAACCGCCGAGTTTCTTGCTGGCTCTTCTCGGTAGGAACAGCTTTCCGAACCAGCAGTAGAGTTGACGATTCAAAAGCACTTGTTTACAAGTTTATTTGAATAAAGAATATTTTGAATTTGAATTTGTAATATATTGTCAGCAACAAATTTCTTTAAAAATCAAATATACTTCATAAAAATTATTACATTTAATCCTATTACTGCTACTTTTACTTATTACATATATAATATTTTTATAGTAAAATAAATTAAAAAGAAAATATGACGTCTGGTATCCGGCTGAGTAGGATAGACCACCCTCATTTCTTACCGAGGCGTCGTAAAAGTCGACTAAGGCAAGTCGACCCGCTGTGTGGTATCTGATTGATTAGAATAGATCACCCCCATTTCTTACCGAGGTGTCATAAAATACGACTAAGGTAAGTTGACATCAGGCAGGCGGCTAATTGTAAAATATGTGGCCAACATGTTGATAACACGTTGTGCCGACCCCACCCAACAAGTGGGATAACGGCAAAAGGATAAATAAAATAAAAAAATTATAACAGGTATTTTTTATAATATACACACAGCACTGCTATCTCTCTGGAACTCAACTGCAGCGTGCAAATATTCCTTATCTAAATAAGAAACTATTTGCACTACATGCATATTTAATAAGGAGAAATTCTATATTTTTATTAGTTGTAGCACGCGATCCATTAAATCGACGTAAAGAAAATAAATTATCCGTCAATACCAAATTTGCCAGATTAACTGTTCTTGGACGAAATACAGTCAACCCTCCTATAGCGCGGTACTCTTAGAACATGGTTGCCATATAACGCGGTACGCACTCACCGCGTTATAGAAGGGTTGACTGTAATACATTTATAAAAGCCCTTCCGAGACTACTTCATACTGGACATTCTAAAAGAGTTCCTCAAATTTGCTACTGACAGTGGTGGATCAAATCCTACATCATTATTTTGAAACAAGAATATGGCTAACTAATTCAAGGACAATACAGAAAACCTGCATCTTATATACATTCAAAGATAAAAAATCTACTGAAGATTCCGCATATATAATTTGAGGATTTACTCTGCTTCTACTATACTTATACTCGAAACCGCGTTGGGTTGTCTAGTTTAGTAATAAATGGCATGAAACATTTTCTGTGTTATAAAGTACGGTTATATCATATTGAGGAGGCAAGATTTAATATCCTGTTCAGTTGCTTCCGTTTCCTGACATTTTCTTTACAAACTAAATATTGAATCTTGGAGCTGATTTCCCAGTCTGTGGCACTTGAATACACGGTACAAGTTAACCTTTCTGTCATTTAGGGATTTCCACTTAACATTCAAAAACGCATAATCAATAATTCCTCATTAAAATTATTGTTTAATAAAGATAATTGCTGAGCACAAGTCTATTTTATCTTATTTCTGCCGGATTCTTGGTTTTCTATATCACTAATTATAATAGTATAGCTTTTTTGGGACACTTAAAAAGTGCGATATTATTCAGAGAATACTCTGTTTGAGAATACGCTATTTTTATGTTACATAACATCAATGTAATACCTTATTAATTAAGAATGTGTCATCTGATAAACTTGGTACATTAAAAAAGTAAAGTAGCACATTATTTTACCACTCAAAACTGTTCAAAAGATTCATTTCTCCACAGAGAGAAAGATGTTAAACCCTCTTTAAGCCTTACACACTGCTTTTATTTCGATAGTAGGTTACAAATACCTCAAACTTCTTCATCAGCTTCAATCACGATGTTTGCTTCACCATAATTCGTATAAGGAAAATTTTAAGAAAGTATATTTTTTTTTAATCCACAGGTTTAGCCTGCTTGGGATTAAATACACGAACTCGTTTGGTTTTAGCGTATCTACATATCTAACATATGCTTCGTCTTAGAAACAGTTATGAGAAATCTTGGCAGAAATCGTAAAATTCTGGTGTGAATGAAAACTAATTTGCCACTAAAATCCAGGGTTATATCTGACACATTAACAAATCAGAGCATCATTTATACTAATTAATTAGTAAATTAACTTAAAAAGTTCATAATACAGCCTGTTCTGATATTGTATTTCGAAACTGCGGGAATACTCTGCAAGCTAGGTGTAGATAATTTCACGCGTTTCTCTTCAATTGTTTTTATTTTAATATCACATTATATCATCTCGCTATTCGCTTTGTTTCACTCGACATTGAACACTTAATTGTGTTAAAAACCAAACAATTTTTAAAATTGATTAAATTTTGATACGCGAACAATCAGATACTAAAGCAACTGAAGTTCAGACAATTACATTAGGATGAAGAAGCTATCATGCTACGGGAACGTAATAAATATATGCATTCTACATATTAAACTATAATTAGGAACCAGAACATTAGAGACTACAGAATTAATGTTAATCGCATAAACAATATTAATATTAATTACAGATCTTTATATATAACTAAAATTTTATTCCCTCAATGATCCCATAACTTTGTGTTATTATAAATTTTAAATTGTGAATATAAAAAATTCTCACCCATAATCGTCCCAAAAACTCGTCATATTTCATGTGAAAAATGAACGATGTTAGTCCGTAAACTATGTTTTACTACTATAAAAAAAATCATCATAATATCACGTCAGATACTTAAACGAAATAAATGTCTATTTACTGGACTTATCCATTGTAATTGTACTTAAACCCCTTTAATAGATATGGCGCGAGCTCAAATGTTATAAAAAGGGATAACGCGTGTCGTAATACAAATAATAATCCAAAAAAATATGCTCCTGCCGTCTATTTACAGAGTCGTGACCTCGTTCCACATGAGAATATCAAATGTATTTCATTGGTTAAGCAGTATTGACCCAAATAGGTATTGAGATGATCGACCCGCTATAGCGTCTTCCCAGTGCGACATTTTGTATATGCGTCGTAAATCACATCAAATTTATACTCGTAACTCAATAGGAAAGTGCACATTTACATTTATTTATTCCTAATGTATCATTTGCAAAATAAATTATTATATTAAAAAGTTGTAGAGAATATTTTGCATATTTTTTCAACTGTTTTATAATTTTGGCACGAAACCTGCATACTGCGACACTATTTAAGAAAGTAAAGCTTTGAGCTCTTTATCAGATCTTATTAAAGGCAGCACGGCGCCCCATTCCGATCACGTAGACAATTATTCGAGTAAAGTGTGCGGGCTTGAATCGCTAACCTCAGTGAACGGCCAACTTTTACAATAAATCCATCCTGGCTTCGACAGTTAATCAGTCCACCGATAAAAGCTTTAATCAGGAGTTAGGTACCTGCGAGGCGCAACTCATTTTATTCTATTACGCTCTGTTCGTATAGCTAACCTGACCGTACAGTCGCCAGCAATAATTGCTAAACACTAACCATATAAAGCATAACTAAACTAAATAATAAAAATTGTGTGATGGTCAAGTGTCATAGCACGTGATTTCTACGAAGGGTTTTGGGGTTTAAGATCGCGAATTTTATATAAAAACTAATGAGCTTAATATGCGTTTTACAACTCCTAGAGTGTTTGTAATTTCTCAATCTGCAATGTGTAATAACAGTCTATAAGTTTTTAATAGACACACAAATTTTATAGCATCCTTTATAATCCCAACCTTTACATCCAGCGTTTCAACATCAAGTTATTTAGCTGGTGATTATTAATTATTCATATCACTACATATTATAAAACAAAGTCCATATTTCCGTATGTACGCATAAAACTTTAAAACTACGCAACCGATTTTGATGCGGTTTTTTTTAATAGATAGAGTGATTCCAGAGGAAGGTTTGTACGTATAATAACATTCAATACGAAGTAGAGAAATACTGTAATTTTTGAGGTTTCTGTAAATAATTACATTTTTTCCGCTTACATTGCAAACGCAGGCTAAACCCTACGAGATTTATCAAAATGATGTACTAAGTATTTGTACACCTTGAAAAGGTCTATAGAAAAATCCGAGATGGTATATATCTATCTCTTATGGATAGCCCACAATAGCATTTTTTTTCATTTACTTTTTACGAAAAATGATGCCTTATGTTCAAAGCAATTTTTATACAATACAGCATTAATCCTTATCCAATTGAGTACCTTAAATAAATTGTTGATTTAATATAGATCAATATGGCCGTTTACAGCATGTAATTTAAGTGAACATTTTCGGAGATATTACAGATTTAAAATGCCGTGAGGACGCCGCGCTTCACCCTATAGCACTTCGAACCTTTTAGAGTTTGTTTAAAGACATTCTGTAATTAATTGTAAAAATAAAATACAAAGGTAAAATGTAAAAGTAAATAAGTAAAAATGTACTATATGAGTTTAGATATTCCAAAGATAGCAGGAAATCGTCTTGGTATAGGGAGAGGAAATTGTTTTTCTCCAAATTTAACGCGTGCGGGCCACGGGCAGTAATGAAAAAATCAAAACTACTGGATCGATTTTACTCATTTTTTTTACACTGACTGACATGGGATATATATTTTATACCAGTGCGAAGCAGGGGCAGGCCGCTAGTTTGTTAATAAAATAGTATTCCTTGTTTTTTGTTCGTTCAATTCGAGAACGTTTCGAAAGTTACGTAAATTTTTTGATCCCTGATGATCATTAAACTTGGTTTAACTACAAATTAGATTGAATAAAACTAAAAATACTTGACAGTATTTCTACGCGGTCAAAACCCGTTAATTCAAAGAGAGTGGCTCTTAAAAAAAGGGTAGCACTTTTCCTATTGTGGGCTTCTTTACTGTAAATATTGTTCTCCGAACTGAACTTTTTGCTTATATTTGCTTGAATGCTGTATGAATGTACTGACATTATACTACTAAGTTAATATATTTCGTGTCGCGAAACTTCAGTAACTCTAACTTCGGACTTTAGTTTTAGTTGACAGGACCCAGTACGACTGGGTAAGGACAACATTAATTATTGCATTAGCCGTGACTGCTGAATGTTAAGTGGTTTCAAACAAAAGTCAGGTACTCTTTATAGTAAAGCAAAACATCGTGGTTAGACCTGTATAACATCTCTCGTCAATTTCTGGGACATTTGCCAAATAGCATTGGAGCAGCATGGCGGGTATAAACTCAGACCCTTTTCTTAATAATAATAGTATTAAGATAGTAAAAGACCACTCCTTTAATTTTTACTGTATTTATTTGGTCAACCTCCCTAACACTGTAAATCTATGTATAATTGTCCATAGAAAGATTGAAATTCTGACATATTTAAAACAGTAGATACTCCTATATGCGTTTAAAAATGATCGCTCTCGTTACTAAAATAACCCATAAAAGACTAATTTAAATTCTTTTTTAAATCCAAAGGTCAAGGTATAACCCAACCCAGAATTATTAGGATAATAAAGTCTAAGAGAAAATGACCTACAACCTTTTTGACTGTAGGTAAAATATATTTAGAACAATTACTTGCATTATTACGTGACAATATGTGTGCAAGATGTGTGCAAGTGTGAAGTGATGTGTGTTACCTCTGTTATAATTCAGAAAAGTTAAACAGAGATTTGTATGTCCGACTGCCACTGAAAAGCCTATAATAAAAAAAAATATAAGCTCTCTTAATCCAACTGCGGGGTTAATATGTGTTCTGAATTGTAAATATAAATTAAAAATATGAGTTTTTACGAGTAGGAAACGCGCTGGAGTAGACTGGCAGATGACACCGGTGGCAGTGAAACTGCCTTCAGCTCGATTCTAACCGAGGGGCCATCGTTTCTAAAGACAAGTTGTCGGTTCTTGGAGTCTGGACATTTAATGTGGGTATTTATTTATAATTATATATGTACCAGTTGTCTGTCAACCATAATACAAATAATTGATTAACTTACTTTGGGGAACGATGTCCGTTTTTGTAATGGTCCCATATATATTTATATATTATTTATAAATGCCTGTCAATAATTTAAACCCATAAATCGTTCCTAAATTAGGCCATCAGACTTATAATACATTTAAAAATATATAATTGTGACTTATTCTTTATAGATCAAACGATCAAACCTAAATACGATACTACTACAGTAAAACAATAGAAATAGGTACCTAATATAATGAATTTCAAAAGATAATTATTATTAACTTAATTATGCTTTTATTGAAATCAGCTCTTATTTATTTATTCGATCTCTACAGATCCTAATACATATAGATAGATACAGTAAACATACTTTCATAGTTGTTTCAAGTTGAGTTGAATATTCTAGGAAGCAAAAAAAAACTTTGAACGACCAATTTTAAATAGATTCAATAGTTAAAATTGAAACCAGATTATTTTTCACATTACAACCAATAACGTTCACAACTTCCCGTAGACTGGCTGGCGATGTCGCCAACATTCCATTTTTGAAATAAGTTTCATAGAGGGCCTTGTCCATTGCGCATTGTTTACGAACAAAGCAGAATCTCGTTCGCTCCCGGTTCGAATTTGAACGCAGATCGAGTCTGCCATTCGCCTACAACTTATCCGTCTTTGTTCGACAACTATTGATGCTTGATGAAACTTTTTGCTGCAACATGTTCCTACAATATTATTTTATCCGTTTGACGACGGAAATAAACCTTTGTGCTAGTGTATTATTCTATTACATATTACATTAAAAGCAATAATGAAATGTGTACATACAATTTACAAATTAGCGTAATTGATCTCTCAGAGCTAAATTGATGCAAAGCTTTATGCGGAAAACAGCCGTGTGAGCAGATGAGAGACGTGATTCAATTTGCATGTCATGATGGACGGATTACTATTTGCGGGGAGACGTTTTTTTCGTGCGCCAAGTAGCTGCTGGTGTTATAAAAATGCATTTTACTTTACGAATAGAGATATACTTAACCTATTTTTTAAATATGTTTTGAAAATATACAAGTTATATCCATTCTAAATTATTTGGATATTACATATACTTACTGTTAAAGAACCTGATCCTAAAATGGCCTTGCGTGTAAAATACTGAACACGCCAGTATTAATATACTAACGCAACTTATGTGCTTGAAGCATCAAGAGGACAACAGAAACAATATTGCTCCGTTAGGTTAGCCGCAAATAAGTAACAGATAGATTGACAGATAGACACACATTTTACATTTATAATATAAATTATTTATAGATATATACGTACATATATTTAGTCTCTATTCTCAGAATTATATAAAAATCATTAAATTTTTAGTTAATATTAACAGAAATATACAGAAATTTATTTTAATTTTTATATATTTCTGACTATATATTTATTTCACGATTCTATTTTGATGAATGTATGAATAGTAAGAATTACGAGTCATCATCATCTTCCTGCCCTTCTCCCGCTCCAGTAGGGTCGGCACAACATGTAATAAACATGCTGTCCTATGATTTGGCTGCGTTTTTACGACCGGCCGCCTGCCTGACGTCAACTTACCAATGTCGTACTTTACGACACCTCGGTAAGAAAGAGGGTGGTCTATTCTACTCAGCCGGATACCACACGGCGGGTCGACTTACCTTAGTCGCCTCTTACGACACCTCGGTAAGAAATGGGGGTGGTACTATTCTATTCAGCCGGATACCACACGGCGTGAATAGTAAGAATTACGAGTATAATTTATAATTTGTATACTCTATCGGTATGTCTTTATGCTGAGTATTTTAGTTAAATACTTGTGTAAAACCTTTATACATAAACAGTTCCTTTGTTTAAGGACAAAAAACGATAGTTAAAACTTTACCGTTCCAGCCGCTATACTAATGAAGTAGCTACTCTGTTGAGACGCTTGTATTACATGGACGTCATTTTGTGTATAATTTATTTTACTCTGAACACCCTTTGAACAAAATAAGTAATTACTTTTATCGCTGTTACTTCACAGTATATTATTAAAGCTATTGTTTGAAAACAAATGTAACTTTCAGGAATGAAATTGCCACATTCTCATACATCAATTGCCATGTAATATTAGGTATGTATTTTCCAAAGTATAAGATATTGCTACCTGCGACTTTGTTCGCGTCGGCTTTAGCGTTGAATTTCACGCAATTGGTATAATACTACTTCGATATTCCTTTTTCTAATCTTATGAATATTAGTTTTTAGCCCTAAGCTTTGATGGAGAATATGGAAAAGAAGATTATGTAAAAATTGCATAAATCAGCGGATTAGTAGGTAAAAGTCTCAGTACCCTGGATACAATTTGGCAGTCTTTGTGTTAATGAGGATAGAATATACAATAAAATTATTTTACTATTATCCGCGTTAGTTAAAAGAATACATCCAATACTAAGTGTATGAAGCAGGCAATAATCACATATCCCATATATGCAGGACTAGCCGCCACACGTATCACAAGACGCCGTCAACAGCAACACTCCATACAACATCGCAATGCTTTGTTCGTGGAACCAATCCTCCTGATGTAGCATCGGTTTCGGGGCGAAACGTCATGGGACTTGTGGTGGTGAGTGTGTGTAGTGCTAGTAATAATTAATGAACTTATCAGTTTTTATGACTTAGAATAAATATATTCACTATATTTACTATTATTTTTTATAATACTATTCACTTAATTTTATAACAAAAAATATAATTTCACAAATCGTGAAACTCGGAATTTTTATCGTCTATAGTATAGACGATAAAAATTTTAACTAAGTCGCTGGTACTACTAGTTTTAAATGTATAGACTCTATACATTTAAAACTAGTAGTACCAGCGACTTAGTTCGCACCAAATTAAGCTTTTAAGTACCCACAATAATGCAACATCTAGTTTTTCCCTATTTCCAAAAGAAAAGTAGGAATGTTTTTAGTATAACATAACATTATTACTTGAACATTTTATCCACGCACGAGTATATAAGCTGCATTTGTGCCAAATTTTATAAATTTTGGTTCAGCTGATAAGCCGCGAAAGCGAAACAGACTGAATTTATATTATTTGTATGGATTGCAAAATTTCAGTTGATATCACTCTTTTATTTACAACACGACGTCATGTAAGCCCTGCAGATATTCCAGGCGCTAATGAACCGCGCGATGAACATCGTAGTAAAGACTTTGGAGTGATCTTGGGGTGGATTTTTTTGAGCACACCTTCTTCGCCTGTTCATTAGTGTAATTAACTTACACCGTACTCTTCCACAATTCGTTTTGGGACCCCTCGTTATTAAATTGCTCCTCTACTCTAAAACATTCCGAAAAATTTATACTCTTTTAACTCTACTTTTGTTATTCTTAGGAAGAAACTCATATTATTTCGACTTTGACTTTGATATGTCTCTCGATATTATTACTTGCTCTGACTTAAGAGTAATAAAAAAAACTTATCATTGAGAATAGAAAACAAAGTTTTATCATACTTCTTTATTTCTATCATATGGACAATAACTAAATATTTTTCAAGTAATTTATAGATATTATAAAAGTAATAGTAAAATTATTTTTTTTATTTTCCACGATTGAAATAACAAAATTTTAAAATAAAATCGCGGATTATAGCAAAAAATTCAATACTTTTGTGATGCCTTTCCTTTTTTATACATTCAATCTGAGCATTGTTGAAGTACTGTGCTTACTAACCATAAAATGAAAATATTAATTTGCCGAAATTGTTAGCAATAACAGAGATTGAAAAAGTAAGTTTACTTAGAAAATTCCCTTTGATCTATTTAAAATGCCCTCAGCGTACTCGTAAATTTTATTTAAAATGTGAGGGGTGACGAGGCCGATGCCCGAAAAACCGTGTTAGAAAAATCTTACCAAATTCACAACATTTATGATATGGCTACTAGTTATTTTTTAGTACTAGATAAATTCATATATTACGTTAATACTTCTTCATTTTAAAATTTATAACGACTATATAATCTTAAGAAAATAGTATCTTCGAAAATTAAAGCTCTAATTAGTTAAAATTATTTCGTGGAAAATGTCTTTATTGTTGAATCGCGCAACGTCGTAATAAAAAACAATTATAATTGTGTCTACTGCTAACAGTCGACTAAAGAGAGCTGGCGAACACTTCACACGGAAAACAATTACATTCAGCTTCAGCTGACTTACTTAAAATTTTCTTATGTATATCGACATTTCCTACCTAATCACTAACATTTAATGGTACCAAACGTCATTTACAAAAGAAAAAAACACAAAGTTTCTTCTTCTTGGTCGCTACACTTTTGGCCAAGCGGCCGTGGGCGTCAGTTGAGGGTTGGTGACGAGGTTGACAACTCGACGCAATCCTTTTCGGACGGCTACCTTCTGGTAGGTATATGAGGGCTGTCAAAGGCCTTTATCTTCCATCCATCGCATCGGTGATCCGCCACGCGTTCGATATTCTCCTATACTACAGAGAGGTGTTCTACAGGGGAATGTCGGGGATATTTCTTGACGAGTTCCTTTTTCCTTAACTTGACTTCACGAGTCTTTAACTCGTGTCCCAAAAAAATTATAATACTACCATGAATCTTCCTTTCACTTTCCCGTAGCGGCATCGTCTCACAAGCGTAGAGAAATATGGGAAACACTAGAGCCCTGAGTAACTTTATTTTTATAGCTTTGGTGATGTTCTTGTTCTTCCATATTTTTATCAACTTGGCCCAGGATGATCTCGTGAAAGCCACGTGTCGATCAATTTCGTCAATGGACGCGCAACTGTTAGAAATTAGTGCACAGAGGTAAGTTTTAAAAATAAATTGAAAAATGATTTATGATATATTTAATTTTAGAAAATAGGTAATGCAGCAAACAGACCCTTAAAAATCTCAGTAAACAAAGCATAAGAACAGCATTCTTTTGTAGCGATTTGTGAAAATCACTTGGGTCTAGACTGAAAAATGAGGGAATAGCTGTTCATGACATCTTTCACGTTTTTGTGCCACTTTAAATTTTAAAACAAGAACCCTTTAAACGACTCTTTAATTACTAAGAACTAAGACAGTACACAATATATTTTGTTTTTATCAGTAACATTAAAATACATTTTGTTACTGTTTTGTACTTAGCCTTCTTTTCTTCGTCAATTAATAGGTAAAAAAACAAAAATTTGCAACTATAAACACTGATAATATTTTTTTCTTTTACAGTTCACAATATATTGTATTATTGATAAGTGTATATTAAACAGTATGGATTCTTGCAACTTATTATGATGGGCAAAGTTTCAGGCAAAAGACGCATCGGCCGCAAGAGAAAGTCATGGTTGCGCAACATACGGGAATGGACTGAATTCGCGATTGCTGTCCAGCTCGCGAAAGATAGAACAGCAATACAAGCACTATCGGCTATTCTCCACTAGACGGTGAGGCACGAGAATAAGAAAAATTATTTGTATAAAGATTTAATAATCAATCTCCAGAAGAACCTATAAAGTTCCTAGGGTGATCCTATAAAGTTTGGTGGTGAGTGGGGCATTTTGTTTAACTTTTTAGTTCTGTTTCAAGAGAAATTTGAAACCAGACTGAGCCACAACAAAGCATGGCAGGACAGTTAGTATTAATATAAAAATTGTAAGTCTTAACTGCAATAGAATATCAGAACAGTTGTAACAGTTTTATTAAAGTTCATTATAGCCCATAATTTTTTTGTGATGTTCCTTTAAAATATATATATATTTTGAAAAATGTTTACCATGCTTATATTTTCTTGTAAAATCCCAGTATTTTGCGTGAAGTAGAGCATTACAATAATGCAAAGTCACGCATGCAAGCGGAAGGCGCGATCTCGGAGCACGCTTCTCGCAGAGAGAGCAGCTCTCTGGAGCGTGGAATGACCCCGACTAAACGTGCATCTAACATTGCTAGGCTACCGATATTTCACAGAATATTATATCCTCCTGCCCTTATCCCACTCGAAGTGGGGTCGGTACATGTTATAAACATGCTGTCACATGATTTGGCCGCGTTTATACCATCGGTCGCCTGCCTGCTGTCAATTTAGCTAAGTCGTTTTTTACGACATCTTGGTAACATGGAGGGTGGTCTATTCTACTAAATCGGATACCACACGGTAGGTCAACCTTAGTCGCCTTTTACGACACCTCGGCGATATTTCATAGAATGATTATTGAAAATATAATGAAGAATAGTAACATAGAGACATAATCCATGCCAATTCCTTCATACAAAATAACTGAAAACATAGTAAATAAACTGGAGAAAACAAAATATAGGTTAAGTTAGATGGAATTTATAATAAAAAGCCAATAAGATGTTACATTAAAAAAAATAAAGTCTAGTGATAAATATTAAAATTGAAATAAAAATAAAACTGAAATATCTACGAAAATAACAGTTAAGAAGTTAATATTTAAAACATGCACGCTAATCTTGTTCAAAAATCTGTGTCTTATTGAATAAGATCCAGGAGAAATATTGTGTTGTAAATTATCATCAGTAGATTTTCGGTTTTCAATTATAGTAGAATATAAAACAGATAGTATACATATGAGCTCAAATTATCCCAATATAAAGATACTTAACTCAATATCAACTCGATAAATTGGCAAAAAAAACATATTTTCATATATTTCCCTTCGGGAATTTTGTTGTTGTATGAAATATTTTAGACAAAAAAAATCATCATCATCCTCCTGCCCGTATCCCACAAGTGGGGTCGGCACGACATATTTATTGCTGTCTCATGATTTGGCTACGTATTTTACGAGCGGCCGCCTGCCTAAGTTGTATTTTACGACACCTCGCTAAGAAAGAGAGCGGTCTATTCTACTCAACCAAATACTACACAGTGGGTCAACTTACTTTAGTCGCCTTTTACGACACGATATCACACGACGTTTAGACAATTTCAATACTTCTTCAACCGATGGACGTCCACTGCTGGACATAGGTCTCCTCATGGGATCTCCAGAACACACGATTTTGTGCCGCTTGTATCCAGCGGCTCCCCGCGACCCTTTTGAGGTCGTCTGTCCATCTAGTAGGGGGTCTTCCGACACTGCGCTTTCCGGTGCGGGGTCGCCATTCCAACACTTTGAGACCCCAACGTCCATCGGTTCTCCGCACTATGTGCCCCGCCCATCGCCACTTCAGCTTCGCGACCCGCTGAGCTATGTCGGTGACTCTGGTTTTTCTACGGATCTCCTCATTTCTGATTTGATCACGTAGAGAAACTCCGAGCATAGCTCGCTCCATCGCCCGCTGAGCGACTCTGAGCTTTCTTATGAGGCCCATAGTCAGCGACCAAGATTCAGAGCCATAGGTCATCACTGGCAACACGCACTGTTCCAAGACTTTAGTCTTCAGACACTGAGGAATATTGGACGAAAAGATCTCGCGTAGTTTCCCAAACGCTGCCCATCCGAGTTGGATTCGGCGACTGACCTCTTTCTCGAAATTGGACCTACCTAGCCGGACCGTATGTCCCAGGTATATATATTCGTCGACAATTTCGAGTGCAGAGTTCTCAACGATGATCGGGTGAAGCGGAACATGTGAGTTTGACATAACTTTCGTCTTGCTCATGTTCATTTTTAGGCCCACCTGTTGAGATACTCTGCTGAGGTCGTCGAGCATTGTGTTAAGATCCTCCAGGGACTCTGCCATAACGACTATGTCGTCGGCAAATCGAAGGTGAGTGATGTACTCGCCGTTGATGTTGATGCCATATCCGTTCCAATCCAAAAGCTTAAAGACATCCTCCAATGCAGCGGTAAACAGCTTCGGGAGATGACATCTCCCTGTCGCACACCACGCCGCATTTGGATTGGTCTCGTAGTTCTGTCTTGGATACGGACAGACATTGAGGCGTTTTCATACAGACACTTCAACACTTGGACGTACCGATAGTCGATTCGGCATCGCTGGAGCGATCTTAACACAGCCCATGTTTCCACCGAATCAAAGGCCTTCTCATAGTCCACAAACGCCAAGCAAAGTGGCCGGTTATACTCCTCGGTCTTCTGTATAACCTGCCGTAGCGTAAATATGTGGTCTATGGTACTATAGCCTTTCCGGAAACCGGCTTGTTCGGGAGGCTGGAAGTCGTCGAACCTACGAGCGAGACGATTCGTTACGACTCTCGAAAACAACTTATAAACCTGACTCAGCAGCGCGATGGGTCTATAATTCTTCAATAAGGTGTTATCACCCTTCTTAAAGAAAAGAACCACCACGCTCCTGTGCCACGCTTCCGGCGTAGTGCCCTCGTGAATGACGGAATTGAACAACCGCTGAAGGACTTGGAGTACCGGTTTTCCACCCGCCTTCAGGAGTTCTGTAGTGATTCCGTCATCACCCGGAGCCTTGTTGTTCTTAAGTTGTTTGAGAGCCGTACTAATCTCGTATAGGCTGACGTCCGGGATATCTTCGGTATAGTGTCGGGTCAACTTGGCTCTTGGGTCTTTTGCCAAATTGACAACAGGCTGTTGTGTTGAGGTGTATAACTGCCCAAAGAACTTCTCAACCTCTCCCAAAATCTCAGGTCGAGACGAAATGATACTACCAGTATCGGTCTTCAGTCGCGTTAACTGCCTCTGCCCAATAGACAGATCTCTTGCGAACACTTTTGAGCCCCTGTTACGCTCAATGGCATCTCGAATATATTCGGTGTTAAAGTGTCGCAGGTCGCATTTCTGCGCCTTAGAAATCTGTCTATTGATCAGACGGTAGCTCGAAGCGTCTACTGAAGACTGTAGCCTCATTTCGTTCCTCTCGTCCATGAGCTTGAGAGTCTGGGTCGAGAATTTATTGGTTCTCTTACGGTGAGTCTTATAGAATTTGGACCCCACCGCATGGACAGTTTCCACTAGCCTGTCGTTTACATCGTCCACAGAAGCGCAGTCAGCTAAGCAATCAAAACGGTTTTTCAGCTCGAGATGAAAGTTCTCGGGGTTTTGAATATGAGCTCGAGTTGGTCGGAGCGTAGACTTCACCAGTCTGGATCTTTCCAGCTGTACGCATATATTCAATGTACCTCTAACCATACGGTGATCGCTCCCGGTTTTCACGGTATTGATCACAGAGACATCATTGAATATATGACGCCTGGTCGACATGATGAAGTCGATCTCGTTTCTCGTGGAACCGTCGGGACTTACCCAGGTCCATTTTCGATGTGGTCGTTTCCTGAAGAAAGAGTTCATCATATAGAGATCTTCTCTCTCCAAGAAATCGGCCAACATCTGGCCCCTGTGGTTCCGTTGCCCATATCCAAATTGCCCTACTCTCAACTCGGTGCCGCTTCGCTTGCCCAGCTTTGCGTTGAAATCCCCCATCACAACAGTGTAGAAGGTTTTGGAGGCATGCATGGCTCTAGATAAATCCTCATACATGGCCTCTACCTCCTCGTCCGGATGTGCCGATGTCGGTGCGTAGACCTGTATGACCTTCAGCGAATACCGTTTGGTAATTCTGAGTATCAGGAACGCGACCCTGCTCGACACACTCTCGACTTGAACAATATTGTTGACAAGGGACTTGTGGACGAGAAACCCGACACCACCTTGGGACTGTTGTTCGCCCTCCCGGTAGTAAAGCAAGTTTCCGGATTTTAGGATCATCGTGTCCTCTCCCTCTCTTCGGACTTCGGATAATCCTATCACATCCCAGCGCAACTTGCTTACTGTTTCTTCCAGCTCAAGTATCTTTTCGTCTTCCCTCAAAGTGCGTGCGTTGTACGTTGCCAGGTCTAATCGTCGGGGTTGGCAGCGGAATCTCTGCCGGAGATTCTTGACACCCCCTGTCCCGCCGTTACCCAAACCGCTGCCAGAGCTGGGAATAGCGGAGCTGCCGGGAACTAGGGGCTGTGGTTTTGGTTTTAATGCCATGAAGGTATTGCCAGTAATCACCACGCTTGGCCTGCGGGTTGGTGATCGCAGTGCTGACCATATCGCACCGACAGTGCTGCTGCCCACTGTCGGTCTGGTAGAATTTAGGTCAGCTATATGAATGGTTATACCGCCATTAGTCGGTCGCCAGAGCCTCGTTGGTTAATCTGCAGGGTGCACCGCGTGCAGGTGAGGTTGACAATTGGGGAGACTGATTGGGACGAGCCTCCCCCTTACACCCCAATTCAAATTTCAATACGCCTAATTTAAATTCACTTAAATTTCTTTACCCTTACTATAAATGATGTTCACACATTACTCTTCAGAGATAAATATAGGTGTATCGATAGGTCTTAAATAAATAATCACAAACGAGGGTGGAGGGGCCTAAGTGCGGTACTTTAACAAGGGTCCAGTCCAATTTTCGTCCTGTCTACGTTGATATATTGGGGGCCGAAGTGAAGCCGCTGCGGACCTCCTCGCTGACCGACGACACAACTCATTTAGCTTTTTCTGCAAATCCTATTCGGACACGATTATTGCTATGTAACTGTTTCTTTCACTGTTTTTTTGAGTTCTTTGTTTATTTTTTCAATAACTAAATGTAACTAGTTATAAGAATTATATATTTTTAAAAGAGCCGCCGCGTTTCTTGCGGTCTGTTCAGCTGGTTCGGAACAGCTTTCCGAACCAGCAGTAGAGTTGACTATTCAAAAGCACTTGTTTACAAGTTTATTTGAATAAAGAATATTTTTAATTTGAATGAAATAAAAATTTAATAGATAATATGTTAATTTTACTCAAGGCCTCATCTTGAAGGGAAAGATTAGTTAAATACAACATACTTTTATGTGGATTACGTGGTTAAATTACAAGAATTATTCAAACATGTACTGCTTCCTCCTGGCCTTATCCCGCTTTAAGTACATGTCGGTAACATGTACTTTCGGTACATGTTATAAACATGTTGGCACATGATTTAACTACGTATATTACGACTGCCTGACATCAACTTACCTTAGTCGTATTTTACTACAGTTTGGTAAGAAAGTGAGTGGACTATTCTACTCAGCCGGAAAGCACACGGCCTTCTTCAAACACGTACACGTTTTCATTTAATCAAATCACTTCAAATATTTGAGATTATTTTAAATGCACATAATTATCATTTCTCCTGCTTTGCTTTCATAAGTACATAAGTCGTTTGTGGGTTTGGATATAAGATGGTATAATAAAATTCCACAATTAATTTTAACTTTGTCATTACAGCAGTTAAAAACCTTTAAAAAAGGCGGTTGATACAAAAAGACTCTAATATTGTTTGAGGATTATATAGATGATAAGAATGCATGGATAAAACTACTCTTCGACCCTGTACAAGATAGTAGTGACTAAATGTAAATAGTTATAAGAATTACATTTTGAATTGAGCAACCGCCGAGTTTGTTGCTGGCTCATCTTAGTAGGAACAGCTTTCCGAAGCAGCATTAAGAATTGAGGATTCAAAAGTATACTTGTTAACAAGTATAATTTGGACTAGCGGCCTACCCTGCTTCGCACGGGTATAAAATATATAGTCTATGTCACTCAATGAAAAAAATGATTAAAATCGATGCAGTAGTTTTAATTTATTCATTACTGCCCGTGGCCCGCACGTGTTAAATTTGAAGAAAAACAATGCCCCTCTCCCTATACCAAGAAGATTTCCTGCTATATTTAATATCTAAATTCATATACTACATATTTACATTTTACGTTTTTCCCTATATATTTTATGTTTACAATTAATTACAGAATGTCTTTATATACAACATTCATAGATTTGTTATCATTAGACAATACAAACATGTTTTCTTTAGAGGTTACTCTTAAAAGACCGACATTTAGTTGCGGGTCCGATCGCTGCTAAATTCGAAGTGTTATAGGGCGAAGCGCGGCCTCCTCGCGGGATTTTAAATCTATGATATCTTCGAAAATGTTCATTTAAATTACATGCTGTAAACGGCCATATTGATTTATATTAAATCAACAATGTATTTAAGGTACTTAATTGGATAAGGATTAATGCTATATAATGCTATATTGTATAAAAATTGCTTCGACAATAAGGCATTATTTTTCGTAAAAAGTAAATGACAAAAAATGCATTAGTAGGTTATCCATAAGAGATAGAAATATGCCATCGCGGACTTTTCTGTAGACCTTTTCAAGGTGTACAAATACTTAGTACATCATTTTGATAAATCTCGTAGGGTTTAGCCTGCGTTTGCAATGTAAACGGTAAAAAAAGATTATTTACGATATTTATTAGAAACCTCAAAAATTACAGTTTTTCTCTCCTCCATATTGAAAGGTATTATACATATAGACCTTCCTCTTGAATCACTCTATCTATTAAAAAAAACTGCATCAAAATCTGTTGCGTAGTTTTAAAGATTTTAGCATACATAAGGATATAGGCACAAACAAAGAATGTGACATTGTTTTATACTATGTAGTGATAATCCTTATAGCATGATTCAGTATTCACGCGCGATGGCGTATTATTGGCATACTTCATGTATAACTTTAGTGTTTCTATACCGATTTCAATGATTCTTTTTTTATACAATGGTTAATACTCTTCACTTTTTTATTTAGGGATGACTGAGAGTGATATAAACGTAGGAGTAGACAAATATAACCAGAAAGCTTCGAACTGCTCAGCTATCGGGAGTTACACGTGTTATTGTGAGTCAACCATAAAAGATAGACGTATGCTGTCGTGGGATTTTTTTTATATAATTTTAAGGATAACATTTCCGTCATACATGATTTCTGTGTAGCTTTAACCATCAAGGTTGCACACGCGACGGAAGCTTAAAAAATGGAGTAACTTCTCCCGTTTTCCCGACTTTCCCTTCACTGCTCTGCTCCTATTGATTGTAGCGTGATGAAAAGTATACTATAACCAGCTCAGGAGTATAAAAAAAAATTGTACCAAGTTTCGTTAAAATCCGTCGAGTAGTTTTTGTTTCTATAACGGTTATACAGACAGACAGACAAAAATTTTACTGATTGTATTTTTGGCATCAGTATCGATCCCTAATCACCCCCTGATAGTTATTTTGGAAATATATTCCAGTTACAGAATTGACCTCTCTACAGATTTATTATAAGTATAGATAAATAATATTTTAAATATAAACGAAATACCATCACTACATATTATAAAACAAAGTCGCATTCTTTGTCCATATTTCCCTATGTACGCATAAAACTTTAAAACTACGCAACAGATTTTGATGCGGTTTTTTTAATAGATAGAGTGATTCCAGAGGAAGGTTTGTACGTATAATAACATTCAATACGGAGTAGAAAAATACGCCGTGTGGTATCCGGCTGAATAGAATAGTACCACCCTCTTTTCTTACCGAGGTGTCGTAAAAGGCGACTAAGGTAAGTCGACCCGCCGTTTGGTATCCGGCTGAGTAGAATAGACCAACCTCATTTCTTACCGAGGTGTCGTAAAAGGCGACTAAGGTAAGTTGACCCACCGTGTGGTATCCGGTTTAGTAGAATAGACCACCCTCATTCTTACCGAGGTGTCGTAAAATACGACAGAGGTAAGTTGACGTCAGGCAGGCGGCCGGTCGCAAAAACGCAGCCAAATCATGTAACAGCGTGTTTATAACATGTTGTGCCGACCCCACTTAGAGTGGGATAAGGGCAGGAGGATGATGACGGAGTAGAAAAATACTGTAATTTTTGAGGTTTCTATAAATATTTACATTTTTTTCCGCTTACATTGCAAACGCAGGCTTAACCCTACGAGATTTATCAAAATAATGTCCTAAGTATTTGTACACCTTGAAAAGGTCTACAGAAAAGTCCCGGATGGTATATGTCTATCTCTTATGGATAACCCACTATAGCATTGTTTGTCATTTAGTTTTTACGAAAAATAATACCTTATTTTTGAAGCAATTTTTATACAATACAGCATTAATCCTTATCCAATTAAGTACTTTAAATAAATAGTTGATTTAATCTATATTAAATCAATATGGCCGTTTACGGCATGTAATTTAAGTGAACATTTTCGGAGATATTACAGATTTAAAATGCCGTGACGCCGCGCTTCGCCCTATAACACTTCGACTTTAGCAGCGATGTCGCTCTTTCAAGAGTTTGTTTAAAGACATTCTGTAATTAATTGTAACAATAAAATACATAGGGAAAAATGTAAAAATAAATACGCAAATATGTACTATATGAATTTAGATATTCAACGATAGCAGGAAATCTTCTTGGAATAGGGAGAGGGAAATTTTTTTTCTCTTTTTTATAAATTTAACTCTTGTTGGCCACGGGCACTAATGAATAAATCAAAACTACTGAATCGATTTTAATCATTTTTTTTCACTGAGTGACATGGGCTATATATTTTATACCCGTGCGAAGAAGGGGCAGGCCGCTAGTATATATATATACATATATTAATATACGCTGCTATTTATTTAATTACTTTTTGTTAAATCTTACTTCGAAATTTACAAAATACAAGTAGTTAATAAGTGTAGATAGATAGAGATAGATAGAAGAAGGAAGTACATTTGAACCCCCTCGTAAGCATCAAGCCCTGAAACCTACGCATTAAAAATTCAATGTGTGTCGGACCGGCATGCTTGCAGTTTTCGAGAGTACTAAAGTCTGCTTCGTTTATATTAAAGACCTCTATCTATTCGTTTTATCCGCCGCGGAGTATGCTTTCACTCTCATCATCTCTTTATTCTCAGATCTTCCGCTTTAGTTATTAAGAACCTTATTCGGAAATATTCTTACAGAGACTTTTGTAGAAATATCATTAGGAGAAAAAAAATATTAATAAAGACGATTTTAACAGTTGCAACACAACTGTTTGATAATCAATTTAATATTTATATGAAGAAAATAAGTACACCGAATACACCGAAAATAAGCTTTGCTATTTTGTTGTGGAGCCTATCTCTATTGATGAATCTTCAGCTACGAGGCGAAACAATCGTTGAGATTGTCATAGTGAATGTGTGTAGTGTGATGTTAGTGATGGTGTTTTGTGATACGTACGCTCATCCTGCATGTATAAGATATGAGAACGGTTTTTCTTCCTACACAATAATTTTTTTATTACATTTTTTAATTTCCAATAGATTTTCTTAACAAACGCGGACTTTTACAAAATGATTCTATCATAACTTTTGCACTATGGAATTCCGAAAAGTTACGTCTTCTTCTATACTTATATTAAATATACACCTACTAGAAGAGTGAAATATTATCAGATTATAGGAATTTAAAAATTGCCTGGTCTGATGTTACGATACTAAAAATCTATATAGTCTAAAAATCTAAAAAAAAAGTCTAAAAATCTATATATAGTGTATTATCTATACTAAAAATTACATTAAAAAAGTTACCGCAGATGAAGTATTTTAATTTGTCTGTGGTCACTTAGCACAGATTATGACACTACACATCAGGGCGGTTTTACTACAGGCGCCAACACATGCTATCTCGCATCCCTCTTGCACATGTACGTATGTATGAATGAATCGTATGAAAATAGTCTCATCTGCATCTCGCTCCACTCCTACATCAGTGTTGCCATCTTAGTGGATTTTCCACTAAAACTGGTGGTTTTAACTACCCACTTAGTGGCCAAATATTGCTTTTAGTGGCTAGTGGTTTTTTTTGGTGGTCTTGGTAAAATATATTGGCAGTTAAAAAGTTAGATTTACTTCCATTTCACGATGATTTTTATATATCTGTTCGTTTTCCTTTTTGAATATGCATATATATATACATGGGTGTACAATCTTAAATCCGCTGTTTGATCATGGTTGGTGTTAAATGTTCATGAACATATGAATCGGATATGACCATGCCATATTTTTATTTTTAAGAGTACGACCTCGGTCAATAATATTGAGTCAACATTATTTGTCATTTCATACAAAATCCTAATTCATGAGAATCCTAAACAAAAAAACCGTCGTTTCATTCCGGCCGACCTCCAACATCCACTCCAAGACGGAATCACTTCGGGCGGAGGACGATGCTGCGCGTATGGTGCCATCAGCGGGGCATAATTATCTATTATTAAGTGCTGAAATCTGTTGAAACTATCGAAGTGCACCGTTACCACCGAAAGATAATAAAATTGTGCTATGAAAGAAAAAAGGCCACAATATAAGCTAATTTCCTCCATGACAATGCTCCGTCACACACATCAAAAAAATCTATTATAATGATGCAAAAAAGTGTGTGATATAAGAATAGCTTAAAAGACATATTAGTGAGGATCATTAGAACTTTGTTACATATGCTTCTTAATTGTCACATACAATTCAGTATTTGGAAAGCATAATATTTTTAGCCTGGTACTACTAACAGTACAAAATCAAAGATATTTAACATAACACAAAGATTGTCACAGATACCCCTTATATTTTATTATTAAAAAAAAATATTATTTATAATTGTAGTCTCTATTCTATACTTAAAATATAACTGTAGACACAGATTATAGACACGTAAAAAATATTTTCCAGACACTATTTAAGACCAGTAGAAGCTAAAAATATATTTTTAAAATTTAAAATCTCTGTTATTTGTCAATGCATCATTCTCCTACCCTTATCCCACTCTAAATGGGGTAGGCACAACATGTTATTACATGATTTGGTATCTTACGACCGGCCGCCTGCCCGACGTACTTACCTTAATCGGTTTTCGCGACACCTAGGTAAGAAATGAGGGTGGTCTATTCTACTCAGGGGATATCAATGCCAAGATTGTCTGTAAGACTACCTTTGCAAACTAATGTTCTATCTATACATTATTTAAGAATTACTTATTTATCACAGGTTAAATATGCTGCGAACTCTTCCGCCGGGAAGTATCCACGAGCCCGATGATGCAGATGAACATATATGAAGAGCTTCAATCGAATCATAATTATTTAGCCTCATTTATTGACATTAGTAATAACATTTTCACAGCACGAATGCCTTTATTCACTAACAATTTATTTTGCCGCCTGAACCATTAGGAATTTTGGAATAAGGCTGTAAAAGTCCGCTTCAGTGCTAGAGACTCAAGAGAAGGTTGTGTCTTCAAAATAGTATTCATATTAGTATAATTGACAAACATAATGAAGTTTGAAACTTCTTAACTAGGACCCAATGGATTTTTTCTCAAATCCGTGGATAAGGGGGCTCTAGCACACTAGAACGGATTATAATTTGGTTTCATTGTTTAAAACATTATTGGTTAATATTATTGTTTGATAGTTATAGTACCTTGAATTCCATCAGAAATATTTTCCAGACCCAAGCCATATCATATTACCGGTTCAGTATATTGATATATCGGTCATGTGCAGCAATAGCGGTACAACTCAAAAACTCATATTTTGAGATGAATGGGTTTAAAATTTTCATTACTAAGGAAAATGAATAACAATGGCTTAGTTGCTAGTTTAATTGCTAGTTTGCTTAAACGACGGGCTTATAATGCATTATGAGTTCTGCCTGTATTGCTGCTAAAAATTGTGTATTTTAATATTAACACCATTTATTCCTATTCAAAACACGTGTTTTTACTTGTGTAGCAAAACTAAAAACCTGAACAATCCTGGGAGTAATATATTTTCAAAACAGGATTATTTAAATTGTGAAATTTTTATAATTACGCTATTGTCTAATAAACTAAAAGATTTGATCTAGTTAAAATTATATTATCCATCACAAAAACTTATATCTTTGGAATGGCATTATATGGCATGTAAAGTGTTATTTAGTCAAAAATGTATATAACTTAAAAAACTATAATTCTTGGTTAACTTGCGTTAATCATAAATATGATTTCTTATAAGTTTTTTTGCATATTCGTTATCATAATGCGAGTTAGACAATGGTGTATTAATGTTAAGGAGAATTCACAGTACTACAGATACTTGAAAAACGATAATGGAAATGGAAAATTTTATCGCAAGTAAAGTTATAGATCTATGATACATGAGGCAAAAGTAACTAACTAATATTACTATTATTAACATTTAAAAAGTGATACAGTTTTCATATTTTACAATATTAGTATTTTACTATACATACTCCATAAGTATAAAAACGTAACAAGATGTAAACAAACAAAACCATGTGATTCAGGAGTGACAAATATGTCATTACAATAATATTATTAACAAATGAAGAAATTGGAATTCAACTGTAGTGGTCCAAAGAATATCTCTAATATTTATAAAAGTAATTTTCTTAAATTGATTGTTATTTTCTAAAATTAAATATTTATATATTTAGTATAGCAAAACAGCAATATATAATTTAATGAATTTCAGCAGATACAAATTAGCCTAGTAAACTACCTAAAATAGTAATTGCATTAGATTAGCCGACGTAACATAATATCAATATTCTATGAGTTTCACTCTGTGATACTTAAATGTGTAGTATTTTAGTGTCTTTAATATTGTCCATCGTTTTCTTTAAAAATTTTATAATACCTTTATGTTTATGTTCTTAAAAGTGGATATTACATAATATTCTTATTTATTTGTTTCAAAATTTGTAAAATTATTGATAGCAATCATACCATATTTAACCTTATTAAGTGGTGCGAATACTATCAATAATTTTAAATTCTTTGAAAGAAATATAAATAACATTTAATATTAGTACCATGTGTTGTAATAAAAAAGATACTTTATACTAGGCAGATAATGCCTACTATAAAGTACCTGTTTTGACATGTTTACATTTAGTTAAATATTTAACCCATGGAGTATAGTTCCTCATGATATTTTCTTTCATCGCAAAGCTTGATATCAATTGGCACATTAAATATGGCAAAATTTCACAATTTAATTCTTACTTTATATGTATAAATCCGAAGTGTTAACTGATATGATGGAAAATATTATACTTAGAGATAAAAACCACTAATATTCTATAAAACTACTACTAATATATCTAAAAAAGACTTAAATATAAAAGAAATATTTATAATTTACCATCAAGTACACTCCTTTTAAGTATATAATGTTTTTTCCTAAATACTTAAACGGTAAAAACGAAAGCATCTATTGTTTCAAATACTAATCTTGTACATTTGTTTTCGAGTGAATATTTTAAATTAATTTTGTTTAATAATAATATATAATAATTTAAATTACAATTCCTACATTTTCTAGATAGTTTGAGGACTGTGAAAGCTCTGTTTGGATAATTTTTAGTCAGCTTGCTGTTCCTGTTTCCTATTTAAAAATAGTAATAATTTTTGAAGTTGTACTTTTAGCGTGTTTAAGAAAAACGTTTTTTTTAAGAAGCATGCACTTAGAAATGCAAAACGGTTGTTGTATATATTTTTTTTTTATTGCAGTAAAAGTCTTAATAAAGAAGTTCCTTAAATATTTTGTTTTATTAATATTTAAAAATCATTATTAATATGTAACAGGAAAAGCGGTTATCCAAAAATCGGTAAGAGCGGTGTGCGAATCGATAATCATCTTTTGACATCACTAATTACGGTTTTTAGCGCACCAATTACATCACTAATTTTACTACGATTTTACGTCATACGTTATATATATATATATTACTACTCCATATGTGAGAAAGAGTCAGAGCTGAGACTAAATCCGTTTTTATGAATGAAACGGGTGAGAGGCAGATAGTTTTTTACGAATGAGAATGTAAGTAGCTATAGTGCTACTTTGCACCCCCCCCATACCACCGAAAATAGGCTCGCGCCAATGTATGAATCTCAACCATCTATTTTATAGTTAGTAATCTATGCTACACATAATTATTTTAGTTAGTAATAGAGATGTAACTCTGAGTAGAAAAATCGAATAATAAATAATTTTTTAAAATAAATCGATTTTGTAAAAATCGATTAATTCGTATAAAAAAATCTATTAATTATAATTGATTTTTTTTCACCATTCGAAAGGATGCCTTTTTTAATTTTAATAATTAATTAAAATAAAGGCTTATTAAAGTGCAATCTACCAATTTATTGGTGGTTGCCACTTTAATTGATATTACACTTTAATGATTTAATAACTGATGCACTGTTTTTGAAATTCGAATAAAATGTGTAGTTTGGCTACATTGGTTTCATCCAAAAATGGATATCTAATCTCAAAAAGAAGAAAAAAAGTAGACACGAAAAAGAGGATAATAAAAAAAAACAAATTTTGATAAAAAAATTAACCGATTATTAAATTTCGATAATTTTTTCACATCCCCAATCTATGCTAATAATTATTTATGGACAAATATTTATTTTATCGTTAAATTTTGATTTTTGGTATTATGGCATATTGATTGATTAAAATCAGTAATTCGGAATATTATATATATTATATAATTAGCAAATGAGTTACTAATATAAAATAAAAATGCAAAACGCCTATCCAACTTTGCGATCGTGTAAGATCCTAAAGAATGAGTTTAAAACATTTCAGAAAATTGTCGTTAGCTCGGATCAAGTAAGTCGCAATAAAAGAAATTTGAAACACCATCCTTGGTTATAAAAATTACAATATATTAGCTTTCTTTATTTTTGTCCATATTAAATAATACTTGTTGATCCATCAACATCAATAAGAAAATAAAATGTAACATAATAGTGTCAAACCCTTAATATATTTTATACATTAATTGTCACATCCTTAACAAATTGTATTTTTGAGTAACTGGCTGATATATTTGTCTTAATATTCCTAATATTTTATAGCACTTTATGTAAATTATGAAATTAGCAGATATGAATCAATGCAATGTTTTCAGTTCACTATTGGGCGTTCATTAAACAATACAGTAGTCATTCCATTCTTGGCTGTGTCTAGAAATCATTGCAAATTAATAAAAAATGATGAAAACTGGATTTTGGAAGACTATAGTTCATATGGTGTAAATGTAAATGGGGTGAAATTAGGGAAAGGCAACAGAACAATCCTAAATAATCATGATGTTATAGGGCTAGACCCAGGACAAGAGTTTATTTATAAATTTGTTAATGACGATGCAGATTTAATGCCGTCCTCTGTTAAACGTATTAAACTAGAACCTGAAGATGATTGTAATGACATTGTCAATGACATGAAAATAAAATTTGAAGAATCACAAAACCATGAAATGAAACACATTGAAGATAAAATCCTCAATACAAAACAAATAAAAACTACTAATATGTTGATGAAGGAACAATTACAATTAGACATGAAGAGAAAAATTGAGAGGCTTCAATGTGATTATGCTGCACAAATAGAAAATTTGAGAGGAGAAAAAAATCAAGTTGAAAAAAACAAAGAACTACTTATCCAAGAGCGAGATTCACTATTGGCACTTTTGAAACAAAACATGGAAGGGAAAATATTTGAACTTATGGTAAAATTCATAAATTACACATGTTTTAGAATTCCTCTGTTAGTGAAGAATCCTTTGAATAATTAAATGTGCAATGGTTATGTATCAGCTCTAAATTTAACATAAAAATGAATGTTACATATAATAATGATCAACAGTAATGGACTTTATTTAATTATTATATTAAAATCTATTATATATTAGGTGTTTAAATGAACATATATCTACAAATAAAGTTATTCTAATTCATTAGAGCAAAAACTTATTTGAGCACAAATATTGCACACTCTTGCAAATGAATTTCTTTCAAAAATATAATGTACTTAAAATTTGCTTTCTTAAAATAGACTACAAATGCTATTTCAATTTAAAAGAATATATAAAAAATTCTTTGTCTAGTTCAAATGGTAACAACATTTAGCAGTGTGGTCTGTTTCTTAGCAGTTTTTACTGCGAGCATTAGATTGGCTAAATAACTGATTATTTACGTACATTTTGCGTCCCTGAAATTGACATCATAAATAAAGCTGTCATTTTTTTAATTTAAACTATCATGAGTGGTATTCATAATTAATATATAGAAACCGGCTATACTCACGTGTTATGTTATCGGGGCTCTTTACGCAGCGTTATCGCGGCGGGAACTGACGCCGCGTAATGAGCTCATGAATAAAAGCCCCTTATGGCCTTGAAACTAGTCAGGTCATCCGGTAAAATACCAAGTGAGTATAGCCGGTTTCTATACATAAAATAAAGCTGCCATTTTAAAAAGTTCAATAATCTAATAGGACATATTAAAACAAAAGTAAATTATACTAGTGTTTTACAGGAACAAATACGAAAACATAACGAAATAGAATCTGAACTCGTTATAGAAAATAATTTACTGAAAGAAAAACTACTCAAAGAAAGGGAAGAGTTTTTATTAGAATTAAGCCGTGAGTCTTCATTAAAACAAGACATGTTGGATAAGTTGGAAGCAAAAATTAAAATTCAAGAGGAAGTTAGGATAAAAGAAAAACAAGAGCTCGAGATGTTCTTACAAAAAAAGACAGAACAGTTAAGAATAGCTAAAGAAAAGGTATTTTTTAAGAAATTTTGGTTTATTAAAAACAGTAGACAGAAGTAAAATTTTATAAAAATATACTTGAGTACTAATTTAAATATAAGAAACTTATAACAGGTTTCCAGATAATAACTCAAGTTGCAGCAAGAGTGGCCACTCGTGCTGCAACTTGAGTTATTAAGAGTCTTTTATATATATATAAATAATATTGGTTTCAAGTTATCAAAACAAAATCAAGACAAATGATATTACTAGTTTATAATAATAATAACAACAACTTTTTTCTAATAATTTGATAAAACTTAATTTCTCATATAATTAATTAATATTATAAAACAAAGTGTGCCCCCCGCCCCTACGTTTGTTTTATGTTCGCAATAAACTCAAAAACTACTGAACCAATTTTTATACAGTTTCCTCGAATAGACAGGTAGGTATATTATTGGTTGAAATAATAGCAATAATCGCTAAAAATGCCAGAAAAAAAAGCTTTTGTTATATTTTTTAATGTTTACATTAAAATTTATGTAGGAGTTAAGTGAACTGGTATCACAAAAGAAACAAAGAGAACTTGAATTAATGGAAGAGCTTAAAAATATCAAAAACAGTCTTGAAGAGCAGGAAAAACAAAAACTTGAAGTTCAACAACAATTTAATGACCAATTACAGGAAATAAATAAAACAAAAGATGAAGATAAATTAAAAATGGAGCAGCTTGTATGTTTTATTTTGTCACACAATTATTTTGCTGTAGTCTTGTGCAATAATTATTATTGAAAATTTTAATTTTACAGATGCAAGAACGTTTAAATAAAGCTCAAGAAAGTTCTCAAAAATATATTGAAGAACTTAAGGTATGGTTCTTTTATTTATTTAAATATTCGTTTGTTCAAGACAATGTTTTTATAGCATTTAAACATATGAATTCATATCCTCGCAGAAAAGAGTTAAAGAAAGAGAAGTAGAACTGGCAGCTCTGGCAGTTGACAGAATACAGAAGCAAGCTGAACAATCTAGTGAAGTGATAAGTTCCTTACAGACACAATTAGAAAAGGTAAGTCTTCATCCTTCTGCCCTTATCCCACTCTAAGTGGGGTCGGCGCAACATGTTATAAACACGCCGTCACATGATTTGCCTGCGTTATTACGACCGGCCGCCTGTCTGACGTCAACTTACCTCAGTCGTATTTTATGACACCTCGGTTAGAAAGATGGTGGTCTATTCTACTAAACCGGATACCACACGGTGAGTCATCTTACGACACCTCGATAAGAAATGAGGTTGGTCTATTCTACTCAGCCGGATACCACACGGCGGGTCGACTTACCTTAGTCGCCTTTTACGACACCTCGGTAAGAAAAGAGGGTGGTACTATTCTACTCAGCCGGATACCACACGGCTATCCGACAAATTTAAATATGTTAGTAAAATAATCACTTTCAATGATTGCAATAGGTCCAAGGCCAATTACAAAGCGTTGAAAGTGAAAACAAGAAACTTATAGAAAACTTATCCACAACTACAAACACAAATCATATCGATGGACCGTGTAAAAGTACGTTAGCCGAGCTTGGAAATATAATGGAGAACGAATTGCAGTGCAGTATATGTGCTGAACTCTTTGTGTCAGCCGTCACTCTCAATTGCTCACACACATTCTGCCAATACTGTATTAGTAAGTGGAAGAAGAAGAAGAAGGACTGTCCTATATGCAGGTATTATTTATATCAAAGATCATAATCATCATTCTTTTACTCTTATCCCACTCTAAATGGAGTCGGCACTTAGCACCGTAATTATGGAAATAGGTCCAAAACTGTTAATGTTTGCACGTAATAAGCTATGCCTTTATGTTTTCTATGATAAACTTTGCAAACTGACTAGACAAGTTAAGTTATCAATTATTCGTAAATAATGAGTGAAATAAATAAAAGTAAAACTAAAATAAAATAACACGTACATACGATTTATATAGCGACGATAAATTATCATCATTCTCCTGCCCTTATCCCACTCTAAGTGGAGTCGGCACAACATGTAACATGTTATAAACATTTTGTCACATGATTTGCCTACGGATGTTACTACAGGCCCACCTGCCTGACGTCAACTTACCTTAGTCATCTTTTACGACACCTCGGTAAGAAATGAGGGTGGTGTCTTCTACTTAACCGGATAACACAAGGTGGGTAAACTTTCCTTAATCGACGTTTACGACACCTCTGTAAGAAATGAGGGTGGTCTATTCTACCCAACCGGATACCACACGGTGAGTCAAATTACCTTAGTCGCCTTTTACGACACCTCGGTAAGAAATGAGGATGGTCTATTCTATTCAGCCGGATACCACACGGCGTATATCAAAGATCAGAATATTCACACTCTTTTAATGTGATATATTGCACTTGGTTATTGTAATTTAGATGGTTCTATTAACCTTCGTCTAATCGCTTTAAATTGGTTCTGATTGGTAATGTTGATATAATTATATGAAAATAAATTATCTTATAGGTAATGACATTTTCAGGACATCCATCACTTCAGAATGTAGAAGTTTGGTGTTAGACTCATTCATAGAAAAAATGGTACAAAATCTCTCCGAAGATATAAAAGAAAAGAGAAAAGACATGCTCAAAAATCGTGAAGGTACCTAATATTAATTTCTTATTTGACACATTTTTCAATTTATTGTTATACGTTTTGTGCTCAACGCAGCTTCATAATTCTCATTGTTGATTTAATAATAATAAATATTTAGTCTATTACTGATAGAGCTATTTGCCACAACATTTTAGACGCAAAATTGCGGTCATGTAAATGATACCATAAATTTACCCACGACTTCGATCGTGTGAACTGTTGTAGCGTGAAAGGTTCATAATAGATGGCGCTTTTTAGTTACTATTCCTGTAGAATTAACAGGATTTCTATAGCCTATATGTTATTCCGGTGTATAAGGAATAATTGTGCCAAATTTTATCGATATTGGTTCAGCGGATTTGCCGTGAAACAGTAACAAACATACATCCATACTTACAAACTTTCGCATTTATAATATTAGTAGGATAGTTACCATCGATTTTGTTCGCTCCAACTTAAGCCTTTAAATACCCTCAGTATAAGAGTTTCTTAATCTTGGTCTTGTGAGATCATTGGGAGTCTCACATTTACAGATATAGTGTAGGATGCTGCTGGTCACGAAAAGAGGTTTTCCACCTTTTTTATGGTTTTGTTAGATTTTTTCAGTGCAAATGTATAATATATATCTTTGCTAAATCGCAGTAATGCCATGAAGGAAACCATATTTAATGTCCATGTTTCGAGTAGCAGAATCAAATAAAATTAAAGCATTAATATTCGTGATATAGATATTTGCAGGATTGGAGAGTGACAGAAGCTATTCTTTATTCCATAAGTACAGTCCACAAGTCGGACAAAGTCGCGGGTAAAAGTTAGTAAATTTATAAAACAAATTGTTTTTGACACATTTGACTATTATGTAAGAAATTTAATAGTGGCTTATAATGAATTTACCACCTTTGACCGAGCAGTTGAGTCAATAAAGACAAGTTATTTTACAACATCACAGATATTTTTCATGGCGTGTAAAATATATCATACCTATCTACACTACTATACTAAGTTCATGAGTACTAGTTACTACACAACTCACGCCTACCAGAAAAGAGAAACAATCTCGCTTACCTCAATTACAAAACTACAATCACATCATACAACAAGAAAAGACCGAACTAGCGTTACATTACCCATGACCTAGAGCAGGGCTTCTTAAACTGTGGGTCGCGACCCCCAGGGGGATCGCGAGACTACTGAAAGCAAAAGGCGTCGCAAAGATCTGATACTTTTCAATCATTATTGATACAACTACATGGCTGCAGCTGTCCTAACAAAGATTTTGCTAACAAAGATTTATTGATATTTCTCCTCCTAAGTTCCTTCATTACCCCTTTTCATTAAATTTAATAAATAGATTTTATTAAATTTATGATTGGTTAGTTTACAACAATTATAAATAAAATTTTAAAATTAGTATACACACTATACTGCGTCCATCATATTATCAGTCTTTTGACAGCTCACGCTCATTAAGTTTTGTATTGCTTACGTACAAATATCATACAAATAATATTTGTACTTTATGGATGGGTACCGCCCACTTAGTGATGTCACACATAATGGTTACTACGATTATGCCACAGATTAAAAATAATCGGTAGAAATCGATGTTACGAGTATTAAAAGACATTTAATAACATTATATAAAGTTTTACTTTCTTCTTAGTTAATACATGAATACAAATAAAACAATCAGGATATTTTAATTTATTTTATTAGCACGAGTCGTCGGAATGATAATCAACACTAGACTTCTCCGATGAGGAGTCTTCAGTAGCAGTTATTATTAGCTCTTGTGTAAATAATATATTATCAAACGCAATATCACGTTCCCAATCAGAGAATATTACTCTTTTAGTTCTTTCCACCACACTTGCCCAGTTCTCGGCCGTTACGTGGGTGCAAGCATTTTTTAGCAATTGCAACATTTTATTCGCTGTGAATGGGGGGCTTGTATTGCATCTCGCAGCATGCCCTTTTACTTGTGCCCATATAAGTTCTATTGCGTTGTACTGGCAGTGGTATGGAGGAATCCGAAGAACAGTATGGCCATATTCTGCTGCCATTTCATTGATTACATAGCGTTTTGCTCTCTTTTTGGTTTTTAATATTTTTATTGATTCAACTTTTAACATTGAGTCGTCCACATTTTCTCCATTGTCCCGAAGCCAATTAATTATTTCATGCTTTTTATTAGCCTGTGTTGGCATTTTGTCAATTTGACGGGAGTGGTAGGGCGCATCATCAATAAAAATTATTGATGGTTCTTCCAATGAAATGAGCATTTTTTTGAACCACTCTTCATACACATTTGCATTCATCTCTTCGTGGTAGTCATTTGATTTCTTCGATTTAAATGCCAACAGTGCGTCTTGTACAAATCCTTTTGCGCTCACCTTTTCCCATTGGTACTGAGGAAGTGGAATCAGCAGTATCATCAGTCCAGAAACGAGATAGTGTGTGGTTAGCGTTGAGCCATGTTTCATCCGTGAAAACAATATTTGCCCAATCTTGTATTTTCTTTGCCTCTCTTAAAAAATCACAACGTGCTATAGCTATATTTGTGCGTTCCATTAATAATTTTCTTTTATTTAACTTTTTATATGAAAAGCCAATTGCGTTCAAAACTTTGACCAAAGAAGATTTTTCACCATGAAATAGACCACTTCTTTTCAAAGAAACAATAAGTTTTCTCAAAGTTGGAATTTCTTTTCTCAAGTAGTAATCATATACATGACGACGAATAGCGTCAGCGTCAAAGTCATCAACAGCTGTCACCTTATGAGCCCGGCGCTTTCTTTTTGGTGTAGATGGTTTGTTTTGCTCCAAGCCGCTCCTGCCGTAGGCATCAGTAGTGATTTTAGTCACAGTTGATAGACTGATCCCCAACGCGGCTGCAACACGGTTTCGGACTTGCGTGATAGGTATAAGAGGTCCGCCATTTTGATTTTCTTGCTCAAAATACTCATGAAGTTTTAACACTAACTGTCTCGATTGTGCTTTCAACACACGTCCTTTCGGCATTTTCACGATCAATTAATATAAGTTTCACAAAAGTTTTTCCGAGGAATAAAGCTACTTAACTCAAGGTGTAACAGATGCGAGAGAACACTCAGCGAACGTAAATGCGTGTGACTATCACGGGCGTTTCGTTGAGAGTGACAGATCACGTCAAAATGGCGGCCGAGCGGAAGGTCTGTTGATGTTGCCAGTTGATGTATAATATATTTTTTATGATTATAATAAATACACACGGATTAACATTTATTTTCAAAAAACTAATCAATATTAAATCAAAATGTTGATTTCTATATCTGTTATTAGTTTACGTAGGTTATCATTAATCGAATTACTTAGGTACGTAATTCGATTAATGATAGTAGGTACTATAATCGGAATGGTATCGCATACGAGAATCTTTAGGACATCACTAAATATGTAAATCGTCAATCTGTCAAAAGATGGTTAATATAATGGACAGTGTATACGTACAAATATAAATACAAATAAAAATCATACAAAATATGTACTATTGTAGTTTTATTAAAACTATTTTTTTGAAAAAGGTGGCAATGCAAAACTGTTATTTAAATTTGTAAAATAGTGCGATATTACATCTACATCTACGGTTAATATATATTTTATTATATTGAGGAGGGGGTCGTTGAAAATTTCCTAAGCTTGAAGATCGCTATATAAAAAAGTTTAAGAAGCCTTGACCTAGAGCAAATCGCCCTATCGGAAAAATAAAGTAACATTTCCTATGCTCATATATGGGAGATGTGACTTTGTTCTTCGGATAGGGCGATATATAAATTGTAATCGTATCGATTTCAGGTTAAAAACGATTGACTTGTGTAATGAAGAAATTGTCGTCGTTACAAAAAAAGCCCCATTTACGTATCACGTAGTATATAGTATTTAACACTTTCGCTATTAAACAAAGTATCCACTACATACATAGATGTCATCTCCGACATATCACTCATGGGCTGCAATAGTGGAAAAACTCAAAAATGTCTTGGACTAGCAATAAGTGTAAATGTTAAAATAAAGTCTTTTCAGCAGCAATACCGAAACAACTCATAATTCAATATTAGACCGTTCGTTTAAGCAAACTAAAGCATTTTTTATGCATTTTTTGAGTTTTATCACTATTGCACCCTATGAGCGATCGGTTCTCAAATATAATTGACTCCACGGAGATGAAAGGGATATTTTTGCAAAATTTCCATGTACTTTAGACTCACAAACGCCATTGTTTTTCTTACACAACCATAAAACTGTGTAATAGATTCAATTATATTCGGTAAGAAAGCCAGACAACGCCATTATTAAGAGGCATATTTTGTAAATATAGCTAAAAGACGAAGAAATTAATAATATTAATTCAATAAAATAATCACAAAACCTTATGAAGCTGTGTTGTTCACAGAACTAGAAACCGAACTCTATCGATCGACAGCATGGACCATTCGGTATGATTTTTTATATATATATATATATATATAATATATATTTATAAAGTAGACTGTATAGAACATAATGTTATATATAGTTGATTAAGAAAATTCCTATTAAAAATATATTTATTTGCAATCATAAAAAAACGTTAAAAAAACATTATTAAAAAAGTGTACAAAGTTTAACTTATCCCTTTGACAGAGATCTGTGCGAGCTAACCTACAAAGTGATTAGTGAATTTTTATTATTAGATTATTTTTATACATAAAAATATACTTTACTACTAGTTCACTGTATCGTGGCTATTGAGAAGTACATTATATTTCACTTCTAGATAATACTTATTTTTATCAATCACTGACTTATCACACACAATCCTTACTAATATTATAAATGCCAAAGTCTTTCCGTCTGTTTATCTGTTATGTTTTATGGCGAATCTGCTGAACCAATATCGATGAAATTTAGCAAGATTAATGCTGATAAATCGGGGTAACCTATAGGCTATAAAAATCCTGTATGTAGGCTATAAAAATTCATCACGAATGATATTGAGAAACGCCATCTGTTATCACTCTGTCAAGGTTTTTTTACACATTGTGTAAAAGTCAAGTCAAATCTATAATTTAAAGGAGGTTCCATACCATGTTCTTTGGCTTACGTCGAAAGAGTTTTTAATAGAAAGTTTTTATATATTTTGGTTTACTGTTTACTGGATCGATTGGATCGTTGGAATTTGGCAAAATTATTCCTTATACACCTGCGTAATATATAGTTTATAAGAATCCTATTCATTGAACAGGAATATGATGACATAGAAAAATTTACTACTGGATAAATTTAACTTAGCTAAGTAATAAGTGAAAGTAAGTGTGTGTAAGTCTTCCCGAAAAGTTACAGCCGATTTTGAGTATCATACAGACATGCAAACTTCGAAAATATTCTCTCAATATTAACAGCGTTTCACCGTAGATGGCTTTCATTATTTGGCGTCTCTATCTTTCCATATCACTTAATCTTTATTCAAATAAGCTCTATCAAGCACTTTTGAATCGTCAAAGATCAATATGATTAATGAAGCTACAACTGGTTCGGAATGTTACGCTTACCGAAAACCAGAAAGAAAATTGGTGGTCAATCTTTAAAAAAAAATTTACAGTGTTAAGCAGCCTTGTATGAGGCTGAAAGGATTTTCAAATCCACTTTTATCATTCAAATAATCTTCAAATTTGTAGTATGCTTTACATATAAGCATATCTCTACTCTTACGGTTAATTTATGGATTGCGGTATTTTATTGTAGAGACCAACTAATAACTCTACTAAGTCTCGATGTCTACGATGTACATCAAATTATTACAGCATTATTCCATGTATAAACAAGCAGAATAAACAAGTCACGCTGTTTCAACATCGTTTAAATGTCTTATTTTTCTAACATCGTAAACGGCGGAACTAAGTCTACCTGCGAGGCCAGATGCCCCATTGGAGTTTATCATCCATAGTGAGCGCCAAAAATGTGGTTGTATTGTAAAGCAAATACCAAAAATAGAATTGGCTTATCAATCTGCTAAGTTTGTCTGACCTAATTACGTTCGGTAATACGCATTGGAAACGTTTGGTTTTATCTGTATTTAAAAGTAAATTATTTACTGAAAACCATTTTGATAGCACTGTTTACATCGTCACAACAATCGTACAACAACGGAATACTTCCAAGGTTTACAGCAGATCGTGATCAACACATTCAAATGCAAACTTAGGAGACGTTCACACTTTAAAAAGAGCAATGAACTACTTAGCACCATTGTCATTCAGAGTTTAAAGCCTCAAAGACGGTATTACAGCGTAAAGCAAGGCTCATAGTAGACTGTGATCATCACACATATATGCGGACATCGGAAACATTCGCGCAAAATGTGGGTTAATTAAATGCGAATCGCATTTGCCTTTTGCAGGCAATTTTAGCCCAGGTTAAATTAGCACACGTTTATTTTCATATGTTAAAAGTGTACAAAGACGATGCAAGTTTCAATATATATTTGCTAATAATACCATGTAGGAAACCAAATTTAATGTTGAAGTATCGTAATCATTGCAATCGGAATTGCAATTTAACCTTCTGGATAGATCTTTGATAACAGATAAGTTAGATAGATTTTTGTGTTTTTGTCACTCTCCAACCCTGCAAATATCTCCATATTTGCAGGGTTGGAGAGTGACAGAAGCTACTATTTATTCTATTACTAATGTCCGCGCGAACGAAGAAAACTAGTTTATCATAATTTATGTCGTATAATATTACGAATTACAATTTGGCAAATGAGACGAGAGACCCATAGAAAAACTGACACTGATATAGCTTGTCGCAAAGATGAAGTGAATTAATTTTTTAACACAGAGAACCAATGGATGGTAAAATCCTATGGTGTTGAAATTGCGAAATTGCACTGGAACTGAACTGAACACAGCGATGGCAGACTCCACACTAAGTTGTCAGTCGACCTCCAAATAAGTCGTAGGCGATACAAGATCGTCTGACGTGAAAAAGTCCCTTGTGGGTCAGTTGACAAAGGACAAAGAGAAAATTACTTGTATATTATATTTTTAACAGACGAAGTAGCTCGTATGGTGACTCGGACGCCTACGACGAGTACCTCGAGGAGGAGGAGGAGGACTGGGAGGGGAGCCAGGAATACAACCCTTACGAGAGCACCGACAGCGAGGAACAGTGAGTATATACTATTGTACTTCTGTGAATTTCTATTTGTGTATTTCAACGTCGTTCCAATGTAGGATATAGTTTTCGCCGAAAAGCTTCATAGATAGTGTATTTTCTTCTTGGCTTGGATGTGTGGCGTAGCGTGGGTGTCGTCTGAGGTGAAGACAATTTTGCCGCCCTCTTGTCTAAGAATTTCAATTTAATGTAATATAATATACTACACATTAATTCTAGAGAACGAAAAAAGTTTGGAAAGAGGACATAAATGGACAACTGGTAAATCCATCAATGAAACTTTCTTTGAATTGTCAAAGCATCACGTACGATTTGTAAAGAGACACTCTTCACTACATATTATAAAACAAAGTCGCATATATCCTATGTACGCATAAAACTTTAAAACTACGCAACAGATTTTGATGCGGTTTTTTTTAATAGATAGAGTGATTCCAGAGGAAGGTTTGTACGTATAATAACATTCAATACGGAGTAGAGATATACTGTAATTTTTGAGGTTTCTGTAAATAATTACATTTTTTTCCGCTTACATTGCAAACGCAGGCTAAACCCTACGAGATTTATCAAAATGATGTACTAAGTATTTGTACACCTAGAAAAGGTCTACAGAAAAGTCCGTGATGGTATATGTCTATCTCTTATGGATAACCCACAATAGCATTTTTTGACATTTAATTTTTACGAAAAATAATGCCTTATGTTCAAAGCAATTTTTATACAATACAGCATTAGTCCTTATCCAATTAAGTACCTTAAATAAATAGTTGATTCAATATAGATCAATATGACCGTTTACAGCATGTAATTTAAGTGAACATTTTCGGAGATATTACAGATTTAAAATGCCGTGAGGACGCCGCGCTTCACCCTATAGCACTTCGAGTCTTTTAAGAGTTTGTTTAAAGACATTCTGTAATTAATTGTAAAAATAAAATACATAGGTAAAATGTATGATATTCCAAAGATAGCAGTAAATCGTCTTGGTATAGGGAGAGGAAATTGTTTTTCTCCAAATTTAACGCTTGTGGGCCACGGGCAGTAATGAATAAATCAAAACTACTGGATCAATTTTAATCATTTTTTTTACACTGACTGACATGGGATTATATATTTTATACCCGTGCGAAGTAAGGGCAGGCCGCTAGTACGTAATAAACAATACTTAAAATATATCTAATAGAAGTCTTTTTCGCTGATCATTAGGCATAAGCAATCCATGTACAAAATAAAATTAGGGAAATCCGCGAATGTCGGTTTCTGAAGACAGTCGGTCGGATAAGAAAGGGGATTCTCCGAATTTGTCACAGAATAAAAAAAATTGTAATTTACATGCTCACTTATAATAGTTCAAATAATTACAAAATATTTTTCTAATAATTAATTATTCAAAAATTTTGCCGCCCTTATAAAATGCCTCCCGGGGTGGATTTAGGAATACTTATTTGGGATTGTCAAACGGATTTCGCTCAATCCAACTTCCTAGTTTTTGCTGGATAGATAGGGTAAAAAATAAATAATGATCTGATTGCTCTACATACCAACTAAATTATAAACAGTTCAGAATAGGCAGCTTTTGCTAACGAAAGCAAGATCGACTTTGAGTCACTGAACCTTTGGAGTTAGTGAATGTGAGTGTATATAAAAGAAACTTTTGTTGCAGCGTCTGGTATGATCCCACTAGCTCCGATACCGATAGTTGACCTTACTAGCATCCCGATAACAAACTCAGTTACGAATACAATCACTCTACAGGTCAGTTAAATTATTCAATACATTTCATTTTAACACGATTATAAACCTCTACCAGGAAGCTATTCATCGGAGTGAAAAAATTGACCTTAACCCACTAACATTAACCTTAACCCATTAACATTTGCTTGTTTTCTTGGCAAATTTCAATTTTTCTGTAAATTTAGAATGATTTGAATTTAGAAATGATTTGAATGATGATGATTGCTGGTTCAAATATGTTTTAAAACAACATGAACGTGTCATTGATACATTTTGTTGATTACATGTGTCGACAATGTACGATATGAAGCTGAACTAATAATGCTGGAGAAAGGTGTATTCGTATTATTGCCTTGTATATAGAAATATTTTAGCTTGAACCACAGTGCTTCAAAGCAGACTGGCAACTAATTTATCAGCTTATAATCTGTTTCAGGGATTGGCGACAGATCAAGTAATAATATTAGGGGAAGATATCGAACTGGGCTACCAGGAAATTACGACTTCTACTACGGCTGCTACGGAGCAACCGACCATTGGGTTTCCGGATATCCCTTAAATCAAGACTACAGTTCTAACATTAATTGCTACACTAAACACTATACATACTATACTATTTTTATTGCCATTCCACACTACATTGTTCGCATGTCTTAAGTAATTTAATACGAATGACCCTTGTTTTGGAAAGCCTGATTGTGATAGCTCCAGTTACATATAAGTAAATAAATTTATGGGCCATATAACACTTAAAGCGTTATACATGACCCTTAAAACTAGATTTAGTAGTACGAATACAGAATTTTAGGAACATTTTTTTTTGCCCATCAATCTGTGCGATTTACGGTTACCTAGTAATTTTTTACATAATTTCTGAATTCTTGTTTGCTGCACCAAACTAATTCATACTTAGAAAAGCCCATGGAGTGATATGTTAATGAGTAATGACTGAGTACTAAACGAGTAGTCGTATGACGCTACATGTGGTTATGGTAACTTGAACCATCCGCATATTGACACAACATACAAATCGGTCACATATAGTCTTGAAGTGTGAAAAATATGGAGATTGTTAAATAAAGAAACAGTTGTGAAACAACAATTTAATAAACATGCATATAATTAAACTTTTAAATTACACATACTTCTTATATTGAAATTTAATTTCTGATCAATATACTTTTTTTACCTTTGCTAATAAATATATGAAGAAGGCGAAATATTGAAAATAGTAAAGATAGAGATTAATTAATTAATTCAAATTCCACAGCATATTTAAATACGTACATTTTTTTACTATTACCTACATTTACTACACAATGATTAAATGCAAATTTTAAAATCAGAAAATACTTTAATGTTCTAATTAATAAAACTGATTGTTATAGTTATCGAGATATTTTATAAATTAGATTCATTAAAAAATACAAATAAATATTTTGAAATTTTCAAGTGTTTGTATTTCAATACATATGTATGTTGCGTGTGGGTATATACACTCAGAATTTCTATATCTAATCCAAATATGCAGTATAGAATAAAATAAATTTAATTATTATAAGGTAAAAGAATGGTGTGTGAACACTATTCTTTTTCCATTATAGCAATTCACGTCACAGTAATAAGAAATTATTTTAAAACTATACAAGGAAGAAAATTTAAACCAGCCATTTTGCAAAATACAGTTAGATAAATATAGATAGGCTATAATCCTGGCTCAATGTGACAGTGAAAAGACATTTCACACAAAAAATAACCAGTGCATAATTAAAAACTCACACATATAAATTTATTGATAATTTACCAGCAATGTAATCCAGAATAAAACATCCTAGATTCAATTTAAATTAATTATATTAAAAAAATAAATTAAATATCTAAAAACAAATACATTTAATAAATTGTTTATGTAATTCAAGAAAATATGAAAATGATTTTCTTAACTAACACACAAATAACAAAGTAATTTTATATCAATCACAACAATAAAACTATATTGAAGATCACAAATAATTATCAATAATATGCGAGTTTGAGCTTCAACATCTTCATAGGAAATCTTAACAAAGCATACAAACTTTTTGTCTACTTTTCATATAGCAAATTGTAACACCAGAAAGTACCCATACTTATTAAGTTTAAATGATATTCACTAGTTAGTTCAAATGACATTAAAAGCTATAGGGACGAATATTGGGAATGGACCTTCATTACATATTAATAAGTATAAGTCATAATATTGTTCAGTATGTTATTACATTAAGTGTATAATACTAGTCAAAGGTAACATTAGCATCAACATTCTAATCTGTCTCTACTTATGAGAATAGCACAAATTTCAATAATTTAAACAATATTCAAGCTAAATGCCTAAAAATATTTGCTAGTCAAGGGATTTAAGTAAAGTATTTTTACTATTGTTAATTATACAATATAATAAAAATAGAGATAAAATAGCATAATTTTACCATAAATGATTGTATTGTATTTCAACAGACACTTTAAGTCCTAATTTACTTGTACTGCTTTACAATAGAACTATTATATATCTCCTTATCATGTTCTTCAAATACTAAAATTTTCATATAAACATCAAACATATTATTACTTTGTTGAAGAATAATCATTTTTATTAGTATTAAGCTAAGGTGTGATATTGTTTAGTAAGAAACAACCGAAAAATTAATCATTTTTCTTATCTGCAGTACCTTGATCCCCTTCAGTGATAGCAAGGCTACCATTCTCAGGTTGTTTCTGCTGCTGTACCATTTCTCCAGAGAACCCAAACTCATTAACACGTTTGTTATCTACCTTGTAAATCCAACGCTGATACAAGAATATGAAGAATACAATATCTGAAAATATAAATATGTATTTTTATGTAAAATATATTGGCACAAGTTTATTAAATATATTAAATTTATATAAATTATTTAACCCACCATCTCTGAAACAACCAATTCGATACATAGTAGGCATTTTGATTACAAATGCAAAAATATCATCAATAAATGTATTGAGGAACTTGTATGTCATCATACGCCATGGCAAATGGGCAACAGACTTCAATTTGTAATTAATAAATAATTGAGGTGTCATCATTATAAATCCAAATGTCAATAGGTAACCATACATCATGTTGAGAATAAAAGAGTACCACCCTTTGTGCTCTTGGTAAAGTAAAGAGTAAACACCATATCCAATCAAAAGTGGAAAACATGCCCAGCTTAGGTATCTGAATGCTAGTATGTCATATTCCCTGGTACTTGATTCTACATATGATCCTTTGTCTGTAAAAGTTATCTTTGGCAATCCAAATATTCTATCTTCTCTATTCAGTTTCACATCCATTACTTTATTTATTTTCCATATCTCAATCATCAACCCAATGAAACATGAAATTCTCACCATAACGTTTGTTTCATTATCAAGAACATAGAGAAGCACAACAGTAGATTGAAAAACATTAAAGAAAACTGATCTTACAGAAAGCCCTTCAAGAGACTGTCTGTTATTCCAGAACTGGATATCATTCTTAAAGGCCAATAATTCAAATATAGAGTGCAAAATGGAAACTGATATAGTAAGAGCTAATAAATATGGAGATGTATCTAAAAGCAATTCCTTAACAGTATCCTGCTCATCATCTTGTTCCTCTCCACCTAATGCTGAAAACATGCTTAATTTATCCCGCATTGCTTGTGCAGTATACAACTGCCACTTGAAGAGACTTAGAGGTTGGAATGTAAGTTGCAATTCAAGATTTGTAACAGTTTCATTTAATGGAACATAATCTCTCATCATATTCCAGTAATCATTCAAAAATACTGCAGGTTTGTACTTATTCCCATCAGGTAAGAAATAAATAAATTCGTCAAGAGGAGGTGGCACACTACCTTGCACCCAGTTTGTTTGATCTGTAACTAAATTAATAGTTAAATTAGGATGCCAATGTGAAACAATTTCCTCCTTTAAAGTTTCAGCTTTTTTTATTTCTTCTTCTGATTTTTCAGTTTGTCCAGTTAATAAATTATGAGTCTTCATATATTTGAGTTTTTTGTACTTGTTGACCATTTTCTTTCCATAAGTTTGATATATTCCAGCATAATTCCTTTTGTCTCTGGGATCTGGTGACTTTCCTGACTGCACAACATATACATGTAAATATATAGAACCATTATTTTTTAGAACATCTGAAGGGGCAAAACTTGTTGAATATGTAAATGTACCATCGTTATTTGCCCCACCAGTCCAATCCCCATATGTCAAACCTGGTAATTTCCAAACTAATTCGGCATCATCAAAGTTTTTTAAAAATTCCTTTTCAGTTAAATATGCATACATGTCTAATAATGTTCCATTGTAAAACATGTTAATAGCTGGAGTGCGGACTGTCCCAGGAGGAGTGTTTAAGTCTGTCTTAGGTGCTGATGATGGACGAAAAAATGATGTTATAAAATAAACAACTAGAGCCCTTATTATTAACGATTTAGCTATAGCAAAAAAGGACTCCATCTTTGAGGGCTGCATTCTGCGCCGTTGTTCATCAATCTGTTCATTGATCTGAAAAAAATTCAAAAATCAATTGCGTGAACATTGACCCAGATAACAACTATTGAATTTACTCAGAACTATAACTAACCATAGTAATAGAACTTCGAAAATGAATGATAAACTTTTATATATCATGTATTTCATTATTTAACTCACATTAACATCATCAGTGGTTTCTTCAATTTGTCTCGGTGAATCAGCAGTGGGTACTAACTTATCTGTAACATCACTAGACGAAGTTTCGCCGTCTGTATTTGCCATAATTACGGTTCTGTTACTCAATAAATATTAATGGAATGATTCCAAGGTTCTAAGAGAACTAATTTTACAACTATGAATTATAGATTTTCCGAAACTAACATCGTGGAATACAGACAAAAATCGAAGACCAGTTAGGGATGCCAAATAATCGATTTTTAATATCGTTTAATTTATCCTTTAAAAAATCGTTTTTTTAAATCGATTATTTTTACCATCTTTTTCTTTTTTTTTTCTTGTTTTTGCTATGCATTGTTGGATGAAACCAATGAAGCCAAACGATACACATTTTAATCGAATTTAACAAACAGAGCATCTGTTATTATTTATTGGTAGTGATCCACTTTAATTATGCTTTATTGTTATTAATAATTAGTATTAAATAACAGTCAGAAAAATATATTTAAAAAAAATCGACTATTCTGTTTCAAAATAATCGTTTTTTTAAGAAATCGGAAAATATCGGGAGAGAATCGATTATTTATTAATCGATTGATAATGTATAAATCGATTAGTTTACTCCATATCACATCCCACCTAGACCACAGACAAATAATTTAAAAAAAATCGTAATATCATAGAATTCATAGATTACTAACTATAAAATAGATGCCTGAGATTCATACTATGGCGCGAGCCTATTTTCGGTGGTATGGGGGGGGTGCAGAGTAGCGCTATAGCTACTTACATTCTCATTCATAAAAAACTATCTGCCTCTCACCCGTTTCATTCATAAAAACGGATTGTCTCAGCTCTGACTCTTTCTCACATATGGAGTAGTAATAGGTATAACGTATGACGTAAAATAATTGTAAAATTAGTGATGTACTTAGTGCGCTAAAACCGTAACTAGTGATTTCAAAGTTTTATCGATTCGCATTTTACTCTTACCGATTGTTTGGATAATCGGTTTTCCTGTAACATATTAATGATATTTAGATTTTAATAAAACAAAATATTTAAGGAATTTCTTTAATAGACTTTTACTGTAATAAATAAATTTATATTCAACAACCGTTTTACATTTCTATGTGCATGCTTCTTAAAAAAAAAAATAGTTTTTCCTAAACACGCTAAAAGTGCAACTTCAAAAATGATTACTATTTCTAAATAGGAAACAGAATCGGCGATCGTGTATCTTGAAAATGTAGGAATTGTAATTTAAATTCTTATATATTATTATTAAATAAAATTAATTATAAGTATTCACTCGAAAACAAATTTACAAGATTGGTATTTGAAACAATAGATGCTTTTGTTTTTACCGTTTAAGTATTTAGGAAAAAACATTATACTTAAAAGGAGAATACTTAATGGTAAATTATAAGTATTAGTCTTTTTTAGATATATTAGTAGTAGTTTTAAAGAATATTAGTGGTTTTTATAAATATAAATATATGGGACAATTACACACACGGTCGTCCGTCCCCAAAGTAAGTAACTTAATACTTGTGTTATGGTAGACAGACAACTGGTGAATATATACTTATATATTTTTAAATACATACTTAAATTCAAATATACACCCAGGCTCAAAGACCAACAAATTCATTTATAGAAAATGTTTGCCCTCGGCGGGAATCGAACCCGCGACCCGTGGAGCTGAAGGCAGGGTCACTACCCACTGCTCCAATGGGCCAGTCAAAAAGGGTTTTATCTCTAAGTATAATATTTTCTATCAAACCAGTTAACACTTCGGATTTATACATATAAAGTAAGAATTAAATTGTGAGATTTTGCCATATTTAATGTGCCAATTGATACCAAGCTTTTCGATGAAAGAAAACATCATGAGGAACTATTCTCCATGGGTTAAGTATTTAACTAAATGTAAACATGTCAAAGATGTTATTACAACACATTATACTAACATTAAATATAATTTTTAATTCTTTTAAAGAATTTAAAATTATTGATAGCATTCGCACCACTTTATTATGGCGTGATTGCTATCAATAATTTTTACAAACTTTGAAACAAATAAATAAGAATATTATTTAACATCCACTTTTAAGAACCCAAACATAAAGGTATTATAAAATTTTTAAAGAAAACGATGGATAATATTAAATACACTAAATTACTACACATTTAAGTATCGCAGAGTAAAGCTCATAGAATATTGATATTATGTTACGTTGGTTAATCTAATGCCAATCTAATGTTAATCTACCATTTTAGGTAGTTTACTTGGCTAATTTGTATCTGTTGAATTATATATTGCTGTTTTGCTATACTAAAGGTGTAAATATTTAATTTTAGAAAATAACAATCAATTTATGAAAATTACATTTATAAATATTAGAGATATTCTTTTGACAACTGCAGTTGAATCCCAATTTTTTCATTTGTTAATAATATTATTGTAATGACATATTTGTCACTCCTGAATCACATGGTTTTGGTTGTTTACATCTTGTTATGTTTCTATACTTATGGAGTATGTATAGTAAAATAATAAAAATTTTGAATCACTTTTTTAATGTTAATAATAGTAAGTTACTTTAACCTCATGTATCATAGTTCTATAACTTTATCTGCGATAAAATTTTCCATTTCCATTATCGTTTTCCAAGTATCTGTAGTACTGTGAATTCTCCTTAACATTAATACACCATTGTCTAACTCGCATTATGATAACGAATATGCAAAAAAAACTTATAAGAAATCATATTTATGATTAACGTCAGTTAACCAAGAATTAGTTTTTTAAGTTATATACATTTTTGACTAATTAACACTTTACATGCCATATAATGCTATTCCAAAGATATAAGTTTTTGTGATGGATAATATAATTTTAACTAGATCAAATCTATCAGTTTTATTAGACAATAGCTTAATTATAAAAATTTCACAATTTAAATAATCCTGTTTTGAAAATATATTACTCCCAGGATTGCTCAGGTTTTTAGTTTTGCTACACAAGTAAAAACACGTGTTTTGAATAGGAATAAATGGTGTTAGTGTTAAAATACACAATTTTTAGCAGCAATACAGGCAGAACTCATAATTCATTATAAGCCCGTCGTTTAAGCAAACTAGCAATTAAACTAGCAACTAAGCAATTGTTATTCATTTTCCTTAGTAATGAAAATTTTAAACCCATTCATCTCAAAATATGAGTTTTTGAGTTGTACCGCTATATCTGCACATGACCGATATATCAATATACTGAACCGGTAATATGATATGGCTTGGGTCTGGCAAATATTTCTGATGGAATACAAGGTACTATAACTATCAAACAATAATATAAACCAATAATGTTTTAAACAATGAAACCAAATTATGATCCGTTCTAGTGTGCTAGAGCCCCCTTATCCACGGATTTGAGAAAAATCCATTGGGTCCTAGTTAAGAAGTTTCAAACTTCATAATGTTTGTCAATTATACTAATATGAATACTATTTTGAAGGCACAACCTTCTCTTTAGTCTCTAGCATTGAAGCGGACTTTTACAGCCTTATTCCAAAATTCCGAATGGTTTAGGCGGCAAAATAAATTGTTAGTGAAGAAAAGCATTCGCGCTGTGAAAATGTTATTACTAATGTCATTAAATGAGGCTAAATAATTATGATTCGACTGAAGCTCTTCATATATGTTCATCTGCATCATCGGGCTCGTGGACACTTCCCGGCGGAAGAGTTCGCAGCATATTTAACCTGTAATAAATAAGTAATTCTTAAATAATGTATAGATAGAACATTAGTTTGCAAAGGTAGTCTTACAGACAATCTTGGCATTGATATCCCCTGAGTAGAATAGACCATCCTCATTTCTTACCTAGGTGTCGCGAAAACCGATTAAGGTAAGTACGTCGGGCAGGCGGCCGGTCGTAAGATACCAAATCATGTAATAACATGTTTAAAACATGTTGTGCCTACCCCATTTAGAGTGGGATAAGGGTAGGAGAATGATGCATTGACAAATAACAGAGATTTTAAATTTTAAAAATATATTTTTAGCTTCTACTGGTCTTAAATAGTGTCTGGAAAATATTTTTTACGTGTCTATAATCTGTGTCTTCAGTTATATTTTAAGTATAGAATAGAGACTATAATTATAAATAAAATATAAGGGGTATCTGTGACAGTCTTTGTGTTATGTTAAATATCTTTGATTTTGTACTGTTAGCAGTACCAGGCTAAAAATATTATGCTTTCCAAATACTGAATTGTATGTGACAATTAAGAAGCATATGTAACAAAGTTCTAATGATCATCACTAATATGTCTTTTAAGCTATTCTTATATCACACACTTTTTTGCATCACTATAGTAATAGAGGAAAAATTGTATCAAACATTTTTTGTTATATCTCAAACGGATTAGGCAGTTAGCCCATTAGACATATAAGCTTTAGTTTTAATTGAAAGTGAAATGGACAGACTGACATACTTTACATCAAATATTTACTTGCCTTCATCTAGTCAAATCAATTGACCTAATCATGTGCTTCATCCCATAAAGCATCAACAGCATATAGTCCTTAGACGTCATCCCAATGAGTACTCTCTTTGGCAATGACCAGGTTCATCTGAAAATTATTGCAAAAACATTTTAATAAATATGGAACAAGCTGTGATAGCTCAGCGGTGAGGCCGTGCGACTCTGTAAAGACGATCATGGGTTTATACCCCGCGCAGGCACATATCCAATTGACAATTGCAATTTATGACACGCTTTTCGGTGAAGGAAAATATGGTAAGGAAATCCGCATACTTCTAGCGAATTCTAGGGATATGCGTAACCTACCAATCCGCATTGGAGCAACGCGATGGTAGGTATTTGCTACAATACTTCTCTCCAAAAAACGGATAGAGGAAGCTTATGGTTCCCACTGCTGGGGTGGATAACAGGCCGTTACTTTAAACATACACATGCCAATTTTTGTGTTTACAAACAAAAATGATTTATATTTAAAACATTTTAACTCACTTGAAGAATATCAGCCATTGTATCAGATATTAATGAATTCATTGCAACAACAGTAGCAGTGCCTTGACCAGACACAGTTACTCAGACAAAAAATCCAGTTGAAATGTGCATAACTAAATGGGATAGTATGTTAAAGTATCTTGAACAAATAACTTTCTGTTAAATAATTAAAGTATGTCTATAATCCATATTGTCTGTCGCAGAAAGAATAAAAACTATTCAGAAATAACCACTTAAAACATAGAATATAACTGATATTGGGTATGACATATGATATACAACACTTCAATAAAGCATACACAATAAATATTACCAGTGTTGCCAACAGTTCAATAAGCTTCCCACTAGATTCAACTTTCAAAACCACCAGAAAACCACTAACAAACAGAAATTTTACACTCTAAATGACCGCTATCCGCTAAATTTTCCACTAAAACAATTTTTGTTTTATGAAAGAAAATAAATATACAAATAATTAGTTTCCTTTATTATTACTTATTAAAAAATTAACATATTAATATCACAAAATTTACATTTCGCTACTCGACCCGTAGTATTTCCGATACCTGCGAGCCAAGAATCCCGTTGCGTATGTTGTGATTTTTGCATAGTTACGCGTTAATAAATTCGCTCAGTTAATACAAACCAAAATTAATAATTATGAGCCCATGAGCGTTACTGAACGATGAACCCTTTTCTAATTTCTAAGTATAAGTGTGCAGAAAAAAATATGAAGTGAGAAATCCCCGTGTATAAAGTATAAGTTTAGAAAAATATTAGGTGGAAAATCCTTGCGTGTAGAGAAACGTAGATGACTAATTCTTGTCGATCAGTTATGCATACTCAAGCAAAGTAAATATCTACCAATAAACAAGCTAAAATCCGCTTTTTTTTTTCTAAAAAAAAACTATTTTTTCATAGGAAGGAAAAAATATGACTTCATTCAAAATATACATTTTTGTCATCTCTCAGGTAATATATGGATAACATACCAAAAAAAATTGTTCGTTTTTCGAGGCAAACCATTTTCCAGCCAATTTTGGACGTTTCGCGTAAGAATCGAACTGCTGCTCAGCGAGCAAATGGCACACCGACGAATTCAGATGATAGTCGAATGGGGCCAGTTCTGGTGAATAAACGGTATGGAGTAGCATCTAACAGTTGAGCGTCTCTAAGTAATTTTGAACCTTTTTTGTTGTGTGTGACGGAGCATTGTCATGGAAAATTAGCTTATATTCTGGCCTTATTTCCTTCATTTGCACCTCACAATTTTATTATCTATCGGTGGTAACGGTGCACTTCGATAGTTTCAACAGATTTCAGCACTTTATAATAAATAATTATGCCCCGCTAATGGCACCATACGCGCAGCATTGTCCTCCGCCCGAAGTGATTCCGTCTTGGAGTGGATGTTCAAAAGTCGGCCGGGATGATACCACGGTTTTTTTGTTTAGGATTCTCATGAATTAGGATTTAGTATGAAATGACAAAATAATGTTGACTCAATATTGTTAACCGAGGTCGTACTTTTAAAAATAAAAATATGGCATGGTCATATCCGATTCATATGTTCATTAAAATTTAACACCAACCATGAGCAAACAGTGGATTTAAGCTTGTACACCAATGTATATATGCATATTCAAAAAGGAAAACGAACAGATATAAAAATCATCGTAAAATGGAAGTAAATCTAACTTTTTAATTGCTAATATATTTTACCAAGACCACCAAAAAAAACCACTAGCCACTAAAAGCAATATTTGGCCACTAAGTGGGTAGTTAAAACCACCAGTTTTAGTGGAAAATCCACTAAGATGGCAACACTGAATATTACTATAGAAGGAAAAGTTTTATTTTTATTATTTCAGTTTTATTTTTACTTATATTTTAAAATTAAAAAATAAAACTTCCCAATATTATTACAGTTCAATAAAAACATGAGTACTATTTTTTTTCCTGAATTTCCTAAAAGTACTATATTTTTTTGATTTAAAAAGAAAAATACTATTTTTCTTCAAAAAAAAGGTGGCAACCCTGATTGCGCTCTTTTTGATTAAATAAGGGCAACACTGTGCCGTTATTGTTTCCGGTGGGGAGTCTTCCTATTGATAAAACGTTTCAGTGACATTCAGTCCTTGTTCGTCTTTCAAGAGAAGTGCATCTCGAAACGGGAATTGTGGCATTCCTATTATATCGTGTTCTTGTATATAGTGTGCGTTGACATCAGAAGTGTAAAAGTTTACTCGCGTCGTGCCCGTTGTCCGTGCATCCTGATTTACGGCAATTTTGGCTTTTTAAACTTACTCTTGTCTAATCTTAATTAAAAATCATTTGTTGGTTTGTATATTTTTGCGTAAGTAAAAAGTGATTACAGTTATATATTACGTATAACGAACGTTTCTGGTGAGTCAGTACGTTTCAATTTTCTTCGTGTTAAATAGTGCAAAAGTATAGTTTATTTGTTATTAAGTTTTGGATAACTACTCACATTTTATCCGAGAATGTTTGTTGAAATTCAAACATTTGAGTTGTTGAGTTTGTGATAGTGAATGTATATAGTGCTTGTGTATGGTGGAGGTTCGTGCATGTGTTTTTTACGAATTCTGCATGTATCAGGTATGATAACCGATTGTCCACTCTACATTTAGCATTATATATATTTTCTATTTTACCTTCATCGCCGATTATAGCAAAATAATTTTATTATTACTTTTGCATAATTACTTTCATATATAATTAATATAATTGTTTATATTTACTTAAGCTATGATTAAAACAGTTAATCATAACTTAAGAAAATATAAACATTGTAATCTTTAATATTTAATGACTAGCAGCGTCTGACTGCCCTCCTGTAAAAGCTGCAGGGCTTTTTCTTCTCATTTAACAGTATGGTTGAGGTGGACACTGCAGTGTTCTTTCTTCCCATACTGTGTAGGCGTTTTGTTGGTAATGTTCGTTTTCTGTATCGTCGAACATTAGCTTCAAAAGCGCGCTACTTTGTTAGACGTTTAATTAACGGGCTAGCCATTATAAAGGTGTCGTACTGATTTCTGAAATTGCGCAGTTTTGGTAATTCGTACGTCATTAACTTTTACATTTTTTTTATTATGGTGATGTGTTGCAGTTGGCAAAGAGCCGGTATTTGGCACCTGCAATACATGTAAAACCTTAATTCTTTTCCCAGTCGCTTTTGGCTACTGATGTTTGAGTGCACGCTTACATCTGTAGCTCAAATTACGGGAATCTAACTTAGCTTCATAAATTCAGACTTCACTTGAGTATTGGTTACCTCAAATGCATTTTCTCAAATGACAGAGGTCGAAAGATGCGTACAACGTCTTCGGTCCTGTTCCTGGTGGTTGACGGGACTGTTCGGCCTGGCGCTGTTCTAGCGCTCGAGGCGACGGCGGAGCGACAGCAGCTGCAGCATAGCCGTAATAATTTTAAAAAATTAAAAATAATTTTTACTATTCAAATACAACCTCTTATGAGAGAGGTTGTATTTGAGTCTATATGAATAGTTGTTCTATAATATAAAAAAAAATTTGTCTGTGTCATTATGCATTGATTTGTTAAGAAAGAGTAAATGGGTTCACTTTTAGAAAAATTGCTTTTTATAATTGCATAAGTATGAAGGAGAAATATTGTTTGTTATTTAATTTCTGTTAGATATAACAAACATTTCAAGTGATTTATAAATTACATAAATATTTACTTTCAGTTTTATAGAACAGTCTTTTAATATTGCTGTTATTCTTTCATTCATACACATACTATTATATCTTTTATTAGCACTGTAAATGTAAAGATATCTCAAATCATAACTATAAATAACATCATGTGACAATCATATTAAAATAAAAAATTACTCTTAATCTTGGATCTGAGGATTCTTGAATCTGCAATTAATCAATCAATCGTTTAATCAATCATAAATTTAAATTTTGCTTTTGCTTTTTAATTAAAAATCAACAATAGTGTTATATAAAGCAATATACCCTATATTGCTTTATACAGAATAAACTTGCTCTCTTTTGCTATTTACTCCCTTTTCATCCGAGTCTCATTATAAAAAACTTGACAATCATTTTTAAAGTTCTAATATAATACAATGAAGTATACAACTTCAATTGAAAATACTTCTAAAAAAAAATATTAAGTAGCCCATTTAAGTTATGTCCAAATTATTCATAACTTAGATAGATACACACTTATGATCAATTAGAACAACTTCTAAAAAACTTTAACTTTAATGTTCCATTATTAATCATTTATTGCATTACAAGACACTAGAAGCTATATAAAATCGCAAGACATATCCTTAATATAATAATGAATATAGCTAATTCATCAATCGAAATTAATGTACATATCATAATTCATAATTTTTATATAACGATAACTTAGTCAAATAGGAAATAAAAATTATACTGCATGTTAAAGGTTTTAGGTTATCCATGCAAGGTTAGGTTATTATATTTAGAATGTGAGAATATAAATTTTAAGAAAGCTCTTACTATTATTGAGATGCACAAAATTCATTAAAACTCAACATTTCATTTATATAATGATTAAGTAAATCCTCTTCTTATTGTTTTATGACTGCAGGTTTCTTCGTTGTTATATTTCTCATTTTAAGAAATATCTCAACAGCTACTGGTGAAATAAGACTTTATACATTTAATTTGCTTCTAGTGATATTTGTTTCAATAATTTTGCTAACTAAATTAAAACAAAATTATACATTTTAGTAAAAATTAAAGTACTAGAACTTTACAACGGGAAATTTAAAAATTTAATACACCGCCCATTCATTAATAAAATCAACTTGTCTTGTTATATGATAGAGAGTCAAAATGAGAATGAGTGCGTAAAAATATGTATGTAGGAGTGGAGCGAGATGCAGCTGAGACTATTTTCATACGATTCATTCATAAATACATACATGTGCAAGAGGGATGCGAGATAGCATGTGTTGGCGCCTGTAGTAAAACCGCCCTGATAGAATTTTTATATACAGAGTAAGCAGATCTTCGAGTTATAGATTACTAACTAAAATGCTTAATGCTTCGAATATGTACCAAAGTTTACCAAATTATAAAAAGAAGAGATGAGAAACCTATCCCTATTCATAAAAGGATTATGAAAGTACCCATAATAAGGCATAAGTTTGTTCTACAACTCATCCCAAAGCCTTATAGTTTTCGAAAGCTTGATGTCCAAAGCTTTTCATGAAAAAAAAAACCGCTGATAATCATTTCGTTCAGATGTTTTAACGTGACGCCTTTACAAAAAGTAATTCATTTCATTTGATGCCCTTGGTAAAAAGAAAATATCAGATGCCACAATTCATAATGTATGTGCCATTTTCCCCTCCCCTATTGGAGAGTATCACCTTATATTAAGGAATATTTTTTTATTTCTGCCGTCGTGTGGCGTCTTATTACCTACTGCAGGTTCCCGATCCCATTATTAGTATGTACTATGTAATCCTACTACTATTTTGAAAGTTCTGGCGAGAGACCTATTATTCTGGTTCTTGTTGGGTTCTCCGTATCGTGTTCCAGCACGATGCTCTGTGTCGAAACCAAAAAGAGTTCTCTTCTAGTTTCTCGTATTTCTAACAGAGACTGTATCACTTACCGTCACATGAGATGAATACATATATTATAAAACTAAGTCCCGCCGCCGCGTCTATCTATTCATGATACACATAAAAACTACTGAACGGATTTTCATGCGACTTAACTTCGATTGTTTAACAATGTGCGTTATGGCGACCCAAATAACCCCCAACCTCCCATATTACTAAAAGGTTCTAAAAATATTTTAATTTTTATTTAAAAAAAATACAAGCAAAATTACAGCCTTGTGGCGCCTCGCTTCAAGATTTGACCATTTTTCTTTTCATCGGCGCGGCGAATGCGCGGTACCCGGTTGCATTTTACCCTATGCACCATGGGTTCAAGACGGACCTGTGCTCATTTGATTGTATATGATAAAGCTATAATTTATAGAAGTAGGGGTTACTTTGAGGAATTCCACACTACAGTTATCGAAAATCAATCGCAGAGCAATTTGTGATTTTGTTATGGAGCCTACCTCCTGACGATGCTTCGGTTACGGAGCGAAACGATCATTGAAATTGACGTGAAAATGTATTGAGTGTTTGTGTAGTGTGTCGTTGGTGGCGCTGGTTTATTACGTGCGGTAACTAATCCAGCATGTGTAAGATATGAGAATGATTTTTGCTTCCTAAACACGCGGATTATAGAAAAAGAATTCTTTCATAACTTTTATAGAGCTATCCAAGATGGTTATGTTCTTACCTACGAGAGATACAAATGTTATATAACACACTAGAGATACATATTGTTTTCGTCAACCCGTACCATAAAAAGGAGCAGCAGGCAAGCAATTGAACAGTTTAGTTTTTAATTTCTATATTAGGTACTATAATTTGGCAATTTCAGATGGAATGCAAGTGGACAAACATATGGCAGTGCTCTTAAAGATTTTTCAGGAGATGACGCCGATCGGTCAAAAAATTCATGGGGATCTGCAAGCTCCAAGTGGAATAAAATCGTCGAGGTAACCTTACCATTAAAATTCGTAAACTAACATTAAGATATCTTCAAAACTCAGTCTCTTACATATCAGTTTTATTTAGTGATTACCTCATTTTTTTAATTGTTAGAAATTGTTAAACCGATGCTATAAAATGTATAATTGAGATAATCAATTTTATACCATATTAGCGACCTGCCCCTGCTTCGAACGGGTATAAAATATATATCCCATGTCAGTCAGTGTAAAAAATGATTAAAATCGATCCAGTAGTTTTGATTTATTCATTACTGCCCGTGGCCCGCAAGCGTTAAATTTGGAGTAAAACAATTTCCTTTCCCTATACCAAGACGATTTCTTGCTATCTTTGGAATATCTAAACTCATATAGTACATTTTTACTTATTTACTTTTACATTTTACCTATGTATTTTATTTTTACAATTAATACACAGAATGTCTTTAAACAAACTCTTAAAAGATTCGAAGTGCTATAGGGAGAAGCGCGGCGTCCTCACGGCATTTTAAATCTGTAATATCTCCGAAAATGTTCACTTAAATTACATGCTGTAAACGGCCATATTGATCTATATTAAATCAACAATTTATTTAAGGTACTTAATTGGATAAGGATTAATGCTGTATTGTATAAAAATTGCTTTGAACATAAGGCATTATTTTTCGTAAAAAGTAAATGACAAATAATGCTATTGTGGGTTATCCATAAGAGATAGACATATACCATCGCGGACTTTTCTGTAGACCTTTTCAAGGTGTACAAATACTTAGTACATCATTTTGGTAAATCTCGTAGGGTTTAGCCTGCGTTTGCAATGTAAGCGGAAAAAATTTAACAATTTACAGAAACCTCAAAAATTACAGTATTTCTCTACTCCGTATTGAATGTTATTATACGTACAAACCTTCCTCTCGAATCACTCTATCTATTAAAAAAAACTGCATCAAAATCTTTTGCGTAATTTTAAAGTTTTATGCGTACATAGGGATATATGGACAAAGAATGCGACTTTGTTTTATAATATGTAGTGATTAGGTCTCCGGCCACGCGTTGCTGTGGCTCATTCTGTTTTCAAATTCCGCTCGAAACAAGAATTCAACACTTAAAAGCAAAATGCTCCGATCGCCACCAAACTTTACAGGATCGTCCGCTGGGTCATTGTAAGATTGTCTGAAAATTTCGTTAAAATCGGTCCAGCCGATTGGGAGTCTATAAAGGAATATACAGACAAACATTAACAGACAGATTTCGTTGTCATTATACCTTTTTTACCATGTATTGAATAGATTTAGAAATATGAGATGTTCATAATAATACACAAGCAGTTATTGACCCTCATATAAATATATGTAATATTATACTTATAAAATCTATGCGTTGTTCTATTTCCTTCTATGACAGACAACAAGAATTGGGATCTCCGATTTAAATGGATTAAGCCAAAAAAAAGCATGAACAAACATTTCACATTTAATGGACGGATAATTTGCTTAAAATTCCTTGTCCTTGTTTAAAAGTCCTTAAAACTCTATGCACCTTGTACAATAGAGTACAAGGTGCATAGAGTTAAATGGTTCCAACCATTTCAAAGGCACTAAAAATCTTTTAGCCTTCTGATATTTTGCTGTCGTTAAGTTTCTGAAACCCCAAGTATTAGATTTCATTTGAAAGTATTTTGTTTTACACAATAGTAATGCATCACGTGGCTTAGGTGAAATGTGCTAACCTGAATGGTTTGTTTAAAGTCATTCTCTCAGAATAAAATCCCTGCAGAAACTTACAAACTTAAACTCCTACCTATATAACACATTTATTGATTTTGTAGTAAGGCAGTTGAGTTTTTCGCAAAAGTGACTTCGTAATTTCTACATAAGTTAAATATTGTTTTCGCTATCCGTTTATCTGTACACAATAGTAGATTTTTAAGGATAGCCTGCACACATTTGTTTTATATACTTATATGCATTTAAATGCAGTTATATTATATAAGTTAGGAATGAAGCTTATTTTCGTGCAAAAGTCTCTTATTTGGCGATAAATGATAGAGTTATCTAAGGTAATGTTCTTAACAACAAGCGATATGAATGTTACAAAAAACAATGTGCATATACATATCGTTGTTAGAGCCCAACTCTTCCAATAACAATATAAATACCGTTTTATTATTATATGTTTATTTCAAACACAAATTGAAAGATTCGACAATTAATCGGACCCTAAACGCATTTGGTAAGATTCCCATTTATCATACAGTTAGTTTTGACAACATTAAACAAAACATAAAAAAAGTTACTAACAGCAATTCACTTAATAAATCTTTACCTAGAATCTACACATATGTAATACTCAGATTCTATAGTGCATATGATAGACATCAGACACTGGGTCAATCACAGAGATTTCATAACACATGCACTATTCAATGTTATTCAGTTTACAGAGATACACAAGTATTTCTGTTATTTTGTCTATCTATGTAGATGTCTGCATGATTTTTTCCCCTATAAATAAAAAGGCCATATACTACATCTTGTGCTGTCAAAATAGACCTTAAGGTTCTCTGTATACGTCGTCACTTACATTCATCATCTTCCATGTTCCAGGCGATCCTTTGTACATACTGATGTAGTAAGGTATATTTTAAACAGGCACAAGAGTTTTTTATTTTGGTTCATCTCAATGATTACAGTTCACTTTAACATAGTCACTAAACAGTATAAATGATGACATTTTGCTTTGCATTTAGAACCATACTATAACAATAACTTCTAGTATGAATAACATTTCAACTCACATATTTAAAGTGACTTCAGTGAAGTCACTTTAAATATGTGACACTACTTTACAAGGTAGTCTTTCCTGGAATCTAAATAGACAACTTTTTACATACAACAAATACATTGGTGTTTAAAAATTAACACACTACATATTAATTGTGATTCTGCTAAAGTTACACGGTTGTATTTACATTTTTTTGTAAAAATTTAATGTTGAATTTAATAAATTTGTACAATTTAAAAAATCATATCTTTATTGTGCTATATCTCCGTGTTTTTACCATATAGAACAAAATTAACAAGAAAACAAATATAACTTAAATTATCATATGAAGTGAACTGTTACCATTTATAACCTTCCTTCTAGAAAAATACTAAATTTAATCTTGCATTTCCTCAGGCAGCTCGTGGGGGTTAATGATGCCTGGTACAGATAACTGAACTCTTCTCTTCTCCTCTTGAGCTTGACGGAGAGCAAACAACCGCTCTTCTAGATACAAATCACTGTCATCTTCCCCAGTGTATTCCTGATAAAAGAAAAAAGACAATTATAATTATTATTCTAAGTTTATATAAGTAACATCCTTTTTGTGAAATGTTTCCTTAATTTTGAAACAAACACAAAAGATATAAACAAAACAAATAACCAACTGACCACAGTTTAAGCAAAAAAAATCTATACATATAATAAAATCATTGAGATGTCAAATCTCTCTAATCTCAAAACCGCTGATCCTCAAAACTCCTGATGAAAGCCTTACTTAACATATAGGGTATGTTCTAATTCAATTGGTCACCAAATAAAATAGTTGTCAATTTTAAATTGAAAGGTTGTATAATATGATATTTGATTCCATTCCTATAAAAGGATTTTGTCTAAACAAATTATAATATCGTTCGGAAAATAACGGCCTGCTACGTTCCCCACGGCTGGGACACCTCGTCTTAAAAATAAATAATCTCTCGTCTCAAAATATATAAAATAATGTTTGTTGTTGTCTATAGACCTTGAAGCAGCTGGACCGATTTTCATGAAATTTTCAGACAATCTTTAGACTGACCCAGCGAATGATACTGTAGAGTTTGGTGGCAATCGGAGCATTTTTTTATAACTGTAATTAATATATCTTAAAATTAAGCACGGCAAAGCGTCTGGACATAATAGTTTTAAATGAATTTCATATCTATCTATCAATTATATCGTGGCTTATGCTGAAATAGCCAATGCGAAATGAAATAGCGAAATATATATATATATATATATATATTATAAGGAGAAAATTCGATCTAGCCAGGTTTTATTTTTAAAAAAATCGTTTAATCGCTGTTTAGGGCATACAAAAAATCCTAAAATTAGAAGATAATTTTTGTTGTGAAATGCAAAGTCAAGGCTCATTTGGGAAACGGCCAGTCTAGAAATGAGAAAAATACCTAGGGTCAAATCCCACCTGTCCCGACTATTTTAATTCTTTTCAATTTTTTTTATATCTTTCAAAAAAATTACCAAGCAAGGCTCGGTCAACCAGGTAATTAAAAACTTATATGTCTAATTGACAATTGCAATGATCACAGGCTTTCCAGTGAAGAAAAACATTGTGAATAAACCCGCATATCTCTAAGAGAATTGTAGGGATATATGTAACCTACTGCCCATTAGAGCAGGGTGGTAGGTCTGAGCTCCAATCCTTCTATCAAAAAATGAAGAGAGAAGGCCTATTATACGCAGCCGGTCGTAAAATACGTAGCCAAAACATGTGACACAAATGTTTATAACATGTTCTGCCAACCGGTCGTAAAATACGTAGCCAAAACATGTGACACAAATGTTTATAACATGTTCTGCCAACCACACTTGGAGCGAGATAATATGGCGTTATCGCAAAATAGCGACGCGCGTGAAAATTATTCAATGGCAGTCAGCGAGTTAATTAAAAAATTAAATTTTAGCATTTCAAATATATATTTAATACATTCTTACCCTTATTTGCACTAGGAAGTCTCTGAGATGATCTTTAAAGGCAGGTATATCTTGGTCTAAATTAAACAATCCTTGAACAGTAATCTTTACTTGATTATCTGTCAGGTGCGGGAATGCAGTTTTCAATAAATTTGCCACGTATTCCTGTAATTAATTGCATGGTATAGTATATAGTTTTATTATATTAAATTATAATTATATATTTTGTCAACTTTTTAATATTATAATAATGAGTATATGTGTAATTATGCATGTATGAGTGTGATGAAATCCCTACATCTAAAGTCCAGTGTAAGTATGCAAGTATAGTCTATGCCGCGGATGTGCGTATGTGTGACGTAGTGTGTATGTATTGTGTAAATTTGAATGATTTTATGCAGGTATGAGTGTATATGTGTGTATTAGGGCATGGACAGAATCACCAATCACTTAATGATCATGATATGAAAAACTTTTCATATAGTATCATCTGCTAATGAGTTTTAGAGTAACTGCTATACTGCTATACAAAATTATGGATATTCTATGAAAAAGTAAAATAATAAATTAATACTGAGACTAATTCACTGATATTGAGCAAAAACACATGCAAAGGAACATGGGTTAAATAAATAAATAAATTAAAATAAAGACAAGATTTGTTTGTTCCAAAGAAGACGCTATTCCAACTTAAATTATCAGCTAGAAATATTGACCGTATTATATAGGAGTTAAGAATTACATTTGTTTGTAATAACAATAATTTCACCCAGTAATATTGATTAGCAAAAACGCTTTACGCTATTATATTATTCAGCTATTCGCTATAATATTATTACTTGACAAAGCGATTGCTATTACAAACAAATGTAATTCTTAAATCATATTCAATACGGTCGATATTTCTAGGATATAGTTTCAGTTGGAATAACGTAAAAGTGCGTCTTCTTCCCGAATTATCGACCGTATTATGTAAGATAAAAGAATTACATTTGTTTGAAATAACAATAATTTTGCCTAGCAACATTGATTAGCAAAAACGCTATCCGCTATTATATTATTTACGTTAATGGACTAAATGATTGCTTATACGAACAAATTTAGTCTTTATGTCCTATACACTGCATACGACATAAAGAATACATTTGCTTGTATTCCAATAGCATTAGCAGCATTAGCATTTCTTATACAAACAAATGTAGTCTTTATGTCCTATACTCTGCATACGACATAAGGAATACATTTGTTTGTATTCCAATAGCATTAGCAATAGCAGGTATGATCACGTGATTACAATCGATCATATCGTGGAACGAATATGATTCTTATATAGCAATCATACCCAAGCCTAGTGTGTATTGAATGTAGTAAAGTCCCTACAATATTAATTTTTGTTATTTATAATTTATATAATTATTACCTGTATGTACAAAACATTATCTGGTGTGCGTCCGAGTGCAACAGAAACACGACCCGTTTCTACCAACAAGAATATGTGTGCCAAAATTGTTGCATGCATAGTGAGACCCGCTCCATGTGAGGTGTCTGTAACCACACTGAATACATGTTCAAGAATGTCACACAGGTATGTTTGATAGAAACTCTGTGCTGCTTGTGGATGTTGTTCTACATTTTGTAGCAACCTGTATAGGATTTGAAGTCCTGTATCTGCCACATTTCTCATTGTATGTTTAAATGCCCAAATTATGGAATCCAGAACCAATTTAAACTGGGCTGGGGGTATACTTAGGAATGCTTTAAAACAATGTGTGTTCACCGCTTGTAGTAGCAGGAAAAACTCAGTTCTATGTTCTGGATACTCCTCGAAATCTTTATTAATCATTTCCAGAGTACATTCAAAAACTGCATCAAAAATTTTTGGGACTTCAGAAGTAATATGCCCACCAAGTTTATACACTATCGCAGCCATACAAGATAAAACTTCAGGCTCCCTTGCATCTGGCACTGTAGTTTTTTGGTAATCCACTAATACAGCTTCGAGTAAAGGAGGAATAAAGTTTTCTAAAACCATACTGTTATCTGTTGACCTTGATACCCAACTTGCTATTAATTTCAATGTTTCTTTTTTTATTATTCTCATATTTTTAATGAGAGGTTGCTTTGTTACCACCACCCCATTAACTGTTATAGCTTGAGTGATATTCTCAGACATAACTTTGTAGATATTTAGCATATCCAAATAAATTCTGCCAAGTTGGACAACATAAGGATGTCCTAATGCACGACATGCTCTACCGTTGGTCTTAAGTATACTAACAAGTTGTTTGACAGCCTCAGGATCTTTAAGAATATCTACATTATGTGAAGCTTGAGAAATTATGTCATCCCAGACCTGATTAGGCAACAACATATACTTTTCAATGAGTTGTTCCTGTGCAACTTGATCAACCTGTGCACTGATCATATAGCCTACAGCTTCATAAAAAGTGTGCACTTGTAATGTTTGCAAATCACATATTATAGAACTGATAGTACTTAAAATTTCTTCAATAAATGGACAAGCCTCTCCAACCTGTGTAGTTACAAAGTGACGACGACATTTCAATGCTATTTTTATAAATGTATCACATGCCATGTCTTGAACCCCATCATGAGTTTCATGCATGAACTCAAACAATTTATTAACAACTGTTTTCAAAAATTTCCAATGAGCTCGAAGGAAGCGAGGGTATTGTCCAACAACATACATGATATTACTTGCTATAATAGCTTTGTTATCCTTACCCTTCTTTTGCTCGCACAATCCCAAAAGCTCTTTAATTACAACAACCAAAAACCTTTTTTCATCCTCCTCCATCATTGCTCCTGATATTGACCCAATAGCCCAACAAAGTGTGTTGAGATTTTTCCACGACCATTCTTTTCCATTTACTTGATTGTGAAGTTTTTCAGTCATAATACGTTCTGTATCTATATAATCCAAATGTGTCAAGTAGACTAATGTTTCTCGCATATTCTTATAAAGATTTATAGAATCAGTATCCTTCATAAATTCTCTTACAACTTCACCATTTTCATTTTCAACTACCAGTACCTCTTCTGGTTTTGCCATCCTCGAAATCATAATATAACGAACACCACTTAGTACATCAGCATATAGAGCCTTGCGTCCAACAGTCTTTCCTAAGGTATATAAACCACCAGAATGAGAGCATGGTGCAATTTTGTATAAGTCAGCAGCTAAAGCATTCCAAAACTCTAAACAAATTTTAAATATTTCAACTTCTTCTACTTCTGATATTAATACAAGGTATCGAAGAGAATTCATCAAAGTATTAGTAAGACCTCGCCTTTCAATCAGTTGACCATGTTCCTTTAAATAAGTACATAAAAATAAAGCAAGATTTTGAATGAACACTTGTTCTTGATCTCTACCTGCAGCATAGGCCTCTCTTATATTAGTTGTCAATGGAAGCATTGCTTCAAGTTGTTCCATAGTTTGTGCAAGTAGAGCCACAAATTGTTCTTCATAATTACTGACAGTAACACCAGCTATTTCTGTCAAACAACTCAGTGTGACATTGCGGAACATTGGAACATTTAAAAATTTAAATATAAGGGTGCTTATTAATTTCATTTCAAATATATAACCCAGAGGAATCCAGTTTAAAAATCTTAAGAGGGTATGTAAAGTAGCATCTACCAATGGAGCATTTTGTGAATTCTCAAGTACAAATTGACAAAGGGTAAAAATTTGACTGAATTCAGAACACATTGTATCTTTAAGATGCTTCGCTTTTGTTTGTGTTAGTTGGCCAGTACTGAAAACAAAAACTTCTTCACTAAGAAGTTTCAAAATGACCATGTTATTTTGACAAAGACTCTCATTAGTTTTGGACGCTCCAACAATATCACTAATAAATGTTTCCCAATTATGAGGCCACTCCCTTTTTAAAACTTGAATCAATATCATATTTAACTTCTTTAAATAAACCTTATTACTTTCCATAGTAACTGGATCAGAGGAATTCTTTATAATAAGGCCAACAATATATTTCTTTATACCTTCACATTGATTTCTTGGTAATACTTTCCATCTTGTTTGTATAACTTGTTCTAATATTTGCAAGGCATAATATTTTGTTTCTTGATTTTGTGAGAATTCTAATATTGTGTCAACACGAGTCCATGCATCTGGATGTTCCTTTAGTGCAGTTAAAATATCTTGTGCAATTCTTTGTTGGTCTCCAACAGTTGAATACAAACAACCAACAATATTATCAAGGAGGTTGATATCTAGTTTTAGGTTAAAATCCAAAAGTTTAGAAGCTTGCTGCTCTAAAGATGCCATTCTGATAATGCTTCAAACTTAATAAACTAGGTCTCCTCACTTATAGTCAAGCAAAATTTGCCTTATTCTCATTCATTCCTCATCAACGCCACACTGTAAGAAATAAATACATAATTAGAGAGGAATAGGCTCTAACCTCCTCTATGCATAATAACTTATAACGACTAAAGCCTTTAAGGAGAAACGGGTAATTTTACGAAAATAAATCCTTTTTGACAAAGAAAAGTAAATAATTCTTGCGGTAGTCCTCATGTTTAAGGAAAGAGACAGAAGGCACACACCCGTACAGTTTATAGTGACATTTTAGCAATAAAATCATAAGTGTTTTATTATTTTATTATTAATGTGAAATTCGTTACTCTACTGAAAGCAAAATAAATTGTTATGTTTTACTTACACAGGAATATTATCTTCGGCGCAATCGGTCACTTTCATACACACTAGCCCGTTGTTTTTAGCGATGCTTGAAAAAGCTAAGCTATACATATTCTAGTCTATGATATACCTATCGCATCGTCTATGCTTCTGAATTCTGATTATAAGCAAAATCTCACTTTGTCGTCGTTGTTTTTAACAGCATAAAATTATATTACTTGTATATGTAGATATTAGTACAAGTTCTAAAAAAAATAACTTTTTGGACCTTTTTGGATTGAAAAAAATAACCTTTTGCTTTCTTTTATTTTTATTATTATTATTATCACATCTAAGAAATTGTATTGTATTTTTTTCAGTTTACGATAAACTCAAAAAGCATTAAACTAAATTCATGTAATTTTTACTTATATATAGGACTAGCAATCGCCAGCGGCTCCGTCCGCGTGGAAAGATTTAAACCGTAATATTATAGTCTTTTGATAGCTATAAAAATGGTTAAAGTGTGTCAACCTTAAAAGCTAGATATATGCTATTTTATGCTACGCGGATTTTTATTTAGAACTTTTAGAGGGGAACAACTTTGTAATACATGATTTTTGAATAATTATTACCGTTTACTCAGCGCTCGCAAGGAAAGCTTTAAATTAAGCTGTTTTCGTAATATTTTTTATTGCTGCTCCTCTTCCATTCTTTGTATGTTGATGTTATATAGCCTATAGCCTTCCTCGATAAATGGACTATCTTACACTGAAATAATTTTTCAAATCAGTCCAGTAGTTCCTGAGATTAGCGCGTTCAAACAATCGAACTCTTCAGCTTTATATATTAGTATAGATATAGATTAACATAAAGAATGTTTTATTCATAAAATGTTCATAAAATTTAAGGTTTTATGTAATTTGGTTGATATGAATAATAAATTAGCCGCCTAAGTTTTAATCATAGTTTTAATGTCCAAAAAACCTAATGCATTGGAAATGAAACAAGAGACAATTTACATAGCTCATTACGTATAAAATCTTCTCTCTCTCTCGATCTTTCTATTTCTTTCTTTTGCTCTATTTAGTCTACCTTTCTTTCGCTGTCCATTTGACCGCCACCATGGGACATAACGGAGTGACTCTTTACAAAATGACTTACCAGAATAATTACTAGATGTGTTGATAGAGCCGGCACTCTACAAGGATATACTTTCTTCTTCTTCTTCAACCGATGGACGTCCACAGCTGGACATAGGTCTCTTCGTGGGATCTCCAGAACACACGATTTTGTGCCGCTTGTATCCAGCGGCTCCCCGCGACCCTTTTGAGTTCGTCAGTCCATCTAGTAGGGGGTTTTCCGACACTGCACTTTCCGGTGCGGGGTCGCCATTCGAACATTTTGAGATCTTGATCTCAAAAGATATACTTTAATAAGTCAGTATGGCATAGTAGAGGACTTTACCTACCTTGGATCGATCATATCAAACAAGAGCGGCTCTGAAAAGGATATCAGACGACGGATTGGCATGGCAAAATCAGCAATGAGTCAACTTGATAAGATATGGAAAGATCGAAATATTCTGAAAAGGACAAAAATCAAGTTGGCACGAACCTGAGTCTTTTCGATCTTCCTAAATGGCGCTAATTCCTGGACCCTCAAAGCAGCAGACAGAAAACGTGTTGATGCTTTTGAGCTGTGGTGCTGGCGTCGTATGTTGCGCATTCCATGGACAGCGTTTAGGACCTACATCTCTGTCCTAAACGAGGTACAGGTCAAAGAAAAGCTTTACACCATCTGTCACCAGCGAATTTTATTCTACTTTGGACACATAGCACGTAAGCCCGCAAATAATCCGGAGAAACTGTTGATAACGGGCAAAGTAGAAGACAAAAGACCCAGGGGGCGGAGTCCAAAGAGATGGTTAGATCAGGTATCCAAACACCTGGACACAAACATCAGCCACGCAATGCACTGCGCCGATGACCGAACCAGATGGCTAGAACTTGTTTTTGGAACAAACTGAGGCAGGAGATAACGATGCTCAGCAGTGACCGAACGGTTAAAGGAGGAGGAGGAAGGTTGACCTAGCCTCGAATTCGATTAAAAAACCGCTTTAAAATGTTTAGATAATCGCTTTTCAAAAATCAATTATACTATGTATGTACATAATAAAATAATCTATTAAAATTAAAAATCGATTATTTTAAAAAAAATCTCTGGCATGAACTAGGGATGTAACTAATAGAAAAAATCGATTAGTTCGCATGAAAATAATCGATTGTTTTCTATTTGAAACGTTTTTTCATATTAATGAATTAGAATAATGGCTAATTAAAGTGGACGACTACCAATAAATAATAACAGATGCGCTGTTTGTGAAATTCGATTAAAAACTGTAGTTTAACTTCATAGGTTTCATCCATCTATGCATATCTAATCTAAAAAAACAACAAATAAAATAGGATAATAAAAACAATCGATTTATTTATGAAAACAAAAACGATTATTAAAGGCAATTATTTTCTTACATCCCTAGTACACTGTAATAATAAATAATCCATTATTATTATTTTTTGGGTGATTGAAGATTCGCAATGAATAATGTTTACGAAAATTGTTTGTAATTTTAATTTCTAACAACTAAAATTGAATTTTAATTCCTATAGTTCAGTAAACTCGAGCTCAAGTTTACGAATTTCGCTACTTCTCTCGTGATATTTATCATGTAAATAAAATATTTGTTAAACTTAGTGATCACCGTATTTTATACATTATATTCTATTAATTAAATACATACATACTCTTACCTCTGAAATATTAAATTTTTTAATATCATTAAGATAAGAAAATTATTAAATTAATAGTGTCATCATTTTGATAGTATATATATAAAAAAAAACAAAATTTCGTTTAAAGTTATTACTTGTAATAAAAACTAAAATGAATAGAAAAAGAAATGTTAACTATATTAAACCAGAGGATCCACATTTCTTAAAAGTTCTTAAGAAAGAGGCTGGTTATGACAATTCTAATCATAAATTTGACAAACTAGAAATGGCTGAAGATTTTGAAGATGAAGACAGTGAATTGCCACAAGTAGTAGTTCTTAAGAAAGGTGATCTTACTGCAGAAGAAGCTGAAGCTGAGAAAGAGAAAATGAAAAAAATTGAATCTGAGAGCAAAGCTGATCTTTCCCAAAAAATACTTTTCAAATCAAAAATATCAAACAAACGGAAAAATGAAAAGGATTGCTCAACTATTAAAAAATCCAAATGCAAAGATAAAGGAAGACAGTTGTTATCTTTTGCTGATGATGATGCTTCAAATAGTGATTCTTAGATTTTACAATGTTGAACGAACCATGTTGTAATAAAAGTTTTGTAGATACTGATTTTATTTTAATAGACATTCAGATTGATTCATAATTGGACAAAACTTAAATACTATTAAACATAAAATTTCAGTAAAAAAAACTCTTGCTTTAAAATGAAGTACCTTATCTTTTAACTCATGCATAGCTGAACCAAATCTTAGTATTCCAGCATTAAACATATTGATTCTGGATTAAAATTATGTCACTTTTTACATTTTTAGCCAGTAGGTATTGTTTACAAAGTCTTAATTGTTTGCATAAGTCCTATCAATTATTACCAATGGGAATATTTAGGTGAAGTATTTTTTTGCATTATAAAATGTGTAAAATTACATAATCTGATAGCAATTATCAAGCTGCATTTCTCATGTAGGAATATTTTTTCCACCATCTTCAAGACTACGTCGTTTTTTAGGTTTGGCTCTTGACCCATTTGATGCTGCTATCTGTTCACTGGTGTAGAATGTTTGTAAAATATCTGAATCATTCTCATATTCAAGCAGTTTTCGTAGTAAAAATTTTCTTTCATCTTTTACAATTTGAATATTTTCTTGTATTTTAGCAACTTCATCACATAAAGCGGCATTTTCCTGTATCCAAAAATTGATATATTAACAAATTTCAACAACATTTTTAACATATGTGAGATTTATTTTGCTTACTATAATTAAACCCTTAACTTTCATTTTCATGAAGTGATACTTTTTACGATAGCGTTTATTTTGGTTTTCATTGTGCATATTGTTCATCATATTTTATCATTTAAGTCTTTATACCACATATACACGTATTATAACTTAGAAAATGAATTGCTCAAACATAGTCTTCCGTTACGTGCAACCAATAAGCTAATCATTAATACTTTATGTATAAAATTACTTCATTAAATCAATTAAATAACAGTTTCTTTATTGGTGCTTAAGTTATTTCATTAAACTATTTAATTACAATTTACATGCATTAAACATTATACATATTTTTATACATTTTTCATAGAATTTATAATAGAGAAAACATGAGAAAAGTTAAATCACTAGTGATGTAACAATAGTCGATTTTTATATTATTTAATCACAATAATCGATTTTTAATAAAAGACTATATTTACATTATAAATCGATTACATTAATTACCCTCTTTTTATTCTTTTTTACCTCTTTTTTTCTTATCATTTAAGATAAGATATGCGTTGTTAGATAAAAGCAATGTAGCAAAACAACACATTTTAATCGAATATCGGAAACAGCGCATCTGTTATATTTTAATTTTTATCCGTCTCTCAGTACAACGAATTGAACCGCTTAATACATAAAAGCAGTTTATTTTTTATGAATTACACTAATTCATATTGTGTTAGTCGTCACATATATATACAATAATAATACGTCATTAAACTTAAAGCATCTAATTATTTATATTTATGTAATTTTTGCCAAGCAAATAAAATAAAATAAAAATATATAAAACTGTAACATCAGTAATTAAACAACCTAGTATATAATGTACCAAGAAAAATTATTACAGTACATAAGGAATATGCACTTTAACATATCTTTCTTCTATTATCATTCATAAATATGCTTTAATAGACAATCCTAAATTAGTCTGTAATTCTTTAGTCTGTGGTTACCCGGCGTCTGGTAATGTTTTTGTTTATTTGTAAAATATAACTATTAAATAATGTAAAGTATAAAATCATGTCTAGTTTATCGGAATATAAACATATTTTTCCAATAGACAGTATTCAAAAAGTGTGTGATCTGTTTGAGGAGCAATTGCGAAGTAATAAAGAACCTGATTTAGCAATGTTTTCGATTATAGTTGGAGCAGTAGAAAACAACTTAACCAATATTAAAAACAGCGATAAAGATGTCAATTTATCATCGAATAAATTTGTTAAAATGAAGTTTCCTTCAATAGAGTGGGAAGAAGTGAAGACGCTGTATGATCGATTCGTATCTTTGATGAAAAATGGTGTTGACGCAAAATTATTAACTGGAGATCTTGCTACACGCGATTTGGTGAAGAGAGTGGCTGATGTAGTATGGAACTCCTTAACTCGCAGTTACTATAAAGACAGGGCACATTTACAATCAATTTATAGTTTTTTAACAGGAAATAAATTGGATTGCTTCGGAGTAGCCTTCGCAGTTACTGCTGGTTGCCAAGTTTTGGGAAAACAAGATGTGCATTTAGCATTATCAGAAGATCACGCTTGGGTAGTTTTTGGAAAAGATGGAACAAATACCGCAGAAGTAAGAGTTCTCTCTGTAAAAAACACTTCATTGTTTAGCCAGATTAGTTAAGCTTCATTTAATTTACCATAATAAAAGAAACCTTTGACCAAGTAAATGGATTTGTTTTTCTGTTTACTTGTTAAATTGTTATTGTAATAAGTTCACCAATTTTCAAATTCACAATTTTTCTCTTAAAATGATGTTGTTTGATTCGATTAGAATTTCTGTACCTTATTTTCTCTCTAGTTCACACTGAGTGCTGCTTCTGCATAGCAATCTCGCCAGGTGACACTGAAACTCTTAGGGCTCACATATTATTAGTTTGAAATAAGATATCTATTATGTACTCAAAACTTCTAGGCTTCACACGCTACATCAGTAAGTAGACCCAATAAGGCTAAGGAGAAGAGAAGCCAAACAAACATCAATATTTCTTCTTTATAATTTATTTCATAAAAAATCATAACATTGTGGTTTATATATATCCAAAACCATTCAAATATGACCCTATCAAAATATGATTACTATATTTCAGATTTTGTATTATTTGATTTACAATACAACTTTTAAGTCATCAATAAAATTAATTTTATAAATTGGTATTAACTTAGTCATTGTTATAATTAATTCTTCATCAGATAACATGGCATGGTAAAGGCAATGAAGATAAAAGGGGAAGATCAGTTGCTGAGGGGGTGCTAGCACAGTCATGGTTGTATGTGGCTGGAAAACCAGTTGTTTGCACAAGAATAATGGAACTAGCAGCTCTAGTATCATCTATCAATCCAACTTTAACACCAACAATTGATGTCCATGAAGTAGCACAAATGCAGCATAGGCTTCTGTGGTTGTTATTTGATAAAGGTAATTTTAACATTTTAATAAATAATTTATAGAATTAGACGTAACTTAGCAGAGATCCATAATACAAAAGTAATAATAAAATTATTTTGCTATAATCCAAATAGCAAAATAATTTTATTATTACTTTTTTATTTTAATAAATAATTTTTTTTACTGGGTATGAGAAATAACTCAGAAAAAACTACTATATACATATAAATTGTGAATATTTATCTCAATGTGATATAATCTATATCACACTGTGTGATATCAGGCTGAATAGAATAGACCACCCTTATTTCTTACCAAGGCGTTGTTAAAGGCGACTAAGTTAAGTCGTACTTGCCGTGTGGTATCCAGCTGAGTAGAATAAACCACCCTCATTTTGTACCAAAGTGTCATAAAAGGCGACTAAGGTAAGGTAAGTTAAGCCAACCCCACTTAGGATTAATTAATTAGGATAAGGCACGAGAATGATGAATGATGATAATCCTTTAGCTTTTAGTAAGGATCTTTTTGGGCATACATAAATTTGAATATTGCCATTAAATAAATATGAAACATATATTTTTGATAATATTACTTAATATTTATTTCTAGGTCATTTAGATGCATATCCTATGGCTTTGGGCAATCTAGGTGATTTAGATGAATATATGAAAATTTCTAACTGCACTGAAGAAGCAGATCATTCTACTTTGAAAGAAGAAGTTGGAATCACACAATCAAACACACCAAGGCCTGACTCAGCAGCTTTATATGTTCAAGCAATTCGCTCTGCTAGAACTCACTATGAAGACCGACATGTTTATCCATACACTTTTCAAGGAGGCTATTATCACAGACATAAAATGTACAAAGAAGCATTTCATGCCTGGGCATGTGCTGGTGATGTTATCAGGCAGTAAGTTTAATAAAAAAAATTTTTAGTACAATTGTTATACTGTTATTTACAAAAGTTAACGCTGTGTGGTATCCGGCTGAATAGAATAGTACCACCCTCGTTTCTTACCGAGGTGTCGTAAAAGCCAACTAAGGTAAGTCGACCCGCCGTGTGGTATCCGGCTGAGTAGAATTAACCAACCTCATTTCTTACTGAGGTGTCGTAAAAGTCGTAAAATACGACTAAGGTAAGTTGATGTCAGGCAGGCGGCCGGTCGTAAAATACGTAGCCAAATCATATGACAACATGTTTGTAACATGTTATGCCGAACCCACTTAGAGTGGGATAAGGGCAGGAGGATGATGATGTTATTTACAAAAGTTAACAAATTATACACCCAAAACTTCCTCATACAGCTTTCTGTCATATTTTCAAACCTAGTTATCGTATAATTTCTAGAAGTGTGAAACTGCATAGTAATACAATTTTTTTTATGTTAAGTTATGATATATAAACACTTTGTACTATGGAATTCCGCAAAGTAACGCCTACTTCTGTAAATTATTTATTTAATCGATTAACTATATTTTAGGACATAGTCACATATTATGCAATAAAAATGTGAATGTTTGTCTGTTCTATCTATTTGCCTACAGTTTACCTACCATACATTGCTAACATATAGGGTAAAGAAAAACTAGTTTCATTTTCTGGAATTAAAAACTTTTTACTTTTACACAAATTTGATATTGTTAAATTTGGTATTAATTTGATAAATTTGATTTTATTTATTTATTAACTTAAGTTGATGGGTGTATTCATCTAGTCTTGAATATAAATGCACTAATTCAGGCACGTTATAAAAAAAATCTATTCTTTGTTACATTAATATAATAAATAAATATACATTTCAGTTATAACTATTCAAGGGACGATGAAGAAATATACAAAGAATTTTCAGAGATTGCCAATGAGTTAATCCCTCAATTGATGAAAACTGAAAGCTCTGGACATTCTGCAAGATCTCTATTAAAAGATCCAGAATGTTTTGCATCTCTTCTTAGGTAAGCTGTATCATTTTAAATCATTCATATTAAGGCTCATTTCAATTATATGAATTGATGCTAAAATTATTGTTGTATAGGGTATTTGACAAAAGAAATGATATATATAACGGATTATAAAAATATAATATTATTACACAAATTAACGTCTAATTGTATAAAGTATTTGATGTTAATACTTAATGTTGTATACACACAAAGCATAGTCTGATACAATATTCTAGATGACCTCACTTTAATTAAGTAGGTAAATTGAAAATGAGGAAAATAGTTTAAAAATGATAAAATATTTTGTATTGTTGAGTGAATTATTGAGGTTTTCCTTTTGTATTCTATAGTGCATTTCTTTTAATGTTTATTCCATTATATATGTTAAACTTATGTACACATTTTAGGTTTTATGATGGTATTTGTAAGTGGGAAGAGGGCAGCCAGACACCCATACTACACATTGGCTGGGCGAAGCCCCTTGTAAGCACCATATCCAAGTTTGATGCAGAAGTTAGGGCTCAAGTAAATATTATATGTAGCCCTGACAATGGTGAAACCACTGAGGAATCACGGAAATCTGAAAACTCAACTCAAGAAGACGATAAACAGAAAGATAACGATAGATGGAACAATAATTCGGAAAATACAGAACTGTCAGTGAGAGAGCAGTTGACTGCAGCGGTAAACAGTAGGCCTCGAGTTACACTGTACAGCCACAAGATGGCGGCTCTTAAGCCATTGCTATTGGCTGAGCGCCTGAATACACACGCGTTGCAGTTACAGTTAACAGCACAAAGTCAGTTACAAAGACCGCAGCCGCCGGCCAAAAGGCGGAATGAAGAGGAGAACAATGGCCCGGCGCCGACGGCACGGGCCAAACGCGCTCGTCGGGAACGCTAAAAACTTTGGTATTAATTTTTCTAGCTATATCATCATACATAAATATATCATCGCATCTTTACATATGAACACTTGAAGTAAATAAGGCACTAAGTACCTAAAAATTAAAATTCGAACTAAGTATGCAATTTGGTTCTAAAAGCCTTTTAGAACCAAATTGCATACTTAGTTCGAATTTTAATTTTTAGGTACTTAGTGCCTTATTTACTTTAAGTGTTCATATTACTATACTTATTATTCATAGAATTTTATTAATTTCATATGATTATCAAATCCAGGCATTTTATCATCCAAATAATTTTCAGTTTTGTAATATGCTTTACATATAAGCATATTTCTTACACTTAATTTAAACCAATTTCTGTAGACTGGTCTACTATGGATCGCGTAATTTTATCGTAGATGTGAATACCGAGATCAACGAATGAGTTGCTAACTCTGCTGAGTCGCTCCATAGGAATTACTAGCTTATTGTGACCTCTCGTTTGTCTATGATTTATATAAGTACAGTAACTATACTCATTATTTATAGGATTTTAAATTCTATTCTGTTTTTTTTTTCACTTAAACTTTTTTGCGAAGAACTGACAAACAACAGATTCAAATTGGTAACATTAGGTCACAAATATTTAACTTAACGCCTGAGTAATATTTAAATAAAAATATTATATTTATATATTTTAAATATAGTATTGATAAGTGCGAGATTGGCGTCATAACGTCAGTTGCTGTGAGATAATAATATTTATATTTTTAGAAGTTTACTTATTTTAACACTACAATTAATTTGTAGATTTTATTTTAGTTTGATTTATAAAAAACGGTGTCTAAAATATCTTTGCTTACTCTAAACTAAAATCCAATTGAGGCAACAAGAAAAACTCATAGGTATTATATTACATTAGTAATATAACTGAAAGTAAATAAAAAGTTTTTAAAGGCAGAAATAAGAATTGTAAATAGAAAAAAGGTGATTTATTTAATTGTAATAGATATGAGTAGATCGCATTGTATATCTGATAACAAAAAACTAATTACATTTTCCAATATCATGATTTGTGATGCTGTCAATAACGACAGTTAAAGACAGCAAAGTGTGTAAGTAAATCACGTTTACGAACGAGTTACGTTTAGATGTCACATAAAATATGGTCACCCTGTTTGTACGAATATTTTTTAAATTTTTTAAGGAAATCTACATACTGGGATTGACGTACAATAAAGCTATTAATAACTAGAAGAAAATTAATTTTTGATTATTTTTATTGAGCTGATTGTCTAGATGAAATCAATATTTAATTATACTGAAAATTTTATTTTTTCTGCTAATGATTTTTGTGATATAAATCCCTTGATTGTTTTATTATATATATTAGTATTTAATAAAGCCTCAAAATCTTTATAAAAATCTATGATACTATTATAGTAACAAATAAAGATGGGTCGAATAATACTGGCCTAACAAAAAATATTAAGAGGCATAGAGGGCCTTTGCATATAGTGAGGTAGTGTTTAAAGTAATTTTTCGTGTATAAGTAAATGACAACAGGTACAAAATAAAAAGCAAACAACCGAAATGAAAAGCAAATCAAATCAAAATAATCTCTATTCAAATAAGCACTTTTGATTCGTCAAGGATCAATATGATTAATGAAGCTACAACTGGATCGGAATGTTGCTCTTAGCATCCAGAAACTCGACAGACAATCTTTAAAACATTTTCAATTTTACATCATTAAATCGCAGTCAATTTTTTTATCATCCAAATAATCTTCAATTTTGTAATAAGAGTATATTACGTATAAGCATATGTCACATACAAAATTTACATATTTCTGTAGACAGGTCTAGTATAGATTGCTGAATTTTATTGTTGAAGCGAATACTGAGACCAACCAATGAATGCTGACTCTACTGAGTCGCACCACAGGAATCACAAGCTTATTGTGACCTCTCGTATGTCTATGATATACCTCAAATTTGGTTTGGTACATATGGATATTTTTCCTTTTCAATAAAAAATATTATAAAACAAATAACAGCGACACTTTTTCGATAATATATGAAGGGGCAGTCAATATATCAAGTTTGCAAAAATGTTGTATTGTTACGAAATGGTTTATTCTTAGTTTTCCGTTTTACATTTTAATGGTATTCGTTTTAGATTTAGAATATATTTGCGTTACAATTTTCCAGGAGCAAGTGTTATTAATTTAAATTATATGCTAAGCATTACGAAGAAAGAGTAAAACTCTTTATTGTTAATATTTTGTAGTTGTATGTTATACATAAATAATTATTATCTATACGATCAAGTCAAGGGTGCGAAATTTTCTTTGAGTTATTATACGTACTCTAAGTATAATAACACTATGGAAAATGTTATAGTATTAAGGCAAGGTATCTGTCAAGTTTTTACTGAAAAAAAAAACATGTTTATGATTTCAAAAAACTATTTTATTAATTATTAATAAATTTAGCTAAAGAAATGGATTTTAAAATTTTGTTCCGATAAAACTTCGTTTTCCTTGGGGATTCCTGTTTAAGATTTTTTAATGTAGGGCAAGATTAGCATGAGACTTATGAATAGAATGAAAATTTCTGTAGGTATACCTGAAGAAAACGTTTTATGACCTGCTGCCTTGTACAAATTATTAAAACCCTAAAAGGGTTTTAAATCTAATATTATCATATATTATTAGACTAATGTTACATTAATGTTTTAATATTGATTATAAATATTGTTTATTATTATTATTATTATAGTTGAAACGGAATACTTATCTTTTTAAACATGTTGATATAAGTTGTGTGGTTAGTTCAAGTAATTTAAAGTTTTCACAATTTCTATACTTCATACTTGGAATTTAGTGACCAAGGATAGAGATTAAATAGTAAGTACACGAAAATGGAAGTGTTGAAAATGTTAGATGTTTTTGTAGTTCTGTAGTTAAAAATTACGTGGGTAATAATTTTGAAATTAAATATGGCTTTTAAATACTATGAGTATATAATTAACATAATTTTTACCACGACGAATCTGTATGATATAATTTTTAATTCAAACTATAATTATTTGTTTAATCCTGCTAATATTAAAAATGCGAAAGTTTGTGAGTATGGATATATCTTTGTTACTGTTTCACGGCGTATCCGCTGAACCAATATAGAAATCCAGTTAATTCTACAGGAATAGGATGACGTTGAAAAGCACCATCTATAATCGACCTATCACACGAAAACAGTCCATGCGAACGAAATCGCGGATAAAAGCTAGTAGGTCCATATATTAAATATTCAGATTTTAATTTATTCATGAACTAAGAAATTTATACAATTAGGCTTTACAGTTACGTTAATGAAATTACAATATTATTTTTTTATACTCTGCGATAAAAAAATTTAAAAATATATTTAATGCTACATGTAGAATATACTATACGTTTTATCTGATACGTGCAGGATTCGTAAAAATGCATTCAAGCTTTTATCGTCGAGTCTATCTCTTGATGATACTTCGTTTACTGGGAGAAACGGTTGTTGAGATTGTTGTAGCGAATGTGTACAGTGCTTGTCGAGGTGAAGGTTTGTAGTGCATGCGTTTGTACGAATCCTGCATAAATTCAAGAAAAAGTTGACCTCTTTGTTTACACTTAAATTCATTTTGTTATTTGAAATTAAATATTGCCAATTTTTTTTAAGTATTATCATACATAGATTTTCTTCAGTGGCTAAAAAAACAAAATAATTTTACTATTACTTATGCAATATGATTTGTGCAAACTAAGGTGTACTTCTGTAAATTATTATTTGTATATTAGTGTTGTTTTTGGTCGATTTCAATATTTATTTAAGCTTCTTTAACCTAAACTGGGAAGATTGACAAACTTGTCCCTCCATCAAATAACCCAATGTATGAATAAACCGCATATACCCAGAGTATAAAAAGAATGTTCTTTTTTAATGTCTTATAAATGTCGTCACCCATTTGTATTTTAATTTCAAACTTGTTTTTTGATATTTCGAGCTATTTTTCATAATATGATAATTAGAACTTGTTACAATGTGTAAATTAAACCTTGTAGTATTTTGTGATACTAGTTGCATTTATAGTTTTTAATATTGGTTATTTTTAAATAATAATGTAAATAAACTTTATTTATACAATTTTGTGTTTTATTAAATTACATTCGGCTTGCCTAGGTTGATTTATTAATTATAATTTATTTCAACATATTTTATAATAAAAGAGACATGTAAAATGTATGACTAGATTAAGATCAATAATAAATATATTACTTCTATATTTCTGCTTACAAGGGCTTGTTTGTTGGTAGTTGCAGAAATATATAAATATTTTATTATATAAATATTTATTAATTATAATAAATATATAAATAATAATTTATATATTATGATAAACATATAAATATTTATTAATTATATTAGATTTTCAAACAAGCATTTAAGTGCGTGTTGTATCGTTGGCGAATATGTCTTAAAAATTCTCAGAATCGTCAGAATTTAATTGAAAGATAGCGTATTATTTTGTGCTATTGCAATTAGCATGCTATTGAAAAATACCTTTAAAAAAACTTACATCCAGACTAATAAATGATAAATTAAAGAAATAGGCTTATACGTACGTAGTACATAAGTTATTATACAAGTATAATTATAACTGCAGATAAACAAGTATTTGTCATAAAAATAAATAAAAAGTGCTAAAATAATAAAAGTACATACATATTCTATATATTTTAATAAAATCTTTCATATCCTCTTTTCTAAAATTTGTCATCTCAGACAATAAAGGATTTTAAATAAGTGCAGTATAATAATGAACGTTTCTAAAAAAGGGGTTAAACCTTGGATAAAGAATACACTGGATGCCGCCTTAGCTATTTTTGTGTGTCCGTTTTATGCTTGTGTGAACTTTTAGAACTGCATTAGTGTGCGTGATTAGGGAAGTACTTAGCTTATCGATAAGCTAAACTAGGTGTCGATAATTATCGAAGCCTAGCTCAGGTACTGTAAAGTTAATATACAGTTGTAACCAACCTAGTTGGTTTACTGTTCAGAATAGATTTAAACATTTGAATAGATTGACATAATTTCCTGAGTGTACAGTCTGCAGTATAATGTCATGGGTGTGATGGGTGGTTCTCAAAAATGGTATCAGTCAATTGACTGTGAGCCTAGATTTACCAAAGAATCCTTTGAAGCGTTAAAAATAAAGTCGAAGGTGCAGCCCGTACTCGGTGCTTTATGTATAGATGAAATGTTAACATAAATGTTAGTGCTTCAGTGGCCAATTGAACAATATCATAATCCACATTATTCCCAACATTTACATATCCGTGAGACCGGTGACAGCTTTTATCCACTGTTCTCTTATATGTGGGCATTTAGGAAACCTAAGAAAATAATCTAAAATTAGAGAATTCGCATTTACTTGGCTAGTAAATATAACTTTGACTGATATTTATCGATATATAATAATTCGTTAGTGTGTACATCACTACGTAGGTAACACAATTTAATCGAATATTTAATGATTAATTTCTATGTTTTATCAGTATCCCACACTCGTGCCGGCTAGAGAATATCAAACTGTACTGATACATTATAATCTGAAACGCTTTAACTGAATAAAACGCTTTAATTTAGCACGCAAATGAGAGTCAAAGATTTACTTGTGAAATGGTAATTCCGTGTTTTTAACTCCTCCTTTCGTTGTTCTTGATGGACACGTTAAGGAGCACACGACATATTCCACCTTTTTTGAAAAAATATATCAGTAACACTCGTATTTGCTTTAGATTTCAAGAAATAATTTTCAACAAACTCAATGTTATGGCCTCATTTGGTGTCACCAACTGGACACATTTTTAGCGACGTTGCCAAACTTCATCACAATCTCTTTCACTCTTATGTATAGTTCGCGATAAGAACAGAGACAAACGATAAATCGCTTACACACAGACGCAAGATCGGCAACGTCTTTTGGCGCCGTCCAGTATATACTACGTCCATGGGTTAAACTCACTACATAATAGTCTCTGATCTAAGTTGTTATTTGTCTTTGTTACTTATGTTGTGGCATTTTTTATTTTTCGTTGTTAGCTATTATTTTTTAATTAAACGTCACATAAAGAGTAATAAGATATGATGTTTTACTATGAATAATTTTAATATTGATAATGCAGTGAAACATATAAAAGTTATAACTGATAATTATCGATGCACAACTTGGTGAGATATAATAAAGTAATTAAATTTTGGATAAATGTCTATGACCTTATTTATGTTATTGAATTTTATAGTGACCATCTTTCAGGAAGTTTTGTAAGGTATTTTTGTGGGCATACAATCTGCGAAACTTGCGCCATTTCAGCCGATATCTGTTTGCTCTGCTTCTCACCACCGGAAGTATCGTCGCACATCAGCGATGAGTCTTTAAACCTTCGTGTTCAACACGCTTCAAATCTATTGCACACTTTCGAAGACCTGTTTAATATAAATGGTATTAATATTTGTTATTTGTATGCCCTAATTAATTAACAGTAATCGTGTGGTATCCGGCTGAGTAGAATAGACCACCCTCATTCTTACCGAGGTGTCGTAAAAGTCGACTAAGGTAAGTTAACCCACCGTGTGGTGTCCGGTTAAGTAAATAGACCACCCCCTTTCTTACCGAGGTGTCGTAAAATACGACTTAAGGTATGTTGACATCAGGCAGGCGGCCGGTCGTGAAATACGTAGCCAAATTATGTTGTGTCAGTGACATGTTGTGTCGACTTTGAGCGGGATAAGGGCAGGAAAATGATTAATTGACAGTAAACGAACCAATGTGTACATAGTTTTTGTAGGGGTTAGGAATAAAACAATTAACAATCACAAATCTGTGTTGGTTCCAGTTATTTAATACTATTGTTAGCTCTCTTTAGATACTATTTCATTAAGCTAGAAGTTTTTATTATATATGTATTATTATAAGAAACAGTTTACTTTCTTAAATAAGTATAGTCATGACAAAACAAATTATTGATTAGTTATAATATTTGGTTATGTTAGAAGTTTGTTTAGTTCACTGATTTTTACATATTTAGTTTACAGATGGCACAGAACTTCAGAACACTTAAAAGTGGAAAGAAAATTATTTCCAGAATGTATTCAAGCCCCATCAAAATATTATAACAGAAAAAGCTTAAATACCTCCACAAAGTACAAAGAAAATATAAAGCCTATCTTACCTGGTAGCAACGTCTCAAACTACAATTCATCAAAGATGGAGAATGTAATACATAATGTGCAACAATGGTTAAATAAGAATGAAATAAGCCTAAGGGAGTCTAATCTAAATCTACCTCGGACGCCTTTTGCAGATTTAAATGTGAATGGTGAAAATATTCAAAGACCTAAGACAGTAAACAAAGTTGCTAAAAATAAAAACAAACTTAATCAAAGAAAGGCTAGTGCTATAGTATCTCGTATTAAGAACATACCAAAAGCATCATTAAAAAAAGTAAATGAAAATGTAAAAATGAGACTTCACAAAAAAACTACAATACCTAATATACAGATTAAATCTGATAAAAATGAAAGTGGTATTGTTGTAGATGAAGAATTACTTGTTATTGAAGATAGTCAAAATAACAGTAATAATGATAAGGACAAATTAGCCTGGTTGGCTGTTATAGAGGCTGATAAAAGGAATTCCAGTGATATTACTTCCTTGAAAAGTTACAATACTGAAATTTGTAAGGCTAAAAATACAAAAGTACAAACATCAATTCAACATGAATCTCAAGAAATGAATTTTAAAATTCCTTTCTACAAAAAAAGTTCACTTATTAATATAAATAATTATTGTTATGAAGGTTCAGTTATGAATCAAACAAATCTAAAATCTAATTGTAACAATAGTAATAAAAACATTACAATTACAATAGATAATAACAGCTTTATTACTACTATTCAATTCTCTCATAGTGAAGCTCATAATTCTGGTGTGAAAAATAAACATTCTGTTGAAGTGCAAACCACTGGTGACAAAAATAATGTTGAAAGAAATTGTGATGAAAACTTAGATATTGGTCAACAAAAATTAACAATAAAAGAAAATTCATCTAAAACAAATGAATCTATAACTACATCAAATGCAAGAAATGTTGAAATATTAGAGGAATGTAAATTAACTGAATATGAAAATCAAACTCACCAGCCATTGAATAAATCTAAATGTTTGATAATAGATGATTCAGACACTGATAGTGATTTGTTTACTGCGAGTGACAGTTTGCGAGAAGTAACTGCAGAGGTGCATAGATCTGACATTAAGAAGTAAGGAGTTCTTATAATGATATAATTTCAATAGCTCTAATGGCAAAACTCTGTAAATTTGCTGACACTTTTTTGCAATAAAATGTTTTTTTAGTATACAGCATTTACCCTATAACAGTAGATCTAAATAGCACATAAAAATGTGAATAGCTCCATAAAAAAATTACATTACAGTGCAAATTTTATCTTTAATATATTGTTCTTTATAAGTCAAAAAATAAAAATCAGAATGTTTTTTTTAAGAGTAGGGTAGGCATTAATTTCAGGTATTTGGAAATATCTAATTAATCATGTTTAGTTTTAGTTTAGTATGGGCAATATGTATACTGCTATAAACTGAAGCCTTAATTTATATTGCAGTCGTATGATATGTTGGGACTTTGTGTAGTAATAAATTGATTTTTAAATATTGTTTCTGAAATAGAAATATAAGTAGTGCAAATCCTGCATGAAAAAGGTATGAAAACGTACACTCTATTTTTACAATTATATAGATTCCGTTAATCATGGACTATAGCGAAATTGTATTATATGCAGTGTATTAAAATATGTTTTTATATATTATAAGATATATAATTATATTATATAAAATATATAATTATATAATATAAAATATTGATAATACTTAATTAAAAAAAAGAAAAGTTTATAATGCATATAGTCAATATTGTTTCCTTATTTTTCGTAATAAAAGTAATTGCAAACATATACTAATAGGAAATTTTCCTAAAAGTACTAATATTTTCGCTTTTATTGCAGTGATAACGGGATCCTAACTTCACTGGAGCAAGAAGAATTCGAGAATAGAGCAAGACACAGGCTACGAGGCCGTACTCCTGCTAGTACTGACTCATCTGATAAAGAAAACTATGATCCAAATAGGGCAAAGAGGCAAAAATTATCAAAGAAATATTGTAATAAAAAATATTGATACGTAATATTTTACGACATCAATAAATTGCTAATTTTAATTCTGCTGCAAATGTACAATGACTTGTGTATTTTATAATTTATTTTTTGTATTAAAATGTTTAATTTTCTTAAAATACTGTTTTTATTATTCTTTTAATGTAAGTTTTTGCATGATATGTTATGTAAAATATTACATGCATTGCTGCAAAGTTTTGAATTGATTATAAACTATTCTATCTTCAGCACACTCGATTCAAATCGAGGTTGTTGAGATAATAAGTTTTAACTGATACTTGAAAAACAATTTTTGAATCTATATTATGCGGTATATATTAGCCAATATGGCTAATATTCTTATCATCTACTAACTTTAGTTTTAGTAATTACTAAAACTAAAATTAGTAGAGTCAGAGTGGTCTTCTAGAACAGTGACACAAAAAAATAATAATTATGAATTAAACAATCTTTAAATATTTAATTTACAAGTTAAATTTAATTTTTTAAACTGAGGACTAACTTCAGAATTTCTTAATTTTCCTTTACAATTTATTTAAAATGCATCCATAACTTGAGATTTGTAAAAAAAAAATAAGAAAAAAGGTAAATAAAGAATAACACAGATATTATGAGGTAAAGTTGTATTTAGCATCACTAGGCTTCGATCTCAGACATGATCACCACCATCCGGAGGAGCCACCGCCAAGTTTCCAACCGCCGCCGCTGCCGCCACCGCTGGACCATCCGCCACTACCGCCTCCACTGGACCAACCACCATTACCGCCGCTGGACCATCCGCCGCCACCACCGCCGAGTTTCCATCCGCCACCACCACCACCGCTTGACCAACCACCGCCGCCTCCACCGCTCTTCCAGCCGCCGCCGCTACCACCTACGGTAAAAAAATATTTAAGTAATTTGCCATTTTTATATAATTATTAATTAAATATATAGCCGCCGTGTGGTATCCGGCTGAGTAGAATTGACCAACCTCATTTCTTACCGAGGTGTCGTAAAAGGCGACTAAGGTAAGTTGACCCACCGTGTGGTATCCGGTTTCATAAAATAGACCACCCTCTTTCTTACCGAGGTATCGTAAAATACGACTAACGTAAGTTGACGTCAGGCAGGCGGCCGGTCGTAAAACGCAAGTTTATAACATGTTGTGCCGACCCCACTTAGAGTGGGATAAGGGCAAGAGGATGATGATGAAATAAACAAATATATAGGTCAATTTTTTTTACAGTCCGGTAATTTACAAATTGCTATATGCGTTTTGTTTTTAGGTTTTTATGAAGTCGTTAATTGATATCGTTTCTAATAACAAATCCGTCTGTCTTAAAAAGTAATGAATTTAATCGTCATACAATCACCAAACCAAATCTTCGACTTTAATGTAGATACTAGATAGGCGAATAACGATTGCGAGATTTGTTGTACCATCAAGTGAACGGCTGACCCCCTTGTGCGATCTTTTGACCTCTCTTAATGTGCACGTTAGTCTGCGTAAGAATTTTTCTATATCCAACCTACAGGTGGATCAGATTTGAGTCAGTGATTATTCTGATATCTATGAAATGTGATGTACGTTGAGAATGTTATCGCTCTTGACGTTATATTTGAGCTTACAAAGTCATCTCCATTGGTTACGTCTTAATTTTACGTAACGATCTCACAGTCCGAATATCTAATTCTGCAGTTCTATATCAAAATTGCTATCCTGGTGTACAAATGTATACCACGATAATAACTTCAAATGTTGTTTCCAATTTGAAATATTAATTATTTATGTTTATATTTGTAACTATTTATTTCAAAGGAAGAAATAGATGCCATTAGAATACAAGTTATATTATGTAATGCGATACTAGTAACATCCTCAAACTAATGGTTTAAATGTGCAATAATTGCAAGCAATCTGAAGCAATTTCATGAGAGGTGTAAATGGCTTCCTAAATTTTAGACTTTAAATGCCTAATTTCTTATATTTTGTGAAATTCTTTGCATATGTATGTATATTATTGCTTTGGGCTGCGATCTATCTTATTGACTAATACGACGATTGCTTGGTTAGCATTTAATATCTCAGTACTATTAGAATATCCTTTCTAAAATATACAGTCAGCATTAATTGGTAAATAATAAACTTACCGTATCCACCGCCTCCACTGCCGCCGGTTGTGATGATTTTAATAATCTTCACCTCTGTTAAAAAAAATGTTATAAATGGTTCATTAGCTCAACATTAGCTTATTATTAGAAGATGGATTAAGAAGTTTTAAGATATTATGGGACACGATGATGTATGCTATTTATTAGTAGCCTATAAGCTAATATATAGTAATAGTAATCTTGTAGTCATATTAATAGAGTTATACAGAAGTGAATAAGGAATATCTAAACACCAATGGAAATAAAAAATGACGGCAATAAGTGTAATTAGAGACAGGTAATCATTTTCAGTATTTCTACTAGAACAGCTATGGATCAGCTATCTTATAAAATATTATAACTGATATCATAGGACATAAACTAGACACGTATTTAGTTGCAAAATCTCATACTGAAGTAAAGTTAAAGTGACATCTATTCATTAAAATGTTTATTAACTTTTTGAATCAAATATTGGTTGACTTGGTTGACTTGACGATTTACGACAAAAATAGTGTTTTATTTAAAATTGTAATGTTGATTACTTTTTTGTCCAAAAAAACGATAAAACGATTTTTTTTAAATCAAACCTAGCTAGATCGATTTTTCTCCCGCAAAACCACCTACATGCTGAATTTCAGGAAAATCTTTGGAGCCGTTTTCGAGATTCCGAAAATATATATAGGTATATTCATACAAGATTAACTCATTTAAATATAAAAGATATTTTCGCAAACAGAGAAATAGGAGAATACTCTTAAGTACGAGATTATTACACGCGACAAATGAAAGTTATTTTAATAATTCATATTCAAACTTAATGCGGCTTATGATTTTGTTGTAAAAGGAGCTAATTTTTCTCAAATTATCTATCAATATATATTATAAAATATATCTATCTGCCTTTCCGCCATGTCAACTCAACAAGTAATTCACGAATATTGATGCGGTTGTCTCACATACACAAGGTGATTCTTAAACAAGGTGTACGATTTGAATTTATTGAAACGTAACGATAATTGTTGCAAATGTCGGAAAAGTCAAGCCGCCTGAAAGTTTTAATTATTCCCTTTAGATGTAAGAAAAAAATGTATAGTGGGTTTTTTTTCCTCTGCTATAGATCTACAGAAAAACCGATGATTTTATTATTTATCTTTTCGGGGGGAAGGAAGATATATATCTTTTAAAGATCGCTAATTATCCTTATTCTAATTTGTTAGACCGAAAATTTTCATTATATCGTCATTGACTAGTTTAATTAGTCTTATTTGAAAGGCTATACTTACGGCCTCCACCACCGCTACCGCCGCCATAGCCGCCGCCACCGCCGGACCAGCCGCCACCACCACCGCCGCTAGACCAACCGCCGCCGCCGCCAGACCATCCACCGCCGCCACCACCGCTTGACCAACCGCTGCTGCCGCCACCAATGTAGCCGGCTTGCACGGCCACCGCCAGGGCCAAAAGACAGACGAATACCTTTAACAAAGCTTACGATGAATACAATTTATCCTATTCACAGATATGATTATTATAAATGCATATAAAACTAAGATTGATATAAATTTATCTTGTATTATTCTGCCTTGTAAATAGACATGTTAAAAAAAATAATTGTCTATCAGTTGAACTGACAAATACAAGATAGGTGATATTTTACGGGTAATGTTTATTTTAAACGTATCCTAACGTATTGTAAGCCTTGATAGAAGCTCATCGCTTTCTAATAATAAAACTAAAACGAATGTAAGCGACGAAAATAAAAGCTCATATTATTAAAGGATAGTTATTTTCACAATGACTATGTTATATGGAATTACAAAAAAATGATATTTTCAATTACAAAAAAATAAATGTTTTGTTAAAAATTATGTGCAATAGTATAATTAAGGATTATTTTTACCGATTAAAAAACTTTTTACTATATAATGCTCTAAATTAAAAAGGATAAGAAATGAGAAATACAAATAATTATTAATATATTTTTTGATATTAGACAAAATCAAAAAATATTTCCAAATTAAGGCGTTACTTTGCGGAGATATATTATAAAAAAGTAACGATAATATTATTATTATTTTAATTTCATAGTTATTATCAACTATTATGGTGCTAATATTTGAGATATTATTACCTTCATGTTGATGCTATGCGATATGTTTGCTGAGGGGTCGGCGGTGTGTTATATATACGGAGACTCGCCCCACCCGGGGCTGCTGCAGGGCCGTGAGACGAGCAGGAGAACGGAAGCAGTTCCGCGCCTTCGGTCAACGTGACGCAACCCATTGTCCCTGCGTCTTCTCTGAACTCGTATTAACCCAGCACCGTAATTATGGAAATAGGACCATAGCTGTTAATGTTTGTAGGTAATAAGCTATGCTTTTATGTTTTCTATGGTAAACTTTACGAACTGACTAGACGAGTTTAGTTATCAATTATTCGTAAATAATGAGTTAAATAAATAACAGATTATATAGCGATTTATATAGCGACGATAAATTATCATCATTCTCCTTCCCTTATCCCACTCTAAGTGGGGTTGGCACAACATGTTTTAAACATGTTGTAATATGTTTTGACTAGGTATTTCACTACCGGCCGCCTGCCTGATTTCAACTTACCTTAGACGCCTTTTACAACACCTCGATAAGAAATGAGAGTGGTATATTCTACTCAGCCGGATAATACACGGCGAGTCAAAATTAAAATTACTCGCCTTTTATGACACCCCGGTAAGAAATGGTATATCAACTGTGCGATATCCAAAAACAGTGATCATTATAGACTATAGAAATACTTTTCCTCCTTAGAAGTTGGGGTGATATATTTTGTTAAGAAATAGAATACAAAATTCTTTTCTGTATATAAAACAATGCTTTTTAAAAGTGTAATGTTCACTCTACAGCAATAAAGAAGGCACTAATGGGTGTATTTATTACTACAGCATATTCTCTAAGACAACCTTAGGGAACTTTAGCAGGAGAATATGTTTTTTTGTTAAATTAACTTAGCTGTGCCTGTCTATTTCCAATTCCAATTTGGTATGAAAAAACTACTCTGTGGTGTCTTCTGTACCGTAAATGCATCCCAAAAAAATGTAACGTGAAAATATCGTCTTACAAACGAAATGTTTATCTCTTGACCATCTTATAGTAAGTTATACATAGAGTAATCAAAGATTGCACTAAAATAAAATGTCTTCACTCAATCATATAGCAGTAAATCATAGATATTCGACTCTTCATTAAAGGCATCATGTATCGGTTTGTCAATTGCTTGGCGAACCGGTTTTGTGGGTACAATTTAAACCTAACTCGCCTTAATTCAGTGGCGTGCATTACATAAAAGCATATAGAGACTGTCTACCCTACTAAACTTAGATAAATATTAATGATTTGTGTTGTATTATAAATTAAATAAGAATTATTATGCAGCGTTTCCGCCTATATTCTACGACAAAAGACACGAAATAAACTGCCTTATTTTTTGTATGTATTGTGTTAATGCGAGCATGCAAATATTGTGTATTTCTTTATAATACGCAAATAATACACAGCACACATGTAAATAATTCACACGTACATTTATACACGACAAATTGGTTAGATATTACTAACCTATACCAATTTGTTGTTTAATACATTATTGTTTTGGTGAATTGTTTTTGTTTTTTGTTATTTTAATTTAGTTATTAGTGAAAATAGTGACAAAATGAATGAATGAATAATATTCAGTGCGAAATTGTGGTGGTGTGAGTTTACAAATACTACAAACGGTATAGGTCACTCAGAGTATCCGCAAATTAATATTTCTATAAAATCAGTCAATCTATAATCTTAGGTGAAAAATCAATACATCATTCTTTAATCGACAGACAGCGACGTATTTTTTGGTAAGTAAATAGCTTATCTTATTTATATAATGTTAGTTTTATACCGATGCGTCCGATGGACATAGATTTTCATTGACAGACCGTTCGCGGTAGCAAATTGTATCACTTTGCATTTTGTATTTTGTGTACTCTATGCACGCCACTGCCTAAAAAACAGTCAGACTTTAACAAGAAACCATATTTAATCGTCCCGATCTTTGACATCACCTGAAAGTTTATGTTTGCGAGATAGATATATAGTTAGGTAAAACTAAAAGTTTTGTACTAACTGATATAAATCTAGTATCTGGTCAATATTAAAACGTTGCAAAAGTTACAGTTTCATTCCGGGCCGGGAACTGACCATTATGATATTTTGTAATTTTTGTTACGTTTGCGTATCTTTCATCTATATGTTTAAAAGATATATCGTATCTGTATTTTAACCATGAACTTGCAACAATAGTTGAAATATCTTCAAACCATGAATTTTCTAAAATTTATGCTTAATTTCGTTAGTTTATCTATTTTTAAGTGTAATCTTTAGTCTCACTAAGGCGGTACAATTACAAATCTTGTTAATTTTTTTTTTTACAGAATACAAATAACAAGAAAAAGAATACCTACTTGAAATATATAGAATACATTCCCATTTTTCCTTAGAAAACAGAGATAAAATTGAGGATATTTGATAGTGCGTACGAAGTTGCGAGTACAGCTTATATAAAATGCATTTAAATATTACAGAATAAACATTCAGAAGTAACGATTCCGTAACAGGAGCTTTATATTATATTACTGTAAGAACTTGATACAGAAAACGTTAAGTACTTGTTCAAATAAACATTATTTGTTATTATCATGTCTCACTAACATTTCACTATGAACTTTTGATATAATTTAGAGATAATTCTATAAATTACCTACCTGATAAATTCATAGTGAAATACGCAAAAAACGTAACGCCTAATGGCTTAATAGAATAGAATAAAATGCTAAATAGTCGTAGGTGACACTAATTATAGAAAATCAATGCGGATAGGTAAGGTATACATATACCCAGAATTCTTTAGAGACATGCAGGTTTCCTCACGATGTTTTCCTTCAGCGTGTGATAAATTTATCTAAATTAATAAGATAAATTTAGCAAATATCAAGTAAACACATAAGTTATTTATTTATTTATTATGACAAGCCAATAGCATTTTACACATACTTATTAATACACATTTTCATACAGTAAGTTCTAGGTAAAACACTTTTTAAGGCGAGTACAGCGTTATCGTAGGTATAAAAGTTATTTATATAACTAAAATTAAGTTATTAGAGAAAACCATTAGTGCCTGCCGGGGGTTTGAACCCGTTGGCCTTTTCGACTTGCACAGTTTCGCCGCTGGTCTGTCACAGCTATTCACAGCTGGGCTATCCATATCTTCAATGTATTTATATAGAAAAAGGCAGATTAATTTTTTTTTAAATGAAACGTCCAATTGTCGCGTTACTCATCGTACTATAAAACATTATTCCATAATATTCGTGTATAAGCTTCGATTCAGCGTCGTAAGACTTTATGTAACATTGCGTTATACGTGAGTGCATTTGTTTGTTTTATCGAATAAGGAAATAATGTCAGCGTTCATCTCAGCAGATAACATTCACTATTTAATTCATCCTGTTTTTACACACTAAAGATAGCTTAAATATGATGAAGAAATTGGGAAAGCCAGAATGAATAGGGATATATTCCTAAAATTATTTAGACGAAAATTGTACAATTAGATTAGATTTCTTAGATTCAGTGATAGATTAGATTTCTATAACTTGATGATTTTGTTATAAAAATAGTAAAATTTTATCAGAATGACTTCGAAGTAACTTCAAAAAAATAAGCAAAACCAAGTTTATTGCTCGGTTTTCTATGTGAAACTAAAAGCTATCTATACCTACAGTTACGACGTTAATATTTGATTACCGTCATAGGTAGTCAATAATTATTCTGATTTATTTAAAATTATATGTTAAGCACCTTCAAGGTTTACTTTATTCCATTTATTATACCTATTTAATTAATAATGCAGTATGGAATTTTTTTTACTATTATCAAAAATATGGCCTAAAAAGCCTAGTAAAGAGGTTATAATTGTGTAGTATATAAAACAAAATTAATTTTTAACTTTTGCAAGGGCATTTATAATTTTTAGTTGCTGAAATAGAAAAAAAAATTAAACGTATGTGCGGTTGGCTAGGAAGGAAATTGATACGATTGTAACATACTAGGTTTCCATTCTTACACGAAATATTACCTTGTTAATGTATCTCAAATATGAAGCCCGAATCATAGGTGCACTAGCAGTTGGCCATCAGGCGTGAAATATCGATTGACCTTACAAAATCTTAACGTACTAGGTAAGGCGAATGTAACGTGACACTGCTTTTTATTTATTGGACCATTAACATCATTATTCTAATGTATAATCCACGAATTATTCTCGATGTGTAAGATGTTTTGTATGTAATATCACATGCAAATTTTGAAACTTATTTTTGCTTCTGCTATTCTCCAGTGTAATTTGTACGAATATTTATTATTCATACCGTAGAGTACGAAGATGTAAATGTGCATTTCCTTATATCAAATAACTCTCGCGCGTAGTTCACTACTTGCTACATGTTATAAAAAAATCATAACAAAAAAGGCCTAAACAAATTAGAACATGTTCAAGAAAATGCAACCTATCTACCTACTTTACACTTAGGGTCAACAACAATGTCATTTTATTTCTGTATAATTAACAGGGTTCCTGGAACCTATATGTTACCACGCTGTAAAAGAAATGATTGTGCCAAATTTGGTCGATATTGGTACAGCGGATTCGCCGTGAAAGAATAACAAACATACATCATGGATACTCCCAAACTTTCGCCTCTATAATATCAAGTAGGATATTTTTATACTTAATAGCTTTAGTGCCAATGAAAGATACTTATTAAAATTATTTTAATCATTAGACAATTGCAATTTAATTATGGTAAGAAGGACGTACAGTTATTATTACTTAAAATACAAGATAGACTGTTTTACTCGCACTTTCAATACTTTGCGTATTTAATATGATCACTAATATCCTGTTATTGAACGATGTTGTGAAAGAAAAATAATTTTAATTTAATTGTACCATTATAGAGCAGTGAATGCATTACTTGTGTTCATTGTATGTGGATGGTAATGTTCAAAAACCACAAAGTCGCGCAAAAAGACGGTCTTTATGTTCGTAATGGCTCTGTCTACACAACGTTTGCGTAATATGCGATCAAATACGTAATAGGAGTGAAAAAATTAATGAATAGGGATTCGTCTATCACTTTTATCTTCGTTGATCAACTGATTTCTGTTTCTATGGTATCATCCAACTACACCATCAAACTATAGTTCTTATAATTACTAACTTGATGTTAGTGATTAGTAACTTGATGTTAGTGGTGGATTTGGGTTATCCGTAATATATAAAAAAGGTCAGGTAAGTCAGCCCAGCAAAGGGACCTCTTTTTTGCTACTCGTGCTACTCTTTCGATTGAGTCACAAGTTCAATACCAATGAGTTTTTCTAATAAAACAGTTGTGTCTAATTTATAATTGCACTTTGTCACACACACGAAGGAAAACATCGTGAGGAAACCTACATATCTGTAGAGAATTCTGGGGGTATGTGTAACCTACCAGTTCGCATTGGAGCAGCGTGGTAGGTCTTAGCTCCAACCCTTTTCTTCAGAAACGGAGAAAGGAGGCTTATGAACGATAATAACAATATTTTTATAAGATGCGTCTGCCTATCGGTCTGACTGTGTCTTTTCGCAAATAAATCATTAACTACCGACCAGATATTTGAATAACTCCCATCTAAGGTTGAAGCGTTTCGCGTGCAAGCGGTGGAGCGGATCCGGGAAGTCGAGTCCTTGGATCCGATCCTCCGCAGGCGAGCCGAGCCCAAGCGACTCGCTCAAGACCATTGCATGCCGCCCTAAGCGGACCCTGTTCGGGATGCTCGAAAAGTCGGGAACTTTCCCCACACTTTGTCCCGAACAGGGTTTTTCGGACACCCACATTATAACATCCACGAGGCGGTCAATGCATCAGGATGCACTCTGGGGTTCAGAGCTGCTACTGGCGCCCTGTTCCTGCCACCAGCAGCGTAGTGGAGCACACAGGTCGTTTTAGTAGAAATAAAAAGTAAGGTTGTTCAGGTTTTCTTCAAATTAGTTGTTATACGACGCTATCTTCTTAGAAATGACGGAAAAAAGAGCCGCCTAGGAGCTTTCATCGAAAAAGCTACCCGATCTCTTTGATATACAAAAATGTATGGTGCGAATATTCTTTTTTTATAGAGCTACAGAAAAATTTACGATGTCAAATAATTGTTTGTTAAATAAATTTAAATAAACGAAATAAATTAAATTTTAATAATTTCATTTTATTTCAAAATTGGTAATTAATTTCAAAATAATTTAAGCCTTTTTTAAAACTTTATATAACAATTGCCATGTATTTTGAAAAACATTTGCATTACTTATGTATTAAAATTGAAAATGTGAAGAAAACTCTATCTCATTGTCACTTATATAGATGAAGAACGACAATTAATACAATGTATATAGAGCATTAGGGATGTTAAACAAAACAATATACTTTATTACTCAATTCCAGCGCTATTCTGTTGTTTAAATCGTATAATTAAGTATTACATCCAGGTGTGAACATTGCGTTGAAATACGAAATGTTGCACTGTAGACCATGATGGAGTAATTGCCGGCCACACTAACTTTACCAGAGCACGTTCTAACGTTCTCGCACGCATAGGCAGCTAGCTAGGGCTGGTAGCTCTAGATTACAAAAGTTTACTGAATTATTATTAAGAGTTAAGAAAAATTATAATAAATTCGTTTTTGAGACTTTACCACACGCCAAAACTTTGGAGAGATTCATAAGTTTCCTAAACACAATTCGAAAAATTAGAGTTTCGAATTGTCAATATACCTCACTCTAGACTTTTGTAGCGCCTCCGAATGAGACGAAGGAGCGTTGAAGCTCTACAAGCGTCGGGAAATGATATCCTTATAGTGCCCCTTATAAGGCCGAACTTACACTAACTTCGACGTGTTCGGAATGGCTGATGGTGTCAAGTTGTGTGTGTGAAACTAAGCCAACCGGAATCATAAAACCTGGGATCCTCCTTTTACCCTTGAGAGCTTATAGAGATACGGTGAAAGGTGTGAAAGGTATCTATGGAGGTTGATTCATCGCATAAAATTATTACATAGTCTATTCCATACTCGCATATATTATATACATAAATTAAAAGTAGTGTGGAACTTTTAAAAAAATAATACAGGAGATTTTTCTTTACCTTTTAGCGATTATAGTTATTGTAATATCATTCAATAAACGACACCAGTTGGGCACATGATTATTGAGAGTTCGATAGAAATACATTTTAAGTAAATTCAAACTATCGAAACATTAAATGAACGAACACATCAATAAAACCGCCTTCAAAGCCTTTTTTAAACTTTAAATTCAGAAGTCCTGACAAAGGACATTGTTTTAAGTGATAATAAGCGAGCTACAACCCTACACTGTTTTGCTAAAGTGCATCCGTTCAAACTATGATCGATGTCATGCATTGAGAAATTGAGACATTATAAGTGAACACATCAGTCTAATTATTAATATATGCAGATCGCATTACAAAAAACGAAATATTCTTTCGGGCTTACTTTATCTTTATTGCTTCTACATTTCGCTTTTAAGTACCATTAAGCTGTTGGTTACTATATTTTTCTACGCGAATTTCTATTCCAATTAAAATTATTATTGTGACTGTTTCGAACCGTCTTATCTCCTTGTTTACGTCATTTGTAACATTTAAGTATAATATATCACTAGTCGCTATTTGTGTCTGTCACTATGTCCCTATGTATGCTTAAATCTTTAAAACTACGCAACAGATTTTGATGCGGTTTTTTTTATAGATAGAGAGCTAAAGAGGAAGGTTTGTGTGTATAATAACATTTAATATGGAGTAGATGAAATGATGAGTGGAGGAAATACTGTAATTTTTGATGTTTCTAAGGTGATGTCCTAAATAATTACATTTTTTTCCGCTTACATTGCAAACGCAGGCTAAACCCTACGAGATTTATCAAAATGATGTACTAAGTATTTGTACACCTTGAAAAGGTCTACAGAAAGGTCCGCGATGGTATATGTCTATCTCTTATGGATAACCCACAATAGCATTTTTTGTTATTTTCTTTTTACGAAAAATAATGCCTTATATTCGAAGCAATTTTAAACATAACAGCATTAATCCTTATCCAATTAAATACCTTAAATACATTGTTGATTTAATATAGATTAATATGGCCGTTTATAGCATATAATTTAAATTTTCATTTTCGAAGATATAACAGATTTAAAATGCCACGAGGAGGACATTGAGGGGACTGAGTTCACTGAGTGACATGGGCTATACATTTTGTACCCGTGCGAAGCCGGAGCGGTTCGCTAGTATAGAATAGTATAGAGTTCATTATATAACCCAATTTTGTGACGTGACCGGGGCAGTAATTTTATTCCTAATCCAAACAGCAGCCACCATCAGTAAGTTTGGAAGATTCAAAATCACTCTTTTCATTCTAATAATTTGTCCAAATCATTTACTAGTTTTGAAAATAGTGCCTAAAGATATGGACGATTGTTCTTTACTATATAATTGTTATAATTAGTTACATTCGTGATATCTTTTATAAAGTTGGAGTATAATTAAAGTCGTACTACTACCCATCTGACGCCACCCAGACGCGGAAGAAGCGCACCTGTAATTGGCTCTGAACGCAAACGTCTTCCCAAGGGATACACGAAATTCAGCATTTTTTTTTTAATTTTTGCGTTTTTTATTTTGGAATAATCCTAAAGAAATTTTTTTATGGAATATGCTTGTTATGTTTGTAATGATTGTTTCTTTTATAAATATTTCAAAAACAATAAGGCAACGTTTTCGATGAAAGCTTCCAGCGGCTTGAATTTTCTAGAAATTTATAAACATTAATATTTACGACAATATGCCCACAACCTAATGCAATTTTTTCATTATAAATCCAGGCTCATTTTGATAGTAAAAACAACAAGAAAATCCGTTAAGCCTTATCATCTTATGTACAGGCAGAACAACCGAGAGACGCGGCAAGGGACTTTGTTTTACAATATGAAGAAATACACTTATAATTCTTACAAAATATACATGCAGCATAATAGTAAAATTCGTGGTAGAACATTTTAACCCTATATTTAACTCGAAAAAGTTCAATGTGTTCGAGGCCAGCGTCGTTTAACGCGACACTGCAGTCCAGTATTACCTGACCATCCATGCCTGACACCGTACCGAGTACCTGATAGTATTCCTAGGGTTACAGATTCTATATGGAGTCCACAACTCCGAGATAATGAACTTTATAAAAATTGCGGTAGTTATTTTTCTGCCGGGTAGCTCCCATAATCGAACAGTACTGAGCAGTGTTGCCATCTTAGTGGATTTGGAATTCATGAGAATCCTAAACAAAAAAACCGTGGTTTCATCCCGGCCGACCTTCAACATCCACTCCAAGACGAAATCACTTCGGACGGAGGACGATGCTGCGCGTATGGTGCCATCAGCGGGGCATAATTATCTATTATAAAGTGCTGAAATCTGTTGAAACTATTGAAGTGCACCGTTACCACCGATAGATAATAAAATTGTGAGGTGCAAAGAAGGAAAAAATGCCAGAATATAAGGTAATTTTCCTCCATGACAATGCTCCGTCACACACATCAAAAAAGGTTCAAAATTATTTAGAGACGCTCAACTGTTAGATGTTTCTCCATACCACTTATTCACCAGAACTGGCCCCATCCGACTATCATCTGTTTTCGTCGGTGTGCCATTTGCTCGCTAAGCAGCAGTTAGATTCTTTCGCGAGACGTCCAAAATTGGCTCGAAAAGTGGTTAGCCTCGAAAAACGAACAATTTTTTTTGGTATGTTATGTATGTTATCCATATATTACCTGAGAGATGACAAAAATGTATATTTTGAATGAAGTTATCTTTTTTCCTTCCTATGAAAAAATGTTTTTTTTAGAATAAAAAGCGGATTTTAGCTTGTATACCTGGTAGATATTTACTTTGCTTGAATAGGCATAACTGATCGGTCGTCTACGTTTCTCTACACGCGAGGATTTTCCACCTAATATTTTTCTAAACTTATACTTTATACACGGGGATTCTCACTTCATATTTTTTTCTGAATACTTATACTTAGAAGTTAGAAGGGTTCATCGTTCAGTAACGCTCATGGGCTCACAATTATTAATTTTGGTTTGTATTAACTGAGCGAATTTATTAACGCGTAACTATGCAAAAATCACAATATATGCAACGGGATTCTTGGCTCGTAGGTATCTGAAATACTACGGATCGAGTAGCGAAATGTAAATTTTGTGATATTAATTTTTTAATTTTTTAATAAATAATGATAAAGGAAACTAATTATTAGTATATTTATTTTCTTTCATAAAACAAAAATTTTAGTTTTAGTGGAAAATTTAGCGGTTAGCGGTCATTAAGAGTGTAAAATTTCTGTTTTTTAGTGGTTTTCTGGTGGTTTTGAAAGTTGAATCTAGTGGGAAGCTTATTGAACTGTTGGCAACACTGGTACTGAGTAATCACTATCGTTACTCAAAACTAACAAAACTAATAAAATATAAACGTTTTGATAAGGTTCAATTAAGTACTTATACAATAACATTTGTTACTAAATGTAATCTATCTACATAATATTAATAATAAATAGTAATAGTATTTATAAATTGCGCAATAAATGATTCTGCCAAGTTATAAGGTGATTTGCTTTTGAAATACTTTAGATTTCGCTGTAGACAAATGGCGATGGTTAGTTTAAAATTCGAGAAGGTCAAAAAGCCAAGTAAACACTAATTATGACTTACCAGATCACAAACAACGGGCTTCACTTCATCCAAGGCTGTGAAGTTATTTCGAAATTTAATATTTTTATAAAATTTATTTCTTGTTAGTGTGTAGTTATGTGTTATTGATTAGAAAAAGTCTGTTTAAATTGTGTAAACGCACCTACTTGTGTGTATGTGTTGGTGTGTGTGAAAGAGAGTTTGTATGTGTGTTTCTGAGTAAGAGAGAATGTGGAAATTGTGAAATTGAATAAAGTTAAACCATCTTATTTCCATAATTACTGGAGTCATATAATTTGCCATTTTTCCTTCAGGAACAAGAAGGAAACACAGCACATAATTGAGGTTATTTTAACACTTAAGTTGCGGTTATTAGTTGCGCAGAAATAAATGTACGAGTGTATTATATTTTAATAGTGTATTATAAATAACGTAGTGTACGGAACAAAAGAGTCAAGTACTTAGTCAAGATATTTGAGCAGCCTCTATTCCTCGGGTCACGTCAAGACCTATTAACCTTCGCTGCGCATGTATCAGAGCTATTGAGTCTTATTTTTACCTATTTTTTTACTTTTTTTGATGACATTTGGCACAATTATTACTTATACACCGAAATAACATATAGCCTATAGAAATCCTGTTAATTCTACAGGAATAAGATAAAATGCATAAGCGCCATCTATTAACAACCTATCACGCGACCACAGTCCACGCAACCGAAGTTGCGGGTAAAAGCTAGTATGTTATAACTGCGAATCCTCGATGTATGGCGATATCAGACTATTTGGAGCCGGTCCTTAAACGTTGAATTGGTGAACTCTTAAATGGAAATCTGGACATGGGAGATGTCCTCAGTAAAACAGAGTACCTCGAAAAGCTCACATAGAGTCCCTATATTACCTGAAGAAGATCTTGGAAATACCTTGAAGTACAGCAGTGGATGTACTGAGTTGAAAAAGAAGAAAAAAGAGTACCAAAGGTATATTCTTCTCATTTTCAATGCTTCGTCTTGCTAATTTCAATCGGCTTAAGATGAATGGTACTAATCATATTATATCAACGCACATAAATCAATGATAGAGTCATATTATAATATACAACTAGTCAGTGTAATATAAAAATTGACCTGATACATCAAGGTAGCCAAGCGGATAAACAAATGCTCGCGCTTACGTCATTTTTTATTATATTAAATATCAATGATAGATATATATAATTTACACGTTATATTTATCGTAAATTACTTAAACGCTAGATATATTTACTGCAATTTCAACTACAAATAGTATTGTGTGGATTTATAATCCGTATGATGCGTTGTCCAAAAACAAAATTAATTAATTAAGCTTAATTATTTTTACATATTCAAAATTAGTGTTTTAAGGAATAAATGTAAATGTTCGTCTTTTTAAACCATAGATGTATCCTGAAATCGTGGAATGATACTACAAGTTGTTATAGCCCAGCGGTGAGACCGGGCGACTCTTTCAAGGGGGTCACGAGCTTAAGCCCCTAGCAGGCACCAATGAGTTTTTCTGTTAAAACTTATGTCAAATAAAATAATTTACCAAATTATGTTAAAACTTATGTGTCTAATTGATGAATGAAATATATCACACGCTTTTCGGTGAAGGAAAACATCGCATACCTCTAGAGAATTCTGGGGATATGAGTTACGTACATGCACTAGAGCAGCGTGGTAGGTGTTAGTTCCAAACCTTCTCTCTACTAACGCAGAGAAGAGGCCTATGCCCAATTGTGGAGTAGTAACAGGCCGTTACTTACTTAGACGATTCCTTTAAACGCCGTATTAAACAACTTCTATTTTAAGTATCACATGCTGGAATTTTTTTTTTATTATTATTTCTAAATACATCTGTACTGAAGGTAAAAAAATAATAATACCGACATGATACAGTGTTTATATCAAAATTTCATGCTGGCATATTTATTAGATTCGATATCTATGTTTTGAACCATTACATATGGTGGTGAAACTCTTTCATGATTTTTGTTAGCACAACAATGATTAGTAATATACATTATTTATCGTCGTTCGAATTATTTGTTTGGAAACTGTAATAGCAGCAAAAAAATTGCGACGTGGTTTTAATACTCTTGAAGTTCATTAAAAAACCGACATGCTATTTTTAATTCACGAAAGTTAACGATGAGAGAATAAAATAAGTCAATTAAAAAATTATGTTTAAAAAAAATAAATCAATACCCATAACGGCCATGAATTGCTTAATAAAGGCCATAAAACATATTGATGATTTAATAATGTGATTCAAACGTTCATTACTTAACCAAGGTAAGCGGTGCACGGCAGTGATGCAATTACTTCAAGATGGTAAGAACGAATTAGGATGTAGATCAAGATGTTTTGCCTATAATAATAAGCTTAATTCTTATAAGGATTGTTTTCGGGTTTACGCAATTGAATGAAATGCGTCTTGTATCGTACAATATAATATAGTAAAATAAGTTTTCATATATTTTCATAGCATCTGCAACTAGTCTTATATTATCTTATAATTCTACATTTTAATTTTCCAAAAAAATTCCAAATAGATGACTATTTTAAAACAAAAGTAATAATAAAACTATTTTGCTATAATCCGCGATGAAGTACAATAGAAAATATATATATAATGCTAAATGTAGAGTAGACAATCGGTTATCATACGTGATATATGCAGGATCCGTAAAAACACATGCACAAACCTCCACCACCGCTACCACAATACCCAAAGTCTTGCTTTGCGATTTTGGTTGTGGAGCCTATCTCCTGATGATGCTTCGGTTGCGGGGCGAAACGATTGTTGGGTTTGTAATAGTGAATTTATGTAGTGCTTATGTATTGTGGTGGCGGTGGTGGAGGTTTGTGCATGTGTTTTTACGAATCCTGCGTGTATCAGGTATGATAACCGATTGTTCACTCTACATTTAGCACTATATATGTATATTTTCTATTGTACTTCATCGCGGATTATAGCAAAATCATTTTATTATTACTTTTGTATTATGGATCTCCGCAAAGTAACGCCTAATTCTATAAATTATTTTAAAACAATTTGAATTTAAGTATTTAAGAACTAAAGTGTGTGTTAATACGGCTACCCGTTGCTGTGTCTGTTAACTCCCCCGTCCTTAAAATTATGTCACGCATTAGTTTTGATGTATATGTACATTTTATACTTACTTATATTATTGCGAGCTTTGATGGCCCAGCGGTGGGATAGTGTGACTCTTTCGAGAGGGTCACGGGCTCAACCCCAGAAAAACACCAATGAGTATTTTTAACTTATGTATGTTAAAATTGATAATTTTATCTTTACCGAAAAGCGTATCCTTAAACGCTTTTCGGTGAAGATAAAACATCGCGAAGAAACCGGCATAATACACAATTGTGGCGATATGTAATCTACCAATCCGCATTGGAGCAAAGTAGTGGTTCTTAGCTCCAACTCTTCTCTCTAAAAACGAAGACAGAGGTTACAAGGATAGCAACCAGCTGTGGGATAGCAACAGTACTCAAAAGAGTCGCACATTCCAACCGCTGGGCTATCAAAGCTTTTATAAAAATGATATTTATGTTATTTTAATATTTTGGTGTACAATAAAGTATATTTCATTCATTCATTATTAATTTTAAGGCAAAGCATATAAATTACTCGTTTTCAAATAGTAAAACAAAACATCAAAGGTCACACTGTGGAGTTGATATTTTATTATTTATTTTAAGCGAAAAATAGTATGCATCAAATATTGCTAAATTGTCTATTTAATTTTTTAATCAAAGTTATTACTTGACCTCTGTTTAGATATATTGAAGGCTTTATCTTAAAATTATAATCATCATAAGATAATTTATAGCATATCAAAAATATATTTTTTTTATTAAAAAACATATCGTTTTGTTTAATAATGATAGATATGAATAATCTATCATAAATCGTTACTTTAATATAATGGAATTCTACATCGGGCGGTTTCGAAATTTTCTGGTAAAAAAATTTTCATTGAGAATATTTACGTTTGCGTTATATGTATGTTTACGATGTACTATATATCTTTACGATTGTATTTACGTTCGTATTATATGGGAACTTAAAAAGATAGTTTGGTAAATTATTTTATATTTATTTTATTCTTATTGCACTATATAAAGGTACATTAGTGTGTTTTGGTATCGTTATAATTATGTAGCGATATATATATTTTTTCCATTATGTTAAAAGATATAATTGCATTAAAAAAAATGGCATATTGCTAATATTACATCAAACGTTTATGTTTCATCATTGACAATCCTATAAGATTATAATTTATTTAGTTTTATTGGAATCCTAGGTCGTTATGTTTTATTAATATCTACAAACCGTCTGCGAAATTATAATGGGAGTAAGTTGGAACTTCTCAATGATTGTAGTTTATTACTGGGGCACCCAAACGAAAAAGTTGTACAATATATCCATACATCTATAATAATATCGTGTCTGTAGGTCTGTTTGTTTCGCTTTCATGGCTAATCTACCGAAGTAATATTAAGAGACAGATTAAAAAAAGGAAGATAGATTGCATATAACAAGTGAAGGAACTGTGGAAAATCTAGTGAATGTAGAAGTAGTTTATGTGAAATTGCAGATTTAGGTAAAGACTATATTTGTTCAAAAATACTAAAAAATAATTATTGTCATGTGCAAGAACAGAAGTATTTTCGTTAAATATTAGTATGTTCTGTATACGAAGTCACTTGTCAGAAATCGCTGTTAAGCTATAAGACTGATATACAACGACGTTTTACAAATACGACTATCATACAAGTTTTCTTGTTATAAATTTATTTTTTATATCCTGAATGTTTTTGTTGTGCAATAAAGTATATTAAATAAATAAAAACATGAGAAAGACAAGTTTATCCACTGCTGATAATCTAAAGTAAGAGTTTATTAATACGTTAGTGTCACTATTGAAAACGTAACGGTTAACGCCATTATATAAGAAAATGAACAATGTCTATAACTAAAATAGATACTGGATTTAAATCCTATATTATAAGGTGTATCAAAAGTGCTTCACTCGATTGTTGACTCCATATACTTTTTTTTATTTGGGTTCACGACAAATTAATATTCAGAGCTAAGAAACATTAAGACAGTACTAAGTTTGGTCAACTATAAGATTTTACTACATCTTTGCAGCCGTTGATACGCTCCCGGCCATATAAAGTGTAAATTAATAGGATGACTTGCGTTAGCCATTAAGTTGGGATCGTCGACAATGAGATAGGTGCGCGCCCTGAATATTTACTGCGAATGTGACTAAGCGACCGAGATGAACGCTATCAGGTCATGGATAGATTTGAGATAAATAATTAAGCGACGTTGATTACACAACAGCGATACTCGTTAGCTAAATATTAATTGAATGTATAGGAATGTTTACATACTGTATGGTTTGCTATTTTGCTTTAGCGTCTCATGATGATGCTTCGGTTACGGGGCGTAACGATGGATGAGATTGTGCAGTGCTTATGTATTGTTGTGTTATTGGATGGGTGGTGCATGAGTTTTTACAAATTCTACATGTATTAGGTATGAGAACGGATAGTAAACTCTAGATTTAGCATTATATATTTTCTTTTATCGCGGATTATAGCAAAATTTTCATTACTTTTGTATAATTGACATCCGCAAAATAACACCTAATTCTATATAATGTATGGTACTTATAATATGCACTTATTAGGTTCTCTTTAAGATAATGGATGTATAAACTTTGGTCCAATGACGAACCGTAAAATCAAAAAACGATGTACTTTTGGAGAAATATAAAAATAAAATAAGAAAAATAAGAAAAGAAATAGACGGAGCATTTTTTGGCGTTAAATTGCTAGGATGAAACACATCTTCTTCTGTCCTTCGCAATACAAACTTCACCTGTACTGCGCTGTAAGAACTATTGAATAATAAAATCAAATATCGTCTGATCTAATAAACACAGCAGAAATAGCGGCTCGGAGCAACAGTGTCTGTGATCACTAGCCCATAATTCATTATTGGGATCCATAATGCTTGGAAAAAAATCCAATAAAAAACAGTAAAATTAGTAATTAAATTAATTTTTATTAGCATTAAATTCTAAAATAAATATGTTGGTAAAAAAGGAATTAAGATAAAGCAGATTTAAGAAAAACTTTCCAACAGTTATCGACAATTTTCCTCTATTTATGAAATAATTTTTTTTTGGCTACTAAAATCCACTAACTAATTACTAATTATGGACCTGGAAAAAATCTTAAGCGCCAATTTTGTAGTTTGTCATTGTAAATATTGGTTACTAGTTTTTTTTTACGAAATAACAATTTTTAGCTTATAAATATTATAGATATGTTCTCACGACCATGAGTATGTTTCACAATATGGTAATTATTACGATGCTTTAAACACATATCTCACTAAACTGTTAGTAAATACATTTTGTTAGCACTATAGGAGCTCAGTTATGTATTATTATAATGAATATTAAAATATACAAACTAATTTGCCTAATTTATAATTCATCATGCGCTTTTCTGTTAAAAACCCCCCATCTGGTTACCAGAGTATCTCTTAAGAATTCTTGGGTTTATGAGTGACTATATAGTCAATACAAATTAGAGCAGCATGGCATAGTATTTCTCTTACACTCTCCGCTTGGCTGTGAGATAGCAACAAATTGCAACTGTTATTTTAGTAATGATAAAATGTCATTGAACATTCTTGAGACTTCATTCCCAGAGTGAAAAAAATTTACTCGAAACTTTGCACCGATGCTCCATAGCACAGAAAATGAAACAGGTATTCAAATTTTATTAAAACCCGCAAAAGATATGAAAAAGGATTAATTTAAAATGTAGTTTATGGAATTAGGCGTTGCTTTCTGGAGATCCAGAATACAAAAATAATGATAGAATTATTTTGCTATAATCCGCGATAAAGTAAAATCACTACATATTATAAAACAAAGTCCATATTTCCCTATGTATGCATAAAACTTTAAAACTACGCAACAGATTTGGTTTTTTTTAATAGATAGAGTGATTCCAGAGGAAGGTTTGTACGTATAATAACATTCAATACGGAGTAAAGAAATACTGTAATTTTTGAGGTTTCTGTAAATAATTATAATTTTTTCCCGCTTACATTGCAAACGCAGGCTAAACCCTACGAGATTTATCAAAATAATGTACTAAGTATTTGTACACCTTGAAAAGGTCTACAGAAAAGTCCGCGATGGTATATGTCTTTCTCTTATGGATAACCCACTATAGTATTTTTTTTCATTTACTTTTTACGAAAAATAATGCCTTATTTTTGAAGCAATTTTTATACAATACAGCATTAATCCTTATCCAATTAAGTACATTAAATAAATAGTTGATTTAATATAGATTAATATGGCCGTTTACAGTACGTAATTTGAGTGAACATTTTCGGAGATATTACAGATTTAAAATGCCGTGAGGAGGCCGCGCTTCGCCCAATAACACTTCGACTTTAGCAGCGATGTCGCTCTTTAAAGAGTTTGTTTAAAGACATTCTGAAATGAATTGTAAAAATAAAATACACTTAAAAATAAATACAAAATTTAAAAATAAATATGAATTTAGATATTCAAAGATAGCAGGAAATCTTCTTGGAATAGGGATAGGGAAATTGTTGTTCTCCTAATTTAACTCTTGCGGGCCACGGGCAGTAATGAATAAATCAAAACTACTGGATCGATTTTAATAATTTTTTTTCACTGAGTGACATGAGCTATATATTTTATACCCGTGCGAAGCAGGGGCAGGCCGCTAGTAAAGTAATAAAACGACAAAATCGCAAAGACTAGTACGTGTGTAGTGCTTGTGTATTGTGGTGGGGGTGGTGGAGGTTTGTGTGTTTTTACGAATCCTGCATGTATCAGGTATGAAAACGGATAGTCCACTCTACATTTAGCATTTTATATATTTTCTATGTTATTTTATCGCGGATTATAGCAAATTAAATTTAGTATTACTTTTGATTAAAATGTATGTATGGCTTCAAATTTTTCAGATAAGCCATTTATATATTTGTTAACCGATTGAAAAAGCTACACGTTACCCTAAGCCACTTTGTACGAATTAAAACAGCATCCACATCAGATAGACCGTCTCTGAAATAAGCGCGTGAAAAGGCACAGACAAACAGACAAAAAATTTGCAGACTGTTATTTGAGACTCAGATCATCTTGGTCATCAGATCAGCCTTGGGATAAAAACGGTAGTTTCTCTAAAATACATATTACATATACAGTTTCAGTAGCTTTAAATCAATATGCGATAATTTAACAGTTAGTTAATTTATCAAATTATGCTCTTGATAAAACGATAAAATTCTCTGAGTTTTCCCAGATCGATCTAATTTTTGTGATGGAGATATTTTTAGGGTTGGAGAGTGACAGAAGCTACTTTTAATTCCAAGACTTCAGTTGACGCAAACGAACTTGCGGGTAAAATCTAGTTTACTATATTTTCTTTTGTCACATCCACGGTTGATTAGAATTAATAAGTGCCACAGAACTTGTTTAGCAAATTTTAAGTAACTGAAGCCAATTTTTTTTCTATAAAAACCTTTTCTTGACAATAATTAACACACTTATAAAAAAGAATAGCGAAATTGATCCACCCGTTTTCGCGTAATGCAAACAATAGGAATTAATTAAGATAATAAACATTAATTTAATGGATATAGACGTAGTTTGGTTTTTTCTGTCTTTAAACGCGCCATAATACTCAATAAGATTTAAAGTTCTTGATATATAGGAAATGTTATTATTTTTAACCTTTTCGAAAGCATTCAGTCCGGAGCGATACCGATGATGCAAGTTAGAATGTGGTTATTTTGACGAGGGGAAAGGATTGTTGACGTACTTGTTACAACAGTGGGTATCGTATTAGATTTCGTTAATTCAATACGAAATGATCTCATTTTGTCGCGCTAACTCACATAAATTCGATTGAAAGACAAAGGCAAATTCGATAATTTCCTTATAATTTACAAATTATAGAAGCTGTGACAGCTGAACGTTGAGATTGTGTGCCTCTCTCTAGAGCAGCTATTCTCAACCACTGTGCCGCGGCACTTTTGTGTGCCGCCAAATTTTGCAAATATATAATATATCCTAATGTAAATATTATTCAATTATATCATTTAAAAAGAAAGATATTTTTATTATTAGCTTGTAATTAATCCCTAAATAAACGTTTAGTTATTGTGTTAATTTGAAGTATATATTAGTTTATTTCGTATATTTAAAATTTGTATCATAAACTATTTATGCATTGTGTTGTAGTAAGTAAATAAATTTTATCTTTTTCTTTGTGTGCCGCCAAATTTTTTAAATCGTTAAATATGTGCCGCAACAAAAAAAAGGTTGGGAATCACTGCTCTAGAGGCTCATGGGTTCAAACCCCGGCGAGGCACCATCTACTTTTTCTGTTAAAACTTATTTGCCTAATTGATATTTGCAATTTCTCAATTTTCAATAAAGGAAATCATTGTGAGGAGACCAACCTGCATTTCGCTGGAGAATTCGTAGGCTATGTAATGAACCAATCCGTTTTGGTGCAGCGTGGTGGGTCTAAGCTTCCCTTCTTTGCAAAATCGGAGACCTATGCCCAGTCGTTCGTAAACGCGTTTTATGTCTCTTTATAGTACAAGGTTTTATAAATAGACATAAAAGATGTTTACGGTAATTTTATAAAAGAAGAAAGAAAAGGGTGGTAACATGTGGGATTTTATCTCGGGTATTTTCACTTTCATACTCCGCCCGTAAGCTATTACAACTTTACAAATTACAGTAAAATTAAGCTTTGGATTCTTTTTCTATTTTATCCGTTTTTTTGGTGCCCGAAATCAGGTATAAAACTTTTTTTTAAATAAACCCTAGATAGATTGTTTTGTCGCCCCCGAAACTCCTTATCCATCCATCATCATCTTCCTGCCCTTATCCCACTCTAAGTGGGGTCGGCACAACATGTTATAAACATGTTGTAACATGATTTGGCTACGTGTTTTACGACCGGCCGCCTGCCTGATGTCAACTTATCTTAGTCGTATTTTACGACACCTCGATAAGAAAGAGGGTGGTCTATTCTACTTAACCGGATACCACACGGTGAGTCAACTTACCTTAGTCGCCTTTTACGACACCTCGGTAAGACATGAGGGTGGTCTATTCTACTCAGCCGGATACCACACGGCGGGTCGACTTACCTTAGTCGCCTTTTACGACACCTCTGTAAGAAAAGAGGGTGGTACTATTCTATTCAGCCGGATACCACACGGCACAGAAACTCCTTACATACTGAATTTAATGAAAATCGTTGGAGCCGTTTCCGAAATTCAGATTCTATATATATCCAAGATTAAGTAACTAATATGCTTAAATTTATTAAATTATTAATTTTTAATGTTATTAAATTATTAATTTATTATTTATTATTAATTAATTATACATTAAATTATTAAATTTATTAATTGATTAAATATTAAAATGTGATAACATAAAAGTTGTTTTACAATTACGGAAAATTCTGTTATAACATATCACATCAACAATATGTGATGGTTCAAATAAATAACGCAGCGATATTGATTTGAAACTCTTTGTTAGAACTTGAACGAAACAACTCCTCGATGTTTCCTCGTGACGAACTGATAAATATTTATTGCAGTTAGAACGGCTTTCGAACTCATTTTCGACTCTATAGCTTTTGGTCTCTTTTTGGGAATTCATTTGTAAAAATGAATACTAATTATTTTTATGACCAAAAATTTATTTACAAAATGCTTTCTAATAGCTAAAACAAATATCAAACAAATAATAAATTCACTATTTTTTCTTCTTTTTATCTACACGAGCGCCGCCCATATCATCAAGCTGTTGTTTTAAATCAATCAATTCATTGTCTGGTACATAACGGATTTCTTCATGTTCTGGTGTATGTTCATGAACATTGAGCGTACATCCTTCTGGAAGTAAGGCGCGCGAAACTCGCAGTAGTGTACCGAGAGCCCACGCAGGAACGTCGGTTACCTAAACGTGTAAAATAAAATATTTATAAATTTAATTTTATCAGAATGTATTCTTTACTATTATTATATACATAATATGTCATTTAAACTACTATTTATACTTTAAAATACAGTCAAATTGGGTAACTTTGAATTTACGGGTAACATTGAATAAAACGACTAAAATAATATTATTTTTTTTTTCAATATCTGTAACCTGATTTAATACTGATAACTGAGTGAAATGAAAATACTAAATGTTCTAGTTGTCAAATGTCATTTAAAATTTATAGTTTTGAAACAAATTTTGACACTTTTTCAAAATTTTCTGTTCGCTGTCTTTTAGCATTGAAAAGTATGTGAGTTACATTTCCGATTTAATTACAGAAAAGGTGTGTAAAACACATGATTTTCGGTTTCTAATGATCAATTGTACGTTGAAATTATACTTTTTCACATAATTTCATGATTTTGCATCGTTTTATATCCATTGACAGGGAAATTTGTGGACCACCCTTATTTTTAGTTAAATATGGGTAACTTTGAACGGTTCAAAGATACCAAATTGCATTATCTTAGTTTATGGGTAACATTGACAAAGAGTTATTGATTTCTAAAAATATTTTCAAGTACATATTTTAGTACATACAGTAATTACAATAGAATTATTTGGCTATAATCCGCGTTTATTAAAAGAATCTATGTATCGCTAAACGTATAAAGCAGGCAACATTCACACAACTTATACCTACATGCAGGACGAGTCACCACACGTTTCGTAATAAAATCCAATCCGGTGCTTTATCAAGGATGAAAGCTTAGCTGTATAGCTGTGATAGCCCAGCGGTAACAACGTCGGACTCTTTCGAAGAGGTCGCAGGTTCAAACCCAGGGCAGGCATCAATGAGTTTCTATTAAAACTTATGTGTCTAATTGTGAATTACAATTTATCACACGTTTTTCGGTGACGGAAAACATTGCGAGGAAACCTACGTATCTTTAGAGAATTATGGGGATATGTGTAACCTACTAATCCGCATTGGAGCAGCGAGGTAGGTCTTAGCTCCTATCCTTCTCTCCAAAGACGGAGAGAGGAGGCCTATGGTCAGAAGTGGGATAGTAACAGGTCGTTACTCGCGGTCATGGTTTCCAAAAAAGGAATTTACTATTATTTAAAAAGAAAACATCGTTTTCATCTTAAAAGAGCATCAAATAACAAAAAATAAAGATAAAATGTACATTGAAGATAACATCTCATTCATGGAATGGGGTGAATTATTTTTCAAATTCTCTTGCCAACCATTAATGTTTTGATCTCATTTGAATGGTAATTGATTATAGAATTTGTTATTTAGGTTTGATTTTTAATAAATATTTACAATTACAAATAAATATGTATTCGTTACAAAAAAAAATCTACCCATATGTTGCTAATATTTAGTAAATGGCAATTTTAAGTAAACGGTTGGCTGTTAAGTATGACAAGTTGACTTTATTTGACAGATTTATCTTTCATTCATTCAGAACATAAGTATAATTTTACCCATGATACGAAAATTCTGTGAATTCAAGGATTTTTAGTTTTCGAAATAATTCGGTTCAAAGTTACCCAAAACTCAAGGTAACTTTGAACAGGCACAAAAGCATATTTTTTTTCCATTTCCTTTCTAGTTACTTAGTAATACAGTTAGTTATTCTAAAACCCGGTATAAAAGAACACTCATTATTCATCAAAACCTTAAATAAGGTCATCCTATTTTTTTATATTTTGAAAAATCTGAAAAAGTCATTCAAAGTTACCCAATTTGACTGTACGTATACATATATTTTAAATTTCGCGATGTTTTCCATCTAGATCTATATTTTTGCTGCGCTATGTATATTCAAACATGAATTATTATACATAGAATTATTATACATAGAGTGAGGGAACAATATTTATTATAACTCTATATTCAGCAATAAAAAAAAATTAAAAACAAAAACATTTATATTCAGTTTTGGCCAATAGAAAAACAAAAAGTGTTTAATGAATAAATTCGGTTGCCTGTGAATGAAATTCACTACGTACCTAATGTTGGTTTGTGTCATGCATTATTTTAAACACCCGAATAACAGATAACAATGAATTTGTTTGTTCAATTAAATCTGGTTGAGACTCTGAGAGTAGTGTTTTTCGTCTCTTTATTGATCTTTAGAAGACTTTATCTAGTGATTGAATTTAATTTTTTTTCATTCTAAACTTCGCTCCGAGAATTCAACGTTAATACTGCCTTTTACTTAAGTAGTATTTTTAAAATGATGTAAAAAACAAAAAAAAATATTAAAATAATAGGGCAGTTAATTAAAATCGCGAATTTTATTTTTCATCATAAAACTTAGAAAACTGCAAAAGTTACGTAAATATAAGCGAAGAATAAACATCCAGTAAAGTAGGAATCACATACGGAACTAAGAGCATGATAGTGCCACATCATGCTGCCAGAATGTGGGACAGGGTGCTTATTGTCAGTTAAGAAACTTGTGTATTTTTAGCATTTTTGTAGCACCATATATTATTACATTACCTGCACATTTCTTTCATAGACATTTAGGAGGTATTCAGAATCTAGAGCAGTACTTCCAGGTTTAAACCTCTGAACTTTCAGCTGTTGTGCAGGTGTTGACCAACTGAAAAAGAATACATTTCAATAATGTGATAATTATTAGACATGGTTATATATATCATGTATGTTAAACATAGCCATACAAAACCAAAATTCACCAATCTCAGTTTAACGTTAAAGTATGACTTTATGTAGCTGCTCTAATGATTTAACAGTAGTTGCTGTAATATAATATTTTTTTAATAGTGTCTTTAGAAATTATTATTTTATAGAGCAATACCAATGACATTACTCTCCATTGTTCAGAGGGGAAAAAGGCTATAGAAAAATATGTGAGGCTAGTAGGTGCTAGATTAAATCCAGCTTTCTAAAGTCTGTGTATGTCACTGACTAGTAAGACTATACAAACAACTGCAGAAAATGTCGCATATTTATAAAATATTTTATGATTCCTGTATTGCCATTATATTCACCATTATCCACTTTTTGAATCTATATTTGCTGATTATTATATTTAAATTATTTTAATAACTATTGCAGGTAGTGGTTTGGTCCCTACCAGTCTTTTTTTCTGACATTTCCTTCTATTCCCCAGTCCCACATTGTGATTATTTCTGACTTTGATATACATTTTTATTTTTTTTTATTATACATTTTTTTTAATTAACTTGTAATGAGAGATAATTAAGATATTAATGTTTCCCTATTACTGCTATAAATTTCATTAAATTTATGTTTTTTTTATTGTATTCTACCATACATTGATTTAAAGCACTCAGTTATTTAATGACTACTTATGTTTAAGTTTTTGAAGGCTATTTATTACACAAACCTAAAATACTATCAAAACTTTGAAAATGAAATTTTGGTTTAAATTGTTTGAAGTAAGATTGAACTAAGAAAATTATGAAAATAGAAAATTATAAAAATTAAGACAATTATAAAAATGATATTGTAGATATTCCACAGGGTCTATATTGTTTAAATCTGCGAAATTTTAAATCATATAGAATATTCACTAATTTTAAACTGTATTCTCATGCCACCAGAAATGCTAAGAAACAGTATTCAGATCTTCTTACCCTACAATGGTCCAAACATTATACGTTTGAAAAAAAAATAAAAATTAGTAATAATATTTTAGTAGCCTGAAAAGTAGTTCATTTAGAATGTTACCATAAGTACAGAAAAAAATCAAAGCTTTTACTTAATGAAAAACCATCCAAATTTATCCAAACCAACCTCACCTACATGAAGTGAGCTTGGTTTGGATTTCAATTCCTATTTAGAATCAAAACTTGATTGAGTTAATTCTTTTAGATTTATGGAACTGGTGGTTAACTATGTTAATAAAAAAGCTTTTGTTTATTAATTATATATGATTATAGTTATCAAAGTACAAGAATACGCCGTGTGGTATCCGGCTGAATAGAATAGTACCACCCTCATTTCTTACCGAGGTGTCGTAAACGGCGACTAAGGTAAGTCGACCTGCCATGTGGTATCCGGCTGAGTAGAATAAACCACCCTCATTTCTTACCGAGGTGTCGTAAAAGGCGACTAAGGTAAGTTGACCCACCATGTGGTAACCGGTTGAGTAAAATAGACCACCCTCTTTCTTACCGAGGAGTCGTAAAATACGACTAAGGTATGTTGACGTCAGGCAGGCGTCCGGTCGTAAAATACGTAGCCAAATCATATGACAACATGTTTGTAACATGTTGTGCCGACCCCACTTAGAGTGGGATAAGAGCAGGACATAACATAACATAACAAAGTACAAGAATGAAATAAGTTTGTTTAAGATTATAAAATATTTGTATAAATAACAACTATCAAATACTAACCAATCTTCAACCTGAATGCCCATTACTTCAGCATATCTGTGTATTTCTTTCTGACAAGATTCAAGTACTGTAAAGTCATAACCTTTCAATTGTAAATTTAAACAATCATAAACCGGCTCATCTGGTTGCATACTCTGAAATTATAACAATTTTATGGATTAGAGATCTGACCACCTTACCGTCAGAAGCAAATGATTAGAAGATTTAAAAATACCTTTACATATAACATAGAATTATTCTTATTACATACTTACAATAAGATAATCGGGTTCATATAAATCGCTTTTAAATCTTTTTTGTTGACAAATCGGAAGAACATCACGACCGGAAAAAAGTATGTTTTTGCTTAAACTATTTAATCTCGCCTTGAAAAGAATGAAAAAAAAGATTGATTAAGAGTTTTTACAAGCAAATATGATTAACCTACTCTTAAAAATATTTCTTTTACAAGTGAATTATAAATTTACAAATCAATTATAAATTGTAAATTACTTCTTCTTCTTCTTTTAAAAAATTTGGCTTTCAACTTACTATTTGAAAAAATTTTTTGGTAAACATTGTCTAGTGTGATGTCTACTATCATAGATAATAAATACACTTTAAATTAAATAAGGTCTACTATAGTACTATCAAAAAAATCACTTGACACTTCCTAAAGACAAACTATGGGTTTAGCTTTTAGTTAGTAATCTACGATGGGAACCAAATACCAATTTCCTACATTTCCCGAATCCCGCTCCGTGGTAGGGATGTAAAAATAATCTATCGAAATTAGATTCTTTAAAAAAAAATAATCGATTATTATAAAAATCGATTATTTTTTCGCAACCCTATCATCAAGATATACTTATTGTAAAAGAAGAAGAAAAGCGAGGTCCAATACCAAACACTAACTCAATATAACCTTAGGAGCAGAACTCTCTCAGACATGTAACATAACTTAGACACGTGGGTGTTTAGTAATCGTACAATGATGACACAATCCAGCAGCGTATCAGTACAATAACCGTTCTCGTTAAATCTTACAGCAAGATAGGGATGCAAAAAAATAATCGATTTTTAATAATCGATTATTTTAATTATCCTCTTTTTCTTGTTTAACTCTTTTTCTTGTTTTTTAAAATTAAATATACATTGTTAGATGAAACCAGTGTAGTTAAACTACTGATTTTAATCAAATTTCACAAAAAAAGTATCTTTTATTACTTTTGTTTTTTCTTACTTTTCCACTTTAATTACTCTTTATTGTAATTAATTATAAATATTAAAGAGGCAACTTTTTTGCGCTGTATAGGTCACAAACAAGATAATAAAGGCAACTTTTCAAATAGTCAGAAAATAAACGATTTTTAAAAAATCGATTGTCTTATAAAATAATCAATTTATTTTAAAGGGGAAAAAATCGATTATTTATTAATCAATTCTTTCTACTTCATGTCACATCCCTAAATTTTGTATTACTAAGTAGTCTGTGCACCCGTGCTTGAGCCGTGATGTCATGTCTCATATTGTAGTGTGTTATCTGTGGTCATAAGTCATATCCTATATAGTGTATTATCTATGATGTAGTGTATTATCTATGGTCATATGCAAGAAATAGGAAGAAATTGGGGTAAAATCATAAAATTTTAAAGTAACGTAATAGTGTTTTGTAAATCAGAAAATAAATGGTTCATCGCTAATATAATACTTAAATTAAAAGGATGGCTTCGACTGGCAGTAATCCTTTCCCTAAATGGCAATTGGCTATTCTTCTGGGTGCTCCCTTAGCCATTGGCTTAGGTTACTTATATCTTAGAAACAGGTTAGAGGATCCTGAAAAAAAGAAAGTAGCTGAATTAAAAGCAAAAACCACTATTTCATTAGATAATGAAGATAATTCAAAAACTGCCGAAAGTGCTATAGACCGTGCCATGAAACTGAAGGGTGCCGGAAATCGAGCATTTCATGCAGGTGAATATGATAAGGCTATTGCTTTATACAACGAAGCCATTGAAGCGTGTCCACCTGATCGTGCAGTTGATCTCGCTACTTTTTATCAGAATCGGTCTGCTTGTTATGAGAAACGAGAAATGTGGGACCAAGTCAAGGAAGATTGTACATTTGCTCTTAAACTGAACGAAAAATATGTAAAAGCGTTTCTTCGACGTTCTCGGGCCGCAGAAAAGAGTGGCGACCTTGTACTTGCCCTAGAAGATGTGACATCTGCTTGCATTCTTGAGAGATTTCAAGTTCAAAGTTCTTTGGTCAATGCAGATCGTATTCTAAAAGCTCTTGGAAGACAACATGCTCGTGAAGCACTTGCTAAAAGACAACCAGTCATGCCATCCAAGCATTTTATCAAGACTTATTTTTCTGCTTTCTCTGAAGATCCTGTTACTAAAATGTATTTGGATGAAAAGGTTGTTGGTGGTTTTGCTAAAGCAAAATGTGCACTCGATGCTCAAGACTATGAGTCAGTAGTTGAGGCTTGTACTGAAGAGCTAAATGGAGATGAAAATTACAAATATGAGGCATTGCTATTACGAGCTACATTTTATCTTCTTTTGGGTAGACATGATGAGGCACAAGTTGATCTGGGAAAAGTTATTGATAGTGATGCGCCAACTAAAACTAGAGTTAATGCCCTCATCAAGCGTGCCTCACTCTTTACACAGCTTGAAAATACTGAACGCTGTTTAGAGGATTTTGCAAATGCTGCAAAGTTAGACCCCAATAACTCTGATATATATCACCACCGTGGTCAAGTGTATTTACTGCTAGAAAGAATGGATGAAGCAACTGCAGAGTTTGCAAAAGCAGTAGAACTAAATCCTGACTTTTCTATTGCCTATATTCAAAAATGTTATGCAGATTATAGACATGCCCAGTTACACAAAAATATTGGGGCATTAACCCAAGTCAGAGCAGACTTTGAACGTGCTTTAGAAAGGTTTCCCAGGTGCTCAGAAGTCTACATCCTCTACGCTCAAGTGCTATCTGATCAACATGAATGGGGTCGTGCGGAGGCTCTGTTTGAGTCTGCATTAGCGGTTGATCCCAACAATGCTACCTTGTATGTTCACAAGGGTTTAGTTCAGCTACAAAAGAATACAGATTTTGATAAAGCTGTTAAATTAATTAACAGAGCTATTGAAATTGATGACAAATGTGACTTTGCATATGAAACTTTGGGTACAATTGAAGTACAAAGGTTAGTAACAACATTTACTATAAAACATTAACATTTAAAGAGTCTTCTACTCAAACCATCTTTTAAGAACTTTTTTAGGATCATTTTAATTGTAATACATAGCTGGACATTAATCTCTTCTGAGTACCACAATTTTGTCAGATTTTGCACAATTTTTATTTAATTTACAAGGACTGGGTTTTTTAAATACTCCATCTGGATGGAGTTCTTTCTTTTTTATTTGTGTTACCATGGTATCATGAAGGTAGGCTACCTTCACCTACTCTATTATTTGTTGGTTTTCAACAATTTTGACCAAACTTTTGTGGCTTTTGTTTGTTAATCATAAAACCTATGTTTCTTCTGAAAGTATTACATTTAAAAGAATGTAATTGAATTTAAAACTATGATAATGACCTTCATTGACTCTTATATTGTAATTGTTTAATATTCATTTCTCGGCTCCTAATGAATGCTTAGTTAGCATTATGTAATGAAGCATCTTTATTTTAGAGATTCTCCCATTTTATATTCTTACTAAATTAAGATGATCTTAATGTAACATTAGCAAACAATTGTAAGTAAAAAAAATAAGTAATATATAATATATTGGTATCTTGTGATTTTGGTTATGTGATCTAAAGAGATAAAGGTTATCACTGGTATTTGACTTATTTATCATTTATATCAAACTTTATCTTTATTTTGTACTCCTTCTCTTCAAGCACTTTGATATGATATATATTAAATTACAAATTTCATTTAATTTTCGAATATTTTTTTTTATTATTAAAATTTTGGAATTTAATTATATTTTCAATAATTATAACACTTTAAAATAAATATCAATAAATCAATCAATCAATCAATAAATTCACCATTAGTCAAACAAAATATGCATTTTCTAAATTGTTTTGAAACTGTTAATTGAAGTTAAAATGTTAAAATTTGCATTAAATTATTTTTAAATTATTGTTTTTAAATTCAACATCTGCTTATTTGATAATTTACAGAGGCAACTTAAAAAGGGCATTAGAATTATTTGAAAAAGCTATCGCATTGGCTAAAACAGAACAAGAGATGACACATTTATTCTCCCTGAAAGATGCAGCTGCTGCCCAGTTAAAAGTTACTGAACGTTGGGGCTTGGATTGGACTATCAGTTAGACCAAATTCTGACAGAATGCACAACGAGACTAGAATCCAGTATGGTTATGATACGTCCAAGTGTTTTGGCAACTTTATATATTTATTTAAATTGATTGTCATAATTACTATTGTATTTACTTAATGACTGTTGTAATGTTCTAAAGCTTGTGTACTTTGATTCTAAAAAAAATCAACATTAAACTTCCTTATCTTTTACTTAAAGATAGTTAAAGGATATTTTAGTAAATACTTAGGATGTGAGGTTAGAATGATTTGGCTAGTATCACTAATGTATATTGGAATAAACTCGTTGTGAACAAAGTGTATTACCACAAAACTCGGCCGCCTTTAGCTTTTCACCCATTCTACAGCTTATGTTGACAACAACCAACAAACAGATTTAGTGCTTGGATTTTAGCCTTAAAATTTTTTAGGTATAAGTACATATATATGTTGGTGTGAGAGTGTAGTTTTAAATTACCTATTCCATAGTAAATGACAATTATGCGCATATGTATTTTTAAATCATTTTAGTATTTGACTTAGAAATTTAATGTCTCTGAACCATATACTTAAAGTAACACAAAAGATTTCTGTATGAATGTTGACATTGTAGTATTTCTCCTACTAATAAACAAAAATTTAATAATAGACTACTTCACATTGAAGTTCTTGACTTTTCATATTAATATATATATATTATTTTTGTTATATAAATGTTTTTATTTATTTTATGTTATTATTTGCTACAGTTATTAACTATCTGTGTTGTCAAAATAAATTATATAAAACCTATTAAAATTAAGAAAATTATGTGTGAATGTCACAATGTATTGATTTGTTTAAAATTATGAGAACATTTAAATCATAAATAATGTTTTAACTTTTTTTTATGCTAATAGAGTATTTCAAAAGTAAAAAATAAGTAGTCAGTGAGTAACTTTTAAATACTCTAATCATATAAATTTAATTTTTTAAAGTTCTCTATTACTAAATCTTTTGTATCATCACTGCCATTTGTTTATAAAAAAAAATAGTGGTAGAATAACCTGCATGTTGTTAGTAATGTAATATTTGTGGTTGTTAGAAAAGATACAGAAATTGTTAGTTTTTTTCAATCAATTTGAAGTAAAAGTTTAATTAGTGTAAAGATAAGAGTCAGAAAATCGGAACATAACATTATTATAAAGATTTCAATACACTACATCAAAACTTGTTTTTTTTATTAATAATTTAATCATAATGTGTGTTTATTTGGATTATTTAGAACTTCATTATTTTAGTTCAACAAGTATTTTGATATATTATAGTACTTAATTACCGAATTAAGAATAATTCGTGTGAACAGATGTTTTGGAAAATGAAACCTAATCTGTATTGTTTAAGAAAGCGGAAGTGGGTATACGAAATTGTGGACATTTAATTTTATACATTCTTGCCTTGGATTTTATAAACTTAGTTTTATGCTATTAATAGAGAATATATATGAGGATGAAACTTGTTTTGGAGAGTAAACAAAAAAATGTGGCCATTTAATTGTAATAAAAAATAAAGTTTTTCGTCTGTGTTCATTTTTAAAATATCTAAATTGTGAATTTATTTGTAATGTTTAAAGGTGTTTATGAATATTGCTTAAGTATTCAGTCTGTTGGGTCCAAGTTTGACGAACCACTAAAGATCTCAAAACTAGAAAAACTTTACTGTTTCTGGGTGATGCGCGTTCAGAGCTAGGGTGGAGAGATACGGCGGTGCAGTTTCGCAAGGTGCATCATAACTGTGTGCATTTAAGAATCTAATCTTATTTTTTTCGTATGTATTTTTTATTTAGAAAATTTGAAATGCTTTTTATTGGATCATTGTACGGATGCACCTCGAAAACATCATTTAGATTGTGTATTTAGAATGTAGATTTCAGAAAAATGGTTCTACAAAAAATTGTTACCTCACCGATAGTGAATATAGTTATCAATTTATGAAAAGTGAAAAATACAATTTAAAAAAATATTTTCTCTTTTATTTACGTGCAAATCACTAATAGTCTTATAACATGTATATCATACTAGTGTTACTCGCGACTTCGTGGGCTTTGACTTTATTGTTTAAAAACTCAATTAATTACTATGAGTGTATGTTATATTCCTATTCTCGAATGAAAAGAGTTAGCCCGGTATATACCTACGCTTTAATTGTACCAAATTTCATCAATACCTAAATTACATATTAATGAAATAAGTTAAATGTTATTAGATATACCTATTAAGATATAAAGCTGTAGTTAACGTAGAACTCATTGCAATATTTCTAGTTCTTACATACTTTTTTTTTCTAGTAAAATAGTCTCATGATATCTGGGATAATATAGAAATATCTGGAATTGTCAAATGACACCTTATTTGTTACTAAACTGGGACAAGTGCACCCAATACGGGTTTAAATATTCAAACCTAGGATAAAAGTAAACTAGAATAATTGCGTTACTTCAGAACAATGTTGCCTGTAGTTAAAACTTTTTTTTCACTTACGAATTCGAGTATGTGATATCTACAAACACAAATGGAGATTGTGAAACAGGTAGGTCATGAGATCGTGTATTTTGACTTTATATATTTATTTTATGTATATTCAAAATAGGCTTGCTCTATTATGCTACAACGGTACCGTTAATAATAAATTATATGGTGAAGATCCATTCCATAGAAGCGTCTTGTTTTTTTCATACAGAAGACAAGTTGCAAGACTACGTTGCTCCTCAACAATTCTATGTAGAGGTGTGTACTGTTTCAATATTCAAATTTTGTTGACAAATCTTTTGTATTGTGTCCGTATTTCGTTTTGTGTAAATTTGTGTTTTCTAATGGATACAAATTAAGGCTTATATTTTTATCTTCTATATCTTAATACCTACGTAAAGACAAAACTTTTTTGCCTGTCAAACAGACTGCGCACGGGTAGGATTGAGAGATTTGGTATAGTTACAGTTCAGTTAGAGGAGAGCAAATAGTTTATACTTAAAGTTATTTATATGCATAAAAATAAATTAAATTAAAGGTTGCCACGGAAAGGGTGTATCGTATGTATCACCGCGAAACGTTTGTAGTGATACCTATAATAAAACAATATCCGCTGCAACAACAACAAAAAGTTATCGCACTATGGGGTAACAAGGTATTAAGCGTAACATTGGTACTGCCACAAAATGTCCATTGTGACAGCCCTTTAAAACTACTAATACGCATTGTTGAAATTTGATTGGTTGAGACAACCGAGCCTCTAACGAAATAATTTAATGACCCCGGTGCGCATTTCCCTTTGAATCGACCGAAAGAGGGACTCGAAAAGTATCGATAATTTAAATTCGATCCTTCTTAACGAGCACTTTTTGAAAAGTGCCGTATCAAATAAATTACCCACCTATCTATCTTCATTTTCACGCTGTATTTTTTTTAAACATTACACATTGAGTAGTATAAATAAATAATAAATAAAATTGAGTCAGTGGCTTATCGTGAACTAATGTAGACGTGGACAAAGTCACATTAGCGAGGCCCCTCGATGCTATTACTTCCTAAATTTATTCCCGAATAATAATCAAATTAATACTTCCTAAATCCTATCGTTTATTTATTTGTTCTTTGGTTCAGCCAGTTAAATAAAGATTCAAAGAATGTACCTAACACTTTCAATAACTTTTAAGCTATCTGGGCATTAAACGCCTGATTGTATCACATTTTAAGAGGCCTCGCTAGGCCCCGACATCTTTATGACTATACCTTCATGAGTACAGTATCGATATTCTTTTCGATACGTGTCCCTACCATTTAACCTTGAACGTCGGCGTCCGGCATATTTTTGTTCTAGTGACCTATTTATCGTAATAATAATAATAACCCTGCGATAGGAGTGCGGAATGCTGTTTAATAGCCTCCACGCCTTGCGAGTAGAAATATTCGTGGAAGGGTTTCCTTACGTAAAAAAGGAGGGTAGGTCACTCAACTAAGATTTTTAAGTTTTTTATGTAAAAAATCAAATAAGAATTTAGGTTCTTTTTTAATAAATAGTATATAAATAGTTAATAAATAGTAGTTAAGCGCAGACACAGCACTCCACAGATAGTTTTGATTTTGGATTAGCTACTAAATAATGATGGTCGTCGCACTAAACCACATACATATACTCCAGAATTTCTCTGGGTTTCAATAATATATATATATATATATATATATATATATATATATATATATATATATATATATATATATATATATATATATATATATATATATATATATATATATATATATATATATATATATATATATATATATATATATATATATATATATATATATATATATATAGGCTATAGTTACGACGTATGTTTACATAAATTTGTTTTTTGCGGGGTAAGTCATTTTACTTGGAAATAAATAAAAAATAAATCGATAAATTGCTGTTTTCCTACTTCATAGTAGGTGTTAGGTACATTTAGGAATTAAAAAAGGCCATTTACTGCTATAACATTATTTATGTACACGCTTGAGGTTTTGTTGGGTTCAAAGATTACAATGTACATGGTGTACATAATGAAATTTCGGTTTATGTATTGTCATTGATTCAAATTAAGTTTTCTGTTTTATGTTTTTCTTACATTGAAATGGTGACAGAATATAAAACAACATGTCAAAGTATTATAATTGACTGAAGTGCTGATAAGAATTTTCTTTGAAATTATAGTAAATCGGATAAATGTGAATAAATTAAATTTTTCTGAACCATGAACCTAGATGTATTACCCATAAGCGTTTTCAGATTATTAATTTTTATATATTTGGTGGACAAATCGTCTGCATTGCTTTGTTATAATTGTTCGTCGACACACCGAAGTGATGATCATTGTAGTGGAGAATTTCCGAAAACGTCCCTTCTATTTAATAACAGTCGTTATTACTTACTCAATTGTTCTGGAGGTGCTACAATAATTTTCTTATAGAAAACTAACTTTTATTACAAATCACTACCCTTCAACAATAATGCATTCATTTTCAAATGTAGCATAGTTTTTTATATTATTATAGTATTCTTTAAGTTAAGATAAAAGCGGAATTAACCATAATATGTATTAGGAAAGTACGGATGTTTTAGCAACTTTTTCTATACGTATTTTAAAACTCCCAAAATCTGTGTGTATGTGATCTATATTCTCAAATTTACTTAACGGATTTTTTTTACGGTTTTTACTAAAGTAAAGAGAAGTGCAGTTCTTTAAGGAGGTTTTGATTATAGCACATTACGGTTGTATGTAAATTGACTGAAATATTTGTGACACTGATATCCACTTACTTTGGGGAGGGATGACCGTGTGTAAATTTCCCATATCTTTAAAAGAAAAGTTGATATAAATAGTTCTATTACATTCGTCAACAATATATAATGAACTAGCGTCCTGCCCCTGCTTCGCACGGGTATAAAATATATATCTCATGTCAGTCAGTGTAAAAAAAATGATTAAAATCGATCCAGTAGTTTTGATTTATTCATTACTGCCCGTGGCCCGCAAGCGTTAAATTTGGAGTAAAACAATTTCCTTTCCCTATACCAAGACGATTTCTTGCTATCTTTGGAATATCTAAACTCATATAGTACATTTTTACTTATTTACTTTTACATTTTACCTATGTATTTTATTTTTACAATTAATACACAGAATTTCTTTAAAAAAACTCTTAAAAGATTCGAAGTGCTATAGGGAGAAGCGCGGCGTCCTCACGGCATTTTAAATCTGTAATATCTCCGAAAATGTTCACTTAAATTACAAGCTGTAAACGGCCATATTGATCTAGATTAAATCAACAATTTATTTAAGGTACTTAATTGGATAAGGATTAATGCTGTATTGTATAAAATTGATTAAAAAAAAGGCATTATTTTTCGGGGTTTTTTAGTGGGTTATCCATAAGAGATAGACATATACCATCGCGGACTTTTCTGTAGACCTTTTCAAGGTGTACAAATACTTAATACATTATTTTGATAAATCTCGTAGGGTTTAGCCTGCGTTTGCAATGTAAGCGGGAAAAAATGTAATTATTTACAGAAACCTCAAAAATTACAGTATTTCTCTACTCCGTATTGAATGTTATTATACGTACAAACCTTCCTCTGGAATCACTCTATCTATTAAAAAAAACCGCATCAAAATCTGTTGCGTAGTTTTAAAGTTTTATGCGTACATAGTGATATATGGACAAAGAATGCGACTTTGTTTTATAATATGTAGTGATACTGATAAAATTTCAATATACAGATAGCACGATGTGTTTCGTAAGATCCTGGACAGCTCGAGCTAAACACGCGTGGATTGTACAGCGAGGTTGCTATCACGTCAGCGCTGCAGATCCATTTCCGAAATCTATGGATACACCCACTAGAGCCATGACATGCAAGTCGGAACGGTATAGTAATAATATAACATTACTATGGGACTCTTACATCAATTCCATTGATTACAAGAAAAATAGTTAACATGATAGTATTATAAAAATACTGTAAACTATTATCATCATCTTCCTGCCCTTATCCCACTCTAAGTAGGGTCGGCACAACATGTTATGAACATGCTGTCACATGATTTGATTGCGTTTTTACCTGACTGCCTGACGTCAACTTACCTCAGTCGTATTTTACGACACCTCGGTAAGAAAGAGGGTGGTCTATTCTACTAAACCGGATACCACACGGTGCGTCAACTTACCTTAGTCGCCTTTTACGACACCTCGGTTGGTCTATTCTACACAGCCAGATACCACACGGCGGGTCGACTAACCTTAGTCGCCTTTTACGACACCTCGGTAAGAAATGAAGGTGGTACTATTCTATTCAGCCGGATACCACTCGGTGAACACTATATTCTGAATGTAAGGCTTATTAACATAAAAGAAGGACGGATAAAGGATATTTCTTTCACTCAAGGAACTATACATTATAAGCAAATAATAGCTAAGTAAATAGGCCTGTTAGTAAGCCGGATCACATCCGGCTGAGTTGAATAGCCGATCCTCATTCCTTACCGAGATGTCGTAAAAGGCCACTAAGGTAAGTTGACCCACCGTTTGGTATTCGGTTGACTAGAATAGACAGTTTCTTACCGAGGTGTCGTAAAATACAACTAAGGTAAGTTGACGACAGGCAGCGGTCAGTCGTGAAATAAGCAGCCAAATCATGTGACAGCATGTTTAAACATGTGTCGACCCCAAATAGTGTGGGATAAGGGCAGGAGGATGATGTAAATAAGTCTATTAGCGACTTATTTTATTTTAATGAATTGACAAATTATAATAAAATTATATTCTAAATCTCAAGATTATTAAGATAACAAACATATTAAATTTAAATTGCGTCTACAAAAACACCTACAGAACGGTTACAGCTATCACGATACATAGCGTGATAATAAGACTAATTTTATTGTATTATGTCTGAAATATCGCAAATTCTTTTTATATTGATGGTTATATATGTTATTATATCAGCTACAGTTACCGATGATAAAAAAAAGCTTTATTTTCAGGCTCGCCGATGCTGAATACAAAGTTTGTCTCTGTCGTGCCGACTGGTGTAATACAACATCCTCAACATATACTTTTGACTACCTTCAAATTGTTAAGAGTATTTTCTATATTTTCAGCATAAACGTCTTTCATAGAGACAACATACAAGGAAAATGGTAGATTCTAGATTGATGGCAATTAGTGAACTTAGTGATTCATGATTTTCTATGACTTGTGACGATCGCAATAAACGGTGTCTTTATAGGTTTATAAGCAGCTTTCACTTTATCTTAGTTGCCAGTGTCTTTCTACGAAAAGGATGGTAAGAAACGTGTGTTAGTGGGCCGCGTCCGCTGCGCCCGTGCCGCATACATCTTTTTTGTAGGCATGAATCCCTACATAATTAGAAAAATATAATGCTTCTCGCTCATGCGGAATTTTTAAAGAACTGAACTTAAGTCTCATAAACTCTCTAATAAATTATAACAAAAATCAAATAATTTATAAATTCAAATAACAATAACTTAAACGGTTGATATATTTTTTTCAAATATACGGTAAAAATACTTTTATCTTATACCTTATACCATTATATCTTATAGGTACCTTTACAATATGACGTAATAAAATATTATTAATTTATAGGGTAAATAAATATAAAAATTTACATATCAAAAGTCTCTGCTTTGTTGATAATCTGTAATAAAATTTAATTAATAAGTATATATAAATATTGAGAAAATTATTTAAAAGTAAAAAATAAACAATTGTACGTATTTTTATTTTAAACAACAACCAATTTAAAACAATATTATTTCATTAAATATAATTAATATAGTTTCCCATAAAATAATACTTCACCTACCTCAGCGTAATATTTTTAACGGTGGGAATATTTTATTTACAAAACTTATGTATATTTAAATTCTGTATAATAAATAAAAATTTAATAATATAATTTACTATCGACGAAACAAGTGCTTAACGTTAATATGTGATTACAATGACGCGTGTAATTATAACATCTTCCTTTTTGTCCCTAGATATTTAAAACCTTCAAATAACTAATGGAACAAAAGCAACCTAATTAAAATCATTGCATATGGATCTGGCTTTAGAACTAAATTATTTAAATGAAACATTCAATACATACTGTTAAAATACTGACGACATATAACACCTTTTTTATACCTCCTGTGATATGCGAATAACATTATTTAAACTAGATTTAATTAATTTAGTATTGAAGTGTAAGAGGGACTCTTTATAATGACGCTTCTTAAACTGTTTATTAATATCATTAGTGGAACCTCTACTAATAGTAACGTAGTTATGTATAATGATAGGGCTAATGTTTGCAGTATATGAATTAACTTATTTGTGGATCTTGCTTTAAAGAGTAATCAAAAATTAAATTAAGTTATGCGAACTTTGCGCTTCAACCATCTTGGTAGCAGTATTAATGTGCATAACAGAATATGCTAGGTACATTTTTTTAGCGACTTACATACGAAGTTACTAAATAAAACCGAGATGATATAACTAATGTAATAGACTAAACACATTAATGATTAATGCACAATGTCAATTATTTAATTAATTATTGTTACTATATTCTTAGTCGATATTTATCTTTTTAACTAATATTAAATGTTATTTTCCAATGGTAAGTACTGAGTTTTATAAAATTATTTAGAGTTAATATTGAATACGATTTTGTGAAAGTTATAGCGTTATTATTATACTGTAATGTTAAGCATACATAATATTTAAGCATATGTATAAGTATACGCCTTTATCTATATTTATCATCTTCTGTATCATTGTCATTTTCAGCAGAATTTGAATAATTTGTTATAGCTTCAGCTGTGACGTCCGAAAATCCTGCTTTATTTTTCTTACTGTTAATAAAGTTGTAAATAAGATCTTCTAAAGAATTGTTTTCAAGGGGTATTAGGTGTTTAAAATCAATCTGTCTCTTTTTCCGATTAACTTTTTTATGTAATTTAGAATAATCATTTTCATCATTATCAACTATACCTTTTTTATATATTTCTACAGGTACTTTACTACCGTCACTGACATCGTATTTTATACCAACATCAGTTTCTTGTATTTCTATTGATCCTAGACCATTGTCTATTAATGATTTTAAGTTTTGTTGTCTGCCTTCTCTATTCTTATTTGTTTTTTCGGGTTTTTTTGCATACTTGTCTTTAATAGGATGTAAGTGCTTAACTTCAGTTGTTTCATTTGGTTTAGGGATTTCATTGTTAGTAGTTCCAATAAGCTTTGGTTTTGAGCTGTAGGTTTTAACTTTCGAATGTCCTTGTATTATTAAATATGAAGGTAGAGATTGTGCTTCCGTTGTGGTCCTAATTTCTTTAGATGGTGCAACGGTGACTGACATTGGAGTAGTAAAACGCATATGAAGATAGGGATCATGTGTATGCATTACAGGTTTTTCATGAAGAAGATTGTTTAAAAAGTGGGGATTTACATTCAATTGTGTGATAAGTTGAGGTGTAGTATTTTGGAGATACTGACCAGGAGGAGGGGGTCGCATCGTTTGCAATATTTCTATATTTATTCTGTCCTCTGTTATTGGTTCTTTAAATATTTGTATTGTGTCTGAGGCATGAGCGTATAAATGATCTTCTGGCCTATCTGGGTCGGTCACCATAGGCATCGATATCATTGGAGCCAACATATCTATAATATTTGGTTTTGGTTTTGATCCTATTTCTGAGGTAAAATCCAAGGATTTAGTAACAATTCTTTCAGTTGTTGTTTCATTAATATTATTTACAGACTCCGTTACAGTTTCTTCCGTAGTTTCTGTAGGTAACCAAGTCACCTCCGTATTAATTTGTCCTGAATGGGTCGGTGGTAAAACAGTTGGTAAAAATGGAGGCAATATAAACGGAGTACTAGGTGCTTGAAGGGGAGGAGGTGATTCAGATAGTACAGGCTTGTAGTAAAACAGAGGCTCTTTAGTAAATTCAATATTTTGCTGATCTTTATATGAAATTAGGTTATGTGAATCATTAGTATCCTCAAATGGTGTTGTTGGACCCCAACCTGCATAATCGCTACTTACAGTGTTGTTTGGTAAGTTAGTAGTTTTATTATATTCATTTAACCAATTTTGTTTGAGAGTCGACATTTGATATATGAGATTTGCTTCTTGCAGGGCATAGGATGTTATTAACTCTGGAATTGCAGTAGTATCTTTTGTTACTAATGTCGGATTAGCTACTGGATTTGAATGTGGTGTTGGCATTAACAGTTTATCTTGAGAAAGTACAAATAAAGAAGGTTTATGTCCCACTGGAGGCGGCGGTGGTGGAACGAGAATAGTCATTGGGAAGTTGTCTCCGAACCTGTAAGAGAAATCTTCATATTTTGATGGAAATGTAGGTGGTCTGGAATGCCTTCTGGGAGGTACAAGCGGCCTGGGCGCGACGCTAGGTTTTCGAGAAGAAACACCGAGTACTAAAACTTCAGATTTCCGTTCAGGTATCTTTTCTCGTTCGATGTGGGTGTCATCAGCCCAATAATGAACTTTTTCTAAAACAGGTGGTTCGTAATCGTAAGTAGGATCATTACGTAGGGGATCTCCACGCCCTGTCAGTGGCTTCCATTGATCGAAATCCATCCGAGGCGAAAATATAGATGCGAAGCCGCTAGGGTTTAAATTGTCTGCTGTATCTGAAAACCATAAGAGAAATTATATTCTTATAATATCATAAAGCAGAGATTTTAAAATCAATTTAAAAAACTCACGAGATATATTTACAGCGAGTTGAGCGAATCCAGCTTCTGGTTTTGTGTTAGCTGATTGTATCCAAATCAGAATAAGCCACAAAGGCACATTTTTCTGTGTCTGCAAGGAAAAATGCACCAATTAAACTAAGATTCTTAGTTCATATATAAATTAAATACCAAGTAACATCCCTATACTAATATAGAATTATATTAGTAAGTCTAACTATATATAAATAGTATAGGGACTTACTAGTTATATTAGTAAGTCCCTATGCTATTATAGAAGTACAATAAAACTATTTCGCCTATGACTTATAGATTTATTATTACCTACTGAATTTCATTCGTAAGGCAAACTTCCAAATAAATTAATTATACCTAAATATCGGTAGACGCAAAATCGCTGCAGTTTTCATGCAATTAGAGCGGTGGTGGATTGGTAACTGTTTTTTGGGCATGCAGCTTGCTCGTTAAAATACCGGGCGGCTTGGTAAGAAGAAAGACGAGCTAATTTAATATTATAACCATCCTCCTTGTTTATGAATGCGAAATGCTTGACCTCGATCACTTATTATGGCAAAAATGTAGATATTGGTTCGTGCATAATGGTTAAAAATTTGTGTTAACGAGTAGCGGCCCCTGGAGCAAAGGATAATTAGCTTTACTCATTGTGCCTTCAATCATATCGCTTTATAATGTAGTGGTGGGTGTAATATGTTAAAGAAGTGACGTTTAAGAATAAAATTTAGGTCTCCGTATTAACGGTAGATTTTACCCTCATTTAAATACATATATTACACAAAATTTAATAATTTGTTTCAAAAAATGTTATTTGAATAACTCAGTTTAGAAACGGTTGATGTATTAAGGTTTTATAAAGTTTACGTACGGAATGCAGTTTGTTAAAGTTGATCCACTCTTATTTCTTACCGAGGCGTCGTAAAACGCGACTAAGGTAAGTTAACCCACCCTGTGGAATTCAGCTTAGTAGAATAGACCACCCTCTTTATAACGCATGGTAGGGTCTGTTGATATGTGATAAAAAAATTAAGTTTTCTCTTCGGGAACAAAAAAAGATAACGTATATAAATGATCTGTTTTTATCCCAGTGCAGGGTATAGGCCTCCTCTCTCCATTTTTGGAGAGAAGGCTTGGAGTTAAGACCTACCCGCTGCTCCAATGCGGATTGCTTGGTTGCACATATCTCAAGAACTCTCTATAGATATACAGGTTTTCTCACGTTGTTTTCTTTCACCGAAAAATGATAAATTGCAAATATGAATCAAACACATAAGTTTTAACAGAAGAACTGATGTACTAATGTATACATGTGAGTACATGTCCGGGGTTTGAACCCGTAGTCTCACTGCAAGTCTACCACAGCTGTACATACGAACATAATTTTGGGTATTGTATTATTTAATTAGTTGAGAATGAAGTCCCGTGTATTGCTTTTTATAATAAAAACCATAGCATGAGTGTAAAGAAATCAATTCCTATTAATAGGTTTATTTTCACTTATATTATATTTTTCTTTTAACCCTTTATAACAGGCTTTTTAATTGTTTGAATGTATATTAACATTTTTTTTTAATGTGATAATTATTTTTAATTAGCATATAGAATTGAAGAGTGGGACGACATAAAATGCGACTAGTACGCAGATCACCAGGATATATTTGCGAGTGTAGTGAAAGCTACGCGTGATTCGCATAGCTAACAGGGACGTTACATGACGGGAATAGACGTATGGCGTTTAACATGCCATATGCCCCCGTATCGTCCTTTCACTCTTATATCATTGTCTACTAAATATTTGCTTTTTTGGTACGCTATTGCGCGATAGCCCAATTAGAGCGCGTGCATCCATCATATCTAAGCCATGACAGTTAAAAATTAACAATATCAATCGCGCTTTGCATGTTCAAGTAAAAGCGTTGTTAATTGTACGGCTAAAAGATAACAATAGAAAGTTTGTTCTAAACCGTTGTGCTGCCAGTATGAGGCGTATTGTCGTACACTTTTCTTAAAATTAATAACCTCTAGCCGTGCTCTCGGCTTCGCCGATTGGAAATACGTGTGTCACAAAGTTGTGCCGTCTACGTCCTCGATCCTGCGGGAATTTTATTGAAAAAGTAGCCTGTGTGTTGCTTTTCAAATTCAAAACTTGTAAACAAGTGCTTTTGAATCGTAAATTCTACTGCTGGTTCGGAAAGCTGTTCCTACCAAGAAGAGCCAGCAAGAAACTCGGCGGTTGCTCTTTTAAAATTATAAATCTAATACTATTTCAACCTCCTCTATCTCCCAGTAAAAGACCCGTCAAAATCAATTTAGCCGTTCCTTCCTCACGACTTGCATCTTTGATTAAAAGCCGAACAAAAATCATTTTTTTTGAGAAAAGATTTTGAGAACATCGCTATATAAATAAATTTTAGAGCTTTTGGAGACTTCACTACATGTTGTTTGTCCATATATCCCTATGTATGCATAAAACTTTAAAACTACGCAACAGATTTTGATGCGGTTTTTTTAATAGATAGAGTGATTCTAGAGGAAGGTTTGTATGTATAATAACATTCAATACGGAGTAGAGAAATACTGTAATTTTTGAGGTTTCTGTAAATTATTAAAAAATTTCCGCTTACATTGCAAACGCAGGCTAAACCCTACGAGATTTATCAAAATGATGTACTAAGTATTTGTACACCTTGAAAAGGTCTACAGAAAAGTCCGCGATGGTATATGTCTATCTCTTATGGATAACCCACAATAGCATTTTTTGTCATTTAATTTTTTACGAAAAATAATGCCTTATTTTTGAAGCAATTTTTATAATCAGCATTAATCCTTATCCAATTAAGTACCTTTAATAAATAGTTGATTTAATATAGATCAATATGGCCGTTTACAGCATGTAATTTAAGTGAACATTTTCGGAGATATTACAGATTTAAAATGCCGTGAGGACGCCGCGCTTCGCCCTATCACACTTCGACTTTAGCAGCTATGTCGCTCTTTCAAGAGTTCGTTTAAAGACATTCTGTAATTAATTGTAAAAATAAAATACATAGGGAAAATGTAAAAGTAAATAAGTAAAAATGTACTATATGAATTTAGATATTCCAAAGATAGCAGGAAATCCTCTTGGTATAGGGAAAGGAAATTTTTTTTATCCAAATTTATTTAATTTAAAATAGTCACTGTAAGAATGAACAAAGAAGGACATATATAAATTTAGAATATTTTTACCAACTTGTAACAAAATACAAAGCGTTACATTATTCATCTATACATAGAATGTGTGCAAGAAATACATTCGACGTTCAGTTCTACATTGAAATTAATACCTCCCTATAAGTCCGCTCTTTATACGGCATTTCGCAATAACGGCCCTCTTTAAAAAACGGCTCTTTGTCGCGATTGCCGCCCTAAAATATTTTTTTTATAAATATAATTTTTTTTTACAAAAAAATCGATATACCCACATGTTACCAATCTTGCGCAAAAGCAATCTCGACTCTAGGATCGAAAAGCACTCTTTTTATTTCTATAACCAAAAATGATGATACAGTGGCCTGCAAGTTACCATTCCTACATCGTCTTCAGAATAAAGCCATTAAGAAAATGTATATATACATAAAAGTATTTTATGTAACATTTTATGTTACATAAAATTATTGTTGTTTATTTTATGCACAAATGTATGTACTTGTTATGTAATTTTGTTTTTGATTAAAATTAAATAAAAAGATAAAATGCATTTTCCACGATGAAGCATGTTACATATTTGACAAATCTGGAACCGATTACATTAAATGTGTATAAGAATAATTGATTCGTTATACGGCTTTTCGCTTAATGGTCAAGTTTCATAGAACGTATCTAGGATGTTAAGCGATGTGTAGGTCAAAAGTAATAAAAAAAATATTTTCCTATAATCCGCGATGAAGCAAAATAGAAAATATATAATAGAGTGGACAATCCGTTATCATACCTGATAAATGCAGGATTCGTAAAAACACTTGCATAAACCTCCACCACCGCCACCACAATACTCAAGAACTACATACGTTCACTATCACAAACTCAACAATCGTTTCACCCCGAACCGAAGCATCATCAGGATATGGATCTCCGTAAAGTAACGCCTAATTCTATTGTTACAACATGTTTTTAATACAACCTCCTTCATAGAGTTGGCGATTAATATGAAAAAGCATTGTGGCTGTCATATTTTTATGTGTCATTCATTGAGTTGTAGCGGAAAAGAGTAAATGGGTTGACTCTGGGAAAACTGTTTTTTATTTGTTGAATAAGAATAAAGGAGAAATATCGTCGCTTTTTATATTCAGAAGTGGGATGTAACCTAAACTCACAAATAGAGTGGACAAAAGGAATATCTGGAAATTTAAAGAGTTTAAACAAAAGACAAATGACGATCAATATCTTGAGACAACACGGAGAGTGCGAATTTCGTTAATATGAGCTGCGATATGCGATGCTATGGAATAAAATATGGATTAAAATTTGCACGCTATTTAATAGTATAATATGCAAATAAATAAATAAATAAATAAATAAATAAAAAATGAGAGTTTTTATTTCAGAGATTATTGATGGTAATTGGTATTCGGTTAATTAATTCTGTGAGATCAACGTGACGATGTGCTATGTGAGGCCTTAGACGCGCCCGTGACTTTTGTTCGATGGAACTGTCAGCTAGAATGACGAATGTTCTCTGGATCTTTCCAGTTGTAACGATTGTTTTCTAGACTGTGGACATCTGCAACGACTGTCAGCTAGGCTTTGCCTGGAAGTGGTGATTGTTCTTTGAGCGTTATCATTTGCGAGTCTGTTTACGTGTGTATCTGCTGAGTTGGTTGCCACTAATTGAGCTGTGTTATGCCATGACAGTGATTGAGGGTGAGCTTGAGGTGCGAAATGCTTATGGTGCGAAAAGCTTAAGGAGTTGAGGAGTTGAGCTTAAAGAGTTGAGCATAAAGCGTGAGCTTAGAGTTGAGCATAAAGCGTGAGCGTAGTCCTGTCATGTCATGGCATGTGCGGTTTTTTTTTACAGATTAAAAGAGCAAGTACTGAGTTTCTTGCCGATTCTTCTCAGTACAATAAGCATTCCGAATCGGTGGTAGATTCATTCCCAGAAGTCAGCTTATGAGATTTGCGGGGTCGCAAATGTTGTCAGGATGGTCGACTGTTACAACATGTTTTTAATACAACCTCCTTCATAGAGTTGGCGATTAATATGAAAAAGCATTGTGGCTGTCATATTTTTATGTGTCATTCATTGAGTTGTAGCGGAAAAGAGTAAATGGGTTGACTCTGGGAAAACTGTTTTTTATTTATTGAATAAGAATAAAGGAGAAATATAGTCGTTTTATTATACTATAAACGGTGTATAGGTGTACTTGAGTTCAGTTAAAATATTAAAATACAATCTTGAGTTATTTACGCTGACAAAGTCACAGTTATATACTAGTAAAGTATACAATAGTAGTTAACAGTTTTAGGTTAATGTTCATTCAACATAGTTAATACTAAGTGGACGTCTAGTGGTCACGTTCAGCAAATATTTGCTTGGACCTGGGCTTAACTTTCAATTTCTATTTTAATAAGCCATTGTGGGTAACCCGATCGCCTAGTTTTACTGGCAATGAGCATACTGATCATGTGTACTGCACACGTAATCAGGTGAAAACGTTAGTAACAATGGATGTATCAATTTACCCTATATGAACACTATACAACAGTCACACAACACGTATCGCTTACATACTTTAACCAATATTTATAAACCTATACCTACACTTTTGATATTCCTACAAGTGATATTAATTTCTAATAACATTGTACAATGAATTTAGCTTTCGTAACTGAAATAAAGTTAGTCTTGATGACTCATCATCATCCTCCTGTTATCCCACTCTAAGTGTGTTTGTCACAACATGTTATAAACATGCTGTCACATGATTTGGCTAGGTTTTTACGAACGGCCGCCTGACGTCCTTTAGTCGTATTTTACGACACCTCAGTAAGACAGAGGGTAGTATATTCTACTAAACCGGATACCACGCGGTGGGTCAACTTACCTTAGTCGCCTTTTAAGACACCTCGGTAAGAAATGAGGTAGGTCTATTCTACTCAGCCGAATACCACACGGCAGTGCAACTTACCTTAGTCGCCTTTTACTACATCTCGCTAAGAAATGAGGGTGGTCTATTCTACTCAGCCGGATACCTCACGACTATTAGTGACTAATGCTTAATAAATTCTATAATACATATAAGTAAATAGCATGACCTACTCGTACTATCGTATCACAATTTTCTGAGTATTAATTTTAACCAATGATGTTTTATATGAAAAAAATGTACATATTTTATTTATTATACTAAACACTACAACAAATAATGGACCGTCCCAGTATGACATCCGTAATAGATTTTTTTTTGCGCGCGTCGTTTCTTACTTTATGATAATTGCTAAGGTATTAATTTATAGAGATGTATTTATTCCCTATAGGCAGAGTGATTCAAAAATAAATTTAAGTATATAAAATTTTAAGGTTTTGTGTCACTTGGATGAAATATGACGATCATTATTAAAACGTAAAATCAAGCCGCATTGGACTTTTTGTCGCAATCTCTGCCTAATCCCTTTGATATAACAAAACACATGGACGAGCCTGTGTAACTCATGAGAATATGATCTACAATGCGGTAATTAGAAATCTATTAAGAAAAATGAAGTATTAATCCTTATTAAATTAAATAAGGTTCTTACTTTATATTGTTGTATTGCGCAACACGGGTCTGATGCGATCTGACGAAAGTACAAAACAAGTAGGTAAGTAGGTATAATATGCTCCACTATCCGTGCATAAACAAGGATTGATCGATGATTGAAGGACGAATCACAATTTCAATTTAATCCTATTTTGAATTTTGACCCTAACATGAAGAGCTAGCAATAAAAATTGTTTACTTCGGTACAAGTACTTTAAAAGCTAATAATTAACAATTAAGTCCTTATATGTAAGTATTTTAATTAATTATAGGAATAACAGTTTAAGTGTAGGTTTCATTCGTCCTTTTTAATTTAGGGATGATTTCAAATTAAGATTTTTAATAGTGATATTTTTATACTACAGAAGCTAAAATGATAAAGACTGAAAAAAATAAAAGAATATTCTCGCGTGTCTATTTATTATTTCTTATTTATCATAACATAATTCTTATTTTATTTCATCGTCATCATCAACAAGACATAAAATAACCCCGCCCAACCAACCCCTGTCTATAAATACAGTTAGTCATTAAAGTTAGCCATAAAATAAAGCAAAGAAAGCAATCTGAAACCAAGAAATACCGAAATATAAGACACGAAATATAGAAAACACGTAAAATATAGAAAAGTTTATAACTATTGGGATGTAATAATAGTTACTTAATTAACGTATACTTCTCTTAAGTAATCAGTTTACTCACATATTACTTCCTGCAGCTACCGTAACTAATTGTACAATTAATATTAATTAATATAAAGTGTATTAATAGATAGATGATTTACGTACTTCATAAAAAAATCTTGTATATATTTTTCGTCAGGTAGGTAGTGAAAGTATTGAGTCATCTATTTATTAACTTCAAATTGATATGAAGGGGGAAGGAGGAACTGAAGAGAGGTGGGGAACCGTGGGAAACTCGTGCGAGACCGTATGGCGCTACGGGCGATTTTACGCCCACGAGTAAGACTGCCAGGTCTACGAAATATCTGAATGAGCACCGAAAAAGAAGTTTAAATAAAATCTTTATAGACTACTCAAATGATACAGATCGATAGACGAATTTAAAATAAATATGTCCAAAAGTACGTGCATTGCTTAAAGAGACATATATTAAATGACAGCTCATCGTCTACTTAAAGTCTTAATATTTAACTTAAATCATTCTAACATACATTTGCATCATTTATCTATATTTGATTTTGCGATAGTAAAGTCCTTATAATCACAATATGATTTGTCAACCTGACACGGTTCAGCCTATGCCACAGAAAGCGCGGTTACTTATATTCAATCAACAAGTTTTAAGGAAAGTTTTAAACTGTGTACAATGTATATCAATTTATTAAAATAGCACTCGTTCAACATACGTCCTAAGTTCCAGTCTCAGGATTCAAATTATTCTTTATTCAAATCAATTTGTAAACAAGTGCTTTTGAATCGCCAACCCTACTGCTGGTTCGGAAAGCTGTTCCTACCGAGAAGAGCCAGCAAGAAACTCGGCGGTTGCTCTTTTAAAAATATAATTCTTATTACTAGTTACATTTAGGTATTACTGTCTTGTACATGGTCGAATAGTACAGAGAGTCCACTCATTCTTATCATCTAAGTATTCCTCGATAGTATTTCTGCCTTTCTGTATAAGCCTTTTATTAATAGTGTTTTTAAATTGCTGCAATGTAACATTACTGTAAGATTAAGATTAAAGTAACATTATTATTCAATATTCATTCATTATTATTATCTTACAAATTAAATGTGGACTTTATTAATGTTATTTATGTTTATAACATAACATTTCAATAAGTAATTATCAATTTTATTATTATTTCTATATCTAGAGAAAAAGAAGTTTGTCACCTTATTAATTCTTACCTAATAGATGACTCGTAGTAGCCAAATCGACTGAACGCACTGAATAGGGCTAAGAGTTTACACGTGATATTCTAATTAGACTCAATACTCTATAGATACAGAAATCAGTAGTTATATATTTTATTAGATACCGACTTAAATAAAACAACCGCAACGCATAATTAGAATGGCGGGCATTATGATGTCAGAATAAAGAAAAGAATAATAGAGGTTAAATGGCTTTCATAATTTCAAAATGGCTCAATATTATTTTAACTGTTTTAAACGATTATTAGCCATGTGGTATTCGGCTAAGTAGAATAGAACACCCTCATTTATTACCGAGGTGTCGTATAAGGTGACTAAGGTAAGTCGACTTGCCGTGTGCCGAGGTGTCGTAAAATACGACTAAGGTAAGTTGACCCACCGTGTGGTATCCAGCTTAGTTGAATAGACCACCTTCTTTTCTACCTAGGTGTCGAAAAAACGACTAAGGTGTGTTGACGTCAGGCAGGCGGTCGGTTGTCAAACACAGCCAAATCATGTGACAGCATGTGTTAACATTACATGTTGTGCCGACCCCACTTACAGCGGGATAAGGGCAGGAGGATGATGAAGCAATAAACGATATCTTATCTTATCTATAAAATCACGATATTTTTTTTTAATTCTTCTTTTTATCCTGTTGTAATATTTTTCACAATTGATAGGCAAATTATAATATAATAAATATATACTTATATAATAAATATATACGGTCGTCCGTCTCCAAAGTACCTAACTTAATACTTGTTTTATGATAGACAGACAACTAGTAAATATACACTTATATAGTTTTTAAATACATACTTAAGTACAAATATACTCCCAGACTCGAAGACCAACAAATTCATTTATAGAAAATGTTGGCCCTCGGCGGGAATCGAACACGCAGGGTCACTACCCACTGCGCCAACGGGCCAGTCAATTATCAGCTATCAGCTCTTATTTCTAATTAGAATACGTAGATAAATAAAAAAGGAGTTTTTTTATTTGCATTATACCACACGTACACTTACATAAAATATTCGAATCTTTAATAATCTCATTATTATGCTACAAATGATCAATATTATTCACAAAATATGTACATATACATACAAAAATATTAAATTCCTTCATGATTTCGAGTAATTATATCTGGTCCTTTTTCATTATAAATTCCCTTATTTACAATAGATTCATGCCGTGTGGGTGCACAAAAGAAATATTAACACTTTCACATGTTTTATGTGTCGATGACCAGCAGACACTTCCAAGTTAAAAATGAACCCACGCATTGTCTGTACCGATTACATTTGTCACTTAGTTTCTATGGATTACATGCAATTGCATTTTATATGGATTCAATTCCACGTGTCCAAAAATTAAAATAAGCAAAATTTTTAGACCTTGCTTAAAATCAGTTTGTCTTTTTTCCAAAATTGACAATAATTAATATTATTCGAGACTAAGAAGTAAAAAAGCATTATTTATGGAAATATGCTTTTAATGTTTGGTACACCTTCTTTATGTATATTTTGCAACTATATTTTGTTTATTTTGTAGAAAAAATATGATATTAGATATAGTAGTTTCTATCGTGTATATATAATTTTGATAATGTTTTTATTTTCTAAACAATGTTATTTATATCAAGGTATAAAACAGACGATTAAATGCCTTTTGAATCTTTTCAATTTACTTAGCAATTAAATCATAATTTAAAGTTAAGTAACTAAAAAATATTATATACCTAATCGGTCCAATAAATATTAATAATATACTAATGTATTATTGATATGATTACATTCTTCAGAAGTTCTATTGTATTTTTATAAACAAGTGTTTTAATAGAACAATGAATGTTCATTATATACAATAAAATTATGATTTTATTATAATCGTTGCAATCAGAGCGCGTTTATGTCTTTTGTATGATCCGTTCTGAACATTTGTTAAATTCAATAATTACTTTATTTAGGATGTGTTTAACAAAAGGTTTCTGTATCAAAATTGTCATTGAGTTTAAATTAAATTAATTTAAGAAATTTTTTAAGGAGAAATAATTATGTAAGTTTTATTTATATAAGTGCTATTGATATTTATATACACAATTGAAAATAAATACTCACTAAAGACATTTTTTGTCACAGGCAATATTTAGTAAAGCACTAGATAAAAGGGCTAAATTCACAGTCTATGCACGCGGAACTCACTAGGAATATAACAAATCGAGTCGCGTTTTCCGCACGGCGTCTACTTCACGTCTGCCGGCCATAAAGCACAAAGCAAGGGACGCAGAGCTCAGGCCCGACGTCTGCCCAAATGCATCAACCCATTGTCTTAGTATGAGGCGTGCAACTTAATTTTGCCATTATGTCCTAGGAGCCGTATCTAATTTTCTCTAGATTTTTTTATAATTGAACGAATATTGTAAATTTACTTTACTTTATGATCATTACGATTACGATTTGGTCTTGGAGCCTAACTCCAGATTATGGGGCGAAACTTTTGTAGATAGTGTCGTGTAGTGTGTTGCTGGTAGCGGCGATTTTTGATACGTGTGGTAATTAATCCTGCATGTATGTACGTGAACGGTTTCTGCTTCCTACACTTAGCATTACATAGATTTCTTAACAAACGCGGATTATAGCCAAATAATTCACCATAACATTTGTATTACAGAATTCCGCAAAACGTCTTCTCTATAAATTATTTAAATTATACATATTTGTTATACACTTTCTACTCGCATTTAAACATTCATAATAGTAATAAAATTATTTAACACCTCCTTATCAGTACTGATGGATATGCGTTCAATTCAGATGTATAGTTAGTTACTCAGTAGTTATTATGCTGTACGACTACAAATTATTAATTATCGATAATCAATTTCATTATGATGATGTAACAATAAATATACATATTTAATAGGTTCAAGATATACCATTTTGAATTTCAGCCGTGGCTATTTATAACTTACGAGTTAAGCACATAGAGCTCAAGTGAAACTGGCATTGATAAAGTTTAGCCTTTAATTTCGCCCTATCCGAAGAATAAAGTCACATTTCCTATGCTTATACTTGTAACTTTATTCTTCGGATAGGGCTATTTAATGTTTGTATTCCTTATGTTCTGTGACTCTATCACAACAGATATCACATCACATCAGTCGACAAGAAACATTTTTTAATATTTAATTGTTGAAATAATTACCAAGTCACCTTAGTATAATAACTAATCGGAAATTTTTAGAAAACGAAAACGCGAAGAAGAAGAAGTGCGTAAAGACCAAATTCATCAAGTAGAATATATTTCCAGTAATGATTTATGGCTGCGAGACTGCTATTGCTGTTCGAATGCTATTTGCGTCCTAAGAAACCTCAGAATCTCTTTATGTTCGAACCTACATAAGTCTATTCTTGATGTTTATATACATGATTAAATAAGAATCAAGGAAATCCGTCGAAAAGTTTTCTGAAAAAAAATCTCGTTTACATAAATTTGTTTCCATGTAAGACGAATATGAAATCGCATAACAAATCATCAAATACTATTTCCGAACGTTGATTTCTGTATTCTGATCTGATTACTGTAAACAATATAATGTATTTTTCCACTGTATTCATCGTTCTCACGGAGAACCCAGCTTTACTTGTAATATGTATTCCTTTTTCATTTATTAGTTCCTACCGAAGTACTGACGCGGTGAATTGTATCGCACCGGTCTGACCCCAAAATACTACAGCAAGAAATCATAGATATAAATTCCATGACGCAATTTCCGGTATTTTCACCGACATAATGACATAAATCCGATCGTCATTCTTGGATCTGAAAGCCCTAAGCTAGAATGTATTGCATTTTTTACTGTCCGATTTTATGTCCGTCTGTACCTAACAAGGCGGCGTTCAGACGGCGTTCTGCTTGTCTAATCGAGAAAGAGAAAGACAATATCTTCTGTTGTTAGCAAATGGTATTTAATACAGATTTTTTTAAATTTGAAAGGTTCAATAATGGTGATTTTTACTTTTTCACTATCTTAATAATTTGTCATTCTACTCTCATACTAGACTACATCGTCACACATTACATTACATTAGCTGAATAGGAGGTAGACCTATAAATATCTTGAATACAACTTGTAAACTTATGTTTGTGTGTTGTCGTAGATTAACAAGTACATGTACTAATTACCGGCCAACTGTAAATTTAACGTAAATCTCCAACGTGTCTTCTCCATCCTACGCAATATTGGCGGAATATATTGTGCCCTCAAAGCACAGATCGAGGCCATAAACACAAAAGAAGAAGAAGAAGAACTTATGTTTATAAACACAGATAAGAGAATATTTCAATTTATTTTTAAACCTTTAAATGTACTTGTCTACAGGTAATAATTATTTTTTACTATGATTAATAATAAAAAAAACAGTCAATCTTGATCAACTTTATTTGAAATATGTTCCATAAATATATCTAACGGATCTCTAATACTATCACTAGAATTTTTTAGTATATGTTTGTGCACATGTTGCATATGTTCTTCTATTGTTTCTGCATCATTATCTTCAGAGTCAAAATATTTATCTTCTGCATCTTGAGACATTTGCTGCAAGTCATCATACTCCTCATTATTATCTACACTGTTATAATCAAACTCTAAATCCCTGCCTTCAATAAAACTACTGTACATTTCTTGCAGAAATTCTTCTCTCAATAAATTTCTTTCATTTGCATTTACCATAGCTGGTTTCTGTGGTTCTGGCATATAGTTTGGCTTAGTATCTGGTATATCAAATTCACCCCATTGCTTTCCTTTAAATAAAACATCAGTATTATGTACATTGTTTACAGTTTCTGTAGATGATCCAATATCCTCAAGTAGCATTTGTTTATTTCTAGTTTCCCTCATTTCATTTCTGTCTACAGTTTCCAATATCATGTTAAGAAAGGTCAAATTTTCATTATCAACACTATCCCGTTCTCTTATTTCTTCATCAGTAAGATATTGCCCAATAAGCTGTTCGTACAATAAGGGATTACGATACATCATTTGTTTCTCACTAAAATAATCTGTGCTGTCCTGTAATTTTTGCATTGCTTTGTATCGTCTGTTTCGGATTCTTTTATTTTTACATTCGTTCGAATGATATATTTTCAACTGATTTATACATACACTGAATGCTTTATTGTGATTTTTCTGAATTCCCTCAAAATATTCTATATGGTTCGGTGATAAATATTTACCAAATTGCAATAAAAACTTTGTAGGTGATTGATTGTAGAGTTCATATGCAATTTGAATCTTTTGACTTGTCCGTATTTCCTCTTTGTTAAAAGGAGAACTTTTAAAAGAAATATTTGCACATCTAACTAGATAATCAATAATATCGTAGATAGGATCTATTTCATCTTTGTCTTCTTCGTAGGCTGTGAACGAACTGCTGATGTCGACCATTATAATTATAATCAATAATACTAAATATGCATTAGTAAATAACTGTCTTCAATTGTGAATTTATTGTTATGTTTACGAATTACGATATATAAAATTAAGACAAAAATAAGAATTATTGAATAATTGAAGACTCGTAGAGTAGGGATCTCAAAAAATAATCGATTTTTGAAATAATCGGTTATTTTTTAATTAATCGATGTGTAATAATCGATTACTTTTACATCAAAAATAGATTTGTTTTAAATCGATTATTTTAATTATCCTCTTTTTCTTGTTTTTTAAAATCAGATTTGCATTGTTTGATTAAACCAATGTAGCCAAATTACACGTTGAAGTTGAATTTTACGAACAGCACAACTGTTATTATTTCTTGGTAGTTGTCCACTTTAATTAGGTTTTATTGTAATTAATTATTAATATTAAAAGGCAACTTTTCAAATAGTCAGAAAAAATAGATTTAAAAACAAATCGATTATTTCGTATTAAAATAGTCGATTTTAAAATCGATTTATTTGAAAGGCAAAAAAAAAAGATTATTTATTAATAAAATTTTCTACTCCATGTCACATCCCTATCCAGTGTTGCCATCTTAATGGATTTTCCACTAAAACTAGTGGTTTTAACTACCCACTTAGTGGCCAAATATTGCTTTTAGTGGCTAGTGGTTTTTTTTGGTGATCTTGGTAAAATATATAAGCAGTTAAAAGTTAGGTTTACTTCCATTTTACGATGATTTTTATATATCTGTTCGTTTTTTTTTTAATATGCATATATACATTCGTGTACAAGTTTAAATCCGCTGTTTGCTCATGGTTGGTGTTAAATGTTAATGAATATCTGAATAGGTTATGACCATGCCATATTTTTATTTTTAAGAGTACGACCTCGGTCAACAATATTGAGTCGACATTATTTGTCATTTCATACAAAATCCTAATTCACAAGAATCCTTAACAAAAAAACCGTGGTTTCATCCCGGCCGACCTTCAACATCCACTCCAAGACGGAATCACTTCGGGTGGAGGACGATGCTGCGCGTATGGTGCCATCAGCGGGGCATAATTATCTATTATAAAGTGCTGAAATCTGTTGAAACTATCGAAGTGCATCGTTACCACCGATAGATAACACAATTGTGAGGTGCTGTTAAGGAAAAAAGGCCAGAATATAAGCTAATTTTCCTCCATGACAATGCCCCGTAACACACATAAAAAAAGGTTCAAAATTACTTAAAGACGCTCAACTGTTAGATGCTACTCCATACCACTTATTCACCAGAACTGGCCCCATCCGACTATCATCGTCTCCGACGGTGTGCCATTTGCTCGCTGAGCAGCAGTTCGATTCTTACGCGAGACGTCCAAAATTAGCTCGAAAAGTAGTTTGCCTCGAAAAACGAAAAATTTTTTTGGTATGTTATCTATGGATAACTCTATCATTATAATATAATATGATACATATATCTCAGGTGATATATGTATCACCTGAGAGATGACAAAAATGTATATTTTGAATGAAGTTATCTTTTTTCCTTCCTATGAAAAAATGATCTGATCTGGTAGAGATGTCGCTGTAACGTTATCATAATCATCCACTAGATGGCGCTGTACTGCATTTATATAGTGACCCTTATATAAAAATAGCATTTCCAAAAAAATAGTTTGGCGTACCACTTCAATTTGAACGGACTTGGCATCTCCAAACTCCAGTTCAAATCAAAGAGTAGCACCAAACTATTATTCTAAATAAGGGTAATGAATAAAAGATGAAAGCTATGTAATATTTAATAATTTTTATTTTTTACATCTTTTTAAATAGTATGTCAATTCAGGAAACACTTCAAAAATACTTTTAAAACATTTAAAAAAATATCAAGCGTATACAAATAATTAATGTTCATCAGTTTACACGTTTATTTGTTGAAAACAACTAACTTTGCATACGTACTACACTCTATAATTAGTTTCATAATCATAATCTTCATTTGCTGTAAACCTGAAATCACACATTTAAATTTTTGTAGCTATAGTCTAAATCAGACCATCATCCTCCTGCCCTTATCCCACTCTAAGTGGGGTCGGCACAACATGTTATAAACACGCTGTAACATGATTTGGCTGCGTTTTTACGACCGGCCGCCTGCCTGACGTCAACTTACCTCTGTCGTATTTTACGACACCTCAGTAAGAATGAGGGTGGTCTATTCTACTAAACCGGATACCACACGGAGGGTCAACTTACTTAGTCGCCTTTTACGACACCTCGGTAAGAAATGAGGTTGGTCTATTCTACTCAGCCGGATACCAGACGGCGGGTCGACTTACCTTAGTCGCCTTTTACGACACCTCGGTAAGAAAAGAGGGTGGTACTATTCTATTCAGCCGGATACCACACGGCGTCTATAGTCTAAATCAGACCAAATATTTAAAATGTATACCAAAATAATTGTTACAACATGTTTTTAATACGACCTCCTTCATAGAGTTGGCGATTAATATGAAAAGCATTGTGGCTGTCATATTTTTATGTGTCATTCATTGAGTTGTAGCGAAAGAGTAAATGAGTACTAAAATCACTGGGGCTCGTAAGTGGGCTTCTCCACCGTGGTGGGATTCAGAATGTTCATCAGCTATAAAGAACCGCAAAAAGGCTGAATTGGATTACCGTTGTTGCATGTCCTCTGCAAATTTTATTGCATATAAAAATGTTGCTGCTAGCACAAAAAGGCTTATTAAGAAGAAAAAGAGGTTAGCGTGGATTAAATTTTGCGAGAGCCTCCATCCTGGCACCCCTTCTGCTACTGTTTGGAAGCATATCAAGCGATTTAGAGGTGCTGTGAGTGATTTTGGGAATATTTCTTCTAATGAAGTTTTCTGGTTACAAAATTTTGCCAATAAACTTGCCCCTCCTTTTGTTCCTCATGTTGATTGTTTTAATGATTCTACTTCTCTTCCTTCCAACTTTTGTGAAATGCAGTTGCCATTTAACATGCAGGAGCTTACATGTGCCTTAAATGGATTGAGGGATTCAACGCCAGGTGAGGATGGGTTCCCTTATTCCTTTTTAGTTCAATGCAGTGATTCAGCAAAACAAACATTTCTTTCTTTAGTCAATAGGTTTTATAATAGTGGTTCAGTTCCTTCTCATTGGAAATCTCAGATTGTAATTCCTATTTTGAAACCTGGTAAAGACCCACTTGTTTGTTCATCTTATCGACCTATAGCTTTGTCTTGTACTTTTGGTAAAGTTGCGGAGCATCTAATAAAAAATAGATTGGACTGGATCATGGAAAGTAAAGAAATTATTGCTAAAACTCAATTTGGTTTTCGTAAGGGGTTTAGCACAATGGACAGCCTTAGTATTCTCACCTCAGAGATTCGCCTGGCATTTTCCCGTGGCGAGTTCTTGGTGGGGGTTTTTTTAGATATTTCAGCTGCATATGATAGTGTTCTGCTGCCACTATTAAAACAGAAAATGCTTCATTTGGATTTACCACACAAAATAGTTAATTTTATTTTTAATTTGTTTATAGGTCGATCAATAAGTGTTAGATATAAAGGTTTTCTTCTGCCTCCCAGGTCTGTCTGGAGAGGGCTTCCACAGGGTTCTGTACTAAGCCCGTTGCTGTATAGTTTATATACACATGATCTTGATAAATCGGTTGATTGCTTCTGCAGTATTCTTCAATACGCTGATGATATAGTTCTTTACGCTTCATCAAAAAATATGACTGAAATTGTGGCAAGGTTAAATTCTGCTTTGTTCTATTTGAAAGAATGGTTATTAGCTCATGGACTAGATTTATCAGTTCCCAAAAGTAAAGTTGTTGTGTTTACTAGGCGTAGAATTATTCCTAATGTTGGTATTTTTTTTAATAATCAAGAACTTCCGCTTGAGAATTCTGTTAAATTTCTAGGTGTTTATTTAGATTCTAAATTGTCAGGCTCCTTTCACATGGATTATGTGTTAAAAAAGTGCGAAAAAAACTTTCAGGTTATGCGAGCACTATCTGGGGTGTGGTGGGGGTCTCACCAATATTCTCAGAAGCTTGTTTATAATGCAATCATACGTAGTCATTTTGATTATGGGACATTTGTTTTAGACCCCGGCAGTAAATTAGCTTTTGAGAAGTTGAATAAGTTTCAATATAAGTGTTTACGATTAATTCTGGGGGCTATGAAATCCTCTCCGACTAACGCTTTACAGGTTGAGAGTGTAGACCCTCCTCTTTGTTTGCGTAGACAGTTTTTGTGTGATCGTTTTATTTGTAAAGTTCTTCAGTTTTCATCTCACCCTTTGCTATGTTGTCTTCAACAGCTTTCACATCTAGTGATGCCTCATCAATCACGTTCATGCCTTTTGAAAAGTTTTATTAAGTATACAAATTTTCCTATTTATAAAAATCATATTAATCCCTTATATACAGTTCCATATCAAGCTTTGACGTATTTTCCATCCGTTATTACTAATTTTGGTATTTGTAAGAATGATCCAGGGGCTGACAAAAAATTTAATGAATTGCTGGTGAAAAATTGGGGCGGTTACTTATGTATATTTACAGACGCTTCAAAATTTTGTGATGATTCATGTGTCGGTATAGCATGTTGGATCCCCGAATTCAAAATTATTTTAAATTTTAGATGTCCTCCTCAGTCATCTGTTTTTACGGGTGAGTCTATAGCTTTGCTTGAAGCTATTCGTTTTGCCGAATCTCATGCTATTAAGAAGGTAATCATTTTTTCTGACTGCTTAAGTTCTTTACAAGCTATTATGCAAAATCCTTTTCGTAGCAAGTCAAGAGTTCCCATCATTCTCAAAATTAGAGAGGCTTTGCTTTCTTGCCATCAGAAAGGGTATAGTATAAGTCTTGCATGGATTCCTGGTCACTCTGGTATTCAAGGCAATGAGTTTTCTGATAGCTGCGCTAAATCTGCTTCAGAAGTTGGTTCTCTTACACATTTTTATAATTTTTCTCAAGACCTATCTGCTTTAGCGAAGACAAATTTGTTTACTTCATGGAGTATATTGTGGGCGGCTTCTAAAACTGTAAAAGGAAAATATTATGGTGCAATTCAACCAGACATCCCTAACGTCCCTTGGTTTTTTCGTTACCGCCGAGCAGACCGTAGAACTACCTCAATTATTTGCCGCCTTCGCCTTGGCCATGCTTGTACTCCCGTGCATCTGGCTAAGCTAAAGGTTAAAGATAATTCCCTTTGTGAATGTGGTTTGGATGAAGGTGCAACTGATCATATTGTTTTCAACTGTCCTAAGCTCAGATATTCTTTGTACGAAATTCTCCCATTCGAAATTCATCGTCCTACCAACATAAAGTGCCTGTTGATGTTAGTTACTAAACCGTTTGTTAAAAAGTTGTGTAAATTTATTGTAGATAATAAGTTAAAGTTGTAACTATTTTGATTATATCGCTAATTTTATTTCATTCCATAATCATATATATTTTGTAATATTTTAGGTAGTTAGTTCATTTGGTGCATTCTCTTCGAGGCAAATTCTAAATTCCATTACTCGTGTGTTTGCCATTTTACGTGACACTGGCAGAGTGATTTGCGCTCAATTTGCGCTGTACAGGCCATAAACAAGATAATAATAATAAAGAGTAAATGAGTTGACTCTGGGAAAACTGTTTTTTATTTATTGAATAAGAATAAAGGAGAAATATAGTCGCTTTATTATATTCAGAAGTGGATGTAACCTAAACTCACAAATAGAGTGGACAAAAAGAATATCTGGAAATTTTAATTAAAGAGTTTAAAGAAAAGACAAATGACGATCAATATCTTGAGACAACACGGGGAGTGCGAATTTCATTAATATGAGAGATAGCTGCGATATGCGATACTATGGAATAAAAAATGGAGTTTTTATTGGAGAGATTATTGATGGTAATTGGTATTCGGTTAATTAATTCTGTGAGATCAACGTGACGATGTGCTATGTGAGGCCTTAGACGCGCCCGTGACTTTTGTTCGATGCAACTGTCAGCTAGAATGACGATTGTTCTCTGGATTTTTCCAGTTGTAACGATTGTTTTCTAGACTGTGGGCATCTGCAACGACTGTCAGCTAGGCTCTGCCTAGAAGTGGTGATTGTTCTTTGAGCGTTATCATTTGCGAGTCTATTTACGTGTGTATCTGCCGAGTTGGTTGCCACTAATTGAGCTGTGTTATGCCATGACAGTGATTGAGGGTGAGCTTGAGGTGCGAAATGCTTATGGTGCGAAAAGCTTAAGGAGTTGAGGAGTTGAGCTTAAAGAGTTGAGCATAAAGCGTAAGCTTAGAGTTGAGCATAAAGCGTGAGCGTAGTCCTGTCATGTCATGGCATGTGCGGTTTTCTTTTACAGATTAAAAGAGCAAGTACTGAGTTTCTTGCCGATTCTTCTCAGTACAATCAGCATTCCGAATCGGTGGTAGATTCATTCCCAGAAGTCAGCTTATGAGATTTGCGGGGTCGCAAATGTTGTCAGGATGGTCGACTGTTACAACATGTTTTTAATACGACCTCCTTCATAGAGTTGGCGATTAATATGAAAAGCATTGTGGCTGTCATATTTTTGTGTCATTCATTGAGTTGTAGCGAAAGAGTAAATAAGTTGACTCTGGGAAAACTGTTTTTTATTTATTGAATAAGAATAAAGGAGAAATATAGTCGCTTTATTATATAATGTAACCGAAAGTGTTAAAATATAATATTTATTACGAATAACCACATATTTTTTTCTAAAAAACAAAGTTAAAGGTATTGTGGCACTTATAATAATTTTATAATAAACGCGATTATATTTCTCCTCTATACTTATTCAATAAATAAAAAGCAATTTTCCCGAAGTCAACTCATTTACTCTTTCGCTACAACTCAATGAATGACACATAAAAATATGACAGCCACAATGCTTTTTCATATTAATCGCCAACTCTATGAAGGAGGTTGTATTAAAAACATGTTGTAACAATTTTATTTAGTACATTTCAGCGAAATGGCTGCTTTAACCCTTTTGTGCCGAAAGCCGATAAGTTGCTTCTCACTGCGTTCTCATAAAAATTGCATACAGTCAAAAATAAAAAAAAATACAAACAAATATAAACAGGTTTTCAAAAATCCACACGGCGCTTACTGTGTAATACATTTACCTGTGTGTTACCTTCGAGTAATCTCTTTTTTTTTGTTATGTAGGTATTAGGTAATAGGTATTATTTATCTTGTTGCAAACTCATTTTTTAATATTTGTAGTTTGTATTATTTGTTGTGAATTTTTACTCCGATATGCTGTATGTCTTATTATTCACCGTTTGGTATAGAATAGACCAACCTTATGTCTTATCAAGGTGTCGTAAAGGGCGACTAAGGTAAGTTGATGTCAGGCAGGCTGGTGCTCGTAAAATAACTAACATGCAACAAATTGTTTAAAACATGTAGTGAGAACCCTACTTAGAATGGGTTAAGGAGGAGCAAACTTGTTCCTATTTTATTCTTAGTATATTACTTTTTGAATCGTGTAAATATTATTTCTCGTTTGGTTTTAATTGCATAAGAATGTACATAAATAAAATTTAAAAAATTCGTCTGGTTATTCTCGTGTAGGTATTTCCTTTTCGCTCGGCACTAAAAGGGTTAAAAATTAAAATTTCTGCAGTCAAAATTTCTGTTGTTAGGAAAAGGTATTAAATGGTTTCAAAAACATTATAGTAGTTACTTACCAACGTTTTCACATCCAAAATAACACATAAAATAATTTTTGGATGGCATAATCTCCTATATAGACCTTTAAATAAGCAGTGATGCGTTTTTGGCAGAAAAATTTTAAAACTTATGACAAATATTTATATATATTACAGTGTATTATTTGCGACATCTAGTGATTAATGATATAAAACTAATTTTTGTGGTCCAGCGCTTTCTGTGAGATGACGCTCTCGGCGACCTAAAGACTGCTTAGAGAGTTTCACCCCCCTGGAATGGGCGGTGTATTAAATTTTTAAATTTCCCGTTGTAAAGTTCTAGTACTTTAATTTTTACTAAAATGTATAATTTTGTTTTAATTTAGTTAGCAAAATTCTTGAAACAAATATCACTAGAAGCAAATTAAATGTATAAAGACTTATTTCACCAGTAGCTGTTGAGATATTTCTTAAAATGAGAAATATAACAACGAAGAAACGTGCAGTCATAAAAAAATAAGAAGAGGATTTACTTAATCATTATATAAATGTAAGTGTTGAGTTTTAATGAATTTTGTGCATCTCAATAATAGTAAGAGCTTTCTTAAAATTTACATTCTCACATCACTATCTAGTGATTGACTTTGTTTTATAATATGTAGTGATAGTTCACTACATATTATAAACAAAGTCCCTATATCCCTCTGTACGCATAAAACTTTAAAACTACGCAACAGATTTTGATGCGGTTTTTTTTAATAGATAGAGTGATTCCAGAGGAAGGTTTGTACGTATAATAACATTCAATACGGAGTAGAGTAATACTGTAATTTTTGAGGTTTCTGTAAATAATTACATTTTTTTCCGCATACATTGAAAACGCAGGCTAAACCCTACGAGATTTGTCAAAATAATGTACTAAGTATTTGTACATCTTGAAAAGGTCTACAGAAAAGTCCACGATGGTCCATCTCTTATGGATAACCCACTATAGCATTTTTTGTCATTTACTTTTTTAAAAAATTATGCCATATTTTTGAAGCAATTTTTATACAATACAGCATTAATCCTTATCCAATTAAGTACCTTAAATAAATTGTTGATTTAATATAGATCAATATGGCCGTTTAGAGCATGTAATTTAAGTGAACATTTTCGGAGATATTACAGATTTAAAATGCCGCGAGGACTCCGCGCTTCGCCCTATAACACTTCGACTTTAGCAGCTATGTCGCTCTTGCAAGAGTTTGTTTAAATACATTCTGTAATTAATTGTAAAAATAAAATACATAGGGAAAATGTAAAAGTAAAGAAGTAAAAATGTGCTATACGAATTTAGATATTCCAAAGATAGCAGAAATCTTCTTGGTATAGGGAAAGGAAATTGTTTTTCTCCAAATTTAACGCTTGCGGGCCCCGGGAAGTAATGAATAAATCAAAACTACTCGATCGATTTTAATAATTTTTTTTACACTGACTGACTGACAATGGGATATTTTGTACCTGTGTGAGGCAGGGGCAGGCCGCTAGTTCTAAATATAATAACCTAACCTTGCATGGATAACCTAAAACCTTTAACATGCAGTATAATTTTTATTTCCTATTTGACGTAGTTATCGTTATATAAAAATTATGATATGTACATTAATTTCGATTGATGAATTAGCTATATTCATTATTATATTAAGGATATGTCTTGCTATTTTATATAGCTTCTAGTGTCTTGTAGTGGAATAAATGGTTAATAATGGAACATTAAAGTTAAAGTTTTTTAGAAGTTGCTCTAATTGATCATAAGTGTGTATCTATCTTAGTTATGAATAATTTGGACATAACTTAAATGGTCTGCTTAATATTTTTTTTAGAAGTATTTTCAATTGAAGTTGTATACTTCATTGTATTATATTAGAACTTTAAAAATGATTGTCAAGTTTTTAATAATGAGACTCGGATGAAAAGGGAGTAAATAGCAAAAGAGAGCAAGTTTATTCTGTATAAAGCAATATAGGGTATATTGCTTTATATAACACTATTGTTGATTTTTTATTAAAAAGCAAAAGCAAAATTTAAATTTACGATTGATAAAACGATTGATTGATTAATTGCAGATTGAAGAATCCTCAGATCCAAGATTAAGAGTAATTTTTTATTTTAATATGATTGTCACATGATGTTATTTATAGTTATGATTTGAGATATCTTTACATTTACAGTGCTAATAAAAGATATAATAGTATGTGTAATGAATGAAAGAATAACAGCAATATAAAAAGACTGTTCTATAAAACTGAAAGTAAATATTTATGTAATTTATAAATCACTGCTGTCGCTCCGCCGTCGCCTTGAGCGCTCGAACAGCGCCAGGCCAGGCGTCAACCACCAGGAACAGGACCGAAGACGTCGTACGCGTCTTCGCGTTCGGCTACGTTCCGCGGTAGCCGTATGGCGGCACGTCCTCGACCGCTTCATCACCTAGTGGTGACATGTCTCTCCCAGCTACACAGTACAGACCCTGCATCACAGTTTTCGACCTCTGTAATTTGAGAAAATGCATTTGAGGTAACTAATACTCAAGTGAAGTCTGAATTTATGAAGCTAAGTTAGATTCCCGTAATTTCAGCCACAGATGTAAGCGTGCACTCAAACATCAGTAGCCAAAAGCGACTGGGAAAAGAATTAAGGTTTTACATGTATTGCAGGTGCCAAATACCGGCTCTTTGCCAACCGCAACACATAACCATTAGAAAAAAAATGTAAAAGTTAATGACGTACGAATTACCAAAACTGCGCAATTTCAGAAATCAGTACGACACCTTTATAATGGTTAGCCCGTTAATAAAACGTCTAACAAAGTAGCGCGCTTTTGAAGCTAATGTTCGACGATACAGAAAACGAACATTACCAACAAAACGCCTACACAGTATGGGAAGGAAGAACACTGCAGTGTCCACCTCAACCATACAGTTAAATGAGAAGAAAAAGCCCTGCAGCTTTTACAGGAGGGCGGTCAGACGCTGCTAGTGCGACGCGGGAGTCCGACAGCTGGCCTCGTGACTCCACGAGCTACGCTGGTCTGGCCTCGCTGCCGCCAATGGAGACGTACCGCCGCCCCTCACCCCAGGCTGGCCCGTCCGGCTATGCCGCAGCTGCTGTCGCTCCGCCGTCGCTTCGAACGCTCGAACAGCGCCAGGCCGAACATTAGCGTCAACCACCAGGAACAGGACCGAAGACGTCGTACGCATCTTTCGACCTCTGTAATTTGAGAAAATGCATTTGAGGTAACTAATACTCAAGTGAAGTCTGAATTTATGCAGCTAAGTTAGATTCCCGTAATTTGAGCTACAGATGTAAGCGTGCACTCAAACATCAGTAGCCAAAAGCGACTGGGAAAAGAATTAAGGTTTTACATGTATTGCAGGTGCCAAATACCGGCTCTTTGCCAACCGCAACACATCACCATTATAAAAAAAATGTAAAAGTTAATGACGTACGAATTACCAAAACTGCGCAATTTCAGAAATCAGTACGACACCTTTATAATGGCTAGCCCGTTAATAAAACGTCTAACGAAGTAGCGCGCTTTTGAAGCTAATGTTCGACGATACAGAAAACGAACATTACCAACAAAACGCCTACACAGTATGGGAAGAAAGAACACTGCAGTGTCCACCTCAACCATACTGTTAAATAAGAAGAAAAAGCCCTGCAGCTTTTACAGGAGGGCGGGCAGACGCTGCTAGTGCGACGCGGGAGTCCGACAGCTGGCCTCGTGACTCCACGAGCTACGTTGGTCTGGCCTCGCCGCCGCCAATGGAGACGTGCCGCCGCCCCTCACCCCAGGCCGGCCCGTCCGGCTATGCCGCAGCTGCTGTCGCTCCGCCGTCGCCTCGAGCGCTCGAACAGCGCCAGGCCGAACAGTAGCGTCAACCACCAGGAACAGGACCGAAGACGTCGTACGCATCTTTCGACCTCTGTAATTTGAGACAATGCATTTGAGGTAACTAATACTCAAGTGAAGTCTGAATTTATGAAGCTAAGTTAGATTCCGTAATTTCAGCCACAGATGTAAGCGTGCACTCAAACATCAGTAGCCAAAAGCGACTGGGAAAAGAATTAAGGTTTTACATGACTAAATAATAAGAATTACTTATTTATTACAGATTAAATATGCTGCGAACTCTTCCGCCGGGAAGTGTCCACGAGCCCGATGATGCAGATGAACATATATGAAGAGCTTCAGTCGAATCATAATTATTTAGCCTCATTTATTGACATTAGTAATAACACTTTCACAGCGCGAATGCTTTTATTCACTAACAATTTATTTTGCCGCCTGAACCATTCGGAATTTTGGAATAAGGCTGTAAAAGTCCGCTTCCATGCTAGAGACTCGAGAGAAGGTTGTGTCTTCAAAATAGTATTCATATTAGTATAATTGACAAACATTATGAAGTTTGTAAGTTCTTAACTAGGACCCAATTTTTTTTCTCAAATCCGTGAATAAGGGGGCTCTAGCACACTAGAACGGATCATAATTTGGTTTCATTGTTTAAAACATTATTGGTTAATATTATTGTTTGATAGTTGTAGTACCTTGTATTCCATCAGAAATATTTTCCAGACCCAAGCCATATCATAATAACGGTTCAGTATATTGAAATATCGGTCATGTGCAGCAATAGCGGTACAACTCAAAAACTCATATTTTGAGATGAATGGGTTTAAAATTTTCATTACTAAGGAAAATGAATAACAATTGCTTAGTTGCTAGTTTAATTGCTAGTTTGCTTAAACGACGGGCTTATAATGCATTATGAGTTCTGCCTGTATTGCTGCTAAAAATTTTGTATTTTAACATTAACACCATTTATTCCTATTCAAAACACGTGTTTTTACTTGTGTAGCAAAACTAAAAACCTGAGCAATCCTGGGAGTAATATATTTTCAAAACAGGATTATTTAAATTGTGAAATTTTTATAATTACGCTATTGTCTAATAAACTAAAAGATTTGATCTAGTTAAAATTATATTATCCATCACAAAAACTTATATCTTTGGAATGGCATTATATGGCATGTAAAGTGTTAATTAGTCAAAAATGTATATAACTTAAAAAACTATAATTCTTGGTTAACTTGCGTTAATCATAAATATGATTTCTTATAAGTTTTTTTGCATATTCGTTATCATAATGCGAGTTAGACAATGGTGTATTAATGTTAAGGAGAATTCACAGTACTACAGATACTTGAAAAACGATAATGGAAATGGAAAATTTTATCGCAAGTAAAGTTATAGATCTATGATACATGAGGCAAAAGTAACTAACTAATATTACTATTATTATCATTAAAAAAGTGATACAGTTTTCATATTTAACAATATTAGTATTTTACTATACATACTCTATAAGTATAAAAACGTAACAAGATGTATACAAACAAAACCATGTGATTCAGGAGTGACAAATATGTCATTACAATAATATTATTAACAAATGAAGAAATTGGAATTCAACTGCAGTGGTCCAAAGAATATCTCCAATATTTATAAAAGTAATTTTCTTAAATTGATTGTTATTTTCTAAAATTAAATATTTATATATTTAGTATAGCAAAACAGCAATATATAATTTAATGAATTTCAGCAGATACAAATTAGCCAAGTAAACTACCTAAAATAGTAATTGCATTAGATTAGCCGACGTACCATAATATCAATATTCTATGAGTTTCACTCTGTGATACTTAAATGTGTAGTATTTTAGTGTCTTTAATATTGTCCATCGTTTTCTTTAAAAATTTTATAATACCTTTATGTTTGGGTTTTTAAAAGTGGATATTACATAATATTCTTATTTATTTGTTTCAAAATTTGTAAAATTATTGATAGCAATCATACCATATTTAACCTTATTAAGTGGTGCGAATAATATCAATAATTTTAAATTCTTTGAAAGAAATATAAATAACATTTAATATTAGTATCATGTGTTGTAATAAAATAGATACTTTATACTAGGCAGATAATGCCTACTATAAAGTACCTGTTTTGACATGTTTACATTTAGTTAAATATTTAACCCATGGAGTATAGTTCCTCATGATATTTTCTTTCATCGCAAAGCTTGATATCAATTGGCACATTAAATATGGCAAAATTTCACAATTTAATTCTTACTTTATATGTATAAATGCGAAGTGTTAACTGATATGATGGAAAATATTATACTTAGAGATAAAAACCACTAATATTCTATTAAACTACTACTAATATATCTAAAAAAAGACTTAAATATAAAAGAAATATTTATAATTTACCATCAAGTACACTCCTTTTAAGTATAATGTTTTTTCCTAAATACTTAAACGGTAAAAACGAAAGCATCTATTGTTTCAAATACTAATCTTGTACATTTGTTTTCGAGTGAATATTTTAAATTAATTTTGTTTAATAATAATATATAATAATTTAAATTACAATTCCTACATTTTCAAGATAGTTTGAGGACTGTGAAAGCTCTGTTTGGATAATTTTTAGTCAGCTTGCTGTTCCTGTTTCCTATTTAAAAATAGTAATAATTTTTGAAGTTGTACTTTTAGCGTGTTTAAGAAAAACGTTTTTTTTTAAGAAGCGTGCACTTAGAAATGCAAAACGGTTGTTGTATATATATTTTTTTATTGCAGTAAGTCTTAATAAAGAAGTTCCTTTATTTAAATATTTTGTTTTATTAATATTTAAAAATCATTATTAATAAGTAACAGGAAAAGCGGTTATCCAAAAATCGGTAAGAGTGGTGTGCGAATCGATAATCATCTTTTGACATCACTAATTACGGTTTTAGCGCACCAAGTAAATCACTAATTTTACTACGATTTTACGTCATACGTTATATATATTACCATATGTGAGAAAGAGTCAGAGCTGAGACTAAATCCGTTTTTATGAATGAAACGGGTGAGAGGCAGATAGTTTTTTATGAATGAGAATGTAAGTAGCTATAGCGCTACTCTGCACCCCCCCATACCACCGAAAATAGGGTCGCGCTAATGTATGAATCTCAGGCATCTATTTTATAGTTAGTAATCTATGCTAACCACAACAACCTCTGATGTGACAATTGATGTACTCAGTTAGACAGGAATACAGAGTTGCCATAACAAGTAAAAGCTTTAGTTCTCAAAACATTCTTTTCATGACTTTCTTGACGGACTATAGACTTTAATACAAATCTAAATATTTAATGTTCATAGATTACTAAACTAAAAATATGTTTCATATATGTACAAAAATAAATACATAAAAATATATGTTATTTATTCCTCATCCTGTATTCTAATTTATTGGCTTACGTAAAAAAATCCAAAGAAATTGCCATTGACTGATAGTACCTTGGATAAAGAATACACTGGATGCCGCCTTAGCTATTTTTGTGTGTCCGATTTATGCTTGTGTGAACTTTTAGAACTGCATCAGTGTGCGTGATTAGGGAAGTACTTAGCTTATCGATAAGCTAAACTAGGCATCGATAATTATCGAAGCCTAGCTCAGGTACTGTAAAGTTAATATACAGTTGTAACCAACCTAGTTGGTTTACTGTTCAGAATAGATTTAAACATTTGAATAGATTGACATAATTTCCTGAGTGTACAGTCTGCAGTATAATGTCATGGGTGTGATGGGTGGTTCTCAAAAATGGTATCAGTCAATTGACTGTGAGCCTAGATTTACCAAAGAATCCTTTGAAGCGTTAAAAATAAAGTCGAAGGTGCAGCCCGTACTCGGTGCTTTATGTATAGATGAAATGTTAACATAAATGTTAGTGCTTCAGTGGCCAATGGAACAATATCATGATCCACATTATTCCCAACATTTACATATCCGTGAGACCGGTGACAGCTTTTATCCACTGTTCTCTTATATATGGGTATTTAGGAAACCTAAGAAAATAATCTAAAATTAGAGAATTCGCATTTACTTGGCTAGTAAATATAACTTTGACTGATATTTATCGATACATAATAATTCGTTAGTGTGTACATCACTACGTAGGTAACACAATTCAATCGAATATTTAATGATTAATTTCTATGTTTTATCAGTATCCCACACTCGTGCATGCTAGAGAATATCAAACTGTACTGATACATTATAATCTGAAACGCTTTAACTGAATAAAACGCTTTAATTTAGCACGCAAATGAGAGTCAAAGATTTACTTATAAAATGGTAATTCCGTGTTTTTAACTCCTCCTTTCGTTGTTCTTGATGGACACGTTAAGGCGGCACACGACATATTCCACCTTTTTTGAAAAAATATATCAGTAACATTCGTATTTGCTTTAGGTTTCAAGAAATAATCTTCAACAAACTCAATGTTTTGGCCTCATTTGGTGTCACCAACTGGACACATTTTTAGCGACGTTGCCAAACTTCATCACAATCTCTTTCACTCTTATGTATAGTTCGCGATAAGAACAGAGACAAACGATAAATCGCTTACACACAGACGCAAGATCGGCAACGTCTTTTGGCGCCGTCCAGTATATATTACGTCCATGGATAGTACGATATGTAGTTCCCATAGACAGTACCTATGTAAATATAAAAAAACGTCAAAAAAATGTCAACATAAAAATGTCAATGTCATGTTATTGTTTTTGAAGAAATACCTAACTTATGATTTGTTTTAAGCACATTTATAATCAGTTCCGGGGAATCCTTTACACATACAAATGTTAATAAGAAAAGCATTATATGATAATCATTTCAAAACTGGTTTATACAAGTGATGTGTAATATCGGTGACAATTTTATGTAAAAGTGTGGCAGTGTGATTTTAGTTAGTTAAAATGAATTCCGAAACAAATTTTACTTGGAAATGGGAGTACATATGCGGGTCACAGGGCCTGCACCCCTGGAATGAAACTACGAAGGATATTGGAATATGTTTTCAAGAGTTATTCCTACAGATACCAGTATTCTTTATTTTTGCTCTAACTTCAGGATATTACCTGGGATTTAGAAAAAACTGGGTAGTTAGAGAAAAAACTCAAGAACGGTTAATCACTCTTCGTAGTTTTGTAGTATTAGGACTATTCTCTATTCCGATTATTCACTTATACATTATTGTCACTGATGGAGATCTTAAATTATTCCCTATTGACTATTTTGCTGCAGGGGTGACTTTAATATCGTGGATTGTACACTTTGGTTATGTGCTAGCATTGAAACATCGCTTGGGCCAAAGTTCTAGAGGTCCTACACCTCAACTTTTTTTGTGGAGTATTATAGTGCTCTTTAATGTCATAGCACTTCGGAGCAGTATCCTTACTGGTGCTTCCGCATCATTAGATATAGCCACATTATGTTGCCACTTAATATATTTCTTAACTCTTTTACCCGCAAGTAACTCTAGACCAACCTTTTACTCACCATGCCTTGTTGGTTCTCAACATTCTCATGTAAGTAGTTTTTGTATCACAATGTTATCATATGTCTCTGCAATTTATAACAATTGCATATGTTTGCAGAGTGAATATACTCCACTTTTACCGCAACGTGATGAGGAAATCCTTGGCACAGCTATGCAAGGTGCCAACTGTTGGTCTAAGCTTACTTTCTCATGGATTGATCCTCTTTTACAAAAAGGTATTCTCAAATTTTTTAAATATTTTTAAAGATGTTCAATTAAAGTTTTAAACGTTTTTTCTTATGTAACACATATATAGAAAAAAAAAAACAAATTAATTGAGTTTTTGGATGTGTTTTTGTTTTATTTTAATAAACTCAAATAAATTGTTATACAGTCTTCTTGTAATTGTTCTATAGTCAAAATAGATTTCTGTTCAGAAGTATAGTTAGTATAAATTGACAAATTAATTTAGTTAGTAATAACACTTTTAAGGTTATGAAAATAAGTTACAAGATCTAGAAGAACTTTATGACATTCCATCAAGATATAGATGCTCTTATGTGGGAGCAAGAATGGACAAGGCACTAATTGGGAATGTTGATAACTATCAACAGTTTGCTGAAGTACCACATCAACCTTTTATAGGACATGGTAAATCAAATTAATACATTATATTTTTCATAAATTTATTTAACTTTATACTTTATTTAGTTAGGTAAAAGGAGCTGACTCAAATTTTAGTAGTAGTGGGTAAAGGTAAACCTTTCTTTTTTTTAATTGACAGAAATAGATATAAACATCTACTATGATAATACATTGTAATACTATGCAAATATTTTATTATGTGATGACTAAATATTTTCTTTAGGGTAATTTTTTACATTGGAAGTAATACCTTTATAGTAAACCTAGCCCAGGAATAGGTTTCTGTTCTTTCCTTTTTTTGAACACTTTCTGAAGAGGCTGAAAGAAGGTCCACAATTTAAAAAATTAGAGATGGTACTAACTGATACATTCATTAGATTGATATTATGTGATTAATATTGACATTAAGTCAAAGCTATTCTAACTGTTCTACTGGTACATATACTTGAGAGTGTTGAGTAGTTATTATATAGCCCTGTGGAAGTTGTACTGTAAATTGTGATATTGTATTAGGCTTACCAAAACATGTGGATTGACCACAGTCATTCACAATTAGAAAAGATAATATCATTTAATTTATTTATAGAATTAGGTGTTATTTTGTGGAGATTCATAATATAAAAGTAATCATAAAATTATTGTTCTATTATTTAAAACAGATTAGGGCAAAAAAATTAAAAAAAAATCAATTTAATGCTTTCTTTTACGTTTGATTTGGATAGCCAGTTAAATACAAAAATATCACACATAAAATATGACCAAAAAAGCTTACTGAAGTAATCTTCCTTATAAAAAACCTGCCTTTGTTGAATATTTTTTTACATAAATAATATTTTTTTGTACTAGGATATGGAGCATTAAGTGAAACACAACCACAAATATCTACACCAGTGACTCCTACTTCGCGAGTCTTATTACGTCCGACACGACGCCAAAATATCACATTGTTTCGTGCCCTACATAGTTGTTTTGCGCTACAATTTTATGGTATTGGAACGCTTAAACTATTCTCTGATATGTGTGCATTTGCTGGGCCTATACTGCTGAATGCATTGATTCTTTTTGTTGAAGACGACAGCATTGATCAACATTATGGGTAAACGTTAACACTATTTATTTATTTGTAAATGACAAACCATCAGAGTTGAATATATCTAATTATTCTTATATAGATGTTAGCGAGGTATTCCTGATTGTTTAGATAGAGACGAGGAAGATAATAATTATGTTTACTACATATTTATATATATTGATTTCAGAATTTATTTTAAAATTCATTTTTCTTAAGACAGTATAAATTTATATCATACTCGTATAAGAAAATTATGCAAAACCGTTTATATATATTTTTAAGAGTTGTCTAATAACAAAAAAAAATGAGGACTTTAATTAAAAAAACTAATGAAAATATTATTTTGCTATAATCTGCGATAAAAGAAAATATATGTAATGCTAATTATAGAGTGTACTATTTGTTCTCATCCCTGATAGATGCAGTATTTGTTATAACTCATGCACTACCGGCCACCGATAACACAACTATACACAAGTACTGCACACATTCACCACCACGTTCTCAACAATTGTTTCGCCCCGTAACCGAAGCATCGTCAGGAGATAGACCACGACAAAATCGCAAAGCCTTGCGATTGTCGTTTCGTGATTTTGTCGGTGATTATAGCAAAATAATATTTTCATTAGATTTGCATTATGGACCTCCGCAAAGAAACGCCTAACTCTATAGACTAATTGAATTTCAGATATATTTATGCAGCATCACTTTTAGCAGCAACCTTATTATCAGCATTATTTAATGTTCATTTCACTTGGCTAATGTCAGTAATAGGCTTAAAGATGCGTGGAGCCATTGTGTCTACGATTCTTAGAAAAACTCTCAGCGTCACTTCCACAGAACTTAACAAGGCCTTCTCAATTGGAGAAATTACTAATTTTATGTCAACTGATACGGACCGAATCGTAAACTCTTGCCCTAGTTTCCATGCGCTTTGGAGTATACCACTACAGGTACTATATACTTAAGATCCTTTTTTTACTTACTATTTAATTATTAACTAAATAAGAATAGATTATGTAATCATCACTACATATTATAAAACAAAGTCCATATTTTTGTATGTACGCATAAAACTTTAAAACTACGCAACCGATTTTGATGCGGTTTTTTTTATAGATAGAGTGATTCCAGAGGAAGGTTTGTACGTATAATAACATTCAATACGAAGTAGAGAAATAATGTAATTTTTGAAGTTTCTGTAAATAATTACATTTTTTTCCGCTTACATTGCAAACGCAGGCTAAACCCTACGAGATTTATCAAAATGATGTACTAAGTATTTGTACACCTTAAAAAGGTCTACAGAAAAGTCCGCTATGGTATATATCTATCTCTTATTGATAACCCACAAAAGCAGTTTTTTTCATTTACTTTTTACGAAAAATGATACCTTATGTTCAAAGCAATTTTTATACAATACAGCATTAATCCTTATCCAATTGAGTACCTTAAATAAATTGTTGATTTAATATAGATCGATATTGCCGTTTACAGCATGTAATTTAAGTGAACATTTTCGGAGACATTACAGATTTAAAATCCCGCGAGGAGGCCGCGCTTAGACCAATAAGCACTTCGAATTTAGCAGCGACCGGAGGCGCAACTAAATGTCCTTCTTTCAAGTTTATATTGTCTAATGATAAGAAAGCTATGAATGTTGTATGTAAAGACATTGTCTAATCAATTGTAAAAATAAATAATATCACTACATAGTATAAAACAAAGTCGCATTCTCTGTCTGTCCCTATGTCCGTATATCCCTATGTATGCTTGAATCTTTAAAACTATGCAACAGATTTGGATGCGGTTTTTTTTTAATAGATAGAGTGATTTTAGAGGAAGATTTACATGTCTAATAACATTCAATATGGAGTAGAGAAATACTGTAATTTTTGAGGTTTCTAATGTGATGTCGTAAATAATTACATTTTTTTCCGCTTACATTGCAAACGCAGGCTAAACCCTACGAGATATATCAAAATAATGTACTAAGTATTTGCACACATTGAAAAGATCTACAGAAAAGTCCGCGATGGTATATGTCTATCGCTTATGGATAACCCACTAAAGCATTTTTTGTCGTTTACTTTTTACGAAAAATAATGCCTTATTTTTGAAGCAATTTTTATACAATACAGCATTAATCCTTATCCAATTAAGTACCTTAAATAAATAGTTGATTTAATATAGATCAATATGGCCGTTTCAGCATGTCATTTAAGTGAACATTTTCTGAGATATTACAGTTTTGAAATGCCGTGAGGAGGCCGCGTTTCGCCCTATAACACTTCGACTTTAGCAGCGATGTCGCTCTTTCAAGAGTTTGCTTAAAGACATTCTATAATTAATTGTAAAAATAAAATACGTAGGTTAAATATTAAATATAAAAGTAAATAACTAATAATGTACTATATGAATTTAGATATTCCAAAGATAGCAGGAAATCTTCTTGGTATAGGGAAAGGAAATTGTTTTTCTCCAAATTTAACGCTTGCGGGCCACGGGCAGTAATGAATAAATCAAAACCACTGGATCAATTTTAATCATTTTTTTTACACTGACTGACATAGGATATATATTTCACCCGTGCGAAGCAGGGGCAGGCCGCTAGTAAAATATAAAATTATAATAATATAATTAATAAAAAAATAATTTATCCTATAATAGAGTAATTTATTTTACTATTATACCTACCATACCTTAGGAGGGTATGTCGACAAGTAGACCTAAAACCGAACATGAGCAAGAACAGATTATTTTGACGTAATAATGCAAATGTTACGTTTTACTTGATCTTTGTTGAAAACTCGACACTCGAAATTATAGCTCCATAAGGATTAGTAGATGTGAGTAAACTCATTCCAGCCACATAGGTTCTGGCTAAATATGTCTAGCTAGGTAGATCCAATTGTGATGAAGATATCAGGGGCTTTATCATACTCGTCTCGGCGGCATTCGGGGATGTACCCGAAATATTCCCGTTGAATATCTTGAGTGTTGCTAGTAAGAGACGCTGACCAATGACCTTAATAAAGCTCAGTGTCATTCATACATTACTGGAGATGTAATCATAGATCGCATGATTTAGTTGGGGCAGGCCTCGTAATAAGTTGCCTGCAATCCACAAACAGGTTGCAGATACACACTAAATTATAATAAGATTCAAGACTATGCACAGAGATCCCTTTAAAAAAGAAAAACCTCTAAGTAATATATAGCAATAGTCAGCACCGAAATTTTAGAGCTAAAACTTGCTTAGGAAAATATCTGATCAATTTAAGTTTTGTTTCAGTTATTCATTACACTGTTTCTTTTGTATCGACAAGTTGGAATATCATTTTTGGCGGGAGTGGCATTTTCAGTCGTTCTTATACCAATAAATAAAATAATTGCAAATAAAATTGGTCAACTCAGTACGGAAATGATGAAACATAAAGACACGCGAGTGAGCTTAATCAGCGATATGCTGCGCGGTATTCGGACTGTTAAAGTACATGTATGGGAAGACTACTTCATAAATAGAGTGTCAGGTATATTTGCATGTTTCTCATATGAACTTTTAGGTTAATACTGTATAAATAGAAACATTCATATTAAAATATCAGAGATCTTTGACAAACAAAATAATCCCTAACTACTAATGGAATTATTTAATATAATAATAATGTAGTGTTTAAACTTTAAAATTGCAATATCTTAACTCATAATCTTATTATAATCAAAAGGTAACACTGTAATCAAATTTAATTGTGTAATAGCTGTTGCATGACTTTATTAATTCTGAAAATTCTTTTCTGCTAACAGAAGCCCGTGCTAATGAATTAAAATATTTACGTGGTCGCAAATATTTAGATGCAATTTGTGTGGTCTTGTGGGCTACAACACCAGTACTGGTGGCGGCGCTCACACTTGGCACTCATGCCTTGCGCGGACTCGAACTCAATGCCCCTACTGTAAGTAAATTGTATGAATTGTAAGAAATATATTTATGTACATTTGCGTTAGTACTAATTAGATAGATAACCATTTTAGAGGCGACATTGATTTCCTTAATTTTGTCTAATTTACGTTAATTCCCATATAAATAGGGAGCATATATTAGATTTATTTACGCAAAATTCAATTAATTCTTACATGTACATATTTTGGTTAAATTTAAAATATATTCTTTAATTTCTTAAATTAAATTACATAAATTGCATTCATCGATTATGCTCAAAAGAAAATCGTAGTAAATATATTTTTAAATTGACTTATAGAATTGAAAATAATTTTATTCTTTCTTTGCTTTTTTTACATACAAATAAATAAAATTAAAGGTATTCCTTCGCATGACATTTCGTGATGGATTGTTTTAATAATAGTGATTTTCTTTTTAAGGTTTTTACCACAATAGCTTTAATAAACATGTTGATAGCACCATTGAATGCATTCCCTTGGGTTTTGAATGGACTCACCGAGGCTTGGGTTTCTATAAAACGTATCCAGAAACTTTTAGATGTAAGTATTGTATTGCAAAATGTAATTATTTTGGTGTTTCAATTTTTGTTATAGTGATTTAACGTTATTTTAGTTAAGAGATATGGACATAGAACATTATTACGACCGTCTGAATACCAATTGCGACGAAGATAAAGTTATTATCATCAAAAATGCTACATTCGCGTGGGCAAAATCGTCCTTTCAAAGGAGAACCGTGATAAAATCAAAGAAAAATAAAGGGCACTCACAGAAAAACTTATCGAAATATAATATTCAAAGGAGTGGTTCTATTGCTTCAAATGAGGTCCTAGTAGAGAAACCTTTTGTTTTAGAAGAGATATCTTTAGAAATCGGTAAAGAGGATTTAGTTGGAGTAACTGGTCCCGTTGGCAGTGGAAAGACATCTTTGTTGCTTGCAATTTTAGGTGACATGTTGAAACATAGAGGAATTGTACAGATACCTGAAAATCTTAATAGTAAGTGTTATTCTATCTTATACATGTACTTAATCTATCTATCCATACTGTCAAATATGTGTTTTAAAAACAATGTATAATTTGAACAAAATAACAATGAGATCTCACAGTCTTTCTTTCGCAATATTCTTTTAAATATATATTCTTTTCATTCAAACCTCCTGACAATAACAAAATAAATGAAAGATTTACCCAATTTGGTGCAATCCTTTGGAAGTTGCGCGCGTACAAACATTTCATTTTTATTTATATAGATTAATACACATTCGTAGACGTAGGGGGACAGATAAGGTCTAGTGATTAAAAATGTAGTCCTTAACAAGTTTGTAGTCCCAAATTTTTGCGAAAACTTGGTAAGGATCATGTGTTTTAACCGTTAAATCATCCTATGAAGGTCTTAAAAAACTAGCACGGACACGTGGAACTCAGTAGAGTAGAAAAAAAAATTGTAATTACCTGTTGCAATCTATTAACAACTGCCCAAAACCTCAGAACTGTAACCCATTGTTTAATGTTCAAAATTGAATATTATTAATTAATATTTTTTATTAGCTACATACAACAAACAAAACGCTTATTATTTAAAATTTCATACAAAACTGCCAACTACTAGTACATGGTCAATTACTAGTGCCCATGTCTTAAATAGTCTTAATTAGAATTGTTTTTTTAAGGTTTTGGTTATGTGCCCCAACAACCGTGGCTTGTACGCGGCACGATTCGTGACAACATTTTATTTGGAAAGCCATATGACGAAATCAAATTTAGATCTGTCGTTGACGCTTGTGCCTTAACAGGTATTATTAGAAATTAAACATTTTTTTTTAAAATTATTGTGGGATATAATTAAATTTTGATGAGATGATGAAGGCAAATGAGCACAAGATGTAATAGTAACGCTGTTTTATTTTAAACACTAAACTTGGTTCAATAATCTACACAAAAAATATGAAAGTCTCTGTATCTGGACTATTGATAAAATTTTACACAATTAAACTGGGATACATATAAGAAAAAACATTTTTTTTTGTTTCGGAAACGGTGACAAAATCTAGTGTCTCAGGCGCGTACTACAAAGCTGCTTTGACTTTTCGTAGAATGCATTTAATCTTAAAAATATACCTTCATACGATTTAAAGTGAAGGAAATGTTATCAGGACAGCAATGAGAAAACTTCTAGAATATAATGTAATTTGTCGTCACGTACTAAAAAAGCGCAACAGGTCTAAGGTTTATACCCTCTTTGATCAGTAAGGTGATTACTCTGTGTAGAATTAAAAGGGCTATTTTAATTAAGCAACTAGTTGCGCCCCGCGGTACTTAATTTTATAGGTTAGTTGATAGGCTTTAAGAGCAGGGCGGATATGAAGATTATTGAAACGATTTTTCAAAATTTTATTATGTTCCACTAAATTTACAATTTTTTTCATAATCTTAATTACCATAATTACCTTCCGTTAATTTACAAAACAAACTTGTCATGTCTTGTGTATTGTATGATAAGGTGATTTCGGCATACCCGTATCATCCGATATAAATTATTAAGTGGTGATAAATAACAAGAACGCATTCCAACATAAAGTATTCTTATTGTAGAATTCGCAGTTTGTCATATTTTTTGTAAAATTTATGAGTCTTATAAAGATTATTATTATCATCATCATAATTAATATAAAAATAATTAGCGAAACATGATATATACATTAATGAACCAGTCGCGTCCCGGATTCATTATTGATACTAAACATATTTCAAAAGTTCAAATATTTATATGTTTTTGTCGACAGAGGACCTGAATATATTAGGGTGGAATGCTTATGTGGGTGAAAGCGGTTGCACACTAAGCGGAGGACAGCGCGCTCGTATATCTCTCGCACGCGCAGTCTATCAGGACAAACAAGGTATTTTGTTATGTCAATTAATAAGATTATAATACTTCGCTCCTAGGGTGCTAAAATGTAAGTTTGAAGTCATGTTGGATAATAATTAGTATTAAATAAATGTCTCCTACCATTTTAAAAGATCTAACTTAGATATATATGACTATCTTTTGCCCGAAACTTCGTTCGCGTGAACTGTTATAGCGTGATAGTTTGATAATAGATGGCGCTTTTTAGTATCCAGTGAATTAATATAGAATTAACAGGATTTCTATAGCCTATATGTTATTCCAGTGTGTATAAGGAATAATTTTGACAAATTTCATCGATCTTGGTTTAGCGGATTCGCCGTGAAAGATTTACAAATATACATCCATATTCACAAACTTTTGCATTTATAATATTAGTAGGATATTATTCTGGCTATACCTACGTATTATTTAATTTGTGCTTTCACTAGTAGGCAATTTATAGCTCATCGTATGACGAAGCTAAAGTGGTGAATGGCTGGGATAGATAAAGCGATGGGTGGTCAAAGATGGATCTGTTACGGTTCTACAGTTAACACCTATGACACTATTGATGATATTCGGAATAACTAAAGCTTATTTACTGGGCTAACATAAAGTATAAAAAATTACCGTTTTTCTTTCTTGAGAGTATTTTAATTCGTGGGTATAACTAGTTTAATATACTTCAAAAATACGAATAAAATACGAAAAATATGAACAAACTAGTTGTTGACAAAAAGCGGATCTACAAAACTCGCGAATGTTAAAAAGCCCATAACTTGGAAGGTAAAGAAACACTAGTTTCTTTAAATAGTTCGTAGTGGGATGTGATGAAGTTGAAATAAAGATTACAATGTATCTAACTCAAGTCTAATTTTTATTTTTTTTACTTTAATATAAGCATGCTATATATAAATTATAAATATGCCTTATTGAAAGAATTGTCAAGTAAAAAATATTTTACAGTATACCTCTTGGATGATGTTCTGTCCGGAGTAGACGCGACTGTTGCGCAGCACATAATGCAACGCTGCATACTAGGGTTATTGAGACACACTGCACGCGTGCTTGTCACGCACTCGCCTCGCCACCTCGCGCGTGCTAACCGCGTGCTACTTCTACAAGAAGGACGCATAGTCGCCCAAGGTATCTATATTGAAACCTATTAGGAAAATTCGCAAATTGAAAAAGCCCAAACGGCTTGATATGTGGAATTGTTCTCTTAAAATCCTTTTTGTATCATATGAAGGAAATAAGTAACAATCCAATTATAGCGCACTTACATTTTGGAAAATTATTTATTTATTTATTTATGTATCATAAAAAATTATGGAAAAAACATTTTATTGTTAAATAAAGTGTACCAAGGTCAACTTATCCCTAAGACAGAGATCTCTGCCAGCTAACCTACGAAGTGAGACTTTTTTTTATTTATTTGCTATGTACTAATATGAACTTGCCAGTGACAATCCAATGATATATAGCTTGGTCAAGGACTATGTTCATCTTAAGAGAATTAATTCTTTCCACTAGGAAACGATCCAAGCGCAGTTCATATTTCTCTGTGATTAATATAGAACTTAAGAGATCCGCAGAATTAAGTACTAAAAATTCTGACATTGCTAATTATGTTGATATGTTAAAGCGAAGTTGTTTGAGACACAGGAAAATTCTATGAAAGACATGTGTAGCAGAAATATCCAAACATTGAAAAAGAATAATTTTGATTAATTTTAATTGCTGATATGGATTTAGTACGGATGCAGTTGTTACAGATATTTCCAATACTCGGAAATTCTTTGGGGTTTTAATATTATATCCTCTAATGTCGTTCCTTCTATGGCCATAGAGCGTGTGAATATTAATACAAATACATTAAATACTCACGATTTTAGCTAGGAATTGTAGAAAAAGAATGCGCAATGCATATTTATATCGCATTAAATTCCTTAAAATTAATCACTCAAATAGACTACAACTAAAAAAACTATTATTTGATGTTAGCTGTTTTTTCACATATTAGGTATGGATACATAAGTAGTTGGACAAAATTATATAACTTTAGTTTGAATAATGCAGGACCACCGGAAACAATACTAAACGAGATCGAAGAGTTTCTGCCGAGTGAAACAGAATCTATAGGCGAAGAGCCACCGACCAAATGTGACTCTGAGAATAAACATGACAATTTGGACGTCGTCAGTCTGAACAGTTTGGATAGCGATGTACGTAAATCACGCATCAGTTTTGATGTTTTCTTACTTAATTATACAAGTAATTATACTGTGTATTAAATATATTAAATTTGATTGTATTACTAATCATTGTGGATTCAATCAATGGGTGCATAATAATTGTAATATATACGTGTGTGTATATATATATATATATATATATATATATATATATATATATATATATATATATATATATATATATATATATATATATATATATATATATATATGTATAACTATTTATTAATACAATCCTAACTATGGGTTACAATAAATTTATGGAAAAGGCCATTTCTAGAAGCAAAACCGGTCAATACATCTATCAATCAATATGTATTGTGTAAAAAATTCTAGGGGACAAAAATAATCTATATATAAAAGAGAAAGTATTTTTATGTTTCTTGTAGACTCGGAAACAGCTACACAGATTTTAATTAAATTTTGAGAGATTCTTATACCCAGCAAATAATTCTGTACAGTTTAGTGGCAATCGAAGTATCTTTCTCGAGAACTGCAATTAATATATCTTTGAATTAAGCCCAGTGAAGTGTATGCAAGTTATAAATAAATGTTTAATGTTTACAATTACTATTATAAAGTTAATGATTTGTTTGTTTGTATTACAGGAGAGTATGTCTGAAGGCACAGTTGGCTGGTGGGTTATAGGGCTCTATCTACGATCAGTGGGTGCCTTTATTGCAACGTCAATTATGATCTCACTCATACTTATGCAGCTCTCACAAAACTTTACATTTGTTTGGTTATCATTTTGGGTTAGAAATAAGAGCAACATCACAAATAATTTAGACGTAATTGACAATGCTCATGAAAATGCAACAGCTCTCGACCACGGGTTTACTTTCGTCGACAATTTTGTTCATACGATAGTAAATACATCTATGGCATTCATAAATAATATCGCTGGAAACAACAGTACCTTTGGACTTGATAGTAATAATACTTCTGCTATTCAACCTTCAGTATTAAGTGTACCCGCTCCTACAGACAGTTATTATTTGGAAATATATTTTGGTTTGGCTGGATTGAACCTTGTATTTACTATTATGCGTGCTTTCTTGTTCGCGTACGGAGGTGTGAAGGCTGCAGCAAAGATTCACAAGGTTCTTCTGAAAGTTATTGTAAAGGTACGTCAAATTTTCTTATTTATGAAATGTATTTTCTCGGTAAGAGATAGGAGTCTAAACTGGGTCTTGGAAAATGGCAGTGATTTTTTAATAGTTACATTTTTTTTTAATTTTAATGCATAATTAAATACTTTATTCGAATAATAATATCATATAATAAATTCCATTCAATATAATCCATCCATTTAAAAGCTTAATATGGTACTAATTCTGACTACACTTGTATAAAAAAATTACAGAGTATTTTTACTTTCAGGCAAACGTAAAATTCTTTGACGCAACTCCAACTGGACGCATTGTTAATAGATTTTCTTCAGATACATATACAGTAGATGATTCACTGCCGTTTATCTTGAACATATTGCTCGCACAAGTATTTTCTCTAATCGGTGAGAATAATATTTTCATTTGCACGAACTCAAAGTCATTTACTAAAGCTTCAAATTAATTTTAATAAAGGTAATGTTTAGGTCATAACATGTATAGGCTAATCGTTTAACTGAGACTTCGCCTGCTGGGTACAAGGCCGCGGTAGAAGGACGAGACCGGGGACTGATGCAAGTGCGAGCGGCCAGCGCCCGTAGCCTGATATACAAGTTGTGACCGCCCGCACATACCTCCCCCCGTTCCCCCTTCAGACTCCGTTCTCGCCATACCGTCGCGCCCTTGTACCCCGAAGCCGAGGTCTGAGTTAAACGGTTAGCCTATAGTATTTATATATATTTTGAAACACACAGATGATGAATTGTTTTATTTTTATCACACTTATATTCTCTTGTTATTACAAAGTCTATATGATTTTTTTTCTACGTATTTTTTTCTTGTCTAATATGTTATGAAGATATTTTAAGATCACTTTATTTATTTTAAATAGTAACTCATTATAAGAGCCTCAAGAAATACTATTAATGTAATGCTATTAACTTCTAATAAAAGGAAGAAAGAGATACGCACTCCAAAATGATTACAAAAATTTTAATTAATTTTATATAACATTTTTCTATGTTTCCTTTCTTTTGATTTTCTAATCATTTTCTTTGAGCAATCCATTTATGTTTTGTTTATTTCATATCAAGGTTTCAAATAGAGAACTGGGCTAATATAGTAACATTGTCGTAGGCGCGGTGGCGGTTACAGTCTACGGTCTACCTTGGTTGCTAGTAGGGGTCTTACCTATGACATTCATATACTACAGGTGTGGATTTAACTAAATCTATATTCTTAGTTTTGTAGTATCGCTTCTCTTCTTGCCAAACAGCTATGTATGTACCTTTGGCTTAAAAAATGCTTATCTGCAATCGTTCTCTTTTAATTATTTCAATAATTGTATCGGAGAATGTAAGACCCTTGTTGTTAATTAGGTTATATACGCCGGAAATTGCGTGTATTATATACCCACTATGTGAAGTGAGTATAGTTTTATTGTAAAACGAGCACTGCTTTTTTGTTTTGATTAAAAATATAAACACACCATAATACTTATCAATGTGAATATGTCACTTCTTACATCCTAAACTAGCATCTTTAGAAACCACTTAATTTAATATATTTTCAATGGATAAAACCAGAAATTTTCTTCTTCAGATACTACTGATGTCTAACTAGCTTAAAATTTAAACGTATACAGAATGGTACCGACGATACGATATTAAATGAACACTGATTACTTAAACGTATAAGATAACTTTGGCATAATTCAATATTCTTAAAAAAGGTATTTTTGTAAAAAATTGATATAATTGAATTCTGGCTTTGTTACTAATGGTTGACTGATTTGGTGCGTTGATTTTGTTAAAAAACAGGATAAAACAATAAAATTATAGTTTTGTCTACCTCGCACCTCTTCAGTTGTACCGTTTTTAATTTTTACACGAAGGTTGACGTGTACGGTCATTGATCTCTATAGTATGTTTATTTAAAAAAAAAACGTATAATAATTCATGTGGCTAAAAATTTTCACTGATTTAACCATTTTTATGTAGGGCTGACGTGTGTAAAAAAAAAAGTAAAATTAAAATTAATGTCCTATATTAGGTACCATATGAAACTATAAAGAATATACAATCTTCTTTAGGTTACAGATTTTGCAAGTAATCTTTTTATATTAAGACTTATTTATGTTACTTCTATTCTATTAATCTTACTTTTTCTTATTCTAAAAGGAGTTAAATTATTTTTGCGCAGATTACAAAGACGTTATCGTGTGACGTCTCGCCAACTAAAAAGATTACAGAGTGTCGCTTTGTCACCGGTCTACGTGCATTTTAATGATACGCTTGAAGGTAAGGCTAATATTATGTTTTAAAGAACTTTACGTATGAATAATTATGTATATTTTTTTATACAATGATAGATTTCATGAGATCTTATGTATTTTTTATTCATCTTTTGTAATCACTACATATTATAAAACAAAGTCCATATTTCCGTATGTACGCATAAAACTTTAAAACCACGCAACCGATTTTGATGCGGTTTTTTTAAATAGATAGAGTGATTCCAGAGAAAGGTTTGTACGTATAATAACATTTAATACGAAGTAGAGAAATAATATAATTTTTGAAGTTTCTGAAAATAATTACATTTTTTTTCCGCTTACATTGCAAACGCAGGCTAAACCCTACGAGATTTATCAAACTGATGTACTAAGTATTTGTACACCTTAAAAAGGTCTACAGAAAAGTCCGCGATGGTATATATCTATCTCTTATGGATAACCCACAATAGCAGTTTTTTTCATTTACTTTTTACGAAAAATGACGCCTTATGTTCAAAGCAATTTTTATACAATACAGCATTAATCCTTATCCAATTGAGTACCTTAAATAAATTGTTGATTTAATATAGATCAATATTGCCGTTTACAGCATTTAATTTAAGTGAACATTTTCGGAGATATTACAGATTTAAAATCCCGCGAGGAGGCCGCGCTTAGACCTATAAGCACTTCGAATTTAGCAGCGACCGGAGGCGCAACTAAATGTCCTTCTTTCAAGTTTATATTGTCTAATGATAAGAAAGCTATGAATGTTGTATGTAAAGACATTGTCTAATCAATTGTAAAAATAAATAATATCACTACATAGTATAAAACAAAGTCGCATTCTCTGTCTGCCCCTATGTCCGTATATCCCTATGTATGCTTCGATCTTTAAAACTATGCAACAGATTTTGATGCGGTTTTTTTTTAATAGATAGAGTGATTTTAGAGGAAGGTTTACATGTCTAATAACATTCAATATGGAGTAGAGAAATACTGTATTTTTTGAGGTTTCTAATGTGATGTCGTAAATAATTACATTTTTTCGCACAAAGTCCGCGATGGTATATGTCTATCGCTTATGGATAACCCACTAAAGCATTTTTTGTCGTTTACTTTTTACGAAAAATAATGCCTTATTTTTGAAGCAATTCTTATACAATACAGCATTAATCCTTATCCAATTAAGTACCTTAAACAAAATATAGATCAATATGGCCGCTTACAGCATGTAATTTAAGTGAACATTTTCGGAGATATTACAGATTTAAAATGGCGTGAGGAGGCCGCGCTTCGCCCTATAACACTTCGACTTTAGCAGCGATGTCGCTCTTTCAAGAGTTGGTTTAAAGACATTCTGTAATTAATTGTAAAAAGTAATTACATAGGGAAAATATAAAAGTAAATAAGTAATAATGTACTATATGAATTTAGATATTCCAAAGATAGCAGGAAATCTTCTTCGTATAGGGAAAGGAAATTGTTTTTCTCCAAATTTAACGCTACGGCCACGGGCAGTAATGAATAAATCAAAACAACTGGATCAATTTTAATTATCTTTTTATACACTGACTGACATGGGATATATATTTTATACCCGTGCGAAGCAGGGGCAGGCCGCTAGTTTAGAATATAGGCGATATTTTGCAGATATTAATAATGCAAAAAGAATGATGGATATTATTTAGCTATAACCCGCGGTAATAGAAAATATATGTCGTAATGCTAAATGTGGAGTCCGTGTGGTATCCGGTTTAGTAGAATAGACCACCCTCTTTCTTACCAAGGTGTCGGAAAATACGTCTAAGGTAAGTTGACGTCAGGCAGGCGGCCGGTCGTAAAAACGCAGCCAAATCATGTGACAGCATGTTTATAACATGTTGTACCGACCCCACTTAGAGTGGGATAAGGACAGAAGGATGAATGCTAAATGTGGAGTATAATATAGGTACATATCCGAATCATTAGTAGTATCGAGGCGAAAGCAAAACGCCTGGTGACAGCGTTTTATTATTGACTATCAAAATCTATCAGCTGTCAAATTGTCAGACACTTCAAATACACAAATGAATGGCAATGTATTTTTATATCTTTATTATATTTTATTTAGTATCTTTGTCATACATTCATTCGCCTGACATTATCCCACTTATAAGTGGGGTCGGCACAACATGTTTAAACATGTTGTTACATGATTTGGCTACGTATTTTACGACCGGCCGCCTGCCTGACGTCAACTTACCTTAGTGGTATTATACGACACCTCGGTAACAAAGAGGGTTGTCTATTCTACTCGGCCGGATACCACACGGTGGGTCAACCTGCGAGTACCTTAGTTGCCTTATACGACTTATCTTTATATACATGATTTGCCAAGTTAAAAATTAGCACAAGTTTCCGTCGCTTTGATTGCTGAATTTCGTGTCAGTTGCGACAAGGACATGAGAATGATTGGGTGATATTTCATTAGAACTTTAATATATTTATCGTTTAAGGTTTAAGCAGTATCCGAGCGCTGGGCGCTACGTCACGATGGGCAGAGCGCGGCGAAGAGTGTGTAGAGAAGTGGCAACGTGCTGCTCTGTGCGGGGCGGCGTCGGCGCAGTGGCTAGCGCTGCGCTTGCAGGCCGTTGCTGCTGCTGCTGTTGCTGCTGCAGCACTAGTTGCTGTGCTGCAACGAGCGACGCATGCCACTGACGCTGGTAAGTGCTGATGTATAATAATCCAACCGAACAAATTTTGCCTAGGGTTGTTCTCCAATCATGAAAGCCCTCATATACGAACTAGTGTACGTACAGTGGTCGAAATCCGACCATAATTGAACTATAATTATTCATCTACAGAACTGTGATAGCCTAGCGGTAACACCGTGTGACTCTTTCGAGAAGGTTTTCTGTTAAAAACTTAGGTGTCTAACTTGTTCATTGCAATTTATCACACGCTTTTCAGTGAAGGAAAACATCGTGAGGAAACCTGCATATCTCTAGAGAATTCTGGAGATAAGTGTAACCTATCCGCATGGGACCAGCGTGGTAGGTCTTAGCTCCAATCCTTCTCTTCAAAAATAGAGAGAAGAGGCCTATTCCCAGCAGTGGGAGAGTTACTTACTTACCTACTTTTTATTCTACTTCTGTGTCAAAGGGAAGTGTGTGATATGTTTTATTGATTTATTTTTTATAAATTGTATAAAAATATTACTATTTGCTTTCTTGTATATAGACTACTGTGCCAAATTACCTCTCCGTCCGCTAGACTTCTTAAAAAAAGATCCAAAGTTTTGTTTCACATATACATACTGATTTGTAATAAAACAATAAGTAGATCTATAATATTTCTACAGATATATCTAGAAATGTTTCTCTAGATATACAAAAATCTTTGTTTTTTCTGTTTTTTATATTCTATATTTTGTTATGTTACTTAGCTGTAAATGAAATCATTGTAAATTTTAGGACTCGTGGGCCTAGCTATATCGTACGCATTGTCAATGACATCAATGTTGAGCAGCGTCCTAAACTCTTTTACCGAGACTGAGCGAGAGATGATTGCTGTTGAGCGTGTTGGCGAATATATTACACAGGTGTGTTGGTCTTAATAATAAGCTACCAGGTCCCAGATTACTGTGGCTCAGTCCAGTTTCGATTTCCACCTCGAACAAAACTTATTGACAATACAAAAATACCTGACCTGACCGACAACTTTACATAATTATCCGATTGGTTAATCTAAAAATTGTCTAAAAATGTCATCAAAATTGGTCCATCCGTTTAGGAGTCGTTTATATCCTCAATAATGTACGTGTGTTTTCCCTGTTCCCGAAAGTAAAACGGGATTTTTTATCCTGTGTCTTACCTTGGTGTATAAGCTTTAATTGTGCCAAATTTGATTAATATTAAAAATTATCACTATGCTTCGTACAAATATGGAAATTTGAACATTTTGGCTGCTTTTTTTTAAATACGCAGGTAGAAAAAGAAAAAGTGGACGGAGACTCACCACCTTACGGGTGGCCGTCGCACGGTGTTATAAGTTTCGAAGATGTTTTTCTTAAATATGGGTAAGAATTTACTTCAGTAATATACTCTATATTAATTACTACCCAAAATTTATAATTATAAATGATGAAATAGATTTTTTTTAATGATAATAATTATAATCTCGTTTGTATTCTTTAATGTCATAAGTCTTGTAGAGAGATCAAAATGATAAAGTAATTTTATTAAATAATGCAACTTTTTTCGGATCAACTTAAGCATTTACTTTTAATTTAATACCCTCAATATAATATTTGTTTTTCCTTTACCGAAAGAAAAATGGATGTTTTTATCCTATATGTTATTTCGGTGTATTACCTTTAATTGCCAAATTTCATCTCCCCAGCGAATTACTCGAAAAACAGCAACAAATAGGCAAACAGACTCTCCCATTAATAATAGTAGTATGGATGCATTATTTAATAAGTAATAAAAGTGAATTAAAAAAGACTAAGATATTCATTTTCGGGAGAAAGATTAAAGGCCCATGCTGCAGATCAATGTAGATTTGTAGGTTGCATATATTTCAGGAATTTTTCAGTGATATTCAGGTTTCCTCATTATGTTTTCCTTTCATTATTTGTTAGTTGGGATACACTATACTGTATCCATTTCTCTTTGTTCCTTCTTAGTTCTTGTGAAGAAAATGAGCGCTGGTAAATGATAAAAAGGTGGTATCTCTCAGGATTATTCGTCAGTGTAGCAGTATGATCGTCCGTTAAAAAGGCAGTTGTCAATAATTTTGAATTTGAGAATGTACACAGATATAGAAGCTGTGGTAGCCCAGCGTTTACACCGTGCAACTCTTTCGTGGAGTTCACGGGTTCAAACCCGGGCAGACACCAATGAGATTTACTGTAAAAACTTATATGTCTAATTGATAATTGCAATTTATCGCACGCTTTTCAGTGAAGGGAAACATCGTGAGGAAACCTGCATATCTCTAGAGAATTCTGGAGATATGTGTAACCTACCAATCCGCACTGGAGCAGCGTGGTAGGTCTTAGCTCCAATCCTTCTCTCCAAACACGTAGAAAAGAGGCCTATTATTCAGCGGGATTGTAACAGGCCGCTACTTACTACTTACACAGATATAAAAAATGTTGTGTCTGCGTTTACAACACTTTTCATATTCCTGCCCTTATCCCACTCTAAGTGGGGTCGGGACAACATGTTATAAACATTCTGTTACGTGATTTGGCTGCATTTTTAAGACCGGCCGCCTGCCTGACGTCTACTTACCTCTGTCGTATTTTACGACACCTCGGTAAGAGAGAGAGTGGTCTATTCTACTTAACCGGATACCACACGGTGAGTCAACATACCTTAGTCGCCTTTTACGACACCTCGGTAAGAAATGAGGGTTCACAACACTTTTATGGGAATGAAATATATATTTGACCAAGGTTCTATATGGTCGCCACAGCTCAAGTAATAACGGCGAGAGCGCACTTCTTGGCGTGACGTTCTCGAGTCACCCGGGCGAGCGGCTCGCAGTGGTGGGTCGGACGGGTGCCGGGAAGAGTTCGCTACTGCGCGCTATAATGCGGCTCACACCGTGCACTGCGGGCCGCGTGCTCGTCGACGGAATGGACGTCGCCAAATTACATCTACAAGCATTAAGGTGTCTTATTTTATAGAAGGACTTAAATTATAAACTTAAATTTTATAAAGGACTTAAAATCGATCCAGTAGTTTTGATTTATTCATTACTACCCGTGGCCGGCACGCGTTAAATTTGGAGTAATACAATTCTCCTCTCCCAATACCATGAAGATTTCCTGCCATCTTTGGAATATCTAAATTCATATACTACATATTTACTTTTACATTTTTCCCTATGTTCTTTATTTTTACAATTAATATATTCGCGGATCAAGAAGTTTTCTGTAGACCTTTTCAAGATGTGCAAATACTTAGTACATTATTTTGATAAATCTCGTAGGGTTTAGCCTGCGTTTGCAATGTAAGCGGAAAAAATTAAATTATTTACGACATCACATTAGAAACCTCAATAATCACAGTAATTCTCTACTCCATGTTGAATGTTATTATACATATAATCCTTCCTCTTCAATCACTCTGTCTATTAAAAAAACCGCATCAAAATCTGATGCGTAGTTTTTAAGATTTAAGCATACATAGGGATATAGGGACAGACACAGAAAGCGACTTTGTTTTATTATATGTAGTGATTCTTAAAACCAGCACGTTATCGTTTATTCTGAACAATATATTTAGTTATATAATTTTGAATAACTTTAATGTTTAAGGTTTAGACTGGCTCGTGCGTCAGTGGAACGGTGAAAGTGATCGCGATGTGAAAAATAGAATGAAAGTAGGATGGATGCAGTGGCGACTGGTGTCAGGAACAATATGAGCCCCCGAATGCCTGTTACACTTAAGGGAAATTTAAATTCAAATTATTCTTTACTCAAGTATACTTGTAAACAAGTCCTTTTGAATCATCAACTCTACTGCTGGTTCGGAAAGCTGTTCCTACCGAGAAGAGCCGGGAAGAAATTCGGTTATTGCTCTTAAAGCTCTTAGAGTAGCTATGTCTTCGCATTCTGTACCAGCGTTTTTTAAAATCTTGACCTTATTATGAATTAGCTTCTGATCCATACATTAAGACAGGTCCTAATGATGGATTAGGGGCAGGACTATGTTGGGCACGCAAATGAGATCAGAATTTAAGGGTGTGATAAGTATGAGTGGAATACGATTGAGTAGAATACGAAAAGAGTATATAAGAGGAAGTCTGAAAGTAGCTACGCCCGTTATACAAAAGATGAGAAGTAGGAGTTTAAGTTGATATGGTCATGTAATGAGGGATGAAAATCCTGTGACCAAACGAATGTTAAATATGAAAGTGTATGGATATTTGATAAGAAGGGGCTGCATGTAAGGAAGAGGAGGCGAAAAGATGATGGACTGTGTAAAGAATAATATGCAGATAAAAGAGTAGTACCAGAGTAAACGAATTATTGGAGAGAATGCAAGAGGATTACATGTTGTGCCCATCCCACCTAGAGTGGGATAAGGGTATGAGAATGGCAATGTAATGAGGACATAATTTGCAGATCACGGATCGGTATTATTCCGCAAGAGCCGTTCATCTTCTCTGGTAGTATCCGCGAAAACGTGGATCCCTTGAAACAGTACCTTGACGCGGAAGTATGGCGGGCGCTTGACGCGTGCGGTGGAAGGGAGGTAGTGACTGCGCGAGGCGGTTTATTGGCCTCAGCTGAAAATTTGTCGCGTGGACATTCGCAGGTGCTGTGTCTTGTACGGGCGTTGTTGCAGAAAGCAAAGGTCAGTTAATTCTTTTTTAATTCATCTCATTAGTAAAAAGTAGGGATAGAAACAGGTTGATGATGATGATGATAGGGATAGAAACAAAGGCTTCTTCTGTTTCTGGCGGGACGGGTTAGTTAGAGCTAAGACCCACAACGCTACTCTAAACCGGATTGGTACGTTACATATAACCCCAGAATTCTTTAGAAATATGCACGTTTGCTCACGATGGTTTCCTTCACTGAAAAGTAAGTGATGAATTGCAATTATCAATTAGACACATGTTATAATAGAAAAACTCATTGCCGTCGCGGGGTTCGAACCTGTGACCCTCTCTTGTGAATGAGACTCGTTAGTCGCGCGAATTCATCGCTGAGCTATAACAGCTTGTTATTCTGACTTAAAGGAATCACGAAAACTTAAGATAATTTCAAAATGGTAAAGAGTATTTAGAATGCTAGAGAACGGAATAGTACATTATACATTTAGAATTATATAGATACTATTGGTACCCGCAATTTAAATATTTTGATACCCTCAATAACGCGATATGTTTTTCCCTGTTTCGTTAGCAATAATTAAGTTACTCCAATTAATAACTTTTAATTGTGCAAAATTTTATCAATATTGGTCCAGCGGATTGACCGTAAAAATTAAACAGAGAAAATGCAACAATCTTGCATATTATGCATTAATATAACATTACTATGGGACTCTTATATCAATTCCATTAATTACAAAAAAATAGTTAACATGGTAGTATTATAAAAATACTGTTAACTATTATCATCATGTTCCTGCCCTTATCCCACTCTAAGTGGGGTCGGCACAACATGTTATGAACATGCTGTCACATGATTTGGCTGCGTTTTTACTACCGGCCGCCTGTCTTACTTCAACTTACCTCAGTCGTATTTTACGACAACTCGGTAAGAAAGGGGGTGTTCTATTCTACTAAACCGGATACCACACGGTGGGTCAACCTACCTTAGTCGCCTTTTACGACACTTTGGTAAGAAATGAGGTTAGTCTATTCTACTCAGCTGGATATCACACGGAGGGTCGACTTACCTTAATCGCCTTTTACGACACTTCGGTAAGAATTGAGGGTGGTACTATTCTATTCAACCGGATACCACACGGCGTTACTGTAAACTAATATATACAATGTTATTGCTTCATTTGTACAGATCCTCCTGGTAGACGAAGCTACAGCGAATCTAGACCAAGATAGCGAGCGTGTAATCCTGGACACTATTCGGTGCTCTTTTGGAGGTAGCACGGTAGTGTTCGTGGCGCACAGACTGACTGGGGTGCTAGAATGTTCGAGGGTACTAGTATTAGGGGCAGGTAAACTATTGGAACTTCGTCAGCCGGAAGACGCGCTTGCAGACCCCACTTCACACCTATACAAACTGATACATCCCGAACACTGATAATTGCATTATACTATATGAATGTGACTTGGAGTAGAAAAAATCGATTAATAAATAATCGATTTATTCCCTTTAAAAATAATCGATTTTTTCGTATCAAAATAATCGATTATTTATAATCGATTTTTTTCTGACTATATGAAAAGTTGCCTTTTTAATATAAATAATTAATTACAATAAAGGCTTATTAAAATGGTCAACTACAAATAAATTATTTCAACTACAAATATATATTTTATTATACAAATAAAAATAATCGATTATTTTTTTACATCTCTATTATAGTATCACTTTTGATCAGTGTGTAATAAATTGCCATTGCTTATTTTGTTTATTTACAAATTACTTTTGAGTCTGCACATATCCGAGTTAATTTAAAAATTTTATTTAAAAAATCAATTAGAGTTTATTCGATATAAAGTAAAATTAAAATAAGTAAATAATTTAATCTTATTTCTACATAAAATAAAAACAGATATTTTATTGAATTTGAATATATTTAAGTATCAAAGTGCCAAAATGTCTCTACTAGTATTCTATTATTTTTTAAGAGCTATATAATGGCAATACTTTGGTTAACTAAGGGAGTATCAAGTAATTAATCAACATAATAAATAACAAACTGTGCGCTTTACCCTCATAATCCTTGCCAGTTTTAGTAATTCGTTTCTTTATGTTGGTATGGTATTATTATTATTATTATTTTACTTAAGACAAACTGACGAATTCCCCATGAATTATAATTCAGTAAGGCTATGCAGTATTTTTTCAAAATTATTGTCATATTTCTTTTGCTTATTTTGTAAAATTTGATTAAAATTTTAATAACGATAATTTAATTAATAACGTTTTTTATCATAATGAACCAAAAAGACTACATCATTAAATTTTTTTGTACTTACTACATGTATTGGGTATTTAGTCACCGTCTCGCTATAAAATTGAGTTTAAAAAAGTTGATGAAAATTCACGATAAAAACGCCAACTAAATGCCTTATAAACTTCTGCGTTATACTATTCCCTACTTGCTACCTTGGCGTTTGTACGCTTATCCATCCTGCTCTATGACGTTATAAAAGTTTGGCTAACTTCATTATTTATCAGATCAAAAAAAGTAAAGTTTATCATTAAAATTTTCATAACCATAGCTAAATATTATTTATGGTTCATATAAATTTTGATGATACACAAAATTAACTCAATTTTATTAATTCTTAATAACATGATTATAGTCAGTGTCTTAAGTTTTAACTTGTCTGATTGAATGTGTTGCAATTAAGTTGGTTTTTATTTTATTCATATATTTCATTTTTATTATACCTCTGTAATCGTTAAAAATATATTTAGGTTTTGTCATATTATTAAGTTTAATTTAAGGACTGCTTTTTTTGTATTTATCATTGCTTCGCGGTTTCTTATGTCATATAATTTGTTTCTTATGTCCTATAAGTTGAATGACAGAATATATAGTAAACAATCAATTTATAATTTTTTGTATTTGCTTTCACAGATAGTTGTTTAAATTAAGAATAGCCATTCCGTATATTATATTTTATTATTTTTTAACATTTAATGTTTACATTTGCTACAGGATTAGAAAAGTTAGCAATTGAAGAAAAATATTTAGTTTTGCAAGCTCGATTACCTAAACATCTGTATTTTAGAAGGGCTGTGACGTACTCGTTTCCGGAATGATTTTTTGATATGTGAATCCGCCCACGTATAGTTTAGTGATTATCTATGTTTTAATCTATGGACTAATTCATCTATGGATCTGCAGTAGTAGCGTAGAGATGTAAACGCTATTAGATACATCCAAGTCAAGTCTTAATTATTCTCACTATATTATTTTAAAGTTTAATGTTGTATTAAACATGTCCTTAGGATATAGACAAAATTAGTGAGCCTTACAGAAAATTTGAAGAACATATAAAATGAATATTTTATTGGGTGGTAGAATAAGGTCAGTTATCGTTGAAAAATGTTTATCTTATAATTCCTTCGGACTGGAATAATTTATAAATTCCCTTATATACTTTATTATACTATTTATTAACTTGTCATTAACACTTGTCAACAGCAACTTCGTTCTTTGGCTTGCTAGAGTAAAAATAATACTACAACTCATTTGTAACTGAGTATAAATAATAATTGAGATGATTATGATGATTTTGTTTCGGATGGGATATACAAGTTAAATTATCGTTTACTTTACTTCATTTAATTTAATTTTGAAATCAAACTTGTCTATAATTTGGTAATTATGGTAATGTACCACAGACAAATACATTTACATTTAACGATATTAATACCGATAGTTTTAAATTATTGAGTGGCAACGCCTACATGTTACGCTCTTCCGGTTGCTTGAAGGGATAATCTATATATTCAAAAATTTCTTCTTCTGATGTTATCGGCACAGGCTCTCCGGGCACACCTTAAAAAATATTTTTGTATTATGTAAATAGAAGATCTCTTTAAATAGTAAAAATAGATATTTTTAAATAATAAAATTTATAAAAAAAACCTTATTATTTATTTTTAACCCAAATTTTGTGAATTTTACCCAGTTAGACTTCTGCAAGATGGTTATACCATTAAATACGTGCCATCATTAGAAAAGAGCTGATAGCGATACGGTCGTAGATTTTGTGAGAAGTACTTTTAATTATTAAAACTTAATAGCCGAACGGTAAGAGCGCGTGAGCTTTTCAAGTTACGGATCCATACCTCTAGCAGCTGAAGCTGTGATGGCCCAGCGGTGCGACCGTGTGAATCTCTAGAGACGATCACGGGTTCGAACCTGGGCAGACACCAATGAGTTTTTCTCTTAAAACTTATGTGTCTAATTGATAATTGCAATTTATTACACGCTTTTCGGTGAAGGAAAACATCGTGAGGAAACCTGCATATCTCTAGAGAATTCTGGAGGTATGTGTAACCTACCAATCCGCATTGGAGCAGCGTGGTAGGTCTTAGCTCCAATCCTTCTCTCCCAAAAACGGAGAGAAGAGGCCTATTCTCAGCAGTGGGATAGTAACAGGCCGCTACTTACTTACCTCTAGCAGATTAAAACCCACGGGTTTTCTATATTGATTTATCTTCTTAAAAATATTATTTACAATTGTTAATTAATTTTACCGTAAAGTAGTAGTGCATATAAGTAGTAGTAGTAAGTAGCGGCCTGTTACTAATCCCACTGCTGAGAATAGGCCTCTTCTCACCGTTTTTGGAGAGAAGGATTGAAGCTAAGACCTACCACGCTGCTCCAATGCGGATTGGTAGGTTACACATATCTCCAGAATTCTCTAGAGATATGCAGGTTTCCTCACGATGTTTTCCTTCACCGAAAAGCGTGTGATAAATTGAAATTATCAATTAGGCACTTAAACAGAAAAACTCATTGGTGTCTGCCCGGGTTTGAATCCGCGACCTTTTCGAAAGAGTCGAACGGTGCTACCGCTGGGCCATCACAGCTTAGTAGTGCATGAGTTTTTAAATTCAAATTCAAATTTTAAATATTGCATGTATCAGGTATGAGAACGAATAGTACACCCTACATTTAACATTACATATATTTTCTTTTATCGCGGACCATAACTTTTATAACAAAATAATATTTTCATTCGTTTTATATTATAGACCTCGGCAAAGTAACGCCTAATTTTATAAAATATAATACCCTCTTTATTTAAACTTTCGGTCGATCGATTATAAACTCGATCGTAATGTGTAATTTTTTAGCGTTAAATATAAATATTATTACCAGTAACACCAATCGGTCTCAAAGAGTATTCGTTAAGTGTAAACCCTATCTCTAGCGCATGGGCCCGCATCTCCTTGTTAAAGACATCACTGCCAGTGAAGTACAGCACAGCGCAATGGTACTGCTCGTGAGGAATTAAACGGATGTCCAAACGCCGAAACGGATATGTATTTGTTAAACGGCATACGCCCTGCAAAGTGTATTAGGAGAAAAGACAGTCCATATTTGATATGGTAATCAGGTTTAACTTTCTCAGAAATGCTACTGCCATAATCATAATCTTTGATCCTAACGCACGCTTAGTATTGAAGTGACTGAATTCAAAATTAGAATTGATTGAGTTAGATACAGTGTAATCCCTATTTTAATGCGATCTATGATATGTTTTCTTCCTCTTCCAAGTTATAGGTTTTTTTAACACTCACGAGTTTTGAAGGCGATACGGCATTATTGCAATTTGCCACATAACTTTTTTGAATTCCGTCTCTTTGAAAATTCTTTTCTTAAAATTCAATATGCAATTGTTTATATATCATATAATTTTTATAAATATTTTATATAATTTTAATACTTACCATAAACTTAGTATCTCCCATAGATATTGTATCAGTTATCAGACAATTTAACGAGCTTACTACATTCTTTAATAGCTTGTCAGTATGTTTCTTTTTGCCTTCCGCTAATTTAAACGATGGATGTGTCACTAGAACATCAATATCACCACTCTGTGACTTTCCACGTCTACGAAACAAATGAGATTTATGTAGGTAAATGAATACGAATACCTAAAATTTTTGAATAAATTGTAAAATATTACCTATAGCTGCCACAAATCGTTATTGTAAATTTTGGATCTAAATTGTTCAATTCATTTTTTATCACAATTTCGATTTCCTCTATTTCTCTTCTAGGAATCTTCTTCTCAAAATCTTCAAAGTGCCTTAAAAATTATGAGTGAATGTTTAGTAACAACCAGCCAATGCCAGTATGTGATCATGTATGAAGAAGTTTCTAAAACATATACCTAATACAAAATATAAATCGAAAGTAATACTTTGTATTCATAGTATATACAAATAAGTTCCTAAAAATGTTTTGTCTGCCAAAAATCTTTAAAAAAAGCTAGTATCCAGGCAAAATTAATCTATATATACACAAGTATAGTGTGTAGTGTGTGTGGATTGAGATGTGTGTAACTTTCCTTGTATATACCCTCTTCCCCCCGGACCTCTGCTGAGAGTAGACGTACAAATCAATGTGTATTAATTTTTGTTATAAAATAATAATTTTAATTAATTATTAAAAACGAATATTTTATAATTGTGATAAAAATTCCAACCATAAAAATAGGAGTACATAATTGCGTAGGAGTTATTCAACGGGTGAGAAGCCATCTTAATTTATTAATCACCACCTCCGACGCCCTGTCCAGAGAACCTGTAGCTTGACAGCACCAATCAACATCTCGTGGGTGGGTACACTGCGCTTACGCCCCTGATTACTCACACCCCGTTGGCTCGTTGGTGCTTTTAACCTACCTTGTTATTCTGCTCGCCTGGTACCTGTGAAGTGTATGCGATTATAAGATGATGTCACGAACGCCTGAAAAATCAAATTCTGAGTCCAATCTACGTCGCCTCGAAAGCAATGCGGAATTCTCATCGACATCAGTTAAGAATACGCGCATAAAGCGAAAGCGCTCGGAAGAGATGCTGTCTGACCTAGCTGATTTCAAGAATGAAATTAAGGATATGCTCAACTCGTGGATGACTCAACAATGTAGTGAAAGGACACAGATTACATCTTCTCTAAAAACTATAGAATCGTCATTATCATTTTTGTCTACACAATATGAGGATATGAAGAAAAAAATGGAAGATATGGAACGAGAAAGACACGAAGATAGGCAATACATAAGTATCGTAGAAAATAAAATCGAGGACTATCAAAAATTACAACGAAAATGTTCATTTGAAATAAAAAATGTTCCGAAAATGGAAAATGAGTCTAAGACATCGCTTTTAAATATGGTCACGCATCTATCTACATCGATAAAGGTTGAACTTCAGATTAATGACATTAAAGACATTTATAGATCGTCAAATAAGGGAGACAACAGACCTATAGTTGTAGAATTGTCTTCTTATATACAGAAGACGAACATAATGAGTGCTACCAAAAAATATAACGCACAAAACAAAAACAATAAGTTAAACTCTCGAAATTTAGGATTAAAAGGTAACAATACTCCAATTTTTTTATCGGACCATTTGACCCAAAAAGGCAACAGGTTGTTCTACTTAGCAAGAGAACTGACTAGGGCACAAAAATGTAAGTTTTGTTGGACTTCTCTTGGAGACGTTTTGGTGAGAAAGGATGAAAACTCCCCTATTATTAAAATAACGAACGAATCTCAGGTCAAAAGTATGATACTAACAAGTGACGATTTTTACTTTTTAAAATTATTATTAAATTTAAATTTATTGTTAGCTTTATTTTATATTCTAATTTAAATTTAAAATTATTTATAATATATACACAAAACATTCTACACTTGCACTTACACTATTTTACCAGTTATTCAAATAAAAATATTAACTTTACATCTTTATATACACACCTTAAACTCATTATATTGCTCTCTTACCTCAACATTAAATTAAAATCCAATGCTTATTATTGTAGATATTTAAGAATGAATTTACTTTGCTTTTATCCGAGTAGCAGATTGACAGTAATTTATGAACAGACTTTTATGTATGACACACCAACACCTCTTATTTTTTATGGATAGTGTACTACAAACGAATACAGATATAGACAACACTCAAGTTGCTCCGGCACTCACGTGTAACCCTGAGGACTGCTATTCCCACATCGTAACATCGAACCATCTTACTATCCTGACCCAAAACATAAGAAGTATATATAAAAATATAGATACTTTTCAAGTAATGTTGGCATTACTTAAGGTCAAATGCGACGTACTTGTTATGACCGAATGTCATATATCTAAAAGTAAACCTATTCCAAATCTCAATAGTAATTATAACACATACTTTACAAAAAACACTTTAAACCGATGCAACGGCGTAATTTTTTACGTAAACAAAGATCTTCAATACAAAATATCCGAACCTTGCATCAAAAACGCATCTTGTCTTGTTTTGACGCTCGTAGACACTGTTATAATCGGCATATATCGCAGTCCCTCAATAAGAAATACAGACGACTTTATCTCTTCGCTTCAAACATTACTCCTTCGATACACGAAATATGATAATATAATTATAACGGGCGATATAAATATCTATATAAAAAATGAATCCATAGACTCAAATTGTAACAATTATTTAACCATATTATCTTATCATGGGCTTCTCCCAGCTCATAGGCTGCCTACTCGTGAAAAGATGTGTTATGATCACATGATGCTGAAACGCTCCGACCGACAAAGGCTCTCGTACTAAGAAATGCCGCGACCATTCTAGTGTTCTCTTAAATATTATGTACAAGCCTTTGCAAAATAAAACCTCCAAAACTAAGAGAATTGTCAATTACGTTTCGACTCTTGACGATATTAAGACCAACCTCCCAGAAATACTACAAATAAATGATCCAACAGTTGCTGCTGAGACCTTGGTAAATAGAATTGTCATCGCAATGAAAAATAACCAAACGACAATGATAATCCCTTGTAAAAAACGTCGCATTCAACCATGGATAACAACAGGAGTACTACGCTGTCTCCGTAACCGTGATAAACTTCATCTTAAAGTGAAAAAGAACCCCAATGACCAAATTTTAAAGATAACTTATACTCGCTATAGAAATTACTACCATAAACTTGTTCAAAGGCTTAAAAATAATTATGAAAGAAATAAATTAGAAAATTCAAATAACACAAAAACGCTTTGGAAAAATATAAAATCAATCTGCTATATAAACAAAGATAAAACTGATGATGGAAATAAACTTATAACTCTCAAAAGCTCCCCTGTAGAATCTGCCAACGTTATTAACAATCATTTCTCTAACCTCGGTAAAAATTTAGCTGAAAAACTGCAAAATTTGCCAGTTACTCCTTTAATGTATAATAATGTTAAGATCCCAACATGTGTCGACTCCATTGTTCTTTTAAAAACCGATCCCTCTAAAATAAACATAATTATTAACAGTCTTGCTAATGACGCTGCCCCTGGATGCGATAATATATCTACATCATTTATCAAAATGGCTAGACATACTCTTATACCAATTATGTGTCATATTTATAACTTATGCTTTGAAAATGTTCGTTTTCCTGCAATTTTTAAACACACTTTAGTAACGCCTATACATAAGGGTGGAAACAGAGATGATGTCGACAACTACAGACCAATTTCTGTGATTACTGTACTAGCCAAAATCCTTGAAAAGCTCATTAATACTCGTCTTAAACAATATCTTATAGATAAAAATTTGTTGTCAAAGTACCAGTATGGTTTTCGTACCGGAATCTCCACAGAAGACGCCGTCTTAGCTTTAACAGCTGAAATTAGTAAGCAATTAGATTCTGGCAATAAATGTGTTGGAGTTTTCTTAGATCTGGCTAAAGCGTTCGACACCGTTTCTGTTCCTATACTACTTGAAAAGTTGTATCATTATGGTATAAGAGGTCTCCCGCACGCCCTTTTATCAGATTATCTTACTGATCGTCAACAACAGCTTAAGCTTGGTGAGTGCGTCAGTGATCCAACAAAAATCACGTACGGTGTTCCACAAGGGAGTGTCCTTGGTCCTACCTTATTTCTTATATATGTAAATGACCTTTGTAACTTAAATCTTCAAAATTGTAAAATATACACTTACGCTGATGATACTGCGCTAATTTTTAATGCTAAATCTTGGGAAAGTTTACGATCCATTGCTGAAACTGGAATTCACCACTTTTATAACTGGCTGTTATGTAATTTGTTGACGCTAAATGTAACAAAAACGAAATACGTACATTTTCAATCCGTAAAAGCTCACAGCCAGCCGCTACCTTTAGCTTGAAAGTACATAAGTGTCAAAGTCCATTTATAAATAACTGCTCCTGTGAAAATATAATAAGAGAGAATAGCGTAAAATATCTTGGTGTAATTATCGATCAGCACCTTGCCTGGCATCAACATATAGATAGTATTGCTGACAGAACAAGGAAACTCATATGGGTGTTTAAAAAACTCAGACATGTTGCAAACGTAAAGACGCTCATCATAACTTACAAGGCTCTTGCACAATCAGTATTAAGTTACTGCATACCCGTCTGGGGCCGTGCTGCAAAGACACATTTAATAACTCTAGAAAGAGCTCAGAGATTACTGCTAAAGTTGATGTTTTTCAAACCAATCCGCTACTCAACATTTGAATTGTATAATTTTCAAAAATTATTGACCATTCGCCAAATATACATATTAAATAGAACTTTGAGAACTCACCGACACTTACCCTTTACTTCTAAACAGACAACATATCGCCGAGGCACCAGTATCTGTCAAATCCCACCGTGTAAAACAAAATTTAAACAAAAACAGTATGATTTCTTAGCATCCTTAATATATAGAAAATGTAACCGAAAATTTAATATTTACCCCTTAAAATTAAATGAAGTAAAACTTACAATTACAGATTATCTTCTAACATTAAAATATGAAACTGAGCAAATATTAAATACTATCTACATAATATGATAAATTTAAATATAAGAAACAAAAAATATAAAAATCAACTATGCATACATACACACATTCAAGCACTTACATGCAACATACATTCACACAAAAACACACACACCTAAGAACTTTAATATAAGTGTGTTTTGGAATATATTTAAAAATAAAAAGAAAACATGTAATTTTAGTTTTAAGTATAATTGTCCATTTGTTATTTATAAGTTTATTGATCAATTTACTTGTCTTGGTGGATGAGCGGGGCACCCAGCAATACGGGTTACCACCTAGTGCAGGGACCCTTGCTGTTAGTGTATTATGAAATTTTATATCAATAAATTATTTTCATTTTCATTTATTTTCATTTTCATATATTTATATACAAGAGACATATATGAAATACATACATACTCACACTAATACTACCTAATGTACAAACAAACATACACGGTCGCAGAATGCACAACGTTAGTAACACGAGAGCCTTTGGTGAGAGTGGACGTGAAGTGACCTGGTTGTTACTTGTTAGTGCGTGTCTGTGCTATATTCATACAACATTAGTTTATATACATTACAAGTAAATTACTTACTTTAAGCCAATAAGTTGATGATGATTTAAATTGTTTTGATTTTTTCTCAAGTCCTCCAATGTTTTTACACCACTGTTGACGAAATCAGCGGCTTTAACCGGTCCTATACCAGATACTCTTGTCAACAAACTTATCGCTTGAGCATTTTCATCTTGATGTATAATATCTAATTTTCTTAATTTTCCTGTTGACAAAAACTCGTCAATTTTCTTTGAAATCTTGTCTCCTATACCATTTAGTTTTTTTGCTTCTTCGCCCGATTCAATCTTTTTGCAATGTGCAGCTAAAACACTGGCCGCTTTACGGTAAGCATTATACTTGTGAACATTGCGGCTAATATTTCTTTCGTAGTCGGCTAGCTCTATTAGAAAGTCGCAAAACTCTGCGTTTGGGTTGTCGTTTGCTGAAAGATTTTTCCTTTTACTCATTCTTATATATCTGTAATTAATTACTAAATGTCGGTTAACGCTGTATTGACTGATATTTACATTACGTAAAGTTGATATTGTTAGCGCAACATTAATAAGACTAGTTTTTACCTAATTACCAAACTAGACTATTTTTTAGGTAAGCATGGCGAGCCTCATCATGGATTTTGTATTGATTGATGAAATTAAAACTTATGTAGCTTTATTGAAAATCTATTATGAAAGATATTCCATTCCTCTAGGCTGACTACATATATATATCATGGCTGACTACATATTATATAAATCACGTACTACTACGGACGGATAACGGGAACATATACACCATAGATTACTAACTATAAAATAGATGGTTGTGATTCATACATTGGCGCGAGCCTATTTTCGGTGGTATGGGGGGGTGCAGAGTAGCATTATAGCTACTTACATTTTCATTCATAAAAAACTATCTGCCTCTCACCCGTTTCATTCATAAAAACGGATTTAGTCTCAGCTCTGACTCTTTCTTACATATGGAGTAGTAATATATATAACGTATGACGTAAAATCGTAGTAAATTAGTGATGTACTTGGTGCGCTAAAACCGTAATTAGTGATGTCAAAGTTTTATCGATTCGCACACCGCTCTTACCGATTTTTTGGATAACCGGTTTTCCTGTTCCATATTAATAATGATTTTTAAATATTAATAAAACAAAATATTTAAAGACTTCTTTATTAAGACTTCTACTGTAATAAAAAAATATATATACAACAACCGTTTTACATTTTTAAGTGCATGCTTCTTTAAAAAAAAAGTTTTTTCCTAAACACGCTAAAAGTACAACTTCAAAAATTATTACTATTTTTAAATAGGAAACAGGAACAGCAAGCTGACTAAAAGTTATACAAACAGAGCTTTCACAGGCCTCAAACTATCTTGAAAATGTAGGAATTGTAATTTAAATTATTATATATTATTATTAAACAAAATTAATTTTAAATATTCACTCGAAAACAAATGTACAAGATTAGTATTTGAAACAATAGATGCTTTCGTTTTTACCGTTTAAGTATTTAGGAAAAAACATTATACTTAAAAGGAGTGTACTTGATGGTACATTATAATTATTATAATTTAAGCCTTTTTTAGATATATTAGTAGTAGTTTTATAGAATATTAGTGGTTTTTATCTCTAAGTGTAATATTTTCCATCATATCAGTTAGCACTTCGGATTTATACATATAAAGTAAGAATTAAATTGTGAAAGTTTGCCATATTTAATGTGCCAATTGATATCAAGCTTTACTATACATACTAGGCATTATCTGCCTACTATAAAGTATCTTTTTTATTACAACACATTGTACTAATATTAAATTTTATTTATATTTCTTTCAAAGAATTTAAAATTATTGATAGTATTCGCACCACTTAATAAGGTTAAATATGGTATGATTGCTATCAATAATTTTACAAACTTTGAAACAAATAAATAAGAATATTATTTAATATCCACTTTTAAGAACCCAAACAAAAAGGTATTATAAATTTATTTTAAGAAAACGATGGACAATATTAAATACACATTTAAGTATCACAGAGTGAAACTCATAGAATATTGATATTATGTTACGTCGGTTAATCTAATGCAATTACTATTTTAGGTAGTTTACTTGGCTAATTTGTATCTGCTGAATTTCATTAAATTATATATTGCTGTTTTGCTGTACTAAAGATATAAATATTTAATTTTAGAAAATAACAATCAATTTAAGAAAATTACTTTTATAAATATTGGAGATATTCATTGGACAACTGCACTTGAATTCCAAATTCTTCATTTGTTAATAATATTATTGTAATGACATATTTGTCACTCCTGAATCACATGGTTTTGTTTCTTTACATCTTGTTACGTTTCTATACTTATGGAGTATGTATAGTAAAATAATAAAATTGTTAAATATGAAAACTGTATCACTTTTTAAGTGTTAATAATAGTAATATTAGTTAGTTACTTTTGCCTCATGTATCATAGTTCTATAACTTTACTTGCGATAAAATTATCCATTTCCATTATCATTTTTCAAGTATCTGTAGTACTGTGAATTCTCCTTAACATTAATACACCATTGTCTAACTCGCATTATGATAACGAATATGCAAAAACTTTTAAGAAATCATATTTATGATTAATGGAAGTGAACCAAGAATTATAGATTTTTAAGTTGACTATATACATTGTTGACTTATTAACACTTTACATGCCATATAATGCCATTCCAAAGATATAAGTTTTTTGATGGATATTATAATTTTTCATCTGTATCATATTGACTATGTTGTATTAAAGAACTTTAATCAAATCTTTCAGTTTTATTAGACAATAGCGTACTTAGAAAAATTTCACAATTTAAAAAATCCTTTTTTGAAAATATATCACTCACGGGATTGCACAGGTTTATAGTTTTGCTACACTAGTAAAAACACGTGTTTTGGATAAGAATAAAGGTGTTGTGTGTTAACGTTAAAATACACAATTTTTAACAGCAATACAGGCAGAACTCATAATTCATTATAAGTCCGTCGTTTAAACAAACTAGCAATTAAACTAGCAACTAAGCAATTGTTAGTCATTTTCCTTAGTAATGAAAATTTTAAACCCATTCATCTCAAAATATGAGTCTTTGAGTTGTACCGCTATTGCTGCACATGACCGATATATCGATATACTGCACCGGTAATATGATATGGCTTGGGTCTGGTAAATATTTCTGATGGAATACAAGGTACTATAACTATCAAACAATAATATTTACCGATAATGTTTTAAACAATGAAACCAAATTATGATCCGTTCTAGTGTGCTAGAGCCCCCTTATCCACGGATTTGAGAAAAAATCCATTGGGTCCTAGTTAAAAAGTTTGAAACTTCATAATGTTTGTCAATTATACTAATATGAATCCATTTTGAAGACACAACCTTCTCTTGAGTCTCTAGCATTGAAGCGGACTTTTACAGCCTTATTCCGAAATTCCGAATGGTTCAGGCGGCTAAATAAATTGTTAGTGAATAAAAGCATTCGCGCTGTGAAAATGTTATTACTAATGTTAATAAATGAGGCTAAATAATTATGATTCGACTGAAGCTCTTCATATATGTTCATCTGCATCATCGGGCTCGTGGACACTTCCCGGCGGAAGAGTTCGCAGCATATTTAACCTGTAATAAAAAAGTAATTCTTAAATAATGTATAGATAGAACATTATTCAGTACAAGTAACAGTAGTCTTACAGACAATCTTGGCATTGATATCCCCTGAGTAGAATAGACCACCCTCATTTCTTACCGAAGTGTCGCGAAAACCGATTAAGGTAAGTTGACGTCGGGCAGGCGGTCGGTCGTAAGATACCAAATCATGAGATAACATGTTTAAAACATGTTGTGCCTACCCCACTTAGAGTGGGATAAGGGTAGGAGAATGATACATTGACAAACGACAGAGATTTTAAATTTTAAAAATACATTTTTAGCTTCCACTTGTCTTAAATAGTGTCTGGAAAATATTTTTTACATGTGTCTCTAACTTTGTCTACAGTTATATTTTAAGTATAGAATAGAGACTATAATTATAAATAATTTTTTTTTTAATAATAAAATATAAGGGGTATCTGTGACAATCTTTGTGTTATGTTAAATATCTTTGATTTTGTACTGTTAGCAGTACCAGGCTAAAAATATTGTGCTTTCTAAATACTGAATTGTGTGACAATTAAGAAGCATATGTAAGAAAGTTCCAATGACCATCACTAATACATATTAGTTGATCGTGAAAATGCCGAAAGGACGTGTGTTGAAAGCACAATCGAGACAGTTAGTGTTATATAATTATGAATATTCCTTATCCCTTATCGTAGAATATGTTAGGGATGAATAGTACTATACTAAACTTAAAAAAATATAAATTAAATTATATCTCCTAAAACCAAATAAAATACATTTTCTTTCAATATTCATTTTATGTTATTAATAATCAGTTTTAAATTCCAAAAGCTAATGCTTTAATGCTAGAATCTATTATTAGATTCTATGTTGATACTTGACACTAAAATATTTCGATGCCACAACCAAAGATTACATGAGTGTACATAAACCACAACGAAGCTGCAATTTAGGCATGGACAGAATCACCAATCATTTAATGATCATGATATGAAAAACTTTTCATATAGTATCATCTGCTAATGAGTTTTAGAGTAACTTCTATACTGCTATACAAAATTATGGATATTCTATGAAAAAGTAAAATAATGAATTAATACTGAGACTAATTCACTCATATTGAGCAAAAACACATGCAAAGGAACGTGGGTTAAATAAATAAATAAATTAAAATAAAGACAAGATTTGTTTGTTCCAAAGAAGACGCTATTCTAACTTAAATTATAAGATAGAAATATTGACCGTATTATATAGGAGTTAAGAATTACATTTGTTTGTAATAACAATAATTTCACCCAGTATTATTGATTAGCAAAAACGCTTTCCGCTATTATATTATTCAGCTATTCGCTATAATATTATTACTTGATGAAGCGATTACTATTACAAACAAATGTAATTCTTAAATCATATTCAATACGGTCGATATTTCTAGGATATAGTTTCAGTTGGAATAACGTAAAAGTGCGTCATCTTCCCGAATTATCGACCGTATTGTATAAGATAAAAGAATTACATTTGTTTGAAATAACAATAATTTTGCCTAGCAACATTAATTAGCAAAAACGCTATCCGCTATTATATTATTTACGTTAATGGACTAAATGATTGCTTATACGAACAAATTTAGTCTTTATGTCCTATACACTGCATGCGACATAAAGAATACATTTGTTTGTATTCCAATAGCATTAGCAGCATTAGCATTTCTTATACGAACAAATGTAGTCTTTATGTCCTATACTCTGCATACGACATAAGGAATACATTTGTTTGTATTCCATTAGCATTAGCAATAGCGGGTATGATCACGTGATTACAATCGATCATATCGTGGAACGAATATGATTCTTATATAGCAATAATACCCAAGCCTAGGCCGCTGCATATCAGGGCGGTTTTACTACAGGCGCCAACACATGCTATCTCGCATTCCTCTTGCACATGTACGTATTTATGAATGAATCGTATGAAAATAGTCTCAGCTGCATCTCGCTCCACTCCTACATACATATTTTTACGCACTCATTCTCATTTTGACTGTCTATCATATAACAAGACTGTATAACATATAACAATTTATACTGATTTTAGCAGCGCGTTTGATAAAGTTAACCACGAAATTTTAATCAACAAATTAGCACAAGTAGGCGTTTCTGGCCAACTTCTTAAGTGGTTCAAGTCTTATCTATCTGAAAGAACACAGAGAGTGGTAAGCTAAGGGTTATAAATCCTTGCCTTATGAAGCATCTTCTGGAGTTCCTCAAGGATCGCATCTAGGTCCTGTTCTCTTTGTGATATTTATAAATGATATAGCTCGTTTTGTAAATCGTAGTAGATGTTTATTATTTGCAGATGATCTCAAAATTTACCATCAAATAAAGGGGGTTCAGGACTCTAATTTACTTCAGTCAGACTTAAATGCGATACAAGAGTGGTGTGTTCATAATGATATGGATTTAAATATTGCAAAGTGTCGTCATATAAAATTTACTAAAAATAAAAACATTATACAAACATCGTATGAAATAAATGGTGATTGTATTTCTGAAGTTAAAAATATTAGGGATCTAGGAATCGAAATGGATACTAATATGTCATTTGTATACATATTGACCTGATTATTTCGAAAGCCGCCAAAATGGTTGGTTTCATTAAAAGAATTTGTAGAAATTTTAAAACTATAAAAGCCATTATAATTCTTTATAATTGCTATATTCGGAGCACATTAGAATACGCTTCGCCTGTATGGAATCCGTATTATAAAAACCACATACACCGTATTGAACGGATACAGAAATATTTTACCAAATACCTAGTGTACAAAGATAAGAAGTGTCCGTATAGAGCCGACTATTCTCAAAGGCTTAAACACTTAGATATGTTTACCCTATCACAGCGTAGGAATATTGCTGATCATTGTACTCTACATAAACTCCTAAATGGTAATATTGACTGTCCCCCATTTTTATCTAAAGTGAAGCTAACCGTACCTCGTAAATTCAGATCAGTTAGACAGCAGGCTTTTTTCTATGTTAAAAAATATCGCACTAACATTAGGCAGACAGACCCCATTACTCGTATGGTGGATAACTATAATAAAATTTACTGGATATTAGACATTGACGTATTTTCGGATTCCTTTACCACTTTTAAAAACAAAATTCATTATTTGCTGACAAAATAATAAGTCTTATCTGAATTATTTGTAATAAAAAATTATCAATAAAAAAATTTATATTTATATAATTATCTTTGTTGAACTTAATTTAGGTATTAGATTTTATTTTTAACTCTTTGACATTTAATTGATATACAAATGTATTTTGGTTATTTTTAGCAAAATTTTAATTCTGTGTTACAATTATTTTTATTTTTTATACCATAAATCACTTTTGTAATTAATTTCTATGACAAATATTGAATGCTATACATACCTTTAAGTGACGTGTTCAGGCAGAACCAAGACTTTATATATAATATGTAATTGTACATTTGCAACTTTGTTCATGTCGTTGGTGTGTCTTGTATATAAATAAAATAAAATAAAAATAAAACAAGACAACAAGTTGATTTTATCAATGAATGGGCGGTGTATTAAATTTTTAAATTTCCCGTTGTAAAGTTCTAGTACTTTAATTTTTACTAAAATGTATAATTTTGTTTTAATTTAGTTAGCAAAATTCTTGAAACAAATATCACTAGAAGCAAATTAAATGTATAAAGTCTTATTTCACTAGTAGCTGTTGGGATATTTCTTAAAATGAGAAATATAACAACGAAGAAACGTGCAGTCATAAAACAACAAGAAGAGGATTTACTTAATCATTATATAAATGTAAGTGTTGAGTTTTAATGAATTTGTGCATCTCAATAATAGTAAGAGCTTTCTTAAAATTTACATTCTCACATCACTACATCACTACATATTATAAAACAACTAGCGGCCTGCCCCTGCTTCGCACGGGTATAAAATATATATCCCATGTCAGTCAGTGTAAAAAAAATGATTAAAATTGATCCAGTTGTTTAGATTTATTCATTACTTTACTTTTATATTTTCCCTATGTATTTTATTTTTACAATTTATTACAGAATGTCTTTAAACAAACTCTTGAAAGAGCGACATCGCTGCTCAAGTCGAAGTGTTATAGGGCGAAGCGCGGCCTCCTCACGGCATTTTAAATCTGTAATATCTCCGAAAATGTTCACTTAAATTACATGCTGTAAACGGCCATATTGATCTATATTAAATCAACTATTTATTTAAGGTACTTAATTGGATAAGGATTAATGCTGTATTGTATAAGAATTGCTTCAAAAATAATTGTTTATTATTTTCGTAAAAAGTAAACGACCAAAAATGCTTTAGTGGGTTATCCATAAGCGATAGACATATACCATCCCGGACTTTTCTGTAGACCTTTTCAATGTGTACAAATACTTAGTACATTATTTTGATAAATCTCGTAGGGTTTAGCCTGCGTTTGCAATTTCTGTTGCGTAGTTTTAAAGTTTTATGCATACATAGGGAAATATGGACTTTGTTTTATAATATGTAGTGATTGTCATTATCCTCGCTAGAGAGCTCCGATCATTAAAAAGGGCGAAAAGGTTAAAGAGCGAACCGCGTTTTTTTTTCGAATTTGACTAATGCTGTTAGCCCTAATGGCTTTGACAGCGTCCCCGATAAGACGGGCGAGCGCGGAAGCATCGCCGAGAGGCGAACCGCGACCTCCGACGCGCTATTTATAGGCTCGCGGCGCGGCCCCTGCATTTGAAATCTGTAATATCTTCGAAACTGTTAATTTAAAATTACATGCTGTAAAGGGTCATATTGATCAATATTAAATAAACAATATATTTAAGGTTCTTAATTGGATAAGGATTAATGCTGTATTGTATAAAAATTGCTTTGAACATAAGGCATCATTTTTCATAAAAAGTAAGTGACAAAAACTGCTATTGTGGGTTATCCATAAGAGATAGACATATACTATCGCGGACTTTTCTGTAGACCTTTTCAATGTGTACAAATACTTAGTACATTATTTTGATAAATCTCGTAGGGTTTAGCCTGCGTTTGCAATGTAAGCGGAAAAAAATGTAATTATTTACGACGTCACACCAGAAACCTCAAAAATTACAGTATTTCTCTACTCCATATTGAATGTTATTAGACATGTAGACCTTCCTCTAAAATCACTCTATCTATTAAAAAAAAACCGCATCAAAATCTGTTGCATAGTTTTAAAGATTGAAGCATACATAGGGATATACGGACATAGGGACAGACAGAGAATGCGACTTTGTTTTATACTATGTAGTGATATTAATTATTTTTACAATTGATTAGACAATGTCTTTACATACAACATTCATAGCTTTCTTATCATTAGACAATATAAACTTGAAAGAAGGACATTTAGTTGCGCCTCCGGTCGCTGCTAAATTCGAAGTGCTTATAGGTCTAAGCGCGGCCTCCTCGCGAGATTTTAAATCTGTAATATCTCCGAAAATGTTCACTTAAATTACATGCTGTAAAGGGCAATATTGATCTATATTAAATCAACAATTTATTTAAGGTACTCAATTGGATAAGGATTAATGCTGTATTGTATAAAAATTGCTTTGAACATAAGGCATCATTTTTCGTAAAAAGTAAATGAAAAACACTGCTATTGTGGGTTATCCATAAGAGATAGATATATACCATCGCGGACTTTTCTGTAGACCTTTTCAAGGTGTACAAATACTTAGTACATCATTTTGATAAATCTCGTGGGGTTTAGCCTGCGTTTGCAATGTAAGCGGAAAAAAATGTAATTATTTACAGAAACCTCAAAAATTACATTATTTCTCTACTTCGTATTGAATGTTATTATACGTACAAACCTTCCTCTGGAATCACTCTATCTATTAAAAAAAACCGCATCAAAATCGGTTGCGTAGTTTTAAAGTTTTATGCGTACATACTGAAATATGGACTTTGTTTTATAATATGTAGTGAAGTCGCATTCTCCCTATGTACGCATAAAACTTTAAAACTACGCAACAGATTTTGATGCGGTTTTTTTAATACATAGAGTGATTCCAGAGGAAGGTTTGTACGTATAATTACATTCAATACGGAGTAGAGAAATACTGTAATTTTTGAGGTTTCTGTAAATAATTAATTTTTTTTCTGCTTACATTGCAAACGCAGGCTAAACCCTACGAGATTTATCAAAATAATGTACTAAGTATTTGTACATCTTGAAAAGGTCTACAGAAAAGTCCGCGATGGTATATGTCTATCTCTTATGGATAACCCACTATAGCATTTTTTGTCATTTACTTTTTAAGAAAAATTATGCCATATTTTTGAAGCAATTTTTATACAATACAGCATTAATCCCTATCCAATTAAGTACCTTAATTAAATAGTTGATTTAATATAGATCAATATGGCCGTTTACAGCATGTAATTTAAGTGAACATTTTCAGAGATATTACAGATTTAGAATGCTGCGCTTCGCCCTATAACACTTCTACTTTAGCAGCTATGTCGCTCTTTCAAGAGTTTGTTTAAATACATTCTGTAATTAATTGTAAAAATAAAATACATAGGGAAAATATAAAAGTAAATAAGTAAAAATGTACTATACGAATTTAGATATTCCAAAGATAGCAGGAAATCTTCTTGGTATAGGGAAAGGAAATTGTTTTTCTCCAAATTTAAGGCTTGTGGACCCCGGGCAGTAATGAATAAATAAAAACTACCCGATCGATTTTAATCATTTTTTTTACACTGACTGACATGGGATATTTTATACCTGTGTGAAGCAGGGGCAGGCCGCTAGTTCTTAATATAATAACCTAACCTTGCATGGATAACCTAAAACCTTAAACATGCAGTATAATTTTTATTTCCTATTTGACTTAGTTATCGTTATATAAAAATTATGATATGTACATTAATTTCGATTGATGAATTAGCTATATTCATTATTATATTAAGGATATGTCTTGCTATTTTATATAGCTTCTAGTGTCTTGTAGTGGAATAAATGGTTAATAATGGAACATTAAAGTTAAAGTTTTTTAGAAGTTGTTCTAATTGATCATAAGTGTGTATCTATCTTTGTTATGAATAATTTGGACATAAGTTAAATGGTCTACTTAATATATTTTTTTTAGAAGTATTTTCAATTGAAGTTGTATACTTCATTGTATTATATTAGATCTTTAAAAATGATTGTCAAGTTTTTTATAATGAGACCCGGATGAAAAGGGAGTAAATAGCAAAAGAGAGCAAGTTTATTCTTCATAAAGCAATATAGGGTATATTGCTTTATATAACACTATTGTTGATTTTTAATTAAAAAAGCATAATTTAAATTTACGATTGATTAAACGATTGATTGATTAATTGCAGATTCAATAATTCTCAGATCCAAGATTTAGAGTAATTTTTGAAAGAATAACAGCAATATTAAAAGACTGTTCTATAAAACTGAAACTAAATATTTATGTAATTTATAAATCACTTAAAATGTGCAACTGTTTATATCTAACAGAAATTAAATAACAAACAATATTTCTCCTTCATACTTATGTAATAATAATAAAAAGCAATTTTTCTAAAAGTGAACCCATTTACTCTTTCTTAACAAATAAATGCATAATGACACAGACAACATTTTTTTTATATTATAGAATAACTATTCATATAGATTCAAATACAACCGCGTTCGGCTACGTTCCGCGGTAGCCGTATGGCGGGACATCCTCGACCGCTTCATCACCTAGTGGTGACATGTCTCTCCCAGCTACACAGTACAGACTCAGTACAGCTCATAGTTATCGACCTCTGTAATTTGAGAAAATGCATTTGAGGTAACTAATACTCAAGTGAAGTCTGAATTTATGGAGCTAAGTTAGATTCCCGTAATTTCAGCCACAGATGTAAGCGTGCACTCATACATCAGTAGCCAAAAGCGACTGGGAAAAGAATTAAGGTTTTACATGTATTGCAGGTGCCAAATACCGGCTCTTTGCCAACCGCAACACATAACCATTACAAAAAAAATGTAAAAGTTAATGATGTACGAATTAGCAAAACTGCACAATTTCAGAAATCAATACGACACCTTTATATTGGCTAGCCCGTTAATAAAACGTCTAACAAAGTAGCGCGCTTTTGAAGCTAATGTTTGACGATACAGAAAACGAACATTACCAACAAAACGCCTACACAGTATGGGAAGAAAGAACACTGCAGTGTCCACCTCAACCATACTGTTAAATGAGAAGAAAAAGCCCTGCAGCTTTTACAGGAGGGCAGTTAGGCGCTGCTAGTGCGACCCGGGAGTCTGACAGCTGGCCTCGTGACTCTACGAGCTACGTTGGTCTGGCCTCGCTGCCGCCAATGGAGATGTGCCGCCGCCCCTCACCCCAGGCCGACCCGTCTGGCTATGCCGCAGCTGCTGTCGCTCCGCCGTCGCCTCGAGCGCTAGAACAGCGCCAGGCCGAACAGTAGCGTCAACCACCAGGAACAGGACCGAAGACGTCGTACGCATCTTTCGACCGCTGTAATTTGAAAAAATGCATTTGAGGTAACTCATACTCATGTGAAGTCTGAATTTATGAAGCTAAGTTAGATTCCCGTAATTTCAGCCACAGATGTAAGCGTGCACTCAAACATCAGTAGCCAAAAGGGACTGGGAAAAGAATTAAGGTTTTACATGTATTGCAGGTGCCAAATACCGGCTCTTTGCCAACCGCAACACATCACCATTATAAAAAAATGTAAAAGTTAATGACGTACGAATTACCAAAACTGCGCAATTTCAGAAATCAGTACGACACCTTTATAATGGCTAGCCCGTTAATAAAACGTCCAACAAAGTAGCGCGCTTTTGAAGCTAATGTTCGACGATACAGAAAACGAACATTACCATCAAAACGCCTACACAGTATGGGAAGAAAGAACACTGCAGTGTCCACCTCAACCATACTGTTAATTGAGAAGAAAAGGCCCTGCAGCTTTTACAGGAGGGCAGTCAGACGCTGCCAGTCATTAAATATTAAAGATTACAATGTTTATATTTACCTAAGCTATGATTAAAACAGAGTAATTATGCAAAAGTAATAATAAAATTATTTAATCGGCGATGAAGTAAAATAGAAAATATATATAATGCTAAATGTACAGTGGACAATCGGTTATCATACCTGATACATGCAGGATTCGTAAAAAACACATGCACAAGCCTCCACCATACACAAGCACTATATATATTCACTATCACAAACTCAACAACTCAAATGTTTGAATTTCAACAAACATTCTCGGATAAAATGTGAGTAGTTATCCAAAACTTAATAACAAATAAACTATACTTTTGCACTATTTAATACGAAGAAAATTGAAACGTACTGACTCACCAGAAACGTTCGTTATACGTAATATATAACTGTAATCACTTTTTACTTACGCAAAAATATACAAACCAACAAATGATTTTTAATTAAGATTAGACAAGAGTAAGTTTAAAAAGCCAAAATTGCCGTCAATCAGGATGCACGGACAACGGGCACGACGCGAGTAAACTTTTACACTTCTGATGTCAACGCACACTATATACAAGAACAAGATATAATAGGAATGCCACAATTCCCGTTTCGAGATGCACTTCTCTCGAATGACGAACAAGGACTGAATGTCACTGAAACGTTTTATCAATAGGAAGACTCCCCACCGGAAACAATAACGGCACAGTGCTGCCCCTATTTAATCAAAAAGAGCGCGATCAGGGTTGCCACCTTTTTTTTTGAAGAAAAATAGTATTTTTCTTTTTAAATCAAAAAAATATAGTACTTTTATGAAATTCAGGAAAAAAAAATAGTACACATGTTTTTATTGAACTGTAATAATATTGGGAAGTTTTATTTTTTAATTTTAAAATATAAGTAAAAATAAAACTGAAATAATAAAAATAAAACTTTTCCTTCTATAGTAATATTTATTGTGTATGCTTTATTGAAGTGTTGTATATCATATGTCATACCCAATATCAGTTATATTCTATGTTTTAAGTGGTTATTTCTGAATAGTCTTTATTCTGTCTGCGACAGACAATATGGATTATAGACATACTTTAATTATTTAACAGAAAGTTATTTGTTCAAGATACTTTAACATACTATCCCATTTAGCTATGCACATTTCAACTGGATTTTCGTCTGAGTAACTGTGTCTGGTCAAGGCACTGCTACTGTTGTTGCAATGAATTCATTAATATCTGATACAATGGCTGATATTCTTCAAGTGAGTTAAAATGTTTCAAATATAAATCATTTTTGTTTGTAAACACAAAAATTGGCATGTGTATGTTTAAAGTAACGGCCTGTTATCCACCCCAGCAGTGGGAACCATAAGCTTCCTCTATCCGTTTTTTGGAGAGAAGTATTGTAGCAAAGACCTACCATCGTATCCCTTGAATTCGCTAGAAGTATGCGGATTTCCTTACCATATTTTCCTTCACCGAAAAGCGTGTCATAAATTGCAATTGTCAATTAGACATGTGCCTGCGCGGGGTATAAACCCATGATCGTCTTTACAGAGTCGCACGGCCTCACCGCTGAGCTATCACAGCTTGTTCCATATTTATTAAAATGTTTTTGCAATAATTTTCAGATGAACCTGGTCATTGCCAAAGAGAGTACTCATTGGGATGATGTCTAAGGGCTATATGCTGTTGATGCTTTATGGGATGAAGCACATGATTAGGTCAATTGATTTGACTAGATGAAGGCAAGTAAATATTTGATGTAAAGTATGTCAGTCTGTCCATTTCACTTTCAATTAAAACTGAAGCTTATATGTCTAATGGGCTAACTGCCTAATCCGTTTGAGATATAACAAAAAATGTTTGGTACAATTTTTCCTCTATTATAGTGATGCAAAAAAGTGTGTGATATAAGAATAGCTTACAAGACATATTAGTGATGATCATTGGAACTTTGTCACATATGCTTCTTAATTGTCACATACAATTCAGTATTTGGAAAGCATAATATTTTAGCCTGGTACTGCTAACAGTACAAAATCAAAGATATTTAACATAACACAAAGATTGTCACAGATACCCCTTATATTTTATTATTAAAAAAAAAATTATTTGTAATTATAGTCTCTATTCTATACTTAAAATATAACTGTAGACAAAGTTATAGACACGTAAAAAATATTTTCCAGACACTATTTAAGACCAGTAGAAGCTAATAACATATTTTTAAAATCTCTGTTATTTGTCAATGCATCATTCTCCTACCCTTATCCCACTCTAAATGGGTAGGCACAACAAGTTTTAAACATGTTATTACATGATTTGGTAACCTACGACCGGCCGCCTGCCCGACGTACTTACCTTAATCGGTTTTCGCGACACCTAGGTAAGAAATGAGGGTGGTCTATTATACTCAGGGGATATCAATGCCAAGATTGTCTGTAAGACTACCTTTGCAAACTAATGTTCTATCTATACATTATTTAAGAATTACTTATTTATTACAGGTTAAATATGCTGCGAACTTTTCCGCCGGGAAGTGTCCACGAGCCCGATGATGCAGATGAACATATATGAAGAGCTTCAGTCGAATCATAATTATTTAGCCTCATTTATTGACATTAGTAATAACATTTTCACAGCGCGAATGCTTTTATTCACTAACAATTTATTTTGCCGCCTGAACCATTCGGAATTTTGGAATAAGGCTGTAAAAGTCCGCTTCAATGCTAGAGACTCAAGAGAAGGTTGTGTCTTCAAAATAGTATTCATATTAGTATAATTGACAAACATTATGAAGTTTGAAACTTCTTTACTAGGACTCAATGGATTTTTTTTCAAATCTGTGGATAAGGGGGCTTTAGCACACTAGAACGGATCATAATTTGGTTTCATTTTTTAAAACATTATTCGTTAATATTATTGTTTGATAGTTATAGTACTTTGTATTCCATCAGAAATATTTTCCAGACCCAAGCCATATCATATTACCGGTTCAGTATATTGATATATCGGTCATGTGCAGCAATAACAACTCAAAAACTCATATTTTGAGATGAATGGGTTTAAAATTTTCATTACTAAGGAAAATGGATAACAATTGCTTAGTTGCTAGTTTACTTAAACGACGGGCTTATAATGCATTATGAGTTCTGCCTGTATTGCTGCTAAAAATTGTGTATTTTAACATTAACACCATTTATTCCTATTCAAAACACGTGTTTTTACTTGTGTAGCAAAACTAAAAACCTGAACAATCCTGGGAGTAATATATTTTCAAAACAGAAAATTTAAATTGGGAAATTTTTATAATTACGCTATCACTAGATATTATAAAACAAAGTCGCATTCTCCCTATGTACGCATAAAACTTTAAAACTACGCAACAGATTTTGATGCGGTTTTTTTAATAGATAGAGTGATTCCAGAGGAAGGTTTGTATGTATAATTACATTCAATACGGAGTAAAGAAATACTGTAATTTTTGAGGTTTCTGTAAATAATTACATTTTTTCCGCTTACATTGCAAACGCAGGCTAAACCCTACGAGATTTATCAAAATAATGTACTAAGTATTTGTACATCTTGAAAAGGTCTACAGAAAAGTCCGCGATGGTATATGTCTATCTCTTATGGATAACCCAACATAGCATTTTTTGTCATTTACTTTTTACGAAAAGTAATGCCATATTTTTGAAGCAATTTTTATACAATACAGCATTAATCCTTATCCAATTAAGTACCTTAAATAAATTGTTGATTTAATAAAGATCAATATGGCTGTTTACAGCATGTAATTTAAGTGAACATTTTCCGAGATATTACAGATTTAAAATGCCGTGAGGACGCCGCATTTCGTCCTATAACACTTCGACTTTAGCAGCGATGTCGCTCTTTCAAGAGTTTGTTTAAAGACATTCTGTAATTAATTGTAAAAATAAAATACATAGGGAAAAATGTTAAAATAAATACGCAAATATGTACTATATGAATTTAGATATTAAAAGATAGCAGGAAATCTTCTTGGAATAGGGAGAGGGAAATTGTTTTTCTCCAAATTTAACTCTTGCGGGCCACGGGCAGTAATGAATAAATCAAAACTACTGGATCGATTATAATTTTTTTTCACTGAGTGACATGGGCGATATATTTTATGCCCGTGCGAAGCAGGGGCAGGCCGCTAGTTGTCTAATAAAACTAAAAGATTTGATCTAGTTAAAATTATATTATCCATCACAAAAACTTATAGCTTTGGAATGGCATTATATGGCATGTAAAGTGTTAATGAGTCAAAAATGTATATAACTTAAAAAACTATAATTCTTGGTTAACTTGCGTTAATCATAAATATGATTTCTTATAAGTTTTTTTGCATATTCGTTATCATAATGCGAGTTAGACAATGGTGTATTAATGTTAAGGAGAATTCACAGTACTACAGATACTTGAAAAACGATAATGGAAATGGAAAATTTTATCGCAAGTAAAGTTATAGATCTATGATACATGAGGCAAAAGTAACTAACTAATATTACTATTATTAACATTTAAAAAGTGATACAGTTTTCATATTTAACAATATTAGTATTTTACTATACATACTCCTTAAGTATAAAAACGTAACAAGATGTAAACAAACAAACCATGTGATTCAGGAGTGACAAATATGTCATTACAATAATATTATTAACAAATGAAGAAATTGGAATTCAACTGCAGTGGTCCAAAGAATATCTCCAATATTTATAAAAGTAATTTTCTTAAATTGATTGTTATTTTCTAAAATTAAATATTTACATATTTAGTATAGCAAAACAGCAATATATAATTTAATGAATTTCAGCAGATACAAATTAGCCAAGTAAACTACCTAAAATAGTAATTGCATTAGATTGCCGACGTAACATAATATCAATATTCTATGAGTTTCACTCTGTGATACTTAAATGTGTAGTATTTTAGTGTCTTTAATATTGTCCATCGTTTTCTTTAAATATTTTATAATACCTTTATGTTTGGGTTCTTAAAAGTGGATATATCATAATATTCTTATTTAATTGTTTCAAAATTTGTAAAATTATTGATAGCAATCATACCATATTTAATCTTATTAAGTGGTGCGAATACTATCAATAACTTTAAATTCTTTGAAAGAAATATAAATAACATTTAATATTAGTATCATGTGTTGTAATAAAAGATACTTTATACTAGGCAGATAATGCCTACTATAAAGTACCTGTTTTGACATGTTTACATTTAGTTAAATATTTAACCCATGGAGTATAGTTAATCATGATATTTTCTTTCATCGCAAAGCTTGATATCAATTGGCACATTAAATATGGCAAAATTTCACAATTTAATTCTTACTTTATATGTATAAATCCGAAGTGTTAACTGATATGATGGAAAATATTATACTTAGAGATAAAAACCACTAATATTCTATAAAACTACTACTAATATATCTAAAAAAGACTTAAATATAAAAGAAATATTTATAATTTACCATCAAGTACACTCCTTTTAAGTATAATGTTTTGTCCTAAATACTTAAACGGTAAAAACGAAAGCATCTATTGTTTCAAATACTAATCATGTACATTTGTTTTCGAGTGAATATTTTAAATTAATTTTGTTTAATAATAATATATAGTAATTTAAATTACAATTCCTACATTTTCTAGATAGTTTGAGGACTGTGAAAGCTCTGTTTGGATAATTTCTAGTCAGCTTGCTGTTCCTGTTTCCTATTTAAAAATAGTAATAATTTTTGAAGTTGTACTTTTAGCGTGTTTAAGAAAAACGTTTTTTTTTAAGAAGCATGCACTTAGAAATGCAAAACTGTTGTTGTATATATATTTTTTTTATTGCAGTAAAAGTCTTAATAAAGAAGTTCCTTAAATATTTTGGTTTATTAATATTTAAAAATAATTATTAATATGTAACAGGAAAAGCGGTTATCCAAAAATCGGTAAGAGCGGTGTGCGAATCGATAATCATCTTTTGACATCACTAATCACGGTTTTAGCGCACCAAGTACATCACTAATTTTACTACGATTTTACGTCATACGTTATATATATATATATATATATATATATTACTACTCCATATGTCAGAAAGAGTCAGAGCTGAGACTAAATCCGTTTTTTATGGATGAAACGGGTGAGAGGCAGATAGTTTTTTATGAATGAGAATGTAAGTAGCTATAGTGCTACTTTACACCCCCCCCCTATTTAGGCTCTGATTGGGTTTTGTGTAATATTTATTGTTTAGTCCTATTAGAAATAGAAATCATGTGAAGCACAGAATAAAACTAGCAATAACTGAGGTACCAGCATAATCTATGGTGGCAGCAATAAGTTGTGTTTTTGTAATGTTTGTGCATAGTTTACCAACTATAAAATAGGCTTGGGTAAAAAATATCGATATATCAAAATATCGATATTTTATCAGAAAATAATCGATATAAATCAGCGATATTTTTTCCCGCGATATATCGACTTTCGATATTTATTTTTAGATATCAAAATCGATATATTTTTTAAAGTTCTGCTGTCTGCTTTTGCGTCACATCATGTATTTGACAAATCTGATCCAATAAAGTTCTGGATAAATTGTCGTCATTTCACGCCGGTTCTCTCGGATATAGCTCTAAAATATATGATTTGCCAAGCTTCTTCAGTGTCATCTGAAAGGGTTGCTTCAGTGGTGAATTTGGCTGTACCGAATGAAAGGAGCAGATTAACAGGGGAGCACATCATACAAAGAGTGCTCCTGATGTCAATATTAGACAAATATTGGAATGAATGAATAATGTATTTTTGTTGTGTTGATGATGTTGATTTTACTTGGCTTTTCTGTATTTTCAATAAAATAAAACTGATGTCAAAACCACCAGATGTGTATTTGCTTCCAAATTTCGAATATTTTGGCAATTTTTATAGATAATCGCTTATTGCAAAGACAATATCGATATATCAATATATCTATATATTTAGTCAATACTTATCGATATATTTGAAAAACATCGATACGATATATATCGATGTTTTTTCCTCACTTTCCCATCCCTACTATAAAAATATTTGTGGTTGGTATAATCGAGGAATTAACAAAGAATCGATTTTTATTCATCATAAAAGTTTTTTTTTAACGTTTTTTCTAATTTTTTAAGATAAGATATGCATTGTTGGATGAAACCAATGTAGATGAACTGCACATTTATAATCGGATTTCACAAACAGTGCATCTGTAATTATTTTTTGGTAACTGTCCACTTTCATTTACTGTAATTAATTATTAATATTAAAAACTTTACAAACCCAAAAATTGATTATCATTCGATTATTTTATATAAGTTTATCTATTTTTTTAACAATCGAGTTATTTTAAAGGGATAAAATTCGATTATTTATTAATAGATTTTTTCTACTCCAAGCCACATCCCTAGTATTTTCTTTGACGTATTTAAAAACTTTTTTTTTGCCATCTTCGTCTTGCCATCATTTGCCATCTTTGTTTTGTCCGTGTTCGAAATTGTCAAAATGACAATTATAGGTTCAGTGTATTTATATTTCGAGGTTGTATTAATTTTAACAGATTTAGATAAGTTTACGTGTAATGAACTTAAATATGAGGTTTTTTGATAATTAATAATGAAATAGAGTATCATAATATAACTGAATATACCTGTGAAAAGTCTGTGATTAAAAGTTTCGTGATGGATAACGTAACAGAAAAATTAGTGCAATGTTTTGGTCACAGAAAGTTTAAAAGCGAGCTCCAAGAAAGAGCTGTGAGAGCAATTGCAAGAGGTAGGTACATGGCCGAAGTGATTTACTGTTTATTCAACAATTGTAACTTATAGTATATTTAACTTTCAGTGCTAAATGCCGTCTATTTGCGAATGTTCTATTTGGATAGCTTATCGGATTTCGGTGTTGCCATAACACTGCACAGATAATATGTTATCTAACAATAATGTTTTTTTATCATTTGTTCTTTCAGGTGTTCATGATGTATTTGTTTCAATGCCTACTGGGTCAGGGAAATCATTATGCTTCCAACTACCAGCTTTGTTGCAGGACAACAAAGTTGCCATTGTTTTCTCACCCCTGTTAGCATTAATAAAAGATCAAATAGATCATTTAACAAAGTTAAAAATCGTTGCTGAATCAATTAATTCTAAAATGACAGTTAAAGATAGAGAAAGAGTTTTGAATGACCTTCGCAGCATGAAACCGAATACAAAATTTTTATATGTTACACCAGAACAAGCAGCTACAGAAACATTTAAATCACTCATAGAACATCTAGTCAAATATAAGAAAGTATCATACATAATAGTAGATGAAGCACATTGTGTCAGTGAGTGGGGACATGACTTTAGACCAGATTATTTGAAGTTAGGTAACTTAAGAGAGAAGTACAGGAGCATTCCATGGGTGGCTCTCACAGCCACTGCCAGTGGTGCAGTAGCTAAAGATATACTGGATAACCTTAAATTGTTGCAACCAGTAGCACAATACAAGACACCCAGTTTTAGAAGGAATCTTTTTTATGATGTTGTGTATCAAAATTGTATACAAGATGAAATTGGAGACTTGCTTGATTTTCTCAAGAAAAATCTGAGAGATGATGAAAGTGTTAAGCCAGTAAGTAATAATTAATAGTTTTAATATCACTACATATTATAAAACAAAGTCCATATTTCCCTATGTACGCATAAAACTTTAAAACTACGCAACAGATTTTGATGCGGTTTTTTTTAATAGATAGAGTGATTCCAGAGGAAGGTTTGTACATATAATAACATTCAATACGGGGTAGAGAAATACTGTAATTTTTGAGGTTTCTGTAAATAATGACATTTTTTTCCGCTTACATTGCAAACGCAGGCTAAACCCTACGAGGTTTTTTAAAATGATGTACTAAGTATTTGTACACCTTGAAAAGGTCTACAGAAAAGTCCGCGATGGTATATGTCTATCTCCTATGGATAACCCACTATAGCATTTTTTGTCATTTACTTTTTACGAAAAATAATGCCTTATTTTTAAAGCAATTTTTATACAATACAGCATTATTCCTTATCCAATTAAGTACCTTAAATAAATAGTTGATTTAATATAGATCAATATGGCCGTTTTCAGCATGTAATTTAAGTGAACATTTTCGGAGATATTACAGATTTAAAATGCCGTGAAAATGCCGTTTAAAACGCCGCGCTTCGCCCTATAACACTTCGACTTTAGCAGCGATGTCGCTCTTTTAAGAGTTTGTTTAAAGACATTCTGTAATTAATTGTAAAAATAAAATACATAGGGAAAATGTAAAAGTAAATAAGAAAAAATGTACTATAATTAAGAATTTAGATATTCCAAAGATAGCAGGAAATCTTCTTGGTGTAGGGAAAGGAAATTGTTTTTCTCCAAATTTAACGCTTGCGGGCCACGGGCAGTAATGAATAAATCAAAACTACTGGATCGGTTTTAATCATTTTTTTACACTGACTGACATGGAATATATATTTTATACCCGTGCGAAGCAGGGGCAGGCCGCTAGTAATAATATATAATGATATTTAGTTTTACTAAATTAAAATCAATTTAGTGTTCGAGTAATATAAACATATGAGCAAATTGTCAGTAAATTTACAAATTTTATACTACAGTTTTCCAATATTGAATTTTTTTTCTTTGTCTCCAATAAATTTGATTATTTTTAAAAACACAATACAGGTCATTTATAGAAATAGTTGTTACTTTGCAGAATTCTATAGTAAAAAACTTTTCTCCTTTTGCCTTGTAAATAAGGAATCATCAAGCAATAGGCTCCACAACAAAATCGCACAATGAATTATAGCAGAATATAACTTTTGTATATGAGAAGTCCAGCCCTTATTTGCTGCTTCTTTTACTATGTTCTCAATAATTTCAAATTAGAAGCATTATATTGTTTTTTAGTCAAATAATTATATTTTAGATTTACAAGCTCGTTTTGAGTTATTTTTTATTGTAGTAATCTCATAAACCTATGGTTAATGAGATGTTTGAAACTAAGAAATTAACAATATGTTATACATAAATAAGGCAATCATTCTTATAAGAGAAGGATCTTTTATTCAAAATATTACATGTTATGAATAAGAGCATTTATGCTTAGACATGTTTTATTTACTTAACAGTAACAGGGTTATTATGCAGAATGCACAACTACAAGATAAAAATGCAAGAATTTAAAAATAATTCCATGTATGTCTCATAACAAAACAGGCTATGATATAACATTCAATGAAAAATCTGCAAGGACATGAATAGTGTGTAGAAAGTATATTCCATCAAGCTAATTTTGTTGAAATCTACAGTTACTATTATACTGTTTATATACAGGATATGTCTGTATTGCAGTGTACTTAACAGAGTAAAGATGACTTTCAGCAGAACTTTTAGGGTAATAAACTTAGTAATTATTAAAATTCCTATTTTAGAAAGATAAAAGTGCTGCTATTGTATACTGCAGAACAAGAGAACAAACAGAAGAAATGTCAAACATGTTAACAAAAAGAGGTTTAAAGTCTTTGGCATATCATGGAGGTAACTATAGTAATAGTTGAAGACAAAAATTAATATTAAAATTGTTACTGTACTAAAACAATTAACAGATACTGCTTTAGGGCACAAAGAGATAAGCTTGACTACACTGTGTATAAATGTGTGTGTATATGTATATATATATATATATATATATATATATATATATATATATATATATAAAGTTGAAGAGTTTGTTTGGACACGTTAATAACAGGAACTACTAGACTGATTTGAAAAATTCTTGGAGTGTAAGATAGTCCATTTATTGAGGAACATTATAAGCTATAAAACATCATGCTCAAATGAATAAGAGAGGAGCAGCGATAAAAAATATTTCAAAAACGGCAAAATTAAAGCTTTCCTTGCGTGCGCTTAGTAAACAGTGAAAGTTATTAAAAATCTCTTATGAATAAAATTAATTACAATTTTGTGTTCAAAATTTAATTCGGGAAAAAATTTGTGACACACTGATTTCCATGCAGGCAAAGCTATTGACACATCTGTTACAGCTATAAAAGTTCAATATGGTTTTTATGAAACTATCTTAGATATTCGAAATGAAATAATTGCTATAAAACTTCAATTATAAAATAAAATTATATTCAAAGTTACAACCCTAAATTTGACGATCATGAGCTAATAACAGTCTGCTATTGTGTTTAGATTTTTCGTGAATTCGCCCACTCAGGCATTATCAATAATTACTTCCCTTGTCAGACTTGTTGGTGACCGCAGTACAGCTGGTTATCAGCCTGTTGCTTTTTTGTCAGCAACACTGTATACATACCAATAAAAGAATTTAAATTTAAATAAAACCTTGCATAAATTTTACCTATTATTTACTGTAACACTTAGAGGCTGCATCTATAGTAGCTGTTAGTGCAATTACGTATATAATCGTATTTTAGTTATTATATCGCTACAGGCTAAAGATAAGACGTGAATATACCCGGTTTCTATAAATTAACTGTCCATAAAACTCTGGATATAGCTAACGAAAGTTCTAAAAAAAAAAAAAATTAACGTTTCAGGTTTAAAGGCTGGAGAACGAATATCAGTGCAAGAGCAATGGTCGAATGGAGAGTGTGGATGTGTGTGTGCAACAGTTTCTTTTGGAATGGGCGTGGATAAGGCTAGTGTGCGTGCCGTAGTGCATTGGGGGTTACCACAGAATGTTGCCGCTTACTACCAGGTAAATTTTATTATCTGTTACATTACTTAATTTTTTTTATTCATTATTTTGATTGGTAATTTACGTATGAATATATTGAAATTCAAATTGGATTGAAAGTAATATTTAAACGTCGTGTGACTATTCCACTGGGCATAGGCCTCCTCTCTCCTTATTTGGAAAGGTTTGGAATGTAATTCTAAAAATCTAATGTCAATTTAGTACATAATTTTAAATAGAAAAAGTCTTAGTCCTAGTGAGACATGAGTATAGCAGTTTTGTATACATTAAATGGAAAAAGTCATTAGCGCTTTATCCTGGTTAGGATTTGAACCCATCAAGGGGATCCCTTGAGAGAGTAATATGGTCTCACCGTTCAGCTATCACAGTTTATTCAAAATAATAATATTTAATAAGGTTATTTTAAAGTATAATATGTATTCATTTGTTCATTTGTAGGAATCGGGGAGAGCAGGTCGTGATGGAAAACCTGCATGTTGTCGTATATACTACTGTCGGAGTGAAAGAAATGCAGTGGACTTTCTACTGAAGTCGGAGCTTGGTCGTGCTAAAACGCCAGAGCAAAAGCAACGTTGCAAAAACGCCTATAAGAGTTTCGAAATTATGGTCAAATACTGTGAGGAAGTCAAGTAATTCCCTTTATAATTTATTAGACATAGTGAATAAATATAAATAAGCTAAATTGTTTTTAGATCTAACTTTGATTGAAATATCTTTCTGTGGGTAGAGTATATATATTTTGTATTTTATTCTTAATATTTTAGTTTCTTTTGCAAGAGAGGTTTTAGAGGTTTTCTTCCTCGCAACCCATTCCCATTGCTGGGCTTCCGGGCTTTGCCGACGGTGGCTGAAAACCATGTCCAGTCAGACTTAATCAAACCCAACTGGACCCGTCGCTCGATAGAGACTAGAGTCCCCGGCCCATGTAGTTTGCTAATCAGAGGGACAATTCGCCACCCCACAGTGGTTCGTTAGCCAAACCTAAGGAATACATATTAGAGTATTCCAAAGGTGTGCCCAGGGTGACCCACGAGAAAGCCGACCACTTTGTCACCCCCTTCGTTCACGCTAACTTAACCATTTAAATACCGTCAATAATGTAATGTGTAAAATTAATTAATGTCGGTAAAGCGTAAGCAGCTTATATTAATTATTCATTGTATTAGCTCAGTTAAATTTGTCCAGTAAACGAATAAAAATAAAATATAAATACTCTCTAAAGATTCCGCTTTTGGCGTAAGCCGAAAAACTTGGAATCTAAATACTTCTGTAAATACAGTTTTGAATTGATTTTGACACATCGTGAATAAAAATAAGTTCCATGGGTTTATTATAGATGGCGTTTTGAATGTCATCCTATTTAATTCCTGTTGAATTAACAGGATTTCTATAGCCTATATGTTACCCTGGTGTATAAGGAATATTTGTGCCAAATTTCATCGATATTGGTTCAGCGGATTGACCGTGAAAACGTAACAGACAGACTAGCATTTATAATATTGTAAGGATTCACCATGAAATGCTTAATAAGGATTAATACTTTATTTGTCTTAATAGATTTCTGTATAATTTTCTCAGTTTGCTTCACAGTATATTTTAAGTAATTTAATTTTTGTGTATAGAAATATAAAGAATTATAAAACAATAGGCGATGTATATAATAGACAAAGTAGGAACCGACATAAGCTTGCGGCCCCTGCTTTGCGCCTTGAATAAGTACGTAAGTCGTTTGTGGGTTGGGTATAAGATTCTATAATAAAATTCCACAATCAATTTTAACTTTGCCATTACAGTAGTTTAAAAACACTATTAAGGAGAGCCTGATACAGAAAGCCTACTATACTGTTGAGGATTATTTAGACTTTAAAAATGCGTGGATATAAATATTGTTCGACCCTGTAAAAGATAGAAACAATTTAATGTAACTAGCATTAAGAAATTGTATTTTTTAAAAAGAGCAACCGCCGAGTTTCTTGCTGTCTCTTCTCGGTAGGAACAGCTTTCCGAACCAGCAGTAGAGTTTACGATTCAAAAGCACTTGTTTACAAGTTTATTTGAATAAAAAATAATTTGAATTTGAATCAGATGCCGCCACAGGACGTTCTCTGAATATTTCGGCGAGGAGACCCCGAAGTGCGTCAGTCGGTGCGACGTGTGCAAGGACGCGCGCGCCGTCCGTCGCGCGCTCGAGCAGCACCAGCGGCGCGCGATGAGCGCCACGCTCGGCCAGGGGGGCTTCGTTACGCACGAGGATACTTCGGACTTGTACGGCGGAGGCCGGGCGGGACAGATGAGGTATCCATTTCACTATTCACTACAAACACAACAATACACTCTACTAAAGTAATTTTAACTGATCTTTCATCATTCTCCCGCCCTTATCCCGATCTAAGTGGGCTCAGTGCAACATCTTATAAATATGTTTTCACATTATTCGGCTTCACACACAAGACAACACAAAAAAGAATACACTACACACATTCCCTACAACAATCTCAAAGATCGTTTCGCCCTTCAAACTCATATGCTTTGCGATTTTGTCGTGGAGCCTATCTCCTGACGATGCTCCGGTTGCGGGGTGAAATGATATTAGTGCTAAAATAAATGTACCTAACATTTTTAGAATTACTGGATAAATTTTAATGTCAATATCCTTAATAGTTTATAATATAATTACTAAATTCACATTATAGGGAAGGTCAATCTTATTATGGGGAAGGCAGTGGTGAGTCTGAAGGAGAGTCCGACCCTCGGCGGGTAGCTAACGAAACAAGATCTCTTATTATAAAAGAATTTGCTAATAGAAAGAAGAGTCTAGAAAAAGATAGAAAGCGAAACAGTAGTACTGAAGCCGCTAAGTACTCTAAATGCAAAGCAGCCGAAAGTACAGAAAATAAGGTGATAGAATTGTTTTTTATTGTGTTGTAATTTTTTTTTTTGCATTCACAAATCTGTTTCTATGTTATTATTCTAGGTAAATGGTTTGACAGTGACAGGACGTGAGGGCTACCTTACTTTATTGACAGATGCTTTAAAAAATAATCTAGAGCGCCTTAAAGGTATTGATGAACCAGATAAAATATTATCAAGAAATGATGTAGAACAATGTGCAGTGGACATTGAGTACGAAGCATTCTCCAAATGTACTGTTGTTAGTTTATACAGACGAGCTATGACGAAATTGGTAAAAAATTGTAACATTGATCCACTGTTCTTAATAAAGAATGATTTTATAAAACAATAAATATTTTCAGATATCATCCATAAAAGCGTGTAAAGATAATCTGTATCCTGAACTAAAAACATTTGTACCGAAAAAACGTGATACCCTTGCTGAATTTGTGAAAGATTTTGAAAGCAAAAAAGATGACTCAAAGAAGAATTACGGGTTTATAACTGCATCACAATTAGAAAACAGTAAGTGTAACTGTGTAAAATTTATTAAAAATATTTACATATATTTTTTATGTGTATTAATAATTGGAATTAATTACTATTTTAGATGATACAGAAAGTAAAAATGAACAGAGATCACTTTCTAAAGCGGATAAGGAGACTAAACGAAGGGCTAATTCTTTCAAAAGAGACCCATTAATGCAAACTAAACTTCAAAGTTTTTTTTCAAGAACACAAACAGAATCTCCAGCCCTTACTTCAGACGACAGTGAAGATGAAGGAGGGTTAGTGATAGATGAGAATATAAAAACTAATCATAGTGACTCCACATTAAAGTTAGAAGACATGAATTCTTCCGCGTATGGTCAAGATGAGGATAGAACATTTCAGATTGATGAGGACATAAAAGACGAAATTGATTCAAATGTTACTAAACGTACCAAAACTTTAGTTATAAACATAACATTACAAGGTATCCCAAATAAAAGTAAAGATGGAAATAAATCAGATGACAAAGAATCAAAAATACAAGTTGAATCACAGAAAGATGTTCCAAGTGAAAGAACTAAGCCTACAGCTAAAAGAAAAATTAAAGCTCTATTTGGTGAATCATCTGACAGTGAAATAGAAAGTGATCACAATAAAAGATCTAAGCTTTCAGAAAACACATGTCTTACGAATAAACAATCACCAGATAACAAAGGTGAAGATTTGAGTCCTAAGAAATCAAAAAAAAGACACAAAGATAAAAAATCTGCACATTCAGATAAAACTCGCAAAAAAAATGATGCGAAACATAAGAAAAGAAAATCCTCACATTCTGAAACAGATAGAGAAAAATCTGTCGATAAATACAAAGATAGAAAATCATCACAATCTGATACTGATCGAGATAAACCAACTACAAAAGATGGAAAATCATCACAGTGTGAATCTAGTCGAGAAAAATCACATATTAAACATATATCTCACACAAATCACGATAAACTAATAACAGAAAAGAAGTCTGTTAAAACACACCTTGATGTTGCAGATGGTACTTCCAGTAATAATACAGATACCTGTCTTGATGAAATAAATTGTGAAGACAGCACAGAAAAATTAACTGTTGAAAACGCAGAAGCAGAGAAGTTAATGTCTTTAACTGATTCCCCTCACTTAGTGAGTAAACAGCATGATTCTAAACTTATAGAACACTTTGAAGGTAAAACGTTGGATAAAGAACACCAGCTTAGTATGGAGGCAGACAAGATGTTGCAGGTGCTAAAACAATTTTCGGAAATAAAATCTGAACCTGAAGTCACAGAAAGCATAATTGAAAAAATAATTGATCCGAATAATTCCCTTGATAGTATAAAATCGCCAACTAAGCATGGCACAAAAGATATCAGTAAACTGGAAGAAATATGTATTGATAGTACAAAAACCTTATTGAAAGATATTAAAAAAGACCATACAAGTAATAAAGATAAAAGAAAAGTTGTAAAGCAAGAGACTGACAAGGATCCGAAAGAAGACAAAAAAGACGTACTGAATTTGAAAGAAAAAAAAATAGTTGAGCCCAGAAAAAATAAAGAAAAAAGAAATAGTGAAGATTTAAAAAAGGAAAAGCGCGTTAAAGGTATCGAAAAGAAAGCTGAAAAAGTAGATGTTGCTGGATTAGTTGTAAAATTATTAATGCCTTATTATAAAAAAAAGAAAATTAATAGCCGAGAATTATTTAAAATTACAGCGAGACATATAGTACACCAACTACTGGCTATACAAGTTACTGGTAAGCATAATATTATTTTAAGTAATAAGGAAGGCTCGAAACAGACTTTTAATCGGTTTGACTCTTACTGACAGAAATAAAAAAATTCGTAAGTTTCCAAGACCTGTTAATAATATTACTCTTATAAAATAAATTGTCTTAGGGAGTTAAAATAACAGATGTATGTTTATTAAAAATGCAATATACATTTTAATAATATCACGGGCTTCAAAGCATGAGGAAGTATCAACAAAAATGTGATTCGTTTATTTTGCCCATTCGCCTTATCCTAACTATTATGTCTGTACACGATATAATATTTCTAGAACGTAGATTAAAACAAAACAATTGACATTTAAATTATACATTGCTAATTAAAATATTTGACTTGCTTTTTGATTGTAACATATAGGTAGTAAGTGATATGATTTACTTTTTCAGAAGAAGCAGCAATAAACATGATATTGAAAAAAACATTTAGTAGTAAGGACATAGTGATTGAAAACGAAAGTGACCTGGAAACCAAGTTAAAGTTTAGCAATGACATGTAATTTATTGGAATTTTATTTATTAATTGTTAGCACATATGTGCGTGATTTAATAATTATTCTTGTATGCTGTTCAAATAATATTTTCACAGTTATTTATTACAAAGTATGAGCCGAATTGTAGTTTAATTTACAAGTTATAATCCTACACTCTACGTGTATTATACACGATCTTCAACCACCATAATGTACACTAGCAATATAATTTACTATTTTTTACCCGCGACCTCGTTTGCGTTGAGTGTTGTCGTGTGATAGGACGATAATAGATGGCGCTTTTAAATGTCATCCTATTCCTGCAGACTTAACAGGATTTCTATAGAGTATGTTATTCCGGGGTATAAGGAATAATTGTGCCCAATTTCAGCGATATTGGTCCAGCAGATTCGCCGTGAAAGAGTAACAAACATACATCCATACTCACAAACTTTCACAATTATATTATTAAGTAGGATATGGCAAATAACGTTTGCTCAGTCACCTAGTATTAGTTAGTACGAATTAAGCAAAGGTTAATGAAAACAAAAAGGTTTTTTTTAAAGTATTTTTTAATAATTCATAATAATATTTAAATGCGCAGTGTTCTTCTCTTGGTCGCGTACGCCGCCCTTGGTGTTGGTCTTTTGCGTGTAGAGCGTGGAGTGGGAGGTTCGGGCGGTGCGGACGCCGTGACGAGGTTCCGCGCGTTCCCAAACGACCGATCTATGCCTATCGTCGCTTGGAACTGTTGTACGCGCTCCACTAACTCCTCGTCGTTTTCAATTAGCTCCTCGATCTGTTAAATTATGAAGCAACGCTAAGTTATTATCCTCCTTCCTTCTCCAATCAGAGATGGTTAGAGTATGATGCTACCACGAAGCGCCAATGCGGAATGATGGATTACTCATCTATACTAATATATAAAGCTGAATAGTTTGTTTGAACACGCTCCTCTTAGGAACTACTTAAATTCTTAAATGTAAGATAGTCCATTTATCGAGGAAGGCTATAGGCTATATAAACTACAAGCGGCCTGCCCCTGCTTCGCACGGGTATAAAATATATATCCCATGTCAGTCAGTGTAAAAAAAATGATTAAAATCGATCGAGTAGTTTTGATTTATTCATTACTGCCCGCACTGGCACTGGCCCGCACGCGTTAAATTTGGAGAAAAACAACTTCTTTTCCCTATACCAAGAAGATTTCCTGCTATCTTTGGAATATCTAAATTCATATAGTACATTTTTACTTATTTAAATTTACATTTTCCCTATGTATTTTATTTTTACAATTAATTACAGAATGTCTTGAAACAAACTCTTTAAAGAGGGACATAGCTGCTAAAGTCGAAGTGTTATAGGGCGAAGCGCGGCCTCCTCACGGCATTTTAAATCTGTAATATCTCCGAAAATAATCACTTTAATTACATACTGTAAACGGCCATATTGATCTATATTAAATCAACTATTTATTTAAGGTACTTAATTGGTAACTCAAGATGTACAAATACTTAGTACATTATTTTGATAAATCTCGTAGGGTTTGCAATGTAAGCGGAAAAAAATGTACAGAAACCTCAAAAATTACAGTATTTCTCTACTCCGTATTGAATTGAATTATACGTACAAACCTTCCTCTGGAATCACTCTATCTATTAAAAAAAACCGCATCAAAATCTGTTGCGTAGTTTTAAAGTTTTATGCGTACATAGAGATATAGGGACTTTGTTTTATAATATGTAGTGATATATTTCCTATATAACATCACGCTAAGATGAATAGGAGAGGGGCAGCAATAAAAAATATTACGAAAAGGCAAAATTTAGAGCTTTTCTTGCATGCGCTGACGCCGTTGGGCTCACCGTAAACGGTAGAATTTATTCAAAAATCATGTATTACTAAATTGTTCCCCTGAAAATTTTTAAATAAAAGTCCGCGACATCGTATGTGTAGCATTTAAGGTTAACCCACTTTAACCATTTTTATCGGTATCAAAATACTATATATTACGGTTTTAAAGTTTCAACGCTGGCGGAGCCCGGCGGCAGCCAGCGGTGGCGTCGTAGCATTTTATTTACTGTCAATGACAGTACCTACTTTACATTTCTTCTGATTTCTTTTAATTAGGCCCATCGAAGCAGGCTGGATATTCTAGTAAATTATAAATAGGAAAACCGTTACCTCTTCCCTTACCTCATGTCGATAGTCGTTGAGAAGGTCTGTGGCAATCCGAACCAGGTACGTGGCGAGCTGCCCACCGCGTTGCCTCATGTGAGAGTACAGTCTTAATACAGCTGGCACTAGAACCTCGGCCACAGTCCGTTTCATTTTCTGTATATAAACCAACATATTGTATTGATCTTTCCGAAACATAACATAAAGTGCTCGTACAAGTTCACTTTACGTCCAAAGCTTAAGGTCACTTTATGTACTAAAAAAATATACTTACAATGATATTAATATGAAGCCTTTGAAACAATTTCATCATTTTGTATACTATGCACAATATGTAATACTATAATTTTAGTCTATGACCGGTCCTTTTTTATTTACACGACCCATTTAAATATTTCAGGAAAAATCGGAGTAGGAGTGAGCTAACAAACTATTAAGTTTTTGCCATTTATAGGACACTAGCGGCCTGCCCTTGCTTCGCACGGGTATAAAATATATATCCCATGTCAGTCAGTGTAAAAAAATTTATTAAAATCGATCCAGTAGTTTGGATTTATTCATTACTGCCCGTGGCCCGCAAGCGTTCAATTTGGAGAAAAACAATTTCCTCTCCCTATACCAAGACGATTTCCTGCTATCTTTGGAATATCTAAACTCATATAGTACATTTTTACTTATTTACTTTTACATTTTACCTATGTATTTTATTTTTACAATTAATTACAGAATGTCTTTAAAAAAACTCTAAAAGATTCGAAGTGCTATAGGGTGAAGCAAGGCTTCCTCACGGCATTTTAAATCTGTAATATCTCCGAAAATGTTCACTTAAATTGCATGCTGTAAACGGCCATATTGATCTATATTAAATCAACAATTTATTTAAGGTACTCAGTTGGATAAGGATTAATGCTGTATTGTATAAAAATTGCTTTGAACATAAGGCATCATTTTTCGTAAAAAGTAAATGAAAAAAACTGCTATTGTGGGTTATCCATAAGAGATAGATATATACCATCGCGGACTTTTCTGTAGACCTTTTTAAGGTGTACAAATACTTAGTACATCATTTTGATAAATCTCGTAGAGTTTAGCCTGCGTTTGCAATGTAAGCGGAAAAAAATGTAATTATTTACAGAAACCTCAAAAATTACAGTATTTTTCTACTCCGTATTGAATGTTATTATACGTACAAACCTTCCTCTGGAATCACTCTATCTATTAAAAAAAACCGCATCAAAATCGGTTGCGTAGTTTTAAAGTTTTATGCGTACATACGGAAATATGGACTTTGTTTTATAATATGTAGTGAAACGTAACATGAATATTTAGTTTATTTACATAATTTTTCTTAAAAATTATATTTGTGTGTTCTTTTTATCTTCACATATATTGATTATTAGTTTTTTTTTTAATAAGGGTATCATACTTTTGGTCATCGAGTGTTGAGAATAAAAAATTATTAAATGTGACACTTACCTTGCGTGTTAGGTGTCACATATAATGAATTTTACACTTATTAAACATATAAATATTATTATATCAAATTATCATTAGATATACCTGTTCTTTCTCCGTGAAAGTCTGAGGCAGAAAGAATTAAGATAATATGAGTATCAATTTTATTTATTAAACTCTTGAAAAAATGTATAGCACGTTAACGTGCTAATATTTAAATATCTATATATTGAGGTTTAATAACCAAGCATGAATTTAGTTTGATTATTATAGAACGATTCACGCATTTCCATCAATCATTTATGTCGCATAATTGTTATCAAGATGCGCAGATTACCAAGTACTTTCTCAACTTCAAACTCTGAACATTCATCTGACACTTTAATTAAAAGTTTTGATGCATAGATTTTTAAGTGACACGATTTCACCTGGTATTCTTGATACACCTGGTAGGCGTAATAAGCTGAATGACTTTAATATAAGTTACGGCCTGTTACTATCCCACTGCTGGGCATAGGCCTCCTCTCTCCATTTTTGGAGAGAAGGGTTGGAGCTAAGACCTACCACGCTGCTCCAATGCGGATTGGTAGGTTACACATATCCCTAGAATTCTCTAGAGATATGCAGGTTTCCTCACGATGTTTTCCTTCACCGAAAAGCGTGTGATAAATTGCAATTATCAATTAGACACATAAGTTTTAATAGAAAAAACTCATTGGTGTCTGCCCGGGTTTGAACCCATGATCGTCTCTAGAGATTCACACGGTCGCACCGCTAGGCCATCACAGCTGTTTAATATATCAGTAGAGATCTAGTATGGCAAATGTCTTTTTGTTATATTATCATAGGAGATTTTTTAGTAAGCCTGTCTATTGATGGCGTGTAATGCTATATAGACAGTATATATGTATCCATATTTAGTATTATGCCATCTAGCAATTGCATGTCAAGAACTAGTTATAATAAAAGCATTTTTCGCAGCCTTTATCGATGTTAACATCATCACATTTGCCTCAATTTGTTCTTATTAGGAGTTAAATAGCTTAAAGTTAACTTACATGAGAGACGATGTTGGTTGTGACGCGCTCTTGCAGTTCGTCTATATCAGCGTCTCCACCCTTCTCTGCTTTCTCTATAGCAATAGATAATAGCTAGTGTGATATTTTATCTTTAGAGGTTGGTATCGGGGATAACAGTGTATAAAAACATCCTTACATCCTTAGATATTATAAAACAAAAGTTCCATCGCGTATGGCTATTACTCAAAAATATACGACCAGTTTTTCCCAATTTTTTTTTTTTTTTCAATCTAAGAGTATTGTATACAAATATTTCATCTACTTACTACAACTATAAATTATTGCAAATCTTTGTGATAGCTTAAAGAAAATTTTAAATAACATTTAATTATTTGATCCCTAAATTTATCAAACTAAAGTCTTCGTTACTTATTTACCCTAAACACCTTAATTCCAATAATCAAGGACTCTTGCACTTTTGAACATTAACGATTGAATATTATTTTGTATAAAGATAAAATATGTAAAGAAAATTCAAATCTCAAAATAATTTCATCATCACTATTATTTTATATGTGGACGCTTTGACTCGACATATATCTACATGACAAGACTGGATAAAATAGGAAATGAGTAGATTATGCGAAAGTCAGGTTGCCCCCATGATAATAGTGCAAGATTAACATCTTATGGACATATAATGACGAGGGATGAAAATCATGTCACCAAACGAATGCAAAATATAAATATGGATGGATATGAGACTAGAGGGAAGCCTAGACAAGATATGGTTAAAAAGTAAAGTAAAGTAACGGCCTTTTACTATCTCACTGCTGGGCAAAGGCCTTCTCTCTCCGTTTTTGGAGAGAAGGATTGGAGCTAAAACCTACCACGTTGCTCCAATGCGGATTGGTAGGTTACACATCTTCAGAATTCTCTAGAGATAAGCAAGTTTCCTCACGATATTTTTTTCAGCGAAGAGCGTGTGATATATTGCAATTATAAATTAAACACAAGTTTTAATAGAAAAACTCATTGGTGTCTGCCCGGGGTTTGAACCCATGATCGTCTCTAGAAATCTCGCGTCACATCATCGCACCGCTGGGCTATCACAGCTTTATGATGGCTGAATTGTGTAAATTATGACATGGATATAAAAGGAGTAGCGCCAGAGTTGACAAAGGCTTGGAGAAAGTGGAAGAAAAGATATGTTGTGCCGACCTTAGAGTGGCATAGCACAGGAGAATGATGATGTCCCGTTATAGGAAGCACTAACTTGGCAATTTCATCCGAGGGCCACATAGTAACGTGATGGTATCGAGCAGAGCCGCGTGCAGTTCCAACGGGATCTGCTCGCCCTCGTCGCAGATATCGGCGGCGTGCTCCAACACCTCCCGCGCGAGCCGGCACTGCACGTTCAGTTTCTGCACCAGCGACATGCGCTGCAGCATCACGTCGTAGATCAGTTGCCGAGCGTCGAAAGATATCCTCTCTGGAATAGAGTTTTACCAACCGTAAACAACTCTTTAGTGTGTATATCCATGAAGGTGTAGCGTGGAAGTCCATAGAAGAGACCTATGTCCAACAGTGGACGGCTATTGGTTGATGAGAGAGAGAGAGAAACAACTCTTCTTCTTTTTCACCCGATATACCGACATAGGTTTCTATAAGTGATCTCTACACTCAACGATCTTGTGCAGTTTGTGTCTAGCGGCTCCCTGTGACATTTTTGAAGTCGTCAGTTCACCTCGTAGGGGGTCGTTTTGCGTAAGTTCCCACCGACGGCCAACACGGAAGCAATTCCTATGGGGTTTCCTACTACCTGACTCTCGATTGTTATTCTGTTCATAAGCTATGCGCCTTGTATAAAATTATTGTATATTATGACTCATTTTATTAAATTAAAATTAGAAAAATGAATTTTTTTTGGACATACATATTACGAAAATCTTACATTCCAAATTCTATCCTATCCTATGATCATAATGTAAATATTATACATACTTAAGTTTATCTGATTACTATTCACGGCTTAAATGTAAAAGCATGGACCAATTACGTCCTTTTTGCTCTTTAATATTTTTCAAATTATATATGATCGTCTTTTATGTAAGATTCAATTGTACCAAATTTCATCTATACTTGCACACCAGCTTACCAGTTAATATGAATGTGGATGGATACGTGACTAGAGGGAGGCTGAAAAAGAGATGGATGGATTGTGTGAAGTAGCGCCAGGTTGACGAATGATAGGAGAGAATGCAAGTGGAATAATAAACGTTTACATGTTATCGACTGATAGCAGCATCCTGTAACGAAATAATCCCGCGTTCAGTACAACAATAAGCAATACAAACCCGTATCTCGGTTGTAGTGCAGCACGCAGTCCACGAAGTGATGGTATATCGCGTCCACCGTGAGACAACAAGACACGTAATACTCGGCCGGCTCTCGCACGTCGTGCTCCTCATCAGCGAGCAAAGCGCAATACCTGACGAATAGCCATGTTTTTTGAAGTAAAACTTCTTTACGCACGCTTGACTTGGGGAGTAAACTGGTAAATGCGTGACGAGAGCGTTATAAAAGTATGATCGGGCGAACGGAAGTTGAGAGGAAGATATGAGTTTAGTGAAGATAGAAAGAGATTCACAAAGGCATAAATCTCATCAACTGAAAATCACATTTTTAATGTTATTTTCATTACACCCATAACACTGATTCTCCTCTTACAATTACGAAAGTCAAATGCATCAGCTAAATACAAAAACCAATAGTCTGTCAAGTCTATACTTGTTTTAATAATAAGAAAGCAGTGCTTATGTACCGCGAATATCCTAGGTCGAAATAATCAAATACGTAGATATCTCCTGTACATTTATTGATATTGTTTTGTTATCTTATTGTTTTGATAAACCTTAATGCAAGGAAAAATATATATATTTTTTAACTAAACAATCATCTTCTACACTAGTCAATTCGTATTGTTGTAGCATGATGCTTATTAATAACTTGTGCATTACATCATAATAAAGACACTATAATTTGGGATAACCTTGGGACCACGATACCTAAAAATGTGAGCAGGCCAAGACGTTTTCCATAAAAAAAAATTATTTAATTTTAATTTTTTTTTATTTTCGGAACTGACAACCTGATTCATTTTCCAGTATTCCTATGATATTGTATCACGGAATATAAATAAATACCTATAGTATAGTGGTGTTCGCAGTCGTAAATATCCAGCGAGCAGAAGTTTGGTTAGAGATCGCGCAGCTACTCGACGCAATGGCACCGCTGTACTTGTTTCGAGACAACCACACACGGAGTCCATTAGCGGCTCCATAATACATGAATATCTGCATAATAATAATATAATAACGTACAACTCGAACATACCTCATCACGTATAGACGCTCACACTCTTCAAAATTATATGTGTAATTTATATCAAGTTAGTCGTGTGGTATCCGGCTAAATAGAATAGTACCACCCTCATTTCTTACCGAGGTGTCATAAAAGGCGACTAAGGTAAGTCAACCCGCCGTGTGGTATCCGCTGAGTAAAATAGACCACTCTCATTTCTTACCGAGGTGTCGTAAAAGGCGACTAAGGTAAGTTGACCCACAGTGTGGTATCCGGTTTAGTAAAATAGACCACCCTCCTTCTTATCGAGGTGTCGTAAAATACGACAAAGGTAAGTTGACGTCAGGCAGGCAGCAAGTCGTAAAAACGCAGCCAAATCATGTTACAGCATGTTTATAACATGTTGTGCCGACCCCACTTAGATAATAAGGGCAGAAGGATATATAATATGTGTGATTTATATCAAGTCAAATCCAATTGTTTTTTTATTGATGAGTTTTGAATCTTGAATGTATTGATCGTTGACCATTCAAAAACTAAGATTAATGAATAATAAAGATTAATGAAGCTAGCACTGGTTTGGAACGTTGTTCTTATCGAGAAGGACCCGCAAGAAACGGCGTTCAAAGTTTTAAACATTTTTAAATTATAATCTGCAATGTTGTATGAAGCTAAAGAAAGGATTTTCAAATCCAAGCATTTTTATCATATAAATATTCTTTTACTGACTAGTATGTTATTCATTCTAAGTAAGCATATTCCTTAGACTTAAGTGAAACTTTATTAGTTATGTTAACATTTAATTAGTCGCACAGTGCGTGTTGTAGCAATTACTACTTATATATTGCATATCAATTGCCTAAAAGAATTAAAACATAGTTTCAATTCTTTTAAGCATCTTTTAGGTCAAAAAGCTGAGTTGTGGGAGCTGAAAAGAGTTATGTTAATTGATGTTACAAAGACGGTAGTAAAAACATTGTGAATACCTAGTACATATGTCGGTAAGTGCGTATAGCGCGTTCTGGCGCGCACAAAGTGGCGCGCGAGCGTCTCTGAGTAGCGCGGCGAGCGGCGGCGCAAGCACGGACGCGGTCTCACGCGAGCGTACGCACAGCCTGCCCGCGCCCGCTACGCACTCACCTCGCTCAGCATCCGTCCAATCTAAGCGGACAAATACATTTTTGTGTTTAAACTTTTTTTTTTTTAAACAGGAAAAAACCCCTAATGGGTAGCGCCGCCCGACGGGGACAGGCGACAGTTATGTCGGACTCGCACCGACTAAAATAACCTGTGTGCTCCACTACGCTGCTGGTGGCGGGGATTCATAGGTAGGTACCCTACCTATGAAGACATTGCCCCCCATCCCCGCCAGCAGCAACTCTGTAGCCCAGAGTGCGCCACCTCTGGGTCGGGGCCTCTCTGAAAGTGGCCCCTCCCTCCGCTGGACGATGCATCGGGAGCACCGGATGCATCGAACGCATCGGGGACCTAACTCCAGCGAGCGTCCGATAAAGCCCCGTTCGGATCGCTCGGAGGTCCTCGTTAGGGTTCTTCTCGTTAGGGGACTTCGGCGAGTCGTCTGCGCCCCGCTCGCCTGCGGCGGATTGGATCCAAGGACTCGACTTCCCGGATCCTCCCCGCCGCCTCCTTCCGCGAGATAACATCCTCGCAGAAGGAGGCCATCGCTGCCCACGATCTCTCCCTGTCCACCATGGCGCGAACCACAGTGGGCAGGGAGAGATCGTGCCCCACCTGTGCCACGAGTTCCGCCCGCTGAACCACCCAAGCTGGACAGTCTGCGAGCGTGTGCAGCGCCGTGTCAAAGTCGGCGCCGCACTCGTGGCACTCACCTGGGCCACCTTCCACAGATACCACCCAAAACAACCATGTCCGGAAAGCACCTGTGTCAGGCGGAAGGTGAGGACCCCATGCCTCCTGGCGCCCCAGCCCTGGAGAATGGGCTGGATGGCCGAAATCGTCCAGGGTCCTGCACTGGGCGATTCAAGCCACCGCCTCCATTGACGGAGGAGCTCTTCCTGAGCTGCCCTCAGCCAATCCACCTCTAACGCCGCTAAGTCTCCCCCCCCCCCCCCCCGTTGAACGGGCTTCGACTCTACACCATACGAGGCGGATCCACCTCGGCTCCTTCCGGGAACAGGACTTCCACAACAGATTCAACGAAATCCGGCCGAAGGCTCTCGGTAAGGGGTGGCCTCGGCCATCGCCATCCGCAAGGAGGTGCGGACAGCCCGATAAGCGTCGTAACGGCGCCTCTCCTCCTCGACGTCGAGTCGTCTACGACGCCTGTACCGAGTTTACTGGCGGCGCACGGACACGCACTGTTCGCGCAGCTGCGCCAGCTCCTTTTATTTTTCTTAAAAAAAATTTTATGGCTTTGCAATGTTTTAACTTTTATACGAACAAATTTTATAATCCATTCCAACAACCGAACGCTTTTTTTTAATAAAAGCAACCTAGTGAATCATACGCTTATCGAAATGACACAAACAGTAATGTAATTATATTTTTAATATTTTTTAAATATAAAAGTTCAATTATAAAAATTAAATATATTGTACAGGTTACGGTGTGTGTGTGTCCGTAATCCCGATATAATTTACGAGGCGGCGGTGTATGGTAAAACCGAATCACAATAAATAACTAATAATTGCGTTTTTGTTGATACGTCTCATTGATTTGAAGTCTGCGTTCACGATCACGAAAATCAAAAGGTTGATTAAAAAAACCATAGTGTTTTATTAAATTGCTTTCAATATTTTCATTTATCTCGCCCAATAATCCTCTAAATGCCGCTAGAACTAAAATATATTAATTGATTGGGAAAAAACCTAAAATACAACCTACAACATAAGTTTTGTACCTTGAGGAGGGTATGCCAGAGCTGTCAGAAAGAGCTGCAGAAGTTGATGTGAAGGCGGCGTGGGCGCAACGAGAGACACGTCAGCTGCACGTATCCATTCCGAAACCGAACCGCCGTTAACCGCGCGACGCTCAGCTATTAGAAGAAAAAAAACTAAAAAATGCTACTTATACAACAAAAATCCCCAGTGTTATGACAGTTGATACGTAGGAACATGGCATTTTTTATTACTCCCTACTCCGAGACTTTCAGAACTTATTCCTAATGATTTGACTGACTAATTAGTTTCATTAGAAACCCATATTCCATATCATGAGCATCACTATCTGCGATATTTTGCTGCATTATACAACATTTTAAGGCAGATATTTCATAGAAGAAACCAACTACTTTTTCATAAGTACAGTCGCAATAGATCCGTAATAATAACTTCTAAACAACTACATTCTAATTATTCCTAAAGTCTATGTTCTGGCATTACATACATCATACATCTTAATATCCGGATTAAGTAGATCATATTTGTTTCGATAATGAACAAAATAATGCAGAAAAAGTATTTACCTAATGTAAGTAAAAGTGAAAGGAGAAATCTCATTCTTTAGATAAGTAGGTGATATAGATATGGACATCTTTTCTCGTTTAATACAAACAGACGACGACGCTTTGATTTACAATAATTTTGGTATTCTAAGAGAAATAAAATTTTACAATAAGATGAAAAATCTGGTATAAGGAATAATCGTGATGTCATAATTCATAAAAGTCTGAGCAGTTATTCTGCTTATTTGGTTTCAAGATTTAAAACGAAATAGATAAAAAAAAAACAGAGAACAACGTAGAACAATTTTATTGTTTTTAATTTTTTTTAAGTAATTTACACATATCCGGTGTGTTTATGACGAAATCTTAATGCAACGTTAACTTGGCAATTGTACAATTTTCATTTACTAAATACTCACCTAAATGCATCAACTCTGTGGCCCACTGTAAATTTTCTGGATCAAGTTGTGTTGCAAGCAGCGCACATGTGGTCCGACAACCTTTATTTAATACATAAAATATGGAATAATTTTACATATAATACTAAAATTCTAAATGCATTATAGTAATAAAGCGTAGTGTTAAAAAAATTACTGTCGGCGACGTGGTAACGGGTATAAAATTATTTCTTTATTTAAATTTAGAAAACTAAATCCCATGTTTAAAAAAATATACATATATGGATAAAACGGAACATGTAGTGTAGCAATTAAAATAACATATATTCGAAATTTCGTATGCTAACGTAACTCTGCCGCAAACCAGATTTTTATCACACCTTAAAAAATGCAGAAAACAGGAACTCATCAGATACAGAAAGAAAAAGCATTTTCTAAAGTAACTTAAATTATTATATTATTGTTCAGTATGTACATGTAAAAATAATTTTTACCTGAGATATTAAAGCTAGGTAAGTTGTTGTAAAAACAGTAACTTGAATTTCTTCTTCATAACACAAGAATAAAAACCATATTAGAATATCGAAATATTGGTGGTAGTTACCGTCATCGGTGGCGGCAGTCAGTCGAGTTATTAAGTGTTCGCGCAAGTTCGCTCGTTCCGTGTCACTGAGAAAACTTGACCATACGCCTAGCAGCTCAAGAACTAATGGTAGCAAACGAGTATCACGATCCTAAAATAACATTATTTTCCAAAATACCACGTCTCTATTCACTAAGGCTTAGGGTATTGAAAAAAACTAATGTCCCAGAAATGCTACCGTCTTTATGCTTAAAATTTTAATCAAAGAAAAACCAACTAGACGATTCCTATGATTCATGTTCGTCACTATAATAATACAATCAATGCTTATTTTGCCTTTACAAAAGTGACATAGTGACGATCATTTAAAACTGCTTTAATTATTTATTAAATATTTTAGTATCTTTAAATTTCGAGAATATCAGCGAATATATGTATGTTTCGACAAGAATATACATACAATAGTCTATGTTCATGTAAATCAGAGTTGTACTGTTTTTAATAACAAAAGTTTTAGTATAGATCATAAATAGACATAAAATGTACTAACCTGAGTATTGACTAGTTTGTAATAGTAATCTAGCAAGAAACCCATGTCAGAATATTTGATATGTCGTGCTACACTCGTACTAAGAACTAAGCATTGTAAATCTCGCTCGTCGTTCAAAACGCCCAAGTGAGTGCTCAGTAAATCGATCAGGCGATGACTGAAAAAAATATTCCTTTGAACGTTTTTTCTTTAACCTCATTATAATGATTTCAATTTATTAACATAAATTCTCTAGATCACTGACAAACAACCCGATTATGATAATTTAAAGAAGGATCTCATCAAAATGGTAAAATTTGTTAAAGCACACTCGCCGTAAGTGTTTGGCCAATTGTTTCGAGATCTTGTAGTTTTTAGGCTAAATGTCAGTAAGATTCTAAATCAGTAGATACCTGTTATATGCAGCTTTACAACAGATATACCACAAGGTTCTTTGTACTTAGGTTACCTAAGCCGAATGTCTGGAGCTCCCATAACTTTCACTCATCTTTTCTAAGCTAGCTGTTGTATGTACCTATCCAATAGAGGACCACAAAGTTATCCAGGCCCGTCTTAAGCACAACAGCAGCCCTGGAACAGGCAGTGCTGTGGCATCCTAAAATACCCTTCCCTTTACCATAAGGTTTTAGTGCGGCGCCTGATCGCATTGCAAACCATCCACCACGGGTCAAGACGGGCCTGAAGCTATCCAAATTATTTAATCAATAAAGTTTCCCTATATATCGCAAATCGAATTTATCATAATTTATGATGAACAATAAAAGTATTATCGAATTATGTACTTAAGGTTGATATTACAAATTATTTACAAACTTGACACACATATTAATAAAATCAAATTCTGAAATCCAATCAGATTATATTTATATCATTACTACTTACTTTATACAATTTGATATTCTCAGTATCAACGTGCAAGCCTTCTGTAGATGTCTCTTCATATTGTGACGGGCTATAGCTGTTAGGAACAGCCAGGGTAAAGGATCTTCTGCTTTACCTACGTCATATTTCTCAATACGCTTCATGACCAAATTTTCCGTGAGAATACCAACTTGGTCTTGTATCTGTTAACATTAATTTTAAAATCCAAATAAAAGAGATTACAAATCAAAAGATACAATAATTAAAACATTAGTTTGAAATTCTTATCATTTCTTTTTAGTTTTTTTTTTCTTGGAAATATCTGTTTTAGCTAGCCGTATATTGTATTTAAATTTACTCGTATTTTTTAAAACTTGGATGATAATTTAAATTTCATGAAAATATACGTAAACAAATAACATGGCCATTGGGTTTCGATTCCATCTTTTGTTGTATTAGTTCGGATTCTAAATTACTAAGTAAGTAGCGTCCTGTTATTATCCCACTGCTGAGAATAGGCCTCTTCTCTCCGTTTTGGAGAGAAGGATTGGAGCTAACACCTACCACACTGCTCCAATGCGGATTGGTAGGTTACACATATCTCCAGAATTCTCTAGAGATATGCAGGTTTCCTCACGATGTTTTCACCGAAAAGCGTGTGATAAATTACAATTATCAATTAGGCACATAAGTTTCAACAGAAAAACTCATTGGTGTCTGCCCGGGTTCGAACCGGTGACCTCCTCGAAAGACTCGCACGGTGTTACCGCTGGGCTACCACAGCTCTAAATTACTAACTCTATTTTAATAACCTTAACTATAAAATGATGAGTTAGGATATAATTTTTTATAATGTTTTAAATTTTTTCGTTATTTGATCTGTTTATACCTTAGCCTCAGGATCAGATAGTTGGTGCATCGGACCGGAGAGGAACGCGTCTAACACAGCATCATCTGGGCGTTGCAATACAAGATCACCTAGTGCAGAGATGGCAGCTACGCGTACCACGATACTCGCATCACGGCACAAACCCACCAGCATCTAACATACAAGTAACATCCCTTCAAAACATTTTCAGAGCCTAAGGGGAATAAAGATTCCGCATAGAAGTGTAGTAATCGTATAGAATTTTAAAATTCAAATTTAGTAACTGTAAAATTCGCAATTTATTAGGTAATAGCTTTTAACCATAATTCGTTTGCGTTGACTGTTATCGTGTGATCGGTCGATAATAGATGGCGCTTTTCAATGGCATCCTATTCCTGTAGAATAAACACGATTTCTATAGCCTATATGTTATTCCGGTGTATAAGGAATAAGCGAAAGAAAGAGTAACAAACATACATCCATACTCACAAACTTTCGCATTTATAATATTAATAGGATTAATAGGACAATCTATCTCTTTAACTCCAATGTCCAAAATAGAATGGTCCAATTCTCAGTTACACAGTTATTTCAAGGGACCACAATATCTTGAAATTAGGTATTTCTTAAAAGTAAATATAATAAAAAAGAACGATATCTTCAAACAGTTAATCGTTTTAATTATATTATTTTGGTATTTTGGACTTATTGATAAAATTAATTTCATTTAAGCCAAAAGACTATGTCTTTCTCCTACCCTTATCCCACGCTAAATGGGATCGGAACAATATGTTTTAATCTTTCGTTCATCAACTTTTTCTCTATTCCTTTAATTAATATTTAACACAATCCATTCACCTTTTTGTCGGCCTTATGAGAAAATTTTAAAGCGAAACATCGGGATCAGATTGAAAAAGAAAAACATATTATTCAGATTAGAAAAATTAGTATTTACGTTTTAATGTGTGAGAGTGTCGTACTGCTAGAGATAATAAGCACATCAATATCATAATTTTAAACATGAATTCTAGATACAAAATCAAATGTATTCAATTCACTAACCGCGTAATCGGAAGCAAGTGGTGTCTTTCCATTCTTTATCATATTTATGATAAGCCGGTGCAGCAGTGCCACGGCCGCCTTGCGAACGACAGCGCGCTCGTCGCACACGCATCGGGCGCTTACTGCAGCCAGACGAGATACTTCGCCGTCGCCATTAAGTTCCTACCGATTATATCTTTAATATTTAAATGCGTTAGTCTTGTATATATGTATATATTTTTTCTGAATCACGGAAACCTGAAATTCACCATGTTGGGGGAGAAAAATTGATCCAGCTCCTTTTTATTTAAAAAAAAATCCCTGTTTTTGGGCACTAACCTCCGTGCAGACACCAGGAGTTTTTCTGTTAAATTTATGTGTCTAATTGCTAAATGCAATTTATCACACATTATACGTCCTACATATCTCTAGAGAATTCTACGTATATGTGTAACATATCAATCTGCATTGGAACAGCGTGGTAGGTCTTAGCTCCAATCCTTCTCTTCAAAAATGGAGAGAGGAGGCCTATGCCCAGCAATGATATAGTAGAAGGCCGTTACCATAATATAAGTATTACATTTGAAGTAAACTAACCTTAATAGCTTCCTTCATAGGTTGGTAGTCGGAGTTCAGAGATTCGGTAAGTATGTTGAGTGCGCGTGTCCGTAAAGTACTGGATGTATCGTCAACGCGATCGTATACTGCACGTAACACCTCCCCATGAACTATAGTGTGAGAGCGTTGACGCAATAAGCCTGCTACATCTTCTTCAGTTACTTCCTCCTGCATGATAAATTTTGACTGAACTGAAAAGAACATATCGACGCAACTCTAATAATATCAATTTCACAGTAAAGAAAATATTTTCCTAAAATCCGCGATTAAATATTTATCGTTATACATATTACATTTTAATTTTGTATTATGGATCGCACGCCGTGTGGTATCCGGCTGAGTAGAATAGACCAACCTTATTTCTTACCGAGGTGTCGTAAAAGGCGACTAAGGTAAGCTGACCCACCGTGTGGTATCCGGTTGAATAAAATAGACCACCCTCTTTCTTACCGAGGAGTCATAAAATACGACTAAGGTAAGATGACGTCAGGCGGCCGGTAGAAAAATACGTAGCAAAATCATAAGACAACATGTTTGTAGCATGTTGTGCCGACCCCACTTAGAGTGGGATAAGGGCAGGAGGATATATAACGATGGCTTGTAACCTATACTTAATATTAAAGTCTGAAGCACTTAGTTACATTTTCATTCAAGGATGGCAGCTCTTGACTACTCTCATCTTCGGTTGATATCCCATCATTTGAGGTCCCTGGCTGCGGTTCGTAATTTTCAATATCTTCATATGATGATTGCTCGGATGTGGATTGTCCTGCTTGTGCCATGTCTGCTAAAATAATCTGTATATTTTAGTAGCGGATACGTATTTAATAATATTGGTACAGAAAGCCTACTGTACTCTTGAGGATTATTTAGACGATAAGAATGCGTGGATTTAGATATTGTTCGGCCTTGTACAAGATAGAAACGATTAAATGTAACTGGTATTAAGAATTGTATTTTTAAAAGAGCAACTGCCAAGTTTCTTGCTGGCTCTTCTCGGTAGGAACAGCTTTCCGAATCAGCAGTAGAGTTGACGATTCAAAAGCACTTGTTTACAAGTTTTTTTGAATAAAGAATATTTTGAATTTGAATTGAAATTCTCTTTTTAATTTTTTACTATTTAATGTTATGCATGGTTTAATAATTTTCTGATATTCATCCTCGTCGTTATCCCACTCTAAGTGGAATCGGCACCACTTGTTATAAGCATGTTGTCACATGATTTGACTACGTATTTTACGACCGGCCGCCTGCCTAACGTAAACTTACCTTAGTCGTATTTTACGACACCTCGGTAAGAAAGAGGGTGATCTATTCTATTCAACCGGATACCACACAGCGGGTCAACTTACCTTAGTCGCCTTTTACGACACCTCAGTAAGAAATGAGGGTGGTCTATACTTCTCAGCCGAAAACCACAAGGCAATAATAATTTTCTGATATTCTTATAATAAAATTATAATGAGTATAGCGAACAGTTCATTATCATTTTTGGGGATTAAAGTGACGTCATATATTAGACCCAGTTAGTCAGTCGTGTAGCACAGTGCTTTTATCAGGTAGCTATCATAGGTTTCTCAAAGGCAGAACTAAGGGAATTAGTTTATTTTATTAGGTCTTCATGAATACGTATTTTATATAAATGTAAATAATTTTAAATGAAATTTAAATAAAGTACTAGCTTAACCGGCAAACGGCAATTCATCTTTGCGCTTTATTTTTCAAATCGCTCCAATAGTTCCATAGATTAGCGCGATCAAACAAACTCTTCAGCTTTATATATTACTATAGATTTAACATTACTAAAATTATATACTTGATTATAATGATCTGAGGATACTGCATCACTTCTACGGAAAAACTTTAAGCGATAGATTTTTCAGAAAGTTTTCAGAAAGATGCAATTGTGTGCGCTTTTTAAAACTTTAAAAACTAGTGGCATCCCACGACTTTTTAGTATAGACTTTAGGATTGAAATACCCTCTATTACATGCGACATTGTTTTTTTATGCTCCCTAAGGAAAAACGCGAAAATTGTAACCTTAAATGTATATGAGGTTCAATTGTACCAAATTCCATCATTATTGCTCCGACGAATTAACTGTGAAAGCGTAACAGACAGACTTTCGCATTTATAGTAAGTATGGATATCTTGAGAACCCAACCTTTCGTTCGTATCCTATGCTCGGCTCGTTACTACTTATTAAGTAAATTGATATCGCCAATTCAAATTAAATTCAAAATTTTCTTTATTCAAATAAACTAGTAAACAAGTGCTTTTGAATCGTAAAAATTCTACTGTTGGTTCGGAAAGCTGCTCCTACTGAGAAGAGACAGCAAGAAACTAGGAGGTTGCTCTTTTCAACATAATCAATGTAACTAGTTACATTAAGTCATTACTATCTTGTACAGGGTCGAACAGTAGCCATATCCACGCATATCATCTAAATAATCCTTAACAGTATAGTTTAGGCTTTTTGTATCAGCCTCTCTTTAATAGTGTTTTTAAACTGCTGTAATGGCTAAGCTAAAATTGATTGCGGAATTTCATTATAGAATCTTATACCCAAACCAACAAACGACTTACGTACCTTTGCGTGGCGCAACGCGGTTTATGTCGGTTCCAATAGATCACAGAAGCGGTTACGTTTTAAATCATATAATTTACATTATAAAATAATATTACAATCAAAAAAAAGAAATAAACAACAAATTATTATTATTTGCATTATTGTATATGTATTTGAACGAGTTTCTAATTACCTTCATATGATACTGCATTTGATGCGTTTACTGTACTATTTTCTATAGGCGGTGAGAGCTTAGATACTTCTGGAGCATTATTAAGGAGTTTCGACAACATTTCCTTAAAAAAAAAGTCATTTACATAAACTTTATAAATAATATCTTAAGAATCAACAACAAAAACTTTTATTGGTACCATAATTTCAAATTAAGAGCATAGCAGGGAAAATAGGTCTCTATTTTCCCTTTAATCGTTTTGTTCTCCAAGTGACTATAATAAGCTGCTAGCTGAAACCGTTTGCCGCGTAACTGAGTGAAGCGTACAATGTTAGGACAATGTTACTAGCGTCAGGTAACATTATCCTAAAGATTCAAGTAAAATGAATATTTAGTGTACACCCACCATACCATTAGAATATGAATTAACATGATAACATATACCAAAATATCCTCAGAGTATAGAGTTTTGTTTTCGAAATATTGTTATCGTTTAATTTACAATATATTGTTTAATTTATAATAAATTCAATACATTAAATATTATATATATATTTATAATATTTAATGTATTGAATTTAAGTCACAAAAATGTTCATAACATACCAATGCAATTTGTCGATGTGAAATTTTAGCTGTTGTAGATAATGTCAGCAACCATTTAACAACCTTTTTATATGATTTATGGGGCAGCAAACTCATTAATCCTACAACCAATGAAACCCGTGCAGCACGTACTTCTGCTTTCTCCTAAAAATTTTAAATAATATTTAATATATATACATCAAGTAAAAATATTTTATGATATATAAAATAGATGAAAATGATAATACTCAGGTAACTCTTATAGATTTTAACATTCAAATAAATCAAAAAATATAAATGTATTAACAATAAACAGGATAAAGTTAACATTAATTAACATCATTTATATTTTTAGACATAAATTTAGATCAGTACCAAAAATAATAAAATAATACTTACAAGGCCATCTAATGTATAACATAGATGTTGTAAGAGAATTATATATCCAGATAATGCAGCTTTTCCATACTTGGTAAGCAATAAACCAGAATAGGTCACATATGAGGCTCTTACGATGTTCTGTAAGAGTAAAAGAAGTAAATATAAATATAATAAATACATGGGACACTTACACACAGTGAAGAAGTACACATATATTATAGTATATATTAAATTTTATTGATAATGAAGTAAATAACAGTTACATAATATGTTGACTAATATTATTTCACATTCAATTAATAACACTTCACAAAATGTTAATAAAGACAATCTTATTGGTTAATATACAATACAAATAGATACTGAACTGGCTCAAATGATTCTTGCCATAGATTGGTAAACCAACGTTCTTAATCTAAATACTACACATTACAAAATAGCAAAGTGAAACCTTAAACATCAATACATATAATATTTCTAAATAAAATTAAATTACTTACATTGGACACCCGAGTATCCAGAGATGCAGCAATAAATTTGGGAAGTAGACATTTAAATAATAATTGAATAGCTGATGAACTTGGGTTTCCATTTGTCTCACATATCAGAATATCAATAATCTCATAAATTACTCTAGATATGTTGCCCAGTTCAATTTTATCTAATAACAATAAAATCAATTATTTATTTTGATTAATGACTACAAAATAAACTTATTAAACTGTAATTATTTCTACTGGGAATAATTTTATTCAGTGAACTCAGTGATAATGAAAAGCTGCAAGTAAAATTAAATATTAAAAAATATTAAAAATTAAAGTAAAATTAAAGTCATGCAGCAAAGAAGGAATATTAAGGTTTTTCAATGCTGCCAGTTTTATAAATTAATCAAATAACATAAAAACACAGTATCTCCTCCTCCTAAGCATTGTTGATAAATTGAATAAATATGAAAAACTTATAAAAATGGTAATATGGTATTGTTAATTCACATTAAAAACATTTGTAAGTCTCATTCAATTACAACACTAATTGCATTCAATTGGGTCTTCCAGTATTGTTACAAACAGTATATATTTAGGGTAATATATACTATATATATACCATAAACATAAAAAGTGAAGGTCATATTTTTGTTTACGAGTGTAAGATTAAGTATTGCAAAATGCTAAATTATCAATTTTATGCCATTTTCAGGCATTTGTTTTGTTTGTAACCTATCATCAGCATAAATAGGGGGATAAGTATACTATATAATTTGAAATACCTATATGAAGCTTGTTGACAATGGCTCCTCCAGTAATGTCTACCAGGTAACTTAGGATATCTTCAAAATTCATGTCATTTGGGCTCAGTTGTAAAGTTTGGATAATAGCTATGAGATCATTCACATAGTTACCTAATTCCTTTATTAGTGAATTCACTTCATAAGTTAATTCTTTTATGTTGAAATAATTATCTTCATTATCACACATTGATTTAGGATAACTAAGACATAACAGAGATTGAGCAAACAGTTGTGAATGATAAATTTGATATGCCTTGTAACCAGGAATGGAAAGCAGTTTGTAGTACATACGACAAGCGATTATAGAGTTGTTCCTGTGCTCTTTAGAAGTTACATTTTTTCCACCACTGTCTATATAGAATGCTAAAACTGACATCAAGTTTTGGTACTTCACATGATGAGATAAATTCATCCAGGATTTTTCTTCCTCAGATCTACCTTTAAGCCATACGTCGATCGCTTTCATTATACTTCGAAATGTCGCCCTTAATTCAAGTGATTCTAATACACTTGCATATTCATCGGGCAATTCATCAAACTCCATAAATTCTGAATTAAAAATAGTTTGTACCCAGTCGTCATTCAGAGCATCTAATTGTAACTTATCGAATTGATTAATGACATCTTCCATTTTCTATTATTACTTTTTAAGTTAACAAATTTTAGAATAGAGTCAAATCTAAGGGTAAAATAGCCGTTTAAGAAACACAAATTGCATTATTAACTTCGCTGTTGCAATGGCTAAAATTTCTAATCATACGAATTTCCAATCAATACAAAATACAAATACACACAGAATGTTTATATATGATGTTTATTATATTCATAGACTGTGCCATAGATTACTAAATAAAATATATTTTACACTACCTACATAATATAATATGGGTTATGGAGGTTATGCTTATAAATTTAATTTAAAATATTATATATGTCACAGATAGGGATGTCAAGAATAATCTATTTTTATATTAATCGATTATATTATTCTTAAAAAAAAAATCGTCTATATGTTAGTTACCCTCTTTTTCTTCTTTTTTTACTCTTTCTTGTTTTTAAGATAAGATGAGTTGTAGGATGTAACCAATGTAGCCAAATTACAACATTTTAATCGAAATTCGCAAACAGTGAATCTGTTATTTTCTATTCTTTTTATATAAGTATAATTCTTTGAATTTAAACTATCGTGAGTTAAGTACTACAATACTTTTTGTTTTTGAGTAATTAGATAGAACTATGGAATTATATTGTAGACCATTCTCAGCTTGGAGATTTAAGAAATTTCATTTGAATATTTGCTAAAATAATTTGACTGTATGGCCTAAGAGTTAGAGGAGCTAAACTAATATAGACGATCTCAATTGCTACAACCTCTGCTATGTTACCCGTGCAAAGTCGGGTCGCTTGTATCACATTCATAACCCACTTCTAGTAGTAGAAAAAATGTATGTAAACTAGTGAGGGCGCTTACAGGGCACTGTAGAATAAATAGACACATGTTAAACCTGAAGCAGTAACACACTGGATCGTGTATACTTTGAGGAAATACCCATATATATCCTTTGTGTTTGCCCTGTGCTGATTCATAATCGAAACTCCCTCTTTCACACTATCAATTTACGCCAATAAAGGTTAAAACTATCGATGCCAAGAAGATCCTGGAAATGTTGAGGCTACCTGCGTTGGTAGCGTAAGAAGTTGTAAGCAGTGGCGATCACAATAGATCAGCTATGGCTAAAGTAATACTAAGGTAAGCGACCCGCCGTGTGGTGTCAGGCTGAGTAGAATAGACCACCCTCGTTTCTTACCGAGGGGTCGTAAAAGGAGACTAAAGTAAGTTGACCCACCATGTGGTACATGTGGTATCCGGTTGAGTAGAATAGACCACCCTCATTCTTATCGAGGTGTCGCAAAAGCGACTAAGGTAAGTTGGCTGAGGCCGGCGGCCGTTCGTAAAATACGAAGCCAAATAATATGCCAACACGTTTGTGACATGTTATGTCAACCCCACTTAAAGTGGGACACGGGCAGGAGTATGTTAATTAAAATAACATCAATATTAACCACTTGTTATATATATTTTTGAAGTGTTATGTTATTGCACAATTCAACCTCGTTATAATCACGTGGGAAAGTGTTATGTGATATGATCAATATAATGACAAATGCCAAAAAATAACTCCACATACAAATATTCAGTAGGTTCAGTAGTAGTAGGTAGGAAGTGTGTAAAACTAAAACTCATTATAAATTATGCAACAATTCTATATTCGTTATAATGATAACAATTCTTTAAATAATGTAATGTAATTTTATTGTAATAAGTTTATTGCAATAAAATTAATTAATAAATTATAATAACTAATTTTCATGAAAATCCTTAGTAATTTCTTTAAGTCTGTCTTCAAAGTATTGCTTTCTGTGGACCAAAGCAACATGTGGTTGCCTTAACCCATAGTTTTCATTGCCCAATTTTGTATATTTCTTTTCACCCCCTTTGCCCATTAATTCCCTCAAAGCTTGATTTCTTTGCAGTAATTTGGTATAGAAGATTACACCACTTTCAATATAATCTGGACCAAGTTCACATAGTTTCTTGTCCACCTCTGTTTCATAGTATACTTCTGTCATGTCTTTCATTAGAAAATATATGCCTAAGCTAAATAGTCCAACAATAGAATATAATATACCTCTCATTGATTGATGGGCTTGGTATAAATTTAGTCTCTTATTAATAAATTGGGACAAATTATAAGCAAGAAAGAGGCTTACAAATGGATAGGTAGACTCAAACATTACTTTATTATTTAGAGTCATTAGTATTTCTCTACATATTGCGAATTCTTTAACTTTATCAGGTAATATGAGTGCTTCGCCTAATTTTTGCCCAACTTCTGAAGATAAATCAAGATTTTTTTGATTGACCTAAAATTAAAATATCATTAAAAATTATAGAAATTATATTTCACTCCATATTATAAAAAAAAGTCCTTATATCCCTATGTACGCATAAAACACTAACTAAAACTACGCAACAGATTTTGATGCGGTTTTTTTAATAGATAGAGCGATTCCAGAGGAAGGTTTGTACGTATATACGATAATAACATTCAATACGGAGTAGAGAAATACTGTAATTTTTGAGGTTTCTGTAAATAATTACATTTTTTCCGCTTACATTGCAAACGCAGGCTAAACCCTACGAGATTTATCAAAATAATGTACTAAGAATTTGTAAATCTTGAAAAGGTCTACAGAAAAGTCCGCTATGGTATATGTCTATCGCTTATGGATAACCCATTATAGCATTTTTTGTCATTTACTTTTTAAGAAAAATAATGCCATATTTTTTAAGCAATACAGGATTAATCCTTATCCAATTAAGTACCTTAAATAAATAGTTGATTTAATATGGATCAATATGGCCGTTTACAGCATGTAATTTAAGTGAACATTTTCAGAGATATTACAGATTTAAAATGCCGTGAGGACGCCGCGCTTCGCCCTATAGCACTTCGACTTTAGCAGCTATGTCCCTCTTTCAAGAGTATGTTTAAAGACATTCTGTAATTAATTGTAAAAATAAAATACATAGGGAAAATGTAAAAGTAAATAAGTGAAAATGTACTATATGAATTTAGATATTCCAAAGATAGCAGGAAATCTTCTTGGTATAGGGAAAGGAAATTGTTTTTCTCCAAATTAAACGCGTGCGGGCCACGGGCAGTAATGAATAAATCAAAACTACTCAATCGATTTTAATCATTTTTTTACACTGACTGACATGGGATATATATTTTATACCCGTGCGAAGCAGGGGCAGGCTGCTAGTATTGCATATAATGATGTGTTAAGTTTTGTAATTAGGCAAGCAATTTATATGCAAATTTGCATTGCAACTTTGTATGATTTACAAGCTTTTACCTTAGGTTTAAAATAACAAATATACTCTTCCTTTTTGTTTATTGCAAAATAACCAACCTGTATATTGTGTTTGGCAATATCTTCTAGAGACTGATAAGAAAAGTTTACAGGAATTCCAACTAATACGCCAAATCTTGAACTAATGCTACCTGAAATTGTCAATAATTATTCATGATATTTTTTAAAATGTATGTCATAGTAAAAATTATAAATATAAAAAAAAATCCCCCCATTATGACATTAAAAAAATCATATATGATTTAGTAATTTTACAGCAACTTAAGACGTACCATTTTAATCCTGTTGCACATAAACTGCATAGCAGAAACAGGTTAATAGTAATAAATTAAATAAAAATATACTTTATTAACAACAAAATATGTTGTACTAGTGATATAATTTTAATAGTTTTGGCAATCACCACAAAGTAATTAGTAATTGTTGTTTTATCCCTCTTATAATTAGAATTATATTATATCTTTATTATATACTGAATTGCCAATTAATATTGATGTTAAATTTTAGTAGTATTTAATAACTACCCATTAAACCCACTTAAATACTTGAACTTACCAGCATGAAATAAGTCATATCCAAATACACTGAATGGTTCAACTAGTTTTTTATGTGCGTCTGATATTTGTAAAACATCTAAGCATTTTTGATACTTATTATAAAGATCAGTGGGCAGTGCAACAGGTTTTCCTTCACTGCAATTAATATAAGTTCTATCATAAATCTTGTATAATAAAGTAATGTTTAGTCATTAATCGGATTTTATCACTGCTAGTGGTACAAATGTATTCCATCGAGCGTATGATTTATTTAGCACTAAAAATTAAAAATATTACATACATACATTAAGAATTCCATTGTAATATTTTTTTTTACGTAAGAACTGAATGAAACAACTCTTAATATTTTACGATGTATTCCTAACTTGAAGACATTTAATTACCTATAGTAATGCACAAAATTTTTATATTTCTGTAAGAAAAATGTATGTGGTGTATATCTTGCAGCTGTAAGTGCGAGGGCAGTTCCAGTAACTACTGCGAAGGATAAGTTTCGGCCTCGTTCTGTTAAAAACCACGATATAGGCTTTCTTGTAGACATTATAAATTGAAGGCTTTAATACACTTTTAGTCCTAAAAATATCTCTTATATTATTATTATCTTGTTTATGGCCTCTACAGCGCAAATCACTCTGTCAGTGTCACGTAAAATAATTATTACTTTCGTTTCAAGTACACAAATCTATCTCTTATATTATTAATAATAATCAGCGCTATCACCTGTCTTTCAAAAATAACCACAAATAATAAAATAACCATAGATTTTTTTTTTCTTCCATTCGCCCGTTTCTAAACGAGCAGGCTAAGGTCGTTGACCATACCGCCTTGTCAATTGTCCATAATAATAAAATGAGTTTTCGTCTTTAGTATATTCTTCTTTCATTTTTAACTTTTTCATATTCACTTATTAAATTTTTGAAGTCATATCCAATAATTTTGTCTTGCGTAAATAATTATTTTTCCTTATTTTCATATTGTATTTGTCTTCAAATTGGTTATAATATTCTTCATTAGTTTAATTCACATAGTAAATTATCATGTTCTCATTATCCTTGCATGTTCTCATTATCCTTGAATGTCCTCTGTCCTTGTAAATTGTCATGGTCAGTAATTAAAGTCAAAGCTCAGAACGGGTATATCTTCAGAATTTGTTGTAACATTTATAGAATTAACAATTGCTTTAGCTAAATAATCTACTCTTTCATTTCCAACAACTCCAACATGAGATGGTATCCAAATAAAAGTAATTTGAATGTAAGCTCAATCCATATTTCTTTTATACTGTAAATAAGATAATTAGTGTTAGCATGCAACTTGTTGTTTTGTAAATTTTTAAGTACACTCATGCTATCACTAACTATAACCCATTTATTAGATGAAGGATATGATTTTTTTATGTACTTAAGAGCAAACAGAATAGCAGCTGCTTCAGCTGTAAAAATACTTGCATGTTTTTCTAGTCTGTAACCAAACCCATTATTTTGAGATGAGTCATATATAGCAAAGGAAGAAGATTCTGAGTTCTTAGAACCATCAGTATCAATAAACTTGTGATCATGCCAGTGTGAAAGTTTAACATAAACATGTTCTTTTGTAGATAAGGTGTGATCTATGACAATATTCATAGAAGGGAATTTACTAATAAAACTACCTTGATAACAAGGTAAAACTGCATTTGATCGAAAAATATTAAGGTTTTTAAAAAGAAGAATTATGCTAGAAAATTCTAGTAATAAGAAGAAAGGCTTTTGTGATATTTTTGAAGCATTTTGGCATAAGCTATTAAAAAGCATATTTTTGGGAAGATAAAAAATTTTAAGAATAAATTTTTCCTTTAAGTATTCCATCCTAATTGAGATTGGTGGGAGATTACATTCAATCTGCATGGTACCAATTGGAGTAGATTTGAATGCACCTGTTATAATTCGCATACATTTATTTTGTATTAATTCTAATTTATTAATAATTTTTTCATCTGCTGCAAAACAAAAAGAGCCATATTCAAAATGGCTGCGTACAAGGGATTTATACAACATAAGTAAAATCTTAGGGTCAGCACCCCAGTATGTACCTGTCAAGGATTTTAGAATATTAGATGCTTTAATAGCTCTAACAGTAATGATATCAACATATCTCTTCCAAGACAAATTTTGAGAGAATATTACCCCCAAAAATTTAACTTCTCTACTAATTGGAATAGAGGTACCATTGTAGTAAACATTAAGTTGGGAACTGCATCTTTTACCAAACAGTACAACCTTTGATTTAAAAGGATTTACTTCTAAATTAAGATAATTAAAATATTCATTCAATTTTGCCAGTGCAACATTAATCGTTTTAGTAATAATGGATATGTTATTTCCTGATGCATAAACAGCTAAATCATCAGCAAATTGCAAATTTTTAACTGATGTTCCACGGTTCCACGGTCGTCCGTCCCCAAAGTAAGTAACTTAATACTTGTGTTATGGTAGACAGACAACTGGTGAATATATACTTGTATATTTTTAAATACATACTTAAATACAAATATACACCCAGGCTCAAAGACCAACAAATTCATTTATACAAAATGTTTGCCCTCGGCGGGAATCGAACCCGCGACCCGTGGAGCTGAAGGCAGGGTCACTACCCACTGCTCCAATGGGCCAGTCAAAAAGGGTTTTATCTCTAAGTATAATATTTTCCATCAAACCAGTTAACACTTTGGATTTATACATATAAAGTAAGAATTAAATAGTGAAATTTTGCCATATTTAATGTGCCAATTGATACCAAGCTTTTCGATGAAAGAAAACATCATGAGGAACTATACTCCATGGTTTAAGTATTTAACTAAATGTAAACATGTCAAAACAGGTACTTTATAGTAGGCATTATCTGCCTACTATAAAGTACCTTTTTTATTACAACACATTATACTAACATTAAATATAATTTTTAATTCTTTTAAAGAATTTAAAATTATTGATAGTATTCGCACCACTTTATTATGGCGTGATTGCTATCAATAATTTTTACAAACTTTGAAACAAATAAATAAGAATATTATTTAATATCCACTTTTAAGAACCCAAACATAAAGGTATTATAATTTTTTTAAAGAAAACGATGGATAATATTAAATACACTAAATTACTACACATTTAAGTATCACAGAGTGAAGCTCGTAGAATATTGATATTATGTTACGTTGGTTAATCTAATGCAATTACTATTTTAGGTAGTTTACTTGGCTAATTTGTATCTGCTGAATTTTATTAAATTATATATTGCTGTTTTGCTATACTAAAGGTATAAATATTTAATTTTAGAAAATAACAATCAATTTATGAAAATTACATTTATAAATATTAGAGATATTCTTTTGACAACTGCAGTTGAATCCCAATTTTTTCATTTGTTAATAATATTATTGTAATGACATATTTGTCACTCCTGAATCACATGGTTTTGGTTGTTTACATCTTGTTATGTTTCTATACTTATGGAGTATGTATAGTAAAATAATAAAAATTTTGAATCACTTTTTAAATGTTAATAATAGTAATATTAGTTAGTTACTTTTACCTCATGTATCATATGTTCTATAACTTTACTTGCCATAAAATTTTCCATTTCCATTATCGTTTTCCAAGTATCTGTAGTACTGTGAATTCTCCTTAATCAATACACCATTGTCTAACTCGCATTATGATTACGATTATGCAAAAAACTTTAACAAATCATATTAATGATTAACGCAAGTTAACCAAGAATTATAGTTTTTTTAAGTTATATACATTTTTGACTAATTAACACTTTACATGCCATATAATGCCATTCCAAAGATATAAGTTTTTGTGATGGATAATATAATTTTAACTAGATCCAATCTTTCAGTTTTATTAGACAATAGCGTAATTATAAAAATTTCACAATTTAAATAATCCTGTTTTGAAAATATATTACTCCCAGGATTGCTCAGGTTTTCAGTTTTGCTACACAAGTAAAAACACGTGTTTTGAATAGGAATAAATGGTGTTAATGTTAAAATACACAATTTTTAGCAGCAATACAGGCAGAACTCATAATTCATTATAAGCCCGTCGTTTAACCAAACTAGCAAATTATGATCCGTTCTAGTGTGATAGAGCCCCCTTATCCACGGATTTGAGAAAAATCCATTGGGTCCTAGTTAAGAAGTTTCAAACTTCATAATGTTTGTCAATTATACTAATATGAATACTATTTTGAAGACACAACCTTCTCTTGAGTCTCTAGCATTGAAGCGGACTTTTACAGCCTTATTCCAAAATTCCGAATGGTTCAGGCGGCAAAATAAATTGTTAGTGAATAAAAGCATTCGCACTGTGAAAATGTTATTACTAATGTCAATAAATGAGGCTAAATAATTATGATTCGACTGAAGCTCTTCATATATGTTCATCTGCATCATCGGGCTCGTGGACACTTCCCGGCGGAAGAGTTCGCAGCATATTTAACCTGTAATAAATAAGTAATTCTTAAATAATGTATAGATAGAACATTAGTTTGCAAAGGTAGTCTAACAGACAATCTTGGCATTGATATCCCCTGAGTATAATAGACCACCCTCATTTCTTACCTAGGTGTCGCGAAAACCGATTAAGGTAAGTACGTCGGGCAGGCGGCCAGTCGTAGGTTACCAAATCATGTAATAACATGTTTAAAACATGTTGTGCCTACCCATTTAGAGTGGGATAAGGGTAGGAGAATGATGCATTGACAAATAACAGAGATTTTAAAAATATGTTATTAGCTTCTACTGGTCTTAAATAGTGTCTGGAAAATATTTTTTACGTGTCTATAACTTTATCTACAGTTATATTTTAAGTATAGAATAGAGACTATAATTATAAATAATATTTTTTTTAAATAATAAAATATAAGGGGTATCTGTGACAATCTTTGGCCGTGGGACTCTGTAAAGACGATCATGGGTTTATACCCCGCGCAGGCACATGTCTAATTGACGATTGCAATTTATGACACGCTTTTCGGTGAAGGAAAATATGGTAAGGAAATCCGCATACTTCTAGCGAATTCTAGGGATATGCGTAACCTACCAATCCGCATTGGAGCAACGCGATGGTAGGTCTTTGCTACAATACTTCTCTCCAAAAAACGGATAGAGGAAGCTTATGGTTGCCACTGCTGGGGTGGATAACAGGCCGTTACTTTAAACATACACATGCCAATTTTTGTGTTTACAAACAAAAATGATTTATATTTGAAACATTTTAACTCACTTGAAGAATATCAGCCATTGTATCAGATATTAATGAATTCATTGCAACAACAGTAGCAGTGCCTTGACCAGACACAGTTACTCAAACAAGAAATCCAGTTGAAATGTGCATAACTAAATGGGATAGTATATTAAAGTATCATGAACAAATAACTTTCTGTTAAATAATTAAAGTATGTCTATAATCCGTATTGTCTGTCGCAGAAAGAATAAAAACTATTCAGAAATAACCACTTAAAACATAGAATATAACTGATATTGGGTATGACATATGATATACAACACTTCAATAAAGCATACACTATAAATATTACTATAGAAGGAAAAGTTTTATTTTTATTATTTCAGTTTTATTTTTACTTATATTTTAAAATTAAAAAATAAAACTTCCCAATATTATTACAGTTCAATAAAAACACTAAGGATATACTATAATGCTATATGCTTCGAGGTCCCTGCTTTATACCTTGTAAACATATTAAATAGACAATAGGTTGAGATATACAAATAAATATATCACTACATATTATAAAACAAAGTCCATATTTCCGTATGTACGCATAAAACTTTAAAACCACGCAACCGATTTTGATGCGGTTTTTTTTAATAGATAGAGTGATTCCAGAGGAAGGTTTATATGTCTAATAACATTCAATATGGAGTAGAGAAATACTGTATTTTTTGAGGTTTCTAATGTGATGTCGTAAATAATTACATTTTTTCGCACAAAGTCCGCGATGGTATATGTCTATCGCTTATGGATAATCCACTAAAGCATTTTTTGTCGTTTACTTTTTACGAAAAATAATGCCTTATTTTTTAAACAATTCTTATACAATACAGCATTAATCCTTATCCAATTAAGTACCTTAAATAAATAGTTGATTTAATATAGATCAATATGGCCGCTTACAGCATGTAATTTAAGTGAACATTTTCGGAGATATTACAGATTTAAAATGGCGTTAGGAGGCCGCGCTTCGCCCTATAACACTTCGACTTTAGCAGCGATGTCGCTCTTTCAAGAGTTTGTTTAAAGACATTCTGTAATTAATTGTAAAAATAAAATACATAGGGAAAATATAAAAGTAAATAAGTAATAATGTACTATATGAATTTAGATATTCCAAAGATAGCAGGAAATCTTCTTGGTATAGGGAAAGGAAATTGTTTTTCTCCAAATTTAACGCTACGGCCACGGGCACTAATGAATAAATCAAAACAACTGGATCAATTTTAATTATCTTTTTGTACACTTACTGACATGGGATATATATTTTATACCCGTGCGAAGCAGGGGCAGGCCGCTAGTATATGTATAAATTGAAAAACACTAGCTTAAATTGTACTAAAGAAATTGTATTATAGAAAAAGAATATAGCACGAAAAATACTATATTTTTATCGCTAATTGCATTGTCGTGCTTTTTTTTCATTAACTGTGAATGGAACGCACCCGCAGCACTGCATAGGGAATGTTTGAACGAAACTCATTCATGTATTTACGGGGCTTAGTTAGTTAGTAACTCTAACTCCGTGTCATTATCCAGCGAAAAGTAATAAAAAATAATCATGGAAAAATAAATAATGATTGAAAATAGGTGTGTACTATTTTTTTTTCCTGAATTTCCTAAAAGTACTATATTTTTTTGATTTAATAAGAAAAATACTATTTTTCTTCAAAAAAAAAGGTGGCAACCCTGATCGCGCTCTTTTTGATTAAATAGGGGCAACACTGTGCCATTATTGTTTCCGGTGGGGGGGAGTCTTCCTATTGATTAAACGTTTCAGTGACATTCAGTCCTTGTTCGTCATTCAAGAGAAGTGCATCTCGAAAAGGGAATTGTGGCATTCCTATTATATAGTGTTCTTGTATATAGTGTGCGTTGACATCAGAAGTGTAAAAGTTTACTCGCGTCATGCCCGTTGTCCGTGCATCCTGATTTACGGCAATTTTGGCTTTTTTAAACTTACTCTTGTCTAATCTTAATTAAAAATCATTTGTTGGTTTGTATATTTTTGCGTAAGTAAAAAGTGGTTACAGTTATATATTACGTATAACGAACGTTTCTGGTGAGTCAGTACGTTTCAATTTTCTTCATATTAAATAGTGCAAAAGTATAGTTTATTTGTTATTAAGTTTTGGATAACTACTCACATTTTATCCGAGAATGTTTGTTGAAATTCAAACATTTGAGTTGTTGAGTTTGTGATAGTGAATATATATAGTGCTTGTGTATGGTGGAGGCTTGTGCATGTGTTTTTTAGGAATCCTGCATGTATCAGGTATGATAACCGATTGTCCACTGTATATTTAGCATTATATATATTTTCTATTTTACTTCATCGCCGATTAAAGCAAAATAATTTTATTATTACTTTTGCATAATTACTCTGTTTTAATCATAGCTTAGGTAAATATAAACATTGTAATCTTTAATATTTAATGACTAGTAGCGTCTGACTGCCCTCCTGTAAAAGCTGCAGGGCTTTTTCTTCTCATTTAACAGTATGGTTGAGGTGAACACTGCAGTGTTCTTTCTTCCCATACTGTGTAGGCGTTTTGATGGTGATGTTCGTTTTCTGTATCGTCAAACATTAGCTTCAAAAGCGCGCTACTTTGTTAGACGTTTTAATTAACGGGCTAGCAATTATAAAGATGTCGTACTGATTTCTGAAATTGCGCAGTTTCGCTAATTCGTACGTCATTAACTTTTCCATTTTTTTTCAATGGTTATGTGTTGCGGTTGGCAAAGAGCCGGTATTTGGCACCTGCAATACATGTAAAACCTTAATTCTTTTCCAGTCGCTTTTGGCTACTGATGTTTGAGTGCACGCTTACATCTGTAGCTCAAATTGCGGGAATCTAACTTAGCTTCATAAATTCAGACTTCACTTGAGTATTAGTTACCTCAAATGCATTTTCTCAAATTACAGGGGTCGAAAGATGCGTACGACGTCTTCGGTCCTGTTCCTGGTGGTTGACACTACTGTTCGGCCTGGCGCTGTTCGAGCGCTCGAGGCGACGGCGGAGCGACAGCAGCTGCGGCATAACCGGACGGGCCAGCCTGGGGTGAGGGGCGGCGGCACGTCTCCATTGGCGGCAGCGAGGCCAGACCAGCGTAGCTCGTGGAGTCACGAGGCCAGCTGTCGGACTCCCGCGTCGCACTAGCAGCGTCTGACTGCCCTCCTGTAAAAGCTGCAGGGCTTTTTCTTGTCATTTAACAGTATGGTTGAGGTGGACACTGCAGTGTTCTTTCTTCCCATACTGTGTAGGCGTTTTGTTGGTGATGTTCGTTTTCTGTATCGTCGAACATTAGCTTCAAAAGCGCGCTACTTTGTTAGACGTTTTATTAACGGGCTAGCCATTATAAAGGTGTCGTACTGATTTCTGAAATTGCGCAGTTCTCGCGGTTGTATTTGAATCTATCTGAATAGTTATTCTATAATATAAAAAAAATGTTGTCTGTGTCATTATGCATTGATTTAAGAAAGAGTAAATGGGTTCACTTTTAGAAAAATTGCTTTTTATTATTATTGCATAAGTATGAAGGAGAAATATTGTTTGTTATTTAATTTCTGTTAGATATAAACAGTTGCACATTTTAAGTGATTTATAAATTACATAAATATTTACTTTCAGTTTTATAGAACAGGCTTTTAATATTGCTGTTATTCTTTCATTCTTTTATTAGCACAGTAGATGTAAAGATATCTCAAATCATAACTATAAATAACATCATGTGACAATCATATTAAAATAAAAAATTACTCTTAATCTTGGATCTGAGGATTCTTGAATCTGCAATTAATCAATCAATCGTTTAATCAATCGTAAATTTGAATTTTGCTTTTGCTTTTTAATTAAAAATCAACAATAGTGTTATATAAAGCAATATACCTTATATTGCTTTATACAGAATAAACTTGCTCTCTTTTGCTATTTACTCCCTTTTCATCCGAGTCTCATTATAAAAAACTTGACAATCATTTTTGAAGTTCTAATATAATACAATGAAGTATACAACTTCAATTGAAAATACTTCTAAAAAAAATTTTAAGTAGACCATTTAAGTTATGTCCAAATTATTCATAACTAAGATAGATACACACTTATGATCAATTAGAACAACTTCTAAAAAGCTTTAACTTTAATGTTCCATTATTAATCATTTATTGCACTACAAGACACTAGAAGCTATATAAAATCGCAAGACATATCCTTAATATAATAATGAATATAGCTAATTCATCAATCGAAATTAATGTACATATCATAATTTTTATATAACGATAACTAAGTCAAATAGGAAATAAAAATTATACTGCATGTTAAAGGTTTTAGGTTATCCATGCAAGGTTAGGTTATTATATTTAGAATGTGAGAATGTAAATTTTAAGAAAGCTCTTACTATTATTGAGATGCCCAAAATTCATTAAAACTCAACACTTACATTTATATTTTATATAATGATTAAGTATATCCTCTTCTTATTGTTTTATGACTGCACGTTTCTTCGTTGTTATATTTCTCATTTTAAGAAATATCTCAACAGCTACTGGTGAAATAAGACTTTATACATTTAATTTGCTTCTAGTGATATTTGTTTCAATAATTTTGCTAACTAAATTAAAACAAAATTATACATTTTAGTAAAAATTAAAGTACTAGAACTTTACAACGGGAAATTTAAAAATTTAATACACCGCCCATTCATTTAGTATATTATCTATGGCCCATTCATTGATAAAAACAACTTGTTATATGATAAACAGTCAAAATGAGAATGAGTGCGTAAAAATATGTATGTAGGAGTGGAGCGAGATGCAGCTGGGACTATTTTCATACGATTCATTCATTTATACATACATGTGCAAGAGGGATGCGAGATAGCATGGGTTGGCGCCTGTAGTAAAACCGCCCTGATCCATACTTCGAGTAAAAGTATTATTGGTTTGATTTATTTAATATTATATATACTCAGTTTTAGTAATTGTGTGAAAGATTGTGAAGGATAAAGTTTTTTTTATCGAATTATAATATTTTTGTTTTGGTATTCAGTGTTTATGCGATATTTACCTGATTTGACGATTTAATCACATATTGCAAACACAGTACAAGTCTTATTGTAACATATTTATTCAATAGTTTATGCAAGATGTGTGGAGGATTCACTTGTTCTAAAAATGCTCTAATTGCATTAAACATTCTTTATGTCGTAAGTTATTGTGTTATAATCGTAATGAAATGAATAACTAATATTTTTTAATTTATATTTATTATATTTTTAGGTGGTGGCTTCTATTCTAATATCAGTGGCGGTGTATGGGCAAGCATCGTCACTGGTCACTGATTTGCCCATAGTTGGGGGCATCCTTGCATGTGGAGTTTTTCTTATTCTTATTTCTTTATTGGGACTGGCTGGAGCTGTGAAACATCATCAAGTTATGCTCTTCTTTGTATCCTTTATTATTAACAAAAACTGCGATTTATAAAAATTTAATAAGGTCAACTTGTTTTTGATGTTGCAAAATGAAAGAAATAAAAAAATATTTTTCCATATTTGTAACTGAACTTATAACTTCTGTATCTCTTTGATGTATGAGATTGTCTATGTGCTGCAACAAACTGAGCAAATTTTTATTTTAGTCACCTTAGAAATGTAATTTTAAATTAAAAAAATTAAACAATTCAGAATTTAATGCCTTAACAACCTGTTTAGTACATGGTGATTCTGTTTCTTCTGTTTCTGGTGCAATTCTCAGTGGCCTGTGCATGTCTTGCTGTTAATTCTGATCAACAGGAGATGTTGGCTCAACAGGTAACACATTCATTTCTTATAAAATATAACACTCTTGAATATAGACTGGCCCGTTGGAGCAGTGGGCAGTGACCCTGCCTTCAGCTCCACGGGTCACGGGTTTGATTCCCTCCGAGGGCCAACATTTTCTATAAATGAATTTGTTGGTCTTTGAGCGTGGGTGTATATTTGTATTTAAGTATGCATTTAAAAAATATATAAGTATATATTCACCAGTTATCTATCACCCATAACACAAGTATTAAGTTACTTACTTTGGGGACGGACGACTGTGTGTGTAAGTGTCCTATATATTTATTTTTATATTTAATTATTTTGAATATGGCAATATGTTTGAGTAACTTCTGATTCCTGTTATAAATAATTGAGGATCTTATTATGAGAGTTTATTAAGCTAATCAAGCTTTTACCATTCACAATACTAATCCCAAAATCAAATGGTAAATTAAAGTACTACATTACTAAAGTACTACTACATTACTAGATAACTTTCTCTTTAGTATGCATTTAATCATATGATTGATTTATAATGTTAAATGTAAATTATAACATTACTATATAAACACTATGACAATATTAAGTAAATGTCAATTATAAATTGTAATCATTTAACTCTAGTAAAAAAAAAACCTATTATTTCATCTAATGAAAAAAAACAAGTGCTAAGATCAGGATATAGTGATCCATAAGTATCATTATCAGCTATTAAAATAAATATATTTATTCAGCCAGACAAAATAAACATTTTTAAAGTGCATCAGAAAAAACATTAAATAAAATTTAATAATTATAAAATTAAATAAAATTTAATAGTACTTAAACTACTGGTCTGTGTCTCGGACATTTAGTGGCAAAAACTATGTGGAAAGATGCTATATTATATGTATACTTATTGTAATACTTATATACTTAAAAGTACTTTAAGTATGACGTTTAATAATAATTATGATTTTTTTCTTATAATTACTCATTAACTTTAAATACAATAAATTACATTTCTTTTTATTTCTAGGGTTGGAATAATGAACAAATTGATGTAAAAGCGCAAGTCCAAGAAAGATTTGAATGCTGTGGCTTCCAGAGTAGAGTAGTACCAATAAATGGAACTGCTGATTTTCCTTCATGCAATAAAGTAGATGTAAGGATTTCAGGATTTTTTATACATTTTTTTTATGTTGCATAAAATTCATATATTCATATAGATAGTTAGAAATTCTCATTCATAACATTAGGGACCGTTCAAGTATTACGTAAGCAGATTTATTATTATATATCTATCCCCCTTCCCCCTTGTCAGCAAAAGTAAGCAAAGCTCTTACCCCCTCCCATGCTTACATAAACATTTGTCAATCAATGTATTGTTTCTTAAAATATTATAATTATAACGTTATAATTATATTTTGAAAAATAAGAAAAGGATTTAGGATTATATTTATTATATAGATAGAGATTATATTTTACTGATACAGTATTTAACATAGAGTAAAGGACAAAAATATTATATCTTACTAACATAACAAACAAATTAAAATTTTTGAATATGTGTACATATTAAATTCAAATTATCAGTCTTCAGTCCATGAATGTGTTTCTTTTTAAGGAAAGACAATGTGAAGGTTACCATTTGTGTAAAAAGTAAATAACAACCTATGACGTAATCATGATGTAGACTCCCCTACCCCCCATGCAATCCAAAATAAGCAAAGCAAAAGACCCCTTCGACCCTCCCCATAGCACTTACGTAGTACTCGAACAGTCCCTTAGATGAAATACTTTCAATATATTCAAAACAAGAAATCCTTTGAGTTGGTCAAACACAACATATATTCTATTATAGACATAGTCTAGTCTTTGTTTCTCAGTCGTAATGACCATACTTAATACTGAGGTACTAAAAAAACCCTAAATTTAAAAATAATTTGTTAGAACATGGTTGTAAAAATCACAAATTGTAGAGGTTACAAATTTTTAACTGAAAATGTTTATTTTTTAATATTTTAAAATAAAAAGTTTTAATAAAAAAAAAGTAACATTAAAGTTTCTTTTAGAATACCATTTTTTTTATAACATTAAATTAGATTTATTTAGGTTAGATTAAAGAATTCAATAATAATTTTAATATTATCAAGATTACATTTTTAAAAATTCCAATCATATCACACTTCATACTGTTTATGATTATTAAATTGTCCAATTGTCTTGCTATAAAATTTGTATGTATAAAGCTCAGTCTGTCGAGAACTTATATATGTAGCAACATAACAGCCCTTGATTAATGTTTTTATATTTGTTCTTCCTTTATAATAAAAAGAAGACTCTAAAGTTTCTTTTTTTAATATTTATAAATTATTATGTATAACAGCTTTATTTATATATATTTTTATTATTTGCAGAAAATTTGCTGTTCTAATATGGACATATCGCCTTCATGTTGGTGTCCACCATGCATGGACAAGCTCAAGGAAACTATTGATAAAGCATTCAAACTCTGTGGTGGTATCGGGCTATTCTTCAGTTTCACTGAGGTACAATGGGACTATTGTCTGTTTAAAATATTATTTAAGTAACAATAATATATTATCTTATTTATCACTCACTTTAGTTGGTGTAAGATGATAAGATGAATGTTTGCAAAATATGAGTAGAATTAGGAAGTTAAGAGCATTCTTAATATATAACATGATAACAATGTCTATTTTGTTATTTATTATACTCAAACTCGTTCGGCTTATATAATGTGAATATTCGTAAATTCATTAAGATTCATTATGTAATTACTTGCATTTATTAAACATAGTTAAGAAATGATTAAGTTTATTTCGATATATTTATAAAAATCTGTAATGGTTCTTTATGCAAGCTGTGACGGAGTTACATTTAATTTGATAACATCGCGTACATTGTGGCGTAGTCACGGGTATTAAAGTAATAATGAATATTTCTTAAGCGTGTTACACATATAAAATCTAGTCTACCAAAATGTTTGTGTATTTCTTTCATTTCATAACTTTGTTGTTAGGTCAAATCTTATCATTAAATAATTTGATATAATATACTTTGATTTATAGTTATAAATTTGTATTCAACAATTCGCATACAATAGTTAATTGCTAATACTAAAAAGAATATTTTCAATATCCATAGTTATATTATAAATGCAATAGTATGTCTGTCTATTACGCATTTACGGCTAAACCGACTAAGAATGATAAAATTCAGTATGATTAAAGATTATATATAGAGTTAGAGAAACATATAGAATAAAAACATTTCCTACTACGATTACATAATTAGCGTATTTGAATACTTAAGGCGACGCGAACAACGTAGCGAGTACAGCATGTACGTTAATTTACACAATATGTAGCGAAAACTTTATTGGTAAACTCAAACTTAGAGATATAAAATATATCACTAAGTTTGAGTACCAAAAAATATTCTATTACCACTTTTATTTTCTTTTTCGTACCTCATATAATTTTCTGTTTATTCAGATTATACTTATTACTACTGATATGATGCGGTACCAGTATAGAACTTCCGTCGCAATGTAATCTGTTAGATGTAAATTACTGTACGTAGTATTATATTCTTGTGATAATTACCGGACACTAGGCTTTATGTATAAGATTTTCAAAGGAAGATTAATGGAAAAATTATCAATTAATACCACCAATATCAATTATCACGAAAAATTATTTTACATTTCGATCATACTTTGTCTCATACATAAAGTATTAAAATGAACTAATTCAAATTTGATCTTAATTGAGTTATTTATCTATTATACATTGTAATCCTTATTTCAATGCCGTCACGCTACCGAACTATTAAGAAAATTTAGTGTTTTCTTGTTCTTCCAAGTTATGGATCTCCTTAAAACTCTCGAGTTTACGTTATGCTACGCTTTATTGTAATTTGTTAATATGAACTTTTTTGAATTAGTTCACTTTAATATTAAGTGTGCGATATTTTCGACTAACATACTTAAATTTACTTAAATAATTATTTTTTCTATGATTAAGTGACATCTTTGTAACATATTCTTATAACTTTATACATCAGAGCTTTAATTAAGAAATCTTCATGGTGTTTGCGTCTTTTGTGACTAACAGTTCGGCGGTTATTTGCAGTTTCTGGGTGTGTGGTTGACAGTAAGATATCGTAACCAAAAGGACCCGCGTGCTAACCCCAGTGCATTTCTCTGAACGCTCTATGGATTGAATGGTTTAAGGTGGATTAGTTCTGTGCTTGAGACTCATTTTAAAGCATGTTTTGTTTTGCACGCTACGCACGATTATTCTATTAGAATTTCACGCCTCGTCTTTGAACTAAATTCGTATATCTATTTTTGTTTGCACGATAGAATTAAGTTATGATAATATTGGCCGATGACAGAATATAAATGTATAAGATAAGGAGAAAATGATAAATTGCATACTCGTTTTCCTCGTTATCTACGCACTTGCGTCTTATTTATCATTTGCTGAGATGGAATTTAAATTTATTTGGTAGTTAGATAAATAATACTTTTGAGAATCATATAATAATCAATTTATTTTTTAAAATAATAACTCATTTCGTAAATAAAACAATACATTTAATATGGCAATTTCCAACCTGAATGTTCAATGAATGAACCTTCATCCCCTTTTTTAGGTACTTGTACTAAAAAATAATACATGAAGTAATATTTTACTATATATCTTTTCGTAAACTACGTTCACGTGACCTTTGTGTAATTTCGAATAATTTCTTATCATATAAAAAACAGAATACGCACCTCATGGAGTAAGCGATAGGCATTCGCAACTGGATTTGTTTTATATTTCCCGTATTTAATACATATATTTGTTTATATTTTGGTTATACTATACGCGTTCCTTAAGCAATTTTATAAAATTCTGTACGTTTTATATTCCTTTAAATTTTTGTTAATAATATATTCGACATTTGAAATATGAAGATAGCATCATTTGACTAATATATTTGTTTCAAATTTCTCTTTCAGTTTTTAAATTTTTGTGCATAATATGTACTAATTCCGTGTTTTATGTGGCCTTTTTGCCATATTTATAACGCTTATTAATGTCACTTGTGTCTGTTCACGTTTACGACTTGATTAGATATGTGTGACATACCCGTAAATAAAAACTTTATGCATGATATAGTTTATGCATGACGTAGTACTAACGTTTTTTGTAACAACTGCTTACCTGGTCTTTATAAATAGTAAATTTATAGTTTGAAAGATCACGTTTTCTATGAAGTCTTTGTATGTATTTGTTATACTGAATAGTTTATGTTGGTAATGTATATCGTGATGTTGGCGTACCTTAGTGCGGAGATCAAAACAAATTGTGGGATTATATAAAATTATTATCTTTTATAGTAGAGTTTTAGACGTGTAACAGATGCTTTTTGCTTTTGCATGTACTACTTAATAAGTATCGAATATAAGTGTAACAATAAAATAACTTTGCTATTATTCGCGATTCAATTAAATCTATGTAACTAATTTTCTCACTTTATTTTGCTACACTGGTTCAGAGGAAAATAAACGGTGATGGTTAAACTAACACTATACAATACGCTTCTCTGGATGATGCGTTGTTTTGCGATTTTGTCTTGAAACCTTTGTTCTTATAATGCATCGATTATCGTGTCGAAATAGTTTTAGTGCTTTTGTAGTGTGGTAGCTTGTTGTTCTTTAGGTTACTAATACTGTATGTATGGGATTGTGCATTCTACAATACAATATAATATACAAATAATAAAATAATTTTATTATTAACTTTTATGAGATTTTCGCACAGTAATGCCTACATTATGAATTGTATATCTAGGTATACGCTGCTAAGTAATGGCTGATTGTTACAGTAGTATCTCTGTCTTAATTAGTAACTGTAAGGTTTTAATAAATTGACTTTTTTTTCAGCTGTTCGCAGTTTGGCTCGCTCGTCGGTACCGAAATCAACCGGACCCTAACTACAAAGAACCTCACGCTGTATTCCCTCGACAGAATTATCTCTATTAAAACAATTTTTAGCTATAATATATGTTAGTTAGAATTGTCGCGTCGCAAATCTTAAGATTAATTTATTGTAGACACAGTTCCATTGCAGATGTAATGTTAATGAATATACAAAATAGGGTAAAATTGAGATTTTTATATTAGGACATAAAACATTCATAAAGAGGCTTCAATTGTTTAAAATGAAGTAAGAAACGGCCTCGTTAGCAATTACCTCGCTCAACGCTTCAAGGTCAAATATTTCTGTAGAAAGTTGCTTATTTTTTTTGCATTGCTCCTAACAATTATGCATGACTATTTGATGTCTGCTTATTATTTGTTTAGGAATATTATCTGCTTTAACGAAATTTCTGAATTTCTTTACGTACTGACAGTTTTCGATCTATGTAGTATTCGTAATCTCGTGAATACTGGCTATTTCAGTTAAGATGCTTTAGAATTATTATATCATCATCATCCTCCTGCCCTTATCCCACTCTAAGTGGGATCGACACAACGTGTTATATAATAAATAAGCGTGTCACATGATTTGGCTTCATATTTTACGATCGATCGCCTGCCTGACGTCAACTTACCCTAGTCGCCTTTTACGACACCTCGATTTAGAAATAAGGTTGGTCTATTCTGTTCAGCCGGATACCACACGGCAGTTTTAACTATTTTATATATATAAGCCAAATTAAACAAATATTAAGGTCATAGAATTTGTAACAGATTTTTTTGCATTTTAAACTTTTTAGGTTTTTTAAAATCATGTGTCTAAAAGGATAAGAACATTTCACATTTGGTCCCATTTAATAGCTATTAAAAGGTTCGACATGGATATCAAATTCAAATTCATAATATTCTTTATTCAAGTGGACTATTTACAGTACTTTTGAATCGTCAAATGTTTTAAAGAAGCTACCACTGATTCGGGAGTTTGCTCCTACCGAGAAGAACCAGCAAGAAATTCGGCGGATAAACTTTTAAATCATTCAATCATTCATCATCAAATAATTGCATTGTTTAAGAGTAAGACAATTATATGAAGGTTCTATTCCATATTCATTTGCCCTCTTAGATTCCCTCTATGATTTGGAGAGCATATTATTATCACTAAAATTGCCATATAATCTGTTACCTTAGGCATCTGACACTTAACGGATGATGAAAATGATGTAAAGAAATAGCTATAATTAAAATATGATAGCGTTTCATATGGGTAAGAAATAGATCTGGCTTTAACCGGAGATATGCAAGGAAGATGAGTACTTATCAATATAAAGTAAAAAAAAAAAAAATTGGTAACAATGTACAAGACTTTTAGCAATGACAAGTCCTTGTCAGCTTATCGAGTTGTAATTTATTTCTATCGGTCCTATAGCTTTTCTGGTTATCAAAATATTATTATGTATATTTAACTTTGATAAGTATTTGAAGAAGTATCTTGATTTATGTTTGACATGTCGCAAAAGTTAGAGATCGAGATTCGAATCTACTGTTTTCGAAATTTAAAACTATATTTTTTTTATAACATATAGCAAATTTAGGAAAAATGTACACACATTACCTTCGTTTAAGTTTATGTATATTTTGAAATTGTTTTAGGTAAAGGAACATTCATATTTAATTTTATGTAGACATATATTTCGAATGCTCCTTGAAATATTCTCAATTAATCAAAAAGTGTATTATTTAAGATGTTTGTACGTGTGTGTTTGTTTATATTTACTGCCTTTTACTTTCGTGTGTTTATCGAATATGAGGATTCCGCTGTAAAGTTTGAAAAGGCAATAAAGGTAGCCAGTGTTAAAATAGTTCATAGGGAACAATTTGTGTTGATCCATGTAAACTTATTTTAAGTATAGTTATATGAGCTGTGTTTTAGTAGTTTTAAAGAAACGACAGGACTGTGAGTGACCTTCCTAAGCATTTCCAAATAATTATAATTTTGTGGAATAATTCGTATATTTACATTACTAGTCAATATCGTACTGCGTTTACGTTTATTCTATACTCAGCTTTGTCGCCATTTTTTGAGACTCCATTGAGACTTTTTTATAGTTTTCTATAAACGTAGCTATCTATATTTGGTGCACTAAATCGTTTTTTTTTGCGTTAGCTTTTCTCTTATCATTTATATATTAACTTGCCACTTTTTTATCTTTAAACATATCATGTAAAATAAAATGTTAAAGCTTTAATTTGTATAACTACCTGTTTTTTATCATTGTACTTTTAGAATAATTTGGATCTTACTAGCTGTCTTAAGTTTAATCGATTTTCAAGTTTTTTTCTGAATATACTGCTGTAATAGTTGTTTAAACATTATATTTAATATCTCTACTTGTTTTGCATCCATTTTTATTATTTTGTAATATCCTGTAATTTCAAAAGATGCAGTGTAAATAAAATAATGTTATAGCCATTGTATTGGTATTACGAATAAAGTGTTTAAGCATTTCATGTTTTATTTCAAATTTTTAATATGGGAATTTTAATAGAAAGCTTTCTTTTAACAATTTTTTATTAGAACAGATTATGATCGAATAATCGTATTGTCAAAGGAGAATATAAATTTTAAAAAAGTATAATAATATTCTCATTTTTTATTATAATATTCCAATTTTTTTTAAATAAACATTAATAAAGGTGTCCATGCAAAATTTTAGGTAATTTATTCAGTACCAGAGCTATAGGTATAAGTAGATATTCCTCCTGCTTCAAACAAAACTAAAACAAATAAAAAGGTGCTTATTACAAAACCCTAGACCAGGGTAGGTGAACCTTGATAGGAATAAGGAAGTAGATTTAATTCATTATTATTTTTATTTCTATTTTTACATTATCAAAACTGATTCTGGTATTATAACCTTGAACTAGGCATTTTCTCTAAACAAATGTTGAATGAGGTCATAATACATTTGTAGTAATTCAATTACACGCTTAGTTTATTCATTTTGATAGGTGACGTGCCTAAAATATTTTCCCGAGCCATTAGTTTCTTATCCCTGCCCGAGATAAGATCTAGGCATAAGCAGTGAATCAAATATAGTAGAAGTGGCGAATCTAATGAGTTTAAAGTTTTTTTCTTAAAAATTCACTTTCTATTATATCAATAATACATAGACATCATAATAATAACATTTCAGGTTTAGTTATAATAAATAAATCAAAAGAATTATCGAGATAAACAAATTTAGTTAAAAGGGTATATTGCTCTATATTGTTGGGTTAGTTGATGATAATACTCAGATAACCGGCGCCAATACTTTAATCTTTTTATCTAAACAGTTATGTATACGGTATTTATAAATTTATCTTACAGTTATAATTTAGTATCACGTATACAATGTTTAGCAATATTTTGATAAAAAATATTCGAGATTAAAAGAAATGGAATTATGTCGAGAAATGGTGTTATATTTTGACGAATAAAGGAAAATATTTTGTCTTTGAAAGCACTTGCGCAAGTTTTTTCTACGCATCCGCGCCCTGTCGAAGCTGGGCGGAAAAGACTGACCAAATCCACAGTTGCGCAGCAGTTGCTAACGTTGCTGCACCCATCGATCCGCCTACTCTTGTTACGGACAATCCTGTTATATAGTTAAATAGTGCTAAGTGTACGCTGATAAAGATGTCCTTTGACAACGATGAGCTTCGCGACGAGTAAGTACAATTATACGACATCTTGTTTCTTTAAACAGACCAATACGACACGGGCAACTATTTATCATTCAGACCGTAGCGTTCCAGAATCATATCTTAAATTCCAAATGATCTAATGTTAATACATTTTTGATAAAAATGAGGCAGATATTACGCTTAGACTAAGGAAATACTATTGAAATATATTACGAAAGTTTTTGTTACAAATGTAATTAATGTTTATTAGAATTCATATTATAGTTATTTATAATAATTAGGTATTGCTTTGTAAGTTAATTTCCTGCTAGGCTTATGAGAGACTATGTCTAGAAGAGACAATGTTGCTTCAAACAAAAACGATCACAGAATACGGGAAACTAGGTGAACTTGACTCGACCCCTTGAAACCGGTAACCTAGTTAAACAGTAGGCAAATAAATATATAGGACAATCGCGATTCCGCGCTGCATGCGTTTCTGACTTCCGTATAAAAGAGGCGTTAATTATAGCTTCGCGTATTTTGTCTAAATTTGCAACAGGGCGTATGTTGGCAAGACAATACAATAAGATCAACTAAGTTGTCGCTCTCATAATACCTATAAGATTTTGGTTGTTAAAAGAATGTAATTACAATACAAAACGGTGGATATATATATATATATATATATATATATATATATATATATATATATATATAAGATCGTAAAATTGATAACAGCGGATTCCGTAGATGGTCTAATAAAGCCATTGTTAATTTTATTAAGTTACGAAATTAAAACTATACATTTTTTGCTTTTTATAGCTTTACAGACCTTGAAATACTTTTGATGGTTAAATACTAAGACATCACGACGACAGCTATTTACCTATAATATTATCAACAGAGCATGTGTTCTTTGAATATACTATAATCAGTAAACGCGAATGTGGATGTAATTAAAAATAAAATAAAAAAATATATCTTTTAAGCATTTTATTTTATCCTTTATACCGCTTTATATTATTGCATTTTAGCCGTCCGATTTATTCAGTATCTATAGTTCAGGTACTTCTAGTTGTAATAAATCTAAAGAGCCTAAACACGAGACCATTTTCTAGTTGGCATCTTGCTCCATTACTGGACTGGTCTGATACTGTAGCAAGTATTATGTACCATTTGATCAGTCGTTACCCAAGGATATACTTACATGTTATGAATAATCTATTGTATGAAACCAAACATAAAAGATTTATGTTATAAACTTCCGCGTGGGAATTCAGTCGAGCGTCAGATCTGCTCCAATGCGATGATACTTAGATTACAGTGGGCTTACATACATTGGTTTGCCTTCGAAGTTATATGAGTGAAAAATTTCAGCTCAATAGAATGCCTGCAAATGTTTCGAATACAGATGAGCTAGAAAGACGAGCGGAAGCTAAGTGATAAGAATATAAGACCGTGTAAAATTATCTTAAAACGGCTTTTAACCTCGATATAATTAATTTAGCTCAATGTTAATATACCTTCACATTACCACATTCTCAAGGAAGAGGATGATTTGGATATTTCCATTTCTTTATCATAAATATGTACTTGTCCCATTTTTGCCTTTCTACTTCAGTTATTATTGTAACTATAAAATATTCAGTCGAAATGAATTAATAAAAGCGAATTTGAAGATATACCAGTTATATACCAGTTAGTTAATTACTTGTACAAGATTTACCTATTAATAGACATTATTACCTTTGCGAGATTATACTGTAAGAATGTACAAACTTTTCTAAACATTAAAAATTATGGACGAAATTAAAAGAAAACAATTTGTATGGCGCTGGAAACAGCGGTCCCTAGATGTCACTGTTGAAGCGTCATACAAATTGGCGTTACGCTTGAACCCGATCGATTGGGTTAAATAAAAAAACTCGCACTACGCACACTGATGAGAACTATCACTGAGTTCCAGATTTAAATTCGAAATACAGATATTGTTTATAAAAGTAAATTTCTCAAATTTAAATTAAATTTGCTTGTTCGGAAAATTGCATTTATCGAAAACAAACAGTAAGAAACTCTGTGGTTGCTTTTTTTCAAAATTTAACTCCTATTTATAACAACGTTCTTGTACAATGTCGAATAGTAGCTAGGTAGGAGTAGGTCTAGTACAATATTATGTACCCAGTTAATAACAATGAAGTGTAGAAATCGCGATCTAATTATCTTTGGGATAAAAGTAAAAATATACAATTGTTTGTATATTTTTACATCCGTGTAAATAGAATAACTAAAATGTCATACAAATGATCTTTTAATAGTAAAAGGTGTCTGCCTCCTATACAAATGCAATGCCAAGGGCAATGCGGCGATTGCGAAAAGCATTGCCTGAGATAATTATTAAGACGTTACGGACGATAGAGATGCCAGCGGGAGCATTGAAGGATGTAACTTGGACAAAAAAATCGATTACTAATATGATTACAAATTGATTACAAATAAAAACATTAAAGTGGACAAGTAGGACTGAAAAATAACAAATAAAAATCGATAATTTTGTCACATCTCTAGCCGCATTTGACTTTATATTTATTTCTTTCAACAAATAAAGAAAACTGACGAAATAGGCGTACATCTAAGTAGTATGTATTTGTACTGTTTTGTATATGTAGTCGATGCAATGTATATAGTAAGTATAATATATGAATAAGGAAGTAGATTTAATTCATTATTATTTTTATTTCTATTTTTACATTATCAAAACTGATTCTGGTATTATAACGCCTGATATAGTCAAGTAATGTATGGTATTATACGTAACGACACATGACTCAAACAACAATATTGTACCATACCGTTGTTGACTTGCATCGTGCGCTCCTATATAGAGTTCCATATCGAAATAACACGACTATTACCGCTTCTACTACTATATATTTTGAACCGCCGTGTGGCGTCCAGCGGAGGAGAATAGACTCCTCTGTCGTAAAAGGCGACTAAAGTAAGTTGACCAGCCGTGTGGTATCCGGCTGAATAGAATAGATCACCCTCATTTCGTACCGATGTGTCGTAAAAGGCGATAAGGGTAAGTTGACTCACCGTGTGGTATCCGGTTGAGAATAAACGGTTAGAATAAACCACCCTTTTTCTTACCGAGGTGTCGTGAAAGACGACTAAGGTAAATTGACGTCAGGCAGGCGGCCGGTCATAAAATATCTAGCCAAATCAAGTGATAACATGTTGTGCCGGCCACACTTAGATAGTGGGATAAAGGCAGGAGTGATGACTACCATATATTTTTACGTATATGCTTAAAATTTAATATGAATGGATTTTGGTTAAATGAAGTTAATCCTAATTGCTCTTCATTATTTCAAAAACCTGTTTAGTTTAATAATCTAATCATCCCCCGGCCCTTATTCCACTCTAACTGGCGTCGGCACAATATGTTATAAACATGTTGTCCCATGATTTGGCTACGTATTTTACGACCGGCCGCCTGCCTGACGTCAACTTACTTTAATCATATTTTACGACATCTCGGTAAGAAAGAGGATGGTCTATTCTACTCAACTGGATACCACGCGGTGGGTCAACTTACCGTAGTCGCCTTTTACGAGACCTTGGTAAGAAATGAGGGTGGTCTATTCTACTCAGACGGTTATAGAACCGGATATCGATAGTTTAATAATGTAAATGAAATTAAATCTTATTAATTACAGTTTCATATAGGACGTACGATAGATACGGTAAGATATGTGTAAAAGTATATTTAATACCAAATCGTTTATTTCTCAAAGCGAAGATCGATATTTCCTTTTTATTTACGAGTCATGCAGGATAGTTATAATCTTAATTCTGAGAATGTCCTAGTTAATAATTCGCCTCCAACACTGAAGTGTGCATTATTTTCATAATGTTAGTATGCACATGCGTGCCGTTGTATGAGTAAACATTTGACGGTTTACTTATAAGTTGCCTGTCTATTATAACGCCATTGGTAAGCTGAGTGCTGAGCTATCGCTACGTTATTGTAGAGTGCCCGTATTATTATCGGTAGAGTACATACATAGTGGAAATATAATTTTATCAAGGTAAGTTGTTTAGTTTTATATGCCTATTTTAAAGAATTTGCTATTTTTTACAGATTTTTTTTTCTAATACCATCTTTAAAATATTTATTACCACAAACATACATAGGAATCATGTTGATTATCAACAGATTACTTTTACTGACCAATTCGTATATGATTTATAATACCAATTCTTTGCAATTACTAATTAATAAAAAGTTTTTGAAAAGGAGTATTACCTAAAAATATAGCAGATGCGGTTGGAAATAACAAGATGAGAGAATTTCCTTAATGTGTCTCTAATGTTATAATTCATCAAATAATTCGATCGAAATTGAAATAATGTTTAAAAATTAACGCTATTATTTATTTAAAAAACTAACTAAACTAAACATTAGACAAATTCGAATATTGTCGGATTAATTGCAAGCATTCGAACAGTTTAAATCTTTCCTCTAACTTTCTTAGATATATATCATGTTTTAACAGTAACATGTTTCCAATCCAAATAAAATATGATATCATATAGTTCTATAGTGGTTCAATATTGCGTTGCAATTATTGTTCTATGTTTCTTTATTTATCTCTACATACAGAATCATTGGTTGATATGAAACCGCGTCTTAGTGACCTTGATCGAATTGTTTGCCAACATTAACTGTATTATATTTTTGTTACATAAGTATTTTTTAACGATTGATAAGAAGCGCAATTTTTAACCTTAGATAAAGTTATTTGTTGTCCAAAAGAACGTCATTAATATTATATTAATAAAATTTGTTTTATTACAGAAATCGATTTGTCTTTATCTTTAATATTTAAATGAGTTAATCTTGTATATATATTTTCTGAATCTCGGAAATGTCTGCAACGATTTTCATAAAATTCAGCATGTATTGGGGGAAATCGATCTAGCTAGGTTACTTTTAAAAACAAGTCGTTTTATCCCTGTTAAAACAGGGATAAAACGACGCATTTTTTCAGGGCCTAAAGGGCGCTGAAAAAATTCTAAAATGTAGAATAAATTGTAAATTATAAAGTTGTAATAATTCAGAGGGAAACGGGCGAACTAAAGAAGTGAAAATACCCCGGATCGAGCCCCACCTGCCCAATATTTTTTATTTATCTTTTAAAGAAATTACCAAACAAGGCTCGGTCACCCAGGTACTAATAAAATAAAAAAATTTAAATGGATATATGATACATTACAATTAAATTTCTTATGACTTAGGTGATGCACGATTTTTTTAGTAACTGTTTTCATAGCTATTAAATAAAAACATTTTAGTTCGTTTTAAAAACGTGTTGATATTTCATTTGTTACTTAAATATTTATTTTGTTGTATAGGACCTTTATTTATTCAGTTTGCTTTTTTCGCTTTTACGCTTCACGACAAGATTTTATACCTGCAGATTTTTTTTATTTTGCTATTCCTTTCTTTATTGTCAGCCATTATTGCCGCTCACCACGATGCCGCAAACCGATGTTCGGAGTATAAATGGATATTCTGGCCAGGGACAAAAAATTCGAAGTGAAAATGGATACAAGCCACACAGGAAGGTTTTTGACAACGATAACGAATTTCAACTAAATCGGAATGAAGTTGGTGAAGTTGACGGGAGCAGTGTTAGGTGGTTTCCTTAAGTCAATAAGCTGAAAATTTATAAATCAGGATGATTCCAATGAAGTTTAAGTCAATCTTCCATATACATATTATATGTATACTAAAAAATATTTTATTTGTGATGAAGGTACTTCATCACCATCTTAGTAGTTATGGCGTGTGATATCCGGCTGAGTAGAATAGACCACCCTCATTCTTTACCAAGATGTCGTATAAGGCGACTAATGTAAGTTGACCCACCGTGTGGTATTCAGTTCAGCAGGTTAAACCACCCTCTTTCTAACGAGGTTTCGTAAAATACGATTAAGGTAAGTTTACGTCAGGCAAACGGCCAGTCGAAAAACATCAATTTAAGACAAGATGTTTATGAGGCTGAGAATTACGGCGTGTTCCAAACAAGTTCGCACAATTTTTTTATGTTATAAAAAGTAAAATAATAATTTGTTTAGATGTCTATGACAATTATGATGACTTATTATTACCAGAACTTGATTTGTAATAGTTTATCGTGTTATTAGTAATAATTTTGAAATTCACTTGAACGCACTATTCACATTATAGTAAAAAAATTACTTTGATTTGTAAAACGTTTTAGAAGCAACCCAATTTTTTTTTTATTCGTAGATATCCCGATGGTACGGTGCGACTCCGGAATCCGAACATCGAACTCATGGACCAAGATATCCTTTACCACTTGGCATTAGGCAGTGGATCTCATGACCTCGTTGAAATGTTTGGTGACGTTAAGGTACATACAATTTTTTTAAGTTTACGAATGTTCAAGCTCAAAAGAGTGAAGTAAATTATTTTGCTTTTTATTTGTAGTTTGAGAAAGTGTTTATTTTAAATTAAAATTCACAGCAATCATTTGATGAATAAGATTCTTAAAAATCTTCATCATCATGAAATTACTTAATTACCTGATTGATTATAAAAAAGGTTTCAAGTGGCAGCGGTCTTTTATTGATTAACATGTTTGATTCAATCGTTATAAAAAGTATAATCTTCTTTTATTTCGCACTAGCTATCGCTAGCGGCTCTGCCCGCGCGAAAAGAGTAAAACCATTATATAGTAATTTGACAAACACAAAAATGGTTAAAGTGGGTTAACCTAAAAAGCTAGACATATGATGTCGCGGACTTTTATTAAGAACTTTTAGAGGGAACAATTTTGTAATTCATGATTTTTGAAAACCTTCACCTTTTACTTAGAGCACGCAAGGGAAGCTTTAAATTTTGCCATTTTCGCAATATTTTTATTGCTGCTCCTCTCTTATTCATCTTAGCATAATGTTATAGCCTATAGCCTTCCTCGATACATGGACTATCTTAAACTGAAAGAATTTTTCAAATCGGTCTAGTAGTTTCTTAGATTAGCGCGTTCAAACAAACAAACTCTTCAGCTTTATATATTAGTATAGATAGATTGTTGATACATTTGTATTGCGTATATTGTTAACATATTGAAGGTATATAAGTTATTCATGATAAGCTACAGTTATCATACCATAACTAAATGCATATGTTATCGCCGTGTAGAGTAAGCTGATCTGTACATGATGAATAATTCTAATAGATTAAACGCTTTTAATTCAAATTCAAATTATTCTTTATTCAAATAAACTTGTAAACAAGCGCTTTTGAATCGTCAACTCTACTGCTGGTTCGGAAAGCTGTTTCTACCGAGAAGAGCCAGCAAGAAACTCGGCGGTTTCTTTTTAAAAAATACAATTCTTAATACTAGTTACATTTAATCGTTTCTATCCTGTACAGGGTCGAACAATATCTTTATCCACGCATTCTTATCGTCTAAATAATCCTCAACAGCATATTAGGCTTTCTGTATCAGCCTCTCCTTAATAGTGTTTTAAACTGCTGTAATGGCAATGCTAAAATTGATTGTGGAATTTTATAATAGAATCTTATACCCAATAACATGGAAATAGGAGTTATTAAATTGTTTATTCCAGTTCGTCTGTATGGGCGGAACCCCAAAGCGTATGGAGCAATTCGCGTATACAATAATGGCGGAGATAGGGCACAAACTACCCTGTGGCACGACTCTGCAAGATATAAGCCAATTCTCCTATAGATATTCCATGTATAAAGTGGGCCCCGTGCTATGTATCAGTGTAAGTATATCTACTATCGTTTTTTTACTTACGTGTATATCTCTCTCTCATCAACCAGTAGCCGTCCACTGTTGGACATAGGTCTCTTCCATGGACTTTCACGCTACACGATTTTGTGCCGCCTGGATCCAACGGATCCCTGCGACCTTTTTGAGATCGTCTGGCCATCTAGTTGGGGGTTTGCTTACACTGCGTTTACGTTTGCGTTTACACTTACGTATATATGTGCATTGATTTTCTTTCCTGACGCATCATCATCCTCCTTATCCCACTCTAAGTGGGGTCGGCACAACACGTTACGAACATGTTGTTACGTGACGTCAACTTACCTTAGTCGTATTTTACGAAACCTCGATAAGAAAGAGGGTGCTCTATTTTACTCAACCGAATACCACACGGTGGGTCAACTTACCTTAGTCGCCTTTTACGACATATCAATAAGATATGAGGGTAGTCTATTTTACTCAACCGGATGCCACACGTTGGGTCAACTTAACCTAGTCGCCTTTTACGACATCTCGGTAAGAAATGAGGGTAGTCTATTCTATTCAGCCGGATACCACACGGCATATTTACTTTCCTGACGCACTTGTAATATAATACAAACTATTTGATTTGGTATTAATACTCTAGAAAAAAACCTTTAAATAAAAATTATAATCTGTTAACGAATGCACTACGCAATCAATTTGATTTGAGGCAATCAATACATAAAAAATATGTTTATTTGATTATATCAACAAGATCTGCCCGTTAAAGTTTACAATGATACACCTATTATACGTAAAAAAATTACAATACTACGCGGGGGGTACTGTGAAGACTATTGATTACTATTTGCTAAACTACTTTGCAAAACTGACCTGCTCAAAATACAATAGTTTCTTACAATGGAATATATAAAAAACATATTACAATTTCTGATAGAAATTACTGAATATGCGCTACGAATATTTGCAATAGATGTTGTTTATCTAAAATTGTTTTTCTCACAAAATGTATACGTATAATAAAATCGTAAATATACTGAATCTGTACATCTAATATTTTTAAAATAATTAAGAGATTGCACCACAAGAAAAGTTTCTAAAATATTTGTTTTTCGTTGCTATTACTAATATGTAGTGAAAAGTATATCGCGATACTTATACGCACATTATCTTCGTCTTTCCTGAAGTGGTCTTGTTTGCTGTCAGATAATTCTAATTATAGAATTAGAATTAATATACAATATTAATTCTAATTATAGAATTAGAATTAATATACTCTAATTCTATAATATATTCTAATTCTATAATTAGAATTAATATTGTATAAGAAAAATATATATTTTTTTACTTGTAGAAAATTCAACAAAATTTACTTCTGTTGTCTTTGAGCTGTAGAAGGTTGGTAAGAGATTGAAGCTTATGTATTATTGGTATAGCATTTTATACATTTCAATATCGTATAACAAATATGAGACCGATAAATCGTTAGGTTTTCGCACTAGGTTTTTTTTAACTGAAAGTTCATAATGCACTGCGGTACTTGAAACCGTAACCCCAAATAAAATAATTTTGTACAAAGTTTCAGATCAATTCAATCAAGGACAAAAATACCTATTCCTATTTCACTACTTTTGGTAACTTCATCTTCATACTAAACAAATACTACTGCTACTATTAACGCTACGTTACGATTTATCCGCTAGAACAATTTTGATAAGATTTGCAACAATTAAAACTTAATAAGCTAGCGTAGCGTAAGAATATAAAACATATAGGATAAATTCCCGTTTTGCTTTCGGAAACAAGAAAAACACATTGTATTATTGAGGGTATTTAAATGTTTAAGTTGGCGCGGATTACACTAGTCATATTATAAATGTGAAAGTTAGTTTTTCCATTTTTTAAGTAATATAGAAATGGGTGAAAGTGGTTTTGGTGAGATTTGGCGAAAATTTTAATTTAAACGAAGTCGCAGCTAGACGCTAGTATGCAATAACACTTATTTATAGCGTGCAGGAATTGGCCATTTGCCAATAAACTCGTTACATCAGCTTATTATTTTCTGAGTGCAAGGCGATGCTTTTCAATTGAAAAGATGAATGAGCTGTAATCATTTAAGTATACTTTATTAAGAGGCTGCAAAATACGAGATTGAAACATGGAGATAAATTGAATGTCGTCGAGTGTCAGCTTCATTAATTGATGCACTGTTGATAAATAGGAGAGGGTAAATTAATATCGTTCAAGAAAATGATTAATACCAACTGTCACAATAGTGAAGTGAAGTGAAGAATACTTCAGCAGGACTTTTTTGTCAGATATGATCTCTAACCATTTAACTGTTGAGCAAAGACAACCTCTCTCTTGTCTCCCAAAAAGGATTGGAGCTTGCATCATGCTTGCTACTCATATTAATTGATTGTATCAGATTATCAGTTTACCCACGTCTTAGAAAGTCTGAAGGGATATGCAGATTTCATGACGATGTTTTGATAATAATTAAAGTAACACGTTGAAAGAAAACACAGTGACTAAGCAAAAATATTTTTGTAGCAACAATTTTTGCACAAAATTTAAAATGAATATTCTATCATTCTCCTGCCCTTATTCCACTCTAAGTGGGGTCGGCACTACATGGTTTATACATGTTGTTACTTGGTTTGGCTAGTTATTTTAAAACCGTTGCCTGACATCAACTTATCTTATTTGCCTTTTACGACACCTCGGTTAGAAATGAGGGTGGTCTCTTCTACTCAGGCCGATACCACACGGCGAGTCAATTTACCCTCTTTAAAATATAAAAGTAATAATGAAATTATTTTGCTATAATCTGCGATGAAGTACAATAGAACATATATATAATGCTAAATGTAGAGTGGACAATCGTTTATCAATTGTCCACTCTACATTTAGCATTATATATATGTTCTATTGTACTTCATCGCGGATTATAGCAAAATAATTTTATTATTACTTTTGTATTATGGATCACCGCAAAGTAACGCCTAATCCTATAAATTCTTTAAAATATATTGAAATATAGTGTAAGTATTTATAAAATAGATTATAAAGACTACTAAGATAACAGAGTTTTAAGCATTCCAGTTATTTATAAGGTGCAAAAATATATTTTACTTATTTTTAGCATGGTATGGGCATTCCATCAGTGGGCATTCTTCTACATGAAGTGATAAAATTAATGTATCACGCTAAAGTACGGGATCCAGTATTCTTTAGAATTGGCACGTGTGGTGGTATTGGGTATGAAGGAGGTACCGTTGTCATATCTGAAGAAGCAGTTGATGGTGCCCTTCGGAATGTTCTGGAACTGGTAATTTTTTAAAGTGTAGCAGTAAAAAATTATACATTTCTCGCTTAGTTGAAGTCTATAAAACAAAGACATAACATAGTAAAATTAACTGTCATATTTTATTTATCTAATTAATAAATCCATATTTAATTTCTTAACAACATATTTAAAGTTTAAAATTTGCTACTTCATTGTTGGAATAAAAAAGGTTACAGAAAAATTCATTCGAATTTGAATCAAATGCAGAGCTCAGGCAGTACGCTTTAACTTGCAAAATTTTGTAAATCCGATTTAAAATCTGTTGTAGTAGAAATTTATCATGTTTAATTTCTTAAAATCCAAAATAAAATATTCCTTTAATATTAGTAATTTTCTAATTTGTTTACTTGTTTCAGACGGTACTTGGTAAAAACATTCAACGTCCGGCGAAATTGGATAGAAGACTAGTCCGAGAATTGAAGTCGCTATCAGACCCTGAAGATCCTTACGACACCGTAACGGGCAAGACTATGTGCACTTATGATTTTTATGAAGGTAATATTTCAAGTAGACCTTAATAATATTGTGATGGTATACAATATACGATTTGTAACCAGATAGTCTATGGAAATAGAATCTCCCAAGTTTACTTTTATATCTACCTTTATTCATGCTTTAGTCGTAGTTTTATGCAGTATATTTGACTATAAATAAACCTTGAAGGAATTTATTTTAATAGTTAATTTCAAAATAAACAAACACCAATCACTTCGTCTGTACGTAATACAATAAAATCCCTTCTAATTATTAGAAATAAATAGAAATAACTATATATTATGTTGAGTCCAAGAATAAATTTAATTCCTACGTACCGTCGTAACATTTGTACTAAACTTTTGTGTACTTCACGTACTTTTCATATTGATAGCTGCTACGTATTTATCTAAAGAGCAAATGAGAAACGGCGACCACGACTAAATTATTCATCATGTAATTTTTCTAACAATAACTTGAAATTAGAGTAAAAATATAATATATTATACATTATTGATTATTGTGTATATTTTAATAAACAAAACTATTCACGTTTTTTTCGCGTTAAATTTTTTATTACAAATTTTGATTATCACTGGGTGTTATGACTGTTTACTGAGAGTAATAATTTTTTATGTGATTTTTGTATTATATTTAACAGGCAACTTTTTATGTATAAGCAAATAAAAAAAAAAAATAAAGAATCGTTACCCCCTTAAGATAAGCTGAACGTACAACATATTAAAGAAAATTTTAATATAAAACTTAACAATTTGTACAATAATTGTAAGTAGTTGAGATTTATATACGGAACTGAAACTACACTAAACTAAAATAGATATAATATCAACACGTAATATGTTTATCTTCTGTTCCAATATCTCTAATGATTTAATTCCCTTATCCCCTGCATTGTTTTTAAAAAACTATCTTGTTTATTCAACATTATTTTTTTAACACAGGTCAAGGACGCCTGGACGGTGCTTTCTGTGACTTCTCTGAAAACGATAAAATGGAATACTTAGAGAGCATTCACAAGGCGGGAGTTGTGAACATTGAGATGGAATCTTTAGCATTTGCAGCGTTGACTCATCACGCAGGCATCAAAGCTGCTGTCGTTTGCGTTACCCTGTTAGATAGACTTAAAGGCGATCAGGTATTAACGAACAAGATATTTATAGAGCTTGCAATCAACCTAGTCATCATCTTCCTGCCCTTATCCAACTCTAAGCGGGGTCGGGACAACATCTTATAATCATGGTGTCACATGATTTGGCTGCGTTTTTACGACCGGCCGCCTGCCTCACGTCAACTTACCTCAGTCGTATTTTACGACACCTCGGTAAGAAAGAGGGTGGTCTATTCTACTAAACCGGATACCACACGGTGGGTCAACTTACCTTGGTCGCCTTTTACGACACCTCGGTAAGAAATGAGGGTGGTCTATTCTACTCAGCCGGATACCACACGGCGGGTCAACTTACCTTAGTCGCCTTTTACGAAACCTCGGTAAGAAATAAGGGTGGTTTATGGTGGTGGTGGTAACAAATTTGTAACGTAGCGCTTATAGTTATAAGGACTTTGGAAGATAGACGTCAGAAAGCTTCTGTACCATGAAAATCTCTTAAAAAGCTCTTAGGAGTTGATCAGCATTAGATATCCATGATTGTTAAAAAGAAGGCTATACGCTTTAAAACTAGAAAACCTTATTTAAACTTATTTTATAGCGTTTCATCTTACTTAAACTATCAATGATTACCTTTAAATAGCAAAACAAATCAGTATTCTTTTTAAGTAATAGGTCAAAGGTCACAGCATTACAAGAAAGTTGTGAAGCGCGAGTTTAACCCCATTGTTAATTACTGTTTGTGTAGTAATGTAGTGTAGTGTATGTGTGTGTGTGCATGTGTGTAATTTAATCCATTATTAATATAAAATTTGAAGTTTATGCAAAATGTATGAATTAAATTATTAATTATAATATTTCAGTAAGGCTCTTCTCTTTTTCTTGTTCTAGGTTTTAGCGCCTAAAGAGGTCCTGGATGAGTGGCAGCAACGCCCGACTAAACTAGTTTGCCGATATATTCAGAAGTAAGTATTGTGAGAAAATTTAATTTTGTATAGATTACTAAGTTATATAATATATAATTCACCTATACTTTGGCTTTTAGACTGAAAGATTTTATTAAAATATAATTGCTTATATATTTTCTACTTATTCTACCAATATGATCAATAAATTCTATTAGCCGTGTGGTATCCGGCCGAGTAGAATAGACCAACCTCTTTTCTTACCGAGGTGTCGTAAAAGGCGACTAAGGTAAGTTGACCCACCGTGTGGTATCCGGTTTAGTAGAATAGACCACCCTCCTTCTTACCGAGGTGTCGTAAAATACGACTAAGGTAAGTTGACGTCAGGCAGGCGGTCGGTCGTAAAAACGCAGCCAAATCATGTTACAGCATGTTTAAAACATGTTGTGCTAACCCCACTTAGAGTGGGATAGAGGCAGGACGATATATAATTACTTATATATTTTCTACTTATTCTACAAATAAGATCAATAAATTCTATATCATTATTCTTTATTTGTACTATTTAATTTTACTGTACCGTTTAAATATTTATATATTTCATTAAAACATGTTACATTTTTAAGGTATTTGCAAATGAAAGGCCGTTTGTCGTTGGACGGTCACGGATCGATCGCTGTCAAGAGTCCGAGGCGGTTCAAACTTGTTCAGCAGGAATCGGAAACATACGATTAAAAAGGTTTTACGACTGTGCAGCTGAAAGTTGAAAAAAACATGTTCAAGTCCAGTGCTTATTTATCAAATAAACTTCATGAATGTATTTTAATCTAAAATAAAATTTTAGTTCTTAAATATTTTAAATGTATAAAGTAATTAACTGGAGCCCAGTAAATTTCCCAATTTTTTTTTGGAAGATTTTTTGAATTCACTATGCCGAGAAAATGATTTTTGTATTGTTTCGTGCGATTTGTTGTCTCACATAGTCGATCGATTGCTTAATGCTTTTGACTGCCAAATTGAGTTAAAATAATAATATTTTTCGTCTGCCACCCAAGCAAACTGCTTATTCTGGCAAAATCTATCTAAAAATTGTATGAATGGTAAAATACTTAAACTTACCATTCCAAAATAGTCAACTACGTATTGGTTAAAAAATATGTCAAATAAGTTGACAAAGTATAGTAGAAAATCGAGTGATGAAACGACGATTTATACGATGTACACTTTGAGTATGTACTCCCTATAAAATATCATCTTGTAAAGTCATATGACGTTGGGCAAATGATATAATATTCTATGTATATTTTGACACGAAATGTTGTGTGTCACTGCCAACTTAGCTATAATTTTTATCTCTAGAATAATATGATATATAATAATAAAATAAATATTGTTTTTAATTGTATCTTATCTATTTTATCATAATTATATAAACATATTAACAAAACCGTAAAATTTAAGAACAAATTGCTAACATATCTGTTCCATATACATATATGCGCATTTTCGCAATATACATATATTATTATATTATGATATATTATTTCATTTTCTCACACAAATTATTTGAGTGAATCGTCAAAATTATCTTTTTCACTTGATGATTTATTTATAAAAATTATATACCTGGAAATATTTAATTTTTTACGACTTAAGCTACATTTTGTATTCTTAATATATCTATCATTTTAAGAATTACGACTTAGGATTTAGAGTGTTTTAATGGTTTTTCAATTGATCTAAATAAAGTGACCAGTGTTGATAAAAATATTTGCTATATCATCAATATCAGTAATTCTTTTTTTAATATTCCATTATTACAAGATACTTGTCACTTATAAACATATTTTTAAAGTTATTACTATAAAAAGTATGATTGTTAATTTGTTACTGGCCTATATATATACACATATTATTGTTTTCTTTTTTCTGTATAATTAAGGTGATTCTATACTATAATGTTACTTGGGCTTCTATTCACTGTTAGACTCGTATTTACATATATTGAAAGTAATCTCATGCATTTTGAAATCATGTCAAATTTTGATTTGATTATTGCAATTGTTTGTTGAACAAGTGACAGTAACAAGTTGCTTCAAATAATTTTAGTGTAAAAACGTTTTCTAATTTGTTAATGCTAGTATTACCATCTTAAATATAAGCCGGCTTTTTTGACACAGTTTTGCTTGACTTAATATACTTACCTGTTACCTTATAGCATTTACATATCTCACCTAATTCTAACTGAAACTAGAATCTATGCGGTTAAGGGAATACAGATGAATACTTATTGAATTTTGATGTCCCATACCGCTGATTTGATGTTGGTTTCTATTAAATCAAATCTTTGAATAGAAATACTTTAACTGACTAAACGTTGGTCCATTGAAAATATTTTGATAATTATGAACAATGTTATTACAGTAAAATTAATATACCAATGTTTTACCGCATTTTGATGTTATTTTTAGAGTATCGTTAAAAAGTTGTCTAATCTACATTGTGATAATATTTAGAACTTTAAGGACCATGGCAGACAACCTACTTTTTTGTTGGTGACATTTGATAGTACATTCGACATATTGGATGATATGCTTTATCCAAAGAAAAGAAGGCGTTAATTATTTTATATCCCAATAAAAAAATTATACTTTTAGACTTTAATATTTGAGATGGATATGAACTACATATTTACTAAAATAAATATTCATTATAACGTTCTTTTTTTTAATTTATTATGCCTTTGTATGTGTCGTGTTGTAAACCAACCCAAGTATTTATTTGTTGGTTTTAGTTATAATAAATTTGTCAATTGAGGAGTACATTTTACATGTATTATAACTTTGAACTCTTTTATTTTTCACTTGATATATTTCTTTAAACCAGGTAATAGATTCTAAAGGAACATCAATGATAACTAAATGTTTATAAACTGACTGAAAAGTTGGTCGTCTGATAAATTTAATGTGCTTCCACGAGTGATTTGTAAGTTGTTGTTTGTGCACAAATTAGGCTGAATGCTTAGGACGTAGATGGTCTTTTTTACAGTTTTTGTTGTCAAGAGTAGCTGTAGTGTTTCACTGTTTACTTATCAATGGTTATTACTGCTATACATAATATCTAAACTAAGGTCTTGTAGTACCCGTTTTAAGGAATGATTTCAGATCCTTAACTCTGTCACACGTCAACTGAATGAGAATTATGCAGATGGGATGCTGAAATCAGGGTATACTTTAAAAAATATTTATCTGATATAATGTTTGAATATTTATTAATTATATATAAGTACAACATATTGAACGGATTAATAAAATAATGAATTATACCCATATAACTTTTAATATCAAATAAAACTTAAACTAAGGCGACTTTGTGACCTATATTAACGGCACCAATATTGAATTATAGTATATAAGTAACTTTACTTGTAAATGTCTACTAATTAAACTTGTTAAATGCTTGAAGTAGAGAAATGTAGCTAAATGTAACTATAGATCTGCACTGTAGGATGATTTTGACTCAATGTTTATCTTTTTAAATGTTCATATTTATAATATATTAAATAGAGTTTTCACTAAATTATGTGTTTGTTTTTTTCAACAAAAATGTACTAGAACAAACTTTTTAGTTCTCATTTTGTAAATTATTTGTAATTATATAAAACTATGTAGTTATTGGCCTCGTTTTTCTGACATGTTTTTAATAATTTTAGGTAACTGAAAGTTGCCTATATATTGCTAAAAAAAAATATATATTTAGTCTTGTTTATTAAAATTCTTATTTAAAATTAACTATTCAATAGCTTAGGCGTCTTTTACTTTATAACGTACAAAGCATATTCTAAGGTAATATGTCTATCCAAATTATTCTGTTACTTAATTATAATATTGGACGAACGAAATCAAATATTGGCTGTTAGGTTTGCTTGCATGTGTGAAATATTGAATAAAATGGTTGGTTTCCCCAAAGACTTTTATTTCTGAACTAGCAGTTCCGACCCGGACCGCAGTTTAAAACAATACACATGATTTCGGACTAAAAAGTGTAAAATGACAAAAAATATTATATGTATTTTTATTATGAAAATAGCGTGGGTCGCTTAGTACCACTGTTTATCGTAAATATATAGAGGCCCTCACTTTTTTTACAATAATACTAATATTTTTCGTTATTTTACTTCAAAACTGACTGACCCGTTGGCGCAGTGGGTGGTGACCCTGCCTTTAGCTCCGCGGGTCGCGGGTTCGATTCCCGCCGAGAGCTGACATTTTCTATAAATTAATTTGTTGGTATTTGAGCCTGTGTGTATATTTGTATTTAAGTATGTATTTAAAAATATACAAGTACATATATATTCACCAGTTGTCTGTCACCTATAACACAAGTATTAAGATACTTACTTTGGGGACGGACGACCGTGTGTGTAAGCGTCCCATATTTATTTATTTAAAAGCGTCTTTTATAGTTTTTTTAAACTCTATTTAATGTACAACATTTGCGCTAACTCGCGGGAAATCCGTTACGAATCTCGATTCGTCCCACCCACACGGCTGTCCATAACGTAATCCCGAAGATACGATGATAGAATAATCGTCGAGGATATTGCAACAGGTTCGTTGCGATACATTCGCTTGTGTAGATGCCTAAGGTATACCTGAATTCGGTCGACACAAAAATTCAATCAAAAATCAATTTTAATTAAACCTGACTAAATTATACCGTACAACAGACTGACTCAAAATTTGCGCTCAAATGCAATTATTTTATATCGTCATGGAATTGTGTAAGAAATAAAAAAATCTCATTATAATACAAGTTTATTAAAAACTGTATTCATAATATAAAACGTTGTATACATGAAATATTTATTGACAAAATGTGTACTGGATTATTATTTTACTTAATGTTTTCAAATACTGAATTATATTTACGTTGATGTAAATACATGTTCGAAATAATAAAAATATGTATTAAAAAAATGATATAGGTGTCAATTATTGGCTACTGTTTAGATTTTTATTTGTAGCATGCATACAACTTCAACATAATGACATTCAGTCTTTTTCAATTCGTGGAACGGTGGAAAGAATAAGCATTTGAAAAAGCGTTCAAAAAAAAATATATTTTCTATATAAATTAATGAGCAAACATTTCGTCACCAAATAATTAATTTGTTTGACCAAATATAACTTATTTTAACTGCAGGAACTTCATAAGCGCGTCGTGTATAAGACGAGGACTAGCATCACTATCTGCTGTGTACCTGACGCCTCTTAATGCCCCGTCTTCATTTCTTACCACCCCATATTCTCCTACTATAAAACCATCTGAAGTTCTTTCTTCAACTCTATATTTTCTAAACTGTCGACCTTCAACAACATAACCCACTTTGCAGTTCTCCTGTTTACAATTTTCAGGGTTGGCCTGCTCACCGTGAGTTTGTCCATCAGTTATAACACTATCTTTCTCATCTATTTCGTAATTTTTTTCAGGCTCTTGTGACGAAAGCCTTTGCTTGTTTTCAGGATATAGCGGACGTGTAGGCATTGAAGCGGGTGTAGTATTTATAACAGTGCTACTATAACCAGATGTGGGCAGCTTTTGTTGCCAATGAGCTGCATCTGACTGTACACCTTGGCTTAGATGCAAAGAAGCTGGTTGGCTATAAAATTTCGCTGGTTCACTATAAATTTTTGCAGGTTCACTATATATTTTAGCTGGCTCACTATATATTTTTGCGGGCTCGCTATAAATTTTGGCAGGTTCGCTATAAAACTTAGCTGGTTCACTATATATTTGAGCTGGTTGGCTATATACTTTAGAGGGTTGATTATAAAGTTTCTGTATATCTCCTTCAGATTGCGTAGGATTAATATATGTTGATATATGATCATTATAATTATTTATTTTTGGTGTATCATGTACTACATTAAAATTTACTGTTGTTAGTCTTGAACTTCCTTGTGGTTCCTGATGTGGACTCTGAATATATTTATTTGACGAATATGACAAAGGCACAGATCTAGCCAATGGCGCATCGTCCAGAACGTCTTCTTGTTCTAAAACTGAATGTACAGATGAATCCGCAATAGAATCATCGGTTTGGTTAGACATATCTATATCATCTTCCAAATTAAAGGAATGTATTCTTTCATAATTGTTGAGACCCCTTATTCCCTTTTTAGCTTGCAATTGTTTTATGTACTCTATGTTAGCACCAACAAGATTCGGCGGTAAATCGGTTCTACTTTCAACATCTTCCAAAACTGTTGTCGGAACAGTAGATGCTAATTCAGAAATAGTTGTTGAAGCAAAAGATTGCGTGTTATCTAAGGAAGTGGTGGTGACAAGTAACTCTGGTTCCTCTGGGTCTCTGTTTCCATCGGGAACCTTAGGTGATTTTGTTTTTGATCTGCCGACAGCGACAGATGAAGTGATTCTTACAGATATGATTTGCTCGTCTTGATTCGAACTTTCTCCTGACTTTGGTATATTTTGAGCATTTGTTAGTTGTTGGTTCACATGAGCAGGATTAGGTGCACTGTTTGGATGGTGGCTCTCATGGGTGTGCACCGGTAGCGAAGTCACCAATACATAAGGCAAGATCTGAAAATAAATTAACAATTTATTAGTACAATGTTTTGTAAACATACAATTTATAGGAGTAAAAAACTAAACCAAAAACACAAGATTAAGAGACAAATTTAAGAAAAAATTTAGATACCTACAAGAAAAAGTTAATGTAGCGAAATTTACCATTGATTAAATTTCGTTTGCGTCAGTTTACATCACTACATATTATAAAACAAAGTCCCTATATCCCTATTTACGCATAAAACTTTAAAACTACGCAACAGATTTTGATGCGGTTTTTTTCATAGATAGAGTGATTCCAGAGGAAGGTTTGTACGTATAATAACATTCAATACGGAGTAGAGAAATACTGTAATTTTTGAGGTTTCTGTAAATAATTACATTTTTTTCCGCTTACATTGCAAACGCAGGCTAAACCCTACGAGATTTATCAAAATAATGTACCAAGTATTTTTACATCTTGAAAAGGTCTACAGAAAAGTCCGCGATGGTATATGTCTATCTCTTATGGATAACCCACTATAGCATTTTTTATTATTTACTTTTTACGAAAAATAATATAGCCATATTTTTGAAGCAATTTTTATACAATACTGCATTAATCCTTATCCAATTAAGTACCTTAAATAAATAGTTGATTTAATATAGATCAATATAGCCGTTTACAGCATGTAATTTAAGTGAACATTTTCGGAGATATTACAGATTTTAAATGCCGTGAGGACGCCGCGCTTCGCCCTATAACACTTCGACTTTAGCAGCTATGTCCCTCTTTCAAGAGTTTGTTTAAAGACATTCTGTAATTAATTGTAAAAATAAAATACATAGGGAAAATGTAAAAGTAAATAAGTAAAAATGTACTATATGAATTTAGATATTCCAAAGATAGCAGGAAATCTTCTTGGTATAGGGAAAGGAAATTGTTTTTCTCCAAATTTAACGCGTGCGGGCCACGGGCAGTAATGAATAAATCAAAACAACTCGATCGATTTTAATCATTTTTTTTACACTGACTGACATGGGATATATATTTTATACCCGTGCGAAGCAGGGGCAGGCCGCTAGTATTACGATAAATTAGAAGATTTTAATTAAAATTACACGGTATAAGAGATTATATTAGGCTTAAAATGCTTAAAGAAACATATCTAATTAACAAGGATTAATAATCTATTAATAAGCTCGTCCTAATAGCTTTCCAATTACTGCATTACATGACCATTATCGGGGAAATTTGGTTTATAATACATATTCTAAAACAAGTGTAAATTGTATAATAAATTGAAGTGGTAAATTGGCCATAAGTATATGTTATTTTAATAATTTGTTCATATGCGATATTTTAGTATTTGTCTAATATATTAAAATAGTCATTATAGCGAGATTATTAATGGAGTTAAAAACCTAGTCCTTTTGTTTGTTACTGAAATTATGAAACTGTTATTTACGTATATAACAAGTTTTATATAATATATTTTAAGGTTAGACATGCAACAATATTTGTAAAAGTACTCGTAAATAATATTTATTCCGTTTTTCTACATAGGTAATCGCCATTAATTTTTAAAATGTTGCAAGCCTGTGGATCGAAGCGTTAATAACCAGAGCGGAAATGGTTCTCTGAATGCCGTAGCAATGGCGGGCGGAGGCAGACGCCTGTCAGTGACCGAGGCGGCCTTGTAAAGCCAAATGTACACCGTCTGCTTCACGCTTACATAAATGTCGCGTATCCTAGGTGCTTTGAATCCCTCTTTTATTAAAATAGACATTTCCTTGTGATCTTTAAGAATCAAAAAGAGATATAGGCATAACTTGCAATGAAACAATAAAAGATAAAATAGTATGAGTGTAAATGATGTACCGATGTACTACTAAGACAAGCTTAGTTTCAGTCAAATAAAATTTATTTATCAGAACACTGCAAAAATTGGATATATGACAAGAGGAGATAAAAAAATAAATAAATGGATAGTGTAGGAATGTAACATCTAAAGGGGTAGCAAAGTTGACGAATAATAGAAGAGAATGGAAGATGAAGATAAATGCCGTGTGGCGTCCGATTGAGTAGAATAGACCACATTCATTCCTTACTAAACGGTCGCAAAAGGCGACTAAGTTGACCCGAATTGTGGTATTCGGCTGAGTAGAATAGATCACCCTCAATTCTTACTGAAGCGTTGTAAAACGTGACTAAGGTTAATTGACCCGCCGTGTGGTATCCGACTGAGTAGAAAAAACCACCCGTATTTCTTACTGCGGTATACTAAAACGCGACTAAGGTAAAGTGACGTCAGACAGGCGGCTTGCGTAAAAAACCTAGCTAAATCATTTACCAACATGTTTATAACATGTTGTGCCAACCCACTGAGAATGGGATAAATTGTTAATGATTTGTTTCGTGATTATTGAAGTCGAAATTATTGTTCAAGAATCGATTTTTAGGATTATTATTATCGTCATTATTGACATCGTGGCGGTTTTTTCTTTTGCTTAGGAAGCTGGAAGCCGTTGAACTAACGAGCGAGACAACAAGCTCATACCTCTCGAACAAGAGCCTCGTTAGTTATGAGTAGGATGCAATTCGGGCAGGTGAGGTTGGCATTTTAGGTAGCTTACTGGGACGAGCTTTCTCCTTATACCCCGTATCAGTTACTAATTTCAAAGTTTTGTGCCTGATTTTTGGGGTAAGTGTGTGTATAGAGTTTATTCCAACATAGATCAGAGCAAAATAATGTACATCAGTATTATTTATTATTTGATTATATTAATTTATTTTTTTATGCAAACATAACGGCCTAATTGGCCTAATAATTTACATTTTACTTATAAAAAATATAGTATGGTTATGTATGTAATATCTAAAATGAGTTTTGTGTGATTATTTTAAAAGCAGTTCAATTTGCTTTTGTTGAGTCAGTATTCGTGCACTCCAGTTATAAAATCTTGAAGAAAAAAATGCAAATAAGGAAATATATATTTTAAGCTGCTTAGTAATTTTATTATTTTAACAGGAAGCTCAATATAATTAATATTACCACTCATCATCAACAACAGACATTAGTTATTTATAAATTATTGAATGCGTAAGTAGATCCTAAATGCCAAATTACATGCAAAAACTCTGCATTGGAATTCCGAGGCAAAAACGTGGGCGCTTCGCTATCAGTATAATCGGCCACATATTAAATAGTGACGAGTTAATAAATACAATCTGAATCAATAATTATTATTAGCCAGTCCCATACATGGTATTTATATAGATATGGTTTTCGAGGACTGGGAAAGGATGGGATTGGTTTGTTTTGTTACAATTTGTTACAATGTTGTATACAAAGAGCTTTTTATATATTGTAGTATTTTACAAATAAAATAACCAATTCAGGTAATTATATACTAATAATTATATACTTTGTGTTATTCATATATTTGTATTCATTTTAAATATATGTTCCGTTCACTTGCTTGTTTCAATTAGGATTGGTAAATTTCCTTATTGAAACTTAAAAATCGTTAAAAAAATCGTTCGTATGGTTTTTTAACCGTAAATAAGCGGGCAGGTTTTTCTTACTTTGTCGCTACTGGGATAAGGTTTTTGCTGACTTATGATAATGCATTGCGAATTTAATACTGATACAATATAGATAGTATTACGGTATAGAAAATGTTCGATTATTAATTTATTTCTTAGATACTATGTGATAGGTAGTCAAATACGATGTTGTAGGATGTTGCGTTGGTAATTTTTGTATTTTCTTTATTACTTTTTATTTTATTTTAGTGAAACCATCGACGTCAAATACATCATTTACATAATCTAGAACATAATTAATAAAAACTGGTTTAAGTTAAGTGTATCTTTGATTAGAGATGGTGACAACGTGAACAATACAGTTGACATTGCATTATTAATTATTATATTACTAACAAGAAGAAAAGATATACGAGTACATAGATATAAATGTACAAAATATAAAGCGAAATATTTTTTTCTGCATTTAGCACGTTGTGTTAGAACTTATTTATTTGTACCCTGTAAAAACGATAATGTTTTTTTTTTTAGGTCCGACGAAGTAATTGAAAGATGATGATTTTGATTTGTAGATAGTTAAAGGGCTAGAGAGTGACATAGGCTAGTTTATTTCTCGTTATATAAGTGCACTCATAGGAAATCGCATGCAGAATAATGAGCTTGTTAAAAACCGATTAACGTTAATTTTTGGGTATTCAATGATACCGGTTTCAGAAAAGATTCAGCCGCATTATGGGGAATAACCAACTATGTATGCAAACCGGCTATGGAATGGCATGGAATTTCTTTAGTCGTAATTGTTGTCGATCAGTACTACAACATTTACTGATGATGACCAAGTATTGACGTCTTTATTCGGGATTTCCCGCCACTTTTTGCGCCACTTAGTACATAGTACAAGCAACTTCAAGTTCTGTGACTGTCACTTCTTCTCTCCGTTCTGATTTTATCACATAGATATTACCTGAGTTATCTAATATAATAACTATTGTGTCTGTATTTATAAGCATATAATATTTATTTGAGAGAGTTAGAATTAATGAATACTACATCTGGAATTCTCAATATAATGTCAATTCAACGTAAGTTTATTAACTCCTACGTAAGTTATAAATCTCCTCATCATAATCCAATTGTAATATCTTCTATCTCTAGAAAGTCGTCGGATGATTAGATACCAAGTATTCTTATTCAAAATTATTAGAAACATAATAGATTCTCCTTACTTATTAAGTAATATTCGATTTAGATATCTCAAGTTAAGTGCTCGTAATGTGTATATTTTTGATAAGCCCTTCGCTAGAACAAAATATACGAGTGGTACCTTTTTGTTTCTAGCTTGCAATAATTCTAATGAGATATTAATTAATTTAGATTTGTTTATTTGCTCTGTTGATAATTATAAAAAAACAATTACTGGACTGCTTGAATGAGTCCAGTAAATCTTAAGATTTTGTTTGATTGTGTTATGTTGCCCTTAATTTTTTAAATTCTTTTTTTTATTTCTCACTTTATATACTTTTTCACTGTCTGTGTATTAGTAATAAGTAGAAACTAATTTTGGTATGTGAATTAGTATTAATTTAAAATATTTTTGTTCAATTTGTACTGTTTGTTTCCCAAAAATTTTTTGTTGTTTCAAAAAATATATAAACCAGAACCTTCATGCTTACTTCATATAGCTGGCAGTACAGATAAGCGAGTTGGCAATTAAGGGAACAAACTGGGATGAATTTTCCTTTTATACTTAATTATATTTTAATAAGTAGAAATACTAGATTATAATGTTGTTAACGATATTTTAATAATCTACGATGATATACAAATAGGTAAACTATTCTCGATTACAGAAAAATTCATATCAATTAGTCACGTAATTAATCTATCTAATTTGTGGGTTTTGTAAGGTAGTAACCAGTTGTTTGCTAATGATCATAAGTTTGTTTGTACGAGGTTTATTAAAAGGTAATGAGCGACAATCAGCTATATAGTGTAATATTTGGTAGTTTTTTTTTCAAAGTGGTCTTCAGATTAATAAATTCCTGGGTTTTTGAAGAGACAAAACGTAGTGTAATTGTCAAGGTAGGATTCCTCAACTCTACGGAACTTTGAAAACTGCAAAAAAAGCGAAACTAGGTAGGCGAGAGTAACTTGTACGAAAAAGAGATAAATATAAAACCCTTATGTAATGTATTCCGTAAAATTACCCTAAAATATATAAAAGTTCTATAATCAAAGGCTAGTTCCAATATAAATAAATACTTTTTCAAATTTTGTAACTTTTTTATTTTTGATCTTCCAACAACAAAAAACTTGAATTACAAAGATCATGTACGCACTATGAAATTTCCACGTCGTGCTACACTCCATAATAATCACGGCAAACCCGCTGGGGTAAGTGTAACCTTTGCCGGTATATTATTATAATATGTTACTATTGAATCTTATATACTGGTCTAGTGTGTATTTTGAAAAATCTCATTTTTCCTTAGACAAAATGAAAAACAAATCCTACTAATATTATAAATGCGAAAGGTTTTAGTATGAACGTTTCCGTGTTTGTTACTTTTTCACGGCGAATCCGTTGAACCAATATCGATGAAATTTGCCATTATTATTCCTTATACACCAGAGTTACATATGGGCTACAGAAATTCTGTAAATTCTACACGAATATGATGACTTTTAAAAGCGTCATTTATTGTCAAATTTTCCTATCACGCGAAACAGTCCACACAAACGAAGTTGCGGGTAAATGCTATTAGTATATAACTGAAGGTATATAAACGTTTCAGTTGACGGAAATGACGTTGTGAGTTCACCGTGATTAATATAAATACCTACTAAAAAATCATATTTTAATTTTAAAACTGAAAGATTTAAATGAAAGTAGATAACTGTACAGGATTATTTAACCCTTATCGCGTCAACAATTTATTTCATTTATCGAAAGATGTAAATTTTTAGTTTCCACTATTCAAATGGAAATGAAAGAAATATCGTTACGATTGATTTAACGGAATTCTTTATAATATGTGCCGACTTTTTATAATTTCTGTAATTCTTGACTAAAAAATGAAAGACATAGTAAAAGTAAGAGTTAGGAAATGTTATTCTAAAATTAAACATCAACTTTTCGTTATATTTGACCAAATAATCATTTGCAGGATTCATTGATTCACATTGTCATTGGATTTCGGCAAAATAGGCTGAACACCCAAATTTTTTGCGGTTAGATATGCTTTTTATTTAAAAGATTAGTAGTTACATAAAATATAAGATACATATAATTTATAGAATTAGGCGTTACTTTGCGGAGATCCATAATACAAAAGTAATAATAAAATTATTTTGCTATAATCCACGATGAGGATCATCGCGCTCATCGCGGATTAAAGCAAAATAATTTTATTATTACTTTTGTATAAGATACATATATTATTATCACAACCATTCCGTACTGGCTTAATAATAAATTGTTCATAATACAAAATGTGTAGCAGTTAGATTTTGGGGCTAACATGCATATGTAGCACATTTTGATGATATCAAAATATTCATTTTTTATTCAACTTTCAATGCTAAAATTTAACGATTTACTACTGAATTATTAATATAGTGACTGTGGCTAGTCCTTGATAAACGTAAAGCTTAATAGGTAATTACTGATAACTACCAGTTATCAAACCTTGTAGTTCCGCTACAGTTAGTTTGCGGGCCTTTAAATATTTGATATGTAGGTAAAGTAAATATCTTCTATAGATATCAGGTAGTTGAGTTTGCATTAAGGGTTGAAAAGTCACATTTTCTTTTAGAAATACGAATAAATGTAGTCTAAAAATTTAAAATTATTTTACTTATAAATATTTATGTACCGAGGTGTCGTAAAAGGCGACTTAGGTAAGTTGACCCACCGTGTGGTATCCGGTTAAGTAGAATAGACCACTCTCTTTCTTTTTCGTAAAATACGTAGCCAAATCATGTGACAACATGTTTATAACATGTTGTGCCGATCCAACTTATAATGGGATAAGGGCAGGAAGATGATGATGACTTATGAATATTTATGTATGCTATAATAGCTTGATATAAGCGTACGTTGAGCTATCATTTAATTATTATTTATTATTAGTTACTTTAAAAAATTAGATATCTGTAGATGATCAATTTTATAATTTTGTGTACTCAAACAGATACAATTAATAAGAGACTAGCCACTGCGTGTCACATTAATAACAAAAAGAAACATTAGAAAATTCTCATAATTAAATTATATGTTGTATTCCAGAATCATCATTAAAAAAAGAGTGCAGCTGCATTCCAAAATTATCATATAGTTTAGTGATTTCTTATTCTTATGCGACGTTCTTGAAGTTTATGGCTTTGTTAGTTATAATTTTCACAACACGATTTAATAGCAAAAAAGATGTATTATTAATTATGAGTTTTTATACAATAGATAGTTATACATACTTCATTCAATACATACTTTTAGCCGTGTTGTATCCGGCTGAGTAGAATAGTACCACCCTCTTTTCTTACCGAGGTGTCGTAAAAGGCGACTAAGGTAAGTCGACCCGCCGTGTGGTATCCGGCTGAGTAGAATAGACCAACCTCATTTCTTACCGAGGTGTCGTAAAAGGCGACTAAGGTAAGATGACCCACCGTGTGGTATCCGGTTTAGTAGAATAGACCACCCTTTTTCTTACCGAGGTGTCGTGAAATACGACAGAGGTAAGTTGACGTCAGGCAGGCGGCCGGTCGTAAAAACGCAGCCAAATCATGTTACAGCATGTTTATAACATGTTGTGCCAACCCCACTTACGAGTGGGATAAGGGCAGGAAGATGATGATTCAATACATACTTTTAAAGCTATTAATAAAAATATGTTAAGCAACGTTCCTATAAAATCCGTGATGATGTTTCTAACACATAAAAATTATATATAGAATTTATTTTTCATGTTAAACTAAATTGAATTCTGAGTATATAACAAAACGCTTATTTCTTAAGTAATTCAATCGTCTTTGTCAAGTCCTTGAATTATAAAGTGTTTCTAATCAACTCTGTTTCTTATTAAAGAAATACTTAAAATTTTCTTTGTTAGAAGCACGAGGTACGATTTGTTGCATCAGTAAATAGTGCAATATAATTATAAATGAAATCTACTGCAATTATTCCGTCACTCACAAAACTGATCTAATCACGCAATTTTTCTGATAGCTTATAATATAAGTTCACATACGTTAATACAATAATAAATTTATCCAATAAGGTTGTTTATTGCATATAGGTTGCAATAAGGTTTTATGGTGGTTGATTTATGTATATTCTTAAAGCTCTCTGAGAGAAAGATTTTGAAAATTCTTTTGCTAAAATCCGCGATAACATATTTATCGTGATGTATCGCGGATTATAGCGAAATAATTTAATTGTTATTTTTTTAATAATTTTATTATCTTTTTTGTGTTATGGATCTCCGCAAAGTAACGCTTAATTCTATAAATTATTTCGAAAATGTTTTACAAAAACTTTAAAATAAAAACCAAGCTATTTTATAAATACAATACTGAAGACAAGAAATGGTTATATTTGTATTTTGTGCAAAAAACTTGTATGGTAATGATTGGCATCATGTTTTAAATTTGTAATCTTTTACAGTAAGTAGTCGTGTAAAATTTTGCTATCTTATTATTTGGTATATTAACTTCATAATTAGTTCCAGTTTAATATAAGAATGTATAATTTTCTTCTCTTGATAAAATAAACATTTTAAACATCATCCTACTGCCTTTATCCCACTATAAGTGGGGTCGGCACAACATCATATTGACACATGATTTGGCTACGTATTTTACGACCGGCCGTCTGCCTGACGTCAACTTACCTTAGTCGCCTTTCACGACACCTCGGTAAGAAATGAGGGTGGACTATTCTACTCAGTGTCGGATAAAACATCGGCATAAACATTTCGATACACCACGTAAATTATTAGATAGAATATTATTTTTTATCGTTAGCCATTTTTCATTATACAATTAATATTGCCTACGATTACGTCGTAGACCTCTTATTTATGATATATTAGACTTCAACGGGGTAAAGAAAAAGCGCATAGTTGGAACTAGCCAGTCCAACTATTCCGACATAGTTATCGGTCATACAGCGATATAGTTATCTTATAATGTACAGTAATTAGTAAGTATTTATCTATAATATTTAATTTGATACCGGTTTTTTAAATATGAACATTCAAATTATTTGTATATGCGAATCAAAGTGATTAATGTAAAATAACTTGATATGATTGTCACGGGTGTCACAAGTGGAGTGCATAGTTTAATTAGCTTACATTATAATGTGAACACGCACTCGATGGCCTTCATTTACCTTTTATCAATGTCCTTTAATCATAATATATTATAATCTATATATCAGAATAAAGTTGATCATTCAATTCATTTCAAGACATTTTTGAAACGAGGTCCAAGCTTTGTCTTCTTTGTATTTTGTTAATAAATAAGTTTCTTAACCTGATTTTTACAATTATAGTTGTTGGGGAGTATGAGTAAGTAAGTTCTAGGCTTCTTTAAGACAGTAATCGTTTTTAGATCAAATCCAGTTTTAAAACATGTGACAACAATTTTCTATTAAACTATTAAATTGTCTCTTTGCAGACATCTATGATAAGCCAATAGTTATGCATATTGCGGCTTTAGTTTTTGAGTACGGATATACCTGTTATTCAGGCTTGAACATTTCATTTCAAAAATACTAAGAAAAACACGAAATCTTTCTACCGAAAGTTGCAGGACTTACTTTACACAAAAAGGAAGAAGAAGTTAGATTTTAATTATTATAAGCCTGAATCTGAATAGCAGATAGTGCCACTTATTGGTAATATACTTATATACTGAGATATCTTTTTTGATGGATATTCAAATAATCTGTAGAAGTAGTAAGTATAATGGTGCAAGGTAAGAAGTTGTTTCGTATTAAATTGTGATTAAACGATAAGTATGGTCGCGCACTTTCCGATTCTATATAATATAAACATTTGTTTATCATATTTATTATCGAAATAAAATCTAGTTCGTATTGCGTACGAATTAATAAAATATAAGAAAATACAAACGAAAATAACATTAAGCGGTGTAGAGACCTAATATATATTAAACGTATAACAGCTTATTATTTTCATGTCACTCTTGACAAGGTGCAACGCAAGTGCAACCTTATACCCAAACTAGATGAAGTTGTGTAATTGGGAATGCAATTAAACTACGTCGAACTATACTCGTGTTTTTGACAGTAACAAATCCTTTTTACTTAAGAAATATAGCCTCAGAGATTAATTTCAAAGTTACTAGAGACAGGGTCTTAATGATAAGAAAGTTTAATAACTTTTGACTTTTTTGTGTACCGACCAGGAATGGCAAACATATATATTAGTCATTGTTAGTATATTATCTTTCGTGATTTATTTGGCCAAACATTAAGGAGACAGAGTAGTATTTCGCGTATTTTTAAATGCGACGTTAGTCACCATGTGAGTTATTTAAAAAAACAAGAGCCTAAACCTTATTTTTATAATTTGGGTTGCTAATGAATTAGCATTTTTATTTATTTTTTATTCTTTACATTTTTTTTTTGAGTATTCCATACGTACTCCTGAAGCAAAATCTTAAATTTTTTAAAGTTTTGTCTATCACTCGTGTTGAATGTTATAAGAAGTAGGTATACTAGTTTAAGGTAAAAAATATAAGCAAACATATTTAAAAGTTTAAATGATATCTATATTCATTATATATATGTAATGATTTCATTTTTAATTTTTTTACCAATTGACAATGATTCGAGAGGAAGGTTAAAGTTATTAATTAATGGCACATTTGATTGGTTGAACTTAGATATTAATTGTTGAAGATGGCGAAAATAGTAAAGTCCCACTGGAGCCTGCCATTAGTTAGATGAAACAACGAGGTATCGAGTAAACTTATACTAAATTATAGTTTTTATTGTTTCACTGCTGGTGAAAGTGTCCCCTCTCTTCCTGGAGAGAAAAATTCATAACATCAATACGATGTTCTCTTGTAATTAAGCGTATTCGTTTTCCCGTAGGCCATATCGGCTTTAAGAATAAGTCTGGGTTTGATTTATTTAGATTTTGAATTGTCTATCTTTATATTGTGCGCTCGGAGTGTGAAGGCGGGAAACAAGTTCTGGTTTTACAGATCGTGAAGTATTTCAAACTTGAATGCAGATAAATTGCGAGATGATGGCAGACATTAAACTCGTAAGAAAAGTTTATTGGTACCTGCTTGTTTTCTGTGATTTTAATGGTGTTTCCAACAATTTACATTTTGATAACCACAATATATTTATTGTTTAAAATACCCTTTGTGAGCCAAAAGACAAATAATACTGTCGCGAAATTGAAACATAAATTTCTTTTGTTGGTGATTCAAAAATTTTTTACGCTATTTTGTTCAATATACTTATTATTGCAAGTATTATAACTAGTACCTGGGTGACCGAACCTCGCTCGGAAATATTATTAAAAGATAAAAAAAAAACAATTAAAAAGAAAGAAAAGGTCTGTGACATTTGGGACTTACACAGGTATTTTCACATATTTAATCCACCCGTTTACCATTACGCTATTTCAACTTGCCAAATGACAGCAAATTAAGTCTTTACAATCTATTTTTATTTTAGCAGTTTTTTCAATGCCCGAAAAAAGGGATAAAATATATATTTTTTAAAATAAAACCTAGCTAGATCGCCTCAAAACGCCCTCCCTACATGCTGAATTTCATGAAAATCTTTGAAGCCGTTTCCTAATTCAGAAAAATATATAAATACAAGATTACCTCATTTAAATATTAAAGATTTTCTGTAAACATTTCATAAACAGAGCTGCGTTTGGCTATTTTTTAGTGTTGCAGAGTTTAAGGAAAAGTTTTATCCTTACGTATTTTCTTAGATATAAATTACGTTCTTTTATTACCCTTGCTCATAAATCAAATTTGTCCATTAGATGCCATTATAATTACGAGCACTTTATGAAATAAAAAAAATGTTTGTTTTACGCAAATGCTAATTGAGTTACATAAAAACACAAGGAAGTGGTTACCACCTAGACCAGTTTCGCCCTCAAGCTGATTCAAAATTGTCGTCTGTCGTGTCTCCTTTAAAGATCACATTGATATTTATTACTTAAATCTAAATGTGGGTATTTATAATATTTGTAAACAAGAAACAAAATTCATGGTCATTATCCTGCCCTTATCCCACTCTAAGAGAGGCCAGCACAACGTGTTATATGTTATACATGTAACGAAAAAAACAAAATTCATTGTAATTTATAAAATTCGTTATTAATTCGCGAAAGTCCATAACATAAGTAACCATAGTATTACGAGTATTTTGCTATAAGCCGTGTGGTATCCGGCTGAGTAGAATAGACCATCCTCATTTCTTACCGAGGTGTCGCAAAAGGTGACTAAGGTAAGTTGACCGCCGTGTGGTATTCGGCTGAGTAGAATAGATTACCCTCATTTCTTACCAAGATTTCACAAAAGGCGACTAAGGTAACTTGATATCAGGCTGGCGGCCGGTCGTAAAATATCTAGTGAAATCATGTTTCAAACATGTTGTGCTGACCCCACTTAAGTGAGATAAGGGTAGGAGAATTATGAGTATTATTTTGCTATAATTCGCGATACGCGACTACTAATCGCATATTATAGTAAAATAATACCATCATTACTTTTAAAAGTTATTGTTTCAGGTTTTATCCGGTAAAAAAAGCATTAATATTGTACAATACAGAAAATATTATAGAATATTATAACTATAGAATTATTTTTTTTGCATGTTTTTAATGTATATGTATAATAATTTAAAAAAAAAGTAATGCGATATCTTTATAAATTCAATCAAGTTTCCACTATATTTGGTATGTTTGATGGTAACGTTTGATGTTGCCCGCATTAATATTAGTACTGAGATAGAAAGGGGCCCATGTCATTTTTTAGGCCTTTATTTAAATACTAAAAAAACCCCACTTCAATCTTCTTAGCGGTTGCTAGGTTCTCGTCCTAACTGTTCGGACGTGAAGGACAAGTAAATAAACTTTCACATTTATCTTTAATATTTAAATGAGTTAATCTTGTATATTTATAAATATATTTTCGGAATCTCAGAAAACGGTTCCAACGATTTTCCTGAAATTCAGTATGTGGAGGGTTTTGGGGGAGAAAAAATGATCTAGCTAGGTTTTATTTTAAAAAAATCTCGTTTTATCCCTGTTTTTCGGCACTATAAAACTTCTAAAATAGGAATAGAAAGTAACTCAAATTTTTAGCTGTCAAATGCAAAGCTGTGACAGTTTATTGGTAGAGCGCGGACTAAGATAAGTCGATACCTAGGTTCATTCCCATATGTCACCCGGCGCTTTTTGTATTGAATTTTTTTTCGTATCTTTTAAAAAATTACCGGTCACCCAGGTACTAAAATTAATATGAATATTATTCCTTTTTGGCAGAAACTGGAACTGGACTAAAGTATTTTTACTGCTAACTTAAACTTGTTATTAAACATGACATATAAAACATGACGGTGTCGGTAACTGATTGCTCATTTTTAATTTATTATGTTTAACTAATTTACATTGAGAATTTTTCTTTTTCTATTTTCTTTCATTGTTCAATAAATTTTACAAGTCTTTTTTTCTTCTAGAGATTGCCAAAAGCTTTTATGTTTCCCGTACTAAAATTTAGAAATTGATTATGGTAGTGCAATATAATATTGCTTGTGTATTGTGATGGCGTGGTAGAGATTTGTGCATGTGTTTTTACGAACCTTGCATGTATAGTATATGAAAACGAGTAGTCAACTCTACATTTAGCATTATATATTTTTTCTATTTACTTAATCACGGATTATAACAGAATAATTTCATCATTATTTTATATTATTTAGCAATCTATGGACCTGAAAAGACTGCTTACTGTAACTTTCTTCAAAATTCTCAATGAAAAATAATCATTTAACAAAAATATTAAGAAGATAAAGATAATTTTTTATATTGTAAAGAATAATAAAGAATATTTTTTATAAAGAATTTATATAATATATAAAGGCTTTATATTATATTATATTGTCAATATCTTTAAAAAATAAAATAAATTAAGGCTTATTTCAGGTTCCGGACTACATACCACGACTCAGCGAACCGAGCTGGAATGTCAGTTGCTGTCTAGAATATAAGATCATAAAATAAAATATTACACACATTCTATGCAGGTTTGTCTACAATGCCCTAAAAAGCCTTTAAAAGCTATAGAGTAAATATGACGTGAACATAAATATATGAACTGCTCTATTCGTCATTATGGTATTAAATATATATTTTTTCATAATTTTTAAAAACCATATAATAACTTTGTGTATATCGGAACTGCGTACTTTAATAAAATAAGAGTATTCATCGACAATTTTTGAGCTTCATTTCATACGTCTGATAAAGTATAACATAGTCCATTTTCATTAAATTTTATAATTGATTTGAAATTTGCTTTTTGCAAAAAATTTACTCGTACTTACTTAAGAAGGTTAATTGGAATATGAAAATAATATGCATTTCAACACAAATTCAGCATTAATAAACGACTAAATTTTAAAGTAAACGATAACTTCAAAAAAGTTTAATTCTGTAGTGACTTATCACTTATCAAGTGCTGGAAGATTAAATATTGGACGTATGCCATGAGAATGACCTAAAATATACAATATAATTGTGACATGCTTTGCCGTAACGCGTATAATAAAATATAAATAAGAATATCCAATATCAAAAAAATATAAAAAGGCAATCTGAATACACTTGTATTCATATTAACAATGCATATGCATTATAAAAATACCGTCTGTAAAAAGTTAAATAGATTTTCATATGCCTTGTATAATTTAAGCAAAGTAGCTGACCTTCAGACACTACTAACTGAGACACTACTAAATGATATGCTATCATGGATATGTCGAGTCAACTCTTAGATATGGGATTATGTTTTGGGGAAATTGTGTAGAAAGGGAGAGCATATTTAGAGCGCAAAAGAGATGTATCAGAGCAATTACAAACATTAATTGGACTGAAAGTTGTAAACCCCACTTTAAACAGCTAGGGCTACTTACCTTTCCTTCATTATTTATATATGAAACGTCAGTTTTCGTTCATAGCAATCTTCACTTATTTAATACATTAAATAGCAAAAGATATCCACATAGATTGCGAGTTATCCCATCCAAAACAGCCAAAATGAATAAAAGTGTATTTTGTTTTTCAATTAATATTTACAATAATTTGTCTGATGAACTTAAACAACATTCTACTATTAAATTTAAAAATGATTTAAAAAACCTTTTAATATCTAAATGTTATTACTCAATTAATGATTTTATACATAACTTTTTATAATAATTCCATGACATCTTACTAATTCAATTAATTTGACTTTTTTTATTTATTTATTTTTTTTAATTTTTTATTTTTTGACATACTGATATAATAACATTCTTGAATTTAACTATTTTAATTAACATTTTAGTTGACAAAAGTTAAAAGGCAACATTATTTAACCTCGCCTAAACAAACATAATAGTATATGTATGTACCGATGTGTTATGGCTCGCACTAGTAAGGTTTAAAAAGTTTAAGAGGAGAGGCGGAAAAAAATTTTGTACACCCCTGGTGGGGTAGCTTACAGTACTGTGTGCTAAATATAAGATACATTTAATACTGTAATGCACAAATAAAATATTTGATTTGATTTGATTTGATTAAAAAGCCCTAGAATAGGCTACCCTCTTCTTACCTATTGTCTTAAAACTCGACTTAGTTGTTACTACTACTAAGTAAGTTGATGTCAGGCAGGCGGCCGGTCGTTAAATACGTAGCCAAATCATGTGACACCAAGTTTATGAAATGTTGTGCCGACCCCCCTTAGAGTGGCGCATTATAAAAACCATTTTCATGTACAGAAGTTTCATATATCGTTAGGCACATAATATGCTTTACATAATCGCATTATACTATAATATAATTTATGTTATTAAGATAAATGCGCATTTTTTTTGTGTCTGTCTATTGGTGTCTTTTTGTTACGTTTTTATGGGTAATCAATGAAACTTGGTGTAATTGAAGGCTATATTTTGAGCTAGCGTGCAGGTTAGGAATTATCTTTTTTCTTTCGGAAAAAGTAAAAATAATGCAGTACTTAATTCACTAAAGTCGACGCTAAAGAAGTCGCGTATGCGTTTGGAGAGTTGTGGAGATTCAAACTTGAAGAATACTGTTTAGTTACTCGTGCTTTAACTTGGACTTCTCAATTTCCATCAATCATTCTAATCAATGAGGCTGTAAAAGGTTGTCGGTTCTGTGTCATATATGTACTGCAATGCAACTGGGTACAGACCGTTGATATAAGATAATGTAATTGTACTGTAAGACTATTTCTTTCAGCGAAAAATTATGATTTGAGTGAGTGTATTAATTTTATAAGGTCAACACAGTTGGCTACAATCATGTACCTACCTAATAGGATACTACAGTGAAACGTGTTTGGCATGTTTGTAAATGTAGCTAAAACAAGTAAGTTGCACGTTTGATTCTGACAAAGGCTCGTTCGTTTTTAGTTTCAGCATCCGTTACCAAATTTACTGTTGTTACGTTTTATCGGACCAATTTGTCATGCTCAAGTAATAGCTGGATTGAGTAAAGACATACTAATATTATAAATCCACAAGTCAATGTGTCTATTCATCTGTTACGGTTTTACCACTAATCCACTGGAGTGATATTAATAATTTGGTTCAAAATTTAGCTTATATACTGGGCCAACAATAGAATAAAAAAGCCCGTTTTCCCTTAGGAAACAGGAAAAATAAATAGTACATAATTAAAGGTATTTTATCACTTAAGTTGATGTGAACGAAGTCGCGAATATAATAAATATGTTATATATATTCATAATCTTAAATTTGTATAATATTATATTGCCGAGGTGTCGCAAAAGGTGACTAAGGTAAGTTGACGTTAGGCACGCGGCCCATCGTAAAATAGGTAGCGAAATCATGTGACAACATGTTTGTAATATGTTGTGCCGACCCCACTTGGAGTGGGATAAGGGCAGGAGGACATATTTTATTGAATATATCGATATTACTAAAGAAATTTAGTTTACTATTTTATAATAATAAAGCCTTCTACTTATATATTGGTTGCATTTAAAATCAAAATTAAAATGCAATATATGAAAAGATCCTTCTTTCCAAAAACGGAGAGAAGAGGCCTATTCCCAGCATTGAGAGAGAGCAGGCCGCTATTTACTATACCGCTACATTTTATATCAAAAAAAGGAATTGTGAATTTATTTAGGATGAGTAAAGATATAACTCGCCGAATCAATAATATTCAGATTTATTAAAATTATTTTTTACAACATTTTATTTTATTATAGGAACAACGTATGTAACAAAGTTTGTAAATGTTAGGTATGATATTAGCATCTGAATATTGAATACGAAATTTCTGTAACAACTAAATCAACTTATAACTCATCATTTAATTATCTAAGCAAGTTAAAATTTACCTATATAATGCCTATTCATGTAAACCGAGAAAAAATATCGTATTTAAATATGTATTGCCTTTACAAATGATGTTCGCATTAATAAGATGTATATAGAATCAATTATAAACCCTAAGATCGTTTTAAAGCATGGGGAAATACGGATTAAGCACGATGCGTGTAGACTGGATTCCTTACACGCTCGAGTTTAACGTCATGCTAGCTCAGGGTCAGGGTCCACAATCTTTTGCAGCGTTGGTTCAACTATCACTCTTATAGCTTAGTATTAATCGTCATATTTGCTTGAAACGTTCACCCCTGCAATTAACCCAGTGTTATGGAAAGGGTAATTAAATGAAAATATGATTTCCAACACAGTAGACGGGCCAGTGAATGAAGACTTTGGCATTATGGAACAGTCTGCATTAATTATAATAAAGTATATTTTATTATTAATTAGTGCAAACACATCTATAGAATGCTAATTGTACATGTGATAGTAATGGCCTAATGGTTAAAACGCAGAATTATTACCTAAAATCACTTACAGGTACAAATCTCATTCAAGAAGAGAATTCCTTGCATTTTCATATGAAAATACTTAATTAATATTTTTCAGCTATAACATGTTATGACAGCTATTTTTAAGCTATAACATGTTAGAACAGCTATGACAATGTTAATTGGAAGGAATCTGCATATGCATTTTTTCAATAGTCCGCACTACAGAAGCGTAGTTTAGAAGTAACTTTACATTTTATATTAATACATTTGCAAAAGGGCTACAATGGCCACAGTTATTGCAACGCCTGTGTGTTGCCACGAAGGGATATATATATTGTTATTTAGTATGAGAATGTCAACGTTTAAAACATAAATATCTAGACTTAGTAGACTTGTCTGTAAAAACATTGATGTAGAGTGTTATTGAAATTGATGATGCTTCTCTCAGTCATTAAAACTAAGTAGACCATTTAGTGCCATATTGTTAAGTTGGACGTTTAAAAGCCGCTAGTATTTGTTCTGACATTGAAGGTCGAAATAAGGCTGTCAAGATATGTAGGCGTACTACCTAGACCTCTGCAGTACAACGGAAAGGCAATGGAAATATTTTAATTGCATCTATTAACAGACTGATCTAATTAATCGACATAGCGATGGGTGTTCTGTTTCACAACAATGTTTTGTACGTACCTACCTATTATTTAAAACAAAACCGACGAACAAAACGCAAGAGAAAGGTACGTTATATTTAATACCAGCTTTATTTGTTACATATAATATCAATTCATACCAGAAAAATAATCCATATAAAATTGATCCTCATCTCGTTACAGAACAACGGGATGCTCACTGGAACAGCTGATCGATATTACTGTATCGATAAGGACATGTCCACTTTTACTGGAATATATATCAAAAACATCATTTCTGGTTTATATTCGTGATGTCTATGCTTTGGTTAACATTTTAGCTTACAAATTTAGGCGGCATGTAATGTAAACACTGTGTAAAACTAAGCGAGGCTTCTATTTCTCTATTCGATATACGAATCGGAAAAAGCGGTTCACTTCTAGTACACGTGTGCTCTGCGCGCGCGCCGCGTTTAACTACACCACTCAACAGTAAACATAAACTAGTGACCTTCCCAATTAAGAATTTAATTTATGTAATGCACTTTCTTAAAGAAGTTAACCATTGTGACGTATGAGTTTCAACAATGCAGCAACGGAAAGAACGATGTATAATATTCATACATTTATTTTATAATCAACATAATCAATAATACAGAATAGAATTATTTAAGAAATTAGGTTACACATTTATAACAACAGAAAATTTCTTCAAACAGCAATTCAATCAACTCTTTTTCTTTCAATGAGAAGAAATTAGAGAGAATACAGAATCCAATGTATATTCAATGTAATTTTAGTTGCCATAGTAAGGGTCGTGTCCGTGTTGGGGTAGACCGTATTGTGGTATTTGTGGCTCGTACACCGGATAAGGTTGAGGCTGAAACAGTTAAAATCATCATTACTTACAATATCAATCCTTATTTGGAAAGTTGTTAAGGTAGAACCTCATCAATAATGTGGTATGTGTTTGCTGCGTCAACAAGTTGACTGCTCCTAAATGTCAGATATTGTTCAACGCGTGTAGGCTTTTTGTTCATATCATTGTAGAGGACGGTGAAGGTTTTCCGTTCAGGCCCCGATAGCGTGGTGATTCCGTGATTAATTCGTCGAGGACAATTCATGTCCATATTAAAACCCACACTCGATATATTTAGATTAAATTATTTCATAACGTAAATACCAATTATATTATATTAAATGCTTATATTAATAAGTAGATTACTAAACTGCGCAACTTAAATAATTTTCTGAGTATTGTGCATGGACGATTAATGTAGTTTAAGGTTCACTGTAATTAATTTGATAACTATATTTCGTTCGTTAATAAGTTGTAAGTGTCCACTGTTGGGCATAAGTATATTCTCGGAATTTTTCGCCAACATTTTTCAGATGAAGAACGTTCTACCAACTACGTACTTGCTGCGGTACTTGGTGGCAGTAGTCACCGCTATTTCAATGCCTTCGTCCAACGACTCTTACTACTGATTTTATAACGAAGGCAAACAGCAATTACAGGTTAATGTTTAGAAACCGGCTATACTTACCTCTTATTCTATTAGGTTAGCTGGAACTCTTCAGTGTCAGTTCCAGAGCTTATGAAAAAGTGTCCCGGATGGGTTCAAAACTAGTCGGGTGAACCCGACAGAATAAGACGTGAGTGTACCCGGTTTCTACACATTAACTATGAATACTACTCTCGATAGTTTAAATTTAAAAGCCAATTACAGGTCTTTAAATAGCTGCGGGACTGAAGTTCTCTATAAGTCCCGGCCGGATCAGATCATAATTGTCAACATTTTGGACTTTGATCAATAAAAGGACGAAGACTTGAGTAGTTATAACCCAGAAAAGTTAAACAATGAATATAACGTATGTAAAACTATAGTGGCTATATATTACTAATATCTTTCTTTCATTTTAGCGAAGTTTGAAAGCAATTATATGAATAACTTACTATTATAGACAAAAATTAGCGATGTAAGTAATGTTATAAATACTACAAAAATGTTCCCCGTTTTTTAATGGTAAGTTTTGTTTATATTAAATATATATTTATGTTGATATTATACATTTATGAACGACTATAATTTTATCATCTACCCTAACCATTTAGTATTCAGAATTACAATCATTATTGTTTTCTCTTTATTGAAAAGCTCAACAATGTTTATAAAATAAAGAAAAGTTCAATTCATAAAAATATATATTACGTAACTAATTTTACTCACCTGATAGTTGTGAATAGGTTTTTTCTGCTCGACTGTATCGTGATGAAGCTTTTTCATCATTAACTGATTGATAAGGAGCTCTTTAACCTTCAGCTTCGTAGACAATAAGTTTGCCGCTAAGGCCTTATTAAAGGCTTTTAGTTCTTTGATTTTGGCCTTTATTGCCCACAAACCATCTTTAAGAAGATCCAACTTCCCTAATTGCATGTCATCTTGCTCTTCGTACTCGTTGTGATCATAAGACGAAGTGTCATAAGCTGCGCGAAATAACTGTTGTTCATCTTCGTCTAATTCAGTGTACCGAGGTTTTGGCATGGCTGGAAGTAAAACATATATTTTAGATAACATACCGGTTATGAATAGAATGTGTGGTATCCGGCTGAATAGAATAGTACCACCCTAATTTCTTACCGAGGTGTCGTAAAAGGCGACTAAGGTAAGTTGACCCATCGTGTGGTATCCGGCTGAGTAGAATAGACCACCCTCTTTCTTACCGAGGTGTCGTAAAATACAACTAAGGTAAGTTGACGTCAGGCAGGCGAACGGTCGTAAAAACGCACCCAGATCATCTGATAGCATGTTTATAACGTGTTATGCCGACCCCTATTTTCTATTAAAGATCTGTATATTCCCTTATCAGTTATTCTCCACTATTTTGTTTACTATTTAATTTCATTGTTAACTATATTAATACTAAAATATTAAATTTACTCAAGAAATAAGACTGTCTATCGTCAAAGCCCTCACGCGTGAAATATAAGATATTATTGATATGTACAAAGACATCTTTTGTAAAATATTTACCCATCACAACTAAAAAAAAAAATTGTAATTTGTAATAAAAGAATGAAATTATTAGATGAAATATTAATACCAACGTCACTAACGTAACGGCAATTAATTTAAACGTTTACATGAGATTTGAAATTACCTGAAATCGCGATTTATTACTTACAAAACATCTATTGGTACAAAAAGATCACAATATAATTTAGGTAGAAAGATAAAAATGTCATCTAAATAACTTTTTCCAAACTTTGGGTTTAAACAGACCGTGAGTTTTTATTTTATCTTTTTTTTGTATATTTATCATATCACGATATTGTCTATTACAAAATTCAAATATAGTTTAAATATGAAAGCACATGTAGAAGCCATTTTGATACACATATATCTCGATGATAAACCTTTACTATTAAACATTTAATTTAAATAAGACACTTACCAGAACAGACAAGTAATGAAGAAAATAAAAGAGCGATAATCATCTTGAATACAAAATAAATTTAAACTTTATGAACTTTGAACAGCACGATGAATGAACGCCCCGACTGTCTTGCTGTGATATCAAAGAACCTTTCATAAATAATTTAACTTATTGCTTACCCGCAGTTTGTTTTCGATCAATAAAAAACGAGTTTACTGAGTGTTGTTATATGAAAATTAAACTACGGAATATTTTCGCTTTATGCTTGTAGTACATTAATCGTTATATTATATTTCACCTTTACATTTTTAATCAATTTTATGCAATTATTATTTGTATTAATCCGTATTTGTATATTTATTTTAAAAATTAATGGTTTAAAAAGAAATAATTTCTCCAATATCTTATAGCTGACTTTATTTTTAGTGAAGTTAAAACCAAGGTCATCATCTTCGTGTCCCTATGCCACTGTAAGTGGGACATGATTCCCACTGTAAGTGGAGTCGGCACAATATGCTGTAAATATGTTTTGACATGATTTGGCTACGGTTTTTTTACTACCGGCCGCCTGCCTGACATCAACTTACCTTAGTCGTATTTTACGATACCTCGATAAAAAAGAGGATGGTCTCTTCTATCCAACCGGATACCACACGGTGAGTGAACATACCTTAGTCGCTCTTTTATACCTCGGTTAGAAATCGGGGTGGTCTATTCTACTCAGACGGATACCACACGGCGTGCCACTTACCTTAGTCGCCTTTTACGACACCTCGGTAGGAAATGAGGGTGATCTATTCTACTTAGCCGGATACCACACGGCAAGAAATAAAAACCAAGGTATTAGAAATAAAACAAGTCTACCTTTTTAAATATGTTTATAATAAAAGATATAGTAGCTTATATAATTAATAATTGATTAAGAATATATCAAAGCAAATGAGCATTATCAGAAGCATCTGTGAAAATCGAAGTGATATTTGTCTCTCTTTTTGTTGAATTAAAACAAAATACTTTTTAAACTATAAAAATGATAATACTTATACATCAGACCATAAAAAGTAAGGTTTAAGACGATTCTATAAATCAGAATTAATATCTTGTTTGAGTAACGTTATAAAGAGGGTGAAGAAAAATGTCAAGGTTGGGTTTCTTTGTGATAAACTTTCATTTTATGGTTATCCATGAATATACAAAAGTTGTTAAGTTTATTGATGCATCATCCAGAATCGGGCAATTTACACAGCATTTGTTTCGATGCTACTTTTTACTTTATAAAAGGCCTAGGACCAAAAACTAACTTATCAATTACATGTAGGTGTAAAAATGGTGGAATATTCCAATATATATTGATATGTTGCTATTGCTATTGCCTATATTTAAGAACGGTGCCAGATAAGTACTGAAAATATATAATTAAATAACGATATATTTTCTGAGATTATTATCTGTATGTTACGTTCTGCATAAAAATGGCCCGATAACAATCAAATCATTTTATTTTACTTTTTAAGATCACCGTATTCCTAAAATATTTGAAAGTATTATTTGTTTGGTTATTTATTTAGTGAATAAATAAAATGAAAAAATATTTTTTGAACTTAAAACAAAATTTCTTACTAACCTTTAATATTATTTACTACTAGATTCAAAAGCACTTGTTTACAATTTTATTTGAATAAAGAATATTTTGAATTTGAATTACTAGTCTTAGTAAATGTCGCTATAAGCACAGTATCGTGATATCAAGCTGGTGTCTATACGTATACACCTATACTAATATATAAAGCTGAAGAGTTTTTTTGTTTATTTATTTGTTTGAACGCGCTAATCTCAGGAACTACTGGACCGATTTGAAAAAATCTTTTAGTGTAAAATAGTCCATTTATCGAGGAAGGCTATATAACATCACGCTAAGATGAATAGGAGAGGAGCAGCAATAAAAATATTACGAAAAGGGCAATATTTAAAACTTTCCTTGCGTGCGCTAAGTAAACAGTCAAAGTTATTAAAAATCATATATTACAAAATTAAAATGTTAACAATAATTAAATGACATAGAAAATGCTTTGCAACGAATATCTTATTCACCTTGATTTTTCAACCGTTGCAATGATCTAAATAAACATGATCTACATTACTGATGACAATATTTAATATTACTTATTCAACATAGTATTTATAATTTATGAAAAGGTAAAATAACGATAAAGTAAGGAATAACGATATAGTGTAATATTTCTGAGATCATATAAGGTACATTAAATGTATTGAGTATTTAATTTAATTAATTTTAATTTATAGAATTAGGCGTTACTTTGCGGAGATCCATAATACAAAAGTAATAATAAAATTATTTTGCTATTATGCGGTGCTGGAGGTTTGTGCATGTGTTTTTACGAATCCTGCATGTATCACGTATGATAACCGATCCACTTACATTTAGCATTATATATATTTTCTATTTTACTTCTTCGCGGATTATAGCAAAATAATTTTATTATTACTTTTGTAATTTTAATTTATTTTAGTTAGCTTATAAATAGTAACTACAGTAGTGTAAAATGTGTATAAAACTAACATACGAGTACATTTGGTTAATAAGGCCTGTTTCGTTCTTCTTGACAGCCTCTCTTGACCGCAACCTGCAAAATTTCAAGTATATTTAATTACTAGCGGTCCGGCCAAGCGATGCTGTGGCTTAGTCTATCACCACCATACTTTACAGGTTTATCCGCTGTATATATCTAAAAAATTACTGAAAATTGAATTAAAATCGGTCCAGCCGTTTCAGCATCTAAAACATTTACATTGTTTTCTAATATAGATAATAAAGATTGATGAATCGATCGGCTTAAATAAAGAAATAACGTCAATATATTAATTTCGTATAAGTTTGAAATTATCATTTTGCAGTACTGCTGCCAAAAACTCCTCCACTCTTACTTAGTAAGCTACATTTCTCTCAGCCTTGTAACAATTTATGCTGGTAATTATCTGCTATATATATACGTTGTCAAATAAAACTTAATTACATGTTCATATTATTTTGTAATGGGTCGGAATATAATAGGACTCACGACACGTTTATAGATATATTCTCTTTGGTTTTATTGGGGTTGATTATACCTGCATGTTGAGTCATGTATCCGCCAAGTATGTGTGGGTTTTCGGTATCGCCGAGCCTATCCGGATAGCAGTTAGAAGCGGGCGCGGCGACGTGACTGTCACAACGCCGCACGCCCCTTGTACAGCTCGTCATCGAGGTCGAAGGCCGGATCCGCGTATCCGGAATCATCATAACGTAGGGATCTGAAAGGGCTTAGCTGAAGCACTTAGCTGATCCTGACTTCACGACTTCATTCACGCCAATTTAAGCGTTTAAACCTCTCAATAATCCAAAGCGATTTATTCCCGTAAAAAAGGGAATTTTTCCTTCGATATGTTACTCTGATGTATTTAAATGTGTCAAATCTCATTAATATTGGTTCAGCAAATTAGAAAGCGTAACAGACAGACTGACTTTCACATTTATAAGATTATGGATAGACTCATTTTAAACGCCGTCTGTTATCCGGCTGAATAGATTAGTACCACCCTCTTTTCTTACCGAGGTGTCGTAAAAGGCGACTAAGGTAAGTCGACCCGCCGTGTGGTGTCCGGCTGAGTAGAATAGACCACCCTCATTTCTTACCGAGGTGTCGTAAAAGGCGACTAAGGTAAATTGACCCACCGTGTTGGGTTCTGATCTGGTTCAGTAAAATAGACCACCCTCTTTCTTACCGAGGAGTCGTAAAATATGACTAAGGTAAGTTGACGTCAGGCAGGCGGCCGGTCGTAAAATACATAGCCAAATCATGTGACAACATGTTTGTAACATGTTGTGCCGACCCCACTTAGAGTGGGATAAGGGCAGGAAGAAGAAGGAGAGGATAGACTCGTTTTATTACTCTTTTTATATTAGATAAAGGTTGAGAAGTTCACCCGCTAAACAAAAAATGAGTTGGGCGAAAGTAACTTGGTACGGACATATTACGAGGTCTACGTCTTGGCTTGGTAAGTTGTAAATATGAATGTCGATTGATATGTGACTACAGGGATCACAAAAAAAGTCAAGTGGGGTTGCGTGAATCATGATATTGATAACAAATGAGTAGCGCTAGAGTTAACAAATGATAGGAATGATAGGAAAATAATGTGACTGTGATGATAGGAATATATATTGTGACGATTCCACTTGAAGTGAAAGGTTAAAAGTATGTAATTGACTTCTTTACCCTCCTTAAAAACATTTCCTATTCCTGGCTCGAAGCAAAACCTATCCGAATTGTTATTATATATTGCCAACAACGGAAATGGTTTAAAAGAATGAACGTAAATTTGATTGATAAAGACTGCTTTTATATTGTCCAGCTCTATACATTAAAGTGTTTTATAGTATAATCTGTAAGAGTCCTGCAGTGTCGGCGGCATGGCGCCTACCCAACATTAATTATCGCCAATATATAGCCCGTTTCTTTTATTTTTATTGTATCGTAAACTTGTTTCAACTTAAATTCATATTTACTTCACCTTTAGGTTTTCAATCATTTGTTCTAGAATACTGAACGTATTGAAATAAGTCAGTTTTACGTAACATCGACATCATTCTCGGTACATAATCATTATCAAATATTTTGAATGATTTACACTATATTCCATTTTATATAATACATAGACAACAGAAACGGAAAAGAAATCCACAACTAATGAAAAATAAATGGTTCATGAGAATAATATTATTGGGCAATCCGACCTTCGTTATGTACTAATTAATTTTCAAGTTGAAGCATTTAAATTATCGCGATAATCGTAACACGATTATTGGGCGAGCGGAACCGTTCAGCGCAGTATATCTATACTAATATATAAAGCTTAAGAGTTTGTTTGTTTGTTTGATTGTTTGAACGGGCTAATCTCAGGAACTACTGAGATTTGAACTGATTTGAAAAATTTCTGTAAGATAGTCTTTTTATCGAGAAAGGCTATATAACATCACGCAAAGATGAGAAGTTGAGCAGCAATAAAAAATATTACGAAAGCGGCATAATTTAAAGATTTCCTTGCGTGCGCTGAGTAAACGGTGATAGTTATTCAAAAATCATGTACTACAAAATTGTTCCCCTCTAAAAGTTCTAAATAAAATTCCGCGACAGCGTATGTCTAGCTTTTTAAGAATAACCAACTTTGACCATTTCTTATGGTTAGTCGAAGACTAAATTACGGTTTTAAATTTTCCACGCGGGCGGAGTCGCTGGCTGTTCTAGAAAAGAACAACACAAAATGTATACAATTCAATTTTGAATAAATCAAATAGCGAGTACTTTCTTCTTAGAAGGCTAATTTGAATTTTAAATTGAGCTGAGAAAATTTGTTGTCACCTACTTACCGATCGGGTGTCCTTGTCCTGCATCTGGAGGGCGGCGGAGATCGAGATGAAGCTCGCAACAACGCGGGGTCATCATATCGCCTAGATACGATAGTGAAGTCATGATGCGCGTCTATCAACTTCTGAAGTCTCGATACCATCTCGAAGTCGGAAACAGAGGATGGCACTAGTATGCCGAGAAGTTTGGCGATTGAATTCCTGAAATATGGATAGGCAAATTTTTGCTTTTGAAAGTTGAGAATCAGATATGTTATAAATAATATATGAATATTTTGGACATGTCTTTATGAAAGAATGACCGCCAAGTTTTGTTGCTGTTCTCCTTGGTACTTTTCCAAAGTTCTTGTAAAATTACAAATAATAAGTTTAATTTTAACTATTGTACACGTTTTCACTTGTATACCTTTATCTTTGTTGATACTCGTTAATATAATAGACTCGTACACTAACCGTTAGGTTACCGTTACATACATAATAGTTTGACCTCACTGACCGAATTTTGAAAATTGGTATTTGCATTAAATTATTAAGTTAAAGTTATAAATTATATTGCGGTATGAAGTTTGTCTGTTTACCTGTATATAATATTTGTAATTTTTTCCAAAATATTCACATTGCCAATTAATTAGTGAACAGCTTTGTTTCATTTATTCAGTTCCGTTGTTTACGAAAGTATTAACGTTATGCAATTTGACTTTGTAACGGCCATGTTGGCCCTGCATTTATGTGACCAAGGTCAAGGGTGAGACAACTACTGTGTAATTCTTCGTGCGAAGGCGATTCGTAGTCCTAATCATAATACACATACACCAAGATCATCTCATATTTTCCTTCCCTTCATAACTAGCTTTTATTCATAGCTAGAAATAGCTTTAGTATATCTCGTATCGTAAGATTGCACTAGGTTTATATTTTTAATGAATAGTGGGAAGAAGATGGTTTAAACAATGACATTATCAGAGTAAGCAATATTTATTGGTTGTTATAAGGAGCAGAAGAGGTCATTGGAGAGAAGGATTGAAGCTTGGATCCACGTTGTTCTAATACTATAATGTTTCGCATGTCCCAGGAATTCTGTAGGAATAAGCTTGTCATATCACATTGTTTTATACCTAATGCATGATTAATTGTAAATTTCGATTAGTGTAATATCAGTAATTGGTTAGGACATTATAGTACTTCTTCATTGATGGAGTTGTTTCAAGAAATACTGACATATGTAACTTAATATAACAATCGAACAAGAAGGGCTTATCACATTGCAATAAAGCAATGATTGATGTTTGAATGCTATTAGAAGTAATTTAGAATAAAGTCAGTTAAAATAAGTGTATTTTTATATACCTTAATGTCTTGTGGATTAGTGACATCCCGATGGCAAACTATTAACGGTCCATGGGCATTTAAATTATTTATAATAGACTAATCTCAGAACCGCAGAGCGTGACTAATTTTGTAAACTGATGATCACTTGTACTTATAACATATTTCAATATCCACGATGATAATGTGCGATTAGAGAAACTATATGTAATGGTAGTTTAGTTTAGTGCGTGATATGTGTCTCAGCTAATGATAAGTGAAGCCTAAGATCTAACGCAGTGTTTATCAACGAAGGGCCTACGTTAAGGGAGGGCAATTCGAGAATGGACTCGCCACGAGTTTCTCCCTAACCCTTTCGTTCCGGGTCATTGAATAGCAATGCTAGATTTCTGTGCCAAATTTAACAAAAAAAATAAATCTTCTTCTTAAAACCTATCATTTAAGTTTCTTAAGCGAACCGTTAATTTTTTTTAATATTAAAATTTTAGTTATATTAAACAGAGGGACAAAGAATTTCTAAGGTAGGGCATGACACAAAGAGTTTGAGAAACACTGATCTAAGTTTCTTAACTTTTAGTACTGAAATACTAAGACTAAAGCGAAGACTTTTGGGAGATTTAATTGTTCAACCATAAATCGAAAAACTGGAATAAATTTGGAAAACAGAAAATAGGCTCTTTTTTTCTAAATAATCACATATATAGATATAGATTTACCTGAAGCTCAGCAATTGAGCTTCCCTTCTCTGACATTCGGCAAGTGCTTCCTTTGTTCTTGCGATATCATCCTTAAGAATACTTATTTGGTGTTCTGTGGATGTCCTTTCCTGCTCGAACGTTTCACCAGTTGATCTTACTTGATCCTTAAGCACGTTCACTTTGCGATTATATCGTGCTCGGAGTAATTCCGCTTCTTCTAGTTTTTTTTGAAGTTCTTCTATTTTTCGAGCTCGTTCCAGTGACGTTATCTATATGAGTTAAATATAATTAATAACTATAATAATTAATAAACTTTAAGGATATTAAATGTTAAAGCAACCAAATACGATGTTATTATATAATCATGAGAGTTATTTAAAAGGAAAAATAAATTATCATTAATTCAATAATTATATTTCCTATTTAAATAATTTTAATAAGGCGTAATTGATTTGAGTCACTTATATTTTGTTAAAAAATTCAAATACAATAACCGAACCAAGGTCTTTTTGTTGAAGCGCACTGTTACAATATTTATGATTTACGCAATCTGCGTTAAACAGGAATTGTGTTTCTCTATTGTATCTCATATATATATCTAGTTTCAACTCATTGAACAGTATCCATTCAAAATCAATTTTTAAATATTTTTATAATAACATAGTAATAGCACAAACATTTAAGTAATATAATCGTCCCTAATTGTGCTTGCAAATGCATTTGCAATACTAAGTCTGTTATATCGTCTTTTTACCTTGCTAAACAAATATTTTTAGTTTGGATCTAGGTAGCTAAAGGATCTAAAATACGTTATGACCTTTTAGGAGCCTACTTTGTGTGTTAATTTGCAAAAGGCCGATTTAAAGAACATTATAAAAAGTCCGATGCGCTGGACCGACCAAATTCGTACAGTGCTCAAAACTAATGACTCCAATGCCATTCGTGTAGCCGGGGATCGTAGCAGATGGAAAAATGACATTCTTCAGTCAAAGGTTCCGTGCTTGACCACGACCCCCCCATATTGAGGAAATAGAATAGAGCAGGAGGTGTTAATTTGCAAAGATTGTAATAAATACGAATCAAAATATTATGTCGCCACTAAATTTTAACTGCTACCCAATCAATCAAGTATTTCATTTACACTTCTTTTTCAAGTAATGCATATACGTTGCTGGATAAAGGTTTCTTCAAGAAAGCCAAACGACAGCACTTATATTTAGGGCTTCCTGTGATCTGTTTCAGGTAGGTACATAGTGAGGAGGTCTACGCCGGTGCGGGGTTGCCACTCCTTCGGACTAGTAGTTCTTCGTGCTATTTGGTCCAGCTCTATACTATGCAAATACAATACATACTTGTATGTATATATTTTCTTAAATAGGTATCCACGGAATGATTCATTCGGAAGAGCAAATTTGTGATGCAAGCGTAAAAATCGTTACATATTTGATAAGAATCAAATTTGTAACATGAACATGTTTACGAATTCCAATTTGATTACACGCATTATGTAAAACAAATTACATATATTGAAAGGAAATGAACACGCGGATCATTTTTTCAACAGTTGGTGTATATATAGTGACTTTCGATACGCCTTTAACAATATTGTCAAAAAAACAATTGTTTGATTTTCAATATTTTTTTTGTATGTTAAACCAGAGAAGCAACTTTTTTGTCATTGTTTTTCTTGCATTATAATTTATAATATAAGAGAATATATAGAAACAACATTGAAAGTAGCGAAAGAAATGAAATAAAATAAAATGACTTGAAAATTTTCTCTTTAAACTCAGGTATAACATTACTTAATTTATTTAGATAAATTTCTATATATCTTTCACTAACAGACTTGGGTACGCGTTGCTGTGGCTCAGTCTGTTTGCAACTCCCGTTTTTTTACATGATAGAAACCCTACATAGGTACTACTATCCGCGTCGGCGGAAGCAGTTATAAGGCATAACTTCTCTTACCTTAGGGCGAAACTTCTCTGTCCTAATATTTAAAAGCGATAGAGGTCATCTAGCGATAACTTCTGAGGTATTCATTTAAATTACTATGTGGTGAAAGGATCATAACCTTTAGCGTGAAATGCTCAAGGTCACTAAGATATTAAAGGTTCATAAGGAATAACATTGCATCCGTCTAAATAGCTTTCTAAATATCGCATTGTACGTGACTATTTTTTTTTAAAGCCAGAATGGGTATTATTAGAAGTTATACATAAAAATATGCCATCGTGAACGTTCTTGTACTTTCTTGTTCTATGAAGGGAGAATATCCCCGCAAACATTGTTTTCTTAATTTCAAACGGATTAGGCAACGTTTTCGATGAAAGATCCCCAGAAGCTTGACTTTATTCAAACAGTTTAACAAATTTCGTTGTACTTTAACTACAACAACTTTTACAAAATTTCTCAAAATAATATACTAAAACCTTCCCCGTGAATCACTCTATTTATGGTATAAATATACAAACGTGTGAAAATCCGTTCGGTAGTTTTTGTCTTTATGTTGAGCAGACAGGCAGACAGATGCGGCGGGGAATTTTTATTTGTAATATGTACGGATAAATAGACTGACGTATGTACCAAAATAAAAACCAAGAAAAAAGAAAAGAAAGTAAAGTCATAACTTTCGGAAGTTTTCGTTCGTTTTCTGTTAATTAGCTTGAACTTATTCCCTTGAACAATTTTTTGCTTATATAAATATTTTAATTAATGTATAAAACAGTGAATAAGTCCAAAACAGTTAGTTTAACTAGGTCGCGGTAAAGTCTATAATAATTCACTAAATTACTAGTAGAGGTGAATTCAAGAAACAATCGAATGTGTTGAATATCTTTGCCTATGATCACGTTTGTAGCAAGTGAATAACTTTAACCTTGCTAAGCGATTATTCCAGTAAATCAACTTATTACGTCGGTATGTAATACAATGTCTGAAAAGCAAGATTCTATGACGTGTTTCAATAACTAATTTTGAAGCTTATTATTCTAATTTATTATTATATTTTATTGGCGAAGTCCGTAAATCCACAATGTTCGTTGTAAACAGCCTTTAAAAAATCTTTGTGCACTAGACTTTAATATGGAGTTTGTGAGCAAGAAGCTAATCAACAACTCTTTCACCATATATATTGCCATTTTTACATGCTTGTATATGCATGACCCAAATGCTTGAAATATGGCCAACTAAGCGATTTAACCTTCTAAAGCCCGATTCATAGGAATATAATTCGCACCAGATGACCCAGAAAGTGTGATGCGAACTGCAATATTAAGCAGTTTGCAAAATTGCAGTTATTACTGGTATTGTTTATGGATAAGATTCGTGATGCTTAGCAGGACATAAGGTTACAAGTTACATAAGCACATACTTAATCAAACAAAGTGTTTATAGGCCAGAAAGTAGTTTGATTTTATCAGTGTTGTACTATTTTAACTGACTAATAGTGCAAGTCATGTATTACGTCATGCTCCAAATACTTTAGAGCCGATTCTTGAGGACCATAATTTTTAGATAGTTTATGCGCAACATCGACCTCCACTAAAGCATCTATCTGCCATTATGACCTATCTCCTAACTTAAGCCATTCCGAAGCCATACTTTTATACAAAATATGATAATAGCTCTTAATTTTTTAATTTTCTTAAATCCTTTCACTAAAAAATGGTAACCCAAAAACCGTTATATACACTTTGTTTACCAAGACACCGCTGGCGTTTTTGCTGGTATAGCCAAAGATCTACCGCTCTAACGTTGGGAGTCATGGTTTGTTTCGACTGACATGGCGATGATATGTCCATTCAAAATCTTTAAGCAATTCTGTATTGCAAGTTTTTGTGCTCTATTCGCAGCATTGCGCTCTCTGAGCTTTCCCACACAATCCTGCGATGCTTTAAAAGCGTTAGGGACAGGGTTAGGTTTAGAATTATAATTATAAAAAAGTAAACAATACAGAACCTTGTACTCTGCCGCGTCTGCTAGTTGCGCGTTGAGATCACGAACTTGTGCCCGAGATTCAGTGAGTTGTACGCTCAGCTTATCACACTGTCGCGCCAATTTTTTACTGCGGCATACTGCCTCATCGCGCTCTGCTTGAAGAACTGCGCGGACTCGGGAACTTTCCTCCTATTTTTATGAAATTTTGAAGATTATCACTAATTTAATAGTTTATTGTTATTCTGAGAAGTATTGTTTTTACTTAAGAACGCAAACTTTGTTGATATTAATCCAAATTTTAGTATTTGCTACTCCATTATATCCGTACCAAAAAAAAATACTGTAGTTGTGTCGGAAATAACTACGAGGATGTTTAAAAGAAGTATATGTATAAAGCTTAATTTGAATTATTTGATGAAGCTTTGTTATTTTAATATAAAGTGAGAACGAATTTACTAATTATTAATATCGATTAAAGTACTTCTTCCACTAGTCGATTTCCTACTGGGTTTTTAACTTAATTACCGCATATAAATAATGTATTGCATGCTTTGTTTTGTATTCATAGGTTTTAAATATAGGAGGAAAATTCTTCCTATATGAGCAAAAAATTACAACCTATATTATAGATAAGTATAGCTGTAAACAAACATCGATTTAATTAATAAAATTGCCTTATTGGTATTTTGGTTAAAGCAGATACTACCTATGTAAATTTAAAACGTATGACTTAGATGAAATATAATGTCGAATCACTTAATTGACTTGAACAGAGGAAGTCTGATCGACCTAATTACTGTATTTAAGTGTTATTAGATATTATATCAAGGCCTACTGTAAATAAAGGATTGATTATTTTTGTTATTATTAATACTTGTATTTATTACGACTTTGTCTGCGTGTATTTCGCGTTAGAGATAAAAAGTAGCATATGTTATTTGTCTTTCTCTTTCTGCACACAAAAAATCAAATCATACCTCTTTCTTGTCTGTTGTAAGGATTACATAAATGATAACAATGCGTGGACTTAGCTACTCTTACACCTTGCTAAACATAGCATTGATGAATATTATTATAATAAAATATATTTCGAAAAGAAAAAACGAGTTTCTTGATTTTAACCATGCGAATTAAGATCTTGGGTCGAGAATAAAGAGGACGTAGGAGAATTTGAAATATTTCAATTATTATTTTTAAAAACCAATGTTCCAATGTGTTGGAATTAAGTATGATAAGGCCAGTTTAAAAAATACATGCCTTGTAATAATGCCTTGGTTTATTCCGATACACTGCCCGATATCGCCTTATAGGGCTACTGAATGGCATCAAGGATAGTAATTACCTTGGTTGCTGTTTTAAAACCATTACCAATATAAGTGATTATTTATAATAAGCATAAGCGCGAAAACATCACTTATTTTCATAATAATGACGCTGAGCAGCCATTAAACTGCGAAGGTACTAACTATTATCATAATTAATTTTAAGGTGTATTTCAAATCATAATATTAATAAATAAATCATATAATAAGCCGTGTGGTATCCGGCTGAGTAGAATAGACCACCCTCTTTCTTACCGAGGTGTCGCAAAAGGAGTAAATTGATGTCAGGCAGGCGGCCGGTCATAAAATACGTAGCCAAATCACGTGACAACATGTTTATAACATGGGTTCATGACTATTTAAAAATATTTATTATTTTTTAATAGTAATATCATAACGAATTTAAAAATATTTAAAATTTTGAATGTGGTGGTCTTTAAAAATAGAAAACAGGACATATAACTTTAATTTCATATTTAAATTTTCAAATTGAAATCGCCGTTTTTGGGAAGTTTTATAAAAAGGGCGTGATGACACTAATATGTACAAATGAAAATTATAAACTATATTTAACATCGTATCACAAAATGTTAAAATGTACCTAAACATAAAAACTTAATTGAAAACAATAAATATAATAAAGTTGTTATAGTATTTGTTTATAAAAATAAGAGAGTTTACGATACAATAGAATTTGTCACATTTGTTTTCAAATCATTTTATCACTAGTTTTGCGTTATAATTGTTCGACAGTCGACTAGCCTTGACCGATAATTACACTTCACGGCTTCATGCTTACCTGTACGCTCAATTTACGGCGAAGCAAATCTAAATGTAAGTCTTTTCTTTGAAGTTGCTCTCTCAATATTCTTATACGGCGCTGTAATTGATACACGACAGCAGTCTGAAAAGCATTTTTTGATTTGATTATTGTAGTATTTGTATATTATGTACGTAAAAAGATATATGACTTCTACGTACGTCTATCTGTGCAAACTCACTTACAAATTATAATTTAGTCATAAACTGTTAATTTGATACTATAATAGTACGAGTATTTTGGCATTCCCGTGATCCAGAAAAGCTGAGTGGCTACATCTAAAATCGGCTTACAAAAAAGATGGGTTTGTGTTAAAGACATTTATTGTAAGTTTCTTTATGTACATTTACATATACACAATTACATGAGGTAAATTTTAATACATTCTAATACATGTGTAATTTACGGAGGCATATTCCTTCAAATGAATGAACTCTAAAAAAAATAAAGAATTAAATATATAATTTATAATTTTGTAATATATATTTCACTAGTTTTACGTGTATTTTAAAGATGAACATATGAATCTAGAAAATAACTATAGTATCATATATAGTATTTGATTATATAGTATATATATAGTTAGTTAGTTAAGACTCCATATTAAAAGTTTTTCTGACAAGAAAAACTTCATTTATATCACAGGCTTAACATTATGAATGCGTCTTATAAGCGATCAACTTAGTTTTCCGATGGATATTATTTGAAATCGAATTAGGTTTCGAAGTTTATTGTTTCAGAGGATAAATTATACCAAGATTACAATTATATATGTGAAAATTTCGACCAAAGGCATATGTTATTATGAATGTAAAAAAGCAATGGAACTATACATCTAGATCAAATAATAACATTAGTGGCAGATGTTCAGGCTGCGATTGTTATAATTCTACATTGGTCAATTCAGTATTTCTTACTAATTTCAAACTAATAGATTTTACTTATCGAGAAATAGCTCTAAAAACTACTTACGGAAACTTGTTTATTACTATTAAATGGCGTGAAAGATTTGCGCGGTAGTGTAAAACCACGGTGCTGGCGACCAATAATTTTAATTATGTGTCATTTCTTTAAAGAATTTGCGGGCAGCTAATCGTTATTTAAGCACGAGTCGAATCTACATTAATGAATGCCAATCAGCAATTATGTATTTCTTACTTCTTTAACATATGGCAAATCATGGAAAGACCTTTCCCTTCGAAGTCGCGGAAGAGTCCCATAGTATCCGTAATATAGCAGCTATACAAAACACACACACAGATAATATATACATAAAACAAAAGAGTTAAGCATCTGTAGATTCTTCAAATAAAATAAGACAAAGTGACAAGACAATATTAAAAGCGGAAACCAAGTTTTCTCATATAAATATTATATTACAATAACAGAGCCATAGGTATGCTTGTAAGTGAGAGTGTCACAAGAAATAATAAGAGAGGGAAGATAAAACTCATATACTTATCTTTGTCTTATCACACAAATAAGAAAGACAAAATAAGTCCCATTTTCTTCCTTTTTATTTTTGATGGTCACATTTTAAGTTGGCTCCGCTCTCTAATTATAATAGCTCTATGGATTTTCTACATATAAATGTGTCTGTTTTTACAAAATAATCATTGAGAGCTTTATTAAGCACTCGTAAAAAGCGCAAAGATTATAACAATTATATTTAATGTTAATTATACAATAATTTGTATTGTGAAAAAAATAAATATATTGCAAAATATCACAATTACTCTTTTTAAATATGGGCAGGAAGAATTCGTACCTTACTAATAATGTATTTTAAAAACGGCTGATTTTATCTCACTGGCAAATCAAATGTTATTTATGGTTTTTGTTAATCTCATTTCAAGTGATATTCGTTTACATGACCATTGAATTTCAAGCAGACTGATTTATATACTGATGTCAGTAAGTCGCAAGGATAATGGAGAAGATAAATTATAGCACTTGCGAGAAAGTGTATATGAGCAAAATACAAAGCAACATACAGGTACATATTATAATAAAGTGAGTTTTTCTCTTTATGTAATTTTTTTTAAGAACCAATATTTTATTCTAATTCGAATTCTATAACAGAATTATTTTGTAAAATGTTATTGAATTCATTCAATTTTATAAACTACTTCAACTTGTAATGCCGTATAGTGTAGCCGGCTTTCGCATTATTCACACAAATTACTTACCTGTTACTGGAAGGACTAAGTCGAAAAAAGAAATCGAAGAAAGGAAGAAATGTAAAAAATAAACTGCCACGTAAAATGGCAATCGCACATGTCAACTAATTTTTCATTTCGTCTCTTAGAAATAAACATTTGTAATTGAAGCAAATAAACTTAATGTAGTTAATGTGAGGTGACGCGAGCATGTAACATGTGAGTTGATTATCGTTAAACTGTTTGTTCGAACCTTTTGTTTGAAGCTACAGACTTATCTCGTAAAGCGAATCGTATTAACAAGCATAAAGGAATGTAAGTCGATCTTAATTTTTTCCTTTCTCGTGGCAGGCTACTGACCTTGTCAACAATTTTATCGCTCTCAAGTCTGGCGAGCTGTTCGGCGCGGTGTAATATCGACTCGGTGTGCAGTTCTATGCCGATGTCTTGAGTCAACTCATCCATATTGAGCGTGCGGCTCAGCCGTTCGAGGAAAGCCACGAACTGTAACAGTAATACAATGTAATGCGAACGGAAAAATTAACGACGACCTCCATGTTTTATTTATACCTTCTGATTCTTATCCTACTACGACTACGGCAACTTTTCTAAATTAACATATGAGTATGTTTTATAAATGTACAAATAAAATAGACGTGTCGGGTTAACTTAGATTCCTATAATGCCTATTCCTAAGCCATAACATAGTACAATTTTTAATTTTTGACTGGCACTTTGGTGGAGGTAGCAGACGTGGCTCCATGGAGGCGGGTTTGATTCCCGTCGGGCTTCAACATTTCCTCAATACAGGTTGATTTTTCGAGAATGGTTGTATCTATATGTTTATAAGTCATCATCTTCCTGCCATTATCCCACTCTACGTGGGGTCGGCACAACATGTTATAAACATGCTGTCACATGATTTGTCTACGTTTTAACGACCGGCCGCCTGCCTGACGTCAACTTACCTCTGTCGTATTTTACGACACCTCGGTAAGAAAGAGGGTGGTCTATTCTACTAAACCGGATACCACACGGTGGGTCAACTTACCTTAGTCGCCTTTTACGACACCTCGGTAAGAAATGAGGGTGGTACTATTTATTCTATTCAGCTGGATACCATACGGCGGATTTATATGTACATGTATATGTTTATAAGTATTTTTTAAAATTATAAAATTAGCTAAATTTTATATGTATAGTTTACCACTCAGGGAACGGACCACCGTGTGTGTCTCGTACAGTTATATTTAATTTCTAAAACTCTACGGATGTTACAAACCTACTTTTAGCATTAGTATACTTACTAAGGAGATAAACGTAATTTTTATACTAACGTTAGTCTTATCTTTTCGCAGATTATCTCTTGACATTTCAATGACGTTAAGTTCCGACTCCAACTTATGGACTTTTCCTTCGAGCATATTTCTTTCATCTTCAAGGATACGCAGACGTGTGGTGGCCTGATCGTGTAAGTGAGCGGTCCTTCCTAACTGTTGAGACTCCAAACCTAGCTTTTCACGTAAGGCTTCCAATTGCTTGAAGACAATCGATAATTAAAATAAGAAATTCTAAACATTATAGATAAATAGTTTATTACTCGAAAGACACACGTAAAGTAAAAAGGATGTCCACGTTATTTTTATATTTTGTCTGTTTTTTTTTTTTATTATAAGCGATAATTATACATCTTTAAAGTTCTTCTTAATCCTAATGAATATAGTCGGGCTCATCCGATAAAATAAGACGTGAGTTTAGCCGGTTTCTATACATTAATTATGTTTTTCTGTATGAAATCCTTTCTGGACGATGAGATTGAACATGAATTATTATTGTAAGGTACAAAATTTACATGTTTTAATTTCGTTGGTTTTCTTCTCTATTTCAGTTTTTTGTAGTGTATAATAAAGTTTATAAATAAAATATAATTTAAAAAATTTAGGAAAAATGGTAGATTTTTCTCTTCTTGTCAGTTATGACGCAGATTAATAGTCTTAAATAAAATGCAAACATATTAATAGGTGTACCTAAATTACTTTATGATTAATTATATGTATTGCCTAACTAGTTAAGCCTAATTATATTATTCTTATAATTACAAATCAACAATAAAATAATTATTTCTACAATTATGTTCAGGTGATTAGATACTATATTAAAGGTTAGTAGGAAGTACTTAATTAAATATTTTAATTAGAGGTCATCTATAAAGTTTTATATTAAATATACCACACGTACATACCACAGACTTATCCTTATTATCACTCAAAATTTCCCTTATTCGGTCTTTAATAGTGCTCTCATGAGCTTCAACAAAACGCGTTGGAAGGCTAAGTAATATAGCAATAGACTCCATTGTATTGCGAAATTCAGTCTGCAATCTTTGGTATTTTTCATCATGATGCCTTAAGTCTTCTACAGCAAAAAAATAAATGTTTGAAGTTATAAAGTACACTAAAATTAAATAATAACGTGCAAAATATTAATTACCTTTCAATTGTATAATAATAGACTCATTTTGGTTAACGTTATCAGTAACCACATTAAGGTTCTTTGTACAATGAGACAGTTTTTCTCTTGCTTCATGCAATTCTCTTTCTACAATTCTATTTGAAACGGCAAACGATTCTTTTTCTTGTTTCAGTCTTTCAATATCAAGAAGCTGGGAAGACAGTTGTCTTTGTAAAATTTCTTTGTCAGCATTCGCTCTTTCTAAACTATCTCTACAACTTCTAAGGTCTTGTTCTATTGTAGATAAGTTTTCTGTTGCGTTCATACATTTATTTTTTAATCTTGTAATCTCCTGTACAAGTTCAGCTGCTTTAATAATAAGACTTTCAGGCGAATGTGTATGTGCGGTATCACAAAAATCGGCATCCAATGCAACCGATAGCCGCCTAATCAGATCATGAAACTGACAACGAGCATTTTCTTTTTGTTGTTCTTCATTATGACATTCTAATTCGAGAGATCTTAATTTCTTTTCCAAATCTTTGATCTTTTCTTCACAGTAACGATTGTCTCTCTGTAGAGTTTGAACTGTCAACTCACTTCTACCTTGCGTAGTTTGTAAGTTACGTTGGATCTCTTCTAGGTCTTGTATTTTTTTTTTGAGTGATGATATAATAGCATTTTGGCGAGCATTTTGTTCACGTAGATGATCGATTTCTACTTGTTGTTCTAATATCCTTTGATCCCGAGACAACATTTGGTTTTTCAAATCGCTATTCTAAAATCATCATACGATATGTTTTAATTTTATGATTGTAAAAATATAATGTACTCAATATGATTAAAAGATGCTTACTTCAGACAGTAGTTTGTCACGTTTATATTGCAGTCCTGCTAAATCACTCCTTAAATTGGTCACCACATCATTACTAACGTCTGCTTCCATCTGCAAGTCATAAAAATAGTGAGAACTATGTCAAGACATGAAACTAGGATTTCAGCTAACTTACAAAAGTCCATAACAAAAAAAATTTAGTTATTTTGTTAGACTACGGGCGCTTTCCTGTGGCGTGTTCAAAGCGACTATGCATCACAGTAGCAGCAGCTACTTTCGTTTATAAGATAGCGTGATAGGGGTAGCTATTTCCAACTCGCAAAGAGCCACGAAGCTTATGTAGATGGGGATAAATGTTGTCTGGTACGCAGTTTAAGTTCATAATTTACATAATAGCCATGGTAACCCTCTAACCATTACATCGCTTGCATGCAAATTGATTATGTCATGAAAAGTTGTAGCGATCGGTACCTAAAGAAAAATTTGTAAATGTTGAAATAATTTATTGCATTCCACGTTTACAAATTTATTACTATTATGTTATTTTTTTATTTATTATGTTATTATTCAAATATATCTGATATAAACATGATATATTTATCCTTTACGTTACCTTATTTACCTTTTTTATCTCAATATTTTTTTTATGTGTAACTTAAATAAATTACTCTAATGGGGTCTCTATTTTGGTCCTCCTTATTTTGATATTCTAAATAACTTTTATAAATAGAACTTCGCTCGGCAGTGGGATTACTTTTGGCTTTGTATTAGTATAAGATTTAAATGTGAGGGCCATCATCTACATGATTTGAAATGTTTATTGCACTGCAATTGATTATGAACAAACTCTTTTTATACAGATCATATTAACAGTATTATAATAATTCATAATATCCCATCCTATCCTACTAACATTATAAATGCGAAAATTTGTGATTGAGGATGTATGTTTGTTACTCTTTCACGGCAAATTCGCTTAACCGAAATTTGGCACATACTCCTTATACACCGGAATAACATATAGGCTATAAAAATCCTGTTAATTCTACAGGAATAGGATGACATTAAAACGCACCATCTAATATCAAACCTGTCATGCGACAACGATCCACGCAAACGAAGTTGCGTGTAAAAGCTAGTAATTCATATTATTCTTAACATTTCATTTTTCAACTATTAATTGTTTACGTATGTACCTACTTGTTACGAATGTTTACTTGTTTCGTTTAAAAAAAGTTGTTATTATTATAAAATGATCTCTTTTATGTATGATAATAAATATATTGTGTGGTGTGAATTGCAGTACGAGTAAATGTGAATTGTAATGTTTATGATACTGCAATCTCAATTCAATAGTTTTCTAGGTGTCTTAATATAATTGTTAATATGTCATAATAAAAGCAATTATTTAAATAAATTAACTTTTCAGTTGATTGCAAATTAAATCTCTTAATTTATATTTGCAACCACTTACAGGTGAAGTCGTGGAAATTTGTGCAAGGTACGAGGAACTAAAAATAAGGCATGAACTTTCCCCTTTATAGCTTGATGCATGAAAGTCGATAATGCTTAATTACATAAACCAATCTAGCATAGGATATAATCTAATATTAATCACACAGAGAAAATATTATTTCCTATTAACATGTACTATTCAATTTATATTACATGAATGTAGGTGGTAGAAAATGTTTAATGTATTGTATCTTATGGACTATGAGCTAGATTATATAGAAGATGTATCTATATAGAGATGCGAAACCAAAAATCCTTAGAAAAAATAGTTTCAGTTGAATAACCTAATAATTTCATCACGTCCTTTACTGTAACTTTTGGCTTCGCTTAACATCAATTGGTAATTGATATAAAAATAGTCAAAATTACGTTTGTAGATATTATAGTTTCAATAGTTCTTAATATTTTTTTTTTATATTAGTCAATTATTAGGTAGATTTTATTTTGTTGCGACTTTTTTCGTCTTAGTAGTAGTTGAGAAATTTTAGTAGTTGAGAAATAGAGTTTTCACATAAAAATCACTTAAAGATTTTTAACTATAAACAGTGTTATTTATTATTTTCCACGAAAGATTTTCTAATTTTCTTTCAATATCAGTAAATCTTATAAACAATAAGCTTAGGTATAAATTAAATGACTTTTAATTTTTAATAAAATTTTATTTTTTTAACAAAACATAACAAACTTAAATGTAAAAAATCAACAATTAACAACCCGTTTGGCACTGGCTTAATGTTTCTTATAGCCCCAGTGCTTGTGGTCACCATGTTCTCCTTTCTTGCCATGGTCATGATGGTGGTGATGGTGTTCGTGGTGATCGTGTTCTCCATGGTGTCCCTTGTGATGATGGTGGTGTCCTCCATCTTCATGGTGACCATGTTTTCCGTGTTCGTGGTGGTGGTGATCGTGATGCTTGTGTCCCCCGTGGTGATGGCCGCCCTTCTTATGACCACCCTCATGATGATGACCGCCGTGGTGGGAATGGTGTCCCTTCTCCCCGTGGTGATGGTGGAAATGTTTATCCTTCTTAAATTCGTCATGTTTCTCTATGCCGTGGTGTCCCTTTGTGTCGTGACCCTTATGCCAGTGGCCGTGCTCATCGTGTCCATGTCCATGATGGCCCTTCTCTCCGTGTCCATGATGATGGTGGTGGCCCTCATCGTGGTGGTGATGTTTCCTGTGTCCGCCGTGTTCGCCATGATGCCCCTTATGACCATGGTGATCGTGGTGGCCTTTGTGGCCATGGTGATGTTCATGATGTCCCTTGTGTCCTTTATGTCCATGGTGATCATGGTGGTGCCCATGGTGTTCGTGATGTTTGTGACCGCCACCCTTGTGGTGGCTCGAGGCTGCGACGTCTAGGTCGACTTCTCTCTTTTCCCGGATCTCACGAGATGAGACCACAGCTACAAGAGCTATAAGCCCACACAACACCAAAAGGCTTCTCATGGTGGGCAAGACAAGTTGCTTCGTCGACTGACATTTTGCCTTGGTAGCGATGATATTTTATACTAGATAACTGCAACGATGAAGAAATATGATGTTGACGAATTGTCAAGGTTGCAAAAGCAATGAACGATACTAGGTTTCCACTTCCAGGTACATTGGCATCTTTTCGGTAAGTAAGAACGGTAAATTCTATGTATAAATAGGGTATCTTTAAATTATTGGTGAAAGTGCACACACGTAATACATTTATACGATTCAGGAATGTATTCGCATAGCCAGTTGAGTAATACAGTAATTTTATTTATTTTATCTTAAAACAACCACCATTCTATATTATAAATAAATGTAAATGAGTATATCTAAACCAAATGAATATAGGATCGGGATACTTTAACAATAGCCTGAAATTTCGAACCCTGGAGACGACTTGCATAAAGCACTAATGCGTTTAATTAATTAATTTAATATGATGTATAATAATAATAATATACTTTTATTAGGGATTTACTTTAAATATAGGGTTTATTAAATTATTTATGTGTAATATTCTCGGGGTAATTCTTAATTAGGTTCAGGCATATCAGGAAGTTCAATACTACATGAACATCGCTAAGAGCGATAGAATACGGGTGAGTCGCTTTTTAATAATCAGAAAAATTCCATTTATATTATATGATTACCATATATTTATTTTGATAGTGAAATTTAATATTCAAAAACAATTTTCTGAAAAAATAAGTTCATTGACTGTGAAACTTCTATTAATTTACTCTATCAATTTAGTTCCGCAATCTCCGCGACCGTTACGGTATTTTTTTGTAGTTAAAAGGGTTCCTTTCATTTAACTTTTAACTGAGATTTCAATGATTGAAAAATTTTTAATTTAAAATATTTTGTCGATGTTAGGAAATTAGCAAAAGCAGATTTGTAATTAAAATTGGTGTTTTATAAAAACGACGTAAACTATTAAGGCACTCCTATTTCTAGATGCAGATATATGACAATTCTTGGTCCCAAAAGATTTAAGGTCCTGTTGAATAGAAGTAATCAAAATTCAGTTATGAGATTATTATATTATAACTCAGAAGCTGATAAATTTTTAATTAACATTGCATTTTATTTATAAATTACTCCGTGAGTAACTATCGTTCGGTAGACATTATCATTTGTTTAAAAAAAACTTTTTGTCGCGTATATGCTAGTTGGTTTTGGAGACCACCTTAAGATCCGGGTCCTGGGTAAGGGCCTCGAGTGCTTTTATTATAAAGACGGCATATAAATGAGAATCAGTACTCTTTTCATGTAGGTATGTTACTACTATATACTTATGTTTTTTTTTTTAACTTTATATAAAATATTGTGAATCTGCAGATAGGTAATATTGATGTGGAGCTAAGAAATTAGTCCTGCTAAATAACCCTTTTTGGACTTCAAAGATCAAAAATACTGCGAAGTCATTTATACTTAAATATATTAACAAAATGAACATATGAAATATATTAACAAAAATTATGATAAGGTACCTCGACTGGACTTTTGCTTCTTAACACTTCATATACTTTCCAATCTTCTAACTCTTCTTTACTTTTCTCTTCTTCCATGGCTACTTTACTTCCTGACACCAGATTTATTAAATAACAGACGACAAAATACCGCAATGTTTAGTAGTAACAAAGCCTACTGCGTTGCTACGAGCTGAAAATATGTAAACACGGTGATCGATTCTAAAATAGTCCTGTAAGATATATATTCTTAACATAGGTACCTATATATTGCCATTATAAATGTACAAGAAAATTTCAATTAATAAGAAAAAACTGTTCATGGATTCTATTAAACATAAATGTTTCGTTACTATTTTTTATGGTATTGTAGGAAAAACTTTACGGATTTAATTGGTTTTCATAATCTATGTGAAATTGCGTTAGGGAAAAAATTATAACTCGCCCTAAGCCGTAGTCCGGCTTCACAGGAAGCACCCCTAGGACGACGTTCCCAGACACAAGATTCATACGCAACAGACGCGTGACAGAAGCAACCTCGACGATGCTTCTACAACATGCATTACTATGCGATATACAACAGCATAATCAGTTAAAAAAAAGTTACGGGTAAGGCTTAACACAGAATCTAACAAGCTAGCCTTCCAGTGTGTGGTCGCCAATCCCAGCTCCTTAGGACTTACATCTTTTGCACTAGCACTTAAGTCTTCGTTCTTGTGAAATTCAGATAAGCCTCAAAGCTTACCGTAGCATACGATTGGTCCATTGTTCAGATATAAAATGATATATCGTACGCTTAAATTAAATTGACCTTATTTAAATAAACTAGTTTTGTGGCAAATTGAAATTGCGTTAATGTTAAAGCGACCATAACTCACGAGTAATAAAACACTTAGTTTTTTAAATAATTCATAGCGTGGTATCGACATACAGATTACATAGATCTAACTCAATTAAGCCGAATTTTGAATGTATGTATGAATTTGTGTAAAGGCTCAATTTAAGGATATCAAAATAAAACAAAAAAAGAAAAATATATTTTTATTGAAATATCAAGTAACAAAAGTAATTTCTTATATGATCTATTTCTTAGAACTATTAACAAAGTAAAGAGGTAGGTACTCTTAACTCCGTACCGCCAATTTCAAGACGGGACAATTAGTGGCAAGTCACACGCTGCGACGCATTATAACACAGATTATAGGGCAAAATTAGATATGTTGGTGTGCAATTTGTATACCTTTATCAAATCACATAAATAGTGTTAATCACTAATAATAAGAAAAGCAATTTAGAGAAATAGTGAAAAAATAAAGTCAGATGACGTATTAAAGTATTTTTCTCATTTATATAAATTTTAAACGATGTTTAAACGGTCTTTCAAATTAGTCTACTCTATTACAGTAGAAGCTCGGTAAGATAAAATACGAGGGAAGCAAAAAATATTTTGAGTTATAGTTTTTTAACTTATCAAGGGTTTGTGTTAGAACGATTTGTCGCAAGTTTATAAAATACCATTTGAACCCGAATGCGCCCGAAATTAAATATAATCCATATACGTGTTATGTAAAAAGGTGAATTTCGTTAAAGTTTAAACAACAGATAAAAGCCAATTTCCTTTGTTTTAAAGAGTTTAGTTTCTATATAACCGCCTTTTCAATTACAGTTTTAAGGGATCTTTTTTTAAAGGTGACCCGTGCAAGTGATAAATCTCGAGATTTTTTTTATTTTACACATTCCATTCGAAACTACTGGAATTGAATCGCTGAGATAATTTAAGTTACAGAGTACATTTTTTTAAGTCATCGATGTTCAAAATATTTATTTTATATGAGTTGTGGTTGCGTACTTTAAGTTATAGAGGTTTTGGGGTCGGAGGGGAAGAGAGCACATTTTTTTGAAGTTACAGAGGTTTTTAACTTATCGATGTTTAAGTTATCGAGGTTCTGCTGTAGTAGTAATTAGTTAATTCTAGTCGTAATTCTAACCCTGGCATTCTTAGAACAACATGAAATAAACACATCATTTAATTTGATCATACGAAATAAAGATATGTAGTAATAACAGTATGATTGTAAAGTGAAGAGTTGCATACCTTTATAAACTTTTAATCATTACAATTGTCCCGTAAACCTTCTTATTTCACTCTAATTAATATGACACTTATATTTTAGATTCGAAACATATAGATTCCCAAAACGGAATCTATAAAGTTTACAAAAATTCGACCATTCTAGAACTCTCATAGTCTTATAAAAACAATCTTAATCGCTAAAAAATGCACCCAACAACGTAACTTAAACGTAAATTTGAGATACGTACTCACATTTTCCACACAACAATCACTTGACTAAGTTTAATTATTTTACGTTAAATTTAACGTCGTAATTTTTCGCATTAAATATAATGTAAGATTAGTAACTCAAATGGACGCATATAATAAAATAAGCTAGAGACAATATCTCTACTAGGCGTGAATAACTTGACAAGTCTAAAAAGCACACTTTTCAAGGCAGAGTTTCAGAGTTTAAAAATTTACAATTTTGTATTTGCAATATAAAAGACTTATCGACTTCACTGGAATATTCACCATATAAATTAGGAAATAATAATGCCTATTATAATCTGTGATAGCCCAGCGGTACGACCGTGCAACTCTAGAGACGAATATGGGTTCAAACCCCGGGCAAGCACCAATTTTAATTATATAATATTAATTTATAATTGCAATTTATCACAGGCTTTTCAGGGAAGGAAAACATCGTGAGAAAACCTGCATACATCTCGAGAATACTTGGGAAATGTGTAACCTACCAATCCGCATTGGAGCAGCGTGGTAGGTCTTATCTCCAAACCGTCTCTGTAGAAACGGAGAGAAGGCCTATGCCCAGCAGTGGGATAGTAGCAGACCGTTACTTTAATGCCTATTACGATTAAACATATAAAAAGGATATACGTTGACGTATCAACATATTCACGCCTGGTACGGATATATTATCCCTAATCTAATTATAGATAAAGAAAACTATTCGTGGGTCATACCCAAAAAGTAATAATTACTATGAAAAATATTGACTCAGTTGCCTTTTTAATCATCACATACTTATATTAAAGTATTACACATTTGTGTAACATATATGTGCTAACATCATTGAGACAACAAACTCACAGATCTGTTGTAGTCTTATCTTAAAGGCATATTTTCAATGCTGTTTATGTTAAATAAAAAGTTAACCCCTAAATATAAAATATGGCCCATAGACAAAATTAACATTTTATAACAAATTAAAAAATTGTTTCATGTGTATTATGCTATTTTTATATGTACGCATGTTTAAGGAACTATCATCGCTTGTAGACAAAACTTATTTGTTCTTTGTCTTACTGAATATGAAAGTATTTAATAGCTCTTTACATACTATATAATAGGAAGGGCAAAATTATGAAAAAAAACCGTCAGATGTCAACTTCACACAAAGAAAGGTAAACACATCAAAGTTTAATTATAACATAACAAAATTAATAAATGCACTTGTGTGCTTAAAAAATACTAAAAACTAAATGAGGTGGTTCTTTAACTCCAATTTTAGGTGGTTGGAGTATATTTCACTTAAAATACTTATCGTTTCTTGAACTTTTACATGGACATACCAATAACTGTTTTTCTGTTGAGGTGTTGTCTTTAATCTCTTATCCCATAAGATAACAGATGAGTGCGTTTTTAATATTTATAATAATTCAATTTAATAAAAGAAAAGTTCTATGCATATAAATGCATGAAATTGTCATTTATAGGAATAATCTGTACTTGAATGTACGTGAATCGGTATGTTTAGGGATATCGTTCAAAATACTTTCTGGTTGTTAGATTTAGACAAGCCCTTAACACTTTCTTTAAAACTGAAATTGTCACATATTTCTGAGTAATGTCTTTAAAAATAAGGGCTTACAATAGTGACATATATAGTAGTATAGAAATATTCACAGGAAGTATAATGTCTCGCTTAGCGAGAAGTGTGGCGAGCTGTGAAGGCTGTTGCCTGCGAGGAACGCTAGTTTGTGTGCATACTGGCACACAGATGGTACACGTACTTGGGATGAACAGTTGAAATACATGTGAGTCAGCTTGTATGTCAGACGTTGTATCTGGAATAATAGAAACTTGTTTAACTATGTTAATAATAGGTAATAATAATAATAGTTTTTTTTATATGTTCATATAAAGAAAAAAAAAAACCAATGTGTACGACAAGTAGCAACTGAAATCTAATTAATCTTAACTTAGTCCGCTAATGCATTATAGGTAATCCTGAGTTGGCCACCACGATACAGGTGTTCCTAGTGTGGTGGCCGGCAGATACATCGAATAGGTCAATAATGTCAAATTATTAATAATTAACAAAAAATGTATTATTTAAATTACTTAATGTATGTGTGGTATTTTTATATATATTTTTTGTTTAAACTTTTACTTATTGTATAGTAAGCTTATGGTGAGGAAAATAAAGAATTATTATTATTATATTATTAAAACTACAATGGATATTGCACTTGTAAAGTCAAGGCTAAGTCATGGCTTAAATTTGGAACTAACTCTCTCCAAATAGTAATCCATAAAATAAATAGATTATCTTAAAATATCCAAATATTTATAATATAATTATGGATATCCAAATCCATTCATCGATCAATGAATTCAATCCAATCTTTTTGGGACCAACTTAGAACTTCATCAAACTCTATTTTACAAAGAGTTAACGCTAGGATTCCTGGTGCTATCTTCAAATATTGGCTATCTGTTCATCGCAGTAACAACAGGAAATAATTGTTAAGATGCCTGGGTGTAGTTTCTCAGCAGTTAGCAATATAAGATATTTTATTTCCTTGTGTAAGATATTTAATTTTCTTGTGTATTGGGTTTATAATGCCTTTCAATAAAAATTATTATTGTTCACGCCGTGTGGTATCCGGCTGAATAGAATAGTACCACCCTCTTTTCTGTGGTGGCCCAGCGGTGCGACCGTGTGAATCTCTAGAGACGATCACGGGTTCGAACCCGGGCAGACACCAATGAGTTTTTCTCTTAAAACTTATGTGTCTAATTGATAATTGCAATTTATCACACGCTTTTCGGTGAAGGAAAACATCGTGAGGAAACCTGCATATCTCTAGAGAATTCTGGAGGTATGTGTAACCTACCAATCCGCATTGGAGCAGCGTGGTAGGTCTTAGCTCCAATCCTTCTCTCCCAAAAACGGAGAGAAGAGGCCTATTCTCAGCAGTGGGATAGTAACAGGCCGTTACTTACTTTTTTTTTTACCCTCTTTTCTTACCGAGGTGTCGTAAAAGGCGACTAAGGTAAGTCGACCCGCCGTTTGGTATCCGGCTGAGTAGAATAGACCAACCTCATTTCTTACCGAGGTGTCGTAAAAGGCGACTAAGGTAAGTTGACCCACCGTGTGGTATCCGGTTTAGTAAAATAGACCACCCTCATTCTTACCGAGGAGTCGTAAAATACGACAGAGGTAAGTTGACGTCAGGCAGGCGGCCGGTCGTAAAAACGCAGCCAAATCATGTAACAGCGTGTTTATAACATGTTGTGCCGACCCCACTTAAGAGTGGGATAAGGGCAGGAGGATGATGATGAATAAAAATTATTATTGTTCATCAAAATACATTAATTGAAATATGAATAGGAACTAAACATTAAGATAAGCTTTTGACATAAATGAATTGAATGTTTATTTCTTGCATTAACTGAAGCCTGAAGGTTACGTTGAATGATATAATAAAATATTCATTTGTATTAATAAATATATGTGACAAAACACCATTATTTATTTCTATTAAAAAAGTTAACTCAAAATTACATTTTATGGTGCTTTCTGATATCAAGACGTTGATTTTTTTCTACAATAAGTTAATTAAATAATTAAGTTTAAATAAATAGAAATATTAAACTTACGCGGTCGGGATCCAAGCTGGATGTATCGTATATGACATTATACGAAGTGGGAGCAATTGTTCCTTCGCGAACGGTTTGCGACACCAGATAGAAGTCATAACTGAAACAATTGTTATTATTGATACTCTGTTCATGAATATAAAAATTGGGATATTTAAGGATTTAAATAAAATCACAATTTTTAGGAATATACATAATCAATAACTTGAGTTATAAGGTGGGTTGAAATCCCAGGCATGATATTTCTATCAATGCTCATTTAATTAATTTCCAATTTACAAAGATTAATTGTACAAAAAAAGAAAGATTTTCTAGAATGTGTATAAGCTGGACAGGTCTAAAAATAAAAAAAATATATCTTGATAAATTAAAAAAAAAAATTCTTATACTGGCGATACTATATGTTTATTATAAGTAAACCATACTACTGGTTAACAAATGTCTGCCTTTATACATGTACTTTTTTACTTTTTCTTTCTCTTCTCTAACTACATATATGTATAAAAAGAAATAAATAAACAAATGTTTTTGAAATTGGGAGCTTTTAAAACTAAGGTTTGGATTAATATTAGTTCTCAAATGGATTTTATGACTTATCCAAGACGTCTCATGTGCCGTGCGTAGGGTCTGTTTAACTATACATAATTGAAAAAAGTTTTAACTTTTTTTAAGCTTATATTAAAGAAAGAAGAAGCTGAATATACCTTTAAAATTAATATTTGGTATTTCGACATAAATATTTTTACAACAGATACTATATTTATACGAACTGTTTAGCCGTGTTGCATCTCGCTGAGTAGAATAAACCACCGTCATTTCTTACCAAGGAGTCGTAAAACGCGACTAAGGTAAGTCGACTCGCCGGGTGGTATCAGTTTAGTAGAATAGACCACCGTCTTTCTTACCGTGGTGTAGTAAAAGGATAGATAGATAATTGACTCAGGCAGGCGGCTGGTCTTAAATAACAAGCCAAAACATGTAACAACATGTTGTGCCAATCCCACTTAGAGTGGGAACTTAAATGCAACTAAGGTAAGTTGAAGTCAGTCAGGCGGCCGGTCGTAAAAACGCAGCCAAATAATGTGACCGCATGTCTATAACATGTTGTGCCGAGCCTACTTAGAGTGGGATAAGGGCCAAAGGATCATGATTTATACGAACCGTTCTGGAAGAGTGACGACATCATCGATGACTGTGCCGGGCCGTGGGTTCTCGCCGGAGCGGCCGGTGTCCACGAAGATACGAGTGTTGATCCTCTTCGACACTATTATAAACGCCATCTTGACTTCTACGCCTCCGTAGATTTCAGCGAGTTTCTCTCTTATCTCGGCCACCTATATTACAAAATCAAATACAATAGAAACATTCTATTGTACACCATCATATCATAAACATACATAGATAGGACTTAGAGGTAGAATGTATCTTACATTAAATGTTTAATATTGAAATGAGTTAAATACTTGTATGTATATATATATATATATATATATACATATATATCTCGGTAACGGAAACGGCTTCAACGGAAATTTCCTGAATTTCCTGAAGCATGTAGGGGGTTTCGGGGGGAAAAATCGATCTAGCTAGGTTTTATGAAAAAAAAAATCGTTTTAGCCCTGTTTTTGGCATAAAAAAATACTAAAATTCATATTGAATTGAATTTTTGCCATAAACTTTCAAGTCACCATAGCATATTCGGGGAACGGGCAGTCTCGAGAAATTTAAATACCGATCGATGTAAATGGGATCGTTCCATTACTATATAATAATTTTTTCTTTTTTTTGTTTTTTTTTATTTTGTATAAAATTACCGAGCAAGGCTCGTTCAACCAGGTGCTTTGTATAAAAAGGCCTATTTTCATTTTTGTACTTGATCGAAATTATGTTCATCTTAAATTGATATTGAACTAAAGAGATTAAATAATACAAAAGAAGAAGCCTGCCTGGAAGAGATCGCTTTCTTAGCGATAAGGCCGCCAATGGCAAAATATTTTTCTTTTAATGTTATTTGTTTCGTTTCTTATTTGTTTAAGAAGTAGTAGTAGTAGTAGTGTTATTTGTATGTTATTATTATAGTGCAGTAAAGTATTCATTCATTCATTCATTCAAAAGTAATAATAAAATTATTTTGTTATAATGCGCAATTGCTTATTTTATCTTTACTTTTGTATTATGTATCTCTGCAAAGTAATGCCTAATTTTATAAATTCTTAAAAAATTAAATGACATAACATGATGTATTTATTATATTAGAATTTGTATTTCACAATAGTGTTTATGAAATAAGAACTGATTACCTCATGACTGAGGACATACGGGATTTGTCCATCACCAACGCCATCACGGTAAATGAAAATGCGTCCAGGTAGAACACCTACAATAAAATATAACCCTTCATTTTTTAACAATTAATTGCACGAAAGTGTTTTGTGGCTATTATATTCCTCCCTTATACTTTCATCAGATTACGCGCAAGCACTCCAGGCTAATTTTACTACCGTATACTATTATAAAAAAGTAGCATTAAACCATTTTAAACCAAAAACAATCTTTTATATGTTCTCGTATTGAACAACATCTTTCTAATTATATATATATATATGTATAAATATATATAATTTTTTTTTTCGGAATCTCGGAAACTGCTTCAACGCTTTCCTGAAATTCAGCATGGAGGGGGTTCTGGGGGAGAAAAATCGATCTAGCTAGGTTTTATGTATAAAAAAGTCGTTTTATACCTGTTTTCGGGCATTACAAAATACTTAAATTTATACTGAATTGAATTTTGCCATAAACTGTCAAGTCAGCGTAGCTTATTCGGACAACGGGCAGTCTCGAGAAATGTCAAAACCTAGTATCTATCCCCAACTAGATAATTACTTTGTTATTTTTTTTGTAAACAATTACCAGGTTAACCAGGTACTTAAGTATTATTTGCGAAAGTTTAATATCAACTTTTTAATTAATTAGTCTTATGTACCGTTTCTCTCGCGGTACTTCTTCACGGCGCACGCGATGTTGAAGCCCATGTGGGCACTCAGTTCCTCTCCGGAGGTGTGCGCTTCAACACTGGAGTAGTACTGGGTCATCTGTCGGTCCAGGGTTGCTACAAACGCGCCGAAACTCTTCTCCTTGCTGCGTGTGTCGTGACAAACGTCATAGCCGACCACCATCAGCGTAGGCAACGGGATCTCTACAGTCCACGGGGCACCACCAAGCTGTGGAAATACAACTAATTAATTATAGCTATTAAAGCATGTATTTTAAAAGCATTCAAAATGCTTGCATAGAAAAACTAGTACACAATCGAAGATTTAGTACTGAGTGTATTCGATTATCGCTGACGCTTCTCAGTAAAAGTTATATCAGCCTGGCCCAACATAAACAAAGTTTTTGACGTTCCAAAACACCGTAGAAAATTATATTCAAATGACGTACATTTTTGCCGTGTGGTATCTGGCTGAGTAGAATAGACCATCCTCATTTTTTTATCGAGGTGTTGTAAAAGGCGACTAAGGTAAATTGACCCGCCGAGTGGTATACGGCTGAGTAGAATAAGCCACCCTCATTTCTTACCGAGGTGTCGTAAAAGGCGACTAAGGTAATTGACGTCAGGCAGGCGGCCGGTTGTAAAATACGTATCCAAATCATGTGACAGCATGAATATAACATGTTGTGCTGACTTCATTTAAAGCGGGATAAGGGTAGGGGAGTGATCAGATTGAAAGGAAGAAAAAGATAAACGAGAATGATCGAATTATACAAACACCAACAAATTACTTAATGAGAATTTACATTTTAGTAGAATTATCGTTTATTAGTTACATATTTATTTTGCCAATTAAGTGCAGAATTTTATATTTATAGAGTTTAACCCTAAAATATATGTTTTTTACCTTGCAATTGATCTGAATCGCCACCTTAGTTGCGATAGACATAGCAGATTTGCTAGTCATATTTCTGCCGCATACAACTTGAGTGGGCACTGCGCGGTCCACTGTGCACTTTTTCTTAATTGCACCGTATCTAATTAAAAAAAATTGGTTCAAAAATATACTATTTCAATAATTCTACTAAGTCTTTATAAAAATGTTATGAAATGGATAGTAAGTTTTTTTTAATTGATTTATAAGTCCATCAGGTCAAAGCGAGACAGTATAATTGTATTTTTCACCAGAGATTCCTACGGGTTTCGCAAAGGTGGTCTATAAGCAAGAGCGTTGTGTAAAACGATAAAAATTATTGCGCACGTTAGTTTTAATTCATTACAAATATGTTGGTGTCAAGGACTATAAATATACTTTATATTTATATTTTGCACTATAGATTTCTACCGGTTTCGCACGGGTAGTCTACAAGGAAGAGCGTTGTTTAAACCGAAAAAAAAAATGTTGCGCACGTTAATTTTAATTCATTACAAATATATTGGTGTCAAGGATGTTATTAACACATAAAAGTTGATGGGAATGAACTTTGTATAATCTAAACAGCTTCCCAACTAACGCACTTGTTTTACACACACTTCGCAGCATTTTTGATGAAAAAATACTAACATATAAACTAACTTACCTTATGAATCGTACTGTCTTGTAAAAACTTGAAAAATTTCGTTCAGTAGTTTTTGAGTTAAATGCGAACAGATACATACATTTTGTATGTATAATATATAGTTACATTTAAGTAGATAGTCAAAATTTATTATCCTGTAAACATCGGATATATAGAATACTAGTTTTTACCCGCGACTTCGTTCGCGTGATTTTGTGTCGCGTTATAATTTAATAATAGATGGCGCTTTTCAGTGTCATCCTATTCCTGTAGAATTAACAGGATTTCTATAGCCTATATGTTATTCCGGTGTATAAGGAATAATTGTGCCAAATTTCATCGATATTATATTAATTTATCGATTAATAAATATCGATATAATATTAGTAGTATAATAATTAATATAATTACTTGTCAGTGTTATTTCTTGCCAAAACCACCAACATCATCGCTGGATTCTTACGTGCGATTACGTTCTCGCACATGTTTGCGTAGTCCATTGTTCCGTCTCTTTGAATGGTCACTGGAAAATTGCGATTACAAATAACCCATCAAATTACTCAGCCGGATGCCACACGGTGGGTCGGCTTACCTTAATCGCCTTTTACGACACCTCGGTAGGAAATGAGGGTGGTACTATTCTATTCAGCCGGATACCACACGGCGGATTTGTATTTAAGTATATATATCTCCCTGTCCTTATCCCACTCTAAGTGGGGTCGGCACAACATGTTTATCTCTTCCATTCTGTCCTATCTTTCGTCAACTCTGGCGCCACTCCTTTTATATCCATATCATACTTCACACAATCCAACCATCTCTTTTTAGGCCTCCCTCTAGGCACATATCCATCCACATGCAAATTTAACACACGTTTGGTCACATGATTTTCATCCCTCCTCATTACATGTCCATACCATCTCAATCTTGCACTTCTCGTCTTTTCTGTAATGGGCGCAACTTTCAGACTTCCCCTTATATACTCGTTTCGTATTTTATCCAGTTTTGTCACACCACACATCCACCTTAACATTCTCATATCATTTGCATGTATTCTTCTTTCATCCGTCATTTCATTGACCAACATTCTGATCCATACAATACGACAGGTCTTATGACCGCTTTATAAATTTTTCCCTTAACTTTAAGAGGCATTCGAGGGTCACATATTGTGCCTGAGACCTGCCGCCACTTCATCCATCCTGTATTCATTCTTTTACCCACATCTCGATCTATATCACCGTCGTTTTGAAAAAGCGAACCAAGGTACCGAAAATCAGAGCAGACTGGCAAAATGTTCCCATCCAAATGAGAAATTGGAGGTCCCACTAAAATCGTAGTACATATGTTCAGTTTTAGTACGACTGATTTTTAAACCGACTTTCTCCAACTGGTTGTGCCATTTCGCCAATCTGCTTTGGACCTCAGTTGCATTTTTAAATACATACTTGTATTTAAGTATGTATTTAAAAATTATATAAGTATATATTCACCAGTTGTCTGTCAGCCATAACACAAGTAATAAAACGGTCGCAATTAAACAGTCAAACAAGTAACGCCGTGTTTAATTTTTCTAAAAAATTCGCTGCAAATCAAGGAGCTTTAATACAATAGACATTACCTTTAATTTATTTATACGCATTTAAATTGCTAAACTTTTAATTAACGCATAGCCATGTTAACTGAAATTATTTCAGTAAGTATAAAGTTTTGTCTTACCAATTTCAGGCCTCGGCATCCTGAATCCTACGCCACCGCCAGTTTTCATTATTAACTCTACGAAGCTTTCGGTGTCCCTGCGCTGACGCTCTGGAGTGATAACAACCCAACCAGGCAGTTGGGCGAGGACGTACAAATTTTTAGATCTAAAACAATGGTATCAAAGAAAATATTAAAAAGATATTAATAATAATAATAAATAAATAAATGGGACATGCGGTCATCAATCCCCAAAGTAAGTAATTCAATAATGACTGGCCCGTTAGCGCAGTGGGTAGTGATTTTGCCTTCAGCGCCGCAGTTCGCCGGTTTTGATTCCCACCCAGGAACAACATTTTCTATAAAAAGAATTTGTTAGCTCTTCGACCCTACGCCGTGTGGTATCCGGCTGAATAGGATAGTACCACTCTCAATTCTTACCAGGGTGTTGTAAAAGGCGACTAAGGTAAGTCGACCCGCCGTGTGGTATCCGCCTGAGTAGAATAAACCAACCTCATTTCTTACCGAGGTATCGTAAAAGGCGACTAAGGTAAGGTGATCCACCGAGCGGTATCCGGTTTATTAGAATAGACCACCCTCTTTCTTACCGAGGTGTCGTGAAATACGACTGAGGTAAGTTGACGTCAGGCAGGCGGCCGGTCGTGAAAACGCAGCCAAATCATGTGACAGCATGTTTAAAGCATGTTGTGCCGACTCCACTTAAGTGGGATAAAGGCAGGAAGATTATGATTAGCTCTTCGAGCCTAGGTGTATACTTGTATTTAAGTATGTATTTAAAAATTATATATGTATATATTTACCACTTGGGGACCACATACTTTGGGGACGGGCGACCGTGTGTGTCCCATATATTTATTTATTTAACGAACCACCAGAGGCACAGCGAGCTGTACAGTTTCTCCCACGATCGAACAACTCTAAGATAACTATTATTTTTTATTTATTTATTATGACAAGCCAATAGCATTTTACACATACTTATAAATACACTTTTTCATAAGGCAAGTTCTAAGTTCTAGGTAAAACACTTTTTAAGGCGAGTACGCGTTATCACAAGTAGTTAGGTACAAAATTATTTATATTAATAAAAGGAGACAAATTATACTCATAGTAACAGAAAATTTGATAAAAACTATTACTTAAACTTAACAACTATAACTAAACGCAGATAAATAAACGAAAAAACAATATCGCGAATATCGCGTTGCTAAAAACATTTTAGCAATTATTAGGTATTATAATGTTATTATTAACAAAGTTTTCTTAACGTTTCCATTAAAAGTTTATAATATTTAGAATGATATTTAATACCAGAAAAACATTAAGATTCTTTTTTGTATATGAGGTGTTTGTAACAGGCCCAATTTGGGCAGTCTCTTTTGACTGAGCTATTATAACATATATCTAATGTAAGTCATACAGGTTATTTATTAAAATTATCAAACGAAAAAATCTCTCTGAGTCTTCCTGGATAGACCTCATTTTTGTGATGGAGATATTAGCAGGGTTGGAGAGTGAAAGTAACTACTATTAATTTGAAGACTACAGTCCACGTAGACGAAGTTGCAGGTCAAAGCTAGTACTTAATTCTTATTACGTACTTAAATAGATATATAAACCCAGACTTGAAGATCCAAGAAACATACCAACATCAATATCTCTATTTAAAGTACAGTCGCCAGATAAAGTGTATAAATATATTTAAGTTTCATATATATTTGTTCACCTCATATCTCTAGTCCATCCGTCAAAAGTATCTCCTGCAGGGTATTTCGTATTTCCACCTTGGATAACATTTTCAGCTGGCAGCTGCCTTCCCTTGAAACGAACTAGGTCAGGGGATAGTTTTAGTGACCAAGTACCAAGTTCCTGTAAAGGGTTTAAAATTAATTGATTGAAATACATCACCTGGTTGTTACAGCATGTTTATATAACAAGTCGAAAAACAATACAATAAAAATATGGAACACTTACAGACACAGTCGTCCATCCCCAAAGTAACTTAATACTTGTGTTATGGGTGAGAGACAACTGGTGAATATATACTTATATAATTATAAATACATACTTAAATAGATATATAATACCCAGATATAGAGACCCAAGCTTGAAAAACCAACAAATTTTTGTTAGAAAATTTTGGCCCTCGGTGGGAATCGAACCTACAACCCGCAGAACTGAAGGCAGGGTCACTACCGACTGCACCAACAAGTCAGCAATAAGCTTCTTACTTGCATGCCTAAGTTAGATAAGTATGTGTGTATTGTATATTCAAATACAAAATTTTCTTTAAACCTTTAATAATTATATAGTCACTATTTGTCAGCACCAAAGAAAAACCAACAAGAAACTCGGAAACCATTTTTATTATTTGTATGAGAACATATCGCCCTATCCAAAGAATAAAGTCACATTTCCTATACTTAAACATGGGAGATGTTACTTTATTCTTTGGATAGGGCGAATTATTGCACGCTTAGTATTAAAGTAACGACGCAACTAAGGTAAGTTGACCAGCCGTGTGGTGTCCAGCTGAGTAGAATAAACCACCCTCATTTCTTACCGAGGTGTCGTAAAATACGACTAAAGTATGTTGAAGTCAGGCAGGCGGCCGGTCGTTAAATACGAAGCCAAATCATGTGACAACATGTTTATAACATGTTGAGCCGTCCCAACTTAGAGCGGGATAAGGGCAGGAGAATGGATGAGTGCTAATTTATAACTTCATCTTTATAATCATCAATAATACGAACAAATTATATTAACAGGTGATCTTCAAGAGTTATACTAAAATGTATTGAATTTGTTGCAGAATCTAATCATAAAAACTTAACCTCTAAAATCATAACACAGGTATAATTTAGTAATATATAATCTAAATATATATAATGTATAATCTATTTACTAATATATAATCACAATATTAGTGATTATAAAAAATTACAATAATTTTTAAGTCTACATCCTAGCTATTTAATATGAGAAATTTAAAAATACCTCCACGACTTCCTTGGTCTTTGTCAGCCGTCGGTTGAAATTTAATAGTTTCTGAATTCGCACATCAGGTCCGATTTTGGTATGAACTGCCAACGCGCGCATCAGTTGGAAGTTGTTGCGCATGTCATCAGAGAGGCCGGTCTGACGGCACAGCTCTGGAACTAGGTATACAAGCTCTGGCATCCCTGCGCGGATCTCACGAGGCTTCGAACGGGAGATCAGCAGAGGCTGGTTGGTGTCTGTGATTCTGATATTGTATTTCTAAAAATTACATAGTAATTAGTCAGGCTCATCTGATAACATAAGACGTGAGTATAGCCTGTTTCTATATATTATGAATAATGATTATATCTAATGTTGTCACATTGTATACATGTTGTAACATGCCATACAAAATATTGTACAAATAATGGGTATGAGAACGAATTATATTTAAGTTTTATTTGTAACTAGCATTCTATTCATTCTAAAATACATATCTAATGTAATTTTTAAAATTTTTACTTCATATTATGGAAACTTTACTTTCATAACACAAACATATTATAGTTATTTATTTATTATATTATCTCTCTACACTGCTATTATTTATTAATTATGGGAAAATATTTTTTAAGTGATAATATTTAATTAATTATGGGATTATGGGAACATTGGTGGTATAAATTTAAGTTGAATATTTTAGTGTTGTTTATTTCATTACTAATATTAGACGTCATTGATTATAAAGCATTTACCTAAGTTATTTGTATTATAAATAATTTACAAGTCAAGCATATGTGTAAGTCGAGTTGTGTTACAATAATGATAAAATACCTTATAATAATAATCTATATAAGAAATGTTTTCGTCCTTCATTCTGAAAGTTGATTTTGGGGTGTCTTTCCATGACACATCGTCAACTCTGTAAGTCTTTTTGTTATATTCAGTCATAACAATTTTGGAGGCAATATCCTCCATAAATATTTTTTTGTAATCACCTCCTTTTGAAGTACTATATTCCTTTAACATTTGGAGAACTGTGTCCAAGCGCAACACCTGAAAAAATGTTGAATATTAATGTTCATTTAAATATTTATTTAAAAAATAAATAAATATATGGGACACTTACACACACGGTTGTGTATTCCCAAAGTAAGTAACCTAATACTTGTTTTATGGTAGACAGACAACTGGTTAATATATCCTTACTAATATTATAAATGCGAACGTCTGTCTGTCTGTTATGTTTTCATAGCCTATCCGCTGAACCAATATTGATGAAATTTGGCACAATTATTAGTTATACAGCGTGGTAACATATAGGCTAGAAATCCTTTTAATTCAACAGGAATTAAATAGGATTACATTTAAAACGTCATCTATATTAAACCTATGGAACTTATTTTTATTCACGATGTGTCAAATTAAGTCAAAATCCGTATCCAGATTCCAAGTTTTTCAGCTTACGTCAAAAGAATTATCTTTAGAGAGTATTTATATTTCATTTTTATTTGTTTACCGGACAAATTTAACTGATCTATTACAATGGATAATTAATATAAGTAATAAGAGTTATTTACTAAAACAAATAAGATAATAATATTATAAATGCGAAAATATGTCCGTTTCTCTATCTATCTACATATGCATTAGGAAATAAACTTTTAAAGAATATACTTACTTTGTGAGTGACTTCAGTTACCATCAGCAATCTATCCTCATATTGATTGATGGTAGCTTTGTACCCTGGCCAAATTTGGAGTTTATATTCATGAACGTCATGCTGAAATATATGCAGTATATTAATATATAGAAAACATTGTATTTATACTAATTTAATACTATTTCACTATTACCTTAGCATTTTCATCAAAGAAATCTCTGCCCATCAGAGTCAAATTTAGAAGACTGAAGCATTTTCTTATAATGATGTTGAATATTTGTATGTAGTGGTAATCTCCAGGGCTTACTTGGCATGTGAGCTAAAAATACAATTATTTTATTTATTATTAAGGTTTTGTAAGGGAAGATTCATGGGCATGGATGAGAAAATATGAGTGTAGCAGTTTGGAGGAGACCTATGTACTGCCTGTTGACTAACCCTCTATAAAAAAAATAGGAGTTGAAAATTTTTATTTTCTTATTTTATTTATATGAAATAAAAAAAAACAAAAAAAAAAGAAAATCTATAGATCACAGGATCTTTCATCAAGAATGTACTGTACATCATAAATATATTAAATAATGAATAATATAAATGATTAAATGATATTCAAAATCAAAGTAAACAAAACTCCTAAAACAAATTTCAACAATTATAGTATAAAACTAATATTGCCAGTAATTGATAATAAATTAATATTTTTTTAAATTCAAATTTAACTATTCCAATTTTAAAATTATAGAATGAAATATCATGTTAACACTTTGAAAAAATATTGAGTAATATCCAACTAATCCATATTTTTTAGCAATTTAAAAGTAACAAATAATTTTAAACTTAAATTTCTGTTCTACAGCAAACAGAAAGTTCTATAACTCAATATATAGTATCGACTTCAAATTTTATTTACAAAATAAAGTAATAGGAAAACACAAGCATGGATAGAGTGGGTGCCTGATATTAACTGTTACATAGCATGTGTTTCCTTCATCTATAATAATTATAGCCTAGTAAATCAATATAGTAAAGTGAATTTACACAATCTTCATATGCAAAGTACAAGTGATAGGTAATACAAAACTGAATTAAAATTTTTGTTTTACCATGCTTGACTTCAAAAAGACTATTGACTGAAAAAATTATATTACCTTTATCAAAATCCGCATCCTTTCCCCATCATTTTTCCTATCCGAGTATAATTCTAGCGGATCAGGATGGAGTTTTTTCACTGTGTAAAGCACAGTGCCATCAAACAGATAACTGAAATAAAAATTATATATATATTTATATATCACCCTATCTGGAGAATAAAATTACATCTCCCATGTAATAAGCATAGGAAATGTGACTTAATCTTTGGATGAGGCGATATATATATATAGTAAGAACTAAACTGAACACACAGATAACATGTCAATGTGTCTTTTAGTATATCTTATGTCTTTTAGTATATTACAGCCTCCAAATATAATTTTGGAAGCTTTAATATACTAAAAGACACATAAGATAATATACAAAAAAAGATTATTCTTTTTTTGACATATTACATTTAGTTCAGAATCTAAACATATGGATTTGTCCATGATATTGACATAGATGGTTTAGTTGTTATTGGTCACAGTTGCGAATTCCAAAAATCTCAGAGGGGTACAAAAACAGACTACACAAAAAAAAAGCAAAATAATGATATCACAATTGTTGAATTTGTTTTGAGATGCCAGAACTTCCAGAAAATATCAAGTATTTTGATTTTTCATGTCATACATCTAAGTATTGAATAAAGAACTATTTGTGCTGAAATATCATATGTTCAGTTTTGCTCCTTACTCTATATATAAACTAGCGGCCTGCCCTTGCTTCGCACGGGTATAAAATATATATCCCATGTCAGTCAGTGTAAAAAAAATGATTAAAATCGATCGAGTAGTTTTGATTTATTCATTACTGCCCGTGGCCCGCACGCGTTAAATTTGGAGAAAAACAATTTCCTTTCCCTATACCAAGAAGATTTCCTGCTATCTTTGGAATATCTAAATTCATATAGTACATTTTTACTTATTTATTTTTACATTTTCCCTATGTATTTTATTTATACAATTAATTACAGAATGTATTTAAACAAACTCTTGAAAGAGCGACATAGCTGCTAAAGTCGAAGTGTTATAGGGCGAAGCGCAGTGTCCTCAAGGAATTCTAAATCTGTAATATCTCCGAAAAATTTCACTTAAATTACATGATGTAAACGGACATATTGATCTATATTAAATCAACTATTTATTTAAGGTACTTAATTGGATAAGGATTAATGCTGTATTGTATAAAAACTGCTTCATAAATAAGGCATTATTTTTCGTAAAAAGTAAATGAAAAAATAGGCTATTATGGGTTATCCATAAGTGATAGACATATACCATCGCGGTCTTTTCTGTAGACCTTTTCAAGATGTACAAATACTTAGTACATTATTTTGATAAATCTCGTAGGGTTTAGCCTGCGTTTGAAATGTAAGCGGAAAAAAATGTAATTATTTACAGAAACCTCAAAAATTACAGTATTTCTCTACTCCGTATTGAATGTTATTATACGTACAAACCTTCCTCTGGAATCAATCTATCTATTAAAAAAAACCGCATCAAAATCTGTTGCGTAGTTTTAAAGTTTTATGCGTACATAGGGATATAGGGACTTTGTTTTATAATATGTAGTGATGTGGAACTAATTAGGATATCACAATAGTTACCTTACCATTTTTGATTCACAGATAAGCCAATGCAATAACACTTGACATAGCAACAATTTATTATTTCCAATATTTTAGTTACTAAACAAATATTACTTAAATACCTAAGAAACAAAAGTTTTAATTGATATTAACATTAAATATTGTAAGGTATAAATATTTTATACTTGCCATGGTTGGTAACTACACCAAATTAAGTAGCCCAAAAAATAATATCAATTACATTTATCAATTACTTTTAAGAAAGCTGTGGAAGCTAGCGGTAACACCGTGAGACTCTTTCGAGGAGGTCAGACACCAATGAGCTTTTCCGTTAAAACTTGTGTCTAATTGATAATTGTATATTTATCACAAGCTTTTCGTTAAAGGAAAACATCGCGAGGAAACCTGCATAACTCTAGAGAATTCTGGAGATATGTGTAACCTATCAATCCACATTGGAGCAACGTGGTAGGTCTTAGCTCCAAACGTCTCCAGAAACGGAGAGAAGAGGCCTATTCTCAGTAGTGGGATAGTAAAAGGCATTACTTTTAGGATATTGTTTGGATGGGATCTACTAGGGTCTCTTTATTACTTACCCGCCGAAGGTTTTTTGGTGCACGCGCAGGAGAGCTTTACGGATTCCAGTGCGATCTTCTTCAGGATTTATATCAACATGGTACTGGTACAAAGACCATTGTGGTGTTGTTTCAACGGTGAAATAATTGGCTAACAAGTCCAAAGGCGTTCCAGTAGCACCTAATGGAAAGATTAATAATAAATCAGATTAATCAGTATTACAGATTTAAATACTGTGATTTTCATTAATGTCAAGACCACACAACATAACTACATAGCACAAACTTGGATTATTAGTATAATAATAGAGAATCAGTTAAAGTAGGCTCAGTTTCCATGACATCAGAGGTAAGCTGCAAAAAACCCTTCTTCAATGGTATGGTCAAATAGCATGTATGCAACAAAGTTACGTCGAACAGAGATGTCTCAGTTTGGTTGTCTCTGGATCTAGTCCAAAAAATGCCTTGGCTTAAAATTGTGGACGCTATGTTGAAGAAGATAGAATCAGGTAATAATAATAATAACTTTTATTGGGAGCAATACACAGGTACACAATACAATGAAAAACGGTGATCCTGCAGAATTATAAACAAGTATAAATAAGTTGCAGTGATCAACGCCCTCATCCGTTACAAAATGAGACAATGGTCCTTATAGCTAACTATAATTAAAACATTACTACAATGAAATAAAATGATAATGAAAATAGTAAAAAGTTGAATGAACTTTTTAACCTACTTTGTATTAATGTGCTAAAGTGTGTGTGTGTGTGTGTGTGTGTATGAATGTGTTTGTGTGTGAATGTGTGTTGTGTTGGGTAAATGAAAGTGTAGTCGCATGGATGTATGTATGTAAGTGTGCCTGTTTATATTGAAATTGCATGTATACACTGTCCATTATATTAACCATCTTTTGACAGATTGACGATTTACATATTTAGTGATGTCCTAAAGATTCTCGTATGCGATACCATTCCGATTATAGTACCTACTATCATTAATCGAATTACGTACCTAAGTAATTCGATTAATGATAACCTACGTAAACTAATAACAGATATAGAAATCAACATTTTGATTTAATATTGCCTTAGTTTTTTGAAAATAAATGTTAATCCGTGTGTATTTATTATAATCATAAAAAATATATTATACATCAACTGGCAACATCAACAGACCTTCCGCTCGGCCGCCATTTTGACGTGATCTGTCACTCTCAACGAAACGCCCGTGATAGTCACACGCATTTACGTTCGCTGAGTGTTCTCTCGCATCTGTTACACCTTGAGTTAAGTAGCTTTATTCCTCGGAAAAACTTTTGTGAAACTTATATTAATTGATCGTGAAAATGCCGAAAGGACGTGTGTTGAAAGCACAATCGAGACAGTTAGTGTTAAAACTTCATGAGTATTTTGAGCAAGAAAATCAAAATGGCGGACCTCTTATACCTATCACGCAAGTCCGAAACCGTGTTGCAGCCGCGTTGGGGATCAGTCTATCAACTGTGACTAAAATCACTACTGATGCCTACGGCAGGAGCGGCTTGGAGCAAAACAAACCATCTACACCAAAAAGAAAGCGCCGGGCTCATAAGGTGACAGCTGTTGATGACTTTGACGCTGACGCTATTCGTCGTCATGTATATGATTACTACTTGAGAAAAGAAATTCCAACTTTGAGAAAACTTATTGTTTCTTTGAAAAGAAGTGGTCTATTTCATGGTGAAAAATCTTCTTTGGTCAAAGTTTTGAACACAATTGGCTTTTCATATAAAAAATTAAATAAAAGAAAATTATTAATGGAACGCACAGATATAGCTATAGCACGTTGTGATTTTTTAAGAGAGGCAAAGAAAATACAAGATTGGGCAAATATTGTTTTCACGGATGAAACATGGCTCAACGCTAACCACACACTATCTCGTTTCTGGACTGATGATACTGCTGATTCCACTTCCTCAGTACCAATGGGAAAAGGTGAGCGCCTAATCATTTGCCATGCAGGTACAGCAAAAGGATTTGTACAAGACGCACTGTTGGCATTTAAATCGAAGAAATCAAATGACTACCACGAAGAGATGAATGCAAATGTGTATGAAGAGTGGTTCAAAAAAATGCTCATTTCATTGGAAGAACCATCAATAATTTTTATTGATAATGCGCCCTACCACTCCCGTCAAATTGACAAAATGCCAACACAGGCTAATAAAAAGCATGAAATAATTAATTGGCTTCGGGACAATGGAGAAAATGTGGACGACTCAATGTTAAAAGTTGAATTAATAAAAATATTAAAAACCAAAAAGAGAGCAAAACGCTATGTAATCAATGAAATGGCAGCAGAATATGGCCATACTGTTCTTCGGATTCCTCCATACCACTGCCAGTACAACGCAATAGAACTTATATGGGCACAAGTAAAAGGGCATGCTGCGAGATGCAATACAAGCCCCCCGCGAATATATATATTCACAGCGAATAAAATGTTGCAATTGCTAAAAAATGCTTGCACCCACGTAACGGCCGAGAACTGGGCAAGTGTGGTGGAAAGAACTAAAAGAGTAATATTCTCTGATTGGGAACGTGATTTTGCGTTTGATAATATATTATCTACACAAGAGCTAATAATAACTGCTACTGAAGACTCCTCATCGGAGGAGTCTAGTGTTGATTATCATTCCGACGACTCGTGCTAATAAAATAAATTAAAATATCCTGATTGTTTTATTTGTATTCATGTATTAACTAAGAAGAAAGTAAAACTTTATATAATGTTATTAAATGTCTTTTAATACTCGTAACATCGATTTCTACCGATTATTTTTAATCTGTGGCATAATCGTAGTAACCATTATGTGTGACATCACTAAGTGGGCGGTACCCATCCATAAAGTACAAATATTATTTGTATGATATTTGTACGTAAGCAATACAAAACTTAATGAGCGTGAGCTGTCAAAAGACTGATAATATGATGGACGCAGTATAATTTATGCATTTTATATGGCAGATTTTAAAAGTCCCTCTACTTCTTCATATGAAAGAGTCATGAGCCATCATATTAAAACGCTTTTACATTTATTGTAAGTAACTAAGGTAATCATAATACATCTGCCATTATCCCACTCTGTGTCGGCACTACAAGTCTTTTACTTCCATTCCCTCCTATAATTCATTACTTTTGGTGCTACAACTTTTAAAAGCATGTTATATTTCAAAAAGGCCTCCTCCCTATAGTCACTCTAGTCATACAGCATCATAGTTCCTATAGTAATATAGCACCAGGTAAATTAATACTATTAAAGTACTGGAAATATTAAAGAATTATATATAGGTACCTAAATACAATAATATACAAGAATGCTTCAGCACAGGATAAGCTTCATCCCAATGACAAAATAAAGACAACATATATAATTATAGTCTTTAGACTGATCTTAGAAAGAAAGAACAAAAAAAATATTAAATTCTGGTGCACACATAAAGAACTCATCTTTAAGTAATTCTCAACTACATATCAGTTAAGTAATCTATGGTTCAAGATATCAATTCTGTTTATTGATAATTTGCCTGTTTTCAAATACTGAGTATTAGTTCTCCTGGTTTATTAAAATCGCTTTGTAGCCACACAAGGTTCTTGTAGACACACTATCTTTCACATATTTACAAGATAGATCTTTTTACGTTGTGATTAACGGGTTCAGTTCGTCAAATAGAAAGATCGCATCAGATATTCCACAAGGATCACATCTCGGTCCGATCCTGTTTAACATATTCGTCAACGACATAATTATTTGTTTTGATAATTCTACCCCTTATCTTTATGCTGACGATCTAAAACTTATAAGGAAAATAAGTGCTACAGAAGATCCGATTTTTCTACAAAAAGACTTAAATAAACTAGTAGAGTGGTGTGACCTAAATGGAATGGAACTGAATCTTAATAAGTGAGTGCATATTCAATTTACACGGAAGCAAGTTACCATACATTCAATGTATAAACTTCATGATAGTTCTCTGAAGGAAATCAAGTCGTTAGGGATTAAGGAGTACTATTTGACAGTAAGTTAACGTTTATTAACTACTAGCGGCCTGCACTTGCTTCGCACGGGTATAAAATATATATCCCATGTCACTCAGTGTAAAAAAAATTATTAAAATCGATCCAGTAGTTTGATTTACTCATTACAGCCCGTGGCCCACAAGCGTTAAATTTGGAGAAAAACAATTTACTTTCCCTATACCAAGAAGATTTCCTCCTATCTTTGGAATATCTAAATTCATATAGTACATTTTTACTTATTTACTTTGACATTTTCCCTATATATTTAATTTATACAATTAATTACAGAATGTCTTTAAACAAACTCTTGAAAGAGCGACATCGCTGCTTAAGTCGAAGTGTTATAGGGCGAAGCGCGGCGTCCTCACGGCATTTTATAAATCTGTAATATCTCCGAAAATGTTCACTTAAATTACATGCTGTAAACGGCCATACTGATCTATATTAAATCAACAATTTATTTAAGGTACTTAATTGGATAAGGATTAATGCTGTATTGTATAAAAACTGCTTCATAAATAAGGCATTATTTTTCATAAAAAGTAAATGAAAAAATAGGCTATTATGGGTTATCCATAAGTGATAGACATGTGTGTACAAATACTTAGTACATCATTTTGATAAATCTTGTAGGGTTGAGCCAGCATTTGCAATGTAAACGGAAAAAAATATAATTATTTACAGAAACCTCAAGAATTACATTACAGTATTTCTCCGTATTGAATGTTATTATACATACAAACCTTTCTCTGCAATCACTATCTATTAAAAAAACTGATCAATCAAATCTGTTGCGTAGTTTTAAAGTTTTATGCATACATAGGGATATATGGACAAACAAAGAATGCGACTTTGTTTTTAATTTGTAGTGAAGTCATTTGAGTCTGTTATTAGCCTTAAAAAAAGTTCAAGTCATGTTTGCCTTAATACGATTATATTAATCTAGTATTAATTATCTAGTAGTCATAGTATTATATTAATCTTGTATCTTGGTATTACATATGTAATAATCACTGGTAAACCTTAATAAATAAAATTAAAACAAAAAAATATTGTAAAGGTGTAAGGTAAAAGAATTTTGGAAATCGGTCCAGTAGTTTTTGTGTGAAAATATTACAAACATATAAAAAAGTTTTCCTTTTTATACTATTAGTATAGATATACTAAATATTTTTGTATAATTAGTAAACAAATTTATAGAACAATTAAATAAAGTACTTTATTTTTGTCTAGTTCTAATTTCAGGGATGCCTGTTGGTACAGGGCGGGTGGTCAGCTCCTATTCTGGACTATTATTATTGTAGTTTTGAAATTCTTAAATAATTTATTTTGTTTAAATTATTTATATTATACAAATTTTAAACAATCCCAATCTAAGGTTAACTTACCCTTCTTTGATGTGACTGTGGCTGGACGGGTGCGCATAACTGTCATTTGTTCAGGCAAAACTCTGCCACCACCTCTACGAGATCCACGCCCAATAACTGAAGAACCAGGATCATCTCCACTAGGTTGTGACAGCCCTTGAAAAGGCATACAAAGATTAAAATATACATTCATAATTACTTTATTAAATTTATTCAAATTTTAAGCTGTGGTAGCCCAGCAGTAACACCGTGTGACTCTTCAGGTCACAGGTTCAAACCCAGCCAGACACCAATGAGTTTTTCTATTAAAACTTATGTGTCTAAATGATAATTGCATTTTATCACATGCTTTTCAGTAGGGAAAACATCACGAGGAAACCTGCATTTCTCAAGAGAAATCTAGAGATATGAGTAACCTACCAATCCGCACTGGAGCAGCGTGGTAGGTCTTAGCTCCAAACCTTCTCTCAAAAAACGGAGGCCTATTCTCAGTAGTGGGATAGTAACAAGCCGCTACTTACTTACTTATTCTAAATTTAAATTACCTATAGCCATAGTCTGCATACGCTGTTGAATGTCGACATCTCCAGGATGGTCATGTGCGGATACAGTAGCTCGATGGGACGCTCTGCCCACTGATTGAGCAGGTGTAGTAGCCCTAACGGGCGGGGCTACCGATGGAGGACCCCATGCAGACGGAGGCTGAGGACGTGGCCCTGATGGGCCCGCTTGCTGCTGTTTTGGTGGTCCTTGTTGCTCCCCAGGTCGTCTCGATGTTGGAGCACTCCCATCTGCTCCTCTTCCTGCTCGTCCGCGCGCTCTGCCTTTCCCACGGTCTGACATTTTTCTGTAGAAACAAGTATTTGGGATTAGTAGCTAATAATGTTAGTATCATTTTAGTTTGTAAATATAAAAAGCTTCTCTTTACATGTCTTGTCTTTATTTTATTAATATTATATTTTTAACTTGTTATGATGAAAGGTAGGTAGTGCACAGTTGTTTTATTATTCTACAAGGCATACAATTTTTGTTTCGAAAATGGCGGCGAGCGTGGTATTTTTTGATTTATAAAAAAAAACAAGGGTTTGAAAGAGTCAAATAGTCTGTGTGTGATATATTTGCGTGCTGATTTTTATATTAATATTATTAAACTGTAATAACTAATGTAGAATTATAATTTCGTAGTATTTTATTAGGTAAAAAAAAATTGTTAGCAAAGTCGTTAACACAGATTTGAAAAGTTCTTACCAAAAATTACAATAGTTTTATTCGTATCTGATTATATAGATTCTTTCTTAGTAGAGAATTGAAGAAATAAAAAGAAATAAAAAAACCCGGTGATTGCCTTAACATAAGACCAGTTTTAGGAAATAATTTAACAATCCAACAACACGAGACGTACAATTACAAGATTACTCTTGAACAGACAATAAGAATAGACATTATAGTAGCGATGTGAATAAATAATCGATTTTGAAAGTAATCGATTATTTTTCTAAAATAACTTAAAAAACTTAGATTTTTCTTTAACTATTATCTTTTCTTTCTTTTTCTTTTCTTGTTTTTAAGATAAGATATGCATTGTTGGATGAAACCAATGTAGATAAACTACATATTTTGATCAAATTTCCAAACAGCGCACCTGTTACTATTTCTTGATAGTAGTCCACTTTAATTGATCTTTATTTTAATTAATCATTTATATTTAAAAAGGCAACATTTCAAATAGCCAGAAAAAAATCGATTATTTCGTATCAAATTAATCGATTTTTTATATTCCATGTCACATCCCTAGTAGGGAAGCCATAAACAGACCTGTGTGATGTGATAGTTAAACAAAATAATGAGATGAAAGATGAAACTCGTATACTTCATCTTTGTCTAATCATACATCAAAAAGAGAAACAGATAGGTACACATCCATTTGCTTTCTCTTTTTTGTAATAACACATTTTAGGCTGGCTTGCCTACCCTAGCATAATCACTTCAAGTATTCACCTTGAAACTAGAGGTGTTATGAATATATTCGTAATAGGTATATGGAATATAATACAGCCCACCTAATACCGTATTATAATACGCAATGTAAAAGTAACCTGTTACCAGATAATAGCCAAATAATAGCTGTCCAAGATAATAGGGTCGATATCGGTCGCCGTGTGCGTGGCGATCGCCGGAGCGCTCCCTATTCCGCATAATAGGTACTGTTCCGTAACAGGCTAATACGGTAATACCCGTATTAAGAACTTCAGTAATAGCGAGTCGCCAACTGTGAGCGAGAAATCGGGATTTGATTTGCTAAATACATGTCAGGCTTTGTTTCAATGCGCCTTGGTATGGTTACTAAGTAAGTAAGCAATGTACGCGCGTACACTACGATAATCTATTGTACTAAACTAATATTGAATAGGTATATGGAATATAATACAGTCCACGTAATACCGTACCATAAGACGCGGTTTTAAGGTTCCTTTTACCATAAAACAGTCAAATAATAGCTAGCTCCAAGATAATAGGGTCGATATCGGTCGCCGTGTAGGTGGCGATCGCCGGAGAGCTGCCTATTCCGCATAATAGGGACTGTTCCGTAACAGGCTAGTATTAGACTGTTACTTAATAATAGGGTCTGTTCCGTAACAGGCTAATACGGTAATACCCGTATTGAAAACTTCAGTAGTAGCGAGTCGCCAACTGTGAGCGAGAAATCGGGATTTGATTTGCTAAATACATGTCAGGCTTTGTTTAAATGCGCCTTGGGATGGTTACTAAGTAAGTAAGCAATGTACGAGTGTGCACTACGATAATCTATTTTACTAAACTAATATTGAATATTGTAATGTAATAATATATAATATTGTAATAAGAAATTATATTTTGTTACACACACGCGTCGGGTTTCATGTTAACGCGCATTTGTACTAATAAAATTTATAGTATATAATAATAAATATAAAATATAATCACTAGTAAAACAGTAGTGGAGAAGCAGTAGATTTTTGCTTCTGCACTAGCACCGTACTATTTGGTTAAAAATGGTTACAATTTTGTTGCATTTAATATTTAATATGGTTAACTATAGCTATCGGAAATCAAACCCGCTAATAATTAAAATGCACTTCGTGCGCGCCGCTGCGCCAGCTAGGTCGCTAAAAATCATCTCGGAGAGTCGGGAACAGTTGGAGGTGGCTCTTTACTAAAACTTTTACAAAAAAAAAAACGATATGTATATTTAATGCTACAAGTTGGGTTATGTATGAATGCTGCATAGATTGGTTAAAAATAAAACTAACAATGAAAACAAAAAATAGACTAAACCCTTAAATACGCAAACATTTGTTTTTTTTAATCGGCATGTGTACAAGTTGCCTTTGTTTACTTGTTATTGTTTCCTTTTGTAAGGATAGTTTGAAAATATTAAACCAGTTTAACATTTGTTTGCATAATGCAAATCCTTGCATCGCGTAAACAATAGTTTTAATATTATTAGAAATATAAAGGACTTTAATTGTAAATAAATAAAATTTGGTATAAAGATATCTCGCATATAGAAACAATTGATGTTTTAAATGTAGATATGTAATATAAGACAAGTTAACAATATTTTTAAATGATAAATCATTCATATAACCACAAAAATAAAAAATAAAAACATTTAAATGAACAGAAAAATATAAAACTATGATTACTTATCAATTATAGTATATAAGGTGTACAATAATTGATAACTAATTATTAGTAACTTTTTAAATACGCCAACATAACCTTTAACAATCCTAAGTCAGTTAAAAGTATGAAGAAAAATTTAATCACCGTCTCACTAAAATAATATGTCAGGTCACGGAATAGGCTATTACTATAATAGCCTATTACCAAATAATAGGGTATGATACCCTAATATGAGAAAGCTATTATATCACATAATAGTATTATTCAAATATCATCCTAATATAACACCTCTAGCTCGTGGAGTCACGAGGCCAGCTGTCGGACTCCCGCGTCGCACTAGCAGTGTCTGACTGCCCTCCTGTAAAAGCTGCAGGGCTTTTTCTTCTCATTTAACAGTATGGTTGAGGTGGACACTTTAATGTTCTTTCTTCCCATACTGTGTAGGCGTTTTGTTGGTAATGTTCGTTTTCTGTATCGTCGAACATTAGCTTCGAAAGCGCGCTACTTTGTTAGACGTTTAATTAACGGGCTAGCCATTATAAAGTTGTCGTACTGATTTCTGAAATTGCGCAGTTTTGGTAATTCGTACGTCATTAACTTTTACATTTTTTTTGTAATGGTTATGTGTTGCGGTTGGCAAAGAGCCGGTATTAGGCACCTGCAATACATGTAAAACCTTAATTCTTTTCCCTGTCGCTTTTGGCTACTGATGTTTGAGTGCACGCTTACATCTGTGGCTGAAATTACGGGAATCTAACTTAGCTTCATAAATTCAGACTTCACTTGAGTATTAGTTACCTCAAATGCATTTTCTCAAATTACAGAGGTCGAAAGATGCGTACGACATCTTCGGTCCTGTTCCTGGTGGTTGACGCTACTGTTCGGCCTGGCGCTGTTCGAGCGCTCGAGGCGACGGTGGAGCGACAGCAGCTGCGGCATAGCCGGACGGGCAGGCCTGGGGTGAGGGGCGGCGGCACGTCTCCATTGGCGGCAGCGAGGCCGATCAGCGTAGCTCGTGGAGTCACGAGGCCAGCTGTCAAACTCCCGCGTCGCACTAGCAGCGTCTGACTGCCCTCCTGTAAAAGCTGCAGGGCTTTTTCTTCTCATTTAACAGTATGGTTGAGGTGGACACTGCAGTGTTCTTTCTTCCCATACTGTGTAGGCGTTTTGTTGGTAATGTTCGTTTTCTGTATCGTCGAACATTAGCTTCAAAAGCGCGCTACTTTGTTAGATGTTTTATTAACGGGCTAGCCACTATAAAGGTGTCGTACTGATTTCTGAAATTGCGCAGTTTTGGTAATTCGTACGTCATTAACTTTTACATTTTTTTTGTAATGGTTATGTGTTGCGGTTGGCAAAGAGCCGGTATTTGGCACCTGCAATACATGTTAAACCTTAATTCTTTTCCCTGTCGCTTTTGGCTACTGATGTTTGAGTGCACGCTTACATCTGTGGCTGAAATTACGGGAATCTAACTTAGCTTCATAAATTCAGACTTCACTTGAGTATTAGTTACCTCAAATGCATTTTCTCAAATTACAGAGGTCGAAAGATGCGTACGACGTCTTCGGTCCTGTTCCTGGTGGTTGACGCTACTGTTCGGCCTGGCGCTGTTCAAGCGCTCGAGGCGACGGCGGAGCGACAGCAGCTGCGGCATAGCCAGACGGGCCAGCCTGGGGTGAGGGGCGGCAGCACGTCTCCATTGGCGGCAGCGAGGCCGCCAGCGTAGCTCGTGGAGTCACGAGGCCAGCTGTCGGACTCCCGCGTCGCACTAGCAGCGTCTGACTGCCCTCCTGTAAAAGCTGCAGGGCTTTTTCTTCTCATTTAACAGTATGGTTGAGGTGGACACTTTAATGTTCTTTCTTCCCATACTGTGTAGGCATTTTGTTGGTAATGTTCATTTTCTGTATCGTCGAACATTAGCTTCAAAAGCGCGCTACTTTGTTAGACGTTTTATTAACGGGCTAGCCATTATAAAGGTGTCGTACTGATTTCTGAAATTGCGCAGTTTTGGTAATTCGTACGTCATTAACTTTTACATTTTTTTTGTAATGGTTATGTGTTGCGGTTGGCAAAGAGCCGGTATTTGGCACCTGCAATACATGTTAAACCTTAATTCTTTTCCCTGTCGCTTTTGGCTACTGATGTTTGAGTGCACGCTTACATCTGTGGCTGAAATTACGGGAATCTAACTTAGCTTCATAAATTCAGACTTCACTTGAGTATTAGGTACCTCAAATGCATTTTCTCAAATTACAGAGGTCGAAAACTGTGATGCAGGGTCTGTACTGTGTAGCTGGGAGAGACATGTCACCACTAGGTGATGAAGCGGTCGAGGACGTCGCGCTACCGCGGAACGTAGCCGAACGCGAAGACGCGTACGACGTCTTCGGTCCTGTTCCTGATGGTTGACGCTACTGTTCGGCCTGTCGCTGTTCGAGCGCTCGTGGCGACGGCGGAGCCACAGCAGTGATTTATAAATTATGTTTATTATGACAGAAGTGATTTATAAATTACATAAATATTTACTTTCAGTTTTATTGAACAGTCTTTTTATATTGCTGTTATTCTTTCATTCATTACACATACTATTATATCTTTTATTAGCACTGGAAATGTAAAGATATCTCAAATCATAACTATAAATAACATCATGTGACAATCATATTAAAATAAAAAATTACTCTTAATCTTGGATCTGAGGATTCTTGAATCTGCAATTAATCAATCAATCGTTTAATCAATCGTAAATTTAAATTTTGCTTTTGCTTTTTAATTAAAAATCAACAATTGTGTTGTATAAAGCAATATACCCTATATTGCTTTATACAGAATAAACTTGCTCTCTTTTGCTATTTACTCCCTTTTCATCCGAGTCTCATTATAAAAAACTTGACAATCATTTTTAAAGTTCTAATATAATACAATGAAGTATACAACTTCAATTGAAAATACTTCTAAAAAAAAATATTAAGTTATGTCCAAATTACTCATAACTAAGATAGATACATTATTACAATTATGATCAATTAGAACAACTTCTAAAAAACTTTAACTTTAATGTTCCATTATTAATCATTTATTGCACTACAAGACACTAGAAGCTATATAAAATCGCAAGACATATATATAGCTAATTCATCAATCGAAATTAATGTACATATCATAATTTTTATATAACGATAACTAAGTCAAATAGGAAATAAAAATTATACTGCATGTTAAAGGTTTTAGGTTATCCATGCAAGGTTAGGTTATTATATTTGGAACTAGCGGCCTGCCCCTGCTTCACACAGGTATAAAATATCCTATGTCAGTCAGTGTAAAAAAATGAGTAAAATCGATCACTTAGTTTTGATCTATTCATTACTGCCCGGGGCCTGCAAGCGTTAAATTTGGAGAAAAACAATTTCTTTTCCCTATACCAAGAAGATTTGCTGCTATCTTTGGAATATCTAAATTCGTATAGTACATATTTACTTATTTACTTTTACATTTTCCCTATGTATTTTATTTTTACAATTAATTACAGAATGTATTTAAACAAACTCTTGAAAGAGCAACATAGCTGCTAAAGTCGAAGTGTTATAGGGCGAAGCGCAGTGTCCTCAAGGAATTCTAAATCTGTAATATCTCCGAAAAATTTCACTTAAATTACATGATGTAAACGGACATATTGATCTATATTAAATCAACTATTTATTTAAGGTACTTAATTGGATAAGGATTAATGCTGTATTGTATAAAAACTGCTTCATAAATAAGGCATTATTTTTCGTAAAAAGTAAATGAAAAAATAGGCTATTATGGGTTATCCATAAGTGATAGACATATACCATCGCGGTCTTTTCTGTAGACCTTTTCAAGATGTACAAATACTTAGTTTTTCCTGCGTTTGCAATGTAATCGGAAAAAAATGTAATTATTTGCAGAAAACCTCAAAAATTACAGTATTTCTCTACTCCGTATTGATTGTTATTATACGTACAAACCTTCCTCTGGAATCACTCTATTTATTAAAAAAAACCGCATCAAAATCTGTTGCGTAGTTTAAAAGTTTTATGCGTACATAGGGATATAGGGACTTTGTTTTATAATATGTATAGTGATAGTGATGTACTGATGTGAGAATGTAAATTTTAAGAAAGCTCTTACTATTATTGAGATGCACAAAATTCATTAAAACTCAACACTTACATTTATATAATGATTAAGTAAATCCTCTTCTTATTGTTTTATGACTGCACGTTTCTTCGTTGTTATATTTCTCATTTTAAGAAATATCTCAACAGCTCCTGGTGAAATAAAACTTTATACATTTAATTTGCTTCTAGTGATATTTGTTTCAAGAATTTTTCTAACTAAATTAAAACAAAATCATACATTTTAGTAAAAATTAAAGTACTAGAACTTTACAACGGGAAATTTAAAAATCTATTACACCGCCCATTCATTGATAAAATCAACTTGTTATATGAATATGATAGACAGTCAAAATGAGAATGAGTGCGTAAAAATATGTATATAGGAGTGGAGCGAGATGCAGCTGAGACTATTTTCATACGATTCATTTATTAATACGTACATGTGCAAGAGGGATGCAAGATAGCATGTGTTGGCGCCTGTAGTAAAACCGCCCTGATGCACTATATGGAAAGAAATATTAAATCCTTAATAATCCCATTAGTTGTAACATTTTATTATTACTTATGTTTTAATTTTACGAGATAATGTGTGCATTTTATTATTTTTGTATTTAGATTATCGGCTACGTATAAGTGTTGAAATACAAACGCATGCCATAGGAAGAAAACGCGTTTCGGGTATGTGATTTACCTAGGTTAAATTTATCTTTATTATTATAAAGTTTTATATATTTTGTTTAAAATATTAGTAATTTACAGCAGTAGTGAATTATTTTTCCTGTGAATTTATTCTTTCTAGAGAGGACAGATGTACGATTTGTGTGAAAAATTTAGAAGATCAATCAAAGAATTATGAAGATATGCATATAAAAGGAGTAACACTAGTAGACGAATGATAAAATAAAGAATAGAATGGAAGATGAAATATATTGTGCCGACCCACTTTTTTATGGTATAGGAAGGTAAACGAGCATGCGGTTTATCTTAAAGTAATCACCGCCGCCCACGACCTCTCGAAGAGCGAGTGCGTTGCCGTTCTTTAAAAAAGTGGAAAATACGTTTTTTGAAGGTACTTATGTTGTACCGATCCGAAAACACTGCCAAAGGGAGATCGTTCCATAAAATGGTGATGCACGGAATGAAATTATTTGAAAAACGCACTGTATTGGATCGCCAAGCATCCAAATGGTGAGGATGATATTTTAACCTGTGACGTACAGTCACTTGATTCTCGCTGTATGTATCGGATTCAGGTTTCATCTTTGTCGTCGTCGTCTGCTAACGAAAATATCTCCGATACTTTCAATGTAGAAAGTTATAATAAGATACAATTCAGTTTAGCGTGTTTATATTTATATTAAATGCTTGACCGTTATTAGAAGCTTAAATATGAGATAGGCACACCTGGTTTTCCGTCGTATTTTACCTCTCTTTCTACCCAAATATCTCTGTCTCCTTCCTTTTTCCCCCCTTTTCACCGGACATGGCGGGAGGCGCTAGACAGCGACTCTTTGTATGTCATTGGCATTTAGTTTTCCGTCTAGTAAACTTGTGCAAATTCAGTGTTGGTAAAATTATTTAACTACCTTCAGTGATTATTGTGTTAAATCCAGCACGTAAGTTGCACATTATTTTTAAGATTAACGGTGTTACCGTTCGTTATTTCTTTAAGAAAATTTTTATTTTTCTACCCTTTTATCTGCAATATTGTAACATCGCTTAGTACTTCTGCAAGTATGATAATGATGTTGGCCCGAATTTATAGGCTATTTTTTAGAATAATGAATCCTTACAAGTGTTTTTGTAATGCATAACGATAACGTAATCCTGATGAATTGAGAGTGTTAATATGTCGGAACGAATTCACGACGCGATATCCGGCGGTTAATCTCTATTAGTAATTTAAAGCAAACACTTTGTATAAAGGATAAATAAACTATTTGATAATGACTAATTTTTGTCAGACCTTAGTCGCGAGATAGAACAATCGACAAGTTCAATACTACAGTGATTCGAATCATGGTGTACCTAATTTGACATTTAATGTTTTAATTAAAATGAAGAATCCAGTTTTACCTACCAACCTTGCGCCCTCTGTTCAATGGTTCGGTAGCGATATGTGAATGATGTATATCGATACACAGAAATGGTATAATCATCCATCGGGATTCTAGCGTGAAGCAATAAATTGCGTCAGTCAATACTCTGATAAATCCTATGCTTCGTTTGTTCGTTCGTTTGTTTCTTTAACGTCCGCTGTTTGAAAGCAATAAGAGATTATTCTATTTGCGAATAATTATGTTACAAATTATAAGCCAACTGATATATTCGACTAAAATATCAGATGTCGCGGGTGAATGTCAATTAAAAGATTGACGAGATATTTTTGAACATGTTTGAACATGTCACGGCTGACCTTTTACATATGGCTTACGATTTTCTTATCGTAATCGTATCTTTTCTTCTGAAAAGACAGAGATGTCAAAGGATAGCATTTAAAAGTGTGAGCTCGATTTATTTATAAAATGTTAAATAAATAAAAATTTTAATCTCATGTATTCCGTTTTCAAAGTCTTATTGCTACTGTAGACAGTGCGGTCGTGTGAGAAGGCAATCGGCCAGGACGCAGTTTAATAAACCGAATACATTGAAAACACAGTATGTAACCAGTATAATAATAAATAACTGTAATGTTGTACCATCGCACGGTACTACTTTAATTAATGACGTTGTTTCTAATTCATATACCAGTGTCATTATATTCAGCTCTCGCGGGGCGGTTATCATCTTTGCATACTATGAATACGTGTAATTTTGTACCATCGCTTGGTACTTCTGCAAGTTATGACAATGAAGTTTGGTCCTAATTCATATACCAATTGTCATCATATCCAGCTCTCGCGCGGCGGTTATCATCATTGCATCTTATGAATATGTATAATGTTGTACCATCGTTTGGTACTTCTGCAAATATGAAATGACGTTTGGAACTAATTCATATACCAATTGTCATCATATCAAGCTCTCGCGGGGCGGCTATGATCACTGCATCCTATGAAGATGTGTAATGTTGTGCCATCGCTTGGTATTTCTGCAAGTTATGACAATGAAGTTTGGTTCATATACCAATTGTCATTATATCCAGCTCTCGCGGGGCGGTTATCATCATTGCATCCTATGAATATGTATAATGTTGTACCATCCTTTGGTACTTTTGCAAATATGAAAATGACGTTTGGTACTAATTCATATACCAATTGTGATTATATAAAGCTCTCGCGGGGCGGCTATGATCACTGCATCCTATGAAGATGTGTAACGTTGTACCATCGCTTGGTATTTCTGCAAGTTATGACAATGAAGTTTGGTACTAATTCATATACCAATTATCATTATATCACGCTCTCGCGGGGCGGTTATCATCACTGCATCCTATGAAGATGTGTAATGTTGTACCATCGCTTGGTACTTCTGCAAATATGAAAATGACGTTTGGTACTAATTCATATACCAATTATCATTATATCACGCTCTCGCGGGGCGGTTATCATCACTGCATCCTAAGAAGATGTGTAATGTTGTACCATCGCTTGGTACTTCTGCAAATATGAAAATGACGTTTGGTACTAATTCATATACCAATTATCATTATATCACGCTCTCGCGGGGCGGTTATCATCACTGCATCCTATGAAGATGTGTAATGTTGTACCATCGCTTGGTATTTCTGCAAATATGAAAATGACGTTTGGTACTAATTCATATATCAGTTGTCATCATATCCAGCTCTCACTGGGCGCTTATCGTCATTGTATCCTATGAAGATGTGTAATGTTGTACCTTCACTCGGTACTTCTGCAAAAATGAAAATGACGTTTGCCCCTGATTTGTATACCAGGTGTCATCATATTCGACTCGTATTGGGCGGTTATCGTCACTGTAACCTATGATTATGTATAATGTTGTACCATCGCGTGACAGTTTTGCAAGTATAACAATGACAAAGTTGCTGAAAAGAGCAGCCCGATCTTAAAATAATCTTGTTTACAACATATCCGGGAATGGACGGGAATTAAGAGCACTCCCAAACTCTTCCAAGTCTTACCAAGAATAAAAAGGCATATGCGGAGTTGACTGCTAACTTTCACTAGTTTGAAAGACACGCAAAGAAGAAGATGACAATGACTTTTTTTTTTTTTTTTTTTCCTAATGCATATACCAGTTGTCATCATATCCAGCCCTCGTAGGGTGGTTATTTTTATTGATACTCCAGGAACATCTGTAGTGGTGTACCATCGCTTGGTAATTATGCAAATATGAAAATGATGTTTTCCAAATTCATAGACCAGTTGTCAGCATATCCAGCTCTCACGAGGCGAATGTCATCATTGCCACCACATTAATATTTTTAATGCACCATCGCTTGGTACGTCTGCAAGTATGACAATGATGATGGTTTAGATTCTTATGCCAGTTGTCATCATTATCAGCCCACGCAGGGCAGTTATCATCTTTGCCACCCCGTGAATATCTGTGTTGTACCGTCGCGTGGTAATTCGGCAAGCATAACAATGAAATTGATCCAAATTTATATGCCTGTTATAACCAGGACCAATCCTCGTGGGACGGCTATAATCATTGCCATCCTACGAAAATCTGTAATAAGGGGACGAAAGTGTCAACTATCGCCTACTAGGGTCAGTAGTAACAAAGGCAATACCTCCAAATCTTTTGGGGAGTGGGAAGTCTAGCACAGTACGTGAGCCCCTGAAGAAAAATAGGAGCTCCATATTATTTGTTACTATCAGAGTATCGTAAACCGCTATCTAAAAAGCCTCAGCATAATATTTGACCGTCATCGCACTTCGGAGTCACAAAACATGAGTTACACGTGACAAGGAGATTTGACTTAGCCGCCACAACGCGAGCTTTATTTCTCCTCTATCTTCGTTTCAAAGGATGATAGCGCATATCGTCCCATTTTCAATATAAAACTACTAAGTTAATAAACGGGAGATTGCATATGCGAGGTATATTTATCACAGATAGTCGCTTCCTACGGCTGGTTATGAAAATCAAATGCTAGAAATGTTGTCTTTCTTTTCGGCACCCGAAATTATGCGTGTTTGGCGAATTTATAGCGTAAAATATTTGAATAAAAACTCTAAGGTTGGTCGTCGATTTGACCTTGACTATTTCTTGTGTAACAAAACTAGAACTTTGTGGCTAAGTTCATAGAACTGCTACCACCTAAGAAACATGTGGCTCTTGTTGCTAAAGATACACGCGATACTGAGAGTTCTGAAGGATTTATTTAGTGGACGTATTCAATGTTGCCAGGTTAAGGTCCTTCGCGGGAGACCTAATCATCGAGCTACTCTCGGCTTTCTAAGTACGTTATCAGAACGTGTGTTTATGGTGAAATACTCGCTTCCCGATCCAGGAGACTGATATCAAATTAATGTCTTAAGAATTTTCAATAAAACAACAGCTACTCGGCAATCGCAGAGTTGGTTTCCATTTTGAAAGACCAGAAATGTCAAAGTATGTCAAACATGTCAAAAGTATGGTATTAATTGAATATGATACCACATTGAAAGCGGAACGAAATCTCAACTGATAACATAGCTAACTTTGATCGATAAATGTGATCGATTTATATGCATTGAAGACCGCTTGCGTTGGTGACAGACGCAACTTAGATTACAACAATCACAAGGCAATGTATTAACGACGCTTTCAGCGTGCCGTGGAAACGTCCGCTAATGTAACTACATGTATGTGACATGTCTATATTCGACAGAAGTTCCATCGATGAGAAATCGATTGTGTTTTAATACGTTTCTAGCTAATCTACATTTAAATCATAACCTATCCTATTAAACAATTTTACCTAACAAATCAGCAAAATACACTTCATATAAGAAGTGACAAGTAAATAATATGTACATGTTTTGGTCATATATTTTCTAAAATTCATATCTTTAAGGAACTTAAGGTACAAAAACCACCAAATCGGGATATTAGAGGTGTTACAAGTTGTAGAGAAAAAATATACTGTCTCCACATTATAATAATGTAAATGACAATAACATATTTCAGGTGGTTGGGTACACAACCACAATACTATTTTATGTTTAGTCGCAGGATAAAGGACCTAACCCTCAGTGTGTTGATAACAAACATTGTGTGGTGTTGACTTATCGATGAACTTACTCCTTTTTTCCACATAATTTATTGAAGTCACATTGGCACCTTTTCACCAGGCGATAACAAACACGTCTCATATTTAAGCTTCTAATAACGGTCAAGCATTTAATAGAGGCGTTTTACCTGAAATAAAACGCTTATTAAATACTTACCTTATTAGAAGCTTACTTTTTATACCTGCCTGGTGCTTAATGAGACACAATGACATACAAAGAGTCGCTGTCTAGCGCCTCCCGCCATGTCCGGTGAAAAGGGGGGAAAAAGGAAGGAGACAGAGATATTTGGGTAGAAAGAGAGGTAAAATACGACGGAAAACCAGGTGTGCCTATCTCATATTTAAGCTTCTAATAAGGTAAGTATTTAATAAGCGTTTTATTTCAGGTAAAACGCCTCTATTTTCACGGTATAAATTAACGGTAATTGCTGTATTCCAGGTCGACGACGCGTCGGTTCGTTGATAAATGTTGGTCTAATGTAGTTTTGATGTTATCGAAAGAGCTGTAAAAGCGTCCGATGTGTTTTTCTATAGAAATTGATGGTCGTGTGACCCCTTGACGAATCACCGTATCCTTAATGCGGCTATACTTTAGGCGGCCGAGTTTATTCGCTTTAGAATTCAACCACTGACTTTATCTTAATAATTTACGAAGGTTTTTAGATGTGTTATGCGTAATTAGCATATAGGAAATATAATGTATTTAACAGTACATATAGTTCCTATATTTCGCTCCTCTCGCAGAAATCATAGGCTACCTAATCATATATTGCATTCTTTATTGTAACTACTTACTTATTAACTACCTACCATGTACATATTAATAAAATATATCCAAGTTAATTAATCATCACGTGGTATCACTCAAACACATTTGAAAATCTTAAAAAAAATTTTTTCTTTAAATCTTTAATTTTTAAATGAGTATAAGGGCTGCAACGATTTTCCTGAAATTTAGGGTTTTGGGGGAGAAAAATCGATCTAGCTAGGCTTTATGTAAAAAAAATCGTATCCCTATTTTTGGGCAGTAAAAAAATAATAAAATTTAAAACAAAGTCGCATTCTTTGTTTGTCCATATATCCCTATGTATGCTTAAATCTTAAAAACTACGCAACAGATTTTGATGATTGTTTTTTTAATAGGTAGAGTGATTTAAGAGGAAGGTTTGCATGTATACATTCAATACGGAGTAGAGAAATACTGTTATAGGCAGAGGGAAATTGTTTTTCTCCAAATTTAACGCTTGCGGGCCACGGGCAGTACTAACTACTGTATCGATTTTAATCATTTTTTTTTCACTCAGTGACATGGCCTATATCTTTTATACCCGTGCGAAGCAGGGGCAGGCCGCTAGTTGAATAAAAAACACTATTTTTGCCATAAACTTTTAAGTCAGCGTAGTTTATTCGGGGTACTGGCAGTCTCGAGAAATGTAAATACCTAGGTTCGATCTCAACTACCTACTTACTAACTATTATTTTCTTTTACTTTGAAGTTCCTTTTTTGTTTTTGTAAACAATATCAACACTACACATGCTAACCACTATTTTTTTTATGTGTATACAAGTGTCAATCGTCGAATCGTTAACTCTACTGCTGCTATATTTAGTATTATCACATTAATTTCAATCCGTGATAATAAAAGTAAAAAAGTGCGACGACTAAGCTCTGTTTGTAGTACTCCATCGATCGGCCGTTATAAGTGATCGAGATTTGTTTGCCTTGATCTTATGGCGAGATTGCAATATTGCGTTTCCACTTGTACGTAATATTAAAGTTTGCTTAGTAAGATAATTTTGTTAACGTTTTATATAGTTTCTGTAGTTAAATATGAAGTAAAGATCATCATCATACTCCTGTCCTTATCCCACTCAAAGTGGGGTCAGCAAAACATGTTATAAACATGTCACATGATTTAGCTACGTATTTTACGACCGGCCGCCCGCCTGATATCAACTCATCTTAGTCGTATTTTACGACACCTCGGTAAGAAAGAGGATGATCTATTCTACTCAATTGGATACCACACGGTGGGTCACCTTATATTAGTCGCCTTTTACGACAGCTTGGTAAGAAATGAGGGTGATCTATTCTACTCAGCCGGACACCGCACGGTGGGTCGACTTACCTTAGTCGCCTTTTATGACACCTCGGTAAGAAATTAGGGTAGTCTACTCTACTCAGCCGGATACAACGCGGCAATTAAATACGAAATGCTGAGAAAACGCTGAAATCTTCTCGTATCTCCTTTTGGACATAGGTATTGGAGCTATTACTCATTTAGCTACCCCAATGTCTATTTCACATATCAATCATATCGTCTGATTATTTCATGTTTATATTCAAAAAGCTGAGCGTAATCTTGCCTTCGTTTTTTTTTTAAAAAAACAAGCTATTATCTTTATTTTATTTCACTAAACGCAAAAAAGGACACCCAAAGTTCTGAATTCAAAATTCTTACTAAGGGTAACTAATTTAAAATAAATCCGTTATCAATTTGTTAGACTTCTATTTAAACATTCCGTCAACCCTCTTCTTGCCATATTTGTTATACGGAGCTGAATTTAAAACAGGGATTTTATGTCCATTTGACACTGCTTTAAAATTGCCCGTTTTATTCCGGCATTTTTATTAGCTGCCGTTTTCCTCTTTGTAACGGGACGCGGCGCTCCCTATAGTGAAATTTATTTAAATTCTTAAAAGAATATTCCCTTTTCCTGGCCACTTTGTTCACGCTACGGATGTCTTAAGTGAGTTGGTTAGAGTTTCTGCCGTTTGTTATTGAAACATACTTATACTGATTTTGTATTCGACTATGGTTTCTTGTTTGTCTTATTTCCTTTATGGAGCTTTTCAATTTCGTTAATCATCCTCCTGCCCTTATCCCACTCTAAGTGGGGTCGGCACAACATGTTAGAAACATGTTGTTACATGATTTGGCTGCGTTTTTACGACCGGCCGCCTGCCTGACATCAACTTACTTACTTAAAGAGGGTGGTCTATTCTACTAAACCGGATACCACACGGTGGGTCAACTTACCTTAGTCGCCTTTTACGACAACTCGGTAAGAAATGAGGTTGGTCTATTCTGCTCAGCTGGATACCACACGGCGGGACTTCTTACCTTAGTCGCCTTTTACGACACCTCGGTAAGAAATGAGGGAGGTACTATTCCATTCAGCCGGATACCACACGGCGTGAGCTTTTCAATTTCGTTATATGCAGATTTAGTAAAATAGTGAATAATGCTATACCCTACATTTCGTCCCCTTAATTAAGTGCTAGTAGAGTTTAGTAAGAACCCTTCTCTTGGGAATATGCTGACACCGGGGACATAAAACATTCACACCCTTAAACCGGTTAATAGCCGCAGTTTAGACGCTGGAATGTTCTTTGATGCTCTTAAATTTATTTATCAATGCTAGCATGGACTAGATTTCTGCCTTAAACCTTAGATATTTAATAGTATTATCTTTCTAACGACTCATTAAAATGATTTATTCTTAAATTAAATTAGTTAATTATATATTTTTAAACAATTTAATAAATCAAAGTAACATTTTAATATCAATTTGTATGCAAAAAATATAAACAACCACCCATATCCTCACTCATATAATATACTCATATTATAAATGCGAAATAATATACTCATATTATAAATGCGAAAGTATGTAATGTAATATGTCTGTAACGATTTCACTGCTAAACCATTTAATTGGATATTTTGGAAGAAAATAAACATAATTTAATTGAGATCTAACTTTGTTAGTAATGGTTGACGGAACTGGCGCGGCGCGCTTTATCAAAAAACAGGAAAAATAAATAAAATTATAGTTTGGTCTCCCTCGTACCAGTTCAGTTGTACCGTATTTAGGGAATGAATAACGTGTACGGTCATTGATCTCTAATAAATCGTGTTTATTTTTTTAAAAACGTTTAACAATTCTTGTGAGAAAAGTACTTCACTGAATCAACTGTTTTTATGTAGGTACCTAAAATAAAAATTAATGTATGCTCAGTACCATTCTGAAAACCGTGCTAATTTGAACTGGTAAATAACACATAGTGGAGGATATTTTAACGCTGAAGTTGACCTTACATCTCGGGTCAGGTAGTTTCGAATAATAAAAAATAATTGGTCCTAAATTAAATGATCTGTGCGTTTAAATTTATTATTCACCTATGTAGGTATAATTTTAATACGTCGTTAATGTGGATTAGATCAGTATAAACAATGTATCTGCAAATTAATCAAAGTTTGAAATTATTTAAATATTGATATAACTCCAATAAGTACCGGGGTGGGCCGACCGCCAAATATTTGTTGAAGGCAAACAGTAATATCGCTGCGCCTCCCGGCAATCCCTGCTTCCGTATTTCTATTGCCCGATATGATAATGATGGGCCGTGATTGCCGACGCGTGCTTCAAACAGCTTTGTGTAGGATTTATTGCAATTTACCCGCTCTTTTAATGGAGCGCTAAACAAATAGCAGTGTTTATATTAATTTTGTGAACTCGTACATGTTTCGAATGAGTATTTACTAGTAATAAAAATACATTTTTGAAAAAAAAACTATCTTAAGACTTAAATAAGAAGTAGGATTTGTATTTAAGAAGTAATATTTATAATTTGATACTTATTTATTTTACGTATATTTTTTTCACTTCACATTTAGGAGTATTTCAATTCTGGAACTTGTGTTGCACTACTTGAATTACTAATGCAACATGGTCATTCCACATTAATATATTTTCTTTGCCCGTTCTGTGACGGCTTCACTAAATTAATTCTTTTCTACGCTAACATTACTTGTATTAATTAAGTGCTATTACCTTAATTTAATAATGAGATATAAATATAATAATTCTTAAAACACTAATAAATGTTGAGATCCCAAGACGGCGGAATATTTTTACTACAAAAATTTATTTAAAAAAATAATCAAGAAACCGTTGGATCTAAGCGACGGGAATTCTACACTATAAGATAGTATGACGATGAATATAAGATTTCCCTTGAAGAAACCCATGTCCAGCTGTAGACGTCTATCGGTTAAGAACAAGAAGAGATGAATATTTAAAAAATAATAGAATATATTTGATTCCCGAATTTCCGAAAAAATCATGAAGATTATCTTTTATAGCTACTACAAGTTTTATATGTACATAACCTTTGGTATTATTATCGATAGACTGACATATTGTATTGTGTAGTGTGATTTCTAACCAAATTTGGAAACAGGAATCATACTGTGGGCTTTTAATAATCTTTAGATTAAATATGCAAACAATCTGTCAAAAATACATATCAATAATACTTGCCACAACTTTTAATATTTAGTCAAAGTTTTCGGTTGAGATTCATAATAAAGAGTTAATGAAGATTTATGATTCTGGTAGTTAGTTCTCGGCCATAATTATCATTTTGTTGTTAATACAGTAAAGTTTAAAATTCTCTGGATGTTAGAGCTAATTTTGATTAATATTATTTTTTCATATTATTATAATCATTATCCATTAAAAAAGAAATCTTATGATTGCCATTTGTATAGTATTTTTATATATTTCAAGAGATACTCGTAAGGCACTTATGAAAAAGACACATATCGTTTAAAAAATAGGTTTGTTCTAGGCTAAATAGATAGCTCTTATATAACCTGACTAGCAGCTTTCTCTATAGAAAAAGTAGGGATTTTTTATCCGCCGGTCAGACGAAGAAAACGATAAATGGAGTTACATAATTGGCATCATTAATTTATAGTAAACCTAAATTATATTTTTATGGACTAGTCGATGGCACTTTACGATATTTTGAAATTTAAGAGTGAGCAGTGATAAAAAAGAAAAAAGAAACGAAAAATAAAAGTTTTTTATATTGTAAATGTAAACATTAAATTGCTTGTAAAAACTTAAAATATTTGTTGATGTTGATATTTCTTCAAAGCTATGTTACTTAAGTAATATTAAAACCTTCTTTTATTCTGTTTACTGAATTTTGTCCAAAATAAAACAACTGACAATAAAATTGAATATTGTTATAAAATTATTTTTATTTTACCAAATAATTTTGTTCAGTTCATCATCCTCCTGTTCTTATCCCACTCTAAGTGGGGTCGGCATAACATGTTGTTACATGATTTGGCTGCGTTTTGACGACCGGCCGCTTGCCTGACTTCAACTTACCTTAGTCGTATTTTACGACACCTCGGTAAGAAAGAGGGTGGTCTATTCTACTAAACTGGATACCACACGGTGGGTCAACTTACCGTAGTCGCCTTTTGCGACACCTCGGTGAGAAATGAGGATGGCATTGTTCTATTCACACACACGACGTAATTTTGTTCAGTTTATAATTTTAAATAATCGAAAATGAAGAAATATTAGTATAGGAGGGTGGATCGTCATAAAGCAAGTATCGACTTTTCAAAGTTTCCCGTTGCTAGCAACTTTTGCTCGGGTAATGAAGACTTATGAGTGTAGCTGCCGAGCGGCGGCACTCACTTATAATTGTCGTTTTGGTTATTAGAACTGAGTCGTTATCAACTAACGTCACGATGACGAACTGGCGTTACATTTTAATTGGACACATTATTTATTTTTGGTAAAGGAATAAAGCTTGTTTTTCTTTGATACAAGAAGTGCTGGCAGGTGTACGTAAAATGTTACGATGAAAATTTTGTAAGACTTCATTAAGTTAAAGTAAAAAAATAACACTGCTGGCTGTGTTTATATTTAATCGCTAGAGATAAATCTGCGGTCCATCTATGGTAAAATGAAAGTAGTTATAATGCATATTCTCTGTCATACAAAAAAAACAGAGAAGAAATATCAGATGATAGAGAAAACCTTAGATGTCTTTAAAGTATATTACCTATCATATCTATACATATTATAAAACAAAGTTCGCAAAATAATTTTGTTTCAAAATCTACAGAACGGATTTTGTACGTTTTTTATTTAAATATAGTACAATTCTAAAGGAAGTTTGGAGTATTAATACATAACGGTTTTATATAAATTATCCGATATAACTGAGATGTCTCACAAATATGTATAATATGTTATGTATATATAACAATTTTTAAAAAAAATATTAGGACCTACTGAATATGCATAATATAAAATTTTATAAAAATCGGTCAATGCGTTTCGGAGGATTATGGTAACTAACATGACAAGAGAGCTTTATATATAATATTTATAATATACTAGCTGTGCCAGCAATTTGTAATGGCAATCAGTTTGTCAATTTTCAATTTCAAGTTTTTCCCGAATTCAAATTTTGAACATAAAAGTAGTTATCGTGAGTGAATTATAAGAGATTTTTGAATAACTTTCACCGTTTACTTAACGCACCTAAGGAAAGCTTTAATCTTACAAAGAATTTTTAAATCGGTTCCGTAGTTACTGAGTTTAGCGCGATCAAACAATAATACAAAAGAACAAACAAACTTTTTAGCTTTATAATTAGTATAGATTTTAAAGATGAAACTGCGAACATAAAAAATTACAGCCACAAACGAGAATTGTTAGTGAAGAAATCTTGTGCAATATAAATATATTTTAAAGAATATTGCTTACACTATCTGGCTTGGATACAGTGCCATCAGATCTATATCAGACCTTGTTGTATAAAACATATTGTCGTGTAGAATGCCGCGCGTTCGTCGTTTAGAACAAAATTTAATATAAAATATAGTGATCTGTGACAAAACTGTGTTTCATAGTGTGTTTATAGACTTTATGGGAAATAATGAAATACACTGAGTACAGAATAGTCATTGGTATTATATATTTATACTCAAGGTAAGTTACATTAAATCTGGCGAATTTTCGTTATATTTCTTTAAAAGAGCTATCGACATTTTTAATATACATCACCAAACTTTGTTAATACAATAATGATAAGATTGAAGTTATATAGGAAACTTTAGGTGTTTGTGCATACCACCAAATTAAGAAAGCAAATTAATATACTTTAACGTATTTTAAGGAGTAATTGCACATTTAACGAATCAAGTTTATTTAATAAATAGGATAAAACAAAACAGAATCGATTAAATTATAGAACAGGTTATTATCGGTCATATGGATTGAATTTGCATTACAAATCAGTCACGAGATTAGTAACAAGATTAAGTTAATATTATGTGGAATGTTTTTGTATAATACATTTAAAACCTCTTTGGCTGCTTATCGGTAATACGATGTACATCGTTCCGCGTGAACGAGCGGGATTCATCAGAGCCCATTGACGGAGATCCCTGGATTCTGGCGCGCTTTGGGTAGAGATGTGCTACACTTGAATTACATATAATCGAAGTTATAGTTTCATCTCAATTATTTTTTTAAAATTAATTTTGTGTGTAAATTAAAATTACCAATCTACGAGTTTGTTTGAGTTTGTTTGTTTGTTTGAACCCGCTAATCTCAGGAACTACTGGATCAATTTGAAAAATTCTTTGAGCGTAAGATAGTCCATTTATCGAGGAAGGGAACCATTTATCGAATTTATAACATCACGATAAGATGAATAGGAGAGGAGCAGCTATAAAAAATATTCCGAAAACGAAAAATTAAAAACCTTGCCTTGCGTGTGCTAAGTAAACGGTGAAAGTTATTCAAAAATCTCTTACAATTAACTCACGATGAATACTTTAATGTTCATAATTTTTATATGCGAGGCGCTGGCACTAGAAGCTAGTTAAATATGATTTCACATACGCCAGTTTTCAGTAGACATACAATTAGTTGTGTGAACCAATGAAATCAAAACTTTTTTAAATTTTAAAACGCCAAGTAAAAAATTTTGAAATATCAATAACCGTTCATACGTTCGTTACCGAGGTGTCGTAAAATAAGTCTAAGGTAAGTTGACGTCAGGCTGGCGTGCGGTCGTAACGTAAATAAAGGTAATTCGATTATAACGCGATGTGACCCGTATGTTTATATAATAATCATGTGATAACATGTTTATGACATGTCGTGCCACTTAGAGTGCGATAAGGGCAGAAGGATGATGATCGATTTTGTAAAATATTATCGTTATATTTAAAAGAAAATTCATCCGTCCCTAGTTCGATGAGCAGATTTGGTCGACGCGATGCGTCGTCGACACCGCGGCTTACCGTGATTTCCCGGGGGGCTCGGACAGAAAAGACACCTCACTTGCATCCACATTATTACTTTCCCATAGCCTGACAGCTGAGAGCCTGAGAGATCTGTAATTATTTCCTCTAATTATTATTTGAACGGCTCAAGACTTTTACCCTCGTATTTGGCTTTATTCAATTGTCAACTATTTGTGTACAATTATTACTATCAGGACTATACAATTTATACTATACTATATTGACAATTGAGAGCCTGAGAGATGTGTAATTATTTCCTCTGATTATTATTTGAACGGTTAAGACTTTTACCATCGTATTTGGCTTTATAAAATTGACAACTATTTATGTAGACAATTATTACTATCAGGACTATACAATTTATACTATACTATATTGACAACTGAGAGCCTGAGAGATCTGTAATTATTTCCTCTGATTATTATTTGAACGGTTAAGACTTTTACCATCGTATTTGGCTTTATAAAATTGACAACTATTTATGTAGACAATTATTACTATCAGGACTATACAATTTATACTATACTATATTGACAGCTGAGAGAGCTTGAGATTTCTGTAATTATTTCCCATAATTATTATTTGAACGGCTCAAGACTTCAACCATCGTATTTAGCTTTATTAAATTGTTAACTATTTATGTGGACAATTATTTCTAGTAGGACTATACAATTTTGTTAAAAACAACAATGCGTAGTTTTAAAATACAATAAGTTTTATAAAAGTTACAACTTTTATAGTTAATGTATAGAAACCGGTTATACTCATGTCTTCTATGTTCGTGTTCTATCGGGTATCGCGATAACGTCGTGTTCAGAGCTCGTAAATAAGTGATGGGATCGAAACTAGTAGGGCTAACCCGATATAATAAGACGTGAATGTAGCCAGCTTCTATACATTACTATGAATACTACTCACCAAATTTTAAATATAAAAAAAGTTATTAGTTTTGTAGAATAATGTATGGTACAGAGATTACATTTGCGAGAAATCGAAAATAAAATCTCTATTGAAAAATTAATAGAAAAATAATAAATCATCATCCTCATCATCCTCCTGCCCTTATCCCACTCTAAGTGGGGTCGGCACAACATGTTATAAACACGCTGTTACATGATTTGGCTGCGTTTTTACGACCGGCCGCCTGCCTGACGTCAACTTACCTCTGTCGTATTTTACAACACCTCGGTAAGAATGAGGGTGGTCTATTCTACTAAACCGGATACCACACGGTGGGTCAACTTACCTTAGTCGCCTTTTACGACACCTCGGTAAGAAATGAGGTTGGTCTATTCTACTCAGCCGGATACCAAACGGCGGGTCGACTTACCTTAGTCGCCTTTTACGACACCTCGGTAAGAAAACAGGGTGGTACTATTCTATTCAGCCGGATACCACACGGCGTAGAAAAATAATAAATATATTAATAAATATATGGGACACTTACACACACGGTCGTCGGTCCCCAAAGTAAATAACTTAATACTTGTGTTATGGGTGACAGGCAATTGGTGAATATATACTTATATATTTTTAAATACATACATCCAGGCTCAAAGACAAACAAATTCATTTATAGAAAATGTTGGCCCTCGGCGGGAAACGAACCCGCGACCTCACGGAGCTCAAGGCAAGGGCAGTACCCACTGCGCCAACGGGCCAGTGAAATTGTTTTTAGTTATTAATTTTCATATTAATAAAAACAGTAACAAAGGACGTTTTATATTTGGTTACTCTGATGCATGAAATAAGTCTCTGCGAATAATATGGGACACATTAATACAGCCGTCGTGTGGTATCCGGCTAAGTAGAATAGTACCACCCTCATTTCTTACCGAGGAGTCGTAAAAGGCGACTAAGGTAAGTCGACCCGCCTTGTGGTATCCGGCTGAGTAGAATAGACCACCCTCATTTCTTACTTACAGAGGTGTCGTAAAAGGCGACTAAGGTAATTTGACCCACGGTGTGGTATCCGGTTTAGTAGTATAGACCACCCTCCTTACCGAGGTGTCGTAAAATACGACTAAGCTAAGTTGACGTCAGGCAGGCTGCCGGTCGTAAAAACGCAGCCAAATCATGTGACAGCATGTTTATAACATGTCGTGCTGACCCCACTTAGTGTGGCATGAGGATATAAATAAATATTGATAAATATCTATCATTCTATCATCCTGTCCTTATCCCACTCTAAGTGGGGTCGGCACAACATGTTTTTCTCTTCCATTCTGTCCTATCTTTCGTCAACTCTGGCGCTACTCCTTTTATATCCATATCATACTTCACACAATCCAACCATCTCTTTTTAGGCCTCCCTCTAGGCACATATCCATCCACATTCAAATTTAGCACACGTTTGGTCACATGATTTTCATCCCTCCTCATTACATGTCCATACCATCTCAATCTTGCACTTCTCGACTTTTCTATAATGGGCGCAACTTTCAGACTTCCCCTTAAAATATTGATAAATGTTTTTAGTAAATAATTTCATATTAATAAAAACAGTAACAAAGGACGTTTTTATTTGGTTACACTGATACATGAAAAAAGTCTCTGCGAATAATATTGGACACATCAATATAGCCAGAAAATATTAATGTTTGCGATGAAAATGAAAACATCAGTGTCCACCCTCCGAGGCGACGACAATGCATCACGAGGCGACTTCCGTCGGAAGTGGCGTAACGAGGCCGTTGTTCAGACCCCCTTCGCTCCTGTACTCCTCGGTATAGCCCCGCGGAGATTATTTTCGGCTATTCATTGCTTCTCAATACCATGGTGATGAATACCGGCTCATATTAATATGTCCGCGGGCTGTTTGACTTTGAATGCATCTGTATATTAAAGTCCATACTATTTTCTCTCCAATTACTTCATTATCCAAGCTATTTAAATGTTTATTTTGTATAATTTTGACTGGTCCGTTGGCGCAGTGGGTAGTGACCCTGCTTTCAGTTCTGCGGGTCGCGGGTTCGATTCCCGCCGAGGGCCAACATTTTCTATAAATGAATTTGTTGGTCTTTGAGTCTGGGTGTATATTTGTATTTAAAAATATATAAGTATATATTCACCAGTTGTTTGTCTACCATAACACAAGTATTAAGTTACTTACTTTGGGGACGTACAACCGTGTGTGTAAGTGTCCCATATATTTATTAATTTATTTGGAATCTTGTAAGCAAATTATTAACATAGTAAGAGGTTTTTTGTTAAATACGATATATAAGAATATAATACAATTTCATTCTCCTGCCCTTATCCCACTCTAAGTGGGGTCGGCACAATATGTTATAAACATGTGTCACATGTTTTGGCTGCATTTTCACGACCGACCGCCTGCCTGACGTCAACTTACCTTAGTCGTATTTTACGACGCCTCGGTAAGAAAGAGGGTGATCTATTCTACTAAACCGGATACCACACGGTGGGTCAACTTACCTTAGTCGCCTTTTACGACACCTCGGTAAGAAATGAGGTTGGTCTATTCTCTTCAGCCGGATACCACACGGCGTGTCGTCTTACCTTAGTTGCCTTTTACGAAACCTCGGTAAGAAATGAGGGTGGTAATATTCTATTCATCCGAATACCACACGGCGTGTTAGTGTAATTAAATAAGAAATAAAAATTTTATGTTAACAAAAATTAATATAGTCCGACTTTAGACTTTCCACTGCTACGAGATCGATATGTACGCGGATGAAACTGAGGGATATTACTAGTTATGTTATAATAATACAATTGTATAAACGAGTTTTTAAAATTTTGGCAAATTAAGATATACATTTTTAGATGACAAGCAAATTTAAAGGTAACATGCAGGTGTACAAGAGTAATACAAAGAGCTGTTTCTATTTAAACTCTTGTTAACTTGCATGTTAACTTAATAAGTGTCAATAGCCATTGAAAAAATTTATATTATTAGACATAAATATAGAAAAATAAAGCGAATTCCACACTTTCATTTAAACTCTGTGTGGTTTTCGAAAGGTGTGTTTATATTATATGTATATTATGTCTCATTATATTGGATAATAAATAAAAAAACATATAAGAATAGAAAACATCACATTTAAGCAAGTACCGATAAAACTGGCTACGTAATTATATCAGTGGGCGGCTAATATAGTCGAAGTTTCATATTTGCAAAGCCTCTTACTGTATAAGCTGCTCTAATTGGTGCCCTGTGAAGAGTCGCAAATATCAGCTTTGATTGCCTCGTTAAGTCTCGTTCACCTGGCGTATTGTATGGGGCTATTCAAAATAAATACATACGTAACAATTTTCCCCAAACATCTTTCACTTAACGAGATCGAATATCGTGCTTCTCTTAGTCTAAAATTAAAATGAGTTCAATTATCTCAAAATGATTGGTTTTTAAATTTTTTTGTTAATTTTTTGAATGATTTTTATGTATGTATATATGTATTCTTGTATGTGTTGTACATATGTAGAAACTATAAATATATATTGAAGTTATTTTCTTTAAGAATATTTTCTTTATATATATTTTATATTTCTTATGTTAATTAGTATTTACATCTAGTATTGCACTTATCCGTATCGTTTTTTAAATTTTTTTGTTTTTAGACCTTAATGTTATGATCACTTTAAGTGATTAGGCCGCAGCTTGTTTTTATTTATTTTTAATAAAAAATTGTATAAATTAGCAGTGTATACAATAAAGTTATCATAAATAAATAAAAAAAATATTGTTGTGTAACTAGAAATATATAATATATCGGGAGTTACTGGCGTATATTTTAATATTCGAATATTAAAACATACTTCTTCTTTAGCCGTGTGGTATCCGGCTAAGTAGAATAGTACCACCCTCATTTCTTACCGAGGTGTCGTAAAAGGCGACTAAGGTAAGTCGACCCGTCGTGTGGTATCCGGTTTAGTAGAATAGACCACCCTCTTTCTTACCGAGGTGTCGTAAAATACGACTGAGGTAAGTTGACGTAAGGCAGGCGGCCGGTCGTAAAAACACAGCCAAATCATGTTACAACATGTTTATAACATGTTGTGCCGACCCCACTTAAGTGGGATAAGGGCAGGAGGATATATAAAACATACTTCTTCTTGAATCGATATTTAAATCACCTAGAGGAAATAAGTAATAAGAACCTGGGTGACCGAGTCTTGCTCGGTATTTTTATTATAGATATAAAAAATGCAATAAAAAAATAAAAAAGAAAGAATGGGTCAGTGACATGTGAGACTTGAACCCAAGCATTTTAACATATTAATCCTCCCGTTCACCATTGCGCTATTACAACTTGACAAATGACAGAAAATTTAAGCTATTACAATTCATTTCTATCTTAGCAGTTTTTTTAAATGACCGTAAACAGGGCTAAAACGACATGTTTTTACTAAAAGATAGCTAGATCGATTCCCCAAAACCATCTACATTCTGAATTTTATGAAAATCGTTGAAAATGAAAATGTATATACAAGCTTAAGTCATTAAAATATTAAATTAAATTATTTAAATTATGCGGATTAATTAATATTTCAATACAAATAATTAAGTTTAAAATTAAATAAAAATCTATTTCCTAAAAGATATGGTTTTTTATTATTACAAAGTTACCTATGAAGTAATTAATTTAACGTGTACATGAAGAAAATTTATATTTACATCTCTTGATTATTAATTACTCTCTTACTTTATTAAGAATAAAGTTTTTGTTGCTTCAAATAAGCGCAAGGCGAAAAATTGATAGGAGCTCATAAAGTAAAAAAAATATATATTAAAGCCACTTCGAGCAACAGATGTTGCGGATTAATGTAGTTTAATCGATTAATTTATGAATATACATAATTCTAAATAATAAATGCAATGTAATGGAAATATTTAATATCATATGAAAACCCTGAGAAAACTAATAAAACCATTACTGATTGATCTTCATTGATCTCTGCTGTTTACTACATTGGTAGGATAACAATGAAACAAAAAGGCATAATAAGACTATACATATATTTGAAATGATTATGGAAAAGACATAAAAATAAAAATAAATTTATTTATATAAGTTGCATGAACCTAAATATTTTACATTAGCAGGTTATGCTTTTAATTGCTACGAAATGTTAAAATGAAAAGCTATAACAGCAAAGTTGCGTGTTTACGATATGGTACCGACAAAGTACGGAGCTTTATGACATAAACCCATTAGCGATGCATGAATGCTATCACATCGATGTAATAGGGAAATTTTTTTCAAGCTAAGCTGTGATAGCTCAACGATCAGATCATGGATTCAAACCTCGGGCACCAATTAGTTTTTCTAATAAAACTTCTGTCTAATTAATTATATCCTCCTGCCTTTATCTCACTTTAAGTGAGGTCAGCACAATATGTTATAAACATGTTGTAACATGATTTGGCTGCGTTTTTACGACCGGCCGCCTGCCTGACGCCAACTTACCTTAGTCGTATTTTACGACACCTCGGTTAGAAAGGGTGATATATTCTACCCAGGCGGACACCACACGGCGGGTTGACTTATTTTAGTCGCCTTTTACGACACCTCGGTAAGAAATGAGGGAGGTACTATTCTACTTAGCTGGATACCACACAGCTATTGTGTCTATTTAATTATTGTTAGTTATCACATGCTTTTCGGCGAAGGAAAACATCTTAAGGAAACCTGCATATCGCTGGAGAATTCAACGGACATGTGTAACCTACCTATCCACATTGGAGCAGCGTGTTAGGTCTTAGCGCCAATCTTTCTTTCCAAAAACGGTAAGAGGAGGCCTATGCGTGGCAGTGGTGTACCACTGCCGAGCACTATTTTTTAAAATACCTAATATGCTAGTGTCTAAGTTGCAACGGGATGGGTAAGCGCAGATATGTAAAAAATATAGTGTTGAAGTTCAACTAGTGTGTGTGGTTACGGCTGTGATAACATATAACGCCGTTAAGATTTTATACATATTTCACCTCTTAACTACAAGGCAGATCAATTTGGTTCTTGATTTTGGACCATCATTTAAAAGGATTCTAACAATATATATTTCTTTTTTAGTAATGAAAAAGTAATAACAATAAGTCATGGAATGTAATTCTCGTATAGTACAGATTCCTTATAAAGAATATCTGTACAAAAGAGTCGCGACATTAAGCAAATAATTGAAATTTCAATCTTACTATTAACTGCGGTAATGTAGCCGTGTGGTATCCAGCTGAGTAGAATAAACCATCCTCATTTCTTATCAAAGTATCGTAAAAGGCAACTAAGTTAAGTTGAACCGCCGTGTAGTATCTGTTTGAGTAGAATAGACTAATACCCTCTTTCTTACCGGGTTGTAGTAAAATACGACCAAAGTAAGTTGACGTCAGAAAGGCAAATCAAATGTAAATGTAGGCAAATCATGTGACAAAATGTTTATAACATGTTGTGCCGACCCACTTAGAGTGGGATAAGGGCAGGAGGATGATATTAACAGCGATAATGGTACTATTTATCTAAAAACTATGATATTTATATGAAGGTATAGCTGTCTAGAGTAACAATTTGCTCCCCGAACGTTATTATATTTTATACGATTTTATGGCATTAAGCTTCTTATCGCAGTTTCCAGTCCAACGGCATCCACACCAGTAATTTAGTTAGGTGTGTGTTCCACTTTGATACCCATTTATACCTACTACATGTGTAAAGGACCATAATTTATAGTTTATGCTTTATCCATAATGTTTGACGTTTAGAGAAATTGTACTTACAGATTTCAGAATATTAATTAGAAAAACTTTAAACAATCTTTCATACATTTATTTGTAAAACGAGACATTACTACATATGTAAGACAAAAATAATTAGTCTGTATCCATCCATCCATCATCCATCAGCCATCGCAGTCTACTGCTGGACATAGGCCTCCCCATGTCTGCGCCAGAGATACCGTTTCTCCGCAATGCGCATCCACCTGGACCCAACAACCTTTCTGATGTAGTCAGTCCAGCGAGACGCTGGACACCCTACACTGCGTTTGCCAAGACGCGGTCTCCACTCCAAGACTCTTTTGCTCCAACGGCCAACAGTCCTGCGACAGACGTGACCAGCCCACTGCCACTTCAGCTTGCTTATTCTGCTACTTGGTTACTTTGGTTCTCTCGCGGATAACCTCATTTCTGATTTTAATTAGTCTGTATATGATCTACCTAATAATAAGTACCTGGGTAACCGAGGCTTGCTCGGTAATTTTTTTAGAAGATAAAAAAGATGAAACTTAAAAAAAAAGGAAAAAATAGCAGGTTGCGTTCAATAAAATTTTCTCTTTTCTAGACCGTTCTCCAAATGAGCTACCATGACTTCACAATTAACAGCAAAAATAGCCTCTTATATTCAATATAAATTTCAGCATTTCTTCAGTGACAAAACAGGGACAAAACGATTTTTTTAACCTAGCTAGATCTATTTTTGTCCCCTAAAACCCCCTACATGCCGAATTTCATGAAAATCGTTGGAGCCGAATACAAAGTTCAGAAAAAATATATATATATATACAAGATTAACTCATTTAAGTATTAAAAATATCCTTCTCGAATATGATGTAAAATTATAATCATGTTTTTTCAGATGCCTGTTTTTATAGAAATCTTTGAAACTTGTATTTAAAGTGAAGGAAATACCTTCAAATGTGAATTAAGGTAAACTGAAGTATCAATTCTAAAATATCGGCAAAAATATTTTTTTGCAGATATTTTGCAGGTTTTTGCAAAATATCTGCAGGTTTTTGTAAGCGATGAAATATTTAAGTCGTAAAATAGAAAGATGATTGCTATTACTTGTTATTATTACCTATTTTCTTCTTGTCAATTGAAATTACGTGGGTTTTTGGATAATTTGTGTTTTGATAATATTACTTATATACATTGATATCAATCGCTTTAGGCAAAAAATTGTTCAATCGCGACACATAGCTGTACCTATTTTAAGATCCTAATTTGACACCCTTAAATTGTTGTGGAGTTACTATGAATTTGTATAGACTTTTTTACCTTAACTTTCCATAAAATATTATAAGAATTTCATCAATCCGCGTTTAATAAGCTAAAACCGAATAAAATAAAAATAAATGATTACTTAATTTTTATTCTATTAATTAGATGAAGCTCGTTGAAAAATAGAAAATAAATATGTATTATGGGACTCATAAATGTTAAAATTAAAACGAAATACGTTATTAGTGGAAATGTTTTTTACTCTGAAAAGTGTAGTCGCTGCAAGGGGGGATGGAAAAGCAGAGGAAAGGGGCGGGGGATGGGGAGGATGTAAACACAAAGGTTGTGCAAAGCCGGCAGTCACGTGGCGCGTTCGCCGGGGGCGCATCACTCTTAAGGGTGGTATCGCTACAAGGAAGAATTAATAACACTACACAACATTAACACAATGAAATATCTAGTGAAAGTGTTTATATAAACTGAAGTTCATCCAAGTGCATAAAATCCTTAAGAGTGATGTCCTCCGGTTACTGCTATATATCGTACGTATATATGAAGTTATTTACTGCATATCATACTGAAAACTAATAACATCTTAGATAAATTGTATATAATACAACAACCAATCTAAGGAATATCAGTATAAAACATATCAAACTAATGTTAACATATCTAGCACTTAATATAGATTAAAATTAAATTAGTTAAAATTATACATTTCATCGGTAGTACATAACATTTTCTTCACGTGTTAGTCACAAGAAATTTTGGTGAGTTTAATTAAATATAACTCTATGCACTGTCCGCAATTTCTAAGTATAATGCATGTAATTATCAAGCAGTCCAAAATATTGTTATAAAAATGCACTGAATGCATGCTCTATCACATACTACATACTTGCATGTGAGTAATAATATCACTATTGAATGTTAATGTTACATACTTAAAATAGATTATACATGTGACTGAATTTTATTTATGAAAATTATATCAGTAAAGAAATAAAATATGAACAATATGTTCCCACGCCAGTAGTAAATGATGTACTAAACTACGTAAAGAGAAGTAAAGTAATAAAGTTTTTTTCTGTTTTAAGAGTAAGAACAGGTTTTTTTTATGTTTAATCCAAATTTATAAACTTCAATTCTACCAAAATTCAAAATTTATTAAAATAAACTAAACTAAATTTATATAAAAAAATAAATAATATAATAATAAATAATTTATATAGACTTTTTGTTTTTTTCTATAAGACCCGTAGTCTATTTCTTCTTCAATTCTTGTCCTTTTCCTTCTGTTACTCAAAGGTTGACTGGAAGAGATCCCTTTTAGGGATAAGTCCGCCTTTATACATGTACTTTTTTACTTTTTCTTTCTCTTTACTAACTATATGCATAAAGAGAAAGAAAGAAAAAAATAAATAAAATTGCCGCAACGGATTAGCCATAACAACGTGACAGACAAACTTTCGCATTTATGATATTTTATATTAATATATTAGTTGTGCCAGCGGCTTCGCCCGTATGGAAATCAGTGTGTCTCAAAATTCTGGTCATAAAAGTATAATAGTTATTGTGAGTTCATCACAAGACAACGACAAGCTGTCGCAGGCTTTTTCTTTTTTTTTTGTAGATATACAATTCTCTAGCACATTACTGTGGTTAATCTCTGTTAGTTACGCGAAGCACCTAACATAATTTACATAAAACGGTAATGTACTTAAATCTTCAAGAAGAATTGCACTTTATTTTTGTAAAAATCGTTCAAAAATCTGTGTAGTAGATTTTGGAAAATCGATCACATACAGACAGAGAGCTTTTGAGGAGCTTTTATAATAGTTATAGAAGAGTATAGATAATAATAGGGCTACATTATACTTTGTATAATTATCAGATGCTCTCGACTGGTTTTCAAGCTCAGCAGGATATATAGTTTATCAGCCATTTCTTTTTATTGTTTCATTAGGTATTGTCCCGGCGGCTACTTATGACGGCAATAGTTATTTTTGATTTATTCATTGCAGAATATCACTACTTGCTTATAATTAATAACAAATAATAAAAAAAAAATTGATGTCTATTTAATGTGCAATTTAGATTCAAAGTGAGAACACAATTTGTATCGTTTGAAATTCAAATCGCATGTGGGGAAAACCGTGATTTAATATTTATTTATTTTAAGAAGAGTAAGTACTTTAAGATTAAATTAAAAAAAAATTGAAGTACGCCTTTTACGCCGATAAATTCATGGAGAGAGTAAACTTTTTGTAGTGGGAATTTCATATAATATAATTTAATTTAATTTAATGTAAATTTATTTCATTTAATATTATTTCACCTCGTAAGTTAGTTACTATCGCAAGGCAAAAAAAAGTTTTGAACTGAAACAATGTAAGTTTAAAAAATTAAAATATATCCATCATTTAAAAATGCATTATTGCGATGTTTGCCGGACTAATACATTGTTAATATGTGATAATATTTTATAAGAAACCAATTGATTGAATATTCCTTCATTTATTTTTAAACGAAATTATTTATTCCTTTTATTGTATTTCCTAATAATGTGTACACTTAAAATATTACAGTGTATTTCAGTTAAAAGTTAATACCTTTTTGATGGTGAGAATTGTGTTATAACGAGAATTGGGTTAAATTGGATTTTTCATTGGAATTGGATAATCAAAATTGCCTTAATGATCACAGACCTTCGAGAAAAGATAGCTTAGGAATAAGAAGTCGATTTCATTAATTTATCGATTTATATAATTTTAATACTACTACAAAGTTAAAAAGCTGTGATAGCCCAGCGGTATCCGCGACTCTTTCGAGGAAGTCACGGATTCAAACTCGGGCAGACACCAATGAGTTTTTCTGTTAAAACTTATGTGTTGAATTGATAACTGCTATTTATCACACGCTTTTCGGTGAAGAAAAACATCGTGAGGAAACCTGCATATCTCTAGAGAATTCTGGAGACATGTGTAACCTACCAATCCGCATTGGAGCAGCGTGGTACGTCTTAGCTCCTATCCTTCTCTCCAAAAACGGAGAGAAGAGGCCTATTTCCAGCAGTGGGAGAGTCTGTTACTCTCCCAATACTTACTTTCAAAGTTAAATAAATATAAATAAATAAAAATATTTATACGTTTAATAATGTTTATACGTATATTTATGTATATTTTTAGTAATTATATAGAGTTTTCCAAAACAAGACCATATCTTCCCTCATGTGTGATTCATAGTTTTCGCACGCGTTAGTTTTTATTTCGTGAGAATTTATTAGATATTAATTTGAAAGGCGTAACGGATGATATATTAAATATAAAATACTTAACATAACTAACATACTTAACGATAAGGATCTATATTAAATCCATTTAAATAAACAATCTGTGAAATCCTTTTTTTTTAAGGAAGCTTTCTATATCTGTATCGCCAAAAGTCAATCTTTTAAGATAGGCTTTTTAAGATATAGATCAATAAAAGGATTATTACCACCACTGACTATTATTTTATACCTCAAAGGGATTTGGCAAAGTTTTTGGTGAAAGCTGTCAAGTGGTTTGATTATTCCGAAATTTGCAACAAATATAGCCTAAATTTCAATCCATTTAAACTAAAACCTTTACTGATCATACATTTAAACCTGCTTTGTGAATTGTATTTTAGTAGTTTTTTTAGATTATTGTGACGGTTGCGACAGGGCACTATGTTTATAATACAATCTATCTGCTGTTTATTTACTTTCGCTTATACTTATGTTTATACAGTATCTGCTGTTATTTACTTTCGCTAGAACAATCTACATTATCATCCTCCTGCCCTTATCCCACTCTAAGTGGAGTCGGTACAACGTGTTATAAACATGTTGTCAGATGATTTGGCTATGTATTTTATGACCGGCCGCCTGCTTGACGTATTTGACGTCGTACTTTAGTCGTATTTTACGACACCTCGGTTAGAAAGAAGTTAGAAAGGGTGGTATATTCTACCCAGGCGGACACCACACGGCGGGTTGACTTATTTTAGTCGCCTTTTACGACACCTCGGTAAGAAATGGGGGTGGTCTAGTCTTCATACCTCACGGCACCGGGAGAGCAATCTACAATCTAATAAAATTGTATAGTTGATAATCAATATAAAAAGCTTTCAACAACCCCAAGCTAAGCATCCGAAACTAATTGAATAAAATCGCCCCTGATAACGTCCGGGCCAGCATACGTCAAGAGTTGTTTATGTCGGCAGAAACTTAATAGAGATATTAAATTTGGCTTTAATTTATTCAATTTGGAGCGAGTTTGCGATGAAACAATGGAAGCAGGGCGGAGCTTGGTGCGTCCCGCCCGCTCGCACACCTGTGCAAACGTATTTAACATGGAATAGGGCTGCCAGCTTTCAGGAAACCCTAGGCTTTGGGAAATCGTACCAACGGCAGGCGTGCCATTAATGGGACACGACACAATATTTTGGACACGTCACTAATCACGATATTCACCGATCACTAATTAAACTACGCTATAACATGTAGCTTTTGGTATTAGATAATAAATACCAAAAGCTACATATTTTCAGCGGTTTCGGTTGCGTGGAAATCAATGTCACAAAATTTTTCCCGAATTGAAATTTTGAACATAAAAGCAGTTCATCATTCTTACTTTTCTTACCCTTATCCCACCTTAAGTGGGGTCGGTACAATATGTCTTCTTCCATTCTCCTCTATCATTGGTCAACTCTGGTGCCACTCCTTTAACATGCATATCATTTTTCAAACAATCCATCCATCTTTTTTTCGGCCTCCCCCTAGCCATACATCCATCCACATTCATAATTAAAACTCTTTTGGTCACATGATTTGAACATAAAAGTAGTTATTTTGAGTTAATTATAAAAGATAGAGACATGGTCTCGCGGACTTTTTTTGTAGTATTTTTGTAAATCTACAATTCTCTAGTACATTACTTTAGTGTATTTCTGTTGGTTTACGCAGCGTATGCAACTAAGGCTACCAGCTGGAGAGTTTAAGCGCGCGACCTCTTCAACGTAATTTACATAAAACCTCAATGCATTATTAACCTAAACCTTTGGGAAGAATTGCACTATCTTTTAGAAAAACTGTACAAAAATCTGTTCAGTAGATTTTGAGAAAATTGATCACATATATATAGACAGACAGACATTGGGGACTTTGTTTTACAATATGTATAGACATCAATTTTAGCTTTTCTATTACAGCACTTGAAATAAACTATTTAAAGAAGGCTGATGCAGAAAGCCTACTATACTATTTAGGATTACATTATTGATAAGAATGCGTGGATATAGCTACTGATCGACCCTGTATAAGATAGTAATGACAAAATGTAACTTCTTTGAAAAATCTCTATCTATTCATTGATATCTAAGCCAGAAGTTTTATCTTGTAATCCTTATTCATTACAGACATTTCATACCATATTTATCATACCATTACCATTACCATATTATACATTCAACTTTATAATGTTCTAGTGTAAACGTGATGTTTAAATAAAGCCTCAATCTATAAATTAAACTTGCAAATTATCTAAACAAAATATCAAATATACTCATACCTCGCTATGCGTCCGCTCTTTCTACGGCATTTCGGCATTTTATAACGGTACTCTTAAAAAAGTGCTTCTTTTTTCTTAAAAACAAGCACTGTTTTAAAGAGTATTTTTTTGATTTACGGCCTAAAATATTTCACATATGAACTCTCTCTCGATAAGCACTCTTTTTTATTTCCATAGCGAAAAATAATGACAACAGTGATCTGCAGATTGCCATTTCTTCATTGTTTCAGATTAATGTAATTTTTAATAAATTATGTATATATACATATATTTTATGTAACATGGAATTTAATTTATGTTTATAGATTATTGTTTGTTTTTTGAGTGTTATTATTTTATCTACTAATACACGTATTTTTGATTTAATGAAATAAAAAGACAAATGCAATGTTACATATTTATTAATTTTGGAACCGATCCCAATGAAGTTGTATTAATTTGTATTTAAATAATTGATTACTTATAAGGCTTTTCGCTTCATGGAATGTATCTAGGCCTTAGAGCAAGGTATAAGAAAAGAGAGCATAAAAACAAACTAGAATTTCATTAATAAAGATATAGTAAGTAATACAAAATTTATTTTAATTTGAAATTGTAATTATAATTTTTCAGAGATGTTTAAAGTAAAATTTTAAGCAAAGCGTACATTACCATGTAAATTGGGTTAAAAATTATTTTCGACTAGTTTATATTTATTATAATTTTGGCCATTTTACTCTACAGGAAATAAATTTTATGAAATAAAAGAAAATTACTTAATTCACTCAGTTTACACGATATATTAAAGGAATCATTGAGAATTTCCTCTTTTTAATATCCATTTGATATCGAGCGAAATCTCTGTGTTACCTACGTGCAGGATTTTAAGCGTATCTTTATTTTTATTGCATCTTGAGCAAAATCGTTCGAGTGGAGACCCCAGGGAGTGATCGGTTGGCAAACACCGCGATCCGTCGCAGAATTGCTACGCTTACGTAGTTTGTTTGCTATTTGAGTTCTTATGAAAACAAACTACTTATATTGCTTTTTTCTCTATACCAGATTTTTTCGGTAATAGTATTGTTAAATTAAAGTAGTGAAGCAGAGCGTTTGGTGTAAGTTTACACTTACTTCTTCCTAGCAGAGGGATAGAAACCTCTGCTAGGAAGTTTACACCAAACGCTCTGCTTCAGTTATTAAGAATTCTTTTTGATTTGTAGGTTTCATTACGATGTGTGCTTTTACCAAAAAGCGCTCAGCAGCTAATCACTCGTTGGCATAAGCATTCGCTTCTACAGTAAAATTCTGAAAACCATATTAGACTTGCCTACAGAAAGGTTTACTTTAAATCTACTTGATCTTTCAAGATTTAAAAGTGCATGAATAATCTTAATTGAATAGAGATTATTTTGATTTGTTAAATAGAGCTTATAAAATATTGAAAAAAGTGGTGTAAAAGAGACAATTGAATGTTATTATTAATCGTAATCTTAAATAAATTTAATGTCTTGCCGTTTCTACACTCAAAATTTAGTTTCGTATAGTTTTCGTTTATTTTTTATAAATCCGTCCGTCCGTTTATGAATAATACCGTCACTAGTATCGATTCTTATAAACGCTAACATATCAACAAATTAATTGATATACTTTAATCTATATAATATGAGGACAAATTTCAAATTCTCTTAATAGACCTGTCCATTTAAATCATGGAGTTAATGATGAATATTAAAGAGGGCGTATTATAACTTCAAATTCAATAAACTGCTTCTGACTTTCAGTTGAGTTCACAATTTTCTATATTAAATCGGTAGAGCGTTTGAGAGCGGGCGGGTTGCCATGATACCTTGGAGAAGTTAATAAGTCATAAATAGAAGCGAGACAGGGACAGGTGGAAGGGGATTGGAGTACGTTAAAAAGAGATAGATGCAAACCCCCTGAAAAGATGGTAGAATGCAATCGTGTGGAAAAAGGTGCTTCTACAAGTCGTCAGGTGTCACTAGACAGGTGATTATTTCTGAGATTATTATTTAATCTCCGTTCGGAGGAAACTATTTTGGCGAGTCTGTTGTAGTTACTCGCTAGACAAGGTCCGGACTGTATAGGAAATCAAATTAGCTTACAAAATTAGTTGCTTACATCTAGATAATTCCCCTAATGAGGACGACATTAATGTTGAAATAAAAAGCATTTTGCGATGTTAAAATCAATTAGGAAAGACACATACAAAATGGGAAACTTTAGATTTAAGCGTGCCAAACAATATGAGAGGACACAGTGAATTATTAATATTATTATATAGTTGTTAAATAATTAGTACGTAAAAGTCTCTTTTCCTTTAAACGAGAGATGCCTTTGCCCTACTGTGGGATAGTAATGGGTGGGATAGTGTGGGATAGTTTACAATACTTGAATCGCATCTAAGCTCATCATGAAATGACATGACATATTAAAAAGTTTAAACAATCAGTACTTTTAATAGTTAATTAGAGAGTTTTTAGGTCCACCAATAGAAAGATAAATTAATTAAATACTAATATATTTTATTTAGTATCTTTTCAGCCTTTCGATGCAAATGATGATTCAAGATAGTGATTTGTTATCAATAAGAAAATTGGAGATAGGTTTTTGAGCATAACTAAACATTTATAAATGTAAATTAGAGTATTGTATTTATAAAAAACAAAATTGACAAAAAATGTGCTCATTATAAACGTTCTAAAGATTTGAACAATTTTTATCTTAGCACGAGTTGACAATATTTTTGGTTAAAGATTCCTCACCATATCCCTAAGTTGGTAAAGTGGTAACGTTGAAAGGCGATAAGCGCTGAGTGCGCTTTTTGAAAGTGGTCGAACGCTGTCAAGTGCTCGTTCGATGCCACTCCGGCTCAGGCGAAAGGATGCCACTTAAACATGTATAAATATCGTGGTAAATATTTCGATTTTTAAAAAAAAAAAGCTGGAACAGACATTCTGTATATACTAACTATACATATTTTCAAAGTTTCAGCTACAAATTTCATATTTGACCCTCATAACCTCATTATAAATAAATAAATAGGTACAAGGGTCATTTATATACTTACTCGTTTCTTATATTTACGTAAGTATCAAGACTTAGTTTCTACCGACGGACTATATTACTGCGATAACAATTTTATGTAACTTTTTTGTTTCTTTTATTTCAAGCATAGAACTAATCAACGGAACAATATGATATTGTTCTGTTGATTAGTTTAAAGGTGAAAGAAAGAACTCACCATCTAACACATACTTTTATTTATTATATTCATATGAATTTTTCTTCTATATATTGGCATCCACTAAACTGTAAAAAATTTACATTGATTGATATGAAAAAAGGGTGTATTCAGCGTATTTTTATACAAATTTCTTCTAAAATTCCAGACGGAATCATAGCGACATTTTGCCACATTGTTATTGCGATATCTTCTTACAAGATCTTTTTATAATCATAATACTCGTAGCTATATATAGCCATACACTTTATCACGTAAAAAATGCTGCTTCTTCTAAAAGTATAATAGTTGCAAGGGCACTCACAGCAACTTTTTATTTCGCTTAGACATATCTATGTAACGTTTCGATAACATTTGAGAGGTTATTATTGCATATTAGACTGGCCCGTTGGCGCAATTGGTAGTGACCCTGCCTTTGGCTCCGCGGGTCGTGGGTTCGATTCCCGCCGAGGACCAACATTTTCTATGAGTGAATTTATTGCTCTTTGAGCCTGAGTGTATATTTGTATTTAAATATGTATTTAAAAATATATAAGTATATATTCACCAGTTATCTGTCTACCATAACAAAAGTATTAAGTTACTTACATTGGGGACGGACGACCGTGTCTGTAAGTGTCCCATATATTTATTTATTTATTATCATTTACTATTCTATTAAAGTTATAAGGAAGGTTTTAGACAAATTGCGGCAATCTATATTTCTGGATCAACCAACCCTTTTCGTCGAAATATTTAAAATGGTTGAACGCTTTATTACTTTATACTTAAAATAATTCTGATGACTGTTGCTATATTGGCAATGTTAAAAATTTCTCAAAAAGTTTAAAACATTTTGTAATTTTTGATAAATACACGCTGTGCTTTTTAATCGGTCACTCGAAAAGTGAATGCAGAAATATCTCAGGCATGTAAGAGTTTGTTTAGATAATTTTAAGTTAACGTTACACAATTTATTATAAATGTTATGTGCGCGTTTTTTTTGTTAACCAAATAAATACGTGGCACACCCTAGAAGTTGTTGGAAAATATCAGATATGAATAGTTTTTTTATAATATTATAGATCAGGGCTTCTTAAACTGTGGGTCGCGACCCCCAGGGGTGTCGCGAGACTACTGAAAGCAAAAGGCGTCGCAAAGATCTGATACTTTTCAATCATTATTGATACAACTACATGGCTGCAGCTGTCCTTTCAACAACTTTTCTACCAAAGATTTATTGATATTTCTCCTCCTAAGTTCCCTCATTACCCCTTTTCATTAAATTTAATTAAATAGATTTTATTAAATTTATGATTGGTTAGTTTACAACAATTATAAATAAAATTTTAAAATTAGTAAAATAAATACAAATAAAAATCATACAAAATACTATTGTAGTTTTATTATAACTATTTTTTGAAAAAAGTGGCAATGCAAAACTGTTATATACATTGTAAAATAGTGCGATATTACATCTACATCTACGGTTAATATATATTTCATTATATGGAGGAGGGGGTCGTTTAAAATTTCCTAAACTTTAAGGGGGTCGCTATATAAAAAAGTTTAAGAAGCCCTGGTATAGATCATTCATGACAGAATACGTATAATGTATTAGTACCTGGGTGACTAAGCCTTGCTCGGTAATTTTTAAAAAGATATAAAAAAAATGCAATTAAAAATAATAATAATAAGAGAGCGCCAAATGACTTATTGGAATCGATCGTACGTTTTGAATTTTTTTAACACAGCTTTGCATTTGATAGCTCAAATATCATTTGCATTAAATTCTACATTTAAGCATTTTTTTAATACCCGAAAACAGGTATAAAACGACAATAAAAAAAATGAAACCTAGCTGGTAAAAATCGATTCCCCTCAAAACCCCTACATGCTGAATTTCATGAAAATCATTGGAGTCATTTCCGAGAATCAGAAAATATACATATACATGATTAACTCATTTAAATATTAAAGATACATAGTATAACAGTACAGATAATATTAAACAACAAATATATATGACCAATAAGCATTACTGCAACTGCAACAATTAAGTACCAACTTTGTTCATGAAAAAAATGGTAGGATAGTCACGAAATAGAGCAAATAAAGACAGTGTAGTATAATTCTAAATGACAGTTGACTCCAATAAAGGCTTATCGTAATTTCTTATATATGTAGGTATATTGAAAAATGCAATTTACAGTTACATTACCTAAAGGTAACCTATCATCCTCCTGCCATCCTGCTTTAAATGGGGTTGTCACATGATTTGGCTACGTATTTTACAACCGGTCGATTGCCTGAAATCCACTTATTTTAGTCGTATTTTACGACGCCTCGGTAAGAAAAAGGGAGGTCTATTCTACGCAACCGGATACCACTTTGCGGGTCAACTTACCTTAGTGGCCCTTTACGACACATCGGTAAGAAATGAGGCTAGTCTATTCTACTCAGACGGATACCACATGGCGGGTCGACTTACCTTAGTCTCCTTTTACGACACCTCGGTAAGAAATGAGGGTGGTCTAATCTACTCAGCCGGATACCACACGGCTTACATTACCATTAACCTAATAGTTTCTATTTTATTTAGCGTTTTCATTCCTTTTGTTATGTAAAGGCGAATGATAGTTTTGAAAGCTTTATATTTTATAGCGAAGGATTAAAAAAGAACGGAGAAAATCACAAGCTCAGCATTTAACTAGATTGCGTTTTACCCCCCGCTGACGTTTCAACTTATAAAAGAATGCATTAATCAGCGTAGAGAGGGTTGCCGCATTTTGTCGGGCAAAGTTAGCGTGACGATTTTATTGTGTAACCGGTTATTTTACCCGGTTTTATGTGCATATTAAAAGTACTTTTTACATTTTTAAACTTTGATATTATGTCATAAAAAAGCTACATTATTTTACAATTTTATTTATTTATTCTTCTTGCATATATCTTAACAAAAATATGTAATGTAATGATTAACGAGGACTTGCAAGGGCGCTTATCGCCTACAGCTATCTCTTACAGGCTACCCGTAACTTACGGATCTTAGAACAAAAATAGGTTGGTGCGACACAAATTATAGGAGTTATTTAATTCGTATTTATACATAAAGTATAATAGATTACACAAATTTGAATACTAATACTACACATATACTATACAGTATACATACCTTAATACATATTCGTAAAATATAATACATATTCCTATAATTTAATACATACAAATATTACCTATAATATATTACACACTAATATTAGCATATAGTTTTCTAATTTTATTAAAAAAATAAAAGATTTGCATTTATTTTTAAGTTGAAACAGTAAAATACCGTAAGGTATGTACAATACTATATACAATGTACAATACTAATGTATACTAGCTGTGATGGCCCAGCGGTGCGACCGTGTGAATCTCTAGAGACGATCACGGGTTCGAACCCGGGCAGACACCAATGAGTTTTTCTCTTAAAACTTATGTGTCTAATTGATAATTGCAATTTATCACACGCTTTTCGGTGAAGGAAAACATCGTGAGGAAACCTGCATATCTCTAGAGAATTCTGGAGATATGCTTGAGATTATTTTAAATATGTTATGCATTAGGAGCTCTTAGTCATTATTAAAATATATATTTCGGCTATAGAAGATTTATAAATTTTCGAATTGTATATCGTATGGATAATAAGAAGAGGAAGAATACTCTTTATTGTACACACAGAAGAGAAAAAATTACAGAAATTTATAAACAAATACAGGTACAATAAGGCGGCCTTATCGCTAACCAGCGATTTCATCCTGGCAACCTTAAACTTTATGGAGCTGAATAAAATAACTGGTAGGATAGTGTACCACAGAGTATATAGATAGTTATAAAGTAAAAGAATATATATTTCTCTACATACAATAAACTTACATTAAATAATATTAATTAATATTTTATTGTACAGATAAACAATTAGACCATTACGACTATTTGTTTGCTATTTACACTCAATTTATATTAAGTAGATTTGTTAAGTTACGTTGATTGACCGTTTTTTTTATTTATAAATAACTGCCATATCCATTACAGACAGGATTATACGTAAAATATTACAGAGATTCAAGATCGGTGGTCCGTGGAAACTTCATTTGCGAAATCCTCTATCCGTGAAATGAAGTCAGGTCGATTTTGGCGAAGTCAGCAAACGGCCGTGGGGTCGTTCATCTGCTCTTAGCATAAATTTGGTTTTATCAGCGAATTTATTTCAAATATAATTTTTGTTTTGTCCTTAATATATATTTTATCTATTAAACTACACTATATACTGATAAGTATTGATTTGTATATAAATAAAATAAAATAATAATTTTTTTTTTAAATATATAATTTAAAGCAGTTTTGATGGTCTGTGCATAAAAAAATTGTTGCTTTTATTAGTCATAGAATTTGCAATAATATAAGACTAATTTTATTGCTTTCGAGCTAAGAACTGTTTCTTAAAAAAATAATTATAATAATAATGAGGCCACCTCAATTTGTGTAAAAATTATGTTTCTTTCAATTTAGAATACAGTTCTTATAATATCATAGCGCAATTGAGTGTCAGTTGAATTAATTATTTCCAAAGTAAAATTCCTCATTAAGCAAAATCACTTTCCAAGACTACCAAACAGACACCTTGCCTAGCTAGATTAATGCGCCTTTGTCCGCATGGATTTAAGTATTTAGATTAGAAATACCATCAAAAATATAGGCGTACAAAAAGCGTTCTATATGAATAACGATCGCAAACACAGAAACACGTAATACACACACACAACGTCTTCTCCGGCGTAGATGAGGTCCCAGATTTCTGACCTCAGTAGGTCGTGGCTTCTTGCCACTCTTTCGTCTTCGCAATGACTAATCAAAGTCATACCATCAGCCTTCACTACACGTCGCCCTAAGCCTTGGTCCGGCCTTACAGGAGGCACCGTTAGGGCGCTAGTAGAGCTTCTGCGCTCTACTCTCAACATTTCACAACCTCGATGATGTTTCTGCGCTCGCGTGTCACTCTCGGTGACGTTGTAAAAGCCTTTAGGGCTAACAGCATACAGTCAATTTAAAAAAAAAAGATTAGAAATATCATCTGTAACTCTCCACTCATAGCATATGTATATTTCCGTAAAAAACCACGTTGATCCGTTACTTTGGTCAGACATGAAAGAAATAAAAATAAACAAACATACACAAATTGATTGTTATAATATTACTATGGAATACTTATGTGCATTTGCATAGATACATGTTTAGTTCATATTTGTACGTGTAACTAGTCACGAACATGTAAAAAAGTAATAGCCAATTTACTGGAAATTTTAGAATTAGCTGTAACTAGCTTTCTATAGTCACGAAAATGCAAAAAAGTAATAGCCATTTTTACTGGAAATTTTGGAATTAGATGTAACTAGCGTTCTATAGTCACAAACATGTAAAAAAGTAATGGCCATTTTTACTGGAAATTTTGGCATTAGCTGTAACTAGCGTTCTATAGTCACGAACATGTAAAAAAGTAATAGCCATTTTTACTGGAAATTTTAAAATTAGCTGTAACTACCGTTCTATATTCAGTAACATATAAAAGAGTAATAGTCATTTTTACTGGAAATTTTGGAATTAGCTGCAACTAGCGTTCTATAGTCACAAACATGTAAAAAAGTAATAGCCATTTTTACTAGAAATTTTGGAATCAGCTGTAACTAGCGTTTTATAGTCACAAACACATAAAAAAGTAAAAGCCATTTTTACTGAAAAATTCGGAATTGTTTTTGTATTTATACATATGAATAGTGGATATTATTAATTTTACGTTGTGCGAAGAGTAGTAACTTATTGAGCATTTGATTAAAATAATAAAAGTGGCCACTATGTTAATCGCACTGAAATATTTATAAAGGTTTACTCAAATAAAGTTGACAGACGACGTTTCCTGCTTTTAATTGAGATATGGTCAGTACTTCGATTTCCAACTTGCCTGTCAAACTTGGTGATTATTTCATAAATCTTTTTTTTCTCAAAGCTATCTTTTCTTTCTCAAAGGTCTGGAAAATAACTTGTCGTCATTTGGTGACAAAATTAATGCTAGGATGTTACTTTATTTATGTTTGGATTAGATTGTAAGTACCCATAGAGTCCAATTACTTTTTAATTATAGTCAATTATTTATTATTTAAGTTTAAATCACAGAACTATTTTTAAGAACATTGAGCATGCAGTTCTATAGTTAATTAATTATTTAATTTTTAATTTAATCTAGGTTTCTTTTTCGTAAGAGTTAATGTTTGCACGTTTGTATTGCAATTATATTATCTTATAAGAATACTATATTTTTTATAATATTTAGATATTTTTTTTATATTAGCATATAACGATAAATTTTAAAAACTAAAGTTATTTATTCAATCTGTATAAGGACACTGTATTAGAAGAAGATAATTTGGAAACTAAATTTAAAATTTATTCAATTGAAAATATACGTTATGCTACCTATTTATATGAAATTAGCATAGCATTTAGTGTCTGCGTTTCTTGCAAATCTGAGTGGTAACGTTCATGGGATCGATACTAGCTCTATGTACTTTTGGACCTCCTGAAAATTTTCTGAAATGTTACAAAACTCCGCCCCTTTACAGTCAAGGCTGTTATTGGCGGAAATACGTCTAGTTCCGTAGAAGTATCGACCAATGGGTGTTGAGGCTACGCGCAGCCGTAGATCTACGGTAGAGCCGCGCGGGGTGCTACACAATCGACAGACGCTACGACGGTCCTGCTACGCCTAGGAACAGAAAAAATGTAAGTAAATTTATTTAATGAATAAGTTACTATGTAAAACATTTTTTCAAGAAATATGCACCTTTATTCCGATTTTTATAACGTAAGTGGTTTCTTTCAAATGAATACAGATGATTCGTGACCTAGTTACCTATTTGTACGTAGTATATATAGTATGTATGGGTTCATTACGTAACAGTTTGATTTAAATGTTTTACAACAGTGTGAATATTTTTTTAAATATCATGAATAACCATATCTCCTTTTTTGTATATTAAGACGACGAAATAAATATTTTTAAACAATAATGCTATTATTTTTAAACATGACCAATAATTATCCTAAAACTAAGTTTAAAATTAAATAATCTTCATGAATTTTTGAATATTCTTCAATAAGATTTCATTGTAGCTTTAACAATACATCAATTTTTAATTATTCATCAAGTGAAATTTATTTTTTATGTATTTGAAGTATTCTTTGATTTATATTTATGAGTTAAAAATTCTTCAATGTCTAAAATTCAATTCCATTGAGATTTATGCGTGCATACCCGCGTCTTTAAGTTACAACAAGATTTATCTGGTGTCATTATGACCGATGGAAAATACGGAAAAGGAAATATAATGTGGTCGTTATTATTAGTTCGATTGAAAAAACTGTACCTTGTTAACTTATATCACGGTTTACAGGTTTTAGCAAAGCGTGAGCGGGATTACATGAGGAGGATCGGTATTCCGCAATGCAGGGGCTCCAAGCCGCGAAAGAGAAGGCCTCTGGCCTCTTCGCCAACAAACCCCTTCTGCTCAGGTAAGTAGCATGCTTTACAACTGAAACTTATGAATGTAATTATTTGTCATCAATCATAATAAGAAGATTATAGTGCCAACCGATTACTACCCATTACTTAAATAAAGATTTATAAGTATATGACCCTTATCTCACTCTAAGTGGGGTCGGCACAATATGTTTTTAATATGTTGGTACATGTTTTGCCTAGTTTTGTTATGACCGGCCGCTTACCTGACGTCAATTTACCTTAGCCGCCTTTTACATCTCGGTAAGAAATGCAGGTGGTCTACTCAACTAAGCAAGATACCACACGGTGGGTTCAACTTGCCTTAGTCGCCTTTTAGGACACCTCGGTAAGAAATGAGGATGGTATTCTACTAAGCCGGATACCACACGGTGGGTCAACTAACTTTAGCCGCCTTTTACGACATCCCAGAAAGAAATGAGGGTAGGCTATTTAACTCAGCAAAATACTACACGGTGGCGATAGCAGCATAGTTTATTGTCAAAGAATCGTTGAGTAATTGACATCAAAACCGATATAGCTCATTGCGATGCCAAGCTAAAGTATCAATCGACAGGAGATATACTACGAATATATGGTGAGTGTAAGGGCTCTATGGAATGGAAACAGCCGCAAAACGCATCGTAATCCATGGGAAACTTATTACTATAGGCGTATTTGGCATGATTTGGCTAGGACCTACTTACGAATTTCCAAAGGTTGAAAAGTAAGAAAACTCGGAATAAAGGTTGTTCATTTCTGTTCATCGTATGTTCACTTAAATATAATCATAATTGCAAATAATTTATGAGCAGTTATGAGAGCTTGTTGTATTATACTCTGGTATTAGGTTCTACACGCAGTAGATGCAATTCGTTCGAAAACTCATTGATGTTAAATATTGAATTAAGACATTTTAAATACAGAGTTTATATTGCTAAGGCTTTCCATTCGAATGTTTTATATTATATGTTTAAATACTTGCAAATTAAGATTCAGAAAACGTTTAAAGGAAATATTGTTGCAATTAAGTTAATGATCAGAAATTCGAATGAAATAAAACTATTGCGTACAGGCCGACTTCTATATAACCTGCATTCGATTGACTAAATAAGGGCTATGCATGATTAGCTGCTTTTACAGATGAGGACTACGAGTTGAAACAAATTAAATTGACTGAGTTTCTATAACCAATCACCAATTTTTATTGTATAGTTGTAAAAAAACTTTAGACAGTCAAAATGTGGAAACTGTAGCAATTTATTTGTTAGATAAGTCAATCGTCAATAATATTGACAACGGATAATACGCGTCGCAATAGAAATAAAGGGAGAAATCACTTTCTTGTCTTCAGCGAAAAACTTTGAAGTGTAGGGTTTGCACCATTGCCGATACATTCCATCGTCTTATTTTCTGAAACTTCTTAGTGTTAGTCCTTCGAACTTAATTATTATTTTTTGAGTCGTGTTTTGAACTGTGGTTTGAACAATTGAATTCTAAATTTTAATCGTAAAATGTTGAATCTATACTTCTCTGCACTATTGCATATATTAGGTATTTTTGTGCCGTGTTGCCGTGTTCTATCCGGCGGAGTAGAATACACTACCCTCGTTTCTTACCGAGCTGTCGTGAAAGGCGACCAAGGTAAATTGACACGATGTATGGTATCTGGCTGAGTAGAATAGTCATGAATAGTTATTTTTTAAGTATTATACATTATTTGTGATTAACCGTGTGATATCCGGCTGAGTAGACTAGACTACCTTCATTTCTTACCGAGGTGTCGTAAAAGGCGACTAAGGTAAGATGACGTCAGACAGGCGGCCGGTCGTAATATTCTTAGCCAATAACAACATGGTTAAAACAATTTGTGCCGATCCCAATTTCCGTGGAATTAGGACAGGAGAATGATAAACTGATTCATAATACCCAAAATATAAAACATACTTTAAGTCGAAAAGTACAAGTATATCTACCACAAACGACAATTATCTGGAAAAACCAAATAGAGCTTTTCGGTACCCAATGGAGTGAACATCACAAATAATGCGATTATTTGGATCGCAACCCTAGCCGCCAGCGACTGCTTTGCACTGATAACAAACAGACAGATCCGGATTTGTGTCGTCATGCGTATCGGGACTGTTTGTAGCTGCGTCGATTTGGCAGACATGTATTATAAGAACAGAAAATAAATCTTACAATATAGTGATTGATTGACTTTAGATCATCATCCGTACTGAGATTTTATTACTTAGAATTTTTAAGAATAAAAATACAAACATTTTATAGAATTAGGCGTTACTTTGCGGAGGTCCGTAATACAAAAGTAATGAGAATAGTATTTTGCTATAATCCGCGATAAAAGAAAATATATGTAATGCTACATGTAGAGTGTACTATTCGTTCTCATACCTGATACATGCATAATTTGTAAGAACTCATGGACTACCCGACACCGATGACACAACAATACACAAGCATTGCACACATTCACCACCACAATCTCAACAATTGTTTCGCCCCGTAACCGAAGCATTGTTAGGAGATAGACTTCAAGACAAAATCGCAAAAGCGATTTTGTTATGGAGTGAACGAATAGTACACTCTACGTTTAGCATTACATATATTTTCTTTTATCGCGGATTATAACAAAATAATATTCAAATTACTTTTGAAAAAAAAATACAAACAGATTTGTCAAGATGTATTTTAAGATGTACAAGTTTGTTTTTTAATTATTATCTTCGTCAAATAGCACGTTGTTTGTTTAAGTTTGTTGTAACTCATTCTTTTATTATATACTTAATTAGCCGTTATCTTTTTGAATACTTGCGAGTTAAATTTAAAACCATATTATTAAAATCGGTGTGCCTGTCACGGTCCTGACCTCGTAAGTGCCGAGAGTCTACTTTATATTCATTTATATTTTATATGAATATATGATGTTTGGAGTGAGAATAAACAAAAGAGTTGGAACAGTCGGAAAATGATACCATCCTATAGCAGTAACAAAAATTCGAACTCAGTCAAAAATTCGTCATTATTGGACCAATGGTAACGTCATTTAATTATTAGCTTGAAAGGAATTGATCAATTAATCGATTAATTAAGCAGTTATTAATAAATATACGTTCATATATTTTTCGTTAAGAGTTAATACCAGACATGATTTGGTCAGCTAATTCTGACCCAAATCGCCATCTGTATGGACGATCAGAAGTCGGCAGTCCAATTAAATCATAATTTAACAAAATATTTTATCCAAACTTAGGCACAAACCTCGAAGAAATTATTTATCCGTCGGTTCTGAGACATCTGTGACATAATATGAAGTAAAGATTCTGCAACAGTATGATGCAGAAAACAATTCAATGAATTGACACAATAATTTATTCAAAAGCGTGCTTGATTCATATTTAATAAGAAAGGGGATTCTTAGGAAGTATGCCAAAACGTGAAGGACTCTACCAACCTGATACTCATTCATCACTTCAATATATATGATTTTGATAATAGTAATAAGGCAGTTATGTATGATTATTTCATTCAACTGGATTGAACTCCATTTGTTCTAACACGTAACACGATGCATCCCTAACGTTTTAAGCTCATAAATTGCGTTGCGAGAAAGGGTAGCTGGTTCATTATTTAGTCCGTTTAAATCACTAAGTCCTTAAAAGACATTAGTAGGCTTTGTAGCGTTATCGCAGTACACAAAAGAGATTTTCAACGAGCCGACAGGGGGAGCTTCCCGTCAATTATGGGAATATTAGAGTATAGATATAACATTCTATTAAGGATTATACGCTTGATGCAAATGAATATTCAATGTTCCTAACTAGTTGTACTGCGTTACTGCCAAATATTTTTATCAATACACGTTACTTGTAAGTTCAAGAAAAATTGTTTTAAATACAATTTCCTTCAAACAGTTGAATTAGTAATATAAAAAAACATTGTCGCCGTCATTATGTGCGAAGTCGTTAAAAAATATTAAATGGGATAACTTTTGAGAAAGCTTCTTATTTATTAAATAAGTGTAAATAAAAAATATCGTTGATTTTGTAGCAATATATAAGAGACATAATATTACGATGGCTTTTTTGCCAATTATTCGAAAAATAGAGTATTGGATTTCGATTTTCTTATTCTGTATAACATTTTATTCTCCATTTCATTCAGGTTAGTTTTTTGTTATTTAACTCGCTTATTTTTTTTAAAAAACAAGATGACAGAAAGAGGTAAAACCCTAACTAACCTAGGTGATAAAATCTGATTGCGAATTTTTATCAATACGAAAATGAAAATGTAATAATTTCCACTTTGTAATTTGAATTTATATTTTCATTTTTTTATCAATACCTGCCCATGTATATTTGTTCAGCCAGACACATAAATAGCAGTTTTATAATATTAGAGGGATATGAAAATTTGAATAAATTTAACCTTTCTTTCTAAGACATTCAGTAACAACACAAATGATAAGGGAAGAACATAAGATTCTTTTAATAAAACGTATATTCTGAATTAAAAACTGCACAATGGCGTAAAGTAATTAAAAAAAAACAAAAAATAATTATCATCCGCCTAGCGATTAATCAGCTAAAATTCATTTTTGTCTCTGGTGTTAGGGTTGACAGCTAAACGTGTACAGCACTCACGCTAATTGTTTCCGCCATTTGAATATTGCCGACGACAATTACTGGATTGGTCCATAGCCTTCAGGCAGCTGCAAGGACCCCTAAATTAATTGCTCTCTGCCACTTTGTTTTATTTCATCCCATACAAAATCTATATTTGTAAACAATAGGTTTTGCGAATGTAAATTTGCTACTGTTTACTGGGATTTGATTTGTCTTACGGGAAATCTTTGAATGCAACCCTAATAAATGTTAGTACTTGGTTGACCGAGCGTATCTCGGTAATTTAAAATAAACTTTAAAAAAAATAATGTTGGGGTTTAGCTTCGGATCGATCCTAGGTATTTACATTTCTCGAGACTGCTCATTCCCGGAATAAGCTACGCTGACGTGACAGTTTTTGGCAAAAATTCAATTCAATATAATTTTAAATATTTTTTAATGCCCAAAAACAGGGATAAAACAATTTTTTTTACATAATACCTAGATAGATCGATTATCTTCCCCCAAAACCCACTGCATGCTGAATTTCAGGAAATTCATTGGAGCCGTTTCCGAGATTCTGAGACACACAATTATTAATTACAATTTTTTGCACTTTTCCATCAAAGAAAAGTATCGCGAGGAAACCTGATCTTTGCTGGAGGATTCCTGGGATATGTGTAACGTATCTAATTAGCGTGGAATGTGTTAGGTTCTTAAACTTTTTCTCCAAAAGAAGAGAATTTTATGGTAATAACCAGGCCTCTATATTACTGTCATTTTTTTAAAATTCTGATTTAGTGCCATTTAGGTATTGTACAAGCTGTGATGGCCCAGCGGTAACACCGTTTGATTATTAAATAAACATACGGGTCACATCGCGTTATAATTGATTACCTTTGTATAAGGTTCTACGTTTCGGCAGAGTTGCATCCACCGTGGTCACGAACTGACTGGAGCGCCGCGGCGTCTTCGTTCCCGAGTACTACAGTCATTATTTTGTTCATCTACCCGCACTTGAACCGCACAATCCATATAAAGTCTGTTGCACACCACACTGATATTATCCGCACGCGATATAGCTTGCAACGATTTCGCGAAAGAAATCGTTGCAAGCTTTTTAAGTTTGCAGACTTTATATGGATTGTGCGGTTCAAGTGCGGGTAGATGAACAAAATAATGACTGTAGTACTCGGGAACGAAGACGCCGCGGCGCTCCAGTCAGTTCGTGACCACGGTGGATGCAACTCTGCCGAAACGTAGAACCTTATACAAAGGTAATCAATTATAACGCGATGTGACCCGTATGTTTATTTAATAATCAGTATGAATCGCGAAAGTTTAAAATCTACCAACACCGTTTGACTCTTTCGAAAAGATTGCAGGTTCAAACCCAGCAGACACCAATGAGTTTTTCTGTTAAATGTTGTTGTCTAATTGTTATGTGTCTAATTGATAATTTAAATTTATCACACGCTTTTCGGTGAAGGAAAACATCGTGAGGAAACCTGCATATGTCTAGAGAATTCTGGAGATATGTGTAACCTACCAATCCGCATTGGAGCAGCGTGGTAGGTCTTAGCTCTAAGCCTTCTCTCCAAAAACGAAGAGAAGAGACCTATTTTCAGCAGTGGGAGGATAGTAGCAGGCCGCTACTTACTTTTTTTTTAGGTTTTGTACAATTTTATAGTGAGTGTTTCTATTCATGTTCGTCGCATGACAGTTGGTGTTAGATTTCTGATTGGCGGCTGTTCAGTTTAGCCTGGAGGCTTTATTAAATTTAATGAGCAGTCCCTTTGTGGTCCCGTTGCGGTGCGGACGGCCAATTAGACACGGCTGGCGTACTCCAGTGCTAATAACTGTTAAAAGGATGTTTAGTGTAAACAGAGTACCCAATGTTCTGTTTCATCACTGTTTTCTAGTCTATTATGCTATACGCATTATAATATACTGATTTTTTATTTTACTTATATATTTGCTTACGAAATGTAAGATACAGATACAATTTCCTTATATTAATATAATTAATAATTCGGAAAAGAGTTTATCAACACTTGTGCTAAGGAATTTCTGTGTTACAAGTGCTGACACCCTCCCAAACATCATAAGTAGTATTTCTGATAAGGAGTTATTTAATAGTAATAATTAAAGTTAAGAGTACCGCCGTGTGGTATCCGGTTGAATAGTATAGTACCACCCTCATTTCTTACCGAGGTGTCGTAAAAGGCGACTAAGATAAGTCGATCCGCTGTGTGGTATCCGGCTGAGTAGAATCGACTAACCTCTTTTCTTACCGAGGTGTCGTTAAAGGCGACTAAGGTAAGTTGACCAACCGTGTGGTATGCGGTTAAGTAGAATAGACCACCCTCTTTCTTACCGAGGTGTCGTAAAATACGACTAAGGTAAGTCGTTAAAACGCAGCCAAATCATGTGACAGCATGTTTATAACATGTTGTCCCGATCCCACTTAGAGTGGGATAGTGGCAGGAGGATTTTTATGCTATACGACTAATATACTTATAATATAATACCCAAAAGATTTTTTATATTGTTGAGATAATTTATGGTATTCTTTAGACGCAAGGTGTATATTTTTATGTATTTAAAAATTTATGTTATTCTACTAGAATTATGATAGAAATATTTTGCTATAATATTTGTTAAAAACGCGTATTATCTATACTAATATATAAAGACGATGAGTTTGTTTGTTTTAACGCGCTAATCTCAGTAACTACTGGACCGATTTGAAAAATTATTTAAGTGTAAGATAAATTTATCGTGGAAGGCTATAGATATATATGGTTATTTATGATAACATCACTCTAAGATGAATGGAAGAGGAGCAGCAATACTTTATATGGCAAAACGATTGCTGGTTTAGTTACCTACTTCTACTACCTTCCTATATTACAATACTATATTTACAACACAATTTACAAAAATCGTTTCATTTCATCATCATTCATTATATCAAAATTAATAATAATATATGAAATGTATTTTTTGAAAAATTCTATAAAACGAATTTTAATTAACCAACAGTTTCTAAGTAAAATTTTCTACTCTCTTTATTTTACAGTCATTATTTTAAACGATAAAAATAGCAATCGTGCCTTGAGAATCCGTTCGTTTGATTTATGAGTCAAATGAGCCATAAATAACACTTCAAAACACATTCAATAAACAAGAATAAATACTTCATTATTTTTGAGATCAATTTTCAATAAACCAGGAGATATTATAGGTTTTGAATTTTAATGTGACGTTCGGATATTTAGGCTGTAAGCGGTGTCATCACTTGGCAGGCAGCGCTCAACTTTTATGTACCCCAATTTTATTGTTGAAATTATGTTAGTGTTACATTGTTGGCAACCGTATCTAATATCTGGGGGATCGATAGATCGGAGCCGGTTTGTCTGTCCGTCGGGACGGCGCGGCGCCGCGGTGGGCGCCTGGGGGACGTACGATGAATCTTACAAACAATCCGAATGAGATAAATATGCCTAAGGGTGACAGTGCAAATCTCTTTATTTTGTTATCGATATATAATTTTTTTTAAGGTGCTACTTAATCTTTTATTAACTTAATAATAAGTACCTGGGTGGTTAAACCTAGCTCGGAAGCGCCGGGTGACATGTGGGAATCGATCCCAGGTTTTGAACTTTTTTGATTCGTCCCGTTATCGATTAGGCTATAATTAGTCAAATCTAAATCTGGCATTTGACAGTTCAAATATCATTTGCATTCAATTCTACATTTGTGCTTTTTTTAATGCCCGAAAACAGTTGTAGAACTACATTTTATTTAAATGAAATTTAGTTAGATTGATATGCAAATTTTTTAAAAAATGTCGTGTTATCCCTGTTTTCGGGCTCTAAAATTTTTTGAAATTTACGTTGAATACAATCATAATTTTTCGCTGTCAAATGAAAAGTCATTGTGGTTCATTTGGGGAACGGGCGGTCTAGAAAGGTGAAAATACGTAGGATCAAGGATACGTAGGATACGTAGGAGCCCCACCTGCCCTATTCTTTTTTAATTTTTCCTTTCAATTTAATTGAAAAAAAAAAAAAAAAATTTTTTACATCATTTTAAAAATTACCGAGCAAGGCTCGGTCACCCAGGTACTACAAGATTAGCTCATTAAAATATTAAAGATTTTTTTGGTAAACATATGAAGAAAGTAAACAAAGCTTTTAATTTTGCTTTACTCTTTAAATTTTATATATAAAATGATTTTGTGGGTGTATTGTTTGTTTGTAATTGAGAACTAATTTCACAAAAGTTATAAAATTAATCAATTTTTTGTTTACGTTTGTTTATTTACGCCCGGCGGTAGAGCGCACTAATTGTGAGATATAATGAGAAAACCTCTAAAAGGACAGGATTTAATTTGCGTGGCCGGTGGGATGCAGAGAGGGCGGTGCCCACTGCCGGATTAATTCCAACTTCAAAGGCGATACTGGAATTACACTCTCTCATTAACAGAGACTTATTGACGACTTTTTAATCAAATGAACGTTTTATATACGGGGACGACAAAAGTATCCATATCATAAGAGCATTTGAAGCTAAAAAAATACATTAATACATTATGAATATAATGTCTGGAATGTTATTTAACTCGATGTGACTCGATTCCTAAACTTCATAAAATTTTTTAAATTTAGTTTTCTCTTCTTTCTTTGCTTACGAATTGTATCAGCCTCGCGACTCGCTGAGCTATGTTGGTGACTTTGGTTCTTCTAGTGATCTCCTCATTTCTGATTTGATCACGTAGACATACTTCGAGCATAGCTCGCACCATCACCGCTGAGTAGCTGTGAGCATTCTTATTAGGTGCATAGTCATTTACAAATTTAAAAGGCTACAAATCGATTTAAATTTAGTTTGAGCCTTCTTCCCTGTGAATATTTTAGTAATAAAGTTACGGGACACAATTGACATGCATTAGCGGTATTTCCTGTCGTTTTGGCGCAACGTCGTTACCGCCCGGAAATTCAATCGAGTTTCGCGTCTCCCCCGATGGAAAAGCGTAGCTTGACCTGAATTAATGCTCAATAATTTTTTCATGTTCATAATGGGATAACTACTTAAATATTTTGTTGAAACACGAGCTATATATCTTATTAATTTACCATTTTTATAACATGTTGTGCCGACCCCACTTAGAGTGGGATAAGAGCAGGAGGCCCTCTTTTTGTACTGTTGAGATTGCTGTAACCCATTCTAAAAATGTCAAGTAAAATTACTAATAAATTACACTTCAATCATGCGGCGCTGAAACATTTTTATTATGATTACTAGTTCTTGATTGGATATTGTTGATCTTTTATAAACTGAAGAGCGTAATGAAAGTTTATTGTCGCGAGAAATCAATAACATACTTGGCGGTTAAAGCGTTTAGGAGCGTTACCTATAAACTCAGCGTTCCATTGACATGAAGTTTTGGGTTTCTGATATATGAGACTGCCTTTAATAAAACCAGCGAAGATTTCATAAATTGCATATGAATAGTGGTGCCGTGCACGTCTATTCAAAAACGTTTAATGTGCTTAGGGAATTATGGCTTATTAGGATTGCGAGTGATCATTCCGCGTATGACTGACGTTCTAAATTTAAAAACCTTAACGGTTTTTGGATTTAGAACGTAATAGCCACATATTTTCCACTCAAATATTTTTTATATTTTAACTAATTACTTATATTTTATTTCTTCATTTATTTACGAAAATCTGTAGAAAATGAATAAAAACGAACACACGTTGGTAAACTAAAACAGTTTATTCAATCAGCGTAAATCAATATAGTAAGTTTTAAAAACTATGCAGTAACATCTTATAAGGATTTTAATATCTAGCTAGGTTTCATTTTTGAAAACTTTCTTTTTGTTTTTGTTATCAGGTACTGAAAAACTGTTACAAAATTATTAGAAATAGTAGTAGTTAATATTCAAGGTTGTAATAGCTCAGTGATAAACAGGCGGACTTAACAAGTCAGAATACCTGGAATCAAGTCTTTATTATCACCAACCATTTTTTTATATTAAAAAAATTACTGAGCATGACTCAGTAACCCACATACTTAACCATAGCAGCATAGACTAACTATTTGCTGCTTGTATTTGCCCTACCCAAATATTGTTCCACAATCTTAACTTAAAATATCGATAAGTCGAGTTAGTCGACGTTATTTTATAGACAAATTATTATTTGTTACTCAAAGTAGACAGAGTAAACAAATTAAATGACTAAAACAGTAACTCCCCCAATTTATTATTAATTTAAATTAGTATTTCATATCCTGCAAGTATATATAAAATAGAGAATTATATATAATATATAAAATATAATATTCCATACTTCATCATCATCTTCCTGCCCTTATCCTACTCTAAGTGGGGTCGGCACAACATGCTATAAACATGTTGTCACATGATTTGGCTACGTATTTTACGACCGGTCGCCTGCCTGACGTCAACTTACCTTAGTCGCCTTTTACGACACCTCGGTAAGAAATGAGGGTGGTCTATTTTACTCAGCCGGATACCACACGGCGGGTCGACTTACCTTAGTCACCTTTTACGACATCTCGGTAAGAAATGAGGGTGGTCTATTCTATTCAGCCGGATACCACACGGCGTAATAATATTCCATACTTAAATTGCGATGTAAAATAAAAGCATAGAGGCGATAAAGAGTGCCTTCCCTCCTATTGAGTGGTAAAAGACAGGAAAATTGCACACACTAGGTGCTTACAAGTACTCGAGACGTGGCGGAAGTGCCATAAAGTGCGAGCCGTCATGATCTCACTCCGGAGTCCTGATCAATAAGTCTTGCCGAAGTTAAATATTTGTTCACGGAGAACATTAGTGGCGATGGCGCGGTATTACGGAGGGCTGCTGTGTAATATACCACAGATTACTTTGCGAACAGAACGTTCATTGCATGTAATATTCATAACAATAATATCTTTTTCTGACCTTCTTGATCTTATTGGCCTGATTTATTTATTAATTTATTTATGCTCATACTTACTATACGAGGTGTGTTCAAAAAGTATCGCGAATTTTGTGTATTTTCAAAAATTATTTATTTATTCGTAAATATCTACTTTGTCCCCTTCAAAGTAATCCCTCTGGGATATTATACACTTGTGCCAACGTTTTTACAAATCTTCGAAGCACTTCAAAAAATAATTTTTTTGTATCTTGTTCAGCTCCTCCTTCGATGCCATCTTTATCTCGTCAATCGTGGCATAGTGTCGTCCTTTCATGGGCCTCTTCAGTTTCGGGAACAAGAAAAAGTCACAGGGAATACGGTGGCTGCGGTATCATTAGTCTGTTGTTTTTGGCCAAGAAGTCGCGTACAAGCAGCGATGTGTGAACAGGGGCGTTATCGAGGTGCAAAAGCCAATTTTTGTTTTTCCACAAATTATCGATTAAAATCGAATGGCACGAGCCAATCAATATGCCTAGGTTCTCGGCAATTTCTCTATCGATGATTCGAAGATTGGCCAATACCATTTTCTTCAATTCATCAATTTTTTCGTCTGTTGTTGAAGTGCTCGGGCGTCCGGCACGCTGTTCATCATTCACATCTTCTCGGCCTTTTAAAAACATTTTGTACCACCGATAAACGTTGCTTTTGTCCAAAGTAGCTTCTCCATATGCCACAGTCCACACTCGGAATGCATCCGCGCACTTAATTTCGTTTTTCACACAAAAATCGATGCAGGTGGTTCCTTGTTCCATTTTTTGAATATGTAAAAATCGAAGACGAACCAAAACACGTGCAAGCAAAGCAGCTGTCAACAATTAACCGAACATTCAAAATAGCCCAACTTGTCAGCATAAGTGAGAGACATATGTACCAACATAACGCCACAAAAAAATCGAAATTGGAATATATGTAACTCGCGAAAATTCAAAATTCGCGATACTTTTTGAACACACCTCGTAATTTAAATCCGCCGTGTGGTATCCGGCTGAATAGAATAGTACCACCCTCTTTTCTTACCGAGGTGTCGTAAAAGGCGACTAAGGTAAGTCGACCCGCCTTGTGGCATCCGGCTGAGTAGAATAGACCACCCTCGTGTCTTACCGAGGTGACGTAAAAGGCGACTAAGGAAAGTTGACGTCAGGCAGGCGACCGGTCGTAAAAATCGTAGCCAAATCATGTGTCGGTCGGTCAGTGGGGTCGGCACAATATGTCATAAACATGTTGTCACATGATTTGGCTACGTATTTTAAGACCGGCCGCCTGCCTGACATCAACTTACCTTTGTCGTATTTTATGACACCTTGGTAAGAAATGAGGGTGGTCTATTCTACTAAGCCGGATACCACACGGCGGGTCGACTTAACTTAGTCGCCTTTTACGACACCTCGGTAAGAAATGAGAGTGGTACTATTCTATATCGCCGGATACCACACGGCGTTTATATTTAGTATGTTAATTACAATCAAACTGACTTATTAGTTACTCTGTGCTACTTCGGACGTTTCAAGCATCCGTCGCCGAAATAAGAAGACGCCACTGAGTCTACCGGTTTGGCGCCAGACATCTATCTTGTAATCGATGAAGAATTTGAGACAGTCGTTATCGTAGAGAGAGAGTATGAGAACTATTTTTGGTATTGAATTCTAGTTTACGACAAACGTCTTTAAAAGTTACAATTATTTGATAAGTATACATGTGAATTATCTGCAAAAATTAAATTATTCTGAACAAATTTATATTTTATCAGTAATGTGAAAGACAATGCATACCGCAAATTCTCTATATTACTTTTAAAATTTATATTAAATTTTAGTTAATTCCTATGTCATATAATATTGTGCTGGAATCATAGTTTTGTTACGGAATTTAAAAAATAATTTATTACATATTAACTTGACAAATTAAGATAAATGGTTTAGAAACATGAAAGCTAAATATACAAAATTATGTTAAAGAAGTAAAGTTAAAAAAGCTTTTAACAAAATTTCATGTCCCTTCTGTTAACCGCTGAGCAGTTCCATCTGGAGCCAGTCCTGGCTGCAGCGTCAGGTCATGCTTATCATAAACATGCATTTTCATTGGTACTGGACCAATATATAAAATTTCAGCCCAATCGGACCACAGATCAAATTTAACTTGCAAGATTCCACCTTCACATACATTGCAAGTTGTATAAAAGCTTTTAAAAACTATATCAAATTAATTATTCAGGTATGAAATCAGAGGTGTATTATAAAATTAATAACGAAAATACAATCAAGGCGAATGTTCTAAATAAGCGAAACTTTTTCATTAAATTATAACTTTGCTTCCGACACACTTAAGGCTTCTGTTCTCTGATCATAATTACGTCATCAACTTTACTTTCTGCAACTTGTCGCCCCCCGAGATTGGGATTTTAGATAATGGGTGGGTAATCACGGTGGTGATTTATCACTGCTATATCAGCCTTCACTGTCCATTAAGCAATCAGCACAACCCTTTGTTGCTAACAGCGCATCGCGCGACAACATACGTTCTTTTATACGGTTGACGGAAGAAAAAATATTAATGTACTATTTGATTTCAATATTTTTTTTTCATTGACTCTGTGTTTTGTGTGGGTTTTCATAATGCTTCACAGTATTACACAATCCTATCTAATTAGAGCCGTGTGGTATCCGGCTGAGTATAATAGACCACCCTCAATTCTTACTGAAGTGTCGTAAAAGGTGACTAAGGTAAGTTGACTCACCGTGTGGTATACCGCTGAGTAGAATAGACCAACCATTTTCTTATCGAGGTGTCGTCGAAGGCGACAAAAGTATGTTGAACCACCGTGTGCTATGCGGCTGAGTAGAATAGACCACCCTCATTTCTTACCGAGGTGTCGTAAAAGGCGACAAAACTATGTTGACTCACCGTGTAGTATCCGGCTGAGAAGAATAGACTACCCTCATTTTTTTCCGAGGAGTCGTAAAAGGCTGAGGTTAGTCGACGTCAGGCAGGCGGTCGTTAAATACGCAGCCAAATCGTGTAACATGTGTTTACCCCACTTTGAGTTGGATAAGGGCAGGAAGATGATGATGCCAGTTCTATTCTATATTATATGTATTTGGTAGTATTATGGTGCAGATAAAAATGAAACGCACTAAAGTTTAAGAATAAGAACGCTTTATCACTTCGCAATGCGACTTTGCTGATATTTTGGTAATATGGAAGAACAAAAACCTTCCGACAGAACCAGAAAATAATTAATAGAAGAATCAATAAAAATAAGAAGAAAATTAGTATTACGCCCTAGTAATAAGCCCTCTTCTCCCATTGTAAAGATTAATGTGAAGCTGTCACACCACAATTATGCTCTTAAATAGGCTAGTAGGTTAAACAGATTTTTATTAAATTTACAGTTTAAACAGTTAGTTTACAGTTAAATTTGCAAATTTTTCTCATATAAAAATCTCATTTAATAATTTACTAAATAACTAAAAGTAATTGAAAGAATTAGGCGTTACTTTGCGTAGGTCCATAATACATAAGTAATGAGAATATTATTATAATAATTAGCGATAAAAGAATATATATCTAATGTTACAAGAGTGTACTTTTCGTTCTCAAAGCAGAGAGAAAAGAACGCAACAAGAGAACGAATAGTACACTCTACATTTAGCATAACATATATTTTCTTTTATCGCGGATTATAACAAAATAATATTCTCGTTACTTTTAAAATAACAGTATTGTGATTTAAGTGAATAATTGTACTTCAACATTGAATTTAAAATTCTGTACAATGAATCAAGTATACAATAACATAAAAACATTAAAAAGGCTCTAAATCGTTTACATTTCTGCCATAATTAGATAATATTGTCATCATCAAACATTTATAATGCTACGCAGCTAGACGTATTACACTCCCTCTAAATTACATTTCGATACGCGCATTGCACCCTACAGACGAAGTCGATCAACGGCAAACAAATAAGTATATCGCTTGCACAATCGAATCTATTTCATGTAAGCCCCTCAACTGAGTCGCTCAAAGAGAAGCCTGAAGATCAGACGAAGTGCTTTGCGACAAGCTCTACACGAGGCGTTTGCAACTGGAGCTAACAAGGTTCTTTGTGCGTATATATAAAGAAAAATGTGAGTGGAAATAAATCTTTACATTTTTCTCTATTTATATTGTGTATAAATAACCAAATTTTTGATAAAAAATCAAGTGGACAATAGAGGACCTGCAGAGATTTCTACAATATAGGTTATAATTTCATTTTAATTTTTACGTTGACAAAAATTTTCCGTTTTAGTTCGTATAGAGTAATTTATATTCAGTAAGTTAAACGTAACCAATGACTATAATTATGAAATATAAAGTAATGTCATCTGTCAAATCTATCATTATTCTGTTAGTATTTTAGCAAAGAATCCACAAGAAAAAAAAAGAATCTCTTCGGAGGGAAGGATTGGTGCCTAGTTTTACCAAAAACTCATAAATTACTTATAGGCAGATCCGATTTTAAGAGTAGAAACACGAATTTAACATTACTTAGATTTTCTCTAAAAGCAAAAGCAAAGTTTACAGCTACATAATATTATCATTACCTTGTATAAATAGCAATAATCCGTTTTTTTTATAATTTCCAAATTTACCAAGCATTTTTCCTTAAGTCACACGCTTTCGTCGTTTTAAAGTAATTTGCTTATGAATTATAAACTTTTATGCATATAGATAATTTTTTTTTACAATATATGTTAATAATCTAAATTTGTTTGTTACAAATTTAATTTCTGATTAATTTGCACAAGTTTTTCTTACTGTATACTCAGGAACTAAAAAGGGTTCATATATTAGGTACCTACATACAAAACAAATCAAAATGTCAGAGACTAAATTATGTTTTAGCATACAGTATCTTGTATTTAAACGTTGATTCGGTATTTAAATGGATTTCCATTTGTAGTCTCGTAACATGAAAATAGCGTGGCTCTTAAACAGAGAGGGGTTCGGCATAGACTTAACAAAGCGGGGAAAATGGCATATTATAAATTTATGTACTAAGCAAATTATTTTTTTGTATTTGAAATGCAATAATTTATTTAATATACCAAATTAAATACATAAATATACATATTCAAAATACACCTTTTAAATTAATCATAGTCGTCTCACCAAATTTAAAAATTTACATACATATATTAAGAAATAAAACTTTTACGAATGAATTTTATGTACTAAATAGTGAATAGAAACAAAAATAACTTTAATACTACTTAGTGGTTTTATGACTTAACACTTTCCTTAACACTTTTCCTTAAATAAAAGGTAGTAGTTACTCGTCATACAACGTTCAAAGATTATTATTTTCATGTAGCGTATCTGGCATCTTGTATTGTCTATGGATGTCGTACTTTTAAAGTATATTGCGTCTCCTCATACATACGTATGGCGTGGACCATTGTTGTTTTTCAAAGCCCATAGAAATGGTAAAATGTTTCGCCCAACTCAAAAGGGTTTCATATGGTTTCACTCAGCGTTTACAGATTTGTAGTAAGATCTCGTTGCCTTTATATTTGCGGCCACTTTATTGAGTGTTTAGAGACCATAAAAATGTAAATTTAATTCCTACGAATTCCTCGTTGAGTGGTTACATTTTTTATTATGATGAATTCATCAAAATGATCTATAAAATACGTTTTGTTTGGAGATAAAGCAATCTTACAGTATAGAGAATGTTGTGATACAACTTATACCACTTTAAAATAAAACTCTTAAAATTTTAATTTGAGCATAGTACGTTAATTATCATTAAATGATAAAAAAAATTATATCCGCTCATTTAACTGCTACTGAATATTTAAGTATCTTTTGTCTTAAAAGTTAAAAATAAACTAGTCTGAATTTTATATATTCTCGATATTTAGTTACTAGAGACTCCGCCGTGTGGTATCCGGCTGAGTAGAATAGTACCACCCCCTTTTCTTACCGAGGTGTCGTAAAAGGCGACTAAGGTAAGTCGACCCACCGTGTGGTATCCGGCTGAGTAGAATAGTACCACCCTCTTTTCTTACCGAGGTGTCGTAAAAGGCGACTAAGGTAAGTCGACCCGCCGTGTGGTATCCGGCTGAGTAGAATAGTACCACCCTCTTTTCTTACCGAGGTGTCGTAAAAGGCGACTAAGGTAAGTCGACCCGCCGTGTGGTATCCGGCTGAGTAGAATAGACCAACCTCATTTCTTACCGAGGTGTCGTAAAAGGCGACTAAGGTAAGATGACCCACCGTGTGGTATCCGGTTTAGTAGAATAGACCACCCTCTTTCTTACCGAGGTGTCGTGAAATACGACAGAGGTAAGTTGACGTCAGGCAGGCGGCCGGTCGTAAAAAAGCAGCCAAATCATGTTACAGCATGTTTATAACATGTTGTGCCGACCCCACTTAGAGTGGGATAAGGGCAGGAAAATGAAAAATTAGTTACTAGAGACTATAAGAAAGTTTTTAAGTAGATCAAAACTTTTTTCCAAGTTTTTCAGACTAAGATTTAAGTCTAGACAGTTTAATTTGCCCGGACCGTGTTTTTAATACGGATATACGAGCTAGATATCAGAAAATGGAGGCAACTTAAATAAGCATTAAGAAACATTTTGGCCTCAACGGAGATAAGTTGCCTTGATCCCCGGCCATTGTGATAGCCATCTGAAGAAAACTCCGTGAAAAGCCCCGGGTTCATTCCCCATTCATGGGGCGATTTGATTTACTTAAGATCTTTGGCTTGATACTGTCTATTAAGCGAGTGGTTCGCGAGGACCGTCGTTAATATAAAAGAATAATACGATGTGTTGCCCCGTTACTAAGTGTTCCCCTAAAGGAGAGGTTTCTTTATACTCTTTTTATAAATTTCAAATCTTTTGTCTGTTGAGATATCATAGTACTAGTTTATATTTTTAATATGGAATACTATACAATTGGTAGTTTAAAACATGGGGTGTCTAAACAGAACATATAAGTAAAATACTTTAATCCATACTCATATAATATCATGAATGCGCTAGTCTGTCTCTGTCTATCAGTCACTCTTCCACGACTTGAGGGCTTGATCCAATATTAAAAAATGATGAATATAATGAGCTAACATATATAATAACTATATAAATAACATATAAAATAAATATAATAGTTTTTATAGAATTACGTTTTTTAGTTACTGTTGCGGATACACTGAATGGCTTGAGTTCATAAACATCATATTACTACAAAAGTAATGAGGATATTGTTTGCTATAATTCTCATTACTTTTGAGTTATGGACCTCCGCAAAGTAACGCCTAATTCTATAAATCATTATATTACCACTTACATTTCTAGTTATTTGTAGTTTTATTTATTTAGTGATAGTAATGGTTTAATGTTGATAAACAATTGATAATATTGAATGTAATGTTCGTTATGGGGATTTTAATTGCCGGAGATTTAGGGTTATCGGTTACATCGAGTGTGTTACAAATATAAAATCTTATTCTTTTTTTTTACTATCCTAAGGCAAAATAAGTTTTTCGCCATCAGGTAGAGCGATTCCATCTAACGCTATATTATAACTTGGCAATATGACATAATAACAACGTACAGCATAACTATAGGGTGTTAATAAAAAATTATGGGTAAAATGTTAACTTAATTTTCTAAAGCTTTTTACTGCTATATGTGTAGTTTTTTTTATATAAAATCTAGTGCTAGGGGGGGTGTATTATTAGAGTAGGGTGACTTAACGCGTGGTTCCGGGCGAACGAACGGACGATTTATAAAATGAGTTTGCGGTGCAACCAACCCGTGATACCCCATTGGTTACGTCTCACTTCTTTATTAGGGATGCGACGTGTGATCACAGAATTTTATCGATAAATTTTAAATATACACAATATACACAAACTAGTGTAAATGAAAAAAAAACATATATTTCTATGTTTTCGATAAAAACTGTGCTTAATTAATATGCATCATCATCATCTGTATAGGAAAATGTGAGGAAAGCTTTGATTGCTTAGAGATGAAATTATATTTTAATGCAGAGTGGACTATCCGTTTTCATACCTGACATACAGGATTCGTTAAAACAAATTAATAAATCTCCACTACCGCCATCGAAGTACCGTAATCGCCACCACAATAAATAAGCATCACACACGTACACTATTGCGAACTCAACAATTGATTCGCCCCACAATCGAAGCATTATCAGAAAACTTCACGCCACGACAAAGAGTCTACGATTTTGACGTGTAGTGTATCTTCCCTTCTATCTTTTGCGTTGTATATACAATTTATTCCAGTATATCTTATAATTTTATAAACTTTTTGTTCATTATGATAGGACAAAAATTAAGAAAAGAAGGTCTTAGAATTTTCCCAAGATATACAGGTGTATCACTATGTTTTAATTATAATAGCATGAATGCATTTTATTGGGATGACGTGAAAAACCCTTGAAAAGAACTTCATCCAACACTGGACGTCCATAGGTACGTCCATATGTCCCCAGATAAAATAGAAAAATAATATTTTCATTCAACTCATAGTATGCTTGCCGGTGATTTGACCCTGCGAACCTTTGTTCGTGATTACGTTCTCTAACTATTAGGGTTTATTTTATTGCAACCTTTAAACATATCTTTTATTGCTCACTATTTTACCATTGTTAAGTTAGTTAAAAAACAAATATAGAATTGAATACTATAGAATATCCTGACATAACTTTGGTAAGTATGAATATTATAGTTAATCTTAATATTACCATCGATACTCATATGTTGTACAACACTACGGCATAGGCATTTGTCGCGGGCCGTCACCATTTTTCCCTCGCTACGCCATCAGTGGAAAGTTAAAAGCATTGAAAGACATATCGCGGGTTCCTTGTAGATCTATTGTTCTCTTGCTCTTTGTCCCGAACCCGAATGTTTTAATGTAATTGGCTTTGTGACGTTTTAAAAAATACCTATTTAGATATTTTTAGAACCATTATTGTATTTTTACCATCGAAGCAATAAGCACTTGCATATTCTTGTGTCAAGGAAGGAAAAACCTGTAATGCGAAAACTGTAAAACTATTTTGTGATATTTTGAATACCCAAAGCATTTACCTAAGACTTTTTTTTTATAAAAAATAGTGCTGAATTGATATTTAAATTCTTCGCTTTGTAGACCCTCTACAGTGCAATCTGTAATATATCAATCCGTACCGCAACAGTGGTGACTAAAGTTTTCCTTAGATGTGAGATAAAATTATATAAAAAAAACAGTTTTCAAGTATTGCTACATCATATTGTGCAGATACAAAGCGATTTGATATCAGTCTGCCTAACCTTTAGCTAAATATGAATTTCATATAATAATGTCTTCTTACCGAGGTGTCGTAAAATACGACTAAGGAAAGTTGACGTCAGGCAGGCGGCAGGTCGTAAAAACGCAGCCAAATCATGTGACAGCATGTTTATAATATGTTGTACCGACCCCAGTTATAGTGGGATAAGGGCAGGAGGATGATGATGAATGTCTTGTAATAAAAATTATCGTTTAAGTAAGAAGCTTCTTCTACTTATTGGTTACAGGATTTCGATTACTACTTAAAACCAATGCTTTATTGCATTAAATACAGTGCAATAGCGCTTCGTAGAGTAATAAATAGTACATTATAGAAGTCCTTTATCCCTTTCGCTCACTATCTTGTCTCGCCTGACTCCAGTAAGTGAGTTGGATATAAATTGGGGCATTGTCTGTGAATCTGGAGCACTCGCAAGACTTTTAACGCCATTCTGCAACCTCTTGCGAAAAATGTATTTATTATTACTCAAATTCTGTCCTAACATTGAGTATAATTCATACAATCTATAACAAATTACATGAAATATAAAACTTTTATAAGGTTTTTGTTTGCTTGTATTTTTAAATACATCCTCGTAATTTAGTAATTTTTATGCCAGTTTGATGTATTTATAAACGCAAGAAAATTATTACCGACGATGTCATTATAATGATATTCATATCATTGTTATAAAATAAAACTGAAGTATTCGAAGATATTTTAAGACTTCCCTTTTTAAATCTAGTTCATTGAAAACTTTTTAGAATAAAAGAAATAATTTTATACCAACAACGAGAAACAAAACATATAACTTTATAGTTGTAATCCAAAAAGCTCTGTGAATAAAATTATCATAAAACAAGATAGCATCTGATAAAAATAACTATTAAACCGTTTCAGGATCCTTTCCTTAATAAGATTGCTGATCTTGAATGAAATCTTTTTGTTTTGTCTTTCTCTACGGGCTTCTGTTTCTTTCTCGCTCACACCGTTTCTGATAAAATCCAGCCGTCTGAATATAAGATCAATCGGCAGTGCTATTCAGCAATTTTTTACTTAATGCTTTCATCTTCATAGATAATGTTTTCAAAGTTCAGTTATAGTCTATATACAAATTTTAATATGTCGGATATGTTTGGTGAGTCAATATAATATTCTTATTAGTGGTAATAGAGGAAATGCATGATGTATTATATTTATTCCTTTACGTATTATTTTTGTATAAATCCTTAATTTGAAAGTATATATTTTATAGAGACTTCAAACTGAATTCACATCATGCAAACGTACCTTGTGTATAAAAATGTGTTTACCAATGAAGAATTAATATAAAGATAAGAAAAAATGAAATAATTGTGGAATATCGCTGCGAATGAGGACAGAGGGAGCGTGGCACGCATTTCTGGCTAGTTTGATATCAGCTCCCGTGACGTCACTACGGTTCTATCGTTCGCGATCTAATACGATAAATTACTACAGCATCAGAGAGAGTGTCTTTCGCTGTATTTCTTCTTAAAATCAGTGTCCGATACTTTTAAATCTATCAATTGTTACACACAATCTTAATTAACCTAAACTTAACACCACATAGTTTTTCCTGAAAATGTAAAACTAGCAAAAGTGCTTTTGAAAATCATTTTCTTAACGTACTTAAGTAATTCCACAGGTTGTTTTGTTACCCCTGGGATTTGTAATTGAAATAGAGACTCTACTCGTAGGGGATAAGGTGGCGAATTGATAAGAAACTTGAAGGGTGTGATTTCTAGTATAACCTGTTGATTCGACGCGAAGAAGTCCGTTGGGATCATGTTTTGGCGTAGATTGCTGTAAGTATTCTATAATATACTATAAAATGTGGTATTTAATTTTATAGTCTTGAAATTTTTACCATCGACATTTTAAAGAAAATTAAAAATTCGTCCATTATTTAATTAAGTTATTTAATAAATTTCTCTTTAACCCCTGAATCAGCTATTTTAATTAAAAAACGTATATTTGCAAATATTTTAAAGAAAATCTTTTTGTACGAATTAATTTTATAAAAGAGGAAACATTACACTACTTAATACCATAAAAAATACAGTCACACCTTACCACTGAATTAAATAAAGGTTTATAAATATATATTTATTTTGTATTCAAATTAATAAATTAAAAAAGTGTATTGATACAAGACATTAACAATATAGGAGGATTTTCTAAACTTAGAAGGTATTTGTTACGAAATTTTATCACATGATCATCAGAGTTAATAAATATAATTACTTACTTCTTCTTCGTCAACCAATGGACGTCCACTGCTGGACATATTATGTCTTTTCAAGGGATCTACACACCACACGATCTTGTGCGGCTTAGATCCAATGCCTCCATGCGACCTTTTTGAGGTCGTCTGTACATTACAACCTAACACTTACCTAATTATCGTCTTACTTTTTGAACTTCTTCTCAACATGTACTTGCAAACTTTGCGTTTAGACCTTTCAATCGCAAAGTGATTTTACTGCCCTAACTACGTCGCATTATTTAGTTTTGTGACCTCCTCGATTTCATTATTAGATGAAAATATATTTAAAAAATAATTAGGTAAGAATGATATGTCGTAGTTTTCTACTTATCTTTTACTTAATTAGTTGGGTACCGTTCAATTTCTACTTTCAGAAAACTGACAATAAGGGTCAGACTTGCCATCCAAACATCTTCAATTGTCAAGTAATTTCTCGACCCTTGTTACGGTATATCAAGTCATAGTTAAGTTTTATGCTTTCATGATCACATACTGTGTCGTACGTGAATGTCCTCAGGGACGGTATTACGTTGTCAGCCAGCCAATTTGTTTTTATGATTGAACTAACAGGGAGAAAAGTTGGCTACTTATTTTGTGGGGTTTATTTTATATATATCGTACTTATTTTCTCTAAATATTGCTCTAAAGAATCTATTATAGTACTTTATCAAGTAACTAGTAAATCCTTATATATTTTTATTTTGCTATATCAATAAAATGTTCAAGGATTTTAAGTGGCATAATTTTAGGAAACTCAAAGAATAAAACGTGTGGCACAAATCTTCATTTTATTTAGTATTAGTTGTTACCGTGACTTCGATCATGACTCATCGACTCATGTTAAAATATCTACAAAAAATTTCAAAGTGAAGTATAAAAGTTGTTTCCTATTCCTAAAGGAAAAATGGGAACATATATATGTTAGCTCGGTATGTAAGCTTTAATTGTAACAAATTTTGGTTTGGATTTAAACGTGTTTAACCTTTACATTAAATTATATTTCTGAGGAATAAATCTATCGGGTTAGGTAAATAAAAAAATTTATTTAAAATTTTTCAAGGCAATCTTTTTTTATAATTGCTTGTACAATTGCTGGAATGAAATTTATAAATCATATTATACCGATTAAAACTTGATCAAAGTAACCCGTACCGTCATACTACAAGTTCAAATCAAATTAAAATTCAAATCATATTAAACTTTTTGTTCTACTGCCACATTAATACTTTTTTAAACTGACTATATACTGTTAATGCCAACGGCTTTTACAGTGTTACCGGGCGGGACGGGCGAGCACAGAAGCATCGTCGAGGTCGTGAAATGCGGAGAGTAGAACGCAGAAAATCTACTAACATTAATATAACCTATTGCCATAGCTTAGTTTCTATAACATTAGAAGGCTCTATTACAGTTATCTATCTATTACATAATTGCTTCCATTCATTCGTAGATTTAGTATAATATGATATTTTATTGATATTTAAAATTTATTTCATGCCCACATCATTTCTAACGGGTTGCAGAGGTCAGACAGTAGTGGCTCCGTGAAAAATCGTGTCACTTATGGGTTAGAATATTAAGTAGTAGTACGTGTTTTATTAAATCCTGGGATTATGTAAGGTCGAATATATAAGGGATAGTATTTCTCTTGTTGTAGTAAATTTGATTAAAGAAACATTCATACTATAACGCTAATGTACATTGTTCATAATATTTTTAATAAAAGTTTATCGGCTAATCGTAGGTGTTAGTTATTATATTGTTATAGTCCGTTGTATCGTGCGATAAAAATGTATTCTGTATTTCGCAATTATTTTGTTTTTGAAATAAGACGCATAAAAAAAAGTAAAAGTAATAAAATATAAAAAAAAAGGATTTTATCTGGGAGTATTCAGATTTCAAGACTGCCCGCTACCCAATTGAGCCATCATGACTTTGCAATTGATAGCGTTATTATCCTTTGTTTTCTCATAAAATTATAGCAGGTTTTTTTTGCGCCCGAAAACAAAGATAAAACATTTTTTTTAAATAAAACCTACCTAGATCGATTTTCTCCATTCAGAACCCTTTTAATGCAGAATTTGATTGGAGCCATTTCCAAAATATAAAAATATATATACAAGATTCATTCATTTAATATTTAAGATTATAAATAAATAAAGCATAATATTCTATTAATATTATTCTCTAATAGACAGCGTGATTCAATAGAAACTATAATTTATTTTATAGGTATACGTCCTTGCTTAATTTTGTAAATGCGTTGTGGAGTGCTATGAACTATAAAGCTAATATTTTTATTACATTTGTCATTGTATTTAAACTGTAGCAATAGTAGCAAATAAGTGAGAAATCAATTCTAGGTGAGACTTTTTATAAAAAAAGCTTGGTTCTTGCAACGTAATTATTAAATTGTCTTTTAGAACAATGTCAATTTATTGGCAGGTACGAATTGGAACAAATGCCCATGGGACCTTAGATCCAATTGACTGTGTCTTTCATTTATTCATGTTCCTTTATTTCTGTTCATAATTTTCGTTCCAGTGCTCACTTTTTATCTTTTAATTATTAAAGATATTTAAATCCTAGTACAGAATTTATCGATAGTACAGATAGGATACATATATCACAAGAATTTCCCAGATATATCTAAATTTGCTTACGTAGTTTTACTTTATCAAAAAGCACATAATCATCAGCTTTTCATAAAATGCTTGGATTTAGGACGACTAAGGGCGACTAATGTGAGTTGACCTACCGTGTGGTATCCGGTTGAGTAGAATAGACCACCCTCATTTCTTACCGAGGAGTCGTGAAAGGCGACTAAGGTAAGTTGACTCACCGTATCGTATCCGGCTGAGTAGAATAGACCAATAGACCAACCGCCCTCTTTCTTACCGAGGTGTCGTAAAATACGACTAAGGTAAGTTGACGTCAGGCGGCCGGTCGTAAAATACATCAGATCATGTGACATGTTTATAACATGTTGTGCCGACCCCACTTAGAGTGGGATAAGGAAAAGAGAATGATGACAGGAAACATATATCACAAGAATTTCCCAAAGATATCTAGATTTGCTTAGGTAGTTTTGTCTTTATCAATAATCACATAATCATCAGCTTTCTATAGAATGTTGGATTTAGGACCCGTGATCCCCTGGTAATGATTACAAAGTCTCACCATTTTGATATCCGATTGATCCCGCTATCACAATAATGTGATCATGTGAGTGCAGCGAGACCATGCTATCACTTGAACTTATTAAGTTTATTTAATAGTAATATTTAATATAGAAAAGTATTTTTTTTTACTGGCTCTTTGGCGCAGTTGGCAGTGACACTGCCTTCAGCTCCGCGGGTCGTGTTCGATTCCCACCGAGGGCCAACATTTTGTAACAAATTTTTTTGGTTCTTCGAGCCTGGGTGTATGTATGTATTTAAAATTATATAAGTATATATACACCAGTTGTCTGTCTACCATAACACAAGTATTAAGTTACTTACTTTGGGGACGGAGGACCGTGTTTATAACTGCCCCATATATTTCTTTATTTATTTATTTTTTAGATTTTTGATACCGTTACGTGATTTTGTCAGTATAAGAATATGATTAATTACATTAATCTTAATCAATTCATTAAGAGATTTGACAATTTGATGAAGCAAAAAATGTTCCTTTCATTTATTTTTGCGCTCTAAAACATTTTCCTTCTATTTTGGGAAATTATTATGAGCTTAAGAGGTTATTGTATGGCTTCTCATTAATTAAGGTCGTATAAATGAAGAACTTACGGAAGCTTACTGCCATTTAATTAGTACCCCGCTGAGACTAGGAAGACATTTACTCGCCGTTAACTTATGAATGTACAAATTAGTGTTATTATTCACATTTATAATTGTGCAATATTTAAATAAAGTATTTATAAATAAATGATTCGTATTTTTTTTACTTTCGACGGTAAAGTAATGTCCTGTTACATAGTTTTTTCGTTTCCGTCGTGTGGTAGCTAAATAGATTAACACTACATTCATCATTTCTTACCGAGGTGTCGTAAAAGGCGACTAAGGTAAGTCGAGCCGCCGTGTGGTATCCGGCTGAGAAGAATAGACCAACCTCATTTCTTACCAAGGTGTCGTAAAAGGCGAATAAGGTGAGTTGACCCACCGTGTGGTATCCAGTTTCGAAGAATAGAACACCCTCTTTCTTACCGAGGTGTCGTAAAAACGACAGAGGCAAGATGACGTCAGGCAGGCGGCCGGTCCCTGCCGCTGCCGCGCCGACCCCACTTAGAGTGGGATAAGGACAGGAAGATGACGATGAATTTTGCAATATTAAAATAAAGTATATATAAATAAATGATTCGCATTGAAATTTTTTTACTTTCGACAGTAAAGTAATGGCTTGTTACATACTTTATTCGTTTACAGTAAACCTAACCATATCTATAACAGTAAAGAAAGCTTAGTACCCACTGCTGGGTATAGGCCTTCTCTCTCCTTTCTTATTGAGGGGCATTGGAGCTTAGGCCAACCCTGCGATCTAATCCAGATAAGCAGGTTACGCATATCGCATGAATTTTCCAGAGATAAGCAGTTTTAACATGATGTTTTACTTTACCGAAAAACGTGTGATAAATTGCAAATACCGATAGGGTTCAAAAGTTGGCCATAACTACCCTGGGTTCAAGCCAGTTTCGCTCCAGAAAAAGTCTCACCGTCTAGCTATCACAGCTACTTTTGAGAATCATACTAATCTTGTACATGTGTAACTTTGTAAATTTGGATATATTTACTGAATTTTATATGAAATGATGATATGATTTGAATGAGTTTCGATATAAAAAATTTATTTGATTTGTGAATATTATCTGACCACATAATCTTTATAGACAAACTCATGTGTCTGTCAGTTGTTTAATTGCGTGTAACGCAAGCGGTCTTAAATAACTGTGTGCTTAGTGTGACTTTATTTACGCTAGAAAGCGACATCTAGTGACCACTGTTGCATCGCCATACAAATTCGCGTTACACTAACGAGATCGATTAGATTGAAACTCGCACTAAGCACACTGCTACATTCCATTCAGCACTATTATAGATGTTCCTGAATATGTGTTTACTAGCAATGCTACGCAAATGTAAGAAATGCTACGAAAAAGCTACGGAATTGATTATTCTCACCCCTTAAGTGTACACGAGCCGATCGCACCGTGTAAACCATTAACACCCTAAACCCGGGTATTTGCGTAATTGATATTTACAACTAACCTGGATTTCAAAACGCTTTTCGCGATTAAGCGGGGATTTGTAGGGATCTTCCTTCTTTGAGAGTTCTCTTCAATTTATTTACACCGTGCAGTAACAGCTAATTACATTTACAGATCGAGTCAGTTGTAAGAAATGAGATTCTCTTGTAGTGTTCTTTAATCAATTGAAGGGTCAGTTGTTTTGTTTAATGTTTATACATTAACTTAAAATGCACTACTTACTATATTATTTTGTCCAAAGGAAAAAAAAAAATTATTTTATATAGAAATCGATATTAGTAAGATAAATAATATTTGTGTACCTATATAAGCCTGCATTCTAAATTCAACCATGATAGACGAAACTGTAGGAGCAAGAGTTCTTTAAGGAGAGTCCGCAAGTAGCCCCGGCGAGGAATGTATGAGTTTTCTATAAACACTTTATATAAATATATAAATAAATAACTAAAAATTTAAATATATGGGACACTTTCCTAGAGAATTTCTGGATATTCGTAACAATATGAAGGTATAGCGAGTTTTGGGTCCAAAACGTACGTAATAAAGTATATGTCAGATATTTACAACATAATTGCTTTAGGTCAGTATAGGATTTGTTTATGTATGTAAAAAGTTATAATGACCAAGCCAGGAGATCTTAAATTATTTGAACAAATTTGATAGAGCAGTTTCACTCAATTGTTAAGAAGCCAATCTAAGAATTGAAATCATTTCATTCATCTAATCAGAATCATCATAATTGGTGATGGTTAGAAAACAATTCAAAAGGGAGTTGCAGTTTTTAAAAATATTTAGTACTTTTTATTACAATGTGGAGAACATAATAGTATATATATGAACTACAGGGGTCGTTTAGCTATTTACAGAAGAGATGTCTACTGATCGCAGAAATTCAAGAAACAATAAAGGCCGAGCCGGAACGTGCGCGCCGCACCTCCCGACAGATTACCGACAAAGAGAATAAGAATCCGAACCAAATATCATCGCAAATACACGCTGTGTTGTTTGCCTTCCATTTTTATGATATTTCTATTTGGAAAACTCCCCGCGATCGAGAGAATAAAATTAAAATTTGAAACAGTTTCGTTTAAAGCACGTTTCATTTGTTTGACGATAAAAAAAGGCGAATATAATTTTGAAATATATCCGCTACAATGCTCCGTTATAATTAATGGAAGTGGTAGAAAGTCCCTAAAAAATTAAAAAATACGGGTCTAAAATTTTTGTATTTTTTTTTAAACGTTTGTAATATTTTAGTATGAGCTGCTTATTTTAAATTGTCTTAATATTGTATGGCAACATACGCATTTATAACATTAGTAGTTGGGTGACGAGCCTTGCTCGGTAATTTTTAAAAGATGTAAAAAAAAAATTGAAAAGAAAAATGAAAAATAATAGGGCGCGCGGGGCTTAGGCTTAGGTGTTTTCACCGCCCGTTCCCCAAATGAACTACCATGACTACATTTGACAGCGAAAAATTGTGATCGTATTCAACGTAAATTTCAGTAAATTTTATTTCAGCCCGAAAACAGGGATAAAACGACATTTTTTTTAAATAAAACTTATCTTGATCGATTTTTTTTCCCCAAAGCCTCCTACATGCTGAATTTCAGGAAAATCGTTGGAGCCGTTTCCTAGATTCTGATAAAATATAAATATATATATATATATATATATATATATATATATATATATATATATATATATATATATATATATACATACATGATTAACTCATTTAAATATTAAAGATAAAGATAGTTATAGGGCCTGCTAAATCAGCCAAGTCTATACTGAGTTTCAAATAACTCTAATGTTAGAAAATTTAAGTAATTATAATATTTTCACTGATATAAGGGACAATAAACTACTTCTGGGAACGTAAAATAGTATAAGTCTATAAATAAGTAAGTAAAATATTATTAAACAATTTCTACAGGATTTTGTTTACTATTGACATTTGAAAAGATATCAAGGTTTGTTGTTTATTTGTTAATGTTAGTATGCAATTTTATATATAACTTAATAGTAACACTTTAGCAAAGTAACTACCAATGTAGGACAAAGGCTTTTACTCCTAATGAGGCGGATGCGAGTAACCGCACACTTTTATAGTACAAATTGGTGTGATTGACCTTTTACTCAACACTCATAAATATCGCTTTACCACTTCGCCGCCTGCAACTTTTACTATCTACTGTTACTTTAGATGTTTTAAAAACGATTTTGTCTTTGACATGCAAAACTAATACTTACATACATTTAGAGGTAGGATTGCCTAGTAACTATAACACCAAAGCCTATGTCCTTAAATTATAATCATGTTCTTAAATTTTGATATGACAAAAAATTATAAACAATACGCTTAATGCTAAACCAGAAAATTTATATCTAAGACTGCATTATCATTTGCTTATAAGTTGAAATAGTCTTGAGAGTCTTTTAGAAACGCGAACATGTCTTAAGGAAAAAAAACATCTTTTAAATATCAATTAGATAAAAATACAGAAGTTAAAATATTTTGCTGTAAACCGCGTTTATTACAGGGGAACAAACGCGGATTACAGCAGTATAATTTTATTGTAACTTCCTTACTATGGAATTCCGCAAAGTAACGCCGGCTTCTATTTATAATTAGATAAAAATATTACGTACTCAAAGGTTTGAGTCACTTATGTACATCTTAAAATTAAGCTATTTTTACTTATTATGGCTGTATTTAGTATGTATTAAATACAATTCAGAATAACAATTAATCAAAATTTTATTTAGAATTACAAAGACTAGGCAAAAAAATAAGTTTTAGTTTTACTAAGTGACTGCTGATGATAATATTAAATTGATAAACTTCCAACCTTCACAAAGATTTTGTGAAACGCTTTTGCTTGATAATAGTATACATTAAAAGACTAGAAGCTCACAAAAGTGTTAAAACGCATGAAAAGAATGATGTAACCGGATTTGCAATTTTGGGAGTGTAGCGAAGTTCAACAATGTTGACCCAAGATATTTTAAGATATTATATTATGTACTGAAAATAAGTTCCCAATACCTTGATACGTATATAATAATTAAGGCCCCAAATGATAAACTTAAACAACATAAAAAGAATCTTTGTGTTTCTAAATTAAAGTATTGTGATAAATGTTTCTACACTGAATCGTCGGAATATTGTTTCCGTGACTGATTCCCGATTTATTCGATTCAGCCAGTATCCAGCCCCGGTCATAAAATAAATCTGGTCATAAATAAAAGCGAAGACGCTAACAAGCGTCTCGGGTTCACCAAGTGATATTTCTTAGGGAGCCTCGCCATTTTTGTCATAACTCTATTATGTCCCCGAATGAAATGTAAGAACACACGATGTTTTATGTAGTACATATTTTTAGATTCGATATCATTGAGTAAATTATGCGGTCTTTAAACGACAGTAATAGCTTATTGTATATTAACAGCTTATTGTGACTGTTAGTGATAAATACTGAATGAAAAACTACAAGATACATAGATAGATAGATAGATAAACATCTTTGTTGAACAAAATTACACTATAAATAAAAACATAAAAACGAATACCAGAAAACTTTAAATATAATAATAATTAATATAATAATAAGGCGTGCAAAGGGCGGTCTTATCACTAAGCAGTAATCTCTTCCAGACAACCCTCATATGATGCATTCTCAATATCAGTTATGATTACAATATTTTATGTATCTATTGAAAATTCACCTCTTGTAATTGTTACGTAAAAATCATAAATGAAAATAAGATATTCTGCAACTTAAACTTTAAATGCTCTAATTGTTTGCCCACCTAGTGTTTATTGAAGACATATTTATATAAATTTCCTTCAATATACTAGAACTTAATACAAGAAAAGCTTAGATATAGAAAATTAATAACTTAGGTAAAAGTTTCATAATATACATTTATGCATTTTTTTTAGTATTATTTTGTCGTGAAATTTTATTTTAATGAAGCCTTACAAAAGAAAGAATGAAATAAACTATAAAAGAAAATATTTCAGACAGGTTGTTTATTTAGCCCTTAATTTTGTTCCTCAATCAACCCCCTGCATATATAATGGTAAGTATTTCAATACGATCTAGGTTTTTACCCATATTTTAATTGTTTTATTATAATTAAAATACACTGTTATAATATAGTGACGTGAAACTTCAAATCAAGTCAATATTAAAAGTAAGCAACAGTTTTAATTAAATTACATAATTTTGTGTTTACAATATTAAATGAAGAAATAGATACATCAATTATTTTTCAAGTTACTGGCGTGGAAGTAATATAGCAATATAATCTGAAGTAAGATACGGAACACTCATAGACTCCTTATAAGGCTTCTACATTCATTACATGTTTTATTCACTTTAGGCGGCTTTCCGAAGTTGACAGACGCGTTTCACGAAGTTTCCATACATGAAATGGCTACTTGAATTCCTTACAAACTATTGCAAAAAGAATTTCTGACTTTAAATGACTGGAAAAATCAGGAGAAAAAGTAATTTATTCTGTTAAGGTTCTTCTTCAGTCTAACCTCATTTGTATTTAAATGAAGTCCGAGGAAATAGTTGAATCTTTTTCTTCTATTTCACTATTTCAAATGAATGCATTTCTTATATAGTTGAATGTAATGTTATTGCATTACTCTCTATTAGTTAGCGTTTACAAATAACATATACAAAAATGATTTCGTACGTCTTAATACTAAATCTCAATTATTGTGTTTATTTTTCCCAATAATTAGATAGCATTAATGTTTTTGTTGGAACTTAAAGTTTTATTTCGAAAATATAAGAGAGCTAAGTGTGTTTTTTAATTGTGTTTTAGTTTTTACTATAATGTGCTGAAAATACACAACATTAAGCTTACATGGAATATTATATAAAATATAATATTTACATACTTACTTACATACTTCGTCATCATCTTGCTGTCCTTATCCCACTCTAAGTGGGGTCGGCACAACATGTTATAAACATGCTGTGACATGATTTGGCTGCATTTTTACGAACGGCCGCCTGCCTGACGTCAACTTACCTCAGTCGTATTTTACGACACTTCGGTAAGAAAGAGGGTGGTCTATTCTACTAAACCGGATACCACACGGCGGGTCGACTTAGCTTAGTCGCCTTTTACGATACCTTGGTAAGAAATGAGGGTGGTACTATTCTATTCAGCGGGATACCACACGGCGTAAGCTTTTGCAGCCATAGATGTTATAATAAACCAATCATATATTATTACCAACGATGTCACAATACGCGTTTGGTTAACATTTCATTGTCATTTACATTGTGTTATGGTTATACATTTACGATCTCCGATCGTTGGGTGGTCGGGAAACAAATTTAACCGACAATTGTAAATCAATTAGAGGGGGTGATTCCAGGGGTGTAATAGCTACCCTTCCACCCACGTAGTCATCAGAGCCGTAGCTGGTATTTTATTTGTTAAGGTACAATAAATTTATAGTACTAGTCATATTTTATGTTTTCTTCACAATCTTAATATATAAAAACCAATGTTTCTCTGTATGTTCCTTATAGACTCTGAAGCGGCTGAACCGATTTTAATGTAATATTAGCAAAAATAGCATCCATATTTATGCACATTCATAGCACAAATGTGAAATTCGTCCGCTTGTCTGAATTTCTATAAGACATTAATGGCTACTTCGTTCGAGCAATATTGGTGATATTTTATATATTGAAGGCTTTATAACTAACATAAAGAATAAAAACAAAGCATGGGACAAGAAGAAACCACGAATTTGTTTGAAGATATTTCAACATTAAAGATAACAAGAAAGTTGTCGCGCGTATACTTTTTTATGTAAACATGCCTTAAGAAACAAAATTTATATTTGTAACATACTTTTTTTGGGACGCTAAATTTTTATATAAAAAAGTAGTTTTATATTCGCCATTTATCAATTTAAACCTACAAATGAGTGCATTAAAATTAAATTGCATAGTTTCTTAAATAAAAAGTAATTACTAGCAACTAGGATACCTCCCCGTTCAAAGGTATACATAGATCGTATTCAAGTGCATATTGTGATATGGAAAGTGCCTCCCTCTGCCTCTCAACGTCCTACCCAGGACTGTCTTTCAAAATAGAAGGAATCTACATCTAGTACTTTAAATATATTTATTTTAATTCCAATCGTTTAAGAAAAATACCTTTAGAACTTTAATAAATAAAATGAACTTTTTTATTACAAAAATAGATAGTGTGAAATTAAGATCGAAGATTACATTTTATGTCTTAAAAATATTTCTATCATGAATCTATGAATTGTCTATGAATTCGTATATTCAAAACCAACACATTAAAATTTCAGGTCGTGCTTTTTTCATGTTTTTTTTTAATGATGGTACACTGCAATGCAATAAAAAAAAATATTGAGCTTACATAGTAACATATACTATATGATTATGATTATCTGTTTATGATTATCTGTAGCATATGTACGGCAGCGATAGCAGCATAGTTCGTTGTCAAATAATCGGTCTATAAATATCCCACTGCTGGGCATAGGCCTTCCCTCTCCTTTTTTGGTAAGATAGGTTGGAGCTCATTCCTACCGCGCTGCTCTAATGCGGATTGATAGGTCACACATATCCCAAGAATTCTCTAGAGATATGTAGGTTTTCTCACGATTTTTTCCTCTTCCGAAAAGCTTGTGATAAATTGTCAATTAGACACATAAGTTTTAATAGAAAAACTCATTGGTGCCTGCCCGGGGTTTGAACCCGTGAACTTCTCTAAAGAGTCGCACGGTGTCATCGTAATATTATGTTGTGATAAATTTGTAGTCCTCTCACTTTATCGTTCCATAATTAAAACGCTTGTTGCAACGTACTTGGAAAGAAAATACAATTAAAATGCAAAAGCAAATATGAGACATGCAGGTGCGCGTCTGCGACAGAAGCGAAATTACGGGAATAATTTTATAACGGCCCTATCGTGTAGATAACAAACTTCAATTAACTCTTCAATATCCAATTTTTATCTGTTATTATTACTAAAATACTTTTTGATACTACTTGAAAATGCTTAAGCAATAGCATTTTCAAATGTTTAATATACTTAATGAGATAAAAGATTTTTCTGAGCATTTCGAAACAATATTCTTTATCCTTTTATTTAAATTACGAGATTAATAGATTCAAGTAAGCGTTCATTATCACAGTAATGTTATAATGTGTAATGTAATTTTTAATATCTACGAGTACTAAAAGCTGATTTATAAGTAAATCAACATATGGTCATGAATATGTTGGGCGTAGAGAAAGAAATAGACAATCGATATCGGCTAATAAATCAATCTAGCTATGTTTCATTTTAAAGAAATAACGTTTTATACCTCTTCTCAGGCACTAAAAACTGCTACAATATTATTATGAAACAAAGGCAATATACGCTGTATCTTGCAAAGTTATAATAGCTACGTTTGGAACGGACGGACTTAAAAAGTGAAAATACCCCGGATCAAGTCTTAAATATGACCATTCCTTTTTTAAATTCTATTTTTTCATATTCTTTTTATTATATCTTCTAAAAACAAATTTCGAGCAAAGCTCGGTCACCCAAGTACTTTTTTTTATAAAACTAACATATTATTTTATGTATTAACTGTTCGAAGTTTTTTCGTGACTTCACATACACTTCTAACGTTTCAAAGATTATTGAATTTGTTTTGATTTTAATTTTGATTATTTGCCGAACTGATTCAAAATTTCCCATGCATTATAGTGCTCCGAAAAATAAAATGCAAATGCTGCTTCTTTTTTTTAAACTGCACTATTGCTAAACCCTATCATGCATCACTACAAGAGAGGAGAATTGAATTAGTGCGCTCCCTTCTGTCATTGTGCGTTGTTTTCAGGCTAGCCATTTTGGCGTAATATAAGTGACAACTATTTGCTAAATTAAATCATATAATACGTATGCTATAAGTGGGACTGATAATTTTTTTTCAAATGAATGAATTCTTTTCATTCGAATGAATGAAAAGAATAACACTTTACCATAATTTCGAAAATTTTGTACGTGATTTTGTAACCAAAACTATTCTAAAATTCTGTGGAACCCTGAATACTTTAGAAATGATTTATAATAGCAAAATATAAGGAAATTATAAATAGAAAATCTTTAAATTTGTCACTAAACCAATTACCGATTTTTACTCAACACCGTTTTTTAAATCACAATTCCAAAATCTTAAATATTGAACAATAGTTATACTTGCGATTTTTTTTGCGTCCGATTTAATGTTATAATCGCTCAATTATGTAATGTGTTTCTCCCTACTGCTGAAGGAAAAACGGGTATCTTTTATCCTTATAATTTATTCTGTTATATAATGTTTAAATATAGGTACTAAATATCGTCAGCGAATTAGTCGTGAAAGTTTAACAAACAGGTAGACATACTTTAGGCGTTTATAATATCAGTTTGACATCGTCCTGCCCTTATCCCACTCTAAGTGGGGTCGGCACATGTTATTAACATGTTATTACATGATTTGTCTATGTATTTTACCATCGGCCGTTTGCCTTACGTCACCTCGGTAAGAAATAAGGATAGGAATGTTCTATTTTACTCAGCTAGATACTAGACCGCTTGCATTTATAATATAAGTATGGATAAATAAATATGTAGTAAGAAATGAGTTTCAGTTAATTTCCATTGTTACCGAAAAAGACATCAAATCGTCACGCGAAAAGTCGTTTAAAATATTCATAAAATCAAGGTTACTGGCGTGTAAATTCATTTTTCCGCTGACAAAAGTAATAAATGTGGCTATCTGTTCGCTCCCCCTGTCATAATGAATCGTAGGATAAAAGGCATAACCAAGTGGAAACGACGCGCGACACCCCTGACGTCGCCGGGGCGTCGCGCGATCCCCGATAATGCGTTTAGTTCTGACTGGACGAGATGACACATCAACAGTCTAGAATTATTTTGCTAGTATCTGCATAGAGTTTCCGCCGAGTTTCTCGCTGTTTCTTCTCGGTAAGAGTACCTTTCCGAACCAGTCGAAGCTTCATTGTAATTTGACGATTCGAAACAGCTTGTAAAAGCCAATTTGAATAAAGAATTATTTGAATTTGAATTTGAAGAATTATTTGAATTATTGTTTTTATTTTTCCTATCCTACTAATATTATGAATGCGAAAGTTTGTGAGTTTCGATGTATGTTTGTTATTCTTTCACGGCGAACCCGCTTAACCGATATCGATGAAATTTGACGCAATTATTCCTTATACACTGGGATAACATATAGGCTATAGAAAACCTGTTAATTTTACAATAATAGGATGACATTAAAAAGACCCATCTATTATCAAACTACGACAAAACAGCCCACGCAAACGAAGGTGCGGGTAAAAGCTAGTATACCTACTATATTATCGGTCCGCTTATTATTATGTTCTAACGGGTAAATTGGGCCGAAAACATACCGAAGTGAGTCGAAGGTTGAAATATTTTAATAAAAGTAAAAAAAGCGTGAAATTTACTAATAAAAGAGTCATCATCATCTTCCTGTCCTTATCCCACTCTAAGTGGGGTCGCCACAACATATTATAAAAATGTTGTCACATGATTTGGCTACGTATTTTAAGACCGGCCGCCTGCCTGACGTCACTTTATCTTAGTCGTATTTTACGACACCTCGATAAGAAAGAGGGTGATCTATTCTACTTAACCGGATACCACACAATGAGTCAACTTACCTTAGTCGCCTTTTAGGACACCTCGGTAAGAAAAGAGGGTGGTAGGTACTATTCTATTCCACCAGATACCACACGGCGTTTCCTAATAAAAGAGTCATCATCCTCCTGACCTTATCCCACTTTAAGTGGGGTCGGCACAACATGTTACAAACATATTGTCATATGATTTGGCTACGTATTTTACGACCGGCCGCCTGCCTGACGTCAACATACCTTAGTCGTATTTTACGACTCCTCGGTAAGAAAGAGGGTGGTCTATTTTACTCAACCGGATACCACACGGTGGGTCAACTTACCTTAGTCGCCTTTTACGACACCTCGGTAAGAAATGAGGGTGGTCTATTCTACTCAGCCGGATACCACACGGCGGTTCCTAATAAAAGAGTAAAAAGGTAAAATTAAACGTAAGGATATATGTAATTAAAATATACATAGAGTAACAATATAAAACATAGATTAACCGTTATCAGCCGGTTCCCCCTTTGATCGCGCTTTACCCATTGTTCCGCTAATGCACTCTATACACTGTCTGTAATTATGTGACGTCACACTAAATGCTGTAATTACTGTTTCGTCCTGGTATATCTACACCCTAAAATGTGTAATTTTATAAGATTATCGTTTGTAAATAAAGGAAATATAAAGTAATGTTTGTTTTAAAATTTTGAATTTAAAATTTGAAATTTTTTTGTTTATTTATTAATTAAAACTTGTCATATATGAAATGGAAATGCCGCTTTTCCGTTATTCAAAACTTATTGTTTTAAAATATAAGTATCTGAATTTTTTCAAACATTGAATCTGAGTTAGTTCAGTTATTTGGACGAGCTCAGAAGCAAGAAGAGTGTGCGAAATGCAAAAATTAGAGCGCAGAAGCCTTATTAGTTTCGAAGAATACTGTCTGGGGCCATACCTAGGCCTAGATCGACATCAGAAACCTTATCTTTTTTTGTCACCGAAAACTCTCTTTGTTTACTATTTTTGTTTTTTTTCTATCGATAGTTATTGTATTATAATATCCGGCTGATTGGAATAGACCCTATTATTTACCAAGGTGTCGTAAAAGGCGAGTAAGGTACGTTGACTCGGCGGGCTGGTATTCGGTTGAGTAGAATAGACTTCCCTCATTTCTAATCGCGGTGTCATAAAAGGCGATAAAGGTAAGTTGATGTTAGACAGGCGGCCGGTCGTGAAATACCAAGCCACATCATGAATTTGAGGAGCTTGAGATATTTTAATGTTGAAGTGGGCAAAACGACATTTTTATAGACTGTTACTTTTCTGCTGACGGACTGTTCCAGAAAAGTAGTTCTATAATAAACATAGAAACATTTAACAGTTAAAGTGTCAGTGTTAAAATTATTAACCGCTAACCGCTGGCTAACAGTAAAAATCAGTCATAATTTAATATTAGACGTTAAAGTTAATTTTGGGTAGTAATTAGAACTGAGCGCCTTTCAGTTACCGAACTTCTAAATAACTAAGTTCGTCCTGTCTAACACTGTGACAGTATAAAGCTTCCTTTACTTGTTAGCAAATGTCTATTAGAACTTTGGCGTGGAAGTTACTTTAATTCTAAAATAGCGAATGAAGATAGCCTCGATATTATTTATGAAATCATTGACACAATAACATGATTTTATAGTGTACTAATTGTACTCGTATCTAAAATTTCATTGACGACAACTTAAACAGTGAAATACCCTCAATTATGTATTTTGTGTTTGTTTGTTCCCGAAGGAATAAAAAAGTGAAAGTTTTCTATTTTACCTTACCTATTTCTTTCATTGGTCTGGAATATAAGCTTCAATTGTAGTAAATTTCATTCATGTTGCTCCAGCAGTTTAGCCGTGAAAGCGAAACAGACAGACATACTTTCGAATTTATATTATTTATTTCTCATATTACTTTGGTGAGGTTATCGTTTTATCAACAGATGAACGTCCTCTATTGTATCTATCTAGGAATATGACTAGTTGAAGAATTTTCGAGCTCTAGGCTCGCCTAACACTTAATTTGTAGAGTAATTTGTAAAAGTATTGATATAAAATTTTCTGGTGCGAGGTTACCGCTACAAATCTTGATACTAAGGAAGGTTGGTGAGAGATATTATTTACTTTTACAACATGCATATATCATAACATGTATATAAGCATATATCTTTATATTTAGTAAGTTTTCAAGTTAGAAAAATACATAATAATACATGAAGTTCCTTTTATAAAATTAAGCAGACATTTTTAGCAACAGAATGAAAGGAAAATCTTCAACATCGGATGTCTATAATGTGTGTTATTGATAAACAAGATATGCAAAATTTGTTGATTTCAAGTGAAAAAAAATTTCTTATTAGTTATATAATTTTCTGCAATTTTCGAAGACGTTTCTGGATAAGACGTGAAGAGGCGTTATTGAATACAACGTTCCCCACGTTGCGTAATACAATATGCACTCGAGCGCTCGCTATAAATACTAATATAGATGGGAGTACTTTCACTTCCCTGTTCATTAATTCCTTGTTAATTTGACTGTGATTGATTCTTCAATAAAAATTAAAATAAACGGTTTCTTATTTTGAAATTAGTGAATTTAAAAACATACTAATATTGACTTATTATAACTAATATTGATTATTATTTATTTCTGATCTTAACTTTTGTATCACGACGGAGGCATATATCACTTCCTTATGCCTTCAAATTGAAATCAACATAAGTTGTGTACAATTTCTATGTATAAATATACTGACATGCGAATGGTGTATTCTACAATTCCGCACATTTAGTTTTACAAAATAGTCCGGGCTTACATTGTTTAAAATATAATTTGTTGGTTCTTCGAGCCTGGGTCTATTTATGTATGTATTTATAATTATATAAGTAGTATATTTACCAGTTATATACCACTATAATACAAGTATTGAGTTACTTTGCGGACGTATGACCGTGTCCCTAAATAATAATAATAATAAAAATTTCGTTTCATTATAACAGAAATACCCAGTATGAAAACTTCCACGTGGAACAGAAGGGCTATGATCAAATGTACGATGGAGAAGATCTTGAAACCCCGCCGTCTCCAGAGAGACCTCCACCGCGGAAAATAGGTCAGTTCAGATAATACACGCTTTAACGCAAGGTGTTAAATAGATTTTAAAAAATATCTATATTAAAAACACAATTAAGTTAGGTCACTGGCAGAACCAAACAAAGTGAGAAATTTACACCTCCATTGAATAGCTCCACATTTAGTATCTTAAAAGCTCTGCAAAAGTTTAAAATAAACGTTTAATATATGAAAAATCAAAATAAGCGTTCGAAAGCAATATAATAATATTAAACATTCATTTTTATGTAAGAGCCTCATTATAATATTGACAAATAGTATTACATTGTTGTACATATACCACATAAACAATATTTTTTAATAATTTGGAATGTAGTTTCTACAAATTAATTTGTTCCTTAAACGATACTTTTCCAAACAGCTTTACATACTCCAAAAATACGTTTTTGGTGAAAAGATTAGACATATTTTACATTTTAAATTATAACATTAACTTTAAAATATTATATAAAACAACTAATAACAACAAAGTTGTAGGCCAGCTGTAATAAGACTTTTTCGAGGAGGTCACGGGTTCAAACCCGGGCAGACACCAATGAGTTTTTCTGTTAAAAGATAAGATATGTGTCTAATTGATAATTGCAATTTATCACACGCTTTTCGGTGAAGGAAACATCATGAGGAAACTTGCATATAGAGAATATATAAAGAGAATTCTGGAGATATGTGTAACGTACCAATCCGCATTGGAGCAGCGTGGTAGGTCTTAGCTCCAATCCTTTTCTCCAAGAGAGGTGAGACTTATTCTCAGCAGAGGGAATAGTAACAGACCGCTACTACTAATATACAACAAAAACAACAACTAAATATTATATACTACAAAAGACACTGTGAATTGTATTTAGCGGTAAGTCGAGTATCAGAGACGGTAAGTCACGCACAGTCAGTTTTAAAGGTAGCTATACTATAATATGATAAAATACTTTACAGGAATAGGAATTTTGTGTTTTACACTTATAGAATGTGAAATATTTTTTTCTATCAGATAAATACGTTCGAGCGGAATGTCCCTGTCTGAGTGCACGTTACACTGTGGCACTGCTGGCTTGCTTCGGCTTCAGTATTATGTTTGGCATGCGGTGCAACATGAGTATGGCTAAACTTAAGATGACTGAGAAACATAATGTAAGTATTTAATGATTATTTAACAGCAATAATAATTTCACTATCTTATACATTCCATTTTTAGTTTATTCCGTGATAGTTAGGCTTTATGATTTTGTCGCGTACGCGTGTTAAGGGGGGAAACCAATTGTTGAGATTGTTGTGGTGAATGTGTGCAGTGCTTGTGTATTGTTGTGTTATTGGTGGCGGGTAGTGCATGAGTTTCAAATTCTGCATGTATCAGGTATGAGAACGAATAGTACATTCTACATTTAGCATTACATATATTTTCTTTTATCGCTGATTATAGCAAATTATATTTTCATTACTTGTCTATTTTTAGATTGGTTTATACTATAGTTGCTATTACAGTATATATTACGTTTAGTTCATTCATGAAAACATAGTCTAAAAATTACATAAAATAATCTTGGTTATGCTTTGGCATAAATAAGGAATTCAAAAATTAAGGAAACTTAAATATTTAACTGCTGGGTATAAGTTTCCTGTCTCCGTTTTTGGAGAGAAGGATTGTAGCTAAGACCTACAACGCTGCTCCAATAGGGATAGGCTTATATATTTGACTGGCTCGTTGGAGCAGTGGGTAGTGACTCTGCCTTCGGCTCCACGGGTCGCGGGTTCGATTCCCGCCGAGGACCAACATTTTCTTTAAAATGAATTTGTCGGTCTTTGAGCCTGGGTGTATATTTGTATTTAAGTATGTATTTAAAAATATATAAGTATATATTCACCAGTTGTCTGTCTACCATAACACAAGTATTAAGTTACTTACTTTGGGGACGGACGACCGTGTGTGTAAGTGTCCCATATATATATTTATTTATTTATTATTTATATCCTTAGAATTCTCTAGAGATATGCAGGTTTCCTCACGATGTTTTCCTTCACCAAAAAGCCTTCAATACTATGAATTTTATGAACTTTTATAAAATATTTAACAGACAAAACTAATGAGAATATTATTTTGCTATAAACCGCGATAAACGAAAATATATGCAATGCTAAATGTAGAGTGTATTATTCGTTCTCATACCTGGTAAATGCAGAATTTGTAAGAACTCATGCACTACCCGACACCGATAACACAACAATACATAAGCACTGCACACATTCACCACAATCTCAACAATTGTTTCGCCCCGTAACCGAAGCATCGTCAGGAGATAGACTCCACGACAAAATCGCAAAGCATCGTATCAAAGTAACGCCTAATTCTATAAATTATTTAACAGACCTCAAAAGGAGTAACAGAAGATACACCGTTCAATTGGACTGTCGAAGTGGAATCGTTAATTGACTCGTCATACTTTGCCGGCTACCTAGTCACCCAAGTGCCAGGTGGTTATCTGGCTTCCATGTATCCCGCTAACTTGATATTTGGCGCTGCTATATTTGCTTCAGCTATATTTAACATGGCTATTCCTGGAGCAATGTCTATTGGGCCCGCGGCCGTCGTTATACTGAAAATTGCGCAAGGATTTGTTGAGGTAATAATTTATGTATTATATACTATATACGCTAAGCTGTGGTAGACCAGTGGTAACACCGTGCGACTCTTTCGAGGAGGTCACGAGTTCAAACCCGGGCAGACACCAATGAGTTTTTCTGTTAAAACTTATTTGTCTAATTGATAATTGCAATGTATCACACGCTTTTCGGTGAAGGAAAACATCGTGAGGAAACCTGCATATCTCTAGAGAATTCTGGAGATATGTGTAACCTACCAATCTGCATTGGAGCAACGTGGTAGGTAGCTCCAAACCTTCTCTCCAAAAACGAAGAGAAGAGGCCTATTCTCAGCAGTGGGATAGTAACAGACCGCTACTTTATACTATATACACTTATTAAAGCTTATTTTACGTTGTATTAATAACAAAATGTTTGTCAGTTAAATACGTCAAGGGACTTGACGAAAGAATTTAATATCTTCGGTGGAGTTGTCTAAATTAATTAAAATCATACTGATTATTGTAGATGTAAGCTCACTCACAATTTATAATTAATTAAAATTTATATAAATATTTATATCCAATAAGAGGATAATGATTAGGTTGAAGAAATTATTGAATAAGTTTCCTTGTATTAGCAAGTTTCTGTCAGTCGAACAATGGATTCAAAACAAGGTTTGAAGATACGACTAACATGTAGTGGTGTTTCCAGAATCAAGAAATATGTAATAATAATTAAATTTTAATAATGTTAATTTTAATAATTAAAAAAATGTCTTCATTTTTTTTTTACTAACATGGTGTCGTTAACATTGTATTGAAATTAAATAGGGACATATTAATAGTTGAATTTGGTTTACCCCTTTTTTTTTTTTTATTTACAGCAAAAATGTTAAATAAATAAATAAAAAAATAAAAAATAAATTATATCTATCTTAAATTACTTACACGCTAGGACTATACAGATCATGCCCACGTGGAATGGTCCCAAGAATGCTGGCAGCGTTTCCGCGCTGAATCGCTAAGCTGATTCTTTGTGCGAAAAAGGAGCCAGCCCTCTTGTCACCTGAAGAGGCAATCAACCGAGGTGTTAAAACGGATAAAAAATTTTTTGCACTTTGACTCCATGGCCCTAGGGTCTCGACTGCAAACGGCACTAATATATAACTCTCGATGAGAGATGCATACTTCCGCCGTTTGCCGGTTTTGGCCATTTCTGCCGCAGCTCCAGGTCTTGACGCTGTTTCCCTGATATGGGACGAGGCTAACGTATCAACGCATGTTGCGTCCCACATTAGGGCCCGTCCCCGTGGTATCATTAAGAGAACCATGACGGAAAAGCCTACCAGAGCTCCTATGGCATGAAAGCCCGTGTATGCCAAAAGTGTCTACCTCTTTTCCACATGGACATCGGTGCTTAAGGCACAATGTGGTTTCCAATCTGAGACCTAAAGCTACTCTGAAACTTTCGTTATCTAATAGTGTACCAAGATTTTTAGAAGGGAGAGCATGTAGCCAATAACCAGATTCTTTTTCCGATAAAGCTAGAAGCCTAGCTCGATCTCGGTCACTCGAAAGATTTTGAACCAAATTTTTATGTGTAAGCTGAACCAATGGCACATCCCAAAGTTTTTGTGCGGTACAGTCCTTCGGGATGTTATCATTGGGGCAGCTGATTTTCCAACTATCTAAAGCCTCTGTAGCATAGCACCCTAACCCCCTTTTGAAATCACACCTAGTTTCTGTGCTTAGAACTATAGAAATGTAAAAAATGACTATAATAATAAATTTATATAGTGACTTCGTACATGTCGATTTGAGTGTTGAAGACCCTCAATTATGTAGTCTATTTTCCTATTTCCGAAGAATAAAGTAATAAAAAAAATCTATACGTGAGTCTGTTATATAAGCTCCAATTGTACTAAATTTCTTCTATATTGCTCCAGTGGATTAGCGAAGAAAACGTAACAGACAGAGAGAAAGATATACAGCCTTTCAAATTTATAATATTAATAAGAATATACTCGCATAGTACTTATAGTAGTACACGGCTATCAGATACATGTCAAAGAATCGGAGGGTTAACGTGTAACAAGAACAAGGGTCATGTCGTACAGTTTAATTTTGAACATTTGGCATTCAGTTCGTGACGGAGCATGATCAGGCTTATTATAGATGCTCAAATTTTGAAGCCCGTAGAGAATGTAAAGCGTCACGTTTGCTGTTATTCCCCTTTTAATAGCCCAATGTTGACAACTGTGCAGATACATCATAATTTGAATTCTCTAACTCCACCCTATTTAAATTGTTGAAAATCTACGTATGGATATAATTGCAATGAATTTATGTGTGTAAACGATAGTTAGGTTAGTAAAGTACTAAATTAATTTTAATAAATAAGTAAAATAAGACATGATGTACAGATTTTTAGTATATGTTTTTACAAAGTTTTATAAAATTGAAACTTATTTAGAGTAAAAAAAAATAGTGAAAAGAGAAACTCATAGTACTTTTTTGAGGGTATTTTAACTACTATTATTTAGTTACTAGTATTTGTTACTTGGTACTACTAGTATTTAATAAGTTCGTAATACTGATTTTTAGTTATAATAATTTAGAATGAGATACAAACAAATCTAGGCGATGGCTAGAAATTTTAGGCGACGCAATTAATTTTTTTTTATATTCTAAAAAGGGAAAAAATATTTAATACTTTCAAGAAATGAAACTAAACGGATATTTGGATACCTCTATGAAAATGGAAAAATAATTTCTAAAAAAGTAACAATCTTCAATGTTACAAGAGATTAACTGATGTAATATTTATATATAATTTCATCGCTTTTTACTTTCAATCGTACTTGAGTACAGTCGAAATCGTCTTCCAAAGTACAAAGCCTCTTTAGGATTATTGGACCCTCGGTTGCTATAGCGACGCATTTATTCGCCTGTAGCCGGCTTAGTAGAGTCGTCAATAGCATGGTATCCTATTAAATCGTACATTGAGATATCGAAACGATTGTATAAAATACATTTTATCTCAATATCTGATCTGCGATAAAAGTTTTGAAATAAATCATATCAATACAGTTAATGTCGTCATTTTGTTAATCAAAATAGAATTGGATAGTTCATCATTCGGCATAAAATATAGTAACGAATAAGGTGTTCTTATGATTATTATATTACCTAAAAAAAGAATGCTGTACGTGGAAATATTTTTTTCCTTTGTTAATGAAGATACTTGTGTTGCATTGAATTAACGGGCCGATGACAGTCTGGCAATAGAGTACATGTATATCATATACAATAACTTTTTAGAAGCTTTACGAGATTGGTGTGCAGTTATAAACAGTTGACTATTTTCTAGGATATCTGTAGAAGCATTTATACGACCTTGCCTTTATTTTACTGCCATGTAGTGGGACTGACCAGAGCAAGATATTAGCTCACAAGTGGAAGTGTGGATTACTTATTTGTTGTTATATCGCGCAAACAGTACCGTGACTTCGTTTGAGCCAACTTAAATGGAATAATACCTTCAATTATGTACTTAGTGTTTTGTTCATATTTCTGAAAACAAAACGCAAATTGTTTTTCCATTGCATATCCGCCCGGTATATAAGCTTTTTATTGGTAATGGTATTAAGCTAAAAAGCGTAACAGACTTACGCATTTATAATATTAGTATGGAAATCTTTTTAAATAATTCAAGTAATTATACATATCTCAATAATACATGTCAAGGGTGATTTCAGGGTGTCACTTATCCATCTTGTCATGGTATATGGCGTATGTGGGCACCACCTTTGGAGCGTTCTCGACTGGCAACACTCGCTTTCTGTGGAACTTACGCAGGGATTGTCATCGGCATGCCTCTCTCTGGTATCCTTACTGACTACATTTCTTGGCAAACCCCATTCTACTTCTACGGGATTTCGGGAATCATTTGGTAAGTAAAAGTTATTAATTTCATTTAATTAATCAATAGTTTATGTATCTTGTAATTTTTCACAGACTATGGGCCTCATAAGAAGGCTCAGAATCGATGGAGCGAGCTATGCTCGAAGTCTCTTTACGTGATCAAATCAGATATGAGGAGATCCGTAGAAGAACCAGAGTTACCGATATAGCTCAGCGTGTCGCGAAACTGAAGTGGCGATGGGCGGGGCACATAGTGCGTAGAACTGATGGGCGTTGAGGTCTCAAGTTGTTGGAATAACGACCCCGCATCGGAAAATGCAGTGTCGGTAGACCCCTAACGGAGTGGCGACCTCAAAAAGGTCGAGGGGAGCCGCTGGGTCCAAGCAGCACAAGGTCGTGTGGTATGGAGATGGATGGATGGATATGTCCAGCAATGGACGTCCATTGGTTGACAAAGAAGAAGAAATATTTTTTTTCTTTTTCTTATAATTTGAGAATGTTAATAAATTTTGTGTCGTATTTTGCGAGTAACAGGTATTCTCTATGGCTGTGGCTTGTATTTGAAAGACCAAGCAAACATCCTCACATAACTGGCAAGGAGCTCACCTACATCGAGCAGTCACTAGGCACTGCCACCCAAGCTGCTATGCCAGGATTCTGGTCGACCCCTTGGAAGGAATTTGCTACTTCACCACCCGTACGCATTTTCTATTAATTTTGAGTTGTTTTTTTGTCCCACTATTAATAATAAAGTGTTGTTTTGTGTTAGTGAGAATAATTTTGAAAAAAATAATTGATCACCGGATAAAATCAATAATTAAAATTACGTTGTAATTTTATTTATTCATTTCGTATTTTAATATAAAAATTTGTATCGTTTTAAAGTAATAACAATGTAAATTTTACGATTAAGGTTTAAAGGTAGTAGATTTTTCCATTAAGATTTTGGTTTGAAAAAGCCAATTTGAATTATAATTAAATAATAATTTATAGAACCTCTAAATTACTTTTATAATTTTTATTTAAACTCTTTCCAGTTATGTTCCTTGTTTGCATTTATGTGTTCAACCTTTTTAATACAATTCTAAAAACTTACTGATTTGTGATGAATACTAGTCGGAGAACGTTTAATAAAAAGAATGTTCTACAGTACAGTATGTTAACTTTTCTTCTAGGTTTACGCTATTATTGTGGCAAATTTCTGTAGAACGTGGAACTTCTGCTTGCTGGTCATCTTCCAGTCTGCATATTTTAAGACCAGATTCAATATGCAAATCACTGAGGTAAGCCTATGTAATCATCGCGTGTCATACTTCTAATTTGTCTTTTAAAATTATGATCATCATGTACTTTGTTGTCTATGATTTTCCATGGGTTCGAAACCTATTCGATGATTACAAACCTTATAAGATTCAAACCCTATTAGAGATAGATCCTTACAGTGTTTTAAGATGATCTAATTAGGTTTTGATGAAAGGCCAAATGATCTATTGAAGTTATTAAAGAATAAGAGTAACTGACATAACTCACTGTAACACTAAAGATGCGATAGATGGGGCATATATTAAAATTCAAAGAACTGAGATCCAAAGTTTTTGGAGCAATCTCCACCAGTAAACATCATTAATGATGATAAAAAAAAATGATCCGATAATATGAATCCTAATTAAATTTAACCTAATTCAGGTTGGTGACCTTTTCATATCAAGATTATAGCTTTTTTTATGTTAGTACAATTTGTATTAAATACAAATTGTACTCGCGACTTCGTCCACGTCAACTTAAATGTTAAAATACCCTCAATAGTGTTTGTTCCCTGTTCCCGAACGAAAAACAGGATTTCTTTACTGAATTTCTCAAAATTTCATGTTGTACCAGTTGATTAGCTAAGAAAACGAAACAAACAGACAGACTGCCTTTCAGAATTATAATAGTAGTAAGGATGTTAATTTATTTGTTATTCATGGCAGTCCGGCTTGGTTGGAGCAATACCCCATTTGATCATGACATCACTGGTGCCTATTGGCGGTATGTTGGCGGATTATTTGAGGAAGAACAACATCATGACAACAACCAATGTGCGGAAACTTTTCAACTGTGGTGGTTTTGGCTTCGAGGCATTTTTCTTCGTTCTTATTGCCTATGCTGATAACAAGGTAAGTGGTTTAAAGTGGTATTACATATGTATTTTATGGATAGAACACTATGAAGAAAATGACAGCAAACTTTGAAAGAAATTAAATGAGTAATCAATAAAAGCTGATAGTTATTTACTGGCATCGCGCAGTGAAGTCGATAATAAGAAAAAAAATTACATTTTTCAAATAATACCTTAAGAAAGTGTAACCTGTTCTTGGTTTGTTTGAATTGCCACAGTGTATAATTTTGTTTCTACTTAAATTTGTTAAATTTCATCAATATTGATTTAGTAGATGAACTATGTGCCTCATAAGAAAGGTCAGAGTCACTCAGCGGGCAATGGAGCGAGCTATGCTTGGAGTTTCACTACGCGATCAAATCAGGAATGAGGACATCCGTAGTTACCCATATAGCTCAGAGTGTTGCAAAGCTGAAGGGGCTATGGACGGGGCACATAGTATGGAGAACCGATGGGCGTCGGGGTCTTAAGGTGTTGGAACGGCGACCCCGCACCGGAAAACACAAACGCAACGAGAAAAATCGATCTAGGTTTTATTAAAAAAAATCGTTTTATCCCTATTTTTGGCCTAAAAAATTATTAACATTTAAATTTAATATAAAAAACTATTTGTGTCGTAAAGTGTCAAGTCAGCGTAGCTTATTCGGGAAGCTTATGTAGAAGATAATTTGTATTCTTTTCCTTTGTGTTTTAAGTATGTGGCTACCATAGAGATGACGTTGGGTGTTGCATGCAGCGGTTTTGCTATATCTGGTTACAACGTCAACCACCTCGACATTGCGCCTCGGTATGCCTCCATCCTGATGGGCCTGTCCAACGGCATCGGGACCATCGCCGGCTTCCTTGTGCCTATTGTCATTGACTATATTACTCAAGATAAGGTAAATCATCATTTTGCTGCCCTTATCCCACTTTAACTACTAGGGTCACGACATGTTTTTCTCTTACATTGTCTCCTATCATTCGTGCCAACACTGGAGCTACTCTTTTTATAGGCATGACATTCACACAATCGAACTCTCTTTTTAGGCGTCCCTCTAGTCACATATTCATTTTACCTAATCTCTACTTAGATAAGGTAAAAACAACTATAAATATAAAGCATTACAAAAAAGTAATGAATTATTTTGCTATCATTCTATGTTATGCCATAACTCCGTGTTCTTACTTTACCAACCTAACAGAGAAAATAATTCAGAAATTATCTAACTTTATGTTTCTATATAAAAGTTATTTATCTGTTATCTATATACATAAAAAGCAAGTATTTATGTTACTTATAGACTCCGAAACGGCTAGACCGATTTTAATGAAATTTTCAGACAATCTTTGTGTTTACTTAGGGAATAATCCTGTAAAGTTTAGTGGGGATTCCAGCATTATTATGTACTATTAATGAAAGTTTTGTTCTTAAGGTAAACCGAAACCAGACTAAGCCTAAAATATGTCAATAAGTTATGAAAATATTATTTTGCTTACTTTGCAAAATAATATTTTCATGACTTAATAATTTATTTTTATTATTTTTTGTATTATGGACCTGCGAACACTTAATACTAAATATTACCAAAAAACAAAACAAGAAACCCAGTTGTGTCAAACTAAATTAATTATATCACTTGAGATATAAATATAATACGCGAAAGGAATTGTTGTGTGTAGGACCTATAATAAAGTGTTCGCTTAATGTGCCCGTGACGCATCGTCGCGCACCCCGATCCCGCTCATTGCAAATTCACAACGCGACTCAACGTAGCTCGATTTCCTCTTTTAAAATTATCACCGACCCATTTTTAATTCTTCCAAAGAAAACCTAGGGCTTCACGAGGGAGCGTCACTTTGCAACTTGATAGGAACGCACGAATAGATTTCAAAGAATTCGAATGCTATTTTGAATAATATAATTCATTGTTCCTCCCTTCGTTATCATAACAATAAAAAAATTGTATTTTCTGTACACAGATTACGGCTATCAAGACTAGTCGGATTTAAATTAATAAAAAACAGTCACAATCACGTCCATTTCATATAAGAACAGAATAATAGTTCTTAAAAACTCATCAATAATTTAAAATTTTTTTGATAAACTAAGGGCAGATTCATATATAGTAGAATTTTAAATTATAATTGAATTGTGTATTTAAACTACACAATTATATCGTACCAATAACTTTATATAGCTTCTTACAGATATAACACTGAAAATTCTTATTGGTCTAATAGATTTTCAAGTTTATAATCAACGCAAATTTGTATGGATATAAGAATTAATAATTTAATACCAAGCATATAAATCATTTTCAAAATATTTATGATGTTATTCCATATAATATAATTATGTAATTGAACAGGACAAGCCAGAAATGGCAATAAAAGAGTGGCGCGCCGTGTTCCTAATGGGTGCCACGGTCCATTTCATCGGCATCACAATATACGGTATTTTTGCTTCCGGAGAGCTGCAGCCTTGGGCCGAGCCAACACCGCCTTACGAAACTCCTATGAAATCGTTAGATCAGGAGACAACCTTCGTAAGTATTATTATTTCTAACGCAAAAGGTTCCGAAACTTCTGAGGAAAAGGAAGAATCTTTTCCAAATAAACTGCAGAGACATTGTCGTATATATAATTTTAGTACCATCGAAATGCAGAAACACAGCATTGAATGTCTTGCTGTTCATATTATTTTAGTGTTAATTTCTCATTAATAGAGAAACTCCACACTTTATTCTAATCATGTTTTACTTTATTGTAAGTTAAACAAGTTAATGGTAATATTGAAATGGTTTTAGTCCGAAAAGTCCTCGGCTTTGACTGGATCAGAGCGGCCCGCATATGGAAGTATTGCACCCCCTCGACCTGCACCACCTCAACAACAACAACATGTACCTAACAATCCTTTCGTATCGGGTGCATTATACCAAGCCGAACCTATCCAGCCGCCAGCAGAATCTTATCAGGATATCAATAATGACGGCACTTACTAAATAACAAAGTTAACCTCGATGATGTAGCGTATAGGAAAATTCAGCAAAGTGTACTCTTCATGATTTGCATATAATAAGCATTAAGGCCAAACAGTAATATTTTTTTGTTCATAGCTAAAATCTTATTAAGAATCAATGTGCCCATTCCATATAAATTGTGGGCACGATTAGGTAAAATTTATTACGGTATTCTATGATTTCACCTTCATCGAAACATTGGATATGATTATTTTTGACGAAAAAATATTCAAATCAAATTGCTATTATTTTTTTTAATATTAATACCTCACTGACTAAGGAAACACATTTCACGGTATATTTGTGGAGTCTGAATATGCTTGTTTCATGTGTTTATTGAACTCTTTCACAACTTGGGAGTTTTTAACGTCTTGATGAAATTGATATACAACCTTATTAAATTTACCTCAATCTTTCAATTGACATTGTCTATCGATGAAACTCTTATCAATTAGTTCATAGTTAGAAGGTAGAATTAACAATTGGTCTTAAAATGTTTAATATCAAATTAATATGTCTACGTGATTTTTTACGTTACTAGTGTATTGTTTTCACTTACAACATTCGTTAGCTATGAAATGTTTAAATATTAAAACAAATGGCTTGTTATGCTTAGACTTTAATCGATGTAATGTTTTATTTGCTCAATAATTTTATTCAGATGTATATTCATATATTTGCATATCAACATTAGTTATATAATCAAAATATAAAAGTTTTTATTGTTCAATCTGTTGAGTAGATATTCCAAGAAATTATTGTCAGTTAGCAGATTAGCTAAGTATTTTATTGAAACCACTATGTAAGCCTTTTTTAATTTGTCATGTTGATTGTGGTGACTATGTAATGGTACTTTCATTACACAGAATCTCGGCGTACAATGATATCTTCACGGTTTTTTAAACTTTTAGAACAGATATTCGCTAATCCTTGTTATTATCTCTTGTTGTTGTAAAATGTTTATAATATATTTATAATATCATTTGAATAATCTAGGAATGTATTTCAAATTAAGAGCATCTGTATATGTATAGGTGTAGAACTTTAAATAAAACGTTACTTACGAAAGGGAAGTAATGTGTTCATATTTATTATTATAATCATTTTAATGTTATTTTAGTACTTTAGAATACTTAAACAAATTTTCAATTGCATTTGTGATTTTAAATATTGATCAATTTAATACTTTATGAAGTAGAAATGTTATAACTATATTGATTTTAGAGCTAGTTGTACTTTTGAACATTAATTGTTTGTCTATTTCTTAATGTTTTGTGTTTTAATATTTACTTATTTCTTTAATATTAAATTGGCCATTTCCTTCTAACTCCTAATATTGTTGGCACAGATCTAGGTATAATATCTTGTTTATTGTTTTAAATATTAAAAAGTTATATTTATAATGTTTTAATTAAGTTGAGGATAGCAGTAGTATTTTTCTGGAGTAAATAATATTTTTTATCTGATACAGAAAATATGTCATAAGCAGATATAAATTTGTAGTAAGTATTTGATAGAACGATATATGAGATTTTATGTTTTGCGTAATATAAATAACAGATATAAAAAAGAACGCCTCAGTTGGGGCTTATCAAATCATATAATGTAATATTTTTACTATAAATGTGACTAGTCACTATTTATAATATAAGCTCTGTTATATATAAATCCATACTTATTTGCTATTAATAATAATATTTATTTAGGTCTAGCATCTATGCCGTTCCTTTTGTTGCATTTATTTCTTTTTCATAATACAAAAATAGTTAAATGCAATTTAATGTAAAATAATAGAAAACTGATTTTGTACATAGAGTGTAATATAGTGATATTAATCAAATAGACAATAATACATTATCTAAGTAGGAGTGATATTAATATTATTGCTAAAAATATATGTAAAACAGTAATAATAGATAAGGTATGCATTTAAAATGATTAGTAACTACTCATAAATAACTTTACTCGTTAAATTGATGTTTAATATATCTTTAATGTTGTGTTTCAGAAATAAGTGGTACAAAATATATTTGCATATTTCGTATCCTGCAAGATTGATTTAAATTTCAAAGAAGTCAAAACGATCACTGAGGGCGTTTTGCTGTCATTTTTTGAATTATCTAGGTTGTTATCTATCTATTCTTATGGTAGATAAATTTTATTTTAATAAAAACAAATTCTTTTGGTGAAATACTTAGAATTTTTTGTATTTTTATTAGTATCATTTATTTTAAAAAAAGAACACAATAACTTAGTTATGTAACATGACAATAATAACCGACTGAAAATACGTTTAGTCACTTGTTATGAAGAACACGTCTAGAGTAGATATTCATTAAATAATATTTTTGTTAAAATTATTTAAAATTTTGGAAAATTATTTGATATTATATTTAGTTATACCCAAATCTAGTATTTAAATGTACATATAATTATAACTCTCACGTTACTTCAAATACGATCAATAATAAAATATTTTTACTTTAGGGTTTTTTATGCATTATGTTTTATTTACGTTCTTTTAGCTTATTGTATAAAAACTTTAGTTTTATGATTTTTTACTATACATAGTAATAACATAGAGCAAACATTTAGCTGAGCTTTATTTTTCGGTGCTCTATTATTACGATAAGTTGATAAATTTAAAAAAATAGTATTTATTCTATTTACTTAAACCATTTTGTGGTTGATAGTATATGATTCTAATTAATTAATTATATTTATATTATATTTATTGATAATAATATAGTGCAAGAGACAACCCTAAGTTTTCCTGAATGCAATTCATGCACTTAAGGAATTTAGCGTTACTGTGATTATTTTTTTTAAATAATAATTTCACTAAGTAAATAATTTGATTCACTTAGTGATAATTTTATCCCTTGTCCTGACATTGACACATGCTTTAAAGTTTAGTGGTTTTAATCACAATTTTATTTATTATTACATTTAATTTTTACCGTTATGATTTGTTTAAATATTTTGTATTTTAGTTGAAGGTAAGTAAGCCTTTTGTAATATTTTTCGTCTATATTGAGACGTAAAAGAATGGCGGTGTACAACAAAAACAGTGTACTCCTGATTCGAAAATTGTGAAATAAGTTTATAAGTAAATTATCTACAGGTACTTTTACTTGAGCTAAGTTTGGTGAATTTTTCTTCAAATATAAGTTAAAATGTATCTAAGATAGAGCAAGTATTTATATGATGTATATAAGATGGAGCAGACTACTTGACGAAATAAGTTAAAATAGGTATAATAACAGTATTAAGAAGTCTTTACATTTATGTTTGTATGGAAAGAACCGGCTTAGTACAATATTTAACATATAGACATTTTAACAACGAAAGATTTACGCATTACTTTGTGAAGGGTGTAAATGTATGTAAAAGTAATGAAAACATTATGCTATACTTGATAAATTTTTTAAATTAATTTATAATTGTACTCATTTTTACATTACCTTTATTGCAAAATAATATAACCATTACTTTGTACATAAATGTTTAACTTTTTAAACTGCTGTTGCTTGCACTCCGACTCAATTTTTTTTCTATCTATGGTCACAGTAACGATTATTAAGTGTATTCAAAATACGGGAAATCTTGCCGCTGTCTTTCACTCAAATCTTCTTGGAAATGACAATAATATTACGAGTAGCCTGTATATAATACGTATAAAATATGCTATATATATTAAAATATTGTATTGTAAATTGTAATATTGTAAAATTAATATAGGTGAATATGAATACGGAGTTGTTTGGACATAGGTGAGAATTATCATGTTTAAGATTGTTTGCATTGTTCATATTTGTTACGAAAAAACTATTAATCAAATGTTTATTACTTTCATGCAGATATATTGCTATTATTGAAATAATTTTAACATTAAACAATATTTCATCAGTTGTTTAAAATCATACTTGTAATATACTTATTAAAAACTTCGGTTACATACTAAAATCGTTAGATTATTAGAATAAATAATAAAGTAATGAATAAATTTATTATTTTAATGAATCTCTACGCCGTCAATTCTGTGTTGTAATAAATAATTGAATTAAATTTCATAAAAAAATAAATATTAATTGAATGTAAGTTTATCTAACATTAAAAACAAAATCATATTCATTTAAGTAACTTTCATTTTCACATTTATATATTTAATTAATATATTTTTAAATGATAAGGTAACAAAACGTAGCTAACGCTAGTTATTAGCTAGGAAGAAAGCTACACAATTATTTAAAGACATGAAAATATGCTACGAATTTTCAATAATATATAATTTTGCATATGAGAAAATAAAAGAGAAAAAAATAAATTATAAGCAGAATTAAAATTCTGGTCATTATTTAGATTTCTTGAAACCCATTGAAATTGAGTAATATAATATTTAGCTTGCTTTATTAGATATTAATTTTAAGTCAAATTATAGTATGTATTTCTACCATATTTATAATTATTTCACTAGAACTCATAATAATATTGTAATAGTAGATTTTAAACTTTCGCTCTATATGAATCGGCACATGTATTTAATGGTTTTTGATATATATTAATATTATTTAATGGCCTGTTTGTATTATAAAATTAATTATAATATTTGCTAAAAACAGTATTTAATATCCCATACGAATATTATTTTGACTAACTAAAGTAAAACTCTACTTGAATATAATTTTAATTTTTGTTCACTTGTCGTTGTTACATACATTATTGCTAAGTGTAATTGTTTTTAGTAAGTGTCTTTATTTTATTAATACTTTTTATAATTTTTTCCATGAATTTGAAGCATCTGCACCATCAGATTAACTTTACAATTATATTTAGATGTTATTTTGTATTAGGGCCGGGAACTGTGCACCATAGTGGTAATTTATTTTAAATTATATATATTCCATAGTTATTATAAAGGTTACTGCAATGATAATTTTCACGATGTCCAAAATTATGGCGGAAAGGGTAAAGATCCCCCGAGCACTCGTTGCGATGCACCGTTTTGGATTTAATATGTAAGTATTAATATAATCTCGAAAAAATACTAAAAAATACAAAAAAAACACAAAAAATAAAAAAAACTCATAATTACATAACTGCTATTGGTTCCAATACATTCAATGTCTATTTTCCGTAGAATAAACATTTTTTAAACGATACGGTAAAAACCTAGAGTCATCGAAAAACGTAAAATGATTTACATTGAATATCAGTCTTAATTTAATTGTTTATTGATTAACTCCTTTACTTAATATTTTCTAAATTAATTGAACTTTTTATAAACATATTATTTTATACGATCAGAATATAGTGATGGTATTCGATTTGAAAAAAAAACTCATTGATTAGCTTTTCTATCTCTTCCAACTTGAGTCAAAATGTATATCATAGTTATCACTTGCTATTCAAAATAGTTAATTAGCTTTTAATTAATTAGATATGTTATACATTTTATTTTAAATGAGAAAAAAAATTATATATAAGTAGCTATAAATATAAGACAATAATTTTAATTAATATACGGGGTGATCACACTCCATAAGGCTGTGTTGACAATAAAGCTTCCATACGAAGCGAAAGTAGTGTGTAAACTTATAGATAAGAAACATAATTAGAAAATAAAAATGTACATAGCTTTTAACTAATACTATTGTAAAAGAAAATAATGATTTTAATATTAAGTTTTTATGATTTGCGGGCTTCAAGTTGTTTCCATAAAAATAACTTCATTTATTATTTGCTTAATGCATTAAAAACATGTAGCTTTAAAAGCACTACATTAATCAAGCGAAATGATTAATTGTTACATTTTGATTATAAAACCCAAATGTATTGATGTTTTTGTTAGTCGGAATTGGAATAATATTTAGTTATATTTTCATGACAATAGCTTTAAAGTAATGGACTTTAGATTATAACCTTTTTCTATTTATTTATTTTATTTTTATAATAACCCTCTATCGAAATATTAAAAAATGAAAATTATAAAATAACTAATTGCTTATACTCATTTTATATTTATATTTTTAGTTATTTTACATATCTATTTGGCTTGATAAAAATATGACGTTTTTTCTTGTTTTGGTTTGAAGCCAGCCGGCTATACATAAATTATAAATTAAGTTAAAAAATATGAAATAAAAAAAACAAAATAAAAATTCAATAATATTGTTCAAATCCATATAATTAAATGAATTTTGTTTTTTGCAATATTTCTGTAATATTTATATCTTTCCATAATTTATTCTAAGTATTACGGAGTTACAAAAAATATATACAAAATGTATGATTTATAATTTATTTTACATTATGTATGGATAAATTATCTGTATAAATTTATTACTAATGTGAATATTAAATAAGCAATAAATATTATAGAGAAACATAGCAGTGTGTGATGGAATTGTAGATATAGTAATTAGTTTAGGAACTTATATACCTAAGTAATCTTGCAAGAAAGCACTGACTGGTCAATTACTGATTAGACTCATGTTTAGAAATTCGCTTTGAAAGGCGAAGCTGTAAATAATTTGGCGCTTTTATTAATTTACAATTAAATAAATTAATCATTTGTCTGATCTGTTTGATTTTTTTTTGTATTTCTCGTGTTTCTTTTCACGCAAAATTGCAAAATTATACGATAAGTCTAGTACAAACGCACATATAACAACATCTCTTCCATGTTAATAGTTTATACCATTCCTATTCTTTATTCCTCGGTCAATACGTTGTGCTATTTGCTCCAGTTCTGAGGTAAAATTTAAAGGGAGATTTTTTTCAAAGGGAAATAAGAGATGATACGGTAGTTGTTCCGTTTATAAATTGAAGCAGACCATTGTTAAATTTCAAAACATGAGGTTAGAAATAAATGAATATTACAATGTAGAACATATTTCTTTATACTAGCATTATCAACATTAAAATCAAATTGTTTTTCAATCTTATAGAGTTACGTTTTTTACGAAGCTTGATTATGTGTTTTGTTCGCATTTCGCATTATTTAATCAATCTTTATTTAAAAATTCAGTTATTTTATAGCTTTGCGGTAGTCTCATAATATTATATTATTAGAAGCAATATTGTTAGAAATATGTAAATAAGATTCACGTTTATAAAACATTAGGAAAATTGTAGAACAAATATGAAATACTTGATATGCGTTATAAAATGTAAATATTTAATGTATTTCTGTAAATATAGCTCGTAGCTTAGGTATATTATAATCATATACATCATATGATTATATGAAAATATAATCATATACATTATATATGTTCATCTATAAACCAATATTTCTATCCTTATCGTTCATTTCAATATTGTTGTTTTAAGCAAAGCAGTTTCAAACAGGCCTACACGTTATTAATAATGTAAAATATAAATTTGTATTTTACTGTTAAATAAGTCATAAATTAGTTAAAAAATAATATATTGGATTATATTATTATGTGAACAATTTATTACATTTAATTTGACAAATAATTGGATTAAAAAATATATAAGATAATTTACAATGCTTACAAAATCTGCGTAGTATATCAAAATATGGCGAATAATCACAATTTTGTTTATAACCTTATTTATACTGATAGTTCAGCATTGGAAGCCTGTCTTAAAAAATAATCTATAACATTTTTTTATTAAACTTAGTTTCAAAAGTATAAACATTTATGTAGCTAATATTAACCAAACAATGTTTTCATCGTCTTTTATTAGGTTAATGTTAATTTGTGTTTTTAATAATCCTTCGTTATTATCTAGTAAAAAGTGTAAAACTTTTATATAGTTTATCAATTTATAGTATAAGCTTATAATAAATTTATAATTTTTGATTTGATTTTTACACTAAGAATTTATACTTTAGAAATAGGAGTTGGAGGGAAATGGCCTACAAAATATTCACTTCAATTATATTTACAGCTTAAATTTTAAATGCCTAATAAGTTACCTACTAGTTATATAAGTTTTTGGAGTGGACTACATAATTTTTTTTTTCAATTTTAAATTATCATTTATCATATCAGCTATCGCTGGAAAAGGTAAGAGGGAAATTTAGGTACGCTACACAGCGAAGCGAATTGCGATGGGCTAGCGACGGAAACAAATAACACACTGTCAAGTATGCGGCTACACTTGTCGCTAGCGAATTTTGGTTCGTGAGCAATTCGCTCTATCAGCCGCGTCAAAAATCGCTGCTAAACGTAGCCGCGCAATTAACGTTACAATTTTATTACGTTATACATAGAATTAGGAATAATAATATATACATGCATTAAATTTCCGTTACTTTTAAGTGTTAACAAACATGTACTTAATACATAAGGTTTAGTTTGCTTTTGAACTTTAAATTATCATTAATAATTTTAAAAATGAATATAATTGTTGTCTTTAATTTTTACTGGTATTATAGCTAATTTTGCAAACAATAATGCATGAATAATATATAATGTTGTAAATATTAAGAATGCAATGAAGACATTATCTTCCCTAATATATGTTTGAAAATTTAAACTTGTTTTAATTTAGTCAGAATCAATTATTATAGCTAATTACTTCACTTCCTAGTAAACATTCTTAGTCTAACTTATGTCTATATTACGACCAAAGTTCTCAGCTATTTTTACCGTATAGTACCGTATATCAATATCAAATCTTATAAGATTTATATATATGAAGTACAATAAAGTATAAATTTTTATACAATTGTGTACAAATATCGATAGGCAATCACAGTAACATTAGTTAGTTTAGTTTACAGAACCTTTTAAGTGTTTACTTAACAAAATAATAAATAAAAACCCTATTTCATGATAATCATAGAGTAAATTATAAATCACCCAAGTTACCCAACCCATATTAACCAACTTTCTTAAAACACAAGATCTTATAATATTAAATAAATTTAAAAATAAAACAGCACACTTATTTTTATTTTCTCATCATTAATATTTTACTGAAAATTGCAACGTGAAACTTTTATACATATAATGATTCAACGATTTTTTATAGGCTTATTTAATTGGTATTTTTTTTATGAGAAATTATGAACAAAATATTTTATTTTTAGTATAACCATAACATCATGATTTTCTTTTTCAAATAAGTATGGAGCGTAGTATTGCTATTTCTCATACAATAAAAAAAAGATAGGTAAATACCTGATAAATAGTGAAATAATATATATGTGTATATAAATACATTGTAAAATATATATTTTTAATGTTATACTGTACCCTATATTTTAATATATTTATATTTTGTAATATAATACATATAAAAAACGTAGAATAGTATGGTAACCCTAGATTCCAGCGGTATTTAAATAATCTTTTTACTAAATTTTAATACAAAATAATAGAATAAATATATAGTAAAGCAAGTAAATATTGCAATACAATGTCAGATACATTATTGTTGATTAAAATAAACTAAGTCATGAGAAGCAAAAATTACTTACGTTTAGTCTATATTCTATACATACATGGAAACAAAATAAATCATTTTAAATATCTTTTAGGTATAATTTTATCACTTCGTCTACTTGAGGTAGAAACTAAATCTAAATTATTGGCAAAAAGTGAAGACACGGAAAAAGTTCAAATAAATTATACTAAAAGGTTTTTCTTTAATCAACTATAGGGCGTAACAGATCTCAACCGTCTGACTTTGCCCGGAAAACCTCTCGCGTAAGGGGGGTTCGCGTTGGTGGTGACATAGTAGACTCCTCGAGCTCTGATAATGTAAAAACAATATTAAATAAGAGTAAACGACGAATACACGTGTAAAATATCAGCTATGGTCTACTTTTGTATATTTTAATGAGTCTTTTTTAATGTGAAAATATATCCACAGGTCATAGTAGACCTTTACAAAGAAATCTTCGCTGTCCAATAGTGTTTATGTATCGCAGAACACTTGTGACGTGATGCTATGATCTTTCTTTCTTTTTTCTTTCTTTAGGTATAGACTCATATATATTATTTATATAAAAAAAAAGTTCATTGCATGTTGTTTTTATCATAATATAGTTAAGTAATTAGCAATAGTTTAGTATGTATTATATTATAAGAATGTAAGAATTTATTAACTGCTGGTAAACCTAATAAAGAAAAAAAAAAAAAAAGTTTGTTGCATCAGGAATAATTTAAAAAAATAAAAGGTATCATTCGACATTAGTAGATTCAGAGGGGAATTGAGTATTTAATTGAAATTAGTCATGTAAATCAAATTGTAACTACGATTTAAACGTGTTGTAAATTTTTAACAGATTATACTTACGCATGTGTGACATGTTCACCCATTCGCACGTATTCAGTGTCCTGTGGTTCACACCATCCTATGAGATAGGAGAAGAGGTTTGGACAAGGTCCGGCCCAAAAACCAACTCGGCTGTTGATGGACTCAATGAAGTATGGAGTAACTTTAGTATGGTCACAAGAGAGAGTTTCTAAAAAAGAGAAACCGAAAAATAATTGTTTGCATTTTCATTACGATAATACGTTATAGGGCATACCGTTATTTGTTCCGCTCAAATTTCATGCTAGCCTTAAAACTGTTATACCAGAGTATGCACATAAACTCTAATCTCTAAGTAAGATCTGATATGGCCGATCTCTCAATTATAAACCTTTAAAATACCCTGAATTATGCATTATATTTTTGAAATAATTTTTTCTAACGTATATGTTTGCCCGATATACAAGCTTTAATTATACCAAATTGTATTCATATTGCGCCAGCGGACTAGCTGTTAAAGAAAGATAGAAAGCACACAATTCTCGAACATAAATATATGGGACACACAAATAAATAAATATATGGGACACATACACACACCGTCGTCTGTCCCCAAAGTAATTAACTTAATGCCTGGAGTATGGTAGGCAGACAACTGGTGAATATATATTTATATATTTTTAGAGACATACTTAAATACAAATATACACCGAGGCTCAAAGACCAACAAATTCATTTAAAGAACATGTTGGCCCTCGGCGGGAATCGAACCCGCAACCCGCGGAACTGAAGGCAGGGTCACTGCGCTAACGGGCCAATTATGTCATTGAACATGGCTAGTAATTGTGTGTTTATAGCGCCATCTCTATATCCAGAGATGCACTTTTATGCTTACGTACTATACGAGTTCAAGTATTTTATGCTAGATGGCTAATGTAATAGTTTCGGATATCGTTCGCATATCATCAACGCTACAAAGCTTTCTTATATCATAAAGATATCTAAATATTTTTTATATCTAATTAGTTAACCTCTTTAATAATTAAATAGGATATTGAAAACTTAAAAATAACATTAGTTTGTTTTTATTTTTAAGTATAAGGCAAAAAAGGCCTTACGGAAAATGGTGTCATGTGCGCATCCCGGTTGACTAGAACCGCCATTGACGTAGAAGTCGGCATGGCCGTTAGGACCCCACTGGCCCAGGATACCTGCCCCCGTGTGCAGAATATCCACGAACAACGCATCTGTGTAGTCCAGGTCTCGGGATCTGTTATTGCCCATGTAGAAAAAGATAGTTGGATCCAGGCCTGTAATAACCAATTGAATGGTGAGAAAAAATTAAAAATAATTGATATGAAAAAAAGATTTTAAAATGAATCGTCTATCTATAAAGGACTATGCCGATTTTCTATGCAAATATAAAAAAATTCAAACATCTCTATATCGTATAACTGACATCGATTAATTTGTATTAAAAAGTAAAAATAAAAACTTGAACAATATTATTCAAGGATTTTTTAAAGTTTTCCCTAAAATTTAAGAAAAATATAAATTTGTATAAATACTTCAAATTAAATAATCATCGTTATTTTATCCTATATTGTCTTTTGTTTTTGTCCTGTCAATGTCGGACGCGAAATAAAATAGTGATGCTTTGGACGAAGAAAAAGGTATGAGATTGCCGTCGTAGACTTTGTATATAATTTAATATTGTGGATTGTACATAAAAAGGAAGCAATTATCTCGAGGGATACACTCAATGTCATTCTCATTCAACCACAAAGTTTCGCCTTTCTGGTATTAGTGGACTAATTTTATAGCATTATTCAAATAATATTCGAATACTTAAAAAGAAACTGAAAATACAGGGTGTATTACCCATGCTTTAAAACGCCTGTTATCAAAAAGATATATATTTTTATTTAAGTCAATTTATCTATATCTATATCTTTATTTAATATTTAAATGTAACACATTTTGTATGTATGTATATTTATATAAATATATTCGAAATCTCGGAAACGGCTCCAACGATTCTCCTGAAATTGCAGGGGGTTTTTGGGGGTGAAAAATCGATCTAGCTAGGTTTTATATTTCAAAAAAACGATTTATCCCTGTTTACGGGCATTAAAACAATACTAAAATTTACATTGAATATATAAAACACTAATTTTATCGTAATTTGTCAAGTCAGCGGAGCTTATTCGGGGGACGGGTGGTCTCGAGAAATGAAAATACCCCGGATCGAGTCCCACCTACCCAATTATTTTTTCATTTTTCAACCATGTACTAATAATTAAATACACTTAAGTTTAACACCGCAAAATTAGTAGGCATGAAAACAAAGTACATAGGTTTCAAGATACATGCAGGACTACAGAATGTTTGAGCTTTACTAGACATAAAGTAAATAATGATGCAAAAAATTTAGTTTATGTAATTTATAAGTTTAAGAAATTGTTAACTTAAAAGTGATTAAGAAAAACTTAATTGGTAAAAAATTTGTAAACAGTAATTAATGTTAATAACATATTTGTATATTAGTAGCCTCGTAACCCGCTATTAAGGTTACCAAATTATAGCAATTTTTAGGTTTCAACCTTACAATTTATACTCGTATATTAGTGTCAGTAACAAACGGAAACATAAAATATATTTACTATTATTAAGCCAAATAACGTGGTTATTTCTTAGGCAATATTATGTTTGCAAAAAAGAATAACGAAATGTTAAATATGAGTTAAAATTAAACATTTCAATGCAAATAAAATATGCAGTACCAACGGGTTAATGATATGATACAAACATTTAAATTTTGGCTAGAAATTACTCACGCTACTCTTTATCTTGGTAAAAGTGTATGGTCCCAGGGAAAATAAACAAAGATAAGACACGGTATTCGTGTACAACTAAGAATATGTAAATAATTTTTACCGAGTTACGGCTAGATATGTATAACGTGATATGTATTGTATTGCATAGCATTAAAAGGGGCTGAGATATATGCTGTTAAGATTAGCGTAAGTTTCTCAGGTTATCAAAATAATCTGATACTAGGAAAGTATAGAATACTCACCAGTAATCCGACCAAGTTTTCCTTCAGTGAGATGATTGGCCACAAGACCTAGAATGTGAGCCCCCACGCTATAGCCGATAGTGTGTATTTTCTCTGGAGGAACAGATTTGACAGGATGATACTGCAGATACTCTACAAGTTGAGCTATGCACATACTCGCGAAACGTGGGGCCCACTCTATCTGAAACAACGACATAATATTTAAGTTCAAATCAATTTAATATCATACAAGGATTAATTTTCGCTTAACTGTTCAACATTAAAAAGGGCTATCATAAAAATTAAATGAGTATAAATGTGGAAATATTACAGAATCGAAACAATAAATACGAATATAAAAAACGTAGACTTAATCTTTATATTTAAATGAGTTAATCTTGTATATATATATATTTTCCGAATCTCGGAAACGGCTCCAACGATTTTCCTGAAATTCAGCATGTAGGAGGTTTTGGGGGAGAAAAATTGATCTAGCTAGGTTTTATGTAAAAAAAATATTGTTTTATCCCTGTTTTTGGGCATTAAAAAACACTAACATTTATATTGAATTGAATTTTCGCCATTAACTGTCAAGTCGGCGTAGTCTTTTCGGATAACGGGCAGCCTCGAGAAATGTGAAATCCAAGGATCGATCCCCAACTAATTATTTGTTTTTTCTTTTTTTTTTCAAGTTTTTAATTTTTTTTTTGTAAAAAATTCCCGAGCGAAGCTCGGTCACCCAGATATTACTATTTAACTGTATATTATTGTAATATATATTTAGTTATTGTGTATTTAATTATTGTATATGTATATACTTGTAACTAGAATAATTGTGTCAGGTTCATAAATTATTATATGCCAAGGTTTCTTTTTTCCAATTTACACAAAATTATGATCTGATTAATGTGTTTAAAATAACTTTATTTATTTATTGTTTAACCGTATATCATAATTTCAAAAAGGAGTAAATTTTAGAAATATATTCGTTTGGACTATTTAAAGAAATCTTATTCTCAATTAAAATATGTTAACAATGTGGTTAAAAAGTCTTAATTTGAAATATAGTTGGTCTTGTATATTGGTTTCCTTTTTTGGTATATTTGGATTTTCGACAAATTTCCTTAATTTATTATTGATCTATAGCGATTGCTCGAATATTCTGTTCACTTTTTATCAAAAAAAATGTAAAGTACCAATATTAAAATAATAACATTCACTTAGCGTAATACAATTACGGCATTAACATTGTAAAATGGAACTGGTTATGTAAAGTACGTGCGTTCATTGGAATATAGAAGACGGAACTAAGTTTTATTCATTTTGTCAACTAATTTGCGTCGTTAAATTTTTGTTATACATGATTATTTTAAAAGTCAAAATACTTTTGGCTAGGACTTCAGAACAAATAAAGTGGCAAAGGTATATATTTTCTTTACTAATACTTCAATTTGTTAAGCTTATTGATACAAGGTACATATCGCATTACAGTTATGGTGAGGTGTACTTAGTTAAGATGTAATAAGCTGTGATGGCCAACAAGTAAGACAGTGTGCTTTTCTCGTGGAGGTCATGGGTGCCAACTCCTTGCAGGTAACAATGAGTTTTTCTATTTCCAAACTTATGTGTCTAATTGATATTTGTAATTTATAACATGCTTTTGGTGAAGGAAAAGATCGTGAGGGAAGGTTTCCTAATGATGTTTTCATGTGTGTACATATCTGTGGAATATTCCTGGAATATGTGTAACATACCAATCCGCATTGGAGAAGCGTGGTGGGTCCAAACTTCAACCCTTCTCTCCACATAAGGAGAGAGAACGTCTATGCCCAGCAGTGTTAAGTTAGTGATGAATATAAATATTTAGTATACTCTTACCGTTTTCATAACAATTACCAACCTGACTGAGACAAGGCTCCTTAACTAGAGATCCGTAATCAACGATGATTATATTATAGTTGCCTCGTTTGAAGTACGCATTTCTCATATCTGTACTAGGTGATAAATTTCTTCCACCTCCAAAACCATGAACAACTATTTTCGTAGGATGTTTCGTATTGAACCTTGAATGTGTAAGCGAGTCTTTGTCCAACGTGTTTAACAACTCGCCCTTCTCTTGGGTAGATCTGGTAAAAAAGAAAACGATTGAATGATTGACCTTCACAGTATAATTATTAACAAAAAGTCATTTAATAATTCTACATATATAATAATTATCTGTAAAACAGATTTTTGATTCAATAAACAAAATTTATACCGTCAGAGTTTTTTGTATCTGAATGTAGAGTCATAACAAATTATTTTAAATTTATTTGAAAGTAATCAGGCCTGTAATGTTAAATAAATTTTAGTAATTAAGTAAGAGTTCAATGAACAAGGTAAAATCTAATCATTTGATTGTATAAAATCTTATTAAACTCTTAATGGAAGCTCTATGATACAACATTAATTGAGGTTACCCTGGTTTGGTTGGCCGTTTTGATGGTTATAATAAATAATATGTTATATTTATTTATTTTTAATATTGTGTTTTATCAAAATAATTAAAATATAGCTTTCATGTTTATTGTTAATCAAAAAAAGTAATTCCAGAATTTTCTTACATAAAACGAAGATGTGTCCTAAACATAATTCATAATAAATTATAAATATTAATATCCAATTTACAAACATTTTATTGTTTCATAGACGTATGCAAGAAATTTGAAGGAGGAATACGCAATCTGTTGGCACATCACATAAATGCAAAATATATATTAAGTAGGTCACGGTTGTCCTGACCTGACAATAATGACCCCGTGGAGTTCAAGACTATTAATAACCTGCATATCCAGTTTAACCGCACAGGAATTATGACGAACTTATTCGTCGTTGAACTAGTGGCCCCCCAATTAACCGTTACAGTATCTATAATTATGCAGTAAGTGTTTTTCCCTGCTACCGAAAGAAATATGGTTTTTTTTTTAATTCCATATGTTACCCTGGCATATAAGTGTTGAATGAGCCACACTTCATCAATATAAACCCAGTGGATTAGCCGTTATAGGGCAACGAAGACACTACTACTGATTTGAAAACGTAGCGTTACCTAGAGAGCATGTTATAAATTATTGATATACTAGCGGCCTGCCCCTGCTTCGTATGGGTATAAAATATATATCCCATGTCAGTCAGTGTAAAAAAAATGATTAAAATCGATCGAGTAGTTTTGATTTATTCATTACTGCCCGTGGACCGCACGCGTTAAATTTGGAGAAAAACAATTTCCTTTCCCTATACCAAGAAGATTTCCTCCTATCTTTGGAATATCTAAATTCATATAGTACACTTTTACTTATTTACTTTTACATTTTTCCTATGTATTTTATTTTTACAATTAATTACAGAATGTTTTTAAACAAACTCTTGAAAGAGGGACATAGCTGCTAAAGTCGAAGTGTTATAGGGCGAAGCGCGGCGTCCTCACGGCATTTTAAATCTGTATTATCTCCGAAAATGTTCACTTAAATTACATGCTGTAAAGGGTCATATTGATCAATATTAAAAAAAACAATATAGTTAAGGTTCTTAATTGGATAAGGATTAATGCTGTATTGTATAAAAATTGCTTTGAACATAAGGCATCATTTTTCGTAAAAAGTAAATGACAAAAACTGCTATAGTGGGTTATCCATAAGAGATAGACATATACCATCGCGGACTTTTCTGTAGACCTTTTCAAGAAAGAATACTTAGTACATTATTTTGATAAATCTCGTAGGGTTATCCTGCGTTTGCAATGTAAGCGGAAAAAATGAAATTATTTACAGAAACCTTAAAAATTACAGTATTTCTCTACTCCGTATTGAATGTTATTATACGTACAAACCTTCCTCTGGAATCACTCTATCTATTAAAAAAAATCAAAATCTGTTGCGTAGTTTTAAAGTTTTATGCGTACATAGGGATATAGGGACTTTGTTTTATAATATGTAGTGATTACTGGATAGATGACAAGCTATATTTAAAATACAATATACAGATAAAGTTGATGATTGGTTTGTATCCACCTACCTGGTATATAGATAATGCTGCATATTTGGATGAGGGCATGTGAATGGCGCTGGAATACATGAACCTGTCTTGAAAAGGTCTTTAATAGACTGAGCTTTTTTCCGCTCTTCTTTAACTGTATTCTGTTCTTGTGTTTGAAGGCCTGAAATATCGGTATTAATAATTTAGTGATGAAATCATTATAGTATAGTATCAAATACTAGTATACAGTTTTAGATACAGCTGTGTAAAATCGTTAGTTTTTCAAAATAGTATTAAATATTCCATACCATTTTTGATGCGATTCGTTGAATATTTATTAGATGCAACTTGGGCATTGGTATTTTAAGCCCACATGACCTTAACGCAAATGGGCCATTAATTTTTACTCTTTATCAAGATGGCATTGCATTTTTTCAAATAGCGGATATATAGTATAGTTGCAGCAATGGCGATGTTATTTTGAAAACAAAAAATATATTACCCGAGTAGCGAGAGTAGTATTTCTGTTTTCTTATACATAATGGCTATGTAATTTTTAAAAGTAAATTCGATTTGACATTAATTGTATTAATTGTATAAAAATAGCGATGCGATTTTAAGCAGTAAATTTAATATTCAAGTAGCGATATGAAATGATCCAACACATTATAAGCCATCGCAAAAAAATTTACAGCCTATATAATGACGAACATTATACTTATATAACATGATAAAAATAATAGTTGTAGGCAGTAAGCATAAATCGCTAATTTATTAAGCTTTTTGCGATAGGTAAGTTATACGAACCATTTTTTATTAAAATGACATTCCTAATATGTCAAGGTGAATTTTGCCCTTATTACATAGTTTATGTACATACCTATATCAAGTATAGTATGTGACATAATAAATAGTAGTGTTCAAGGTATTATTTCTTTTAGGAGTACCGGCATTAGAAGATTAGAATAAGAAGACGCAGTAGCTGTAGTCGAATAGTAAATTCCCCCCTTAAATTAAATCCCCCTTAAGTTAACATGAGTCATGATGACCAAAAGGTATGTAACAAATTGTAGGAGTTCTTTTACTTTATGAAGTTTGAACTTTAAAATAAGACATATTCAAAATATACACAAGTATTTATACTTTCACTAAATAAATGTAGATTCATATTTTTTTTATTAAATATTTTTGTTATTTTACAAATAAATAAATTATTTAATACATTTGTCGTATGCAATAATAGTAATGTGCAAATAAATTATGAGGTAAACTTCTAACATTGAATTTAACTTGCAATTTCAATGAAATTTTACCACTATATCGCAATGGTGAAATTCCATTGTTGTAGTTATTTTTATATTTAAAAAGTTGTAAAAGATTGTGACTTCGTTCCCGTCAAAGTTCAGTAATGCAATGTTTCCTTAAGCAAAACGGTTTTTTTTATCTTATAGTATAGCCCGGTTTATAGAATTAATTACAGACAGACAGACTATTGCATTTGTAATATTAGTATCAATTTCAATTCATCAAATCCGCAATCTCTACGAAATGGAATATCGCTATTGTTCATTAATTGGACGATTTGGTTCAAAATCGTTATTGGTTTCCTACAAATTACTAAATTACCCACCAACTTAACACATATATATTAAGGTTAACGGAAGCAAAAGTGAAGGAATTTAGGTAATCAGTGCCTATTGTTTCATGTTTTGAGCAGTCAGAGCGTAAAGAAAGAATTGCTTTATTTGTGGTCACATTCCAGCATGCATAGAGTACTAGTTTTTGATCGCCTTTTTGAATGATTGAAATAGATCTGGTGCGAATCAAGTTGATGAGTTGATGTACAATATATATAAAATAAAGAAAATAAATCAACCAAAACTTATCATGTGTGACATGAGTTGTCGTATTCTATAAGGTGCATATGGCATGTAGTATGTTACTGCTACTTAAGAAACGGAGGTTCCTAGACCTGCTAAAGTAACAAAATTACAGTTGTAAAAAAACTACTTTTGATCCTTGAATATGATTACATCTGTTATCTGGACTTACTGACGACCAATTTATAGACTGGAGAGTGCTATAAAACTATCTTCTTAACACCATTGTTTTGCATAAAACGGGTGATTCCAATCCCACTTCGAAGGAATACAAATATCTTAACCTTTCTTTCCAACATGCCTTCAATTTTAAGATTTCGCCCTGGATATAGTAGAAGTATAGTTAAGTAAAATTTACCAAAAAGTTATTTAAATAAGTGATATTTGTCAGGTGGCAATATTTTATCGCTTTTTTTAATCAAGTTTATTCATAACTCATATGACCAGCCCTCTTTAAAAGTTATATGAAAAACAGATATGAAAACATGGTCCGATCGCCACCACGGAACATCCGCCGGGTCAATCTAAAGATTTAAGAATAGAAAGAAAATTTTATAACATTCGGTCAAGCCATTTTGGACAATCTATAAAGTACATACAGACAAACATTCATTTTTATACATAAGACTGAAATTTTCATTATAATCACCAAAACAAGATACCGATTATAATATTTAAAACAAAAATGTCATCTAAAAAATTATGCTTAATAGGACCAGTTCTTAATTTACGGTTTAGTGCAAGTTATTTAGCCCGACCTCGTTATTGCTTAACGTTGGACCACAAGGTCTACGTGTTAACTGCTTTGTAATTGTGATATCTACGGATATTTAAAACAACACGCGATATGGAAAATGCTAGAAATATAAAATATATTTTAAAAAAGTCATAACATTGAATGTTTTGTTGCGTAATTTCATTTTAATGTTAGTAAGGTTTAGCGACGCAACTTGCAACGCAAGCGTTGGTATAACTTTAGTGTGGACAGGATTCAAACAGAAGGAAGCCGATAAATCTAGGCAGATCGCGTGATATCAAAATTTCTCAGAGGCCAATGTCTGTTGGTTGAAAAAAAAGATATTGCTAGCGGTCTCAGACTATACCTAATAAACTTCAAGTTATGTGAACTTTCTCTGTGGTATTTTTTCCTGACGTAGAGTCAGGAAGTAAACAAAATCATTGATGATTTATTTAGAAAAGTATGCCAAATAAATATAGATAGAATAGAATAGATTATATAATATGACAATATATAATTCTAAACGACCTCTAATTTGTTATATTTGAATTATTGAACGTTAATTGTATATAAAACCCCTCCCAGATCTATTCGTGGTCGACTGTACAAGTAGGATGAACCGTGATAGTCAAACGGTAAGAGCGTGACTCTGGCTGATGCGGGTTCAAATCCCAGTCAGGCCTCCTTTTATTTTTCGATAAAACTTTTAAACTTAGCATAATGATAATAATCATACCTTTAAGGTGAAGAAAAACACCATGAGCGAGAATGCATGAGATACCTGCTAATCTACTTTAGAGCAATTAAGTCAAGCAGTCTCTCCAAAAGAGTGAGGAGGCCTTGCCTAGTAGGATAGTAATAGGGCGATACTTTTACATGTAGTTTGGTTTTACCAATATTACGTCTTCTGTTATGAAATGACTATTCTAGAATCTTGAAAACTTTACAAAATGTACTTACCCACGTAAGTTTAGCATTTATTTAAAACCACTTTCTGTTATTCGTGAGCTTCTTATATTGTTTTGTTAACAAGACAATATTTTTCACGACATTATTTTCCTATTAATCAATAAGTTAATCAATATTGAACTATTAAATCCTAAAAAACGATTTATAAAAGTGCTCAATGGGTCTTTGGGAGAATATTTATTATATAATAAGTGCCATTGACCACTTTTATTATTTTTATTATTTTTCAATTTTTCATATATTTTATAGTAAATACAAAAGTAATAAAAAAAGAATTATTTTTCTACAATCAACTTTGACAAACGCAGGTTGCAAAATAGTACTAATTTCATGCATTATTAATTTCTTTTGTGCTATGGAATCCCCGCCTACTTCTATAAATAATATTTCGTGTAAAACACTATTGCGAAATTTAAAAAAATCGAAAGACAAGCTGCTTCCTAATTTATAATTTGGCAATGTGTGGATTGCAGGTGAGTGGCGAACGAGTGATTATTTTCGCAATTTAGTGTTTAACTAACAATTAGAGCGGTATTTGCGTAGATTCCTTTCGAGTTTATGTTGAACAAGTGTTCGTTATTCATTATTTGCATTAACCACTCGAATCACCTGTTGACTTATAGTTAATGCAACTTTGAATGGTGTCTAAAAAAAAAATGCTTAAAAAATGAAAACGATGGTCATCTAATCTATTGAAAAATATACTTTAATCGGTAATATAGTTTGATAAGTTTTTTATAATCTGGACCTATAAAGCTTAATACATAAATACCAATATACCAAAATATTACATAAATACCAATTTCATGCACAACGAAATTTATAATAATATAGTAATAAATGACATTTATTATTTTTTTGACATAGAAAATGAATAATATAAAAGATAACTATTACAAAAAAAGAAAATATAAATAATAAGCAATGAAAAGGCTTTATTGTTTATATCACTGCTCATCGGATATTAACGTCAAAATAAAATATTCACTTATGTATAAATATTATTTTGAAACTTGTCGCTATTCCTTATATACATAAGTAAGTAAATAAGAGGTTTTACCGAAAATAAGCTAAAGATTTAAGGTAAAATCTCTTATTTATTGGTAAGGAAATGAATTAAAAACTCATAAAAAAGAAACAATAAAAAATCTTATGACCATGTTTACAATGAAGAGAACAGAAATGTAAGAAGTTTATACAAATAGGGTGTAAAGTTTTCCCACAGATATCCCACAGTTAAATGATCTCCTTACGAGTGTTGTTAACTTCCAATGAGGTTTCTTAAATTATTGGATGGTTATGATTCTAAATCAAAGTGTGGCAGGTCATGGCACTTTCATTTTTCAATTGATTCAGTTTCTATTAAGCTAGAAGGTGTGCTTGTAAAATATCCGACTAATCCAGTTTATTGATTATAAAAATTGACTGGCCCATAGGAGCATGAGCTCTGAGGGTCGCGGGTTCGATTCCTGCCGAGTGCCAACATTTTATATGAACAATTTAATAGTTCTTCGAGTCTGGTTGTATATTTGTATTTAAGTATGTATTTAAAATTATATATGTATATATTTATCAGTGGTCTGTCACCCATAACACAAGTATTAAGTTTGGGGACCAACAGCCGTGCGTTAATATAAAATGTAAAATGATAAATATAAAATGGCACTTTTATTTTTAACTTTAAAATATCAGATATAATTTTAAATTCATATTAAAAAAATCTTTAAGAATTATTGTCATCACCATTACAAAAATAAGTAACATTACTGTAGTATTTTGTTGTTCACTTAAATAATTAATTAATAATTTTAAAATTTAATAATTGAATTTCATAAAAATAATATACAGCTATGAATGTTCCTTCTGCCCTTATCCTACTCTAAGTGGGGTCGGCACAACATGTTATATTCATGTTGTCACATGATTTGGCTACGTACTGTACGGCCGGCCGCCTGCCTGACATCAACTTACCTTAGTCGTATTTTATGACACCTTGGTAAGAGAGAGGTCTTTTCCACTCAGCCGGATACCACACTGTATAATATACTGTTATAAATGATATTAGTGTATATTAATTATCAAAATACTAGATGACTAAATTGCGCAATTCTTAACGTATCGCATGCTAATGTTGCTTAATTGAATTTGTAATTAATATTCATTTAAGTGTAGTATTGCATTACACATATAACGTGACAAACGTCCGAATATCGTTGAGCACGCTGTATGAAAACGTAGTGTCATTGTCCTTTGTTACCTTCGTTGGGTGGATCAAAAATTATTATTATTTACTAGCTGTGCCAGCGGCTTCGCCTGCGTGGAAATCAGTGTGTAACAAAGAACAAAGAAATCTGTACGTTTCGAAAAAATTTAAATGTGTAAAAAAAGAAATTTGGAACATAAAAGTGGTTATTGTGAGTTAACTATAACAGATAGAGACTTGCTCTCACGCAGACTTTACAGATGTAGATATACAATTCTCTAATACATTACTTTAGTGTATCTCAGCTTGTTTACGCTGCGCACGCTAGTATAGCTCCTAGCAGATTTTTTTTACGACTTCTTCAACAAAATATACATAAAACTGTGATTTACTATTTATTTAAACCTTCCGGAAGAATTGCACGATATTTATGTAAAAACCGTACAAAAAATCTGTCAAGTAGATTTTGAGAAAATCGATCACAGACAGACGGCTTTTGGGGACTTTATTTTATAATTATTATTTATTTATTTATGTACCATAAAAAAAACATTAGAAAAACATTATTAATAAAAGAAATGTACAAAGATCAACCCTTTGATATCTTTATATCTCTCTAAGCAAACCTACGAATTGCGACAATTTAACTATAGTAAAGCTGTTTTGGTACGCAAATATCAAAATTTATAAATTTAAACTATACTTACTTACAATATGAATAAATTATATAAATCACTCACTTATCAATGAATTTATATAAATTAATTTATTATGTTTTTTATATTTTTATATTTATTGGGAACTTTTAAACTTAAAATTGAATTGAAAAAATTAAAAAATGCCTATCCCAGACATAAAAGACAGTTAAAAATGCGATATATTAATTAGAATAAGTAAATAGACTAGCCTGTTATATGATCAAAATAATAAAGAATTATAACAAAAAATAGGTACTTTTATTGTTAGTGTATAGAATCTATTCTTCTTGTTAATGTTCATCTTTTCATAAAACCTTGTCATTTAAATTCAAGGCAAAGATTAACTTAAAATTATCGTAGAAAGAAAATCAATATTTTTAAAGGCCGCTTACAAAATAAATTACGATGTATGAGTGGAGGTTGATTACGACACATTTCAAGGAGAATTTATGACCTTACAATCAGAAAAAATTTAATATATTGAAAAATATGCTACGAATTTGACTATATTCATATTTAGCGCATATAACTTAACTTCAGTTCGCTGTTAAGCCGTGGGTATCCGGCTGAACAGAATAGTACCACCCTTATTTCTTACCGAGGTGTCCTAAAAGGCAATTAAGGTAAGTAGCGACCCACCGTGTGGTATCCGCCTGAGTAGAATAGACCACCCTCATTTCTTACCGAGGTGTCGTAAAAGGAGACTAAGGTAAGTTGACCCACCGTGTGGTATCCGGTTGAGTAAGATAGACCACCCTGTTTCTTACCGAGGGCGTAAAATACGACTAAGGTTAGTTGACGTCAGACAGGCGGTCGGTCGTAAGCACAAAATATGTAGCCAAATCATGTTACAACATGTTTGTAACATGTTGTGTCGACCCCTACTACTTAGAGTGGTATAAGGGCAGGAGGAAGATGATGAACTTCGGATTTGACTGATCTAAGAAATACAATACTATATACTTTTACATAGTTAATTATTTCCATCAAAAAACTAATTGTATATAAACATCGCCTACATTAGTATCTGTAATATGCCATAAATTACCTGATTTTACATAATTATTTAATAAAGTTACACAGAAATTTTTAAAATAAGATTTAAAATAAAATCTTCTAGTTCTAAATTCAAAAATATAGTGTTTAGTGTCCAACAATAAGTTATTTAATTTTTTTTAATGCGAAAACATTTATTTGCGTCCTAAAATAAAATAAAAAAATGTATCGTATTTATTTACGTGACTATTATAAAATATGTATTTGCATTTTTAATTTGTATAAGTTATTGAGTAATACGTATCATCAGCCTATACGATATTTGTGACGATTTTCTCTTTTCTTGCTGCGTTGCATTGCATAATTCATTTACACACAATCATGTAAATAAGTAAATGTATAGAAAATCAACGTTAACAATAGTTCAATAAAATTTGTGACAAGTAGGAAGTTTACTTTGTTAAGAAGGCTTGACATTGACATGTAAAAAAATTACATAAATCCGCTGCTCTTCGGATGATGGAAATCAAAACAAACACACTACAAAATTTACTAACTTAGCATGTCTTGTAAATAACAATAGAAACAAAATTGTATTATTCAAAAGAGTTACAAAGGGGACGATAATTCGTGAACACAAAATCCGTGAGAGCATAGTATTATGCAACGAATGTAGCCGACTCACTTTGTAACGTAACCTACTCGGAAGTAGCGCGTGCGCAACGCGGCTGCGTTCTACATGCTTCATTTCTTTTTCTCATGGAATTATTATTTAATCGCCAAATACTGAAGAATTGGGGATTATCCAATGCAATTAGTTATTCAATTCCAACTAAATTTTATTTGATGCATACGGTTTTTTTAAACATTCGTTTGTATAAAAAGATTTAATTATTACGTAAAATATTTAACGTTCCGTTATAAAATTCAAGCATATTCAATAAATATACTGTCTTAACGTTATACTTTATAATTATTCTCACATTCATGTATAATTAAAATTTATAATTGATGAAGCAATAAAAATGTAATTTAAATATGTCATGTTAATTTATGAACTGTAATAGTTTTATGAACGTGATAATTTATTATTAGTTTTATTTAATAAAACTAAGTTCTAAGTTTAATTCATAAAAAAATTGTGTAAGAATGTATTACGAAATGTGAAGACTAATAATAAATTTAGTAATTTACCAGAAATTTGTAAGGCCACTATTCCATAAAACAGTACCCAATGGATATTTGTCACCATTTTTTTATTTATCACTATTTACACTTTTTAATCAATGTTTGTTTTTTATCACAGATAACATCACAGTATTGTAATTATTTTTATTTTATGATTATTATGCTATTTTATGAATATTTTACAGATAGAAAAGTTCTTGTGTTTTAGGTATTAGTAGTATATGTGGAAAAAAAAAATTAAAAATTTTAATTTGAACACACGTGAGTGGCGATGGTCTATGAAACCCTTATACGTCTGTTATGTACGTTGTTAGTAAAGTTACTGACAGCGAAAGTAAATGTATGAACCTTGCCGGCTGGCTCCTCTTGCAAAATAAACATAATATTATAATGAATTCTGACATTTAATGGGTTATCGTACTATCAAATAACTGTAATTTACGTAAGGAGTGTGTCATTCTTGATTTATAAGAAAAACGTCGTACATCTCAAGCATGTATAAGTTCCGTGTATGTTATGTAAAGTTTTTTGTAGATCTAGGTTACAGGATATCGGACCATTGACTTAGATAGAGTAACATAACGACGTATTGATGCTAAGAGGTTTAGGTTATTTTTGGGGTATTTTCACGACGAATAATTATTATGTATCGATTGATATACAATTATCATAAACACGCGCAAACTGTCTCACACCACGTTCGATGTCTGCGCTAAATAAAATATTAACGTAGTACTCTTACTAAGAGATTTTTGCGGATAAATGCGTTGATATATAGCAATTTTTTGTTATTATTTGGTTTTAGTTTTTTCTTTTTAATTTGCTCCTTTTAGTCTGTTATTCTTTTCCTTTTTTGTTATCTCTTAAACTTATTTATTATTTCTATTTTATGTACCGTATGAGTGGCTGATGTCCGTTCTAAAAATAAATAAATTAAGACTGTTAAACTGGAAAATAGCAGATCCTGATTTTTTTTAATATTTGATACCTTACTACATTTTAATGCTCAGCAAATAAGTGTTTGCAATAAGCTAAAAGACAACTGTCTTGAAGTTAAAGATGGAACAGTGCTTAGCGATTAAATAATTTTCACATTATTTGAACAGTTATTATTAATTTAATTATCATATAATTACAAGTACCTAGGTGACCGAGAAGTTAACTAAAGATGCAAAATAAAAAACAGGTATAATCCCTTTTCTCATATTATATAAGAGATATAATATGAGAAAAGGTATTTTTAAGTCCGTGTAATTCTTCACTTTTTAAATTATTTTTTGTTAAAATCACTTTTCAGGTTTTTCGTTCGCAACTGAGCTATTACATACAACTTTGAAATTGATAGCATAATGAGCCTTTTATTTCTAATAATATGCTAATATAAAATAATGGGCTTCGGCGGGAATCGAACCCGCGACCCGCGGAGCTGAAGGCAGGGTCACTACCCACTGCGCCAACGAGCCAGTCAAAAATAAACTACAATCTGTGATAAATCTTTATAATAAACTAAAATAAATTTTATCGCGGATTATAGCAAAATAATTAATTGTTAATGTATAAAACCGGCTATACTCACGTCTTATTTTATCGGGTTAGCCCGACTAGTTTCGAACCCTACCGGGGCACTTATTCATGACTTTACATGACTTTATCGCGGCGGGAACTGAAATATAATTTTATTATTTTGTTAATGATAAAAATAAAGTAAGTAAAGTCATACAAATTACTGAAAAGAAGCATTCACAACATTACGTTTCGCAAGAAAGCTATAAACGTCAGCCGTGATCTTTCTTTATTATGCCAAACGCATCTTACACAATTTATGACGGTATAAAGTCTTATAAACCAGGTATATAATCAAGTTGTTTTGCAACTGGTAGAAAATTGAGGATGTCCACAAGGATATTGACAAAGTGCAAGTGGAAACGTAGACGAATATATATGTAATAAGGTTTTACCAGTTGGTTACGTAATCCTGTACCGAGAGTATTCTTAACAAAGCCCCTTTTATTTTTAGTTCCATACTTTCCCACATAAACATTGCTATTTCTTACTTTTTGATAAAAGTAAGAAATAAGAAAATAAGAAATATTACAAGAAAGTAAGAAATATAACATGATTGTAATACAAACATTTAGTTATCAGTAGAAGTTTGAGATATCTTACTAATTATTTCATCATTTCTCTTATCCCACTCTAAGTGGGGTTGGCATATCATGTTATAAACATGTTGTCACATGACTTGGCTTTGAATTTTACGACCGGCCGCCGGCCTGACGTGACCTTACCTATGTCGTATTTCACGACACCTCGATAAGAAAGAGGGTGATCTATTCTACTTAACCGGATACCACACGGTGAGTCAACGTACCTTAGTCGCCTTTTACGACACCTCGGTAAGAAATGAGGATGGTCTATTCTACTGAACCGGATACCACACGATGGGTCAACTTACCTTTGTCGTATTTTGCGACACCTCAGTAAGAAATGAGGATGGTCTATTTTACTCAGCCGGATATCATATGGCGTTTCGACTTACCTTAGTCACCTCTTACGAAACCCCGGTAAAAATGAGGGTGGTCTATTCTACTCAGCCGGATACCACACGGTGGGTCGATTTACCGAGGTATCGCTCGGTAAAAAATGATGGTGTTCTGATCTACTCATACCACATGGCTCATTATCTTACTAATTGTATATTAGACAATACTGTCACACATATACAAAAACAAGACGTAGACCTTCATACAATAAATAATAAAAGGTTATTAGCCACTCAATATAATACAAAATAAGTAGCGATTATTAACTTAATCGACTATTAATTTAAAGTAAGATCGTATAGCCTTAAATTTGTCAATCCGGCTACTAGACATTTTTTTCAACTTTATTTACTACAATAACTTTGTCTATACTGGCAGGTTTTTAGGGATACTTAAATAAAATACTAAATCATTAACAGCGAAGTTTGAGTTGTAAAACTACATTTGCTACAGTCAATATATCTTATCATTATTAATTTAAACTTTTTATTAATTGATAAGTTTTTTACAGCTATATATATCACTCAAAAGGTCAGTGTTAAATGAAATGCGGAAATAACGTTCCAATTACACTGTATTTTTGTATCGTTCTTTATTGGAGTCGAATAATTTTAATTTAATTTACTTAGTATTGTATCCATAATATAAAAGAAATGACTGGACGTTACAAAAATTTAAGAAAATATTGTATCATCATCCTCCTGCCCTTATCCCACTTTAAGTGGGGTCGGCACAACATGTTACAAGCATATTGTCATGTGATTTGGCTACGTATTTTACGACCGGCCGCCTGCCTGACGTCAACATACCTTAGTCGTATTTTACGACTCCTCGGTAAGAAAGAGGGTGGTCTATTTTACTCAACCGGATACCACACGGTGGGTCAACTTACCTTAGTCGCCTTTTACGACACCTCGGTAAGAAATGAGGGTGGTCTATTCTACTCAGCCGGATACCACACGGCGGGTCGACTTACCTTAGTCGCCTTTTACGACACCTCGGTAAGAAATGAGGGTGGTACTATTCTATTCAGCCGGATACCACACGGCATTTAAGAAAATATTGTATCTGTTTAAAAAAAACCACAAAGAGGTACGCATTTGCGTTAACTGTTGCAGAATTTGCTACTACATATATCAGCTTCACTGAGATGAAAGCTAGTCACGTAATACAAATTTTGTTGCACAAAGGACTATTGTGCAACAAAATCTAAGAACACTGAAGAAAACTTTCAGGAACAGTACATAACATAAGCGAAATAATATCCTACACTTGACGGTTAAGTTTACAATATTGTTATAGTTGTTATATACATATATTTTGTAATATATTTAATTATGTCCTAAGTCGTGTGATATCCGGCTGAATAGAATAGACCTTCATTTCTTACCGGGATGTCGTAAAAGGCGACTAAGGTAAGTTGTGGTCACGCAGGCGGCCGGTCATAAAATACCTATAAGATAAAGACAGATAGTATAAGGGCAGAAGAATGTTGATGATATTTAAATTATGTACCGGTTCATATTGCATGTCGTGGTAACCTATAATTAAGACTACATTTCACTAAATATTTTGTAGAGTATTAATAGTATTAATATTGTAAGTCTTGTTGATTATACTTATAAAATAAAACAGGTTACTGTTTCGTTTATTGGAAAAGTTCGCACTTCGTCGCCAACACCATTAAAATGCAAATAAATATTAGGCAGTCTTTCATAATAATAAACACAATATAGATAGATATATATTTATTTTAATTACATAACATTACATAGTTTATCTGAAAATGGTATCGTTGATTGAGGAGTATAGTATTTTTTAATTTTATGCGTAATTTTTTGAGCCAAGGGCAAACGGAGTCTTGTAGTTGGTATTAAAGAAATAGGAACCAGTAGCGCTGAAAGATAATGTTATTTATATAGTAATCATTGTTTTTATTTAAAAAAAAATTTAGTGATAATTTACAATTAATCACGTGCTTTACAATATATTAGAATATTATGACCCAACTTGAATATTATTTCGAGTTTAAACAAAACATGACCTTTTGAATTTTTATACATATTATAAATTGAAAATAACGGAGACACCTATCGGTGCAGGACGGGTGGGCAGGTTCTATTCTGGACTATTCCACCCATTTTATTAATAGTTATTAAAGCACTAACAAGAATCGTATAATGTAATACAGTATGTTTTTACTGTTCTCTACTAGTTACGGTTAATCTTGTTTGCACTACATATTAAAAACATTACACAGAATCTAAGAAATTGACATGGGTTGAATTAATGACAATCTGCAAAGATGTTGCAAATTGCAGAAAATTGTGAAAAGCAAAAGTTTTAAACAATTTTTTTAATAGTTATTGTGCGACAATTCGTATAATTTGTGATCGTTATTTATAAGGAACTGTTGGAACGTTTATAAAACATTGGAAAACTTCCACAGGAGTTGTTTTGTTCCAAAGATATTATGATTGATAGCATATTTGAAAGACACTTTTGAAGATAAGTGTTGTAGTGGTCATAATAGAATATTCTTCGTTCTTATAACATCAAGAAAGTGTTAGGATATAAGAAATATATAGTGAGACAGTGATGATGTCTCAAAAAAACCTATAGCAATATATTATATTGAAGACGTTCTCGTATACTAATAATAATATAATGATTAATTAGGTTCTCACTTTCTGGAAACATATTCGCCGTAGATAAACTCTTCATCTGAATAAAAGAATTGACACAAGCCTAACATGTACACGGTCCAAGAGTAGCACTTCGTTGCATAAAAGCCTTTTTTGGTCGTTATTGATTCTGCGTAATATTCAGGAGCCCTCGCGTGGTCACAGCTAAATTTTGCTATAAATATAATTTTACATCTTGGTTAGCTTTCGGAATACACAGGGAATATGATTCACATTGTAAAAAAACATAAACATAAAACTACCAATTTTTTTTTAATATGGCGATGGTTTAAGCACACGTTGATACCTAATTTCACGTGCTTGACTTGACAAATCATTTATCATAAATTAAAGTACCTCAAAGAACATTACATATATAAAAATTCTAAGATCAATTTAGGATACCAACATGAGTTTTAAAGTCAGTATTTTTTTTTGAAAAAATAATTTTCCTTCCGTAACTATTACCGGCTGTTATATGATACTGCTTATATGATTCCGAAGTAGCTAACAATGATCCTATTGTCAAGAAGTTTAATATTGCCAAGGGAATTAAATATTTCATGAATACCTCAATAAGGATGAAAATTTTGCCGATCAATTAACAAAACCTAGAAAGGTTTTAGTAGTTTCATCTATTTGAACACGTGCTTTTACGTGGGTTTTTAAAGTATAATATTTATTAATTATTGGTTGGTATTTGGATAAATAGAATCTTAGGCGATTTTTCGCGTATATTTCGAATCGTCACTGTATTATTACAAATCTTCCAATTGTTAATATTCCCCTTATAATTGTTTTTCCAAGTCAACTATTCGCAAAAAAAGGATTCTGAAATTTATTCAATATTTTAAAATTACAAAGTTTAGTGTTTTAAATATATTATACTACAAGTATAAGAAAAGTCTCTATTTATAGATATATTTATGCATTTATGGTACTTGTTTTTACACAAACATCCCATGAACCCTGAACTCGCATTACAAATTCATCGCTTGTGAATGAGTCATGAGAAAAAATTTGTTCTCAGTCATTGTTACTGTAATGTTTCACATATGTATTTTGTGTAGTATATCAAAGATACGGATTTTTATCTTAACAAATTGAACCCCAAAATGTGAAATTTATACACTCAATAATGAAGTGGGTTTAATTATTATAAATTTCACTAAGTTTTGTATGTTACTGAGCATCTGAGTTTTAATTTGAAAACTCAGTAATCAGGATTACTATAATCGATAAATTTAGACAATATAAAATACACGCATATAAATAAAAGAAGAAAATCCTCAAGACAATGGAGGTTGCTCTTTGAAGTAAGTATACTTATAATAGAGTAGAAGACTTTTTCCTTTTTTCTATCAACATGTATTTACAATAAAGAAATAAATAAATAAAATAAGTAGGCCTGTAGAAGATGAATCTCGCATAGTTCATCCTTGTCTAATAATACATAAAAAAGAGAGGACGATATATTATACACCCTCAAATATTTTCTTTTTATTTCTGGCTTCCCTAGTTTACTATCATTACTTCAGGGTGCTTCAGCTGAAATATCTGTCATAAGTCATAACCAAAAACGCTCCGATTGACACGTTAAAATTACACAAATAGACATCCAGATACAACTGAGAAACTTATCACACCTCCCTTGGTGTCTGGGAAGGAAATTTGAAAATCGTAAAGGAGGGGAAGTCCTTTTGGGGGCGGTAAATCTATTTAGCTAGGTTCCATTAAAAAATATCGTTTTATCCCTGTTTTCAGGCATTGAAAAACTGCTAAAATATAAAAGGAATACCAACCAACACAAAGGTTAATTTCGCTGTCATTTGTAAAGTCATTGTAGCTCAATTAGGGAACGGTCTAGAGAAGTGAAAATACCACGTATCAACCCCATATGCGCAATATTTTTTTCTTCTTTTCAAATTTTATCTTTTTTTTATCTTCAAAAAAAATACCGGTCGCCCAAGTACTAAATACTTTAGCTACGAATATACTTCCATGGAGTTAGCATCGCTTGTCGTAAAATTATAATGATAATTACAAACACTTCTTACATAAAGAAAAGCTGAATTGCCAAATTACAGATTTAAAACTGGTACATACTGGTTACACATAAGGTAGTTACTGAATACAAAAATATTTAAATACAAAACAATAAAATTTGCTAAAGATGAGAACAGCGGCATACGTACCGCGCAAATAATATGACTGGTAGAATGTTGACGTAATGTGAATGTCCACGTTAACCATAAAAGTTAGTTACGAAAACCATCTGAGAGTACGTAATAAAACTTTACAGTGGTGAATTGAGTATTTAATTGCTTTTTTTGTTAGTAACAGGTTTCCGCCGTCTGGTATCCCGCTGTGTAGAATAGATCACTCTCATTTCCTACCGAGGTGTCGTAAAAGGCGACTAAGGTAAGTCGACGAAGCAAAAACCTTATGGCTGAGTGCCCTATGTACTCGCTGGTAAGATGGGAGATACTAGATAAGGATGAAATTGAAGTTAAGGACCTAACAAATATCCCGTTCAGGGATATTATCAGGTTTTTAAAAGCAACAGCAACGTCTCCCCTAGACGTACCTTATCTACTTGCACTGCAAAGTTTTGAAAAATAATCGAACCTGGGACCACCTGAACTTTAGGTTTTATCTACAAGATAGTACATATTTATAATTGCTAATTCATTTATTTCTATTGATAACGAGTGGTACCTGCGACTTTATTCGCGCTAACTTTGCGCGTTTAAGAACCCTTAATAATTCAAAATGTATTTTTCTCTACTCCCCAAAGAAAATCGGGAGAACGACCTTAAATTGTGCCAAATTCCATAAATATCGGCTCAGCAGATAAAGCGTTAATAGACTTTTGCATTTGTAATATCAGTATGAATTAAATATTGAGATATTGTAGCTTGTTTCATTTTTAGTGCCAGCTATTTTAATTATAATGTTTTTTTTGTCTTTTTAATATATTTGCTTCCTCTATACATAGCTGTCTCTCTGTATGTTATCGATTTTCTCAAATTATACCGAACGGATTTTGTTGTGGTTTTTACTGAAAGGTAGTGCAGTTCTTTTGGAAGGTTAAGGTTAAAAGTATATGGTTTCATGTAAATTGTGTTGAATGAGTCAGCGGTTGTAAAATACTTGCTTGCTGGGATATATGTATAATAAACGGGCGCGTAAACAGCAGAGATACACTAAAGTAAATACTAGCAGAGTTACACTACTTTAGTGTAGGAGTCGTCATCTTCCTGCCTTTATCCCACTTTAAGTGGGGTCGGCGCAACATGTTATAAACATGCTGTCACATGATTTAGCTGCGTTTTTACGACCGGCCGCCTGCCTGACGTCAACTTACCTCAGTCGTATTTTACGACACCACGGTAAGAAATGAGGGTGGTACTATTCTATTCCGCCGGATACCACACGGCGAAGGTACACTAAAGTAATATACTAGAGATTGTAGATCTGAAAATACGGTAAAAAGGCCGCGATATCATATTTCTATCTCTCATGTTTAAATCACAATAACTTCATTTAGGGGAAAAAATTGACACATTTCCACGTGGGCGTAGCCTGCACAGCTAGTTAATTCATAAAATACAAACTAACACCGTTCCTTTGTCGTCGTACAACCAGGTTGAGTAGAACCGCCGTTTGCATAGAAATCCACATGGCCGCAGGGCTCTAATTTTCCTTTTACTAATCCGTTCGTATGTAGAACATCGACAAAGTTTGCATCACTGGAGTCAATTTTTTCATTCTTCTCGTTTGTTACAAACATAGGCAGCGCTGGGTCAAGAGCTGAAAATATTTGCACATAAGACATAACTTTATTTAATTAAAAATTACATTTAAGAATAACCTTGGACTTTTTAAAATAAGCTTTTGGTATCATTAGTGTTCAGTTTCATTTTGTGTTTTTTAAAACGTTTCGGTAAACGGATCAGATCTATAGTGGAGTTCAGTCACTTTGGTTCTTAAGTGCGACTCTTCAAATCCAATCGAATTAAATTGTTTCCATCTCTTTCTTTTTGACTAGATGAATAACTAACAGAATAATGGTTTAGTGAAAATCTTTATTGTGTTAATTCAAAATATAAAAATCGTGGTAGTTACCCGTAATCCTGCTAAGCTTTCCCGATTTCAAATAGTCACCTACAAAGCCAGCCGTATGACCGCCAAGGCTAAATCCGATCACGTGAAAATAACTAAGCGAGAACTCATGTTTCTGCACTAACTCATCAATTAACTGCGCTGTACACATCCCGACTAGTTTAGTATTTTGAACAGCTTGCAAGTAGCACGGACTTAAGGCAACGTTTTCATAGTCAACGGATATTATATTATAATTACAACATTCCATGTACGCTGTAATAACATTTAAAAGATAAAAAACATATATATTGATCGTAAAATTATAATAAACTTTTATTGGACGCAAAGTACTCCGACGATAGTTTATAGTGATGTCTGAACTTAACCTCGCCTTGTCAATTTTTTTCCGTTGGTCATCCATTGCTAAATAGACACGTAGGAACTATGGATAGTGGATATACGACACACGATCTTATGCTGCTTGAATGATTTACAATCTAGAGGTTCCCGCGACTTCCTTGGCATTTCTGTTCATTTGTGAGAGTTAACACTCGGTACTCCAAAACACAGTTTAAAAATAACAAAAAAAAACAACAATTACGCTTTCCTGTGTCTTACTGTCATTTAAATAAGAGGCGCTAAAGGCATCGTATTTTATCAAAACTTGGATATCGATGAAATTTGGCACATTTATTCCTTATAACCATGTTAACATATAGGCTATAGAAATAATGTTAATTCTACAGGAATAGGATGACATTGAAAAGGGCCATCATCTATTATCAACCTATCAAGCGACAACAGTCCACGCAAACGAAGTTGCGAATAGCTAGTTTCTATATAAAATCCAAATCTAGTATGCTTCTTTTTATAGGCTTTTTAAGCCAAAAATCTTAAAAATCCTAAAAAATCTCATGAACACAAATAGGGAAATCGAAATTGCGCAATATAAATAAATCTTTTTTTTTTCTTTTTTTTTTATGTCTTAAAATATTTATCTCTATGTACTATAATTACTTGTAACCTGGCCTTATTTCGGTATTAGGTGAATAGTTTCTATGTCCTGTGTATCCGTGTATTAAGACTTTTATTGGAGCGTCTTTGATCCATGGCACTTGAGTAATTGAATCAAAATTAGTTACCTTTATTTCAACCGGATTATTACGGTTAGACCTGTTAAAATTTTAAAACACTTAAGTCAACGTAACTCTAAAACTTCTTTAGGTACAATAGGTATATATCACTTTACTGATTATAAATACACTTATTCTGTATTAGTATATACCTATAATAAAACTTTGAGACATTCTTGGATTTAATGATTCATTATTTGAAAAAGCTACCAATAATTGCTAGGAACTATTTCACCCCGTATCCACAGCCTTTAAGGATGAATCTGTGCCGTAACAATAAGATAAATTCAATCTAGGATTACCAGTCGTTGTTAAATCTTAATAATAATAACCGGGACTAAAGAGTTATTAATAAAGATCCTACTAGCTTCAAGTCGTAAATTACATTTACTTACATTTAACATAACAAACCACCAACAAATAAACAATGCGTCCATCGAACTTTAAAACGATCTCTGGACTTCAAGTTGCCAAAGTAAACAGCACTAAATCACATTTTTATATGCCTATTATAGATATGTAGCTTGAATAGTTGGGAAAAAATCTACTTACCGAGTGTAAAGCCAAAATGTAATGTTACTGTTAGGACATACTAAAGGCGGGATTACACAATAAGAATAAACAGATGCATTTTCTTTTGCTGAAAGCAATAACATTTATAAAAAAAATTCCTGTTGTAAAGAAATTACTTTGGTTTCCGTGCAGAGTTAGCCATAGTATTATTTTATTTCTATTAAAAATATAGGTACAGTCACTGTGATGTAAAAAAAACTTACTGAATGTACATAAAAAATAAAAAATCAAGATTGATATTTTCATTATCCAAATGATTAATCTGGTATTTTTAATTAACCGCTCCGTCGTTAATACATCAGTGAAACCAGCTAAAACAATGACTTTCTTCAAATATTCTACGTCTAAACGCCACTTCGAAATTTTATAGTTCTTATTTTGCCTTTTCGTATAACGGAAATACTCGACGTAACTACGGTAATTTTCAACGACCTAACAACCCAAATGTTAGTATTGAGAATCAGTCATGTCTGCAGTTGCAAATTTACTAAAAGTTCAGTAATAACACGTGTATAATACATGAAAAAAGAAAAAATATATCAATCGGAAAAACATGATAGTTTTTTTTTTCTAACCAAGTGACATCTCCCACATAGTTTGTTTAGCAAATCAGTATTACGAGATTGAACAAGACTCTCGCTCAGTGACTATAAATTTTATCTGAGTTCTAGTTGAATAAAAGACACTATTCTGTCTTCTCTACCACCGAAAATATTTTCTCCAGATAGTTCTCTAGATAATTAAGTCTTCATTGCTTGGCTCAAGCTAGCATCCCGACTTCCAACTTATAAGGGAGCTGGACAATGCGCTATTTGTGCTATCAGAAATGGGACATATAATTTTGGCATTCAAACAAAAAAAATTCACAGAACAGACAGCACAGAAAAATAAAGTATTAGCCTGTTACTATCCCACTGTTGGCTTCCACTTTCTTTTTAGAGACAAGGGTTGGAGTTAAGACCAACTATGCTGTTCCAATATGAAGTGGTAAGTTACACATTTCCCAGTGTATCTCAGAGATATGCAAGTTTTCTTACGGTATTTTCATTTACCGAAAGCATGTGACAAATTGCAAAACATCAATTAGCCACATAAGTGGAAAGAGAAAAACTCTGCCCGGGGTTTAAACCCGTGACCTAACCATTCCGCTCTCAAAGCTCAGTATAGAATAATATGATAGAAAATTTTTGTATAAAAGATAATGTAAACTATAAAACAACAGTTATAGTAGAAATATTAATTTAGTACCGAAAACTATAAGCACATAGCGACTAAATATCACGATATCGCGACAATTGTCTTATCTAAGCAAGTGGGATAAACGATTAAAAATAAAGTCAGAAACTACTCCACTGATTCCGTATTCTAAATTATGTAAATTAGGCAAATATTATCTATAAAACGCTTACTGTCTTGTTGCTGTTACTTCTTATCACTGAATTTTAAAGACTGTGAATCAGTTATATGAAGTTTCGCACCAAAGGACTAAAGCAATTTGCAAATAGTACATACTGTAAGATCTCAATACTGGTTATTTTCACACTTTTAATGTATTTTGTTCTTAAATAAGCTAGATAATTAATTATATATACAATATATATAATTCTTTGGAGAATTTAAGGATTTTTATATGCATTATATGACAATATTTTCTCATTATTTTTTCCTTCTGTTCTTTCTGTTTTCTTAGGCAGTTAGTATGGGGTATAGCATTATAACGGGATAAAAGCAGGGATTATAACAAGCCGATATCTACATAGGAGTATATTAAAATTAATTTTAACATTTTAGCTAAAACTCAATAGTTTTTTCTTAAAGAATTTTCATTACATTTTAAGTTTTGAATTATACCATACTTGCGCCCGCTCAGACTTCGCACGGGTATAAAATATATAGCCTGTCACTCAGTGAAAAAAATCAAAATCGATCCAGTAGTTTGATTTATTCATTACTGCCCGTGGCCCGCACGCGTTAAATTTGGAGTAAAATAATTTCCCTTTCCCTATACCATGAAGATTTCCTGCTATGTTTGGAATATCTAAATTCATATAAGTACTACATTTTTACTTATATATTTCTTTCATTTTTCCCTATGTATTTTATTTTTACAATTAATATATCACAGAATGTTTTTATATACGTTCACAGCTTTCTTGTCATTAGACCACACATACATATTTTCTTTAGAGATTACGCCTGAAAGAGCCACATAGACATATTTGGCCATGTGAAAACATAAACGCGTTCGATCGCTGCTAAATTACAGTAAAAACTACAGTATTTCTTTACTCCATATTAAATGTTATTATACATATAAACCTTCCTCTCAATTCCCTCTATCTATTAAATAAGATTGAATCAAAATCTGTTTTAAAGATTTAAGCATACATGCTTATATCTTTAAAATGCTTATATCTTTAAGCTTATATACTTAAATCTTTAAAACAGATTTTGATTCAATCTTATTTAATAGATAGAGGGAATTGAGAGGAAGGTTTATATGTTTAATAACATTTAATATGGAGTAAAGAAATACTGTAATTTTTACTGTAATTTAGCAGCGATCGAACGCGTTTATGTTTTCACATGGCCAAATATGTCTATGTGGCTCTTTCAGGCGTAATCTCTAAAGAAAATATGTATGTGTGGTCATAGGGACAGATAAAAAAGCGGCTTTGTTTTATACTATGTAGTAATATAGATCTAGTATGATATCTACATCGATTGTTATTTATAGACCTGTCACTTGTAAATATAATGATATCAGGCGATCGATTGGGAAATAATTACACAAAGTGATTTCATTGAATTTATTATTCACATAAGTATCAGTATAAGTAAATCAGTCAGTTCGTTCGATGAGAAGACGCATTTGGCACGTTGTTTACTAATTAATATGGCTCAATACAAAATTGCATTATAGTACCTACAATTATATAAAGAGCTGCGTTTAGCTAAAAATGTTATATTAATAAACACATATATAACGTTTTTGAACAATTACTTCCTTTGCTTCCAAATCTCTGTAACATAAACTTTAATTTCCGTTTTTTCTTTTTATTTAAAGTAACCGTACTAATAGTATATATAGGTATGTAAATTGATTCAAAATAATTTTATATTCATCAAATGTAATATTTTCTCAAAAATATATTCGTTTCGGAAATTAAGTCTTTCTCAGCGCATCATAGAAAATAAAATTAATCCTAAAACTTATAAAAACTATGTACAGATTATTCGAATTTTATATACAATGAGGTTCATGACATTAACATATTTAACGCACGTTTAAATTTAATTACTTACATTTCAACAAGATATGGCAAGAAAATGAAACTAATAAGACCTTGATACAAGATCCCATGAATTCTGTACAATTCTAATTGTATAACTATTATATAAAAACATATTTACAATGAATGATTTATAGACTCTAAACATATTCCTCGGACGGTTTCGGTGTTCCATTTGGCAACCGCAAGGAGGAAGACATACGACTATTTACTGAGTCAGGTAATTCAGCAATATCTTTAAAAACGCCAATCATACTTTCAAAATTAGGACCCCAATTAAGAAGATAGTCCCAGCCGAGTGTAGCTGGTGCTGGCGAACCATTTGCCTGTCGGTAAAGAGCTGAACCGACGTGCGGAGCTAAATCATCGTCCGATGCAACCAATGTACTTAACGATCCCCGAAAAGAAGAATCAAAGCTTTCGTATGGGGGCGGTAAAATAGGTTTTTTATTATTATTACCATTACTAACATTTGGCCTCCTTACTTCATCTGTTTTATCAGCACTTATACTATTATTGTCGTACTCTATTTCAGAACATGTAAAGCTATCATTACCACTTTCATCATCAGAACCAGTCGAACTCCTGTTGTCTACAGGTGGTGAATGATGTCTATGTGACATATGATGACCAACGCCACCCCCACGTGGTGCTTCACTTGAGCTAGAAACTGCGTCTAACGTAGATACTAGACTTGAAGTTCGTTGCCTTGCATTTATTCTTTCTATTTCTTCCGCTGTAAGACCTACTGCACCAGCACCTACTGATACAACTTGAGGAACTTGCGGAGTGGCACTAGGAGTTTTCCTACCAGCTGAAGAACTTTGTCCACTCAGCTGAGACATAACAGGACTATTTAAGCTACGTTCGCTGTTGCTGTGTAAAGCATCTTTACCGACACCTCCCGAACTAGATGTCGTAGCTAATAACGCGCTTTGAAGTGGTTTTCCAGATATGTCGTGAAGGGTAAGTATTCTAGGTTGCTGACTTAGTTCACTGCTTGGTGATAAACGAGCGAGGGGAGTTGTCTGATGCTGTCTTGGCTGTGGAGGAGGTTGTGAAGTTTGCGATAAGACTCTGGGTGGATATCCACCAGGATGATGCGGAGAGTGTCTATGTTGTGGCGTCTGATGTTTATGATGGTAACCGGCTATTGGTGGTGGCGTTGCCTTATATTTACGAACACCAGCTGCTTCTCTAAATCCTTTGTAATGGTAAACTATATCTATATCAGATGGTGCGATCGAACTTGCATTTTCAAGATCGTAATGTTCTGGTACTTCAGAATTAATATCCATACCACTAGGATGGTCATGAGTATGATGTGATGTATTCGTTGATGGGGGTGGTAGTGGATGATGGTCTTCTCTAAGTGCTGGACTTTTCCCGACGACTTCACGTTCTATTATATCAGGACGCTGAGGCCTAGGTGGATCCAAATTCATAATCTCACGATCTTTGTATTTTTTCGATAATAGTTCCGGTCCCACAATATGGCCCACATTACGCATTATATCTGCATTGTCGGACATATAACTATTAAGACTCGTTTCATTACTGTGTAAATTTCTATTTATTAAGCTGTCGTTTGTGCCAGCTATAAGATTCGGTGCGTTCAACATGGCAGGGCCGCCGTTTTGTTTAGTATGCACTACATTACTTTTACCTGTTGGTACACTACCTTTTTCTTTCTTTTGTTTACGCAGACGAAAAACGACAAAAGAAACAAGTATAGCGACAATAAGTATAATGAAAAATGATATAACAAGTGTTATCCCTATACTTAAAGGATCTGGATTTTGAGCTAAGCCTACACCAAATGCACTGTGGCATCCAGTTAAAATTTTTCCGGTTTTAATTACCTCTCTAAAAATACTACCATTGCCAGTAAACGGTTGAATTTCATTATTGATAGTAAAATTGGCTAAACATCCTTCAAATTTATTATAAGATGAGATCGATTCGGCTTTTGTACCGCCTAGAGATATTGTAGTTAAATATGGATCTAAGAAGTCATGAACACCAGCAGTATCTAATTCCTCACCAATATTTTTATTATCTACAATGATTCTTATACTTCTTCCATGTGATAATAGTGTGATATTATGCCAGTTTCCATCAGATACATCGAATTGTTCGGTTTGACTCATATTAACGATTGTATTTTGCTTTGAAATATAATTTACTTTTCCTGCTAGCAATTCTATCAGTGTGTAGTACTTTTCAGTCGCAGCGTAAAAAAGAACGCCATCTTTTCTATAAGTTCTAAAGAAAAATGACAAAAATTTTGCTGGATTATTGACTTTAACATTACTTTTTCCAATATTTTTACCGATTTTTCTTTCCCATATTGTATTACCTAAATAAAAAGTTTCAAGTAATTGCATTCTTCTGTGTTTTTCAGACATTATGTAAGTAATAAAACCATTTTCACCGACCGAAATACTTTGAAAAGAACCAAGGCAGTCAGGTGAAATTACATTGTTATCACATTTACAGTAATGTGTTTTCCATGTATCAACACATTGTCCCATACCACAGATATCTTCCTTATAACAGGCACCTTTTTCTTTTCGTTCACAATTAGGTTGAACTCCGCGTGCTTGTAGTGGATTGGTCAAATTAAGTATACGGCCATTAATAGTAATACTATGCATACAACCGACGAAGTCATCAGAATGAATTTGTCCTGGACGTTCTAATACCGGATCAGCTTTGTGTAATCCTCCAATAAGCAACGGTTCGTTATTGAAATTCAGTGTTCTGTAACAAAAAAAATTGATAAGAGAAAAAGTTATGCTTCCTCTAATTATTAAGTTTTTTAAGTAATTAGTTTCTATACTTAAATTTTTGTCTCTAGTCATCTATTTCGTTTTATAAAAATATATATACCTACTTAATAAAAAATTAGAATACATTGACACAAACTTCTAAGTGATAAAACAGTTTAGTTGTTAAAAATCATGACATAGTAACTACACCTAATATCTATTAATTAGTAAAATAACCCGAACTTATCGATCATAAATTTAACGTACGAAATAAGTCTATTAACAAAAAGTTACTAGAAAAAAATATTTATATGAAGTAGATGTCTAATCATTAAAATATCCACTTTAGTCTACTATTCAACTTACTCATAAAAGAATTTAACGTACCCTGCTTGACCAGTATCGTCATCGTAGCATGAGTCATCACCGGGTTCACATTCAGTACAAATATCTCCATGATCAGTACATGTACCTATACTCAGAGATATTACACGTCCGTTCCTAGTAGCTGTTAGTTTGTACCATTTACCATCAGCCAGATTTTTATCACTTCCCATAAGAGCTACAGACGTTATTGAAGTCCTTGCACCTCCAAAGGAAAACACCGGTTTACCAGCCAATAGTTCTACTGCGATAAAATCAGATCGGCCACCAGTTTGAGCGCCATAATTATATAGTAAGAGAGCGTCTAATTTTGTTGTGGCAAATATAATCGTGATATCATTTGTTGATGCATCTAGGGCTGGAAATTGCATATACGATAGTTCATTAAAACCAAACGTGGAACTTTCACAATGCATACCGTAGCGACCATTTGTACAACTACATCTATATCCAGGTTTTAGACTTATACAAATTCCACCATACATGCATGGATTTGGCCTGCAAGAATCTACGAGAGCCTCACATTGATTACCCCGGTAACCAGGGCGACATAAACAAAAAAATGAATTCCTGTCAGAGCTTTCTTTACAAGATCCACCATTTTTACATGGATTGCTGCTGCAAACGTCATCTCTTTCCAATTCGCAAGTTTTCCCTTCCCGTCTTGGAGGGCAAGTACAGATAAAATCATGGCCTTGCTTGCGGCACTGACCTCCGAACTGACAGGGACTGGGTAAACATGGATCTTGTCGCTTTTCACAATTATTACCCATAAATCTTTCTGTGCAATGACAAACATATTCATAACGCACCACCGGAGAAGTAAGTATTAAAGTAGAACTTTCTGTAATTTTTGTTCCTTCCAGTACTTTCATCGCATCTGTACAACTACCTTCATTTTGACATCTTTGTGACGAACAGGGGTAGTATGGTATAACCAGTTGTCGTTTTAAAATCTTTCGTATTTCGGATTCCTTTGACTTTAAATGCTTTTCACTCATACCTTTTTTCCAAAAATAATTTCCTTCTTTTATAGCTATCGTTAAATCAATATTTTCTTTATCTTCGTTTATACTATATAAATATATGGTTTCCTTATTTTTCAACCCCACTTTCAATATTTCTAATAGAATTCTATAATAATGTGTTAAAAAGTCAGTTGCAGTCATATTTATAATTTTTATTGTTACCGATTCCCCAATAGTTTCGTTATTAAATGAAAAATACTCAACGCTTATTGATGATATTACATCTTTATGAATACCATCATTACCTGATACTGAAAATGAATAACCTTGACCTGGCCGGACAGCATTGGTATATAGATCACATCCTTTTCGAATACTGAATAATGATAGAGAGTTCTCAGAAGTAGTATCTTTAATAATTTTGCATTTATAGTCACCGACTATATCTGGATCATTAGGTTTTACGTCAGCTATTTTTCCAATAGGTATTTTATCATTGAATGCATGAACTAAGACATGAGCTGATCTTGAGTTTGGTGGATTATCATTTCTATCTAGTACCTTTATCTGAATTGTATATTTAGAATTCATAACCGGAGTGCCACTATCTTCGATTTGAATAGTGATATCTAGATATGGAGTTGTTTCTCTATCAATTTTTTTAGTTGTTAATAAAACACCAGTGTGCTTATGAACTTTAACATAATTTTGATGTCTACCACCAACAATAGAGTATGAAAATGGAGCACCATTGGGTGGCAAATCTGGATCTTTGGCAGAGAGCGTAGTTATACTTGTGTTAGGTGGTTCGTTTTCATAGACTGAACCATCAAAGTTGGTAACATCAAAAATAGGACCATTATCATTTACATCTGTGAGTGTTATTTTCACAGTTGTTGTGCCAGTTTGAGGGGGTGTACCCGTATCGATAGCACCTATTATTAAAGAGTATGTCGAAACAGTTTCTCGGTCCAAATTTCGAGCGACCTCAATCTCACCATTTTGGGGATCAATTTTAAAATCTTGATTTGTGTTACCATCAATTATGGAAAAACTAAATTGGTTATTTTGTGGTCGCACATCTTTATCAATTGCCTTGACTTGAGTTACTTCTTGTCCAATAGTTGCGCCTTCCGAAATAGTCGCTTCATAGTAATGTCTTAAAAACTCAGGTGGATCATTTCCATCTTGAATTGATATAATTACTTGAGCTTCATCTGTATCATTGCCATGTATTCCACCGGAATTTTTTGCCAATACCGTTAACACAACTCTGTTTTGTGTTTCTCTGTCCAAATATCTCGCAACTCTTATTACTCCCGTTTGCGAATTAATACCGAAGCCCTTATCATTACTAGACCCCACAAAGAAATAATATATTATTCCGTCATCACCACTGTCCTGATCAGTCGCTTGAATAGCTCCAACATGAGCTCCAACTTCAGCTGATTCAGAGACATCAAAGTGAAAAACTGGTTGCACAAATTTAGGATAGTATTCATTAACTCCTGTAATATAAATTACAACTTTAGTTGTACTTCGCATTATTGAATCCGGATTTTCAGCTGATATCTCTAAAAGATAGATTGTTTTCTCTTCATAGTCAAATATTTCTTTTGAGAAAATTTTTCCTGTATTTTCATCTATATAAAATAATGATGCCATATCGTTCTTTATATTATATTTTATGATTGAGTTTTTGGGTGAATCAATATCAATGGCTTGTACTTTAAATATGAAACTATTAATTGGGGTATTTTCCGGTAAATACGCGATATATTTAGATTGATTAAACTTAGGAGCATTATCATTTATGTCAGTTAATATTATTGTTACAGTTGCAGCAGCTTCTTTAGGTTTAAATCCTAAATCTTTAGCAGTTATATTTAATCGATATTCTTGAATTTCATCATAATCAAGTGCGCGTGATATAATGATTGTACCTGTTATTGAATCAACTTGAAATTCTTTACCCTCATTACCAGAACTTATGGTATATCGTACAATCCCATTAGGGCCTTCATCTTCGTCATTTGCGTTTAACGAAAGAATAGAAGAGCCAACTGGTTCATTTTCTGGTACTATAACTTGATAACTTAGGGCAGTAAATTTCGGACTGTAAATATTTTCTCCTGTAACTACAAATGTTATAGTAGTTTCATCCAATTGTGATGGGACACCACGATCAATTGCTTGTACTTTAACTTGGTAATACTGTCCTGTATAATAAAATTGCTTACTCACAATTATCCATCCACTTACTTTATCAATTGAGAAGTATGTTGTACCATTACCACCCGAAACAAAATATTCTACTTCAGCATTTATACCATAGTCTAAAGAATCTTCAGCTTTTAATTTTATAATTTTTTCTCCTAATATAGCATCCTGAGGTACAGGTACTAATTTTTCATGATCTTTAAATTTCGGTTTGTTATTATTTGCATCTACAACATTGATAGTGACTAAACATTCAGACGACATAGGGGGTTTACCATTATCAGTCGCGACAACAATTACAGAGTAGGTATTTTCAGGTGAAGAATTAACAGAAGTTCTTTTATAATTCATCATGAACTTGCTTAAAATTTCACCAGTTGCAGGATCAATCGTAAATAAATCTGAAGTTTGTTGCAGGGAATATGATATTATAGAGTTTGGCCCTTGCTTATCTTTATCTATCGCTATTACTTGCCCGACGAAGCTATTTTTATTTTGTAGCTCCGGAAAATTAAAGCTATAATAGGAATATTCAAATTCAGGAGCATTGTCGTTTTGATCCTGTATAGTTATCGTTAGTGGAGTTTCTGATCTCCAGGCCCCATCGATTGCCGCAATTTTTAAAATATACTCGTCTTGTAATTCCCTATCTAGCGATCGCGCAACTGTGACATTACCACTTATCGCATCTATGATAAATTTTTCCCCAGGATTGTCGACAAAACTATATGTTGCATTGGCATTAGATCCTATATCCAAGTCGGAGCTCGTAACTCTTATAACGAATGATCCTATTTCAGCGTTTTCCGTGACATTGACACTGAATAGTCGAGTGAATCTAGGAGGGTTATCATTTTTGTCTAAAACTGATATAAGCACTGTTGAAGTTCCAACTAATTGAGGAATACCGTGATCAATTGCTTCTACCAAAATTTCATAAAATGGAATCGATTCTCTATCTAAAGCAATATTAGTTGAAATTTCACCATTTTCAGAATCAATTACGAACGTTTCTTCATAATCATTAACAAGTCTAAAGGAAATTCTCCCATTTTCATTGGAGTCTTCATCGTGGGCTTCAACTTTAATGACCGTTTGGGGTGGAGACTCTTCTTCTGGAACACTAGCATTATACAAAGCACTTTTGATGACTGGTGCATTATCATTAGAATCTGTTACTTTTATTTCAATTTCGATAAAAGATTTAAGAGGTGGATTATCAGAATCTTTAACCTCAAACCAAACCTCGTAAAGAGGCATCGTTTCATAATCTAATCCTTTTCCAGTTATAAAAATTTCACCGCTCATGGGTTCTACTCGCAATGCGTCACCGACATTACCTCCTGCAACAGAGTACTGTAGCAATCCTGGTGGTCCTTTCTTAGGCGATGTTGCAGATAATCTTGTTACCAGTACCCCTTCAGGCGTATCTTCAGAAAAAGTAAAGGTAAGTTTATTATTTACTGTAAATTTTGGAAAGTTTTTTCCTGATTTTGGTATCAGAATTAGCTCAGCAGAACTTTGTCTAGAAAGTGTTCCGCCGTCAGTAGCTATTATAATAAGATTAAATACAGACCTATGCTTATCTTTGTACTTAATTAAATTCTCTTTTGCTTTGATAACTCCTGTATCTCTATTTATAATAAAAAGATTTTGATGTTCGCCTTTTAAATTATAATTAATTTTCTTATTTAGCCCGATATCATTATCTTTTGCTTTCATACCAAAAATGAAATCTCCTGGAACAGTACGTTCAGAAATATAAACTTCATATACTGATTGGGGAAACATGGGAGTATTATCATTTTCATCTTCAACAATAATTGTGAGGTTAGCAGTAGCAGTCCTGGGATCCGTGGTTGATGAGTCTTGAGCCATTATTATTAAATAGTATACATCCCATTCTTCTCTGTCTAGAGTTGCATTAGTTAAAATTATACCAGTTACTGAGTCAATTTTAAATCTTTCAGATTTTTCCCCCAGAAGAGTATACCTTATTTTTGCATTGTTTCCAATATCATTATCTATTGCTTTAGCATGTAATATAAAAGTTTCTGGTGGTAGATTTTCTTTCACAATTGTCTTGTAACTTTGTCGCTGAAAGTCTGGACTATTATCATTCACATCTTGTACTACGATCTTTACAGTTCCTGAGCCAGTAAGGGGCGGTGAACCTGTGACAAAATTATAAAAATAAAATAAACTTTAAATAACAGACTTAATTTTAAATTATAATAGATTAATTAACTGTAATTATAAAAATCAAGGAGTATTTTAAATTGTGTTATTAAATCTGATAATTATAGTTGTTTTTTTTTTTAATTTTAATGCATTTGTACATTAAGGTTCTACTATAGTATAGGTAAACTTTTATATGAAAAAGACAATACCAATTAAATGTACATATGTAAAACTTATATATGTAATATATGGTTTATATATGTAATGAGAAATAACGAAAGTCGTAACTGTTAAAAACCTTTAACTTACCTGTGTCCATTGCAACAAGTGAAAGCGTGTATTCATCCTGAGCTTCACGGTCCAACGTTCTTAGCAAAGAAATTTGACCAGACGAGGCATTAATTTTAAATAAATCAGCATCACCTTCTTTAATAAAATACCGAACTTGATTATTAAATGGAGGAGAATCTGCGTCATATGCGCGAACTGATAATATATATCCGCCATTAGGAGGAATAACATTTTCCATAACGTATGCAAGATAGGGTGAATCCAAAAAAGTTGGCGGATTGTCGTTTATATCTTGAATTGATATCGATAATTCAGCTGTATCAAACCTCACGTCATCTATAGCACAATCTTCTGCTTTTATTGATAACACGTATCGATTTTTTCTTTCGAAATTAAGATTTTTAGCTACTCTTACAATACCAGTATCCTCACTAATACTGAAGTCTCTGTTTTCGTCTCCAGATGCTATTGAATATCTTACTCTTCCATTAGCATCTTCGTCAATATCTGTTGCAGAAACCTGAAATTTTAGTAATAAATTATTCGACCTCAAGAACGGATATTCTTTTTCAATATCTAATATTAATCAAAACAGTTTTGGCTTGAATGAACAGAACTGTAACAATATTTCAGACAAAGTGCTAATGTTATTCTTTAATTTTTTTTAACGGTCATTTTTTCTTGTCTACGCAAGCAGGCCATTCGGGCATTTGTAATATATTGTTGTACTTTTGTAAATAAATAATGCGACCGAATATTAATGGAAGAACATTTTTGAAGCAACTAAATTGTATACTTAGTAGGGTTCATGATTTGACCCTTTATAGTTTATTTATCTTTAAAGGTAACAAGAGAAAGTCAGGGCCCATTTCATGTCAAGATATTTTTTTAGTAATAGCTTCTATTCTTTTTAGTTAAGAAAATAATAATAGATATACATAACTTACAGATTATAAAAAAAATAGTAATTTTATTTTCTTTAATGGTTCTTACAAACCGTAATTCTATTAAGTCATTAAGTTATTTTTTTACTCTTTAAAATATTAAAGATAGATACTTAGTTACTTACTTGTAATACACTAGCACCTATACTAGCATTCTCAGGAACAGAAGCACTGTATTGTTTTGGATCGAAGACAGGACTATTATCATTTTCATCTAGTATTTTTATATTAATTTTAGTTTTCGTAATATTGGGAGGATCTCCTCTATCTTTCGCAGTAATGGATATTGTATAATTAGATTTTAGTTCTCTATCTAACTTTCCAGTAGCTCTTAAAATTCCATCTACATTCCCTAATGTAAAATAACCATTAGTTTCCGGATTTGATGCCATAAAATATTCCACGTATCCGTTTCGGCCTTCATCTTTGTCTACAGCTTTAACCGTCATAATCACAGTATTTAAAGGAATATTTTCAGAAATTGTGGTAATATTAGACGAAATGAATTCGGGAGCCATATCATTAACATCCTTCAATTGTATAGTAACCTGAAATTTGAATATTATTTTAAATTACTAATTACAAAATGAGAGCAGTTAACGAATTTTTTTAAAATCTTTACTGGATCTATCCGCCATTTTACAAAATATATGAAATAATAATAATTTTTTTGTTACGTTTTTAGTAGCTAAGACTAAACAACTTATTTAATAAATAATCTACAATATTTTTTTTATAGAATTCATGCAAACATTTTACAAACTGAGTGTCCCTAAATCAATACCTTCATGTAACTTGTTATGAAGTTGTGAAAAATGACACTGATATGTGAAAGTAAACGCAATCGACAAACTTAAGAATTTTAAATCATGAAATAGGATTTCTTAGATTTGGTAACATTCTTCGAAAATATGTGTGAAATCAATTTATAAATACCTGCACAGTTGCTGATAATCGGGGCTCCGGTGGTTTTGCTAAATCTTTTGCTGTAATAATCAAATTATAAATTGGAAGTGTTTCTCTATCTAGCATTTTTGAAGTTATAATTGTGCCGTTTGGAATCATCGTAAAATCTTTGTTATCATCTCCTGATGTAATGCTGTATGTTAATTTACCATTGAGGCCTGCAACAGAAACAATTATTTGTTTATAATTTTTATGTAATTTCAGTAATTAAGTCCATATTTTTAATTACATTATTATTTTCCCTATTTACATAGCATATACATATATATATATATATATATATATATATATATATATATATATATATATATATATATATATATATATATATATATATATATATATATGGTGAAAATAATAATTAAAAAAAAGTAGTTTAAAAGCAGTATATATGACAAAATGTTCTCTTCACCTGAATCCATATCAGTTGCGCTTACAATGACAACTGAGGAACCAATGGCTACGTCCTCTAAAATTTCATTAGAAAAGCTCATAGGGTCAAATATTGGTGCATTATCATTCAGATCAATCACATTAATGTATACGGTGACAGTCCCAGACAACGCTGGGTGACCGTTGTCTTGTGCTTGAGCCACTAATATGTAGTGCTGCGTCTGAAATTTTAAATTAAATTTAGTTTTGTACACCATTTTGGGCAGCGTTCGAAAAATTACACGGGAAGTTTTTCCTAAAATCACATTTTGTCTTCGATATGTGCGTGTTTCAAGTAATGACTTATGAATTAAAATAGTTCCCTGACTAGGCTTCATGAGAATGCTCAGTTTCTCATTCATCAAATGAGACACTAGGCAATCCACTTAAGAAAATAACTAAAATTATTGATCTAAGATCATAATGTTGCGGCGCTTAAGATCTGTTGGACAGCATTGGTGTAGTGTATGCACGTACAGTCAGTTCAGTTGTCGGCTAGCAGTCGAAGACGACGGACGTGAACGCGTGCTTACATTACGTTCGAGTGTACCTATTTAAAGTGTTTTATTTATCATAAGCAGTCCGTTACAACTGGCGACGAGGATAAAAGTGAAATCAAAAATACGTAAAAGGAGACAGGCAAGTGCAAAGTTTAATGAAGGCCACGCTTATTCTAATTTTGTGTTAACAAAATCTAAGGGCCATGCAAAAAAAAAAAAAAAGAATAATAATAATAATAATAATAAATAAATAAAAGTAGTTTACAATGTAGTGAAATGGGAAAGAGGTGAAGGATAATAATATCATATTTATATCCATGAACGCCCGATCTTAAGCAATTAAATTATTAAATAACTAAATTTTCAGTCATATGAGAAATTTATTTTAATGATTTTTCATGAATAATATTTTATTGAATTTCAAACTACCAATTAATATACCGACATTTATTATTTTAAACAATATTCATATGAAATTATTTACAGGTTGGAATTAAAATTTGTTATTGATTTTGTATGTTTTATGCTTAGATTGAGGCACGAATTTTCACTACATTCACAGCCACGCACTGAAACTAGGGCTACGCAAATCAAATATGATACAGGACCCTCTAGAATATTTGGGTCACGCTTTATAAGGGCTATGCAGTTGTAATACTGTTGCTTAGTGTAAGCAAAGAGCCATGCAAACATGTTCTGACATGATCTAACTTTCACTTGCAGGACGCGCTAATATGACGCATGTTTCTACCACATTACCCATTTTAGATTATTTTGATTGTGAGGGTGATCCGACGTCTGTTGGTTCACGTTGGGAAAAATGGAAACGGGCTCTGGAGATATATCTTTTGGCCGCCAATATAGAATCTCCGGCAAAAAAGCGAGCCACGCTTTTACATGTAGGTGGATTGGCACTACAGGAGATTTTTTACAATTTGCCTGGAGCCCATGCCAATGATGATAGTGGTGAATTAGATGTATATGAAATCGCTATTCAAAAATTAGATTCTTATTTTGCGCCAAAACAAAGTCGAATTTACGAACGCTATCTTTTTCGGCTTATTAAACAAGAAGAAGGAGAAAAGTTTGAAAAGTTTCTATTACGACTAAGAAACCAGGCTGACAAATGTCAGTTCAATGATAAAGACTCTCATTTGATCGATCAAATCACCGAAAAGTGTCGGTCAGGTGATTTAAGGAAAAAAATTCTTGAGGTTGGTGATTCTATAACACTAGATGATATTATCGTTAAAGCTAATGCTTTAGAAATTGTAACCAGGCAACTGGAACAATTTAAAAAGCCAGATGGTACTGATACCAATAGCAAGATAGAAGTAAATAAAGTGGATTTTAAGAGCAATTTCCATGCAAAGCAGGGAAAAAATCAATTTTCAAAAACAGCATGTGGTCGTTGTGGCAGTAATAAACATTCTTCTGATGATTTCAAATGTCCAGCCCGTGATAAACGTTGCAATCGATGTGGATTTATTGGGCATTTTAGAGAATGTTGTAGGACTCGACAAAAAAGACGGTTAGTAAATAACAGGACTGAAACAATAAACAAAAAACCAAGATTAGAGACAAAAAGGGTGGAAAATAAATCTGAAATTGATTATATATTCAATTTAGATGAAGATGCTAACGTGGAATGCAAAGTAGGCGGAATAAAGTTAGAAATGCTAATAGACTCGGGTAGTAAATGTAACGTTATAACAGAAAAAACATGGCGTACATTGAAAGACAAAAAAGTACAAGTATATAACCAAGTAAAGAATCCGGAAAAGATATTGCTGCCATATGGTAGCACGGCACCGCTGGAAGTTATTGGGTCATTTGAGGCGACTATATCAGCGGGTGTAAGAAGCAAAAACGCCACTATTTATGTAATAAGAAACGGCACTCGGGATCTGTTAGGAAAGACCACTGCAATTGAATTGGGTGTACTGCGGATAGGCCTTCATGTCAACGCAGTAGGCACAAGAAAAGTGGAGGAAGTTTTTCCTAAATTCAAAGGGATTACCATACAGATTCCAATAGACAAAACTGTTAAACCAGTCGTTCAACCATACAGGAGAGTGCCCATTCCCCTAGAAGAAAAAGTTGCACAAAAGCTAAAGGAACTTAAGGACGCCGATATTATAGAGGAAGTAGACGAACCTTCACCATGGGTATCGCCTATGGTTCCCATTCTTAAGGAAAGTGGAGAGGTACGGATATGTATTGACATGAGAAGAGCAAATGAAGCGATAGTTAGAGAAAACCATCCACTTCCGACTATGAATGAACTATTACCGAATTTTCGTCAAGCTAAATATTTTTCCAGGCTGGATGTCAAACATGCTTTTCATCAACTAGAAATTCATAAAGATTGTCGATATATAACCACTTTTAGTACCAGCAAAGGTATGTTTCGGTATAAAAGATTGATGTTTGGCATCTCGTGTGCTCCGGAAATGTTTCAAAAAATCCTGGAAAAAACTTTGTTAGGTTGTGAGGGTACATTTAATTTCATAGACGATATTATAGTTTATGGGGCCACAGGGCAAGAGCACGATGAAAGATTAAGTAAGGTGCAAAAAGTTTTAAAACTAAATAATGTTCTCTTAAATGAAAGTAAATGCATATATAAATCCCAAAAAATTGAATTCCTTGGCCATGAATTATCAGAGCATGGTGTGAAGCCCCTTGCAAAATACCTAACCTGTATTAAAACCAGTCGTGCTCCAAAAACAATTGAAGAAATTCAAAGTTTTTTAGGTTTAGTCAATTTTTTGGGTAAATGGATTCCAGATTTGGCAACTCTTACTGATCCCCTTAGAGAATTATTGAAATTAGGTTTAGGAAAATCTGCAAATATTGAAAAAATTTGGACTTTCAAACAAGAGGAAGCGTTTAAAATTTTGAAAACTCGTTTATGCAATGTTAAAAGCTTAGGCTATTATAATCCGACTGATAAGACTCAGGTCATAGCAGATGCATCTCCAGTTGGATTAGGTGCAGTACTAGTTCAGGTTGATGCAAGAGGACCGCGTGTGATTGCTTATGGTCATAAGGCCCTTACTGATTGTGAGAAAAGGTATTGTCAAACGGAGAAGGAAGCTTTAGCTCTTGTTTGGGCTGTGGAACATTTTAAAATTTATCTGTTTGGCAAAGAATTTGAGCTCATAAGTGACCACAAGCCGTTAGAGACTATTTTTGGACATCATTCTAAACCATGCGCCAGAATTGAACGATGGGTACTGAGACTACAATCTTATAGATATAAAGTAGTCTATCGCCCAGGCAAAACCAATATCGCGGATTCTATTTCTCGACTCTGCCAAATGACTTCACCAAAACCATTCGATACTGAAAATTACATTAACCAGATCGTTAATTGTTCTTGCCCAGTTGCAGTTCCGCTTAATGAAATCGATCAAGATTCAGCAACAGACCAGGAATTAGTTAGTGTTAAAAATGGGATTTTCAGTAATGATTGGCACGAATCCGTTAATAATTATAAGATTATGCAGAATGAACTTTGTTTTCATGGTAACATTCTTCTCCGTGGAACCAGGATAGTCATACCACATAGTCTTCGCCAACGCGTATTAGTAGCAGCTCACGAAGGCCATCCTGGGATAGTCGCCATGAAAGCCCGTCTCAGAACAAAGGTGTGGTGGCCTAGGATTGACAAAGACGCGGAAAAAATAGTGAAATCATGTAAAGGTTGTACGCTGGTGTCAGCGCCCAACCCACCACATCCAATGAAGAGACGGGTACTCCCCTTAGAACCATGGATAGATGTTGCAATTGATTTTCTTGGACCGTTACCAAGCAGAGACTACTTGTTTATAATTGTAGACTATTACAGCCGATATAAAGAAATTAAGATTATGAAAAGTATTACTGCGTCTGATACTATAAAGGTTCTTAAGGAAATATTTTCCAGATTAGGTTACCCTGCAACTATCACTTGTGATAACGGGAACCAATTCACTAGTGAAGCTTTTAAGATTTTTTGTAAAGACTGCGGCATCATCATTTGCAACACTATTCCATACTGGCCTCAAATGAATGGAGAAGTCGAAAGACAGAACAGAGACGTTTTGAAAAGACTTAAAATAAGCCAAGCCGAGAAACGCGACTGGAAGGAAGACATTTTAAAATATCTAATGATGTATAATAGTACTCCACATTCGGTAACGGGGAAAACTCCATCTGAGTTATTTTTTAAAAGGCAATTTCGAGATAAAATTCCCTGGGCACCGGATGTGGAGCATAAAATATTTGATACAGATGTTAGAGACAGAGATATTGAAATGAAGGAAAAAGGGAAGGATTATGGGGACAGGAAAAGAAAAGCCAAAGAATTAAATTTAGAAATAGGTGAAAAAGTGCTACTTAAAAACTTAAATAAAGAAAATAAATTATCTTTAAATTTTAACCCTAGTGTGCACACAGTTACACGAGTTAACGACAGCGACGTCACTGTGCGTAACGATGAAACGGATAAAGAATATCGTAGAAATATAATTCATTTGAAGAGGGTAAACGATTCATGGGAAATTATAAACGGCGATCGTGAAAGCGATACCTCAAGATGTGATGAAAATCAGTCACCAGTTAATGATTGATCAATGATTTAAAATTATTTCCTAGTACTTCCATTCTCCTGTGATTAGTTATAATTTAATTATACAATACTTTTAATTTCTAATAAGGGATATGCTAAATTATTATAAAATTACTATTGTAAAATATTTATTTGAATTGTTTTATTGTCATCGAAATCATTTATCTAAAATCAAAATAAAGAAGGGATGTAGTGTATGCACGTACAGTCAGTTCAGTTGTCGGCTAGCAGTCGAAGACGACGGACGTGAACGCGTGCTTACATTACGTTCGAGTGTACCTATTTAAAGTGTTTTATTTATCATAAGCAGTCCGTTACAATTGGGACACTTAAAGTAGACAAATATTAATTAATTTGTTTTTAAATTTATTAATTTGTTAAACAAAAAGAAACTTAATATTACAAATGTATTACAGGAATTATTCTATGTTGAGAGGTCGACAAGCAATATTAAGGTGCATATTTTCTGTTATGCAACTAACACTAACTCTATTACACTAATCAACGTTTTTACGTACTAAATTTAATACTAAAAGAAATAAGTAAAAACTGACGCTATTTCAGTGCTATTTTTCGGCTAATAGTATTTTTTTTTTGTTAGAAATTAGTTCTTAATTTATACTTATCATCAACGACTATATTTAGTAGTTCTGTATGTAAATACAGCTAGGATAAATACCGAGTCTTAACAGTTATTTTATATATTGGACACTTACGAACACGGTCGTCCGTCCCCAAAGTAAGTAATTTAATACTTGTGTTATGGGTGACAGACAACTGGTGAATATATACATAAATAATTTTTAAATACATACTTAAATTCAAATATACACCCAGGCTCGAAGGGATAACAAATTCTTTTTTTTTTATAGAAAATGTTGGCCCTCGGCGGGAATCGAACCCGCGACCCATGGCGCTGAAGGCAGGATCACTACCCACTGCGCCAACGGGCCAGTCAAAATATTTTATATGGTAGAGTTATGAAATTTTTAGAGGGCAGAATTACGCAGAGACATTTGAGAATTCAGAACTGGCATTCAGATTTTCCATATAATAGGTCAGCAAAGCTTTCCAACTATGACAGGATCTCTCGTTCGCGGATCGTGAAGCGAGATGGCGATTTAAAAAACAGGCAGCGGTCTCGGAATCCGGCTCTTGAATGTTTTGCCGACGGTCGCTTTGTCAGACATTGTTCGGACCTTAATTTCGATGGCGGATCGAGTGGGCAAATGCCGAATATGATGCGCGACGCGAAAAAACTGTACCGGGATGAAATTAGCAGCTCTCTAGCGGGGTACGAGGAAATGGCGGGCGGTCGAGAAAACGAATGTACACCGAATTGTTGTTTTTACTAATTAGCAGAGCCGGTTGACTTGATGAGAAGATGGCAACTGCACAGATACTCGTGAGACTTCTTCGTGTTAGTTGTAAACTATGCTTAAGTTTTGACCAAATATTTACTGAAATAAGTCTAAAAATATACCTACGTACAACATGTAAACATCTCTCCTAATTATCCCTTTAAAAGTAATTCAAATTAGACAAGAATGTTAATACGGAGTAAAAGTTATATTATGCGGTTTTATCGTTGTAGGGAAATTTTTCGCAAAAACTTAAAGACAGATCTTAGTGGAACAGTAGTGGAATTACTCGTATATGCAGGTAATGAGTTATGTCTAGAGTATTTAAGGCCAAGTTTTCGTGGGAGCCTAAGATTTTGCGTAGTAACTATACTTCCTTCAAACAATTGCAATAAACTGTCACTTCTATTTATTGCAGTACGACAGACACACTTTGATGTTATTCAATAATGCCTTTAAAAGTTTATAGAAATAGGCGTTACTTTGCGGAGATCCATAATACAAAAGTAACAATAAAGTAATAAGGATTATAGCAAAATAATTTTATTGTTAATTTTGTCTTTAAAATTTTTAGCCCTACCTCTAACTCTACCTACTTAACTCTACCATATTAGATGGAAAAAAGAGAAGTTACAACTAAATGACACTGCTTTCGTACGTTCATACTAAGGGTGAGGTTTTGTCACTTCATATATTTGAGACATGAGACAGCATATTCAGCGGTTAGTGATGTTGTGTGATGAAATGAATAAGTATCGAAATGAAAGTAGTTTTTGTATTCCACGGCGACGCTCAGCAAAGTTTGCCGTGCTCTTGGTCCAGGGCAGACAGGTTTGCATGAATAGCGGGATCAAATAATACCTCACATAGACCTACTAATAATAGCATGCCGTACTACATATTGTGTTCTATAGTATCAAGTAAATTTAAAGTGCGTTTACATTTCTTATTTGTGTGCCTGTGAGAATAATTAATCGTGACCAAGGAAAAGAGTTTTAAAGCTTTTCATAACTTTAACAGTAAAACGGCAAATATTTGTTTGAGTTATCAACAAGTATTATGTTATTAAAAATATTGCACAACAAAAGTTTGCTCTATGAAATAATTTTGGAGTTTATATCAATTATCCGACAGACACTAAAATAGACATAAAACTAAAATAGACAAATATCGTAACCTGGTTCAACTTAGTTTCAACAATACAACCATCTAATGTCAGAGAGTTAGGGTCACTATTAGAGCAAAAAAAACTGAACTAAAAATATAATTCTTTAGAGTAAAATTCATGCATTAAAAAAAAAAGAAAATTGCTATTATGAGCCCTGCATGCATTCGAGTGAACGATCCTTTTCTAGTGAAGCTAACTATCGCACCACAAAGCCAGTGAGGTCGGCATACCCCTGATTTATGACTGTAAAAAAGTAACGACCTGTTTGTCATTTTATTACATACTAGGTGGATATTGCAATAAGGTACTTATGATAAATATTACAGCAAAAACGAGTCAATGGATTAGAGCGCACATGGCGCCTGGCGTACTACCTATAAAATTCCGACAATAGCAGTTAAGGATTTATAGAACATAACAACAAATATTTAGTAGGTAAAAATAAACAAGTAAATGCCACATTAGCCAAGAGGACTCGCAGATATATTTGTTAAAAAACAAAACAATAATTTAAAGCACAATGTAAATAAATGGTATATTCCTATTCTTTCTTTTATTGAATAACTCACTCTAAGTGGGGTCGGCAAGCATGTTATAAACAAGTTGTTACATGATTTGGCTGCGTTTTTACGACCGGCTTGACGTCATCACGTGGATTGACGTCAGCCTGCCTGACGTCAACTTAACTTAGTCGTATTTTACGACACCTCGGTAAGAAAGAGGGTGGTCTATTCTACTAAACCAGATACCATACGGTGGGTCAACTTACCTTAGTCACCTTTTACGACACCTCGGTAAGAAATGAGGGTGGTACTATTCTATTCAGCCGGATACCACACGGCGTCATTTAAATATTTATTTCATAGTTATAAAATTATAAAAGCAACCTAACAATAATTTTATCATCCATTTTAATAGACGGAATATCAGCCTTATCGATCGGTATATAAAAAGTGAACACGTAACTTCGCGGTCATTTTACTGGGCTTATATTAAAAACCCGCTCAAGGGCATCATCGCCCTTCATCTCTGAATTGCACATCTTACCTACAACATGCAATATTTTACACAGCTCTGTAATAAATTTTACTTATCCATATCTTATTTTTATGCCCAGAAGGCATCCAGGTAAGTGACCCAAAATGTTTTGTAAGGGCGGTTAAATTTAATGTCCCTAAAGTATTTTGAATTTAACCATAAATTTGGCTTTTGTAAGTAGTATGTTGTTACAATATACAGTTTCTAATGTAAAATTGACTTTTGAGTTGCCAATAAAAATGACAAACTAATACATAAAACTAATAAACAAAAAGGAAAATTAACTCGGTAATATCGATAACTAATACTCCTTCTTCTTTTGGTGCCTCTCCAACTAGTGGAGGTTGGCAGTCAGCTCTGCATACGCCCTCCTTTGCGTGGCCAGACGGAAGAGTTCGGAAGCGCTCTTGATTCCCGTCCCTTCCCGGATGTTTTGTAACCATGATTTCCTTCTACGACCGGGTCTCCTCTTCCCAGCAACTTTTTCCATCATTATCAGTTGCAGTAGCCCGTATCGGCTATGCCTGAGTACGTGGCCCAGGTATGCAACTTTGCGTTGCTTGATGATTGGGAAAAGTTTGCGTTTTTGTCCGACTCGTCGTAGAACGTCCTCATTGGTTACTTTATAACTAATACGTCTCAAGTTATATACATGATAAGCAAGTCAAGAATATATGGGTATCATCTTACTAACAAAGTGACATCAAATTCAAATTCAAATTATTTCAAATTCAAAATATTCTTTATTCAAATAAACTTGTAAACAAGTGCTTTTGAATCGTCAACTCTACTGCTGGTTCGGAAAGCTGTTCCTACCGAGAAGAGCCAGCAAGAAACTCGGCGGTTGCTCTTTTAAAAATATAATTCTTAATACTATTTACATTAAGTCGATACTGTCTTGTACAGGTTCAAAGAGAGCTATATCCACACATTCTTGTCTTCCAAATAATCTTCAAGAGTATAGTAGGCTTTCTGTATCAGCCTCTTTTTAACAGTGTTTTTAAACTGATGTAATGGCAAAGCTGAAATTGATTGCGGAATTTTATTATAGAATCTTATACCAAAACCCACAAACGAATTACGTACTTTTGCAAGGCGCAAAGCAGGAGCCGCAAGCTTATGTCGGTTCCTGCTTTGTCTATTGTATACATCACCTATCGTTTTATAATTCTTTATATTTTTATGTACATAAATTAAATTGCTTAAAATATACTGTGAAGCAAATGTAAGAATACCTGTTTCCTTAAACTTCTCTCGCAGGGAATCACGCGGTCTTAAATTATAAATGCCACGTATAGCTCTTTTTTGTAAAACAAAAATTTTTTCACTATCCGCGCATTTACCCCATAGCAATATTCCATAAGACATAATGCTATCTTCATCTTACTTTATATCCAAATTTCTTTAATTTAATTTAATTAAAATGTAAGAATTTTGGCTTAATTAAAGTCTTAAAAATAATTTAAAAATATTAGCATGACGAGTTTCAGTTTCAAATGTTATAGACAAATATTTGTGATCGTTTGATTTTAAACTTCTTTCGTATATAACGTCGTCGTGCAATAAAACCACTTGAGCGGTCAACGCCCCTTTAGATCTATGTTAAGATAATTATATCAACTGCGAGTACAAGCACACGAAGTGCCATCAAATGGACGATGGCTTCTCAAGGTACCACAGAACAATTAGATTTTAACAAACATAATAATAATAAAATATAAAAACTTAAACTACGTAAAAAATCACTGTGATTAAACTATACCGGAACTTATTCATAGGAGAATTCCTGTCGTTATCCCACTCTAAGCGGGGTTGCCACAACATGTTATGAATATGTTATCACATGATTTGGCTGTGTTATGCGACCGGGCACCTGCCTGACTTCTACTTAGCTTAGGCGTAATTTACGACACTTCGGTAAGAAAGAGGTCTATTTTACTCAACCGGATACCACACAATAGGTCAACTTACCTTGGTTGCCTTTTAAGAAACCTCAGTTTAACATGAAGGTGGTTTATTTTATTCGCCGGATTCCGCACAGCAGGTCGACTTATCTTAGTAACTTTTTTAGACACCGCGCGGTGGTCTATTCTACTCAGCCGGATACCACACGGCTATATGAATAGCATTATTAAAATGTTGAAATTATCTTAAAAGAATGGACTTGAAACATAATCTTTTGGATGATAGATTTATCGTTTTGAATACAGGTTACTTTGATTTATAATTTGATTTGCACTAGACCTCTAATATATTCTCTATAGTAAAGAATATACTATAATATAATACAGTAATAAAAAGAAAAACACTTCTAAACATATATGGACATGAAGAAATAAGAATCGTGCAATTTATACGTAGAAGGATTGGTCAATGCCCTGACATGAATTTTGTGGCGGAAAATTCATAACCTCTAGGCACACTATAATAACGTTTGATACACGTTTCTCCCGCGAAAAGTGGCACGAGAAGATACTTGAACAAAGGGGTCTGTGATTCTATCGACATCCATGCAGGTTCAAATAACAAATTAAAATATATAAGAGAAAATAGTTCAACGTCAATCATCAAAATATTTAAAAAGAGCAGTTTGTACTTTTTATGGTTCAATCCATATAGCATTTCAATTACAAATCTACAAATCAGAAAAATAATAAATATTTTTAAATAATTTATAGAATTAGGCGTTACTTTGCGGAGATCCATACAAAAGTAATAATAAAATTATTTTTTTTTTTTTTTTTTTTTTCTTTATTTGAGATCAAGTACAGAATGTTATTAAAAATAATTTTACAAGATCAATTAATTGTTGAGCTTAACATGATAACACTCCAAGATATGATCTTAGCATGCAGTATTAAATAAAAACTACTCGAACGGATTTCACAAAAAAAAAACTATTAAAAATAAATATGTAAAGTAGAAATACAACGAGAAAAAAAAATTAAAATTAAAGATATCCATTATTATATGGACAGTTCCTTTTTTAGAATATTACGGAAATGGCTGATTCTTCCACAAAAAACATCGATATTTGTATTACCAGCACAGCGTTTATTATACAGACGTTGCATACGATAAATCGGGTTACAAAATGTAACATTGGTGCGGTACAGAGGGGTATGGAAAACATTTGTGATTTTGCTGCTTCTATTTCTTGCTATGAGAAAAATGTCTGATAACAGACTAGTATCAATGAAATTATGAATAATTTTATAGAGAATAGTTAAAGTTGAAATCTCGCGTCTGATGTGTAGTGTAGGTATTTTAAAGTAATTTGTACGTGATGTGTAATTAGGTAATTTAAATTTTAAATGAAATTTGTAGGATAATGTGCGTAAAAATCTTTTTTGTACTTGTTCAATATTATCATTGTGTATTTTGTAGTATGGAGCCCAGATAGCAGACCCGTACTCCAGAATACTTCTAACCATGCTATTGTAAAGTAATATATGAGTGCTAGGCTGTTTAAAATCTTTCGATACCCTAAAAATAAAGCCAAGAATACTATTAGCACGAGAAACAATTTTATTGATGTGATTTCTAAATGACATTGATTCATCGAATATTATACCAAGATCTTTTGCTTCTGTTTTTCTTTGAAGTTTTTTTGAACCTATTCTATAATCATATGTCAATGAATTATGTTTTAAGGTGAATGACATTATGAAACACTTACTAACGTTGAGTGACATTACGTTTTTGGTGCACCAAGTTTCAAGGCTATCTATATCAGATTGTAATTCCAGGCAGTCTTGAGGGCTGTTAATAACTCTAAATAGTTTTAAATCGTCGGCGTACAGCAGGCAGTAACTGTTAAACTGTTTAACAATGTCATTGATGAATATAAGAAAGAGCAATGGTCCCAGAAGGGAACCCTGAGGAACACCAGATGTAGACGGAAATGGCATAGACGTAAAGCCATCTAGAATGACAATTTGTGATCTGTTTTTAATGTATGATATTATCCATCTCAAAAGACTTCCATGAATACCTACAGCACCTAGCTTTTTGCAAAGAATGTTGTGACTGACAGAGTCAAAAGCCTTGCGAAAATCTGTATATACAGTATCAACTTGAGCCCTCTTTTCGAAAGCGTTATAAATAAAGTTACTGTACTCTAAAAGATTTGTTACTGTAGATCGTTTACTTATGAAACCGTGCTGTTCAACTGCAAGAAACGGTTTTATATGAGAATATACAAATTCGTAAACTACTGATTCAAAAATCTTACTGAAGCAACTAAGAATACTTATAGGGCGGTAGTTCGCGCAGTTATGTTTATCCCCAGATTTGTGAATAGCTACTATGTTTGCCCTTTTCCATGCACGAGGAAAATAGCCAGAAGATAAAGATTTGTTAAATATTGTAAATAATGGAAAAGCGAGTTCCCTAAAACAACTTTTTATAAAAGAAGGAGGTATACCGTCCGGTCCAGCTCCTTTATTAGTGTCTAATGTATTAAGTTTTGCCATTATTTCCTCCAGTGGAACATGTATTTTAGAGAGACTAGAATTACCAACAAAGTAATCATCTGTAAAATCAATGATATCATTTTCGACTAAGTATACAGATTTAAAAAATTCTGCAAACAATTCAACAACATCTTGTCTATTTGATGCAGATTTTTCATTATAGTTCACAGTCATGGGAACATTGTTATTATTTTTCTTAGCCTTAACGTAGGTCCAAAAGCTCTTTATATTTCGTGTAATAGAATCTTCAGTGCTATTGATAAATTTGTTATAACAGTCAACTATTAGATTTTTAGATCTAGACCGAAGCAAACGAAACGTGTCATAATCTCTAGGATTAGCAAAAGCTTTATACCGAGCATGAATCTTTAATTTTTCTTCGATACATCTCTTAACTGGCTCACTATACCAGACCGGATAATTATGTTTTCCTACTTTCTTTAGTGGAGTATTATTCGCAATAATTGTATTAACAATATCGTAGAAGCTATTTACCATTTGGTCGATGTCTTCCATATTGAAAACCCTCGCCCAGTCAACGCGCTGAAGGTCAGTTTTACATTTATCAATATTACATTTTCTAAAATTAAATATTCTATCTTTTTTGCGCAAATTATTGCATTGATTTTGTAAAGTTATTAATACTTCAAATGATGGATGGTGCCTATCCAATTTTGAGATTGGATCCGCTATTTTAAGATTAATCAAAGTCTCAGGCAAATTAGAAAAAAAAAGATCCAGAGTGCGCCCGTTATCGTTACGTAGAAAATTATATTGCTTTAGGTTACCCAGGCATATAGAATCTAACAAGAGCTTTGTTCTCAAGTCAGTGCATTCACTGCGAGAGTTATCACAAAAGTTGCTTTCATGAAACCAAGTCAACATAGGAGCATTAAAGTCACCGACTAATATAAGAATATCTGATGGACCCAAGCTAAGGACATTATCTTGTAGATTCATGAAAAAATTTTCAACAGTATTATTTTGTAAACCAGGCGGGAGATACACTACAGAAACATAAAGAATCAGAGGATTGAGGTTAATTTTGATCCAGATGTCCTCCACTTGGCTCTCTTTACTCTTTAAACGTGTAGCGATCATTTGTTTCTTAATTGCGATCAAGACTCCACCACCAGATATTTTAGAACTGGAAAAACAATCCCTATCTCGTCTGATAACTGTGTATCGATCATCAAAATATTCTTCATTGAAAAAGGAACTGTCTAGGTTTGTTTCCGTAAGACATATAATGTCATAATCAAAATTTAACACCGACAAGAATACGTCTTTGCTTTTACCTTTTATGCTATTAACATTTTGATAAAATAACCGCAACATTGTATATTTTTACCTCAATAATTTTTAAGATAATATAAAAAATAAAAAAAGGAAAGAAAAGCTAAAATAAAAAGTGAAACTAAATTAACTATAGTTTAAATACAGAGTCCAGATCTTTAAGCAGAATCGCGGGCGATGTTTCATTTTTCCTCACGTAAACTTTACCAAATTTCACCCAGACGAACTTATACGATTTTTCCTTAGAAGCTTTACGAGCTGCAGCATGTATACCTTTGCAAGTTGTGGATAAGTGTTCCATGACATAGACAGGTTGGGGAACAACACATGTTTCATTAAGACCCAGATGAGTGGTATTTAACTTATTACTCTGATTTTTCTTATTAAAACGTGATATAGAGGATAAAAGCCGGTCACGAATTCGAGGGGAAGTTAACGTCACTATTATGTTTCTTGGACGGGTAGAATTAGGATTACTTCTTGCCACTCTTTTACATGAGATAACAGAATTTTCGTCGTAAGGTTCTGAGACAGACTCAAAAATGTTCTTCAACATATGAAATAAGTCCTCTCCTTTTTTTTCTGGTACTGCCTGTATCTCCAGATTGTTACTTCGCGAGATTGAGTCAAGCACTGATAACTGGTATTTCATTAACTTCAACTCATTATTTAGTTGAGCATTTTCCTTTTTCAGATCGATGACTGTACGGTTATGATCATCAACACTTGTCTTAATTTTATCGAATTCTGAAGTAATAAATTGGACAGAGTCTTTTAAATTTGAAACCTCTTTATTTATGTCATGCAGCTGTTTAAGAATGTCAGATTTCAGGGATTGCATTTCGGTTGAAATAATAGACGATATATGACTTTTCAAGCTGTCCATCAACTGTGATTGCATAGATTCAAATTTAAAGTCTAGGTCTTGCATACACACAGTGCGTTGTTTATCACGGACAGGTGTACAATAAGTCACGTCTGTTCTTTTCAAATTTTTACAACTAGGACATCTCCACTTATCCTTAAATTCCTGAGTGTATCTGCTAAATATTAATTTGGTAATATCCAGGCACATAAAATGGTAAGCCCCTTGACATAAACTGCATATCATCGCTTCCCTAGTAGTCAAATGTTGGCTACAGGTTACGCAACTATTCAAAATTTTTTGCGACATCCTTTCGTATAATAAATTGTATAATTTATCAATGTGGGTAATTTTGCTATTGCTATGCCTTTTGAAATATTTTTAACTTATTATGATTGAAAACAAAAGTAATAATAGAATTATCTTGCTATAATCCGCGATGAAGTAAAATAGATAATATATATAATGCTAAATGTAGAGTGGATAATCCGTTTTCATACCTGATACATCCAGGATTCGTAAAAACACATGCACAAACCTCCACCACGGCCACCACAGTACACAAGCACTGCACACGTTCACTATCACAAACTCAACAATCGTTTCGCCCCGGATCCCGTTTCGGGATAAGGACAGGAGGATAATGATGATTAATTCAGAAGGTCTATGAAATGATTGTTACCTGTGAGATTGTAACGGCTGGTTGAAGAAAGGTTTAGTAATTTATAGAATTAGGCGTTACTTTGCGGAGGTCCATAATACAAAAGTAATGAGGATATAATTTTGCTATAATCTACTATAAATGTTAATATACATTTGTAATTATAAAAGTAGAGTGCACTATTCGTTCTCATACCTGATACATGCAGAATTTGTAAGAACTCATGCACTACCCGTAAAGCTTTACGATTTAGTCGTGGAGTGTATCTCCTGAGGATGCTTCGGTTACGGGGCGAAATAATTGTTGAGATTGTGTGCAGTGCTTGTGTGTTGTTGTGTCATCGGTGTCGGGTAGTGCATGAGTTCTTACAAATTCTGCATGTATCAGGTATGAGAAATAATAGTACACTCTACATTTAGCATTACATAAATTTTCTTTTATCGCGGATTATAGCAAAATAATATTCTCATTACTTTTGGTTTATATGAACAAAATTTAAAACAATTTGACAGCGGATGGAAATATTGGATGATAACCATAGATATATATATATGTATGATAAACACCTTATTATCTTAAATTGCAATAAAATTAGTACAGCTGTTGCAAATTTATTAGTAAACTCATTTTTAATGATTTAACTATTAAATTTAATGATAACGGTCAGGGTGTAGTATTTTTAAGATGTACCTACAACATGTTTGTGTATTCCTACATTTCTTGTATATACAAAATTTCTTATATTGGACTGGAATAGTAAACTGTTTAGCAAGTTGATTATTTCTTTACAAAGGACAAGCTGTATCACCGCTTGCTATTTTATGTTTCAATTAACATTTTCGCTATTTTTAGATCTGATAACTACTCTGCAAGTGAAGTGTTTAATTACACTGAACGCCTTCAATAAAAAACGAGTACCGTATACAATACTATATCAGGTATATGATAATTAATTGAACCTAGTGGGGACAATAAGATAGTTCTAAAGAAAATACTTTACCGCCATTTCCATACAGAATTCATGGCTAAATTAAATTGGATGAAACTAAATTGGACGAGATACAGACTTTCGCATTTTTAATACAAATGTTTTTCACACTTTACTGAGAAAAATGAAATATATGTCTTTCTTCTTACCAGGTAGAAAGCGTGTTCTAATATTGTTGAATATTATAAAATATATAGGTTTTTTTTATAAAATACCTTAAGTTTTCAAATATAGACTAGATCTTTTTTCTATGGCGACAAGTTTTCTTTATAAAACACTAGCCGCCTGCCCCTGCTTCGCACGGGTATAAAATATATAGCCCATGTAACTTAGGGAAAAAAAGTAATTAACATCGATCCAGTAGATTTGATTTATTCATAACCGCATCAAAATCTGTTGCGTAGTTTTAAAGATTTAAGCATACATAGGGATATATGGACAAACAAAGAATGTGACTTTATTTTATACTATGTAGAGATAAAGTATCTCATGTGATAACTAGTATTGACTAATTATAAAATAGTAACAAACTGCCCTAAAAGAATTATGGCAGTGTGTGTATTTAATCTTTAATTAGAGGATAGCGCAAAGTCATCACATATTACGAGTATGGTGACGTTAAAAAATGAATTGAATCTTCATTTTATTTATCGATTCATTTTAAAGACTAAGAGAATTTCCCGTTGGACATTGAAGTTTACATTCTTATCAACGCACTAAGCACTCATCGACAACGCATGTTAAATGTTCATTGTTTATAATTTAATTTTCTTAAATTTGAATTCCACTTGATCTTAAAAATTTCGGTACTTCTAAGCCGAAATCAAGTCGTAGAATCAGCACGCATGACGATTAGCAAAAGAGCCCCTCATTAAACCGATTAACTTCGTTGAAAGCTCGACAGTAATTGGCTATTATTTTACCCCTGAGAATATTTATACGAATGATTTTAATCACTTAACCTTTTCACGTGATTTTAATAAAATTATCGTAAGATTGTAAAGTTGTAAGAGTATCTCTTTATTTTTTATATTTTGGTTGTTTATTATTTTATATTTTATAGCCATGTGGTATCCGGCTGAGTAGAATAGACCACCCTTATTTCTTACCGAGGTGTCGTAAAAGGCGACTAAAGTAAGTCGACCCACAGTGTGGTATCCGGCTGAGTAGAATAGACCATCCTCATTCCTTACCGAGGTGTCGTAAAAGGCGACTAAAGTAAGTTGACCCACTGTGTGGTATCCGGTTGAGTAGAATAGACCACCCTTTTCCTTACCGAGTTGTCGTAAAATACGATTAAGGTAAGCAAAGTAAGTAAGGTAAGTAAGGCGGCCGGTCGTAAAATACGAAGCCAAATCATGTGACAACATGTTTATAACATGTTGTGCCGACAGGAGAATGATGATTATTATTTTATATTTTACTTATATCTGCAGTTCACGAGTCATTTCGTTATTGACACTATCAGCATAGTATTTAATACTTCACATGATGAAAATATTAAATCTTTTAATGTGACGGTAGACATTTTAAACAGTCATTAATTTTTATTTATTTGTTCTTCACACAACATTAGAAATCAATAGAAATATGTTTTCTCTTCCCTTTTGTATCATAAAAGGCATTATTAGAACACCTTTTATCATCCCCCTGCCCTTATCCCACTCTAAGTGAGGTCACCACAACATGTGACAAAAAACATGTTGTCACATGATTTGGATACGTATTCTAAGACCGGCCGCCTGCGTGACGTCAACTTAACTCAGTCCTATTTAATGACACCTCGGTAAAAAATAGGGGTAGCCTATTTTACTCAACTGGATACCACACGGCAAGAAAACTTACCTTAGTCGCCTTTTACGAAACCTCGGTAAGAAATGAGGGTGGTACTATTCTATTCAGCCGGATACCACAAGGCATTATCATTATTATTTATATGTAAGTTTTTTATTTATTTAGCATTTAACTTATTATTTATATTTAAACACACTTTATCTTATTATATTTTATTTTTTATAGATTTCATTTTGGAATGAAGGGGAATTGTAAATATTGATTGCCGCATTTTGATACCGTTTACAGTCACGAGGAAACCGGTTCTTAAATTTGTGATAGAGCGTAACAGCGCAATACTCGAGACACGAGTTTGATTCCTATTGCATGTGGCATTTTTTTTTCAAAGTAATTACTTTAAATGTTAAGTGTATTGCAGATGCAGATGTGTATCGTGATCCTGTATCCATATTGTATGATCATAGATGTATACATGGATAAATTATTATCATCACTACATATTATAAAACAAAGTCCATATTTCCGTATGTACGCATAAAACTTTAAAACTACGCAACCGATTTTGATGCGGTTTTTTTTAATAGATAGAGTGATTCCAGAGGAAGGTTTGTACGTATAATAACATTCAATACGAAGTAGAGATATAATGTTATTTTTGAGTTTTCTGTAAATAATTACATTTTTTTCCGCTTACATTGCAAACGGTTTAGCCAGCTAAACCCTACGAGATTTATCAAAATGATGTAGTAAGTATTTGTACACCTTAAAAAGATCTACAGAAAAGTCCGCAATGGTATATATCTATCTCTTATGGATAACCCACAATAGCAGTTTTTTTCATTTACTTTTTACGAAAAATGATGCCTTATGTTCAAAGCAATTTTTATACAATACAGCATAAATCCTTATCCAATTGACTACCTTAAATAAATTGTTGATTTAATATAGATCAATATTGCCGTTTACAGCATGTAATTTAAGTGAACGTTTTCGGAGATATTACAGATTTAAAATCTCGCGAGGAGGCCGCGCTTAGACCTATAAGCACTTCGAATTTAGCAGCGACCGGAGGCGCAATTAAATGTCCTTCTTTCAAGTTTATATTGTCTAATGATAAGAAAGCTATGAATGTTGTATGTAAAGACATTGTCTAATCAATTGTAAAAATAAATAATATCACTACATAGTATAAAACAAAGTCGCATTCTCTGTCTGTCCCTATGTCCGTATATCCCTATGTATGCTTCTATCTTTAAAACTATGCAACTGATTTTGATGCGGTTTTTTTTTAATAGATAGAGTGATTTTAGAGGAAGGTTTACATGTCTAATAACATTCAATATGGAGTAGAGAAATACTGTAATTTTTGAGGTTTCTAATGTGATGTCGCAAATAATTACATTTTTTTCCGCTTACATTGCAAACGCAGGCTAAACCCTACGAGATTTATCAAAATGATGTAAAAAGTATTTGTACACCATGAAAAGGTCTACAGAAAAGTCCGCGATAGTATATGTCTATCTCTTATGGATAACCCACAATAGCAGTTTTTGTCATTTACTTTTTACGAAAAATGATGCCTTATGTTCAAAGCAATTTTTATACAATACAGCATTAATCCTTATCCAATTAAGAACCTTAAATATATTGTTTATTTAATATTGATCAATATGACCCTTTACAGCATGTAATTTAAATAAACAGTTTCGAAGATATTACAGATTTAAAATGCAGGGGACGCGCCGCGAGCCTATAAATAGCGCGTCGGAGGTCGCGGTTCGCCTCTCGGCGTTGCTTCCGCCCTCGCCCGTCTTATCGGTGACGCTGTCAAAGCCATTAGGGCTAATAGCATTAGTCAAATTCGAAAAAAAAAACGCGGTTCGCCCTTTAACCATTTGAATTTAGCAGCGATCGGACGCATTTATGATCGGAGCTCTCTAGCGAGGAAAATAACAATCACTACATATTATAAAACAAAGTCCATATTTCCCTATAAACTTTAAAACTACGCAACAAATTTTGATGCGGTTTTTGTTTAATAGATAGAGTGATTCCAGAGGAAGGTTTGTACGTATAATAACATTCAATATGGAGTAGAGAAATACTGTAATTTTTGAGGTTTCTGTAAATAATTACATTTTTTTCCGCTTACATTGCAAACGCAGGCTAAACCCTACGAGATTTATCAAAATAATGTACTAAGTATTTGTACACATTGAAAAGGTCTACAGAAAAGTCCGCGATGGTATATGTCTATCGCTCATGGATAACCCACTAAATACAGCATTAATCCTTATCCAATTAAGTACCTTAAATAAATAGTTGATTTAATATAGATCAATATGGCCGTTTACAGCATGTAATTTAAGTGAACATTTTCGGAGATATTACTGATTTAAAATGCCGTGAGGAGGCCGCGCTTCGCCCTATAACACTTCGACTTTAGCAGCGATGTCGCTCTTTCAAGAGTTTGTTTAAAGACATTCTGTAATTAATTGTAAAAATAAAATACATAGGGAAAATATAAAAGTAAATAAGTAATAATGTACTATATGAATTTAGATATTCCAAAGATAGCAGGAAATCTTCTTGGTATAGGGAAAGGAAATTGTTTTTCTCCAAATTTAACGCTACGGCCACGGGCAGTAATGAATAAATCAAAACAACTGGATCAATTTTAATCATTTTTTTTACACTGACTGACATGGGATATATATTTAATACCCGTGCGAAGCAGGGGCAGGCCGCTAGTATTAGATATATATAAAGAAGCGCAGATATTTTTTGTGACAATGTCGAACACAATATAGTAAGTGTTTAATGCCCCAACGAAATATAAAATGAAAATATTAAGATATTAGACTAAGGGCCTGTTTCACAAGTTACTGATAAAGTGTTGGATAGTTAACCGACAAATAAACAAAGTAGCAGATAAATGTCTCTAAAAAGAGACTCTAAAAAGTGAAAAATTGAAAAAAATAAACTTGCGGCCATTTTGAAATAGGTATTTGCTATCCAGCAGATAAACAAAATAACAGCCACATGTTCTACCTGTTTACTTACTAGGAACTTTAAGTGCTGTATAAGCCTATCAGAAACCTGAGAAACGCCAAATTCCGAGATATGTGTCAAGTATGTTCTGAATAAGCTAACTGACAGTTTATTGGTAACTTGTGAAACAGGCCCTAAGAAAAAGAAGAAATGTAATATACAATGTCATCCTTATGCCCTTATCCGACTCTAAATGGGGTCGGAACAACATGTTTCAAACATGTAAATAAGTGATTTGGCTATGTATTTTACGACCGGCCGCCTGCCTGACGTCAACTTATCTTAGTCGTATTTTACGACAGCTCGATAAGAAAGAGGGTGGTCTATTCTACTTAACCGGATACAACACGGAGGGTCAACTTACCTCAGTCGCCTTTTACGATACCTCGGTAAGAAATAAGGGTGGTCTATTCTACTCATCCGGGTAACACACGGCGGGTCGACTTACCTTAGTCGCCTTTTACGACACCTCGGTAAGAAATGAGTGTGGTACTATTCTATTCAGCCGGATACCACACGGCAGTTATGGATAAGCTCAAATAAAAGTTATTTTTATTATTTGAGTCAACATTGATTGATTCCATAAACATTATGTATTGCTAGGTTCCATAAACATTATATATTGCGAGGTTATTATTTTATTTAAAATAATTCAAATAACATTAAGTTGAAAAGTCTCACTAAATATAGACCTAAAAAGCATATGATGCAACAATCAAACTTTAACAGTTCGAGCAATTATAAGTTAAAGTTGTTACCTCTTCATAGTCGAGTCTAGCTGTCAAAGTGAAGATTCCAGTTTGCGGGTTGAGTGAGAAGACATCGTTAGCCCAATCCGATATGACGGTATAGGTGAGTTGGGCGTTTGGTCCGGAATCGAGGTCAATGGCCGCCACGGTTCCTACTATGGAACCTCTTGCCGCGTTTTCTGGTATGTCGAAGGAGTAGGCGCTTTCTTTGAATATTGGCGGGTTGTCATTGGTGTCTGTAACCTAGGAAAATTATTTATTAAGTTTAATGAAATGTTCAATTTACATATAAACATTAAAAGGGTGTAAAAATCATTACAAAGTTCCACTGACAATACTTCTGTAGACTTTTGTTGAATTAAAAGATAAGTCATCATCCTCCCTTAATGCCCTTATCCCACTCTAAGTGGGGGCACAACATGTTATAAAGCTGTTGTCGCATGATTGACGTAAACATACCTTTGTCGTATTTTACGACAACGCGATAAGAATGAGGGTGGCCTACTATACTTAACCGGATAGCAAACGGTGGGTCAACTTACCTTAGCCGCCTTTTACGACACCTCGGTAAGAAATGAGGGTGATCTATTCTACTTAGTTGGATACCACACGGAGCGTCGACTTACATCAGTGGCCTTTTACGACACCTTGGTAAGAAATGAGGGTGGTCTATTCTACTTAGCCGGATACTACACGGCTAAACAATTAGAAGATAAGTAAATTTCTTTATTCGTTGCTGCACATAGTGGACGTAAAGCAAATAAAAATAGAAAAACATATATATAATACTTTATATTAATTACAAAAGTAGAAAGGTATGGCCACTTTTTATCAAATACATGTAAATTTTATTTACTAATCATATCATGTTTGTAAACATAAATTAAATTGACACCGTGGCATTCCCACGCAGTACTATCGAAACGTTCTAACTTTATTTCTTCAATATCGAAAGCTATAATTGAAATGGAGTGTCAAAGCTTTTTACGAAAATGAGCTTCACGTTAGCGCTGATAGACTAAACACTCGAGTAAATTTGGTATACTTTGAAAAATAAGTGTGTTCACAAAGTCCTACATTGTGTTAAAACTGTAAAAAGTAGTTTAGTTTTTTCTTTATCGACAAAATTTATTTCAATTAAAACAAAAATATCAAATAACGACATCTAAAAATTCATTTCTCGTAAAAATTATGGCTAAGTTTTCAACACTTTTCAAAAGATCCATGAAAACTTTAACAATTAATGAAACTTAATGTTTAAAAACAAAGTTATAGTGCAATGTACAATTGGAATGGAATATGGAAAGTTATATGCTTAAGATGTATATGAAATTATCAAAATTGTTGCCATTACGTACCTATAAAAATCGGTATGTTATTATGGTTTATTTTTCCTTAAATAATTCCATATTAAATGACATAAATGCCATACCAAGATAACATTTAACGGAAGGAAACTAATCTTATTAAAAAAATGTTTTGGATCTGTATGTAGCTTTTCTAGTTGAAAAGATTCGAATAATATGTGCGGTTATATTTAAATATTTTACAAATGAAAGATAAATAATCAAAACATGTAACTAACCTGAATAACGATTGTAACGTCAGTAAACTGCATTCCATCGGTGGCTCGTATTACCACCTGATATTCTGATACCGTTTCCCGGTCAAGTGGCTCTTTCAATGTTAGCTGTCCGCTTTGTTCATCCAATACAAAAGGCGTAGGGTCTTCTGTCTGTATGCTGTATGCTATTGTTCCTATAGTATCTGGATCCTCAGCAGTAATAGTTGCGATCAGCTGCCCCGGAGCCAAATCTTCCGATGCAAAATATGCTGGTGGAATATTCTTGAACTCAGGTGGACTATCGTTCTTATCCAGAATGACGACTTCAACCTGCATAAAAAAAATTAAGTATTAAACAAATACGAAATTGATGGTGATATTTGTGCTGTAACTAAAGATATTGAGAGACAAAATTATTTGTCAAACAGGTTTTTACGAGCAAAACAAAGGATACTATTACACAATAACGTATTTAAGCAGACATCGACTTTGGCAAAACAATCTTGAATCGAACGAATGATGTTTTATTTATAACACCGGCAGAAAATCGGCCACTTCAACAAAGTATAAGAACACGAACTAAATTAATAATTCTAAAAATGCAGCCTGTGAGCGGTCAGTAAAGATACATTTGTCTCGATAAATGTATCTCAACTAACCCACAGCACGATAAAATATGCTTAAGGGTATTTTATTTTATTATAGCGGATTAATATCCATCCATCAAAGCATTTCAAATATCGGTGCCATCTTAGTATTAACTATTGACTAGAACTGAATGTTTTTTTCACGATTTAAACTTTTACAGATTTTAAACTTATTGTTAAATAATATCGCAACCGAAACGAAAAAATAGTTTTGGTATCCTATTTTAACACAATCGTCAACAAAAATATTCAAGTAAACTTTTGTCAAAGATTTACTTATCCGTTGACCTTACGCAAAGGCATACAGGTGATTCCCAGTTGATGAGATGTATGAGATAAGATTTATGAAGTCAGAGGCGAGCTTTACAAATGCGGCTATTCGACGTTTACAAAAAACGGTCTGAATAAAACTCGACAAGTCAACAAAGAGGCGGGGGAGAAAAAGACTGAGCACCACAGTTTCGTCATCCGAAGCTAAAGCTCGGAGAATTTGAGCCACAATGATCGGGGCCGTCGCAGATAAGAAGAGGCCGATTGTCAATAGTTCCCTGCCCTGAGCGAGAAGCTACGCATTTGTTATGATGACTCAATCTTTTCTTTGTGTTCATATGAGGATGCGGTGTTAAAGAGCGACCGCAGACAAACCTCTCTACACCTACGATATTTTACGTAAGAGTGGCAGCAATTAACGTCGATTGCACGATCGCTTCAGTCAAGGGAATAAATTGAAATGTGTTAATAAAATTTATTGATCAAGAAATAAGAAAGCTTGGGAGAATTTGAGACCGATTGTAAACATTAGGAGCTTTATTGATATTACTGTACAAATTCTCAGCGCATGTATTAATTTGTGAACGGTAATAGAATACGAAAATGATGTTACACTAATTGTATTAACGAATCGTGTATTGTTAAAGCAGGAGAACGTTAAGTTTGTAAAGGGTACGGTCGGCTAGAATGCGTTGTAAAAAACAAAAGATTTATTATGAAAAACCGTGCATGTTGTTCGTCTTTTGGACCCCCTAGAGCTCATGTTTGAAGTAATCGATTAGGGGAAGAGAAATGACAACACGTCAGTTTAGGTGGAACATCGATTAATCACGTTTTGATAATTGATAGAGTTTGGCTTCTAGATTAATACAAAATAACGAACGTTTGTTGTGAGCTCACGAATAAATAATGATTCATATATTCAAACTTACATAATTCGTGTACTAAAAATTGATCTGCAATCGTGAAGTTAATGTTCGTATTTAAAGATTGATGATCAAATGCGACGGCAAAATGTTAAAACATTGTAACGTAAAGGTATTTTATGTATTTGCACAAAGATATTTAACGGACGTCACTTTCAATTTTATTCTAGTACATTTTTGCTTCATTGATAAATATAACATTTTTGTTGATATAATATTAGTTATATCATTATCGTCCTGCCCTTATCTCACTCTAAGTGGGGTCACAACATCTTATAAAAATGTTGTCATGTGATTTGGTTCCGTATTTCCGATCGGCCGCCTGCCTGACGTCAAATTGCCTTCGTCGTATTTTATGACACCTCGGTAAGAAATTAGGGTGGTCTATTCTACTCAGTCGGATACGACACGGTGGGCTAACTTACCTTAGTCACCTTTTACGACACCTCGGTAAGAAATGAGAGCGGTCTATTCTACTCAGCCGGATACCACACGGCTAGAGAGTAGGGGTAAAATTTGTCAATAAAAAGTGAAATCATATGAGGCTTTCTATCTATTTTTTTTATTGTATGTGTAATGGAATAAATATATGAGTGGGTACAAAAGTAATAATAAAATTATTTTGCTATAATTCGCGATGACGTAAAATAGAAAATATACATAATGCTAAAGAGTGGACAATCCGTTTTCATACCTGAAACATGCAAGATTCGTAAAAACACATCATCCAACACCAACGCCACAATACACAAGCAATACACACTTTCACCATCACAAACTCAACAATCATTGCGCCCCGCGACCGAAGCATCGTCAGGAAGTAGACTCCACGGTATTGTTCACTCTACATTTTAGCATTATATATATATTTTCTATTTTACTTAATCGCGGATTACTGAAAAATAATTATATTATTACTTTTGTATTATAGATCTCCGCATAGTAACGCCTAATTCTATATATTGTATGTATGAGTCTCCTATCTTCCCTTTCTTATTAGTTTTTGGTCGTTCTAATTACCAGATCTGCCTTTGGCTCTCCTACTGTAGTAAAATTCTATGCTTAAAACAAGTTTCTATATTTAAAATTTTAAAAATAGTTAATGAATGATGGTCAACATATTGTGAGTTCTTAGTTTATTTCTTGTTACTGATCGTGCTGCTGGCGATCGCTTTGAAGTCAAAAAAATGACCTTCCAATTTTGTCGTTTTGGCATAACGCAATGTAAATTCACAACATCAATCATTCTACTCATTTACCTCGAAAATTTTGACGTCACGCCTTGATTGCCTCTCCCCATTTTTATATAATTTCAACTTGCACCTCTTACAAAGGGGGAATATATTTAGATACTGTGGTGATCGTAAAGTAATTTATCATTTGCCAAAATTGATTGTAGTTTGGATCACATGCGACTAATTTAGTACACTTTATGCCTCACCCCACATAATAAGAAATACCTCTCTCGAAGGATTAATAACCGTGTGGAAATTAGAAATAATTAAGCGATAGGTATATATTTTAACGTAATGACGTTCGCACAGTATCTTCTGTATTTTATTAAATAAAAATACAAAATAATATTATTTATTATAAAATCAGAAGGAAGCATTGGTGGCGTACAATTTTTGTCATATAGATTGATTGAGTTGTGACGCAAGTGATTGAAAAAGAAACCTTACCTATCTGTACCTACTTACGTTTTGCTGTGGTTTATTAATAAAAGATTGTGAACAAGTCAGTCCATACACCACTTTTATTGCATTGTAGACGTAAACTTTTGAAAGTCTAATTTTTATATACATTTATTGCTAAGTGTTTATACTGAATTAGATATACCGGCATATAAATTATTTTGTTACATACATATAACCACCTGCTCTTATTCCACTCCAAGTGAGCTCGGTACAACATGTTATAAATATGATGTTACATGATTTGGCTACGTTTTTCATGACCGACCGCCTGCCTGTCTTCAACTTACCTTAGTCGTATTTTACTACACGTCGGTAAGGTTAGAGAGTGGTCTATTCTACTAAGCCGAATACCACACGGTGGGTCAACTTACCTTAGGAGCCTTTTACGATATCTCGGTAAGAAATAAGGTTGGTCTATTCTGCTCAGCCGGATACCACACGGCGGGTCGACTTACCTTAGTCGCCTTTTATGACAACTCGGCAAGAAATGAGTGTGGTCTATTCTACTCAGCTGGATACTATACGGCTATCTTTTCTTGATCTTTATTTAGAAAAAATAAGCAATATTAACGACAATATAATTACAAATAAAGCTTGTGTCACGTAACTTTATAAAAATAAACCAATATTTTAATATAATGCTGGCGTTATTACTATATATCGAAGAAAATTTCAAGGTTAGGTGTAGCCTCAAGACTATAATGTGTATCTGACTGCAGCCATAGGGCCGAGTGCCCGGACAAATATGGTGGCATCGTTTAGGGTTAGCCTCTATAGTTAGAGCGATTCGTGACCGCAGACCAACCGCTATACCCTCAGGACTGAACGCAATTATGTTACCTTCTCAAAGTTTATAATGTCAGACACGTAATTACGTGTCTGACATTATAAACTTACTACTATGTACACATCTGTTGAATAATGCACACGTATATATTACATGATATCAAAATGATCATATTGTTTTTTGAACTTTTTTTTGAACAGGAAAGAATGTGGGTACTACCGCCCGATGTGGACAGGCGACGGTTATGTCGGACTCGCACCGACTAAAACAACATCTGTGCTCCACGCTGCTGGTAGCGGGGATAGGGTACCTATGAAGACATTACCCCCATCCCCGCCAGCAGCAACTCTGTACCCCAGAGTGCGCCACTTCTGGGTCGGGGCCTCTCTAAGCAGTGGCCCCTCCCTCCGCTGGACGATGCATCGGGAGCACCAGATGCATCGACCGCCTCGGGGACTTAACTCCAGCAAGCGTCCAATAAACCCCGTATGCCCTAAGTGGGCACAATATGTTGTCACATGATCTGGTTAGATATTTTACAACCGGCCGCCTGCCTGACGTGAACTTACCTTAGTCGTATTTTACAACACCACGGTAAGAAGGAGGGTGGTCTATTCTACTGAACCGGATACCACACGGTGGGTCAACTTAACTTAGTTGCCTTTAACGACACCTCGGTAAGAAATAAGGTTGGTCTTTTCTACTCAGCCGGATACCACACGGCGGGTTGACTTACCTTAGTCGCCTTTTACGACACCTCGGTAAGAAATGAGGTTGGTCTATTCTACTCAGCCGGATACTTCACGGCGGTTCGACTAACCTTAGTCGCCTTTTACGACACTTCGGTAAGAAATGAGGGTGGTACTATTCTATTCAGCCGGATACCACACGGCGGAAATACAAAATACTAGTTTATAAATTGATAATTTACGTGCATTTTTGTTCAACGTGCATCTTAAACCTAAGTGCGTACCAGCGTGTAATTCCTCCCATGCATTAGTATGCGGGCGCAGAACCCGCCCACACGGCCTATCGATATCCCAACAAGTATAAGTAAAATATGCACAAAAGTCCTGGATAAAGTCCATCGATAAGAGGCGACGCAATTTGCATCGCCTTAAGCTCATTTATGGGTCATTTCGTCCTATGTTTACCAAAAAGTTGGGAATTCGACGTCTCTGCATTTTCTTTATAGTATTACTTATTGATGACGGTAAATACAATTATTGGATTATAACTGAGATTCTACCATTTTTATGTAGTATTTTTAGTAACTTGATGTATTTTTGCTAACAACACAACAAAACATGTATTTTTGCTTAGTTACATTACATCTACATTAATTGTCTAAATAAATAAACGTTTTTTTATCTATGGTAAAAATATAAATGACTACAAATTGTAACAAATTTGTGTCCGCTTATTAATTATAATTTTTTGAGGTTCGTACATTCAAATAAACTAAAACGAAATTAACTATAATAATGTTTTCTTCAGTGGCTGTTTCTTAAAATAACAAAAAGCAAATTTACAAATTCCAAGGTCTATTTTGTTAACCATTTTTATATCTGATGAAACATTTAAAAAAGTAATAAATTCGAATAAAACTTACGTCTATATATGGATAGTAGATAACATTTCAGTAAAACCTAAAACCAAGACGTTTTAGAACTTCTTTATTTTGCACATTTTATGCTGACTCCACTACACTAGCATAATAATATCTCTACGCAAATTTCACTGATATTGGCTATACCAATTTTAATCGATGATAATTATTTTAATATATGCAATTTTGACAAATTTTATTTTGTTAAAACTATCCTTCTTGTGGTATATGATTCAGAATATAATAATCCTTATCAGAGCACATGTAAGGATCATGCCCCCAAGGGAAGCACGCAAGCACTCTCAATTTCTCCTAAATTCACAACCCAAAGGCATTATCTTCGTATTACTGTTTGATCGATAGTTAGATAATTTTGCTTTAATGCGTATATCGCGTATTTTGGATTTTACTTTTTAAAAATTCGGAACCTAAAATAATTATTATCAATAAAAAAAATTAAATGCTTTTAATATTTGTAACTGCTTCAGGTTATACAGAGCAAACTTTAATTGTGGAATTCTGGAAAAAAACAATGTTACTCGAAAACACCTAATACTTTGTCGAATGGTGTATACATATAGATTTCTTATAAAATGTGACTATTTAAAACTGAATTACAAATTACATATAACAATTATAAATTAAAAGAATCGCAAATATATATATTTTTTTAATTTTACTTTTATTATTTCGAAAACAAACAGTATACTAATGCTAATAACATTGATATAACTTAAACGAATGCATAAACCAGTAAAGTTTTCACTAAAAAACAATAACAATAAGTGTAGAACAAAAAACAAATTAAATAATTTATTTTATATATTTTAATTATATATTTTATTTTTAAAATATATAACTTACGGATTTATAACTATTGTATAAAAAACAAATACAAATTGTCTGAGATATATCACAGCGAGATCATGTCAAACTGAATGGAGCAAACCTGACCCGTTATGCTGCAAAATATTAATAGCAGTTTGTATAATGTCAGTTCTGCGGATAGCAGGAAACTGTGTCTAATATCTGCCGTAAACAATATTCACGGTCTCGGCAAATAAATGAAGTACACGAACGAAAATCACGAGCACAAAATTTTTCAACGTCGCCCTTTGAATCGCGATCCTGCGCGGGCGTACCGCGGCGACTACAAAGCTCTTTACGATTAACGATCGGAAACCAAATGAGAACATGTCATTTTTGTTTTAGGTTGTTTGTTATTTGATATCGATTAGTGAAAAAATATAATTACCTTTAGCTTGGAGCAGTTGTTTAATGAACAACATTATAAAAGCGTGGTTAGTATATAAAATAGAAAACTGATTTGTTCACTGTTAATTGTTAATCGATATTTTCTTAATGTATTTTGCATTATTGTAATATACTTCTTTGTCGAAGAAAGAATTAATTATTCAATGTATAATTAAAATGGTAAGAATTTTTAATTGACTTAATATAAGTTAATTATAATGATAAAAATTTAATTTTTAGAGAAAAATAATATTATAGTTATATATTGCGATCAGAATTAAATAAGGATAAGTTTTTAATATTTCTTGTAACAGAAAACAAACCTATTAGCATTTAATTTGCAGAAATGATGAGTGTTATTCTAAAATATATTTTCATCTTAATTACACTAACAATACATTATTTCAGCAATAAAGCCTACACCTACGTAAGGTGTATAGACAATAAATTACGTTACTACTAATGATAGTACCCTTCTAAAACGTTAAATCCAATGATGACTCATGCTTAGAGAATTATAATAATAAATGTACCTATAATCTGGCTTATCTCGGAGCATCGATTATTGAACGAAACACCAAGTCATCTCGGGCAAAACAATAGCAATAACAACAAAAGAATTACAATGTGCGCTGCCAAAACGGCACTATCAGACGCAGGTGATTCTAGATCCGACCGATTTATCGGTGGGCGATAAACCGTTCAGATAATGGCCGACACCCCGCCCCGCGCAATGTCGCAATCGCTTGTCCGCTCGCCGATTTCGGTTAGCCCGTCGGTCATCTCTAACGATGGAGCGATAATTAAGATCGGACGTCAGCATTATTTACGCCTGCAGCGTCCCGCAGACCCGGCCGCGAGTTGGTCACGACTTTTTCCTTGTCAGGCACAACTATTGTTGCTTACTCGTGTCCAGTTCAGAGATTTCATACATTTCAACCATTTTCTACTCCAACGATTGTACAAGGTTATAATTTTAACTAGTGTTGTAATTAAAACGTATCTTTTTTATTGAAGTCTTGTAGATGTAATGTACTGTAATAATTCAATGTAAGTATGAGAGAAATCTCATACTCGTAACTTGAGATATCTACGACATCATTTAAGTCGTTATGAATGATTACAGCAAAAATAGACATCGAAAAGCCCACCCTTAATTTTTATTTTTATTTATTTGAAATTATGTTAAGTTCATATATAAATTTATATGAACTTCCAATTATTCATTATATAAATTGTTTACAGGTATTCAAAACTGAGTGACATAAGTTGGTAACAGTTTTAAGAGAAATGAATTAATCAGTTAAGTCAGTTTTTTTAATATTAATATCAAGGAACTTGTTTACAATAATTGTTTTAACTAACCATGTTAATCTATAATGCGTCGAGTAATCAATAAGTCAATGCATCGCCATTAGGGACCATAAAAACTAGAATTTGTCAAAGCTTTTAACATTACATTCTACTAAGATAGAGTTATTAAGTTATTTTACGCGATAAGCTTTTTAATTTATGATAATATATAATAATATTTAATTATAGTCTTAACTCGCTGTTGATAGCGGTAGTGTTTATTCATAAGCCTTTAAATATCTTTAATATTTAAATGAGTTAATCTTGTATATATATACATATATATATTATGTACCTCGAAAACGGCTCTCAACGATTTTCCTGAAATTCAGCAATTAGGGGTTTTGGGGGAGAAAAATCGATCTAGCTTTCGTTTTATCCTTGTTTTTGGCCATTAATATATGTTAAAATTTGTATGGAATTGAATTTTTGCCATAAAATGTCAAGTCAGCGTAGCTTATTCGGGGAATAGGCAGTCTCGAGAAATTTAAATACCTAGGATCGATTCCAACTAATAATAAATAATATTTTTTTTTTCAAGTTTATTTTTTTTTATTTCGTAAAAAATTACCGAGCAAGGCTCGGTCAACCAGGTGCTATATTTCTAACTTACAATACAGATATGTGGAGGACTATTTAATATGCAGCAATTATTTTTTTTTACACAGGTGTCGTAAAATACGACTAAGGCAAGTTGATGTCAGGCAAGCGGCCGATCGTAAAATACGTTGCCAAATCATGTACAACATGTCTATAATATGTTTCCCTGACCTCAACTTAGAATGGGGTAAGGTCAGGAGGATGAGGGTAGAATTCTTTAGTGTACACCACAAAATTTATAATATTACTAAAATACAAAAATCACAATATAAACTGCGTGATACAATAAGGCGTAATTAGTAAGTTAAAACGACAAATAAATCTCCAATACTCATAGCATTGTTAGTATCGGATTTACACGACTATTTATTTTTTACCTAATTTATATATACTCGGAATTTAATTATGAGCTTTTAGAACCTTCCATATCTGTTATCCATCAACTCATAGACACTGAATATCGTGTGTTCATAGCTATACATAGTTGTATAACATAAATAAACAACTTTTAACAGTATTACTGAAGCAGGACTTTTACTACTGTTCTATATTCCCACGAATTTCTTACACTTCGAGTAGCAGATACGAATCTAAGCGTAAATTGAATAATAAATACCTTTTTCGTACTGGTCAGTATTGTGACAGCGTTGAAATTAATGCCGTATCTAAATGCTAACTAGTTTCAGGTTATTACTCATTCAAGCTTTAGTTATTGCTCTTTGTTAGAGCCAGAAGACTATAGGCCCACCCATTACATAATAGGTTTGGCGCCTAGTAGTGAAACTGTCTATAGCGAAATATTTTACAGAAGTAGGCGTTACTTCCAAAAATAACATTACACACGATGAACGATACAATTAGTGAATTTTAATTTGTGATATTATGATTCATTCTCCCTTACACCACCATAGGTGGGGTCGTCATAAAGTGTTATAAAAATGATATCACATGATTTGGCTTGGTATTTTACGACCGGTCGCCTGCCTGACGTCAACTTACCTTAGTCGCTTTTTGTAACACCTCGGTAAGAAAGAGGTTAGTCTAGTTTACTCAGCCGGATACCTACGGCAAGTCAACTTATCTTAGTAGCCTTTCACGACATCTCGGTAAGAAATGAGGGTGATTTATTCTACTAAACCGGGTACGTTATACAGTATCATACGCACACATTTTCACACCATTAACCATTAATGGTAACAGCATTAGCGATACATAGGACCAACATAATTGACATTAATCTTCATATACAATCTAAAGAAATCTAGACCAAAATGGTGACGATTATTGGTCAAGATGAAGGAAATGAGATCTATAATGAAATATAATGGCCTGTAAATAAGATTTTAAAATTTAGATGTCTACTAAGTTTATAGAGTAACTTTAAAAAAATGCAGAATTACGTACGTACTAGCAATAAATAGTGTTATAAATTAGCGTTACTAACTTTAGAAGTCGTAATATGTTTAAATCAAATTTAAACGATTAAAAATTCCAAGCGCACCAAAAGCCATCAATATCAGGAGAATTCAGACAGTTCTTAATGGAGCCAACATGGGCTACAAAAAAACCTTATCAGCCGACAATACAAACCCATTAGTTGCTTAAATCGGTATTTCCTACTAAATCAACGTAACTGACTCATTAGTCATTTTATTAAAAAAAATTGCGTTAAACGCACCACTCCTTTCGAATTAATCCAAAACAAAAGATAATATCTGTCAAAATTTTAAATACACACGAATCTCAGAAAAGTAAGACATGATAATGAAAACGTATATTTTTGTAACATACTTGTAAATTTTTTTTTGGAATCGAAGAGAAGTTGCAGTTTTTTTTTAATTAACCGATTGCACCAAATCCACTGTTGAATATACCCAAGAAACCAGACTATAATATCGGTTATATACTCGTGACCCAGCCTTGCCTGATAATTTTTTTTATTATATAAAAAAATTTGAAAGAAAATGATGTTATCTGGAATCGATTCTTGTATTTAGTATTCGAGACCGTCCGTTACCCAATTGAGATATCATGATTTTGCAATCGACAACGTAATTATCCTTTGCTTTGTCATAAAATTATAGCAGTTTTTTTAGTGTCTGAGAAAAGGAATAAAACGACATTTTTTTTAAATAAAACCTAGCTAAATCGATTTATTTTCCCCCGAATTCCCTACATGCTGAATTTCATGAAATTTTTTGAAGCCGAAATTCAGAAACTATATACAAGATTAACTCGTTTAAATATTAAAGATGCAAGTGGTAACTGTTAGCTAAAACACATTTGAAATCCTTAATTTTTCTTTTAATATTTCAAAATATATGTATTATTTAAAAAATACCTGTCCTGGTTTTATTTAACGGCTCTAAACATAAATCGCATTAATCACCTATGCTGAACATAAACTTGTGACTACAAACTTATATCTTTTACACTTTATTCGCATGCTAACTTACGAAGATTTTTATGGTTTCGTTAAAATTCTCTTACTTTAAGTAGAATGTTGTCATTAGTGAGGCAAACAATGGGGGCGAGATCGTTGTCGCGGACAGGCTACGGCCGTGCACCACCAGGTTCGATTCTCGTTGGACGAAAATCAGGCTAACGAACGGACCTTTACTTACGGATAGATAAATCAATAGCAGCAGCTGTTTTTTTTCTTATTCGAACTTCAACTCGAAACTTACTTTATAACGTATTTCGAAATACAAGTAATTGTTACTCGTCACTAATATCATATGTAGGTATATACTGGGTGCACCCGCGAATTCGTTCGCGTTAACTGTAAATAGCTTCAACGAAAATTCATTGATATTGCTCCGGTGGATGCGCCGTGAAATATTTAATTACATCCTTATAAAAATTTCTCAGATATATATATATATAAAATTTCATAATTATAAACTATCTGTGCCTGCGGCATCGATCACGTAGAATCAGTCTATTTAATTGAAATTTTGAAGTGGTTATTGTAAGTCAACCATAAAAGATGGAGACATGCAGTCGCGGATTGTTTTGCTGTATTTTTGTAGATTAACAATTCTCTAGTATATTACTTTTTTTAAACTGCGCGATCTCTTTACCTAAAGTCTTAATGCACTATTAACCTAAACCTTCGAGAAATGTTGCTCTACCTTTTAGTATAGACCTTACAAAAATCAAATAAGTAAATTTTGTGAAAATCCATCAGATACACACAGACAGCTTTTGGGGACTTTATTTAATAATAATTAAACGTAGTAAATTTTTTTAGTCATTGTTTAATAGTTTAAGGTTCCAAATAAACAAATAATAAATAAATAACCAGTCGTGTAGTTTATCTAAGGGTCTTTTATTATCCTTTATTGTACCAACCAACAATTACAGAAAACATTTTTCCTGAGGATGATTGTATTATAGCTTTAATTAAAGTTAGTAAATAAAATCAGTATATCCTAGTTCGATTAATACGTTTTAGGATTATTAAAATTTAACTATTGTTTGATTTAAAATAAAAGTTAGTATTAGTTAGTATTTAATTTGTTTTAAGTTTTTATTAAATGCTTGTTTTTGTAAAATAGTTTAGTTTAGTAAATAGTTTAATTAGTATATATTATATAATCCTAAAAATAATTAATATTGTAATTTAGTCAGTAATTAAAATAAATTTGTATTTAATAATAACAAACAAAAATTAAATAAAAGTTTTAACATATTATAATAAATTTCGATTTAAAATTTTCTAATGAATAAATCTTAGTGAAAAGTCAACTGAGAGTAAAACAAGATTATTACAAATTAATGCTACTGAACGCTACATCCTGTGTGTGGTATCCGGCTGAGTAGAATAGAACACCCTCATTTCTTACCGAGGTATCGTAAAAGGCGGCTAAGGTATATATGAAATCAAGTCATTGAAATTCAATAGATACTACTAAATATTGCAAGACGACAATAATATTAAAATATCGTTGTTTCTACTTGTTGTGGAATTATAAGACTGGGAAGAAAATTTAAATATGTTATTTAATGATTAATATCTGGGTGACCGAGCTTCGCTCGGTAATTTTTTCCAAAAAAAAAAACTCAAAAAAAGAAAAATGAATTATTTAATTGGGATCGATCCTTGGTATTCACATTTCTTGAGGCTGCCCGCTAACTGAATAAGCTACGTCGACTTGATAGTTAATGGCGAAAATTCAATTCAATATAAATGTTAGTGTTTTTTAATGCCCAAAAATAGGAATAAAACAATATTTTTTTTACATAAAAGCTAGCTAGATCAATTTTTCACCCCCAAAACCTCCTCCTACATGCTGAATTTCAGGAAAATTGTTGGAGCCGTTTCCGAGATTCGGAATATATATATATATATATATATATATATATATATATATATATATATATATATATATATATATATAAGATTAACTCATTTAAATATTAAGATTACGCGTATGTCATTCTATTTTAGCCACCGTGTCACATGTTTTGTCCACGATATATTTAGTATAACATTCTTTAACACAAAGTCTTATTGTTATATGAACTATATAATAAAATTATAATGGTTTTATTACATCAATAAGAATGACTAATATAAAATGCCAGATTACGACTACTATCTTTTATAACTAGGCCAATCAGGGTCTACAATTGAAGGATTTTATTACCCTACTCCAATAGTCTGAACAGGGCTTAATTCTGCGTATTATGTTACCCAAGGGCTTAAGCCAGTTCATTAAAGATCGTTCAATCATTTGTTAAGGGAAGGTAAAGAATTTGCTCAAGCCTTTTATTATTTTTTTCTTCGACAATCTTTTGTGCGTGTACACAAAACGCAAGTGAGTCCTACCTAGTTATGATTATTAATGTAAGGAAATCTACCCATTCCTTCAAAGTTTTCAACGTCTTTTGTCGTCTTATATTATCCTAATATTACGTTCACCTTACATTTGGACTTAGATATTACATATGACAGGCTGTCATGTTTACATGAAAGAATTAGAATCTACATGCTGTAAGTTAATTGGGTAATAAGTATTAATTGGCAAATGTCAGTTCATATTTGTAACTTTGCTAATCTCTCATATTATATATCTTTTGAAATATACTTCGAGAATAGCCAGTTCCAAGTTCATTTTGTTTGCTAATTCAGTTGAATGAATTTACTTAGGGGTTCATTCTTAAACAATTTTGTTTAGATACATATAGCATAACTACTCACGCCGTATGGTATCCGGCTGAATAGAATAGTACCACCCTCATTTCTTACCGAGGTGTCGTAAAAAGCGACTAAGGTAAGTCGAACCGCCGTGTGATATCCGGCTGAGTAGAATAGACCAACCTCATTTCTTACCGAGGTGTCGTAAAAGGTGACTAAGGTAAGTTGACCCACCGTGTGGTATCCGGTTTAGTAGAATAGACCACCCTCTTTCTTACCGAGGTGTTGTAAGATACAACAGAGGTAAGTTGACGTCAGGCAGGCGGCCCGTCGTAAAAACGCAGCCAAATCATGTGACAGCATGTTTATAACATGTTGTGCCGACCCCACTTAGAGTGGGATAAGGGTAGGAAGATGATGACATATAGAATACCTACTCGTTTATCGCATAGTAAATAGGCTTTTTCTTTGAATATCGATTAAATTGTAGAAATTATTTTCAAATGGCCTTACTCATGCTATCCATTGCGTAATGTGCTATACAGCTATTTACTAATCTTATTTTCTAAGTTATGGTTGCTTTGCGATTTTGGTCGTGGAGTCTAACTCCTAATGATGCTTCGGTTGTGGGGCGAAACGATTGTTGAGTTTGTGATAGTGAACGTATATAGTGCTTGTGTATCGTGGTGGCGGTGGTGGAGGTTTGTGCATGTGTTTTTTTACGAATCCTGCGTGTGTTAGGTATGATAACCGATTGCCCACTCTACGTTTAGCATTATATATATATTTTCTATTTTACTTTATCGCGGATTACAGCAAAATAATTTTATGATTACTTTTCTAACTTATGTTTTATAGTCTTTGTAGTAGCCGAGGTGTCGCAAAACTACTTAGTTCTACCATTGTCATCATCACTCGTCATTACATGCTGGTATTATAGTTCAGCTTGAACAAAATAAGTTACTCTTGTCATACTTTTTGTGTAAGTGTTGGGTATATTTCAGGATTTATAGTAGTTATTTACTTTTAAAATCGAAATGGTTAGAAATTCGTGGACTTTGATTTCTATGTTTTTATTCATAAATGATTTATTGTATAAGTGCAAAGCGGTGATAGCCTAATAGTAACGGCACCAGAAAAGTTTAAAACCTAGGATCGATGCCCAAATGTCACCCGTCGTATTCTTTCTTTTGTTTGTTTACATTTTTGCTTAAAAAAATTACTGAGCAAGGCTCGTTTACCCAGGTACTATTATTATTGTTCTAATAAGGTTAATGGATGAATGAAAAATGAAAAAAAAGCAAAGATAAAAGCAGATACTGTAAAAAAAATAAAATTTACGTCTTAAACTGAACACAACGAAACGTACAACATTAACATAAAAACTTTATCCCTATCTAAAGAAATATACTCGTCCAGACTTAATATTGCTTCAATATTGCCTGTCTATGGAAAACCAGTCACGTACATCAGAAGGACTAGGGTTGTATAAAAACAAAGGTTTATAGGCTGTATTAAAATATTGTTCAAAATTATTAACCAAAACTATAATAGTGTAAATAGATAAGTTTGTTTGGATTATAACAGATCATCAGATAGCGGTACTGCAGATATGATAAAAATTTAGTTTTGTACAAGGATAGGAGTTTAAAACCACGTTACTGTAAAAAAACCTAATGTTAAGGTACCGTAGGTTTATATAAACAAATTTTTATACTTATTTTCACACGCAGCTGCGTCAGTTACTATGAATTTATTACCTGGCTATATGGTTTTATATTATTGCTGTTATTTTATGATATTCGTGACTCTCGACTTTATGTGCTATTTGAGTGAGTGTGTGGGTATTTATTGGTGTGCTTTCTTGATTCCTTTAAACATCTCACGCTAAAAGTTAAGTGCTTGAAATTATTAATACAATTATGTTTTGATTAAAACACTTTATATATGAAAAATATTAACTATTGAATTAATTGCCTCTTCTTAACGGATGAAAATATTTAACACTGGTGGAAGAGTAGTACTAACTCAATTCTAAATGCAACTCTTAACAACTCAATCTAGTATTTTCTCTCTCTCACATCTTTGTTTTCGCCTGACTTCTGTGTCATCTGACTCGGAAGAAGTATTTATATACTACGCATTGAATAAGAATAACACAAGAGAATGCGCAGTTTATAACCCGAGAATTGCCGGATTTTGGGACACGCATCAAAGGGAATCGTATCGTATGTATAGTAAAATAATACAGATGATCATGTGGACACTTGCGCGGTGATCGTGGCGATTATAGACGATATTGCAGGCATAATATTAATATTTACATATGTGTATTGTGAAAAGTTATTAAGAAACAGCATTATATATGATATGAAATTTTTAACACACTTAATAGCGAGATATTAATATCCTGGATAAATGACAACGCAATTAAAATCTTCATACTCGGAATGGCATTTAATTGAATACCATAGCTATAAATTTTAATATACAGTTCAGCACGTTATAAAAACGGGCACGCGTGTTCTAGATTTCATACCAGTATATTACTGGTTCCTACTATAAATTAAACTCCCATCAATGCAGGAAACGAGATTAAAACCAACTTACCGAGAAAATCGATGTCAAATAGTAAATAAAATACCTGATTTGTAGAATTTAATTAAACCTTGACTAATTAACAAGTTTCATGCGCATTGCTATTTACAATACTCTTAAAGCTATCTTAGAATTATCTATGCCATACATGAAGTAGTTTATAAAATATAGTTGTTTCTGACATTTAAAAATAGACCGTATTTTAAAAATAATAGGATTTTATTCACTTTTCATATGGGATACTGTATGAGAAGCAACTTTAATAGAAGAAAAACTAACATCCCCTTACGTCCAGTTAAGGTGTTTTATACAACTTAACTAGCCGATATTTTCCTGTTTCTATTAAAAATGTGTTAATTATGTGTCTTTTTTTCATTTATGATAATTGTGACTTTTTTAATTTAGGATTTTTTATAGATATCATTTAACACAGAGTAAAATGGCAATAATCCTACAATCAGTTTACAAAAGTAAGTTTTAAATTTTACACAACTTTTAACTTATGTAGATTGTTTTCAGATTAGTTTTATACTTTGAATATTCCGTTTTTTATACTGAGCGTCAAACTTTTAGTAACCCTTTAAAACGCTTCTTTTTATAGCTTCTTCTCATTACAGCTAAGGTCATTGACATAATTGGCGAAAATTTTACAAAGAATATTAGTAAAATAAAGTAGCCGCTTCTTACTATGGGATAGTAAGAAGATGCTGGGCATAGGCCTCCTCTCTCCAATTTTTAGAAGATAAGGGTTGGAGCTAAAGACCACAACGCTCTTCTAGTACCGATTGGTAATTTACACATAAGCCAAGAATTCTCTAGAGATATGCAGGTTTCCTCACGATGTTTTCCTTTATCAAAGCGTGTGATAAATTACACACACACATTAATTAGACATAAGATTTTAATAGAACGCCGTGTGGTATCCGGCTAAATAGAATAGTACCACCCTCATTTCGTACCGAGGTGTCGTAAAAGGCGACTAAGGTAAGTCGACCTGCCGTGAGGTATCCGGCTGCATAGAATAGTACCACCCTCATTTCTTACCGAGGTGTCGTAAAAGGCGACTAAGGTAAGTTGACCCACCGTGTGGTATCCGGTTGAGTAAAATAGACCACCCTCTTTCTTACCGAGATGTCGTAAAATACGACTTAGGTAAGTTGACGTCAAGCAGGCGGCCGGTCGTAAAAACGCAGCCAAATCATGTGACAGCATGTTTATAACATGTTGTGCCGACCCCACTTAGAGTGGGATAAGGGCAGGAGGATGATGATAAGATTTTAATAGAAGAACTCATAGGTGCCAGTCCGGCCTTTGAACCGTGACCCCTCGAAAGAATCGCACGGTCTTACAACTGGGCTATTACAGCTTACATTATACTATTACAAGAACATAAAATATACATATTATATATTATTCATGCATACATATATTACATACATAATTTAATAAAAAGTGGAGGTTTCATTTAGTTCATGTAGTGGGACTACAACTTTGACATAAACTGCGATCTCTGCATATTTAACACTAGTAATATCCCGCGGTTTCACCCGCATATTTTTTATTTTTTTACACCTTATTACATTTTTATAACGGATCCTTATTTTTTTTTAATGTAATATAGCCTATGTTGCTCAGTATAGATGCAGCCAATTGTGAAAGAATTTTTGAAATAGGTCCAGTAGTTTTGATGTGAAAACATTACAACCATACATACAAATTTTTCCTCTTTATAATATTAGTTTTATTATAAGTATATTTATATTAGTTTCAATAACTACTGATACAAATAAGGTTGACTGCGGAATTAACATATTTCTTACATGTCTATTGAATATTAGGAAAAGATGGAAGATCGCGAATTACATATCGCACGCTTAGTTATGAAGTGACCCTATTTAAAAAAGTTGTGTTGTGGTAAACTGAAAAAAACATAGCGAGAATAAAGAATAGCAAGAAAACATTAGTTTTTTTTATAATTCCTACAATAATCCCAATATAACGCGAGTATAGGAAGACGCGTTGTAGCAAGGTTCTTGGACACCACGTAACGCATGCCGTTGAAGAGGTTTAAATAAAATATTAAGATAAAACTATTAATGAAAAAAAATATAGGCGTTTTATTGAATCATGGCTGAGAAATAAATAGTTTATTTAAAATAAAAAAATGTATACTAAAATTTATTCACCTTTTTTAGTATATATTGCATAATTAATTTTACGATTTAAAAACTAGCTATACAAATTGAATAAAATAATTTCATTTCATAACACGTAGAACATAGAATCCCCGGAATATGGGGGAAAACACGCGTTATACGAGGTACTGGAATCGCGTTATATGAAGGAAAACGCGTTATACGAGAAACTGGAATCGCGTTATGTGAAAACGCATTATATTAGTACCCCGTTATCGGGGGGATTACTGTACTAATTAAGTATATAGTGCTTTAGTTTTAATAAATTAACTGAAACAAATATTGTCTGAGACAATTTGTTACAAATCGATTCTAACGGGATTGTTGTACGAGTTAATTGGTTGCGGTTCTGGGACGCATAGAACAAGATATACACATTATATAAATGGTATATTTGTATCGTTGTTCTAGCCTAAACAAGTCTGGGTAACAACAGAATATACCTGATTTCTTATATGTTGCTCGAATATAGGGTGTTAGATATATCATATCATCCAATCCAGAGAATAAAGTTATATCCCATGTATAAGTATAGGAATTATATATTCTTCGGACTAGGTGAATTATATATTAGATTAAGGTTATGGTATATTTATATTATAATGAACTAGTTTAACTTCGACTTCGTCACGTCAACTTAAGTGTCAAAGTAGCCTCAATGATTACTTGTATTTTTTTTGTTATAAGAATAGTACTTATTTAAACTATATGTTAACCTGGAATTTAAGCTTCAATCAACTCAAATTTTATCAATATTGCTCGACATCTCGATAAGAAATGAGGGTGGTCCATTCTACTCAGCCAGATACCACACGGTGGAACAAACAGACAGACTTTTGTAACTATAATATTAGTATAGATACTATTTTATTTCTCGTAATCACATGACGAGATAAATAATACATGCGACTAAATAATAATACGAAATAAATAATATTTTGAAGATATTAAAAACATCACCTATTAATAAAAGATTAAAAATGCATTGTTAATGCTTCTTTCCATCTCAAAAGAGCTATGAATTAACTTAAAATTGTATGGAAGTATTTGAAGTGCTAGAGAGTGAAAACGCTAACTCTGTACTAAAGTTCACGTAGATAAAGTCGCGGTCAGAAGCTCGTAGGGTCATAAAAGATCTTGTGACATGTTCCCATTGGTCACACTAGCGGCGTTGTGGTTTGTAAAATGGCTGCAACCGCTATACTATGTTTTGTCTGTTAAGATTAGTGCTTTTTACCACATCATTTACATGGAAACGAAGAGCGCAACTATCTTAAATAGTCCCTTCCAAATGCATCGAGTAATAATAATAATAACGATAGTTTGAGTCCTTTATGGTTCTGCCTAGCCATGAATCCACTCGGCCCCTTACTGAAGGATTCAAGACTAGGTTTTCGACTTCGTAGAGGAGGTGAGCCCATATCTCACTTGTTTTACATGGATGACCTGAAGTTGTATGCATCGAAATAACCAGACCTGGTGAAGTTGCTGAAGGTCACTGAGACTTTTAGTAATGACATCGGTATGGAATTCGGTGTAGACAAGTGTGCTGTTATCCTTGTAAAACGTGGTAGGTTGGTGAGTTCTGAACACCTTCAAGTGTCAGATACTCTATTCCTCAGGTCCCTCTGTGAAGGCGAAACCTATAAATACCTTGGAATGCTAGAAGCGTTAAATATGGATGAGAAGGCAATGAAGCAATCATTAAAAGAACGTTTCTTTGGTCGGCTGAAAAAAGTCTTTAGTAGTCTTTTATATCAGGTGGCAACAAAGTGCGAGCTTTTAATGGTTGGGTTATGCCCCTGCTCATTTACACTTTTGGCATTCTAAGATGGACTCAAACTGAATTAGACACCCTTGATAGAAAAGTCCGTAAGTTGTTGACAATATATCGTATGCACCATCCTCGTTCATCTGTAATGAGATTGTACATCCAACGGAAGTGTGGTGGACGTGGCTTTCTCAATGTCAAGAACCTACACAATCGTGAGGTGTAAAGGGTGGTTAAATTTCAAGGGCCGATGTTGATTTTGAATAAAACACAAATTATATAGGAAATGATTGTTCATCATCTTCCTGCCCTTATCCCACTCTAAGTGGGGTCGGCACAACATGTTATAAACATGCTGTCACATGATTTGGCTGCGTTTTACGACCGGCTGCCTGCCTGACGTCAACTTACCTCTGTCGTATTTTACGATACCTTGGTAAGAAAGAAGGTGGTCTATTCTACTAACCGTATACCACACGGTGGGTCAACTTACCTTAGTCGCCTTTTACGACATCTCGGTAAGAAATGAGGTTGGTCTATTCTACTCAGCCGGATACCACACGGCGGGTCGTCTTGCCTTAGTCGCCTTTTATGACAACTCGGTAAGAAATGTGGGTGATACTATTCTATTGAGCCGGATACCACACGGCGTTATATAGGAAATGATTGTTATTTCTTATTATTATGATAATATAGTATAGCTCAATTATGTATGAAACAAAATATCGGCCAAATGGCCGCCGCGAACTCGGCGGCAAACCTCCATCCAATGGTTCAAATTTTCGATGACGCTGAGGCATAATTGAGGTTCTATGCCGTTAATGAGCCGAATTATCACATCCTTTAGCTTTTGAATTATCGCTGGCTTATCGACGTACACCTTTTCTTAAAAATAATCCCAAAAAAAGAAGTCCAACGGTATCAAATCACATGATCTTGCCGGCCAATTGACATCGCCACCACGTGAGATAACAAGGACATTGAAGTTGTCGTGCAAAAGAGCCATTGTTTCATTAGCTTTGTGGCAAGAGGCACCGTCCTGTTAAAACCAAATATCATCCACATCCATATCTTCCAATTCAGGCCTCTTAAAGACCCAGTTTGTTAAAATTTTTGCACAATTTTTCCGATTGTACGCACATTTGGACGATTAAATTGATCGAAAAAAAAATCACGAAGTACACGATATGCATTTTGATTTCAACGCCAATTTTCATAATAAGTCTGAATAACTTTAACGCGTTTCTCGATTGTGTATCTTTCCATGGTTCAAATTGAGTTAGTCTGAAATTGCGAAATATAAAAAAAATGCAAAAAAAAACTTGACATTTAGGTGTGGTTCACATTCAACATCGGCCCTTCAAATTTAACCACCCTTTATAATCTCAGAGAATATTTTCTCAAGATGAGCGGTGAAATGCATAGGGATATTGTTGCAGCTGATAAGGGCCTTACCCCGCTTTCCTTAAGCAAAAAGAACTGGCGTGGGCCTGTACTGATAAGCACTCTTGATAGCATAGCTATATGGAAGAGTAAGGAGTTGCATGGAAGATTCTACAAGGCCCTAACGGATCCTGAAGTCGACACCATTTCTTCGACTTACTGGCTACAGTTTGGTGACCTATTCGGGGAAACCGAAGGTTTTGTCTGTGCAATTAACGACGAAGTCATCAAGACGAATAACTAACGGAAACATATTATGAAGGATGGCACGCTTGACATTTGTAGAGCGTGTCACCGTCCTGGGGAATCACTCAGGCATATTGTTTCCGGTTCTTCTTCTCTTGCTAATGGTGAGTATTTGCACAGACATAACCAAGTATCCAAAATCATCCATCAGCAACTTGCTCTTAAATATAGCCTTGTGAGTACCGAAGTGCCTTATTACATATACAGTCCAACTCCAGTTCTTGAAAATGATCATGCTCTGCTCTACTGGGACCGATCTATCATCACTGACAGGTATATTGCCGCCAATAAACCTGATATAGTTTTGGTAGATCGGTCAGCGCGTCGGGCAATTATTGTTGATATCACTGTTCCACATGACGATAATCTCATAAAAGCTGAAAAAGAAAAACTAACTAAATATTTGGATCTAGCTCATGAGATTACCGCCATGTGGAATATTGACTGAACAAAAATTGTTCCAATTGTTGTATCGGTAAACGGTCTACTAGCGAAGAGCCTAGACCAACATCTCAAGAGGCTCTCGCTTAGTTGTTGGATCAAGGGCAGGATACAGAAGGCGGTGTTGCTTGAGACGGCACGCATTGTGAGGAGGTTCCTCACTCTGTATTCCTAACCACCGGGAGCTTGGGTCCTTTCTCCGCTCTCCGTGGATATCAATTTTTTTATATTTTTAAATGTTTTTTTTTTCCTGTATGTTTTAGAAAATATTTAAAAATGTAAATTGATTTGTAAATAAATAATAATATTCTTTATTGTACACCAAAAAGAATACAGAAAATATACAAAGAAGTTTGGTACAACGGGCGGCAAGTTTGGTGCAACAGGTGCAAGTACAATGTTTACATTTCTAAAATATTTTTTTATTTTGCTATACTTTTTATCGATGATAGGGTTAAAGTTCACTATTGTGTTATATTTCATGATCCTCCTGCCCTTATCCCACTCTCAGTGGGGTCGGCATAACATGTTATAAACATGTTTGTTACATGATTTAGCTATTACTATTACCTATTATTTACGACTGTCCGCATCAATTAGGTCCTGGAACCTGTTTATGGTTTTATAAACCTTAATATCCAAACGTTAAGAGCCTTGTCAAGGGTTCGAGGTTCCAAGCCTCGAGCAGGTATATACATATATAAAGGACGACGGAGGAAAATATTGTTAAAAACCCTGCATATTTGTAGAAACGACAATTTGGACGAGCATGGTTTCTATACGGTGCCTAAAGGACTCTTCCCATTATCAGTTCACTCACTTATGATTGACATAGTGTTTTCAATATAATGACCGCAGCAGTGCCTTTTAAAATAACAGTTTTTTCTTGTATTAGGAATCTTGAATTCTACAGTTAAATATCTGTTGCATTAAGATTCAGGCAAAATATACCAACTTAACGAAAACATTTTGCCCTTTTTTTACTATGAGATCTATTAATACTTACGCATTTAGTATTAAAAGTTTGTCATGCCTAGAGTATCCTAGTAAATCAAAGCCTTTGCAAAGGAGAAAAATAGCAATAGCAATACTTTTTTACAGCAAAGGCAGTTACAAACGTTACAAAACTTACGTTACTTGTCACACTAGTAGTCTTTTGATTTAAATTTAAAATCGTAAATACCCTGATAAACATTCAATTTAAGACTACGATACAAGCTGTCAAGTCGAGATTTACACGTCTCAAGAGTAAACTCCGCTAAAAGCTCGGAGAGATAATACCTACATACATTCAATATCGGGAATCGTCCACGATAGCGCTAATGAACCCATGTTGCAGTCACACTGAACGATGGAATGGATTAAGGTAAGTAAACTCATCACTGAGTTTACGTAAAATAACTGCGTTAACATTCGCCTTATTTTAAGACTGTGGTTTAAGACTGGTACAATTTCTTGTTTTTTTAGTAATTTACAGTAGTAGACATTGCTTCGTTTATTCCAAAACCAATTAACAATGAATGAAACTCTAGAGGTAAACAAAGGCACTAATTGTACAGCACAAGATAATGTTGTTTTTTTATAAATCACGAGTTAACTTTTCTTTTAAATATTGATATTATTAGGTTTATAATTTATTTACAATAAAAATGTAAACAATTTTTACACGTGATATCGATTTTTAATTACTTACACGCTATTAATATACTACCAATAATTATGCCCACGTAGTTTGACCCGAATGATGCCTTTAATCGCTAAACTGATTCTTTGTTAGAAAAAGAGGCAACCCTCTATAAGGAAAAAATAGTTTTTAATAATTGCATTTATGAAATTTTAAAACATACTTTGTAACGCAAAGTTACCGCGCAATTGCAATAAGTAAGCTTCTTGGTAGGTATTGAGCCATAACTTGCTAGAAACTAACATAAGTGAAACAAAGAAAAAGGGAAAATCTTTTTTATTTATTAAATATACTTTCATTAAAAATAACGTTGTTATATAATACGCTTCTTTTACACTTCAGAGCTTAAAAAATAGGTAAAACAGTTTTTTAATTGTATTATCTACATACAAATGATTGAAATGACTTAATCTTTGTTAGCTATTAAAAAATATGTTTCACAAAGTAGCCTTATCGAAGTTATGATTCACAGGTTTCAGTATTTTGAACGTCATCGTAAATTAGGGCTACCTCGCTGTTGATATAAATGAGGATGGACAAGTTACCGTGCTCTGCCAGGCATGGACGCAGTCGCGTATGATATGGACGCATTAACGATCATTTAATAAACGCCATTGCAAATAGGAACCACCCACAATTATATAAATAAATATATGGGACACTTACTCACACGGTCGTCCGTCCCCAAAGTAAGTAACTTAATACTCGTGTTATAGTAGACAGACAACTGGTGAATATATACCTATATATATTTAAATATATACTTAATATAAATATACACCCAGACTCGAAGACCAACAAATTCATTTATAGAAAATGTTGGCCCTCGGCGGAAATCGAACCCGCGATCTGCGGAGCTGGAGGCAGGGTCACTACCCACTACATCAACGGGCCAGCCGGGCCAGTCATATATCAACTATTAGTTACTGTACTGCTACTTGCACTGATAATGAAAATAATGAGTATTTAAGACTAATTTGAGCACTACGACCTTAAAAAATCAATACATTAACGATAAATGTGGCCAGAAAAAATTAAAATAACGTTCGGTAAAATACCGCGATAGAGCTCAGGCCTATATCGTGCGTTATTAGGAGGCAATTTGCTATTATTTTCTAAGTAAAACTTATAAGAAAAAAGAATATAACGGTGCATCGATCCCGTTAAAGGGATAAAAGGGAAACTGTAGAAAAACAATAACTAATAAATAATTTAGAAAACGTTGGTATTTTTTTAATTGGTTAAAAATGAACTAACTCTTCTTAGGTTTCAATTCAAATTAATTGAGTAGAATATGTATATATATCGGAACCATAAAAATAGAAATATTTCAATGTAACATTGCATAACATTAGGGAAGTAGTTATCATTATAGTATTTGTAAATTATCACTCATAATATTCAAGATTATCTATATATAAAAAGTCATGGCACTAAAATTTCATTTTAATTTCATTCGAAAAATTTATAATTAAATCATTAATTTCTCATATTAACACAGCGAATCGGGTTTCGTGTTAAGAAAAAAACTAGTTAAACGTGTCAAAACAAGTCGTGAATGTGTGATAATATACGAGGCTTGCATGTAAAAAGTGCGTTTTATAATTTTATGTTCGCTTCATTAAGTAGATGCTCCAATAATAGTAGAATAGAGCGGTGCTGGAATGTCGAACAAATGTCTCTCGGACTGACTCGTTCAGGACCTGATTGTGATCTTTGCGATTGATCCTTATCGCGACAGTTTTACGCGCCGCGTTGCAATGCAAAGGGTGCATACGACAGCGCGATGTGTTCATGTCTCTTCGTATTGAATTTAATTACGGGTACCACATTGTTGACCTTATTGCGTAAGAATATTCTGAGTACAATACTAACAAAAAATGATGTTACCTGGAAGTATGTTGTAAGGATTCTTGGATTCTTTGAAAGTTGTTTGTACTGGGCCGCTTTGCAGTCGCGATATTAATAAAGACAATGCAATTTTTTCACAACTTGCCAAAAAGGGTAGTGTTATGTTTTCCTATGTATGTCTTTTTTATTCCAACGTATCAACCGGTTTCATTGATTTTGTCAAATGGGGTATGCGTAAATAATTTTTCACACTATGATACAGGTATGATACCCTAAAAAAAACAAGATGGCATCTCAAGTCATAGAAAATACTTTTTGATATAGGATTGTGATAGATAGTCAATTGACTTTTTCTTTCTTTCTTTTAAATTGAAGGTATTGTAACGAAGAATAATAAGATATAGTAGTTAAAAAAGATAGAAACTTATCACTTATACTTTTTTTTAAGATAAATCTTTAAGTGATATCAGGTATGTTAGATCTATGAAAAAATATCAAATGAACGTTTTAAAGTGTAAAAATCATACTGGTTTATATCAAAAGAAATAATAAATAATAAATAGTAATACCTTAAAAATTATATTAGTTATAATTTCTATCCTATCTATGTCTTTGGTAGAAGAGACTAGACATTGTACCGTCAAGAATTTTAACATCAATTCGTTTCGTATATAATTTGCTCGTGTTTTAGTGTCCTGCCTTCACAAATGATAGAGTCTCGAAGCTCAATTCTATCATCATCATCATCTTCCTGCCCTTATCCCACTCTAAGTGGGATCGGCACAACATGTTATAAACATGGTGTCACATGATTTGGCTGCGTTTTTACGACCGGCTGCCTGCCTGACATCAACTTACCTCTGTCGTATATTACGACAACTTGGTAAGAAAGATGGTGGTCTATTCTACTAAACCAGATACCACACAGTGGACTTACCTTAGTCGCCTTTTACGACAACTCGGTAATAAATGAGGTTGGTCTATTCTACTCAGCCGGATACCATACGGCGGGTCGACTTACCTTAGTCGCCTTTTAAGACACCTCGGTAAGAAATGAGGGTGGTACTATTCTACTCATCCGGGTATCATACGGCGGGTCGACTTACCTTAGGCGCCTTTTTCTATCAAATTCTTACTTGAAGACAGAGGAGTGACATATCGAAAGCGTTTAGTTTTCATTCTATGTACAAAGCCACGGCCTTTTTACAATTTAACATTCCAGCATAATGCCTTGTCGAAAACAGAGATAAATTAAGAGATATGGTCGTTATACCTTTTCCAGTTCAGCGCGCTTCAATCTAAGATCGTATCGTCACTTACCATCAGGTGAGATAGCGGTGAAGCGCAAAAATGGATGAGTGAACGAACTTCAGCTTGGATCTTTTTATAATATTGTATTAATTATATAATTAATTATCCATTCAAAAAAGTAATAATAATTAGTAGTTTTATATATTTTACTACATATCGACAATGCTTTTTCACTCAACCGTTCCGCCCTCTATATAAGCGCTTAGAACCAACATATTGGATTCGAGAAAGTTAATGAAAAACCACTCCATCAACCATCAACTAAGATTATTAAACTCACTGAGCGAATGGATCTTATCGGCGCACGTAGAAGCTTTGTCAAGTATGTAAATATGAAAATGTGAAACATAGCTCTACCAGCATCGAAAAGTTTCATCTTATCGGCGTTTCCTGCGTCATCTGACCGTATCTTAAAGGGGTATGTAACGTATAACTGAATTGTGACTTTTATTAGTTTTTTTTATCCAAATTGACTAATGCTGTTAGCCCTAACGGTTTTGACAGCGTCGCCGGAGATATGGGGCAACAACAGAAGCTTCGCTGAGGATTAAGTAGTCGAGTTTGTATAGCATTTTACCACCTAAAATTTTCGTAGCTAGGGTATAAATAGAAGACGCTACTATGAGTGAAGCACTTTTGCATAAATAGGTTCGTATTACAATGTTCAATTGAATCCAACGTTTCTTTAAGAGAATGTTCACTTACTAGACCATACATTATGTCTGTATGTAAAGGCATGTTGTGTTATTTACATTTATAAAAACATCAGTGTTACCCGCGACTTGTTCGCGACGAATTAAATATTAAAATATTAAAGCGTAATATAAAGACAGACCGACTTTCGCATTTATACTATTAGTAAGAACGCTATATATACAGTATTTTTAAACTTTAAACTGGACAAAAAACGCAAATCATAAAAGAGATAATGATATATATTATGTATCCATAAGGGTGAAGAAGGAGCCGGTCGTTCACACAGGCTTGTCCAATTTATATACTTTTTTCCCAGGTGTAGTGTTACGGCTATAAAATTCGTAGCACCAGAGCTTAACAGAATAAACAGCTCCTCAAACGAAATTTATAACAAAGTAATTATTAGCAACCTTGATACCCGTGTACCCTTCGTTCACGCGAACTTTAGCATTCAAGTACCCTGAATAATGCAATATATGTTTTTTTGCTGTTCCCGAATAGTCTTATTCTGTCTGTTGCTTGTTCTAAATAGGTCCAGTGTACCTCAAATTATACAGAATCTGCAACTGACAAGTAAAATACTACTCAACGTTCCTCTGGAACGTCCAGCTCCCGAAATTGTCAAAGATATCGCACACATTCATATGAAGCGCCAATAATAAAGAAAGAACCAGAATAATAGTATTTAAATTCCATACGTCATCCCGGTTAGTTTTTCGTAACTTATAATTTTTGCGAACTGCCGTGTTGTATCCGGCTGAAGTAGAATAGACCACCTTCATTTCTTACCGCGGTGTCGTAAAAGACGACTAAGTTAAGTTTACGTAAAGAAGGCAGCCGGTCGTAAAATATCCATCTAAATTATATAATAACATTGTTCACTTCGTTTTAATATTTATATTTTACTTTCATGCATGCAACATAGGTGGCGCTGTTCTGTATTAGCGCGCGCTATTAAGTGTCGTTTGTAATTGATATAAGGTACAACGTCAATTCAATAAAGCTGAGTTCAGACAGTATCCAGTTCGTTGTTTCATTCTCGTGGAGTGTGAGTGTACTATAATAGTGAAGTAAACATTTGGGCCAGAACGAGCCGGATTGAATTAGTGATAATAATAGTGTTGTGACAAAGTGAACGGACAAAAATCGTAAGTGTTATACATAGACTATAAATAACTTAGAATTTGGTAAAAAAAAAAAGACTTAGTGTAAATTTAACGTAAAAAAGACTTTGAATAATCATTAGAAAAATTTGTATGGAAAAAAGACTTAGTGCAAAATTGATAATCATAGACTTGTAAAAATTTTACATCTTTAACTTAGTGAAATTAACTGTTTGTGGACTTGTAAAATTTTAAATATTTATCCTATGGACTTAGAATATTTATGCAATCTTCAACTTAGAAAATTTACTTCAGTTTTTGACTTAAAATATTTGTGAGTGATAAGGACTTAGATAATTCAGTGTCAGGGGACTTACAAATACAATTAATATTGGACTTGGAATTGTTTTCAATAAGCAAATGGACTTGTAATATTTTTCTTAGTTGGCGAATACACATAGTTTGTCTTATATTATTACATTTTATTTGATATTGTGCAAACTTTATGATGGCGGAAAAAATTATAAATGCGCAAGAAGAAATTGCCGCTCATATTTCTAGAGCATTATCAAATTACAAGAAATCAAAGAGTAAAATATCTAAATCATATGTTGATGCAAGGCTAGAATTACTAGAATCGGATTTTACTGTATTTAAAACAAATCATTTGGAAGTACTAAAAATAGCAACATCTGAGGATAGAAAAATATTGAAATACTTTAAGGACGATAGATACTACTCATGTGAAGATGAATATTTGGAATTGAAGGCTTTAATGAAAGAATTTTTGTATGAATATGATGCCCAAAGAGTAAAATCAGTACCAAAAGCAAGCAGTCAGGTTTATTCCGAAAGCTCAACAACAGTGCAAACAAAACTACCCCCAATAGAGATTCCTCCGTTTTCAGGAAACTATAATGATTGGACTAGTTTTTATGATTTATTTAAATCTCTCATTCATTATAATGACTCTCTTAGTAAGATACAGAAATATCATTACTTAAAAAGTAATTTAAGGGGAGAAGCAGAGATTCTTTTGAGACAGTTTTCACTTACAGAAGTTAATTATGACAAGGCCTTAGAATTATTGGAATCGAGATATGAAAACAAGAGACTTATTGTACATTCACACATCACACGTTTTCTTAATCAGAAAAAATTAACATTTGAATCTGCCAAAGGTATACGAGAATTATTAGATACAACAAACGAGTGCTTGGGTGCGCTTAATAATATTGGCGTGTCAACTGTACAGTGGGATCCAATTGTGACACATCTCATTGTTGCTAAGTTTGACAGCGAAAGTCATCGACTATGGGAGCAGAAATTAGGAGGGTCACGTGATATACCGACAACGAAAGAATTGATGGAATTTATGGAGGTTCGGTTCCGATCTTTAGAAGCTATGAGTATGTCGAGTCATCGGGATAACACATCGAAACCGAAACAACACATCAAATCGTTTACAACAACGACTGATCCACATTGTGCGTACTGCTCTCAAGATCATTATGTGCATAATTGTAAGGAGTTTGGTAAGTTGACTTCTGAGAAAAGGAGAGATGTTGCGAAGGAGAAGCAATTGTGCTTTAACTGCTTGATTCCTAAGCACAGCGTAAGACATTGCAAACAAACCAGTTGTTGTCGCATTTGCAAGCGTCGTCATCACTCTCTCTTACATACATCAGCTCCCTTCACTGAACCGCAGGCTGCACATACCACACAAGTCGACGACGAAGACAAGGAATCCCAAGTAGTGGTACACAAAACTGAGATACTTACAAATCAAGTTCTACTAGCAACAGCAATCGTACAAGTAGAAGCTAATGATGGACGAAAACATGCATTGCGTGCCTTAATTGATCCAGGGTCGCAAGCTTCATTCATTACTGCATCAGCAGCAAGATTACTTGGATTAAGAAGGACAAAGGTATACAGCACTATTAGAGGAATTGATCCGACCGTTTCTATGACGTCTAAGGAAGCAGTAGAATTTTATCTTTACTCATCGCACTCAGACAGTGCTGTAACCCACATTAAGGCACATATTTTGAAATCTTTGGCTTCGATTCTACCGCGAAAGGAAGTTCACATTGCTTTTAGTTCTGAACTTCAACAATTACAATTAGCAGATCCCACATTCACCACTCCTGGTGGCATAGATCTTCTTTTGGGTGCCGAAGTCTATGCACAGATATTAGTTGATGGGTTACAAAGATTTGGTACAATCATTGCACAGAATTCGTTACTCGGTTGGCTACTTTCAGGAAGGGTAGATAATTCAAGCAAAGAGAATACTGATATTCTCTCGATGCATAGCCAACTCGAGATGGATGAGCTACTACAACGATTCTGGCAATCCGAAGAATTGTTTGCTGAAAAACGTACACAGACTGCAAGTGAAATACAGTGCGAAAATACGTTTAAGGAAATGCACACACGCACTCCCTCTGGGCGTTATATTGTAGCGCTACCATTTTCACAGGAAAATGGCACACCGCTCGGAGATTCGAGATATCTTGCTGTCAAACGGTTGCTTCACATGGAACGCAGGTTCCTTATTCATCCGGAATTCGGGCACCGTTACAAGGATTTCATGAAAGAATATGAAATTCTTCAGCATATGGAGAAAGTACCAAATACGGATTTACACAAGTCAGATGCATGTTACCTTCCACACCACGGAGTTCTTCGCGAAGAAAGTGTTTCAACAAAACTCCGTGTAGTATTTGACGGTTCTGCTAAAACAAGTACTGGGATTTCATTGAATGAAAAACTTTTAATTGGACCATCTCTTCAAAACGACATACGCGATCTTTTCTTACGTTGGCGTTCATTCAAGGTTTGCCTAGTCGCTGATGTGCAACGGATGTATAGGCAAATCCTCGTGAGAGAAGAGGATAGAGATTTTCAGAGGATCGTTTGGAGGGAAAATCCAGAAGAACCGATTAGCGATTATCGGTTATGTACAGTAACATATGGAACATCATGTGCTCCATACCTTGCGATAAAAACCTTAAGACAATTAGCATGTGATGAAAGGGAGAATTATCCTGAAGCTGCAAGTGTTTTAGAAAGAGACTTTTATACTGATGACCTACTTTCAGGTTGTGATACAGACGAAGAAGCGATTAAATTATGCCAGGATCTTATAGAACTGTTGCAAAAGGGAGGGTTTGTACTTCATAAATGGGGTTCAAATTCATCGAACGTTTTAAAACAATTACCAACTCAGGATAATCAAGCCCAAGGGTCTAGAGATATATTAATGGAAAATTCAGTTAAGGCTTTAGGTATAAGATGGAATCCAAAAGATGATTGTTTTGAATTACGACTACAGATTCCAGAGAACAATATGAAATTAAGTAAGAGAAATGTTCTTTCAGATATTGCAAAGATTTATGATCCTTTGGGTTGGTTATCACCTATCGTCGTGGTTGCTAAGATGTTTTTACAAAGGCTATGGTTGCTTGGTATTGGCTGGGATGAGGAATTACCAAAAGGTTATCAAATTGAATGGCTAATATTTCGAAATGAATTAAATTCTATGTCAACTATAAATTTACCGCGTTGGATTTGCATAACTAAAGCCACTCATAGGCTTGAAATACATGGCTTTAGCGATGCTTCTACTTCGGCATATGCTGGGGTAGTATATGTTCGTATTTTGGACGATAAAATGAATGTTAATGTCAAATTAGTTGCAGCCAAGACCAAGATAGCCCCTATAAAACAACTTACCGTACCACGACTAGAGTTGTGTGGAGCTGTTTTAACAGCAAAATTAATGCATCGAGTTAAGATTTGTCTTAAGGTTCCTGATAATCGTATTTACGGTTGGACTGATTCAACCATAGTTCTGGCATGGCTTCAAAAACATCCAAATTCATGGAAAACTTTTGTAGGCAATCGTGTCGTGGAGATTTTAAATCTTTCTGGGTCTCATCAGTGGCGTCATGTTGGCACTAAAGACAACCCTGCTGATTGCGCGTCAAGAGGTCTACTTGCAACTCAACTTCCAAGCCAGGAACTATGGTGGAATGGACCAAATTGGTTAAGGTCGTCTACGAGTATTGATTGTACTAATGAATTATATGTTACTGATTTGGAACAAAGGATATCTGTATTTAATATAAATGTAAATGAATTTGATGAATGGATTATATTAAATTATTCTAGTTTATTAAAATTGCAAAGGGTTGTAGCTTATTGTTTAAGATTTTATAATCAATGCAAACAGAGAGTTATTTACAAGAAGTCTAATAATATTATTGATTCTAGATGTTCACTAACTTATTTAACAATTAATGAATTAAGAAATGCTATGAATTGTTGTATTAAAATTTGTCAATTAGCTTATTTTAGTAATGAATTGAATAATTTACTCAGTGGTAACAGTGTCTCCAAGAAAAGTCCATTATATTTTTTGAGGCCATTTTTGGATGAAAACCAAATTATAAGGGTTGGCGGACGGCTTAAAAATGCTCCGATTCCTCGTGATATCAAACATCCAATGGTTGTTTCTGGTAAGTCGTATCTAGCTAAGTTAATTATAAAACAAACACATTATAAAACTCTTCATGGAGGCCCGTTGTTAATGTTAAATGTAATAAGAGCAAACTTTTGGATAACTAATGTTAAATCACTTGTGAAAGCCTATGTTCGTAATTGTATAAAATGTATTAGATATGCTCCAAAATTTGCATCACAATTAATGGGCAATTTGCCATCAGCCAGGGTAACGGTTGCTAAACCATTCTCTAATAGTGGTGTGGACTTTGCTGGTCCATGCTATTTAAAGTCATCAAAACTTAGAAATGCGTCGTGTTTAAAGTCCTATATTGCAGTTTTTATTTGTACAGCCACTAAGGCTATTCACTTAGAGTTAGTTTCAGAATTGTCAACAGCCGCGTTTATAGCTGCTTTTAAAAGATTTACCGCTCGTCGCGGTCATTGTGTTAATTTATATTCTGATTTCGGTTCCAACTTCATAGGAGCTAATTTAGAATTAGCAAAAATGTTAAATAGAGCTAAATCTTCACTTCCAATTGAACTAGCTGATTTATTAGCATCTGATGGGACCGAATGGCACTTTATCCCACCAGGGTCACCTCACTTCGGAGGATTGTGAGAGGCAGGAGTGCGCTCTGTCAAGTATCATATCAATCGCGTTATAGGGGATACTAAACTCACATTTGAAGAATACGCAACTCTTCTGACACAAATAGAGTGTTGTCTTAACTCGCGTCCAATTTCAGCTATGAGTGATTCAGTTGATGATTATACTGCATTGACTCCAGGTCACTTTTTGGTGTTCGGACCGCCTACAATAGTCCCTCATGAACATGTGTTAGATGAACCGGTTAATAGACTTAATCGTTGGCAACACATCGAACACATAATGCAGTCGTTTTGGCTCCGATGGAAACAAGAGTATTTAACTACTCTTCAGCACAGATATAAGTGGAATTCACCCAATGTTTCTATAAAAATTAATGATTTAGTCATTTTAAAAAATGAATCTGTACCCCCTGCTAAATGGCTTCTTGGACGAGTAGTAGACACTCACCCAGGGAACGATGGAATAGTTAGAGTCGTAACTGTTAAATGCCAAAATAGCCAATTGAAGCGACCTATCACCAAGCTATGTTTATTACCAGTTGATATCTCCTCTTGAAGGACTAGTCGTCCTTGGCTGGCGGCAATGTTCACTTCGTTTTAATATTTATATTTTACTTTCATGCATGCAACATAGGTGGCGCTGTTCTGTATTAGCGCGCGCTATTAAGTGTCGTTTGTAATTGATATAAGGTACAACGTCAATTCAATAAAGCTGAGTTCAGACAGTATCCAGTTCGTTGTTTCATTCTCGTGGAGTGTGAGTGTACTATAATAGTGAAGTAAACAACATGTTTAAAACATGTTATGCCAACCTTACTTAGAGTGGGATAAGGGCAGGAGAATGACGATAATTTTTATGGTGGTCTCCTATACAATCAGTTTTGTCGGGCGCATGCTGTTTAGATCTCCCGTCGCGAGATATGTTGATTTACGTTTAACGCGCGTGACCTCTCGTCGAAACCGATCATAGGTTCGATAGACGATTCGAACTTGCGCTCCAAAGATATCGGCACATCGCCACTCGTGCCGATGAATCTCGCAAAATATTTTGCTGAGTCTAGCCTCCCTGCCGGCCACTCGGACCGAGATTGCTAGATTTCTTTGTGTTTCACACGATTCCGTTCCTGTAATAGAATCGAGACTCCAAATATCATAAATAACATTGGCAATATTTACCCACTGATTTCATCTGCATCCCCGCAATAGCGGAAATCTTATGTTACATTCAATATCCTTATTAATGTTACGTGATACCAATAAATTGTTCCTCGTACAATATTGATCACAGATTTGCATGATTAAACGTACAGGTTTATATCATATTTAAAAAATGTTAATAAAATCACCGAATTTACTTATTTGTCTTACAAAAAATTCGTTTGTGTCTTACAAAGAATCTAACAGATTAGTTACTTCAATCAATACTTTAAGTTTGCAATGAAAAAGTTCTATGATGCACTGAAATCATCATGCATCCTCCTGCCCTTATCCCACTATAAGTGGGGTCGGCACAACATGTTATTAACATGTTGTCACATGTTTTGGCTGCGTTTTTACGACCGGCCGCCTGCCTGACGTCAACTTACCTCAGTCGTATTTTACGACACCTCGGTAAGAAAGAGGGTGGTCTATTCTACTAAACCGGATACCACACGGTGGGTCAACTTACCTTAGTCGCCTTTTACGACACCTCGGTAAGAAATGAGGGTTGTACTATTCTATTTAGTTCTATTTATTCTATTTATTTCTACGCCGGATACCACACGGCGTAGAAATCTCCTTTAGACATCAGGACAAAATGAACAATCCAATCAAAATAACACGACATTAGATCGTTTTAAAAACATTAGATACGGAATCTGGCATTAAAATTTTACGGAACTTAATAGGCCATTAACATCTTGATAGGGATGCGAGGAACGTTAAATTAGAATAAATAATTATACCATAAAAAATATAATATTGAAGTGGGTGGCGTGACACATGCAATGCATATCAATGATTATGGTGGTTAAACATGTTTTTAGGAAATGACCTATATTGTATAAGATTCTATTAAAATGTTGAATTAGCCCACTATGCCTCCAGTTTGTTACAAATCAATTTATAAGTTTCTATTAAAATTTCTCACATTATAAATAAAAATCTAAAATTTGCAAAAGGTATGTAAATATACTTTTATTATTAATTTGTAGTACGAAATCACCTTGGATATAAATAATGTGTTAATCATCAATATAACAATATATAAGAATTGTCTTTTAAGTCAATAGAATAGTATATGGTAGATATAATAATAAATATCATACTCTTCACCGTATACTACAAATGTAATACAACAATGAATAATACAATGAATCTTGTAACTAGTATATTCACACGGTTTAATAGTTGAGAAGCAATTTATGTATATTTTTGTATATTATTTAAGTTTAAATAAAAATAATTTTACTATAATGCACGCTAATTTTAAAATTTGATTTAAGTTACAGCAAAATTCATTTATTATTGTAATTATTATATTGAAGATGGCTTCATATCATATACCTATAGAGCTTACAAATTGAACGATGTTCAGTTTAAAAAGAATGAAAAAGTGATAAAATTAATTGTCAATGTAGTCAATTGATCTTAATTTTTTATTTTTTTTAATTTGGCAGCCCTATAATATCCACGAGTTCAATGATGCTAATTAAGTAACGTGTTACAAGCTTAGATCCCTAGTCCGAATGTTAGTATCAATTTAAATTAGCACGGAACTTACTCGTAACAATGTATATTGTATGGAAATATTGGACTCGTTACATAAAGCCCGATTAAAATATGACCTTTAAATGTGAAAAGATACGCGCTCGTTCTACTTACGTCTCGAGAAACATTACTATTTCTTCAGAATATATTTCATAAATCTATATTTCATTGTTATAAACTCGTCATAATTATGTTGTACTAATTACTATAAGCACTATCCTAAATCGGTGGGCAGGGAGCAATCGTGGGCAGCGATTCCGGAAACTCTTGTTCTAGATCCAATCTGCTGATGTCCAGGTCCAGATTTTAGCGACTAACCTAAGCCCATCGCCTGCCGCCCTAACAGGGGACCATTGGGTGTTCCGAACGGGTGTTAAGTACTTAAATCCTAGCTTTATAGGCGAGCATCCAAAGTTCGTAATTGGAATTATTTGAAGGTCAAAGATATTAAAAATACTTCAAAATCATTATTAATAATAACTTTAACTTGATTTTTAGCTAAATAGTTCGGAATGTCGCATCCGTAAAGTAAAACCATGTACATTTTTTATTTTAATAATAGAGAAAGTACTTTGGAGCACTAAACATGCAAAGGCAATGCATAGCAATAAACATGCAAAGCAAAGGCCTAGGAAATAAGGGTTTATTATTTAAAAAAGGCTGTGAATCATTCAATGGCTCTTAATCATACTAGAGTAGAGTACACAGTAAGGTAGAGTAAATAGTAGAGTTAATAATAGTAAAGTACAACTGATGGTTTTATCTATCAGGTCTTCCTTTTCATGATGTTAAAATCAACCTTCATTCATGGATAGACGTTTTTAAAAAAATTCGAGAACCTTACAGAAATACCAGCAGGTATTAATTAAACAGATGCAGACTAACTATTAGCTCATATCATTCATTTTAACAACTAAGCATTGCAGCTTTTATGATTTCAAAACGACTATATTGGTTAAGTTTAGAAAAATGACATTTGTAAATGTAAACAGATTTGAGCTTTCTAGTGAAAGTTTGCTTTCACGCAATACAAACAGATTTTTTATACGTTATTTTACAATACTAAAGCCAATTAGTGTTATAGTAACAGAGATTCTATACTCCAGTCGTAACTTTTACCAGATCAGCAACTGACATTTTAAACCACGCCATCACTTATAATTAGGTAAGATTCATGTTGAAGCGTAAATCTGTCACAGATAATTATCAACGCTGCTTATTTAAAATAACTACTTTTATAATTCCACTTTTACAAAAGTTCGATGAAAAAACATTTTTGTCTTCAAATAAATCTATACTTATTATAAAACAAAGTTCACAAAAGCTGTCTGTCTGAATGTGTTCGATTTATTAAAAACCTACTAAACGGATGTTTGTATGGTTTTTACTAAAAGGTAGTGCAATTCTTCCGGAAGGTTTAGGTATATAGTTCGTTACGGTTTTACGTTAAATTCTTTTTTTTAAAATAATTTATAGAATTAGGCGTTACTTTGCGGAGATCCATAATACAAAAGTAATAATAAAATTATTTTTGTTATAATCCGCGATGAAGTAAAATAGAAAATATATATAATGCTAAATGTAGAGTGGACAATCGGTTATCATACCTGATATATGCAGGAGTCGTAAAAAACACATGCACAAACCTCCACCACCGCAGTGTAACAGTGTGTAGCTCAAGCTTGTTACACTTGTTCGCAGGCAAAATAAAATAAATGGTGGGGTTGAACCGATTAGTATATAACTAAACTTATTTGGGTATTGCTTCGCTTTGCGATTTTGGTCGTGGAGTCTATCTCCTGATGATGCTTCGGTTGCGGGGCGAAACAATTGTTGAGTTTGTGATAGTGAACGTATATAGTGCTTGTGTATCATGGTGGCGGTGGTGGAGGTTTGTGCATGTGTTTTTTACGACTCCTGCATGTATCAGGTATGATAACCAATTGTCCACTCTACATTTAGCATTATATATATATTTTCTATTTTACTTCATCGCGGATTATAGCAAAATAATTTTATTATTACTTTTGTTCTTTTTTTTTGGTTTTACTCGCGTGCGCCGCGTAAATTAACAGAGACACACTAAGGTTATGTACTAGAGAATTGTACATATACAAAAATAATACAAAAAAGTCCACGACAGTATGTCCCTATCTCTTATGCTTTACTCTCTATAACTACTTTAATGTTCAAAATTTCAATTAAATACACTTCCACGCGGACAAAACCGCAAGCCACACTTAGTTATTAATTAAGAGTAAATTCAGTGTTAAACTAAGTAAGAATATAGAAAATAGAACTCAATGGAATTTTATTGGGATTGTCTACGACATTAACAGCACGGCATGCTATAATATTTTCAGTTTTCAAGTAAATCTTTATGCAGCATATTAGCTCCACATTCAATTACGCGTTGAGGAATATTCAGCGGTTGTAAAATTTGCCTCAAAAAGATATGAAAAATTTGATTCTTGGATAGAATGATTTGATGCTTATTAAATGGGGACATTTTTTTGTTGACAACTACTATTAGTTTGTGGAAACCGAGACCAATTTCAGATGTCGTGAATATTAAGTAAGTAGATGAATCAAAAGCTACAAAAGATGTCCACATCTTGAACAAAAATTTTAATCTGCTTGTATGTACAGCCAAAGCAATAGAAATTCTTCATTTAAAAACATTTTCGGTATCTTAATTTATTCTGCATAATCTCTGTTTCTTAAAAGATCATTGAGCTTGATAACATACACAAATGATGCGATAATTTTTTAAATGTTGATACAAATGATTTTTATCAGGAAACATTAATTTACTTTTTAATAAATAACAAAAACTTTTATGATAATTAACCATTATAATTGATTACAAAATTGAGAAAAAATATTTATAAGATTTTTGTAAATGGAAAACATATATCAAAATGTCTCTGCAAATTTTTATTAAATTATAGCTAATATTGTCGGATATATTTTTTTGTTTAATTTCACCGATTGACAGAATAAAAAAGCAATACAAGAATTTCTTAAATTTCTTAAACCAAAGAATATTTTCAATTTACAATTGCGTCATAATAAATTCATAGCCTTAATATATATATTTTTTAATAACATATTGTATGGCAATAAAAGTGATTAATTAAAATCAAATAATTTATTTGTTTATGATGATGTTATTTAAAAACGGATAAACAACTTTATAAATCCATTGTACAAGTAAGATTAACAATATAGCCGTGTGGTATTCGGCTGAGTAGAATAGACCACTCTAATTTTTTACCGAGGTGTCGTAAAATGCGACTAAGGTAGGTTGACGTCAGACTGGCGGCCGGTTGAAAAATACGTATCCAAATCATGGGACAATAGTTTTATAACGTGTTGTGTCCACCCCACTTAAAGTGGGAAAAAGGCAGGAGGATGATGAAGTAAGATGTACAATAATACAAAAATACCATACGCCTGGCTTTTAATCGAGATCGTCGAACTAACTCCTTTTATATACTAAATCATCACATCACAATGCAGTTATCAATCACCTTCTGCTTAGTTAGCAGCCGCGATAAGATATGTAAATTTTGTTAATGTGTCCTGAATCACTATCTAACTTGCTCGTGATGTGCGATTGGCGCGAAGATAAAAATTTTAATTTTCAGCTTTTAAAGCTGCAAAAAAAACACTGAAGTAAAGGAATTTTTATTAAAATGCTTGAATTACTTGTTAAAATCTTAACAAGGTTAAATTGTGGTCATCACTTCTTAATAAAGTTTAACCAAAATTATATTTACTTTTCTCGTGAGCATTGCTACCAATAAAGTCTACGATCTTGTATTATTTTCACTATTAGTAAGCGGTGAAAAGTATAACAACTTAATAGATTAAGAAAGCGAAGAAGTCATTCAACTGAAATGAAATGTACGATTCTTTAATTCCATTAAAGGTAGCTGGATCATCTTAATTTTTTTACCTCAGTTACATTAATTCCATGTAAATATATGATGATTACGAAGAACAGAGTTTGAAAAATACCTAAGAAATTTGCAAGAATAGAAGTCCATCGTTTGTGTGAAGTATGCGATAAAAGAAGTAGCGCCAGAGTGGACGGTTAATAGCTAATGTAGCTTTTTTACATTATTTATTTATGCAGTTAAGCAAATTTTATATTAAGTAAAATTATTAATCAGATTGGTCTTATTAATAATTTTAGTTTTTTTTTAATATATGCTTTGTGTAATAAGCTGTAGATTATATTATAAAATAAAATAAAATAAAAAATAGGAACGATAGGAAGCGAAAAACGTGTTGTGCTGCACTTAAAGTGGGATAAGGGATAGATAAGGAGAATAATGATGAAATCCATTCATAAAAATCATAACTTCTCAAATAGAAAGACTAGAATAGATAGACTTCTCAAAGAGTAGAAATAGTAGAACAATTAATTATAATCAAGTGCTAGCCTAGCTAGTGTTCATATCAAAACTTTCAGTTTAAAGCAACTGCAATAAAATAATACAATAATAAATTCAATTTATACATCCTTTCAAACGACGTAAAGTTTCTTATAAAGTTGTTTCTGCTCAGTTTTTGGTTACACCAGAGTAGAGTCGTATTTTTATTTTGTAATAAAAGTTTTACATGAAATCCATTTTGTTGCCAAATCGATAAAACTTTATTACTTGGACTTGGGTACTTGACAAACATTTATTTAATCCGTGCTGAACATATTTATTATTTTATTCCCTTTAAACATTTTATATGTTATAAAAAAATTAAGTTAATTCATAAAATCTTAATCTTTTTTTAAGAATAAATAAAACATAGAGTGCCATGGGCACAATATTTCAGGTGGTTTATGCAGTAACGATCTATCATGGTTTGTTGACGAGTTTCTATGGCAACCATCAGGCTCTAGACCATATCAGTCACATGTTGTTGAGTATATATCAAAGCTTTTTAGCTTAGTTTAGCTCTTTAATATAGTTACATAAGTGTTCTTAATTTGTTTTATTTTTGTGTTCTTAATTTGTTTTGTTTTTGTGTTCTTAATTTATTTTGTGTTTGTGGTCCATTAGTAAGAGATTTCCATACTTTAAAATAAAAAAATCATGATTATATAATAGATACACTTATTTTGCAATCAGAATATTTATATCCGCTAACATATGCAATTCTTAGCCTTAAAATTTCATAACCATTTGAAAATTGTAATGTAAGTTTTGTATATATGTTGTTTACACTAAACTCAGAATTTAAGAAAAAACTTAACAATGTTGTCAAACAAAAGAACATTACACTGAAATGCAATTTAAACACCATGAATTTACAAGCAACATACGTTTATAAATTTTGTACTAGAGATATACAAAACCGTTCTATTCAATTACTGTCTCCGGGAAAACTATTCCCAGAAAGACAAAATCATCAAATATTTCCACACAGCCAATCTCAATAAAGCACGTACAATAAAGTTGACCATCTTCCGGCATTCGTCAGATGGACGACTCGGGCGAGAAGGCTACTTGTTCAGCGACTTGTTGGTAACCAACGTCCCAGCAAGGGACAATTGAGCGATTTGTCAAGCCAAGCAATAGTCGATCCAGTCAATGCATTCAATATGAAAATCGACGTGACAACACTTTTACGCTCCTGCTCGTTCATTTCTCTCCATCCTTAACGACTGCCGCATAAATGTCCGATACAACACGTAATGGATATATTGAATTTGATAGAAGCCGAGATCCAGAAACGTGGGTAGAAGCTGGCAAAATATCGAGCCTTACGCAAGATATATCAACGTAGGACAATGGACGAGGAATGCTCAGAAAACAAGCTTTTTGGGGATTTATTGGATAGATTTTATGTGGGATGGATTTGTTTTCCTTGCATCAACCGCCCACTATTGAGTTATTTGAAATATTTAGTTTTACCATTGACTTAAAATAGAGTAGCTATACTTGATACTTGTATAACGTTTTAAAATAAAATAAAATAAACTTTTATTAATTTTTTGGACATATACCTAAAAATACTCCATTTTCATATACAAACAGTCAGAACTTTTCAAACCAAATAAGTAATTTTAAAAACACTTTTGGAATACAAATTTCCCAGGCCTATAATTAGAGCTTTGCAATTTGATTTTACTTATATTTTATTATATTATTTTTTTATTTATGATTATACCTTTTCATAATCTAAAAAGTTGATATTTAAGTGTACAAGAAAGAAAGTGTGTAAGAAATTATATATTTCATTAAATTATTACTTTATTGCATGGAGTTCTTTCTCTGTATTTATTTGCCATGTCGAACATGTGATCCTACTTGAAAAACAACTGATACAGCCTGACTTGGACCAGATCGGGTTGTCCTGTTGCATATACGTTTCACATTATATTATAAAAATACAACATTCGATCGAACACAGATTTCTAAACTATGATTTCCGTATAAGATATGAAACTGTTTTTATTAAGAGAATACACTTTATCAAATACGTATATACAAATACAGTTTTGAAGCTTTTACTAAGTAGAGTAAAATATATTTCATGTTTAGAATTTATGTACATTACTATAATGGAACAATTAATTTAATTAATTGAAATCGCGCAAGAAATTGTCGCAGCATCTGCAAGGAAGCTTCTATTAAACGGTGACGTGTGAATCTAAAATACTATTTATATAAGCTGCCCACAAATACCGGACATTCAAGCAATGCAGGTAAGATCTACTAACAAGCCTTATGCAGTTCACTGTAGGCTAATTACAATTAATACGTTTAACCGTTCGTTAGTTGGCATCAATTTCCCGACCTCGCTCGCCCTGTGACACGGCTCACCAGTGCCTGTTTCTCGGTCGAGACCAATGACTAAACATAACTATTTGTACCGTTCAAAGCTGTTTATGACATTCTAGATGCTTTCAGTGTAATGTATCGTGTTTCGCGCGCTAGAGAAAATAATATTCAGTACACTTGATACTTATTGCAGAACATTTAATTTTCTTGTATCTATTACTAGACACGATGGTTGATAGAAAGTTGTAATAGCCCAGCGGTGAGACCGTGAGACTTTTCGGGAGGGTCACGGGTTCAAAACCGGGGCAGACACGTCTTATTTTAAAGAGTTCTAAGATACGTCACTAGTACAAAAAGTAAAGTAACAGCCTGTTACTATCCCACAGTTGGGCATAGAACTCCTCCAGTTTTGGAGAGAAGGTTTAGAGCTAAGACCTGCCACGCTGCTCCAATGCGGATTGGTTTGTTACACTTATCCCTAGAACTCTCTAGACATGTGCAGTGATAGTGAAAAATTGCAAATTATTAATTGTCTAATGACATTTATGTGTCTCTTAACAGAAACCTCATTGGCCTCACTCATTAGCCCGGGGTTTGAACCTGTGACCCCTCGAGTCGCACGGACCACTGAGCTTTATAATATACTAATATTAAAAACAAAGAATCGTAAAAATAATTGACATATTTAAGGTACTTATCCTCTTCAATCCAAACTTATAGCAAATTATGAATTAATGTTTAAGTAATGAAATAATTTGACAATTGGAAACCGGATAACTAAACTAAACATTTTAGGTAAATTTTCTCAGACACATTCCAGCGATATTCTCAATTAAATTAAGAAGGGCATATATAAACGGAAGCTTATAATCACGCAAACGATTCAAGAACATCTTTCAAATTATAGAAATACGTTGGTAATAAAACAAGGCTGCTATTAAGGATAATATACACTAAATGTGAAATTTTACTGTTGTCTGGTTATACGTATTTAATTATTTTATACGTGATCTAACTTTTGTATTAGGAAAATAGATTTGTATCATAAATTTCATTTGACAGATGACCTGCGATACATATCAATTCAAATTCAAAATATTCTTTATCAAGTGGACTGTTTACAGTACTTTTGAATCGTTAAATGTTTTAAAGAAGCTACCACTGATTCGGAAGTTTGCTCCTACCGAGAAGAACCAGCAAGAAAATTGGCGGCTAATCTTTTTTAAAAGTTATTACAATTTATTTATGGTTACAAGATAATCGTTGCAGCTGGATGCGTAGCTGACTGCAGTTAAGATATGGTAATATCACAAGCACTTTGGATATTGGTAACCAAACCTTTAATATAGGTTTGATTGACAACAGGCAGTAAGTACGTCTCGGCAGAATCCCTGTTTCTTTGCAGTACCGGAAATTAATTCTTGACAGTCGATGGATATTTAGCGATTACTTCCAGCGGATCGTCCTTAGGCCTCCAGTGACTCCTGAGATTCCGAAAGCGAAGATGCGTTACTATAAAAGGTAACTGATTTTAGTCATCGCGAGTTCGACATTATCACCGTAACACACCGCTCAGCAGTTAAGGAAAAAGAGTTGATATATGAAAAATTTAAGTTATCTACGTCAAGGGTTCAAAGCCAATCTTAAAGTAAAAAACCAATAAAAGAAATGAATGACATATAAGCAATGTAAGATATATAAATTCAAATTATAATTTATAGTAATAGCGTTTCTTTGCGGAATTCCATAGTACAAAATCGCAAAGCTTTTTTTTCGTGGAGCCTATCTCCTGACGATGCTTCGGTTACGGGGCGAAACGATCGTTTAGATTGTCGTTATGAATGTTTGTAGTGTGTTTGTAGTATGCAGTGGTGATGTCTTGCGATACGTGTGGTACTTAATCTTGCATGTATAAGATATGAGAACGGTTTTGCTCCCTACACTTAGCATTACATCGATTTTCAACAAACGCGAAATATAGCAAAACAATTCTGTCATCACTTGAGTTCAAAATTAATTAATTCGAATATCACTTTAGTATGTAGATAGTTTTTTTGTACGAATCTGAACATATTACCCGAGTGAAATCGTTAAGTAAAGTTAGTTTTGTATAAGCGACGTAAAATCGCATGCGATTAATCGTGGTACGTGCTTAGCCTTTGGCTTGTATGCTCGAAGCTTAGCTAACGGTGGATGCGCCCACTCGAGGTGTCGCCCAACTACGCCGCCATCCGTCCCTATGTTTCTACAATTTATGAGACATCGTCTACTTTATTGGGTAAAGCGATTCACATAAATCCGCTAAGAACATCTCTGTGTATATTTTTAAGAGGGCAGTTTAATTTCTTTATATTTAAATTGCTTTATTATCAAGTCAACAGCTTATCTACAGAGTCAATTAACAGGTGTTAATCTTTTTATTCAACGCGATGGTGCAATCTACTGTATATTTGAACCATTGTTAATTAAAATTAAAATAATATTGCGACTGTGAATGACATTAATATCATCAATAAGGTGATGTAAACTTATATATTAATTATAATCAAACTGAGGTGATCCGAGCCAAAACTTTCTTTTGAGTTAAGCATCTCTCTCTCTCTCTCTCTGGCTATGTAATCCACATAGTGGTGGGGTTAGCCTTCCTTATTAATCTCCTCCACTTCACTCGGTCATGGACATCGTCGTCGGTAACTTTGCAAACACTCTTATCTTTTAGCACTACTTCTTTCCACCTTGTCTTGTGTCTTCCAACCTTTTTGAGTTAAGCATAACTCTGCCAAATGCTTTTGAGTTAAGCATAACTCTGCCAAATGCTTTTGAGTTAAGCATAACTCTGCCAAATGCCAGTGTCGCTTGAATCAATTCGACAAATAAATCGTCATTTCTGACAGTACTTTTTTATAATTATTAAAATTTACAATTGAAGTATCTGATGAGAAAGCTTCTGATGAACATATATTTCAAATAATGTACTCATGGAGTTTTCGGTATCAATCTGCTTTCATCTTCTTATATATTAAATAACTAGTTAAGTAACAAGTACGAATACCTCAACATCACATAACTTACATATTATTTATTTAATACCAAACTCAATACTTATTTTTTTTCATTCGTTATTAACTACTACAATATAAATAGATTTAAAAACCGATGGTCCATCTTTCAAAATGTACTTAGATAGAATTGAAGCGTTTTCTTTTAGGCGGATTTATCTCTTCCCATTAGTCAAGCTTTTCCAAATCATTTAAAAACTTTTTTCTTTAAGATAGTCTTCAAATACTATTATCGTAAAAACGAATGTATTAACGCATTAATTTCTTTTATTTTATAAGGTATAAAGCACTTGCCTTAAAAATCCTGAGTAATTAATGCAATAAAACGTTTCACCTCTTATTTATGTAAAAATGATCGATTACATGCGATATTTAATAAATCAACCAGTTAGTGAGCGTTGAAAAAACATTGTAGACACATTCAGAACTGAGTTGTTTTCCCATATGTTACATGCTTCTTTTATCTATACTTTATTTAAGTAACGGCCTGTTACTATCCCACTGCTGGGCACAGGCGTCCTCTCTCTGTTTTTGGAGAGAAGGATTGGAGCTAAGACCTACCACGCTGCCCCACTGCGGATTGGTAGGTTTCACATACCCCTAGGATACTCTAGAGATATGCAGGTCTCCTCACGATTTTTTCCTTCAACGAAAAGCGTGTGATAAATTGCAATTATCAATTAGACACATAAGTTTTAATAGAAAGACTTATTGGTGTCTGCCCGGGTTTGAACCCATGATCGTCTCTAGAAATTCACACAGTCGCACCGCTGGGCTATCACAAGCCTATATTTATAGATACTTTATTTATAGATAAGCAATTCCGTAAAGCAGTATATAGCACTGTTCTATATAGTAGATTACAACCAGCTGAAAGGTTGACTGACAGAACAGACAGTGGGGTCGGCGATCACACATAGAGCGAGACACATCCGTTAGACATTCAGCCTCTGGAATCTGACTGGATATCATTTGACCATCTATCTCAAAGGCATAAATATAAATAACTAAATAGTAGTTTAGCTAGCTTAAAATAACCATTTCCTCGAAATTTCATAAGAACGAATATATTATATTTCAATTATCTATTAATTAAAATAACATTAGTCGTTTAGTTACATTATCGTGGCAGTTCTTTGATATTTCTATCTAGATACGTAGTCATTAGCATGCATAAATTTGAGTTATTTTTTTTATTTAATGTTAGCAGAATACAAAACATCTATCACGTAACTTTAGTATTGTAATATTTGAGGTAGAATGCCAACACGGTATCAGTAAACGCGAAGGAAAACTTTGTAAAATGATTCTTTTAGAATTCAAAGGTAAGAGTTTAGAAATAACTGGGTCACTTTTGAATGTTTTATTTTAAACATGTATTCCAGTTCACTTCGCATTGCTTAATTCAAAGAAAAAATCCTCCGATCAGCACCAAACAGGTACATCCTCTGGGTCATTATAAAGATTGTCTGAAAATTTATTCAAATCGGTCTAGCCGTTTCGGAGTCAATTAAGGACATACAGACAAAAATTCATTTTTATATATTAGATGTAAATGCGTTTTATCTTCGAATAGAATTATACAATGATTAGCGAACTATGAATCTTTAACCTTAAATTATATTCAATTAAATATTAAATAATCTGAAAAGTAATAAAAATATTATTTTGTTTTAATTCGCGATAAGCAATTGCGATTATCACGGATTATAACAAAATAATATTTTCATAACTTTTTGTATTATTGACCTCCGCTATGTAACGCCTAATTCTAATTATTTTCTATTCTAAATTATTTAAAAAATCATCAGCTATGCTATATTTATTGGACCGTTGTATTGATGAAGCAATTTTGGCTCGTGTCAATAACTGTAAAGACCCACCAAACTCAGTTTTTGACTACGTCATTCCTTCCTTGTTACGTATGGTATGTTAAGCTATGTCAGATTTTTACTGATAATAACTCTACGAGAAAAATCATTCTGACATTGCAATTTTTTCATAATTATTAGATCGACAAAGCCAGATAGCAACTTTATAAAACTTGGGAGGCTTTAAAATCAGAGATATACAGATCTTAGCTTGAAATGATTTAATTAAAAATATAGACAAAAATATTTTACTGTATCGTTAAAGAATATTTCTATATTTTCAAATATCTAATCTTGGATTAAAGCACAATAATTTTCTAAAGTCTCTAAAGTGTCTCTAATTGTTGATTTATAAAGGTTAAAAATGTTTAAAGTTTTGTTAATGAAGCAAAATTTTATACTAAAACACCTAATAATATGATGGGAGAATGGGATTATGCTTAAATTCTTACCGAAGGCGTTCATTTACAGTCGTATTTAAAATCGCATCAATATATTTAAAAGCTTATTTTTTTATAGTCACTTTCTTGGATTGCGTTATTTTCTATCATGTCATCATGTAACCTATCCCCTATCCTATCAGGATAATAGTATGTAACCTATCCCTTGCCCTATTAGGTCATAAAAAATTGATGACAGACTATTTCTATATATATAATAACTATTGTAATATGTAATATTCTTTCTGAGAATGTAGCTAAATTGATTGACAGAATAGACACAGGGCAAAGTAATTATGAATGTAGACACATCCGTTAGACGTTTATACTCTACCTGGAATCTGACTAGATAATTAGCATTTATATACCGACTTTTTTGAACCTTTGAAATATATGAACTGCTAATCTCGTTATATAAATAATATTACGCCTTAAAAACTCTATTTTTTTCTGTTCTGTGTGTACAATAAAAAGTATTCTTCTTCTTCTATTTTGCGACAGATCGTTACTTACAGAACGGACGTATCGATATTAATATTATGAAAATCGCACAAATGAAAATGTATATCTGCCAAATTTAATAGCAGCGACTCTTTCAATTATTTTCTTTACGTAGGTTCGACTTTTTGAAGGAATTCGTCTGTTGCTTTTTTGTATTGTCCTGTCTCCAAAAACTTATAATCTTTTAATTTTTCAGGTGGAGAAATCTGACGTTTAGATTTTAATTTTTTTTCAGCAGTATAAGTCCCATAGAACTCGGTACAGGCTCAAAATCTACTCTTAGCAACTAATAATAAGTAAACTAAGTATTGGTGTTTTTATATTAGGCTTAAGTTAAAAAAAATATATAAAATCTTGAATACTAAGGTTAAAATATAAAAGTTAAAAATAATCAATGACTTTACTCATAATTTAATTACTAATACGAAACACGACACCAACCTCTCCTAAAAATTAACCATAAAAACTTGCTTAGGCGCACGTCAACGCGAACTGATTTCTTCTATTTTATCTCGTGTTTATCTTCGACTGTTAAACCACTACGAACTTAGATAATAGTCAAATGCTAGTTTGACATCAGTTAAAAATTTTGCATACGTCGTTAAACGATTGTACAGTTACATGATAAGGTTCGGGCGAAAGATTGACAGACAAACAGATACGGGATACAACACGACCCCAATGTAACTGTTTGTTATTCAGTTTAAGAATTTAATAGATATCATCTGCGAACCGATTGCATCATTTGACCAGAAGCGGCATATTAAGTTTACAACGGGACAGAAACCAAACTGACCAAGATATTTCAAAAAGGTCGGAAAGTATAAGTAAAATATGGTATAACTATTACCGTTCCTTGCCATGATTTGAAACCAGTAAAACATTTTTTGAAGGCTTTTTTTCAATATATAAATACAAATTACACACATGGTCGTCCGTCCCCAAAGTAACTCAATATTTGTGTCATAAGTGACAGACAACTGGTAAATTTATAGGAATATAATCTTAATTAAATACATATATATACCCATATTTGTAGAATCAAAAAATTGTTTTTAGAAATGTGAGCCCTCGGCGGGAGACGATTCCGCGACCCCCAGAGATGAAAACAAGATCACTATCATCGACTAACGGGCAGTAAATTGTCAATGTGCATTTAGCCCTCACGTCATTTATTGAAATGATAATTAGACGGCAGGCTTGAATGCAAAAACATTATCGGAAATATAAAAAGCAGAGAGAAGAGTTACAAGCTGGTTAATTCAAATTCAAATAATTCTTTATTTAAATTGGCATTTACAAGCACTTTCGAATCGTTAAATTATAGTGAAGCTACGACTGGTTCGGAAAGGTGGTCTTACCGAGAATGTCATTCCAAGGACGTCTTTTAAGCTGGACCCTGGCTAGTGCAACTGTAACTAGCCATCATCAGATATGAGGAGTGTCCAACAAATTTCATATACAGTTATTTAAGTATAAATTTCAACCATATTCTCTATCATTAACTTAGATATTATCATAAACTCATTCTCACATTAAACGACCCTCAATGCATTTAATTAGATGCTATTATTATTCCAATGATTAATAATTAAATATTTAATATATAACTATAATTATAAAACACGCCGTGTGGTATCCAGCTGAATAGAATAGTACCACCCTCTTTTCTTACCGAGGTGTCGTAAAAGCCGACTAAGGTAAGTTCACTCACCGTGTGGTATCCGGTTAAGTAGAATAGACCACCCCCTTTCTTATCGAGGTGTCGTAAAATACGACTAAGATAAGTTGACGTCAGGCAGGCGGCCGGTCGTAAAATACGTAGACAAATCACGTGACAACGTGTTTATTACATGTTGTGCCGACTCCACTTAGAGTGGGATAAGGGCAGGAAGATGATGAACTATAATTATAAAACATATTGTGAGTTTATTCATGAAAGTTTATTAAATATTTTAAATGAAAACATATAATGTAATATGTGTATCATTATTCACATTCAAGCCTTGTTTATTTTTTTAAGTCTGCTAATATCATATCATCATCATCTTCCTGCCCTTATCCCACTCTAAGTGGGGTCGGCACGACATGTTGTAAACATGTTACATGATTTGGCTGCGTTTTACGACCGGCCGCCTCCCTGACATCAACTTACCTTAGTCGTATTTTACGACACCTCGGTAAGAAATGAGGGTGGTACTATTCTATGTCTGCTAATATCATAATAGGGCTAAAATAAAATAAATGGTTCTAAAACTAAATATTTATCATTCTATTGATAACTCAGTAATCTCTTAACGTCACATTAACTGCAACGATGCCTAGCTGTTTAATTATAAACATGCTACGTTATGTCCACTTATTATAGCGTCCACATAAATCTCTCTACATCGTCACGTTGAAAAAGCTGTATGATATCTTAAACTATATCATAGATCATAACTTTTTAATCAGGTCAAGTAGCGTTCAAGCTTACAAACTAGTTGAACAACGGATGTTACTTGTTTAAAGTAGTTAAAAAGTAGTCCTACTGATTTTATTCGAATCTGGAACATAATTTACTTGACTTCCGCGTATCATTATTTTAGATGACAAATAGAGTGAAAATTTATAGAAGTATAGTACAAAAGATATGATAAAATTATTTTTCTATAGTCCGGGTTTGTTAAGAAAATCTATCTTATGCTGTGTAGGAAGCAAAAACCATTCTGATACCTTATACGAGTACATGCAGGATTAGTTACCGCACGTATCGCAAAATACTGCTACCAACAACACAATACACACATTCACTACGACAATCTCAACGAACGTTTCACCCCGTGGCCGAAGCAGCATCAAATTGATATTGCTTCTATAGCAAATTAATTAGTTTTATGATAACATTTTTTGAAAATACACATTATTATATATTTAAGCCTCCTTTTTTATTGCCCTCAAATTTTTGTTAATTATGTATTTCATAGAAACCTAAAAAGTATAATTCAATAACACTACTTAAAGTAATTTTGGCGTATTTTTTTAAAATTTATAAATGAAATTATGACATAAATATATTTAAATTACTCAGCTCTATTGGACCAGTGCTATAAATGAAGGCATCTAAATATAATTGCCGTGTAGTATCCGGATGAGTGGATAGACCACCCTCATTTCATACCGAGGTGTTGTAAAAGGCGACTAAGTTAAAGTGGCGTACGAAACCAAATAATGTGACATGTTAATAACATGTTGTGCTGACCCCACTTAGGAGTCTTGTCACTTGAGATAAGGACAGGAGGAAGGCATCTAAATAAAACCTGTGTACTTACTTGATATTTAGAATTCATAAAAAACTCAATGATAAAGGCAAACATTGTAATAAAACCTACAAATTCCTATAGAATTTGGAATATAAGTAATTTTCCATTCGGAATTGCAACAGGCTTTCATAATAATTTTATTTAAATTCTTTTTTTTAATTATAAATGTAATTGTTAGTTATTTGAAAGACAAATTGAAGTAATTTTCATAACACCTAAATCAAAATTCTTGTTAACAATTTTTGATTTGAGAATATAATAATTAACTTAAAATACCTTTAGCTATTAAAGCAATAAATATCGAATCCGAAGACCACCATAGAGGCAAAACCAAAATCTCCTCGTTAGCAAGCGAGATCGTGACTTTTGCAATATGATCTACTTTAGCGCTCTTACTACACAGTTATTATTTACCTATATTAAGCGAACAACGGCGTCTGTGCAGTTCTTAATAAAGTTTTATTATATCAGTAGTTTTCATAGTAGTAATGGAATTCAACATTATGCATCTTATTAAAATACACTCTGATAAATTTTAAATTACAATACATGTAGACAATGGACTTACTAAACTGAATTTACCTATTAATGTTAAACTACAAATTAAATTACTTAAAACTTGTTTACATTAGACATTGTCAGTTTGCACATAATCATGTTAATTTTTGGAACTCTCCTGCAATTACAAAAAGTCATAATTGTACACACACACACACATATATTTTGTGTCCGCTGTACTATTTTTTTAAATTGTAAAAATACAATGTTTTAACTCTATAATAACCATCAATGCAAAAACTTTTTGACACAACTTTTTGCTCTCAAAGTGATTTAACATATAAAGACTAAAATAACTTAACTAAAATCAAAAATACAATTAATTTTTAATGTATTCAATTAGGATATGTATGTTAAATATAATGGAAGTTCATACGATCAAAAATGGAGGAGAACATATCAGGTGCACATGCGTTTGTGTTAATCTTATCTTATCTTAAGAAACATTATACGCTTTAACATTACAAATGGAGGAAGTCCTCTATTAGATTCGGGCAAGTCACTAGCTTTAGAAGTCAATTAGATGCTTATTAATAAATTAGTAAAGTTATAATAATAATGGTAAACATTTTATATTGGAGAATGGAATAATTCTTAACTTTATATTAAATATTTTAACCTATTACATACAAGCTGAACCTATGACTTCGTCAAACTTAAATGATTCTAGCAGGCATTGTGTGAGATATGGATTTTTGGATTTGGATCGGAGATAAAAAGAATTTTATTTTTTTCGATTTTTTATTTTAGCCGATTCTTTAGCCCTGTAAAAATTGCAAGCCATGTAGTAATATTTCTCAGACAGTCTATCGCATTAATAATATTATTATGGAATAAGGACTTCATCGGTCAAAGAGCTATATTACAGCTCTATATAAATAGCAGTCTATATGACCTTCGCAACTCGTTAGTGTTAAACCAGTTTCATAATCTGTAGATAAAGCTTATTCTCATGAAATATTTGAGTTATGTCCTGCCTGACGTCAACTTAGCTTAGTCGCCTTTTGCGACCCCTCAGTAAGAAAAAGGATAGTCTATTCTACTCAAACGAAAACCACACGGCGCGGCGGGTCAACTTACCTTAGTCGTCTTTTACGATACCTCAGTAAGAAAGAGGGTAGTATATTCTACTCAGCGGGTCAACTTACTTTAGTCGCATTTTACAAAACTTCGGTAAGAAATAAGGGTGGTCTATTCGAATCAGCCGGATACCATACAGCGGTTCAACTTACTCTAATCGCCTTTTACAATACCTTGGTAAGAAAGAAAGTGGTCTATTCTATTCAGCCGTATACCACACGGCGGATATAAATCTCCTTCATATTAGTAAAGAAAAGAAAATTGCAAAAGTGGAGTTTCGTATATTACTATGCGTTTTTAATTTTAAGTGGTATACATTTAAATTTAGCATTTATATTTTAATGCCTGGCTAAATAGATTAATAAATTCAAAGGCCATAAGCTTCACAAGCCATAAAGGCTACCTTTTGTAACGGTATTGTCATATAAATAATTACAAACAAATATGTGTTTTCGTTGTTAATCTACACACAAATAGCGCCGTTAAGTGTACAAAAAAACAATACCTTATCTTTACGAACAGTTAACATTACAACTAAAGGAAATGTTCTAGTCGACGCCGGCCTGTTCCCAGTTTTAAAAGTCAATTAAAGACTGATCGATGCTTGTCTTGGAATCTCGAATTATTATTTTAATCGTGTTTTTTACGACGTGACGGGATTTATCGCTTCGTTCAACGCACCAATACACACGCAATGTTGGTGTTTAAAGAAAAAATATTTGCGCTTGGGATGGTAAAATTTTATTTTAAGCCTGCTTATATTATAACAGCAAGTGTATGTGTATGCGTGTGATTGAGTGTGTGTTTTTTATGCAACTTTGACCTTCCAATTGCTACGCACATTAAAAAGTATTCATATAGATCGATCTACGTATGAAATAAACAAATGGACTATTTTTTCTATACTTTAGTAAGTAAGTTAGCGGCCTTTTATTATCCAACTGCTGAGAATAGGCCTCTTCCCCTTGGTTTTTGAGAGAAGTTTTGGAGCTAAGATCTACCCTACCACGCAGCTCCAATGCGGATTGGTAGGTTACACATATATCCAGAATTCTCTAGAGATATGCAGGTTTCCTCACTATGTTTTCCTACACCGAAAAGCGTGTGATAAACTGTAACTATCAATTAGACATATAAGTTTTAACAGAAAAACGCATTAGTGTCTGCCCGGGTTTGAACCCGGGACCTCCTCGAAAGAGTCACACGGTGTTACCGCTGGGCTACCATAGCTTTTTGCCTATACTTTAAATAATAATAATTATAATACATACTTTAAATAATCATAATTATATTTTTAAGTTGGAAAGTGAACCAGAATAAGATAATATATAAAAGGACGTATTAATATTAATAGTAATGGAAATGATCGAAAATAAGATTAAAATAAAAATATATATTATGATCCGTGAAAATAAATATAAAAATAGATGTTTTGGTCATTAAAAGCTCATTGCTTTGTAAAATGATACATATTTTAGGCGCTTTTTAATACTCAAAATATTTTTTTTCTTACCGTAACACATTTAAAACAATATATGCAATATTAATGATGGTATGGTATTTTTTTAAGAAAGTACTGTCGCCATTTAGGACTATAGGAATAAAAATTAAAGCTATAGTCATAAACGTCGAATCAAAACATAGCAACAGCATATGTTGGTCTCTTATATATTACGTAATCTACGTATAAAGACGTCATTTTCAAAAAATAGCGATTTAGTTCTCAAAATTTTTAATGCTAAATAAAGGCATGATCAATTTGCAAGTTTAACAGGAGGTCTGATAGCAAAGACAGCCTGTTACGTAGAGCCTGCGGGCGGCCGAAACTTGTTGGTAGTCAGTCTGCCTTTAGATTAGAAAGCTCTAGATTGATAAAAGCGAACAAACCACTATCAAGGCATTGATTAAGTAACCGGTGAGTTGAACGTTTGATATGGCCATATCGGTACCGCTAACACAAGTTTCCAAAGCGAAATCTGTGTGCCTATGTGTAAATTTATGTGAGAACTTGATATACTACTAATATTATAAATGCGAAAGTTTGTGAGTATGGAAGTATTTTTGTTACTCTATCACGGCGAATCAACTGAATCAATGTCGATGTAAATTTCGCACAGTTATTCCTTATACGCCGGAATAACATATATGCTATAAAAATCCCGTTATTTCTACAGGAATAGGATGACATTGAAAAGCGCCATCTATTATCGAGCTAACAGCTAACAGTTATATAACATATAACGTTTTCGTATCGCGTACATTATTGCAAAAATTTACATTTTTCCTGACATTACCAACACTTCACTTGTCTGTAGTCATAAGGCGACTGAGATGGTAGACGTGTGTCAGTTACTACGTATTATTGTGTCCAACAATATGGGACCAATGTCGGTAATTTGACACAATAATACTTACAAACTGACAGACACCTTATTTGTATTATTATTATACTAATAATATAATAATAATAATATTATTATTATTACACAGTATTCCTAGCACCTTTGCGCTGTATCATGAATTCATAGGTGTGCAGCTAGGAGTGCGAGTAACTTTAATATGTAAAGTTATTAGGTGTTTCAAACCCGCTAGAAGAATCTTTGTGTCTTCTATTATTGACTGCTCGTTAGCACAGTTCAGTGCCTTACCTTTCGTTTCGGGTTGTATCCCGTCGAGGGTCGACATTTTCTAAAAACAATTTGTATTGGTTCTTCGAGTCTGGGTGTATTTATGTATTTAAAATAATATATGTATATCACTACATATTATAAAACAAAGTCCCTATATCCCTATGTACGCATACAACTTTAAAACTACGCAACAGATTTTGATGCGGTTTTTTTAATAGATAGAGTGATTCCAGAGGAAGGTTTGTACGTATAATAACATTCAATACGGAGTACAGAAATACTGTAATTTTTGAGGTTTCTGTAAATAATTACATTTTTTTCCACTTACATTGCAAACGCAGGCTAAACCCTACGAGATTTATCAAAATTATGTACTAAGTATTTGTACATCTTGAAAAGGTCTACAAAAAAGTCCCGAATGGTATATGTCTATCTCTTATGGATAACCCACTATAGTATTTTTTGTCATTTACTTTTTAAGAAAAATAATGCCATATTTTTTAAGCAATTTTTATTCAATACAGCATGTGATTTAAGTGAACATTTTCGGAGATATTACAGATTTAAAATGCCGTGAGGACGCCGCGCTTCGCCCTATAACACTTCGACTTTAACAGCTATGTCCCTCTTTCAAGAGTTTGTTTAAAGACATTCTGTAATTAATTGTTAAAAATAAAATACATAGGAAAAATGTAAAAGTAAATAAGTAAAAATGTACTATATGAATTTAGATATTCCAAAGATAGCAGGAAATCTTCTTGGTATACGGAAAGGAAATTGTTTTTCTCCAAAATTAGCGCGTGCGGGCCACGGGCAGTAATGAATAAATCAAAACTACTCGATCGATTTTAATCATTTTTTTTACACTGACTGACATGGGATATATATTTATACCCGTGCGAAGCAGCGGCAGGCCGCTAGTATTTACCAAATGTCTGTCACATAAGTATGAAATTACTTACTTACGACAGACTTTGTAATCCTATCCTATCTTGCTAATTTTATATATGCGAAAGTTTGTGAGTAAGGATATATGTTTGTTACTCTTTCACGGCGAATCCGCAGAACCAATATAGATGAAATTTAGCATAATTATTCCTTATACACCCGAATACACAATAGGCTATAGAAATCTTGCTAATTCTAAAGGAATAGGGTGACACTAAAAAGCACCATCTATTATCAACCTATTACGCTACAACAGTTCATGCGCGAAGTCGCGGGTAAAAGCTAGTTATCCCATATATTTAAATTTATTTATTTATTATGGTAAGAATGGAGACTGCTGTCATGAAATATAATCTACAATTTATAGAATTCAATATCTAAATTTGAAGTACGAAAGAAAAATTCACTTTGTATTTTATTGAAACAATGTGCAGATGAATCACAATTTAGAAAACAAACAACAAACTCGCTCACGGCCAGGGTACAACCATTACCAATAACAATTTCCCGGCCGCCATCTTTGTTCACGATTCGGACCGGAGAATGATAAAAACGATTATATTCTTGCTCTGTTTTAAAAAGAGAAAATAGTAAAAACAAGGTTTATGTGTTTCTTAAAATGTCGATATTTTATTACAGACTTTCACTTGTGGACTTTGTCGTCAACTGTGATTTCCCGTTCCGTAATACATATAGCTTTAGCACGTTAGTTTAAGATAGCGGATCTTAAACTAACGTGATGATGGTGAACGAAAAAAACATCTGGCCGATATATCCGATCATGTATTTGGCCATAACTTATATTGTATGCAAATTTAAGAGTGGATTGAAGAAGAGCGACAACACTTTATTCTATGAAGAGTTTTATAAAGAGATTTATTCTATGGTCGTCGTGGGGTCGTCACAACCTGTTAAAACATGTCACATGTTTCGGCTAAGTATTTTACGACCGGCCGCCTGCTTAACATTAACTAATATTTGTCACGTTTTACGACACCTCAGTAAGAAATGAGGGTGATCTATTCTACTCAGCCGGATACAACACGGCGGGTCAACTTATCTTAGTCGCCTTTTATGATACCTCGATAAGAAAGGTTGTCTATTCTATTCAGCCGGGGACCACATGGCGTCCGTAAGTAAAATTATTCAGTGGCTCAATTATCATTCTCGTTTGTATTCCTTGTCAAAAATTTATTCCTGGATTTCAATCAAGAAGTCTGCTAAATAGGTACTCACCGATGTTTAATTTCTGTGTATAAAATCATTTTGCATCAAACAGATATGCAGGAACAATAACTTTTCCATACAACTGCGATAAAATCCTACTTATAATACATGTGATAAAACCGGACATTACTGGACATCTCCTTCATAAAATTTTATTGAAAATCTGATACCACTACGTTAATGTCAATGACTTCACAGTTATACTGCAAGGTTTACTTGGTACCCGTTGAAGTTGATTAGGTTTTTAAGTATTTATGCTAGAGACTAGCATCAAGGTATCCTTTTACAGACTGCATCGTTGGTTTTAAGGCATCAAAAATACAAAAAATGATTTACTATTCCTGTAAAACAAAATAAAAGAGTTGTTAATTCAATATTTAATTATACTTTATTTTATATTGCTGTATTTGTCAAAGTATTCATTGCTTCATCTGGGCACATAACCAAGTTTTCCTAGCGTTTACTCGAAGAACTTCTTATTCCATCATAGGTTACTTCATAAATAAATAAAAATCCTACTGCCAATGGCAATGCTCTGTTGGATACTTTGGCATAGACGTTATTTCTTTTTTATGTTGAATAATCTTAATATCATCATTCTTCTGCCCATCCCGGCTCTATCCCAATCTAAGTGGGTTTAGCACAACATGTAAACATGTTGTCACATGATTTGGCTACGTATTTTACGACCGGCCGCCTGCCTAACTTAAACTTATTTTAGTCATGTTTTACGACACCTCGGTAAAAAAGAGGGTAATCTTTTCTACTCAACCAGATACCACACGGTAGGTCAACTTACCTTAGTCGCCTTTTACGACACCTCGGGAAGAAATGACACCCTCATTTCTTACTAGTCGTCTATTCTATTTAGCTGGATACCACACAGCGTGTTGAATAATATTAACATAGCGAACTTGTAATACATGTCATTTCAGTATCTAAAGTCACAATGTAATGTTAGAATATTAATTATTTAATCGATTTTTTTAAAAGAGCAACCGCTAAGTTTCTTGCTTCTCTCTTGCTCTTCTCGGTAGGAACAGCTTTCCGAACAAGCAGTAGAGTTGACGACTCAAATGCACTTGTATGCAAGTTTATTTAAATAAGTAATATTTTGAATTTGAATTTGATAGAATCACAGATTACTTTTTATATATAATAATCTCTACTTGTATATACATATTTTAAAACATTCTTTTAAAATAATATTAGACATTACATTTTAACAATTCGAATACAACTACAAATCGTCATATCCGAAGAATAAAGTCACATATCCCATGTATAACCATAGGAAATGTGACTTTATTCTTCGGATAGGGCAAAATATACAACAGACAATTGTTTATTGTAAAAAACTACATCCAACATTTATTAAAAAATAAATAAGCAAATTAAATAGACGATCATTCGAAATATTATCTTAATCTGTATAAATCTGATTCAGTTTAAGTCACGATAACCCAACAATGTCATGTTCGATACTATTCGTAACTCCGTTGAAGATATTCTGTGGCCGCGATACCATCAGACGCCCCGTTGGCTTATTGATAAGGTTTCCATACTTCCCGTGTATGCTGGAATGCTTCTGAGTTTATTTAATGTAATTTATATGAAGGTACGGAGGATATCTCGAAGGGAAATTTATAACAACGTGCGCGTATAACAATCGTATGTTATATGATAACAACTGATATTTATTATATTTAATATGCCTGAATTGGTTTCCGCCGCGGTGTTTTATTTTATTTGATTTGTTTAGTCATTTAAGTATGGATTGCGTTGAATGGAACGAGTTTGTATGTGAAATATGATCGTAATTTTAAATATAAAAGGAATTCCCCCTTCCCTCGAGCAAATAATTACTTATAGATTCCAGTACATAGATACAGAGTAATATACATTGAATAGAACCTCCTAAAACTTGATCACGTACTTACTTTAAAGTAAGACTCATGACTAAAAATTGTGAGCTAGTTAGTATAGCTAACATATGCTTAACATTGAGTTGTGTTTCAAAACTTAAGAGAGAGTAACTTATATTGAATTAATAGCAGGCAACATTCACATACCTTATACATGCAAGTCACCACACGTATCACAAAACGCCGCCACCAGCAACACTCCACACAAGCACTACACACACTCACTACCACAATCTCTACAATAGTTTCGATTCGAAACCGAAGCACTATCAGGAGGATAGGCTCCACGACAAAATCTTAATTGCATAATGCATTACGTAACGAAATGTTTCGTTGCGGTTTTGGGGCAAAACGATCTTAGAGATTGTGGTAGTGCTTGTGTGGATTGTTGCTGGTTTTGTGATACGTTTGTTGGCTGCCCTACATGTGTAAGGTATGTGAATGTTGCCTGCTTCATACACTTAGTATTACATAGACTATCTTAACAAACGCGTATTAAGACAAAATAGTTCTATTCTAACTTCTGTTCAATGTTTTAATTATGTAATAACACATAATTCATCGCAACTATTATCCACATTTAACAATGACCTAAGTATATAAAGATTATTAAGTTTACATAAACTATCGGCTATGAAATGATTTTCCCTGACAGTAACGTCATGTACGTGTTACAATCCATACAAAGTGAACTCGTACAGTGTCAAGAGTTAGTCAACAATTAAGAAAATCTTATGTCGGCATGCATTAGGCATGCTTTATATTGCCTGTTAAAATGAAAGGAAGTTTACAAGTCCTTACTTAGATCGAGATCTTTATATAGGAACTAGTTCACTTATGGCTGCGCACGCGCGATTGCTTCGCTACGGAGTCGTAAAACAAAAATATTTTTACTTAAGAAATCTAGAGATTATGTTTTTGTAAACATTACAGCAGCTTTTTTAATTATATGGCTTTTTTAACATGAAATTGCATCTATTAGATGACGCGATAATATTTTTTATACAAAATTTTTTACTTCGTTCCGCTAAATAATCAAGTTTGGTCTACTGAGCTAAAAAAATAACAGAACCAAAAACGTGTAACTGAAAATTAAAAAATATGACTAATAACAATAATAATAAAGAGTTTTTGACACATTCAAATCGCACAGCCTTTCACAATACAAAAGTTCTATACAATATAAGTGAATTGATATCAACTTTACTGTGAAAAGATTCAAACGAAGCAAAATCAATAAATCAACACAGGCATCTTCAGTAACGGGTTAAGCGGTATGAAACCTTGCACCGCTATATATCATAGAATAGCTTCAAATTGAAACTGTTATGATGGGCAGAACAGATTTGCCAAGGGTCGAGGCGACATCACGAAGCGGGCGAGGTTAAAGGGCACTGGCTGATACTACGCCTGATAGTTATGAATTCACCCGATACAATGGCCAATTTCTTGATGGATTTTACCGTAACTGAGCTATTTAATAATGATCCTCCATAAATAAGCGTTGATCAATATTTTGCTATTATTGTCAATTGTATTGCAGATACAGACGGCCGTTTATTTATTTTTATTTTATTTATTTCTTTTTATACATATATTTAGAAAAGAGAAAGAATAATAAAAAAAGCGCATGTATAAAGGCGTACTTATCCCTAAAAGATATCTCTTCCAGTCAACCTTTGAGTAATAGAAGCAAAAGGACAAGAATTGAAGAAGAAAGAGAGTACGGGTCATATAGAGAAAAAGAAAAAGTTTATATACATTTAATTATTTAATCTATTAAATAATTTAAATTTAAAAATAAATTTTGGTAAAATAAATAGATGTAAAGATGCTAGTAGTATATAATTACTTAAGATAAATATTTTCTAGTCTGTAACTTAAATACCGAAAGGGAAAGGGATTTGCGGATTGATCTCAGCTAACTGATCTCGTGTAAGTCCGCGAGGAGCATTTAGGGAAAGCAAGATCTAAGGTATTAATAGATCTTAGCCGGCCACATCCTACATCCGACAAGAAGTTAAATCACTCTTTAAGATATATTGGGATTAAATGATCAAAGAGAACTTATATCGATTTTTTAATTCCTATATTTGATTTATTCATTGTTCGTGGCAGATATATAACATAATACATTAATGTTGCCAAGACTTAGTTCGTGCCAAGTGAAATGTTTAAGTTTTCACAATAGTGATATATGAATTCTTCCCTGCTCCCAAAATTACCCCTTAGTAATCTTTAGTTCTCCCTAATTTCATCAAGCCTATCTAGCGTTTTATATATAATAGTTTTCTAACGTATTAGCTGTGAAAACGTTAAAGACAGACAGAATGAAAGACTTTCGCATTTATCATATTAATATAGAGGATTGTAGTCATCGACAATACCAAACGAAAATATGTAATTTCAACCTTAGTAGTAGTATAGCTGTTAAATATAGTGTTAAATATCGAATGGCTCTGTATGGAATTCTTTTCTGTTTTAGATGTGGAGTCGGTACTACTATTAGATGTTCTGGTACCTAGCTTGTAGTGGTAAATATTGTTCTTGTATAGAAAATATCATTTTGTTATAATGAATGTAATCATTATTGCCGTTAAGAACAACATGTTTGTTTTCTTTCTCAAATGTTTGTTAGGTTACTTATATGAAAAGCTAGAAATAGAAAATACAATACAGGTTCTTTAATAAACAATTAACATAGATGAAATACGATATTCAATATAAGCGATACATACAGGATGTTTGTTGAATACTGAATGTATTAACCAAAAACAGTTTCACAAACAGAAGTAAATTCTTCCCAATATATTAAATCAATGTAAATGGTAGACAATTTATATGAAGATAGCTTCCTTTCATATAAACTATCACCATTTCTACACTTCTCCATATACATCATCCCATTGAATCCGATGACACAGAGTACCGTGTTTGACCCAAGCCTACCTTCATGTTAGTCTTTAACCTTTAATTGTCTCTTGAACAAGAACAATGTGCGTCTGTGTACTTAGTCTACAATAAATCTATCTAAATTAGGGTTGCTAACCATCATGACTTTTATATACGTATATACTTTTATTATTATATTTTATATACGTTTTATATTGTATTAAAAAGTATATTTTTATAAACAATAAATTAAAGTAGCTTTTACACATTAAACAACCATACATTTATGTGAAAATATTTATCGAAAATAATTTTTGAAAAATATTATACAAATTAAATAACTTGTTTTTTATCTATTGCAAAAATCCTAAAAATATATTTATTGTATTTATTTAAAATTAAGTAAGCAATGAAAACTAAGTAAAGTAACGGTCTTTGCTATCCCACCAGTGGGCAGAGGTTTCAACGCAGAAACTCCTACCAACATTCTTAGGACTCCACGTGGACATGATTTGTTTTATACTAGCGATTAAGTATATTAGATAGTTTTAAATTGTATATTTTCGTTTTAAATAAATAAAATAAAATAATTAAAAAAAAACATAATAGCAGCCCTAGACCAAATGCACAATAACTAAGCACAATAAAATTGTTTTACAAGCGCTGGGCGAGGCCTTTGCCCCGCTATAGAGGCCATTATTTTACTTACTTTACGGTGTCCGTATGAAACGAACGCATTTCAATGGAAATTAACACTTGAAGTTATTCATAAATACTTGTCTCACTAAGGCACTGTAATTAGGTGAACTTAGATCAGATTGTAAGGTTATCTGATACAGAACCGCAACCGTGTCGTAAGCCGTTTAATACGTATAGCTTATCATTGTAATGGGGGTAATTAAATAAATAAAATAAATCAATATATGGGACACTTACACACACGGTCGTCCGTCCCCAAAGTAAGCAACTTAATACTTGTGTTGTGGTAGACAGACAATTGGTGAATATATACTTATACATTTTTTTAATATATATTTAAATACAAATATACACCCAGGCTCAAAGACCATCAAATTCATTAATAAGTAATTTATTACTAATAAGTAATTTAATACTAAAAATACATACATATATTTATAATTATATAATTAATTGATTCTTAAATTTATTTTTAAACATTTGCCTGTCAATTTTGGCTAAACATGTTCTGAAATTATTTATTAACATCTGTAATTCATGTTTAAAGCAAATAAATGATTTTGATTTGATTTCGATTTTGAATAGAAAATGTTGGTCCTCGGCGGGAATCGAACCCGCGACCCGTGGAGCTGAAGGCAGGGTCACTACCCACTGCGCCAACGGGCCAGTCTATTTATTGTTTGTTAAAAAGTTCTGTTTATTTAACTTATATATAAACAACAAAAATATTTATACAAATAAACTTCTAAATAAAATACTTTAAAGTAAATAAAATAAATAAACTAATATTAAAAAAATAAAATTAATTAATTAATACTAAATAAATCACATAATAAAGTAACTACTTTAAATAATCTACTTTCAGGTTTGTTATGAATATTTAAATTAAAATGAAATATCTTTAATATTTAAATGAGTTAATCTTGTCCATTGCCCCATGAGCGACTATTCCTTCCCTTCTTCTGCCTTCTTATGAGGCCCATAGTCAGAGACGACGTTTCAACGAGATCAAATACAAGTAATACATATTTCCTGTACGTCCTGACCCTTCACGTTATCCTTGTTAAATAAAATTGTAAAGACCATCGGAGCGACAATTCGACACAGAGCCGACTGCTCCACGATCACAAAGCTTTCTCATTAAACCGTCAACGCTCAAAGCCGTGACACTAAAGTCATTTCAAAGTAAAAAAAAATACTCAGCCCGTTTTGTTACATTTCTCAACGGAAAAAGAGCACAAAAGATTTTTCTTAGGCGAAGCGTGACTGTCGTAATTAAGTGGCGAGAAAGCGATCGTGTTGACGAAGTGTTCGGTTAAGAAATGCATAGTTCAGATATTAAAATATTACGTGAAATCGATAAATATTTGTGCCGCTTTTTTACTTATATTTACACTGGCTGTGCTTGCGGTTTTGCCTGCGTGGAAATAAGTACTTAAGTACTTAATTGAAATTTTGAACATAAAAATAGTGATTGTGAGTTAACCATAAGAGATAGAGACATACTGTCGCGAACTTTTTGGTAGTATTTTTATAGATCTACAATTCTCTACTACATACTTTCGTGTATCTCCGTTGGTTTACGCAGCACGCGACTAAATTGCCCAGCAGGTTTTTTTTTACAACTGCACGACCTCCTTAAAACAATTTGCATAAAACCGTAATGTACTATATAACTCCAGAATAAGTATAGTCGGATTCACCTTTCCAGTCAACAAAATTTTTTAAATTACCAATTAGATATTCATCAATTTTCTTCCTATAGATAGCAAATATATAATGTAGCTGTACTAACGTAAGTAAAGTTACGGCCTGTTACTATCCCACTGCTGGGCATAGACCTCGTCTTTCCGTTTTTGGAGGGAAGAATTGTAGCTAAGGCCTACCACGCTGCTCCAATGCGGATTGGTAGAATACACATATCCCCAGAAATCTCTTGAGCAGGTTTCCTCGCGATGTTTTCCCTCACCGAAAAGCTTGCAATTATGAATTAGACACATAAGTTTTAAATAGAAAACTTATTGATTCCTGGGGTTTGAACCTGTGACCTTCTCGAAAGATTCGCACGGTTACCTCTGGGCTACCAAAGGTTTACTAACACAGCTGTACTAAAAAAAAGATAAAAAATTAAAGATATCAAAACGTAACATAATCCAATCCATAACAATGCCGATGTAGTTATATCTTAGTAGTAATATCCCGCGGTTTCACCCGCGTATTTTTCATTTTTTTACACCTTATTACATCTTTATAACGGATCCCTATTTTTTTAATGTAATATATCCTATATTGCTCAGTAAAGATGCAGCTTCCCAATGGTGAAAGAATTTTTGAAATCGGTCCAATTTTTGTGTGAAAACATTACAAAAATCAATACAAATTTTAGTATAAATTCAAAATTTAAAAACAAATATAATATGCAAATATCGATAAAGTGCGGAGAACTATTTTAATATGTTAAGACCTTGAGTGTAGGTATGCGAAGCAACAGTCATTTAAGTATCCCACAACATAAAATCCAGCTTAATAAGTTGCTTCCAATTTAAAATCAAAATTATTTTTAAGTCCGCTGTCTCTCAGAAGAGGGGACCCGTCGGGGGCCAGATTATAAATCATAAATGCCACGTTAGCCTCGCCAGACGGCTGGTTCGTATCAAAATTATCGCCCGCGAGCCCTGCGTAAAATATACAAAACAGTTTCAGGTTACCGCGTCAAATAATTCTTTGCGGCGACTAAAATAAACTATATTAACTCATTAGCTTGTTCAGGTCTGGGTAGAATATGATGCTATTATAACATTTACCAAATAAACTCAAAGAATATTTTAGAAAATAAATAAAAATATGCGATAATTTCACACAGCCGTCTTCCGTCCCCAAGTTAAGTAATTTAAATCTTTAACGCCAGTATTAAGTGACATGCAACTGGTGAATCATCATAATATGCCCTTATCGGCACAACATGTTATAAACATGTTGTAACATGATTTGGGTATGTATTTTACGACCGGCCGCCTGCCTAACGTCAACTTACCTTAGTCTTATTTTACGAAACCTCGGTAAGAAATGAGGTTCGTCTTTTCTACTCAGCCAGATGCCACACGGCGGGTCAACTTACAATAGTCGCGTTCTAAGACACCTCGGTAAGAAATGAGGGTGGTCTATTCTACTCAGCCGGATACCACACGTCGGGTCAACTTACGTTAGTCGCGTTTTACGACACCTCGGTAAAAATGAGGGTGGTCTATTCTACTCAGCCGGATACCACACGTCGGTTCAACTTACGTTAGTCGCGTTTTACGACACCTCGGTAAAAAATGAGGGTGGTCTATTCTACTCAGCCGGATACCACACGTCAGGTCAGTTTACCTTAGTCGCGTTTTAACAAATCGATAAGAAATAATGGGGAGTTTATTCTATTCCAAGATACCACACACATTACAGAACTACTACGGCAAATATTGGCTAAATTTGTTTAGATAAAAAAATATTTGTTAAGTTTTCAATAGGGCTATCTGATAAAAACTAGTTTCAAATTAAAGACGATAGGCCACGACGAAGACTGCCTTTTATGTAGACTTTTTGTTAAAGCCTTCCTTTATTTAATACTCCTTTATACGTGCTATTATTTGTACCCTATCTGAAGATTAAACAGTTTTAAAGCTTGATAAATAACCCATCTCTTTTCAATGACTATCCATAAATTATAGAAATAGTAAAAAGCGCTATCAAATCTCCGTGACAGTAATCACGGTCGCAAAAAGCATCACATGCCCAACCAATTACAAACCATCTAAGGAAAGCCTACGTGCCAGGCGTAACTACCCGATAAAATCTAATACTGTCCCATAAAGTTTACTCACCTAAAATAAACAGCAATTATTATATGAAATTTCTAACATACAAGTCAAGTCTTTTACAAATCTAAAACATGTTACTATATTTTCTAGAATCTTCTGAATATCTTATCTTCTGAATCTTCTGATAGAATCTTCATCTTTCAAGAAATATAGGGTTAATAAAAATCGAGAAATGGAACCATTTTACGCTAAAACTTTGGTTATTTTTAATTGCCAATATGTTGAAGCTGAAGCTGTGATAGCCCAGCGGTGAGACCGAGCGTCTCTTTCGAAGGGGTCACGAGTTTTTTTTTTTTTTAAATAAATATATGGGACACTTACACACACGGTCGTCCGTCCCCAAAGTAAGTAACTTAATACTTGTGTTATGGTAGACAGACAACTAGTGAATATATACTTATATATTTTCTAAATGCATACTTAAATACAAATAAACACCCAGGCTCAAAGACCAACAAATTCTTTTTTTTTTAATAGAAAATGTTGATCCTTGGCGGGAATCGAACCCGCGACCCGCGGAGCTGAAGGCAGGATCACTACCCACTACGCCAACGGGCCAGTCAAATTTAAATCCCAGGGACCAATGAGTTTCTCTATATTTTATGTTTAAATGAGTTAATCTTGAATCTCGGAAATGGCTCCAACGATTTTCATGAAAATCAGCATGTAAAGGGTTTTGGGGAGATAAATCGATCTAGCTAAGTTTCATTTTAAAAAAAATCGTTTTATCCCTGTTTCAGACATTGAAAAAATAAAACGTAGAATTGTAATGCAAATGATATTTGAACTGTCAAACGTATTACTGTGATAGTCCAATGGGTAACAGGCGGACCAAAAAAGTTCAAAACCTAGGATAGAATCCCATATGTCACTGACTTGTTCTTTCCTTTTTTTATTGCATTTTTTTATATCTTTTATTTACCGAGCAAGGCTTGTTTACCCGGGTAAGTAAGTAACGGCCTATTACTATCCCACTGCTGGGCATAGGCCTCCTCTCTCCATTTTTGGAGAGAAGGGTTGGAGCTAAGACCTACCACGCTGCTCCAATGCGGATTGGTAGGTTACACATATCCCTAGAATTTTCTAGAGATATGCAGGTTTCCTCACGATGTTTTCCTTCACCGAAAAGCGTGTGATAAATTGTAATTATCAATTAGACACATAAGTTTTAATAGAAAAACTCATTGGTGTCTGCCCGGGTTTGAACCCATGATCGTCTCTAGAGATTCACACGGTCGCACCGCTAGGCCATCACAGCGCCATACATAAGTTTACCCGGGTACTTAAAAGTTATGTGTCTAATTGTTTATTGCAATTTATTACACGCTTTTCGGTGAAGAAAAACATCGTGAGGAAACCTGCATATCTCTAGATAATTACGGGTATATGTGTAACCAACCCATTCGCATTAGAGCAGCGTGGTAAATCTTAGCTCCAACCCTTTTCTCTTAAAACGGAGATAGGAATTTTTTAGTAGGAAGGAATTTAAAAATAACATTAAAATTCATATTTACTGGCATACCTTTTTTATAATATTTACATATAGGTATATGTTTGAATATAAAAATGTTTTTATAAAAAAGGTATGCCAGTAAATATGCATTTTAATGTTATTTTTAAATTCCTTCCTATTAAAAAATTCCTATCTCCGTTTTAAGAGAAAAGGGTTGGAGCTAAGATTTACCACGCTGCTCTAATAATTGGGTTTTCTATTGTTGTGTGTTCTATGTTTTCTATTGTTCGAAGGTAATTGGTAGGTACCAATTACCTTCGAACAATAGAAAACATTATTCAAAACGTTCGGTAAGTAAATAAAGAAATCGAGAATAAAATATGTTTGCGGGATCCGAACTATTCTAGAAAAACAGCTAAAGGGGAATAGCGTTGCAATTATAGCAAAACCGTCTTCCCATCCGTCTATCTGTGCACGGCCAAGATGGCTGCCGCATGCCTGCCCAAGATTGACTAGTAGCTGAATACTTCGCCAACGGCAATCTAGGCTAAGACGATCTATCTCGACCGGCCTGCGTCGGAATGAAGCTTTGCCCTCGGTAAATTAAAATTCTTTTTACTTAATACTAGAGGCCTGCCCCTGCTTCGCACGGGTATAACATAGATAGCCCATGTCACTCAGTGAAAAAAATGATTAAAATCGATCCAGTAGTTTTGTTTTGTTCATTACTGCCCGTGGCCCACACTCGTTAAATTTGAAGAAAAACACTCCCCTCACCCTATACCAAGAAGATTTCCTGCTGTATCTAATATCTCAATTCATATACTACATATTTACATATACCATATACCATCGCGGACATTTCTGTAGACCTTTTCAAGGTGTACAAATACTTAGTACATCATTTTGATAAATCTCGTAAGGTTCAACCTGCGTTTGCAATGTAAGCGGAAAAAAAATTAATTATTTACGACATCACATTCGAAACCTCAAAAATTACAGTATTTCTCTACTCCATATTGAATGTTATTATTCATATAAATCTTCTTCTTGAATCATTCTATCTATTAAAAAAAACCGCATGAAAATCTGTTGCGCAGTTTTAAAGATTTAAGCATACATAGGGATATAGGGACAAACAAAGAATGTGACTTTGTTTTATACTATGTAGTGATGTGTTTTGCCATTACCTGTACCAACTTTAAATACGACGGACGTTTGAAAGCAAATTTTATTGTATTGGAATGTATAAACGAGCACTTCGTATCTGGATGTATTGATTTCTTATTAATATTTAATAGGTACGCTTAATTTTGTTTCACTTATTTTTTTATGTTACTATCTTATACATATATTGATCTAATCTTGTAGGAGTATAAATTTAGAGTACCTGGATGACCTTTGGGTGGGTGAGCTTTGCTCGGTATTTTTCTTAAAAGATATAAAAAAACATGCAAAGTGAAAAAAAGAGATAGTCATACATAGGACTTTATCTGGGGTATTTTTAATTTTAAAGTCCACCCGTTTCCAATTGAGCTATTATAACAGCGTTATAGGCGTTTGTTTTCTAATAATATTGTAACAGTTTTTCAGTGCCCGAAAACAGGGATGAAACTACAACTTTTTAAATGATGCTGAATTTCATGAAAATTCTCATGGGGTCGCGGGTTTGATTACTGTCGACAGCCAAAACTTTCTAACCACAAATTTTTGGTTCCTTGAGCCTGAGGGTATTTGTTTAAAATTATATAAATACTATATTTACCACGTGTCTGTTACCAATAACACAAACTTTCAGTTACTTACGTTGGGTACGGATGACCAATTGTGTAACTGTCTCATATATTTATTTATTTATAAACATAACGCACGTATCAAAAGAAAGCTCTATGCCCTGTTTATGTGTCAGTTATTCCTATTACTGACTCATCATCATCATCCTCCTGCCCTTATCGCACTCTAAGTGGGGTCGGCACAACATGTTATAAACAAGCTGTCACACGATTTGACTGCGTTTTTACGACCGGCCGCCTGCCTGACGTCAACTTACCTTAGTCGCCTTTTACGACACCTCGGTAAGACATGAGGTTGGTCTATTCTACTCTGCCGGATACCACACGGCGGGTCGACTTACCTTAATCGCCTTTTACGACACCTCGGTAAGAAATGAGGGTGGTACTATTGTATTCCGCCGGATACCACACGTAATTATAACACTTTAAAAATAACATGCAAGTGAAAGTGCATTAAGTGAAATAAAACGATTTATGATTAAACAGGTAATCTGATGAAACAAATCACTTCGACATTTTTAGGGAACTGTTAGGTACTTACTTGATAAAGCTACCTGTGTCACTGCAGTAATAAACCATTTCGTACCTGTAATGAAAAAAAAATGTATATAACGTCGTAATGTTTTAGTTAAAGATATAAAGCAGTTTTTCACTTAGCTCTTTATATCCCCATACTGATAAACTACAGTTTAAGTAGTATTTAACCGCAAACATGTAAATAGTGTCAAACAGTGATCTGTTCTTAATTTAAACTTTTTTTTAAAGAAAAAGGATATATATATATATATATATATATATATATATATATATATATATATATATATATATATATATATATATATATCTTCTTTACGTATTTAAAAAATCAATCACAAAAGTCAGGCTAAAATAACATAAGAAATTCAGTTTGATATAAAAAGTACTATATAAAAAGAATCCTGAAGTCTCACCAGAGGTCAGATCAGGTCAATGGCAGGTGTAACTGCGAAATTTTAGCATCAGCTGTGGAGGAGTTTGGCTGTGACAATAACCGCTAGCGAAGATGATGAGAAATGACCAAAATTATTTTTTGTTACATATAATATGAGCCGTGCTTTGACCGAACGAGAATAACCCTCTCTCTACTTTCCACACCCTCAATGATGCTGCAGCTCTTACTATCAGATGACACCGTAAAAGAATTTGGAGATCACATATATTGGTTCTTCGAAAAAAATAAAGGCCGGGTCAAATGACAGAATAGTTTATAACATAAAAAATATCAGGACAATCGAGGTCAACAAACCTTTTCCACCAAAAACAACCGTGGTTCAGTATTTAAACATCTGAAATATGTCCTTTCCTTCTTATTAATTCTTAACATTATACTGGTTACGGTAGAACGCCAAAAAACATAATAACAACGTCCACGCATTAAACGGTGCCCGCCTAAGCTGCCAAAACCCATCATTACACAAATGCACGCCGTTAACCCAAAACCACATAAGTCACATTCATCGCACATCAAAAAGCAATCAAGCGACAAAAGTCGGGGCGAGTCATCCGAATGAACTCGACGAATATCTTTGAAACTCACTAATCGATTCGAGCGGGCCACAGGTATAGCCCTTAACATAATTTACGGTGCTCTATAAAAACACGGTACATCAGGAGTGGAGGCAAAAATTTATTACCATTAAAATACGCTACTCTATGACAACCACGGGAGCATTCAGTTGATGTAACCCACGGGTAAAATGTCATTTGTTCATTCCACTTCATCTTGTGTAACTAAAAGTACGTGTATTATTCTTTTTATTCATATTTAAGCATTGGAGCTTGCATGTACATGATTAAAAATAATATTCTATTATACGAACATTAAATGTTTTAACGTTACAACAAAGTACGTTAAAGATATGACGGTCATTTATTCGTACCATAAATGTTCCGAGATCGTCTCGTACATACATAATTTTCTTAATCAAGTCAAAGATAATCATAGAATTAAACGCCACAACACATTGGTTGAGCACATCTCCCAGCCTAATAACGAACTTGATTACTAGGCATGTACATCGAACCAATCCTGCGCATCTCTCTCTTTGCCCCAGACACCCCCCGCTGCCTCGAGAAATATGTTACCTGCCGCCCGATCGAGGAAACAAACACTAAAGTATTGACGAGGCTATAAATTTCAGAAATGACCCTGCATTCTGATTATAAAACCAATTTAGGTGTCCAACTTAAAGTGTCTTTACGTTATGGTCGTCGTGTATCCGATTCCATATTATTGAATTTACCATAATCTCTGTTTAACGCTTTTTTATTTTAAATGTCAAGAGCGTTCAATGTCTAGATAATAACTTGCTTAGACATCTTTTTGTTTAGGTGTCAATTTTCACGAATAGCATATTATTAGGTGTTTATGGCAAATAAATGTGTCTAACAAAATTTATTTAGACTACCAGCTTCGTATCTATAATGTAGGTAGAGTATAAGCCGTTTTATGATTTAATACAAACCATCATGTCCTGAATTTTGAAATAACTTAAATTGTCACAAAAAGAAGCCGTTAAAAATTTTTTGAAATCCGGATATTAAAAAAATAGTTCATATTATAATTCAAAATTATTTATTAAAGCAAATTGGTGCCTTTTTTGGTCACAATTGAGTCCACAATCATCTAATTAAATACTTAACCGACTTTAACTAACACTTTTCTTATTTCAGTTTATAATTTTCATTACAACTAATCTAATGTATACATTAGATTAGTTGTAATGCATCCTTATCATTCATGCCTTGATTCGCTTATTTTGGTAACTTTTAATACAAGTCATACATTTATTTTAATAAAGTGTTACGATTCATATAAATATAAATTGAACCTATGATATACTAATTTAAACACTCTGATCCAAGAGATATGCATAGAACTAACTAGAAGAACTTTTACTTATGATTTAATAAAAAATCCATCAACAAATAAAAGTTACCAAATTTAATTGCACATACTTTATAATATCGTAATGCCCTTAGGGACTTTGACACCAGATTGGAATAAGATTATAAAATTAAATAATACGAAACATAGCACAGGAAAAAGCTAGCTGAGCCATAAAAAGTTTATTGCTTTTCTTCCACTTGATCAAAGGTCGTGGACCTCATATATTTCAGTTTGAATTTTAATTTAACTAAATATGTACATCTGATTACCATTAATAAAATTAATCAATACAAATCAATGTTTATATGTCACAGTTGTCGAAAATGACAAAATATTCAGACTGGAATGGCACTCCTTTTGTTTGGTTTATAATGTGCCCACTCGCTGAATTAAACGCAGTTCGATGGAACCTCGATATAACTCTATGTGATCTTATTCTGCAACCTTGATGATACAATGCAAAAAGTGCGCATATTTTTAATAATACTAAAATTGATCGTTTATGCCTCTTTAGTTAACAATATCTGGGTGACCGAGCTTCGCTCGGTAATTTTTTACAGAAAAAAAAACTTTAAAAAAAGAAAAAAACAATTATTCAGTTGGGATCGATCCTTGGAACTCACATTTCTCGAGGCTGCCCGCTAACCGAATAAGCTACGTCGACTTGACAGTTTATGGCGAAAATTCAATTCAATATAAATGTTAGTGTTTTTTAATGCCCAAAAATAGGGATAAAACAATTTTTTTTTTTTACATAAAACCTAGCTAGATCAATTTTTCTCCCCCAAAACCTCCTACATGCTGAATTTTAGGAAAATCGTTGGAGCCGTTTCCGAGATTCGGAAAATATATATATATACAAGATTAACTCATTTAAATATTAAGATATAATATGGTCTACCATAATAATATGTAAACAAGGATGTAAAATGATATCTTCCATGTGCATTAAAACTTCATATATATTAAATTTATAAAACATAATTTGACTGAAATATGCGAAAATCTTTTTTTATTATTACAGTTTGTTAAAAAACCTTGCTTTTTATCATTTTCAATATAAGTGCTAACAACTTATGGTCCGTTTTAATAATTATATTTATATCCAATATGACAAAACCACAACCACGATATTGAAATATCATGATTCTGGATTTATTTACTACAGGAGGAACGATTATAGACTTATTTTATCCCCTCCTGTTGCAAGATCTGTTGTATATAAAACATACCTATGTAATGTTTATTTATAAAAAGAGGAAAATTACAACTAGGTGGCACAGGCTTAACGATGCAGAATAATTGGACTCGTAAACCGTAAGCCCTATAACTTATTAGTGGAAGCAATAAGTTATTCGCCGCTGTCATGGTCTGACCCCGGTTCAACTCAAATTTGTATACAATATTAACCGAGCTAGAAAACCGTACAGGATTCCATTAAATCACATAACTCAAAACACGCTACTGGCGCCGGAGCCTAATTGAAAATAGCAAGTAGAGTCCCTAGGTTTAGCGTATTAATTAAAATTAAAGATTCTCGCCTCTCCCCACTTACGCTCGGTACGGACTTGCTCGCTACCATTTGTACCTGCTCGGGTTTACTTACACCAATACAAATTAAACATTCGAACTACGATTTAGAGACCAAATTTCAATAACGACTCGTCAATTTAAAGTAAACAAATGTAAGCTATAATAAAACGGTACAAAGTTCAATTTGATTTGTCAAATAGCGATTAACAATATAAAACGAAACAAGGCGCGTAGTTAATAATTTATTGATATAAGACATGCAAAGCCCATAAAGTTACCAATGGCACACGTCTCGGTCTCCTTAATTTGTAAGTCGTTAGTATCGAACGGCCGCTGGCCGCGTTTAGATTAAGATTTTAGTCCTTACTATTGAGTTATTTCAAAATATTTCATACCTAGTTTCCCTTAGCATTATCTAAGAATTTATAGCTGCTAAAGTAGGAGGCATTCAAATATAAGTACGTTAATTATTTAATTAGACAAAATTGTAAATTTTATAGCCTCGTTTATTAGACGGCAGCATAAAATTTAATTGATGAATGACTGTTTTATCACCAATAGTTTTAATATTAAATTATTGCATAAAATTATATGCGAAATAGTTTGACTGACTGAATTTTTTTTATTACCGTTGTGATAATTATGCTTGAAAACGTATAGCGATAAAATCGTGGTAATGAAGTTTTATTACAATTTAGTAAATAAACAACCAGTCAACTGTAACTAAGCGTAACAACGTGAGTGTCTCAAACAATGGCCCTAACTGTTGAACAAACAAAAGTTATCGTTCGAGTCTCAGGCGTTAGGTCGAAACCGACGGGGCGGTGCGTCCGGAGAATGTTAGAAAAACTTATAGAAAATGACAAGCGAGTGACAAGGACGGACAAAAATAAAACGTAGAAAAGAGAGGGACGGATAGAAAACTTGTTCGTCAGCATTCCGCCGCATGGTGGATTTAGGAACGGGGGCAACGCGATACGATTAGGCGGTTATGCCTTGTTATTTTTAAACTTTTGGAGATGTGATTTTATAGTGGATGATGATTGTCTGCTACTACACGCGCATTTCTGAAGTAATTAGGACATTTAGAGTATTATTTAGTGGTAGTCATATAATTATATACACTGAAAGTATATTAAGTTTAAGTAAAGTTGTGATTTTTCGATAATTTTGTATTAGAAACCTTCATATATAAATAAATATATAAATAAATAAATATATGGGACACTTACACACACGGTCGTCCGTCCCCAAAGTAAGTAACTTAATACTTGTGTTATGGGTGACAGACAACTGGTGAATATATATACTTATATATTTTTAAATACATACTTAAATACAAATATACACCCAGGCTCAAAGACCAACAAATTCATTTTATTGAAAATGTTGGCCCTCGGCGGGAATCGAACCCGCGACCCGTGGTGCCGAAGGCAGGGTCACTACCCACTGCACCAACGAGCCAGTCACTATAATTAGTGACGAGCCAGTATAATTAATAATTGTTATTTTTGATTTTTTGAAGACATTTTATACGTGTTATTAAAGAAATAAATATACTGTAACTAAAAAGAAGATTATATTTTTATTAATAAAAATATAGGTACGTTTTATTATGCCAGTATTATTAATACTTTGTACATGTCTCTTTACATTTAGAATTCGACATCGCTTTGTCCCATGGATTCTTTAAGATATGCAAGTATGATGTTTTCCTTAACCGAAAAGTGCGTGATAAATTCCACATATCAATTAAGCATAGAAGTTGAAAATATAAATGCCGATCGGCATTGGAGCAGCGTGGTGGGTTAAGTTCCAATTCTTCTCTACCAAGAGAGAAGACTTTTTGTATGGTATATTAACATGTCGCCTCTACGTGTAATAAAACATTTAAAACAAAATTCATAGTTTTTTTGAATTCACATCACTTTAAACATTTTTTAAATGAATTATTGTGACTTTCATCTAAAAATAATTTAATAAGTTCCCATTACCTCTGGTCTAAACTCCGCGAGTTTAGAAAGCCAACGTTTCCAGTTTAAAACTAAAAAAACGGTTACAGGATATATTCGGAAACAATACGTTCCCATTACCACTGATCTAAACTCCCCGAGTACCGGAGAAAGCGAACGTTTAAAACTAAAAAAACGGTTACATGATATATTTGTAAAAAATACCCAAATATGGATACACTGAAAGCACTGAAGTACAAGAAAAAATATTTGTCAACGATGAGGTTCTGACATAATATTATCTCATAAATTAAATTCAAAGCTTCGATTAGTACATAACGGAAAAACCTGGCAAATAATCAAAAAAGATAACTCTAAACAAAATATTCAATTTTGTCTTTTTATTATATTTCTCGATATATGTGTTACATTGAGAACAAAAAAGTTTACGTATAAAACGCATCGCTTATATTTTGGTCCCGAGGCTTTATGACTTCATCAATCTAGATTAAATATTTTTAGTGTGATACTTGGGGTTTAATAATATATTGGAATAAGGTTCGAGAACGGAAAGTATATACACTTAGTTAACATTACATGAGTTACATTTATCATGGACCCATACTCAGGTCGTTTCGCCGGGATTAGTTCAAAGATTCAATAGTATAAAACCTGATATTAACTCCGATTGTAACCAAACGTTAAAGTATTACCACTGGGTAAATCTAAAGATTTTCTGAATCTTGGTCCAACCGTTTCGGAGTCTATAATGAAACATACATTCTTTCTCTTTTATATGCATAGAACAGAAAGCGCTACACTTATGTATTACATAAGTTACCTCTTTCGTAGATTAAACAAAATTTTATTTTATGCCCAATGATTTATAGAAGCAGGCGTTACTTTGCGGAATTCCATATTACATAAGTTACAATAGAGTTTTGCTATAATCTGCGTTTGTTAAGACAATCTATGTAATGCTAAGTGTATGACTGGCCCGTTGGCGCAGTGGGTAGTGACCCTGCCTTCAGCTCCGCGGGTCGTGGGTTTGATTCCCGCCGAGGGCCAACATTTTCTACAAATAAATTTGTTGGTCTTTGAGCCTGGGTGTATATTTGTATTTAAAAATATATAAGTATATATTCACCAGTTGTCTGTCTACCATAACACAAGTATTAAGTTACTTACTTTGGGGACGGACGACCGTGTGTGTAAGTGTCCCATATATTTATTATTTTATTTTTTTATTTATGAAGCAGGCAACATTCACATATCACAAAATGCCGCCACCAGCAGCACATAAACTCACTACCACAATCTATACGATCGTATCGCCCCGAAACCGAAGCATCATCAGGAGAATTAGCCCCACGACAAAATCGTCCAAAAAAGTTACAGTCCAATCAAATGTATGTAAAGATAACATTTTGAAAAAGGTGAATTTATGTATTGCGTAGCCCGAAACAGCAGTGGGCCCCCACACGCATGCCACGAGGTGTCCGATTGCTTGTCGTGTAACGTTACTGAGGTGAAGCGAACCTCGCCACGACAAGTTATGACACGACAACAAACGCCGACACACGTGATAAAGCTTTCTTTATTTTTGATATGTACTCCTGTTAGCCTGAAACGATTGTTGCCACGATAATTTTGATATATCACTCTTTGGCGACTGAAAGTAATTGTTTAAAGTGTTTATTGTTAATTTCGTACATTTTTGTTAACTTCGTACATTTTTGTTAACTTCGTACATTTTTGTTAACTTCGTACATTTTTGTTAACTTCGTACATTTTTGTTAATTTCGTAAATTTTTGTTAACTTCGTACATTTTTGTTAACTTCGTACGTTTTTGTTAACTTTCTACATTTTTTTTAACTTCGTACATTTTTGTTAACCAGAGCATTGAGATTTATCTTTTCCCGGTACTGGTGCAAGTGGCAGTGACCCGCCTTTCGCAGGTAGCAGGTTCGTTTCCTGACCTCAACATTTTTAAAATGATTTGTTGCTTGCTCGAATCTGGGTGTATTATTATAATTAAGTTTTTTATTAATAATAAATTAAATTCTTAGTTTAAAAAAATTGTCTTTAAAAATAATATAAAATTGTGACAATAAATTAAATCTTTCTTCCCAGGCGTCATTAGACGGTATCGTCTTATGAAGCCATACAATTGTCCCACCCTTCCACTTGATCCGGTTTTTTTAACTACAAGGATTATATGTGGTATTTGCTTATATCAGAAAACTAATACTCGGTCAATGTTCTCGTATGTCAGAACCGCAAGGCGATCACGATTTATAACAAAAGACGGTAAATAATTCTGAACGCTACATTTTATATTGAATCCTGCACCTAGCTTAATATACTTGATTGACGTAATAATTATTTAAATTTTCAAAAATTCACAAAAATCTATGAAAGGATAAACAAATTCGACTTGTTTTAAAGCTTGTATTAGGCTTGTAAAGGTTATGCTAATCGGTAGTCAATAGAGAGTAATTGGGAATCAGACTAGCCTAAACTTCGACTTTGGGTGTATATTTGTATTTAAGTATGTATTAAAAAAATATATATAAGTACATATTCACCAGTTGTCTATCTACCATAACACAAATATTAAGTAACTAACTCACTTTGGGGATGGACGACCGTGTGTGTAAGTGTCCCATATATTTATTTATTAAACTTTCATCCCTAATATTTAGTTAAAATCAATTCAATAATTCATATTCATAAGGTTACTATCAATTTTTGAGTTACAAAATTACTAATAAACTTGTTAGCCCCTAGGCTAAATGCTTATGTTAGGAGTGGATTCACGTCGGTAGTATAATGGCCGGGATTCGAACCCACGACCTCTCGATCGTAAGTCCGTTACCCTAACCATTCTGCTACCGCCGCTTCGATTATTATAATTAATATATTTCATCACCTGAATACCCAATAATCGTTGTAGTCATTGAATTTATTTCAAATTACGACGAATTAACAATTGACTGAAGCCATATGTTTATGGCCCTGAATAATAGATCCAAAGGTGAGAATAGACAATAATCTATTATCGCGCGCGCTTTATTTTATTACTGGAAGGAAAACAATAAGAAATTTTGATGGCAATACAAAAGAGAATTTCAGAATGCGATCTTATTCAATGGTCAATATCAAACTAACGAAGGTTGGTGTTTGAATCAATTACGGTTTTCACATTCCCTTAACTCTAAGAGAAGTAACGTTTCACTCAACAGACGCACCTTTATTTATGCACTATAGTGAATAACAAAAGGATAAACATGAAACAAAATGAGAGTACAATTTCACTCTCTAATTGCATGGTCGGTTTCGCCATTTTGTGTAAATAATTAGCAAATATATTTTGACCATGAATTTTGTTATTTAAAAATTAGAGACCGGTCACGGTTGCTGTGGCTCATTCTGGTTTCGACTTGCCCTGGAATCAGAACTCAACAGTTAAAAATGTAATAAATATTACTTAGATTTTCTTAATGTTCTTATTACGTTAAATATGAATGAATATGAAGAAGCGGTGGTAGCGGAATGGTAAGAGTGGTGTGATCGTACAGGTCCTGGGTTGGAATCCCGGCCATTATACCACCGACGTGAACCCACTTCTAACACAAGCATTAACCTTAGCTGGAGGGGTTTACAAGTTTACTAGTAATTTGTTACTCAAATAGTAACCTTTTAAAAAATAAAAAAAAATATGCATAAAATATACAGAATTTTTTTTTAAAGGAAGTATTGTTTAAGTAAACTACAAAAACGTTCAAACCTTTTTACTTAAAGTGAAGCTTGAACTTGCCAAACTTGACCGTACATAAAACATTTCACACATTTGCAACGATAACGTCTGTAGCAAGAAATCCGTTACGCAGATAAAATAAAAAGACTGAGCTTATTTTTATCTGCCTAACGGAATTTTCCTCATTCAGAAATCCTGCTTTGTAAATGTTGTAACAGTTTTTTGGGTTAACTACATATATTTTACTAGATATTCGTTTTCAAGGAAACTGCGAGTTCTTTTTATACAAATATATAAAGTAAAGGCGTATTGATTTATTTTCTAATACATTTTCAGCTATAATCATCATTTGGATCAGTTTTCAGATCACTGAATATTATTTGTAATTTTGAAAAGCCAAGTCAAAATTAGAATGACACAGCAGAAAATACTTTTGTTTAATAATTATTATAATACACTTCCACATATGTATGACTTATTTTGTTGTTGTATATAAGAAAATGAAATTGATTACACGGAGTTCAAATATGCGAGTTTTTTTTGGAGTGTAGGCAAAAACACCTCACTTAAAAGTAAGACATAACAGATTAAGTAACAATCGCTTTTAAAATAAAAAGTTCTTACAAAAAGTTTTCCTAAAAATCAAAATACGCTCTTATCACAAGAGTGCGGTATGACGAATATTAAAATGAAATTTTATAATAATGTATACGTATTTATAAACTGAGAAGCAAATGATACCAACGTACAAGCGATCCGATCAGGTAACCACACGTTAAGTGCTTAATGTAAAATAATAAAAATTACCGTCATAATCGATATACCTTCCTTCAACCCTCCAGCAACAAAGTCGACATTAAGAAAAATAATAGCTATACAGTATGAGTTTATATGAAACCAAAAATGGATCCTAATAACATAATAATACGTCTTAAAAATTTTTAGCTGTTTATAACTCATTATGAATAATTCTCCTGTAAAACGTTTTGGAAATCTGTGTACACAAGAGGAATTCCTAAGTAGAATGCAGGCTTTTATGCAACCTTAAAATGCAACTGATAGAACACAAATTACTGAAAAATTTGATATACCAAATAATTCTTTCTTTCCCAGAAGTAGGAAATTAACAACCTGTTGTATTTTTTGTTTTGAGCGAAATATTCGTCTGGTACAGAAAATTTTGACATAGAACTTTATATTTCCGCGATGCTCGTTATTAGCAAGTTACAAAAAACATAGAAATTATCAAAATATATGCAGATTTATTCACACTATGGTAAATACTTCATTCACCGTATGGTAAATTTTCAAGTTAAGAATAACTCAATCCTCTAAACAACAAAAACCACAATTTGCTATTTTATGAGATATTCTAATAATTTGCATAATTGTCCAATGAAAATGGTTAAATTATTTAGTTGTAATGAAGAAAATTATAAGACAAGTTAAAAAGCTTTTAATAAAATTTCAAGTCCCTATTGTTAACCGTTGAGAAGATCCCCCTGGAGCCAATCCTGAAAGCATCAGCATCAGGTCATGGTTATCATAAGCATGCATTGTTATTGGGATTGGGGTTGTAAAATTTCAACACAATCGGACACCATCAAGTTAGTCAAATTTAACTTGCAAGATTCTACCTTCACATACAAACATAGATGTCAAGTTAAATAAAAGCTTTCAATAAAGTAAGCAAAGCAACATAAAACCAGAATTACAAAAATAAAGTTTTTTAATATACCTATTAATTTAATGACGTGTAAACAGTTAATTTTAACAAGCATTTGCCATTTTATTTTCTCATTACGCACAACATCTGTAGTTGTAAGCATAGCAAATTATTATCATTACTAGCAACATGGCACGAGCAAAAAAAACAGTACTGTCGTAACTGTGTCGGCATCAAGCTATGAACGGAGACACAGAAGAGCTCTTAACGCCGGACATTATTTGCAATAAAACTTCCTTCAAAAAGACAATACCCACTTTTTATATGTATTGTCAAAGTCAACGCGCCAAGTGATAAAATATGGTGCTGTATACGGTAACAAGGCTAGAGACAATGCGAAAGTTTTTATACTTAGTAGCAGCGCTCTTAGATCATTACAATAGCATAAAGTGGCCAGTTATGAAGTAGCCACTTGAACTTGATCCAAGACCGGTTTGTAGTTTAACATTTTTACAAAAAGTAATCTTCCGTCGTTAAACAGCTAAAATAGAATTTCCTAAACGTAATCCAGATTTAGATTAAGATAGAAGTCATGTAGAAAACTATAATTTTAAGAAAGCGTGAGTAAAGTTACAATTTAAAGTAACTTAAAAATATGAGATATAAAAACCAATCTCGAATTATCGATACACCGCGAACAACCGATCCATAAAAGTCAGAAAAAGAAAAATCGAATATCGTATAAAATCGTATCTGCAAGAGATAAGGGCGGCGACGCGTTCGTGCCGCGTAGCCCACGGCTGCAACTCAATATTTCATGAAACAACCGATTTATATGCGCGCCCAAGCAAGTCTTAATGTGCACCATATGCAATTACTATTAAAACATCCATGTGACTATTAAAAATGTATAACGAATATCAACCTGTACTAATGGCAGGCTAACACATTTTAAATGAGATTGTAGTTACAATTATTGTAAATGTAAATAATCCATTTATAAAACAAAATGATGAAATTTAAAGGAATAAGATGAATAATAATGAACATAAATAGATCGATCTTTTTTGCAAAACTAAATAAATTACTTTAGGCTAACTTACGGAAACTGAATAATTGATACGGAAAGAAATCTATTCACTGATAGAATAAATTCCTTTTTAATAAATACTACTATTACTAAGCACTACATATAGTCCTAAAAATGAATTTTGAAATTTTTTTTAATATAAGAAACAAAAAGTAAACTAAGCAATTTATAACAAAATATTGTACAAATTATGAAATTTAAACATCCGAGGATACGAGAAATAGTAAGTGTATTATTTGAGTAAGAAGACAATAAAAGAAGCGGCGGCGTTTTTGTTTATTTTATATAATTTATTTATAACAATATTTCATACTAAAGACCAAGCAACAACCTAATTTCAATGCAGGCCTACCGCGGCATTAAATCGGCCACTGTTGAATGCATTACTAGGTTGATGCCAGCAATCGATGATTAACATACAATAATGAAAGTCATAATACAGTCAATACATTCCTTGCAAGAGATGTAAGTTCATCTCTGCGTCCATTACAAACATAGGTACATATTACTATAACGCCGATGGCATCGACATAATAGTTGGTAAGATCAATTTCGCAATATTTTTACTTTAAGAAATACCTCGGGATAAAGAAAAGGATAAACTTAAAACTATAAATAATATTAGATTATTCTACAACTTCTATATTTAATTTTTATACAATCATTCCCTTAAAGTTTATTATTCTAAAGATAAGAAACTTTGTAGATTATAATTAGTCTTACGTATATTAGAGACAGGTAGGCTTAACTAATACTTAGATAAAAAGTACTTAGGATTACAACATTTATGAGTTCGGTAAGTAAAATCCGGATAAATATCAATTAATACCATTTAATAAGTGTCAAAGACTTGTGTAGTATGTCAAACAGATTATTATTTTTTTCGACAGGTAGTTGCTTCTACTTGTCACTCTAAACATTTTTATCTGATTATTTCTCGCATGATTAAGGTACATTTCAGTATTGAGATTATAAGACAATGTTGTTTTGAAGGTCCTTCCGAAAATATGACCTGAACAATACAAAAGAAAAATAGTATTTGTAAATATTCATGCAAACTTTTTTTGTAAATTTATTTTTGTATATATGCAAAGTCGTCATTCTTCTGCCCTTATCCCTTTCAAAGTGTGGTTTGCACTATATATTTGTCTCTTCCATTCTCTCCTGTCATTCTTCCACTCATGCGCTCTTTTATATGTATATACTTCACACAATCCAACTATCTCTGATTTATATCTGATTTATTTATATCTATAAGAAGCAGGCGTTGCTTTGCGGAACTCATTATTGTACAGAAGTTACAATAGAATTTCTTAGCAAAGTAATTTTATTGAAACTTGCCAACCATCTCTTTTTTCTCCCTCTACTCACATATCTAAACACATTCATATTTAACATTCGTTTAGTCACATGATATTGATTTTATTTTGTATATATGCACAGAGTATATATTTTTAGTATCTAAACAACAAAGTACGTTTAAAAATAAAATTAGATTTTATGCAATTCGCATGATAATTCACCTTTAATACAAGTATAGCTTTGTCCATGAATATTATAGAAATATATTTCTAAGATTTTCTTGCTGCATAAAAGTCATATTTCTTCCCGTATAACGCACAGTAATGAAGAAACCGGTGTTGGCGTATATTTGCTTGTACACTTAAATAATTGTAATTTAAAACATATTTCGTAATGTTTAGTTGTGCGTTATATCTTACGTATTTGGTACAGCTGTCTTAAATAATTATGCGATTACATTTATCTATATTTTACTTACTATAAGCATTCTAATTTAAAAAAAAAGGTTACGACTTAATCCATATTTTGAAAACTATTTATAAGTGAACTTTATTCATCCTTATTAACTTAAATGCGTTAGTTTACCTTAAGTATTTCATGCTTTACATTTTCATCCACCGTATAATTCAAAAGACTATCTTAGAAGTTATTGCAAAATAAAAATGTAATAAAATAAAAAAAAGTTGGACATTTATTTATCATTCTCCTGCCCTTATATCACTCCAAGGGGGGTCGGCGCAACATCCTTTAAACATGTTGTTACATGTTTTGGCTAGTTACTTTACGATCGGCCGCCTGCTTGAATTAAACTTATCTTAGTAGCCTTTTACGACACTTCCGTAAAAAATCGGGAGGTCTATTCTACTCAGCCGGACACCATAGGCCGAGTCAACTTACCTTAGTCGCCTTTATCGGTAAGAAATGAGGGTGGACTATTCTACTCAGCTAAATATAACACGGCTAAGTTAAAGATATTTATAATGCCAAATTATTCTGAAAAGTTGTCTCGAAATTGCACCTTTAATGAGATCTTTCATATTAGTAGCCGTTACTCAGACTCACTTAAGATATACATCTGAGAATGCACGTTTTAGTCATGTTGTGCAATAAAATAAAGTGTCCCTGGTTCGTATTCTTGGGATAAAATTTATCATTTCTCATAACGCTTTGTAAATATCTCATTTTTTTACTTATCCTCCTAAAGTTCTTGGAACTTCATATTTAATGCTTTATAAATTGATCCAACTTAAAAAATATTTTAAAAAATAACGGCCTGATATTATCCCAGTTTTGTGTGCTAAATTGGAATTATCAATTAGACTCATAAGTTTTAACTCTAGTTTAGAGAAACTCATGGGGCACTCACTCACTCAACACTGGGGCCTGCCTGGTGTTTGCCGTGACTCCCTTGAAAGAGTCGAACGGTCTTACCGCTGGGGTATCACAGATATTTAAAAAATATATTAAGTAATTATCATATTGTAGATATTTCTTTACGTTTTTGTTTCCACCGGAACATCTTAACTTGTAAAACGTGCATGGTTGAAGTAGCAGTGACAACTAATATATCATAATAAAAAATATAACGTTAGCAAAAAAGAGGTATAGCTCCTCACTTAGTTGTATTTTTTAATTGTAGAACAGCAAGTCAAGATTCCGAAATAAATATATTCACTAGAATACACTCTACATGAAGCATTAAAATTGACTGAATATGAATATTGATATTAATTAGCGTTTAACAGAGGTGGTATTTAAGTTTTGAGTATTAAATTTTTAATTAAAGTACCGCTGAATCTATCGATGCTGAATCGCACCGCTAGTTGTATTTGTCCAAGAAAACATTATGAAAAACATTTATTTTTGTTGTTATACTTGTTATTATATTTTGCTCATAAGATTTCTGGCATGTGGAATGTTGACTTAACAGTTATATTACCTTCAGATATTTCGGTCAACGTCAATTATAGTTTCTCCATAGTCGCGTCCTTCCTACTAATATTATAAAAGCTAAAGTTTGTGAGTATGGATGTGTTTGTTACTATTTCACGGCGAATCCGCTGAACCGATATGGATGAAATTTGGCACAATTATTCCTTATACACTGAGGTAACATGTAGGCTATAGAAATCCTGTTAATTCTACAGGAATAAAATGATTTTGGAAAGCGCCAGTATTATCGACCTATCACACGAGAACAGTCCACGCGAAGTCGCGGGTTAAACCAGGGTAACATATAGGCTATAGAAATCCTGCTAATTCTACAGGAATGGGATGATATTTAAAAGCGTCATCTATTATCAAACGATGGATATATTTGCAGGGTTGTAGAATGACATAACCTTCGAATTTATTCCAAAACTACGGCCTACAGTTTTTCCCCTACAAAAGCCCCTACATGCTGAATTTCAAGAAAATCGTTGGATTAAAGATAAGTTAAATTCTTAACAAAGAAAGATATAAGTAAACTCTACACGTTCTCCACAGTAACATAAAATGAAACAGGATGAACTGAACAAATAACTGCTGTCAAATGATTTGCATACTTTCAAGTTCGGCCATCACAATGTTGTAATACGTCCGTCGTATTACTTATCAGTATGTCATGCGTGCGTTATCTACACCGGCGGCTGATGGATCGTTGTTACACGGTCACTCCCATTGCTTAACTTGTCCACTCGACCATTCCCGAAGTTAGCGCCCTTTACGTCGTCAGCCATGTTCAATTATCCTTCTTATTTTATCTGTTCAAGCGAAGTTGTATGGCCTACTTACAGTGGGTAGCTCGATACAAGTAATACAATTCCAAGTAATGCGTGAAAACATTAGATGTATCCTAAATGTAGATCAATTAAATTTAATTAAATAATTATAATTAGAAAAAAGTTATAAATATAAGCTTTACATATTTAAAACTTATATTTGCATTTCCTGCCAGCGCGTTGCTGTGTTTCAGCTTATTTTCGAATTGCTCTCGAACTTAAAAGTGAAAAAAATGTCTCAATCGTCATCAAACTTTACAGTAACATCCTGTGGTTCATTCTAATGATTGTCTGAAAATTTCATTAAAATTGGTCCAGCCGTTTCACAATCTATAAAGGATATACAAACTAACATTCATTTTTATATATTAGATAAAAAAATGAAGCAAAGGTGTAGTTTTTATAAGGCGTTTATTATTGAACAAATTATCGTTTTTGACTTTTACTACAATATTAGGTAATAATGTCAATTACCTATGTGCTTTACAGATCTTTTATTTGCACTAAATGTTGGTTCAAAGTTTTACTCAAATATAGGATACATCATGATCATAGTTATTGAAGTGTAAGTAAGCTTGTTTGTAAAGTAAAAAGAGAATAAAGTATGCCAATTGCAATTTTATAACTACAAGAAACAAAAAATATAGTACCATATTGCGACCATTAATACGTTACTAAAATTCTTAAAACTTATTCAAAAGTTCAATGACAACCTCCAAAATACAAGAAATGATATAAGATTAAATCCAAAATATATCTTTATTAAAATTTACATTTCAAAAACAACTTAAAGCCATATATATATATAAAGCACAATTTTAAATAACAAGTTCAAATAATGGAAGACGATAAATCTAGACTTGATTATTTATTACAATAATCACCAATTTCCATTCGAATAGAAAAAATATACATTGACGTTTAACATTATAAGAACAGTAAATCATTCGTTTAATTTAATGAATTGCCAATTTAAATTTTTATGCGATAGGTAGCTACCAAGTTGACAGTCTAGTAAACTTGATCGAAGCAAAAAACTGTGGCATATGCACACTTGCCTATTATTTGAGACATTGAGCGGTAGGAGATGTTATCTGTTGGAACAGGTAACAAATAGCAACGGGGTTACAAAAACAGGCCCCTCCAAACCTACACAACGAAGTCAGCTACAATAGAACACGTCAGATTATAAGATGAATGATTTTTATTTCTGCGTCCAGTCCGCTACACATTTAAACTGTATGAATACAGCAAATATGATATACAGATACGACTTCAATAACAATAATGAATAAGGCAAACTCGCAAAGAACGCTCTTTACAAATTTTAATAAATACAATTTTTAATTAAGCCGTATGCTCAAATATAAATGTTGGATAGTGAATACATCAATGCCACAGCTAATTATGGCGGGATCGCGCTTATTTAGAATTGAATTGTGCAATGCTCGGACGGTACAGGGCTGCATATTAAAGCTGAGTGTCGGATATCCGACGTCAACCGTGTACAGACAACAAAAAAATATCTTTCTTACTTTTTTAATTGATCTGCGCAAAAAAGTCCGTGGGCTTTTTATATGACATAAAATTGTAAAGGATTTGTATAATTTTTCGATATTTGTACAAATTTAAAAATTTCACGCTCCTTACGAAATTTACAAAAAATTCTCTGAAACGGATAATTAGCTGGATCATTTTCAGTATTCATTAGTACTGTTAGTAGTATTTAGCAAGTATGTACACCATTGCTGACCGTACTAGTGCAATCCCAAACAATGGCTGCTAATAATAAGGAACGTATTTACGAGCATACGTGCTCTCGGAGCTGAGACGAGCCAGCTCTATTGTACTCAGACCTCCTATGATTATTTCAGCCGCTTGCATTTTTTCCACCAAACGTCCGTTTTTACGATCCCATGATGAAATAAATCTGGCGTAAGACACATAAACCTAATTTATGATTTTCCTAATAGTTTTAACTGAGAACTCATTTATGAGTATGTACCAATCATTATTGTTATGAACACATAACTAAACCAGCAGTAGCGTTACGTAATCGCCTAATAATTTCTTTGTATTTATATTTTTTAAGTTAATCTTTTTTTTTTTTTTTTATGTCAGGAAAACCCATTATGGGTCATCACCGCCCGACGGGGACGAGCGGCGGGTATGTCGGACTCTCACCGACTAAAAACCTGACAGTGCTCCACCGCGCTGCTGGTGGCGGGGATAGGGTACCTATAAAGACATTGCCCCCATCCCCGCCAGCAGCAGCTCTGTACCCCGGAGAGCGCCACCTCCGGGTCGGGGTCTCTCTTAACAGTGGCCCCTCCCTCCGCTAATCGATGCATCGGGAGCACCAGATGCATCGACCGCCTCGGGGACCTAACTCCAGCGAGCGTCCGATACCCCGTTCGGACCGCTCGGAGGTCCCCGTTAGGGCGGCATGCGACGGACTTCGGCGAGTCGCCTGCGCCCCGCTCGCCTGCGGCGGATCGGATCCAAGGACTCGACTTCCCGGATCCGCCCCGCCGCCTCCTTCCGCGAGATTACGTCCTCGCAGAAGGAGGCCATCGCTGCCCACGATCCCTCCCTGTCCACCATGGCACGAACAACAGTGGGCAAGGAGAGATCGTGCCCCACCTGTGCCACGAGCTCTGCCCGCTGAACTGCCCAAGCTGGGCAGTCCGCGAGCGTGTGCAGCGCCGTGTCGAATTCGGCGCCGCACTCGTGGCACTCACCGGTCGGTTCGCACCGGGCCACCCGCCACAGATACCTCCCGAAGCAACCATGTCCGGAAAGCACCTGTGTCAGGCGGAAGGTGAGGACCCCATGCCTCCTGGCGACCCAGCCCTGGAGAATGGGCTGGATAGCTGAAATCGTCCAGAATCCTGCACTGGGCGATTCCAGCCGCCGCCTCCATTGGCGGAGGAGCTCCACTTGGGCTGCCCTCCGCCAGTCCACCACTACCGGCGCTGAGTCTCCCCCCGATGAACGGGTTTCAACTCTACGCCGGTAGGCCTGAGCAAGTACCTTGGCCTCTAGGTCCCATGGAGGGGACCCGGCCAAGGCGCAGGCCGCCTCGCCGGAGATGGTCCGGTAGCCCCGTACAATTCTGACCGCAAGAATCTTCTGCGCCCCACGCAAAAGAGGCAGAGACCTGGCGGTCAGTCGCTCCGCCCATACGGGAGCACCGTACAGGGCCATTGACCGAACCACTCCGGCGTAAAGGCGCCGGCAGCCTGCATTTGGCCCCCCCACATTCGGGAGGAGCCTGCTCAGGGCTCCAGCGGTCGCCTTTAGTCTAGGGGCGAGCCGCCGGAAGTGGGCCTCGAACGTCCATCGGCTGTCGAGGAGCAATCCCAGGTACTGTAATGTACCCGAGATTTCGATGGACGTCCCGCCCACCACCAACCGGGAGCCCACTGGGGGCGCCATCCGAGGCCTGTGGAAGCAAATGGCCTCGGATTTCTCCAAGGCCACCCCCAGTCCCAGCCGGCAAATCCGGGCCACAACGTGAGCCGTGGCCGCGGTCGCCAGTACTCGGGCTTCCCGGTGGGTGCTCGCGCGGGCAGCCACGAGGGTGTCGTCTGCATAACAGAACAAACGCACCCCCGGAAGCATTTGCCCGCGCAGCACCCAGTCGTAGCCGATGTTCCACAGGAGGGGGCCAAGAACCGACCCCTGTGGAACACCGCACGACATCCTCCGCTCCTTCCACCCACCCCCAGCCGTCGGGTACCTGACAGCGCGGTCAGCTAGATAGTTACTGACCACACGCTGCAGGTACATGGGGATGCGGTGGAAGCGTAGGGCCTCCTTGATCACTCCCCAGGGCAAGGTGTTGAATGCGTTAGCGATGTCCAACGACACCGCCAACACCACCTCACGCCGGGTTGTCGCCTCCTCCGCCAGAAGTCTCACACCCTCGATACAGTTTTAAGTTAATCTTTGTCATTATAATATTTAACTAAATTCTAGTAATATTAGTAAATTAATTAATTAAGGTTTTTATGATTACATTTGTTTGGGCGCAGGTGCCATGCATGCAATTTTTTTTAATTTATCTTTGACTATCAAAGCTCTAATTCCCTTCTTATTAAAATTGTGTATGCTATATTCTTCATAATAAAAAATCTTTTCTTTAATAGCAATCGTACTGAAACAGCCCGAAAGCATGAGAGAGAGATCCCTTGTCAGAGAGTCACGGATTCCCGAAGAGTTGCGAGTCCCTTTCTAGGGGCCCTTACTCACGGATTCTGTTCCTAATAGCTACGCTACGCTAACGGTAATTTATAGAAAAAATGGACGTGGATAAGAATAGAAAATGTCGCAAAGTACATAAAATTATACGTCCTATACCTAACACCTTTAAATGTAAATATTCAACAGTAACCTATAAATGACACCATTTTATTGTATCGTGACATTAAACTGAACATGTTACTTAACGAACCTACAAATACATTCCGAAATTCACGTAACTCGATACTAAGACCGGTATTGCAAAGCTAGATTTGCTAAATTCAGCCTACACGATGACCCAAATACGCCAGCGCCTGCGCACCCGGCGCCCGCCAATCATATACCACCATTCAAATTTCGAATCGGCGCCAATTCATCTATGACTATAGATAATAAAATCAGTCTTGTACACTGTCTAGTTATTGAGCAATACTGCCCTTTATTGGCTGCTGATTAGAGACTGGAAATGTTAACCTTCAATTTAAATTTAGGAACGACGATATACCTTTATATTACAACTAATTTAATGTGTAAAATGGAACTTAAAAGAATGTTGAAAGCTTAAAAAAAGAAAATGTATTTATTGTATTAGGTCTTTTCTATTTTTAAATTTTGAATTTTAATTGGTTTTGAATTTTAATTGGCTCAGCCGGATACCAATCGGTGGACCCACCGATTGGTATCCGGCTGAGTAGAATAGACCATCCTCATGTATTACCGAGGTGTCGTAAAAGGCGACTAAGGTTATTTGACTCACCGTGTGGTATCCGGTTAAGTAGCATAGACACCCCTCTTTCTTATCGAGGTGTCGTAAAATACGACTAAGATAAGTTGACGTCAGGCAGGCGGCTGGCCGTAAAATACGTAGCCAAATCTTGTGACAACATGTTGTAAACATGTTGTCACAAAATTGAAGAGCCGACCCCACTTAGAGTGGGATAAGGACAGGAAGATGATGATTTAACTAATTTGGGACCCATTTGCGATCCTAAGATTCTGTACCATCCGAATGGTACATAAATAGCCAAACGCAGTAGCTATCATTCTTAATATAATCATTAACAAACCCTTCATTAGAACGTATATCAGATATATTTTTTTATCATAATAGACAATCAGTTTTTTTTAAATTAATATATTAAAGACTAGACAAAGAAGTGGTAATTGTGATATTGTAGAGGGGAAGATTAATCGGTCCTTAATATAATGCATGCTTATTAAATTTAGTGACATATTTTCAAGAAAATGAAACATTCGTTCAAAAATATGAATTACATTATACATTAACTCGGACTTAATTAATTTAATTTTGAATTATCGTGATTCAATTTCATAACATGACAGTTTCTAACAACATATCATAGCCTTACTCTTTTTCTATTGCTAGTATATTTCAAATGGTTTTTAGGTAACCTGCTAATTTTCGAACAAAAATATAACGGCAAAATATGATTTTTAAACATGTTCTCTTTATCGTCAAGAATCGAACAATGTGTAAGAATCTTTATACAACCATTAAATGTCCGACAAAGCTTTCCACATCGAATCGTTAACTCTAACACTGAGGCGTAAAACATCGTAAAACGTGCAAACATTATGCACCTATCCTTTTTATAACCAAGAAAAATTCATAGTTAACAAACCCGCTAGTTATATTCGTGTTACACGTTTTATTTCTTAAGGGTAGGTTTAGCTAATAATCCAAAATTTTTTGGAAAACTAAGTTATTTTTCAAGTTATAATGAGTATATATTATTATTACCTTCAACTTCTGTATGATAATAAACAAATGTAAAATATGCCTAAGTATATAAATACAACAGAAAAATATTAATAGTATATTTGTGTGTTTTTAAAAAATCAATTATCACAACCAAGACAAAAATTTTGGTTTATTATAAAATATTACAAAGAGCTTTCTCTAAATAAAAATAAACGGCTAAATGTACCGAATGTAAAACAAATCAAGTTCAGAAAGTTTTTAAAAAATTTCATGTCCCTACTGTTAACCATTGAGGAATTATCTCGGAGCCTATCCTGCAAGCAGCATCAGGTCATGTTTATGGGACTGGCCCAGTATTTAAAATGTCAGCTCAATCGGAAACCGGGAAGTGGCTTAAATTTAACTTGCAAGATTCCATCACATATATACCAACTTCCTTCACATAAAAAGTCAAGTTAAAAGCCTTCAAAAAATATTTTAGTCTTACTACAAACATGTCTGAGGTTTTATAATGCACAGATATACTCCTAAGCCTCGATCGAATGTTTCGGATTCCTAATGAGCAAAGACTATGGAGCACCTCAATTTATTACCATTACTGTGAAATTTATTACATTGTATGAGAGCGCTATTTCTTTTTTATCGTAGGTATTGAAATATGTAAGTATTGTGTGAAAAATAAGCTATCACGTACGCCAAGCCACTCACAGTCAAAAGCATTTACTTGTCTACACTTAAAATATCTTATTACAAAGCTTATATTTTATTTACACTCTGAGAGCTCTACACGACTTTGAGAATACAAAGAAGTAGCCTTGCACTAGCTATAAGTACCAACAGTTTCAATAATTTGGGTAACCATTATTATTTTAAGTGTAGTAAATACGAGGTGTGTTCAAAAAGTATCGCGAATTTTGAATTTTCGCGAGTTACATATATTCCAATTTCGATTTTTTTGTGGCGTTACGTTGGTACATATGTCTCTCACTTATGCTGACAAGTTGGGCCATTTTGAATGTTCGGTTAATTGTTGACAGCTGCTTTGCTTGCACGTGTTTTGGTTCGTCTTCGATTTTTACCTATTCAAAAAATGGAACAAGGAACCTGTATCGATTTTTGTGTGAAAAACGAAATTAAGTGCACGGATGCATTCCGAGTGTGGACTGTGGCATATGGCGAAGCTACTTTGGACAACGTTTACGTTTATCGGTGGTACAAAATGTTTTTAAAAGACCGAGAAGATGTGAATGAAGAAGAGCGTGCCGGACGCCCGAGCACTTCAACAACAGACGAAAAAATTGATGAATTGAAGAAAATGGTATTGGCCAATCTTCGAATCATCGATAGAGAAATTGCCGAGGACCTAGGCATATTGATTGGCTCGTGCCATTCTATTTTAATCGATAATTTGTGGAAAAACAAAAATTGGCTTTTGCACCTTGATAACGCCCCTGTTCACACATCGCTGCTTGTACGCGACTTCTTGGCCAAAAACAACAGACCAATGATACCGCAGCCACCGTATTTCCCAGATCTGGCCCCCTGTGTCTTTTTCTTGTTCCCGAAACTGAAGAGGCCCATGAAAGGACGACACTACGCCACGATTGACGAGATAAAGACGGCATCGAAGGAGGAGCTGAACAAGATACAAAAAAATGATTTTTTGAAGTGCTTCGAAGATTTGTAAAAACGTTGGCACAAGTGTATAATATCCCAGAGGGATTACTTTGAAGGGGACAAAATAGATATTTACGAATAAATAAATAATTTTTGAAAATTCACAAAATTCGCGATACTTTTTGAACACACCTCGTATATAGCCTCATTTCTAATTTGATTACATAGAGACACTCCAAGCAAAGCTTGCTCCATCGCTGAGTGACTCTGGGCTTTCATATGAGGTTATAGTTAGCTACCACATTTCAGATCCGTATCTCATTACTGGCAACATGCGCTATAATATATCTCTATCTATATAATAATATTATAAATCCTATTGTCCGATAGGAACTGAGTATTTGTTTAATATTTGTTTTGCAAAATGAACTAATAATTATCATTTATCAATAATTATCATCAATATTTCTATTTTCAACAGTAATCCTATCGCAATTTATTGTTTAGAAAAACATTGAAATTGTTGGAAGATTTAATGATACATAAGTAGGTGGCGATTAAAAATAATAAAATACTAACTCAAAACAACGGAGCTTAAGAATTTCACATAGTGATTCTATAGCACATAACCAAAACTTTTCGATGCATCTTGGTCGCTCTAAAGTAAGTTCTTCGAGTAAAGCTTTTTAAAAGCTTTCATCGGTGCACAATGTTGAGCTACAGTGAAGATAAAACGGGTACCTTAGACGAAAGTGCCGGTCCCATAAATATGTTTAGTTTCTCGCTTTGTTATACTGATAAAAAACCTTCAACTATTATCAACTATAAGAGTTTCTTGATTTAAAAAACATATACATATAACTCTACGCAACATATAAAAACGTAAATGTACGAGAGTAATATACCCGTAGTATACCGTCTCAAACATTTTCATTTGATTTAGGTATATTGACATTTCATTCATTTATCGCGGATTCAAGCAAAATAATATTATTATTATTTTCATTAAAATTATACCTGTCGTATACCTGTCTCTTAGTCTAGGCGAAAAAAATACAAAATAAATTCATCTTGAGTCCAGTACATTTTTCAATAGTTATTTTAAAATATGAGTAAATGCTACAAACAAAAGATGCTCTAAACAATTGAATATAATTTTATCGAATTATTTTTATTGATTAAAGCATAAACAATGTACAAACATAGACTATATATATTTATTTTTTTTCGGAATATTAGAAACAGCTCCAACGATTCCTGAAATTCAGCATGTAGGGGGTTTTGGGGAAAAAAAATCGTTTTATCCGTGTTTCTGGGCATTAAAAAATATTAAAATTTATATTTAATACAAAACACTATTTTTGCCATAAACTGTCAAGTCAGCTAAGCTTATTCGGGGAACGGGCAGTCTCGAGTAATGGAAATATCTAGGATGGATCCCCAGCTACATTATTTTTTTTAAGTTTCCTTTTTTTTATTTTGTAAAAATTAACGAACAAAGCTCGGCAACCAGGTACTATATTACACAACTTATTAAGTATGTTTTGTTTAAGTTAATTTATTGATGTGCTCGAAAAGGGTTGTTTCCTTTGCTTATATCTCGCAGTCTTCCACCCACGGTGCGTAATATGAACGCGTGTTTTTATTAAATTTTACAAAATATTTGAAACCCAAAACCCATGTCATGATAATTAATTGAAGTGTGGTAGATGTAAAAAATTAATGGTGCTTGGATGACTTTGGCGGTTTCGTTGAAGGCAAGCAAATAAGAGAGTATTTAGAGATAAGTATAAAAAAAATCCAGAATACTTTAAAAAACATATTTTATATGATTGTTTATATTATACTAGCGGCCTGCCCTTGCTTCGCACGGGTATAAAATATATATCCCATGTCAGTCACTGTAAAAAAATGATTAAAATCGATCCAGTAGTTTTGATTTATTCATTACTGCCCGTGGCCCGCAAGCGTTAAATTTGGAGAAAAACAATTTCCTCTCCCTATACCAAGACGATTTCCTGCTATCTTTGGAATATGTATTTTATTTTTACAATTAATTACAGAATGTCTTTAAACAAACTCTTAAAGATTCGAAGTGCTATAGGGTGAAGCGCGGCGTCCTCACGGCATTTTAAATCTGTAATATCTCCGAAAATGTTCACTTAAATTGCATGCTGTAAACGGCCATATTGATCTATATTAAATCAACAATTTATTTAAGGTACTCAATTGGATAAGGATAAATGCTGTATTGTATAAAAACTGCTTCATAAATAAGGCATTATTTTTCGTAAAAAGTAAATGAAAAAATAGGCTATTATGGGTTATCCATAAGAGATAGATATATACCATCGCGGACTTTTCTGTAGACCTTTTTAAGGTGTACAAATACTTAGTACATCATTTTGATAAATCTCGTAGGGTTTAGCCTGCGTTTGCAATGTAAGCGGAAAAAAATGTAATTATTTACAGAAACCTCAAAAATTACAGTATTTCTCTACTTCGTATTGAATGTTATTATACGTACAAACCTTCCTCTGGAATCACTCTATCTATTAAAAAAAACCGCATCAAAATCTGTTGCGTAGTTTTAAAGTTTTATGCGTACATACGGAAATATGGACTTTGTTTTATAATATGTAGTGATGATAAACTCTAATTGATTTTTCCAAGTTATAGTTATGTTATGTTTTGAGTTTATACAAAGTCGTATACGTTCATATACAAAATAACTTTTGTTCATCATCATCCTGCCCTTATCCCACTCTAAGTGGTGTTGGCAGAACATACTATAAACATGTTGTCACATGATTTGGCACCGAATTTTATGACCGGCCGCTTGCCTGACGTCAACTTAGTCGTATTTTACGACACCTCGGTAAGAGGAGGGTGGTTAATTATATTCAACCGGATACCACACGGTGGGTCAACTTACCTTTTACGACACCTCGGTCAGAAATGAGGGTGGTCTATTCTACTCAGTCGGATACCATACGACGGGTTAAAATATAATAAAAAAGCTTTTGTTATAACATGAACATACTTATACACTGTAAAGAGTCTTCGACTGGCAATTATTTCTTGCTTACACCTGCTTATCATTCTCACTTAATTTGACAGATCATTCATGCTTAAGGAAATATTATTAATATTCATAAATTTTAATCATCATCACAACACAAGTAAAGATATTTATAAATATTAAATTTAATAATTGAATATTATAAAATTAATTATTCGTCTAAAACAGTCGAGTCTAAACAGTGTCTCCCAACCTTTTTTTGTGCCATATTAAAAAATAAATTGTTCACTTAAGATACTTAAATGATAGACTAAAATTATAACTGTTAATTGTTTATCGTAATTATTTAAGCAATTGGTGAAATCTAGCAATGCATTTAATTGGCGTGAAACGAAAGGATTAAACTCGTGTCAAGTCCATTATCGAATTCTACCATACCCCCCTTCCCTAATCCCCCTTATTGGGCGTGGGCCCCACGTTGAAGAACACTGGTCTAAACAGCCTACAGTAAAACACATTCAATACACACATTCAAATAAGCTTTTAAAATAAATCCCACATGCGTCGGTGACAAAACCTTCTCGATCCGGAAAAACATTCTTAGGTCAGATAATATATAGCCGTCGCTTAAACAAAAGTAGATTCGATATTTCAAACCACAGCTAAGTTATTGACCGTTATTAATAACAAGCCTCTTCTAACTTAATCTGAGTTGAAAGCATTGAGTCGCACGTCGTCGTAGTCAATGTATTGTTCTGATAGCAAATGGAATACTCAACGCGTCTTATCTGAACATTATACTTTAGGGTTCTATTGATTGTGTACACTCACGAATATATTTGTAAGTACTTTTAGTCTCATTTAACAAAACTAAGTAATAAAACAACTTATATACGTTTACACTTGCACAGAATATTAAATTAAAATATTATTTTTTACATTAGAATTTCAAGACTAAAATATATACTATTATATAAAGCTAAAGAGTTTTTTTTTAATTTTTTAAACGCGCTAATCTCAGTAACTGCTGGATCGATTTGAAAAATTATTTTACTGTAAGATAGTCCATTTACTAGGAAGATTACCGATTCATTATAAAAATATTAATTATTAATATTAATAATGTGAGCTGTAGCTCACATTATTAATATTAATAATGTGAGCTGTAGCTCACCAAACAACATAATGTCTAATTACATGCAAAGAAGAAAATGTAAGCTATCCTACTATTATTATAAATGCGAAAATAAGGATGTATGTTTGTTAATCTTTCGTGGCGACTCCGCTGAACCAATATCGATGAAATTTGGCACAATAATGGCTAATATACGGGGTAACAAATAGGTTATAGATATTCTGTTAATTCTACAGAAATACGATGACATTGAAAAGCGCCATCTATTATCAAAGTATCACGCGAACGAAGTTTCGGGTAAAGGCTAGTATTAATATAAACAAACATCAGTAACATAAAAATTAAGTCACCTTTTCAAGTAGTTAAGAATACAATCGAATATAGATACGTTTTTGGGCAGATTTTTTGAAGAGCATGTCCCTTTGTATCTTATTTGAATTGAATATAAACAATGCGAGCTGTGCGCGTTGTTTACAATTTTTCTTAAGGCATTTAAATTCTACACTGAAAAGAAGGAATAGATTAACTAGATGTACATTTTATGTATATTTGTTTTACACCAAGTACACATCATAGAGCTACTATAGTAGAGTAAGGAAACCAGCCTTAAAATATGCCATATTAGAATAAAGAGAAAGCAAATTAGGGCGATATATCTGTCTCATTTTTTTATGTATGATTAGACAAAGATAAGTATATGAGTGTCATCTTCCTCATCTCATAATTTAGTGTGTCACTATCACTTACGGGCCTGCCATTGGCTCCCCCATTCTAGCATTAATAAATCTATGGTCTACACAGCAATAAAAAAAATTAAATGCAGATCTACCAATAAAAAAAACAGAAAAACAAACATATATGTATTTCTTATATTTATTAGAAAAAAAGTCTTTAATATTAGTATAACGTAACATTTAATCCCTTATGTAACAAAATTCTCAAAAAAACAAATACTCTGTTTAAATATGAATATTAAAAGATTGAAATTTCACTTTGTTATTATTGCATTAGAATGCAATAATAATAATTCTAATGATTTGATATTGATTCTAAAATTGCAAAAAATTTGTACATATGTGTAAAAAGTTAAACGTGTGAGATAAATAATAATTTTCTATTTTTCATATACTCTTCTAACGATAACATTATCACCAAATACATACATACTTCATATGTATTTTAAAATATTTCAACACTCATTGCTTAAAGTACATTCATAATTCAATTAATGTATACCAATAAACATTATAATTGAGGTGGCATTTAGATTGAAATTTAAAAAAATACTCGACTCAATTGTTCCTCGTTAGCGAGGTATGGTTGGAGTTAGTCTAAAGAATCGAAGTATCTCTTCAGTATTAGCGCTGTGTCATGCTTTGGGACAGTGTCGACTTTAGAGCAGCCTGTATTGTTAACGAATAATCAACATCTGACAGGATATGCTTAAAAATTACTATACTTTTTATATTTATACTAGCTGATACGACAAACATTATTTTGGTAAATAAATAATTCTAGAGAATTTCTAGTGTACATAATAAAAAAAAATTAAAAAATGTTTTGACAACCGTTATCACTTCATACCCCTAGGTATGAAAACTAGATAGTAGTAGACTAGGTCGATTGTCAGACCTGGAGAATATGTATACAGAATTTCATAAAAATCGGCCAAGCCGTTTCGAAGGAGTATTGTAAATAACATTGTGGTTATAAGCCAGTTTTCCCAGGCGGCCTAAGAGCCCTTAAAACGTCTTATTTCCAAAATAAACATCCATTAGTAATGTTGAAGATACTAAAACTATTAATAAACAGGAATAGCATACGTTAGCTATCAATTTCATTATACACCTACTTTGATTTTGTTTGTTGTATAAATGGCGCTGCAAATCATATTATCTTTATGATTTAAATGGGAAATAATATTAATTAAATGAGTAATAATCTTGAGAATATTATATATATTCTGAAATTCAGAATATATATAATATTCTGAATTTCAGAAACTGTTTCCATAGCTTAATTTTGCTATTATGTCATTTTTAAAGTTGTAATAAGTCAATGGGGAACGGAAGGATTAAAAAAGTGAAAATACGTGGAATCCAGTTCCACACGTCGCCGTCTTTCTTTCTTTTTTAATAAATTAATTGTTTAATTGATTTTTTTAATAAAATAACTGAAGAAGCTGGGTCACCCAGGTGCTAATTATTTACTAATGGCTCTATAAAGTTCATTGGTATCATAATATTTTATTAAATTCAACCCATTCAATATATGCCGTACTTATTTAAAATATATTTTACTTTACTTAAAAATATTAAAGGAGATAAAATCTTTATCATCGCCTCTACATCTTTTTGTTCGTTGCTAGGTGAGTACGAACGATTGAGTGGCCATAGGTTGGCGTGTGGGCAGTGGAGGACTATTGAGTCTTTTTTATTTTTTCTGCGTACGAGCACCCTCTGCTTCCTCCGCTCCTTTGCCTCTCGCCTCACCCGCGTTCGCATTGTCCACGCACTAAAATAACCCGCATTTAAGTTCTCAGCAAAATATACCCATAAAATGACTTTAAACTTAACTTTAAAGGTAAAATTAAATGATTTATTGCCTATATATTTCCTTTACATAATTGACTTCAATATGGCTAGCTTAATTAGTTTTATATTTTGTACCTGGGTGACCGAGCCTTGCTTGGTAATTTTTTTTAAAGATATAGAAAAGATGAATTTTGAAAAACAAAATGGCAGGTGATGCTCGGTCTTGAGTATTTTCATTGTTCTTTGTCCGTCCGTTATCCGTTGAGCTATGACAACTTTAAAATTGACAGCTAAATCATTTGCATTCTCTTTTTTAAGCAATTTTCAGTGCTCGAAAAAAGGATAAATAGCCTTTTTTTTAATTAATGCTAGATCGATTTAAAACCCCATATACATGCTGAATTTCAGGTAATCGTTGGAGCCGTTACAATACATACAAGATTAACTCATTGAAATATTAAAGATTAGTTAGTATTACTTAGTAAAACGATCCAAATGCTATATGGTTTCTTGATACTTTATTGAACTTCTGCGATGTGCACTATTATATATTTCATTAGTTTCAGCGCTTTGATTTATCAACATTATATTCTGATGTACACATTTGATATAAAGTAATTTCTTAAAACTCTGTTTCCGCTGATGTGAGATTATACCGTAGCAGTAATTTAAGAATACAGATTATTTCAATATTTTCCAGGAAACAAAGGGACAATAATGCAGCCCATAATAATAAAATTAAGTCTAAGTCTCTTGATATCTAAATTGTGTATACACTTTCGCAGTTTATTTCTCAACACTATGAATATAAACCCAGTACTGGCTATAAAAATCACCTCAAGTGCATAAAATGAGATAGCAACAATCTGAACGATTATTCAGAGAGCATCGTAAGCATGCCTGCATACATACCGGTCTGTTCAAATCGTCCCGGTTATAAAAACGGTGAATACGTCTTGAACGTTTTTTGTAACGAAATAAAGAAAAAAACCTAGTCTATACGACAATAACTACTAATGATGGCATATATACAATAATAAATTAACTTTTGAGCGTTTAGTCGATTTTTTGTAAGCTTAGGAGTTAAATAAACCCGTAAAAAATAGTTCGTTTTATAGAAGTTTCAAATTCAAATTCAAATAATTCTTTATTCAAATTGGCCTTTACAAGCACTTTCGAATCGTCAAATAACAATGAAGCTACGACTGGTTCGGAAAGGTGCTCTTACCGAGAAGAACCAGCAAGAAACTCGGTGGTCACTCTTTTCAAAGTTGAGTATTACAATAATCTCTTAATTTTGTTTGTTTTTTTGTTGGAGGTCAGGTAGCTTTTACACAATATTGCATTGATTATTTAGAAACATTACAGTTTTATATCAAGTATCTAAATGCCGTGTGGTATCCAGTTGAGTAGAATAGACCACCCTCATTACATAGCGAGGTGTTGTAAAATACGTCTAAGGTAAGTTGACGTCAGGCAGGCGGCCGGTCGTAAAATTAGTCGTAGCCAAATCATAACAACATTTTTTACCGACCCCATTTAGAGTGGAATAAGGGCAGGCGGATGATATTTTTACCTTTATATTTTAAATTAAAATACAATACATGACAATTTTAATGGGAGTACCCATTAAACAAAAACCTTAAACATTGAACCGTTTAATTAAACAACTTTTACTTATAGCTTTTGCTAATTAGTATAACGAATAAACTTACTTATGGTTAATTAACAGCCAAAGGTGGATTTATTACGTTTAGTGGCTCGTCCAGACCACACTGCCTATTTAGATAAAATTTACGAGATAAAACTACGCGCGTCCAGATATTAGACATATATAGCTTCTTGCGTTCATACGTTCGTTGTCACAAGGCATTTACATTACTTTTGAGTTGGAAATGTGATGTAGCTTTCATACATATAAAAAAGTGAGAGTAATCTAAATGTATACAACAAAAAGAAACATTCAAAAGTCGCATAACTCACTCAAGAAACTTATCAAAAAACTTTGGAGTTTTATTGATATGTCGATGTATGAAATGAGTTTGTATTGTTTTATAAAATAATTTAAAAAATCTTTTCTTACATTAGTATTAACAGAATATTTGTTTTAAGTACGTTTTAAGTTATTTTAAGTTTAATTTGTTTTATGTTAGGTACGTCAACTTCATTCTGAAAGTGCTATATCGGAAATATTCTCGATGTGCCCGGACCGGTTAGTGTGAAAGCATACTAAGGCTTACGCTTATCGTTTGCTTAGTTGTTATAAACCGAGAACAAAATAACCATTTTATGTGACGTTCTCACGTCTGAATAATAATTTTATGAGCTATAAAGCTTGAACTGTACACCATCTCGTTTTGATAACAAGATAATTTTTTGTTGCGTTTTTACACAATCCGAATAAAATAGAAACATTTTATTAATAATGGATATATAGGTAGTATATCCCATAAATATATCCATATATATCATTGTTAAATTTAACGTCACGTAACGTTAGGTAACGCAAATGTTAAACGAACACTGCTAACAAGCAAAGTTGCTGTATCCCGTTGAAACATACAATATAGCGCAGATTAACAATCAACCGTATCGTGTAAGGTTTAATGGGCATCATAAATCCGAGTAAATCTTAGGATGGTACTAGATACTGCATCGTCTTTCACGTTTACTCACGAGCCATGAGGCACCAGAGTTTAAAGAGAAAGAAATTTAAGTCATTTCCACATAATATTGTCTCAACATCTAGTGTCTTCCTACAAATCGCCTGACTACCCAACTAAGAGGGATCTCTATCTATGGCCACTTACCTTTGCGACTGCGACTGTAAATAATAATTAAATTATCATACTACAAAAAATACGGTACAATAAAATTTAAACCATGCCCATCCGTAAGCCTGGATGATATCAATTTTGTACTTTACTATTGAATGTCATAATAAATACTGTTCTATAGCTTTTCTTAGCATTTCGATTCAGAATTAACTACCGTAACGGCGGCTATCCAAAAATATTCCTTATTTGGGTAAATGTTCAGATCAAATTATGTTTGGCCAGTTTTATTATACAGCGGATTGGAAGTTGCCTTTCTCAGGTTTCGTAAACAGTATTTATTTTTGTGTGAGTCGAAAATTCTTGTTAGAAACGGCTGGTGTGAAGGAACTGGTTTTGAATTTTTATCTCATATAAATATGTAGATAGTAACGCCCCCAGAGTATATTCACAGTTGCTGAGGCTTTGAATATCGGCTCGTATATCAGAAGATGAGATATTTTGTATCGGTGTCTGGGGTATGGTTTGCTTTATTTGTTCATTAGAAGTATTTAGTTGTATATAAATACGTAGACTTAAAAATAAAGCGATATATTTTAAAAGTCTTGATTACACAGTAGTTTAAGAATCTTTATAGTATTAAATGCCTTATAGACTAGATTAACGAATTAGCCTTTTCTATTTAAAATCTTTTGCATAGACTTTTTTTTTCTTATTTTTGACATGGTGGAGTCTACTGTCGATTTAACGTGATTGCCATACGAAGTCGATCGTTGTTGCCAGGTTTTAGATTACCTCCCGATTATCTTCAACTTGTTCTTCTTCAGATTCTTTATTTTTTTCTGATTTATCACGTTGCTTGCCGCAAAGAATGGATACTGCATGGTTCTTCACTTCATCCTTAAAAATATTTCGTTTCTGTCCAGCCTTAAAAATTATCAATATAATGTGTCCCTTCCTTACGTCAATGAACGTTTACGCTGAGATTCATCTTGTCCAAAGATGTCAGTCGTCCATGAAGAACTCCATACTAATGTATATATAGCGCTATCGTACGATAGTGTTGAGCAGTAACGCGTTATCGAACAGCTGGTATGTATGGTCATACTGAAAGTCGGAGTCACAGTGGTTAGTTGACACTTGACAAGGATCACCGTGGGCAGGTGCAGTTAGCGATTAGGGAGGTGTGGTTCCTCCTGACAGCCTATTTTACAATGAAGGCAAACATCGTTACAAAATTTACATAATAATTGTTTTGTGGATATCAGTATAGTGCAGAGCTTCTTAAACTGTGGGTCGCGACCCCCAGGGGGGTCGTGAGACTACTGAAAGCAAAAGGCGTCGCAAAGATCTGATACTTTTCAATCATTATTGATACAACTACATGGCTGCAGCTGTCCTTTAAAGAACTTTTCTAACAAAGATTCATTGATATTTCTCCTCCTAAGTTCCTTCATTACCCCTTTTCATTAAATTTAATGAAATTTATGATTGGTTAGTTTACAACAATTATAAATAAAATTTTAAAATTAGTATACACACTACGTAGAAATATAAATACAAATAAAAATCATACAAAATACTATTGTGGTTTTATTATAACTATTTTTTGAAAAAAGTGGCAATGCAAAACTGTAATTTACATTGTAAAATAGTGCGATATTACATCTACATCTACGGTTAATATTTATTTCATTATATGGAGGAGGGCGTCGTTTAAAATTTCCTAAGCTTGAAGGGGGTCGCTGTATAAAAAAGTTTAAGAAGCCCTGGTATAGTGGATCTAATCAATACCGCGTTCCTCTTCTAAGACTTGAGTTCTATAAAGTGAGTAATTGAATAGTGACATTTATTTGCTATCACCGTCATTATTTGTTTATTATTTTCAGCTCTAACTCTAACTCTAACTCCAAATCGTGCTTGGTCGTTAAAACAAGTGTATAGGCAAACCTTCTTTCAAAGGCATCAGGAAGTACTTTTTAGTTATCAATGTTTTATGTTTCTAGTGCGAGTTTTTTTAACCTCACCAATTTGTATGACGTTACAACAGTGACATCTACTGAACGTTGTACTAGTGCCATACAAATTGCGTTACGCTAAAGCGATCGAGTAGTTTAAAAACACTCACATTAAGTACACCGTTGATCCTAACATCACCTGGCGTGAAGGATGGGCGCAAAAGTATCGTATAATTTCATCTTAGCGCAGAAGCTCTACTAAATATTACTAAGATATAAATGATTTGTGAACTTGTCACCGGTTTAGTGACTTAAGACGCTATCGAAACCACTTCAAATTTTGTTCTCGTATTTTTCAGTCTTAAATCCATCGATCAATACGATGGTACAGATGGTAAGCGTAGATGTATCTTAAAATGGAAAAATACTAATCCATCTACGCGTAACCAAACGAAAGACTAAATCGCATGACAATACGGCATAAAATGTCTTAGTAAACCCTACTCACTACTACTTTCTCCGTAATTTATGGTATAGCGGCTACATAAAAATGACAACCAACATAAAATTAAGATATACATGACTAAGCCCTAACTCTGATAGCAATCAGTATTCCAAACTCATGAGGCAGTGAGAACGAATTAAGGGCAACATGTTGTGATGCGACTGAGAACAATAGAAAGGTACCGCACAAAAAATGGCACGCAATCACAAATACAGGCCGAAACCCGAAACATACCTGTGCTTCGGCTCGGGGGTTATTAATTAGTAATTGTAGGGTGACAACCTTATCTAAACCACAATAAATTGGACATCGATTTACTTGCAAATAATTTCTTATTACAGATACTTTAAAGATTCGCACAAGTTTATGAAATAAAATTATTTCATATGCAAATATAAAATAAACATCGCATTGTGTATGAAGATCAAAGTACAGCTCGTGTTACATCATCGCAATGAAATGCAACTGTCCGGAAAATTGTCGTTAATGATGGTTCTCCTAATTAACGAAAAAGTGTCGCCACGTTGACGGGGCACCAGAAAAGGATGCCCGAATACATTCGGGCATTGGCCGTTGTGAAACTCAAAAAACCGTTTAAAAATCACTCGCTCCGCCCACAGTACGCCCAGCGAGTGTAGCACACTTATGATTTATCGTTAAGACGACAACCCGCCCCTCACTAACTACCCGGCTTCCGTCCTGCTAATTATGTACCTATATTATATCGCCCTCGCAAAATCTTAAGAGTTCTCGCATCGGCGGATTGATTCAGCCTTTGAACCGCATAATTTCTGATATAGGCGCACGTGTGATTACATCTTAATAAGGGTATCTCGATCTTTATAATTATATTAAGTGTGGTGTTTATTTTAATTATCCATGATCAATATTGGAAAATTGCGAACATAAGTAGGTTATTTATATGGTTAAGACCAAATGCAACCCTAATACGCTAGAGTGATAACGGAAACAGTAAACTTACAAAAACAAGAGCTCAAACGTTAATGGTTAATAATTAGACCACCCTCTTTCTTATCGAGGTGTCGTAAAAACGACTAAGGTAAGCTGACATCAGGCAGGTCGGCAGGCCGGTCGTAAAATACGTAGCTAAATCATGTGACACCATTTTATAACATTTTGTGACGACCCCACTTAGAGTGGGATAGGAGCAGAAGGATGATGTATGTATCCTACAAGTACAAATTCGCCGGGTGGTATCCGGCTGAGTAGAATAGACCATACGCATTTCTTACCGAGGTGTCGTAAAAGGCGACTAAGGTAAATCGACCCGCCGTGTGGTATCCGAATGAGTACAATAGGCATCCCTCATTTCGAACCGAGGTATCGTAAAAGGCGACTTTAGGTAAGTTGACGCCAGGCAAGTGGCCGATCGTAAAATATCTAGACAAATCATGTAACTACATGTCTATCACAGGTTGTGCCGATGTGACTTATAGTGTGATTAGGGCACGGGAATGATGAACGATGAATGCTAGAAGTACAAATCGCACTTAAAAAAGAAACAAAATCGCATTTTATCTCGTCCGACGTGAACTTTTGCTTTTCTGCAAAAGACATGATAAAACTATTTTTCTGTAATTCACCATTGATAAAATAGTTATTAGAAGTTTATTTTGATAGCGGTATTTATACACATCTCTGTCATATTTATGTTTCTAGGTTACATGTAGCAAATATGCATCTCAATCGATGGTAAATCCGTGAAATAGAAAAAGCTTATCAAACGAAATGCGTTGTAATGAAAGAAAGATGTAAGTCAAGTTAAAAAAGCTTTTAACAAAATTTCATGTGCCTACTGTTAACCGTTGAGGAGTTCTCTAGTTTGAAGCCAATTCAGGCAGCATATGATCTTACGTATTATAAACATGCATTGTCATACAGAGTGGACCAGTATACAAAGTTTCAGCTCAATCGGATACCGGGAAGTGGTGCAAATTTATCTTGCAAGATTCCACCTACTCGTACATACATTGCAAGTTGAATAAAAGCTTTAAAAAAATTACTAACTAAAATACACCTCTTTCTCACCTCAAGTCTTTAGCATACACATCTAACATACATGTAAGATCACTTAGTTCAATGTTCATGAATGTAGCTTTTTACTTAACAAAACTCTCTGATGGCAACCGATCTACAACAATTGACTACATAACGGCTTAAGAGAACCGACGGGTCTTTCTAGAAAAACATGTCCAGCAAAGTAGAGATAGGTGTTTACAAGAATTCGCAAAGAGTTTTATTAAAACAAAAGATAAACGATTTGGGAGTAATAAAATTATTTAAAGCTTCTAATGATATAATGAATGAGTTGTACTCAATGTGATATAACCCTTATACATCAAACTGATAATACTTTGCTATGGTAATGGTGAATAAAATTGTTTGATACTTGTGTTTAGAGTGAAATAAATAGTACAATATTGTAGTGGCCCAAGCTTTCAAGGTAGCCTTCAAAGCTTGGGCAGATCTATATCCTTGTTATATTATTATACAATTATGTAAGTATTGCACATAAATAAATATGTACAACTATTAAGGGAAAGTGGTGATATTAATCGGAGTTGAAGGACTGTGAACTGTACAATTTTATTATATATACTTCCATACCTAAATGAAAAAAAAATGGGGAAATTACACAAACGGCTCTCCATGACAAAGGTAAGTAACGTAATGCTTTTGTGACAGACAACGGGTACTAAATAATTTTAAATAAATACTTAAATCCATATATCGATACACACTCGAAGAAGCAAAAAACTTATTAATTATTATTTATTAAAAATAATTAGTAAATATAATAATAAATGTATAATTTATTAAAAAATTATTTAAAGAAAATGTTGGCCCTTGGCGGGAATCCAACTCGCGGAACTGAAAAAAGGGTGTCATCTGCGCCAACCATCCAGTCGATATTACAAATTCAAAAGTGTATATGTCTGTCTGTCTGTGTGTTGCGCTATCAATCCTAATCCCCTACACCGATATTAATGAAATTTTGTACGATTGAAGCTTATATGCAGGGCTAATATATAGGATAAAAATTCCTGATTTTTTCTTCGGAAACAAAAAAAAACGTAATTTGAGATATTTTGAAATTTTATTTAAAGCGAACCGACACGCCGTGTGGTTTCCGGCTGAATAGAACAGTTCAACCCTCATTTCTTACCGAGGTGTCGTAAAAGGCGACTAAGGTAAGTCGACCCACGTGTGGTATCCGGCTAAGTAGAATAGCCCACCCTCATTTCTTACCGAAGTGTTGTAAAAGGAAACTAAGGTAAGTTGATCCACCGTGTGGTATCCGGTTTAGTAGAATAGACAACCCTCTTCCTTACCGAGATGTCGTAAAATATGTTTAAGATAAGTTGACGTCAGGCAGGCGGCCGGTCGTAAAAACGCAGCCAAATCATGTGACAGCATGTTTATAATATGTTGTGCCGACACCACTTAGAGTGGGATAAGGGCAGGAGGATGATGAGTTAAAGCGAACCGACGTTTAAAAATTTAAAAATAGTCTCCCTCGGGAATTTAAGACAAGGTATCAACTGTTAAGTCGAGAAAGCCGTCAAAACATCTGGCTATCGTTATTCTACAGTTATAGTAAAAGATTTTTAAAACTGCCAACTACGAAGTGCGTGCGAAGTAAGTATTTCCATGTATTGTTTGCTGTTTTGCTAACTAGTCACGCATCAAGGACGTGAATCGGACGTATTTGGAATAATTTTGAAGTGGTCACTGGCAGTTCTCACGCCATTGGCATTCTTAGTTACAGATATATTTAACAGTTTCTGTTTCCCTTTGTGCAGTGTCTGTAAGTTAAACTAGTTGATAAACAAATGAAAAATATTATTTTTAATACCGATGGTTTCAATAGACTAAATTCTTGAAAATTATAATACATATCCTCCTGCCCTTATCCCACTCTAAGTGGGGTCAGCACAACATGTTATAAACATGCTGTAACAGGATTTAGCTGCATTTTTACGACCAGGCGCCTGCTTGATGTCAACTTACCTTAGTCGTATTTTACGACACCTCTGTAAGAATGAGGGTGGTCTATTCTACTCAGCAGGATACCACACCGCGATAATTATTTTATTATCACAATAAATAAAAATTTTGAATCTTAGTAAATAAGAAAATATGTTGTTTTATTAACTTCTTTATTTACAATTTCGTGCAGCCGTTTGTAGGAGATATGAAACTTAGTACACATACGCAATATAAAGATATTTCAATGTTATATATAAAAATGTCTAATATTAACCTTTTAAAATAACTTCTCAGTGTTCAAATGTACATATACTCAAAGATTTGTGAGTACACTCGCAACTGATTGGTTAAACTAATAGAGAATTTATCCATGACAAATTGCCCGCTTAACCGGCGCTCGGTGCACTGAATAAATTAGCTACAAGCCACGAAAAAACTTGTCCGTTCGTCTGTTGTGACAGAACGTTAAGATTACGGCGCACGTCGTTACCAAATGAACCGTATAATCAACGTCCAATCATTACAGAAATTGAATTGTTATATAACTTAAAAAGCATTAAAATCATTTATTGTTATCCGTAATGGCCTGTTATTTGGTTGCTAGATAGAGCGCAAAAACCTTACATAAGATACAAAAGTAATAATAAAATTATTTTGCTAATTAAAGCTATTCTATTTCACAATCCTTTTTTAATCTGATACATGCAGGATTCGTTAAAAACACATGCACACACCTCCACTCCCGCCACCACAATACACAAGCACTAAATACGTTCACTATCACAAACTCAACAACCGTTTCGCTCCCGTCTGTTGTGTTTTTTATATTGAACGTATTTAGTGCTTGTGTATTGTGGTGGCGATGGTGTTGCATGTTTGTGCATGTGTTTTTACGAATCTTGCATGTATCAGGTATGAAAACGGATTGTCCACTCTACATTTAGCATCATCTTCCTGCCCCTATCCCACTCTAAGTGGGGTCGGCACAACATGCTGTCACATGATTTGCCTGCGTTTTTACGACCGGCCGCCTGCCTGACGTCAACTTACCCCAGTCGTATTTTACGACACCTCAGTAAGAAAGAGGGTGGTCTATTCTACTAAACTGGATACCACACGGTGGGTCAACTTACCTTAGTCGCCTTTTACGACACCTCGGTAAGAAATGAGGTTAGTCTTTCCTACTCAGCCGGATACCATACGGCGGGTCGATTTACCCTAGTCGCCTTTTACGACACCTCGGTAAGAAATGAGGGTGCTACTATTCTATTCAGCTGGATACCACATGGCGGCCACTCTACTTGCTACCTTCACCCTATTGATACTAAAACCTCTAAAGGTCATGAAAATAAAAATAAAATTATGTAATATTTCTACACGTTTCCTATCAAACTTTTTTTAATTAAAAATATTTCATGAATATTCACTATTAATATCTAACTTTACGACCAATTTCGTATAACGACATGATGAAGAAAATAAACTTTGCATAATCACATAAAATTCTTACACTGTCTGAGGAAAGCAATGATGACCGTGCACGACGGAAACAAATGAACTGTGTAATCACTGCCCAATGGCAATTCAAATTGAATAACAACAAAAGATGCGAAAGATGCGAACAGTGCATCGATTGACTCTTTAATTCGATTGACTCTTTTTGAAATCAATTTATTGGTCTTCGAGTCTGGGTTTATATTTGTATGTATTTAAAACAAAAGTAATAATAAAATTATTTTGCTATAATTCGCGATGAAGTACAATAGAAAATATATATAATGCTAAATGTAGAGTGGACATATGGATTATAACAAAATAATTTTATTATTACTTTTGTATTATGGATCTCCGCAAAGTGACGCCTAATCCTATAAATTATCTATAAATTATGTATTTAAAATTATATAAGTATATATTAACCAGTTGTCTGTCACCCATAACACAAGTATTAAATTACTTACTTTGGGGACGGACGACCGTGTGTGTAAGTGTCCTCTTTATTATTACTCTTTATTTTAGTACTTAAGTATCGAGCAAATTTTTAAGGAAAACAGTAATGAAATAAAGATTTTTTTAAATAAACGACTAATCATCCTCCTGTCCTTATCCCACTCTAAGTTGGGTCTGCACAACATGTTGTCACATGATTTGGCTACGTATTTTACGACTGGCCGCCTGCATGATGTACCTTAGTCGTGTTTTACCACACCTCGGTAAGAAAGAGGTAGGTCTATTCTACTCAACCGAATACCAGAGGTCTGGTCAACTTACCTAGTTGCCTTTTACGAGACCTCGGCAAGTAGTCTATTCTACTCAGCCGGAGATCACACGATGGGTGGATTTACCTTGGTCGTCTCTTGCGACACTCCGGAAGAAATGAGGGTGGTCAATTCTACTCAACCGGATACCACAGAGCTAAATAAATAAATTTTAAATAACCCAATATCAGGTCAAATATCATTGACCTTTTGACTGTACTATAAGTAAGTAACAAATCAGCTAACGAATATCCATGTTGCATCCTGGATTTTACTGAAATCTGAGATTTAAGTTTTGAAAATGGCTTTTAAGCTTTTCGTGGCCATTATTTTCATATTACACATTCTAAGGCAAATGCTTTCGTGAAATCATTTGAATGTGATTAGGAGGGTTTTTTAAAACACTAATTTTTATTACATACAGATATCTGCGCCAAATTATAGAAGAAAACCCCAACAGACTTATTTCGTACTTAAATCGTTGAGTAAAACAAATTAGGGGAAAATATAAGTCATTCCACTTTTTAACAACTTCAAGAAATAGAAGTTCTTGCAATAATTGAGATATAAGACCTGAGGCAAGTTTTGAAGTCAGTGACCTCATTTCACACAAACAGATCCCTGCATTCTTATATTATCCCCACACATAAGAATTTATTGTTTAATATCATGGAATCTCAATGGCATATGATTTATATGTTATATAAATATAGACAGCGAATGATTAGCCATAGAAAACTATATTAACAAATTTCATTTGATTACATGAAAGTAGACAAAACTTGCATGTTGTGCAACGTTAAATTTTCTAGTACCTTCAAAAAAGAATACTGAGAAATCCTTCATGTACATACTTATTAAGATGATAATATGTTAATGATTTTAATTGACGATGATATTTGTAATTTATCACAATACGTAGGAAAACATCGTGAGGAAACCTGTGTATCCCTGGAGAATTATTGGGTTACAAGTAGCCTACCAAGTCTAAAAAGGTCCAACCATTCTGTCCAGAAAAAGCCAGAGTGGGATAATAACAGACCATTATTTTTTTACTTATTAATATTCTTATATTCATATTTAATTTGGTATTAAAATTCTGAGATATTTTAACGCCCATTTAGTTTGCCTGATGAAGAAATTAAGCTTTGCATAATCACATAAAATTCTTACATTGGCTTTAACAGAAGGGAGGATGAAAGCTCTGTATGGGAACAAATGAACTGCGTAATCAATGCCCAATGGCGATTTAAATTGAAACGTAATAACAACAAAATACGCCGAGCCTTGATTGGCCTCTTATTTATTTTTGGACTTGGGCTACAAATTTATTGCTGACTTTGGATTGAAAATGAACGTACACTGTTTTTTCAATCAGACCTATAGACAAAATAAGTCAAACAAACTTTTATTATCAAGCTTTGAAATTTTGATATCAATTTTCAATCAAAGTTAATCATAACTATATTTTTGATGATTTTTCAAGATTTTTAATGCCTATTACGCCAGTTACAATACTGAGTTATTTTAGTTTAATTATCAACGAAAATCAAAATTATTTCTGTCACAAAAACTCTGAATTTGCTAGCAGTCTTCGGCGTTGACTAGATACTCTGAAATCAAAAACCTACATCTAAGATATTTAACTTTCCGATGATACGCCTTGTGAAAACCACTAAAAGGTGGGTTGCTTTATTTTAAAACTTCCTACTTAATATCCCTTGATGCTGAAATATATAGCTAAAGATATGTATGTCACCATACTACGCCGTGTGGTATCCGGCTGAATAGAATAGTACCACCCTCTTTTCTTACCGAGCTGTCGTAAAAGGCGACTAAGGTAAGTCGACCCACCGTGTGGTATCCGGCTGAGTAGAATAGACCGCCCTCATTTCTTACCGAGGTGTCGTAAAAGGCGACTAAGATAAGTTGACGTCAGGCAGGCGGCTGGTCGTAAAATACGTAGCCAAATCATATGACAACATGTTTATAACATGTTGTGCCGACCCCACTTAGAGTGGGATAAGGGCAGGAAGATGATGATGATGTATATCACCATACTATAATAACCAGATATTCGCCGTCGCGCGCAGAAGCCATGAAATAAAAACAAAACCTAGCTACAGTTTTAAATCAAAATTAGCACTTTTTTATTATTGCATATAATAAACTAATTTAGATTTGATTATATTTAGCAAGAAACATGGGGATTATATTAAGCAAGAAACATCATAAAACGCTGACGTAATTTTAATGAAGAAGATATTATAATATTGCTCAGTTCAATTTTATATCTTTATGATATCATTTTACGTTTACTGCAGTGCATAAAGTAGTCGAGCGTTCTCTGCGAAGATAGGAAATGGTAAGAGAATCAATATAAATAAATTGCCCAATAGATGCCCCTAAGGTACATCGAACACGCCTGAGTCTAGATCAGATGCAATAATTCAACGTGCAACATATCAATTAGGATGACTATTAAGGATTCCTATACTTATGGCTTTATTATACTAGCTTACAACTGCAGCTCCCAACGCGAGATTTTATTTATATATGACATACTATTTCATAGTCCAAAATTTAAAAGTCATCATCATCCTCCTGCCCTTATCCCACTATAAGTGGGATCGGCACAACATGTTATAAACATGCTGTCACATGATTTGACTGCGATTTTACGACCAGTCGGCTGCCTGACGTCAACTTACTTTAATTGTATTTTACGACACCTCGGTAAGAAATGAGGGTGGTACTATTCTATTCAGCCGGATAACAACGGCGTTCCAAAATTCAAAAGTCATATATAAACAAATGATATAATGATATTCATATCATAAATTCGTGATAGTTAGACGGTGGGAGCGCACAATCCTTATGGGGGTCATTGGTTCAATTCCCGAGACATATTTGAGTCTCATAAATAAATGCTGCTGTGCTTAATGCCATTTAAAACCCATAATAAACGTTGAATTTAAAAAATATTGAGAAAACTACATATTACTGAAACTTACTGCGACATGTGTAATTTTCTAAATCCCATTACTGGGCCTATTCTTGCCATTTTGAAGAGAAGAGTTGCATTATATTTCTACAATGTTAATATCTTTATTAATCAAGCCGTGTGCTATCCGGCTGAGTAGAATAGACCACCCTCATTTCTTACCAAGGTATAATAAAAGTCGACTAAGGTAAGTCCACCTTCTGTGTGGTATCCGGCTGAGTAGAACAGACCACCCTCTTTCTTACCGAAGTGTCTTAAAAGACGACTAATGTAAGTTGACTCGCCAAGTGGTATCCGGCTGAGTAGAATAGACCACCTTCTTTCTTACTGAGGTGTATCATAAACCTAGCCAAATCATGTGACATCTTTATAATATGTTGTGCCGACCCCACTTAGAGTGGAATAAGGGGAGTAGAATGATGAATAACTTTATTAATCATGTAAAATTTAATTATTTGGTTCAAAGTCACCCAAAACTCAAGTTAACTTTGAACACGCACAAAAGCATTTTTTTTCCATTTCCTTTCTAGTTACTTAGTAATACAGTTTGTTATTCTAGAGCTGGGTATAAAAGAACACTCATTACTGATCAAAACCTTAAATAAGGTCATCCTTTTTTTTTTATATTCTGAAATAACTGAAAAAGTCATTCAAAGTTACCCAATTTGACTGTATGAGAAAACAAATATTAATATTTTCATTAATCGAATAAAACTAAAGAACGTTTAAGTACTTGGCAATGGCGCGCGGGCGGTATACATACAGGATTTATGTGTTTTGTCATAAATCGCAACTAAATTTATGATCAATATCTTGTGGTGATTTACAATGACAATGTTATTAAAACCCTAGAGTATATATTCATACCAGGCGTGAATATGTTGATAAGTCGACTTACATTATTTTTGATATGTTATTTATCAAAATAGGCATTAGGATTGCCTAATTTATATGGTGAATAATTCAGTGAAGTCGATAAGTCCTTTATATCGCACTTACGAGCTTGTGAATATTAAATAACTCTCTTATCATCCTCCTGCTCTTGTCTCACTCTAAGGGGGGTCGACACAACATGTTATAAACATGTTATCAGATAATTTGGCTACGTATTTTACGACTGGCCGCCTACCTGACGTCAACTTATCTTAGCCGTATTTTACGACACCTCGGTAAGGAAGAAGTTGGTCTTTTCTACTCAACCGAATACCACATGGTGGGTCAACTTACCTTAGTCGCCTTTTACAACACCTCGGTAAGAAATGAGGGTGGTCTCTACAACTTAGCCAGATACCACATGGCTACACACAAATCTAAATACTCTCTTCAACGTATACCTATGCACGTACGTATGGCTGCACTGAAAAGTGTGCGTTTTGGACTTGTTAAGTTGTTCACGCTCAGTACTATAAATATTATGTGAATATGTGAATATTATGTAGCAAGAAATACAATCAACAGCATATAAATAGGTAATTTATAGAATTAGGCGTTACTATGCGGAGATCTTTAATACAAAAGTAATATTAATTTTTTTTGCTATATAGGAAACAAATTTTATTTATTATGTAGCACGATAATTGTATTATTACTTTTGTAGTCTATAGGTAATAAGGAAAGAAGTAATAATATAAGATATATAAAGGTCTCTAAGACCACCCAATTTACAAATCGTTTATTTCATAATTAATATTGCGTATCAACTATTTTAATGTTATTTTAATCATCATTCGTTGTAGAACCTCATCTCGTATAACGAGCTAAAACGATATATTGTCATTAGGTGGTCTAATAAAATTTTAAAAAATAGATTTAAATTATGGTTTACAAATTTCAAACCGCAAATGGCTTCAATTCAATTAGCAATAACCTGATACTTTAAAAGAGCAAAAAGTATTACAGTATATTGGTATATTCTACTTATGTTATAAATCTGTACGTTTGTCTGTTACGCTTTTACAGTTAAACCACTGAATTTATGAAATTTACATTTAAACTTTGTACATTAAAGTAAAAAGTCCGTCGGTATGCGGCTCGTATTTTGCCGGGGTGTCGTAAAAGCGTACTAATGTAAGTTGACGTCAGGCAGGCGGCCGATCGTAAAATACCTAGTCATATCATGTTACAACATGTTTATAACATGTTGATCCGACCCCACTTGGAGTAGGATAAGGGTAGGAAAATTACGATGATGATGATAAAATTATAACTCTTAAAACTTATACATGGAGGCAAGATGTAGACTCGAAAAAAATTTTTTTTTTCTTCGGGGAAAAGAATACATAGTTGAGGGCACTTTAATACTTAAATTGACGCAACTGTAGTCGCGGTTTCAACTTGTATATAATATGTATGTATATAAATACTTTTTAACACTAAAAAGCAATTTAACGACTTAAGTAACCCTTGTAAGTAAAAGCAACGCTATTGCGAGTACTAGAAGGGCCGTAAGGTTATCTCAAAGTATTCGAGATTGTTATATATCTTCATAAATGCAGTCCAAAATAGCTTACCTAAGATAGCTCAGTGTTAAGACCAAATACATGCAATATAGGCAGTACGGAAGACCAAAACGAATGAAGATCCGTGATTGACCAAAAACGAATAAGTTTATTCACACCTAATAAATAAAGATAGACTTATTCGTCTTGGAATTAGCTACTGTGCATAATTAAATACATTTGTGTATCGGTCGTTTAAATTAGTAAGCCGTGTGGTATCCGGCTGAGTAGAATAGACCATACTCATTCCTTAACGAGGTGTCGTAAAAGGCGGCTAAGGTTAGTTCACCCACCGTGTAGTATCCAGTTGAGTAGAATAGACCACCCTCTTTCTTACCGAGGTGGCGTAAAATACGACTAAGATAAGTTGACGTCAGGCAGGCGACCTGTCGTTAAATACAAAGCCAAATCATGTGACAAATTTTTTATAACTTGTTGTGCCAACCCCACTTAGAGCGGGATAAGGGCAGGAGAATGATGATGGTCATATAAAGTAGTTTCAAAACTATGAGAGATTATTTTATCAGCGTTAGTAGAGTAATATTAACAGTTGATATTAATATATAAGCATTAGTAAAACTTAACATCCTGCTTGCGACTTTAATATCTGACTTCTGACGATGCTTCAGTTGGGACGAAAAGTTCCTTGATATCATCGTAGTGAATGTATGTAGTGCTTTGGTAGCGTGTTGGTGGTGGTGTTTTTCGGTAAGCGCGATTACTAATCCTAACAATTTTTGATTAGTAAACCTAATTTTTGGTACAAACTAAAACAACAAAAAAAATTGTCTTATTAACCTAGACTTAACAATACTTATATTTTCAATTATTCATTTCATTAATTACTATGTACCCAAAGAATTTGTCTGGTATTTGATATATACTTATCTTTCGCGTTTTTTTGCTTATATTCTAAGTGAATTAATATTTGGTAATATTTAGATAATATCATACTATAACAGTTGATACGTTGACTTCTGAAAATGTTAGCAGTATATAACATTTAAGTTCGACCAATTCTAGATCGTACTCGTAACTAAAACAAACAAATTGTGCTGCTATTTTTATTGTATCTATAAGCGAGTCGAGTAGATACAATACTCACTATACCGGTCCTATTTATTACACACACAAAATCGTGATCTCCATTCTGACTCCTATGCATTACTCAACATTGTACCAATCTGATATTGAAAACGACCGAACTAGTAAGGAAGAGTTTGACGTACAGTTCACTATAGGAGCCGATCTTATCTCACGGCTGTCCTATCCGTTGGCGGCCCCGAGCTTAGATTTAAAGGGAGCATCGGTAACTTGAAGAGACCATGCTCGATTATCATGATAAATTGAATCGATGCACCGATACTTCTTATTCTATACGAACCACAAATATACATAAAATCGGAGGAGACCGATGTATGTTTACATCCTTATCGTGACCGTCCCTATATCGCGTGGTCATTTAGATCATAAAACAATAGAACAGTTGCAACCGAGAGAATGCAGTGTGCAGTTATGCAAATGGTACGGGTCGCGACCGTAAGCATGAATATTGATACAGCATTGTCGAGATTGCAGATTTCACCGCCGATAGCCTGAGCTCCTACTTTCTACGAGCACGATTCGGAAACGAATTATCCCAAACCGATTATCCGCCGATAGCATTAGATCTTATGAACAATAAAAGGGTAGCGACCATCGACGTAAAGGACAATAAAGCGCTTACATTTGCATAAATGTTTCTCGTTAAGCAATAGCCACAACTAGGGAAGCACGTTTGCAAAAAAGTTAGACACGTTCGTTTTTTGCGCAATATTTTAACATTATGAATAGCATGCAAGAACTGTCCATACATCGACAATGGTCGGTTCATCTAAGAAATAGCTTCGGAAAGGTATATAACGTCAAATGGTCGTAAAATGAGACCCGTTTTATGGCACACCTTTATAGCCGCGGGGTGCGTAAGGATGGACGGCGGATGCCATGTCTCAGTCGGCCTCGACGATGCCCATCACTAGTCCTAACCGGTCTACTCGTCGGACAGGCGAAAGAATTTTGATTTCTATACATGGTAAAATTAATTAAGTATGTATGTATCATGACAGAATACCGTCAAGCGTTTCTATTGTTCAATGTTTCTAATTCTAAAATAGTCATTGTAGGTGCGTATATTTAATGTTAATTAGATAGAAAAGCGCTTAAGCTTATTGTTAAGGTGATTTAGCTTTAATAATAAATACTAAAGATGGATATTTCGTTAGTTTTGTAATTTTTATATTTTATCATTCCTTATTGATTTTTGATATCCAATAGATTATTTTGCTATAATCCATTATAACATTAGAGAAAATAAAGAGAATAGAGTTAATGTTTTTATTTATTTCTATAGATAAATGGACTCATCGACTTGCGGTACGAATTTACTTGTTTAATTAATTAATTCGGCTAATTCTACATTTAACATTAGCAAATACAAAGGATATTTTTTTACATATACATAATACACGTAATGTACAATGAATTTAATAAATAAATTAGTTATCTATTAAGGACTTTCTTCTATTCGTGAGTTAATCCATGTTAGACAAAAAGTAACCAAAATTTCAATCTCACCCCTTAAACAACCTCCATACCAAAAATATATGGACGTAAATACAAACAAACACTCCCATTTTAATATTAGTGAGAACAAGGAAGTCCCACGCAAGTGCTCCGGTAATTAATTAAAATATGTGTAGTAAGTAAGCCGAAGAAAGTGAGTATAGAGAGAGAGAAACAAGTTTGAAACCTTACTATTAATAATATATAAATGTATACAACTTTCACATTATTTATGCAATAAATCTATACTGTTAATTTCTAAGGGTAAGGTTCTCAACAATAAAGATTGAAGATTTTTTTGAATGGTTTAAATTTAATAAAAAAATAGGGAGAGTGTATAAAATAATAATTTAGTTTTTTTGAAAGTATTTTATGAGCTTTTTCTATACATATTATAAAAAAATCCCCAAGAGCTGAACTATCTGAATGTGGTTTATTTTGACTAATGGTACCCGTGACTTAGTTGTTAGACTCAGTGTTAAATTTCCCTCAACTAAATACTATATTGTTTTCTTATAGAAAAAACTGGATTTTTTTATCCTATATGTTTGCGCGGTATAAGCTACTTTCGTACCAAATTAAATTACAGTTACAGACAGACAGACGCCTTAATAATCCTATCCTATGCTATCCTACTAATATTATAATTGCGAAAGTTTGTGAGTATGGATGTATGTTTATTACTCTTTCACGGCGAATCCGACGTGAATAATATTGGATGGAATTTGGCACAATTATTCCTTTTAAACCGGAATAACATATAGACTATAGAAATCCTGTTTATTCTACAGAAATAGGCTGACATTGAAAAGCGCCATCTATTATCGACCTAAGACACGACAACAAACCACGCGAACGAAGTCGCGGGTAAAAGTATTACCATTACTATATATTCTTATAAGTTATCGTCGTTTCGAAGACCGTGGTTTAACGCTAACACGTCATATCATCAATAACATAAAAGTCGAAGGCCATGCTAGCTAATAAATGAACGGATACAGATATCAGAGCGATCGTCTACTCATAACAATTGGCTGACAGCGGCAATTTTGTACCATAATAAAAGAGTATTGTTTCATCGATGTAATTTAAAGATATTTTCACGCATAAATTGTTTATGATTTACCGTCGAGGCTATGCTCCAACACATAATTATTTATAGTTTAAATGAAGTCGTGTCGTAAATGTCTGTTGTGATTTATATATGCAGCTAGTAAAGCAGCCGAAATCCTTTTGAGGTTTCTATTTATTACCCTAATTTAAGGCTGCTACCATCTTATCGTGAAGTATACTAAAAATATCGATAATTTGAATTTATTAAGAAAACAAACAACAGAAAAATAACACGCCTAATTGAGAATCTAATCGTGCAACGCCTCTTAAGAGGCATAGACAAAGTTTTTATTTTTTGTGTTATATTACGATAATTGTTTGCTTTTTTAAAAATAGAATATATATTATAAATAGTACCAAGGATAGAAAAAAAATATACATTATACATAAGTGTACGACATACATATTTTTACATAGATGCTTACATAATGCTCACCGATATGTGAATTATAAATAAGAATATCTGTCTTTCTGTTTATGCTTTCACTAATAATCAGCTGGATAAATATTGATAAAATTTAGGACAACTAGGACTTGGTTGAGCTAAACAATAAGAAAAAAATTGCCGTTTTTCCTCCAGAAACTGGAAAAAATCAAAATAAATAATTGAGACAATAGACACGAACGAAGCCGCGGGTACAAGTCATAGAGTTATTTATTTGGGGAAATATGAAACTGATATCATTTTTGTGACAACTTATTTTTGTCTTAAAAAAAAACAATAAAAAAAATTACGGATTATTATAGAAGCAAGCGTTACTTTGCAGAATTCCATAGTACAGAAATTATGATAGAGTTATTTCACCATAATCCACGTTTGTTAAGAGAATCTACGAGTATGTAATGCTAAGTGTAGGAAGCAGGCAATATTCCTCCTCTATTCTAACATATTGTATAACGTATATTGTATTTTGTAACATCATCATAATATCGATAATATATTGTATTTATGTCTGTGAGTAATAATAATATGAAAATAATGGGATTGATACAAATGCAGTAAATTTGGGTAAGGTATATAAAATATTTTAAGTATCTTGCATGAGGTTAGGGTATTCTTTTACAAGCGAGATCCTGCAATATTTTTTTATATTTTGTCATAAAATGCGCTAAAATTTACATAATTTAAATTCATTAATAAGAATAAATACCACTTTTTTTGAAAGGGACTTTATCACATACTTGAGTTTAAACTAAAAAAGTTTAAGTTTAGTTTAGTGTTACGATGAGTTACTTGTCTCAGGTATGGCATATTTGGTGATATTTTTACTACACTAACTAACACTAGGGTAACACATATGTATTACAAAATATTTATACAACAGGGTAAAGAATACAAAATTCCTGTTTTTGTATTGTTTTGTATATATAATATTATAAATTTGGCTTAATAGGCCAGTGAGCATCCTTTGATTTATTTAATTTATTTAAATGAGACAGAAAAAACAACACAAAGCTTGTGGCAAATAATATACAGTGTGCTAAGTACAAGTTTTCTTAGTTTTCTTTACCTACTCGAACGCGTCAGCGCCCATGTGTAATGCCGCAACAGCGACATCTAGTGACCGCTGTTTTAGCACCGTACAAATTACGTTACGCTTACGCGATCAAATAGCTTAAAAAAACTCGCACTCAGCACACAGGGCGAGGAAATTCTCACTATATGTGCCGTTTTAAACAACATTCTCATCTATCCCTATCCACATGCAAATGAGAGCCTCTTAAGCTAAAACGTCGGTCAATGCTCTTTTCTATTAGACCGTTAACCTAAACATTAAAATAAACTATTGTTATAGAGTCGATATTCAAAGTAGCGATTCTCATGAGCTAGGCCAAATTATTCCATATAAGTTTTATAAAAATAAAACCATATAAGCGATCTAGCTAGGTATGCCGTGTGGTATCCGGCTGAATAGAATAGTACCACCCTCTTTCTTACCGAGGTGTCGTAAATTACGACTAAGGTAACTTGACGTCAAGCAGGTGGCCGGTCGTACAATACGTAGCCAAATCATGTGACAACATGTTTGTAACATGTTGTGCCGACTTAGAGTGGTATAAGGGCAGGAGGATATATATAATTAGGGCACTGAATAAACTGCTACAATTTTATGAGAAACCAAAGGTTTATTGCGCTGTCAATTTCAATGTCACGATAGCTTATGTGGGTCACGGCCGGTCTCACATTCAGAATACTAGGATCGATTCCAGATAACATTATCTCGGTTTATTGCATTTTTTATATATTTTAAAAATTACAGGTACCAGATGCTTATTATTTTATATATTAAAGTTTATCAAAGTTTTATGTTAACAAAAATTCTATGAAGATGATTTAAGTATATATCGTATCTTTTTTCTCGGAATGTAACAAATATAGATATCGGGCCAATATACACTCTTTCTTATAGTTCAAAAACCTAGTTTTTGTTCATTTGACATTTATATCCATTGATATTTTGCTGACTTTCGCTGTTGACACAAATACACTCACCGGGGCAGGGTATCCGGTTACAGTAAAAAGACGTTTGATAGAGATAGCTGATGGGTGTGGCAAGTGATATAGATATTATTTTAATTATATAATTAAAGTATGGGAAAAGCATACTTTCAAATAAATATGCCTATATGTGAATCCAATACTATATATGTGGGATTCTGACATCATTGCTTTAATTTCCTATCGCAGTGATTCTCAACATTTTTTTGTTGTGACACATATTTTACGATTTCAAAATTTGGCGGCACGCAAAGAAAAAGATAAAAACTTTACTTACTACAACACACTGCATACATAGTTTATGACAAAAAAATTTAATATATGAAATGAACTAATATATACTACAATAATAACTAAACGTTTATAAAGTGATTAATTACAAGTTAATAATAAAAATATTTTTCTTTTTAAATGATTTAATTTAATAATATTAACATTATTATATATTTGCAAAATTTGGCGGCACACAAAAGTGCCGCGGCACAGTGGTTGAGAATCACTGTTCTATCGTATCATACTAACTTTGTTTTGAATCTTCAATACCATGTTAGTCCTAATAGTTTTTCTGCGTCGACAGTTGATGACGAGCGATATATCGCAATGACAGCCAATGTAAAATTTGAAGATCACCTGTAATTCGGAAATATTCTAGAAAGTATTCCTGCCAGACTAGAAAAACGTCTTACGAAACGAGTTGTATATTACTGCTAGATTATTAGAGAAGCCACGACCAACCAACGTAAGAAAAACGGGATATTGTGTGCGTTGCCTAGGATGTTTATTTTAGCGATCATAATTTATTCTGGAGAGTCATATAGGGCGCTTCTGAGACGCTTTTATTTTTGGAGCGAATAATTTTGGTGCTACGAATATATAATGAGCTTATAAATAAAAGTCCTAAATGAATTTATAGCTCTTTTGCCGAGTCCGAGTATGCGGTTTTGCGATATATTTATAGCCAATTTATTTTTGATAAGGGTATCGGTATTATGGCTGCACCTATAAAAAATTAGGTTACAACATTGTTGCGTTCAGACCACATTTCTTAGTGCATATATAGCTCATCATATCATGTTTCACATATCCCGTAATATTGCAAACACTGGTTTCGTTTTGGTGTTTTTTTAACGTAACGTAACGTAAGTAAATTAACGGCCTGTTACTATTCCACGGCTGGCCATAGGCCTCCTCTCCCCTCTTTGGAGAGAAGGGTTAGAATAAACCCACTTACCAATGTAAGTAACAGATATGCCCATAATACTCCAGACATATGCAGGTTTCCTCACGATGTTTTCCTTCACCGAAAAGCGTGTCAATAAATTGTTTTTATCAATTAAAGAAAAACTTATTGATTTTGAACACGCGGGGGGGTCCAATGTTTTACCAGGCGACCCCCCCTCGAAAGAGTCGCACAGTCTGGCCGCTGGGTAAGCTTTTTTACACTAAAACAATATTTATTTTTTATTTTGCAACAATCGACATGTATTTGTACTGGATTCGCAAATCCTCGATAAAAATCACACGTTCAAACGCCGGTTTAGTGCTGTACTTTTATTTGATATTTAAAGTTTTTGATATTTGATCTCACGTACAACGTCCTATTACTTTTACAGTGACTAATCAAATCCTGGATGATGTCATATATTCGTAATAAAGAGGCCTACTTGCATTGGCATTTCTACCTGCACCAGGTAACAGGTTACTACAATAGAATCTTTCCAGCGAAATAAAAAATGGTTCACTTTTGAAAGATATTTCAACTCGAGCCGGTATTGTTCGGAACACGTTTCTAGTCGAAACTACCAAAGTACAACAAAAGAAATACTTCCAATGACTGGTGAATTTCAGGTCCTTTTTTAAATTATCTGTATCTGTAAAAGCCCTTTGATTAAAACCTCTACGTTTACCAAGTCTTCGCAGTCTGAAATTCCGAACAATTTCAGTTTTCTTATAACATATTATTTTAATGAAAATGGATTTCGCGAAGTTTATTTTAGATGCAAAATGAATGATTACATGCTTTCCATTATGTATGTTCAAATGTTAGAATATTATTTAACTATTGAAAATACACCAAATAAATACTTTAGAGCTTTCATTAGAATACTCGTTTAGGTTAAAGTTAAATCGAGATGGTTTTAGTTCTTCGGTTGAGTTTGTTATAATATCCGTTAAGATTGTTCATTCTTAAGTTCTTCCTTAATTACACCGTTTTTGAAGGAAGAGGTTCCGTCGCTATGTCTTATTCAACTGGATTTGACAGCGTTTAAATATAATATAAATTTTATATATATCTAATATAAAAATTTGGAAAAAACAGACTTTTTATATTATCGATATAGTAAAAAATGCTCGCTTTAATTATTACACTCAATGCTGCATAATTCACTTAAGGTTATTAAGTGAATTATGCAGAATTATGCATTATCTATCTTTAAAATGTCCATAGCAAGCTTTGTCACGGACAATCAAAATAAGCATAGCCTAGCAATTATATATTTGAAAAAGGTAACGGCAAATTCTATGCGTGGGCGTAAGAATCCACCATTTCACTAGCTCCATTTGCATTTTACAACTTTTATCGATGTACGTAAACGAGATTTCGCCGGGAAAGGCGACAATCGACTCGTCTTCATATTTTTTACATTTTATCTTTAACGTTTGCTGTTAAAACGACAGTTAAGAGCATAGATAATAAACTATAATATAAGAGACTTCTTTTAAATCAAGTTAAAGAGACCATGATAGCTTGTGATGACAATTAAGATGTATAATTTACTAGCTGTGCCTGCGGCATCGCCCGCGTGGAAATCAGTCAATTGAAATGAAAGTAGTTATTGTGAGTGAACCATAAGAGATAGAGACATGCTATCACGGGCTTATTGTAGTATTTTTTGTAGATCCACAATTCTGTAGTACATTCAATTAGTGTATCTGCGCTGGTTTACGCGGAGCACGCATCTAATACAGGCGAGTTTTTTTATTAACGCCCGACTTCTTGAACACAATTTACATAAAACAGTAAAGTACTATTGACCTAAACTATCCAAAAACATTGCACTACCTATAAATAAAAACTGCCAAAAATATCTTCTGTACGTTTGGAAAAAATCGATCACATACAGACAGACAGCTTTTGGTGACTTTGCTTTATAATAAGTATAGATTTTATTATTCGTTTCCTATATCACGTATGTAGGTTTAATATAAAAAAAAGAAAACAAAGGAACAATATCGCGACAGCAACAAAAATGAAACAATTAGAATTTGGGACAAGAATGGAAATGAAATTTGGGTAAAAGAATATTGATCAGAATATAATGAGTAGAATGAAAAAGGAAAACATACTGTTTAACCAAACAAACATGTGGAAACAAACATATGTTCTCTTCACAATGCTGTAGAATGTTTTATTAATTTAAGTTTTCCTGTTAAATAAATTACATGACTGGTATGGATAATGGTAATACTTATGTATAAATTCTAAATATTCTTGATTCAAATACTCTTTACGAGTACTTTTTTATCGTTACTTCTCTTACATTTTTTACAATCAAAGATTCACAGAGCAATGATTTCGGTTCATAATCGACCGATCAATGTAAAGCTTTCTTATTATTCTATTTCTTATTAAATTATTCCTCTAGCATAAAACTACGAAGTTCAATAATTAATTCAGTAGTCATTGTTTAGTACAACGAGCCTGAAGGCAAGATGCTTATTTTCTATGCAACGTAGCTATTGAAAATCGAAGATCGACATGAACGTTAGAAATTGTACTTACATTGTAAATGTAAGCTTGTTTAAGTTTGTGTGAAATTTATATGGAATACATTAAATTTTTGCACTGATAGCGCCACTTCACGTTATTTTTTTTTGTACACGCAGATCAATAGCAGAATGTCGTTAACCGAAATTGATTTTTTGTGACAAAATTTAGTGCCGTACAATAAATATTTAAAACCCATATGCGCCGCTCAGTGTTAATTATATCTATACACATAAATTTGGTTAACATTAAATTATAGTAACTAAACCTAAACTTATCAAATGTGAAAACGAATCATCATCCTACAGTCCTTATCCCACTCTACATAGGGTCGCCACAACATTTTATAAACATGTTGTCACATAATTCAGCTAGCTATTTTAAGAACGGCCTGATTATAACTTACGTTAGTCGCCTTTAACGACATCTCGGTAAGAAAAAGGGTGAACTATTTTATTAAGCCGGATAACACACGGCGGGTCAACTTACCATAGTCGCCTTTTACGTCACTTCAGTAAGAAAGAGGGTGATTTATTCTACTTAGCCGGATACCACTTGGCGGACACAAATAACTAATTAAAGTAATACCATAACCATTTATTAAAATTTCTTAAAAAATATACAGTTAAATTGAAGATCTTCATGAACTGATTCTGTTACTTAACAAAATCTCGTAGACTTAAGTTATATACAATAGTACTGTAAATCATGCAATCATAATGCGACGGAGGAGTGCCGGGCACGGAATTAAAATGCAATAATATATCCTGGCGAGCTGTAATTCTGGCCTGTCTCAGATCTCTTGAGATTATCGTAAAGTATTTATTTATCCATTCCCTCGGGAGGTTAGATAGCATCAGGGAATCAATTTTGCAGAGAAACGTCGCGGAGGCGTAAGGTTTGCGAGTCCTGAGTTACAGGTGGCAGTAATGCCCATTTAATAGCTATTGGCAACCGAAAATAACGATAACATGCCAGTATAATAAACGCAAATGATATTTATTCTCCATACCCGTTAGTTCTTGCTACGTTGTTGAAATATCGACATGCATACTTTTGAGCTAATTATCATAGATAAAGCGAGTAGTGCAAGATTAAGATGGTAAAGAAATACAATGAGAAGGGATGATAATCATTTGACTAAGAAGTGTTAAATAACAATTTGGACGGATACGTAACTAAATAGACATGGTTGAATTTTGTGAAGAAATGCCTATAAATGGAGTAACGCCATAATTGACGAATGATACGAGATAATGGAATGGTTGTGCCGACCCACAATTTACTAATTAGTCGATTCTCGCACTTACACGAACTGGATTCTGAAAATAAGAAGTTTTTAGCTTACAACAGCTCTTCCTGAATATTCATAAAAACGAAGTCTATTTCAGACACGAAGTTTGGTTTTTAGAACAGTTACATGTAAAGTTACCCACATCAATACATATAATAAAATCGTAGAGGTGTTAAAATCTGTACATTTGATATTTTTACGAACAAATTAGTGTTGTCGTCTCAAAACACGCTTCTAAACATGAAACAATAGTTTTCAAAATTTTTGTCTGTTTCTCTGTTTGTCTGTTTGTCTGTATGTCTGTGCGTTTGTTCCCGCTAATCTCAGAAACCGCTGATCCGATTTGAACGCGGTTTTCACTAATATGTAGAAGAAAGCTTCACTTAACATATAGGGTATAATATATTTCAATCGGTCAACAAATAAAAAAGATATGTCGATTTTAAGTTGAAAGGTCGTATACTGCGATACTAATATTTGCATTTTTTTCCGTTTTTCGCCGTTCCTGAAGCGATTTTCATACCGGATTACATATACTACCATATCTAAGAGTAGTACAAATATTTTTATGAGAACTAGGCCGGTCTGAAGCTTATTTTTTTTTAAGAATTTCATATTTTTTATTCCAGATTTTTAGGCACTGTGCGGTTGTTTCCGCTAATCTCAGAAACTGCTGATTCGATTTGAAAACTGTTTTCACGCATATGTAGCAGAATGCCTCACTCAACATATAGGGTATAATTTATTTCAATCGGTCAGCAAATAAAAAAGATATGTCAATTTTAAGCTGAAGGGTCGAATACCATGATACTGGTACTTGAATTTCTTTCCGTTTCTCGCCGTTCCTGAAGCGATTAGCGACTGGATTACATATAATACTATATCTAAGAGTAGTACAAATATTTTTATGAGAACTAGGCCTGTCTGGAGCTGATTTTTTTTGGAAAAATTTCACATTTTTATTCGAGTTTTTTAGGCATAACAATAGTGTAACTTACACTTTTCGATAGTCATTATACATGCACGGGCTACAAAAACTGAATGGTGAGTGACACTAACAGGTAGGATGCAAAAGTAAATATTTCGTCTTTCCAAGTTGTTTGAAACTTTTTATTCATTGATGGCATTTATTTGAAATTTTAAATGAAAAAGTTTTAGTATATGAAGTAACGTACAATTAAAAAAATATATTTATTATTTATGTAAGTAAAGAGTGGGAGATAGTAACATATCTCCCATTCTGGGCAAAGTCTTCTCTCTCCCTTAAGAAGGCGACCTATCTACCATGCTATTCCAATGCGAATTGGCAGGTTCAACATATTCCAGAAAATGTATAGGGATATGTATCCGCCGTGTGGTATCCGGCAGAATAGAATAGTACCACCCTCTTTTCTCACCGAGTTGTCGTAAAAGGCGACTAAGGTAAGTCCACTCGCCGTGTGGAATCCGGCTGAGTAGACTAGACCACCCTCATGTCTTAACGAGGTATCGCAAAAGGCGACTAAGGTAAGTTGACTCACCGTGTGGTATCCGGTTAAGTAGAATAGACCACCCTCTTTCTTATCGTGTCGTAAAATACGACTAAGATAAGTTGACGACAGGCAGGCGGCCGGTCGTAAAATACGTAGCCAAATCATGTGACAACATGTTTTAACATGTTGTGCCGACCTAACAAAACCGAAACATATAAAAACTTTATTGAAATAACTTTTTCGACGTAATGTAAACAGCTTAATATATAACCTATTTCTTTAATTTACAGGATATAAAGAGAAAAACCTACCTCGGCATATAGCCATTAATTGTGCTAAATTTCATCAATATTGTTTCATCGGATTGACCATGAAAACATAACAGTCAGACTTTCACATTGATAATATTAGTTATTTATTTATTTTAGTAAATAACCCATTATCATCCTCCAGCCCTTATCCCACTCTAAGTGGGGTCGACACAACATGTTATAAACATGTTGTCATATGATTTGGCTACGTATTTTACGACCGGCCGCCTGCCTGACGTCAATTTACCTTAGTCGTTTTTTACGACTCCTCGGTAAGAAAGAGGGTGGTCTATTTTACTCAACCGGATACCACGCGGTAGGTCAACTTACCTTAGTCGCCTTTTATTACACCTCGGTAAGAATCATTCCTTACCTAGGTGTCGTGACCAACCTCATGGTTGGTCTATTCTACTCAGCCGGAAACCACACGGCGGGTCGACTTACCTTAGTCGCCTTTTCCGACCCCTCGGCAAGAATTGAGGGTGGTACTATTCTATTCAGCCGGATACCACACGGAGTTTTAGTAAATAACCCATATGACTAATATTAATTATACATTTTGATAACTCAGTTAAATTTATCCAGTAAACAGAATCCAAAATATTTAAAAACTTTCTATAAATAACTATCTACGTAAGCCAAACAACTTGATATAGAACCTTTTTCAAATTACAGATTCAACTTGACTTTGACAAAAACAAAAATCGCGATTAAAAAAACTTTGATAGACTGATAATACTGGGGTTTTTCAATGTCATTCAATTCCTGTTGAATTAACAGGATTTCTACAGCCTAAATGTTACCCGTGTGGATAAGGAAGAATTGTGAAATTTTTTATTGATAATGGTTTATCGGATTCGCCGTGAAAACGTAACAAACAGACACACAGACATACTCATTTATAATATTAGTAACGAATAGGGGAGTATATAGAACCAGTAGAAACTTAGTAACAGTTATGGTCATTTTCTATAAATTTACAAAAAACCTTATTAACAAAAGTAATAATAAAATTATTTTGCTATAATCCGCGATGAAATTAAACTTTTAAATCTACTTTATAAATCACTCTTTCTGTTGAATAAAACCCGTAAATTAGTTGTTAAGTTCATTGTAAGCAGACAGACGCTGCGGAGACATTGTTTCATAATATGAAGTGTAAAATTTTTTAATGACGTTTCGGTCATATATGACCATGGCTTTATTAAATCAGGCATCATTCAAATTAGCCCCAAGAATGATGGAGATATTTGCAGGGTTGACACAGGGTACTTTTTATTCCGGGACTGAGGTCCCCGCGCACGAAGTCGCGGGCAAAAGCTAGTAGCCAATAAAATACGAACTGTGCGTTCTAGGCAACAGGTTACTTAAGTGGCACCACTGTATTAAAACGTCTTATAAAAGACTAGCAATTACAAGCGACTCCGTCCGCGTGGAATGATTAAAACCGTAATATAGTATTTTGATAACCATAAAAATGATTAAAGTGGGTTAACGTTAAAAGCTAGACATATTCTGTCGCGGACTTTTATTTAAAACTTTTAGAGGGTAACAATTTTGTGATTTTTTAATAACTTTCACTGTTTACTTAGCGCACGCAAGAAAAGCTTAAAATTTTGCCGTTTTCGCAATATTTTTTATTGCTGCTCCTCTCCTATTCATCTTAACGTGATGTTATATAATCTATAGCCTATCTCGATAAATGAATTATCTTACATTCAAAGAATTTTTCAAATTAGTCCAGTAGTTTCTAAGATTAGAAACTCTTCAGCTTTTTATATTAGTATAGATTTGTACACAAATCCTCATAAAAAAAGTATTAAATACAGTTCATGTAATCTTTTTATCGGTTTGTTTTTATGAATAAAGTGTATCTGCTATGAGTGCTCTGAATTTTAATGAATCGTCAGTGAGAAAATACAAGATAACAGGTTAATTTACATATCAAATAATCAAATTTAATAAGTTGTATTGCCTTGTACTAGTGTCAGTAGTGTGTAAGTAAAAAAATATTTTGAGTTTAGAAACTGTTTTATTGTTGTATAAAGGTTTACTTGTACAATGATTATGTAATCTCGAATAAAATAAGTGGACCAGATTAAACAGTTAACTGGAATGGCAGTCGTGCAAATCTAAAATAAGTGAATTGACTAGACATTGAGCCGTTTTATTAAAAGTGAAATTGATGAAAGACATTACGCCGTTGTAGTGACAGTGAATTTGACATAAAAGTATGTTTTATTTGTTAACTTTACGGATTTCATTTATTTACATAAAAATTTATATTATATATATATATATATATATATATATATATATATATATATATATATATATATATATATATATATATATATATATATATATATATACGGAATCTTGGAAACGGCTCCAACGATTTTCCTGTCACCATGTAGAGGTTTTGGGAGAGAAATCGATCTAGTCAGATTTTATGTATAAAAAAGAACCTTTTATCCCTGTTTGCGGGCATAAAAAAATACTATATGCAGGTTTCCTAACGATGGTGTTTTTCACCGAAAAGCGTGCGATAAATCGCAATTATCAATTAGACACGTAAGTTTGAACAGAAAACTCATTAGTGCCTGCCTGAGGTCTGAACCCGTGACCCCTCGGAAGAGTAGCATGGTCTCATCGAAAAGATGAGATATGCCTAGATATCTAATCTTTTTCACATCACATCTTTTTGAAACTCCTTAAAAAGGTCAAATTTTAACTTTTATATTACATGATTTACATAAGCGTTTATTATTTATTAGTTTGAGTTATGTTCTTATGCAGCCATGTAATTAAGATAGCGTTTCGTATTCTTAATTTTTTATCTCATTCTATAACAATTAGATGTCAAAATATTTTTCATTATGTTTATTAACTACCAGACTTTATCGTGGTCGCTAAAAAATCAAATATTCTGTTTATATTATTTTACAATCATATGACTCATAAAACGTATATAAATATCTTAATAGTAAATATCTTTTAGACATTGTAAATGTTGCTAATAATAGTACTTTACTTGCGTATTTGCGTTGCTTTAGTTACTTTCGTATTCTATTAAACTATGCGGTATTAGAGTCATGATAAGGCTCCCACTGTGGCTGCCTGCCATGAATTGCAAGCCCAGTAAATAAATAGATCGAATACTTTAGTAAGGCGACACCGTTCCTCTCTCACGCAATTCATAGATCCTTAATCTAAAACCCGCAGTTAACAACGTCATTAATATCTACACAAACGGAAAGCTCCAGAATGCACAAGTGAGTATATTCGCCTCAGCAATCCCTTATTAAGTTATACGAGCAACCTATATCCTAAACAATCCCTGATAAAAGAGTACCAGATAATAAAAATGACAGGTACAAGACCGTTCCGACTAAACTCCCACCACGCCTTCGCCAATGATACACAAATCATAATAAACTTCATACGAGTTCAAACTTATGAAGTGCACACTACGTTCATAACTAGTCATACATAAACATCGATGTATGACGTAGAAAGCATCAAGTCCACTGGAAACCGGTTCAGCCTCACGTGAATGCACACATTCAAGTGTCCAATTAAACTTGATCTGTGACAGTCAGCGATACCAGTCCCCGCTTGAATCTTGGTGAAGGGCGCCCAGAGGCGAGGCAGGTCACGACTAACTGGCCACCACTGTCGAATGATAAGAAAGCAGCCACAGTAGACCGATGGGGAACAATCTATTATAATGTTGTGATTACTCTCGATATTACAAAAAATATTAACTGCACGCAAATGTCAGACTAACGAGCCTATTGGGATTTTGGTTGCTAAATCTATATTACGAAATCTAGAACCTAATCTAATAGTATAAATAAATACAGTCATGTCAGTCATATGTTAAATTAAGCACAACAAGACGTTATGATTTAAAATAATACAATAAAAGAGTTATTTTAAAAAATTAATACATTTCTACGTTTGATTTTCTAAAATATATTAACATAAATTTGTTAATTACTCCTTATATTTTTCTTGCTTGGTTCATATAGCTTGGAGTCAGTTAGTCAATTTTTACGGACTCCAAGTAATATATTTCATTTAAGAAACATACAAAATTAATACCTAACATATAAAGATTGTTATACATCATCTTCCTGCCCTTATCCCACTCTAAGTGGGGTTGGCACAACATGTTATAAACATGCTGTCACATGATTTGGCTGCGTTTTCACGACCGGCCGCCTGCCTGACATCAACTTACCTCTGTCATGTTTTACGACACCTCGGTAAGAAAGAGGGTGGTCTATTCTACTAAACCGGATACCACACGGTGGGTCAACTTACCTTAGTCGCCTTTTACGACACCTCGGTAAAAAATGAGGTTGGTCTATTCTATTCAGCCGGATACCACACGGCGTATAAAGATTGTTATACGATACGAGCCAAATTCTACTGAACAGAAATTTTGGATAGGTATTTTTATAGATACACGCTTTATAATTGCAGAATTATTTGTGTGCAATAAATATACAGTCTACATATAATATAGTGCTCAATAAAATCACTGATCTTTGCGGTCTAAATGTTTAAACCGTTCTTGGAGCTTACGAAAATTGTAAAATCTGTATAAATAGCACTGAGTATTTTTATAAACGGAAATTAAAGTGATTATGATTTTGGGACTCTTTAATTTGTGTCTATCCGCTCCTTTCTTTCTTCATTATCCAGGTCATTAGAGCATCTTAAATAATAAAACTAATTGAATTTCCGTTGATTGCAGTCTATAAATTAAACGAGTGCGTAAACTGAAATACTGGTTAAACCAGATATAACTTCCTTCTAACAATTAATTATAAATACAACTCCTTATGTACTAATTGAGCACCGCTGTGCAGTTGTAACTTTCCTTGACCCCACTTCTAGTAGAATGTGATTAACTACAAATCAGAGCACGCTGTATCGAGTCCAATCGAGATGATCAACTCTCTCCGAGACGAATGATTTTCTAATTTGATCGCACGACTGAGCTGGAGGAACTGATTTGGAAACCTTCACCTTTGTTAACCTACGTTTCTAAGAAAATTTTGAATAGAGTAACGAAGCGTGACAGTATATTCAAACATTTATATATCTTCAAATGTCATTTATATATCTTCAGGGTAGGTACGAATAAATATTTTTTTATTTTCTTATTAATAACGAGTTACATTTGCATGTGGTGTTTACGTTTAAGTAGTTTTACATTTAGCCTTAGTGTAATAGTGTAATAGAATACGTGTTTGATGAAGCTGTTCATCAAACATCATACAGGGTTTTTTTAGTTTTCATTTCTTTTTTTTATGGGCCTGTTAATATACCTCTAGTCAAAAGTCATCTTTCTCCTTTTTTGGAGAGAAGCGTTGGAGTTTAAATACACTACGCTGCTCCAAAGTGGATTGGTATTTTTCCCATATGCCAATACTTCTGTCAAGACACGCAGGTTATCCAACGATGTTTTCTTTCACTAAAAGCGGATGGTAAAATGTAAATAGCAATTAGTTTAAATACCGTATATCATTCTCCTGCCCTTATCCCATTTTAAGTTGGATGGGTACAACATGTTTAAATATGTAACTAGTTTAAATATTGTTGTTGATATATGATATTATGACATAAACTCTTATGAGTTTATGTCAGCGCTAACATTATGTAAACTTTAACTTTTTGTGAAATGAATAAATAAATAAACTATAAATAAAAAAAAAAATATAAATAAATAAATTATTTATTGTATAACCATTTTAAATGATACACTTCAATATAGCCCTGGCTTCTGAACTAGCGCAACCCGTGTGTCATTATATTGTAACACAGATGAGGCAGTTAATCGTGAGATGCATTACATAATTTCAACATAATTTCAATTAATTACAATTTAACATAAATTTATTATCAAAGCAAGTTTAATAAGTTTTAGTTAAAATAAAAATTGAATTCCGTTTTTAAAATGACATCAACACATTAAAATAATAACTCTTTACAATAAACCAACAAACACATATTGATAACAAACGTTCAATGGTGACAAGATTAAAGCGGCATTAATGGATTCCACGCAGGGTACTTTTACGTTGCCTTTAATGTCCACAAATCAAGCTCTTAAAATATAACTCTCTCACCAACGTGCCTTTATTTCTTATCCCAATGAGACGGAAAGTATAAAATACCTAAGTGACTTTTTCTTCGATAAGGCTTTTAGGGGACGCGCCACCCAAACTCGTTATCAATTGTGCCTCAAAAAGCATTAGACAACGTAGCAGGTTGAAATAAATACTGATTTACATTCAAAATTTTCGTTCAACGAACACATTCATTCCGTCCATGTCTCGATCAATAAATTTGATGCTAAAACAAAAATGCTAATAAGTTAGAAACGTCCAATGCTAAATTGCCCATGTCGGCAACTCTGTTTATAGCTTTATAGAAATTTAACACATAGATCCAAGGATTTCCATATAAAATTTAACAAACAAGGAAACAGTTTAAAACTATACAACAACTTAAGCCCAGCTTAGATTTTTATGTATGCGTTTAAATTGTTATGATCTTGATATCAGTAAAAAAATTACCGGAATTTTTTGTTAATAAAAGGTAAAGAAAAAAAATTATTGTTAAAAAAATAGCATAGTGTGTTTTAGTGTTAAAATAGTATGATGTAACAGTAAAACATTATTGTACCTAATATCTACGGAAACGCTTGCTAATTTCATTGAGTATTAATTTAATTTAGCAGATGTTTTTCTGCTGATAATGAAAATACACAAAAAAAATGTTGAAAGGTTAAATAAAAAAATTGATTCTATAATTTGATTGTGTTCTATATTTCCAAAAAATCCGATGCAAGTTTTAGTTTTTCTGCTGATAAAATGAGAAACAAATACAGTTATACTGAACCAAGTATGTAAAAATAATGTCTAACAAAAATAGCATTGTATTAATTTACCTAATACAGACTAAGTTTTTTGAAGACAAAAAAAGGATAAATGAAATTAAAGTTTTTAAAAGTGTTCCTTCTATTCGTCAATCCTTACGATTATTGTTTATTAATGCTGAGATAACATACTATGAATATTTTGCATTAGTAAAATGTTATTTTCTAAATTGTCAATTTACTTTTAATCCTTACAATTATCCGAGCAGGGCAAGTGTTGTGATCGCGGACGGTTTAGTTGCAATATGAAAGTTATCAGTTGCCTTCTGTAGAGCATAGCTTAGGGCGACGAAGAGAAGGCAGTGAAGTGAACAGCACTTCACGTCGCCCTATATCTTTGTGACTGCCTTTAGTACAATAGTCATGATGCAGTCACCGAATTCGAGGCTGGAAGCGAAGATGACAAAAAACTGGGACCTCACCTACGAGTATGTCAGGTAAGACGCTGCGTGCTTATGTGTACGTAATCAGTACCAATCTGTTTAATAGTAATAGATCAGAATCTTTACAAAAATAATGAAAATATTATTTTACTATAATCAGCGATAAAAGAGAATATATGCAGTGCTAAATGTGGAGTGTATTATTCATTTTCATACCTCAGAATTTGAATAAAACTCATGCACTACCCGCCACTAATAACACAATTTCTATAGATAGATAGACTCACAATGCTTCGGTTCCGGAGTGAAACAATTGTTGCGATTGTGGTAGTGAATGTGTGCAGTGCTCGTGTATTGTTGTGTTATTGGTGGCGGGTAGTGCATGAGCTTTTTCCAAATCGCCATCTTTCGGCATCGGCATCTATCGATATCTATTAGGTATGAGAACGAATAGCGAGTAACGACTAATTCTATAAAATAAAGAATCAATAAAAAATATTACAATACGCAGTCCCGGCAAAACGCCCGTTTGTGCCGGCTCCTTAACGCAATGCGTAGACACAAGTCTATTAGTATGGCGTGAAATAATGAAAGCTATTTCATAGTATAACGTAACCTGTACGTTCATTAACGCGGGTGTCGATGCCCGCGCCGGCAGCACGTTGAATAAATCAGACGAGGGAATGCACGATGGCGCCCTAATGCGCTTTCGATGTCAGTTGATAGTCACCCCTCTACCTGGCTTACCTTATATCGATCTTCATCCATATAATCATACTATAATTGCGAATTCGAATCGCAAAGCGAAATTCCTACGTCTTTTCAAATTTAGTTAATCGCACAATACTACGCCAAAATAACATCAACCTTCAATGAAATGGCCTTTATCAAGAAAAATTTTATGCATGTCATCTCGATATTAATAATACATTTACAGATCGAAATACTCAAAGTTATGTTTTGTATCGCATTATAATCAAATATTATCAGTTTGAGGATAATAAATCAAACAAACACTCTAACTAGATCAGAATCTTGCAGCTGTTTTCTTATAAAAAAAAATTGTTAATTTACCCAAAAGAACTTAGATCTTACTTAACGAACAAGAAAATGCACCACTGCTCAATAGAGGACTACAAAATTACGATTATTACCAACGTCTGAAACTTCTTAAACTATTTAAACTACTAAAACAGTTTCCTGCATTAGTCTATTAACTAAGTCTAATCGACATTTTAAACCGTGTAATATAAGACATAGGATGTTGTGCCTTCCTCGAGAGCTTAGCATACCCTCGTGTGACAAGACATTCTTAAAATATCTTCAGTGATTTAGAGATGACTTGAGCCGTGTCCTTCCGTAAATAAATATAAGATCCCTAAACGTTTTCACTGCAAGAAAATATTTATTCGAAGATTTTATCGCTAAATCTTAACTAACATTACAACGTTATTAAAATACAACCTTCAATAAAAATACCGTTATAGCCTAATGGTTAGAGTTCGTGATTCTTAAACTACGAAAGTTCAAACTGTAGTTGACTTACTCAGAGGTTTTTTCTAGATACTTCGGTGCTTATTTAATATTTACGATTAGCCTTGCAGTTTACGGTTAAAACAAATATCGTCATGAAAGTTATAGCTCCAGAAATACCGGGCCCATGTTAATTGCCAAACATTAATGTAGTATGGTGTCTAAAACGTCATATCCCTCCCTATCTTCAAATAAAGAAGAAAGGGCAAAACTTTTTATATGCTTTTATGTTTTTTCTCGGCCACAATCTAGGTGAGGTGTATGCTCGCACAATAAGGTAAAAAGTATTTAGGCTAACGGCTCTAAATCGTTCTGAAAAAAGATCCGCTGAAGCATGATGTTCTATGCCAGCGTGCTATCAGCGACTATCAGCAAATATTAGTTCTAACTCTCCTGCTAAATCGGTTTTTATTACTCACTCTCAGTCTCACTGCCTCGCATCACCTATTTAATAAACAACAACTGTTGACAAAATAATACAATTTTTTATTATATTATTCAGACGACAAATACACTACCAAAAGTGAATATTGCTAGTCTTTACAAGAGTAATTTTTTTATATAACTTAACAACTTTATTTTTCTTGTCTTAGAAAAATAAAGGTTTAAAAGTTAGTAACTAATAATATAAAGAAAAAATAGCACAGAAGTCGTTAAAGATTGACTATATAATGTAAAACCATTATTTTTTAATATTTACAAGCATAATTTTACTATCACTTAAAATCCGTTTAAGAGTATAACAAATAATAACACAATATTTTAAAAAATAACGCTTGAAATCAAGCAAAACCAAATTCATAAAATAATGTCTCATAAACCAAAAAAAAATTATTAAAATAAAACATTTAAAAAAAAAGTAAACATTTAAAGTAATAGTGTAGTCAACCAGTTACATTCGCTTCAGGTTGTTGAACTTAGTTCCCGATTTCCGAACTGTAAAAAAGATAATATTACTGAACAGCACCTATTGTTAAAAACTTTGCCTGCTAAAATTGGAATCGGTGAACATAAAAATGCCTGTCTTGCGAGACTTTTGTGTTCAAATGTGCGAAAAAATTCAACTATATCGAAAAATACTGCAATATTAAGATTGAAACTTAACACTTGACAGTCAACAACCTTCGTTCGATTAAAATAAGGTTTGGAATGTATTAGGGATTGCACTCAATGTCAGTTATTGAAGCCTTATTATTTTCATGATACGTAAAATTAAATGAGTTGTCATTCCCTGGGTTATCGTAAAAGGTGTTAAAGTAAATATTATTTTTAAAGTTACTTGTTTATACAATATAGTTAAAATTTTAAATTATTGTTTAATAGCCGTGTGGTATCCGGCTAAGTAGAATAGTACCACCCTTATTTCTTACCGAAGTGTCGTAAAAGGCGACTAAGGTAAGTTGACCCACCGTGTGGTATCCGGTTTAGTAGATTAGACCACCCTCCTTCTAACCGAGGTGTCGTAAAAAACGACTTAGGTAAGTTGACGTCAGGCAGGCGGCCGATCGTAAAAACGCATCCAAATCATGTTACAGCATGTGTATAACACGTTGTGCCGACCCCACTTAGAGTGTGATAAGGGCAGGAAGATACATAACATATCTATCCTAGTTTTTCTTAATTTTGCATGTTAATGAAACGTCAATGTTTTTTTTAATAGTGCTTATTTGTATAATTCATTATTCCGGATTCAAGTTCCAAATATAACTAGGTCTACATTAAGTGTTTTAATTGTATTTAGACTTAGCAGAATGATAAGTCGTTTTAGAAATTCCTTCATGAAATCCATTGTGAGACGGAACAGTTACCTTAATTGTCATTAATAAAATGGAGACGAGACGATGTTACTTACTTCTTTGTAAATATCAAATATGCACATACGAGTTAAGTTACAATAAAGAAATTCTCTGGTGCCTGTCCAGGGTTTGAACTAACGATCCCTTGCTTGCTGTACGAGGTCTCACCATTCGTACCTCTTCAACTTGTTACAAAAATGTAATAAAAATAATTAAAGAAATTAATTAAATTGTAAATACAAGTATATATATATATATATATATATATATATATATATATATATATATATATATATATATATATATATATATATATATATATATAGTACATTTAAAGTTACATACCATTGTTGCTATGTAATGTTACAGAAAACAGTTTCAAATTTACAAAAACACAATACAAAATATGTTTTTAGGACCATAAGCTCAGGTTCAAGTTTTTATGTGACAAAAAGTAAAGCCATTATCGTAACCGTAATCCAACGAAAGGTTTACGAGCATTCCTTTTACGAATGTGCTTTTTTGACATTTCTTTTAACTTAAATTTGTATGCCATTTAGTGTGAAAATCGTTCGCCCGTTTATATACTATTTTTTAAATTAATAACGTCTACGACTGAGGTAAGTCGACCCACGTGTGGTATCCGGCTGAGTAGAATAGACCACCCTCTTTCTTACCGAGGTGTCGTAAAAGGCGACTAAGGTAAGTTGACCCACCGTGTGGTATCTGGTTAATTAGAATAGACAACCCTCTTCCTTACCGAGATGTCGTAAAATACGATTAAGATAAGTTGACGTCAGGCAGGCAGCCGATCGTAAAATACGTAGCCAAATCATGTGGCAACATGTTTGTAACATGTTGTGCCGCCCCACTTAGAGTGGGATAAGGGCAGGAGGATGATGAACTAAAAGATTAATAATTCCTAATTGACACCTTTTTTAATCCTAATATATATATTGTATGAAAGATGTTAATCTGTCATACTATATTATTTAGTAATAGATTTCTTTTTTCAGTAGCTAAGCTATTTATTAACTGATATAACAAATATAATTAAACATAGTACGTGTTATAAAACACTGAAATACACGTTACGCTTAAATAATATTGTAGCAGCAATTACGAAATAATCTTTTGTAAATTATGGATATAATTTATAGTAAATATAAATTAAATAACACAGTTTAAGTCCTCAATATTCATAATAAGTCTTTTTTTTAAGATAATCTTAATATCGCATTTTAATGAATCATAGTAAATCTGAATTTGAAATTTTTAATAAAAATTAAATCATTATTAATAAAAAAAAAACAAATTCATATTAATTGCACATTCTTAATTGATTAATTTAATTATTGATTAGTTTATTATATTCTTAATATTTATTGATCTAATAACCTGTTCGTATTTGAATTTATAATCAATTTATTAACAATGAAGAACAATGCTAATATAATACTCACTTACGAGTATATCAATTGCATATTAATTTTTTAATTTCGGAAAACTGATGAGTGCTATTCAAGTTTTGTTTAAATTCAAGCAAAATATTTATGCGTAACAAACTTTTATGGGTCGGTTGTGTTGATGTTATATCAATGCGATTAATTAGCACATATAACAGTAAAAGGAGCTTATTTTTTTTAATAAGATGTTTTAATTCCCTAATATTATTCCTTAATTGTATCTAGAAATATTACACTCGAATCATAAGTCAATTCATTTTTACACTGATTTTTAACGAATTAAAAAATGCATAATGTACAGTACTATTAATTGTACTGAAAAACGATACAAATTACTAACAAAATCCATGTTTCATTTAATCTTTAGAAGGTTTCAGAACGAACGTTGAGATATCGTTGCGAGACGCGTCTTATCGTTAATTTAGAGTCTCCGATTAGAGTCCGCCAGCCGACGTACGCTAACGAGCATTCGTTTTTAAATTTATTTTTGTTTTAACAACAGTATGGTGCCGATGTTTTGTCTTCTACCGACGATTGTGCGTAGTTAATTGGATTGTCCATATTAAATTAAATAAAACTTACCCATATTAACCCAAATATGTTTTACTCGTGACATATGCCACATCAAGCGGTATCCTTTGTCTTAAGATAAAAAGCTGTAAAAATTTACAGCATTTTATTGTTCTACTGTGAGCTAATAAAAATTATCCGTCCGTTTAGCTTTATGTCTTTAAAAATTATAATAAATTTTAAATTATTACCTTTGTAGTAGTAGATTGTAGTGGAGTTCCTGAAGAAACGGCGCAGATTTCTACTTCATATCGATCGACACCAGCTTCTCTATCTAGCGTTATAGCTGTAGACAAAATACCTAACGCAGAATCTATATCAAACAATCTGTCCACTTGTTTATTACCACCAGTCACATTCACTATATAGAACTCTAATCCACCTCTATAGTTATTAGTCATATTTAAAATAGCAGTTCCAGCTGGTTCATTTTCAGCCACTGAAATAGACCCTACGTTTGTCCACGTAATTCCTTCTAATTCTGTCCCACCCATTATTACAGTCAAATATGTTTCTGTGCTTCTTTGTTCACTTAACACGGCCTCATCCGTAGCTTTTATAACAAGATTCCATCTTGCATCGGGCATAGCAGGGGGATAGCGCAAAGTCAACGCACCATTACTTCTATGTAAATCGAACATTTCATTACCACCATGAATTAATTTATATGTAACGAGACCGTTTGTCCCAGAATCCATATCCCGGGCCAAAACATTCATGATGAAGAGTCCACGACTCATACTTCTTCCTAATCTTTCAGAGTTTATAACAGCGGCATTCATAGAGACAAAAACTGGCGCATTATCATTTATATCTTCAACAATAACTGTTACTAGTTTTTCTGCGGACAATCGCAAAGAAGGAGGCTCAGCTCTATCATAAGCAACAACAGTAATCCTAAATGTGTCAATATTTTCTCTATCAATAGGTAATAAAGTGTGAATAACACCTGTTATATTATTTATTGCAAAATGCCTTCGACCATCATTGGGATCTTGGTGCGTAATTGAGTAATAAACTTTTCCATTTAAGCCAGAATCTGGATCTTCTGCTGTTACTGTAACTATGGGAGTGTGGGTTGGAATACCTTCTCTTATTTGGCGTACTATAGCAGTATTCGTGAAAATGGGTGCATTATCATTTGCATCTATTACATTAACAGTAAATGAAATACTCGAGGAAAGACTTGGACTTCCATTGTCAGTAGCTGTTATGTTTAAAACATAGAACGTTAAATCTTCGTAGTCTAAATGCTTATGAAGAAACAATTCTCCAGAATAGCTATCTATAAAAAATGATTCTTTTCTATTACCCGACGTAATAGAAAATTGTAATTCATTATTAATACCTAAGTCTGCATCATTAGCGTAAAATTGAATAATTTTTTTATTTATTGGTTCCGTTTCTAAAACTGATACTTTCATTTGAGTTTGTGTAAATATGGGTGCATTGTCGTTTTCATCCAATACATAAACAGTTATTGTTGTTGTAGAAGAGAGACGTATAGTCTGTCCTGAATCATGAGCCATAATTGTAAGCATGTAGCGATCTACTGTTTCTCGATCTAAAGGTTTATTAATGAACAGTTGTCCCGTCGCTTCATCAAGCATAAATTTTTCTGCTTCATCACCACCTATGAGCTTGTAATATATGTCACCATTAAGCCCTTCATCGGCATCTGAGGAATGTACTCTCATAATAGAAGCTCCCACGGCCGCTCCTTCCGATACTTCTACTGAATATGGGGTTTTTGTAAATATAGGCGAGTTATCATTTACATCCGTTATATAAATTGTTACCCTGACTGAATCTGATAACTTTACTTTCCCGTTATCGCTTACTGTAACTGTCAGTGTAATATAATTTTGGCCGGTAAGTTGAGCTAAATTTTCTCTGTCAAATGATTTCAATGTTCTAATAAACCCATTTCTAGAATCAATTCGAAAATCATTTTGGGCAATAGGTAAACTGAACGTTAATTCAGCGTTACGTCCTATATCTTTATCAGTAGCTGTTAATTTTCCTACAAATGTATCTAGTGGCTCATTTTCTTTTATCTTGAATATAAATGTTGTATTAGTAAACTGTGGACTATTATCATTTTCATCTAAAACATGGATCACAACAGGAACTTGTGATGATCTTGGAGGTGTACCGTAATCAGAGGCGATTATTGTTAATGAATAATAATCCCTCTCTTCTCTATCAAGTGGACTCCTAACATATAGATAGCCATCAGGAAAAACACCAAATTTTCCATCCATATTCCCTTCAGTTATTGAATAAGATATTTTACCATTATGTCCTAAATCAGCGTCTGATGCGGAAATAGCAAAAAACCTAGTGTTGACAACGGTTGATTCCAATAAAGATGTTTCATAAGAAGTATGATCAAATACAGGAGTGTGATCATTAACATCGCTTACTATAACTGAAATTGTATGTTTAGTAGCGAGAGGTGGTTTTCCATTATCGGTAGCTGTTACTTCAATAGATAAAGCTGTTCCTGGCTCACTTGTAATAGCCTTATTCAAATAAATAACGCCAGTGGTTTCTGAAATTCGAAAATTATTTTCCGTATTATAGGTTAAACTATACGAAACTGTTCGGTTTGAACCCGAATCACGATCAGTGGCTCTTGCAAAATAAACTTCTTGCCCGACCGCTATATTTTCAGGTATATATATTTCATCTTTTCCTTCTATAAAAGATGGAAAATTATCGTTAACATCTAGTATTGAAATATTTACCGTTGTAAATCCAAACGCTTGACCACTTTTGGCCATTATTTTAAGGCGGTACGTCATTTTGTCTTCGCGATCAATATTTGCATCAGTTGTTATTATTCCAGTTTTTTCGTCAATTTTAAAGACATGTTTATGATCACCTTCTGTTATGAAATATGATATAGCATCACTAGAGGTTCGAGTATTTACCTTACCCACAAAACGACCAACCTGAGTTTTTGATATCCCTTCATCCTCAACTATCTTAAAGTTATAGCCATTATAGCTCCCAAATTCTAAATTTCTACATTGTGAAGCTTTTATAATTTCTACAATAGCATCATCAATAGCGCGTCTATTTCCCTTATCTTTACAAGATATTCTTAAAGTGTACAGCGTTTTAGGTGCTTTGCGAAAATCTTTTTGTAATATTATATTACCAGACTCTGAATCGATGTCAAAATATCCTTCCCCTCCACTTTCAAGTTTATAAACAATCTTTTCATTTTCTCCTTCATCTAAATCAACAGCTGTTACTTGAAGTATCTGAGATCCAGGAATTAAATCTTCTCTCACGCTTTCAAAGTATATATTCGGATAAAATTGCGGATCATTATCATTTACGTCAAGAACCTTAAGAAACACAGTAGCTGTTGATGATTGTGGTGGGTATCCTTGATCTTTAGCAATCACTTGAAATTCATATAAAGATATTCTTTCTCTGTCTAATTCCATAGTAGCACTTAACTGTCCAGTAATTGCATCTAATACAAAAGTATTAGGATATTTCCTCTCTACATTCGATGACAGATAATAAGATACAGAACCATTGGTTCCCTGGTCATAATCAGATGCAGTCAGTATAAGTATTTCTTTTATGGGTTTCATATTTTCCGGCAGACTAGTATTGATTTGAGATTGAGGAAACGATGGGGATTCATCGTTTTCATCTAGAATTGTTATTTTAAGTCTAGTATAAGCCCACTTTGGATTAGGACCACCATCCCTTGCTGATACATTTAATTCGACCGTCCCTTGAATTTCTCTATCTAATACTGATTTTGTCGTTACTAAGCCTGTAAGATGATCTATTGAAAACCATTGTTGTTGATTACCATCATAAAAATCGTAAAAAATTTCAGCATTAACGCCTGAATCTTCATCAGACGCCGTAATCCCAGCCACGTAAGTACCAGATGGTGCAAGTTCGCTTAATACAGTTGAATACTCTGATTTTTCAAATACGGGTTCATGATCATTTACGTCATTTACATGAATCACAAGGAATGCAGTAGCTGTTCGTGCAGGCACCCCTTGATCACTAGCAACTACTGTCAAATTGTATTTGCTTATTTCTTCTCTGTCTAAAACTCCATTAACATGAACAATATAAACACTGCTCGAGTTTTCTAATCGAAAGTGACTGAGTTCATTCCCTGCTGTAATTTTTATACTTGTTATACCGTTTAATCCTGCATCTAAATCAGTTACAGTTATAGCAGCCACTAAAGATCCGTTCTTAGCATTTTCGTCAACGGTAGCGAAATTAGCGGTCGGTGGTACATAAGTAAAAGTTATAACTGGATCATGATCATTTGCGTCAATAAGATTAACAGTTATGTACGTACGTGCATCTTGTCGCGGTACACCATGATCCTTTGCTATAATAGTTAACACACAAGTCATATTACAAGTTGTGTTACTGCAATATTTTGGACAGTTCAATTTTTTTGTTGTAGTTATAACACCTGATTCTGGATCTACGGCAAATTGCTTTTCGGTATCAGTAACTTCATAAGTAATTTTACTATTATCACCTAAATCACTATCTGTAGCTGTTACTTTAAGAACCGTAGTGCCAGGTGGTACACTTTCATTGAGAGATACTGAGAAATCACTTTGATCGAATATTGGTGGGTTATCGTTTACATCTAAAATAGATACGTTTACTTGTAGATATCCGTATTTTGGTGGGTTTCCGCCATCACGTGCCGATATATTTAAGATATAAAAATCATTTGTCTCTCTGTCTAACTTTCCTGTTGTTTCTAAATGTAAATATGATGTTTGCCCGCTTGGATTAACAGTGACATTCAAACGAAATTTTCCTTCATTATCACCATCAACGATTCTGTAGTCATTAGCAATTCCATTTTCTCCTAAGTCTTTATCAGTCGCCGCATCCAACAATAATTTTGTTCCTGGAGCCGCACTTTCGGAAAATGCCACAGCTATAACTGGTTCAGGAAACTCTGGAAAATTGTCATTTACATCTGTCACACGAAGGCGAACTTCAATAGGATAAGTTGGTTGACTCGACAAAGCCACAAACGCGTAACGGTCTATACTTTCGCGATCAAGAATGACATTTGTTTTTATCTCCCCTGTTACCGGATCTAGAGTGAATTCTTTTGGCGGTTCGTTAAAACGATAAGTAAAACCAGGCTTAATCGGAATCCTTCCGACATATGTTCCGATAGGTTGCGCTTCAGGCACACGAAGGTCGACACCAGTGTCAACGGCGCGAGACTGCATCTGTTCGGCGGCGGCGCCAGCGCCCGCGCCGGTGATCAGCGCCAGCGCCACCAGCACCATGTGCCACCGCCCCATCCCGGTCATGACACTATCGATAACATCGCCGAGTTGCTCTCCTTTAGTGAAAGTTATCCGCAAATTACTCTTACTATGTCTCGTTTGCGCAGTACCGCGCGCTCGCTCGCTCCTCAGGTATGCAACATGGCCGCGACGACCTGCCCGAGCACGAATATTTCACAGAGAGTGCGACCCACCGTTGCGCCTACGCCGTCACATTCATTCGTAAACACACGTGACACTCACTATTTACACCAGTTATAAGCCGAAATCTAGGTTTATAAAACTAATACTTTTTAATTGAGTAGGTATATCATAAAAACTTTTAAATAAGAAGATTTATCACAGTTTGGAAGCACTTTTCTGTTAAGTTTTTGTCACTTTATCGTGTAATAGACGCAACGAGACGAACATGCAGGCAGCGTCGCGCGAGACACGGTACTGGCGGGCGGCGGCTTTCTTGCCGCCCCGCGACCCTCCCTGCGTTCCGGCCCTCCCCGCAGCTTTTAAAGCTCAGGCCGTAGCTGCGGGATGATGATGCCAAGATAATGGCCGCTCGAGGATTCTACTATTTATTGTTAAAGGGACATTTATCGTTGACGCAAAAAAAAAAACTTAAGATTATTTGTAAGGCTACATATTGTAGTGAATTTAAGTCCTATTTTTTATGATGAACTAAACGTATTTAACTAATGAAAAATTACCTAAGAAAATACTAAATTAAATGTAATATAAATTATTTTGAATTGTGTTGTATTGTAGTAAAGTGAATTTGTTACAATAAATAGAATATCATCCAACAAACAATACAAAAAGTGTCAACATTCTATATAATATTTTTTTTCAGCAATAACGATAAGTTATTTAAACATTATAACCGATGAACTTATGTATTTTTTTATAAAATAATATTATTCAATATTGTCACTATATTGACGTTGCAACGCGTTGAAATCTTTTCTATGTTACCAATTATGCTACATAAGCGCTACAATACTACGGCTTGTATTTTAAAGTTTAATGAAATTTTTCTGTGGTCCTCCATTTTAGTGAAATTAATAAAAAAACAATATTTTGAGTCATTAAAATCCAACATATTTTACAATTTATATTCACTGCTTCATCAATTATCATACTAGCATTTTATTTATATCATTTTTATTATTGTACATAAAACACAAAAATATCGGAATTAAACTAATTACAACTTTTTTTTTTTTTATTTACAGCAAAAATGTACAAGTAATATCTACCTTAAACTACTTACACGCTAGGACTATACAAATCATGCCCACGTGGAATGGTCCCAAGAATGCTGGCAGCGTTTCCGCGCTGAATCGCTAAGCTAATTCTTTGTGCGAAAAAGGAGCCAGCCCTCTTGTCACCTGAAGAGGCAATCAACCGAGGTGTTAAAACGGATAAAAAATTTTAACAATTACAACTTAACAACAAACATGTGATATTTCAAAATATTTTATATAAATATTTATATATATAGTTTTCAACTCGTTTGACTTTTTTCAATAATAGTTAAGATAAAAGTCTGTGTCTGTTTTGGATTATTTTTTAAACTTCATATGAGAGAGATTTAGTAAAATCTACTAAAACTTTATTAAATATAATGCAAAAAAAAAGAGAATATTAAAATTTAACAAGATTTTCTGTCATGTTCTTTACATAATTAGGTAATCTTTGATTTTTAAATTAACTTTGAGTATGCTGAGTAGCCCAGCGGTGAACCCGTGCGTCTCTCTAGAGACGATCATAGATTCACATCCCGGGCAGATACCAATGAATTTTTCTATTTCAATGAAGTTTTAGGAAAACATCGAGAGGAAACCTGCATATCTCTAGATAATTCTTGGGATAAGGGTCTTAGTTTCAATCCTTCTCTGCAAAAACGAAGAGAGGAGCCCTATGACCAACACTGGGATAATAACAGACCGTTACTTTACTCTATGGTGAGTAGAGTCTACAATATTTATACACGGCACTCATTATCTGTTCGACTGATTAAAGACTAAGAGAGTAACTACTCCACAGGTTTTGGAAAATAAGTCAATTTAAAGAAGTAGCTGCTTTTGGGAACTGCAATTTTGTACAATTTTGTGGCAGAATATCGTTTTTTTTAAACACCTAAAATAAATCCCTTTAAAACAAGTTACATACCAACTCCATCTAGATTTAATACGGGACACACTTACCCTGCGTTCGGTAAATGGTTGCTTACTTATCCGAATCATTTGGTGAGTGAACTGAGCTTTTATTTTAGTTTTATAGTCGTTTAATAGATGGCGCTGTTGATACTTGTGCGGAAAATGCGACTTAAACAATTACAATATTCGGTCAAACAGAATCTAAAATGTTTTGGTTTGCATAAACGTTTGACTCTAGATTTAAAAGAAGAAATTGGCAATACTTATTTTTGAGTTCATCTTTTTTGTCAGTAATTATGCCACACTAGCGGCAAATAAATTGGAAGTCGTCAGATGACGTAATGCTTCCTTTACAACAATAAGAGCTTAAAAAAATATTTCGGTGCTGTAATTTAGTAATCAAAATTAAAAAGTATTCTATATCATTATTGATCTTACAGTCTTCATAGAATACCTATAAAAAAAAATTGTGTATTCCTGCAAGTATATTATATTCACGTCAGCTTAAATTATAAAATACCCTCAATGATGTACTGAGGTCGTACTGTCGTAAAAGGCGGCGAAGGTAAGTTGATCCACCGTGTGGTATCCGGTTTAGTTGAATAGACCACCTTCCTTACCAAGGTGTCGTAAAATATGACTAAGGTAAGTTGACGTCAGGCAGGCGGCCGGTCGTAAAAACGTAGCCAAATCATGTGACAGCACCTTTATAACATGTTGTGCCGACCCCACTTAGAGTGGGATAAGGGCAGGAGGATGATGATGTTGCTTCAGTTTATTAAGTGTTAAAGACAGGTAGACAGAAAGACATACTTTCCCATTTATAATATTAGTAAAGATAATCTAAAATATTCGTGGATATAATTGTCACACGTAAAAAGTCCTTTTGGATAAAAATAACCCCTAATACATACTTACTATATTTTCGACTGAAGCACTTGTTGCTTAAATGGTTTGACGTCACTCCCCCCTCCCGTACCCGCCGGCTTCACCCAGGGGGTGCCGCGCCTCCCAGCGGGATGTGCTGACGTAAGGACCTACGCTCATGAATGGAAAGAGTCCTAAACTTGGCTAGCTCCCTTCTCATTACCACATAGCACAATTTCACGTATTACGTCATTTCAACTACCTTTTTTTTGTCAATATATTATTAAGTTAAATTTCGTTGACGCATAAGGCAAGCTAGTGGAAAAAAAAGATGAAAATGTTTATGTTGCTATGTGATCCGGCTGAGTAGAATAGACCTCCGTTATGTCCTACCGAGGTTGCGTAAAATGCGTTTAAGGTATGTCGACCCGCCGTGTGGTATCCGGTTGAGTAGATTAGACCACCCTCATTTCTTACCGAGGTGTCGTAAAAGGCGACTAAGGTACACGTCAGGCAAGTGGACGTAAAAACTACCCAAATCTCATAACAACGTATTTAAAAGATGTTGTGCTGACCCCGTTTAGAGTGGGTTAAGGGCAGGAAAATGATGTGATGTTCGAAAAGGTTTTGTTTTAATAACTAACAAGCTGCCCGGCCGCGCGTTGCTGTGGCTCACTCTTATTTTGAATTCCCTTCGAAACAGAACTTAACAGTTTTATAAAAACGCTGCGATCGCCACTTTACAGCATCATCCGCTGCGTCATTCTAAAGATTGTCTGATAATGTCATTAAAATCGGCCTTGTCGTTTTGCAATCTATAAAGGATATACAGATAACATTCATTTTATATATATTTTTATGTTTTCATTTCGCAGGAAATTTGACCTTGAGGTGCAAAAAATACTCGCGACTTTGTTCCCGAGTATCTTCGCGATCTTTATTTTTGATAATACCTTCAATTGCGTACTGTACTTTCCCGTTCCCGGCATAAATTCGGTAATTTTTATATCCTATACAGCTCGATATGTAAAAATATAAAAAAATTATCAAAGTTAGTCCAGCGGATTGCCGCAATAGCGTAACAGACAGAAAGATGACACACAGAAATTCGTATTTAAATTTAAAATAATTTTAAGCAAATTAAAATAGATTGGAAATTTATCTTGAATTATTCTTTAACTTGAAAATGGCCGCCCACGTAAGAACTTGCTTACGTCTCAGGCTTCGAGATCATATTACAGTATTATTTTTATAGTCTTTTGTTTCTATCAAGACGATCTTGAAAATACTACATAAGATGTATATTTTATGTAGAATTTCAGTAAGCTGGTTATAGCACTAAAATTTATATTTATTATTGTAACCTTTATAAAATATGAAAAAATTATATACATACTATTATATATAGCTCTAATAACCTAGCGGTAAGACCATGCGGCTCTATCGAGGGGGTCACGGTTTTAAAGCCCGGGCAGTCACCAATGAGTTTCTCTCTTATTTACCATTACAGCAGTTTTAAAACACTGTTAAATAGAAACTGAAAGCCTACTATACTGTTGAGGATCACTAAGATGATAAGAATGTAAGGATATAGCTACCCTTCCACCCTGTACAAGACAGTAATAACTAAACGTAAGTAGTAATACGAATTATACTTTGAAAAGGGCAACCATCGAGTATCTTACTGGCTCTTCTCGGTAGAAACAGCTTTCCGAACCAACAATAGAGTTGACGATTCAAAAGCACTTATTTAATAAAGAATATTTTGTATTTGAATTTGTTAACTTATGTATCTAATTGATAATTGAAATCTGTCACACGCTTTTCGGTGAAGGAAAACCTAGATAGGAAACCTGCATATCGCTAGAAATTTCTGCAGCTATATAATGCAATCAATCCACATTTGAGCAGCGTGTTAAGCTCAAACCCTTCGCTCCAAAAACGAAGGCGGCTTATGAGCAGCAGTGAGATAGTAACAGACCTTTGTGAGACCTATTTATATATAATTGAATAGATAATAAGTCATTGGTACGATATACTCTTAAACTAACAATTTACCGTGAACTACGATAATAAGATACATATATTTAACCACACTATAATTTACCAATTTACATTTTGTATGCATAAATTTTAATTTAAAACAAGTTATTGCGTAAGATATTCTATTTTTGAAACAGAACAAATCCTTTGTTGCATGAAAATTTCAGGCAAATGGATTTTCCCTCCGTTGTAATTTATTACGGTCGTCTGAAAATCGACGATGAGAGTCTGAATGCCATTCTATAAATAGAAAAGCTCTTCCACCCACCCGCTATTGAGATCATAACTAGTATGTATACAATGTTTATGGAAGGAAAAACAAAGAGCTCTGGTTTGTTCTATCGCCTTTATATAACGAGCAGACGTGCATTGAATAGTCATAATGGATAAATCCGTACAAAAGGTAATTATTTTTTTAATTTGAAATCAGTTATCCTGGTACAGTGAAGAAACATAAAAGAAAAGTAGGATTATTTAATAATACAAATTTCGACTTTACCATGGTTTTTTTTTTATTAAACGTCGTTCAGTTGTCGGGATCGGCGTTGATTTTTTTTCCAGTTTTGAGTATTTCACACTCCAGTTGATTGAACAACGAGTCCGCCCGAGACTACATATTTTTATCATCATCATTCTCCTGCACTTATCCCACTCTAAGTGGGCCGGCACAACATGTTAAAAACTTGTTGTCACATGATTTGGCTAGTTATTTTACGACCGGCCTACCTGACGTCAACTTAGCTGAGTTGCTTTTTACGGTACCTCGGTAAAAGAATGAGGGTGTTTTATTCTACTCAGCCGGATACCACACGGTAGACTGAACGTTATTTTAAATGTAATTTAATTGAATAAATATACTTATATTAGAAAAACAAACATATCATCATCATCTTCCTGCCCTTATCCCACTCTTAGTAGGGTCGGCACAACATGTTATAAGCATGCTGTCACATGATTTGGCTGCGTTTTTACGACCGGCCGCCTGCCTGACGTCAACTTACCTCTGTCGTATTTTACGACACCTCGGTAAGAAAGAAGGTGGTCTATTCTACTAAACCGGATACCACACGGTGGGTCAACTTACCTTAGTCGCCTTTTACGACACCTCGGTAAGAAATGAGGTTGGTCTATTCTACTCAGCCGGATACCACACGGCGGGTCGACTTACCTTAGTCGCCTTTTACGACACCTCGGTAAGAAATGAGGTTGGTACTATTCTATTCTGCCGGATACCACACGGCGTAGAAAAACAAACATATATATTAAAAAACTTGAGACACATGGAAGATTGTGAAAGGTGCACTCTGTAAAAAAAATGACAATACAATACAACAGCTCTCAAACTACTGTTTAGGTAAACACCTACTTTATAATTATAGAATTTCGGCATTTTAGCCATTTTTGCTTTACAAAACTGTAAAATATTTATTTTTAAGCTAAATATAAATTTTCGGGATTCGAATTGTATTGATTGATACCATGAAACTTTTGCAATACACATATATTAAAATAAATTGAATGGTATTACTACCTTTTAAAAACCAGTGTAACGATCAATCCATGAAAATTGCTTAAGATATCATTGAAGATAAGAAGTACTAGGAAATACAATTAATTAACTTTTTTGGATGTTTAGTCATCCATTTAGACAATTGTTTGTTATCTGAAATGAAATTAAATAATATATGTTCCAGATACAGGTACTTTACTTTAAGCTTTTTAATATAACAGGATACATGAGCTGACAAAATTGTTAGGTAACAATCTAGACATGGATATATCCCAAATATCGAAGGCTTTAACGACTTAATGGCGCCAGTCGGTCAATAACCTCGTATTTGTGACTTCCGCTACTGAAACCGACGGTGCACTTCGACTGCACCGATCTAACGTTTTCACCCTCCCGACCTACCCCATTCGATAAGAACCGCCAGGTTACAGCTTTTTCCATATAAAATAATTTTAAGAACCTTACAGCCAGTAGAGTTTATCGTCTTTAGATAAATCTGGACTACGGTAAAATATTTCCACAGCCTTAATAATCGCGAAAGCTAAAGGCTTAATACTGTCAACCCTTTAAAGATAGAAAATAAAAAAACCTGTATTACTTATCGCATGATACTTACTACTAACACCATAGGTCTTTTAAACGATTTTATCTATACTAATATATAAAGCTGAAGAGTTTGTTTGTTTGTTTAATTGTTTGAACGCGTTTATCTCAGAAACTACAGAAACCGATTTGAAAAATTCTTTAAGTGTAAGAAAGTCCATTTCGAGGAAGGCTATAGACTATGTAACATCACGCTAAGATAAATAGGAGAGGAGCAGCAATAAAAAATATTGCGAAAACGGCAAAATTTAAAGCTTTGCTTGCGAGCGCTAAGTAAACGGTGAAAGTTATTCAAAAATCTCTTATAATTAACTCACGATAACTACTTTTACGAGTGTGTTCAAATTGCAATTCGGGAAAAAATTGTGTCACACTGATTTCCATGTGGGCGAAGCTGCTGGCACAACTAGTTAGATTTATAAATGAAATGAAACGTGGAGACTCACGTAAGTATGAATAAAAGAAAATACAGCATGAAATGTATTTTTCCATTCTGAAATGCTACAATAGTTCTTCGAATATTAAGACTTATTAAATATATGAATACGAAAACAGTTCTGCTTATACTAAAATTTTAATAGAGGTCAAAGGTTAATAAAAATTGTTTTCTGAAAACTCGTTCGTTATTGCTACTTAATCGATTTAATTCACTCCAAAAGAGATTATTATTTCTCTATCCTTTAATAAGTATTATCATGAATATGATTTCGAAAATTTTGGAACATATGAATAAAATAACAAGGCACTTACTTGTAAAATGTTATTCCAACAGTTCAGTTTGTATAGTTATTATGTTATTATATTTATTACATGGACAATGTGATTTTATTTCAGCTGCTGAAAATTTCACTTTGATAACTTCACATTATAAGTATATATTATCATTATAAATATGTGTAAACAAAAAATACGTTTTTTTCATTAATCAAAAATGAGAATAAAAATCAAATAGCGCATATGAGTAGCATTCGTAGCTGTAACTCTGTTAGTTGAGTCGTAGCATATGTAGTTACGCTTAATAACGTGATGTCGAGAATAATAGTGAAACGGTTTAGTGAGATGAATAATCTGAGGGCGCGATCGATATCAGTGGGAGTTTAGCTGGAAGGGGAGCTCACCCCCTGAGGGTGAACGTAGGCAGTCGTTCATTGAGAACGTGTAGGTGGTGCGTGGGCGACTAGCTTATAAAGCGGCCCGGCCCGCCCTGTCGTCATAGTCGCGTCCTGATCCTCGAATGCGAAAGTCGTTGTGTAAAATGTGCATCTTTCTCTCTGGACTCAGGTAAGAAAACATTTTAAAACACTTGGATCTAGATACTCTTGCCTCTGTAGTATAATTAAATAAATTTATAGATATTGTTATTTATTAAATTATTAATTTTACAAAATTCCTAATCCGTTAATATAATATTACAACAATTGTAAACTATGCAAAAAAAAATTGTTCTTGTGCAAAAAAAATTGTTCTTGTCTGTTCCTTTTTCTTATTCGAAATAATGATGTAATTAAATTTGTTATAGGATGTGGGTGATTTTATTCTGCTATTTATTAGCACAAGCAAAGACCTACCCTCTACAAGGGTGGCCTGTGTACTCTCAGGCACCGCGAGAATATCCAGAAGAAGATTACTATTATGCTCCAAAAATCCAATATTACTATGATGCGCCAGCCATGAATGTACCAGATGTTTACGGTCAAGTTCCTTATACGTATTTCTACGATCCTTATGGTCATTTTGATAATGAAGCGTCGAGCAATCAAGAAGAAAGACTAGCCGCCCTGCCTATCGGACAAGAGACGTGGTTCGAAAGTGAGTCATCCCCCCGGTGGAGGTCTAATAATATCGATGACGTCAATGCAGCTTTCCTAGATAATTTGATACTAACACAAATGGCTCAAGACGCACAGAGACGACGAGAGAATGCTCGAGCTGCCTTTTCAAACATTGATTTAGAAGAAAAAGATAGTGAGGACGAAGACGTTAGAGAACTAAAAGCTTTGGCTGGGAAACCACTTTATCATGTCCCAAAAACTGTTCCCAGAATTGAAGAAGACGATTATGCTGACGAAGATTCTGACACTTTTATAAACTGGAACGGAAATAAAAGGAGTGTTACTACTACAGCGCCCGAGCCTGTCACAGAAGAATCGAAAGTTGGCCAGAAAGAAGTAGTTATGCCACGACCAGGGCCAAACTTTCGTATTCACCAGATCCATCAATCTCATCAGGAAAAGAAGAAGTCACCATTCTACAATACCATAACACAGTTGCTAGAAAAACAAGGCCACGTAAGTGTTAAAATCTTATTTACACTTAGTTCTAATGCAATCCGCTCTCTAAAATGCGGTTGGTTATGCACATGTATAGATTGTAAAACGCCGAAGTCTAAAAATAACTTGGCCGGGTTGGGGGGTGGTGGGTGACACGCGCTCTGAGGTCGGGTCAATCGCAGTAGGGCGGGATGCGGAGAACCGACATCAGCCATAACTACCTTCCTGACTACCTATATAGAATACTTTGATATGAATGAAGTTTGCGCTAAGCTGTAATCAATTGATTTTACGTTTTCAACTTACATAAACAAAATTGATTATTTTTTTTGCTTACAGGAAATTTCGAAAGGACGTAAAATCGATAAGCGTTTTGTAGCTGGTGATTCCGATCTTGTAATGGAACTTCGAGGATTAAAACATCGTATTGCAACTTAAACTAATGCATCTTGATTACCGCCAACTAACATGAGACTGAGTATTATTTTAGAATAGTAAATACTTACAGCAGCGACCTGACGACCTAAACGAGAAACAGGCATTTAAAATCCAAAAAAAGTAGAATACTTATTTTTTAAATTTTTATCTCCATCCATCATATAATCTATTGATCACTAGTAGCTCATTATAAATGCAATATAAAACGATTACTTCAATTCGCGATCCATCTTCTCGATATAAAGTACTTAGCCAATTCGTGCTCTTTAAAATAATGGATATAATCGATGTTATACGTAAATATATCAGATTTCGATTAGATTCAGATCTTTTTCGATAATTTACTAGTTTTGATAAATGTCGTAGTAGTACAATTTATAAACGTACAAAATTGTGACTGTCATCACGATTACATAAAAGTTGTTGAGTGTTACGAGATATATACTTAATTCTTGAATACCGAACTTTTTTTAAGATTCCCTTCGTTCGGCAGCTAACAAGTCGCACAAGTGTCTGTGCATTTGTAAATATAATAGATATTATTCTTCTAAGACTTAGATAGAAAATATTAAGTCAAATTGTTATCTTTTGTAAACTAATTTGTACTTTTTGCTAAAGTGAAATATGTTTTTATGCAAAGAAATGACTTAATGTTTACTTTGCAACACTAATATATTAGACGTAATAGACTTGTCTACTTTTGTAAATTTTGATGATAAATCGCGTCCATTCCGGTTCGATCCCATAAGATAAAATTATATTATAGATACAAGGATTTAGGGTAGTTATCTGAATGAATGAAACATGATTTAAGACAAGGTGACAATCTGTGTAACCTTGGTTTTTGTCATAGTCTGAAATCTAAGCTTCATTAATGGACACGAAATAAAGATTCCTTTAAAATTTTCTGTGCTATACTTAAACTGTTCTATTTTCTACTTATCGATTATGATTAATGTAACTATAATGTTATCGGGTGCTATTTATTTTGTTGTTTTCCATTCACGGTCTAAGCAGACAATACAGTCAACCTTTTTGCAAAGCAAAAAAATATAGTATACTTTTATAACTGTTAGAATTAATGATTCTCTCGGAAACTGGAGGATTAGGTGATATTTTAGCTTTACAGCTTCGTACTCGTAACTAATGTTTGTATGACAGCCGGTCTCTGAGACCTTTGTTAAAAAGAAAGTTTATGAATTCCAAAGTTAGATTATGTAAGGTAACCTCTTTTCTTTTAATTCCTTCAATGTATTTCGTAGTTCCTTAGTATATATTGACATGTGCATTGAGTATATTCTCATCTTTATAGTCCTTTTATAATACTTTTGGATAACTTCATGTTAAAGTAAAGAAAATTTATCTTTGTAAAGTACATATCTGTTTATAATAACGTCAATTTAAGTTTCCATGATTAGATAAATTCGATCCAATTCTTAAATTAGTTTTTAATTATAATACACGATTTTAGTGTGACCTGTAAAGTATTATTAGGACATTATAACTGTTTATATAAATGTTTAAAATACACTTTTGTTTAAGCATTAACATTTATTTTGTAAAATGTGTACAAATTATGTTCAGTAATAGAGATAATGCCTTAAGATAGATAGATAGTTAATATCAAAACTTCGCAAGTGAATGTTTTCTATACAGGCGTAATGTTTAGATGGTTATTGCGGGAGATTTTTTTAGGCTCAAAATATCACTTTACATACACGACTATCCGTATATATTTTATAGACAATGTATTAGTGTACTATTTTGTTTTATTTCGATCTAAAATAATATGTACCACAAAGCGGAACTCTTAGAGGACTGTTATGAATGTGTCCTACAATACAAGAAAAAATATTAAATATATTCAATATATCAAGTGTTTTATTATAAATCCAATTTTGACAGACACTTAGTCTTGACCTTAATCCTATATATAGATATATAGATATCCTGTATATATAGATCATTCTTGGTAAAGGTTAAAACCCACTTTAAAGTCCGTATAAACATTTTGCACTTAAAATGCGAAATTATGGGCTACTTCTGAATATCGAAAATCATTGCTTTTGTAAAAAAAAAAAATTTAATATTGTGGCCACATCGTTTTACATTAGTTTATATTAAAATTACGTTTCCAACACTCTACCATTCGTTTTAACATATAAATAATAAAATATAAGCCCAGCGGTATTACACCGTGAAAGTCTTTCGAGGAGGTCGCAGGTTCAAACCCAGGGCAGGCACCAATGAGTTTCTGTAAAAAACTTGGGTCTAATTGATAATTTCAATTTATCATACGCATTTCGGTGAAGGAAAACATCGTGAGAAAACCTACATATCTCTAAAGAATTCTGGGGATATGTGTAACCTACCAATCGGCATTTGAGCAGCGTGGTAGATCTTAGTTTTAATCTTCTCTCCAAAAACGGAAATAAGAGGCCTATACCCAGCAGTGGGATAGTAAGAGGCCGTTTCTTTAAGTTATGTTGCTTCGCTAACCGCACCGCCAAGCTACATGAGGAGACAGCATGTAACTCGGGAGCTGTTCTTACAAAATATTATTAGATGTGGGAAACTTTTACAAATTTAAATTTAGAAAGAACGCAGAAGAACCCTTCAAATTAAGAAATAGACAGCCAAAATAATAGAAAAAAGCTCTTTCGTTTATTAAGCACTTCTCCACTCTTTTGTCTATTGATTGCCCAGTTTGTGTTATTTTATCTAATCTACTCGTGAACGATAACAAGATAATACTAAATTATATACCGTAAAACATGCGAAGATATTGATGTTTTGACAATAAATTTATGTTTACCTAATAACAGAAATAGTTTATTCGTACATTATAAAGTAACATATTGTATATACTTATCCATATATTCCAATACAAATAATAAAACGAACTCTTAACAAAATGAATTAAAATTCATCAGAAAAGCCTACTTACCAAGTCGAAGTGGCAATGACATCAGAATATTCTAAATTCTCTACAACAAATAGTAATCAAATCATTTATTTTTAATATCCCGCGGTTTCACCCGCGTACATACTGATCTCATGGAAATGGAAAGTCTACTAAGTCGGACTATGGATTTATTTTTGTTAACATAAAAGTTTTATTAATGTCGGCACTTTTATCAACTTTTACAACGTAAAAAAGTTATATTGGGACTTTTTTGTAGATATTTATACGTTCTATAATTCTGTAGAACATTTTTTTGTTCTATCATCAATAGTTTCTGTAGCGCATGCGATAACAGATTTTTGTGATCGCTATTTTTTTTGTAAATGTAATAGTACAGCCTTTGTTGCTCAGTAAAGATGCAGCTTTCCAATGGTAAAAGAATTTTTGAAATCGGTCCAGTAGTTTTTGTGTGAAAACAACAAACATACATACAAATTTTTCCTCTTTATAATATTAGTATAATTATGCAGTGGTATATACGAGTCACATATGTCGTATATGTATGGCATATGTATAGTCAGTAGTAGTATATGAAGGTAAAATAGACATACATATAAATATACATACGAGTACAATGAAACTGTAGATGTAAGGAATTTTTCAAGTTAAGGAGATCGTATAAGCTCAATTTACGTCTTCATTTTATTTTGTATGTCTTGCTGTTTGTGCTTATTACAACTAACATTAATATATGGAGCCGACATTTAGAATATAAAATTCCCATTTTGTCTATGCGGATAGAAAAACATGTTGTCTTCTTTTTATTCTTCTGTAAGTCAGAATGTCATGAGATATTAAGCGGCGGTACCGGAATGGTTAGGGTAACGGACTTGCGATCGAAAGGTCGTAAACTCGAATCCCGGCCCTTATATTACTCACGTGAAACCACTCCTAACACAGGCATTTAGCTTAGTTGGAGGGGTCAACAAGTTTACTAGTAATTTGTATTGCAATCAGACGTTAAAGTTATCAACATAGGTTTGATACGCACAGATCAGTTAGTGCTAGTTGTATTTCTTTAAACTAAAACTTTTACATATTTCATAAAATTTAAAAGACAACAATAATACTAGAATAGGGGAGTCATAAGTACACCTGTAAGGGACTGTCCAACACATAATAAGCGGGGAGATGAAACTCATATACTTATCTTTGCTATATCTTTAATCACATATTAAAAAGATAGACATATAATGAGTCTCATTTACTATCTCTTTATTGGCGATGGACACATTTTAGGCTTCCTCTACTAATCTAGTATAATAACTCAATGATTCAGACCAAATTTTTGTTTACATAATCTTTTATTACCGCACGCTCGACGATTTGTCTGAAGGTGGGTAAATTACAACAAATAGTATTATAAAAGGGTCCCGGCAAGCCGCTGGATTCGAGCGGCAAAAGTTTATGTGGTGTGGAGATCCCGTGAAGTGGCCTATGTCCATCCAGCTGCAACGACTATCTTGTAACCATCATTCAATTTGTAATAATTTTTTTAAAAGATTATCCGCCGAGTTTTTTGCTGGTTCTTCTTGGTAGGAGCAAACTTCCGAATCAGTGGTAGCTTCTTTAAAAACATTTGACAATTCAATAGGACTGTAAACAGTCCGCTTGAATGAAGAATATTTTGAATTTGAATTTGAGTGGAGCTCCATCGTTTGTAGAGAGAGAATCATTTTGAATAGCTCGTTTAAACTTTTTGTTAATTTTAATTTTTTGATCTAAACACTTCGCTTTGTATTATTAGCAGTTTCTTAAAAAGCAAATAAGAAAAACAGCTCTTATATTCTGAAATCTTTTATATATACGTATATTTTTCTAATTTTTTTGAAACTCCAACGATTTTTAGGATATTCAGCATGCATAGGGTTTGAAGGGCAAATCGACCTAGCTAGGTTTTATTAAAAAAAAAATTGTTTTATCCCTGTTTTCGGGCACTGTAACAACTGCTACAATTTTATAAGAAAGCAAAGATTGCGCTTTCAATTTCAAAGTCGCGATAGCTAATTTTGGTAACGGGAGGTCTCAAATTTAGAATGCCAGGATCGATTCCAGGTAACGGATAAAACTTTTTCTTTTTTTTGCATTTTTTATATATTTATAAAATTCCCGGGTACTTGATTAATTGATTAACAAATATTAATATAATCAAATGTATTCGAACTCGAATAAATTACGTAAATCATGTAATAAGTCATTAATTTGTTCATTGGTATCTAATATTATAATATTAATCCAGCATTGGAACTCTAATATGAATTAACGGCGAATTAATTATTTGCGTAGGTAGCAACTTCGCGGAATATCTTGTTCCTCTCATTGTGAGTGGGCTTATTTGGCAAATAAAATAGCCCGTATTTATTCTAGAAAATATCCATTATTTCACGAGATACAAAGTACGTTTAACCTTTAACCTTTTCACAGAAACGCCCTTTCCACTGATATACTGGCGTTCATACTGAACGCCCACGTAGCGTCTACGGCTGTCTTACGTTATATCTTGAATGAATAACGCGAAAACTGAAATTCTATGTTCGTATACAAATATTTTACAATATTTTTGGCCAGGTGATATTAAATTATTCTACCTCACAATAAGTACCTATAGTATTACCATAACTATTAAACGTATTCAGCCGTTAAAACGTAAGTAAAAAAACTCGGGTAAGTATGTAAATGACATTTGAACTATATTTAGACATAGATGACAACAATTTTATCAATGCCACTATGCTAATCTTATCTTAATTTAAACCAGACAATCTCATAGCAATTATAAGCAAAACATAACATAAAACAAAGCCCTCACTATGTCTGTGCTATGCCTTTAAAACCATTTATCGGATTCATTTATGCGGATTCCTCCAATAGATAGAGCGAGCCATAGTTGGTTTGTGAAACTTGGTTGAATACAGTTGTTGAAAAAATGGGAGCTTTCAGCAAAAAGACTTTTTGGAATATAACGAAACATATTATATATATAGAGGGTTCAAAAGTAATGAGAATGTTTTGTATTATGGACCTCCGCAAAGTAACGCCTTATTCTAAAATTATATAGAGGGTTTATGCCTTGCCTCCATCATAGGTTTACAGAATTGTCCGTGATGGTATATATATTTTATACCCGTGCGAAGCCGGAGCGGGCCGGCCTAGTTAACAATAAAACAACCTTTAACGTATCCAAGTATGTGCCATAGTTTGTGGTAATTTGACAATGTCGGACACAAAATTTGACATGATACCTAAAATTGGCATTGACTTTGATAGTTAGTAATCTATGGATTTTGACATGAGCAAATAAATATGTCACAACACAGTCGCGATTTTCAAAATAAAACAATACTTAAAACTTAGAATGGAACACCTTATATAGTCAGTACAGAAATTCTCAGTAATTGAAATATTAATTTAGGCTTTTAAAGAAGTGTTTGAAAAATATAAAACAAAATCAACTAATGGAATAACAGTAACCTAAGTTTCCCGTTACACGAATACATTCCACGTCATTTTAAATTGTGTCTAACGATGCGTAGGGCTAAAGGATACCAAGATTTAGATGACAATGTGGGAGATACTCGTCCTCCAGCACCACCAATGCCTCTCCCACAGGAAATTGAGATGGCCTCAGTTTCAGTTGTCCCTGATGGTATGTAATAAAATCTATATATAACTAATTCATTTCTAATAAATATTCATGGAACAATTATGACCTCAAGTATGCCTGCATGCCTGCAGCCTGCATGCTACTACATATATAATTTGGATACTATAATAATAACTATAGTATACTATAAACTGTCAGATATGGTGAAAGTTTTTGCAGCAAATAATTAGATGGCTTCTAGAATTTATATTACCTTAGATGTGCAATAATATAATTTTCAAACAAAAGGCAAGATTTATTTTGTAAAATTAATGGCTTTTACTATTATTTTCTAGGCAGTTTACTTACATCCTATTCCTATAATATTTAAATGAGTTAATCTTGTATGTGTATATATATATTCTGAATCTCGAAAATCACTCGCAACGATTTTCCTGACATTCAGCATGTAAGAGGTTTTGGTGGAGAAAAATCGATCTAGATAAGTTTTATTTAAAATAAATGTAGTTTTATCCCCGTTTTTGAGCTCTAAAACTTTTTTGAAATTTATGTTGAATACAATCACAATTTTTCGCTGTGAAATGTCAAGTCATGGTAGCTGATTTGGTGATCTAGAGAGGTGAAATACCTAGGATCAAGCCCCACCTGCCATATTATTATTTTATTTCCCTTTTCAATTTTTTTTTAATTTTAATTTTTTTACATCATTTTAAAAATTACCCAGCAAGGCTCGGTCATCCAGGTACTATCCTATATATAACCACATCCTTTAAAAATTAAAAAAGTGATTGAACACTTTTCAATTATTGTTTTATTAATAAATAATGACAAAATTAAAGAGTTTACTGCTTCTACTACTTTACTTTGGTACACACTATTAAAAAATTTACTCTGTTATCTTTCAGATACATTTACTGTAACCCAAGCTGTAAATGCATTGGGTTTTGGCTGGTTTCAAGTTAAACTGTCGCTATATACTGGTTTATGCTGGATGGCAGATTCAATGGAAATGACTATTTTAAGTATACTATCACCGGCACTTCACTGTGAATGGAATATAAGCAAGTAAGTTTTGTCTTCATAGTTGACATTTTAAAAAACTTGCAATGCCAAAAACAGTGCTTGCTATGTTGTTCACATAATCAACTATAGGGAATTCAGTGATCTCACTGCTATAGCTCCCTTAAATAAATAAAAAAGCTATTAAGCAAATGAATAAATATATATCATTTTGCATTTATTAGTGAAACAAATCATCATCATCATCATCTTCCTGCCCTTATCCCACTCTAAGTGGGGTCGGCACAACATGTTAAAAACATGTTGTCATATGATTTGGCTGGGTTTTTACGTCAGTTGACGTCAGCCAGGCGCCTGATGTCAACTTACCTTAGTCGTATTTTACGACACCTTGGTAAGAAAGAGGGTGGTCTATTCTACTAAACCAGATACCACACAGTGGGTCAACTTACCTTAGTCGCCTTTTACAACTCCTTGGTAAGAAATGAGGTTGGTCTATTCTACTCAGCCGGATACCACACAGCGGATAAAAAAAATCTTGCTATGATGTTCACATAATCAACTATAGGACATTTAGTTGTCTCTGCTATAGCTGCCTTTAATAAATAAAACAGATATTTATCAAATGAATAAATATACATGATTTTAGATGTGTTAGTGAAACAAAGTGAGATTTTATTGTAGGCTAGCAAAAGATTTTAAAGTATCCAGTCATTTCCAAGTCAAAAATGATTACAAATATTCAACTTTGTGTTTATTTTACTTCATGTAATTACACAGACAAACAGTCAATGTTTAAACACAAACATTAAATGAGTGCATGTTAGTCTCTATGGTAGTAGTGGTAACAGCCTGTTACTATTCCACTGTCGGGCATAGGCCTCCTCTCTCCATTTTTGGAAAGAAGGATTGGAAGGATTAAATGGAAGTATAAAACCTATCACGCTGCTCCAATGTGGATTGGTAGGTTTCACATATCCCTAGGATTCTCTAGAGATATGCAGGTTTTGCTCACTATGTTTTCCTTCACCAAAAAGCATGTGATAAATTGTAATTACCAATTAGACACATAAATTTTAAAAGAAAAACTCATTGGTGTCTGTTAGTCTATAAAAGTTTATAATTTTATAGAGAAACAAAAAGGCACTTAATAAGTATATAATTTATATTAAGTTAATGAACTGTTTTTTTTTATAGATACCAGCAAGCTCTGACTACTACAGTTGTTTTCATGGGAATGATGTTGAGCTCAACATTTTGGGGGAATATAAGTGACAGATATGGTAGGAAAACAGTAAGTATAACATGTAAAAAAATGATGTGTCAGAATTAACAATTTATTTTATTATTTTACCAAAATTATTTAATAGATTAAATAGTTCAATTTAAATAAACTTTTTCCTTTTCTCTATATGACCCATACTCTCTTTCTTTGTCAATTTTTGTCCTTTTCCTTCTATTTTCAAAATCAAAATTCCCTAGAGTTACCGAAATCACATGTTAAAAATGTACATTAAAAAGGCTTGCAAAGGGTTAAAATAATGGTAAAACAGTGGAATAAAAACTATCAGTATCAGTTAAATATGTTAATAACTGGTTATTATTTGCAGGCTCTAAGCATGTGTGGAGTATTATTATTTTATTATGGCTTATTAAGCGCCATAGCCCCCAATTTTCTTTGGCTACTATTTTTGAGGGGACTAGTCGGATTTGCAATAGGATGTGTGCCTCAGTCGTAAGTAATTTTTCAGTTTTATTGACTTTCTCTTATTATCGCCTCTTTCTCCTCTCTTATTAATGAAATATTAGAAACAAATTGCTGAAAGCTTAATTAATTTAAGTATAATCTGTTATTCAAATTTTTTTTCAAATTCAAAATATTCTTTATTCAAATTCAAAATTCAAAATATTCTTTATTCAAATAAACTTGTAAACAAGTGCTTTTGAATCGTCAACTCTACTGCTGGTTCGGAAAGCTGTTCCTACCGAGAAGAGCCAGCAAGAAACTTGGCGGTTGCTCTTTTTAAAAAAATAATTCTTAATATTATTTACATTAAGTCGTTACTGTCTTGTACAGGTTCAAAGATAGCTATATCCACACATTCTTATCTTCTAAATAATCTTCAAGAGTATAGTAGGCTTTCTGTACCAGCCTCTTTTTAACAGTGTTTTTAAACTGCTGTAATGGCGGTGCTGAAATTGATTGCGGAATTTTATTATAGGATCTTATACCAAAACCTACAAACGAGTTACGAACTTTAGCAAGGCGCAAAGCAGGAACCGCAAGCTTATGTCGGTTCCTGCTTTGTCTATTGTATACATCACCTATCGTTTTATAATTCTTTATATTTTTATGTACATAAATTAAATTTCTCAAAATATACTGTGAAGCAAATGTAAGAATACCTGTTTCCTTAAACTTCTCTCGCAGGGAATCACGCGGTCTTAAATTATAAATGCCACGTATAGTTCTCTTTTGTAAAACAAAAATTTTTTCACTATCCGCGCATTTACCCCATAGCAATATTCCATAAGACATAATGCTATGGAAGTAGGCAAAATAAACAAGTTTTGCTGTTTCAACATCTTTGAATTGTCTTATCTTTCGAACAGCGTAGGCCGCTGAACTCAGTTTCCCTGCAAGAGTTGTTACGTGTGTGCTCCATTGGAGTTTTGTATCCAGGGATATTCCCAAAAATACAGTTGAATTATCTGTTTTTAGTGGTACATTATTTAAAGAGAGCCTATTTGCTGTTTTTGCAGCATTAGGTAATGCAAATTCTATACATTTAGTTTTATTTGAGTTCAGTACCAAATTATTTAGCCTGAACCAATGAGCTACTTGCGATAAACCCCTGTTTACTTCGTCAAAATTATCGTCATTTCTATTAACTTTAAAAATTAATGATGTATAATCAAAAGTAACTTGTAAACAAGTGTTTTTGAATCGTCAACTCTACTGCTGGTTCGGAAAGCTGTTCCTGCCGAGAAGAGCCAGCATGAAACTCGGCGGTGAACAATGTATTATATCACATCGTAAGATATAATAAGCAATACACATAAGAAAAAGGGCAAATGGAACCAAATCGGTAAAACACTAACACAGAAGTGCCCTTGTCTTCTTAATTTTAATAATAAGAATTTATTAATAAATTAGAATCTTAGATAGCCCGATGTTTAATTTTAATTTGATTGGATTTGATTTTACGGAATACCATCAATCGCTATAATATCACTTTAGCGCATAGCCGTGTAAGCAGACTTACGCATTTATATTATTAGTCTTGATTAGTGGTAATCTTAATTAATTAATAAATAAATAATAATACATTACATTTCTATTATTAAATCAGTTAAAAGAAATATGTATCGTCTCTTAGAACACATCGTTAATATTTATATTTAAAAGTGAACAAAACTTTCCAACAAATAAATAATACGAAAGCTTAAGTATATACAAATTAGTTAACAACATATTTCAGGGTAACACTATATGCGGAATTTCTACCAACGAAACAGAGAGCTAAATGTGTCGTCCTCTTGGATGTAAGTATTCAAAATTATTTTGAGATAGGTCTGTACTATTTTATATTGATTTCTCGATTATATCAATTTAAAAGTTTTTACTAACTTATTAATTTGTTATTAACGACTGGCCCGTTGGCGCAGTGGGTAGTGAGCCTGCCTTCAGCTCCGTGGGTCGCGGGTTCGATTCCCGCGGAAGGCCAATATTTTCTATAAATGAATATGTTGGTCTTCGAGTCTGGGTGTATATTTGTATTTAAGTATGTATTTATAAAATATATATGTATATATTCACCAATTGTCTACGAGAACACAAGTATTAAGTTACTTACTTTGGGGACCGATGACCGTGTCCCATATATTTATTTATTATTAGTTATTAACATCTTACTTGTAACATAATTAATTTATAGAATAAGGTGTTACTTTGCGAATATCCTCAACACGAAAGTAATAATAAAGTTAATTTATAGTAACCGGCTCTATTCCCGTCTTATTCTATCGGGTTAGTTGTGGTTAGATAGAATAAGACGGCAATATAGCTGGTTTCTATACATAACTATGAATACTGCTCTCGATATTTAAAATTTAAAATAGAAAAAAAAGTAAATAATATATAATGCTAAGTCTAGAGTGGACTATCCGTGCGTGGACATGTCACATAAATAACTACGTATTTTACGACCGGCTGCTTGCCTGATGTCAACTTACCTTAGTCGTATTTTACGACACCTCGGTAAGATATGAGGGAGGTCTATCTACTCAGCCGTATACCGACTTACTTTATTCGCTTTTAAAGATTATAGTGTAGGTAGTTAAAAAATTGCTGTTATTTTAATATTAGTTCCGTAAATTATTCATGTTTTTCAGTGTTTTTGGGCGCTTGGTGCATGTCTAGAAGTGGCATTGGCTCTAATTGTGATGCCAACGCTCGGTGTGCATTGGCTCTTGGCTCTATCAACTATACCTCTGCTCATATTTGCTCTCATTTGCCCAGTAAGTTATTTTGAGTGTTAATACTATGAACATATAAATAATATTCAAATTCAATCTAATTTTTATATCTTTAATATTTAAATGAGTTAATCTTCTATGTGTGTATATATATATATATGTATATATATATACACACATATATATATATATATATATATATATATATATATATATATATATATATATATATATATATATATATTCGGAATCTCGGAAACGGCTCCAACGGCTCTTTCCTTAAATTCAAAATGTAGGGTTTTAGGGGAGAAAAATCGATCTAGCTGGGTTTTATGTAAAAAAAAAATCATCTGATCCCTGTTTTTGGTAAAAAAAAAATACTAAACTTAATATTGAATTGAATTTTTGCCATAAACTGTCAAGTCAGCATAGCTTATTTGGGGAACAGGCATCTCGAAATGTAACCTAGGATCGATCCCAACTACATAATTATTTTTTTCCTTTTTTTTTAAGTTTCTTTTTTTTTGATTTTGTAAAAAATTACCGAGTTAGGCTCAGTCGACCAGGTGCTATATATAAATGGTCGTCTCTTAATATGCATATTGCTTATACTTAAATTCGTCCAGAAATAACAAAATTTGACTTGAAAGATTTCGCTGCGTATAAACTTAAAATTTTATTAATTTTTTCTTTATTTTACATACATATTATTAGGAAAGAGAATAAATAAATGGCACAAGCACATGTAGCAAATTTAAAATATAAGTAATAATAAGTGTAATAATATTACACCTTATGTTACCTTTATAGATATTGTTTACAATTTCACCATTTAATAGGAGTTATTATATTTCATACAAATCTGTAGTCATGAAGTATGTAAAAGATGCTAGTAATAGCTAATATTTTTCTTGCACCTTTCTTTGCCATTATAGAAATTTATTTTTAAAAGTATAATGTTATTTTTATGCTTGAAATGGCTTATTGTTACAAGAGATCTAGAAACACTGAAAAAAGCGTAAATTATCTGTTAATACTTTACAATACTAATGAAAAATTGTTTAGACAATATTATTTTTACAGCCATACTTTTGGAGCTTTTAAAAAGGTTGGTACATGAAATAATACTATTTTTGTAAAGGTACAAGGCCTGCATAGAGAGATCCACACTTTCTTACATAGTCGTGTTCATTAGTCACGATAAAGTATTTTAAGAGGTCACAAATTCAAACCCGGGCAGACACCAATGAGTTTTTCTGTTTAATCTCATGTGTCTAATTGATAATTTCAATTAATCACTCGCTTTTCGGTGAAGGAAAACATCGTGAGGAAAGCTGCATATCTCTAGAGAATTCTGGAGATATGTGTAACCTACCAATCTGCACTGGAGCAGCGTGATAGGTCTTAGCTCGAAACCCTTCTCTCTAAAAACGGAGAGAAAGAGGCCTATTCTCAGCAGTGGGATAGCAACAGGCCGTTACTTACTTTAATTTTAAGAGTTGCGATAATCCGCATTGGAGCAGTGGTGGGTCTACGGTACAACCATTCTTTCCTAACTTTTCTTTTGGAACCTACATAAAATTAACAACTAAAAACTAACACCTAAAAACTATTCGCGTTCGAATTATATTAATCTAATATTGGATATTTTTTTAATAATTCCAGTGGCTACCAGAATCTGCCAGATTTCATGTAGCGAGTGGTCAACCAGATAAAGCCTTGGAAACCCTTGAGAAGGTAAATTTTGCAGATTTAATATTTTAATAAAAGTTTTACCCTTCACCAATTATGTAATACAAGCCGACACGTCCTGTTTTGCACGCATAATAAAGTCGTTGAATGGGACCCAGAATCACTGTAAATATGTCAAATATGTTTTTTTTAGGTTATTCATTAATTTACGCTTTAAATTTCCAAGCATCAATAACATTATAAGTTTTTTGTATTACTTCTAATTCGCATTAGTATTTTATAAAATATTCTTTATTTGAGTAAACTTGTGAACAAGTGTGCTTTTGAATCGTCAACTCTAATGCTGGTTTGGAAAACTGTTCCTACCTAGAAGAGCCAGCAAGAAACTCGACAGTTGCTCTTATCAAAATATAATTTTTATAACTAGATACATTTAGTCCTTGATGTCTTGTATGAGGTCGAAGAGTAGTCCTAGTGGAGTAGACTATGTCCATACATTCTTATGATCTAAGTAATTTTCAACAGTACAATAGGCTTTCTGTAGTAAGCTTATGTCGTTTCTTATTTTTCTATTATATACATCGAAATTTTTTTTATAATTATGTAATGTACGTACGAACGTACCTGGGTCGCAATTTCAAACCCAGAGCAGGTACAAATAAGTTTCTATTAAAACTTATGTGTCTAATTGTTAATTACAATTTATCACACGCTTTTCGGTGAAGGAAAACATCGTGGAAACCTACGTATCTCTGGAGAATTATGGGGATATGTGTAACCTACCAATCCGCATTGTAGCAGCGTGGTAGGTCTTAGCTCTAATCCTTCTCTCCAAAAATGAGAGGAGGCCTATGCCCAGCAGTGAGACAGTAACTGGTCGTTACTCACTCTTACTCAATGTACTTATGCAAAAAAAATAAATTGCTAAAAATATACCTAATATTGGATTAAATTTTACGTGTTAAAGATAGCACATGACAATGGCCGCCCCATGCTACTTGGTCGATTGGTGTGTGACGATTCTGTTGGCATCGGTCAGCGCGGCCGACTGAAGCATCTCTTGATACCGCAGCTGAGGAACACTAGCCTTCTACTCTGGGTTATATGGTGCGTTAAGAACCACTTGTAAAATTCATATATCTTTAATATTAAAATGAGTTAATCTTGTATGTAAAAACGGAAACGGCTCTAACGATTTTAGTGAAATTAAGCATGTAGGGGGTTTTGGGGGAGAAAACTGGATTTAGATAAGTTTTATGTAAAAAATAATGTCGTTTTATCTCTGTTTTCGGGCTCTAATTTTTTTTTTGATATTTACGTTGAATACAACAATCACAATTTTCCGCTGTCAAACGTAAAGTCATGGTAGTTCATTTGGGGAACGGGCGGTCTAGAGAGGTGAAAATACCTAGGATCGAGCCCCACCTGCCCTATTATTTTTTCATTTTTCTTTTAAATTTTTTGGCTCGGTCACCCAGATACTACATATAATATGGATACTACATATATACCTACGACAGATATATTTTTGGATATAAAGTTTCCTGACAGTTTTTTTTCATTTTGACGTTTTTATATACAGTGGCTTATGCATTTCGCAATTTTAGAGCATGTCGTTTTAGTTCTTTATCTATTAGTAAGCGCCGTCTATAATCATAACGCAATATTTTTAATTTTTAATTCATTTATTCCTTCAATTCAATTCTGCATTACTATATAAAGGTAAAGGGAACCTATCATTGATGCTATTACGATTTAATTTACGGATGTCCATATACAAAAAAATAATGAACTGTTTTACCGTAATTCACAGCAACCGTAAAATTTGTGATATTGTCGTGGAGTCTTATCTTCTGATGATGTCGTTTGCACAAACAATTGTTCAGATTGTAGTAGTGAACGTGTGCGGTGCAAGTGTAGTGTGGTGGTAGTTCGTAGAGCATACCCTTGTATGCATAAGGTAAAAACACGGATAGTACATCCTACTTTACGTAGATTTTCTCTAATCACGGAGTATATAGTTTAGTAATTTTTATTTTGAAGAAATATAACAATTATTTCACTGATATCGATAGCAATCAAATTTATCTTTAATATTTAAATGAGTTAATCTTGTATATATATATATATTTTCCGAATCTCGGAAACGGCTCCAACGATTTTCCTGAAATTCAACATGTAGGAGGTTTTGGGGGAGAAAAATTGATCTAGCTAGGTTTTATGTAAAAAAAAATTGTTTTATCCCTGTTTTTGGACATCAAAAAACACTAACATTTATATTGAATTGAATTTTCGCCATTAACTATCACATAGCTTATTCGGGTAACGGGCAGCCTCGAGAAATGTGAATGCCAAAGATCGATCCCCAACTAAATAATTGTTTTTTTTTTAGTTTTTTTTTTGTAAAAAATTACCGAGCGAAGCTCTGTCACCCAGACATTATATATAAATCAAACTAAACTATTAAATTTAATTAAACTAAATTTAAGCTCTAATCTCAGTTAAACAGTTCTGAAAACACATCTATACTAATATATAAAGCTGAAGAGTTAGTTTGTTTGAACGCGCCAATCTCGGGAACTACTGGACCGATTTAAAAAAATATTTCAGTGTAAGATAGTCCATTTATTCTGGAACCGCATCAAAATCTGTTGCCTAGTTTTAAAGATTTAAGGATACATAGGGATATAGGGACATGGGGACAGATAGAGAAAGCGACTTTGTTTTATACTATGTAGTGATAGTAACCAAAAATTCCAGGATGTCCTGCGCATTCTGTTACTATGGACTGGTGTTGATGACAACTGAGCTGTTTGAGACTGATGCTGACGGTTCAGAGGAATCCTGCGCTGCGGACTGTCGTCCATTGCAAACTACTGACTATATGGATTTGTTATGGACAACTTTGGCGGAATTCCCTGGTAAGATTAATATAATGGATATATCAATTTAGTACAAAAACAATATGAGCAGTGGTAACCCAGAGGTAACACCGTGCGACTCTTTCGAAGAGGTCACGAGCCCGGGCAGACCCAATGATTTTTTTTGTTAAAACTTCTAATTGATAATTGCAATCTATCACACGCTTTTCGGTGAAGGAAAACATCTTGAGGAAAACTGCATATCTCTTGAGAATTCTGAAAATATGTGTAACCTACCAATCTGCACTGGAGCAGCGTGGTAGGTCTTAGCTCTAAACCTTCTCTCCAAAAACGGAGAGAAGAGGCCTATTCTCAGCAGTAGATAGTAACAGGCCGCTACTTACTTACAAAATGAAAATGTAAAAGACAACGCCGTGTGGTATCCGTCATAAAAAGTGACTAAGGAAAGTCGACCCGCCGTGTGGTATCCCGTTGAGTAGAATAGATCATCCTTTTTCTCACCAAGGTGTCGCAAAATACAACTAAGGTAAGTTGACGTCAGGCATGCGGCTGGTCGTAAAAAACGTTACCAAATCATGTGGACATATGTTTATAACATGTTGTCCCAACCCTACTTAAAGTGGAATTAGGACAGGAGAATGATAATGAAATAAAAATAAAAGACAATTTTCTTAAACATCTTTTAGAAAGGGGTCTTAAAATAACAAACGACCATTGCTTCGAAATTCTACAAACCCGCGATAAAAGATCCCTACTTAATATTTTAGAGCAATAAAATAATGGAAATGGCTTCTTAATTAATGATCAGGTCTCAAACTCCAGTTTGTTATTCGTATTTTGGAGGTAGAATAAAACGTGGGGATTAAACCTTTACTGTTAAATAATGCTTGCCTGGCAATTTTTAATGGAGACTATCTCCTGATATTACTTCGATATCGGAGCGAAAGGACTGTTGATATTGTTGTAGTGTCGTAGTAATATCTATAGTACTTATGTTGGGTGATAGTAGTGGTACTTATCCTGTATGTAAATAGTACGAGATTGGATTACAGGATAAAAAATTCTCATATCCTAAGCCGGGGTTTAAAATGTGTGTTAAATAATATCCAAATAAATTCAACCCTTAATTAGAAATTTGTGTAACAGGATTTTAAGACATTGTTAACTTTTTATTGTAATATTGTTTTTCTTTATTCCAGGTATATTTGCAACAATATTTATAATTGAGAAGTTTGGACGCAAAAAGACAATGGCATCTCAATTCGTTATATTTGCTATCTGTGTATGCCTGTTAATATATAATACAAAGTAAGTGTACTTTCTTACGTTTCTCAGCCTTCTATGCCTTTTTGCCTTGATTGCCTTGCTCCATATCGGAGACTATTAACAATTATATGTCAACTTTTAGAGTAGAAACAGTTTTATGGTAATGCTTACTTACTAATATTTAGCCTAAAGTAAGAAAAGTAAAGTGAAGGCCTCTTACTATCCACACTACTACACAGAATACACATACTATACGCACACTACAAATACTATGCACACACTAAACATACTATACGCACACTACATATACTATACGCACACTACACATACTATACACATACTATACGCACACTACACATACTATACACATACTATACGCACACTACACATACTATACACACACTACAAATACTATAAGCACACTACATATACTATACGCACACTACACATACTATACGCACACTACACATACTATACGCACACTACACATACTATACAGGCCTCCTCTCTTCTTTTTTTGGAGAAGGGTTGGAGTTAGACCCACCATGCTGCTTTAATGCAGATTGTATGATAACGCATATCCCCAGATTTCTTTACAGATGCAAGTTTCCTCACAATGTTTTTCTTCACCGAAAAACGTGTGATAAATCACTTATACCAAAATAGCACATTTGTTTTAATAGAAAAACCCTTTGCTGCCCACCTAGAATGTGAACTCCTGGCCTCGTAGATAATTGCACATTGTCGCACCGTTTAGCTATCACAGCTGCCTTGCCAATCATAAATCAATGGCAATTCATTGAATACGTAGTTTAATACCGTCATAACTTCATACTGAAATAACTAGAATTAACATACGACCAATATAAAAAATAATTTCTTATTCAATACAAATATTCTATAAGATTATTATTATATTATTTATAAGAATTATTATAAAATAATAACCTTTTTCAGGTCATTAATCATATATTTCGAGCTCATAATAATATACGAGGTGTGTTCAAAAAGTATCGCGAATTTTGTGTATTTTCAAAAATTATTTATTTATTCGTAAATATCTATTTTGTCCCCTTCAAAGTAATCCCTCTGGGATATTATACACTTGTGCCAACGTTTTTACAAATCTTCGAAGCACTTCAAAAAATCATTTTTTTGTATCTTGTTCAGCTCCTCCTTCGATGCCGTCTTTATCTCGTCAATCGTGGCGTAGTGTCGTCCTTTCATGGGCCTCTTCAGTTTCGGGAACAAGAAAAAGTCACAGGGGGCCAGATCTTGGGAATACGGTGGCTGCGGTATCATTGGTCTGTTTTTTTTGGCCAAGAAGTCGCGTACAAGCAGCGATGTGTGAACAGGGGCGTTATCGAGGTGCAAAAGCCAATTTTTGTTTTTCCACAAATTATCGATTAAAATCGAATGACACGAGCCAATCAATATGCCTAGGTCCTCGGCAATTTCTCTATCGATGATTCGAAGATTGGCCAATACCATTTTCTTCAATTCATCAATTTTTTCATCTGTTGTTGAAGTGCTCGGGCGTCCGGCACGCTCTTCGTCATTCACATCTTCTCGGCCTTTTAAAAACATTTTGTACCACCGATAAACGTTGCTTTTGTCCAAAGTAGCTTCTCCATATGCCACAGTCCACACTCGGAATGCATCCGCGCACTTAATTTCGTTTTTCACACAAAAATCGATACAGGTTCCTAGTTCCATTTTTTGAATAGGTAAAAATCGAAGATGAACCAAAACACGTGCAAGCAAAGTAGCTGTCAACAATTAACCGAACATTCAAAATGGCCCAACTTGTCAGCATAAGTGAGAGACATATGTACCAACATAACGCCACAAAAAAGTCGAAATTGGAATATATGTAACTCGTGAAAATTCAAAATTCGCGATACTTTTTGAACACACCTCGTATTTCGTAGGGTAAATAGGGGTCTATTGTCAGTAGCAGAAAGATTAGTTTGACAAGAAGCTACAATAGAATGTAGTTGCTTTTTAATTTTAGTTGCTGTTATTTATTATTTTCAGTCGAACATTCCTAACCTGTATGCTGTTTTTGGCTCGCGGTATAATCGCCGGTTTGTTCCAAGCAGCCTATGTTTATACACCAGAGGTAATAATTATATACAGGAAAACTCCGATGTAGCGAAGCATTGCTTTAGAAACCATCTTAAATAATAATTTACGGAATTCCATAGTACAAAATTAATGATTGTATTTATTTAATATAATATGAGTTTTAAAATATAAATCAATCAAAATCAATGTAAGAAGTATAATACATTCATACTTTATACATATAGGATAAATACGCGCCTCACAAACCACAACCAACTTTTCAAAGTCTCCCAGTTTCTTCAATAGATTAAATCCCAGCCCAGCTAGTTATTCTAGAAATAATAGAAATAAATAATTCTAAGAAATTCTTGAATGTTTAGTTTAATAATAATCATAACATTATATATAATAAATATTACATAAGATATTATTGATTGATAACTACGAGTATCAATTTGAACCAAAAAGGAATTTTAGTTTGCTTTACTCTAGAGTCGTACCATTGATTTCATTATACGGCTCAACTTAAGCGTAAGCTAGGCCTGTAGATAGTAGTTAGTTATTTAATTTTATCATCGTATCACTGCTGAATTCTAACTTTAAGAGTCAAAATACCCTGACCCTGACAAAAGATCCTGTCCTTTGTCACAGGTATACCCTACAGCACTAAGGGCTACCGCGGTAGGTGCGTGCAGCGGAGTTGCAAGGCTCGGTGCCATGATCACACCATATGTCGCACAGGTATGTATATAGGAGTAACACACTGGTACAGTTATCCTCCTCCTTTAACCGTTCGCTCACTGCTGAGCATCGGGATCTCCCCCCTCAGTTTTTTCAAAAACAAGTTCTCGCCATCTGGTTCGGTCATCGGCGCAGTGCAATGCGTGGCTGATGTTTGTGTCCAGGTGTTCGGACACCTCATCCAACCATCTCTTTGGACTCCGCCCCCTGAGTCTCTTGCCTTCTTCTTTGCCCGGTTATCAACAGTTTCTCCAGGTTATTTGCGGGCTTACGTGCTATGTGGCCAAAGTAAAATAGGATTCGCTGGAGGCAGATGGTGGAAAGCCTTTTTTTGACCTGTACCTCGTTTAGAACAGAGATGTTGGTCCTAAACGCTGTCCAGGGAATGCTGCGCACCATACGACGCCAGCACCACAGCTCAAAAGCATCAACACGTTTACGGTACTGTTATATTTCTGAAAATATCTAGATATCTACATATGAGTGAATAGGTATCTTCTAGACAAACACTCTAGTTATTTTCCATTCGTTCACCGTTCGTAATTCAAATTCAAATTCAAAATATTCTTTATTCAAATAAACTTGTAAACAAGTGCTTTTGAATCGTCAACTCTACTGCTGGTTCGGAAAGCTGTTCCTACCGAGAAGAGCCAGCAAGAAACTCGGCGGTTGCTCTTTTTCAAAAATACAATTCTTAATGCTAGTTACATTTAATGTTTCTATCTTGTACAGGGTCGAACAATATTTATATCCACGCATTTTTATCGTCTAAATAATCCTCAACAGTATAGTAGGCTTTCTGTATCAGCCTCTCCTTAATAGTGTTTTTAAACTGCTGTAATGGCAAAGTTAAAATTGATTGTGGAATTTTATTATAGAATCTTATACCCAAACCCACAAACGACTTACGTACTTTTTCAAGGCGCAAAGCAGGGGCCGCAAGCTTATGTCGGTTCCTACTTTGTCTATTATATACATCGCCTATTGTTTTATAATTCTTTATATTATTGTATACAAAAATTAAATTACTTAAAATATACTTAAAATATATTTGAAATATACTGAAAATTACTTATATACTTAAAATATACTTAATACGTACAGGTAGATTCAAAACCATTGACAAATAAAAGGCAGTTGCATTGAAATTCAAAGTCAATAAATCTTTTACGAGCCAATTTGACGGCTGAGTAGAATAGACCAACTTCATTTCTTACTGGGTATCCCAAAAGTTGACTAAGGTAAGTTGACCCGCCGTGTGGTATCCGGCTGAGTAGAATAAACCACCCTAATATATTACCGAGCTGTCGAAAAGGCGACTGAGGTACGTTGACCCGCCATGTGGTATCTGGGGAGTAGAATAGACCACACTAATGTCTTACCGGGGTGTCGCAAAAGACGACTAAGATATGTTGACGTCAGGCAGACGCTGGTCGTAAAATACCTAGCCAAATCATGTGACATGTTTATAATAAGTTGTTCCGATCCTAATTAGAGTGGGAGCAGGACAATGATGCTGTTTGGTGTAATAATATACCGTATTTAATATTTTCAGGTGCTGTTAAAGAACTCAATATCAATCGCAACAGCTGTATACTCTGTGGCGGCTTTAATGGCGGCTGCAGCGTGCCTGGCGCTGCCAATTGAGACCAAAGGCAGGGAGATGAGGGAGACCGTGTCGGCCACTGGTTTATAATTTTTACTTAATAGGATGAAAATAGACCATATTTTCGAATCTAAAAACCCTTTATCAATTTTTGATTTGGTGATATAATTACTTTATATAATTAATATGGTATATTGTAAGTAAGTTCTCCCAAATATTACGAATCTCCATTCACGAATCCATTGGAAATTGATTCTACAAATTGTTATTATATGCTAGATTTTTTTTAATGAATATTTTTTGTACGACTTTTTTATTTTTAAGTAAAAAATTTAGAAAGAAATCTTACTACTCGCATTTATGCCAATTATGTTGTAGTGGTTATTATTTTCATTTAAATGTGAGATTTTTTTGTGCTGATCTATTCCCCGCTCACAATATTATCAAATAACAAAAAAAATATTATAAATTACTAATATATAGCAATAACAATTGAGCAATTATATCCCAAAAATCCGAAGTTTGATTTCCTTGATGATCGATGATTTTAAAATACGAGTTTTGGTAGATTTTGGGCAAAACTTGTCATCGAGAGCATGGCGAGCAATGGCGAGCCATGCTCTCGGTGTAGACGGACGTTCTGTTTGCGTTGCACGCTCATGAGTCATGGAGACCATGTTTTCCCATAACATAATCGGTTTATAAAAAATCGTTTTAGTCCACCACCTCTGTCTGTACGTCTCGCCTTTTCGGAGCCATTTTTCTATTGACGAATACCATGCGTGGTTGTTTCTGTACTCACCTTGACCATGTGTCGTTCGGGAAGCATCTATAAATGTACCGTCGTATGCCTCAGGTTGAGTGATGCGTGACGAACTATTCGCGACGCTCGGCTCGCGGTTTCTGTACGCGGCCTAACGTACTGATTGATAAATATTGCATTCATCATCCTCCTGCCCTTATCCCACTCTAACTGGGGTCGGCACAACATGTTATAAACATGCTGTCACATGATTTGGCTGCCTTATTGACGACCGGCTGCCTGCCTGACGTCAACTTACCGTAGTCTTGTTTTACGACACCTCCGTAAGAAAGAGGGTGGTCTATTTTACTAAACCTGATACTAAACGGTGGGTCAGCTTACCTTAGTCGTCGTTTACGAGACCTCGGTAAGAAATGAGGTTGGTTAATTCTACTCAGCCGGATACCACACGGCGGAATGATAAATATTGCATTATAAGAACAAATTCGACCAATTTCATTATGGAGTATTAATATCTTTAGTGATAAATAAATGCTTTAAATAGATTTAAGATTCTTATCTGTATGAAACCATCTACATTTTATTTATGTATACATATTCATGATTAGGCATTGTATACTTATATTTTATGTGTACGTTTCATCAAATTAACACTATTTATATACTTTTTTACTGGTTTTTCTTCTGATAGTGCGATAAACTTTTTTAATTCACTTATATAATCACACTTTCTGCATTGAAGCCTTTATTCGAAACTAGTTCGTAGAGCTTAATTCGATGAATTAGTTATTTAAAAAAAATGCTCCGATCACCACTAAACTTTACAGAAACATCTGCTGGATAAGAGTATCTGAAATTATCATTAAAATCTAGCCGTTTCGCAGTTAAAGGAACATACAGACAAACATTCATTTTTATATATATTTTGATGGTAATATTACATATAGATGGATGAATGGATGCTGGATATATATAAAAAGACGCGTTCCACTGCATTTAATTAATTTTGTTAGATACTATACATCAAGGATAACAAAGTATTTTATTTTGTTAAAATGAAAGATGGTGGTTATAGAATTAGGTGGATAAACGTAGATAAAACGGAAAATATATATTCGGAGATTTACAGTTTTGGCACACAATTACCATACAATTTTTAACCTATAAATTCAGATCATACATAAGTGAAACTAAAATATACTGAGAGTTTTTTAGTATATTTCAACGTCGTCGTTCATAAGACGAAACTAACGTTTCCATTATTTATAGAAGGCGTTATTTTCGGCGCAGGTCCATTATACAAAGTGTAATTTACATATTATTTTGGTATAATCCGTGACAAAAGAAAATAGATGTAATGCTAAATGTTAAGTGTACTGTCCGTTTTAGGTAACCGAAGCACGTTGTTGTGTTACGTGATGAAACTATTATTGAGATTGTGGTAGTGAATGTGTGCAGTGCTTGTCTATTTTTGTAATATTGGTGGTTGATAGTGTATGAGTTTAATGAATCTTTCATGTATCTAGTATAAAAAGATATAGTATAACTCTTTATTAATAAAGAGTTATACTATACCTTTTTATACTATTATATTTACTTATTATACTTTTTATACTATTTTTATACTACGTTATACTTAAGTATAACGTGTATTTTCTTTTATAGTTTATTATAATAATACTTTTGTTCTTTCCTTACATTAACGAATAGCAGATTATATACAGAATTTGTTATGGTGACCGATAACACCGTGTTTGATACAGGCTGTATTTAACAGTTTACATGCCGGTTTTATTTGGTGTAAATTGAATATTATACCATGCTATTATATTATACTAATACTATACAGATAATATAAACATAATATATTACAGAGAAATAAAGATAACCACAACTGCTGAACTATTGCTATATTTTAAATATATTAAAGAAATTAACCTATGACAGTCCGTCGCAATCCACCATTTACATTTTTCAAATTATATTTTTTTTATTTAATAATACTTTATGATAGTTATTTGTTCGAATAGGCTTTTTAAAATAACTGTAAACATAACATATAATGCTGCTGTAAAATTGTATTATTAGTTAATGAAATTGTATCGAAATTAATGTATACTCAATGAAGTTTAAGTAAAACGTTAGTATTAAGAAATAATTATATTACTGTTTGAAATTATTTTATAAAAACTATCTTGAGTTAAATATACAACTAAAAATCTACTGATGAGGTGATTTAGGATATCTATTGAAATAATTCGGTTATTACTATGAAGAGTTTATGGTATTAGTTATTATTAATAAGAAAAGACCGCCTAGAGTGTCTATAAAGAAATATCTATTAGAAAAACAGTTTGCAGGTAAATCTAACTTCACGATACTTTTTTATTCAACGTTATTCTATATACAAATGTCATTTTATATTCCCATAGTTATGATATTAATAATAAATTAAACAAATCTCACAAATTTAAAGACTGAAGAAGAAAGAATTGTTTCTACTGAAAGAAAGAATTGATTCGACATTTAAATTTAGAATAAATCAGTGTTTCCCAAAGTGGGACCCACGCCGCCCAACGGAACAAATTGATTGTTATGTTGTGTTAATTCAAAAATGGATTTGATACTAGTTTAACCGTTTTGCTCCAATCCATTTAAATGCAAAGCTAGATTTCGGTGTACAATTCATTAAAAAAAAATGATACACAAAAAAAGGTTAGGAAACACTGATTCTCATAATCTTTCTGTTTTCAACGGATGAAGATCATAAAAATACTTTGAAAATTTTACATGTATTCTCAACCGGGATTAAGGTACGGAAGTGAAAAAGTATTAGATTTTTATAATACTAAATCGATCATTTTATTATTATAATCGATTTTCTAAACTTTATACATCTTGTTCTATATCGATTATATTAAATAGGTACCCTTTTTTACTCGTTTTTCTTGTTTTTTTTAAAGTAAGATATGGGTTGTTGGATAAAACAAATGTAGCAAAGTATTTTACAAATTTACAAATGTAATAACACATTTTAAACGAATTTTGTTTTGTTATATTTTATTCGACTAGTATTTTTTTTATTCGACTATAATTAGTCTTTTTTTTATTCGACTTTAATTACCTAGTCTTTATTCTACAAATCTTTTTTTACAAATCGAATAAATTTTAAAGGGACACATCCATTTTTCCACTCCAAGTGGAATCCCTACTAAAATGATTGAGACAAGTTTTTTTTATGTTATTGTACTTCATGACCGACCAGTCATTAAAAAAGTAAAAATTAATGCATATAATTTTGTATTATATATAGTACCTGAAATTTCTCTTGCAGCTATTACAATTGTGGATATTTATTTTGATATTGTTTATTATTGGTTACGGAAACTATTTTATCATTAACGAGCGAATCTCTTACCTGATAATGATTTTTATCAGTATTAGTAGCATAAATTCTAATGGTTGTGATAATCTGTACTTAATCGCTGATATCGCTTATTAATATTTTGTTTTCTATTTATTTTAATGCTCTAAATATTTATATTAAATACATATGTGTTTATCGCATATTTGAAATTGATTATTTGTATATTTACCTAATCTTCTTTTTAATGAAGAAGGGTTTTTTTAGGTGATGTTTTTTTAGGAAATGCTATGAACTGTTTTTATTACCTATGTACGTTATTTACGTTTTGACTGATGTTAGGTATCGCTTTAGAATAAATATAATAAATAAAATACTTATGATTGATTCCTCGATTCTAGGTGCATTTATGTATCTAAATATGTATTTAAAAATTTATATGTGTATATATTTACCAGTTATTTGTCGCCCATGACACAAGTATTAAGTTACTTACTATGGGGACGGATAACCGTGTAATTGTCCCATACATTTATGCTAAAATTCAACTATTCGCGTAATCAAAATAAAAACAGTCCATATATTGTATTGAAAAATTGACCATGTCTCCTAAGGGCAGGAACATAATAATTTAAGGAATTTATTTTATAAGATATTAAATAACACCAAATAATTTATTTAAAACGTTTAAAAAGCATTTTATATTAGCATTAGTATTTACTCATTTTTTTAAAATAATAAAATCCACAGCTTTTTGTATTTTATTTTTATTTACCAATTTACCCACGTGACAAAGCAGCTAATACGTATCGTATCGTATAGTTACTTAGAGTAATAAACCTAATAGTACAGATTCAAAAATAATTCTTAAAAACGAAAGGAAAATTAAATTTTATTTGAAATATATTTAGATAGTATAAAGGTTTTTTGGGTAACATCTAACAACCTATGCTTTTCTATAAAACAATAGTCTTTAAAATATTTATTTATTTTGTATACCTATGTTAAATCCGTTCCTTTTACTTAAATCTGGTTACAGCTTGTCGATCAAATGACAATCCAAATGTACTTCGTCCACGATTTAATGAGTATTTCAAGGTTACCCATCCCGCAGAAGCTCTGGTTTTATCACGATGTTGTTTGAAGCGTAGTGTAATAAATTGGAAACCTTACAAACAAAGACAATGAATGTATAGAAAAGGTAGACTACTCGGTGTTTTGATCTGGCGAAATCCTTATAAGAACTTAGCTTAGGCTTTGGTAGTTTTAAAAAAATATATATTCTAGGCTCGGAAAATTATATACAAAGATTACAAACGATGTAAAGTTTTCATCAAGTGTTTCCTGTGAATCATTTCACACATCGAGTAATTGCTAATCTAACCACACCACGTTTAATAGTATATTGCTGTATTTATATTAGTACTATTTAAAAAATCAAATTAAGTGTCAAATCACTTTAAATAAAACAAAGAAGTCGCGATTCAATAAAAGTGTAACATTTTATTTTCACCAAATGTTTTTACTCACACGAATTAATTTCATTTAATTCTATACTGAACATGAACACAAACTTTACTACAGTAGGTAGTGTCTAGTTATACGAATTAAACTGCTTAATAAAGCTTTACTCTTACTTGAAACTGATTCAAACCTTAGATTAATCGTGCTTAGATACATTTTAATCTTTAGTTTGGTTCCGTCCTAGAGAAAACGTATACCTTTCGGACAATATCAAATTTAAAAAATCAGTTCAAACCACTCAAGCAAATAAATAGTGTCATTCAACACATTTTTATGCTAATTAAGATTTTTAACTCTTTAAAACTGGCAGCTAGGGAACAATTTAAGGTCAAGCGAAAGGGGTTTGTAGTAAAATAAACGAGTGGTCAAAAAAAGGTACTTACGAAGCTCTATTAGCTCTATTAGCCGTCTATTGACGCCTTTCTTGAGCCATGATAGTGATGAAGTAGTATAAAAAAATAGTATTTTTTACTATCCATTAATCATACAGTATAAAACAATTGAAAAGTACAAAGAAAATTTTTGAAATAATTTTTTATTGTGTTATCGGAACTCAGTAGCAAAGTAGAGACAAATATCTAAGCATTGTTAATCTAAGTTTAATTATTAATACAATTTTATATCTATAACTACAATAGTTCTAACATATCATTTGAAAAACAAAAATTGTAAAACCAAGATCACAGTAATACAAAACTAATCACAATAACAAATTCACTGGTACACCTGTGTCATTTAACTATATACTAAACCAATTCATACATGTGATCAGTCAAATAATGGCATACATCTTACAGAAATATTCTTCATATAATAAAAAGTAAGCCTTAACATCTAAATAAAGCGCAAGTGTTTTTTTTTAATTAGCAAGGATAATCATGGCAACCATTATGAATTTAAGTTTAATCAATCAAAATAACTTTTTCATTTTCATATCACCAAAAAAAAAATGGACAAAATATATTGTATCAGCCTAATCTTTATTTGTCAAGATATTTGGGATGATTGTACTACACAAGGGTCTGGTTTTTTTATTTGATGTGGCTGAAGCATATATAACACAAAAAGTGATTTTATTATATACTTACAATAAATAGGAATACTGGCTAAGTTGCTAATAGATAGATCCCCAAAATATATACATAGCCTCCTTGTAGTAGTCTACCCCTATGTACCTATGTACTCAGCTAATAATTCTAATTTCTTAATAATATTCTAACTTTAATTTAATATCTTAGAGTGCTATCTTGAGTTTATGTTGCCTAGATAAAATTAAATTTATGTCAATGAATAATAAGCCACTCAATGGCATCGTATGACTTAAGATATTCTGCTTTTATACTGTTTCATAACAAAATCAATTCAACAATATGTTAATAAAAATACAGTACAACTTTATGTGAACATTATGGTTTCACAAATTTATGAATAGTATGAATAAAAGTGCATATTTATGCAAAATGGGATCGAGTACTGTATTGTTAAACTTTTTTTAACAAAATACTTACAAATATAGAAAGTTCTACATTTATCTACGACACATCTTTGTCAGGCTTTTGTAATACTTGTTACTTGACTTCAGCACAGATGTGCATTACAAATTAATTTTCCTAAAAATATTAATCATTCAACTCCTCTTTACGATAGTATGTCTCATTTTAAACATAGCAGAACAGATATATTTAACATGTAATACTTTATTTATACTTGGGCTAATGGGATTTTAAATTGCTTAAATTAAAAGATTTGATCAAGCGATACATATGAAAATTGATCACAAAACGATTTGAAAGATGTTGTCAGTTACTAGTAATTTTCTTAGTAAGCAAAATTTATCTGTCCCTGCAATAAAATCTTTTATTAATTAAAAACGAGTCTACAAACAGTATGCTTGGGCTTTGATAAAAAGTAATAATTTTTGAGATCGTATTTATATGATACACTATACTTTAAATTTTATTTATCTGAACATTAAAAAATATTTTCTTAAACAATTCAGAAACCTTATCACAAACGGTGGGATGTTTTCTCAAAAGTGTTGATATTCAAATACAAACAAAAAAGAAATTAATTATGTTCTCATCATATACATAAAGGTTCTCATATTGTCGATATATACATTAGAAAATTATATTATTTATATCAGAATATAATTAAGTGATGAAAGATCAAACATAAACAAATCCTTACTCAAATAAAGCTGCCACAAATTGTGATGACAAAATGTTCTGACCTTATTGTAGTGTATTCTAATATGGTTAGATTAATATTAAAATAAATCAATTTGATACTTTGTACTAATGCTGCCACCTAAAATAGCATTACTTCAGTCATCATCCAATTCAATAACTATTGTTTCTGCATTGCGAGATGCTTTAGAATATTCATCCTTCAATTGTGTCAATAATGTACACTTTGGAATTTTAAGTTCTTCTGCTTCATCTACCAAAACTTTTAATTTCTGAAGTCTTCCTATATCAGGGGCAGTCGGCAATAAAATATTTTTAGTTCCAGTCATCCACTTATCAAAACTGTTTACTCTGAAGTCAATTGTCTGCAACATAATGTGCAGTTCATCCATGTCATAACGATAAAATAAAATTTTCTTTTCCAAAGAGCAACCACAGAATTGATCAGATTGTGCATGTTGTAAGCATGCCATATGTTTACATTCTGCACATGACACAGAGGACAAAAAGCATGTAGTTTTACAGACTTCACATAGTCGTTCATCATCTCCAAGTAGTTCAAAAGCTGTCCTGCGAACACTTTTTAATCCATTTATTGCAAGCTCAGATCTAAGTCGTCCCTCTTCTTCTGTGGCATGAACTAATTCCTTTTGTGTTTCCAAAGCAGTCTCTAAGTCAAGACGATCACCTTCTAATGCCATTTTACAAATTAATTCGTCATGTGAAAAGACACAAAATCTTTTTAAATATTTATAATGAGATATACAATCGCGACCCACTTTAAGCCAATCAGGAGGTGCAAAGTTAACTGCTTCAGCAAAATTATAACCCTGATTAAAGCCAGCATGGTATGCCCTTGGGAATGTGACAACAAATTCCCCAGCATGCTGATCTGTTCTGTATATTGGTACACCAGCTGCCATCAGTATATTTGGATTCATTATTGTAACTAGTTGATGCAATAAATCAGGTTGAGACTTAAATAAGTCAGGAGCAGCTGCTTTCATAGCAGTTTCTAAAAGTTCAGCCCCACTACCAGGCACACCATACCACGTTTTGGCTTCACCCCAATGTAGGTAATTAATTGAATAGCTCCAATGATCTTCATTATGCCAACAAAATGCAGAGAAACACATGCCTACATACATCCATGGAACTGTCATACCAGATATATCTGCATTTATGAATCTTAATACAGAGCCTTCTAAAACTGGCAAATTATTCAAATTCCAGCCTGAATCTACATATTCTTGATCACCAGGATATAAGTTTAGAGATGATTTTGTTGGAAACCCTGAGCCATGATCCATAGAGTGCAAATCAGCACCGTATTCCACTGTGACATCCTCTTCGACTGAAGATATTATTCTCCAAAATTCTTTTTCTGCAACATTTATTGGCACTAAATGACCAGACATTCCAAAATATTCTGACTTGAAATTATCTGCCATATCACCAAATTGTTGTAATGTATATTCTCTTTCTGCTTGAGCAAATCCAAAAGCTTCTGCGGGTTTGTGAACTTCTTCAGCTATACAACATGGACAGCGCCAGTCACCATCAGGGACAACATTCAAAGGAGGTTTAAGACAAAATGTGTGGTATGTGTCTGAACATCCATTGCAAATTAAAAGCAAATCATCTCTGTGATCTTTCTGGCAGATAGCACAAATATATATAGCTAAAGGATCTAAGTCATATCTTGGTCTTTTTCGAGACTTGGTAATATCAAACTCTTCATCATTAAGGCCAGGCATTTTTGGGCCAGGGCCATAACAGGCAAGTCTTCTCAATTCTCTGGTATGCTTTACTTTTTCTATATCTAGCTTAGTACTACCAGGATCAATATGAATGTCTGAACCTGTTTTCATTTTTTTAATACTCGAATGTGGTTTCTCAATTTCACTCTTTATAGATTCAATGTTTATTTCTTTAAATATCTGCTTTTCATTATCACCCTCGTCTTTTATTTCAGTTTTATTTTCTGCTTTTTTCACAGTTTTTAAAATGTCTGCTTTGCTTTTTTCGAATATTTCATAAGGGAGAAGAATCTTTTCATAATTACTCCTAAGGAAATTCATTGTATTTGTGCTCTGACTATATCCCATTGTGGTTGCAATCTTTCGCCATTTTTTTGGATTGTTACATTTTTCGAAACCACCTTCTTCGTCTACCCAAAATTTTAAGCAGTACAAATCTAAAGTTTTGTTTTCAATCATGGGAATTTTCAGAGGCGAGCCTTGTAAGTCCCAAAACTTCAATATTTTTTCAAGAAACAAAAGTTTTAATCGCGTTATGGCTTCCAACTCATTTACCTTTTGAATCCGCGGAACGAATTTTAATTTATCAACGTCTAGAGAAAAAGGTGGTTGCCATCGAGCGGGGGGCTTTATTTTACAAATGCCCGTCTTTTCCGCAACCGGACGAATTTTGGCTATGTACCCCAAAGGATCTGTAAATTCTTCAGGCGTAGGCTCAAACACTGGTGCCTCTGGAGGTGGAGTGAAAGTGAATTCAGCGCTTTTCTGCATAGCATTTTTTTGAATATTTTTGCTATCCATTTTTGTTTAAATTTAACTTTATTAAGTATCACAATAACAAAAAAGAACACGCGATTAAATGTCCACAATAAAAAATTTATTAATGCCTACGTGACTTTTCGCCATGTGTAAATGGCTCCTAATATTTTAGAGATCGAAGCAATAAACACATAGTACACATAACATATATTAAGTTCGTAAGAAATACCATTTTCTTGTTTTCAGTTCATACTAAACGAAAAGCACGTATACTTTTGGAGAAATAGTTCACTTTGAATATATTTAAACCAAAGATATAATAACTTAAACCGATTCGATCGTCACAACATGATGAAACTAAACATGCCTCAAACTGCAACTAAACTGATTACTGATTGGTGAAGCGACAGTCGCATTGTCGCACGCAACTCTTTATAATTCACGATTATACAATTTTAGATTTTGTACGTTTTTGTATATATTACACCCACACTGAAATGTTATACGGAACAAATGAAAGCTAACCAATAGAAACCATCAGATGCTGTGATTGGTTCTGTACTGAAATACAAAATTATTGTATAATGTATTCACCAAAGAGTCAAATTCAAAAACGTTTTAAGTTGGTACTCCTAATCAATTAACAGCTTATTATGAAAGTTATCTAGAACAATTTCTATTTATAAATTTTATTTGGACATAAAACGTAAATGAAAATTAATCTGACAATACACAACGTATTTCTAAAATATATTGACATATATAACAATTAAAGAATAAATCATATGTAGTATTTAAGCTGTTAAATTATTACCTAATGCTTATTAATATGTTATTCTAATATTTCAACGTGTAAATGTTTTATTAACCAAAAAGTCCACAACTTTTATTTATTTCAGTTACATTCCATTCAAAATTATTAATTAATCAAATGAAAAAATATAAACATACACAAACAATTTTACAATTTTTTTCGAAAAGTGCCATCTATAGTTAATCCCAAAACCTTTTAAATATACAATAACGCCACATAAATAATTTCTATAAATATAAAAGCATTTGTAACTTGGTGTAAGGAATTTAAATAATATCTGAGGAAATCGTCATTACATATTTAGAAATAAAATAATCATGATCGCAAATAAAATATTGTCAATGCCTGAAACTCCCAAAAATTTGAGAACGTTCTTGACTGTGAAACTTTTCCAGAGTTTATTATATTTAATTGTTGTTTACTATTATTTCAATTTGTTGAAAGTTATGTACATATGTATAATGTAATTTCCGAATACATTAACAGATGACGCTAAATATCTATTTGACATATTAACATAGTTAAAGTTCTAAAAAATCAGCGAGTGATAATGTCCTGCTGAGTGCCGAGTCCTCTACATTTGTCTATGCTCTTCGTAGATACTTTTTAGGGATGAACTTGGAGTAGAATATATTCGATTTTATCTCTTTAGAATAATTCGATTTTAAAATCGATTAACTTGTGTCAAAATAATCGATTTGCAAAGTTGCCTATCTCAATACATATTAACAGATGCACTGTTTGTGAAATTCGAATGAAATGTATAGTTTTGCTTAGTTTCATCTAACAATGCATATGTAATCTTAAAAAATAAGAAAAAAAAATATAAACAAAAGGAGAATGATTAAAATAAGCGATTTAAAAAAATGGCATATTTTTTCACATCTCTAGTTTAAAGTATGTTGTGCCGATCAAGGCGGTTTTACTACAGGCGCCAACCAGTGTTGCCATCTTAGTGGATTTTCCACTAAAACTGTAAAAAAATGTAAAAATAAAACTAAAATAATAAAAATAAATCTTTTCCTTCTATAGTAATATTTATTGCATGGACGTAGTATATACTGGACGGCGCCAAAAGACGTTGCCGATCTTGCGTCTGTGTGTAAGCGATTTATCGTTTGTCTCTGTTCTTATCGCGAACTATACATAAGAGTGAAAGAGATTGTGATGAAGTTTGGCAACGTCGCTAAAAATGTGTCCAGTTGGTGACACCAAATGAGGCCATAACATTGAGTTTGTTGAAGATTATTTCTTGAAATCTAAAGCAAATACGAGTGTTACTGATGTATTTTTTCAAAATAGGTCGAATATGTCGTGTGCTGCCTTAACGTGTCCATCAAGAACAACGAAAAGAGGAGTTAAAACACGGAATCACCATTTCATAAGTAAATCTTTGACTCTCATTTGCGTGCTAAATTAAAGCGTTTTATTCAGTTAAAGCGTTTCAGATTATAATGTATCAGTACAGTTTGATATCCTCTACCCGGCACGAGTGTGGGATACTGATAAAACATAGAAATTAATCATTAAATATTCGATTGAATTGTGTTACCTACGTAGTGATGTACACACTAACGAATTATTATGTATCGATAAATATCAGTCAAAGTTATATTTACTACCCAAGTAAATGCGAATTCTCTAATTTTAGATTATTTTCTTAGGTTTCCTAAATGCCCACATGTAAGAGAACAGTGGATAAAAGCTGTCACCGGTCTCACGGATATGTAAATGTTGGGAATAATGTGGATCATGATATTGTTCAATTGGCCACTGAAGCACTAACATTTATGTTAACATTTCATCTATACATAAAGCACCGAGTACGGGCTGCACCTTCGACTTTATTTTTAACGCTTCAAAGGATTCTTTGGTAAATCTAGGCTCACAGTCAATTGACTGATACCATTTTTGAGAACCACCCATCACAGTAAGATATGCAGTAAAGATGTGCATCGGATAATTCATGACATTATACTGCAGACTGTACACTCAGGAAATTATGTCAATCTATTCAAATGTTTAAATCTATTCTGAACAGTAAACCAACTAGGTTGGTTACAACTATATATTAACTTTACAGTACCTGAGCTAGGCTTCGATAATTATCGACGCCTAGTTTAGCTTATCGATAAGCTAAGTACTTCCCTAATCACGCACACTAATGCAGTTCTAAAAGTTCACACAAGCATAAAACGGACACACAAAAATAGCTAAGGCGGCATCCAGTGTATTCTTTATCCAAGATTTATTGTGTATGCTTTATTGAAGTGTTGTACATCATATGTCATACCCAATATCAGCTATATTCTATGTTTTACGTGGTTATTTCTGAATAGTTTTTATTCTTTCTGCGACAGACAATATGGATTATAGACATACTTTAATTATTTAACAGAAAGTTATTTGTTCAAGATACTTTAACATACTATCCCATTTAGTTATGCACATTTCAACTGGATTTTTTGTCTGAGTAACTGTGTCTGGTCAAGGCAGTGCTACTGTTCTTGCAATGAATTCATTAATATCTGATACAATGGCTCATATTCTTCGAGTGAGTCAAAATGTTTCAAATATAAATCATAAACAAAAATTTGTTTGTAAACACAAAAATTGGCATGTGTATGTTTAAAGTAACGGCCTGTTATCCACCCCAGCAGTGGGAACCATAAGCTTCCTCTATCCGTTTTTTGGAGAGAAGTATTGTAGCAAAGACCTACCATCGCGTTGCTCCAATGCGGATTGGTAGGTTACGCATATCCCTAGAATTCGCTAGAAGTATGCGGATTTCCTTACCATATTTTCCTTCTCCGAAAAGCGTGTCATAAATTGCAATTGTCAATTAGACATGTGCCTGCGCGGAGTATAAACCCATGATCGTCTTTACAGAGTCGCACGGCCTCACCGCTGAGCTATCACAGCTTGTTCCATATTTATTAAAATGTTTTTGCAATAATTTTCAGATGAACCTGGTCATTGCCAAAGAGAGTACTCATTGGGATGACGTCTAAGGGCTATATGCTGTTGATGCTTTATGGGATGAAGCACATGATTAGGTCAATTGATTTGACTAGATGAAGGCAAGTAAATATTTGATGTAAAGTATGTCAGTCTGTCCATTTCACATTCAATTAAAACTAAAGCTTATATGTCTGATGGGCTAACTGCCTAATCCGTTTGAGATATAACAAAAAATGTTTGGTACAATTTTTCGTCTATTATAGTGATGCAAAAAAGTGTGTGATATAAGAATAGCTTAAAAGACATATTAGTGATGATCATTAGAACTTTGTTACATATGCTTCTTAATTGTCACATACAATTCAGTATTTGGAAAGCATAATATTTTTAGCCTGGTACTGCTAACAGTACAAAATCAAAGATATTTAACATAACACAAAGATTTTCACAGATACCCCTTATATTTTATTATTAAAAAAAAATATTATTTATAATTATAGTCTCTATTCTATACTTAAAATATAACTGTAGACACAAAAATATTTTCCAGACACTATTTAAGACCAGTAGAAGCTAAAAATATATTTTTAAAATTTAAAATCTGTTATTTGTCAATGCATCATTCTCCTACCCTTATCCCACTCTAAATGGGGTAGGCACAACATGTTTTAAACATGTTATTACATGATTTGGTATCTTACGACCGGCCGCCTGCCCGACGTACTTACCTTAATCGGTTTTCGCGACACCTAGGTAAGAAATGAGGGTGGTCTATTCTACTCAGGGGATATCAATGCCAAGATTGTCTGTAAGACTACCTTTGCAAACTAATGTTCTATCCATACATTATTTAAGAATTACTTATTTATTACAGGTTAAATATGCTGCGAACTCTTCCGCCGGGAAGTGTCCATGAGCCCGATGATGCAGATGAACATATATGAAGAGCTTCAATCGAATCATAATTATTTAGCCTCATTTATTGACATTAGTAATAACATTTTCACAGCGCGAATGCCTTTATTCACTAACAATTTTTTTTGCCGCCTGAACCATTCGGAATTTTGGAATAAGGCTGTAAAAGTCCGCTTCAATGCTAGAGACTCAAGAGAAGGTTGTGTCTTCAAAATAGTATTCATATTAGTATAATTGACAAACATTATGAAGTTTGAAACTTCTTAACTAGGACCCAATGGATTATTTCTCAAATCCGTGGATAAGGGGGCTCTAGCACATTAGAACGGATTATAATTTGGTTTCATTGTTTAAAACATTATTGGTTAATATTATTGTTTGATAGTTATAGTACCTTGTATTCCATCAGAAATATTTTCCAGACCCAAGCCATATCATATTACCGGTTCAGTATATTGATATATCGGTCATGTTCAGCAATAGCGGTACAACTCAAAAACTCATATTTTGAGATGAATGGGTTTAAAATTTTCATTACTAAGGAAAATGAATAACAATTGCTTAGTTGCTAGTTTAATTGCTAGTTTGCTTAAACGACGGGCTTATAATGCATTATGAGTTCTGTCTGTATTGCTGCTAAAAATTGTGTATTTTAACATTAACACCATTTATTCCTATTCAAAACACGTGTTTTTACTTGTGTAGCAAAACTTAAAACCTGAGCAATCCTGGGAGTAATGTATTTTCAAAACAGGATTATTTAAATTGTGAAATTTTTATAATTACGCTATTGTCTAATAAAACTGAAATATTTGATCTAGTTAAAATTATATTATCCATCACAAAAACTTATATCTTTGGGATGGCATTATATGGCATGAAAAGTGTTAATTAGTCAAAAATGAATATAACTTAAAAAACTATAATTCTTGGTTAACTTGCGTTAATCATAAATATGATTTCTTATAAGTTTTTTGCATATTCGTTATCATAATGCGAGTTAGACAATGGTGTATTAATGTTAAGGAGAATTCACAGTACTACAGATACTTGAAAAACGATAATGGAAATGGAAAATTTTATCGCAAGTAAAGTTATAGATCTATGATACATGAGGCAAAAGTAACTAACTAATATTACTATTATTAACATTTAAAAAGTGATACAGTTTTCATATTTAACAATATTTAGTATTTTACTATACATACTCCATAAGTATAAAAACGTAACAAGATGTAAACAAACAAAACCATGTGATTCAGGAGTGACAAATATGTCATTACAATAATATTATTAACAAATGAAGAAATTGGAATTCAACTGCAGTGGTCCAAAGAATATCTCCAATATTTATAAAAATAATTTTCTTAAATTGATTGTTATTTTCTAAAATTAAATATTTATATATTTAGTATAGCAAAACAGCAATATATAATTTAATGAATTTCAGCAGATACAAATTAGCCAAGTAAACTACCTAAAATAGTAATTGCATTAGATTAGCCGACGTAACATAATATCAATATTCTATGAGTTTCACTCTGTGATACTTAAATGTGTAGTATTTTAGTGTCTTTAATATTGTCCATCGTTTTCTTTAAAAAATTTATAATACCTTTATGTTTGGGTTCTTAAAAGTGGATATTACATAATATTCTTATTTATTTGTTTCAAAATTTGTAAAATTATTGATAGCAATCATACCATATTTAACCTTATTAAGTGGTGCGAATACTATCAATAATTTTAAATTCTTTGAAAGAAATATCAATAACATTTAATATTAGTATCATGTGTTGTAATAAAAAAGATACTTTATACTAGGCAGATAATGCCTTCTATAAAGTACCTGTTTTGACATGTTTACATTTAGTTAAATATTTAACCCATGGAGTATAGTTCCTCATGATATTTTCTTTCATCGCAAAGCTTGATATCAATTGGCACATTAAATATGGCAAAATTTCACAATTTAATTCTTACTTTATATGTATAAATCCGAAGTGTTAACTGATATGATGGAAAATATTATACTTAGAGATAAAAACCACTTATATTTAATAAAACTACTACTAATATATCTAAAAAAGACTTAAATATAAAAGAAATATTTATAATTTACCATCAAGTACACTCCTTTTAAGTATAATGTTTTTTCCTAAATACTTAAACGGTAAAAACGAAAGCATCTATTGTTTCAAATACTAATCTTGTACATTTGTTTTCGAGTGAATATTTTAAATTAATTTTGTTTAATAATAATATATAATAATTTAAATTACAATTCCTACATTTTCTAGATAGTTTGAGGACTGTGAAAGCTCTGTTTGGATAATTTTTAGTCAGCTTGCTGTTCCTGTTTCCTATTTAAAAATAGTAATAATTTTTGAAGTTGTACTTTTAGCGTGTTTAAGAAAAACGTTTTTTTTTAAAGAAGCATGCACTTAGAAATGCAAAACGGTTGTTGTATATATTTTTTTTTTATTGCAGTAAAAGTCTTATTAGACTTTTACCGCAATAAAAAAAAAAATATACTTCTTTATTAAAAGAAGTTCCTTAAATATTTTGTTTTATTAATATTTAAAAATCATTATTAATATGTAACAGGAAAAGCGGTTATCCAAAAATCGGTAAGAGCGGTGTGCGAATCGATAATCATCTTTTGACAACACTAATTACGGTTTTAGCGCACCAAGTACATCACTAATTTTACTACGATTTTACGTCATACGTTATATATATGAGGGCGGTTTTACTACAGGCGCCAACACATGCTATCTCGCATCCCTCTTGCACATGTACGTATTTATGAATGAATCGTATGAAAATAGTCTCAGCTGCATCTCGCTCCACTCCTACATACATATTTTTACGCACTCATTCTCATTTTGACTGTTTATCATATAACAAGTTGATTTTATCAATGAATGGGCGGTGTATTAAATTTTTAAATTTCTCGTTATAAAGTTCTAGTACTTTAATTTTTACTAAAATGTATGATTTTGTTTTAATTTAGTTAGCAAAATTCTTGAAACAAATATCACTAGAAGCAAATTAAATGTATAAAGTCTTATTTCACCAGTAGCTGTTGAAATATTTCTTCAAATGAGAAATATAACAACGAAGAAACGTGCAGTCATAAAACAATAACAAGAGGATTTACTTAATCATTATATAAATGTAAGTGTTGAGTTTTAATGAATTTTGTGCATCTCAATAATAGTAAGAGCTTTCTTAAAATTTACATTCTCACATCACTACATCATCACTACATATTATAAAACAAAGTCCCTATATCCCTATGTACGCATAAAAGTTTAAAACTACGCAAAAGATTTTGATGCGGTTTTTTTTAATTGATAGAGTGATTCCAGAGGAAGGTTTGTATGTATAATAACATTCAATACGGAGTAGAGAAATACTGTAATTTTTGAGGTTTCTGTATATAATTACATTTTTTTCCGCTTACATTGCAAACGCAGGCTAAACCCTACGAGATTTATCAAAATAATGTACTAAGTATTTGTACATCTTGAAAAGGTCTAGAGAAAAGTCTGCGATGGTATGTGTCTATCTCTTATGGATAACCCACTATAGCATTTTTTGTCATTTACTTTTTAAGAAAAATTATGCCATATTTTTGAAGCAATTTTTATACAATACAGCATTAATCCTTATCCAATTAAGTACCTTAAATAAATAGTTGATTTAATATAGATTAATATGGCTGTTTACAGCATGTAATTTAAGTGAACATTTTTGGAGATATTATAGATTTAAAATGCCGTGAGGACGCCGCACTTCGCCCTAACACTTTGACTTTAGCAGCTATGTCGCTCTTTCATGAGTTTGTTTAAAGACATTCTGTAATTAATTGTAAAAATAAAATACATAGGGAAAATGTAAAAGTAAATATGAATTTAGATATTCCAAAGATAGCAGGAAATCTTCTTGGTATAGGGAAAGAAAATTGTTTTTCCCCAAATTTAACGCTTGCGGGCCCCGGGCAATAATGAATAAATCAAAACTACTCGATCGATTTTAATCATTTTTTTTACACAGACTGACATGGGATATTTTATACCTGTGCGAAGCAGGGGCAAGCCGCTAGTTCTAAATATAATAACCTAACCTTGCATGGATAACCTAAAACCTTTAACATGCAGTATAATTTTTATTTCCTATTTGACTTAGTTATCGTTATATAAAAATTATGATATGTACATTAATTTCGATTGATGAATTAGCTATATATATGTCTTGCGATTTTATATAGCTTCTAGTGTCTTGTAGTGCAATAAATGATTAATAATGGAACATTAAAGTTAAAGTTTTTTAGAAGTTGTTCTAATTGATCATAAGTGTGTATCTATCTTAGTTATGAATAATTTGGACATAACTTAAATGGTCTACTTAATATTTTTTTTAGAAGTATTTTCAATTGAAGTTGTATACTTCATTGTATTATATTAGAACTTTAAAAATGATTGTCAAGTTTTTAATAATGAAACTTGGATGAAAAGGGAGTAAATAGCAAAAGAGAGCAAGTTTATTCTGTATAAAGCAATATAGGGTATATTGCTTTATATAACACTATTGTTGATTTTTAATTAAAAAGCAAAAGCAAAATTTAAATTTACGATTGATTAATTGCAGATTCAAGAATCCTCACATCCAAGATTAAGAGTAATTTTTTATTTTAATATGATTGTCACATGATGTTATTTATAGTTATGATTTGAGATATCTTTACATTTACAGTGCTAATAAAAGATATAATAGAATAGAATAGAATAGAACATTCTTTATTGCACCACATAAAAATGATAATTTACAATGTTAAGAGAACGACATAATCTAATGCAGTAACAATAAGGCGGCCTTATCGCTAACTAGCGATTTCTTCCAGGCAACCTTAGGGCTAGAGACATTAAATTTAGGGTAATAAGGTAGGTGTGCAATGTATACATATTCTAATACATACATACATACATACATATAATAAATTTACCATAAAATATATATCAACCATATTTATTATATATATAAACCATATTTATTATATATATAACCATATTTGTCGTAACCAGATAGTGACATATAGTATTGTTTCAACTTAAACTTGAAACTGCGTAATGATTTCGCTTCCTTTATTGCTATCGGTAGAGCATTCCACAATGTTATAGCTTTGACATTAAAAGAACGTCCAAAAAACGATGTCTTGTGTGAGGGCATCTCAAGGTTATAGTTCCGAAAGGACCTTATTAAATTATTATTACTTTTTATAAAATGGAATTTCGATTTCAAGTAGGAGGGTGTCGTTTGGTGGAATAACACACAGTACAGAAGAGAGAGTATTTGCATGTCCCGGCGAAAGCGGATGGGTAACCACTTGAGCTTAGCACGAAATTCTGAAACATGGTCATATTTACGTAATCCAAATATGAACCGAATAGCAAGATTTTGTAAACGCTCAAGTTTATTTAATTGTTCGTCGGTCAGGTCAAGATAGCTTGCACTGGCATAATCAAGAATTGATAAGAGTAGGGATTGTGCTAACATAATTTTGGTGGGAATAGGAAGAAAAGCGCCTAACCGCCTAAGAGAACCCAGTGCCCCAAACATTTTTTTACTCAGTTCTTTCATCTGCTGTGACCAAGACAGAGTTGTGTCAAGATGTATTCCAAGACATTTGACTGTAGGGCAGTAGGGAATTATGACGCCATCAAATTCAATCGGTGGTATATTAAGCCAGTCAATCCTTGAAATAAAACTCCTACTGCCAATAATAATCGCTTGCGACTTACCGGGATTAATTTTTAGCCCAAATGACTTACTCCAACTGTGGATTGCAATTAGGTCATTATTACTGGCAGTAATAGCTGTGGAGAGATCATCAAGAGAAGACTGGTTGTAAATATGGAAATCATCTGCATACATGTGGTAGAGAGAAGAGAGTCTTAGAGTTATCGAGTTGATGAAGAGTGCAAACAGGAGAGGCGACAACACGCCACCTTGAGGTACACCCGCCCGGACATCGCACCATGACGAGAACTTGTCGTCAACGCGAATACGCTGCCGGCGACCTTGGAGGTAGCTTTGAAACCAGTCAACCACAGACTGAGAGATGTTGATAGAACGTAACAAGCTCAATAGTAAGTCAAAATCTACGTTATTGAACGCATTGCTAAAATCTAGCAATGTTAATACTGTAAGCTGCTTGTTATCCATAGCCCAACGAATGTCATCGGTAACTTTAACTAGCGCTGTAACCGTGCTATGACCACAACGGAAGCCAGATTGGAGTGGATTAAGAATATTATATCTGTTAAGGAATAGGAAGAGCTGTTGATGGACCATCTTTTCAAGGACTTTGGATAGAAATGGCAGAATGGATATTGGGCGGAAGTGATTTAGGTCATTGGCATTAGATCTTTTAGGGATAGGAATAACTTGGGCTAGTTTCCATGTATTAGGAACTTCACTACAAGAGATGGAATCATTTAGGATATGTGTTAGGATAGGACAAATAATATCTAGGATAGGTATGATCATGTTGCGGCTGACGCAGTCAGAGCCGATAGCATTCGATGATATGGACAATACACTCTTTTCAACATCGCATTCTGTAAATTGGCTAAAGATGAACGGTGGATGTTTAGGAGTTGGCAAGGATGAAAGAAGATTAATAGTACGTAGTTTTTCAGCTTTATCAATAGCATCGAAAGTAGTAAAATGTGTATTTAAGTGCTCCATATCGATATTGGTACAAGAAGAAGAATTCCGAGATGAGTTACCAACTCCGAGTGATTGAAGAAATTTCCATACTTTTGTTGGGTCGCCGTTCCCGACAGATTTATGAATATGCCGCCGTTGTGCGTCCCTACACGATGTATTGCAGTGATTCCTCATTTTATTATATTTTAATCGGTTTGATTCTGAATTATTAGTTTTAAATTTAAATTTTGCTACATTCTTCTTTTTTATAAGTGCTTTTAGGTCCTCAGTCAACCAAGGCGCTGGTAGATGCCGCATCCTAATAGGCTTTATTGGCGCGTGAATGTCATACAGCTGAGTTATCAAAGAATTAAATGTGTCGACTTTCTCATCTATTGAGCTCGCATTGGTCCCTGCAGTCCAATCTACCCCCCTAGCATCATCACGAAGGCGATTAATATCCATTCCTCCAAAATTACGCTGCAGAATTGTTTTAGATTTAAGTTTAGGAGGACGAACTTTGTAAGAAAGGTAAATGAGGTCATGGTAAGAAAAAGCATCAGCCGTAAACTGACCATGCTTTGTAACAAAATCAGGAGAGGAAACCATAATAAGGTCAAGAAGCGATGGGACACTGTTGGGATAATAGTGAGTAGCAGATAAAGGTAGAACATGTAGATTACAAGCCTCAACTAGTGATAATAGTTTATTGCACCGGCCATCACCCTTCAGTAAGCAAGTGTTAAAATCTCCCATTATTATCGTATGTTTATAAAGAGGAATTAGACTTTCTAACAAACTCTCAAAAGAGGAAAAATAGTTAATGAGTAGAGAAGGAGAGTAGAACACACCAAGTAAGATTTTTGTATGGGACAGGGTTACTTCTATAAACAGATGCTCATTCGCATCGGCTGGAGACGGTTGTGTAGACAAACGCAGAATGGAAAAACGAATACTTGATCTAAGGTAGATCGCCACACCGCCGCCCCCTCTACCGACACGATCATGACGAATAAGGTGAAAGCCGGGCAAAGAATATGACGTGGACGGTAAACAAGGCTTGAGCCACGATTCAGACACTAAAATAGCGTGAATATTTCGTGACTCAAAAGATGCAAGCATATCGGGATAATGAGCCGGGATACTTTGCGCATTAATGTGAATGACATTAAAATTTTTCACACAGTCTGAGAAACAAGAGCTGAGAGTATCATTAAGTGGAAGGAAGGTTGTACTGTGGTTACTAATTGTAGAAGACGAGTCATTACTTGAATATGAAGACACGATGGTTTCACTATCTATACTGTTATTAAAAGGCATTAAAATATACTAATGATAATAATAATACTATATATAATAAATATAAATATATAAACAATATAAATCTTGAAACTAGGTATAAATTTATGGTCTCTAACCCGCCAGCAGCGGAAAAGAAATCAATGCAAAATATATAAGTACAAACCAGATCACAAAAATTACAATACTGATATCTTATCTACGCTACAGATCCATATGGCTTAGTATTAAATTGGTGCCACACATTTCGTGATATTTGTCGGTGTTATTGTGAGATTAAAAGAAGAAAAAAATTAAAAAAATAATAATAATTTACGCTGACACAACGATCTAAAGACTAGAATCCAGACTTTGAAAACAATAGACACGAAGAGTATTATTGTCACTTGTCAATTTCAAATTTGTCAATTTAACAAAAATATTATTATATAGCACAAATCAAAAAGTGACTTCAAAATTTATAATTACTTGCAAACTAATGTAGGTACTGCATAATTAGTATCTTGAAATAATGACAGAAAGAGAGAGAAGAAAATATATAAATGCATATCTAAAGAACTTAACAAAGAAACAAACAGAAGTAAATAGCTCCAAAACTAGACACCAGTTTCACCGTCTACATGTTTACTTTCTAATACAAGCTGCTCGTTTCGTCCTATGATGAGAGTCTTTAGTGGACTTTACAGCCTTAGAAGGTTCTGAGACGACAGGCATACTCGTAGCAGCAGTCACAGCGATATCGACTTTAGGTGGAGAGATTGCCTTTAACTCAGTCAATGTTGTTATACGATGTCGCGTGCCATCAGAGCCCATCACAATTATAACACCATCTCTAGACCAACATTTCGTCACACCAAAGCACTCACGGGCCGCGAGGAATGTTTCATGACGTCGCTTTGTCAGGAACTCCGAAATAGTAACACCACTTCCTTTCAGAGAGGTCTTCGAGTACCAGACCTTATTCCTCTGATTTCCATGATCATTCCTTATTACCTGAACTTTACGAGGATAGCCCGAGGTTTCTCAGTACCTGGACGACCCATACGATGAGAGCGACTGATATTATCTGCTTTTATTACTTGTGTTTTAATGTGTTCCGACAAGATCTTGGCTACCATCACACTGGTATCTTCTCCTCTGTCTTCAGGCACTCCATGGATTAATATAATCTTCCTGCGGGTCCGCATTTCTATCTGATCCTGCTGCCTTGACAGAAGCTCAACTTGGAGCTGAAGATTCTCAAGTGCATTCAGTACAAATGATCGAAATGAGTTAAATTGAGCATTAATATTAGACATGGGACTTGCAGCGGGGATTGCTGTTCTTAATTCAGTGTGAAAATCCATCATTCTATTATTAAAGTGCTCTGTCAACTCATTCAATGTGCTTTTAATAGACTCCATTTTGAAATTATTGAATTAGTGAATCCAAGTGTGTTACCTTTGTTATTGGTGTGTACAAATTCTTGTGGAATTAGCTGACAGGTTTAGAGAAATCACAGGTACATTTTTTGTTTAATTTACTAAGTTTTAATAATTTATTTTAATATTAATGTTCACAGTGATAATTTTATAACCTATCAGTTGCACTCCTACCCACCAAAAAAAAGTATGTGTAATGAATGAAAGAATAACAGCAATATTAAAAGACTGTTCTATAAGACTGAAAGTAAATATTTATGTAATTTATAAATCACTTAAAATGTGCAACTGTTTATATCTAACAGAAATTAAATAACAAACAATATTTCTCCTTCATACTTATTGCAATAATAATAAAAAGCAATTTTTCTAAAAGTGAACCCATTTACTCTTTCTTAACAAATCAATGCATAATGACACAGACAACATTTTTTTTATATTATAGAACAACTATTCATATAGATTCAAATACAACCTCTTTCATAAGAGGTTGTATTTGAATAGTAAAAATTATTTTTAATTTTTTAAAATTATTCCGGCTATGCCGCAGCTGCTGTCGCTCCGCCGTCGCCTCGAGCGCTCGAACAGCGCCAGGCCGAACAGTAGCGTCAACCACCAGGAACAGGACCGAAGACGTCGTACGCATCTTTCGACCTCTGTAATTTGAGAAAATGCATTTGAGGTAACTAATACTCAAGTGAAGTCTGAATTTATGAAGCTAAGTTAGATTCCCGTAATTTCAGCCACAGATGTAAGCGTGCACTCAAACATCAGTAGCCAAAAGCGACTGGGAAAAGAATTAAGGTTTTACATGTATTGCAGGTGCCAAATACCGGCTCTTTGGCAACCGCAACACATTACCATTACAAAAAAAATGTAAAAGTTAATGACGTACGAATTACCAAAACTGCGCAATTTCAGAAATCAGTACGACACCTTTATAATGGCTAGCACGTTAATAAAACGTCTAACAAAGTAGCGCGCTTTTGAAGCTAATGTTCGACGATACAGAAAACGAACATTACCAACAAAACGCCTACACAGTATGGGAAGAAAGAACACTGCAGTGTCCACCTCAACCATACTGTTAAATGAGAAGAAAAAGCCCTGCTAGTGCGACGCGGGAGTCCGACAGCTGGCCACGTGACTCCACGAGCTACGCTGGTCGGGCTTCGCTGCCGCCAATGGAGACGTGCCGCCGCCCCTCACCCCAGGCCGGCCCGTCCGGCTATGCCGCAGCTGCTGTCGCTCCGCCGTTGCCTCGAGCGCTCGAACAGCGCCAGGCCGAACAGTAGCGTCAACCACCACGAACAGGACCGAAGACGTCGTACGCATCTTTCGACCTCTGTAATTTGAGAAAATGCATTTGAGGTAACTAATACTCAAGTGAAGTCTGAATTTATGAAGCTAAGTTAGATTCCCGTAATTTCAGCCACAGATGTAAGCGTGCACTCAAACATCAGTAGCCAAAAGCGACTGGGAAAAGAATTAAGGTTTTACATGTATTGCAGGTGCCAAATACCGGCTCTTTGGCAACCGCAACACATTACCATTACAAAAAAAATGTAAAAGTTAATGACGTACGAATTACCAAAACTGCGCAATTTCAGAAATCAGTACGACACCTTTATAATAGCTAACCCGTTAATAAAACGTCTAACAAAGTAGCGCGCTTTTGAAGCTAATGTTCGACGATACAGAAAACGAACATTACCAACAAAACGCCTACACAGTATGGGAAGAAAGAACACTGCAGTGTCCACCTCAACCATACTGTTAAATGAGAAGAAAAAGCCCTGCTAGTGCGACGCGGGAGTCCGACAGCTGGCCTCGTGACTCCACGAGCGACGCTGGTCTGGCCTCGCTGCCGCCAATGGAGACGTGCCGCCGCCCCTCACCCCAGGCCGGCCCGTCCGGTTATGCCGCAGCTGCTGTCGCTCCGCCGTCGCCTCGAGCGCATTAACAGCGCCAGGCCGAACAGTAGCGTCAACCACCAGGAACAGGACCGAAGACGTCGTACGCATCTTTCGACCTCTGTAATTTGAGAAAATGCATTTGAGGTAACTAATACTCAAGTGAAGTCTGAATTTATGAAGCTAAGTTAGATTCCCGTAATTTCAGCCACAGATGTAAGCGTGCACTCAAACATCAGTAGCCAAAAGCGACTGGGAAAAGAATTAAGGTTTTACATGTATTGCAGGTGCCAAATACCGGCTCTAACAAAGTAGCGCGCTTTTGAAGCTAATGTTCGACGATACAGAAAACGAACATTATCAACAAAACGCCTACACAGTATGGGAAGAAAGAACACTGCAGTGTCCACCTCAACCATACTGTTAAATGAGAAGAAAAAGCCCTGCTAGTGCGACGCGGGAGTCCGACAGCTGGCCTCGTGACTCCACGAGCTACGCTGGTCTGGCCTCGCTGCCGCCAATGGAGACGTGCCGCCGCCCCTCACCCCAGGCCGGCCCGTCCGGCTATGCCGCAGCTGCTGTCGCTCCGCCGTCGCCTCGAGCGCTTGAACAGCGCCAGGCCGAACAGTAGCGTCAACCACCAGGAACAGGACCGAAGACGTCGTACGCATCTTTCGACCTCTGTAATTTGAGAAAATGCATTTGAGGTAACTAATACTCAAGTGAAGTCTGAATTTATGAAGCTAAGTTAGATTCCCGTAATTTCAGCCACAGATGTAAACGTGCACTCAAACATCAGTAGCCAAAAGCGACTGGGAAAAGAATTAAGGTTTTACATGTATTGCAGGTGCCAAATACCGGCTCTTTGCCAACCGCAACACATCACCATTGCAAAAAAAAATGTAAAAGTTAATGACGTACAATTACCAAAACTGCGCAATTTCAGAAATCAGTACGACACCTTTATAATGGCTAGCACGTTAATAAAACGTCTAACAAAGTAGCGCGCTTTTGAAGCTAATGTTCGACGATACAGAAAACGAACATTACCAACAAAACGCCTACACAGTATGGGAAGAAAGAACACTGCAGTGTCCACCTCAACCATACTGTTAAATGAGAAGAAAAAGCCCTGCAGCTTTTACAGGAGGGCAGTCAGACGCTGCTAGTCATTAAATATTATAGATTTGTTGGCCTTTGAGCCTGGGTGTATATTTGTATTTAAGTATGTATTTAAAAAATATATAAGTATATATTCACCAGTTTTCTGTCTACCATAACACAAGTATTAAGTTACTTACTTTGGGGATGGAAGACCGTGTGTGTAAGTGTCCCATATATTTATTTATTTATTTATTACAATGTTTATATTTACCTAAGCTATGATTAAAACAGAGTAATTGTGCAAAAGTAATAATAAAATTATTTTGCTATAATCGGCGATGAAGTAAAATAGAAAATATATATAGTGCTAAATGTAGAGTGGACAATCGGTTATCATACCTGATACATGCAGGATTCGTAAGAAACACATGCACAAACCTCCACCATACACAAGCACTATATACATTCACTATCTCAAACTCAACAACTCAAATGTTTGAATTTCAACAAACATTCTCGGATAAAATGTGAGTAGTTATCCAAAACTTAATAACAAATAAACTATACTTTTGCACTATTTAATACGAAGAAAATTGAAACGTACTGACTTACCAGAAACGTTCGTTTTTATGTAATATACAGGGTGTTTGGAAGGTCGATGCAAAGCTGCAAACAGGAGCTAGTATAGACTATTTAGAACCATTTAAACTGAACTTATGTTAGGCGAAGTGCGACTATTTTTTTTTTATAAAATTTTAAAGATTTTTGAAGAAAAATCCGAAGTTATGTCATTATTTGCTAATAATCGGCCATTTTGAAGCCAAAGTCAATTATTTTTTATTTTATTTTATTAAACTAATGTGTAAACAGTGTAATAAAACATGATTAAGGTATCTGTGTTAAGATATATTTTTCTTACAGATATTTGAAGTCAATCATTTCTTTTAAGATCAGAGAAAGCTGATTTTTGATGGCATTTAAAAAAAAAAATAGATTGTGCTTTTTTAGTTCAAACATTTTATTAAATATGCCTGGTCATTGTTCTTTATTTTGAGGTATCAACTATGCGGATAGCCCGCAAATTATTGAAATTAAGATCTACAAACTAAATTGCGAGAGAAAATTAAAATTTATAGGCGAAGTAATTAAAACAAAATTTTAATGAAAGTCATTTATTTTTCGTGTTCAAAATGTCCGCCGCGGTTTCTAACACAAGCACGGGCCCGACTTCTCACTTCTGTTGTCGTTATCTTTAACTTCATATCCACTTTCATCGTCGCGAACGCTGAATTAATTCTGTCAATTAATTCTTCTTTTGTGTTTATTTCCACATTTTTGTATACTAGCTCCTTAGCCCGACCCCACACGTAAAAGTCAAGCGGAGTCAGGTCAGGTGAACGGGCGGGCCAAGGGATGGGCCCATCTCTGCCGATCCAGCTATTGGGGAAACAATTGTTTAAGTGCTCCCGTACATTTAATGTCCAATGCGCTGGACAACCATCTTGTTGAAAAATGAGCTCTCGGTCGCTAACGAATATCAAGGCCCCAGACTCCTCTACAAGCTCTGGAAGATCATTTTGCAGGAATTCTAAATAATTATTTCCATTTAAATTATCTGGTAAGAAATGAGGCCCAATCAAAATTTTGCCAATAACTCCGGCCCACACATTGACCGAGAATTTCTTTTGGAATGATTTTTGCGTTTTCCAATGTGGATTATTATGTTTTTCAGCCCATAGATGAAGGTTATGGAAATTAATAATGCCTTCCCTTGAAAATTTACTTTCATCTGTCCACAAGATTGACTTCAGGAACCATGCATCTTCAATGTCTGAGTTGAGAAGAAAACGACATAACTGAATCCTACTCTCAGGATCTCGCTCTTCAAGGCCTTGAACACCCATACCATGAAACGGGTACTTGTTGTTTTTGTGCATTGTATTCCACACCTTCCAATGACAAATGTTTAAATTTCGATTTGTTAGAAGAGTCCCTTCAATCTTTCGCACGAGCTTGTAACCCGACCAATGTAAATGGACATGAAGTTGAAAATAACAACAACAGAAATAATAAGACGGGCCGGACCTGTGTTAGACACCGCGGCGGACATTTTGAACACGAAAAATAAATGATTTTCATTAAAATTTTGTTTTAATTACTTCGCCTATAAATTTTAATTTTCTCTCGCAATTTAGTTTGTAGATCTTAATTTCAATAATTTGCGGGCTATCCGCATAGTTGATACCTCAAAATAAAGAACAATGACCAGGCATATTTAATGAAATGTTTGAACTAAAAAAGCACAATCTATTTTTTTTTTAAATGCCATCAAAAATCAGCTTTCTCTGATCTTAAAAGAAATGATTGACTTCAAATATCTGTAAGAAAAATATCTCTTAACACAGATACCTTAATCATGTTTTATTACACTGTTTACACATTAGTTTAATAAAATAAAATAAAAAATAATTGACTTTGGCTTCAAAATGGCCGATTATTAGCAAATAATGACATAACTTCGGATTTTTCTTCAAAAATCTTTAAAATTTTATAAAAAAAAAATAGTCGCACTTCGCCTAACATAAGTTCAGTTTAAATGGTTCTAAATAGTCTATACTAGCTCCTGTTTGCAGCTTTGCATCGACCTTCCAAACACCCTGTATAACTGTAATCACTTTTTACTTACGCAAAAATATACGAACCAACAAACGATTTTTAATTAAAATTAGACAAGAGTAAGTTTAAAAAGCCATAATTGCCGTAAATCAGGATGCACGGACAACGGGCACAATGCGAGTAAACTTTTACACTTCTGATGTCAACGCACACTATATACAAGAACACGATATAATAGGAATAGCACAATTCCCGTTCCGAGATGCACTTCTCTTGAATGACGAACAACGACTTAATGTCACTGAAACGTTTTATCAATAGGAAGACTCCCACCGGAAACAATAACGGCACAGTGTTGCCCCTATTTAATCAAAAAGAGCGCGATCAGGGTTGCCACCTTTTTTTTTGAAGAAAAATAGTATTTTTCTTTTTAAATCAAAAAAATATAGTACTTTTAGGAAATTCAGGAAAAAAAAATAGTACACTAGATGTGTGTTTTGAATCATTATTTATTTTTCCATGATTATTTTTTATTACTTTTCGCTGGATAATGACACGGAGTTAGAGTTACTAACTAACTAAGCCCCGTAAATACATGAATGAGTTTCGTTCAAACATTCCCTATGCAGTGCTGCGGGTGCGTTCCATTCACAGTTAATGAAAAAAAGCACGACAATTGCAATTAGCGATAAAAATATAGTATTTTTCGTACTATATTCTTTTTCTATAATATATAGTACAATTTAAGCTAGTGTTTTTCAATTTATATATATATTTATTTGTATATCTCAACCTATTGTCTATTTAATATGTTTACAAGGTATAAAGCAGGGACCTCGAAGCATATAACATTATAGTATATCTCTAGTGTTTTTATTGAACTGTAATAATATTGGGAAGTTTATTTTTTAATTTTAAAGTATAAGTAAAAATAAAACTAAAATAATAAAAATAAATCTTTTCCTTCTATAGTAATATTTATTGTGTATGCTTTATTGAAGTGTTGTACATCATATGTCATACCCAATATCAGCTATATTCTATGTTTTACGTGGTTATTTCTGAATAGTTTTTATTCTTTCTGCGACAGACAATATGGATTATAGACATACTTTAATTATTTAACAGAAAGTTATTTGTTCAAGATACTTTAACATACTATCCCATTTAGTTATGCACATTTCAACTGGATTTTTTGTCTGAGTAACTGTGTCTGGTCAAGGCAGTGCTACTGTTCTTGCAATGAATTCATTAATATCTGATACAATGGCTGATATTCTTCAAGTGAGTTAAAATGTTTCAAATATAAATCATAAGCAAAAATTTGTTTGTAAACACAAAAATTGGCATGTGTATGTTTAAAGTAACGGCCTGTTATCCACCCCAGCAGTGGGAACCATAAGCTTCCTCTATCCGTTTTTTGGAGAGAAGTATTGTAGCAAAGACCTACCATCGCGTTGCTCCAATGCGGATTGGTAGGTTACGCATATCCCTAGAATTCGCTAGAAGTATGCGGATTTCCTTACCATATTTTCCTTCACCGAAAAGCGTGTCATAAATTGCAATTGTCAATTAGACATGTGCCTGCGCGGAGTATAAACCCATGATCGTCTTTACAGAGTCGCACGGCCTCACCGCTGAGCTATCACAGCTTGTTCCATATTTATTAAAATGTTTTTGCAATAATTTTCAGATGAACCTGGTCATTGCCAAAGAGAGTACTCATTGGGATGACGTCTAAGGGCTATATGCTGTTGATGCTTTATGGGATGAAGCACATGATTAGGTCAAATGATTTGACTAGATGAAGGCAAGTAAATATTTGATGTAAAGTATGTCAGTCTGTCCATTTCACATTCAATTAAAACCAAAGCTTATATGTCTGATGGGCTAACTGCCTAATCCGTTTGAGATATAACAAAAAATGTTTGGTACAATTTTTCCTCTATTATAGTGATGCAAAAAAGTGTGTGATATAAGAATAGCTTAAAAGACATATTAGTGATGATCATTGGAACTTTGTCACATATGCTTCTTAATTGTCACATACCATTCAGTATTTGGAAAGTATAATATCTATTCTATACTTAAAATATAACTGTAGACAAAGTTATAGACACGTAAAAAATATTTTCCAGACACTATTTAAGACCAGTAGAAGCTAAAAATATATTTTTAAAATTTAAAATCTCTGTTATTTGTCAATGCATCATTCTCCTACCCTTATCCCACTCTAAATGGGGTAGGCACAACATGTTTTAAACATGTTATTACATGATTTGGTATCTTACGACCGGCCGCCTGCCCGACGTACTTACCTTAATCGGTTTTCGCGCCACCTAGGTAAGAAATGAAGGTGGTCTATTCTACTCAGGGGATATCAATGCCAAGATTGTCTGTAAGACTACCTTTGCAAACTAATGTTCTATCTATACATTATTTAAGATTTACTTATTTATTACAGGTTAAATATGCTGCGAACTCTTCCGCCGGGAAGTGTCCACGAGCCCGATGATGCAGATGAACATATATGAAGAGCTTCAGTCGAATCATAATTATTTAGCCTCATTTATTGACATTAGTAATAACATTTTCACAGCGCGAATGCTTTTATTCACTAACAATTTATTTTGCCGCCTGAACCATTCGGAATTTTGGAATAAGGCTGTAAAAGTCCGCTTCCATGCTAGAGACTCTAGAGAAGGTTGTGTCTTCAAAATAGTATTCATATTAGTATAATTGACAAACATTATGAAGTTTGAAACTTCTTAACTAGGACCCAATGGATTTTTTCTCAAATCCGTGGATAAGGGGGCTCTAGCACACTAGAACGGATCATAATTTGGTTTCATTGTTTAAAACATTATTGGTTAATATTATTGTTTGATAGTTATATTACCTTGTATTCCATTAGAAATATTTTCCAGACCCAAGCCATATCATATTACCGGTTCAGTATATTGATATATCGGTCATGTGCTGCAATAGCGGTACAACTCAAAAACTCATATTTTGAGATGAATGGGTTTAAAATTTTCATTACTAAGGAAAATGAATAACAATTGCTTAGTTGCTAGTTTAATTGCTAGTTCGCTTAAACGACGGGCTTATAATGCATTATGAGTTCTGCCTGTATTGCTGCTAAAAATTGTGTATTTTAACATTAACACCATTTATTTCTATTCAAAACGTGTGTTTTTAGTTGTGTAGCAAAACTAAAAACCTGAGCAATCCTGGGAGTAATGTATTTTCAAATCAGGATTATTTAAATTGTGAAATTTTTATAATTACGCTATTGTCTAATAAAACTGAAATATTTGATCTAGTTAAAATTATATTATCCATCACAAAAACTTATATCTTTGGGATGGCATTATATGGCATGAAAAGTGTTAATTAGTCAAAAATGAATATAACTTAAAAAACTATAATTCTTGGTTAACTTGCGTTAATCATAAATATGATTTCTTATAAGTTTTTTGCATATTCGTTATCATAATGCGAGTTAGACAATGGTGTATTAATGTTAAGGAGAATTCACAGTACTACAGATACTTGAAAAACGATAATGGAAATGGAAAATTTTATCGCAAGTAAAGTTATAGATCTATGATACATGAGGCAAAAGTAACTAACTAATATTACTATTATTAACATTTAAAAAGTGATACAGTTTTCATATTTAACAATATTAGTATTTTACTATACATACTCCATAAGTATAAAAACGTAACAAGATGTAAACAAACAAAACCATGTGATTCAGGAGTGACAAATATGTCATTACAATAATATTATTAACAAATGAAGGAATTGAAATTCAACTGCTGTGGTCCAAAGAATATCTCCAATATTTGTAAAAGTAATTTTCTTAAATTGATTGTTATTTTCTAAAATTAAATATTTATATATTTAGTATAGCAAAACAGCAATATATAATTGAATGAATTTCAGCAGATACAAATTAGCCAAGTGAACCTAAAATAGTAATTGCATTAGATTAGCCGACGTAACATAATATCAATATTCTATGAGTTTCACTCTGTGATACTTAAATGTGTAGTATTTTAGTGTCTTTAATATTGTCCATCGTTTTCTTTAAAAATTTTATAATACCTTTATGTTTGGGTTCTTAAAAGTGGATATTACATAATATTCTTATTTATTTCTTTCAAAGTTTGTAAAATTATTGATAGCAATCATACCATATTTAACCTTATTAAGTTGTTGCGAATACTATCAATAATTTTAAATTCTTTGAAAGAAATATAAATAACATTTAATATTAGTATCATGTGTTGTAATAAAAAAGATACTTTATACTAGGCAGATAATGCCTACTATAAAGTACCTGTTTTGACATGTTTACATTTAGTTAAATATTTAACCCATGGAGTATAGTTCCTCATGATATTTTCTTTCATCGCAAAGCTTGATATCAATTGGCACATTAAATATGGCAAAATTTCACAATTTAATTCTTACTTTATATGTATAAATCCGAAGTGTTAACTGATATGATGGAAAATATTATACTTAGAGATAAAAACCACTAATATTCTATAAAACTACTACTAATATATCTAAAAAAGACTTAAATATAAAAGAAATATTTATAATTTACCATCAAGTACACTCCTTTTAAGTATAATGTTTTTTCCTAAATACTTAAACGGTAAAAACGAAAGCATCTATTGTTTCAAATACTAATCTTGTACATTTGTTTTCGAGTGAATATTTTAAATTAATTTTGTTTAATAATAATATATAATAATTTAAATTACAATTCCTACATTTTCAAGATAGTTTGAGGACTGTGAAAGCTCTGTTTGGAAAATTTTTATAATTGGTCTTAATTGTTTGATAATTGGTCAGCTTGCTGTTCCTGTTTCCTATTTAAAAATAGTAATAATTTTTGAAGTTGTACTTTTAGCGTGTTTAAGAAAAACGTTTTTTTTTAAGAAGCATGCACTTAGAAATGCAAAACGGTTGTTGTATATATATTTTTATATTGCAGTAAAAGTCTTAATAAAGAAGTTCCTTAAATATTTTGTTTTATTAATATTTAAAAATCATTATTAATATGTAACAGGAAAAGCGGTTATCCAAAAATCGGTAAGAGCGGTGTGCGAATCGATAATCATCTTTTGACAACACTAATTACGGTTTTAGCGCACCACTAATTTTTACGTCATTACTACGATTTTACGTCATACGTTATATATATTACTACTCATATGTGAGAAAGAGTCAGAGCTGAGACTAAATCCGTTTTTATGAATGAAACGGGTGAGAGGCAGATAGTTTTTTATGAATGAGAATGTAAGTAGCTATAGTGCTACTTTGCACCCCTCCATACCACCGAAAATAGGCTCGCGCAAATGTATGAATCTCAACCATCTATTTCATAGTTAGTAATCTATGATATATATTACTACTCCATATGTGAGAAAGAGTCAGAGCTGAGACTAAATCCGTTTTTTTGAATGAAACGGGTGAGAGGCAGATAGTTTTTTTTTTAATGAGAATGTACGTAGCTATAGTGCTACTTTGCACCCCCCCCATACCACCGAAAATAGGCTCGCGCCAATATATGAATCTCAACCATCTATTTTATAGTTAGTAATCTATGGTATGAATCTCAACCATCTATTTTATAGTTATAAATCTATGTTAGTAATCTATGGTGCCGATTGTGACTAAATATTTATCAATTTGTTACTAGAATTACGTTCTTATGCCCAAAAATTAATTAGCAGAAAAATTCAATCCGAAGAAGTATTAAACTTTTATTATGAATAAGTTAACTACCTTTTGGCGAAATAACCACCTACAGTTTCAGCAAATAAGGTTAGGTCACAAAATGAGAGGTAAACCTCCAATATTCTGTAGAACTATAAAAGAACGATTAGACGAGTTGAATTATAAGGATGAATTATACACTACCAGAATTGATATCGGACTACCTCCTGAAAAGTTAGTACTAATGTTATTATTGTATGGAATTCAATAATTTTGTTAAGTTGAAACAAAAAATAAATTACTACATATTTAAGTTATATTAACCATGATTTTTCCTACCTTGTATATTTTATGGAGAGGTTTTAGACAAAGATAACTGAGAGCTTTGATTTGTTTGATATGAATTTGATTGTATGTTATTTGTTGAAGCTTGCAATTTGTATTATCCTTTGCTAAATATTTGAAGCGGTTTTACAGGACCAGAAGTAATTTCAGTAAATATGTAGTATATTTCAGAAAAAAACAATAAATTTTGCAAATGCATTTGCAAACAAAAAATCAATAAATTTTGCAAACATTGCAAATGTAATTATTACAGTATACCTTTTTGATCTAAACCATGTTAAGCTAACTGTATAGAAAAGCCTTTATCGGCTTTCTGGTTAATCGAGTATAAACATCTTAAATATGTAAATTTAATAAAATGTTTTTTTGTTCAATAATAAGTTTAGTTTGAGTCCTATAGACAATAATTTTGTCTCAATTAACATTTGCCATGAGATTACGATTGACACACATAATTTCTTTCTATTTTTATTCTAAGTTATGAATATCGACTGATGGGCTCTTGGATTTTGATATGAATATGTAAATATTTTAATATGAATTAATAATCTGATCCTGAACCTTAATTTATACCACCCCATCATTCATTAGTGATAAGTAAGCTGACCATTGAACTTGAACTCATAAATCAGTTGGCTAAATGCATGGCATGCAGGTGAGGATAATATTTAGGGTGTTTAACAGCATTTATTTAATCTGTGTGGGGTTCCCCCAAATAAGATAAATGCTATGTCACAAATCAAAAGTACAAAACAGAATATTAACTTAAATTTTAAAATAAAACTGAATTTGGCTTTAACTTAATAAGAAAGTTATAATCTTAAAGGTCTAATTTACTATTACAGAAAATTACCATCAGGATCTGATCGCTTAAGGAGTTTAGAACAAACAAAGAAATTAAAGAATGATAAAATTTTAGAGCAGTTAGCTAGAAAAGGCAAATTGGAAATTGATCTTGATCAATCAAAAAAAGATTGGCTGGCAACATTAGGGCCACTTCATAAAAAACAAATTGCTGAGCACTATGCAATCTATGAACATTTGTATGGAGAGGGCTTTTTCACACCATATTTAAATTTGGATATATTTTATGATTTAGGAAATGGCAACTGCCTTCCTGTTTACTATGGGAATGTTGTTAAACCTGCTGAAGCAATAGAAAGTCCTTTAGTGTCATATGAGTCAGATGGGAACTCAATGTGGACATTGGCTTTAACCAATCTGGATGGACATCTGTTAGAAAATGAGAAGGAGTATGTCCATTGGCTCATTTCTAATATACCTGGTAATTGTGTAGAAAAAGGTGATGTTATTGTAGATTATCTGCGTCCATTTCCTTTGAAAGGTACTGGATACCATAGATATGCATTTGTACTCTATAAGCAAGATGGAAGGGTATCATATGATTTACCTAAAGGTATGTAATATCCGATCTAAAATACATATTCAATCTTCTTTTTAATTAATGAAGGGAGTTCTTGGGAGTACTTGAAGTTAAAAATCATGTCAATCTAACTAGAACTGCATAATTTAATCGTAGCAGCTGTAAAATTATGTCAGTATATTACTTTGCAAATAACTTTACTGATGATTTTCTCACTCTTTAGTCATAAAATAGCAATGATTATTATGTCAAAATGCAGCACAACTGTGATTAAACACTCTCACTTGATATTTTAGAGCAAATGAAAATAATTAAATGTTTGTGTAAATTTATATTTTGTCACACATGTTGCTTATTTCATGTGCATCATGGTAATGCTAAAAAAAGGTTTTTATTAATAAAAATCATATAATTATATTTTATGTGATGTTATTAATATTAAAATATTCATTGTCGATTGAAGTCTTTTACTATGTTTGAAATCTATACATGCAACATTTATTTTTAGTTACATCCTCATCGCCCTTAGAGGAAAGAACATTTAGCACAAGAGATTGGTACAAGAAATACCAAGATAACATTACCCCTGCAGGACTTGCTTTTTATCAAACTGATTGGGATGCAAGTGTTAAGGAATTCTTTCACAAGACATTAAAACAAAAAGAGCCAAGTAAGTTAAATTAAATAATAGCTCATCTTAGCAGAAGTCTAATTGGTTAAAAGCACTTTTACTGCTATTTATAATAGCAGTCTTTCTGCCAGTGTCAGTATAGTGGAAAACCAATATTCACTACATAGTATAAAACAAAGTCACATTCTTTGTTTGTCCATATATCCCTATGTATGCTTAAATCTTTTAAACTACGCAACAGATTTTGATGCGGTTTTTAATAGATAGAGTAATTCAAGAGGAAGGTTTGTATGTATAATAAAATTCAATACTGAGTAGAGAAATACTGTAATTTTTGAGGTTTCTAATGTGATGTAGTAAATAATTATATTTTTTCCGCTTACATTGCAAACGCAGGCTAAACCCTACGAGATTTATCAAAATTATGTACTAAGTATTTGTACACCTTGAAAATGTCTACAGAAAAGTCCGCGATGGTATATGTCTATCTCTTATGGATAACCTACAATAGCATTTTTTGTCATTTACTCTTTAAAAAAAATAATGCCTTATGTTCAAAGCAATTTTTATACAATACAGCATTAATCCTAATCCAATTAACCTTAAATAAATTGTTGATTTAATATAGATCAATATGGCCGTTTACAGCATGTAATTTAAGGGAACATTTTTTGGAGATATTACAGATTTAAAATACCGTGAGGAGGCCGTGCTTCGCCTTATGGGACTTCGCATTTAACAGCTATATGTCGTTCTTTCAAGAGTTTGTTTAATGATAAGAAAGCTGTGAATGTTGTATAAAAAGACATTCTGTAATTAATACATAGGGAAAAATGTAAAAATAAATAAGCAAATATGTACTATATGAATTTAGATATCTCAAAGATAGCAGGAAATCTTCTTGGAATAGGGAGAGGGAAATTGTTTTTCTCCAAATTTAACGCTTGCAGAATAAATCAAAACTAGGTACTGGATTTTAATATTTTTTCACTGAGTGACATGGGTTATATATTTTATACCTGTGAGAAGCAGGGCAGGCCGCTAGTAATATATATTTTTATAGCAATTCTTTAAAGAAATTGGCAAAATTGTTATATGTACTTGCATGTATTACATACACCAATTTGTTTGATGTATATATATATATATATATATATATATATATATATATATATATATATATGTTACAAATACCAGTTTAAGTATAAGTTGCTGTGGCCTAAATAAAATAAAACAGAAGTAACAAAAATATTATTTTGTTATAATCTGCGATAATAGAAAATATATGTAATGCTAAACGCTGAGTGTTCTACTTGTTTTCATTCTGATATATGCATTACAAAGTCATGTGTTGCCTTAAATCAAAACTAAAATTCTTAAAAAAAGTTCTTTATTAAAAAAAATCAACTTTATTCTTTATTAGTTGTCAACGAAGTCAAAGATTACAGTGTACATAATGAAATAGATGGGTAACTCGCAGTCGTTTTTTGTGATACGTAATAGCGCCATCTAGAGATCAATTTCTGTACTAAAAAGGTCAAAAGGGTCATATATATATATATATGTATTTGCAGTAGGGCGGGGTATAAATACAAAAGAAATGAAAAAACTAAATTATTGAAAAGTTATCTATTTTGTATAAATAATACAGTCGTTTTAACAATAAATTACTTTTGATTTGAATATAACGAAAATTACAATTACTTTAGTATTACTACAAAATAAACAAGTAATATCTACAAATTATAAATTTAAGTTTTAAATACAAATCAAGCCATCATAAATATAAATAAATATACGGGACACTTACACACACGGTCGTCCGTCCCCAATGTAAGTAAACTTAATTTTAATACTTGTGTGGGGTAACATGGGTGCCAGACAATTGGTGAATATATGCTTATATAATTTTAAATACAAATATACACCCAGGCTCAAATACCAACAACTTCATTTATAGAAAATGTTTGCTCTCGGCGGGAATCGAACCTACTTTAAACATTAAAAAAAGAACGTCATACGTTAATTATCTGATATTATATCGTTTATTACACCTAGAAGCAATGATGCATATAGAAAAGTTTTGGCTTTACTACTTGCCTTGTGTATTAAATAACTCACCAAAACAACATTAACAAATCGAACAAATTAAAATGAAATTTTTTAAGGAAATAAAAACGGATATATGTAAATTGTAAACATGTTTGCGCCAAAACACGTCGGTTTCTGAACACGTAATCTGCTTCCAAATTATTATATTTAGCGGACCTCCAATCCTCCGTACCCAAGTTTGGAATAAATCCATGTTCATAGAGAATCTGCAACAATTATTTTAAGCAGATATAAATTAATACTATTCGATAATCCAAGTATAAACGTCATTGCCATAGACGCGGCAGGAGTTTTGATTAATTTAATAATGAGCACTCACCCTTACCAAAGACTGTTGGACAAAAAACATTTTGCGACATTTTTTTCTACGTAACATACAAAAACTAATAATATTCAAATCAAAGTCCATATATTACATATATTCATTGTAATTTTTCAAATTTAACAGATATCTGTCAAGCACTCATTATAGTGTATTATCTATGGTCAAAGACAAGTTTAGCTATAGTTTTTTCATGTAGAAAAATTATTCTATTTAAATTATATAAAATATTACTTATTCTTGTTAAATTATTTAATTAAAACAACATAAAATTAAAAAAATAATTACAAATATAGAATTTATAAATTTTTATTTTTTTTAATATGTTAACACTACACTCTTTAATTAAAAATATGTAAACACTGTTGCATAGTTTCAAAAACTGAACTCTGGATGTCGCTGAAAACCGAATCAGGACCTTTAGTTCTAAGACAACATACCATGGTCGCGAGTTTAGCTTGCAACAGATAAGACAAAATTATAATTGAATGCAAATTTTTAAATTATTAAAAACAATATAAAATATAAGAATATAAAAGAATAAATCTGTAAAAGTATTTTAAAAATATCTTTTGTAAATGTTTAACTTTTGTATCACTACACTATAGTGAAATCTATTTTTATCTTTTATTACAGTTTATGAGTATGACTTTCCGGCACCATATATAAGGCCACAAGAATGGTTTCCACTTAAGAAACCATTTAATTTATATATGGATAAATATAGAGACCTCAAGCAAATTAACAAGGAATATCTCATTCGAAAGCTTAAAACTGAAGACCCGTTTAAGGCTCCCCCGCCACCTCTTAAATTCCCCAATGCTCAGTCGTTACCACCAAATATCCCATCATGGCTACGGTTACATGAAAGGAAAATACGATTGCGCTGGGGAAGAGTAAATGATGTTTAAAAATGTATAAATAAAATATTGTAGATGTCATGTTTTTTATTATTTACAAATACACTTCCTTGTATAAATTTAAGTATTAGTTTTTCTGCAAAACTAGCATACATAACATTAACAATAAATGCTGCAACAGTATTCGTGTAAAAAAACTATGTACCTACTTGAATTTGAACTATCGCGAGTAGTATTCATAGTTAATGTTTAGAACTAGCTTAGTGCGAGTTTTTTTAATCGATCAGATTAGCGTAATGCCAATTTGCATAGCGCTGGGACAACGGTCACTAGATGTCGCTGTTGCAGCCTCATACATATTACTAAAGTATTAGTATACTTTACTGTACTGTACTAGCGTACGCTAGACGATACATCGTCAGTACAGTAAACACAGAAATGAGGTTGTACTTGTCAAAATTCTCTGTTCCCACCTTTATAAATAGACGTTACTAAAGTATGTTTAAAAATTAAAGATTTCGCTATGTACGCGTATTCTTGATAGATGCCGATGAAAATTCCATATTTCTTTAGAGTCTACGTAAGATTGGACTCGGGAGTTGATTTTTCAGGCATTCCTCACAGCATCTTAAAATCGATTAATTGTGTGTAGTAGATAGTAATATTCATAGTTAAAAAAGATACGTATGATTTTTTTTTCGGACACTAAGGCTGTCAGCCATGAAGGCTTTGACAGCGTCACCGGGAGAGTGGGCGAGCGCAGAAGCATCGCCGTGGACGTATGATAGATGTGTATATGATAGATATGGATAGTTTATAGTTTTTATCACCTTTAAAGTGGTGGTAGGTAAAGTAGTAGTTATCAGGGGCGTAAGATGTACCGACTACCGACCCTGTACCTGAAGTTGATCGGTCGAGCAACGGTACTGTTCCCTAAGTTACAGATTATCTGGAAATGGCGTCGGAGGAGATGAATTTGAAATTAAGATGGCTTCTCGCTCGTAGAATTACTCTTGCGCAGCCACTGCAGCAACTTACCGACGTATCCGAAATCTAAAAGTATTTGTATATTGTCTGTGTAGTAACTAAAATAAGGAATTATTTAAGTGAAACTGTGATGAGCAAAAAATAACCTTGCCTAACATGTCAATTTTAACATGTTTAACTGTAACGCGGCAATTTGATTTTAAGGTTAACCATTTTTTGAATTCTTGACATTCCTACGATACATGGAGTATTTTAATCATATAATTTTACATTATTTTATTATGATTTGAAAAATGATTTAGATAAAATAATTCGGGACAAGAAATAAAAGAGCAGATTACAAACATTCATATTTTTAATACTAGCATACGAAATAGATTTTTGGTAGACCAAATTGGGTTAAAAATAAGAATTTTATTATATAGTTGAGCGAAACTAATAAGACTATATTATTGAAAACAAATTAATAAAAAAATTATATTTGTTTGATACTTTAAAAACAATTATCATTAATATGTAAAATAGACGATATACCGTAGTAATATACTTCTTAACTGGCGTATACTCTAATTTTAAATGCAGATAAAAACTTAAAATAAAATTAATATTTACTTTCCTATTATTAAGTTTATTTAAGGTGTTGGGAGAGTTTTATTAGCACTTATCTACGACATCAATGGAATCACCATGAAGTAAGATATGATTGTATTGTCTTATCCCTTAATCAAGACTTGGTGAGTAAGGCTGAGGATTTAATAAAACTTATATACTTACTTATTTATTTTACAAAAAAAGTAAAAAAGAAACAGGAATAATATATGCTCTTAAAACGTATTGCAGCACCATAGTTTAGCTGATCGTCCACATTCCTACTTTGGAACTTTTACAAATATGCAGTTAAATAATATAGTTGGCTACCTTAAACTGGCAACTTTAGTATATTTCAATAAATGAATATTGAATACACTTTAAATACACTTTAATAGTTATTTTTTTTAATAACAATCAAGTTATGATAATATTAGCATAAGTTATTGTGTAATTTAACATTTGATTTGCTTTCTTTTGATTCCTAAGTATCAGCAACAACTCAAAATGATCGCTGTAATTAATTGATTTATTCATGGAATTCAGATTACGTAGAATTTGTACTTGATACTAAGTGAAAAAAAAATCACAACAAATGTCAAGTGATGGTTAGGGATGGTGCCATGGTGATTTCTTTGATGATATTTTTCAAAAGTTATCTAAACCGTTCTAACATTATTTTCTATATTTTTGATGAAAATATAAAGAACATTCTACAATGCAACATATTGTAATTCGCCTTTATATACCGTTACCGAATAACATTTAATTACTACACTATTAAAAAAAAACCCCTTTGAACACATCTAATGACAATATGTCTAAATAGATTGTTAAAATTATTTAGAATCATGCATCATATACATTTAAGAAGCTTCTTAATTTAAATTCAATTCGACTTTTCCACTACTGCATACAGGTAAGTGTCTGTATAGATCTATTAATTTATCTTTAATTAAAATTTAATCTGTTCATTTCAGTAATTAATTAATCATTTTAAAAAGAAATTTTCAGCGTCCACAGTGAATTTAAAAAATAGACTACTGTTCGATTGTCTATAAGTGGATAATTAAAACATATATATAAATATTGTGATATTAGAGCATAAACGTAACGTAATATGGACCGGTTAGAATGGTGCATAATTTAGTCCAAGCCAACATCATCATCAGATGGACTATTGGCCCTATCACCTGGTTGAGCAGCACCTTCGAAACCTGTAAAGAGGATAATATATGTATGTATATATATTTATTTATATATATTATACAAAGTGGTACCGACGATACGACATTAAATAACTTCACTGCTCACTTGGAAGTAATCCATTACTTTGGTATAATTCAATGTATTTAAATACAGAATTTAAGAAAAATATATATTCTAACAAACTAAATACGTTTAAATTGCGAAACACGATCATTCATTAGGGTTCACTTACCCTTTTAGTGCGCGCGTACGGCGCTCGGTGTAGATGTGACGATCGCCGCGAAGATCAAACGGAGCGGTGAAATACAAAGGTCAAATACAGCGGTGATTAAAATAAATGTCGTATCGTCGGTACCACTCTGTATATATGTATATTATATATTTCTTTTATTTACGCCGTGTGGTATCCGGCTGAATAGAATAGTAACACCCTCCTTTCTTACTGAGGTGTTGTAAAAAGCGACTAAGGTAAGTCGATCCGCCGTGTGGTATCCGGATGACTAAATAACCCTCATTTCTTACAGAGTTGTCGTAAAAGGCGACTAAGGTAAGTTAACGTCAGGCAGACGGCCAGTCGTAAAATACGCAGCCAAATCATGTGACAATATATTCATAACATGTTGTGCCGACCCTACTTAGAGTGGGATAAGGGCAGGAGGATCATGAACTAAAAAATTAATAATTCCTAATTGACACCTTTTTTAATCCTAATATAGTTTGAATTGTTATACGGTAAGCATTAGCAATAGCATAACAAAGAAATTATATTTTCCCAAATTATTTATAAAATCTCAAATTATTTAAAAAGTCTAATAAAATATATAAAATAATGTAAAAAAAGTAAAATGTATGTATTTAATATTTTCGATAATGCGGTTGGGCTCATATAACTTTAAGTTTTTAAGAATTTATAATTAAAATATTATTTAAGACATGTTTTGGTAATTTTTTTTCGTTTAGGTGTTTTGGTATTGTCATACCTGTGAAACCTTCAGACGGCATAGCGGCGCCAAATTTCTGCTTCATCAGTTCTAAAGCACCAACAATTTTAGGATTATTTTGGTATTTGACAAAATTGCCCGGATTAGTTGAGACATCGAAAAATGCCTTAGTGATTTCGGGATCCTGGAAATAAATTTTCTAATAAATGAATAGATACAGTAAACAGTACAATCTATACTAATATATAAAGCTGAAGAGTTTGTTTGATTTTTTGAACGCACTAATCTCACGAGCTACTGGACCGATTTGAAAAATTGGAGTCCATTTATCGAGGAAGGCTTTAGGCTATATAACATAATGCTAAGATTAATAGGAGAGGAGCGGCGATAGAAAATATTGTGAAAACGGAAAAATTTAAAGCTTTCCTTCCGTGCGCTAAGTAAACGGTGAAAGTTATTCAAAAATCTCTTATAATTAACTCACAATAACTACTTTTGTGTTCAAAATTTAAATTCGGGATAAAATTTGTTACACACTTTTTTCCATGCGGGCAAAGATGTTGGCACATATAGTACTTAATTTACGAGTGTTTTAAGATAGGAGCCGCCGAGCGACGGATATTTTGCTTTGAGATAAGAGTAAGATTTGAGATAGAGGAATCGTACACCACACTGCATTACATACATTCACTACGACAATCACAACGATCGTTTCGCCCCGTAACCGAAGTATCGTCAGGAGATAGGCTCCACGAGAAAATAGCAAGGATTACTTAAATAAGCTTAGTTATATTGTAATTTATTTAACAAACAAAAATCATTAGTCCGTCTTAGTAACTTTCCACTTCCATGAGATCGTTATGTACGCGGGTGAAACCGCGGGATATTACTAGTGTTCTATAAATTAATTAAATATATTACATCACCTTAAAAGCTACAGCAATGTCCGGGTCTGAGAGAAGTTTCATCACGTCCGGCATTGAGGTGGCAAAGCCGGGCGGCACATTCGGGAACGACGGCTCCGACTCCTCTTGGCCTCTCGCTGCATTAGCGTGTGCTTCTTGAGCTTTACGGATTTTGCGTATCTTTTCACTGTGCTGTAATGTAATTTGATTGCTTTTAGACTAATTGAATTTAAGCATTGGGGACCGTTCAAGTATTACGTTAGCACTATTTCTTTGCTTTGCTTATTTTGGATGACATGGGGGCAGGGGAGTATAGATGATTATTACGTCATCGGTAGTTATTTACTTTTTTACACGAATGGCAACTCTCTTTTAAGTCTTTGCTTAAAAAGAAACCCATTAAAAAACTTGTTACGTCTACTCAGCGTTTGCCGCTTTCCCAGACTCCATACGACACCGGAGGTGTAGTGTTCCAGCCTGGGATAGAAACTTCGTTGATCGTTGCCTTTACCCAACCTAACATCGGTGGGATCGGACGCTAGCATTTAAGAATAGTATTAATTACATATATATATAATTTAGATATTAAATACAGTTTAAATTAATTATTGTACATATATTAATAACTCAATAAAGAAGTTATTGAAATAAACGGAGTTTGTAACCGACAGTCGCCCCCCAATATATAACTTAGAATCATGGATTCGGTTTTCATGGACTGAAGACTGTTAATTTGAATTTAATATGTGTACCAAAAGCTTTAAATTGTTTGTTACCTATAGTAATAATGTTTTTGTCCTTTACTCTATGTTGAATACCGTATCAGTAAAATATAATCTCTATCCTAAATATTTTTTTTATTCTTTAAATTATAATTTTAACGTTATAATTATAATATTTAAAAAAAACAATACATTGATTGACAAATGTTTACGTAACATTTTTTTACGTAACTTTTTTTACGTTTGTATAGTTGCAACAAAACGGTAAATTTCCAAACTAATGGATGATTGTTTTTTTCACTATACATAAACATTTTTTAAATTTAATCCTATGGAATGGTTTCTAAACTGCGGTTTTAAGCACTCTTTAATACTGCATCCGCATTGTTTCGGTGTGGTGGTAGGTCTCCAAACCTTTATTCCAAAAAACGGAAAGAGGAGGCCAATGCCTAGCAGCGGAATAGTAAAAGGCCGTTAGGTACTTTACTTTTTTTTACGTATTATTACTTTCACCTATAAGTATGTTATGTAAGCTATAAGTATGTATATATTTGAAGGATAAAGTTAGTTATCTATACTATATAAAGCTGAAGAGTTTATTTGTTTGTTCGAACGCGCTAATCTCAGGAAATACTGGACTGATTTAAAAAATTATTTCAGTGTTAGATAGTCCATTTATCGGGGAAGGCTATAGGATATAACATCACACTTAGATGAATAGGACAGGAGCAGCAAGAAAATTTTTACGAGAACGGCAAAATTTAAAGCTTTCCTTGCTTGCTCTAAGTAAACGAAAAGTTATTAAAAAATTATATATTACAAAATTGTTCCCCTCTAAAAGTTAAAATTCCGCGACAGCATATGTCTAGCATTTAAAGTTAACCCACTTTAATCATTTTTATTGTTATCAAAATACTATATTTTCACGCCGGGCGGAGCAGTTGGCGATTGCTAGTTAATAGATAAGATAGATTGACTTAAAAACTTTGCAAAACACGATACCTCTTTTTCCTCCTTCTTGCGTTGAACACTGAGCTTGTGCTGACGGAGTTTCTCTGCATTAGGTTTCACTTCAGCGAGCCAATCATTAGTTTGATCGTCATAGTCGATCTTGAGAGACTCGCATAGATCCTGGGAGGCTTCTTCAAATTTTCCCAAAAGCCTAAAATAAATTTTTGAAACCTTAAATATCTTTAGAACGCGACCTCGTTTGTGCACACTATAATCCCGAAATACAAAGTACTATGTCACTCCCCAACCCTTCAAATATCTCCATAAAAACAGATTTACAGCATCATTACAACATTAAAGAATAGTTTGATTATTACTTGTAACACTTCTTTGAATGGGAAAATATCATATGGGCTGTTCTTTGCTTGTTTCGTTTGTTCTAGAAGGATAGTCAAATAGGTCATAATTTGAGTAAAAGAATGAATGCATTATAGATGAAGTGTACAAAGGTATGCTTTGAACATAAAAGCGTTCACGAAAGCAAGAGAGATTTAATGAGTGAAAGAAGAAAATTGAAGTTTTTTCTCTCTTTATTTAAAGAGCTTTGTCATAATATGTGACCATGTTGCTCAGTTACATAAACTTATAGTTAACTAATACTAGTTTGCCACAAAATGTGTAATGCTCATTTCCTACATCTAAAATAACACAGTTAGTAAATAAGTTATGCACTTCTACTTAGCGGGAAAGCCAAAAGGGTTAGAAAATCAGGTACTTAACAGGTACCATCAACATCTCCCTCTGGCTTTCTCGTTGATACATATTGTGTCGACCCCGCCTAGAGAATGGATAAGGGCAGAAGAATTATGACGGGAACTTCTTTATTATTTAATCATTAATTTGATTGACTGGCCCGTCGGTGCAGTGGGTAGTGACCCTGCCTTCAGCTCCGCGGGTCGCGGGTTCGATTCCCGCCGAGGACCAACATTTTCTATAAATGAATTTGTTGGTCTTCGAGTCTGGATGTATATTTGTATTTAAGTATGTATTTAAAAATATATAAGTATATATTCACCAGTTGTCTGACGACCATAACACAAGTATTAAGTTACTTACTTTGGGGATGGACGACCGTGTGTGTAAGTGCCCCATATATTTTTTTATTAATTATCTCAAAGCTGAGTTTTTCTGATGACAGCGAGACGAAAACAAGCGATTGGATACGCTCTAAGGCCAAGGTAAACGCTGATTATCGAACGAAGGCGGACATGGGGATGTGGAAACTGCTAGAGTTGCGACGACGACGACAAACTAGACCGCTAAAACGATGGAATGATGACATCATACGACACACAGACATTGAATGAGAGAAGTCTAAGACCGTCAGGAGTGGAGGAGTTTGGAGGAAAATGTCCAATATTGGACTTAAAACAGGCTGCTATAAAAAAGCTGAGTTGATTAGTAATGATAAATTATTGTACCTGTAAGCACGGCCTCGGAATTTGTAAGCAGCAGCACTGTCACAGTTGAGCTCGAGGGCGCGAGTGCAGTCTTTAATGCAAGCATGAAGTTTGTTCAACTTAAGGAATGCCTGAAAGTACATACGTTAAATGTAAGATGAAGGGCGTTCAAATACAAGTTACACTTTATTCAAGTTTTAGAAGCACTTTCTAATCATCATATTATAATGTAGCTACCACTGATTCTGAAAAGTGCTCCTAGGAGATTTAGCCAGAAACGAGAAAGCCAAATTTCCAAAATAAATATATTTTTTAACAAATCAAATGAGTTTTGAACAGATAGACCTTATTTAGTTTGTAGCTGGTTGAAACTCAAATCCAAGCTTTTTTATCATTTACTTTGTCTTCAATAGTAATAAGGTTTGTTAAATTTTATTTATAAGTGCTTTTCTACAAAAAGGTAATACCTCTCTCTGTGAAATTCTCTGTGACCTGATGCAATAATAATCAGGCTTTGTAAATTGAATTTTAGTAACTGTGTATACAATACCTGTCCCCTTTTGGCGAAAAGCAAGGCACTTTGCGGATTAAGTTTTATAGCTTCAGTGTAAGAAACAATTGCATTTTCAAACTCTTGTTCACTAAAAGCTTTCATGGCTTCAAGACGTTTCTCATCGGAGAGGTCACGTTCTTCGTCTGTTACTTCCTTCAACTCATCACCCATATCTTGAGTAGCTTCTGATGAATCTGATATGACACCTGCATAAAAGTTTACCATAAAATGACATATAACGACCTGTTACAATCCCACTGCTGGACATAGGCCTCCTCTCTCCATTCCTGGAGAGAAGGGTTGGAGCTAAGACCTACCACGCTGCCCCAATGCAGTATGGGAGGCTGTACATATCCCCAGATTTCTCTAGAGATATGCAGGATTCCTCACGATATTTTCCTTCACCGAAAAATGTGTGATAAATTGCAATTATCAATTAGACACATAAGTTTTACAGAAAAACCCGAGATTTGAACTTGCGACCCTCTTGAAAGAGTCGCACGGTCACATCGCTGGGCCATCTCAGCTTGATGCTTCACGTCACAGCAAAAATGATATATATGTTGGTAAATATAAATGTATTACACATGATGAACACTGAGAAAAAAGTTTTTAATTTTTATATAGGCATTTTTAACAATTATTTGTTAAAGCTCTTAGTTTGAACAAATTATTATACCCCCCCCATCCGAAAAATAAAGTTACAATTCCTTATACATGAGACATGTACATTTATTCTTCAGATGGGGCTATCTATATATTTAACGTTTTTATATATTTAACATTTTCTTGTTGTTAGGTCTTTTCTCTTTTCAATGACAAAACTGGAGCTTACAACCAGCACAATGCAACAATATGTATACATAATTCTCTACTTATACTCTAGGTGATGTCATATCAAATATAAATAAAGCATGTAAGTTTTCGTCAAAAAACTCATATCACCCACTATTTTAATCTGGCAGGTCCTGATATGGAAAGTTTTGGTTAAATACCTAGTGTTCATGAAATGACCAAATATAATATGTTATATTTCATCACTTTCAATGAAAACAATATATTAACCCAAAGTGATTTTAAACTTAAAATATCTTGCAATACCGTAACAAAGTCTGTTATTAAAATTTCTTGATATGAATATTGAAATTTATGGTAGGATTTCAAAATTTCATTTAATATATATTAATGGCCTTGATTGTTTTTCGTTTCATGTAAAGTGTTAAATTTTTGTACAGCAGCAAAATATATAACACTTATAATTTTCATTATCATATTTTTAGCATAACAATGGAAATTTACACATAATTAAAATCGTTGTTTTTTTAAATGAGTTGAGTAGGAGTATTAAATGAAAGTAAATACTTAAAAGTACATCAGAATAAATGAAAGAAAAGCAAAATAATAAGGGAAAACTACTACTATACTGCTACTAATATTTTAAAAATGCGAAAGTTTGTGAGTATGGATGTATGTTTGTTACTCTTTCATAGCAAATCTGCTGAACTGATATATAACATTTAGGCTGTAGAAATACTGTTAATTCTACAGGAATAGGATGACACTAAAAAGCTCTATCCATTATCAACCTGTCATACAATAACAGTTCAGGTGAACGAAGTTGTGAGTAAAAACTGGTAATTTATAAATATTTTTATGTTTTATATTATTTTTATTTTTATAATTATTATTAATTTTTATTTTTTAATTGTTTTATTTTATTCAATTTAATTTTTATTTTTGGGTTATAGTTAAAATTATGTATTCTTTTTTTGTGATTGTATTGTGTTTAATTAGAGTAAGTGGATCATGTCCATTCTAATTAAATAATAAATAAATAATGGAATGAAAAGATCAAACTACCTGTCATATCAAGTTCCACATCTGATTCCTCATCTGCTTCATCCTCTGAGGACTTATCTTCTGCATCCAAATTGGCGCTATTACTAAAAATATAAATAACAATCTAATCATCATCTTACTGCGTGTGGGATAAGGCCACTCCAAGTGGGGTTGGCACAAAATGTTATAAACATGTGGTCACATGATTTGGCTACGTATTTTACGACCGGGCGACTGCCTGACGTCAACTTATCTAAGTCTTATTTTACGACATCTTGAAAAGAAAGAGGGTGGTCTATTCTACTGAACCGGATACCACACTGTGAGTCAACTTACCTTAGTCACCTTTTAAGACACCTCGGTAAGAAATGAGGGTGGTTCTATTTTGCCACCACCACCACACGGCATACCACACGACATACCACACGGCATACTAAAGAAATGTAACAATAGAAACTTTATATTTACTTAATCGAATTAAATTTAAATTGTCTAAATTGTAAATCGAAGTGTCAACTGCTTGTTTTAATAATGTGACAAAAGAAATATCATGATGTTCGATATGTTAAGAAATGAAATGTCCACCCAATTATGTCGATTTTCAACCAAGTTTTTTTTATCTTATCAAAATGTTTGCGAATATTATCTATTAAAGAAATACTGCTAACACGTTCACAAGTTCATAACTTTGTTTTTTACTAAAGTAAGCAAAAAGATTTTTTTGGTTTTTGAGCCTTTGTGTGTTTAAGTTTCACAAGTCTATTGACTTAAAAATAAAACTAGCAAAATTAATTGTACTTACGTATCTCCAGAGGCGGAGAAACTTCTTTGCTCAAAAGGAGGAGCCGGAATGGAGACGCCGAATGAAATTAAATATTCTTTAAAAAAAGATAACTTAGGATGGTTCAAAATTTGAGGTTGGCTTTTACAAAGCTCCACAAAGACCTTAAGCTGCGCCAACTGCTCGTCGGTGAACGGGCAACTCATCTTTACGATCTTGTAATGCTGCCGGCAAACAATGCAAGTTAATTTATATAACTCAAAAAAGAGGACGAAAACAATTAAGATAAAGTCAACAAAATCCTATAATAAAACATAAAAATAATTAGATATATATTGATACTCACTGTTCAAACTTCAATTCTGAAACTCAACTTCAAGAATATTCTCTGAAATATGTGGTATAATTATTCTGCTAAACAAGATTAGCGATGTGAAAAAATAATCGATTTTAATAATCGATTATTTTTCATCGAAAATCGATTTTTTACAAATCGATTTTTTTGGTTCACCTTTTTCTTTTTTACTCTTTTTTTTTTTGTTTTTAAGATTAGATATGCATTGTTGGATGAAACCAATTTAGCCAAACTACACATTTTAATCCAATTTCACAAACAGCGCATCTGATATTATTTCTTTGTAGTTGTCCTCTTTAATAAGATTTTATGTTATTAATTATTAATATTAAAAAGACGACTTTTGAAATAGCCATAAAAAATCAGTTATTTCGTAACAAAATAATCGATTTTTAAAAATCGATTATTTTTAACGGAATCAATAATCGATTATTTATTCATAAATTTTTTTCTTCTCAAAGTCATATCCCTAAACAAGACGTTCACAGATAAGCATAGATTACAGATAAGCTACTAAAAAATTATATATTACTTAGACAGTATTGTCTCTAAAAAAATATTTAAATTATTGTGTATATGTAATTATGATAATTTAATTTTAAACGCCGTGTGGTATCCGGCTTGATAGAATAGTACCACCTTCTTTTCTTACTGAGGTGTCGTAAAAGGCGACTAAGGTAAGTCGACCCGCCGTGTGGTATCCGGCTGAGTAGAATAGACCACCCTCTTTCTTACCGAGGTGTCGTAAAATACGACAGAGGAAAGTTGACGTCAGGCAGGCGGCCGGTCGTAAAAACGCAGCCAAATCACGTGACAGCATGTTTATAACATGTTGTGCCGACCCCACTTAGAGTGGGATAAGTGCAGGAAGATGATGATGATAATTTAATTTTAAATTAAGGGAATTTAGTTAATTAAGGTGCTTTGATTAGAAAAGTAAACCAAAATTATGACGAGAAAGTCATAGAATTATGCATTAAGAGGAGCACATAAGCAGGGCTATAGATTACTAACTATAAAATAGATGGTTGAGATTCATACATTGGCGCGAGCCTATTTTCGGTGGTATGGGGGGGTGCAAAGTAGCACTATAGCTACTTACATTATCATTCGTAAAAAACTATCTGCCTCTCACCCGTTTCATTCATAAAAACGGATTTTGTCTCAGCTCTGACTCTTTCTCACATATGGAGTAGTAATATATATATAACGTATGACGTAAAATCGTAGTAAAATTAGTGATGTACTTGGTGCGCTAAAACCGTAATTAGTGATGTCAAAAGATGATTATCGATTCGCACACCCCTCTTACCGATTTTTGGATAACCGCTTTTCCTGTTACATATTAATAATGATTTTTAAATATTAATAAAACAAAATATTTAAGGAACTTCTTTATTAAGACTTTTACTGCAATAAAAAAAAATATATACAACAACCGTTTTGCATTTCTAAGTGCATGCTTCTTAAAAAAAACGTTTTTCTTAAACACGCTAAAAGTACAACTTCAAAAATTATTACTATTTTTAAATAGGAAACAGGAACAGCAAGCTGAATAAAAATTATCCAAACAGAGCTTTCACAGGCCTCAAACTATCTTGAAAATGTAGAAATTGTAATTCAAATTATTATATATTATTATTAAACAAAATTAATTTAAAATATTCACTCGAAAACAAATGTACAAGATTAGTATTTGAAACAATAGATGCTTTCGTTTTTACCGTTTAAGTATTTAGGAAAAAACATTATACTTGAAAGGAGTGTACTTGATGGTAAATTATAAATATTTCTTTTATATTTAAGTCTTTTTTAGATATATTAGTAGTAGTTTTATAGAATATTAGTGGTTTTTATCTCTAAGTATAATATTTTCCATCATATCAGTTTACACTTCGGATTTATACATATAAAGTAAGAATTAAATTGTGAAATTTTGCCATATTTAATGTGCCATTTGATATCAAGCTTTTCGATGAAAGAAAATATCATGAGGAACTATACTCCATGGGTTAAATATTTAACTAAATGTAAACATGTCAAAACAGGTACTTTATAGTAGGCATTATCTGCCTAGTAGTATCTTTTTTATTTCAACACATGATACTAATATTAAATGTTATTTATATTTCTTTCAAAGAATTTAAAATTATTGATAGTATTCGCACCACTTAATAAGGTTAAATATGGTATGATTGCCATCAATAATTTTACAAACTTTGAAACAAATAAATAAGAATATTATGTAATATCCACTTTTAAGAACCCAAACATAAAGGTATTATAAAATTTTTAAAGAAAACGATGGACAATATTAAAGACACTAAAATACTACACATTTAAGTATCACAGAGTGAAACTCATAGAATATTGATATTATGTTACGTCGGCTAATCTAATGCAATTACTATTTTAGGTAGTTTACTTGGCTAATTTGTATCTGCTGAAATTCATTAAATTATATATTGCTGTTTTGCTATACTAAATATATAAATATTTAATTTTAGAAAAAAACAATCAATTTAAGAAAATTACTTTTATAAATATTGGAGATATTCTTTGGACCACTGCAGTTGAATTCCAATTTCTTCATTTGTTAATAATATTATTGTAAGGACATATTTGTCACTCCTGAATCACATGGTTTTGTTTGTTTACATCTTGTTACGTTGTTATACTTATGGAGTATGTATAGTAAAATACTAATATTGTTAAATATGAAAACTGTATCACTTTTTAAATGTTAATAATAGTAATATTAGTTAGTTACTTTTGCCTCATGTATCATAGATCTATAACTTTACTTGCGATAAAATTTTCCATTTCCATTATCGTTTTTCAAGTATCTGTAGTACTGTGAATTCTCCTTAACATTAATACACCATTGTCTAACTCGCATTATGATAACGAATATGCAAAAAAAACTTTTAAGAAATCATATTTATGATTAACGCAAGTTAACCAAGAATTATAGTTTTTTAAGTTATATACATTTTTGACTAATTAACACTTTACATGCCATATAATGCCATTCCAAAGATATAAGTTTTTGTGATGGATAGTATAATTTTAACTAGATCAAATCTTTTTGTTTTATTAGACAATAGCGTAATTATAAAAATTTCACAATTTAAATAATCCTGTTTTGAAAATACATTACTCCCAGGATTGCTCAGGTTTTAAGTTCTGCTACACAAGTAAAAACACGTGTTTTGAATAGGAATAAATGGTGTTAATGTTAAAATACACAATTTTTAGCAGCAATACAGGCAGAACTCATAATGCATTATAAGCCCGTCGTTTAAGCAAACTAGCAATTAAACTAGCAACTAAGCAATTGTTATTCATTTTCCTTAGTAATGAAAATTTTAAACCCATTCATCTCAAAATATGAGTTTTTGAGTTGTACCGCTATTGCTGAACATGACCGATATATCAATATACTGAACCGGTAATATGATATGGCTTGGGTCTGGAAAATATTTCTGATGGAATACAAGGTACTATAACTATCAAACAATAATATTAACCAATAATGTTTTAAACAATGAAACCAAAGTATGATCCGTTCTAGTGTGCTAGAGCCCCCTTATCCGCGGATTTGAGAAAAAATCCATTGGGTCCTAGTTAAGAAGTTTCAAACTTCATAATGTTTGTCAATTATACTAATATGAATACTATTTTGAAGACACAACCTTCTCTCGAGTCTCTAGCATGGAAGCGGACTTTTACAGCCTTATTCCAAAATTCCGAATGGTTCAGGCGGCAAAATAAATTGTTAGTGAATAAAAGCATTCGCGTTGTGAAAATGTTATTACTAATGTCAATAAATGAGGCTAAATAATTATGATTCGATTGAAGCTCTTCATATATGTTCATCTGCATCATCGGGCTCGTGGACACTTCCCGGCGGAAGAGTTCGCAGCATATTTAACCTGTAATAAATAAGTAATTCTTAAATAATGTATAGATAGAACATTAGTTTGCAAAGGTAGTCTTACAGACAATCTTGGCATTGATATCCCCTGAGTAGAATAGACCACCCTCATTTCTTACCTAGGTGTCGCGAAAACCGATTAAGGTAAGTACGTCGGGCAGGCGGCCGGTCGTAAGATACCAAATCATGTAATAACATGTTTAAAACATGTTGTGCATACCCCATTTAGAGTGGGATAAGGGTAGGAGAATGATGCATTGACAAATAACAGAGATTTTAAATTTTAAAAATATATTTTTAGCTTCTACTGGTCTTAAATAGTGTCTGGAAAATATTTTTTACGTGTCTATAATCTGTGTCTACAGTTATATTTTAAGTATAGAATAGAGACTATAATTATAAATAATATTTTTTTTTAATAATAAAATATAAGGGGTATCTGTGACAATCTTTGTGTTATGTTAAATATCTTTGATTTTGTACTGTTAGCAGTACCAGGCTAAAAATATTATGCTTTCCAAATACTGAATTGTATGTGACAATTAAGAAGCATATGTGACAAAGTTCCAATGATCATCACTAATATGTCTTTTAAGCTATTCTTATATCACACACTTTTTTGCATCACTATAATAGAGGAAAAATTGAAATTTTTTGTTGTTATCTCAAACGGATTAGGCAGTTAGCCCATTAGACATATAAGCTTCAGTTTTAATTGAAAGTGAAATGGACAGACTGACATACTTTACGTCAAATATTTACTTGCCTTCATCTAGTCAAATCAATTGACCTAATCATGTGCTTCATCCCATAAAGCATCAACAGCATATAGCCCTTAGACGTCATCCCAATGAGTACTCTCTTTGGCAATGACCAGGTTCATCTGAAAATTATTGCAAAAACATTTTAATAAATATGGAACAAGCTGTGATAGCTCAGCGGTGAGGCCGTGCGACTCTGTAAAGACGATCATGGGTTTATACTCCGCGCAGGCACATGTCTAATTGACAATTGCAATTTATGACACGCTTTTCGGTGAAGGAAAATATGGTAAGGAAATCCGTATACTTCTAGCGAATTCTAGGGATATGCGTAACCTACCAATCCGCATTGGAGCAACGCGATGGTAGGTCTTTGCTACAATACTTCTCTCCAAAAAACGGATAGAGGAAGCTTATGGTTCCCACTGCTGGGGTGGATAACAGGCCGTTACTTTAAACATACACATGCCAATTTTGTGTTTACAAACAAAAATGATTTATATTTGAAACATTAAAATTTTTCAAATATAAATCATAGTGAGTTAAAACTCACTTGAAGAATATCAGCCATTGTATCAGATATTAATGAATTCATTGCAACAACAGTAGCAGTGCCTTGACCAGACACAGTTACTCAGACAAAAAATCCACTTGAAATGTGCATAACTAAATGGGATAGTATGTTAAAGTATCTTGAACAAATAACTTTCTGTTAAATAATTAAAGTATGTCTATAAGCCATATTGTCTGTCGCAGAAAGAATAAAAACTATTCAGAAATAACCACTTAAAACATAGAATATAACTGATATTGGGTATGACATATGATATACAACACTTCAATAAAGCATACACAATAAATATTACTAATAGAAGTAAAAGTTTTATTTTTATTATTTTAATTTTATTTTTACTTATATTTTAAAATTATAAAATAAACTTCCCAATATTATTACAGTTCAATAAAAACACTAAGGATATACTATAATGCTATATGCTTCGAGGTCCCTGCTTTATACCTTGTAAACATATTAAATAGACAATATATTGAGATATACAAATAAATATATATATAAATTGAAAAACACTAGCTTAATTTGTACTATATATTATAGAAAAAGAATATAGCATGAAAAATACGATAATTTTATCGCTAATTGCAATTGTCGTGCTTTTTTTAAATAACTGTGAATGGAACGCACCCGCAGCACTGCATAGGGAATGTTTGAACGAAACTCATTCATGTATTTACGGGTAACTCTAACTCCGTGTCATTATCCAGCGAAAATTAATAAAAAATAAATAATGATTGAAAATAGATGTGTACTATTTCTTTTTTCCTGAATTTCCTAAAAGTACTATATTTTTTTGATTTAAAAAGAAAAATACTATTTTTCTTCAAAAAAAAGGTGGCAACCCTGATCGCGCCCTTTTGATTAAATAGGGGCAACACTGTACCGTTATTGTTTCCGGTGGGGAGTCTTCCTATTGATAAAACGTTTCAGTGACATTCAGTCCTTGTTCGTCATTCAAGAGAAGTGCATCTCGGAACAGGAATTGTGGTATTCCTATTATGTCGTGTTATTGTATATAGTGTGCGTTAACAAGAAGTTTATGGAATTGTCTAATTTTAATTAAAAATCATTTGTTGGTTTGTATATTTTTGCGTAAGTAAAAAGTGATTACTTATTATATTACGTATAACGAACGTTTCTGGTGAGTCAGTACTTTTCAATTTTCTTTGTATTAAATAGTGCAAAAGTATAATTTATTTGTTATTAAGTTTTGGATAACTACTCACATTTTATCCGAGAATGTTTGTTGAAATTCAAACATTTGAGTTGTTGAGTTTGTGATAGTGAATATATATAGTGCTTATGTATGGTGGAGGTTTGTGCATGTGTTTTTTTCGAATCGTGCATGTATCAGGTATGATAACCGATTGTCCACTCTACATTAAGCAATATATATATTTTCTATTTTACTTCATCGCCGATTATAGCAAAATAATATTACTTTTGCATAATTACTCTGTTTTAATGATAGCTTAGGTAAATATAAACATTGTAATCTTTAATATTTAATGACTAGCGGCGTCTGACTGCCCTCCTGTAAAAGCTGCAGGGCTTTTTCTTCTCATTTAACAGTATGGTTGAGGTGGACACTGCAGTGTTCTTTCTTCCCATACTGTGTAGGCGTTTTGTTGGTAATGTTCGTTTTCTGTATCGTCGAACATTAGCTTCAAAAGCGCGCTACTTTGTTAGACGTTTTATTAACGGGCTAGCCATTATAAAGGTGTCGTACTGATTTCTGAAATTGCGCAGTTTTGGTAATTCGTACTGATGTTTGAGTGCACGCTTACATCTGTGGCTGAAATTACGGGAATCTAACTTAGCTTCATAAATTCAGACTTCTCTTGAGTATTAGTTACCTCAAATGCATTTTCTCAAATTACAGAGGTCGAAAGATGCGTACGACGTCTTCGTTCCTGTTCCTGGTGGTTGACGCTACTGTTCGGCCTGGCGCTGTTCGAGCGCTCGAGGCGACGGCGGAGCGACAGCAGCTGCGGCATAGCCGGACGGGCCGGCCTGGGGTGAGGGGCGGCGGCACGTCTCCATTGGCGGCAGCGAGGCCCGACCAGCGTAGCTCGTGGAGTCACGTGGCCAGCTGTCGGACTCCCGCGTCGCACTAGCAGGGCTTTTTCTTCTCATTTAACAGTATGGTTGAGGTGGACACTGCAGTGTTCTTTCTTCCCATACTGTGTAGTTGTTTTGTTGGTAATGTTCGTTTTCTGTATCGTCGAACATTAGCTTCAAAAGCGCGCTACTTTGTTAGACGTTTTATTAACGGGCTAGCCATTATAAAGGTGTCGTACTGATTTCTGAAATTGCGCAGTTTTGGTAATTCGTACGTCATTAATTTTTACATTTTTTTTTAATGGTTATGTGTTGCGGTTGGCAAAGAGCCGGTATTTGGCACCTGCAATACATGTAAAACCTTAATTCTTTTCCCAGTCGCTTTTGGCTACTGATGTTTGAGTGCACGCTTACATCTGTGGCTGAAATTACGGGAATCTTACTTAGCTTCATAAATTCAGACTTCACTTGAGTATTAGTTACCTCAAATGCATTTTCTCAAATTACAGAGGTCGAAAACTGTGATGCAGGGTCTGTACTGTAGCTGGGAGAGACATGTCACCACTAGGTGATGAAGCGGTCGAGTACGTCCCGCCATACGGCTACCGCGGAACGTAGCCGAACGCGAAGACGCGTACTACGTCTTCGGTCCTGTTCCTGGTGGTTGACGCTACTGTTTGGCCTGGCGCTGTTCGAGCGCTCGACGCGACGGCGGAGCGACAGCAGCAATCTATTCATATAGATTCAAATACAACCTCTTATGAAAGAGGTTGTATTTGAATCTATATGAATAGTTGTTCTATAATATAAAAAAAATGTTGTCTGTGTCATTATGCATTGATTTGTTAAGAAAGAGTAAATGGGTTCACTTTTAGAAAAATGGCTTTTTATTATTGCATAAGTATGAAGGAGAAATATTGTTTGTTATTTAATTTCTATTAGATATAAACAGTTGCACATTTTAAGTGATTTATAAACTACATAAATATTTACTTTCAGTTTTATAGAACAGTCTTTTAATATTGCTGTTATTCTTTCATTCATTACACATACTATTATATCTTTTATTAGCACTGTAAATGTAAAGATATCTCAAATCATAACTATAAATAAAATCATGTGACAATCATATTAAAATAAAAAATTACTCTTAATCTTGGATCTGAGGATTCTTGAATCTGCAATAAATCAATCAGTCGTTTAATCAATTGTAAATTTGAATTTTGCTTTTGCTTTTTAATTTAAAATCAACAATAGTGTTATATAAAGCAAAATACCCTATATTGCTTTATACAGAATAAACTTGCTCTCTTTTGCTATTTACTCCCTTTTCATCCGAGTCTCATTATAAAAAACTTGACAATCATTTTTAAAGTTCTAATATAATACAATGAAGTATACAACTTCAATTGAAAATACTTCTAAAAAAAATATTATGTAGACCATTTAAGTTATGTCAAAATTATTCATAACTAAGATAGATACACACTTATGATCAATTAGAACAAGTTCTAAAAAACTTTAACTTTAACAAGACACTAGAAGCTATATAAAATCGCAAGACATATCCTTAATATAATAATGAATATAGCTAATTCATCAATCGAAATTAATGTACATATCATAATTTTTATATAACGATAACTAAGTCAAATAGGAAATAAAAATTATACTGCATGTTAAAGGTTTTAGGTTATCCATGCAAGGTTAGGTTATTATATTTAGAATGTGAGAATGTAAATTTTAAGAAAGCTCTTACTATTATTGAGATGCACAAAATTCATTAAAACTCAACACTTACATTTATTAAACAAAAGCTGTGATGGCCTAGCGGTGCGACCGTGTGAATCTCTTCTAGAGACGATCATGAGTTCAAACCCGGGCAGACACCAATGAGTTTTTCTATTAAAACTTATGTGTCTAATTGATAATTGCAATTTATCACACGCTTTTCGGTGAAGGGAAACATCGTGAGGAAACCTGCAAATCTCTAGAGAATCCTAGGGATATGTGTAACCTACCAATCCGCATTGGAGCAGCGTGGTAGGTCATAGCTCCAACCCTTCTCTCCAAAAATGGAGAGAGGAGGCCTATGCCCAGCAGTGGGATAGTAACAGGCCGTTACTTACTTTTTTACTTACATTTATATAATGATTAAGTAAATCCTCTTCTTATTGTTTTATGACTGCACGTTTCTTCGTTGTTATATTTCTCATTTTAAGAAATATCTCAACAGCTACTGGTGAAATAAGACTTTATACATTTAATCAGTGTTGCCAACAGTTCAATAAGCTTCCCACTAGATAATAGATTCAACTTTCAAAACCACCAGAAAACCACTAACAAACAGAAATTTTACACTCTAAATGACCGCTCACCGCTAAATTTTCCACTAAAAATTTTTTGTTTTATCAAAGACAATAAATATACAAATAATTAGTTTCCTTTATTATTACTTATTAACAAATTACTATCACAAAATTTACATTTCGCTACTAGATCCGTACTATTTCAAATACCTACGAGCCAAGAATCCCGTTGCGTATATTGTGATTTTGCATGGTTACGCGTTAATAAATTCGCTCAGTTAATACAAGTCAAAATTAATAATTATGAGCCCATGAGCGTTGCTGAACGATGAACCCTTCTCACATCTAAGTATAAGTATTCAGAAAAAAATATGAAGTGAGAAATCCCCGCGTATAAAGTATAAGTTTAGAAAAATATTATGTGGAAAATCCTCGCGTGTAGAGAAACGTAGACGACTAATTCTTGCCGATCAGTTATACCTACTCAAGCAAAGTAAATATCTACCAGGTATACAAGCTAAAATCCGCTTTTTTTTCTAAAAAAAACATTTTTTCATAGGAACGAAAAAAGATAACTTCATTCAAAATATACATTTTTGTCATCTCTCAGGTAATATATGGATAAAATAACAAAAAAAAATTGTTCGTTTTTCGAGGCAAACCAATTTTTGAGCCAATTTTGGACGTCTCGCGTAAGAATCGAACTGCTGCTCAGCGAGCAAATGGCACACCGACGAAAACAGATGGTAGTCGGATGGGGCCAGTTCTGGAGAATAAGCGGTATAGAGTAGCATCGAACAGTTGAGCGTCTCTAAGTAATTTTGAACCTTTTTTGAAGTGAGTGACGGAGCATTGTCATGGACAAAAATTAGCTTACATTCTGGCCTTTCTTCCTTCATAGCACCTCACAATTTTATTATCTGTCGGTGGTAACGGTGCACTTCAACAGATTTCAGCACATTATAATAGATAATTGTGCCCCGCTGATGGCACCATACGCGCAGCATCGTCCTCCGCCCGAAGCGATTCGATCTTGGAATGGATGTTGAAGGTCGGCACGGTTTTTTTGTTTAGGATTCTCATGAATTAGGATTTTGTATGAAATGACAAATAATGTTGACTCAATATTGTTGACCGAGGTCGTACTCTTAAAAATAAAAATATGGCATGGTCATATCCGATTCATATGTTCATTAACATTTAACACCAACCATGAGCAAACAGCGGATTTAAGCTTGTACACCAATGTATATATGCATATTCAAAAAGGAAAACGAACAGATATATAAAAATGATCGTAAAATGGAAGTAAATCTAACTTTTTAACTGCTAATATATTTTACCAAGACCACCAAAAAAACCACTAGCCACTAAAAGCAATATTTGGCCACTAAGTGGGTAGTTAAAACCACCAGTTTTAGTGGAAAATCCACTAAGATGGCAACACTGACTAGAACTTTACAACGGGAAATTTAAAAAATTAATACACCGCCCATTCATTAATAAAATCAACTTGTTGTCTTGTTATATGATAGACAGTCAAAATGAGAATGAGTGCGTACAAATATGTATGTAGGAGTGGAGCGAGATGCAGCTGAGACTATTTTCATACGATTCATTCATAAATACGTACATGTGCAAGAGGGATGCAAGATAACATATGTTGGGCGTTGGCGCCTGTAGTAAAACCGCCCTGGTGCTAGTTTCCAATTAATAATAAGAGAGGGCAGATAAGAGATTTTCATATTTATCTTTGTTTAGTCTCATATTAACAAGAGATACAAAAAGGTAGCCTCATTTGCTTTTCTTTTTTTTGGATGGACAACTTTATGCTTTTATGCTGTCTCCCTCTATGTTTTTTTTTAAACTAAATATTTGTACGTTTTATTTAAACTATGTAAAATCGCTTCGTACGATAAGCACCTTCGGCAAAGGTTACACATACCTAACAATAGTTCGTTTTTAATATATACTCATAAATATAAACAGAGATCTTCTCGTTCAGATGCGTGTAATTTTGATAGTAGACTTCATAACTTATTGAAGTTAAATTGTAAATAATTTTCAAAACTACATGATTTGTTTATTTATATTGACAAAAATTGTAAAGGAGAATCATAAATCGGCGTCACATTGAAATTAAAAACACTTTTTCCTAGTTAAAGTAAAAGCTTCGTGCTGACTCTACTGTTTTAATAAATTTATTTAGTCATCCGTTCGAAGGACTAGTTAATTAATAAAAAGCGTCAGTCCGTAAAAACTTTCCATTCCAACATTTTAATTGTCTTTTTCGTTCAGCTAACTGACAAGCCAACTTTCTGTAATTGTTTTTTTAACTAGTACGAGTTTTGCAGTAAAGCGACGTGTGCAGGACTGCTATATTGGACATCCGAATACGTTCTGTATGTGGTAGTGATAACGAAACATATTTTAACGAGGGTAAATCTGGTGGGCTCGTGTTTGTGGTTTTTATTAATTCTACTTTGGCATGATATTCATTTTGTTCATATCATTGTGACAGTTCGAGTATGATTTTATTTGTATGTGGTAGTAATAAAATAATCATATGAACCGATATCATCGTAGCTTTATTTCGTGGTTTTTGTAACTTTAAAAATAATTAAAGGTGTCGTAAAAGGCGACTAAGGTAAGTCGACTCGCCGTGTGGTATCTGGCTGAGTAGGATGGACCACCCTCATTTATTACTGAGGTGTTGTAAAAAGCGACGAATCTAAGTTAACCCACCGTGTGGTATCCGGTTGAGTAGAAGAGACCACCCTCGTTCTTACTGAGGTGTCGTAAAATACGTAGCGAAATCATGTGGTAATATGTTTTTAACATTTTGTGTGAACGCCACTAAGGTGATATAAGGGCAGGAGGATGATGATTGTGTTTATTTTATTTATATGACTTAAATAAAAGAAAAATTTACTGTTGAGTTCAAAATCAATTTTTTTAACTAACTGATTTTTAGCAGTAAATAAAATTAACGACATATCATATCCTATTTCAAGAATCAAACATTTTCTAGCACTCTTAGAATGTTGTATTATCTTTTTCGTCAACCGAACACATTCACAAAGAAATAGTCTGTAATACTTTTTATAATACCGTTAAGAAGTAACTTAGAAATAGAATTTAAGTAATACTATTTTAAAACCCAACAACGACTAATTGGGTCTCTCGAAAGGATTGTCACGTCACACGGTATTAAACTGCTTAAACCTTAGATGTTTCTGCGAGAACATTAGAAATAGAAGTAGAAACAATCACAAAATACTTTTCCTACAAGTTATATTAAATTGTTAGTGTCGGTTGTAAGTGAAGCTTGTGAAATCAGGGTAATTTGGCCATAACAATTTATAGATATTACCCGTGTGGATTCCGGCTAAGTAGAATTGTACCACCCTCATTTCTTACCGAGGTGTCGTAAAAGGCGACTAAGGTAAATTGACCCACCGTGTGGTATCCGGTTTAGTAGAATAGACCACCCTCCTTACCGAGGTGTCGTAAAAAGGACTTATTTAAGTTGACGTCAGGCAGGCGGCCGGTCGTAAAAACGCAGCCAAATTATGTTACAGCATGTTTATAACATGTTGTGCTGACCCAACTTAGAGTGGGATAAGGGCAGGCGGATATATAACAATTTATAGAGATATTTATACAGACGGACTTGTCCGCACAATTAATGAATGAATACTTAATGATTATATAAGCGATGACAATCGTGATGGGTAGATTATCGTGCTCAGTGAAACACGTCAAGGATTAACGCCCAATACACAAACAGATGCGTCTGTTCTCGTTGGTTTATGTACATCCACCAATGTACTGTCTTTGTATATTATAAGCAATAGTTTATGTAAACAATACAATGCCAAAAAATAACAAGTCATGTTGAATAACTTTTAACATAACGGTAGCAACACAACTGTTTAATTAAAAAGTCAGTAACACTGTATAATTAAATGTCAGTTTTATATGTATATATTTGTATATCAAAATGTATGTGATTTATATATGGGTATCGAATAAGTAGATAAAGTGAAGTCTTTGAAGATGACGAGACTGTTAACTTAAAGAGAAAATAAGAGATTTCTGCTTTTTACCCGCATATAATATAATTCTACTAGCGGCCTGCCCCTCCTTCGCACGGGTATAAAATATATATCCCTTGTCAGTCAGTGTAAAAAAATGATTAAAATCGATCCAATAGTTTTGATTTATTCATTACCGGGCCCGTGGCCCGCACGCGTCAAGTTTGGAGAAAAACAATTTCCTTTCCCTATACCAAGAAGATTTCCTGCTATCTTTGGAATATCTGAATTCATATAGTACATTTTTACTTATTTACTTTTACATTTTCCCTATGTATTTTATTAAAAATGTCTTTAAACAAACCTTTGAAAGACGGACATAGCATAGAAAGAAGTCCATCAACATTTTTCATCGGAGGGTAATAAAAAGTACAAGCAATTACGAAATAGAGTAATCCTTGGAGATTCTTTTAGTCTTTTAGAGATTTATTAGATTGCTTTTTAAAGATATTTTTGTATTTTGTAAGACTTTAATCTATATTGATCGTCTGTTTAAATCACAATTTGACGTATACGTAGACTGTGTCAAGTACTTTTTAATCGTCAAATGTTATTAAAGAATCTACCTCTAATCTGGACGATGCTCCTACCGTGAAAAAATAGCAAGAAACACGGTGTGTTCTTCTGTAAGAACACTTCTTACAGAAAAAATATAAAATTTGATAGTGATATTTATGTTTACAGTGTGACGCGTAGCGGACTGCAGTTAAACTTGTGTTTTTTGTAAAAATACAAGATATTCTTTAGGAATATTATAATAGAAACGTATACAGACACCATTTTGTTCATGAGCTACTTGGGATTAAATATAGCAACTCCGCGATCTCAATTTTTTTCGGTACAAATATTCGCCCAGACCAGAAGCAGACTAGCATTAATTTAAACTGCAGACTTCTATTCATCATACATAATATTCAAAAAGTGAACCTAATTGTATTAATATGAATGATTATTTCATAGTATATTTGATATTGCAGCGTAAGAACCGAGAATTGATTGATAATAAAAGAAGGATAGAAAAGAAGATAATTTATGTATTATTCTTTCTGAAATTCTCTATGAATTCTTCTTACTTCCTCGGTTTCTCATTACGTGATCCTAAACCCTCTATTTGCACGACCTGCTTACATCGATTGCGATTCAAACTAGCCCTCATCATTTGATATAATTAGTATTATTCTAGACAATGAAAATTGGCTATAGGTTGGCTTCCGATGAACTTTTTTAAAAATAGCGTCCAAACTACGCTATTTATTATGACTTGCTTAAATTAACCAAGATTTTGGAAGCGGACTATATAAGTACAGTTTGATTACTTCCGTTAGAAAGTCTCCTTTGTAATTAATGTTAATACTTTTTCTCCACAACAGCAGCTTTGAAGCTATTGTTACGAGGGACTTATTAAATTTAAAGGGGCGTAGAATCAACGTTTAATTTTAGATGTTGTGAAGTTAAGGTATACCTATAGTGTAGTTGTCTAAAAACTAAAAGACAATGGGGATCCTTATAGTGTAAAACGTTAAGTATCTATTTTCAACAACCAATAATAATTGGTTGTTGAAAATAGATTATTATAGATTTATTGATTTCCGATTTCCCTGCCCTTATCCCACTCTAAGTGGGGCCGGCCGGAACAACATGATACTACTGGCCGCCTGCCTGACGTCAATTTACATTAGTCGTATTTTACACCTAGGTAAGAAAGAGGGTGGTCTATTCTACTTAACCCGATACCACACGGTGGGTCATCTTACCTTAGTCGCCTTTTACGACACCTCGGTAAGAAATGAGGGTGGTTTATTCTACTCAGTTGGATACCAACACTTCATTATTATGTAGTCTAATTGAAACAAAACATTTAATAACTATAATTTTCAATTTTCAAACAATATAAATAAAAATTTCATGGTCGCATTATTGATTATGCAATTGGTGAATATTGCTGGGCTCTAAAAGTGTACGTAATATGTAAAATGACAAGCAATCATTATTTAATCCAGCAGATATGATTCCGGCACAAATTAACATAAATTAATTAAATCAAAATATAACCACTAATTATGGAAAGCATTTACTTTGTGTTCTGTTTGTGGTAAACCATTGAGTTTACCACAAACAGCAATAGCAAAATATTAAAATTTAACGAAAAATATTTATATATACGACCCCACTTAGAATGGGATAAGAGTAGGATAATGGTGATGATGAATTACAGGTTTTTCTAAGCTTTCTATTTTTTTTTAAATATGTACTTATTCAAAATTACATATATATTAATAATCCATCATAATATCTACGGGAAACTTAATCTTGTCAAATAAACGTTTTTATCCAATAAAGACAAGCAATTGACGTTTTCTGATTACATAAAAGGAAGAGGCAAAGAAGTATGAACAAAAGGGTATGGGAAAATTGTATGAAAGCATTCTTGACTAAATCTCGACCTCTGAGAAGATTTGTATTGTCCTCTGAACGTCGACTAGTGTTATTTATTATATTATTATGTGGATGAGGGTCGATAAGGTTGTCATTTTCCTATTTCGAAGAACTATTTGTACCAGTAAATTATAGGAAATATATCTTTTAGTTCAGTTCTATGTTGTCATTTGGCATTATATAATATGTAATAAATTTTATAGGTAGTCTATGGTCCTATTTTAAAAATTCTGATCTGCATTGCAAAATAAATAAAAAATATTACCTATCTAAACTAAGGCCCCAAACGCTGTCTGTATGTGATCGTTTATTATTTAATTGATTACTACTTAATATTGTACACCTTATTGTAATGGTAGAATACATTGGTTAAATAATTACTCTTGTACAACATCTGTAATTATTGAATTCACAATAAGTATGATTTGATTTGATTTATCTCCATCTACTCTACTGAACGGATTTTTGTACGGTATTTATTAAAAGGTAGTACACTTCTTCTGGACGGTTTTGGTCTTGGTCTTGGTTGGTTAATAGTACACTATGGTTTTATGGAAATTGCGTTGAGGTCATGCAGTTGTAAAAAAAACTCGCTTAAGTTGCGTGCGGCGCGTAAACCAACAGATATACAATAAAGAAATGTATAAGAGAATTGTAGATCTACAAAAATACTACAAAAAAGTCCGCGACAACATGCCTCTGTCTCTTCGAGTTATTCACAATAACTAATTTTATGTTCAAGATTTCAAACTATTACCTATGTTAACAGAAAGAAAAGATTATAAAGAAAACAATTTTAAAAATACTAAGTTATTTATACGGGAAAAACTTTGTGCGCACTGATTTCCACGCGGGCGAAGCTAGTCGAAGCTAATTTGTTAAAAATGGAAATAAATTATAATTTCACCATCATAAGACCGATTCGATGCTCGTTATCGAAACATTAGAACTTAGCATAATTTAATTAATAATTTATTTTTAAGTTTTTAATTTTAGTCATTGCTCATTGCTCGGACAAAGCGAAATACGTGTATGAGTGTAAAATATAATTACAACTTCGACGAACCCTTGTCTACAACTCGACTAGTAAGTATAAGGATAGAATAAGGCATAAGGAAATTAGGTTAGAGGTAGATCGCAACACTATTCATTTTTTTTGAATTCATATTTACGAAACCCATCAATAAGTGCTGAAAAGACTTTTTACTCATGAAGAAATCTATTGTTGAAGGAGATGTAGCGCTGTTTCATTGCTTAAAAACATACATATTATTATTATTATTTGTATATACAAATATTTAATATACGCAGAAATTTGTTTTTAATACTATCAAAATATCTGTAACACAGTAAAGAAATACAATTTCTCTTTAATTTTGGATATAGGCCGCAGAACAACATACTTAAAGTAAGTAGATATCTATAATTAACAATAATCTGGCAAAATACCGTTGCTATACATGACGTTGAATATTTGTAAATGATTAATCTTAAGGCTCATTAGTGTAGAAGAGATTAAGATTTATTAGTACGGGATGTACGTAGGAGGTAAACATGGAATAAAACGAAAATTAGACAAGCCTAAAAATTCAAATGTCGCAAGCTAAGAATTATTTTTATAATGAAATTGCTCCTTAACAGCGATATTTAAACGCTATCTACTAGAACATACGAGCAAGAGAATTCTAGTAAATCAATTACATATATTTAGCCTCGTCGATGTGTAGATATGAGAATATAATATAGATAGATCATTGAAAAAAAAGTGATTATTCTCTCGGACTAAAGACCATTTCCAGGTTTTTAGCTAATATAGTTCATTATTATCACTTTTTCTCTATCTCTATGGGTAAACCTAACTTAAATTTGTAACTGATACAATAAAAAATTAGACGAAGAGATTGCAAGCGCAGTCGTAGTTCAATTTTACCTACCTGCCTATAATTTAAGCAAGTTACCCACTGCTATAGATAAGTTACTTGAGTTAAGAAAAGTCAGTTACTAAAACAAATGTTTACATGTACTTATTTAAAAACAATTTCGATATGTTCAACTAAATGTTGCATTAAGATGAACGCGTTACAAAGGTAAGTGAAATTTAGTATGCATAGCGCAAGTCTGTCGAAGAAATTGGAATTAATCATGTTACATATTTCAGAAAGTAGTGGGATATAATGAAACGGAAACAAAAGGAAACTTCCACAGTTCGCTATTATTCATGAAATTCAGGTAACGTGCAACTTTGTTTCGGTTTAGAAATGTTATTATATTTTAATAAAGTGCTACATTCAGCCGCTGCGTTATTTCGGGGTAACATTTCAATATTTTGTAACTGCACCAACTCCGAGGAAGTTCAAAAGCTTTAATTTTATATGAGTGTAAATGATTAAATAATAAAACAATCTTTTTTTGTCTCTCCTTAGAGATTATACTTGAAGCCATATTAACCAAAATAAACATTTAAACTATTAATCACTTGAAAGTAAAATTTAAACAGATCGTAAATCTATTTATCATTTTAAAGTAAAAAAGATCTATAAATATTTAAGTACTGTAGCTGTCATTATTAAAAATAATGTCTTCATCAAATTAATGACCAATCCAGTGAAACTAAATTATAATTAAAATTATTACACTTTGTTGCGCAGTGATAATTAATAAAGAGCAACACTGACAGCCAATTAGTATTATAATCATTATATATCTATGTACTTCAGCTACATACAGTTAAAATATACATTAATGATATAGTGATGTAAAATATAAAAAAAAGTAATAAAAAAATTATTTGGCTATAGTCCGCGATGAAGTAAAATAGAAAATATATATAATGCTAAATGTAGAGTGGTCAATCCGTTTTCATACCTCATACATGCAGGATTCGTAAAAACACATGCACAAACCTCCACCACCCCCACCACAATACACAAGCACTATTTCAAGCTTTGGCTTTGCGATTTTGTCGTGGAGTCTATTTCCTGATGATGCTTCAGTTACGGGGCGAAACGATTATTGAGTTTGTGATAGTGAACGTATGTAGTGCTTGTGTATTGTGGTGGCGGTTTGGATCTCCGCAAAGTAACGCCTAATTCTATAAATTATATAAAATATATTCTGCACCTGACTCCTTCGTAATAGTTCCCAGATGCAATTTTAAAGTTATAGATTTACATTTACAAGATAATCAAAAGGGCATATTAATAATACATACTCGTAATCATATAAAGTATCAATACGGGTTTGTTTGAATTAGTACTGATTGTATTATACAAATATATTTTAATAGAATGCGAGTATATAACAAAATAACAATGTAAATTGTATAGGTGCAAAATCTTGCTTCAAATGATTCGCCTCTCGATTCAATAGATTGCTTCAAACGAAATTTTGCGAACACGTACCTCGTATCCGGGTTTATTATATACTTGTATGGTAGTTTACTCCCCACCGTTCAACACAATATTCGCTTTAGGAATCCAGATCTATAATCATTAGATAGATATATAGACAACCACTTTACTGCACAACCATCAAAACATCTAAAATACATGAGAATTTAAAATAAATATTATGTACAAAGTGCGTAATGATCCTCTTCTTTAATAAGCTTTAGGAAGGATGAAAATATTTTTAATACGTTAAGTTGTACGAGCTGATAATGTCGTTTATAATGTTTTATCTATCATATAATAAATTGAATAACAATCACGTGCCATTTTACTATTTCATTCTATTAAACGCCTATTTCCCCTAATTAATTTCTTCCAATATGATTGTTGAAAAGAAAACAATGCTCTTATTTCATAACCACATTTAAGCCTAAATGGAAAAAATCGCTCAAGATCTCACGTAATAACGACTAAGGTAAGCTTTAGGAAGGATGAAAATATTTTTAATACGTTAAGTTGTACGAGCTGATAATGTCGTTTATAATGTTTTATCTATCATATAATAAATTGAATAACAATCACGTGCCATTTTACTATTTCATTCTATTAAACGCCTATTTCCCCTAATTAATTTCTTCCAATATGATTGTTGAAAAGAAAACAATGCTCTTATTTCATAACCACATTTAAGCCTAAATGAAAAAAATCGCTCAAGATCTCACGTAATAATCTAATAGAAACATTTATATTTTCACAACAGAAGCTATCGAAGGTACGTTAGAAAAACAAAAGTTTACACTGTCTATGTCTCTGTTTTTTATCCAAAAATCGAAAAACTAAAAAAATACCGTTCGAGTACAATTAATAAAAATACCTATTTCGTTCAAGTATTTTGATCGAAATTTAGACATTAATTTCAGATATATTTTTCATATGAGAAAGTAAAATAGCGAATACAAAATGTTTTATTTTATTTAAAGAAATCCTAATAGACTTTGGGTAAATATTCTTTTCGATCTTGGAATTTATAAAAGCTTTTCAATAAACGTCCTAAAGGGAATTTTAACGACACCAATATTTGTCGCATTAAGTTGTTTGACGTTAAAGTGAATTTAACAATCAGCGCTGAAGCACTTTTCTTCTTGCAAAGAGAATTGATTATTTATTATCTTGGTACATATTTAGTCCGTGAAACTTATAGCTAAATATCACTTACTAGACTAAGAAATAGGATTCTCCACATTAAGTACGAGTTTCGTAATAAAGCATAAGATAGTTATGTAATAAAGAAGGTCTAAGAATACAGTCGTCATTTAGCAAATCTGAAGTAACGACGTGCACGATTCTAGGCTTTCAGATTAGATGACAACCGGAGTCTTTGTTAAGTGGGATCGGCGAGTCCACACCGGATCTATTTTTTTCCTCATAACGCGGATAGACCAACTTTATTTTTACTAGATTGAAGTAGTATTATAAGGTTGTATAGCATTTCTTCAGATAACATTTCTACAGAACAGGATTTCTAGTACTATATTTAACATTATATTATTCTCAGATATTTTTTAATATAAAATAAAATATTAATGTTCATCATTTAGCCGTGTGATATCTGGCTAAGTAGAATAGTACCACCGTCATTTCTTACCGAGGTGTCGTAAAAGGCGACTAAGGTAAGTCGACCCGCCGTGTAGTATCTGGCTGAGTAGAATAGACCAACCTCATTTCTTACCAAGGTGTCGTAAAAGGCGACTAAGGTAAGTTGACCCACTGTGTGATATCCGTTTTAGTAGAATAGACCACCCTTCTTCTTACCGAGGTGTCGTTAAATACCACTAAGGTAAGTTGACGTCAGGCAGGCGGCCGGTCGTAAAAACGCAGCCAAATCATGTTACAAAATGTTTATAACATATTGTGCCGATCCCACTTAGAGTGGGATAAGGGCAGGAGGATATATTAATGTTCATCATTCTCCTGCCCTTATTCCACTATAGGTGGGGTCAGCACAACACGTTTTAACCATGTTCTGATGTGTTTTGGCTAGGTACTTTACGACCGGTCGTCTGTCTGAAGTCAATTTACCTTAGTCGCCTCTTAAAACACCTCGGTAAGATATGAGGGTGGTCACTTCAGCCGGATATCACAAGAGAAATATTAATGTTAAAGTCATAGTTTTATACATTGTACGATAAAGAAGTATAGGTTGACGTTGCGTGAAAAATCATTATTAAAAAGTGTGGACACCTTTGATTACTTCTTTTAATATTTTATTGAAATTTTTGAAATGAATCACCTTTTGAAAATAAGAGATAACTTCATAGTTTCTTAGTTCATTAAGTTTTGAGTGAAACATGTTTCCGTAGTAGGTGACGTTGAGCAGTTATAGATATAGGTATGTTATAATTTTAGGAAATTATACTTATAGATATACTTTTAACTATTCACTGTTCTGAAAACAGTATTTCTATTTGTAAAGTATATTATAAAAAATTAAAGTATATTTAGGTAAAAAGATCTTTAATCATAATCTAAACTCGATTTCTATAGTGTTATTTGAATTTTTTGACACAAAATTTAACAATGTATTTTTTGAATAAGAAAATCACACATCCTATGTCACGTGCGTTACCCGAAAGTTCCATATAGCGTCGTTAAAATTCCCTTTAGGGAGGCAGGGGATATTGAAAGGTTTTCTTAAAGCTCCGGTTTTCGGAGAATATTATACCTTAAGCCATCAGTGATCCGTCCACATGAGATATGTCGTTTTAATTGTGTTTGCCGAGCGTCTACTCAAGAAATACTAACTTCGTTTACCCGTATACGAATAACGTATCTTATTTCACCATCGCTTTGAAAGTTATGTCTACATTAGATTCATTTAATTTTTGATGTATTTTTATCTTACCGAAAATATCTTCTAGATCAGGGCTTCTTAAACTTTTTTATATAGCGACCCCCTTCAAGCTTAGGAAATTTTAAACGACCCCCTCCTCCATATAAATATTTTTCAAAAAATAGTTTTAAAGTAATGAGAATATTACTTTGCTATAATCCGCGATAAATTACCCCCCTGGGGGTCGCGACCCACAGTTAAAGAAGCCCTGCTCTAGATTTATTTGACTTTAACTTAAGTGATGTATATCAACATCTTCCTGCCCTTGCCCCACTCTAAGTGGGGTCGGCACAACATGTTACAAACATGTTGTCACATGATTTGGCTATGTATTTTACGACCGGCCACCTGCCTGACGTCAACTTACCTTAGTCGTATTTTACGACACCTTGATAAGAAAGAGGGTGGTCTATTATATTCAACCGGATACCACACGGTGGGTCAACTTACCTTAGTCGCCTTTTATGACACCTCGGTAAGAAATGAGGGTGGTCTATTCCACTCAGCCGGATACCACACGGCGAGTCGACTTACCTTAGTCGCCTTCTACGACATCTCGGTAAGAAATCAGGGTGGTACTATTCTATTCAGCCGGATACCACACGGCACAACTTAAGTGATGTACATGCAATCTTCAAATGAATAATAATATTCAGACAGAAACAATCCAGACAAAAGGATTAAATCCTTAGGCAACGAGGGTTTAAAAAATAATCACTCTCTTGGGCCTAAAGAAATCCCAAGGTACTATTTAGTCAGATTCGTCACGGTTGGAAAACAAAACGTTTTCAATTAACATGGGTACATTACTATAATTATATTACAAAGCAATAATGAAATATCTATTTTAACCTTGGAGTTTTTTAAAAGAATATAATCAGTTAATAACTCAGTTAAAGATAGTTAATAACTCAGTTGATAAATTTTCTTTAATAATTTAGAGATATTGTATTCAGATATTAATTTGACTGGGTCGTTGGTGCAGTGGGTAGTAACCCTGCCTTTGGCTCCCCAGGTCGCGGGTTCGATTCCCGCCGAGGACCAACATTTTCTATGAATGAATTTGTAGGTCTTTGAGCCTGGGTGTATATTTGTATTTAAGTATGCATTTAAAAAATATATAAGTATATATTCACCAGTTGTTTATCTACCATAACACAAGTATTAAGTTACTTATGTTCTAGATCTGTTCTTTTATTAAGGTTTAAAAGGATAGAGATGAAAGTTTTAAGCAAAGCTTTAAGTTTTTAGGTGTGTATGCAGAGTGACTTCATATAAATTCATATATGAAGAATGTTAATATAGTTTTTATACGCCGTGTGGTATCCGGCTGAATAGAATAGACCACCCTCAGTTCTTACCGAGGTGTCGTAAAAGGCGACTAAGGTAAGTCAAACCGCCGTGTGGTATCCGGCTGAGAAGAATAGATCTTCCTAATTTCTTACCGAGGTGTCGTAAAAGACGACTAAGGTAAGTCAAACCGCCGTGTGGTATACGGCTGAGAAGAATAGATCTGCCTAATTTCTTACCGTGGTGTCGTAATAGGTGACTGAGGTATGTCGGCCGTGTGGTATCCGGTTAAGTAGAATATACCACCCTCTTTCTTATTGAGGTGTCGTAAAATATGACTAAGGTAAGTTGACGTCAGGCAGGCGGCCGGTAGTAAAATACGTAGCTAAATTATATTTATTACATGTTCCAGTCTGTGGCACGCGTTCACAAGTGTCATTGCACGTAATATTTAAAATTAATTATAAAGTGTTTTATATGTTGTTGGAAGTGAACTACAACCTATAATAGTATAATATATATTATATCAGCTTAAATACCAGTGTTTTTAAAAGTTAATGATGAGATTTACTAAATATATTCAAAATATTCAGTTTTGTTCTAAGAAAGACAGTTGAAGTGTTAGAACATTTGAATTGAACGCGTAAGCGACACGCTCCCCACGGCGCTTATTACTTTTTGGACGCGGCATACAGCGCTCGAGTTAACCTGTTTTTTATAACTGTCTGCTTGCATTGAATACATTATAATGGAATGCAAATATTGTTCGGGGAGTTTAAAAGCAGATGAACTAATAAAATGTGTGTCATGCCAGTGTATTATGCATTATCATTGTGCTGGATTATCCGAAGTTGACTTTAGAAAGATGTTACAGATGAATAAGGCGAAATGGAAGTGTTCAAAGTGTAAAACGGCCAAGAAAAATATAGTTAGTAGCCCTCAGACGTCTAACATCGCCGACAAAAATAACTTAGAATCATCAAAATCCCTTTCTATATCAACCATTGATTCCAAATCGCTTATGGCACATTTTGATCAGCGCTTTAATGATTTAAGTTCCACGATTGATTCATTTAAATTTTTTATAACTGGTGAATTTCAAAAGATCACGGATTCAGTAAATAAATGGTCAAATAAAATAACAAATATTGAATCGTCAGTCACTTCTCTTATGGAAAGAATTTGTAACCTTGACCAAGAGGTAACTAAAATTCAACGCTACGAGTCGGAATTAAAGGAGTTAAAATCTTCATTAAAGGACTTAAAAGATGTTCAAAACAAAAATGAGCAATGGGTGAGGCGTTCGAATATACAAATTAACGGAGTCCCTTATAGAAAGGGTGAAAACCTCATGCATTTATTGAAACAACTTGCCGACAAGTGCAGCTTTCCTTTGTGTACTGAAAAGGATATAGATTTTGTTACCAGGGTTGCGACTAGAAATGATCGTGATAACAACGCACCGAAACCTATCATTCTAAAGATGCAATCGCGTTATAAGAAAGATGATTTTTTATCTTCACTTCGTAAAGTCGGAAGCCTGAAAGCGTGTGATTTTGGATTTTCAGGGAATCAAAATCCAGTATATGTAAATGATCATCTATCTACTCGGAACAAGGCCATTCTTAAAGAAGCTAAGCGCAGGGCTAAGGAGAAAGGTTACTCTTATTGTTGGGTTCGTAATTGTACAATTATGGTTCGGCGCACTAACGATTCGCCAATTTTGCATATTACATCTGAAGAATGTTTAAAAAAAATTGCATAGGTGTTAGTCTGTCTTTTTATTGTCCTTACGGGGATTTATTATTGTTAATGTTAAATTTAATTTACTTAATACTCACTAATTTAGCAATATCAATTTTTTTTAGCTTTATTTTCTACTTTTTTTATAACGATAGTATATATATATGCAATGAATCCATTATTTATAAAAATATAAAGTATTGTGTGGTGAATGTTTATTTGTTAGTATTCTCAAACTTGATTATATATGAAATTGAAGGGGAACGATCAAAGTCATTCGAAGAACAGATAATGTCATATTATTGTTTTTGCATAATAACAATAAATAAGTATTATTTAATTAGTAGTTACTATGGCCCTTAGTGTATTTTACCAAAATGTCCGTGGCTTGCGGACTAAAACCAAACAATTTTATTTAAATTTAATGAATCAAAATTATGACATCGTCTTTTTAACAGAAACCTGGCTTTTGCCTGGTATTTTTAATGACGAATTGTTTGATTCCCGATATAACGTTTATCGTACGGATCGAGACTATGATCGTCTCAATGTCACTATGGGGGGTGGTACCTTGATTGGTGTTCGCAAAGAATTTAGTATTGATATCAGTGAAATTAGTTTGTTACCTGAGTTTCCCGGGGCAGATGTTACAAACTTAAATATAGTATTTTATAACGGTTCTATGAAAAAGATTTTGCGTCTTTTTTGTTGTTACTTTCCACAAAATAATTACCAGTCGGAATCACAACTTATCTTTTTTGAATATATTTCGAATTTAGTTTTGGATCACCCCTGTGACGATATTATCATAGTGGGTGATTTTAATATTAGGGAAGCTGAATGGTCGGCGTCTAGCAATATTGATGATAAATCAGTCAGTCTATTATATCCTTGTAATAGTGTTCTCACACATAATTTGTCTGCATTTTTAAGCTTTTCTAATTTAAAACAATTTAACCACATTCGGAATGTGAATAATCGTTTACTGGATCTTATTTTCTCCAATTTAAGTTGCATTATATCGGGTACGAGTCCACTGGTCGAACCCGAGGATTCTCATCATCCTGCCCTATCTATAAAAATAAATCTTGATTTACCTAAGCGCCATTTACAACAAGCGCGTCGTACGGTTCGTCTGTATTATGATGCAGACTATGATAATATTAACGCGGAACTGTCAAATATCTCTTGGGAGCAGAAGTTACAAGACAAAGACATTAATCAAGCAGTTAAAATATTTCATAGTATTATAAATAATTTAATAGAGCGATTCGTTCCTTTAAAGTTAATACGGGAAGGTAATAAATATCCGTGCTGGTATTCTCGACAATTAATAAGGCTAATTAATAAAAAACGGAAATTACACAGGAAATGGAAGATTTACAGGCGGGAGAGTGATTATGATAAGTTCTCAGAGATTCGACTATTAACCAAAAGTTTACAGATTACATGTTACAATTTTTTCTTAGAAAAAATTGAATGCAACATTCAGAGTGATTCCAAAAAGTTCTGGTCGTATATAAAATCTAAAAAAGGTCATAATAATATCCCGGACACTATGCACTTAAACTCACAAATAGAATCTAACGGGCAAGACATCGCTAATTTATTTAACAATTTCTTTCATTCCGTATTTGAAGCGGAAAATACTTCTCCAAGATCTATCTATAGTGATATTAGTTTACATCAGACAACTATCAGCTCTGTCGAAATTACTTATGAGATAGTGGAACGTTATTTGAAAAAATTAGACATAACTAAGGGTAGCGGTCCAGATGGACTGCATCCTATTTTTATAAAAAAATGTAGTAAATTTCTCTGTTTGCCCCTAACTATACTGTTTCAGAAATCATTGAGCTCTGGTTGTATACCAGCTGAATGGAAGAAGTCCTTAGTTACACCAATTTTCAAAAGTGGGGATAAAAGTGATATTAAAAACTATCGTGCCATCTCTAAATTATCAATCATTCCTAAACTTTTTGAAAAGATTATTTGCGACGCCATGTTTCCATTAATTAGACCTTTACTTACTTCTAATCAACATGGTTTTGTAATAAAGCGTTCCACTGAATCTAATCTTTGTGAATTTCTGGACATTGTTTTAAAAGCAATGGAGGCTGGTCATCGTGTGGACGTAGTGTACACCGATTATTCTAAAGCATTTGATAAAATTTCTCATAGTGTTCTTATAAAAAAACTAGAATTCATCGGTGTCCACGGCGATCTACTCCGTTGGCTAACATCTTATCTTCGCGAGAGATCACAGGCTGTTGCTGTTAAAGGTTTCATATCAACTTTTGTTCCAATTACGTCCGGTGTTCCTCAAGGTTCTCACCTTGGACCTTTATTATTCAACATTTTTATTAACGACGTCACTAATTGTTTTCAAAATTCTTCAGTCTTATTATATGCAGATGATACTAAGATTTTCAAAATTATTAAAGATAATCAAGACTGCCTTAAATTACAAAAAGACCTTTATGAATTAGGTCAATATTGTATTAATAATAGTTTACATCTCAATTTAGATAAATGTTGTACAATTATGTTTTCTAGGAAAAAGGAACAAATAACCTATAACTACTCTATGTTTGACACCAAATTGAAACGTGTAACTGAAGTCAAAGATCTTGGAGTTCTTCTAGATGACCAGCTTTTCTTTGATAAACATATTGAAAAAATAACAAAAAAGTCTTATCAGATGCTTGGTTTCATTTTTCGACAAGGAGCTGATTTCAAAAACCTTCATACATTAGTCATATTGTACAACGCATACGTTAGATCAATACTCGAATACGCATCGACTGTCTGGAATCCGCAATACTCAAAATACATCAACTTAGTAGAAAAAGTTCAAGAGAAGTTTTTCAAAAGAATATTTTACAAATTTGGCTCTTATCCAAGACTTTACTCATTGCGGAAGCGTAGAGAACATCGGGATCAAGCGTTTCTTTATAAGATTTTAAACAGCCTAGTTGACTCTCCATATTTGCTCAGTCAAATTTCATTCAGGTGCCCTCGTATAAGTGCTCGCAACAAATCTACTTTTGTCGTTCCTTTTCGTAGAACGAATTATGCAAGAAACGCGTTCATTGCAAGAGCTTGTCGGAATAATAATAGGAAATATCATCACCTTGACCTTTTCAATAATGGATTCAAAACATATATATCTTTATTGAAGAAATAATATATAAATAGTTTAATTTGTTAAATAGTTTAATTTGTTAATCTTTTACTTATTTTTTTTTTTTTTTCTTTTAATTTATACTTTTAATTTTAATTTTCTACATTTATTTACCATCTTACTTTCATATTTATATTTATTGTATTGTTCACTTCCTTCTCTCATTCGTGAAAACTTTGTTGGCATGCTTATTAATTTTATGTTATAATTTTTTGTAATAATTTAAGTGCTGTTTGTTTTCCAATTTAAATAAATAAATAAATAAATAAATAAATAAATGTTGTGCCGACCCCACTTAGAGCGCGATAAGGGAGGATGATAATGTTAATGATGTTGATAAATATAGTTTTCATATGATCTCTTTTACATAGCCTCCACATGAGCTTTTACCTATCTTTTGTAACAGTAAAGACAATCAATAGATTTCTAAACGTACGTACGTTATTTTTATTCTTTGGAAGCGATACAGAAGTGTTAATAAAGTAGTGCACATAATAAAAATAACATCTCTTTGTATCAAAAAGCAATAAAGGACATTCGTATAGTTCATAAGAATCACCGTGCCTTTTTCTATACCGTTGCATATTGCATCATAAAGCGGCGCAATAAAATCGGGATCTACTGTTACGAGTTCTCTTGAAACTACAACAATGGCACTCGCTTTTTGTATGAACTACTATTGAAAAGCTGCCGTTGACAGCACCTTTATATTGCGTTTATTATTATATTTCAACGATTCTGTTGAATCTACTATCTAACTACCTATATGCATATTACTTACCACATATATAATACCTATACATTTGGCACATCATCCTCCTGCTTTTACCACACTTTAAGTTGGCTCGGATGTGACTTAAAGCTGTGATGGCCTAGCGGTGCGACCGTGTGAATCTCTAGAGACGATCATGGGTTCAAACCCGGGCAGACACCAATGAGTTTTTCTATTAAAACTTATGTGTCTAATTGATAATAGCAATTTATCACATGCTTTTCGGTGAAGGAAAACATCGTGAGGAAACCTGCATATCTCTAGAGAATCCTAGGGATATGTGTAACCTACCAACCCGCATTGGAGCAGCGTGGTAGGTCTTAGCTCCAACCCTTCTCTCCAAAAATGGAAAGTGGAGGCCTATGCCCAGCAGTGGGATAGTAACAGGCTGTTACATTACATTACATTACAAGTTGGCTCGGCACATGTTATAAACATGCTGTCACATTATTTGGCTGCGTTTTTACGACCGGCCGTCTGCCTGAAGTCAACATACCTTAGTCGTACTTTACGACACTTCGATAAGAAAGAGGAGGGGAGAGGGTCAACTTACCTTAGTCGCCTTTTACGACACCTCGGTAAGAAATGAGATTGATTATTTTAGTCAGCCGGATACCACACGGCGGGTCGACTCACCTTAGTCGCCATTTACGGCACCTCGGTAAAAAATGAGGGCGCTCTATTCTTATATTATCGGATCTTATCCGGCTAAGATAAATATCACTTGGCACGTATCAAACTAAAAAAAATCTTTACCGGAGTTTCTCATGAAAGCTTATATATCACAATTTTTCTGGCATAATTTATAAATATAAATTGATTAGGTTTGTTATATGCTAATATATGTTACAATTATAGTTAAGAAAAATCTTTTGTATAATCTACTCTCTGAAGAGAGCGGATCGGAGTCCTAGGATAGTAATGAGATAATGTAATTAGGTACCAAATAATTAGAAACAGCAAAACTTGTTTATTTTGCCTATTTCCATAGCATTATGTCTTACGGAATATTGCTATGGGGTAAATGCGCCGATAGTGAAAAAATTTTTGTCTTACAAAAAGAGCTATACGTGGCATTTATAATTTAAGACCGCGTGATTCCTTGCGAGAGAAGTTTAAAGTAATAGGTATTCTTACATTTGCTTCACAGTATATTTTAAGCAATTTAATTTATGTACATAAAAATATAAGGAATTATAAAACGATAGGTGATGTATACAATAGACAAAGCAGGAACCGACATAAGCTTGCAGCTCCTGCTTTGCGCCTTACAAAAAAAAAGTGCGTAACTCGTTTGTGGGTTTTGGTATAAGATTCTATAATAAAATTCCGCAATCAATTTCAGCTTTGCCATTGCAGCAGTTTAAAAACACTGTTAAAAATAGGCTGATACAGAAAGCCTACTATACTATTGAAGATTATTTAGAAGATAAGAATGTGTGGATATAGCTCTCTTTAAACCTGTACAAGACAGTAACGACTGAATGTAAATAGTATTAAGAATTATATGTTTAAAAGAGCAACCGCCGAGTTTCTTGCTGGCTCTTCTCGGTAGGAACAGCTTTCCGAACCAGCGGTAGAGTTGACGATTCAAAAGCACTTGTTTAACAAGTTTATTTGAATAAAGAATATTTTGAATTTGAATATTTTGAATTGAATTAGTATTATTTCCGTTTATTAATTACTAGCCGTTTCGCCCGAGTGAAAATCTCTGTATCATAATTTTTTTTTAAACTTAAAGGCAAAGGTAGTTATCGTGAGTTAATTATAAGAGATTTTTGAACAACTTGCACCGTTTACTTAGCGCACGCAAGGATAGCTCAAAATTTAGCCGTTTTCGCAATATTTTTTATTGCTGCTTCTCTCCTATTCATCTTAGCGCGATATATTATATAGCCTTCCTCGATAATGGACTTTCTTATACTCAAAGCATACGTTCAAACAATCAAACAAACTCTTCAGCTTTATACCTTAGTCGATCTTTTATCACGCGCGAGGCATGAATTTCGAATATTCTCTTATATAATATATAGAAAGAGGAGATACTAAGAACAATTTATTACTGCTATATAAAGTAACTACATCTTACAGATGATATCACCCTATAGGGACAGTAAAATTCGAAATCAGACGAAAGGGACTTTGATGTGAGCGACCTCAAATCTTTGGTAAGAAACTTTGCGAAGCTTCAAGGAAAGCCGAACTTTGCTAAGTTTGTTATGGAACCCTCTTAATAATCGCTTGATTGCGTTTAAATCGCATTTTGGTGATGTAAACGTTATTAAAGGAATTGCTGAGAGTGAAATTATCAGTCAAGGCGGGATGAATTTTCACTTTAGAATTTGGTTCATTTGAAAAATTTATAAGGCAAATCTAATGTAAAATTTATAAGAAAAATCTACGTGAAATATTTATAGTTCCCGTACTTAGTTACGTTACTTATTACGTTGCCCACTTTTACAAATTCATATTATTCTTTATTCAAATAAACTTGTAAATAAGTGCTTTTGAATCGTCAACTCTACTACTCTACAGTTATCCAAATTAACTAGGAAGCCAATTTTGAATATTTCTCGACTTGTATAATTTTAAAAAACTGCCGTCATACGCTAAACTACGTAGCCAAACTCAGTCCAGGGTGGAGTGGCGACTTCCGCTAGTATATTATGTATTGTGATACTGATGGGTGGGATACAGACACGAGCAATCAATGAATGTTTATATCAAAAAGTAATCAAATAGCGATCAAAGTTAGAAAGTCGTCTTCATCATGATCATTCTCTTAGCCTTATCCCACTCTAAGTGGGGTCGGCACAATTTATCTTCTTCTTCCATTCTCCTCTATCATTCGTCAACTCTGGTGCCACTCCTTTAATATGCATATCATTTTTCATACGATCCATCCATCTTTTTTTCACCCAAGTCATATATCCATCCACATTCATATTTAAAAGTCTTTTGGTCATAAGATTTTCAACCCTCCTCATTATATGACCATTAGGAAGACGTTTATTGGTATTTGTCCTACAAGATAGGTAGAAAACCCCAAACTGATGAACGGATCACGGAGATTCGTGAAATATGAGAACCTTGCCATTCGAATTCCTTGCCAAGATCATTGTCAAGCAGTGGAAGTCCATCATTATCCCGCTCTAAGTGGGGTCGGCAAAACATGTTATAAACATGTTGTCACTTGGTTTGGCTTCGTATTCTACGACCGGCCGCCTGCCTAACCTTACCTTAGTCGTATTTTACGACACTTCGATAAGAAGAGGGTGGTGTATTCTACACAACCGGATACCACAGGATGAGTCAACTTACCTTAGTCGCCTTTTATAACACCCCGGTAAGGAATGAGGATGGTCTATTCTATTCAGCCGGATACGACACGGCGTATGCGGGAAGTAATATAAATAATAATTACATTTTTAAATGAACTATAGATGGAAAATGACAAATGGAAAGCAATGTTTAAGCGACGATTTATATGCTTAAGTGGATTATAAAGACCTTGCACATGGCAATAGCCGCGGCCAGTAGTGCCAGTACAAAAAAACTGTAGTGCCGGTGGATTTTTTTATTATTATGTTTTTTTTTGTGTAAGTTTTAATTACGACAGTTGTATATTTTTTTAATAAATATGTACTCTTATTACTTACTCCATCTACTTTGTATATTTATACATTACATTAACAATGGAACTACTATATTGAAGTACAATAAAGTAAATAATTTCAAGTTACAATCTAGCCATAAGGCTAGTAAGCAATTTATAGCATTAAGCGTTACTTTCCGGAGATCCATAATACAAAATTAATAATAAAATTATTTGGTTTATAATCCGCGATAAAGTAAAATAGAAAATATATATAATGCTAAATGTAGAGTAGACAATCGGTTTTCATACCTGATACGTGTAGGATTCGTAAAGACACACACACAAACCTCCACTACCGCCACCACAATACACAAGCATTACACACGATCACTATCACAAACAACAATCGTTTCGCATCACAACTGAAGCATCATAAGGAGATAGATAAGGAGATACATAAGGAGATAGATTCCACAACAAAATCGCAAAACGAAGCATTATCCAAACAAGCTTAGCTACAAGTACTATATTTATACTAATCGGTTCAACTCCACCATCAGCATTACATTTAGCATTACCTATACATTTGGCACCAGCTTAGCACTTAGCATTATATCTCTTCTCTCTTCTTCGTCGTTCCCTCACTGCTGAGGATCGTGACTCCATCCAAATCTGGCCACCAGCTGCCTCCATTGGTTATGCTCCTCTGCCTGGTGAAATGCGTAACTGAGAGGTACCTTAATTCTAGTCTAAACTTATAAATTAACTTATATCTAATAACTGGTACAGATAAGATCAGGTTCAGTTTTTCTTGTGTTCTTTTACGTAGCTCTAACACCTCCTAAAATAAAAATGAATACTGCGGTCTATAGTGTATTTGAAATCAAACCCTCAATGACTGAGAATTATTGATGCCTATTAAATTTAAGAATAATCTTGATGCTATGTCACTTGGCACTAGCAGTAAAACGAAACAGGTGTCGAACAATCTTTTCACATTTGTCCGCATCGTGCTCACAAACTGGTGCTCGTAAAAACTTACCACTTCATCGAGTAGGCTACATCGAATCGCCTTCCCTCGACAACGTTCGTTTTCCTTCGGATTCCATCGTGCCTTTTGGGCGGGCAGAACTTCAGTCTACGACGGCTGCTTCCACGGACGGACGTTACGGGGTGAAACATTATAATACTGTGAAACATCGTTAAACATAAAAAAATTCAAACCAACAACTGAAAATGTTGGATTGTTCTTCGTAAAGTAATTACAATACGAACATAAAATAAATGTCTGATGTGCATGTGTTTAATATAGTGTAATTAATAGATTTGTGAACCAAATTACTGACTTGAGTTCGCCGGAAATGATGTTGGGGTGGTTTAATACGAGTTTAACATTCAATAAGGTAAGAAGTGTTAATTTTTGGTGTGATAAAGAAGATGTATTGGTTTTCGGTCAAATTTTATATCGTAGCTGTATTTTAGAGCGATTTTTCCTTTTTTCGTAGATGATAAAGTACACAAATGTGTAAGTATCCGTTGTTCAAAGAACTTGCGTGCGTGCAAGTAAGTGATAAAATTTGCATGCGGATTTGCATTTTCTAATGAAAGGTTATTTTCTATTGAAAGTATTCAGTATAAGGTGCGGTTTATAAATGGTTTAAATATAATTTATATTTATAAATTAATTACAAAATTGTTAATTCTGATTAATATTCATGGAAATTAGATATTAATTGAATCGCAGGTTCAAACCCGGGCAGATACAAGTGAGATTTTCTATTAAAACTTACATCTATTTATCACACGTTTTCGGTGAAGGAAAACATCGTGAGGAAACCTGCATATCTCTAGAGAATTCTAGGGATATGTGTATTTGGAACATTGGAGCAATGTGGTAGAACTTAGCTCCTATCTTTCTCTCCAAAAACAGAGAGAGGAAGGCTATGCCCAGCAGCGGGTTAGTAACAGGCCACTACTTTACTCTATTTTTTTTGCCTGATGTCTTTTTATGAAGCGTATAGACGATTTCTCGATTGCGATGGCTCAGCACTGAGAGTGTGAGACTCTTACCAGGGATTCCCGGGATCATATCTCGAGCAGATATCTACGTTTCCTATAAAGCAATGTGGTTTTTATCGATATTATATAGCCATATATTTTAGCCTGTCAATATATATGTTGACTGGCTCGTTGGTTCAGTTGATAGTGAACCTGCCTTTTTCTCCGTGGGTCACGGTTTGAGTCCCGCCAGGGGCGAACATTTTCTAACCAAAATTTGTTGGTTCTTCGAGCCTGGGTGTTTATATGTATTTAAGTATGTATTTAAAATTATATAAGTATATATTTACCAGTTGTCTCTCTCCCCATACACTTAACACAAGTATTTTAGTTACTTATTTTGGGGACGAATTATTATAATGCACTCAAGTGAAGACAAATGCCATTTACAAAGGACATTCTGATGTCCTTTGTAAATTCCTAGAATGTGTGTAACCTACCTAAAGGTGAAGATGGTAGACGTAGCCTCCAATTCGAGTGAGGCCATTAGCTGTGAAAAATTATAGGCTGTTACTAACTTTTACATGCGTAGTTCTTCATATAGTCTTTGTTGTTAATACGCAAATTTATTGCAATGTTTAATTTCAGGAAACTTAAAAATTAAGTTTTGGTACATACATAATCTCTCGTTGTAGTTTTTACAAGGAACGGAAACGATTATAGTTTGATAGGTGCTATTAAAATCTGTACCTGTGGGTCAACTTAACTTAGCCTCTTTAACGACACCTCGGTAAGAAATGAGGATGGTCTATTATATTCAACCGGCTACCACACGGCGTTCCGATGTATTTAAGAATTAATCCTAAATATTCACCCGTGTGAATATTTCGCACGCTTAATATTAAAGTGATGAAGCATGAATTAAGTCACTTTAGTTGTTTTATGGCAAAATGCAATAAAGTGTAGCTTTGCGCCTACAAAACTCGTTTTTGTTATAGAGACCCTTAACTTTAAAAAGCATGAAAATGTGATGGCATGATGGCATTGAAATGAGGATTGTTACTTAATGTTACCTACTTAATTAAGTCTAATTTTGTATTCGGTCATTTTATTACTAAACGTGCAATTTGATTTTGATATTTGCTTAACAGATTTCATTAGTTTAATGCTAACGGACACAAGCTAATGGATATTGGTAACATTTGAAACCCGCTTTTGAATAGTACAGAATCTGATGTTTAATCTTTTAATCCGTGTTCTAGAACACTATCGGTGTCGGATTCGTGCCTCTATATATAGTATACTACAAAATGTACAGGATTGGTTATCTGCAATTCTCCAAATACATTTGGGGCTTTGTTTATTTGATGCCCTTTTACCGGATTTTTGTTTGGCGAGGACGTTAAATTGCTGAGTTTTTCGCTGGAGCGTTAACGATTCTAGGCCGTAATACCACGCGAAAAACAGAATAATAATTTATTTAACAAGATAATTTGAACAGATTATTTGGTACAACTTTGTCAATATTAGTATCAAAAGCTATTTAACTATTTGATGATTTATAAGCTTTCATGAATTTTTCAATTGGTCGCAATTTGAGTTGTACTCAGATAATTTCAGAGTTTTAAAACGGGTTGATACAAGTGCTAAATTGCTTCTTCGTTTTTAAAACGCCTATTTAATAACTATATGCTCTTCTAAAGCTAATGAGGTTTATAACGTTTTGTATTAGAAACCATCAGGTATCAATTTAACATTCAATAGTAAGTACTTTAACCATGTATTTTCAAATGTTTTTCAACGAAATAGAAAATCATGGCTTTGCTACTAAAATGCATTCAAACCATATTCGTTCGTGAAGAGAGAAAGAGAGAGTGATACAATTGCGACCCCGTAAGGCATTATAGACAGACTTACCCTTATGCTAATATATTGTGTGACTTCATTGAGTTCATGCAAATTGACTTCTAATCGTACATGTTTTTTATTTGGTGAGATATTCTAGCTGCGATAAATTAATTTATTGATTAATTTATGTATAAACTATGATAAGATTAGCAGAGGATTATAAGTTATTTTTATGTTAGTTTATATTATTTCGGCCATTTATTATATTATTTTTTTGTGAATAGTAGAATAAGTTCGGAGTTCATTATTCAAATAGGCGGGGTGGCGGTGGACGTATCCAATAGCGGAAGTCGTCACCCCTGCCCTATGACGAGTTTGGCCACAAGTTGGGCGTTTCTCGCCAGTGGTAAATAGAATCCCCACAGATAACCACTTAAAAATGAAAAAAAAAAAAAAGCTGCGAACAGCTTTTAATTACTGTGACAAAGAAACTAACGAGGTATCTTACAAGAATATCAATATAAAGTAAGTAGTAAGTATAAGTATATATATATATATATATATATATATATATATATATATATATATATATATATATATATAATGTAGTGACGTAGCTAAGTAACCTTAAATGCTCCAGGGCCTTGCCCCAGGGCAAAAAATAAACTAGGGCTCCAATTAAACTATTTAAAAGTAATTTGATTCGTATTCTTCATGTTCCAAATTCAAAGTACTCCAGGAGAGGAGGAGCTGGCAAGTTAAGAGCCCCCTGATATTTGGGGCCCTGGGACCCTAACCTGGATAGATCTGCGGTTTCTATGCCACTGATAATGCCCTATGACATCTAAAAGATATTGTTGTAATTTTTTATTTTTTGCTTTTTATTGTTACACTCGCATCTGCACGAGACTTATTCTGCATGAAGTGCATTTCGGGAAAAAGCCTATGTCATTCTTCAGTCCTTTAACTACTTCATGTTTTCATACAAAAATTTCTATTGAAACGTTCTTCCGCTTAAATATAAAAGAAGGACACAAACATGTATTAATCATAGTAGTATAGATTAGAATAAGTATTAGAATAAGTAGTTCTTGTTTAAACTTATACGGAAATTATATATAGACTTGAGAAGTAATTAAGGGTAGTATAATATCCACTTAACTTAACGTTCAACAATATTTATCCTATTTAGAAGCTACCTCAGGCATATAGAGAGAAAGTAAACAGATGGATTGATTATCATTAAGTTTGTTTTGTTTGTTCGATAATACCATTATCTACACAGTTTGGAGGTATTTAGTCAAATATTACTGTGGTGTATGAGTATGAGTTTATTTATTGAGTACAGGCTCATTTACGTACTGATTGTGTCACTACACGTCCAGACTCACTTACGACTCTGGTGCAACTAACGTGGTGCGCTTGAGACAGTGTGATATTGATGTATGATATGTTTGTGTCTTTATACAAAAACACAAAGTAATAATAACACATGTCAACCCATATACACCACAATTATTATCATAATCATCATAACGGTACATCCAGTGTTAAGTTATCAGAAAAACATATTAAAATGTTTAACATTACGCCATCAAAGCGGTAGATAGAGTCAGCAATAAAATCACGAAGCTTTGCGATTTACTAAGTAATTCTTGCTTCTCATATCCTAGAAGTCTCTTTTGTTAAAGAGGTCTTTTATCTAACAAAGTAAACTAATTATTCTAACAAGCATTTTCAAAGAATCGACTTAGAATTTAGTGTAGTCTAAGAGAGAGATATTGTGTTTGTTTGTACGCGTAGCTTTTACTTCATATAATATGCACGCTATACTCCGGTATAGCATTATTTATTACTAAGTAACATGTGATATTATTCAGTTTATAAGGTTAGCATTTTTATTCAGAGGCAACTTTATTGTAAGGTCTCGTGGACTTTACAGTATTTAGCAAGGCCTATATTTACTTTGCGACACAAATTACATGTGATGACTGTTTGATGGTTTATGGGTTTATGGTATTTTCACTATAATGAAAGTTTTTGAACGCTTTTGTTTTTATAATGAAAACCTCTACATCCGCATTAATTCGCATCGGACCAGTGTGACCAGTGTGCTTAGTGCGAGTTTTTTTTAACTTACTCGATCGCGTTAATTTTTTGTATGGCGCTGGAACATAGGCCACAAGATGTCGCTGTTGCAGCGTCATACAAATTGGCGTTACGCTAACGCAATCGAGTCGGTTAAGAAAACTCGCACTAAGCACACAGATCTGACTTTTTGGACTGGCCCGTTGGCGCAGTGGGTAGTGACCCTGCCTTCAGCACGGTGGCTGGTGGGTTCGATTCTCGCCGAGGACCAATATTTTCTATAAATGAATTAGTTGGTCTTCGAGCCTTGGTGTATATTTGTATTTAAGTATGTATTTAAAAAATATACAAGTATATATTCAACAGTTGCCTGTCTACCATAATACAATAATTAAGCTACTTACTTTGGGGACGGACGACCGTGTGTGTAAGTGTTATATATATATTATCTTAGCCAAGTAATGGGAAAGTAGTAGGCCCGTATTATACGTTTGTGGCTTAAAAAATTGAAGAATTTGGTTTATAAATAACGGTAGCAGTTGATTAAAAGCGGGATGCAATCAATACAATGCGATTGTCCTAAATGAATTCGTTCGTGCCTTAGCTCTGGAGGCAATCACTGTGACTGGACCAATAGAGAGGTGTCGTACCCTTCTATTTGTATGCCTAGTTCTTAATTGGAATATCCAGTTTTTAATTCTTATCAGTTTGTTTAAAATGGGTGCATACATTTACCCTTCATATTTACATTATGAAACTATTAAAATTAGTCCCTATGTCCAGTCACTAACAGTCACTTGTTACGAATAAACATTCAAAATGTTGAAATACCAAAGAGATTTTCCAAAAACCATAACACATTTTATATACACAATTTGTGTAAATCAAATGAGCCGCCGAGACAAATTGAGTTTTCTTAAAAGGCCCACGATCAAGAAGAAGCCCAGAGATCACGTCTTGGATCCATACATCATCACCCTTTTAAGGCGGGTATACTCTAGGCATTTATACACACACACATATACATATATTATCGCATTTTAATTATTAATATCAGTACGCATTGACTCCACTGGATATGTCTACTTTCTAAAAAACAAAAATAAAATAATTTCTTTTTGGCGTAGCCTTTTAAAATACATGAAATTATTTTAACTTCAGTAGGTAGTTAGATACTGCCCCTAACATCTCAGCTTGAAGTACCGCCCACCTGCAGTTCCGTCGTGACCACGATCCATGCAACTGGGTCGAAATATCGGCGAATCAAAACAAATTACCGTGGTATGTACCCGAAACAAATACATTATAATTATGTCTTCAAACCACGAATATTCAAGTATAAAATCATTAATTATTTAAACTTTGCCAACCTCGCAATAAACTTAGTAAAGAGAGATTATGTATTAACAATTTTCTAAAAGGAAATTCTATAACAAGCGGATGTACAAATTTTCCCGCGAGTAGTCAAAAGAGTACTCTAGTTTTCACTATGCCATCGATATTTTATAGAGAAACTTATCTGCGATTTATAGCTAATTAATTTTGGCTGTATCATCTCGGCCTATCCGATGAACAAAGCTATATGTTCTCTATAAAAAAAATAGAACATGTTACTTTATTATTCGGTTTGGTCAACTGACAAAAATAATTCTTCGCAACTGTTAAACTGCTCAATTTTAATTTTGTTATAGTGCACATTTAAAAGCGATATATTCGAAAAACGTTTTTTTTTATGAAAGCACATAATTATAAAAATCCTTGTAGGAATTGAATAACTATTGAATAAATTAATTCAAGAAAGGTTCTTATTTTGTTTAAACGGCGGTAGCGGAATGGTTAGGGTGATAGACTTGCGATCGAGAGATCGTGGGCTCGAATCCCGGCCATTACACTACCGACGTGAACCCACTTCTAACACAAGCATTTAGCTTAGCTGGAGGGGTAAACAAGTTTACTACTAATTAGTTACCCAAATTGCTAGTAACCTTTAAACTAGAGATGTGCAAAAATAGTCGATTTTCAATGTAATCGATTATTTTTTTTCAAAATAATCGATTTTTAATAATCGGTTTTTTTTTTTGAATGGATTTTTTTAAAATCGATTATTTTAGGTATCCCGTTTTCTTTTTTACTCTTTTTCTTGATCTTTAAGATTAGATATGCATTGTTGGATGTAATCAATTAAGCCAAACTACACATTTAAATCCAATTTCACAAACAGCGCATTTGATATTATTTCTTGGTAGTTGTCCACTTTAATTAGCATTTATTGTAATTAATTATTAATATTAAAAAAGACAACTTCTGAAATAGAAAAAAGTAGATTTTTAAAAAATCGATTATTTCGGGAAAATAGAATCGGTTTTTTTTAAATTTGTTATTTTTTAAGGAATAAAAATCGATTACTTATTAGTCGATTTTTTCTACTTCAAGTCACATCACTACTTTCAACTAAAAAAAGACAATGAAATTGTTATAAAATATTGCAGTCAATTTTGAATTCTAATTGAAACAAACATTTAGTAAACCCAATTTAATTCTGCGCATCTCAAATGCAATTAAGCTCAGACAAGAATTAACTATCGTAAGTTTTAAGATACGTTACATACACTTTAACTTCGTACAGAACAGGATTACGGTCCAATCCCTTACATTAAAGAGGCTTTCGCTAAGGGGAACATAAGCTGCACTCTTTAGCTACATTTTCACTTTTTGAGTCTGCCTTCAGGATGTTTCTTATATTGCTACTTAAGACCGGATTAAGAAAATGTTTAAAGCTTAATGTTGCGATCTTACTAAATTTATATCTAAACCGAGTCTACAACTTTTACTACTAAGTCTACTAAATTTGTTATAATATGTATAACAAATTTTAAACATATAAATACCATTTGTTTCAATAATTTAAGAGTAAAGGTGCTATAGTAGACGTAAATTCATAATAATATTGTTATAAGTTTTTAAAATTATCGGAAATATTGAAAACTATTTAGTTTACTGAAGCAAAAGTAATAATGAAATTATTTTGCTATAATCCGCGGTTATAGAAAAATAATTTTATTATTAACTTTTGTGTTATGGATCTCCGCAAAGTAACGACTAAATCTAAAAACTATTTTTATTTTTCTTTTAAACAGATTACTAGTAATTTGGGTTTCAAATTACTAGTAAAATTGTGAACCCCTGCAGCTAAGTAAGCTAAATGCTTGTGTTAAGAGTGAGTTCACGTCGGTAGTATAATGGCCGGGATTCAAACCTACGACCTCTCGATCGCAGGTCCGTTACTTTAACCAATCCGCTATCGCTGTTTCATTATTTTTAAAAATCCTAATGCAATTAGTATCTTGTTACTATGTCTTCCCAGAAGAAAATTTAAATGGGTTTTTACCCTAAATTATTACCTATCTGGCTTATGATGCTGTTATGAAACGGCAGTTAACATTACAATTCCCTAAGTTACACGGCTGTCTCTTAATACCATTTAGAGTTCTCTGACAATAGATTCCTCAGAGTTAATTTCCTATCGTCAATATATTCTACTTAAAATGTACGACAAAACCGGCCAAGAAATATATAGCCCCAGCATATTTTGTATGCATATTTGTATGCATATTTGTATGCAATGACGTGTTCTGAATGAAACAGCTTGCGAAGTTTGCTAAACACCTGAAGAAAATTCGCGTTATATTCCTTGCTACTTAGAATAATTAAACAGAGTATTATAAATTTTGTCTAAACTCACTTTTCAGTATATCTTAAATTTTAGTTCAATATAGTCTACACAATAAAATTAAAACAAAAGTAATAATAAAATTATTTTGCTATAATCCGCGATGAAGTAAAATAGAAAATATATATAATGCTAAATGTAGAGTGGACAATCGTTTATCATACCTGATACATGTAGGAGTCGTAAAAACACATGCACAACCTCCACCACCGCCACCATGATACACAAGCACTATATACGTTCACTATCACAAACTCAACAATTGTTTCGCCCCGCAACCGAAGCATCATCAGGAGATAGACTCCACGACCAAAATCGCAAAGGTCCACTCTACATTTAGCATTATATATATTTTCTATTTTACTTCATCGCGGATTATAGCAAAATAATTTTATTATTACTTTTGTATTATGGATCTCCGCAAATTAACGCCTAATTCTATAAATTATATAAAATTAAAAGCAAAAAAACATAAACGATTTTTATTTTCATGTAAATTTTGTTGTAAAATAATAATGATCTGAGAAGGTATTTATTTTAGATATACATCACTAAAGTCACTTTTACAAATAAAGTAGCTTTGGACTTTTTAATTCTTATATATGATAATTTTATCAATTTGTTGGTCTTCGAGTTTGGGTGTATATTTGTATTTAAGTCCTGTCACCCATAACTCAAGTATTAAGTTATTTACTTTTGAGGACTATTTTCCTATTTTATTTAAATTTAAATTTAATTTTATGATCACTGGAAGATTGCTAGTAACAATTAAATGGGTAACACAATTCTTATTTAACACTAAGTTAATTCTACGGTTAAGGTGACTATTCTCAAGGGAAATCTCGTTCTCCCAATGTCCGTATCTCGGAGCAAAATTTACTTTTAACAAAATTCTATTTCGGTCTCTAAAACGTAGACACTACAGTTTTTGTTTACCTATGGAACATTGTAAGTAAAATAAGTAAGTAGCGGCCTGTTACTATCCCACTGCTGAGCATAGGCCTCTTCCTTCTGTTTTTGGATGCAGGTTTCCTCACGATGTTTTCGTTATTTAATTATCAATTAGACACATAAGTGTTAACAGAAAAACTCATTGATGTCTGCCCGGGTTTTAGCCCGCGACCTTTTTCGAAAGAGTCGAACTGTGTTACCGCTGGGCCATCACAGCTGGTGGAACATAGTGATCCCAGTAAATTTTATTTATAAATATATAAAGCGTTCCAGGCAACATTCGTTTATCATAAATAATTCCAACAAATGGAACACGTTACCTAGTCGTAAACGCCACATGCCCAGTCAGACGGTTGGCGACGACACTAATCCTTTTAGTGGATAACGAACTACCTACGCATACTCAGATAACAAGCCATTCTACTGTTACCCATTTATTTTGAAATTGTTTTTGAAATATAAACGTGGATTATTTATAAGCCGTGTGGTATCGGGCTGAGTAGGATAAAACATCCTAATTTTTTACCGAGATCTCGTAAAAGCGACTAAGGTAAGTTGACTCGCCGCGTGGTATCCGGTTGAGTAGAATAGAACACCCTTTTTATTACCGAGGTTTCGTAAAGCACGATTAATGTAAGTCGATGTCAGGTAGGCGGCCAGTCGTAAAATTCGAAGCGAAACATGTCGTGCCAACTCTACTTAGAGTGGGATAAGGGCGAAAGAGGACGATGAAAGGATTTTTTTTAAATTATATTTTTCAAATGTAATATTTATTATGTTTTTGAAATTAAACTATCGTGAGTAGTACTCATAGTTTATGTATATAACCCGGCAATATTCACTTTTTATTCTATCGGGTCAGGCCGACTAGTTTCAAGGCCATCTACGGCCCTTATTTATGAGCTCTTTATACAGCGTTATTGCAGCAGAATCTGGGCAAACTTTTAACGGGTTTCTAGACATAAACTAAAATATTACTTAGCTATAATCCGCGATTACATCTATTGTTATTACTACTAATCGCGGAATATTGTAAATTAATATTATCATGACTTTTGTACTAATCTATGAACAATAAACTTAAAAATTACTGACAACGGATATTTATACGGTTTTCACTCATAGCCAGCATGTATAATCTCAGTAGTCTATAATAATAATCTTAGGAGTTACTGCAAAATTAAACTAACCAAGAAGTAAGAAGTTGACAAAAGACTGAGCAGGAAAAAGCCTGCCAATACATATTTGTATATATTTTGGTAGTTGTACGGACGATTTATATCATATCTATAAAATATATTTATAAAATGTCGCAAAGATCACTAGGACTTACCATTGAACATTGAATACGAGATTACCATCGGTTAGTTAACGCACTTCATTTAACTAGCATTTGATTAGTTTGTAAAATTGTGATAAATTACTAGTCAGTATCCCAGTAGTAAATTTTCTAGTTGAAAGAAAAGTTTCTAAGCTAATCTAATGTAGCACTAAGAATTCCTTCGTGAAGATAAGAGAGAAAAAACCACTTTAGATATTGCAGAGCGTCTAAGTAATTATGTAAGTTATTCAGCAGAAAATACAGCTTAAGTGATATACACCAGTTGATAAGTTAGACGAGGTACAAAGTCATTTGTAATAATAAATAAATTAATTTTCTGGACAGCTTAGAACAAATTAAAATAAAAACAAGTCTAGTTTAAATTTATTTATAAAGGAATTTAGTAACTAGCCTTTCATTATAACCAGTCATTATACAACCAGGAATTGAACACATGTCTCTAGTTCGCATAACTAGTAATTTCATGAAATCCGTTAGTATACCACTGGGCAAAAGTCTGTTATCTTTTTTGTTACCTTTTGTAAAAGGGAATTTAATTGGTAGGTTTAGGATTTATGGATTGGTAGGTTACACTTATCTATATATACTGGATTCCATAATATCTTATCATTTTCCTAAAAAGTGTGATATAATTATGTAAATATGAATTATTATCTTACCCTTATCACACTCTAAGTGGCGTCCGCACAATAAGTCTTCTTCTTCCATTCTCCTCTATCATTCGTCAACTCTGGTACCACTCCTTTAATATGCATATCATTTTTCACACCATCCATGAAAACATAAATAAGATATATAAAAATTTATTCAAAACTTATTAAGTCCTATCCAGTGTTTGAACCCGCGATCCTTTCGTATGTGTCACACAGTCTAAGAATCTATAACGATATATGCCATCATCACATTATGGCGCCGTAATTCGCTATACATCGATGAGTTACTTGTACGGAGGTTCTTAGTCCAACAATATAGGTATAATGGTCTTTCAATATAAAAGTTAAACTAGTTATCGTGAAACAAACACACGACTATAAAAATGTAAAGCAACGAAAAGAGAACGAAATTGGCAAAATTGACAGAAGAGGCTTAGATACAAAATTTCAATTGTTGAATGTGAAACTCTTCCGTTACAGCATGTAATATGAGCTGAGAGTATTAAATTTTTCAAAAGAGTGCAATAAGCTAAAGAATTACAAAAATTTTGACTAAGAAATGATTTTATTTAACACATTACACATTTCTTAAAGTATCCAGTATACATATATTACCAGGTTAAAAACACTCATTATAATGCATTAATATGATACTATTTTATGGCGTGATTGGTCTAATATGTCGTTTAAAAAAGAATACATGTTGCGAAATTAACAAATTTAAATTACCTATTCAATGAAAAAAAGCTAGAATAGAATTATTTTGCTGTAATGCGCTTTTGTTAAGAGAATATATGTAATGCTAAGTGTATGAAGCAGGCAATTCACATAGGCTCAATTGTTGGAAGTACATAGTTAGTTTTACATTACTTATTTTTATTTAAACACGTTTGTAACATTATTAAAATGCTATTGTTGCACTAATATATAAATAAATCGTTGGTGTATGGGCAATTTCTTGTCACACTACATTCTCAAGTCCTGCAAGTAAGAAAACGACCTTATATGTTTTTTTTTTGCGTAGAAGCAGTATGGTAATATCTAGCTAAATCATATGACAACATGTTTATAACATGTTGTGCCGACCCCACTTAGAGTGAGATAATGGCAGGAGAATGCATGATGCGTAGAAGCCATCAGTTCACGATGCAGCGAATATGCCGTACGTGAAGCATAAGCTACATTTCATGTTTCTGTATTTTCTGCTTAACGATCAATCCCAAAAGAGAAATAAACGTGATAATTAATGTGCGCTTATTTATGCATAACAACAGAATTAAGCCGAACATGTTTTTCGCACCTTAATTAAATACTACTCGAAATCGATGAACAAAGCGTTCCGTTAAATACAGGCGGCCAGAACAATTGAACAAGCTGAGCACATACGTGGCAATTGTATTGAATTTCTGATAATTTGCATTCGCTGCAACGTTTTGTGACCGGCTAATAATTTTATGGTGGCAATTTACCAATTAAATCCGGTTGCGGTTTTGTAGTTGTGAATAGAATAGTTGCATAGGGAACTCGGTCATTCGCTTGACAGGCAGAACTGATATACACTACTACAATTGCAGATGAAATATTAATTAGTTAATTATTAATTACATTATGCTACAGTCATAATTTAATTATACGCTGTCTATAAACTCATCATTCTCCTTTCCTTATCCCCTCTAAGTGAGGTTGGCATAACATGTTTTAAAACATGTTAATTTACGACCGGCCGCCTGTCTGACATCAACTTATCTTAGTTGCCTTTTGCGGTACCTCGATATAGATATAAATAAGGGTGCCGAATACCACACGGCGGGTCAACTTACCGTAGTCACTTTTTACGACACCACAGTTAGAAAAGATGGTGGTCTACTCTACTCAACTGCATACCACATAGTGGGTCAACTTACCTTAGAGGCCATTTACCACACCTCGGAAGAAATGATGGTAGTCTATTTTACTCAGCCTGGTATCACATGGGGGGGTCAACTTACCTTAGTCGCCTTTTACGACATCACGGTAAGAAATGATAGTGGTCAATTCTACTCAGCCGAATACCACACGGCAGTTCAACTTACCTTAATCGCCTTTTACTACATGTAACACATATTCAGTCCTATATAAATGTTCTTCTTATCACATCATTAAATTAATTCCGCTCTTGTACGTATTCCCCGTAAATTTAATAAGACACATCCTTCGTGCAGGAAGTAGGTATAAAACAACAAGCAGCAGCGCTCTAGTAAAGTCGCAATGGTTCCATTTAATTATTCCAAGTAGCTAAAAGTGTAATGCGTTTCTTGTTCAGGTACATATTAAACTTCGCACGCCGCATAGTCTACCGCAGAAACCCTCGCAGCATGTAAATTTGAATATGAAACTTTCGAACAATGCAACGGCAGAACATTAATTTAAAATGAGTTATAGGCAAATTCTCGAATGAATAAATATACTCTTTTACTATTACGCTTGTACAAGCAACTGGAGTCATTATAAAGACGTTTTTTGAGGAAATTGTTAGGGTAAAAACCTGATAGGTACACTCAAACTCCCCTAGCTACTAGACATATTACAGACACCTTTCTTAGGCCTTAGTTAACGTCGTTCTTCACTCATGCGATCATTTTATGTTACAAATATACAATTTTGCTTTTTTTGATTTTTCCTTATACTAAAGCACTTTGACTATTCGAAATTTGTACTATCAACTGACTTTCATTTAAAAAATATATAAGACATTGATGGCTTGTTTTATAAATAGAGACTACTTATAACAAAAAAAATATTGTTTGATCTCTATTATGTTAAAAGCTATAGACTATAAAAAAAAATTTAACTTCGTAGAAAGGTTTGATTCGAAACAATTTTGAGCTTTAAGGATATACTCCTACAAGTTTCACCAAAAATTTTAAGCTAATAAAACAATAAGATTAATTTAAATTTAATTAATATTCCTTCTTTGAGTAAGTATATAATAATATATTTTGGTATATTATTTCCTTCTAGCAGATTCGTTTGCGTGTGCGGCAATAAAGGTTTATAAACCATCCTACATGTTAACATACGAGTATGTACACATTATCTGTGTGCAAAACTTTATACTAATTCTTTCAACGCGATTCAGTAACAAATATTGATATAATATGAAACATACAAACATCCTCATTTGTATTACTAGTAGAGAAATACTTTGTATGTAAAACTTTTATCTCGTACTATCTTCCACAGAATCCGCTTCTTTGCATACCAATTTACATAAGAAAACTAAGAGTACAACGCGGCGAGATATATACTATGCGGAATCTAAGACTTTCGAATAGATAGATAGATAATAAATACCTATTAGGAATATTATGTTGAAATTGAAATATAATGTTTGAGTTATTGCCTATGATTTAACATTTCATTCTTTCTTTTTCAGAGTCATGAAAATATAGTAAATTTTAATTGAGAATAAATATAGGCTCCTCAGAGCACATAAGGAAAGTGTAACGGAGAATTTTTAAATATCAGCCCCCGACCAATTATCGCCTTAGGTTACTATTAAAACAAAGCTATCACCTGATATTATCGCGACTAGGCCATACCTCCTTTATAATGATTTAATATTTATTGACGACTTAAGTATTATTTGATATTCATTTATGCATATCAATTAAGCTACATCTTTTTTTCAATTAACTAAGTTTTATTAAGTTTTTTATATGGTTATTATATTTTAATCCTTTAATCTATCTGTACATGTTTTTTTAAAACTATACTTAAAAAAAGGCATTGTTCACCACAATGTCGTGAAAAATAAAGTACTGTTCTCAATATGAGATCAAGTAATTGAGTGTGGAGTTCGAAGGCACTAACGAATTCACTTAGTATAATTGAGATATGTTAATTCGACTCAGCGCAGTTAATCAACTGAAATCAATAGCTGTTAAACTTTTTTTATACATAATTATTTACGGTTATTGAGTGCTAGAGTTGTACTATTTTATAATCCATAATAATATTCTACATACTAAACTGTCTATTTTTGTGTTACGCTTTCACGGCAAACTCGTCGCATCAATATAGGCAAAAAAGGTAAATATAAGACCGCCTCCCATATAGGATTAAAAATTCCCATTTTTCATTCGGAAACAAGGGAAAAGATAAACAGTTTTGAAATTTAAGTTTACGCATATATGGTCGCGGGTAAAGTTTGTAATTTATAACTAAAAGATTTTTAAAAAGATGCGTTTCTGCAATTCAAATTGTTTATAAAATAATTATAATGTGCAGCAAATTCCAATACAGTGTTAAACACGTTGCATAGCAGGAATATATAATTTATCGACAGTGTTGCCACCTTACTGAAAATCTACCATTTTTGCTCTATATTCCACTTCTTTCCTTTCCTAAATGTTATCTTGTAGATAAGAGTTACACCAGTGATAAAAACCATTCGGACGAGATATTACGCAACCGTAGTTCTTAATTTAATGAAATTACAGTAGAAACTTGAGTGTATATGACATACTCAACGGTTATTAAGAATGCGCCTCGTGCCTCGTGTCACAGTGTGAAGTGCTAAAACTGTCTGTACATTGTAAAGTAAAAGCCGACAAAATATGCTTACATTCCTCTACTTCGCTGCGCTTTCTTTCATCGTATATTTCAGGAACTTTTATAATAACTTTTATAATGGCACAATCCCCTGTAATGGTAATATCTACGTTTACCATACAATACTATAATACAATTGTCATAGATAAGTTACGTCATAATATGATAAACGACGATCATAATAAAAGTTAAAGTTTCAATTCTTTGTCGTTTGTAATATAAATTTTTTTTCAAGAAAATAACAATTTTATTGAAATACCGTTAAATATCCACGTTAGCTTTTAATAAAAAATTTAACATTGTCCAATGATAATATTAGCTGCTTGCTTTTTAACATCTCAATCTCGGCATTAAGTGCATCATTTATTATTCTTTTGTGCTAAAATGCACAAAGCTTTGTCTTCTTTTATTTGAGAATTCTAAGAGCTTTTAAACTTCCATCTTCATTAAAGATAATATTTGCTGACATAATAAGGTAATCTTTTACATGTAATACGAAAGATGTTTCCGCCTTCTGCATTATTTAGTATAAAAAAGGCTTGAAATGTTACTTCTTCTTATACATGCTAATATTATTGTTTTTATTACCTCAGATTGGGGAAAATAATAGTGTCATTTTGATATAGATGGTTGGGGATGGATTGCGATATAGACTATTTTTTATCTATTGATTTTGAATTCTAAAGCCGATTAACGAATATTACTAAATAAAAATTGGTATTACAGTTTAACTAATACTGTTCCGTAGTTATTATTTATTTTTTTAATCATGATTCATTTGTTGAATGCATATGATTTAAAGTAAAAAGGCATATGACTTATTAGACATCCATACATACCTTTTAGATATTGCTTTGGTAAAATAGATAATAAAATAAATAAATGGGACGATAAGTAATACTTGTGTTATGGGCCAACCAGCCAACTAGTTAATATATTATGATACATATATAATTTAAAATAGATACATATATTATATACACTCAGACTCAAATAACCAATAAGTTTAATTTTTAAAAAGTTGACCCTCGGCGGGAATCGAACCCTCGATTCGCGGAGTTGAAGGCAGGGTCACTACGTATAATCCTATATTCTTGCCATTGTTTAATGTAGTGTACTTGAGTACTAAGGGAATAAATGTATAGTGTCATATTATAAATTGTTTCTTTTAATTATGTAATAATTTTTTAAAAGTCTAATTTAAATTTCTGTCAACACTATTGAATATTATACTGAATTATGTATATTCAAACTTTGTCGTCGTCAAAATAAATATTTCAAAAATTACTCGTTTCTATTCGTTATATGGAATGAGATATTTATTAATATGTTGTAACGTTACTTTTATGATAATATCTAAAAATTATTCACCATATACGATACAATCAGACCCAGTCCTTTATTGAATCAGGTAAAACAATGCACATACATAATATATGTGCCGAATTATTGATGTAGGACAAATTCTGATTCAGTTAGCACGAGTCGTATTAGATTAAATAGAATAGAAAACGTTCGGAAGCTACGTTCGAATATTTCGATTTAAAATAACATAATATATGAATTAATTATATGGAAGCTGTGTGGTATCCGGTTGAGTAGAATAGACCACCTTCTTTTTTTAATTATTTAATTTAACGTTTTTAAGAGTACATATATCAAACATAAATATAGAATCATAAAACCACTAAGCTTTGTCACTAACGCTATAATCAAAATAAAAAAATAATTTATATGTTGTTTAAATTATAACGGTAACTACAAATTACTTTCATTTCATTTAGGTAAATGCTTCAGAGTCTAAAATAGTATTCCCGCAGTGGTTAAAATGATACTCAATAGGTTTGTTGTGAGATTTATTTAACTGGTACATGAATATTTAATTTGCCAGTCGCTATTTTTATTTTCTTATTTTATTGAGTTTTCATTTATTTTCTTCTATTATAGTAATAACTGAACTGAAATATTTCAGAATAGCGTCTGACAAAAAGAATATGAAATTTAATTACTTAAGTGTGAAGTTTTTAGTTGTAGGAATTTGCAAGTACAACAAAAATATATTGCAATATAAATCATAAAACTAATATTATTTTTTAGTTATTTCTTTCAAACCAAGTTGTTTTTTAAATAATTATTGTATTTCTTCTTATTGTGTTTATGGCCTCGATTTGTGTTTTGAGGGCACGATATATTCCAACAATATCGCGTAGAATGGAGGAGACACGAATTAATTATTGTAAAATTGAGCTACGTACTAAAAATGTCATTGTCAGTTTCAGAGGCAAAAGAGTTTTAATATATGCCAGCAAAGCTCTAAAACCAGATGGCGAGTCTAACGACGAATTTTAAAGCCCTATTAACATTTTTCGGTTACTTTTAATGAAAAAAAAAACTAAACTTCTTATAGTCAAGTTTTTTCGGAAGATTGAGTTGAAATGTTACTAAAATATTAAACTTATCTTTTTCGTAAAATATTTAGTTGACTAGTTCTTAAATGTCTTACTCGGAATATTGTACGGCTCTGTGATTGCCGATTGTTTCGTATTATTAAATTAACACTCGGTAGCTACTTGAAGATAAAATAAACGATTGAAGATTGAGTATCTGAAACTAAATTTCTCGTATTAGTATTCTCCATTAATATAATAGTAATATTATCTATATCGAGTAATAGCGGTGTATTTTTGGTTGACATTGATTTGTTGTACTTTACAGCTTCTAAAACTCAGAAAGCCTAATCGTGATTTGGCATTTACACACATCCATTCATTCGGAAATTGAATTTTGTTTTTAAAATAGATTGTAGGATTTATTTCTTTAGTTTTATTTTTAATATTTAATTATCATATTATTGCACGCCTATATACACATTTTTTTTACTCCTGTAGGTTGGCTGGGAGATAATGCTTAAAGCATTATCTTGTAAAATAAAGTTTAATATCTGGGTGACCGAGCTTCGCTCGGTAATTTTTTACAAAAAAAAACTTAAAAAAAAAAACAATTAGTTGGGGATCGATCCTTGGCATTCACATTTCTCAATTCTGCCCGTCACCCGAATAAGCTACGTCGACTTGACAGATAATGGCGAAAATTCAATTCAATATAAATGTTAGTGTTTTTAATGCCCAAGAACAGGGATAAAACAATTTTTTTTTTACATAAAACCTAGCAAGATCAATTTTTCTCCCCCAAAACCTCCTACATGTTGAATTTCAGGAAAATCGTTGGAGCCGTTTCCGAGATTTGGAAAATATATAAATATACAAGATTAACTCATTTAAATATAAAGATAAATAAATATATAGCTTTCAACACATTATCCCATCTCTCAAATTATTAGTAACAAACGATGTCCGAGGATTAACAGGAAGAACTGTTTTGTTAGGACTAAGAGCGTAAACTAGGCCGGGATTCCGTCTTCATCGTATTCTTCCGTTGCGTGTGTTTGTTTCGATGCTTACTTTTGTTATTACGAAAAACTTTACGACCGTCTTTGTTGGCGTACCGAGGAGATTTATTTACTCGTCTGTTTATTTGATACAAAGTTTTCCTTTGGTCCCGTTACGACAGATATTGTGAAAATATTATGAAAGTTTTTGATTGATGTTATTAAAGGAACCTGGTGCCACTTTTTTTACTAACAACTTGCTCTTGTTCATAATAGAACATTGTCATAAAATTGTCACAGCGCGAATCGAAAATTGGTACTTGAAGCGATATTGAAAGCACATGAATTGTAGAATTCGGTTAAAGTAATTATGTTTAAAGAACTCTGTAAATGTGTTATACTAGGTACACGAAGCTATAGATAGAGTGAAAGAAATAATCAATAAAATAGCCTAAAGTTGTTTCTCGGACTAACTAAATATTTATAACAACTTCTTAAACATATCAGTTAAGATTAACTATTAAAAAATAGTACGTTATCAATTAGTAGTTTATGAAAACATTAATAGAAATAAGAAATTATTTGCTCGTATTTACGTCATGTATATCGCATAATGGTCGACATATGTCAAAAAACTTTGTTCTCTCGTGTTATTTTTCTTTTGTTGTCTTCCTCTATTCCCACTTCTTTATTGAACACATGAATGACAACTTTGTGACAGTTTAGATCAAAGTGGACTATGTCCACTTGATTTTTAATTATACGGTGATGCGTTTAATATAATGGTCTCATTAGACTGTCTCCCACACAACAGGTATGCAGTTGCCTATATATTTTTTGTATCTTGTTATTATTTTATATTACTCGCAATCCAGCGGCTCCACCCACGGGGAAAGATTAAAACCGTAATATAGTAGTTTGATAATCATAAAAATGGTTAAATTGGGTTAACCTTAAAAGCTAGACATATGCTGTCGCGGACTTTTATTTAGAGTGGGATAATTTTGTAATACACGATTTTTGAATAACTATTACCGTTTACTCAACGCGCGCAAGTAAAACTTTAAATTTTGCCGTCGTACTTTTAATGCTGCTCCTTTCCTATTCATCTTAGCGTGATGTTATATAGCCTTCGTCGATAAACGGACTATCTAACTCTCAAAGAATTTTTCAAATCGGTCTAGTAGTTCCTGAGATAAGCGCGTTGAAACAATTAAACAAACTCTTCAGCTTTATATATTAGTATAGATCGTGATATGTATTATGCTTAGTATGCTGATATGTAACGAGGTATCTAGATAGGTGGTGTATTATTCGCGACTATAGGCTGTAAGCGTTTTTTTACTATCGCTGGCGTGGCATTGTTCTATTGGTAGTGATCTATTTTTAGACTAACTAATAATAGGATGTTAATTAAGTTTTCATTCAGGGAATGCACAAGTACAAGGGTTCTGATTGTGAACGATATAGTACTTAAAACACGAGCTTTTCTACTTAATTAGTCAAGGTTTCTATACGTATCGATGGTCTCTACGTAAATAAATCATAAAGGCATATCGAAAATGGCATTTTTTTTATTTCCTTATTGGCTTTAGTCTCCATTATACATACTTGTCAGTTTAAAAAAATATATCTTTAATATTTTATTGAGCTAATTTTGTATGTATACATATATTTTCGAAATCTCGGAAACAGCTCCAACGATTTTCCTGAAATTGAGCATGTAGGGAGTTTTAGGGGAGAAAAATAAAAAAAAAGGGAGGGGGATCTAGCTAGGTTTTATTAAAAAAATCGTTTGATCCCTAAAGGCGTAAATTGTCAAGTCGGCGTAGCTTATTCGGGGAACGGGCAGTTCTCTAGAAATGAAAATACCTAGGAGCGTGCCCCACCTACTCTATTATTTTTTTCTTTTTTTTGAAGTTTGTTTTTATTTTATTTTGTAAAAAATTACCCAGCAAAGCTCGGTCATCCGGGTACTTAAGTCGATTTATAAACCGTATAAGGGAATAAGTATTATAATTACAAGGAATTAGTGTCGTAGATATCTTATACGTATCGTTTCGTAGGCACGATGTTTTAAAATGGGCGCCAAAACAAACGCGATGCAGTTTGACTTAAGGTCATTTACTGGGTTTCAAATTTCATATATGAAACTTATTAACAATGTCAACAATTTTTAATTAATAAACGTTGTTTAAATAATAAGACACAATCTTGATAATTTAATTTAAGGAAGTGTATTAGTTTAATTTACAACAAATATAATCCTACTCTGAAAAAATGAAATCACGTATAAAATGATGTCTTAATTGTTTTTTTTTACAGTGATCTTAGGATGTTTAACGAATCCGTTTGAAAACAATAACATTATTCTACGTTTTCGTAAAAAAATACTTTACGACCTTTTTCTTCTTTTAAGCGTATAAAACCGTAAGACCGACATGCTTTGATTTTAATATTAGCGTAGAAACAGTAGTCTATCAGTTTTTCCAGGAAAATATAAAGCAAAAAAATACGCATAAATACCATTTTTAAGTAAAGTTAATAAAATATTATAGAAAAAGTTTTCATTTATTTGTAGAGCGTTTGTTTTACATTCTACATATTAATCTATGCTCTCCTGTAAACCTCTGTTTTTGACATATCCCTATGTACGCAGGGACAGCCGATATCAACGTCACATAGGCAGCTAGGAGTAGTATAAAAACTTTTTTAAAGAAAAACAAATATGTATGGAAAGACCGATGTCTTTTTTAGGTGCTCGTTTACTCCTTTTTTCATTTCATTTTTTACTTTCATGCAATTGAAAATACGCGCTATACCCAATCTAAATACATAACAGCAACACAGTAATAGGATTCAAGTCAAGTTATTAACATTAAATATTTCGCGTCATTCGTGTTCATTTTAAATTAAATTTTGTTTCTTTCACAGGATCTAAAGGAAATTTGCTCTCATTGTACGCAATTAAGCATCCACTTTAATTTTAATTTGAATTTATGTTCAGCCGTTGAAGCATTTATAATTCCATTATTTGTATATAATACGTTGCAAATGATCTTGTTATAAAATGCCCTGATCTGGTAAATTTTCGGCTACAACTTATTAGTTGCTTTCTTATATGATACAAAAATAATAATTATCTAGTGGACCGACCGTTGTTCGGTAACTTTTTTATAAATAAAAAAATTCAAGAAAATAAAAAAGTAAAAAGGGCTGGTGATATTTGAGTCTTGATCCTGGGTATTTTCACTTCTTTAGTCCGCTCGTTCGCAACTGCACTATTACAACAAATGACATCAGGGATCATATCAGGAAAGAAGATACATCAGGAAAGCAGGGATAAAATGTCATTTTTTTAAAATAAATCTTGATCGATTTATCTCTCCCGAAACTCGCTACATACTGAATTTCATGTAAATAGTTTAGAGCCGTTTTGCGTTGTGCGCGCACACACGCATGCAGGCACGCACGCATGCACGCACGCACGCACGCACGCACACAAAAACACAAAGTACAGTTTCTTAGTGTACTTTTATCATTAAATATCTTGATTATTTAATACGTTCATATACAATGACTTTTGAAATATAAATCAATCCGAGGGAAATGAAGTGGTCGAAGCAGCATATCGTATTCGCGGTATCAAAAGGCGGGTATCAAAGCGAATTGTCCCAACATAATTAAGATAGCCTTTCGTAGTTCGTGAAAAGGATTTCAGGTAGCGATACGACAGTGAATAAAACAAATCGTTTTCAATGCTTACAGTTATATCACAGCCTACCTGTTATATTAAATTATCCTGCTTGTAGAATGATCGATCATTTATTTTAAGTGAATTGAAAAGGATTATATATATATATATATTGTAGTTCTTACTGATGTATTGAGAATGTTTTGAAGATTTATAACGTGCTATTATAATAGTAAAAGAGATGTTTAGATTGTTATTTAATAATCTATACTTATTATAAAACAAAGTCTCCAAAAGCTGTCTGTCTGTGTATGAACGGTTTGCTCAAAATCTACTGAACGGATTTTTGTACGGTTTGTAATTGAAGATAGTGCAATTATTCCAAAAGGTTCAGGTTAATAGTGCATTACGGTTTTACGTAAATTGTATTCATGAGGTCGTGTGGTTGTAAAAAAACTCTGCTGGGAGATTAATTCACGTGCACTGCATAAACCGGCAAAGATACACTGAAATAATGTACCAGAGAATTGTAGATCTACAAAAATACTACAAAAAATTCCGCAAGAGCATGTCTCTATCTCTTTTGGTTAACACGCAATAACTACTTTTAAGTGTTTTGTGACACATCGATTTCCTAGCATATAAATTTGTCATTATTTTTTTAATTTGATAGAGTTAGGTGTTACTTTGCGGACATCCATAATACAGAATTAATAGTAAAATTTATTTTGCTATAATCCGCGATAGAGGACATAAAAAAATAAATGTAGAGTGGACTATCCATTTTCATACCTGATACATTCCAAAAAATCTGGTTTCCAAAAACACATGCACTACAAACCATTGCCACCACAATACACTAGCACTAGACACATTCACTATCACAAACTCAATAGTCGTTTCGCCCCGCAACCGAAGCATCATCAGAAGACAAACTAGTAGTCTATTTCCTGTTGATAATTCTGTTATCCTTTGCCTACTTCTGTTTATTGATTACTAGCAATCGCCAGCGGCTCCGCCCGCGTGAAAAGATTAAAACCGTAATATTGTATTTTGATAACCATAAGAAATGGTTTAAATGGCTTAACCTTAATAGCTAGACATGCTGTCGCGGACTTTTATTTAGAACTTTTAGAGGGGGAACAATTTTGTAATACATGATTTTTGAATAATTATTACCGTTTATTCAGCGCACGCAAGGAAAGCTTAAAATTTTTGCCGTTTTCGTACTATTTTTTAGCGTGATGTTATATAGCCTATAGCCTTTCTTTATTAATGGACTATCTTACACTCAAAGAATGTTTCAAATCGTTCAAGTAGTTCCTGAGATTAGCGCGTTCAAACAATCAAACTCTTCAGCTTTATATATTAGTATAGATATTAGCAGCATTATTTAGCAATTTCAAAATGTTTTCATATGTGGTCTAAATAGGTCTGTAACGGTACTTAGTTTTAACACAGATGTAGGCATACAGAGTGATGTATCAATTAACCTTTGAGTAGGAAATATTGGCTTTTGATGTTGTGTTCGAATATGCCTGGAATATTGTACTAACGATGATATCGATTATTTACGCTGTTTATTTTTATTTCTATACGGTTTTTAAGTTATTTTTGTATCGTATCCGGCGAAATAGAATAGACCGCTGTACTCCTCACCGAGATGTCGTAGGCGTAGGTAAGGCGACTAAGATAAGTTGACCCACCATGTGGTTTTCGGCTGAGTTGAATAGACAACCCTCATTTTAAGAAATGAGGGTTGTCTATTCAACCCGTAGCTTTTACGACACCTTGGTAAGCCAAGGTGTCGTAAAAGTTGACTAATAGTTGTCATAAAAGGCGACTAAGGTAACGTGACGTCGGTCGTAAAATACCTATCCAAATCATGTGACAACATGTTTAAAGCATGTTCTGCCGACCCCACTTTGAATGGGATAAGGGCAGGAGAATGATGATATATTGTATTACTTCACAATTTACATTTTTATGGTAAAGTTTCATGATGTCCTAGGATAAGCAAAGGTAACTTTCATCTCAAAGCTGAAGTCAAAAAAGATATACAGTAATAATGTTCTTAGAAGTAAGCAAAGCAACAAACGCAAATTAGTTTGCGTAACTAAAAAGTCGCCCATAAAAGAGTCAAAGTTCGTAAGTGTTTAAGTTTGTTGTCTTGCTTTATATAGCAAGTATATCATAAATAATTACTTAACTAACAATGTTTAATTACTTTATTTTATTTATATAAATAGTTATTTACTCCGAGTATGTAACTGGCCACTTCCACGTCTTAAATATCTTCTATGTTTAAGACGTGGAAGTGGCCAGTTGGCTGTCAAATTTTATTTATAAACCTCATGTTTAAGAACTATATGATATTCAATTATGTCCTGGTCTATAATATTAGCATCTTAATAACAGTTGCTATAAAAAAGGTAAAATAAATATAAATGTTAACTTAACTAAGTTATAAATAAAGATGGTGAGATAGAGTGTAAGTACTAGCATAAATGTACTTAGCATTAAGTTATGATAAGTTGGAATAAAAGCCGAATACTCCCTGTTGACTGTTAAATATAAGACATCTCAAATGATAACTAATATTTAGTCTATAAAGTAGATTCCTGAAATGGTAATCATGGTAGCGTTTCATATTTAGCTGTTTTCTCTTTAGTATGAAAATGTTATAAAACGCATTGCCATGTAATCGTTATTTGGGGGAATGTTTCTATTTGATTACTCGGTTCAATGAATGCATAAAGCTGCTAGTGAGATATCAGGTAATTTAAATGAAATCTGATGTCGGTAATTAAAATTTATTTGCAGATTTGTTTGTACAAATATAAAATACAACGAACAGACTGCACAAAATTATTTTCCTAAACATTTATGCTTACGTTTGTTGTAATTAATGCTTTTTATGGATATTTAATATGGTTAAACCTATTTATTTAACATAGTATTTTTTCTGGTTATTACAAACGTTTATAATTTCGTCATGAAGTTTTGGATGGTCTAAATTCAGCCATACATTGTTCATATATAGATCGACAGTGCTCATTTATTAAATTAGTGTATGTGTTTATTTGATATATAAAAAGTATTCGGCCGCTTTTAATAAAAATAGCAATTTACCTGCCATAACGTTTGAAATTTTTTTTATCGTGTCGAACTCGCTCAACAATGTGGCTTTTATGTTCAAGGAAAGAATATTTTTTATATTGAGAAACATAAAGTTTGGAATGCAACTCCCTTGTATATCTTTTTATAGTGGGCCCATTCTACCTTAACAGTACTGTTCGTGCAAATAATAAAGAAAATAATGTTTTAAATTTAATGTTCATTCCTGTGATCAAGAAGTTACTTAAACTTTTTATACGTTGGAAGTAGCATTTCTTTGAGACGATATTTATTCAACGTTATTGTTTTTGAAAGTTCCAGCGCTCTGAGAGCCTGTTAATTTACTGTAACTTTCTATAAAGAGAAATGCAAAGTAATCATTTGCAGTGCATCTTTTAAAGGAAAAGTTTTGAAAAGTTTTTTGTTTGCATTATGTGCGGGGGAGAATTATTATTTTATAAACTACGCAAGGCAAGTTGCGAAATTAATAACATCCATAGTACAAAATAAAGTACTTAAAATGATTATCAAATTATTGTATTGGACAATCAAATACACCATTTCTCTTAATGACAATGTTTTAAGTTTATCGTTTTTTAAGTAGTGTGATGGCTGAACAGTAAGAGCTGATACTAACTAAGTGTTCGAAGGTTTGAAGTTCTTTTGGTCTAGGAAATTACTTCGATAAATTAAGTCTACTTTAAAAAAGTGTATTATTTCTTTTTTCGAACTGACTAAATGCTGCAGCCCTAAAGGTTTTTACACCGTTACTGGTTGGGTTGTTTTATATCCCACATGGGTCAGTTAAGGCTCAAAAGTATAACAATAATTCAATTTTAAAAGCAGTAAATAATTAGTACATTAATAAAGTAAAAAGTAAAGTAGCGGCCTATTACTCTTCCACTGTTGGGAGTAGGCCTCTTCTCTCAGTTTGGGGAGAAGGATTGGAGCTAAGACCTACCACGCTGCTTCAATGCGGATTGGTAGGTTACACATATCTCCAGAATTCTCTAGAGATATGCAGGTTTCGTCACGATGTTTTCCTTCACCATAAAGTGTGTGAATTGCAATTATCAATTAGACACATAAGTTTCAACAGAAAAGCTTATTGGTTCCTGCCCGGGTTCGAACCCGTGACCTCCTCGAAAGAGTCGCACGGTGTTACCGCTGGGCTACCAGCTATAGTACATTAATAAATCTGAATAATAAATTTAAAGAAATAATTATAATGAATTTGAAAAATTACCAATATAGAAACATAAGACCTTAGACAGTAGGTGTTTGATGAGAATATTTCGGTTATATTTATCATACGGAGCTCAAACGAAAGCCGCTTCGCCAATCCGGGTTTCCAGGTTAATCGCATTCCAGATTCCCTCAAGATATTCAGGTTTTGTCATGACTAATTCATAAAGTGTACGATGAATTGTTAATACCAATTAAACACATAAATTTTTAATATAAAACGAACTAAAATTTCCCCAGCTCCATAGTTATTAATTATGCAAGCATGCATATGCAAAGCATGTATAGTATATATTATATCCTGTATACAGAAGGTCCATTACATTAATTTATTATAACACTTTTAAATCACGCATTAAAAATGAGCTGAAGTTAGCACAAGAAGATAATAGAGTAAGAGAAGTGTTAATGTAAGTTAAAAATTCAGGGTACATTTTTCAGCCGAACTAGTTTTAAAACATGGTTAGCCAAAAGAACTTACATTAAACTGATCTTTTTCTCTATTATAATTTTCCTTTCATATTTTTATAGATAAAATTTTGAGGAAAATCAAAAATGTTTTATGTATGATATATTATAGTTTAGTAATACAAAAAAAATGCAGTGCGATGTTTTTATTAGTCTTTAAATAATACAAATTATTATATTTAGGTAAAATGTATTAAGTAGAAAAATATTTGCGCTGTACAGAGCATAAAGCAAGATAATAATAATAAAAATATATATACAAATTTTCATATTCTTAATCATAGCAACCTGAGGAATCTAATATCTCCTAAAAAGAAAGAAGCAATATGAAGACTTACAAGTATATTTTTTACAGCTTAAAACTCTCTCCACACTCTTGAGCAATTAATTTTACCGATCAGTATAAACTGGTAAGTTTCCTGGTTTGTTATACTGATTCTAACATCGATACATATATATCTTTTTGAGCTAATTATATATATAATAGAGTCCATAGGGTGTAATATAGAGAACGAAGGAAGATAAGATGACCATTATTATTTGTCCCATAGCAATCTGAGACGTTATTACGGACTCTTTGTCTTGTTTCGTGTATTACACTGCGAGACAACAGACGACTCCAGAGAGCGACAGGAACAACTGTTATGATAAGACAAAGGCCGAAACTAGGCCGGGATGTCTTCTTGGACTTTTCTTTGCTCGTATGTGTTCCCTTGATACTTACTTTGCTATTATGAAAAGCTTTGTGACCGGCCTTTTTGTTGAATTTGTGGTTAATGTGGAGATTATCTTTTCTGTCGTTATTTTCTGAATGTGTATATTGTTCATATTATAAGAGTTCGGACAAAGATAATGTGTTCGAACGCTCTTGACTTGCAAGATATTTGATTAGACTGTTCAGAAAACAGTTATTTTGTGTGATTAATAGACATTATTGTTAACATTTCTTTCGCAGTAGTGTGATTATTTGTATCGAAAGCAAGGCGTTTCGAATTATTAATGTTGCCGACTATTAAAAATTTTCCGAACTTAAGTAATGGTTTTGCGAAGCCTGTTAGGTATTTTTATTGTATCCTTTGTCAGAGTTAGAAGTGATTGCTGAGTGACTAAACTGTGATTGGACATCACATTATTAGCCATTAATGTTAGATACGAGATGTTATAGAAAGTAACTAAATCAGTGTTTCCCAACGTGGGGTCCACGACCCACAGGAGGATCGACACGAGTTTAAGCCTTTCGCTCTGGGCCATTTAAGGGCAATGCTAGATTTCAGTGCCAAATTTACCAAAAAAAAGCAATTTTTCTTCCTAAAACCTATTATTTATGTTCTTTAAGTAAGTAACGGCCGGTTACTATTACACTGCTGGGCGTAGGCCTCTTCTCTCCGTTTTTTTTGGTGAGAAGGATTGGAGCTAAGACCTACCACGCTGCTCCAATGCGGATTGGTAGGTTACATATATCTCCAGAATTCTCTAGAGATATGCAGGTTTCCTCACGATTTTTTCCTTCACCAAAAAGCGTGTAATAAATTGCAATTATCAATTAGACACATAAGCTTTACTAGAAAACTCATTGGTGCCTGCCCGGGGTTTGAACCCTAGACCTCTTCGAAAGAGGTACACGGAGTTACCGCTGGGCTACTACAGCTTCTTCGTTCTTTAAGTGGACAACCTAAAACCTATTATTTATGTTCTTTAAGTGGACAATCAAATATTAAAATTTATGTATTTACTAGGGGGCCAAAATAATTTTTAACGTGGGGCATGGACCAAAAAAGGTCGGGAAACATTGAACTGAGTTTAGCAACTCGTTTGGTATAGCACCGGAAATTACCGAAAAATGTTACGTAAGTCTGGTAAGTAACGCCTGATTCTATAAATATCATGAATAAAGTTACGAATTGTTAAAAAATTATAATAATAGCCAGGTAGAGGCGCGTGGTGTCAGGCTGAGTAGAATAGACCACCCTCATTTCTTACCAAGGTGTTGTAAACGGCGACTAAGGTAAGTTGACCCGCTGTGTGATATCCGGCTGAGTAGAATATACGCTCTTTCTTTCCGAGGTGTCGCAAAAGCCAACTAAGGTTACTTGACGTCATGCAGGCGGCGGGTCTTAAAATACCTATAGCTAAATCATGTGACAACATGTTTACAACATGTTGTGCCGACCCCACTTAGAGTGGTATAAGGGCAGGAGAATGATGAATAATCAGGAATGTGATCCAGAAAGGGAACGTTAAATAATCAATATAGGTAATATCATAATAATTTGAAATACAATCTCCAATTATCCGTCAACCGTCGATTACCGACAATCGTCTAATATTTCCTGTAGCATTTGGGATTTTGGGGCATTTTCCTCACTTTTATATAAAACCAATAATTGTATATTTACTTTCTATTTGTTTTAGATATGCCTTATTGAAAGATTAGTCATGCATACAATATTGGATACAAGCATGTTTAGTTATCATAAAAGTAAATCGAGTGTATCTTTATTTCAAATTCAACCATACAGTACGCGCGCGCTTACACATGGAGCACAATAAAAAACGCTCTGTATAAATTTCACTGTATTCCAATTTTTGTGGGGCTGCCACATGTTGCCAGAAAATACAATTGTATTTTCTGGCAAACGTGTAGCAAACGTTGACTCTCAATTGAGCTATTTCTGCAACTTTATATTTAAATAGTAGACAATTAAGTAAAAATATTTTTCATTTTGTTCAATGAAGCGAGTTTTGCGTTCGAATTCTAATGTACAGGAAATATATGACTTTATGTCAGAACTTCTGAAAGGAATCCAATTCAACGATTTAGTAAATACTAGCTTTTATCCGCGACTTCGTTCGCGTGAACTGTTGTCGCGAGATAGGTTTATAATAGATGGCACTTTCTAGTGTTATCCTATTCCTGTAGAATAAACAGGATTTCTGTAGCCTACATGTTATAAATGTGCCAAATTTCATTGATATTGGTTCAGTAGCTTCGCCGTGAAAGACTAACAAACATACATCCATACTCACAAAATTTCGCATTATAATATTACTAGGATAGGATTGTAATATCCAAGTAGTTGGCTATTAATTAAATAATAGCCTTTGGAATTACAAGGCATTGTAAACTACCTCTTTTCACCTTGAGTCTTATTAGTTGAACAGGATACCTAAGGAGATTACAGGAAGCTGCTTACTTCATACTCAAGTCCAGTAGTAGAGTGAATAACGCTGAAATTGCTACTTAACATCACACGAATATTTAAATATAAGGACGTTTTTTTTTTAGACAACTGGATTTCTTCCCCAATCGTTATTATCGTTGTTACTATAAATGCGACACAATAATTACACTGTTGAATTAAATGTAGACACCATTTTCTTTCTGGTCAAGCTTTAAGTTTCATTTTGGTTTGCCTGCCTGTGTCGCCAAGCTTTATGTTTGGTTTGTCTGTATGTCCTTTATAGATTTTAAAACGGCTGGACCGATTTCAATGGAATTTAGAAAATCTTTAGAATGACACAGTGAAAGATCCTGTAAAGTTTGGTGGCGATCAGAACACCACAGCAACTCGTGGCCAGACAGAAGTAGAACTAGTAATGCAATGAAACATGAAAATATGCTTATTTCTTATGAATATAAGCTCTTGGGATTCTAAAACAGCACATTCTTCTGTTATGATAATATACTTTGAAATCTATGAAGTTATTATTATTTATGCAAACCAAATTGAAAACTTCTTTTTAAGTCGGCATATGTAAGTTAAAGCGGTTTCATGAATAGGTATAGCAGTTTGATTTGTGTTTTCATGCCGGTTCTGGCTTTGTTTCAAATATCGGCAAACGAGGCACGTTTTTAGTTCTACGTGTACAGAATGGAAATCTAACATTTTCAATATTTTTTCTTATAAAGCAAGTGAAATATGACCCCGCTATTGATTCTTTCGACCTGGATGTTTAGTTTTGCGTGCCATTTTATTTCTATCTTTGTTTATAGGCTTAGTGCGCACTCCCTCATTAATGTATTTCTCATGATTATTCTAAACAGTGCAATAAAAAATTCCTTAATATTTATGAAATACGCAGTTAATAAAAAAAACTAATTCTTTGTTTCATATGTCTTTATATATTAGTTATAATCGTAATATTTTTAAACGACTTTGACTGGCACGCTGGCGCATTTGGTTTTTCTTGTCTGAGTGTATACATGTACCTAAGTATGTGTTTAATACTATATATTTATATAATTACCATTTGTCTGACACCCATAGCACAAGTATTGAGTTACTTACTTTGAGGATGGACAGCCGTTTGTCTAATATATGTTTTAATTATAATTATCAACATACATTACCTTAACTTATTCGATAGCCTTATTCGAGAATGGCTCCAACAACTTATTATATTTTCCTCGACAGCAGTCGAGTTATTAAAAAATCGAATTTAGGTACGACAAATACTTCAATTTGCTATCATTGTGATTAAAAACTATTCTATATCGATTGTGTGAATTCAAAGAATTGAAAATTACAATTGCGAAGGCTACAAAAATATAAATAAATAAAAATATAATAAATAAAGTAAATGTATAAAAAATTAATGTTTGTATGTTTCGGAGTCTTTAAAGACTCCGAAACATACAAACATTAAAACAACGGCGGGACCGATTTTAATAAAATTTTCGGAAACTCTTTATAATGACCCAGCGGATGATCCTGTAATAGTATGGTGGCGATCGTAAATTTTTTTTAACTGTAAATAACAGTTTTTTTACTGCTCATATCTTTAAAATAAGTTCATTGAAACGGTCTGGGAATGCTAGTATTATTTATTATTATCCTGTTGGAAGAAAGGGCACGTAGTTTACTTAAGTTAACCAGAGTTTTAGTGACGGGCTGCTGAGCAATTTTTATAGTTCAGTACGCCTTTTTAAATGTACATATAACTTTTGTAATCGAGAGATTGCTGTCTTGGCTTTCAACGTAATCGTCAGTCAGTGCTTGTTGCTTTGTTGAGGGGAAGATAAATAATTAAATGTCGGCTGTAGATCTGTATCTGTATCTGTCTGGATTGTAAAAAAGGCTGTTCCAGTGTTTATTATAAATGATGATATGCATATCTAGCTTCTGGTCGTAATTTTGTCTATGTTGAGTACCAAAACCAGTCCAATCTGACTCCGGGCTTTTGAGAATCCTCGTACCAAGAATGACGTCGAAATGTAGTTACGGCCCATAGAATAAGTATATACAAAACACAGTGTCGTATTTATAATATTATGTAGGTTTGTATATTGGAGCTTTCTTGGAAAGCTCAAAGCCACTCAGCGAAGCGAGCTATGCTTGGAGTATCTCTACGTGATTAAATCAGAAATAAAGGGATCCGTAGAAGAACTAAAGTCAACGACATAGCTCATCGTGTCCTAAAGCTGAAATGGCAATGGGCGGGGCGAACCACTGGGCCCTGGGCTCCTAAGGTGCTGGAATGGAGACCTCGCACCAGAAAACGCAGCGTCAGTAGACCTCCTACGAGGTGGACTGACAACGATTTTTGAGTTCTTAGGCACATTACTCGTAAGCCGGGATACGACCTCCTGAAATTAATTGTCACAGGCAAGGTCGATGGCAAGAGATCCAGAGAACGTAGCCCTATGCGCTGGTCAGACCAGATCCGCACCACACTCAATACAAAAGTCTCCGAAGCCAAGTGGCTGAAAGCAGGAAATCTGGAAGACCATCGTTAATACCAAGACTTGAATCGTGGGGTCACCACCCCCATCATTGGCAAAACGATGCAAGGAGGAGGAGTATCTATGATAAAATAAAGCATAAAATATAGAATATATCGTTCTATATTCAAAAATATTATAATAAGCTACATGTACTGCAAATGACCTGTTAAATTAATTTCATGCCCTTAAGAATGTTACTGCCAAAACCATGTTTTAACATTGCTGATGCTTTGATTAATTATTGCGTTTAACTTGTCTGCGTCAAGTTTTCCGCTCGTGAGTGTTACGGAATGACGTCATAGGTTCTATTACTATGAATTTAAAAAGAATATAACAAAAATACCTTGTAGTTTTTTTATAAAATAGGTAAGTAGATGTTGATTATCAGTTACAGTAGACATCATCGTGTTCAATAATGTAGAATAATGTAAGTAAGTTAAATACATATGTTATTACAGAACAGATATTTACTACAAAATTCATAAATAACTGGTAACGCTCTCCTAAAAACGACACCATTTCCATAATTTGTTCCATCATCTGTCCTTATCCCACCCTTAGTGAGGGTACACACGTGTTGGGGTGTTATATACATATTGTTACATGATTTTGCTAGGTATTTTATGACCGGCCACCGGCCTGACGTTAACGTACCTTAGTCGCCTTTTACGACACCTCGGTAACAAATGAGGGTGGACTATTCTACTCAGCCGGAAGCCACGCGGTGGGTCAACTTACCTTAGTCGCCTTTTACGACACCTCGGTAAGAAATAAGGGTGGTCTATTTTAGTCAGCTGGATACCAAACGTTGGATCAAATTACCTTACTCCCCTTTTATGACATCTCGGCAAGAAACGAGGGTGGTATATTTTACTAGACGGATAGCACATAGCAAAAATAATACGGAACAAATTTAAAAAAGTCACGACCTGTTTCTATGCCACTGCTGGGCACAAGCCTTCTCTCTCCTTTTTGGAGAGAAGGGTTGTAGATTAGGCCCACCACTCTGCTCCAATGCAGATCGATAGGTAACACATATCACTGAAATTCTAGAGAAATACGTAGGTTTCCTTGCGATGTTTCCTTCATTGAAAATTATGTGATAAATTGCTAGTATCAATCAGGATAGGTTTGAATAGAAAAACTCATTGAGGTTTGAACTCATGACCCCTCTAGGAAGCACACGGTCTCACCATTCAGATAACACAGTTTTTATCGGAAATGAAATGGATATCGATCACTTATATATGTTTTGTGATGTACATAGTTTTTTTCTTGAGCAAGCTTGTTTTATCACTACATAAAGTGGTTTATGTGTGAGTGAAAGTTATTACGCAGTCCAGTTTGATAAGAATTTTACTGGAGATTGCGGGAAAATTGGATTAAGTAACACAATACTTTTTGGGGCTTCAGTAAATCCCGTCGGGGTTAACGAATTTCTACTTACACACATTGTTTGGGATACAGTTTTATTTCTTTTTAAGGCGTTTCATTTGTATTTGAGTTTTATTTAATGAAGTTTCGACATATGTAATCGTCATTTATGGCTGTTTAATATAATATATAAATAATTAATTATTATTGAATATAGCATTATAAATATATCACTGCAAAAACCTTTTTCTTTAAATATAGGCATATGCTGCTTTAATATTAGTTATTTAATGAATTTTTTTTTAATATAGATAGATAAATAGATTTTAGAAAATTAGTAACGGCATTTTTCTGTTTAAAAATTTTTGAAAGAACGAAGAATATAATAAAACCATCAAAAAATTTTTTTTGAGAAATTCAATATAGAAATATTTCCCCATTTCGGGGTTTTTGTTTACAAATATTACTCAAATTTCTTTCAAATGAAAATTATTTTTATTGATCCAATATTTTACGTATTTATGACGTGAATTAAAAATAAAAAATTAATAATGAAACAAATTTTAAATAGCAAAAATATCAAGATTTCTTTATCTATAAATGAGATTTTGCAAATATGCAATTCATTTTTATTGGGACAAAATGTTACAAATAGTTATATAAATTAGTTGAGATAGCAAAATCTCTACTGTTCATCGGCAATCGGTGTAATTAGTAAACAGATTTATCACAGGTTACTTAAACTTCTTGAATTTTCTTATATTACAGCAAACAAAACTACTTCAATAGTATTTCTTATATTCGAGAGAATATAAGTACAAGTCTGCAGATCTCTCTGTGCTTCAATTTTCCACATTTTGTTTTATTATTTCTAGTCGTAAGATTTTTGTTCCTCCAATAGAGCGGGTAGCGAGATTCCTTGTTACGCCTCACAGCATTGCATTCAACACTTGTTTTATCTTTTTATTTAAAAGATGGATTCACTGTAAGCTTCTTTCAGACAAAAGAATGGGTCTCCTTTAAGTTTTACTTTATATTTGAAAAAGTTATTTGTTGTTGTGAAAAATAAATTGTCTTGCGAAAAATGACCCTATAATCACATTTGGTAGTGATTTCATAGTGCTAAGAAGTCAAGTGGCCTATTATTTTCACTTTTTTGAGAAGCCTAAGAAGGGTTACATCTTAGACCCACAAACATATACCTATCATTTTCTTTATACTTCTACAGAATTGCCAGGGTATGAAAACCGTTCATTATGTTATCTCATATGTGTTAATCTGCCAGGTTTAACTAGAATTAAAAGCGTTTGAATAGTTGTAAAAGATAGAATAAATTTTTGTTCGTACTTTATTTTTTAGAAATGTTGTACCAAAGCTAGGACATTTCTTGCACTTCGCTTGCTCATTGTAGAGCAAGTGAAGTGAGCACAGAATACACTTATAAAATAAAACCTGAATTTTATACGGACTCTGACATTGGGCGAAATTCCTGTTTCTATCTTGTTTGAATTATTATGTTGGAGCTTCCGCTGGGTACATTGTAGGCATGGGCAAGTATGGGAAAAGACTGAGAAGTACACCCCGTTTCTATATGACAAAGACTTAGGTAATGTAAGAAACTTTAAAATACACGATTTGTGTATCGGCAATTTTGGAGTCAGCCTGAGAAGAATATTACAAGAAAGAAAGAAGATATAGAAAGGGGTGTACCCTTTTAATATGATAAGAATTTATGTAATGTAAGGAACTTTAAAAATGCATAAATTATCTAGCGCGTACGTAGTTAGTTTCACTTGAACCAGCTTTGCAGATAAAATCCCCGTCCGTGATACATTTGAGCTTTTTTTGCGAACAAGTTTTTAGGTCACCTGTTTTTTGTAGACATTTACAACGATACCGGTATGACGAGCTGTAGTTAAAAAATATACAGACCGAGTTTTTTTTTGCTGACTGATAATAATTAATGGGGGTTTCATATAAATGTTAAAATATATAGTTCAAAACAACGTTAGAGTACATAATTCGTTATGAGGCGGTGCAAAGTGAAACTATAATTATTATTGTTGCATGCACATATACAATGTATTTGATTGTATATTTGGAATGTGGTTTGACTCGATTCCCATACTTCATTAATTTTTTTTCGTAATTGTTTTTTTTTGTTCTATTTTAATTTCTGTTCTTTCTTAGCTCAAAAATTATATCCAAATGGACTATTAATTAAGTAGTTTATATGTGGAAATGTATAAATAACTTAAGCTGTTCATTTTCCAAATAAATAAAAATAAAATATTTATGTAAATTCTTTTGACCTTCTCAAATGTATAATAGTATATTATAGAACTTTAGCTATTACTTTGATGTACTAATGATATATACTTGATTAGATTCTAATGGCACGAACTGCCAAAATCGTTCCTTTTTTTCTTTCTATTCTTATCGGTCTACCCAAATGGGGTACTAAGTAAGCAAATTGAACATCATAATTTTGCAAAGTGCGAACCGCCTTAGCTCGTATATAATATTAATTCGCATTTAGTATTTAGGTATTTATACCAGTAGTAAAATCATTCTTTCACCGCTAGTGCATAAAATGTAAACAATATCTTAATAACACACGACCAATTGTTTCCATTCCAAACGACCATTCAAATTATATTGGAATAACTTATTTACAGTTTTGTGAAAAATAAGAGTTACAGAATCCTCACTTTAAGCTCAGCTATATGCTACCATTTAGATCATTTTTGGGCGTCAATTCTTAAATATAAGTAATTCTTTCAATTCCATGGACAAGCAGATACCATAAAGACTTGAAATCACGAAATTCGAATATCTTGTGGAGGAGAAAGAGATATTTCGTCCAGTGTAAATCATCAAGTGCCACTTCCTAGGGAGAATATCCATATAGACCAACACTCACTGTTAGATACGCTAAATCAAAATAAGGTGTCTAAGGCATGCAAAGAAGAAATATGAATAGTGAATTTAGTTAATATTCCTTAAAATGGCCATTGAAGCTGCAAAACCCACTAGTTGATTAGATAGTGCTATGTGATCAATTAACCACAACTTTCAATTAGGCCATGGAAGATGACGCGGGTTTGTAATTAGTCAAATTTCCAATCAGCTTATGGTATGTGCGAAGCGCTGCAGGAAAACAGAGTGCTAAATTCTCGACAGTCAATTGCGATTTACAATCTTTTTACATTGAGTGTGTCCACTAATACAAAAATTAAAAAAAAAGTCACACTCGTGATTGTCTAAAAATTAAATTAAACAGTTTCGTTTTAAAAGTTTCCGCTAAAGACAATACGTCATTAGTACTCAGGGATTTTTGGATCAATCGGGAAGAACAGTCAAAACAATTATTAAGTGTGAGACAGGCAAGAGTATTATGTATTGAATGTGTATGTGTTGTTTGTAATCACATTCTCTCATATACTTTTATAACTTAAAAAATCAGTCGTCTTTCAAGGATAAATTACGTTTAACATTTTATATTACAGTAAATTTAATATTTAAATTACAAAGTGCTGCATGCTTGAAATTTCGCAATAAAATACCATTGCCTCAACATTAGTTCAAAGATTATAAAGATTATATTTCTATAAGTAATACACCACTCCAGTCGCTAACTGACGATAAAGCTATCTATTGCTTTCAACTTCTAGTCACTTAAAGAAGTAGTCTTTTAGCCTCATTATCGCTAGAAATTTATTCGTTAGGCAGCCCATTTGTCGCCCCGTTTTATTAGCCTTATTACGGAGAAAACGGGCAGCAAATTTTGGGGTGCTCTTATCTACAAATGCCACAACCTACATTATTCTATATTCTTAATAATCTTTTCGCTATATTTCTTTTATATGCCACTGACTGAAATAAAACGTTTACTGATTGTTAATATTAGGAACTATGTTGTTTAGTTAAAAAATATCTGACGCGGTTAACAATACCAATGTAAAAGTAATACACATATACACCTTAAATATAAGAATTTATGGGCTGCATATTACGTACGTAAACAATAAGGGAGATTTGTGAATAGTTAATCATTTTGGAATATTTAAAAAAAAATAAAACTGCAGTTAAAATTTGTTTTACTCCATAATATGTGTAATTTTTAATTAGTATGAGGGGTAACGGAAATATGTATATTCATTGATAAACAATTTTCATATCCTTATGAATATTATAAATGCTCATGTCTGTCTGTGTATTGCTTTTATGGTTACTTAACAGCTTGTTCACTATAATTAATTTCCATAGGGTAACAAATAATTCAAGATAAATTTAAACATCATCATCTTCCTGCCCTTATCCCACTCTAAGTGGGGTCGGCACAACATGTTATAAACATGCTGTCACATGATTTGGCTGCGTTTTTACGAAATTTAAACATATTCATATTAATAATACCGATAAAAAGCACCAAAAAATGTTCATATCAAATGGTACTAGAAAAGTAAAAAGAAGTAGTAAAAAGAAAGTATTTTTTGATTACGTGAATTGATTTACATATATATGATATATTAAACAGGAAGCCTAGTTAAATTAATCAACGACTATAGAACTGAAGTTAAAAGAAATAAGTAAAAGTTGAAACTAAGCTCGCTTTCTACTTGCCTTAATCACTCAGATACACTCTTCTCTCAAACTTTTTGTGTAGAAATTTACATTTCCAAGTTATTTCTTTGAAATTAAAAGAATATTTCCGAGTCCGGCTGCCATTTTGCGTTTACGCTGTGCTATAGAGATATAGCGATGGATGGTAGGTACAATGTAACGTTTACACAACAAATTTGCAGTTTGTCAAGAAGTTTCTCTATTAATTATATTAGTAAGATACTTTTAATTACTTATTAACAAACAAAACCAAATTTCGACCGATTATTTAACTGCCGTGCCATCTTCTCACTTAAATTAATAGTACCTGGTTGACAGAGCCATGCTCCGTAATTTTTTTCAAAATAAAAAAAAACTTCAAAAAAAAAAGAAAAAAATATTAGGTAGTTGGAGATCGATCCAACGTTTTTTTTTGACAAAACCTAGCTAGATCGATTTTTTCCCCCTAAACCCCCAACATGCTGTATTTCAGGAAAATCGTTGGAGCCGTTTCCGAGATTCCGAAAAATATATATACATTCAAGATTAACTCATTTAAATATTAAAGAAAAGATACAGTCAAATTGGGTAACTTTGAATGACTTTTTCAGATTTTTCAAAATATAAAAAAATTGGATGACCTTATTTAAGGTTTTGATGAATAATGAGTGTTCTTTTATACCGAGTTTTAGAATAACTAACTGTATTACTAAGTAATTAGAAAGGAAATGGAAAAAAAATATGCTTTTGTGCGTGTTCAAAGTTACCTTGAGTTTTGGGTAACTTTGAACCGAATTATTTCGAAAACTAAAAATCCTTGAATTCACAGAATTTTCGTATCATGGGTAAAATTATACTTATGTTTTGAATTAATGAAAGATAGATCTGTCAAATAAAGTCAACTTGTCATACTTAACAGCCAACCGTTTACTTAAAATTGCCAATTACTAAATATTAGCAACATATGGGTAGATTTTTTTTTGTAACGAATACATATTTATTTGTAATTGTAAATATTTATTAAAAATCAAACCTAAATAACAAATTCTATAATCAATTACCATTCAAATGAGATCAAAATATTAATGGTTGGCAAGAGAATTTGAAAAATAATTCAGAATGAGATGTCATCTTCAATGTACGTGTTATCTTTATTTTTTGTTATTTGATGCTCTTTTAAGATGAAAACGATGTTTTCTTTTTTAATAATAGTAAATTCCTTTTTTGGCGCGAGTAACGACCTGTTACTATCCCACTTCTGACCATAGGCCTCCTCTCTCCGTCTTTGGAGACAAGGATTGGAGCTAAGACCTACCTCGCTGCTCCAATGCGGAATAGTAGGTTAGGAACCGTTCAAAGTTACCCATATTTAACTAAAAATAGGGGTGGTCCACAAATTTCCCTGTCAATGGATATAAAACGATGCAAAATCATGAAATTATGTGAAAAAGTATAATTTCAATGTACAATTGATCATTAGAAACCGAAAATCATGTGTTTTACACACCTTTTATGTAATTAAATCGGAAATGTAACTCACATACTTCTCAGTGCTAAAAGACAGCGAACAGAAAATTTTGAAAAAGTGTCAAAGTTTGTTTCAAAACTATAAATTTTAAATGACATTTGACAACTAGAACATTTAGTGTTTTCATTTCACTCAGTTATCAGTTTTAAATCAGGTTACAGATATTGAAAAAAAAATTAATAATTATTTTAGTCGTTTTATTCAATGTTACCCGTAAATTCAAAGTTACCCAATTTGACTGTACGTCCATTTCTAAAAATAGATTTCTTTATGTACTTATTCGCACAGATTATCTAATATTTATTGTATTATATTTGAGAGGGAGTCTACATCATTAACAGTAAGGTGGCCCGGCGCGAAGCGACCGGTGTATGCCTCGAGTGCAGTGCGAGTTCGATACGGCGCTGCAAACGCTCGCAAACTGCCCAGCTTAGGTGGTTAAGCAGGCGAAAGTCTTGGTACAGGTGGGGCACGATCTCTCCCTTCCCACCATGGTTGATGTCATGGTAGACAGGGAGGGATCATGAGATGCGATGACCTCCTTCTGTGAGGACGTTATGTCGTCGAAGGAGGCAGCGAAAGCGAAAGAGAAACCGGGAAGTCGAGTCCTTGGATCCGATCCGCTGATGGTGAGCGTGGGACTCGTCGAAGTCCGTTGCATGCCATCCTAACGGGGACCTCCGAGCGATCCGAACGAGGTTTAACGGGCGCTCGCTGAAGGTAAGTCTCCGAAGTGGTCGATGCATCTGGTGCTCCCGATGCGTTGATTAGCGGAGAGAGTGGCCATTGCTTAGAGTGGCTCCAACCCGGCGGTGGCGCACGGCTTAGCCTGGGGTACAGAGCCGCTGCTAATGGCAATGTGTATAATGTTATCCTGTCCTCGCCACCAGTAGCATGGTTGAGCACTGTCAGGTGTATAGTCGATGCGAATCCGACATACCTGCCGCTCCTCCCCGTCGGGTGGTGACGATCCATAATGGGTTTTCCTGACATTATTCATCCATGGACTAGACTTTGTTACCGTTTGATTAAGTATAATATTTGAGAAGTTTTGTGGTACTAGTAAGTCGAGATCTTTAGCGTTGTTGCAAACTGTACAATTACAACGATTTTTGGATCTCTTCATTATTAAATAACCGGTAATGTTAATAATAACCAAGAATAGCTAATATATACCCATGTAAGTACAAACGATATATAAAAGTAAGTATATAATACAAACCGATGTGAAGCCCATGAGCACATCAGTATAGGATTAGAACATTTAAATATTTTCTCTTACTGTTTTAATGTTTTTATTAGAATGTTATGACAGTTTGATTTGCGATTCGGTGCCAAGGCTGCCTTTGTTTCAACTGTTAGTAAGCGAAGCACGTTTTCAATTTAATATCTTTCTAATATAAACTTTAGTCTTAAATTTAATGTTTACTTGTTGTATTCTAAATATTTTTAATGCTCAGTACAGTTTGGTACATTTTTGTAACTCAATGGTTGAAACATTACCTTGGATATCAGGCAATTCTCATCCACACATCTGCTATGCTCTGAAATAAAACATGTAATGCCTTTTAAACGCTTCGTACTGTCAATAGTAAAATTCACCTCGTATAAGTGAACAAACCGAACTTAAGCTTCAATTTAAAATAACAGCTGGGCGCGACTCGTCAGGCTAACCCGCTAGAATAAGACGAGTATAGCCAGTTTCTATAAAATAATTAGGGACCTACTTTCTTAATAATGTGCGCAGTGAAAAGATTCACTCCTCATTCTCCTGCCCTTGTCCCACTCTAATTAGGGTCGACACAATGTTGCATGTTTTGCCTAGTTATTTTAAGATCATCTGCCTGACGCCAATTTACCTTAGTAGTTTTTTACGAAAACTCGGTAAGAAATGAGGGTGGTCTATTTTACTCAGCCGCATACCTCACGGCGATAGTGGCAAGTTCACTGAAGTTAGTTATCAATATAATAAACCTGTGCTTCTACGCAAACTAATTACACTTTATATTTATCATACTACTTTCATGTTGGCTAACATGGAATTATATATTTAATATTATAGCCTAACTAAATATAAGACGTTATCAGTTACCACCAAGCGTAGGTTTATCATCGACAACATATATATGACGTCGACTGTACTACGCTTATACTTACTTCATTTATATATATACAGGACAGAACAGGACGTGAATTTATTTCACCCGATTAAAATGCAAGTCTCGTTCCACTGAAGGCCAGTTAGATTAGTGTCAGGAAGCACTCAAACAAATAGGCTATAGCGACCCTTATCACATCTGGGTGGACAGCCGGCCGACAACATTAGCACTGTGTCACTATTCACTGTAATGTATATATTGCTCATTTATAACTCCATGTAATTGCTTCGTGATGAAATGGCGTCCGCCGTCAAGGAAACGAGAATAAGAGCGAGAATTTAGATTTGCTGCGAGGAAATTTAGATGGGGAACAGAATTTCCTACTTAAATATGTTCACTTCGTTTATGGCATTCTTTTTTTCTGTCCACGATTTGAGGAAAAAATGTTGTGTTAGCAAGTGTATTTAAAAATTTACTAAATACATTACTAGATAAAAATTAATTACCTTTAAATTTTTATGCTGGGATTAGCAGTAGTTTATTACCACGGAGGTAGACTTAGGTATAAATTAATTACAACTGGCGCCCTGGTGCACCTAAACTAATACAAATAAAAAAAAAATCATAGATTATAGAACGTACTATATTAAATACATGTTATTAAATTATTTACCATTAAATTTTTATGCTGGGATTAGCAATAGTTTATTACCACGGAGGTAGACGTAGGTATAAATTAATTACTACTGGCGTCCTGGTGCACCTAACCTAATACAAATAAAAAAAAATCATAGATTATAGAACGTACTATATTAAATACATGTTATTAAATACTGGTAAAACTATCTTTGAACACTAAATAAAGATATATCGTGACGATATGTTGCGGGGCGTCCATTGATAAAATTTAGGTTTTTACGCATAACCGCTCGCGTGGTGACTTTATGACCTTGTCGGGTTGCGATCAGGCCGTATTGTGGATACATCTTGTGGCTACTAAAAGTTTTAGTATTTTATTCTTTCTAAATCCCTTGGAATCACGCAATGCTGCCTTTCCCTGCTTCCATCGGATAAATATGTCTTATATGTCGTTAGTTTTTTAAATGATGAATCTCACTTTATATCAAACTATATCAATCGAAGTGTAAGATGAAGAGAACACATGTGTAAAAAACTTACGCCAGTGATTTAATAAAAAACAGCCGTTGATTGTACAGAGTGAGGGCATCAAAAAAATCAGATGGCGGTTTAAGAAAATTCAAATTCAAAATTCAAATATCAACGATACGTTACGATATATTGATAAGTTAGCCTCGTCTCATATTAGGGAAACAGCTTCGAGACTTGGAGCTGCGGTGGAAATGGTCGAATCCGGCAAACGGCGGAAGTTTGTATCTCGTGAGTTATATATTTGTGCCGTTTGCTGTTGAGACCCTAGGGCTATGGAGTCAGTGACAAGAGGGCTGGCTCCTTTTAAGCACAAAGAAGTAGCTTAGCGAGTCGACGCGGAAACGTTGCCAGCATTCTTGGGACCATTCCACGTGGGCATGATTAATATAGACCTAGCTTGTAAGTAATTTAAGATAGATATAACTTGTACATTTTTGCTGTAAATAAAAAAATTCTATGACCAAAAAAAATAAATTCTTACATTCATTATAATTATTTTAGATGTGATTTTAAAAAGTGAGTTTAGCACAATTAGACATCCGCATCCGACGTCGTATCGTCCACATCACGGCATAGCGTGGTAAGGGCTGGCTATAATTACACGTGGAATGACCTCACTTAATCCGCGGTTACACGCGAATGTCGCTATAAAAATTGTATGATTCCTTTAATTTTATTTACTTGTGTGGTATCCAGCTGAGTAGAATAGACCACACTCATTTTTTACTGAAGTGTTGTAAAAGGCGACTAAGGTAAGTTGACCCTCCGTGTAGTATCCGGCTGAGTAGAATAGACTAACCTCATTTCTTACCGAGATATCGTAAAATACAACTTAGTAAGTTGATGTTAGGCAGGCGGCCGGTCGTAAAATATGTAGCCAAATCATATGACAACGTGTTTATAACATGTTGTGCCGACCCCACTTAGAGTGGGATAGGGGCAGCGGGATGATGATCTTGTAGTCTGTATCATCGTTTTGGTTTTCTACCACTGAGACAAACCAACGTAGTTCCGTTCCTCATATAGTTCTTGAGACTTATCGATTTGATCGAAACGACACAATCACAAATTTGTCTTGTAACATTCTAATTATATTCGTTTCACGATAATTACTAAAATTATTTATTTATACCTTTTAAGTAATTTGAGAGTTGGTTTATGTTTGTCTGATTGTATAAAGACCTAAAGATATGTATGTATAATATCATTTGTTCTGCTTCACATTTAAATCGTTATTTAGGCCTTCTTCTTGACTTGGATCAATCAATAATTTGTTTCAAATTTTACAGTACTGTCAATGCTGATGACGTCCTGATTATATAGCACCGCAAGAAGCTATATTGTGGTTAGCATTTATAGCATATCGTCATGGAACCGCATGCCTGGGGCAAGCCGTTGCGTGTTTGTAACGGCCCACACTACAATTATACCTCAGTTACACGCAAATGTTGCTATCAAAAAGATTCCAAACTAGCTTTATTCAAGCTGTAATCATGATCCTTTGAAAATTAGTCTTCGGTTGCGTTAACGAGAAAACCTAATAGAATAGAAGCTATTATTTATTTAAATTGAATCAAACATCTAACTTTATTTAGTAAATTAAATCAAGACAGTTTTGAAAATTTGTCATAACGGGTCGTGAAAAATGGTATTGTTGTCACAATTTTCTTAGGTTTTACTAATGCGCGTAATAAAATCCACCAATTTCAAATCAAAATAGATAATTAAAAATGTAAAAATGAATATTTTAACACAAAAATAATAAATAATGTATTCATTACACAGAAATATATATTATATAATAGAAAACATTTTCTAAAGTGGTACTCTCACTTTATAACACAAATAAGTGGCTTAAAATGTATTGTAATGTATTAAAATCAAATTAAAATACAAAAAACATATTTATTTAAGTATATTTGTACGTTAGAATCGTCAAATGTTGTTCAAAAAGTCTGCCACGAATTCAAAACTTCGCACCTACTGACAATAACCAGTACTTGGATAATTGATAAATCATATATATAAGTATATTATTTTGTCGTATATTTTATTAGTTCAAAATTAAAATTACTGGAGTCGCTGGGTCAAAACATTTCACGAAAAGAAAGAAGTACGAAGGTTGTTACTCATATCGCACTTTTAGCCAAAGGACTTTTTGAACAATTGGACAAAGAAGACAAAAAATTGGAACTGCTCCACTAAGGATTTTTAAATAGTATATACCCCATGAATTCATATCCAGAGATACGTAGGTTTTCTTAAGATGTTGTAATTTACTGCAAAACATGCATGATGAACTGTAAATATATTTTATAATTATTTTCAAAAAGAGTTTGCTTTCCCGAGGTTTTGTTTTGAAACGGACGATTTTAAGGTAAGTTCATGTTTACCACATTATCAAATTTCCACGTCTTTAACTCAAATTATAATATAAAAATATCTTAATGTAATGATGATACAGTAGTGTCATAAATAACGCAAATGGACTTTTTGGCATCATAAAGGTCAAAATATTATAACGTCGTTTATTTATTTTCCGTTTTGCTACCTAAAATATCTGAAGCCATAAAAGTAAAAGCTCTACGTCCACAATATAAAAAGATAAATGGTGTGAGGCCGCGGAATTGGAAAAGTAATGAAAGAAATAAAAAGAAGAGATAAATATAATACGATAAGCTCAAAATTCTGTCTTTAAAATAAATATTCAGTATTGTTATACAAATGTGATAGAGCAGACCCGTATAAATTTTGTCTTAATCAAGCAATCCTAATATTTATATAATTAGTTACTTCTAATATGTATTTTATTTCATTAAAGCGACGAAAACTCAATACTGCTCATAGCTTTACTCCACTATTCCAATTTTATACTTTGTAATAATTCATGTAGTTAAAAATTATCTGTTCATCTTCGAATTTCGAAAGCTCACAAGGTTTTTGTGAAGTTGAAAAGCTATAATAATTTACCGAATATATTTCTGTCTTGGAAGTGGGATATAGAAAAATAGAAATGAAAATTCGTATTAGTTCTTGACTAAACATGGCTTTTATTTATTTATGGCTAGGATAGGATAGGAGGATGGGTAGGTACAGAAAATGGATATAAAAACCGCGCTTGCCTAAAAATATTTTTTGAAGTATGAAGTATCGATAGCATAATGGTTTGGCAAAATGACAACAGAGTCACACGTGTGAAATTTTACTGTTCTCTATTTAAAACTTTTATTTGTAACAAGTTGTTACTTGGTTCGCGTAATAGACAAACAGGCCAATTTTTGTATCTATACTTATTATAAAATTAAAAAAAAGTTCCTAAAAGGTGTGTCTGTATGTGATCAATATTCTCAAAATATAGAAAACGTATTTTTGAAAGGTTTTCATTAAAAAATAGTGTAATTCTTCCGGAAGGTTTAGGTTAATAGTACGTTTCGGTTTTACATCAATTGTGTTGAAGAGCGCGCGGTTGTAAAAAACTCGCCTGCTGGGAGAATTAGTTACGTGACCGCGTAAACCTGCAGAGATACAATGAAGTAATATAATAGAGTTGTAGATCTATAAAAATACTATAAAAAGTCCTCAATAGCATGTCTATATCTCTTATGGTTAACTTATAATAACTACTTTTCTGTCTTTTGTGACACTGATTTCCACGCGGAAAAGCCGCAAGCACAGCTAGTTTATTCTATTAGTATGGATACTTTTAAACAAACCAAATCGTGAATACAATTTATTATTTTCTTATAATATAGTAGCAAAAAATGCAATTTTTTGCTACATTTGCGATATTTGTTTATAAATCATGTGAATTTTCAGGAAAAAATTAAAATAAATTAAGCTCACGGAAACGCCGCGCTCGTAAAATAAAACCAATAAAATAAAGGCGGCATTTTACCTTGAGACGATAGCTTTTTAGGGTTCCAGAGCCTAATTATAGAAACAAAACTCCAGGTGAAACGTGGCTGGATTTATATAGTATATTAAGTGTGACAACATAAAATCTTTCGGCAAAGAAGGGTTTTGTTTAAAAATAATTATATTAACTGTGAGGGCATAGATAATACACTATATAGGATATGTGAGGGTAAAGCGTCACTTGATATCGATTGTTTACCTTTATGTCAGAAATAATAGTTTTGTTTGCAAAATTATATTATACAATAATAATTATAGCCATTTATGAAAACAAAGAGATACGGTCATTGTTAAAATAAAAATAATATGTAGCTTCTATGTTTAAAACTGTTTTGAACTCTTTGAAATCTAAAGTCGCTTGATGTTTAATTTATAGTTATTTACAGCTTTAGTGTGTAAAGTGTAAAACTTTCTTCATTGAACAATACATGAACGTGATGGAAGACGGTTTTGGGCGCGCCCTATGATGTTTTTTTATAAATAAATATTGCTTGTTTACTTATTTTTTTAAATCTCATTTAATGACATGATTCACTTATGTGACTATGTTGCTTTGGTAGGTCTACTAAAAACTATATTTACAATGAGTGGATGGTGGGATAATATGTTATTTAACAGAAGTATATTCACGCTGATTCTAATTTTTTTTATTGCCATTGCTTCGGTGTTTTAGAGCATATTGGTAAATCTTAGATTAAATATTAAGAAAATTTACTAGGTTAATTTAATTGGTTAGCAACATTTATTTTTAATATATATTAACAGATTTCTATTTCAATTACAGATTACGACGAAATACTACAAATCAATGGCAATGAAAATTTGAGGTGAGACACACACACACCAATTAAATACCTACCTATCTGTAATGAAAATTATAATAAGCAGTAGTTATTGGTATATAGCTATATTATTAGATTATTATTACATTCGATTAATAAGGTAAGAGGTATAAAGCTTACATTGGCCACGCTGATCCAACTTTGATGCCCATGTTTAACATATTAACATCATTATAACTCTATCTCATGGTGCACTAAAAGTTGGGAAAAACCCTTAAGTTAAAGTGAAAAAGAAATTTTGAATAATATTTACCTGTTAGTAAGAAAATTTAAATTGGCTCTTTAGGTTCGATACAACAAAATGATCACACGCTTTAAGCTATTTTAATCAATTGAAGTACTTGATATGTTTTCCGTGATGTAATATATACTCGTACCTCCTTGCTTTAGGATAAGAACGGCCCTTGACATAAAAATTGTTCCTTGTAAAAGTACCTAAATTATAGAGTAGAGTTAGTGGATTCTGAAATACTGTATCTATAAAAGGAATAAAATACTGCCGTCAAAGTTATTACAATAAATTATATTCAAGAATAAAATTTATAGGAATGTTATACCTAAGTCACTATAAATTACAGCTAACTATTACAGTAAAATATTGTTCTGTATTTCGTTTTGTAAATGTTAACCAGATAAAAAGCGCCACCCTCATTGCACATGGAGGTTTCAGGGTCAGTCCGCAAACATAGTTTTCAACTCTGAACAAGAAAAAACCATCTGAATAGAACTCGTACTTGTAATTAATTTATGAAATTAGGTATTAATAACTACCAGAGTTCCATAATACAAAAAAAAAACTCGCGGATTTTAGCTATTCATTATTCTTGTATTAATGTAATTGACAAATATATTTTTGGAGAATTATCGAATCCGCTTCCGACTTGTATTTTTAATCTATCTATTGTTATTTTATATAGGTATATGTTTATAATGACGATTATAAATAAATAATGCTTTATTTTTATTGTGTTGTTTTTTTAAAAGATATATTGGCCAGATTTGTACAAAAATATTTTTATTCTTTGTAAAAAATCTATTTAAATTATAGTTAAGAATGAAACCTTTAAAAAAGAATTTCAACAAAGAAAACATTTCATTATGAAACGTTGATATCAAAGTTCCTGTACATTTGTTAATTTTTTTAGTTTTTATAGACATTTTGTAAGTTTGTAGAAATGGGATCAGTTGTCTTGAAAGCACAAAGTCTATCTGAATAGACTTTTTTAAATTCCATGAAAACAGTTATTCTTATTTATTGAAACAAAAGAATATTTCCTGTGACTAAAATGAAATTTACTTTTCAAATATTAAATTTACTTTCACCTCTACTTTTTTCTGTATTGTGTATTTTGAATCCCGCGACTTCATGTGCGTAGTGATAGTAAATAATTGTTCTGATTAGCTTATGTTTCCTTTACAATTTTCATCTTTTTTCATACCAAATTTCATCAAAACCGATCTTTCTTAGAGAAAATTTATTACTTTTTTACTAATGTTCTCGATCTCTCGTTTGAGCTTAAAATAAAGATAATCTTCGTATTTTAATTTTAGAAATACACATAGTCAATAAACTCATATTAAACATCTTTCCTTCTAGGATCGTGGCCGTATAGGGGATGACGCTCAGCAGTGAAGACGATAGATGTGGCGCGGGCTGATCAGGCGCGTGGCATGTGGGTGCTGCTAATGCTTGCGTTGGCGGTGGCCATCTCCGCCGAATGCCCTCGCCATTGTGAGTGCAAGTGGCGAAGTGGCAAAGAGTCCGCTCTATGTGCACGCGCCGGTCTCAACGCTGTTCCACCAAGACTAGACCCCACTACTCAGCTTCTAGACCTGGCTGAAAACCGTATAGTCACTCTTCGTGATGATGCTTTTGCAGCAGCTGGCCTTCTAAATCTTCAACGTTTATATCTTCCAACGTGTAACTTAAAAATCATACGTCAATATGCATTTCGGGCTCTTGTCAATCTTGTTGAACTTGATCTTTCTCGAAACAGAATAGAGTCAGTGCCCTCTCAAGCATTCGATTCAATACCCGAGCTTCGGGAACTTCGACTCAGTGGTAATCCAATCACAAAAATAAAAGATGAATCTTTCTCAAATTTACCCCATCTGGTGAGATTAACTCTTAGTGCTTGTAAATTATTCGAAATTGAGCCTAGAGGATTTAAGGGCTTGGAAGGGTCGCTAGAATATTTGGAACTAAGTAAAAATAAACTTCAAGTTCTTCATGTTGCAGTATTAGCACCATTGCGATCGCTAAAGGGATTAGAGCTTGCAAATAACCCATGGGATTGTAACTGTGATCTCAGACCTATGCGTGATTGGATGATTAAAAAAAATGTACCTGCGACTGTTGTACCCGAATGTGCTTTACCTACACGATTAATGTCGCAATCTTGGGATCGATTAGACTTGGAAGATTTCGCATGCTTGCCTGAAGTAACAAGTATATCAAATAATCTGAAGGGTTTGGAAGGAGATGAGGTGACACTTGTTTGCAAAGTGAATGGAGTCCCAGCGCCTAGAGTGCGATGGGTTCGTGGTGGACGTCTTTTAGCTAACACAACTATTACCTCAACTAATTTGAATTCAGGAAGGACTTTTATGTTGCGTAGTGAAGGACAAACGAGTAATTTAACAATTAAGTCGGCAGAAATACAAGACTCTGGATTTTATACTTGTAATGCAGAAAATAGGGCTGGTAAAGCTGAAGTTGTGTTAAGTTTAACAATTGAAAAGAAACCTCAAAGTAGAGGTTTTGGTGGCAAGGCTTTGATAGCCGGCATGGCTGTATCAGCAGTGATAGTGTTAAGTTCGTGTTTAATAGGACTTTGTGCGTATGAAACTCGTAAAAAAAGACAGCTAGATAGGTGGAATGAACAAATAGTTACGTCTAATCATCATGATAATAGTTATGAAAAAATTGAGCCTAATTTAAAAACAAGTGCGGAGTTAATACCAAGAGTTGTTACAACAGATAATGGTCGGAAAAGAGGAGATTACAGAAATGTACCTTCGCATGATCCTGAAGAAGACTTTGGAAGTTATAGTAGGGACGAAGTTAGAGATCGTGGAGATTCAAATACACCGCCTCATGAAGCAAGATGGCGTCGACCTGAATTGGAGCCTTTATCGTCCAGATCAGGAGAACTAGTTCAAGATTTACATATACCCCGGCTGAGTGAATACAACATCAGGTAAAGGATTTCTAGACATATATTTTTAAATGTGTTTTTATATGTACTTTCTATCAGCGATAATTTTAAAAATTATGGAGCAAGACTGGAGCAATTTAAATACTATATTATTATATTAAATACATTATATAAAAATATATTAATTTGTAATGATATTAAAAAGAGCATTTTAAAGTGTAACAATCAAATCATGTGACTCTATTTTACATTACATATCTATTTAAAGTTTTACGTTATGTAGCCCCCAAGAACTACTTAGTAAAATATATGTAGCTCTTGTGCAGTCAGTGATCTCTTACTGCATTCCTGTGTGGGGTGGAGCATATAAAACTAAGTTTATTGAAGTGGAAAGGGCTCAACATTTTTTACTTAAAGTTATGCTCTTTAAAGCATTCAGATTTCCTACTGATGAGCTGTACTCTACGTGTAAGATGCTATCTGTTAGGAAATTATATATTCTAAACACTACACTGAGATTACACAAAAAACTACAGTTTAAATTGCCTATTCAAAATAAAAGAAGAATAAAAAATGTCACTCCCTTTGTTAAAACTAAAACAGCTTTTGCTGGGCGTCAGTACAATAAACAAGCGTCACACTTATACGACATAATTAATAAAAAATTGAATATATATATGATGACTTACCATAACTGCAAAAACACTTTATCTTATTGGCTAAAAACATTAAATTATGAAGATACAGAAGCTCTATTAGAATATACATCTTAAATACACAGATCTAAATGCACACACACGCACAACAACAGTCACATCTATATACACACACACTCAACCACACCCTCCCACAAAACAAAACAAACACACCCACATACACACACACACATCACATACATGTACGCTATAATTATAACTTAATAAATAGTAAATACTTACCTTAAATATTAATATAACTTACTTTTGTTATGTAAGAGCGAGACCTTCTGACACAAGTATTCTAATACTTACTAGAAGGTCTCAATCTATATTTCTTGTAATGAATTTTGGTAAGAAATAAACATTTTTGATTTTTGATTTTGATTTTTGACTCTTAAATTAAAGAACTTTCGCTTAATTTTTAAGAATAACTATTCTTCTTATGATGAAGTTTATTATGTTTATATTTATTATATAATTCATTAAAATAATTTCGTATAACTAATTAAACGAGGTTTCATTACTTTTATAGTCTAATTATTAGAAAGTTGTTTTATGTTTAATAATGTATGTATAAATATTTTATAAAAATTTTCAACAGGAAGCTTTTATAATATTCAATCATAATTATTAATTTGAGCTACATTATAGTAAATATAATTTTAAAAGAAGGAATTTTTTTCCAGATCTGACGCTACTCCCGAATCAATACAAAGCTCCAAATCTGCAGGAATTTTAAACAGTCATGTAGAGATTTTGTCTGAAAAAAATAGATTTAATAATAATGCTCGAACATGTCCACGTCCCCGACCACGCGACCGCCTTGATAATGATCTATCCGGAAGTGATAGTGAAAAAAACTATCCAGATCTAATAGAAATGAGTGCATTAGGCACAACGTCTTATTTTCGCAATGATACAAAACACGATCCTTATTATTTTTATACAATACCGAGAAGAAAAGATGGTGATAGTCGTAGTCCTCTTTTAAGTAGTCGTAGAAATAGTTCTGGAGGCGATTCCATTACATACACTGATAGAAATTATGATAAAAATCGACCAAGATCAAGTGGACGTCGATCGAATAGTTTTTTGGACCTTTCTGTTGGTGGTAATCGAATACGTCGTAACCCTAGCCTACCGGCTTCGCCATCTAGGGAACAGGGGTCAGTTCCGTCCGCTACACCACTTTTGGACTTATCGGGTCTTAGAGACTATTCACGTACGGGTCAACCATTCGAGGATTTTGACTTTAGGGCTTCGCAACTGGAAAAGTTTTTAGAAGAGTATAGAACATTAAGGGAACAACTTTCAAGGATGAAAGAAACTAGAGAAAATTTACAGAGAACGAGGGCTGTAGAAAACGAAGAGTTAAGAGCCATACTTAAGGGTAAACCTATTATTGCTGTAACAGAGACATCTTCTTCTGTTGCTATGGCAGATGCAGCTTCTCCGTTGGCTTTAAGTCCACCAGAGTATAAGTCTCAACATTCTAGGCCAGAATGGCTGACCACTCTCCTGTACCGTAACTAAATCCCCATTGTAAATATTAATATTTGAACTGATGTTAATGGTAAGCAATTAAATTGTTTTAAGAAAAGTAAATTAGTGTCATTCTTTTCAAGTTGAAATAAACTTTGAATCAAAAATAATTTGTTTAATTCGTTTTAAACCTTAGCACCCATGTTCTTAACGTAAAAGATTTTAAGTGGCCAACTATTTTTTTTCCCCATTTCATTTATAATTTACTAAAGAGAAACTAAACAGATGACAGAAATTTAATTTAATCATTTTGGATTTAAAGCAGCATTATTATTGTGGTATATAATATTAGATAATAATAACACTCATAACAAAATAACAATACTCTAAGCACGGCACCACTCAACAAAACTCTGACTCTGACGACTCTGAGACTCACAGAATGCTGAACGATACTGCCTGCTGCTTACCGATGCCGATTAAGTAAAAGTTGTGAAATTCACTTGACAGATTTTTTGCAAAATCGGTGTTTCGTACGTGGCATACTAGTGACTTTTGGCTATATTTTAAAAATGATATTCCAAAATTTTTGTTGGCAAATTAGTTCTTCGACTAGTTAACGAGGTCTTAAAACAAGAGCGTTACAAATTGGTCTTTTAATAGAAAAAAATAAGCGTTCACAATTACAGCTGTCTGAACAAATTGTATTCTCGACCATAAAGCGATACTTTTATTGTGGCAGTAAATTTGAAACGTTGTCTGTGTGGTGTTGACATTGTAGTAGGTATATGTGTTGCTTTTTGCTTATTTTGTTTTGGTGTGACATGTGCATAAAGAATAACAGGATACAGTTCGTGACCACGGTGGATGCAACTCTGCCGAAACGTCGAACCTTATACAAAGGTAACTCGAGGTTATCGCGATGTGACCCGGTTGATTATATTTTAATTAACAGGATACTGATTCAAGATGAGGACTACGCAAAAACAACACAAATACTGAATGCATATGAAAAACTTTGTCTACTACTCCATTTTACTACTCGATTTTGTCTGTGAGACAAAATTAAGCATTAGTCCGGTCAAATAAGACCAATAACTAAGCGTAGAAAAAAGTAAATAATAATAATAATGTATTTAAATCAGACATTACATCCATTGTGTTAATATATAAAATAAAAATAATATATAGGAACTTATAGACTATGTTAGTGTTAAAATTAGAACTAAAATTAAAATTAAATTATAGCACAACATAACGACCATTTATGAAGCACTGGGCATGCATTATAAAAATGCATTCCCAGTGCTTCAATATAATGCGTCTTTAGAATACCGTTCGAGATACCACGTTATCTGTTCATTATTAAAAGTTAATATATATATTTGCGGCTCCAACAATTTTCCTAAAATTCAGCATGCAGGAGGTTTTGGGAGAGAAAAATCGATCTAGCTAGGTTTTATTAAAAAAAAAATCGTTTTATCCCTGTTTCTGGGCATTAAAGTAATATTAAAATTTACATTGAATATATGAAACACTATTTTTGCCGTTAATTAACAAGCCAGCATAGCTTATTAGGGGAACGGGTGGTCGCAAAAATTGAAAATACTTAGGATCGAGCCCCACCTACCCTATTATTTTTTAAGTTTATTTTTTTAATTTTGGAAAAACATTACCGCAAGACTCGGTAAACCAGGTACTTTTATTATAAAACAAATTAAATAAAATGCAGGAGTAATAGGTTGTGCATGACTTACGTTAAATGTGTGAATGAAGATGCAGAAGATGTTGCCGCAGCGCAAATGCATTGATCGTATTACATCCAACGTGTCCCGCATCCGTGCCTAAATCATATAAATCTTGTCAAACGCGACAGGACAGGTCGCAAATAAAATAGTCTGGACATGAACTACGCTTGTTTCCGCATGAATCACTAGTTACAGTCCTGGCAGTCCATATGTGCTAATGGTGTTGTATAAAGCTTGCTTTCCAGCAAAATTGACTTGATATAAATTTTTATAGTAACAGGAAATCGAATATGGCTGATTTACTGGGTCTTTGTATTATATAAGTACGCTTAAGTTTCTTAATTTCTCTTCTTCTTTCTCTCTTGAGACTAAGTTAAGTTTTTAGTTGTTAATGATCAAATTTTTTTATTGATATGTCTTACATTCAAATACTTACCATATTGATAAGATCATGCAAGTAACTTCACTAGTTGATTTTTTTTATATAGGTTTGTATCGTAAGTATCTAAGTTTTAAATGATTTCTTATATGATCCGTACGTGATTACTTCATTTAGCTGGTTTTTTAGACTGAGATTAATACATAAATAATTATCCTCGAATTATGGAAATCGATAATTATACTAGTAAGTTTCCTGTTACTTACCATGTCAAACTAAAGAGGTAAAATAATTTAATCGTTAATTTTTTTTTTAGATTATCAATATTCTCAAAAAGAGTATATAATTTATTTGAAAAAAAGATTTTTTGTATATTAGTTATATACATAGTACACAAATTAAAACGGCAAGCCTTATATGTATTGTAACCTCAAAAAATATCTGAGGTTACATAACTTAGTATTTGAAAATCTAGAAATATATTATTAGAATATCATAGTAATTGCAAAGAAGTGTATTAAATCCTATTATTATTTTGCTCTCAAAAGCAATGAAATCAAAGAATATCCAGGAAAATAACGATCTCCACTTCAAGCTTTTATTCAAATGAAACAAACTCGTTACAGTGGATTGCTTTCGTTTCACTAGCAGCTTCAATCAGGCGAAAATATTATTACCTTGTTACTCTAGTAAGGCTGTATGTAATAATGTTCTTATTCTCTATATTCAGAATTTTTAAAACAATTTACCCAGTTATCATGTGTCAATATTTATCTAGTTTTCATATGTATATAAACAAATATTGAATGGATCAGCAAATATAAATATTTAGCAAATTCACGTAAACATCTTAAATATAGGTTACGCATAACGATATCCCCAACCCCTCGAGTTCTCTTTTGTGAAGGAATACATGGCATTTACAAATAGGTATATTCCTCTTTGAATATTTTGGTAAAGGTAAAATAATATTCAGAAGAATCCCCGATTAGCGCAAGGTTTGTAATGCTGTATTGTAAGTATTATGAGGACGTGTTCACAGGCTCAAAGTAGTATACACAAGTTTAAATAGCATATCTTCTGGATCTGCCCGCTAGGAACAAAGCAATGGATAGTTTTGTCGAGATATGTTACAATCATGCTGCAGGAGGAATACTATGTCCCAGTTTCGGAAGATTTATTTCATGTCAACTCTGTGGTCGATGCGACATAAACTAACTGCAACACAATCGGCGCATATGCACTGCTGTAGCAACATGTGATTCATGCGAAAATAAACTAAAACAAAATACCTTTGAACTTTTCTAGACCAATTTTTTACATGAAATGTGAATAGAAAAAGATTTGCGTCAATCAAGTAACGCAATCTATATTCATTGTGAGGCAACAAGTCATTCAAACGGATACAAACGTCAACAAATATCAGCCATATTTCGGTTATAGACCTCACTCGAATACTATTCTAACTGACATTAATATTGTTTCACAACGTTTTGCAAACAAAATGTTAACGAAACAATCCTCTTGTATCGGATGAACTGTATTATTGTTAACTATAATTATTTATATTTCACGCTTAACCATGAAAATGTTTGTCGTATTGATAATAGAGCTTCAAAATTGGATTCCCTGTTGTGTTCAAATTCAAAACTTATTTAGGTTATTTCCTTATTTGAGTTAACCTGTTTTCAAATGCTTTTTAATGGTCAACTCTACTTCAGTATCCAAAGTGCTTGTAAAAGTTAACTTGAATAAAAAAATATTTCAATTTAATTAAATCACTATGCTACAAGATTCAATGCATGTTTTTCAAATTGTTGTACCACACGAGATCTGGTCTTGGCTGAGACAAATTGTGTCTTAGTTACTATGCTACCGGCAAAGCCACATCGTCAAAACAATTTAATATTCCGATACTATGCTGTATAGAAACCGTAAAGTCGTCCAAATTTCGAGGTGTGCCGGCCATCATTATTTAACATCAGGTGAGGTAAAAATTTCCAGAAAATCAGTGTATTTGTGCATGTGCCCTAAATATGGTACCAAAAATTTAGACATATGATCGTATATTTATTTCATAATCCCAGTACAAACTAAAAAGAAACAAAAAACGGCTGATTTGATAATTTTGTCGCCAATTTTACGACTTTCATTAGTACTGACGGCAGTCAATTTGTTACTTCGCGTCTCTAAAAAGACAGTGTCTACGATCTATAAAACTCTTATTTTACTTCTAATCAAGGAGAAAGCTTCTCAAGGCTCGTTCATTAAACGCCCGAAAAATAAACTGTATTTAAACGGGCGTGAGTGAATAAAATTAATATTTTTTATAATGTACTGAAAAGTACCTACAGTGATTGGTAGTACTTGACCTAAGCATTGGCGGGTTCAAACCCGGGCAGGATGTAAGTATTAATATGCAACATACTCATAGCAACATTATTTAGATCTAATAATCTAAAAGAATCAAGATAAAAAACGAAAACTATATGTAATGAAATGTCACTTGCGAAATTGGATAAATCTAGCATGAGTTGGCAATATTTAGTATCATATAAGATGTCAATATTGCGAATCGGAATACAGAAAGATTGGTGGCGTATAAAGGTCACATGTTACAGATTGTATTGACTTCTGCTTGTGACTTCGTCTTCATAAAAAGTCGATCCGTTTTCCGTGAAAAAAAGACAATAAAGATAATATAAAGACAGTTTCGCATTTATAATAGCATGTTTTTACATCGAATATTAAAAGAACTTTTAATTGTGAAAAATTAATGATATAATTTTAAAAGTATAAGTATTTTTTACGAAATGGTTTAGAAAGAAAAAAATATTTGGCAATATTTATTTTAATTTAATTTGGAAACATTTAAAATATGTATTATAAAATATTAAATATTTATTTAATATTATAGCAGTTTTTTAGTACCTGAAAACAGGGATAAAACAACATAAAAAAAATAAACCTAGACCTAGATCGATTTATCGTGCCCAATACTTTTCATGTTTCAAGTTTCATAAAAATCGGAGCTGTTTCGGAAATTCAGATTTTATACACATATTGTACAAGATTAACTCATTTAAATATTAAAGATAAAAGACATAATAATTTTCGTATGAATAAAGCAGTTTATTTACTACAATGTAATATAAATCTTGATTGAATTCAATGTCCTCCAGTGTTAATCCATTATTCAATATTTGTCTATTTTAAACAAATAAACAAACAAAATAATAATGCCTCGAAAAAGGATGGGTTTGCTTAGGATTTTAAGTCGCCATCCCTTCGTGAATAATTTTGGTAGGACAATATAAAAATATACATTTACATTTTCCATCAGTGTTTATAGTCCTGTGTATGAGTTGATGTTTTAATGAAGAGAAGAGTTATAGGAAAGATGAAACTAGAGTAATGGTATGATTAATAGAAATTTAACAATATTCATGAAAATCATAGTGAGTAGGTACTACTAAAATAAAGCTTGACTTAAAATAGTAGACCACGGCTCTGAAGTCTATAGAAGTGATCTAATGTATTGTGTATAGTTCTGAGTATATCTTAATATTTAAATGAGTTAATCTTGTATATATATATATATATTTTCCGAATCTCGGAAACGGCTCCAACGATTTTCCTGAAATTCAGCATATAGGAGGTTTTGGGGGAGAAAAATTGATCTAGCTAGGTTTAATGTAAAAAAAAAATTGTTTAATGCCTATTTTTGAGCATTCAAAAACACTAACATTTATATTGAATTGAATTTTCGCCATTAACTGTCAAGTCGACGTAGCTTATTCGGTTAGCGGGCAGCCTCGAGAAATGTGAGTGCCAAGGATCGATCCCAACTAAATAATTGTTTTTTTCTTTTTTTAAAGTTTTTTATTGTAAAAAATTACCCAGCGAAGCTCGGTCACCCAGATATTATGTATTATATGATTTATTAATAGTGGTACCCGTAATTTTGTTCGTGCCAAGGGTTTAAGTAATTTCAATAATTAATATTTTTTCCCCGTTTCTGAAAGAAAAACGAGAATTTTTTATCGAAAAAAAATCAAAATAATATTCATTCAAATAAGCCCTATTAAGCACTTTTGAATCGTCAAGGATTAATAAAGGAAAATAAAGGAGAAATCATTATTTCTAAATATTCGTAAAAGTAGATGACAGTGGTCACTATAACGATGAAGAACATATCCAAATATTTTTTTAAAGATTTCCGATTCTTTAATATTTTAACTTGGGATGTAAAGTAACTTGGGATCGGTATTAATAAGAATACCTATTCGTAAGCAAATGCATTGTCAGTTTTTTTCCGGTTTTTCATAAAAACTATTTTTCAATAAGGATAGCATACTGAGAAGTTTGCGAGTTTGTTTTGAATAGACAATGGCGTCAAGTTTTTCGATTCACGCCATGTTGCATATAACACTTCTACAAAGACAAGTAGGAAGAAGGAAGAATTATTATGCCTCAAAGTTTTCCGGAGCATAGTGTACTTGAATACAATTTTAAAAGAAAAGTTTAGGTACTTATTTCTGGATTTGTTAGCTTTATATTCTGTATTCTGTGCAGATTTTTAAATTTGTTTCCGTATTTCGTAGATTTTATTGTAGAAATATTGCAACAGTTCTGGCATAATTTATGTGACAAGTAAGAATGGTAGCGCGTTTATCTAATTACCGCACATTTCTATCTAGAAATATTCCAGCATAAACGTATAATGCCATGACAATAAGTCTATTTAATTACATGGAATGAAATTAGATTTCAGTAATTTATTACTTTTGTTAGTGCATGTTTACTCAGATTCTTTTGTTTTATTCATACGATTCATAAAAGTTTTATCTGTTTAATTAAGAAAACTGACATTCCTCTTTCAAAATAATTATTATACCCCTAAATTTGAGCAAATGTCAAAATTATGTATGATCTTTTTTATATACTAGTACCTGGGTAACCAAGCCTTCATCATCCTCCTGCCCTTATCCCACTCTAAGTGGGGTCGGCACAACATGTTATAAACATGGTGTCACATGATTTGGCTGTGTTTTTATGACCGGCCGCCTGCCTGATGTCAACTTACCTTAGTTGTATTTTACGACCCCTCGGTAAGAAAAAGAGTGGTCTATTTTACTAAATCGGATACCACACGGTTGGTCAACATACCTTAGTCGCCTCGGTAAGGAATGAGGTTGGTCAGTTCTTCACAGCCGGATACCACACGGCGGGGGTAAACGAGCCTTGTTCGGTTATTTTTTTATAAAATATAAAAAAACGAAATTTATAAAAATAAAACGCCGGTGACATGTGGGACTAGAATCCAGAAGTTGAACTCTTTAGGTTCGCCCGTTACCCATTAGGCTATAGTACTACGTTAAACAGCCAAAATTAGCAAGCAGAGGTTTAGAGGTATTGTACAAGTATTTAGAGTATATGGTATTGACATGAAATAATAACACGTAGCGCATGGAAAAGATAGTAAAATAACATAAGTTATTTAGTAATTACATAATTTTAATTACAGAATTATAAAAACTACAATATATACACAAAAACCCATAACTTCAGTGCCACAACAAACAGTTCAAATAGATTAATGAAACAGTTACCAAAATATTGCAAGTTAAATTGGCGATTTGTTAGATTGAATGGGAGATTGCAATTACAACTGTCGGGTCAAATAATTGTCTGTAGTATAAAAGTAATCCTTTATTTGGGTTGTATATTCAAAATTAGTTTGCAAATTGTGCAGTTGTTTTTATATGTGTGCTTGATTAGAGCGCATAGTTCAAATTCCTTTTCAAACACAAGAAATAAAACTTATAAATCCACTAAATTGTTTTTAAATAAATATTAAAGATATAATTTAATATAAAACAAAGTCCTAAAAAGCTGTCTGTCTGTATGTGATCGATTTTATCAAAATCTACTGAACGGTTTTTGTATGGTTTTAAATAAAAGGTAGACCAATTCTCCCGGAAGGTTGCAGTTAATTACCGTTGTATGTAAATTGTATTGAAAAGGCGGAACGGTTTTAGAAAAGCTCCCCTGTTAGGAGCCTAATTCGCGTGCGCTGCTTAAATTAGTAGAGACACACTAAAGTAATGTACTAGACAATTTTAGGACTGCTAAAATACTACAAAAAGTCCGGAATAGCATGTCTCTATCTCTTATGGTTAACTCACAATACTATATATACTATAATATACTACTTATATGTTCAAAATTTCAGTTCTGGAAAAATTTTGTGACACCCTGATTTCATACATTACAGCTAAATAATCATAAATGAGCTTATAAAATTCACAAGAAGAATAGTCAAATTCGGGCAAAGTAGAACAACAAATGAAAAGTAAGGAAAGTAGAAAGTAGAAAAAATAAGGAAAATAGAAAGACCAGGATGACGACAAAAAAAAGAAAAAGACATCATAGCGTATTTTAAATTCATGCAATCTGAATTTTGTGTCACAGAACATCCAAAACTGGAAGTTTTTACCGAAATAAAAATCATTTTTATACAATTTTATAAAACTTCTTCGGAAGATATTTTGTCTTATAAATTACCTATCGACAATATTACTGCGCATTGGAATAACATATATATATAATTAACAATCTGAGCCAGCAGCTTCGGAAATCAGTGTCTCATAATTTTTGTCCCGAATTAAAATTTTGAACATAAAAGTAGTTATCGTGAGTTAATTATAAGAGATTTTTAAATAACTTTCACCTTTTACGTAGCGCACGCAAAGAGGTCTTTAAATTTTGGCGTTTTCGTAATAAATTTTACTGCGTTTCGTCTCCTATTCATCTTAGCGTGATGTTATATATATACTCTATAGCCTTCCTCGACAAATGGACTATATAACAATCAAAAATTTTTCAAAACCGGTCTGAGATTAGCGCGTTCAAACAATTAAGCAAACAAACTCTTCAGCTTCAACGAAACAAAAACTTTACGTATTAACAAATCCGTAGAAATATGGCTCCAATTTGATTTTGGGGCGGTCTTTTTTAACATTTCTATAAAGTTAATGACACTGAATGAAGGGTAGATTAATCAAAATAGGATTAGACTCCAAAACCAGCTTAATCATACTTTCTGGAAGCCTTTGACTTTGCACGTGAAATCGAACTCTGTGGATTACATTGGCAATGGGAGTGTTTGTTAACTCAGATCAAAGCTATCGCTTTGATCAGCTTGCAAGGCTAGCTGTTTCACAAAAGACAAGTAAATTATAATGTGTTTATTTTCAAATACAGCAACATAAATTATTACTAAAAAAAGTAAATAGTTTTGTTGCGTAAATTATTATTGAAAAATTACTTTTGTATCATTGAAATTTTCCGAGCAGTTGAACTACCCGTGGAAATATAAATATTTCTTTTCTACGTGTTTTATCTGGGAACCATAGAAAGTTACGAATTCACCAATCTCCTGCACTTATTCCACTCTAAGTGAGGTCGGCACATGTTATAAACATGTTGTAACAAGATTTAGTTATGTATTTTATGACCGGTCACCTGCCTGGCGTCAACTTACCTCGGAAAGAAGTGAGTGGTTTATTCTACTCAGCCGAATACCACACGGCAGGTCAACTTACTTTAGTCACCTTTTACGACACCTCGGTAAGAAATGAGGGTGGTCTGTTCTACTCAGCCGGATACCACACGGCCGGTCAACTTACCTTAGTCGTCTTTTACGATACCTTAGTAAGAGATGAGAGTGGTCTATTCTACTCAGCCGGATTGTGCCGGCATAAAAAAGTTACTTTAAGTGTTGCATATTAAGTAAAAGTTATCGCAAAATTACACGACAGTAAAGTTTTTATCGCTGTCCTGTCAAGCCTCTCCAACGATAGCTTACACATTGATTTAAGGATAGACAAAAAAGTGTAATGAAAGAGCTTTTCATCCGGGCCCTACAGTTTCGAAAAGCTACGTGAGTTTTAATAACGGTTTATTTTTCATGAAAAGACTTCGTATGAAAAGTTTGAAAAACCTTTTTAGACTGAGTTGTTAAGTTAATTCATGACTCGTTTTAAATCTGAATATATATCGTATCAGATTATTGGGTGGTTCAAGCAATTTATAAGTCGGTTATTGGCTAAGAGTCTGGCATCTAAAAATATTAGATCGGTTTTTAGAATCGGTTCAAAATTCATAAAACTTATACCCGTGGATTTGTTTCCATAGCCTTCATTACTGATATAAAAACTAGTTTATGTAATTCCCTCGAAATCACTTCGATCTGAAAAGGAGTTGAGAGGCTGTTAGTAGTTAAGTGTTTGGATATGAATTCAAATAGGCATTAACAAGCATTTTAATTTTAAAATATTTTTCTTTTAATATTGGCAAAAAGATGCTTTTTTAGAGGAAGACGGCAGAAACTCGGTTATTGAAAAAAAGTGTTTTTCATGAATTTAATATACACTTAAAAATAAAATCTTCCAAACTATCCCTTCTTTTTCATAGCCAAAATAAGATTTTCGTACTCCATACTAATTCATAGCATGTCCACAATTCGGGTACTAACCACTACATTAGGTTCGACAAGGCTTCCGTATTATCCAGGGAAAAATTTCTAGTACCTAGAAAAATACGAGAAGCCATTGAAATTGGCCGGTACCCGAATTTTAACAGAGACGGTGGATGGACACTACCTCCGGCGTGGAAACCGATTTTTGACACTACCGGTTCATATAAAGACCGCTTTGAACCCGACACCGTAAGCGTCGCGTGCACAAACTTCATCCGTGCATGCGATGACGAAGACCAGAGCGACAGGGAACACTTGGAAGAGGCGCAGCCACCGCCGCCACCGTGTCCCCCCGCACCCCCGCCACCCACGAGTCGCGCCCAGCGAGCAGCAGGACGCAGTTCCCGCCGCGATAACGTCGTGTAAAGAGCTCATGAATAAGTGCCCCGGATGGGTTCGAAACTAGTCGGGCTAACCCGATAGAATAAGACGTGAGTATAGCCGTTTCTATACAATAACTATGAATACTACTCACGATAGTTTAAATTTAAAAAATACTAATTCATGTTATAAATATAAAAGTCTGTCTGTCTTATTTTTACGCTTTTACGGAAAATCCGCTGGGCAAATATTGATGAAATTTGGTATAATTGAAAAATAAATACCGGACCAATATACAGGATAAAACAGTTTTTCCTTCGGAAACTGGATGAAAACAATTTAGTACATAATCGAGAGTATATTTTGACAAAAATAAGTAATCTTCAATTGCTTACAAGAGCTATATAAAACTAGAGTGGAATAAAACCCATTTTAATTTTGAAATTGAATACAGACTGCAGCCTGAAACGACTAAGCATAGCCAATTAGAGCTTCGGATTGGTTGCAGCTGCCATGTTCTTTTTCCGTTAATTAGCGTTTTCAATATACTAAGTGTATTACAATTGAGATATTAATAAAGAATAAAACGCCGTGTGGTATCCGGCTGAATAGAATAGTATCACCCTCATTTCTTTCCGAGGTGTCGTAAAAGGCGACTAAGGTAACTCGACCCGCCGTGTGGTATCCGGCTGAGTAGAATAGACCAACCTCACTTCGTACTGAGGTGTCGTAAAAGGCGACTAAGGTAAGTTCACCCACCGTGTGATATCCGGTCTAGTAGAATAGACCACCCTCTTTCTTACCGAGGTGTCGTAAAATACGACAGAGGTAAGTTGACGTCAGGCAGGCGGCCGGTCGTAAAAACGCAGCCAAATCATGTGATAACATGTTTATAACATGTTGTGCCGACCCCACTTAGAGTGGGATAAGGGCAGGAAGATGATGATTAAAATATAAACAACCGGGTCACATCGCGATAATCCCGTTACCTTTGTATAAGGTTCAACGTTTCGGCAGAGTTGCATCCACCGTGGTCACGAACTGACATCCACGGTGGATGCAACTCTGCCGAAACGTTGAACCTTATACAAAGGTAACGGGATTATCGCGATGTGACCCGGTTGTTTATATTTTAATTAGTATGAATCGCGAAAGTTTAAAATCTTCTATAGGAAGATGATGATATTAATAAAGAATAAAACTAAATATATGGAGCACTTACACACACGATCGTCCGTCACCAGAGTAAGTAACTTAATACTTGTGTTATGAGTGGCACACAACTGGTGAATATACTTATATAATTTTAAATACATATATACACCCAGGCTCGAAGAACTAACAAATTATAAAGCAACTAGATTATTGTGTAAATGCATTAAAAAGCTGTGATAGCCGAACGGTGAGACCGTGTTACTCTTACCAAGGGGTCACGGGTTTAAACTCCGGCTTGAAAATGAGTTCTTAACACATGTGTCAAATTTATATTTACAATATAATAATTTATGACACGCTTTTTGGTCTTGGAAGACTTCGTTTCGAGAAATTTTGGGATAAGTAACCTAACAATCTGCATTAGAGAAGCGTGGTGAGTATAAGCTCCAATCCTTCTCTATAAAAACAGAGAGGAGGTCTAAACTGAATAGTGGGATAGTAACAGACCCTTACATAACTTTTAATTTATATATACGGATCTCCAACAGCATTACATATTATTTAACCCAAAAAAATCCAAACAGTCTTAAATTAATTATGTAGTATCAATTACAGGAAATTTATTTATTATTTTTAATTTCTACAATCACCTTTTTAAGTTTTGGTCTGCTCATAATGTATTTATGTTATAATAGACGTAAATAATAATAGTAAATATATACCTAGTCCAAACACCCTCAAATTATTGTAACCGGGCGAATGTAGGGCGAAGCTATTGGCGAGTGTAGACACCACGGCTCCGATTATTCCCAAGGGCTACTGAAAGGAGGTCCCCTTCGAGCTTGCATTAATAAAAACAATGGAATTTCTTAGCTTTCGCCACCTTCTTTGTGTAAAACAATTTTTTAAACATTTGTTTATTTTGGTTATATTTAATAATTTAAACAAATATGTACTCATTTAAATTTTATTCGATAAAAATTTACTATGTTAAAGACATTTTAAATTATTAGCGCAACGAATATGATTGTTTTATAATTATTCTTTTCAAAGGTATTTGAGATAATACAAAATAATACAAAGAGGGAGATATACATATTTTTTATTTAATCTATATATGTATATATCCTCCTGCCCTTATCCCACTCTAAGTGGGGTCGGCAAAACATGTTATAAACATGCTATAACATGATTTGGCTGCGTTTTTACGACCGGCCGCCTGCCTGACGTCAACTTACCTTAGTCGTATTTTACAACACCTCGGTAAGAAGGAGGGTGATCTATTCTACTGTACTGGATACCACACGGTGGGTCAACTTACCTTAGTCGACTTTTACTACACCTCGGTACGAAATGAGAGTGGTCTATTCTACTCAGCCGGATACCACACGGTTTTATTATTTATTTTATTTCTTTTCGTGTTAATCAATTCAAACCGTGATTCAAAATATGATTGAAATGCTCCTATTATATAAATCGTACAAAAGACCTTTCATGTATCGTAACCATGCCTAAATACACATTGTACAGGTATCGTACTTAATCCGAAATAGCAAATTCATATCCAGTGATTCGTATTTGGAGATGGATTGAAAAGATCTGTTATCTGTACACACACATTGCTCGGTTGGTGCTTTCACAGATGAAATATGTACAACTTCGCTTCATCCAATCAAAAATAGAAAATCAATATGCAGCTAGTCAGATTTGTAACGAATATAGATTAAAATACTTTAAATTAATACATAATATTATATCCGACGGGTAGGTAAAGGCCTCCAAGCTCCTTAGTATCAAGTGCACTATACTGCGTCCATCATATTATCAGTCTTTTGACAGCTCACGCTCATTAAGTTTTGTATTGCTTACGTACAAATATCATACAAATAATATTTGTACTTTATGGATGGGTACCGCCCACTTAGTGATGTCACACATAATGGTTACTACGATTATGCCACAGATTAAAAATAATCGGTAGAAATCGATGTTACGAGTATTAAAAGACATTTAATAACATTATATAAAGTTTTACTTTCTTCTTAGTTAATACATGAATACAAATAAAACAATCAGGATATTTTAATTTATTTTATTAGCACGAGTCGTCTGAATGATAATCAACACTAGACTCCTCCGATGAGGAGTCTTCAGTAGCAATTATTATTAGCTCTTGTGTAGATAATATATTATCAAACGCAATATCACGTTCCCAATCAAAAAAAAATCAAAATCAAAAAATATTTATTTCCATAACAAATTCTCACAAATCATAAACAGAATCTGGGACCATCCTAGTAAGTTACTAGTATTTCTACTAGTACTTGTGACAGGAGGCCCCGCTCTTCCATAACATTACATACATAAGGGGAAATATGTTGGTAAGTCCGTGCGTGTGTTGGAGCTTGTGGATGTGTGTAGTGTGTGTGAGTGTGGTGTGTGACTGAAGTGTTTGCGAGTGTAGTGCTGCGTATGATTACGTGTTTGTGAGTGTGTGTGTGTATGGGAATGGGTGCATGAATGGGTGAATGAATTTTATATTAATGCTTCTGTCTCATCATAAGAGAAGAGAATATTACTCTTTTAGTTCTTTCCACCACACTTGCCCAGTTCTCGGCCGTTACGTGGGTGCAAGCATTTTTTAGCAATTGCAACATTTTATTCGCTGTGAATGGGGGGCTTGTATTGCATCTCGCAGCATGCCCTTTTACTTGTGCCCATATAAGTTCTATTGCGTTGTACTGGCAGTGGTATGGAGGAATCCGAAGAACAGTATGGCTATATTCTGCTGCCATTTCATTGATTACATAGCGTTTTGCTCTCTTTTTGGTTTTTAATATTTTTATTAATTCAACTTTTAACATTGAGTCGTCCACATTTTCTCCATTATCCCGAAGCCAACTAATTATTTCATGCTTTTTATTAGCCTGTGTTGGCATTTTGTCAATTTGACGGGAGTGGTAGGGCGCATTATCAATAAAAATTATTGATGGTTCTTCCAATGAAATGAGCATTTTTTTGAACCACTCTTCATACACATTTGCATTCATCTCTTCGTGGTAGTCATTTGATTTCTTCGATTTAAATGCCAACAGTGCGTATATGGTCAACATAATATAACATATGGTCAATTTATTTAAAACTTGCAATCCTAGCGGCTCTGTTCGGGTGGAAAGATTAAAACCATAATATAGTCCTTTGATAACCATAAAAATGGTTAATGTGGGTTAACTTTAAAAGCTAGACTTATGCTGTCGCGGACTTTTATTTAGAGCTTTTAAAGGGGAACAATTTTGTGCATGATTCTTGAATAAGTATTACCGTTTACTCAGCACACGCAAGGAAAGCTTTAAATTTTGCCGTTTTCGTACTATTTTTTAGCGTGATGTTATATAGCCTTTCCGTTTGCGTAATATTATTTATTGCTGCTCCTCTTCTATTTATCTAAGCGAGGTGTTATATAGCCTTCTTTGATAAATGGACTATCTTACACTCAGAAGTTTTCAAATCGGTCCAGTACTTTCTGAAATTAGCGAGTTCAAACAAACAAACGAACTCTTCAGCTTTATATATTAGTATAGATCAAAAATTGATCAAAAGTAGGCCGTTCAATCGTTTTTCTTACAGTCATATTCAATATAATTATTAACAAAAATATCGCATGCATTCTCTCTTTATTTGTAAATATGAGTATCATAAACAGAACTATCGATGAAATGATGCAATTTAATTGGGTGTATAAAAAAGGAAAGAAGAGCGAGTAAAGGGAAAAATTTATAAGCTGAAATTATTGATGCAGAAGTCTGTGTTATTTGCACTGAAAGCGGGAGTTGTTTAGCAAAATGACGGAACCTTTTTATCTCAGTCGGGATGTTATTTCTTATTCGTTGTATTTTCCTCCGACCGCAAACCAATGACTGCTATTTTGAATATCTTGTTTCTGCAAAATTTAATAAAGCACCTTGTATTTCCTTTGCAGTGCATATCAATATTCCGTATTGGAATATTCAACTTGAACGTTTTTTATTACAATTTTACTTTGAAAGTTGGTTAGATTAATTAAAATGAAGTAAAGAGAAAGTAGAACTTGTATGTTTTATGTATTACATACCATATATTTATATGCCATATATTTATATACCATATATGCCATATATTTTGTTCAGGGTAATGTTTGCTGACCGATTTGTGTATATCAAACATTTGCAAATTTTATAAAGAACCAAGTATAGTCATAGTCCAAGAATAAAGATTGATCATACATCTGTATGAATGTAATGATTGAAAACACTAAGAACCTTACTTTAGATCTAAAAAGATTCGAAATTGTAATTGTAGTTGCCGAATTTGCTAGGCAATCCGAGGCTGATGACGAATTGAATTTTTTTTGGATTGTAAGAATTAATTAAAACAAGTACCAATGTGAGAATAACTACAAAAATGAGGTAAATGAATAGAGCGCTAGCCTAGCTATTCTCGATGCTGTGAATTAAACTGGCAATCCAATGGGAAGAGTGGAGCTTGCAATTACAGCTGTCCGAACAAATTGTTCTCCCGACAATGAAAGCGATACTTTTATTGTGGCTGTAAATTCTAAACTTGTTGTCGGCGCGCCATCGATATTGTGTTAAATCAGTTTTCTTTTTTTAAAGCTGAACTACTTTCAAATATCTTTTTATTATTACACCACGTTCTTGTAAAATCATATTCGCATTTAAGGCGTTTGTTCTGACTTTGACTTTTGATAATCTTAGCAATAAAGCGTTAAATGCCTTTAAAATAACAAGTCAAGTAAAAAAACCTTTTAACAAAATTTTATGTCGTTACTGTTAACTCTGAAACGTAGTCGCTGACTATGGATCTCATAAGGCTCAGAGTCGTTCAGCGAGCGATGGAGCGAGCTATGCTCGGAGTATGCTCTACGTGATCAATTAAGGAAGGAGGAGATCCGTAGAAGAACTAGAGTCACCGATATATCTCAGCCTGTCGCGAAGCTGAAGTGGCGATGGGGTGGGCACATAGTGCAGATAACCGATGGGCGTTGGGGTCTCAAGGTGTTGAAATGGCGACACCGCACGACAAATGCAGTGTCGGTATATCCTCCACCGGACTGACGACCTCGAAGAGGTTTTGGGGAGCCGCTGGGTCCAAGCGGCACGAGATCGTGTGGTGTGAAGATCCCATGAAGACACCTTTGTCCAGCAGTAGACGTCAATCGGTTGACCAAGAAGAAGAAGCAGACTTAACCGTTGAAGAGTTCCATCGTCTGGAGACAATCCTGGGAGCAGCATTAGGTCATGCCTATCATTAATATATATTGTCACCGAGACTGGACAAATATGTAAAATTTCAGCTCAATCAAACACCAGAAAGTGGGTCAAATTTAACTTGCAAGATTTCAGCTCCACACACATACATGGAAAGTTAAATAAAATGTTTTAATAATGATCACGTTATTTGAATTCCTAATAAGACACCTGAAAACTGCAGAATCTCATTCAGCCACGTCAAAATCGCAATAGACAGGAATATTATCGTTCTGTTAATAGGTGACCCATTATAGGTTTACCCATTTTATGTATAAACCAAGGTGGGGGGTTGCAAGAAAAGTCCATTACTTAATTAAGATATAAGAAGGCACCATTTTCGTGAATAAATATTCATTATCGTGAATATTAAATATTCATCATCTTCATGCCCTTATCCAACTCAAAGTGGGGTCGGCACAATATGTTATAAACATGTTATCACATGATTTGGCTACGTATTTTACGACCGGCCGCCTGCCTGACATAAACTCACCTCGGTAAGAAATGAGAGTGGTCTATTGTACTTAGCCGGACACTCCACGGCATATTGACCTTAAATTTTAATTAATATTAAATATTCTACTTATTTTGTTTTCTATTTCTCTTAACCAAAGGATGACATCGTTGCACCAATTGTTTTTTGACGTTAGAGGAAACACAGTGAGGTAGTAGATTGATATTTGAGGAAACATATTCCGACAAGCTTCTCATTGTTAAAGTTAAAAATGCCTCAGGTGTTTTAATAATTTTAAGTAGGTTAACGTTTGCTGTAATTTTTATTTTGGTGCGCAACACGCTAACGAAGGTTATGATTGTAAATTATACATAACAGAAGGCAGTTTACCACTTAGGGTCTCATAAATACCGAAAGATTGTAGCCATTTGAATTGAATAAATTTAACGAGTAATGTAATAAATTCGGCATTTTCCAGTGTGCTTGTACTTGTGAAGAGTTTGTTCAAAAACGAATACGCCTGATAGCATTTATAAGAGTAAAACGAACAAATGAAAAAAGTGAAGTATTTAAAGAATTGGGTTATAGGTCGAATTATTATTAGGTCCCTTTGTTATTGCTCTTAATGAAAGTTCTATATTTAAAAAATATCTTTTTATAAAAATAAAATAACATAAAACGAAAAATCTATTACTATAATAATAATAAGAAGGCGAAAGTCTATCTGTCTGTCTGTTACACATTTACAGATGATTCGCTGTACCTATATTTATAAAATTTAGCACAATTGAAGCAAACTTAAAAGTTATAAACGGGTAGCGGATAGATAGCGGTAGAATAAAAAATCCCGACTATCTTACGAGAATAGGGCAAATCACATTTAACATAATTGAGAGTAATGAAACGTTTAGGTTGGGGTGTACGATGTGGCAAGTAACAATAGTATATGTTTATAACTATAATATAAAACATTTAGGAAAAAAATGTCTTCCACCGATAACAATGCATAATCCCAAACTACCTTTTATTATTTATCCTGTACTTTAAGATTCAATAGATAATTTTTAGTCTACGTTTTTATTTATTTTTGAATAGCTAATCCTTAAATAGCTAATACAACCTACCAATCCGCATTGGAGCAGCGTGGTAGGTCTTAGCTCCAATCCTTCTCTCCAATAACGGAGAGAAGAGGCCTATGCCCAGCAGTGGGATAGTAACAGGCCGCTACTTACTTACTACTTAATCCTGATACTTTTAGTTGAAAATTTATTAACACTGTCAATATACCACGAGTATAGAAATCACCTAATTTAAAATTATGGATTAAGCGTACGGCTTCGATTAATACAAGCTGTCAGAACAAGGCTGCGTCGCTCTTTTGCGAGTAATATATTATGGTTAAAGATGATGGAAATTACAACCATATTTTGTTGCGTAAAATACTTTTCTAATAAATTTTAATTTTGACAAGATTAAAGTTCGGTTCCTCGTTGAGTCGAATCAAATTAACTTTTCTGTAATTTTACTCAAATATTTTTAAAGAATGTGATAGCTGAATGGTGAGATACCTCTCTCTATCATGGGTTTCAATCCCGGGCAGGCACCAATGAGTTTTTCTGTTAAAACTTGTGTCTAATTGATATTTACAATTTATCACACGATTTTTGACACGAAATATTGAAACTTTTAAACTTGAATATCTCCAGAGAATTCCTGAGATATGTGTAACCTGCTAAGCTGCATTAGAACAGCGTGGTGGGTCTTACCTCCAATCCTTCTCTCAAAAAAGAAGAGAGGAGACCTTTGCCCAGCTGCGGGGATACTAACAGAGCGCTACTTTATTGTATAACAATTGTCTAAAGAAAAATATAAACGGAAGGCTTGCTTAAGAATACAGCTATACAAATACAAAAACCATCTAATAAGATACAATTTTATATTAGTAATTTTTTTCTTAAATTAAGATTATTTACATGTAATACAAAAAGAGCGAAGATAGATAAGTGCTTCAAGATAAAAGCAGATTGTAATATGTAAAGAAGTTTCAATATCCATTCGGCAAGTTATGGACTTCGTTTTATGTTACAATCTTTTGAAAGCCCTTGACAATGTAACTGCTGAACTTGATATAGAATGTACTTTATTACTCCATTTGGAAGGTTTATGGCCTTTTAATGGATCTCTCTTTTTATACTTGCTTGTATAAACATGTAAAAAATTCTTATTTATTACGTACGTTATAATAGCTTTTATTTAAAAAAGTAAAATAAAATTTTATATCAGCTTTTGACACAATAAAAGCTCTATAGTTATTTTTGTGTTTGTTTTTGTTAAATGGAACACGCCGTGCCGCATCCACGTGGCATGTGGAGGTGTCGTAAAATATGACTAAGGTAAGTTGGCGTCAGCAGGCAGCCGGTCATAAAAACGCAGCCAAATCATGTTACAACATGTTTATAAGAAGTTGTGCCGACTACACTTAGAGTAGGATAAGGGATATATATAATATGCCAGATTAGTGCTTTCCAACTTATTATTATATCAAAAGTGATACAATGGTCACCTTAGCATTAATAAAAAAAGCATCGAATTTAAATCTAATTCTTTGAGCTAATATTAATATCTAATAACGGAATAAAAAAGGGTTACGAACTGATACTGAGTAAAAATATTAACTTTAGTAATCTTTATTATACATTTGTATAAGAGAACACAAATCGTAACAAAAACACTGAGTAAAATAAATCGTCTGTCTCTCATAGAGATATCTACCAGAGGAGGTAGTTCACAAATCCTTTTTGTATAAAAAGGTTTCTAGTTAAAACTATCCTGAATGGAATTGACAGCGGTATCAGTTTTTCAAGACATTTCGGAGAATTCGCTCCACGGGAATCCTTTCGACCGCAGCCCGAACCCGTTCCAAGGCTCTACACTCGTTTAGCGAAATGACGGACCGACCTTTTTTATCTCCGGCAACCGCAATTTGCTGCCGACGATCTCATCTGCAATATATAACTACCGTCGACCTTTGAAATTTTGTTTCTATTAATTTTAATTAATGATGTTGACACTTTTCATATCTTTTTACACAAATTGCGTTGCGTGTTTATGATACGATTTCTGATGAGTTAGCTAAATGATATTCAAATAGATAAAGCCACGGTTTATAGAAACATATATTAGTACGTGACTACCGTTACTTGATCACTGTGTTAATTTGATGAAGCTAACCTAAAAAATATATGGCACTACTACTTTGTATAAAAACCATGGACCATGATACTAAGACTATCAAATATAATATAAGACTATCAGATTTAGAATTCTTTTGACATCACCTAGTTCAGTAGTTCATCTTTAATATTTAAATGGTGTCGTAAAAGGCGACTAAGTTAAGTCCACCTGCTGTGTGGTATCCGGCTGAGTAGAATAGACCACAAAAGTAATAATAAAATGAAGATGCTTCATCGCGGATTATAACAAAATAATTTTATTATTACTTTTGTATTATGGATCTCCGCAAAGTAACGCCTAATTCTATAAATTATTTAGAATAGACCACCCTCATTTCTTACCAAGGTGTCGTAAAAGGCGACAAAGGTAAGTTGACACATCGAGCGGTAACCGGTTGAGTAGAAAATACCACCCACTTTCTTACCAAGGTGTCGTATAATACAACTAAGGTAAGTTGACGTCAGGCAGGTGACCGATCGTATAATACGTAGCCAAATCATGTGACAATATGATTATAACATGTTGTGCCGACGCCACGTAGAGTGGGATAAAGACAGGAGAATGATGAGCTTAGTGCGTGACTACCATTACTTTATAATAAGTGTTAATTTACGTTGAGGAACCTAACTCAACTTAACCTACAAAATATATAGCACTACTATATGTAAAAACCACCATGATAAGACTATCAAATTTGGAGATCTTTTAAAATCACCTAGTTCAGTAATTGATACGAAATACGTATCAAATAGTAAAAGAAAAACACCAGTATGTGGTAACTTTTTAACATAGCTTTTTTTAACATCACCATAACTTTTTAACATAGTATACTGTTTTCTGTGTACGATAACAGTTTTTGTAATTAATCGTTTACCGTTAGATCTAAGCTGAAAGTATTTAAGTACCGGCAAACTCTGATAATTATAGATGGTAGAAATTAAAACATTGGTCTAACAATTATTAAATTATTTACTTAAAAAACAAATATGTGCTAGGCAACTTAACTAATTTATAACGCATCCAGTAGAATATAAAACCTGGTGTCAAAAAATAAGGGGCTACTATATTTTTACGAATTGTCAATATACTATTAGTCATAACAATTTTTACAAGGGCTGGGCGCGACGGAGAGGGCAGATGTTTTATAGAAGGTACAAAATCCGGAGCGTAGAAGCTCTACTAGCGGTGCACCCAAAACCGCTCATCGCGGGGATGGTCAAATACACCTGCTTCGACAGGAAGTTTAAGTCCAAGACCCATAGACGCCCTAGGAGCGTGCTTTATGACCTTGACGATCATATCACGATCGCCAACGCCCGATACACACACGCACACGCGCACACACAGCGTCTTCGCCGGCGAAGACGAGGTCCCCGCTTCCTCACGTCTAGCGGCCGGGGTGTACAGCCCCGCCCGTTATGACATTAGGACTTTTCCACAAGTCCGATACAGTCCTCCAAAACGCGTCGTTTTAAGCCGAAGTCCGGCCTCACAGGAGGCACCCTTAAGGCGACACTCCCAGGATGTTGCGGGCCTCTCTCGAGACCCGCTCTCCCAGCATCTCAACCCCCGGCGATGCTTCCGCGCTCGCCCACTCTCTCGGTGACGCTGTCAAAGCCTTCACGGCTAACAGCCTTAGTTAGTGTTCGAAAAAAAAAAAGCTCTACTAGCATCGAAGACCGTCATTTCTATGAAGGTCGACTATGGCTTAGGTTGACAAGTAGTAGGAAGCTAGTGGTATGAATTTAGTCTTCCACTATTCCTCACGCCCTCCTCATGCATTTTTCGAGTTCGGTGAAAATCCACAGTCAAGCATCACACAGAACAAACAGTTTCGATTTTTTAATAAGTTCTTACTTGATAAAATATATGTAATTTATTTAAACATGTGTCCAGGAACGATATTGTAATCTTTTACTGCGACTTTTGTTTACTTTCCATATTTCATGCATGCTTGCTTCTCATAAATAAATATAAATCTTTATTTATTTACATTTGTTTGCAAATCGTAAAAGTAAGTATTCAGTTTTATTTATTTTATTTTTCTGCTAAATATGATATGATTTTTACAAGTAAAGTTTTACGATCAAGTAGTCGGTAGGAATCGTTAGGTCAAGTACTGTCATATTAAAAAAACTGTGTTGCATGCAGATGTTACCGCATCAAAAAGCTAATTCTGTTAAGAAAAAAACAAAAGAGTACAGAGACGGCCTTATTGCTGAAAGCAATCTCTTAGTGAGCGACCTTTGTACAAGAGAAGCTGTTGTTGAGTATAAAGGAAAATAAATTTCGTAAAAATTCAAGTAAATTTTTCAATGTAATAATTATACTAATAATAGCTTTTGTCCCTTATTTAGTCTCCTTATACTGCATCGAGATAACAGTTTTGTCTTTTTCATTCTCCATCCCTTTAAATAACGTTGTACGTAAAATTACATACTCGTAGATCCGTTATTCTGTTATGTCCAAAAAAAACAACACACACATGCATACTTTCATATTTATCATATAATATTATCGATATAGATCCAGGATTTATTTTATTAAAAGCTTTTATTTAACTTGCCGTGTATGCATTGAAGATAGAATCTTGCAAGTTAAATTTGACTCACTTCCCAGTGTCGGATTGAGTTGAAATTTTACATACGGATCCAGACCCGATGACATTGCATGTTTATGATAAACATGAGCGGATGCTACTGCCAGGATTAACTCGAGACGAGGAAAGTACTCAACGGTTAACAGTAGGGAAATAAAATTTTATAAAAGCTTTTTGTTTTTTTTAAATCTGAATATACAAAAGTTAAAATTTAAATAATGTTAGCGTGTACATCTCATCAGAGCTTTTCCGTACGCCAGAGCCCTCTAATGTATTAACTCTAAGCGCGATTATTAACTTAAAAGTATAAAACAATAAGGTGTTCTGACTTATCTGTTAAGTAAACATAATGAAACATAACGAAACAACATAACGGGTAGGTAAGACGCAAGCGCAAGAGATCTATGGTTCCTACTTATTGAGCATGGTATGAGTCAAAATGATATAGGTTGATTTGCCATTTAAACATACTATATTCTAATCACGAATATTATATTTTTAGTTTCAATATTTTTTTTTATAATTACGTCCCTCATAGACTTAGGTAGTTGATTAAGTTCTGTAATACATATTTTAGTCTCATTTTACTATATAAGTTGTTGTATAGCAATGTTTTTATTATAACATATGAAAAATTTAAAATTAAATTTTGAAGGTAAGGAATCCCTTCAGAAACTTCACGCTTGTATTGAAAAAGGGGTTGGATTCTTTCCCGCTATGCCGTCGAAATATTCTTTGTCGTAAACTTTTTAATTCGTGTCATGTTTCATATTTTATTTTAACAAAAGAAAGCCGATCTTTGGAGTTTCGACAAAAAAATCGTGAACATCTTAAATTCATCGTCACGATGGCGTTCTTGATATAAGAGTTAAAAACTTTTGGCACTTTGTCCTTTCCTTTTACACTGATAAAGACTTATATAGCTTGCTATTTTTCGCCTTGTCTTTTTATAATTTTGTTACAAATGGTGATAATCCAGACGTATTTACTTTCATAGAATGGTATAAAATATTTATTCTATATTGCTTTGGTTTATCAATAAGTTTTTTAGAGCAGAGCTGTATGCGAATAATATTTTGATGTCTAAATATATCTTTCACAAGCCTTTATGTTGTAAACAGGTCTCAATACTTTTTTGTTATTTTACAATACGAACACGAATACATAAAAAACACATGGATATATGTGTACTTTATGTATTTTGAATGTGCTATTTTCGGAATACATCAACTTATCACAACACACTGCAAATAAATTTTGTCAAATCACGATAAGTACAGTTCGACGTAATTATTATATTAAATCATAAGAGTAACAAAAGAAAATTACTGTTAGCGTTTTTATTAATCATTTTGTCATGTTGTCGTTGTTCAGTCGGCTCCACTTCATAATCGGCGATAACAAACGATGAAGAGCAGATTCATGGAGAGGGCATACTCGGCTGTCCTCGCCAATCATTGTCTATGATTGCCTATGATCGCCTCCAACGCGGGAATTGTCGGTTTAAAGACACGAATTAAAGGGAATTGCTGGGTCATACGTACTATCGTATGTGTCGTACGATAAGACGGACGATCATGTTGCAACCTACAAGATGATTGTGCCAATTGATAAACGATCACATGATCAACGATCATCGCCGATAGTGAAGAGCATCACTGCTTTATGCAATAGAACATCAACTTTCATCTTGTAATTATCATATTTCGACGTAATCATCTTCGTTTCATATAATATTTCAAGGAATCAAGTAAGTATATTTGTTGTCATCAAGTAAGTATATTACTCATAATGATTACATGACTTCGCTAAGTTTATGTTAAGGATGTTAATCATAACTTTGTTTATCGTTGAAGAACAGAATTCTTTCATGTTATCATGTTCTGTTACATAATTCTTAAATCAAACCGGAATTTTCGCTTTATGTACGAAATGTGTCATGAGGATAGTGTATGTATTTTATCGTTGTGCCGTCAAGGCTCCGCTGCGATACCTTTTACATGAATTCGGGGATAGACAAAAAGTGCGCCATGAAAGAGCTTTTCATCTAAACCTCGCTTACAGTTTGGGAGACCAGTGCTACGTTTAGGGAAAAGTTTTAAAAATTGATATTTATTTTCGCGATATTAGTAACTAGCTATGCAAGTGGGTCCACCCTCATGGAGTTCAATGAGTCATAAAATGTTTCCCGAATTAAATTTTTAAACATAAAAGAAATTATTGTGAGTAGAGATAGAGACTTTATTATAGTATTTGTGTAGATCTACAATTCTTTAGAACGTAACTTTAGTGTAGGCATGCGATAAAGCGAGGCGAGTTAAGCTTTAAGTAATGCACTATTAACGTAAACCTTCCGCAAGAATTACACTTTTTTTTATAAAACTGTACAAAATCCATTCAGTTGATTTTCAAAAAATCTATCACATATAGACAGACAGCTTTTGGGGACTTTGTTTTATAACAAGTATAGACATAGATGTAAAATATAATGTATAAAATATTACAGAGATTCAAACGTCAAGAGATCTCCGCGCCAAATGGTTTTGTACCTCGTACATCCAGTGGTTTCTTACGACCCTGTTTGCTCTGTACACTAAGTACAGTAAAAATACTGCAACAGTAAGTCTTACAGTATGGGATTGCAATTACATTGCAAATTTAGAAAATTGCAAATTTGGAACTTCATTTAGTTCGTTGAATTATGCACCCCGCCCATTACCAAAGCATGTTTCCATTTAAATATGTATGAAATAAATTGTTACACGACGTAGTTGTGTTATTAAGGAAAGGGACGAGATGTCGAACGAATAGTGCTGCCTAAAAATTACTTATTCACAATGACCTTTCACTTCTTCACGTTTTCACGTGATGTCACGCAGTTTCTTGCAACACGCCGAATAGATAGTCTACGAATTTTCACAACACTACCACAGTATGTACATTATTGTACACTAACAACTAACAATTTTAACTTTCACACTGTTGCTTTTGTTTGCTTCTCTACTTTTAGTTCTTTTCGTTAGTTCGCTTTAAGGAGTTTACTGACCATTTAGTATCAGATTGTCGTCTATAATTTCCTCTGCTTAATTTTCTAGTTCCTAATTGGACAAAAATGAACATCAATCTATACTTATTATAAAATAAAGTCCCCAAAAGTTGTCTGTCTGTATGTGATCGATTTTCTCAAAATCTACTAAACATATTTTTGTACAGTTTTTTCTTATTCTATTCTTCCGGAACTTATTTTGACAGTTTTTATATCCATATGGAGAAAGAATTGCAGTACATTCAGTCATACATGAGTGTTTTAACGAAGGAAGAAATTTTCCTTTGGTTAAAGTTCTGGCCTTGATTATTCATCTGGAAGCGAACGGCGCACGAAACAGCTTTGTCTTGCGTCGGAAAATTAATGAACTTGCTTCACTTCGCTTTAAATGTAGTCAAGGAAACGTAGCTGTAGTGTTCAAATATTTCATAAACACGTGTATTATTAAAAGTTGTACAGAGTTTCTAAACGCTTTTTTTGCTCAAAGCAAGTTCAATCTTCGGGCTTGGATGTAGGGTGGAGCACTTCATTTGTCGCGATATCTCTCATAAGCGCTCGCTATCTCGAGCACCGCCTCCTATTCATCCAAAATATTACCTCAACCAAGTTCGGTAATGAGTTTCCTCGTAGGCTCTCTACTCTCTGCGTACAATTAGTAGTCTTAATGACGCTATTGAAAAGGCCTAGTAGAATACACTGTTCATCAATGTTCCACTATCGCTGCAGTTTCTTTCTTCAAAAATTTTATACTGCATATACAAATTTAAAACTTTAATTCAAATAGACTTTTATCATCATTTTTGCATATAATCTTCATTTTTTTTATCTTTGGTGTATATTCTTCAGATTTTTGCATAAGCATCATCATTAGTTAGTGTCCGAAATAAAAAATTAGCATCTTAGTCACAGTAAACTTAATCTTATGCAAAACAAAAAGGTTTTATGATTTTTTTTGTATTATAATGCAATTTATAAAATATCTTTCTGTAAAAATATCTTTTTTGATATTAATAAGTTTAAATCAGATATAGGATTAATGTTAAATTATTATTTACAGTAGTTGACATATTACTATACTATATAGTTAATAAATGTAGTTGAAACACTTTTTTCCAAAATGTAAGTTGTATACGTCGACTTTTTTCAACTTAAAAGTTCATCTTGCTAACAACTGGCGTAGAGGTATCAAGTTATCTGAGCTTTGGTCGGAGTTAATCGGATCTCGGTGTCATGCGGGAAATAAAAACAAACAGCACAATTTAACTTTGTTTGTACGAATAAATCGTACACAAAATGTTCTTTAGTACTACAATTTGTCTGTGAAATATACAAAACCTAAGAGATTGCGTTAATGTCATGCATATTAAATGTTACGAGTATTAAAATACTAATTACAATAATTCGTTTCAAATATTGTTTAAAAGTTAAATTATAAGAAATACACTTTAATTTTTTTTATTGTTAGGCTCAAAAATGGTTAAATATACTGTACCTAATCTACCGCCGTTTGGTATCCGGCTGAGTAAAATTGACCAACCTCATTTCTTACCGAGGTGTCGTAAAAGGCGACTAAGGTAATTTGACCCACAGTGTGGTATTCGGTATAGTAAAATAGACCACCCTCTTTCTTACCGAGGTATCGTAAAATACGACTAAGGTAAGTTGACGTCAGGCAGGCGGCCGGTCGTAAAACGCAGCCAAATCACGTAACAGCATGTTTATAACATTTTGGGGTGCCAAAGTGGTCGGCCTCCTCGTGGCGCACCCTGGGCAAGCTTAGTCTTGGCGAACGGACCACTGAGGGGTGGCCAATCCAGTTGTCCCTCTGATTAGCAGAGGGCAATCTGGACGGGCCCGGGACTTCAGGGGGGTTGGGGTGAAGTCCCTAATGAGCGACGGGTCCAGTTGGGCTTACTCTAAGTCTGGCTGGACATGGTTACGGCCACCGTCGGCGAAACCCGGAAGCCCAGCAATGGGAACGGGGACCTTCGGGTTGCGAGGAAGAAAACCTCTATAAAAAATTACCCGGTGGGGGCGAAAACGCCCACCAAGGCGTTGGGGCCCCTACTTGGGGCGCGATCTCTCCCTGTCGACCGTGACACAACAAACACGGTGGGCAGGGAGCGATCGTGGGCAGCGATGGCCTCCTTTAGCTCTGCGGAGGGGGGCGGAGGGAGGCGGCGGAGCGGTTCCACGAACTGTTGTTCTGGATCCAATCTGCTGCTGGTGAGTCCAGGTGTTAGTGACTCGCCCAAGCCCATCGTCTGCCGCCCTAACTGGGGACCTTCGGGTGTTCCGAACGGGGTACATCGGACACCTGGCTTACAGGTCCCCGAGGCGGTCGGTGCATCTGGTGCTCCCGATGCACCGGTTAGCGGAGGGGGGTTTCTCTTTCGAGGGGCCCCTACCTGGAGGTGTTTATTCTCTGGGATCAGAGCTGTCGGCGGGATGGGGGCAAAATGTACAATGATACCCTGTCCTTGCCATTGGCAGCGTGGTGGAGCACACAGGTCGTTTTAGTCGGTGCGAGTCCGACATAACCGCCGCCTGTCCCCGTCGGGCGGCGGTACCCATAAGGGGTTTTTTCCTGTATAATAAAAAAAAAAAAAATGTTTATAACATTTTGTCCTGACCCCATTTAGAGTGGGATAACGGCAGGAGGATGATGATACTGTACCTAATCTAGTAATGCGCAGTAAGGCTGTGGACATTTATTAATTATTATGATGACGTGAGTAAAGGCATACGAGAAATTATTCCATACACCTTTATGTTTGAAAATACTTTAAAAGACATAATGTTATTTATTTTTTTACGTGCCCCGATTGCACTAAAGTGTCATTTAATCAAAGCAATACTTGCTCAGGAATTATACAAAAATTACCCATAGACTTTTACTGTTACTATACACATATATCAAAACAAAACTTACGGCTTACAGTCTCAAACGCAATAAACAATGAACTCGAGTTAACTCGACTGTTACGTGTGCTATTGCACACCGCAATTTCAGTAGTAAATTAGAAAGCTCTTTAATTTTATTTACGATTACTTATCTGAAGATAAATATACACTCTGCAACAAACTATATATACACATACACTCAGCTCGCTTAAGCACGTGATTGCCTTAATCCAATGATTGCGAACCCTTCTAGCCATCGGCGAAACACGTTCTACTATATCACAAACAGTAGTGTTCATTGAAAATAGTTGTTTTAAGTAATGTGGGCTTTGATTATAGTGAACGCTATTCTGGAAGATGAAACATTGTTTACACCTTTTGATACGAAGCTAAGCTCATATAAACAATCTTGGTATTCGCCCTAAGCTTTAACAAACATATTATTCAAAGCGAGTCTAAACATAAATTATATTTACCATTAAACTACGTCGATATAATAATGTTATATTTTAATAGGCGTAAAACCCTCGGGTTGTTGTTTGCAATATTAGAAGCACACATATTAAACATTAAATGTAGCATTATTGTTCAATATTATTATAAAATTGATGATAATATATCATATCATATTTATTATTGAAAGAAGTATTTTCTTTTTGGAAATTTATGATGCAAAAGAAAAGACAAAATGATTATTCCTTCCACACTAAAATTTTTCCACAGTTCATATAATTTTCTATGATTACTGAACATAATTTTCCCACTCTAAGTGGGATAAAGGCCGGAGATTGATGGTGATTAAGTTCCAGTGTGGGAGTCTGTTTATCATAATCATCATTATCTTTTACCTTTATTTCACACTGTCAGTAGAATATTTCTTCATATTCCATTCTCTTCTATCATTCGTTAACTCAGGTGCTACTTCTTTTATATGCATAAAATGTTTGTGTTGTCTATTTATATTGTGAAGTAAAAAAACATAATTACTTATCAACTAAATATAAATAACATTTATATACATATATATGAATCATACATATACAAATGTTAAGATAAAATCTAAATTTCTCCGACGACTCAATATTATTCATGACACATTCGTATTGTGTCAGGGTCGATCGCTCCAGTTCCGCAGGTAGCTACAGCGGTTGACGATGACAAAAAAAGGTCGAATTGTCTATTACTTCAGTCCATGGAGTCGTCGAGTGTGTCAGAGCTGTAAACGCCCACGGCGCAAATTTTCTGAAACCTTTTGAAAACCTGGCACCGCTGTCAATTCCACTCACAATAGTTTCTAGTAGCAAACATGTTTACGCGAAAGGTAAGAAATAGGTACGAATATTTTTCTTTTTGTATGATAAGTACAGTAGTACTGCAGCATACAAATACTTATGTTTATTATGGTTATTCAGATTTTATGATTATTTTGTTACGAAGGAAATTGAGGCCTGATTGCCGTGTGGTATCCGGCTGAGTAGAATAGTACCACCCTCTTTTCTTACCGAGGTGTCGTAAAAGGTGACTAGGGTAAGTCGAACCGCCGTTTGGTATCCGGCTGAGTAGAATAGACCAACCTTTTTTCTTACCGAGGTGTTGTAAAAGGCGACTAAGGTAAGTTGGCCCACCGTTTGGTATCCAGTTTAGTAGAATAGATCACCCTCTTTCTTACAGAGGTGTCGTAAAATACGACTAACGTAAGTTGACGTCAGGCAGGCGACCGGTCGTTAAAACGCAGCCAAATCATGTGACAGCATGTTTACAATATGTTGTGCCGACCCCACTTAGAGTGCGATAAAAGCAAGAGGATGATGTAGGAAATTGAGGCCTAAGTATTAATATCACTATAAATTTAATACTTAAGTTATGAAATTATTATATGTATCGTCCCTCGTTTGGAGCCAATCCTGGCAGCAGCATTAGGTCATGAGCTTGTTACGGACACAAGCTCCGTACTAGATAGATAGAAGAGCACGCTGTGCACGGCACTAGAGAGACTCCGGTGCAGTTCGTCAGAGATCCCGGAGCCTCTCTGCTGGTGCGGAGGCTGTCCATCGAGGGGGTTTTAGTGGTTAGAAATCCCACATAACCGGATCTCTCCCCTAAGAGTTCCGGTATCTTTTTGAAGATTTCCCCCCCGTAAAAAAAAGGGTCATGCTTATCACAAACATGCAACTTTACATACTGTTCCGGTCCCGATAAAACCGGGAATAGACCAGTATGATTTTTTTTAAATTTCAGCTCAGTCGGACACCGGGAAGCGGATCAAATTTAATTTGCAAGATTCCACCTTCACATACATACATACATACATACATACACGGTACGTTAAATAAAAGCTTTTAATAAAAAAGTCGTACGAATCCAAATATGTTTGATATATTCTGTTCTTTGGGGGATCCTCTTTATGTTTATATGCCATTAAATGATACCACCGGGCGACAGGAGGAGGGGAGGCCCGTTACTATGAGAGGGTGTAAATCAGGTATTGATTATGTAATTAAAACACTCGTAAAACATCGTAGAAGTGGGCACTAGACATAAAAGATACTTCACACTAGGTAACATAGTTTCAGTAATTGAGCTTTGAAAAATAAGCACTTTTAAGAAATTATGATATTTTCATGGCCATCTGCAAATCAAGCCGGATTATTTTATCCATTATCTGTGTCATGACACATCGTCATCTTCCTGTCCTTATCCCATTCTAAGTAGGGTCGGCACAACATGTTATGAACATGCTGTCACATGATTTGGTTGCGTTTTTACGAGCAGCCGCCTGCCTGACGTCAACTTACCTTAGTCGTATTTTACGACACCTCGGTAAGAAAGAGGGTGGTCTATTCTACTAAACAGGATACCACACGGTAGGTCAACTTACCTTAGTCGCCTTTTACGACACCTCGGTAAAAAATGAGGTTGGTCTATTCTACTCAGCCGGATACCAAACAGCGGTTCAATTTACCCTAGTCGCCTTTTATGACACCTCGGTAAGAAATGAGGGTGGTACTATTCTATTCAGCCAGATACCACACGGCGTTATCTGTGTCATGACACAATGACAAGATTATCATCTGTGTATATTTTACGACAGTTTCAGAATTTGCATTAGCAATATCTGTTTGTAACCGAGGTCCCATAAGAGAAAAGATGATACCTGTTTCACACCCCTGGCCACCTTTGGGTGTATCTACGGACTTTCCATACTATGGAGTATCTAAGAGCGCTATCGGTCAGACTTTTACGCACTGTATGTATATGGGAATCAAGTGAAAGTAAGAAGCCACCTAGATCGCCCTTCTACAACTATTTAAACTTCTACACGTCTACGGACACATAACAGTACCTTAACCTGGGGTTGGAGCTTTCTTTGCCAATATTCTTAATCCGTCTTTGTTACCCAAAGTGATTTGCGCTGGCAAAATTCGTATAAAAGGCTATTAGTGCTAGACTCTGACAAACTCCTAGTGTGTTACCTCCCAAATTTCGCTCTACAGGTAATAGGTTCTACTCATGGGAAGCACATAAATGTAAGTTAATAAAATAAACGCAGTAAAGTAGGTAATCATATTGCATCACGTTTACAATTACAAACAGAAACGAAAATACTAAACATAATGGTTTTATTTATACAGAAGAATTTGATTAATTACATTCTAAACTAAATATTTGGTATTAAAATACTTAGTTGACCTAAATCGTTGTATAATTTTGCATAGCCCAAAGCTAAATGACCGCCAGCCCGATGTTGAAATATTTGTGTCCGAATAAAACACATGATGTGAAACGAGTTACATGCTGTATTTTCTAACATAAAGTAAAAAGTAATTACAACGGAAAGTTTAGCCGTAAGTTCTCGGACTAACAAATGCAACGCATTATATTGAATTAATTTATAATGTATAGATATTTGGTAATAATATATGACATGGTAGTTATTATAATGTTCCCAATAGTTTCATAGATTAGAAAAAACGAGCTGTGATAGAAAAATCATTGGAAGCCCTCATTTCTTACCGAGGTGTCGTAAAAGGCGACTAAGGTAAGTCGACCCGCCGTGTGGTATCAAGCTGAGTAGAATCGACTACCCTCATTTCTTACCGAGGTGTCGTAAAAGGCGATTAAGGTAAATTGACCTACCGTGTTCGGTATTCAGCAGCCGGTTGTAAAATACGTAATCCAAACGCCAAATCATGTGACATCTTGTTTATAATATGTTGTGCCGACCCTACTTAGACTGGGATAAGGGGAGGAGAATGATGATTTGTATCATTAGTCAATGTTAACAGTGCGTATCTAGTTAGAATTAAAAGTAATACTTCCCAAATTAATTATAATAATTGACGAGATATTCATCTTGAAAAGAATATTAAAGAAACTAAGTTTTGCGACTCTTATGTGAATGGACAAATACACATAAGAGGAGTTAAAAGGGACCTCGTCTGTAGATTTATTCAAACGCGATAAATTAATTTGTTTCAAACAGTTGTTTCCAAGATATATTTAAACTACCTTAAGCGAACGGTTACTCGAACCACTGCTATAACACTAACTTTGTAAACTCATTATGTACTGAAGTTGAATAATTTTGGCTTCGTAAAGTGCGGTTTTTCTACCAGCAATGGGTGAGTTTTGAACTTTAAGCTGAAACATAACAATATAATTGAATCACTTTTTACTTACGAGCGCTAACAAAGTTTTCGTTATCTAATAAAATGTTTAAGCGCTTATACGCACAAATTAATTAATAATTGAGGTTTTTTCGTGAATAATTTTATATATTTATAGATCATCATGCGATTCAAGCTGGACAAAACACTATGAAGAGAACTGAATAAAACTAATGATTTTATTATATATGCAAAAAATATATAAATATAGTGCATAAAAACTCTAAAAACTAATAAAGCAAAAAATATATAAATATAGTGCATTAAAACTCTAATTATATATTAGAGGCTACTTTGAAGTGGCGCCCATTACTGACAAACTAATAGAATCACGGTTGAGATTGTAAGGTTACGTCTGGAGAAGGAATGACAATCACATAGTAAAAAAGTGTCTCGCAATTCCCAAGGGAAAGAGAGGAAGAGGCAGGCCCCTGACCAGCTGGTTGACGACTGTCCAAAGGGACATAAGGAATTTAGGACTTTGCAAAGAAGATGCTTACTGTAGAGATGAATGGCGCCGCATGATTGGAAAAGCAGATCCCTGGTAGCGGGATAATGCGAGGACAATGACGAGTAGCTTAGCATTAAAGAGTGTACATTATTCCCATACAATCGGGTGGTGTTGGACGTATCCTATGGCAGAAGTCACCACCCAACCCTGTTATGAGTTTTACAGAGCTCAGATGGTTCTCAGGGATCAATTTACCGAATAGAGAACAAATGTAAAGAGGAAAAAAAACAATTTGTATAACTTTGAATACAGCATCAATTCTATTGATGAAATTTCTCTTCCGTGAGTTTCAGTATAACATATTCATATTACTGATATAAACTAGGTTTACCTCGCTTGAGTATCAAGCCAATGCAGACTGAATCAATACCATGTAGCTACAAATTCAACTGACTTCATATTGCTTTGGTATTTTAGCTTATGTAAAATACTCCTATCACTCTGATTAATATGTATAATACTGGTATATTCGATGTGTAAACCGTAATAGAAATTGAGGTAATAAACTTTTGTATACGAATCAATTGTATATAGAAATTGTTTAATAACTATAATGTTATTTCATATATTATTATATAAATGATTTCACTTTTAATACCATACCACACCACAACATATTGATGAATAAGCAGTGAGACATTGCGACTCTTTCGAGGAGTCACGGGTCAAACCCTGGAAAGGCATCAATGAGTTTTTCTGTTAAAAACTTATGTGTCTAATTGATAATTGCAATTTTTCACATGCTTTTTGGTGAAAAAAAAAACATCATGACCTGTATATCTCTAGAGAAATCTGTAGATACGTGTCACCTATCAATCCACATTGGAGAAGCGTGGTAGGTCTTAGCTCCAAACCTTTTCTCCAAAAATGGAGAGAGAAGCCTATGCCAACCAGTGGGATAGTAACAGGCCGTAACTTTCAATAGATAGATAGATGATCTCAAAAAGCCCGCGTGCTTAAAGTAGCTTAAACAGCCCTACGTATTTGAACATTTCTAACTTAAAGATAATATATATCAACTTTGGTGCAAAGTAAGCTTCAGTTCTTCTCGTCAAGGATAAAGAAGGCCTACTTAAACCATCAAACGTATATCCGTATTTTTTTTTTTAATTTTAGGTGTACAATAATTTGTTTTTTAAATATTTATTTTTATTGAATTATATTATTTTTATATAAATATTTTAAACAAAAAAGTGAAAACTAGCGTCAAGTAATAAGTTCACTCTTATTAAAATAAAAATCTTATTTTAATAATTCACTTTTATTAAAACAAAACTAGTAAGCCCTTTCAAACCTGTGGTCATTGCAAAGTTAGATTCTTAATTTGTTTTACTAGGTGTGATTTGTGGTTCGTGGTTAAAACTTAATAATAAACTTTCTCCATTTTATTCAAACTCTACAGGCATATTCACGTGAAGATAACTTATCAAAACACGCAGCTGTTGTAAACTCTAAGCGAGGCTCAGATGAAAAGCTTTCACCGTGCTCTCTTTGTCTGTCTCCGAATTCATATGTGAGCTGTCGCAAGGGAGGCTTGATGGCATAACGATAAAGAACCCACACCACTCGTTTGTAGTCTGCGATACATGAAAATTTTATCCCAAATAAAGAAAATGTTTTCTTTGTTTTTCTTTATCTTGTACTTTGCTTTTTACGTGATGATTTTATGAGCGTCAAACGTTCAAAATTAATTAATATTAGTACAAAAATTATTTATTACTACGTTGCACCCGCCACTTCGTTTGTTTCGACTGTTGTAGCGTGATAGGTCGATAATAGATGGAGCTTTTCAATGTAATCCTATTCCTGTTGAATTAACTGGATTTCTATAGCCTATATGTTATTCCGGTGTATAAGGAATAATTGTGCCAAATGTTATCAATATTGGTTCAGCTGATTCGCCGTAAAAGTGTAACAAACAAACATACATGCTTACAAACTTTCGCATTTATAATATTAGTAGGAACAAATTTGTCATATATCTTAACGTACAATATTTTACAAAATTATTAATTAAATAGCTGTGATAGATCAGCAGTGAGACCGTGCGACTCTATGAAGGGGTCACGGGTTCAAACCCCGGGCGGGCACTAATGACTTTTTCTGTTAAAACTTATGTGTTAAGACACATAATGAGACAATATAATTTGTGACATAAGAGTCACTCATTTGGTATTTTGTTTTAGTACCATCATTACTCATCTCTATCTGTACCATTTAGTCAGTTGCGTAAAAAAATATTTTGCAGCAAGTTGTGGCCAACCCCATTGTATTCATTTCGTCGTTTTCATTATTCACTTTAAATGTGCGTGAAGAACATTTTTATAATTAAGAGCGCGTACAATTGAATCCGGAAACCCCAATTTTTCGGATGAAAATTCTGATTTTAAATAAACTTTTCATGAACATGTACCGAGGAAATTGATTCAGTATTTAGTGATTCCTTAATTATTTAAATATAATTTTTTTCGCATTATTAGCAACGTGCATTGTTTTCCGTTGTAACAGTCGTCTAAATTTTTCGCAGTAATTAATTTTTATAAGTAGACGATACTTTGTGGACTTTATTTTTTTATAATCCCCTATGAAAGAATATCTGCATAAAATAGAAATATATATAAATCGTACAACTCATTTTGTAGAAAATAACTTACAGTTACATGGCCAATATTGCGATTGTCTTAGTAGCAGTAATGTTTGTACTGGATGCTTTTTATGGAAGTTGCATACATAACCTTATTAGATATAGATTTTCCTTCGAAGCGAATTGTAACAATATATCATATTATCATTATTTTTGTATCTTAGAATATATTGCAAAGAAACGCCTACTTGTATGAATTAACAAATAAAGAAACATCATATCAGAAAGATTACTAAAACGAAGAACAATTTTTTTGCAAACAGAAATATATTCTGAAAATAGATTTGTTAAACTTTATATATTTTTAATTTGTAAAGGTTATTATTGGATTTAGCAAATATACACAAAATCCTTTAAATCAACATGAATTCTGAGTGACTCAGTGATTACTAAAGAGCGCTTTATAGAATTGTATTCGAAGTATTTTCAAGAGGAACTACAATTTTCTCTGCTAAAATAGGTTTGTCCAACACTATAAAAGAACTCTTTTGTGTCCCGCACAGTGACAGCTGTTCACTCGGCACAACTCAGTTTTAGTGAACTCCACGGTGTTTCGATTTTGTTAGTGTGGAATTTGCGTTTGACATAAAAATTGGATTTTTAACGACGAAGTACGTCTACACACTTAACAAGATTATAATTTTTTGTTGGTCAAAGTTTATTTGTATCTGGTGACTAGAAATATCTAATATTAAACTAGGTATACAACCGGCTTCGCCCGCTTGGAAGTTGTAATGTCACAAAGTTTTTCCCGCATAAATACTTACCCCGCGTGAATTATTTATGTAATGTACTATTAACGTAAACCTTACTTAAGAATTGCACTATCTTGTAATAAAATCTTCGAATAAGAAAATCGATCACATAAAGACAGAGCGCTTCTGGGAAATTAATTAATTAATGATTGATTACTAGTGCCATTATAACTTATGTGTTTATTTGATAATTGTAACTTATATAAACACGCTTTTCGCGAAAATCGTGAGGAATCCTGCATTTCTCTAGAAGAATTTTGGGGAGATGTTGAATGTACCAATCCACATTAGAGCAGTGTGGTTGGTCTCAGCTAATAATAAAGACTTGTTTGATTTTTTTTTAATTTTAAGATAATTTAAATATATATATACGCCATAACAGCACCGAATCACATTTTAACGTCGTGATTGCTTTGATGGTATCCATTCTAAGATAGAACATGTCAATACTAGACGTAGTTCAAACAGTTAAAGGCTTCAGTAACAGCAAGTATGTAATATATTTGCTGAAACTGAAGCCTTTAATTGGCACTGGGTTTCACAAAGCTTTGTATCTGAACGCCTCGTCTCTTTCTCGTGCACCAAAATTTACAATCAAATAAAGATCGATAGATATAAAAAATATACAGTATATTATGTATAAATATGTGTAGAAGCCTTTAATTTTTTATAGTTATTTATCCCAATTCGCAAAACAAATTGTACCGAGCCAATTTTTTTTGCCAGTTTTTACTTGAAGGTCAATTCTTCCGGAAGGTTTAATTTAATAATGCATTTTAAGTTACTTATATTGAAGAGGTCGCGCAGTTGTAAAATCAATAGCCTTAGTTAGTTAGTAAGCTTTAGTCGTGTGCGCCGCGCTGAACAACAAAGATACACTTAAGTAATGTACTAGAGAATTGTAGATCTTCAAAAATACTACAAAAAAAGTCCGCGATAGCTCGTGTCTATCTCTTATAGTTGGCTGACAATAACTACTTTTATGCTCATAATTTAAATTTAATACACTTATTTCCACGCGGGTGTAGCTGCAATCACAGCTAGTTAAAAATAAATCAGTTAAAATGAGCCTCTGTTAGACTTACTTCTTGCAGAAATATTAAGTACTAGTGAAATACGCAAGGCATAAAAATTATGTTGTGCATCTACAATATACAAGTCTTATTAAAAAGAAACAAGTTTTATTTAATTATGTCGGTGAAGGATATCCGAAGCGGCAGTAGTCGGTTTGCGGTTTGAGGAAAATAGAACGAACAACAAATAACATCCCGACTAAGATAAAAAGGGGTCCGTCATTTTGTTAAACGACTGCCGCTCTACAGCGCGGTAGTAACCGAGACAAAGACCTTGTATCAATATCGCCACACATAAATCACTGGTTCATATTGCTTTGTTCATTGGCTTTATGTAAAATGTTCACACTTTTAACGCTTATATGTATACTTATTATAACACTTCTGTCTGTACGTGATTAATTTTCTCAAAATCAACTGAACGGATTTTTATACGGTTTTTACTTAAAGATTGAGGTGAGAGATACAAAACATGATTGAGAGCAATTATTGAGGAAGGTTTAGGTTAATAGTATTTTACAATAATATAATAATAATATAATTCCCGTTGGGTCGGGATTTATGCGAGAAAAACTTTATGACATATCGTGGAGCGTTTCCTCCTGATGACGCTTCGGTTCCGGGGCGAAACGATAGTAGAGACTATCGTAGTGAGTGTGTGTAGTACTTGTGTGGTGTGTTGTTGGTGGCGGCTTTTACATGTGGTGACTTTTCCTGCATGTATAAGGTATGTGAATATTTCCTGCTCCATACACTTAGCATTACATTGATTGTCTTAACAAACGCAGATTGTAGTTAAATAATTGTATCGTAACTTTTGTACTATGGGCTACCGCAAAGTATCTCCCACTTCTGTAAATTATTATCGGGGTGTGAGTAAAATAAACCCAGACACCGTGTGGTATCCGGCCTCATTACCACCCTCATTTCTAACCGAGGTGTGTAAAAGGCGACTAAGGTAAGTCGACCCGCCGTGTGGTATCCGGCTAAGTAGAATAGACCAACCTCATTTCTTACCGAGGTGTCGTAAAAACGACTAGGTTAAGTTGACCGACCGTGTGGTATCCGGTTGAGTAAAATAGACCACCCTCTTTCTTACCGAGGAGTCATAAAATACGACTAAGTTAAGTTGACATCAGGCAGGCGGCTGTTCGTAAAATACGTAGCCAAATCATATGACAACATGTTTGTAACATGTTGTGCCGACCCTACTTAGAGTGGGATAAGGGCAAGAGGATATTAAGTAAAATAAACCCAGATTTAAAAAAAATAATACTTAGCACTAGAAGCGAATTATGGTTAGTCACTACAGTATATTCACGCCCTAAATATATTCAGGCTCATCTTTGTGATGTTTACCTAGTCCGGTGTATATTGTAAAAGTAGACAGACGCGTGCTGGGTCCCAAACATTGTGGATTATGTAGTGGATAATAAAATCCAATAGGATTTGATGTAATTTTATTGTATAAGATGGTATTTATCTGTGAATCATTCCATGGGATTAAACCTTGGGTAGAAACTAATGGAATTTTTTCGTAAAACTTATGTGTTTTATTGATATTTGTAATTTATTGCACGCTTTTCGGTGAAGGAAATCATCTTAAATGATAGGAGAGAATGGAAGCGACAAACGATGTTGTGTTGACCGGGCTTAAAGAATGATGACTATGATGTGTAACCTACCAACCCGCGTTGGAGTAGCGTGTCGGGTTTAAACTTCAACTCTTCTCTCCAAAAAAGAGGAGCCGAACAGTGGAATAGTAACAGGCCGGTACTTAAATTTTTTACTACCTGTACATGAATTTCATAGTAATGAATAGAAACTGGCTATACTCACGTGTTATTTTATCGGATGAGCCCGACTAGTTTCAAGCCCATACGGGGCTCTTATTCATGAGCTCTTTACGCGTTTATAAAATAACACGTGAGTATAGCCGGTTTCTTTACATTAATTATGAATACCACTCACGATAGTTTAAAATTCAAAAAGAATTTCATATTATTTGAAAATTTTAAATTAAATGTACGAACCGTGCTTATAGGTAAAGCATATTACACAATTGAAGATTATTTAAATGATAATAATGCTTGGATTTGAAAATACTTTCAGCTTCAAACGAGACTACGGTTAAATAATATCAATTAAACATGTTTAAGAGATTGACCGCCGAGTTTCTTGTTGGTTCTTCTCGGTAAGAGCAACATTCCGAACCAGTTGTAGCTTCATTAAGTCTAATTGATCCTTGACGATTCAAAAGTGCTTGTAAAAAGCTTTTTTGATTATTTTGATTTGATTATTACTAAATAAGTATGCTTTAACATCGTAATGTATATTTATTTATAACTAGTTTTCAACTGCGATTTCGTTTGTGTGAACTGATGACACGTGATAGGCTGACGTGCGCTTTTTAGTGTCATCCTATTCCTGTAGAATTAACAGTATTACTAGCCTATATGTTATTCCGGTGTATAAGGAATAACTATGCCAAATTTCATTGATATTGGTTTGAAAGGTTGGCATGAAAGAGTAGCAGACATACATCCATACACACAAACTTTCGCATTTATAATATTAGAAGGATTATTTCTGAACGTATAGTTCTTTCTTAGTAATGAGCTTATCACGCAGTGGCACAGTGCGGGAACACTAATTGGAAAAGCAATCAGGGTAACCCTTTCACTGAGTGAATTGCGTTATTCTGTTTTTGTTACTTAGGTTGTGAACATGTTAAATATTAAATTCAAAATATTATTCTAATTAAGGCAGTTTTGAATTTTCTTATTATTTATATCATAGGCAAGACAGTCTGCGGTTATTACCCTTATTATTTATTTTCTTATAGCGGCCCGTTTAATGTCCAATATTGGACGTAGGCCTCCTCCAAACTCGTCCATTCCCAACGGTCTTGCGCATTTCTCATCAAATCTTGGCGTGGCGTACGATGTCGTCCTCTTATTTACGAAAACAATAATTAAAAAATTCTTTAAACATCAAAAAGGCCTCCAATATAGTTTTATGCGAAGTCCAAACTTTCTTAACATTCGCTTACTTTTTAATCGTATTAATATTATAAAGTTTGTTAGTATGGATGTTTTAGTTTAGTTATTACTTTTTCACGGCGAATCCGCTGAACCAATATCGATGAAATTTTTCACGAATGGCACAAATATTTCTTATACACCGAGGTAACATATAGGCTATAGAAATCTTGTTAATTCTACAGGAATAGGATTACATTGAAAAGCGCCAACTATTATCAACCTACCACGTGACAACAGTCGTCGCGAATTATATTTATTAATTATATATTTCATGTTATAGTCTAACGTAAAAGATTTTTCAATTATTTATAAATATTTCTAACATATACCTATGAATAAGATCAAAATGGATATAAACCTCTGGAAGCTGATTTAAATATTAGCTGTAGGTATTCACATTTAATAGCTATTTTGGTAATTGCTATTTTGGCGAACTAAGTATGAGTTATAGCTCTAACGGTTAATTTTAACCAGAGAAAATGAAAGGATAAAAGCACTTAAGGAAAATGCCTAAAATGGCACCACCCAATTTAGTAATATTTTTTACTTTTCAAAACACATTAAAAACAACAAATGTTACAAAATTACTGTAACACAACAAAATTACTGTAATGAGTGAATTTTCACATTGATATTTTTCAAAAAGGCTGACTTTGATATTACTAATTTGTTTTAGAAATATTAAACGAACCTTTTGTTTTATATCACTATCAAATTAATCTTAGCGTAATTCATTAGAAGCCCATTAGCTTTACGGCTATTTCTCAAGTGTTCAGTCGGGAGCTGAGCGAAATATCTCTTTAAGATAATCAATTTCACTTATTACAAATGACATTGAGTAATTTTTTAACCTTGTCTTAAATATATTTATTGAGTAATATTAATTTATTATTTTATTATTTGATACACCAAAGATATGTTATAAATACATTTAAAATTAACACTTACAGTAAGTCTATACTTATCATATAATTTACAGAATTAGGCGTTACTTTGCGGAGATCCATAATACAAAAGTATGTAATAATAAAATTATTTAGCTATAATCTGCGATGAAGTATAATAGAAAATATATATAATCCTAAATGTAGAGTGGACAATCTGTTTTCATTCAACATAAACTGTAAATTCAAAAAAGACTAATACTAAGGTTAATTACATTTATTGTTAAAGAAATCTCATTTTCCCACGTAATAGAGTCGATGTCAATCTGAAAATCTCAAGAGAATACGAATACCGTTGGCTTTGAGTGGAAAGAAAAATAAAATATCTTTCCCCCAATTATACACGGAGCTTTGTGGCAAGGACTATTTATTTTGTAGTGTTTATGCAATGATTTTAGCCATTACTTATTGTAAATTATCCGTGTTAAACTTTTACGTACTCAAGATTTGCAAATTATTTTTAGCATAAACAATAATTGTAATGCGACCTTTATAGATATGTTATAATTAAAATTATCCTGATTTAAACGTTTCTATATTATCTGCACTGTGCTGGAACATACTGTTTAAAATAATTTTATTATTATTTATTAGTTTTAGTCTTATTATAGTTATAACCGAAAGGCAACTTTAGTTCCTAATAACTTTTCTAATATACAAAAGACCAAGACAAAATCGCAAAGCGAAATCGGAATGTAGTAATTTGTATCAATAATTTTCAGATAATTTTAAGCTTCAGAATAAAAAGATAAGAAAAATAATTTAAAAGTCATTTTGTTTTGCCGTGGCCGAGTAGAATTTACCACCCTCATTTCTTACAGGGGTGTCGTAAAAGGCGGCTAAGGAAAGTTGACCTGCAGTTTGGTATCCGGCTGAGTAGAATAGACCACCATCATGTCATTTTCATTATAAAGGCCAGTCGTAAAATAACTATCCATATCATCTAACAACATGTTTAAAACATGTTGTGTAGACCTCACTTAGACTGGGATAAGGTAAGGAGAACGATGACGATTTAAAGGTTATTTTGTTGTTTTTAACATGTTTACATTTTTGTTTAAGTAAAAATACTCTATGTATGAGAAATCGAATAATGAATCTATTGAAGTAAGATAAAGCGTAACTCACCTTTATTCCAGAATTATCTTCCTCGGGGATCCCCTTTTTGATATGTATATATCCATAGGCTTTTGGTGATTTTAAGCTTTGTGCTGGATTATCGAATATTGTTTTATATAAAATGCGTGCGCGTCCGCCAAGATGCACTTCCCTTGAGAGATCGGAGGCAACTGGTGTTGCGCGCTAGATGGCGCTTGGTGATCGTAAGGAGCTACGCTTTATATATTATATTGCAAATGAAAAGAAAAGTAGTTTGTGCTAATTCTACGGAACACTCTATAAAGTATAATAGTGGATCAGATGTAGAAATAACATTATTTTAATATCCTGAATATAATCTAATGGATGGATGGAAATATTTAAATTTAGATAAGAAGTTGAATTCGTGTTATCATGTATGCATTCGAGGTTTTTGCTTGTAATGTTGAGTCGACATAAGTGGCATACTCAAATTTCAAAATTTGTAAAGCCCGTTTGAAATGAAACATTCAAGTATGCTTCATAGAAATGAATACGAAGAGTTCGTTGGGTATACAGCGAAAATAGAAGTTAGGGAATTTGAATTTATATTCAAATTGATAAATGTTTGAGCAAATAAGTAAAAACGCATTTTCAAATTTAACGCGTTTACAATACTCCACAAGAACATACAAATTGAAATTCAAATTCAAAATATTCTTTATTCTAGTAAACTTGTAAATAAGTGCTTTTGAATCGTTAACTCTACTGCTGGTTTGGAAAGCTGTTCCTACCGAGAAGAGCCAGCAAGAAACTGGGCGGTTGCTTTTTTAAAAATATAATTCTTATTACTAGTTGCATTTAGTTATTACTGTCTTGAACAGGATCGAAGAGTAGCTATTTCCGCGCATTCTTATCGTCTAAGTAATCCTCAACAGTATTTCTGTATTAGGCTTTTATTAATAGTATTTTTAAACTGCTGTAACGGCAAAGCTAAAATTAATTGCGGAATTTTATTATAGAATCTTATACCCAAACCCATAAACGACTTACGTACTTTTGTAAGGCGCAAAGCAGGAGCAAGCTATATCGGTTTCTACTTTTGTCTATTATATACATGGCCAATATTTTTATAATTATGTATATTCTTATACTCAAATACAAGTAAGCCAAACCTGTATATAATAATTTTAGTTTAATGTTTCATTCAATAGATTTAATGATAGTGACTAAATTTTTTAAAGGTTGTTATTGATTATATTGATAAAAGATTGTTGTTGTTGTATAGGAATAGACAACTGTCTATAGGACAGTATTTTTTTTGATTATCAATCATAATATTCGAGCAAGATTTAATGTGGATCTGTTATATTAAAAATTAGGATGTATATGATTTTATGCTTAATTAATTAATTGATTGACAAATCTAAAGCTGTTTTATTTTTTTTGACAATATTTACTCTTTTATGCCTGAGGAAAAAATATCATTTTCTTGTTATGACAATTATTATTTGTTAAGTAAATAAATAAATATAAATGGGACAAATACGGGTCATCCATCCGCAAGCTAAGTAACTTAATACTTCTGTTATAGGTGACAGTCGACAGACATCTGGTTAATATAAAACTTTAAATAAATACTTAAATACGTAGAAAATGTTGGCCCTTTGCGGCAATTGAACCCGTGGCCGCGGAGCTGAATGCAGAGTTGTTGTCACGTGTGCCAATTGGCCAACAATCATTTTATCGATATTGTGATATTGAGAGTGTAGCATTAATTAATCTGGGCTCAAAAATCAAATCAAATGCGTGAATCTGATAATGAATGATTGGAAAAGTTGCCATGTTTTATACAACATCGGAGTGAATAAATAACTGAAGGGAAATTACAAAACTTAAATTAGGTTATACAATAGTTGGTAATACTAACTTGCCTCAGATTATTACACATTTCGCGAATTCATATACATCTCATTAGCCGCTTAAGGTGAGACTTAAAAAATAGTTTTTTTTTAACACTATATATGTTTTTATTTTACAATATGATGTATAAGAACCGAGGTATCGTAAAAGGCGACTAAGGTAAGTCGACCCGCCGTATGGTATCAAGCTGAGTAGAATAGACCACCCTCATTTCTTACAGAGGTGTCGTAAAATTCGACTAAGCTAAGTTAACGTCAGGCAGGTGGCCGGTCTCAAAATACGTAGACAAACCATGTGATAACATGTTTGTAACATATTGTGCCGACCACACTTATAGTGGGCTAAGCGCAGGAGGAAGAATATGATGTATAAGAACATTATAAAACATTATATTGATATCACATCTAAGAACGGATTTTAATTCTATGAAGAGCGTTAATATATTTTATTTTGCATTACCCAGAGTGTTTTCACGCGTTCAGTACACTTGAAATATTTAATATCATCAAATTATTATGCAGACGGATTTTTTCACTGTTAATCAAATTAATGGCTGTCACTAGTAATATGGCAAATTATTTTCGAAGAATGATTTTAGCTTAGCAAATACATGATCATTTAGGTGTAACATGTTTAGAATACCCCCAGAATTAAAAATATATACAAATAAAGTTTCTTTTGTATATAGAATTATAGAATTTTATCTCTTAAATCTTACCAGCACAGTATTTTAATTTCCGGTTTCGTTAAGATTATGATCGGACTCGATATTGATGCTCCAAGATATTATTCCTGGGTGCTAAATCTTTAGTACAAGATGGAAAGCTAAGCCATTTTCAAATTTATCTTAAGGTTTAGCTTAATAAGATAAAAGATTTATCTAAAATTTAAGAAATAATTTTCAAAGTGTAATAAAATACCACGTTTTCCGTCAGTCAAATTTGCCAAGACCCTAAATTAAAATGTACCCCACATTGAGCTAACTGTTCCCGCGACTGTACATGTTTCTTTCTTCCGAAGAAAGCCTGAATTTTTTAATTCAAAATGTTAGTTTGGTATTTAAGCTTAAAGTTTACTAAATTACATGAATATCACTTCTGCTGATAAGCTGTGGAGTCATTAATGAAAAACAGACAGATTTTTGCATTTATAATATTAGAATGGATTAATTATACTATGCACTTTTTCGCAGGCAAGCTGTTATAGCCCAGTAGTGAGACCGTGTGACTCTATAGACGGTCATGGATTCAAACCACGGGCAAGCGCCAATGAGTTTTTCTATTAAAACTTATATGTCTAATTCATAATTGCAATATATCACATGCTTATCGGTGAAAGAAAACATAGTGAGGCAACCTGCATATCTCTAGAGAATTTTCGGGATATTTGTAACCTACCAATCCGCTATGGAGCAGCGTGGTAGGTCTTAGCTCCAACCCTTCTCTCCAAAAAACGGAAAGACGAAAGACGAAGACGAGGCCTATGCCCTATGTGGGATAGTAACAGACCGTTACTTATAGCGCAGGTTGCATGCGAAGTGAGTTCCACTATCTCATGTTTTATCTATATTCCATTATGTAATTAAATCGGGACTGTAACGCCTTTTCGCTTAGTCTTCATCATCATCCTCCTGCCCTTATCCCACTCTAAGTGGGGTCGGCACAATATGTTATAAACATGCTGTCAGATAATTTGGCTGCGTTTTTACGACCGACCGCCTGCTTGATGTCAACTTACCTTAGTCGTATTTTACGACACCTCAGTAAGAAAGAGGGTAGTCTATTCTACTAAACCGGATACCACACGGTGGGTCAACATAGCTTAGTCGCCTTTTACGACACCTCGGTAAGAAATGAGGTTGGTACTATTCTATTCAGCCGGATACCACACGGCTTAGTCTTCAAATATATAAAACCAAATAATTCTTTTGCAGCTGTAGAAATAAAATATTAATCACTGTATCAAGCCGAACGCCAGATGAAGCGGTGCGCTCAGCTATATTTGAATTAGATCGTAATTACACTCAGTACGGTCGGGCGCGCTGATTGCTCTCGTTACTACCATGTACGAATCTAATGACGTTACTTAAATTGTGGCGTATAGCGTATATATATGATACAAATATGTCAGAGAGTATGAAATATGATAAATCTCTACGAGGAAATATATTTATTTGCAATAAATTATACTATAGTATTGTCGACTAACTGATTTTGGAATTGCAGTTTTTAGACTAAGATTTGAAATATTCCATTTCTCAGTAGTGCGTAATTTTGTTTTTTTTTGTTTCTATCCCACAGCACAGGCCTCTTTTCTCCGTTTGTGGAAAGAAGGGTTGGAGCTAAAACCCACCACGCTGCTTGAAAGCAGATTGGTATTTTATGATTTGGTACACATATCGCTAGCATGCTCTCTGTGCAGAATTCCTCACGATGTTTTCCTTCACCGAAAAGCATGTGATAAATTGAAATTATTAGGTACATAGGTTTTAACACAATAACTCATTGGTGCCTGCCTGAGGTTTAACCCCCTCCCCCCCCCCCCTTTACATGGTTGCACGGTATCACCGCTGGGATATCACAGCTAAAGCTTAGCTTTGGAATAATAAGTAATTGAAATCCCAACAGTAGTAAATTTTGTAACGATTTGTTAAGCCGTAGTCCGGCCTCACAGGAGACACCCTTAGGACGACGTTCTCCGACGCTAGTAGAACTTCTGCGCTCTACTCTCCGTATTTCGCAACTTCGGCGATGCTTCTGCGCTCGCCCGTCCCGCCCGGTGACGCTGTAAAAGCCGTTAGGGCTAACAGCATATAGTCAATTCTAAAAAAAAACAACGATTTGTTAGATTATCTTGAGTAACAATTGTGTACGTTATTCATATTACTGATATGATAATGAAATTTATATTTTTAAAAGCTTTTATTTTACTTGACTTGAATATATGTTCGCATAATATGTGAAGGTACAAGTTACAAGTTTCCGTAAGTTAAATTTGACTTACTTCACGGCATCATGAAGCGATGGAACACCTTAACGGTTAAAAATAGAAAAATGAACTTTTCATCCTATTCGAAGAATAAAGTCACATTTTCTATGCATATACAAGGGACATGTGACTTTATTCTTCACAAAGGGCGATTTGTAAAAAGCTTTTTTTGTCGAAAAACGACAGAAATTATTACATGTAGTTACGAACTACTTGTTACTAAAAAGCTTTCTCGAGTTACATATGTTTTTACCTTTATAGTATATATTACAACAATGATATATTTAAAATATATATTTTTTGTTTGTACTTTGGAAAGTTATTAGTATTGCACATCAAACAGTCGTGAAACATTTAACAAACATAGGGTATAAGGTAAACATCCCATAACCAGACGTGATTTACATGACAAAGTGTATCCTGGATACAAAACGTGCTCACCGTTATACTCTCTTAATTGCAATGTTTTTCTTGTATTTTCCTCTCCCTTCCTTTTTCTACTTCTAAAGCTACCTATATTTCACTTTTCACACCTTATAAATTAATAAGCTTTCCCTTTTTCGCTGTGTTCTACGCTAAATGTAAACAAGTCAAGTTAGAAATGCTTTTAAAAAAGCTTTTAACAAAACTTAATGTTCCTACTGTTACCCGATGAGCAATTCCCTCGTCTGGAGCCAATACTGGCAGCAGCATCAGGTCATGCTGATCATAAACATGCATTGTCATTGGGACTGGCCCAATATATAACATTTCATATCATTGACCCCGGGAAGTGGGTCAAATTTTACTTGCAAGGTTCGACCTTCACATACATACATTGCAAGTGAATAAAAGCTTTTTTTAAAAATGACAAATAGACGCCGTGTGGTATCCGGCTGACTAGAATAGTAGCACCCTCATTTCTTACCGAGGTGTCGTAAAATGCTCCTAAGGTAAGACGACCCGCAGTAAGGTATCCGGCTGAGTAGAATAGACCAATCTCATTTCTTTCCGAGGTGTTGTAAAAGGCGACTAAGGTAAATTGACTCACCGTGTGGTATCCGGTTGAGTAAAATAGGCCACCCTGTTTCTTACTGAGGAGTCGTAAAATACGACTAAGGTGAGTTGACGTCAGGTAGGCGGTCGGTCGTAAAATACGTAGCCAAATCATATGACAACATGTTTTTAACATGTTGTGCCGAACCCACTTAGAGTGGGGTCCTGCCCTTATCCCACTTAGAGTGGGATAAGGGATCTAAGGATGATGATTAAAAATGACAAATAGATACACCGCACACATATATGTTTGCGTTATAATGTTTAAGTAACAGAAAAACTTTCTTTCGCCTCTCAACAAAATAGCTAACACTTCGTAAGTATTAACGGAAGATTGGTTCGCTAGATCTCTATTATCGGTTCTTCGCCAGTCACCGACCAAATCTGTGAAACGATTAAAAGGCTTTTCTATAAATCTCTCTTCTGATTGCACGGCATAATATTACTGTGGGTGTATAAAGGAGAAAATGTAAGCCCGCTCGTGTTTTGTTTTAGCCTTTATAAAGTGGGGTTCCTTTATGGCTTATGACTCAATAATAAAGACCGTAAAACCAGAGCCTCGTCGAAACATACTTTTTTCGCAATAGAATCGCATTGGGATCTTAAAAGTCGGAGTTCTGATATTATTCTATTTTCTCTATTTTAAAAGGATAACTTTGGTCTTGTGTTGTCGCGATATGTAATAAAAAATGATATGTTTTTATCAATATAGTTGATGAATAATATATTTTTGCACTCTCAACTTAATAAATAATAACCACGTGTATTCATGTTTAGTGAGACACTCAATATGTTCTATTGCCCCGCATCCGAAGCATAATTATAGAATCCGGGAGTTTAGGTTGGACAAATTGAGATAAAATAATAAAGAAAGATGACTAAGGTAATATGAACTGATCTGTAACTTATGAATTCTTTGAAATCCTGATCAAAGTTTATTTTCTAAAAACTAATTACTTTTAGAGTAACATGTGTAATTTTTAGCATATACTTAGGAAAGAAATCAGCATATACCTTAACATTTTGTACGGTATATATATTTTGTCCAACATAACTATAAGTTGGTATCAGGCTGCCGGCTGAATAGAATAGAACACCCACATTTCTTACCGAAGTGTCTTGAAAGGCGACTGAGGTAAGTTGACGTCAGATAGGCGGCCGGTTTTAAAATAACTAGCCAAACCATGTAACAAAATGTTTATCACATGTCGTGCCGACGCCATTTAGGCAGGAAAATAATGATTTTCAGCTTTAAAATCCCATTTTTAAGGAAAGAAGAAGTTTTTGCCAAATATTTGGACATTAAAAGCTTTAATCTATCAAAATTTTGAACTCTGCGGTAAGAACTGAGCTTTATATACAATTTAGTTGATTTTAAGTTGTTAGATGACTACGTTGCCTCAAAGCTAAGCTATGAGGTATCAACAAAAGGTATAAAACCATGATACAACAAGCCATAAGGATTAAAATAGGAGAGGCTAAAATAGATTCTGCAGTTCTCAAACTTTTGGGTCGTATTGACAGGCCTGGATTAAATTTTGATGGTGCCACCGTATCGCACTATTTTTCTGTATTTGACCTTTAGGAAACAATTTTAATAGTTATTTGGAAACTATATTTTATACTTTGCACCGTATTAATTTTACAAAATTTTTTAAAAAGTTGTCTATTCGACTGAAATCATATCGAAACAAAATCAAAAAAGTTATGACATAGCCTAAATTCCCATTATAGTTTATACAAAAAGAAAATTATAACTACTTTTTCACTTGTCGTGTCTTTAACGTTGGTTTTTTTCTTGGACATTAATTATCAAAAAAGTATACCATGGTCGCTGACCATGGGCCTCATAAGAAGGCTCAGAGTCACTCAGCGGGCGATGGACCGAGCTGTGCTTGGAGTTTCTCTTCTCTTCTTTCTGATTTGATCAGAAATGAGGAGATCCGTAGAAGAAACAGAGTCACCGTTATAGCTCAGCGTGTCGCGAAGCTGAAGTGGCAATTGGCGAGAGAGGAGAATCGATGGGCGTTGGGGTCTCAAGGTGTTGGAATGGCGACCCCTCACCAGAAAACGCAGTGTCAGTAGTCCCCCCACGAGATGAACTGACGACCTTAAGAAGGTCGCGGGAAGACGCTACAAGCGCCACAAAATCGTTTGTTGTGGAAATCCCATGAAATGACCTATGTCCAAAAGTGGACGTCCATCGGTTGACAGAAGAAATAAAAGAAGCACTATGTAAGCAAAATATACTATGTTGATTTAAGGTTATATATATTTTATAACAAGGTTAAATATCCAATATTTCCCCCGAGCTCAAAGATCGATCGAGATTAGATATAAGAGATATGGGCCGTTTATACGATATTCGGTTTTTGTAAGTGGTAATAACGAGATCTTGCGTCGTATTATATTCTCTATCTTTATAATAGTATTGTTGCTAGGATGAGATTTTATATAAGAGACGTTTATATTAGAAACAATTTTGATAGATATGTTTGTTAGTTATTCTAACAATATTTAAGATTCCTGTGTACATTTATTATCACCTTTTTTTACTAATATAGAGTTGTAAGACTGTAATGCCTCTTTCTTTAAGGTCTTTTTCAACTATAAAATTATCAAAATTAGGGATTCAATATATCAATGAAATTAATAAATCAATTGTAATAAGCTGCACATAATTACTAGGGTTTTTAAAATAATAAATTTATACATCATTGATCAAATGTATGAAGTATGCGCAATTCGGGACACAATCTGGAAGAAACAATTTTTAATAGAGATTTTAAATCATAATTCTCCAGACCTTATTCCACTAAGTAGGTTTAGCACAACATGATATAAACATGTTGTCACATGATTTGGCTGGGTATTTTACGACCGTTCGCCTGAGTGACGTCAAGTAGAATTAGTCGCCTTTTGCGACACGTCAGTAAGAAAGAGGGCATTCTACTCAGCGGGAACGCTCACGGCGGGTCAACTTACCTTAGTCGCCTTTGACGACCCCTCGGTAAAAATGAGGGTGGTTTATTCTACTCAGCCGGATACCACACGGCCAATAGAGATTTTAAACATTATTTATTAATATTTAAAAAACAAAAGTAATGATATTTCACATGGTGCACCAAACAAACCTGATTACATTTATTCCTACCTTCCACTAATCTAATATATATTCTAGGTAAAGATATTCACTGATTTGAATATACCAATGAGCTCAGAGATAACATCTGAATTACAATTTCCGATAGAGCTTTATGCAAAGTTCAATTAAGTATTATTAATACGATTTTGGTGTTGTAGATAATATAGGTAAAGGCTTTGTTCAGAGCGATACAATACAAAATTGGTGTATTTATATCGTTATACAAGTTATACCCGTTGCTTCGGTGTAAATGTTTAAATATCCTCATTTTTGAGAAATATATTTTTTCTGTTTTTTCAATTCAATTTTCCATTAATGGCTTTTAGTAGTGCCATATTAGCTCAAATTACTTAGCCAAGATAAGATCCACGTAAGATGGAGTACACATAAAGAATTAAAGTGTACAAAACTTTATCAATATTGTGATAGAGCATAAAAGACAAATAATTAGACATACAGATAGACTTTCACGTTCATAATATAAGTATGGATAGGCAGGTGTGTTAATACACTCCTTTTACATTTTACATTTCAGCAAAAGGTTTCCCAACAATATTCCGGTGAGACAAAGCAAAATTTAGTATACGCTATTTCAAGAATTAAAGGCACGTATCTATTTAAGGTTGTAAGAATTCAACAGGATAAACTAAACATTATAACCAACAACTGTGTTACCGCAATAATTTCTTACAAAAAAAACCTCAAGAATATGCATAGTCAAAGTACTAAAAAGCCGAAAGGTATGTGTGTATTCAGTGCATTGTTCGAAAACAACAGAATCACTTGTTCCAAAATGACTAGAGTAAAGTACACGGATCGGGAACTAGGCAAGAAGCGTGGATATTAGTGAAGTACTGAACCATAAACACTTAGACATGGTAAAAATATTTTCACGTAATACTAAATCTTCTACACTTCGTCCCGCTAAGGCTAAAAAAAACTATATACTTATATCCGTTTGGCTTTTAATCTTAAATTTCTAGTGTGGGATGGTGTCATTCTTTCTTATTGATTCACATTCTGCCTCGGCTAAACGCCAAATGCCTTTAAAACTCGGCCTACGTAATGAATATAAATGAATAATAATAATAAATGAATAATATAATGAATGTATTTAATTATTATTTAATTTTAATCTTGAATATCTATAAGAGGTTCCGGCATACTTATTCGCTCTTTATCGGATCCAGAAGGTATTATCTGAGTCAAGGTTCCTCACCCAAACTATAACCAGGGATTATTTAAATTGAACCATAAATGTATCATCTAGTCGGCTAATAACTATATGTCGACACCCACGATGTTATCGATATCTATATGCTATTAGGTTTATTACAAATTTAAGCTTCTGTAAGATGGGTTTGGCAAGTTTGATAGGTAAGTTATCTACAGTTTAATTAAATTCGGTGTTTGGTTATGAATGCTTAATTTGGTATAGATGATCGATCTAATACATAAACACACTCGTAACACACAACATAATCTTTCATTATCACTTTAAATAACTAAATTTAATACTATAATAGTGTTTGTTAAAACGCCGTGTGGTATCCGACTGAATAGAATAGTACCACCCTCTTTTCTTACCGACGTGTCGTAAAAGACGACTAAGGTAAGTCGACCCACCGTGTGGTATCCGGATGAGTAGAATAGACCACCCTCATTTCTTATCGAGGCGTCGTAAATTACGACTACGATAAGTTGACGTCAGACAGGCGGCCGGTCGTATCATGTGATAACATGTTGTGCCGACCCCACTTAGAGTGGGATAAGGGCAGGAGGATGATGAGATGATGATGCTTTAATTTATTTTAATAGATTTTAATAGATTAATAGTGTTTGTTAAAGTTTTAGTCTCAATCGATTATTTTTGAGCCTTTCCAACATTTTCAGCATAATTATGAGCTTTTCCTTAGTTTTTCTATGGGTACTAATTAGAATAGACCATCCTCTTTCTTACTGATTTGTCGTAAAATACGACTAAACTAAGTTGCGTCGGGTAGGCGGCCGGTCGTATAATATGTAGCCAAATCATGTAATAACATGTTTATAAAATGTTGTGCCGACTTTAATTAGGGTGGCTTAATTTTAGAGTTTAATTTTTATCTTTAATTAGAGTTTAATTGTTATAAGGGCAGGATGATGACATACTCAGACACTTCTGTATATAGTATCCTAAATATAATACAGACAATACAAAAAAGAATACGTCTTTGCTTGTTATACCGTGAAAGTAAAATAATAATGCTCATTTTAGACATATTCGAAACTCGCACTGAAAATCTTTTTACTGAGCTAAAAATTTTAAATACGTTTAGGTGAGAAGTAGTTTGCTTGTTGGCCGACTGTTAAATCCAGGCGAAGTTAAAGTTGCAAGTTTTGAACACAACTAGCTACTCGATCGGTCAACCGTTTCCGACAATTTAACTAGATTTGTGAGCCACAACACGAAAGTTATATTGGGTACATGGTGTGTATGCAATCGATACTTCAATGAACGTTATAACGTTAACTGCTTTCGTTATTTTTATAAACAAAATTTATTCTTTGGATTAGTATAAAATGGTTGTAGAAAATAAAAGTTTAGGTTTTTCGACGATTTGCTGTTGTATATGTTTGTCTATTACTAACGCCGTGTCTATTACTAACGCCGTGTGGTATCCGGCTTGATAGAATAGTACCACCCTCTTTTCTTACCGAGGTGTCGTAAAAGGCGACTAAGGTAAGTCGACCCACCGTGTGGTATCCGGCTGAGTAGAATAGACCAACCTCATTTCTTACCGAGGTGTCGTAAAAGGCGACTAAGGTAAATTGACCCACCGTGTGGTATCCGGTTTAGTAAAATAGACCACCCTCTTCCTTACCGAGGTGTCGTAAAATACGACAGAGGTAAGTTGACGTCAGGCAGGCGGCCGGTCGTAAAAACGCAGCCAAATCATGTGACAGCATGTTTATAACATGTTGTGCCGACCCCACTTAGAGTGGGATAAGGGCAGGAAGACGACGACGATGTTTGTCTATTACTAAGGGATTAATAAAGTTAAAGTATAGAAAACTGTATGTACTCATATCTTATTTATCGGGTCAGCCCGACTAGTATCCAACCAACCAACAACAACCAACAAGTAAATAATTGAAATGATTAATATTTTCAAAAAATATAAAAATCGTATATAGAGAACATGTTGCGCATAATAAATATAGACGGGTTATTTTTATGAGTATTTATTTAGTTACCTCCAAGATATTTGTTAATTTCTATATGATAGTTATATGTTATAATACATAATTTACAAAATTAGGCGTAACTTTGCGGATGTCTATAATACAAAAGTGATGAAAATATTATTTTGTTCTAATCCGTCTTAAAAGGAAATATATGTAGTCTTAAATGTGAAGCCTTTTTCTTTCTTGTGTTCTCATACCTTTTATTATTATATAATACATATAAATTCATTTTTTGCTTATTAATCGTGGCGGTGTCGTAAAAGGCGACTAAGGTAAGTCGACCCGCCGTGTGGTATCTGGCTGAGTAGAATAGACCAACCTCATTTCTTACCGAGGTGTCGTAAAAGGCGAGTAAAAAAAGTTGAACCACCGTGTGGTATCCGGTTTAGTAGAATAGACCACTCTATTTCCTACCGACTAAAATACGACTGAGGTAAGTTGACATCAGGCAGGCGGCCGGTAGTAAAAACGCAGCATGTTTATAACATGTTGTGCCGACCCCACTTTAAGTGGGATAAGGGCAGGAAGATGATGAGATGATGATGCTTATTAATCGTGGCATTATTATTTCAATTCTTATGTATCATTAAAATAAATTAAGCAGACGTTTAAGCGTTCGGGAAATTTCAATTTCCCCTTTCCTATTCGTGTTAATACCTCGTACTCATTTCGTGGCTTCCAGTCGAGCTATTAGTTTTTACTGGGTCGTTAACTCGTCCCTAGAACTATTTATCGTGCATTGTACCGCAGTAAACACTAATTCCGATATATACCATAAAGATAAAATTGACTGTATCATGTCTATGCTTGTTAATATTGAAAAACCTTTAGGTACAGACGAAGATATCTAAAGTAATATAATATAAGACTCCGTGACTCTTACTAGGGTATCACAGGTTCTGTCTAGAGCAGTACGTAACTCTTTTTAAATAAAAGTATTCGTCTTATTGATATCTAGCTTTTACCCGCGACTTCGTTCGCGTGGACTGTTGTGTGATAGGTCGATAATAGATGGAGCTTTTCACTTACAACATTAATGGGATTTCTTTATGCCTGTATGTTATTCCGGTGTATAAAGAATAAATGTATCAAATTTCATCGATATTGGATCAGAGGATTCGCCGTGAAAGAGGAACAAAAACACATCCATACTCACAAACTTTCGCATTTATAATATTAGTAGGATTACAATCCATTGTACGCAATCCCAAAAGGGTTCCTGGAATATGTATAGCCTTTTATTCTTTCGTCAAGGAGAGTTCTTTCCACAGACCCTGTCTACATTAATTAGGCCGCCAAAATAACTAACTACAAGTTTGTCGATTCCTGTAAAATTATGAAATAAGTGCAGCATAGGTGAAAGATGAACATATAAATATAATGTATAGTTAAAATAAATAAAATAGTCATAAAAGAAAACTAAACATAACTGAAATATTTTAACGAAAAATTTAAATTTAATACAGAAGGCAGTCGTTTTGAATAGTAAAGTTGAGAGAGTTGCTTATGAGCCTTAAATTTAGAAATGTAGAAACGCTTTTATATTTAAAAGTCGAGTGTTTCAAGTGTTATATGTTTTATTTGAGAGAGTTCGTCTACGTAATACTTGAAGTAGATGCGATTTTATAGGTTCAATTATTATCATTTAATCCCGTTTAATATTTATTATATAAATGTCGGTCTTTGGTAAGAGGCTACAGTAAAAATTAATTATGGGACTATGGGATCATAGGTTAAACACAAGGTGTATTAGCGTACATGTTTGAATATTTAAATTTTTTATTGTATGAATATGAATGAAAATAAACCACGTAAAATATGAACGGACGAAAAGCGAAGCCAAAATAAAAGAAAAGTAAGAAAGACGTGGACAAAGTTTGTTTTCATCGCTCCTCTGGGGTTTGTAATTAAACAACTGAGTTGATGAATAGTCCAAAATACACCACCAGCCCTCTATGTCAAGAGGCAACCTTATTTTGTTCCTCAGTATTGGTTGAGGTTGCGTTCTAACCTTCGGCTATAGCTTTTACTCTCTTATTCCCCTTCGTGACTCTTTAAACTCTATTAGGGTAATCAGCATACAGAGAGTTGTAGACAAATTAAAACGTACAATCTTTAATATTTTAATGTTGAATGAGTTAATTTTGTATGTATATATATACAAACATATTATCCGAATCTCGGAAACGGCTCCAACGATTTTCTTGAAATTCGGCATGTAGGGGGTTTTGGGGGGACCCATTCGATCTAGCTAGGTTTCATTAAAAAAATGTCTTTTTATACGTATTTTCAGGAAAATGCTAAAATTTACGTTGAATTCAAAAGACAATTTTCGCTGTCAAACATAAAGTCATTGTAGCTCATTTGGGGAACGGGCGGTCTAGAGAGGTGAAAATACCTAGGTTCGAGCGCCTGCGCAAATATTTTTCAATTTTAATTTTTTTAATTTTTTTTATATATATTATCTTATATTATAGCAAGGTTTGGGCACCCAGCTTCTACTAAAAATAAAGCTTAAATTTTCTTGTAAGACCAGTACCAATAAAAATATCATACCCCGCGAAATTCTTCAAATATTTAAGGGAAACCTCAAAGTAACAGCCAATACCTTAAAACAGGAACAGAGTTTAAGTAAAGTTAGTTCGCTGCGGGTTTTAGACACGACTAGCCACTCTATCGGTGAACCGCTGTCGGCAAGTTCAACGGGAATTTCGAATCAGGTACATTTCGAATAGTTAGTCTTAGAGTTTGGGTACGTTTTCTCTAGAACTGCCATCTGTCCAACTATTCGGACAGTCTAACGCAATCTATTAACAAATTGATTTCAGACAACTCTTGCCATACAAATTATTACATTTTCAAGATAATTTACAAAATTTTGCTTATTCAAATAATTTATAGAAGTAGGCGTTACTTTACGGAATTCCATAGTACTAAAGTTATGATAGAATTAATTTGCTATAATCCGCGTTTGTTAAGAAAATCTATATAATACTACGTAAGAAGCAAATCTGTTCTCATACCCTAAACATGCAGGATCGGTTACCATACGTATAATAAGACACCATCACCGACAGGTCAGTTGTTTGTTGATGGTAGTGGTTTTTTTTTTTTTTTTTTATGTCAGGAAAACCCATTATGGGTCATCACCGCCCGACGGGGACGAGCGGCGGGTATGTCGGACTCTCACCGACTAAAAACCTGACAGTGCTCCACCGCGCTGCTGGTGGCGGGGATAGGGTACCTATAAAGACATTGCCCCCATCCCCGCCAGCAGCAGCTCTGTACCCCGGAGAGCGCCACCTCCGGGTCGGGGCCTCTCTTAACAGTGGCCCCTCCCTCCGCTAATCGATGCATCGGGAGCACCAGATGCATCGACCGCTTCGGGCACCTAACTCCAGCGAGCGTCCGATACCCCGTTCGGACCGCTCGGAGGTCCTTGTTAGGGCGGCATGCGACGGACTTCGGCGAGTCGCCTGCGCCCCGCTCGCCTGCGGCGGATCGGATCCAAGGTGTTGGTAGTGGTGTCTGTTTTGCTTCCTACATTTAGCGTTCAAATCACAAAATCATATTACGATAATACTTTTATTTTATATTTACTTTATTGAAAAATATAAAAAAAAACAATAAAAACTTTAAACATCTCGAAATCATAAAATCGTGTGTGATTAAATAAGACAGCAAAATGAGATAACACGTCAAAATAGGTTATAAAAATACAATGTTACATTGCAGTTCATTTTACTTTAACTTTTTTATTCTACAAACAAAGAGGATTTTATATTCGTAATAGTAAGCTGTCCTTTCAATTGCACAGAATTTTATTTACGTATAACGAAATGAAAAAGAAAATATCTAATATCTAACGGGAAACGTCTTTGTTGGTAACGTTAGTATTGAGTGCGATCATTATCTGAATGGAGTCGGAAATTAAAGAATAAGCGAACGATAGCTGTGCAAAATTGAAATTTCTTTGTTTTGTGAGGTTTTTATCAAGACAAAGTGGATAATATTTTAATATAATCTTTTAACAAATCAATTTATATACGTCTTTTTGAATTATCTTACTTTATTTTATTATTTTTTTTCTGTACTGTGTAATCTACTGCTTATTATTGTTCTTTAAGTTACGAGGAAAAGGTCTTAAATTTAACTTCCAATTAGGTTGATTGAATTTTTGGCTTTGTTTTGTTGCAGTTTGCAGTTCATTAAAATAAATTCTTTAACTAAGGTAAATGTAGAAATTTATAGTTATGCAAAATTTATATTCGTGTCGCGATGCCATTTACCATCTCTTTAACTACTAGTCTACACCATTTAGTCTTTCGTATGTTATATATGTTCTGATAAGGATTTGAAGTTAGTATCCTTTACTTGGTGCAATTTACAATATCTTTAAATTTATATAAAATCGAAAATAATTTTTTCACAATATTATATTTTGCTATTTTAATTATCTTGTAATAAAATAGAGATTTCAAAAGTTATAGTAAAATTGATTTTAAACGACAAACTTTTAGAGTTAATAAGTTCATTATTATAATAATTTAATGACAATTTTATAATATTTTTATGGTAGATATGTTCATACCTGTTACTTTACTTAACTTACAATATTGGGGTATTATTAATATTTTTTAACGGTATAAAAGTATATATATACTGTACGACTTATCGCGTATTTAAATACTAGTGATATCCTTCGTCGTTCAAACTTCGTTTGCGTGAACGTAAATGTAAATATAAAAATACTACCATTTATCTAGTACACACTAAAACAGGATTTACAGGACGCACTTACTTATATTAGCATAGATGCGTCACATAAAATTGGTCCATTTTTATAGAAAATTTTACGTTAAAAGTTAATCTGTCATTATTAATTATTGGTAAGATACAAAACTCATCGGTCAATATGCGGTAAGTAAAACATGTTTGCGATAATTCTCATACTACGCGTCTGGGTATATCATTTTAATGGCGTTTCGATATATGAAACTATACATTTATACCGAACATATCTCGACTCAATTTCCGAACCGTTGACATGGGAACTCCCAGCGGAAGCCGGCAGAGCAACGCTCTAGCACAGTAGTTTTCATTACAGTTTTGGTGAATTTTTAATATTATTAAGGGAATCTAGTGAACGCAATTAGAATTTGATTTATTACTAGTTAGTCGCGTAAATAATTGCTTTGTCTATATATATTGGAACCCCTTGTAAATTTGCCAAAAAGAGATAATAATAATTTCTTTATTTATTTTCAGAGGCATTCGCTTAACAGTTGGATCAAATGTCGGATGCAGAAGGCAGTATTGCTTGAAACAGCGCGCATTGTGAGGAAGTTCCTCACTCTGGACCCCTAACCACCGACAACTCGGGATAATTCCCCGTTCCCGGCGGACGACAATTTTTTATATTTTTAAATGTTTTTTTTAAAGTTTTTAGTTTTTTTAAAAAGTTAGGTTTAAGAAAAATAAATAAATAATAATAATAATTTCTTTATTTAGGTAAACCCCATAATTTTACTAAATCTACACAATCTTACTTAAAGAAAAAAATACCTTAAAATGTTACTTATGAACAAAATTTTCGCTCTCGTACGATGTTTTAATATTGTATATGAGCTTCGTTTTTTTGTTGTATGGACATACGCCCGTCCCTAAAGTAAGTAACTTAATACTTGTGTTGTGGCTGGCAGATAACTGGTAAATATATACTGAAATACACCTAGGCTTGATGAAACAACAATTTCTTAAGAGGTTAGTTCAATGCTTGAATATTTCATTACTTGGATAATATGTGACCTTTTTGCACAAACCCAAATAATTCTATAATCTTCTATTATAGACTCAAGAGATTGAATAGCGTTTACGTGTAAAGATTCAAATTTTAAAAATTTTTATTACCGACGTGTCATAAAAGGCGACTAAGGTAAATCAACAAATCAATTCATAATGATCAATGAAGTCAATACATTGGTCATTATGAATTGAACTACCATATTCTCTTCTTTCATTTATGTAATGTTTTATTTATGCATTGTTTTATTATTTTGTTTGTTTTTTTATTATTATGTTAGTCTGTTCATATGTAATTAGGGTGCATGTATATTTAAGAGGATGTGTGAAATGACGGGGACGAAGACGGAACGGGGGCACGCATTTAGTCGCTGACGTACGATGATAGCAGTTGGTGACCTCTGAAAATCAGCGTCGGTAGTGATTGATCACGACCGACAAAAGCTGAGAGGTGACACCAATTTGGGGCATCACACTATGCAAGTTAGTTTTTGTTAAGTAGATTTTTTATTTTTTTTTTAGTTTTAATATATTATGTGTGTTATTATACTTGTGTAGTGTGTTGTTGCAAATAAAATTATTTTTCTTTCTTCTTTCTAAATTCTTGTCAGCCAGTAGGCCAGTCGTAAAATACCAAATAATGTGATAACATGTTTAATACATGTTTTACCGACCTCAGACTGGGATGAGGGCAGGAGAATAATCATGATCATATTGACGATATAAATGTACATCTACATGAGTTTAAAAATTATTAATTTACCGAGATATAAAATTCCACTACGCTGATTAATTTCTAGTCCGCGGATGAAATGTGTCGATTTTTAAAATTAAATTTCTTGAGAATTTGAAAGATTTATCAAGTATTTCCACATCCAATAATTTATCGCCTTTTTTATCGCTACATAAATAAAACATTTATATTCTTTGTATTCTATATTAAACTTTATTATCTTTTTATCAAAAGGAAAAGGCATTATAGAATAAAAAAGGGAAAGGTAATACGAGTACCATTATTCTTCTTATGGGATCATGACTATCGTTATCTAACAATAGCACTCAATCCCTTGGATATTGAGAAAAAGATCAAGGTTTGATACCGGTTTCATGCAAACGCGAATACACATTTTCTTTACACTATTAACTATCATGCAATTATTAACTAATAGTATTTTACGACCGTTATATTTTACAAATTTAATGGGAACTTTATTTGTGGATCAAGTGAAGAAACTTTAAAGAGTCTAAGCCTTTAGTACAGTATTCTTTAATTAAAAAGAATATTATGGTCAATATTGTAACGCAAGGAAAAGCAGGAGAGCGGAAGTTTTAGCATAAAACGTGAGATATTGTGGTGAGGTGTGATGATGGGCGGAGAGGTGCGGTGCGGTGCGGAGAGGACAGTAGTAGAGCCATTTGGCGTAGTTGTGATTTGTGAATGCAGTTGACAAGTTGTTTAAAAAAGATTAAATTGATTGAGTTTTGAGACTGGCCCGTTGGAGCAGTGGGTCGCGGGTTCGATTCCCGCCGAGGGCTTACATTTTCTATAAATGAATTTGTTGGCCTTTGAGCCTGGGTGTATATTTGTATTTAAGTATGTATTTAAAAATATATAAGTATATATTTACCAGTTGTCTGTCACCCATAACACAAGTATTAAGTTACTTACTTTGGGGACGGATGACCGTGTGTGTAAGTGTCCTATATATTTATTTATTTATTTATTTATTTATTTATTTATCCAAATTATTCAAATGTCGAACATCATCTTCTTCCTACCCTTATCCCACTTCAAGTGGGGTCGGCACATGTTATAAACATGCTGTCACATGATTTGGCTGCATTTTTACGACCGGCCGCCAGCCTGACGTCAACTTATCTCTGTCGTATTTTACGACACCTCGGTAAAAAAGAGGTTGGTCTATTCTACTAAACCGAATACCACACGGTGGGTCAACTTATCTTAGTCGCCTTTTACGACACCTCGGTAAGAAATGAGGTTGGTCTATTCTACTCAGCCGGATACCACACGGCGGGTCGACTTACCTTAGTCGCCTTTTACAACATCTCGGTAAAAAATGAGGGTGGGTCTATTCTATTCAGCCGGATACCACACGGCGTTATTCAAATGCGAACATCGTTACGAAAATAGTGGTGTAACTTCCTAAGTAGTTAGATATATAAAACTCTAGCACTTGCTAGTGTTTTATATATCTAGTAAGTAAGTAAAACATTAAACATGTTTACGCATTGAAAACAGACTGAAAGAACTGAGAAAACTAACTGAAAATATAGAAAAAAATTACGTGGAAATAAAGATATTATAAAATTGTTACATTTCGTTCAAAAATAGCAGATTACTAAAATTTCTGAAAATGTGAACTACAACTATATTTACAAAATTAATTAAAAAAAAAGAGTTTATTTCTTAACCTAGTTAAACTAAACCACTATTTAGTGTAGTAGGTCCCCCATATATGTATATATTATATATTATTTTATATTAACTTAATTTTGATCTGATGAAAAACCTGGCCTACGTTAAAAACAAAAACTGTAAGGACAAATTAATAATAAATTAAGTGTGTCATGGGCTTACATTACCCTTTGTGTTTCGATTGGGGGTGTATGGAGTGTAATATCACATTACATGGCTCATTCCCTTAGTAATGAAGTTGTATTCTCCGGCTCAATTTTCCATTCCGTAAATTATTTTTTGCATTATACTCACGTTTCCAAGATTATTTCTCGACAACGCGTCTTCTTTGTTGACGAATTTTACATTTGCCATAAATAATGAAATACAAAATGTGAATGAATTTTATAGCAATAATATATATTTACGTATGACCAATATCTCGCCTTCTAGCTAAAGGAAAGGCAACCTGAAAGTAAGTAGGTATAAAGTAGAGTAGCGGACTGTTAGTAACCCATAGGCCATACCATTGGGCATAAGCCTCCTCCTTTTTGCGGACTGCGGATGCGGACTGGTAGGCTACTTTTCTTCTTCTTAACCTGATGGACATCCACTGCTGGAAATAGGTCTCTTCATGGAATCTCCACAACACACGATTATGTGCCGCTTGTATCCAGCGACTCCCCGCGACCTTTTAAGGTCTTCAGTCCATCTAGTAGGGGATCTTTCGACACTGCGCTTTCCGGTGCAGGGTCACATTGAGACACAACACCTTGAGACCCCAACGCCCATCGGTTCTCCGCACTATGTGCCCCGGCCATCGCTACTTTAGCTTCGCTTCTCTAGAGATATGTAGGTTTTGTCATGATATTTTTCTTCGACGAAAAGCGTGTGATAAATCAATTAGACTAATAACTTTTGATAAAAAAACTTATTTTTTCGTGACCAGAGTTTGAATCCTTGACCCACTTAAAAGTGACGCACTACTCAAGACTATCATAGCTTATAGGTGGTATCAAGTAAATATTTATTTTGAGTGTAACATTAATATTATTCAGTATAAAATAAATTACGTCGAAAACCGTCTAGAAAATATAATCAGTTGCAGTAATTCATCAGATAACGATAGTTTTGATGGTAAAATAAATTCTTTTTAAGCAATATTTTCTTAAATTGCTATGTAAAATATACCTGCCAATTTGAAATACTGTTTCTCGACAAACTCTCTAGTCTTTAAGCTGATTTCCGCTCAGCTGTCATGGCTAAAATGAAAGCAACTTTAAAGTGAGTTTCGTAGATGGAAAATTCACACGAAAAGTCATTTTCATATCCTCCTACAAGTCCGGGCTTGGAAATTTCAAATTTAAAGTGCTTCCTGTTGACGCACCTCTGTGGAATATAGTGGAATATCAGCCACTAAAATGAGGAAAGAAATTATTCTTAATTTAAGAATGAAACTTGACAATTACAATTATCCATTTTAAATTGCAACAATATGATCGTCTTGATTGTTAATAAATTTTCACGTTTTGGTCGTACCTATCTACCGAAGGATACAATCTAACATAATTTCATTTGTGATTTTTGTTGGTAAATCTACAGTCCTTAATGTTTAGAATATTTCAACGCATTTGGGTAAGGTATAAGCGTTACATAACTTTGTAGCTAAATATTATGGAAATAATTCCAGAATTCTCTAGAGATATGCAGGTTTCCTCACGATGTTTTCCTTCACCGAAAAGCGTGTGATAAATTGCAATTATCAATTAGACACATAAGTTTAAATAGAAAAACTCATTGGTGTCTGCCCGGTTTTGAATATTTGTATATTTGAGTAAAAAAGAATTATTGCTACAAAGCGCATGTTAAACCAACATGTAATCAAATACGAAAAATAAATGCGCTACAAGTTCTATAATAAATCATAACGGCCGGTATTTTGAAAGAGCAATTAAATACTGAAATTCCAAATTAAAAAAAATTTTAAACAACTAAAAAAAATTAAATTTCATTCGCCGACTCAAACAATACCCAACTTGAATCTCTTTTGTCCTTAAAGGGTTTTTAACTAGGTAGTTTGATTAAGAGCGGCAGTACAAGAGGAGAGGCTACACTTAGCGCCCTCAGCTTGCGGCGAGATAGCGCACGCGCCTCGCGTCTCTCAAGTACTTAATGTATTCTTGTTCTAGACTTGCTAAAATGCTAAAATTCAGCTTGAAATTTACAACTATATTTAACAAATTAACTGAATAAATTCTTTAGATTATAATTTTATGCAGTTATTGCTCAAAACAATGGATCTTTTCAATTACCCATGTAATATCCGGCTGAATAGAATTGACCATACTCATTCCTTGCCGAAGTGTCGTAAAATACGACAACTTACCTTAAGTTGACGTCAGGCAGGCGGGCAGTCGTAAAATACAATGCCAAATTATGTGACAACGTGTTTATAATACGAGTATGTTGTTACGACGCTACTTAGAGCGGGATAAGGGCAGGATAATGATGGAATGGATCTTTTCAATATTAAAAAACAATCATCATTCTATATTTTCTGCCGTTTTGGTTTTGAAATATGTACTTATATAGATTTTGACTTAGCTTATTTAATGTAATGTTATACAAGTAACAAGTTTTAGTTACGAATACCTGTTGGCTAATTTGGCGATATTTGAAAAAATTACTTATTTCGGGAAAAAAAATCACAGTCAACTTAGGTATCTCTAAGTTAATCGAACTGTACTATTATCTAAAACGGAATTTCAATTTTAATTTATCGTATTAATTATTTATATGATCTAAATATATCACTACAATAAATTGTTACTTAAATACACTTTTTCTTATGTAATTAAATATCACGTTCATAATGTCGGTAAATAAAGATTTTTAATTGAAAAACACAGGGAATTTTGTCGCACAATTTATTTTGCGGTGAAAGCAGGTGCAGGACGGCCTTATAGTAATTAAAAGAACAAAGCCTTTCACATTAACAGTACTCGATGCCTACATAAATTCAGGAACGCTACGAACTTGTTAGGGGCTATTTTATTTACTCCAGGAAAGATTTTTTACTCAGCCTCCGCTTTTAACTTTAAGTGAGCGGAAAAGGAAATGCGGAATTTAAGAATGATAAACTAATTTGAATGAAGAAACGACATTATGAGGTTCTCCTAGATTTGTTAAAAACAACATACAAATCATTATTATTAGTATGCTTTCTGGTACATTTTGGATACGCAATTTTTAAATAATATTTTGTATGTAACTAAGTAATCTATTTTGACCAAAGATGTTCCACTTACATTATTATAATCATTTAATTTTTACTGTATTGTATTTTCTCTTGGTGTAAATGAAAATCAAAGATTTTATTAATATACTTTTTACTTAGACAATAAAACTCTCTCTTTACTTTATTTTAATAAAAGGTCTTCTTCTTCCTGCACTTATCCCACTCTAGATATGGTCGGAACAACATCTTATAAACATGCTGTCACATGATTTGGCTACGTATTTTACGACCGGCCGCCTGCCTGACATCAACTTACCTTAGTCTTATTTTACGACAACTAAGTAAGAAAGGGGGTGGTCTATTCTACTTAACCGAATACCACACGGTGGGTCGACTTACTTTAGTCGCCTTTTACGAAACCTCGGTAAGAAGTGAGGGTGGTCTATTCTATTTAGCCGGATACCACACGGCGGGTCGACTTTTTTTTTTTTTTTTTTTTTTTATACAGGAAAAAACCCCTTATGGGTACCACCGACCGACGGGGACGATCGGTGGTTATGTCGGACTCGCACCGACTAAAACAACCTGTATGCTCCACCACGCTGCTGGTGGCGGGTATAGGGTACCCATGAAGACATGCCCCCCATCCCCGCCAGCAGCAACTCTGTACCCCAGAGTGCGCCACCTCTGGGTCGAGGCCTCTCTAAAAGTGGCCCCTCCCTCCGCTGGACGATGCATCGGGAGCACCAGATGCATCGAACGCCTCGGGGACCTTATAAGGAGGGCGTCCGATTAACCCCGTTCGGAACGCCCAGAAGGTCCCCGTTAGGGCGGCATGCGATGGTCTTGGACGAGACGCCTGCGCCCGGCTCGCCTGCGGCGGATCGGATCCAAGGACTCGACTTCCCGGATCCGCTCCGCCGCCTCCTTCCGCGAGATGACGTGCTCGCAGAAGGAGGCCATCGCTGCCCACGATCGCTCCCTGTCCACCATGGCACGAACCACAGTGGGCAGGGAGAGATCGTGCCCCACCTGTGCCACGAGTTCCGCCCGCTGAACCACCCAAGCTGGACAGTCCGCGAGCGTGTGCAGCGCCGTGTCAGAATCGGCGCCGCACTCGTGGCACTCACCGGACGCTTCGCGCCCGGCCACCCGCCACAGATACCTCCCGAAGCAACCATGTCCGGAAAGCATCTGTGTCAGGCGGAAGGTGAGGACCCCATGCCTCCTGGCGACCCAGCCCTGGAGAATGGGCTGGATGGCCGAAATCGTCCAGGCTCCTGCACTGGGCGATTCCAGCCGCCGCCTCCACTGGCGAAGGAGCTCCTCCTGAGCTGCCTTCCGCCAGTCCACCTCTACCGCCGCTGAGTCTCCCCCCGGTGAACGGGCTTCAACTCTGCGGCGGTAGGCCTGAGCTAGCACCTTGGCCTCTAGGTCCCACGGAGGGGACCCGGCCAAGGCGCAGGCCGCCTCACCGGAGATGGTCCGGTAGCCCCGCACAAGTCTGACCGCCATGACCCTCTGCGCCCTGCGCAGCAGGGGCGCGGATCTGGCGGTCAGCCGCTCCGCCCATATGGGAGCGCCGTACAGGGCCATCGACCTAACCACCCCGGCATATAGGCGCCGGCAGCCTGCATTAGGCCCTCCCAAATTCGGGAGGAGCCTGCTCAGGGCTCCGGCGGTCGCCGTTAGCTTGGGGGCGAGCCGCCGGAAGTGGGCCTCGAACGTCCATCGGCTGTCGAGGAGCAATCCCAGGTACTGTAGTGTACCCGAGATTTCGATGGAGGTCCCGCCCACCACCAACCGGGAGCCCACTGGGGGCGCCATCCGAGGCCTGTGGAAGCAAATGGCCTCGGATTTCTCCAAGGCCACCCCCAGTCCCAACCGGCGAATCCGGGCCACAACGTGAGCCGTGGCCGCGGTCGCCAGCACTCGGGCTTCCCGGTGGGTGCTCGCACGGGCAGTCACGAGGGTGTCGTCTGCGTAACAGAACAGACGCACCCCCGGAAGCATTTGCCCACGCAGCACCCAGTCGTAACCGATGTTCCACAGGAGGGGGCCAAGAACCGACCCCTGCGGAACACCGCACGACATCCTCCGCTCCTTCCACACACCCCCAGCCGTCGGGTACCTGACAGCGCGGTCAGACAGATAGTCGCCGACCACACGCTGCAGGTACATGGGGATGCGGTGGAACCGTAGGGCCTCCTTTATCACTCCCCAGGGCAAGGTATTGAATGCGTTAGCGATGTCCAACGACACCGCCAACACCACCTCACGCCGGGTTGTCACCTCCTCCGCCAGAAGTCTCACACCCTCGATACAGTCGAGGGTGGACTTGCCCTGGCGGAATCCGCACTGGAGACGACTGAGGTCAGGCCCCACCTCCCGGAGGTGCTGGACTATGCGGGAAGCTATGACGCGTTCAAGCAGCTTCCCCGCTTCGTCCATCAAGACAATGGGCCGATACGCGGAGGGTGTATCGGCCGGTCTTCCCTCCTTCCTGAGCAGGACTAGTCTTCCACCTACGGGGAAAGAGGCCCTGCTCGAGGCAGGCACTGAACGTCGCCCTGAGTCCAGACTCCAACGGACCCAGGGCAAGTGACCAGGCGCGCCCAGGGATGCCGTCGGGGCCAGGGGCGGTATTTTTCGCTTTCATGCGACTCACCGCCCCGGCCAACTCCCACTCCGACACCCCCGGCGCACCTGACCCTGTGCCATCCTCCTCCTCGAGAGGCGCCATACGAGGCGGCTCCACCTCGGCTCCCTGCGGGAACAGGGCTTCCACCACGGATTCAAGGAAATCCGGCCGAAGGCTCTCGGTGAGGGGGGGGGGGGGGCGCGGGCACGAAGTTTACTCCGCGCCGCTTTGTACGGCCTCCCCCACGGATCCCGATTGAGCTCTTCGGCCATCTCCCTGTGGGCCCTGTCCTTAGCCTCGGCGATCGCCGTCCGCAAGGAGGCGCGGACAGCCCGATAAGCCTCGTAACGGCGCCTCTCCTCTTCGACGTCGCGTCGTCTACGACGCCTGTACCGAGTGTACTGGCGGCGCACGGCCACGCACTGATCGCGCAGCCGCGCCAGCTCCTCCGACCACCAGTACACCCCGCGTGCCGGCCCTGTGCTTCGCACCCTCGGCATGCTGGCGTCGCAGATGAGCGACATCCGCCGCTGGAGGTCCTCGACCTCCGCGGCAACCTCCCCACCCGTGGACCCAGCGGCCCACGCCTGGACGATTGCGGCCTCGACGAGGAACTCGGGATCCATTTTCCTGACGGACCACCGAGGGCCATCATCTCTTCCCGACCGAGGGGAAATGGGAGCATGGCGTGCGGCCACCTCGAACCATATATATCGATGGTCCGAGAGTGACTCCGCACCCACAATTACCTCCCAATTTCTGACACATGGTGACATGGCGGCGTCGACAAAGGTAACGTCGACTTTGGAACCGCCATTCCATCGCACACATGTGTCAGCCGTCCCTCGGTTCATGACGGCCATCCCAGTCGAGGGGGTCGACTTACCTTAGTCGCCTTTTACGACACTTCAGTAAGAAATGAGGGTGGTACTATTCTACTCAGCCGGATACCACTCGGCGTTGACATGTTTAATATTTAAATGAGTTAATCTTGATATTATGTATTGTTATTTTAATAAAAGGTATCTTAACAAACTGCTTCTTTAAATATTTTCATTTACCAACGACATTGTGATTTTTATATGCATTCTCCTTCAAGCTGGATATTCATTAAGTTGATTGAATAAAATTTTCAAATTATTATGTACAAAGTAAAGATTTTTTTATTACCCAATTAAGGATCACTTACAATGTGTACATTTTAATCTTGGTTTTGCTTTCACGTGTAATTTATTTTATAGTTAGGCATAAAACTTTGAAATCGAAACGTGCAATAAAAACTAACAATAAAAATGAAACAGGTTAGTGCAATTCTGGAATAAGGCTAATTCGTTTTTTTTATTTCTTAGCCGCCCTCTGTAGAAAAAATTAAATATAACAATTAAACAATAATTATATTGTATTACGTGTATTGAAACGATAAATATAAATATAAGAATTTCGACATATCATACTCGTAGCAACTACTCAATCGTTAATTTAATCGTTACGACACCTCGGTAAGAAATAAGGGAGGTCTATTCTAGTCAGCCGGATACCACACGACGGGTCGACTTACCTTAGTCGCCTTTTACGACACCTCGATAAGAAATGAGGGTGATCTTTTCTACTCAGCCAGATACCACACGGCGGATCGATTTAAATTAGTCGCCTTTTACAACACCTCGGTAAAAATGTCTAAGGTAAATTGACGTCAAGCAGACAGCCGGTCGTAAAATACGTAGATGAATCATGCGACAACATGTTTACAACATGTGCCGACCTCACTTAGATGGGGATAAAGGCAGACTTACATACTCATTTTATATTATAACGCTTATTGGACAAAATTGTATGGACAAAGTTGTTGACGTAATAAATACCTAAATTAAAAAATTAAACACATTATATCTCTAATTCTATAAATTATATAAAAACCATAATGTATACATAAATGAATCTGTTCGAAATCTATAAACTATATCCTCTAACTAAGCAGCAGTTATTCCAAACAAACCGTTAAAGGTTCATAGAACTTCAGTTAACAGCTGTAACGCTCAGCACAATATTATCTACAGTTAACAATAACACAAACGATTTACAAATTCTGGTGGAAATTCGACGATTGAGCTGGCTGGCAGTTTGCCAACATCTCTGCTCTTTAAGTTTGATTTCTGAATGATTGAATATTCTATTCAAACATTTTAAAATATATGAATGACCCGAAACCTCATTCGCGTGGACTGTTGTCACGGGATAGGTTTGATAATAGATTTTCACTTTTCAGTGTCATCCTATTCCTGTAGAATTAAGGGGATTTCTATAGCGTATATGTTAACCAAGTGTAAAAGGAACAATTGTGCAAAACTTCATCGATATTGGTTCAGCGGATTCACCGTGAAAGAGTGACAAAAACACATCCATATGCACAATTAGTAGGATATAGTATTCTTAAATTTTATTTTACAGACATGAATTTATATATATATTTTTTTTGCCTGGAAAGCCCTCAGAACAAAAGTCTTCATTCTCAGTGAGCTTAAGGAAAAACAGAGACTCACAAGGCTATGTGTTCAAAGAATACTCCAATTCTTTGGACACATTTCTAAAAAAACCACCAAAATAACCTTGGGAAATTTATGGTCTAAATTAAAGTTCCCAACGCGATAACACCGCGTAAAGAGGTCAAGAATAAGAGCCCCGTATGGGCTTGAAACTAGTCGGGCTCATCCGATAAAATAAGACGTGAGTATTGCCGGTTTCTATACATTAATTATGAATATAACTCACGATAGTTTAAATTCAAAAACTTATGGTCACCGGGAAAGCAGGCGGCAAGAGTTCCAGAGGTCGGAGCCCGAAAAAATTGATGGATCAGGTGTCTGATCATCTGGACATCAGAGTGAGCGTGGCTACACACATACACATGTATGGCTTATTCATAAAGAAGGAATCGAGACCATCACGATGCTCAGCAGTAAGCACACGACTGAAGAGGAAGGACTTTAGAATGCCAGACTTTTTATTCTCGGTGCTTTAATGATAAGAGTTATTATATTACAATAAGAAAGCATGCCTAAAATGTGTCAATCGAAAATAAAGAAAAACAAAACAAGATATTATCTGTCTCTCTTTTTTATTTGTGATTAGACAAAGATAAGTATATGAGTATCATCTGCTCTGGTAATTTTTACTGCTACACTCTCACTTTCAGGCCTACCTATGGCTCCCCTACTTTACTACAATAAGTCTAAGTCTGTAATCTACGAAGAAGAAGACACTGTCAGAAGCTAATGCATTATATGACTTTAAATGTATTTAATGGTTCTAAGTGTTCATAAATAACCAGCTAATTTAATGAATTAGAACATGCTGGTACGTGTACACAATTCACCCCATTCGAAGAATAAAGTTCTATGTATATACATAGAACATGTAACTTTATTCTTATTTTACAGGATCTTGTGTTACAATATGCTGTTGCATAGAATGCTGTGAAGGTCTGAGTGAGTGTAGATAAATACTTCTTATGTACTGGGTACCATATATCACCTCTACAACCTCGACGATGCTGCACTCGCCCGTCTCACCCGGTGAAGCCGTTAAAGCTTACAGTCAGGTCAAGAAAACAAAATCTATCGTTACATCATTACGCTCGCAAAAAAAAATAATAATGAATACTGAAAGCGACATCTTAAGTCCAATCAATATGAAGTCGACTATTCACAGACGGAAAATATCTCCGGGGAGATGCAAAAGAAAATAAATTGCATTCATTCCTTTTTAGAAAGACCACTATCCAATATTCTTAAGTCGTATTCGATGCCATTTATCATCGTTCGTTCCGTAAAGCTATGAAATTTATAAGCGTAGTATTTATTGATATGGTTAATAAAAATAATGAGGTAAATACATATTGTAAATAATGTGCTGTTTCTTTTTATATTAATTCTTATTACATACCCATTTAAAATATATTTATTTTATATATAAAAAAAGCATAAATTATACGTAAGTTATAATAGAATTATTTTGCTATAATTCACGTTTGTTAGGAAAATCTATGTAATACTAAAAGTAAGAATAAAACAGTTCATACACCATTTACATCCAGCATCAATAGCACTACACACGTTTACTACGACAATCTCAACGATCGTGATGCCCCGTTGGGATTGATGTGTTTATAAGTAAGCACGGAAAAATAGCTTAAATATAAATTAAATTTCGTTCACCTTAGCCCCAGTTTATACTCAATCTTTTTAGTAAATGTTGACACTTGGCGGGAATCAAACCCACGATCCGCGGGTTACAGATCCGGGAGCTAAAAGATGGGTTACAGCCACCTGCGTCAAAGGGCCAGCAAATTATATGCCACGAAACCGTATTTTTTATATAAAGTCCATAGTCAATGGTACGTGATAATAAAATTTATTTGTCTCTCGGGGATAAAATACTTTTCATTTTTCTCTCGATGAATATGCTTCAAAAATTGTAACGTGTATAAATAAAAAAGGATTTTATTTTTCGAAGTTAAATGTTATTATTAAGATTATTAGGTATTAAATTTCGATGTCTTTATGATTTTTTGACATCTAACTCAGCTGGTAAAGCGGTTGGTCAGGATACCCAAAAATAGCTAATTTAAATAAAGTCATGCAGGTTCCTCACGATGTTTTCCTTCCCAGAAAATCTTGTGATAAATTCACACATGAATCTATATTTTTATTTATAACAATCTCCCCAAAAGTTATCTGTTTGTATGTGATTGATTTTCTCAAAATCTACTGAGCAGGTTTTTGTACGGTTTTTACTTACAGGTAGTACAATTCTTCGTAAAGTTTTAGGTTATTAGTACAATACGGTTTTATGTAAATTGTTTAGAGGAAGTCACGTGGTTGTGAAAAAACTCGCCTGTTGGGAACTTTAGTCGCGTGATCCTCTTAAACAAACAAAGATACACTATTGTAATGTACTAAAGAATTGTCTAGATCTACTTAATTACTTCAAAAGTCCACGACAACATGTCTCTATCTTAAATGATTAACTCAAATAATTACATTGATGTCCAAAATTTCAATTAAATACAAGTCAAGGGCAAGCCGTAGACATAGTAAAAGATAATTTTTATCCGGTATTTAAACCTGTGACTTTATCGAAAGAGTCACACGGCCTCACCAGAACAAAAAGTAAACCGTACTAATCGATGAAATTGTAAAAATCTGTAAGGAAGTAGTTTAAAATATAGGGAGAAACACAAACTTTTGTAACGGATTTACTATAAATGTCGCGATCAATATACAGAGCGACGCTATTGTTACCCTCAGGCGTGCTTCCGGCAACTGTTCGACGGATTCAATAAGAAAAATGCACTTACAATATACAGCGTAATGGCAACCCCTTATTCTTATTCTGTTGATATACTGATGTTCAACATGTAATTAGTGATCGATTTTAATAAAAATAATTGTAACGGAAGGAAATGGATGTAGCATAGAGACTTGAAGATAACTGTGGCGAGGTGTCGTGACGGGCGAAAAGGTGCGGTGTGGCGCGAAGTTAACAAGTTGTTAAAATAGAATAAATTGATTGACGTTTAAGAAAATTGTTTCTTATTTATTGAATTAAATATAAAGGAAGGAAATATTTTTGTTATATAATATTTCCGCATTTTGGACTACATTGATAACATAATACATATAGTGCATTACTTTAGGTACTTTATTATAATTTGTTCCGTAGATTAACTGGTAGAGATCTCTGTCAAAAGAATAAGTTGACCTTCGCGCACTTTTTTTTTATTAATAATTTGTTTGTAACGTTTTTCATGGTACATAAATAATAATAAATAAATATATGGTGCTTAAGGATTTTTTTCTATGCGCACTCAAAGTTTCGGTTACTTGAAAATCTTTGAAACTTTACTTGATACAACCTGCATGCGGGTCATACCGATTTTTATAAGCACACTACAAATATTTTAAACGTTAAATTTGATTTCTTGAATATAGTAGAACCAAATTCTCAAAGTGAAACATTTTCGTCAGTAAAGCAAGCAGTCACTTCAGTTTCAACATAAAAATAATTCTTTAATGCACTTAAAACATCAGCGCAAATGTTTGATTTGCATACGAGTTGGTGCTTCAATTATAATTTCAAGTTAAAAATTCATTATGCATGCGGTTCTATGCTTTTATAGCTTAACTAATAAAATTTTTGCTCTCAGTATAATTATGACTGCTGATATTCAAAAAGGTAAATGAAAACTTTATGGGATCAGCTTATAGTCGTGGATTCAGCCACGAAACCAAAATATTTGTTCAAGATGTTATAAAAATATTGTTCTGGTAAGTTTTTAATATTTTTAATGCGCAAATTAACATGAAAAGTAAGTCTTTGTCTCTTATTTACTAACAAGATGAAAATACTGCATATCTCTATATTCTTTCTTGTAAATCTGTAATTTGCCAATTGGAATTACACGAAATAAGTTGCCAGTCTTCCAATTGCAATTGTTTGGGAAGTAAGTAACCAATATCAAATCAAATCTTTATTCAAGTAAGCTTTTCCAAGCACTTTAATAGACATATTGGTTCATGTTTTAAAATATATTCCTTATCTTTTTTTGTAACATTTGTAAGTACACAATACGTAGTCTTTTAGGTTACCTTGTGGGTTTGTGTTGTTTATATGCATCATAATAACTTATGATTATCATAAGACACCTTGCAAGTATCGTACATTCAATTTTGTTTTGTTAGCATCAATACCATCTGAAGGTGAGATTAAGATTGTCAATTTAAATAACATTTATCAAATACAATGTATTAGTTATAAAGTTAACATGGTTAAAACTCGTGATGATAAAAACTATTCTAAGCAACACCGTCTCAATAGCTCTAGTTTGTTTAAATTGCTGAAGTTAGACGTCTCAGTAAATATCCTATGCATCGATGAGCACGGCTAAAGTGCTACACAAAGTAACATTCAATCTTAAAACTATTAGGGCATATTAAGATAAAAATAATGTGTTGTTTTTAGTTTTGGAGTTAAAAACTAAAGTTGCGGTCTGTTACTATCCTATTAATGAACTTACTTCGCTCGACGATCTGAAATGCAGAAAGTAAATTTCGCATATCCCGGGAATTCTCGAAAGTTCCTCACGATTTTTCCATTCACAGATAAGCAAGTGATTAATATTATTAGCCAAATTAATAATAATTTCTGAAGTATTTATAGGATCTGCGACTTCAACTCCTCGGCGTCGTCGACGCCTTATGATATTGTGAAATGTTTTGACCGATTGACGACGTGCGAATGATGTATATAAAAAAGTCATAGTTAAACATTTATGTGAAATTCTAAAGCCTAAAACTAAACAATGAAAAGTAATTATAGTAAAACCTATTAGAAACAAATAGGTAGTTAGTAACAGTTGAAAAAACTTGGCTAGCGTTGGTAGTTTAACGCCAACAATTACGGAAATGAGGAGGGCAAAATAAAAGAAATTTTACAACTCCGTTCGTTCATGCGAATAGAAGTTTTAAATATGAGTTGATAAAAACTATAATTGAAGAAATTGTGTTAATTTAGCTCTATATCTACAGTAATATAAGTGAAAAACAAGAACGCATTCTTCGTACCTATGTCATGAAATATATCCAAGATAGTCATCATTTTACTTCATCCATCAAGCTGATTTCTTTTTAATTCAATCAAGAATAATTAAGATCTAGATTTGTGTTTAAAATAAATAAGAAGAATAAAATTAAAGCTGAGCATTTAAATTTTTTTTTTTCTTTAGTATTGCATATAAAGCAAGATTTTTGTTCATTGCTTTAGTACTACGGAATTCTGCAAAGAAACGCTTACTATGTAACATAAATAATGTTATAACCGATTGTTGATCAGCTAATCTAAATGCTGACCGGCAATGGACAATTTTATAAACGCGCTGAAAAAAGTTAAGGCGTATGTAAACAAAAATGTATGGATATTCGATAATGGACTAATAGTCCTAATAGTAGGTAAGCCAAAAACAACTACAATCTTGTAGTAACAAAAGCTAGCTTTATATTCTGTTAAAGCTAAAACTAAGCTTCAAAGTTGACCCGGCTGAATAAACACTTGGCGGCCAAAAAATATTAAGTTGTACTCTAAATTATTTATTGAAAGTCATCCGTAAACTTATTTAAATTATTACATAAATACAGTATTTGAAAGATATTTAGTTATAACTTTATAAATAACAACTTTTGGTTAAAATTAATTTACCCTGTATAAATAATGAAGTTGGATTGATTCGTGTTGGAAAAGTTTGAAAAATGTGCCTAACAAAAGCGAAACGTCGCTCAAAGTTTGATACGAGCTGCAAAAAGCTTTTGAATTGATTGTCCAGTGTCGGTAAATTGCCGGCCGTTCTCATTGTTTCTAAGCTCCGAGAAGTCTATCCAACTTTTCTCATTACGGCGATCTGTTACGTTGCTATCGAAATGCTTATAACAATTCAAAACTGGGGCTCTATTTCATAAACTATCGCTTCGAAATGAGCAGGTGACATTGCTTCTTATAACCGAAAATATGACAATTATTTTTAAGGTAGAAAATAAATTGCGGTAAAAGAAAAATATAGCTGCTTATTTTCAATCATTTCGAAAATTTAACAACTATTATTTAGTGAAAGGCTTTGCATATTCAAATTGAAAATATTCTTTATTCAAATAAACTTATAAACAAGTGCTTTTGAATCGTCAACTCTACTGCTGGTTCGGGAAGCTGTTCTTACCGAGAAGAGCCAGAAACTCGGAAAATGTAAATGTATTAAATATTAAATGTAAATTAAATGTTAAGTACCTGGGTGACCGAACCTTTCTCGGTAATTTTATTAAAAGATAATTAAAAAATGCAATAAAAATAATAAAAAAGACAGTGTGGATGGGTGACATGTGGGATTTGAACCCAGGTATTTTTTTATTTAAGCATACATATATATACAAGAATAACTCATTTAAATATTTCAGATAAGATAAAAACTATTATATGAGATACGGAGATTTTTAAACTATATTTTATTTTTTTCCAATTGATTTTTCTGCTGCTTAACATATATTTAGCAATGAATTTCCAGGCCACAGAATCTTGTGCCACATGGAACCAGCGGCTTTCTGCGACCATTTTGACGTCATCTATCAAATTAATAGGGGGGTTAACCGACTATTCCCTTTGCAACGCCTAAGGCTCTTTAGCTTTACGAAACGATAAGCTGTGTTGCTTATTCTGGTGTTCTATAACTATTTCTATAGATATTTTCATTTTAAAATGTAAAAATATTCTAAACATATCAGTTATTATCAATTTCTGAGTGACTAACCTTGTAAGCACATTGCCAACGTCCAACTTTCGGTAAGTCATCACTGGGAACGTGCACTGTGTGAAGACTTTGTTCTTTCGGCAATAAGAAATTTTCGACGCGTATCTTTTAATACTGCTCTTTGAAGACATATATTAATATCAATAAAGTACGTGAAAAGTTTTAAACCAAATATTTAAAGCTTAAATAAAGTTCACGTAAAGTTAGCTAACTTTACAACATTAATCTAATAAAGAAACCATTTGTATACACAAAAATAGGCAGTTGCGTGGGGATTACGCCACGTGATGCTTACGAAAATATACACTTTATGCTCTTTGTGAAATTATACACGAATCAAAGTAATGGCTAGCACTTACATGAAAACAGTTTTTGTGCTACAAAGAAAAACAACAATGTAAATAAAAAAATTGGAGGAGACAATTTTTTTGTGTGCGGCAACTAGATCGAATCGATATCGAATCTTTACTGTATCTTGTCGGTACGCATATCAAATGATATTAAAATAAATCGCTGCGCTAACCCGTAAGAGAAAAACATATTCATGTCAAAACATATCGCTCATCGGCTACAATAGCGGCACAACTCAAACAAATAATGCTTTGACATAAATAGGTTTAAAGTTTTCATTGCGAAGGAAATGCTGTTCTACCACTGCCAATAGCCCATGAACGATATGTTTAAGAATTGTTTTAATAACGAACGACAAATCGCCCGTCTAATGTGATGATTATACATGTTTGTTTTGCTAGTCCTTATACGTTTTAATCTTGTATTTTTTTTTCGGAATCTCGGAAACAGCTTCAACGATTTTTCTGAAATTCTTCACGCAGGAGGTTTTGGGGAAGAAAAATCGATGTAGCTAGGTTTTATTTCAAAAATAATTTGTTTTATCCCTGTTTTTGGACATCAAAAAAATACTAAAATTTTCCTTTAATTTTGTGAATTTAATTTTTTTAGCGTAGCTTATTCGGGGAACGGGTAATTGCGAGAAATCAAAATACCTAGGCCCCACCCGCCCTATTATTTTTTCTTTTCTTTGAAGTTACTTTTTTATTTTGTAAAAATCACCTAGCAAGGCTCGGTCAACCAGGTACTTCTTAAAATGTAGACATAGCAACGAGCACGAATATAATTACGGCGAGTGTTTATTGCTTTAAATATTGACTACGTTGCACATTTTATAAAGACCAAAAAACAAATTTACTAAATGGTTCCAGCTTTTACTTTATAACTCAATGTTTTATGTATGTACGAATTAAACGCGTCCACGCTCTATATTGGTATCGGTCGTCGCTATGATGACAGACCTAAAAGAGATTAACGCTGAGTTTTTTAAACCATATATAACTGTGTTAAATTATTATCGATGGACGGGCATTGATATTTTTGACGAAAAGAACGCAATTCTTTATAAATTCAAATACATGCGTGTTATAATTTTTTTACTATACATCATCACTTCATCCAGCCACTGGTGGTTTGTGATTTCGCAAGTAAATGGTGGTACAGATTTGCTCGATCTCGCCGTAGATTTGTCATTTAGTTACAATTCCATTGAATGTAAGTATTTTTTAACCATAGGTATGGTATTAATAAAGATATTTGAAAGGTAAATATTTCCTAGATAACTTTACAGAGTTCTTATACCAGATATTCGATAGATTTAAGAATTAATTGAATGGAACAAAAGTAAACTAATGAGTCTAATTTGAACTATTTTTATTTATAATAAATAATACTTATGGTCAATATTTGTTTTCGTAATACGAAAAAATAAAATTATACATTTTCTTTTTATTTCCCTGAGTATTTAATTCAGTTTTTTTTCACTGGCTAGCAACATTTAAAAATATCATTAGACCGATCATCGTTAAACTATTCAATATACGTATTATAAATTCTAATCATTTAACAGAACATTTTGTTAAGAAAAAATATCCATAAATTTTTTGTGGTTTTTATAGCTTGGCTGATGTTTTTGTACATTAACATGATCAAGAGTCGAATCAAAAACTATGTGATGAAACTTGAAAAATTATGGCAAGATGATTCCAGTTTGCCAGAGAGCATCGTTATGTTGAAACGAGACCAAGGAAAACGAATTGATTTATACAACTACGGTAAGAAAAAATTAACGGTAAGAAAAGAATTCTTTTTTTAATGTTTATGTTCACGCTATAAATTGACAGAAATTGGATCGTTGGCAGAACGCAAAGTGTTCACAAGTAATCATCAACAATTACTACTGAGATTTTGTATAAAACTTTTGTGCTTAATTTATATCATGAGCTTTTCGATAAAACGTATACTATACCAGGACTGGTAATGTTTAGCTTAAAGTCTTGGATTAATAACAAAGAGTAAAATTTAAGCGTAGTTGTGTAAAGTTAAAGTTTACGTAACTAAGATTTTTGTGGTTCAAATCCTACGCAGACACCATAATTTCTTCAAAAGGTTCTTAATTGATATTTACAATTCATTATGTGCTTTTTAATGTAGCAAATATATAAAACTAAATTGAATCATAAAATTAGTTAATTACTTCTGAAGATGATATGAAACTTTCGCTCAGCAGTGCGTTATAAAAAGGCTGTTACTGTTTCCTAATTTTCTTGTGCCAGAGGAAGATAAAAATTGACACGGAAAATTGACGTTAGTATAACCAATGCAAATGCAACTCACAGATCTTTTAATAATGTATTTAAAACGTTAACAATGTTCTAAACATTAAATAATTTATAGAATTAGGCGTTACTTTGCGGACATCCATAATACAAAAGTAATAATAAAATTATTTTGCTATAATCCGCGATGAAGTAAAATAGAAAATATATATAATGCTACATGTACCTCCCCCGCAACCTCCTGATGATGCTTCGGTTGCGGGGCGAAACAATTGTTGAGTTTGTGATAGTGAACGTATATAGTGCTTGTGTATCATGGTGGCGGTGGTGGAGGTTTGTGCATGTGTTTTTTACGACTCCTGCATGTATCAGGTATTATAACCGATTGTCCACTCTACATTTAGCATTATATATATTTTCTATTTTACTTCATCGCGGATTATAGCAAAATAATTTTATTATTACTTTTTTCTAAACATTAATACAGTTGCCAGTGTTATAAAACATAAAAATGTCATAGAATCGCATAAAAAAGTTTATCTAATTGCTAATATTGGGTTTTACCTTTACTTTTTCAGCTTACTGTAAATTATTAGAAGTATTCGTTATTGTTTATTTGGGAACACCACTGATAATAATATTTGTTAAAAAGTTTATTTTAAATTATGAAGTTCAGCTTACTCCACCTCTTCAATTTATTTATCCTTTTGATTATCAAGACAATATTGTTATATTCGCTATAGTGTATATATTCGACAGCTTAACAGGTAAGTGTCTTTAATAGGTTTTATAAAAATCTGTTAAAAATTTAATTACGTGTTTTATGAAGATAAACGGAAAATATTATAGAAAACCGAAAACTAAGACACGAATTTAAACCTATAATCATTACTAGAAAACAATAATAAATTTACTAAAAACATCTACTTATGTAAAAACCATATTGCAATTTTTTTGTTTAACATTATCCATACCGTGTGGTATCCGACTGAATAGAATAGACCACCCTCATTTCTTACCGATGGTTCGTAAAATGCGATTAAGGTAAGTTGACCCGCCGTGTGGTATCCGGCTGAGTAGAATAGGCCACCCTCATTTCTTACCGAGGTGTCGCAAAAGGTGACTAATGTAAGTTAACCAAACGTGTGGTAATCGGTTGAGTAGAATATATCACCCTCTTTCTTATGGAGGCGTCTTTAAATGCGACTAAAGTAAGTTGACGTCAGGTAGGCAGCCGGTCGTAAAATACGTAGCCAAATTATGTTATAACATGTTAATATTGTGCTGACCCCACTTAGAGTGGGATAAGGGCAGGAGAATGATGTGTGAAATAACATTATCTGCTTCGGGAGTGTCATACATCTTCTTAACAGAAGGTTTTTTTTCGGATTCACCTTTTTTATAATTTTTTAACTTATTTAAATTATTGTTGATTCATGTCAAATTTACTTGTCTTTAGTTTCTTTGTAGTATTTATATAGCTTAACCACTTTGATTAGTCACAAAACGTACGATTTGTTGGACTTAAAGCAGTCTTTGTACATTATAATTAAGCACGCAAAGCCAGTATGTCTGATTGCACCTAGGAGCATAAATATTTCTGTTTATGTGTAAGATAGGATGAGTCTAGAATCTCACATTCGTGTTACACAAGCTTTAAAATAAGCTGACTCTGCCTTCAGCTCCGCGGGTCGCGGGTTCGATTCCCGCCGAGGGCCAACATATTCGATAAATGAATTTGTTGGTCTTCGAGTCTGGGTGTATATTTGTATTTAAGTATGTATTTAAAGTTATATATGTATATATTCACCAGTTGTCTGTCACCCACGATACAAGTATTAATGTACTTGCTTTGGGGACGGACGACCGTGTGTGTAAATGTCCCATATATTTAATAAAAAGAAAATCAGGTTTACTTCGTAGGTTTAGGGTGTAAGGTTTACACCATCCATTCGTATAGTCATAATTTTAAACAAATTAAAAATAAAATAACGGTTTAATAAATATCTTCACGAACGATAGACCTTTTCTCAGATTTTGGTATATAATGAAATTGTATTCAATTAAATGAAACATTTTAGTGTGCAGTATGGCGTATTCAGTAAATTGCTCTTTATTTTTACTCTCCGTCACAATGAGTCAATTACGCACATTATTTGTACTGCTGCAGGAAGATTTCAAAGAAATAATACAATCTAAGAATAGCGACACCGATGTTAAACTAAAGGAAATAATTCAGAGACATGTTACTTTATCGGCGTAAGTTATTTTTATTTCTTCTGTTTCTGTTTACTGACCAATGCTCAATACTGTTTCTTAAACAGATTTACAGGCTACATGATTTTGAGATGAGATTATCAGATGCAATCTAAATAAATCTGCCTATATTAAATCATTTCGTCATCAAATCTGTGATAGCCTAGCGGTGTAACCGTGCGACTTTTTCGAGAGGGTCACGATTTCAAACCACGGCAGGCACCAATGAGTTTTTCTATTAAAACTTATGTGTCTAATTGATAGTTGTAATTTATCGCTTTTCGGTGAAGGAAAACATCGCGAGGAAACCTGCATATCTCTAGAGAAATCTGGGGATATGTGTAACCTATCAATCCGCATTGGAGCCGCGTGGTAGATCTTAGCTCCAAACCTTGTCTTCAGAAACGGAGAGAGGAGGCCTATGCCCAGGAGCAGGGATTGTAACAGGCCGTTACTTTTATAAAATCATTTAACTATTAAGTCCAATTTATTATTTTGTTAGTGTAATCCAACAACGAATTATTTTACTATAGCAGTCGTGACTCAATTTATTATTTTTCAATAAAAAACTGTATCTATCATACAATTTGACTGGCCCGTTGGAGCAGTGGGTAGTGACCCTGCCTTCAGCTCTGCGGGTCGCGGGTTCGATTCCCGCCGAGGGCCAACATTTTCTATAAATGAATTTGTTGGTCTTTGAGCCTGCGTGTATATTTGTATTTAAGTATTTATTTAAAAATATATAAGTATATATTCACCAGTTGTCTGTCACCCATAACACAAGTATTAAGTTACTTACTTTGGGGACGAAAAAATCCATCAAATTGTAGCGTTATACATTTGAAGTACTTTATAATTTGTTATGACCGATGCCTAAAGTAAATATTAAAATAAAATAATAACCCCTACATATCTGTTTGTCTTTATTTAATTATTTCCACAGAATGTTAGCTCAACTGGGTAACGCGTACGGCGCTAGTTTTGCCATTCATGTTTTCTTTGTATCGATCAACATTTGTTTCTACGGAATCGCTGCAAGGGTATGTTTATTTTTTATTTCGAATCAATTCGTATATAAACAAGAGAATAAATCTAAATTAAATTTTACCAATAAATCATCTTTAAATTATCTCTGAAATAAACTTTAAATTATACCTATAAGTATTTTTGAATTTTCATAGATTTCAATCCATTGCTATAATATGAAGTGTTCTCGACAAAACTTTGATTTTAATGAATCGACTACTTTCTGACGACTCTCATTGTGGCATTGTTTTGAGAACATTACACGTATAACCATAATACCAATCGTGTAACCAGATTCTATAAAGTTATTGTCTATTGTTATACACTGAATACTATAGGAAGCTACTTACTATACACTGAATTACTAACAACAATTATTGCAAGCAATTGAAGCTTTTTCTTCGCTTATAACAGGTAAACCAATTTTAAAGTTAAAATTTCTTTCAGATAAAGAGAAGATTAGAGGATTTCAAAAATTTTTCAATATCCATTGTGGCAACAGTCATTATTTATCATTGCTGTAGACATGGACAGCTTGCAAGTGATTCGGTAACAAAACATTTTAGCATTACGTGTTGTATGAAATCTGTTTCAGCATGACTTTAATGACAACCTGCCCTGTAGGCCCTCCCACTAGAATGAGTTTTACCAAACCATGTCGTAATGACATTAGCCAAACGATTAAAGTTGATCCTTTCTGAGGGTTCTCGGATTCAAACCTTAGGTAAAGCTATGAGTTTTTGTAAAACCCTATGTGTATAATTCATATTTTATCATGATAGTTTACTTTACTGCCGCCGTGTGGTATCCGGCTGAGTAGAATAGACCAACCTCATTTCTTACCGAGGTATCGTAAAAGGCGACTAAGGTAACTTGACCCACCGTGTGGTATCCGGTTTGTAGAATAGACCACCAAATTATGTGACAGCATGTTTATAACATGTTGTGCCAACCCCACTTAGAATGGGATAAGCGCAGGAAGAGATAGATAGTTTACTTTACTGAAATTGCAATGAAATAAATATATTTTGCAATTTCGATTGAGGAAAATGTCATAATTAAAGCATATCCCGAAACAATTCATGGATTATGTGATCTGCTATCCACCTTCTAGCAACGTGGTGGTGTTGTGATTGGAATTTATTAGTCTTGAAATGGAAATAAACAGTGATTAGGATATATATATAGGATACTGATCGGAAAATTTGATGTGCTTTTCTTCGGATTTTCTCAATCAAACAAAATCCCAGGGTCATATATGAACAGTTTTACATTGTATCTGTTATCGTTTACTTTTTTTATATTGTATCATCAAGAATATACTAATCCTACTGTTCACTAAATAAATAATACTAACAAGGAATATGTAACTGTCATATATCTCACTTATGTAGAAGTATTTAAATAAATGATTGGAATAACTCAGTTGACGACTGAGAAAGGACGCTCGTAAAAGTTTCTACGATATATTTATTTGTACATAAAATATTTTCGGTCAACGTTATATGGGTGATCTACTAGTACGTTTTGGATAATATCTGTCGTAGAAAATTGTGGTTGACCATGTCAAATTACTTGAAAAAAAAGGAGCTTATTTGTAGAAGGATTATATCCAGACCTTACCTATTAACTATAATTTTATTGAATGAAGGAGAACAAAAACTTTGCTTTCGAATTTCTACACCCACCCGTTTTTAATACAATTTTTTACCTACATATACGTCAAATTTATCCCGGCATAATTTTATGTTCACTGATAAATAGGCCATTAACTTTATCACGATGTTTCCCGAATAAAAAATATAAAAATTAGCCTCCTCCAAAATTGCAGAAATTTAACTTTTAAATATAACACATTACATAATCACTAGAGTTTAGACTATCAGGCCTTGGATAGCGATGGGTTTTTGTAACTGTTATATTCAATAATTTATAGAAGTAGGCGTTACTTGGCGGATATAGTAGTGTGGAATAGAAATTGGTATTTTATTTACTTATAATATGACGTCATAATAATATGTTTTATTATAATGCTTAAATTTTAGGCTCAAGATATAGCTACTGCAATATATAACAGTCAGTGGGAGGATTTATCCTGTAAAAATAAGAAGATTGTACTTCTAACAATTTTAAGGTAAAAACCTTACTAATTGTAAAAAGTTTAAAAATAGCCCGTTTCAAAGATAAGTAGAAATCTTCGTGTTTGTTAACTTTTAAGAATGGAAACATTGTAAAATAAAGGATAACACCAAGCCCTGCAATCAACTGGATTTAATTTTTATTTATAAAAATGTAAACTCGAGATTTAAGCTACATTCAGGTAGATATTGTTTAGCATGTTTCTAAGCAGAGGAATCTCAGAAGTTCAGAAGTTATAATAAAATTATTTTGTTGTACTCCGCGTTTGCTAAGAGAAAATACGTAATGCTAAGTGTGTGAAGCAGTCAACAATCACATCCATACATACAGGACAATCGCCACACGTATCACAAAACGACGCCAACACGAACACTTCTTACAAGCAGTACACACACTCACTACCACAACCTCTACGATCGTTTTTCCCGAAAACCGAAACATCACCAGGCATCATGAAGCATTCATACATTTAACATTACATAGATTCTTAGCAAACGCGGATTACAGCAAAACAATTCTACTGTAAATTCTGCACTATGGAATTCTGCAAAGTAAATCATTTAAAAAATAAAAAATTGAAAAAAAATGTACATTTTTGTATTTAATATAAGTTATTATGAATATTTGAAAAAAAGATTATAAAATATTAAGTGAGAACTACGAATTTATTTAAAGAAACAAGTTACTTCGTACTAAATCATCGATGTTACAATCTCGTTTAAATCTTTCAAATTCAGCACAAATTTTGCAGTGAGAGGACATTAAAATGCTGTTAGTTTCTTACACATTTTATTTTCCAGGTCACAGCGAGCTACTTACATCCATTCCACGAGTTTTACAGAAATATCTTTGAATACTTTTAAAATGGTGAGTTGATGTTGGCTTTAGCATGGAAATTATCATATTAATTTTAATTTTTTGCTGTTCATTAATTTTGTAACAGGCTTAGTAGAATAGACCACCCTCATTTCTTATCGAGGTGTCGTTAAAGGCGACTAAGGTTAGTCGACCCGCTGTGAGGTATTCGGCTGAATAGAATAGACCACCCGCATTTCTTACCAAGGTGTCGTAAAAGGCGACTAAGGTAACTTGATCCACCGTGTGTTTTCCAGTTGAATAGAATAGACCACCCTCTTTCTGGGGTGTCGTAAAAGACGACTATGCTAGGCGACATGATGTTTATAACATGTAATGTCGACCCCACTTAGGGTGGGGCAGGAGAAAAATGATGTTGATTAGTTTTGTGACAATATGATCCCAGTGATTTAAATAAAGAAACAAAATAATTCCTTATTCTTATTGTTACAGATTATGAATACTACCTGGTCATTTATCTCTTTAATAACCAAGATATATGAAGATTAATTGAAGCTATTAAATTTAATTATATGAAAATCTTAATATTTAAATGAGTTAATCTTGTATAAATATATATTTTCCGAATCTCGGAAACGGCTCCAATGATTTTCCTGAAATTCAGCATGTAGGAGGTTTTGGGGGAGAAAAATCGATCTAGCTAGGTTTTATATAAAAAAAATATTGTTTTATCCCTATTTTTGGGCATCAAAACACACTAACATTTATATTGAATTGAATTTTCGCCATTAACTGTCAAGTCGACGTAGCTTATTCGTTTAGCGGGCAGCCTCGAGAAATGTGAGTGCCAAGGATCGATCCCAACTAAAAAATTGTTTTTTTTCTTTTCTTAAAGTTTTTTTTTGCAAAAATTACCGAGCGAAGCTCGGTCACCCAGATATTATATATAATATGAATAAACAAAACTAATAGCGTAATTACACTTAGTTTTCAATTACTGTAGGTTTTGCTTTGCTTACACGTGATCTTAAATTATAACACATACTAAAATTTAAAATTTAATTTAAAATTTAAAATTAAACTAAAATTTACAGTGAATATAAAAAAAAACACTATTTTAGCCCTAAATTGTCAAGTTAGCGTAGCTTATTGATTGAGCCCCACCTACTCAAGTGTTTTTTAATTTTTTTTAAGCTTCTTTTTTTTGTAAAAAATTACCGAGCAAGGCTCGGTCATCCAGGTACTTATATAATAATTATAAATTAATTCTAGCTTTCTTACGTAAATTGTATTACATTTGTGTAATTTTTTTCATTATTATTTTTTTTGGTTACGAAATTGGAGAGCCGAAACTTTATAAGTTTATATCGAAAGAGCCTCAGCTTTCCGATCCCTGGAATAGACGTATGTGGAATGGCACCTTACGAATAGCGGTAAGCAAGGGTAACGATAAAGTTAAACGCTTTATACGCAATGGGGGACGCTAATTAATTAAAGGTGCAAACTTTCGCGGCACCTTGTGTACTGTCACTAAAAAGGTAAAGTTTGAATGAGATTTTGTTGATTGTAAATAATCAATATGAATATATGATGTGTATTACAAATTTGGCGTATATTTGTAACACACATAATTAAATTAAAATATTTGATAATACGATTTTCTCAATTAAAATTTTTTAAGACTAAATTGTGTGATTTATATTCCATTTTGTTCAAATGACACATTTAAAATTTGGTTTTTTAACAAGCTATACCCACCATTTCGTGCGCCTCAACTTAAATTTTACATACCCTTAATGTTTTGTATGTTGTTAACCTGTATCCAACGTATTAGGACAAACCCTTGTGGATTAACTTTAATAGACAAAAGTCAAGAATTTGTAAAACTCTATGTCTCAGAATGGTAGAACTGACTTAAGTTCAGTCAGTTCGTGACAACGATTACAATGTACATAATGAAATAGATGAACTGAACTAAATGAACTCGCAGTAGTTTTTGTGATTTGTCAAAGCGCTATCTAGGAGCCAATGGTTCGTGATCACAGTAAATGCCAATCTGCCGAAACATACTTTATACAAAGGTTACTATATTTTATAGCGATGTGACCCGTGTGTCTATATAATATAAGTAATGTAACGGCCTATTACTATCCTACTGTTAGACATAGGTTTCTTCTCTCCGTTTTTGGACAGAAGTGTTGGAGATAAAATCTACCACGCTCCTTTAACACACATATCCCTTGAATTCTCTAGTGATATCCAGGTTTCCTCACGTTTAACCGTGACGATTGATTATCCTTGACCAAAAAGCATTTGATAAATTGAAATTATCAATTAGATAATTAGTTTTTATAGAAAAACGCATTGGTGCCTGCCCAGGGTTCAAATCCATGATCGTCTCTAGAGCGTTATATAATAATATGTGTCACAATAATGTAGCAAGAATTTATTTTGAACTAGCGTTAGACTCCAATATAGCTTGTTGGAATGTAATAATGCAGCTTAAGGAGGAGCATGTTGGCCCAAGAGATATCTATTCACTTCTGCTACGTAGTTATGCATAATATTACTTTACAGTTATAAAATATAAAAGTATCTTATGAAAAATATTCACAATATTTCATAATATTTATCAAAACTTTTTATTTTTTTATAATTCCAAATAATTAAGGTTTTTTGTGCATAAGGTAGGACTAGTTTAAGGTTTAAGGTAAGTTGACTTGCCGTGTGGTATCCGGCTGAGTAGAATATACCAACATCTTTTTTACCGAGGTCTTGTAAAAGGCAATTAATTTAAGTTGAAGTCAGGCAGGCGGCCGATCGTGAAATACTTAGCAAAATCATGTGAGATGTTTATTACATGTTTTGCCACTCCACTTAGAGTGGTATAAAGGCAGGGGAATGATGAATAAGGTTTGTTGTACAATATGCATAAGTAACGCCTAATATAAAAGCTTTTATTTAACTTGCCTTGTATTTATGTGAAGGTGGAATCTTGCAAGTTAAATTTGATCCAGTACCCGGTGTATGATTAAGCTGATATTTTACGTACTGTTCCAGTCCCAGTGACAATGCGTGTTTATGATAAGCACCTGATGCTGCTGATAGGATAGCTCCAGACAAGGGAACTCCTCAAAGGTTAACAGTAGGGACATAAAATTTTGTTGAAAGCTTTTTGTCGAAAAACAACAGAAATTATTACCATTAAGGTTTTCCAAAAAATCGCCATGGCTGGCAGCATTTATGGTGATTGCAGTCACCCTATTGCACCGATACGACAACAGATTTTTTTTTCTATATTCGGTAAATAAAATGTTCCAACGGTTCCAAATTCTACGGCATCGATCAAAATTAAAAACCCACTTAAGCTTATAACTTTAAAGAGTTTCTAATTAGAAAAGTATGATTAAAATTTAATTTTTCGGAAGGTTCATTATCTTTTCAACGGATTACATGAAATGAAAACTGTATCGAAGTAGTGAGTTTCGCTTTTTAAATTCTAGAATGTAACCATTCCAATATATAACATTATACAATTTATTATAATTCCATATATCATAAAGTGACAAATAATATTTTTGACTTTGCAATCACAGCAAAAAAATATTACATAGATTTACAATAAAAGTCTACTATGCTATTAAGGATTACATAAATGATGACAATGCGTAGCTACTATTCGACCTTGTACAATTTAGCAATGACAAAATGTAACAATTGATAAGAGATATATTTATAGATAAGAGATAAGAGAAAGAGCACAGATTGTTAAGGCTACATATGTACCAGGATTACAATTTGTAAAGTGTTTCGTGTATTAGGTAAAGTGGTCGTTACTGTCATTAAAGTATTTAGTATGGTCTTCTAAATTGTTAATATTATGTAATTTGGCTAACTTGACCTATTTCAAAGTTTTTCATTAATGTCGCTAACAAAGAAATCAATAAAGTTTGCTACGAGAACAATTGTTCCGGTGTCGGCAAATTCTTGAAACATTAGTGGTGTTTTTGAGTTTCACGAAATCTAGCCAACTTTTCTCATTAAATTGTCATCTATTGTAAAGCTGTTACACAATGTTCGCAAATAGGCTTTAGGGCTCTAAACTGAGGAAACCCCTCAAAATCTATGTCATCAAGCAATACTGCCTTTTGTATCCTACGCTTGAACAAACAACTAAGTCAGAGTCTTGAGAGGCTCTTCCCTAGTAAACCCTTTACCGATACAACAATTGGAATACTTATTATTGAATTCTTTGATGAACATGATCACATGAATTCCACCTTTTATTATTATTATCGGCAAGACCTCTTAGTTTTACGGTACACTATTAACAGCTTAGAGCAAAGATAAGTAAAAAAATATTGAAATAAAATGCCATTTATATGCAGTGGTACCTCGACATACGAGTTTAATTCGTTCCGTAACCTTGCTTGCGTGTCAAATTGTCCCTATCTCACAGCAACTTTCCAATCGAAATTATTTTAAATACCATTAATCTGTTCCAGCTCCCAAAACACTACCTTAGTTGTATGCTTCTTGTGTTACGCCTATACATCCTCACCAAGTCAATAACTTTGCACTACGCACACCTTGGGTATTGCTTTTCTATGATTTCACGCTTTAATTTAATAGGCATCATTTCTTTTTATAACCCATGGTTATATAAATACATGTGAGAGTTTTGTAATTGTACAAAAAGCAAAAAAAAAGCGCGAACCCAAGTTATCAAAATGCTTCACCGCGAACCCAAGTTATCAAAATGCTTCACCGCGAACCCAACTTATTGAAATAGTTCCAAAACGAGGGACACAAACACACAGACTGAGGTCTTGTCTGAGGTTGGAAAAACTATTCGACGCTGCACACGAGTGCGTGTGGGATTGTATCTAAAATCTTCCTCTCATCTCAAAGCGAAAGATAGCTCGCTCGGCTGTATCTCAATACACTCGTAGGTATAATAATCGTATATTCTGGCCCGTTGGCGCTGTGGATAGTAACCCTGCCTTCATCTCCGCGGGCCCAACCAGAGGACCAACACTTCTATAAACAATTTGTTAGTTCTTCGGGCCTGGATTTATATTTGTATATAAGTATGTATTTTAAAATTATATATGTATATATTCACCAGTTGTCCGTCACCAATAACACAAGTATTGAATTACTTACATTGGGGACGGACGACCGTGTGTGAAAGTGTCCCATATATTTATTGAGGAACTTGCATACTAAAGTACTACTACTGTATTTACTGTACTTAATTGTCACTGCTGCTAGTATATGGATGTTTGTTACACAAATTTAAAATGCATCTGTACAATAACTAGATTTTTGTGTCGAATGGCGTACAGAGTTTACAAAAAAGAAATTCTGAAACATACTCACGTAGCTCATTTCCTTAGTAATGGGGTTATATTCCGCGGCACAATTTTCAATTTCCCAATCTCTTTCTACGTTATATCCGCTGTTCGTGTCGAAAGTAAGTTCGTTTTTGAGATTCGCTGTCGTCGGCCCTTGTAATAACTTAGCGATCAATCCCAAATAAATTGTTTATAAATAACATTCCGTTTGAAGCAGTACCAGGTATTTAGTATGTATAATTTACTTGTGATACGTTTACATGTTTGTTCAACAATTGATTATTTATTTTTGGCGTTTCTTAATAAACAATTATGTGATAGGGATTGGTAATTAGCTTGGATAGCGATTATAGGGAGTTTGCATACTTTTATATGAAATGAAATAAATATAAAAATAATTATATATTTTTTTTATTTACAACATAATTTATAAGATAGTTTAGATTACTTAATTGAACAATAGGACTATACAAATCATGCCCACGTGGAATGGTCCTAAGAATGCTGGCAGCGTTTCCGCGTCGACTCGCTAAGCTGACTATTTGTGCGAAAAAGGAGCCAGCCCTCTTGTTACCTGAAGAGGCAATTAACCGAGGTGTTAAAACAGATTATATTAATTGTGTAATATAATAATAATTATAAGGAGGTTGGTTTTTCAATACGATATACGTATGTATGTTTATTTACTATTGTACTTTAGTTGCCCACAGTAGTCAGGAGTTATTTTGCTAGGCTTGTCGCTGTAAACATCAGCGCGGAACATTTAAAAATATGTTAATGTAGAGAATAGTTTGTACAAATTGAAACATTAAAAAGGTAAAATACAACTGAAAAAAGGTAGATAAGCATAAAGTGACTTTAATTTATACTACAGTCACGTTAACACCATTGCACCTGAAACGGTCACGAAGCGACTGAAACTCGTGACATTTCCGCTGTCACGAACACTTCGAGTCACTTCGCTGCCGCAATTGCCCCTCATAGTTTTATCACACGTTTTATTTACAACTAGTAATTGCCAGCGGCTCCACCCGCGTGGACTGATTAAAATTCTAATATAAATATATAATGTATTTTAATAACCATAAAAATGGTTAAAGTGGGTTAACCTTAAAAGCTAGACATATGCTGTCGCGGACTTTTATATTATATGATATTCTCTAGGACGAAAAAAACACATAATTTCATAAAACTTGAACTTTAAGTTAAAACTTAGTGAAAGAGTTATTCTCATTATGCCACAATACAAATTATTAATATCATAATATGTACGAAAAATCAACTTACACTATAAATAACCAATACGTTTAAGCACTATACGTCTAAAATGTGCAGCATATACACCATTTAAGTACTCAATACTGAAAATCACCATTACCACAGTAATTTAAACATTGAACAAAACTATCAAATAATTCTTTTCAGTCCGTATATTCGTTTTATACATAGTTAATCATTTTATGTTTCGTTATTACCTGTGTGCTACCACAATAACTTGCTCATTTAACACATATTAATTATTCGGTATGATTTTATTTGCATGCATACAGCAATCGTCGAGAAAATTTAATATTATTCATTTAAAATTCACCCCAGATTGTGAACATCATTATAACGAATCTACATGTCAGTAACTAGGTAACTAGTAAAAAAATACGTGCATTCATAAAAATTTAGTTTATTTAGTACTCAAATAACTTTATGCTGTAACACTTTACAAAGATATGTAATTATTTTAAATTTATATTATTAATTTTTTATTTTTTTTATGTAGTGTGGTACACGGCTGAGTAGAATCGATCACCCTTATTTTTTGAAGGGAATTTCTCCCTTATAATTGAGGGTGGTCGAATAATCAAATAAAACAAATCAAACCATAGTTACAAAATTTTATAACTCTCTTAAGTAAACTGCACTTATCTAAGTATGAGACCAAATCGTGTAATTAATAAACTGAAACATGTATTAAGTTAACAAGTAAACGTGTATATATTCTGTCGTCGAACGGTCCTTCAATGCTTATTCAATAATTTATGAAACACCGTTCCAAAAACATATGTATGCCAGTCACGATTTTATTTATTAAAACACCGCGATGTCGAAGCAAATTAATCTAATGTTTAAGCGATAGGAACGACCGGATTGGTGACCTGATTTTCACGGTATTTGCGTCATCAATGGCTTTTATATAACAAATGATAAATTAGTCTTTTCGTTTGGGGTATCAACGTGTGTCGCGTATCTTTCACGATTAAATAAAGTGCAGGATTAAATGAAGAATGATTTATTAGATTGAAATAGCAGTTGCTCAAGAGTTTTGAAAAAAATCAATCACTAATACCTATCACTAACTTGAAATTAATCTGTGTCGACAGTTGTGACAAATCAGAGTTGGATTGATAGGTTAAAGTAACCTGGTTAACCAATATCGATAATATTTGGTACAATTATTCGTTATACACCGGAATAACATATAGCTGTAAAAATCCTGTTAACTCTGCAGGAATAGGATGACATTGAAAAGCGTCATCTATTATCGACCTGTCACACGACAACAGTCAACGCGAACGAAGTCGCGGGTAAAAGCAAGTTAGGTATAAATTGGTTATAAAATAATATGTGGCCTATATAATAATATAGTACTCAAAGCTTATGTCAATACATATATATTTTGATCAAATGAAACTATCATGTATATTTTTTTAATAAACGGGTATATAATGAGACCGACATACTTTTAACCCGATTTTTAAGCGGGTGATAGTATAATTGTTGTTGCTAAAGTAGCTGTGTTAAATTCTACTAAAATGTATCATTATTATTGCGTGACAACTGTCTTGAACGTGCACATATTTTAGTTGAAATCGTCTACGTAGCTCGTTAAAACACAATCACATACTGCGTAAATATTATCTCCACTTGGCAATAACACAAAATCTCTGCAAATACTGGGACATATCCAACGACGATTACGCTGGCGAATTGCCAAAGACTGTTTGGAGAATTAGATTTTTGAATAGAACAATCTAATTTTCTATTACTATACAATAAGCGTTTTACTTAAACGATTGCTGCTAAAACTTTACTTGATACTATATTTGAAGACATAACTTAATAGATTGGAGTGAAATAATGCGCAAATTTGTATTTTAATTTATGCAAGCAATCGCCGTGTGGTATCCGTCTGAGTAGAATAGACCACTCTCATTACTTACCGAGGTGTAGTAGAAGGCGACTAAGGTAAGTTGACCCGCCGTGTAGTATACAGCTGAGCATAGTAGACCACCCTCATTGCGGTGTCGTAAAAGGCGACTAAGGCAAGTTGACGTCAGGCAGGCTGCCGGTCCTAGAATTACAAGCTAAAAGATGTAACAATATGTTTGAAACATGATTTGCCGACCTCACTTAGAGTGGTATAGGTGAAATGAATTTATGCTAACAAAACCATAATTTATACGTACGTACGAATTTTATCAAATTATGTGTAGGAGTGGTGAAATATATTGTATAGATATACACTAATGTTTTTTATCACATATGTATTATTCGGTAAATACATGTTTATCAATGTTCTATGCAAATCGAAGCCCATGACAATTGTGTATCTAATGTTCATGAAATGATCCTGCTAATCTCGGATCTACCTGTATTAATGTACTAATGCTATTGTGATTATCAGATCAACTACGCATAGATGGAATAATAATGATTTTAATATTACGTTATAAGAAACATTATCGCACTCCTGTACGTTTGACAAATAATGTCAGTCTGTTTAATTGAAACAAAACATTACGTTTATCTTGCAGCAAGAGACAAGAAAGATCTATAAAAGAATAATACACTAGTCATTTTTTAAAGAAGAGATATACATTCGCAATTTTTAATACAAAATCGCATATATTCATTTATATTTATTACAGAGGTAATTATGGATTTATTTTGCTATAATTGTTCATTATTATCATAACTTTTGCACTAGAGAATTCTGTATATTATAACAATATATAAATTAGTAATACTTACAAGTGATTTTGTCTGTTTTAACTTCAATATTGAGTTAAAAATTGCACTCTTCCTAGCACTTTGGCTAAGGTCAAATTGAAAATGTAATCTTTTACTCGATTCATACGTAAAAGAATCACAAAGAATTAAAAACACACTTTTGCTTTTATAGTTATTAATACGTCGAAATCCTCTCAAAACGGAGTTATCTAATGTGTTCTACATGACCCAATGATGATCTCCAACAGATTGTCTTCGACAACGATGTTTTCTCTGGCGTAACAAAATCCTGGCTTTCTGCGAAAGTGTCAAAAGTACTATAACTAATCATATTTATATTGCAGTCACTTAGACCTCCTTATCTCCAGATCCTTAGACTCCATATCCAAAGTTAATGATAATTAGAATGTTAAAATGATACTTAATATAAAATAACTTTATATACAATTATTTGAAGTAATTGCTAATAAGCAAACAAGAAAGAAGTTCTTGTTTGCTTATTGCTTATGTAAAAGCTAAAGTTTCCACATTATTTACTTAAACACGTAAAAAGTGGAAAAGTTTGATCACAGTATACAAAACTTTTTACGCTCTGTTAAGCCATCTGTGTTCCGCGTTAAAAAGCTTAGAGGTAAGATAAAATCGTTTAAAGTTACACATTATTAAAATAAAAATACACCTTCTCAAGGAGTGTAGAAGTAAAATTATTCTGTCTCCATAATTGCTAACCTCGCCTTTCCGTTGTACATTTTGTTAAGATAATCATTAAAAGAGATTACATATAGCTGTGATAGCCCAGCTATGAAACCGTGCGGCTCTATAGAGGGAGTCACGACTTCAAACCCTGGGTAGACACCAATGAGTTCTTCTATAAAAAGTTATGTGTCTAATTCATATTTGCAATTTATCGCTCGCTTTTCGGTGAAGGAAAACAAGCACATCTCTAGAGAATTCTGGAGATATGTGTAACATCCCAATCCGCATTAGAGCAGCGTGGTAGGTCTTAGCACCAATCTTTCTCTCCTAAAACGGAGAGAGGTCTATGAGAGGATAGTAAAAGGCCGTTACTTTAAGAGTACATTAAACGTTCGCTTCAGCTGAACTAAATACCACTGAACGAAGTCCAAGGTTATCAATACAATATGTCCACCAACTTGCATACTGATCGTAGCAGTTAGTGGCAACAATTTTTATGAATAAAATGCCGATGCAATATGAAAATTTTTCCTTCAATAAACTAAGAAATTTAATTCAAAAAACTTAGTTGGACACAACAAAGACAACAACCACCAACTTAGCGGCAACACCGCCTTTTATTAATAATGCTCTAATGTTGTATGATCTAAGCGTTACACGTGAACAATACTATGTTTGGATTTTTTCGTTCATTCATCATGAAAACCAACTAATAATATGACCAAAAAATTCCTACTTTTCTTTGGGAAAAACAAAAGAACACCTCATTGAGAAAAATCACAGTACATATTTGAGGGCAATTTGATAACTTTCTCAACGCTATCGACGTCTCAATTACAGTTTGTTAAAAATATAACAGCTATACTGCGTCCATCATATTATCAGTCTTTTGACAGCTCACGCTCATTAAGTTTTGTATTGCTTACGTACAAATATCATACAAATAATATTTGTACTTTATGGATGGGTACCGCCCACTTAGTGATGTCACACATAATGGTTACTACGATTATGCCACAGATTAAAAATAATCGGTAGAAATCGATGTTACGAGTATTAAAAGACATTTAATAACATTATATAAAGTTTTACTTTCTTCTTAGTTAATACATGAATACAAATAAAACAATCAGGATATTTTAATTTATTTTATTAGCACGAGTCGTCGGAATGATAATCAACACTAGACTCCTCCGATGAGGAGTCTTCAGTAGCAGTTATTATTAGCTCTTGTGTAGATAATATATTATCAAACGCAATATCACGTTCCCAATCAGAGAATATTACTCTTTTAGTTCTTTCCACCACACTTGCCCAGTTCTCGGCCGTTACGTGGGTGCAAGCATTTTTTAGCAATTGCAACATTTTATTCGCTGTGAATGGGGGGCTTGTATTGCATCTCGCAGCATGCCCTTTTACTTGTGCCCATGTAAGTTCTATTGCGTTTTACTGGCAGTGGTATGGAGGAATCCGAAGAACAGTATGGCCATATTCTGCTGCCATTTCATTGATTACATAGCGTTTTGCTCTCTTTTTGGTTTTTAATATTTTTATTAATTCAACTTTTAACATTGAGTCGTCCACATTTTCTCCATTGTCCCGAAGCCAATTAATTATTTCATGCTTTTTATTAGCCTGTGTTGGCATTTTGTCAATTTGACGGTAGTGGTAGGGCGCATTATCAATAAAAATTATTGATGGTTCTTCCAATGAAATGAGCATTTTTTTGAACCACTCTTCATACACATTTGCATTCATCTCTTCGTGGTAGTCATTTGATTTCTTCGATTTAAATGCCAACAGTGCGTCTTGTACAAATCCTTTTGCTGTACCTGCATGGCAAATGATTAGGCGCTCACCTTTTCTCATTGGTACTGAGGAAGTGGAATCAGCAGTATCATCAGTCCAGAAACGAGATAGTGTGTGGTTAGCGTTGAGCCATGTTTCATCCGTGAAAACAATATTTGCCCAATCTTGTATTTTCTTTGCCTCTCTTAAAAAATCACAACGTGCTATAGCTATATCTGTGCGTTCCATTAATAATTTTCTTTTATTTAACTTTTTATATGAAAAGCCAATTGTGTTCAAAACTTTGACCAAAGAAGATTTTTCACCATGAAATAGACCCCTTCTTTTCAAAGAAACAATAAGTTTTCTCAAAGTTGGAATTTCTTTTCTCAAGTAGTAATCATATACATGACGACGAATAGCGTCAGCGTCAAAGTCATCAACAGCTGTCACCTTATGGGCCCGGCCCTTTCTTTTTGGTGTAGATGGTTTGTTTTGCTCCAAGCCGCTCCTGCCGTAGGCATCAGTAGTGATTTTAGTCACAGTTGATAGACTGATCCCCAACGCGGCTGCAACACGGTTTCGGACTTGCGTGATAGGTATAAGAGGTCCGCCATTTTGATTTTCTTGCTCAAAATACTCATGAAGTTTTAACACTAACTGTCTCGATTGTGCTTTCAACACACGTCCTTTCGGCATTTTCACGATCAATTAATATAAGTTTCACAAAAGTTTTTCCGAGGAATAAAGCTACTTAACTCAAGGTGTAACAGATGCGAGAGAACACTCAGCGAACGTAAATGCGTGTGACTATCACGGGCGTTTCGTTGAGAGTGACAGATCACGTCAAAATTGCGGCCGAGCGGAAGGTCTGTTGATGTTGCCAGTTGATGTATAATATATTTTTTATGATTATAATAAATACACACGGATTAACATTTATTTTCAAAACACTAAGGCAATATTAAATCAAAATGTTGATTTCTATATCTGTTATTAGTTTACGTAGGTTATCATTAATCGAATTACTTAGGTACGTAATTCGATTAATGATAGTAGGTACACTGGACACTAGTAGTAGGTACACAGGTAGTACACTGGACAGTGTATATACACTGTCCATTATATTAACCATCTTTTGGCAGATTGACGATTTACATATTTAGTGATGTCCTAAAGATTCTCGTATGCGATACCATTCCGTTTATAGTACCTACTATCATTAATCGAATTACGTACCTAAGTAATTCGATTAATGATAACCTACGTAAACTAATAACAGATATAGAAATCAACATTTTGATTTAATATTGCCTTAGTTTTTTGGAAATAAATGTTAATCCGTGTGTATTTATTATAATCATAAAAAATATATTATACATCAACTGGCAACATCAACAGACCTTCCGCTCGGCCGCCATTTTGACGTGATCTGTCACTCTCAACGAAACGCCCGTGATAGTCACACGCATTTACGTTCGCTGAGTGTTCTCTCGCATCTGTTACACCTTGAGTTAAGTAGCTTTATTCCTCGGAAAAACTTTTGTGAAACTTATATTAATTGATCGTGAAAATGCCGAAAGGACGTGTGTTGAAAGCACAATCGAGACAGTTACTGTTAAAACTTCATGAGTATTTTGAGCAAGTAAATCAAAATGGCGGACCTCTTATACCTATCACGCAAGTCCGAAACCGTGTTGCAGCCGCGTTGGGGATCAGTCTATCAACTGTGACTAAAATCACTACTGATGCCTACGGCAGGAGCGGCTTGGAGCAAAACAAACCATCTACACCAAAAAGAAAGCGCCGGGCTCATAAGGTGACAGCTGTTGATGACTTTGACGCTGACGCTATTCGTCGTCATGTATATGATTACCACTTGAGAAAAGAAATTCCAACTTTGGGAAAACTTATTGTTTCTTTGAAAAGAAGTGGTCTATTTCATGGTGAAAAATCTTCTTTGGTCAAAGTTTTGAACACAATTGGCTTTTCATATAAAAAGTTAAATAAAAGAAAATTATTAATGGAACGCACAGATATAGCTATAGCACGTTGTGATTTTTTAAGAGAGGCAAAGAAAATACAAGATTGGGCAAATATTGTTTTCACGGATGAAACATGGCTCAACGCTAACCACACACTATCTCGTTTCTGGACTGATGATACTGCTGATTCCACTTCCTCAGTACCAATGGGAAAAGGTGAGCGCCTAATCATTTGCCATGCAGGTACAGCAAAAGGATTTGTACAAGACGCACTGTTGGCATTTAAATCGAAGAAATCAAATGACTACCACGAAGAGATGAATGCAAATGTGTATGAAGAGTGGTTCAAAAAAATGCTCATTTCATTGGAAGAACCATCAATAATTTTTATTGATAATGCGCCCTACCACTCCCGTCAAATTGACAAAATGCCAACACAGGCTAATAAAAAGCATGAAATAATTAATTGGCTTCGGGACAATGGAGAAAATGTGGACGACTCAATGTTAAAAGTTGAATTAATAAAAATATTAAAAACCAAAAAGAGAGCAAAACGCTATGTAATCAATGAAATGGCAGCAGAATATGGCCATACTGTTCTTCGGATTCCTCCATACCACTGCCAGTACAACGCAATAGAACTTATATGGGCACAAGTAAAAGGGCATGCTGCGAGATGCAATACAAGCCCCCCATTCACAGCGAATAAAATGTTGCAATTGCTAAAAAATGCTTGCACCCACGTAACGGCCGAGAACTGGGCAAGTGTGGTGGAAAGAACTAAAAGAGTAATATTCTCTGATTGGGAACGTGATATTGCGTTTGATAATATATTATCTACACAAGAGCTAATAATAACTGCTACTGAAGACTCCTCATCGGAGGAGTCTAGAGTTGATTATCATTCCTACGACTCGTGCTAATAAAATAAATTAAAATATCCTGATTGTTTTATTTGTATTCATGTATTAACTAAGAAGAAAGTAAAACTTTATATAATGTTATTAAATGTCTTTTAATACTCGTAACATCGATTTCTACCGATTATTTTTAATCTGTGGCATAATCGTAGTAACCATTATGTGTGACATCACTAAGTGGGCGGTACCCATCCATAAAGTACAAATATTATTTGTATGATATTTGTACGTAAGCAATACAAAACTTAATGAGCGTGAGCTGTCAAAAGACTGATAATATGATGGACGCAGTATAATTGTTATTTTACTATTTCTTTAAGTCTTGAATAAGAGCAATTTAATATGTTTACAAAAACTCATTTAGTGTCATTATTTATTGTTTTAAGATCTAAAGTAACTGATCTCAACGATACATCATTCATTCCTTTCAAAGACCGGAAGAGTATCGGAAGCTCCTCTAATGCTATAGATGTATGGACACACTTAAGCTTTAGTAAAGTCCTAGAGTAAAGTATACGTAGCTTCTCTTTACTTAGCCGGGACAGAGTTCAAGGAAAGTTTTGTTTGCTGTGGATTTAAAACATGACTAGCTGCTCGGTTTGAGTACTTCAACCAACAAGTACTTTTATTTAAATAAACCAAAGTATATTGTTAGTATGTTCCTATTAATATTTTTCCTTCTCTAATGAAATCAGGAACCTGGTCGCTGTTCTGTTCTTCAGCATCAGATTTACAGATGAAATGAAATGCGACGCTTACGGTGGCCCGATAGAATAGAATCCTGCTTTTTGTGCGCAGCTGATTCTAGTAGATAACAAAAAGTACTTTTCTTATAACATTCCAGATAGCTCATAAATGTTTTCTTACAATATTTTCTTTCTCCGAAAAGCACACGAAACGAAAGTAATAACAAGGTACGAAATATATATAGAAAACTCGGAGGTCAAGGCCTAAAACCTTTTCAAGTCAATCAGAAATTACGAAATAAGCAGCATCCACCAATTGAGTTGCCCGGAAGAGATCAATTTTCCCAATCTCGCCGTAACTGTCAGACCGCCAATTGGCTTTACGGCCCTTGTGGCCCAATAACTGTTCTATGACGCTAATCTGTGGATATAGGGGTCTAGTAAGTCTCACTTTATTTCTTTGTATATTAACTGTAGCATAATGTTACATTTTTATCTTTAAAGCTAAAACTATTAAGACCTCTGGCACTTTAATATGAAAAATGATGTCGTAACAACCTGAATAATTAATTAAATTTCAAACTCTTCGTTATAATTTTAACACTATTTCGATATAAAAGCAAGAATGAACTCTATACAAGATATTTAAACAGTCCTCCAGTATATAAAACTGTCGGCGCATAACAGTGCCATCTGTGCCCCTACACCGCTATAGGGTGCTTAACAAAAAATACGATGGCTATTTATTGGTATCAGAAAACCAATATTGGTCAATTGTCTTTAAAGGAAAGTCTATTCTACCCGTAACAGAGTATTAGAGTGTCTTAAATATTTAGATTATGTTTTCTGTAGTTTGATATTAGTGTTTATTAATATTGTATTACTATTTATATATTGCAGTGTGAATTTAACAGTTGAATTTTTATTTATTCGAATTAAGAGTAAATATAGCAGCAGTAAGAGGAATAGAAATATAATAAAAAACCATATCTAACCTTATAATAAAAGTCCCAAAAATCTGTATGTCTGTATGTGATCAATTTTCCCAAAATCTATTAAACGATTTTGGTATGGTTTTTGCTAGAAGATTTGCAATTTTTAAAGAAGGTATAGTTCAATGTAGTCTTCGGAACCGCTTAGCCGATTATAATGGAACTTTCACTAGAAAATAGAGGAGGTTGACAACTGTGCTTTTCATTTAGGAGAGTTCTAGGATGCACAGCACAGTTGCCAACCTCCTCTAGCAGGGTCGGAAAAATATGTGACACACTAGTTTTCACGCGGGTGAAGCCGTGGGCATAGATAGTTAGTAAAAGACGATGTTTAAATGACATACTAAATATTTTTTTAATAAACGTATAAAGAACGCGTTCTATATAAAATTAAAATTTCCCAATAAGCGAATTACATTTCGCTTCAGTTGCTGTAAAAAGGGAAACTCGATCTGGTTTCAGTAAAATAAGCTGCATTTATGATTAATGCTTGAATAATCGTGAATCTATTAATATAATATCAATGTATGAAATAAATTTTATTTGAGAAATATATATTTGAAACGAGGATCGAACGAGGAAACCTCCGTAAGAAAGAGGGTGGCCTATTTTACTCAACCGAATACCACACGGTGGGTTAATTTACCTTGTCGCCTTTTACGACACCTCGGTAAGAAATGAGGGTGTTCTATTCTACTTCACCAAATACCACACGACAGGTCAACTTACTTTAGTCGTCTTTTACGACACCTCTGTAAGAAATGAGGGTGGTCTATTCTACCTCACCGAAGACCACACGGTGGGTCAACTTACCTTATTCGCCTTTTACGACACCTCGGTAAAAAATGAAGGTAGTGTATTCTACTTAGCCGAATACCACACGGCGGGAAAACACACTTCATAACAAGACAATTCGAAAACAAAAAAAAACCAATCCATAAAAATTTAAAGAGTATGCAAAGACATTAGGAATATTCAAAAATAATATTGGGATAGCGAAGTTGTAAGTAAATACTAGTTATATAAAAAGCAATTGACTTACTTTTTGATGGAAGGAAAGCATTGGCTGGGAATGGTGCGCACCGATGAATTTAAATTAGGCCATGATTACACTCGATGCGGCCCCATTCACTAATTGAATTTCGTTACATTTCTACATGTTTCCAATAATATTTCACTGATTTAGTTGAAAGAATTTTAAAAAATATATATTCATCTTCCAATGTGAAAGTTTTAACGCTAGCTAACAACTTTAAATTGGAAATATGATGTTTAGTTTGAAAGTAAATTTTATTTGATAGAAAATAATTTATCATCCTACTGCCCTTATTGCACCCACTCTAACCGAGGTCGGCACAACATGTTAAAGACATGATGTCATGTTATAAACATGATTTGGCTACGCATTTTACGACCGGCTGCCTACCTGACGTCAACTTACCTTAGTCGCCTTTTACTACACCTCGGTAAGAAATGAGGGTGCTAGTATTCTAATCAGCCGGATACCACACGGCATATATATAATATACAGTAATAGCCCAACTGGAACTGGGTTATATATATAGCCCAATTATTTCTCCTGCCCTCATCACCCTTAGTGGGTTCGGTCCAACATGTTTAAAACATGTTGTAACATGATTTGGCTAGGTATTTTACGATCGGCCGCCTGACTCAAGTCAACCTACCTTTGTCGCAATTTTACGGCACCTTTATAGGAAATGAAGGTGGCCTATTCTACTCAGCCGGATACCACAAGGCGTTGGGTGACAGCCCAATGTGTGTCATAAATGGTTTGAATGAATATCTATTTTTACAAATGTATGAATGTAAAATTAAAATCCAAAGTAATTTATTTTAAAGAACACATGTTTTGTATCTGTTGTTTTGCACAAATAGAATAGGCAATGTTAAAAACCTTTAACAAATACAGAAGCGTGAACGTAATTGCGAATAATACAACCGCTAAACCGATTTCGTTACCGACGAAACAATAAATTTTCAGATTTACAGCGCAATAAAAATGTTTTTTTACGATCGGTCTTACGATTTTATTGGAGGGTAAAAATAATAATTAGGCGTTAACACACATAATATTAATTTTATTTTAGATTTGGCAGTTTTATTCTAATTTGATTTTTTTCATAGACTATAATAAGAAATGTGCGTAAATTTCCTTTTTTAAATGCAAATTTTCTCATGAGAAGTTACGATAATATTGGGGTTGAGAATATATTCCGGGTTCGAATCCATGTAAAATATACACACGCTTAGTAATAAAGTGACCTAATTTAAAAAATGTTTTATTGCAAATTGCAATAATAATAGCGTAGCTCCTATAAATGACTGTTAGAGAGATCTAACCTGGAATAACACGAAAACACTAACTTTTTAATAGTTCTTAGTTTAATGTCATAGATGGCAGTGAAATAAGAATTACAATGTATCTAAATTAATAAAGCTTATTTTTGAATTAGGTCACTTTAACACTAAGCGTGCGATATATTCGCAAATATTCTTTAAATCATTGAGAAACCTCGGCGACTAATTCACATACGTCCTTTCTACCCGGTGACGCAATATTCATGTATATTGTCACTTGCAGAGAAAAAGAAAACTATTTGCAGAAAAAAAAATCGTGAAGTTCACGTACTATTTCTAAAGATGTAAGATTAAAAAGTTAATCTTTGAACCTTTCTTGAATTCTAAAACGAGAAAAAACGGCTTTCTATTAAATTCCGTTTCTTTTATCACAAGGGTTTACTCTGCGTATGAAGTAGAAAATATTCCGCCGCGTTTTGTTTTAGCGTTTATAAAGTGGGGTTCCCTTATGTTTTATTACTCATAATATAGACACTGGGAGCTTCGGACCCTCGTTGAGACTCTCTCTCATAATAGAGGATAGCGATTGAAACCGTTAGACTTCTCTTGAATAAATTTATCATTTGATGAAAAAAAAACTTGTTTTATAGAAAAATTGTTGGTATAATTTCTGTTGAAAAAATATTTTTATGCATACACTTATTGCAAATAATCAGCGTAGGTATCAAAGGAAAGGATTATTATTTAAAGGATACGGGTAACATAGCGATAAAATCGAGTTACCTTTGTATAAGGTTCGACGTTTCGGCAGAGTTGCATTCACCGTGGTTACACGCTGACGCGGTCAACTGACTGGAGCGCCGCGGCGTCTTCGTTCCCGATTACTACAGACATTATTAATAATGACTGACTTATAATACTAACTTAGCCATGTGGTTATCCGGCTAAGTACAATAGTACCACCCTCATTTCATACCGAGGTGTCGTAAAAGGCGACTAAGGTAAGTTAGCCAGGCGCTAGCCTCATCTCGTAAAAAAAAAGTTGACCCACCGTGTGGTATTCGGTTTAGTAAAATAGACCACCCTCCTTCTTACCGATGTGTCGTAAAATATGACTAAGGTAAGTTGACGTCAGGCAAGCGGCCAGTCGTAAAAACGCAGCCACATCATGTTACGTGTTTACATGTTACGTGTTTATACTTTACTTTATACTGTACTACTTACTGTAACTGAATTATAAACTTCTGGAAGAATTGCATGTTTTTTTAGTAATAACTGTAGCAAAATCCTTCCTGTAGATTTTGAAAAATCAATCACACATAGACAGGCCGAAATTTGGGAACTTTTTTATAATAAGTATAGATTAAGACTGGATCACAATATCATAAGCACAAGCTTTTAGTGTAACTTTGACAGAGAGTCAACCGCAATCCGCAAAGGTCTGTCGCAAATCACAACCTAATCATAGTCCACAAGTGGGTCGCTCGGAAGAAGTTCGTTTAACAATCTCGCTGCGCGGTAATTCCCCTAATTGCCTGCCAACGATTAGCTTTTACTGTACTGGTGATTGGATAACTTGTAGACTTATTTAACTGTATTGTACTGTAGTAAAATATTAATAAGGCAGTTTATGAAACTGCTGCACTAAAGAGTTCATAAGTACATCACATTTTGTTATCAATGTTGGTTATTTTAGAGTTGATAGACATTCTAATCAATAGTGCGCAGTTGTTCTTTTCTTTTCCATTAAAGGAGAAAAATGAATGCATTTATTATTATATAACATAACATAACCCAATATCTTTATTTAAAAATATTCAAAATATTTTTTTTATAATTCATAATTTACAAAATCTGCAATTATTATGAAAACACGTTTTTCTGAAATTTGTCTTATATATCACTTTTATAATTAAAATCTTTAATTTTGTAATAACTAACAGATGTATGGATGTAGTATATAAAAATTTTAATTATTATATTGTATTATTATTAATTAAGTAGAATTAAATAAGAACATTTTTAACAAATCAAGCGTTTCATATCTAATCATAATAACATATCTCATGGCCTGCAATATTGTCACAAATCAAAAATCATGCTTTCAAAAATGCCTTAGTTTGTTTAAAGAAACAACCTAGTATTGAATTATGAGTTCTGCCGGTATTGCTGCTGAATAGAATGTGTATTTTAACTTTTACACCTTGAGTTTAAAATACATATTTACTGAGTTGTGCCACTATTGCAGCTTCTGAGTGATAGTAATAAAATCTTATCGTACTATTATTATAAATGCGAAAGTTTGTGAGTATGGATGTATGTTTGTTACTCTTTCGCGGCGAACCGCTGATCCAATATCGATGAAATTTGGCACAAATATTCATTATACACCGGGATAACATATAAGCTATAGAAACTATTAAATTCGCTATAGAAATCCAGTAAATTCTACAGGAATAAGATGATATTGAAAAGCGTCATCTATTATCAAACTATTACAAGAAACAGTCCACGCAAACGAAGTTGCAGGTAAAAGCTAGTATAACATATAGCGATAATATCAAAATTCCGTTGGCACAACAATATTATTTCCAAATCAGCTTATCATTTATGAATACTTAATATCGAAAAGGTTCTATGAAACCCCTATGGGACACCTATACATTAAACAATTTGGGCGACTTAAAATCTACTTACTTGACTTAAAATAGAACGAGTATATTGCTTTAGCAAACTATCTTGATATGAGCTAAGGCATGGTGTCTTAAAAAAATTAAAGTGTAAAATTATATTATTTTATACTGATGCTCATTTCAGCATAGGGCTTAGACAAACTACAGTGAACACCTCCACAAATATGTATGAAGTGGTTTCTAGCTGAATCTGTACTTTATCTTATATTTAAACTGTAAATATACTTTATTATTTAAACTGTAAAATTAGATAGTGTACCGCTTAAATGTAAAGAGTTTGGAGTGTTTTTTTATTTCAATATAATATAAAATATGTTAATTTGTGTCGACATTATTTTTTAGAAAACATTAAATTGTAGTTTTAATATTAAAACTATGAAATTTTGATAAATATTTTGGTAAGAGCAATACAAGACTATTTAACGTTATCTCGACTCATTACTTAACATTTAACTCTTACGTACTAGGCGCCGCGAGGCACCCCAACCCAGAGGCACATAATCGATATGATACAAACCGCCAAATGTTATAAGCGTTCAGCTTATCATTTTGAATACATACAACTAAATAAAGAATTTTATTGATAAGTTTTTTATAGACAAAGGAAAAATTTAGGTCACTAACAATTAAGGTTACTAAATTTTTCCTTAGTAATACATACATATGTTACATATTTAGCTAAATATTTAACGGCCACTCGCCGTTTTTTTACTTTGGTAATACATACATATGATACATATTTAGCTAAATATTTAACGGCCACTCGCCTGACGTTAACTTAACTTAGTTGCCTTTTACGAAACCTCGGTAATAAATAAGGGTGGTCTATTATACTTAGCCAAATAACACACGGCGGGTAAACTTACCTTAGTCGCCGTTTATGACTCCTTGGCAAGAAATGAGGGTAGTCCATTATACTCAGCCAAATAACACACGGTGGGTAAACTTACCTTGGTCGCCTTTTACGACACCTCGGTGAGAAATGAGGATGGTCCATTTTACACAACCCGTTACCAAGCTAAATTTCTAATGATAAAAAAACTACATCATCATTCTCTTACCCTTATCTAAGCGGGATCGCCACAATATGTCTTCTTCCATTCTCCTCTATCATTCGTCAACTCTGATGCCACTCCTTTAATATGCATATTATTTTTCACACACTCCATCCAACTTTTTTTGCTCTCCCCGTAGTCATACATCTATCCACATTCATATTTAAAACTCTTTTGGTCACATGATTTTCATCCCTCCTCATCATTAACCATAACTTAGTCTCTCACTTCTCATCTTTTCTGTAATCGGCACAACTTTCAGACTTTCTGCGTATTCTATCAAGTTTTGGGACGCCACACATCCATCTTAACATCATCTTCCTGGCCTTATCCCACTCTAAGTGGGGTCGGCACAACATGTTATAAACATGCTGTCACATGATTTGGCTGCGATTTTACGACCGGCCGCCTGTCTGACGTCAACTTACCTCTGTCGTATTTTACGACACCTCGGTAAGAAAGAGGGTGGTACTATTCTATTCAGCCGAATACCACACATACATGTTAACATTCTCATCTAAAAAACTACAATCAGGAGAAATTTCAATTATAACGCCTGTGATTGATAACAGCTATTACACTGCTCATCATTTTACAATATGATCGTTACATTTGGCACTGTGCGGTTTTAGTCCGGCGATCGAAATCGGTAGCCAGCTAAATTATGCCAATTACGCCCCATTATTCACAATTAATTACTACCCGGGACTATTACACACCAATTTAATAGATCGCTCATACAATATTTTGTGACAAAGATAACTCTATCTTTATTTCACTGAATGACACGGTTTTTGATTAAACCACGATATCAAATACAATGAATGACTAATAATAGTTAAGTACACACCGATCGTAATAATTAAACAGGTCATATTTTAATCACTACATCGCGTTGACTGGCACGCGATTTTATTCGCACCAACTAAAATGTTAAAGTACCTTCATTTATGTATGTATGTATATTAATTTATGAATATTTTCCCCCGTTCCTGAAAGAAAAACGAGATTTTTTATCCTATAAGTTACAACGTTATATAGATTTTCATCAAATTTCATAAATATTGTTCCAGGGGTTGACCATGAAAGTATGAAAACAAACAGACGGATAGGTTTCACATTTATGGTATTTATATGGATATGATAGTTCAAATATGAGTTGTTTATATTTATAAAATTTGATCACAAAAGATTGATTAATGAAATTAAAAAAACCATTTCACTAAATAACTAACTAAAACTAAATTAACCAATAAATTGTTCATTTCAGTTTGTCACTTCCACTACCAAGCAACGCGATTAACCACAGATGTTATTTTTAAACTTTGTCCTGCACTCAAATACATAATAAAATAGTTTCAATATTACCAATACAAATATATACATATTATAAAACTAAGTCCCCATTAGTTGTCTGTCTGTATGTGATTGTTTTATTTTTTTCCAAAATCTAGTGAATCGTTGAACGGTTTTTACTTAAAGATAGTTCAATTCTTCCGAAAGGTTAAGGTTAATAGTACATTACTGTTTTATGTAAATTGACTGAATTTTACACACTCCAAGCGGGCGAAGCCGTGGGCACAGCTAGTTATTAGATAATAGATTAAATAATGAATCCTTCACATTATTATAGCTTCCGATCCTATTAGATGTACATGCATAATTAATTCGATAATCACAACGCTATTAGTTAGTACGCGGAAAATCCTGTATTAGTGAGATTATACCGGAAAACTGCGTTACACATAGTTATAATAAACATCGCTCTGGTTTAAGGCTTTTAAAATATAGATAGTAAATTAAGTAAAACAAGATTGATCCGTTGCTAGTGCCCTTAGTATCATTAGATAAACAATTAAAATTGAAAAAAAATTAGAATTAGGTGTTACTTTACGAAAATCCATAATATAAAAGTAATAATAAAATTACTTTGCTTTAATCAAAGCAAATCGCAAAGCTTTGTGATTTTGTCGTGGAGTCTATCTCCTGATGATGCTTTAGTTGCGGGGCGAAACGAGTGTTTAGTTTGTGATAGTAAACGTGTGTAGTGCTTGTGTATTGCAAACATTTTGTTTTGTTGTGTAAACATTTTTAGGCCGACCCCACTAACAGTGGGATAAGGGCAGGAGAATAATGATAGTAATTTAGGGTGTGTGTATGCCGAGAATTCTCTAGAGATATGCAGGTTTCTTCACGATATTTTCCTTCACAAACGTTTACGTGTAACAAATAGCACTTATTAATTTAACACATAAGTTTTAATACAATAAATTCATCAGTGTCTGTTAGGGGTTTGAACCTGAGACCTTCTCGAAAGATTCACGTTCTGTCACTGAAGTGCTATCACAGCTTAAAAAAATAAGTCAACTGTTATATTTATTTCATTTAAATTTTAGCGGTAAAACCTTTAGGATATATTGTTTTAAACATGTAATACTTCATATTTACGCCGTGTGGTATCCGGCTGAATAGAATAGTACCACCCTCATTTCTTACTGAGGTGCCGTAAAAGGCGACTAAGGTAAGTCGACCCGCTATGTGGTATCCGGCTGAGTAGAATAGACCAAGCTCATTTCTGACTGAGGTGTCGTAAAAGGCGACTATGGTAAGTTGACACACTTTGTGGTATCCGGTTGAGTAATATAGACCACCCTCTTTCTTACCGAGGAGTCGCAAACTACGACTAAGGTAAGTTGACGTCAGGCAAGCGGCCGGTCGTAAAATACGTAGCTAAATCATATGACAACATGTTTGTAACATGTTGTGCCGACCCCACTTAGACTGGGATAAAGGCAGGAGGAGGATGATAATACTTAACATTTGTCCAAATAAAACGTAGTTCGAGTATACAAAGAACGATAGTCCGTTGAAATTCGAAGAAAATAAAACGGTAAGAAATAAAAGAATGCCCCAGCCTATTCCCAATGTAAATCTCAGTCGTTGTAACGGGTCGGCTCTTCTAAAAATAAAGGTCGACGAGATTGTCGCTTCTCGTATTCGTCGACTTGGAAAATTTCTTAGACGACACTCTCAAACTGTGTATACGATTTCCGTCAAGCGTACATGTAGCTTGAGGGGAGAAAAGTTAAACAATACAACCGTTGATGGCAATGCGTAAAGAAAATTGGGAGACTTATTCAAAAGTATCGTGACTAGTATATTATTTTATTTAAATATGTTTCAGTTTATTTATAATAATCTTTTATATTTATATGAGCTAATCTTGTATACATAGATATAGTATAATCTTAAATTTATTTTTTGAATTCCAGAAATGATTTGAAGGATTTTCATGAAATTCAGCATGTAGGGATGTTTCGGGGGCGATAAATAGATCTAGCTACGTTTTATTTACATTTTCAAAAACTGCTAATTTAAAATAATTAGGCTACGAAGGTTAATTTTTAGAATCCAAATGCCAACTAAACTATATTTTTTTAATTCTTTTTATACCAGCCTATTTTATTCCAACTTCACAGGGATCACTTCTGTATCAATAAAAAGCTTTAATAAAGATTCTGTACACTAAGTAGCTTATAGAATTCACAACAATTTTATTTTACATCCACAAAAAGGCTTACACGGTATTGCGATGAAGAGAAGCTTGAAAGACATTTTATTTTTTTCTTTCCAATCGAAGATTTATTCTTATCCCTTGTCGATCCTAGATTGACATTTATCGTGTCCGCATAAAACAGAATAAAGGAGGGGTTAGAAAATACTATACATTCACACATAAGATCAAAGATGTAACTGCAAATATACTAATTTTTGAAAATATATTATAAACGTTATCTGTTTTACTAGAACCTGTGGAAACCTAACGATGAGACCGGGCTTCTCTTTCCAGGGAATCAGGGTTTCAATACTTGGGTGTCACGTGTGTAATTAATATTTAGAATACATCACACGCTTTTCGATCACGGAAAACACCGTGAAGAAATCTGGATATGTCTGTAGAATTATACCTACCTATCTGTATCGGAGTAGCGTGGTGAGTTTTCGCTTCACCGCTGCTCTCCTAAAGGAGAGTGGTAGCAGTTAGCTACTAAAAGGTCTCTTCTTTGTTACTGTGGTTTCTTGGCTGATATACTGAGCACTAGAAAACAGAACACCTTATGCTGGATGATTGAGATTGACAGTGTACTATGTCCTTAAATCCTGTTTCCGAAAGCAAAGCGGGATTTTTTATATCTTATATGTTAGGTCGATATATTAGCTTGAATTTAACTAAATTTTAACAATATTGCTCCAGCGGACTAACCGCGAAAGCTTTATAAACAGAGAGACAGACGTTCAATTTTATAATATTAATATAGATATTTAACGGTATTCACATAGTTTATTATCATAGATGTTTATTCAGATCATTAAAAATTAAATAAGTTCCGCTGTCAAAACATATTTCATAAAAATGCCAAACAGATTTTCACTATCATTTATTGTTACGGATTCAAAGTTATTATATTAAATTACCACCGAGATCAAAAGTGTCTTCAACTTTACATTTAATTATAAGTCTACGGAATAAAAGATTTTAATATTCTTAAGGCGCTTGAAATAATTAAAAAGATTAATATTCCTGGTGTGAAAATTGAAAAAGAGATAATTTATTTCATCCCCACGGATGTATACACTGTTACATTACATTGTAAGGTATGTTTTTATTTCATTTCGCTCTCGTGTACTCTAAAAGTTAGGGGAGTTTAATAAATTAGCTAGCAGGCTTTATCAAAAGCTCCTTAGGGTTTAAATATGATTAACTCAACACAGACAACGAATATTAATTTTATCAAAGTATGACTCACTTTAGAGTTTTATTATTATTTATTAAGTTATAATTTCAAATTTTAAATACTGCAACACTTTTTAATACATAGACTAACATAGTTACAATTATTTTGATTTGTTTTAGCTCCACGGAATATTAGCTTTTAGAAGTCATCATTGTCAGGTGTATCAGGTATACAAAGTGAAGTTTGAAGGTCACCTGAAGAAAACTGCCCGGTTACCTTATTACTACATACGAGGTGTGTTCAAAAAGTATCGCGAATTTTAGGTATTTTTAAAAATTATTTATTTATTCGTAAATATCTATTTTGTCCCCTCAAAGTAATCCCTCTGGGATATTATACACTTGTGCCAACGTTTTTACAAATCTTCGAAGCACTTCAAAAAATCATTTTTTTGTATCTTGTTCAGCTCCTCCTTCGATGCCGTCTTTATCTCGCCAATCGTGGCGTAGTGTCGTCCTTTCATGGGCCTCTTCAGTTTCGGGAAAAAGAAAAAGTCACAGGGGGACCAGATCTGGGGAATACGGTGGCTGCGGTATCATTGGTCTGTTGTTTTTGGCCAAGAAGTCGCGTACAAGCAGGGATGTGTGAACAGGGGCGTTATCGAGGTGCAAAAGCCAATTTTAGTTTTTCCACAAATTATCGATTAAAATCGAATTCCACGAGCCAATCAATATGCCTAGGTCCTCGGCAATTTCTCTATCGATGATTCGAAGATTGGTCAATACCATTTTCTTCAATTCATCAATTTTTTCGTCTGTTGTTGAAGTGCTATAAACGTTGCTTTTGTCCAAAGTAGCTTCTCCATATGCCACAGTCCACACTCGGAATGCATCCGCGCACGTAATTTCGTTTTTCACACAAAAATCGATACAGGTTCCTTGTTCCATTTTTTGAATAGGTAAAAATCGAAGACGAACCACGTGCAAGCAAAGCAGCTGTCAACAATTAACCGAACATTCAAAATCGCCCAACTTGTCAGCATAAGTGAGAGACATATGTACCAACATAACGCCACAAAAAATCGACATTTGAATATATGTAACTCGCGAAAATTCAAAATTCGCGATACTTTTTGAACACACCTCGTATATCTTATTACTATATGTATTGGATATATTATACAAAGTATATATTTAAGTCTGGCTTACTCCCTTAAATTATCAAACTGTTAATATCATTGCCTTGCAGGTGCTCTTATGTCATATATGTTCCATTCCAAAATCAAACTAGGAAATGATACAGGTATCCCCTATTTAGATTTTCAAAAACAGCAATCTTTCTTGACTGTTGTCCAAGAAAAGGAAATGTAGAAATCTTTATTGTTTCAGACAGGCCTACAAGCGTCAATTGTATGTAACCGACTACAACTCAGATGCTAGTAGACGTTTAGAAGTTAGTTCTATATTTGCAGCCTTATAAAAGGGTGGCCCCAACATAGCATTTTAGGAGGCGAAATACAATAGACATTTCAAGGTAGTATAATAACCATACAGTATATTGTCAAATAACTGATCTTTCCATTAGAAAACAATGCAGAAATTTTGTTATGTGGGTCGTCAAACTGAATTGATATATTATACTAAATTCAAAATCATATAAAATAATCTATTATTATTTTATGTTTTTATGTTATTGTTTTAACAATATTGCTTAAACCACTAGATTTTGCTTCTGCTTCTAGTTATAGTAGCTTTCTAGTGTCCAATGCTTAATGAAAGGACTAGAAATTTTATACCGCTGTGTTTGATATCTAAAAAGTGTCTAAAAAGACACTCTGGTTAAGTAAAGTCCGAATAGCAATCTAGCGTCAGATGTTTAGGTTTGTGTACTGTAAGAAAACAGAACTTCATTCGAAATGTAACAATGCTTGTATACTATATATGTTTGTTATAAATGTTTATATATCAAGTCTGAGAGACATTAAAGCTAGGTCGAGGAGACATTTTTTATAACAAAGTAAATGTACTAAGTTTGCTTCAACTCGCAACTTTAAAGAGCTCTTGATAATAAATGGACTAGAGTTCCTGGCAGTAGTAAATAATGTTGCCATAAAATTCAATGAAAAGCTCAGTTTTAAGGGAACAAACGCTAGAATTTTATATAAATATAGAAATAAAGTAAGTCGAAAATAATACAAAAAAATAAAAAAATCATTAACTTTTTATGCGTTCCACGATTACTTTGAATGCGTATTATAAATTTTGTAATTTGGATTGTATGAACATAACAATTAATAAAAATAGGGTATTTTTTGTAAGAAAAAACATAATGGACTCACGTAATATTAAAATTTTTTAAAGACAAATTTTTTTTTAAACTCCAAAAAGGTAGGTAAAAGCCTAGTCATATTTTATGATATTGGCAAAAAGTTCGATATCCAATCGATATTTATTAGTAATTGAAGCCGAAAAGTTTGTAATTTAATATTATTGACGACATCATTTATACAACTAGAATTGTCTAAACTTTACAAACTTCGTAATTGAAACCTTACCTTTAAATTGGCTAAATTACTGGGACAGGCAAAAGGTCCCTTTTGATTTAAAATTGACAAAATTTAGGTCTATTTATCATACACATTAGTCAAGAAAACTCTTTACATCTCTTTAGATACGAACCTTTTGACCCTATTTGGTGAATATATTGTAAGTAATTATAGATTTATATAACAAACTTTTATCATCTCTCTAATGGGAAACGGTATACTTACATATTTGAGGAAGATTTTTGAAAGCTTCTCAGATATAGGAGGGTGATAAGATAAATGGTAATTAAGACATTTACAAATATCCAAAGTTTTGGCTTTTCCGCTTAAACAATAAAATGAAATTATAAAATTGTGTCTGAATAGGTCATAACAGATTGTCTTATACTAGAACTTTTCATGGTAATGTTCACAGATAATACACTTGTGTGGTATCCGGCTGAATAGAATAGTACCACCCTCTTTTCTTACCGAGGTGTCGTAAAAGGCGACTAAGGTAAGACGACCCGCCGTGTAGTATCCGGCTGAGTAGAATAGACCAACCTCATTTCTTACCGAGGTGTCGTATAAGGCGACTAAGGTAAGTTGACCCACCGTGTGGTATCCGGTTTAGTAGAATAGACCACCTCTCTTACCGAGGTGTCGTAAAATACGACTAAGGTAAGTTGATGTCAGGCAGGCGGCCGGTCATAAAACGCAGCCAAATCATATGACATGTTTATAACATGTTGTGCCGACCCCACTTAGAGTGGGATAAGGGCAGGAGGATGATGTTCATAGATAATACACTTAATAATGTTATGACGGTCTATTAACAAAACATTTACCATACCTATAGTGTAGTAATGATTTATATATATACTCGTAGAGTATAGCCATTTCTTTATAATATTTCATTTATTTCATTGTCTATCTGTTATTAACAAACAAAACAAAGCAAAATTTCAATTACATATCCCTGCAAATTCATAAATATAATAGCGTTGCCGTTATTTGCAAAAGTCTTTATCAAAAGTCTTTTGCAGAACAATTTAATTAAATGAATGCATATTTTTTTATATTTACTTGAACACTTGGTAATTGAATCTCTATATTAATTAAGTTGCCTTGTTTTTTTAAATGGCTTGACGGTGGATTGCCTTTTTTTGCGTCGGTTTTCAGTAGAACATTAAGGATGATTTTAACCATTACCAGCATTACCAACGAAATCGATTTTATTTTAACTATCAAAAGGATAAATGAAATTGTAATAATTGATCTATCATGACTTTGCGACTGACAGCGAAATAATTCTTTGCTTTCTCATAATAAATATAGCATTTTTTTTGCTGCCCGATAACAGGGTTTATCCCTGCACAACATTTTTTCTATATAAAACCTAGCTAGATCGATTATATAATATGATGAATTTTATGAAAATCGTTGAAGCCGTTTCCAACATTTAGATATTTACTCGATTAACCCCTTTAAATATTAAAGATGTATTGTTATAATTATAGTTTTTTCTACACCTCGGTCTGGTCGTCTAAATAGCTTTACCGATAATTCGAACTCAGCCGGCACTAAACAGTTTGTAAAGCGACGCTATCATACAGCCTGCTAATCTGCACACTAGAACAATGTTAGCATTGACGCTTTCCTACACGTCCTACTTGATTAACTAACAATACCTGGTGGAATAATTGAACTAGAGCGTTAACGTACTAAGCATACATGCCTTGTAATGATGAGGCTTGGATAAATAAGTATGCTCAAGTTTTCTGTTAGATTTATGTGTTAATAATTAAACTTAGTTCGGAAATTATACTCTAAAAACTCACCATCATCATCCTCCTGCCCTTATCACACTCTAAGTGGGGTCGGCACAACATGTTATAAATATGTTGTCACATGATTTGACTGCGTATTTTACGACCGGCCGCCTGCCTGACGTCATCTTACCTTAGTCGCCTTTTACGACAACTCAGTAATAAATGAGGGTTATCTTCTTAGCCGGATACCACACGGCGGGTCGACTTATCTTAAACGGCTTATACACATCGGTAGTAAATGAGGGTGGTCTATTCTACTCAGCCGGATTCCACATGGCGGGTCGACTTACCTTAGTCGCCTTTTACGACACCTCGGTAAGAAAGGTTTACACTAAAAAACTATAAACTAAAATAATAATTAATATTAATATCCCGCGTTTTCACCGCTATTGATGACTAATTTTTAGGACTAATTTTTTACACCTTTTTTATTCCGGAATCCTATTTTGAAAAAAATGTAATTAAGCCTATGTGGCTCAGTAAAAATGCAGCATTCCAATGGTGAAAGAATTTTTAATACAAGCGTAATATCGTTTAATATAATAATGTAATAATGTAAATATCGTGAACTATTTATAATACAGAAACTGAGTGGGTATGCAAATTATAATTAATTAATTAACTCATTTAAATATTAAAGATGAAAGTATTTTTTAGAGTATCCTTATCCCACTAAAGTGGGGGCGGCACTACATGTTATAAAGATCCTGTCACATGATTTGGTTGCGTTTTTACGATCGGCCACCTGCCTGACGTCAACTAAACTTCCTTGTATTTTACGACACCTCGGTAAGAACTGAGGGTGGTCTATTCTACTCAGCCGGATACCACACGGCTAACGCTATAGTGACCGTTATACAAATATAAGTTTCTCTAGTGATTTCTAATTGTCTAAAAATTATTATCTACTACGATCAACAATGGTCCCTCAAAGCATTAGGGAAGGCAATCGTTCATAAAAATATTTTCCTTTCCAACCAAAAGAAATATTATTCCTATTCCCTTGTGTTGAGTTCGGCATTTGTTGTGTACATTTTAGGGAAGATAAAGAAAAAGCTTCGTGTTATAATTTATAATTGGTATATATTTCAGAGAGATTTGGAGTGTTATTTTCGTTTTGCATTTAGTTTATTTTAATGTTTTAAATAAAAATAATATCTATACTTATTATTAAACAAATTCTCCCTAAGCTGTCTGTTTGTATGTTATCGATTTTCTCAAGGTCTAATGATATACTATACTTTTTACTAAAAGGTACTACAATACTTCCCGAAGAGTTAGGTTAATGGTATTTAACGGTATTATGTAAAGTGTTTTGAACAAATCTTGCCTTCTGGGAGCTTAAGCTGCGAGAGTAATTTACTAGAGAATTGCAGATCTATAAATTGTAATCACTACAAAAAAGTCCGAGACAGCATATTTATATTTCTTATAGCTAACTCACAATTACTTTTATGTTCAAAATTTCAATTAAATACACTGATTTCCACGCGGGTGAAGCCGCAAGCACAGCTAGTGTCTTCAAAATACAAAATTAGCTCATATGAAAAGCTTTTAAGGATAGCAAAAAACCTTTATTTCATAAAATGTTAAAGTGCTGTTAAATCATTAGTGAAATTAAATATTAGCGAGTATAAACTTTTGAAGTCAAACACTAGACATAATTTCTTCACAGAGCGCTAACGTTGTTTTAATAATTAAATGCGCGTGGCGCCGCATAATAAATGACTTCGTTAATTTATGCTTTCAGATCTTATGAGTGAAACATTAAAAGTTCTCAAGGAAAGGTCTACGCAATGTAATATTGGTTGATAATTATGCAGAGAAACTAGTTTGGTTTAGTGGTTAGAGTGCGTGCTTCTGAATAACTCCTAAAATCTAGCGCCACTTTTATATTTGATTTACATTTACAATTTATCCATTTACTTAGCGGAGTTCCATAATTCGAAAATAATGATATTATTTTGTAATAACCCACGAGTCGTGAAAATCTATGCAATACTTAATGTAGACAGTACTATATATACGTTTGCATACCTTATACGAACAGGACACGTAAAATACAAGCAGTACAAATCATTAACAACACCTTAACATTATTCAAGCACTGCCCAAATTCACTACTACAATCGCAACAATCGTTGCGCCTCTTAATCGACGTACGATACGACATAAACTTAATTAAGCAACTAATAATTCATTATTCAGAAAATGTTTATTACCAATGTTATGATTACCAGACAAGCGAATATAATAAAAAAAACCAGAACTTTTTTATCAAAAACAGCAGTCTAAAATAGAATAAATATATATAGCTCCTAAAAAGGTAAAACTTAAAGGTTTCTTTTCCTGTCGTAAAAAAGCTATTACGACCAAAGAAATGCTTTATCTCAGAATGAAGAGCTAAATGATCTTATTACGTTATCGATAGTAAGTACTAATCTCCGAGCTACAAGTGGCAATCCGTAGTACTTACGTATAGAGGATTTCCAAACGGGATTCCAGATCGTGCGAACTCTACCACAAATTACATTGTTGGAAATGCTAAAAGGAAGCTATGAATTCGGGGATTGTATATGATTGTATATTTATTGACCATTAGTTAGTTAACTATTAGAAACTTATCAAGAAATAATAGTAAAGGCATATCGTCATTATATTTAAAACTTACGGTTCATCAGGATTTTTTTTTTTAGGACGCTTACACAAACGGTCGTCCGTCCCCATAGTAAGTGACTTAATACTTGTGTTATGGGTGACGGACAACTGGTAAATATATACGTATATAATTTTGAATCTTTAATATTTAAATGAATTAATCTTGTATGTATATTTTCGGAATCTCGCAAACAGCTCCAACGATTTTCCTGAAATTAAACATGTAGGGGGTTTTTGAAGAGAAAATCGATCTAGCTAGGTTTTATGTAAAAATTCGTTTTATCCCTGTTTTTGGGCATTAAAAAATACTTAAATTTTATTGAATTGAATTTTTGTCACGAACTGTCAAGTCAGCGTAGCTTATTTGGGGATCGATCCCCAACTAAATAATGTTTTTTTCTTTTTTTTAAGTTTCTATTTTTATTTTGTAAAAATTACCGAGCAAGGCTCGATTACCCAGATATTATACACTTGAATATGAATATTAGCTCAGGCTCGAAGAACAAACAAATTGTTTACAGAAAATATTGGCCCTCGGCCGAAATCGAACTGAGCTGAAGGACACTGCTAACTGCGCCAACGGGTCAGTTAGTTTGTAGAAGATTATGAAAAATATATTTCATGAAATTATTACAAGTCTCACATTAGCTCTTCAAGCGAGATAATTGTCATCATAAAGATCCGAGTATGTACATAAAATGATAACTTTACTTGACACGTCACGATCAAAACAGAAAAATAATCGTCATTAAGTGTTGAACATAGGTTTCTTTACAAACATTCTTATCATCTTTGTTGATATGAATGTTAGTTAGAACATCATCATGAGAATTATAATACTTTCCTATTTCCTAATTGTTATCAATATACTATAAGTCTACGCGTACGTATTCGAGCCACAAGCTAATATCAAATTTATTTATTTACTGTTTTAAGTTACTTAACAGCAGAGATAATTACCATTGGGATGCTAAATATTCAAAACTCCTTTAAATCTGCAACTAACCACTCAAGCGAAGCTAATTTTTTTGGCAGATAAATTGCCTTTTGAAATTCTGATGTAAATAAGAAATTAATGAATTGTATTTAGTAAACATTAAAGTTGATGAAATAATTTTAAACCTAATAAAATTAAATATTATAATACTGCTTAGTTAAAATAGAAAAGAAGAAGCTCAAAGGACACGTTGTCAATGTCCTTGAAGGCATTTGTGAATTTGAAGGATAAGAGTATCGCAACTATGTATTTGAATAAACAAGCACACTTTTCTTTTTAATTATTAATTATATTATATTATAAGAACATATTTTTCCTTTATACTTATTCAATAATTAATAAGCAATTTCGTCAAAAGTTAACCAATTTATTCTTCTCAATAACATGTCACATTAACGGCAACAACGTTTTTTTTATATTATTTACGTAACTATTAATTAAGGTTGTTTTCAAACAAGTTGTGACAATATTATTATGATTGATGCACTACATAAGTAACATTAAGGTACTACATATCATATTTTAGGTACGCTTTATGGTACTTAGTATATTTCACAATTTAGCCACGTTTTGGAATCTGGATATCATGTACATTTAACGCAAAAACCCGGCCGCAAAATGTATAAACTCATAAAATTGATTATTAGTTATATTTATTAATACATCGTTGCTATGACTTTTTACATTCAGTTACTTAAATGTTAGATGACATGTTAAATAATTAAAGGGTTTTATTTAAACCTATGTTCCAACGAGCTATAAATTTTATTTGATCTCTAAAACTTTATAACTGGACAAAAAAAATTCTTAAACAAACCGCATTGCATAAAACTTTAATGTTCTAAAAAATAAATGTAACTAAGATATAAAAATTACAAAAAACTTTGTAGTTACTTTGTAAATATTTTACGCGATTTTTGAACCGAGTGATTTAGATAGTGTCTGCAGGTTACACGTTTCTATGTAATGAAAACTCTTATAAAGTCTACTCCACCGTAAATATGGAGATTAAAAATAACAATAGCAACAGTATGTACCTCACATACGCAGACGACGTGAAGTGTACTGGGAGTGAGCGTAAATAATAGTCTGGTTTTACACGCACAGCATCCTCTCTATAGACTTTGTGACAATACGGTCACGTACAAAAGGGATCATAGTTAGTATGATTCATGTTCGGTGCATATTCGCACCTTACACATAACATTATAACATAGCATAAATACGGACGCGCGGCGCCGCCGCATTCAGTTTTGCCGCGGTCAGCAAAACACAACACGCCGTCGTAACAAACGCGGGCTTATTAATGGAGTCGAATATCTCGCCAATGTATTGTTCGGAGTATTGAACGAACATTTCACCGAACAATATCAACAAAATATATGTATATATCTCCCAGAATATAGAAGAAGATACTACAGAAAGTACATAGCTGCCCACATCATAGACAAACACGATTGATACACAATATGATCAGCATTATGTCTATTTCCGACTACATATCAATAAATACACAAAAGAATATGTACAAACAGCAAGTTTCCGGTGGATGATGTATCTCTTCATCACATCTAAATTGTAAGTTATGGTCAATATCAGTGGCCATAAATACATCAGCAAGGTTCCTGTAGCAACGGGGACGTCGTCGAGCACGCCGGGCCGGCTCGCGGTGGGCCGTGCCTACTGCCTAGCCGGAGTCGGCCACGCCGAAAAGCAGTGATAGTGCGCGATATCATAGATCGGCTGACCGTCAGCCTAGTGGTCACAATAGTGAAAATGTGTGTGAGTTAAGAACAAGGGACATAGCAAGCTCTCCTATGCCGAGGAGATTTATACATTAGAAGACATTTTTTGAACTGGTTGATTTGTTATTTTGTTGTGCCCGGGAGCATGTTCGGTGCATATTCGCACCTTACACATAACATTATAACATAGCATAAATACGGACGCGCGGCGCCGCCGCATTCAGTTTTGCATACGTCTACCAGCAGCGCGAACAACGCGCGCCCCCCGGCATTTATAGTTTTAAGAGCATTAGTTTATAGTAGCATAGCTTAAGTTATCAATTATCATTAGTTTTATTATATGTTTGGGTAGAAAACAATTCTTCCCCTTACAATTCATGTTGTTTTACAAACCGAAAATATTATTTATTTTCATATTATAAAGAGCTTATTTTTTTGCTTCATTGGTGTATACATATTATTAATCGCCGAGTGGTATCCGGCTGAATAGAATAGTACCGTCCTCATTTCTTAACCAGGTGTCGTAAATGGCGACTAAGGTTAGTCGACCCGCTGTGTGGTAACCCGCTGAGTAGAATAGACTATCCTCATTTTTTACCGAGGTGTCGTCAAATGCGACTAAGGTAAGTTGAGCCACCATGTGGTATCCGGTTGGGTAAAATACACCACCCTCTTTGTTACCGAGGTGTCGTAAAATACGATTAAGGTTAATTGACGTGAGGCAATCGGCCGGTTGTAAAATACGTAGCCAAATCATGTGAAAACATATTTGTAACATGTTGTGCTGACTACTTAGAGTGGGATAAGGGCAAGAGGCTTAAATTTAAGAGCCACTTCAATTTACAAATAACAATTTAAGTCAGAAACTTATAAATCCTTAAGTTACACACGTTTACCTTAAATAAAGAATATTTAATTTGAATATGATTAAAGTTTAATTACTTATGTTCTGCAAATGATAATTTCTTATGTACGCTAAGCTTACATAAGCGTATACGTCGCTGACAGTGACAATGCGATGTCTTAATTCTAAGCTGCGTCGCTGCCCCAAATAAAGGCACTTAGTCCTAATTACATCTGACGCCATTTCAGTTTAAAAGCGAACGATCTTTATCAGTATTATATTAGAAAGTTTAATTATTTCAAATTAGGAACAGCGAAATTTGAATACAATGTTTTGGCTTGGGGTTTCAGGTTACATAAGCAAATCAATTTCATATATGGGCAACACGTAAATAGTTCATTAAGAGTATCCCAATTAGACTAAGCAAGGTATATGTATTTAAACTATATTGTACTGCTTAAGTTTGAATACGATTTTTTTTGTAACCTTCCGATTCAAACAGAGTAATTAATTAGTCTAATTAATACAACAATTGTGATTCCTATGATCAAAAGGAAAGATAATGTGAAAGAGATTATATTTTCTAGAATTATCTTTGTGCAGTGCCAGAGAAAACAGCTATATATAAAATATGATCCAAAAGATAATAAAATTTGTAATACTAATGGTTGAAGTAAGTATAACTAGCGATTCTGCATTGTGTGAGCCTTATATGTATAGCTATGAAAAGGCCATGACGTAATTCCAAACGGTATCACTTTTTGGCACTATACTGCAATATCTTTAATATTTTAATGAGTTAATCTTTTATGTAATATATATATATATATATATATATTTATATTTATAATTAATTTATACATTATATCAATTATAATTTTTGAATAAAAAACACTATTTTTGCCGTTAAATGTCAAGTCAGCGTAGCTTATTCGAGGAACGCGTGGTCGCGAGAAATGAAAATACCTAGGATCGAGCCCCACCTACCCTATTAGTTTTTTTTTCTTTTTTATGACGTTTTTTTATTTTGGAAAAAAAAATACCGAGCAAGGCTCGGTCAATTCTACTTGATATGAATATTTATGCCATACAATAAATCAAAATTATAGTATTTCAATATTAGAATGTGTTAATTACTTAAATTTTAAGCCGGTATCTGTCATCACTTTCACCAACATTCAACCCCAATTTGAATGAAATCAAAAATATTCACAGATAGAATTTAATTTACTAAAAAAGCATCTAGTTAACTAAAACAACGAACAAAATGTAAACTCAATATTTTTAATATTGTGGAATAGTCAGAGCAGCGAAGGAAGTCCTCAATTTGTAGACGGGAAAATGTCTCCGGGGAAATGCAAAAAGAAATAAATTTCATTCATTCGTTCAGTGAGCGGCTACTATCCAATATTATGAAGCCCTAGCGAACGGCGCTACTTAATATCGTTTTCCTTTGACAAAAGAGTTTAAGCGTATGATTCTACATCAAAGAGTAACTGATATTTTGCTCGTAAATAACAGTATGCTTTCATATTTAATTTAATCGATAATTTTTATCTTAGAATACATTTACTTTAATTCATTTATTTGTAAAAGAAATAACTTCATAATTAAAACTTTTTTAACCCTGAAAGACGAAATGGTACAGTCGCGAACAAAATATTGTAAGCGATGCAACTCTTTCGCGGGAAATTCTAATTCAAAATATTCTTTATTCGTCAAAGGAGAATAGGGAACGTACCTTAGTCGCCTTTTACGACACCTCGTTGAATCATCTTGCGATATCCGCTTGAGTAGAATAGACCATTCTCTTTTTTACCGAGGTGTCGTTAAATACGACTAAGGTAAGACGTCAGGCATGTGGCCGGTGGTAAAATACGTTATATACGGTAAATCATGTGACAACATGTTTCTGACATGCCGTGCCGACCCCACTTAGAGTGGGATAACGGCAGGTGAGTGATGATATATACATATATCTAGCTATGTGATGTAATTGTTTAATAATGTACATTTATAGAAATACTTTAAAACTATTCAATACTGTTCACAATATACACCCACACAACAATAGCTCCGTGAACTAATAACATTACAGTAAAAGTTCTTAGAACACAATTGGACATTGTTCAACGTTTTCCACACAAGGGATGTTTTTCGAAATTAATTCGAATTTAATTCGAAATTAATTCGAATTAATAACGGCAGGTGAGTGATGATATATACATATATCTAGCTATGTGATGTAATTGTTTAATAATGTACATTTATAGAAATACTTTAAAACTATTCAATACTGTTCACAATATACACCCACACAACAATAGCTCCGTGAACTAATAACATTACAGTAAAAGTTCTTAGAACACAATTGGACATTGTTCGACGTTTTCCACACAAGGGATGTTTTTCGAAATTTTTCTCGCACGTTCCCCTCAATTCACTTTGTAATGAAAATCTACTCGCGAAAATGATTTTGTCGTTTGTTACAAAGTGTAGTGTGAGACGGCACTTATTCAATGACACTTTTAAAAAAGCATTTCATCCTTTCGCCTGGGAGAAGGGTTGCTCTCAAACTCCCGTAAGTCTGGCATTGGGATGAAAAAAAATGTTAGGCACGTTTGAAGTTGTGATACACGATCAACGTGTTGGTTACTGTTAGTCACGTTCACGCTTTTATACTCTTTAAACTTCAATTTCAAGTATTTAGCGTCAGAAATAACTACATTTTTTTGTTTATATTTTATTATTTTTTAAACCAGTCATCCTCCTGCCCTTGCCCCGCTCTAAGTGGGGTCGGCACAATATGTTATAAACATGCTGTCACATGATTTGGCTGCGTTTTTACGACAGGCCGCCTGCCTGGCGTCAACTTACCTTAGTCGTATTTTACGACACCTCGGTAAGAAAGAGGATGGTCTATTTTACTAAACCGGATACCACACGGTAGGTCAACTTACCTTAGTCGCCTTTTACGACACCTCGGTAGGAAATGAGGTTGGTCAATTCTACTCAGCTCAGCCGGATACCACACGGCGGGTCGACTTACCTTAGTCGCCTTTTACGACACCTCAGTAAGAATTGAGAGTGGTACTATTCTATTCAGCACACGGCGTTATTGTTTTAACCAGTATTTCTTACAATGTAAAGGCAAGATGACGATATGAGATGTGTCTAGAAAAGTTAAAAAATGCATAAAGAATTCTGAACTAGATGGGATTCCAGATAATTGGATTTGTGGAATTCGAAATATTTAATCGCACCAAGTGCCGAATCACGTACTTTTTAAATTTTCATAATTAAAATAATAGTAAAAATCAGGGGTTCAAATTTAATTATTAACGCCCTTTTTTCTATCTCAAGCTAAGCTTTTACTGTGTCACTTATTTAAAAAAAAAATTTCTACTTAAGATCATCATCCTCCCTCCTTTACCCTACTCTTAGTGGGGTCGGCTCAATATGGTATAAACATGTTGGCACATGATTTGGTTACGTATTTACGCTTGGCCGCCTTTCTAACGTCAACTTGCCTTATTCGTATTTTACAACACCTCGGTAAGAAAGAGGGTGGTCTATTCTACTCAGCCGAATACCACACGGCTAAATAGTTAGCTAACTAATGATATTGCTCAAGAGACGGAATTCAATCATACAAATCAACTCAACAATGTATATACTAACATAAATCATTAATGTCTCTAATAATTATCTAATACAAATGGAATTTTAGCTATTTATCTTTTAAACTTATGTCATCGCAACCGTTTTATAACTCTGTGAATACAAAATTTCTGATAAATAACGGATAGCTAAAAAAATTAATATAGATATCCATTCCCGAAGGATTCTTATACCAATTGATAAAGCGTAACATTTAATAAAACATCTCTATGTAAAACTAGCCAGCATTCAAGACTTCGTATGTCGGTACTTTTCACATTATTTCAAAACACACGTTTAACTTTATCTTTAAAACTGGCAACCTCACCACAAACTTTACCCCATCTAACGTCTATTTTACTCCCTGAAAGAATGAATTTTTAAAACTCCTTAGCGATGGCTTAGACTTTATAGGGAATAAAGATGAGGCTTTATAACATTTTTTTGGTATAGTAAAGTTCTTTCATAATGTTATATTTTGTATGGTAAAGTAACGGAGCACTTAAGAATCACATCGTCATCATTCTCCTACACTTATCCCACTCTAAGTGGGGTCGGCACAATATGTCTTCTTTTTCCATTCTCCTGTATCATTCTTCAACTCTGTTGCCACTCCTCTAACATGCATATCATTTTTTACACAGTCCTTCTCAATCTTTTTTTCGGTCTCCCCCTAGTCATACATCCATCCACATTCATATTTAAAACTGTTTTGGTCTGTCACATGATTTTCACTTAAGAGTCACAATAAATGCAATTAATTACGTTAATTTATTAATTACGATATGCAATACAATATTTATAGAATCAGGCGTTACTTTGCAGAGATCCATAATCCTGCATGTATCAGGTATGATAACCGATTGTCCACTTACATTTAGCGTTGTATATATTTTCTATTTTACTTCTTCGCGGATTATAGCAAAATAATTTTATTATTACTTTTGTAATACAATATTTGTTAATTTACGTAAACTCAATGAAAATTGAATTTACGTAAATTTTTAAACAATATTAAACGCAATAGGCTTATGAAAACTATGTAGTCTTTTACCTACACTAGGGGTACTAAAATACCATGCTACTTTGTGTTCCATTAAAAACTAAGTTTCTTTGATCTTCGTAACTGGATTTATTTGATATCTAAGGAATCATTTGTGAATTGTGGTTGTAAGTATTTTACAAGCAACTTTCGGACTCGATTTCAATTGGATATTTGAAGAAACTTGTTTATACATATTTTCTTTCTGATCTTCTTTTATATAGTTTATTTCTTAAAAATTGAAAAATGACAACCGCACATTTATTTACGATATTCATTGGATGTGTTTATAAATATAGTGTATTACTAACTTCTACTCTACAACTTAAAAGTATTCGTCAGGTTTTATTGCACTATAATTTTCTTGTTGAAATTTATGTATTCTAATAGTGACACCCGCGACTTCTACCAACTAGCTGAAGTACCCTCAACAATTAAATGTTTTTCCCGAAAGAAAAACGCTATTTTTATTCTGTATATTGTAAATTATATGTATAAGCTTCAATTGTACCAAATTTAATCAATATTAGTCCAACGGATTAGCCGTGAAAGCGAAACAAACAGGTATACTTTTAATTTTTTACATTTTTAATAGACAGGCATACTTTTTTTACATGAAACACTAACAAGTCAAATTCATATCAGGAAGTCTTAAACTATCGGATTACTGGTGTGTAGTTATTTTAATTAAATTCTTGATCTGTTCAAACTATACCGACCGAATTTTGATTGCGATGTATCTGCGTTAAATAGCTTTAATTGTTAAATACATTTAGTTGCCAGGCGAAATCAAAATGTATTTATACGTATGATCATTCTCCTGTCCTTAAGAGTGAGTTATCCCACTCTAAGTGGCCGAAGCAGGAGATAGACTCTACGACAAAATCACAAAGCTTTACGGTTACGGGACGAAACGATTGTTGAGTTTGTGATAGTGAACGCGTGTAGTGCTTGTGTATTGTGTTGGCAGTGGTGGTTTGTGCATGTGTTTTTACGAATCCTGCAAGTAACGAGTATGAAAACCGTTTATTAAATGTTTATGACTTTTAATATTATAAATATACAGATTCGTTCGTACCAAATTTAACGTTTAAATATCCTCATTAACGCGTCTTTTTTCCTTGTTACCAAACTATTATTATTAACTTTATTTGTGCCAATTTTTTAGTAATACTGGACCAGCCAATTAGCTTAGAGACCGTAACAGACACACAGACTTTCACATTTATAATATTAGTATGAATGTTTGCCAATTACTACATTATTTATAACATGAAACAGAAAAACACAAAAATTAATAAAACAACTTTATACATATTAAGGTATCGTTATACGAATAATATTAAATATCTAAAAATATGAAATACCAAATCAACACACGCAATCACGTCTCGCAAATCCGAGCGTTCAATTAATTTTTTTTACATTGAAATGTACACAAAATGGCACACGAGAAATGGAGAGTACTGAAGCTAGGTCGTTATTAGGCCGTAATATTGTAGGGTATCCAATAAATCTGGTTTTGTTATATTGCTATTGATTTTTTTTCATAACGATACATTCGATTGTAAAAAACTGAGCTTAAAATTTATTTTTTATCAAACTAGGTTTTTAGTTTCTGACTTTGTTGAATAAAAATGTAATAATGCATGAATTTGATGAGGGCCAAACGGTTTAATATTAAAAATAGCTATAATAAATATCATAGAATTAAACAATACATATTGGCATTGTAAGAATAGATAGATATTGAAAAGTGTAAATAGACCACCTATTCTATTTAGCCGCATACAACGCGACGTGAAAAGTGTAGTATATATCGCGTGAATATTTCAACCTCTTCTTGATATCTGCAACTTTTATGAGAATAATTTTTGAATCTTAATATCTTCTTAATATATCAAAATTAATGTTTTTTTGTATGGCTCTTATAGACTACTAAACAGCTGGCGATTTTAATGAAATTTTCACACTATCTTTAGAATGACCCAGCGGATGATCCTGTCAATTTTGGTGGCGATCCGAGCATTTTTCGAGGAATTCGAAACTAAGATGAGCCACAGAAACGTGTGGCCGAACAGCTAGTATCAAATAAACAATTCCACAGCAATCAATTGTCAATATGACAATCATAAAAAGTCGAACTGCTTTTCATTTGATCAACCTATTACTTACTAGCTTCAGCCTAAAAGGTTGAGAGCCTTTGAACGATCTTTTGGCTCTTCCAAGTAATTCCAATTTCAAGAAAATTAAATCCATTACAGTCATCGTGAGACTAACCAGGCACTTGGCCCGAATTTTTTATGTTACCCAAGAGTCCTGGGTTTTTATATTTCATTTACAATACTCCATTTGTTATGCCGCACAGGATTATAGAAGAGGCCTTTTGAACTGAGTCAACGGAACTTGCAATTTGAAATTGCAATAAAATTGAAGCTAGAAACTTAATTGGCACTCGAGACTACAGACCCGAGACAGAAATTAAAATTAAGGCCTAATTTATCAAAGGGATTCGTAAAAACGGGGTATACAAAAATAAATTGGTGAGGGTAGTGGAGTGCGGTCGCAGTTACGCGTTAAATTGAACGACGCCGCGGCAATAAAAGCTAATTGAGTGTGTGTCCATTTGGGGAGGGAGCTGTCACTCGACGATTGATAAAAGCCACTCATTTGAAAATGGTAATTTTTAATATTAAATTTCAACACAATTTATTAATAAACAGCTCTTTTAGCCGTGTGGTATCCGACTAGAATAGACCACTCTTATTTCTTACCGAGGTGTCGTAAAACACGACAAAGGTATCTTCAGCTCTTAATATGAAAGCTTAATAAGTTATTTAAGAATATAAAATGAGCATGCAGTGACTGTGCTTTTAAAAATAACCAAATTCTTTTAAAAGAAGAGTTTACATTTGATACATATACAGCAGCGATGGCCTAACGTTTACAGAGCGTGAATTTTCCGCAGAATGTAGTATTCGTTTAAACCTTCCTCAAAAATTACACTATCTTTTAGTAAAAACCGCATAAAAATCCGTTTAGTATATTTAGAGAAAATTTATCGCATACATACAGACAGCTATTGGAACTTTGTTTTATAATAAGTAAAGATATAGATTTCCAAAAAAAGAATTAAGACAATCTGCATATTTTTATTTATGGCCGCAATGGTTATAATTTAACTATTGTTTTAATATGGTATGGTGCACTTGTGAACGCCCAATATCTACATTGTGCGGTTCAAGTGAGGGTAGCCAAAGAAAATAATGACTGTAGCACTCGGGAACCCAGACGCGGCGGTGCTCCAATCACTTCGTAACCACGTAGGATGCAACTCAGCCGAAACTTCGTACCTTATACAAAAGTAAGTCGGTTTAACTCGAAGTATTTGTTGAGAATTTGTGAGATGAGAATTTGTGAGATGAGAATTTGTGAGATGAGAATTTTTGAGATGAGAATTTGTGAGATGAGAATTTGTGAGATGAGAATTTGTGAGATGAGAATTTGTAAAATGAGAATTTGTGAGATGAGAATTTGTAAGATGAGAATTTGTGAGATGATAATTTGTGAGATGAGAATTTCAGAGACTGTTCTTATTGCCTCTCAATATCATAAGATTCTATGACAAATTATTTCAAGCTAAATATAATTTGATTCAGCTTTGTTCAACTCAACAGCGTGTAACAGTTTGAGTGTTTGTGAAATTCGCAAGGAAGAAATGAATTATTTAGCGTAAACAGTAGTGCTGAAAACTATTTCAATTAAAGTTGTTGCACGTTGTTAGTCTGGTTGACTTTGTCATAGCAAAAGTTAGTAATTAAACCAGCACCGACCTCAAGCTATTGAAAATAAAGTTTTATTTAATTTGGTTGTTTTGGTTATTGATTTTTGGTTTTTATATGAATAAACAGATTTAAAAGAGAATGAAACATTAATTTGAGTAAACCCAATCATCGTTTAATGAACTATAATCATCATTCTCCTGCCCTTATCTCACTCTAAGTAGGATCTGCACAACATGTTATGAACGTGTTGTTAAATGATTTGGCTAGGTATGTAACGACCGGTCGCCTGCCTGGCATCAACTCACCTTAGTCGCCTTTAACGACTGAATAATGAGAAATGAGGATGGACTATTCTATTCAGCCCGATACCACAGGGCGTCTCAATTTACCTGAGTCGCCTTTTACGGCCCCTCTGTATGAAGTGAGGGTGGTCTAATCTACTCAGCCGGATACCACATGGCGTGAAAAGCTTAGTATATATCGCGTGAAAATTAAAAAAGAAGGAAAAATTAAAATAAAAACCACACACCGGTTTATCATATAGTATTAAATATATACAAAAAAATTTGAAAAAGGGAATAAGGAAAGAATTGAGAACAAACTTCGAAGTCCATGTTGAGCATGGAATGGAAAATATTAAGCTAAAAGCCAGTTTTGTCACCTATCAAAGGGAATCATTCCCTTTAAATCCCGTCGTTGAAACCACGTTGACAATAGTTAGTTAAAGTTAGCACCTACTTTATTTCGCTCCCTCAATGATGCTACTTTGATCGATCCTATCGTGGAACCTTTTGTATACTTGTTGTATTGAATTTGTAACAGAAGAAAAAGAAGGAAAAAGCAGAAAAGTTGTAACATATAGACGTGAAGATAGCTGGGTGAGGTGTGGTGACGCGCGGAGGGTTGCGGTGCGGTGTGGTGAGGAGAGTGGTAGTGCCATTTGACGTAGTCGTTATTTGTCATTAGAATCATTTCATCTATTTATTTTACCAAAGTTATTTAATAGAATAAATAGTTCAATTTATACAAACTTTTTTCTTCTTCTCTATATGACCCGTACTCTCTTTGTTCTTCAATTTCTGTCGTTTACTTTTATTACTCAAAGGACGCCGTGTGGTATCCGGCTTGATAGAATAGTACCACCCTCTTTTCTTACCGAGGTGTCGTAAAAGGCGACTAAGGTAAGTCGACCCGCCGTGTGGTATCCGGCTGAGTAGAATAGACCAACCTCATTTCTTACCGAGGTGTCGTAAAAGGCGACTAAGGTAAATTGACCCACCGTGTGGTATCCGGTTTAGTAAAATAGACCACCCTCTTTCTTACCGAGGTGTCGTAAAATACGACAGAGGTAAGTTGACGTCAGGCAGGCGGCCGGTCGTAAAAACGCAGCCAAATCATGTGACAGCATGTTTATAACATGTTGTGCCGACCCCACTTAGAGTGGGATATGGGCAGGAAGATGATGATGACTTTTATTACTCAAAGGCTGACTGGAAGCGCACCCTTCTAGGGATAAGTCCGCCTTTATACATGTGCTTGTTTTAATTTTTTCTTTCTTTTTTCTTAATTTATGTAGAAAAAGAAATAAATAAAATAAGTAAATAAGTTGTTGAAAAAAATTGTGTTGACTTTTGAGAACATTGCTGCTTATTTATTGAATACATGTTAAGGCAAAATATTGTTGTTATAAATTATTATACCCATTCGAAAAAAAGCCCTAATTATTTTCGCAGACATTTCTCAGCCATTACTCTACCAGTCATGTTACTATCTATCTTTTACTCATCATCTTCCTGCCCTTATACCACTCTAAGTGGGGTCGGCACAACATGTTATATACATGCTGTCACATGATTTGGCTGCGTTTTTACGACCGGCCGCCTGCCTGACGTCAACTTACCTCTATCGTATTTTACGACACCTTGGTACGAAAGAGGGTGGTCTATTCTACTAACCGGATACCACACGGTGGGTCAACTTACCTTAGTCGCCTTTTACGACACCTCGGTAAGAAATGAGGTTGGTCTATTCTAGTCAGCCGGATACCACACGGCGGGTCGACTTACCTTAGTCGCCTTTTACGACGCCTCGGTAAGAAATGAGGGTGGTACTGTTCTATTCTGCCGGATACCACACGGCGTTACTATCTATCTTTTACTATAAAATAATTATCATTAAAGATAAAAATTGTGAGTTCTATTTGTGGACAACAGATACGAAACGTCACTACCAATATAATTATGTCAACAAAGGCGAACACGCCGCTCAGCTGTCGCCTTTTGTAAGCTAAGGAAAAGAAAACCTAACACCGGTCTCACGGACTTGATACCGAAATTACAATGCAAAATAAAGCAATAAGAAAACAAAGTAGGTAATTATAATAAAACTATATTTTTTTTACCTACCTACCAATCCACATTCGAGCAGCGTGGTAGGTCTCAGCTCCAATCCTTCTCTCCAAAAAAACGGAGAGAAGAGGCCTATGCCCAGCAGAGGGATAGTAACAGGCCGTTACTTACTTTTTCATATTTTTTTACTGGTTTGAATGAAAGTTTATTAAGTAATGAAAATCATCATTTTCCTCCTATTACCTCACTCTAATTGAGGTCGGCACACCAAGCTACAATCATGTTATAACGACTAGCCGCTTGCCTGACATTATCTTACCTTAGTCGTATTTTATGACACCTCAGTAAGAACCATAGTAGAATAGACCACCCTCTAGTGGTCTATTCTACTTAAAATACTACACGGGGGGTCAACTTACATTAGTCGCCATTTACGACATCTTGTTTAGAAAAGAGGGTGGTCTATTCTACTCAGCCGGATACCACACGGTGGGTCGACTTACCTTAGTCACCATTTACGACACCTCGGTAAGAAATGAGGGTGGTGCTATTAAGCCGGATACCGCACGGCATACGGACATTATGAATATATTAAGGTTAATTTAATTCTATCACAAATAAATATGCAAAAGCAGCATAATAATTATTTCTGGTAAAAACTTAATTTAAGAAGATCATTAGCACTTAATTAGAATCCTTGTGCTATAGTAATAAACCAAATAAACACTGGGAGGGTTAATTGCGGTCGGCCGCTATTGCCACAAACAATATAAACGTGGTTCTGTATACATGCATAAATTGGATTGCATGGTAACCCCTATTGACATAGCTAAATCTAATTCAGAAAGTAAATCTAGTATCAATAATAATGTAATTGAAATATCTATATGTATACTTATTATAAAATAAAGTCCCCTAAAGCTGTCTGTATGTGATCGATTTTCTCAAAATGTACGAATTTATGTACGGTTTTTACTTAAAGATAGTGTGTGTGTGTGTTAGTGTAGTAGTGGATTTTTCTGGAAGGTTTCAGTTAATTGTACATTTGTGGTTGTAAAAACTCGCCTGCTGGGAGCTTTAGTCACTTGCGGCGCTTAAAGCAGCGGAGGTACACAGTGTTAATGTATAGAGAAAAGTATTACAAAAAATTCCACGATAGCATATCTCTATCTCTTATCGTATTCGTTTTTGTATTTATAAATCTTTAATATTTAAATGAGTTAATCTAATTATAATTAATGAAAATGTCGATTTATCCCTGTTTTCGGTCACTGAAAAAATTCTAAAATGATACATAGAAGTATATTAAATTTTAGCTATCATTTGTAAAGTTGTGATAGCTCAGTGGGTAACGGACGGACTAAAGAAGTGAAAATGCCTACGATGTAGCCCCTGTTATAACTAACTTTTTTTTACTTTTTTATTCTTTTATTTTTAATAAACAAAATCCGAGCATGGTTCGGTCACCCAGGTACTTACTCTATTTATGCCTACAAACTTACTATATTCATATTACTCTATTTTTTTTTGCACGAACAAACCAAGTTGCTTAGTAATTCAGTAACTACATCATAAACACCTGAGCCTTTTTTGGCCTCAATTTAAGTGATAAAATACCCACAGTAACTTTTTTTTGTATTCTAAAGTATATTATGATAGTGGAAGAAAATTTAAAATAAACATGAATGTAGTTAATAACTTTATTTAATTCATTATTAAATATACTGAGATAAATTCAATTACAAGAAATTTAGTTATTTATAAAAATTTAGTATTGACTTAAAATAAAATTAACTTAAATTTTTACTAGATATCTCTTCCCCTATTATTATAAATATTTCATATATATTTAATATCTTATAGTATAGTGTATTATATATTGTACAGTATTGTATATGATTTAGACATATCATAATTATTTAATTTAACCTTGCCTATAATTTGCCATTGTATTCTTGATTGTATTATTAAGGTTGCCTGGAAGAGATCGCTGGCTTAGCGATAAGGCCGCCGTTTGTGCAATTAATTGAGTTCTTTTTTTTCTTTAATTTAACTTCTCTAGTTTTACATAGGCTAAAAAAAATGTTATTTTTCTTTTGTGGATTAATGTGTATTGTGCAATAAAGAGAATTTCTATTCTATTTTCTATTCTAGATATCATAAGATTTTACCTTTATCTAGTCTGAAGGGTTACTAATCTTTACATCACACAATACCAGTTGACAGAGTTTATAAGTGAAATTTCCCTTGTTGATCATGTAACTGAAATGAGTAAGCTCGTTGAACTTTACTTGTTAACCACTCGTCATGTTATCAGTTTTTTAAACATATGCATTATTTTCTCTTACTACATATTACAGCAGAACTTCTTCTCTTTTTTGTATACAGGCTGTATCTGTTACTTCGTTTATCGATATATGAGCTTCAATTCTACTAAACTCTTTTATTTATTTCTTTCATTAATTTTTCTTTATTGTACATACATATTGGTAAAGATTCGTCCAGATTCGTCCAGATTCTATCAGACGGTGAGGGCTACTATGGATCGGAACAGGTGGAGACAGATTATACGAAGGAAGGCTTCAACGACCACGATCCTCAGTAATGAGGGACCAATTGAAGAATTGTTAAAGAGAAAAAAGAAAAAAATATCACGAGCACAAAGGAGGACTTATACCTTAAAGGGATCTCTTCCAGTCAATCTTTAAGTAACAGAAGTAAAAAGACAAGAAGTGAAATACGGATGATATAGAGAGAAAGAAAAATAAGGAAAAACTATGTATCTAGATTAAAATTTGCACTCCAGACAATATAAAAGTAAAAAATGATTGAATTTAACTATTAATTTATAAATTAATTTTTGTAAAATAAATGTATAAAAATGCTACGAATAAATAATTACTTGAGACAAACTAAATTCTAGTCTATGGCAAACATGATATAATATGTGACTCTTTCAAGCCGTGCGGTATCCGGCTGAGTATAATAGACCCCCTTCTTTTCTTACCGAGGTGTCGTAAAAGGCGACTAAGGTTAGTTGACCCACAATGGGGTATCCGATTAAGTAGAATAGACCATCCTCATTTCTTAGCGGGTGTCGTAAAAGGCGACTAAGGTACGTTGATCCACCATGTGGTATCCGGTTGAGTAAAATAGATCCCCTCTTTCTTACCGAGGTGTCGTAAAATACGACTAAGGTAAGTAACGTCAGGCAGGCAGCCGGTCGTAAAATACGTAGCCAAATCATGTAACAACATGTTTGTTTGTAACATGTTGTGCTGACTCCACTAAGAGTGTGATAAGGGTAAGAGGATGATGATGATATTAAATTCGTTATCATTCAAATTAGAGTCATCGTTTTCGTATTTCAAAACATGTAATTACTAGTTGAGCATTCAAATCAATAAAATATGAGTGCATAAATCAAATAAAATATACCTGAATATAGACAAAAAATTCGAAGCGAAAACTTTTCGTAGTTTCGGTTCAAAAAATATGAAAAGCTCAACCATCTGACACAGGTGATTCGGTTACAAGCAGACAGAAAATAAAAAATGATTTAAACGGTTTTGTCCCATGCGGTAGTTCATATATTCGGCTTCAACTATAAAAGTTAGTCAGATTACTGCTATTGGCATTTTTTATGTTCTATTCAATATTGGAATATTGTTTTGACTTTTAAATCATTTAGCATTTGATTTGAGAACTTGTTTCTTTTATTCTATTAATTAAATTATATTGAAACATACTATTAATCTAAGGTAAGTTGACACGCCCTATGGTATCTGGTTGAGTAGAATAGACCACCCGCTTTCTTACCGAGGTGTCGTAAAATACTACTAAGATAAGTTGACGCCAGAGTTGGCTGTTCGTAAAACACGTAGCAAATCATGTGACAACATGTTTATAATATGCTGTGCTGTCCTTACTTAGAGTGGGATTAGGGCAGGAGGATATAATTACTGATCTATTTTTTTTAATTATATTTATGAAGTTGACATTTTAGTGCACTCAATACTAAATATTCTCGTAATATGAAGAAACATACATTAGGATTCGGAAAACTTTGAACTGCCGTCATATATTTTCAACTTTTGCCAGTACGTGATCGGCAAACGAGTGAGTGTGTTTTGCAATAGGCATTACAAAGTTATTTCTGTATCATGTAAAAATATCTCCACGATGTATTTTACTTTACAAAGCTATTCTACAAAATTTAAACAAAACGTTGTCATAAAAATGTAAATATACTTTATAAACCATTTTTATAGACGAATATAAAACGTTGAAAATTGAAACATGCGATAAAAACTTTCAATAGAAATAAAAAAGCCATTGAAACTCGTGGCGCGGTACACGAATAATTCTGAAGAAGGATAACTGCGATCCTTATCAAACGTGAAAAATTCAAAAGGATTTAGAAAAACCCTAGTCGAATCTTTGTTTAGCTTATAATCAAAATAAAGAGACAATAATATACTAGGTAAATGTCTCGCAATGTGAATTCATATTCATTGCAAGACTTAAAGCCTTTCATTTATTTATTTATTTTCTTTATACATACATATAAAGAAAGAAAAGTAAAAAAAGAACATGTACAAAGACGGACTTATTCCTAAAAGGGATCTTATCCAGTCAACCTTAGAGTAATAGAAAGAAAAGGACAAGAAGTAAAATACTGGTGTAATATAGAGGAAAAGAAAAGAAAAATAATGAAAAACTATATACAAAAATTAATATTTGCACACTTAACAAAAGATAAAAAATATGCAATATAGATAATTATTTAAATTTATATAAATTTAAGTATTTAATCTAAAGTTATAAATTAATTAACCCACTCTTGAATTTCTCTTAAATCAACATATAAACGAATGAAGCTTTCATTATTGAATAAGAACCAATATATTCCGCCTGCCCTTATCCCACTCCAAGTGGGGTCTGCCAGCATGTTATAAACTATGCCAAATATGCTGTCACATAATTTGGCTGCGTTTTTACGACCGGCCACCTGCCTGTACGTCAACTTGCGTTAGTCGTATACTACGACACCTCAGTAAGAAGGAGGGTGGCTATTCTACTTAGCCGGATACCACACGGCGGGTCGACTTACCTTAGTCGCCTTTTAAGACACCTCGGTATGAAATGAAGGTGGTACTATTCTACTTAGTCGGATACCACGGCTATATTGAACAACAACTAAATTTGTTATAATAGACGTATCATGATTTCATTGCGTAAGTTAGAATGTCCACTGTATATTAGTTCTCCTCTATTTGTATTAAACAACTGCGCTAGTGTATTCACACATCTTTAGGCAATGTGTTAGACTTTAGGCAACATATGGCAGACTAAGCAACAATTCTTGCGTGAACAGTACAGTGGCTTCGTTTCAGAACTTCGAGGCCATTTACTTGAATTAAACTGTTTGCTTGCGCAATGTGGCTAGCTTTATAAATAGTTATATTTATGTATATGTTACTTTGTGTTAATATTTGCTAGTAAAAAAGTAAAAAGTAAAGTAGCGGCCGGTTACACTCCTACTGCTGAGAATAGGTCTCTTCTCTTCGTTTCCGGAGAGAAGGGTTGGAGATAGGACCTACCACGCTGCTCCAATGCGGATTGGTAGGTTACACATAATAAATCTCTAGAGATATGCAGGTTTCTTCACGATGGTTTCTTTCACCGAAAAGCGTGTGATAAATTGCAATTATCAATTAGACACATAAGTTTTATCAGAAACACTCACTGGTGTCTTCCCGGGTTTGAACCCGTGACCTCTTCGAAAGAGTCATACGGTGTTACCGCTGGGCTATCATATTTGCTAGTAATGTAAATTAAATACGTTTTCTATCTCTCTGTAAAGGCACTCATATTACAGACTATTACAGGGATTTTTTTAGTTTACACACCTGTCTAGCAACGGTCTGACCTTACCTGCCCACAGTACATCCTGCTGACATTACAACTAGACTTTTGCGAGCAATTGGTTGCGTTGTTCAAAGTTTTTATCGTTTTAAATACTATAGGTACTCGTAGTAACGAATTGGAGAAGGTAAACTGTTCCAACATTTGGTCACTGTGTATTCAAAACTTCGCCGAAAACTTTAATTTTATTTAGTTCCTTTATATTAAAGGATAATAGTGGCCCTAAATTGTTAAATTTAATAGCTGTTGAATTAATTCGGCACCTTTCAATAGCAAAGAAAAACAGAAAATGGTATATAATATGTATAATGTGTATAAATAGGGTGTAAATACACCTAGATATAGTATCTGCGATGAAATCAGTATGTGGTGAGTAATTTTATAATTGGATCGAACTTTTAATCCACTAACATGTTCCCTTTAATCATAGGCAGTTCATTTATGTATCATTATACAGGGTCCTCCCGAACAAACACCATATGTAAAACAGCCTATTAATGTCCTGCTCTGAACAAAGGGATAATGAGAGGGTTTTCGTTATATGTTGGAGTAATGTTGGGGATCGTCAAGCCAATAGGATTACGTCTCGCAAATTCTATTCCTTTTAACACAAATTTGTAACAAGGCAAAGAAGTAAGTCCCAATTTGATCTAAAACTCTTTTACTTATGCATAGTATCTCTTGACTACGAATTGAGCCTAAAACTGTCTATTTGTTCCTCACCAGCCAAATTCTACTCACTGATAATTTATATTAGCTAAATCACCAAAATATCCTTGTATTCTATACTAAATTTATTTTAAAATCATTTTTGAGTTATATATTACAAAACAAAAAGTATAAGCCGCATTTGAGGGTGACAGGTGCGGGACGACAGTAACAATGTAATTACGTGAACAAAGGCGAACACACCGCTCAGCTATCGCCTTTTGTAAACAAACAAAAACAAAGTCCCCTAACACTCACCTAACGAATAAGAGGAAAAACGCAAAATATAACTGTTAAAGGTCGGTTCAAAGTGCGCACCTATACACTGCCTTATACACAGTGTACCAGATTAAGTATAGGTGCTTTAAAAATGTATTCTGGAAGACCCTTCATACATTTTGGTATATTTGAAAGCGAGTATCAAATAACTACGTTATTACAACAAGACCCAAATTTTTAAAAGGGGTGAGCAATTAATACGTGATCATTTAGCGTCCCTGCCTGCCAAGGAAAACTAGTAAGTAGTAAATTAATTGTAAAGTACATGCTTTTTGTTAATAAAATTGGTTGTCCAAAAGTAATAATCAAATTATTTTACTATAATCCGTGATAAAGTAAAAGTACTTGTTTATGAATAAAGAATAAAGAAAATTTTGAAATTGAATTCAAATCATATCACTAAAAGAACCCTGAATACCAATATATCGCAATACATTCAATGCTTCATTATACGTATAATTAATAATATCCACTTGTACGATATTAAATTGGTTGTATAAGGTTGGCATTACACGAATTGCTCGAGACATTAATTGACATACACGAATCGATCTTGCAGTCAGAATTAAAAGCTTGAAGCTCCCATTGATAAGCGCGCCGCCAACCGTCCGAAGCAGTTGGTGCTCTGCTCAAGCGGTTCGCGTATGAACTATGAACGTGCATAGAAGTCTGTAGGTCACCGTCCAGTGGCACCTAGTAGCGATCCAACCTGACTGCTTTAAGCTGTCCGTGTATAACCGTGTATAAAGTTGAATGTTATTCTTTACTTCGCAAGCTCAGTAAAACTAAAATTTTATTTTTTTAAACTAAATTAATTATTTCGCACAAAATTCTGTACGTTAAAATGCTCACCTATTAGAAACCACCCCTATAACACATAGGTAAAACTTATAATTGAGGAAAACATTTTCACGAATTAGAGAGAAAATTTTTCAGTGAAATTATTTTCTTTCGTGAATGCTACGTGGAGCAAATGAACATCATAAGAGTTAATTTGCAGTTCGTAGCAGAGACCGTGAGAAATATGGACTGTATTGTACCCATTCATAAAGTAATAAATTCTCGTAAAATATTCGCTTGGAAAGGTTCACAGGATGTGCCCCACTTCCTCCTAAGACCGAGGTGGAGTACCCTTTCCGGAATTAGGCTCATTCTCTACAGTTTGGAATAAATAGTTATTTTAAGAGAAAAGGCATTCATGTACGCCGTTTATTGCATAATACCAAATTACGGCTGGTTTGCCGATGGCTGGGAAAAGTTTTACTTTCTCATTGGAGAAACGGATTGAATATTACAAATACACATATCCTAGGAATTCTCTTGAGATAACCAGTTTTGATTTCGTTAAAATAATATCAAATAATGGGATATTTTATATAAAGCAACTAGCGGCCTGCCCATGCTTCGCACGGGTATAAAATATATATCCCATGTCAGTCAGTGTAAAAAAATGATTAAAATCGATCCAGTAGTTTGGATTTATTCATTACTGCCCGTGGCCCGCACGCGTTAAATTTGGAGAAAAACAATTTCCTCTCCCTATACCAAGACGATTTCCTGCTATCTTTGGAATATCTAAACTCATATAGTACATTTTTACTTATTTACTTTTACATTTTACCTATGTATTTTATTTTTACAATTAATTACAGAATGTCTTTAAACAAACTCTTAAAAGATTCGAAGTGCTTATAGGTCTAAGCGCGGCCTCCTCGCGGGATTTTAAATCTGTAATATCTCCGAAAATGTTCACTTAAATTACATGCTGTAAACGGCAATAATGATCTACATTAAATCAACAATTTATTTAAGGTACTCAATTGGATAAGGATTAATGCTGTATTGTATAAAAAATGCTTTGAATATAAGGCATCATTTTTCGTAAAAAGTAAATGAAAAAGACTGCTATTGTGGGTTATCCATAACAGATAGATATATACCATCGCGGACTTTTCTGTAGACCTTTTTAAGGAGTACAAATACTTAGTACATCATTTTGATAAATCTCGTAGGGTTTAGCCTGCGTTTGCAATGTAAGCGGAAAAAAATGTAATTATTTACAGAAACCTCAAAAATTACAGTATTTCTCTTCTTCGTATTGAATGTTATTATACGTACAAACCTTCCTCTGGAATCACTCTATCTATTAAAAAAAACCGCATCAAAATCGGTTGCGTAGTTTTAAAGTTTTATGCGTACATACGGAAATATTGACTTTGTTTTATAATATGTAGTGATAGTGATGATATAGTTGTGAAATAGAAATTTAAATAAGTGTTTTTTTCGTGTGCCATCGGATGTTTAAGTTAACACGCCAAAGTCAATTAAAACGGTAAATACAAACACTAATAATATAAATTCGGCACTTAGCAACAGGGGAGAAAGCACATAAACGCCCATATACCTATATAAAAAATACACCTCAATCATATTAGATTTGGATCAGCTTTGTGTGGAAAAAAGTAACATGACATCAAAAATTGTATAAAGTAATTTACGTGAATTATAGTTCACAATGAAACCTGTATTAAAAACTTCGCTCCAAGTAAATTAAGTTTCAGTCCGTTCTGTACCCTTCACAAAAAGAGAAATTTGTTTGGTCAGTTTTGATTGAAATGCCACTCAAATTTATTGATCGTTCTCTGCGTCCCCATTAATAAGTATGCAGTAAAGCTTCGCATTTGTAAGTATCTACACTGCATGTAAATTTCAAGCCCTATATTCTTAACTTAATTGATTGTTACAATTAAGATAGTGACATATCTTTGAATATTTAATACAAAAGTAAAACATATTTGCTAATTAATTTATTAAATTAATATATTAGCCATTATATTTAGTCATTTCATTGACTTAATTTAGTTAGATACATTGTAATACTTATTTCAATGCAATTTATCTTATGGAGATCCGAACTAATCAAAAACTCTCTTAACACCTATGAGTTTTGTAGGCGCTTCGCTACGCTTTATTGTTATTTGCCACAAAACAACTTTTTTGAACTATGTCACTTCAATGCCAAGCGATACGTACCAAAATGATGATTGGATCGTGTGTATAAGAGAAAAGCAAAGATCGTTTCACAACTCTTTTGTTATAATTTGATGTCAAATAGCTCGCGGTGAAAGAGCTCTATCAGATATATGTAACGCTCGCATAGCGTATTGCTGTCACGAGCTGAAATAAGATCTCCAGGGTCTATTCTCTGTGTAATTTATGGCTTCTAACCATCCCCTTTTGATAATATTTTTATAAATATATTTTTGATGAATGTTTATTTTTATTTTTTATATTTTGTAACTTTAAAGCTGTTGGGTACATAATTCAATGTTTTGCAAATTCAAGACATAATGGCCCAAGATCCCGTGAGCGCCAGACCTTCGTCATTATATAAAAGCTGAAACTTTGTCAGTGCATGCTCCCAACACAGGTAAGAACGATGGTAGATTATGGAATTCGGATCATAGTGGCTTTGGGAGATACGAGGTACTCAATGTTGCAAAATTCCGAATTAATTTCGTCATAGTATAAAGCTTGATCTTTTGATATTACCTTTAGAATAATATTAAAAATCACGTCAGTCAATGCCAGACACTTAAAACAACCTAACTCGCCATCTCGTTCGCACCTACCCGTATATATACTTCCCGCTCTTTCCAACCGCAACATTTTATGCTTGTCTGGCTGGGGTAGGAACTATAGAAAATGTTTGGCTAAAGGGGAAACATCATATCATTCTTTTCCCAGTAATATATATTAAAATCAGCTTTTATAGTATGACGTAAATAGAAGTCAAATTTCATGAACTTTAAGGGTGTCTGGCAGGGGGATCTCCACTATGCTAAGTGTGTAGTAATCTGGTATTGTTTCTTTACTCCTTTATTCAGTATCTTCTATCATTTCCGTCGAACTTAAAAAACCAAAAGCTGCCGCGTTATTATAAAAAGCAATACCACTCCACAGAGTCGCGGAACATTTCTGTACTAATTGAGTTATTGCTAATTGGGGCTTCCAACTTGTTTCTTTTATTTGGCTTTGAAAAAAAATTGGGACGTATCAAGTGCTTTAAAATGACACCTTAATGTGTGTTAGGTTGTATTAGTAGGATGTTAAAAAGTCAGATAATATTAGAATGTATGTCATAGATACCTTATTTACGCCTCATGAGGTTTTAATTCATACTTTTAAACTTATACATTAGTATTACCATAGGCATTTAGCGTTTGGATTAATAAAGTCTGCATAGCTGGTTAGATTTTTATAATTGAGAACCTTTTGTGTTATTTGTAGATAGGTCATCCTTATTCATGATAAATATACTTCACCCATTATACGAATGGGTAATATAGGTGAATGGGTGACCCATATTCACCCATCCTTATATACTTCACGCAATCATACCCTTACATGCATTATCCACCATAATAGCAGCATAACACTTATACCAGTAGTAGTAGTTAAATATTACTAGTTTTTCACCTATTTTACACGCTGAAGATGCTTAATTTTTATGGCAAAACCTCATCAAACAAATGCTTTTTCTTTAAGCAATTTTTCTCATTTTGTTAAGCCGCTTAATCGCCGCCATCTTTTATTATCGTTATATATAAAAAGACCGTGATTCACCAATAACGAAGCCATGGCAACAGAACAGAAGTAAATCCAGGCCCTAATAAAATTTGTAATCGCCTTTGAGCTTTGAATCCAATAAAAATGCTTTTTAATGATACACTTTACAAAAAAGTCGCCCCTCGGCTAACGAAGTTGCTATGAATATTCTTGAATATTCAACAGGATATGAATCACAAAAATTTACGATGTAAAACTTAGTAATTAAGTAAAATTTAAATGTAAGGTCAAATTACAAAATAAGTATTACTTAACATTCACAATGCGGTGTAAAACAACCGCATTGTCCGTAAAATTGTATATATTAAATATAATTGACATAATAAATTCCCAGTGTATTTAATATATAAGCAAGGGTTACAATGTTTAAAGTAAGTAGGCGTGTACCCACCCAATCAACATCATCATCTTCCTACCTTTATCCCACTCTAAGTGGGGTCGGCACAACATGTTATAAACATGCTATCACATGATTTGGCTACGTATTTTACGACCGGCTGTCTGCCTGACGTCAACTTATTTCAGTCGTATTATCCGACACCTCGATAAGAAAGAGTGTGGTCTATTCTACTTAACCGGATACCACACGGTGAGTCAACTTAACTCGCCTTTTACAACATGTCGGTAACAAATAAGGGTGGTCTATTCTACTCAGCCGGATACCACACGGCGGTGTACCCAATCAACATATTATAAATAGTATCTTTATATTTAAATGAGTTAATCTTGTATATATATATATATATATATATATATATATATATATTTTCTGAATCTCGGAAACGGCTTCAACGATTTTCCTGAAATTCATCATGCAGAAAGTTTTAGGGGAGAAAAACGATATAGCTAGGTTTTATGGAAAAAAAAATCTTTTTATCCCTGTTTTTGGGCATTAAAAAACACTAAAATTTATATTGAATTGAATTTTCGACATTAACTGTCAAGTCAACGTAGCTTATTCGGGGAACTAGCAGCCTCGAGAAACGTAAATACCTGTGATCGATCCCCAACTAAATTATTATTTTTTCCGTCGTTTTAAGTTTTTTTTTTGTGAAAAAAATTACCGATCAAGGCTCGGTCACCCAGATATTATAATTTAATTATAACTAACGATCCGGGGAGACTGTATCTAGTCTACTTATTTCCACAAACTACTACTGCTTTGTTGACTTATTTCAATAGTATACAACGCATAAATAATAGGGGATCTAATAGCCGTGCATGCAGAATTTCCTTATGGACACTGTAGTCTTTGATTCACAACTACACTGACTTTAGTATGTCAAACCTTCGCCGTTAAAAAAAACTATTATACTGTTTTTGTTTGTTTTTTTATCCACAGTTTTTTCCTTTCAAAGCCAAAAAAAGTATATGTCAGAACAGAAAAAATTCATATGACTTTATGGTTTCTTAAGTTATTTTCTAGGGAAGTGTTATTACGACTGTGATAATTTTAGAACTAGTGGTCGCCTAATCATAATTATGGTTATGGTATTATATATTTTTTACAGTTTATTTAACGGCCTGGAATCGAGTCCTTTAAGGCCTGTTACAGTATTACATTACGTAAGGTTATAGACAAATAATATTAATTTCTTGTCAATTTGATCACAGACTTAAATCATAAACAAAAGAGTATATACGTGTATTCGAGTGAAAAATATATGGTTATATAGTTTTATTAATTAAATATATTTTTTATTAACTATTTTAAAAACATAAGCATTCTGTATTTTTTAATATATAGACTTATATGGATTAATAGACCCCCTTATATAATTAATGAATATCTGTACTTCTCCGTATTCCGTTGCTATCGGAAAATTTACTTGATCATTCGTTGTCACTTCATTCAATCAATGGAACCAGCAATAATCAAATATTCAAATTAAAAAAAATGAAACGAACGAACGGAACTGATATGGTCTACCAAGAGAACTTATTAATTAATTTTGTTTTAACAAATTGGAGTTAACATTCCTGTGTACGTCCCGTTTATGTGGTGAGAGATAATTTCGAAATTTAGAAGATCTGAAGAGGTGAATGTGATTATATTTATCGTAAATTATGTTCATTTTTTATACATTTATCATATATTTTTTACATTCATACGAAATGACCTTGATAATAAGTCTGAATCATCATTTTGCTGCAATAATCCCACTCTTAGTGGGGTCGACACAACATATTATAAACATGTTTTCACATGATTTGGCTAGGTATTTTACGACCGCCTGCCTGCTTTGCGACATCTCGATTAGAGAAAAGGTGATCAGTCCTACTCAGCCGGATCTACACGGCGAGTCAAATTACCTTAGTCGCTTTTAACGACACCTCGGTAAGAAATGAGAGTAGTCTATTCTTCTCATCCGGATACCACACGGCTATTGATAATGAGTTTGAATTTAATAAAATTATTTATTTTATTAGTAATTATGTTATTGGGACAAAAAAACATGTATTTACAAAGTAAAACTAAAAACTCTAAAATGTTTGTTTATGTACTTAAGTAAAGTAAGTAAGCTAACATAACAACGAAGTATAGAATAATATTGAAAATAAAAAAGCCAAGCCACGGCTAAAAAATAAAGATAATAGCCATATATTGTCTATACTTTGATAGTAGAGAAAGCTTTTAGTAAATACTTTATGTTACCTTAAAGCGGTTGGCCGTCTAAAATCATAATGTGGATATTATATCAGCGACGCTCCTAGTAGGCGCTGTCGTCGACAAGGCGGCCATTCCCGCAGAATTATCGCTACTCGGCCGCGCTACGACAGAGTTGAGGACGTACCCGCGAAATTTTATACGATGCAGTTGCGAAAAATATAAAGAAGAACAAAAGAGATTTTTCCTGTCTTACAATAATCCTTTTAGTTGTGATTTTTATAAGTAAATCGATAAAATTTTACCAATTATTAAGTTTTCTATAGAATACCTTTAAATGAGCTAATCTTGTATATATATATATATATATATAGACTGGCCCGTTGGCGCAGTGGGTAGTGACCCTGCCTTCAGCACCGCGGGTTGCGGGTTCGATTCCCGCCGACGGTCAACATATTCCAAAAATGAATTTGTTGGTCTTCGAGCCTGGGTGTATATTTGTATTCAAGTATGTATTTAAAAATTATATAGGTATATATTCACTAGTTGTCTGTCTACCATAACACAATTATTAAGTTACTTACTTTGGAGACGGACGACCGTGTGTGTAAGTGCATATATTTAATTATTTTATTTATATATGTAGATAATCTGATTTTCGGAAAAGGCTCTAACGATTTTTATGAAATTCAGTATAATACATACTTTTTGGAGCAATAAATCGATCTAGCTAGGTTTTATTAAAAAAATGTTTTGTTATCCCTATTTTCAGGCACTGAAAAAAATGATACAATATTATTAGAAAAAAAAAGGTTAACTACGCTGTAATTTTCAAAGTCATAATAGCTCAATTGGGAACGGTTAGTCTCGAAAACAAAACACACGGATCGAGTCCGAATTCATCTACAACAGATGAAAGCTGGACGACTCTTTTGTCTTTTTAATTTAAAAAAAAATACCAAGCAAATCTCGGTCACTCAAGCAGATGATATAAATACGCGCCATGTACATACATGTACATATAAATCTATTCCCCGGGCTTTAAAAAAATGTCTTAACGATGGTTTCCTGTTGTTATTATGATAAACAAATAGTATATATTTCTGAGTCGGTCCCAAAAACATAAAAGATCAAAATAGTCGGCACATATTGTCCAGATTTTATCCAAATCGGTAATATACTTATTGGGTAAAAATCTTAAAATTCAAACTGTTTAAATACTAAATTTAAATTATTTTAGTTTTATAATGATTGAAGTCGGCCAGTACATCTTTACTTTTATTATTGAATTTTTATTACACAGCTAAGTTAATATGTACCAATACGAAAAACTTATTTTGTCTTTTTCTTCGCAAGTCAATGTATTTTTCAAAAGTGTGGCTTTAAAATACACGTAAAAATTTTAACGATTTGTTTTAAATTCAATCATTTCGTGAAAGTCCAATCCGATTAACTGTTCAAATAAACTATGGATGATGGATTGAAAAATGTTGCGGACATTTGCAGGTGTTAAATCAATTACTATTTATAAAGGGATTGAATTTTTGTTGAGCTTAAAACTTTGAGTGGGTTGAATAGTTTTAAATACAATTAATTTTTACACGTAAGTTTATTATATTTTAATTATTGTACATCATTTTCCTGTCCTTATCCCACTCTAAGTGGGGTCGGCACAACATGTTACAAACATGCTGTCACATGTTTTGGCTGCGTATTTACGACCGGCAGCCTGCCTGACGTCAACTTACCTAAGTCGTATTTTACGACACCTCGGTAAGAAATAGGGTGGTCTATTCTACTAAACCGGATACCACACGGTGAGTCAACTTACCTTAGTCGCCTTTTACGACACCTCGGTAAGAAATGAGGGTGGTACTATTCTATTCATCCGGATACTACACGGCGTATTTTAATTATTGTACATTCATATATATTCATCATAATATCACAACCGAAAACTATTAACAGTGTCCTTCAAGGTTCCTTTCTGAATGTATGTAGGTATTATATTGATTGAGATGATATTTCATTTCAAAATATAAACTTAGGTCAATACTAATACCTGTGTTGCCTACGCTTTAGGTGAAACTGGGAATAACTTTATTTTATGCTACCAACGTTAAAGTTCTGATTTTATTTTATTCAAATTCAGATTATCGTATAATATGATATTCATTAAAATAGTAAATATCTATATCGTGTGGTTATATCCGAGTAACCACTGACAAGCACATATATGAAAAAGACTTATTTAATAATGTTAAATAAAATAAAATATTTTTTATTATATTTTTAGGACAAAGACTTTTGCGTAATCGTCAATCATTTTTTGAATTTTTGTAGATAAGTATGACTTTTCAGCAGTTCCCCATAACGGAAAGACGTGGTGTCAAATGCGATTTAAGAAGCTTAACCAACGTACAACAGTAGAAAGCCAAAAAACATAAACAAAAGAAACTTTTGTTTTGAGCCTATACTTCATAAAACCGTATTCATTGTGTCGAATAGGATATAATTTAAATCGAATGTTAAAAACATTCTGTTTCCGGATCGTGGAGATTTAATCAAATGTGGATTTGTTTGTGACACCGCCTTATTTGTATAAATTGAACAAATGAACTCTGAAACCCTTTTTAAAAAAATTATTAAATCGTCGTTTTATTAGTATTAAGTCAATCGTGAGCGTCGTTTTTTTTTATCTTTATAAACGTATGATTCTAACACTTTTAAATACCTATATAAAAATAGACTTACACATTCCGTAAATAACGTGCCTTAATTTTTACCTAGACAATAAAAATTACAGTATATTTTAGAAAAAAACCGTACAAAAATCCATTAAGAAGTTTTTGACAAATTTGATCACATATAGATGCCAACTCTTGGGTACTTTGTTTTAAAATAAGTATAGATTAACCATACAAAAATATACTTGCCACTCAACATTTATCAAATGATTAGATTGAAATAATCAAATCTATGTCTGAATAATTATTATGTCGTAGCGCAATAGTAGTATTATTATGATACTTCTTCTTCAAACGTCATGGCGTAGATAAAATCACTGACCGTTTAAAAAAACAGACCTCATAGATCACAGGTCTTTGATGGTGAGATTACAAACGCCACGCAGTTGTAGTAATCAGAAATGACGTGACTAGTGCTAACTGAAGATGCGCCCTATTCTTGACTATCCAAGAAAGCTATTTTGTAACAACTTTTCTATAGCCCTATCAGGTATTAGAAAGGGTTCCACAAGTGATATATAGTTCATTCATTATTAAAAATCATTTTCATATACAGATCTCACTTATGTACGAGTATAACCAAAATATAAAATATCTTGTCCTTGACACCTTGTGACCGAAGAGCTATAACAAATTGTTTTTTAGCAACTTCCGCCCGTATTTATTTGTCTATATCGGTCACTCTATATTAACTAATATCACACCCTATAAATCATGGGTATATAAATGAAAGTATCAATCGAAATGTAGCAAGTCTTTTAAGAATACAAAAATCATATAAAGAATCATTTTTAACGTATTCACTTAAGAATACATCTGCTATTTCCTCTCTCCTCGTTTTTATCAATATCACTGCAATATCGCCATTGCATCCCAGAATAATGACACGAAGCCGTTTAGACCTTGTTTGCTTACAGAGAGGAATGTACGTTATATGAGTCGATTCAGAGGCTTTAAAGGTGCGTATATTTACAGCCTTTTATAAGAAGGCAATGCGTCGTCTTCACGCCTTGTCGACAGCAAAATAAGCCTTCCCTTTCTTTGCATATCCCCACACGTAACATCGACATTCAAAGAGGGTGTTGAAGCCACGTTTTTAATATTTGCATACAATTTCATTTGAGTGCGCTCAGGCATCTCATATAAAATGTATTTGTTTTTATTCTTCTTCTCGTCATATTTTTAGCCTCAAAACCAATCCTGACTGACTTGACTGGCCTATTAGTGCAAGTTTAGACCAACATTGTCCAAGAACTATTAATTATATAAGTAGTATATTTACCAGTTGTCTGTCACACATAACACTATCATTTAATTTCTTACATTGAGGACGGACGACCGTGTGTGTAAATTGTCCCATGTATTTATTATTATTATTATTACATAATCCTTGTTTATATCATCTGAATTAACATTTATCTTTAGGCTAATATATGTATTTTTACTTTACGACTAATATATATTTTTAATTTTTCCTGTAACATTTTACCGAAATCATCTATCTTATCTGCAATCGCAAGAACACAACACCTTCAATCATAGCCTGTCTATTAATTCATATGCGGACAGATAATTTCTTAATTGAACTGGCACTCGAACTTGAAATTATTTGATAGGCATAAATATCCGTTTCATATTTGACCGCTAAATGTCTATCCATCATATTTGCCACGAAATGTCTATGTATCCGTTTCATTTTAGTTATTTTTCCAGCGGATATTGCTTTAATATATGTATCACTACACACTCCGGCTGAGTATAATAGACCAACTTCTTTTCTAACCGAGGTGTTGTAAAAGGCGACTAAGGTAACTTGACCCACCGTGTGGTATGCGGTTTAGTAGAATAGCCCACCCTCTTTCTTACCGAGGTGTTGTAAAATACGACTAAGGTATGTTGACGTCAGGCAGGCGGTCGGTCGTAAAAACGCAGCCAAATCATGTGACAGCATGTTTATAATATGTTGTGCCGACCCCACTTAGAGTGGTATAAGGGCAGAAGGATGATGATATGTATCACTACACACGTTTCGCGGTATGTTACACCTTTCCGTGGCACCCTGTATATATATATACACACACTCATTTAAATAATAAAGATATGTAATATCTACCAGTGAATTAAATGCACATAAAATGCGAAGTTAGTTTCATGTTTCGCGAACCGTTATATTTTCTATTTAAGTTTATATCTCGCTTGAACGAGTAGCCCCTTAAGACTCATAACAGCACATTATTTGTTCCTTTTATAAACTAGTGCAGTACGGTCACTAGTTGTGATCATCATAGATCAAAGTTGCGATCATAATCTTCAATTTCATGGTGGTGGTATCATAGTCTAAGTAATATGTAACTGCATAACAACAATTGAAAAAAAATTCGTCAATTTATTGTTTTTCCTTAATACTGTAATATTTTGTTTAAAGAAGTTAAGCCACTCTTGCTCTCACGGCATCATATAAAAGCCGTGTGATATCCGGCTGAGTAGAATAGATCACCCTCATTTCTTGTCGTGTCGTAAACGGCGACTAAGGTAAGTTGATCAGGCAGGCGGCCGGAACTAAATACCTAGTCACATGATTTGCATGTGCCAACATTTTTATAACATGTCGTGCCGACCCCACTTAGTGGGATAAGGGCAGGAGAATAAAGGTAGTCTGGTATATAAGCTTCAATTTGTACCAAAATTTCATCGACATTTCTTCAGCGCATTATCAAATACTGAATGCTAATTCTATAAGGTCTAATTATTATAAAAGTGTAATTAGTAATCGGAATTTAAATGTTAATATAGAGTTCATTAATAGAGAAACAGAAGTAATTAAAAAACTGCACATGTCGCTAACATCTTTTACATAACTCCAGCAACATGTTTCAAAAGTTAATTGGAATGTGTATGAAGCTAAAATTCCTAATGAGCCCTCACTCGCTGTTGAATTCCGGAAATTCGCTTTTGAGACTCAGAAATCCGTCAGAATATCCAACGAAATATAATTTAAACCATACAACTAGTCTTGCTTTCTAAACTTTAGATGATTTGATTTATTAGTTTAACGGGATCAAAGTACTGAGACATTAAAAACTTACTTGGTTTTAAAACGTTGGATGTCATCTAACCACCGTCTCATCTGAAATGAAATAATATATTTTAAAACTAGCTTATACCCGCAACTTCGTTCGCGGGGACTGTAGTCTTGGAATTACCAGTAGCTTCTGTCACTCTCCAACTGCAAATATCTCTATAGAATAATCAGTATAGTTAGAGAGATTTATAGTTTAATCAAGAGCATAATTTTATTATTTTAGTAAATAATCCGTACATGAAACAAATATTAACAGGAGACTTCCTAGATTGGGCTTATCTGTTACAATAAACTCCATATATGCACATAAAAAATTCTTAATTTTTTCAGGTATTAAATATCATTATAAATATTATAAACTAATAACGTGCAAGAAAACTTTAATAATGACATTTATATGTAACGTATGAATTGTCAATCTGTTTTTTTTAAATTACCTATATAAGTTCAGCGCTGGATTCCAAGTTTTTAGTATAAATACGAAAAAAATATATTATTACAACATTTTTAAATTATGTTTTTGTGAACATAATGTTTTAAAATAATTATCAGAATATATATTACTTCTCGTTATTTACTGTAATGACTTTTCAAATATTAAAAATGATGTTAAAAGTAAAAAATACATGTCAATTATTAGTCATTTTTTACTTATTGCCATAGACTACTATCTAAAGACTTATACCGTTTAGACGTAAACCGAAAAACTTGGAATCTGGACATTTTTGTAAATTCAATTTGACTTGATTTTGACATATCGTGAATAAAAAAATCAATAGTTTTATTACAGATGGCGTTTTGAATGTCATCCTATTTAATTCCTGTCGAATTAAAAGAATTTTTATAGCCTATATGTTACCACAGTGCATGAGGAATAATGTACCAAATTTCATCGATACTGGTTCAGGGGATTGACCGTTAAAACGTAACATACAGACAGACAGACAGACATACTGAGACAGACTTTTGCATTTTGTAATATTAGTAAGGATAACCATAGATTAATATATGTATATATAATTTATAAGATTAACCCACTTTTACCATCTTTGGTTGGCAATTGCCCACGCGGGCAATTGCCAACGGCAATAATAAAATGAATGCCTTCGAGGAATAAAAAGTGTCAAACAACATGCACCCTTCATTAACAATGATTATTAACCATAATATAACTTGGTTAGACGAAATCCTTACTCTTAAATCTTACCCGTAAGTGTGACTCACCATTCAGTTTAGCCCGTGCATTATAATGCTATCGATAAGTGTATGTTAAAATGGCAATTTCTTTAAATAATCAGCTTCAGGCCCGCCTTCAGACTATTTGTCATAAAAAGATTTTTGTGCTTCTCTTGGTAATATATGTAATTCAGTAAGTTAGATCGCTTCAGGAACGGCGAAAAACGGAAAAAATGCAAGTACCAGTATCATAGTATATGACCTTTCAACTTAAAATTGACATATCTTTTTTATTTGTTGACCGATTGTAATAAAACATACTCTATATGTTAAGTGAGGTTTTCTATTGCATATTAGTGAAAACCGCGTCCAAATCGGATCAGCGGTTTCTGAGATTAGCGGGAACAAACGCACAGACATACAGACAGACAAAAATTTTAAAAACTATCGCTTCATGTTTAGAAGCGTGTTTTGAGACGACAACACTAATTTTTTCTAAAAAATATCAAATGTACAGATTTGGCAGCTCTACGATTTTATTATATGTACTGATGATGATATTGATGACGATTGATGATGATGATATATTTAAAAAATATATAAGTATAATATAAAAGACGACGATATTTCTCCTTTATACTTATTCAATAAATAAAAAGCAGTTTTCCCAAAGTCAACTCATTTACTCTTTCTCAAAAACCCAATGACACAAATAAAATATGACAGCCACAATGCTTTTTCATATTAATGACCAACTCTATGAAGGAAGTTGTATTAAAAACATGTTGTAACAGTCGACCATCTTGACAACATTTGCGACCCCGCAAATCTCGTAAGCTGGGAATGAATCTACCACCGATTTGGAATGCTGATTGTACTGAGAAGAATAGGCAAGAAACTCAATACTTGCTCTTTTAATCTGTAAAAGAACACCGCACATGCCATGACATGACAGGACTACGCTCACGCTTTATGCTCAACTCTTTAAGCTCACGCTTTATGCCCAACTCTTTAAGCTCAACTCCTTATGCTTTTTGCACTGTTAGTATTTCGCACCTTAAGCTCACCCTCAATCACTGTCATGGCATAACACAGCTCAATTAGTGGCAACCAACTCAGCAAATACACACGTAAACAGACTCGCAAATGATAACGCTCAAAGAACAATCACCACTTCCAGGCAGAGCCTAGCTGCCAGTCGTTGCAAATGTCCACAGTCTAGGAAACAATCGGTACAACTGGAAAGATCCAGAGAACAATGGTCATTCTAGCAGACAATCCCATCGAACAAAAGTCACGGGCGCGTCTAAGGCCTCACATAACACATCGTCACGTTGATCTTACAGAGTTAATAAACCAAATACCAATCATCATTAACCTCTCCAATAAAAACTCCATTTTTTATTCCATAGCATCGCATATCGCAACTATCTCTCAAACTATACGAAATTCGCACTCTCCGCGTCGTCTCAAGATATTGATAGTCATTTGTCATTTTCCTCTGAACTCTTAAAATTTCCAGATATTCCTTTTTTCCACTATATTTGTGACTTTAGGTTACATCCCCTTCTGAATATAATTAACAACGATATTGCTCCTTTATTCTTATTCAATAAATACAAAGCAATTTTCCCAAATTCAACCCATTTACTCTTTCGCAACAATTCAATGACACATAATGACGGCCACAGATTTTTTTCATATTAATGACCAACTCAATGAAGGAGGTCGTATTAAAAACATGTTGTAAAATTGTCATATCTTTATTATTCGCTGACCTATTGAAATAATACATACCCTATATGTTAAGTGAGGCTTTCTACTACATATAAGTGAAAACCCCGTCTAAATCGGATCAGCGGTTTTTGAGATTAGCGGGAACAAACTCAAAGAGGTTCTCAATCGCAAACAAACGCAAAGAGGAAGAGATCTTAATCTCAACGATTTTATTATATGTATAGATAGATAGAAGAATAGATAGAAGAATAGAAGAAGATATAGATAGATAGATAGATAGATATAGATAGATAGATAGATAGATTCTAAAATCGAAACGCTAAAAATAATTTGATGAATAAGGCGTTACTATGCGGAGTTCCATAATAGCAATAGTCTGTAGCACGGTAAATACCCACTAAATAATGCCAAAATTAGCATTAGGTATAAAAAAATAATTTTATAAACCAAGAAGAACCGCTGATTTTAAAGTTCTGGACTAGCACTGAGCACTAATAAGTCTCAATGGCTGTCAAACAATTGAATAAAATCAACTACTGAATAAATTAAAGAAATATTGCAACATCATACTAATATAGCTATTACATAATTTCTTACCATATTAAATTCCCATTTATCAATTCACAATATGAAGTTGTACAAAAACACCGTTCCCAGCATTTGAATAATTAAATACAAGGAAATGTTACATAGCTTCTACGTCTCAAGACTAATTGAATACATGATCTTGTTTGCTTAAAGGATTGTTTGTGCTTATATCTCCTTTACTCTGAGCGCGTACATCGCAATAAAATTTTATTCGTCGTTCGCAATAAAATTGTAATTCGTTGAGTGATATAAGCTTCCCGGCTCCGGAATGCAGAGATTCAATCAAGTAGGGATCTGATTGTGGTACCGTCTAATTCAAATGAACGAACATGCTGTTGAAGCGAAACAGCTTTTTTGAAATTTAATTACATTGTTTCATTTCAATTCGTATTCCATGATGGGACGGAAAGTATAGACAAAGTTTGATTAAGTGCAAAGAAAAAATGTTCTTAAAAATTATAATTCTTACTGAAAAATTAACTTACAAGTAATTTTATCTCAGGCCTTTAAATACCATTGAAAAGTATTTGAGGACAGTGCAGCGATGTAACCGTAAGCTATGGCAAGTCTTAAGTCTGTTGTTCCTTAACAAGCGTTTGGACCACTGCCAAACAACAAAACATTATTTCTAATACAGTGTTCGATATCGATTTTGTTAATTCTTTTTGTTTTACTCTACAACTCTTCTTCCGCAGACAGGGAGAGGTAATAGATGTTCTAGATAAAGCTGACGCGATAATTGTAAAGACTAATCTAATCATAATTTGATAGACAGAAAAGCCGATAGAGTGCAATTTGGCACAACCGTCTTCATTATCAGGGTAATCGAAAAGGAAATTTATTTCTGAATCTCAAATGATTCGAATAGGTATAATTGTTTTTTATTAATCATAAAAAAAAGTTGACAACTATGGTTGTGATTTTTTTTTTTGTTTTTCTCAAGTTAACGAAAGTCAAACTGATCACTCTCTTATTAAATTTAATGGGCAATGTATAAAAACTACTGAACAAAACTTTTTCGTAGTATATTCGACAACGTTCTTTTTATACAGTGCACAAACATCATCGCATATATCATTATTAAGAATTAATATTAAGAAGTTTCTTCGCTTCAATTTTTTTTGTGAACGTATAACATTTTTTTTTTGTGAACGACAGTCAAGCAGATAACAATTTATGTAAGTTACCTCTCAACAAATTTTCCCTGGTATAATTCTAGAAAGTCGCTTGCAAGTTTGCGGGTAGTATGATTACTAGTTTTTAGATTCAGACTAAAGAGACGGTTTTTTTGAGAATATTTATTTGAACGTAACGAGAAATAGCCCGAAAGTTACTATTGCAGAAAAATTGTAACCTGACCAGTAGTGACGAATCACTTCTTGGTAAAACATTTATATAATAGCGCTAAGTTTAGGTCATAATATACTTATCTCTTTAACGAAGCTCGTAGAAAATCTCTGTTGTTGACACGATGGTCATTTACCCAAAGTTATTGCTACTCGTTCTCGAACGAGGTGAAGGATATAACCAAAGATTTCCTTGACCCTTTAAAGTAAAATTATTATCAAAGAAAAAAACATATTTTGTAATCTAGATTTAGTTTTTTTTATATTTTCTGTTTCGACTCGAATTTAATATATTTTTTGTTTCTCATTACAGTATTTTAGTTTTTGCGCACTGTTACCAAAGAATAATAATAGTACCGCAATCTTTTTGCCCGTCACAGAAACTCTACAAAAAACTTATCTAATATTTTGTGATGAATGTTTACGCATCTGGTATATTGGACAAACTTCGCTTATATATACGCTATAGGTACTACCTATATAGTGTATTATCTATGGGTACTACTAGTTCATATGTCACAATTATCAATATGAATTCACAAAATGAATGTGGCATATGTGTAATTCAATATTTTTAAAAAGTATACAAAAGAACACAACTGGAGTCAACACAATTAGTTTGACTTCATAATTCTTTTGTATTTATATCAATATATATTTATATATTAAAGGTTTTAAATGATTTTCAAATCATTACCAGTTAATTTTCTCAGTGCTCTTTTAATTATTAATACCTAGGTGACCTAGGTGGTGGTAGGTATTTTTTTTAAAGTTATAAATAAGTTGAAACATTTTTTAGTCTTTGACAAACCTTTAATTATCTGCGTCAGTCACATAATTCAAGTAGTAAGCATATAAGCTAACATGCACGGGCAGAATAAGCCAAAAGCTCTTAGATTGTCTTCCTTACGTCGTCGTTGACCGGTTATAGACCTAAATGAGAGCACTACAAGTAAATGGCGACCACCGTCGTTTTTGAAATGACATTGCCCATCGTTTTACGTGACTCGAGCAGAACTCTCTGTTTAACTTGGTTAGACACTTGGTTTAAAATATATTAACAAAACAGACAATATATAAGAAAAGTAAACTATTATATTTAATTATTTGGTATAAACACTTGGCTATCACTATTCGTGTCATAAAAAATAGAACTAATTATAATGTATTAGTTTCGGGTACATACCACGGTAATTTGTTTTGATTCGCCGATATTTCATGCAGTTCCGTCGTGACCACGATCCATGCAACTGGGTCGAAATATCGGCGAATCAAAACAAATTACCGTGGTATGTACCCGAAACTAATACATTATAATTATCTCTTCAAACCACGAATATTCAAGTATAAAATCATTAAAAATAGAACTCTTTGTATAAACTAGTTTTTAATAATAAAGTTCCACAACGATAGAGCCAGCTATGCTGGGAGAATCTCTGCGTCATAAGATAAGAAATGAAGAGTTTCTTAGAAGGATCAGAGTCACCAATATAGCTCAGCGTGTCAGGAGGAAGCAGAAGTAGCGATAGGACATTGTGCGGAAAACCAATGGGCGTTGGAGTCTTAAAAGTTGGAATAGCAACCCCGCACCGGAGAACGCAGCGTTCTCTACGAAATGAACTCACGACCTAATTTAAAAGGTGGCGGGGAGCCACTGGATCCAAACGGGACAGCTTTGTGTTGTAAGAGACCTATGTTCATCTGTGGACATCTATCGTTTCAGAAGAAAGAGAAAAAACCGGCACATTTAAATTTCTTCTACTGCATTTTAAAAGTAGATAAACATGAAATATTCATATTTCTAGCCAAAAATTTAAAATTAATTTTCGAGTTCGGCATTAGACACATTAATTTATCAGCTTCTATTACACATTTCAGGTAGCGAGCGTGGCTAATTTGCACGCGGCAGAAGCCAGAAGCTTTTAGATCGCCTTCCTTCCGTCGCCGTTCACGCGCTACGGACCTAAATGAGGGCACTCCGACTTAATGACGACCGCCGCCATTTTGGAAACGACACTGTAATCGTTTTCATACACGTGACTTTGTGACACGACCAGCAAATTTACTTTTAGTGTTATAAATCAGCAGTCAAAGAGGGTGAACAGCCAATACAAATACAATCCTATCCTATTAATATTATAAATGCGAAAGTTTGTGAGTATGGATGTATGTTTGTTACTTTTTCACTGCGTATCCGCTGAACCAATATCGATGAAAATTTGGCACAATTATTTCTCATAGACCGGAATAACATATAGGCTACGAAAATCCTGTTAATTCTACAGAAATACGATGACATATAAATGCGCCATTTATTATCGACCTATCACACGATAACAGTCTACGCGAACGAAGTCGCGGGTAAAAGCTAGTAGTACATAACTGAATCTGAAAACTTATTTTATTGATAACTTTGTAAGTCGAAAGTAAATTAAATTCTTCTTCCTAATGAAAAAACTGAAATAATGTTTTTAGGTAAAAAAAAAACCGTTTTTCCTTAAGGAACGGGAAAAATATATAATACATTATTGAGCGTATTTTAACATTTACGTTTACGTGAACGAGGTCGTGGGAAAGTCTTAATACTCAAATAAACGTAAAAAACTACAGCAGATTTTTTTATATTGAAAATACCAAAAAATTATGATATTTATCTTCTCCTATCATGCAAAATTTATAAAACAACATATTTTCTACTTATTTTGACAATAAAACTTAAAGAGAATGCTTTAAAAATAAAACAAAATCTTTAGTGTTCCACTTTAAATACGTTTGCTATTTTGGCATCCGTCCAAATGCTTGTTAAGGAAACTAAGGGACTTAAGCGGTCTTGCCACAGTTTCTTGTTATGTATACATATTGACAAATAACTTTAACTTTAAGCGACATAATTTTATATATTTCAGTACTGACTAAGAGATGGTTGGTTTCTGTGTATACGTACATATAGTACCTGAGTTGACGAATGGCAGGAGAGAATACAAGCGAAAAGTATGCTGTGCCGACCCCACTTAGAGTGGGATAAGGGCAGGAGATTGATTATATTTTTAAATAGTAGGTATCGTAACTAAATTAAAGGAAAGCTGATAGTGGTGCTATGGTGTTCTAAAGAATATAATTTTGAAATTTGTATAGAAAGTTTAAACTCTAAATTACGTACAAAAGTTAAAATAATATAATTTTGCTTTTATCCGCGATGAAGTAAAATGGAGAATATATATAATGCTAAATGTAGAGTGGACAACCGGTTTGCATACCTGATACATGGATTCGTCTGATACAAGGATTCTTAAAAAACACATGCACAAACCTCCAGCAAAGCCACTTCAATACACAAGCACTACACACGTTCACAATCACAAACTCAACAAACGTTTCGCCCCGGAACCGAAGCATCATCAGGAGATACACTCCACGACAAAATCGCAAAGCGAAGCCTTACCCAACCAAGTGGAAGGTTGTGCATGTGTTTTTTACGACTCCTGCATGTATCAGGTATGATAACCGATTGTCCACTCTACATTTAGCATTATATATATTCTCTATTTTACTTCATCGCGGATTATAGTAGAATAATTTTATCATTACTTTTGTATTATGGATCTCCGCAAAGTAACGCCTTAATTAAACACCGTAAAGTAATTTGGCAATGTCGACTGGCTCGTTGGCGCAGTGGGTAGTGACCGTGTCTTCGGCTCCACGGGTACCGCGGGTTCGCTTCCCATCGAGGGCTAAAATTTTCTTTAAACGAATTTGTTGGTCTTTGAGCCTGGGTGTATATTTGTATTTAAGTATTTAATTTAAAAAATATATAAATATATATTCACCAGTTGTCTGTCACCCCTTAACACGAGTATTAAGTTACTTACTTTGGGGACGGACGGCCGTGTATGTAAGTGTCCCATATATTTATTTATTTATTATTTAAACTGTAAAATTAAAACATTAATTTGATAATCGTTTTATAGTAGTGAAGGACTAAGAACAAACTGAAGACCACGTCATGAACTCCAGTCAAATGGGCTTTAAATTATGTTAGCATAGATTTTATTCTGACAAGAATAGGAAATAATTCTTCATGCCCCGCCCCCTTGCCTCTCCCTCTCTGGTTTTGTCATCACATAGCACTAAATCTTTGTGCCTGTACCCATTTCCTTCCTCAAATTTTCTTTAGGCGGGTATTTGCGAAAATAACCAAAATTTTATTACACAAAGCAAATGAGATTTTATTCATCTGCATAAACATTTTTTTACGCTGCTTTTAAGAAAAGTATCGTATATTAATTATCTTTTGTATATATTACTATAAACTATTTTAAATTATTGTCTTATACGTACAATTATAATCAAAACTATATTTATGTAAAAAGAGGGTTAAAATTTAAAAGACAAACCAAATTACTCAAATGTTCTCAACAAATATTGTAAAGACCGTTTCAGATAGGAAAACAAATATTCAAACTATTCAAAATGACTCGAAGCCAGTTGTAATGATTAATAATTTATATTATATTAATTAATAATTAACGATACATTTCATTAATATTCCCAAAAAAATCCATTTTACTATCTAAGAAGACGGAAGAGCAACTGCCCAACATGAGCTTGACCCTTGATGGCCTATATAATAACACTGAGGAGCGATATGCCCATCGTCCGCCTTAATTTACGATCTCTTAACCAATAACACTGTACAGAAAAGTCCACTACCTTAACTTCCTCAACATTTAGATAGAGGAGATACGTGCTTTCTACCTTAGCTTTGTCTTCGTACCCGAAGAGCTGAAGGAGAAACGTGCCCATGATCGCTGCTTGATCCACGATTGACTATACAATGAGATGAAGCAACAAGGTGTCCACGATCTCCTTTTGCTTTGCGAACTCTTCTACAAAGAGGCTAAAGAACCTGTAGCATCATTATCCTCCTGCCCTTATCCCACTCTAAGTGGGGTCGACACAACATTATAAACATGTCACGTTATTTGGCTACGTATTGTACGACCGGCCGCCTGCCTGATATTAACTTGTCTTGTCGTATTTTACGACACCTCAGTAAGAAAGAGGGTGGTATATTCTTCTCAACCGGATACCACCGGTGCGTCAACTTAACTTAGTCGGATTTTATGACACCTAGGTAAGAAATGAGGGTGGTAAAGAACATGAAGCGTGTGCAGCAATAATTACAAAAGAGCACTACAGTTCAAAGTTAATACAATTAACATTTTAAATAATACAATTTGGAACAATATTAGTGTTTAACATTCTACAAATGACCTTTAATTTTTAGATTAGTAACATTTTCTAAATGCATTTATAATCAGAAAAAAGCTCCTTTCTATAATAGATTACTCTACAAATAATAATATTTTCTCTTTTTTCTCAAAAGCGTCTTACCAGTCGGAAGGTAGGTACATCGTCGGCTCTGCTATAGCTGGGCCGAGTAGCGATAATTTTACGAAAATGGCCGCCTTGTCGAGTACAGAACTTGCTACGAACTCGGCTGGAATAATAACTCCATTACGGTTTTAGACGGCCCACCACTTAAAGTGCTTAAAAGTAAGCAAAAGGACTTTTTAGGAAACGTGTATAACTTTTTCCTTTTGATTATTTCGCTTTGCCTTATATTGTCTCTCTTCGTCTGAATTAATAATACGAGTGTACAAAAAATAAATTCATTTCTTCATAACCGTTCCCAAGTAAATAAAATAGGTTATATTTTGTATTTAATGCTATATTTATAAAATTTTAACGGCCACGATATATATAATACTAGCTTTTATTTGCGACTTCATTCGGGTGATAGCTTGAACATAAGATGGCTTTTTCAATGTCGTATCTATTCCTGTAGAATTAACAGGATTTCTAAAGCTTATATGTTTTTTCGGTGTATAAGGAATAATTGTGCCAAATTTCATCGATATTGGTTAAGCGGATTCGTCGTGAAAGAGTAACAAACACGCATCCTTACTCACAAACATTCGCATTTATAATATTAGCAGGATAGGATAGGATTTTGGTGTTATATAAACTAAGGTTCAAATCCTTATTTGGAACAAGGACGAGGAAGTAAAACACACTTTTGTATGTTATCAATCCTCCATTATACACAAACAGATTGCTGAATTAAAAACGCCGTGTGGTATCCGGCTGAATAGAATAGTACCACCCTCATTTCTTACCGAGGTGTCGTAAAAGGCGACTAAGGTAAGTCGACCCGCTGTGTGGTATCCGGCTGAGTAGAATAGACCAACCTCATTTCTTACCGAGGTGTCGTAAAAGGCGACTAAGGTAAGTTGACCCACCGTGTGGCATCCGGTTAAATAGAATAGACCACCCTCTTTCTTACCGAGGTGTCGTAAATACGACAGAGGTAAGTTGACGTCAGGCAGGCGGCCGGTCATAAAAACGCAGCCAAATCATGAGACAGCATGTTTATAACATGTTGTGCCGACCCCACTTATAGTGGGATAAGGGCAGGAGGATGATGAGATTGCTGAATTAAAAATTAAAACTGACTTTGGCCTTCCTAAACTGAACACTCTTAATACCCCAAAGTCCATCAGTTCTTCGAATTATTTTCCCTACCCATTACTAAGTGCAAGTGGCTGTGACCTTGCCTTCAGTTCCGCGGGTCATGGGTTCAATTTCCGCCATAGGCTAAAATTTTCTAACAACAATTTGTTCGTTGTCGAGTCTCGGTGGATATAAGAAATAATTCAAACTTATACGAATATTTATTTACCAGATCTCTGTCACTATAACAAAAGTATTAAGTTACTTTGGACGGATAACTGTGTAATTGTCCCATATTCAAAATCAAATTCAAAATATTCTTTATTCAAATAAACTTGTAAACAAGTGCTTTTAAATCGTCAACTCTACGGCTGGTTTGGAAAGCTGTTCCTACCGAGAAGAGCTAGCAAGAAACTCGGCGGTTGCTCTTTTAAAAAATATAATTCTTAATACTATTTACATTAAGTCGTTACTGTCTTGTACAGGTTCAAAGAGAGCTATATCCACACATTCTTATCTTCCAAATAATCTTCAAGAGTATAGTAGGCTTTCTGTATCAGCCTCTTTTTAACAGTGTTTTTAAACTGATGTAATGGCAAAGCTGAAATTGATTGCGGAATTTTATTATAGAATCTTATACCAAAACCCACAAACGAATTACGTACTTTTGCAAGGCGCAAAGCAGGAGCCGCAAGCTAATGTCGGTTCCTGCTTTGTCTATTGTATACATCGCCTATCGTTTTATAATTCTTTAAATTTTTATGTACATAAATTAGATTGCTTAAAATATACTGTGAAGCAAATGTAAGAATACCTGTTTCCTTAAACTTCTCTCGCAGGGAATCACGAGGTCTTAAATTATAAATGCCACGTATAGCTCTTTTTTGTAAAACAATAATTTTTTCACTTATCGCGCATTTACCCCACAGCAATATTCCATAAGACATAAGACATATATTTATTAAGTTCTTCAACTTCGCGACATGATAAGCTACTCGTAAGTTATCGTGTATAGTAAAGTACAGATGTGCGCCGAGTCGTTATAACAAACGGTATAATGAGCATTGGAGCGATAATAACTCTAGTAGTCGTAAATGCTTTAAGCTAATAATAATGTTGGGTGATTGTAAAATTTCAAATCTATTAAAAAAGTAGAATTACCTTTTCAAATTAAATGCTCAAAGGTTTATAAATTTTAAGCATAACTTTTTTGTATAGATGCCGTACTTAATAGAACTCTACCATCAACATTAGTGACATCCTGATATAACACTTTTATATAGTGTCTAATTTTCAGTCAAATTATGACCATAAATGAAACATAAGGCCAAACTTTTAATGTAACTGGAGCATGTTTTTCTCACAGACTATTTATTAAACGCAGCCCTTTTGCGTGTCACGCCTAACTGAAATCTTTTTGTGTTGGCCGGAGGCAAACAATTAATGTCGTTTATAAAGAAGCATTCAAAGCCTCTAGGCACTAGCAAATTTTGTTCATTTCTTTTTCATATCTACTATATTACTTTAAAAACTACTGAAGTAACAATAAAATTATTTCGCTGTAATCTGCGTTTGTTCACATATCACACATACATGCAGGACAAGCCGCGACACGTATCACAAGACGCCGCCAACACTAACACTCGATTCAACGTTGTGGTAGTGTGTGTTGTGCTTGTATTGAGTATCATTACTTTAAGTTTTTAATCTGTCTCTTACTTCAATAAATATTTTTACTAAGTAAATGAATATTTTATAATAAAATTACTATAGTACTATACTGTGAAAATAAACTTAGGATCCCCCTTTTTAATTCCTCCTTGGTGTGAGGTTTTATATAGACACCAAAAATAGTTTTCATTTTTAAATTTTTCATATCAGTATATTTACATATGACATAATCAAACAAAGCTATTCTAAAAAGCTTCTTGTCTTTTTTTACATGTATGCTGAGATTGAACCAATTTGAAATTCCTGCAAGTATAAATTGGAGATACAATGTACAATGAGTTTTATGGTTTACCGGTCCAAGACAGCGTACATATCAACGAAATATATTGTGCTCTTTACCATCCTTCTGTTCAAGATAAAAATAATTCATTCATCATTCAAAATTCATCTTTATAATGTTCTTGAATGATATAAAAAATACCTACCAGCAAAGCTATCTAGTAATATTTAAAGGTAATCTTAACTTAATTTATAGAATTAGGCGTTACTTTGCGGAGATCCATAATACAAAAGTAATAATAAAATTATTTTGCTATAATCCGCGATGAAGTAAAATAGAAAATATATATAATGCTTAATGCAGAGTGGACAATCGGTTATCATACCTGATACATGCAGGAGTCGTAAAAAACACATGCACAAACCTCCACCACCGCCACCGTGATACACAAGCACTATATACGTTCACTATCACAAACTCAACAATCGTTTCGCCCCGCAACCGAAGCATCGTCAGGAGATAGACTCCACGACCAAAATCGCAAAGCGAAGTATATAGTGCTTGTGTATCACGGTGGCGGTGGTGGAGGTTTGTGCATGTGTTTTTTACGACTCCTGCATGTATCAGGTATGATAACCGATTGTCCACTCTGCATTAAGCATTATATATATTTTCTATTTTACTTCATCGCGGATTATAGCAAAATAATTTTATTATTACTTAATCTTAACTTATTTCGTTTAGGTGTGTATAATACTAATGAAGATGGTGTGACCAGTTCCTAAATTGACATATAAATATTTGAGCGTCTATATAAAAATGCGGTTTGTCATTTAAATTTATTCGGGTAATAAAAAGAAAATTGTCTTTGAATTTCTTCGCTAATAAAATGTGAAGAATTATTGTGATTCATATTCTGTTGAATATTCAAGAATATTCATGACCGGTTCGTTAGCGAAGATTCGGGTCCATTTATGTAAAGTATAGGATTAAACTGTAATTTTATTGAACCTAGTTTTAACAAAGTTTGAAAAGTCTCTCTCCTAAAAAATACTTTCAACTTTCGACAAGTGATTGCTACCACAAGAATATGAATATATTATTTCTTTTTATTCACTTATAAACTATAAAATTCGTTATTAAACCGGCACTCTTAAGTAATAAATGATCCTTGTAACATTGTTATAATTATAAACAAATTCCCTCTCGGCCAAATACGATTATAATTCATATAAAATAAAATTCCAAATTCCAAAAAAATACGTTAATACGTATAAGATACTCATATACACAGGACGCAGGGTATATTACAATAGTAAGTCAAACTGGAAGAACAATTTTAAATACGAAGTTCATAATCCAATTGGGGAGTTACCTAAGAAACTCTTGGGTACTAAAATCTCATTAACTTTAATTACCTTGTTAATGAGTGGAAGCTTCATTTAATTTGATCGTTACTTCGCCCATACAGATTACTTTGCATTCATTATTAATATTAGTTAAATTTAATTAATAACAAGGTTTCACCATGGATTCACATATCCAAATGCAATAAAGATTTATAATTTCCAAATATGAATCCGACATGCGGTCTCAATTAGGGTAGTAAACAACATAAATTTCAATATTAATGCAATGCAAATGCAATTCATTATGCAACAATGACGATATTATATGGTCAGAAAATAATGATTATAATCCAGTAATCAAATTTATAATTTTTAAAGAACATAACCTTTTCATCTCAAACTCGTGACATTTGGTTTTCTAAACAAAATTGCTTGCTAAAAAACCAAGAGAGAGATATGAATTTTTATAATTCCATACATTAAAATATATGGAATCAATCCAACTTAAAAAAGTTTTTAAAATCACACAATTTAATCTTTTGTATTTGCAGTAACCGTGACCGCCGTGTGGTAACCGGCTGAGTAGAATAGAATAGACTCATTTCTTTCAAAGGGTGACTAAGGTAAGTTACCGTCAGGCAGGCGATCGGTCGATCCCACTTAGAGTGGAACAAGGGCCAGAATGACGATCTGTAGTACCCATAAGTTCCATACTGGTTGGTAGAGTAAAAAATACTTTCAAATATATTTTAATAAATACCTAATGTACTATGCGTTTTTTTCCAGTTCTCAACGAGAAAATTGGAGTTATTTAATTCTAGCATGTTAATTAAGCTTCGATTATATCGAGTATTTTCAAGACAGTAATGACTAAATGTAACTAGTAATAAGAATTATATTTTAAAAAACAACCGCCGAGTTTCTTGCTGGCTCTTCTCGGTAGAAACAGCTTTCCGAACCAGCAGTAAAGTTGACGATTTACAAGCACTTGTTTACAGGTGTAAAAAGAAATAAAGAAATTAAAAAAAAAATCTTGAATAAAGAATATTTGAATTTGAATATCAATAGAGCTCCAAGGTATTAGACGTGAGCATAGCAGATAGACTGACAGATAAATTCTCGCGTATATACTATTAATATGGATATCTTTGTAAAGTAGCATGAAATGAACTTTAAATTCCCTCTGAGAGTAAAAAGTGGTGAAAATAAAACCAAAACACAACTGGCAAAATTAATGCTAAATGCTTAAGCTTAATGGAAAAGGTAATAAAGTTCATTAGGTGTCGCAGAATAACTTTGTTATGTTATGCTCAACTTTCGTTTAGGAAAAAGGCGAGGTCAAACACTTAGCTTCGGAGATATAAGATTGCAAAGAGTTAAAGTAAATGAAGCAAGCCTTACGAATCTCTTTGATCTTCAAAAGCTGTATTGAAATGTTCCTGTTATTTATCTACAATTGTTTTACCGTATGACATATTGGTTCTATCAATGCTAATAAAGTAAATATATATATGGCCTACTTGGTATGGCCTACTTATAGGTCATCATCATCCTTCTGCCCTTATTCCACTCTAAGTAGGAATCGGGTCAATTTGTTATAAATATATCACATGATTTGGCTACGTATTTTAAAGTGGTCTATTCTAAATACCATACGGTGGAACGACTTACCTTCGTCGTCTTTTGCGACACCTCGTTAAGAAATGAGCGTGGTCTAATCTACTCGGCCAGATACCACACTGTGGTTCGACTTACCTTAGTCGCCACCTATTCTACTCAGCTGGATACTAACTAACTGGCGGAAACATATCTATTATAGGTATAAAAGTTAAACTAGAGTTGAAAAACATCTTCCTACAGTACTTCCTGTGACGGTTTATGGCGACGTTTAATGGAGCGACGCGATTTTGATTAGTCGTCACGCCGTAAGGAATGTGACAACAAACTACGACCGACCTCAGAAAACTAGAACCTCGTCTTCTCCGGTAAATAAGCTGTGGAGACTTATTAGAGTATGTAAGTTTACCATCGCCGGCGAAGACGAGGTCCCAGATTTCTGACATCGGTTGGTCGTGGCTTCTTGCCACCCTTCCGTCGTCGTATTGACTAGTCAAAGTCATACCACCAGCCCTCCACTACACGTCGCCCTAAGCCGTGGTCCGGCCTCACAGGAGGCACCCTTAGGACGACGTTCGCCGACGCTAGTAGAGCTTCTGCGCTCTACTCTCCACATTTCGCAAATCGGCGATGCTTCTGCGCTCGCCCGTCCCACCCGGTGACGCTGTAAAAGCCTTTAGGTCTAACAGCATATAGTCAATTGGAAAAAAAAAAGTTTACCATCGTGATAATAAATAAATATATGGGACACACACACGGTCATCCGTCCCCAAAGTAAGTAACTTAATACTTGTGTTATGGTAGACAGGCAGATATAAATTGGACTTTTTGGTACTCCCATAGACGGTGAAACTAGAATCTTGATGACATTGTTCTTTACTAATTGCATTTCATTGAGATATATCAAAAATAACAAAATATATAACGTCTACTAAATTTTAAAAGCAACGATTTCCATCTTATGCTGGATCAGATATCTTTAAACGAGAGCCAAAGTTTGACCTATTTTAACTACAGAAGAAAGAAGTAGGTCCTTTAAGTATGATATAAAGAAAATTCTGTATTATTTATAGCATAAGCTCAATTTATATTTATAATATAAATACAAAAGTCCCTCTGTCTGCCTGTTACGTTTTTATTGGTAAGCTAATAAGCTGTAGGAATATTAATGAAATTCGGTATAATTAAAGCTTATATATCAGACTAATATATAGGATTAAAAATCCTTTTTTTCCTCTGGGAATGAGAAAGCAGTTACAAAACAACAGAAGGTTTTTTCAAAGTATAAGTTAACTGGTAATATATAACTGAAAAGCAACCGCTATTACACTGTTACTACAGTTGTCAAGTTTATTAATTTATTCATGAAATTCAGTAAATTTCTGCTACTCTGCTGGATTTCGGGAAGTCAGGAGGTACCATTAGTGCACGCCGTGACGCAAATTACGGCTTAAGTTTAGTTGCATTGTGCATTACGAGCGAGTTTGTATTCTGCTGCACACTCAATAACGTTCAACTCGGAATAAGAACTTGTGATAAGATTTAACTCGGTTAACAGCAATATAATATTTCTTTATTCTAATCTTATCAAAAAAGCTGATGTTTGCTAGCTTATTACTTCAAAAATGTTATATTTTTAGAGCAAGCTCTATACAACAACACAACGCAATAACGTGTAGCGAAGTTTTATTTTGTAAATCATCTGATTTGACCAAAAATCACACAGGTAATTGTCACACAGGCAAAAATCACACTGGCATTGAGTAATTGTCGTACGCGATAGTATTCATTTTCAAAATTCATTAAGATATTCGTTTAAATTATATGGGTGTATTTTCAATTACAATATGAAAATCCAATAATGTTAAGTCTAAAATGCTGAAAGTAACTAACGTGTATATTTAAGTTGATATGGATTTGCACGCGTCTAAAAGCTTTCCTCCAACCGCGTTATACTAATAAATTTTCTTAAATCTTAAAATAGTTTTACAAAGATATTTTAAAAGATAGATATATATCATCGAGGTAGCATAATGATCCTATCAAAGAGAAATGTTTTTATTATATATTATTTTGTTATATCTTAAAAAGGCTTAGCGAGCGCTTTCGAGCTGCCAGGCCAATTCACTTTTTCCGAAATATTCAACAATCATTGTCATACTTCATTCTGTTTACATAAAACCTTGACCAATTATACACTTAAACCTTAGTTTATGAATAAAACTAACTTAAAATATACCATAAAAAAATAAAAATATAAATATACTATGAATAAAAATAAGCTTAGTTTATAATAACGTAAGTTCAACTTACGTTAGTTGCGTAAGCGACACTTCGGTAAGAAAGAGCGTGGTCTGAATAGACCGGACTACTCAACCGGATACCACTCGGTGGGTCAACTTACCTTAGTTGCCTTTTACGACAACTCGTAAAGAAAAATGGTGGTGTAATGTACTCTACCGAAAACAACACGGCGGGTCGACTTACCTAGTCGTCTTTTACGAGGCCCTGGTAAAAATAAGGGTGGTCTATTCTACATAGCCTGATATCACTCTTCAAGCTAATAAGCTTAATAACATTGATAATGGAAATTAATGAGAATATTATTTTGCTATAATCCTCAATAAACTTATCGCGGATTATATTCTCATTACTTTTGTATTATGGACCTCCACAAAGTAACGCCTAATTCTATAAATTAACATTTAATCGGTAACTACCTACATAAAATGCTAATACAAATAAATAAAAATTTAAAAACCATTTCAAATTTATTTAAGACACAAACATTAAATTCTCTTCCTAGAAAATTTCCATATGAAAAACAAATTACGATCTCAAACAAACACAAAAAAAAAACTCAATCTGCTGCAACTCTTCGTAGCGGTAAATACGTGCTAATTTTCATTTTTAGTGTTCCGAAACGGGCTCCTCCGAGTATGAAACTGCAATATTTCTGTGATATACCTACAGCACAGCAGATACTCGTAATTTACATAAATGCTTTGGAACAAGATTAAAAATACAACCTGATAAAGTTTAAGTAGCGTAATCCTTTTTATAACAATAGTAATATAAAAAATCATCATCATCATCTTCCTGCCCTTATCCCACTCTAAGTGGGGTCGGCACAACATGTTTTAAACATGTTGTCACATGATTTGACTACGTTTTTACGACCGGCCGCCTGCCTGACATCAACTTACCTAAGTCGTATTTAACGATACCTCAGTAATAAAGAGGGTGGTCTATTCTACTTAACCGGATACCACACAGTGGGTCAACTAACCTTAGTCGCCTTTTACGACACCTCGGTAAGAAAGAGGGTGGTCTATTGTACTTAACCGGATACTACACGGTGGGTCAACTTACCTTAGTCGTCTTTTACGACACATCGGTATAAAATTAGTATGGTCTATACTACTCAACCGGACAAGGCAAGATTCAAGACAATCATATAACTTTACATTTGTAAAAATTCAAAGCATTAATTAAAAAGTATTCTTATACTGTTAAAGCTGTGGTAGTCCAGTGGTAGCACCGTGCAACTCTTTCAAGGAGTTCACGGGTTCTAACCCCGGGCAGAAACCAATGAGTTTTTTTCTGTTGAAACTTATGTGTCTAATTGCAATTTTTCACATGCTTTTCGGTGAAGAAAAACAACGTAAGGAAACCTCTCTTTTTCTGTGTGAAATGTCTCTAGATAATTCTGGGGATATTCTTCTGGCGCATTGGAGCAGCGTGATAAGTCTTAGCTCCGACCCTTCTCTCCAAAAACGGAGAGAAGAGGCTTATTCCCAGCAGTGGGATAGTAACAGGCGGCTACTGTAAAAGGAGCTTAATACTAAAACGAAGAATAGAGAATAAATAAAATTGTTATGAATATCAGCAGCTATCACCAAATATCAGAAGCAACAAAACATAAAACAGACAGGACCCCTCTTCATTATTTTCATATGGATGAAAGATTAATACGTTTACGTTTGACAGCGAACGGAGAAAATAAGAAAATAATTTTCCTCTTTCATTACTACACGAAATTGTATTCGCAGAGCCTACCTAATTTTTAAAGTATTAAAAAGAGAATCCCTGTAATCGGTTTTCATTTCTGAAACGGGTATGGTAGTAAGGCAATAAAACCAAAGCGACTCACCGCCCAGCCTTATCTCCCACGAACAGGCCTGCGAATATAAATCTAAAAATTGATAGCAATTTATATGTTAAACATCGGTCTGAGTGAGATCTTATAAGCTTACTGGGATATATTGAAGCTCGAAAGTTGAATCAGGAGGTGAACCTCATACGTTGTATATATGACTATACACTCTTTCTAATATCTGTTATAAAATTCAGCTTCTATGTATTATTTGCGGTATCAAAAGCAGAAAATACTCTACATATCTCCTGTCGTCGTTTAAAATTATTAGACAAAATTTCTATATGAGGTTTTTATTACATACTTTTTATTTCCTAGTCCCAGGGATGGAAATTTCAAAACGTCATAATTAATATAAGACTAAAACACCGTAACGTAGAAGGACTTGGTTTTTTTGGATTATAAAAATCGCTGAGAAATAAAACATAGTTATTTAACCATAACTGTCCAACTAAATACAAGTCAGCAAATTTTAATTTAATATTTTTTAAAATAAAAATGATGTTTTATTTTATAAGCTTTCATTTTCACCTATAAAGTAACATAAAAATGTATTTTCTTGCATCGTGCGTGATCATTTTGAAGTTAGAATGGCTGTAGTAAGTTGTCCTTACAAGATAGATATATGCCATTGTAGACTTTTCTGCAAACCCATAGAAGAGGAAAAAATCTGCCATACATTGTTTTATTATATCTCAAAAAGATAAGGCAGTGTTTTAATGAAAGCTCCCAAGCCGCTTAACTCTTTTCAACCTCATAATTCATATAAGTTCCACGAAACTTCATTAAATTATTTGACTAAGCTTTCCTTATGTATTGCTATGTCTGTTGGAGAAAAGTTATCGAAAATCGGTTTAGTAAATAGTTAATTGAATTTATCGCAAACAAACTGATGGATAGATGCAGCTGGCGACTTTGTTTTTTAATACATAGTGATGTATATCGAAGATTTTTTTAATTATGAGAGCAGTAGCACTGTTATAACATAGTATTATAATTTGATTAGCTCTTAACTCATAATAATCCACTTCTTTTTATAATCTACCAGCTTTTATCCGCAACTTCGTTCGCGTGGACTGTTGTCGCGTGATAGGTTGATCATAGATGGCTTTTTCAATGTCATATCTATTCCTGAAGAGTTAACAGGATTACTATAGCCTATATGTTATACCAGCGTTTAAGGAATAATTGTGCCAAATTTTATTGATATTGGTTTAGCGGATTCGCCGCGAAAGAGTAACAAACATACATCCATGCTCACAAACTTTCGTATTTATAATATTGGTAGCATAAACCTAATAGGTATTAAGTACTGCGAGCGTTAATCCCTTATATTATTGCTAAGCAATGGAGATTACCGCGATCTTCTATTGTTTAGGTGCTGCGTAGATACCTCACGATACGTTTAAATTACTTCTTTTATGTTAAACTATTTGTCCATAGTTAGCTTTATATTTTGATCATGTGACTTACCACAAGGGAAATTTTAAAAACAATTTTGTACAAATTTGTAAATTTCTTATAAATATACGTATAATTTGAGAATGTTAATTCTCCAACTAAGTACAAATACTATCATTGGTTTAATTTGTCCCTCTTAAGCTCACGATCGTTACTCTAAAACTAAAATGTAAATAGACTTAGCAAAATGATCAAAGCATTACGTTACCTTCAGATATACACGTACAATGTTGTCCCACCGCCGGGCACCGTGACCCGCTAACAGGCCTATTTCCATTTCTACGGTCAGGTCGACGCACTAATGTGGGTAATTATTGTGCCTCCGCTACTTTAAATACACATACAAATGTCAGACTTACAGGTTCATTCGCACTGAACATGCTATTTCAAACCGAAAGTCTTCCAGTTAAAACAGAAAATCGTAACGTCGATAGATATTTCGTCTGAAACACATTTTCCTAATAGTTACACAGCCAAAGTGCAGCTGAGTGAAAGAAACCAAAATGAACCAACCGATGTAATGTTTTCGCTTCATGAGTCTCTGTAGGCTTTCATCTATTCGGTTTGCATTTTATTCAGTAATATTTTAAGTGTGGTACTCATTTCTACATCAAATGTTATTAAGCTCAGAATGTTACAAGTAGGAATTATTAATACTATGTTGAACACTGCAAATGATATTATTTTTGCAATATATAGAACTGTTCTATATCAACGATAAATCAATACTAATATATAAAGCTGTTTTTTTTTGTAGACACAATAAACATCGCGCTAAGATGAATAGAAGAGGATCAATAAAAACATTGGAAAATTGTAAAATTTTAAGTTGTCTTTGAGTGCACTAAGTAAACGGTGAAATTTATTCAAAAATCTCTTATAATTAACTCATGATAACTACTTTTATGTTCATAATTTCAATTTGGGAAAAAAAATGTGACATGCTTATTTCAACGCGGGCGAAGCTGCTAGCATAGCTACTATAACATAAATGTGCTCTGTTGATAACCAATTCGAAATACGAGTACGATGTTATTTATGAGAATTTATTTCCGTTTACTAAATCGATATATGAGAAATTTACTTTGTAAAGTTGGTGGAAGAGGTGGTTGATAAAATGGTTTTGATTTTAAGAATGTTATCTAGAAAAAAGGAATCTTGTTTAATTAATAAATTTGGCGAAATTTGGCGATCCCGATCAAAAGCCTGTTTCCTGTTCAAAAAACATTTAAAAAATTGCTCCAGTCACAGATAAACATTTTCAGTAAATAACGAGATCCGCGTGCGGTGCGGCGAATAAATGCAAACACGGGGACGCGCTCAGGATGGTAGGTATTTGTTTTTCAGCCTTGTCGCTTTTTTCTTTCACATTAGATATGATTTATGACACGTTATTTTTCTGAAGAGCCGCCGCGTATTTTTTTTCACTATTAAATCTGACTCGCGTCTATTCGTTAAGTTCTGAACAGAATTAATGTGAAACGCGAATTTGTTATTCTGGTGTTATGGAACAAGGAATGTGATTAATTACTTTTTCAATTTCCTTTTTCTACGGGCATATTAAATGGACATATACTTAGTTTAATTATAAATCCTTAACTGCAATTTCGAAACTTGACAGTAAAGAGTTTTAATTATTCAATAAGGCTTTTTTCCTATTTTCGTAATCGAACAATTTGATTGTTAACAAGTCTAATATTTAACAGGAAATATCTTATTCTATTTTTAAAACTCCTGTGAAAGGAAAATTCTTTTTAAAAAAGGTCTGTGGAGATTTTCTAGGTAACTTTATTGTAGATATTAGTAGTTCGTGGCTATAACAGTAGATTAAAATATAGCACTATAGCACGCTGTACCAACTTAAACAAGTTAGATAGTTGAAACCTATGTTGCAAAATGTTTAACAAAGTAAAAATTTTATATTAAGTAATATGAAAGTAATCAAAGTGAGCAAACTATATTGGATGTTTAGAAACAGGACAAATAAATCGAATTTGCCTGCATAAATCAAACGCCGTAGAGACCTAAGTTCGGGCGCGTTGTAAATCGCTCTCAAACTATAATTAATCGTCCGATGCAAGCGAACTAGTTTCAGTAAAATTATTTCGCTAAAATTATTTCAGACTCCTGTTTTACCTTTGAAAACTTTATCCTTTCCTAATCCTCCTAGATTATTACCGGTCTAATTTAAAAATTAAAAAAGGAATACAATATAAGCTATAAAAGAGAAAAAAGTTTTTTCAACTTTATGGGACGGGGGACACGCATTCGGCGCGAATTCCGTTTCCATTCAAATAGGCTGAAACACTCAAAATGTAGGATGGCAATTAATAATGATAGGATCTATAACGTCAAAGTATTTGTAGTGTATTCAGTACATTTATATGCATCGGGGCCCTCAAAATCCGACTAACAAACTATAAATTGAACTATTGAAAATTTCTCCCATATTCGAAATAAGAATTACAGTGAAAGAATTACAGAGAAGTGGAGAAGAAAAATATAAAAAGGCAATTAATAATCTCCCAATTTTAAAGATGGTGAAATATGTTGTTTATTTACAACTGTGTGCTGAAGACAATACCTTAGTACTTTTATGTTAAACAATATACATTTTATATTATAGTAACATAATTATATAACATATATATAAGTAATCATATATTATCAAAGTAAGCCCAGTCTATCATATTATTATAATCTGCACAATCTACCATTAATGCGCTGCCGTAATTTAATTAACTAAATTATATTGCGTTTTCAGATATCAATTAAGTTACGGAATACAGTTGAACGTACACCTAATTATACAAAATTAGTGTTTCACATATCTAATAATTAATAATTACATGAATTTTCGATGCTTTGAACTATTTGTAATATTAAGCTCCTATTAGTTAAAAAGCGTTGCGGAATGGATAATCTTTGGTTCCCATTAGTGATAATTAGTTGGTTTAATTTCTCTTCGTTATTATTACATGTTACATTATTATTATTAGTAGTAATGAGACATTATAACAGTTCTAAATATATAAACATTCTTAGTTTTCGTCGTAGATGATGTATAAGATTGCCGGAGTGTCGGTACTTTAAGAAACTGCTTTCTTTGAAATATGATTTGAGAAATATTTTATAGGCAGATCCAAAGCGAAAAATCATCGACAAGCTACTTCATTACCCATGAGTCACTAACAGAAGCTGACTATTATCAATAATTGCTAGGCGCTGCTTTTCCTCCCAAAATTCCATTTGAATAGTGATCGAGTTCTATATATCCATTGCCTCCTTATAGAGTACAGAATCTATGAGAAACACGTAATAAAAAATATCAACGACAGATGGAACAATAAAACTAAGTAAAGTAACGGCCTTTCACTATACAACTGCTGGGCATATGCCTCCTCTTTCCGTTTTAGAAGAGAAGGGTTGGAGCTAAGACCTACCACGCTGCTCCAATGCGGATTTGTAGGTTACACATATCCCCAGAATTATTTAGATATGCAGGTTTCCTTTGACCGAAAAGCGTGCAAATAATTTCAAATATCAATAAGATACAAATTTTACAGTTATTAACGGAAAAACTCGTTGGTGGAACGGAGTCTGAACTCGTGACTTCCTACAAAGAGTCGCACGGTGTCATCGCTGGACTTTCACAGCTTGGTTGTATAATTTAGTATTTGCTACTTTTTTTAAATATCCAGAAACATTATAATAAATAGTCTCACAATTTTGTATACGTGAAACGGCCTTGTATTACAGTATTTCAGATGGACTCAAAACTAAGATGCCATATTGTGTATATGATTTGTAGTTTAATATTTTCCTTGTTAGAACGTAGTCTTCTCGGATCATTAGTAATTTGATAGATATATCAATGTCATGTTTAAACAAAACCTAAACATGCCTATAAAATCAATCATTGACTTTTTTGATATTTTCTTCAACGGCCCCAGAACTTTACACCAGTAGCAAATCGTTTTTGATTTTATTCAAAAATTATTGTAACTAAATACTTCTCTTGAAATTTCACGACCATATCAATTTCCATGTGTTGTTACATGTATTTCTCCTGTATGTTAATACGACGTGTACAAATATATAAATACGCTAAATCAAAACATAAAACGTGTAGCCAACCCAGTAAACTAAGTCGCAAGAAATATATTCTTGTGAGTGTATTTTATTTCATTCATTCGGTCACCGCAAAACGACGCGGAGAGAATATATATTAGGGCAAAATGAGTTTTCGCTCTGGTTTAGTTTAATGTAATAGGCACTGACATCCTTTTTATCCGGTGTCAATTTTCCGGTCTTTACGGCGATTGAGGTTTCGTGATTACTAAAATCAAGTAAGACACTCTTAGAATTCATTATTTTTAACAATTTAAAACTTTATACTACTTACTTTATCCGCCGTGTGGTACCGGTTGAGTAGAATAGACCACCCTCATTTCTTACCGCGGTGTCGTAAAAGGCGACTAAGGTAAGTTGATGTCAGGCAGTTTGTCGGTCGTAAAATAACTAGAGAAAACTTGTTACAAACATGTTGTGCCAATCCCACTTAGGGTAGAATAAGGGCAGGAGAATGATCAGTCATTTTATATTATATTTACACCGAGTACCCGAACTCAGTAGTATGAAAACATATCTTCTTAAAGGCATTAATTTGGGGTTCGTATGTAAATTTGTATAGTAAAAGTGATATTTGTAGGTGTGAAATCCTAAAATCACAGGTAGTATTTGCTGTAGGAGCATAGTATTTATTTGTACAACTCTCGAGGGATCGCCTGGTAACGCCGGCCTAATTTCCGCATGAAAGCTGAATAAGCATTCGATAGCAGATTGGATAAACATTTATACTAGCAATTATTGACGCTGTCACAAGGTAGACAGACATTGCCGATTTATTTGACGCCGGAATCTATTCGGTTGCATACCAAGGTCGTACGTTTGTACAGGTTAAGTACTAAGTAGAAAATTTCATAGAGATATTGTACTACAGTATGAAAGCCAGCTTAAAATGTGCCATATTACAATAAAGAAAAATAATAAAAAGACAAATGAGGGTGTATCTATCTCTTTTTTATGTGTGTCTAATCACACATAAAAAAAGAGATAGGTATATAGAAGATGAAGACGTAGACGAAGTATACGAGTTTCATCTCACATGATTTTTTGCGATACTCCCTTTTACAGACATGCCTATGGCTCCCTTACTCTTTCGCCTCATTGCCTGTCTATCATCGCACCGCAAGGCATCGGGAGAAGTTCCACCCTTACGTCATTGACCTTCCACGAAGGCGCACGGAGCGCTTCGCGTTCTCTTTCTTAATGCGCACAGCAAGGGAATGGAATTCTCTCCCGGCGTCTATCTTCCCCAGTTCATTTAATATGGGTTTCTTTAAAGCTAATGTGAATAGGCATCTTCTAGGCAAGCGCGCTTCATCTTAGGCTGCATCATCGCTTACCATCAGGCATGATTGCAGTCAAGCGCTCGCCTATTACGCAAAAAAAACAAAAACTCTAATAAAATAACTGTATGAAAAATTTACGTGCAAATATATAAAAGTTATTGATCCCTAACCGGTTTTTTAGCCCCGTGACCTACCAAGGGCCTCAAATCTCACGTTTTTCGGCTTCCACGGTTCTATCTAACCAACTTAATGCTTCAATAATTTGATCGATCACCTTATTTGCTAACTCTATTAAAAGGATTGGAAAGGATTTTTACGTTCTTAACTAAAGAAAATAAGCCCAAAAAATATGTCCAAACGGATTTTAAAAAATCATCTTATCAGAATTAAGATAAGGAACATACTTTTCACACGACAGTTGGTGAAGTTGGGAAAAGTTCCTTAATTCGTTTTTTCTCTTGCTTTAGAACAATTGGTTAAAAGATTAGTGGTCGAGTAAGTTATGATGAAAGTTCCTAAATATTTCACATCATCATCTTCTTGCCCTTATCCCACTCTAAGTGGGGTCGGCACAAACATGCTGTCACATGATTTGGCTGCGTTTTTACGACCGGCCGTCAACTTACCTCTGTCGTATTTAACGACACCTCGGTAAGAAAGAGGGTGGTCTATTCCACTAAACCGGATACCACACGGTGGGTCGACTTACCTTAGTCGCCTTTTACGACACCTCGCTAAGAAATGAGGTTGGTTTATTCTACTCAGCCGGTTACGACACGGCGGGTCGACTTTCCTTAGTCGCCTTTTACGACACCTCGGTAAGAAATGAGGGTGGTACTATTCTATTCAGCCGGATACCACATCCTGAATATTTCACATCATTTTAAAAAATAAAACATTTTAGATAGCTAGTTTATAATCACCTAGGATAAACATAAATATAATGTTAAGTAGCAATTACTATAAGTTACAGAAATAATATCAGAAGATATGTCAAACTAAATCTACCAACGACATAAATTGAACCACTTCGTCAACACAGCTAGCGGAATACTAATGTTATTTAATCACCTCAAAATGCTACTTTGATTGTTAGATATTTGAGGCTTGTTAATTGAAAGATACATCCGTTAAGCGAATACTTATAAGAGATATGTCCATTAATAATAATAATTAATACGAATAAGCTCTATAAAATACTAAAAAAATTCTTATTATTTATCTTACTTTCAAATATAAATATTTTAATTTATTGATCCAGGTGCCCTTATGGATAATTTATTTTTAGATAATAACACGTAGCAGTATAAGCATTAATTATTAATTTTATTACTTGTAAAATTTGTTGCTTATTAATTTTAGATTTGCGCGTGTTCTCACATTTTTTTATATTATTTATAATATCTGGGTGACCGAGCTTCGCTCGGTAATTTTTTACAAAAAAAAACTTTAAAAAAAGAAAAAAACAATTATATAGTTGGGATCGATCCTTGGCACTCACATTTCTCGAGGCTGCCGGCTAACCGAATAAGCTACGTCGACTTGACAGTTAATGGTGAAAATTCAATTCAATATAAATGTTAGTGTTTTTTACTTCTCAAAAATAGGGATAAAACAATATTTTTTTTACATAAAACCTAGCTAGATCATTTTTTCTCCCCCAAAACCTCCTACATGCTGAATTTCAGGAAAATCGTTGGAGCCGTTTCCGAGATTCGGAAAATATATATATATACAAAATTAACTCATTTAAATATTAAGATTACTGTATATTTAAGCCCGTACAACCTAGCATATATTGATCGCATTTAAGTAAACAGGACAAAGGTATTGAATTAGGTTCTTATTAATTCGTCATCCTTCTGCCCTTATCCCCCTCTAAGTGGGGTCATGATTTGGTATTTAATGACCCGCCGCTTGCCCGACGTCGATTAACCTTAGTCGTATTTTACGACATCTCGGTAAGAAATGAAGTGAGTCTATACTACTCAGCTGGATAACACACGGCATTATATAGGTTCTTATTAATTGAAATCCCAAATAATTATCAGAAATCAAACTTTAAGCAAATGAGGTTCAAAGTATGATATGTAGAGACTTACATTATCAGTGTACTAAGTACTAACATATTTCATTCACCTAGTTAATGTTAAGACAACTCAAAGTAATTAAAATAAATCGCTTTTCTAGACTAGTCTAAAGATTATTTTCAGAATAAGACGCCAAAGCCGAGTTTATCCGGAACTAGAAGAAAATTAAAAGTGTCGGTAAACTGCCGCAGAGCTTTATAATATTATTTTGAGATTTCTTGAAAATTAAATTTTCCATTTACCTCCCAAGTTAATAGAAATATAGTAGCGGTAAAATACATTACTGGTAAGAGCTCCTTATTTATATGACTTAAAGTCGTCGCTATTTTCACAGATTAACATAGAGTTTATTCGGTCCTATAAAACATTAAAATATATCTTAATTTTTGCGGAGATCCATAATACAAAAGTAATAATAAAATTATTTTGCTATAATCCGCGATGAATTCATAGCAAAATAAATGAATACTTACTTAAGAAACATACTTTTGGATTAGTATGTTTCTTAAATAAGCATCCGCCGGTACGATAGTATCAATGCTGTTGATTTAGGCATTTTTTTAATTAGGCATGTTTTCAACATGTTGTTACATGATTTGGCTTTTTTTACGACTGACCGCCTGCCTCCCTTCAACCCTTCGCCTTTTACGACACCTCAGTAAAAAAGAGGGTGCTATATTCTACTCAGCTGGATACCACACGGCATATACCTTAGTCACCTTTTACGACACCTCGGTAAAAAAGAGGGTGCTCTATTTTACTCAGCCGTATACCATACGGCACTCACCTTAGTCGCCTTTTACGGCACCTCGGTAAGAAATCAAGGTGGTCTATTCTACTTCGCCACATACCACACAGCACTTCAACTTACCTTAGTCGCCGTTTACGACACCTCTGTTAGAAATCAGGGTGGTCTAATCTACCAAGCTGGATACCACACGGCGGGTCAACTTACCTTAGTCGCCGTTTAGTAACAAATGAGGGTCGTCTATGCTTCTCAGCCGGATAGCCCACGGCACAGCTATAATACCAGTATATATACAACATATTAAGCGAGTTATTTCATGACTTTAGATACTGAAAGCCGCAACCTAGTGAATAAGAAAAAGATTGATGGTGTGCTTATCGTGATGAATGTACGTTGTAGCGTGCCATTCATCTTATTTATTACCGTTATATTAGATCCCATAAGGCGTAATTAGGTTTTTATGTCGATACTTACAATATTGGTCGCAGGTTTGCATGATTACAGGGAAGCTTATAAAGCGATGTATGCAGTTTATGGTGATATAAGTCTAATGCATAATTAGTGTGTTTCGTAAAAGGCAACTAAGGTACGTTGAACCGCCATGTGGTATCCTGCTAAGTAGAATAGATCACATTAGTTTTTTTTACCGAGGTGTCGTAGCAAGCGACTATGGTAAATTGACCCGCCGTGTGGTATCCGGCTGAATAGAATAGACCACCCTCATTTCTTACCTAAATGTCATAAAAAACGACTAAGGTAAATTAATAAAAACATAAATTACCTAGCAGAATCATGTTACATGTTTAAGACATATTGTGCCGTCTGCCTGACTTCAACTTACCTAAATTGTCGTTTACGACATCTCGGTAAGAAAGAGGGTGGTCTATTCTACTCAGCCGGATAACACACGACGGGTTAACCGTCGCTGGTATCTTAATCGTCTTTTACGACAAAAAAAAATTGTATTGAGTTAATTTAAATTATTAAGGCCTACATACAACAACTGACTAGAAACGACATCAAAAATATTATAATCGATATTTTAATTTCATAAGTTATTGTTAATAGAAAACCCCTAACTGAGATATTCATTGACACTTAGTGAAAGTCTTGTGAAAGAAGTATGAAAACTCGTCCAATTAAGCCGAATATTTGCCGTAGAAACGTAATACTTATTTGAAAAACTCTCGATCCACGGGTCATCTATTAACCCCGGCCTAATTTGCGAATGAAAGCTGAACATGAACTCGATAAAATATGTGAATATTTGTAGTACTAAATATGACCGCTTTGGTCTAGAAATCACTGATTTATTTACATGATAAAATTATAACAACTCAAGGTTTTTAAATGTTCTCAACACATTTTGATTTCTACGTTTAGAGATTTATTAAAACGTTTTTTTTTTAACTTTTAACTTTTGTACACTGTGTAAAATACAATAATTAAATAAAAAGTAGCCTATTAAACGAATTAAAAGAATTACAGATACGAAAGTTACTTGCATATAACTTTTCATATTATAAAATGGAATTAAAAAAGTAACAAACGTCCGTTTCATATTTCACTTCTTTTTTGTTTTTAAAGTGATGTGTGTTATGTTTACAAATAATACATGTTGTGCATAGCAAATTCATTGTATATTTCTTGTAAATATATTTTGTCTTGTAAATATATATATTTAAATTTTTAATAATAACTCATGAGAAAGTCTTGCACAATTTACATACGAAGAATGTCTTTGCATTTTTAATGTATTATTTGAAACAGTATAGAATCCAGAGCCCTTCTAAGTGAATATTAACCAATTTTTTTAATAACGAATCGATATTAATAATGTAAGTCGTAATATTATCAATTAAAAATATGTATCTTGTGAATTTTTAAAGATTCCTTAACGTTCGGTTATCAGAAAGCTTAAGACATTCGTTTTAAAAAACTTAATACTTACTTAGATTAGCAACTGGCTGGCGTAGAAATTTATTGAAGTGACCTACATCCGTGAATAGGCTGCAAAAGTTATCCACGATACGAGCATTTAAAAAGATAAAAGACCCTATGATACACATATATTTCCTACAAACTATAAATAAAGAAAAATTTATGAAACATTACAAGTGATTATATGAGTAACTCAGCATATAAAAGTTTACGGGCAACGCATTTGCAATATTAATGTATCGTACGCTTCTCAGTTACTTATCAAGTTTTTCTCGGTGTATATTAAAAAAGCTACAAACCTGAATAGTGGTCATAGAAATAGAAATACCCCGTTAGCAAACAATTTTTTTTACTGCGGATTTTCATTTATTTCCAGCGATAAAATCCAGTTAAAAGCTATAGGTAAAAAGAATAAAAGAACACGTATAGGAAATATAGCAATAATAAAATATGGTGAAAGATTTGTAAATATAAGTTTAAGTAAATAAAATATTTACTATTTTTACAATTTCATTTCTTTTAAATATAGACGGAATGTGAACTACCTAACATATATTTCCCGCAAGAAAGTATATATTATTCAATTATATTATCTATATTTTTTCTAACTCTACATTTAGATAAAACGGAATGTTGTTTACTACTAAATTTGATGTAATCTTACTTCTCCACCCAATTCATGCTGCTTATTATTCCTGAAATATATTTTATCCTAATGATGTGTGAACGCATCCGATACTGTGTGGTATCCGGCTTAATAGAATAGTACCACCTTTATTTTTTACCAAGGTGTCGTAAAAGGCGACTAAAGTAAGTCGACCCGCCGTGTTATCCGGCTGAGTAGAATAGACCACCATCATTTCTTACCGAGGTGTCTAAACGGCGATTAAGGCAAGTGGACCCACTGTCTCGTATCCGGTTGAGTAGAAAATACCACCCTATTTCTTACCGAGGTGTCGTAAAATACGACTAAGTTAATTTGACGTCAGGCAGGCGGCCAGTCTTAAAATACGTAGCCAAATCATGTGACAAGATGTTTATAACATGTTGTGCTAACCCTAATCAGAGTGGGATAAGGGCAGCAGTAGGAGGATGTATGAATGGGATATAAGCCAAATTCTAGTAAAACTTAAATCACAAAGAAATGGCCGAATCCGGCAAACGGCGGAAGTATGCATCTCTCATCGAGAGTTATATGTATATTTGTGCCGTTTGCAGTTGAGACCCTTGGAAAATGGAGTGAAAGTGTAAAATTATCCGTTTTAACACATCAGTTAATTGCCACTATAGGTGACAAGAGGGCTGGCTTTTTTTTCGCACAAAGAATCAGCTTAGCGATTCAACGCGGAAACACATTCTTGGGACCATTCCACGTGGGCATGATTTGTATAGTCCTATCGTTTAAGTAATTAAAGATAGATATAAAGTGTACATCTTTGTAGTAAAACTTACACGCTAGCTATTAGTTTTCATAAAATTATAAAGTAACAAATGCCAAGCGAATTCCTAACAAGCTAACATTTATGAAATCTCTTATACCGAATTACTACCAATCTATACGATACTCACGTTCGTTTTTCATAAGCACCTACTTACATCACACAGAACTCACGCCGGGGTTTCAATTTACGTGAGAAATGCTTCCTATTTAGTTAACTACGTACACCCAAAGTTCCCTCAAAGCTTGCCTTAGTATAAAGCGCGATTTCAGGTTTATTTTAGGGACAATAAGTACTCATGGTAAGTCCATGTTACCATGAGTTTTATACTAACAGGTTGTTAGTTAACTATACGTTATACGTTGTTAATTATCCGTACTGATATTATAGATGTGAGTTATTCTATCTATATGTTTATTTGTCAGCTAATCTGTTAGCACAATGTTGATTAAATTTAATATAATTGAACCTTATATACCGGGCTAATATATTAGACAAAAATCACGTTTTTGTTACGGAACAAGTAATATAATAAATTATATATTACTTACTTACTTCCTGTGGCACTACAACCCTTTGTGGGTCTTGGCCTCCTCAACGAGTCTTTTCCATTTCGCTCTGTCCCTGGCCTCCCGTCTCCAAGATGTTAATCTTCCCATGCATCGGAGGTCTTCCTCGACGCAGTCTATCCATCGCTTTCTGGGTCTACCTCTGGGTCTCTTCTGTTGTGGAATCCACTTGGAAAGGGTTTTTACTGCTCTGGCATCGTCCATGCGTTCCAGGTGACCCGCTCATCTGAGCCTTTGTGACTTGCAAAACCTGACGATCGTTTCTTTATGAATCAGCTGGTCCAGTTCGTGATTCATTCTTCTACGATACATGCCGTTGGCTTCACGCAATGGTCCGAAAATTTTTCGCAAGATGTTCCTTTCAAAAAATGCTAGCTTAAGTTCCTCTTTTTGCGTTAGCGTCCAGGTTTCGCAGGCGTAGGTCACTAATAAATTATATATAAACAATTAAATTCGAAGTTACCTTACCAACATTTAACTTAAGCAAAAGTAATAATAAAATCGTTTTGCAATAATCAGTAATAATTTTATTATTACTTTTTATTATGCATCTCCGCAAAGCCTAATTCTGTAAAATAATTTTACTTAGGCTTTTCAAGTTTCAAATTTGAAACATAAAAATTTAAAACGAGAGTTAACGCCTTTTGCTTTGATTTTTTTGTATCGAACTAGACAAACGTTATAATCGTTTTGAATTACTTTATTTATTATTTGAATTATATTGGTTGTGTAGTATCCGGCTGAGTAGAATAGACCAACCTCATTTCATACCGAGGTATCGTAAAAGGCGACTAAGGTAAGTCGATCCGCCGTGTGGTATGTGGCTGAGTAGAATAGACCACCATCACTTCTTACCGAGGTGTCGTAAAAGGCGAATAAGGTATGTTGACGCACCGTATGGTATCCGGTTAGGTAAAATAGATCACCCTCTCTCTTACTGGGAAGTCGTAAAATACGACTATGTTAGTTGACGTCGGGCAGGACGCCGGTCGTAAAATACGTAACCAAATCGTGTGACGACATGTTTGTAACATGTTGTGCCGACCACTTAAAGTGGGATAAGGGCAGGAGGATGATGAATTACATTGGTATTCAACGTTCGTTATTCTTATTAAAAAATGCAATTGTTTTAAATAAAAACCAAAGTGATTGAAAAGGTAAATAGAAAAATTGCTTCTCAAACTATAACAGGTAAGCAAACTATAATTTCTATTTAAATTAATAACAAATTGATCGGTATAAATCAAATGGCCCAAAGACAAAGTTCGTGCTTTTAGTAGATCGCTTCCGAACAAGCATTAATTGGTTGCCGACAACGACGAGTTCTAACGATAATATCCTCACTTTCATACCATTATTATATCCCCAAAACTATTGTCTATGACATTTTGCCCTCAATGAATAGTTTATCTTAAGTTTTAATCATGTACCCACGTAATGTTAAAATTCAATTAATGACTTTGGTAACGTTAAAAACGTATACATTACATACATTATTACGCAGTACTTGTTTGTACTTAAATATTTAAGTGGTCAGTACACTTTGTACGCTAAAATTTAAATTATCTCCCACAAAGTAGAAACTATGTGACTTCTATAGTTATTGAACCAACATTGGTGTTTTTAATTAATTTATCCATTTGTGTAAATGTATAAACATATATAGGCATAAAAAGGATTTCAATATTTTTAAAATTTTCCTATCAATTATTTATTTATTTATAAGAAAAAAAAAATCTTAATCGTATCGTAATACAACTCATAATTATTATATTACCTAGTTAATCATAATATTTTTTTTACATATATAATATTTAAAAATATAATTGAAATATGTATATATTAATACTTAAATAAATAAAAGATTTATATGTACTTATATAATTATAAAAATTCCCCTAAATCTATATGACTGTATATGATTAATATCTCAAAATCTACTAAAAGGATTTTACTGATACTGAAGTCTTAGGTTAATAATACATTCTCCGGAACGACTAAACCGATTTTGATGGGACTATCAATAGGCGATAGAGGTTATGGAGCCATGTATTAGTTTTTCATTCCAGAATTCTATCGAGGAAAGTATTTATGCGAAAAAAACTTTGTAGCACACACTGATTTCTATGCGAACGAAGCCGGGGGCACTACTATTGTATAAATAGAAAAATCAAGATAGTGCCTCGAAAAGTTCGCCAATCAGTAAGCATCTGACAAAAACCTTTAGGTCCGTGTCCAATTAGTTACTGAAACGTGCAGACGCAAATTTAATTACTTGGGATGTCCTTTACAAGGGACTCCAATCCCAATCGTATTGATTCCTCTTAACCGTATATACTTTGATTGGAGCAGTTATAATTAAATTTTAGTTCATACATAGAATGTTCTATAAAAGCATTAAGAATTAATGTTAGGGGTTAACGCTGTTTCCCTTCTGTATTCCCAAAATATTCAAATATAATTATACGTATAAGGTATCATAAACTTATTATAACTTCTGAATGTCAATTTTTAGTTCCTCCCCTTAGTTAGCTCATTGATTTAATTAATAAGTTTACTTTAACATATTTTAAATTGATGGAGTAAACCAACTCTACAAGGAAATGCCTGAACTCGATAGATCCGAGCAATCTTAATATACTGAGTTATATACATTATTATATAAAGTCACAAAGACTCAAAATAAATTGTAGTAACTTAAAATTATGTTAGTACATCCCCGATGCGCTGCAAAAACGAGGCAACCCCATCAGCACCCTGAATGCATTGATGTATTGTACACTTCGTTGTAGGCTTTTTTTGGTGTTCTTAGTCCACAGGTACTTGCAACAAACTTGCAATAAATAAAAGCTTTTAACAAAATTTCAGTCCCTACTGTTAACCGTTTAGGAGTTCTCTCGGCTAGAACGAATGCTGGCAGCAGAATCAGGTAATGCTTATCATAAACATGCATGGTCAATGGGACTGGAACAGAATATAATATTTCAGCTCAATCAGACAGCTATTTAATTAAAATTATAATATTAATAGTTTACCAGGTATCTGTTACCCATAGGTATTAAGTTAATTACTTTGCAGACGGCCAACCAAGTATTCCATGACCCATATATTTATTTATTTCATCATTAATCCCACTACCATACAAAATAACATAGATTATTTTAATATTCCAATGGCAATATACCACTTCACCTACAATTAAACATATTTAGATGTAGAGCCCATAAAGATGAAAAATGTATGTGATCGGTGATCATCTCGACTCGATATCATAAGTTTACTACAAACGCGTTCGAAATACAAATTATATTAATGTACACTACGTGGCAATCTAACTAACGCTAATGGCGAAACTAGGGATGTGACTTGGAGTGGAAAAAATCGATTACGAAATACTATATTAATAGATTTTGCTCCCTTTAAAATATTCGTATTGTAAGAAATATGTTAACTCGAATCGAAGTAATTGGTTATTTATATACGATGTTTTTCTGAGTATTTGAAAAGTTGATTTTTTATAGTATTAATTAGTAAGAACTAATTAAAGTAGACTAGTACCATCAAAAATGCGCTGCTTACGAAATTCCATTATAATGTGTAGTTTTGACTCCATTGGTTTTAACCAAAGACGTAAATTTTATCTTACAAAATAAAAAAGAAAAAGAAAATAATGAATATAATATATTTTTTAATTGATTTATTAATTTTAGAGAATCGAATATTAAAAATCGATTGAAGTAATAATCGATAAAAGAATGGGTGTGTCAAATTTTCACATCCCTAGGGTAAGTTAGCAAAGTTTAGGTATCATTAGTTATGGATACATCTTATCTAAAGTATCGATTATATGCTAAAGCAATTTTTTTTTAAATTAAATAATTTCATAACATAAATTTACTTATGAACTTCAATCCAGGTTTTTCACTTCTTATAATTGGTTATTTGCACCTTTACTGATTTTTTTTATTAGCAGCAATTCCGTCAATATCAGCGTAATGAAAAACAACATAAATAAGTTTTTAAAAAATTAAACAGCCACTTATTGAAGAAATTGCTCGGTAAAATTATTATACCTGCATTACAAACACAAATATATGATAGATTTATAGATGAACATTAAGTTAGTACACGTGAAACAGAAGACAATTCAATATATTTTATTCAAATGATAGTTAAAGAAATATTTGAAATACCCATAGACCATATTTAACATCACGAAATACTATCAGATAATAAAACATTAAAAGTTAAAGTTATACTAATTGTATAAAGATATACATATGGCACAGAGATTTTTATAATTTAGTATTATAACATTTTTAACATATTTACACAACAAGTAAATAATGCGTAGGTGAAAATCGGTCAGAAGGAAAGAGATTGGAAGTTAATCGAACGAGGGAATATAGGGAAGGAATATATAGGGTTTTTTTTTAATTAATATTAAGTGGTCAGTGATACCCTTTTCTAGACCACATTCACAAATCTCGTACTCTGAGTGTTGCCAAATGTTTAGGTGCACAAACAAGCTTCAAACGTAGAGAAAAATTTTTGAAATAATCTGTTGATTAGCTCAATAATGAAAGAACTCAAGGCTTTTTTGGAATTGTCGGTTGTATGGGTCTATAACATTTTGCTTTGCGAAGGTAGAAAACCCATATCTTGTTCTACAATTCAATACCATGAATGAAACGCATTGTTATGCAAAAACCGGATTTTGTTGCATCCCGTGCCCATGCGTCAACATCTTCGTTGCCTACAATTCAACAAAGCTCAAAAATTCTAATCAGAACATTCTTTAATTTTTGGTAATAGCAAAGGATGATAACTTATTTAATTCTTAAAAGGATTCTAAGCAACCTTTAGAGTCCAACAATATCTTATCTATAGTTTTTTTAAGTTGGCAAGACTCGATTTATGAAATAGCGTCCAAAATAGCAATATCCACTCGTGTGAGGACTGAAGTTTGCGGAGAGCACTTTAAACTTAGTACTGCATTAAATTTTGGCATCCAAATAGTTGCTCCTAAGTCGTTGTTTGAATCGAACTTTGAAGCATCTGTATAAACGCGGAGCCATTGCTACCAGCCCTCATACATAATTTGTTGAAATCAGTCACTTCGTTTTTATGAATACCAAAAACTAAAATCAACGTCAAATCAAAATCAAAAAGGGGAAACAAAGGATGAGAGTTCAATTGTTTAGATTCTAAAAATAAATCTATCTGTCAGATATAGCCGGCAAAAGTCTTAAATTTAAAGTCAACTTGCAGTGCAGTTATAAGTGACGATCCTCAGACTTAGACTCTTAGGTCATACTGCAAAATTTGGCAGAAGCAGTTCCCTGTAAGATCAAAATCACAAGAATAAATGTTGTACAGTAGTGGACTGAAAAGTGATCCTTGCGGGAGTCCTTTTCAGACAGTTCTACAATAACGGGTAAATGTAGGTTTATTTACGTTAAAATATATACAATACCGTGTATTATGCTTTCAGGAATACCCCGTTGGTGCATTTTCTGCTTGAGTATTGAAATAAGGACGCTGTCGTAAGCAAATGAAATTACTGGATAAATCACCGCAAGATGCTTTGCATTTGATAAGCGATTGTTAATTGAAAGGATTTAACGACTATCCATGACAATTATATCTTTAAAGAATCCCTCCTGGCTCCTATGCCTTAGACAAAGTCTGTTTATTTTCACTCCAATTTATTTATTATGCGTTTTACAGATTGATTGTTATACTTTTAAAGTAATATTTAAAAATAAAAACCGGAATTCTAATTCCGGAAATATATTGACAACAGATATTTCATTTACGAACTTAACGGACAACTTCAACCGTTTCAGGAGGCCAAAATACAAATTAAATTCATACTTAGTATGGTTATGTAAAACAATATACCATATATTGTAATAATAAAATAATGCTTAAACTCGTACAATACACAACAATGAGTCATTATGCCTTGTGATACAAATCAAAGTTCTAAGTCATTTCAATTTACAGTCACAAAATTATATCACAGACTTTAAGTCTTTATAATAAGTCCCTTTGATCAGAGGCCATCTCAAAGCTTTGACCTACTTGATTTTGTTAAGGGCTTACATAGGATTTTATTGTCCTTGATTACAGCTGCCATATTATTAAGGTTAACCTTTACGGCGTCTTATTACCTTGTTATGAATTATAATTAGTTAACGATAAAGAGATTAATATTAAATTTTTAATAAACGTGCATTATTAATATACTTGTACTAAACCAAGTACCTTACAAGAAGAAAAAATATCACACTATGTATGGAATAAATTCTCACCAGTTCCCGAATAAATTTGCATATAGTAAAGCTCGCTTGCTCGAGTGCACTCTGCTGACCATTTGAGTACATAAGTACTAGCGTTAACTAGCAATTATAGTAGCAGTACTAAGTTAATGCTAGCGATTAAAAATATCACTATGAGTTATATTTACAGTCAGTAGTATCAGATACGATCAGACGCCGTGTGGTATCCGGCTGAATAGAATAGTACCACCCTCATTTCTTACCGAGGTGTCGTAAAAGGCGACTAAGGTAAGTCGACCCGCCGTGTGGTGTCCGGCTGAGTAGAATAGACCAACCTCATTTCTTACCGAGGTGTCGTAAAAGGCGACTAAGGTAAGTTGACCCACCGTATGGTATCCGGTTCAGTAGAATAGACCACCCTCTTTCTTACCGAGGTGTCGTAAAATACGACTGAGGTAAGTTGGCGTCAGGCAGGCGGCCGGTCGTAAAAACGCAGCCAAATCTTGTGACAACATGATTATAACATGTTGTGCCGACCCCACTTAGAGTGGGATAAGGGCAAGACGATGATGAGTATCAGATACGATCAGATTTGTAATTAATTGTAGGTAGGGGTGTCAAAACATTTGTAAATAAATCAGTGAAGAAATCTAAACCTAGGAGCGAAAAACGTTTATCCGAACTAAACATTATAAATATAAAAATTGTAAATATTACTTGAGGTAGATTAATATTTGTATAAGGTTTGTTTTGATTGTATTTATACCTCATACATTTTTGTATAAGGTAAAAATACAAAATTTAAAATAATAAGTTTAAATAAAATTGTTCCGACTATGTAAAAATGGCTTTGTTATTGCACACAGACACTGCTAACTAGGTTATTTTTATATGTTTTTTTATATAATATAATACTTCTTGAATATTGTCGTATCCGGTTGATTAGAATAGACAACCCACTTATTACCAAGGTGTCGTAAAATACGACTAAGGTAAGATGACGACAGTCAGGCGGCCGATCGTAAAATAAGTAGCCAAATTATGTGACAACATGTTTATAACACGTTGTGCCCCACTTAGAGTGGGATAAGGATAGGTAGATGATGAAATACTTCTTGAATATTACAATTTGTGTGAATTATCCAGTCATCGATCGAGGCGCAATGTACGTTAATTATGCTTTGGTTGACCCTAATTACAAACATCTTCATAAATTAATGGCCTTTAGCTTGTAATAAACTGATGTATGAAAAGAATCATGATTATTATTGTTATAACAGGGTGTTGATTGTATATGTAAACGCCACATATTGCGTTACCTATATGTACGTGCCCTTCTCTCATTTATTATACGTATTTTCTAGATATACAAATAAACGTAGAGTCAGAATCGAATATTCGCAAGAGATTTTTCCGACGATTATTTGCACTGGGGCGAAAATATTTAATCAGGCGTATAATCTCAACATTTCTCCACGCGTTTGTGGCAAAATGTATAAATTTTCCCCAAGGTTATATAAATTCTACTTGAGGTTTGAACTGGTTTATTTAAAAAAACTGTTAAAATTAATAATATTTTTCTGATGTATTTATTTTAAAGATCCAACACACTAACACTAACACATCAAAATAATGTATTACTGAAATAAAATAAAAATTCTACGCCGTGTGGTATCCGGCTGAGTAGAATTGACCAACCTCATTTCTTACCGAGATGTCGTAAAAGGCGACTAAGGTAAGTTGACCCACCGTGTGGCATCCGGTTTAGTAAAATAGACCACTCTCTTTCTTACAGAGGTGACGTAAAATACGACTAAGGTAAGTTGACATCAGGCAGGCGGCCGGTCGTAAAACGCAGTCAAATCTTGTGACAGCATGTTTATAACATGTTGTGCCGACCCCACTTAGAGTGGGATAAGGGCAGGAGGAATAAAATAAAAATTATTTTATTATAATAAATATTAATACGATATCCGAACAGTACCACTTCACCTTAGGATCATAATTACTAATCCTGGGTGGACATTGTAACCCTGACTCCTAAATTAGATTTAACTGTATTTCAGGAGCCAGTATCATTATGACTGGCCCGTTGGCGCAGTGGACCAACGGATCCTGCCTTCAGCTCCGCGGGTCGCGTTTTCAACTCACGCCGAGGGCCAACATCATATTATAAAACAAAGTCCCTATATCCCTATTGTTAGCTTTTGGATAATAATAAAAAAAAACGGAGGTAAGACGAAGATAAATGTTAGCTTTTGGATAATAATAAAAAAAACGGAGGTAAGACGAAGATAATTTTGTACGGTCATTCGGAACGCTGCGGGCACTCGAGCTAGTCGACTTGTTCAAATGTGTGTTTAAATCTGGTTGTTTTAATTAAACTAGTTCCAAGTATTAGGAGTTTTCTTTTAGTTCAGAAGTGGGATAGTAAAACTTTAGTACATTGCACGCTGCCAAAAATCGGTCTATAAGTACGCGTCAAAAACAAAGAAGGTAAAGTTGATAGTGGCCACGTTAAACCAGGTGAGTGTTAAATTTTATATTTAACGATTCAAAAGGTAATCAGAAAAGTACATTTGAGTGTAGAAAACTTTAATATAGTAATAAGAAGCTAGGCTAGCTAGGATATGTGGCCTATTTCAAATATGAAAATGAATGTTTACAATTTATTAAAGTACCCTCCTTTTAAATTATTCTTTCTTTGCAATCTCGATGTGTGAATAAGTTATGGCAATAAGGTACAGCGTAATTTTTCAAGTTTCAGTGTGACCCAAGTATGCCAAAAAGCATGCGTCGAGAACTGACGCCACGAACGCCTCAACGGCGTGATGCGTGTTCGCGTTCCCGATTGTCGGGCAGCCACACGCGGGGCAAGCGAGGCCGGCGGTCCCGTTCGTCACACGGTCAGCGGTCCCGATCGCCACGCGGTCAGCGGTCCCGATCGCCACGCGGTCAGCGGTCCCGATCGCCACGCGGTCAGCGGTCCCGATCGCCACGCGGTCAGCGGTCCCGATCGCCACGCGGTCAGCGGTCCCGATCGCCACGCGGTCAGCGGTCCCGATCGCCACGCGGTCAGCGGTCCCGATCGCCACGCGGTCAGCGGTCGCGTTCGCCACGCGGTGGGCGATCCCGTTCGCCACGAGGTCAGCGGTCCCGTACGCTGCACAGCCTGCGGTCCCGTTTATCACGCAATCGGCGGCGTTCAGGGAGTGCGGAAAGTTCGCGGTCACTACGACGACGTCGATCGGAATTAAAGCGAGATGAACGACAACGTTCTTTTGTAAGTACTTTAAACAATCGCAACGTGTCAGTTGAAAGAAAATCTAGGCGTAGTCGATATAACGAGTCTCAGGTAGCGAATAAGAATGAAATTCCCTTTTCAGCTCATGATTTATTAAATTTAATTAAATCATTGCCCACTTCCGCATCTCAGGTCTCAAATCATTTCTCAATGAATACTAATGTAGTACCTGAATTTGATCCTTCAAATAAGGAACAGACTATCGATATATGGATAAATAAAGTTGAGGAGTGTGCCAGTATGTACAAATGGACTGAAATGCAACTTTTGCATTACGCACTACCCAAATTAGTAGGCGTAGCAAAAGTGTGGTATCAAGGCCTACCCTCTGTAAATTTGACATGGCTTGAATGGAAAGAAAAATTGACCAAAACTTTTCCAACTGTACTGAACTTTGCACAGTTATTACAGGAAATGTTAGATAGGCGAGTTAAGCCCAATGAATCTTTAGAAACATATTTTTATCATAAAGTCAATTTATTAAATCGCTGTGAGATAAAAGGCGCTAAGGCCATTGATTGTATAATTCATGGTCTTGATGATCGTAGTATGCGTTTAGGTGCTCAGGCTGCAAAATATTCAGAGCCGGAAGATTTACTTACCTATTTTAAAGCGATAAAATGTGATGACATCAAAGAAAAGCGAATTCCTACATTCAGAAAGCGCGAGTTACAAAACGATTCCATAAAGCGTTCGATTACATGTTTCAACTGCGGAGAAGTAGGACATCCCAGCTTTAAATGTGCTAAACCTTTAATAACGTGTAACATTTGTAAAAAATTAGGGCATCAGGCGACTTCCTGTAGACGGTTGCAAACCAATTTAGGTGACCCTAGGAAGCGTGAAAACGATAAGCCTGTAATGGAAATTAAACTCGCTGGTACCTTAGACGATAAATATATTTTACCAATACTGGTAAATGGTAATAAAAAGATTTGTTACGTGGACATGGGAAGCCAATGCACGCTTATTAGACAAAGCGATTTTAAAGAACTAGGTATAAAACAACTTTCTTCTGATAATATACCATCATTAAAAGGTTTCGGAAATTCATTGATAGTACCGACGGGAAAAGCCCTAGTCTCTATAAATGTACAGGGAATTGAAGCTAATGTTGACGTGTTGATAGTGCCAGACGAGTTACTTAAATATTCTGTGCTGCTAGGACAAACGTTCACGGAGCAGGCTGGAATTGTTATAATTAAAACGGATAATCAACTTATTTTGTGTAAAGAACCGGATATTGATAAGTCTATTAAAATAAATTTGTTTGTTGCCACTAATACAGAAATTAATTCAATGACAGCCGTGCCTATTACAACAGATGATCATAATGATTATAGCGTATACGTTCGTAATTCAATACGATGCTTAAATGACAGGAAATATTACATTCTTCCTGGTATGTACAGTATACATAAAGGGTTGGGATGTGTTTTAGCGGTAAATTTGGGATTTGATAAAGTAATATTAGAAAACGGTCAGTTATTAACCAGAAGTCACGTGGTAAAAGAGTCTAAAACACATGAGATATTTAAGATAGAAATAGAGATGGAAAAATCATGGACGGACCAATTATTAATAGGTGATGAAATTAGTTCTACAGATAAATTTAAATTAATACAATTGTTAAATAAGTATAAAGACTGTTTCTCGTTTAGTTTGAAGGACTTAGGGCTAACCAATTTAAGTGAAATGATAATAACATTGAAAGATAGTACTCCAGTAGTGTACAGGCCATATCGTCTTGCTCATTCTGAAAGAGAAAAAGTTAAAAACATGATTCAAGAAATGTTAGATTGCGGTATAATAGTTGAATCTACGTCAGCTTATGCCAGTCCTATATTATTGGTAAAGAAAAAAACCGGCGAGCAAAGGCTTTGCATAGACTATAGGGCATTAAATGCCAAAACGGTAAAAGAACATTATCCTTTGCCAATAATAGAGGACCAAATGGACAAACTTAGAAATCAGTGTTATTTTATAACGTTAGACTTAGCTTCTGGATATTACCAGATTCCAATTGCTCCTTCGTGTCAAGATAAAACGGCTTTTGTAACACCAGATGGCCAATATCAATTCACAAGAATGCCTTTTGGCTTATCAAATGCGCCATCTGTATTTCAAAAAACGATTAATAAAATGCTTAAACATTCGAAGGGTATTGAGGCTCATGCATTTATGGATGATATAATTATTCCAGCAAATAGTATTAACGAGGCTATGGAGCGATTGGAATCGGTATTCCAACTAATACGTGAAGCAGGTTTAACTCTCAAATTAGCTAAATGTAAATTCCTTTTTACGACTATCGAATATCTTGGTTTTGAAATTTCCAAAAACGGCATAAAACCGGGTAAAAAGAAAACTGAAGCTGTGGAAAAATTTAAAATCCCTAGCAATCAACACGAAGTTAGACAGTTTGTTGGCCTGGCTAGTTTTTTCAGAAAATTTGTAAAAAACTTTGCTATGCTCGCTAGCCCACTAACGAATCTTCTTAAGAAAGATAGCAAATGGGAATGGGGTAGTGAACAAAATAACGCGTTTGAAAAGCTTAAAACGGAACTAATTAAAAGACCAATACTCTCATTATATAACCCAAAAGCTAGGACTCAAGTACATACCGACGCGTGCCAGACAGGAATAGCAGGTATATTACTCCAGGAAGATGACTTAGGTAACTGGAGCGCGGTAGCGTACTATAGCCGTCAGACAACTTTAGAGGAACGTAAATATCATTCCTTTGAATTGGAAACTTTAGCAGTTATTGCGTCACTTAATAGATTTCGTGTTTATGTCTTAGGAATAAAGTTCACAATCGTGACTGATTGCAATGCTTTGCGCACTACCTTATCGAAGCGAGACATCATTCCGCGGATCGGAAGATGGTGGTTGCAACTTCAGGAATACGATTGTGAAATCGAGTATAGACCTGGCCTACGAATGAACCACGTTGACGCTTTAAGCAGAAATGCATTACCAGTTAGTGTTGAGTCAGAACCGATATTGGAAGTCTTGACAATAGAATCGGAAAGTTGGTTAACGACAATGCAAAGTACTGATGATGAAATAATTAAAATTAAGCAAATTTTAGAGAATCGGGATACAGAGAACGTGGTAGATATTTATAAAAATTATAAGTTAAAGAATGGGAAGGTGTATAGGATTGTAGAAAGTCAGTTAAAATGGGTAGTACCAAAAGGAGTTAGATGGCAGATATTAAAGAAAAATCATGACGAGCTAGGGCATTTTGGTGTGGACAAGACTTTAGAGAAATTAAAATCGTTGTATTGGTTTCCTAAGATGCGTAAATTTGTTAAAAAATATGTCATGTCGTGTTTAGATTGTGCGTTTCACAAAGTTCCTGCTGGTAAAAAACAAGGGATGCTTCATCCGATCCCAAAAGTAAATGAACCATTTCATACCGTTCATATGGACCACTTAGGCCCCTTTATCCGAAGTAAATCAAGAAATACATATATACTAGTAATAATAGATGCATATACTAAATATATAAATTTATATCCTGTTAGAAATACAAAGAGTAAGACTACTATAAAGACGTTAAATAATTACTTTAGTTTGTTTGGAGTCCCGACTCGTTTGATAAGTGATCGCGGCTCTTCTTTTACCAGCAAAAGCTTTAATGACTTTATAGGGAAGTTAGGTATAAAGCATATCTTGAATGCAGTAGCAACACCTAGGGCAAATGGTCAGGTGGAAAGGTTTAACCGCACTATATTAGCTTCTCTTGCAATCAAAAACCATGACTCCCAAGAAAATGAATGGGACAAACATTTAGAGGATATTCAGTTAGCACTGAATACAACCGTTAATAAAACCATAGGGAAAAGTCCTTCTGAAGTTTTATTTGGACTTAGATTAAGAACAAAGGGTGACGGACTGATAACGTCATCGCTAGATTATGAAGAACACGATGACCTAACCAAAGTAGTGGAGGAAATTAGAGACCAAGTTTCAGAAAAGATGATTGTTGAACAAAAGAAACAAAAGGAAAGGTTTGATAAGCGCAGAAAGATAGCTAGGGTATTCAAAGTAGGGGATTTGGTAAGAATTGAAAGAGAGATAACTAAAAATACAGGTAAATCTAAAAAACTTCTTCCTAAGTTACAAGGACCTTACAGAGTTACGAAAGTATTAGAAAAAGATAGATATGTAGTGGTAGATACGCCCTTGACCCGTAAACATAATAGGAAATACGAATCAGTCATTTCAGTTGATAAGATGTACCCGTGGTTGACTTATATGAATGACTACTTGACTGACTCTGATGATAACAAATCCGACGATGAAAAGACGGATTGTGAAACGAGTATCGTTGATAAAGAAAATGATCAACGTACAGAGAATGCGGAAGTGCGCAATGAAATTAGTGGTGAAGTTGTGGATGTACACGATGTAGTATAAATATAGCTGTGATTATTGTTAATGACGTTTTGCTAGTTGTGGGCCTAATTTTGAAATGTAAATTGATAAATTGAATACGAATTGCTTAACGTGTTAGATATACACCGAATAAATGTAGATGAAGTTTATAAGACATGAATGAATTTGTATTACCACACATGAGGCGGATTAACCAAACTATGAGTGTGGTAATCAGGAGTGAAGACAGATGGATGTGTTAGTACACATGAGGCCGATAAGCCAACTAAGGAGTGTACTAATCATCTCGATGGTAATGATAATGCGCATGAGGCCCTTCGGCTAAACTAGAGTATGTTAGTTGACAGGGCTAAATGTACACATGAGGCCGATAAGCCAAATTATGAGTGCACATACCCATTGAATTGATAATGATATTGTATAATGATAATGGTGATAATTATGATAGTGATAATAATGATATTGATAATAATGATAATGACGTTAATTTAAATATGACGAAATGATAATGCTTTTTTTTTTATTGATATGGTTTTTTTTTCTTTTGTCCTAATTTTAATTACATTATCTACATATATACCATATCCATAGTTATTTTGTGTATTTTAATATTGTTATATAATTGGTGGAACAATTTGATTTGCTAGATGGCCGAAACGAATATTAATGTTTTCTTATTAATAATTTATATTGTCTTAAGAACACTTTTGTAAAACAAATATTATGCTGCGATAAATGATTTTGATTTAGAACTTCTCGTAGTTCCGATAATTATGTTGAGTCTTAAGCTCTATGCTTGTAAATTAAATGTAATCTGCGAGAGGGCTCGCAATGTTCAGAATGGCCGAATGTTAGCTTTTGGATAATAATAAAAAAAAACGGAGGTAAGACGAAGATAAATGTTAGCTTTTGGATAATAATAAAAAAAACGGAGGTAAGACGAAGATAATTTTGTACGGTCATTCGGAACGCTGCGGGCACTCGAGCTAGTCGACTTGTTCAAATGTGTGTTTAAATCTGGTTGTTTTAATTAAACTAGTTCCAAGTATTAGGAGTTTTCTTTTACTATGTACGCATAAAACTTTAAAAATACGCAACAGATTTTGATTTTGCGGTTTTTTTTTAATAGATAGAGTGATTCCAGAGGAAGGTTTGTACGTATAATAACACTAAATACGGAGTAGAGAAATACTGTAATTTTTGATGTTTCTGTAAATAATTACATTTTTTCCGCTTACATTGCAAACGCAGGCTACCCTACGAGATTTATCAAAATAATGTACTAAGTATTTGTACATCTTGAAAAGGTCTACAGAAAAGTCCGCGATGGTATATGTCTATCTCTTATGGATAACCCACTATAGCATTTTTTGTCATTTACTTTTTACGAAAAATAATCCCATATTTTTGAAGCAATTTTTATACAATACAGCATTAATCCTTATTAAATAGTTGATTTAATATATATCAATATGTAGTAGATTTTAAACTTTCGCGATTCATACTGATTATTAAATAAACATACGGGTCACATCGCGTTATAATTGATTACCTTTGTATAAGGTTCTACGTTTCGGCAGAGTTGCATCCACCGTGGTCACGAACTGACTGGAGCGCCGCGGCGTCTTCGTTCCCGAGTACTACAGTCATTATTTTGTTCATCTACCCGCACTTATCTATCATATCAATATGGCCGTTTACAGCATGTAATTTAAGTGAACATTTTCGGAGATATTACAGATTTATAATGCCGTGAGGACGCCGCGCTTCGCCCTATAACACTTCGACTTTAGCAGCTATGTCCCTCTTTCAAGAGTTTGTTTAAAGAAATTCTGTAATTAATTGTAAAAATAAAATACATAGGGAAAATGTAGAAGTAAATAAGTAAAAATGTACTATATGAATTTATATATTCCAAAGATAGCAGGAAATCTTCTTGGTATAGGGAAAGGAAATTTTTTTTCTCCAAATTTAACGCGTGCGGGCCACGGGCAGTAATGAATAAATCAAAACTGCTCGATCGACTTTAATCATTTTTTTTACACTGACTGACATGGGATATATATTTTATAACCGTGCGAAGCAGGGGTAGGCCGCTAGTTTTCTATAAAAAGAATTTATTGGTTCTTCGAGCCTGGGTGTATATTTGTATTTAAGTATGTATTTAAAAATTATATACCTATGTATATATTCACCAGTTGTCTCTCACCCATAACACAAGTATTATTCATATAAACAAGACGTTTTTATATATGACCACCAGGATCCCTCAACTAAAAAGATAAAATTTACCCTTCTCCCTTTATGAGTTCTCGTAAGAAAGAAATCGGAAGACGCGTGACGACATCGTCGAGGATTGATCGTTCAATGTTTATTTTGTTTGCGTAGAAATCGGATTCCGTCGCTATGATTGAAAAGATTTGATTGAAAAGCGCAAGGGACTCCGAAGACTCCTTTAATCTACGTTGTTGGTTTTGATAGATAAATGACTCAGTGGCAATTGTATTTTTGTTCATAACTAGCATATTGTTATGTTATGTTATGTTGTTATGTTATTATGACAACTGATTAGTTGTCATAATAATCCCAGAAAAATAGTTCCTGGACTAGAATGGGGGTTGGATCATTATTTGTATTTTATATAATAAATATAAATAAATATATGGGACATTTACACACACGGTCGTCCGTCTCCAAAGTAACTTAGTACTTGTGTTATGGGTGTCAGATGACTAGTGAATACATACATGTATAATTTTTAAATACATACTTGCCTACATAAATATATACCCAGGTTCGAAGAAACAACAAATTGTTTATACAAAATGTTGGCCCTCGGCGGGAATCGAACCCGTTACCCGCGGGGCTGAAGGCAGGATCACTACTCACTGCGCCATCGGACCAGTCAATAATGAATGTAAAATAATCAATAACTACATTAAAAGCTTCTTCGCCTGATTCATACTTAAAACTAAAATGATTATTTTTCCGGCCACTGGATACAAACAATAATTTTTGGTAAACATAAGCTATTAATTTTGCAATATTTCATTTATTTTGACTTGATACCGCCATTAAGTATCGTTATCAAAGTGATAAATAGTAATTATTATGATGGAAACCGCATCGTCGTCAGAGCTACGAGCTGCCGATAACTTAACTGTAATGGTTAACTATCGTTTAAGTCTGAGAAACGCGGACTGAAACTGACTTTTACGCCTAAAACTTCGTTAAGACACTTAGGGCCTGTTTCACAAGATACCCATAAACTGTCAACTTATTTGGAACATATCTGACACATATCTTAGAATTTTGCGTTTCTCAGGTTTCTGATAGGCATATTCAGCACTCAAATAAGTTAACATGCAGATCGTGTGGCTGTTATTTTGTTTATCAGCTGGATAGCAAATACCTATTTTAAAATGGCCGCGTTTTTTTTTTAATTTTTTACTTTTTTACCCACTCACGGATAATTATATAAAAGATCCTCTCTTTCAAAGGGTTGTCTGGAAGAGATCACAACAGTGTGATAAGACCGCCCTTTGCACTTTTAATTGTTTCTATTATCTATGTCTCTTGTTCTTTTCACTCTGTATTTAATTTGTGCAATAAAGTTATTCTTCTTCTTCTTCTATTTTAGAGTCTCTTTTTAGAGAAATTTGTCTGCTATTCAGCTTCTTTGTCGGTTAGCTATCCGACACTTTATCAGTAACTAGTGAAATCCTTAGAATGGGATAAAGGCAGGAGGATGTTTATGTAGTTTTAACTGCAAAAAGTCACAGTAGTATGGCAGAATGCGAAGAAGAATAAGTGCTTTAACCCACCACGCTATGGCCATAAGAATTGATGATATAAGCATTGATCATATAAGGATGTTTATACTTACTATCGATTTTTTTTATACATAGAAACTTAACCAAACCTTTTCTTTAAATGTTCTTTAATTACGCATTATGATTTTGTCGTAGAGCCTTTCATTCTGATGACGCTTCGGTTACGGGGAGAAACAATCGTAGATATTGTGGTAGTGAGTGTGTGTAGTGCTTGTGTGCTGATGGTGGCGGCCTGCATGTATGAGGCATGTGAACGTTGCTTGCTACCTACACTTAGCAGTACATAGATTCTCTTAACAAACACGAATAATAGCAAAATAATTCTAACATAACTTCTGTGCTATAGAAAGAAAAGTAACCCCATAAATTACTCTTTAAATAAATGAACTTTAAAGACCAATCTATGCTAATATATAAAGCTGAAGAGTTTGTTTGTTTGATTGATTATTCGAACGCGCTAATGTCAGAAATTACTGGACTGATTTGAAAAATTCTTTGACTGTAAGATAGTCCATTTATCGAGAAAGGTTACATTTAAACTAAGATGAATAGGAGAGCAATAAAAAGAGAAGCAATAAAAAAATATTGCGCAAACGGCGAAATTTAAAGCTTCCCTTGCGTGCGCTAAGTAAACGGTGAGAGTTATTCAAAAATCTCTTATAATTAACTCACGATAACTAATTTTATGTTCAAAATTTCAATTCGGGAATATATTTATGATATATTCATTTCCAAGCGGGTGAAGCTGATGATACAACGAGTGTTTAATAATAAAGGTTCAATTATTCTTTCCCTTTTACGAGTTGACGTACATGTCACATTTTGCATGTTATAAGTAGATTGCGTAACGTAATCAAAAAGTTGTTGCTAGCGAGCGCTATGAACAAAATCTAAGTGAATTTGTCAAACGTGGCAGTGTAATAAGCTTGCAGTTTACTCAGCTCATACGACAAATATTGTTACCGAGTTGTGATTGATGCCTCTTAAATTGACAGCTTCGTGATATTCAGTGAAACAGTTCTAATAAGATTGAGTCAAATGGGTCATGAAATTGTTAATAGCACTTCCAGTTATAGCATATAGTGTGTATACATTTTTTTTATAATATCGAATGATAATTTTAGGTGTTGCCGCCGTGTGGTATGCGACTAAGTAGAATAGACCTCCCTAATTTTTTACCAAGGTGTCGTAAAAGGCAACTAAGGTAAGTTCACCCACCCATATATGTATGTTTACATATATATAATTTATTTATATGACGGCGCATGCGCGGAACATCGACAATTTTGCGACAAAACAAGATTTGACAGCTTGTCAAGTCTGGCGGAGCGTCGTTTATATGGTCGCGCGGCCATTTTGTCAGAGTTAGTTTGGCTGTCAACGGAGCGCGCACGACGCATACGACGAATCGCCTTTGTTTTTAAGCAATCTTGCTGTGTATTTGTATTTAAAGTTATTCTGTGCTAAAGTGATATCGCCCTTTTAATTAAAAGTGATTTTATTAATTTTATAGTACCGATTTTGTTAATTAAAACGAATATAACAAGTTGTTAAATCAGTCAATTATTTCTTTTACCAATAGCTGATCCGGAGCAGCAGAGCACTGAGCAAAGCAGGGACGAAGAAGTGCCTTTATATATAATATATAACGCACGCTTGTTATTAAAGTGACCGAATGAAAAAAGTTGTGTGGCGAATTAAAATAAAGCTTAGCGTAGAGTCTTCAAAACTCGTAAGTGTTTACAAGACACATTACTTGAAAGAGCATGAAAATACTAGCTATTTTCAAAATTCGAAGTGTGCTTTTATAGATGGCATTTAAATAAGGTTTAAATTTATCAAGGTTTATTGAGCCTCATTTTGAAATATCTCAGTTTAATACGCAGTGTGCGATGTATTAAATGCACTGGCTATAAGAGAAAGAGTCAAAGAAAATGTGTGCTCACACCTCTCTCTAGCGCTTTCAGTAATATACGAAATATAACTCTCTCTCTTTCTACCTTCACTTACTTACGTCTCAACTTTCGTAACGCTCTCGGCATTCACCAGCTTACTCCTCAAGTCAAACGCGCGTAAAGAAGTTCTACTTTGTATCTTGCTGTTCATTATTGTTTCTGAGTAGGTATAGGTATATGTATATATAGAAAGAATTGTGTTTTTTTAATATATTATCTATTCCCTTCTTTTATATATAGGTATATATTTGTTCATATTAGTCGTTACCGGCACATAGAAATTAGAAACATTGTTGACTCTCGCTAGCCCTAGCACAGGTGTAGGCCTATTCGGGCTGGATATTGCTATACACCAACATATATATACCATAGTATATACCTAATTTAAGTGTAAAAATTGTAATTAAATGTAAGTTTTCCATATGCACGATACCCTAATTACGCCCACTAATCTCTAAGAATAATGCCCTAGATACTGATACGTCTACATATATATATATATATATACATATATATATATATACATATATATATATATATATATATATATATATATATATATATATATATATATATATATATACTAGTGGCCCGCTCCGGCTTCGCACGGGTATAAAATATATAGCCTATGTCACTCAGTAAAAAAAATTATTAAAATCTATCCAGCAGTTTTGTTTTATTCATTACTGCCCGTGGCCAACACGCGTCAAATTTGGAGTAAAACAATTCCCCTGGGGTGCCAAAGTGGTCGGCCTCCTCGTGGCACACCCTGGGCAAGCTTAGTCTTGGCGAAGGGACCACTGTGGGGTGACCAATCCAGTTGTCCTTCTGATTAGCAGAGGGCAATCTGGACAGGCCGGGGACTCCGGGGGGGCTGGGGTGGTGTTCCTAATGAGCGATGGGTCCGGTTGGGCTTACTCTAAGTCTAGCTGGACATGATTACGGCCACCGTCGGCGAAACCCGGAAGCACAGCAATGGGAACGGGGACCTTCGGGTTGCGAGGAAGAAAACCTATATAAAAAATTACCCGGTGGGGGCGGAAACGCCCACCAAGGCGTTGTGGCCCCTACTTGGGGCGCGGTCTCTCCCTGTTGACCGTGACGTAACAAACACGGTGGGCAGGAAGCGACCGTGGGCAGCGATGGCATCCCTTTGTTCTGCGGAGGGGGGTGAAGGGAGGCGGCGGAGCGGTTCCACGAACTGTTGTTCTGGATCCAATCTGCTGCTGGTGAGTCCAGGTGTTAGTGACTCGCCCAAGCCCATCGTCTGCCGCCCTAACTGGGGACCTTCGGGTGTTCCGAACGGGGTATATCGGACGCCTGGCTTACAGGTCCCCGAGGCGGTCGGTGCATCTGGTGCTACCGATGCAGCGGTTAGCGGAGGGGGGCTTCTCTTTCGAGGGGCCCCTACCCGAAGAAGGTTTTTGTTCTCTGGGATCAGAGCTGTTGGCGGGATGGGGGCAATATGTACAATGATACCCTGTCCTTGCCATCGGCAGCGTGGTGGAGCACACAGACGTTTTAGTCGGTGCGAGTCCGACATAACCGCCGCCTGTCCCCGTCGGGCGGCGGTACCCATAAGGAGCTTTTTTCTGTAAAAAAATAAACAATTCCCCTTTCCCTATACCATGAAGATTCCCTGCTATCTTTGGAATATCTAAATTCATATACTACATTTTTACTTATTTACTTTTACATTTTCCATGAGTATTTTATTTTTACAATTAATTACAGAATGTCTTTATATACAACATTCACAGCTTTTTTTGTCATAAATAAAGAATCTTGATTACACAATACAAACATGTTTTCTTCAGAGGTCACTCTTGATAAAGCGACATATAGTCGGCCATGTGAAAAAAACCCGTCCAATCGCAGCTAAATTCGAAGTGCTATAAGACAAAGCGCGCAATCGCTATACCCTGCATTTTAAATCTGTAATATCTTTGAAAATGTTCATTGAAATTACAAATGAAGAAAATGTCAAAAAAATTCTATTGTGGGTCCATAAGAGATAGACATAATATGTATACCATCGCGGAGTTTTCTGTAGACCTTTTCAAGATGTACAAATACTTAGTACATTATTTTGACAAATATTGTAGGGTTCGGCCTGCGTTTGCAATGTAAACGGAAAATAAATGTAATTATTTACGACATCACATTGGAAACCTCAAAAATGATAGTATTTATTTACTCCATATTGAATGTTTATAATAAAAGTTTATAATATGTTAGATTATACATATAAACCTTTCTCTTCAATCACTCTATCTATTAAAAAACCGCATCAAAATCTGTTGCGTAGTTTTAAAGATTTAAGCATACAAAGGGATAGAGGGACATAGGAACAGACAGAGAAAGCGACTTTGTTTTATACTATTTAGTGACGTTTAGCTATTATAACTAACGACAATAATAAAAATCAATTTTCCCAAAGTCAACTCATTTACTCTTTCTCAAAAACTACTCAATGACACATATGACAGCGACAATGCTTTTTCATATTAATGACTAACTCTGAAGGAGGTTGTATTAAAAACATGTTGTAACAGTCGACCATCCTGACAACATTTGCGACCCCGCAAATCTCATAAGCTGACTTCTGGGAATGCATCTACCACCGATTCGGAATGCTGATTGTACTGAGAAGAATCGGCAAGAAACTCAATACTTGGTCTTTTAATCTGTAAAAGAAAAATCATTTCGCACCTTAAGCTCACCCTCAATCACTGTCATGGCATAACACAGCTCAATAAGTGGCAACCAACTCGCAGATACACACGTAAACAGACTCTCAAATGATAGCGCTCAAAGAACAATCACCACATCTAGGCAGAGTCTAGCTGACAGTCGTTGCAGATGGCCACAGTCTAGAAAACTATCGATACAACTGGAACAAATCCAGAGAATAATCGTCATTCCAGCTGACAGTGCTATCGAACAATAGTCACGGGCGCGTCTATGGCCTCACATAGCACATCGTCACGTTGATCTTACAGAGTTAATAAACCGAATACCAATTACCATCATAATATCATCATAATAATCTCTGCAATAAAAACTCCATTTTTTATTCCATAGCATCGCATATCGCAACTATCTCTCAAATTATACGAAATTCGCACTCTCCGTGTTGTAGATATTGATCGTCTCTCTCAAGATATTGATCGTCATTTGTCTTTTCTTTAAACTCTTTAAATTTCCAGATATTCCTTTTGTCCGCTCTATTTGTGAGTTTAGGTTACATCCTCTTCTGCTAATCCAATCCAATCCAATCCAATCCAATCCAATCCAATCCAATCCAATCCAATCCAATCCAATCCAATCCAATCCAATCCAATCCAATCCAATCCAATCCAATCCAATCCAATCCAATCCAATCCAATCCAATCCAATCCAATCCAATCCAATCCAATCCAATCCAATCCAATCCAATCCAATCCAATCCAATCCAATCCAATCCAATCCAATCCAATCCAATCCAATCCAATCCAATCCAATCCAATCCAATCCAATCCAATCCAATCCAATCCAATCCAATCCAATCCAATCCAATCCAATCCAATCCAATCCAATCCAATCCAATCCAATCCAATCCAATCCAATCCAATCCAATCCAATCCAATCCAATCCAATCCAATCCAATCCAATCCAATCCAATCCAATCCAATCCAATCCAATCCAATCCAATCCAATCCAATCCAATCCAATCCAATCCAATCCAATCCAATCCAATCCAATCCAATCCAATCCAATCCAATCCAATCCAATCCAATCCAATCCAATCCAATCCAATCCAATCCAATCCAATCCAATCCAATCCAATCCAATCCAATCCAATCCAATCCAATCCAATCCAATCCAATCCAATCCAATCCAATCCAATCCAATCCAATCCAATCCAATCCAATCCAATCCAATCCAATCCAATCCAATCCAATCCAATCCAATCCAATCCAATCCAATCCAATCCAATCCAATCCAATCCAATCCAATCCAATCCAATCCAATCCAATCCAATCCAATCCAATCCAATCCAATCCAATCCAATCCAATCCAATCCAATCCAATCCAATCCAATCCAATCCATTCTTTAGTTTAGTTTAGTTTAGTATGTTCGTTTCGTTTCGTTTCGTTTCGTTTCGTTTTATTTTATTTTATTTTATTTTATATAATCTACAGCTATTTACATAAAATATACATATACAAAATTTAATCTATTGATAAGGCCAAACTGATTATATAGTTTTACATAAATAAATTAACATATTAATTCATATTAATGACCAACTCTATGAAGGAGGTTGTATTAAAAACATGTTGTAACACTATTATTTTGATAATTGTTAAATATTTTACCATACTTCACCAAAGAAAAATTACGTTTAGCTGTCATCTATGTTTTGTATTCCACTGATATTTGCGTTTTGTTATTCAATGTCATAGTCGTTCTTGTAATACCACGATTTATAGTGACTTGACGAGATAAAATAAATGCGTTCGAACGGGATAATAGGTATCCTATGTCCGTTTCCTGGTTCTAAGCAACCTCTAAACCAATTTTCGGCCGAATTGGTTCATCCGTTCTTGAGTTATAAATAGTGTAACTTAGACCAACTTTCTTTTATATATATAGATATATATATATATACTTTTCAAATTTAATAAATAGGTATATATATATATATATATATATATATATATATATATATATATATATATATATATATATATATATATCTATTTATTAAATTTGAAAAGTTATGACCTAAGAGCAGTGTTTGCGAACTGTTTTGTTTTGTAACTGTTCAATAAATAAATAAATAAATAAAAATAAATATGAAAAATTGATACCTAGCCTATTCTTGAACAGTACAAATACCGTGTTAGCTATCCTCTGTCATTTGCAAATGGCGCCGAGTGCGACCGTTCCCCCTGCGCCCCGCGATAATCGACAGGCGACAGCGATCCCGCGCGCTCCGCTGTGGATTTATGACGTAATATCTGAGACGCGCGCCAACGTAGGGTTGACGATATAAAGTGACACGTTTCCCGGACCCCAATTATTACTCAATTTTGTTATATCAGCTTTCCGTTTACTTCGTAGGCTTCAAATATAAAAAATGATTTATCATTTTTCGTATCTCTACTCTTGAAATAATTTTCTACTAATAATTTATTTGTTATAAATTCGTAAGCAGTTCCCAGTAATTGTATCTATACGAACTTTTTATTTATATTCGAATTGTGTGGACTTTTAAATAGAAAATAAAATAAATTTTAATTAAATTCTAAAGCTATTAACTAATAATACCTATATGGTATATATATATAAATATTTAAAAAAAACATTTTCGTTTTAACATCATCATCCTTTTGCCCTTATCCCACTCCAAGTGAGGTCGGCACAACATATTATAAACTTGTTGTCACATGATTTGGAACTGTATTTTACGAACGGCCGCCTGCCTTGGCTAACTTACGTTAGTTGTATTTTAAGACACCTCAGGAAGAAAGAGGGTGGCCTATTCTACTAAACCGGATACCACACGGTGGGTCAGCTTACCTTAGTCGCCTTTTACGATACCTCGGTAATAGAGGATAGTCTATTCAACTCAGCTGGATACCACACGGCGGAAATATTGAGTTATATCAACGGTATTAACTAATAATATATGGTAAATATATATTTGAAAGACATTTTCGTTGTAATATATTTTCCAATAAAAGAAATAATAATTTCATATAGTTGATCTATAATTTTCAATAAGTTTATAATAGTAACAAAATTAATTCTTAATCTACGAGCAATAAATAACAAGGATGTAAACAATCAATTATATACAAGATAATAGTAACTTAATCTCTTTCAAGTATTAATACGTCCTTATAATACGTACCATTGTCACAACCCTTTGATCACGGATGAGCAATTTTGTACACCATAATAGTGGAATTATAGCTTCCCTCCAGTTTATCTATATTTTATTCTCCACATTACATCCTCGATAATATTAATATTTCATCGAAAGATATAAGGTTGCTCTACAGGTATGAAGCAGTTATTGGAAATTGTTCGTGCCCACTTACGTGTTATGAAAACTCAATAAAACCTTTTACTTGAACATATAATATATTAAATTTTGTAATAAATAAAATTTTGAACATGGAACACTGTTTTGAGGAGTATTAGTATAGGTTATTTTACCTGGACTTTTTTTCTATCCTGTTAACAAGTGATAATTGATCATTGATGGATGAGAGCTCCTGACTTTTGAGGTCGCGGGTGGAAACTCAAAGCAGAAACCTATGAGTTTTCTATAGAAGCATCATCATTCTCCTGCCCTTATTCCACTTTAAGTGGGGTCGGCACAACATGTTACAAACATGTTGTCGCATAATCAGGCTAGATATTTTACGACCGAATTTTTCATCTCAGCCGAATACAACACGCCGAGTCAACTAACCTTAATCGCCTTAACGACAGCTCTGTAAGAAATGATGGTGGTCTAGTCCATTCAGCCGGATACCACACGGTGGGTCAACTCACTTTAGTCATCTTCAATGACACCTTGGTAAGAAATGAGGGTGGTGTATTCTACTCATCCGGATACCACATAGCGTAAGATTTCTATAGAAGCATGATATTTATATTTCTTTTTGTGATACCATAGTAAAAGCAATATAACTAGCTAATCCACATTGAAGCAGCGTGTTAGTTCTAAGCCCCAATCAAAATGTATAGGGAACAATTGCCTAGTAGTGCGATAGTACCAGACCGCTCCATTACATTATTTTTTTAAATGATATACCCAAGAAGATTCAAATGTAGAATCAAAATATTCGCGGGAAAAATTTTCTACCGACAGCCTTTATTTGCATTGGAGCGAAAATATTTAATCAAGCGTATAATCTCAACGTTGCCCTGTACGTTTGTAGCGTAAACGTATGTGGGTACAATGCGGAAAGTTTACACAGAATATAGGACCTAATCTTAGATCAGAGACAAGAAAGATTGAGTCTTTCCGAAGAATCGAGTAAAGCATTTTTAAATACTTACTTACATTACAAATAGGCAATTTTAATAAGGTATAGTCACACTAAGTTTTGAGTTTTTTTACAATTTTATTCCTTTTGTATAGGCCTGTTACTATCCTACCATATGTTAAATGGGCCATATGCTTCCTCTCTATTTTTTTTTTGGAGACAAGGGTTAGAGCTTAGACAACGTTTTCAAAAAACAATTTGTGTTATTCCAGTCTGGGTGTATTTACTTATTTAAAAATATAAATGTATATATTTTTGTCTGTCACTCAAAACACAATTATTAAGCTACTTACTTTGGGGACGGACAGCCGTGTGTGTAAATTCTCCCATATATTTATAGCATATATTATGTAAAGATCAGTTAATTAGTTAAACAATCGACCGTGGTCGATTAACATTACTCCTTCAGACAAGAAAAATGGTCGTGTACAATAAAAGAATGAAATGAAGACAAAAATAAAAACTTCATTTTTGTGCCTTTTGGTGTAGAGACCTTAGGTCCATGGGGCCCGGATGCTCATAAAATCTTCAACGAGCTAGCATTTCATACAAAACGGTCAAATACTAGTGCACTTACCTTACATCAAAATTAAATTGGCGTATATGATTGATCACTATGACTAGAATTTTACTTTTCTTTCTCTTGGCAAATGTTAATATTAAGGTAATTACAATCAATCAGAAGCCCAAATAAATTAAATGCGTCAAAAAAATGTCGCTGAAGGGCTACGTGACATATTATTATTCAAAGCATATTTACGGAGGTATTAAATAAAACGGTGATTTAGGTGAGCATGACATGGCTCCTCAGATTTATACAGAGTATTCCAACTCATCAAAAATTCCACCCTCGTGTGGACGATTGAATGTTGTGGCCGCTAGATGTTCTAAAATTATGAGCAGTGTGCTATTTTATGGTTAAATTGCGGCTGAGGAATTATTAAAATGTTCACCACATAACTTTTAGTGGCACTATATTTCATAGTAATAATGGGATATAACGTGTAGTATCCGACTAAGTAGAATGAATTTTTATAAATGTAAAGTTATATGCTTGTCTTGAATCTTGCCTTGTCCGGTTGAGTAGTATAGACCACCCTAATTTCATACCGATGTGTCGTAAAAGACGACTAGGTAAGTTGACCCACCGTGTAGTATCCGATTAAGTAGAATAGACTACCCTCATTTCTTACCGAGGTGTCATAAAAGGCGACTAAGGTAAGTTGACCTGTCGTATCGTGTCCAGCCGGACATGATACGACAGGTCAACTTACCTTGGTAAGAAATGAGGGTAGTCTATTCTACTCGGCTGAGTAGAATAGACCACCCTCATTTCTTACCAAGGTGCCATTAAAGGCGACTACGGTAAATTTAACCGTGGTGTGGATCCGGCTGACTAGAATAGACCAACCTCATTTCTTACCGAGGTGTTGTAATAGGCGACTAAAAGTAAGTAGATATCAGGCAAGCGGCCGGTTGTAAAATAACTAGCCAATAAATGTAACAACATGTTTATAACATGTTGTGTCGACCTCACTTACAAGTTGAGGCAGAAGAATGATAAGTAATAACGGAATATATAGTACAAACTGTAAAAATGATGTTGCCTAAAATAAGCTGTTAGAGGTAATCTACCTCTTCCAATTTATACTAATTAAAAGTCGATCTAGTAAGTAAATAATTCATTTTATTTGAACTCTACGGAAGATAATACGTATAGACAACAAAACACTCACAAAAGAAGTCACGCAAAAACACTAAAGTAACGCTTCCTGTTTGCAAGGAAAGTTTCTTGAACTAATTAACCCGGAAAAACATCTTTGTAGATCATTAAAGAAAATAAACTTTATAAGAACTTACAGTATTGCTCGCAAAACATCCGCTTCCGATCTATTTATAGGTATTTTATATACAGGGTGAACGATATGAAGTGTTACTAACTTCACATTGGTCATATCTGTCAAAGTTTTGATCACGGCAAGGTCACAGTTGCTTTTTTGATAATTCATTGTCTTATTTAAAAGCTGCCGAAAGCATTTGCATTCCTTGTCAGTAGAACAACAAATATCCGAAATGGAATACAAACGTAGTAGTGTAGTTGCGTTATATTTGTTTGGAAAATCACAATTAGCTATCGTGCGTGAGCTCAGTCACCTCAAAGTGAATAAAATGTTTGTATATCGCACCATAAAACGTTATAATGATACTGGCAGCATTGCCAAATGCTATGTGGTGGACCGAAAAAGACAGAAACGTCACGTGCTATGGTTCGGAAAGTGAAGATGCGGCTCGAACGGAATCCGCGTCGAAGTGGAGGGAAAATGGCTAAAGAAATGAAAATACGCAAAGAAAGCATTTGCCGCATACTTAAAAGTGACCTAAAAGTCAAGCCTTTCAAGTTCCAGAAAGCACGCGATCTTACACAGAAGCAAAAAAAAGTTTGCCTCGAAAGAGCAAAACAGTTGCTGCGCTTGCACGAGGATGATCGATTTCCAAACATTGTGTTCTGTGATGAGAATTTTTTTCTAATTGAGCGATTTATCAACACTCAAAACGATTATGTTTTCTTGACCAAACGTACAAACGAGAATTTACGCCTTCGAATGACCACTCAAAGTAATTTCCCATCACAAGTTTTGGTGTGGGCTGTAGTGACCGCTAATGGACGCTCTCCAGTCGTTTTCATTCGGTCTGGTGTCAAATTAAATGCTGCCTATTATCGAAAATATGTTTTGGGGGGTGTATTGGACCAGTGGACATGCAAACACTTCGGTATTAGGCCGTGGACATTTCAACAAGATTCGATCCCGGCTCATAAAGCTCGCGTGAACCAAGAATGGCTGGAAAGTCATGTTCCACATTTCATTTCGTCCACACAATTGGCTTTCGAATTTCCCAGACGCGAATCATATGGACTTTTCCATATGGTCCATTTTGGAGAGCAAAGTGAGGACTAAAAAATATGCCAGTATGGATGCACTAAAGAAGTAAATCCTACGTGAATGGCACAAGATACCTCAGGATCACTTTCGTGCAGCGTGCAACTCACTTTTTGACCGGCTGAAGGCTATAGTCAAGGCAAAACGTGGTCATATCGAGTTAAAGTGAATTGATTTGAAAATTTTGGTAATTTTCTCGCACTATTTCCCTTGGAGTAATAAAAGATTTGTTATAACTAAAAAATCGTAGTCTTTTGAAAAAGTAACACTTCATATCGTTCACCCTGTATTTTGTGTTGCCCTTACAAGAGTATGTAATATGATTGTTGCTACATAATTAATTTAAGACTATTTGGATATTTTTGGGTTAAATAACATGTTATAATGTTGGGGATTCGTATAAATAAATAAATAAATGATTATCGTGCTGTTTCACCACACAATTTGATTTTTACTTTCAAAGCAATTAAATTTTAAGCGGCGGTAGCGGAATGGTTAGGGTAACGGACTTGCGATCGAGAGGTCGTGGGTTCGAATACCAGCCATTATATACCGACGTGAACCCACTCCCAACACAAGCTTTTAGTTTCGCTGGAGGAGAACAAGTTAAGTACTAATATGTAAGCCAAATTGTTAGTAACCATTAAAAAAATTAAAGGGAACACCATTTCGATTTTTCCATCTATTAGACTGCTGTTTACGGAGTCTGATTTATACATTCACAAATCCAGTAACTAATATTTATTATCCTAAATAAATTAAATTTCCTTAACTGAATTAAATTAATCCCATTTTATCAAATCTTTTCGACACGTAATTATTCATGTTCATTTCAAAAGATATTATTACGGAAGATATTGGAGCCTAAAATTATAAATATATACATCTAAGTAATAATTAATTATTTACAGTTCTAATACGAAAATAAGCTTATAATTTTTAACTTATATCCAGCGCGAGCCGATGTTTAACATATAAATTGCTATCATTTTTTTAGATTTATATTGCCATAGCTGTTTGGCAGAGATAAGTCGGGGTGACGCGCCCTGCCTTTATAGCTAGCGTACCGTATTACGCAGATACATTTAATAGTTATTAACACATTAATCTTAAAATTGTTTTAAAATACCTCAATATTTTTTTTTTGAAGTTGTTTGGTACAATATAATTTTACGCTTTGCAGTAATAATAACATGGCAAAACACAATATCTTTAGTACAAAGTGTTTGACCATTCAACGATATGGGTTTGGCCGCGTATATAGTATGGCACAGTGCTTTCCGTGTGTCAGTGGATTAAATTTACTTTATAGCAGAATATATTTATAGATAAATAGATATATTTTGAAATCACATTTGTTTAATAAAGTTTTTTTTTTGGAAAAAAGGATATACCTACGGTAGAAATGCACTAATGCTAATATAGAAAATAACCATCGTATTTTTATTTGCTTAGTATATACAAAATGTGTGTTTAGCTATACTATTTTTAAACTCTTCAACCAATTTATTTCATACTCTATTGCGACAATAATTATTACATTTATTTAGTTGCTATTTAAACAACACAAGATACAATTTCACAAAAACCCTCAAACAATTCTTAATGTGATTGCTTTTAAAACAAATGTTGACAAAATGACTATTTAACACCAATAGGAAGAAAGATCATTATTTTCATTTTCCAGCCCTTATCCTACACTAAACGGGCTCGCACAAAGTATTTTACGACCGGCCCCCAGCCTGACATCAACTTACCTTTGTTACCTTTTACGACACCTCGGTAAGAATTGAAGTTAGTCTATTCTACTCAGCCGAACACACGGCGGGTCAACTTACCTTAGTCGCCTTCACGACACCTCAGTAAGAAATGAAGGTGTCTTCCTACTCAGCCGGAACCACACGGCGGGTCAACTTATCTTAGTCGTCTTTTACGACACCTCGGTAAGAAATGAGGGTGGTATATTCTACTAAGCTGGATACCACACGGCGGATAAAAAAGAAAGATATAATAATTAATTAAATTTTATTTATTTTAAAATTAATAATAAATATATGAGAATAAATTGTGTTTTAGCAAATGTTGCCTTTTGGTAGGAATTGAACCCGCGAACCGTGGAACTGCAGGCAGGGTCACTACAACTGCCAACCGCACCGATACAGAGTCAATATTATTGTATGAGGATGATAAAAAAATAGTACGTATATCATTGGAACTTGACCTTTGTTTTACATGAGAAAGCCCTCGATGGGTACTGCTATCCGCTGGGAGGCGGGCACAGCTATGCTGAACTCTAACCAGCTAAAACCTCATGGTGTTCTAACTTGTTGCTTGATGAAGATGGGACAGGAATACTGAACGCATTAACGTCTACACTCTCGTCAGCAGCCAACTCCTGATACTTTTGGCAGAGCCTGGACAGATCCTTGAACCACAACTGACACATTGAGAACACTTAATGCATCGGCCTAATATTAAAAAATAATCCTGGATGGCAAAGCAGTAAGGTGACAGAAAAACGATTTTAAACTGTACTTTTCATCTCTATAGTACGAGTAAGTGGCAATAGCGACCACAGCAAACGGCCGCACACTTGCTATTTGTCAGCCGGCACCGGTCGCCCTTTTCTACTTCGTTATGATTAATGACATGTTATTTTTCATTGAAACAGCTGCCGCATGCTTTTTTACTTTCAAGTCTCTTTTATAACGTGGACCTATTATTCAAACTCTGAATAGGGGCGAAAAGGATTTGACCTTGTTTTTACTGGTCCCACAATCAGAATTACGAGTGTCGCAATTATTTTTGCGTATACGACTATGTTAGGGTGATTCAATATTACCAAAAAAGTGACCAAAAGAGTTTTAAATATGAGTGTGTGTGAACAACTCACATCAACTTTGATAGTATGCTGGTAAGTGGTCTGTATGTTTGTGAATGACATGTAGATCTTTGCCCCAATCAGTGAGTAATAAAAACCACACCAACCTTGCTATCCACATTCGCCCCGAATGGACGGAGACCTGTTGCCAGACGCACGGCGCAACAGCTGGAAGTGGACTTGGCGCAGCACACTTCACTCATTAGGCACAATAGAACTGTTTGGAAATGCACGCACCTCACAGGGACGACAACGTATCGTCCGTATAATGTTCTCGAGGCAAGAGTCTTTTGGTAAAGGTCACACACCTCACTGAGACGACAACGTGTCGTCCTTAGAACTTACGGAAGGCAAGTGTTCATCAACGCACCATTTGAATGCGATGGTAGACGAACAAAATTGATGCAGTAATGTTTTGTATTACTACCCACCAATATAATAAGCAAAGATCGAACAGAGTTTGGATGGATATATGAAATAATGGAGCCTGGAAAAGAGATGGATGGATTATGAAGAATGATTTGCATATAAAAGGAGTAGCACCAGAGTTGACGAATGATAGAGGAGAATGGAAGTTGAAGACATATTGTGCCGACTCCACTTAGAGTGGCATAAGGGCTAGAAAATCATGACTATGTTAAGGTAATTCATAGCGTATAAGATTTAGTCCCTCGGTGAACGAACCTTGCTAAGCAATTTTTTTTTAATGAAAAATAGGAAAAAATTGGGTGTGTGTGGCTTGATCCGGGATATTTTCTCTTCTTTAGTCTGCCTGTTTCCCATTGACCATTACAAGTGTACAAATTACAGCATAATAAAGCTTTGCATTCTATTTCTATTTTAGCAGTTTTTAAAATGCCCGAAAACAGGGATAAAATGACTCATGATGAACTCATTTAAATATTAAAGGTATAATTTTTTTTTTGATGAAAAGAAGCCGTATACACCTATAAAGTACAATTCCTATTTAGTAATTCTATAATAATAAGAATACAATAATATTAATAGCAAAGCTCACTAAGTAAAGTGTGGGCCCAACAACCTATAATTTGGGACTAGAGAGCATCCCGTGGCCCATAACATTCAATCGTCCGCACAAGGGGAGAATTTTGATGAGGTTGAGCAGGAAAAGTTCACATCTGAACACTCCGTATAAATCCGGTAAGCCGTGTCGGAATTTCCTAAATCACCTTTTTATTTATTGCGAAGCTGTTAGCGTTGGCAGGCGTTTAGATAAACGTCATGTTAAATGTACGTGATAGTTTTTCTTGGGCGCGTGAAAAAACCGAGTTATTATAGTTGTGCAGGAGAGCCATAAGCAGGTCTGTAAGTGAGAGTGTAATAATTTATTATTATACTCTCACTATTTAAGTGAGTGGAAAGATGAACGTCGTCAACTTATGTTTGTCTAATCTCACATACAAAAAGAGACAGATTTATAGATTCGGATACATCATTTTCTCGTTTAGGCTGGCATCCCTCCTCTAATAAATTGTTTGTGCAAAAAATAATTGTTCGGAGCATTTGACATATGTATGTCTTAGGATACTAAGGTAAGTTGAACCGCCGTGTGATATCCAGCTGATTAGAATAGACCACCCTTAAATTCTTACCGAGATGTCGCAAAAGGCGACTAAGGTAAGTTAACGTCAGGTCAGTGGCCAGTCGTAAAATACCTAGCCAAATCATATGACACCATGTTTCTAACATGTTGTGCCAACTACTTAGAGTGGAATAATGACAAAAGAATGTGTGTTTACCCGCTTTAATTATACAAAATTACAAGCCAATAATACTACAGTGCACCAATATTAATGCAGTGAATTAAGCGTGAAAGCCTAACAGAGAGACTGACTTTCGCATTTATACTAGTAATGAGCATGATGTATATGCTAAATATTCGTATCTATTAATTTGCTAAATATTCGTTTAAAATATCTGTACAGTTTCGAACCGTTCCACATGTTTTATATGCATAAAAAACGTAAGGAAAAGCGAAGATTATACGGCTGATTAAATATTTTCGGTTCAATGCAAATAAAGGCGACGGGGTTCTCAAACCGGCAAACGAAAAACACCAAAATTCACTGCTCGGTTTGCCTAACCATTTACATTGATTTAAATCTATAACACAACGATACATATTTTACGATTTTATACCTCAGAAAGTAAAGTGAATAGAGTGAGGTTATTTATTTGAAGACATAAAAGTTACATTTGTTGTTTTTATATAAATATTTTTATATATATAACAAGAGCTGTTATTTTTATAAAAATATTCTTAAATTTAGTTTTTATTTTCTTGTTATTAAATAGAAAAATTATAAGACGTATAGGTGAATTATAAGTTTAGCAAGGGTTTGAATTGTCCAATTGTTATCATAAAGGAAAAGTTTGTAAATAAATGTGTATTTGTACTGTTTTAGCAGCCTACTACTACCTAGGCCTTAACGGATTAGTACGAAAGTGGGTTAAAGTCTTTTTGTAAAAACCCGATGATCTTTAAGTAGGTAAATTTTACTCAACCAACCTTTTCCCCGCAGGTAAAATTGCTTTGTTAACCTAATATACATACAGTGTAAACTCCATATAACGTCACTCCATTTAACGACAACTCACAATAACGTCAAAATATGTACAGTCCCTTGAGGGTCGTTATATAGAGTTTGCACTGTAATTAATATAAAAATTCAACATAAGAATTAAGTATGAACCTTAGTTTGGACACTTCAAACTAAAGAGTCAAATGAAACTAGTAGAATCGTGAAATTATGTAGTCACGAAGTCGGTGAATAAATTTCAGTTATCGCAATTTGCATAATGAGAGGCGCATACATTCAGTGCACGATAGTGTCACGCGTATTCTAGCAGCCAGAAGAAAGCATTACGATAAGTTTATAATATATTCTCTAAGTCTTATTCAAACATACATTATACACAAACAGTGTTCGCCGACGAATACAAGGTCTGAGGTTAGTCAGCCTTGGCTTCTCGCCTCATTCCCAAAGGGGTGATGGACTAATCACAGTCATACCACGAGCGCACCTCTACGCGTTACTCTAAGCCATGGTCCGTCCACACAGGAGGCACCCTTAGTAACTGTCTTTAAAGAGTGACAGGTCAAATCTTGGGAAGCACCAATAAAATGTTAGTGTTAAAACTGTATATCCTTACTTACTAACATTATAAAAGCGAAAGTCTGTCTGTCTGTTACGTTTTCACGGACAATCCGCTGAAACAAGATTGATAAAATTTGGCACAATTATTCCTTATACGGCGGGGTAACATATAGGCTATAGAAATCCTGTTAATTCAACAGGAATTAAATTCAGTATATTAAATAGGATGACAGTCAAAACGCCATCTACAATAAACCTATGGAACTTATTTTTATTCATGATGTGTCAAAATCAAGTCAAATCTGCATGTACAGAAGTATTTAGATTCCAAGTTTTTCGGCTTACGTCAAAAGTTATCTTTAAAGAGTTTTTATATTTTATTTTATTTTTAATCGTTTACTGGACAAATTTTACTGGGCTATTACAATGGATAATTAATATAAGTAATACTGGTTATTTACTCAAATAAATAAACTAATAATATTATAAATGAGCAATTCTGTCTGTTACGTTTTCATGGCCAATTCGCTGAACCAATATAGATGAAATTTGGCACAATTAATGTTTATATACCGGGGTAACGGGAAGTTTTATTTGATTTAATACCACAGAGATTAAGCCATACGGCTAATGAAAAATATTTTATTTCTAAACACCATTTTTAATATTCGAAAAGTTTAATATTACAGTTAATAAAGAGAAGTTAATATATTTTCCGATACCTAAGAAACATAATTTTTTACTTACTTATGAAGTTTTTCATACCAAATCGACCACTCTCGAAAAAAAATCAGCGCAATATTTGTAAAATTGATTTAAATTTTTTATGAATGTTTTTTTTTTTATAAATTGAAAATTTTTATATAAGATGAACTTTGAAAACATTTTTGTATCATATTTTTCCGATAGTTTATTTAAAAAGAAAAAACCATCCCAAACAGTCAATTTTTGAATAGTTATAACATTTAAATGAAAAAATTCATAACTTTTTTCAGTTGGATAAACATAAATTGAAAAATTATGAGGAACGTCTTTCATAAGATAGAATAGAAAGAAAACTTACAACTAAATCCATAAAGGTCGGGTTCAAAAGTGGTCGAAATGTTATGGAATACTCCATACTTACTGCCTGAGTCGATTAAGAAATTAGATAAACTAATCTATACGTACTAATATATAAAGCTAAAGAATTTGTTTGTTTGATTGTTTGAACGCGCTAATCTCAGGAACTACCGGACCGGTTTGAAAAATTCTTTGAGTGTAAGATAGTCCAGGAAGGCTATAGGCTATATAACATCACGCTAAGATTAATAGGTGAGGAGCAGCAATAAAAAATATAACAAAAACTGCAAAATTTAAAGCTTCGTTGAGTGCGTTAAGTAAACGGTGATTGTTTTTCAAATATGATATATTGCAATATTGTTCCCCTCTAAAAGTTCGGGACAGCATATATCTAGCTTGTAAGGTTAACCCAATGTAACCATATTTTGGTTATCCTATATTACGGTTTTAATCTTTCTACGCGAGCAGAGCCGCCGGCGATTGCTAGTAGTTAATATACATTTACAATTTATCACACGCTTTTTTTGGGTGAAAGAAAACATCATGAAACAACCTAAATATTTTCATGTGTGTATACTATCCTCCAATTCTTCTCCAAAAGTCCGCTTCTTACTTAGTAATTCTAAACTACCTATAGTTTAGAAAAATATTATAAATAATATATAAATACTTAAAAAAAATATTACTGCTGACCTATTTTTCAGTAATACATTTAATCGTTTACATGGTCGTTTTTTATTTTATAAGTGTACTTAATTCTTTGTCTCTTGGTTGGCATTATCCACTTTTGTTACAAATGAAGCTTTATTGCAATTTTAAAATTTCAAAGCTCGACCAGGATCTATGCGCAATTATGTACTTATGGAATGTGTATACATTTAAATAATACGGTCTAGTTCGGTATGACTCAAATCCAATCTTCTTGTTATAATTTTATCTTATCTTCGTCTTGCTCCTCAAACGATGTATCTTTACTGCTGGGCTTAGGTCTCTCGAAGATTTTTCCACGTCACATGATCATGTACCTTTCAGATCCAGCGGTTCCCCTTGAACTTTTTATTATTGCCTTCGATGTCTTACGTTTTCACCGCAAAGCGCGTGATGATTCGGATATATCAATGAAACACATAAGTTAAGTTAAATATAAACATTTAAAAGGCTCTGCGGTGTTACCAATCAATTATTCATATTTATAAATTATGCTTCTGGACTTCTGGTTTATAAAATTTTAAACTAACAGTGTTTACTTTAAGGTTGATTTTCATCTCTCAAAATTGCAAAGCGCTACTTTTTCGATTTTCTACCATTAGTAATGTGACAAACGCTGGTTTATGCTCAAACTGTCATTTTCAGCCATTATGAGATTTAAAAGCTCGAGCAATCTTGCACGCCCTTTTAACCCCTATCACGTTACATCTTGAACAGGAACCAAAGATCTTTAAAGGAAAGTCGATAAAAAATTTAAGTTAAAAAGGCTGCGTGTCATAAAAATATAGTTTTAACGTTCTTATACTAGCTTTCGCCAGCTGCTCCGCCCGCGTGAAAAGATTAAAACCGTAATATAGAATTTTGATAACCTTTATGGTTATCAAGTTAAATTGGGTTAATCCTAAAAGCTAGACATATGCTGTCGTGGACTTTTATTTAGGACTTTTAGAGGGGAACAATTTTGTAGTACATGATTTTGAATACCTGTTACCGTTTACTTAGCGCACGCAAGGAAAGCTTGAAATTTTGCCGTTCTCGTAATATTTTTTATTGCTGCTCCTCTTCTATTTATCTTATCGTGATGTTATATAGCCTATAGCCTTCCTCAATAAATGGACAATCTTAGACTCAAAGAACTTTTCAATTCGGTCCAGTAGCTCTTGAGATTAGCCCGTTCAAACAAACAATCAATCAAACAAACTTATTTTTCAGCTTTATATATTGGTATAGATTAGCGTGAACTCACGCCACCATGACGTCGTATAAAGAGTTCATGAATAAAGGCCCCGTATAGGCTTGACACTAGTCAGGCTTACCCGATAAAATAAGAAGTGAATATAGCCAGTTTCTATACATTAAGTATGGATACCATTCAAGATAGTTTTTAGTATCAAAACTATTGTTTTCGACATTCGTATCATCATTCTCCTGCCCTTATCTCACTTAGTCAGTCAGGTCGGCACAACATGTGTTAAACATGTTGTTACATGTTTTGGCTAGGTGTTCTACGACCGGCCGTCTACCTTACGTCAACTTACTTTAGTCGCCTTTAACGACACCTTGGTAAGAAATGAGGGTGGTCTACTCTACCAAACCGGATACCAGTAAACGGGTCAACTTACCTTAGTCGCCTGTTACGACACCTTGATTAGAAATGAGATTTGTCTTTTCTGCTCAGCCGGTTACCACACGTTTGGTCACTTACTTAAATTGCCTTTTACGACACTGCGGTAAGAAATGAATGTGGTCTATCCTACTCAGCCAGACACCACACAACGGAAATAATTAAATCAAACATTGTGAGTAAATTTTTAATGTAGCCCTCGCATTATCTAATTCTTTAATAAGTGACATCGTTATAAAAAGGGTAGACGAGGGTTGCAAACGTCATATTATTTTAGGATAAAAAGCAAAAGCAAAAAATGAACTTTCCTGCTATCCAAATGACAAATTAAAAACGGTGCCGTAAAGCTCCGTGCGTGTTTGGGCAAAAACTGCACGTCACTTAGATAACGTGCGCTAATTTTCGGCAGACCAACAGGGAAATTAGGCAGAAAAGGAAATTAACTGTAATTACCTTTAGTATGAAATGCTTGTTGTTTCAAATAATCACCAATTCGTGAATATATTAGGCTTTCGTTTTTTTTTGGATTAAGTAAAGTATGTAGCGGCCTGCTACTATCCCACTGCTAAGATTAGGCCTCTTATCTCCGTTTTTGGAGCTAAGATCTACCACGCTGCTCCAATGCAGATTGGTAGGTTACACATATCTCCAGAATTGTATAGAGATATGTAGCTTTTCTCATTATGTTTTTCTTAGGTAATGTAAAAAAAAGAAAAGCATGTGATAAATTTCAATTTTCAATTAAATACATAAAATTTTAACAGAAAAACACATTAGTGTCTGCCAGGGTTAGAACCTCCTCGAAAGAGTCGCACGGGTTACCGCTGGGCTACCACAGCATATGTATTTAAATAGCTTGGAAAATAAATCGGGATTTTCAAACATTTATTTTACTTTTATCTCATAACCTTAGTTCTCTACATATCCTTTGTAACGCCTTTATCTTTTTTTAAAATGTTTCAATTGCGTAAAAAGGAGAAAAAAAAGTTGCAAAAAGGTTATTTATAAAAGAACTACTAGCCCAAAAAAATTCAACATAAAAAAGTAATTTAAATGCTATTTACAATACATTTTAAAATAATTTAAATGCTCTCTACAACGGTGTCTCTCAATCTTTCTATCATATATTAACGTTTCATGATTTTTAAAACATGACAAATAACAAAAATGATGTTCCCTACTACTTAAGTACAACAAAACATTATTAAGATTCTCGCAATTTACAAAATATCGAAATAACGAACAATGTAGTATAAAACAAAGAAATATAAACTATAGATAAAGAGAGTGGATGCTGTGATGTAACTATTATGATATACACTAAATTGTTTGCCTTCTAGCGAAGGGTTGGTAAACACGCAATAGTCATCAAATAAAATTACATGTAACGTTTGTAAAAAATATTGTTACCATTTTATGTGAAGCAAGACTACGTTGGCTATAAATTATGGAATGCTTAGAATTTAGACAGTATATTTTGAACTTTCTCATTCTATGACCATCACTAGTAAAAATAAAAATGTGCAAATATTTCGAAATATTAGTAGCTTTATAGCTAAATTCATTTGTATCTTATTATATATAATCTGATAATTATCATTCTCCTACCCTTATCCCACTCTAAGTGGGATCGGCACAACATGTTATAAACATTTTTACACATGATTTTGCTGCGTATATTACGATCAACCGCCTGCCTGACGTCAACTTACCTTAGTCGTATTTTACGACACATCGGTAAAAAAGAGAGTGGTCTATTCTACTCAACCGGTTATCACACGGTAGGTCAACATACCTTAATCGCCTTTTACGACACCTCAGTTAGAAATGAGGGTAGTCTATTCTACTCAGCCGAATACCACTCGGCATATTATCTGATAAGTAATTAAATAATTTATTCATCGTCGTATTAATTTAAGAAAGAACTAAACCTGTGATCCCTTTAAATTATAAACGCATATCTAAAGCCAAATAATTTTATTTGACACAAATAATACAACATGATGAAATCGATTAGGTATACGTTAAAATTGAATACGTTTTCAATCCCCTATAGAAAGTCATAATAGCGAATCAAAAGCCGACGAAACAACGTTCGACAATAATTGGAGTCCGGAAACCTTGTCACTTTAAATCGACAACCCTACGTCATTGATATTACGTCATAAATTTACGGGCGGAACGCGCTGAATCGTTGTCGTCTGTCGATTATTATCGCGGCGGCGCGGGAGGAAACGCTCTCACTTGAGCCATTTGCAAATGACAAAAGATAGCGATTATGTATGAACACACTTTGTACTAGATAATGCCTAACTACATCGAGATTAAAATGAAAAAGTAATACCTATTACTATAGCTAAGCCCTGTGGTATCCGACTGAGTAGAATAGATCACCCTTTTTCTTACCCAGGTGTCGTAAAATACGACTAAGGTAAGCTGACGTCTGGCAGGCGGTAGATCATGAAATACGATACCAAATGTGACAACATGCATATAACATGTTGTCATTTCATTTTAAAAAAATGTCGTCTCTTTGAATAAAAAAGACTATATTTGCTGTCAATTGTTAAGTCATGGTAGCTGATTTGAGGAGCAGCAGCTGTCTAGAAACTTAAAAATGCCTAGGTTCGAGCCCCAGCTGTCTTTTTTCAAGTTTCATCTTTTTTATCTTGATAAAAAATTACAGATCACGGCTCGGTCACCCAGGTACTATATTATTATATTATTATGCATTGTATTCTGGGCTGTGGTCGCAGCGGAGCTACCACAATTCAGCACATCACCCTTCCACCCAATTTGTGACTTGTCCGTCCATCCGTTCAAATGTCGCGCAAATTGCAAAAATATGAACGACGACGCAGCGGCAACGCAACGCAGCGCAGCGCACTAATACACCCTCTCCCTTCCCTTCTCACGAGTATATTTGTAATTTATACTATATATTTGTTATTAACTATATTAAATCAGAACTATTTTTCGAAACGACAATTTTTATTACCATTAAAGCCTTAGACATAATATTCATAGGTATAAACTTTATTAAGATAAATATTAGTGATAATAAATTATTGTTAATTTCATATATAATACGCAGCATATTAGCAACTTGCACCATACCCAAATGCTTTCAGAATACAGTTAGTAATCGGATAGCAGCTTTCAACGAATATTTCACAGTCTCTCTATATAATGATGTCACGTTTGTTGAAGCTTTTCGACGGATTATGATTTATTTTTACTTTCGATCATCGTAGGTTTGTACGTTGCAAATTTCACAGCCAATCAGGTATCATCAGAATTATATGATACAACTTTGTCCAATCTTACTAATATCAGCTGTGGTAGCCCAGTGGTAACACCGTGCACCTCTTTCGAGGAGGTCTAGGGTTCAAACCCTGGGCAGACACCAATGAGTTTTCTAGTAAAACTTATGTGTCTAATTGATAATTGCAATTTATCACACGCTTTTCGGTGAAGGAAAACATCGTAAGGAAACCTGCAAATCTCTAGACAAATCCGGGGATATATAAAACGGAGAGAAGAGGCCTATGCCCAGCAGTGGGATAGTAACAGGCCGTTACCTACTTTTTTTTTTACTAATATTATAAAGGCGAAAGTTTTGATTATGGATGTATGCTTGGTATTCTTTTACAGCAAACCCGCGAAAATCAAAATCGATAAAATTTAGTACAAGTATTCTGCACACACCAGGGTAACATATAGGCTATAGAAATCCTGTTAATTCGACAGGAATAGGATAAAATTGCAAAGGGCCATCTAATATCAACCTATTACGCGACAACAGTCCACGCGGGTAAAAGTCGCGGGTAAAAGCTAGTTTAAGTATACGTTATAAAGTATTTAATATAAATTTTAGTTGGGTATGGCAAAAGTAATAATGAAGACAAAAAAATAAATTATCACATTATTAGTTACGTTCTTATCAAGATGACTAGTCTATTAATTGTATTAAAGGACTGTTCACACTTGTAATTATCAACACCATGCACCTTACATGTACCTAGTTAAAGGTTGGAGAATGATAAAGGCCACTTTTTCCCTCGACACTGAAAACGAAGAGTCGAAGTGGTGCGCGGAAACTGACCAATAATTACTGATTTTGTAAAGTTCATGAAAAAGGACAAAACCTACTTCATATAACTATTATTAAACAGTTAGAAACGGTGTAGAGTAAAATCCAATAAACACTCATAAAAATTTTATTGTTTTATATAACTAGTAATAGCCCGCGGTTTCACCTGCGTACATATCGATCTCATGGCAGTGGAAAGTCTAAAATCGGACTATAGATTTCTTTTTGCTAAATATATCACCAATAGTTTTCGCAGCGCATGCGATGACAGAATATTAAGACAAATTTTTTACACCTTGTTACATTTTTCTTACGGATCCCTATTTTTTTAAATGTAATATAACCTATGCTTCAGTAAAGATGCAGCGTTGAAAGAATTTTTGAAATCGGTCCAGTAGTTTTTGTGTGAAAAAATTACAAAAATACATAAAAATCCTCTTTATAATATCAGTATAGATATAAATAATACAAGTAATAATAATAAGACAAGTTATGTTCGAATAATTCAATTAAACTAAGTATGTGATAAACTAATCAATTGGGAGAGCTTCGTATAATTTAAATGAGCAATTGGTAGGACAGCAAAGGGAGTAACATTAAGATTGAAAGTATTTTAAACCTGACAAATAGACAAAGTTGAAGGCGCTGGTTTACAACTAATTACAACTTTTACTTCGCTTAAATGACATTAAACGAGAACGCTGTAATAACATTTTATACTGCAAGCTCATTATAGAAGCACGTTTGACGAATTCACTTAAACTTTGTTCCCGAATATGCTATTGACGACTCGGAAAATCTAGTATACCTGTGCTTTCTTTCGCGTCAGCTTATCAACACTAATATAGTATATACGAATGTCTGTCTGTCTTTCTGTTACGCTTTCACTGCTCGAACGTCAGATCAATATTTACAATATTTGCCACATTAAAAGCTTGTATACCGCGCTAGCATGTTGGGTACAAAAAAATTAAGGGTAATAGGCTATAATAAAGTAATAAAATCCTGTTTTTTCATTTTAAGGACAAACAGCATCACGGGTACCACTCGTATGTAATAAAACTATACAAATTAATATAACTCAACTAATTTCTTTATAATTAAGTAGAGATTTTCCTAATGTAGACATGATTTATAATGCGTATAAAAAAATTAAGTGTATTATATATGAAAACTAGCCTGCCCCTGCTTTGCACGGGCTATAAAATATATAGTTTGTCACTCAGTGAAAAAAATGATTAAAATCGATCCAGTAGGTTTCGTTTAGTTATAGTTTTGATTTATTCATTACTGCCAGTGGCCCGCACGCGTTAAATTTGGAGAAAAACAATTCCCCTCTCCCTATACCAAGAAGATTTCCTGCTATATCTAATATCTAAATTCATATACGACATACTTATTTTTACATTTTTCCTTAAGTATTTTATTTTTAAAATTAATTATAGAATGTCTTTATATACAACATTCATAGCTTTCTTATCATTATTAGACAATACAAACATATTTTCTTTAGAGGTTACTCTTGAAAGAGCGATAGTTACGCGTCCGATCGCTGCTAAATTCGAAGTGCTCTAGGGCGAAGCGCGGCCCCCTCGCGGGTTTTTAAATCCGTGCTATCTTCGAAAATATTCATTTAAATTACATGCTGTAAAAGGCCATATTGATCTATATTAAATCAACTATGTATTTGAGGTATTTAATTGGATAAGGATTAATGCTGTATTGTATAAAAATTGCTTTAAACATAGGGAATTATTTTTCGTAAAAAGTAAATGACAAAAAATGCTATTGTAGGTTATCCATAAGAGATAGACATATACCATCGCGGACTTTTCTGTAGACCTTTTCAAGGTGTACAAATACTTAGCACATCAGTTTGATAAATCTCGTTGGGTTATCACGTTTGCAATGTTAACGGAAAAAATGTAATTATTTACGATATTTATTAGAAACCTCAAAAATTACAGTATTTCTCTACTCCATATTAAATGGTATTATACATTCAAACCTCCTCTATCTATTAAAAAAACTGCATCAAAATCTGTTGCGTAGTTTTAAAGAAATAAGCATACATAGGGATATATGGACAAACAAAGAATGTGACTTTGTTTTATACTATGTAGTGATTAGTTAAATATACAGTAAGTAACCAAAAACTAAATACGAGCATGAGCATGAATGGCTGAATACCGTATTTTTTATGCATTTTTAAAATATTATATTCTAAAACGTAACTCAAAATAATATTTTTAGTTTCCTTTCATTTTATGCCGTGTGGTATCCGGCTGAGTAGAATAGACCACCCTAATCTCTTACCGAGGTGTCGTAAAAGGCGACTAAGGTAAGTTGACCCACCGTGTAGTATCCAGTTGAGTAGAATAGACTTTCCTTTTTTTACCGAGGTGTCGGTAAAATACGACTAAGGTAAGTTGACGTCAGGCAGGCGGCCGGTCGTATAATACGTAGCCAAATCATGTGACAACATGTTTATAACATGTGCCGACCCCACTTAGAGTGGGATAAGGTCATAAGGATGATGATGATTATCCTTTGATTTTCTTCATGGTACGACAGCTTTTATGTTGTTTTAGTAAAATTGACGAAAAATTTATTGCTTTAAGGCTTTGCGAAGGTCTACCTTTGCCATTAATAGAGATTCAAACGATGTACAAAAGCAAAGTCTCGCTCGTTACGTGTGCTATTCACACGGACTCACTTAAATCGCGCTTGATTACATACATTTCACATGCTAATTTGTTACAATTCGCACATAAATTTGATCATTTTAAATGTTGACTTACTTCAGTAACAAATTTAACGAATATAATGTAATATTTAATCATGTATAGAAGCTGCATATAAGAAACATATATATTTGAAGCATCTGTAATAAGGTTGTGTTTAATATTTGATATTAAAGAGCAACATTCCGAACCAGTTGTAGCTTCATCAATCATATTGATTCTTGACGATTTATAAGTACTTGAAAGAGCTTATTTGAATAAATATTATTTTGATTTGATTTATTTTGATTTATTTTTTGAAACTTAGTATGAGGCCTCTAGGAACTGTCACTAATATTGCTTTTTTTTAAAAAAAACAGGAAAAATCCCCTTATGGGTACCGCCGTTCGACGGGGACAGGCGGCGGTTATGTCGGACTCGCACCGACTAAAACGACTTAACGTGTGCTCCACTACGCTGCCGATGGCAAGGACAGGGTATAACTGTACATATTGCCCGCCGACAACTCTGATCCCAGAGAACAAACACCTTCTCCGAGTAAGGGCCCTCGAAAGAGAAGCCCCCCTCCGCTAACCGGTGCATCGGGAGCACCAGATGCACCGACCGTCTCGGGGACCTGTAAGCCAGTCGTCCGATATACCCCGTTCGGAACGTCCGAAGGTCCCCTAACGGGGCGGCAGACGATGGGCTTAGGCAAGTCGCTACCACCTGTACTCGCCAGCAGTAGATTGGATCCAAACAAGTTCCCGGTACCGCTCCACCGCCCCCCTCCGCATCCCTCCGCAGAGCAGAAGGAGGCCACCACTGCCCTCGATCGTTCCCTGCTGACCATGTTTGTTACATCACAGTCGACAGGGAGAGACCGCGCCCCGAGTAGGGACCCCTACGCCATGGTGGGCGTTTCCGGCCCCACCGGGTAATTTTTTTATAGAGGTTTTCTTCCTCGCAACCCTTAGGTCTCCGTTTCCATTGCTCCATGTCCAGCCAGACTTAGAGTAAGCCCAACTGAACCCATCGCTCATTAGGGACTTCACCTCAACCCCCCCGGAGTCCCCAGCCCGCCCAGATTGCCCGCTGCTAATCAGAGGGACAACTGGATTGGCCAACCCCACAGTGGTCCGTTCGCCAAGACTAAGCTTGCCCAGGGTGCGCCACGAGGAGGCCGACCACTTTGGCACCCCGTCACTAATGTTGCTGTACGAACAATTATTTTTTCGTATTGACAAAGGGAGCGGTGGTATGGGTATATTAATGTAAAGTAATATTACTACTCATAAATATACATGGTAAAGTAAAAGCAAAGCTTGAAAATGTCAAAGGTTGCGTCGCAGATGGATGACATTTAAGAATTAATTAATCATTTTCATCTTAAAAGCAAAGAGTTGCTATTTCTGTATCCTTTGTAAGGAATATGGTACTGTCGCGTGCTATCGTTTGATGCCTCAATATTAGCTTGATAAACGTAACAGGTACAAATATATACCTATAGATGTAAGTAAACCTAATGTTAAGAAAAATTTTAATTTTACTTCTCATAATTTTTGATTTTATTACAACGACAAAATTTTTAAAAATTCTATTTTTTTTATGTCAACTGTACAAAATTTTATGAACATACTAGTTGTGCTTCTGGCTTCGCCCGCGTCAAAATCAGTGTATTTAATTGAAATTTTAAGCATGAAAGAAGTTAGTTTAACTTAACTATACGATATAAAGACATAATGTAGCGGACTTTTTTGTAGATCTACAATTCTCTAGTTCACTACTTTAGAATATCTCGGCTGGTTAACGCGGTGCACGCGACTAAAGCTTTTAGCAGGCGACTTTTTCCAACTGCGCGTTTTTTTTCAACAACCTCTGCAACACAATTAAATAAAATCGTAATAAACCATTAAATTAAACCTTTTGGAAGAATTACACTACCTTTTAGGAAAAACAATACAAAAATCGGTTTAGTAGATTATGATAAACTCGATCATATCCACAAAGACAGCTTTTGGGTTCGTTGTTTTATAGTTTAACGAACTTATAACACATAAAAAAATAAACATTGTAAAGTGTAAATAAAAAAATAAGCGTATAATAAATGGTAGTAGCAACAATCTTAACTTTCTTGAAATTAATCAGTGCAATGTTCCGAACAAGCGAAGTGTAAAGCTTTACAATATCTGAGTAATCAACAACTTGATACCGAGGCGACGAGAAATTTCATCATAATAACTGTTATTTGTCGCTTAGAGAACGCTATTTAATAGTCAAGCTAATAGCGTATTTCTCAATAATATACATAATGTTTATTATGTTAAGTTAAAGCTTAATAAATCTATTCTAAGTACATAGCAGTTCAGTCACCAAGAGTTTGCTTTGCTGAGAAAAATAGTGTACAATTTCCCGGAAGAATTATTGGGATCCTACCAATAATACCAAGAACCTACCAATCCCTATAGAAGCATCATGATGTGTCAAAACTCCTTTTGAAAAAACACCTTTCAATCAGCAGTGGGATAATAATAGTAAAGCATGCCTTCTGCAATATTTTGTTTAGACCCACCACGCTGCTTCAATGCAGATTCCCAAGAGATATGTTACATATACTTACGATGTTTCGAAGCCGAAAAGTATATCATGAATTTGGGAAGAAATGTATCTTAATAAAGGACCTAGGTCGTTTAAAAAAAGTGAAAGTGGACTGTAAGGAATTTATGGGCAAATTCAGTACCACCTTTCGATGCCGAATACGAATACTAAAATACAAATCCGAAACTTTACACCAACACTATAACAAACAAACTATAGATATCAATTAGACACATAAGCCGCTACGCTACGCTGATTTACCTTTACATTTCAGTTTATCAAATGAAATCTGGAGCTGGGCTTAGAAATTTTCTATGAATATTTCGCATTTATTCGTTTATCTACGTTTAGCAGGCAAGTTAGTAATCACAGTACATAGAAACGATTCCTATGCAATTCGGTCGTTGCTTATTCAGAACCTTTCGAGATACAATTTCTTTATAGAACTTATGTATTATATTTTCACATAGGCACCATAATATATTAAAGTTCAATTAGAAGGAGAAAAATTTCCCTGATATTAACATTTTCCATCCATTATATTTAATATAAACCTTTTTATTTTCATAATTTAAATCTAGTTATACCATAAATATGCTTTCTTTGAATAGAAAGCTTTTATGATTATTAAAAATCAATAACGTGTTATCATAAACAACATTAAGCTAACGCAAACCTACTTAAAATTCCAGGTTGCTTTAATCCAACTTTTAGCCGGGAGGAAGTTTAAGAAACGAAATTGAGTTTGGTTCGCTTCTAAGATCCGAGATCACAATTAATCGTGGCGCTTAATCTCAAAAGTACAATTTTATGTTCAAATACACTGCTTATAATAAATTGGGCATGAATTCCCGGCAACGCGGATTAGTATTTTTCGATAGAAATGATAATGGAAAAAATGAATAATACCTGGAGCTTTGATATATAAAATACTAGTCGTGCCAGCAGCTTCGCCTTTTTTGGAAAGAAAAAATCGGCTTTTTTTACTCACAGATGGGCATAGGGCTCATCTCTCGTTTATGGAGAGAAGGGTTGGAGCTAAGACCTACCACGCTGCTCCAATGTGGATTGGTTATGCCCTAGAGATATGCAGGTTTTCTAACGATTTATTCCGTTACCAAAATTTAAAATATAATATCACGATTAAATAAAAAACTCTTAAATAAGTCAATTGTTACGATTGTCTGAAATAATGATTTTATGGGCCTTGAAATACTAGGTGGTATAAATGTAAAATAACTTAGTGAGAGCCACATCGATTGCACTAATTGGCTGCGAGAAGCAGCTTTGGTTAAACACATGAAGGCCCTTCTACTGTATTGGCAGGCCCAAAATGCAGTTACCAAACTTCTCAAGTCTAACCAAGTATGACAAAAATCAACGATAATCAATGCTTAACTTCAACTAATACAGAAAATTAGTTTCGAATTCAGAGCGCTCCTATAGTATTATTTAGCTACGAAGCATATTATAAAAAGCTTATTAAAAGTTGAGTTTTATATACGGTATATTTGATAAATTTTTTCCATGACTATTGTAACGACACCTACAAATACTCAATGGTACTATCTCCTGAAAGGCATAACTGAATCTTCGCGAGAAACGTTCTTCAGAGTATTTCAAAAAGTTTCCAACTTTTACAATAGAGGCCACTATCTTAAATTTTTAAGTTAACGTGGATAATATAAAAACTGGAACCTTACCAATGATAGCTAGAATCTATGGTATATTTAAGCCAAATAACAAAGGTCATTTAAATGTCAGACTATATCTAAAACCCACTTACCTATTGTATGTTTTACCAGCTATTGCATAAGACTGTTCCACATTATTTTATTACACTAGAAATTAAAAAAACATTGGTGTTAAAAGTTGAGTTGTTTTCATAAAACAGTTATAAAATATTCAGGTTATTGCCTTGTGTAATATATCTTATTCCTTTTATTCCTTAATAATATGAAAGTATTCATTGTAAATGAGAGATACCGTTATATATCGTTTCGAAATGGGGGTTTTTGCAATAATTTTTTCAACTTCTGCGTACAAAGGAATAGCAGAAACGTTCAGGAGTCAAAAGTCATAGCTAAACGGTGGCTTTAAAGCAGTCTGTAAAAGGCGTAGCCCGCGTTATCACGACTACCAACGTTGCTATTCAAACGTTAGATAGTAATATTTTATGATGGAGTATTTATTCAATTTATGCCACCTATAGCCTACTGACTACGAGGTAAGTACATACTTTGATATTGTTAATTTATTATAACAGTTATATTTTGAAACATACATATAAAATACACATATATACAAAAGCTAAAAAAATATGGTTGATTTATTTATATTTAACTAAACCTATCAAATAATTTGCATCTTTCTGCCCAATTTGGTTTTATTTATTTTAATAAAGTTGCAGTAAACAGTAAGCAGTAAAATCAATATACTTCGGACAAATTCTCATTACAGAAATTTCATATCGACACGATATAGTAGAAAAAGGTATAAATAACATTGCGAAAATACGATTTATTAATGTATATTACGGTGGTGAGTAAATGGGAACCATGGCCATGAATGAGTATCGATCGTATTTGAACAAGATGTTTCTGTAATATTGTTAACTACTTAATTAGATGGCCTAAATCTAAAATTTCAATACAATAACATTACGAATTTGTTAAACCCCTTTTGCAAATTGAAACAAAGCAGCTAATATCTCGCTTGTTATCAAATTTGCTTCCGCCGAACGCATTTATCAAAATCAGCGCCACTAAACAGAATCCAAATCAAATATTATGCGTAGTATTTTTATCTTATATTATTTGCGCAGTGAGCATACAAACAAAAATAAACTCTTTATTAATAAAAACTAACTAGTAAAACTAGACATACTTTTTAAGATAACTTGTCATTTGAAAATCTAAATAAAGTCTCTTTCATCTATAAAAAAATATATTTCTTATCATGTTTTTATTATTTTTGATTCGATTAATAATTTATACTTAAGTATAATTAATAATAACAATGGTTATACATTATTAAAAATATATAGGTAAATGAATCAAATGAACGTAACGTAACAATCATATTGATTAAAGAAATAATAACATAACAACAAATTGTATGGATTTTTAAACATAATTAGAATCAAGGTAAGAATAAAATGTAAATTCACACATTTAGTAAAAAGCGAAGAATTTGAGGAAGCCATGTTGGATCATTTTAACATTTATGGTTTCGCGCACCCAGTTCGCGCAGAGTTGCTTACTCGATTATATTTTCAGTGAGGAGTTTTCCACTTATAGCTACTTTCTTTGAGGCTTCATTTTACTGTAAATGTGAATGATAATCTAAATTTAGAACGATAGGTGAAGTATATAATAGACAAAGTAGCAACCGACCGGCTTGCGGCTCCTGCTTTGCGCCTTGCAAAGGTACGAAAGTCGTTTGTGGGTTTGGGTATAAGATTCTATAATAAAATTCCTCAATAAATTTTAGATTTGACATTACAGCAGTTTAAAAACGTTATTAAAGAGAGGCTGATCCAAAAAGCCTACTATACTGTTGAGGATTATTTAGACGATAAGAACGAGTGGATATAGCTACTATCCGACCCTGTACACGATAGTAATGACTTAATGTAACTAGTTATAAGTATTATGTTGAAAAGAGCAACCACCGAGTTTCTTGTTGTAGTTGACTTGGTTACAAGTTTGAATAAAGAGAATTCTGAGTTTGAGTTTCAGTTTAACATATTGTTTGAAAAATGTAACGAAAATAACAGATTTGTCCATACCTTAGCCATGTTCTTAATTAACAATGCTTTTTAATATTATGGATTAAAAAAAAACTATATAAAAAAAATATGTAGTTTTTTTTTGGAATACGCATAATTTTTAAGCTCGACTAAGATGATTGTGGTTATGACCCGGTTAAAGTTGCCAAGTTAGGAATACGCAACCTTTGACTACTCCTCAAATTAGTCATCGAAACACTTTTATTCGCGTTGCAATAACTTATAGGGTAACAATGTAGTAATCGAGTGATAAGATGAAGAATATTATTTACATTAAAAAAGTTATTCCTACTATATTTTGTTCTTTTTATAGGAATGTAAGGAATAAGATGTACATAATAACAACGCAATGCTCAAAAAGAATGAATATTAAATTCTAAAAGCACCTGCACTATCCAAAAGACATCGAGCCTATCTAGAAAACATTATTTTTGGTTATTTATCCAAATCGAGAAATCGTGTTTCTATTAAAACTTTTTAATGTTATTTATATATTTTATCCTAATTCAAGATGTTACGGCTACCAGCTACTTAATGAATACTGATTATTTAGAAAGCTACAGGACCTACATTCAGGCACTCATTTTCTTGCGCGTATCCTTTTTAGGGCATTAGCCTCGCAGTGGCCTGGATCTCATCCTTGAATGTTACGCTTGCTATATTGTAAAGATCTAGTTTTGGTTTTTATATTTGTGATTCTATTCACAAACACAAGACAAACTACAGCGCATAGGTCAGGTCATACATTTCACGCAGTCAGATTTCTTGACCTTATTTTATATTAAAGATTTTTCCTAAATTCGTTGATATCATATATTGAATGACCACACATAACTCATGAATATGTAGTAATCTAACAAAGATTAGCTTCTACACTCATATTTGGTGATCATTCATAAGTATAATATTCTAAATATAAAGATTAAGAAAGTTAACAGTAAGAGCACCTACGACACATTCTGCTTAGTAGTGTTCATACCGAACCCCGCTTAAGATACTCTCTCGAAAAGTGTCTACGTGATCAAGTCAAAAATAAAAATAATCCTAGACTATAAAAACGTTGCAGAGGTCTGCTGGACCCAATTGGCGCTAGATCGTGTTGCGTTTAAATACATTGTGTCCATATGGACACAATGTCAAATGTTCAAATTTATATGTCAACAGCTAAAAATCATTTGTAAAATGCCTTATAGTACTTTTTATTTAACTAGGATCTACCCTTTACTTTATTGACGTGGATTTTATAATATACTCGTAAGTTATGATTCTGCGACACATTTAGGATTTTTATACAGTATCTTGACAGCATTTTTATATGTATGAAAGCTTTTATACACCAGTCACGAGAACGCAACGTCGTCCCTCTTTTATGAATATTTTGGATCGATGCCAGCTTTTTCTCCATAAAAACTAAGCCTCTTAACGTTACTTTACTCTGTAGTTATATCATCATGCTATGATGTAAAAAATTTTGTAATATTAATTTTTAAGTGCCTTATTAATTACAATTCTAATGAACCTGTTCGGGTTAGTAACTACCCAACTAAAGCGTCCCTTTTAAGCTTAAGTATCTAGGGTTTAGGGTTCTTCTAAAAAAAATTCTAAAGTTTATTTAGTGGGTAAACAATCAAAAAACCAACATCACAAGATTTAACTATACTGCGTCCATCATATTATCAGTCTTTTGACAGTTCACGCTCATTAAGTTTTGTATTGCTTACGTACAAATATCATACAAATAATATTTGTACTTTATGGATGGGTACCGCCCACTTAGTGATGTCACACATAATGGTTACTACGATTTTGCCACAGATTAAAAATAATCGGTAGAAATCGATGTTACGAGTATTAAAAGACATTTAATAACATTATATAAAGTTTTACTTTCTTCTTAGTTAATACATGAATACAAATAAAACAATCAGGATATTTTAATTTATTTTATTAGCACGAGTCGTCGGAATGATAATCAACACTAGACTCCTCCGATGAGGAGTCTTCAGTAGCAGTTATTATTAGCTCTTGTGTAGATAATATATTATCAAACGCAATATCACGTTCCCAATCAGAGAATATTACTCTTTTAGTTCTTTCCACCACACTTGCCCAGTTCTCGGCCGTTACGTGGGTGCAAGCATTTTTTAGCAATTGCAACATTTTATTCGCTGTGAATGGGGGGCTTGTATTGCATCTCGCAGCATGCCCTTTTACTTGTGCCCATATAAGTTCTATTGCGTTGTACTGACAGTGGTATGGAGGAATCCGAAGAACATTATGGCCATATTCTGCTGCCATTTCATTGATTACATAGCGTTTTGCTCTCTTTTTGGTTTTTAATATTTTTATTAATTCAACTTTTAACATTGAGTCGTCCACATTTTCTCCATTGTCCCGAAGCCAATTAATTATTTCATGCTTTTTATTAGCCTGTGTTGGCATTTTGTCAATTTGATGGGAGTGGTAGGGCGCATTATCAATAAAAATTATTGATGGTTCTTCCAATTGACTGGCCCGTTGGAGCAGTGGGTAGTGACCCTGCCTTCAACTCCGCGGGTCGCGGGTTCGATTCCCGCCGAGGGCCAACATTTTCTATAAATGAATTTGTTTGTCTTTGAGCCTGGGTGTATATTTGTATTTAAGTATGTATTTAAAAAATATATATTTATATATTCACCAGCTGTCTGTCACCCATAACACAAGTATTAAGTTACTTACTTTGGGGACAGACGACCGTGTGTGTAAGTGTCCCATATATTTATATTTATTTATTTAATGAAATGAGCATTTTTTTGAACCACTCTTCATACACATTTGCATTCATCTCTTCGTGGTAGTCATTTGATTTCTTCGATTTAAATGCCAACAGTGCGTCTTGTACAAATCCTTTTGCTGTACCTGCATGGCAAATGATTAGGCGCTCACCTTTTCCCATTGGTACTGAGGAAGTGGAATCAGCAGTATCATCAGTCCAGAAACGAGATAGTGTGTGGTTAGCGTTGAGCCATGTTTCATCCGTGAAAACAATATTTGCCCAATCTTGTATTTTCTTTGCCTCTCTTAAAAAATCACAACGTGCTATAGCTATATCTGTGCGTTCCATTAATAATTTTCTTTTATTTAACTTTTTATTTGAAAAGCCAATTGTGTTCAAAACTTTGACCAAAGAAGATTTTTCACCATGAAATAGACCACTTCTTTTCAAAGAAACAATAAGTTTTCTCAAAGTTGGAATTTCTTTTCTCAAGTAGTAATCATATACATGACGACGAATAGCGTCAGCGTCAGAGTCATCAACAGCTGTCATCTTATGAGCCCGGCGCTTTCTTTTTGGTGTAGATGGTTTGTTTTGCTCCAAGCCGCTCCTGCCGTAGGCATCAGTAGTGATTTTAGTCACAGTTGATAGACTGATCCCCAACGCGGCTGCAACACGGTTTCGGACTTGCGTGATAGGTATAAGAGGTCCGCCATTTTGATTTTCTTGCTCAAAATACTCATGAAGTTTTAACACTAACTGTCTCGATTGTGCTTTCAACACACGTCCTTTCGGCATTTTCACGATCAATTAATATAAGTTTCACAAAAGTTTTTCCGAGGAATAAAGCTACTTAACTCAAGGTGTAACAGATGCGAGAGAACACTCAGCGAACGTAAATGCGTGTGACTATCACGGGCGTTTCGTTGAGAGTGACAGATCACGTCAAAATGGCGGCCGAGCGGAAGGTCTGTTGATGTTGCCAGTTGATGTATAATATATTTTTTATGATTATAATAAATACACACGGATTAACATTTATTTTCAAAAAACTAAGGCAATATTATCAAAATGTTGATTTCTATATCTGTTATTAGTTTACGTAGGTTATCATTAATCGAATTACTTAGGTACGTAATTCGATTAATGATAGTAGGTACTATAATCGGAATGGTATCGCATACGAGAATCTTTAGGACATCACTAAATATGTAAATCGTCAATCTGTCAAAAGATGGTTAATATAATGGACAGTGTATAAAACCTGCTTGCTTTAATACGATTCTACATCATATTCATTGTATTAATAAATTAAATGTGTATCTTATTATAAAATTTATATAACCAGTCATTACTGGTAAACCTATAAAATAAAATAAAAAAATAAAGTTCTAGATTCGCGGATGTCACACAATCGTATGCGGAGGCTTTCATAGCAAAACTGACACAAATGTCATTCCCATAAACTTAATCAGTACTGATGGACTAAGTATGTTATTTAAGCAGATAAAGAAATTAGTACGCTAGAGTATAAAGCCTATATTGATTAGAATCTCTAAGGATGACATCGTTACAGAAGGCTGAAGTTTGTTATCAATTCGAAAAAGCACTATCATTTCCAAGAAAAGCCCTACAGCTAGGTAAAAGCTAGGACATTGGCCCAAGTCATGTCAATGTTTTATACATCTACTATACTTTCATATTCTACTATAACATCAGCGTAACAACTAATGGTCTTTGATGATTCAAAAAGATATGGTTATGAATACTAATTCCACTTCTGATGGTAAAATACATAAAAGGATACAGAACACATGGTTTAAGGATGCAAAACGTGAAGATAGCATAGATAATAAACATATAATCATTGATTTATGGAAGCAGGAGTTACAATGCGAAATAATTCTATTGTAACTTCTGTACATAGATTAATACTGACACAATCCTCATCGGTTCAGTAACTACCCATCTAGATTGAACTTACTGGTACAGTAAGACAAATTATAACACGGCTTACATGATTAAAATCTTACGAGTCTGGATTCAGAACGAGACTAAATCCAAAATGGCAAGTTTCCAATATTTAAAGAATCAAAATTCTTACTCACTGGCAAACGATCAAACCTACTTCCGCTATTGATAACTTGCTAACTCCGCATCCATTATAAAACGACAAGTTATAACAACAAATGAGTTTTTTTCTGATGACGAGTTCTCAGCTTCGCGTGTGTTTGTAATCAGAAAAACTTTAATCACAATAATTTGAGCCGTCTGGCTAAAATCAGTAGCTTTATTATTCATGCTTTTAAACAAATTTTTAATTTTTTTACGTTACTATTTCTACTTGCTTACCCATATGCTATAATCAGTATTTTGTTAATATTTCGTGCTATTCTTACATACTTCGGTTTATAATAGTATTACTGTATTATTTAATCTGTGCCAGTGAGTGTATTCAATTTTTTTTTTCTTAAAGTAAACACATTATAATTTTTCGTACCTTTGCTTTTAATATAAAAAGTACAGTTAAATACTGTTTACTTATAGAACATTGCATTATATATTCTTTACGTTAAATAAGTAAAATTAAAAAAAAATCATAAAAGACGTGTTCGCGCTTACTGCGTGCCTTCGACAGCTGCAGTTGGTGAGCATAGGTAGGATAGGCAGACAACCGGCAATTTCTCCACCCCGAAAAATCAAGGATAACTGACCTTTGACTTAGAGGCTTCTTATTAAGTTATGGCGTCCACGCCGCTCAGGCCGGAGTATAACCACAAAAAACTTAATCCACCTATATTCGTGGAATCACAACTTTAATTGTTCTATAATATAGTTTATACACACAAACACCGCATTACACTTTTTATTTTATTTATTCGGAACAACCAGTGGCAGTTACATTAAAACATTAGAATAAACTAAATACGCCACAAAAAGCATTTAATGCACTGCCTTTAGGTACCACAGCATGCACATCATTATGTGTAAGGATAACACTTAACTAAACTAAACTAAATTATTATATTTCTTATATATCAATCCGAACATCCACCCAACACCGATATTTATTGCAATTCACTCAGAGGCCCGTGCGCGGCCGACCGATTTTCTTTTTTGTCTGTAACATTAATTTGTCACCTACCCACACCTCAGGTGCAGTAAGCCCCGATTACCCTCGGTGGAAAAAATTGCCTGAACAACACCCACACATGTCTGATGTAATCTAAAGGTCATCCATATTTATATTTTAATATTCTCCTCAGTCCTAAAGCGGCTTACGCCTTATTTTGAGTTATTAAAACAGAAAGATGATTAATGTAACAGGCTTTTATACGCTATTTTTAGTTTACAAATTACATTACTTAATCCGTATTTATATAAACACTAGTATCTGCGACTTTATTCGCGTCAACTTAAGTGTTTCAGTACCCTCAATAATGCAATATTTATAACTTCCCGTTCCTGAAAGAGAAGCGTACCATATTAAGCCATATTTTATTTTTTATAGTATTTAATTCGGTTATAAATTCCATAATTATCGACAAAGCGGATTCGGCGTGAAAGCGTAACAGACAGACTTTTTTAATATTGGTATGAATTACATTTTGTATATAAAAAAAGAACAATAAAGTTATTTGTGTCTTTAAAGAATGTAAAATTCTTAACAAGTAAAATAAAATAATACGCTTTTATTTTTTAAATATTACGCTAAAGGAAACTTCAGCGTGCCAACGCAATAATTGAAAATGATTGTTATTAAATTAACAAAATGTGAAAAATAACATGATGATGTATTTACCACATTATTAAGAGAACTTATGAAATTTACGACACCTATATTTTATATTTTCCACATTCAGTGTGACAGCGACCTAGTCAAATGCGCCCTGAAAGTAGTTGACCATCGCCATCGCAAAAGTTAAAATTTTTATCAAGGGTTATCGTAGAGCAAGACTCTTGAAAAGCTTTGTGAAAACGAATCTTGACTATAATACTATTTTTCTTATATATACCATTTACTAAGTTCTCTGTATTTCCTTAGTCTAACGTTGAAGTTCTAAAATCATCATTCTCCTGCCCTTATCCTACATCTAAAATAAGATACTCTTCAGAAAATTTAAAATTAAAGACTTAAGATAAGTTTAGGACTTTTATTTTGTAGGTGAGTAGGCCAGCTAGAAAAATGGGACGGATATTTTATGCCCCTACAACCATGAAAATCATCTTACTCTGTCAGTTACAGTAAATTTGTTTATTATGATAACTCTAACGTCGAATACTCCTCGTCATGCCTTCCGTGTCTTAGCATTCGTTGCAAATCATCAATGTACGCACTGTGTGACGTAAACGTCATGACATGTTCAGAAACTATACGACGATAGAAGCGCGCAGCGGCAATCGATCGAATGCGCGCGCATCTTCGCCGTCCAAGCTTCAGTACATCAACGAGCCTCCATTCGAATGTTAAATTCGACAGAAATGAAGCAAACTCGTGCTAAGTGACTGCCGATTTAGCAATTAATAATTGCAATCCGAGAACGACTCTCTAGGGAGCAAATAAGGTCAGTAGTGAAGTTGCAAAGATTTTCATTTTATTTCATTGAAACGCCTTCACAACTCGCGATTTATAATCGTTAATTTTCTTGTGAGAGCTCGTCCGATGCAAGAAGCCCCTGCCCGTATGTAGGTAAGTACGTACTTAAGTAGGCACTTAGAACATTGGAAGATGTTGACTTCTAAGCTGAATGATTTTTTTTATTTAGCAATCATTTAACTATTTATTAATCAACTGCTGTTTATACTATTAATGAATATTTATGGAGAAATATATTCCTAGAAAAATAATTCGTGGGCGGTGGTGGAGACCTTAAATATTCCTATCCAATTTTAGCACAAATAACAAACCTAGATTAATTTATAATGATCTGCAACTACTTTAGCGATATGGTTTGATTGTTTTTTGTATTTGGTCCATTACTTTACATTTCATTAACGTTTATTCATAATTTTTATATAACTGAAAGTTACTTAGTAAAATTTGTTTTAATATTTGTAAAGAAATTGGGTGTGTCTATTGCTATTCTTTTATTCTCTTTGTTTAACGTTAGTAATATTCCTGTATATCTTAACGATTTAATGATATTCCCTTTATTTAAAATACGTAAAACCTCAATTGCGTATGAAATTTATTGTGAAATTATTTTTCTCAAGAAAACTATGAGGCTATAACGACAAATATAGAATTAGGAGTTCCTATGTTCTACATTAGATGGCGCTGTACCAAACGATAAAATGAGGTAAGAGCGCTTTACTGCATAGTTTACAAGTAACATTTTAAGTTCACTCTGCTCGAATGAATATTTTCAGGTCGGCCAAAACTTGAGTCATCCGAGAAATCCGAGCTTTGTGTCTTCAACTAGCAGTTACTCTATGCAGAAGCGTATTCGCTTTTATAATACTTGCTAGGTCCTAAGCGTTAATAATAGATTCGTTAATCATTTGGGAGAATTTTTTTGCTGTATATGTAAATAGCTAAACATATGTTTAAAGTATTTAATAATCAATACAAATAACGAACATATTTTTTTTGTGATTAAGATAAATCAACATCGTAGTTTCCCCGATTTTGTATTTGCACCAGATAGTAGTAAGTCGATTTTGCACTCAGTGTCGTACAGTTATCCTTTATACCCGTTCAAGTATGGAACTTTAGCAGTCTATCGACTCCGTATTTATATGGGGCGGATAGTTTCGATAGGTGCCAGGACTCTCTACAATTAAATGTTATCCTTCCGTGAGTAAGACTTTTTCTCTTAGAAATAATCTTTCCTGTACTATCCGACTATGTTCGAAATATACAGAGAGAACAAACATGCGCAAATTATACGAACTTTCTTACTGGCTTTATAGCAAATTCAGAATCATCCATTAAGTTAATTACTTATTTCAATTATGGAATATTTTGAATTAATTAATTTTTATTTTGGCCTTTATGGAATATTTTGAAATTGTGTTTAATTGTCATAATAAAGAAAAGTTTAAGACAGTCTGAAGATTTTACAAGTGTAAAGTAATATTACAATAATAACACTTTTTTCATATCATTCAATATTTTATCTCCGATATATTCTATGCTTTTTGTACTGACGTAAGAGGTTGCGGGCTTTTATAGATTGGGATTATAGATTTTGTTTATAAAGATTTTTAAATAAATGATGGCAGGGATTAAGTTATCTAAAAGGGTACATTGAAAATACTAAAATAATGAAGAGCGCTAGAAACGTAGCCAACTGAAATAATTTATAGATTTTTATTGTAGCCAAGATGTCGCCCCCATTGCCAGTTCATTTGCGATGGCGTCGCGAAGCAGAAATAACCACTGAGAAGGTGCTTACGCCCTCCAGCAGTAATGCTTCAAGCACAACCGTTCCACCATCAGGTAAACTTTCAACTACTTATTTATTAAACAATCTAAAGCTATTGTTTTCAAGCAGATATGTTTATGCATTGATATACTTATATAATTAAGAGTTATTGTTGAAGCCTTAGCTTCCAAAATGTGGGATCTTTGACTTACAAAAAAAGTAATCTTGAAATTTTTAGTACATAGTAACAATTTTTTAGTTTTATGAAGACACTAAGATTTCTCCATTAGTTGGTTACTGAATATCTACCTCATTTAAGCCTATTTGAAGGCTTTAAAAAGTCATTATACATTCGGACGTATAATGATTTAACCTACTAAAATTCTTTATGCTTTCGCTTTATATAGTTGCATAAAAGATTTTTTGAAGTTCTCCCCGCTAACATCGTTTTAACAGTACAATACAACTACGAAGTACAATGTTTATTATCTAGATGCCTATTCAAAAATCTTTAATATCTACTCAGCAGTGTTTAACTTTTTATTAAAAAACTACGTTTTGCAAATAATTATGTTTATTTGGTCTTTAATAATCCTCTTTCACCGTTTTCGTATTAGCGTATCTCCACTTCTTATGATAAAAATATCTAATATTATAAGCATATTGTACAATTTTCAGTAATCGTTATTCTAGCCTCAATATAACGTACGATTCTAAAGCCGCAACTGTTGAGTCGTGGCGAACACAATTAAACCTTAGATAGTCTTAGATTTAATAAATAAATAAATATATGGGACACTTACACACACGGTCGTTCGTCCCCAAAGTAGGCATGGACAGAATCACCAATCACTTAATGATAATGATATGAAAAAGTTTTCATAAAGCATCATTTGCTAATGAATTTAGAGTAACTGCTACTGCTATACAAAATTATGGATAGGTATTCTATGAAAAAGTAAAATAAAAATTTAATACTGAGACTAAATCACTGATATTGAGCAATTTTATTGTTAATACAAACAAATGTAATTCTTATATCTCATATAATACGGTCGATACTTCGGGAAGATTTAAATTTATTTACGGAGAAGAAAGCACTTTTACGTTATTCCAACTGAAACTATATCCTAGAAATATCGACCGTATTGAATATTATTTAAAAAATACATTTGTTTGTAATAGCAATCGCTTTATCAATTAATAATATTATAGCGAATAGCTGAATACTATAATAGCGGATAGCGTTTTTGCTAATCAATATTACTGGGAAAAATTATTATTGATAAGCAAAAACGCTATCCGCTATTATATTATTTACGTTAATGGACTAAATAATTGCTTATACGAACAAATTTATTCTTTATGTCCTATACACTGCATACGAAATAAAGAATACATTTGTTTGTATTCCAATAGCATTGGCAGCATTAGCATTTCTTATACGAACAAATGTAGTCTTTATGTCCTATACACTGCATACGACATAAAGAATACATTTGTTTGTATTCCAATAGCATTTGCAGTAGCAGGTATGATCACGTGATTAAAATCGATCATATCGTGGAACGAATTATAGCAATCATACCCAAGCCTACCCCAAAGTAAGTAACTTAATACTTGTGTTATGGGTTACAACAGACAACTGGTGAATATATACTTATATATTTTTTTAATACATACTTAAACACAAATTTATTAATTTATTCCCACCCCTTTTATTTTATTAACCTCTTTTTACCTTTTATTAAATTTAAAGATTTTTTTTATTATTTCATAGTCATGCCATCCTCCAATCCCGTTACCGCATCGGAGGGGCCGCCCACGACGACTACTACTCAAGAATCAATTGTGGAGAAAACGGCTGAAATTGCTCATAAAATGAATATGGAAACATGGCAATTAGTGGCTATTCTTGTGGGTAAGTATCAAGTAGTAATCATTCTTGCGATCAAGTATAACGAGGTAACTTCATTTGGGATACTGAATACTATGGCTATGTTCTACTGAAATTTTATCATCGGTTTTTAAAAATATTGTTCTGTTAATTCTTGTCATGAAAATTTTGTACATTTAGGGGTTGCAGTTGTGGTGTTGGGAATATGTTTCTGTTGCATTCGGCGGTGTTTCCGAAAACGACGTTCCAAGGACGGGAAGAAAGGAATGAAAGGTGTTGACTTTAAATCCGTCCAGCTCATTGGCTCAGCTTACAAAGAAAAGGTAATGTTTTAAGAGCATAAGGCGCTAGAAAAACACAATTTTTGAAAATATCTTCTCCAAATTCTGTATATTTGAGAATGTTATATATTGATATTCACTTGTTTTCATTTCTAGCGGTTTATTGTTTCATGAGTAAACCGATGAGGTAAATGTATCAGCTGTTAATATTAATTATAATATTGTCCTCTTTATTGATAAGATATCCGATATTCATGTGAAATTTGCCGCGGGACGTGCATGTAGGTTCAGCCGGACATGGAGGAGCTCACAGAGAATGCAGAGGAACCGGACGATGGCGACTCTAAGAAAGAAGAACAGAAGCTAGGAAAGGTTCAATATAAGGTATGTGACGAGAATCATGACAATTCTTACAAAGACCCGAAAACGGAGTTTGTATACCAAAATGTCCAAATAACCGCATTACTAAATCTTCCATTACTTCCAACTTATATTTTTTTCTCATTACCATTACTAATATAAAGCGTGTAATCCACGCAGAATGTAACAATTTTTTCAAGCCATTTCAAATGTAAAAAATAAGTCTTGGACAAATTATTAACAGTGCATGCGTCGCTTTGCAGCTGGAATATGACTTTAATAGCAACAGTCTCTCTGTAACGGTTATTCAAGCTGAGGAACTACCTGCTTTGGACATGGGTGGCACGTCAGATCCTTACGTGAAAGTATATCTACTGCCAGATAAAAAAAAGAAGTTTGAAACCAAGGTCCATCGAAAGACACTAAACCCTGTTTTTAACGAAACCTTTGTTTTTAAGGCAAGTTTCCGTTAACTCAATAGTAATTAATTTACTCATTTATATTTATAAATAAACATATTTGATCAATATTTTCGTACAGAATGTGCCATATGCTGATGCAATGAACAAAACTCTAGTGTTCGCGATATTTGACTTCGACCGATTCTCCAAGCACGATCAAATCGGCGAAGTGAAGGTACCTTTATGTCAGGTTGATCTCGCGCAGACAATTGAAGAATGGCGCGAACTGCAGAGCGTCGAGGGAGAAGGCGGCCAGGTGCGATTACACAAACTCAATTTATTCGCAAAATATAAAAACTTTTATAAAAAAAAAAACTCCTTGTGTCTTTGGGGCATTGTAAATATACTGATACTTAACCTTAATATAAATATTTGCTAATGGTTAAAAAGTTTGTGCTATGGGTTTAAAATACCTTATATTGTTATTTCAACTTAAATAACACGTTCAGATTTTTATAATATATTAATAATAATTAATTAAATAAGTTTACTTTTCAGCTTATGGCATGGCATAATTTGGCGTTTCAATGAAATTAATATAGGTGTTATTTTAGTAATTTGGGGCAGGATTAAAACTGTACGCCGTCATAATTTAAAAGATTTAGGTATGTTGCGAAAATCTTGATTGGTGAAGTTAATACCCACATGGAAGTTAACAGTTACACCCAGGTCACATCAACAACCCACTTTGGTATACACACATCTGCCATCTAGGTACATATATGGTATACAAACATTCTCATGACTGCACATGAAAGCAACTAATCAACAACGGTATACATATGTAGGAAACGCAGATATCGTCCGAAGAAACTATTTTATCTTTTTTTCTTAGCTTAGGCTACACTGGTAAAACATACCCGATTTTATTATTTACTTTATTTATGTCTTTTTGGTTCAATACGTTTAATTGTAACATTTAAGGCGGGTGTGGTTTACTAGCACAGCATTATTTATTTTCTGTCCTTTTAATAAAATAAAAAGTTTCTTTGAACTTTTAATGTACAGTACTGAAAGACTTGTTTAAATTATATCTTGATTAGATTTATTAAGGGGATGGATTTTTAAATTTACTGCACTTTTAAATCAGAGGATCTTTGATACGTTTTACAAGTATCTGTTAACATTACGGTAATGTGTAAAATATTATCAAAAATACTATCAAATAAGTGTCAAGGTACCTCGAAATGGACTGAGTCGTCATTTATTTTCCGATACTTTAATTAATTTAAACAGCAAAAATGTATTTACTTGGTTTTTCTCTTTTTCTACATATTTTCTCTGCTCTGCTTGGCTGTGTTTGATTGTGTCCTGAACAATCTTGCATGCCGCTTCAAAAAACGAAATGATCATTCACGTAAGTATTATTTTGAGACACATCGAGATGTATACTAAAATGTTATATAAACAGGTTTCATTACCTTTTCTCGAACCAAATAGAAAACTGGTCTATATTCGAGAAAAAAATTGGGAAAATCACTAAATCGGCAATGTGAAATAACAAATAGGTAAAGCGCTTAAAAATAAATTATCCATAACAAAGATAAATATATTCTTCACCCGTTACCCGACATCACCCATTATACCATAAATTTTTTGTTTTTTTTTTATAATTTTGTTCATCCATCCGACACTTACTTTTTAATTTAATAGCGGCTGGGGAATGTTGCATGGTCATTTTTCTTAACGATGCTTGATTGGTTCCTGTATTGTTGTGTTCTAGACTCAACAAGTCTTTCCTTAAAATTTGAATTAAAATAAAGTCAATTTTGGACAACCTATTTTAATATAAAAACAATATTAATGTCTACATGCTAAATACAGTAGCTAGTGGCGTAATCATCACCTTATATGTGGCTTTTGCATACTTGCCATCATCACTATATGTTCCCTTTTCATATAATATAAAAATATACTCGAATAAAATATATTTTAAATTATCGCATTGGGATTTAAAAAGTAATTTATTTTTACAATTTTTACAATACTAGTAATTTAATATATCATAAATAATAATATTATGATGTTACCCGAATATGTTACAGATCACCTTCTGACCGACGAATGAAGAGTTATGACAGTCACTGTCTAAGCAAACTCCTGTACCGAAATATATATGTTGTGCTTAATATTTTATAAACAAACATTGTGACAGATGAGTTAATAATAAAACACACTAAAATCTTCGATTCACTACAAATAAAGGATTTAGTGTTATTTATTACTTATACTTAGGTAAACTATGTTAGGATATGAATTTCAGTATAAATAAAACACTTTACGAATATAAAATTAAAGCCCGAACAAATATGAAATATTCTACATATAACGTCTGATATACATAGTTTACCTTGAAGTCACTATTGGTAAAGCAAGCTTGGCACTTCATCCGCAGTGAAGTCACCTGTAGAGTTACCCTATCATAGTGTGATGTTAATTATATCTTATATGTGCAGTGTTATCCTCGGAATGTATGTATTTTATAGCATATATCCACTAAAGAAATGCTTAATATTTGAAACGATAAATCGGAATCGTGAAAGAATTACTGTTACAAAATTTATACTTGCTGCATTTCTTTCTGGATCTTTATTGGTTTATCGTTATATGTAAATAGTACGTATGTGTGAATTATCTAAATGTTAAAACATTAGATAATTGCGATCTGTTTCTAAAATGGTTAGTCTTTCTCTAGGTTGTATTAGGGAAAAAACATACCTTATAGGGCTGTCAATCGTCGCATTAAACTTTTCACGTTCTTCGACAAGGTGAGCATAGGTACTGACTGCTTTGATGATCTGAGCTGGGTGTTACAAAATAATAAAATTGGCATCATTTCGGCAACAGATCGTAATGATTTACCTAATTCTATAAACCATATATATTTCAGCGGAGAAACGCTTTATAACTGTAGGTTTGATGTGGACTTTTTTGTTTGTTTTCCCTGACCTATAGAATTTTATTTGAAATGTCTGTAACGTGTTTAATGTTTTAGATGAAATGTCACCTATGTGCTAAAACGTTATAAGTAACGCAATGAAAATGGTGTTTAATGACCTAGTTGCCAACTGTTTTATTTGAGGCTAACTAACTGACGCCTTTGTGCTATGGCATCCTAAGCACAATCGACAAAGCTAATCAGTTGTTCCTTACAAAGCATTTTATAAGTTACTAATTCATATATGAATATAATACTGGTATATTTCTTATGTGAGTGAATAAGCTAACTTCAAAATATTCGTTCAAGAAATTCACCAAAAAATCTCCATTTTAGGGACTAATTCTGAACTGGTGAGCTCTGTCGACACTATAATAACCGTTAATCGCTTCTAGGTGACTACACGAAGCTACTCTTTTGTTATATTATTTTCCCTTAAGAAATTATAACCCCTATCCGCCCTGAGCCGCGATTTTTATAAGCCCCTGTATTTTTTGTATATTTTAAATAGCTTTTCAGACCTGTCTCAGAGTACTATGTTCCCAACACAACTTTTCCCGTTTTATCTTCCATACTATTCACTTTCCAATACCCTTGAAATAAACACAAATTTACATTTTTACAATCAGTTATTTGGGATCGTTACAAAAATATAATGTGTGAAAATATAAGAGATATTTAAGAAATAACCTTTCTTCTAATTTTTTAATTTTTATGTGATATAGAAATAATTTTATATTATTCTTCGCTTATAATGACCATTTAAAATACTAATACTAAAAATTACAGGATAACAAGCTCGGAGATATATCTTTGCGTTATGTACCCACTGCTGGAAAATTAACCGTGGTTATACTGGAAGCAAAGAACCTGAAGAAAATGGATGTTGGAGGCTTGTCAGGTGAAATCAATACTTTATTTATAATGTATAGTGTAATTAACTACATATAAATTAATATTATGGAACACTCCTAACACTACCGTTTACTTTCAGGACATTTAGGGTAAAACAGTCTTGTTTCTCTTTTTTATGTACCATGTATTTATAATGCTACAATGCTCGGAATGATTTGTACAACTAACTTGCATGTTATTTTAGTTTAACATAATTCATTAGGTAATAGATTGAGGGGCATCAAATGTATATAACATTTACAGCCTTTATTACACAGTAAATAAAAAGTTTAGTCTGAATTTTAAATGAATTTTTACATAGAACAAATTTTGTAAAGAGTTTGATAAATAATTTTTCATTACGGCTATCAAAATTGTATTTAGATATTTAGTCTTAGCGATAATTACGTTTCACATAACATTAACACGCTTGCAAACAATATTTTAGTAGCACTTAGTAGTAAATTTATTGTACACGATACATAACGCAATACTCGTATTTCATTAATGACTTAGTTTAAGGCTTTCCGAATATCATTAACAAATAGAATATATACAACCTTTATTTTATAGTAGTAAAAAATTAACAATCTAAGTATTGGATATCAACTAATATATAAATTTTTCCCTTTTTCATATCCGGATTCATCGGTCGCCGACAACAGATCCGTACGTAAAGATCGCACTCATGCAAAATGGAAAACGTCTCAAGAAGAAGAAAACGAGCATCAAGAAATGCACACTGAATCCATATTACAACGAGTCATTTACTTTTGAAGTACCATTCGAACAAATACAGGTGCGAGCCGAGATTGCATCAAAATTAAATGTTGTCAAACATTGTGTGGACAATGCGTGGAATGAAGAAAACCTAAAATTGTTTTGCATCATGTGACAAATAGTAATCCGATATAAACAAATTTTTCTTCATTCATATTTGTCTTAGCAATGTGAAATCGATGTTGTGCCTTATTGTTGTGAATATGGTTATACACACCACTTTCAACCTTTCCATTCTGTCTCCTAACAAAATAAAATTTCCTTTATGCTATAGTACAGAGATGAGCAACACTTGGCCCGCGGGTCACTTGCAGCCGTTTAAACATTTTAATGCGGCCAGCCAAGCATTTCTAAAATTGAATTTATTTTATCGACTTTCTCCTAATAATATATTGTTTAAGAAAATGTAATAAAATGGTAGTACATTCGTAATACGTATGATAAATAACATAGGGTCCTAAGCTGTGATAGCCCAGCAGTGAGACCGAGCGACTCTCTAGAGATCATGGGTTTAGACCGCGAGCAGGCACCAATGAGTTTTTCTATCAAAACTTATGTGTCTGATTGACAATTGCAATTTATCACACGCTTTTCGATGAAATAAAACATCGTGTCTTTCAACACGATGTCTTCATGCATATCTCTAGATATTTTCTGGGGATATTCGTAACCTACAAATCCGCATTGGGGCAATGTAGTAGGTTGTAACTCCAATCCTTCTCTCCAGAAACGGAGAGAGGAGGCTTTTACCCAGCAGTGGGATAGTAACAGGCATTTAATTTACTTTACATACTAAACGAATATTGTATATTTTTTATTCTAATATTTAATTTAAAAAAATGTGAATTATTAGTAAGTGTTATTCTATGCGGGGCCCGCAAAAAGTTTTAAAATTTAAATTGGCCCGTTGAATTAAAAAGTTGCTCAACCCTGCTGTAGAACACTATTATGAACTTATTCCTTACATACATATACACTGATTGGTAAAACCCTTTTTTTAAGTTATATTTCTCTTCTGCCTTTCTTTCATCCAATATATGCCGTTACCTTGTAATCCTATCGTTATATTTTTCAAAGCAAGCCTTTAGGTATTCTCCGCCGAAAATGTTGACCTTTACTTGTAACGACTTGTTTCATTTAAAGATTCTCATGTTTGGGGTATATCTAAGAGTATTGCTATGATAATATAACATCCATAATTACCCGTTAAAATAACAGTGGTGTTTGGAATCTCCCCTCGTGACTGCATTACAATTTGGTGACTTCAAATTGTAATTACCCATATATATGGTTTTCAGGAACCCCAGTCTCTTGTTCTTCTTGTGGATTTTTTTTCTTACTTTCACACATATCACGCTTTAGCCTTTACCCACACACTTAAAAACTAACTCCTAAAATCCTAACAATATTCTAATCTACTTTGAAAGGTAAGTTTCATAATGCTTCAGTAGTTATTCGCAAATTGCAACACCTTTAAATGCTTGCTGCTATTCGTATTGCCTATATATAGCTAGTGATAAAAAAACTAAATTTTGGGTAGGGCATTTTCATTGCCTAATTGACAACACAAGTTACAATATTAACATAGTTTCAAATGTTGGTTACCGCATTTATTAAACTTTTACAGTTGCATTTCAAACAATGACTTTTGTTTTGAATGAAATTCAATCCAAAAAATACAAAAAGAAACTATTTTTTTCTAAAAAGGTAGGTTTTTAATGAATTTTCTAATACATGCATGTTCAATTCCAATGTTGAATTCCAATGTTGAATTCCAATTGAATTCGATTGAATTGATTGATTGAATTCGAATAAAATTCCAATGTGTTTGGTGGTTACCTGTAGTTATCAGTAATGCTCACAATAAATACAATTATTACAATACCATAACCACAATAAGTAAAAAATATTACCAAAAATTTTTCATTAGAAATAATACGCGGTAACATTTCATAACACACTCATATAAACATTTTAAACACGTAGAAATAGTTTTGACATTATACAGAGATATACCTACTTATCTTTCTTCATTTTTAATACTTTCTAACGAACTGCACAACAGAAGGTGAATCTAGTGGTAACGGTGGTGGATTACGATCGCATCGGCACATCAGAACCTATTGGAAAGGTGGTGCTGGGTTACAACGCGTCTGGAACGGAACTACGTCACTGGTCAGACATGCTGGCTAGTCCGCGGCGACCCATCGCACAGTGGCACACTCTTAAGGACCCCGAAGACGGCGAAAAGAAAGATTAAAGACAAAACAAAGGTGAATGTTATTAACCTTTTTTAAAACATTAATATGGCAAGTACCAACTAAACTAAAGTAAACACGTGTGACATGTGGGACTTGAACCCGCGGATATTTCACAATTTAGTCCGCCCGTTTACCATGGCGCTATTACAACTTAACAAATGACAGCAAATGTAAGCTTTGTAATCTATTTCTATTTTATCAGTTTTTTCAATGTCCGTAAGCAGGGATAAAACTACATTTTTTTAAATAAAACCTAGTTAGATCGGAACGATAGCTGCAAGCCGAATTTCATCAAAATCGTTGGAACCATTTTCGAAATTCGGAAAATATACATATAGGTATATATATATATATATATATATATATATATATATATATATATATATATATATATATATATATATATATATATATATATATATATATATATATATATATATATATATATATATATATATATATATATATATATATATATATATATATATATATATATATATATATATATATATATATATATATATATATATATATATATATATATATATATATATATATATATATATATATATATATATATATATATATATATATATATATATATATATATATATATATATATATATATATATATATATATATATATATATATATATATATATATATATATATATATATATATATATAATATTAAAATATCAAGATTCAAATCAGTGATGAATTAAAATGTACTTAAAATATTAATAATTAATATTATACTAATAATTCATCCGTGCCATACTTCTTTATATTAGGTATACTTTAAATTACACTTATTTCTTACTAGAAACATAATGTATTAATAATGTTTTTGCCTTACTCCAGCTCCTATCGGTTTCTTTGTAATTATGTTAAGCTTAAATTAAATGTTTCATTACAGTTTGACATCTCAGAAACGAAGTTCAGAAAGTAATGGATAGTACGCCTTATTCATCATACGATTTCAGGCATCATGTATAAGAAAATTTATTTAAGTAACATTACAGGTTTAAATTACGTTCGTTGATTAGACAAATAGTATATATTTATTTTTTTTGGTATTAGTGTCTATACCATAAATGGATACCTATAAATAAATAATACTGTTTAATTATTTTAATGACATATTTAAAAGTATTTTGAACCACCACGTGTAAATCTCATCATCTTTCTAATTATTTCCAAGGAAATATTATTCTAATAAATAATTGACTCCTCTTCCGTTATTTTTTTTTTATTTATCTATAAGTACATATATTTATTGTGTACAAATGTTATTTTCAAGGTTAAGCTATTCATTATATAGACGCTTCTGAAATATACTACAGTAATTTTCTTGAAAAAAAAATAATAATTATAGTTTACCTAAATGTTATTGTACCAACATACATTACTAGGTATTTAAATCTATTATTATTGTATTGGAGCTATGTAAATAAGTTGTATCCTGTTAAATTTCTTACATTCTATTTTAATACCAAGTAAGTGTTATTAAATCAATACATTTTAAGTGAATTATATTAGATTCCTCTGAAGAAGGCCAATTTTATAGATGTAGATATGAATGTCCTTTATTTGTTCGTGTTTTAACAGAATGTAGACTATTTACTTACCTTCTTTAGAGGAAATATTGGCCTACTGAGAGTTACCTTTAGCGAAACTGCTAATTAACTAAACAAAATTAATAAATCTCAAATACAAAATAAAAGCTCTAGCTTAAAATGAAATAAAGCTCTTATATACGTTAGGTCCAAATACTTATTTTAACATGCTTTAGAGTTCCACAAAAATATTTATGAAAGGCAGTTTGTTTAAAACTTTTAGGATAATGTTTTTCTGTTATATACTATTCTGACAATGTATTTTTTTAATTATTGTAGTAGAATACACAATATTCCTGAAAATAATCATTGTAATATACACAAAAGCCAGATAAACTTTACAACACTAAACCAAAAATTCTTATATCTTGTTACTATGTTGCCCTGACAGTATTCTTTATACAAAATGTTAAAGATTACAGTCTGCATTTCATCACTAAGAAAACTATATAACATGATTACTGCAAACGTTTGATATTAATTAACTGACTAAATAAATTCATTTGAATCTAGTATAAATTGTTAAGAGTTGATTCAATAGTAAAATTAAAAGTAATTCATTCTCAAAAATGAATTTAGTAATAAGAAAATAATCAAAATCCTTCTAATTTTGGTGTGAAATATATCCAACTATTTAGCTAAAGCTTGACTGTTGTTGATCTCAATCGTGTATGTTACTATGTATATAATGTAATCAAACGTTAACTTTCATGGCCACATGTAGGTGTGTAGAGTTAAGGAAAGCAGGCTTCAAGTATATAATGATGCACCAACACTAAAGTAGTGGTTTAAACACTATTTACAAATAAATTAGTTATGTTAAGATATTTATAGTTTGTACTTATAGCACACATCAACAGATTCATGTGTATAATATTTTGCCCACTTCTCTAATACTTATAGTTTTGTAAATAACGGAAGATATTGATGGAACTATCACAATTTTCCATACAATCAAAACATCTATTTATTGATTTATTTCTGCCTGTATATTATATGTTATTTATAAGTTATGACTTACACCTATTTTCTCTTTGATGTTTCAATAATGAGTCTGTTGAAATTTATAACACAAATGTTGGATCTTGCTTGAAGAAGTCGAGTATCTGTAGTATTGACAATATAAATAAAACACTATATATAATTAATAGTATCATGTAATTTTAAGTAGATGTGACAAAGCAATGTATTGTCATTCTAACATACATTTATACAAAATTCATTAAAATTCTTAGTATTATATCCTTCTATTGTGAGCCAAAGTTTAAATAATAATAAACCATTTTAAAATAAAAATAGCTCAGAAATAATTAACGAAAAGCTTCACATAACAAATTTACTTATGAGCATGTTTTGCTTACGAGTACACTTTGGTGTGAAATTTTTCTATGCTAGTTATCATAGGTGAATGGTTAATTTAATTAATAGCCAAATAAACTTGCTTCAATAATATATTTTACAATTTATTAAACCTAATCACATAAAACAATGTCATATATAAATGTACATAAAAAAACTGTGAAATTCATGAGACAAATTCATCATATCACTCACCAGTTTAATGAAATAAGTCTCAGATATGTTAAAACTTATTTTAAAATAGATGTCTTTTAGTGAACTGTTATCATTTAATCTAGTTTACAAACAATAATGTATTATGTGAATGGTAAAGAATACAATACAAAATAATATAGAAATTTATGGTTTTATTTGTAACACTTTTAAAAAATATCAACAATTTAATTTTATTTACATAATTTTTATATAAGTCACAGTCTCTTGTTTAATAAAAATTACAGGTTTTTTAAAAGTATCATATGTTCATAAACATACTTGCGAAAAAACTTGCAAATAGTCTTAATAAACATTCAGTAACAGAAGAGTAACTTTGAAACACTTATCATAGGATTCAATACGCGACGGAAGTACTAAAAATGGATGTATTAATATACATCCATTTTAAGTACTTCCGCCGTGTGGTATCTGGCTGAGTAGAATAGACCAACCTCATTTCTTACCAAAGTGTCATAAAAGGCAACTACAGTAAGTTGACTTCAGGCAGGTGGCCGGTCGGAAAAACACAGCCAAATCATGTGACAGCATGTTTATACATGTTGTGCCGACACCACTTAGAGTGGGATAAGGGCAGAAGGATGACATCCATTTTTAGTACTCAAAATATATATTTTTTAAATCACATTTTGTTGAGTTCATTATTTCTATTTCTGTTAATATATTACCCCATCTGAAAAAGAAAGTTACATGTTCTATATATATACATAGAACATGTTACATTATTCTTCAGTTAGGGTCATGTTTAATGTGTATATATATAATATTTTGACTTCTGACATGAAGAATTTTAGTATTCACTCAAGATCACTATTGATATTCTTATCTTAAAAAGCTAATAAAATAGATATCAAAAATCTGATAAAACCAGATAACTCTTTTTAACAAAGTTGTATAACATGTAAATTGAAATAAACTTCATAAATCAATATTTTTTCTAAGTGATTGATTTCTATACGTACCACATATACCACTAGCTAACTATCATCATAGTATCTGCGTTTCATTGCTCTGTACTTTTTCAACTTGTAGAGAGCTTCTATTTCTTTAATGACGAATTGACCATGTTTAACCATTAGTTCAATTTTTTTGGGATCAGTTTCTTCACTGTTTCTCAAAAATACTTTATTTAAGCGTTTTCTAAACAGATCATAACCCTGAGGCCAGTCTCTTCCCAAGAAAAGAAGCTGGAATTGCAAATGAACATTTATCAAAACATTTTTACAAAAATAAACAAATATTAATTTATTATGAAATTAATTTAATATGCATACCGTTTTATAGAGATTTAAAACAGCCTTTTTTTGTGTCTGTGACATTTTAATAAGTAATTAAATAATGTATCAAGAACTGAGGGTAAAGTCCAAACTATTAACTCACTATACACCAATGTACTTTGTGCTATTCACCAGTAAACCCATGAAAGTCTATTCCTCGACGAAAGATTAATCTCCGCAGTGCCAAAACAAACACAACTGGACAAAATATTAAGTGTTATCTGCGTTCAATCTTATTTTGCCTCAGTCTTCTACGAAATAATTCATTGTTTTATTGATGACATTTGACATTGACATTGACAAAATGACATCTACGCAGTACGCTAGTATCATCTGTCATACTCAGTAACTCAGTACCATAGCTCAGTACGAACATTATTGATATCTATCAGACCTTGTAGTTTTTGGATCAGTTCGACCTTCGAAGTGCCAAGTTCTGCGCAAAGAAAGCAAATTATATTTCGTTAGACAAAGATTAGAATAGAATTTGATTTGATTGATATTAAGGTGTAGATATCCTTGGTCCTTTGGTGTGGTCCTGCCTTTAACTACTCTAGAGCAGGGGACTCATAGGTAGATCATATAAATAACTCTATGATGTCAATGATGCATTACATTATGCAAAAATGCATTCCAAATTCAGAAGCCGTATTATGATTATTTTGATAGTTTTGCAGTTTTCGAGACCGCGCCACCACACTCGATACTCTGCCTTCTTTGTTCAATTGTTTACCCACTTTATTTATGTCGTTGAGCCTGTGCGTTGAACGGGCGGGCGGCTGACACGCTGCGTAGATATTAGGTGTCTCTACTCTAGAACTTTTCTCTAAGTTATAAATTAGATAAATATATTCGTCAAAATAATTGCAAATAAATAATAATAAATGTAATTATGGTTATGTCAATATTTATTAAAAATTTAGAAGGGCAAATAGTTTTAGATAACTTTGAAGTATGTCAGTTGTAGTAAGAAGTCTTTGATTTTCTCCAAGCTTATATTGTCAACGCGAGTTGGTATGGCTAAACTCTAAATTCATTGTTGAATTGATTCATTCATCGAGAAGGTTAATATCATGATCACCATCCTCCTGCTCTTATCGCACTCTAAGTGAGGTCGGCACAACATGTTATAAACATGTTGTCACATGATTTGGCTACATATTTTACGACCGGCCGCCTGCCTGACGTCAACTCGTCGTCATTTATGACACCTCGGTAAGAACTGAGGGTGGTCTATTCTTCTCAGCCGGATACCACACGGCTTTCATCGCGAAGGTTCATATATATTGAAATTTTTAGTTGACAAGTCAAGTAAATCATGTTTAAGATAAAGGCAATGTAGGTAGTTTTAATACCTAATCAACTGATTAAAAAAATTACGCACACGCATATTTTAAATTCTTACTTTCAAATTTACAAATAATAAACATATGATTTTTAAGATATTATACAGCTGATTTGAAAATAAAAAAAGTATCTATATTTCTTACATTTTAGATCTATATAGAAAAATAGGTTACTTTATTATATACCTACTTTAAGTAACCAAGCAACGCAATTTTGTTAAATCGATTCTTACTAAAATAAAACGTGACAAAATACAATCGATTATTTTAAAAAACATTTCAGTAACGGAAATATTTGTAAAAAGTAAATTATTATTGTAGTTGGTATTAGTTGGGATGTTATTAAATTCATAATGGCTGACGAAGAAGTACAAGGTGAACATGGAGAGGGTAAGTAAATAATTTCAACAACGGATGATTGCTTACATAAATCCTCTTGCCCATACCCCACACTAGGTGGGGGCTGCCTGCCTCACGTCAACTTACCTTAGTTTTGTTTTGCACACCTTGATAAGAAAGAGGGTGGTCTATTCTACTTAATGAAACGTACACATCCCTAACCTAACCCTACAACTTTGTGGTCTAATAATTCGTATTTATTAGGTTAAGGTCCTTTTTTTACCTCGTAAATGAACTGCTTCAGATAACTATAATAAATCAAAAGGTCCTAATTTGGTTTATATACTATTAAATCTGCAGCTCTTATGGCGTTGTCTAGACTTAGTACCAATGTTTACATCTATGGGTCTTTAATTATTAGTTAACTGGATGAAATAAATAATTAATTAATTCAAAGTTAACCTTATTTGTACACTAGCGACCTGCCCCTGTTTTGCACGGGTATAAAATTTATCGCCCATGTCACTCAGTGAAAAAAAATGATTAAAATCGACCCAGTAGCTTTGATTTATTCATTACTGCCCGTGGCCCGCAAACATTAAATTTGGAGAAAAACAATTCCCCTCTCCCTATACTATGAAGATTTACCGCTATCTTTGGAATATCTGAATTCATATACTACATATTTACTTATTTATTTTTACATTTTTCCCTATGTATTTTATTTTTACAATTAATTGCAGAATTAAACAAACTCTTGAAAGAGCGACATATAGCTGCAAAATTCGAAGTGCTATAGGGTGAAGCGCGACCTCCTCACGGCATTTTAAATCTGTAATATCTCCGAAAATGTTCACTTAAATTACATGCTGTAAAGTGTAAACGACCGTATTGATATATGTTAAATCAACAATGTATTTAAGGTAGTTAATTGGATAAGGATTAATGCTGTATTGTATAAAAATTATTTTTCGTTAAAAGTAAATGACAAAAAATGCTATTGTGGGTTATCCATAAGAGATAGACGTATACTATCTCGTAGGGTTCAGCCTGAGTTTGCAATGTAAACGGAAAAAATTTAATTATTTATGACATCGCATTAGAAACCTAAAAAATTACAGTATTTCTCTAATTCATATGGAATATTATTATGCATATAAACTTTTTTCTTTAATCACTCTATCTATTAAAAAAACCACATCAAAATCTGTTGCGTAGTTTTAAAGATTTAAGCATACATATGGATATAGGGACATAGGGACAGACAGAGCGACTCTGTTTATACTGTGTAATGATATTGAAAAGAAAACAATTAAATTATATTTAACAAACAGAATTAGTTGTTGAAGAAACGGCTCCTGAAGAGGCAGAAGAAGAATCTGTAGAAGAAGAATCGCTCCTTACAGAGTATGACCCTGATGACTTTCTATCTGGTGCTGTTAATACCTTGGATTCGACATTACCTCTGGACCTATTCGAATTTAAGTATCCTTTAATATATATATTTATCTAAATACTTATTATTTTTCAATACAGCTTACAAATCGATTAACTATAAATGACTAGCAATCGAAAGCGGCTCCGCCCGCGTGGAATAATTAGTAATATAGTCTTTTGATAACCATATAAATGGTTAAAGTGGGTTAACCTTAAAAGCTAGACATATGCTGTCTTAATTAATAACTATCACCGTTTACTCAGCGCAGGCAAGGAAAGCTTGAAATTTTGAAGTTTTCATACAATTTTTTATGCTACTCCTCTCCTAATTCATCTTAGCGCAATGTAATATAGCCTATATCCTTCCTTGATAAATGGACTATATTACATTCAAAGAATTTTTCAAATCGGTCCAGTAGTTCCTGAGATTAGCGCGTTCAAACAAACATACTCTCAGCTTTATATATTAGTACCTATATATAAAGTTAGTAGTAAGTAGCAAAGACATTAGTAATTAATAATACAAGATCATCATCATCCTCCTGCCCTTATCCCACTCTAAGAGGGGTGGGTACAACATCTTATAAACATATAGCCACATAATTTGGCTATGAATTTTACGACCGGCCGCCTGCCTGACGTCAACTTACGTTAAGAGGGTGGTCTTTTCTTATCAGCCGGATACCACACGGTGGGTCATCTTATCTTAGTCGCTTTTTACGACACCTCAGTAAGAAATGAGAGTGGTCTATTCAACTCAGCCGTATACCACACGGCATAAAAGCTAAAAGCGCGTGATAAATTTTGAATATCTATTAGGCAAATAAGTTCCCGCCGTGTGGTATCCGGCTGAGTAGAATAGACCACCCTCATTACTTACCGAGGTGACGTAAAAGGCGACTAAGGTAAGTTGACCCACCGTGTGGTATCCGGCTGAGTAGAATAGACCACCCTCATTTCTTACCGAGGTGTCGTAAAAGGCGACTAAGGTAAGTTGACTCACCGTGTGGTATCCGGTTTAGTGGAATAGACCACCCTCTTTCTTATCGAGGTGTTGTAAAATACGACTAAGATAAGTTGACGTAAGGCAGGCGGCCGGTCGTAAAATACGTAGCCAAATCATGGGACAACATGTTTCTAACATGTTGTGCCGACCTCACTTAGAGTGGGATAAGGGCAGGAAGATGATGATATTAGGCAAATAAGTTACGAGTATGTATAAGTATAGAAAACTTACAAGAATACGGTTTGAACATGTGTCGCTCTAAAAATATACATATAACAATTATTGTAATTTCATATAAATAAATCAATTGTGATTCCTATCAACATAAAGATATTCATATGGCTACAATTGTCAAAAATATTTCAACCTTTGCGCTTGCGATGATTCCGTTGTATGTTGGGCCTCTGGCAGTATTATAACATTCATGGATGTCAATACTAAACAATTATGGTTTCGACGAAGCACGACTGGTGGATCTGTAGGAGCTGTTACGGTAAATATCATAAAATCAATTTTGCTTATTACTCATTACGTTGGTATCATCATTGGTTGCCCAGCGGTAATACCGTGCGACTCTTTCGAGGAGGTCACGGGTTCGAACCCGTGCAGACACCAATGAGTTTTTCTGTTAAAACTTATGTGTCTAATTGATAATTGCAATTTATCACACGCTTTTCGGTTAAGGAAAACATCGTGAGGAAACCTGCATATCGCTAGAGAATTCTAGAGATATGTGTAACGTACCAATCCGCACTGGAGCAGCGTGGTAGGTCTTAGCTCCAAACCTTCTCTCTAAAAACGGAGAGGCCATTTCTCGGCAGTGGAATAGTAAAAGGCCGCTACTTACTTTTTACTCATTACACGAAAGAAATAAAAATGAAAACAAAAACGTTTTTAGTCTTACAGAAAAGATCCAAATTATCGGATAGCAATTGCAGAAGGCAGAGAGGGTAATCGAGATCCTATAATACTTCTTTATACTTGGCCACAGATGGATATAGATGCTGTTCTCAGAGATGGAACAGCTAATGCTTATTCTATACTTGACTTTAGGTACTTATGATAACTATTTGATTCACGTTATATAAAATTCATATTCATGGGGCTACGTTTTGCCCCATTACATTTTAAATAGTAATGCAATTGTCTTTTCTCGTGATATGCAGTCCGGATGGTGAGCTCTTGGCGTCTGTAGGAAAGGAACCAGATTATAATTTAACTATTTGGAACTGGAAACGACATAGAATTCTTCTGCGTACAAGTGCATTTACATTCGATGTCAATACTGTGATGTTTTCACCATACTGCCCTGGACAACTTACCACAGCCGGTAAAAATGGTTGTAATGTATGGGTTTCTTACTATTATTCTGGTTTTTATACATTGTCTTCTCGACAGGAGCTGCTCACATAAAAATGTGGAAAATGGCACATACTTTTACAGGTCTAAAACTAAAAGGAGAACTAGGTAGGTTTGGTAAAACGGAAATATGCGATGTTTTAGGTGTTTATCCAATGCCGGATGAAAAGGTATGTGAAATAGCTATATTATCAAAATCATAATTTTATAGAAGTAAAATTTAAATTACACACATTTAAAATAAACATTGTATATTCTTAATTTTGGTAGAGTATATTTAAAAGTAAATTTATTGCAGGTTCTATCAGGATGTGAGTGGGGAAATGTTTTAGTATGGGAAGCCGGTCTTGTCAAATTAGAAGTGACTCAGCGTGGAAGAAAAACGTGTCATAAAGCTCCTATCGTTCGTATTTATACATTAGTATCCAAACGAAATTTATATTCTGAAATTTAAGCACGATTTATATATTGACTCTATATTGCTTTTTTATATCTGTAGCTAATAAAGACGATAGACATATTTTACAACAAAAGTCAATATAAATCCTCCTGCCCTTATCCCACTCTAAGAGGGGTCGGCACTACATGTTACCAACTTGTTGTCACATGATTTGGCTACGTATTTTACGACCGGCCGCCAGCCTGACGTAAACTTACCTTAATCGTATTTTCCAACCCCTCGGTAAGCAAATGAGGGTGGTCTATTCTACTCAGCCGGATACCACATGGCAGGTTGACTTACCTTAGTCGCCTTTTACGACATCTCGGTAAGAAATGAGGATGGTACTATTCTATTCAGCCGGATACCAAACGGCGTTTTAAACATTTGCGCAATATTAGAAACAAAAACAAGTAAGATATACAACAAAAGTCGAAACTTTTTAATTATAGGTTCAATTCATGCTTAGTCCAGCTGGCGATGAAGTCACCACGATTGGTCGCGATGGTTACGTACGTGCTTGGTACTGGGATACTGTAGAACAGGCTGACCCTCCGGAAGACGATCCATATGTAGAGCTCAATCCAGTTGCTGAAACTTTGGTACATACTTATTGTCATTTTATCAGTGCTTCCTATCATTATTTGAGTAAATCATCATCATTCTCTTACCCTTATCCCACTCTAAGTGGAGCCGGCACAATATGTCTTCTTCTTCCATTCTCCTATATCATTCGTCAACTCTGGTGCTACTCCTTTAACATGCTTATCATTTTTCACACAATCTATCCATCTTTTTTTCGGCCTCCCCCTAAACCATACATTATTTGAGTGGGTAAATAACAACAATATTCATAAGTACGGAGATTTGTAACGCTAATTTATTTAATTGCTATTGCCGGCGACTTTTCTGTTAAAACTCCATGCTGAGAATAAGAGTGTTTCAAATGTATGTTAATTTAGGTTGTTAAAGACATATTTCATTCACACTACGTATTACTTTCTACGGTCGAATAAATATTTCTAATTGCTTGTAAAAAATATCGAAATATACAAACGTAAAGATCATTCAATCAAGATTTCATGATGTGATATCGGTGAAGGAAAAATGGGGAGTGATCCTGCATATCCTTAGGGAATTCCTGGGAAATGTGTAACTTACCAATCGTCATTAGACTTATTCAAGGTCTAGTCGCTGTAAAGGTCTTTAACCAAAATAACATGTCTTTACTAAAATGTATTCGAAGCTTTCAACATGTATTTAAACGTGTACTTTACGGTACCTAGTATACTTTTTACAATGGTTACAATGGATTTGAACAACATCATTCTAAACTCAAAATTAAACATTCTGAACAGGTTCCAGGATGTCAAATAATGTCCTTGAAGCATCAAAAGGATATGTATTGGTATGCTCAAGTAAGTTCAACCATGCTATGATTATTGAAATTTGCTGAATTTTACTATTATAGTTATTGTAACTTTGTTATAGACCGCTTTAACTTTCAATAGTACAGTTTGATAAATCATTTTTTAAGTTTTGCAGAAAAATACGTCTGTTGGTGCCGATGATCAATTTGTTTTTTTATATTTTATAAATCTTTTATCGCACTGTTTTTACAGAAATCAAAAACTTCGCACTTAATAAACACCTTTAAATCCTTGGTTACTTTTATTTTTTTATTTTAAGGTTTTGGCAGTGCTTTATTTATTAAGTTATTTGATGTTATTAAGACATGATGTTATGCATTTATATGATTTAATATTATTATAATGTACGCTGACTATGTTGTAAGCTTATTTGATTAGTTAAAAATATTATTTTGGAAGAGTGACCGCTCAAATTTTGTTGATTCATCTTGGTACCAGCACTCTTCCGAAGCAAAGTTAAAATGTCAATTTGATTAAAGAATATATATTTTTTTAATATTTATCATGTATATAGGATGGAAATGGTGGAATTTGGACAGTAGAACTGGAAATAGACAAAATAGAATGCAATCATCGAAAAATAATGACATTCCACGCGGGCGGAGTAGTTGCAATGGCCGCGTTACGCACACATCCCATATTAATAACGGCGGGAAAAGATGGAGCTTTACATGCCTATAATACTGAGACTCACGCTTTACTCGCAAGATACCAATTTCAAGCTGCTGTAACATGCATGCTGTATCCTTCGATAGATGTAAGAGCTCATTTTTTAATACTTGGACATGAAAAAGCATAGGTTTCTTTATTACAGGTAAATTTCCAGCAGTTTGCAGCAGCAATCTTGAAAACTAAACGTATTATCATAGTTTTAACGTAATATAAACAATTTTAGAAGATCTGGTAGCTAGATATATATTGTCATATGAAAATTTGCCGGATTTTTTTCCGGACCTTCAACAACAGCATCATCTATTGGGTACAGTTAAAGCGATGACTTATCAAAGTGCCCTCAAAAGTAAGGCCTAAACACGGACCAAGCTACTGAGCCTGCGAGGACTGGCCCAAACAAAGAGGTTCGCCTCGAGGCCCGTACCCCGCTAACCTCCTTAAGGAAAAGCGAGAAGACCCTGCTACTGCACCAAAATCGGTGAAGTCGGTTGGAAAAATAATTACGAACGAACGGCCACGGAATTTTGATATATAGCGATTCTTTTAGTAAATCTTCGTTTAGTATTTATAACCTTATTCACCGATGAACACAGGTAAAATAGAGTTCACGTGTTAAATTAACAATTACTATTTTCACCAGGTGGATATCACATCACGTATAATACTAGTGGGTTTTGCAGATGGTATCATGAGAACGCTATTGGTACACCCAGAGAGATTGCAAGCCCAATCTACGTTAATAGAAGTTCGGGTGCATTCCGCTCTCACTATTCACAGTGAAGATTCAGTTAATGCTGATGTTATGGATTTAATATCGGTAATTAATTACAACTATATAGGGGAAGGGGGGCAAGACGGAGTTCCAGGTATTATTAGCCTTAAAAACGACCAATCTCAGCCAAAATGGTTCGTAACGAAGCGTTACAAGCTTGTTTATCAATCAGCTTTAAGAATTGCTTGCTATTCTACATGTAATTGCAAACAAAAATAGAATGTATATGACGTACCCCGCCTTGCTCTACAGGGGGGCAAGATGGGGTTTTTGTCATCGAAACCGTACCGAAATCAATTCAGTAGATTTTGAGAATATAGATCACATACAAACAGACAGTTCTTTGGGGACTTTTTTTATAATAAGTATAGATATAAATATGGACTATTTTTTTTCAAACTCGATATGGACATATAGATCCGAATCTTCAAGTATCAGTATCAGTAACACTAATCCTTAGTGTCGCCGAGCGACGATAGAGCATCACCTCCTCTCTCTACCTCTCATCTCTCATCTCTACCTGATCAAATCAGAAATAAAAGGATCCGTAGAAAAAACAAAATTGTCCATGCAGTTGCGCATAGTACGAAGAATTGATGAACGTTGGGGGTCGCAATGCGTTGGAATTTACACCTCCTACGGGGTCCGACTGCAGCATTTTTGAGGTCATCTGTCCGACCTCAAACATGCTGCAGTCAGTGGATCCAAACGTCAGATGATGGCGTAACTGGCGTAGACCAGTGGTGGTCAATCAACTACAACTTTATGTTTTATTACCGCGTATAACTAAATAATAATTACTTAATAATAACTAATTTCAGTTATTCAAACCTCACTCAAAGGCCATTACTCAGATAACAATAAACGAACACCGTACTCTGCTAGTAACTTGTGGCGAGGACTGTACCATATTCATGTATCATTTGGAAATGGGTACGCCATTCACTCTACACAAACTGGGTTTTATTCAGACTCCTAACAGTGTAGCTTTTATGACATGGAAGCCAAATGAGGTAATAATTTATCTGTTAGGTATATGTTATGTACTCCATTGATAACAAGATAATTAAAAGAAAATCTTTACATAGAACTGTTGAAGGGTTCCCACGTCTGGAGCCAATCTTGACTGCAGATTCATGTTAAGCTTATCATAAACATGGTTTTTCATAAGTATTGGACCAATATGTAAAATTTCACCTAAATTGGAACCCAGGAGGTGGATCAAATTTCACTCGCAAGATTTAACCTTCACATACATACATTGCAAGCTAAATAAAACCTTTTAAAAACCACACTGATATACTTGTATAATTTTCATTACTATATAGCTAAATATATAATCTTTTATTCTACAAGGACCGGGTGTTGCTTCTATGTGGACAATTTGGAATCATCATTGAAGCATTATTGCCGAATCTTCCGGTAAAAAAATATAATGAAATTACAACTTTTAAACAAGAATTCGTATCGTATGAAGAGATTCTTGTAAAAAAATATTAGTAAGTTAAGTTAAAATTTATATTATGATAAAATATTAAAAATTAAAAAATTGAATAAATCAAACAAGGTTTTATAAACTCTAATCAAATATGTTTATTAGTATGCGCAATAGACCATTTCCAACGGAAGAAGATCTTGCAAGTATTGATGAAGAAGCCTTGAAAGCTCAAGGAGAGAGTGATAAGGACAAAGATGAGGAAGAGGAAGAATGGATTGGTGAAATACAATTAGGTATTACGTATTACACTCAATAAAATAATATGCAGAGGACACCATGAGTTAAACACAGCATATAATGCGTATTATTCGCGTAGTAAACCATTCTGGGCCCTTATTCATGAACTCTCTATAATGCGTTATTGCGGAACTGTAATCGACAGATAGACATACAAATCGACAGACTTTCACATTTACAATATTGGTATAGATTATTGTATCCTACCAATCTTATCTCACTAATATTACAAATGCGAAAGTTTGTGAGCATGGCTGTATGTTTGTTACTTTCACGGCGAATCTGCTGAACCAATATCGATGAAATTTGGCACAATTTTTCCTTATACACCGGACTAACATATAGGCTATAAAAATCCTGCTAATTCTACAGGAATAGGATGACATTAAAAGCCCCATCTATTATTGTTTTATATTTTGTATGAACATTATTTCGATATATTAGTAGTATCTTTATTTTTTATCAGAGGAAGCTGAAAATACGCCAGGAACGACTATAACTTGGGCCGAATACAGTGAAGAGGGTATCTGGGTGGTGCAGCAGGGAACTGGTGCCTTACTATTGGTTAAACCAAAGCACACTAAGTTACTTAAATATGGGCCGTTTCCTGGAGCGTGGTGTGATGATATCACGGTCTTGCAATTTGTGTAAGTATCACCAATATTACTTGTACAAAACTATATATATATATTTATATATATATATATATATATATATATATATATATATATATATATATATATATATATATATATATATATATATATATATATATATATATATAAAATAATCCGATAAGACATTCATCTAATAAATTAAATACTTGATTATAACAACACACAATGTTGTAGATCTTGGCTAACATTTTCCTAAATCAATATTAGGTATATTGATTGCTTTAGGTGTAAATTTAAAAAATAAATATTCTCTCCCAGATATTCAAGTTTAAATTCAAATTGAAATTCAAGTTTTTCTTTTTTCAAATAAACTTATAAACAACAGTGCTTTTGAATCATAAATTCTACTGCTGGTTCGGAAAGCTGTTCCTACCGAGAACTCGGCGGTTGCTCTTTTCAAGATAATACCTATAACTAGTTACATTAAGTCATTAATATGTTGTACAGAGTATTACGATGTAAAGCTTAATAATATTTGTATCATGTTAAAATCCATACTAATACAATAAATAAGAAAGTCTATCTGTTATGTTTTCACGACTAATTTAAACTTTGATCGGATAAATAGGATAGGAGGGTATATTATTATAAAAAATCCCATTTTTTCGGAAACGGAAAATCCCATTGCGTAACAGAGGGTACTTAAACGCTTAGGATGGCGCGACCGAAGTCGAGGGTATTACAAGTATAAAATAAAAATCATCTCACTCGTGTTCTGTCTAGCTGCGAAGGGCGTTACCTAGTTGTTGGGACTAACTCCGGCTATATTCGAGTAGTACGGATGCCAATTGAAGATGAAGATACTCCTGAACACCATTACCTGACATGGAGATTGGCGCAACAGAAGCTACTCAAAAAACTCAAAGGGCGACGTCTTGCTCTAGAAGAGGTAAATGACAACATTTAAGGTGACGTAATAGACAATAATAATTCATTTTATTTTCCCTTAATAATATTTACTTGATTTATAAATTTACTAGCGGCCCGATCCGGCTTCGCTCGGGTATTAAATATATAGCCTATATCACTCAACGAAAAAAATGATCAAAATCGATCCAGTAGTTTTGATTCATTCATTACTGCTCGTGGTCCTCACATAAATAAATTATTTTGATAAATCTCGTAAGGTTCGGCCTGCGTTTGCAATGTAAGCGGAAAAAAATGTAATTATTTACGACATCACATTAGAAACCTCAAAAATTACAGTATTTCTCTACTCGGTATTGAATGTTATTATACATATAAACCTTCCTCCTGAATCACTATATCCATTAAAAAAACGCATCAAAATCTGTTGCATAGTTTTAAAGATTTAAGCATACATAGGGATATAGGGACATTAGGAAAGACACAGAAAGCGACTTTGTTTTATGTTTTTTAGCAGTGATATTTTTAATGGCAAAAATGGCGACTTTTCACAACAGGTATTTTTTAAAGCTATTAATTACTTCGCTCAACCTATTTAAGTCATTTTTGATCTTGTAGGACGATTATCTGCGCATATAACTCATTACTAGTTAAAAATCCTTAGTAGGTTTTATTTGACGTTTGTTTCAAACATAATAGAAAAAAATAAAAACTCGGATGATTTAACATTTTGCAATAATAATACTTATGTATTATATTTTTGCAATTATACATATGTATTACATTTTGCAGAAACAACCGACACCTCGTATAGATTTTAATGACAATTACTATCTACCAATGCACGATCACTATACGGGTGCTGTAACGTGTTTGGAATTCAGTGCCGATGGGAAGTACGTAACGATATTTTATAATATAAGCCATCATAATCATCATCGTCTTCAGTCATTATCAGTCCAATTTTGTACGTAGGCCTCTTCCATGTTTCCCTTTTGCCAGGCGATCTACTGCCTTCAGCATCCAGTCTATACCTGCGTGTGGCCCTAATAATGAAAATAAGAGAAATTAATTTAAATATACATACATGGACTATTTTTGAATTTAAACTATTGTGATCTTACATCTTAAACTATAGAGTCATTCTATAGAGCCAGTCAACTCCTGCCAAGTTAATATGAGGTAAATAAGGTCTCCGGACTGGCTTGAAATTATTCGCGTTGATCCACGAATAAAGCTGAAGACGTACTCGTAAGTATTGTCGCTTTTGATACATGAACTAGGTTATGTCGTTAGTTCCTAGTTCGTCTGCGTTGATTTCTTTCCCTCTTCTTCTATCATATTCCTCCGTTGGCATTTAAACACAAACTAACAAACATACTTTCGCATTTATAAATTTTGTATAGGCAAAGTGTTTCTAGATCTTTTTTATTACAGACATTTATATACTAGCGGAGCAGATGGTAACATATTTTCTTATGCAATAAATTTTTCTGAACCTTTGCTACCAACGCCTACTTTACCACACCTCAAAGAACTTCCGGTATGTTAATTTTCAATATAACAAATAAATATACAAGAAACTTTTCTCAAACAAAAAATAACATGGCTTTTATTTACACTTTAAGCGGCACATGTGGAATTTCAAATATTTTTTGTACGGCACTACATTTTCTCATACAAAAAAAATTACTGTCAATTACGTTGTGCTTTTGATACACGTATACAAAAAAAAACTATCGTGAAGTGACGCTATCAATCCAAATATCTTGAAGAAATTAGTACAAGCTTGAGCTATTTATGCTATAGTTGATTATAGAAAGATATTTTTCGCCGAAGTGTATAAACGTTGTATCAATTAGCGTTAATCCAATTTCCCATGTTATAACGTTGCTCCGCCAAAAATCGTTAATATGGTAACGTTGAAATAATAACTAACTCTATTTGGATAATCAAATAAGATTACATTTCAGAAAGTAGATAAAGCTAAAGAACCAAGCACAATTGACGGGGAGTTAATGTCTCATGAGCAATTGAAGCAGAAAGAAGAATATGACAAAATGATATCGATAGCCAATGCACACAAAAAACGTGTCCGTGATCAACTAGCAGAACTTACTGTTGAATACAGTAAATTGATTAAAGCGTATGCATTAGACAATGTTTTAATTTGTGCCTAATGTTAATCTTGTAATAAAATTACACTTAAACGTAGCCTTAACAAATAAACAATACGATACTTACATAGTAAAAAACTGCAACTGTAAAAAACAAATCTATCGTTTTGTCTATTAGCAATAAATTCTACAAGTATCTACTAAACCGAGAATAGTTAAAGTATAAAGTATAATTTGTTTGGGTTTATTTTTGTATTTTTGCAATAACTTGTAAGATATATTTCTATATTGGCCAGTTTAAAGGAATATAACATTAGGCATGAAGAATACCATCGCAATCTTTTAAATTCCACTTTACATTATCTTGTCATCACAAATGGATTATGCAATATTATCGATGGAATCTTCCTAGCGACTTGATTTATTTTTTGAGGTTTTAAGAATTATTATTATATGTCAATTAATTTAAATAGTAAATCCAAACTTAATAAAAGTAACGTAAAAATATTTGTGACGCAAAATCTAATTACTACTAGTTGCCTGAGGGTGTTGCAGTGTAGAAAGTTAAATAAGTATTGCTATGTGATTTTATTTCATTTTTAAATTTTGACGGAAGACCTTTCTTATAAAAATTATATAACTCGCAAAAGCGTAACCTGGTTGTTACACTACGGGCTAAATAAAAGATGTCTAATCAAAGCAATTAACTTTTTAGGAACCGATCGTTACCTTACTCCCAACAAATGGATGTAACTCTTGACCCTCGACCTCTTGTTGTACAAGAAAAAGAGTTGGATGAACAAAAAGCACTTACTCGCCGGAAACTAGCCCATCAACTAGAAGCTTCGGACATTGCTCTGTATAAAATGCACTCAAGAAACATCGTCCAGCTTGACGTCTTTCCATTTACGTTGAAAGCGATCAGGTGAGATGGCACTCTAGCACAAAAAACTTTAATTTTATAGAGTTCCTTGAATTAAAATATATGTTAGTTGTTTGGGTTTTTCTTCTTCTTGCTCTTTCGCAAACTAAGGAAGACAATAGATACTTATACAATCTACCTAAGCTACATTTAAGTAATTGTTCGTAATCGTTTATCTTACCGACTATAAAATGTTGGTGTCCTAAAACAAAGTAAATAAAAATTACTAGTTAGTTAAAAATACCTAGTTGCAATTAATAAAATTCACTCTTATACTTGTAATCAACATCATCACTCTCTGAAAGATCTAATGCTACTGGCACGAAGTTTTCCTAACCCATTTTATAGAGAACTAGAATAAATTGGTTTCATATTCAATATTCTTTTAATATCGGGAACAATATTACACAATTTTCCGTAAAAGCGAATAATCCAATTGAATATAATCTATATACATTTCTAAAATCTTCTATGTTAAGTAAATAATTGTTGTTATAGACCTATATTAAAAAATGAGATTAATAAACATTAATCTAATTTGAGGAGTTTAGAGTTAGTGTCATTTGCTTACTTGGATCATCGTATCACAACTGCATTTGAATGTTTTACTTCATCATATTCAGTTCAATAAAGTGTTACATAATTTATTGGTTAAAGCGATCCTGAAATTATGATAAGACCTCTGCGACAAAAGAATCTCTCAAAAGCTTTTTACGATCAGCTAGAAGAAGTTTACCAGAAAATGGCAGAAGCTTCTCTACGAGGAAGGTAACTTATTCAATACATTTTAATACGTAAAGAGAAAATTCAAAAACTCAACTATGTACTAAACTAGGATATGTTTTTATAATTTTCACGCTGACTCAGGAATTTGAACTTATTTGAATTAATTGAAAAAGAAAAAAGGTAAGCATTATTCATTCAAAAATAATGTAATTTTACAAACATATATTAAGAAAATCTTGAAATACAAAGAGTAAACCTTACAAACTACATTTTTACGTGTGAAATAACATATATGTTAAGAAATAATATCTTATTAAAATAGGCGTACAGAATTATCGACTATGAGAGCAGCGACAAAAAAAATGTCCTTTGGTCCGCCTCGTGTTGCTTCGTTTTTGCTTGGCCTACCGCCAAACCCACCTCACCCTTTGAAAAAAGCCTTACGAAACTATTATCAGAGGATAAACCGCCATCATATTCAATTTTTGGAGGTAATATTGAACATTATTAATATTTATCTGATACTCATGAGGTTGCAATTTGTGCAAAAACTTAGTAACCGCAATTATGGAATACTTGAAAACTCGATGGACAATCGAATTATTGTGGTCTGACTTAATTGTTAGTTGGATCTAAGGGACGATAGATACACCACCAAATGTAGTAATGCTAAATAAAGCTATTTCACAGAGTAATAAAAAACAAAAGTTAAACATCTAAGACTGACCCGTTGGCGCAGTGGGTAGTCCCGCCTTCAACTCCGCGTGACGCGGTTTCGATTCCCGCCGAGAGTCAACATTTTCTATAAATGAATTTGCTGGTCTTCGAGTCTGAGTGTATATTTGTATTTAAAAAAATATATGAGTATATATTCACCAGTTGTCGCTTTACCATAACTCAAGTACTAAGTTACTTACTTTGGGTAAATGTGTGTTTAAGTGTCCCATATATTTATATTTATTTATTCATCATATAATGACCTCACGATCTAAACACTGCACGCGTGAGAAAACACCAAACGGGGAAGAAAAGTCCATAATCGCGTCATGAATTTACCACCGTCTCCTGTAAGGGTTCCGCGATCACACTCTGAGGGCGACCTTCGTTCGTCGAACTCTTATTTAAGTTCTTGGCCTTAACGATGAATATAATTGCGAATTGCATCTTCCATAATAATTTGTAGATCAGACGGTTAAATTTAATTTATAATACTGTCATTTCACTTTTAATATTTTCAGTGGCAAGAACATTTGTCTCGTAAGCCCGATCCGCATGCCATGCCGCCAGGTGCAGCAGAAGCCCTTAAAGAAGCCGAAGATACCATAGGCAACCGAGTGCTGAAAACGCAACCGGATTATGTTGCACCACCTGGACACAATACGCAACTTAGAATTTGTCTTGCACGCAAGGAGGTCCTTAAGTTGTTTATTTTTTAAATCTTAAATATATAGTGCTTTTAAGGCGAGATAGAGACCATATAGTTAAAATATATATATATATATATATATATATATATATATATATATATATATATATATATATATATATATATATATATATATATATATATATATATATATATATATATATATATTTTTTAAATTTAATGGTTTATTGGGCAAATTTTTGTCGATCGTCTATGTTTTGTCAAAACATCGTTTTATACTCAATTTCATACTTATTACTTTTATATAAAATAGTTATTTTAAAATCCAGTTTGTAAAGTATTGATCATAATTATTACTTCTCAGATTTATGATACCAAACGGGCTTTTAACGAAAAAGTCTTGAAATTGCGAGAGCAAAAAGTCTGGTTGGTATCCAAAATGCAAGATATCGGAAGGCGTTTAGCTGAAATTCGAGTTGAGATTCCAAACAAGCTAGCTAAGCCAGCCCCACCTGTACCAAAAATCGATGACGATTTAGAATTTCCGGAAAAAAAACTAGAGGTAAAATTGTGGATATGGGTATTAAATATTTAAAAAACGTTTTTTCTGTGCTAGACTCAGTTAAAAGTTAAATTAAATTACATGTTCGTAGCCTTATAATTGATACGAGCGACAAAAGTCACATTTAAATATTCATATGGATTAAAACAAAGCTGAACAACATGATTCTATTGTCATTAAAAGCAAAATATAACGGGAGAGTTAATATAATATACATTGTAATTTTTAAATTGTATAAAAATAACGTATTAATCGCTTATGTCCTAGATAAAACCGGAAATAGTAGTGCCCCTGGGACAAAGAAGAACAACAGCGAGGAAAACAGAGGAGCGAAGGAAGTCCTTATTGTACCCACAACAACGTATTCGTCAACCCAGAGTACCACTTTTTGTTCCAATCACGGGTATTGTTAAAAGGAAATCTATATTTAAGAAAAAATTACACAGCAATTTAGAAAGCGATTCATCATTGTCCAGCCCCTTATTCCACTCTAAGTGGGGACGGCACAACATGTAATAAACATGTTGTCACATTATTCGACTCGCTATTTTACGATCGGCCGCCTGCCTAACGTCAACTTACCTTGCTCGCGTTTTACAACACCTCAGTAAGAAAGAGGGTGATCTATTCTACTCAGCCGAATATCACACGGCGGATCAACTTACCTTAGTCGCCTTTTACGTAACCTCGCAATTATTGAATGAATTAAAAATATGATATATTTTTACACAGAATCTCGGCCACTTGCAGCATCTTGGGAACTATTAAAACCAAAACAAGATCAAGAATCCTCTGCAATCGAAATAGAAATACGAGAAAGACGGATTGAAAGGTACTGTCTAATTTTTTTTCTCTTTGTGTTTAGAAATTTGTGAAAACTGCTGGTTTTTGATTATGATTCTTTATTGTACTTAACTTTTAGGATTTGTAATATTGTTACCCTTGCATAAATACTATAAAATTAAAAAAAATATATATTAAAATGACATCACAACATGAGCAGTATTAATTTTGCTATTTAATGTCTTTTATGATTAGGCACCTTTATGAACAAGATATGCTGCTGGGGGATGCCCGGCTACTAGTCCAGAAATTCGACTTTCGACTTCGACAACTACAACGAGAACGTATTCGAGTACAAGTAAATAAATCATATAATCTATAATTAATGTATAGAACCGGCTATACTTACGTCTTATTTTATCGGGTTAGCCTAACTAGTTACAAACCCATCCGGGGCACTTATTCATGAGCTCTTTACACGACGTTATCGTGGCAGGAACTGCGTCCAGCAAATCATATAACCTAATCATAGAATAAATCTACAAGTCTATATAATCTAATTTTAAAAAGATTTGGACATTTACAACCACAAAATATTTGTACATAACTTAATATCCGAGATCCATAACCAAATTAAGATTTTTACGGGCTTAATACTTAATACATACTAAAACAAGTCGCTCTATAGTGATACAAAAACGCTCACACACATAGCCGATCGCCATCATAAATAGTGTGAGCATCGTTATTAAAAAAAAATTGTGTATAATTTTATATACCTAGTTGTAAAAAAATTATCATGCAACAGATAATGCCTTAAGCGTATTTTTAAAATATCAAATGAGTAAACTTTTATAGTGACACTAGCAGTCTGCCCCTGCTTCGCACGGGTATAAAATATATAGCCCATGTCAGTCAGTAAAAAAAAATTATTAAAATCGATCCAGTAGTTTGATTTATGCATTACTGCCCGTGGCCCGCAAGAGTTAAATTTGGAGAAAAAAAATTTCCCTCTCCCTATTCCAAGAAGATTTCCTGCTATCTTTGAATATCTAAATTCATATAGTACATATTTGCGTATTTATTTTAACATTTTTCCCTATTTTTTTTATTTTTACAATTAATTACAGAATGTCTTTAAACAAACTCTTGAAAGAGCGACATCGCTGCTAAAGCCGAGGTGTTATAGGGCGAACGCGGCGTCCTCACGGCATTTTAAATCTGTAATATCTCCGAAAATGTTCACTTAAATTACATGCTGTAAACGGATATATTGATCTATATTAAATCAACAATTTATTTAAGGTACTTAATTGGATAAGGATTAATGCTGTATTGTATAAAAATTGCTCAAAAATAAAGCATTATTTTTCGTAAAAAGTAAATTACAAAAAATGCTATAGTGGGTTATCCATAAGAGATAGACATATACCATCGCGGACTTTTCTGTAGACCTTTTCAAGGTGTACAAATACTTAGTACATTATTTTGATAAATCTCGTAGGGTACAGCCAGCGTTTGCAATGTAAACGGAAATAAATGTAATTATTTACAGAAAACTCAAAAATTACAGTATTTCTCTACTCCGTATTGAATGCGTACAAACCTTCCTCTGGAATCACTCTATCTATTAAAAAAAACCGCATCAAAATCTGTTGCGTAGTTTTAAAGTTTTATGCATACATAGGGAAATATGGACTTTGTTTTATAATATGTAGTGATATTAATTATAATTATGCATAAGTTTAGCTTTTAATAAATAGAAATTGCAGGAAAATAATCAATTGCTAGAACTTCACTTATATCAGCTTCATCGAGAGATGACTGTGCTAAATCGTTTTGAAGCACACGAAGATCGTCTTGCTGAAAGGGTTTATGTCAAACTAATGCAGGTAATTATCGATTTATTTCTACGAGTACCATTTATTTAAATTTAAGATCTTAAAATTTTGTTACGACAATAACTATAGGTGGTCGTAACAAAACTTTGTTACGACCACCTATCCTACCAGGCCGAGCAATTGCAACAAACCAATAATGCTTAATTACCGATTTCTGACTTATTCTCCTCTAGAATTTTTGTATGTATGGCTGCTAATCAGGTGATGGAATACATATGGAATAACAAAACTAACTAAGTGTTACTTAAAGAGAGATTACTAGAATAAACCTTTAGTAGTGACTGAAGGAGGTACGTATTATAAGTACACCTTTGACAGGTACGTGGAGTGAACGATCAGATTCTGGACTGCAAACAACGCATCGAAGAACACAAAGCGGAAAAGGAAAGACTGGACTTAGAATGCCAAGAATTACAGAGGCAATTTAAGAAACTCGTACTAGATAATAAATTTGCCGATTTCTTGCGCAGGATTTTCAAGAAGAAGTATCGTCCACCCCGTGATCGTAATGAAGACGGTATTAAAATTTAAACCCTAAACAATTTAAAACCTTTAAATCATTTATTGCCATCATTAACCACTAATATAAATTACCTATAAATAAATAAATATATGAGATTTGATACTATTAATGATTAACTCGATTAGATATATAAATTGCAAAAAAATATTATAAAACGTAAGTCGTAAGTTGCAGGTACCACTAATATGAACAAATGCTTTCTAGAGTCATCTGAATCTGAATCAAGCTCCTCGTCCAGCGAAGAGGAAGATGAAGGAAGTCTAGATAGTCGGGATATTGGGCCGATACGTCTCGACCCTAATATTTGTCCCGATGGTTGCGATGCTGAGATTTACAATAAAACTTATGAGCTTCGGAATACACGGTAAGTCTACACTAGTCAAATAAATGATTAGTAAAAATTCTCAAAAGAAAGTTCAACTATTTTGCTTGATCCTATATAAAAAGCTGTAAGCTGGAAATAATCAAGTGCTGTAAAAAGTTGTATTGTTTTATCACATACCAAATAAATGTCAACGACTGTTTGTATGTCTTTAAATTTAAACTATTTTTGCTTAAGAAACGACCGGCAATTAACCCGATATTAGTTATTTCAAAAGCTTATGATTAGTGACATCCTACATTTTAACCTCCTGACTGGTAAAATGAATGTCACTTCATATAGCGTCATCGTATCACGCGTGAACGGATGGAATAATTTCGCTAATACTCTATTTATTGTGTTACTTATTGTCTGGAGAAGGTTCTTATCAAAAGAAAAAATTGTGGGTTTACAGAACATTTAAGAAACTTTCTTACTTTAAACTCTACTTTTAAAAACTCTACAATTTTATAGAATCAATTCGAATTCATTTATAGTGAAGACAGGACAACTCAAGGGTCAGCTATTTAACAATAAATTCATAATAACAGCACTGATATATGTATATTAGGAGCTTGCAATTATATATCAGTTAACGTTATGTTGTGTAAGCAGGTTGTATTAAACTTAACTTCCAAACATTTTAGACATAAACATGAACAAGAAATGTTAGAGCAAGATCGCCTTGTTGATCTTTTGCGAAAAGATATTGATGCACATAACAAAGTAAAAAGGAAATTCTCGGTCCAACTAGAGAAACGTAAACAAGAATTAAGAGAATTCATGGTAAGTTAAAAAGTAATAATGTTAGAACATATAGTATGTTAGTATTTTGACGAAAGACAAAAAAATCTACTTAAACATGTGGCTCCTGCTTTAAGCCTTACAAAAAAGAGTAAGGGTTTTAGTATTAGATTCATAATACAATCTTAGTTTTTTAATAATCAAATTAAGCTTTACCATAACAGTTGTTTAAAAAACCTATTAAAAGGAAGTCACCACACGAATCGCAAAATACCGCCAATGCCAACACTGCACACACTCACTCACAAGCTCTACGATCGTTTCGCCCGAAACCGAAGCATCATCAGGAGGATAGCCTCCACGACAAACGCCTGCTTCTATAAATCGTTTAAAGTTTGAAAGTTTTAGATTGTCTAATTCTGAAAATTGAATATTACACTAGATGGAAAAGCAAAGCTGTATGAATGATGTAGACCAAGTTGTGGTTCTGCGCTATGACCAGATGAGGGCGTCGGCAATAAGAGGATGTACTGGACCAGGTGGACTCTCTCAAACTGTAGTATTTCCCGAGAAAATGCTAACCAAACTCCGTAATAGGGTACTGGAACTACAGGATGAAATTAAACAGCAAAAACAAAGGCAGAAGTATTATTTTTGTCATTTCTGTTATAACTTTTTCTATTTATTATCTACAAGTGGTACCTGTAACATACTGTATTTAAATTCCCGATCTTCTTTATCAGGATTTTTTTGAGGGTAATGAATCGCTTAAGCTTCAAAAGAAATTGCTGTTTACACTAGTAAAAAATTAATACATAATTTAAGCATTTTAGTTTAAGCGATGACTGATATATACCGTATTGCTGTCTTTTTTAGAGTTAACCGCACACACCTTTTTCGAATGAACGTAGACCTACGCGCAATGGAAGCTCGCGCTGCTGAGCTTAAAGCCCAGATGCGTGACGTGTTAACACGAAAACTGGGAAAGCCGCGACGGGTAGACCGAACATTGGATGAACTGTTAAGGCAACTTGCAAAACGTCACAAGTTTACTGCAACCCTTGCTTCCGTGCCACATCTGCTTTCACAATTATCAGCTTGGAGGGTTAGACTTTTCTACGTTCAGTTAAATCTATCTTATGCAACAGCATTCTTACATTACAAGAATCATTATTATTATGAATTATTTCTTACCTTAATCCTTAAATGTCAAACTATTATATCCATACTATTATTATAAAGTATGTCTGGACGTATGTTTTCATGGCTAAAGAGCGCTCTGTATTAAATTTAGTACTAATTGACAATAGTATTCTAAGCTAACATAAAGAAGAAAGAAATTTCCATATTTACTTCGAGAACTGGAAGAGACATAAATGCGAAAAACAATACACGATTGAAAATATTTGAACACTCAAGTTCCACGACAACATTCTCGTCGACTCGACGATTATGTGAATAGATTTTTTAAAGTTTTAATGCCTTACGTAATAATTTGTAGGAACGTCACAGCGAACTGGAGCAAAAATATCTCACTGTTCTTAATCGTTATTCTGATCGACTGCGACTTGCTGCCGCTCTTCAGGCCGATGTCTATCCGCAAAAGGTTTCTCATACTTAATACTACTCGTATTTAGTACCTAATTAAAAGTAGTAAATAATCTAAATAAAAAATTAAAACTTGTTATAAATGTGAAGTCTCCCACTACTAAAACCGATTCTCACTAGAAGATGATTTGAACCGCTAAGGCTAGGCTGCATATACCCAAGCATTTTCTAGAAATACGCAAATTTCACATCATGGTGTTTTCCTTAGACATAAACGTAATGATAAAATGAAAACGGAGCTGGATTTTTCTGATGCTGACTAGGCTTCAACCTAGAGCCTTAAAATCAGGAGCAAACATTCAAATCGAATGGAAAATTAAAATCCTACTAATATTGCTAAAGTTTGTAAGTATGGATGTATGTATGTTACTCTATCACGGCGAATCCGCTGAACCAATATCGATGAAATTCGGCACAATTATTCCTTATACACCGGAATAACATATAATCTATAGAAATCCTGTTAATTCTACAGGAATAGGATGACATTGAAAAGCGCCATCTATTAACGGCCTATCATATGACAGTCCACGCCAAAGAAGTCGCGGGTAAAAGCTAGTTATAATATAAATTGTTCATTTATATGCAAATAGCCACCAAAGGATCCATCGAAAATGGCTGGAGGCTATGAACCGGAACAATACCAGCGCGATGTGGTGCGTCTGCGCATAATTCGCGCGCAACAATTACAGCAAATTAAGGTATGATATTCCAACGCATCAGTCTCGTATCAGCCTGATACGAGTATCTTCCTTATGCTTCTATCTTCAACAAATTCAACAAAACCACAATCTATCCATATCCAAATTTTTCCATATTATGTATTCTTATTTCTGATCCATCCACTGGCACATAAGCCTCATGAAAGTTTTTGTACGCACACAATCTTATGACATATCTTACATGTCTCCATAGAGTCCATGAATTGCTAGGAAGACTGGAGACAACCTGGAGATACTAGTTTGGTAAAAGGAAAAAGAGCATGAAGCGTAGTCTAACTCGATGGTCTGATGGTTTGATATGTCGCAAGAGATCGCAAATCCTGGAGATCGGTTAACCCTCAGCACTGAGGAGAAAGACGCAAGGAGGATGAGGGTCTAATGCCGCTTGGATCCAGGGGATTTTGGCGTTGACATATCATAATCATCATCTTCCTGCCTTATCCCACTCTAAGTGGGGTCGGCACAACCTGTTACAAACATGCTGTCACATGATTTGGCTGCGTTTTTACGACCGGCCACCTACCTGACGTCAACTTACCTCTATCGTATTTTACGACACCTCGGTAAGAAATGAGGTTGGTCTATTCTACTCAGCCGTATACCACACGGCCGGTCGACTTACCGTAGTCGCCTTTTACGACACCTCAGTAAGAACTAAGGGCGTTGAAATATCATATTTCAGTTAAATCATTTTACAGGCACTTGAAGAAGAAATTCACACGCTGCGGCTCAAACCATTATCACAAATTATCTCCCCGCCTGAGCTGTCACCGCCTGAATCCGACCGCTCACAAATTTACCTCCACATGGTACCTCCAACTGCAAGGCCGATGCGACAAAAATACTTTCCCATGTATGTACTTATTTTAATGGAATTACCCACAAGTATGGAAAAAGGGGTTTTCTTAGACAAACCCTGTAATTGATTAATGTAATTGCTACATTTTTGTCATTTGAGAGATATTTGCCCTTATATGTATAATAGAACTGTGCGATAAAAATATATACAAGTTTAAGGCCTTCTTCTTCTACAGGAACAATTTTTTTCCTGGCTAATGATCTAGCTGGTGGCTAAATAATTTAGTTATAGACTAAACTAAGCATACATATAATGTATTGGTAACAGAAACTGTAATTTTTAGAACACCTTTGGGATCGCATGTAAAACTAGTGTACGAAGTTAATTTGATGAAACTCCTATACGATTGTCTCGATATGATGAGAGTTTCACGGGATGATGCAGAAGTGTTGCTGCAAGAGCTTACAGACGAGCTGCCGAAAGTAGTTTCTGGGTTAGTACTGTTAGAATTGAAATATTCTAATTCCACATCTGAATATAAAGGTCATAAACGTATCGCACTAAGATAATTCTGAAGAAAATAAAATTCCATTCCAAATTCCAAAGTTTACCATTTTTTAAATATATTACTACGAGGAATGTATCTCATCTCGTAAAAGAAGTTTGAGGCAAATATTTTTTCAGTGAAAAAACACGCTTCGAAGTTGTGGACACATTGGTTCGCAAGTGGTTGCTCAAGTATGGTGGCGACCCGAGCCTTTACAAGAAACAGACACGTGCTTTCGATGCCCTCGCGACTTTAGCCGATCGCCTTATAAGGCAGCATGTGAGATCATATTTAAAGTACTCCATTCTCTATCAAAAATTAAAAAAAATTGTGTGCCAAATCTGCTTCTTTAATAAACTTTTATTACACGAAATAATTAGTGCACTAGATAAAACTAAATTTCAAACTTTAAATATTTATTAATGCTGACAATGTGCTTGTATCTTTTTGGAAAGTTTGAGTAACTCAGGTTTGTATGTTGTTGTTGTTTTTAACTATAGCCATGATTCCAAGTTCTCATCAATAAGATTAATTCTCAGTATACTCTTGATAATGTTCATGCTTTTAAATGAAAATATTATTGCGCCATCTGAGAATATTTGTGCCAGAGCCGCACTTAATGAGCCAAAGAGCCACATGCGGCTCTGGAGCCGCACTTTGCCGACCACTGCTTTAGGTTAAGCCAATATGTTAAGCAGTATGTTGCAATAAATAAAAGGATGGCCGTTTCTTGTAGGTTGAAGAGATGGAAGGTCTAGATCCAAAAGCACATGAGGTTATGAAATCACTAGAAAGTGCGTTGAAGGATGTTGCTGGCAAGCAGCCCCTACGCGAACGACTCGGTCCGGCTCTAGCTACTTTATTACATACAACACAATCAGCTCAATTAGGTAAGTGACTTAAGATATTTCCGCAAACATAACAATCTACATTTCCAAATTAATCCAAATTAAAAAACAAAAACTTAATCTAATAAAACTACTGATTACAAGTCTCATGCTAAATAGAATGCATTAATCGACAAAATTGTCAAAACAATAACTCTAAATGTATTTAACATAAAAAAATAACAAGTTCAAAAGTAATAATATTTATGTATTAATATTATAAGAACGATATGTTTGCTTTATATTTATTCAATAAAGAAGAAGCGAATTCCTCAAAAGACAATCAAATTTTTTTAACAATTTATCAACTCCGCGCAAAAATCAAATGGTGCTGCCACTCCCCTTCGCACCTCTCCTCACCGCACCTCTCCGCTTGTCATCACACTTCGTTACAGCTAACTTCACGTCTCTATGTTACAATCTCTACTCTCATCCTTTTCTATTACACACCTATTCTACTTCCTACTAATTCTTAATTAATTAATGTTTGTGAGTATGGATGTATGCTTGTTGCTAAGATCACAGCGAATCCGCTGAACCAATATCGATAAAATTTGGCACAATTATTCCTTGTACACCGGACTAACGTATAGGCTATAAAAATCCCGTTAATTCTACAGAAATAGGATGACATTGAAAAGCGCCATCTATTATCGACCTATCCGACGAGAACAGTCCACGCGAACGAAGTTGCGGGTAAAAGCTAGTACAATAATTCGTTTTCCACCTTCAAATATACAAGAAAATGTAGGTATATAATTGATTGATGGGGATGGCTTTTCCTGACATAAAAAAGGTATATAATTACAACACGTTTTCTCTGAATTCAGAAGACGAAGAGACCACAACAGTAGCGATGACTTCACTTGTTAATTCTCTAATTGATGAAAACCATCCACTTTCTGTGGATTCCATTGATGCGATTGAGGTCTTCGATGTCGTTGAAGATCTTAAAGGTTTGTTAAATTCCATTTTCACTTCTTCTTCTTCTTCTTCTTCTTTCTCAACCGATGGACGTCCACTGCTGAACATAGGTCTCCTTAAGGGATCGCCACAATCCACGATTTTGTGCCATTTTCACTAGACTTCCGTAATTCACAATTTATGTGAAGGACTTGCCTATTAATGCAAATAACTTAACCAGTAAGATGAGGTATTGAATTTACTTGTTTTTTGGACAAATATCTGATCTGAAATAATGACTTACTTATGACACTTGATGATATATTGACGTTCGGTGTTAAATTAGATTTTGCGTTTTAACCACGAGATGTAACATTTTCGTATTAGTTTAAATTGCGTACGGAGTAACAAAACCTATGTCTGAGTAAAAATTTTGATTACTTAAAAACAAAGCCAAAGTCGTAAAGCGTGCGATTTTGTCGAGAAGTATATTTCTTAAAGATGTTTCGGTTGCGGGACGAAACTATTGGTGATTTTGTGATTAGTTAATGTGTGTAGTTTTTGTTTATCGAATCCCGCGTATATCAGGTATGAAAACGGATATTCCACACTACATTTAGCATTACAAATATTATTTTCTATTCGAATCCGCGATCGAATCGCGGATTATAGCAAAATAATTTTATTATTAATTTTGTATTATGGATCCGCCAAGTAAAGCTTAATTCTATAAATTATCTTCTTTATTTAATAATTTACGCTATTATTATTATTGGTACTCATAACACTAATACACACACAACAATAACTAATCTAATCTAATACAAAGGTGTACAACCTACAGAACGTAATATCTAAAATAACTTTTTAAATTTAATAAAGATTGCGGTGTAAGGGCTCCAGTGGAAGAATTGGAGAACGTAGTGAGATTGGCGATCGACTGTTTACGCGCGCAAATTGTGAGTCCTGAGGAGAAACATCAATTGGAGCAAGATGTCGAAGAAGCTCTGCTAGTTGATACGGTATGGTAGACGTAAAAGTAACGGCCTGTTACTTTTTTTTATTTATTTATTTATGTACCACGAAAATGTTTAAACACGTTATTAATTTAAAAAAAGTGTCAACTTATCCCCAAGACTATTCACGGTCGGGCCGCCTCTCTCCTTTTGAAGGGTTGGAGCTAGACCCACCACGCTTCAATGCCGATAAAGACATACATATCATAATATATCTCCAGAGATATTCAGGTTCTCACGATGTTTTCCTTCACTGAAGTGTAAAAAATCGCAAATATCTATTATGACAATTTCTGAAATATATCGAACCTGCCAATCCGCATTGGAGCAGCATGATTAGGCGTCGCCTTTTTGTAAATATTGTTATAAAATAATTGTAATTTTTTTGGAAAAATTATTTTTAAAAGCGTTTGTCATCGCGTTTCTTTCAAGTAATACGCATTACGTTTCAAGTCATTTTCTGCATAGAGCTTAATGTATTAAAAAGATTACTAAATAGAAAATGTAGTAAATAATTAATACGATGAAATTTATTTGTTATTTTTTAAGTTATGTAAAATATTCAAATTAAGTATATTACTACAAGAAAGCCTTATTATTTTTCAGAAAGCGCTCACTACGTCCCGGAGCTCAAGTAAATCGGATATTGGAGAGCGAACTCGAAAAGAGAACGAAAAATAATATATTGATGTAAATGCTTAGACAAACAATAATATAATAATAATGACTAAAAAAGTGTGACTATGTGAAACTCTCTTAGAAGCACTTTTCAAGTTACAAAAAGGTCTTGTCAGGAAAACAAAATGAGTTTTATCCAATTTCTACAAAACTATTAAAAAAAAAGGTTAATTGCGCTGCCATTTGTGAAGTTATAATAAATCAGTTGGGAACGACCGGGCCCAATTTCAAATTAACAGTATCTAGCAAAGATTACAGTATCTAGTCCATATATGACCAGCCCAACCTATTAAATTAAACTATTATATTTAATTATTTTCTTTTAATTGCGTATTTTTTATCTCTTCTAAAAACAATACCGAGCGAATCTCGGTCATCCAGGTGCTTTTGATTAAATTAGTCACTATAAGAATGCAGTACAGCGCCATCTAGTGGATTACTACGGTACTGTTGCAAGGACATCTCGTTCCCTGCCTCGCGAGCTCCTGCGATCACCGTCACTGCGGCCCGACGCGGACGACGACGGCGACGAAGAGGACGACGCGACGGGCGAGAGGGCGATACCACCGGACATGACACACCCACCCGACCAAGACACCACCGGACGAGACACCACCGAAACTGACTCCGAGGTCTGGGAACTACCATTCCCAGACCTCCCTACCGAACACCAAATCCCGTAGGTCACCTAGGTGACCTGGGCCTAAGGCCCAAACACAGTCCAGGCCTCAAAGCCTGCGAGGACCAGCCCGGGCAAAGAGGTTCGCCTCGAGGCCCGTACCCCGCCTACCCCTCAAGGGTATGCGAGAAGACCCCCTGCTGCTGTGGTCTGAGTCTGACCTAAAACAGTTTACGACTAAAATGAAGGACCTCCTCATCTATACTCTATATAGTACATTAATAAGTATTGCCCAAGGTAATAAAAAACTTAACATATAATACTTACATACAAAAAAGATCAATGTCAACTGGCAAATTAGAAATGCATAATATACTGCCCTTGATGAGTGGTATCGGCAAATTTGTCCGCACCAACTTTAGGTTTTAGGTACCTTTTAGGTACCCTCAATAAAACAATGCAGTCCCTGCTTTTGAAAGGAAAACGTGATTTTTATCCTGTATGATACCTACGTGTCTAGGATTCAATTATTGTACCAAAATTCATCCATATCGGTTCAGCAGTTAAGCCATGAAAATGTAATATACAGGCAGATATTTTCGAATTTATAAAACAAATTATTTATTTCAAGAAAGCCAGCTGGAGAAAACCTACCAGCCCTGCTCCATAGAGAAAAAAATAAGATATTTACTGAAATAGAAATGCTTGTCTATGGTTACTTTACTCAACTAGGGATGTTATTTGGAGTAAAAAAAATCGATTAATAAAGAATCATTTTTTTCCTTTTAAAATTAATTGATTTAAAAAATCGATTATTTCATATCAAAATAATCGATTTTTCTGACTATTTGAAAAGTTGCGTTTTTAATATTATAAATTAATTAGAATAAAGGCTAATTAAAGTGGAAAACAATAAATAATAAAAGATACGCTGTTAGTGAAATTCTATTAGAATGTGTATCTTGGCTACATTGGTTTCATCCAACAATGCACACGTTATCTTAAAAAACAAGAAAAAACAGTGAAAAATAAAAAGGATGATAAAATAATCGATTTTTAAAAAATCCTATATTTTGCACATATTTATACTCAACTACTAGATAATAAAATATATACCTAGTAACTCTTATAAAATATATTTTATACTCTATTTTTGCTACCTGTCCTGCTCCTGCAGTGCAATCTGCATTCGCAATATTTTTTGTGCTCAATGAACTGCCGATACATCGAAAGTGCTTAATAATTTAGTAGTTAATATTTTGTATAACAGTTTTCCTATCTTAAATCTTTCTTTATTAATATACAATTCAGTAGAAGTATTCTTAAATACAGAGTGTTTTGTGCTACTTTCTACCTAACTGTATTTACGAAAAAACAAGTTTAAAATTTTTAATATTTTGAGGATAATTGTATTGTTAACTATAAAGAATATAACATGTGGTTATTATAAATTGGAAAATATGTTACAAGTGTTGGTTATGTAGTGTCTAAATAATGCCATGTATGCTCCAGATCATCTTAGAAGAAAGGAAGTTAGAGATGCTATGTACCGTAGCAATTCAAGCCTTGACTTGATATATGGGGAGCATCCTACATCAAATGGTCTGCGGCGTGAATATGGAAGTCATGGTTCAATTGACGTGATCGGAAGTACCAGCGAACGGCTCCCCGCTATGGTACACAATTACAGTGGTTTAAATACACCCGACAAACCATCTGCAATTGGCCGTGTGACTGATCGTTTTACTGAAGTTTTAACTGGAGACCATGCAGATGGCCCAACTCCTAGAGCTAGTGTTAGTCCTAAACCCAGACTGAAATTAAACAAATTTTGGGGTGGTGCTGCGCCAGTTAATGTTAGGTCTGACGGAGATGGAATTATACCTTCTGTCTCTGATAGTAACAAACGAAAGCATTTTTCACACTATGATTGCCAGTCACTGTTAGCCAATTTAAGTTATGCGGCAGAAATTCGTGGAACTCTTTTGAGTAGACGAAGGAATACAACCACCGGAGCTTCAGCTGCTTCGTTACTTGCAACACGTGGATTGCCTCCAGGAGAAGATGCTGTTCCAGATACTGGTGATGGACGTTCTAATGAAATGCTTGAAAGTTGTCCATTCTTCAGGAATGAATTGGGTGGTAAGATCTATTTAATTAATTTTCTTCAACCTAGTATATTCCTAGTATTTGATAAAAGTAAGCATATTGTTCTGAGTTGCTAGAGTTGATGGTATTTGTGAAAAACCATATTCATGAATATATAAATTATTGCTGCCACGCCGTGTAGTATCCGGCTGAATAGAATAGTACCACCCTCATTTCTTACCTAGGTGTCGTAAAAGGCGACTAAGGTAAGTCGATCCGCCGTGTGGTATCCGGCTGAGTAGAATAGACAAACTTTATTTTTTATCGCAGTGTCGTTAAAGGCGACTAAGGTAAGTTGACCCACCGTGTGGTATTCGGTTTAGTAGAATAGACCACCCTCTTTCTTACCGAGTTATCGTAAAATACAACAGAGGTAAGTAGACGTCAGGCTGGCGGCCAGTTGTAAAAACGCAGCCTAATCTTGTGACAGCATGTTTATAACATGTTGATGAAGATGATGATGATAAAAGTAAGCATATTGTTCTGTGTTGCTAGAGTTGATGTTATTTGTGAAAAACCATACTCATGAATAATTGCTGCCATGACAAACTTCTGATCTTATTGCTTATTTTATAATTCTACAAAAATAATGAGTTTATATAAAATTTAGACAAAAAACTTTGATTAATGATCTATTTAAGTTATTAAAACAATATTTAAAAAATATCACTTATAATAATGTATAATATAAATTGTGATGTAAATCACACTCAAACAACAAAATAATTGTCATGCATAGTCATAAAAACATGAGAAAGACAAACAATTCTTATATAGCTATGTATGCTATTGTATGGGAATTAGGTGACTCCATAAGTGTGTAGCATGTAATGTCTTATTTATATATGTTTATATTAAAGTGATGAGGATAAATGATGTGTTGATGTTTAAACTTACCTAACCTAACCTTCATTCATTATAATTATGCAACTTTCTTTCTGAATATAATAAGTTATGGATTTGATGACTTATACCATGATAAGTCTACAGTTGTGCAAAACACTTAATTGATCCATCTTATTTATTCACTTTTGTAAGTAATGTGTACTTAAAAGTGAATAAATTAGATTAGCTTAGAGTAGACATATTTGTATAACCATGTGTATTTTAAAATCATTTTATCCATGCCAAATTTCATCAATGCATTTTTTAAAGATTTTATTGTCATACACTACAAACTTGTTTGTGACTCATGCAATAAGATTTTACTGAGGGTTAGCAACTGAAGTTTTTATATTTAACTGTTTACTTATGGTTAGGGAAATCCGAAATGAATGTTTTATATTTTTATGTTTAGTTGATTGACTACAAAAGCACAAGCAATATATTTCATGATTCTTATAATTAAACAAAGGTCTGAAATGTGTGATATAGAGCTATTTAAATTATCTTACCACTACATAATACCATACATACTAATAATTACAATTTATCACATGCTTTTCGGTGAAGGAAAACATTGTGAGGAAACCTGCATATCTTTAGAGATTCTGGAGATATTGGACACCTACCAATCCACACTGGTAGGCCCCAAACCTTCTCTCCAAAAACAGAGGGATGAGGCCTATTCTAAGCAGTGGGATAGTAACAGGCCGTTACTTACTTTTACTTAAATTATAGTCGAAAAGACAATCATTAATAATCATTGTTTGAAGTCACAAAAGAAGTTTGTAACTGTAATCTTTGATACTTTATAGTTTTCATTATTCCTAAAACTCTAGAGTCTAGGTCTACAGAGGTGAAAATACCTAGGATCGAGCCCCACATGCCCTATTATTTTTTCATTTTTCTTTTAATTTTTTTTATTATAATTTTGTTTTACATCATTTTAAAAATTACCGAGCAAGGCTCGGTCACCCAGTTACCAGTATTTATGTTAGTTAACTCAGTGTTAAAATTTTACTGTTTTAGGCGAAGAGGAGCGTTGTGTATCACTCTGTGTGCGGACCGCTCGGGGAGCTATCCCTGGCCAGTTTGGAGGATGGCATCGCCCCAGGGCTGCATACGGTTTCTCGGTCCTAGAGTTTCCTCCGTTACAGACACATTGGAGACACGGCTGTCCCTTTGTGCGATCAAGTACACCGTTACCCATCGAAAGACTAGACCTTGGAGCATTATATTATAGGAATTATTTTTATACCCAGCGTAAGTATACCTTGGCTTAATATAAACCCAGTAAAATATGATTTGCATGCATATCATCATTTTCCTGCCCTTATTCCACTCTAAGTGGGGTTGGCACAACATGTTATAAACATGTTGTCACATGATTTGGCTACGTATTTTACGACCGCCTGCCTGACATCAACTTACCTTAGTCGTATTTTACGACACCTCAGTAAGAATTGAGGGTGGTCTATTCTACTCAGTCGGATACCACATGGCGGGTCGACTGACCTTAGTCGCCTTTTACGACACCTTGGTAAGAAATGAGGGTGGCATTATTCTAGTCAGCCGGATACCAAACGGCGTTGATTTGCATGCATAATGATTACTATTACTAATATAAATCACCACTGCAGTTTTAAAAACAGTTCAAAGATTATATTGCCTCAGTCGAAGACTAAAGTAACATGTTTCCTGTATAAACCTAGAATATGTAACTTTGTTCTTTAGATGGTGCGATATCCTTGATTACTACATAAACAATTTCCTGATTATCATTATTATTAGATAATCGATATATCGTATTTTATAATTATCTAATCATATTTAAAAATATAATCCTCAGCGGTCATTAAAGTAACAGTAAATTCGTAAATAATATAATAATTATGATGTAAAAAAATTATGGAATTTATAAGCTGCGATAGCTCAGCTGTAATACCGTGCGACTCATTCGAGTAACGGATTCAAATTCCGAATGGGCACCAATGAGTTTTTCTATTAAAACTTATGTGTCTAATTGATAATTGCAATATATCCACACCCTTTTCGGTGAAGAAAAACATCGTGTGAAAACCTGCATATCTCTAGAGAATTCAAGGGATATGTGTAACAGTTCCAATTCTTCTCTTTCAAAGACGGAAAGACGAGGCCTTTGCCTTGCAGTGGGATAGTAAAAGTCCGTTACTTTTTTGTATTATAGACCTTCGCAAAGTAATTCTATTAATCATACCTTTATGCATCATCATCGTCTTCCTGCCCTTACCCCACTCTAAGTGGGGTCGGTACAACATATTATGAACATGATGTCACATGATTTGGCTGCGTTTTAACGGCCGGCCGCCTGCCTGACGTCAACTTACCTCAGTTGTATTTTACGACACCTCGGTAAGAAATGAGGTTGGTCTATTCTACTCATCCGGATACCACACTGCGGGTCGACTTACCTTAGTCGCCTTTTACGACACGTCGGTAAGAAATGAGGTGGGTCTATTCTACTCAGCCGGATACCACACGGCGGGTCGACTTAACTTAGTTGCCTTTTATGACACCTCGGTAAGAACGGCGGATACCACACGGTGGCATCTCTTTATGCATGTGATATGTATTTTCATTATTTTTTCTGTAAAATAAAGAGTTTATAAATATTTCAGCCCATCAAAATTGGTTCGGCAACGATGAAAATTTAGGTCCAATCGCAATTTCAATAAAGAAGGAGCGAGTTGAGTTGCGTCGTGGCGGCGGCGATGCCTCCGCGCCGAACTCCCAGCTCGTATGGCAATATCGTCTCATAATAAGAACCTCGGAACTTCTTACACTCCGCGGTTCTATTCTAGAAGACGCATTACCCACCGTGAAACCTAGTAATAATAGTGCTACGTACAACACTAAAGAAGTATTGGAATATGTTGCCCCAGAATTACAACTAGCTTGTTTAAGGTAAATCTATATTGCTGATTCATATCTCGGTATTCGGGTCGCGTCTTAGATCCCTGCCGAGGGCAAACATTTTCGTTAAATTAATCTGTTGGTCTTCGAGTCTGGTTGTGTATTTGTATTTAAGTGTGTATTTAAAAAATATATGTATATATTAACCAGTTGCCTGTCACCCATAACACAAGTATTAAGTTACTTACTTTGGGGACGGACGACTGGTGTAGTGTCCCATATATATTTTATTTATATATCTGTTTTTTTGCTTCTTATCTAATTGAAGTTTTTGCCCTAAATCCTACTCAGACTAACGACATCAGCAAATAAATTATTAATTGCTTTAATGAACCATATCAACTTGACCTCCCTATTGAAAAAGTGAAGTCATCAAAACAATCATGAACTTGAAGCTAAAGAAAGCCCCAGGTTACGATTTAATAACTGCAAAAATACTCCGCGAATTACCTGAAACAGCAATATTGTTCTTAACACATTTATTTAATTGTATTTTGTTAAGAGGTATTTTACCACCACAATGGAAAGTAGCTCAAACCAAATGATTTTGTAACCTGACGTTACCAAAACGGTCTACTACTAGTACATGGTCAATTACTTCAAATTCAAAATATTCTTCATTCAAGTGGAGTGTTTACAGTACTTTTGAATCGTCAAATATTTTAAAGAAGCTACCACTGATTAGGAAGTTTGCTTAGGAGCAAACTTCCGAAAATTCGGTAGGCCGAGAAGAATCAGCAAGAAACTCGGCGGCTAATCTTTTAAAAAATTACAATTTAATTAAATATTACAATTTGCTGGTTACAAGATAATCGTTGCAGCTGGATGCGTAGCTGACTGCAGTTAAGATATGCTATCACTCAAATAATCCTCAATAGTATAGTAAGCTTTATGTAGCTACATCATTTTGAGATAATTTCTAAACTTGTGTAAAGGCAAGTCTAGATAATGTTGAGGAATTTTGTTATAAAAACGTGTACCGAGACCGGCAAATGATTTTCGGACCTTTTGGAGGCGTAATCTAGGCGTCATTAGTTTATGTCTGTTTCTTGTATGTCTGTCATACCTATCACTATTTTTACTATACAAGTGAATATTTTTACGTACAAATAGTATATTACTGTAGATGTATTGTGAAGCTACAGTCATAACGCCAATTTCTTTGAACTTTTCCCTAAGAGTGCAATTAACTTATAGGAATTTAAAATGTTTCCAGGCTTGGAATAACCAATGGAGGCGCAGAAGAGCAACTACTTAGACTGGACGAACAACGAGTGACCAGACATTACAAAGTGGGTGTGATGTACTGTAAAAGCGGCCAGTCCACCGAAGAGGAGATGTATAATAACCAGGAGGCGGGACCGGCGTTCGTCGAATTCCTCCAAATGTTGGGACAAACGGTCCGCTTAAAAGACTTCGATAAATACAAGGCCGGCCTCGACAACCGTACGGACTCGACCGGCTTATACTCAGTATACACTACGTACCAAGGTTGTGAAATCATGTTCCATGTATCAACGATGCTGCCATACACGCCGAATAACAGGCAGCAGTTGTTGAGGAAGAGGCACATCGGTAATGATATAGTCACGATAGTCTTCCAAGAACCAGGCGCGGCGCCTTTCACCCCAAGAAATATACGATCTCAGTTCCAACATGTTTTTGTTGTGGTTAGAGTGATAGACCCGTGTACAGAGAATACACACTATAGTTTAGCTGTGAGTCGTGCTAAGGAAGTGCCTTTATTCGGACCGCCGATCAAAGATGGCGCCGTCTATCCGAAGGGTGAAACCTTCACTGATTTGCTTCTAAGTAAGGTAAGTGCCTTATAAATGAAAGAATTAATTTGTAGAATCCTTTTTTAAACCTACCTAGTTTACATAATTTGTGTTATTGTCACCATTATATATTCCTGTCCTTATCCCACTCTAAGTGGGGTCGGCACAACATGTTATAACGTGCTGTAACATGATTTGGCTGCGTTATTACGACCGGCCGCCTGCCTGAGTTGTCTAAGTTGACGAACTTAGTCTTAACTTAGACCTTAGTCGTATTTTACGACACCTCGGTAAGAAGGAGGGTAGTCTATTCTACTAAACCTGATATCACATGGTAGGTCAACTTACCTTAGTCGCCATTTACGACACCTCGGTAAGAAATGAGGGTGGTCTATTCTACTCAGCTAGAACCACACGGCGGGTCGACTTACCTTAGTCGCCTTTTACGACACCTTGGTAAGAAATGAGGGTGGTACTATTCTACTTAGCCGGATACCACACGGCTATTGTATTATTGTCACCAGTTTTTGCTTTTTGTTATTTATATTCTTCTTTTGCTTTTTCTACCTCGATATGGATGTTTGTTATTATTGTAAATGTTGTAGCCATCTTTAATTAATATAGCATTTAGTTTCTATTTTTGTGTATCATGTATGTTTTGAACACGTATTTAAATTATATATTGTTGATGGGCTCATAAAAAAATAAAAATAAATAAATAACTTTTACTAAAAAAAACATACGTGTCGTACGCGCTAATCTCAGGAACTACTGGACCGATTTTAAAAAAATCATTCAATGCAAGATAGTCCATTTATTAAGGAAGGCTATAGGCTATATAACATCACGCTTAAATGAACAGGAGAGGAGAAGCAATAAAAATGTTACGAAAACGGCAAAATTTAAAGCTCCCCTTAAACAGTTAAAGTTATTCAAAAATCATGTATTAGAAAATTGTTCCCCTCTGAAAGTTCTAAATTAAAGTCCGCGACAGCATATGTCTAGCTTTTAAGGTTAACCCACTTTAACCATTTTTATGGTTATCAAAAGACTATATTACGGTTTTATTTTATCCACGTGGTAAATTGCTAGGTAGATCCAATGATGCGTGTTCTAGGTTATAAATGGTGAGAATGCTGCTATCCAGTCACCAAAGTTCAGTACGATGGCCACGCGCACTAGACAAGAGTACCTGAAGGACCTCGCCCATAATTATATAACTGCAACTACTGTGGACACAGGGCAGAAATTTTGTAAGATAATTTAATATTTATTTAACACTAATATCCTGATACATGCAGGATTCGTAAAAACACATGCACAAACCTCCACCACCGCCATCAGGAGATGGACTCCACGACAAAATCACAAAGCTTTTCTCCGGTTACTGGACGAAACGATTGTTGAGTTTGTGATAGTGAATGTATGTAGTGCTTGTGTATTGTGGTGGCAGTGGTGGAGGTATGAAAACGGATTCTCCATTCTACACTTAGAATTATTTTCTATTTTACTTCATCGCGGATTAAAGCTAAATATTTTTATTATTACTTTTGTAATATGGATATCCGCAAAGAACACATAATTCTATAAATTACTAATATCCTACTTCCTACTAATATTATAAATGTGAAAGTTTGTGAGTATGGACGTATGTTTTTTACTCTTTCACGGCGAACCTGGTGAACCAATATGGATGAGATTTGACGCAATTATTTCTTATACACCGGAATAACATATAGGCTATAGGATTCCTCTTAATTCAACAGCAATGGGATGATATATAAAAGCGCCATCTGTTATCAACATATCACGCGACAATAGTCCACGCAAACGAAGTTGCGGGTAAAAGCTAGTAAGCTATTATAGTAAAACGATGAGACCATGGCATCAATGAGTTTCTGTATTTCTGTATTTTAAAATGTGTATTAATACTTATAATTTATCACTCGTTTATCGGTGTAGGAAGGCATCTTGAAACAGTATATTTTGAATCTTTTATCAGTATAACTGTTTATTTTATTCATAAATAACTTTTGACAATCAAACCAAGTTTGAATGCAAGTCCATTCACTTTCTAGATTTATCTATCTGGCTATAATACTATATGTAATGATTTCTGTTACCTAAAATAACATGAAGTGGGCAACATTTATATATACTTGATTTACAAAAGTAATGAGTTGTGTTATCGGTGTCGGGTAGTGCATGAGTTCTTACAAATCCTGCATGTATCAGGTATGAGAACGAATAGTACACTCTACATTAAGCATTACATATATTTCCTTTTATCGCGGATTATAGCAAAATAATATTCTCATTACTTTTATATTATGGACCTCCGCAAAGTAACGCCTAATTCTATAAATTACTTAATACTTGATTTATTCAAAATTAAGTATAATTATATATTGTTTTCAGCTATATTCTCGTCGTTATTAATGAAGAGTGGAAATAATTCTAATAATAACACAATACCGCCACGCGTGGAAGATTGCACCAATGACGTACTTGTTAGGGGCGCGTTGTGTTTTCACGTAAGTTGAATATTTGTATAAAACAACCACAACTACAAAACATCAGGAAGATAATGTAGTGTTGAAGATACTGTAGTGATCTTATCTTTCTTGAACACTGGACCTTATTTTTTTTTTCTTTTTATACATGTATTTTTAGAAAAGAGAATTTTTTTTTTTAAACCACATGTATGAAGTGGACTTATCGCTAAAAGAAATCTCTTCCTGTCAACCTTTGAGTAATAGAAGGAAAAGGACAAGAATTGAAGAAGAAAGAGAGAAGGGGTCTATAGAGAAAAAGAAAAAGAAAGACCTTATAGTGTGGTGTTGACACTTCCACCAATTCTTTGAGAGCCAAAATTAATCAGTTTTTAAAACTTAGCTACACAAAGAACTAACTACCTTTATTAAATACTTTTATAACAATGATATTTGTGATATTTCTCCTTTATACTTATGCAATAATAAGCAATTTTCCCAAAGTCAACCCATTTAATCTCTATCAACAACTCAATGACACATAACATGTCCGGAAATGTTTTTATATTATCGATCAATTATATGAAGGAGGCTGTATTTGAAACATGTAACACTTTAGTTCTTATGGAGCTACTCATTTTTTGATTATATAAAAATAACGAGGGATGAAAATCATGTGACCAAAAGATTTTTAAATATGAATGTGAATGGATGTATGGCTAGGGGGAGGCCGAAAAAAAGATGGATGGATTGTGTGATAAATGATATGCATGTTAAAGGAGTGGCACCAGAGTTGACCAATGATAGAGGAGAATGGAAGAAGAAGACATTGTGCTGACCCCACTTAGAGTGGGATAAGGGTAAGAGAATGATGATGATGAGGATAAAAATAACGACCCTTGAAAGCATTCGTTTTGCCTTTCGTTTCTTACAAAAACTGTTTATATTGGCGCTTCTTTCAACAAAGTAGGAATTATTTATTTTATATATATTCTACAGGTCCAAATTCAAGATGAAGGCGCGGGAGGAACTATATTGGACTGCATCATGGGTATATCGGCGGACTCCATAGTTATTGTCGAAGAGAATTCTAGACAGATCGTCCTCGTTTTACCAACGAATACCATGCTCGGTAATTATTTATTTGTTTGTAGTATATGCACTTTTCTATACTAATATAATAAATAAATAAATAAAATAAAATTTGTGTGTATGTTTGTAATGTTTTCACACAAAAACTACTGGATCGATTTAAAAATTCTTTCACCATTGAAAAGCTGCATTTTTACTGACCAACATAGGCTATATTACATTTTTTTTTTAAATAGGGATCCGTTGTAAAAATGTAAAATAATAAAAATTACACGGGTGAAACTGCGTAATAGATATTACTAGTAGTAAATATTTCAACGAGTAGCATCGAAGTCCGAGAGTTTGTGTTTTAGCTCGGTCAACTAAAATACTGCTATAATACAAAACATATGCTACAATACAATGTTTTGGCGATTGTGAAGATATAATGCCCAACAATTTAATAGTTCAATATTTTAAACATTTGCGTAATATCAGTAACAAAAACGAGTAAGATATAGATCACCTTCAGGCCAATGCATTACTGTAGTCAATCCTAATTCCTACTAATATTATAAATGTGAACATTTGTGAGTATGGATGTTTGTTTGTTACTCTTTCACGGCAAATCCACTGAACCAATATCGATCAAATTTGCTACAATTATTCTTATACAACAGGATAACATATAGGCTATAGAAATCGTGTTAATTTTACAGGAATACGATGGCATTAAAAAGCGCCATCTATTATCAACCTATCACATGAAAACAGTCCACGCAATCTAAGTTGCTTGTAAAAGCTAGTAGCTGTGTAATTTTTTGTTTTGCATTTAAAGGATGTCAACAAAATAATTGATAGATATATTGGTTGCCAATTTTTATTGTTACATAGTTTTTAAATATATTTATTATTATGTATTTATATTGACTGCAGGTTATTAATTGTATAATTAATTTTTTAATTTACTCATGTTATGAATGCGGAAGTTTGTGAGTGCGGATGTACGTTTGTTACCCTTTCACGGCGAATCCGCTGAACTAATATCGATAAAATTTAGCACAATTATTCTTTATAAAGGCTATAGAAATCCAGATAACTTTACAGGAATAGAATTACATTGAAAAGTGCTATGTATTATCAACCTATCACGCGACAGTAGTCACAAACGACGTTGCGAGAAACAATTAGTCATATATACTTTAAAGATATACAAAAACTGAAACTAACTTGGTACGGCTAATTATTAGGTTTTAGCTTATTTTATTTAGTTTTAGCTTATTAATGGTAAGTTTACTATCTATTTCTATTTTGCATTTGTATCGCGGTGTAAGAACAAATTAAGGTTTTTCCATTTCATGACTGGAACGTTGGCGTAGTGGGTAGTGACCCTACCTTCAGCTCTGCGGATAACGGATTCGATTCCCGCCGAGGGCCAACATGTTCTATAAATTGTTGGTCTTTGAGCCTGTGTATATTTGTATTTAGTATGTATTTAAAAATATATAAGTATATATTCACCAGTTCTGTCTACCATAACACAAGTATTAAGTTACTTACTTTGGGGACAGAGGACCGTGTGTGTAAGTGTCCCATATATTTATCTATTCTATTCTAAATATTAAACACCTCTCCGATTAATGATTATGGTTTTGGTTTCGAAATTATCGTAAGATTTATGATTATAGGTTGGGTGGTAAGTGGGGGGTGGACACGTATTTACTATCACCGTGGAGAGAGCGTGCGTGTGAGTGCGATAATCGGTGAAGGACTGCTGCGGCGGCTCGCCAGTGTTGCTCCTCAACACGCCAACTCCTTGGAGGAGCTAACTCTAGAAAGGGGAACCGCATCACAACTCGGTATAATATTTAAGTCATCATTCTCCTGCTCCCCACTCTAAGTGAGGCGGCACATGTTATCACATAGGTGAAAGTAATTCAAATCATGTATTACAAAATTGTTCCCCTCTAACAGTTATATATATTTATAACATATGTCTTGCTTGTTGCTTGTTTAGCTTTTAAGGTTAACCCACTTTAACCATTTTTATCGTTATCAAAACGGTTTTAATCTTGCCACTTGCAATAATATTTAAATAAAGAATTGTATAAAAGAACGTGTCTCGTGGCGTTCGTGGTAATTTTCAAATTTGACATACGTCAATATCTCTTATCCCTTATATCGTTAACATTTTGTACGGCGCACAATCCAGGCCTATTCAAAATACCTTGCTGGTTTTATTTATAGTATCTGGGTGAACGAGACTTGCTTGGTAATTTTTAAAATGATGTAAAAAAATTAAAATTATAAAAAATTAAAAAAAAATACGGCACGTGGGACTCCATCCTTGGTATTTTCACCTCTCTAGACCGCCCGTTCCCCAGATGAACTACCATGACTTTACGTTTGACAGCGAAAAATTGTGATTATATTCAATAAATTTATATTCAGTAAATTTCTAAAAAAATTAGAGCCTGATAACAGGGATAAAACATTTATTTTTAAATAAAACTTATCTAGATCGATTTTTCTCCCCCAAAACCCTCTACATACTGGATTTCAGCAAAATCGTTTACACACGGTTAAACAAGATTAACTCATTTAAATATTAAAGATTTAAGTATTTATATTATGATGTTACATATGTCTATATAGGGTTCCACGTGCAAGCGGACGGTTTGGTGACGGCGGTAGAGGGCGGCGGGGCGGCTTACAAAGCGGGCGTGCGCCGCGGGGCACGGCTGCTGGAGGTTTGCCGGGCTGCTGTGGTGGCATTACCACATGACCACCTCGTTGACCTCCTCAAGACCTCTGACCCTGTTACCGTGAGTATGACCTATCAGATGACATAAACCTTTACCCCACTTCAAGTGAGGTCAGCACAACATGCTTAGACATGACGTCACATGATTCCGCTATGTATTTTACGACCGGCCGTCTGCCTGACGTCAACATACCTTAGTCGCCTTTTACCACACCTCGTTAAGAAATGAGGGTGGTCTATTTATTCAGCCGGATACCCCACGGCGGGTTGACTTACCTTAGTCGCCTTTTACGGCACCTCCGTAAGAAATGAGAGTGGTCTCTTATTCAGCCGGATACCACACGGCGAGTCGACTTGCCTAAGTCGCCTTTTACGACACCTCGGTAAAAAATGAGGGTGGTCTATTTACTCAGCCGGATACCACACGGCGGGTCGACTTACCTTAGTCGCCTTTTACGACAGCTCGATAAGAAATGAGGATGGTCTCTATTCAGCTGGATACAACATGGCATAGATACATTATTCTCAGCATCTGATAAAGTTAGCTTAATCTATTACGAGACGTGGACAAGATATTTGAGAAGAACATATAACAGAAGTCGTACACAGAAATGTTTTAGTTTTGTATACATACATTTTTCCTTTGCCTTCATATCGTATTTTATCTGAGCGTTTTAAATATATGTCCTTAGTAAATTCAAATATACCTATTAGACTTGTATATAGCTACATTATCAAACAATTTTTTGAGGCCCATTCAGTAGTATTCAAATAAACGAATTATTGTAAATTTGCCTATATGTAACTTTGGCAATGATAACTAGGAAATATTGGAAACTATGTAATGTGTTATTGTGACTTCATGAGAGGAAATCCATATTTATTTTTTAATAAAGGAAATTTAGTATGTTTTTCTGTTAGTGATTCACAGCTAATCTGTTGCAACAATATTTCTGGAATAACCGGTCTAACATAAAGGATATAAAGTATTTATTTTTTAGTAAATCAACATTTAAGTTGATGCGAGCGGTAACAGCATGTATGTAATATTTACATTAAATGAGTTTATCTTATACATATATTTAATAAATTTTCCTGAAATTCAGCATGTGGGGGATTTTGGTCCTATGTAAAAATCGTTTTATACCTATTTTTGGGCATTAAAAAATACTAAAATTTATGTTGGATCGAATTTTTGCCATAAACTGTCAAGTTAGCGTGTAGCTTATTCGGGGAACGGGCAGTCTCGAGAAATGTAGGATCTATCCCCTAGGATCGATCCCCAACTAAATATATATATTTTTTTTTTATTACCCAAGTAGACTCGTTCACCCAGATATGTTATATTTACAGGTGAGATTGACGTTCGCGGTAGGTGCTCGCTGTGAGTGCCAAAGCGCGTGTGGTGAAGCTTGGGCCCAGCAACCTACGCGACGACGTCTGTCGCCTCCAAGATCTGACACATCTGGCTATGGCACTGGTAATTTATCGTACTAATTTATTATAAAACTAGTATGCCCAGCCCGCTTTGCCATGCTTAATTTAAAGATATCTTTTAAAAAATGTTCTGATCGCCACCAAACTTTACAAGATCACCTGCTGGGTCCTTCTAAAGATTGTCCAAAAATTTCATGAGAATCTGTCAAGCCGCGTCTGAGTCTATAACAACAAACGTTCTTTTTTATTTATTAAGAAGGCGAAGTGTCCCACCTGTGGGATAGTAACAGGCCGTTACTTTACGAACGATATTATAACTTTGATGAAATCCTCTAATAGGAATGGCGAAAAACGAAAAAATGCAAGTACCAGTATCATACGTATATACCGTAGTATACGAGTTTTTTGAGCCTGGGTGTATATTTGTATTTAAGTATGCATTTAAAAAGGCTGTGATGGCCCAGCGGTGCGACCGTGTGAATCTCTAGAGACGATCATGGGTTCAAACCCGGGCAGACACCAATGAGTTTTTCTATTAAAAAAAAAACTTATGTGTCTAATTGATAATTGCAATTTATCACACGCTTTACGGTGAAGGAAAACATCGTGAGGAAACCTGCATATCTCTAGAATTCTGGAGATATGTGTAACCTACCAATCCGCATTGGAGCAGCGTGGTAGGTCTTAGCTCCAATCCTTCTCTCCAAAAAACGGAGAGAAGAGGCCTATTCTCAGCAGTGGGATAGTAACAGGCCGCTACTTACTTATGCATTTAAAACTATATATGTATATATTTACCATTTGACTGTCACCCATAACACAAGTATTAAGTACTTACCTTTGGGACATATGAACGTCTGTATAAGTGTCCCATACTCAAATTCAATAATTCAAACTCAAAAAATAATCTTGCAAACAAGTGCTTTTGAATCGTCAACGCTACTGCTGGTTCGGAAAGCTGTTCCTACCGAGAAGAGCCAGCAAGAAACTCGGCGGTTGCTCTTTTAAAAATATAATTCTTATTAGTTACATTTAGTCATATCTGTCTTTCACGTCCACGCATTCTTTTCATCTAAGTAATCATTAACAGTATAGTATGCTTTCTGTTTGTAGGTTGTACATATATTGATTTATTTTTTTTATATTTGTGTTTACATTTTTTTTTGCAGGTGGATCTGGTCGGAGTACGACATCAGGGGGTGGCGGCAACGGGGGCGGGATGGAAGTTCGCCGAAGATCGCACGAGGGCTCCTCTCCACGACATTCGCGCCGTCCGAGATCCTCGGCTCATTCTTCTCTTACGGTGAATATAAATATAACCATAGAGATATTATACATAAAGTAGGCGAACTATATATATGCCATTACAGCAGTTTAAAAGCACTGTTAAAAAGAGGCTGATACAGAAAGCCTACTATACTCTTGAAGATTACTTAGAAGATAAGAATATGTAGATATAGCTCTCTTTGAACCTGTACAATGGGTCGGCACAATATATCTTCTTCTATTCTCCTCTATCATTCGTCAACTCTGGTGCCACTCCTTTAATATGCATATAATTTTTCACACAAACTATCCATCTTTTTTTCTGCCTCCTCCGAGCCATACATCCATCCACATTCATATTTAAAACTTTTTAAACTTACTAGTTTCAGTATCCTGTATAACGCAATATGTTTTTTCCTCTTTTCCCAAAACAAAATCAGGAATTAGATTTTTGCTTTATTAGTGTTACAATGGATTGTATGTAACAGAGATTTTTTTTACAGGAGGAATTGATGCGGTTAATGGAAGCAGAGTTGGGTGAACCCCGTGGAACGGTAGTTAGTGAGGGGAATGGAGGCTCAGGCACTGGCGGAGCACCCTTACCATTGCCTGATGCGTCGGCTTTAGATTGGGCTGCACTAGTGCATACTGCCACCCGGGCCATGCTTCAGGTCTGATATCAAATTCAAATAAAAAAAAAATTCAAATAGACTTGTAAAGAAGTACTTTTCGAAAAATTCGTTTTAACTCTGATTTTGGGGACTAAAATTGATATTGAATTGAATTTTTGCCATAAACTGTCAAGTCAGCGTAACTTGTTCGGGGAACGGGCAGTCTCGAAAAATTTAAATACCTAGAATCGATATCCACCTTCAGAATTTTTTTTAAGTTTCCTTTTTTTTATTTTGTAAAAAATTACCGAGCAAATATCGGTCAACCAGATATTATCTAATTATGACAACAAATATTCACGTTTTTATCAAGTTTATTTTCGGTTTTGTAAAAAATTGATTAATCTTCTGTAATAAGTAATTGACAACCCACTCGCTAAAGCGAAAAATTTATAGTAGTAGCTGAAAGTTTGCGGACTCGTTCTAGCACCGTATTGTTTAAACGACGTAATTTATTAAATGTACAAAATTATAAGTTTCATATGTATAGGACGGTGCCGACAATACGACATTAAATTAAGAAACAATAACATTGTTGTTTTCTCGCCCTCGCACCAGTACTATTAGGTTTTTTTCCGTTTCGTGTTTCGTAATAGGGTAAGGTAGTTGATCTCTATAAATCGTGTTTATTTTTTTAAAAACAAAATTATTCTTATGGCTAAAATACTTCGCTGAATTACTTGTTTTTATTATGTAGAGTACTATTAATGAAATTTTCGACGTTTACGATTTCATACTTATAGATTTGTGAGGAGCATCAGTATCCTTCGATAGACAACACCGATCCAGCTTCCGAGACGGCAACAGATGTCGGCCTCGACAATTGGACGGACTTGCCTGTGAGATTATTTATTTACTTATCAAATACTTCACTCGTACACTTCACTTGTGCAGTGGACAAGTGTACACAACCAAGCATGCAGTTTTATATATATATATAACTATCAATTTCCAGCGGCTTCGTCCGCGTGGCAGAAAAACCGTAATATAGTATATTTATAATTTTTATAAAAATAGTTCAAGTGGGTTAACCTTAAAAGAGAGACATATGCTTTCGCGGACTTTTATTTGGAACTTTTAGAGGGGAACAATTTGTAGTACATGATTTTTTAATAACTTTCACCGTTTACTTGCACGCAACGAAAGTTTAAAATTTTGGCGTTTTCGTAATATTTTTTATTATCGCTCCTCTCCTATTCATTTTAGCGTGATGTTATATTCCTCGATAAATAGACTATCTTACACCGAAAGAATTTTTTAAATTGGTTCAGTAGTTCCTGAGATTAGCGTGTTCAAACTAACAAACCAACTCTTTAGCTTTATGTATTAGTATAGAAGTTTTATTTTATTCTTTCATTATTGTTATTTAAAATCCTTTAATTTTTTTTATGAAATTTTACATTTGGTGCAGACGAATGATACAACACAGAGTACGTCAAGCCCGATCGTGAATAACACAGACAGAGGTGGGGGGAGTGGGGGGATCCTCAATAACTCATGCGGTTGTGGACTGGCGGACCGTGTAGCGGCGCTCGAGGCTGATGCGGTCTCTGCCCAACGTCACAGACACCATCTTGAAGAAGAGGTAGCCTTCAATATCCTATTTTCTTTAATGTTTTTATTACTATAATTTTTTCTTCCTATTCCTGAATGAATAACGAGAATATTGTTTTCGTTCATGTTACTTCAATGTATAAGCTTTAATTGTGCCATACTTCATCAACATTAGTCAAACTTATTAGCCATGAAAGAGTACCATACAGAAAGATAGAAAGACTGTCACATTTATAATATTAGTCGGGATATATAACTGATTTCTCTGTACCTACATCAATCACTTAGTTTCAAGAAAAATTCCTTTCCATCAGCTGAGCCTCGAATCAATTGCAATGACGCTCGAAAATGATTAAATAATATTGATACTAGTTAAAATTCTCCACGCTTAAAAATGGATAAAATAAAATCAACATTGGATATTATTCTCCACGCTTGAAAATGGTTAATATAATATTGATATTGGCTACTATTGTCCACGTTTTAAAATGGCTCAAATGATATTAATATTGGTTGTTATTCTCAAGGTCCGACGGCTGCGACGGCTGAACGCACGTCTACGAGAGGAATCTGCTCGTGCAGTGTGGCAGTTACGACACTTCACACAGTGGTTTAAGAGAACCGTTGATAAGCAGTGATAATCGCTAGGTATGTTTCTAGATTACTATTTCTTGTTTAATTTATAAATAACTTTGTTGGTTGGTTAAATGGTTGGATTGTGAGAAATATGACATGTATATAAAAGGAGTAGCGCCAGAGTTTTTTATTTCAATGTAGACTTCGTTCTCTATAGTATTTATTATTATAACATTATCATTTTAGCTTTATCTTCACAGTCGTACATCAGTTTTAAAAAAACTGTTAAAGGAAGATATAGAAAGCATACTAAATTGTTGAGGATTACATAGATAATAAAAACGCGTGGATATAGCTACTCCTCGACCTTTAAAAGAAATGACTTAATGTAACTAGCTATAAGAATTATTTTGAAAAGAGTAACCGCCGAGTTTCTTGTTGGCGTTGGAGTTTCTTCGATAGGAACAGCTTTCCGAACCAGCAGTAGAGTTGACGATTCAGAAGCAATCGTTTACAAGTTAACTTGAATAAACAATAATTTGAAATTAGAAATCATGGACTATAAATTAACATATCCTACTCATCATCCTCCTGCCCTTATCCCACTCTAAGTGGGGTCGGCACAATATGTTAAAAACATGCTGTCACATGATTTGGCTGCGTTTTTACGACCGGCCGCCTGCCTGACGTCAACTTACCTCAGTCGTATTTTACGACACCTTGGTAAGAAAGAGGGTGGTCTATTTCTACTAAACCGGATACCACACGGTGAGTCAACTTACCTTAGTCGCCTTTTACGACACCTCGGTAAGAAATGAGGTTGGTCTATTCTACTCAGCCGGATACCACACGGTGGGTCGACTTACCTTAGTCGCCTTTTACGACACCTCGGTAAGAAAAGAGGGTGGTATTATTCTATTGACCCGGATACCACGCGGCGTAAATTAACATATCCTACTAATATTATAAATGCGAAAGTTTGTAAGTATGGATATATGTTTGTTACTCTTTCACGGCGAATCCGCTGAACCAATATCTATGAAATTTGACACAATTATTCCTTATACACCTATAAAAGGCTATAGAAATCCTGTTAATTCTTCAATAGGATGATTTTGAAAAAATGCCTTCTATAAACGATGTTGCGGGTAAAATCTAGTGGGCTATAAATACGGAGGTGACAAGATTATTTATAATTATCGATTACGTTATGTTGTTTACATTACATTTTTATTTTATCTATTCCAGATAAACAAGTTTTATTACTAGCGAGTGTTGTGATCATTCCACGCTACTGGGCTTGACAACAATATTTTTAAATTTACAAACGATAATTGTAGTGTACCGTCGACGACCAACATTTATTATCAGTTTTATCAAAAAACATTACGAGTAATATATTTTTTTGCTACTATCTTCATAGATGAGATAATGCGCGTTCTAATTTTCTCCTCATATAAAAAGTGAAAATTGAAAACCTACTATATTCAGCCTTCAGTTCCGCAGGTCGTGAGTTTGATGCCCGCCGAGGGCCAACATATTCTATAAATTAATTTGTTGGTCGTTGAGCCTGGGTGTATATTTGTATTTAAGTATGTATTTAAAAATATATAACCATATATTCACCAGTTGTCTGTCTACCATAACACAAGTTTTAAGTTACTTACTTTGGGGACGTACGACCGTGTGTGTAAGTGTCCCATATATTTATTTATTATTATTTATTTATTTATTATTATATTACAATAAGTCGCCTGAGTAAAATAAACAAACTCATTTCTTACCGAGGTGTCTTAAATGGCTACTAAGGTAAGTAGACGCCGTGTGGTATTCAGCTGAGTAGAACAGACCACCCTCTTTCTTACCGAGTGGGATCGGCACGACATGTATTAACCATGTTGTTACGTGATTTGACAAGTTGCGTGACGTTACCTTACCTTAGTCGCTTTTTACGATACCTCAGTTAGAAATGAGGGTGGTCTATTCTACTCAGATGTATACCGCACGGCGGAACCTACTATATTTTAGTATTAACAAATATTCATTATAAAGAGAAATCTTGCTACGTATATCTTCTGGCATAGTGCTTCTCTCAAGTGTCCACACTTTATGAATAATATCCATAGCTGAACGGAGTGACGTTTTATTATTTCCCATAGACTTTATTCGGTGCAATTATATAATTTAGATTGTTTTATGTTTTATAAAGCACTTACTAGTGTCCATACACTAAAGCCATTAAATATCTTATTACTACACTACACTACACTAGCCCAGAGGTCTTTAACCATCGTGTAGCGAAACATTGAAGTGTCGCGAGCATGTGTGAGGTGTGTTGTTATATTTGATATTTATCATATTTGTATAAATAACCAGGGGGGATTGCAACTCTGGGATATTTATTTATTATCTTCGTTATTCAGAGTAATTATATAATTAATGTGGTTTTATACAGCACTAACTTGTAACCATCAACAATACAAATCGGATTAATATCCGATTATTATGAGACAGTTAATACTGTTTACCTCTGTACTAGCCAGTATGCAGTCCCAACATTATTTAACTTTTATTACTGTATGGATTTATCTACTGTACTGTGTGGATAGGAGCTGTGATACCTTGCGACGTGTATTTTTAATTGATAATTGCAATTTATTAATGATAAATCGTGAGAAAATCTGCATATCTCTACAGAATTCTGGAGATATGTGTAACGTACCAATCCGCATTTGAGCAGCGTGATAGGTTTTAGCACCAATTCTTCTCTCCAAAAACAGAGAGAAGAGGCATATGCCCAGAAGCGGTATAGTAACTGGCCTTTATATTTTTTTTTAAATTATATATAATTTTATTATCATGTATCCATTCTGCTTCACTTTAAGTATAAAAAGTTTACATGTGATATTGTTAAGAATTTATAATGAATAGTTAAAAACGGTTGTGAACCTCTGTACTAACAAGTACGCATTCCCAACATTATTTATTTTTAACTACTGTATGGATGTATTGCATTAAGAATTTGTATTTAAATTTATACTTGACATGTATTGAACCTTTAAAACATCATCCCACAAAACTCCCTTAAAAGGTCTTATACAGTTTACGAAATTACTTTCAATAGATAAAAAATCATTACCAATGATGACTTCTTGTTTTGTATATAAAAAAATTATTTATTATTGCAGCGAGTTGGTCGTCTTCGATAACACTAAAACTAAATAATAAATGCATTATATATCACAATTTCCAAAGAGTTGTTACAACGTGCGAAATTTATATAAGTAATTATATATGTAGTAAGAGATAAACTCACCGCTGTATCTTATGAATTTTGTGCCTTCCAAGCTTCTTGAGAAGCTGTTGTTTTGGCGTAAAAATATTTCATTTATTAGCAAGTAAATGCGAAAAGTATAGCTGTTTCCAGTTATACTATTATTGTAATAATTATAATACAGGTGACGTTGCTGTTTCATTTTGAAATATATGTATTATGACGTGTCGGCTCAATCGAATCATAACTTAGTAAGTGACAGATATATGGGGAAGAATAAAAACTATTATACCTCTATGATTGCATATGTTCGTTTATACGTAGTTAAGAATTAATACTCTGTGGTGTATTAAATGTATTATTGTTTATTTTTCATTATTTCCGCAAGTAACTGTAGTGGCCTTGAAAAATTCGTATTATTCTTTCTTTTTTGTTATCACATCGCGTTCAGAATCGTAGAAGCTGTTATCAGTATTTGTGCCTTGAAAGATCCTCTCCTTAGCTGACATACTGACTCTTATTAAACGGGTACTTTATTTGAGGTTAGGAACATAAAAAAAATAATTAATAGGTTATAAAACTTATTTTCGATATACCTACTAATGACTACAGTATCGATACTTTCTATTCGATACCGTGTCCCTAGATAGCGCAGTTTGTTGATTTATACGTTACAAAGAATTAATACTCTGTGGTGTATTAAATGTTTAATTGTTTATTTTTTTATTTCCGCAACTAACTGCAGTGGCCATGAAAGATGTGTATTATGCTGCCTACTTATTAATTACGTCAAACTCCTAAAATTTTAATCACTAAAACAAATTTTAATTAAGGCAAGGAGATTTTGATAAAAGTAATCAGATATATTAAAACTATATCAGAATTCTGAAAAGATTCATTTTATATTTCATTGCTTTATTTTATATGGTATCTTTAAGGACATTTTTACAATTTGTCACATACGAGATTGTGATTAGTATAGCCGCATTGTTATTTAGCGCTTAAATATAGTCTGATATAGCGTTAATTGTAAGATATTTATTTATTTGTACTAAGTATTAAATATGAATATATATTTTCACATATATTTCGATTCCGTCTTTACATGACAGTTTTCTTTTGACTTAAATGAACAAAAGTTTTGTTCCAGTACATTTTTTATAATTTAGTTAATATTGATAACTTATACATACTTATTTTGTTAATGCTTTTTTGCGACAGCATATATGATAAATATTGTTAAGTGATGTGAATTATCGTAAAAATTGTAGGTTAATAAGGATACACGTGAAAATAAATAGAGAAATATAATAAATTGCGATTTATTTTATTTTTATATTTACTTTTACATTATGCCTCCGAGAAAATCTTAAGCCTTAATCATGGTTGTAATCATTTATTATACATTATTTCTGATAGGGGCGAATATAAGTTTTCCAATACATACTAATGTGATAGTAATCTTTGTTGTAACTTCGTTACGCAATCAGCCGGTTTTTGTTTTAATTAGCAATTAGCCTTAAATTGCATTGTGTCGAGCTTAATTGGAAAAATATTTCTCCAGTCAGATATTTGGAATATTGGGTTAAACTAGTAAATTGTTAGAACCACACATTACAATAATATAACTGTATAACTCATAAAATAATATACTCATAAAATCTAACATAAAATATTAAAAAAAAGAAATTAAAACATTTAAAACTAGATATAAAACATTTAGAACATTTAAAACTACCTAAATATTAATGTATAACCTGACTAATCATTGAAGAGCGAGTAGTAATTTTTCCATGTTAAGACTGAGATCGTATGTTAAATAGAAATTTTAACGGAGAACAGTTAATATACTTATTTATATCAGTTAAAGAAATTGGGTAAAAAAATTATAATTATTCTCGTATTGTTAACGCAAAATTTTTTTTGGAAAATATTGTCTTAAAGCAGTGTTTCCCGACCTTTTTTGGTCCATGCCCCACGTTAAAATTATTTTGACCTCCTAAGTAACATACATAAATTTTAATATTAAAAATTTAATTATCCACTTAAGAAACACAAATAATAGGTTTTAGGTTATCCGCTAAAAGAACATAAACAATAGGTTTAAGGAAGAAAAATTGCTTTTTTTTTGTTAAATTTGACGAAATTTTGGCGAAAGAAAAATTGTTAAAGAGCGAAAGGCTTAAATTCGTGTCGAGTTGATGTATGATCGTCCGATGTATCTTACGATAATACGGACGATCGTGTGGACACTTTTACGATGATCGTGGCGATTACACGATCACACGATCATGATAAAATCTTAAGGGTTTCATTAACGCGTGAAGATTCGTGTCACGTTGGCGCGAACATAGTGTGTCGGCGACACAAGATGTTCTTGTCTACATTAGCGGGCGAAGATTCGGAGTTTTGTGCGTCTGTCGTCAAAGTCTGGACGACAATGAAGTGTCGGAAGTGTGGCCACTCAAGCGAATGTTGTCGCGAAAAATCTATTTGATGCGCGCCAGTTTACCGAGAGTGGCCTGATGCTACATCGTCTGCGCCCGAATACATCGCGTTGTAAAGATGTACCCGGCCACATATATTGCCGTAGCCCGCTAATGTAACCAAAGCGTTACAAACATGCTGCTCATATTTGATTAGTTTTACGTCCTTTTAAATATACTAGCCGAGTACCTACACCGTTCGTAACTGGATATTTAGTTATTAAGCAACGTATTACACAATTAAATTATCCACGATCTCTTTAAGTATATAATAATCGCTTATTCTTATTTATTAATAATTTTATGTACATATAATTAATTGTATCTCATATTAATATTGTCTTAAAATACAATGAAAGCTTTATTAGTTTAAGTCAGCTACGCTGTTTTTTACAGTGACAGTATGTTCAGTTCACAATTAAAAAAGTCAACTGTCGTCCACGATTTCTACGTAAAATAAATTTGATTTTCAAGTAATTATTTACAATAGCAATCACATTTTGTTTGGGCGAAGTTTTCTTATTGTTACGACGACTTTAGCTAGCAAAAATTTACCTAGCTTAACTCACGCTTAATTTGAGGCAAATTTTTGCTATTTTTACCATAAGAGCCAACCGGGGGTCAGGAACCATAAATTCGCTTACATTCCGATGAATATCGCCCCATCCGAAGATTATATTACATGTTCTATATCTTATACATAGAACATGTCACTTAATTCTTCGGATAGGGCAATATATTGCATTTATTTTCGCAGTAGAGATAAAGTTCTAATTTTTTTTTATTCCATAAGGAACCCTATTATAAAATATTCCTTTTGCGATGGTTTATCATTGTTGGACGGTAGTTGACCTCAAATGATTTGAGCATTAGCTTTTTAATAATAAATCTTAATAATTATGTCAATTAAAATAAAGACAATGTTAAAATTGTTATGTTTAGTATTAGTTACGTAAAATGATCTAACTATATAACTTGTATCAATTTGACCCTGGTTTTTTAAAAATACTCATCTTGTTACATATTCAACCGATGTAATTTATGGTAAATATATATTACTCGTACCAATAATTTCCTCATTATAATGTTCAACCTGAATTTTCTCCTAGTTGTGTAGTAACGCTAAATTACTAAATTACTTTTAAATTCGGTTCAGTTTCTTTTCTTTCAGATATACTAAATAAAATGTAACATGTAAATGTACTTCTTTGTTCAAATTTTTTTTACACAATATTGTGCAAATTTCCACAATGTTTTTATTGAATTAAGCATGATTGGCTTCAGAACTTTCAGGACACGCATACCAATAAATTAAAAAATAAACACCATACGATTTGATTATCGATATTACATTTCGCCCTATCCGAAGCATAAAGCTATGCTTATATAATATGGGACATGTAGCTTTATTCTTCGAAAAGCGCGATTTGTCAATGGACAACAACAGTAGAATTTTTTATAGGTACCATTATTTTTTTGTTAATTTTGTATTATCAATTTTCACAAAAAACTTGTTGACGTTTCAATGGATTCAGTTTTTCGCAAAAAAATTGTAATTGTTGCGAAATCTTAATATTTAATATTGTATATTTTCATGTCTTATACACAAAATATGTTGCCATTACCGTATGCACTTGATTTATGTTTAAGTTATATTAACACTCAATTTTAATGAACGCTGTAAAAAATATGTTAAACAAACTTTTATTTACTCAGTAAACCATCACATTATATACAGCTCAATTTAAAAAAGCTTTAGTTGATCTTATAATGCATATATATAGTCAATAATTTAATCTAATATAGATAAATAATTAATTGCTTACTTGTACCATACATCAGAAACTTTGCTATAATCGGTTAAAAAATTCAAATAAGAAATGCCTATATTTTAGTTGTTAAAAAATATGGAATGTTATTATTAGATCATCATATCGCATTTATAGAACGAAACCGACTTACTTCAAGATAAGATACTTATAAGGTGACAAATAGATATTTTAAATCAATTTTTGATACCCATAATACATTATATCACGTACAGTATAGATTTTTGATACGATATCATAATATAATCCAATTAATAAAATATGGCTTACAATAAAAGACTGTATTTTCACTTCAAAGCAGGTTGATACGATATGTATTATGTAAATATATATTTTGTTTTTTATTAAAAACTGCGGGCTTGTTTTAGGCTTACAACAGTATTAGTCTATGGTAAAATATACGTACTTTCACGTTTTTGTTTACAGTTATTTTTAATATTTTAAGACTGAACTATATTTTTTTAATGGCTTTACTTTGTGTAATTTTATGATTCCTAAGAAACAATGAATTTTTAGTAATGTATTTCATCACAGAAAAAGAATAACAGTGTTTAAGGTGACACTGCTATGTATTATTTTGACTGGCCCGTTGGCGCAGTGGGCAGTGACCCTGCCTTCAGTTCCGTGGGTCGCGGGTTCGAATCATAAACAATTTGTTGGATCTTCGAGTCTCGGGGTATATATATGTATCTAAGTATGTATTTAAAATTATATATATTTACCAAGCTGCGATAGCACTACGGTGAGATCGTGTTACTCTCTAGAGACGATCATAGGTTCAATTCCCGAGCAGGCACCAAGTTTTTCTATTATAACCTATGTGTCTAATCGATTATTACAATTTATCACACGCTTTTCGATGAAGGAAAACATCGTGAGGAAACTTGCATATCTCTAAAGAAACCTAGGGATGTGTGTAACCTACCAATCCGCTTTGGAACAGCGTGGTAGGTCTTAGCTCCAATCCTTTTCTCTAAAAAGAGAGAGGAGGCCCAGCCGTGGGATAGTAACAGGCCGTTAATTAACTTTTACTTATGTATTTACCAGTTTTCCGTTCACATATAACACAAATATTAAGTTAATTAATTACTTAGGAAAAGACTGGAATTTTCCCATATATTTATTATGTTATTTATTACTTTTAATCAATATATATAATTATACGGTGCGATGTTTACGCCGTGTGGTATCCGGCTGAATAGAATAGTACCACCCTCATTTCTTACCGAGGTGTCGTAAAAGGCGACTAAGGTAAGTCGACCCGCCGTGTGGTATCCGGCTGAGTAGAATAGACCAACCTCATTTCTTACCGAGGTGTCGTAAAAGGCGACTAAGGTAAGTTGACCCACCGTGTGGTATCCGGTTTAGTAGAATAGACCACCCTCTTTCTTACCGAGGTGTCGTAAAATACGACAGAGGTAAGTTGACAGCAGGCAGGCGGCCGGTCGTAAAAACGCAGCCAAATCATGTGGCAGCATGTTTATAACATGTTGTGCCGACCCCACTTAGAGTGGGATAAGGGCAGGAAGATGATGATGACGGTGCGATGTTTGTTCTACACTTAACACCAGACGTATACATATTTATTGACAATAATATCTTAACTGCATTTAATTCTTGTCTCGAGTAAATAAATTTTTGTTTATCATGAAGATTTTAATGTATGCGAAATTTAAATATTTTCCCACCTTTTGTAGCTGTAGTTATAATTCATCGTAACAATCGTTTATGCGTTAGTAAACGTCTTACAACCAAAGCGTTACAGTTTACCGCCATAGTTTTTAAATGTCTCGTATTTCTAAACTTTGCAGTTTGTTTAAGTTAGTGCCTAACTTAAATATTTGTTTTATATTTTGTACTTTTAAGACATTCCAGTTTATTAAAGTGTATACCAAAGAAATGTGTTATTTTTATAACCCTTTCCTTTCATCATCATCCTCCCGCACTTATCCCGCTAAATGGGGTGGGCACAACATGGTATAAACATGTCGCATGATTTGGCGTTTTTACGACCGGCCTGCCTGACGTTAACTTACTTTAGTAATTAGTATTTTAAGACACCTCGGTAAGTAATGAGGGTGGTCTATTCTACTCAGCCGGATACCACACGGCGGGTCAACATACTATTAGCGAGTATTACATTAATTTATATCGGTCCGTAGTGTTCTTGTTATTGTATAACGTTTGTCATAATACCTAGTACTTGTATTGACACCATCTTGGTCATGATACCACGAAGAGTCATTGCTCCTTCCTTCCGTTTTGTTTACTTTGGAGTCCTCCCAGTAGTTAGTTGTTCTTGTAATGTTGTAGCTACAAGATCGAACGTGAAGTTGTGAAAGTGAAAGTTGTGTTTGTTTATTAATAAAGGCCGTCCCGATATACCTTAGTCGCCTTTTACGACACGTCGGTAAGAACTGGGGGTGGTCTATTCTTCTCAGCCGGATATCAAACGGTTAGTTAAAACCTTTTCCTTTAACGGCGGATATTATGAGGAGCCATTTCTGCATCTAGCGCTCGTAACAAAAACGCGCATAAAGTGAGTGACTTCAGCGAATTATTTTATGACAGATGCTTGGCAAAGGATGAGTTTAAGGAAGGTTCATATACTAAGAAATGGGGTTAGAGTAGTGAGGATGAACTATCTGTCTCTCTTTTTTTTATGTGTGATTAGACAAAGATAAAGTACACGAGTTTCATTTTCCCTCTCATACATTTCACTTACAGGCTGCATATGGCCTCCCTATTCCAAGTATAATAACTGTATGGCGAGGTTGCTCATAAAGACCTATTGCTGCTATTAATCAGTATTTCAATACTGTAACAACGCCGCCTTGTCGTTACTGCGAGCAAGCAATCCATGACGTCATATCTTCCCACAGCCGTTCGCGCCATTTTGACGTGGAGGATGTGACAGCCGCTGTCATTAGCTGCTAGCCCGCGAATAGCGAATGAGAGTTTGCTTTGATTTTATTTTTGCAATTTTTATGAAAAGAATAAAACCTGTTTTAGAATACTTCTCTTATTCTTTTATTAATACAAGTAGTTAAGTAACATTACGCAGTTTTTGTGTCGCTTCGTCGCCGTACAATATTGATACAGTCATGTTCTAGTTACTCCTTTTGACATCTACCGGCGCTATACTGTAAGGTACGAGTACACTCACAGCTTTCCCTCTGTTTCTCCGTACTGCTCTATATATTCAAATTCAAAATATTCTTTATTCAAATAAACTAGTAAACAAGTGATTTTGAATCGTCAACTCTACTGCTGGTTCGGAAAGCTGTTCCTACCGAGAAGAGCCAACAAGAAACTTGGCGGTCTACGTCCACGCATTTTTATCATCCAAGTATTCATCAATAGTATAGTAGTGTTTTCAAATTGCTGTAATGTCAAAGCTAAAATTGATTGCGGAATTCTATTACAGAATCTTATATATTCCATACAATTCTACATAAGAAGCGATCTTAAATGCGTACGATCTAAAAAGTACTAACTGGCAAATGGAACCTGCGTAGGGAATTAATACTACGAAACTATTTGTATTATTATCTATTTATTATTAGTACAATATTTTTTTGTTGATTAAAAAAAATTGCTGTACATGACAAGATTGCATAATTATTTTAAGACTAAGAATATGGACATGGGAGGTATTTTATCAAATACTTAATCTGAGTAATAAATATTTATTACAGTGCACGATAAAAACTAAATATAAATGTAATATCGACATTATGCTAATTTAGTTCATGTTTTACTAAATATGCGTTGGTTTCTTGTATTTGTATTAGTTGGAACGGCGTTCGGTATGTCACAAACATTTATTTATTATGTTTATTTTAAATATATTTAACTATATATCAATCACTCACGTTGTATTAAAAAAATTACCTTTTACCGATTACAAAATTACCGATTTCATATAAATCTACAAAAATGTTGACTCCTTTATAACAGTTTTTTTTTTCATAAAAAAAACTAGTCCATGGAATTATTTTTATAAGAGATAGAGACATGCTGTAACGGCCCTGCTTTTAGTATTTTTGTAGATCTACAATTCTCTTGTACATTTCTTTAGTTTGTCTCCATTGGTTTACGCGGTGCACGCGTTTTAGGCTCCAGAAGGTTAGTTTTTTTTACATCAACACAGTTACGAAGAAATGCATACCTTTATGTAAAAACCGTACCAAATTGTGATCATTCGATTATGAGACAAGCGATCACATACAGACCCTTTAGGGGGCTTTGTTTTATAATAAGTAAAGATATAGATTTCATTATCCTCCTGCCCTTATCCCACTCTAAGTGGAGTCGGCACAACATGTTAAAAGCATGCTGTCACATGATTTGGCGGCGTTGTTACGACCGGCCGCCTGTCTGACGTCAACTTACCTTAGTCATATTTAACGACACCTCGCTAAGAAAGAGGGTGGTCTATTTTACTAAACCGGATACCACACGGTGGGTCAACTTGCGTTACTCGCATTTTACGACACCTCCATAAGAAATGAGGTTGGTCAATTCTACTCAGCCGGATACTACACGGCGGAATAAGTATAGATATAGATTTATAAGGTAATATTTTTTCACAGCGGTGCCTCGGCACTCAACGCGAATCGTAGGTGGCAGTCCTACCACCATTGAACAGTACGCATTTATGGCCAATTTGCTACATAGTTACTGGGGCACATGGTTTACTCAAACTTGTGGAGGTTCTCTGATTACAAGGACATCAGTTTTATCTGCTGCTCACTGCGTTAAGTAGGTTGAAGTTGATTTTTAGCTACTATAAGCTCTCTAAACTCAACAGGTATTTTAATTTTTAAATTAAGAATATATTTAAATATCATAAAACATTATACATTTTACGATAATATGGAATAATTGCGTGTTTGCTCTTAAATTTGCCAGACTGACGCATATCGATACAAAAAAAGAAAAATTGTTTAATTTATTCACTCAAGTAAAGGGAAACTCGACCTAACTATAGAAAACTAAATTATGCCTACATTTAGTTCAAAATAACCTTGCGTAGTGGATCCACTTATCGCCTATCAAACCCAAGTAGTTATGGTAATTAATTTAATCAATATAAATTGTACATATAGTGTAAACTCAATATAACGTCACTCGATTTAACGACAAACTCCCTAAAGCGTCGACATCACTTGCCTTTGGTTGGGTTAGCTTGTTTCCCACACAACGATACACTCTATATAGCATTGCTCCCACTCTCAATAACGTCAGCAAATTTAATAATATACTCGTAAAGTACTTTTTAAGTTGCCAAAATTAGTAAAAACTGCGCAGCTGTGTACGTTCTTTTGTCGCTTCTTTTTCCTAGCCAGTAATAAACTCGACAGTCGGCATAACACATACCGAACTTTCTAAGAAATCCATGCTTTTGTTTACAAATTGGATTGCATCTAAATGTAGCTAAATTATTGGAAAAGTACTTTCTTTGTCACCACGTTGCCTCAATATAGCAAGGTATGAATAAAATATTTAAAAAATACAACTAAATTACTGGTGCAGCAAAAGACGTCACACAAAAATAATAGACTATGCAATAGCGATCGAATAAGAATTGTTTATTTATGTAATTACTAACACTAGTCTGAAATATTTTTTTTCTAATACAGATTTTTCTTCTCCATTTAACGACAACTCTCTATAACGTAAAATATGCACAGTCCCTTGAGGGTCGTTATATAGAGTTTGCACTGTAATTTCAATAACTATGATACTGTACTATATCAAATACATAATTGTCTGGCAATAATATTTTTAAATGATTCTATAATTCATTGTTTAAATTATTTATTTCTGTTAGATGGTAAATATTTAAATTCTATATAGAATGAAATTTTAGTGCTTACTACGTGTGGTATCCGGATGAACAGTACCACCCTCATTTCTTACCAAGGTGTCGCAAAAAGCGACTAAGGTAAGTCAGCCCACCTTGTGGTATCCGGCTGACTAGAATAGACCACCTCATTTCTTACCGAGGTGTCTTAAAAGGCAACTAAGGTAAGTTGAGCCACCGTGTGGTATCCGGTTGAGTAGAATAGACCACCCTCTTTCTTACCGAGGTGTCGTAATAAACGACTAAAATAAGTTGACGTCAGGCAGACGGCCGGTCGTAAAATACGTAGCCAAATCATGTGACAATATGTTTATAACATACTACGGTGCCGACCCCACTTCGAGTGGGGTAAGGGCAGCAGAATGATGAATGAAATGTCAGTGCTTGTTCTAACAATAGGAACTCAGATAGCATATATATGACGGCTATTAAAGAGACGTCTCGTTTCAAAGATCAGCAGACTTACAGTTCACACGTTTCGCACGCATTCGAGAGGGTTAATTTTTAACAATATTAACACGATCTCTTACAGTCGGGAGCTTGAAGTGAGATGGAGGGTTCGTCTCGGATCAACATTAGCTGGATCTGGAGGCACCGATCATATAATATCTGGATTCATTGTGCATCCTTATCACAACTCGCGTCTTTTGTCAAGCGATGTTGCAATCGTGAGACTCGCAGTACCAGCAACGCTGTCTAATACGATTAAATTAGCTCGCATTGCAGGACCTAATTATTCACTTTCAGATGACCTACGAGTCTCCGCAATAGGCTGGGGCCACATAAATGTATGTTTTCAATCATATTTTATTCAATCATCAATTTAGTTGACTTTTATTACAATAAAACTTTCTACATTTGTCCATTAGTTCCAACTACTTCGAAGTGCGTTTCTTTCATTAACTTTGGTGTATGCACTATGCATCCCTCTATATCAAAAAATGTCGTGACTCGTCATTTTCTCGTCATTATCGCTACGATATTAGATATTGCGTTAAAATCTTTATTTCGTTAAAAAAAAAAGTTTATTTCATGGTGACCATCATTCCAATTCTCAGCAAAATTCTTAACGACACAAGCAATCGACAATCTTCTAATGATGTATATTTTTTGTATCATAAATATGTGCGATACAGATTAAATTTTAACGGTCAGAAATTATGGTAAATATTACATACATATTTTTAATGAAAAAAAATCTGATATTCATTTCATATTGTGGATTTCTACAAACTAATCTTCAATATTTAAATATATAATCTCGGAAACGGCTTCAACTATTTTCCTTAAATTCAGCATGCAAGGGGTTTTTGGGGGAGAAAAATCGATCTAGCTAGGTTTTATTTAAAAAGAATCATTTATCCCTGTTTTTCGGCATTAAAAAATACTAAAATTTATATTGAATTGAATTATTGCCATAAACTGTCAAATCAGCGTAGCTTATTCGGGAAACGGGTGGTCGAGAGAAATCATCATCCATCATACCATCGATACCATCGAGTCGACCTACCCTTTTATTTATTTTTGAAGTTTTTTATTTATTCGAAAAAAATTACCGAGCAAGGCTCGGCCACCCAGGTACTTATATTTATGCGAAAAACTATTTATATGGACATATATTTTGCAGTTTGGAGGGCCTTCTTCTGACGTTCTACGCGTGGTCGACGTGAACATAATCAATCATTCTCTTTGCTCCGTGCGTTATTCCTATCTCAAAACACTGCCTGGTTTCCAAAGCTGGCCTGAAGTTACGCCTGACATGATATGTACTGGTATACTTAACGTAGGTGGTCAGGACGCTTGCCAAGGAGACGCTGGGGGGCCACTCATACACCAGAACGATGTAGTAGTCGGTATCACATCCTGGGGATACCGCTGTGCCGATCCCTTTTACCCAAGAGTAAATGTTCGTGTACCGTCCTATACTGATTGGATATATGTTAATGCGGCAGGTTAATTTAAATGTATATATATTGAGTGATACGTGTATTTTTGAATTAAGAATTACTTTCAAAACATACCTACCTAAGTATACAAACAACAAAAAATAATAAGACGTTTTTTTACTTTTTACTTATTTTTAAACAATAAAAATATTTGTCAATTTTTGAAACGTAATTTTATTTAAATATATAGGTAATGTAACTCTTGTATACAAACAAATCGTTTATATTTTTAGAACACTTTCAGACTTATCAGTCAAAGCTTTAAATTAGTGTCTCAATTGTTTTGCTTGCGTTTATCCTTTTATACACTCCTTATTTGAAATTTGCGTATTGTCTATACGCAATAATAACTGGTTTAAAACAGCATAACCATATTATTCACAAACATATTTTATTACCCTTATTTTTCTTGTAAATATTATTTACTCTCATAATCTTGTGTTTAAATATCATAACCATATTTTTCTTTATGAGATCAATAAAAGTATGACCAGTCTGTGGTCATACTTTTATTCTGAGTTGAGTGGTCATACTTTTTTCTTCTGGCTAATGATTAATTTTATTCTGTGGCATTGCCTCTGTGACCTCTGCACTTTTATAGTTAGTAATCTATGAGGCTCGCGCCAATGTATGAATCTCAACCATCTATTTTATAGTTAGTAATCTATGTATACACTGTCCATTATATTAACCATCTTTTGACAGATTGACGATTTACATATTTAGTGATGTCCTAAAGATTCTCGTATGCGATACCATTCCGATTATAGTACCTACTATCATTAATCGAATTACGTACCTAAGTAATTCGATTAATGATAACCTACGTAAACTAATAACAGATATAGAAATCAACATTTTGATTTAATATTGCCTTAGTTTTTTGAAAATAAATGTTAATCCGTGTGTATTTATTATAATCATAAAAAATATATTATACATCAACTGGCAACATCAACAGACCTTCCGCTCGGCCGCCATTTTGACGTGATCTGTCACTCTCAACGAAACGCCCGTGATAGTCACACGCATTTACGTTCGCTGAGTGTTCTCTCGCATCTGTTACACCTTGAGTTAAGTAGCTTTATTCCTCGGAAAAACTTTTGTGAAACTTATATTAATTGATCGTGAAAATGCCGAAAGGACGTGTGTTGAAAGCACAATCGAGACAGTTAGTGTTAAAACTTCATGAGTATTTTGAGCAAGAAAATCAAAATGGCGGACCTCTTATACCTATCACGCAAGTCCGAAACCGTGTTGCAGCCGCGTTGGGGATCAGTCTATCAACTGTGACTAAAATCACTACTGATGCCTACGGCAGGAGCGGCTTGGAGCAAAACAAACCATCTACACCAAAAAGAAAGCGCCGGGCTCATAAGGTGACAGCTGTTGATGACTTTGACGCTGACGCTATTCGTCGTCATGTATATGATTACTACTTGAGAAAAGAAATTCCAACTTTGAGAAAACTTATTGTTTCTTTGAACAGAAGTGGTCTATTTCATGGTGAAAAATCTTCTTTGGTCAAAGTTTTGAACACAATTGGCTTTTCATATAAAAAGTTAAATAAAAGAAAATTATTAATGGAACGCACAGATATAGCTATAGCACGTTGTGATTTTTTAAGAGAGGCAAAGAAAATACAAGATTGGGCAAATATTGTTTTCACGGATGAAACATGGCTCAACGCTAACCACACACTATCTCGTTTCTGGACTGATGATACTGCTGATTCCACTTCCTCAGTACCAATGGGAAAAGGTGAGCGCCTAATCATTTGCCATGCAGGTACAGCAAAAGGATTTGTACAAGACGCACTGTTGGCATTTAAATCGAAGAAATCAAATGACTACCACGAAGAGATGAATGCAAATGTGTATGAAGAGTGGTTCAAAAAAATGCTCATTTCATTGGAAGAACCATCAATAATTTTTATTGATAATGCGCCCTACCACTCCCGTCAAATTGACAAAATGCCAACACAAGCTAATAAAAAGCATGAAATAATTAATTGGCTTCGGGACAATGGAAAAAATGTGGACGACTCAATGTTAAAAGTTGAATTAATAAAAATATTAAAAACCAAAAAGAGAGCAAAACGCTATGGAATCAATGAAATGGCAGCAGAATATGGCCATACTGTTCTTCGGATTCCTCCATACCACTGCCAGTACAACGCAATAGAACTTATATGGGCACAAGTAAAAGGGCATGCTGCGAGATGCAATACAAGCCCCCCATTCACAGCGAATAAAATGTTGCAATTGCTAAAAAATGCTTGCACCCACGTAACCGCCGAGAACTGGGCAAGTGTGGTGGAAAGAACTAAAAGAGTAATATTCTCTGATTGGGAACGTGATATTGCGTTTGATAATATATTATCTACACAAGAGCTAATAATAACTGCTACTGAATACTCCTCATCGGAGGAGTCTAGTGTTGATTATCATTCCGACGACTCGTGCTAATAAAATAAATTAAAATATCCTGATTGTTTTATTTGTATTCATGTATTAACTAAGAAGAAAGTAAAACTTTATATAATGTTATTAAATGTCTTTTAATACTCGTAACATCGATTTCTACCGATTATTTTTAATCTGTGGCATAATCGTAGTAACCATTATGTGTGACATCACTAAGTGGGCGGTACCCATCCATAAAGTAGAAATATTATTTGTATGATATTTGTACGTAAGCAATACAAAACTTAATGAGCGTGAGCTGTCAAAAGACTGATAATATGATGGACGCAGTATAATACACTACAGGGCGGTTTTACTACAGGCGCCAACACATGCTATCTCGCATCCCTCTTGCACATGTATGTATTTATGAATGAATCGTATGAAAATAGTCTCAGCTGCATCTCGCTCCACTCCCACATACATATTTTTACGCACTCATTCACATTTTGACTGTCTATTATATAACAAGACAACAAGTTGATTTTATTATACACTGTCCATTATATTAACCATCTTTTGACAGATTGACGATTTACATATTTAGTGATGTCCTAAAGATTCTCGTATGCGATACCATTCCGATTATAGTACCTACTATCATTAATCGAATCGAAGTAATTCGATTAATGATAACCTACGTAAACTAATAACAGATATAGAAATCAACATTTTGATTTAATATTGCCTTAGTTTTTTGAAAATAAATGTTAATCCGTGTGTATTTATTATAATCATAAAAAATATATTATACATCAACTGGCAACATCAACAGACCTTCCGCTCGGCCGCCATTTTAACGTGATCTGTCACTCTCAACGAAACGCCCGTGATAGTCACACGCATTTACGTTCGCTGAGTGTTCTCTCGCATCTGTTACACCTTGAGTTAAGTAGCTTTATTCCTCGGAAAAACTTTTGTGAAACTTATATTAATTGATCGTGAAAATGCCGAAAGGACGTGTGTTGAAAGCACAATCGAGACAGTTAGTGTTAAAACTTCATGAGTATTTTGAGCAAGAAAATCAAAATGGCGGACCTCTTATACCTATCACGCAAGTCCGAAACCGTGTTGCAGCCGCGTTGGGGATCAGTCTATCAACTGTGACTAAAATCACTACTGATGCCTACGGCAGGAGCGGCTTGGAGCAAAACAAACCATCTACACCAAAAAGAAAGCGCCGGGCTCATAAGGTGACAGCTGTTGATGACTTTGACGCTGACGCTATTCGTCGTCATGTATATGATTACTACTTGAGAAAAGAAATTCCAACTTTGAGAAAACTTATTGTTTCTTTGAAAAGAAGTGGTCTATTTCATGGTGAAAAATCTTCTTTGGTCAAAGTTTTGAACACAATTGGCTTTTCATATAAAAAGTTAAATAAAAGAAAATTATTAATGGAACGCACAGATATAGCTATAGCACGTTGTGATTTTTTAAGAGAGGCAAAGAAAATACAAGATTGGGCAAATATTGTTTTCACGGATGAAACATGGCTCAACGCTAACCACACACTATCTCGTTTCTGGACTGATGATACTGCTAATTCCACTTCCTCAGTACCAATGGGAAAAGGTGAGCGCCTAATCATTTGCCATGCAGGTACAGCAAAAGGATTTGTACAAGACGCACTGTTGGCATTTAAATCGAAGAAATCAAATGACTACCACGAAGAGATGAATGCAAATGTGTATGAAGAGTGGTTCAAAAAAATGCTCATTTCATTGGAAGAACCATCAATAATTTTTATTGATAATACGCCCTACCACTCCCGTCAAATTGACAAAATGCCAACACAGGCTAATAAAAAGCATGAAATAATTAATTGGCTTCGGGACAATGGAGAAAATGTGGACGACTCAATGTTAAAAGTTGAATTAATAAAAATATTAAAAACCAAAAAGAGAGCAAAACGCTATGTAATCAATGAAATGGCAGCAGAATATGGCCATACTGTTCTTCGGATTCCTCCATACCACTGCCAGTACAACGCAATAGAACTTATATGGGCACAAGTAAAAGGGCATGCTGCGAGATGCAATACAAGCCCCCCATTCACAGCGAATAAAATGTTGCAATTGCTAAAAAATGCTTGCACCCACGTAACGGCCGAGAACTGGGCAAGTGTGGTGGAAAGAACTAAAAGAGTAATATTCTCTGATTGGGAACGTGATATTGCGTTTGATAATATATTATCTACACAAGAGCTAATAATAACTGCTACTGAAGACTCCTCATCGGAGGAGTCTAGTGTTGATTATCATTCCGACGACTCGTGCTAATAAAATAAATTAAAATATCCTGATTGTTTTATTTGTATTCATGTATTAACTAAGAAGAAAGTAAAACTTTATATAATGTTATTAAATGTCTTTTAATACTCGTAACATCGATTTCTACCGATTATTTTTAATCTGTGGCATAATCGTAGTAACCATTATGTGTGACATCACTAAGTGGGCGGTACCCATCCATAAAGTACAAATATTATTTGTATGGTATTTGTACGTAAGCAATACAAAACTTAATGAGCGTGAGCTGTCAAAAGACTGATAATATGATGGACGCAGTATAATGAATATTGAATGGGCGGTGTATTAAATTTTTAAATTTCCCGTTGTAAAGTTATAGTACTTTAATTTTTACTAAAATGTATAATTTTGTTTTAATTTAGTAAGAAAAATTCTTGAAACAAATATCACTAGAAGCAAATTAAATGTATGAAGTCTTATTTCACCAGTAGCTGTTGAGATATTTCTTAAAATGAGAAATATAACAACGAAGAAACGTTCAGTCATAAAACAATAAGAAGAGGATTTACTTAATCATTATATAAATGTAAGTGTTGAGTTTTAATGAATTTTGTGCATCTCAATAATAGTAAGAGCTTTCTTAAAATTTACATTCTCACATTCTAAATATAATAACCTAACCTTGCATGGATAACCTAAAACCTTTAACATGCAGTATAATTTTTATTTCCTATTTGACTTAGTTAACGTTATATAAAAATTATGATATGTACATTAATTTCGATTGATGAATTAGCTATATTCATTATTATATTAAGGATATGTCTTGCGATTTTATATAGCTTCTAGTGTCTTGTAGTGCAATAAATGATTAATAATGGAACATTAAAGTTAAAGTTTTTTAGAAGTTGTTCTAATTGATCATAAGTGTGTATCTATCTTAGTTATGAATAATTTGGACATAACTTAAATGGTCTACTTAATATTTTTTTAAGAAGTATTTTCAATTGAAGTTGTATACTTCATTGTATTATATTAGAACTTAAAAAATGATTGTCAAGTTTTTTATATTGAGACTCTGATGAAAAGGGAGTAAATAGCAAAAGAGAGCAAGTTTATTCTGTATTAAGCAATATAGGGTATATTGCTTTATATAAAACTATTGTTGATTTTTAATTAAAAAGCAAAATTTAAATTTACGATTGATTAAACAATTTATTGATTAATTGCAGATTCAAGAATCCTCAGATCCAAGATTAAGAGTAATTTTTGATTTTAATATGATTGTCACATGATGTTATTTATGATTTGAGATATCTTTACATTTACAGTGCTAATTTTATTTTATTTTTATTTATTTTGTAAGACCATCAACGACAAATACATCATACACATTAAATAAATTCATTATTAATATAGACAGTTTTTAGGTAAATGTATCGTCAATTACAGATGGTGACGACATGAGCATTACAGTTGACAAAGTATAAATATAAAAAAAACATAAAGGAAAGACCAAATCATATAAAGCTAAGAAATTCAATACAAGGACATTCAAATTTAGTTTTGTAATTCTATTGTAGACTATTATAACAATTAAGGTACTTTGTGATTAGTTTATATAATATACATAAACATATACATAACACATATTATACATACATATATACAAGTGTTAAGGAATAAGATCTAATTAAGTTAAGAAATTATTATCGGGTAGAATATCTGCTGTAAATGTTGGATATAGATTTTTTAAACATATGTATGGGATCTGCGAAAATGTCGGCGGGAGAATCTTTTAAAGTACGGTTATAAGAGCGGACCAGTCTGTTAATTGGAGAGTGCTGACCCAGATTTGTTCTGGCTTTATTTTCTGCAAAAGCTTTTTTAGTGACACCACGAGGAAATCGACCAGGAACAGAAATTCTTATAAGGCTCAGAAGGGAAGAACAGTCGATGGCTCCCCTCAGTAGTTTAAAGAGAAAGATGCAATCAGTTACATGTCGGCGGTTTTCCAGAGTATCTACTTGAAAGTATTCCAATCTTTTTCCATAGCTCTTATATTTTTTTGCGAGGTTACAACTATAAGCCAAGTGCCACAGGAATTTTTTCTGAACCGACTCTAGGCGATTTATATAAATGTTGTAATGAGGATTCCATGCTACACTGCAGTATTCCAAAGATGGTCGCACTAATGCATTGTACAGTACAATTTTTGTTTTAGGATTTTTAAATTCTTTGCAATTGCGCAACAAAAAACCAAGAGCTTTGAAGGCTTTGGTTACTACATGGTCAATGTGAAAATTAAATTTAAGATGGCTATCCAAAGTTATGCCGAGATCACGGATTTGATCAACCTTAAGTAATTTCTTACCCTCAAGTGAATAAGAATTCGATATGGGATTATGCGCTCTGGTAAATTGAATGTAACGACACTTATCTGTATTTAAAAGTATTCCGTTCGTTTTACACCAGTCCACTAATCTTTGCAGGTCAGCCTGTAAAAGTTCCGCATCCTTTGAGCAGTTAATACTTTTATAAATTTTAAGGTCATCGGCAAATAAGAGTCCCTTAGAATACCGGAAGCACAGGTCAACATCATTTATAAAAATGTTAAAAAATAATGGCCCCAAATGTGACCCCTGTGGTACTCCAGACGCGCATGAAAATGTCTCAGACTGATGGCCACTAATAACAACTTTAGATGTTCGAGAACATAAGTAAGATTTACACCATTCTAGCAATGATCCAGATATACCAATTGACTCAAGTTTCGTTAATAACTGACCATGATCAACACGGTCAAAGGCCTTTGAAAAGTCCGTGTATATTACATCGACTATGCCGTGAGCGTCTACAGTCTTGGACTAATCTTCTATAAAAGTTGCTAAATTAGTGGCAGTCGATCTAGCTTTAATGAAGCCATGCTGGGAAGGCGAGACAAATTTTTGGAAATGAGCTGAAAGGATTGGACATAGCAATTTTTCAAAGACCTTCGCGAGAGTGCAAAGAATAGATATGGGTCTGTAATTTTTTACAAGACTTCTATCTTCACCTTTGAATAACGGAACAATTAAAGCTTCTTTCCAAATTTTAGGGAAACTCCCGCTATTAAGAGATTCGTTAAATATCTTAGTAATAGGTTTCCCTAAGGCAGCGGCGCATTTTTTAATAAAGATGGATGGTATTTGGTCAGAACCGGCTCCTTTATTAGAGTCCAGGCTTCTCAAGGCTTTGAATACATTCCTCTCTGTCAAATGAATTGAGCAAAGGCCATCTGATCCGCTATCATTTCTTTGTAAGCGTTGAGAAGACTTGTCGTGAGGCATAGACTGTTTAACATTGACGCTTGAAGAAAAATGTGTAGCAAAGAAACTGCATATGTCAGACGTATGAGTTGATCTAACTCCGTTAAAAACCATCTCTGCAGGATAAGTACTATTATCTTTTCTTTTTTTTTTCACAAACGACCAGAAATACTTTGGGTTGGATTTCAATGATATTTCCAATCGTTGAATGTACACTTTATAACAAATGTGTTGAAGCTTGTAGCATCTGCTTCTCAAAAGTTCAAAGCATTGCACGTCGCGGGGATTAAAATTGTATTTGCGCATTTTCATTCGATATTTGTACTTCTCTTTGAGCAATTTAATGAGACTAGTCGAAAACCAAGGGGGATATTTACTGTTACGTTTATTATTCATAGGGACCTGCTCTCGTATAATATTTCGAATAGAAGTATAAAATTTTGCAACCATTTCCTCAACGTTAATGCATGTTGAAAACAAATCATCCCAGTCTATACATTGCAATTTCGCAGTAATAGCATCATAATCAGCCTTATAAAAACATAGACGCGGATGATTATCTGCCGTCTGCAAGAAAAATTGCTTTCCAAGAGCTAGAGAGAAAGACAGAGCGGGATGAAAAGGGTCAACACTTGAGAGCGCATCGTAGCACTGTGTGAGATCTGTCACTGTAGTATTACTCAAAATGAGATCCAATGTTTTATCCTTAGAGTTAGTAATGGCGTTATATTGATTTAGTGAGTTAAGGGATAAAAAGTCAGTCAGCATATTAACATAAAGGCTGTTGCTAGTGTCTGCTTTAAGAGATTTGGATTCGAAATGAGAGGACCAGTGAATGCAACTGAGATTAAAATCACCTACTATAAGATAATTTGTCATTCGCCGAGTGTCAAAAACACGATTAGCGTTTGTTATATAATGATCCAGTATATGTTTTTGAATAGGTGGAGGCAGATATACACAGCATATTAATAGCTCATTAGACTTTTTGTCAAGTCCGGGTGACGTGAGCCCTATCCACAGGTCCTCGCACTGGGACTCACACTCATATAACCGTCTAGACATTATTTTTTTGGATACAGCAATTAGAGTGCCTCCCCCATTCTTAGAAGAGTGAATAAAATAAAAGATATAATAAACTAATAAAAGATATAATAGTATGTGTAATGAATGAAAGAATAACAGCAATATTAAAAGACTGTTCTATAAAACTGAAAGTAAATATTTATGTAGTTTATAAATCACTTAAAATGTGCAACTGTTTGTATCTAATAGAAATTAAATAACAAACAATATTTCTCTTCTCCTTCATACTTATGCAATAATAAAAAGCAATTTTTCTAAAAGTCAACCCATTTACTCTTTCTTAACAAATCAATGCATAATGACACAGACAACATTTTTTTTATAGCGGTAGCCGTATGGCGGGACGTCCTCAACCGCTTCATCACCTAGTGGTGACATGTCTCTCCCAGCTACACAGTACAGACCCTGCATCACAGGTTTCGACCTCTGTAATTTGAGAAAATGCATTTGAGGTAACTAATACTCAAGTAAAGTCTGAATTTATGAAGCTAAGTTAGATTCCCGTAATTTCAGCCACAGATGTAAGCGTGCACTCAAACATCAGTAGCCAAAAGCGTCTGGGAAAAGAATTAAGGTTTTACATGTATTGCAGGTGCCAAATACCGGCTCTTTGCCAACCGCAACACATAACCATTACAAAAAAAAATGTAAAAGTTAATGACATACGAATTAGCGAAACTGCGCAATTTCAGAAATCAGTACGACACCTTTATAATGGCTGGCCCGTTAATAAAACGTCTAACAGTGCGACGCGGGAGTCCGACAGCTGGCCTCGTGACTCCAAAAGCTACGCTGGTCTGGCCTCGCTGCCGCCAATGGAGACGTGCCGCCGCCCCTCACCCCAGGCCGGCCCGTCCGGCTATGTCGCTCCGCCGTCGCCTCGAGCGCTCGAACAGTGCCAGGCCGAACAGTAGCGTCAACCACCAGGAACAGGACCGAAGACGTCGTACGCATCTTTCGACCTCTGTAATTTGAGAAAATGCATTTGAGGTAACTAATACTCAAGTGAAGTCTGAATTTATGAAGCTAAGTTAGATTCCCGTAATTTCAGCCACAGATGTAAGCGTGCACTCAAACATCAGTAGCCAAAAGCGACTGGGAAAAGAATTAAGGTTTTACATGTATTGCAGGTGCCAAATACCGGCTCTTTGCCAACCGCAACACATAACCATTACAAAAAAAAATGTAAAAGTTAATGACGTACGAATGACCTAAACTGCGCAATTTCAGAAATCAGTACGACACCTTTATAATGGCTAGCCCGTTAATAAAACGTCTTACAAAGTAGCGCGCTTTTGAAGCTAATGTTCGACGATACAGAAAACGAACATTACCAACAAAACGCCTACACAGTATGGGAAGAAAGAATACTGCAGGGTCCAACTCAACCATACTGTTAAATGAGAAGAAAAGGCCCTGCAGCTTTTACAGGGCAGTCAGACGCTGCTTGTCATTAAATATTAAAGATTACAATGTTTATATTTACTTAGTTATGATTAAAACAGAGTAATAATGCAAAAGTAATAATAAAATTATTTTGCTATAATCGGCGATGAAGTAAAATAGAAAATATATATAGTGCTAAATGTAGAGTGGACAATCGGTTATCATACCCGATACATGCAGGATTCGTAAAAAACACATGCACAAACCTCCACCATACACAAGCACTATATACATTCACTATCACAAACTCAACAACTCAAATGTTTGAATTTCAACAAACATTCTCGGATAAAATGTGAGTAGTTATCCAAAACTTAATAACAAATAAACTATACTTTTGCACTATTTAATACGAAGAAAATTGAAACGTAGTGACTCACCAGAAACGTTCGTTATACGTAATATATAACTGTAATCACTTTTTACTTACGCAAAAATATACAAACCAACTAATGATTTTTAATTAAAATTAGACAATTCCATAAACTTCTTGTTAACGCACACTATATACAAGAACACGATATGATAGGAATACCACAATTCCCGTTCCGAGATGCACTTCTCTTGAATGACGAACAAGGACTGAATGTCACTGAAACGTTTTATCAATAGGAAGACTCCACCCTCCACCGGACGTTATTGTTTCCGGTGGGGGGTGGAGGAGTGGTGGAGGCACAGTGTTGCCCCTATTTAATCAAAAAGAGCGCGATCAGGGTTGCCACCTTTTTTTTGAAGAAAAATAGTATTTTTCTTTTTAAAAAAAAAAAATATAGTACTTTTAGGAAATTCAGGAAAAAAAAAATAGTACATATCTATTTTCAATCATTATTTATTTTTCCATGATTATTTTTTATTACTTTTCGCTGGATAATGACACGGAGTTAGAGTTACTAACTAACTAAGCCCCGTAAATACATGAATGAGTTTCGTTCAAACATTCCCTATACAGTGCGTTCCATTCACAGTTAATTAAAAAAAGCACGACAATTGCAATTAGCGATAAAAATATAGTATTTTTCGTGCTATATTCTTTTTCTATAATATATAGTACAGTTTAAGCTAGTGTTTTTCAATTTATATATATATTTATATGTATATCTCAACCTATTTTATATTTAATATGTTTACAAGGTATAAAGCAGGGACCTCGAAGCATATAGCATTATAGTATATCCTTAGTGTTTTTATTGAACTGTAATAATATTGGGAAGTTTTATTTTTAATTTTAAAATATAAGTAAAAATAAAACTAAAATAATAAAAATAAAACTTTTCCTTCTATAGTAATATTTATTGTGTATGCTTTATTGAAGTGTTGTATATCATATGTCATACCCAATATCAGTTTTATTCTTTGTTTTAAGTGGTTATTTCTGAATAGTTTTTATTCTTATATGGGATTATAGACATACTTTAATTATTTAACAGAAAGTTATTTGTTCAGGATACTTTAACATACTATACCATTTAGTTATGCACATTTCAACTGGATTTTTTGTCTGAGTAACTGTGTCTGGTCAAGGCACTGCTACTGTTGTTGCAATGAATTCATTAATATCTGATACAATGGCTGATATTCTTCAAGTGAGTTAAAATGTTTGAAATATAAATCATTTTTGTTTGTAAACACAAAAATTGGCATGTGTATGTTTAAAGTAACGGCCTGTTATCCACCCCAGCAGTGGGAACCATAAGCTTCCTCTATCCGTTTTTTGGAGAGAAGTATTGTAGCAAAGACCTACCATCGCGTTGCTCCAATGCGGATTGGTAGGTTACGCATATCCCTAGAATTCGCTAGAAGTATGCGGATTTCCTTACCATATTTTCCTTCACCGAAAAGCGTGTCATAAATTGCAATTGTCAATTAGACATGTGCCTGCGCGGGGTATAAACCCATGATCGTCTTTACAGAGTCGCACGGCCTCACCGCTGAGCTATCACAGCTTGTTCCATATTTATTAAAATGTTTTTGCAATAATTTTCAGATGAACCTGGTCATTGCCAAAGAGTACTTATTGGGATGACGTCTAAGGGCTATATGCTGTTGTTGCTTTATGGGATGAAGCACATGAGTAGGTCAATTGATTTGACTAGATGAAGGCAAGTAAATATTTGATGTAAAGTATGTCAGTCTGTCCATTTCACTTTCAATTAAAACTGAAGCTTATATGTCTAATGGGCTAACTGCCTTATCCGTTTGAGATATAACAAAAAATGTTTGGTACAATTTTTTCTCTATTATAGTGATGCAAAAAAGTGTGTGATATAAGAATAGCTTAAAAGACATATTAGTGATGATCGTTGGAACTTTGTCACATATGCTTCTTAATTGTCACATACAATTCAGTATTTGGAAGGCATAATATTTTAGCCTGGTACTGCTAACAGTACAAAATCAAAGATATTTAACATAACACAAAGATTGTCACAGATACCCCTTATATTTTATTATTAAAAAAAATTATTGTTTATAATTATTGTCTCTATTCTATACTTAAAATATAACTGTAGACAAAGTTATAGACACGTAAAAAATATTTTCCAGACACTATATAAGACCAGTAGAAGCTAAAAATATATTTTTAAAATTTAAAATCTCTGTTATTTGTCAATGCATCATTCTCCTACCCTTATCCCACTCTAAATGGGGTAGGCACAACATGTTTTAAACATGTCATCACATGATTTGGTATCTTACGACCGGCCGCCTGCCCGACGTACTTACCTTAATCGGTTTTCGCGACACCTAGGTAAGAAATGAGGGTGGTCTATTCTACTCAGAGGATATCAATGCCAAGATTGTTTGTAAGACTACCTTTGCAAACTAATGTTCTATCTATACATTATTTAAGAATTACTTATTTATTACAGGTTAAATATGCTGCGAACTCTTCCGCCGGGAAGTGTCCACGAGCCCGATGATGCAGATGAACATATATGAAGAGCTTCAGTCGAATCATAATTATTTAGCCTCATTTATTGACATTAGTAATAACATTTTCACAGCGCAAATGCTTTTATTCACTAACAATTTATTTTGTCGCCTGAACCATTCGGAATTTTGGAATAAGGCTGTAAAAGTCCGCTTCCATGCTAGAGACTCGAGAGAAGGTTGTGTCTTCAAAATAGTATTCATATTAGTATAATTGACAAACATTATGAAGTTTGAAACTTCTTGACTAGGACCAAATGGATTTTTTCTCAAATCCGTGGATAAGGGGGCTCTAGCACACTAGAACGGATCATAATTTGGTTTCATTGTTTAAAACATTATTGGTTAATATTATTGTTTGATAGTTATAGTACCTTGTATTCCATCAGAAATATTTTCCAGACCCAAGCCATATCATATTACCGTTACAGTATATTGATATATTTGTCATGTGCAGCAATAGCGGTACAACTCAAAAACTCATATTTTGAGATGAATGGGTTTAAAATTTTCATTACTAAGGAAAATGAATAACAATTGCTTAGTTGCTAGTTTAATTGCTAGTTTGCTTAAACGACGGGCTTATGAATTATGAGTTCTGCCTGTATTGCTGCTAAAAATTGTGTATTTTAACATTAACACCATTTATTTCTATCTAAACACGTGTTTTTACTTGTGTAGCAAAACTAAAAACCTGAGTAATATATTTTCAAAACAGGATTATTTAAATTGTGAAATTTTTATAATTACGCAATTGTCTAATAAAACTAAAAGATTTGATCTAGTTAAAATTATATTATCCATCACAAATACTTATATCTTTGGAATGGCATTATATGGCATGTAAAGTGTTAATTAGTCAAAAATGTATATAACTTAAAAAACTATAATTCTTGGTTAACTTGCGTTAATCATAAATATGATTTCTTATAAGTTTTTTTGCATATTCGTTATCATAATGCGAGTTAGACAATGGTGTATTAATGTTAAGGAGAATTCATACTAAGTACTACAGATACTTGAAAAACGATAATGGAAATGGAAAATTTTATCGCAAGTAAATTTATAGATCTATGATACATGAGGCAAAAGTAACTAATTAATATTACTATTATTAACATTTAAAAAGTGATACAGTTTTCATATTTAACAATATTAGTATTTTACTATACATACTCCATAAGTATAAAAACGTAACAAGATGTAAACAAACAAAACCATGTGATTCAGGAGTGACAAATATGTCATTACAATAATATTATTAACAAATGAAGAAATTGGAATTCAACTGCAGTGGTCCAAAGAATATCCCCAATATTTATAAAAGTAATTTTCTTAAATTGATTGTTATTTTCTGAAATTAAATATTTATATATTTAGTATAGCAAAACAGCAATATATAATTTAATGAATTTCAGCAGATACAAATTAGCCAAGTAAACTACCTAAAATAGTAATTGCATTAGATTAGCCGACGTAACATAATATCAATATTCTATGAGTTTCACTCTGTGATACTTAAATGTGTAGTATTTTAGTGTCTTTAATATTGTCCATCGTTTTCTTTAAAAATTCTATAATTTATGTTTTATGTTTTAATTTTATGTTTGGGTTCTTAAAAGTGGATATTACATAATATTCTTATTTATTTGTTTCAAAGTTTGTAAAATTATTGATAGCAATCATACCATATTTAACCTTATTAAGTGGTGCGAATACTATCAATAATTTTAAATTCTTTGAAAGAAATATAAATAACATTTAATATTAGTATCATGTGTTGTAATAAAAAAGATACTTTATACTAGGCAGATAATGCCTACTATAAAGTACCTGTTTTGACATGTTTACATTTAGTTAAATATTTAACCCATGGAGTATAGTTCCTCATCATATTTTCTTTCATCGCAAAGCTTGATATCAATTGGCACATTAAATATGGCAAAATTTCACAATTTAATTCTTACTTTATATGTATAAATCCAAAGTGTTAACTGATATGATGGAAAATATTATACTTAGAGATAAAAACCACTAATATTCTATAAAACTACTACTAATATATCTAAAAAAGACTTAAATATAAAAGAAATATTTATAATTTACCATCAAGTACACTCCTTTTATGTATAATGTTTTTTCTTAAATACTTAAACGGTAAAAACGAAAGCATCTATTGTTTCAAATACTAATCTTGTACATTTGTTTTCGAGTGAATATTTTAAATTAATTTTGTTTAATAATAATATATAATAATTTAAATTACAATTCCTACATGTTCAAGATAGTTTGAGGACTGTGAAAGCTCTGTTTGGATAATTTTTTGTCAGCTTGCTGCTGTTCCTGTTTCCTATTTAAAAATAGTAATAATTTTTGAAGTTGTACTTTTAGCGTGTTTAAGAAAAACGTTTTTTTTTTAAGAAGCATGCACTTAGAAATGCAAAACGGTTGTTGTATATATATTTTTTTATTGCAGTAAAAGTCTTAATAAAGAAGTTCCTTAAATATTTTGTTTAATTAATATTTAAAAATCATTATTAATATGTAACAGTAAAAGCGGTTACCCAAAAATCGGTAAGAGCGGTGTGCGAATCGATAATCATCTTTTGACATCACTAATTACGGTTTTAGCGCACCAAGTACATCACTAATTTTACTACGATTTACGTCATACGTTATATATATTACTACTCCATATGTAAGAAAGAGTCGGAGCTGAGACTAAATCCGTTTTTATGAATGAAACGGGTGAGAGACAGATATTTTTTTATGAATGAGAATGTTAGTCGCTATAGTGCTACTTTGCACCCCCCCCATACCACTGAAAATAGGCTCGCGCCAATGTATGAATCTCAACCATCTATTTTATAGTTAGTAATCTATGATACACTACGTCCATGTTTTGCAGCATTGCAGATAAAAATCATAGACTATAAAAATCATAAACATAGAGTAGGAGTAGCCTTGAGGGAAATAATCGATTAATAAATAATCGATATTTGGCCTTTAAAAAAAATCGAAAAAATCGATTTACTAGCAATAGTTTTTTATATTTAAAAATTTTCTATTCTATTTTATAATTAACTAGGATAAAGACTAATTAATTTGGACCATCACGTATAAAAAATTTACAAATGCGTTGTTATAAAATTCGATTAAAATGATTTCAACACTAACCATATCTTATCTTAAAAGACAATTAATAGAAGGTAAAAAATGTCTTTAAAGAGGATAATAAAATTAATCGATTCTTTAAAAACCGATTTATTATTTTTAAATAATCGTATATTAAAATCGATTATTGTGATAAAATAATTAAAAGAAATAGATTAATTTTTGACATCCCTAACATAGAGAACATCAGAGGTGTTATATTAGGATAATATTTGAATAATACTATTATGTGATATAATAGGTTTCTCATATTAGGGTATTATACCCTATTATTTGGTAACAGGCAAATAATAGCCAGTGATAAAATATGATGTATTATTTTTCACTGACTATTATAGTAATAGCCTATTCCGTGACCTGACATATTATTTTAGTGAGACGGCGATTAAATTTTTCTTCATACTTTTAATTGACTAAGGCCTATTAAAGGTTATGTTGGCGTATTTAAAAAGTTACTAATAATTAGTTATCAATTATTGTACACCTTTCACCTTTTATATTTTTCTGTTCATTTAAATGTTGTTATTTTTTATTTTTGTGGTTATATGAATGATTTATCATTTAAAAATATTGTTAACTTGTCTTATATTACATATCTACATTTAAAAACATCAATTGTTTCTATCTGCGAGATATCTTTATGCCAAATTTTATTTATTTACAATTAAAATCCTTTATATCTCTAATAATATTAAAACTATTGTTTACGCGATGCAAGGATTTGCATTATGCAAACAAATGTTAAACTGGTTTAATTTTTTCAAACTATCCTTACAAAAGGAAACAATAACAAGTAAACAAAGGCAACTTGTACACATGCCGATTAAAAAAAACAAATGTTAGCGTTTTTAAGGGTTTAGTCTATTTTTTGTTTTCATTGTTAGTTTTATTTTTAACCAATCTATGCAGCATTCATACATAACCCGACTTGTAGCATTAAATATACATATCGTTTTTTTTGGTAAAAGTTTTAGTAAAGAGCCACCTCCAACTGTTCCCGACTCTCCGAGATGATTTTTAGCGACCTAGCTGGCGCAGCGGCGCGCACGAAGTGCATTTTAATTATTAGCGGGTTTGATTTCCGACAGCTATAGTTAACCATATTAAATATTAAATGCAACAAAATTGTAACCAAATAGTACGGTGCTAGTGCAGAAGCAAAAATCTACTGCTTCTCCACTACTGTTTTACTAGTGATTATATTTTATATTTATTATTATATACTATAAATTTTATTAGTACAAATGCGCGTTAACATGAAACCCGACGTGCGTGTGTAACAAAATATAATTTCTTATTACAATATTATATATTATTACATTACAATATTCAATATTAGTTTAGTAAAATAGATTATCGTAGTGTACACTCGTACATTGCTTACTTACTTAGTAACCATCCCAAGGGGCATTTAAACAAAGCCTGACATGTATTTAGCAAATCAAATCCCGATTTCTCGCTCACAGTTGGCGACTTGCTACTACTGAAGTTCTTAATACGGGTATTACCGTATTAGCCTGTTACGGAATAGCCCCTATTATGCGGAATAGGGAGCGCTCCGGCGATCGCCACGCACACGGCGACCGATATCGACCCTATTATCTTGGACAGCTATTATTTGGCTATTATCTGGTAACAGGTTACTTTTACATTGCGTATTATAATAAGGTATTAGGTGCGCTGTATTATATTCCATATACCTATTACGAATATATTCATAACACCTCTAGAGAACATAGATGATAGAACAGCTGTTGTTGAGCTTAGAGCTATATCAGCTATATTTAATGTAAACAAAGAAATAAAAGAATTATACTACAGTTTTAAAATGTAACTTTGCTTTGTAAAATAAATACAATTAAGTAACAAATGTTTGAGATACTGAGTGATATTGCAATTTCTTTAAAATTATGCCTGTTGAAGTTTTAAAATGTGTGAATTGTATAAATATGGCTGGAGTAGAAGAAGGTGATATACCAAAAGATTTTATTGAATTTGACTTTGCTGAGGATGCATTGGATTTTGAGGTAACCAAGTTTGTTAAAATGTGTTCACTTTCCTAAAAATTGATTCATGAAATGCTTTGTCATTTAATTAGCTTTTGCCATAAAAACGTTACTCAATATGCTACTTATCACAAATCTATAATATTGTTAGGTACCAATAATAAAAACAAAAAAATTTGCTTTCAAAATTATATTACTATTGAAAATAATCAATAGGGAAATATTTAAATTATATTTCTACGTTTACAAGTACAAATATATACCTCACAGAATTGCTGTATTTGCTTGGCTAAAATAAGCATGTTCAAACATATAACTTTTAGACCCTAGGGCCATGGAATCAAAGTGCAATTTTTTTTAATCGGTTTTAACACCTCTGTGACGAGAGAGCTGGCTCCTTTTTCGCATAAAGAATCAGCTTAGCGATATAGCACGGAAATCCTGCCAGCATTCTTGGTACCATTACCATTACTGCTGCCATTGGTATACCATTCCACGTGGGCATGATTAATATAGTCCTAGGGTGTAATTAGTTTAACATAGATATAACTGGTACACTTTTAACTATTTGCACTACTTTTAGTGTATATGTTCAATCAAAAACTATGATGACATTAAAATGTTGAAATTAAAAGTCTTTTGACAAGTGCAAGAATTGTTAATAGTCACTTCTTTCATTATGTACACTGTAATCTTTGGTCATTACTACTAAAATTGACACAACTGACCTATGTCATACCAGAGTTGTAATACATTTTCCTAAAAATAAAATATTATTTATATATTATCAGTGCATTTTATAAAGAAATGTCTGCTGTTGTTTCTGTGCTCAACATTGTCTGGCTGTCTATTCATTGTTAACTCAAAAACTATTGAACAGACTTTCATACAATTCTTTAATACATATTGATGATATATAAAAAGGTATATAAATTATATTTAGAAGGATACAGTATCATACAACAACAAACAGGTAGACGTAAAATGTATAATTCTTCCATAGAGCTTAAAATTGGGAATGAACTTATTAATTCTGATACAGCAGTAGCTAGTGCATTTGAGCATTTCTTTCAGAACATACCCATTTCTATCACTAGCTCAATAAACTCATCCCCAATGGAAGCTTTTAATGTTTTGAAGGACAGCGTCACGAAGTGCAGTGTTAATTTTAAATTTGAACACATTTCCCCATACGATATCGTCAAAACTTTTAAAACATTAAATATTAAAAACACAACTGATCTGTGGGGAATGTCCGTAAAATTAATTAATAATATTATTGATATTATCGCCCCGATTATGGCCAAGATCTTTAACAAATCTGTAGACACAGGGATATTTCCCAATTTAATGAAACATAGTAAATTGATCCCCCTTTTTAAGTCCGGTGATAAGAGCGACCCTCAGAACTATAGACCCATTTCGGTCTTGCCAACTCTAAGCAAGATTTTTGAGAAAATCATTTTAAAGCAGCTGCTCCAGCATTTTAATTTAAATAATTTACTTCATCCTGAGCAGTATGGGTTTACTAAGGGTCGGTCTACAACGGATGCGGGTGTGAAGTTGTTAAAGCATGTCTACGATGCGTGGGAGAACTCACAAAATGCCATAGGGGTATTTTGTGACTTGTCCAAAGCATTTGATTGCGTTCAACACGAAATTTTATTGCTAAAGCTTGGCTATTATGGCATTAAAGACAATGCACTTCGTCTCGTTGCATCGTATCTTCACAGCCGGATTCAAAGAGTGTGCATTAATGATGTGCAGTCATCCGGAACGGCCTTAGTTATGGGTGTGCCCCAAGGATCAATCCTTGGTCCGTTTCTGTTTTTAGTTTATATAAATGATTTGCCATATTTTATTCATAATATTTGCGATATTGTACTGTTTGCAGATGATACATCATTAATTTTTAAAGTTAATAGAAATGACGATAATTTTGACGAAGTAAACAGGGGTTTATCGCAAGTAGCTCATTGGTTCAGGCTAAATAATTTGGTACTGAATAAAACTAAATGTATAGAATTTGTATTGCCTAATGCTGCAAAAACAGCAAATAGGCTCTCTTTAAATAATGTGCCACTAAAAACAGATAATTCAACGGTATTTTTGGGAGTATCCTTGGATACAAAACTCCAATGGAGCACACACATAACAACTCTTGCAGGGAAACTGAGTTCAGCGGCCTACGCTGTTCGAAAGATAAGACAATTCACAGATGTTGAAACAGCAAAACTTGTTTATTTTGCCTACTTCCATAGCATTATGTCCTATGGAATATTGCTATGGGGTAAATGCGCGGATAGTGAAAAAATTTTTGTTTTACAAAAGAGAGCCATACGTGGCATTTATAATTTAAGACCGCGTGATTCCCTGCGAGAGAAATTTAAGGAAATAGGTATTCTTACATTTGCTTCACAGTATATTTTAAGCAATTTAATTTATGTACATAAAAATATAAAGAATTATAAAACGATAGGTGATGTGTACAATAGACAAAGCAGGAACCGACATGAGCTTGCGGTTCCTGCTTTGCGCTTTGCAAAAGTGCGTAACTCGTTTGTGGGTTTTGGTATAAGATTTTATAATAAAATTCCGCAATCAATTTCAGCACTGCCATTACAGCAGTTTAAAAACACTGTTAAAAAGAGGCTGATACAGAAAGCCTACTATACTCTTGATGATTTTTTAGAGGATAAGAATGTGTGGATATAGCTCTCTTTGAACCTGTACAAGACAGTAACGACATAATGTAAATAGTATTAAGAATTATATTTTTAAAAGAGCAACCGCCGAGTTTCTTGCTGGCTCTTCTCGGTAGGAACAGCTTTCCGAACCAGCAGTAAAGTTGACGATTCAAAAGCACTTGTTTACAAGTTTATTTGAATAAAGAATATTTTGAATTTGAATTTGAATTTGAATACTTATCAACTTAAACATGTTAGTTATGTTAAGAATTTTAACATTATCATTTTGATTTCTTACACTATATAAGGTTTAAAACTAAGTTGTGCGAAAATATTAGAAGAAAGAAAGTCTAATAAACTGAATTAACTGAAAGTCTATAACAGACTAAGGCAATTGACAATTTCTCAACCTATCGTCGACCTATTAAACCTATTAGACCTATTTATCAACCTATTAAAAATTGATTAAACATCATATAATGATAGTTCATAATTAGAATTATAAACATTGTATAACTATGTAACACTTTACACGCCACAAGTTATTTAATGACTATGACAGTTCACAGTTATTGGATGTATAATATATGAATGCATTGAATCTATTATTAGTAATGTAAAATAATGTAACATTCTTAACAAAAGCACTCCAATGCTATATGCACTTTGTTTTTATCTATGTTTAAGTGAAAGGTGTTTACAACTAACTTTAGTTTCAAAGAAAGATAATGAAATTTTCTATAAGAAAAAAATAAAACCTCTAAAACCTGTAAAATCGTGAATAAGATTCAAAAGAAATTCCAAATTTAAAAATCTGGTACTAAGTTTTGAAGGTCAATTGTTTAACCAAGTCAAAAAATTTATCCTACCTTCAAAAAAATTTCTAAGACTTCTGCTTGGTATTTTTATAACTTTATTATTTATTATACAATATTAGCCAGTGTAATTTTGCGAGCCTTGAAGGAGACATCGCCGCGCCGTAGTGTTTGCTTAGACCGTTTAGGCGTCAGTCAACTTATGAATCACGTTACAATACAAACCGACGGCGCTGTGGTTACGCACGTAGCTGAGACGATAATAGAAGAATTTTATTCGTGTGGCATTATTTTATGAATATGTTGTGCTGATTTGTGTTGTGTTCGTTAAACCCTATAAAGTGAGTTGCCGAGATTATGGTTTGCGGAAGTAAATGCGGTTGTGGTGCTTTTTGCCGTCGCCTTTTTTGCCGCGCGCGGTCTCCGAATGAAAATAGTGAAGAAACTGTACCAATCACATTGGTAATACAAATATGTATGTTTATGTTTAACACCGTCATTAACAGTTTTCTTCTTAAATTGTTCTGACACTTGCACCTTTGTTAAATAATTTATAACATTCTTAATATTTGCACGTTAACAGGAAGTTTATTTTAATTTTCTAAATTAATTTTACCTACTAGTTTTCTGTAGACATTCATTTCTGAACTTGATTATATCACATCTGATGTCATTGCAGGGAAATGAGGTTCATTAGCTCATATAAATAAAAATAGGACTACCCAAGACTGAACGCGTGTGATTGAGCGCTTGAATAGTATTAGCAAAGACTAAGAAATCCGAATTCAAATATCTCTTTATCAATGCATTGTAATATTGTAGGAATTTATTTGTATTCAACCTGAATAAAATAAAAGTACAGCATTTAGTTAAAGTATAAAAGTGGGTCAGTCTGGCTATAGAGACGTTATTAGACCGTAGAAACGTGAGAGGTGATATAAAAATGTTAAAATGCCCACATTTGATGTTCCCTACAGTGCACTTAGATGGTTGGATGTTATGAGTCTCTCTCCAAATATATTATTCCGGGTCTTGCTTTCTTGAAAGGCATTATTCACAGCTTGTTATTGTAATACCGGCTAAATATGAAACTTTTTGGTACGAGGCCGGGTACAAACAAAGTAAACTCCCTAGAAAACTGCTCTTAGCTTTCGAGTGAAACGTATTTGTGTTTTATAATAATCATATTTATTGCAGTCTATCAATACACTTGTATTAATATAACTTCTTAACCTAATAATTCTTTGAAACGAACGAATGATATTCTCTCTTTCGCCCTATCTGGAACCAATAGACGATCGCTGTTGGACGTAGGTCGTATAATATGGTGTGGTCGTAAATATACCAGAGCACAGGATATTATGCTGATATTTATGCGTGATTAAACCAGAAATATATCCTTAAAAGAACTAAAGTGACGGACAAATGTAGCCCAAAAGGTCGCTAAGCTGAAATGACAATGGGCGGGGTACATAGTTCGAAGAAACGTTAGACGTTGGGGTCTTAAGGGGTATTTATTATTAATAAATTTTCAGGGCATTAACAAGTCCTCTTGTGCTAATTTTTCTAAACCTTAACCTTTAGTGCAGGATAAAAAACCCACTCTCTAGCTCAAATCACATCGATCATTATTCCGTTAAAGAATGACTAACATACTTTTGTATTGATAATATTAGTATAAGTAAAGTATCCTTATTATAAAGAAACTTACCGCTCGAGCAAATATGAAAAAAAAAATCTTAAAGACAAAGTTACAGTCTAGTAAACTATCGCTAGGTATGCACTATTATTGTATTGATCGTGGTGGATCACGCAACCGTGGATTTATGGTGCCGTTGGTATATTTTGGGGTAATATAAAAGCAGGTATTTTCTAAATAGGGCAAGCAGTTACTACAATTTAGGGACAATATTTTTACGCGGAAATATCATAAAATTTGTCATTATTTTAATAGTGACTATACAACTCATTTATCATTGATTTCAAATTCTAATTGCTTTTAATAGACACTTAATACAACATACTTAATTAACTTTGAAAGATGGAAAAAATACTCAAAAATAATAAAAAATAATAAAATATTTTATTACACATAAAACAAAGTACGATACATTAAACTTATACTTAAACAACAAAAAATACAAAAGCGGCCTTATCATTGTTACTATTACTTTATATTATGATTATTACTTTATTTATAGATTTTATTATATGTATATTGATATGTTAAGAGAGCATATATGTGTAACGTTTTTACGGATAATCTGCTGGACCAATATTGATAAAATTTGGTACAGTTAAAGCAATGTACTTTGTACTTACAATATGTAATGTATAGAGCTAACATCATCGTCCTCCTGCTCTTATTACACTTCAAGTGGGGCGGCTCAACATGTCACAAAAACATTATCCCATGATTTGGCTACGCATTTTACGACCGGCCGCCTGCCTGACGTCAACTAACCTTAGTCGTATTGTACGACATCTCGGTAAGAAAGAGGGTGGTCAATTTTACTCAACTGGATACCACACGGTGGGTCAACTTACCTTAGTCGCCTTTTACGATACCTTAGTAAGAAATGAGGGTGGTCTATTCTATTCAGCCGGATATCACACGGCGTGTACAGGAATAACACATGTTAAAAAATTCACGTTCTTCGTTCGAGAATAAAAAAACAACACATAATTGAAAGTATTTTAACACTTTTTATTAACGATACATGCCCAATGTTCTTAACCCTGGCTCCAATTAAAGGCGACTTATGACTCCGCTCGATGACCTCACGCATGATTCAATGTTTACTGACTTTGGTTTGCTTACGTGCTGTGCATTTCATATTACTTATAAATTGATAGATAATTATTATACTTTCAAATTGTTATATACTAACTCTGGACGATGCCTGTATTTGAGTGGTTAATAGGAATTTATTGTGTACTAAAATAAGTGTACATAAGAAAAAAAATATTTGATGTCTTACTAGTCGTATGACTTACTAATTTTAGTCGTTACTTTGCGGGGGTCCATAATGCGCAAAAGTAATGAGAATATTATTTTGCTATAATCCGCGATAAAAGAAAATATCATCATCTTCCTGCCCTTTTCCCACTCTAGTGGGGTCGGCACAACATGTAATAAACATGCTGTCATATGATTTGGCTGCGTTTTTACGACCGGCCGCCTGCCTGACGTCAACTTACCAATGTCGTACTTTACGACACCTCGGTAAGAAAGAGGGTGGTCTATTCTACTAAACCGGATACCACACGGTGGGTCAACTTACCTTAGTCGCCTTTTACGACACCTCGGTAAGAAATGAGGTTGGTCTATTCTACTCAGCCGGATACCACACGGCGGGTCGACTTACCTTAGTCGCCTCTTACGACACCTCGGTAAGAAATGAGGGTGGTACTATTCTATTCAGCCGGATACCACACGGCGTCGATAAAAGAAAATATATGTAATGCTAAATGTAGAGTCTACTATTCGTTCTCATACCCGATACATGCAGAATTTGTGAATGAGTTTTTACATTATTCTCATAAGTTTTATATTTGATGTCAGTTATAACCATCATCATAATCATCCTCCTGCCCTTGTCCCACCCTAGATGTGGACGGCACAACATGTTGTCACATGATTCGACCAGTCATTTTACGACCGGCCGCCTGCCTAACGTTAACTTACCTTAGTAGCCTTTTACAACACCTCGGTAAAAAAGAGGGTGTTCTATTCAACTCAGCCGGATACCACATGGCGGGTGAACTTACTTTAGTCACTCTTTACGACACCTCGGTTACTAAATTATTTATTATTGTAATATGTATGTATAGTATTGTAATACTAGAAATCGCCGCAGATTATACCATAATATAGCATTTTAATAACTTATGTCTGGGTGACCGAGCTTCGCTCGGTAATTTTTTACAAAAAAAAAACTTAAAAAAAAAAACAATTATTTAGTTGGGGATCGATCCTTGGCATTCACATTTCTCAATTCTGCCCGTCACCTGAATAAGCTACGTCGACTTGACAGTTAATGGCGAAAATTCAATTCAATATAAATGTTAGTGTTTTTTAATGTCCAAAAACAGGGATAAAACAATTTTTTTTTACATAAAACCTAGCAAGATCAATTTTTCTCCCCCAAAACCTCCTACATGTTAAATTTCAGGAAAATCGTTGGAGCCGTTTCCGAGATTCGGAAAATATATATATATCAGATTAACTCATTTAAATATAAAGATAAAAATGGTCCCTAAACATATGCTGTTGCGGACTTTGATTTAGAACTTTTAGAGGGGAACAATTTTGTAATACATGATTTTTTAATAACTGTCACCGTTTACTTAGCACACGCAAGGATAGCTTTAAATTTTGCCGTTTACGTAATATTTTTTATTGCTGCTCCTCTTTTATTCTAGCGTGATGTTATATAGCCTATAGCCTTCCTCGATAAATGGGCTATTTTACACTCAAAGAATTTTTCAAATCGGTCCAGTAGTTCCAGAGATTAGCGCGTGCAAACAAACTCTTCAGCTAGTCAAAGCTTAAAACTACTATACTAGATACTATCTATGCTAGATGACACATTTTAGCTGGCTTCCCTACAGCTTGGTTTTATAGCACGCAGAACGTAAAAAAATTAAATTCCGAATCATTTATGAGTTGACACACCTGACTATATCAATATTACTATGTTTATGCTATGTATATGTGTAAAGTGTAACGATTGTGTTTTGTTTCAGACTCAGTTAGCAGAAGCTCGCGATATCAAATTTACACAAAGCCTGACTGAACCTTTATCTATAGGATCTCACATTGTTTGCACTGGGACGCCTACCGATGATTTACCGTGGTGCGTTATATATTAATTTATGTAATGTATTCGGGTCGAGATGTGTGTTACTTACCATTTCTATTTATATACAAGACTCATATAATACATAAAAGAAATTTAGGTACTGTCACTCTCACTAAATAACAAGGGAAAAAGGGAAACATTACACTGTCTCAAGTGCACCACGTCAGTAATAAGAGATACCCTTGGTGAGAGTGGACGTTTAATGACATGTTACTTGTTAATGCATCTTTCAACCTATGCTATATTTATACAAGTCTATATTAGTACAATACAAGTGAACACAAACTACAATTAAAATTATTCTATATGATATACTTCACGGTTTTATGCTATTTAATTGATAATTTGATTATGTTAGAAAAGTGCTATATACAGTAGCTTGCAATCATCATAAATATTTTATGAATATTAACTATGAAGTATCCTGCAATTTTAAATATGTTTTCCTTCACATTTAAACTGGAACATATAGATATTACTATTTTTGAATTTAAACTATCGTGAGTAGTATTCATAATTAATGTATAGAAACCGTTATACTCAGTCTTATTTTATCGGATGAGCCCGACTAGTTTCAAGCCAATAAGGGGTTCTTATTTATGAGCTCTTTACGCGGTGTTATCGCGGCGGGAACTGACTAGTCTAGTAGAACTGAACTAGTCGGACTCACCCGATAAAATAAGACGTGAGTATAGCCGATTTCTATAAATTAATTATGGATATTAGTATTATTATTACTTCCCATATTACATATTAGATTCCCAAAAATTTTTTTAACATCAGGAAATATCTTAATATTAAATACTATCACATAAATACGTTCTGTCAAACTTGGTCAGTACAACTGTTGCACGCTACTACCTGATTATAAGTGAGTACAAAGAAGCAACCATTTTAAATCAGCTCTTTCTTTGTTAGGCCATCGTGTTGGGGGGACTATTTATAGTCACCCTAGGCCTTTGGTGGTGCTCTACATTAATTCTTAAGATTGGCTTTGAAAGGAAAAAATAGCAATTGTTTAGAAATATACTCATATATTCTTAATTAGTTTGCGCTTTAGTACTTAGAAGTTGTGAAAGCTGAATGGTGCTACTGTGTGACTCTTTCTATGGGGTCACGGGTTCAAATACCCCGGGAAGGCACCAATGAGTTTTTGTATAAAAAATGATGTGCTTAATCCGTATATGAATTTTATCACACACTTTTTGGTAAAGGAAAAGATAAATAAATAAAACTCAAAATGAATAAATAGAGGAAAATACCTTGTATACCTGTACAGAATTCTAATTCTGAGGATACGTGTAACCTGAACTACATTAGAACAGTGTGGTGGGTCGAAGCTCCAATCCAAATTAATTTCTGTCCAACAGAAAAAAAAGAAAGAAGGCCTATCCCCAGCAGTGGGATAGTACATGCCGTTTCTTTACTTTTTTATTTCCTTTAATAAATAATTTTAAACTAATCAAATAATAAAAAAAATTTGCTACCGAAAATATTATGGTGATTCCTAATAATTAAGTTTATCTTATAATGGTACACGGCCATGGGAAAAATTTATCCTAACAGTCATTGTTATTCTGTAGTTTGTAATTAAAGTTTTAATGAAATGTAAATTAACGACTTTAAATGTTTTTCCTCGTGTGTTGGCAGGATGTAGACAATGTATTTTAATTTTATTTTAATAAGGCTAAGAGATTTACCTTTTGTTTCATTAATGACTCATTTAATTTTACAACGAACGATTATTATCGTACTAATTGCTGCTGACCCGACCCAGCTTCTTGCTGCAGTATTAGAACATATCGGCCTATCTGAAAAATAAAATGCCATTTCCTAAGGTTATACCATGGTATTAACTAAACAGACTTAATAATACACCATAATGTTATTTATGGTATTAAGTCTTATATCGCTGGTATAGTAATAAACCTCTACGTTACTTTCTGTTTCCACTATACTCGTACTTGGAAAATGGTTCAAAATCGGTTATGAAAATAGAAGATCCCTGTCTAATGCTTTTCTAAAAGCATGTCTAATGCTTTTTCTACACCAGATATGCAATGACCACTTCGACTACATTGATCTCGTAAATAACAATGCGCTGATACTGAAAATATTACTCGCAAAATATCTCTTTTATGTGTCCATTTAACTAAATCTATGTATGCAAAGAACTCAATAGTATGTTAACTGCTAAGAAGCTAGAATCTCAATAACATCCAGGTTGATATATTTAGTAACTTAAAAAATCTGGATATAATTCAGAATACATGGAACATTAATTAAAATTACATATATATATACACAAATCGAAGTATTTCCACGCAGATCATACACATGCACACAATCATACACACACTTCTCCACATATGCAACACACGTACATAGACAAATACACACATTTCTCTGTCGTCAATATTACAATAAGAATACTGTTAACATAATTAAAATCCGTTATTGGCTGTATGTACAAAGCAAACTAATATTTTATAAATAATGAGTTTAAAAGTTGTGGATTTTGTAAAAATATATAAATAAAATGTTCATTGCCTTAACCTACATATTATATGTTATTAAAATCCTTGTTTAAATACGCTAGTAACCGTAGCTCTATCCTGTATTTTTTAAATTTCAGGTTTGCAGTAAATATAGGCTGTGGAGACTCTGAGAAAGGTCGCGGAGATGTTGCTGTACATTTCAACGTTCGCCTTCCGCAATGCTACGTCGTGCGGAACACAAACAGACATGACAAATGGGGAACTGAGGAGACAACTGCTTATAGGTAACTCTAGTGGCTAGTCTAATAAACACAGACATACGAGTAATATACAAGAAACAACTAAATTCTTCTACAACACATTCTTCGTATGTTACCAAAACCTCATTATTGTGATATCTATTGCATGACTTTTGCAACCGTTAAAGATACATCAATAGCAAAGTTTAATTAACTCTAGCTTTAATTGGACATTTCCATCAAAAACCAGGACCAGGTTATATGTCTTCAACAGATTAGGAAGCAACCCTTCTATATAAAAGCAGATGCTGAGTCAAGAAGATATCTGACTCGGTGGTCGGATCTTCAGCTCACAGGAATTTCACGTAGCGCCTCATCGCTTCAAAGCTAGTGCCCGATAGAAGGACATTTTTGACCTCAAGATTATGGCTTCTTAAGGGAGTTATTTTCAATTTGTCAACACTTTACTGAAGCTTCCCTACTTCTTCGTCAACAGCTGGACATAGGTCTCTCCACGGGATCTTCACACCACAGGATCTTGTGCCACTTTTATCTAGTCACTCCCAGTGGCCTTTTTTAAGGTCCGAACTAAAGTTGAGCTTTGAGCTGAACTGAAGCTTAGTTCTCATTAATGTTACAATGCCTTTCCAGTTTCTCTACGGCTGAAAGTATTTATACAAATTCGATGGCGACAATGACACTTAACCAATAAATAACAAGGCTATACATTTTATTGCATGACACAGTAAATAGGATTCTTATATAGTACCAGACACCAATGAGTTTTTCTGTTAAAACTTATGTGTGTAAATGATAATTGCAATTTATCACATGCTTTTTGGTGAAGCAAAACATCGTAAGGGAAACTGGAGAATTCTGGGACTGAATTCTGGAGATATGTTAAACCTACCAATCCGCATTGGAGCAGGTCTTAGCTCTGGTCCTTCTCTCCAAAAACGAAGAGAAGAGGCCTATTCCCAGCAGTGGGAGAAAAACAGGCCGCTACTTACTTACCTGTAATAGCTGCTAATATAGTATTTATTTGTTTTTCAGGTTGTTCCCGTTTAAAATAAATCGACCGTTCTCAATCGAGATACTAGTTGACGAAAAAGAAACATTGTGGGCAGTAGACGGGGAGCATTACTGTAGTTATGCCCACCGAAACCCGAGTCCTCTTAATGCTAACTGGGTGCAGGTTACCGGCATTAGAGATGCAGCCCTGAAGATACAAAAGACTGATATTTATCCGACACTCGCTCCAGATCTTATTGAAGTAGGTATATTACATTTAAGTACTATAACATTACATGTAAATATTCATCATCTTCCTGCCCTTATCCCACTCTAAGTGGGGTCGGCACAATATATTATAAACATGCTGTCACATGATTTGGCTGCATTTTTACGACCGGCCGCCTGCCTGACGTCAACTTACCTCAGTCGTACTTTACGACACCTGGGTAAGAAAGAGGGTGGTATATTCTACTAAACCGGACACCACAAGGAAAGTCAACTTACCTTAGTCGCCTTTTACGACACCGCGGTAAGAAATGAGTTTGATCTATTCTACTCAGCCGGATACCACGCGGCGGGTCGACTTACCTTAGTCGCCTTTTACGACACCTCGTTAAGAATATTATAACTCTAAGTGCTTTGAAATCATGCATTTATTTATTGTAATTCGTACACGTCTTCTATATTATGATAAATACTGTCTTTAGTTTGTGGAAACCACAACGCAGCTGGTATTCGCAATATCGCGAATTTCAATATTTCCACAGCCAAGATTCCTTAAATTTGAAGGGTCTGTAATATTTTGTATTAATTAAAGAATATAATATTTTTAGGTTCCAGTTCGAAGCTGTTTAACAGAACCAACACAAGATGAATCCATAGGAATATGGAAGCCGAATATTATCGCAACCATATCTAATGGCATTCCGGAAGGACACCAAGTAGTTATATTTGGAAGGTAATAAATTATCTCATACTTACAGTTGCACAAGCCACTGTTAATGTAGTTAACGTTAGAATGAACAGGCCAAAAATAAAAAATTAAAAAGTTTTATTACGATACAGGATATGGACACCTGTATCATAATATAACTTTTTAATCATAACGATACACATGTACAAAATCTAGCTGGACCAAGGAGGTTGAACCTCTATTTAAAAAAAAAAAGGTTTCAATGAATGAGTCCGCGGCGACGCAACACGCATGCGCAATCGATGTTTGCGCCTTGGCGCAAGGCAATGTCCAATGTTAGGACATTTAAAAAATCTTTTCAATATTTATAATGCAAAGTCAATATTTATAATTCAATACAAAGTTTGGTTTTTATTAATATTGTTTTACGTTTTGTAGTATGAGAGTAGATAAAGTAGTGTATGACAATGTGCATAACTTGGTTTCATAACAAAAACCCTTATTATGCAACAGTATCATAATCTTCTATTATATGACACTTATTGTTTGCACATATAATAAATAAATAGTAAGGCGAATTAAAACTGTACAACGGTTTTATTGTAAGCAATCTGTTACTGATAAGGGTCTCCGACTCAATATTTTGGAGCAACTTGAGATAATAAAATATAACAATGGCCACCTAATTACCGAGCAAATAAATATCTCCAATTCCGGTTTACTACACGTGTGGAAGGGAAATCATTGGCGGGGTATGAACTAATATAAGATAGCTTGCTTGGGCGGTCCGACGCATTACGAATTTTTGGGGAGCCTATCCTCCTGATTATGCTTTGCTTTCAGGGCGAAACGATCGTAGAGATTGTGGTAGTATGTGTAGTAGTTGTATGGAGTGTTGGTGGCATTTTGTGATACGTGTGGTGACCTGCATGTATAAGGTATATGAATGTTGCCTGTTCCTGGCAGGGTCGCCATGTAGTGTGTCAGGTTACGGTCCTATTGATGCACAGGGATATGTAAATGATAGACGATTATCCATGGCCAAGGTTCCTTTATTACTACTAAGTTTTACGCTAACACATTATATTTATTTATTTATTTTATTTTATAAGGAGATCTTACAGCTATTACATTAGAATAGATACTAAAATAGATTACAAAATAAGACCAATTAAAAGTTTTCACTGATAGAATATAAATATATTCTAGCATAAATACAGAAATATAATATATATACGTCATAAAAATTTTACATTATAGTTTTTAAGAAAATATAAGTTAAAATTCTACGAGCAGAGGTTGCAGAAGTACAATACAAATCTAAACCTACATTATAGCACTTCAATGCCTTATAAACTTACATGGCATGCCATACACACATGCCTTACATAGATTCCCTTAACAAAACACGGATTACAAAATAATTCTATTCTAACTTCTGTTTAAACGACTTTTCATTATTGCAAGTGATTCAGAATGTCGACTTATTGCACGATTAGCAGTTTCCTTATGATTGACAGACTTCGACCACTCCTGCATTCATTTACGATCGACTTAATGGATGGTGCTCGTGAGTGGCCTCGGCCCAACATACTATTGCACGTGAACGTCCGCGCGCACGTCGAATCGCAGCTCGCGAGACAGCTAGTAGTTCTTAACACGTGGCTCGGAGCCTGGGGGCCGGAGAGACGACAACGAACCGCCAAACTAGTACCGGGAACTAAGGTAATTCTACTATATTATCTCTCACAGTGTCACTAATGTATCTAATTAAATTTAATTAAATCATACTTTCAACTAATATTATAAATGCAAAAATTTGTTACTCTTTCAAGGCCAATCCGCTGAACTAATATCTATAAAAATTGGCACAATTATTCCTTATACTTTCCCTCCTTATACTTTTCCTTATACTTATTAGTTATTAATATTATTATTATACACCGGGATATCATATATGCTATTAAAATCCCGTTAATTCTGCAGGAAAAAAATGACATTGAAAAGCGCCAACTCATACAGCGCCTATCTCACGATAACAGTCTACGCAAACGAAGTTGCGGGTAAAAGCTAGTAATATAATATGTTAAAATATGAACGACTCCATTCATCCTTCTACTTGTATGACGGTTAATGTTTTGGAACGAAAGTGGGAGCGAGAGAAGTAATGTGAAAGCGAGATAAGATGATGAATGCAAGATGGCGCTCTTCGCCGCCGCTTAGTATTTAAGGGTTTATAGCCTTTAAATCTATCTAACTATATTATTTGTGTCAGTAAATTAGTCACTATTTATAAAGGTTTTTGCCTTTATAACGACCAATATAGTTGGAACATTCAAATCACATTCTAAGATGCGTAGTAGATTTAAAAAAAAAAGATTCAGTAGAATTACGGCTCCGAACCAGATGATCTTAATATAAAATTATGGTTTTTGTAAGCATTGAGATTTATTTCTTTGGAATTTACAATTACAATTAACGTTACAATCATTTTTTGTCACTATTAGCACTTATGTCATCACTCTGAATAAATAATAGTTTGTAAACATGTTGACACATGGTTTGGCTACGTATTTTATGACAGGCCGGCCTACCTGACGTCAACTCACCTTAGTCGCCTTTTACGACACCTCAGTAAGAAATGGGGGTGGTCTATTCTACTCAGCCGGTTACCGAAACTGCTAAGAACGCACATTTTACAATGTGATGTTTTCCTAAGGCCACATTCCGCATTGTTCGTGGTGGAGGTGAATGGGCTGTATTTGCAGACGACATCCTCATCGGCGAGCTGGAATATCGCGCTGCAGCCGATGGCGTGAAAGCTTTACGAATCCGCGGCGACCTTTACCCAGAACAAATATATGTCTGTCCCGCTTCCAGCTCTCCGCATTACCAAGAAAAAAAACCAAACTTTTAAAATTAATTTATAGTCCTTAAGTTATGGCCTTAAGGTTAAATATATGCCATAATTCTCAAAAGTTTTAGAAATATTGCATAATGCTGTTGTTAATATATAGCATTGGATGCTGACTGCAAGCGTTTTCTGTATCCATTTAAAACATCAAATTATTCTGATTACAAATTAGGGCTGCGTTAAAAAAAAATTGTAACTCTTATTTTAATAATGTTAAATAAGAGGTCGGAATTTGCTAAGTGTCATCATTAAAGTCAATTATCCTTTAATAATCGCTGCAGAACGTTAAATCTGTGGTTTTCAGAACTATTATATAAATGGTTTTGTAAAATAGTTTTGATGTTTCCTTTAATAATCGCTCCAGATCGTTAAATCTCTGGTTTTCAGAACTATTATAAAAATGGTTTTCTACAATAGTTCTGAAGATTTCGTTAATAATAGCTCCAGAACGCTAAATCTCTGGTTTTGAAACTATTATATAAATGTTTTTATATAATGTTTTCGAAAGTTTTCTTTAATAATCGCGCCGAAACGTTAAATCTTTCTCATGTCTTGTTAGTATGGGTTTGTAGCAATGACATGCTTTTAAAATTGGTCTGGTCATGACACTATTGTAGAAATGAATATTTCATTCGAACTAACTCAAAATAAAGCCCACCTCTATCTAATGTAAATAAACCAAAATAATCGCTTAATGTTGTATATGAAGAAGAAATTATACGGTACTTGATAAAATTGTAAGGAGGTACGTTTATACTTTTCTATTATTTATACATTAATGTATATGAACACATAATAAGTTTGAAATCTATCGAAATATTATAGAGCTTTAAAGTTGTAAACTGATAGCTTTGATTGCGTGTTGTCGCTGTTTTGTTATGTTTAGGCTTAGCTGTAAGTGTCTATTTTTATATAGTTTATTTTGATAAAACTGTGTATATCGACTGGCCCGTTGGAGCAGTGGGTAGTGACCCTGCCTTCAGCTCCGCGGGTCGCGGGTTCGATTCCCGCCAAGGGCTAACATTTTCTATAAATGAATTTGTTGGTCTTTGAGCCTGGGTGTATATTTGTATTTAAGTATGTATTTAAAAAATATATAAGTATATATTCACCAGTTGTCTGTCTACCATAACACAAGTATTAAGTTACTTACTTTGGGGACGGACGACCGTGTGTGTAAGTGTCCCATATATTTATTTATTTATATATTTATTATTTTATTTTTTTCTGTTATTACATATCATTTTTATATATATTATATTCTTTAAATATTGTTTTGTACTTATTAATTACTCAGTTTTATGAGCAGCATACACTTACTTGTTGGTACTTGAGTTCACAAGTACTTCTACTTTTTAGTATTCCTTTAATCTTTAATAATGATATGAGATAACTTTTGTTTAAACCAGTTATAGTCCCTTAGAGGTAATGAAAATGTTCTAAACTGAATAATTAATATTGACTATTTTAAACGAATCCATCACAGTTTATTTATAGGTTGATATGCATAGAGTTATCTGTTTGAAGGTGTGCTAAAAAATGTTCTAAGTATTTAAGTTAAGAACGCACCGTGAATATGTAGATAAGTCGATTTACGTCCTTTTATATTTTTAATTATAATAGGCATTAGGATTGCCTAATTCATATGGTGAAGTCGAAGGCAATAAGAAGAATTTATTCCAGAAACCTACACCTTTATTTATAGTTTATATTAATTCAATAACTTAGAAATATGTAACAATAAAACAATGTAAAATACATGTAATGCATAGCATAGGTATTGAATTAGTATAGGGTTTTTTTAAGAATAATAATAGTAGTATATCTATGTATAATATAAAAGATAAATATGTATGTATGTTCCTTGTAGACCAAGAATCCAAGATTCCAAGAAGGCTAGACCGATTTTAATGAAATTTTCACACAATTTTTAGATTGACCGTGCGGATAGTGCTATAAAGTTTATTGTGCATTTTTTTGTACTGCCAATGACAGTTTTGTTTCGAGGGGAAATAAAAAAGACAGGCGTCCTGATTGAACCACAGCAACATGTGGCCGGACCGCTGTTATATAAATAAATTGATATTAATATAATACAATTGTAAGTCTTTCTTAAGCCTGCGTATTTTGAATGTTATTATTGTGTAAGCTATTATAAGAAATTATAATTATCCAATAACAATCGATAAATAATGCATTTTAAAAAGGCAAATTTAACATATGTTATGGAATAATTTTACAAGTCCATCTATTCAAACTAACTGTGGTTACTATCAAGAAAATTAAATTTAAATTATTTTTTTTAAGTAATGTGATAATACCCTTTGCATTTTGTTCCGAATTAAAGCACTATTGCATTTATCAAATAAACCTCGTAATTATTATCATAAGATAAAAATTTTGACCATTATTTCCGGAGCAATTCATTTTGTCGTGTTAATTCATTCATGTATCACAGTATTATTGAATAAAACAGAGCTTAATTGAGTGCTTTCACATATTTGGGCATTATCATCCTCTTCATCCAACACACAATCAATACATGTACTTTTGGCAAATCAATGTGAAAATAATCATAAATAAAAAGCCACCAAACAATATAAAAATATAGTTTATATTATAAAGCCGAAAGTTTGTAAGTCATGTGCGTTATATTTGGGTGTGTGTATATAATTTAAGCGATGCAACTGCTTATTTGTTTACGTAGGATTAATCACCTAGGTTAACGCATACACTAATTTTGACCAAAAAAAATGATATAGCATATAAAATTACGGAATCCAATTATTGTAAAGATCAATTGTCGACTTGACACATGGCATAGGTTAAAGGTTCGATTACAAATTATTTGATTTGGTACCTAATAGTTTAAAAACTGCTAATTTTGTAATTTTGTTTCAATACATAATGTCCTGCATTAATAAATTAGAACTGTTAAAGTAGGTTTTATTTTAAGGATTACTTTTTATAAATTAATTACTTAAAATTCTTGTTTCGTCAACAATAGACAGAAAGACTAATTTATGTACTTATATGTTTATTAGTTTTTCATTCGAAGATGTAAGCATTTTTAAATATTTTTTAACATTCTTAAATGTTTGTTATTCAAAAGTGAACGTTAGCTGTGTCATACCATTTCGTAAAATATAAATATATTTGTGAATTATGAGACCTTTTCAGAATAGAGCCACATTATCTAACTAAAACTTAAACTAGAAAAATCTAAATTAACACTTTTTTGGGCAAAATATTCAAATCTAGTGAACTCATGCTTATATCATCATCCTCCTGCCCTTATCCAACTCTTATGTGGGGTCGGCACAACATGTTACAAACATGTTGTCATATGATTTGGCTACGTATTTTACGACCGGCCTGACGTCAACTTAACTTAGTCGTATTTTACGATTAGATTAGTGAACGCATGCTTATATATACTTTAAAAATTCGCTAGCTACCTACTTATAAAGTTAATATAATATATAACTCCATTTGATACCCTATAATTCTAGAATGCATTCTTTAAAAGACAAGTAGGAATAAATGTATAATTTTATTGCTAATTTTTAATTTTTATTGGCACGATCCACAAATTTATAAAGGTTATTATAAAAATTATATTAATTCATCTTTAACCACTTACCATCCACCAACTATCTGTAACGGTTGCCTTATCGAAAATATAATTGCTTTTTAAAAGGCAATAAATTATTTTTGCAAAGACACGACAGTAGTTTGTAGTCTGAATGTATGATTATGTACCAAAATTCAATGTATAAAGAATGTAATGTGCGTTTTATGATTTATTTGCAATTTTTCTTCATTTCAGCCACACTATCCCAGTTATTAAATTTCTGTATGAATAATAAAAATATAACCGCTAATGTGTTTTATTTTATTTATTCCACAAAACACTAGGACCTTGATGTATTACATAATAGTTTTCACCTGGTAACGCTATAAAAAGTCGCGTATAGAATACCTTCTATGTGCGCTAAAATTGTCTAATATTTTAATGTTTTTTCATTAAAATATTAGAATAACTTTATTGCTATAACACGTTCAACACAAGCGATTTGAGTATTGCATGACTACATTACTATATATCATTACTATACATCACTACTTCAGTATCAGAAGCCAGTTACTCGTGAATTGACTCATGGTCAAGTTTCTGCAGTCCACCTAAGAAGACAAAATCTAATCGAAGGCTTTTTCAAAGTGAATGTCAACTCATACATACGAGTATGGATGGCAAAAAATACAATCGTGAGAGGTTGAAAGCGACCTAATAACAGAAAATTTGTGAGTTAAATCTAACTTTTAATGATGCTTCGATTACGAGGTGTACAGTTGTTGATATTATCGTAACGAATGTGTGCAGCGTTAGCGGTGTAGTGAATTGAACTGCAACTGTACTATGAATCCTGGATGTATAAGGTATTACAACGGACAGTACTTTCTACAGGATTTGGCACATTTTCTTTCATTACAGGTAATTGCAAAATAATGTAGGTACTTTTACTTTTATAAATATCATTAATTTTGTACGTCTATCTTAAGTTAGTTTCTATCTTCATGGATCGCAGCATAGCCATAGAGTTACAATATTAGAGTAGGAGAGCCATAGGGAGACCTGTAAGTGAGTGTCACAACAAATATTTTATTTCTCTGAATTGTAATAAGGCACATTTTAACTTGGCTTATCTATGAGCATAGCGCAGTACACATCAAATACAAATAGTCCCCAGACTACATACATATTTACTATACTGCGTCCATCATATTATCAGTCTTTTGACAGCTCACGCTCATTAAGTTTTGTATTGCTTACGTACAAATATCATACAAATAATATTTGTACTTTATGGATGGGTACCGCCCACTTAGTGATGTCACACATAATGGTTACTACGATTATGCCACAGATTAAAAATAATCGGTAGAAATCGATGTTACGAGTATTAAAAGACATTTAATAACATTATATAAAGTTTTACTTTCTTCTTAGTTAATACATGAATACAAATAAAACAATCAGGATATTTTAATTTATTTTATTAGCACGAGTCGTCGGAATGATAATCAACACTAGACTCCTCCGATGAGGAGTCTTCAGTAGCAGTTATTATTAGCTCTTGTGTAGATAATATATTATCAAACGCAATATCACGTTCCCAATCAGAGAATATTACTCTTTTAGTTCTTTCCACCACACTTGCCCAGTTCTCGGCCGTTACGTGGGTGCAAGCATATTTTAGCAATTGCAACATTTTATTCGCTGTGAATGGGGGGCTTGTATTGCATCTCGCAGCATGCCCTTTTACTTGTGCCCATATAAGTTCTATTGCGTTGTACTGGCAGTGGTATGGAGGAATCCGAAGAACAGTATGGCCATATTCTGCTGCCATTTCATTGATTACATAGCGTTTTGCTCTCTTTTTGGTTTTTAATATTTATTAATTCAACTTTTAACATTGAGTCGTCCACATTTTCTCCATTGTCCCGAAGCCAATTAATTATTTCATGCTTTTTATTAGCCTGTGTTGGCATTTTGTCAATTTGACGGGAGTGGTAGGGCGCATTATCAATAAAAATTATTGATGGTTCTTCCAATAAAATGAGCATTTTTTTGAACCACTCTTCATACACATTTGCATTCATCTCTTCGTGGTAGTCATTTGATTTCTTCGATTTAAATGCCAACAGTGCGTCTTGTACAAATCCTTTTGCTGTACCTGCATGGCAAATGATTAGGCGCTCACCTTTTCCCATTGGTACTGAGGAAGTGGAATCAGCAGTATCATCAGTCCAGAAACGAGATAGTGTGTGGTTAGCGTTGAGCCATGTTTCATCCGTGAAAACAATATTTGCCCAATCTTGTATTTATTTTCTTTGCCTCTCTTAAAAAATCACAACGTGCTATAGCTATATCTGTGCGTTCCATTAATAATTTTCTGTTATTTAACTTTTTATATGAAAAGCCAATTGTGTTCAAAACTTTGACCAAAGAAGATTTTTCACCATGAAATAGACCACTTCTTTTCAAAGAAACAATAAGTTTTCTCAAAGTTGGAATTTCTTTTCTCAAGTAGTAATCATATACATGACGACGAATAGCGTCAGCGTCAAAGTCATCAACAGCTGTCACCTTATGAGCCCGGCGCTTTCTTTTTGGTGTAGATGATTTGTTTTGCTCCAAGCCGCTCCTGCCGTAGGCATCAGTAGTGATTTTAGTCACAGTTGATAGACTGATCCCCAACGCGGCTGTAACACGGTTTCGGACTTGCGTGATAGGTATAAGGGGTCCGCCATTTTGATTTTCTTGCTCAAAATACTCATGAAGTTTTAACACTAACTGTCTCGATTGTGCTTTCAACACACGTCCTTTCGGCATTTTCACGATCAATTAATATAAGTTTCACAAAAGTTTTTCCGAGGAATAAAGCTACTTAACTCAAGGTGTAACAGATGCGAGAGAACACTCAGCGAACGTAAATGCGTGTGACTATCACGGGCGTTTCGTTGAGAGTGACAGATCACGTCAAAATGGCGGCCAAGCGGAAGGTCTGTTGATGTTGCCAGTTGATGTATAATATATTTTTTATGATTATAATAAATACACACGGATTAACATTTATTTTCAAAAAACTAAGGCAATATTAAATCAAAATGTTGATTTCTATATCTGTTATTAGTTTACGTAGGTTATCATTAATCGAATTACTTAGGCACGTAATTCGATTAATGATAGTAGGTACTATAATCGGAATGGTATCGCATACGAGAATCTTTAGGACATCACTAAATATGTAAATCGTCAATCTGTCAAAAGATGGTTAATATAATGGACAGTGTATACGTATGGCATAAGTAGAATCTTTATAGTCTGTATGTCCTTATTATTGACGTCTGTCTTCTAAATTTAAATAATTCAAAACAAGGGTAATTTTAAATAATATGCTATCACTAGCCAGTGAATTTAAGGTAAAAAAGGAAAATTAAATTTAACGTTTTGCAATTTTATAAATTAATTTTTTGGTCACGTGATCTTCCACAGATGTAAAACGAGGGCACTTTCATAGGGGTCGTATATTTGTTTGACCTTCTCAAGGTGACCGATATCGCGGCAAAATAATTCAGTCAGGGAAAGATCGCTGATTGGGATCGTATCGTACTTTAAAATAAATTATCAAAAATGAGCGTGCAAACAGATTCGGAGAAGCGTAAGCAAATTTCAGTTCGTGGAATCGTAGGTGTAGAGAATGTAGCCGAGGTGAAGAAAGCATTTAATCGGCACTTGCACTACACATTGGTAAAAGATCGAAATGTCGCGACTCCGAGGGACTATTATTTCGCCCTGGCCCATACTGTTCGGGACCACCTGGTTTCTCGTTGGATACGTACTCAACAGTACTATTATGAAAAAGATCCCAAGGTATACCTCATTACTTCCATCACCAATTTCACAAATTGAGTTCTAATATCAGCTTCAAAACTGGGCGTTATGTTCTTGATAAAGAAGAAATTCGGTCTTCTTTACCAAGAACAAAATATCAAAATAAAGAAAAAAATCTTTATAGTGTATTTTGATCTTTACTATTTTAATTTGTTAACTCATAATCTATCCATTTAGTAACAACTAATATTAAAAATTTATTAGTGCTGTAGAAAACTTTCTCTAAGAGTTTTTGAGCTGTAAACAGGTGTAATATTAAACATAAGGACTTGAAAAATATATTTATTAATATGAATAGTTTATATCAGAGTTTTACGCCGTGTGGTATACGGCTGAATAGAATAGTGCCACCCTCTTTTCTTACCGAGGTGTCGTAAAAGGCGACTAAGGTAAGTCGACCCGCCGTTTGGTATCCGGCTGAGTAGAATAGACCAACCTCATTTCTTACCGAGGTGTCGTAAAAGGCGACTAAGGTAAGTTGACCCACCGTGTGGTATCCGGTTTAGTAGAATAGACCACCCTCATTCTTACCGAGGTGTCGTAAAATACGACAGAGGTAAGTTGACGTCAGGCAGGCGGCCGGTCGTAAAAACGCAACCAAATCATGTATCAGCGTGTTTATAACATGTTGTGACGACCCCACTTGGAGTGGGATAAGGGCAGGAGGATGATGAGTTTATATCAGAGTTTCTATATCCAATGAATATTTTATTTATGGTAAAAATATGATGAATAATATAGCTTAATATTTCAGCGAGTTTATTACCTTTCATTGGAGTACTACATGGGAAGATCTCTCCAAAATACTATGATCAACCTTGGCATACAGGGTAATGTGGATGAGGCACTTTATCAATTAGGACTTGATATTGAAGAACTAGAAGAATTAGAAGAGGATGCTGGTCTCGGAAATGGAGGACTTGGAAGACTTGCAGCTTGTTTCTTAGACTCTATGGCTACACTTGGTCTTGCAGCTTATGGCTATGGTAAATTCTCTTATTATTAATTACATTAGGTTTACATAATTTCATATCCAAGCAAAAACTAATATACATAGCATAATAACATACATATTATATACATACAATAATCTTCAAGTAGTTAAAGAATTTCCACAAACTGCTATATTTATATAAGCACATTAACAGTTTGGCAAGAATTATAAAATGTAACCCACTACCTTCCACAATTTCCTTCTCGGCAAATTTAGTGAAAAATTACCCCAATATACATTTCTGTTCCTGTTCCTGGAGAAAAATTGGGATTTGGATCAATATATAAGTTTCAATCATACTAAATTTAATTTAAATTGCTTCAATGGATTGTGACACTACAGACAGACAATACAATATTGAATACAAGTATAGTATATACTTTTTTTACATATATAATATGATAAGACAAGAGATATGGTAAGACAAACTATACTTTTATAATATATTTATTAATATGAATAGTTTATATCAGAGTTTTACGCCGTGTGGTATCCGGTTGAATAGAATAGTACCACCCTCTTTTCTTACCGAGGTGTCGTAAAAGGCGACTAAGGTAAGACGACCCGCCGTGTGGTATCCGGCTGAGTAGAATAGACCAACCTCATTTCTTACCGAGGTGTCGTAAAAGGCGACTAAGGTAAGTTGACCCACCGTGTGGTATCCGGTTTAGTAGAATAAACCACCCTCTCTTACCGAGGTGTCGTAAAATACGACTAAGGTAAGTTGATGTCAGGCAGGCGGCCGGTCATAAAAACGCAGCCAAATCTTATGACAACATGTTTATAACATGTTGTGCCGACCCCACTTAGAGTGGGATAAGGGCAGGAGGATGATGATCAAACTATACTTTTATAAGTAAATAACAAAACAATATTTAATTTTTACAAAAGAACTACAGAGTTTTATATTCCTTAACGAAACCTGTCACAGAGTGATATAAAAAGCATTTCTTAAAATCATAATGGGCTAATTTGTATGCTGTTAATACCTATATTGTAAGAATTTTCTTAATGCAGTGTGGTATCCGGTTGAATAGAATAGTACCACCCGCATTTCTTACTGAGGTGTTGTAAGAGGCGACTAAGGTAAGTCGACCCGCAGTGTGGTATCTGGCTGAGTAGAATAGACCACCCTCTTTCTTACCGATGTATCGTAAAATACGACTAAGGTAAGTTGACGTCACGCAGACGGCTGGTCGTAAAAACGCAGCCAAATCATGTGACAGTATGTTTATAACATGTTGTGCTGACCCACTTAGAGCGGGATAAGGGCAGGAGGATGATGATGATTGTAAGAATTTTCTTAACTACTCTTTTCATTGCACTGTATATGTTACATTCACAAGACATTAAATTTAAAAAACCAATTGAAACTAATTGTACAACAGCATTAATGTGATTGAAACAAGTGGACAGAACCTGTTTTGGATGGAAGCCAATTCTCAATGTGCTTAAAATTTCTGTGAGGAATGAAGATTTACTTTTATAAATACCTTCTAAATGAGGGCGCTCAATATCCCTTGCTATAATGCAATGATAAAATGATTCATTCTTTCAACTGCATCAAATTTAGTAACTCAAAATATCCATCTGGGTATAGCAATGTCTGGAAAGAGTTGAAAATGAGCAAAATGTTTATTTCATCGATATGCTTGTTTAGCTAATCCTTTGGACTCAATTTTGACCCCCTTTGAACACATTTAATTAATTTCAAATCAAATCAAAATAATCTTTATTTATATAAGCTCTTTCAAGCACTTTTCAATCGTCAAGGATATTTATGAAGCTACAACTGGTTCGGAATGTTGCTCTTACCGGGATGAACCAGAAAGAAACTTGGCGGTCAATATTTTCATGTTCTGTGTGATGCTGAAAGGATTTAAAAATCCAGGCTTTTTTATCATCCAAATAATCTTCAATTTTGTAATATGCTTTACATATAAGTACATCTCTTATATATGTATAACTTATATATATCTCAACTTTGTACACATATCTCTTATGTTTGAACTATGCAATGAATCAATGTGATCTTCAGTTTAAAGACAATGTTTCTGAAGTCTGTACACACAAAAATTGGTGACCAGAAACTAGTAAATACATAAATAATAAATAAATATATCGGACACTTACACACAGTTGCCTGTCCTCAAAGTTACTTAATACTTGTATTATAGGTGGCAGATAGTGAATTTATACATATATAATGTTTAAATACATACTTAAATACAAAGATACACCCTGGCTTGACGAACCAACGAATTGTTTATAGAATAATTGGCCCTCTGCGAGACTCGAACAAGCGTCCTGCGGAGCTGAAGGCAGGGCAAACTACTGCGCCAAGGGGCCAGTCAACCAGTACTTAATAAATTATTTTAATTTTTCCATAATCAGAGCATTTTCAAATCAAATTATAATAAAAATCTTAACAAATAATTTGAAAACCCACTTTGTTGTCCATGTGTTGTTTATTGTGTGAAAAATTGATTAGCATCAACATCATCAGGTTTTCAATATGCTGAAATGATCAATGCTGATTATTGTTCAACACTTCGTCGGTAAATATATAGCACGACCTTAGCAGTTGATTTATTTAACCTAGTGATCTTGATTTGCCCTCCATGCCTGGCAGAGGGCAAACGGCGATCACACGTGAAATGCACTATCTCAGAAAAAACAAGGAATGATCAAATAAGTTTTATATAAAAATTACGTATCCATGAATAAATAAAGGTTAAAAGGTTACGGTTTACTACTACTTAGTACTTGTTACTATTTTCGTAAGCGTTGATTACATTGACATTCCATTATTACTTTCGCTAAAATTCGCTAAAAGTTTAGGTTATTATAAAAAGTATCTCTTGTATGGATTTAAATTGTTTTTTGTATAAATATTAATGAGCACAATAATTAAAAGTTTTCACTAAAATTTTTAAGATTGTAATTGTTTCTCGTTACATAAAAAAAAATATTTTAAAACTACCATATTATTCCGCGTGTATGATAATGAATACATAGATGGTTAATATATAGTAATTACGTATGGTATCCGGCTGAATAATAGACCAACCTCATTTCTTACGGAGGTGTCGTAAAAGGCGACTAAGGTAAGTTGACCCACCGCGTGGTATCCGGTTTAGTAGAATAGACCACCCTCTTTCTTATCAAGGTATCGTAAAATACGACTAAGTTATGTGACAGCATGTTTATAACATGTTGTGCCGACTCTACTTAGAGTGGGATAAAGGCAGGAGAATGATGTTTATAGATAGTAATTAGGTGGCTCAGAAAAATATAGGCTACAGATAATTTCAACGTTTCCAAAATTTTAAAAGACTAATCTCTTTTTAGGTATCAGGTACGAGTATGGTATTTTCGCTCAGAAAATTGAAAACGGGGAACAACAAGAGGAACCCGATGATTGGTTGAGATATGGTAATCCTTGGGAAAAGGCGAGACCTGAGTTTATGTTGCCCGTCAACTTTTACGGTCGTGTTGTTGATACTCCACAAGGCAAGAAATGGATTGACACACAGGTAAAAAGAAAATTTTTCAACTTATCTTATATTTAAATGAGTTCATCTTGTATGTATATATATTTTGGGAATCTCGGAAACGGCTCCAACGAGTTTCCTGAAATTCAGCATATAGGGAATTTTTTAGGGAGAAAAGTCGATCTAGCTAGGTTTTATTTAAAAAAAAATCATTTTATCCCTGTTTTTGGGCATTAAAAAATACTAAAATTTATATTGAATTAAATTTTTAAAGTCAAGTCATCATCATCTTCATGCCCTTATCCCACTCTAAGTGGGGTCGGCACAACATGTTATAAACATGCTGTCACATGATTTGGCTGCGTTTTTACGACCGGCCGCCTGCCTGACGTCAACTTACCTCAGTCGTATTTTACGACACCTCGGTAAGAAAGAGGGTGGCCTATTCTCCTAAACCGGATACCACACGGTGGGTCAACTTACCTTAGTCGCCTTTTACGACACCTCGGTAAGAAATGAGGTTGGTCTATTCTACTCAGCCGGATAACACACGGCGGGTCGACTTACCTTAGTCGCCTTTTACGACACCTCGGTAAGAAAAGAGGGTGGTACTATTCTATTCAGCCGGATACCACACGGCGGTAAATTTTTAAAGTCAAGTCAGCGTAGCTTATTCGGGGAACGGATGGTTGCGAGAAATTAAAATACCTAGGATCGAGCCGCACCTACCCTATTATTTTTTTTTTAAGTTTCTTTTTTTATTTTGTTAAAAATTAGCAAGCAAAGCTCGGTCACCCAGATATTTTTATTTAAGGGAAATAATTTAAGACTATAATAACCATTGTAAGTACATATAATTACCATATTTTATGCTTTCTTTTAACATACGGCTGTTATTTATAGAATTAGGCGTTACTTTGCGGAGATCCATAATACAAAAGTAATAATAAAATTATTTTGCTATAATCCGCGATGAATTATAGCAAAATAATTTTAATATTACTTTTTTAAATCATTTTATATTTTAAGATCTATCCATCTTTTCGATATTGTATGAAGCATTAAGCCATGAATGTTTATTTGTGTTTACTTGTTTTATGTTTCATACATACTTATTTTTAATATTTAAATGAGTTATTATTGTATGTATATTTATATATATTTTTGGAGTCTCGGAAAAGGCTTCAACGATTCTCCTGAAATTCAGCATGCAGGAGGTTTTGGGGGGAAAAAATCGACCTAGCTAGGTTTTATTTTAAAAAAAATCGTTTTATTTGTTATTTATATTTTAAAATCAAATTAAAATATATTAAATTGTTTTTGGGCATTCAAAAAAATCCAAATTTACTTTTAATTGATTGAATATATAAAACACTACTTTCGCCGTTAATTGTCAAGTCAGCGTAGCTTATTCAGGGAAGGGTCAGTCGCTAGAAATGCAAATACTTAAGATCGAGCCTCACCTACCCTATTATTTTTTCTATTGTTTTTTGAAGTTTCTTTTTTTATTTTGTAAAAAATTACCGAGCAAGGCTTGGTTCACCAGTTACTATTTTATTAACAAAAACGATATTTATTTTAATACAGGTGGTATTTGCTATGCCTTATGACAACCCAATTCCAGGCTACAATAACAATGTTGTTAACACTTTAAGGCTTTGGTCTGCGAAGAGTCCTATTGACTTTAATCTCCGTTTCTGTAAGTGTTATGCTATGTAAATTACACTTGCTTGAAGTCAATGTAATTTTTCACTAATACACTTTTTTTTCTATATAGTTAATTCTGGAGACTACATCCAAGCTGTTCTCGATCGCAATGTGGCAGAAAATATCTCCAGAGTTCTTTATCCCAACGATAACTTCTTTGAAGGAAAGGAATTGAGACTTAGACAGGAGTACTTTATGTGCGCCGCCACATTGCAAGATATCATTAGGAGATACAAAGCATCCAAATTTGGAAGCCGGGAAGCTGTGAGGACAACATTCGAACATCTTCCAGAAAAAGTTGCCATTCAGTTGAACGATACCCATCCTGCTCTTGCGATTCCAGAACTGCTCCGCATATTGTTAGATATAGAAAAAGTTCCATACGAAACAGCGTGGGATCTCGTTGTCAAGTGTTGCGCCTACACCAACCACACCGTTTTGCCAGAAGCTCTAGAGAGATGGCCTTGTTCCATGTTGGAAAATTGTTTGCCCAGACATATGCAATTGATATACCACATCAACTTCCTCCACTTACAGGAAGTGCAAAAACGCTGGCCAGGTGATGCTAATCGCATGCGACGCATGTCTCTTATCGAGGAGGAGGGCGAGAAGCGTGTTAATATGGCGAACCTGTGCGTTGTCGGCTCCCACGCTGTTAATGGCGTTGCGGCCATACATTCCGACATCTTAAAGGCGACTGTTTTTCGTGATTTCTATGAAATGTGGCCAAATAAATTCCAAAACAAAACTAATGGTATAACTCCACGCCGTTGGCTCCTTCTGTGCAATCCGAGCTTGTCCGATTTGATTTGCGACAAGATTGGCGAGGAATGGACTGTGCATTTGGAGAAGCTGCAACAATTGAAACGTTGGGCCAAAGATCCTGCTTTCCAACGAGCTGTTATTAAAGTTAAACAAGAAAATAAGCTGAGGCTCGCCGGATTGATAGAAAGAGATACAGGAGTGAAGATCAATCCCGCTTCTATGTTTGACGTACAAGTAAAACGAATTCATGAATACAAGCGCCAGCTTTTGAATATTTTGCACGTAATTACTTTGTACAATCGCATCAAACGCGATCCACGCGCCGTTATCACTCCTAGAACGGTAATGATCGGAGGAAAGGCCGCTCCGGGCTATTTCATTGCCAAACAAATTATTGCTCTGGCCTGCGCTGTTGGTAACACTGTAAGTACTGAAGATTCATCATCCTCCTGCCCGTATCCCACTCTAAGTGGGGTCGCCACAACATTTTATAAACATGTTGTTACATGATTTGGCTGCGTTTTTACGACCGGCCGCCTGCCTGACGTCAACTTACCTTAGTCGCCTTTTACGACACCTCGGTAAGAAATGAGGTTGGTCTATTCTACTCAGCTAGATACCACACGGCGGGTCGACTTTCCTTAGTCGCCTTTTACGACACCTCGGTAAGAAATGAGGGTGGTACTATTCTACTCAGCCGGATACCACACGGTGTACTGCAAGTACTGAAGAATAAACAATTTTATTGACAAAACCTTTATTCTGGGTTTGTTTGTGGCCATAATAGCTAACATCTATTGCCTTGTTGTAGGTCAACAATGACCCAGACGTTGGAGATAAGTTGAAACTTATATTCTTGGAAAATTACCGCGTTACTCTGGCAGAACGCATTATGCCTGCCGCTGATCTCAGTGAGCAAATTTCTACAGCCGGAACCGAAGCCTCTGGTACTGGTAACATGAAATTCATGTTGAATGGTGCGCTCACCATCGGCACCATGGATGGAGCCAATGTAGAAATGGCGGAAGAAGCAGGGGAAAATAACTTGTTTATCTTTGGAATGAGGGTTGACGATGTAGAAGCTTTGAAGCAACGCGGGTAAGACTAACTTCATGGTATCGTAAAATTGTTTAGACTTACTTCTTCTTCGGCAATTAGTACATGTACATGTTAATCTACGCAACATAAAATCGTCACCTTAACAAACAAATATAAATTATATACATTGCACATACATATTTCTAGACTTATAACAATCATACATTTTATACATTTTTTTATAAAAGTCATTATAAAGAGGTAACATTATTTTGAGTTATGATTTGGTGTTGTCACAGCATAATCAAAGTTCAGGTACCTCATCATTCTTCTGACCTTATCCCACTCTAAGTGGGGTCGGCACATCTTATAAACATGTTGTAACATGATTTGTCAAGGTATTATACGACCGGCCGCCTGCCTGACATCATTTTACCTTAGTCACCTGGTATCCGGGTGAATAGAATAGTACCACCCTCATATCTTACCGAGGTGTCGTAAAAGGCGACTAAGATAAGCGGACCCACCGTGTGGTATCCGGTTTAGTAGAATATACCACCCTCTTTCTTACCGAGGTGTCGTAAAATACGACTACTATACGTAAAAACGCAGCCAAATCATGTTACAGCATTTTTATAACATGTTGTGCCGACCCCACTTAGAGTGGGATAAGGGCAGGAAGATGATGATACATTTTTTTTAAACGACTTTTGTAAAACTTTTAGTCTTCAGTTTGTCTTTATGACATAAATGGCCAAAAGTAATAATAAAATTATTTTGCTATAATCCGCGATGAAGTAAAATAGAAAATATATATAATGCTTAATGCAGAGTGGACAATCGGTTATCATACCTGATACATGCAGGAGTCGTAAAAAACACATGCACACACCTCCACCACCGCCACCGTGATACACAAGCACTATATACGTTCACTATCACAAACTCAACAATCGTTTCGCCCCGCAACCGAAGCATCGTCAGGAGATAGACTCCACGACCAAAATCGCAAAGCAAAAATCGCAAAAAAAAGCAAAATTGGTCGTGGAGTCTATCTCCTGACGATGCTTCGGTTGCGGGGCGAAACGATTGTTGAGTTTGTGATAGTGAACGTATATAGTGCTTGTGTATCACGGTGGCGGTGGTGGAGGTGTGTGCATGTGTTTTTTACGACTCCTGCATGTATCAGGTATGATAACCGATTGTCCACTCTGCATTAAGCATTATATATATTTTCTATTTTACTTCATCGCGGATTATAGCAAAATAATTTTATTATTACTTTTGTATTATGGATCTCCGCAAAGTAACGCCTAATTCTATAAATTACATAAATGGCCTTTTCCAGAGACTTCCAAATTCCAGCTTTCTGTCTCCATATGTGACCTGTGGTCGTAAAAACACATGTTTATAACATATTGTGCCGACCCCACTTAGAGTGGGATAAGGGCATGAGGATGATGATATTAATATTTAACGTTGGGGAACACTGATCTAAACTTTTAAATTTTCTCGGATTAATTTAAAATCAATGACAGATACAACGCATACGAGTATTACGAGCGCAATCCGGAACTGCGACAGTGCGTGGAACAAATCCGCAGTGGGTTCTTCTCTCCGGGCGAACCAGGCCGTTTCTCTCACGTGGCCGATGTACTGTTGCATCATGACCGCTTCCTACACCTCGCCGATTTTGATTCCTACATCGAGGCCCAGGAGAAAGTTTCTCGAGTGTATCAGGTAATAATCAGAAATCATCTTTCTATCAATCAACTATAGGTATATTTATTCTATATTGAATAAAATATGTATAAAATTGTATTATATATTTTATCCTTAATATTTAAAGACATAAATGAATCTCGGAAACGGCTCCAACGATTTTCGTGAAATTGAGCATGTAGGGGGTTTTAGGGGGGACAAATCGATTTATCTAGGTTTTATTTAAAAAAAAATCTTTTTACCCCTGTTTTCGGGCACTAAAAAGTTACTAAAATAGAAACAGAAAGCAATAGATATGTGAGCTGTCAAATGCAAAGCTGTGTTAGCCTAATGGTAACACACGAATCAAAAAGTTTAAAACCTTTTTCTTATTTATATCTTAAAAATTTACCGAGCAAGTCTTGGTCTCCCAGGTACCAATTAAAAAAGTATATTTAATTATTCACACACACACACACACACTATTTTGGACACATTTTTTATATATATAAAAAATCAGTATTTCGTCTCTAAATGATTCATCGTATCATGCGTGAACAGATGAAACGATTTCGATAATTCTTTTTTTGTTGTGTTAATTAATGCCTGGATTGCCAGTTCTAACTAAAATGTAACTTGATTTTCGTCTTTGATTTGCATATTATATCACTTTTAATGCCTATTCGTAGGTATTCGCCCCTTCTAGTACTTTGGCTTTTTCTTTTAAAATGTATGTGCCTAATAGATATCTGAAATTTATCACGCGCTTATCTGTAAGGAAAAACATCTTGAGGAAACCTATATATCTTTATTTCTGAGATATGTGTAACTTACCAATCGCTTTCGAGTAGCCTAGCAGGTCTAAACTCCAACACGGCATCAAAAATCTTCGAGAGAGTGAAAGCCTTTACCTTGTTGTGGGTAGTAGTAAATCGCTGTAACTTAATTTTTTTTAAACGTCTTTTGATGGAATTCGTGTCAACCAGGATCAAGCAAAATGGGCAGAAATGGTGATCGAGAATATAGCATCTTCTGGAAAGTTCTCTTCGGACCGTACTATAGCCGAGTACGCGCGTGAGATTTGGGGAGTTGAGCCCAGCTGGGAGAAATTGCCAGCACCCCATGAGACCTAAACGTAGGCTTACAAACTCAACGTATATCGTATTAAAAAAAAAATTGAAGCATATATCCTAATCAGTAGTTCCTTATGAATTTATTGCTTCTTTAAAATAGTTATATAGACCAAGTAATATGGCTTTGTTAATTTGTTTAACGTGGTGATCCCTTAGTTTTTATATGAATTTCATTTACAAGCCGAGAAAATTGTTAAATATTTATCTTTAGAAACATCGTTACATTACGAATTAATGCATACCTAAGAATAAACAATACTAAGAATCTAAACATATACATCGGTTGCAATAAAAAATTGCTTCTCACAGCATTTTTTTAATTGCATCACAAATTATAACTTTCATATAATTGAACGTTACATAATCCATAGAACGTTTTTACTGATACAAAACGATTTGCTTTATTTACGAAAAAATAGAAAAAAGTTTTTAAAGAGTATTTAAATTTTTTCTTTTTATATAGGTACTTATTTCTTATAATATAATACTCAATTTTTTTTATTGTAATATTTGGATAATATCTAAAAGTACTTTTTGGCATGTTATTGCAGTAGAAAATAGTTTATTGTATTTTGAGTTTTTACTTCTTTAGGTATTAAAATATTGGATATAATTTTCTATATTGGGTGCTTTTACAGTAAATACATTATAAAATATATACAAGCATTATTTTAACTAACGGATTTTTATAACAGGGTTTTCCCATTTTTTTATTGGAAATTAATTACCAGTTTTTTCTATTTATATAACTAGTTTTAATATTGTTGTATGTAGATGTAGTTTTGTTAATGCTGTTTCTAGTGTATTTTTAATAATCATATACTCTGAAATTAATCTCAATTTTAAAGAATTCTAATTACATTAATTATATTTTATTATCAATCAATAGTTTAAATGTATTATCCTCTGAATAAGGCTCTAAATATAATTATAGTATTGATCCGTAAGTTGAGATTAAATTAGTAGATGTTGCTGTTTAATATAATTTACTAAAAAAACAATTAATTGTAATTATAAAACGTTATTGAAAGATTTAAATAAATTTACTTAACTTAACTTCTTAAAAAAGCCTAAAAGATTAAAAAAATTAAATGTAGAATAAATAAATTATTTATCTGTAGAGACCTAGTTGAAATTTATATGAGTAAGCGAAAGAGCAGCTCGTGTATTGTTTCTTTATATTTGTTAAAGTATGAATTGGATTTTATTGTTACATTTTTCTCTACTTTAATATGATTTTAATGTTTGTGCCATTTAAAGTTCCTCGCTTATTCGTTTCCGTGGTTTTAATACTATATTACTGTTAACTAAAGCAACTGTATTCGAACAATCAAATCAACATGGCCGTGACCGATCGACCTTTAATAGAGAATGAATTTAACTTTTGTTACCAATGGCTTTTACCATAGAGGCTAATATACTATGTAGATAACTGTTTCACTGATATTATTATTAAATACTTATAATTAATTCTTGTAATTGTGATTATTTTATACCACGCAAGCGAATAACATGTTAACGTAATTTGATATTGTTAATCTTTACAAATTCACTGCCTTTGTTGAGTATGTACTCGTGTTATCTTTATATGTTATTTATTGTCATATATTATATGATACAATTTTAATGAATGTTTTGAACGTTTTCGTGAACTATTTATACTGCTGCTATCTTAATTTGAATAAAGCATATACCTACTCATAAAGTTTTTTATTGAAATGATTTTTATATATATGATAGTTTAAGAATGTAGGACGTAGTTTATGTATAGGTAAACCGGCTATACTCAGGTCGCATTCTATTGGGTTCGCCCGACTAGTTTTTAGTCCATCCGGGGCACTTATTCACCCGATACAATAAGGCGTTAGTATAGCCAGTTTCTATACATAAACTATGAAACTACTCACGATGCTTTAAATTTAAAAATGTATGACGTACTAGCTGCTTGAATTGAATAATAAAAAGGAAGTGGATAATAAAAGCGTCAATGAATATCAATGGGCTTCCTTGTCGCCATCTTGAATTCACGGGAAGAGAGCGTGTAGTAGTTGAATCTCGATTTAACACGGTACGCCGTAAACGGTAAGCGGGACTCGCGGCTCCTGCGTGCGCAATTCACGTGTCTGCTCCTTTTATTTCGTCTGTTTTCGGCACACATCGGCAAGGATCGTCCCCTATTCGATTGTATCATGAACGAAACAGACTGATATATCTATACTGTTTGCACTTTGGATGTCATCGGCCCTGTATATCGTAGCTATTGCATGCAAAGTATACTACTTGGATCACTCTGCGACTTTAGCTTGGGCGGGTCGGTATTGCCGATCGTCCTATCGCGTGTGTTGTGGTGAATAGTGTTGTGGGAGCTACGCTGAGCCACCGCTCGCGTTTCTCAGGTAAATAGCCCTTCTTTATTTAAAACCCAATATGAGCGTACTTCTGTGTTACCATATACATAAATATATGGCTTAGCTCAAAACGCCGGCTGGGGACTCGGGGAGCGCGGAGCTACGATCGATAACGACATAGACCCGGGAAGGCGTACACAGTTTTATATCGTTTATATATCTTATCTTAGAAATAATTATCAAAATAACAAAACCAAATTATGCGAAACTACGATATAGTAAGCCATTTACAAATCAATGTCAACTGGTGCACGTTGACGTAATTTAGGAAGCGATTATACTTAATCAATTTGCGATAAAAGAGATATTTCAAACCCAATTGAAAAGTAAAATTAAATCGACAACTATTTTAAATTATCGAAACGGTAATTAACGTAAGTTAATTTGTTTGTTAAGGAGTTGCGAACATTCCGAAAATTAAATAAACCAAAAAAAATAATCATTTTATATCATTATGCTAAGCGTATATTTTGTCATTTGGTATTTAAAACTAGTAAATATAGTATCAACTTTTATACCGACGTATATATTTGAAGACTTAAAGTGAAGCATTTATTTACTCGTCAATTTTAAGAGGCTTGGGAAAAAGATGACTAATCATGAATCATGTAAAACAAAAATAACTTTAACAGAAATTGTTTAGGATGAAATTTTAATAAAGAGCGACGGTTGGATCAGTTAATGGACCACGCCTAAGGACTTGGATGTTAAACTCGTCAGTTGAATGCTTTTTGACAGGCGAGAGCAGACGCATCCATAAATAGACCCAATAGACCTAATTTCATAAGTTTGCGATATTAACCACAACGGTTCGTTGAATATCGCCTCAAATTCTGAACGATATTGAGGACGGTATTTCTAAGGCTAAATATCAAACAATCAACTGCATGGGTAACCGGACTTAGGGCATAGTAAGTGAAGTTATTCACGTACTAGCTGTGCTAACGACTTCGCCCGCGTGGAAATAAGTGTCATAAAATACCCCCGAATTGAAATTAGGAAAATAAAAATAGTTATTGTGAGTTAACAGTACGAGGTAAAAACATGCTGTCCCGGACTTTTTTGTAGTAATTGTGCTGATCTACAATTCTCTTAGCACATTCATTTAGTGAATCGCTGTTGGTGTAAGCGGTGCACGCGACTAATTCTACCAGCAGGAGATATTTTTTTACAAACGTCCAATTTCTTGAACACAATTTATATAAAACGGTAATATACTATTTACCTAAACCTTTCCAAAGAAATGCACTACCGTTTAGTAAAAACTGTATAAAAAAATATGTTAGTAGACTTTGAGAAAATCGATCACATACAAACAGACAGCTTTTGTTGGAGACTTAATAATAAGTATAGATATTGTATTATTTAAAAGGTAACGACTTTACAGTGATGCGATTTCTGGGTTGCAATATAGTGCGTTTTCCGTTCTGGTTTAGATATATAATATGATTTTTTTAATAAGCTCTATCCGCAATTATGCTCGACAACTTCAATCATAAAATATACTCGATCATGAACTATGATTTAATTATTGTTCCTGATGGAATAATGGGAATTTGTTGATCCTAATTGTTACATCATTAAATGTCTGTCTACAACTTTGTCTATCTAAAATTGTTAGAATAGTTATCAATATTGGCACTGAGGACTAGCCGTTAAAGCGACAGACAGACTCGTATTTATAACGCAATCCGCAACCTCGGCGATGCTTTTGCGCTAGCCCGTCCTGCCCGGTGATGCTGTAAAGGCCTTTAGGGCTAACAGCATACAGTCAATTCGAAAAAAAAAGTATTTATAATATTAATTTGATACTAATGCCGTATGTTACCGCATGAAACTATTCCACGAAAAGCACTTCCGTTTCTAGTTATAAGATAACATCGTGGTCAAACACATAGTAGCGTTTTCCGTTTATCAGTAACCCGGTCATTTAATCTTTAAGTTTATAAAAATAAGGTTTACTTTACGGAATTCCTACAAAATTATCTAGGTATTTAAAGTGCAAATACCTAGGTAAATTTATAACCAATACTTTTGTCCTGATGACAGATGCCGGTATTTTTAAAAACTTCTAGTGCGTTCAATTAATATTCACAAAAGCAGTTATAGATTAAATTAATACAAGAAGTCTTGTCTACTAAAACTAAGTTTGAAATCGTTTATTAATTATCTACAAGTATTTAAATGGCTGAAAATAGAAATGGAAAACGTCTTGAGGTAACCTGCATGTTGCTGAGATATGTACAACCTACTAATATGCATCGAAAAAGCACGGAAAGTCAAAATTCCAAGAGAGATAGAAGGCCTGTATTCTGCAGTGGGATAGTAACTGTCTTCTTTTCATTTTTCATTTATTGCTATTAACTTCATTTTTATATTACTACTACAAATATACCGCGGTTTCACCCGCGTACATACCGATCTCATGGCAGTGGAAAGTCGTAAAGTCGGACTATTGATTTATTTGTGTTAAATATATCATCAATAGTTTCCGCAGCGTATGCGATGACAGAGTTTTATGATTAATTTTTTACACCTTATTACATTTATACTACGGATCCCTATTTTTTCTAAAATTTAATATAGCCTATGTTGCTCAGTAAAGATGCAGCTTTCCAACGGTATAAGAATTTTTGAAATCGATCAAGTAGTTTTTGTGCGAAAACATTACAAACATACATACAATTTTTTCCTCTTTATAATAATAGTATAGATTGTTGCAAAGGCTTTGTTACGCTGTCGACAAATGTGCCCCCGAAATTACGAATTCCAAGAGGCAGATAGCCTTTTTAATATAAAATGTATTTACTTTATGTAGGTACTTCCTAAGATTATATCGCCGGTAATTCTTTAATTATAAAAGAAATCAGCATATTGGAATGCATAGAGACTCTTGATATGGTGATTTATCTTCGTAAAAGTTAAAAACAGGTTTCAATTAGATATTCGTAGAAAATTCATATAGACATCTGCATTCAGAAAGCCTGTTTTGTTCCATAAGAGCAGGTGTACAATTCAAGCCGGGTTTTGTGTCCCAAAAGAATTCAGGTAGAAAACAGCTTCAACTATTATTTTTTGCAATCTTTCTCTGTGTGAGGTAGATATTGTATTTCACTGGTATAATTTGGTCAAGATTTTTAACTGAGAGTTTTTATCGTCCACAGCAGTGTTTCAAAACCTTTTTTGTGATATGCCCCACCGAAAAATTTAATTTGCCCCTCTATGCAACATACATAGCTTTAAATATAAAAAAAATTGAATTGTTCACTTAAAAAAAGCTTAAATGGTATTAGGTTTTTCGTTAAATTTAGCAATGAAATCTAGCATTACGTTCAAATTGCCCGGAGCAACAGGGTTAAACTCGTATAGAGAGTAGGTATATTGTGAATTGACCCCCTCCCCTAACAATCGAATTGCCCACCTGTGTGCCCAACGTTGAGAAACACTTGTCTACAGTGTATTCCATGAATCTATACATAATTCAAATATCTATTTATTTATTTATTTATTTATGTACCATAAAAAATGTTGGAAAAACAAATGATTTGATTGTCTTTTGATAGTATGTACGTGCGTCCAAACATAATAATATTTTTGACTCTATTATTAAAAAATAATAATTACTGGACTTATGGAAATAAAATTGGCAATTTAAAGCCCAGATTCTGTGTCCCGTATCGTTACAAAATAATAGTGTTAATATTATTATTTGATAATTATATATTATATCAATCTGATAATTTATAGAATTAGGCGTTACTTTGCGGAGGTCCATAATACAAAACTAATGAGTATTATATAAGGATTAAATATAATAAGGATAATAATAATAAGGAAAATAATATTCTCATTAGTTTTATATTCAATCTGATTGTTGAAAAAGTATTGCTTCACACTAATCTTTTTTAATCCTGTTTTTAAAAAAACCTTCGTCAATGACTAAAACTTACTTCTATAATTTACATAAGCTTATCATTCTGAACATTCATATCTAATTACATTGTCTCATAAATTACTTTTACATTGCAAAATACGCTGATAGCGAGTTTGTAACTAGAGTCAAGCTCATCAAATTCTTATCCGCATCAGTGAGTAACGTAAGACGGTTCATCCGGATGTAATTTTATATAGTTAATATTCCAGTCCATTCCTTATAAAGAATGTACTGGTGCCTATCATATATTTCATTTTGACGTAAACGAAATTTCCATCTTACAAACACATAGTTAATTTTCTCTATTGCTTTTTTAAGGAAACCGAATTTATATTTTGCAGTTTCGGCTAATATACAATATCATTAATGTAACAATATAACCACTTGATGTAACAATAATGAATAAAATTATCTTACCAAATCAATATACGAGTAACTTTGCGTGTCGCAAAGGTGTAAAAATTATTAGTGTTGAGGTCTGAAGGTGTTGGAATGGCGACCACGCACCGAAAACCAGACCGTTGGTAATTGGTAGACTCCTTAGGTGGATAAAAGACCTTAAGAATATCGCGACTAATCTTGACAAAGATCTATGCTTAGCTGTCGATGTCCATAGATTGCGGAGTTAAAGAATGCCACCTAAAATATAACTAAATAAGAAGAAAGGTTTTTTTTATTTAATTAATATAAGATATTAGGATACAAATCGTATTATAAGTATTGTAATTGCTATAAAAATAACAGCACTGAAGGTTTTCTTTTCGCAAAAGTGCATTAACATTTGTAAATATCTATTAATCGATACTATCATATGTCTTTAAAGAATTCTCGCTTGCCCGAGTTTTAAATCCGCAACCCCTGTTAAGAGTCACATCCTCTCACGGTTTTAATATCAAGGCTATACCTAGTGTGTCTAAAATCTTTTTCCTGTCTAGCGTTCCGTGAAGATCGATATGTCTTGGGCTCTCAAAGAACGGTCTATACATACAGTAGTACATTGACTGTAGTACGTTCCGTCTGAGATACGTACATTCGGATTCAATATTATTTTTACATTACGATGCCTTCTGTCGTTGTAATAAAGTTCAAATTTGCTCAATTTTCTGTTATACACAGCGTGTAGAGCATAGCATAGCCACCCCAAGTCTAATTGAGAAACTCCCCACGACTATACACCCCCCGCCCGGTGACGCTGTACAAGCCGTTAGGGCTAACAGCATATTGTCAATTCGAAAAAAAAAAAAAAAAAAAAAAGACTATACACCCTCTCTTCACTTTATTGGTGTCAACTTTGTTAAGACGCTTTTTCGCTTTGACGTTATTAAAATATGCCAAGAGCTGGTTGGTTATACTAATATTTCTGTAACGTCTTTTGACATAAGAATTTAATTAAAATAACATATTAATATATAGCGTTCTAATAGAACCGCCACATGATGCTGTAGCTCAGTCTAACTTGTTTTCCCATTATTTTGCTACGCGTTATTTTTAATTTTTCGGTAACGTTGAATATATTAATTGAAATTATATGTTAAGGATGATATGATTAACTTAAATAACGTACCTATTCAAATTGATAAGGATTGATAATTTACGGGTACATAATTTAGACATACTTATTAATAAGCTTTCCAAATATTGGAGTGTATACAAACAAATAAAAACAAATGTCCACACACCATACAAATACCATGACCATGACCATACAAATAAAAACTAAAAAATAGGTAGGTATAGTAATTGAAGCTTTAAAAAAATATGATGTTCGCGGACTTTTTGTAGTCCTATAAAAGTAGAATATTTTTACCATAAATTTTTTAGATAAAAGCTTCCATGCGGGTTTACTAATTTTCAACAATCATCGTCATATTTAATACACAACCTAATAATCTATACACAAACACTTTTGTCATGAATCCTTCTTTCTAATCGTGAAAACCACATAAAAATCCGTTCAGTAGTTTTTGAGTTTATAGCTCACATGCAATAAAGAGGATGAGTTAAAATGGCTACAAAGTTTATGTTATTTAATAAAATGTAAATATATTCATAATTTTATCAACTTGAACGATTTAGAGCAACTAACTCTTAGATTTTCATAATGTCTGAGTAACACCAGTGGCTTTTATATTTCAATGGAAACAAAACCTGATACATACAACATCGCAAAATTATTGACGTCGCATGACCAAGTTAGTCATCATAATTATGGTTAATATATCCAACTTCTGATTCAAACACGGCACCTGCTACTACTGGAATAATTATAATTCTTACTTAGTAAGAACTGTACAAATCATATTATTTAACTTCTATCTGTGCCGCAGCTTCGTCCGCATGAATATCAGCGTGTCACAATTTTGTTCCTGAATTGATATTTTGAACATAAAAGTAATTATCGTGAGTTTTTTGAAGAGATTTTTAAATAACTTTCACCGTTTACTTAGTCCATGCGAGGAAAGCTTTAAATTTTGCCTTTTGCGCAATATTTTTGATTGGTAATCCTCTCCTAATGATCTTAGCGTTTTATAGTCTATAGTCTTCTTCGATAAATGGACTTATATTACACTCAAAGAATTTTTCAAATCGGTCCAGTAGTTCCTGAGATAAGCGCGTTCAAACAATCAAACAAATAAACTCTTCAGCTTTATATATTAGTGTAGATAAATAGAAATATACAGAGGTAAGTATATTTAAAGTGATGTTCGCCTAATATTATGAATGTCAGTATATCAATATATTTATGAGTATATACTCTGTAACGGTGAACTTAGCGCGTTAACCAATTTAGTTTTAATTGATTTTTATTTATCTTTAGATGGCTATATAAAGTGAAAGCTATTAACAGTGCTGTTGAAAGAATCAAAGATTCGAAGTGTTAATATATTTTACAAAAGCGTTATAATATCTAGCTGATGCTTTGCCCAATAAAAACGTTCACTCTTGTGAAATCTAAACATAACGCATGGCCATTTCTGGATAATGGAACCAGAAATAACTTTCCGTCACTGACGCACTGATTTTGTTTTCTCCATCACACTTTATCTGGGACTTAGTACAGATAAAGTTGTGGTTATTAAACTCATTGCTACAATTTTAATATTCTAACATTAACGTCATCGCGTTGAAAAACTTAGTAATTCACTGAGTTACATGATGTCATACCAAATGTGTGAATTCGCAACAAAGGCTATTATTAACTTTATGGTAAAACTAGCTTTTACCCGCAATTTCGTTTGCCTGGACTGCTGTCGCGTAATATTTTGATAATAGATGGCGCTTTACCAACGTCATCCAATTCCTGTAGAATTAACAGGTTTTCTATAGCCTATATGTTATCCCGGTGTATAAGGAATAATTATGCCAAATTTCGTAGATATTGGTTCAGCGGATTCGCCGTGAAAGAGTAACAAACATACATGCACACTCACAAACATTCGCATTTATACTATTAGTAGAAAGGAAGAAGAATGTGAATTATTGTCATATTACCAGGAGAAATTTGCAATTTATTAGCATTAAAAAGACATTGTTAATAATTTTTAAATTTTATTATTAAAATAATTTTAGTATGCTTAATGCTTAATAATATAGGTAGTTGAGATATTAGGTATTGATTGGTTCATTGCACGATTAATACTAAATGATTTGAAGAATTATAAATTCAAATGCCAGTGAAGTCATTGTCTGAATTTCTGGTTAGGATCGTGTATGGAACTTCCGGGATCCTTTGTAAGGCGAGCAGGTAATGGACTCAACCACACGTGTTCATAATCTATCAAAAGACTACGTGCATATGTTGAATTTGTATATATTATTCTTTATTATATTAAATTAACAGCCAAATATACTACAGTTGAGTTATGTCCCCCATCGAAAAGAGAATTCGGAGTTTATACCCACAAATATGCTCTAGTGCGCAATTCCGGGCAACACGTATCCAAGAATATAAAACACATAATTTATAGTATTAAGCGTTACTTTGTGGTGGTCCATGATACAAAAGTAATGAAAATATTATATTGCAATAATCCGCGATTATATCGCGCGATGAAATATCAAAATAATATTTTCATTACTTTTTTGTAGAAAACTCAAATCGCCCCATCCGAAGAATAAAGTCACATGTTTCTATGCTTATACATGTAACATGTGTCATTCTTCGGATAGGAAAAATGTGCCTTATTTAATGTTGGTGTCGTGAGGAAAAAATTGCAAAGCTTAAAAACAGTGCATTTGTCCTCTGTTATAATTTGAACGATTGCTATAATAAGTTTAATAGAATAATTTTAATAAATGTACATTGCAAAACCGTGTGTTTGAACGGCTAAAATATAAAATAAAATTTATATACTTATCCCTGATTTCTGAAATTCAATTTTAAACCGACTTAAATGCCTTTATTTTATGTGATAGTTATAAACATTAGCTAAACTTTCTGTATTTATAATTCAGTTATTTTAGCGATAGTAATTCATTAAACGAAGGGGACAGCATATTTCTAAGTGAGGGTTGCGCCCCTAAATTTACACGACTGCTGCTGATATGGGGTCACCAGAGTGTACTTTTCTGTTGTTACGAATTTAGGAGAACTCTAAATATATGCGCTTAACAAAACAATAACTATAATTCTGTTTTCATCACAATTAAGTATCAAAAAGACGACGTAATAACAATAGTTTCTGAGTTAGTAAATCGAGCCATATGCGTACGAAATAGTTATACAAATAATGTGTCAGTTGATAAATTAGTTATTTATAGCAGAATACAGTAGAAAATACTGACTAGGCGACGAAGCGTTATCTGGAATGTAAAATGCGAAAAGTAGAGCGCAAAAGCTCTGCTAGGGTCGGCGAATGTAAAACTTTGGATGGCTTTTGTGAGGCTTGACTATAGTTAAAACGACGTGGAATGAAGTTATAGTCAGTTTACGTAGTTTTTTTTACAATAACGGTTTTCACAACCTGCTAAGTCTACTACAGTAAATGTTACCTATTTATTCTCAGCTGTGATGGCAAAGCGGTGAAACCATGCGACTCTATCGGGAGGGTCTCTATCGGGACTAATGACTTTTCTGTTAAAACTTGTTTTATGTAATTCGATAATTGGATATATCGATAATTGCAAATTAACATACGTATATTTGATGTATATAAAAACATCGTAACCTTTTTAAATTATTAGAGAATTCTGGACATATGTATGTGTAACCCGATCCGCATTTGAGCAGTGTTGTAGATCTTTTTCTTCAAAAAATGGTGATAAGAGTATGTCTATATATCTTTATTAACAGGCAGTTACTTTAGTTTCTTATTTATACAGAGCGTTAATCAAATGTAAAGTTATGATAAGCCATTACTAATGATTTATCGATATATGTATGAGTATATATTACTTGGATTTTTTGTTTCAGATTCGGGCAAAGCCCGGCCGCATCGCGGCCAGTGAAGTTTCTTAATTTTGTCTGGCATTTGTCATCTCTGTGAGAACAGTGATCACTGAATCGGTGAAGTGTTAAGTGTGTGCACTATGACGAGGTTCACCGGATTCACGGTCCTCGTCGCGCTGCTCACTATAGGTAAGTCATGTTTATAATCCTTACTAATACTACAAATAGCAGTCTGTCTGTCTATTACTCTTTCACAAGCTAATTTAATTTAAACGAAATTCGGTTCAATTGAAGCTTATATACCGATTGCCGTATCGTATCCGGCTGAGTAGAATAGACCACCACTACAATAGACCACAATAGACCACTCATTTCTTTCCGAGGACTTGTAAAAGGCGACTAAGGTAAGTTGACTCACCGTGTGCTATCCGGTTGAGTAGAATAGACCACGCTCTTTCTTACCGAGGTGTCATAAAATACGACTAAGGTAAGTTGACGGCTGGCAGGCCAGTCGTAAAATACGTAGCCAAATCATGTTACAACATGTTTATAACATGTTGTGCCGACCCCCCTTAGAGTGGATAAGAGCAGAAGGATGATGATGAAGCTTATATACCGGCTCAACATATAGGATTAAAAAGCATTTTCACCTGCGATAGGAAAAAACAATTGAGGGTATTTTAATTCTAAAATCGACGCGAACGAAGTTGTGGGTACCACTAGTTAATTATAAATGTAAACTTACATTTATATGAATAACTAAATTGTTCATTTAAATATATTATAGTATTTCTATGTGATACCTTATTGCAGAAATTTATTTTTAGAAACTAAAGTATAAAAATAATTATATGGTAATGTTTTTTAGTTCTTTTTTTTACTTGTGCCAATGAGTAAATTGAATGTTTTTTGAATTAAGGCATAATTTAACGGGAAGAAAAAGTACCCACTGCGATTCTGAATCACCATCGCTAATACATCCTTTAACGTTGATAAAACATTTAAAAAAAACAAGGTACATATATTCAATTACAGAAATATTTTTGATCTACATATAATTTAAAGTAATTAAGAATTAAATAACGCTAATCATTAGCGCTTACTTCGGCAACGATTTTCCTCATTTAAAATCACCCAAATATTAATATGCTATACGTGCCAAAGCATTAATGGTTCATTAAAGGTTCAAGCATCTACACAAGTAGACTCATGACTTATAATTCAATGAACGAGAATAATTTGATATCGCCGTCTATGTTCAGAACTTACAAAATTGTAGACTCTCGCTCCCCGGAAACGCATCGTTAGGGACCTCGCTCTGCCGCGATCGATACGCAGCGGTGGGATGACGGGGAGAAAATTCACATTCGCCATCTGTTTGCGTCGCAGGAACTGCCCTCTATATAGCCGCAAAATTACACTACTTTGTTGAAGGTAAAACGTGTTTCACCGGAAAGAGGATAGCGTTCACAACTTCAAGTAATAAAAGGAAACACTAACGTTGTTACTATTTAGGAGAACAAAAAATAATTGTGTTAATAACACAATTATTAATAATTATTATTATTACTTATTAATAATAATAAATTGAAAAATTTTGTATGATGATGTATTCATCAATTAATAATAAAAAAATCTACATCATTCTCTTGCCCTTATCCCGCTCTAAGTGAAGTCGGCACATGTTATCACATGATTTGACTTCGTATTTTACGACCGCTTGCCTGACGTCACCTTACCTTAGTCGTCTCTTACGACACTTCGGTAAGAATTGAGGGTGGTCTATTGTACTCAGCCGGATACCACACGTTGGGTCAACTTACCTTAGTCGCCTTTTACGACACCTCGGCAAGAAACGAGGATAGTCTATTCTACTCAGCCGGATACCATCATACCACACGGCGGGTTGACTTACTTACCTTAGTCGCCTCATACGACACCTCGATAAGAAATGTGGGTGATCTATTCTTCTCAGCTGGATACCACACGGCTATTATTAATAAATTCCGTACATTTAAAAAAAGACTTATTAGTCTAGATTTAATTTAGATTAAATTTAAGTTACCTGTTGCATTTAAAAATATATACAAGTAACATAGACGATGTGATGACAAAAACTCCACAGGCTTTGAAACGAAGTTGCTTTAATGAAAAAATTGCATTTTTTATTGTGCGAAATTGTAACAAAAGCGATGAAGTCATGTTCTCATGGATACTAGTTGACTTTAGCATATTCTTGCCATTTATACAGTGTTTTCTTATTGTAATCAATATTGGACATGCTTCAAGTTTTCCCACAGAGCGACTGTATCTGACGTCCACAACCGGTTAGGGAGGAACAAGTGCAACGGGTATCGAATAAATTGAACGTCAGCTCAACTAATAATATCAAATATCTTTAATATTTAAATGAGTTAATCTCATATATATATATTTTCCGAATCTCGGAAACTGCTCCAACGAGTTTCCTGAAATTCAGCATGTAGGAGGTTTTGGGGGAGAAAAATTGATCTAGCTAGGTTTTATGTAAAACAATATTGTTTTATCCCTATTTTAGGGCATTAAAAAACACTAACATTTATATTGAATTGAATTTTCGCCATTAACTGTCAAGTCGACGTAGCTTATTCGGTTGTCGGGCAGCTTCGAGAAATGTGAATGCCAAGGATCGATCAAATTCAAATTCAAATTCAAATTACTTTATTTGCAAAAAACATGGTAACAAAGGTGTAATAAAATAGTAATAGTAACAACACGTTTAGTCATTAGCTGACATGCAAATATTATTATAGGTATATTTAGAAATTATGAATTATTTTATTATTATATATTATTATTATTTAATTATACTTTATTTATTTATTAAATTCAAAAAAATCTTCCACGGAGTAAAAACATTTATCTGTTAACCAGCAATGTATATGATTTTTAAATTGAGTCAAAGGCATATCTTTGAAGGATTGCGGCAATTTATTATAAATACGAATTATCATATGATAGCGACTCTTAGAGCTGAGAGCGGTTTTACAAAATGGGTAATGCAACTTGTCTGGATATCGCGTGTTGAATGAAACAATGTTAGAGCACACTTCAAAGAACTCCGTCTTATATTGTTTTACAAAGCATGCTATCTCATAGATGTAAATGCACGGAAGCGGCAATACTTTAAGATTCCGAAACAGTGGTCTACAGGACTGCGTTGGGGCTTTATTACATATTGCACGAATGCACTTTTTTTGGATTATAAATGCTCTATCGACATCACTAGCATTTCCCCATAGTATTATACCATACCGAATGACGGATGCTACGTATCCGTGATACGCTGTTAAAGCTGTTCTCAAGTCAGTTATTCTAGAAATCCTTCTTAACACATATACGAATTTGTTTATTTTATTGCAAATATTATTAATATTATACCTCCATGTGCAGTATTCGTCAACAGTTATACCCAAGAATGTCATTGTTTGTACTTCTTCTATAATTTTATTGGAATATAACACTGTGCTTTTAAGAACACTCATTTTTCTATTTTTAAATGTTATATATTTCGTTTTATTTAAACTTAAAATAAGATTGTTATTAATTAGCCATTTATTGATGTCATTTAATGTTTTATTTATTACACTAGAATTGTCATTATTCTTTTCACATGGTATGACAACTGATACATCATCTGCATACATTATACATTTATGTTAAGTGCAATTTGGGAGATCATTAATATATAATAAAAAAAGAAGTGGACCCAATATACTACCTTGAGGTACACCAAAAGGATTAACTTCTAACCCTGATCTAAACGTTGTAACATAATTTTTTCATTGAGCTTTGACATTTCAACCAATTGTGTCCTATTACTTAAATAGCTCTTTAACCATGACCAACATTGTCCCCGTAATCCGTAAATTTCACATTTTGTGAATAATAAATTGTGTGAAACGTAATCAAAAGCTTTCTTCATGTCGCAAAAAATAGTACAAGCCGGATTTCCTGTATCAATGTGCTTAATAATCTCTTTCACTAGCATATATACTGCCATAGTAGTTTATTTTTCTTTCTGAAACCCAGTTTGTTCGTGTTTAAGTATCTTATATTTCTTCACGAAGCTATTTATTCGCTTAGCCATTGCTTTTTCAAAAATTTTTGAAAATACGGAGAGTAGTGAAACTGGTCTATAGTTATTCAGATCAGTAGTGCATCCTTTTTTATGTAAAGGTTTAATTATAGACGTAGTGAGCCGTGATGGAAAAGTGCCACATAAAAAAGAAATGTTTATTAATTCACTTAAAATCGGTGATATTTCATCAACAGTTTCCTTTAAAATTTTAGTACTAATTCTATCGACACCAACTGAATTTGTATTTTCTCCAACTAAATAATCCCAACTAAATAATTATTATTTTCTTTCTTTTAAGTTTTTTTTTGTAAAAAATTACCGAGCGAAGCTCGGTCACCCAGATATTTTAATATTTAAATGAGTTAATCTTGTATATACATATATTTTCTAAATCTCGGAAACGGCTCCAACGATTTTCCTGAAATTCAGCATGTAGGGGTTTTGGGGTAGAAAAATCGATCTAGCTAGGTTTTATGTAAAAAAAAATACGTTTTATCCCTGTTTTGGGCATTAAAAAACATTAACATTTATATTGAATTGAATTTTCGCCATTAACAGTCAAGTCGGCGTAGCTTATTCGGGGAACGGGCAGCCTCGAAAAATGTAAATGCCTGGGATCGATCCCCAACTAAATAATTATTTTTTCTTTTTTTTAAAGTTTTTTTTTTGTAAAAAATTACCGAGCAAAACTCGGTCACCCAGATATTTTTCATAATGTTAACCAACGTCGTATGGTATCTGGCTGAATAGAATAGAACCACCCTCATTTCTTACCGAGGTGTCGTAAAAGATGACTAACGTAACTTGACCTACCGTGTGGTATCCGGCTGAGTAGAATAGACCACCCTCATTTCTTACCGAGATGTCATAAAAGGTGACTAAGGTAAGTTGTCCCTCCGTGTAGTATCCGTTTGACTAAAATAGACAGCCTTCTTTCTTATCGAGGCGTTTTAAAATACGACTAAGGTAAGTTGGCTTCAGGCAGGCGGCCAGTCGTAAAATACCTAGCCAAATCATGTGACAACATGTTTATAACATTATGTGCCAACAACACCTAGAGTGGGATAAGGGCAGGAGGATGATGTTCATAAAGTAACCCATAACTAACTTCGTTGGAGGCTAAATTGAATTATTATTTTATATTTAGATGCAAAATACAAACTTAGAAAGACTGTAGCTTTATAGTCCTTCATTAATTTCTTACCTAGATTAACTGCATTCTACGATTTTCTATATGTGGCACTTAAATTTTTATTATATACCATGTCTGTGTATTAGTAATGATTGAATATAGGCAACTTATTTAGTAACAAAGCTAAAGCGAGTGTTAAGGCATTGTTTTGTATACATTACATAACATAAGGTTGATATACATATTCTGTTTGAATTAATTTCCATCCCAATTATAGGAAATAACGAAGTCTACTTTATATTATTGTAAAGGTAACTTAGAAATCTAAACCTGATCTTATTATATGTATGGCAATATAATTTCTTTAAGGCTTATATCTTCATCTTCATCTTACTGCCCTTATCCCACTCTGAGTAGGGTCGGCACAACATGTTATAAACATGCTGTCACGTGATTTGGCTGCGTTTTTATGACCGGCCGCCTGCATGATATCAACTTACCTTAGTCGTATTTTACGACACCTCAGTAAGAAAGAGGGTGGTCTACTCTACTTAATCGGATACCACACGGCGGGTCAACTTACCTTAGTCTCCTTTTATGACACTTCGGTAAGAAATGAGGGTCCTCTATTCTACTCAGCCGGATACCACACGGCGGGTCGACTTACCTTAGTCGTCTTTTACGACACCGCGGTAGGAAATGAGGGTGGTCTATTCTATTCAGCCGTATACCACACGGCGAATCAATAATAAGGCAGTTAAAGCTTATAGAAAAAAATTATATCTTCTATAAATAACTTTAATTAATACACTTTCGTGGAAATATTGTGATGTGTGTGTATCCATCATTCAAATTTAAATAATATTTTTATATAAAGAACACGAATCAAATACAAGCGGCTACAGGATAACATAAATAAAGTGAATTAAAACGAATTTGTTGAACACAAATGATGTTCAAGGCGAAAAACCATATTTGAGTAGTCATTTTATAATTCGGTCGCAGGAGAGGCGGGCGGCGGGAGATGTATCCCCTCGCCCTATCTGCGTGCGTCGCTCAGCAACAGTAGTCTGTAGTACGCATGTCGATTCATTCTGGAAAACGTCAATTTGTACACGCTTTATATTTGACTAGCAATCGTCAGCGGCTCCGCCCGCTTGAAAAGATTAAAACCGTAATAGTCTTTTGATAACCATAAGAAATGGTTAAAGTGGATTAACCTTAAAAGCTATACATATGCTGTAGCTGATTTTTATTTAGAACTTTTAGAGGGGCACAATTTAGTAATACATGATATTTGAACAACTATAACCGTTTACTCAGCGCACGCAACGAAAGCTTTAAATTTTGCCGTTCTCGTAATAGTTTTTATTGCTGCTCCTCTCCTACGCATCTTAGCGTGATGTTATATAGCCTGTTATATAGCTTATTTACCTATAGATGTTATAAAGCCTTCCTGGATAAATGGATTATTTTACACTGAAATAATTTTTCATATCGGTCCAGTAGTTCCTGAGCTTAGCGCGTTCAAATAAACAATCTCTTCAGCTATATTAGTATAGAAGTATAGTATACTTTATATATTAGTATATATATATATATATATATATATATATATATATATATATATATATATATATATGTGTATATATATATATATATATATATATATATATATATATATATTTCAAATTTTGTTACAACGGTATCAAGCACCGTTGACAATACAATAAAATAGATAAATAATTTAAAAATATAAAAAAAATTATTCAACAATCAAATGCAATACCTAAAAATTGGTAAAAAGTAGAGTTGAAAAACACAAAAACACGCTTTTGAACAAAAAAGTAAAAACGGGTTTTTTTGATTGAGGTTTTGGGCTATCTTTTTCATACCTAAACATCGAGCACCATACAATAATTTTTGTTAGTTTGCTCTTTTCAGCGCAAAAGCGTGTTTTTTAGTTTTTAAACGATTTTTTGTTGTTCGTGCGCGTTCACTTCCATGTTAAAATACCAATAAGATAGTTAAAATATTTTTTTTTAGTATATACGGTCATTCCTAAGCCCTACATAGATTAAGTAAGGGATAGAATGTGTTATAGAAGCATTCTTCTGAATCTGTGGAAGGTTCTGTAGTAACATTTAACGATTTTATATTGTGTAGTATCCGGCTCAATAGAATAGTACCACCCTCATTCCTTTCCGAGGTTTCGTAAAAGGCGACTAAGGTAAGCCGACCCGACGTGTGGTATCCGGCTGAGTAGAATAGACCAACTTCATTTCTTAACGAGGCGTCGTAAAAGGCGACTAAGGTAAGTTGACCCACCTTGTGGTATCCGGTTTAGTAGAATAGACCTCCCTCTTTCTTACCGAGGTGTCGTAAAATACGACAAAGGTAAGTTGACGTCTGGCAGGCGGCCGGTCGTAAAAACGCAGCCAAATCATGTGACAGCATGTTTATAACATGTTGTGCCGACCCCACTCATAATGGGATAAGGGCAGGAGGATGATGAATACTTAACCGTAGTAGGTACTTGAAACAGTCAACTTGAATAAAGAATATTTGCATTTGATATTTATAATAGTGTCGTGCTTAAAGTGTGGTCAACTATGTTAAAAGAAAAAAACATCTCGACGCTGTTTATTTTACTTTATTTTATAGTATGGCTTAACACGTTTATATACTGTGTGGGCGAGGCCGACGACTTCGCAAATGTTTTAGTCTCGCCGTAAACACGCGAACCGTTGGCCTTTGTAGTAAGAAAAACCGCGACTAAAACTTCTAATAGTCTATTGTGCATGGTAGTTAGACATAAATGTTAAATATTATACACTCAGAAACCGGATATGCCTTTGATATGCCAATAAAAGCCAATAAAAATAAAATAAAATTAAAATTAGCTTCGCACTATTCAGTTTCCATGAATAAATGAATTAAATCTGTAGACACGTTACTTTCACGGATTTTCGTTCTAAAGAATAGCTCTGTTCTTGTTATTTCACGTCAAAGAAACAATAGTTCATGGCATACATTTTTTAATTTCATCTTCTGTACATTAATCTTAATGTCATCTAGGTTTAAGAGCTAATCATATTGTCAAAGAGCCTTCATCAATGTAGCGTAAATCGGGAACTAAAGGTCGATGGGTTCTAAGGAGCGGCAACTCCTCACAGGAAAACGAAGCGTAACTTTAATTTGTAAGAAATTTAAAATTAGTTGTTTCGAAACCGGTAAATATCGGCTGCAACTAACAACGGAAACGTATCATGTGCATTGCTTGAATAAACACGAAAAATGTTGCAATTTTTTTAAACTTATAATATTCAGTTTAGTTTCAGTTTAACAACACAATATTATTAGAACTTAGTGTGACGCCGTGTGGTATCCGGCTGAATAGAATAGTATCACCCTCATTTCTTACCGAGGTGTCGTAAGAGGCGACTAATATTCTATTTACTTTATCGCAGATTAAAGTTAAATAATTTTATTACTTTTGTCTGTACCAGTTTAATATAAATTCCACGCCTTCATGTTCAAGCAGTATATACTACGGGATCAATTGTCCAATTTAAAGCATCTTACATGCCCGCCTGCACACCCAACCATTATTACTAGTCTTTAACTTCCATTTATTAGTCTATTAATTGACTGGCCCGTTGGTTTAGTGACCCTGTCTTCAGCTCCCCGGGTCGCGAGTTCGATTCCTGCCGAGGGCCAACATTTTCTATATAAGAATTTGTGGGTCTGGTTGTATATTTTTATTTAAGTTTATATTTAAAAATATATAGGTATAATCACCAGTTGTCTGTCTACCACAACACAAGTATTAAGTGACTTACTTTGGGACAGACGACCGTGTGTGTCCCATATATTTAAAAAAAATAAAAATATATTACATCTATAGAATATGTAAACAAGCTGACAATCGAAACCGAAGTGTCACCGAATCCAACCGCACCGTATCTAATTTCAATGTACTTACATTTAAAACTTCAGAAACATTGTTGTCAATAGTTTAACGATTCTCACATCAATATTTTACTGCAATTTGTATTTTATGTATCCTGAATAGAATAGAACGACATTTCTTACCGAAGTGTCGTAAAAGGCGACTAAGGTAAGTTGACGTCAGGCAGGTACGTAGCCAAATAATGTGACAACATGTTATAACATGTTGTGGCGACCACACTTAGAGTGGTTTAAGGGCAAGATGATGATGAATTTGCACTTTGTGTAACTTAAAATAATATATAGCAGGCAGAATACGGTATACTTTGCGGAATTCCATAGTACTGATGTTATGAAAGATTTATATTGCTATAATCCGCGTTTGATTAGGAATCTATGTACTGCTAAGTGCAGGAATCAGACAACGTTCGCATACCATATACATTACGATTTTGTAGTGGAGCGTATCCTATTGATGATGCGGTTAAAGGCGAATCTATCGTATACATTGTCGTAGTGAGTCTGTGAAGTGCTTTTGTAGTGTGTTGTTGCCGGCATTTTGTGATACGTGTGGTGACTGGTCCCGCATGCAGCATTAGATAAATTCTCTTAAAAACCCGGATTATAGCAAAATAATTCTATCATAACTTCTGTATCATGGAACTTTAGACGTTACTATGTGGTATTGCGAAGTACAGAAAAATGTTCAATTACATACTTGATTTTAATTCACGGTGAAAATAAATAAATAACTGACCATTATTCTACTTTATCCCTCCAGGATCGGTAAATATCACGTCCGGTAAAGCTGTAACAGCCGTCAGGTAGTAACAGAATAATTTATAGAATTAGGCATTAGTTTGCGGAGTTCGATAATACAAAAATAATGAATTATTTTTTTTAATTATTGAAGATATAATTTTATTAAGAGAATATGTAATGCTAAATGTCGAGTATACTATCCATTCTCGTACCTAATACATGCACAATTCGTAAAAGCTCATGGACTACCCACTACCAATAACACAAAAATATACAAGCACTGCACACATTCAGGATACGGGTTGAAATGATTGTTGAGATTGATTGATCGAAAACAGACCGAGCAACAGCAACATGTGGTGGCCCAGTACTATTATAGAATTCAATAAGCTTTTGCAAACACTTTTGAGTCGTAAAAATATAGTAGGGCTAGGTATGTTTAGATAAGTTATAAGTATCACTAAGTACTGTTTTTAACCTGAAATAAATCGTTATATTTCTGATATATAATGCATAACATTTGATCCTTTCAGCTCCATACAGGACTACGGTTTAATAATGTAAAATTGAAAATGTTTAAAAGATTGACCGCCGAGTTTCTTTCTGGTTCTTCTCGGTAAGAGCAACATTCCGAACAAGTTGTAGCTTCATTAATAATATTGATCCTTGAAAATTCAAAAGTGCTTGAAAGAGCTTATTTGAATAAAGATTATTTTGATTTGATTTGATAATTGATTTTGAAACACCAGTTTTAATATCTACAAATGAAGTTCTTCTGCAACCGATGGACGTCCACTGTTAGACATAGGTCTTTTCATGGGATCTCCATAACACACGATTTTGTGCCGCTTGTATCCAGCGACTCCCCGCGATCTACTTGAGGTCGTGAGTCCATCGCATAAGGGGTTTACCCACGTCGTCACGATCGGTGAGAGTGGAGGCTGTGGCCATTCCTTTCGACCCCGAGAGAAAACGGAGCTTGCGTCCGTAACAAGCTCCGTTTTCTCTCTCGTACTATCTTACTATATTTTGTAACTATCTCGTACTATATTTTGAAGAGCACGATGTGCACAGCACTTGAGAGTCTCTGGTGCATTTCGCCAGAGATCCCGGGACCTCTCTGCTAGTGCGGAATGTGTCCATCGAGGGGGTTTTAGTGGGAATAGAAATCCCCTCAGCCCTAAGAGTTCCGGTATCTTTTTGAAGATTTCCCCCCCGTAAAAAAGGGGCTCTACCCACACAGCGCTTTTCAGTGCGGGGTCGCCATTCCAACATCTTGAGGCCCCAATACCCATCGGTTCTCCGCACTATGTGCATCGCCCATCGCCACTTCAGCTTCGCGACACGCTGAGCTACTAGTATATCGGTGACTCGGTATTCCATGGATCTCCTCATTTCTGATTTGATCACGTAGAGATACTTCGAGCATAGCTCGCTGCATCGCCAGCTGAGCGACTCTGAGCCTTCTGAGACCCATAGTCAACGACCACGTTTCGGATCCGTATGAAATGAACTGCTTCTTGCATTATCTTGGGCATTATCCGGTCTATCTTTCTATTACGTAGATCAACAAGTTTTTTAATGTTACAAGATGTTGTCATTGTTGTGTAATAGAGATAATGATAGTGAAGATAACAATTCGGTGGTTGAGCTAGGAATCCAGTAAGGTGAACGACCGCAAAATTTAATGTTCTCAACGATTTACTCATCAATATACAAAGGCATGTGCTAACTCAACGCTAACTAAAATTACTCCATAAAACAGATGCTACGAGTAAATACTCATAGCAATGAAGTTGTTATTAAAGTGCTTTATACATTCAAGCTTACTATTTTGTATCGACGTAGTAAATATTCGTAAAACATTTTTTATTTATTCTACGTTTACTACAAATTTTCAATGAAACAATTTTCGTTCGAAATTATTTTATTGAAGGCAAAATTGCGAAATAAAATCATTCTCCTACCTTTATTCCACTCTAAGCGGGGTCGGCACAACATGTTTACAACATGTTGTGCCGACCTCGCTTAGAGTGGTTGATTGATTTTGCTAGGTATTTTATGACCGGTCGCCTGCCTGACGTCAACTTACCTTGGTCACCTTTTACGACACCTCGGTAAAAAATGGGGGTGGTCTATTGTACTCAGCCGCATACCACACGGCACAAAATTGTGAAATAAAAACTTTATTTATTTATTATTTATTTCTTGTATACCCCCTTGTTACTTAATAATAAATATACTGAATTACAACATTGACAAAGTTCCTGCTTGTGCAAATGTGCTGCAGATAAACCTTTTGAGAAATGTATTTTTGCATTTTGAGAATTTATTATGTAATACCTTTTCTTCATGCAACGAGTGTATTTTTATATTGAGGCGTAATTGCAGTTGATGCCAAATAAATGATTAACTCTTTCGTTTGACTTTAATAAAACAAACATAAACATTTAATATTTTATTTTGTTTGAGGTTTTTGTAACACACATATACATACATTTATTTTTCACACTATGAAGTTTTATTATACAAACTCAGTGTGGCCCACGCCTACTGGGGGCAATTTCATTGTTAATCTTTTTACTACCGGAAGCAAGTAATTGGTAATCTTCCATAAGAAAGATTATGGTTGGGTATGACACAAAAAAGCTTGGGAAACACTGTACCGAATCAATCCTAAATACACGCAATGTGCTTTTAATAAGAGTTACAGAGTGTTCACAAAGGTTCTTCATAAATTATTATAACATTTGAAGCCAACTACATTTGACGACATTTCACTCTGAATTTGTGCATCACAATGCACCGTAACATGTTAAACCAAACACCACATATTCAAAGGAATTCATAACATTTTACGATGTTCGTTCGCCTGGAATTTGTTGCAGTGTACCGTTATCAGAGAATTTACATAATCGTTTACTTTGAAATCTCATTTAAAAAAAATAACTTGTAAAAAGAAACATATGTGTTACAAATATTTTGTGCAGTATTGGTATTACGTACATTAAGAAAAATTTTCATATCAAAACTGATAGATGAAGACTTGATATAACATAGAATGCTACATCTTAGATATATCAACATACATAAAGTAACGGCCTGTTACTATCCCACTGCTGAGAATAGGCCTCTTCTCTCCGTTTTGGGAGAGAAGGATTGGAGCTAAGACCTACCACGCTGCTCCAATGCGGATTGGTAGGTTACACATACCTCCAGAATTCTCTAGAGATATGCAGGTTTCCTCACGATGTTTTCCTTCACCGAAAAGCGTGTGATAAATTGCAATTATCAATTAGACACATAAGTTTTAAGAGAAAAACTCATTGGTGTCTGCCCGGGTTCGAACCCGTGATCGTCTCTAGAGATTCACACGGTCGGACCGCTGGGCCATCACAGCTTTTTTTACATACAACATACATAGTCTTGTGAATATCAAGATTTTTAACTTGCTTGTCGTGACTATCGACTAACTAAAGTATTAATTATTTCTGTAGTTACGTATTGAATGAAATTTCATTTTTAATTTATAATAAAGCGGTACTGATAACAATTTTAACAGCATTACTCGTCGGGATAACTGGGTACGGAAGGTGTAATTTATGAGAACAAAAAATAATCGTGTGTGATAAAACAACACAGTTACTATATTATAGAGAGCCAGCTACTGCGCTTATCGTTTTTATATCATCCAAATTACAATAACATTTTTGCACTATCATTTTGGTCCAAAATTCGCCAGATAAATAAAATCAAACGATGCGAACATTCGCAATGACCTCATTACTAAAGTTAATATATTTTATCGTTGTTATTTTAAAACGAATTAAGTTCTGTTATCGCGAATAATAAAAAAATCGGTGCGGTCAAAAGTCATTGATTGATTAGATGAGTTTAAGAATGACTATGGTTAAGAAAATCTTATTCTTAAATATCAATAAGTATTACACGCCTGCACCGCGTGTTGCAAGTAGTATTTAATAACTCCAGTATCAAATCTAGCGGTGCATTAATTGGAATAGAGCTCGTCACAGCCAGTATTGGGAAAAGGAATAATTCTTCTTATTATTTTGTATGTGACGTCGTAGCTTGCGTACGTATGAGTAACGTACAAGCGAATTCTAGTTCAACCGCGGTATACATACTTAAATAGGCCCCCTGTTTCCTTGTATCTGTTGAATAGTTAAGTTCAATCCACGTCTTACAAAGCTCTATCGTCGCCAAACTTGGAATCGCTGTTTACATAATTTACATCAAAGTTTTCAATACACTACAAAATACGATTTTACGTTGATATGAATATTGAAAATAACGCGTACGCGTAACTTTGGAGTACACGTCCAAATCGTTTCAAGCCATAATTGAAATTTTAAATTAAATTCGATGGCCTTGTTTGTGAATGCCATGATTACAGGGCTAACTAGTAATCACTTTGCTTTGTTATGAGTGTTGTGAATGACGATAACTCATACGAAGAGAACACTTATATGCTTAATATGATTTTGTTATGCATAGAATATGCATAAAAAAATCTATAAATAAATGTCCATTTTCTTTACTGTAGCAAGCAAATGACGCTGCGTATTTCAAGGCAAACATCTCGTTATATAATATCATTTTTTTTTAATAAAATCAAATTGAATTAATCATTCACCTAATTTTAAAATTCCTTTATCCAAGCATGAAGATGAAGTATATTCATGACAATCAGAACATCTTAAAGCGCTATAACAATCAACCGACGATGCAATGTGCGTCTTAAAATGCGAAGAACATTAAGGGCCTGTTTCACAAGTTACTAATAAACTGTCAGTTAGCTTATTCGGAACATATCTAACAAATATCTCGGAATTTTGCGTTTCTCAGGTTTCTGATAGACTTATTCACCACTTAAAGCCCCTAATAAGTTAACAGGTAGATCATGTGGCTGTTATTTTGTTTATCTGCTGGATAGCAAATACCTATTTCTAAATGGCCGTCACTTTTTTTAATTTTTAACTTTTTAGTCTCTTTTTAGAGACATTTATCTGCTACTTAGTTTATTTGTCGGTTAACTATCCGACACTTTATCAGTAACTTGTGAAGGCCCTTAGCCTAATATGGTGTCAATATTATAAACCCACTCGTTTAAGTTATAGAATGAGTTCAATGTCATTTAAACCAACGCAATATTTGTTAAAATCAAAATAGAACACACACTTTCATCCTATTTCTACAAATAATTAAAATTCTATTTTTTGCACATTTCTTTGTCGATATTAACTGTCTTAGTTTACAAGATTTTTATCTTGATATTTTCTATGTAAGCCAGGTGGTATAGCAGGTGTCGTTTTATCTGACTCTGCCAGTTGTAGAGCCCACGGCCCACATGCTATGTTTTGATTGCGACATTACAAACGGCTTTTTGTTTTTGCTCTGTTTATTTAAGTATATAAACATTCTTTTAAGACAGTTATAATAATTTAATAAAAATATCAAAATTAAGTTTTTATTACAATAATAATTTAATTTTGGATTCAAATAATTTCTTTGATTGAGTATCCTTACTTAGTGATTTGGTATCCAAAACAAACTAATAAGCACTGCACACATTTACCACCACAATACCGTTTGCAAAAGCGATTGCTTTGCGATTTTGTCGTGGAGTCTATCTCTTGACAATGCTTCGGTAGCGGGGCTAAACAATTGTTAAGATTGTGGTGGTGAATGTGTGCCGTGCTTGTGTATTGTTGTGTTATCGGTGTCGGGTAGTGCACTAGTTCTTACAAATTGTGCATGTATCAGGTATGAGAACGAATAGTACACTCTACATTTAGCATTACATATATTTTCTTTTATCTTGGATTATAGCAAAATAATATTCTCATTAGTTTTTAATGATCTAGTAACAAAAAATAATATTATTTCGAACAAATCAAGTTCAGACACTAAAAATGATGTTGAAAGCTATTTAATTGACATAAAAAAAGGATTTTATTCATTTATTTCTACGTAATAGACTACAAGCTGAGATTCTTGTGCACGTGCATCTGTCTGTCGGTCGGCCAATCACTTGTGAGCGCCGTAACATCTGTCTCATAAAGCTCGGAACGTTTTTTTTTCTTTTTGGCCCGAACGCTATTTTTTACAACACCGACCATACCGTACGTCTTTCTCGCTCTACTTTATAAGTCCGTTAAAATATGAGAAATCTACAAACAACATTTTGTCCTTAGTAGTATAATATACTAGCAATCGCCAGCGGCTCCGCCCGCGTGGAAAGATTAGAACCGTAATATAGTATTTTGATAAAAATGGTTAAAGTGGGTTAAACGTAAAAGTTCTGTCGCGGACTTTTATTTAGAACTTTTAGAGAGGAACAATTTTGTAATACATGATTTTTGAATAACTTTCACCGTTTACTTAGCGCACGCAAGGAAAGCTCTTAATTTTGCCGTTATCGTAATATTTTTTATTGCTGCTCCTCTCCTATTCATCTTAGAGTGATGTTGTATAGTCTATAGCCTTCTTCGATAAATGAACTATCTTACACTTAGAGAAGTTTTTAAATCGGTCCAGTAGTTGCTGAGATTATAGCGTTCAAACAAACAAACAAACTCTTCAGCTTTATATATTAGTATAGATAGATATATCGTAATAAAGCGGTAATTTACCTTAAGTAAGTGTATGAATGTCATACTATGGCAGTAACAATATTGCATAACCAGTTGATTGAAAAAAATTTAAACCGTTAAATTTTCGTACGCTACATATCTTTTACAAGTCTACATCAATTGAATTGTTAATTATTATTATACTAGAAGTTAACGAAAACAAAAACGGGTAAATAAAAACACAACTGTTAATGCCATTTAAATTAAAAACAAAGCGGCGTCATTCACATATTCTGAGGTCGATACACCGAGGTCGGTTTAGTATCGTTCTAGTAAAACTAGGCCGAGCCTTTAACGAGTGCGAAAGCGCTTAAACTCTTGAACAACTTTGACACGACAATTTTACTATAAAAAAGGGCTTAGATCATTCTTATTTTCTATGTTGAGTTGCTGATATCACACGGTTAGTATTAAAGTTAATTAATTTAAAAGTTGTTGCATTAAAGCGTTAGCCTGGCGCTTCAAAAACTCTGGTGTATTACAGAGACCCATAATTTGGATGAACAAGAAACCATAGCTTTTTTAATTGTTCGTAGAGTGTCATATGGCACTGAAATAAAAATAACAATTTATCTAACTCAATTGGGCCTAATTTGGAATTAGGTCAATTTAATACTATGCGTGTGATAGTATCAGTGAAGGACGAATGATAAGACCACAAGGACAAGTACAAAACCCGGGTAGGGAACAATTTTGAACAATTGTCGTAAAATATGATTAAAGTAAGTTGACATCAGGCAGGCGGCCGGTCGTAAAATACGAAGTCAAATCATGTGACATTTTCATAACATTTTGTGCCGACCCCACTTAGAGCGGGATAAGGGCAGGAGAATAATGATATATTCATCAATAAGTGTCCCATATATTTATTATTATTATTAATTATTTTATTGTTTTCCTAAATAGTTGCAACGTTACTTGTATTTTCTTTTACTACTTTGAAAATAATGTGACAACATGTTTATAACAATTGTGCCGAACCCACGTAGAAAAGAGGGGCAGGAGGATGGTGATGATGATTCTTACCTTCACCGAAAAGCATATGATAAATTGCAATTATTAATTAGACATAAGCTTAAACAGAAATGCTCATTGGTGCCTGACGCGTTTGAAAGAGTCATACAGTCTTAGCGCTGGGCTATTTTACCTTCCAATCAAGGGGAATAACGATTCTAATTTCCAATAATTGACGTAAAAAGTGGCATTTTAAAAAAGTAAAAAACTTATATGAATTTAGTTTCAGATGTTTTTGTTATATTTTCTGATTATAAATTTTTGTTCACAGGAGCAGTGCGATGCGAGGACGAGACAATTGGTCCTATATTCATGAAGGAACCCCCAAACCGAGTAGATTTTAGCAATACCACTGGAGCTGTAGTTGAATGTGCTGCCCGAGGATCCCCCGCCCCTGACGTGATTTGGGTTAGAGCTGATGGAACCGCTGTTGGAGATGTCCCTGGATTACGACAGGTATTTTCTTGTTAATCTTTAAGTAGATGAGCCTTAACATAGCAAAACTCTGCATTTTACAAATAAAGTTTAAGTTACTAGATTTAAAGTTGCACCATTTCAAGAAAAATGTTCTAATTTATAGAATTAGGCGTTACTTTGCGGAGATCCATAATAAAAGTAAAAATAAAATATTTTCCTATAATCCGCGATGTAAAATAGAATAGTAGAATGGAAAATATATAATGCTAAATGTAGAGTGGAGAATCCGTTTTCATACCTGATACAAACACATGCACAAACCTCTATCATCGCCACCATAATACATAAGCACAACTTTTTCACTTTCACAAGCTCAACAATCGTTTTGCCCCTCAACCGAAGCATCATCAGGAGTTAGACTCCACAAAAAAGTCGCAAAAATGGCTTTTGCGATTTTGTATCAGGTATGAAAACGTATTGTCAACTCTACATTTAGCATCACTACATATTATAAAACAAAGTCGCATTCTTTGTCCATATATCCCTATGTATGCATCAAACTTTAAAACTACGCAACAGATTCTGATGCGTTTTTTTTAATAGATAGAGTGATTCCAGAGGAAGGTTTGTACGTATAATAACATATAACATATAACAACAATAAATACGGGGTAGAGAAATACTGTAATTTTTAAAGTTTCTGTAAATAATTACATTTTTTTTCGTTACATTGCAAACGCAGGCTAAACCCTACGAGATTTATCAAAATGATGTACTAAGTATTTGTACACATTGAAAAGGTCTACAGAAAAGTCCGCGATGGTATATGTCTATCTCTTATGGATAACCCACTATAGCATTTTTTGTCATTTACTTTTTACGAAAAATAATGCCTTATTTTTGAAGCAATTTTTATACAATACAGTATAAATCCTTATCCAATTAAGTACCTTAAATAAATAGTTGATTTAATATAGATTAATATGGCCGTTTACAGCATGTAATTTAAGTGAACATTTTCGGAGATATTACAGATTTAAAATGCCGTGAGGACATCGCGCTTCACCCTATAGCACTTCGCATTTAGCAGCTATGTCGCTCTTTTAATAATTTTTTTAAAGACATTCTGTAACTAATTGTAAAAATAAAATACATAGGGAAAATGTAAAAGTAAATAAGTAAAAATGTACTATATGGAGGTAGCAGAAAATCTTCTTGGTATAGGGAAAAGAAATAGTTTTTTTCCAAATTTAACGATTGCGGACCACGGGCAGTAATGACTAAATCAAAACTACTGGATCGATTTTAATAATTTTTTTTACACTGACTGACATGGGATATATATTTTATACCCGTGCGAAGCAGGGGCAGGCCGCTAGTTATATATATATTTTCTATTTTACCTCATCGCGGATTATAGCAAAAAAAAATATTATTACTTTTGAAAAATGTGTTAGTTGGAATCAACTAATCATTAAAATTAATGACATTCTCATTAAATAACTAGAAAATTTTTACAATTGTAATGATAATATTATATTGCGACAAATAGCAAAAAAAAGTTGTGAAGTTCCCTCCTGGAATCTGAATCTCTTCATAGTGTATTGGGATTTGAGACCATAGATAATAATACACTATAATATGTTATAAGTCTCCATTATTACGTAAATACATTGATATTTTCTTTTGGTAGCTGCTTTTTTTTTCAAATTAATAATGTAATTTATAGAAAGAAGCGTTACTTTTTAAATAATGAAACAAAGTTAAGAATTATTTTGCTATTGTATAAACCGCGATTAGAGATTTTAAGGAGTTCGAATTCAACGTTATGAAGCTTAAAAGAAATTTGGGAATAAAGTATTTCAAAGTGGAATTTTTGTGGTTTATTCAAGGGTTATAGCAAAATAATTTATTATTTTTTGTAATAACAGTGTCTGGCATTAAATATATTAATGTATGTCTCCTGTAACAGGTTTTACCGAATGGAAATTTGGTTTTCCCTCCTTTCCGAGCTGAGGATTACCGTCAAGAGGTACATGCGCAAATTTACGCGTGTCTTGCGAGAAACCCTGTTGGAACTATTCATTCTAGGGATGTTAACGTACGAGCTGGTATGTATTTTTAAATTTAATTTAAAAACATTTAATTAAATTGTGTCTTACCTATTGTAGGGATGTAACATGGAGTAGAAAAAAATCGATTAATATATAATCGATTTTTTTCCTTTTAAAAAACGATTTTTTCTGACTATTTATAATGTTGCCTTTTTAATATTAATAATTACAATAAAGGCTGATTAAAGTGGACAACTACCAAGAAATGATAATAGATGTGCTGTTTGTGAAATTCGAATAAAATGTGTAGTTTCTCTAATCTTAAAAAACGAGCAAAAAAGTAATTAAAAAAATGGATAATTAAAATAATCGATTTAAAAAAATCGTTTTTTGATGAAAAGTAATCAATTATTAAGAATCGTTTATTTTAGTAAGATAATTAATTATTTTAAAAATCGATTATTTTTTAACATCCCTAACCTATTGTAGAAAACTCCGGTATTTGTGCAGTAAGATTTAAAGTAAATCTATATATTTATATTATAAATCTGAAAGTCTGTTTGTCTGTTACGTTGACTCTGGTAATGAGCTGGACCAATATTGATTAAATTAGGCACAATTATACTTATATACTGGGATAACGTAAAGGGTAAAATAATCCCGTTTTTCTTTCGGGTACAGAGAAAAATACATTGGCCTTAAATACTTATGTGTTCGCTAACGAGTTCGCGGGTACCGCTAGTCGAATATAAAAAAAATGGACAATAAAGGTATTTTATGAAACGTTCACATTGATAATATGCTTGACTATGATTACATTTTATGGTAATGATCAAAATTAATACTTAATTATTACTGATACGAAGATATTTAATCTATAGAAAATCGATTAAAAAGGACATACATTATTTATTTATTTATAATAATTTCATCTTATATAACTATTTAATAATATAACAGAATCTGTCATTATTAATTTTACTTAAAAGACTGACTAAAATAACTGACTGAATAAACTGAAACACTTTCTTTCAATTTCTTACAATCTCGAGAGGGAAAAATATGAAAATGAGGCCAATTAATAGCTTTTTTTACTAGTTAAATATTACTCATAATTGCCTAAATCTGTCAATCTAAAAACAGTTATAAAAAATTTCGTAAACGAGAGGTTCTTATATATTAAACAGCCAATTTTCGAAGTCTGACATTTTTTCCATAGATAAGCGTAAAACAATAGTGGTGAAACAAACAATTGATCAATTTCCGAACAAGAATCAACTTTAATTTCTTTATTATTTAAAATAAAACATTTAAACGGTTAAAAATTATTTTACATTATTATTCAATAATTATTTTTATTAAAAAGTCAACGCCATCTTTGTTATATTTTAACTATTCGTTTACTTTAATCGATTACTTATTTTGTTTGTGCCAAAGATTTTTCATTTTCCAGCTTGCAAATTGTGGTAATTTTTTAATATTATGAAACACAAAAATATACCATTCTTTTCAAGCCATACGTTATTACAATTGGGCCCAAAATTCCCCGTTTCCATTGCTTAAATTATTTATAAATGGAAGCAACAAAAATCGAAAGGCAATGAGTAAACCACCTCCGCGCATCTAGTTACATTCGGTACAGCGTACATGCTCCAATTCGCTGGTTGACTTATGGCCCTGGGTCATTTGTCACTTGATATTACTACTGTGCTGATAATGATATCTATATGCTACAGTAATATCAATACATATAATATGTATACGATCATTTTGTACGTTTCGATTCACTTTAAAAAATAACTTTGTTACTTTTATAGTTAGAAATTTAAAATAGTTACGTATGATTGACTTGACTGGCCCATTGACGCAGTGACCCTGCTTCAGCTACGCGGGTCGCGGGTTCGATTCCCGCCGAGGGCCAACATTTTCTATAAATTAATTTGTTGGTCTTTGAGTCTGGGTGTATATTTGTATTTAAGTATGTATTTAAAAATATATAAGTATATATTCACCAGTTGTCTGCCTACCATAACACAAGTATTAAATTACTTACTTTGGGGACGGACGGCCGTGTGTGTGAGTGTCCCATATATTTATTTATTATATCTTTATTTATGGTTTGTATAGTCCTAGCGTGTAAGTTTTTTAAGATAGATATAACATACATTTTTGCTGTAAATAAATAAAATTAAACTTATACATATAATGGGCTAATATAAGATATAAAAAAAATCCTGTTTTCCCAAAGTTAATTTTAAAGTCAAAATTTTAATAAACATATCGGGTACATAAAGCTAAAAATAAGTTAATTATATATAAAGTAATTTAAAACGATTTGTTATAATTCATAAAACTATATTTAAAATTTTCTGACGACTGTTGTACATCATCGTTTGTACTGTCCTTTTATTATCGAAAGCTCAATAAGGGTCAATTAAATAATTAGGCGGCAACGATCTATTAGATCAATTAAGAGGTTTTTTTTTACATATTGTACTGATCATTTTTATTTATTGATCACACGAAGTTGAACATGTTTGTTGTCGGCTAACTCTTAATATCTACTAGAATATATGACACAGACAACTCCGTCCAGGCACCAATGAGTTTTTCAGTTAGGGACTTATGTGATTAATTGATAATTGCAATTTGTTACACGTTTTTTGGTGAAGGAAAACATCGCGATGAAACCTGCATTCTCTACAGAACTTCGGATATACTATGTGTAACCTGCCAATCTGCGTTAGACCAGTGTGGTGGGACTTATATGCAAACCTCTCCTAAAACGGAGAGAGGAGGCCTGTGCCTAGCAGTGAGATATTAACAGGCAGTTTCACTACTTTTGACTATTTTGTTCATAAAGTAAGCATTAACATGGTTACTTATATGTTTACTTGAATAAGTTTATTTTTATTTACTACATTAGTGGTTGCGCAGAATTACGACACTGATGTTAACAAGGAGTATGTAATAATGGGCAACAGCATTATACTGAAGTGTCAGGTTCCATCTTTCGTAGCAGATTTTATAGAAGTCTTATCCTGGCACACCGACGAAAACGAAGATTTTTTCCCTGGCGAGAATTATGGTTAATTCCCACTCCGCTATTTATATTAAACCTTCCTCAGCCGTTCCATTCCAATTCCAAAGTTAACGAAAATATTTTGCAGTTGTTCAACAGCAATATGAATCTGAGGTTAATAATGAATATGTAATCCGCGGAAATTCCGCCATTGTTAAGTGCTCCATTCCCTCATTTGTTGTGGATTTTGTAAGCGTAGTGTCTTGGAACGATGAAGCCGGAAATACTTTTACCTTAAATGGAACTAAAGAGGGAGAGGGTAATTGAACAAACCAAATAAAAATTCCAATATCTATTCCAAATTTCCTAACCCATACATCGAAATGATTCACATATATAAATCGCATTGCAGTTGTTGCACAATATTATGAAGCTGAAGTAGTATCAGAATATGTTATTCGTGGAAATACAGCTGTATTGAAATGCAACATTCCTTCTTTTGTCGCGGATTTTGTTAAAGTAGAAGCTTGGGTTGATTCTAACAGCAGAGAATATTTATATACCGATGATATTGGTACGATTATATTTTCAGAAAAATCCGCATCTTACATATTCTCCTTTTCCCTCCATTTTTCCAATGATCCTAAGTTATTGAATATAAATAATATTCGTAACCATTTTTCAGTTGTCAATCAATTTTATGAAGCAGAAATTTTAACTGAATATGTTATTCGTGGAAATGCTGCCGTTTTAAAATGTTCTATACCTTCTTTTGTCGCCGATTTTGTAAAAGTAGAAGCATGGATCGATGAACAGGGAGCAGTAATTGCTGAGTCTGAGAACCTTGGTAAAATAACAAAAGTGTACCATGACTTCCCCCTATGATGTTCCTCACTTCCATTCTATTATCACTAAACAAGCTTCTAATCGGTATTCTTTAGTTGTGTCACAGTACTACGTGACTGAAGCCGAAAATGAGTACGTGATTAGAGGGAACGCCGCTATTGTTCGTTGCAAGATCCCTTCATTTGTTAGTGACTTCGTTTATGTGGAATCATGGCTTATGGATGATGGAGCAATACTTACCATAAATAATACGAATACATCGGACGGTATTTATTTTGTAAACAAATGATCCTTGCCTGTCCCTGCCAAACTCCTTACAACTTTACAGAACCATTTTGTATTTCTGGTTTTCTTAAATAGTAGTATCACAACCGTACGAGGCAGAAGCGGATAATGAATATGTGATACGTGGAAATGCAGCAATCCTGAAGTGTGAAATGCCAAGTTTTGTCACAGATTTTGTTTTTGTTGAAATGTGGACAGACAGTGATGGAGGAACTTATTACCCCGGAAATTCTGAGGGTAACTTCGTCTGAATCACATCTATCCAGTATCCTGAAATCCCTAAAACTTGGTTATTTGTGTAACAGCGGTACTCCAGACATATGAGGCTAGAGTCAACGACGAGTTTGTTTTACGAGGAAATACGGCTATCTTGAAATGCATCGTGCCATCTTTCGTAGCCGACTTCGTTAATATTGTAGCATGGTTAATGGATAACGAAACTGTGTCTGCTGATGACAACTCCATCAGTAATTCTGGTAGTAAATTATAACGATAACAGATGTATATTGTTTTAGTATAGGAGGTATATCTCATATCCTTCTTCCCACCTAATAATTTTAACACTGGTTGTATTGAGCATTTTTTCCACCTGCAGTTGTTCATCAAAATTATGAACCTCGCGTAATTGATGAAGATATTCTACGTGGGAATTCGGCTATAGTTAAATGTCTGATACCATCATTTGTGGCAGACTATGTACAAGTAGTGGAATGGCTAACAGAGGAAGAGTCCTTGTTCATGTTTCCATTAAATGGCTCCGATGGCAATGACGGTAATCGAGATTGCCCGTGCGACCTCAATAGATCCTATCCGCACTCCTTACAATTCCTTGAGTCGTATATAAAATAATCTATCATAATTATTTCAGCTGTAACCCAATTCTACGAATCTCAGGTTTATGATATATATGTCATTCGTGGCAACGCTGCGGTATTTAAGTGCCATATCCCTTCATTTGTTTCTGACCATGTCCATGTTATATCATGGCATGATAGTGAAGGTGGAGAATATCTGACCAATGAAAATTACGGTACATTTGATATTGCTGCAATAACAAACCCTTAAAATTCCCTTCCTGAAAAATACGAAATTCTTTACAATTTTTAATAATCGAAAGTTAAGTTTTTTTTAAATATTTCAGTTGTATCCCAAGCTTACACTGTCAATTTAGTTGAAGAGAATGTTTTAAGAGGAAATGCTGCCATTTTTAAATGTTTAATTCCAAGTTTTGTAACGGAGTATGTAGCTGTTGCTTCTTGGATTATCTCAGATGGAGACGATGAAACAGACATTAAATTAAACGATAATGTAAACATAGCCGGTATATTAAATTAAAATCTTAGGATCCTTTATCTTTTTCCGCACGTCCTTTTGTTGACTTGTTAGGTATTAATACTGCAATTTTCATTGCAGTCGTAACACAAGCATATACTGTCAACATACTAGAAGAAAGCGTACTTCGTGGCAATGCAGTTATCCTCAAGTGTCATATTTCGACTTTCGTTACTGAATATGTCAGCGTATCGTCTTGGATTATTTCGGAGGTTGATGCTGATGACTTAGAAATTAAAACAGATTCGCAATATTTGGGTATTAGCATTTATAGGGCTGTTTATCGAATATTCCAATTCCCTTTCCAAATGTGTATTAAAGCTTTCAGTCCCATCGAAATTTAAATTTTTCAGTTGTTTCCCAAGCTTACACTGTTAATCTTATGGAAGAAAATGTTCTGCGCGGAAACAGTGCAATCGTGAAATGTCATATACCGAGTTTCGTATCAGAATATGTAACGATATCATCTTGGATAATATTAGAAGGAGATACGGAGGAAAAATATATTAATAACACGGAATACGATAACTTGGGTACAATAATAACAGAATAAATAATGTTATATCAATCCATTTCCTATGACTTGTTGATCGTAATAAATATCCTGAATAAAATATATTGGCATCATTGCTCAAAAATTTTCAGTTGTTTCTCAGTCCTACACTGTTAACCTTTGGGAAGAAAATGTTTTGCGAGGTAATTCAGCTATACTTAAATGTCACATTCCAAGTTTCGTCGCGGAGTATGTTTCCATCACATCCTGGATTATTTCCGAATCAGAGGAAGAGGAAGTGGATATAAATTTAGATTCTCGGTTTAGCTTAGGTAAATTTATATAGGTTACAGTGCATACAAACTTTCCTTTTTTGTCCTACATTCCACCCACATAATGGTCTTCTTATATGGACTGTCAAACAATTAAACACTTTATTTTTGAACATCTATTCCAGTCGTTTCTCAAGCTTACGATGTGAAATTTTGGGAAGAATATGTATTGCGTGGGAACGCTGTTATATTAAAATGCCAAATTCCAAGTTTTGTCTCTGAATATGTTTTTGTGACATCTTGGATAGTATCAGAAGATAATGTTGAAACTGAAATCAAAATAGACGATTCCTCTGATATAGGTACTCAATATTTGTTAGCACCTTATGTCATCGAAACGCCTAAAAATAAGGCTTCCTTAATGTCATAATATCCTAAATCCATTTCCAAACATCCGTGTCTAAAAGTACCTGAGAAAGGTTGACAAAAACAGTAAATACCAGTTAAGTTTCTCATCGTTAGTGTCTTCACGTATATTTGCTCATGTAGGTCACGTTGTTTCAGTGGTTTCCCAAGCGTATGCTGTAAATCTAATGGAAGAATATGTTCTTAGAGGAAATGCTGCTATTTTGAAATGCCATATACCCAGTTTTGTATCGGAATACGTCACAGTTGTATCTTGGATAGTGAGCGAAGGAGAAGAAGAAGTTGAAATAAAACTTAATTCTGATGAAAATATATATGGTATGACCTTCCCTTATCAGAATCTTCTTCAAACAAAATTATCTTTGGTCATTGTTTTTCTCTCTAACCTTGGTCCATAGGCCTTACGGCCTACCTTAGTCCTGTTTCCCTCTTCCTTAGGTTAATGCATGCAATGAGTTTTATAAGTAATCACAACCTTAAGTTGTTTTTGCAATAATAAAATATCAAAAAAATATTTTTTTTTAATATTAATACTTGTACAAATAATTGTAATATCTACAATAAATTTATGATATTTCAGATGGCAAATATTTAGTACTTCCTTCAGGCGAGTTGCATATTCGAGATGTAGGACCTGAGGATGGTTATAAATCTTACCAGTGTAGAACAAAACATAGACTTACTGGAGAAACTAGATTATCAGCAACCAAAGGACGCTTAGTTATTACAGGTAACTTAGAAAAAATTTTGGTTTTCTTTTTGTTATCCATAGCGCCATTAATTGATGAATTTTTGATTAAATAATCAATGGGAAAAATTTCAACAATATATGTTTTTTGTATTATTAATTTATTTTTATCATAATAATTAATAGCGCTATAAGTTTTGAAAATTAAATTCGCAGTGAAAATTAAATGAATTTTGGTTGTACAATTCGCATAAAATTTGCAATATTTATTGGTAAGTATGATCTCAGAATCATAAAAGAGGTAGTTTTTTTTACAATTTCAGTTAATTTGCACTGTTGCAATTTAATTTTGATAATCGTCGCTTACGAATTCGTAGCATTCATACAGAGTAATTTCAATATTTTTCCGACTAGTATTGTCATAGATAATTAAAAATGATAATAAAAATTTATATATTATTTTTCTATTAGTATTAATAGAAATTTACGTGTTTACATTTCTGAAAATACTCTGTTAAGTTTTCAGGTGATAATTTACAATATTATTTTAGTTCTCAATAATCTCTTGTAAAATCACATGACACCTTTATTGATGTTGGGTATTTATTGTATGTACAATAAAATTAAAATTTAATAAATAAAAATTAAAGTTATACTATGGTATAACTTTAATTTTAATGTCTAATCACAGCAAGAGATTATATGAAGTGTAAATAGTACTCATTGCAAAATGTAAGTTTGTTGATATAAAACGTATTTATATCTTCAAACTTGTTAAAAATCCTTGCCTGAATGTTGGGATAGGGTACCCTGCAGAGCCTATATTCGCGCTGTTATACTTTATTTACTTGTATCATTCGAGAAAAGACGTGTTTAGGTTTGTCATCAAATAATGCGATGCTTAACTTTACCTATTTTGTCTCCACTCCCCGTGAATCCACCTTCTCCCAACATGCGCAGAGCCGGTGGGCCGAGTGCCACCCAAGTTTCCTAGCGCGCAGACCACCAGCGGTTTCCAGTTTAAAGAGTACATCAGCCTCGCTGTGTTATGCCCTGCTCAGGCCTACCCCGCACCCATGTACTGGTAAGATAATACTTAAAATTAAAGCTATGCATATTAAAGTTATGCATCATTCCTCAGAGCCGATAGGTCGAATGCCACCCAAGTTTTCTTCGACTCAAGTGGGTGCGATGTACGTCGCTAAATTGGAAGCCACATTTTCATTGCAATGCCCTGCGCAGGCATTCCCTGTCCCCGTGTTCAGGTAATTTTATGAACATGTACTCTTCCTGGTTATATTCCCATTAAAATAATTTTTAGAACCTGTTGGGCGTGTACCTCCTAAGTTTGCTACAATATTAACTGGCACAATGTTCGAGGTTAGGAAAAACTATTCTTACGCATTGCAGTGCCCTGCGCAAGCGTTCCCGACCCCACTTTTCAGGTAAATTACTCTTGCTTCACTAAAATTATCCTTACTTCCCTTACTTACTTATAGAGCCAGTTGGACGCGTATCGCCTAAATTTGCTTCTCTCGTTATGGGTACGATGATTGGAGTGAAGAAAAATTATTCATTTGCGTTGCAATGTCCTGCACAAGCATTTCCTGTCCCAATTTTCAGGTATTTATAATAATATCTGGTCTTTGTTTTAGCTAATTACATATTTAAAATATTGCATTTATTTTGTTGTTTTGCTTCAGAGCCAATGGGAAAAGTCTCTCCAAAATTTCCGAGCTTAGAAAAAAGTCGTCTTTTTAATTTTGATTCTAGTCAAAGTTTATCAATTTTATGTCCCGCTCAAGCATACCCCACTCCAATGTTTAGGTAAGATTTATGAATCATAATTTCCTTTAATTTGTCCATTTATTAAGAAATATTACCACCCAGTAGTGTCCTTATGGTGTACTATTTATGTTTTCCTTGAACAGAACCAATGGGTAAAGTATCTCCGAAATTCCCATCAACGGAAACTGGACGCAGTTTTACGTTTTCATCAAATACCTGTGTGACTCTACTTTGTCCGGCACAGGCTTTTCCAACACCATTATTCAGGTATAATATGTTTAAGTCTAAAATGTTATGTTCTTAGAGCCGGTCGGGCGTGTTTCACCTAAATTTCCATCGATGGATAGCTCGAGAAGTTTTAGTGCAACACTTAATATGGGTCTAACAATTTTATGTCCAGCTCAAGCATTCCCAGTCCCACTATTCAGGTAAACTATTTTCAAGTAAAAATAAAACTTTTATTACCCAGAGTCAACTTTGTTTGTAGAGCCTGTGGGTCGTGTCACTCCAAAATTTACAACTACTGATAAACTTCGAGCGTTCGATTCAAAGGAATCTTATAATGTTACAATACTGTGTCCTGCACAAGCTTTTCCCGCCCCATCCTTCAGGTATACACGTCTTTATTACATGTTCAGCATAGTTACTAAAGTATTTCTCCTTAGAGCCAATGGGCAGCGCCGCTCCTAAATTGGCGTGGAAAATGATTGACATAACCGAAGCTTGGATCGGTCACACTTGCACATTACTTTGTATAGCACAGGCCTTCCCAGTCCCAATGTTCAGGTAAAAGTATTACGAATACTTTTAATTTATTTTTTGTAATCGATTTCTGTGTTTATATCTAGAACCTGTAGGAAGAGTTCCTCCGAAGTTTCCTACTATGGATAACGTTAGAGGCTTCCGTGCTTTTGTCAGTGCAAGTGTGACATTATTGTGTCCCGCACAAGCATTCCCAGTTCCTTTATCCAGGTAAAACAAAACTTTAAAGTATCAATATTTTCTTTTAGAGCCAATTAATAGTGCCCCACCGAAAGTTCCAACTAAAACGATTGAGTTTGTGGAATTTACTATAAACTCCAGCATGACATTATTATGTCTGGCTCAAGCGTACCCTGTCCCCGTATTTCGGTGAGTTATTGAACAATAACAATTACAAATTGGTATTTAACTTAGCACATAAAATAAAATTTAAATATATACTGCCAACAGTATTCTCGTTACAATGTTTGTCAAAACAATACTGACATTATGATTTTAGAACCAATAAGCTCAAAAGGTCCATCGTTTTCAAGTGGTTCAAAACTACAGTCCTATGAAATACATACGGTTCAAGATTTTGCTTTAATATGTGCGGCGCAAGGGTTCCCTGTTCCTGTTCATAGGTGAGAATTAAATAAACGTAAATTTTCAGAACAAATCAACTCCGCGGTCTGAAAACCACTTACTCTTTCCACCGATGATAAATTTTCGTGGTTTGCAATAGACCAATAGAATAATAAAACTTAGCATTACTTTATTGGGCTCAGGGATACCCAATCCCATTTACAGGTAGTCTATTAGTTCCCTTTTATCATAACTTTAAATTTGTTATTATAGAACCTATCGGGTCTAAATCACCAAAATTTTCGACTGATGATAAGCTGTCGTGGTACGTACGGACAGTTGGTCAAAATCTAAATATATTGTGTCCAGCCCAAGGCTTTCCAGTGCCAGTTTTCAGGTGATTATTTGGTGATTAAAACACTCATTTTTAATTATAGAACCTGTTGGCTCTAAATCTCCTACTTTCTCTAACGATGTTCAATTTTCTGGAATCACCCGCAAAACTGGCCAGGATTTTGCTCTTTTATGCCAAGCACAAGCTTTTCCTGTCCCAATATTCAGGTAAGCATCGTAAATTCGTCTGAAAAACACTAAATTATTCATATTTAACCCAGAACCTATCGGATCGAAGGTACCATCTTTTTCCTTGGAATTTAAAAGCACCAACCACACTTACTAAAGTTGCTCGGCAAATGCTTGTATTGCTATGTCAAGCGCAGGCGCATCCTCCTCCAGTATTCAAGTGAGTGTTTTTTTTAAATGTAATGTCTACACTACAAACATTTGTTATGATTAGATCTACTTCTGCATTCGCCATCCTAACTCACAATATGACAATTCCATCTTTGATTGTGGTTAAGTGCCGTGATTGATGTTTATTCTTCATATACATAAAATTAGCTGACCACAAATGGTTTGTAAACTAAACTTTTCGTCTCTTTGAGTTTCAGTACCCTATTCCAAGTTATTAATGAAATTTCTTTAAAACGATACCATATAATACTTAATAATGCCGCATTCTTTATTTTAAAATTTTAGAGCCTATTGGAACTAAACAACCCACATTTTCAAGTGATAATAAACTCTCTTGGTATGTAAGGACTATTCACCAGAGTTTATTTTGTGTCCTGCTCAAGGCTTTCCTGCACCAATTTTCAGGTGATTTCATAATGCTGTTTGCTTTCTATTGTAGAACCCGTTGCTTCTAAGTCGCCTGTTTTTAATAGCGATGTACAATTGTCTGCAATTATGCGTAAAACAGCACAAGATTTTGCCATTTTATGCCAAGCCCAAGCTTTTCCTGTCCCAGTTTTCAGGTAAGCAGATATGTTTATCATCTTTTTCTCAAGAAATTATCAAGTCATTTCGAATTATGTCAGTTCCAGAAACGTCAATTATTCAAGTGAAAAATCGGTATTTTCTTCCATTTACTTTAAATTACTTGTTCAGAGCCAGTGTCTGCCAGAGCTCCCACTTTTCCCACTTCTGCGTCGTCTTACAATTATGATATCGAAGCAGGTTCTGGAGGCTCTATGCTTTGCCAAGCCCAAGGATACCCTCATCCAATATTCAGGTGGGACATTTATTATGTATTTTCTATCTCTATACTTTTAGAACCTATTGGTGCAAAAGCTCCTTCATTTTCTACTGATTCCAAAGGCAGTATATTTATTCGAGAAACAGGCCATAGTTTTGCATTACTGTGTCAAGCCCAAGCCTCACCGACTCCTATATATAGGTAAGTTTTGAAAACAATCCTTTGTTCCTTCTACAGAACCCGTTGGCTTAAAACTGCCGACCTTTCCTAATGATTTAACGTCATCAGCGGTGACCAGACACAAGCATCAAAGTTTTTCGATGACATGTCAAGCGCAAGCTTTTCCTATACCAATTTTCAGGCAAGTTCCTATGATTATACTTAAACCTTACAAATTCGAACTTATTTTAACGAATTCTATTATTATTTGGCAAGAAATATTTTATAATTATCGCTTAATAGATAAAACTGTCATAATCGACAGGTAGTTATGAAAGGAAAAATGTGGATGCGTTAGTTTACATGATAATGAAATTATTCAATAATCGAATATCATACAAACTTTTGATTGAATTAAGTTAAATAGACAGCAGCTTTAATTTCAGCACATGGAAATTAATAAAAAAACAACACTATTTTCGACAGAGCCCGTTGGAACGAAGGCTCCTTCTTTTTCATCAGAATCTGCCCTTTCATCTTTAAAACGACTTGAAAATCAAAGTTTTGCACTTCTTTGTCAAGCCCAAGCTTTTCCTGTACCAATTTTCAGGCAAGTTTTCTGTAGTCGCGTATTTTATACTTATATAAATTATAGAGCCCATTGGTGCTAAGTTGCCAACTTTTTCATCTGAATCTATGGGAAGTATATTCAGAAAACGCATTGGACAAGGCTTCGTTCTTCTTTGTCAAGCTCAAAGTTTTCCTGCTCCAGAATTCAGGCAAGTTATCTTTTGTTAAATGATAAGCTAGATTTTTTTAAACTCCAGAACCGGTTGGATTCAAAGCACCGACTTTTTCAACGGACGCTCGCAGTAGTACTTTTCTTCGAACAGTCACCCACAGTTTTGCGTTATTATGTCAAGCGCAATCATATCCCGTCCCAATATTCAGGCAAGTCTTAATACTATTTTCATTTGAAATTTTTCATGAATCTTGAATGTCTCTTAATGTATTTAATAATTAGGCATACCTTATAAATGGAAATTATTTCTTCAGAACCTTTTACCAGCTCTACTCCTAGTATAACTGCAAATCAGAAAGCTGCTGTTCATTTCTCTCAAAGTACATCTTTAGCCATTTTGTGTCCGGCGCAAGGATATCCTGTACCAGTTACAAGGTGCGTGACCAAATTATCTTCCATATTCCAGAACCTACAAATAAAATTGCGCCTCGAAGCGATAAAAGCCGCAAATTCGAGGGTGGTGAAATATTTTTAGTGTCTCTATCGGATTCTGTATATCTGACATGCGAAGTCGCAGGATATCCACCTCCAATTTTTAGGTGAGTCAGGTTTGCTAGTAATTATTAACAGGCGCGGGGATTTCAAGTTAATTGTCGTACATACTATCGATTGTATCAGTTTTTTATACAAAAATTCCACTCAATACGCTCCTGTGATTATTACAGAACCGACAAATAAAATTGCACCGAGAAAAAATTCCGGTATACACTTTGAAGGTTGGGAGGTGTTCTCCGTGCCTCGAAACGATATAGCGTTTTTAACATGCCAAGTAGCTGCTTTTCCGGTTCCTATGTTTAGGTGAGTGTTAGGTAGCTTTGTCATCAGTCAGTTGGTCTCTATTGCAGAACCAACGGGTAGGACCGGACCCAAAGTGACCGGAGATGGACTCAATCGTCAAATAGGCCGGGGTGATAACAGTCTCGCGCTTCTTTGCGAGGTACAGGCATTTCCCGCGCCGTTGACGAGGTACGAACTAACATTAGGGTGGCCGGCTGTCGGCATCTCACGCATTCATCCTTCACGATTCACGTAGAGAAATCATTCCATCCCAATAAATTGATGTGCGTTATTATTGCAGTCTGATGCGGCGGGCCCATCGCCCCCGCGAGACACGAAGGCGTGATGTTTCGCGGCCGGCCGCGCGTTTTACAATCCACAGCCAAAGTAATGATTGAGCAGCGTAGACACTTCCTGGTAAGTGACAGGGTGTTCTTGCTTTTATTCAGACGCTTTAATCTTTACTTTGTGCTTTGTGAGATCGATAGCTGTGCTGTCCGAATACTATATTGAAAGCGGTTATTTTCAAGTATTTATTTAGTCTCGCTCATGTCGTCGCTTTCGGTATCGTTGCTTCGTTTTGTCATTTTGCTGATAAGCTTTGGTGATTTTTTCGAGACTATAAAGTCTTCCTCAAAGTGTCGTGTCTGTGTCTGGAAATCGGAACTGTTTGTATTTTTAAAGCTAATATTGTTTTAGTTAGTCCGTCAATACTAGTCATACATTGTGACCAGAACTTGTAAGCGTCAAAATATTAATTTCATGTATAAATCTAATCTCTAATTTTGATAATGATATTTCTTTCAAAATGAAGTAGTATTAAAAATACAATTTTATTAGAATTACTTGATAAGTAAAATTTAATCAAAGTTGGATTAAAAAACTCGGCTAGCACACTGAACTTATTCTCTATTGTTACAGATGGTATAAATTCATAGATGGCTCTGCAAGAAAACAGCCCGTAGCACTCAATGACAGGGTAAAACAGGTTTCCGGAACACTTATAATTAAAGAGGCTAAAGTTGAAGACTCTGGAAAATACTTATGTGTTGTCAATAACTCCGTTGGCGGTAATTTCATTTTATAGAAATTATATAAAAATTAATAAATTGAATCAATATTTAAGTACTTAAAGTCAATTTAGTAAAATAATTTGGTCGGAGAATAAAAATTCATTTATTTATAGGTGAGTCTGTCGAAACCGTATTAACCGTAACTGCCCCATTGAAAGCTACCGTAGAGCCAGCAACACAAACTGTAGATTTCGGACGTCCTGCTGTTTTCACTTGTAGATACGAAGGCAATCCTGTTAAAACTATTACTTGGCTCAAGGATGGAAAGGACATGAATCATCATGATCCAATCTTAAGGTGCGTCATCATATAGGTTATTCGCTTATCGAAAAAATCACTTACAGTTAAGTTAAATCTCGCGTGTTTTTTTAAGTTCAATCATAATTTATAAAATTAATGTGTGTTCCAGGATTGAATCTGTCAAGAAAGAAGACAAAGGAATGTACCAGTGTTTTATAAGAAACGACCAAGAAAGTGCAGGTGCTAGCGCGGAGCTGAAACTTGGTGGACGATGTATGTTATTTAGAACTTTTACTAAATTTATACCAATTATATACAGACCGTGAAATCTGAAAGAAATCTATATATTTTATGGTCAAGCGCTAATGTTTCAGTTCACACATAAATTCTGTATTAAATTATGAATCTCCAATTATTCCATTGCAATATATATTATATTCGCTATTTTTAATATGTATTTAGTTTGCCATCTGTGTTTATATGAACTGATTTCTTTGAAATTGATTTAAATTACAAGATATGAAAAATGTGATAATTAATCATGATGCTATGTATGAAATATTCCTTTGCTACGAAGCTTCTACGAAAATATATATTTGTAGTCTGAGTTTTAAAATATTTTAAATTTACTTAACCACCTCGTTTAACGCTTGCGGTGTTTGTAAATGGTTTGTTGTAATTTTTTTTTTGTGGAGCCATTATTGTAAGAAATTAAATTGTAAAACAATTTACCATAAACCTAATTGTTTCAGTTGAACCACCTCAGATTCGTCACAGTTTTGGAGAACAGACCCTTCGATCTGGTCCTCCCCTACGACTTAAATGCGTCGCATCTGGTAATCCCACCCCCGATATTGCATGGCAACTCGATGGCGATAAACTGAACAGTGGCGATCGCCTGCAGATTGGACAATTTGTGACCGCCGATGGTAATGTCGAATCTCATCTGAACATTTCGTCTGTACATCCTAACGACGGAGGCCAGTACTCCTGCATCGCTTCAAGTAAGGTAAGACGATGTTTTAATTTGTTAAACATTAAAGTATTAAAAACATTTGATCTTTTACCATGATCAAATATACCACATTTGGCCACCTTTTACTGATTTTCCTTAGTGTAAGGTATCGTTCAACTAGCATTGTTAGCGCGATACCTGTAAATTTAGTTAGAATCGGTCGAGGCTTCTTATTTAATCGGATATCTTTAACTGCCGGTGGGACTTACTTCTGTCAAACCACGGTAACCCATTTAAAATACAATTCTGGTACAAATGCAATTATGATGATTAATTTTGGCAAAGTCTGTTTACATGGGATTGATTCATTATATATAAATTATTGTTATCTCGAACATCTTAATAGCCTTTATCACCAAAATAAAATTAAATAACAGAATCGACATTCGTCCCAAAACAAAGAATTGTATTGTTCATAATTTGTAACGAAGTTTCCTTTTGTTTGTTCCAAAAGTTTTGAAAATTGTGTAGAATAAGTATTTACTTTTGAAGAATGAAAGTTTTGGCTTTACAAACAAATTTTTTTTGTAATTTTTCAAATTCATTTGTACTAAAAGCATGAAAAAACCTTTTTTAATTGTATTAATTTTCGAATTTAATGTTTAAAGCGATTTGGACGTGATACCCCGAACACACGGGGGCACGGATTTTATTATTCGCGGCATAAAATATCAAATAAAATTTAAAAATATATCTTATGTACATTGCTTGCGATTACAGAAATTAGGCGATTCCTAAATTTCAATAATATTATATATCTGCAAAAATTAAAATTAATCCCAAACTCTTTGTTTAATCTCAAGGTTGGTAGCGCATCTCACTCAGCCCGCGTAAACGTTTACGGTGTACCCTACATTCGCCCGATGAAGAAACGTCCCGTTGTTGCTGGGGATACTCTCATCGCACACTGTCCTGTAGCCGGATACCCCATCGATTCGATTGTCTGGGAAAGAGATGGCCGGTAATTATTTTATAAATTCTTTACTAATTATAAGATATAGGTACACTTTTTGTCTAAGTTTAATGCTTTTAATCAATCGAGCAATATTTGAATACTTTTTGTATATTAGCTGTGCCTGAAGCTTCGCCCGCGTAGTAATCAGGCTGTACAAAAATTATTAACATAGAAATTTTGATCATAAAAGTAGTTATTGTTAGTAAACCATAGGAGATAGAGAGATACTATCGCGGAGTTTTTTGTAGTATTTTTATTGATCTTCAATTTTCTAGTTGATTACTGTAGTGTATGTCTTATGGTTTACGAGGCGCATGCGACTTGATCTCCCAGCAGGCGAGTTTCTTTTACAACCGCGCGAGGTCTTAAATATAATTCACTTAAACCGTAATGTTCTATTAACCTTAACCTTCCGAAAGAATTGCACTATTTGGTGCAAATCGTACAAAAATCTGTTAAGTAGATTTTGAGAACATCGATCACATACACACAGCTTTTAGGGATTTTGTTTTATAATAAGTATAGATTTCGTTCCTTACTACATTCTATACCTATTCTGATATAATATCTCAAAACCAAAATGTCTGATACAGATTCATCATTAGGAGAAACCTAAATTTTTTATCTTACTATCTAAATGAATAATACCATACATTATTCCCCTGCTGTTATCCTACCTAAGAGACAACAACACATCTCAGAACAACAATAATGTTTTTCGCTTCTACTCCATCCCACCATTTGTAAACTCAGGCGCTACTCCTTTTACATGTATGTTATAGCTCACACAATCACTACATCCCTTTTTCGGCCTTCCTCTCATATCAGTCACATATCAATCTACATTCAATTCTAATACTCGTTGCTCGAATGATTTTTTTCCCTCCTCATTATATATTATGTCCATATTATCTTTATCTTCCTCAATTGTTGTTTGGTTAATTTTACTTGTTTAGTTTAATACAAATACAAAATTATTTATTCAATTCATTCCTTTTCAAAAAAATTACAAAGAATAGTGATTGAGACCTTCTAGAGAGTAAAAATACTTCAGTCACTGACTGTCAGAATGTCTCGCTCTTTCATAGCCAAAAGTATGTATTGTATTATATTTATAGCGTAAAGTAACTCAACCAATAATCCACGCATATTATCAAACAAAGTCCCCAAAAATTTTCTGTCTGTGATTTATTTTCTCATAATCTACTGAACGGATTTTTGTACGGTTTTTACTAGAAGCGTAAAACCGATTTTCATGGAAGTTTTACATATATAACTTTTATGTATAGAAAGGAGGTTGCGGAATACATAGGTTTTTCATCATGGAATACTTACGGGGTTAGGATTTGCACGGGAAAAGCTTTGTGATACAATGATTTCTAAACAGGCGAAGCTGTGGACGCAGCTAGTTAATTATAATCTAAATAGCTATTAAAATACAGTGTATTCGCTTGTATGTATGTGTGTGTGTCACTCTCTATGTCTATTCAAGATGTTATTAAGAAGTTAGTAATCAGTTCTACGTAACACCTTATACATTACCGATACAGCGTTCTACCGATCAACCGCAAACAAAAAGTATACCCCAACGGCACCCTCGTCATCGAAAACGTAGAAAGAACAAGCGACCAGGCGACCTACACCTGCGTGGCCAAGAACTCTCAAGGATATACCGCTAGGGGTACACTTGAACTGCAAGTCATGGGTAAGATCAAATTTCAATATACACATACACTAAGAAGAATAGATATCGTAATTTTTTATTTATATTTTATTGAAAATTCGATATCAGAAAGGTTATTTAGAAGTCCGAAAGTAAAAATAATCGTGAACTGACTATTCAAATGCACAAAATTTTGAAACTCGATTTTGTGCTCGAATTGTTATCCCTATTGACTAAATATTATGTTTTAGAAATTCTGATATAATATATTTTCATTTAAAATAGATAAGATTGAATATGAAGCTAATGTTATCGTATCAAAAATGGTTTTTTAGTGTTTAAGTTTAATACTATGTACAATTCATAGACAGACAATAGTATTAAAAAAATAACTAAAAATAAACTATCTATCAGTAATTTATAACAAAATTTTGTTTTTTTGGTAGAAAGAGTTGCTTGCTCTAAAAGATTTGCAAGACATAAGTATAATATATAAATGCTAAATTATGTAAGCACATCCAAGATCACTTGCTCATACCGAAAAGTGAGAATAAGTAACCCTTTGGTGGGGGTTGTAAGTTCAAACCCTGGGGGTAAGCTATGACTTTCTAGAGAACTTATGTGGTTCGATGATATTTAGGCATTTAAACACTTTTCGAGAAAGGAAGATGTCGTTGGGAAACATATTTTTTTACGCTTTGGTAGAATTTATATATTACACATATGTATGTGTAACCTACCAGTCCGTATTAGAGCACCATGGTGGATCTGAGTTCCAATTCTTCTTTCCAAAGGAGACAGGAAGCCTATGCTGAGTTGTGGTATAGTAACGCTTCGTTAATTTTAAGTTAAATTTCTTTTTCAGATATTGATTGATATTATACATTGTTAGATTAATTAGAACAATAATTTTATAAATGATTGAGGAAAAACTTTATTTGTAAGTCTATCTTGTCCATTTTGTATAATCTATTTCTGGAGTAGCCAGCGATGAGTATAAGGAAAAATAATTCGTCTCTGCAATAAAAAAGTATGCAACTCAGTTTTCTACAGTCATGTCATATATTTATTATTTATATATTTATGATGATTTTTTTAAAGATAAATCCTTCTTCTAGGTAAAGTAATGTCTCTATTACTTTATTGTGAATCAGCAACTAATCCTTATTTCTTTCAGATAGAACAATCTCTCGTAGTCATATGAAATATTCTATTAGATTAGGATATGATATATATCTTTTATAATTAAAAAGTTGAATTATGCCCGCCAAAGCTACATCGTTTGCCACACGTGCTCCTCTTGCTTTAATATATTAAAGTTTTGTGCAGTTCCTCCACAAATTTTGCCATTTGAATTTGGCGATGAACCAGCGAATGCTGGAGATATGGCATCGATATCTTGTGCCGTTAGCAAAGGCGATCAGCCCTTAAACATTTCTTGGATATTTAATGGACATCTTTTGTCAAGAGCTAATGATTTGGGAATAATCTTAACCAATATTAATAGAAAGACTACTATACTTAACATTGATTCGGTAAATGGAGTACACAGGGGCACTTACTATTGTGTGGTGACGAACCCGGCTGGCTCCGCCAATCACAGTGCAGTACTTGAAGTTAACGGTAGTGACCCAAAAATATCCGCTTATTATATTTTATTTATCAGTTTTTCCTAATAGTATTGGTGTATTGCTTTAAATAGTCCCACCACAAATTACTCCGTTCGAATTTGGCGAAGAAGTTCTAAACGAAGGTGAAACAGCTTCTGTATCGTGTGTAATGAATAAAGGAGATCTACCTGTTACTTTCAAATGGCTTTTTATTGGAGAAGAGATAAAGCCACGTAATAATCTAGGCATCGTACTTACAACAATCAGCAAGAAAACGTCTATTTTAAACATCGAGGCGGTAAAATCCATTCATCGAGGCTCATACACTTGCGAAATTAGAAATCAAGCCGGCCAAACTAATCATACAACCCTTCTTAGTGTTAATGGTTCGCTATTTGATTAGTATTTTTTTTTAATTTTCCTTTTATTTTAACGCTTTTCTATTACTACAGTTCCTCCCCAAATATTACCCTTCGAGTTTGGCGATGAACCCGCGAACGCTGGTGATACAGCATCTGTACAGTGTGTCATGAATAAGGGTGATCTTCCGGCTAATTTCTCGTGGAGTTTAAACGGAAGGAAAATTTCCCAAATGAATACCATGGGAATCGTTATAGGCAGCATGAGCCGAAAAATGTCAATCCTCAATATAGATTCTGTAAACGGAACACACAGAGGACTATATGTTTGTCATGTTGAAAATTATGCCGGACAAGTAAATCACAGTTCAACGTTGGAAGTTAACGGTCCTCTTTAGCATATTTAATAGTTCATAATATTTTGTTGCTACTTGATTCCTTAAAAATATATTTAAGTAGTTTTTTGGTACAGTCATACCCCAAATCCACCCCTTTACGTTCGGTGAAGAGCCAGCAAACGCGGGAGATACAGTTGGACTGCAATGTATGGTGACTAAGGGCGACGTTCCGTTGAATATTACCTGGTATTTGAACGACAAAGAAGTTTCTAAAATTCATGGAATAACCGTCACTAAGATCGGTCATAAATCGAGCACTGTATCCATAGATTCTGTTTCATTTATACATACGGGAGTTTATACGTGTTACGTACGTAACCAAGCGGGCCACGCTAACTATTCGACTGAGTTAATTGTTAACGGTAACTCGGCATTTTAAAACTACTATTTACATGCTTTTTATAGTATCACAAAGTAATCCCATCCAATATTCCTATTTTTACGCGTACCACAGTACAAATCTGCAAATAGTGATTTTTTGTGGTAAATTTTATAAATTGCATTTTCTCTGGCTTGATACTTTCGTTCTCTTTGTGTAGTGGTACCACAGGTAACACCTTTTGATTTTGGAGAGGAAATACTAAATGCAGGCGACACCGTGTCACTCACGTGTACTGTAGGGAAAGGCGACTTGCCTTTAAAAATTTACTGGCGACTGAATAACCATCCACTTAACACTGGCAATGGCCTATTTATAAATAGAAATGGAAAAAGAATATCAGTCTTAAGTATAGAGAATGTCCAACATGAACATATTGGTAACTACGCCTGTATTGCGGAAAACGAAGCTGGTCGCAGTAGTCACAGCGCGGTCCTCAATGTTAATGGTATTTTTTTTGAAACAACGAACTTTGACAAAGCTTCTGCTCGCACGATATTTGACTAGTGATATATTATTTAATTTTTTTACACATACACCTTTTCCATCGACATCATTAATGTTTTGTGATATATATAAAACTAAATAGGTATTCACAAAATTTTGTACCTCCATTGTCTTTTTGTAGTTACCCCACAAATTATGCCATTCGATTTTGGCTCTGAACCTGTAAACGATCAGGAGATGGTCGTTGTTATTTGCACTGTTACCAAAGGAGATTTACCTCTGAACATACTTTGGTTTTTTGACGGAGAACCTTTACAATCTAACGTCAATGGAGTATTACTCTCGAAGGCTAGAAGAACTAGCCAACTTACTATTGAATCAGTAACTCACTATAATCAGGGCAATTATACATGTGTGGTGAAAAACCAAGTTGGATCTACGAACCACACCGCCGAACTATTTGTTAACGGTATCAAAATCCGTGTTTTAAGCTGTTTCTTTTTGCTAATTTTCCTAATGCTGTCTCCCATCACAGTCCCTCCTCAAGTCATGCCATTTGAGTTTGGCGAAGAACCTGTAAACGCGCAAGAAATGGTTTTGGTCACTTGCACAGTGATAAAAGGAGATCAACCCTTGAAATTAGAATGGTATTTCAACGAAAATATAATCAAGCCTGGTGACTTCGGCATATCACTCATGAACTCTAAACGTGCAAGTCAACTAAGTGTTGAATCGGTTAGCCATCAAAATCAAGGAAACTATACCTGTGTAGTTACAAATCAAGCAGGCACAATGAATCATACTGCTCAGTTATTTGTTAACGGTACAATATGTATATTACTAGTTTTAAAGCAATGTAGATATTTAATATGTTATGTGTTGCTTTTCTTGATCCTGATCCTTAGTATCTTTGGCGGGTCATAAAAATTACTGTTTTATACAACATTCACTTAATTCACATGACTTTAAGAGTGAGAAGACAGGTACAATCGTAATTAAAAATTAAAATTAATTACAATATTTTCAGTGGCACCAATTATAACGCCCTTTGAATTCGACGAATCTGTATTTTTCGGTGAGGGTGTACAAGTAATGTGTCATGTTCCAAAAGGAGATAAACCCTTAAGTTTCAAGTGGAGTTTCAGTGGAGGAGATGTGAGTTTACTCTCAGGGGTAAACATAATGAATGTTGGGGACATGGGTTCCGCTCTTATAATACCTACTGTGACAGCAAAACATTCCGGCAATTATACATGCACTGCATCCAATATTGTCGCCAAGACTAGTCATCACGCAACGCTCAATGTCAAGGGTATAAGCTCACGATGAACGACTTGCGCTTTAATATTTTGTTATTCCCTCAACATTCCTGATCTTATACTTTACATACGGTTCTGAATACTTGTTGATAAAAAAATTGTGGATTTCCAGTGGCACCTATAATATCTCCCTTTGAATTCGATGAAGCTGTTTTCTATGGAGAAAGCATACAAGTAATGTGCCATATACCAAAAGGAGACATGCCACTAACCCTTACATGGCTATTTCGTAATCGACTTCTAGAACCTAATAATGCAGTAATTGTAACCAAAGTAGGAGACAGAAGTTCTATCTTGGCTATTCCGGCAGTAACAGAAAAACATACGGGCAATTACACCTGCACAGCCTCTAATATCGTAGCCAGCACAAACCACACAGCTACATTAAACGTCCAGGGTACTTAGTACATTTCGTTTGACTTTTTGCGTTACTTTATCATTTGAGTTCATTTTATTTTCCCTACCAGTTCCTCCGCACATCGTTCAATTTGAGGCTGAAGAGCCAGTATTTGCCGGCGAATCTGTACAATTGACGTGTCACGTATCTAAGGGCGACACACCTCTTATTATTACTTGGAGTTTCCATGGAAAAGAATTGTCCTCTCATGAAGGAATCATGACGACGAAAATCGGCCAGCGAACATCTCTGCTTACGATTTCTAGTGCCACATCTAGCCACAGCGGCGAATATTCATGTCATGCTTCAAATAAAGCCGGTCTAGTCGTGCATTCAACCACAGTTAATGTCCATGGTATCTCGTAAAACCAATTATTGATTAACTTTGCCTCTGCCGCACGTTGCACGCTTGCACCTATATTATGTTGATAATAAACATATGGCTTTCTGGATTAACAGTATTACCATACATCGTACCCTTTGAAGCAGACGAATCAGTGTTTGCTGGAGAATCGGTTCAGCTCAACTGTCACGTATCTAAGGGCGATTTACCTCTCGACATAAAGTGGCATTTTCATGGTTTTGAAAATACATCATCTCATCTTGGTATAATGACAACTAAAATGACGTCTCGTACCTCATTCTTATCTATCGCGGCTGCTACCGCTGGACATAGTGGCAATTATACGTGTGTAGCTACAAACAGTGCCGGTTCTACTAACCATTCCACTGTACTTAATGTTCATGGTCAGTTTCATTTTTATCATCAATTATTATATTTTCCTACTACCGCAGCCGTTTATTTGCAGAAGATATGCTGGTAGAATTAGCATGGATTCTATTCGCATATCCGACGCCGACGTACGCTTATTTTTTTTCATTTCATACTTAATTTTCTCATACATTGTTTTTGTTATTTTATAATTATAGTCATACCGAACATTTTACCGTTTGACGTGGATCAAGCTTTATTTTCGGGAGAGTCGGTCCAAATGATGTGCCACATATCAAAAGGAGATATTCCATTACAAGTCCACTGGGAGTTTAATGGACATGCATTATTACGCGAGTTAGGAACCTTTTCGAAAGTTGGAGAACGTTCATCAGTGCTGATGCTTCCATCTGTTACTGGTGCTCACAGTGGCAATTACACATGTATTGCAAAAAATCGCGCTGGTGTCGCTTCATATACTACTATTCTCAAAATAACCGGTATATAATAGACGTAATCATATATGTTAAACCTAGCTAGCATTTATAATTTTATTTTTGTATTTTATGTAGTTAATTAAACATTTCAATTGCAAGTGATTCCATACATAATCCCGTTCGAAGTCGAAGAGTCTATTTTTGCGGGCGAATCTGTGCACATCACTTGTCACGTATCGAAAGGAGATCGTCCCCTCCAGATAACATGGAGTTTTCAAGGCACTGAAATCCCTTATCATAACAATATGGGCATAACTACTACTAAATTAGGCGAGAAAGCATCAGTTCTTAGCATACCAACAGCAATGGGTCAACACAGCGGAAACTACACGTGCACAGCCAGTAATCGTGCCGGCCGAACCCATCACTCCGCGCTCGTCAATATCCATGGTACTAGATGTCGCCCTAATCCTTCCTTTAGAACATTCCACTAAACTCGGAACGTGATAGATGTCTATTGCACGTTTAGATTTATCTTAGCGTTTCTTTTTTTTATTTCTTTTGATTAGTTCCACCCCACATAATGCCATTCGATATTGAGGAATCCGTATTCTATGGAGAATCTGTGCAAATGACATGCCACATCAGCAAAGGGGATCGACCAATGTCCATCACTTGGACTTTCGAGGGTCAAGACCTCTCCACAGTATCGGGTATCAAGACTTTGAAGATGGCGGAACAGACATCCTTTTTATCCATAGCCTCAATAACTGATGCTCACAGTGGCAATTACACTTGTATTGCAAGAAATAGAGCCGGGGAAGATAGATACACTACGACTCTCCACGTTAACGGTATTTAAAATAGATATCCCAGCTTGCATATACATAATTACTAACGTCATATATGCTATTTTCTTTGCTCAGTCGTCCCTCACATCAAACCTTTTGAATTGGACGAGGCTGTTTTTGCGGGAGAATCTGTGCATCTTGATTGTCATGTGCCTAAAGGAGATATTCCATTGAACATATCATGGAGATTTCATGGGCAACTTGTCACAAGTAGAATGGGTGTGAAAACGACAACATTAAGTGAACGCGTCTCAGTATTAGATATTCCGTCTGCTTCCGGAGCAAATAGTGGAAATTATACATGTACAGCCTCGAACAGGGCAGGCTCTGTAAACCATACAGCCATACTCAATGTCATCGGTATTAAATTTAATTAATAAACCGGTGTTGCTTGTTTATTGTTTAGTTCCTCCCGTGGTCCAACCATTTACATTTGGAGAGGTAGCAATGAATTATGGACAAGTGGTAACCGCAGCTTGTTCAGTTATTGAGGGTGACCATCCGCTTCATTTAAAGTGGCTCTTCGACGATGAACCTATTAAACCGAGGTCCGGTGTGACTGTATTTAACATTGGAGAGAGAAGTGCTATACTTAGTATCGGATCTGTAACCCATAGTCATGCTGGAAACTACACTTGCGTTGCCGAAAATGATGCGGGGACCCATTCTCATACGTCATCATTAATTATAAACGGTGCTTAAAAGTCCCCATATAATTTTTTGTACAGTTTTATGTTTAAATTACATTTTGTGTTATTTATTTTATAACTTTGTATAATAATAAAGCAAGATTTGATTGATATTCTTCCAGTCCCCCCAAACATTCTACCATTCTCGTTCGGAGAAAAACCTGCAAACGTCGGGGAATATCTGCAGGCAGCATGTACAGTAAATCTTGGCGACCTCCCACTTACAATAACGTGGACCTTTAATGATTCTATGATATCACAAAGAAATAATGATTATTCAATGACCAACTCTAAACGTAGTAGTTTACTTATTATTGAATCAGTAGATGCAAAACATGCTGGTTCATATACCTGTATTGGTCAAAATCGTGCTGGCCGCACTGCGTACTCGTCTGAGTTAGTTGTTTATGGTTAGTCATAACGTATAGCCGTAGTATCTTTTAATTTAGTGACTTAGATAAAGTTTGTTTCAGTTCTTCCCAAGATTGCACCTTTCACTTCCGGTCCAGAACCGGCTTTCTTAGGAGATTACTTTGCACTTCAGTGCATTATTACCCATGGGGATCAACCCGTTAAAATAGATTGGAAAATTAACAATCAGTCAGCTCATACGGTCCCTGGCGTTCGTGTCAGTAATATTGACAGAAGAAGTAGTGTACTTACCATAGAGTCTGTTGAAGCTAAACATGCAGGATTCTATAATTGCGCTGCAAGTAATGCCGGAGGCCTTGTATCACATGCCACCGAACTAGTTGTAAAGGGTGCGGATTTTGATAAATATTATTAATTTTTTCTCTCTTTTAATATAAAAATATTGTCTTCATAATACTCGCTTCAATATAAGATGTTTGCTGTCCCAGTTCCACCTTTGGTAGTGCCATTCAGTTTCGGTGAGGTGCCGTCAAACCCCGGTGATGCCGTGGTAGTAAACTGCGTTGCAACCAAGGGAGACCTGCCGCTTGAAATATCTTGGACATTTAGCAGCGAAACTATAGATTCAAGTTTACATCGAGACATTATGACTACTCCGCTGGGTCCACGAGCCTCTGTACTCACAATCAACTCTGTGAGCGCAAATCATCAGGGAAACTACACGTGTATTGTCCAAAATGCGGCCGGTCGCGCCGAACATGCAGCAACGCTAGTCGTAAATGGCATGTTATTTATATATTTTTAAAGACAAATCGTCAATAAAGGGAACTAACATCACAGATTAGCACCAACAAAGGCCCTATCTTGATCACTATTGAGTCACATATCTTTATTCGACCTCACAAATTACTAACAATGCTTGCCAATTAGTCGAATAACCCAACCATCTACGGTTCTTTCCAGTTTTGCCTCACATAGTCCCCTTCTCATTCGAAACTCCTTTATATGCGGGCCAAGCGACTCAGGTTACTTGTTTGATTTCGGAGGGTGATCTCCCGCTTGAAATTGAGTGGTACTTTGATGGGCAACTCCTAAAAGAAGTAGCCGGTGTGATGGCAACTAAAATAGCAAAGAGGGCTTCACTACTGCTCATCGACCCAGCAGGGTGGTTACACAGCGGCTCATACGTATGTCTCGCACGTAATGCCGCCGGCTCTTCCAACTATTCCGCCACGTTAGAAGTACACGGTACATAATTACATTAGCACCCGTCATATATCATACTATACTCCTAGCACGAAACAGCTTTGCGTAGCTACTATATTGTGTGCTTTATAATCGACTAGTTATACCTTGCGATATATACTTGATGTAACTTAATACCTTAAATCACCATATTAAAAGGTTCAATTAGTAAAAAGGAACTATTGTCGCGAAATGAAATCAAATTATAGTTTCGGAAGAGGTCGTTCGTGGGAACCGGCTGCGGCTATCATCGACGAAACCATTTCTTCTTCCATTCCTACCTCGCATACTAGATGTTTTTCATATCCTTCCACATCCTCGTTCTCCTGTCTGTTTTATTTATTTTATTATATTTTTATTTGCATACTTTAGTTTCGTTGTGTGTGTTGTCATGCTTGCTTAATGGTTTTCATTTGAAATAATGTTCTATTTCCAAAAATATATTTTTTTTAGTACAATACAACCCCTTGTGTATTGTAAATAATAAACGCTGTTTTACAATGAACATTATTTCATGTGATAAAAATAATCATTTGCGATCAAAGCTTAATTGCTTGTTATAGCGGTTTTGGTTTATAATTTATTTTGGTTGTATCTAGAAATGCTTAATCAATTTTATTTGCTATTTGAAATTATACTATACGAAAGCTTCTATAGCATTAGCTTTATCACGGTAATAGATTAGATACATATATTGCAGTGCGTATCATCTGAAGAAAATACTTGACAATAAATATAAAAAAAATTATATTGAAAGTGCATCTACATGGTATAGGAGCTTTTGTTGTATTTGTTTAGTAAACTGGTATATACCAATATATGACAAACTTTAAGGTAAAATCTTTTCTTTAATATTTTAATAAATATTGGTTTAAAACGCAGTAATCCTGTTACTTATATTATTTGTAATGTGAGAGAATATTACTCGAGTGTTTAATATTACAAAATATACCAGTTTAATAAAATAAGATGTAATTGTTTTTTAATTTGAAAGTTGTCAAGAAAAAGATGAACAATTTCAATGACCCCTTGCTTTAATTACCAGAAATAATATTATAAATAATAAATAATTGTGTTAAATTACATGTCCAACTATCGTAACGTAGTTTTCAAATTTGCAAAAAATGTTTTATTATAACCTGAGAACAGTTTTGTGTTTTTACCCGATTAGTTTGGGTGATTCCAGATTCCGTTTTAAATTTTAAAAAATGAAAGCTTTGGCACAGTAATTAATTGCGTAATGGAACCAGGTTATATTATTATTATTTCACTCATAATAATCAGTTTTAATACAACATTCAAAAGCTACATAATCTTTAAAACATAAGTTGCTTTAGTCAGTCCATGTGCTTTAGACTCCTTGACATCTTTTTCATAAACTGGTAATATTTTAGTGCCCCCTCGTTGGATTTTGGAACCCACTGATAAAGCCTTTGCCCAAGGTTCAGATGCTAAAGTAGAGTGTAAAGCCGATGGCTTCCCCAAGCCTCAAGTCACATGGAAAAGGGCTGAAGGTATTTTATATTTTTAAATTATAAATTATATAAGAGACTGTACCTGAACCGAACTGAGAAGGGAACTGTTAGGAATATGATATTTTTTTTTGATAATATATCAAATGTTGTTCCAAATATGGAAACAGTACTTAAAATTAGAAAAAGAAACTAAATAAACAGTAACACATTGGTAGATAAAAGTATTTTATCAACTAATTGTAAGAAAACTACGTACGTCAAAAACAAAACCCATGCAATCTAAAGCAGCTGGAAGCTTATTAAAAAAATGTTCTTTAGAAGTCTTGGTACATTATGACGCAGGTTTAAACTCATATTTAATATTTTCACATCTGACACCTCTTCTATCTCTGTTTCTTGTTCTTGTTCTTATCTCTTCTCTCGTTTCTTTTCTTTACAAACTACTTCACAAGAAAAAATTATTTTCTAATGTGAAAATACTAGATCCTCATCATATCAATGTAGAGTTAAGGTTTATTAAATAGATATAAACTTACTTTCCGTTGTATTCCCGTCATGAAATTAATCTTGATTGACGTAAAAATTCGTTTCAACAGTTATTAAACATATTCTTCTTAAATTTAAATAAAAACATAAATTCCATAGTATATTTTATCATTTTGAAGAAACAATTGTCTAATTGAAATAACGAAGTTATTCTTTATATTCAGTAGGAAATTATTAGTAAAGTCTCTAAAGTTTTTTCTTAATAACAATTAAATATGTAAAAATGAGTTAAGAAAGTTATTTTACCAATCTATTTTTAAGGGGATACGCCTGGCGATTACAAAGATCTGAAACCAAATAACCCTAACGTTAAAGTCGAGGATGGAACACTCACGATTGCTAATATCCAAAAGACCAATGAAGGATATTATTTGTGCGAAGCTGTCAATGGAATTGGATCCGGATTATCTGCTGTTATTCTAATTAGCGTTCAGGGTAAGTATTTAACAGTATAGTTTATCCAAGTATAAATGCCCTTGACAAGTCTATATAATAAGACGTTAAAAGCTCTTGTAAGAAATTTGTTATAATATTCTAACTTTTCTATTATAATTATTGTAGCACCACCCCAGTTTGAAATCAAAATGAGGAACCAAACAGCTCGCCGAAGCGAACCAGCAGTGTTACAATGCCAAGCCAAGGGAGAAAAGGTATTACTATATACCGATGTTATGACTATATAAGTTTATGTTCGTTTTAATATTATGTATGTTTTTATTAATGCAGCCTATTGGAATCATCTGGAATATGAATAACAAACGTCTCGAGCCTAAATCTGATCCACGTTACACTATCCGCGAAGAGATTCTGCCTGGTGGTGTTGTGTCTGACCTTAGCATTCGTAGAACCGAACGATCTGATAGCGCACTCTTCACGTGTGTGGCTACTAACGCCTTTGGATCTGATGACACTAGCATCAACATGATAATTCAAGGTTTGTACACCAGTTACGCAGAATGATCAATCAATATATTTACCATAAATAATATATAAAATTAAAATATAGTGCAAAATTTCGTGAGCCATCAATTGGTAGAAAAAAGATTTGATAAATACACCCATATTGCAAACTTTCAATTTACAGAGGTACCCGAAGCTCCATATGGCCTGAAAGTATTAGACAAATCTGGCAGAACAGTACAACTGTCGTGGGCTGCACCTTACGATGGAAACTCACCAATTAAGAAGTTCCTTATTGAATACAAACGCGCTAAGGGCAATTGGGAGAAGGATATTGATAGGTATAATTAATACTTCACTATTTATAAATGTTGTAAGATTATATTAAGTATGGCTTTTAGGGTCTGATGTATGGCCACAACTAAATTACACTTTGACTTTACGGATGTTTATTTCAGAGTATTGGTTCCTGGAGACGCAACTGAAGCTGGAGTATTTAGTCTAAGGCCAGCCACCGCTTATCATATCAGGATCGTCGCAGAGAATGAACTTGGAACATCTGAGCCCTCTGAAACCGTCACTATTATAACTGCTGAAGAATCTCCCACCGGAATGCCACAGGACGTCAAAGTTGATGCTGTCGACAAACACACACTCCGGGTCACTTGGAAGCCTCCTCAACCTCAAGACTGGAATGGTGAATTGCAAGGGTAATTGATGCTATATTATAAATACATGTTAAATTTATTTCTGCTTGCGTTACAAGTATAAGGACTCAAGCAGGTTGGAGAATGAGGCAACTCCTTAACTCCTTCCAGACCTAGAAAAGTGCTGATCACTTTCGCCCTATTGTCACTAAGAGTCAAATAAATCTTCATAAAATTACATATGACAATAGTTCTAATTTCTCTTTAATACCAGCAATGCGTTTTTTAAATTAGCCTCTTTAAAATTATAAAATGAATGAACTAAACGATTATTGCTATTAAGTATTACTTCGCCTTAATACTATTTTGTTAAACTTTTTTTAAATATCATTCTTATAGTTACTACGTTGGTTACAAACTGGCATCGAGCAACAAATCGTTCGTTTTTGAAACTGTTGATATCTCTAAGGAATCTGGAAAGGAACACCATCTCGATATATTCAATCTGAAGTAAGTAATTTGATGTGTTTTATTTTCCAAAGAAAACGATTCGTAAGACATTGACAAACCACAACTAAATTTTATCTTAGTTTTGCGACTTTGTGTAAACAATAAACTTTTATGTTTTATTTTAGAACATACACCCAGTACGCTATCGTAGTCCAGGCATTCAACAAAATGGGATCCGGTCCAGTATCAAATGAAGTCCGAGCTTATACCGCGGAAGGAGCTCCTTCGGCACCTCCTCAAGATGTCCTTTGCACCACTCTTACTGCCCAAACTATTCGTGTATCTTGGGTGTCACCGCCTCTTGCAGCAGCTAATGGATTAATCAAGGCTTACAAAGTTGTCTATGGGCCAAGCGAAACTTGGTATGGTAAGTAATTTTATAAATATATTCTTCAAATTCAGGACTTATTGCATTCTGACAAGACCACAGTGTATAACTGATTATTATACTAATCAGCAACAGCATTTCAATTCACTAACTGGCTTAGGGGCTGAAATTCAGCAATACTTGGCTACATACATTAATATTTTAAAGATATAATTAATCGATGCCATCATTCTCCTGCCCTTATCCCACTCTAAGTGGGGTCGGCACAACATGTTATAAACACGCTGTTACATGATTTGGCTGCGTTTTTACGACCGGCCGCCTGCCTGACCTCAACTTACCTCTGTCGTATTTTACGACACCTCGGTAAGAATGAGGGTGGTCTATTCTACTAAACCGGATACCACACGGTGGGTCAACTTACCTTAGTCGCCTTTTACGACACCTCGGTAAGAAATGAGGTTGGTCTATTCTACTCAGCCGGATACCAAACGGCGGGTCGACTTACCTTAGTCGCCTTTTACGACACCTCGGTAAGAAAAGAGGGTAGTACTATTCTATTCAGCCGAATACCACACGGCGTATAATTAATCGATGCCAACTGAGAATAATCTGATATCGATGACTTGAACTTCAGATGACAAATTGAAAAATTTCTCCAAAGTAATTTTTCTGCAGTTATTATTAACTTTTCACAAAAGTCCCATTACCATGAATTATTTTAGATATCTATTATTAACAAATATGTACACGAATTTTAGATGAGAAAACCAAAGACACAAAGATCACAGCCAGCAGCGAAACCATTCTTCACGGACTCAAGAAATTCACCAACTATTCCATGGAAGTATTGGCTACCACAAACGGAGGTGATGGTGTCCGATCTGCTCCTATTCACTGCCAAACCGAACAAGATGGTATGTATTAAACCGTGTATATGAAACATTTGCTGACGGATATAATACTTTCCTTATTCATATTTGATTATTCGAAAGAACTTGTTAAACTTGAATCTTTATATTTAAATGAGTTAATCTTGTATATATATATATTTTCTGAATCTCGGAAACGGCTCCAACGACTTTCCCGAAATTCAGCATGTAGGACGTTTTGGGGGAGAAAAATTGATCTAGCTAGGTTTTATGTAAAAAAAATATTGTTTTATCCCTGTATTTGGGCATTAAAAACACTAACATTTATATTGAATTGAATTTTCGCCATTAGCTGTCGCCATTAGTCGACGTAGCTTATTCGAGTAACGGGCAGCCTCGAGAAATGTGAATGCCAAGGATCGATCCCCAACTAAATAATTGTTTTTTCTTTTTTTTTAAGTTTTTTTTTGTAAAAAATTACCGAGCGAAGCTCGGTCACCCAGATATTAATTAATAATTTGAATTTGAATTTTGAATAATATTGAGTACAAAAGTAGTACATATTTGATTGTCTCCGACACAGTCCCCGAAGCACCCCGCGCTGTAAAAGCCCTAGTTATGGGAGCAGATTCGATCCTTGTTTCGTGGAGACCGCCAGCACAGCCCAATGGAGTCGTTACTCACTACAATGTCTACACGCAAGCTCAGAATGCCGAACCTCACCCGAACAAGGTACAAACTCATACCTGTTGTACTTAATTATTTACTTCACATATAAAACGATTAAAGGACTTACAACAATATACTTATATCTGGAAACTTGTATAATAAGGCCCGGTATCCACGAAAGCGGGGAGGAGAGGAGATGTGGAAATGACGATATCTGATTAGTATTTAAAACTAATATATTCGATCTGCTTTGGGGAATACATTAGCCATTTGTTCCATACAACCCTGTATGAACAACAATGTATGAAAGTGCATAAACAACAAACATATATTTAAGTACTGTATATACTATAATAAATTGAAATCTTTTCACTCACAGTTCTGAATGAACAAAAGTTGTGAGGTACAGAATGAGGTAGTTTTCGCAGGGTTTTGGTATCTCAAATAGAATAAGTCATTACTAGTAAAGCGGAGTTTCTTCCTTAGATATAATAGCGATAATAAACACATTTTTAATTATCTAAAATGTCTGTCCGTTAATAAATTAATATTATTAGTTATGCTTTGTTACTTTCTTATAATAATGTTATATAGGTACCAGCATCACAAACAAGTTACTCAGCAACAGAACTGAAGGCCGCTCGATACGATTTCTGGGTAACTGCTTCGACTATCATTGGTGAAGGACAACCCTCAGCAACTGCCTCTTGCAGCCCTAGTGATAAAGGTAATAGGTCAACTTCAATATTTTAATTAATTCATATAATGTTCGTAGTTCTATCTCTACAGCTAATCTTGAAAAACATTGATAAATTTTGGTACAGTTAGAAGTTAAAAGGTATAAATACTAAAACTTAATTATAAAATTATATAAGAATCGTATTTAACGAATAACGAAAGTAATAATCACATAATTTATTTGCTACCCGCAATTAGTGAAAATCTAGATCTAGTTGTTTATGTCCTGATCGTTTCGCTGATGATTGTTGCAATTGTGGTAGTGAATGTGTGCAATGCTAATGTAGTGTGGTGGTAGTTTGTACTGCATGCGTTTTATGAATCCTGCATATATAAGGTATGAAAACTGATGGTATACTCAACTTTATAATCTGTCTCTAATCGAAGATTGTAGATAAATAATATCATAACTTTTGGATTTTTGGAACTCTGGAAAGTAAAGCCCAACTCTGTTGATTGTTTTATTAATTACGTTTTTTAATTTAAGTATTACTTTACAGTTCCCGCTAAAATCGCCTCGTTTGACGAATCTTTCACTGCTACATACAAGGAAGACGTCAAGTTGCCCTGCCTCGCTGTCGGTGTACCACCCCCTAATATTCTATGGAAGGTCAGTACTTTACTTATTTCTGTAATTGAATCAAAATAATGAAACATTATAATAACTGTCTGATTTTTTGTGTACAAGCTTAACATAGTTTTGTTATAAAAGTAATAAAAATTTAAATGACTATTAAAGCACGCCAAAAATACTCTAATAAACGTCAAGCCAAAACTACATCTAGTCCTAATATATACGATCGTTAAAACTACTTATTAGAAAACCCTTGTACAAACCAGTATAATTTGTGATCACAGTAGGTTCAAAAATGGAATGAAAGAATCATACGTTTCAAAAAGTACTAAAATTCTGAACATTAGTTTAGCAACATAATAGCAATTCATGTTCTTATATATGTTTGAGTTAAATAGATACTTAAATTTATTTGATGATATCATAAGTTGGAACTAAGTTCGATGAAGATGTATTTACTTATTATATATCTGATAATTAGGTAAAAGGCCTGAACCTCGAAGCATCAGAACGTGTCCGCCAACTCCCCGAAGGTTCTCTTCAAATCGCAGGCGTAGCTCGCGAGGACGCCGGTGAATACTCTTGCCACGTGGACAATCAATTTGGCACCGACACCGTCACACATACGCTCTCTGTACTTGGTAAGATTAGTACAATTATGGATAGTTGAACAATTGTTCATTATTTCCTATACCTACGAAGTTAATTTTACCGTAGAAATTATAATAACCGAGACATTATTAGGATTGAACCCCAGGTAGACACTATTGAGTTTTTTCCATTAGTATTTATGTGCCTAAAAGGCATTTACAATTTATTACCCGTTTATCAAAAGGAAAGCAGCGTAAAGAAACCTGCGTGTCTCTGAAGAATTCCCGGGATATTTTTCACCTGCCAATCCGCATTGGATTAGCGTGCTGGGTTTAAATATCCACTCTTCTTGCCTTTGAAAAAGGAGAGAACCAGTCTATTTCCAATGGGATACAAAAAAGCCGTTACTTTATAACGAGAAACAAAGCAACTTGATCTGTCTTAACAAGCAAGTGACGAGGGATTTCACTCAATTGTTAGGTATTGATAGACTAGTTCAAACTTATATATCATAACGAAATGAAGTTTGAAGGTCAGGACATTTCCGATTATGGGCCATCTTTTTTATTTCACAGAACATACTCATAAGTACAGTCCACTTCATTATATTTTCGAACCATTTAATACGTAGCTTTTCCAGGTGCTCTGTTACCGTACGTATATTCTTCTAGGATCAACGTAGAAAATTATTACAGGAATCCTCTCAGTAGATATCCGAAAAAGGCAATGCCTTTTCCTTTTTGTATTCCACAAACCGTTACACAAACAGTAAATGCCTACAAGCTAGTAACAAATTTCTTTCACAGCACCTCCTTTCCCCCCTCAACTGAGTATCGCGTCGTCTTCTGTATCGTCACTGACTCTTCGCCTCAAGCCTTCGTTAGACGCCGACCAGTCGCCCGCCGCCGGCTACACTATCCACTACAAACAGGAGTTCGGAGACTGGGAGACTGTTCAAGTAAACATTCATTCTACTGATTTCTTCTTTAAGTTTATCAATAACGCTTTTTTTGTTAACAACATAACTGAAACTAAAGATGTCTGTAATGGTATAGCTCCCCGTCTATGTAATCTATGTAATATTTTCGTAATGACTAAGGATTCCTGGGCTTTCATGTGAATATGGACTCTTGTTCCACACAACGATATTTCGGTTACTGCACTATTTTTTCGTTAACAGATTCCAAGCAATACTGACACTTACACCCTGGAAAATTTGTTCTGCGGATCCAGATATCAGCTCTATGTTACTGCTTACAATGGGTAATAGAAAGTTTTATTTTTCATATTCTTTTAACGCTAAAATTTTTTAAAAATATCATATACCTATGTAAATAAAAAAAGCTTTCACATATAATTTTTTACATAAAATTGATAACCAATCACACGCACACACATGTCACAAAATAATAGGCTATTAAACTACTAAATAATTAATTTTAAAAATGTGATATTCAAATAATGAAAAAAATGTTTTATTTATGAACTAAAAAAAATATATAAATAATCTATATCTGGATATGCTAAAGAAAAAGTTCGTATGTATGTTCCTTATATAGTCCGAAATAGCTGGACAAATTTCAGACTATCTTAAGATTATTGACTATTAACGCAATAATCCTGTAAAAATTGGTGGCAATCGGTTCTTTTTTTTTAACCGCCACTGCAGACTGTTTATTTACTACTGATATCTTTTAAATTAAGCTCCGTCATGCAGGTAAGTCGTTAGTAAAACATATTTCTTAACAGATATCGCACAAATCTTTCTAAGTTAAATTTCTAGGTTAAGTAATTAAATAAAATATTCTATACGTACTTAGTATCGGTACTGGTGAGGCATCTGATGTCGTTATCGCCCGCACTCGTGGCTCCAAACCTCCCGTACCCCGCGCAGCTGACTTCATTGAAGTAGGCTCTTCATCTGTCACACTGCATCTCAAACAATGGCTTGACGGTGGTTGCCCTATGAGCCATTTCGTCGTCGAGAACAAGAAAAAGTAAGTACATCTTATCAAGTATTTTATTCTATACGTTAAAAACTGTTGAATCATTATCTTATAGATAACCCACGTAATTAAAACCCAACAACCCATCTTTCAATACTGAATACGTACGTTATAATTTTCCGCTCAAAATTCTCCCGTCAATAACAGATTTGCTGTTAGAATATCAGCCAAAAGTTGATTTTGAAAAAACCATAATAAATAAATCTAAATCTTTAAAAATGAAAACAAAAATTATCGTGGATTATATCTTATATTATTAAATTTTGAACCATTACTAATTAATACCATAATAGTGTGGTATCCGGCTGAATAGAACAGTACCACCCTCATTTCTTACCGAGGTGTTGCAAAAGGCTACTAAGATAAGTCCACCCGCCGTGTGGTATCCGGCTGAGTAGAATAGGCCAACCTCATTTCTTACTGAGGTGTCTTAAAATACGACTAAGGTAAGTTAACGTCAGGCAGGCGGCCGGTCGTAAAAACGCAGCCAAATCATGTGACAGCATGTTTATAACATGTTGTGCCGACCCCGCTAAGAGTGGGATAAGGGCAGGATGATGATGATGATATATTTTTTAATTTGTACTATATATTATTGAGATTTAATTAAGATTATTTTTGTATATTCTAGGGGTGCTGTCGAGTGGAACCAAATCTCAAACGCTGTCAAACCTGGTGGTAATTTTGTTGTGCTAGGTATGTATCATCTACCTAATAATAATATCATTTCATTACACATTTTTCACAAAATAAACCAGTTATTTACTAAACACGTTATTTCTAGACTTGGAACCGGCTACGTGGTACGTTCTTAGGATCACCGCTCATAACAATGCTGGATTTAATGTCGCCGAATATGAATTTGCTACTCTCACTATGACTGGAGGTATGTAATCACCGCTTAAATTTACTAATAAGTTCTTATAACCTTTTGTGAACTTAATTTTTCCGTGTTTTTATCAAAAAATAATTCACCAGAAAAATTACATACCACTAGCTTTTACCCGCGCAACTTCGTTCGCGTGGACTTGTAGTCTTGAAATGAGGAGTAGTAGATCGGGGAAGAATCAGAGGGATTCATCGTTTGATCAATAGCTTAATTTGATAATTTTAGTAAATAACCCGTACTTACATGAAACTTACGCTAAAATAGCGCAGTAAAAGGAGTACAAAGACTTCATTTACATAAATTCATAATGTTTTTCTGGTATTAAATATTTCTATTAATATTATAAACTTTGGAAACGTGTTAGAAAACTTATTTAATAATAACATTTACACGTAACGAATCAACTGTCAAATTGTTTTTTTTTTTTTAGTTGCCTATACGTACGGCGCTGGATTCCAACGTTTTTAGTATAAATACGAAAAAATTAAATTTAAATTATGTTTTTGTTAATATAATATTTTAAAAAAGGCATCGAAAAATATATTAGCCTTACTTTATTAACTGTAATTACTTTTCAAATATTAAAAATGGTGTTTAGAAATAAAAAATTGTTTCATTAGCCGTATGGCTGAATTTCTATGGGATTAAATTAAATAAAGCTTCCTAATACATGTCAATTATAAGTCATTTACTTCATACTTGTTGCCATATAGTACTAACTAAAGACCGTTTAAGAATGTTTTGTCTCGAAAACGTCTGTTTTTTGACAAAACAAATATATATAATTAAATTTAACTTGAACTTAAATGATTATACTTTATTGTTATATTTTCACCACAAATCCTATCGTTTTTAATGTGTTATTATGGTATTTAGCTAGTAATTTTACTTGTACATAACCTCAAACTGTTATTCTTTTTTTATTGTTCTCCTACTAAGATAACAAATATTTTTCTATTTAACAACACAAAAATTATTTGTGTCAGTTTGGGCCAGAAGATGTATGAACTTCTGGCGGTCTCTTTTTTATTCAATATTTGTCTCCGGTTTATTAAATAAACAAAAACCGAAATAATTAAAAAAATTAATAAAAATAACTTTTTCAAAGATTTTTATATGTTACCCCGGTATATAAACATTAATTATGCTAAATTGCATCTATATTGGTTCAACGAATTTGCCATGAAAACGTTACAAACAGACTTTCGCGTTTATTATATTATTTTATTTATTTATTTATTGGTTTATTTATTTTACTAAATAACCCGTATTACTTATATTAATTATCCATTATAATAGCTCAGTTAAATCCAGTTGTCCAGTAAACGAATAAAAATAAAATAAAATATAAATACTCTTTAAAGATAACTCTTTTGACGTAAGCCGAAAAACTTAGAATCTAAATACATATATGACTTGATTTTGACACATCGTAAATAAAAATTAGTTCCATAGGTTTATTATAGATGGCATTTTGAATGTCATCCTATTTAATTCCTCCTGAATTTAATTCCTGTTGAATTAACAGGATTTATATAGCCTATATGTTACCCCGGTATATAAGGAATATTTATGCCAAATTTCAGTGGATTTGGTTGAGCGGATTGACCGTGAAAACGTAACAGACAGACAGACAGACTTTCGCATTTATAATATTAGTAAGGATTAATAATAATTATATATTAACTTCTATATTATATTCGTTAACGCCGTGTGGTATCCGGCTGAATAGATTAGTACCACCCTCATTTCTTACCGAGGTGTCGTAAAAGGGGACTAAGGTAAGTCGACCCGCCGTGTGGTATCCGGCTGAGTAGAATAGACCACCCTCATTTCTTACCGAGGTGTCGTAAAAGGCGACTAAGGTAAGTTGACTCACCGTGTGGTATCCGGTTAAGTAGAATAGACCACCCTCTTTCTTATTAAGATAAGTTGACGTCAGGCAGGCGGCCGGTCGTAAAAACGCAGCCAAATCATGTGACAGTATGCTTATAACATGTTGTGCCGACCCCACTTAGAGTGGGATAAGGGCAGGAAGATGATAATATATTATATTCGTTACTAATAAAATGGTTTTGCGTGGCTATAACTAGATATTTTCCCTGTGAGCCAACAGCCGATGGCTAGTAAATATTTTCCGAACTTATATCAATTATAGAGCTAAATATAATTAGATATAACTTCTATAGTTGAGTTAAGTTTTCCAAATGCGTACCTGAAATGCATTGCCTTTAAAATTACTGAAAATACTCATAATTTGATTCCAAAGATTAGTAGTTCTTGTGTTTCTCATCGAAGGCTTGCATTTCAGGGACGATAGCGCCGGCCCGCGAAGTTGGAGACGGCTCCCTGACCACCGAACAAACGCTCAAGATAATTCTATCCCACCTTAACTTGATCGTGCCGGTCGTGGCAGCCGTTCTCGTCATCATTATTGCTATTGTCGTTGTATGCGTCGTTCGAGGCGCGAGGGACCATCATCACAAAGGTAACCCTACTTAACAATTTCCCTAGGAACTATTGCCCCATTGCCCGGAAACGGTGATAGTGATAAGGAATTGCCGCCATGGGTGAAGGCGTGGCTCGAACCCGAAGTTTTGGTACCAATCCTCGCGACCATCGTGGTGTTCATCGTTGGAATGGTGGTGATTTGTTTGACACTGGCGCGCAGAAATACCCCGCATCGCCTGCGAGGTCAGAAGGACCTGTACTGTATGTATGGTGGCATGAACACCGCTTTATTTGTTATTTTACCATACTTAGAATTATTTTACCATAATTAGAATCATTTTTAAATGTTCTATTTCACGAAGTCCTTTTGGCTATGATCGTAGTTATGTGTGACCTTAATGCACATTGTTTTAGCGTGCTTAGGCTTGGGGTATTAGTGATACTGACAAGATTTATGTCTACAACAGTTAGACTCAGTGCATTAACTTTAACTAGTAAAATCAGATTAATTGTTTTATACTGATTCAAATTTCTTTTTCGTATTTGTAAAGATAATCTATAAGTTATGCAAAAATGGAGGTCTGACCGTGATTTCTGTTGGTTAAGCCTTTATGTTGCTTTGCTAATGCAATGTAACTTCAAAACTAAACCGCCTTCGTGAAATAGACGATCTGTTTCCAAGAACATTATGCATAAATAAAGATACGTGCTTAGAGTTGTTTGAGTTCAAACTCGAGTTAAGATGGCAGCCCTAAGATATAACCTGGTGAACATTATTCGTATACTTTAATGTTATTAATCTTGATATTATGAATATCTTTAAAATATCTCTTTAAAATATTACGCTTTCCTTTTCAAAATTAAAAAAAAATAAAAAAGAAATTTAATTCAAATGTCAACATGTTTCATTATACCAAATCGAGAAGTTTTCTCGACGGAAATTACGGAAGTGACAAAACATTGAAAGATCCTTAATTTTTTTTATAAACAATCATGTTGATATTTGAAGCCCCGATATTAATTACAGAATGAATAATATTTATAAAAACACGTTTTTTAACTCAAAGAGCTCATTAATATGTACCGTATTCGTTCCTCATCCGTTTATTAATTTTGCGCTTCAGTGTTTAGCTCTGACCTTACTAAAAATATACCATTAGCAAAAATCTTAAACTTATAAACCGATTTTTATTTTATTAATTACCTATAATTTATGCTGTAGCGCATTGTTCTTTATTTTTAATACAACTTATGTTTTGTAAGTCTAGTTAATTTTTTAAACGGTATATAGTTGCTTTAGGCAATATTCATTAATGTAGTTTACGAAAAAAATTATAGTTCCGAAAAATTTATAAAATTTTCGGTTTATTGTTTTTATGATATTTAAACAATGTACTAAAAACGAGGTTTATGGGTTTTTTTCTACATTTTAAGTAACAGTTGGAGTTTTTTTTTCCTATATGTTATTCTGGTATATAAACTTTATCAATATTGCTTCAGCAGAATAGCCATGAAAACGTAACAAACAGACAGACTTTTTCTATTTATAATTTATTTATTTATTCTTATTGCACTATACAGATGTACATTGGTTTATAAGAAATTAAATTAGGACAAGCGTGCAAAGGTGGTCTTATCGCTAAAGCTATCTCTCACAGACAAGGCTTGGTGAGAGAAGAATACTATGTGATCGAGTATAGTTCATAGTAAATAATAATATTAATATTAGTATGATTTAATTTTAAACTCAAGGAATCATAACGTTAACGATGGCAATTTTATTTTGAACTCCTTCTTATTCTGACGTCACCATCAGTGTCTTCAAACGAATTTTACCATAACATACCGTCAAGTAGTAGGGTAAAAAATCGTATGGATTTTCTCAGATGACGCAGTGTATAACGCATCGGGTGTTGCCCTCGGCGGCGGCGGCGGTACTTTAGACAAGCGCGGCGGACTCCGTGATGAACTCGGCTACATTGCTCCTCCCAACCGAAAACTACCTCCTGTGCCCGGTTCCAACTATAATACCTGCGACCGAGTCAAGAGACAGGCTGTCATCAGTGAGTACCACAGAACCAGCGCGCACAACCTACGGCTGGACAGGGATTGGCTACCACATCATTAAACAATAATTATAGTCTATCATAGAGTTATTATAATAGAGTACGGTAGTTATTAAACTAAAGTCAGCCTAAACTGTGTCCTTTGAAAATAAAGAGAAAGCTAATGAGGTTTTTATCTGTCTCTTATTTTGCGCATACATAATGAGCAAATATCATTATTACTGAAACGCTGACAGATAACCTAAAATTTTAAAGTAAAAGATGAAGATGAAGAAGTGAAAGAACTGGAATTAGAATTGCACTAAGCTATATTTTTATTTCGAAATATAATAATTATTATAATACAATGACATTGTGGATAAAAATCGCAAAAACGTATTGATGGTTTAAAAAAATTATATATTTAAATCAAGAACGCACCACGAACATTTAGCTACGCATGTGTTATTAAAGATAAGTACATAAGTCTTATCTTCCGTGTCTTATTATTTGTTGCGATACTTACAGGCCTATCAATGGCTACCGTACTTATTATAATAATTCTATATAGTCTATACCATTCAATCAACAATAATAGACTGTACAGGACTTGTCTATTACTCTGTACCTACCGATAAATACAGACTATTGTTTACTTTTTTAAATTCATCCTCCCAATGTCATGCATGAATTTTAAGTCATGTAATGACTTCATTCTAGCTTTTTTTTTACACATTTATACCGAACCAGTGATAAACCAATGAGAAAACAAAAAAATTAAAAGTTAGCCTAATATCAGTTAGCATAAAATCCCTTATAAATAACTCGTTATGATTTTAGAGAATAATCTTTATCTTTTTCAGAAAATAAAATATAAAATATTTTTTCTGAGATAACTAGCTTATTTATTGATTTGTAATTGATAGTAGATAACTTGTATTAAATATTAGAGTGCGGCTCTACGTGAAAGGGATGTAATATGGAAAAGGGTGTTAAAAATTATATTTTTTTTTTGTAACAGCCACACCTTTTTTATAAGTAAGATTAGATCATTATCTAATGATATCTAAAAACTAATTAAAACTAAATACAAAGAGCAGTTTACAGTTTTTGGATTCAGATAGTAAAAACTCTCGACATAAGAGTAAGTGGACACTAGATTTTTTTTTGTGGTCCACAGATTAAAGATTTTTTCTGTCTGGTTTATTTCAACTTAAACTTTTTTTATTATTATTAAATGTGCTATGTATTGCTGCCCTAGCTTTATTTTATCATTAGTTTGTTACCCCAACTTTATTAGACCCTACCAATAATGTCTTTACTTTTATTTTAAATGGTGACAGTCCTTGCGCTTTTATGTTTTGGCTTATTCTACTTACTTTTGTTTAATTTTTCTTTTAATCTAATACAATTTTATTTTTAAAATATAGTCATTAGAGGATACGTCAAAACATACAGGTACGTCATATATCTTCAAACATGGTGTAGGGTTCAAATCATCAAATAATATCTTACAGAACTTCATACTATAATCTGAATTTTTAAATTACATATTAATCTGGCTTGACACCAATGTTATCCAACCTTTGTGCTATGTCCCACCTTAGCCTTTCTAAAATTCTTTAAAACGTACATAACTTTTAATATAAAAATTGAATTGTTTATTCATTAACTTAAATGATAGGCTTTTGGCAGAAGCATTTGCTTATCCTTAAATCTCACTCTGAAATATAGGATTGCATTTAAATAGCCCGGAGCGAAAGGGTTAAGAAGTACCATTCGAATTGCCCCCATAGGCCCATATAAGGAAGCACTGGTCTAACACGTAATAGCTGTATGTATGAAAATATCACATAAATGAAATGCAAAAATTGTTAGACCGAAACGTTCGTGTACAGAAACTTATCGCGAACTATGCTAGTAACTAAGTACGCTCAATAATGCAAAGTACTTTTTCTCTGTTCCTAAAAGAAAATTTGAAATTTTTTAACCTATATGTTGCTCCGGTCTATAATATTTCATTAAGCTAAATTAAGTCATTATTAGTTCAGATAATTACCCTTGAAAGCGTAACAGCCTGACTTGCAGATTTTCATATTTAAAATTTTAGTATGGATATAGAAGTAGATAGATCCTAAACGTGTCGGTACTAAAAGTAAGATATTGTATGATATTTACCGCCTGCTGACCGGTATACGATCTACGGTGGCCGGGATAACGTAGCGCATGCTTACGCAGTAGTGTGGTTTAGTGGGCGCGCACTCAACGTGGGACCCGCGCAGGCATCACTATGAACGCGTGCGAAGACCGCGAATGCGACGCACCGGTTCCGGTGACACCATCTCAACAGGTATGTGCTTGTGTTAGAAACGAGACAAACGGTATTCAACAAATTAAAATATTTAATATTACAATAGTTTAAAGTAAACAAAACGAGTTATATAACAAAACGGGAGGTACACTTAATGTTTTTACGTTCGTCGAAAGCGCTAGTTGGTCGTTCCTGAACGAAAGCGACGGCGCACGAGTATGACTTGTGCAGGCGTCAGTTTGTATAATTTGATCAATGGAACGACTGCTTCGAATTTTAATTTTGGTTATTACAAATAGTAATTTATAGCATTTGGCGTTTTTTTAAAGATCAATAATACAAAAGTAATAATTATATTTTTTTACTAAAATTTATTAGATATGTATATTTATTTATGAATTAAACACAATGTAAATTGTATATACTGTGAATTATACGAAATGATAAAATTATCCTAAATTACCTTTTAAAATTATACATTGAACATGTGATACAATTTTTTTCTCCACACTTAGGTAATCTGCGCAATTTCAATTCAACAATTTCAATATGGCACGTGTGCCATATAGAAATTGATTTTTAAATTAATTAATAAATGCTCGTTTCAATTCTATTATAAAATAAAAATGAATTAATAATCTGTCTCGATTCTAAGTCTGCGATTACATAGATTTGCTTGTGATGCTTTTTAGAAAATTAGATTTTAGATTATTTTAGATTAGAGAGATTGTTGTGAACAAAAATATTTTTTATTTGCAATACCTATTGAGTATGCCTATTCAGTAAACTTAAGGCTTCAGTTAAGTTATTAGGCTTTATCATATAAGTATTGCAATATAATTGTCGATAGGTGAGTGAGTGGTAAAACTAACAGTTTGTCCCACGGTAAGTGTAGTTGAATTTTATATAAGTGGTGTTTTTGCTTTATTTCTAACACTTGTTTTGTTTTATTTGCCGAGTGACACACACGATAAAGAGTTTATTTTTTTTATTTCGTTTCGATTTTCAAAAATACTTTACATTACAGTACAAATTCCCTTTTTTATTATACCATTTTAATTATCTTTCAAAAAGGAATACTATGTGTAATAATATATTTATGAAAATAATTAAGAAAATATAACGAAATACATTTTCATTTACGCAGTACCTTTACTGCCAGCGGTAAAAAAGAACCATTAAATAATGTAATTAAAAGATTAATATTTTTCTATGAGTAATATATGAAGAACTAGCTTTTACCCGTAACTTCGTTGGCGTGACTGTTGTCGCGTGATAGGTTGATAATAGATGGCGCTTTCCTATATGTTACCTCGGTATATAAGGAATAATTGTGCCAAATTCCATCTATACTGATTCAGCGGATTCGCCGTAAAAGAGTAACAAATATACATCGATACTAACAAACTTTCGCATTTATATTAATAGAAGGATAGGATATATTACTGAAGTTATTTTTATTATTATATCATATTTTGTGTATGATTCATAGTTTTTAGTAAATAAGTTACAAGTTTGATCATATAGGAATTTTCTATTTCACAAACTATATATTAAAGCAATATAGTAACCCACTGCTGGGCATAGGCCTCCTCCCTCCATTTTTGGAGAGAAGGGTTGGAGCTAAGACCTAACCAAGCTGCTCCAGTGCGGATTGGTATGTCACATAGGTGACACAAACAGTATATTTAAAATTAAAATAAAATTAGAAAAACGTTCGTTAAATTGACTGGCCCGTTGGCGCAGTGGATAGCGACCGTGCCTTCAGCTCCGCGGGTCGCGGGTTAGACCCCGCTTAGGGCCAACATTTTCTATACCTAAATGAATTTGTTGGTCTTCGAATCTGGATGTGTATTTGTATTTAAAAAATATATAAGTATATATTCACCAGTTGTCTATCTACCATAACACAAATATTAAGTTATTTACTTTAGGGACGGACGACCGTATGTGTAAGCGTCCCATATATTTATTTATTTATTTTCTTTTGATTTATTCTGATTAAAATAAATCTAATTTAAACATTTCAATTACAGGTATGGAAGATGAGATTTGCCCCTACGCCACGTTCCACCTGCTAGGTTTCCGCGAGGAGATGGATCCCACAAAGGCCATCGCATTCCCCCACCACCACCCGTCGCACGCCGGCACCCTGGCCCATCCCCACCAACACCCTCACCACCCTGCTCACTCTCGCGCCGGATCTCAGAGCATGGTCAGTACTGTAATTATTCACGTTATACTATCTAAGACCTGATACTATTATTAGCTGTGATAGCCCAGCGGTGATAACGTGTGCCTCTTCCGAGGCGTCACGGGTTCAAACCCGGCAGGCTCCAATGAGTTTTTCTATTAAAAACTTATGTGTCTAATTGATAATTGCAATTCATCACACGCTCTTCGGTGAAGGAAAACATCGTGAGGAAACCTGTATATCTCCAGAGAATTCCGGAGATATGTGTAACCTACCAATCCGCATTGAAGGAACGTGGTAGGTCTAAGCTCCAAACCTTCTCCCCAAAAATGTAGAGAAGAGGCCTATTCTCAGCACTGGGATATTAACAGACCGCTACTTGCTTACTAGTATGAGCTGTAATAGCCCAGCGGTGATACCGTGTGCCTCTTCCGAGGCGCCACGGTTTCAAACCCGGCAAGCTCCAATGAGTTTTTCTATTAAAAACTTATGTCTAATTCATAATTGCAATTCATCACACGCTCTTCGGCAAAGGAAAACATCGTGAGCAAACCTGCATGTTTCTAGAGAATTCTAGGGATATGTTTAACCTACCAATCCACATTGGAGTAGCGTGGTAGGTTTTAGCTCCAATCCTTCTTTCCGAAAACGGAGAGAAAAGGCCTATGCCCAGCAGTTGGATAGTAACAGGCAGTTACTTACTTACTTACTTTTTTAGACTGGCCCATTGGCTATTGGTTAGTGATCCTGCCTTCAGCTCCGCGGGTCGCGTGTTCGATTCCTGGTGAGGGCCAACATTTTCTATAAACAATTTGTTGGTTCTCCGACCCTAGGTGTACATGTCTGGGAGTTGTATTTAAGAATTTATTTAAAATTATATACGAATATATTTACCAGTTGACCTTTCACCAATACCACAAGTATTAAGTTGCTTACTTTGGGGATTGACGAATAATGAAGCTTTACTTATTCCATATACTGAAAAAACAACAACAAATCAATCAAATAACTGTTAAATTTTTTATAACAATCTTCATTAGTATTTGAAAATTAAATTATTATTATAAATCGATATTATATTGAGGTAAGAATTGTAGTTAATTTTTTAAATAAAATTCAGTTTTAAACCGAGGTTTTAACTCGTGGACACTTAAAAAAAAATTAAGGGTTATCCCGAGAGCGAGGCTTTACCTTTTAATACTAAAGTATGATTTAAAAATCCTTTAAATTACGTATATTTCAAACTTAGAACAGTTTTTATTGGTTATATTCTAACATTTAAAGTTTCAGTTACATATAAATTTTGTAAACTTATATCAGCTGTAAATACTCGATATCTCTCTACATACTTAAATATTAAGTCTCTCTACATACTTAAATATAGTTTGTACACACTTAATATATGTCTAATTTTTAATTTAATTCATTAACTGGTTTTTTACGCTCTTTCAGCCCCGTGCCAACAGCCGCTACGCCCGCAAAAACTCCCAAGGTGGACAGAGCGCTATCTACTCTACGGCTCCCGAATATGATGACCCTGCCACTTGCGCTGAAGAGGACCAATATGTAAGCATATAATTTTTATTAATATTGTTAGGATCCAAAGTAGGATTTATAAAAAGAGAACAAAATTAATAATAAACAAATAAACAAAAAAAAATGGCTGACGCGAACAGGTCAACTAACGGAACTTTCGCACTCGAGTACCGATCGTAAAAGAGGCCTCTCACCTCTGTTTTTTTCCGAACACTAATGCTTTTAGCCCTAGAGACTTTTACAGCGTCACCGAGAGAGTGGTGGAGAGAGACATTTTCAAACAGCTCATCTATGTTTTTTTTAATCTTTACTTTGATAAATAATCGAAATAATTATTAAATATAACAAGCAAATTTCAAATACTCAGAAAAAAATTATTATTAATTATCGATTTCTTGGATACGATCTAATTGATTTTTACAAACGAATTTATTTGGAGGGGAGAAAAATTGATGATTTACTTATACATTTTTTCCACTCTAAGTTACATACCTACTGATATTATGACTACTACTTTACACAAGAGCTGTGGTAACCCAGCGGTATCACTTTCGAGGAGGTCACGGTTTTAAATCCTGGCAGACACCAATGAATTTTTCTGTTAAAACCTCTGTGTCTAATTGATAATTGCAATTTATCACACGCTTTTCGGTGAAGGAAAACACCGTGAGGAAACCTGTATATATCTACCTACCAATCTGCACTCGAGCAGCGTGGCAGGTCTTAGCCCTAAACCGTCTCTCCAAAAACGGAGAGAAGAGGCCTATTCTCAGCAGTGGGATAGTTACAAGCTACTTACTTACTTTTTTACTCTACACAGGTCGTTGCAACAGTGCCTTTTGTAATAAAATCCGTTTGTTGCAGCGTGCCCGCTATTCTCGCCCGATGTACGCCTGCGGCCCTGAGTACGACGAGCCCGCCTGCTGCGCTCCAGAAGACGAACAATACACCGGCGCTTACGGCACCCCCTACTCCGATCACTACGGCTCCCGACCCAGCATTGGTACTATAATTGACTTGACTATTTTCCGATTTAAAAAAAAGTGTGCTCCAGACCACACGACTGAAGTAATATTTCTTGAGCTCTATCTATATGTATGTATATACTTATATGGTTATACATATTTTTATAATGTACTTGCAATCGCTAGCGGCTCCGTCCGCGTGGAAAGATTAAAACCGTAATATAGCATTTTGATATCCATAAAAATGGTTATAGTGGGTTAACCTTAGAAGCTAGACATATGCTGTCGCCGACTTTTATTTAGAACTTTTAGAGGGAAACAATTTTGTAATACATGATTTTTTAATAACTTTCACCGTTTATTCAGCGCATGCAACGAAAGTTATATTTTGCCGTTTTCGTAATATTTTTATTGCTGCTCCTTTCCTATTTATCTTAGCGTGATATTATATACCCTATAGCCTTCCTCGATAAATGGAATTACAGTCAAAGAATGTTTTAAATCGGTCCTGAAATTAGCTCGTTCAAACAATGAAACAAACAAACAAACTCTTTAGCTTTATATATGAAAATTTAATTTCATGCGTTGGCTATGAGAGGAAAAAAGAATGAAAGAATTTGCGCGCGCACCGCTCTCTCTTCCTCCTACAGTGCGATACAGACTCTAGTTCTGCACTGTGTCTTAGATATAAAAATTGTCGTGCACCGGAAGCTGGGCAATATCCCATGGTATCGGTGCTTACTGCTTAGGCCTCCAGAGTGAGCAACTTCGTCACAATACGTGGCGTTACAAGTAATACTGCTTTCTGCATCTGACTCTTGATCCAACTAATAAGCGAACGCTTCTGAAGATGTTGGTAGAGGCTTTTCGTGATTAGACCATTAACCGTAACAACAATAGGAACAATTATTGTTGAGTCAATATTTCACGTGGTTATTCACACACACACACACACACACACACGGTTATCTTATAAGAAAAGTCTGACTTTTTTTGTCTTTTTCCGTTAATTTTATTATTATTTGCATTAATTACTTTTGTACAAAAAGCATGTAAAAACTGTTTAAAGGAAAATCTACACTGTACAAAGGCGGTCTTATTGTTGGAAGCAATCTCGTAAAGACATCTTTTGTCCTGTATGTTATCCCGGCTTCAATTATTTTATCATTATTGTACAAAAAAAACATATAAGACAGAAATATATAATAAAAAGTTTAGTTTCATCACCCATATTGTTCCATTCGCTTGAAAGTTGCGCCCCTTATGAAAGATGCCCATTACGAAGTGAAAGATTAAAATGGTACCTACGGAGATATAATGAGGACGGATGAAAATCATGCGACCAAACGAGTGTTAAATATGAATGTGGATGGAGAAATATAACATGCATATAAAAGGAGTAGCGCCAGAGTTGAACGTTAGATGAGAATGGAAGCAAAAAAAATGTTGTACCGACTTCAGTTTACGGAATACAGGCAGGAGAATGATGACTTAGTCGTGAAAGGTAAACAGACCAAAAATTAGAATGGATATAAATATCGTTCAGGAACCCGCAAATGCGGCGGATCCCCCGAGCCTCCCCCGCCACCACCCCGCAACGCCAACAACGACAACAACTGCTCGTCCTCCTTCAACGAGAGCAAGGACTCCAACGAAATCTCCGAAGCCGAATGCGACCAGCCACGCAACTATCCCGGTATGTACAGTGTTCAACAAAATTCACCCACCATTTTACCAGTTCATCTTAGAAATTTCAGTTTATACTTTGTTGACTACAGTACATTGAACCATCAGGTTACTTCATCAATGCTTTTAAAGATAATTCTATAATTACTTTTGTAGTATCGAATTTCTCAAAGTAACGCGTACTTCTATAAATTATGTAACTTAACTGTACAAAATGCCCGTCCTTTATAACACTTTCAAAATACATTAAAACATTTCTATTGCATTTGTAGAATACGTGTATTTATTAATTACTATTTCAATGTCAATAATTTTATAATAGGATTCTAATATTTCATGTTAGGTTTAAGCAACCAGAATGCTACGAAGAATTTTTACTGATAAATTTTTTTACGGGCAATTTTTTACTGGAAAATGGCAGCGTTGCAACAGAAGATTTTATATTATATTTATTTACTATTTAAACTGAAATACTCCTTTAAAAATACATAATTTAGTTTATGAAGCAAGTCTGTATTTTATATCAAAATTACATATTTTCCATTAGATTCATCATAATAATACTCATAAAAATAATTGTTTTAAATTAATTGTGATCCATGCGTACATGGATGTCGACTGAACAGAAGACGGTAAAACGATTTTCAATCAATAGTTTAATTTTTTAATTATGTTTAATACTTGTGACTGACCGCATGCAAAATTATTCGTTATAACAAATGAACATGTTCTCAGCTTTTAGACATTCTTGCAATTGGCTTTACTTCTTTTTTTCCAAATTTACCTCTTTTTTTGTTCGTTGTCTGCTTGGTAAAATGAAGACCTTTGAAATACTTGTATTATTGCGTCGTGTAATTTACACGTTTTATATATTATTTTTAAAAATTTAGTTGTAATTTTACATCATCTTCCTGCCTGCATCCTTACGATCTGACGTCAACTTAATCGTATTTCATGACACCTCGGTAAGAAAGAGGGTGGTCTATTCTACTGAACCGGATACTACACGGTGGGTTAACTTACCTTAGTCGCCTTTTAGGACACCTCGGTAAAAAATGAGGATTGTCAATCTATTCACCCGGTTACCACGTGGCGTTTAGTTGCGACTTTACATACTAATATTATATTGCAACAGTTTAAATTAAAGATACCTAATATAACTTATAAACGAAACTATAATTAAAAGGTATGTGTCCAAGGTTTAACGTCTGAACGTTGTTTTTTTTTTACATTCTGCCCAAAAATGTTTATATCTGTTCTACACGTACGTTTAGTATTTTATTTATTTTTTATTTACTTTTATTTATTTAGTATGTTTCAACGCAAAATCTATCGAATTTTTCTTAGATTATAAATTCCATACTTCATTTTACCAAGTAACAATTAGGTTTGTAACGGGGAAATAAGATTTTCTTTATTCTAAATTTTTAACTCCACGCTTAAACGTGACTGTGTTAAATTAAATTTTCTATTTGAAGTGATTTTGTAGATTATTTAGTTCCTGTGTTTAGAACCAATTCTCACTGAATTTGAAATAGCGTCGTTGGAAGTAAGATAAAAAAAACAATTTAGAACGTTTTTTTTTGTGTTTTATTAAATACGCATATCGAATTTAATGAGTATTGGTGCAAAGTTTTCGTAGAGGGCAATCTTCAAGTCTCGTGCCTAGATGTAGAAGCGTCGTGACTTGTATGTTGTTACAGTAAGAGCCCACAATGCGAAGGACGGTTTGCACAGCGACGAAATGAGGAAACTCATTGACAGGTCAGTTCAATCAGGCCTTACTTAAAGCACACACATACACTGTTTTTTAAATACACACGATATGCACAAATTACACAGTTTTTAAAAGTTGTTTATTATACTTAGTTTTCAGATCCAATTTTACAGCAATGAAGTATTAAGTATGACTGGTATCCAATTTTACATAATTAATTTTGACTGCATATAACCAAAAAGAGGTGTACCGGTGATAGTTAAGTTATATCTTCATGGATTTTTGGGAAATAATTTTTTTTAAAGAATTTTTATTCTTAAAAAGGATTAAAATAAAAACGTTATTTGTAATCATTTTGTCGAAAAAAAAAGTTATAGGACTAGCCCTTTTACGCATTTAGCAGTTACCATGCCTGCGAATTGCGGGTTCGATTCGCGCCGATGGCCAACGTTTTCTGACAAGAATTTGTTGGTTCTTCGTGTCTGGGTGTATTTAAGCATGTTATTCAAATTCAATTTTTTTTTTATTCAATTAAACTTGTAAACAAGTGCTTTTGTATCGTCAATTCTACTGCTGGTTCGGAAAGCTGTTCCTACCGAGAAGAGCCAGCAAGAAACTCGGCGATTGCTCTTTTCAACATAATACTTATAACTAATTACATCAAGTCTTGTACATAGATTCTTAATATCCCCCGCACACTTATTTTTTTATTATTTATGCGACGTACGTCCAAGACGTACGTCCAATGAAAAGTCGGCGACGTACGTCAAACGAATAGTCGATTAGACTATCAATCGTTCGGACTCAACCGGTACATCTCTTACGACTATTAACAAGATACATATATACTAATCAGCGACTCCTTGTGTGTGCGCTATTTTTCAAGTGTCGCAGTCCTCTACTCGACACCGAGCATTGTATGAATAGTTTGTCGTATTAAGCATGTACTATGTTCTGCATCCATGGTCGACAGGAAACAGTAAGTCAATGTATGTGAAGAAGAATATGTACTCTTTTGCTGAATGTTATTTAATTTTGCCTGAATTATTTATAACCATTAATATTATGTGGCTAACACTTTAATCCATTGTACTGAGCAGTTTCTTTTGCTAAATCATTTTCAAAGGATTTTTAATTTATACAGAATATCAATCATTGTGTCACTAGTTTAAAAAAAAATGCAATTCTCTTGTGTAATCGATACTAAGCTTTTTAGCGGATGTACCAACCGTTACCCATATGTGCCATATAGTTGACCATCACATTAAACAAATTAAAATTATCGATGTTAAACAAGTTATTTATCTTGGTTTGGGATGATTTATTTAGGTTTGGGATAGTACCAAACAAAGAGTAAAGAATCGATAATTTTATGTGTTTGTGCCTCACACAGCTACTCCATATTGCTCTTTAATATGTAAAAATACAGTATACATAATAACGAATCAACGAATTCCTTTAATTTATTCTTATTTATTATTTGACTAGAAGCCTAATAGTTTGTATATTGCACAGCGCTGTGAGTTTTGTTAGACCCCCGTAAGTGCTGTGAATTGAAGAATATTAAAGAATATAATTTGAATTTTACTTAACGGGTGTTATATTACAGACCAGAAGCAAACACCCCAATCCCCCAGCAAGCAGTCCACGGGCGGGGGGGACTCACAGCCTACGATACTGTGGCAGTGTAACCTGTAAACCTGCTGCAGACACCGACACATCCGATCTTTCTCAACGTTACTCTCGGCCTCCAACCACGAAACCTTTATATCAATCGTTCGCTTTCTCGATTATAAGATTTCATTGCTTATTACTGCCTTCGCGCTTTGCTCTAGCGATTTCGTTGCATCGATTGTACGTAAGCACGTGGTTGGTAGCCCAGTTAACAATATCTGTTGCATTTTTATCGATCGGGGTGCCGCCTCCCGTTTCATTTTGATGTTTCGATTGAGTTGGCTAGATTTCATTTAATATGTAACGTTAAGACGCGCACATTTGTGCCATAAGTCATTTTGTTTGGTCTTCGGCTCCCTGTGAAGGCTGCATTGTTGGGTGTGCCGCCCGGTGTTCGTTTCCCTCCCCGTAGCGACTTGTCCGTCACCTTTTATAGTGTTACCATGTGAAACGGAAAATTATGGTTGTGGTAGTTAATTGAAATTGATATATTTCCTTTAGTAAGGTGACGAGATGTAATTTTTTATCTACCTTGCCGGCCGGCCGCCTACCCAATATTGAGCATTGCACGCCACTACAGCCGAAAGTTAAATTTATTTGATCTTATTTGTTCAGCTTAATTTAACGAAACGTACATACTGCGAGATTGTTCTTTGGGGTGTATAACAAATGTTTAAATTAAGCTCAACATGTAATAATGTGATATTTTGAATTTTTACCCATTTTATTTGAAATGTACTAACATTTAACGTTATTTATATTTGTGTATTTTTAAGACGATCATTTCTAAGTAAACTCAAGACCGCGAGGTCCGTTCGATGCTTCCCTTTTAATGTTACAGTTTTCGTGATGCTTTTTACCATTTATGTTATTGCCATGTATTTTTTTTGTATCGTGTAATGAATTTTGATGTTTTCATTGCGTTTACATAAACTCTTTTATATATAAGGTTAGACGTAAGAGCATCTTATTAGTGATTAATCAATTCTTTAAAAACAAAATACTATATAATCAGTAGCTAGTGATGTAAGTACATGCAATATATAAAGAATCAGTACGCGTAACAATAAGTAACTATACACAATAATTACATTAATCCCAGGACTACCATGTTAATATACTCAAACCTAAATATCAAATTATATACTGCCTTAACATTACGGATATAAAAAGTTTTGAAACCATTTTGTATGACTATCGATAAACTAACGTAATAAGGTGCATTTTTATTATTCAATAATCGTAATTTAATCCCTATAATATGCAATGTTTTAGATTTAAGACACTCGTGTGTCATTTTCTAGATGTCTTCTTATATGTTGTAAGCTTTGCGTCGTAGGCTTGTAGATAGGTTCTCGCGACTTCCTAGAAATCGATCTCTTCTTGAAACCTTCCAATTAGAAATTTTGAACTATAAAGAATTCTAGTAAAAAAAAATCTAATATGAAAATTTAAGTAAGGATATTCTAAATTATAAAATAACTATTTGATGAACTAAATACGTTTTAAACATTTACAGTCAAATGTCGCCATTTCGATGGGATTGATTTTATTATATTGGTTTAATATATATATTTGCTTCGAAGCGTTTGCGCTTAATTTAAAGGTTTTTTGTATAGCGAAAGTAATTGCAAGTAACTATTTGTACCAAAGCGTTTGAATTGTGTTGAATAAAGTACTCATATTTCAACTACGAATTGGACTTTTATTTTACCATCGTAAGATATTATTTATCATCCTCCTTCTCCCCTTGTCACACTCTGAATGGGGTCAGCACAACATGTTATTACCATCTTGTTACATGATTTGACTACGTATTTTACGACCGACCGCCGCCTGACGTCAACTTACCTTAGCCGTATTTTACGACACCTCGGTAAAAAAGAAGGTGGCCTATTCTACTCAACTGGATACCACACGGTGGTTGACTTACCTTAATCTTCTTTTACCGACAGCTCGTTAAAAAATCAGGATAGCCTATTTTACTAAGCCGGATACTACACGGTGGAAATTTAAAATTCTAACATTCGCATTAAAAGTAGAATGCATAAAAATTCATAAGTTCACAACTTCAAAATAAAAGCGCCACATCTTTGAAGTACATATACAAGATCGTAGCAGCGTACCCATATTAACAGAAGGAGTGACAATTATAGCACAAACAAACGTATCAAACAAACCAGTGAAATGTCATCTTAGCCTTTCTAAAATTATTGTCCTAATACTACTACTACTAATATATAAAGCTGAAGCTAGTTTGATTGTTTGAACGCGCTAATCACAGGAACTACTGTTTCGATTTGATCGAATTGATTTGAATTCTTTGAGTGTAAGTTAGTCCATTTTTCAAGAAAAGCTAGGCTGTATAACATCACGCTAACATGAATAGGAAAGTAGCAGCAATAAAAAATATTAGAAAAACGGCAAAATTTAAAGCTTTCCTTGCGTGCGCTAAGTAAACGGTGAAAGTCATTCAAAAATCATGTACATATTACAACATTGTTTCCCTCTCATAAAAGGTCTAAATAAATGTCCGCAACAACATATGTCTAGCTTTTAAGGTTAACCCACTTTAACTATTTTTATGGGTATAAAAATACCATGTTACCATTACATTACATTACAATATTATATATTTTAGTCTTTCCACGCGGGCGGTGCCGCTGGCAGTTGCTAATGTGGCAATATGTCTGGAAAATGATTTATACAGAAAAAATCATGTAGATGTTTAATTTGGATAGCCAAAACATAAAACTAAAATAATCAGGTAATTAACTTCTCTGTGGTTTTATGTAATATTTATTTATTTTATTATAATAGCTCTTAATATAATAGTTTCGTACGACGTTGATTGGCGGTGGCAGCGGACTGTCGTTACTCGTTACAGGCATAGTAATTAGTAATCTATGGTTTGAACGAAAGTCGAAACTCATTCATGTATTTACGGGGCTTAGTTAGTTAGTAACATAGATTACTAACTATAAAATAGATGGTTGTGATTCATACATTGGCGCGAGCCTATTTTCGGTGGTATGAGGGGGTGCAGAGTAGCACTATAGCTACTTACATTTTCATTCATTAAAAACTATCTGCCTCTCACCCATTTCATTCATAAAAACGGATTTAGTCTCAGCTCTGACTCTTTCTTACATATGGAGTAGTAATATATATAACGTATGACGTAAAATCGTAGTAAAATTAGTGATGTACTTGGTGCGCTAAAACCGTAATTAGTGATGTCAAAGTTTTATCGATTCGCACACCGCTCTTACCGATTTTTTGGATAACCGGTTTTCCTGTTACATATAGTCCGTCAAGAAAGTCATGAAAAGAATGTTTTGAGAACTAAAGCTTTTACTTGTTATGGCAACACTGTATTCCTGTCCAACTGAGTACATCAATTGTCACATCAGAGGTTATTGTGGTTAGCTTACTGGATTTTTATTAATTACTGCGAATATTTCTTATCGTTTAACCGTTTTGTGGTTAAAATGAATCGCACTGTTTATAAAAGTAATACGAGACAGATCATATTTAAGGTTTTTCAAGAATTTATGAGTGAATTTCAAACGGGAAAGTTATTTTCTGATTTGGGAGATGTTTACGGTCGAACAGCTAAAATAACAGGTATGTACTCGTATTTTAATGTTAGACACTGTAACAGAAATGAAATTGTACATTTTTAAGTGATATTTTAGCTTTGTGATAATATTGTTTACGAATTTTAAAAGGTTATGTTATTGTAGGTATAGCTTTCCTATATTACCACGCTTAGAAAATTTTGATACTTTCGTATTTTTATTACAATGTTTGAATTTTTTTTTTCTTCCAGGTGTTTCTGAAAGCACCGTTCGACGTATAGTGGACGAGGGTATGAAAAATGGAGGCAAATTTGTAACGCCTGGAAAAAAAAGGAAGGGCTGACCTAGTAAGCCGATTCATGATTTCAGTCTATGTGCCATTCGTCAAAAAGTTCAATTTTTCTACACAGTCAAAAAAGAAGTACCTACGCTAAGAAAACTATTAGCTGTGGTGAAACAAGACTTAGATTTTGATGGCAGCCATGAACTTCTCAGACAGATATTACATTCAATTGGATTTAAGTTCAAAAAATGCAAAACAAATAGACTGGCGCTTATAGAAAAGCCAATTATAGCTTAAAAACGTGAATATTATTTGAAGCAAATTCTTGACAATAGAAGATTGCCAGAAGAGCTTCAAAAAAACATAATTTATTTAGATGAAAGTTATATTCATGACTCCTACAAAGTAACTAAATGTTGGCAGTCTATAAATATTTCTGGCGTTCAACAAAATGTATCTCAAGGGAAAAGGGATAATTTTGCATGCTGGTAGTGAAAAAGGTTTTGTGAATAATGCATTGTTAATATTTAGTGGTAAAAACAAGACTGAAGATTACCATTCTGAAATGAATGCACATAATTTTACAAAATGGGTAACTGAAAAGTAAATACCTAATTTAACTGAAGCATCAATAATTGTTATGGATAATGCCCCATATCATTCAGTTGTAATGAACAAGGTACTATTTTTTACATATTATGTTTCTTATTGTCACATTCTTTATTATTATGTATGCTTCATGTACAATCTGAAATTTGATTACTAAATTGAACCTTTTCAACAGGCTCCGACATCTAGTTCACGTGTTGAAGAGATCAAAATGTGGTTACGTGAAAACAATATTTTATTTGATGCCACATTAAGAAAACCGTCCTTATTAATGTTAGTAAAAAAACATAAACCTGAACCGGTGTACCACATTGATGAGCTTTTAGGGGAACATGGGCATACAGTGATAAGACTGCCACCTTATCATTGTGATCTCAACGCCATTGAACTGCTTTGGGCCATCTTAAAAAAGCGTATTGCCCAAAAAAATGTTGGTGGTCAAAATATTGTAAAGTTGGCAGAAGAAGCATTCAAATCAGTTACCCCACAAGAATGGAAAAATTGTACTGACCATGTCATTAAAATTGAAAATGAATATTATGCTCGAGGTGGGACTCTGTATAATGATATAGACCAACAGATCATAACAGTAGGCGACAGTTCCAGTGAATCTGAAGATGCAGAAATGGAGCAACTTCCTTGTGCTGGATCTTCAGGACACATTTCAGGAGTTGAATACCTTGATTCTGATTTTGACTATGATTAATTAAATAATATTATCATAAACTGTTTTTTTTTTTATAGAATTAGGCGTTACTTTGCGGAGATCTATAATACAAAAGTAATAATAAAATTATTTTGCTATAATCCGCGATGAAGTAAAATAGAAAATATTAGGTCCTTACATATGAAATTGGCGTTTTGTCGTACTGGCCACTTTGATCTCAAATATTACCTTTATGGTTAGGAATTTCAAATTCAAATTCATACAGCTATTTACTCATGCATTTGTGTTTCAAACCCTCTAATTCATTTGTTTTTTATTTGTGTCACTCTGTTTACAAAATGGAAAACATGAAATATCGCGTTTTTTACGAGTAGGTATGAGTTCCACCGTGGCACCAGTGCTGCAGAAACGGCTCGAAGGATTAATGATGTGTATGGTGACGGTGTCGCAAAAGAAAATAGTGCGTTTTTGGTTCCAACGTTTTCGTTCTGGAAATTTCGACCTGCAGAACAAGCCTCGTGGACGGCCGGAGACCAAAGTTGATAATGAAGAATTGAAGGCTATCGTGGAAGCGGATCCATCGCAAACCACGTTGTTTAGGGGGAGACCTAACCTATCACAACAACGGTGAGTCGAACCCCAGAACATGTATCTATACCAGTAGCAGGATCAGAAACTTAGGTCTAATTGAAATAGAATGTTACAGAGATTTAGTAGTGGTGGAAGCCATGATTCCACTAGATGAAGAAAAGAAACTAAGGATGGCGCTTATGTCGGCCTACATTCCCAGTGAGACCGACTTCACGCCACCAACTAGAGAACTGGAAGAAACTGTCAACAAATACAGAGGTAAGAAAATTTCTTTTATAATAGGATGTGACGCTAACTCGCACAATGAGGTGTGGGGTAGTACAGACACAAATAGGAAAGGAGAAGCACTGTTAGAATTTATCATAAGTAACAATCTCGAGATAATGAACATTGGTAATGAACCAACGTTCGTTACAAGCACGAGAAAAGAAGTATTAGATATTACTCTAGCATCAGAAGACATGGCCAAATACATCAAAGATTGGAAGGTGGATCTAAACGACTCGTTATCAGATCATCGCAGAATCACCTTCCATATAAACAGCAAAATTGGCAAAATGCGCATTAGAAATGTTAAGAAGACCAACTGGGACAACTTTGGATCCTTAATGAGCGAATGGAGATCCAAATACACTTCCTACAACACGATAAAGGAGTTAGAGGAAGGCGCATTGGAACTAAGCACAGCATTAAAAGATGCCTTTGTCAGTACGTGTCCACTATGTGAGGTTACACAAGGCACGGGCCAACCATGGTGGAACAACGAACTGAAAAAACTCAGGAAGAAAGTACGCAAATCTCAAAGAATTGCCCTTAAGAAAGGGGATGAATTGAGCTGGGCGGAATATAGGAAGTATAGGACGGAATTCCGAAAAAGGTGCAGGAAAGAGTCCAGAAACGGCTGGCAGGTGTATTGTAATGGGGTCACAGAATACCCTGAAGCAGCACGCCTTATGCGTATACTGGCAAAGGACAGAACATGCAGACTGGGTAGTATTAAAGTGGAGGAAACAATAGTTACGGATCCCAAAATAATACTAACCAAAATGGCAGAAGCACATTTTCCAGAATGTAAAGTAATTAAAGAAGAAATGATATCACCAAGTACCGATTACTACTGGTCAGACCCGGGAAATATCATAACAGCAGAGCAGATTAAGTGGAGTATCATGTCATTTGCACCATACAAAGCAGCTGGTCCAGATAAAATACTCCCTAAAATGCTTCAGGTAGCATATGAACATATTAAAGGAAACATGTTAGCACTTTTTAATGCGAGTTTGGCGTAGGCCTATGTCCCGACGAGCTGGAGAAAGGTAAAGGCGGTGTTCATTCCAAAACCTGGAAAGAAAACCTATCAGGAACCGAAGTCATTTCGGTGTATAAGTTTGTCCTCGTTCATTCTAAAACACTAGAAAAAGTGATAGAGGGACATATAAGAACTAAGCTAGAACAAAGCAACAACTGCATGAAAACCAACATGCATATATGGGGGGCAAATCAACAGAAACAGCTCTCCATAACTTAGTGGTAAGAATAGAAAGAACCTTACGTAACAAAGAAATAGCATTAGGTTGCTTCTTTGATGTAGAGGGTGCTTTTGACAAAGCAAATCGCAATGCTATAAGAAACTCAATTTGTAGGGAAGGAATAACAAATGAAGTGGGACACTGGATAATGAACATGCTAGAGCATCGTTCAATCGTGGCGGAGCTAAGTGGAGTTACACACACAATAAAATCAACGAGAGGATTTCCTCAGGGAGGGTGTCTCTCTCCTCTTTTATGGTGTCTCCTACTAGATCCATTAGTTAGGAAGATTAATGATAGGAAGACATACATGCAAGCATACTCAGACGACGGAGTCCTTTTAGTTACAGGAAAAGACCTGAGCACTATAAGGAACATAATGAGTAATAGCATTAGAGCAACACTAAGATGGTGTCAGGAAAGGGGATTAAACCTTAATCCTACAAAAACCAAACTAGTCCTTTTTACAAACAAAAGGAAAATAGCCAACTTTAACCCTCTCAGTATAAAGGGAGTAGAGATACAGTTGATAAAGGAAATAAAATACTTAGGTATAACGCTAGATAAAACCCTAAGGTTTAGAAGTCATATCAAAGATCAATGTAACAAAGCAAAAATTGCACTCATGCAATGTAGAAGAGCGGTGGGCAGAACCTGGGGTATGAAGCCAAAAATTATCAAGTGGATATATACGGCTATCATATTACCCAGATTACTGTACGGCGCTTCGATTTGGTGGCACAGAGCCAACATCGGAGTCAATAGCAAGGACTTAACGAAGATACAGAGGATGGCAACACTAATGATCACAGGTGCAGTGAGAACAACCCCATCTGCTGCACTAGAAGTTCTGGTGGGACTTTATCCTCTGGACCTAGCAGCTAAAAGAAAAGCTTTAGAACAATGGTATAAGATGAAAGTGTTCCAACAATGGAAAGGAAACTTTACAGATAAAGGTCATACAGATATAGAAAAGATTTACGGAGAAAATCTGTCTATGGTAGTCAGGAGAAGTGACCTGATCAGGAGACAGAAAATCTTCGATAAAAAATATAGGATACACATAGGAGTAAAAGAAGATTGGAAAGTGGAATATAGTGAGATGAGTCAGACCATCTGCTACACGGACGGTTCAAGACGAGAATCCACGAAGCTGGCAGGAGCTGGCATTATCTACAGCACCTCGTCAGATTTACACCAGGTCCTAAATCTGGGTAAATATACAAGTGTCTTCAGGGCCGAAATGATGGCTATCATGGAGTGTGCCAGGAAACTTAAAGAAACTGAAATAGCATTAGAACATAATATAGTTATATATAGCGACAGTCAAGCAGCTTTAAAAGCACTTGACCGCATAGAAACAACCTCAGCTATCGTGAAGGAATGTAAACGTGTACTAAACGAATTAGCTGAGGAGGGGGAAGTAACGATTGCATGGATTCCGGGGCATCGCGGCCATGCAGGGAACGAACAAGCTGACGAATTGGCAAGAAAGGGAGCTAGTCAAACATTCGTAGGACCAGAACCCTTTCTCCCAATTGCACATAAGATAATAAAGTGTGTGATAGAAAAAAGAATAGAAACAGAATCGAACAAAAGATGGAGAAACACAATGCTCAGACAAGCAAAGCTGTTTCTCAAATCGTTTGATACAAGGAAGTCTAAACAGCTGATGTCTCAGAGCAGGGAAAATATAGCAATTGTAACAGGCATTACAACTGGGCACTGCCTGTTAAACAGACACCTGTCAATAATGAGAATAACAGAAGATGCTGCGTGCCCAGAGTGTGGAGATGAAGAAACGAGTCTTCACCTTATGGCTGAGTGCCCTATGTACTCGCTGGTAAGATGGGAGATACTAGGTAAGGATGAAATTGAAGTTGAGGATCTGACAAATATCTCCTTCAGAGATATTATCAGGTTCGTAAAAGCCACGGGTAGATTAGAGCAGGTGACACTGTCGGGACAGCAGTGAAACCCTTGTCCCAACATGGGGAAATGGGTGGAATAGTCCGGAATAGGAGCTGACCACCCGCCCCGCACCGACAGGCGCCCCCGAAATTAGATAGATAGATAGATAGATAGATGGTTGAGGTGGACACTGCAGTGTTCTTTCTTCCCATACTGTGTAGGCGTTTTGTTGGTAATGTTCGTTTTCTGTATCGTCGAACATTAGCTTCAAAAGCGCGCTACTTTGTAAGACGTTTTATTAACGGGCTAGCCATTATAAAGGTGTCGTACTGGTTTCTGAAATTGCGCAGTTTTGGTAATTCGTACGTCATTAACTTTTACATTTTTTTGTAATGGTTATGTGTTGCGGTTGGCAAAGAGCCGGTATTTGGCACCTGCAATTCATGTAAAACCTTAATTCTTTTCCCAGTCACTTTTGGTTACTGATGTTTGAGTGCACGCTTACATCTGTGGCTGAAATTACGGGAATCTAACTTAGCTTCATAAATTCAGACTTCACATGAGTATTAGTTACCTCAAATGCATTTTCTCAAATTACAGAGGTCGAAAGATGCGTACGACGTCTTCGGTCCTGTTCCTGGTGGTTGACGCTACTGTTCGGCCTGGCGCTGTTCGAGCGCTCGAGGCAACGGCGGAGCGACAGCAGTGATTTATAAATTATGTTAATTATGACAGAAGTGATTTATAAATTACATAAATATTTACTTTCAGTTTTATAGAACAATCTTTTTATATTGCTGCTATTGTTTCATTCATTACACATACTATTGTATCTTTTATTAGCACTGTAAATGTAAGGATATCACAAATCATAACTATAAATAACATCATGTGACAATCATATTAAAATAAAAAATTACTCTTAAACTTGGATCTGAGGATTCTTGAATCTGCAATTAATCAATCAATCGTTTAATCAATCGTAAATTTAAATTTTGCTTTTTAATTAAAAATCAACAATAGTGTTATATAAAGCAACTAGCGGCCTGCCCCTGCTTCGCACGGGTATAAAATATATATTCCATGTCAGTCAGTGTAAAAAAATGATTAAAATCAATCCAGTAGTTTTGATTTATTCATTACTGTCCGCGGCCCGCACGCGTTAAATTTGCAGAAAAACAATTTCCTTTCCCTATACCAAGAAGATTTCCTGCTATCTTTGGAATATCTAAATTCGTATAGTACATTTTTACTTATTTACTTTTACATTTTTCCTATGTATTTTATTTTTACAATTAATTACAGAATGTATTTAAACAAACTCTTGAAAGAGCGACATAGCTGCTAAAGTCGAAGTGTTATAGGGCGAAGCGCGGCATCCTCACGGCATTCTGAATCTGTAATATCTCCGAAAATGTTCACTTAAATTACATGCTGTAAACGGCCATATTGATCTATATTAAATCAACTATTTATTTAAGGTACTTAATTGGATAAGGATTAATGCTGTATTGTATAAAAATTGCTTCAAAAATATGGCATAATTTTTCTTAAAAAGTAAATGACAAAAAATGCTATAGTGGGTTATCCATAAGAGATAGACATATACCATCGCGGACTTTTCTGTAGACATTTTCAAGATCTACAAATACTTAGTACATTATTTTGATAAATCTCGTAGGGTTTAGCCAGCGTTTGCAATGTAAGCGGAATAAAATGTAATTATTTACAGAAACCTCAAAAATTACAGTATTTCTCTACTCCGTATTGAATGTTATTATACGTACAAACCTTCCTCTGGAATCACTCTATCTATTAAAAAAACCGCATCAAAATATGTTGCGTAGTTTTAAAGTTTTATGCGTACATAGGGATATAGGGACTTTGTTTAATAATATGTAGTGATGTGAGAATGTAAATTTTTAGAAAGCTCTTACTATTATTGAGATGCACAAAATTCATTAAAACTCAACACTTACATTTATATAATGATTTAGTAAATCCACTTCTTATTGTTTTATGACTGCACGTTTCTTCGTTGTTATATTTCTCATTTTAAGAAATATCTCAACAGCTACTGGTGAAATAAGACTTTATACATTTAATTTGCTTTTAGTGATATTTGTTTCAATAATATAATAGATGATAACTAAATTAAAACAAAATTATACATTTTAGTAAAAATTAAAGTACTAGAACTTTACAACGGGAAATTTAAAAATTTAATACACCGCCCATTCATTAATAAAATCACTTGTTGTCTTGTTATATGATAGACAGTCAAAATGAGAATGAGTGCGTAAAAATATGTATGTAGGAGTGGAGCGAGATGCAGCTGAGACTATTTTCATACGATTCATTCATAAATACGTACATGTGCAAGAGGGTTGCGAGATGACATGTGTTGGCGCCTGTAGTAAAACCGCCCTAATTATCAAGTAATAATCACTAATTTTACTACGATTTTACGTCATACGTTATATATATTACTACTCCTTATGTGAGAAAGAGTCAGAGCTGAGACTAAATCCGTTTTTATGAATGAAACGGGTGAGAGGCAGATAGTTTTTAATGAATGAGAATGTAAGTAGCTATAGCGCTACTCTGCACCCCCCATACCACCGAAAATAGGCTCGCGCCAATGTATGAATCTCGGGCATCTATTTTATAGTTAGTAATCTATGGTTACAGGGCGAGGGCCGGTCGGTTCAAGGTAAATTATTGTTCACCCCCTTCACCCCGAGAGGGTGTGTCCCTTAAAACGCGCGGGAAGTCGGCGTCGGCGACCGTTAGCACGCGGGTCAGAATGATTCGTTATAAAAGTTTAATATTATAATAGCTCTTAAGAGCTATTACATTATAAAATAGCTCCACCCGGTAGAGAATTAGACATAAAGATGATTGGTAGTAAACATAAAAAAACTGATTTCACTAGGTAGTTTATTATTATCGCATAAGTTTCAACATTAAATATTAAATAAGCTAATCATATGCTGGTAGGTATTTACGCCGACGCTGCTTTTACAATTTCTTCAGCGACTTCCACAGCAATGGCGGCTTCAGCTTTAGCCTGAAGAAAAAGGCATAAGATAAATATAATATTTATTAAAAACTTTATGTGTACAGCTAATTGAATCACCTGGCTTAGGTATATAAATACAAAGTGATGCTTTAAAATAATGTACAGAATGAGAAAAACAAGTATTAATTTTGGCTAAGAGGAATCAGTTTTAAAAACCATCATTATCCAGGCCTTACTTTACTAAAAAAAAAAGTATAAAAAATTCCTCTCTTGATGATATTTGAGGGGGTTAGAATCAAACCTAGCTATATCCAAAGTAATTAAAAAGGATTTAGCTATTTTTGATTCAAAACTAATGAGAATATTATTTTGCTATCCTATATATAAAAATCCGCGATTTTTATCGCGGATTATAACAAAATTATTAATTCTCATTGGTTTTGTATTATGGATCTCCGAAAAGTAACGCCTAATTCTATAAATTACTATTTTTGATTCTTATCCCCTCATTTGTAGAAGTGATTATTTTATTTTACTGAGAGTAAACTACATTTACAGAGATTTTCTCTAACCGTGGATTATAGCATAATAATATCATCATTATTATAACAATTATTAAATTTACTTCTGGGTAATCTTGTCTAATTTCAGGCCTGGACAAACCAGGTCAACTTTGATAATTTCCAATACTTTTTGCTGTAAAAAACCGACTTTGTTATAACCTATACAATGTAATTGACTGTTTCTACTCACCTGTTCGTTGGCAGCCGAGTTAAATTCTGATTGCGCCTTGCTCAGGGCTTCTTGTGCTGCGGCACGGTCTAGGCTCTCCAATGGATGAGCTTCTTCAGCTAGAACCTTAACCATCGACAAAAAATATATGTCAATTTGTTTTTAAATAGCCAACATATTCTATAAATGAATTTGTTGGTCTTTGAGCCTGGGTGTATATTTGTATTTAAGTATGTATTTATGAATATATATGTATACTAGCTTTTACCCGCGCAACTTCGTTCGCGTGGACTGTAGTCTTGAAATAAGGAGTGGCTTCTGTCACCATCCAAACCTTCAAATATCTCCATCACAAAAATTAGATCGATCCGGGATGAATCAGAGGGATTTATCGTTTGATCAAGAGCTTAATATGATAATTTTAGTAAATAACCCGTACTAACATGAAATATATATTAAAATAGCGCAGTAAAAAGAGTGCAAAAACTTTATATACATGAAAAATTACTTATGTTTTCTGGAATTGAATATCTCTATAAATATTATAAGCTTTGGAAACGTGTTAGAAAACTTATTTAATAATAACATTTATACGTAACGAATCAACTGTCAAATTGTTTTTTTTTTTAATTACCTATACGTACGGCGCTGGATTCCAACATTTATAGTATAAATACGAAAAATTAAATTTAAATTATGTTTTTGTTAACATAATATTTTAAAAAAAGTATCGGAAAATATATTAAACTTGATTTTGTTAACTGTAATGCCTTTTCAAATATTAAAAAAGGGTGTTTAGAAATAAAATATTTTTTCATTAGCAGTATGACTTAATTTTTATGGGATTAAATTAAATTCCAATACATGTGGGATTGTAAGTTTGAACGCAGCGGAGAGCAAGTGAGAAGGATGTATGAATGACAGAGTGAAAGGATTAGGTGACGTATGGATGGTTTTAGTTTATGGTTACGAGTCTGGAGTAATCTGAGATAGTCATAAGCCGAACGACGTAACGACGTAACGACGCTAATGTGTAAATTCCGTGCTCTGTAAAAAATCTTTGAATAAAGAAATAATTTGGAAAAAGAAGAATTTTAATAATCCCACAATTTTGGGGGCTCGTCCGGGATCGAAGAGAAAAAAAGGGATTACGAAAAAACATGTCGAAAGATGACGCCGCCCATACGCAGAGCACGTTACATCTCACCTCAAATCTTATACCTAAATTCAATGGGCAAGACAAAACATATCCCGCTGCAAAATGGGTGCAGGATGTGGAAGAATACAGTGAAATATGTGGCTGGACGCCATTACAACAGCTCTTAATGGCCCGACGCTCGCTGACAGGTACCGCCGAACTTTGGTTGCGCGCGGAACGCACATTTAAATTCTGGGAAGAGTTGAAAACGGCGATATGTAAAGAGTTTCCAGACACCGTGGATGCCAAGGCCATTCACGAGCTCATGACTCAACGGAAAAAACGGCGTGATGAAAGTTGTCTCGATTATATGCTCGTAATGAAGGAGCTTGGCCGGCGTGGCAAAATGGCGGACTACGTCGCTATAAAATATATAGTTGACGGGATAGTAGATAGAGAGACGAATAAAATTATGTTATACGGAGTAAATACATACGGCGAATTAAAAGAAAAATTAAAAATATATGAAACATTAAGAGAAAAAATTAAAAAGCATTCGGAACAATATAATAATGGCGTGTCAAAAAGTGAACATCAACGCGGTAAGGGAAATTTAAAAAATAATATAACAAAATGTTATAATTGCGGAGCCGGTGAACATTTATCGAGAGATTGCCCACGGAAGGTGGAGGGCCCAAAATGCTTTAATTGCAATGAATATGGGCATATTTCACCCCGATGCCCGCATAAAACATCTAAAAAAAGTAATTTTCATAGTTCATCAAATGCAAGATGGCGAAATACGAGAGCGGGCGACGCTACGTGTTCAATGGCTACGTGCGAGGGAGACGGAGCGACTTCGACGTCAGCGCCGGTGATCAACAAGATGGCGAACACCGATAGCGGCCATAGTGACAGTGTGCGTCAATGTTGCTGTCAATTTGACACATACGATGTCAACAAACAAAACTTTAGTTGTGAAAAGCCTTTAAAGTTAGTGAAAATGTGCGGGAAAACGACAAAAGCGCTTATCGATTCGGGTAGTGATTTAAACCTAGCATCTTCTGAATTCAGTTGTGCTGAAAAGTTAATTCTTGACGATAACATAACCCTAACAGGACTCGGATATTCTAAGATTAGACCTATTGGTTATTTTGTAACGAATATTGAAATAGATAGTGAAAAGTATTATAACGTGCGATTTTATGTAGTACCAAATAATTGTATTCCGTTTGATGTAATTATAGGACAAGAATTTTTGAAAAATCTGATTGTTGTGATGGATGGAAGTGCAGTCTGGCTTAAGCCTAGTCAATGGCTAAGCAATTTTAATTGTTTTTCTTCCAGCATTGAAGTAGATCACCTAGGTGATAAAAGCCTTGAAGATAAAGTCATGCAGTTGGTTCAGGGGTACAAACCAAATCAAGTCAAGGAGTCTCCCATCCAGTTGAAGATTATATTGAAAGATGACATCCCTGTATCGCAGAGGCCACGAAGATTATCATTGTCTGAACAAGCTTTGGTTGAGAAGCAAGTTGAAGAATGGTTGGCTGATGGAATCATTCGCGTAAGTTTTTCGGAATATTCCAGTCCCTTAGTTCTTGTGAAAAAGAAGGATGGCACAACGAGAGTGTGTGTTGATTATAGACGATTAAATATTAAAATTATTAAAGATGAGTTCCCATTGCCTATAATTGAAGACTATATTGATAAATTGGCTAAAGCAAAGGTTTTTAGTGTTTTAGATTTGAAAAATGGATTTTTTCACTTAAGAGTCAGTAGTGAATCTATTAAGTATACAGCATTTGTGACACACAATGGACAATTTGAATTCTTAAGAGCACCGTTTGGTCTATCTATCTGTCCTAATTATTTTATGAGGTTCGTAACAGCAATATTTAGGGAGTTAATCACTAAAGGTATTGTTATGATATTCTTTGACGATTTATTAATTCCAGCGAAGGATGAATCTGAAGCGTTGGCAAGACTTCAAGAAGTATTAACGGTGGCATCTGAATATGGATTACAAATAAATTGGAATAAGGCTCATTTAATTTGTCGAAGCATAACATATTTGGGGCATACAATTGAAAATGGTCAAGTAAGGCCAGCAAGTGATAAAATTGAAGCAGTTATGAAATTTCCCGAACCAAAGTCGATCAAGCAACTACAAAGTTTCATAGGCCTTGCATCATACTTTAGAAAATACATCAAGGATTTTGCTCTCATAGCAAGACCACTAACAGAATTGTTAAAGAAACATGAAAATTTTATATTCAGCCATGAACAACGAAGTGCATTTCAAATATTGAAGGAGTGTCTTACAACTAGACCTGTGCTACAGATATACGATCCGAGACGAGAAACCGAAATGCATACTGATGCTTCATGTGTGGCTTATTCAGCAATTCTAATGCAGCGTTCGGAGGTTGATGGAGGAATGCATCCAGTTTATTATATGAGTCGCAAAACGAGTGATGCTGAGAAAAAATATACAAGTTATGAATTGGAAAGTTTGGCTATCATCGAAGGAGTAAAAAAGTTTAGACCTTATCTGTATGGAATCAAATTCAAAATTGTTACAGATTGCCAGGCATTCCAAATGACTTTGAATAAAAGAGACCTGTGTACTAGAGTGGCCAGATGGGCATTATTTCTTCAAGAGTTTGATTTTGTTGTTGAACACAGACCAGGAATAAAAATGAGGCACACAGATGCACTCAGCAGGAACCCATATGTTGCTACAATAACCTTACATGATGAGATAAGACAAGCACAGATGTTAGATGACGGGCTGAAGGCAATTATGCTTCTTCTAGAAGAAAACTCATATGAAGATTATTTTGTAAATAATGGACTATTGTATAAAGGAGCTGAGAAGCATTTAGTTATTCCGAAAACCCTAGAAAATGAAATAATTAAAAGAGTTCATTCAAATGGACATTTTTCAAAAAGGAAAATGGTCGAATTAATAGGCAAAGATTATTTTATAAAGAATTTGGATAAAAAGATAGACGAGGTAATTTCTACTTGTATTCCTTGTTTGTTGGCAACTCGGAAGGAAGGAAAACAGGAAGGATTTTTAAGCCCTATTGACAAAGAGGAAACACCATTGCATACTCTTCATTTAGACCACCTTGGTCCGATGACGGAGACTAAAAAACAGTATAACCACATATTAACGATTATAGACGCGTTTACCAAATTCACTTGGATATTTCCCACTAAGAGTGTTACCAGTAAAGAAACTATCGAGAAGCTTAAAATTCAACAACAACATTTTGGTAACTCCACAAGATTAATAACAGATAGAGGTACAGCCTTTACCAGTTCAGAATTTAAGGAATTTTGTAAAGAAGAAAACATACAGCATGTTATGATAACTACGGGGATACCTAGAGGGAACGGTCAGGTAGAGAGGATTCACCGAACAATAATTTCAGTACTCACTAAATTATGCACAGAGAGTCCAGGTCTTTGGTACAAGCATGTGAGCAGAGTACAAAGATCTCTTAACAGCACCTTTCAGAGGAGTATAGGTTCTACACCTTTTGAGTTAATGATCGGAACGCCTATGAGAAATAAAGAAGATATAGAGTTATACAATATGCTTATGCAAGAAGAAAGAGACAGCTATATAGAGGAAAGAGATACACTGAGGCAAAAGGCTAAGCAACAAATTTTGAAAGTTCAGGAAGAAAACATAAGAAGTTACAATAAGAAAAGGAAAGAAAGTAATAAATATAAGAAAGGAAATTGTGTAGCTATCAAACGCACACAATTTGGCAGTGGCATGAAATTGAAACCCAAATATTTAGGTCCTTATAAAATAACAAATGTCAAAGGTCATGACCGCTATGAAGTTAAGAAGTTATATCCGAATACTGAAGGCCCAGGTTTTACCTCAACTTCAGCAGATTATATGAAGCCATGGCCAGATGCAGTACTTGCATCTAACACCAGGTAGAGTGTGTTCATTTTTCCTAGGGTGTTGTCTATTTTTGTAATTTCTACTGCTGTTTGTATGAGATGTGTACAAGAGTTAGTTTAAGTTAGCTATGCTACATAAGTTCTAGTATGTAATAGTGTAATAATGTTTAAGGATAAGATATTTTTTTGTTGTATTTGTAACTTTGGGTATTTATTTAATCTATTTTTCTTGACTTAACTTAGAATTTTATGTAAAAGTTTATTGTTTAGTTACTATATAATATGTAAAGATGTTAACATAAATGGAATTTATAGCATGTGTCTGTATGTCTGAGGGCAGACATTATGTCAGGTTTGGCCGAATGTGGGATTGTAAGTTTGAACGCAGCGGAGAGCAAGTGAGAAGGATGTATGAATGACAGAGTGAAAGGATTAGGTGACGTATGGATGGTTTTAGTTTATGGTTACGAGTCTGGAGTAATCTGAGATAGTCATAAGCCGAACGACGTAACGACGTAACGACGCTAATGTGTAAATTCCGTGCTCTGTAAAAAATCTTTGAATAAAGAAATAATTTGGAAAAAGAAGAATTTTAATAATCCCACATACATGTCAATTAATAGTAATTTATTTCGTACTTGTTGCCATAGGCTACTAACTAAAGACCGTTTAAGAATGCGTTTTCTTGAAACGTCTGTTTTTTTGACAACACAAATTATATATGATTAAATATTAATTGAACTTAAATGATTATAGCTTATTTTTATATTTTCACCACAAATCCTATCTTTTTAATGTGTTATTATGGTATTTAGACCTCAAACTATAATAAATAAATATTAGATAAAATAATAATTGATACTAAGATAACAAATATTTTTCTATATAACAACACTAAAATTATTACTCTGGTCTGGGCCAAAAGATGCTACATACATCATTCTGGCAGTCTCTTTTTTATTAAATATTTTTCTCCGGTTTATGAAATAAACAAAAACCGAAATATTTAAAAAATAATGATAATAACTTTTTTAAAGATTTTTATACGTTACTCCGGTATATAAACATTAATTTTGCCAAATTTCATCTATATTGGTTCAGCGAATTGACCATGAAAACGTTATAAATAGACTTTCGCATTTATAATATTATTAGTTTATTTATTTTACTAAATAACCCGTATTACTTATATTAATACTTCATTGTTATTACATTGTTAAATTTTCTCAGTTAAATTTCTCCAGTAAACGAATAAAATATAAATACTCTTTAAAGATAACTCTTTTGACGTAAGCCGAAAAACTCGGAATCTAAATACTTTTTTAATACAGATTTGACTTGATTTTGACACATCGTAAATAAAAATTTGTTCCATAAGTTTATTATAGATGGCGTTTGGAATGTCATCCTGTTTTATTCCTCCTGAATTTAATTCCTGTTGAATTAACAGGATTTATATAGCCTATATGTTACCCCGCTGCATAAGGAATATTTGTACCAAATTTCATCGATATTGGTTCAGCGGATTGACCGTGAAAACGGAACCGACAGACAGACAGACAGACTTTCCCATTTATAATATTAGTAAGGATATTCACCAGTTGTCTGTCACCCATAACACAAGTATTAAGTTACTGACTTTGGGGATGGACGAACGTGTGTGTAAGTGTCCATATATTTATTTTAAATATACGTAATTCGAAAATCCTACTAATATTATAAATGCGAAAGTTTGTGGGTATGGATCTATGTTTGTTACTCTTTCACGGCGAATCCGCTGCACCAATATCAATTAAATTTGGCACAAGTATTCTTTATACATCGGAATAAAATATAGGCTATAGAAATCCTGTTAATTCTACAGGATTAGGATGACATTGAAAAGCGCCAACTATTATCGACCTATCACTATCGACAACAGTCCACGCGAACGAAGTCGCGGGTAAAAGCTAGTATGCGGAGTAAACATATGCGATTTGACAGATCTCATTTATTGCTCCATTTGAACTATGAAGTTACATGTTCTATGTACATACATGTAACTATTCTTCGGATGGGGCGATTAGATGAATTATAAATATCAACCCATAAACAAGTTTTGACTCTTTGGCGCAGATAGCAGTGACTCTACCACCAGCTCACCGGGTCGCCGGTTCGATTCCCGCCGAGGGCCAACAATTTCTAAATACAATTTGTAGTGTGTTCTTTGAGTCTGGCAGTATATTTAAGTATCTATGTTAAATTATATATGTACTAGCGGCCTGCACCTGCTTCGCAAGGGTATAAAATATATATCCCATGTCAGTCAGCGTAAAAAAATGATTAAAATTGATCCAGTTTTTTTGATTTATTCATTACTGCCCGTGGCCGTAGCGTTAAATTTGGAGAAAAACAATTTCCTTTCCCTATACCAAGAAGATTTCCTGCTATCTTTGGAATATCTAAATTCATATAGTACATTATTACTTATTTACTTTTATATTTTCCCTATGTATTTTATTTTTACAATTAATTACAGAATGTCTTTAAACAAACTCTTGAAAGAGTGACATCGCTGCTAAAGTCGAAGTGTAACAGGGCGAAGCGCGGCCTCCTCGCGGGATTTTAAATCTGTAATATCTCCGAAAATGTTCACTTAAATTACATGCTGTAAACGGCAATATTGATCTATTATCTCAAAAGTATTTGCTGTTTATGAAAAATAATGCCTTATTTTCGAAGCAATTTTAAACAATACAGCATTAATCTTTATCCAATTAAGTATCTTAAATAAATTGTTGATTTAATATAGATCAATATGGCTGCTTACAGCATGTAATTTAAATGAACAGCATGTTTATTTATATTTTATACAAAAATTACTTCTTACACAACTCTTGTCCTGGGACAGGCTTTTTATATCTAATCACATTTTCAATACAAAGTGTTCAAAGTAGGAACAATGCTTTGATAGGAAAATTATAGATAATTTTGCATTATAATAAAAAACAGGTGTTTTTATTTAAAGTTAATCTAGTTTTAGTATTTGATGTGAATCTTAATTAAGTTCCTTCCTTTCCTCAATAGTATTGATATTTTCCAGCAGTAGATAATTACCACTGACTGTATTCAAAGCAACTACTAGGTAGGTAAAAACCCAGAGCTTTTGCCTGGGATTTGACAGACATGGAGTATATAATTGAGATAAAAAGTAACTTGGCTTACTCGTCAGCCAATAATAAATAATAATAAATAATAACAAATAATAAATATATGGGACACTTACACACACTGTCATCCGTCCCCAAAGTAAGTAACAATACTTTTGTTATGGTAGGCAGACAACTGGTGAAAATATAATTATATATTTTTAAATATTGCAACCTGCACAGCTGAAGGTAGGGCCACTACCCACTACGCCAACCGGCCAGTCAAATAATATTCAAATAAAAAATAATGAATTAACGATATAAATCACAATGATTTGTTAAACCATCCATATATGAAAGGACCATCAAACACAATTATACAAAACAAAACACAAACTCTAAATAAACAATGAGGAATCATTTTATTATTAAAATTGCAATAATTACCTGAACTGAAGAATCATCATTCACTGTTATTGTGCCTGAGGATACAAAAATCTTGCTTTGTTTGCCATCACTTTCAGTTACTGTAACAACTCCAGGTTTTAAAACAGCTGTAACAAACAAAAATAATGAATAATTTGTGTGATAGCTCTTAAGTGTGATGAATAAGTAATTTTTAGTTTTCATACAGTTTTTTTTGGTTAAATAAAATAAACAATTTATAGAATTAGGCGTTACTTTGCAGAGTTCCATAATACAAAAGTAATGAGAATATTATTTTGCTATAATCCCCGATTAACGAAAATATATGTAATGATAAATGTAGAGTGTACAATTCGTAAGAACTCATGCAGGAGTTTACAAAGCAGGGTTTGTGATTTTGTCTTAAAGCAGGCTTTGCGATTTTGTCGTGGGGTCTATCTTCTGATGATGCTTCAGTTACGGGGCAAAACAATTGTAGAGATTGTGGTGGTGTATGTGTGCAGTGCTTGTGTATTGTTGTGTTATCAGTGTCGGTTAGTGCCTGAGTTCCTACAAGTTCTGCATGTATCAGGTATGAGAACGAATAGTACACTCTAAATTTAGCCTTACATATATTTTCTTTTATCATGGATTATAGCAAAATAATATACTCATTACTTTTGTTAAATAAACAAGTAACAGTTCATATTAACAAAAATACTAATAAAATGATAAGTATTCTTAGTTGTACACTATCAAGTGTGAGAATGTATTTTATACATCATAGCTATAAACAATTCAATTAACTAAAGTTGATAAAATAATGTAATCACTATTCTATAGCAACATGAAACAAGTTAAGTTATTTTAATTCTAAAAATAAAAGACAACATATTTAATAAGTTCCTTTTGAGAATCAAGTCCATATCATCCTCTTGCCCTTATTCCACTCTAAGTGGGGTCAGCAGAACATGTTATAACCATGTTGTCACATGTTTTGGCTACATATTTTATGACCAACCACCTTCCTGACATCAATTTACCTTAGTTGTAGTTTACTACAACTCAGTAAGAAAGACTCCACCGTCTTTCTTACTGAACCGAACCTGTTCTGCTCAACCGAATACCACAAGGTCAATCAACTTACCTAAGTCAACTTTTACAACAGTTTGGTAAGAAATTTGGGTGGTCTATTCTACTCAGCTAGATACCACACAGCAGGTTGTCTTATCTTAGTCACCTTTTACAACACCTTGGTAAGAAATGAGGGTGGTCTATTCTACTCAGTCGATACCACAGTTCATTTAAGTGTTAGAAATCACAATTTTATTTGCTAGAAATTAACCGTAATTGTTCTACAATTAGGCTTTCATGATGAGCAAAATATACAGCAACTTCAAGTGTAGGGTCATTACATTAGGGATGTTCAAAGGGCCTAGAGGCCACACAATGCAACTTTATAAAATGAAACCTTTTTGAATAGATTTCTGTCTACTATAGCTAGGCTTAATTAAGAATATATATTTACCTAATGTAGGAACATGTTTGGGTAAAATACCAAAAGCTCCACTGAATGATGGTACATCAACTTGCTTTACAACTTGTTTGTCAAAGAACACCTGAAATAATGCCACTTACTTACTAAAACTTACTAAACTAAACTGAATTTATAGGACATATTTTAGGTACGAAAATTTCAAATTGTCTTGATGATGAATGAATGATGAAGTTATACATGTCATAATATAGCTTTAAATGTATAAACCCTGTATTTTTTTACATCATAGATCCTTCCAAATAAGTATTTAAAACCATTTCTGATAAAATCTTTCAACAAAACAGTTAAAACTCAGACTTAATACAATTTCTAAAAAAAAATGCTAGAATTTAATCTTTTGACTACCTTGTTGCCTGCAGCAAAAGTGAGTGCCATTTCTCCCTCCTTTAGAGTTGCAGCTTCAGCATAAGATCGCACTTGCATCTTCATAACATTTCTCAACAAGTTACGTAGTGTGAGAGACATGCTAAAAATGTATGTATTTAAATATTTATCGGTTTTTTTTAAATACAAATCTGAATAAGCTCTATGTGAATAAGCAACAGAATCTTTTTAGTATATTTTAACCTATAACGCTGAAGTGGAATTAAATCGAACATATTTGAAATATCGACAATTATTAATTAAAAATTAAATTAAAATTGGAATACTTCCGACTTCTATATAAAAAGTAATTAAAAAGCTTTAGAAAACAAATAACTGATAAGAAATAAGGGTTATGTAACATTGCAATAAAAGTATTTCATGAGATGAATTATTGTTTAATTAAAGAAGAAACTCACTTTAAAGTTTTATTAGACGCTGTTATATCGTATTTTAATTTAAAGATTTTTCAATCTTTTCAATTTTTAAGAATAATAAAACTACTTTAAAAGCCGAGTAGGCTATAACCAAAGATTACAGTGTACATAATGAAATAGATGGGTACAGTGTTGCCAACAGTTCAATAAGCTTCCCACTAGATTCAACTTTCAAAACCACCAGAAAACCACTAACAAACAGAAATTTTACACTCTAAATGACTGCTAAACGCTAAATTTTCCACTAAAACAATTTTTGTTTTATGAAAGAAAATAAATATAGGTACAAATAATTAGTTTCCTTTATTATTACTTATTAAAAAATTAAATTGATATCACAAAATATACATTTCGCTTCTCGACCCGTAGTATTTCAGATGCCTACGAGCCAAGAATCCCGTTGCGTATATTGTGATTTTTGCATAGTTACGCGTCAATAAATTCGCTCAGTTAATACAAACCAAAATTAATAATTATGAGCCCATGAGCGTTACTGAACGATGAACCCTTCTAACTTCTAAGTATAATTATTCAGAAAAAAATATGAAGTGAGAAATCCCCGCGTATAAAGTATAAATTTAGAAAAATATTAGGTGGAAAATCCTCGCATATAGAGAAACGTAGACGACTACTTCTTGCCGATCAGTTATGCCTACTCAAGAAAAGTAAATATCTACCAGGTATACAAGCTGAAATCCGTTTTTTTTTTAAATCATTTTTTCAGAGGAAGTATAAAGATAACTTCATTCGAAATATACATTTTTGTCATCTCTCAGGTAATATATGGATAACATACCAAAAAAATTGTTCGTTTTTCGAGGCAAACCACTTTTCGAGCCAATTTTGGACGTCTCCCGTAAAAATCGAACTGCTGGTCAGCGAGCAATTGGCACACCGACGAAAACGATGATAGTCGGATGTGGCCAGTTCTGGTGAATAAGCGGTATGGAGTAGCTTCTAACAGTTGAGCGTCTCTAAGTAATTTTGAACCTTTTTTGATGTGTGTGACGGAGCATTGTCATGGAGGAAAATTAGCTTATATTCTGCCCTTTTTTCCTTCATAGCATCTCACAATTGTATTATCTATCGGTGGTAACGGTGCACTTCGATAGTTTCAACAGATTTCAGCACTTTATAATAGATAATTATGCCCCGCTGATGGCACCATACGCGCAGCATCGTCCTGCACCCGAAGTTATTCCATCTTGGAGTGGATGTTGAAGGTCGGCCGGGATGAAACCACGGTTTTTTTATTTAGGATTCTCATGAATTAGTATTTTGTATGAAATGACAAATAATGTTGACTCAATGACCGAGGTCGTACTCTTAAAAATAAAAATATGGCATGGTCATATCCGATTCATATGTTCATTAACATTTAATACCAACCATGAGCAAACAGCGTATTTAAGCTTGTACACCAATGTATATATACATATTCAAAAAGGAAAACGAACAGATATATAAAAATCATCGTAAAATGGAAGTAAATCTAACTTTTTAACTGCTAATATATTTTACCAAGACCACCAAAAAATACCACTAGCCACTAAAAGCAATATTTGGCCACTAAGTGGGTAGTTAAAACCACCAGTTTTAGTGGAAAATCCACTAAGATGGCAACACTGGATGGGTAGCTCGCAGTCGTTTTTTGTGATCCGTAATAGCGCCATCTAGAGATCAATTTCTGTACTAAAAAGGTCAAAAGGGTCATATATATATATATATACTATATATATATAATATTTTTGCAGTAGGGTGGGGTATAAATACAAAAGAAATGAAAAAACAAAATTATTGAAAAGTTATCTATTTTGTATGAATAATACAGTCGTTTTAACTAACAATAAATTACTTTTGATTTGAATATTACAATTACTTTAGTATTGCAGGCTTATAAATATATATGCGAAAAGCTTAACTTTATAATATAAAGCTCATTATATTATTTACGTACAAAATAAACAAGTAATATCTACAAATTATAAATTTAAGTTATAAATACAAATTCAAGCCATTATAAATATAAATAAATATATGGGACACTTACACACACGGTTGTCCGTCCCCAATGTAAGTAAACTTAATTTTAATACTTGTGTGGGGTGACATGGGTGACAGACAACCGGTGAATATATGCTTATATAATTTTAAATACAAATATACACCCAGGCTCAAATACCAACAACTTCATTTATAGAAAATGTTTGCTCTCGGCGGGAATCGAACCTACTTTAAACATTAACAAAAGAACGTCATACGTAAATTATCTGATATTATATCGTTTATTACACCTAGAAGCAATGATGCATATAGAAAAGTCTTGGCCTTGTTTATTAAATAACTCACCAAAAGAACATTAACAAATTGAACAAATTAAAATGAAATGGAATTTTTTTAAGGAAATAAAAACGGATATATGTAAACATGTTTGCGCCAAAACACGTCGGTTTCTGAACACGTAATCTACTTCCAAATTATTATATTTAGCGGACCTCCAATCCTCCGTACCCAAGGTTAGAATAAATCCATGTTCTTAGAGGATCTGCAACAATTATTTTAAGCAGATATAAATTAATACTATTCGATAATCTAAGTATAAACGTCATTGCCATAGACGCGGCACGAGTTTTGATTAATTTAATAATAAGCACTCACCTTCACCAAAGACTGTTGGACAAAAAACATTTTGCGACATTTTTTTCAACGTAACATACAAAAACTAATAATATTAAAATCAAAGTCCATATATTACATATATTCATCGTAATTTTTCAAATTTAACAGATATCTGTCAAGCACTCATTATAGTGTATTATCTATGGTCAAAGACAAGTTTAGCTATAGTTTTTTTATGTAGAAAAATTATTCCATTTAAATTATATAAAATATTACTTATTCTTGTTAAATTATTTAATTAAACAACATAACATAAAAAAAATAATTACAAATATGAAATTTATAAATTTTTATTTTTTTAATATGTTAACACTACACTCTTTAATTAAAAATATGTAAACACTGTTGCAGAGTTTCAAAAACTGAACTCTGGATGTCGCTGAAAACCGAATCAGGACCTTTAGTTCTAAGATAACATATCATGGCATAGATTACTAACTAAAATTATAAAATAGGCTATAAGGTACCATAGACTGTTCAAAACCATAGACCATTCATTCAAATCAGAACAATTGTCAAATATTTGAATCATATACCTATATACCTATTACTTTTTAGTTATGTTTTTAGTCGTTATGTAACTTATAATGGAAACTTAACTAAAACACTGGTAACGTCAACCTCGTGACGTTTAGTCTGTAGCAGCATCATTCTTCTGCCCTTATCCCATAGATGATATCCCATTTTATAACATGTGGGTTCGGCACAACATGATTTCCCATTTTATTCCTATTCATTTACTCTAGCGCTACTCTTTTTATATGCGTGCCATACACACAAACTAATAATCACTTTTTCATCCTCCCTCTAGTATCATATGATTTTTATGCCTTTTCATTATATAGATGGAGTTCTCGTCTTATATATAATGTGCGCACTTTCAGACTTTCCCTAATATACTTATTTCGTATTTTATGCAGTCTTGACACTCATCTCATTGCACTCTTCTATAATCCGTCTTTATCATAGCCCAACATTTTCATCTATACAAAAGGACAAATATTATGGTCGTTTTTTTTCCCTTTAATTTTTTAGAGGCATTAATCAAGGTGATTGGGAGAAAAGTAAGGTCCTGCTAAAATCGTGGTACAAGTGTTCAGTTATATTTGGTCTGCAGCAGCATAGACTTCTAATTAGAATTTTCTACGCCTGCGCGCAAAATTTTTGGCCTCAAAAGGCTGGAATTCAGGCCGTAAATAAATTAAAATAAGTTAAAGTACCGCCATCGAATTCCAATCCATAGACTATCCTATTTAGTGTATTAGCCATAGATAGTCACTATCTCTATCATCACTACATATTATAAAACAAAGTCCCTATATCCGTATATACGCATAAAACTTTAAAACTACCCAACAGATTTTGATGCGGTTTTTTTAATAGATAGAGTGATTCCTGAGGAAGGTTTGTACGTATAATAACATTCAATACGGATTATAGAAATACTGTAATTTTTGAGGTTTCTGTAAATAATTACATTTTTTTCCACTTACATTGCAAACGCAGGCTAAACCCTACGAGATTTATCAAAATAATGTACTAAGTATTTGTACATCTTGAAAAGGTCTGCAGAAAAGTCCGCGATGGTATATGTCTATCTCTAATGGATAACCCGCAATAGCATTTTTTGTCATTTACTTTTTAAGAAAAATAATGCCATATTTTTGAAGCAATTTTTATACAATACAGCATTAATCCTTATCCATTCAAGTACCTTAAATAAATAGTTGATTTAATATAGATCAATATGGCCGTTTACAGCATGTTATTTAAGTGAACATTTTCGGAGATATTACAGATTTAAAATGCCGTGAGGACGCCGCGCTTCGCCCTATAACACTTCGACTTTAGCAGCTATGTCCCACTTTCAAGAGTTTGTTTAAAGATATTCTGTAATTAATTGTAAAAATAAAATACATATGGAAAATGTAAAAGTAAATAAGTAAAAATGTACTATATGAATTTAGATATTCCAAAGATAGCAGGAAATCTTCTTGGTATAGGGAAAGGAAATTGTTTTTCTCCAAATTTTACGCGTGCGGGCCACGCGCAGTAATGAATAAATCACACGTAAAGTACACTATATAAGATAGTATTATCCATAGATTACTAACTATAAAATAGATGGTTGAGATTCATACATTGGCGCGAGCCTATTTTCGGTGGTATGGGGGGGGTGCAAAGTAGCACTATAGCTACTTACATTCTCATTCATAAAAAAAAACTATCTGCCTCTCACCCGTTTTATTCATAAAACCGGATTTAGTCTCAGCTCTGACTCTTTCTCACATATGGAGTAGTAATATATATAACGTATGACGTAAAATCGTAGTAAAATTATAATGCGTCCATCATATTATCAGTCTTTTGACAGCTCACGCTCATTAAGTTTTGTATTGCTTACGTACAAATATCATACAAATAATATTTGTACTTTATGGATGGGTACCGCCCACTTAGTGATGTCACACATAATGGTTACTACGATTATGCCACAGATTAAAAATAGTCGGTAGAATCGATGTTACGAGTATTAAAAGACATTTAATAACATTATATAAAGTTTTACTTTCTTCTTAGTTAATACATGAATACAAATAAAACAATCAGGATATTTTAATTTATTTTATTAGCACGAGTCGTCGGAATGATAATCAACACTAGACTCCTCCGATGAGGAGTCTTCAGTAGCAGTTATTATTAGCTCTTGTGTAGATAATATATTATCAAACGCAATATCACGTTCCCAATCAGAGAATATTACTCTTTTAGTTCTTTCCACCACACTTGCCCAGTTCTCGGCCGTTACGTGGGTGCAAGCATTTTTTAGCAATTGCAACATTTTATTCGCTGTGAATGGGGGGCTTGTATTGCATCTCGCAGCATGCCCTTTTACTTGTGCCCATATAAGTTCTATTGCGTTGTACTGGCAGTGGTATGGAGGAATCCGAAGAACAGTATGGCCATATTCTGCTGCCATTTCATTGATTACATAGCGTTTTGCTCTCTTTTTGGTTTTTAATATTTTTATTAATTCAACTTTTAACATTGAGTCGTCCACATTTTCTCCATTGTCCCGAAGCCAATTAATTATTTCATGCTTTTTATTAGCCTGTGTTGGCATTTTGTCAATTTGACGGGAGTGGTAGGGCGCATTATCAATAAAAATTATTGATGGTTCTTCCAATGAAATGAGCATTTTTTTGAACCACTCTTCATACACATTTGCATTCATCTCTTCGTGGTAGTCATTTGATTTCTTCGATTTAAATGCCAACAGTGCGTCTTGTACAAATCCTTTTGCTGTACCTGCATGGCAAATGATTAGGCGCTCACCTTTTCCCATTGGTACTGAGGAAGTGGAATCAGCAGTATCATCAGTCCAGAAACGAGATAGTGTGTGGTTAGCGTTGAGCCATGTTTCATCCGTGAAAACAATATTTGCCCAATCTTGTATTTTCTTTGCCTCTCTTAAAAAATCACAACGTGCTATAGCTATATCTGTGCGTTCCATTAATAATTTTCTTTTATTTAACTTTTTATATGAAAAGCCAATTGTGTTCAAAACTTTGACCAAAGAAGATTTTTCACCATGAAATAGACCACTTCTTTTCAAAGAAACAATAAGTTTTCTCAAAGTTGGAATTTCTTTTCTCAAGTAGTAATCATATACATGACGACGAATAGCGTCAGCGTCAAAGTCATCAACAGCTGTCACCTTATGAGCCCGGCGCTTTCTTTTTGGTGTAGATGGTTTGTTTTGCTCCAAGCCGCTCCTGCCGTAGGCATCAGTAGTGATTTTAGTCACAGTTGATAGACTGATCCCCAACGCGGCTGCAACACGGTTTCGGACTTGCGTGATAGGTATAAGAGGTCCGCCATTTTGATTTTCTTGCTCAAAATACTCATGAAGTTTTAACACTAACTGTCTCGATTGTGCTTTCAACACACGTCCTTTCGGCATTTTCACGATCAATTAATATAAGTTTCACAAAAGTTTTTCCGAGGAATAAAGCTACTTAACTCAAGGTGTAACAGATGCGAGAGAACACTCTGCGAACGTAAATGCGTGTGACTATCACGGGCGTTTCGTTGAGAGTGACAGATCACGTCAAAATGGCGGCCGAGCGGAAGGTCTGTTGATGTTGCCAGTTGATGTATAATATATTTTTTATGATTATAATAAATACACACGGATTAACATTTATTTTCAAAAAACTAAGGCAATATTAAATCAAAATGTTGATTTCTATATCTGTTATTAGTTTACGTAGGTTATCATTAATCGAATTACTTAGGTACGTAATTCGATTAATGATAGTAGGTACTATAATCGAAATGGTATCGCATACGAGAATCTTTAGGACATCACTAAATATGTAAATCGTCAATCTGTCAAAAGATGGTTAATATAATGGACAGTGTATAGTCATGTACTTGGTGCGCTAAAACCGTAATGATTATCGATTCGCACACCGCTCTTACCGATTTTTGGATAACCGCTTTTCCTGTTACATATTAATAATGATTTTTAAATATTAATAAAACAAAATATTTAAGGAACTTCTTTATTAAGACTTTTACTGCAATAAAAAAAAAATATATACAACAACCGTTTTGCATTTCTAAGTGCATGCTTCTTAAAAAAAAAAACGTTTTTCTTAAACACGCTAAAAGTACAACTTCAAAAATTATTACTATTTTTAAATAGGAAACAGAAACAGCAAGCTGACTAAAAATTATCCAAACAGAGCTTTCACAGTCCGCAAACTATCTTGAAAATGTAGGAATTGTAATTTAAATTATTATATATTATTATTAAACAAAATTAATTTAAAATATTCACTCGAAAACAAATGTACAAGATTAGTATTTGAAACAATAGATGCTTTCGTTTTTACCGTTTAAGTATTTAGGAAAAAACATTATACTTAAAAGGAGTGTACTTGATGGTAAATTATAAATATTTCTTTTATATTTAAGTCTTTTTTAGATATATTAGTAGTAGTTTTATAGAATATTAGTGGTTTTTTTATCTCTAAGTATAATATTTTCCATCATATCAGTTAACACTTCGGATTTATACATATAAAGTAAGAATTAAATTGTGAAATTTTGCCATATTTAATGTGCCAATTGATATCAAGCTTTGCGATGAAAGAAAATATCATGAGGAACTATACTCCATGGGTTAAATATTTAACTAAATGTAAACATGTCAAAACAGGCACTTTATAGTAGGCATTATCTGCCTAGTATAAAGTATCTTTTTTATTACAACACATGATACTAAAATTAAATGTTATTTATATTTCTTTCAAAGAATTTAAAATTATTCATAGTATTCGCACCGGGGTGTAGATGACAGTTGCCACGCCCAGGTATGTGAGCTGAGCTACAGGGCACTGTCATAAGTCGAATCATACATGTCCACGCCGTGCACCCTGGGCAATGTTGCAGTCACTAATGAGCTCACACTTTTCTATTCCTCAGGCTGCAATAGCAAGTATGATCTGGCGGTGCGGGATTATGGTTTCCCACGTAATATCGCACGTCCGCTATCCCCTTCCTCTACCCCCTAATCCCTTCAATTCCACTCCTTCCCCCCTAAAATATCCTTCTCACCTGCAAACGTAACATGGACGCGGAAAATAATCAACACTTATCCCAGGAGGGTACCAGCTTAGCTGGAGAATCCCTCCCTGAGACTGATGCTCGGGCTACGGCCCGAGCATCAGTCTGATGAGCAGGGTACTGACCCTGAGGAAGGACCGAGCGAACAGCGACCGGCGAAGCGTCGCAATTGGGGGGCTACAGCGGGACCACGTTGCACCGCAAAGGAGCAGAGTGATCTCGCTGTGGCCATCCATCGTGCGGATGGTTTGCCGGTCGATGGGGATCTAGCAACACATATTAGAGATAAAATAGCTGACCTTATCGAGGCAGCCGTCGTGGAGGAGGTCGACAGCTCCAAGCTAAACTTCGCGACCTCGGGGCTGGTGGCAGAAGGGTTCTTCCTTGTGACACCAGCCACTGAGCAGTCGAGGGATTGGTTGCTGGGGTGCGACTTCGGTCTCTACGACGGCGTCTCGATCAAGGCCATGAGAAGGGATAGAGGTAGAGTGGCAATTTGGATCCCAGGCACGAGGAGAGCAGCTGATCCTTTCCTTCTGCTTAGGGGTCAAAATAGACATAGATCGGAATTAAGACTCCCCGAGTGGAGCCTCATCGTCAGAGAGCCCCTCCCTCTGGGGGAGCGTCTGATTGTGGGGGTCCCTCGGGAAATAAACGAACTTTTTAGGGAGGGTCTTGTGTGGCTCTTTTACCAAGCCACACAAGTGCAGGTTAGGTTTTTAAACTGGAAACCGAAACTCAAACCCACACAAGCACAAAGTCAAGTCGATACCGACTCAAACTCCGCACAGAACAGTGTTGCTCGTGTGCTGGAACCAGCGGACACGACGAAACCAGCAATCGGGGCGTCAGGCGGGGCCCCTAGTACCCCCCCGCCAAGACATCCGTGCAGGGAATAGTCGGAGATGCCGGTACCGCCACGGCACACTAACGATCAAAGGTACCGATACATAACTGATGCCTTGTACACTTCTTGAGCGCCTTGCCTCACAGCTGGTGATCGAAGTCGTGCAGGGCATCATTATGTATTGGGAAAAGAACAAATAAACACACACTACACACTTAATGGGAGGTACGCCCAAAAGACATAAACACATACAAAAACACTCTACACACACACTAAAGATTCTTCAGATAAACTTGCACCACTGCAGAGAAGCCATGAGTGAACTCTGCGACTATGTGATCAGCAAGCAAATAGATGTGGCCCTGCTACAGGAACCATACGTTGTGAATGGACGTGTGGTCGGTATGGGTTGTTTAGGGGGAGACATAACCTATCACAACAACGGTGAGTCGAACCCCAGAACATGTATCTATACCAGTAGCAGGATCAGAAACTTAGGTCTAATTGTAATAGAATGTTATAGAGATTTAGTAGTGGTGGAAGCCATGATTCCACTAGATGAAGAAAAGAAACTAAGGATGGCGTTTATGTCGGCCTACATTCCCAGTGAGACCGACTTCACGCCACCAACTAGAGAACTGGAAGAAACTGTCAACAAATACAGAGGTAAGAAAATTTCTTTTATAATAGGATGTGACGCTAACTCGCACAATGAGGTGTGGGGTAGTACAGACACAAATAGGAAAGGAGAAGCACTGTTAGAATTTATCATAAGTAACAATCTCGAGATAATGAACATTGGTAATGAACCAACGTTCGTTACAAGCACGAGAAAAGAAGTATTAGATATTACTCTAGCATCAGAAGACATGGCCAAATACATCAAAGATTGGAAGGTGGATCTAAATGACTCGTTATCAGATCATCGCAGAATCACCTTCCATATAAACAGCAAAATTGGCAAATTGCGCATTAGAAATGTTAAGAAGACCAACTGGGACAACTTTGGGTCCTTAATGAGTGAATGGAGATCCAAACACTTCCTACAACACGATAAAGGAGTTAGAGGAAGGCGCATTGGAACTAAGCACTGCATTAAAAGATGCCTTTGTCAGTACGTGTCCACTACGTGAGGTTACACAAGGCACGGGCCAACCATGGTGGAACAACGAACTGAAAAAACTCAGGAAGAAAGTACGCAAATCTCAAAGAATTGCCCTTAAGAAAGGGGATGAATTGAGCTGGGCGGAATATAGGAAGTATAGGACGGAATTCCGAAAAAGGTGCAGGAAAGAGTCCAGAAACGGCTGGCAGGTGTATTGTAATGGGGTCACAGAATACCCTGAAGCAGCACGCCTTATGCGTATACTGGAAAAGGACAGAACATGCAGACTGGGTAGTATTAAAGTGGAGGAAACAATAGTTACGGATCCCAAAATAATACTAACCAAAATGGCAGAAGCACATTTTCCAGAATGTAAAGTAATTAAAGAAGAAATGATATCACCAAGTACCGATTACTACTGGTCAGACCCGGGAAATATCATAACAGCAGAGCAGATTAAGTGGAGTATCATGTCATTTGCACCATACAAAGCAGCTGGTCCAGATGAAATACTCCCTAAAATGCTACAGGTAGCATATGAACATATTAAAGGTAACATGTTAGCACTTTTTAATGCGAGTTTGGCGTGGGGCTATGTCCCGACGAGCTGGAGAAAGGTAAAGGCGGTGTTCATTCCAAAACCTGGAAAGAAAACCTATCAGGAACCGAAGTCATTTCGGTGTATAAGTTTGTCCTCGTTCATTCTAAAAACACTAGAAAAAGTGATAGAGGGACATATAAGAACTAAGCTAGAACAAAGCAATCTTCCACTGCATGAAAACCAACATGCATATATGGGGGGCAAATCAACAGAAACAGCTCTCCATAACTTAGTGGTAAGAATAGAAAGAACCTTATGTAATAAAGAAATAGCATTAGGTTGCTTCTTTGATGTAGAGGGTGCTTTTGACAAAGCAAATCGCAATGCTATAAGAAACTCAATTTGTAGGGAAGGAATAACAAATGAAGTGGGACGCTGGATAATGAACATGCTAGAGCATCGTTCAATCGTGGCGGAGCTAAGTGGAGTTACACACACAATAAAATCAACGAGAGGATTTCCTCAGGGAGGGTGTCTCTCTCCTCTTTTATGGTGTCTCCTACTAGATCCATTAGTTAGGAAGATTAATGATAGGAAGACATACATGCAAGCATACTCAGACGACGGAGTCCTTTTAGTTACAGGAAAAGACCTGAGCACTATAAGGAACATAATGAGTAATAGCATTAGAGCAACACTAAGATGGTGTCAGGAAAGGGGATTAAACCTTAATCCTACAAAAACCAAACTAGTCCTTTTTACAAACAAAAGGAAAATAGCCAACTTTAACCCTCTCAGTATAAAGGGAGTAGAGATACAGTTGATAAAGGAAATAAAATACTTAGGTATAACGCTAGATAAAACCCTAAGGTTTAGAAGTCATATCAAAGATCAATGTAACAAAGCAAAAATTGCACTCATGCAATGTAGAAGAGCGGTGGGCAGAACCTGGGGTATGAAGCCAAAAATTATCAAGTGGATATATACGGCTATCATATTACCCAGATTACTGGACGGCGCTTCGATTTGGTGGCACAGAGCCAACATCGGAGTCAATAGCAAGGACTTAACGAAGATACAGAGGATGGCAACACTAATGATCACAGGTGCAGTGAGAACAACCCCATCTGCTGCACTAGAAGTTCTGGTGGGACTTTATCCTCTGGACCTAGCAGCTAAAAGAAAAGCTTTAGAACAATGGTATAAGATGAAAGTGTTCCAACAATGGAAAGGAAACTTTACAGATAAAGGTCATACAGATATAGAACAGATTTACGGAGAAAATCTGTCTATGGTAGTCAGGAGAAGTGACCTGATCAAGAGACAGAAAATCTTCGATAAAAAATATAGGATACACATAGGAGTAAAAGAAGATTGGAAAGTGGAATATAGTGAGATGAGTCAGACCATCTGCTACACGGACGGTTCAAGACGAGAATCCACGAAGCTGGCAGGAGCTGGCATTATCTACAGCACCTCGTCAGATTTACACCAGGTCCTAAATCTGGGTAAATATACAAGTGTCTTCCAGGCCGAAATGATGGCTATCATGGAGTGTGCCAGGAAACTTAAAGAAACTGAAATAGCATTAGAACATAATATAGTTATATATAGCGACAGTCAAGCAGCTTTAAAAGCACTTGACCGCATAGAAACAACCTCAGCTATCGTGAAGGAATGTAAACGTGTACTAAACGAATTAGCTGAGAAGGGGGAAGTAACGATTGCATGGATTCCGGGGCATCGCGGCCATGCAGGGAACGAACAAGCTGACGAATTGGCAAGAAAGGGAGCTAGTCAAACATTCGTAGGACCAGAACCCTTTCTCCCAATTGCACATAAGATAATAAAGTGTGTGATAGAAAAAAGAATAGAAACAGAATCGAAAAAAAAAGATGGAGAAACACAATGCTCAGACAAGCAAAGCTGTTTCTCAAATCGTTTGAAACAAGGAAGTCTAAACAGCTGATGTCTCAGAGCAGGGAAAATGTAGCAATTGTAACAGGCATTACAACTGGGCACTGCCTGTTAAACAGACACCTGTCAATAATGAGAATAACAGAAGATGCTGCGTGCCCAGAGTGTGGAGATGAAGAAACGAGTCTTCACCTTATGGCTGAGTGCCCTATGTACTCGCTGGTAAGATGGGAGATACTAGGTAAGGATGAAATTGAAGTTGAGGATCTGACAAATATCTCCTTCAGAGATATTATCAGGTTCGTAAAAGCCTCGGGTAGATTAGAGCAGGTGACACTGTCGGGACAGCAGTGAAACCCTTGTCCCAACATGGGGAAATGGGTGGAATAGTCCGGAATAGGAGCTGACCACCCGCCCTGCACCGACAGGCGTCCCCGAAATTAGATAGATAGATAGATAGATAGTATTCGCACCACTTAATAAGGTTAAACATGGTATGATTGCTATCAATAATTTTACAAACTTTGAAACAAATAAATAAGAATATAATGTAATATTCACTTTTAAGAACCCAAACATAAAGGTATTATAAAATTTTTAAAGAAAATGATGGACAATATTAAAGACACTAAAATACTACACATTTAAGTATCACAGAGTGAAACTCATAGAATATTGATATTATGTTACGTCAGCTAATCTAATGCAATTACTATTTTAGGAAGTTTACTTGGCTAATTTGTATCTGCTGAAATTCATTAAATTATATATTACTGTTTTGCTATACTAAATATATAAATATTTAATTTTAGAAAATAACAATCAATTTAACAAAATTACTTTTATAAATATTGGAGATATTCTTTGGACCACTGCAGTTGAATTCCAATTTCTTCATTTGTTAATAATTATATTGTAATGACATATTTGTCATTCCTGAATCACATGGTTTTGTTTGTATACATCTTGTTACGTTTTTATATACTTATGGAGTATGTATAGTAAAATACTAATATTGTTAAATATGAAAACTGTATCACTTTTTAAATGTTAATAATAGTAATATTAGTTAGTTACTTTTGCCTCATGTATCATAGATCTATAACTTTACTTGCGATAAAATTTACCATTTCCATTATCGTTTTTCAAGTATCTGTAGTACTGTGAATTCTCCTTAACATTAATACACCATTGTCTAACTCGCATTATGATAACGAATATGCAAAAAAACTTATAAGAAATCATATTTATGATTAACGCAAGTTAACCAAGAATTATAGTTTTTTAAGTTATATACATTTTTGACTAATTAACACTTTACATGCCATATAATGCCATTCCAAAGATATAAGTTTTTGTGATGGATAATATAATTTTAACTAGATCAAATCTTAGTTTTATTAGACAATAGCGTAATTATAAAAATTTCACAATTTAAATAATCCTGTTTTGAAAATATATTACTCCCAGGATTGTTCAGGTTTTTAGTTTTGCTACACAAGTAAAAACACGTGTTTTGAATAGGAATAAATGGTGTTAATGTTAAAATACACAATTTTTAGCAGCAATACAGGCAGAACTCATAATGCATTATAAGCCCGTCGTTTAAGCAAACTAGCAATTAAACTAGCAACTAAGCCATTGTTATTCATTTTCCTTAGTAATGAAAATTTTAAACCCATTCATCTCAAAATATGAGTTTTTGAGTTGTACCGCTATTGCTGCACATGGCCGATATATCAATATACTGAACCGGTAATATGATATGGCTTGGGTCTGGAAAATATTTCTCATAGAATACAAGGTACTATAACTATCAAACAATAATATTAAATAATAATGTTTTAAACAATGAAACCAAGTTATAATCCGTTCTAGTGTGCTAGAGCCCCCTTATCCACGGATTTGAGAAAAAATCCATTGGGTCCTAGTTAAGAAGTTTCAAACTTCATAATGTTTGTCAATTATACTAATATGAATACTATTTTGAAGACACAACCTTCTCTTGAGTCTCTAGCATTGAAGCGGACTTTTACAGCCTTATTCCAAAATTCCGAATGGTTCAGGCGGCAAAATAAATTGTTAGTGTAATAATTAAGTTATTCTTAAATAATGTATAGATAGAACATTAGTTTGCAAAGGTAGTCTTACAGACAATCTTGGCATTGATATCCCCCGAGTAGAATAGACCACCCTCATTTCTTACCTAGGTGTCGCGAAAACCGATTAAGGTAAGTTGACGTCGGGCAGGCGGCCGGTCGTAAGATACCAAATCATGTGATAACATGTTTAAAACATGTTGTGCCTACCCCATTTAGAGTGGGATAAGGGCAGGAGAATGATGCATTGACAAATAACAGAGATTTTAAATTTTAAAAATATATTTTTAGCTTCTACTGGTCTTAAATAGTGTCTGGAAAATATTTTTTACGTGTCTATAACTTTGTCTACAGTTATATTTTAAGTATAAAATAGATATTATGCTTTCCAAATACTGAATGGTATGTGACAAATAAGAAGCATATGTAACAAAGTTCCAATGATCATCGCTAATATGTCTTTTAAGCTATTCTTATATCACACACTTTTTTGCATCACTATAATAGAGGAAAAATTGTACCAAACATTTTTTGTTATATCTCAAAAGGATTAGGCAGTTAGCCCATTAGACATATAAGCTTTAGTTTTAATTGAAAGTGAAATGGACAGACTGACATACTTTACATCAAATATTTACTTGCCTTCATCTAGTCAAATCAATTGACCTAATCATGTGCTTCATCCCATAAAGCATCAACAGCATATAGCCCTTAGACGTCATCCCAATGAGTACTCTCTTTGGCAATGACCAGGTTCATCTGAAAATTATTGCAAAAACATTTTAATAAATATGGAACAAGCTGTAATAGCTCAGCGGTGAGGCCGTGCGACTCTGTAAAGACGATCATGGGTTTATACCCCGCGCAGGCACATGTCTAATTGACAATTGCAATATATGACACTCTTTTCGGTGAAGGAAAATATGGTAAGGAAATCCGCATACTTCTAGTGAATTCTAGGGATATGCGTAACCTACCAATCCGCATTGGAGCAACGCGATGGTATGTCTTTGCTACAATACTTCTCTCCAAAAAACGGATAGAAGAAGCTTATGGTTCCCACTGCTGGGGTGGATAACAGGCTGTTACTTTAAACATACACATGCCAATTTATGTGTTTACAAACAAAAATGATTTATATTTGAAACATTTTAACTCACTTGAAGAATATCAGCCATTGTATCAGATATTAATGAATTCATTGCAACAACAGTAGCAGTGCCTTGATCAGACACAGTTACTCAGACAAAAAATCCAGTCGAAATGTGCATAACTAAATGGGATAGTATGTTAAAGTATCTTGAACAAATAACTTTCTGTTAAATAATTAAAGTATGTCTATAATCCATATTGTCTGTCGCAGAAAGAATAAAAACTATTCAGAAATAACCACTTATAACATAGAATATAACTGATATTGGGTATGACATATGATATACAACACTTCAATAAAGCATACACAATAAATATTACTATAGAAGTAAAAGTTTTATTTTTATTATTTTTATGTTATTTTTACTTATATTTTAAAATTAAAAAATAAACTTCCCAATATTATTACAGTTCAATAAAAACACTAAGGATATACTATAATGCTATATGCTTCGAGGTCCCTGCTTTATACCTTGTAAACATATTAAATAGACAATAGGTTGAGATATACAAATAAATATATATACAAATTGAAAAACACTAGCTTAATTTGTACTATATATTATAGAAAAAGAATATAGCACGAAAAATACGATAATTTTATCGCTAATTGCAATTGTCGTGCTTTTTTTAAATAACTGTGAATGGAACGCACCCGCAGCACTGCATAGAGAATGTTTGAACGAAACTCATTCATGTATTTACGGGTAACTCTAACTCCGTGTCATTATCCAGCGAAAATTAATAAAAAATAATCATGGAAAAATAAATAATGATTGAAAATAGATGTGTACTATTTTTTTTTTCCTGAATTTCCTAAAAGTACTATATTTTTTTGATTTAAAAAGAAAAATACTATTTTCCTTAAAAAAAAAGGTGGCAACCCTGATCGCGCTCTTTTTGATTAAATAGGGGCAACACTGTGCCGTTATTGTTTCCGGTGGGGGAGTCTTCCTATTGATAAAACGTTTCAGTGACATTCAGTCCTTGTTCGTCTTTCAAGAGAAGAGCATCTCGGAACGGGAATTGTGGCATTCCTATTATATCGTGTTCTTGTATATAGTGTGCGTTGACATCAGAAGTGTAAAAGTTTACTCGCATCGTGCCCGTTGTCCGTGCATCCTGATTTACGGCAATTTTGGGTCTTTAAACTTACTCTTGTCTAATTTTAATTAAAAATCATTTGTTGGTTTGTATATTTTTGCGTAAGTAAAAAGTGATTACAGTTATATATTACGTATATTGAACGTTTCTGGTGAGTTCTACGAACGAAAATTGAACGTTTCAATTTTCTTCGTATTAAATAGTGCAAAAGTATAGTTTATTAGTTATTAAGTTTTGGATAACTACTCACATTTTATCCGAGAATGTTTGTTGAAATTCAAACATTTGAGTTGTTGAGTTTGTGATAGTGAATGTATATAGTGCTTGTGTATGGTGGAGGTTTGTGCATGTGTTTTTTACGAATCCTGCATGTATCAGGTATGATAACCGATTGTCCACTCTACATTTAGCATTATATATATTTTCTATTTTACCTTCATCGCCGATTATAGCAAAATAATTTTATTATTACTTTTGCATAATTACTTTCATATATAATTAATATAATTGTTTATATTTACTTAAGCTATGATTAAAACAGTTAATCATAGCTTAAGTACATATAAACATTGTAATCTTTAATATTGTGCGTCTGACTGCCCTCCTGTAAAAGCTGCAGGGCTTTTTCTTCTCATTTAACAGTATGGTTGAGGTGGACACTGCAGTTTCTTTCTTCCCATACTGTGTAGGCGTTTTGTTGGTAATGTTCGTTTTCTGTATCGTCGAACATTAGCTTCAAAAGCGCGCTACTTTGTTAGACGTTTTATTAACGGGCTAGCCATTATAAAGGTGTCGTACTGATTTCTGAAATTGCGCAGTTTTGGTAATTCGTACGTCATTAACTTTTACATTTTTTTTATAATGGTGATGTGTTGCGGTTGGCAAAGAGCCGGTATTTGGCACCTGCAATACATGTAAAACCTTAATTCTTTTCCCAGTCGCTTTTAGCTTCATAAATTCAGACTTCACTTGAGTATTAGTTACCTCAAATGCATTTTCTCAAATTACAGAGGTCGGAAGATGCGTACGACGTCTTCGGTCCTGTTCCTGGTGGTTGACGCTAATGTTCGGCCTGGCGCTGTTCGAGCGCTCGAGGCGACGGCGGAGCGACAGCAGCTGCGGCATAGCCGGACGGGCCGGCCTGGAGTGAGGGGCGGCGGCACGTCTCCATTGGCGGCAGTGAGGCCAGACCAGCGTAGCTCGTGGAGTCACGAGGCCAGCTGTCGGACTCCCGCGTCGCACTAGCAGCGTCTGACTGCCCTCCTGTAAAAGCTGCAGGGCTTTTTCTTCTCATTTAACAGTATGGTTGAGGTGGACACTGCAGTGTTCTTTCTTCCCATACTGTGTAGACGTTTTGTTGGTAATGTTCGTTTTCTGTATCGTCGAACATTAGCTTCAAAAGCGCGCTACTTTGTTAGACGTTTTATTAACGGGCTAGCCATTATAAAGGTGTCGTACTGATTTCTGAAATTGCGCAGTTTTGCTAATTCGTACGTCATAAACTTTTACATTTTTTTTGTAATGGTTATGTGTTGCGGTTGGCAAAGAGCCGGTATTTGGCACCTGCAATACATGTAAAACCCTAATTCTTTTCCCAGTCGCTTTTGGCTACTGATGTTTGAGTGCACGCTTACATCTGTGGCTGAAATTACGGGAATCTAACTTAGCTGCATAAATTCAGAGTTCACTTCTATATGAATAGTTGTTCTATAATATAAAAAAAAGGTTGTCTGTGTCATTATGCATTGATTTGTTAAGAAAGACTAAATGGGTTCACTTTTAGAAAAATTGCTTTTTATTATTGCATAAGTATGAAGGAGAAATATTGTTTGTTATTTAATTTCTGTTAGATATAAACAGTTGCACATTTTAAGTGATTTATAAATTACATAAATATTTACTTTCAGTTTTATAGAACAGTCTTTTAATATTGCTGTTATTCTTTCATTCATTACACATACTATTATATCTTTTATTAGCACTGTAAATGTAAAGATATCTCAAATAATAACTATAAATAACATCATGTGACAATCATATTGAAAAAAAAAATTACTCTTAATCTTGGATCGGAGGATTCTTGAATCTGCAATTAATCAATCAATTGTTTAATCAATCGTAAATTTAAATTTTGCTTTTTAATTAAAAATCAACAATAGTGTTATATAAAGCAATATACCCAATATTGCTTTATACAGAATAAACTTGCTCTCTTTTGCTATTTACTCCCTTTTCATCCGAGTCTCATTATAAAAAACTTGACAATCATTTTTAAAGTTCTAATATAATACAATGAAGTATACAACTTCAATTGAAAATACTTCTAAAAAGAAATATTAAGTAGACCATTTAAGTTATGTCCAAATTATTCATAACTAAGATAGATACACACTTATGATCAATTAGAACAACTTCTAAAAAACTTTAACTTTAATGTTCCATTATTAATCATTCATTGCACTACAAGACACTAGAAGCTATATAAAATCGCCAGACATATCCTTAATATAATAATGAATATAGCTAATTCATCAATCGAAATTAATATACATATCATAATTTTTATATAACGATAACTATACTGCGTCCATCATATTATCAGTCTTTTGACAGGTCACGCTCATTAAGTTTTGTATTGCTTACGTACAAATATCATACAAATAATATTTGTACTTTATGGATGGGTACCGCCCACTTAGTGATGTCACACATAATGGTTACTACGATTATGCCACAGATTAAAAATAATCGGTAGAAATCGATGTTACGAGTATTAAAAGACATTTAATAACATTATATAAAGTTTTACTTTCTTCTTAGTTAATACATGAATACAAATAAAACAATCAGGATATTTTAATTTATTTTATTAGCACGAGTCGTCGGAATGATAATCAACACTAGACTCCTCCGATGAGGAGTCTTCAGTAGCAGTTATTATTAGCTCTTGTGTAGATAATATATTATCAAACGCAATATCACGTTCCCAATCAGAGAATATTACTCTTTTAGTTCTTTCCACCACACTTGCCCAGTTCTCGGCCGTTACGTGGGTGCAAGCATTTTTTAGCAATTGCAACATTTTATTCGCTGTGAATGGGGGGCTTGTATTGCATCTCGCAGCATGCCCTTTTACTTGTGCCCATATAAGTTCTATTGCGTTGTACTGGCAGTGGTATGGAGGAATCCGAAGAACAGTATGGCCATATTCTGCTGCCATTTCATTGATTACATAGCGTTTTGCTCTCTTTTTGGTTTTTAATATTTTTATTAATTCAACTTTTAACATTGAGTCGTCCACATTTTCTCCATTGTCCCGAAGCCAATTAATTATTTCATGCTTTTTATTAGCCTGTGTTGGCATTTTGTCAATTTGACGGGAGTGGTAGGGCGCATTATCAATAAAAATTATTGATGGTTCTTCCAATGAAATGAGCATTCTTTTGAACCACTCTTCATACACATTTGCATTCATCTCTTCGTGGTAGTCATTTGATTTCTTTGATTTAAATGCCAACAGTGCGTCTTGTACAAATCCTTTTACTGTACCTGCATGGCAAATGATTAGGCGCTCACCTTTTCCCATTGGTACTGAGGAAGTGGAATCAGCAGTATCATCAGTCCAGAAATGAGATAGTGTGTGGTTAGCGTTGAGCCATGTTTCATCCGTGAAAACAATATTTGCCCAATCTTGTATTTTCTTTGCCTCTCTTAAAAAATCACAACGTGCTATAGCTATATCTGTGCGTTCCATTAATAATTTTCTTTTATTTAACTTTTTATATGAAAAGCCAATTGTGTTCAAAACTTTGACCAAAGAAGATTTTTCACCATGAAATAGACCACTTCTTTTCAAAGAAACAATAAGTTTTCTCAAAGTTGGAATTTCTTTTCTCAAGTAGTAATCATATACATGACGACGAATAGCGTCAGCGTCAAAGTCAGTGTTGCCATCTTAGTGGATTTTCCACTAAAACTGGTGGTTTTAACTACCCACTTAGTGGCCAAATATTGCTTTTAGTGGCTAGTGGTTTTTTTTGGTGGTCTTGGTAAAATATATTAGCAGTTAAAAAGTAACATTTAATTCCATTTTACGATGATTTTTATATATCTGTTCGTTTTCCTTTTTTGAATATGCATATATACATTGGTGTACAAGTTTAAATCCGCTGTTTGCTCATGGTTGGTGTTAAATGTTAATGAACATATGAATCGGATATGACCATGCCATATTTATATTTTTAAGAGTACGACCTCGGTTAACAATATTCAACATTATTTGTTATTTCATACAAAATCCTAATTGATGAGAATCCTAAACAAAAAAACCGTGGTTTCATCTCGGCCGACCTTCAACATCCACTCCAAGACAGAATCACTTCGGGCGGAGGACGATGCTAAGCGTGTGGTGCCATCAGCGGGGCATAATTATCTATTATAAAGTGCTGAATCTGTTGAAACTATCGAAGTGCACCGTTACCACCGATAGATAATACAATTGTGAGGTGCTATGAAGGAAAAAAGGCCAGAATATAAGCTAATTTTCCTCCATGACAATGCTCCGTCACACACATTAAAAAAGGTTCAAAATTACTTAGAGACGCTCAACTGTTAGATGCTACTCCATACCGCTTATTCACCAGAACTGGCCCCATGCGACTATCATCTGTTTTAGTCGGTTTGCCATTAGCTCGCTGAGCAGCATTTCGATTCTTACGCAAGACGTCCAAAATTGGCTCGAAAAGTGGTTTGCCTCGAAAAACGAACAATTTTTTTGTTATGTTATCCATATATTATCTGAGAGTTGACAAAAATGTATATTTTGAATGAAGTTAACTTTTTCCTTCCTATTAAAAAAATGGTATTTTTTTAGAAAAAAAAAAAGAGCTTGTATATTTACTTTGCTTGAGTAGGCATAACTGATCGGCAAGAATTAGTCGTCTACGTTTCTCTAAGCGCGAGGATTTTCCACCTAATATTTTTCTAAACTTATACTTTATACGCGGGGATTCCTCACTTCATATTTTTTTCTGAATACTTATACTTAGAAGTTAGAAGGGTTCAGCGTTCAGTAACGCTCATTGGCTCATAATTATTAATTTTGGTTTGTATTAACTGTGCGAATTTATTAACGCGTAACTATGCAAGAATCACAATATACGCAACGGGATTATTGGCTCGTAGGTATCTGAAATACTACGGGTCGAGTAGCGAAATGTTTTGTGATATTAATTTGTTAATTTTTTAATAAGTAATAATAAAGGAAACTAATTATTTGTATATTTATTTTCTTTCATAAAACAAAAATTGTTTTAGTGGAAAATTTAGCGGTTAGCGGTCATTTTTTTTTTTTTTTCGAATTGACAATATGCTGTTAGCCCTAACGGCTTTTACAGCGTCACCGGGCGGGACGGGCGAGCGCAGAAGCATCGCCGAGGTTGCGAAATGCATTCGGTCATTTAGAGTGTAAAATTTCTGTTTGTTATAGTGGTTTTCTGGTGGTTTTGAAAGTTGAATCTAGTGGGAAGCTTATTGAACTGTTGGCAACACTGGTCAAAGTCATCAACAGCTGTCACCTTATGAGCCCGGCGCTCTCTTTTTGGTGTAGATGGTTTGTTTTGCTCCAAGCCGCTCCTGCCGTAGGCATCAGTAGTGATTTTAGTCACAGTTGATAGACTGATCCCCAACGCGGCTGCAACACGGTTTCGGACTTGCGTGATAGGTATAAGAGGTCCGCCATTTTGATTTTCTTGCTCAAAATACTCATGAAGTTTTAACACTAACTGTCTCGATTGTGCTTTCAACACACGTCCTTTCGGCATTTTCACGATCAATTAATATAAGTTTCACAAAAGTTTTTCCGAGGAATAAACCTACTTAACTCAAGGTGTAACAGATGCGAGAGAACACTCAGCGAACGTAAATGCGTGTGACTATCACGGGCGTTTCGTTGAGAGTGACAGATCACGTCAAAATGGCGGCCGAGCGGAAGGTCTGTTGATGTTGCCAGTTGATGTATAATATATTTTTTATGATTATAATAAATACACACGGATTAACATTTATTTTCAAAAAACTAAGGCAATATTAAATCAAAATGTTGATTTCTATATCTGTTATTAGTTTACGTAGGTTATCATTGATCGAATTACTTAGGTACGTAATTCGATTAATGATAGTAGGTACTATAATCGGAATGGTATCGCATACGAGAATCTTTAGGACATCACTAAATATGTAAATCGTCAATCTGTCAAAAGATGGTTAATATAATGGACAGTGTATAAAGGTTTTAGGTTATCCATGCAAGGTTAGGTTATTATATTTAGAATGTGAGAATGTAAATTTTAAGAAAGCTCTTACTATTATTGAGATGCACAAAATTCATTAAAACTCAACACTTACATTTATATAATGATTAAGTAAATCCTCTTCTTATTGTTTTATTACTGCACGTTTCTTCGTTGTTATATTTCTCATTTTAAGAAATATCTCAACAGCTACTGGTGAAATAAGACTTTATACATTTAATTTGCTTCTAGTGATATTTGTTTCAAGAATTTTGCTAACTAAATTAAAACAAAATTATACATTTTAGTAAAAATTAAAGTACTAGAACTTTACAACGGGAAATTTAAAAATTTAATACACCGCCCATTCAATAATAAAATCAACTTGTTGTCTTGTTATAAAATAGACAGTCAAAATGAGAATGTGTGCGTAAAAATATGTATGTAGGAGTGGAGCGAGATGCAGCTGAGGCCTGAGACTATTTTCATACGATTCATTCATTAATACATACATGTGCAAGAGGGATGCGAGATAGCATGTGTTGGCGCCTCTAGTAAAACCGCCCTGGTAATATCTATGCCATAGACAATAAATCTATGGATTAAATGAGAAAGAATTTTCAAACTTTGGGCCGTAATTAAAATTGAAATTCAATTTAATAAATTGCATATGGTCCATAGATATGGCCGAAGGTCTTTATCAATTTTAGTTGATATATGTGTTTTAGGGTATATAAGGATTTGGTAAGTTTTACTATCTTATAGAATCACGGTTCATCTTTTTTTACGAATAAGGAAACATGGATTTTGATCTGCCTCCTGAACCATAGTACCGCGGTACTATTATGAATTCGGATATAATTAGTATTTTCTGAAAGCGGTCGAAGTAAATCCGACACGTCCATCGAGCAAATTAATATTAACAGACCCCTCACAGTCAGAGTTGTTTGATTGAGAGGGGTCCAAACGGTATAAATAACACATGTTTTTCTGATTGTGTCAATAATTATGATAGAGACCCATTTGTGGTCCAGGTGTCACGAGAATGACCCAACGGTTGTCTGTCTTTGTCTTTGCTTCAATGTCGACAATTTCCTTATATAAAATACCTAATAAGAAAAAAAATAGTACCTGACAAGGAGACTATTTTTTTTTAAATAAATAAGTATATGGGACACTTAAAAACACGGTTGTCCATCCCCAAAGTAAATAACTTAATACTTGTGTTGTTGGTGACAGACAACTGGTGAATGTATACTTATATCATTTTAAATACATATATACACCCAGGCTCGAAGAACCAACAAAATTTTTGTTAGAAAATGTTGGCCCTTGGTGGGAATTGAACCCTCGACAGGAGGTGCTGAAGGCAGGGTCACTACCAACTGTGCCAATGAGCCAGTCAAACTATCAAAAGTATATGTAGAATGCATCTTGTCCTGCCCTGAGATGCGAATGAGAGGTAATTCCATTTCTTAGTTAGAGGAGCGAACTTTAAATTACACAATTTTACAATTTCACAATTTTACAATTTATATCAATCATAATTGTTTATTATTTGAATTAATATGTCTTTTGTGTTGTTGTAGATTAACAAGTACATGCACTAATTACCAGCCAACTGTAATTTCTTTATAATTTTTTTGTGTCTTCTGCATTCTGGGTGGAAATTGTGCCCTAAAAGCACAGATTCAGGCAAACTAAAATTTTATATTTGTTATCAAGTTTTATGGATATTATGGACAGTACTAAGAGTCTTGGAGATCTAAATAAATTAACAAAATTAATTACAGAACAAATAGACAATGCAACATGTTTTAATTGGTAAGTTTGAGTAATGTTCTTATTATTATACTGCTAATACTAAATCCAGGATCTAATATAGAAACTGTTGGTAAAAACAGCAAAAGAAGTCATTATAATTATATTGCTTTTATAATAAGAAGTATAAATGTAAAAATTCTATAAAATTAACTGAACAAACATAATTTATATCAATTAATAAAATTATAAGACCTGATATATTTTATTTAAATTGTTACATCTCTTCTTTTCAGGTATATAAAATATATCATCGGATATATTTTATGTCCCTATATCTTTAGAGTTGCAGAATTTTGGGAGATAATTATATGTAGTAGACTAAAAAGAAGGATTAAAAAGCAATTTTATAAACTCATAAGTTCATTTTAATGTCAATTTTGATATCATTCTTCTTTCAGTTGTAAATACTATATCGCACCAACCACTGCAGCATGTGGTCACACATTATGTCACTTATGTTGGAGATTTAGACGTACTTGTTCTTCATGTGGCTCAGAAGTTGAGAAGAAAGCCTTAAAATTAAATACAGTATTACAAGAGCAGACTGAACATGTTATTGTGCTTGGAGAGGCATTTGAAGAACTTTTTCAAAAAAAAAGTGAGTTATAACATATAAAATAATATATTAATATTTTATCATCTCCATATATTGATAACAATATAGTTTTGCTTACAGTAGATGAGATGACACTGGATACAAATGGTCGGCAGCATGTAAGCGAGTGGTTAGCAAGTTCCCAAAATCAGTTTTCAGCTCAAGTTTCAAATTCTCAAGATGTTTCTCCAGAATCAATCAAACCTGTCCGACAAGTCACCAGTGAAGTACAAATACATACTAAAAATAACAAAGTAAATGCAACTGAAAAAGAAATTATTTATAAGAATTGTCAACAAATAGATTGGGACAAAATTGAAGAAATGCCAGATACAGAAGTGAATGATGGTTATGATAATGTAGTAGGGCCTATGGATATAGAAACATTTAACTTTATGGATACTAATGAGTATGCCTCAAATAATCCTCGAAGAAGTTCAAGGAATAAAGATTTAAAGAGCAAAAGTCCAACTAGAGTTGATATGACTTCAAATACGAAAATTGATAAAGTTTTGACTAAAGACTCGAAAAAGAGGTCAGAGGTCAAAGGAGGAAATTGGAGTAATGTTAAAAGAATGAAAAAAGACCTAGGATATTGTGAAAATAAGATTACAAACAAATTGAATGTTTCTGTTGAAGAGTGTAAAAAAACTTTAATTTCTACTAAAAATAAACATGTGCTACCTATGGCACAACAAGCATCTCATTATGTTAATGATAATACAGTAGCTGTTACTGACAATAGCAAATCGGTTTCACCTACAAAATTGAATTTTAAAAATGATAATAATGTAAATAAAGAAATAAACATAAATAAAGATATATTAATAAGTACTGATGCTACAATGAATAAAACCAATTCAAATGAATCAGAAAATAACACTACTGTATTAGCTTCCAATAGTATAAAACAAAATATCGATACTAATTTACAGAATAATGTTGAAAATTATAAAAAAAATAAAATGAATCAGTATTCCAAAGTAAATTTTTTTAAAAACGGGCCTTTAGATAGTAACACTATCGATAATAATACGAAACATATGTATGCAAATAATGCTAAAAACATTAACACATCCAATACAGACAATATTGAAATCAGTATTAGAATTGGTAATACTTTGACAAATATTTGTATTAAAAATAAAGACAATGATGTTCAAGTTAAAATTAATTCTGATCGTGCAGTACAAACATCTTTAAGTAATTCTCCATTAAATGATGATCCTAAAGTCTATGTATCATGTTCTATGGTAGAGCCAAATACACAATATATCAAAAATAATAATTGTAATGATCTTCAAAAAGTGACTAATGCTGTACTTGAGTCCAGTGATTCATCAGCAATGCAGATAATAAAATCAAAATCTACTAATAAAAATACTGCTTCTGCAGATACTTCAACAATTAACCTTGAAATTACTGAAAGTGTTGAAAAAGGATTAGTAGATAATTTAGAAAATGGGCAACCTACGACTAAGAAAAGTCAGAAATTATTGGAATCAGGTAAAACTTTAAAAATGACTAGTCAAGGACAGGCAAAGTCTCAAAATTTATATGTCCTTCCAGCAGTTGAAGAATTTTTAAATGATGCTGACCTCTTTGAAGGTGAATCTGTCAAAGAAGGAAATATTGCTTCATTGAAGTCCTCTAAAAGCACCCATTCTGAAATACTGGTGCCTACTTGTAAAAGTATAATAAAGTCGCAAAGAAATACCTATAAAAGAGCTAGAGACGATTGTGATATAAAAGATTTTTCAAATTTTAAGAGGGCTAAAATATTACAGAAGAACATTATAAACCATAAGATATCAGAAGTCCCATTAAAAGAAAATATACAAGATGATAGTGAACCCATTAATTATGACTCTTTGATGAGTCAAGTTTTTCCTAACATAGATGATGATATCAAAAAGTTGCCTAAAAATGCTAAGTATAGTCCCAATAGCAATATTCGTAATAATCACACACTCACTCATTTTAAAAGTAATAACAGTCTACAGACAGTCCAGCCCATTGTTTTATCCCAAAATGACAATATAGGTCAGAAATTTAGTGAAAATATATTTTCATTGCAAGAAAAGGAGGACTTAAATTCAGAAGTATTACTATTTTGTTATTTCATAATTTTATATTTAAATTTAGTATTTTTTAAACTATTAATATTATTACAATTTTAGTTACTTGAGAATACTGGGCAACTTAAAAAAAAATCCAAACATACAGAGGCATCTAATTATAAAAAATCAGTATCAGATGTGGACATAGAATTAAGCACACCAGTACAGGATGATGATGATAAAAGTGTTGTAGAAGAAACTCCCCAGAAGTAAGTAATTATAAACAAATTAAATAATTTATAGAATTAGGCGTTACTTTGCGGAGGTCCATAATACAATGTTAATAAAAAAAATTAATAGTTTTGTGTAAACAAATTATATTATTTCAAGATAGATTTACATTAATTTTTTATTTTCAGAAGTGAATCTTTTTCACGGAATCGAAGTAAAGTTGAATTAGGAAATTTAATGGATACCACTCAAAACTCAACAAAAGCTACTAAGTTTGTAATTGATGAAATTCAGAAGCAAAATATTACAGACACAGAAAACAATGAGTCAATTAATAACTGTAAAAATATAACTATTGTGGAAACAGTAATGCCAACATCAAGTTTGGAAACTAATACACCAATAACAAAATTTGGAGATCTCATTAAGTATAAATCAACACCAATGGCCAGAAAATCTCTTAATTTTCAATTAAAAAATGTTGAAAATGACCCTGAAGAGACCTTATGTCCAAGTTCACTTATGGCAATAAAAACTACACAAGAAAAAGAATTTATGAGTAAAGCATTTGAGCACAATTTAAACTCTCCCACACAAACCGTGATTGTAGAAAAGAACCGTTGGAAAGTTACTAAATTATGCATAGCATGCTCATGCTTGACTTTATCTGAGAAGGAAAACCTTAGACGATTATGTTTTCAAAGAAACTGGTCATTTAGTGACAAACATACAAGGGATTTAACACATCTGGTAGTTGGGGTTGATGAAGAGAATAAAGCTCAAAGGTAAGCACATTATTATTTAAATAAAGTCTCTAAGTTTGTTTTATATTATAATTTCTTAAGTAAAATGCTTATCTGACCGCTTTGTGTTATCCGGCTGAAAAGAATAGTACCACCCTCATTTCTTACCGAGGTCTCGTAAAAGGCGACTAAGGTAAGTCGACCCGCCGTGTAGTATCCGGTTGAGTAGAATAAGGCCAACCTCATTTCTTACCTAGGTGTCGTAAAAGGCGACTATTTAAGTTGACCCACCGTGTGGTATCCGGTTTAGTAGAATAGACCACCGTCTTTCTTACCGCTTTGTGTTATCCGGCTGAATAGAATAGTACCACCCACATTTTTTACCGAGGTCTCGTAAAAGGCGACTAAGGTAAGTCGACCCGCCGTGTAGTATCCGGTTGAGTAGAATAGGCCAACCTCATTTCCTACCGAGGTGTCGTAAAATACGACTAAGGTAAGCTGACGTCAGCGGCCGTTCAAAAAAACAGCCAAATCATGTGACAGCATGTTTATAACATGTTGTGCCGACCCCACTTAGAGTGTGATAAAGGCAGGAGGATGATGATGATGAAGTAAATTACTATCAGAAATTGAACAGATAAAAAAAAGTAATTAATATGTTTCAAATACCAAAAAGGGTTCTTCAATGATGCCTTATTAGTCACATAGCTTGACGCAAAGTGACATCGAATAAGCTTTCTTAACTTATTTTTTGTTCACAGCATTTGCTGTGAAACAACATAGACAAAAAATAAGTATGTGAATAAAACATATATAACAGCTGTAATACTTATTAAACATCCCAATATCAGGCAATAGTCTTGTCTTTGCGTAAAATACATCTACTTAATTTTTATTGCTTAGTAAATTATCATCTCATCCTAGAAATTGTTTAAAGCTGTCTTGAATTGTTTAAATCGTTATAATTCTTAGTATGCTCATCATCATCATCATCATCATCTTCATCATCCTCCTGCCCTTATCCCACTCTAAGTGGGGTCGGCACAACATGTTATAAACACGCTGTTATATGATTTGGCTGCGTTTTTCCGACTGGCCGCCTGCCTGACGTCAACTTACCTCTGTCGTATTTTACGACACCTCGGTAAGAATGAGGGTGGTCTATTCTACTAAACCGGATACCACACGGTGGGTCAACTTACCTTAGTCGCCTTTTACGACACCTCGGTAAGAAATGAGGTTGGTCTATTCTACTCAGCCGGATACCAAACGGCGGGTCGACTTACCTTAGTCGCCTTTTACGACACCTCGGTAAGAAAAGAGGGTGGTACTATTCTATTCAGCCGGATATCACACGGCGTTATAATTCTTAGTATGCTATTCATACATTTAAACTAATCTATAACTTTTTTTGTAAAAATTTGCAGGTCAGTGAAATACATGTGTGCCTTAGCAAGTTCTAATTGGATTGTTTCGTATCAATGGGTAGAAAAATGTTTAGAAGTGAAAGGTGTTGTAGATGCAGTAAGTTTGTTTTTCTTGTTGTTGTTTAGCTGATCTCACATTGGGCATTCTGTAGTTTACATTATCCATGCTACCAGAGCTTCGTCTCTCTACTCTCAACTTTTCACACCCTCGGCGATGATTCTACTATCCTTACCTTCCCGCTGTGAAAGCTATTAGTTTAGTGTAATGACGATCCAAAAAAGCTCTATCAAAAAAAGCGTGTTTTGTAAATAACATTTAAAATAAAATTTCTACATGTTTATTATTTCATTATGTGCATAAAGAATACGTTCAAAAACAAGGCGCACAATTTTAAGAACAATGACGAATTAATATGAACATAGACCACCCTCATTTCTTACCGAGGTGTCGTAAAAGGCCACTAAGGTAAGTCGACCTGCCGTGTGGTATTCGGCTGAGTATAATAGACCACCCTCATTTCTTGCCGAGGTGTCGTAAAAGGCGACTAATGTAAGTTGACTCACCGTGTGGTATCCGGTAGAATAAAATAGACCACCCTCTTTCTTACCGAGGAGTCGTAAATTACGACTAAGGTAAGTTGACGTCAGGCAGGCAGCTGGTCGTAAAATACGTAGCCAAATCATATGACAACATGTTTATAACAAGTGCCGACCCCACTTAGAGTGGGATAAGGGCAGGAAGATGATGATATATACATATATATATATATATTTCAACTATTTTCATGAAATGTAGGCATTAAAAAAATGCTAAAATATAGAATTGATTGCAAATTATATTTTTGTCTGTCAAGCATAATGCTGTGACGGGCGGCCCAAAAGTTCGAGATTCCAGTTTCGTGTACCACATGTTACCGGCGTTTTATTTCTTTTTTTATTTACATTTTTTTATATCTTTTAACAAATTACCGAGGCAAGGCTCAGTTATCCAGGTACTAAACATATATATTTTAATTAGCTTACTTGTGCCATAATATATTTTTTCCTGTTTAAGGAACCGTTTGAAGCACTGGATTTCACTGGCGAGCCAGGTCCTAGACGGTCCCGGCTTAGCAAGGAGAAGTTGTTCCAAGGAATCACGTTTTACTGCATGCCGCCATTCAGCATTCTAGATGTCCTAACATTAAAGGTAATAAAAATTTAACACAATTTTAATACCATTTTTATTGAAGTTTTTTTTAACATTGTATTTATTCATAAATGCAATTTGTAGGATTTAGGTAATATTGGCCAATATTATTTTCAATTTATTGACTGGATAATCTAAAAGTTATGATAGAATTATAACTGTTAGATTATCCAGTGAATTTGCTATATCAGCGTATGTTCAGAGAATCTACTAGGCTCCAAGAATTTATTATCCGCTTGATGATGCTTCGGTCACGGGACGAAACGATCGTATATATTGTCGTAGTGAGTGTGTACAGTGCTTGAGTGGTGTGTTGTGTTGTTGGTAGCAGCGTTTTTTAATACGTGTGGTGATTGGTCCTGCATATATAAGGTATGTGAACATTGCCTGTTTCCTACATTAAACATTACAATGTTTAACAAACGCGCATTATTACCAAAATAATTCTATCATAACTTCTGTACTATGGAACTTATTTATTTATAATGACTAGCCAATAGCATAACACACATAATTATTAATACACTTTTTAATACAGAAATAAAGAAGTACAGCGTTATCGTAGGTAGTTTATATTTTTATATTTTATGATTTAATATTTTATTTTATATTTATATTATTTATCTTCAATATTTAAATGACTTAATCTTGTATGTATATATATTTTTTTGGAATCTCGGAAACGGCTCCAACGATTTTCCTGAAATTCAGTATATAAGGGATTTTTTTGGGGGATAAAAAATAATCTATAGTAATGTTTTATTAAAAAAAAACTTCGTTTTCGGGAAAATGCTAAAATTTATGTTGAATTCAAAAGATAATTTTCTCCATAAACTGTAAAGTCATGGTAGCTAATTTGGGAAACGAGCGGTCTATAGAGGTGAAAATAACTAGGTTCTAGCTCCACCTCCCTCTACTATTTTATTTTGTCTTTTAAAAAAATTACCGAGCTCAGTCACCCAGGTACTATTACTAAAAGGAGACAATTTAACTTATACTTACAGATAATTTTGATAAAAACTTAAACTTAACAACTTAAAGCAGGTGAGCTAATTTATTTTTATATTTGAATAAAAATTTCACAAAGTAGCACTTATGCTTTTATAAATTCAAATTCAAAATATTCTCTATTCAAATAAAATTTTAAACAAGTGCTTTTGAATCGTCAACTCTAATGCTGGTTCGGAAAGCTATTCCTACCGAGAAGAGCCAGCAAAAAACTCGGCGGTTGCTCTTTTAAAAATATAATTCTTTATACTATTTACATTATGTCGTTACTGTCTTGTACTGGTTCAAAGAGAGCTATATCCACACATTCTTATCTTCTAAATAATCTTCAAGAGGCTTTCTGTATCAGCCTCTTTTTAACAGTGTTTTTAAACTGCTGTTATGGCAAAGCTGAAATTGATTTTATTATAGAATCTTATACCAAAACCCACAAACGACTTACGTACTTTTGCAAGGCGCAAAGCAGGATCCGCAAGCTTATGTCGGTTCCTGCTTTGTCTATTGTATACATCACTTATCGTTTCATAATTCTTTATATTTTTATGTACATAAATTAAATTACTGGATAATCTGTTTTCCGATAGGACATATTGGAGATGTCCGGTGGATGTGTCGTCGACGATGTGAGTGGTGTGCGTGTGACGGACACTCCCGCGATGCTGCTAGCCGAGCCCGAGAGTACTCAGGAGGACCGATTCACGTGTAAGACATTTTTTTGAAGTAAAACGCACGCTTAACTTGCCGAGTAAGCTGGTGTGATAATACGAGCTCATTATTCTCCTGCCTTTACCCCACTCTAAATGGGTTCGGCACATGTTTTAGCCATGTCGAATGAATGGCAACTCTTGGGTACAGGACACATAGCATTAGAGATGGCATTAGGGTGTACGTCCTAAAATAAATATATTATAAATATTATATTTATAAAGATACATAAACTAAAGATATGAATGTACAGTTAGACCATTTGATAATGCTTTTTTAACAAATCTTTGTGATATGATTTGGCTAGGTATTTAAATAAATAAATATATAGGACACTTACTCACACGGTCGCCCGTCTCCAAAGTAATTTAATACTTGTGTTATGAGTGAGGGACAACTGGTGACTATACACTTATATATTTCTGATACATACTTACTAAATACAAATATACACCCAGACTCGAAGATCAACAAATTCATTTATAGAAAATGTTGGCCCTTGGCGGAAATCGAACACGCAACCCGCGGAGCTGAAGGCTGGGTCATTACCCACTGCGCTAATGGGCCAGTCGAATTTTTTGACAGGCCTGACGTCTTCTCTTAGTCGCCTTTTACGACACCTCGGTAAGAAATGAAGGCGGTCTGTTCTACTCAGCCGGATACCACATCTAGTGAAGACCTGCTCGTGACGCATTATTCTTACCTATATTACAGCTCTTACCCGAAAGCAGCAGGGGGTCTTCTCGCATACCCTTGAGGGGTAGGCGGGGTACGGGCCTCGAGGCGAACCTCTTTGCCCGGGCCGGTCCTCGCAGGCTTTGTAGCCTGGACTGTGTTCGGGCTGTAGGCCTAGGTCACCTAGGTGACCTACAGGATCTCTGGTTCGGGGGGGTCTGGGAATGTTAGCTCCCAGACCGCGATTACCCGCAACTACGTCCGCGTGAACTGTTGTCGCGTTTGATAATAGATGGCGCTTTTCAATGTCATCCTATTAGTGTAGAATTAACAGGTTTTCTATAGCCTTAATGTTATACCGGTGTATTAGTATTAAATGTGCCAAATTTCATCGATATTGTTTCAGGGGATTCGCCGTGAAAGAGTAACAAACATACATCCATACTCACAAACTTTCGCATTTATAATATTAGTGGGATAGGATAGGATATGTTTATAGTATACCTTTTAAATATATAATGCAATATGCAATGTTACCAAATCGTATTAAATATAGGCATGATATTATCCAGTATGTTCTAATGCAAACTAGCATTCAAAATGGCATGTCCTTGTCATTAATCTATAATTATATAATTTATATGCTGTTGATACTTACAACCTTCGTTTCATTACTTCGCTATAATACAAATTACGTTCACTTTGAATGGTTTTACAAACTAGGAATACTGTTATGATTTTACAGCTGAAGGGCGCAGTTAAATTCTCTATGCGACCCTGTTTTAACAGTCGAAAAGGCAGATAAGACTATAAAATATTTTCTTATACTATACTCACTATATGTTAACGAATAGATTTATTTGATTTAATTTAAATAAATCGATCTAGCTAGGTTTCATGTAAAAGAAGAATGTTATCCCTGTTTTTTGGGCATTAAAAATTACAAAAAATTATATTGATTATAAAACACTATTTTTGTCATTAACTGTCAAGTCAGCGTAGCTTATTCGGGGAACGGGCAGTCTCGAGAAATGTAAATACCCAGGATAAATCCCCAACTACGTAATTATTTTTTTCTTTTTTTGGTTCTTTTTTTTATTCTGTGAAAAAATACCGATCAATGCAGGTACTAATATGATAACATAAAAACAAAACTGTTTCACAAATATTTTATTATTGTCATTAGAATAAAAGACAATCCATACCAATATTATAAATGAGAAAGTCTGTCTGTCTGTTACATTTTTATGGCTGATCTGCTGAAGCAATGTTGATTAAACTTGGTACAACTAAATCTATTATTATTATATAACCGGCTTTATTAATTGTTATAAATTTGACATGGGATGTTACCAGTTCCGGCTTTTTTCTTTCACGTTTCCGTTACTTGTTGATTAATTAGACATTGGTTTGGATTCTATAATAAAATTCCACAATCAATTTAAGCTTTGCCATTACGGCAGTTTAAAACCACTATTAAGGAGAGGCTGATACAGAAAGCCTACTATATTGTTGATGATTATTTAGACGATAAGAATGCGTGCATATAGATATTGTTCGACCCTGTACACGATAGAAACGATTAAATGTAACTAGTATTAAGAATTATATTTTTAAAAGAGCACCCGCCAAGTTTCTTGCTGGCTCTTTTCGGTAGAAGCAGCTTTCCGAAGCAGTAGAGTTGACGATTCAAAAGCACTTATTTAGTTTTTTTTTTTTTTTAAGAATATTTTGAATTTGAATTGTCATTCCAGATCTAGCTATGAAGTTGAATGTCGTGCCAGTAAACTACGAATGGATGCTGAACTGTCTAGGCAGTTACACTCTCAGCCCGATTAATGAACTGTTGATGTGCCCGGAATCACTTTTACCACCAGCCACCTTAAACTGGCCACTTGAGTTGGTATCTCGCTGATGATAGTGGAATATTCATATTAAGTTTGTGACTTTTATGTATCTCAGTGACGTTTTTATGTTATGTTTTTAATATAATTAACATTTATTAATTAGCATTATGATAGAGTGTATGATAGTATGTTGTTGTAAAAATATACTTAATGCGAAATTTTTATTTATTTTGTTTTATTTTACTACCATACTGCTGGAGAAATATTGATGAAATTTAGCACGATTTAAGCTTATAATATAGATTTATAGGGCTAACATCTATAAATCTGTTACAGTACGAATCGATAGTATGTGAAAGTACATAATTTTGGCAAGTAGTATATAATCACAAGATTCATGATGAGATTAAGTAAAATAGACTACCCTCTTTCGTACTGAGGTATTGTAAAGGCGACTAAGGCAAATATACCCACTGTGTGGTATCCCTTTGAGTAAAATAGACCACCTTCTTTCGAGGTGTCGTAAAATATGACTAAGGTAAGTTGACATCAGGCAGGTGGCCGGTCGTAAAATACGTAGCCAAATTATATAACAACATGTTTGTAACATGTGCCGACTCCACTTAGAGTGGGATAAGGGCAGGAGGATTATGATGATGTTTATTGACAGGAAGTTGTTTTTATAAATAACGATATTATTATATCTTAAATAAAGTAATAACTTGTATAAAGCGTAAGCAAGTTTTTTTACCCCTAATGCATCCTACATCTATAGCTAATATCGGTGTGAGCGAGCTTTTGCAAGCTCTATTATTTTGATGCCGGTAGCCGGCTCAGAACTAATTTTTCCCAAATATAATAAGATAACTGTCGAATTTGTAGGTATTTGACGATTCCTATGATAGACGATAGGGCGGTAGCAGCTTATCAATTTCTCTATTTCCCTATTAGAATGAGCAATTATTGAATAAATGATGAAAACCATTGAGTCATCGGTACGTCAGTTAAACCACGCGGTGATCAGCATCTCACTAGCACATTCAGATCACGTGATACGATTAACATATTGAGTAGACGTATTAGGGTTTCCAACTTTGATACTAAAGTTTATGATGGGATAATGAAGTGATCTATGGAAAATCGTAAAAGTTTTTTAAGCTTTTTCCTTCCAAATCTTTATGCAAAGGTTATTTAAAAAGTTAAGATTATGAAGGTGATACCGAAACATTAAAATACAGAAAACCCTCTTACCTACTAGGTAGGGTTGTTCTTTTTGTACAAAAAAATTACATAAAATTAAGACACTGTAAGGTAATACATGTAAAGGCCATATCACTAAATGAACGAGCAATATTAAGACAAAACACTGGGTAATGCGTTGCTACGGATAGTGTTTATGGATGCGGAGCCAACGCAAGCATCGTCGGAAGAAAAACATTAGAAAAGCAACTCTCGAGAGATTCGCAGCTTTCTGAGAACTTCGCTTTAAAGGTTCTTCCTGTGTGACCGGACCTCGGCTTTGAGCGACGTGTTGTATTCTAGTACCTCATTTTTACAATAAGAACAGCAATTAATAATTGAAATGGACAGCCCTAGATCCGTGACCTTTAATCGACATTATTATGCCGTGGAGAACAACATTATGCATTCACGTGTTTAAAATGAAATATTTTTGCGACAAATACGTCATCAATAGTTGTAATTTATAGTTTTAATTTAAGGCACCGTCCTAAACAACAAAATATCTTAAGGTTAAAATGATATAATCTGCTAATAGGAAACAGTAAGTACCAAACAGTGAGAATCAATTACCGATGGGGATCGGTTCCATAGATTTGAAATGTCAAGCCCGCACCAGAAGAAGGATCATTGGCAGTCACTCTACTATCGAAAGACATCATCAAAATCATCACAGGTATGTCCATCGGTTAAAAAAAACTATTATTTATACTAATATTATTAACGTGAAAGTCTATCTGTCTATCTGTTACGCTCTCCCAGCTAATCCGTTGGACCAATATTGATAAAACTATACCTAACTTATATGGCGTATATACGCCTTTAAACTAGGTATAGTTTTATCATAACATCTAACATATTAAATTTAAAGAAAAATCGTTTTTACTTAGAAAACAGGACAAGACATTTGAGAAAAAACATTACAAAACTGAGGGTATTTTAACACTTAAGTTAACAAAGTCACCGTTTCAGCGTACTCTTAATATTTAAAATCGTTTCTATAATTTTAATATTTCATAACAACATTATACCTAATTAATGTCATTTTTATGCTTATTTGCCTTAATCAGTTCGCTACTTGAGCTAGAGTTGGTTTAAAAAAATATTTGAGCACTCTTCCTTGATAAGATGCCTGGCTTCTAATAAAACATATTATTTTATTTTTACGGTGAAGTTAGTTTTATATAATTCCGAGTATTTTCTTTCTTGGGATAGACTAAGCACATTTATTATTTATAGATATTATTTTATTGATCGATAAACATTACTAAAATGTACTTTGCACGCATGTACGTGCGATTACAATGTATAAGCAATTTAATAGAAGGTTAGGTCAGATGTCGAACAAATATTCCATATACAGTAAGTAGATTTTCAGTTGGCGTTTCCAACCAGCGATCACTGATACATTTCTCTGCTTAGTGCTTACGATGACTGATGCATACATAGCGTGACGTGGTTCTAGTATCGCGCCACCTCGTCATCCAATGGACGCAGCGCTTGCGGCATTGCCTCCACTTCACTTCATAATGTGCGAAGTATCCACAGCCACTACACGATTCATCGGCTCAATGTCCAACTGCAAATTCCTGTTAAACACGTGAACATTAAGTTTATACTTAAAGTTCGCAGAGTTTATCTGCGTATTACATCATTAGTGAACATAAACTGTTTATATATATATTTGTTAATATTTTGCATTTACGTGCATTACATATCAGACACTGATTGTGAAAGCTACAATTTAGTAATATATTGTTTTTAAAATAAGTTTATATTTCATTGGTAAGTTAATTTTGATTTTTTATAATAAATATTATGTAAGTTCTACGCCAGAATCGAACATCACTAATAAAAAATTAATGTGGACTTAGGTTATTTTTTTTATATTACAATAAAATTCAAAGAATTCGTATATCAAAATAAATTTATAATACCTAAGATATAGGTACATATTATTGCACATAAATAACAACCAAAGGTAGCCAAAAGTTTGATATATTATATGAATCAAGAATCTAATACCGGTCTATCATCATAACAGAACAAGTACTACAAAAAACCAAACTATTTTTTAATCTCAGTCTAGAAAAGAAAATATAAATATTGTTTAAATACATCTCGTGAATGTGGTCAACATTGTTTTCTAGTTTTTCAAATGTTTTAGACTTTTTAGTTTTTACCTAAGTAGTAAGTATATAAAACCTTAATACCTACTACGGACTACCTACTACCTAGGTTGCGTCAAAATGTCAAGTTGTCATTGTTCGTGGAGTTTTTCTATCGTTATTAGGTAAAATTAATTTGTTTTTAATTTTATTTGGATATTCGATCCGTATTGATCTCCATAGTATTCATATTTTGTTTTCACTCAAATGATGATGAAATTAAACGCAGACGGCAATAATAAAAACTGCAAATGAGTTACCATTCAAGTGTAAATTGACTACGTGAAAAGATGTTACTTATGTGTTTATATAGATTATGATGTTTTACTTTATTAACATTTCGTTGTAACAATTCTCAAATGCTGAATTCAAATATATCCCGTATATTTGTTGCTTCAAATTTTCTTTGAATTATAACTACAATCAATAATTGATTAACTGTAACAAAGACATTTTTATTATATGATATTTGTATTTTTGGATTGGTTTCATTAACGATTTATATACCTAGAGTTAAACGCCTAAAGGTAGATTATCCATGATACTAATAACAGGATATTAATTAACAAGGGTAATATAGGCGTAATAATATTTGTTGTTAGTACAAAACATGGCAGTAGTGATTTAGATGTTAATAGTATTAACAACAGTGTATATTAGAGGATACATAGGATAGGAAACATTAAAAATGTCATGCGGTTTCATAAATTTTAGAAGAAATTTTGAAGTGAACACTATTTGGTAAATATTCAGCCTATGAAAGCTGCTACTTTAACGTCGTGTGGTATATGGCTGAATAGAATAGTACCACCCACATTTCTTACCGAGGTATCGTAAAAGGCGACTGAGGTAAGGCGACCCGCCGTGTGGTATCCGGTTAAGTAAAATAGACCACCCTATTTCTTACCGAGGAGTCATAAAACACGACTAAGATAAGTTGACGTCAGGCAGGCGACCGGTCGTAAAATACGTAGCCAAATCATGTGACATGTTTATAACATGTGCTGACCCCACTTAGAAGTGGAATAAGGGCAGGAAGATGATGAAAGCTGCTACTTTAATAATATATATTTACAGGCTGAAGCGATAAGAATATGGCTCCCAATACTGTTGATGCAAATGGTGTGCTGTTTGAGAGTGATGCAGGAACTCCTGATATGGCTCTTCCAAATACTCCAGTACAGCAAGCAGATAATAGTCCTAAAAAATTGGTTTGGCGGAATATTATTGCCTTTACATACTTGCATATTGCAGCACTATATGGAGGATACCTATTTCTTTTTTCTGCAAAGTGGCAAACTGATATATTTGGTAAGTCTTATCTAATAATGTGGATTATCCTAAGCTTATCTTTTGTATACATTTGTTTGTATATGTTGATGCTATCAGTTGTTTTATTTTATCAGATAGTATGGCATTTTCACAACCAAAATTTTATGAGGAACTGATCAATATTTCGTTTAAACATGTTTTCATAATGTGTTTGCGTGTACAAAATATTTAATAAAAGGCAGTGGGGCTCTTATTTCATACATTTCTTATTCATGCCAAAGTAAATAAAGATGATTTTTTTTAAATATTGAACCAAAAATGTTCAAATATTACGCTTCTTCTAAATTCCATACAAATATAGCTACAAGGAAAAACTATTCTGTATGGGTAACTCGAGCTAAGGCAAAAAATAATAATTACCCAAAACTAATTTGTGTGGCCATTTTCATTATAATTTTTTAACATGTCTTTCTGGTTTTTTATAATTTGTTGTTTTTTTTGCCATTCCTCATGCTTATTTTCATACCATATTGTGTATGGATATATATGTATTTATATATCATATTGTACCATAACTCATACATGTAACTATTTATTAATTGAAATAAATCAATTGTAGCCATTATTACTATTTAATGAATATATAACTATTGAATCAACTCAAAATGCTTGAAATTTCAAATTGTTTAATATGATGACAAAAATATACTCATTATTTTGTTATCATTTTGCAGTTACTTAGTATGTGATATTTATTATTATGTGTTCAATGTTTTACAAGTGTTTAAGAATTATCTATTCACTTCGAAATAAGATTATTGGTTGTATTGGTGTAATATCATTACATTTTTATTTCAGCCTACATTCTGTATGTAATGTCTGGACTGGGAATAACAGCTGGAGCCCATCGACTTTGGGCTCATAAGTCATATAAAGCAAAGTGGCCTTTACGTGTCATCCTCGTGATCTTTAATACTTTGGCTTTTCAGGTAAGTTTAATGCTCTAATTTACAATATTATAATTTTTGATATAAATTCAATTATAATTTGAGCATGTAATTATGTCTCTTGAGTCTGATAGTTACAGTTTGTACTGTAATTCGCTATTAAGTACAGCCTTGTTCAAGAAGGTTATGGGCTAGGTTTCCAGTTAAGTCAAATATTAGTAAAAAAAATGTTTTAGGTGCTTAATTATTATCCTAAAAAGTCTTAAATACAACATTATTTTATAGTAGTCTATTCACTACCTACTTGAGTGTAAAATCTTGATTAGATCGATTGGGCTATATATAAATGTCTGATTCTGTGATTCATTGCTCCTAGTTGCCATTTTTAGAGTAAATTTATTACATCCACCTTCACCCTATTTGGTGTAGTAGATTCTGAATAAATAATACAGTTCTGCCTGTACCCAGTTACTCTACCTCCGATTCTACAAGCATATCATAGCAAATATAAAATTAAGCAATAATTTAAAACTATCAATGACCTAATATAGTAATATAGATTTAGTGTCTTCAGTAAAGTATATTTGAAGGTTGAATTTTAAATTTATTGGACCATACTATGAAGAGCATGTTGTATATTTAGTTCTGTTTACATATCAGCTGTATATATCCCTTAAAAATTTTCATTGCCAGACTGCCTACTTCCCAGGTAACCATCTGTGATGTTTAGTTTTACAATACCAATTTTCGTAGAGGTAAATAAATATTTATGTTCAAGGAATGCAATATATGATTGAACATCATATAATAATATTTATTCTAACCTATGACATATTCTGTCATAAAAACAATATACTCAAGGTTAAAATATATTTGTTCACATACATAGGATGTTTCACAATGTTGACATGTCACATGTTTGTCATAGTTGACCAATGCTACCACAAACAATCAGTTCAAGATTGAATGAGATCAAAGTTGTACTCAAATGTAGTACTACTAATTAGCACTACACTCGACTTCGTTCACGTTGTTGTCTTGTGATAGATTGATAATAGATGACGCTTTTCAATATTCCTGTAGAATTAACAGGGTTTCTATAGCCTATATGTTACCCCAGTGTATAAGGAAAAGTGCTTCATTTCATCGACAGTGGTTCAGCGAAATACATCGTGAAAGAGAACAAACATACATCCGTACTTACAAACTTTCGCATTTATAATATTAGTAGGATTAACAAAGTAAACATCGATTTCCCTTCACCATGAAATTTTACGACACTATTAGATGGTTTCAAGTGGTGTAATCCAGGCAACAGAATTGATTTTAAATTATGGAAATTCCATTATCATACTTATTAATTTTCTATTTGAAAGCAATAGGCAAAGCGATAGGGGACCTAATGATATAAGAAAATATCCACACCCTTAATGGAATTAGATACATTCTATTTCTTATTTCAATTCCATACTTACAAAATTATTAATTTATAACATTAGTAGGAAGTGGGATTACAATTGCAATTGTCCTCCTGTCCTTCCATTTTTTTCTTTTTTAGGCTATTCTAGGCCACATAAAATACGGGTCGTTGTTAAATATTAGCGCAAATGACTAATATGCGGTTATTGTTTCTGCGAAGTCATCGTGATAAGTTGTTACCATAACATAAAATTTAGGTCTGAATTAATTCAAGCTCTGCGTTAAGTTTCTTTTTGAACATTACGACGAACATATAGACAAAAGATTAGTTAAAGATTAGATAAAGATAAGTTTATTCGGTATGACATTGGATTTACCTAAGTATCGTAGTAAAATAATGTGCCTATTATTTATAATTACTGCAAAAACCAAATAATTTTCTGCAATTTGCACCAACATTTGCTGATTTTTCGTTAAGCATATCTTGATTGACTGCGATTATACTAAACTATATTTAATTAGCATTTAATGTTAGACAAATGAATAGGTTTTTCCGAAAGTACCGATGATATAAAATATATCGCACGCTCAGTATTAAAGTGACCTAATTCAAAATTTGGCTTAATTGAGATAGATACATTCTAATCCTTATTTCAATGCCATCATGCTACGAACTATTAAAAAAAACAAGTGTTTACTATTCTACTCAACCGGATACGACATGGTGGGTCGACTTACCTTACTCGCCTTTTACGACACCTCGGGATCAAATGAGGATGGTCTATTCTAATTAGCCGGATACAACACGGCGGGTCGACTTACTTTAGTCGCCTTTTTAGACACTTGGGTAACAAATGAGGATGGCCTATTCTACTCAGCCGGATACCACACGGCGGGTCGACTTATATTAGTCGCCTATTACAACACCTCGGTAACAAATGAGGGTGGTCTATTCTACTCAGCTGGACATCACACGGCAAGGCATACTCAATTTTGAAAAGAGCACCTTTTCGAACCAGTCGTAGCTTCATTGTAATTTGACGATTCGAAAGTGCTTGTAAAAGCCAATTTGAATAAAGAATTATTTGAATTTTAAAGGTTTTATTAAAAATTTATGAAATATAAAACAAACTAATAGTAAGAATTATTATTTAGGTATGTTTTAACCATATACCATTGTCAACAGGATTCAGCCATTGACTGGGCGCGAGACCATCGCATGCACCATAAGTATTCCGAGACTGATGCAGACCCCCATAACGCGACGCGAGGTTTCTTCTTTTCCCATATTGGTTGGCTTTTAGTACGGAAGCACCCTGAACTAAAGAGGAAGGGCAAGGGTTTGGACCTGAGTGATTTGTACGCGGACCCCATTTTACGATTCCAGAAAAAGTAAGTTTTTCTATTCATATTTTGATTCAAATTATACTCATGTGTTATCGTTTATTATCATCGCATTAATCGATTTAGGGACCGTTCAAGTATTACGTGAACACTATGGGAGGACTTTGCTTAGCTTATTTTGGATGACATGGGGGCAGGGGGTATAGATGATGATTACATCATCGTAGTTATTTACTTTGTTACACGAATGGTAACCCTAATTTTGTCTTTGCTTAAAAACAAACAAATTTCATCGATATTGCTTCAGCGTGAAAGAGAGAAACATACATCCGTACTCACAATCTTTCAAATTCATAATTTTAGTAGGTTAGGATTACGTTTTATAACGTTTACATGTATAAATTATTTAGTTGCGACTATTATTTTTAGGTACTATCTACTGCTTATGCCGATCGCATGCTTCGTACTTCCAACCGTGATACCAGTGTACTGCTGGGGCGAGAGTTGGCTCAACGCCTACTTCGTGGCCGCCATGTTCCGTTACGCGTTCATCCTCAATGTTACCTGGTTAGTGAATTCCGCTGCCCACAAGTGGGGCGGCAAGCCCTACGACAAGAACATCCAGCCATCCGAGAACATATCCGTGTCGGTATTCGCGCTCGGCGAGGGATTCCACAACTATCACCACACTTTCCCCTGGGACTACAAAACTGCTGAACTCGGCAACAACAGGCTCAACTTTACGACCAACTTCATCAACTTCTTCGCCAAAATAGGCTGGGCTTACGATCTTAAGACCGTGTCTGATGAAATCATTCAAAACCGAGTAAAGCGTACTGGTGATGGTTCTCATCATCTGTGGGGTTGGGGCGACAGTGATCACCCCGCAGATGAGGTCAAAGCCGCTATTAGAATCAATCCGAAGGATGAAAAAGATGAATAATTCTTTAAAAAGCATACAATATCTAAAGTAGATGATAAAAGTAATATTATTGTGATAAAAAGAACAATTTACGATATCTTAGATATCTTTTTCAACACCCTTTTACATTTTTAAACTGATAATCGTCAGATATGATTTGATGTAATAATGCTTGAAAGCTGGGCTCCTTGGGCATTACATTAGTTTGAGTATATTTAATATGGCTCGTATTTTAGTAATGAACTCTTTCGTAGTTCGTAAAAGGATTTGAAAGAGATGAAACTTTAGAACACTTAATATTCTCAGAATATAAATATGTTAAAAATTGTTATCGCATAAAGATAATATTTAAAGGCTTCCGATTCTAATAGAAATTAAGAAGTTTGAAATTAGGTTCACTAAAAACACAAACGTAGTTTTACATACATTTAACGTGCACCATTTACTTTTAGATTGGAATTTCTATTGTCAAATGACACTAAACACAATAAGCTTACAAAAAAAGTTAGTACCTCTGTTTTTAAGCCGCTATATCATATATTAAATTATATAATGCAAATGTAGAGATTATTTTTTAAATCTTTGAGACTTAGTTACCAAATGAAATTATCGTATGAAATTGGTCCATAAGTATTACAATATAAAAACAATGAATCTAATGAACTTACATGATTGTTGTTAAAATTTGCAAATAATATAGTCTATATGATATAACTTAAAAGGTTTCTGGTTTCAGCGCAATTAGAGCTTAATGTGTTTCGTGCATAACGCATTGCTTCGCTTTATATGTATCGTTAATATTCATTTGTGTAGTGTGATATTAATAGGTAAACATCAGTATTAATCACTGCATACAAAAATAATCATCAATTCACTAGTCTTTTGCATTTGTAGTGTGGTAGTCACATTTTTATCAAGCAGTTAATTGAACCCAGTAACTTTTTTTTTTTTTTGTTAATTATCGAATATTTAATGTTTTAGTTTTTAAATCTAGGGTATGTATATGAGATCTGTAAGAGTTAAGGTAGGCAGAGGCATTGTATGACATTGGAAACTCAATAATTGCGTAAAGTAAAATAGGTCTGTTCATAAAATATTATATATGTATATTAGGAAAAAAACAAATATTCTAATGAATAATAATTGTATATGTTCGCAATAAACTTTGTAGTTCGAGATTTTTAATACATGGTGGTACTTAATATCTCTCTTAAACAGTCTTATAAATTACTGACCATGTTTTAGGTTTCTAGTATAATAGTCTAGTAAGGTCAGTCGGACCTAAATTTTTAAGGTACCGTCTTTAAAAATTTGTTAGGTACATTGGAAAGTTTGATTAAATCTCAACAAGTCTGCAATGCCTGTGATTTTGGACTGATATGTAAAGAGAAATGTGATATTAAGATGGGTAATTTAAGGAAGAATGTAAAAATGTTAATGCATATTAGATTCAATTTTTATTATTTAATAATCATAATCATTTACACAAAAGCACAAATAATTAAAAAATACAAAAAAAGCATTAATCGTAAGTAAACGTTTTATCTGTCATCCCATTGTTTCTTATCTTGTCACAAACTTTTTATATAATAATATCATCACTAGAAATTTTCAAAATGTAGACTATTATGTATATGTATGTACACGAGTTTGTGTGTGTAACACATATCGCACGCTGTGTGAGTGACAAGCTCTATAGTTAAAGTGTTAATTATGCTGGACATAAGCCTTTACTACTGTTGTACAATAATAACAGTGAAAAATTTATTTTGTTTTATTTAAATTACATATAAAATTAATTATTACCTTTATTATAAATTAGACAAAACAAACAACGATATTTCTCCTTTATTCTTATGATATAATAAAAAGCAATTTTTCCCAAGTCAACCCATTTACTCTTTCTCAACAACTCAATGACACATAATGACAGCCACAATGCTTTTCATATTAATGACCAACTCTATGAAGGAGGTTGTATTTAAAACATGTTGTAACACTTTATTTGCGGAAACTTTAATATGATATTTTTAATCTTTAAATTATTTAGCAAATCTTGTATATATAATCTGAATTTCGGTAACAGCTCCAACGATTTTTCATTGAACTTAGTAGTAAGTCAAAGTAATAAATGTCCTTTTTTTCATGTTTTCAAGCCATGAAAAATGCTTTAATATATTTAGAATAGAAGGTTAATTTCGTCAATTGCAAAGTTATTATAGCTCAGTAAACGGCTTGTTCTGAAATTAGAGAACACCCTCGTATCCAATTATTTTTTCCTTTTTTTTTCAAGTACGGTTTTTTCTGAGAAATTATTGAGCCTTTTATCAACGCATTTAATTCATATATATCTTCTAGAAAAATACCGAGCTCTGTCATCCGGATATTTTTTTTATTTAAAATAACTTCTGCACGCGATTTTGTGTGCGTCAACTATCTCTCTTGTCAACTAATAGACGTTCACTGTTGGACATGTCGCTCTATCCGAAGAATAAACTCACATTACTACTTATACATGGGACATGTGACTTTATTCTTCGGATGAGGCGATATGTCTCTACCATGTACTTCCCCGCGACTTTTTTGAAATTGTCAGTCAACCTAATGGGGAGTTTATTTATTGTACATACATATAGGGGTTTGCCTACACTACGTTTTCACGAAAATTTTAGTACAGAGACAAAGAAAAGAAGAGGGCTATTGGAGTTTAAAATTTCATCTAAACCCATGAGCTTATTTTTATACTTATACTTTCATTAAGCACAACTATATCTATAATTTAAAGCGACATAACTTTAATGCACGAGGTAAATATACACAAATAGCGGAACAGTGAAACAAGTTTTAACTCTTTAAATGTGAAACATTATTCTGTGCGTTGTACCGCAGTTCTAGTTTGACTTTGCCACTTTTGGACTGCAGTGGAGCCGACCACACGACAACGTCATGTCTTTTGGTCGCGGTTTCACTCTGTCATACCGTCTCGCATCATATGTTTTCTTCGTAAAACAGATCTTGTTCATCACACTTATCAGGGATACATACGAAGAATTCGATGAGATTCATTATAGGGCCGCGAGAGAAAGGGTTTTGGTAGCGGCCCCTCTTGTCCCTTAAGTATGGGTACCTTTTGTAATTGAACATTTCGTTTGTAGTTAAATTCATGCAGGCATGTAAGATCTGTAAAAGAAAAATGTTATATTAAAAAAATGCTTTATGCAATTAAACTTGAAACAAGTGCTTTTAAATCTTCAACTGCTAGTTTGGATAATTCCTACCGAGAAAAGCCAGCAAGAAACTTGGTGGTTGCTTTTTAAAAATGCAATTCTTAATAATTCGTAAAGTATAAGATTTTGTCGTTGCTATCTAGTACAAGGAAGAAGAAGAATATATCGACGTATTTATGATTAATCATATGTAATCCTCAATAGGAAAGGGCATCTGTATCAGAGAATCTTTTAAGAGAACTTCTTAATATTAACAGCACATCAGATCATGCTCAGATGTTTGATATGTAATAAATAAACTTACTGATGTACATGTCAAAATCCAGCCGAGCCCGCAAAATATAATGGCTTCCAATAATCCTAGAACATAAAGTACGCCGAATCCCTCCAGCAACAGGCAATAGCAGGCGAAATATATAGAAACGGTGCAGTTGATGGCAACGCTCATAACGAACAAGAAGAACCACATGCGGTTGCGAACACCGATACAGTTGTAGATGAATGGACAGTGGTGGTCGAAATACGCCACGCAGCGCTTGCAGATGCGGCAGTGCTTAGCCCTGGAAAGTTAATATAATATTATAAAGAGGAAAGATTTGTATATACATTTGTAATATTTTCACACAATAACTGGTGGACTGATTTCAATTCTTTCACCATTGGAAAGCTGCATCTTTACTGAGCAACATAGGCCATATTACATTTTGAAAACAAATAGGGATCCATAATAAAAATGTTATGAAGTGTGAAGTGTGAAAAATCTGTCATCAAAAAAAATCTGTCACAAAGTAAAATCTGTATATTAATTAGATGATGAATGTAAGTGTAATTAAAAACTAAGAAACCTAAGTGAAATAAAACTCTTGTTAACAAATTTATTGGGTTATGGCAAGTTTAAATATAAAGCTACTTATTAAAAAAATTGTGTGCGCTAAAACTTCATCAAAGCGAGATTAATAATACGATATACAACTTTTTTTTCAATCTTAGTTACATTTTCCAGTTTCGTTCTATATTACATTAACAAATATACATATATATGTTTATTGAAAATAAAAAAAGAAAGAGAGCGCCGGTTGATATGTGGGAATCGATTCCTGGTTTTTAACTTTTTTGTTCCGCCTGTTACAATTAGGCTATCACAGCTTTGCATTTAACAGCTCAAATATCATTTACTTCAAACATTTTTGCATTTTTTCAGTGCCCGAAAACAGGGATAAAACGAAATTTAACTACACCGATTCCCTCCTCCCAACCCTAAAACCCCACATGCTGAATTTCATGAAAATCCGGCCGGTTACGCGATTTTGAAAATATACATATAAGATTAACTCATTTGATTAAAGGTCAGGAGTAAAAACAGTCATTGACAATAAAAGGAAGGATCAATCAGATGTACTACTAGCTTAACAATAAATTCTATATTTAAATTACCTGAGTGGTCTCAAACATCGACAAGTGTGGCATAGACGCGACAATATAATATTTCGTTTCTTCCATTTATCGTAGTAGGGTATCTGCCTGATAGCTCTATAGTAAGTTTCGGAATTCTGAGGTATGTACCCAGGATCACGTCGATTGGCAATCACCCAGCTGAGCCACATTATAGCGTTCCAGTACAGGAAACAGTAATGAGATAGGCGCAGAGTGTTCCATGTTAGCGGAATACACTGGAAATAAAGTACAAAAGAAATCTTATTAAAAGCTTTTATTGAACTTACGCTGTGTGTATGTGAAGGTGAAATCTTGCAAGTTAAATTTAACCCAGTTCCCGGTGTCCGATTGAACAGAAATTTTACATACTGGTTCAGTCCATTACCAGTTATGTTTATGATTAAGCATGACCTAATTCTGCTCAAAGGATTGGGTTGTCCAAGGTTAACAGTAAAAAAAAGTAAAGTACCGATCGTTATTATCCCACTGCTGGGAATAGGCCTCTTCTCTCCGTTTTTGGAGAGAAGGTTTGGAGCTAAGGCCATAGTATCTCCAGAATTCTACAGAGATATGCAGGTTTCCTTACGAATGTTTTCCTTCATCGAAAAGCTTGTCATAAATTGCAATTATCAATTAGACACATAAATTTTAACAAAAAAACTCATTGGTGTCTGCCCGGTGGTGTTTAAATTTATTTCTTATTGATAATTGCAATTTTTTGGTGAACCAGCATGAAAAACCAGCAAATCTCTAGAGAATTCTGTAAATATGTATAATATCAGCAGAGTGGCGGGTCTTAGCTCCAACACTTTTCTTAAAAAACAGCGAGAGAAGGCCTATGTCCAGAAGTGAGATAGTAACAGGCCGTTACTTTCAGACATAAAACAAGACTTAAATATGGTATTACGATTCAAATTACTGGATTTATTTTTGTTAATTTTCAACTTTACTAAAATACTAATTACATATCGTGAATCGTCTGAAAATATACTAATGTGAATAAAGAAATCAATACAACACTGACATAATTAAATAGTCCAAAAAAATTGGTTTACCCTTATTATGTACATCGGATAACCCCATAATAAGACAGATACAAGGAAAAATAAAAGAGGCCCTTTCGAATCGCCAGCCCCTCCAAACAATAGAGCCCAAAATTCAGAAAGCGGTGGCATCCAATGCGATTTGCGTTTCATCTCCTTTTGCAGGAGCTTAACAACCTCCGCGTGACGATGGCTTTGGGCGAGCATTAAGGGAGTCTTTCCATTTTTATCTCGAGGCTCTAATTCGGCTTTAACCTGAAATGAGAAAAATGTGGAAAATTTATGTATCGGACATTAGAGTCGTAATGTATGGATCAGAATTAGACAAGAAAAGGATAAGAGAAAGGTGCAGGCAAATAAGAAAAGAAAGTTAATGTTGATATGATATGTATGGTTGATATGTTGATATGTTATGACAAGGCTTAATAGTATTAAGCCTTGTCACAATACATATCAACATTAACTTTCTTTTCTTATTCTTACGAAATGACAATATTACGGGAAGTCTAAGAGAGTCTAAGAAGAGTTACCCCCCTTAAAATAGGAGTAGCATCAGAGTTGACGAATGGTAGAAGAGAATGGAAGATAAAGATATCTTGTGTCAACCTAATTACGAGTGAGAAAGAGTAAGAATTATATCAACTACTCTTTTGCCTTTTCTATTAAAATTACACCTACAAATGTTATTTTTTCATTTGACAAGAATAACAAGTACACCATATTTTTATAATTAGAACTTCGTTCATTGTACCTTATTTTATGTGATGTTTTAAATGGTAGGTACGTATTAACAAGTTAATTGAATGTAAATCACCGAAGTTGACGTAACCATTTCATCATTATTCTACTTTAAATATTGTAAAATATGCATCGATAATTTTTAATTTTTGTGTCATTCTAATTATAGCAATTATGTTTGAAAATAAAAATTTTGTGGGCTTTAATTTTTGTTTTGAAATATTGTACTGTAAATATGGTAAACGTGACCATTACTTGAAAAGGCAGAAACAAGAAGGAAGTTGTACATAGACAAGTCTTAAGGAATAACCACAGACAACATTATCGAAAAAACATTCTCATCTACATTGTTAAAATAAACAAACAGCCCTAAACAATAAAGTCTCACTTCCCTATGCTTGAGATATAGCTATGAGATTGGGGAGATGTAACTTTATTATTCGGATAGAGGGAAATTAGTTTAATTACCTTTTCACAAAGTAAGCGAACACATGTCAAGTTGCCTGATAGACACGCAAGATGTAAAGGTGTTGATCCAAAATTGTCAGTGCAATGTAACGGGACACCAGAGTAAATCAATAAGCGAACTAAATCCGCATGACCTTTATATGCTGCCCAATGCAAAGCAGTGTCCCCGTTAATATCCGACAAACGTGTTGCTGCACCCATACCTAGAAGGTACGCAGCAGTTGCGGTTTTTCCATACATGCATGCAGTCATAAGTGGAGTCAGGCCTAAAAATAAAGATAAATAATTCATCTACATCAATAGATTATGTAAAACAATGTGTGTTCATGGTCCGCCGTGTGGTATCCGGCTGAATAGAATAGACCACCCTCATTTCTTACCGAGGTGTCGTAAAATACGAGTAAGATAAGTTGACGTCAGACAGCCGGTCGTAAAATACGTAGCCAAATCACGTGACAACATGTTTATAACATGTTGTGCCGACCCCACTTAGAGTAGAATAAGGGCAGGAAGATAATGATGAATGTATCTTCATGATAAACCTAAAAACTACGGAACAGATTTTCATGCGAATTCCTTGCTCAGTCGATTCTTAGGAAGAATAAGATTCGAACAGTAAGAACTTCTAACAAATTAAGATTCGCAACTTTTAATGCGGTAAATGATAATCTATTTAGGCGTATGTAAGTAAAAAGTTATTCACCTTAGTTACTTACGCATTTCATTCATTACATCATGAACCTTTGGATCGTATAATTGAAATGAATATTTTAGGAGTTATCGCAAAATGTAACTAGCACGCGCGCAAATTAGTCCCTGGCGAGTCTCACACAGTGCTACTACCAGTAACAAGTACTTGAATACCTTTGAAATCAGCTGCATTTACAGCTACGCCCGATTGCAGTAATACTTGAACAACACTTGCATGTCCTTTTCTACATGCCCAGTGGATAGGACGAGGTCCCTGTAAATGTTTAATTACAAAATCATAAAACCAGTAATATATAGGGAGACATATACGTGTGGCGTATTAACGCCGTCGAGAATTCTATTAATTTTTAGTCTGTATATTTTAAGTGATATATCCTCAACTAAGGTTCTTTCAATAATGAAAGAAGGACTTCTCTTATACTTTATATGCAAGTCTTGTTAAAGCACTCATAAACGACAAATTTTTTGAAACCATTTTTTTCGCAATTACTACTACTCTACAAGCAAATAGAAATAACGCTTTAACAAACCTGAACACATTTTTATGTTATGCTCTAACTAACTAACTTTTGCTTTCATTTATCCTTCTTAAGGAAAGAGGAATCATATGTATATTTTATTAGAAACCCGGTGATCTCGAGAAGATATATTAAGACTAAATTAAAGTACAGCACACTTTAAAATGTTCCTTGATTGGACTCTGAACATCTAATAGGCAATTAAGTGGTATTTTTACGAAACTATTCGATATAAAAATTCAAAATCATTCAAGAAATTTCATACCTGTGTGCCCAGACATGATAGATCAACGGGTGCAGCTCTTTCTACCAAATACCGCATCACAGCAACACTACCATCCAGTGCAGCCCAATGTGCAGGAGTGTAGCCATGTTGGTCGCGAGCACTTAGCACTTCCGACCCAAGCTTCTCCACTAGCCTTTCTATTTCAGATACTTCTCTAGAAATTTAATAACACTGGTCAAATCATTATTTGTAAAATTTCGTTTGGTGCCAAATAAAAATAATAATGTTACTTTTATTTGCTTTACAGATCTATCATCATCCTCCTGACCTTATCCTACTCCAAGTGGGGTCGGGACAACATGATATAAACATCTTGCAGCATGATTCGGCTAGGTATTTTACGACAGGCCACCTACCTGACACTTACGTTAGTCGTTATTTACGACAACTCGGTAAGAAGTGAGGGTGGTCTATTCTACTTAGCTGGATACCACACGGCTGTCGTTACCCTTAGAACTCTCTCGTTAGAACTAAGTTTATCCACTAATGTATTCTAAAGTTAAATATAGAAGTATAAATAGTAATGTAGAAGAAAGGATTAATACAGTGTCTGACGCCCTGCAATAAGATGATAAGCAATAACTAACTTACGCGTATAGTTAATACACTATTTAGTTAGAAAAGAGCATTTATATTTTAGTACAATCAAGTATGAAGATTTATCAGTCTTAAAACGCTTTTTTAAATGTTAATATTATCATTTCTAATTTTTATACATAATGAATTATTTTCATACAGGACTATATGTGTTGCAATACAAAATACGCATGATAAAAAAATGTATTTAATATTATATTAACATATTATATAATCTCAAAAGTATAATAACTCAAATATAAGTACCCTGACCGAACAGCTTCGAAAATCAGTTGGTGTAAATCCGAATGGTGGCTCATATTAGTGGTAATGCGCGGTTGCGCTGCCGGTGCGTCAGGCGACATTGGTGAGCATGGAGGTAAGGAGTCCTCCGCAGCCATGGTGCAAGGGGGCGGCTGCGGCAGGGCCCATACTCCGCGCGCCGCCCCCGGACTTGGGTACACCTGGTATCAATTACTTATTTATGACCATATTGTATGGGTTTGTAACCCATAGAGTTATAATAAATACTAGAGTAAAGGCGCATATGCTCCATATGTATAAGACGAAATTCGATGTATATCATAGACATACGAGAGGTCACAAAAAGCTTGTGATACCTGTTTCGCGACTCAGCAGAGTTGGCAACTCATTCGATGGTCTCGGTATTCGCTTCTACAATAAAATTCCGAAATCAATACTAGATCAGTCTACAGAAAGGTTTAAATTAAGTATAAGAGATATGCTTATAAAGCATATTACAAAATTGAAGATTATTTGGATGATAAAAAAGCCTGGATTTGAAAATCCTTTCAGCTTCGTACAAGACTGCGGTTTAATAATGTAAAATTGAAAATGTTTAAAAGATTGACCGCCAAGTTTCTTTCTGGTTCTTCGCGGTAAGAGCAACATTCCGAACCAGTTGTAGTTTCATTAATCATATTGATCCATGACGTTTCAAATTGCTTGAAAGAGCTTATTTGAATAAAGATATTTTGATTTGATTTGGTTTGAAAAAAGACAGAAAATAAATTTCGTTTGCTTTCTCTTTATTGTCGATGGACACATTTTGCTCATACTCTAGTGTTAATAATTCAATGGGAAACCCTTCAGCGGTTTGTAATTAGAATATCTCATTATTTGAAATAATGTTTTAACTCATATTTAATAAATACGCTTTCAATTTCTATATAAGGAACACTCTAAAAATATGTATATGAAATATTAATATTATAAATGTTTTTTTCTTGTTAATTTCTATCTGTCTGTATGTAACGCTTTTGATTATGCTGCTAATAAAATACTAAAATTGAGTAAAATTAAAGCTTAAATATTGCGCTAACATTAGGATAAAAAAAAACTATTTTTCTTCGAGAACTGGAATTTGTTTTTTGTATATAATTAATGGTATTTAAAAAAAAAAATTCGACGCGAACGTAGTCGCGGCTAATACTTAGAAAAATATGTGAATAAATAAAAAATAATAGGTCTAGTAAAAAGTAATACATTATTTTTCTATCATGTCGTTAGTAGTCGATAACTCGCCTTGCATAAGTGCTATCAATATACATTAAACGGTATCAGAAGCGTATGCTTTCGTACTAAAAGCAGACAGACAGACATTTTTGTGACTGCTTGATTGAATATTGTTTGCACGTGCCAAAGATGGGCACCAAAAAGAGAAATTTTTCCTTTTTTTCAGTTTTTCTAAGATAAAGGCAAAAATGTAAGCCAGGTGGTTGAAAATTTAAATAATGTCTATGGTCCTGATACTGTATCAGCTAATCATGTGAAATTTTGGGTTCGTCGATTCCAATCCGGTAATTTTGATGTTAAAGATGCACGACGTTCCGTAGGACTAATTCTGGAAAAGGTCTATAAAATAATGAAATTCTTCAATTCCAACCGTCATACCAGCACTTTTTCGATTGCGCAGGAGCTGAATATTGCACAAAAAAATTTTTAGAACCACTTTAATAGGCTGGATATAAAAAAATGCTCTATGTATGGGTACTACATGAATTTTCGTAGAAAAAACCACATGGAACTAATTTCCATTAGCGAATCACCGCTGAATCGCAACAAAATCAACCCATTTCTTCAGTGGATGTTGACTGGAGATGAAAAGGGGATCACTTACAACAATGTTAAGCAAAAATGGTCGGGGTCGAACTGCGGTGAGCCGGCGCAATTGGTGGCTAAGCCAGGATTAATGGTCAAAAAAGTTTTTCTGTGTGTTTGGTGGGATTGGCTCTATTATGAGCTGTTCTACTAAGGCCAAACTCTTAATTTGGATAATTTATAGAATTAGGCGTTACTTTGCGGAGATCCATACAAAAGTAATAATAAAATTATTTTGCTATAAGCAAAATAATTTTGTACTTATTATTACTTTATTAGTAATTATTACTTTTGTCTTAATTTGGACCTGTACTGTCAATAATCGGACCATCCGAAGAAAGCAATTGCCCAGAAGCGGCAAGATTTGGCCAATAGGAAAGGCATTATGATTTATCAGGACAACGCTAGACCACACACTTCAATAGTGCCTCGCCAAAACTTCCTAGAGCTTGGTTGGGAATTTTTTTTGCTTCCATCTTATAATCTTAACCTAGTTCCAGATGATTACCAACAGTTCTTGCCACTGGCAAATGTTTTTGTTGGTAAAAAATTCATCTCAAGAGAAGCTTGTGAAAATCGACTGTCCCAATTTTTTGCCAATAACAAAAAAGATTTCTGTGAAAATGGCAAAATAAAATTACCTTAAAAAAGTCAATAAGTTATCGAACAAAACGATGCATAGATGGACCAAATCGGATATGTTAAACTACACTAGATGAAGTCGTCAATATCGTGCATAATGCAATAATGGATTACTTTTTACTACACCTAATATTAATAAATCTCAAGTCATGGACATACTTAACCATATTCATTATATTCTATTATATAGTTATCCAAATAAATATAGTAATTTAATATTTGTTCTGCAGGCTTATAGCTCGCCGACGCGTTCTTAATCCGCAATGCAGCACAACATGACGTAGTCTACTTAATGACACGAGTTACCTATAAACGTCGTATAAACCTATAGAATACATAGTTTATTAAAAATGATGACGATTCTTTTTAATATACTCGTATAATTGTATGGCATTGAGTCCATTGATGTACCCATATACTAATTTACACACCAGCGTGCATTATAATATGTAAATATTATTTCTATTATTTTTAAATTTATGCAAACAGGTGTACAAATAACAAATCTATTTAATATACAGTTGGTAAGGAACTTATTATTTTATACATTACCTTGCTACTCACGGTGAGGCCGACGCCTCCCGCCAAGCCAGAACCCTCGCTTTCCGCCACTTCACACACACAAAATACCCCTTAACCAACAAATAAGCACCTCAACCCACAGTTTTATATAAAATTCGACAAAATCTGTTATTATAAACGTGCAAACCAACAAAGTCGGAGGTGAAAATATTTCTCAACTACAATATTGATTGTAATATCATAAACATCCAAAACGCATGCGCCGTTAATGTTGCGGTATTTGTAAGTTATGTATCTGTCAGAAAAAGTTTTAAGTACATAATATTAATAGTTTTCCAACTTTGTCTGCGATGGTACGGTGATAGGGTACACTAATAAAAACTTCAAAATTATGTTTTAATTTATTTAATTGCCAAAAAGGGCTCAAAAGTTATTTTCTCAGCATTTTTATCTGATCGACATGTGAAAACTATTGAATAGACGATTTCATAATAGTTGTTGCTAGTTATTTATACTTTAACAACTTCATTTTATGTTTCGATGATTCTATAGCCAAAAGTACAAAATACTTTAGTGTCTACAAAAGTACAAAATTAGGTACTTAATATTAAAGTCTAACCTTGTTATACAAATCGCTTAATCTAAAGATATAATAAAACTGCAGATGAGTGTCAATTTCACAATTTCTCCAATATATTGGACCAGTAATTAAATCTACGCGTAGGTAATAAAACTGTGCATAAGCTAAATTCTTTAAGTTAAAACTTAATAAATAAATAATATTTTAAGGAGCCATACAATACAAGTATGTATGACGATAAAAGCTAAAAATGTGTTTTTGAATTTGACGTGTTTAACCGTTAACCAATATTGATGAAATTTGGTACCTTACCACTGTACTTAGTACCGCTTAGGGTAAAAAATTCTTCGAGTTTCCTTCAGAAACTGATATGATAATTAGACTAGGGAGGGATAAATCTAATTTTTGTGTGTGTGTGTTGTTTTGGTGTGACAAGGGCTACGTTTAAGCGAAGTGTCCCGTAATATTCATTGTTTTGAACTAAACTTTACGCAAGCACCAAATATACAATATATCACTTTATCAAGTGATATATAATATATTTGGTACTACTTGCGAATGTAAAGGTAACTATTATATGAAACAAATTATTCAATTGAGACACCTTTCATATCTAATAAAAAATTCCTATAGTTATAACATATTGGCAAAACCTACATTCTCATTTACAAGCAAATACCTAAACTGAACTGCTTGGTTTTTTTTTAGGATACAGTATTTGCAGCGGTTCCTGTTGGATGGCGTTGTATTGGTTTCACTACCTGCATCTTAAAAATAAATAAAATAGAACTGATACGAAACTATATCGCGCTTATATATTGTTTAAACATTAGAAAATGTACCTCTTGATAGACCAACCAGCTGCAGATAAGAAAGTCTACTGAACGATGTTTTGCACCCAATCTCTTCAAATATTGCTTTCCTTAGAATGAATCCGTATATATTTCTAATGTTTAAATCGTAATTGTTGACCGATAATTTTAATAAATAGCTTTCGAAAATCAAATCTAGTAATGATGTTACGAAAACTAGGTCTGTCCTTGAATAAATGATGTAACGGTCCATTAAGGTGCGCTAAAGTATAGTAATTATACTTGCATTTAATTGATTCTTTGCCTGTATTAATCCATTAAGTTGTCTAATCAGACAGGAGGGGGTCAGTATGGTACACAGTATGTTAAGAATGATTAACATGTACCTATTCGTTGTCAATTCATTGATGTAGGTAATTGATCAGATAACGTCAGTTACATTTACTACCTAGTAAAAGGACTAAAGGATTTTTCTTACCTTGATACTAAAGTCCATGCAATGAAGTCGTTGGCTGGTACCTAAAATATTGTAATTCTATGTCCGAAATAATTATAGATTATAGTTTGATATTTACATTGTTGATTTCACTTTGGAATGACGACGTTTAACCTCGTTACCATTGTCCAACATCATTATTAAGACATTTGTGGTTGTTATAAGAGAATTTTGACTATGATTAGTTAAGTATGAATATTCTTACTTTCATTTTAATTCTCCGACAGGTTTCATGAATTATTTGGTTTCTAAACTAGCTAGCTATTCGTGACTATGAAGCCATTATTAACCAATAACGAAAGTTTCTTCATTGCAATTCAAATATATACAAAACTGTTTATAAATTATACTAAAACGATAATATTACAAATATAAATAGTTTCTTCTTTTAAATAATAGCAAAACTAATTTTGTGAGGAAAGTAACAAATATTGTTAATTTCGGACTATTTACCGATTCTCGATAATTTGTTACACTATAATATAAGTACAATTATTACAACTCACTTCTTTCTCCATGTCAAACTGTGTGCCCAATTATTTAATCTAAGTAGGTTAATCTAATAAATGAAACGCTTCGTGATGATCAAGTGAGTAGGAGATGAATTCAATTGTCGTAAATGTTATGAAATGTAGCTAGATGAAAATAATAATAATAAACCTCTAAGCGGGAAAACGTATAAAATGTCTTTCGTTTTTTTCCTAACCCACTTGTATGTATCATTATAGTTTCACCATTCCGGTGTTAATAAAAGACCAGATAGATCTTATCACTTTTAAAACTAATTATTTTAATAATAGTCTACCTCTTAACTACACTCACTTATATTTGGAAGCGATAAATTGTAAAGTGTTGAGCACTCGCCTAGGAAACATCTTTTCACTCTTATTTTATATGTACATCTTTTATAAATAGCGGGTAAGTTGTTTTTCGGGAAACTTAAATAAAGCATTTAGAGTGGTATTTTTTCCATTATAAAAGTACATGTAAAAAGTTTTTGGATATTTCGCGAAGATATCACTAATAGATATTTTGAAATATATTACCTTTGGGCATATCTCAAAGATATTTGCAGTAGATATAAATGATGATGACGTATTCGAAGATTGAAATGTAAATTATAATTTTAATTTTCTCGCAAAATAAATGCTTGGTGGTGTAACTTCAAAGGGGATAACTTACTACAGCCGACGCCACATGGCTAATCTAATTATGACAGTTCCTTATATTATAAGCAGGATAATAAATTGGCCTTAACAACATTTAGCTATAAACATACCATAAAAAAAAAAATTGTAAGGTAATTTGAATTAAGTTGTAAATGTAAGTAAGTGAATTTGTATAAAAATGTTAAGTGAAATTGTATAAAAATGTTTTGAGGTTTTTTTCTCTATATACACTACAGTATATACAGTAATAAAATTCATAATACAAAATTATTCAATCAGTATAAAATACATAATTAATCTATAAATATTTAACGCAAGTTGTATTCGCAACATTGTTACCATCAACATAACAAGTTAAAATACTCTTAATATGTATGTGTTTTTTTCTGTTTTGGTAGGAAAAATTGTTATTTTTATATCGTATAAGTTAACCATTTATTTAAGTGTCAGTTGTACCAAATTTCATCAACATTGCTCAAGCAGATTAATTAGCTTTGAAATCTTAACAGATAACGTTTTTTGCACTTATAATATTTTAAATGTATACCAATATCTTTAATATTTTATCCAATATATGTTATATAATTTATTTAAAGACTACTTATATGTGCTTACATTATAAAGAGGCACTGATTGATATATTTAGAAAGGAATAGAAACGTAGATTTTTTTTTATTAATTATAAAAACACACTTTTAAAATTGTGAAAATGAATTTTAATTCAGCAAATTTTATACTAAATGTATAAATATGATAAAATCTAGATTTTGTTTTCACTACCTAAATAGATATCATGTTATAAAAAGTGTACAACTAAAACTAGTAGCTGATTAAACATCTCCTTGTGGCTTATATTATTAGTAAGATCTTGTAAAAGCACATTTAAAATGGTATATTATACTTAAATAATAGATAAAAATAATAATCAAAGCACATAGCTCACAACTGATGTTGAACTTCCAAACAACAATCATCTTCAATACAAATCTTAAACTTCTAGTAAACTTGAAACATTTAACGAGCAAACTGAATAAATTATTATTCATAATAAGAAACAAACTTAACAATATTGATAGCTCAAATTAATATAAACTTTTAACAAATGTTGATGGGCCGCACTTAAAGTAACATTGTATATGGGATTATGTCTCAGCACTATTACAATATATTAGATAATTGATGTGTATCAATGAAAAAGGAGTCATTCGTCTATTCATTACTGTACTGATATTGTAAGGAATTAAGACAGTCTTTACAACATTATCTCTTTTGCGTCTTAAAACTAACAGATAAGGCTTGGCCATGGATCACATAGCCATTCAATGCTTGTATTGCCATCGCTGCCTGGTCATAATTCCTCATTGTCACAAACCCAAAACCTTTACTTTTATTAGTCTGATGATCTTTTATTATCTTAACCGATACAATAGCACCATATGGACCAAATAATTGCCATAAAGTCAATTCTTCTACTTCAGGAGCAATATTATAAATATATATCGACCATGTGCTTGGGGAATTATGATCTCCTATAGCACCCACATGGTTGATCCACTGATAAGGTTTCACAAGGGAATTCTTAGAGAAATTGTTGTTATTGTTTTTATGTCTATTGGGATTACTTTTATTAGCATACTTAACAGTTAACGGGTGTAAAAAACCTGGAGGAGTGGAGTTATTAATATTGTGAATGGCCCTCTCCGCTTCGTACTGATGCTCGTATAAAACGAAAGCTATACCCGAAGCGATGCGGGAATTAACTATTTTACCGAATTGTGCGAAAAGTCCATGTAAGTCTTGCAACGTCAGTTCATTAGGCAGGTTACATACGTAGAGGTTCCAATCGGCTTCCGGTTTCGAGGGTGGCTTCATCTCGGGATTGAGCAAAGCATGTGAAACCTTAAGTGTTTTGTTCTGCATTAACAGGCCGTTAAAAGCCTTCCGTGCCTTCATAGCATCGTCTGGACGAGAATACTCGACGAAACCGTACCCTCTGTTCGATATCAGTTTACAACTTTCTAATTTACCCATGGTTGAGAACAGAGAGAACATCATGTCCTGGGTCATAACTTCAGGAATATAATTGACGATAAGCTTCGTAGGTGATTCGTCAGGCCCAAATTCAATATTTCCATGACAATTACCGTCTTGACACGATTCCGACATTTTTTAATTGTTGTCTAGGAATGACATTTACTTTATAATGTTGCCCGCGCCGCCATTTCGTTCAAAAACACAAGTTATTTAATTCAGAGACATAGAATTGGAATATATACAATGATACATATGTATTCTATTTGGTCGATTAATTTAAAATTTTACAACAGAGTAAGCAGGGTACCTTCTGGATGTTGATACATTAAACAACCGTATTTTCACAAATAACAAATAGAAAAATTAAGAATGGGACTTTTAACAATAATATTTTTTGTTTCTTTATGGATTGTTAAGTATATACCGTAACACGGAGCCCATAGACAATACATTATAAATTAACGGCCGGTCCCAATATTCGATCTATCGCCAATTTTGGCTTACCGGAGTAAGAAATGTCAAGGTATCGCGTCCCAATATACTGTCAACGATCAGAGAATCCTATCGTCCGACGCTGTCTGTCGACGGGAGGACCGCGGATCGCCCTCTCTATGAAAATAGCGACATATCTCGTCCCAATAACGTTTTGAATGCTGTCTGTGTCAAATGACATTAGTAAAGATAAGGTATATCGTCTATCGGTCATTTAGCAGCGATAAAAGAGTTGATAGCACATTCAAATTATTTTCTTTTTTCAAGTTTTCTTTTTCTTTTCGATGTTTTTGATTTAAAATTATAATTATAAATACCACCGACCTACCGAAAAGACACTTCCGGACCGATAGACACAGTATTTCCGATGAATTACCCCAAAAGGCTGAATCATCAAATAAAAGAATTCAAAATTGAAAAATATCAAATGTAACCTCCACACGGTACGTAGCTACTTAACTATATGAAATTCTATGGTTTTTGTACGTAAATTAAATAAAATATAATTAATAAGGCATGGTTTTTTTTTCAGAAACACTGGTATATCCTGCGTTAGGATTTACTAACATTGAGATTTTATGTTTTGAGCACAATGCCAGTGTCAGAAACTGACTACATGGGGGTCTCCAAATCATCAGCTAGCCGAAAAGTAGCTGATGTTTCCGCTGGAATAGAAATGCAAGTATAGCCTACGCACGTATATGTGTGTAGTAATTCACTGCAAGATTTCTATAACATTTGTCATTTTGCCCGAGTTTAAGGAGCAATTGATGCTACACATATTCTAATGCAATCCCCAAGCAAGATATAATATATAAAAGAACTAATTAGTAGAAAAGTTAAATCGTTATTAAAACTTGTAATTATTACCTAATTAATTGATTCAAATATTGGTGAAGACTTCAGAATAGAGCTATTTTTCTGTTAATATTCAATCTGCCTGTGATGCACAATAGTGATTCATGAATGTTGTGGCATGTTGGCCTGGATTGACTAACTAACCATTTTCATTAATTCAACATTGAGAAGTAAATCTCTTCATGCATAATTAAAGGCATTTTTATATGTATAGTGTAAGTTTTTGTTGTTGCATATTGTTTCCTATATTTAAAATCATTAGCCATAAGTTATTTATGTCATAATAAAAAAATGTTAATCATTAATTGTTCCATATATATTTTTATTTAAATTTAACAAATTTCCTGCTGAATATGAAAGTGTGACAGTGCATATCCCCATGCAAGCCCTATTTACTGTCTCCAGTGTTGGATCCAATTTCATAAAGTCAGTGATAATACAATGATAATTATACTTTACTGTAACAGATATAGCATAGACATAAGACTGCTGAATCCAAGTCCAAGTTTTTCTCCAATGTTAAGAGACCTCAAAATCCATTATCTCAAGGCTCAGTTAAATTAAAATAATCATGTACCTAACTTATGTATATATAACACCTGCTTATGTATAATACAGATTTATGGACTATGTACTCATGTAAAACTATCATTACAATGATAGTTTTACAGTAAATAAATGTTAAAATGGAAAACCTTATTATTTTTCTGTTTTTTTCCCTAAGTACATAAACATTCAAATACAAAGAATTTATTCATTATTAATTGCTTTACATGTTACAGGTGCTTTGGAGCTAAAAAGCATATATTTCCAGTTATTATACTAAAAATTAGACTTAATTTACAGTCTATACAGGTTGTATGCATAGATGTACAAACAGAAGTGTAATTATGAACCTAATGATGAAGCAGATAACATCATAGATTAAACAAGAATGATGACATCTTTTTTTATTATTGATTACTAATATATTTAATTGTATAAAATATTTAATAATATTATTGACATTTATTGAGACGATATTTCATTAATGTTCTAATGGTGTGTTATTCTTTACCTGATTTAAAATATTTTTTTTACCATAACTTATTCATTATTATCATTTAACCTTTATAAAAGATGTGAGTGAAGTGTGGAGATAGAAAAATATCAGGTTAACTATGTTTTCTTCCATCAAAATATGTTTGATAAATTTTAAACTTATTACCTACGTTAATTTTTTTTTATTTATTTATTAGATAAATACTGTTTTTTGTAATAAACTCATTGGGTGAATCAACCTTGGATGTGAACCGATGAGCCTCTGGTAAATCAGGTTTTCCTGGATGGCGGTTTTTATGTAATAAATAAAAATATGTATTGAAAAAAAAAATGTTATTTCTATAACCTTTTATATATAGATTAAACAGTTCAATGTCGAAAGACTAGTTAATTATTATAAGATTCTATAATAAAATCATTATCCCTAATTAAGTTTAGCTGTGCTATTTTTACAGAAGTTAAAAAAACTATAAATGATTTTTAGAAGCAGGCGTTACTCTGCGGAACTCCATAATATATTGCCTGCTTCATACACTTAGCATTATATATATTCTCTTAACAAACCCGGATTACAGCAAAATAATTCTTTTGTATTAACTTCTGAAAAACTAAAAAAATTAAAAGGAGAGGAGACAAAAATAAATTTAAAGGAGGCTGCGCCATTTAACAGTTATTTGTAGCTACAGACATGTAAACATGAACTTAATATACAAATATAATTTGAACATAAGTAATGAAAATACTTTCATTTTCCTATAAACCGCGATAAAAGAACAATTTATGCAGTGTACTGAAATGTTTAATTACGTCACTTTAATACTAAGCGTGTGATATTTTTTATTATTCTCGTAAAATTACCAATAAATCAGATATTAAAGATATAGTTTGCCAGCATAGCTTACAGTCAACTGCGTAAATAAAAGAATATTTTGGAATAACGCCTTAAAAATGAGCATAGCAAACACTAAAATTGCGTATTGTTATAAAGTTATTTAAGGTCTACATGTTTAATCTCAAATCTTTACTTATTTTCTAACAAAGTCCACCAGGTTCGAAACCAGACTAAGCCACAGCAACGCTTGGACAAACTTGAATTTTATGACATGTGGGAAAAAAACAATCTCCTGTGGGAAAGCTATATTTTATTTAAAAACTGCTAAAATAAAAATAGATTTCAAAGCTCCTATTTCCTATTATTTGTAAAGTTGTTATAGCGTAACGCTGTGGTACTACGACTACGACAAGCTGTGGTAGCCCAGCGGTAACACCGTGCCTTTCGAGGAGGTCTAGGGTTCAAACCCCGGGCAGGCACCAATGAGTTTTCTAGTAAAACTTATGTGTCTAATTGATAATTGCAATTTATCACATGCTTTTCGGTGAAGGAAAACATCGTGAGGAAACCTGCATATCTTTAGAGAATTCTGGGGATATGTGTAACCTACCAATCCGCATTGGAGCCGCATGGTAGGTCTTAGCTCCAATCCTTCTCTCCAAAAACGGAGAGAAGAGGCCTATGCCCAGCAGTGGGATAGTAACAGGCCGTTACTACTACTACTACTATAGCGTAATGGTATATGGGCGGACTATATGAAAATACCCGGGTTCAAGTCCCACCTGCACCAGTCTTTTTTTTTAATAAAATTACAGAGCAAGGCTCAGTCGTCCAAGTACTACCTTAAATATTTAAATGAGTTAATCTTGTATGTACATATAATTCTTTTTTTGAATCTCGGAAAAGGCTCCATCGATTTTCATGAAATTCAGCATGTTTTAGGGGGGAAAATTGTGAAGCCTAGGTTTCATTTTGAAAAATGTCGTTTTATGCCTGTTCTCAGGCACTGAGACTTTTTTTAATGGATGAAAAAAGGGAAAAATTATGGATCAAGTGATTTTAAATTTCTTGTATTTCTTTTCTATTTGTAATTCTAATTTTCTTTTCTTTAATTCTAAAACTTAATATTACAAACATTAAAATAATATTTCATAATCTTGCTATAATATTCTGCTATGTCTTCGTTTTTTCTTATCTGGGATCTCATATCAGCAGGAATAGCTTTCCTAAAAATAAAAAAATTAAAGGTCATAACTTGTTTATTGACAAGTATCATAATTCACTCTGTAAAGGCGAATCAGATGGTTTCTATTAAAAATTCATACTACAAATTTATCTTTACTCAAAAGGAAATGCTGATATAATCCTGAAATAGTCCTGTACATCCTCATTGAATAATACCATATTCCAACATAGACCTTTACCAATATTAATTGTAACATTAACTGTACTTAAATAAATAAATGTAAAATAGACTTTAAATTACTTAGATTTTTATATAATCTCTACATATTGGCTTGTATTATGCCTTGACAGTGACTTGATCACATAATAAAAATATTTTTTATGTTGTATTGTTCGTAGAGAAACAAACTTCTTTACTATTTAAGATTTTCAGAATTAAAATGAAATTTTGTCTATAGTATAGTGCATTATAACAAGTATCTCAATACTTTTTAATAAATATTCTATACATTCTATTCAAAACAACTGCCTGGGGTGTAGTAAGTAGGTAATGATCACCATAGAGTGCTGTAAATCCAGCACAAGTCAGACCTAATATGACTGCTACTCTATCTAAAGCATCATCTGGTGGAATGTACTCTTGTTTCTCACCTTCAGTCTGAAAAAATATAAATTATAAACTAACTTAGCTTTGTAATATACTACCCACATTGTTATGATACTTTTTATATAATGTACTTTTTATTTATTTATAGATTAACCAAATTCACACTTGACAATAAAATTATGCATTGAACAACTTAAAATAAGTAGTATTTAATTTTAGGTGATAATAACTTTCAAATTAAGTTACAGTAACTGAGAGATACAATGTAACTAATTTTATGTTATGGTTAAAATTACAAAGTCAAAGCAGGAATATATTATATAAGTATCAAATCTATACTAGACCAGTCTACAGAAATATTTAAATTAGGTATAACAGATATGCTTATACATATACATGTTATATTAGAAATTGAAGATTATTTGGATAATAAAAATGCCAGGATTTGAAAATCCTTTCAGGTTCATACAAGATTGATTGCGGTTTGATAATGTAAAAAAGATTGATATCCGAGTTTCTTTCTGGTTCTTCTTGGTAAGAGCAACATTCCAAGCCAGTTGTAGCTTCAATAATCATATTTATCCTTGATGATTCAAAAGTACTTGAAAGAGCTTATTTGAATAAAGATTATTTTGACTTGATTTGAAGTAAGTAGGGGTTAAATATGTAGTAATTAATCTCGATTATAATACAGCCTTCAGATGTCACCGCACCATAGTATCATCTCAGCATAAGAAGGTAAAAAGAATACATACCTTAAGGTTATTATTACTGCTGTATGTTAACAATCGATGCATTGAAAACATATATGATATCCCATAGAGAGCTTTCTTTTGATTGATTGTTGGCCACATCCGAGGCCTTGCTAATGACCACGATGTCAGATAATAAATTCTATTAGTTGGAGCACTTTGTTTGTTGTAAGCGGCTTGTTTTTAGTAATTTAACTTTAGTACATAATACTATAATAGTTGACTATTGTTTTACAGCAAATATTGACAGCGCGCCAAATACGATAAAATACGTCATTAAAAAAGATTCCGTAATCATCATGCCTGTTTATTTCTAATATTTGTAAAAAAAATATTATTTACTGAAAGATAATAAAATTTTATTAAATCTTAGATGAAACAGATAATTTTACGTTTTTTATGGGCTAATATAATTAGTATGGTGTCGAAAACAAGTATTAAATAGTGAAGTGACTAGTTTGATGCCCTTAGTAATATAACGTAAGCTGGAACGTATGGGAGGGCTCAGATATCCTGTCTATCTACAGCGAACTCGAGTAATGATTCACCAATCCGAATTATTGGGACGTGGTAGGTAGACGGATAACTTGGTCCTGATCGGCGACGATAAGAGTCTGTCTTTATCTGTCGGTAGATTATTGGGACCGGCCGTAAACGAATCGCGATTCTGGATTTTTCAAGACTTTTTCGCCCGAAAAATATTTCAACTTAGGGATTCTTTTTCTGATTGTTATATTTGCGAATCTCTAAACAACGCGGGTATAATCGATCATAATCGGAAATATTTTAATATATCTGACAACAGACTACTAAGGACTTTTTCCAGCCAACTTAAGAAATCTTCGTTTGTAGATTGCTTGTCAATCTATTGACCAAAAGTTAACCTTGTTATATTGTATATATACGTAAATATAGGTTTACATATTATTTCCAAAGATATGTTTTAATAATAAAAAAAAATATATTGTACTTTGTTTTTTTTTTCTCAAAGAAGTGTTTGAGAAGGGGATACAAAAAACTTTGAACTTATAAGTTTCGATAATTGGCGTGTCGTAAAAAAGTGTCAAAAAATTTTAACTTATTAAATATTTATCAATATCAGTACCAATAAATAATTAATGTAAGTGTAATTAATTAATTAATAAGTAATGTATATGTAAGTATTATATTGCTTCTTTTAATTTTTATTTGTTGCAGGTTTGTAAGTCGGGATTAAAAAAATTATATGCAGTTTATAGATTACAGAGATAGACATTCAATTTTACACCGTAACAGTTACAGTGAAAGATTAATTTCGTATGGCACTTTTTTTCAATTGTTCTTTTAAACATACTATTTTCAACTTTCCATAACAACTACAATGTCCATTGTTTGGTTTACAAATGACAAAAAGAAAGGTAAAGGAGAAGAATTGCCAGAATTCCTATGAAGAAAACCTTTGGGCCCAGACGTTACGTCGTAATTTTTAAGTTGTTAAATAGAAAAATATTTATCTTAGTATCAATTATTATTTTATTACATGTCTATGGGGAAACTACGCCGTGTAGTATCCGGTTGAGTAGAATAGACCACCCTCATTTATTACCGAAGTGTCGACAAAACACATTCATAACCATAGATTACCACTACTACTTACTAATAAATTAAAAATAAATGTAGGGATGTGAAAAAATAATCAATTTTTAAAATAATCGATATCGATATTTAAAATATTTTACCGCGGATTATAGCAAAATAATATTCTCATTACTTTTGTATTATAGACCTCCGCAAAGTAACGCCTAAGTCTATAAACGATTTTTATTAATAATTGATTTTCAATAATCGATCATCTTATTTTTTTTTACTATTTTTTTGTTTTTTAAGATTAGATATGCATTGTTTGATGAAACCAATGTAGCCTAATTACACATTTGAATCGAATTTTTGAATTTGAACAAACAGCGCATCTATTATTATTTCTCGGTAGTTTTCCACTTTAATTAGCCTTTATTGTAATTATTTTAAATTATTATTAATATTAAAAAAGGCAACTTTTCAAATACTCAGAATAAATCGATTAAAAAAAAAACGATTTATTAAAAGGGGGAAAAACCAATTAGTATAGGTATATTTAAAAAACCAAGTTAACAATTACGATACGTTCCACTTTAGGAAACTTTTTCAATACTATTATATATTGCTATTAAATAAGTTTTCTAGCACATTCACATTGAAAGTCTATAATGTTTATAGAGAAATTTAATGAGGAAAAAAATTTTTTTTTTTTGGAATTTTGGGTTTCTGTAACAATTAGGTCCAATTCTAGCACCCTCCTTTAAGTTTTTGTGTTTTTAAAAATTTCTTACTCAAAATTTTGTCATCTCTCTTACATTGATTTGAAAATTCTATACTTACTTACGTGTGTTTTGAAATTTTTTAGTAAAGTAAAGTAATACACATAAGTATGTGGTATAGATAGATGCATTGAAAATATCATATATAATGTTTCAGGCCACCTAAATAGGTACTAAATTCTTATATTACCTAGTATTTTGTAACAGGTATTTTTAAGTCACAGTCACAGTGATACTTAGTATTTGGTTTTGCCTAGTACGACCCAACCCTAAACGAAACTCATTCATTTATTTACGGGGCTTAGTTAGTTAGTAACATAGATTACTAACTAAAATAATCTATGACTCTAACTCCGTGTCATTATTCAGCGAAAAGTAATAAAAAATTATCATGGAAAAATAAATAATGATTGAAAATAGATGTGTACTATTTTTTTTTTTTCTGAATTTCCTAAAAGTACTATTTTTTTTTTATTTAAAAAGAAAAATACTATTTTTCTTCAAAAAAAAGGTTGCAACCCTAATCGCGCCCTTTTTGATTAAATAGGGGCAGCACTGTGCCGTTATTGTTTCCGGTGGAGGGTGGAGTCTTCCTATTGATAAAACGTTTCAGTGACATTCAGTCCTTGTTCGTCATTCAAGAGAAGTGCATCTCGGAACGGGAATTGTGGTGTTCCTATTATATCGTGTTATTGTATATAGTGTTTAAGGAAATAAAATACTTAGGTATAACGCTAGATAAAACCCTAAGGTTTAGAAGTCATATCAAAGATCAATGTAACAAAGCAAAAATTGCACCCATGCAATGTAGAAGAGCGGTGGGCAGAACCTGGGGTATGAAGCCAAAAATTATCAAGTGGATATATACGGCTATCATATTACCCAGATTACTGTACGGCGCTTCGATTTGGTGGCACAGAGCCAACATCGGAGTCAATAGCAAGGACTTAACGAAGATACAGAGGATGGCAACACTAATGATCACAGGTGCAGTGAGAACAACCCCATCTGCTGCACTAGAAGTTCTGGTGGGACTTTATCCTCTGGACCTAGCAGCTAAAAGAAAAGCTTTAGAACAATGGTATAAGATGAAAGTGTTCCAACAATGGAAAGGAAACTTTACAGATAAAGGTCATACAGATATAGAAAAGATTTACGGAGAAAATCTGTCTATGGTAGTCAGGAGAAGTGACCTGATCAAGAGACAGAAAATCTTCGATAAAAAATATAGGATACACATAGGAGTAAAAGAAGATTGGAAAGTGGAATATAGTGAGATGAGTCAGACCATCTGCTACACGGACGGTTCAAGACGAGAATCCACGAAGCTGGCAGGAGCTGGCATTATCTACAGCACCTCGTCAGATTTACACCAGGTCTTAAATCTGGGTAAATATACAAGTGTCTTCCAGGCCGAAATGATGGCTATCATGGAGTGTGCCAGGAAACTTAAAGAAACTGAAATAGCATTAGAACATAATATAGTTATATATAGCGACAGTCAAGCAGCTTTAAAAGCACTTGACCGCATAGAAACAACCTCAGCTATCGTGAAGGAATGTAAACGTGTACTAAACGAATTAGCTGAGAAGGGGGAAGTAACGATTGCATGGATTACGGGGCATCGCGGCCATGCAGGGAACGAACAAGCTGACGAATTGGCAAGAAAGGGAGCTAGTCAAACATTCATAGGACCAGAACCCTTTCTCCCAATTGCACATAAGATAATAAAGTGTGTGATAGAAAAAAGAATAGAAACAGAATCGAACAAAAGATGGAGAAACACAATGCTCAGACAAGCAAAGCTGTTTCTCAAATCGTTTGATACAAGGAAGTCTAAACAGCTGATGTCTCAGAGCAGGGAAAATGTAGCAATTGTAACAGGCATTACAACTGGGCACTGCCTGTTAAACAGACACCTGTCAATAATGAGAATAACAGAAGATGCTGCGTGCCCAGAGTGTGGAGATGAAGAAACGAGTCTTCACCTTATGGCTGAGTGCCCTATGTACTCGCTGGTAAGATGGGAGATACTAGGTAAGGATGAAATTGAAGTTGAACAAATATCTCCTTCAGAGATATTATCAGGTTCGTAAAAGCCACGGGTAGATTAGAGCAGGTGACACTGTCGGGACAGCAGTGAAACCCTTGTCCCAACATGGGGAAATGGGTGGAATAGTCCGGAATAGGAGCTGACCACCCGCCCTGCACCGACAGGCGTCCCCGAAATTAGATAGATAGATAGATAGATATAGTGTGCGTTAACAAGAAGTTTATGGAATTGTCTAATTTTAATTAAAAATCATTTGTTGGTTTGTATATTTTTGCGTAAGTAAAAAGTGATTAAAGTTATATATTACGTTTAACGAACGTTTCTGGTGAGTCAGTACGTTTCAATTTTCTTCGTATTAAATAGTGCAAAAGTATAGTTTATTTGCTATTAAGTTTGGGATAACTACTCACATTTTATCCGAGAATGTTTGTTGAAATTCAAACATTTGAGTTGTTGAGTTTGTGATAGTGAATATATATAGTGCTTATGTATGGTGGAGGTTTGTGCATGTGTTTTTTACGCATCCTGCATGTATCAGGTATGATAACCGATTGTCCACTCTACATTAAGCATTATATATATTTTCTATTTTACTTCATCGCCGATTATAGCAAAATAATTTTATTATTACTTTTGTATAATTAATCTGTTTTAATCATAGCTTAAGTAAATATAAACATTGTAATCTTTAATATTTAATGACTAGCAGCGTCTGACTGCCCTCCTGTAAAAGCTGCAGGGCTTTTTCTTCTCATTTAACAGTATGGTTGAGGTGGACACTGCAGTGTTCTTTCTTCCCATACTGTGTAGGCGTTTTGTTGGTAATGGTAAATTGCGCAGTTTCGCTAATTCGTACGTCATTAACTTTTACATTTTTTTTATAATGGTGATGTGTTGCGGTTGGCAAAGAGCCGGTATTTGGCACCTGCAATACATGTAAAACCTTAATTCTTTTCCCAGTCGCTTTTGGCTACTGATGTTTGAGTGCACGCTTACATCTGTGGCTGAAATTACGGGAATCTAACTTAGCTTCATAAATTCAGATTTTACTTGAGTATTAGTTACCTTAAATGCATTTTCTCAAATTACAGAGGTCGAAAGATGCGTATGACGTCTTCGGTCCTGTTCCTGGTGTTTGACGCTACTGTTCGGCCTGGCGCTGTTCGAGCGCTCGAGGCGACGGCGGAGCGACAGCAGCTGCGGCATAGCCGGACGGGCCGGCCTGGGGTGAGGGGCGGCGGCACGTCTCCATTGGCGGCAGCGAGGCCAGACCAATGTAGCTCAAGGAGTCACGACGCCAGCTGTCGGACTCCCGCGTCGCACTAGCAGCGTCTGACTGCCCTCCTGTAAAAGCTGCAGGGCTTTTTCTTCTCATTCAACAGTATGGTTGAGGTGGACACTGCAGTGTTCTTTCTTCCCATACTGTGTTGTCGTTTTGTTGGTAATGTTCGTTTTCTGTATCGTCGAACATTAGCTTCAAAAGCGCGCTACTTTGTTAGACGTTTTATTAACGGGCTAGCCATTATAAAGGTGTCGTACTTATTTCTGAAATTGCGCAGTTTTGGTAATTCGTACGTCATTAACTTTTACATTTTTTTTGTAATGGTTATGTGTTGCGGTTGGCAAAGAGCCGGTATTTGGCACCTGCAATACATGTAAAACCTTAATTCTTTTCCCAGTCGCTTTTGGCTACTGATGTTTGAGTGCACGCTTACATCTGTGGCTGAAATTACGGGAATCTAACTTAGCTTCATAAATTCAGACTTCACTTGAGTATTAGTTACCTCAAATGCATTTTCTCAAATTACAGAGGTCGAAAGATGCGTACGACGTCTTCGGTCCTGTTCCTGGTGGTTGACGCTACTGTTCAGGCTGGCGCTGTTCGAGCGCTCGAGGCGACGGTGGAGCGACAGCAGCTGCGGCATAGCCGGACGGGCCGGCCTAGGGTAGGGGCGGCGGCACGTCTCCATTGGCGGCAGCGAGGCCAGACCAGCGTAGCTCGTGGAGTCACGACGCTAGCTGTCGGACTCCCGCGTCGCACTAGCAGCGTCTGACTGCCCTCCTGTAAAAGCTGCAGGGCTATTTCTTCTCATTTAACAGTATGGTTGAGGTGGACACTGCAGTGTTCTTTCTTCCCATACTGTGTTGTCGTTTTGTTGGTAATGTTCGTTTTCTGTATCGTCGAACATTAGCTTCAAAAGCGCGCTACTTTGTTAGACGTTTTATTAACGGGCTAGCTATTATAAAGGTGTCGTACTTATTTCTGAAATTGCGCAGTTTTGGTAATTCGTACGTCATTAACTTTTACATTTTTTTTGTAATGGTTATGTGTTGCGGTTGGCAAAGAGCCGGTATTTGGCACCTGCAATATATGTAAAACCTTAATTCTTTTCCCAGTCGCTTTTGGCTACTGATGTTTGAGTGCACGCTTACATCTGTGGCTTAAATTACGGGAATCTAACTTAGCTTCATAAATTCAGACTTCACTTGAGTATTAGTTACCTCAAATGGATTTTCTCAAATTACAGAGGTCGAAAGATGCGTACGACGTCTTCGGTCCTGTTCCTGGTGGTTGACGCTACTGTTCGGCCTGGCGCTGTTTGAGCGCTCGAGGCGACGGCAGAGCGACAGCAGTGATTTATAAATTATGTTTATTATGACAGAAGTGATTTATAAATTACATAAATATTTACTTTCAGTTTTATAGAACAGTCTTTTTATATTGCTGCTATTGTTTCATTCATTACACATACTATTATATCTTTTATTAGCACTGTAAATGTAAAAATTATCTCAACTTATTTTTCATAATAATATTAACTTTAATAACTTCACTTTCACAACAATAACTTTGTTAACTTAAATAACATCATGTGACAATCATATTAAAATAAAAAATTACTCTTAATCTTGGATCTGAGGATTCTTGAATCTGCAATTAATCAATCAATCGTTTAATCAATCGTAAATTTCAATTTTGCTTTTTAATTAAAAATCAACAATAGTGTTATATAAAGCAACTGTGATTTATAAATTACTAGCGGCCTGCCCGTGCTTCGCACGGGTATAAAATATATATTCCATGTCAGTCAGTGTAAAAAAAATGATTAAAATCGATCCAGTAGTTTTGATTCATTCATTACTGCCCGTGGCCCGCACGCGTTAAATTTGCAGAAAAACAATTTCCTTTCCCTATACCAAGAAGATTTCCTGCTATCTTTTTAATATCTAAATTCATATAGTTCATTTTTACTTATTTACTTTTACATTTTCCCTACGTATTTTATTTTTACAATTAATTACAGAATGTCTTTAAACAAACTCTTTAAAGAGCGACAAAGCTGCTAAAGTTGAAGTGTAAGGGCGAAGCGCGGCGTCCTCACAGCATTTTAAATCTGTAATATCTCCGAAAATGTTCTCTTAAATTACATGCTGTAAACGGCCATATTGATCTATATTAAATCAACTATTTATTTAAGGTACTTAATTGGATAAGGATTAATGCTGTATTGTATAAAAATTGCTTCAAAAATAAGGCATTATTTTTCGTAAAAATTAAATGACAAAAAATGCTATAGTGGGTTATCCATAAGAGATAGATATATACCATCGCGTACTTTTCTGTAGACCTTTTCAAGATGTACAAATACTTAGTACATTATTTTGATAAGTCTCGTAGGGTTTAGCCAGCGTTTGCAATGTAAGTGAAAAAAATGTAATTATTTACAGAAACCTCAAAAATTACAGTATTTCTCTACTCCGTATTGAATGTTATTATACGTACAAACCTTCCTTTGGAATCACTCTATCTATTAAAAAAACCGCATCAAAATCGGTTGCGTAGTTTTAAAGTTTTATGCATACATAGGGATATAGGGACTATGTTTTATAATATGTAGTGATGATGTAGTGATGTGAGAATGTAAATTTTAAGAAAGCTCTTACTATTATTGACATGCACAAAATTCATTAAAACTCAACACTTACATTTATATAATGATTAAGTAAATGCTCTTCTTATTGTTTTATGACTGCACGTTTCTTCGTTGTAATATTTCTCATTTTAAGAAATATCTCAACAGCTACTGGTGAAATAAGACTTTATACCATTTAATTTGCTTCTAGTGATATTTGTTTCAAGAATTTTGCTAACTAAATTAAAACAAAATTATACATTTTAGTAAAAATTAAAGTACTAGAACTTAACAACGGGAAATTTAAAAATTTAATACACCGCCCATTCATTGATAAAATCAACTTGTTATATGATAGACAGTCAAAATGAGAATGAGTGCGTAAAAATATGTATGTAGGAGTGGAGCGAGATGCAGTTGAGACTATTTTCATACGATTCATTCATAAATACGTACATGTGCAAGAGGGATGCGAGATAACATGTGTTGGCGCCTGTAGTAAAACCGCCCTGCTTCCCATATTTTACTAAGTTTCATATGTAAAGCTATCCATGTTAAATAATATTTATATATTAAATTAGATATTATCGTTAATTATACAAATATACAGACACGTACAAAGTAGGTAGACGAATAATCAAACAAATAATCGGATTAAATATGTCAATTTATTATTTTCACAAACATACATGTTTATTATGATATAAAAGTTAGCGTAACAATTATACAGCATGGATAGTGAAGCGATATCCCGTTGGGTATCCGGCTGAATAGAACAGTACCACCATCTTTTCTTACCGAGGTGTCGTGAAAGGCGACTAAGGTAAGTCGACCCGCCGTGTGGTATCCGGCTGAGTAGAATAGACCAACCTCATTTCTTACCGAGGTGTCGTAAAAGGCGACTAAGGGAAGATGACCCACCGTGTGGTATCCGGTTTAGTAGAATAGACCACCCTCTTTCTTACCGAGGTGTCGTAAAATACGACAGAGGTAAGTTGACGTCAGGCAGGCGGCCGGTCGTAAAAACGCAGCCAAATCATGTGACAGCATGTTTATAACATGTTGTGCCGACCCCACTTAAAGTGGGATAAGGGCAGGAAGATGATGAAGATGATGGATAGTGAAGTGATGTACCAGCACGAGATTGTATCTTTACAAATAGAATATAGGTAGGACGTTAAACATTTTTAAGATGGATATTTAAGACAACGTGAAAAAATATTTTTCTATTTTCGTATTTACATTCGACGCCGACAGAGAATATTTAAACCTAAAAAAAAAAGATATGTCGTCTTGCATCAAGACATAGTATAAATTTCAAACAAGCATAGGAAAGCTTGACTAGATAAGCAAATTAGACAACATTGCCTTTTAAATTGCATACACAAAGTTTCATATAAACAGATATAACATTGACATATAAAGATTATACAGTTCGAGAGCAAGAGATTCTAACAACTAGAAAACCTCGTATAGATTTTATTTAATAATTACTATACATATTAACGCGAGTGTAACAATTTAAAAAATGAAATATCAACATTATAGAGAAAGCTAAATAGTCTATTTATAGTATAAATACAATTACGTAATGTATGTAAAGATGAATAAATAAGCGACACTTATAGGAATGATTAAAAACAAAATTGTCAAATAGACCTTAAATTCTTTAAAATATATATGACAAAATATATAAAACATAAAGCCTCAGCGTTATAGAAAAAAATTATAAAATATTATTTTCAATACGAAAAATAAATAAACTCTTTGAACGATTTCATATCACAATACAATTTTACATATCACAATAAAATAAATTTAAAGTTAAAACAAAACAAAAAGGCTAAAACAAGTACAAAGAACTATAAATTTAATGCTTTACAAACTGTACACACCTAATTAAGTGTAGGTAAGTAATTTCAAAGTAAAAAAAGATAGATAAGCCTTTAAAATAGAACGTTTCATCTATTGCATGCCAGTTGATAGTCTGTGACGTGATCCTGAGTAAATATAAATTGGTAATTCATTGAATCAACGCATTGTAGTTTCAAAATTTATATGATATCCTCACATTTAAATGAAACCTATGAATTATTGATTATCAAAGTAGTAATTCGAAATAACTTATTTGCAACCTCAAAAAATATTAAGAATTTTATTAACAATATTGTATATTTTTTTAAACGAAACACGTAGTGAATTTTAAATAAAAACCAATTAATACATATTTTTTTTCTTTTTGTTGTTATGATAATAAGTCGCCTTATTTTTAAAATAAATTATTGACATTTACGAAATTTCTCGCTAGCCTCTAATTTTTAAAATTATTTCTAAGATATAATAATTATTTGCATAACAAAATAAAATGATAATTTTTTATATTATTATAAATAATATAAATAATAATATTACTATAAATAATATAAATTCCTGTTTTATATGCGCATAGTTTTCTTAATTTGAATTTAATATAATTCTGTTAGACTAAGTATTTGTCACTACATATTATAAAACAAAGTCCATATTTCCGTATGTACGCATAAAACTTTAAAACTACGCAACCGATTTTGATGCGGTTTCTTTTAATAAATAGAGTGATTCCAGAGGAAGGTTTGTACGTATAATAACATTCAATACGAAGTAGAGAAATACTGTAATTTTTGAGGTTTCTGTAAATAATTACATTTTTTTCGGCTTACATTGCAAACGCAGGCTAAACCCTACGAGATTTATCAAAATGATGTACTAAGTATTTGTACACCTTGAAAAGGTCTACAGAAAAGTCCGCGATGGTATATGTCTATCTCTTATGGATAACCCACTATAGCATTTTTTGTCATTTACTTTTTACGAAAAATAATGCCATATTTTTGAAGCAATTTTTATACAATACAGCATTAATCCTTATCCAATTAAGTACCTTAAATAAATAGTTAATTTAATATAGATCAATATCAACCGTTTACAGCATGTAATTTACGTGAACATTTTCGGAGATATTACAGATTTAAAATGCCGTGAGGACGCCGCGCTTCACCCTATAGCACTTCGAATCTTTTAGAGTTTGTTTAAAGACATTCTGTAATTAATTGTAAAAATAAAATACATAGGTAAAATGTAAAAGTAAATAAGTAAAAATGTACTATATGAGTTTAGATATTCCAAAGATAGCAGGAAATCGTCTTGGTATAGGGAGAGGAAATTGTTTTTCTCCAAATTTAACGCTTGCGGGCCACGGGCAGTAATGAATAAATCAAAACTACTGGATCGATTTTTATCATTTTTTTACACTGACTGACATGGGATGTATATTTTATACCCGTGCGAAGCAAGGGCAGGCCGCTAGTTAAATTATAAATGTTGGTGTCTATTTATTTTTTAATCTTTGGTATTTTTATTGATTTCACACCAAACACTACATCGGAATAACAATAAATTAATAAACAAAATAATTTAGTACTTAAAAATACACATAAATTATAAATTGTTATTACTCTTTTAGAGTCTATCATATTGATATTTATTTATTGGAATAACAAAAAAATAATGTAGTGCATACATTGGGTGAACTTATGTAATTTAATTAAGTTATGAATTTAACAATATAAAAAAATGGAAAATATAACATAGAAAATTATTCCTGCTATTCAAAAAAGACTTCGTTAGTCATTTTATTCTCCTCCTTTATACATGTACATAGTTGTCAAAGATAACAAAAAAAAAAGTTAATAAATTAATAAAAGACCATATTATGTCATAGTAAAAAACCAGTAAGGTAAATAAATAGAAATAATTTATAATATAAATAGCTTCATTTTGCCTTCATTAATACTATTATCTCTTAGATATAAAATAAATATACTTTTATCACTTTCATCTTTGGATCTACACCTATTGACTAAAATAAAATATAAATACCGCGTAAACTATTATTGTCATGGTTGATGAACCGTCAGATTACGTAACAATTGTTGCAATAAATATTCAAAAAAATTATTAACCGAACTGCTCATATACTAAACCTGAATACCAATAATGTAGCTCTCTTAAATTTTTTACCACATTCATTTTAGGTAATAAATATTGGCTGGAATGCATAGATGTTAAGAACTAAATTCATAAACAAAAATAATAAATTTCAAACTATTATATATTATATTTGTGTAAAAATAGTCATACCGACGTTGCGACATTAAATGAACCCATGATCATTAACGTATAAGATAACTTTGGCATAATTCTTAAATATAGTTAAAAATGTATTTTCGAACAATAACAAAAATATAACAATACAACAATAAACAATTTAATTAGGAGCTAGCTTTGTTTATAATGATTCACTAACCCGAGAGGCGTGCAATAGGAGAAAAAATCACATTCCTGTGATAACACAAATAAGTTCGAGTGAGAAAAATCTCACTCGCACTTATTTAGTTTTTAGGTCAAGGTTATGTACTATAACATTATTTGAAATGACGTGTTAGGGTACGGTCATTGATCTCTATTAACCATATTTCCTTATTTAAAACGTTAAATAATTATTGTGGCTAAAATACTAAATTAACAGTTTTTTATGTAGGGTGCTGAAGTATGTAGTAACCTAGAATTAGAATTAATATCGTAATGTCGGTACCACTTTCTATATTATGTTATATTGCCTACCTTGACTAGAAACAAACCTCACTATATAACTGGTAAAATAAAACATCACTAGCTACCAATAAGAATTAAATCAATTGTTATATACATAGTTACGTAATCTAAGGTTTTAAATCGCCGTATTTTTATTATTCGAGAGATCAATTTAAGAATGACTCAATATATTTTTAATACTGGCGTAAGTGCCGAAAGCGAAACCAGTTATACCAAAAATAACAATGGCAATGTCTTTCCATAGCATCCAATCTTTATTTCCCAATCTATCGGGCCAGAAGGTAATAATTTCGATAATAGGTGGAAATATAAGCGCGAGCGCGGAGCTGCTAAATGCACCCACGAGAGATATGATGCTACTAAGATTTGGTATCAGGGCAGCTGCGATAACTGAAACAGAAAATAATTCAAATTAGTATAAAAACGACACCCAAACAAGTTAAAAAAGCTTTAATTTATGTCCATACTGTTAACCGTTCAAGAATTCACCCGTCTAGAGCCAGCCAGAGCTTACCATAAGCATGCGTTGTCATCGTGACTGGACCAGTGTGGAAATTTCAGCTAAATCGGACACCGCGAAGTGGATTAAATTTAACTTGCAAGATACCACCTTCACATACGACAAGTTAAAAAAAAAAGCTTTAAATGAAGAGCTGAACATTTTTAACTCCAGTTTGCTACACGTGTTTGGAAGCAAAATCGGCGTTGAAATGGTTAAAAATAACACTGCTTGCTTGGCTGAAATGTCGGCTTGCGATTGCGCCTTGGGAGTCTATCTCCTGAAGATGGTTTGGCTAGACCGAAATGATTACGATAATATTGATAATTATTAACTGTTCCTTTAAATTTTAATTTAAAAGAAAAATAATAAGATAATAATTGTAAATAATAAATTCATATCAATTTCAATGATTCATTAAAACACGTGCCAATTATAATAAATTATCATGCACTGTTGGGACTTTTCCGTGCGTGGAACAATTACTCTTATCAGAGAGTAAATTTCCTAATTGATGAGGTCAACACGGGTCTCATATAATTTCTTAATTTTATAAGTTAATTACATATTATAAATTAGTTTGTCTAAGATAGCAAAATGCTAAATATGTCTTGGCACCTGCTTTTGCAATGTGTTTTTCTTCCTCTTTTTGTAACCAAATTGATTAGAAAGATAATAATAGACTTCCAATTGTTAGTCTCTGTAAGAATTCGATATAATATTGTGTAGTTTCTTTCCAGTCTTTTTAAGGTCGTCTGTTTTCCTAGTCATTGGTCTGCTTATACCTAGATGCCCCAACGGCCATAGGTTCGTCGAACGAAGGATTTTCTATAGATAACAATAATAAAACAGCATATCACATAATTGAAGGTATTTAAACAATATAGGGTTTGTGAAGTTGTGTGTACGGCATGTCTATATATTCTTTCTTACATTGGTGGCAATGTATTTGAGTTATATATTTGGTGTTTCTTTTAAAAGGTTTTATTTAACTTGCATGTAAGTATGCAAATGTGGAATCTTGCAAGTAAAATTTGATCCACTTCCCGGGGTCCGATTAGGCTAAAATTTTATATATTGTTCCAGTTCCAGCAATGCATGTCTATAATTATCACTATCTGATGCTGCTGCGAGGATAGGCTCCAGACCAGGGAATTGCTTAACGGTTAACAGTAAGGGCATACAATGACAATGACAATTAGGATTATCATGACCTGAAGCTGCTGCCAGGATTGGCTCCAGATGAGGGCAATCCTCAACGGGTATCAGTAGGGTTAGTCGAACCGAGTTTGAAGACCGATGTTATCCCGATTCTTCTTACACTCGATAAATAGATTAATAATGTCCCTGCCTAACCTTAAAAAACTACTGATAGGTTCATCACAGAATCATTATCTCATCGGGAAAAGGAAATAAAATAACTCAAAATGTTTGTTTAAATATAAAAGGTATTTACACCGTATCTATATCAGGAAACCGGTTAGTTTTTATATATTCCAGTATCACGGGTTTTTCCGTTGTATTCTTCCATACACAAACTGATTCAAAGAGATTAGAGTCCTGATTCCTATATGGAAAAGTACACTGATTAAGTTATCAAACGTGGTTAAGTCAACACGCGAAGGTCATTTACATCGTTAACTGTACATTTGCTAAAAACTAAATAATAGGAGATAAATTTGTTTACTTGATGATAACCTGTTATTTGTTTATTTGTGGGGATGTATGGAATATTGTTTACCCGCATTTATTTTGACGAGAATGCTTTGAATTTTGAAACAAATGAGGTTGTGTAATTAATTATACAAATTATTTTAAGATTACGCACTGAAAATGGGATTTTTCTATCTTAAATGTTATCCCGGCGCATAAACTTTAATTGTGCCAAATTTAATCAATATTGGTTCAGTGATAGTTGTCAAATCATAACAGACGGACAGACTTTTGCATTTATAATATTATTATGGAAAATGAAAAAACATATCAATGACAAATGTAACGAAATCCAATTAATTAATATGTAAGATAAATACGTATAAAAGTACTAAATTTAATATGATAAAGAGGGCAGTAGAATAATTCAACATTTTTATCGCATGATTAATTATTATATATGGCAAATTGTAATAAATTCCAAATTGATTACTGATATCCTTGGCGGGATAAAAGTGGTGGTAATATTTCCTTTCTTATCTTTTACTCAACAAATAATATATTTTTTGTATGCTTATAATCTAAACAAATAGGATAAAATGTATAGAAAAATCATTTGCGAGTTATCGCCTTAACGGATTAATTTTACAATTAATTTTATTGTAAAGGATTTATGTACATACTAGCTTTTACCCGCAACTTCGTTTGCGTAGACTGATAGGTTGTTATCCCTGCAAATGTGTATCGCTATCACAAAAATCAGATCGATCCGGGAAGAATCAGAGGGATTGACCGTTTTATCAAGAACATAATTTGATAATTTTAGTAAATAAACCGTACTTACATGAAATATATATTAAAATAGCTCAGTAAAAGAAGTGCAAATACATCATATACATCAAAAAATTCATAGTGTTTTTCTGTTATTAAATATCTCTATAAATATTATAAACCTTCAATGGTAACGTGCTAGAAAACTTATTCAATAAAAATATTTATACGTAACGTCATCCGTCATCAATTGTCAACTTGTTTTTTTTTTTTATTATTTTTTTTTTAATTTTTTTAAGTATCTACGGCGCTGAATTCTAGCGTTTTTAGAATAAATACGAAAAATTAAATTTACATTATGTTTTTGTTAACATAATATTTTAAAATAGGTATCTGAAAATATATTACCTTCAGTTTGTGATGTAACTGTAATGACTTTTCAAATATTAAAAATGGTGTTTAGAAATACAATCTTTTTTCCATTAGCTGTATGGCCTAATATCTATGGGCTTAAATTAAATAAAACTTCCCAATACATGTCAATTATTAGTCATTTATTTCTTACGTGTTGCCACAGACTACTTACTTGTTTCGTTTAAGAATATGTTTCTCGAAACGTCTGTTTTTTGACAACAAAAACTGTATATGATTAAATTTAACTTGAACTTAAATCATTATACCTTATTGTTATATTTTCATCAAAAATCCTATCGTTTTTAATGTGGTATCATGGTATTTAGCTAATAATGGTATATGTACATAACCTCAAACTATAATAAATAAATATTAGATAAAATAAAAATTGATACTAAGATAACAAATATTTTTTTATTTAACAACACTAAAATTTATAGAATTAGGCGTTACTTTGCGGAGATCCATAATACAAAAGTAATAATAAAATTATTACTCTGGTTTGGGCCAAAAGATGTGACATACATCATTCTGGCGGTCTCTTTTTTATTAAATGTTTTTCTCCGGTTTACGAAATAAACAACAAACCGAAATATTTAGAAAAATAATAATAATAACTTTTTTTAAGATTTTTATACGTTACCCCGTATAAACATTAATTTTGCCAAATTTCGAATTCACCATGAAAACGTTACAAACAGACTTTCGCATTTATAATATGATTAGTTTATTTATTTTACTAAATAACCCGTATTACTTATATCAATAATCCATTGTTATTACAATGTTAAATTTTCTCAGTTAAATTTGTCCAGTAAACGAATAAAATAAAATAAAATATAAATACTCTTTAAAGATAACTCTTTTGACGTAAGTCGAAAAACTTGGAATCTAAATACTTTGTAAATACAGATTTGACTTGATTTTGACACATCGTAAATAAAAATTAGTTCCATAGGTTTATTATAGATGGCGTTTTGAATGTCATCGTATTTAATTCTTCCTGAATTTAATTCCTGTTGAATTAACAGGATTTATGTAGCCTATATGTTACCCCGGTATATAAGGAATATTTATGCCAAATTTCATCGATATTGGTTCAGCGGATTGGCCGTGAAAACGGAACCGACAGACAGACAGACAGACAGACAGACAGACTTTCCCATTTATAATATTAGTAAGGATATATCAAATTAATAGATAAGAAAGATTATATTAAATGAAACGGTTAGTTTTTAAAGCTGAATTTAAATCATACGAACAAATTAAGGGGTAATATGCATATTTGACGATCAGAAGCTGTTTTCTTGCCTTGTCTTTATATAATAGAGCCGAGCTTTTACCCGCAACTTCGTTCGCTAGTACTAACTAATGGCTTGCTTCTGTCACTCTCCAACCCTGCCAATATCTCCATCACAAAAATCATTTCGATCCGGGCAAACAGAGAGATTTGTCGTTTTCTCGAGAGCAAAGTTTAATTATTTTAGAAAATAACCCGTATGACTCACACAATATATTAAAATAGTTCGGTAAAATTTATTCAATAAATATAAAACCGTGAAATGTAAAAACTTTAATATAAGTCTTTAGACGTAAGCCAAACAACATTATGTAGACCATTCTTGAAAACGTGACAGACAGACAGACTTTCGCATTCATAATTATGGTATGGATACAAGAGTACAAGCTGTTCCCGCGCATTCATTTGCGTCGCCTTGTTTATATTCCCTCCATTACGTGCTGTTATTTTAAAATTTCCGGATGAAATTCGGAAAATTTTTAATGTCTTGCATGATCACTACATATTATAAAACAAAGTCGCATTCTTTGTTTGTCCATATATCCCTATGTATGCATAAAACTTTAAAACTACGCAACGGATTTTGATGCGGTTTTTTTTAATAGATAGAGTTATTCCAGAAGAAGGTTTCTATGTATAATAACATTCAATACGGAGTAGAGAAATACTGTAATTTTTGAGGTTTCTGTAAATAATAACATTTTTTCCGCTTACATTGCAAACACAGGCTAAACCCTACGAGATTTATCAAAATGATGTACTAAGTATTTTTACACCTTGAAAAGGTCTACAGAAAAGTCCGCGATGGTATATGTCTATCTCTTATGGATAACCCATAATAGCATTTTTTGTTTTTAGCATTTACTTTTTACTAAAAATAATGCCTTATTTTTGAAGCAATTTTTATACAATACAGCATTAATCCTTATCCAATTAAGTACCTTAAATTAATTGTTGCTTTAATATACATCAATATAGCCGTTTACAGCATGTAATTTTAGTGAACATTTTCGGAGATATTACAGATTTAAAATGCCGTGAGGACGCCACGCTTCGCCCTATAGCACTTCGAATCTAGCAGCTATATTAGCGCTCTTTCAAGAGTTTGTTTAGACATTCTGTAATTAATTGTAAAAATAAAATACATAGGGAAAATGTAAAAGTAAATAAGTAAAAATGTACTATATGAATTTAGATATTCCAAAGATAGCAGGATATCTTCTTGGTATAGGGTAAGGAAATTGTTTTTCTCCAAATTTAACGCTTGCGGGCCACGGGCAGTGATGAATAAATCAAAACTACTGGATCGATTTTAATCATTTTTTTTACACTGACTGACATGGGATATATATTTTATACCCGTGCGAAGCAGGGGCAGGTCGCTAGTAGCCTATAAAGTATATAGCGGTTTTATTGTAGCAAGTTTCGTCTACATTGCTCCATTGGAATAGTCTTTGGAATAGACTTTCGTATTTATATTATTAGTATGGATTATCTTTTATTTTAATGACAATACTAAAATAAATTGTGATACAGTTTTGTTTTATGCTATGATATTTCTTTTTGAAGTGATTTGTATGTATGATAGAACAAAAAATTATACTTACACGTTATAGAAATAAGCAGAAACCGGGTCAATGCTTCGCCATACGCCAACGCCTTTTCCGAAGTCAATTTACTTTTAATATACGGCCACACGATATTCATTGGCACGTAAAATTGAAGGCCGTATGATAAGAAAATTGCAGCTGCCATCCCAGCTCTTACGCTTTGCGCTAACCTATAAGGACATATTATTTAGGACATTTTAAATAATTTATAAAATTAGGCGTTATTTTGCGGAGATCCATAATACAAAAGTAATAATAAAATTATTTATAAATCCGCGATGAAGTAAAATAGAATATATATATAATGCTAAATGTAGAGTGGACAATCCGTTTTCATGCCTGATATATGCAGGATTCGTAAAAACACATGCACAAACCTCCAACACCACCATCACAATACACAAGCACTACATAAGTGATAGTGAACGTAATTAGTGCTTGTGTAGTGTGCTTGTATATTTTCTATTTTCTTCGTCTTCTTCGCGGATTATAGGAAAATAATTTTATGATTACTTTTGTATTAGGACATTTTATTTATATCACATATTTTTTATCACCCTTTGTCTCACAAAGCAAATTCGCTGTCTTAACCATTATTTTAATAGTAACTAGCAATTTTTACGAAATAATCCTTCAGTTTCTTAAACTTTTAAATACGAATGACATATTTTCGTATGTGCAACTAATATTTAAGCTAATAATAATAACTAATCTTTACAATACATAATGCACTTTAGAATCATCATCTTGATGACTTTATAGAATTAGGCGTTACTTTGCGGACGCCATAATACAAACCTAAGGAAAATATTACTTTGCTATAATCCGCGACAAATTTTGATAAAGTGATAAAACACAGATTATAAAAAAACAAATATTATCATTAGTTTTCATCGTGACCACGTAAAGGTACAATACAAAATGTAAAAAGAGACAGTCTCCTGGCGAGATTCAGGCGACTATAAGACGCCTTGATATCTAGGTCACATGGTGAGATGATGTGCCGTGCATCTTGCCGAGCCAAATAGATACCACAAATTTTTCACTCGTTACAATTTCATCTGAATTACGGGTTGTGATTTTTGGATATTCCAACTATATAGATAACCTACGGGTTAGGCGTATCTACATAGATGATAAATATTAACCAAACAACTTTGATATTTGAATCGCATGTTTACTGACTCTCTTTTTAAATGAATTCATATACCGTTTCTACATTGTTCTAATAATTTTTAATAATTAAACTTACAAGTCATTTGGTAAATTGAGTGTTATACTGCCCAGAACGTGTTCCCCGTATTTCAAATATCCAAAAAAGCCTATCGCTGTATAAAGTGCGGCTACTATAACCATTCCAGTGTTAAGCACGCCGGTCCAGCCACCAAAATCTTCCGGCGTTTTCATATTATTTTCCAGCGGCAATATCTAAAAAAGGAATTTTAAATTTATAGATAATGGCAGATATTTTTCTATTATCATTAAGTTTCATGTTTCAACAATGATTTGCATCTGCCGTAGAGAATGGAACCTAGGATTTCTCTAAACGAATGTGCGTGTAAGTGAGGGTAGAAAAAGAAAAACTAAAGATAAAACTATTCACACCTAAGATTGATGAGTGATGACATCTTGCATGCCAGTTACCACCGTACCGTGGTGAACGCAACATCGAACGTAATAATGAGTAAATCAGCTACATGATATGGAAGATTAAAAATAATGAATTCTTAAAACCTATTATTACAAATATGAAGATAGCCCCTTAAATAGAGGTTAAGTTAAAAATAAACAACGTGAACGCAGAAAGATCCGTTCAGTATTTGGCAGTGACGTAAAATCTATTGTTCGGAAAATTTCCCACTAAGCGTTGGCCTACTTCTCAATAACGTGTCGATATGTTATTGTAAACAAAATACGCATGTTATCATAAGCCAGACATTGACTGGCGATAGAGGTCAGAGACGATTGAACAATTTAGCTATATCATTTCGTAATAACAATATACTAAAATGAAGCATAAAGGTAACGGCCACTTATTATGCCACTGCTGGGCATAGGCCTTCTCTCTCTGTTTTTTAAAAAGAAGAATTGAAGCTAATAATTACCACGTTGGGTCGCTGTACGCTACTCCAATGGGGGTTTAACATTACCCCAGATATTCCCAGATAAACCTAGATATCTGCAGGTTTTACTTTACCGAAAAGAGTGTGTAAAATTGCAAATATCAGTTAGACATAAGTTTTAACAGAAAAATTATTTGGGTGTTGCCCGGGTTTGAATCCGTGACACCACAGAAACAAAAAATCAATGAGTCGCACTATTCGATTTTTAATAATGTGTACTCAAACTAAACTGAAACATGTTATGATTATAATTTAAATTCAATTCGTAATGATTACATATATCTCTTGATACTTTTGCAATTGCACATGGTAAATGTGATTAGGGCACAATTCATAATAATTGTTGTGACATAATTGAGATAACAATACATCTATTTAAATGATTGTAATGTGTATATTCTGTGATATCATCGTATTAATCGCTAACATAAAGTTGTTTAAATAACAAACACTAAGCGGAAATTATTTGTTAATGAAAGAAGTGAAATGCGTTTTGACAGACCATTTTACGTGATGCCTGATAAAAAACTTGTATTTATAGTTTGTATATATAGACATCGAAATATTTATTAAGAAATTGAAGTTATAAAAACCGCAACACTTTGACAATGGAAAAAATACACAACATTAATTAAGCGCCATACTTAACATTAGTGGCTCCAAATCAATAAAATAACAATCGAAGAAGATATAATTAAAGCAACAGCTGTTTTATCTTGAGTAAAATATAAATATATTATAAAAAAATAAGAAAAATAAAAATAAGTCTGTATTCTGCTAATTATAAAACAGCATTAATGTAATAGTGTACATAAGCATTATTGATATATGCAATATACAAATATTGGTCTCTAATTTACGAAAGAACTTCTTTCAAAACTTGGTTGCTTTTGAAAATCAATTTTGATTTTAATAGTGGACGCGTTTAAACATATTTTTGTATAAAACCTCATTGCTCCACTATTCATATATTATAGTCTTTAAGTAGTGATAGAAATGCTAATTAAAGCAATAAAAAAGTAAATGGAGAGAGGACTTTGATGTGCCGAGACGAGCCATTGTTAGAATATTTGTCGGCTACGTGAGAGGTCAGGCATTTCATTTAATACACTAATATTGCAAAAAATCAAATATCGCTGGAGCACTTAGATAATTCTTACTCCAGCGGTTTTACCTCAAATGGATGATAAAGGGATAAACAGGAGAGGGAACTTAGTAAGCCATTTTTATTGAACAACGGTAATTGGTAGGTATTGGCTAAGGATTTCTCCGTTATATTTCTTTTGCTAATGGGAATGCTGACTCGTGCAGCCTCGTGACGGGCTTTGAATAAATTTAGAGATTTAGGTTATTCTCTAAGTTTGACGTGATTTCCATCCAGAAAGTGGCAGAGGTCACATTCATGGATAAAAGGGGAAGATTATGAAAGAATTTTTTTTTATTTATAACACGAGCAACAGTTCTCAGCCTACTTGTGCCTTCATCATTAGAAGCGAAATATTACGCGAACTTTGCGCTCTTTTCCTAGTTTTAGGAATTAAATTTACCTTAGATATATTTGTTTTAAAGTAAATAAAATTCATTATTGTATTCACATTTATGAAATCAAAGTAATGACATATTATCAAATTTGGTTGCCTATTTTTTATTCAACCATTTCAGTAATAATTAATATAAAAAAAATAGATGTTCGTTTAGATAAATTTGGTTGTGGAGAATTGTAATTACCATAGCTATTAATGTTGTTTTATTACACCGTTGACAAACAATGTAAATTAGTTAAAAAAGAGACAATTAGCTATCTATTGTGCAACATACTCGTAGTTCAAATAAATCATCTCTCAATCCACGGTCGTTTGTGGGTGGATAATGTGCGCACGATAACTAGTGAACAGATTAGAGCCTTATCTTCAATGCGAAATCAATAGCTAGCGTGGAATAAACTAAAACCATTTGCGTTAAAATGCTGTATACAAAAAAAAATGGTATTTACGTTGATCAGATGTGAAAATTTTTCAATCATAACAAACTCCAGGTTTACTCCAAATAGTATTCAAAAATTCTATTGATATTTTAGTTTTATTTATTTTAAGTTTATTTAAGTTGCAAGTTTTGCACAGAGCCGATTGTGAACTAAGCTATATTATTTTTTATAATTCATTAACTGTGTCGTCATTAGTTGCGACCAGAGTAATTTAGTTCGCCCTTTTCTGACCTTGCGGTTACATCGGCGCATCTTTACCAAGGTGGAATTAGAACCGTTAGAGCGTTTCATGTAGCAATTCAAAGAATAATTTACGTTTAATATTATAATCTTCAGTTTGCACTGAGACAAAATTGACATCGACTTTTCTCTAACAAGGATCGAAAAAAAATGTTATACCAATTAGAGCAGTGTGGTGATTCACAGCTTCAACCCTTCTATCCAAAAACGGAGAGGCCTATGCTCAGCAGTGGAATAGTAATAGTCCATTACTTTACTTACATACCCTCTACTCCAATGGTATCACACATTATTTTAAATTCTATAAACATAGGTGAATCAACTTTACAAACAAACTAGTTTTAAATTAGAAGCTTGTGGAAATGTAATGGTCGCATTAAATAAAGAAGAAAATATCTAGATTTATATGTGAATCAATTTATATATGCAAAACTCATCATAATAGTAATAACTCAAAATAAACACTATCAACAATATATATATTTGCCCTATAGAGCTCTAGCTCAATAGGGCAAATATATATCAAAGCACATGATTGATTCAAATACAGTTCTCTATATCTGGTTGATAGGGCTTCAATATCTAGGCAAAAATATCTAGAATGCAGCCATATATAATTGATATTGAAAAATTGAATCAATTTAATCAACCTGGTAAGACATCCAAATAATTTGAACCCAAACATCTATATAGATAGCAACATTGGAATCATTGTTTGCAAGAATAAGACTATATCCATGGAAGACAACACTGAGTACAAGCAATCCATAAATGTATATTAAATGCCAAATGCCTGTACCTGTGTAATATAGTGTAAGAATGAATTAGATTAGTACAAATTTTAAATCACAACTTACCACTCCAATGCCTTCAAAAGCATATATAGCAGTTCCAAAGTATAATGGTAATTGATGCCAACTTGCAAATGCCTTCACAGTACTAGTATGAGGTAAGCCTTGTAATATATAATAAAATGTTATAACAAGACCCCATGCTGTCATTATTGCAGCAATCAGAGAAACTGGTGTTAAATATTTTAAGTTCTTTACCATCCCCAAAGCTAACATTGGAGGGAATAATATAGCTAAATAGCTGTGTACACCAAGGTTTATGTGAAAAAAATGCATTGTATCCTGTAGGTTAGTTGCAACAAACAAGAAGTAAACACAACAAAATCCTAATTGTGTTATTACTAGAAATATATTGACAATATTCCTGAAACAATCCAAGTGATAATAAAATTAGTATGTGTTATCACATGTTAGTTATAAGCAGTTACATTCAACTGGATTATATTTACACTGACAATATTTATTTTTTAATATCAATATTCAATATAGTGTGAATGGTTAAATATAATTAATTTTAAATACACTTTATAAAATAGATGTTTTATTATATAAAATTATATTTGTTAGATAAATTAAATGTAATAGATTCAAATATCTAAATAACTACTCAAATACTAGTAGTTAATTCAAAATCTTCATCAATATTAAATATTATGGATCAAATAAAAATCATCAATAAATATTAGTTATAATGTTCAAATCTTCCTGATGTAGATTTTAATGCTATGTATTTTTAAATTTGTCTTAGTTGGTTACTGAAATGTGGTGGATCTAGACTCCATATCTTTACAGGTTTGCTAAAACGTTTATGAATCAAGTAGTTTAAATGATTAAATACAAAATCACAAAAAAACCTACCTTATTTTTTTTGCATATGGCCTTAAGGTAATAGGGCCCATGGCAAAAGCATCCTCTACAACTTCAGCAAAACTCATGGCTGGTCTTTGGTTTCTAATACAAAGTTCATGGGAGCAGGAGACTAGAATATGCATACAATGAGTGCATATAGCTCCCATTAACAGAGTGCCAAGTACACCTATAACAATTTGATTGTACAATATATTCACAAAATATAAAAAAAAATATAGTAAAAATCTTGCACAACATAATTATTTTAGAATAATATGGCAGTATTAATTCATGATAATTTCAACTATTTAAATGCATACGAACCCAAAAAAAGACCCGCGTTTTTAAAGGCATCGGGCATCGCTAAAATACCGGTGCCAATATTGCCTTTTAAAAGGTGAATCAACGTATCGAAATTGGATGTTGGGTGTTCTAGATATCTTTCAGACGCTGGATGGTATACACTTTTTTTTCCCTTTTCATCTTTGGATAATTCCGGACTAGTTACAAGTTCAACTGTTTGAATCTCAGTATTATCGAGAGGGGTGCTTGGGCATATGAGAAGTGGTCGCTTTTCATCATTCATTTTTTTAAACTTCTGTTGTTTTATATTTCAACAATAAGAAGTAGTCAAAAGATTTTTAAAATAAAATATTACATTGTAAATAGTAGCAATCGATTCCGATCACTTCGAGCACTTCACAAGCACAGACTACATACACAGACCGCGATTTACATTAGATTGAATTTGTTATTTGGAAATATTCTTAACTCGTAAGTACTCTGTGAAACAGACGTCAGAGACCAGAGTAGTGAACATAGATAATACACTATATAGGATAGTAGTGAAGTACTAGTTTTCTCTAATCTTCTGTCTGAACTTATCTTGAAGATCCATTATCAGACTGGCAACTCAAATACTTTTTGCCTAGTATAATGTTAATAAGTTAAAAAAAGCTAACAATATTCATATTTTTATAATATGATCAATTATAATTACTTATAAATTATAAGAACTATTCTTTTACACGGTTAGTTTTTTGACCTGTCTTTTTTTGGATATCATTACAATTTACTGTTTAATTAAACAATTAAATTATATAATATGTTACAATAATATTAATACAATAAATTTTTTTAGGTTACTTGGATTTTTAAGTCAAATACTTGGTTTATTTATACCTATATTTAGATAAACATTTTTATATATTTCTTGTTATTCATATCCCTGCATTCTTTACTTGTCTATATTTATTTGCATTCTGTTTATTTTCTACAGCTTATTTGTCAGTGAAATGTTATTCAAATTTCAATGTTATTGTTGAAGATTTTTGTGTTGATTTATGGATACATATTATAAAAAAAAATAGTTCTGTAAAATATTAAAGTTGTGCTCCGATAAGTTGTAATGAAAAAAAACCATAAGATTAACAGTCAGAAATATATATGCTGCAATCATATTTTACATTGAAATCGTCCAAGGTTAGGAAGAGACTAGGTAGGTGACTAAGTTTCTGTTTGATTTGAAAAATGGGTAATGCTGGGAGTAATCAACCAAAGGAATGGCATAAAGATCATACTACTAAGCAACCGGACGTCGGGTCATCCTCTCCTGTCAAAGAAGGAGAAGCGTTTACTTTTGATAAAAAAATAGATGAAGATCGAACTGGTCGAGATGACGATAACAATATTGAGGATGGAGCTCCATACTATACCAAAGCTGTTCCCGAACATGATATAGAGGAAGCTGTTATGCGTGAAAGATCTGACACACTGACAGAAGGAAAAATTACTGAAGATGTGAAGGTGCTTCCAACAGTATTCAAATGGGAAGGAGGTGGAAAACAGGCATGTAAATATATTTTCTGAAAATTCCTTGTTGCTATAATTTTTTGGTTTTAGTATTTTTGTTCTATCTTCTTACCGAGGTGTCGTAAAAGGCGACTAAGGTAAATTGACCCACTATGTGGTATCCGGTTAGTAGAATAGACCACCCTCTTTCTTACCGAGGTGTCGTAAAATACGACTGAGGTAAGTTAACGTCAGGCAGGCCGGTTGTAAAAACGCAGCCAAATCATGTGCCAGCATGTTTATAACATGTAGTGCCGATCCCACTTAGAGTGGGATAAGGGCAGGAAGATGATGAGTATTTTTGTTCTATCTTACCTTGACTTGTCTGTAAAACATTATCTGTAGAAAATATAATATGTCCTACATCAGTAGGACATTCTGTCATCCTACTCCAACATTCATTCCTATTCCTAGCTAATTAAAAACTTGTTCATATTTCTAGGTATTTATAAGTGGAACTTTTACGGATTGGAAGACTATTCCAATGGTGAAATCTCATGGTGATTTTGTGACTATAATTGATTTACCTGAAGGTGAACATCAGTATAAATATTTTGTTGATGGGGAATGGAGACATGACCCAACGGTGGTAAGATTTAATGATCATTATCAAAACCATTTGAGAAAATTTATTATTTACTTAGGCATTTCGATCTGTGACTATCGCATAGCCAGTTTATACTAAGGTTCTATCACTGATACCTTTCTATCAAGTGTTCAATTAGTCGAGTATATTACTGTTTGTGTGTTGCATATACAAATTTAATGAATTCTTTCAATATACTCTCTTATTAGTATGCATAACAGCCGACAATGTTTTGCAATGTATCAAAATTGTTGCAGTTTCCACTTATTTTTTTTTAATGTTTACAACATAATGTATATCAGATCTTAGATAATTAGATAGAATTAAGTAATTAGACTTGAATATTTTTTCAGAAATTAATAGATAATGGTATGGGTTCTAAAAATAATTTGGTTACTGTAAAAATGTCTGATTTCGAAGTATTTCAAGCTCTAGCCAAAGACAGTGAAGGTGTACACAGCAGTGCACAAACTGAATATTCTCAGGTAATTTTTTTGTTTAACTTGATATACTTAGGCAACGTAATAAAAGATTAAACATAGTCAAGCTCAGCAATCTAAGCTTCCAAATACACATTTTTTAAAAGAAATATGAAGAAAATATAAACAGTTTGAATTGATGTAATCTGTTACTACTGGTAGCTTCTGAAAAGTGTTATACTACCTGATGATGCTGTATAAGCATGCAGCACTAACATCATTTTTTAAGTAAAAGTACGAGCCTTGCTTGGTATTTTTAAACAAGATGTAAAAAAAAAAATAATAATAATAGGGTGGGTGGGGCTTGATCCTAGATATTTTCACCGCCCATTCTCCAAATGAACTACCATTTGACAGCGTTTGACAGCGAAAAATTGTGTTGTATTCAACGTAAATTTCAAAAAAAATTTAGAGCCCAAACAGTGATAAAACGACTTTTTTTTAAAATAAAACTTATCTAGATCGATTTTTCTCCCCCAAAACCCCTACATGCTGAATTTCAGGAAAATCGTCGTAGCCGTTTCCGAGATCCTGACAATATATATATATACATACAAGATTAACTCATTTAAATATTAAAAATAAGTCAATTTATAAAACATCTCTAATTTATTATTTTTTGTTTCAGGAAATTCCACAGTCAAAACCGTGGGAAAAAGTTTCTGGACCTCCTATTTTACCACCACATTTATTGCAAGTTATATTAAACAAAGATACTCCATTATCAGTAAGTATATAGGAAACTATGAAACACATTTAGTAATTAGTGTGTTTTAGTAATTAGATGTAAAAAATAATTAACGCAATATATTCTTTATTGTGTAGACGACGTGTAAAAGGCGGCTAAGGCAAGTTGACCCACCGTGTGGTATCCGGTTTAGTAGACTAGACCACCCCCTTTCTTACCGAGGTGTCGTAAAATACGACTAAGGTAAGTTGACGTCAGGCAGGTGGCCGGTCATAAAAACGCAGCCAAATCATGTTACGACATGTTTATAACATGTTGTGCCGACCCCACTTAAAAAAAAAGAAGTGGGATAAGGGCAGGATATATATTCTTTATTGGGTAGTCTCTTTGTTAGACTTTATAGCTAGTAAATAAAGGTTCCTCGTAGGTTGTAAGGAAATTATTTTGATAGGCGTTGACAATTATGACTTGCTTGTAAATAAGGCTACAGGAATTCTGAACTGGTTATTAAAAATACTGTTTCATCCAGTACTGTACCAGATCATTGAATCTTTTTTAGTCCTAGGCCAATAATGATCTAAAACTAACACAAAAAACTGCTATTTAACATAAGAAATCTACCTCTCTTAAGTAAAGAAAAATTATTTTAATCCGTTGGTGCAGTGGGTAGTGACCCTGCCTTCAGCTCCCCCGTGCGCGGGTTTGATTCCTGCCGAGGGATAACATTTTCTATAAACAATTGGTTCCTCAAGGTATATACTTGTATTTAAAATTATATATGTATTAGTATAATTATATTTACCAGTTGTCTGTCACTACAACACAAGTATTAAGTTACTTAGATTAGGGATGGACCATGCTAGTGTCCCATATATTTATGATTTATTTATTAAATGATTTTTCATATTTTCAGTGTGAACCAACATTATTACCAGAACCTAATCATGTGATGTTAAATCATTTGTATGCTTTGTCAATCAAAGATGGTGTAATGGTCCTTTCTGCAACCCATCGCTACCGTAAAAAGTATGTTACAACTCTACTCTACAAACCTATATAAATTGTATTATATTTGTTTTTGAAAACCTGATTTTTTAAGTTAATTTTAAGATTTGTTGTTTTTGTGATTGTTTTAATAACGTATTGTAGATTACAACTTATGTAGATAATTAATTTATGTGAATTTGTGCAATATAGTGAAGCTTCTTTATAATAAATTTTTACTTAATAGCTTACTAGAGGATATTAAATTTAGTTAATTAATCTGTAACTTACCAGGTGTACAAATATTTTTGTTATTAAATTATAATGACAAATGGATTAAACTATTTTTCGCCAAGTTTTTGTATTTCGATCCTCCCTCCTCTTAATATATGGGGTATCAGGCTGTTACGCGGATAATAAAATAAAGCTTTAAAAAAAAACTTTAATTAAGTTACACACAAAATAAAATAAATGAATGAACTTATCAAAAAATAGGGCAACCGTCCGTTAGAAATTCCGATGCAGACTGACTCGAGCTCGGATTTGGCTCAGGGATTTGAGCTCAGGAATGTGAATGGCTTGCACCCGTCAGCACAAACCCTTACTATTTCTGAATATAACAAGGCGATGCTTCTGCGCTCGCCCACTCTCTCGGTGACGCTGTCAAAGCCTCTAGAGCTAACAGCATTAGTTCGAGTTCGAAAAAAAATATATATGGGGCATTTAACTTCAAGCAGGCAGTGAATAAAGTGTGAGGTGAATTTTGTTTAAAATTTGGCTAATTGAACATGTATAGGGCGTGAATGCTCAGATATTTTTTTAAACAATGATTTAAGCAATTTAGAAAATTCGAACCAGGAAGGATTCAAGATGGAACGTATTTTCGAAACGATAGTGATTGCTTGAGACTATTAAAGGTTTTCTTTAAAATTAGAAAAAAATACATTTGCATATAATGTAAAATAACGTACTGTTACTATCCCACTGCTGGGCAAAGCCTTCTCTCTACGTTTTTGGAGAAGGATTGGTAGGTTACACATATCCCGAGAATTCTCTACATATGCAGATTACACTCACGATGTTTTCCTTCTGTGTGCAATTATCAATTAAACATAAGTTTTAATAGAAAAACTCATTGCTTGCTTGCCCAGAGTTTGAACCCGTGATCTCCTCGAATGAGTCGCACGGTGCAAACGCTTCACAGCTGATGTTATTTTTTAGACCGGAAATATATTAAAAATCAGATTTAGATTTTTTCTAACTTCGCGTAGTGTTAGAAATTTTATTTTTACACTAAAATATAAGTTGTTATATAGAAATATCTTGTCGAAAAAATTTCTCGATCTCGATTTTTTTAGATGTATGAATATATAGTACGCGACGTGTTCCGTTAAATGTGGCAAGACACGCCAACCGAAGAAAAATTGGAAATATTGTGGTTTTTCTTTTTTATCTACCTCGTTACTTATTAAAATAATAATTTAAAGAATTAAAATATTTTTTATTAGGAAAGACGGTTAACCTGTGGTTAACTACTGTAAGTATGAACATATAGTTTTAGATCGAAGTAAATAAATTTTCATATTTAACCTATGGACGTCCACTTTACATAGTTCCCTTAAAGGGAGCTCAACACACAATCTTGTGCCGCTTTGATCCAAATAAAGGTAAACAAATAAACAAATTAAATTTTATTATAAATAAACACGTACACATAAAAAGTTGTTTAATAATATACAAACATAGGTCTATAGTATGTACAAAATTAAAATATATCGATCGGAAGTTACATATTTTCAAATAAAATTATTAGATGTATGAGACAAACATACGCCATATGACCGCTACTGACGCAGTTTTTTTAGTATAGAGGAGGCTCAAGGCAGCAGCTTATTAGTTGGGCATTGTAAAGTTACTTTACGAGTGCTACTCCAAGGTTGCAGGCGCTCTAATGAATCTATAAAATTACTTATAAAATAGTATCACAAAAAAATGTCACATTTTTACTATCTAATAATATATACGTAAAATGCATCCATGTTGATATAATTACATACTTTAATAGTTTATATGTAAAAAGAAGCTATTCGAACTTCGAAATTTAAAAATTGCCAATATATTTTTAAAATAAATAGTAATGAAATAATCGGAATTAGTACATAGTTTTTTTTTTTTTTTTTTTTTTTTTTTTTTTTTTTTTTTTTTTTTTTTTTTTTTTTTTTTTTTTTTTTTTATATATATATATATATATATATATATATATATATATATATATATATATATATATATATATATATATATATATTACTAACAAAGTGGACCATGGTTGTCTGAAATAATGATTTATTATTATTTATTATTATTATAGGCAATATTATATAACAACTCATCAATAAATAAAATCTATAACGTAACAAAATATAGTTTAGAATATACCATAATTTTCTATAATATAGCGTAATTATTCTAACAGAATAAATAAAATAATACACGTAAAGTCTGAACACTGGTCACTCACAAACATAACCTTTAACCTTTCCACCAAAGAGGAGATGTTATTTAACCACCACTCAAATATCGTCATTTCGACTTCTCTCCGCTTATCTTAAATGATATCTGATTGGTATTCAAAACGCATCTCTTCTCGTCTTTGGTGGACAGTGGGCCTTACACTTTAAGAAATATTGAAATAATTACAGGGGCGTATCGCAATGTACTCACTAAAGAATAAGGTAAAACAATGTATGCATGATGTCCACTATGTCAACATTACCTAAGAACACACAATAATTTGGCTATTAATACAATAATTTGGACACTTTCGTAATTGAAGTAGTAATAATTCCTAGTTTATATTAATACTTAAATAAGAAATTGGTGACTATTTTTTTGGTTAGATATTAATACTTAAGTTTTCGATGATTTAATTTCGTCATAGCTATATCTACAGTTTAGATCGAGTGCATAAATAATGATTTTTAAACATTATATATCTTAATTAATATCTCAGTAATTTTTATTATAAACGCCTTATATATTTAGGGTCTTAAATTGCCATTTTTTGTTTTCTTTTAACCATTACCATTTAATATTGTTACTGTAATTTCCAGTATTCTTTGATTAAGGATTCCCATTTAGGCTTCGAAACGATTCTTAACATACTTATATACATAACATATGAAATCTTACTATGGCTATATTTTCTATGAATAAGGCCGTTTGTTACAGCAACTACTTAAATAATTTGTCATTAATCTGATACCACTTCGATTAGTGGCAATTTGTCTTCTGTATTTGACCTTACATTATTAACAGGATTTTTCATGTACATTGCAACTGCAACGATAACTAAGCATATTGACATAATGGTATACCACGTAATAAGTATTTTAAAAAGTATATAACATACAACTGCTGTTATTATTAACTCTAAAGCACTGGCATATGTTTTTAAAATTGAATTTAGATTCTTGAGAAAGAAGCTAGTGACTATTCCTACAATGGCACTATTGACTGTGATAAGAATTACAAATATGTCACCTAAAGAATAAAAGTCGTCAAATATAGTAATCAGTTCACCCTTATACATTAATATGAAAAAGTTGCAAATAACTGAGTCAAGATACATAAAAACATTTTGCAGAAAAATATCTACATTTGACCCTTTTGTTTTTAATAAATACTCATTGTAAGTGCCAGCTAAACAAGAGCAAAAGTTTTGGAAGTTGATCGACAAAAAATATATGTTGAATATTTGTGACCAGATATCATTTTCATCTGCTCCCTTCATAGCAGCAGCGTCAAAATTCTTAATCATACATCCCAGCGTGAGAATTCCTAGAGAGATCCATTGGATGACAGTAAGTTTCTTTTGAAACAAAAACTGAAAGTTATAAATACATGTTTAGTATAAATTTTAAATTTTTTGAAATTATTGACATTATTGAATACTAGTAATCGCCCGCGGCTCCGCCCGTGTGGCAAGATTAAAACCGTAATTGAGTCTTTTGATAACCATAAGAAATGGTTAAAGTAGTTTAACCTTAAAAGCTAGACATATACTGTCGCGGACTTTTATATCGAACTTTTAGAGGGGCAAAATTTTGTAATACATGAATTTTGAATAACTATGACCGTTTACTCGGTGCACGCAAGGAAAGCTTAAAAATTTCGCCGTTTTCGTAATATTTTTTATTGCTGCTCCTCTCCTATTCATCTTAGCGTGATGTTATATAGCCTATAGCATTCTTCGATTAATAGACTATCTTACACTGAAATAATTTTTAAATAGGTCCAGTAGTTCCTGAGATTAGCGCGTTCAAACAAACTCTCTCAGCTTTATATATTAGCATAGATATCTTTTCATAAAGCATAATCAATTGTATATGTAGGTACTTCTATCAAATACTTTAAACAATGTAAACTTTGAAAAGCCGTTAGCTTTGTAGTGAAGGATCGAAATGTTAGAAGTGAAATGCTTAAGGAATCTAATATATTAAAGTTGATCAGGCTTAAAACTATATCCGTATAAAATGCTGTCCAAACACTTTATGTTACTTAATAAAAGTTACAATGGGTATAAAAGTTATCCTTAAAAGATTGATATATACCATCGCGTACTTTTTGTACACCTATAAAAAGGAATATACCCACGTTACATTCTTTTTATATATCTAAAACGGATTAGGCAGCGTTTTTGATGAAAGCTTCGATGGCTTGACACTTTCCATTTATAACAATTATCGTCATATTTCCACCAAATCCGTCCAATAGTTTTCAAGTACAGTACGCAAAGAAACAAACAGTCACTGTGGGAAACTAATAATATGTATAGATGTGAGCCGTATACATATACTTTAATAATTGTACCAAAATTTATCAATGTTTAAGCAGATTAGCCCTTAGAGTGTAAGAAACACAAAGTCTCGCATTTATAATATTTGTATGGAACATATTACATAGTATCAATATTTTATATTACTATATATTTTCATACAACAACATATTTTCCTCGATCTCAGCCAACTAAATTAATTAAACAGACTGTTTACTGTTATGATGCATAATATTTATACATCTCTCTTTTCCTGTTAGAAAATATTGTATTCATGTATCTTTTTACATGTATTTCTACCTTTTTTACACAAGCAACATTGAAAAAAAAAATATTCTAATGGTCTTAGTTTACTTTTGGTTGAAACGAGTGCATTTTTATAATAGGTAATATCTGTTTTTTTATGACCACATGCCAATTACTAGTTTTAACCCTATATGGGCCCATGTAACTTGGTCACATTTCAATTGATCGGCATTTTAGAAAATAATTATAACTTTTTTAAGAGAGGTCGTAGAAACCTAGCTCTATGACGATTGACAACCAAAATTAGTCTTCAATACTATTGTTAGGATTGTAATCCTGAAACAACGAATTAATTATTCGTTCCTCATTTTTTTGGATCTAACATAAAAATTTGGCACATGAAAGTTTAATAAAGACGCAATGTGAATAAGTTTTATTGAATTCCCATTTATTATTATAATTAAATAAGAATATCCCAATTGTTATAGCTTAATTTGATTTGATAATGGTTTATACATCATCTTCCTGCCCTTATCCCACTCTAAGTGGGGTCGGCACAACATGTTATAAACATGCCGTCACATGATTTGGCTGCGTTTTTACGACCGGCCGCCTGCCTGACGTCAACTTACCTCTGTCGTATTTTACGACACCTCGGTAAGTAAGAGGGTGGTCTATTCTACTAAACCGGATACCACACGGTGGGTCAACTTACCTTAGTCGCCTTTTACGACACCTCGGTAAGAAAGAGGGTGGTCTATTCTACTCAGCCGGATACCACACGGCGGGTCGACTCACCTTAGTCGCCTTTTACGACACCTCGGTAAGAAAAGAGGGTGGTACTATTCTATTCAGCCGGATACCACACGGCGTTTGATAATGGTTTATACGTACCAGTAAAATAATAAAAAAAAAAAAAATCAATATCAATTCAATATATATAATAAAATCGTAGAGGTGCTAAAATCTGTACATTTGATATTTTTACGAAAAAATTAGTGTCGTCGTCTCAAAACACGCTTCTAAACATGAAATAATAATTTTTAAAATTTTTGTCTGTTTCTCTGTTTGTCTGTATGTCTGTGCGTTTGTTCCCGTTAATCTCAGAAACCGCTGATCCGATTTGAACGCGGTTTTCACTTATATGTAGAAAAAAGCCTCACTTAACATATAGGGTATAATCTATTTAAATCGGTCAACAAATAAAAAAGATATGTCAATTTTAAGTTGAAAGGTCGTATACTGCGATACTAATATTTGCATTTTTTTCCGTTTTTCGCCGTTCCTGAAGCGATTTTCATACTGGATTACAAATACTACCATATCTAAGAGTAGTACAAATATTTTTATGAGAACTAGGCCGGTCTGAATAAGCTGTGATGGCCTTAATAAGCTGTGATGGCCTAGCGGTGCGACCGTGTGAATCTCTAGAGACGATCATGGGTTCAAACCCGGGCAGACACCAATGAGTTTTTCTATTAAAACTTATGTGTCTAATTGATAATTGCAATTTATCACACGCTTTTCGGTGAAGGAAAACATCGTGAGGAAACCTGCATATCTCTAGAGAATTCTGGGGATATGTGTAACCTACCAATCCGCATTGGAGCAGCGTGGTAGGTCTTAGCTCCATCCCTTCTCTCCAAAAATGGAGAGAGGAGGCCTATGCCCAGCAGTGGGATAGTAACAGGCCGTTACTTACTTTTTTACTTTAGGCCGGTCTGAAGCTTATTTTTTTTGAAGAATTTCATATTTTTTATTCCAGTTTTTAAGGCACTGTGCGGTTGTTCCCGCTAATCTCAGAACCCGCTGATTCGATTTGAAAACTGTTTTCACTTATATGTAGCAGAATGCCTCACTCAACATATAGGGTATAATTTATTTCAATCGGTCAGCAAATAAAAAAGATATGTCAATTTTAAGTTGAAAGGTCGAATACCATGATACTGGTACTTGAATTTCTTTCCGTTTCTCGCTGTTCCTGAAGCGATTAGCGACTGGATTACATATACTACCATATCTAAGAGTAGTACAAATATTTTTATGAGAACTAGGCCTGTCTGGAGTTGATTTTTTTTTTGAAAAATTTCACATTTTTATTTGAGTTTTTTAGGCATAACAATAGTGTAACTTACACTGTTCGATAGTCATTATACACGCACGGGCTACCAAAACTGAATGGTGCGTCACACTAACAGGTAGGATGCAAAAGTAAATATTTCGTCTTCCCAAGTTGTTTGAAACTTTTTATTCATTGAAGGCATTTATTTGAAATTTTAAATGAAAAAGTAATATTATATGAAGAAACGTATAATTAAAAAAAATATTTATTATTTATGTAAGTAAAGAGTGGGAGATAGTAACATATCTCCCATTCTGGGCAAAGCCTTCTCTCTCCCTTAAGAAGGCGACCTATCTACCATGCTACTCCAATGCGAATTGGCAGGTTCAACATATTCCAGAAAATGTATAGGGATATGTATCCGCCGTGTGGTATCCCGCAGAATAGAATAGTACCACCCTCTTTTCTTACCGAGGTGTCGTAAAAGGCGACTAAGGTAAGTCCACCCGCCGTGTGGAATCCGGCTGACTAGAATAGACCACTCTCATGTCTTACCGAGGTGTCGTAAAAGGCGACTAAGGTAAGTTGACTCACCGTGTGGTATCCGGTTAAGTAGAATAGACCACCATCTTTCTTATCGAGGTGTCGTAAAATACGACTAAGATAAGTTGAAGACAGGCAGGCGGCCGGTCGTAAAATACGTAGCCAAATCATGTGGCAACATGTTTATAACATGTTGTGTCGACCAAACAAAACCGAAACATACAAAAACTTTATTAAAATAACTTTTTCGACGTAATGTAAACAGCTTAATATATAACCTATTTCTTTAATTTACAGAATATAAAGAGAAAAACCTACCTCGACATATAGCCATTAATTGTGCTAAATTTCATCAATATTGTTTCATCGGATAGACCATGAAAACATAACAGTTAGACTTTCACATTGATAATATTAGTTATTTATTTATTTTAGTAAATAACCCATCATCATCCTCCTGCTCTTATCCCACTCTAAGTGGGGTCGACACAACATGTTATAAACATGTTGTCATATGATTTGGCTACGTATTTTACGACCGGCCGCCTGCCTGTCTATTTTAATCAACCGAATACCACACGGTAGGTCAACTTACCTTAGTCGCCTTTTATGACACCTCGGTAAGAATCATTCCTTACCTAGGTGTCGTGACCAACCTCATGGTTGGTCTATTCTACTCAGCCGGAAACCACACGGCGGATCGACTTACCTTAGTCGCCTTTTACGACCCCTCGGCAAGAATTGAGGGTGGTACTATTCTATTCAGCCGGATATCACACGGAGTTTTAGTAAATAACCCATATGACTAATATTAATTATACATTTTGATAACTCAGTTAAATTTATCCAGTAAACAGAATCCAAAATATATAAAAACTTTCTTTAAATAACTCTCTACGTAAGCCAAACAACTTGATATAGAACCTTTTTCAAATTACAGATTCAACTTGACTTTGAAAAAAACAAAAATCGCGATTAAAAAAACTTTGATAGACTGATAATACTGGGGTTTTTCAATGTCATTCAATTCCTGTTGAATTAACAGGATTTCTACAGCCTAAATGTTACCCGTGTGGATAAGGAAGAATTGTGAAAATTTTTATTGATAATGGTTTATCAGATTCGCCGTGAAAACGTAACAAACAGACACACAGACATACACATTTATAATATTAGTAACGATTAGGGGAGTATATAGAACCAGTAGAAACTTAGTAACAGTTATGGTCATTTTCTATAAATTTACAAAAAACTTTATTAACAAAAGTAATACTAAAATTATTTTGCTATAATCCGCGATGAAATTAAACTTTTAAATCTACTTTATAAATCACTCTTTCTGTTGAATAAAACCCGTAAATTAGTTGTTAAGTTCATTGTAAGCAGACAGACGCTGCGGGGACATTGTTTCATAATATGAAGTGTAAAAATTTTTAATGACGTTTCGGTCATATATGACCATGGCTTTATTAAATCAGGCATCATTCAAATTAACCCCAAGAATGATGGAGATATTTGCAGGGTTGACAGAGGGTACTTTTTATTCCGGGACTGAGGTCCCCGCGCACGAAGTCGCGGGCAAAAGCTAGTTGATAATAAAGTTATTTAGATAATCATTTCTTGCATTTAAGTACACATTACAGTTACAAATAAGAAAAGGTGAATGACTATGCTTGTCTGACAATGTCGTATCAATCTAGACAAGATCAAGAGATACAAGTATTTTTTGATAAGCAATTAGTGTATATCAAATAAATCAATTATAAAAAGTGCTATCATCGTAAATCAATTTAATTTAAAATGCATTATGTATTAAAAGAAATATGTCCAAACAAAAAGCCTTTCTATATTTTGTGTCTACGAAGTTGTAATTAAATGTTATTGCTTGTACTATTTTTACATGGTGAATTGTAATAATGATAAAAGTAGTCAAACAAAAGTCTTAATCTATACTTATATCATAAATGATAAGGTCTGTCTGTCTGATACGTTTTCAAGGCAAATCCAACGGACCAATATTGATGAAATTTGGCAAAATTAAAACTTATACACTGAACTAACATAGAGAATGAAAACGTACCGTTTTTCTTACGAAAACAAAGAACAAATATTGCATTACTGAGAAGTCCTACTTGAACGCTTAAGTTGACGCGATCGAAAACGCGGATTACTGGCTATCTATAATTATTGTTATATTTAACCAATTTTACACATAACCTTTCAGACGTATAACGAATCTTTTTTAATTTTCTTAAGCGTTTTTGTTTAGGCTATGTGACATGTAAATTATATGACCACAAGTAAGAACATTGATGTCCTACCAACATAAAGTACCTGATGTAAATTACTAAACGATTTGTTAAAAAGCAGCGTAAATTTATGGTAGATAAGTTAAGGTATAACTATTTTGGTTATATCCTAACTTTTATTTTATTCTACAATCATATATACTTTATAATATTTAAGTTTTTTAGTTATAATATTTAAGGATTTTATTATTATTACTATAACATATTTTAATGTACTATCGAATTGTAATTTTTTATTAAGTCCCTTCATTTGCATGTTAAATTGTTATGAGTTAATGCAATATTTGGAAACTGTTTTTGGTTTATGTTTGGCTTATATGTTTATAATGTAAATAATTATTATAGTACTGTTTGTTTCCATAATATAAATAAATTAATTAATTAATTATCAAATGGGTGCATTTTCTTCAAGGCAAATTCTAAATTCCATTACTCGCGTGTTTGCCATTTTACGTGTCACTGGCAGGATGAATGGCGCCTTATTTGCGTATAATCACAACTTTGATTAATGTTATAACTTTTGGATTACAATTTGGGTTAGAGAGGTAATAAAAGCAAAGTAGCAACCTGTTACTAGCCCACTGCTGGGAATAGACCTCTTCTCTCCGTTTTTAAAGAGAAGAATTGGACCATTGGCTGAGACCTCCCCAATGTGGATTGGTAGGTTACACATATCTTCAGAATTCTCTAGAGATATGCAGATTTTCCTCACGATGTTTTTCTCCACCGAAAAGCGTGTGATAAATTGCAATAATCAACTAGACACATAAGTTTTAATAGAAAAACTCATTGGTACCTGCCCGGGGTTACAGCTGGGCTATCGCAACTTTTTAGAAAGAGGTGATTGGTCTTCCATTAAAATTTTAAGGTCAGTAATTAACAACAAAAAAACATATATTTCATTGAACATTATGACATTAAACGAGAGGACACACGTATCTAGTCGTGTGTCCTCTCAGCGGGCCATATTGAGATTAAAAACCATGCAATCGGCGGGAACGAACAGTGCCAACAGATATAAACGCGTTTAGATTTTATCAATATGGTTTCCGACATTGGGACAGCGTTGCTAGTTATTGAACTAGAGAAGTTCGATATAAACAGAAAATGTAACTATAATATAATTTTAATAGCTATGCCCGCGGCTAAGTCGTTGTGGAAATCGGGGTATCACAATTTTTGTCTATTTCAATTTATATAAAACCGTAATGTAACTTACACTTTCCTCAAGAATTGCACTATTTTAAGTAAAATCCGTATAAAAATCCAACCAATAAATTTTGAGAAAAACGATCGCATACCAACTGACAGCTTTTGTGAAACTTTGTATTATAAAATTTATAGATATCTTTTTTTTTCTTTTATAAAAGTTTACTAGCAATTTTGGTTACAAATTATTACTAAACTTATTAAATCTTCCAGCTAAGCTAAATGCTTGTGTTAGGAGTGGGTTCACGTCGGTAGTATAATGGCCGGGATTCGAAGTCACGACCTCTCTATCGCAAATCCTTTATCCTAACCCGCTAAATTCACTACCGCCGGTTCCTAATATAATTATATATACTAGCCCTCCATTTCACGTCTCCCTAATCCTTGGTCTGACCTCACAGGAGGTCATATTCAATCATATTGGAAATTAAAAAAAAAAGTACTATCTACATGCCGGACAGCTTTACTTAAATGTCTGACAGTCATCGTTACATTCTATTAGTATAAATATCGCTTCGAGGAATACAGTATTTAATTTACGCTGATAAGATATCTATAGATAATTGAATAATTACTACTACTAGTTTAAAACAAGACTGCCATTAAAGAAATATTAGTATAAGCTTTATTAGAAAGAAAGGCTGTGATGCGAACCCGTGTAACTCTTTTGGAGATGGTCCCACGGGCACCAATGAGTTTTTCTATTAAAACTTATATTTCTAATGAAAAATTGCAATTTTCGATTAAGGAAAACATCGTGAAGAAACCTACATATCTCGGGAGCAGCAGTGGGATAGTAAGAGCCCGTTATTTTATTGTATTAGAACCAAATGTATTTAAACCAAACATTATTATTTTGGAACACTTTTAAACCTTTTAGCATTTTTGGCACCATTTTTTGAAACTTCTTTGAAACAAGCCTTGTTGGCGTAACGCTAAAGGCACGCGATAGTTGTGAAACTATCGCAGGCTCAAAACAATCATTTATTAGTATAAATATAGTCATAATTTTAAGAATTAAGTGCTTCATTGATATTTATAATTTATCTTAAAAACTTGCAAATCCCTAAATAGTTCCATGAATATGTGTAATTTAAAATTTATACTGAAGCATCATGATGGGCGTTATTTCCAATCTTAATAATATGGTAAGTTTTATCGGAAAGTTTCTATCCCACTGCTTTGAATGCCTCTTCTCTCCGTATTTGGAGAGAAGGATTGGAGCTAAGACCTACCACACTGCTTCAATGCAGAATGGTAGGTTACAAATATCTCCAGAAGTGAGGAATCTTCCGTGAGGAAATCTGCATATCTCTAGAGATATGCAGGTTTCCTCACGATGTTTTCCTTCACTGAAAAGCGTGTGATAAATTGCAATTATCAATTAGACACATAAGTTTTAACAGAAAAACTCATTGGTGTCTACCCGGGTTTGAACCAGTGACTTCCTCGAAAGAGTCGGCACAGTGTTACCGCTGGGCTACCACAGCTTTATCGGAAAGTAATTAAAGAAAATTAAATGAATTGTGTAACAAAAAATTTGTAGGATACTTTTCTTGACATAAATCAAAGGTTGTTTGACTTAGCATTTATTATCAACTAGCGGCCTGCCCCTGCTTCGCAACGGGTATAAAATATATATCCCATGTCAGTCAGTGTAAAAAAAAATGATTAAAATCGATCCAGTAATTTTGATTTATTCATTACTGCCCGTGGCCCGCAAGCGTTAAATTTGAATTTCCTCTCCCTATACCAAGAGGATTTCCTGCTGTGTATCTTTGGAATATTTAAAGTCATATAGTACATTTTTACTTATTTTCTTTTACATATTTTTACCTATGTATTTTATTTTTACAATTAATTACAGAATGTCTTTAAACAAACTCTTAAAAGATTCGAAGTGCTATAGTGTGAAGCGCGGCGTCCTCACGGCATTTTAAATCTGTAATATCTCCGAAAATGTTCACTTAAATTACATGCTGTAAACGGCCATATTGATCTATATTAAATCAACAATTTATTTAAGGTACTTAATTGGATAAGGATTAATGCTGTATTGTATAAAAATTGCTTTGAACATAAGGCATTATGTTTCGTAAAAAGTAAATGACAAAAAATGCTATTGTGGGTTATCCATAAGAGATAGACATATACCATCGCGGACTTTTCTGTAGACCTTTTCAAGGTGTACAAATACTTAGTACATCATTTTAATAAATTTCGTAGGGTTTAGCCTGCGTTTGCAATGTAAGCGGAAAAAAAATGTAATTATTTACAGAAACCTCAAAAATTACAGTATTTCTCTACTCCGTATTGACTTCACTACATATTATAAAACAAAGTCGCATTCTTTGTCCATATATCCCTATGTATGCATAAAACTTTAAAACTACGCAACAGATTTTTTTAATAGATGATAGAGTGATTCCAGAGGAAGGTTTGTACGTATAATAAATAAATAATAGCCTTCAATACGGAGTATAGAAATAATGTACCCACAATAGCATTTTTGTCATTTCCTTTTTACGAAAAATAATGCCTTATTTTTGAAGCAATTTTTATACAATCCTTATCCAATTAAGTACCTTAAATAAATAGTTGATTTAATATAGATCAATATGGCCGTTTACAGCATGTAATTTAAGTGAACATTTTCGGAGATACTACAGATTTAAAATGCCGTGAGGACGCCGCGCTTCGCCCTATAACACTTCGACTTTAGGAGCTATGTCGCTCTTTCAAGAGTTTGTTTAAAGACATTCTGTAATTGTAAAAATAAAATACATAGGGAAAATGTAAAAGTAAGTAAGTAAAAATGTACTATATGAATTTAGATATTCTAAAGATAGCAGGAAATCTTCTTGGTATAGCGAAAGGAAGTTGTTTTTCTCAAAATTTAACGCTTGCGGGCCACAGGCAGTAATGAATAAATCAAAACTACTGGATCGATTTTAATCATTTTTTTACACTGACTGACATGGGATATATATTTTTTACCCGTGCGAAGCAGGGGCAGGCCGCTAGTTGTTTTATAATATGAAGTGACTAACATTTCAGTAGTAAAAAAAACTGTCATTGACACTTGAAAAAAAAATTTGACCTATTGCCACCAAACTTTACAGCAACATCTGCTGGGTCCATCTATAGATTATCTGTCAATTTCATTGAAATCGGTTCAATAATCCTGTGTTAATAAGGGACATACAGACAAAATTTCATTTTATATATAAGATATATAGTATTTTTATATAGGCATATAAACAATTAACATACCTGAAATATTAATGCTGTCAGAACTACTCTGAACTGCAGGAGAATATAATAAGATGTTGGATCATAATGGGATAAATTTATAAATGATAGATTGTTGTAAAAACAATATAACAGAGATGGTATGAAGTAGTATAGAAGCAAATTGTAATTTATAACAATAGCTTTAAATAGGTTTGGTTTATTTCTGAAACAAATTAAAATACATTAATCAGGTAATACAATTAAGTTCAGTCAATCATAATAAGTACACAAATCTCTTTCTCAATTTAGCATGTTAACCATAAATTTAATATTGTATGCTACCTCAGATAATAAAAAGGACCATTAACATTAACTAAGGTTTTAGTTACATAAAATTAAAAATAGAACATAAAATTGGAAGTGTTTTGAAAGAAGCAAAAAATCTTTAAATACACCTTTGAAAAAAAAAATTAAATACACCTTCGAAGAGGATCTATTGCAAATGTAGTTTAAGTTGAATAGTGTATGATAAAAAATTAATTACAATGAAAATAAAAAGGTAAATCGAAGTGTATTGTGCAATATTCACAATAAGGATTTTTGGTGATAGTTTTGACAGTCTAGACTCTAGAGCAGTGTTTCCCAATCTTTTTTGGTCCATGCCCCACATTAAAAATTATTTTGCCCCCTATGCATACATAAATATTAATATTATAATATATATGTTATATTAATAATATATATTAATAATATTAATATTCAAAATTGAATTGACCACTTAAAGAACATAAATAATTTAGGTTTTAGGAAGAACTTGCTTTTTTTTTGTTAAATTTGGCACCGAAATCTAGCCTGGCACTTAATTGGCCCAGAGCGAAAGGCTTAAACTCGTGTCGGGTTGCCCCCCCTTAACCATTAAATTGCCCCCCTGTGGGTCGTGGGCCCCACGTTGGGAAACACTGCTCTAGAGGGAGGATTTAATATAGCATTAACAATGAAATAGATGAATGATCTGTAAGTATCATTTTGTATTAGATATAGTTGACCAGACTATGAAGAAATGAAATGATAAGTTTAGGGAAAAATTGGGGAGAAATTTCAGAAAGAATTTTTAACTTCCACATAGGATTGATATTTTATTAGTACAGTTAATAATTTCAAAATTGAAAAAATATTCTAAACCCATTTCTGTAGACATTTTCTGATTCATGATCAAAAATTGATTAAAAAAATTAAATTTTTAAGTAACAGTTAAAGTAGATTTGATTTAGTATCTTAAGAAAAAATCTCAGAGATGTTACAAAATTATTAATTTACTTAGATATGTAGAAAAAAGTTTCATATCTAAAATTTTATTTAAAATTAATATTTCCATTTAAACTAGTGTCCTCTTTTTTTTTATCAAAACAAATAAATCAATAAAAGTTAAAGAATAATAAATTACAACATTCTAAAGGGTTTCAAAAACTACAACTGTGTATTTTAAGTATTTCTTTACATTTTGATACTTACTTTCTTTTAAATGTATATAATGCACCAGATATGACCAATTTTAATAATTCAGAGAGAAAAACAACCAGAGTTGTATTATAATCATAAACTCCATTTTCAGTTTTTGACGCTGTTATAAATACACCTTAAATGAAAAATCAATGAAACAATTAACAATTATTCGTGAACTACCTCTAATGTGTAATTAACTTTGCGAAAAAACGCCTACTATTATAAATTATAAATAAAATGTTATTCATAAATAATGTTTATATTTTAATTTAACAAAAACATCTGAACGGGCTTTATTGCGCGATTTTTAATTTAAAATATCTAAAAAGAAAATTAAATGGTTTTTATTGCTTGCTAATTATCAATTACTAAAGTATATTTACCTTGGAATACGAACAATATTATGTATAAAGAAAATACTATAAAAGATTCTTTATTTGGAAATAATTTCTTCCATTCATTCATTTTTGTTGTTTTCAATACTTTTTATTGATACTTTCAAAGTTTCATTAAATACTTTAATTCTTTTACGCCTGCTCGACATTCACATCATTCACATTCACATCATTTTATAGTTATTAGTTAGTAATCTATGATAGTAGAGGTGTTATGAATATAATAGTAATAGGTTTATGGAATATAATACAGCCCACCTAATACCGTATTATAATACGCTATATAAAAGTAACCTGTTACCAGATAATAGTCAAATAATAGCTGTCCAAGAGAATAGGGTCGATATCGGTCGCCGTGTGCGTGGCGATCGCCGGAGCGCTGCCTGTTCCGCATAATAGGGACTATTCCGTAACAGGCTAGTATTTGACTGTTACTTAATAATAAGGACTATTCCGTAACAGGCTAATACGGTAATACCCGTATTTAGAACTTCAGTAGTAGCGAGTCACCAACTGTGAGCGAGAAATCGGGATTTGATTTGCTAAATACATGTCAGGCTTTGTTTAAATGCGCCTTGGGATGGTTACTAAGTAAGTGAGCAATGTGCGAGTGTACACTACGATAATCTATTGTACTAAACTAATATTGAATATTGTAATGAAATAATATATAATATTGTAATAAGAAATTATATTTAGTTACACACACACGTCGGGTTTCATGTTAACGCGCATTTGTACTACTAAAATTTATAGTATATAATTATAAATATAAAATATAATCACTGGTGAAACAGTAGTGGAGAAGCAGTAGATTTTTGCTTCTGCACTAGCACCGTCCTATTTGGTTACAATTGGACTATTTGGTTACAATTTTGTTGCATTTAATATTTAATATGGTTAATTATAGCTGTCGGAAATCAAACCCGCTAATAAATAAAATGCACTTCGTGCACGCCGCTGCGCCAGCTAGGTCGCTAAAAATCATCTCGGAGAGTCGGGAACAGTTGGAGGTGGCTCTTTACTAAAACTTTTACCATAAAAAACAATATGTATATTTAATGCTACAAGTCGGGTTATGTATGAATGCTGCATAGGTTGGTTAAAAAGAAAACAAAAAATAGACTAAATCTTTAAAAACGCAAAAATTTGTTTCTTTTAATCGGCATGTGTACAAGTTGCCTATGTTTACTTGTTATTGTTACCTTTTGTAAAGAATAGTTTGAAAAAATTAAACTAGTTTAACATTTGGTTGCAACATGCATAATGCAAATCCTTGCATCGGGTAAACAATAGTTTTAATATTATTAGAAATATAAAGGATTTTAATAGTAAATAAATAAAATTTGGTATAAAGATATCTCGCAGATAGAAACAATTGATGTTTTTAAATGTAGATATGTAATATAAGACAAGTTAACAATATTTTTAAATGATAAATCATTCATATAACCACAAAAATAAAAAATAAAAACATTTGAATGAACAGAAAAATATAAAAACTATAATTACTTATCAATTATTGTACATAAGGTGTACAATAATTGATAACTAGTTATTAGTAACTTTTTAAATACGCCAACATAACCTTTAACAGTCCTAAGCCTGTTAAAAGTATGAAGAAAAATTTAATCGCCATCTCACTAAAATAATATGTCAGGTCACGGAATAGGCTATTACTATAATAGTCAGTGAAAAAATAATACATCATATTTTATACCCTAATATGAGAAAGCTATTATATCACATAAAAGTATTATTCAAATATCATCCTAATATAACACCTGTAGTTCATAGTTGAACACAAAATATCTTCAAAATTCATAGTTAATATGAGTGTTGCCAAAAGTTAAAGCACATTTCCACCAGATTCAACTTTTTAAACCCTCTAACAAACAGAAATTCTACACTCATGCAAAATTTTCCACTAAAACAATTTTTATTTTATGAAAGAAAATAAGTATACAAATTATTAGTTTACTTTATTATTACTTATAAAAAAAATAACAAATTAATGCTACAAACTTTACATTTCGCTACTCGACCCATGGTATTTTCGATAACTACGACCAAATCTTTTAAATATGAGTCTTGAAGCCAAGAATCCTGCAACTAGTGCGTATATTATGGTTTTGACATAATTATGTGTAAATATGCGGCGTGGCGACGACTCCTTGGAGAGATTAATAGTTACTGGCAATACAGAAGGCAAAAGACCTAGAGGCCGCTCACCAACTAGGTGGTCTGACCAACTGCGCCAGTCCTGCACGTCCGCCAAATTTTATGAGTTAGCAACAATGGCCACCAACAGAAGCAGGTGGAAACGAATTATCCACTCGAGGATAATATCTAGCCAGGACCACGATCTTCAGTAATGAAGTACGACTAGAGAGAGATGTGTAAATAAACCCATCCGCAAAGTTAACACAAACAACACATAAACTTCCCTGAACGGTGAACGCTTCCAACTTCTAAGTGTAAATATTTTTTAGAAAACAAATGAGGTGAGAAATTTGCGCGTATAAAGTGTAAGTATTTATTAGTGAAAATATTTGGTGGGAATACACCAAATATTTTCATATTTACTACATAAAGAAATGTAGAATCATTCTTGCCAATGCCTACTCAAGAAAAGTAAATATATATGTATGAATATTAATGAAGTAAAACGAACAAGTATGTATAGATCATCAAAAAGGGAAGTGAATCTAACTTTTTATTACTATTTTACTAAACCACTAAAAACTCCACTAGCCACTAAAAGCAATTTTTCGTCACTAAATGGGGAGTTACAACCACCAGTTTTAGTGGAAAATTCACTAAGTTGGCAACGCTAGACTTATTATAAACTTTATGTTGAAATTGTTTTGGGCATGAACAATGACCATTGACTCTCTATTACATAAATTTATAGTTATCAGATTTCTGTCTGTGCATAAACAAGGGATGTTAAAAATAAATGATTTTTATATTAATCAATTATTTTAATATAATTTTTGAAACATAATAGTTAGATTTTTTAAAATTGATTATGTTTATTATTTTTTTCTTTGCTTATTCCTTTTTTAACCTTCATTTTTGTTATGATATGCATTTGCTCGATTGCTCGATGATACCTATGTAGCCAAACTACAAATATTAATAAAATTTCGCAAACAGTGCAACAAAAACAGCAATTTTTATTCGTACTAGTTTAAATACGTGAGGCGATTGAAATAAGCCGTCACCCGAATTTTAACAGAGACTGTGGATGGGCACTGCCTCCAGCGTGGAAACCTATTTTTGGCACTACCGTTACTACTAAAGACCTATTGGAATCGGACACTGTCGCGCACTGCGAGCTGCTACACGCAGTTCCCGCCGCTATAGCGCCGCGTAAAGAGCTCATGAATAAGAGCCCCGTATGGGCTTGTAACTAGTCGGACTCATCCGATAAAAAAAGACGTGAGTATAGCCGGAATCTATACATTAATTACGTACCTACTAGTCTACTGTAATTAGTCTTTATTTTAGGATAAACACTAATTAAAGTGGACGGAGTCTCTAAAGGGCTGGACTTATTTTAATAAAATTTTCAGGCAATCTTTAATATGACCAAGCATATGATCCTGTAAAGTTTGATGGCGAGTGGATCGATTTTTTTTTATATTGTTTTATCTATGTTAATGTTAGTGCTGTCAACTTAGCACTTTCAATGCTAGATTTAGCACCATTTAGATGATACAGTACAAAACATCAGGATCTAGCACTTTATCTAGTACTGAATTGGCTTAATGCAGATTTTTATTTTCTACGAAAAATAAAACCACGTACATGTATAGAGTGTAAAAATACCAAGTGAACTATAAGAAAAAACTAGTTTTATAGTCTAGCAACAGGCTTGAGTAAGGGATTAACACATTCATAGAGTTATTAACTAGACTAGAAGCCTGCCTAAAATGTGTCCATCGACAATAGTAAACGAAACTAATTATCTGTCTCTCTTTTTAATGTGATTTGACATAGACAAGTATGTGAGTTTCACTTCGCTCCTTGAAAATTTGTTTAACATATGGATTTATTTTATGTTCCCAAAAACTAGCACTCTTTTTGGAAATGTACAACTGTTTAGCACTTTTTAGCATGTCATTTAGCACCCACCGATAGTATCGAGCTGGCAACCCTGGTTAAAGTTGACTATGGACTTAAAGGCTAGATTCTAGGCCGTAAATATTATTTATAAATGAAAAATTAAAAATTATTGGGAAACAAAATTTTGATTTTTAATTAATTATGCGAATATAATATTACGATATCAGTGAAATGAGTATAATTGTTGATTAACAGCCTGTGAATTACAAGTGAAACTAAAGTTAATTATAGTTACTCGTTGTTTTTCACACCTACGTCTAATAATGATTACTGAAGAAGATGACAGTACCTGGTAAAATATATACCTATTAAATATATGTGCAATTGTATTGAATTTTTTATTTTATTAATTATTTAAAAGATGGTAGTGTCTTTAGCAAGAAATTTGACCTTGCTCGTGTCAAACCTGCACATATTTTTACTAGATACGAGTTTATAAATGTATCTAGGTTTTATTAATTTACACACTAATTTCTAATAATTTTAGATAGTTTCTATCTCAATAATTATTTATTCATATTTATCTAAAAATAATAATTCCCTATTAACTTATAAGCTGTACAAAGTATGTCTTGTTTTAATGGCACACTAGAATGCTGGTTGCATCATTGCGCTAAATTTTCAAACTGATTCTGATGTGTGTAAAATAAGCTAAAGAGGCAATTAATATTAAAGACAAGAACTTTGGAAACTAAAGCTACTTTTTTCTGGCTACAACCTTTTCTATTTATTTCTTGAGGTCTACTTAAGATTAACATGATAATATTGTGTATTTCAGGTTAATTGAGTTGGAATCTGCACTTCTTGATGGCTGTACACCAAGAGAGATAAATTCAATTACTAAAGGAAAGAAAATACCTGATAATTTAAGGCCTGATGTGTGGTTGGTGTGCCTCAATTGCCAAGATACTGGAAACCAGCTGTTTCTGTTTGATGAAATATTTGATTTACCAAACCAAAATGAATTAAGAGATGATGTGAAACAGTTTGTAAGAAGACTCGATAATGATGATGATGAAAAACTTTCAGTAATTTCTGATATAGAATCCGTAATTACATTTCATTGTAAATCAAAATCCATAACCTATGCTTCAAACAATGGATGGATTGAAATATTATTTCCATTACTTAATTTAAAATTGAATAAGGCAGATACTTACAATCTATTTGAAAAGATAATTAAACTCTACATTCCAAATGGATGTGTATCTAATGGAGTACCATTTCATATATTAAGATTGATAATCCAGTATCATGATCCTGAACTCTGTTCATTTTTAGATACCAAGAGAATAACACCTGAACAGTATTGCATGCCGTGGCTCAAATCTCTATTTTCTGGTACATGTAATTTAGAGGTGGTGCTATTTATGTGGGATTTATATTTCCAAAGATCAGATCCTTTTTTTATATTTTTTCTTTGCCTTATTATGATTATAAATGCAAGAGAACAACTTTTATTAATGAAAAATGAGGATAAAAAATCAATTATTCAAACACTTTGCAAAATGCCAGGAGATCTTGATGCCAATGATGTGTCTGATTTTTGTTCCTTAGCCCATTATTATTCACTAAAAACACCAATTTCATTTCGTGAAGATGTATTGGAAGTATTGTTCTCTGAAAGTGGATTAGAAATAAACTCTAAACTTTATTCTCAAGCCCTTTGTCTTCCAGTGGCTGTACATGAATTGATTGAGAGTGCAACTGTAGATGCAGCTGATGCAGACACTGTAAAATTCTTTTTGGTAGACTGTCGTCCTGCTGAACAATATAATGCTGGGCATTTGTCTACAGCTTTTCATCTTGATTGTAATTTAATGTTGCAAGAGCCCAATGCTTTTAATACAGCAGTTCAAGGATTGTTAAATGCACAAAGACAGGCTTTAGCTGCAGGGTCTCTTGCTGCTGGTGAACACTTATGTTTTGTTAGTTCTGGTAGAACAGAGGAGGATAGTTATGCACATATGGTTGTTGCTTCTTTTTTAAAAAGAAATACTAAACATGTGTCAATGCTTGATGGTGGATTTGTTGCAATACATGATTACTTTGGACCACACATGACAGATTGTTTGGAAGATCATAATACATCAATGTGTTTGGTTTGTGCACCAAATAATAATAACACAGGAGTAACACCTACAGTTAATAAACCAAGGGATAACATACCTGCTATACAATTGTTCAGTAAACTTTCCTCAGCTATGAAGGCGAAAAGTCAGGAAGTTAAAGGAAAATTGATAGAATATATTGTCAATCCAAATTCAAACATGAATAATGGTGATTGGCATGTTTCAGCTAATGACAGAAAAGAAAATAGGTACAGAAATGTTCCTCCTGTTTTTAGTATAAATGATGAAGAAGAAGATTCACATTCTGATTTTCACCGTGATGTTCCAAATGCAGATTTTGTTGATGAAGTTGTAGATGTTCAAGCTTTTCTCAAGGGACAGGCTGTTGTAGATAATTTTCCATGTCAGGAAGTTCTATCAAATGGATATATGTTTGATTCTTATTTGATTGTTACTGAATCACACTTGATAATACTACGAGAAATACCAAATAAAAAAGGGTTAGCTAAAATTTTATCACGGAGGCCTCTTTCAACCATAGTAAAAATCACAGCTAAAAAAAGGCATCCAGAATTGATCACCTTTAAATATGGAGTTCCAGATGGTGATAATTTATTAATAAAAGATATGGATAGATTCCTTATTCCAAATGCTGCAGTAGCTACAAAAATTGTTTCTAATCAAATTGTTACACAGCTAGATAATAAATTTCAGTAAAATCACTATTGTATTAAATATTCCTAAATGTAACATTCTACACGTCATTATGACATTATCTTTTCCAAATTATTTGCTCTTGTGATATCATCATTAGATAAGATACCAAAATTTAATTAATTAGATAAAGCCTAAATAATATCCATCCAATTTTATTTTAAGTTCTTGGTTGAATCACTTCTTAACTGTATATAGTTTAATATCTTAAACTTATTGTAAAATATTTTATAAGATAGATTTAACAGGTATTTCATCTTTACTTGGTTAATCAATGCCAGTATTCAGAATATAGCTTGCAAGTTGAAACATATAACTTTTTAGTTTTATAATTTTTATATAAACTTTCTTTATTTCTTGTAATATATTTTATTTTTTACTAACACATAACTTTTATTTTGAATACTGGGTATAACAAATTAAGGAATGTCTAAAATGTGAATTTATCATTCATTCAAGAAAATATTCAACAAAATTAAACAAAGTCAAGTAGCAAATAATGTTGTTTGTGTATTTTTGCTTTTTAAATACATGGAATCCAGCACACATACTAGTGATAACTTTATTAGATCTCAAGTTTGATTTCGTAGAAATTTCCTACTGGGAAAAAAAAAACTTATTAACTTTTCGTTTTTTTTATATTATTAATTATATGTAACTATTGCACAATATATAAATCTGACACCGCAGTCAAGATTATTTAGCATTAGATAAGTTTAGCATGTAATTTTTTATATTTATTTTAATTAACTCAATTTAGTTATCTAAGATGTTTTACTTTACCATATTTTTAAATTCCGCGCAAAAGTCTTTAATGCCTTTGTAAATGAGAATAGATTTTAGTTGTCCTGTATATTTGGTTAAGTTTATGAGATTTCCAGAATATGTATTGTAAGTTATGAAAAAATTCCCTACACAGACTGACCTGTCGTTAATGTTACCATTAGAAGTAAAATTTATAGAGCACCCAGTTTGAGCACTTTTGGATTAAAACAGTATTCAAAAGATTTAGTTCTTCTTGCGTGTCTTCTGTTATTATCGGTCGTATTGAAGAAAACAAGGCATTAAACTAATTTATTTGTCTACAAAGCTGTTACAAATTAGTCTTCCATTTAAAATCGCGAATATTATTTCATAGCATCTTTAGAATGCGTTTTGAAATAAATTGCTTATAAAAATGCAAGGAAGATGTTAGTTTAAACGCAACCTTCGGGACAAACTGGGTAAGAATCTATTGAATAAATATTCTTCTATGGTTACGATAACGATTCATTAATCGCGTAGGTGTATTCATAATGGAAAAATTGTGTTTTATTTAATTATGTATCACAGTTTTTGTGAACTTTCCCAATAAAGTAATGAAGCTCTATCCAAAATAGGAAAATTCTTCTTACCTATGTAATATGTCTAGATTGCGGATAAAGCAATACAGCTGTTTGTCTTAAGACAGTTTATTTATTTATAAGGACCAGTGCATTTATTTTGTTGATAATGAAATGTATCAGGGTCGTGAAAAAGAAGTAGGACATAGGAATCCCATTTGTAGTGAAGTTTCGTCAGTCAGTAGCATTGATATATGTATATTTGCTTTTATTGTTATGGAAGTGAAATATTACTTAATATATAAATAATTTATTTATATTTCTCATTCCAATAAAAATATTATTTAAAACAATCTTTTTTTACTGGTGTTCTCAAGAACATTTTTAAGGTGTCTTTTTCTAAATTATTATGATGGAGCCATTAGTTAAATTTTTTAGTCGAAAGCTTACACTATCAATTTTTATTACAAACTTCTAGAAATTATAAACCACAAGGTTTCTTTCTTCTAGCTGGTTTGTCGATTCGATATTTTACGATACCTTGGTAAGAAAGACGGTGGTCTATACTACTGAACAGGATACCACATGGTAGGTCGACTTACCTTAGTTGCCTTTTATGACACCTCGGTAAGAAATAACGGTTGTCTATACCTACTCAGACGGATGTCAAACGAAGAAAGAGCTAATATCCAACTAATATTATAAATGCAAAAGTTTGTGAGTATATGTAAATTTGTTACTCTGTCAAGGCGAATCCGCTGAACTAATGTCGATGAAATTTGGTACAATTATTCCTTACACACCGGAATAACATATTGACTATAAAAATCCTGTTAAATATACAGGAATAGGATGACATCCAAAAGCGCCATCTATTGTCGACCTATCGCACGACACCAAGTGCGACAATTGTTTATATTAATTTCGAGAGCTGTAACTTTGTTTGCATGTCAAATAAAAGCCAAAATACTAGTACGATCTATGTAGGTAAGTATACCTACATGGTAATATACATGGGTCTAAAACCTTTTTTCTTAGCACAGTTTAGGCTGGAAGTTAAGTCGCTAAAGTAAAGTAACGACCTATTATTATCCCACTGTTAGGCATAGGCCTCCTCTCTCCATTATTGAAGAGAAGGATTGGACCTAAGACCTACCATGCTGCTCAAATCGCATTGGTAAGTTACGCATATCCCTAGAATTCTTGAGACATGCAGGTTTCCTCACAATGGTTTCCTGCACCAAAAAGAGTGTGATAAATTGAAATTAAGTATCAATTAGACAAGTTTTAACAGAAAAACTAATTGGTGCCTGCCGGGGTTTGAACCCGTGACCTCTCGCAAGAGTCACACGGTTTCACCGCTGGGCTATCACAGCTATCATTAGGCTTTATACTTGTAGTTACATAACTAGAAAACATTTACCTGGACCTATTACTACAATTATCCTAAATAATGTTAAATTCCTCGGCGAACTTACTATTTATTTTTTTTCACGTTCACAATTTGGTCCATATAAGTATCGCTGTATCAGAAAAATCAAACAGATTGAATGAAAGCTGAAAAGCTGAAAATTAAACAGATTTTTTTGAACGTAAATATTCGATATTCATATTCATATTCACTCACGATTCATCTTATTTTATATTATCCTACTAATATTATAAATGCGAAAGTTTGTGAGTATGGATGTATGTTTGTTACACTTTCAGGACAAATCCACTGTACTAATATCGATGACATTTGTCACAATTATTCCTTATACACCGTGGTACCAAATACATTGTACAGGAATAGGGTGACATTGAAAAGCGCCATCTATAATCAACCTATCACGCGACAACAGGCAACGCAAACGAAGTTGCGAGTAAAAGCTTGTTCAGGATATTAAATAAAGTACACTTTATTAAGGTTTTCTGTGTGGGAAGAAATGAAAGACTTGTGAATATAAAAGATTTGAAGAGTAATTTACTGAATATATTTATATTATTTTATTTGTACAATACTGGATATGATATAAAGAATTTATTGCTCTTTCCTGATATTCACAAAATAATAAAGTTTTGCTGTATCTGTTCTTTGATTCAATTAGGGTTCAGCATAAGATTTATTAATTCTCGCTTGAAATAGTAAAGTTTTAATCTAATAACAACCGATGATAATTTATAATATAATCAATATTAATAACTGTCATTGATAATAAAAAAATGACCACTGCACTTTTGTTATATCGGCCCATATATTAGTACGAATATGTAATAATTATTTGCATACTTATGTTTCCTTATGTTGAATATGCATAATGTATATAGAATTTTTTTTGAGCTTTGCCATAGTCGGATATAAGAATAACACTAATTATAAACAGTTATATTTATCTACTAAAGAACACATTGCTGAATATTTAAATTTATCTATATTTTAACAGGTGGCAGTTTACCCGAAGCTTTAAATAACATTTTATAAGTCTTATAATAATAAATTGTAAGTATATTACAAATTGCGACAGTGTACGCTAGTATATACCTAAATATTAATATACTTTTCTAATACAGTGGTACCTCGAAATACGAGTTTAATTCGTTCCGTAACCTTGCTCATCTGTCAAATTGCTCGTATCTTAAAGCAATTGTTCAACGAGTTGAAATTAACAGAAATGCCAAATAAGTTTTAGCAATAAAAATTAATTTGATAATGTTTTTTAAATGAATAAAAAGCAAAAAAACGCGAACTTAACTTATCAAAAATATTTCGAAAGCGAAAAAAAAATACAAGCACATAGACTGAGTTATTCTAAGATTGGAGAGACTGTTAGACGCTTCACAAGATACCATTGCTCACGACCACGGCGAGGTCGTTGCAGCGGTGTAGGAGCGATTGTTGCGAAATCTTGTCCGTAGGTTTAAAGAAAAATATACATAGCTTGATCGGCGACTCGTCAATAAAAACTCACGTATGTGAGGGCACTCGTATCTCGAGGTACACTATAAATATCTTTTTTCATGTCAACATTCACGTCGCTTCTTTGTTGTTACTTAATCTTCGAAGGACGATCATTTAAGTATAAGTACCAAAATTCTTATCACTACATATTATAAAACAAAGTCCATATTTCCGTATGTACGCATAAAACTTTAAAACTACGCAACCGATTTTGATGCGGTTTTTTTTAATAGATAGAGTGATTCCAGAGGGAGGTTTGTACGTATAACATTTAATACGAAGTAGAGAAATAATGTAATTTTTGAGGTTTCTGTAAATAATTACATTTTTTTCCGCTTACATTGCAAACGCAGGCTAAACCCTAGGAGATTTATCAAAATGATGTACTAAGTATTTGTACACCTTAAAAAGGTCTACAGAAAAGTCCGCGATGGTATATATCTATCTCTTATGGATAACCCACAATAGCAGTTTTTTTCATTTACTTTTTACGATAAATGATGCCTTATGTTCAAAGCAATTTTTATACAATACAGCATTAATCCTTATCCAATTGAGTACCTTAAATAAATTGTTGATTTAATATAGATTAATATTGCCGTTTACAGCATGTAATTTAAGTGAACACTTTCGGAAATATTACAGATTTAAAATCCCGCGAGGAGGCCGCGCTTAGACCTATAAGCACTTCGAATTTAGCAGCTATGTCCCTCTTTCAAGAGTATGTTTAAAGACATTCTGTGATTAATTGTAAAAATAAAATACATTGGGAAAATGTAAAAGTAAATAAGTAAAAATGTACTATATGAATTTAGATATTCCAAAGATAGCAGGAAAACTTCTTGGTATAGGGAAAGGAAATTGTTTTTCTCCAAATTTAACGCGTGCGGGCCACGGGCAGTAATGAATAAATCAAAACTACTCGATAGATTTTAATCATTTTATTTATACTGACTGGCATGGGATATATATTTTATACCCGTGCGAAGCAAGGGCAGGCCGCTAGTTTATTTATAAACTAAACATTTCAGTTTTTTTCAAACTATAATAAATCTTCTTTCTTATTATTTTATTGCTAAATATAATCGTAAGTTAATTGCAATTTGGCTTTTTTGTATTGTGTAAGCTCTTTTTATGCAAATTTTAATGGACTATTACTCTAAAAATGTAGGTGTTATTTAAAACCTCATTGAAATCAATTAAAAATAAACTATTCATTTTTGTTCTTTTCATACGTTGACTGAGGCTGAGAGAACATCGCTTTTTTGTATTATTTTCATCCTGCGATGGACGGACAACTAGGTGATACAGGTGATCTTTTAAGATATGTAAGAAAGTACTTTACAATAAAATAAAAGCAAGAAAAATGGTAGTTTTTTATTTGCATTAATATAAGGTCATTTTATGCAATTAACATCTGCGAATAATTTCTAGACAATTGACGTCGCAACTGAGTTAAAATATGATAAAATCTAAAAGATTAATTTTGTATCACTTTCTGAATCTGGATGTACTCTTGATTGATGGATTTTCCTAGAATACCTGGTTTCTAATGTTTCGATAACACATAGGTATGTTTCGAATGTTTCGATGACACATATTTTCCGAATATTATTTTTCTATGATTTACTACGTTTAATTTTAAATTTATTTTGAAGACAATATGTAGTCTGCAAAGTGTCACAAAAAATACAATATTATTTTTTATATTATTTACTTTAAAATCTAAATATCCTAAGAAGAATGATATGTATTACTTTGGCGATTTCAATAAAATCTAGGCACGATAATGGCAATAACTTTTAAAAAAGCAATATTAATTAGAGTACCGTTACTATAATACTATATTTAAGTGCCCCTAAGGATTTTATTATAATGTAGCTTATTTAATTTACTCCATAAATATTCTTTCTTCGAAATGAAAAAATAAAAATAAGATAACGTTCTAATTTGATGTATGGAATGTTATAATTAATTAAAACGAGCTATTAAATGAAATTAGATTTTTAGGTGAATTAATCGGATTAATACAACATATAATATACAATTTTTTCAAATTATACATTTAATATACATTCTATTAAGCAAAATTTTTAACGATTATTCGTTAGTAGTTTTACTAATTTAAATTTATAGTATATTTGTTTCAAATTCAAATTCAAAATATTCTTTATTCAAATAAACTTGTAAACAAGTGCTTTTGAATCGTCAACTCTACTGCTGGTTCGGAAAGCTGTTTGCTCAATAAATTAAATATGTTAATATAATTCTTTTAAAATTTCTCTATAACAAATCTATTCCTAAAAAAAGTAACAAGAAAATTATAAAAGAACAGACTAGACAAGCAGCAGAGTCAATTAAATAGAATCCTCTAAATATGAAAGTTGTAATTAATTATATGAATTTGTTATCTAATCCGAAGATGATTTTATATTTTATGACATGAGAATATTTTTAAAAGTATGTAAGTATATAGTCTAGAATATCTGTATAATTTAATGTTCAATAAATAATGCGTAGTTTACTTTGTTCAAATAAAATAGATATAACATAATACCGACTTAATCTAAAATTAAAATTATTCGCGAAGTACAATCCTTAAATATTTAAATTTCATATATTTATTTATTTTGCTTGAATTAACAGATTTTTTTTCATAAATATTTCCTAAGTAGATTTAAGGTTCCAATAAGTTAAGCTAGCAGCCAATCAAAGACGAACTAAGAAGACTATGTAATACACAAATTTCAATTGAAACAAAGAGTACAATTATGATTTCCATAAAATTATTATACTAGAGTAGGTGTGTCATTGGCAGGACCGTGAGTGTCGCAACAAATAATGAGAGAGAGAATAAATTCTTATGCTTATCTTTGTCTAATCACACATAGCAAAGAGAGACAGCTTTCTCTTTCTTCTTTCTTTCTCTTATTGTCGATGCGCACATTTTAGATTGGCTTAGCTACGATAGTATAATAATTCTATGATGATTTCATAAATACATGTTTCATCATAAAATTTTATAATCTGTGGTCCATTTAATAACAAACATATTAATCATATAGAAAATTACCGAAAATCACGTCACGCCATCAATCACGTTTTTGTTTTTTGGCAATTTTTATGTCAAGCACGAGCGCTTTTGAGTTTTGTATCATTATTATACATATTATCATTGCTATGCGAGGATATGTAATCACTGAATACACTGCTTTTAATGGGCTTAATTTATTTCGATCAATATAGATATTAATTCTAAAGCATTAAATTAATTAAGTTTTCAAAAAATAAATAACTTAATGACAAATGTTACAATCATACACTCTTTTCAACATTTAAAATTGATTTCATTATATAAACTATCTTGGTCACTTTTTTATCATTTAACACAAGCAAATATCCAACGAACAATTTTAATGGTGGCTGTACACTCTTGCCTGAGAGTACTAGCTTTGACTCGCTTATGACGTGAATAGTGCTACGCTTGCCGATATTGCCGTTGGCGGGCCGAGACCCTTTGACTCGGCCACAAATACGACACGGGGCCGAAAGCGGGCGAGATACCCCGAGGCATACCAAAGCGAGGCAAAACTACCCTGTACACTCTTGCACATATCTCGGGGTGTCTCACAGAGAGTGTACAGCCACCACAACGATCGTATGTTAGTGTCTAAAGACTCGTGTCTCGTCTGCGGTTGCTATACTTTCATAGCTTTTGTTGGATTCCACTTTTTTTTTCTTGATCATACGAGTATGTTATGGTAAAATATTTCGAATATTAAAGGTTAACAATAAAAATAGGTACTTAAGATAATATTTTTTACCATAAGTAACACACAAAAACTAAATAAACCTATAAAAGTTGACCTTAACTTCAGTTGAGAAAAAAAGTTATAATAACACTCGCGGACGACACGCATGACTATATATGTCAATCAGACTGATTGTAAAGATTTGATTATCACAGCCCCGTTCAATAAATATATGGCATGATCTCTTGTCAAACGATACGTAAATAAATAATCATAAAGTCTAAAAGAAGAGATGAAAGTGCTATACTTCCTTTCGATGTACTTGTGCCGCTTAAAGTATCATTGATTGATGATTGTGCGAAGGTCGAAGGTTTTATTACATCCACTGAAATAGAACAATTCCATGTTAACATTGATAAGAAAATTTAAAAATAATGAAAATTTCTATTAAATCCAAACAGTGGCGTAACTCAACAGTGTCTCAACACGGCAGCGTAATGCGTTCTTTCTGTCTACTCCAGTAACCCTCCCTTTCACGTACTAACCTACTCGTATCTTTCTATATATAGCTTTATAGATCTTTATGATAAAATAATGTAATATTCGTCATATCAAATATTAATGTGGTGAAGTCATGAGTTTTTAGTAATACATATTATTAACATTTCCTCATTTTTCATCACCCCGGGACACGCCCCTAGACATAGAGAACCATCTCTCCCGCTCTAAGTAGGTGCTTAATGCCACTGAATCCAAATATTATGTGAATGTTAAATCTACGTATATGCAATAAGTGTGCATTAATCACGAATCATTTAATTAAAATTAAATTTAAGAGCTTAGTTACAGTTATTATAACATTAAAATTTTAAGTTCGGGTTCAGAGTATTCATATAGGCTATTACGCTTTTATTTATTTAATTAAATTTCTTCTTACCAATTACGGTATCGTTCCTTACATCTGCAAATTTGTCTTCAATGCTTCTGAATTCAGGTATAGTGCTGACGCAGGTGACCTCAAGTCTGCCAGTGGCAACCAACTGCAGTTCCGATATCGTGATATACAGTTCGTGTCCTCTATTTGGTCTACGGCTCCTATGACGGCTGACACTTTGTACCATGTTAGTTTCCTCTAAATCTGAGACCGAGTCTGTCTGTAATGTATCTTGGGATTACTATTAATTAATAATTCCTAATAAATTGTTTATCTAAGAAGTCATATTTTTTTAATTAACAAAGATACTCGTATTTAGAATCTTATAGAAACTTACTTTGTATAAAAAACGGTTGCCAGTAAAGTCGGTTTTACGGGCAAAGATTTTACGTGACAACGTCTTTCGGACCAATCATGTTTGAGTGAGAAAGGGACGCAAGGCATTCGCCAGTCCGGCGGGCCTCTCTTTCGTTCGGTGACTCATCGTAACAGACGTGAGCAGGCGTTACACTTTTTCATGAGTGACTCCAAGCCGCAACCTAATTTAAGACGTTGTCACGTCAAAATCCAGAAAGTTTTTAAATAAATATATGACATAAATTTTCATTAAATTAATCAAAAAATGTATAAATAAATGGCCATGGAGTTTTAAATTAAAATTAAGAACATTTATGAAAACGTTATTAGTTAAAATTGACATTGATAAATAAGTTATTTAACTTAAATTGTAATTATCAACATATATGAAACCTATGCTAAAGAACTTTACGCATACATACTCGTAAATACAAAATGTTAATGCAATGGTTTCAATGACTCATTCACTCATTATTATTACAGTGAAATCAAAATAATGAATATGTGTTTATTGGTATTCTACGTGAGATTTTACTGATGGTAGTTTTATGTATACTTTACTATGTACGATATATTTTTAAATGTGTTGGGGTACCCCGTTACTCAAGTCCGTTATATATAAACGAAATAAATTGAATGAAGAAATTTAACAAAGATATCTACTTCAAAAGCAAATATTTTTCAAATGGTTTATTTTAGGCTAATAATAAATATATTTTAAATAAGACTTATTATGTATTTTAAGTACTAGCCTAGGCTAAGTAATTTTGTTACTATCACTATGGATGCAATATCCGAAATAAAATAAATAATAATAAAAATAGTCTATTCTATGTGGTTATTTTGTTCCATGGCGAAAACAAATTTGCATAAAAGTAATTTCCTTGCACCTTGAGGCTGTTGGAACCATTTCATGCTGAACTAGTTCATGTTTATAACTAGTTGCCCGAACATATAGTTATGGAAAATTACTTTCCTATTTTCTAACAAAAACTTTATAGAGCACAGTCAATGGATAAAATTGTAAGTAAAAATTGGCATCATCGATAACCTCTCTTTTAAAAATCCATTATGATATTTGATATTGGTAATACCAAAAAGGGCTAAGGATTATAATTTTTTTAAGGAACTCTTATTTATAAAAATTTTAAAATCATTTTTTCTACTTTTATGTTTGAGTTTTAAAATCCTTGTAGGCCTTAGTGTGATTGTGAACATACATATCGGAAGTGCACATCAATTCGTGCTTACACTGTTCCGTTTATTAATATTGTATAGGTATCATGAATAAATATAGGCTTCCAAAGAGCATTCTATGTAATCCTGACTACCAAATTACAATCACAAACACAGCCATATAATAAACACGCAATATCTTCGCCGGCAAAGACGAGGTCCTAATTTTTGAGTTCGATCGGTAGAGGCTTCTCACTTGTCTTTCGATGACGCAGTTATACCATTAAGTCCTCCAGTACACGTTACCCTAACCATTGCTTAGGCTACTCTTTACAGAAAGTACCTTTGGTTTAAATTTCCTGAAGCCAATAGAGACTTTAGGGAGTAGCCTTTATAAATATTCTAAATGGGAAGATAAATTCTCCTCTAGTCATACCATTCCTATTTCTAACAGAATTACAAATATTGCGCTGTTGGTAGCTCACATTCTTTAAATATTTTAGCGCCATGACGCATTTCAACGTACACAAAAAAAATCATCGTATTTCTGAAATCAATTAACTTACTCATATTTTGTACTAACCTGGTAATATGGTTCTTTAAGCATACAACCGGGTGGTCGTGTCGCAACATGTGAAACATGACTTAGGGTAAGGATGGGACTATCAGTGCTATGAGATGTTTCATGCTCGAGAACCCTCTGTAGACCTCTTCTTCCATTCTTATCGTTCATTGCCACTCGAAATTTATGAGAGTGAGCGACTAATTCATCCATCTGTAAGGTACAAACACGCCATACAAGGGACATACCAGTTTATATAATACAACAAGTTATAAACTAAACACCATCTATTTAAGTTATATTCTGAGTTACAAACTTTGTGAACATTCCATTTGAAAAATCTCAGTACGACAATGTCTTATATTATGTAAATCTTGTTAAACAAAGTAAAAAACGGAAGTTACGGTCTGCATATATGTTCTTTTTTATGTACAAGCCGTACATGCTTAATGAACTGTCGTTTATCTGCCCAGACACGAAAGTAATATTGAAAAAGGGTACGAGATTACCTTTTTCCCATTAATAAACCATGTGATGTGCGGAGCCGGCAGCGCAGGCGCGGTTGTGCAGTTCGCTTTTAATGTTTCTCCAAAACTTAGATACCGAATTGGGAAGTCGATACGTGGATGATGCTTCTGTGGGTCTGTAAAGATATGTCAAGTTTATTTAACGTTGCTTAAAAAAGTTTAGAGAACACAATCATCTTAATTAAATGCTCTACCAGTTTAGGTACGACATAACCCTTAAATTTCAAAACAGATCGTCATCAGCGTTTTTACTATACCTTTATATTTACTCTTTTCTTTTAGCATATCTATAAGAGCGAAACGTAGTTATCTAAGGAATTGCAATATACCAAAAACATAGTTATTAGTTAGGATTTTATTTAAGTCTATTTACTTTTAAATATCAACAATAAAAGAAAATATCTTATTTCGTAAGAACATCTAAAGCCGTCACACTTGCCATTGGAATGTAGTCGAATAAGAAAGGGTTGATGTCACTTTGTTTTTCGTAAAGTTAGTATCAATAATCTTTATTGAGAAGTAGTAAATCTGTAACAACTTGTTAAGAAAATCGTGTTGTTCTCTTCTTGTGAAACTTCGACCCCTTATCAGTATGAAGGTATATGCATGGATAAGTGATACAATACTTACCAAAAATCTATAGTGAATATAAAAAATAGTGATTATAAAATCATATCTGAGACTAAAATTGACTAAGCGACCGTAGTGGAATGATTGGAACAACGTACTTGCTATGGGGAGGTCGTGGGTTCGAAACCCGGCCATTATACTACCCACGTGAACACACTTCTAACACTAGCATTAAGCTTAGCTGGAGGGATTAACAAGTTTAGTAATTTGTAACTCAAAATGCTAGTAACCTTTATAAAAAAATATAGTGAAACTTATAGGATCGCTGTAGTTGATTAATGAATCCAGGAGATAAACGTTTCGTTCGAATTAGCGGAATGTTGATTTTGTTCTTTCACAGATGTTTCGGAGAGCATGATTAGTAATAAACCAATCCGTTACAGAACAGAGATAGTAACAACATTAAAAAAATGATATATGGTTTTATTAATAAGTATAAGGAGCATTAATTTTTTTTACAGAATTTTTGGAGTTCTTAGACATATTCATGACGCAATATATTTCTCAATCCTATTAAAGAATGCTGATTGGTACTCAAATATTGTATCGATTAACTAAAACAAAGACTGGTCTAATGATAAACTTTAAATGATTAAAAATTTTGAGCCGTTGATTATTTTTAAGCACATATAATCCTAACCTCATGGTATTAATTTCTTAGATAACCCTAATCATGAAAATCTATATAAACTGAAGCATTATTCATAATATCAGTCAATAGTTAAGGAAACATGTATACAATATTATTATGTATTTTTCTCATTCCTAGCGTGTGGGGTGAGAATAGAACTTATGAAGATTTTACTGGATACCATTATAAAATAGGCATAAAAGTGGCACAAAAAATAAAAGACGCCGAAGATCACTACTATCGTTCTTTACAATTTATCGTTGGTGGAACAGTTGCACCACTTTATGCACATCCATATTTGGTCGGTCTGCTCATAGACGTAATTGGACTTAATGTTCCTTCAGCTTGTGGTGGATCTCTCTTAACAAACACAAGAGTTTTAACAGCGGCTCATTGCTGGAGGGATGGTAGATTCCAAGCCTGGAGGATGACTGCAGTTCTTGGCTCGAAATTTTTATTCCGTGGAGGAGTAAGAATCAAAACAACTTCTATTGCTCTACATCCTCAATATAACGCTCGTACTCTAGCGAACGATATCGCAATGTTAAATTTGCCTAGACGAGTACAATATTCTCATGCTATTGGACCCATAGCTTTACCAGGTAGATCGTTTGTCAACTTCGACTTCACTGGTACTTGGGCAAAAGCCTCAGGTTATGGAAGATATTCTGATTTGACAAATCCAACATTCAATACAATGGTACGTAATATTTTCTTACAAGTGATAACATTGCAACAATGCAGGTCAGTATTTGGCGGTATTGTATTGAATTCAAACATTTGCACGAGTGGATCGGGAGGTGTTGGAATTTGCCAAGGAGATTCAGGCGGACCACTAACTATAAGAGTTGGAAATCAAGATGTTTTGATAGGTGTCAGTTCTTTTGTAGCGTATGATGGTTGTGAATTAGGATTTCCTTCAGCCTTTACCCGAGTGACGAGTTATTTAAGTTGGATTTTAAAGCACGTCTAGAAAACAAAGATACAAAAAACTTTATTTAAATTTTTTAAAGCGATGTTATATCCAGAATACAAAAGCAATAATAAAATTATTTGTATTACTACTATATAGGTGCTATTATTTTTATATTGTTAATTCACAAATATATTTTTTAAACATTATTTTATTACATAGGTATAATTTATCGCTGTTTAAAATAAATATAGATCTTAATATTTAATTTTTAATTTTTAGTAAAATCTAACTCTTTATAACGTGGTTTCGAATGAAAAACATGGTTTAATTGGAACAAACCTCACAACAAACAGCTACAGCCTCAAAGTATAGAAATTCACTAATGGATGGCGAAATTTCCTTCACATTTTACAGTCTATAGCAATGATACGATGTTGTGTAATCTTAAAATTTTACTTCATTATTATTTCTAAGAGTTCAAATTGTTTTGCTTCTTTTACATCCTTTATGATCTTCCCCTCTATCACTATGTATATTAGGAGAAAAATAGAATTAACAATATTAAGTGGATTTAACTGAAACTAATTTGAAAAACGAGAATAAAATCTAAAATAATCAAAATTATAATGTAATTTTTAGGCAGTCCGGCAGCCTAATGTATTAAAATATAATACTTATATTATTATTTAGCTATGACAAATTACGTGACTTTCTCAAATAACACAAATGAAAATTAACAGTAAACATTTTCAAAGTAAGGAATATCTTGTATTAATATATAATGTATTACAAAATATTTGTCGTATAGGAAAACATCTTTTCAATAAAGCTCAAAAAAATTAGAAAAAAGTTGGCTATAGACAAAATATACTTGTTTTATAAATTACTCGTAACAATGAAAATAAAAAAATCTTGTACATATTATATATATGTATTTTTTTTGTTTTCTGTATGCATAAAGAATACATAAATAAATAAAGTATCAAGGTTAAGATAATATTTCAAACGAGAGAACATATATTTTGGACGTTTTAAATCCTCCTTGTTTTTCTTAACCAGTTAAAGTACTTGATTCACTAAGCTTTCTATTCCTCACCACTAATGGGTCTTCGCTTTGAGAACAGATATTTGTCTCGCAGAATTTTCTTTTAAAACGAGATCGTTTCAAAGTCATCACTACGTGATTAATTGGTTGATTCAACCGTGTTTTAGAGAAAAAACACTGTTGGTTATGTTAGTTACGACGTGTGGTATTTTGCTGAATAGAAAAGCACCCTCATTTCTTACCGAGGTGTCGTAAAATGCGACTAAGGTAAATTGACCCACCGTGTGGTATCCCATAGAGTAGAATAGACCACCCTCTTTCTTACCAAGGTGTCGTAAAATACAACTAAGGTAAGTTGTCGTCAGGCAGGCGGCCGGTCGTAAAATACCTACCAAATCATGTGACAACATGTTTGTAAAATGTGCCGACGGATGATGGTTAATTTACCTAGTTAAGATGTGTCAAGGTGTGAAATATTGATGAGCAAGCATAAATAGAGATTGCATATTTCATGAAGTATGACTAAGGTAAGTTGATGTCAGGCAGGCGGCCGGTCGTAAAATAATCGGAATTTCGTGCCATTTATTTAGATAAAACTTTTTTACTTTTTTACAAAAATATAAAAAAGTATTATATCGCATTTGATTGAGGTGGAATGTAGATGGAATGTTTATTATTGATACAAAATTAAGACTATATATGAATTTCCTTATCAATTTGTATTGGATTACGAATATCGCTTTTTTATTACTTACTGTTTACGTATTATTTGTTGATACTTATGGTTAAGATATGTGGAAATCCGTACTAAATTCATGAATGTGAAAGACTATCTGTCTGTCTTTGTGTTACGCTTTCACGGCTAATCAATTGTACCATTATTGCTTAAATTTGGTATAATTAAAGCTTAAATAACGAACTAACATATAAGAAAAAAAAATACTAATTTTTTCAGGAATACGCAAAAACACCAGATAGAACATGATATTTTGACGCGGGAAAAGCTTCTTTTACATAAAGATACTAGCTTTTATCTGTGACTTCGTTTGCGTGAACTGTTGTCGTGATAGGTTGATAATAGTTGGCCCTTTTTAGTGTCATCCTATTCCTGTAGAATTAACAGGATTTCTGTAACCTATATGTTATTGTATAAGGTGTAAAAGGAATAATTGTGCCAAATTTTATCGATATTGGTTCAGCTGATTCGCCGTGAAAGAGTAACAAACATCCATCCAGGATAGAAAACGTTCAGCATTTCAAGAATTAAAATATTCAGGTAGAAATTCAGGTATATAGATTACTCACGGTGAGTCACTCTTTAAACCCGTTTCCAATTAGGGAGGATGCCTTTGCCAAACAATGCTGAGACGTTGCTCAACAAAGATAAATTGTGTTGTTTTTGCAACGTCACATTTCTCTACATACGTCAGACGTAAAATTCAATGTATATATGCTGTTTCTTTTTGTAAAGATACTGTTTCATTATTTCAAAACAAGAATACTTGCATTATGAAATTTATTGCTTGTTTCTGTAACTACGGATTTCCATACTGTTATAAACACATTCAACAAATTGATTTAATCTATACTAATTTTATATGTGAAAGTCTATCTTTCTATCTGCCTATTTGTTACGTTTTCACGGCGAATCCACAGCAATATTGATGAAATTTGGTACAATGAACTTAATATAATGGGTCAGCATGTAGGATAAATACAAAATTAGGGGTATTCCAATACTTAAATTGATGCGAACAAAGTCAAAGATACGAGTACAGCTGCTTGTATCATATAATATATGATTTATTAACGTATTAAACCCAACACGTTAAACATTTAGAACCTTAAAATTGCTATGTTTTAATTTATCTTTAATGATAAGTAATGATAAATGCAATACTATAAATAAATAATATAAACAATATATTAAACAATTATACATGCTGTTGTGTGGTCGCCGGTAACTGGAATAGACCATCCTCATTGTTTTATATTTTAAATATTTAATATTCCGGAAAATAGCTTGATAGATATAATTCCTAACATTTAAGTATTTTAATGTAATTTCAAATAAATATAAATATATGGGACACTTAAAAACACCGTCGTCAGTTCCCAAAGTAACTTAATTCTTGTGTGATGGGTGACAGACAACTGGTAAATTTATACTTATATAGTTAATAACATAAGTTAATACATACTTTAATACAAATACATACCCAGGCTCGAAGAACCAACATATATTTTTTTATAGAAAATTTTGGCCCTCGGCGGATGAACCCGAGACCCATGGAGCTAAAGGTAGGTCAATGCCCACTGCTCCAATGGGCCAGTCATATATATGAATAAGATTTCATTATATTGTTATCGTGTCTAGAAAAACCAGTTGATAAAATAAAATCATAACTTGAGAACTTGATTTATTACAGGCAAAAAATAAATTCATTTCTTACCGAGGCGTCGTAAAAGACATCTAAGATAAGTTGACGTCAGGCAGGTGGCCGGTTTTTAAAATATCTAGCCAAATCATCTAAGAACATGTTTAAAACATGTTGTACCGTCCGCACTTACATAGCATTATGTCTTATGGAATATTGCTATGGGGTAAATGCGCGGATAGTGAAAAAAATTTTGTTTTACAAAAAAGAGCTATACGTGGCATTTATAATTTAAGACCGCGTGATTCCCTGCGAGAGAAGTTTAAGGAAACAGGTATTCTCACATTTGATTCACAGTATATTTTAAGCAATTTAATTTATGTACATAAAAATATAAAGAATTATAAAACGATAGGTGAATTGACCAACCTCATTTCTTACCGAGGTGTCGTAAAAGGCGACTAAGGTAAGTTGACCCACCGTGTGGTATCCGGTTGAGTAAAATAGACCACCCTCTTTCTTACCGAGGTGTCGTAAATACGACAGAGGTAAGTTGACGTCAGGCAGGCGGCCGGTCGTAAAAACGCAGCCAAATCATGTGACAGCATGTTTGTGACATGTTGTGCCGACCCCACTTAAGAGTGGGATAAGGGCAGGAAGATGATGAAAACGATAGGTGATGTATACATTAGACAAAGCAGGAACCGACATAAGCTTGCGGCTCCTGGTTTGCGCCTTGCAAAAGTACGTAATTCGTTTGTGGGTTTTGGTATAAGATTCTATAATAAAATTCCGCAATCAATTTCAGCTTTGCCATTACAGCAGTTTAAAAACACTGTTAAAAAGAGGCTGATACAGAAAGCCTACTATACTCTTGAAGATTATTTAGAAGATAAGAATGTGTGGATATAGCTCTCTTTGAACCTGTACAAGACAGTAACGACATAATGTAAATAGTATTAAGAATTATATTTTTAAAAGAGCAACCACCGAGTTTCTTGCTGGCTCTTCTCGGTAGGAACAGCTTTCCGAACCAGCAGTAGAGTTGACGATTCAAAAGCACTTGTTTACAAGTTTATTTGAATAAAGAATATTTTGAATATTTTGAATTTGAATTTACGCGTAGAATGGAATAAGGGCAGGAGAATGATGACGATAAAACAGTAAATTATATATGATAAAAAAAAACAATAAATTTCATAAGTCTTGGTGCGAGGTTTCCCTCTTTTACTTTATTCGTATAGATAAAATCACAAAGGGTATCATGAGTTTTATCAATAAAACGAACCCGCATTATTTGTTGTCCTACCCAAGACTTGAAAAATGTTCCAACCGAAGAAATAAACCATTGCAACATTTTGTTCGTAAAAGGAAATAATTCTCAGCGACTACCGTTGAAACGTTTTAAAAATAAGTATCAACTTTCACCGTAGTTGAATCAAGTCTCTGAAACGTTACACTACAAAGTCATTGATCTTTTTTTTTATAGAATGTTTATTAAAATATAATTTTATATTATTTTTTAATAATAAAACAAGGACAAAAAATACGGACTACCTTAGGTTAGCTTTCTTTTCAAGCATAAGGATATTCCGCCGTGTGGTATCCGGCTGAGTAGAATAAACCCTCATTTCTTACCGAGGTGTCGTAAAAGGCGATTAAGGAAAGTTGACCCACCGTGCAGTATCCGGTTGAGTAGAATAGACCACCCCCTTTTTATCAAGGTGTCGTAAAATACGACATGGGTAAGTTTACGTCAGGCAGGCGGCCGGTCGTAAAATACGTAGCCAAATCATGTGACAACATGTTTATAGTATGTTATGCCGACCCCACTTAGAGTGGGATACGAGCAGGTGGAGGATGAAGGTTAAGTTAGGATTAGTATTGCTAGATGCAACAATATGAAATAATCAAAAGGATTCTTCAGACTTTAAAACTAATGTGTTATTTTTTACATTTTTTGCAAACATTGAACTATGGGTAATATGTATTTAAATGACCGTTACAATAATTATTTTAGAAATATTCCTTTTAAATGTAATCATCCCATATATTTGTTTATATTATGATTGTACGTACTGATGTAAGTGGCGAAACAATTAAAAAAAAGTTTATCATAGAAATATATAATAAAACTTACGGAAAACGGTAAGTTGTTTCTCACTAGATGCTTTAGTGTAGATAGGGGTGTCGAGTGATACTTCACACGAGTAGCTGCCGCTGGCTGGGAAGTCCAGGTTTTGAAGAATTATAGAGTTTTCCGTCGCTAGAGCAATCTGTAAAGAAAACATTAAAACATTATTTCTGCGTTTGATATAAGTTTTAAATATTCGAAGATTCGCTATTCCGGTTCTATCTAATTGCTCGCAATACATCACATTGTTCTAATTTACAATATCATCATCTTCCTGCCCTTATCCCACTCTAAGTGGGGTCGGCACATGTTATAAACATGCTGTCACATGATTAGTCTGCGTTTTAACGACCGGCCGCCTACCTGAAGTCAACTTACGTTAGTCGTATTTTACGACACCTCGGTAAGAAAGAGGGTGGTCTATTCTACTAAATCGGATACCACACGGTGGGTCAACTTACCTTAGTCGCCTTTTACGACACCTCGGTAAGAAATTATGTTGGTATATTCTACTCAGTCGGATACCACACGGCGGGTCAATTTACCCTAGTCGCCTTTTACGACATCTTGGTGAGAAATGAGGGTGGTACTATTCTATTCAGCCGGATACCACACGGCTAAAATGTACAAAATATATTCTATAAATTTACGAAATAGTGTAATAATAAACTGGCCCGTTGGAGCAGTGGGTAGTGACCCTGCCTTCAGCTCCGAGGGTCGCGGGTTCGATTCCCGACATTTTCTATAAATGATTTTGTTGGTCTTTGAGCCTGGGTGTATATTTGTATATAAGTATGTATTTAAAAAAATATATAAGTATATATTCACCAGTTGTCTGTCTACCATAACACAAGTATTAAGTTACTTACTTTGGGGACGGACGACCGTGTGTGTAGGTGTCCCATATATTTAAAAAAAAAAAAAAATAAGTGAAGTATTATAGTTAGTAAAAAAATGTTGAAATTTCTAGAAAAGAAATAGGCGTCAAGTGTTCGGCTACGAGTTTTCACTAAAGTTCAAATAAATTATGACCATCTCTCTTTGTCTGTTAACTCAAATATGAAAATTAAATTTGTAATAAGGGAACTGGACTGGATTTCTAATAAACAGTTTTAACTATAGCTAAAGTGGTCGACCTATTACACCTACTCAAAGCTAAATGAATTGTATGCATGCAATGAAACGTGACCCATAAAGACCTAATCGTATGAATGTTCGCCTTTGTATTGCCTTTTTGTTTTTCAAATTTGGAATTAATTTAGTTTACTGAGAGACGAAAAAAATATAAACACGCTCAAATAAGGAATAGTTGAAACTTTTATTTATAACAGACTTTTCGTTACTTTTCATGTCATTACAGCACCAAGAATAGTTTCGGTATATTTCGTCTCACGTGAGAAGTTTATTTATTATTGCTACGAAATACATTGCAAAGAAATATGCATATATATAGCTTCTTTAGCCTGCACTAACGGGGTCAACGTGTCACACCCATTGAATTAGTTCTAAGCAATTTACGTTTCGTTTCGCCAATTTTTGATAGCGTTAAATTAAAATATTATTTAAAGAAATTTCTATAAAGAATAAGGTGCTTGATTACCACCAGTTTTAAAGTCCATTTTTCCGATATGTTGAGTACGCTTTGGTATTCATCTACCGAGCGATGCTGTAAAAGCTATATTGACAATCCATACTAATATTGTGAAAGCGGAAAGTGTTTGTCTGTTTGTCGTTAGTACACATCCGCAGGGAGCAATGGATCGACTTGTTTTTTGTATACACATAGTTGAAGGGCGCGAGAAAATCGTGAAAATCGTTTTCTTTTACATGAATGACGTTCCTTGATGTTTTAATTGCTACTTTTTTGATATTAACAATCCAAACCTGTATTGTAGTATCTGTTATTGTTACTTGTTACCAAATAGAAGAAGTGATTATAGAGAAACATCAATATTAAGACATGATAGAACAATCCAAGGACGTAGTTCAAGTTATTTAAAGTATTGAACCATTATTTACATATTTAGCTGCGGGTCGCTATGGGAGGTGTTGTTTCACGAACATGTTTTTCATAAGTTTTCAAAGGTAGTATTTATAAATCGATACGTTGTTATTAAATCAGAATATTAAGTATAGTCTCGGATTAAAAGATTGGCGAAAGAAGTTGCAAGTTACTAAGGAAGTGTTACAAACATTTTATGGTATTGTATCTCTATTTTGTGCTATTATATTTTATAGTATTATTGATTTAACTTTGTTTTTCATTGCAAAAAAAGAATTTTAGTTAATTAACAGTAATGCTTTGAAGAAAATAAAAGTGCCATCGGCGTATTCTCGGAACGGAAGCAGTGCGATGAGTAATTGAAAACTCACGCTGCGGATGGATTTAATTTTTTAGGATGGAGATATTTGCAGATCTGGGGAGTGACGTAGGCTACATTTTATACTAAAGTCGACACTGATGAAGCCTTGAATAAAATTTTGTGATTATTAAAAATATACGGTTTTTATATTTGGTCTAGCGGCACCATTAGATATTCAATTTAATTTAAGCTGGACATTTATATAAATTAATTTAAATTACAAATTAGGTAATTATTATTGATATAATAATAAAAGCACCATGTAATCTAGATTTGAAAAAAATTATAATTTTGTTTGTGATATAACGCATACTAATCGTTAACATATGAGTATATGTAATAAAATCAAATAGCGTCTCAATGATAATAAACATACTACTTATTATAATTGATATGAATTAGTATTTAAAAGTAAATTCCAAAGTTTCATATCAGGATTAAACTGGGCACAAAATTATGAATGTAAATTACAATATTTCAGCACCAATTTTCCGGCTACTGTGATTCTGTAATCTGTCAAGCCTATCCAATATTCACATCTTTTTAGAATGTTTTAATTTTTCGCATAAGGGTTTTACTATAAATCATTACGCTTGTAAAAAAGATTTAAGACCAAAAGATTATCCCTTCAAATTCTGATTCAAATTAAAATACTTTTCAATAGCAAACTTTTTAGGACATTTAAATTATCACATGTTTCTAAAGAATCTACGCCGTGTGGCATCCGGCTGAATAGAATAGTACCACCCTCATTTCTTACCGAGGTGTCGTAAGAGGCGACTAAGGTGGGTCGACCCGCCGTGTGGTATCCGGCTGAGTAGAATAGACCAACCTCATTTCTTACCGAGGTGTCGTAAAAGGCGACTAAGGTAAGTTGACCCACCGTGTGGTATCCGGTTTAGTAGAATAGACCACCCTCTTTCTTACCGAGGTGTCGTAAAGTACGACATTGGTAAGTTGACGTCAGGCAGGCGGCCGGTCGTAAAAACGCAGCCAAATCATATGACAGCATGTTTTTACATGTTGTGCCGACCCCACTAGAGTGGGAAAAGGGCAGGAAGATGATGATGTTTCTAAAGAATCTACCATTGTTTCGTAAGTTTGCTTTTACCAAGAAGGACAAGGAGAAACTCGGCGGATATGTTCAAATTTTTTTATATAATTTGATTAGTTGATTATATGTTAATCATTATAGCATGGTACGTAGCTGACTGCAGTTAAAATATGATTTTATTATTCAAATAATCATCAATTGTATAGTAAGCTTTATGTTACATGTTTATGCAGCATCGTTTTAATATAATTTCTAAACTTGTGCTCTAAATTTGTAATCTTCCTTAGATACTATGTGTTCAAACAATCACCTATCAATCTATATATTACATTCTATCTATTCTTCAATTTTACAGTCATCCAAAGTTTACCATTAAACTACCATAGCTAATAAAATATAATTAGTATCACATATAAGTACTTATTATTATCTTATTTGCTTAGGCACATCGCTATAGTTTATCGATTTTCATCTCTTAATTATTTATGCCTATTACTACTTTCTTCTACTGTTTGTTTGCTTGCTGCACATATTTTAATTTTCCGTTTGACGCTAAGGTTGACTGGTAGAGAACGCTTTGTTTAGTGTTAAGTCCGCCTTTTGTACTTTTATGTTAATAGTGCAATAAAGACTACAAAAAAAAAGTGCATTACCTTTTATTTCATGTGAATAGCCTAAAAGAAAGCCTAGACATCAGTATTCTGAATTCTACTCAAGATAGTGATGAAGATCGTGTCTATTTAAGTTTTGTAACATTATAGCATAGACTAAAGAAAAATGAGCTTTAGTTGTGTAACCTGTGTGGTTGCCCTAGTCGTAACGTTGACCCGGAAAATTAACTCCACCCGGGCCATTACTTGTTACCATCCTCGTAGCTTTTAAGGTGTGCTCATATATTTAGGAGTTGCTGTAAATTGCTAAAACGATTGCAATTTTAGAACCTAAAATCTACTGCTAATCTGATAAATATTTGTTGACTATTTGATTATAGTTATTTTATATTGTCATATATGTTATAATACCCTAAATTATGTTCTGCGTGTTTCTTGTATTTGATAAAGAGAAAACAAAATTTTTATATGTTAACCTTATATAGAAGCTACATTTATACCAAATTAAATCAATATTTTTTCTAAGATTTTGCAAAATATGACTAAGATAAGTTGGCGTTAGGCAGGCGGCCGATAGTAAAAAACGTAGGCAAGTCATAGTGACAAAATGTTTATAAAATTTTGTGTCGACCCCACTTAGAGTGGTATAAGGAGGATGATGTCTGAGAGATTTTGCTTTGAAACGATAACAAACAAATTAACAATAGACTTTCGCATTTATAAAATTAATTCGGACGTATCTAGAGAGAATATGACACAAAATCTTTTACATTGTTTTGCAAACATGGAGGCTTTAATCACTTAATAATGAAATCCTTTGCTGTTCCATTACTTCAAATATTTGATGTTTAAATACGCCTTATTTCCATTACTTTAAATATTTGATGCTTATTCACGCCTAATTTTCCGTGGAAAATTTCTTTCTAACATGTATGTGCAAGTCCGTGCGACTCTTTCGAAGAGGTCACGGATTCAAACCCGAGCAGACACCAATGAGTTTTTCTGTTAAAACTAATGTGTCTAATTGATAATTGCAATTTATCACACGCTTTACGGTGAAGAAAAACATCGTGGGGAAACCTGCATGTCTCTAGCCTACCAATCCGCATATAAGATATATATGAGAACCTACCAATCCGCATTGGAGAAGCGTGGTAGGTCTTAGAGACCTATTCTCAGCAGTGGGATAGTAACAGGTCGCTACTTACTTATGTATGTGTAAAGTTTGATAAAACAGCTTGATATTTTCTCAAGCTTATATAATCATAAAATGAGTTTTGCACATTTATATTGTCTGCTACAACAGGTCCAGATTGCATCATTCGCTAAGTTTTACGCCTCGTTTACAACCCCCGTGACACTATATTTACGGTGTCATCCTTTGTAATATACACTTAATGAATTTATTTTTATTGTTAATATTTTCTAGCTAGCTTTTATTTGATGTTAGATTTTTTCTCTGTTTAACCATTAAACCATTTATTTACTATAGTTTACAGCATATTGAAACTCTTTTAACAGGCCCGTTGGCGTTAACCTTGCATCAGTTCCGCGCGTCGCAGGTTCGATTTCCATCGAGAGCTGCCAATAATTTCTAAAAATAATTTGTTGTTTCTTCAAGTCTGGATGTTTATTTTATATCTATATATTTACCGGTTGTCTATCACCCATAACACAAGTATTACGTTACTTAACGTGTGTGTAATTGTTTCATTTATTTTGTTACAACATAACAAATCACTCCTTCAAATAGTTGGGTTCATAATATAACAAAAAAAACAATGTCGCCATCAATTGTTGAACAAGAATAAATTGAATTTTGAGAAAATTGCTTCTCATTTTTTAAATAAGTAAATAAAATATAACTAAAGTAAATAAGAAATATAAGTAAGTAAAGAGAACATATAGTTGCTTTATTTTTTTTTTACTGTAAAATTTGGATACCTCCATAATTTAGCAATATGCCGATGAATTGCAAGGACCAGCTAAGAATTGTTTAAATTATGAAAATCTGCTTTTGATAAGAGGAAGGATAACTTACTTTAAGTACAGCACCAGGTGTAGTGAAATTTCTATAAGGCGGTTTTCGGTCCCTTATGTATTGAAAAATTTTTGTCCCATGCCGCAGGAAGACAACTTTGTCAAGCAAGTGGGGCGGTACATCATGCACGCATCGCAGTCTGACGGAGCCTCCGCGTGTAGCCCACCTTTCCATCTGCAATTCTACTCTGACCTCCGTGTGACCACGAGCTGAAACCAATGAGGTTGCATATTTGTAAAGTCAAATCTTATAGGAAACTCCACGCTTCGTGGCGGCTTATTATTTTATGCCGCTCTGTATCGGTCACTAAGTCGCCCTGTATACAGATACAGGGCGACTTAGTGCGAGTATCAATAGATCTCTGTCACAATATTCGACTATTTATTAGTTTATTTAATTTTAGTACATGGTTGACCGAACCTTGCTCGGTAATTTTTTACAAAATTAAAAAAGCTAAACTTAAAAAAACATTATGTAGTTGCGATCGATCCTAGCCTTGGTATTTACATTTCTCGAGACTGCCCGTTCCCCGAATAAGCCACGGTTACTTGACAGTTCATGGAAAAAATTAAATTCAATATTAATTTTAGTATTTTTTCTACCCAAAAAGATAAAACCTAGGTAGATTTTTTTTTCCATAAAACCTAGCTAGATCGATTTTTCTCCTCCAAAACCCCCTTGAAACCCCCTTGCTGAATTTCGGGATAGCCGTTTCCGAGATTCCGAAAATATATAAGATTAACTTATTTAAATATTAAAGATTTAAGCAATTTTAAAATAAATGACTTTTTATACATTACTATTAAGTTATGTACTATATGTACTATACTATTAAGTTATGTATTACTATTAAGTTATGTATGTAGGTATGTTAGGTTTATTAATTATATAAACCTAATTACTTTATACCTATTAATATATAATACTAGCGACACGCTACTTCGCGTAAACTTTAGTTATAAAATATTCTCATTTATGTACTATACTGTTCTCGCTTACTCCAGAAGAAAAGACTAATTTTTTATCCTTTATGCTAGCTCGGTAAATAAGCTTAGACTTTAGCAAATTACATCTTTATTGCTTGGATTAGTCGTAGAAGTGTAGCAGACAGACAGAAAGTAAGACACCAAAATATTTACATTAGGATAAATATTTACATTAATTGTTAAATTATATTGATAATAATAATAATAAAGTTTTTTTTTATAGATATTTTATTGTAGTTAGTACGAGTTTAGGACTGTTGGTTTTTTAAAACATTCCAAAATTAACTACTACTTAGTTTATTTAAGCGAAGATCAGTACAAAAACAATATTCGTCAGACAGACTTGACTGGCTCGTTTGTGCAGTGGGTAGTGACCCTGCCTTCGGCACCACGGGTCGCGGGTTCGATTCCCGCCGAGGGCCAACATTTTCAATAAATGAATTTGTTGGTCTTTGAGCCTGGGTGTATATTTGTATTTAAGTACGTATTTAAAAATATATAAGTATATATTCACCAGTTGTCTGTCACCCATAACACAAGTATTAAGTTACTTACTTTGGGGACGGACGACCGTGTGTGTAAGTGTCCCATATATTTATTTATTTATTTATTTAATATTATATCTGGTAAAATATTTTCAGTCACCGAGTTGAATATTTAAAGATATTTTATATTTACTGTAAACAAGCAAATATAATATTCAATCTACTATACTAAGCTGCTTAATTAAACAGATTGCATACTGTCCTTGCGTGTCGTACGCCGTTCTTGGTTTACTGATTTGCACGTTTTACGAGTTCCGACGCTAAATATGCAACTTTCAGTTGGTACGTAACGGTACAGCACTAAATAGCCAATTATGTGATTATTTTATAATTTGTGTGATTGTCTTGAACTACATCGTTAACGAAGTGACAAACCTTAGTGTTCTTTGTTAAAGTTATACAATAAATATATCATATGAAATATCTTATATCAGGATAGACGACATTTATGCATCCACATGCAATTTTTTCTAAACAAATGTTTAATGAATTGAAGCGTATATAACTTATATATATGGAAAAAATAGTTTTCTCTCCAGGAACTCCAATAAAATACATAATTGAAAGTATTTGAATACTTCAGTTGTTGCGAAACGCACACAACACACACTGGATAAATCTAAGCTTCGATGTAACTCAGTTCAGTTTTATTTACTAACGGGGACCTCCGAGCGATCCGAACGGGGTTTATCGGACGCTCGCTGGAGTTAGGTCCCCGAGGCGTTCGATGCATCTGGTGGTCCCGATGCATCGTCCAGCGGAGAGAGGGGCCACTTTGAGAGAGACCCCGACCCAGAGGTGGCGCACTCTGGGCTACAGAGTTGCTGCTGGCGGGGATGGGGGGCAATGTCTTCATGGGTACCCTATCCCCGCCACCAACAGCGTAGTGGAGCACACAGGTTATTTTAGTCGGTGCGAGTCCGACATAACCGTCGCCTGTCCCCGTCGGGCGGCGGTACCCATAAGGGGTTTTTTCCTGTATAAAAAAAAAAAAGTTTTATTTACTTATGCTTAGATTTTGCGATTGAACTTACAAGTTTTTGAATTTTAAAAACACAACATAAACAATCTGTTACAAGTTTAGGTCCCTTTGAACAATTTATACTAAGGTTTTACTTTTTATGCAATTATGATTCGTAAGCGAGTTCCAACTGATGAAGGAACTATCCTAATTAAGAAAATTCCGATATTTATAGAAATTAGAGATTACAATTGTAATTCACATGAATATTATATCTTAGTATATTAAACTATTAAAAGTACACCACCAAGACACAAATAGCTTATGGACTTCCATTTTGTCTAGATTAAAAAAGGTGTTTAATGTCCTTTTTTAGTTTTAAAAACGTCATTTTAAAAAGTTTGCTTATTTTCGTCTAGCTTTAAACCTCGACTTCGTTCGTGTGGACTGTTGTCGTGTGATAGGTCGATATTAGATGGCGCTTTTCGATGTTATCCTATTTCTGTAGAGTTAACAGGATTTCTATAGTCTATATGTTATTCCGGTGTATAAGGAATAATTGTGTTAAATTTAATCGATATTGGTCCAGCGGATTCGACGTGTAGAAACAAACATACATCCATACTCACAAACTTTCGCATTTATAATATTAGTAAGATTTACACTGATAGTTTTATAACACCAACTTTCTTATATACCTACTTCTTCAATAAAGAAGAAGCAATTCTCCCAATAGTCAACCCATTTAATCTTTCTCAATTTACATTGACATATTATTGACCCAACTTGAGGTTGTATTTGAAACATGTTGTAACTGTTTACTTTTAAAACTTAAAAAAAGGTGACGAAATATGTAAGCTGTTCCAACTTTTCTTTATTTTGTTTACCATGTTCGAGGGTGTTTTTGGTGTTGGATTTTTCTGGTTTAGGTAATAGCGGGCTCTCGGCAAAATGCCGCGTACGTGGCTGGTGTGAAAATTATGTATTATGTATGATGTTTGTGCCTCGTTCTGATTCCGGACCTGTTGTGCAAATACTGTCGTTCATTGCTCTTCTGCGGGAGATTTTGGAAATATTGCGGGTTGTTTTAATACACACGTTTTACGGCAAACATTGTTTTTTCCCCAATCAGTTTAATACAAACTTGTATTCAAAATTTATGGTAATTTGAAGCAATTGTTGCTAACTTTTTAAAAGCTTGTATTTAACTTGCAACGTATGTATGTGAAGGTGGAATCTTGCAAGTTATATTTGACTTTCCGAGGTCCGGTTGCGCTGAAATTTTGTATACTGATCCAACCATAATAAGAATTCATGTTTGTGATATGCATGACCTGATGCTGCTGCCAGAATTGGCCCCAGACGAGTGAACAGTACATTGGTTAACAGTAAGGTCAAGAAATATTGTTTAATTTGAGTTCTTTCGAAGCGAAAACGCTACAAGCGTTCTTGAGATCATTCCACATGAGAATGATTTTTATACTAGCGTGTAAGTAATTAAAAATAGCGTGTAAATAATTAAGTTATTAAAAATTAAAATAGAAATAACTTGTATATATTTGTTGTAAATTCAAATACCATAAAATGTGTTGATTCTTTTCAATATAGTATACTTTACGGAAGTGTTATTTTATTTATTAAAACAACAATAATTAGCGTAAATTAGTCAACGATGTCGTAATGTTTAATGAGATGCAGACTACAGCTTCTGGACGAAATTATTCTTTTATTCATTGCTTAGCAGCTTACTAAAGATTTTAACATCACAAACTTATATATTGCAAATTTTTCTGAATTTTACAATAAAAATGTATAATAATTTATGAGATTCCTGAAAATATGCGAATGTAAAATATAGTATAAACAAAACAGATCGTTTTTGCGCAACACTTTTTCTACTGCATTATATTTAAAACTTATTTGTTCTTCCCCTTGCGTTATACAGTCCCTGAAAGTTCTATACTGCGAAGTATCACAAGGGAGTAGCTTATTAGCATAAACGTTTTAACCGTACAATGGCCAGATTATAATAAGGTCCAAAAATATTATCTATTAGTTGTATTCGCGACTTCGTTCGCATCATCTCGTCGTTAACATACCCTCAATTATGTTATATATATTTTTTCCTATTCCTGAAGGAAAAGTTTTTCTTTTAATTCTATACGTTGTGACCTAGACGATTCAAACGTATCAAACATAATTCACATTGCTCCATTGCGTCACTGATAAACATAACGAGAGACAGACTTTCACCTTTTGCATAATATTAGTATGGGTAAACCTTAATATTTTAAAATGTTTATTTAAACTATGCTCGAACTGAATAGACAAAGCAGGAGCCGACATAAGCTTGCGGCTCCTGCTTTGCGCCTTGCAAAAGTGCGTAGCTCGTTTGTGGGTTTTGGTATAAGATTCTACAATAATTAATATTAAGAATATTTTTAAAAGAGCAACCGCCGAGTTTCTTGCTGTCTCTTCACGGTAGGAACAACTTTCCGAACCAGCAGTAGAGTTGACGATTCAAAAGCACTTGTTTACAAGTTCATTTGAATAAAGAATATTTTGAATTTGAATTTGAATATTAGGTATCATATATTATGTTACTTATATTAATATGGTAAATGGAATTTAAAATGAACATTAGAAAACTTTACTCCTTACACATGTTCATTATTTAATTTGTTTTATTTAAATTCAATTAAAAAATTAAAGCGTAACTTAAAATATTAAAGCGGCTGGTTAGGTATATAGGTTTTTTTAGTATTATATATTTATGATTAATTTCTAAATAAGTTTATCTCTGTATTTTGGATTATTTTCATTAATCAGGGATTGCTTGGCTCTGATTTTCATAATATTTTTTCTTCATTTTTAATTCACTAAAGCAGATGCATATCTACCAGTAATATATACTTACTTACGTATCATCTATCTATGAGAAATATATACTTATTATAAGCAAAGTCTCCAAAAGCAACTCAAAAAAAACTACTACTCTCTAAACTAACTACTAGTATCTTTAGTCGCGTGCGCCGCGTAAGCCAATAGAGATATAATAATTGTAGATCTACAAAAAAATGTACAAAAAAGTCATCGACAGCATATCTCTGTCACTTACGGTTTTCTTACAATAACTATTATTATGTTCAAAATTTCAATCAAACTTGTTAGAACATGTTTCAAATACAACCTCCTTCATATAGGTAGTTAGCCGATAATATAAAAAAACATTGTCGTCGTCATTATGTGTCATTGAGTTGTTGAGAGAGTAAATGAGTTGACTTTGAGAAAATTGCTTTTTATTTATTGAATAAGTGTAAAGTAGAAATATCGTTGTTTTTTGTAATTTCCACGCGGACGAAGCCGCAAGCACAGTTAGTAAACCATAAAATATACCTTTGTGTAACTCGGGGTCACTGTGATATACAAAAGGGAAGTAGAACAGTTAGTTACGGGCACATAAAATATTGTCTTTTGTATTCTGCCACGTTCAAAATGGAGGACTACGTATTCAATGCCCTCTTAAGTGACGAGTATAGACATGGTTGAGCTTTTTGGTTCAGAATAGTCAAAATAGACGTCTATAAATTACCGTTTTTTGATCACCTTTGTGGTCGTAAAAGGCGACTAAGGTAAGTCGAGCCGTGTGATATCCGGCTGAGTAGAATAGACCACGCATTTCCTACTGTGTCTGGTGTCTGTGTATTTGTGATTATCACTTAATACCAGCTAAGTTATAGTTGCATAGGAATTTAGTACTGCGTCACGTTATTGTATTATGGAATCATACTTATATATAAAGTATAGTAAAAATGTACAAATTATATCTATCTTAAATTACTTACACGCTACGACTATACAAATCATGCCCACGTTAAATGGTCCCAAGAATGCTGGCAGCGTTTCCGCGCTGAATCGCTAAGCTGATTCTTTGTGCGAAAAAGGACCCAGCCCTCTTGTCACCTGAAGAGGCAAGTATAGTTATAAAAATATAATAGATTAAGGTATATAATATCACCCTGAATATACATTCTCATCTAAAGTAAAACTCTAAATACTTCGACGTTTTGCTCATATAAACTTTTTGGTTTCATATTCTTGAAATCCGCGTTCGTTGCAGAACACTACTAAAACTTTAATATAACACGAGCTTCTCTTTTTATACTCGTTTAATCTTAAAGACAAAAAATAAACGGTGAGATTCCAGATTGCATAAACGGAAGTTGTGCCCTCGAGATTTATAAGGGTATGAGACATTTAAAGTATTCAGAAGTTACAATAGAATTATTTTGCTATAATCCGCGTTTCTTGAGAGAATCTATGTAATGCTAAGAGTATGACAAAAGTAATAATCAAATTATTTTGCTATAATCCGCGATGAAGTATAATAAAAAATATTATTATTGCTAAATGTAGAGTGGACAACCCGTTATCATACCTGATACATGCAGGATTCGCAAAAGGACATACACGAACCTCCACCACCGCCACCACAATACACAAGCACTACATACGTTCAATATCACAAACTCAACAATCGTTTCGCCTGGCAACAGAAGCATTATCAGGAGATAGACTCCACGACAGAATCGCAAATGACAAAGCTTTGCGGTTCCGCAAAGTCACTTCTATTTACGAACAGGAAAATAATAAATCGCGGTACTTGTCTTCCTCCTCCAAAAGCAATATCAAGTAGGGCTTCTATCTATCTATTATTCTATCTACATCTATATACTATCGGAATATTCCACCTATTTCCCCATGTTGGTAGATGGGTTTCACTGCTGTCCCGACACCTGCTTTAATCTACTAATCGCGTTTACAAATCTGAAAATATCCCTGGAAAGATATTTGTTAAGTCCTCAGCTATAATTTCTTCCTTACCTAGTGTCTCCCATCTTACTAGCGAGTACATGGGACAAGTAGGGCTTAGTAACAAATTATTGATGAGCAAAGGCCTGTCTCGTTGGAGAGAGTCTTGAAACTGAGAACCGCAATGCTGATTGACTAATACAACATATCCGAGGAATTATCTTTATAGGTTTCTTCATCGTAAAGCGCACGATGTTATAGTAAAGGTTATTTAGTACAAAGTAAATAGACTTTTAATGCGAGACAATGAGAAAATTCCTAAGAAAATGCAATATAGAAGTAATACAAGTAGAGTGTGTGCAGAAATAATATTAAACGAACTCTAAAACTTGTGGTGTATGGTAAGTTTCAAATTCGTACAAACGGAATAAATTTGTTTTTGTATGCTACGAGTAAATGGAATTTTACAGCAAAAGTTTTTCTGTGTATTAAAGAGTAGGTACATTTTGAGATTAAGACTAAGAATTATATTCTGTGCATAACGAAAAAATTTTTATATTACGAAAACGATTCAAACATAAGGTCTTTTAAGAGTCTTCTATCGCCTATACGATTGTAATTTATACTGTTACACTAAGCTGATACAAAAATGCTTCTTTTACCTTTTTTTCTTTTATCTTAACAGAGGATACGATTTGCTATAATTCACGTTTGTTAAGAAAATCTATGTAATGCTAAGTGTAGGAAGTAGACAACGTTCTCGTGTACATGCCGAAGCAGTCACAACACGTATCACAAAACGCCGCCACCAACAACACACCACATAAGCATTACACACATTTACTACGACAATCTCCACAATCGCTTGTACCCGCAACTTCGTTCGCGTGGACTGTTGTCGCGTGATACGTCGATAATGGATGACACTTTTCAATGTCAGCCTATTCCTGAAGAATCAACAAATTTTCTATCACCTATATATTACCCCGGTGTATACGGAATATATGTGCCAAATTTCATCAATATTGGTTCAGCAGAAAGAGTAACAAACATACATCCATACTCACGACTTTCACATTTATAATATTAGTAGGAATAGGATTGTATTTCCCGCCTAGTCTTTCAGTCAAACTTCCCCTATTGAAATAATATTTCTATAATAGAACCGATAAATTAAATTAAAAATACATTGCCTATTTTATTTCGACATGTCTAAAACCGATAACGATGTCTGTTTACGTCTATGTAGACGTGAGTGCGCGGTACGCTCGACCTATATTTGAGACATCGCGTCGCCCTACGGATTATATCTGTTCCTGAGGTGAATAGCTTTTGTTGCAATCCATCAACGTAACCTTGCATTGTATTCGTAAAATAAATTATATGCCATTAAATCGCATTCTAATATTAAAGTGACGGACTCCAAAATTAGGCATAATTGAGTTAGATGCATTGTAAACCTTATTTCAAGACCATCTATGCCATCACGCTTCAAACTATTAAAAAGCTATTAATCTTGGTCTTACTCAATAACAACTATACATTAAGATTCGTCCATACAAGAACAAAAACTTTCGTATAATATAAAGCTCCAGTTGTGAAGATAACAAAACATGGGTCGCTATCTCAACGAAAGCCACAATAACTGATATTATAATTTGAGATCTGCCCCTTATAATACCTTCTATAAAACACCTTCACGGTTTATTTGATATCGTAGGCGACTATGAAACTCAATGTAAAATTTAAACTGTGAGCTATGGAAGAAGCCCTATCTGCAGCTAGCTAGCTATCAGATTATAAAATATAGTTTTCTTCATTATAACTTTACTATTTAAAGTCATTATATTTTATTAGTTTTATGTTCGTGACCCAATTTGGGAAGGTTTTGTATTACAGGCTTTTTAAATACATACTAATTGCGAAACCCATTAAGTCACTATAAAAATTATGTTTCGTAAAAAAGTGCAATTATTTTTTATTGTTCCTCCTGTAATTACATAGCTTAATAATCTTTTGATTAGAAACGTTCAGCTGTGAACAACAAATGCATAATTTTCTTACTATAATACCACAATATTTTTCAAGTTTTACATTTTGTAATGTTGGATTAGTTTATATAAAGCTCTTTAAACTTACAGAGCTTTATATAAACTAATACATATTTGAGTTTAATTCATCTAGTTCAACTGAACTAGATGAATTAAACTCAAATATGTTTGCTGTACTGATTCGATAGACGTATAAATTAACTGAATTGTTTGTATTTATTGTAATAATTTAATAAATTTATTTGGAATGTTATCATTACTTATATTTGTGAGTAAAATTGGTATAGCTCTTTTCTGAGAAATGAAAATTTTACAAAGTCGTTTTGGTACATTTGGGAGATAATGTTTAAAATTAAATAAGTACTGCCCATTATATATTTGTCATTTTATCTTTTTGATAATATAAATGGCGGAGTGAAGTTTATTCGCAAGAGCTCAAATGTGGGTAGGCTTCACTGGAGCTTTCATGCAGATCTTAGATCTTTTATATAAGGTTAAGTAAATACATTAATTTTGTTTATATATTTGACACTATCTTTAATATTTATAAAATTTAAATGAGTCAATCTTGTATGAATATATACATATATATATTCGGAATCTCGGAAACAGATTCAACGATATTCCTGAAATTCGGCATGTAGGAGGTTTTTGGGGGCAAAAATCGATCTAGCTAGGTATTATTTAAAAAAATTAGTTTTTTCCCTGTTTTTGGGCAATAAAAATACTAAAATTTACATTTTATCACTATTTTTGCCGTAGAATGTCAAGTCAGCGTGGCTTAATCGGCGAACGGGCGGTCTCGAGAAATGTAAATACCGTAGAATCGAGCTCCAAATACCCCTTATTATTTTTTTAAATTATTTTGTAAACTATACTATACTTTATACATAAAAGATATGTCAACCGCCAACAGAATAACATCACAAATATTTTTTTTACGGAATCTAAATCATTACCATAAATACAAACAAGTGTTTATTAGAACGGTTAACTTTAAAAACTGTAGAGCTTTAAGTGAATAAATAATTTCGCACGAAATGCTTTCCTGTAATGTATATCGCTTTAGCTTTATCCTCGGAATAAATTGTTATTTCATTGTTCTCAATCCGCTGAACAAAGTGTTACTCGTTAAATTCGAGTCGTCCGTTTCATTGTCAGTATATACCGAAAAGAATTCCTTTAGTGATTGAGCCAGTCTTATCAAATATCATAAAATATGAGTAAATTATCTTGGAAACATAATCTTAAGCGTTTATTCTATTCCTAGCGCCATAATGAGTTATCAAATGGGCCTACAAGACTATTCCTATCCTATATTAATTAAAAATTGTTTTTTTTGCGAGGTCCAGCAATATTTTTTTATTAACTAACCTAAAAGATCATTGAACTTGCGCTATACAATAATCGCATCTTAGTATCTTATCTTCAGTACCGAGATAAAAGGTAGCATCACTCTTTGGCACTTTAACTACCTTTTAGAACATCACTTCAATTCGTTCTTCCAGACATAAAAGAAAGTCAAACAAATAAAAAGCACACTTTCGCATTATGCGTTCATCTGGAATGGTGGTTATGATATATACAAAACTTTCGAGTCGTTGGTAGTCAGCGTGCACACTTTTACATGTAGGTCAAGTGCGCGAAGGTCGGTGTATCATTGGTCATGGAAATGATGCTATTTAGAATTAACAAAAAGCTTGTAAACATTTTACTTTGGTTTTAAAATTTAAAATACCTTATTTCCAAAAATAAATAATCTTTATAAATTAAATTTAACCAGACTGATATAAATTATTTTGCTGATATTAATAATGGTTGCTTGTTAACAAATGAAATGTCCATTTAATTTGACTCAAATCAATTATAATTATCTATGACTAATTGCAATTAAACGTTTGATTTGGACCGACAGTTGGCCAATTCATTTGTTTAATACGGGTATACTTAGTTCGAAACAAAACTATAATATTCTAAATGATTCGTTATACGTATAATATTGAAATTGTTCAATATATCATAAATCGTTTTTGAGCGAAAATCCAATTAGTTTTATCGTGTCGTAGCATTCGCAAATCCGTTGTAGGGACAATAGTTTGTACGGATTTCGTTTATTGGTTTATGGTTTTAAATTTCTGCGTAGATTTTTCATAGTTTAAATTCAAATTTTCTTATTTCCCTAAGCCAGTATTAGTCAAATATATCTATCAAATCGATGGTAATATGATACAATTCACATGTTAATTAGCGTCGAGATGTCATATACCATCTTCCATATTTTATACTTTATTTCATTTATACTAGTCTACTACGACACGATTATTAGTTGGTTTTAATTATTACATATAAAAATACAATTTTTAATATTTCCATAAAAACTTGTGATAAATATGCAGATCGGAATATGCGAATAGAGAATACGCCTAAGCTGAAATTTAGGGTCTTAGAGTGAGAAATCTCGTTTAAAACAATACTGCCTTTTGTATTATACTGTTGGTCCAAAAATTTAGATAGAGCATTTTGATAATATACTGATCCCAGTAGAGCATTTTTAATACCTGACGCTGGACTATACTGTAATATGCATCTTGAGGTTTAGAATACTATATTGAAAGTAATGAGAATATTATTTTGCTATAATCTGCTATAAAAGAAAATATATGTAATGTTAAATGTAGAGTGTATTGGGCGAAACAATTGTTGAGATTGTGATGGTGAATGTGTGCAGTGCTTGTGTATTGTTGTTATCGGTGTCGGGTAGTGCATGAGTTCTTACAAATCCTGCATGTATCAGGTATGCGAACGAATAGTACACACATTACACTACACACTACATTTAGCATTACATATATTTTCTTTAATCGCAGATATAATAAAATAATATCTCGTTTGTATTATGGACCTCCTTAAAGTAACGCCTAATTCTATAAATAAGCTATATTGCAGACAAAGTTGCTGATGGATGATCTTTAATATGCTTTTTATAGCCAACAAAAATTTACTTATTAGTCCAGTATTTTTAACCAATAATATTTCTAAAAGATCTTTGCATTGTAAGCGTTGGTCTTTATGCAAAAATAAAAAGTTTCACAGACCACCTCATTCTTCGAAATTTTGTACGCTATGGAATACAAAATAAGTTGGGAGAAACTGTCTAACATCTCGTCAATATGTTTATTAGCTACTTATGTTGACTGTTTTTCGAACCCACTGCCGGTTATTTTTTTCTGAAGGGCCTATCAGTAATAAATCCAATCAAAAACTTAGTCGTCTGATTTTGCAAGGTTCACCGTAAGAATGAAAATATTTCGCAACATTTTACATAAAGTTTTACTTTAACGAACCAAGCTTATATTAATTGAAACACGGTTCAAGTACGCTGATTCGTGCATTTTAATTAGGCATGAACTTGAATACACTTCAGCTTTGTTACATCCATTGACATAGTTAGATTCGTTAAATTATAATTATTCTACAGTGTAGTCGATGTACATTTATATAGTTCTCATCATTCTCTTGCCCTAAGTGGGGTCGCCACAACATATTACAAACATGTTGTCACATGATTTGACTACGTACTTTACGACCGGCCGCCTGCCTGATGTCCACTTACCTCAGGCGTATTTTATGACACCTCGATAAGAAATAGCTGTGATGGCCTAGCGGTGCGACCGTGTGAATCTCTAGAGACGATCATGGGTTCTAACCCGGGCAGACACCAATGAGTTTTTCTATTAATTGATAATTGCAATTGATCACACGCTTTTCGGTGACGGAAAACATCGTGAGGAAACCTGCATATCGCTAGAAAATTCTAGGGATATGTGAAACCTACCAATCTGCATTGGAACAACGTGGTAGGTCTTAGCTCTAACCCTTCTCTCCAAAAATGGAGAGAGGAGGCCTATGCCCAGCAGTGGGATAGTAACAGGCCGATACTTACTTACTTACTTTTTTTATTCTATTCAATCGGATATCACACGGTTGGTCCACTTATCTTATTTGCCTTTTACGACACCTCGGTATGAAATGAGGGTGGTCTATTCTACTCAGCTGGATACCACACGGCATCCATTTTTTATTTATACTTATATAGATGACAATAACGTAGGCCCATTGTTTTATGAAGTTTCACGATAAATAATGAATATCTCATTTATTATAGTGAATTTAGGTTATCTAGTTAGTTATTATATTCATGTTCATGAATTTTAAATAGTCAGTACCGGGAATGCAAGCCGGCTTTGTGTAATCCATTGCTAGCGATACGTTTGCACGCATACCTAATTCCATGCTTTGTTTTTGAGTTTTAGAATATATATATATATATATATATATATATATATATATATATATATATATATATATATATATATATATATATATATATATATATATATATATATATATATATATATATATATATAAAACATACTACTCCGAAACGGCTTAACCGATTTTTATGGAATTTAAAAACATAATTTTTTTATTTATTGGACAATTTTTTTTTACAACTTACACTAGAAATAATTTGTATGGCAAAACAACGTTTGCGTTTGCAATTGACCCAGTTAGTTTTTTTAAAATAATTTTCCATATGTTAGTGTTATATATTTTAGAAGGACTTTTTTATTATTAAATCATCACTAACCATACCATAACCAGTAAATTACATGTTATAATATGATATGTATAAAATACCGTGTGATTTAATATTTTCAAGTTTTCTTTCCAAACGATAACCAGAAAATGCGATTACAATTCTTGGTGTAACTTTATGAATATGGTTGTTAAATTAAGTTGATTTACAATGTGTATATATACTAAAACAAATCTAACTTTATCATAACTGTGAAAATTCTTCGATTGTTTTAACTGAAATAAATGATACCACAAGCCTTGTAGCCACTCCATAAAAATATTTCTGGTACAATTCTATTTGCAAGGTAACACATAAATCCTTTTTATTGGTAATCAGATATCGTAATGAGTTTAAGTATAACTGAAAGCAAACAAAGTGTGATTGATAGTGTTCATATTACAGCTTTAAGCGAGGCTCGAGGGTTAATATTTTGGAATTCATTGCCTTACATCACAGTGATTTATGTGTTGTGTGGTATCCGGAAGAGTAAAATTGGCCACCCTCATTTCTTACAGAGATGTCGCAAAAGGCGACTTAAGTAATTGCCGTGTGGTAAGTTGACGTCGGGCAGCCGGCCGGTCGTAAAATATCTCGCCAATTCACTTCAAAAATAGTTAAAACACGTTGTGCCGATCCCACATTGAGTGGGAATTATATAATATATATAATATGATATATAGTTTACTATTTCCAGATAGCTGATTGTCTTATTACAAAATTTTAGTTTTTAATTTAGATTTCAATATAAACTCTTCGTTAAGTATGAATTATATGAATTTAAATGTATTATAATACATATGTATATGTAAGCGTAAACTATATAGTTATATACGATTATACAGAATTTATATAGTATTAGCCGTGAAAGCGTCGGAGACAGACAGAAAAACTTTTATATTTAAGTATAATATTAGTATGTATTCTGAGGTGTCGTAAAATACCACAAAGGTAAGTTAATGTCAGGCAGGCAGCCGGTCGTAAAATACGTAGCCAAATCATGTGACCACATGTTTATGACATGTTGTGCCGAACCCACTTAGAGTGGGATAAGGACTGGAATATGATTAGTATGTATTCTATAAATATTTCCAGAAAGATCATAATATATTTTTATTTTGGATGACATAAATAAACGGAAAGCATTTAATGCATCAAGATAAAATTGGCGCGGATTCTGAGTTATCAGTTAATGATAAACTGTGCTGATGGAGATTAAAGACTGCCGTTTCCATTGAGCTATAATTCAGTATTTTCAAAATGACATGATAAAATTGGACATAGAATGGTTTATTCAATAATATTAAATATATTTTTAGACGGTTTAGGAGATAAGTTGTCTATGTTTTGATTAGCCCCTGAAATATCACCATGTTAAAAAATCAACGTCAAACAATCTGTTACTCTGTTTCAACGTGAAAGAAAAGTAAAAAACAAACATATATTTATAAGTATATTATATTCATAATATTACCACGTATCAAGAGATTGCCTAAAATAAAAAAAAGTTTGGGCAGGACTTCGTATAATATGTAATTAAAATTAGAACATACTTTTACATAAAATACTTTATTTATGAGAGAGAATAGTTATACATGTGCAAAGGTAAAGGAAACGTCAAACAATATCCTATATAGTGTATGATCTATGCAACTAATTTGTACTCTGCGCATGCGTAGAAAGTCTTAATTCAGCGAGGCAAACGTGTGGCGGGAATAATTAAATAACTAGGTACGACTGGGTACCTATTAATCAAAATAACGAGCGGGCTGCCTAGTTACACATTGGATATCTAAATATAGATATTTCAACTTGAAAGATATCAATTAATGAACGACATTATTTATCGATATACAGCATCGATTTTTTTAAAATAAGTCTAACAAAAACTAAAATCTAAAATCAAACAACAACAAAAGAATATTGCTTGTTGTAATTTGCATTTTTTAGCCGAATGTCTTGCTTGAATTTGAATGCTTTAACGTATTCATAAAATTAAACATTTTCTATTATTCTATTTTCAATTACTCTATTTTCCGTTAATTAATTTACTATATTAGACCGAACCCTTGCGACGTCCGTGCCGAACACGGCCTTACCCTTTCCGGCCGCATAAACTAATAAACAAAATTGGCTATAATAAAGAATAACTTTTAATTACTTCTATTAAGGATTTGAGATTAGTATTGCATTAACTTCAGTTTTTTTCATTTATATTTTTTGTCTTTTTAGATTTTTTTGGACGGAGTTAACATCTTGGTCAACCTATAAAATTTACTGCCTGTATCATTATTATGAAGTAGGTATAAAAGTACAAATTCATGTTTCAACTTAGGCTATAACAATAAAATTATGTCATAACTTTTTACTTCGCAGTTCCGTAAAGTAGGTAGATGAAGTGACAACTTTAAGCTGAAAAACACAGATACTGACAAATAAGCTGGACCAAGATCAATTCCTTTTTTCCTTGCAGAGAGGAAAATTAGGCTTAGACTTCCTACTCAAATCTCTAGCCGTGTCCAGGTTTTCTTACTATAATTAGTTTACCTTTAATTTTTTTCATTTGCACGTCAAATCTAACTGACCCTTTGATCTACCGAAAACTCTAAATAGCTAAGAATATATTATAATATATTTCTAACAAGTGATGTATATCTGTTTTAAATCTCTTTGGACAAGCGTTAAAAGATGTATGGCAAACTATTTTACGTGTTAGTGTTTATCTTCAGCTATTTCAAATGTCAATGACATAAAATAAGCTATTCGTTTTGAATACTATTGCCGCCTTTCGGTGAGTTAAGCTCTGATTGTACGGCATCAAGATAAAAAGACTGACTAGAAATGCCACTGCTGAGAGTTTTATGGAGAGGTTAGATCTTATAACCATCATGCTGCTCCAATGCGGATTAGTAGATTATACATATCCCAAGAATCCTCCAGAAATATATTCCCCAGAATTCCTCACAATGTTTTAATTGACCGAAAAACGTGTTATAGCAAATATCAGCTAGACACATGAAAGCAGTTTGGTATCCAGCTGAGTAAAATAGATAAATTTATAGAATATATTTTGTACATTTTAGCCGTGTGGTATCCGACTGAGTAGAATATACCAACATAATTTCTTACCGAGGTGTCGTAAAAGGCGACTAAGGTAAGTTGACCCACCGTGTGGTATCCGATTCAGTAGAATAGACCACCCTAATTTCTGACCGAAGTGTCGTAAAAGGTAACTAAGGTAAGTTGACGTCAGACAGGCGGCCGGTCGTAAAAACGCAGCCAAATTATGTGAAAGCATGTATATAACATGTTGTGCTGACCCCACTTACAGTGGGGCAGGAGGATGATGATATTTAACTTTAGAAGTAGAGTTTATTGTGAGGATTGAAATATAGAATGAAACATAATAATTTTGGAAGCGTTTTTATAACTTCTTTTAAACATTTCACATAAAATAACAATGTTAAGCTTTACAAAGCGTATCGTTTCAGGAATCCGCATAATCCGGCATCAGGGCGTGATCAATCAAAAAAACACAAACTTTCTACAGCAGACGCATTTTTTGGCCGTCTTAAATTCGGGTAAGGATTGTGATAAGACTCCAGGAAAACATTTTTTTGAAAAAATACGCATACTATAGTTATTGGCACTGCTAGTTATCTACTACTAGTTACTATCTGACTGTTACGCTTTTATGGCTAACCTGCCGGAATAATATTAGAATAATGTATAAAAAATTCCTTTTCGGATTTTCTCTTCGGGATTCAATTTTTTACTTTCGACGAGTGCGGACGTATACATTGTTTCGGCAAATTAATAAAATCAATATACATTTTTTAAAATTAATATAATAGTGTTAAGTACCTAAGTGTTAAAGTTTAAATTCAAGTAGCTATATTTGTAAACATTAACATTGTGTAATATTTTTATTGACATCATTGGCCCTTGCAGTCACGTTCATTGACCGCCATGAATTGCGCCGCTTGCAATAATAATATCCGCGGTGTGGATTACTTGGAGTGCAATAATTGTGCCTTGAATTATCACACCGAATGTGTGAATACCCCTGTCGCTCTGGACTGGTTATGTCCCGTTTGCACATCTAGACTGCCGAAGAAGGATAACACTAACAGAGCTATTCTACCAGCAACTCCGACTGGGACTGGCACCTCAAGTCATGTTTCGCAGCGAAAGAAACGCATTATTGCAGATGTGGACAGTTCAGGCACGTCAGGTATGTTGGTATCCCTCGAGAATGTTCGGGAAATTTTGCGCGAGGAACTCAAGGCCCAAGAAAATCGCTTAGGCAAGAGAATAGAAGATCTAAGCTCTCAGATTAACGACTTCAAGGGTTCCATGGATTTTCTCAACGAGCAGTTCGAAAAATTACGCACCGACAATAAAAATCAAGCTTTAAGTATTGGCAACTTAAAAAAGGAAAATGAAAGCCTAAAAGAAACTGTCACTGGCCTGGTCACTAGGCTGAACCAAATAGACCAACTATCAAGAGCTCCGAATCTAGAAATCCAGTGCTTACCGGAGAATAAGTCAGAAAACTTGATTACTGTGGTACAACAAATAGGTCGGGTTGTAAATTGCCCTATCAACGACAGCGACATCCATTATTGTTCGAGAGTGGCAAAATTAAATTCCCAAAGTTCCAGGCCGCGAAACGTATTGGTTAAATTTAGTCACACACGGCTGCGAGATACCATATTAGCAGCAGTAATTAATTTCAATAAAAAACACCCAGAGAATAAACTGAACACCTCACCTCGGAATAGGTGGAGACAAGAAGTCAGCAGTTTATGTAGTTGAGAACTTGTCTCCAGAAAACAAATTCTTACATGCTGCAGCCCGAAGTCGCGCCAAGGAATTAAACTACAAATACGTATGGGTACGTGCTGGTCGGATCTTTATGAGGAAAACGGAAACTTCTGGTTTTGTTTTCGTGCGAAATATGGATACCTTAAACAAACTTTGTTAATATAATTTTTATTTTTTTATTATTTTTTTTTTATTATGGGTTGTACTAGGATTAACATTTTTGTATCATTACATTCTCGTCTAATAACTTAAGTATTTATTATCAAAATTTTAGAGGTTTAAAATTGAAGACGGAAGCGTTTTATAATAATATTTTAAATTGTAACTATAGTATAATAGTCTTAAGCGATACATGGTTAAACTCCTCGGTATACGATAATGAGTTATTTTGCGCACGCTACACTGTTTACAGAAGAGACCGGGAGACTAGTGGCTTTCACTCTAAAAAAGAAGGAGGGGGTGTCCTTATAGCTGTCAATAAAGACTTAGAATCTTGCCGAGAAAAACACCTAGAAAGTAAATGTGAAGACTTATGGGTATCTATAAATTTTCCCACAGACAAAACCCGGGATAAACTATATGTATGTGGCGTTTATTTACCGACGCCCCTTTAAAAATACATTCTTGATAATTTTGTCATAAATCTTCATAATTATAAAAACACACTTATTATCGGGGACTTTTCGAATATAAGTTGGAACAAAAACAACGAGTCAGCAACGATTCCTCATATTACGAGTAACAGCACTTGTGTAAATACATTGTTAGATTTTATAACTTTACACGATTTTAAACAATATAATTATGTAATCAACCACAAAGGAAAGATTTTAGATTTGATTATTGCTAACGTACGTATCGATAAGGTATTCCCCAGTTCTATGTTTAAGTCCCGTAGACCCGTATCATCCACCTCTTGAATTATATGTGTCAAGTTTTTGCAATTCCAGAAAGCTAACAACCTGTCCTATTGCCAGAAAAAACTTTTTTAAAACTGATTATGAAAAGATAACAACATATCTCAGTGAAATCGTGTGGGAGGAGGAACTAACTCCGTTTATGTCGGTCGATGATATGACAGAAACTTTCTACACCAAAATCAGAGAATCAATATCTAAATTTGTTCCCATGTGTAGAATGAAATCTGATAAAAATCCTTCATGGTTTTCAAAATCCTTACAGAAAACCATACGAGAAAAGGAAAAATACAGAAAATTGTTCTTAAAATACGGTAATCCTTAAATATAGCAATATTGAGGGTATATTAACTCTAAAGTTAACGTCAACGAAGTCACGGGTACTACTAGTACTTCCAATTAAATATATTCCAAAATGAATGTACTATGAATATATTTCAAAGCATCGTGCAATCGTTGTTTTATATTTTACGAATATACGATACAAAAGACATTCTGCAGTTTCCAGTTCACAAAACTATATTAAGAAGAATAATGATTGAGTCGCTGGGTTATAAATTCAAAGAGTGCCTCCTAGCTTGAATACTATGACATAATACGGATTGGCGAATAAAATTTTTATGTATTCACTAAAACGATATGTTCGGATTGATAAAAGCACTTCGTCTACTGAAACTAGCTTCAATTTTAATGTACTGTGAATAAGTTAGCAAAGAAGTGCGGATATTGATTTGTTTAAAAAGCTTTGGACCTCAGAAGGTAATTTACTAATTAATAACAGTCGAGGCTAAAATAGTTTTATAAGCGAACACATCTATAAAACTATCTCTTTATGTTTCAGATAAAATAAGAAACTGGTGATTACCATAATTAAGTAGGTTGTGCAAATTTCAAATTTGATCTACGAAAATTTAACACTGCACCAACCAAATATTGGCGCAACAAAAGACTTCACTTTCCAAGAGACTTTACAAGTATTATTCTAATTATAATTGGATGTTATAAGGCTATCTTTATTTTGTCAATTTAGTTATATGTAATATTATTAGTATTTATTCTATGAGATAGTAATGGGTCACTAATTTTTTTAGTAAAAATTACCTTCAACGCTAGATTCATCCACCATCTTATAGCTCTCCTTGATTTGTTGTCAGAAAATGGTAATAAAAAATTTGGCCAGTAAAAAATGGCACGCTGGTTTAATAATATCTAGAGCTATTTGTTATGGTAATGAGCCCAACCTCGAGGCATATAAGGTATTTTCCAAGGCGCAAAAGGAGTTTATGTAAATGTGTCCATACCTAAAATCTTACGACACAGTTATAACAAAAGTTGTTGATACATTCCTTAATTTAAATTCAAAATTCAAAAACGATCTATTAGAAATTCTTTTGTTTTTAGAATCTGAGTAGTGTATTCGGTAGTGATTTTGTGCGAAAAGTAAGGATACTCGCATCATAAGCTGAGGTTTTTGCGCCATAAGCAAAATATTTATTTTCAAAATTGTATATTTTGTACATAAATAAATCTTTCTTATATTTAAAAATTTAAATTCCACATAAGAGAAGTATAAAATATAGGTATAAATATGAAATAAATAAATGTTTCTTTTTATTTTATTTAATTATATAGTTGTTAATACTTTCGATGTGCTGAGTTTTGTCATTTATAAGCTTTATTATATAATAGGGGTGGATATCGTGTTTTATTAAGCGCTTTGTTGCCTCTTGCATTTTTCTTCCTGCCTTATATAGAACATAATAGACATAGCTAAACTCATTTTTCCATGAGGATAAAACTTAGGATTTTCTTGTTCTGAGCAGATCATCCATTAGTTAAATAAACCATATACATATTATGAGGTAAGTCGTCTTTGGACCCAGTTACGGTTGAATTTGTGGGCATATTCTTAAGAATTTTTTTTGTTAATATTTATTTTTGACAATCTTTCTTATCAACTCTATCCATGCGATAATCATTGCAAATAATTGTAATTTACTGTGATAGAACCTATTTTCATGAAATTATATGCTGGCTTTTGTCTTTGATTGTATTTTATGACGCACTTGTTGTCCTACCAAAATTTGTTTTACTGAAAACTAAAAGGGTCACATAAATAACGTACAAAATATAATAAGAAACATTGTTAATAACAACTACACTGTGGGGACTTTCTGTATTGGCTAGAGCGCTGATTGCGCGGACTGAACAAATACGACAGAGTCCGAAGTCAAATAGACAGTATAGTCTCTCTAAATTATACGTTTAGCTGTATTGTGTTGGAGTTTACCCTCATCCTGTGGCCTCCCGCACCTTCGCTTACGTGAATGAATATAAATTTGTTATAAATCGCGAAAAATAAAACGGAGTTACGGCAAGAGTTATGTAAAACCCAAGTACGCGTGATAATATAATCATTGGTTGTAAATTTTGTTGAGATATTCACACGTCTCATCTTGATTAGATCCAACGTTGAATAGTACATATTCAAATTCAAAATATTCTTTATTCGAGTAAACTTGTAAACAAGTGCTTTTGAATTTTTAATTCTACTGCTAGTTTCGATTCCTACCGAGAAGAGCCAGCAAGAAATTCGGCGGTTCTTTTCAAAATATAATTCTTATTACTAATTACATTTTTGTACAGGGTCGAAGAGTAGCTATATCCACGCATTATTATCATTTATGTAATCCTCAACAGTATAGAAGGCTTTCTGTATCAGGCTCTTTTTAACAGTGTTTTTTTTTAAATTCTGCAACACTAATATTAATTGCGGCAAATCAAATATTAATTGCGGAATTTTATTGTACAATTTTAAATCCAAACCCTCAAACGACTTACGTGCTTATGGTACGACTTTGGTAGGAACAGCGTTTCGAACCAGCGGTAGAGTTGACGATTCAAAAGCACTTTATTACAAGTTTACTTGAATAAAGAATATTTTGAATTTGAATATGTACCACTCAACGTTGGATTTAATCAAGATGAGACGTGTGAATATCTGGTTATAGGTTATAGGAATAACTGGTTTACAGTTGTATTTGAATAAAGAATAGTTTGAATTTGAATTTTCAAGGGCCAAACCATGAGCCTATCCTTATGTCGGTTCTTCCTTGGTCTATTACATACATTTTTTTTTGTTATTATATGCTTTCATATTCACAAAAATGAAATTGTTAAAAATCTACTGTTAAGAAAATGTAAGAATACCTATTTCCTTTAACTTTAAGGGAATCACGAAGACACATTGTAAATGCCGCGTATGGCTCTTTTATGTAATACAAATTTTTTTAGACTTGTTGAATGGAGATATGATTTATTGCATTAATTCAAACATAAATAATATTTTGAATATTCAACATGCAGGTTTTGGGAAAAGGTTTTGAATGTGATATAATTTTACAGCACTCTGAATAGAAAACTTTTTGTCGTTATTAAAGTATCCTGTTCTTATTTCACTCCATTCATAACTGTTAATAATAAATCTTGTCAACATAGATTATACGCAAGGCCTAGTTTTCCCTTCGTGGCTTCGTAGTAATAAATAATAACGGCAGTCGGGCGGAATCTAATGCACATATCCATGTCCTCCCAGCAGCATTCGGATGTTATACTAGACAAATGGTCCTATGTAATGATATATGGTAATAAATGAGCATTATCACGATACCTCACCTGTAATATATGTCAGTGAAGATTTTGAGAATATGTTTAGATAATAATATAAGACATATATTTAACTGTTCCAAGAATCTTTATTATATTTTAAATGAGTTAATCTTGTATTTTTATGTAACGATATTTCTGAAATTCAGCATGTAGTGGGTTTTGGGGGGAGAAAAATCGATCTAGATAGGTTTTATTTAAAAAAAACTTACCTTTTATCCCTGTTTTTGGGCATTAAAAAAATAATAAATTTATATTGCTTATTCAGGGAACGGGCATTCTTGAGAAATGTAACTTTTTTATTTTTGTAAAAAATTACCGAGCAAGGGTCGGTCAACCAGGTACTTGAGATTATATGAATATTGCACTCTTCATCTCTTTTTTCTACGAAATAAAGAAATCATCAAAGTGGGGTCGGGACAACATGCTTTGGCTATTTATTTTTGTGGTATCCGGCTGAGTAAAATAGACCACCCTGATTTCTTGCCGAGGTATCCTAAAAGAGCTACTGAGGTAAATTAACGTCAGACAGGCGGCCAGTCGTTAAATACATGCCAAATCACATCACAATATGGATGAAACATTCCAACCCCACTTAGAGTGCGATAAGGGCAGGAGAATAATGATGATGATATTTACCAGTTGTCTGACACCTACAACACAAGTATTAAATTATACTTTCGGGACTGACAACAGTGTGTATGTCACTGTCCCATATTTTTCTTTATTATTTATACAAATAAATACGTCAAAATACCTGTTATAGCTAAAAATAGTATAGAATTGCCTATTCGGAAGTTTCTATTTATTTTAGTGTAAAGTATTGTAATGTATACTTATCGTTTTTCAATGTTATTTGATCAGAAAAATGGTTCGTATAAATTTAACTACTAGGTAAGAGTGGCTCGTGTGAGTGTCGAATATGGTTTCACAGGCAACGATAATATTTATTGCGAACGTCGTTTTAAATTCACAGTACATTTACCTACTTTCGTGTGCTTATTTCAAATGTTCACTGAGTCATAAGTTTCATAACAAGGCGAGCTGCACTTCCTTTTGACTCGATATCGTATATTGCAAATTATATTTCGATACCAGTAATTTCAAAAAGGTAGCTTTTCAGAAGCGCTACAAAAAGGTTATTTATGCTAAAAGTCTTCAAAATAGGTTTGAAAAGTAAATAAAAAATAAAAATTACGGTTGTTATGGACATTTAAAACGGACGAGAATAGCATTTAACCAGCATTTTTTTTACAAAAGAACACTTATAAATTAATAATTATCAGGCAATCGAGATGAATTTTATCAAATTCGGCCGGCAAATAAATCTTCGAAAAAGAAACCTATGAATTCTGCCGATTGCACTAAAAATGTCAAATGATTACTATCGTTTAATATATTAAGAAAATATTTTGCTTAGCCCAACTATTTCAACCCGTTTCTTATGTAGTTTCCATCACGAATTTTGGGCCCTGATGTAGTCGGTTTATATTCAAATTTGATCTCAGTTACGATAGTATATATTTATAACATTTTTTTTCTATGGAAATGGAAGGCATCGTGATAATATAAGATTTGAGGGATTTTTGCCAAGCTTGATACCGTAGAACACACTTTCCAAGTTGACAAACAACAAAGGACAAGGAACAAAGTGTGTTGTTAAAAGTTGCATTTCCTTGCAGAATTTACCGTTGGTTCTAACCGCTATGCAAATATCATTTAATCATATCTCGACAAAAAATATCAACCGCCAACTGTTCTATTCAAAATTCGTAACATTGTTCAGTTCTTATTTCTCGACTAGCGGTCATAAGTGTCTTTATGCGGGTAATGTATTATTCGGAAAGTGAAACTCCTATAACATTTAGTTATAGGAGTTTCACTTTCACTTTATAATATAAGCTTATGCGGTAGTTTAGTTTATAAAGAAACGGAATAAATGATGTTGTGTAGAGTAGCCTAATTTCGCATAAAGTAAAGATAGAATCTATAAAACTGAAATATTGACAATAAGCCTCGTAGGATTTTGATTTGATTTTAATATTCTCTCTTACAACTCATCCTTATTGACAACCGGTCCGAACTAGATTATCCACCCACAAAACCCTCTTTTTCCAAAGCTCTCACGTCGCAAATTTAAATTTTTTCGCGATATCGTTTTGTTTTTGTTGCCATTTTCGAAAACGTGTCCATGCTAAAAATTATTTTTCTTCTTTTTTACTAAACCTATCAAATAATTTATAGAATTAGGCGTTACTTTTCGGATTCCATAATACAAAAGTAATATAAAAATTATTTTGCTATAATTTTAAATTTTGCGGATTATAGCAAAATAATTTTATTATTACTTTTGTAAACCTATCAAATTAAATTTTCCAATTATACCTTTTCAAACCACTTCGCTAGTACTATGCAGATGAATTGTTGAGCTTTAAAAAATAAAAAAAAACAAAAACTGCTGGGAATAAGCCTCTTCTCTCCGTTTTTGGAGAGAAATATTTAAGCTAAGACCTACCACGCTGCTACAATGCGGATTGGTAGGTTACACATATCTCCAGAATTCTCTAGAGATATGCAGGTTTCCTCACGATGTTTTCTTTCACCGAAAAGCGTGTGATAAATTGCAATTATCATTTAGATACAGAAGTTTTAGCAGAAAAACTCATTGGTGTCTGCCCAGGTTCGAACCCATGACCTCCTCGAAAGAGTTGCACGGTGTTCTATCACAGCTCGAGCTGTTGAGCTGTTGAGCTTAAGCTGCATAAAATAACATGATTTTTTAATATCTCGGTAACAGTTTCACGGATTTACAATTATAATATCGGATTAATATAACAATTTAATGATAATCCGGTATATTACCTGATTTTCATCCACCAGCTTATTATTGGGTTACATAAATCATAAACAGCTGGTGGAGATCAAATCAACTAATATATAAAACATTAGTAAGTATGAGTATTAAAACTAAAGACGACAATACGAAAATAACTAAGAATGGTAATATGGTTAAGAGAACAAATCTGTAGTTATAACGATCTGAACCTAACAGACGATTTATTTGTTAAATTTCAATTTTTAGCATTCGGGTTTGAAATTTTCAGTCACTTTTTACTTTACCATTTTGTTTTACCATAAATTAAATAGTATTTTCCGAATATACGTTATTGTATTGTTTTTTCTAGAAACTTTGGGCAGATCCTCTGTAAAATATACAGAGTGCTTTAATTTAATGAGACAGATCGTACATCTTTTGAATAAAACATCTGTAGAGCGACGAAAAAGAGAATGGATAATAAATAAGAAGATAAGCAAGATTGAAGAGCAATTATAGCAAGACTATTGAATAATGTTATTTTCTAAGGCTAGTGTACTTAGACAAATGTATCTAAAGTACGATACATAGATAAGATAAGCTATCAAGTTACGTGAGTCTAAGGTGTAGAACTTCTCAAGACAAAAACAAGCCCAAAACGACATGCATATTTGGATATTTGCTATGGCGAGCTTCACGGTTTAATACCAGGTTTTTATCAAATAGATATGTTGATTTTTAGCGACAACTACAAAGTGCTAAATTAATTTGTGTTCTGTTATTTGAGCTTTACTATGGTGAAAATTCATGGAACATATGCAAACTTACAACCTAATATAAATATAAATAAGTGATATAACCGAAGACAGCAAAAGCAAGTCGAATAAAGTATATTGAAAATTATATTGTTAAAATCATATATTGGTTTCAAACAATTCTAGTTTCTTTCTGCTTTAGCATTTCAGAAAGAAACAGCTATATCCATAAATTATTCCGCTAAAGCATGTAACAAAACATAATTTATTAATTTGAATTTCACAAAGTTTTTATTCCATTCAGGATTGCATTACGCCAGTAGTCCCTTGTTACTCATTTGTGCCCTTCGAGAAATTAACTTGGATGCTAAAAGGAAATTTATTACCAGAACTTATGTTTCATTTAATTTACAAAGGTAAAAATGTGGAGAATAATATATTTTAATCAAGTAGATTACCATAATTATTAAATCTGACTATTAAATTTAAAAAAAAAGTTATATAGGTATTCATTTTCCTATAAATTATGCAAAGGTAGAAATAAAAACAAAACTATTATAATACTATTATTAAGTATTGAATATGGTATCCAGAAAAAATCTATTAACTAACTTATACAATACTAAATATTTACATAAATCTAAAATTTACATTAATATATATTAAAATAATATTAACGCAGCTTTATAGAGACTTTTTCATTAGACAAAACTAATGCAAACAGTTATCTTAGAAGTCATTCTGTGATATAATAACGTCGCATTGATGTTTTGTGAGACATGACCTAGATAGAAAGTACGTGTTCTTAGGGAAGATTACTTAAAGTGAACTTTGAGAACTGATGGCCCACACCTTTCATGAAATCAAAACAGATTATTCTTTGCTTATTATATTATATGCCCGTATATTAAGTGCAAGATTATGATTGTATGGACGATGAAAAGAGATGAAAATAATGTGGTACCAAACGAGCGTTAAATATGAATGTGGATGGATAAGTGACTAGAGGGAGGCCTAAAAAGAGATGATTGGATTGTGTGAACATGAATATAAAAGTAGCGTCAGAGTTGAGGAATAATAGGAGAGAATGGAAGAAAACATGTTTTGCCTACCCCACTTAGAGTGGGATTAGACCGTAGTATGATGATACGTTACGATTTACGTTTAGTCTAACGTTATTGAAATATTCACAAGATTGTATGTGCGATTTAACTTATTCGACTTCACTCACTGACTCATTCAACATATAAATTAGGTAATCCTATAATTCTTTTATATATATATATATATATATATATATATATATATATATATATATATATATATATAAAGTAATTTTTTGGAGCGGCATAGAAATTGTGTTGCTCTGAAAATCAAAGGAATTATATATTACGTATATATGAAAATGAATTCCATGGGTAATCACATAATGGATTTAACGATTTCGCTAATTCTTTTTTGGTGTGGTAATTATTATCAAGAGAAGGTTTTTTATTATGGAAAAAAAATTCTGTACATTAATTGTATAAAAATGTATTATAACTTGTATAAAATAATGACTTATATAATGTGTTATATAAGTCATTATTTTATACAAGTTATGCTGTGTTATGCGGTTTGAATATTGCAAACATCTGCGTTAAGGTCCAGCGGGCGTTGTTGTCACAACGCTCATCGTCGATGCAGATACTTGCTTCCGCAGACCACGGATACATACTAAGCAGATCGACATCTAGGAAGATGCTAGAATGAATATAAAACTATGTTATAAGCATTAGCTGAAACTTCTTCGACCTGTGTACCATTTAGACATTGACTATTCAGACGAGTGTAGTCAGGCTTTTTTATACTTACGTAGTGAGAAAAACAGAAACATGAAAAAAAAAACTAATGGATTTTATATTTTAAGAACTCAAACTAAAGAAAAATTGAGTTAGAGTGAACCAACATAGTGGAGAGTGACGCTCAAAGTTCAGATTCTGAAATGCTTTTCCGGGTATTTCTATTGATTCTTTTCTACTTTATTCGATTTATATGGAAACAAAGCAATATTACTTAACTTAATACTTTACTAGCAATTGATCTCATCATTAAAAATTCTAACAATGTAATACCATAATATAATCTCCAAATACCCAAGGTAATTGTAATTTAATGATCAATGTAGCCTGCGTCAATTTAGACAGTTCAACACATAATTGAAGCAAGGATGTATTTAAGATTAAGAAGCGGATAACCACAGTTACAGATTTACCGCAAAAGTATAGTACATGTATAAAAAAACTTATCTAACGAATCGCAAAGTTTTGCGATTTTGGTCGTGGAGTCTATCTCCTGATGATGGTTCGGTTGCGGGGCGAAACGATTATTGAGTTTGTGATAGTGAACGTATGTAGTGCTTGTGTATTGTGGTGGCAGTGGTGGAGGTTTGTGCATGTGTTTTTTCGAATCCTGCATGTATCAGGTATGAAAACGGATTGTCCAATCTAATTCTACGCCTAATTCTATAAATTACTACATATAGTTTTAAAATGTCACAGTATTCTGAGCACGCGTGAAATACCCATATTGTCACATAACAATACGTTGTATAAATCATGGTTATGAGTTCATGTACTTGTACATACTGTAATATAAAACAAAGTTTCGAAAATGACGTAGAGGTTTAAACAATTCACTCAAACTACGTTGAAAGTTTGTCTCAATCATAACGTAGAGCTAAAAGGCAATCTGAATATTAATTATTACGTTTCTGAACTTTCATAACATTCTGAGAAAAATGTAGTGCACTAGTTGTGCTCAGTCGACGCAAAATGTGCCAAGAAAAACTACTTTCGGTATTACAAGAAAAGTCTCTTGAAGGCCCGAGAAAATATTGTGTATTGTGAATTCGTGGAATTTTAGGTGGTGAAAAAGGTTTAATTAAATCGATATTTCATTAAATGTATCAAAATAGAGATTCTATATTATAGAATGTAAAAACAGGTAAGAATAAATTTTTGAATATTTAAATATAATAAATAATTTTTGTTCAATTAAATAATAGTACTCGGTTGACCAAGCCTTGCTCGGTAATTTTTTACAAATAAAAAAAACTTTAAAAAAAGAAAAAAATGATTGGGTAGGTTGGGCTCGATTCTCGAATTCCAGAAAAATCGTTGGAATCGATTCCGATATTCCAAAAATCTTCATACATATATTATATATGTATGAATATTTTCATATCTATATAATAATTAAGTCGTAAAGTTATTGTTATTAAAGTTATTTTTATAAGTTAATTAATCATAAATAAGTTAAATAATCATAATAATTAATACATTGTACGGTATTTTTTAAAATTATTTTGCACTATAAAATTATAGTGAGAAAATAATTTTTCACTTCGTTGGGCGTAAGCTTTCATTTTTTTTTAACGAAGACAACAAAAACAGTAACAACAACATCAATATGATACAAAGTACTTGACGTATGAGTATATTCCGCCGAAATAATGTTTTGGATCGCGAAGCCACTATTCGCCATTCATATCTACTTTGAATAGCCCCGATTTCTATGACTTTATGTAGTACATTCAAGCACAATTTTTTGTTAGTATTCAGGAAATATACGAAAATTAATACCTATTTTTGTTTCAATGTACTCATTATATCTAAACTGATTTTTAAGATATAATTCCGCAAATAAACGAATAGATATAACGGTCCCTTTTAGCCTGGATTAGCAATTTAATGTCTGAATAAAAGATTTTTACTCTTATATCAAGCCTACTTTTTTTTCCTTTGATATAAAATATTTTATACAATCAATATGATTCGTTTGTAGACTGAATAAACAAAAACTAAATTGAACCATAAACATGACTTTTATGTGCTGTAAACATGTAAGACAAGACGGGTGATAAGTTTTAGCGATCTGCAGCAGTCACGCAAATATCATGTAAATGACTAAAGTATAATACAATTTAGTCTATTTTTATGCTGAAGTCAACATAAATATATCATGTTTATCAATTTTGTTTATCTGTCCAAAATCTCGATTACAAACTTTACTCAATCTACGCCATCTCAGGAATGCTAAAATTTTTCTATAGATTTTAGGTAAATATGTTAGTTGTACTCATTCTGAACTATTTATATCGTGAGTTATTTTATCAGGTACAATACAGAAGCATAAAAATGAAATTAATTGTTCAATCATGAGTTCTAAGTGTCACTTAGATTTAACTATAACATTTTTCGTAATCTTTATTCTTTTAGGGACTTAAGTATCTGCAAATACATCCCAGCTCAATCATTACCTAATTACAACTATTCGATGTCACCTGTATCATTGTCTCGCTGGTTCAATGTTTTCCGAGATTCAAAAGGAAAATTATTAAAAACTAAAATTTCCTCTTAATATCAACTACACGATCAATAATCGTTACTTAATAAATAATTATTACATATACGTAGCAAACAGTACATACCTCTTTATTATTTTTAGTTATAGTTAATTTCACTTTTATAAAGGGTGGAGAGCACGATTTTAAGAAGATTCTGCTGTGGATAATTTATTGAATGACTATGAATGTCACTAGGCATTTTTGGTAGTGTACATGAAAAGCTATGAAATAGAAAAAAGCTTAATTATTCACTTGATAGGCGCATTCGAAAGAGATGTCGGGCTTAAGCTAGATAAATCTATTAGTATTAGGGTTAGTATTAGATTTATATTGCTTACATATATATTCAGATTAAGAAAAAAGAAAGGTGGAGACATGCCAATGAATCAGGCCAGCATTTTTGAAATAGTTTACACCTGTACAGAACCGAACAGGGATAATGGACTTTATGTGTGTATGTGTATAATTATGTACGCCCGAATGCTTATTCGCTCATAATTCAGCTTAATAAAAACCCTAATGGTGAGCCAGAAATATGCTCATTTGTTAGTACCGTGTATTCCATCTTTCCTTTTTTTATCTCAGTGTATCGATAAATACAATATAGATTCGATGAAATCGATCTAACGATGGCTTCATTTGAAACATGGCCACAAGTGTGACCAATAGCCAATTTTATGTACTTTTTAATCGTGTAAAGCCGATGTCATATCGCTTACATGACAAGGGCGTGGTGGCCTGCAACGTTTGTTTTAGAATGAACGCTGTCCGCTCAAGTTTATTACTTCTAAGATATCGCGCGACCATACAGTCTACAGTATACAGTTTTTTCTAATCAACACTCGTATTACTAGATGGATACCTAGGTACCTTAATGTAGATGACTGGGTGTCTAATAGTCGTATTGAATACACGTAGACACTCCTGCCGTTAAAGCAATCTTCTCATTACAATCCCCACAGACCTATTTACTCATTTGGTACACTCAAAATTGTAGTACTCTTCATCTACAAGATGTTCCAGTGTCTGATATCTCTTAGCATAAACCATGTTTTAACATTTTGTTTAGTAAAATATTTTAATAATGTAATTATTTTGGCCCCTGTAAAATAATCTAAATTAGGATCGTAACAGTAATTCTATTTAATCACATATCACTCTTGATTTCGAATTAATTATTTAACATTCAAAACAGATTATAGAGCTCTCTCAGTTGCCTCATGCGGGTAATGGATTTAATTGGTCTCGTACACGATATGGGCTTACATTGTTTGAAAATAGAATATCGTAAGATCATTCTCTTGTTTACATTTAATTGTAATTACGATATTATATTTATTTTAGACTAAAAGTAAAAAATAAACAAGAAATAAATTAAATTCAGACTAGGGCTACAAATAAAAGCTTAGATAATTCACACTCAAAGTGGTAGTAGCTTTTAAATATATGCTAGTCTCCTTGCTTCTTCAACCAATAAACGTACTATGTCGATCTCAAATTAATTGTAACAATTACTTAATCATAAATAATTGTTTTAAGATACAAATTTCTGTAATGTTTATATATACTGGGTTTACTTTTATACACATATCTCTTGAGGTCTGTAAAAAGTTTCATTAAAACTTAAGGATATAGTTGTCACAGTCTGCTCTTCGGAGATTTGTAGGTCTGATTTATATCGAGATCGAACCAAGCTGGAAAGTTGTAAACTGTTGTACTACAGATACTTTTCTAATAATTCACAAAGCGATAAGGGAATTGCTAAGGTTTATATTTCACAAAATGCTAATTTTATATTTTCATATTTGTAAGGAAATACGTGCCCAATTGGGCAAACAATAAATACATAGATCAAATAAAAATAATACATACAAACGCATTTTACCCTTAAAAAAGTAACAGACATACGGACAGAAACACATACTGTCACAAATTTTTCCATTAATTATTTTAGTATTATTTACTTTAAGGCAAAAGAAAAAAAATGTTAAGAGCTCATTCTTCTAATATTCTTTATATCTACGTACGTGGTATATACTGCGCAGCTAGTTCTTTATAGAGGTATCTACTGCTGTCTACTAAATAAATAACAGTCTATGTACTATAAATTCTTAGTACTGTGTGTGTTAAGCTGGAAATACAACAAAAGAGTAGTCTACGAGCGGCGGACCACGGTGCATATAAAATCAAAGAGATTATTGTCTACGTGTGCTCTATTTCCAAGAACCCGCATTAAATATAGAATTTCTTTAGAATGTTTCTTCTGATAAATTGACCTAAATCTAAACTTCTTTAAAGATTTAATTGCTCTACGAAACCGCAAATCGGTTGCCGTGTTGAATATATTGCGAATTTATTATTTTTATCTCGTTATTAAGAATATATATCATCAAACACACATATGTAGTTTTATTAAGTATGTAGTTACTCAATTTGGTCTCTTTCTATTTTTATTTCAAGTAGGTACAATATATTTTATACTTACTACTAACTTACTATATATTTTGTACTTTATATGAGTTTATACAAATACATAATTAGTATTTACATTTATGTATGTATTTATTGAGTCTTCAACAGTTACTTGCACTTATCCATATCGGTTAGCTTTAAGATCCTTAATGTTATGGCTGACTAGAAGAGAAGTGACAAGGTCGCCCTTTGTTTATCATTTAGATTTTTAATAATATTGTCTAAATCTAGGTAAGTATCTAAAATGGTAAACGCTGCTAGTGTTTACCATTAAGTTATCTAAAATAAATAAATAAATAAATGTGGTGTTTATAGCGCACGCGCTTGTTTTATACAATTGCAACAAGGAATAATAATTTGTCAATTTCATTTATTCGTTATATTTTCTCACTGTAAGGAATTTTTTTGTAGATCTTTTGAGATTTATATTAATTACTTTATAATCCAGGGCTGAACGTAATATAAACGTACACTATCCACATTCTGACATAATACTTACATAGCATAAACATTCTACGACACTTAATGCACGTTTTGCTAAGTCACAATTTTTTCTAACCTTCTGTTCCACGTCAATCGTATTGAAAGTAATTCAATCTTGGCTGGTGAATATTTCATAAAACACAAACACTGTTTCCTGTGAGAAGGGGTATCTTTGCATATTCGTAGTAACGAGTCGTCGCCAGGTAGTATTGCGTAACACAATTTTTTTCCTTCACATTCGCGAAATTGAAAAAGAAGTGTCCCCTAGAGTCGTTTGGGGAAATATCTAGCTGGGAGTGGGTGTCTAATAGAATTCGGTATATTCCATTTCCTAACGAATTATAATAATCTATTAATTTGGTATGGTTGTTTCAGCCATCTATCCATATCTGTACTAATATTATAAATGCTAAAGTCTGTCAGTCTGTGCGTTACAATTTCACGGTTTAACTGCTGATGCAATATTGCCGAAATCTCTACAATTGAAGTATATTTTAAATATACTTCACATACTTTGCCAAAACAAATTACAAATTTTATAATATTAATAAAAAAAATATTCTTAGCAGGTGTGTTAAAACATAATACAGGGTTTGTATATTCGATGATGAGTTGCGTAAATTCATCACTAATATGTTTAATACAAAACGAACGAAATTTTAAATATAACATTTAAAAATTTCCGCTATTTTACACACAGTAAGAGTACAGTTTGTATTAAAATAAATTAGGAAATTTCAGAACTATATTGTAGATCACTTTAAAATTATTTCATTATTTAATTAAAATATTAATAATAGTGATCTTTTAAAATAGTGATATACATAGTTAGCAAACCAGGATCCGAATTAAAGTTATGACTAGACTACGCCTCCCTCCTCCCTCGACTCCTAGAAAAATACAATTGATAAATACGGGTATTTCAATTTAATTTTTAAGTCCTGCTACCTAGATATTTGAGTGTTATTTTGACCTCATTTTGTCATCCCACTGCAAGGTAAAAGCCTTTATTTTTACACTGTTGTTTTTGACGAGAATTGCGCGATAGTATAGTTAAAGTGATTGTCTTTGTAACAAACCCTTAGCCAAATAAAAAATTAAAAAGAATAAATAATTAGCCTTCATCATCTTCCTGTCCTTATGGACTCTTAAGTGGGGTCGGCTAAGCATGTTATAAACATGCTGTCACATGATTTGGCTGCATTTTTACGACCGGCCGCCTGCCTGACGTCAACTTACCTTAGTCGTATTTTACGACACCTTGGTAAGAAAGAGGGTGTTCTATTTTAGTAAACCGGATACCACAGGGTTTTTTAGACAGGAAAACCCTCTTATGGGTACCGACGCCCGACGGGGACAGGCGACGGTTATGTCGGACTCGCACCGACTAAAATAACCTGTGTGCTCCACTACGCTGCTGGTGGCGGGGATAGGTCTTCATAGGTACCTATGAAGACATTGCCGCCCCATCCCCGCCAGCAGCAACTCTGTACCCCAGAATGCGCCACTCCTGGGCCGGGGCCTCTCTGAAAGTGGCTCCAGCGAGCGTCCGATGAACCCCGTTCGGATCGCTCGGAGGTCCCCGTTAGGGCGGCATGCGACGGACTTCGGCAAGTCGCCTGCGCCCCGCTCGCCGGCGGCGGATTGGTCCAAGGACACACGGTGGGTCCACTTGCCTTAGTCGCCTTTTACGACACCTCGGTAAGAAATGAGATTGGTCAGTTCTACTCAGCCGGATACCACACCGCGAAATAATAAATAAGCCTTAGCCTAAATTTATTAATAAACTACAAGCAAACACGTTGGACGATCAAAAAATTATTTGATTTAAAAAAACTGGCGGGATTGCGAAGCTACGTTAAATTACACTAATCCAACCGTTCGTACATGCGTATAATTAACTCCAAACATGCGGGTGTTTAATAAATTACTTCCTAACATCCCGGTGCTCCCTTGTACTGCAAAGGGATCAGCCGAGTGACATTCGGCTTTCATAAGTCCTGAGAGGATTAGAACCTTTTGGTGGCCATAAAGGAATTTGTTTATGTTAACCGAATGAATTCTTAAAATTAGGCAACATTGTCTATAAATAACTCGACAGGAGAACCTTGTCCTTGTTCAGAAATAAGTAACGTCTTTCTAGTAATTCCACTCAGATTTTGACTGCAATAGAAGTTTTGGTACGATGGCGTGGAACACTTAAGAAGAGACCTCATCCTCCTGCCTTTATCTCGCTCAAGTGGGATCGGCACAAAATGTTAAAAACATGTTGTCACATGATTTGGCTACTTATTTTAGGATCCCCCGCCTGCCTAACATCAATTTACCTTAGTCGCCTTTTGCGACACCTTGGTAAGAAAAAGGATGGTCTATTCTACTAAGCCAGATACCACACAGCGGGTCATCTTACCTTAGTCGCCTTTTACGACACCTCGGTAAGAAAGGGGGTGGTCTATTCTGCTGAGCTGGATATCACACGGCATCTTTTGAGGATACAAGCAATTTCTATGCTTCGGTGGAAAAAGAAGTACCTTGTGAGTTCTATTTACTAGGTCATCGATGCTTTTTGGTTTGTCAAGAATGTTTATTATGGCATAGGGTAATATGCCACATGCCCTTAACTATTTAGTAGCTAGCTAGTAGTTCAGCATTGGTTTTAACATTTTAGATACACATTTTCGTTTATCTAACCACATGATCGATAACCGTTCCTAAAATTGGAATGACGGTATTAGAAGTAACTATTTACTAACAAGATCACGTATATGATCTAGAAACTGCTTCAAAGATAAATTGCAGCTGAGACAAATTTAGTATATTTAAGTTAATATTTCAGTAAAAATAAATATTTCGATGCAGTTTGGAAATTGCTCAATGGTTAAAGCGAAAGTCATTTTTTCCCTAATTGTAATAGTAAATTTCCTTGTAATTGGTTTAATTCTTCTGTTACGGGTCGATTCTATTTCTTAGGGTTAAAGTGAAGGTTGATAGCTTATACGTTTTGTCATTTTACTTCGACGTTATTAATATAATGTTATAATAATTTAATAAAGTAAAGAAACCTTAAATCCATTAATCTGGTAATATTTGCAAATTAGCACATGATATGCATTCAAAATGACTAAACCTACTGGAAATTACACTGCCAGTAAAGTTAAAAATAAATTCGTAAAGTAATTTCAACTTCCATATTTATTATCCAAGGGGCAGAATAAGTTAAAGTCTCTTAAGGGATCAAGAAATTGAAGTCACATATTCGAGATTTATATTCGTCGACTTACATAATCTTAATTCTGTCGTCTTGGGCTGTATCGCTCCAGCCTTCCATTGCTCAGTAATATTTCATTCAGGTGACCTACATTCGAGGAAAATAAATTTTCATGTTCGTATCGGTTGCAAATTTATATGAAATCAAAGTGTTAGGATGAAGCTGGCAATGCGACTGACTTATATTTAAAAACATGTTACTTAGAACTAAACTTTTTCTTCGTCTTAAAGAAAATACGAACGAATGACGATATAACGAATAATAATAATTAGTGGCTAAAGAATTCCGGCCTTTTATTCAGAGATAAATATCTCGATTTACTGATATTATTATATATGGATACTGTAATAAATAATACGATCTTTATATGGTTCTTCATATCTTCGATAATCCGTCAACGCTTTTATTTGGAACTTTATTTGTACATACTGCAAAAACCAAATATATTTCACCACTAACAGACAGTAGCTTTATCGGAGCGACAATATTAATGGATTAATCCATAAACCATAAATGAAAACTAAATCCAGCAGTCAACGTGCATATCCCGAAACCACGATTTTATATATTCATTTCCACCTTATTTTAACAATATCTATTATTATCGTGTTTCATAAATAATGTTTAAAGAATAATTTAGCAGCTCGTTTAACAAGTGGTTATTTTTCAATGTTAAGCACATGTCCCGCTATAGTGTTCTCGATTTTCCTCAATAGTTTTTTGATGTTACCCGACGTTATTTTCACTATAGATTGGGAAGACAATCACAGCTGAGCAATTTGCTTCATAAGGTTTATTTTCACGGAGGCAAGCGAGTAATAATTTTATTTTCAGATGCGTCTCACAACGTTACGCGCTCCGAATCTGAAAGCGGGAAAACATTGATTTGTCTCGTTAATTTGTGACCCAAACAACGCTCCCAAAGCCTATCGGTGACGTGCGCTACATACAGACACAAAGCTGAACGATATTATTTATAGTTTGTTCTTAAAACACAAAAAGCAGAAAAGATATATTTTTTTGAAGTGTAGGTAAATAAGTTTTGCCTATTTGACGTATGACATTTTTTAGGACACTTTTAAATGGTCATCTCAGCAACTGATAATTACGCTTTTGAAAAGTTCTTGTTTTTGGTACTTTATTGTTTGTGGCTCTCGATATACGTTATGTTAATAACAAAGTTTCATAGAAAGTTTCAAGCTGCTACAAACAATTTGGGCTGTACTTTGTTTGGCGAGTAGTTGTTTAGTCTGCTGCATTTTGGCCTATCTCTATTTAATGTTTCGAAATCTGTACGAGAGTTTATAAGAACAAAAAAAACGATTTTATGATTATTGAATTTCTGTCCCATAGTAGTGTCACTGATAATGTTTTTTGATATTTGGCACCAACCTCGTGGCCAACATAAATATAGTACAAAGCGATTATTCTTTTACTTTATTGTGTAGCGATCTAACATCATTTTATAATTATTATTATGAAATGAAGTCTATTTAAAGTAGAAAAATAATTTAACTTATATGTGCATGGTAATTTCAACAGAATTATTTATAACACCATGACTATACTAGCTGAACGAAGTTTATATTTACTGCTATAAACGTAGTATATCATTTACACAAACGATACATGATTCCGCTTCGAACGTACGAATAGTAATTCAATCCAGTTTGGGAAACATTTTCAACAAAAGAAACTCGTCTCCTAGGAAAACTAAGAGTACACCTATTTTTACATTTCTATGTACTTGACAAATTTCTTTGTATAAAAAGAGGTTATTGTTTTGTGTATATTTCTTTTGTTTTATGTATATACCTATGTAGCTAATCATATGGTTACAAATACCAGCGGCTGTGGCATATCAGAACTTGGTGTTAGAAACATGTTACTAAATTTTACGGAATAAGAAGAGATTATTTGAATTTCCTTTATAGACTCCATAACGGCTGGACCCGATGGATGATGATGATGATGTAAAGTTTGGTGGCAATCCGAGAATTTTTTTAAATGTTCACTTGTTTCTAATAAAATAAACTTAAAATATCAATTGATATTGTATACTAATATTTCTCAAATTATGCTATAAATATTGACGGATTCTAACTTTATATAAAAGGTATTTTATGTAAAACAAAGATTGCATAATATACTACGAAAACAGTCTGATTTTCCTAAAAGCACAAGCAACGCAACTGAGTCCTTCAAAGATTTGGCATACAAGGGACCCTACTAAATCTTAGGAGTTATGTTAATACTTCTTGTATAATTTAGTTAGCATGGAAGCTATATCCATCCATCTATGATCCATCCAGGTACCAAAACTGGTACTAATATTTTAGTGCAATTATATATTTTCGCATTCACGCCGTGTGGTATCCGGCTGAATAGAATAGTACCACCCTCATTTCTTACCGAGGTGTCGTAAAAGGCGACTAAGGTAAGACGACCCGCCGTGTGGTATCCGGCTGAGTAGAATAGACCAACCTTATTTCTTACCGAGGTGTCGTAAAAGGTGACTAAGGTAAGTTGACCCATCGTGTGGTATCCGGTTAAGTCGTCAGGCAGGCGGCCGGTCGTAAAAACGCAGCCAAATCGTGTAACAACATGTTTATAACATTTTGTGCTGACCTCACTTAGAGTGGGATAAGGCCATGAAGATGATATATATTTTCGTATTCGCAATCGAAATCGGAAAGTCTTTATCAATAAAGTGGAAAAAGTAACTATAACGCCATATAGATCTACCAAAATAAACTCGTTTAATTTTTCCTTATCGCACTCTGTGGGGTCGGCAGGACATGTTACAAACATGTTGACACATGATTTGGCTACGTATTTAACGACCGGCCGCCTGCCTGACGTTAACTTGCCTTAGTCGTATTTTTCGACACATCGGTAAGAAAGATGTTGGTCTATTCTACTCAACTGGATACCGAAGGGTGGGTCAACTTACTTTAGTCGCCTTTTACGACACCTCGGTAAGAAATGAGGGTGGTCTATTCTACTCAGCCACATACCACACGGCGTAAAATAAACTGTTATATACAGTATATTATAATGTATAACCCTTATATTATAATATATAACCCTTTTTATTTAGTGTCACCTCGGAACGGGGGCAATCGCAAACAATTTTACGGCAATTTAAAGCACAGACGTGCCTCGGTCCTGAGCTCAAACGAGACACTAATTGCGGAGTTTATTACGAAAAGGTAATAAAAATAAAAATGTATGCGATTCATGATATACCCACAGTTTCCCATGACATTTTAGTAATGTTAACTTGAATATCTGAGGTTTGGTGAGATGAGGAGAGTAGTTTCCTAAGAGGATTACTGAATACTGAATTACTTCTAATATCTGTTGCAGTAACAAGTTTAAGATAATCATGTTTGGATTGTCAATCACAATATTTTGCGTTTTCATCAAAAGAAGTATTAACAAAGTTGTTAAAATATATCTCTAAATTTTTTGTCTACAAAGTAACGCATATTGTTGAAACGAAGTTACAGAGCGGAATTCAAGATAAAATCAGTCAAGATAAAAACTTTTGGTTATTAAAAAATTATAAATAACCAACCTAACTAAGAATAGAACCTGCAAAACCAATTTGTAACGTTATACAACGGGAAATCCCTATGCATTAATATGATGTATCAAAAATTGTAAACTTTACTATAACAAATTTATATTGAAATCAAATTATCTAACTAAGAGTAGAGCCTTATAAATAATCTCATGATTAATGATTCAGGGAGACATTTGTATTTCCGGTCTTTGTTCCCGTAGGTCTTAAAACTATTCCAGTTCAAGTTGACCGGACTTAAACGACCAAGTTTCACCTGTAATGCCGTCTTATTTGATGCACTATACAAACTTCTAGCTTTACATTTCCAAAGTTGCTTCGTACGCTATATTAAATCTAGAGTCGAGTCAGAACTACGGTACCTTCTGCTAATTGCGTCTTTTCACTTAATTCGTACACAGCAGTGAATAATTGTTGGAACCTTAATTTTAAATATCACGGAAATATAAAGAAAAGGATAACTTTGCCATACCTCTAAATAAAATTAACATGATTTGTAATAAGCGAGCGCGATAAACTTATCGAAATAAATGTCTCAATTAATTTATTGCGCTTTCAATTTAGTTCTTTTTCTGTTCTCTTTGTTTGTCACAATTTTTATTCCAAATTATTCAAAAATAAATTTTTCTAATAGATTGGCGCCACGAATCGTTAAAAGGATTAAACTATTTACAAGTTATCAAGGAGCAAAACAATCAAGCGTTTTGATTTGATTCAAAATAACATATGAAGCCTCATAGGCATAATAATCATACCTAAAGTTGTATCTGCACTTAAACATATTATATTGTACTGAGAGTCTAAATACAATATACTGTTGGCAACCTGACAAGATTTAGCTCTGGCAATCCACGAAGCATACTTTCAAGCAAAATAATATCATCATGTCATTATACCCGTTGTCTTTAAAGTTGATCGTCGTTAATTGTTGACAAAATAATAATACCACGATTATTGAATGTTGAATTTAAGTTGTTTCAATAATATTGTTATTTCTGTTATTAATAAAATATCGGAGTGACAGGCTGGTAATTTCCCAACGCCAGACTTATATTTATAAGACCCCGTTTGTATGAATATTTCTTTGTAAATTCTCAATAATATTGTTATTTCTGTTATTAATAAAGTATCGGAGTGACAGGCTGGCAATTTCCCAACGCCAGACTTATATTTATAAGACCCCGTTTGTATGAATATTTCTTTGTAAATTCTCAATAATATTGTTATTTCTGTTATTAATAAAGTATCGGAGTGACAGGCTGGTAATTTCCCAACTCCAGACTTATATTTATAAGACCCCGTTTGTATGAATATTTCTTTGTAAATTCTCAATAATATTGTTATTTCTGTTATTAATAAAGTATCGGAGTGACAGGCTGGTAATTTCCCAACGCCAGACTTATATTTATAAGACCCCGTTTGTATGAATATTTCTTTGTAAATTCTACCATATCATTTTAACCGCGGGCCGCAAAGTGTGATGTTTTGCATTTACATTTTTAAAAGCAGCCCGCCTTATTATGCATACTGATTAAAACTGGTCAAATGTAAATTATTCTAGGCAAAATAAGGATATTTGCATATATTTTTTTTTAAGTTTAAAAGTACGAAAATAAATTATAACAGCAACAAAACAAAAACTGTGTGAATATTTAATACACATATTAATTATGTAGTTTTCAAGACGTAACAAATTATTCTTGCTTAGTAAAGCATGAATAAACTTTATTATTTTTTAAGACATTACTTATTAATTAAAAAAATATGGCGGTGAGCGTCACAGTATCAAAATGAATACCGAGGCCATAGTTGAAATACTTTGCCAATATGATTCGTGCCTTAGACTTGGGAGTCTAAGACGCAATTGTAAAGTTTGCAAAATTCCTCCCAGAGGAAACATTCCGTAGCCGAGGCAGCTCGGAAGCATTTAACGACATTTCTCTGCAAGTGTATTCCGTCAAACACGTGTACAAATGTTTTAATATAGAGTGCTGTGCAAAAAATGTTATGGTAAATACTACATGCCAATGCATTGGTAGTGTTACATGTATTTTACTGTATTAATCTGTGAAAACCATTTTAACGTATTAAAATGCTTTAAGTCAACAGAAGTGGCGTTGGTTTATATTTATAAATGTTTATTCCAAAATGATACGTTTAATGTAAAATGGGATTCAATCATTAGTAGGCGTTATACTTTATACGTGAATTAGGAACTAACAAATGACATCGAACATAACTTTTTATAAAAAATACAAATGTAGAATGTTTTGCTCAAGCATTATGACAAGGTCAAACAGCCAATGTTGACGAGCAGCAAAATCGTAAAGACTTTCCTAACTTTAAAGATCCGTCCTATACAGAGATAGTCGTTTTCGACAGAGACGTAAATGTTAATCCGCAAAAATCCCAAAGGAATCGTTTGCAGAAACCTTGGTTTGGATGGTACAATTGCGTTTAAAATTGTATATTTATATATATACCTGCCGACCCGCCTCAGTTTCGCACGGTTTGTAGAACATATTATGCTCCACCGTTGATTTATTTTCACGCGCGTTAGTTTTGATTTTGAAATGAATATTCATTTAAATTATATGGTATTAGGTATTGCAGTGTTAAGCAGGATATACTTAAAGTAACTACATATGTAAGTTTATGAGTGTTAAAACTGTAGTCGTATAAATAACCTTCCAATCGCCACATTGTGCTCAAATATTTTCTTAGAAGTTGAAATGAAGTATCGTACGCTTTCCTTAAAAAGATATAAATAACATTGGGATTTTTTCTGACACCTGTACCCGCAACTTTGTTCGAATCAACTCAAATGTAAAAATATCCTTTAATATGGAGTTTTCTATTTCCGAAGGAAAATTGAGAATTTATATCCCATGTGCAGGCCTTTTAGATAGAAAATAATCCTTCAGATGATTAGCCGTGAAGGGTATAATAGACACAAATACTGAATTTTGAATTTTTAAACTAAATATGAATTAGTTCTTTGACAAACTAATTGCAGGTTTGCCTGAAAGCCTTTTGGCATCCGGAAGCAAGACATTAGCGCTCACAAAGACTGTTAACAACTTCTCTTTTGTTACATCTTTATTGTTCTCCAGTTGGCTTAATTTAGTGATATTAATTCCAAGTTACAAGGTGAAATAGAAACTACAATGAAGGCACTAGAACACTAATGTGGTGTAAATGAGAGCTCGGAAACTAATCGAGGTCGCATTTTACGCGCAATCCTACAAACTTTAATGACTTTCTTAATAGCGTTAGTGAAGAAGATAAGAAATTTAGAGCCTTTATTATCTAATATTAACATTTTTGTTGTTTAAGTGAAGTATTACAGCTTACTTTGCAAATCTGGGTAAAAAATTAGTAAGATAATATGGCAGTTTAAAACAAGATTATTATATAGAACAATATTTATTAGTCCGTCTTTAAAATGTACTAGATTTTAAAGGCATTTAAAATAAACAGCAAATAAACCAAATCTTAGTGTAAAATATTCTTTAAGAAAATATAAATTTAGTTGGATGATTTAATAATCAGCCAAATGCAGTAACAAACCCCTTAAAAACTAATATTAAACACAGATACTTACAGTAAGATGCGAATTTCATTAAATTCAACACGAATTTCCGACTTATATTTAATTTTAAAACACAAGCCTATATTTTTTAGTTGAATATAGCCTATTGAAAAATACTGGTGCATTATTTTTCTTAATACTAAAGTAATGTAATTGGAGCATTGAAAATATCCCGGAATATAAAATAATAATGTATAAATATTTTATTTAAATATATATATAGCAAATAATTTATTTAGAAAAATTAAATGTCTAACATTTCGTGGGCTGAGTAGAATATACCTTTTACGAGCTACTGCATCTATCTTATAAAAACTATGAGCGACAAAAATACAGTTCTCTACTAAACAACCAAAAAATTTTAGTGCAAAAGTTATATTTAATAATTGTATAAATAAATGATTGTATTGAAAAGTATTATTTATACTTTAAAGCAACTCCAAAAATTACCTATACATTGTAAGACTAAGAATAGCTAAAACTACAAATGTTGCTTATATTAGAACTTGCGAACTAATCAAGGTCACTCACTTGCTATAGTTAGATGGATCTAAACAAACTTTACTGATTAAAGCGATTACGTGATAGCGGCTTAAAGGCAAAAACGCCAACCATAAATTACCTCTTTAAGTAGTTTTTCAGTTTGTCATTAAAACTTACAATGTTAATGTGGTATTTTTTCCATTCTAATTCAAATTCAACATATTCTTTATTCAAGTAAGGTATTCTTTATTGTTAAGTACAGCTGAAGGACAAATATGGTTCTTACTGAGAGGAGCTCTTTGAGCGGTAGTTCTTTTTAAAATATAATTCTTATATTTAGATACATTTTGTCATTTCAGGAGTAAAGTAATAAGCACACATTTTTCTAATTAATGTAGTCCTTAATAGTAGTCTTTCTATAGAAATCTTAAATTGTTATATTTTATTATAGAATTTTATACCGAAACCCACAAAATACTTACGTACTTTTGTAAGGCGCAAAGCGCGAGCCAAAAGCTAAGATAAAGTAGAAACAGACATAGTTTCCTACTTTGTCTTTTATATAAAATACATCTCCAACTATTTTATAATTCTTTATATTTTAACGCACAAAAAGTATATTGAATTATAAAGTATAATGAAAAATTTAAAAGTTTAGCTATTTTACTATACAAAAATTGACACCAAAGGTTAATAGCATACGTCTTTTCAAATTCTGTTTGACTGGGTCATAGTCTTAGTCTGCATTATTAGTATAGCTGCACGGCTAAGATCTGCAGTAATTTCGTGCAGAAGCTGTTAGAATGTGTATGGGGGAAATGGTAGTTAAGTTCTGTAATACAACTAGTTACCATGTTTGCATTCTAAATTAGATAACCTTAAGTCAGGTGAAATAGTAACAAAGCTAATAAAGCTCAAAATGGGTTAAATAATGTTGATTAAGTTTTTATTTCACAAGCTTGTATTTACATAGAGTTTTTTTACATAGAGTGGGGTACATATGGTATGTGAGTGCGAGTGTCCAACAAATAATAAGAGAGAAAGGATGAGAGACCCATTTTTGTCTTTGTCTAATTACACATGTTCCAAATTAATTTGGCTCACCTTCAAAATGTCAATGCGTTTTGTTATGCAGAAGGAAAATTATTTTTTAATATCCAACATTCAATTTGTTACAAGTTAATTCAATCTTTAGATTTATCTTTAGATAATGCGCAAAAAAGAGAGATACATATGTAGCCTCATTTGTTTTCTCTTTTTTTTCGATGGACACACTGGTTTCCGCCTAGCCCAGTATAATAACTCTATGGTTACTAAGGTTGGTTTGGTTTTATTTACAATTTAATAGAGAACTGCTTTTCTTTTGTTTCCGTGAATTTTAATGCACCTTAATTCTACAATTTTAGTCCCCCCTTGATAATTTTCAAACTTTATCAGGAATTTCGTGCGTACCTATCGTATAACATAATTTACTGTGATTATAGTTAGATAAGAGTCAATTTAAGTTTTCCTTATAACGTCCTATTTTACCCTCAAATATACAATTCAGCGTATGTTACGTAATACTAGAATAAACATCAGGTAAGTAATTATAGTATTTTTAAGTAAAGCTTTAGCAATTTTATTATATATATCTTATCATATGGAATTTCTAATTTATTTATTTATTTATTTATTTATTTCTTTTTACACATATATTTAGAAAAGAGAAAGAAAAAAAAATTAAAAAAAAACACATGTATAAAGGCGGACTTATCCCAAAAAGGGATCTCTTCCAGTCAACCTTTGAGTAATAGAAGGAAAATTTAATCTATATATATTTATCTATTTAATCTAATTTTATCTAATTTATAGTTAACCGTTACGAATTTTAAACCATCACCAGGAGGGCATAATAATACTTAATATTTAAAGTAAAATTTAGCAATGAAGATAAAATCATGCAAACATTTTTGGTTATTATACGCGAATTACTATAATTTACCATACTCAAGAATACTATATTATACACTGTATACAAGCTTTAAAAAGTATTGAATAATTATAATGTCATCATCATTTACTATACTTTTAGACGCTTGGTCTTTGTAATTTTATTCGTTTTTTGTTCATTCTTAACAACCAAATTTACCATATATTCACAAATATGTATATATGACCAGAATGGGAAATTTCCTGTGAAAATCTTTTCAAGTTGCGGTATTATGCTTCGGGTCTTCGTTTCGTGTATCGCGGAATTGTTTAATGATTCATTCAGTGGGATAGGTATAGTAAATCACGGCTAAAATATTAGCTGTGTTCAAATACTCTCTCTGGTCGAGCCGTAAACATTGTTTGAACATTGCTTCCTCTCGTATTTCGTATAATTTATTAATCATATTTAGAAATTAAGGAAACAAACATTTGGAATTAAACACCATCACTTGAACAGTGAAGCAACACCGTTAAATAAGGGCTTATCTTTCGATTCAATATATCTCTCTTCTGGAGGATTAAAATTTAGACCCACCAAAGAGTTCTAAAGCGAATTGGTAGATAACAGATTGGTAGATCCTAGGAGTTCGTCATAGATATTTAAGTTATCGCAGATATGGTTTCAATATGGAAAACACATTTGTAGATTTTTATAAGTAAGTTTGTGATAATTTCAAATGATAAAAAGTAAGCTCACCTGCTATTGCCCGCCCCAGCAGCAAAGTACTGAAGACTATGGAGAGTACCCGGCTATACCTGCTCATCATCTTGGAGCTTCCAAGTCCAATCGCTATCAACTGTCCGAAATCATCATCGCATTTTCACACTTCACACTACATCCGTTCATTCAAATAGTTTTGTTTTTAAACACTTAAATTATTACAGTCACATGGTGTTATATAATACTGTTGGTTTGCATATTTTGTCTATTAGGAAAACTATTCAAATTATCTAAGTTTGATTTTCGCTTGGGTTTATTTTACATAAGTTTATATGAGTTCTACGTTTAGCGTTGTTCTATTTTTAATTTGATTTTCAATAAAATAAATCACACTCTATACAAGCTGTAGTTTGTTTGATTGTTTGAACGCGCTAATCTCAGGAACTACTGGAGCTATTTGAAAAATTCTTTTAATGTAAGATAATCTATTTATCCATATTTATATAAAATTACGCTAAGATGAATAGGAGAGGAGCAACAATTAAAAATAGTACGAAAACAGAAAAATTTAAAGCTTTCCTTACGTAAAAAACTGAAGTCTGAGTAAACGGTAATAATTATTTGAAAATCATGAATTACAATATTTTTCCCATTTAAAAGTTCTAAATAAAAGTCCGCGACAGCATATGTCTAGCTTTTAAGTTTAACCCACCTTAACCATTTTTATGGCTAGATTACGATTTTTATTTTTCCACGCGGACGGAGCCGCTGGCAATTGCTAGTTATTAATAAAACAGATAATAGAATCTATTATTCTGAAACTATTTTAAACAACAATCCAACCATCCACAAGAACTAATAACGCATTTACACTTCCATTATTTAATATTAAGTCCCTGGCTAAACAATCTCTTTGTCCCCAAACAGAATTCATACCTAGATACGAGTAATCGTACCAAAATTAGTATTAAAAGTATTCCAGTCAACTGATAAGTTTGTCCTTGGTATGTGTAATAATGCTGTGCGTGTTTTGTGTACTGTATATAATCAAAAAGTCGTTAACCCAAATAATATACGTGTATGAAATAAATTACATTTATATATATTAATATTTTTAATATAATAATGATGTATATGTTATTGTAGGTACCATTTGCTTTTCCCTAGGTATAGTAATCTCCATGACTGAAAGAAGCGTATGTGATAAGTACCAACGAGTTTGTTTTAAAGTGGTTTGAAACTAATCAATAAAGCCTAGATTTGATAGAGAATCAATTTAACAATCTTACGTTTTAACATATTTTCTATTTTTTTTGTTGTAATTTTAGTTATAATAGTTTTTGTACGTTTATTACCTTTTAAGCACGCTGTGACTACCTTTAGTTAGATTTATATGTTATTTGCAACCCTAAGTTAATCATGTTATTTGTTAATTATCATGGAGAATTGGATGGAGAACTTTTTTGAAGCTACGACTTATTTGTGGATGCGTAGTAAAACTTTGATTTGTCTTTAACTTCATTCACTTAAGAAAATTATCTTACACTTTCAAGCAAGACTGCTTTTCATATAGGCATATCTCAAACTATGAAAATCGTGGAATGCAACTTGTCATATATGTACAACACTTCACTTATCTTAGGTATATTAATTTTTTTAGACTAGGTAAGCTGTAATTTTTATTGTTTATCTTAATATGGTTAGTTCAAAAGTAATAATAAAATTATTTTGCTATAATCCGCGATGAGTATGATATATCATCGCGGATTATAGCAAAATAATTTTATTATTACTTTTGTATTATGGATCTCCGCAAGGTAACGCCTAATTCTATAAATTATGGTTAGTTCATTTTACGCTTAAATTAATTTTAATTTAAGTTATGTATAATATAGAAATATTGATAGGATCTCATAAGTTACACGGAAAAATACGAATAAGAGCATCTGCATTATATTCAGGTACGGAAAACCAATAACAATCTTGTTTTGTAGCGTCCGTAGCAAGATTTCTTCTAGGAGAATTTCTGTAGCGCTTTAATTTGATTTGTGCTGATTTACCGGGATTGCAGCAAAGTTTAATTCCTAAAGCTAACACCAAGTTGCTATTAAATTTGAATTCATAGGATTTGCAGTACCTTGATTGAGCGTTTCGAAATCGTCAATGCTAACACGACGGGAATAATTTAGTAATCAAATTTATACAGCAGGTGCGAATTGAAAATTCGTATGACAGTTTCTATCGCAACATATTTCTAAATATTGTTAATAAAACAAAATAAATAACACAGTTTTTTTTATGACAAGTTGTGATACACAGTAATTATAAATATAGCCTTTTAATTAGTTGATACCATTGATATTTATCACGTCATATCCTGCCGGCCGTTATTCTGAGTGCTTCAGAATAACAGCCAACAGAGAGAAATAGCGAAACATCATTAGGCAGGGGATATTCACTACATGACTACAAGACTACTACACGACAAGATCTTATTGATACTTTGTGACTACCACCATATGATTTAGGTAACGCCCAGCCAGTAAGTCAGTTAAGTATTAGGAGACAACTATATTTTTTTTAAGACCACAAATACAATTTATACTTTTGTTAATTATCGTGTACCCATTATTTTGAGTAGGGCTTTTTGTCTTTCGTAATCACTTGCCACCATGATTGTAAAGCGGAGATTGTGCTAGAAAATGTAGAAAATTTTGTTTGGCCTTTAGCATAGTACCGGGGGGAAAATCTTTAAAGTACGATCTTCGAGAAGTTGTATATTTAGCTCTCGAGCCTGAATAGTTCATTAGTGCGAGGATTTGTAGTATAGTAATCCCTAGCAACGCTTGGAACGAATTTACATACTATATCCAAAATTATAACTGTCTAACCTACGATGATTAAATAACTCAAAACTAGATGGCACTTTCTTAGGACGATTTCAGTTTTATTGTTACACATGACACCATTTTTGCATAGCCATTTTTAATTCAAGAAAACGTTTATCAATTTCACTTTCTGAAGTATTTTACTTTAAATAGAAATATTATATTAATACGTACTTTCTTTGAATATTGATTACTTTTGCTTGTTTAAAACAGAGATAGCTACCTTACGCCTCAGCCAAACGAAATGGTATATATGAATTTTTCAGCTAAGGAGTGATTTATGTGATTTATGCGATTAAATGATTATGTAAGCGAATGGAGGTGTACGTCTGAGAACAAGTATATGTGAGTTACAAATGAATTAACTGTTTACGAATGAATGAAATAACTACATCCATAGTGCTAGAATAATGCTATTGCATTGATAATTGCAATTTAAAACTTTATTTATACTTTAATATTTAAAAAAACTTTGTCACAAAAATAAAAACAACAATTGCAATTTTCATAATCTCATTAATTTAAAAATGTGTAAATTGTTTCAGGTATGAAATATGTGAAATGTACGACACGACAGTCTCAGGGGAAACCGCAGTCAGCACTACAATTTAATCGTGCAAATTGAAAAGCTTCCACCAAAAATACGAGCTGAATTTTTGCATTTAGCAAACAGTTTCGTTAAGTCTTTTACAAAAACCTTTGTTGTTCTGTTTAAAATACAGTTTGTTCATGATTTCGGAGTTCCTTCCTATGCATACTCATCTTGATTAGGAATTAGGGAATAGAAGTGGATCATACCTGGATGTCAAATAAGATGTATTTAAAAAAATAACTTACTTCATGTGTTATTAAAAAGGTTTTATGTCTTTATAAAATACACTTAAACCTGCTCTTAACTACTTTTTAAACTTTCTTAGTGGTATTGTTAGTGTCACTATGTATGATATCACATTAGTTCCAATAAAGAAAGTAAATTAGCGACCTATACTTAACCCAATGCGAGGCAAATTTACTAGATATCTCAATCTAATAAGGGTAACACGATCTTGCTGTTTGGGTATCATGGGTTCTAGTTTTCTCATAATTAGCTTTATTGTAAACTGAAACATATAGTTGAATGCTATATAGAAAACCAATCGTAAGTTTAAAAAAAAACTGTAAAAACACATTTACATTTTTAATCTCATCCAAACTGCGATGATAAAGCAAAATTAAGCATCGACTATTTAAAAAAAAAACTAAGTCCTATACCTGATAGGTAGCGATAAGTATTTATTTTATTAATTGTTACCAAGATAATATTCTAAAACGAGATCTCAGGCTGTCAACAGTATGGCAGAAATAAATCTTTACTAACCTCTATTAATAATTTCAAAGATAGCTTTTGAATTATCAATAAATATATGGGACACTTAAGGGCACCATGATAAGTAATAAAAAAGGTACATACATTATTTATAAAATTAAACGCATTTTTTTTACTTCCAATTTCGGCTACTCTGTATAATTTGTCACTGTAGAATCCTTTTTCAGTACCATTCGCTTCGTTAGTGATTATCCCAATGACCGCATCTCTTTGTTACACCGATTCTTCCAGTGATCGAGTTTTGGACTGATTGTAACGAACCTAAATGGATTACCTGATTACCAGTGAAGTATTGTTTTCAGTTTGATACAAAACCACATTGATAGGGTAACTTCACACGTTTTTGCTAAAAATTCGCAGTTACATTAACAGTGTTTAAAATTTGCTTTTGTTTTTGTATTATAATTGGGGCGTGTGACCAAACCTTTATGTTTAAATTTAGTTAATCTTGTATGTATATGTATTTTCAGAATCTCAGAAACGGCTCCAACGATTTTCTTGAAATTCAGCATGCATTTATCATCAGCAGCATCATTTTATTTTAAAAATAATCGTTTTATCCCTGTTTTTGAGCATAAAAAAAACAAAATTTTACTTTAAATTTATTGAATATATACAACGCCGCTGGCAATTGCTAGTTATATATAAAATAGGTGACAAACAGGCAATGTCAAATTATTGTCACCATTAAATACAGAACCGTTAAAAGGGAATGAGTAACGTCGTAACTCGCACGTTTATGTTGTTTTTCGTCCTACGCCCCACGTAAAATGGCTTCACGCTCGCAGAGATTCCGGAAAGTTAAAGACAATTCGACACATGAACGTGTAGATGACTTGCTACATTTACCTACGGCACTCTACGGGTCGGAATAAGAATAGAAAACACTCTTATTGATATTAGAATAACTATAAATAAAGTATGTAAATATCTAATCTATCATTTCTTACCAAAGTATCGTAGAAGGCGACTAAGGTAAGTCGACCCGCCGTGGAGTATCCGGCTAAGTAGAATAGACTACCCTTTTTGTCACCGAGGTGTCGTAAAATCCGACTAAGGTAAGTTGAGGTAGGTAACGGTAAAGGTAAGGCGGCCGGTCCTAAAATACCTAGCCAAATCATGTGACAACATGTTGCACAGACCCCCACTTAGAGTGGTTAAAGGCAGTAGGATGATAATTATATCAATAAACTTAATAATACATATAAAAAGTACATATGCATATATTTGCAGTACATTTAATCCATCAAAATCACTTTATCGAAACTTAACTGACACAATTGGTGGTGCCAAAGTTGGGTGATTACTAAAACTTGAGCTGGAAACTGATGCCAACGAAATAAGTAGAATAAAAAGCCACCATCAACAAACGTCAGCAGAAGAAAATTAATAAACCGAGGTTGAAGAAAAATATCAAAAATGCGTGTGCATAAATCAAATTTAGTATGTGTAGTAATCTAACTAAGTATGTGTTACTTTAAATGGTAACATTCTTTGTACGAAGCCCTATATTCACTTTCCATTCAGTAATCGATGTCACAGATAACTAATAATTTATATATAAATAATTATATTTAATAACAACATAATAATAATTATTAATAATAATCCATAATTATTATTATTAAATTAAAATAATAATTATACTTAATAACACTAAACCAAAAATTATCAAGGATATGTCTCAAATTAAAGAATCTATTTTCATATTATTCTATCTCTTTATATGATGATTGAGATAATTAAATAAATAAATAAATAAATATATGGGACACTTACACACGCGGTCGCCTGTCCCCAAAGTAAGTAACTTAATACTTGTGTTATGGGTGACAGACAGCTGGTGAATATATACTTATATATTTTTTAAATACATACTTAAATACAAATATACACCCAGGCTCAAAGACCAACAAATTCATTTATAGAAAATGTTGGCCCTCGGCGGGAATCGAACCCGCGACCCGCGGAGTTGAAGGCAGCGTCACTACCCACTGCTCCAACGGAAGAATAAAAACTTAGGGCTTTTCTTTTGCACCTATAACTCGATAACAAACTTTTAAAAAATCCTCAGTCTCCTACTGTTTTTTTCGATCGTCGACCGTAAATCGTAGGTCATCACTAAAGAATATAGAATTAACATTCATTATTCACTCGTGTCATAATTATCATACTCAGTCATTAAATACTATTCAATCATATAATTAACTATTTACAGTCAGTGATAGTTATTAAATTTATTTTTAAATTAAAAGTGTTTTTTATTTGAATTATAAATGTTTTAGTCACTAATGACTAATCATTGTTATAAAATATATATTCTCGTATATAGGTATACTAACGTAACGTATTTGAATATCAAATAGCAGTATTGATTCCTACGAGTTTATTATACAAAACAAATTACTTGATGACTTTATTAAAATAAAAATAATTCTTTCGTAATCAACTAAATTTTATCTGTGCCTCTGACCGTTATTAGTAGGATTATTTACGAGTAGGTATACACCATGGACGTAGTATAAACTGGACGGCGCCAAAAGACGTTGCCAATCTTGCGTCTGTGTGTAAGCGATTTATCGTTTGTCTCTGTTCTTATCGCGAACTATACATAAGAGTGAAAGAGATTGTGATGAAGTTTGGCAACGTCGCTAAAAATGTGTCCAGTTGGTGACACCAAATGAGGCCATAACATTGAGTTTGTTGAAGATTATTTCTTGAAATCTAAAGCAAATACGAGTGTTACTGATATATTTTTTCAAAAAAGGTGGAATATGTCGTGTGCTGCCTTAACGTGTCCATCAAGAACAACGAAAGGAGGAGTTAAAAACACGGAATTACCATTTCATAAGTAAATCTTTGACTCTCATTTGCGTGCTAAATTAAAGCGTTTTATTCAGTTAAAGCGTTTCAGATTATAATGTATCAGTACAGTTTGATATTCTCTAGCCGGCACGAGTGTGGGATACTGATAAAACATTGAAATTAATCATTAAATATTCGATTGAATTGTGTTACCTACGTAGTGATGTACACACTAACGAATTATTATGTATCGATAAATATCAGTCAAAGTTACATTTACTAGCCAAGTAAATGCGAATTCTCTAATTTTAGATTATTTTCTTAGGTTTCCTAAATGCCCACATATAAGAGAACAGTGGATAAAAGCTGTCACCGGTCTCACGGATATGTAAATGTTGGGAATAATGTGGATCATGATATTGTTCAATTGGCCACTGAAGCACTAACATTTATGTTAACATTTCATCTATACATAAAGCACCGAGTATGGGCTGCACCTTCGACTTTATTTTTAACGCTTCAAAGGATTCTTTGGTAAATCTAGGCTCACAGTCAATTGACTGATACCATTTTTGAGAACCACCCATCACAGTAAGATATGCAGTAAAGATGTGCATCGGATAATTCATGACATAATACTGCAGACTGTACAGTCAGGAAATTATGTCAATCTATTCAAATGTTTAAATCTATTCTGAACAGTAAACCAACTAGGTTGGTTACAACTGTATATTAACTTTACATTACCTGAGCTAGGCTTCGATAATTATCGACGCCTAGTTTAGCTTATCGATAAGCTAAGTACTTCCCTAATCACGCACACTAATGCAGTTCTAAAAGTTCACACAAGCATAAAACGGACACACAAAAATAGCTAAGGCGGCATCCAGTGTATTCTTTATCCAAGTGACAGAGCATCAGCAGACGGTACGAAACATGGACGTAGTATATACTGGACGGCGCCAAAAGACGTTGCCGATCTTGCGTCTGTGTGTAAGCGATTTATCGTTTATCTCTGTTCTTATCGCGAACTATACATAAGAGTGAAAGAGATTGTGATGAAGTTTGGCAACGTCGCTAAAAATGTGTCCAGTTGGTGACACCAAATGAGGCCATAACATTGAATTAGTTGAAGATTATTTCTTGAAATCTAAAGCAAATACGAGTGTTACTGACATATTTTTTCAAAAAAGGCGGAATATGTCGTGTGCTGCCTTAACGTGTCCATCAAGAACAACGAAAGGAGGAGTTAAAAATACTGAATTACCATTTCATAAGTAAATCTTTGACTCTCATTTGCGTGCTAAATTAAAGCGTTTTATTCAGTTAAAGCGTTTCAGATTATAATGTATCAGTACAGTTTGATATTCTCTAGCCGGCACGAGTGTGGGATACTGATAAAACATAGAAATAAATCATTAAATATTCGATTGAATTGTGTTACCTACGTAGTGATGTACACATTAACGAATTATTATGTATCGATAAATATCAGTCAAAGTTATATTTACTAGCCAAGTAAATGCGAATTCTCTAATTTTAGATTATTTTCTTAGGTTTCCTAAATGCCCACATAATAAGAGAACAGTGGATAAAAGCTGTCACCGGTCTCACGGATATGTAAATGTTGGGAGTAATGTGGATCACGATATTGTTCAATTGGCCACTGAAGCACTAACATTTATGTTAACATTTCATCTATACATAAAGCACAGAGTATGGGCTGCACCTTCGTACACACAGGCTGTACACTCAGGAAATTATGTCAATCTATTCAAATGTTTAAATCTATTCTGAACAGTAAACCAACTAGGTTGGTTACAACTGTATATTAACTTTACATTACCTGAGCTAGGCTTCGATAATTATCGACGCCTAGTTTAGCTTATCGATAAGCTAAGAACTTCCCTAATCACGCACACTAATGCAGTTCTAAAAGTTCACACAAGCATAAAACGGACACACAAAAATAGCTAAGGCGGCATCCAGTGTATTCTTTATCCAAGGTACGAAAGGTTCCCTATATATCATAGATAGTGTATAACAGTGTTTTATATACGACGGAAGGGATTCATGTCAAATATCAATTAGGGATGTGACGTGTTAGTAGAAAAAATCGATTATTAAATAATCGTTTTTTTTTCCTTTAATAATAATCAAATTTTTTTTAAATCGAATTAATCGTTTCAAAATAATCAATAATTATTTAAAATGGCAGGTCGCTGTTACGTGGGGCGGTCAGACGTACACGTAACTACCAGATCATCTCAAGCGAGGCGGCTTGCGCCTTATCCGGGTTTTCTCTACGGGACCTAAAAGCCAAAGTTCTCGCTTAGGCCTACCGCCGCAAAGCTAACGCCTATTCATCGTGGACTGTGGAGAAACTCTGGGGTTGTTAGAGGTTGATTAACGGAGAGCAACTCAGGTGCTAAATTCTGTACCGTCGCAAGTTAGCAAGTGTTTTCTCGTTTTTTTCCAGTGTAGTACATAATATTAGGTAGTGAGTTCTCAATAATGTTTGTGTAACGTGAAACATTCGCCTTGCTCATGTTTCTATCTAAGACAACAACCAAGGGGTTGAAAATCTTTAAGAAACACTTTTTAGATCGCCGCCAGCCTCATCTCTTTGTCGGCAGAAAAATATGTTCATAAATTCATGATTATAAACCATCAAAGTTTGAGTTTGACAATGTTTATGTTAACAAAATTAAAATTATTTGCATATTATTAACTTAGCTTACTACTTACTCATCTTATTGTATCTAACACATTACAGCAAATAAAGATTATGATTATGATAACTAATTACAGATTGTAATATGTAAAGTTAGTTGTTTCAACAAATATAAATGATATACATTTATATTGATGACTGGTGGACATTTATTGCTTCGATACGTTTGATAATTTATAAATGTTTTTACAATCAATTTTTTTGTCTATCTTTTCCCGAATTGACTAACATACATAAAAACAAATTAAAAAATAAAAGTTTTTATATATTAGCTTTAATCTTTTTTAATAACCCTTTTTTTAGAAGAGTAGTTTGACTTTGATGCTACCTTCTGATTTGAACCGGACTTTAGAAATGCCAAGTCCGTTCAAATTGAAGTGGTAAAGTGCAAAAATATTTTCTTATAAATGCTATTTTTATTAAGGATCATTATAATCATACAGTACAGCACCATCTAGTAGACCACCATTACGGTAACGTTGCAGTGACATCTCTGAGACGGTAGAAAAAACAGTTTCCTTTCATTCTTGGATAAAGAATACACTGGATGCCGCCTTAGCTATTTTTGTGTGTCCGTTTTATGCTTGTGTGAACTTTTAGAAGTGCATTAGTGTGCGTGATTAGGGAAGTACTTAGCTTATCGATAAGCTAAACTAGGCGTCGATAATTATCGAAGCCTAGCTCAGGTAATGTAAAGTTAATATACAGTTGTAACCAACCTAGTTGGTTTACTGTTCAGAATAGATTTAAACATTTGAATAGATTGACATAATTTCCTGAGTGTACAGTCTGCAGTATAATGTCATGAATTATCCGATGCACATCTTTACTGCATATCTTACTGTGATTACTGGTTCTCAAAAATGGTATCAGTCAATTGACTGTGAGCCTAGATTTACCAAAGAATCCTTTGAAGCGTTAAAAATAAAGTCGAAGGTGCAGCCCATACTCGGTGCTTTATGTATAGATGAAATGTTAACATAAATGTTAGTGCTTCGGTGGTCAATTGAACAATCATGAATGATCATGAATGAATCATGATCCACATTATTCCCAACATTTACATATCCGTGAGACCGGTGACAGCTTTTATCCACTGTTCTCTTATATGTGGGCATTTAGGAAACCTATGAAAATAATCTAAAATTAGAGAATTCGCATTTACTTGGCTAGTAAATATAACTTTGACTGATATTTATCGATACATAATAATTCGTTAGTGTGTACATCACTACGTAGGTAACACAATTCAATCGAATATTTAATGATTAATTTCAATGTTTTATCAGTATCCCACACTCGTGCCGGCTAGAGAATATCAAACTGTACTGATACATTATAATCTGAAACGCTTTAACTGAATAAAACGCTTTAATTTAGCACGCAAATGAGAGTCAAAGATTTACTTATGAAATGGTAATTCCGTGTTTTTAACTCCTCCTTTCGTTGTTCTTGATGGACACATTAAGGCAGCACACGACATATTCCACCTTTTTTGAAAAAATATATCAGTAACACTCGTATTTGCTTTAGATTTCAAGAAATAATCTTCAACAAACTCAATGTTATGGCCTCATTTGGTGTCACCAACTGGACACATTTTTAGAGACGTTGCCAAACTTCATCACAATCTCTTTCACTCTTATGTATAGTTTGCGATAAGAACAGAGACAAACGATACATCGCTTACACACAGACGCAAGATCGGCAACGTCTTTTGGCGCCGTCCAGTATATACTACGTCCATGCTTTCATTACTCGACTAATAACACGGATTACTTATCTATATCCTACATAGTATATTATCTATGACAACAACTATAAATAGCACAAACTTCAGATACATATACACAAAACAGACTATCAAATATATAGAGATACATATGGGTATTGGTATTATATATAATTGGGCTTTATTTTTAAATTTTTCTGATTCCCTATCGTAACGATCATATTCTTTGTAAAACTAAGAGATCAGTCTTCAAATAATTTATAGAATTAGGTACTTTAGGTTACTTTGCGGTGATCCATAAAACAAAAGTAATATGATTACAATATATATATGATACAAAAATGATTTTGCTATAATCCGAGATAAAGTAAAAATAGAAAATATATATATTTCTAAATGTACCTAAAAGGTACGTTATTATTATTATAACTTTTAGATTAGTTTTCGTTGATGCTGTTTGATTAATGTTGATTCATAACCCAAAAACACGCCCACTAATGGAGGTTATTGAAATGTACTAAAGTTAACATCTACGAAGTTCGGCATTTAGTACGAAATAAATTATATTTTTAATGTTGATAATGTTGGGGTCAGTGCCCAGCTAGATTTACCGGGAGTTCTGACGACCCGAAAATAATAAGAGTGGACTGTATTTGATGTATTTAATGCTTTATAGTGCACGGTACAAATATGTATAAAAGGTGTGCGTTGGTGGTGACCGTTGGATGGCGTCTGTCGGTCGGCCGCCCGACCGGTCCGGCCCGCGTACGCCCCCCGCACCGTCCGAGCTGGACGACCCGCGGCGCCTACGCGTGGCCTTGGCTTGACCAGATAACGTTAATCTGACAGAGACAGTGCTTTCATCCTGCTTTCCAAACATAGTTAGAATAATGTAGAAAAATACAACATTGATTTACAACAACTTTATTTAGCCAAAAAATTACACTAAATACAAAATAGAAAAATAAATAATAAAATAAAAAAAATAGTTTTAATAAACTGAAATCGCAATATACTATTTGCGAAATTTAATTAGTTTAGCATGGTGTGCTATTGCTAAATATATCCGTAATCACATCTGCTGTCAGATTGTGATTTTTAATTTACCATATCTGTGGGTTCCTAAAGATTTTATATTAGGAAAGAACCATGGACGTAGTATATACTGGACGGCGCCAAAAGACGTTGCCGATCATGCGTCTGTGTGTAAGCGATTTATCGTTTGTCTCTGTTCTTATCGCGAACTATACATAAGAGTGAAAGAGATTGTGATGAAGTTTGGCAACCTCGCTAAAAATGTGTCCAGTTGGTGACACCAAATGAGGCCATAACATTGAGTTTGTTGAAGATTATTTCTTGAAATCTAAAGCAAATACGAGTGTTACTGATATATTTTTTCAAAAAAGGTCGAATATGTCGTGTGCTGCCTTAATGTGTCCATCAAGAACAACGAAAGGAGGAGTTAAAAACACGGAATTACCATTTCATAAGTAAATCTTTGACTCTCATTTGCGTGCTAAATTAAAGCGTTTTATTCAGTTAAAGCGTTTCAGATTATAATATATCAGAACAGTTTGATATCCTCTAGCCGGCACGAGTGTGGGATACTGATAAAACATAGAAAAATAATCATTAAATATTCGATTGAATTGTGTTACCTACGTAGTGATGTACACACTAACGAATTATTATGTATCGATAAATATCAGTCAAAGTTATATTTACTAGCCAAGTAAATGCGAATTCTCTAATTTTAGATTATTTTCATAGGTTTCCTAAATGCCCACATATAAGAGAACAGTGGATAAAAGCTGTCACTGGTCTCACGGATATGTAAATGTTGGGAATAATGTGGATGATGATATTGTTCCATTGGCCACTGAAGCACTAACATTTATGTTAACATTTCATCTATACATAAAGCACCGAGTATGGGCTGCACCTTCGACTTTATTTTTAACGCTTCAAAGGATTCTTTGGTAAATCTAGGCTCACAGTCAATTGACTGATACCATTTTTGAGAACCACCCATCACAGTAAGATATGCGGTAAAGATGTGCATCGGATAATTCATGACACTATACTGCAGACTGTACACTCAGGAAATTATGTCTATTTAGTATGTATATTTACTGTTCAGAATAGATTTAAACATTTGAATAGATTTCAAATGTTTAAATCTATTCTGAACAGGTAACCAACCTAGTTGGTTTACTGTTCAGAATAGATTTAAACATTTGAATGTATTGACATAATTTCCTGAGTGTACAGTCTGCATATCTTACTGTGATGGGTGGTTCTCAAAAATGGTATCAGTCAATTGACTGTGAGCCTAGATTTACCAAAGAATCCTTTGAAGCGTTAAAAATAAAGTCGAAGGTGCAGCCCATACTCGGTGCTTTATGTATAGATGAAATGTTAACATAAATGTTAGTGCTTCAGTGGCCAATTGAACAATATCATGATCCACATTATTCCCAACATTTACATATCCATGAGACCGGTGACAGCTTTTATCCACTGTTCTCTTATATGTGGGCATTTAGGAAACCTAAGAAAATAATCTAAAATTAGAGAATTCGCATTTACTTTTCTAGTAAATATAACTTTGACTGATATTTATCGATACATAATTATTCGTTAGTGTGTACATCACTACGTAGGTAACACAATTCAATCGAATATTTAATGATTAATTTCAATGTTTTATCAGTATCCCACACTCGTGCCGGCTAAAGAATATCAAACTGTACTGATACATTATAATCTGAAACGCTTTAACTGAATAAAACGCTTTAATTTAGCACGCAAATGAGAGTCAAAGATTTACTTATGAAATGGTAATTCCGTGTTTTTACCTCCTCCTTTCGTTGTTCTTGATGGACACGTTAAGGCAGCACACGACATATTCCACCTTTTTTGAAAAAATATATCAGTAACACTCGTATTTGCTTTAGATTTCAAGAAATAATCTTCAACAAACTCAATGTTATGGCCTCATTTGGTGTCACCAACTGGACACATTTTTAGCGACATTGCCAAACTTCATCACAATCTCTTTCACTCTTATGTATAGTTCGCGATAAGAACAGAGACAAACGATAAGTCGCTTACACACAGACGCAAGATTGGCAACGTCTTTTGGCGCCGTCCAGTATATACTACGTCCATGGTATACACTGTCCATTATATTAACCATCTTTTGACAGATTGACGATTTACATATTTAGTGATGTCCTAAAGATTCTCGTATGCGATACCATTCCGATTATAGTACCTACTATCATTAATCGAATTACGTACCTAAGTAATTCGATTAATGATAACCTACGTAAACTAATAACAGATATAGAAATCAACATTTTGATTTAATATTGCCTTAGTTTTTTGAAAATAAATGTTAATCCGTGTGTATTTATTATAATCATAAAAAATATATTATACATCAACTGGCAACATCAACAGACCTTCCGCTCGGCCGCCATTTTGACGTGATCTGTCACTCTCAACGAAACGCCCGTGATAGTCACACGCATTTACGTTCGCTGAGTGTTCTCTCGCATCTGTTACACCTTGAGTTAAGTAGCTTTATTCCTCGGAAAAACTTTTGTGAAACTTATATTAATTGATCGTGAAAATGCCGAAAGGACGTGTGTTGAAAGCACAATCGAGACAGTTAGTGTTAAAACTTCATGAGTATTTTGAGCAAGAAAATCAAAATGGCGGACCTCTTATACCTATCACGCAAGTCCGAAACCGTGTTGCAGCCGCGTTGGGGATCATTCTATCAACTGTGACTAAAATCACTACTGATGCCTACGGCAGGAGCGGCTTGGAGCAAAACAAACCATCTACACCAAAAAGAAAGCGCCGGGCTCATAAGGTGACAGCTGTTGATGACTTTGCCGCTGACGCTATTCGTCGTCATGTATATGATTACTACTTGAGAAAAGAAATTCCAACTTTGAGAAAACTTATTGTTTCTTTGAAAAGAAGTGGTCTATTTCATGGTGAAAAATCTTCTTTGGTCAAAGTTTTGAACACAATTGGCTTTTCATATAAAAAGTTAAATAAAAGAAAATTATTAATGGAACGTACAGATATAGCTATAGCACGTTGTGATTTTTTAAGAGAGGCAAAGAAAATACAAGATTGGGCAAATATTGTTTTCACGGATGAAACATGGCTCAACGCTAACCACACACTATCTCGTTTCTGGACTGATGATACTGCTGATTCCACTTCCTCAGTTCCAATGGGAAAAGGTGAGCGACTAATCATTTGCCATGCAGGTACAGCAAAAGGATTTGTACAAGACGCACTGTTGGCATTTAAATCGAAGAAATCAAATGACTACCACGAAGAGATGAATGCAAATGTGTATGAAGAGTGGTTCAAAAAAATGCTCATTTCATTGGAAGAACCATCAATAATTTTTATTGATAATGCGCCCTACCACTCCCGTCAAATTGACAAAATGCCAACACAGGCTAATAAAAAGCATGAAATAATTAATTGGCTTCGGGACAATGGAGAAAATGTGGACGACTCAATGTTAAAAGTTGAATTAATAAAAATATTAAAAACCAAACAGAGAGCAAAACGCTATGTAATCAATGAAATGGCAGCAGAATATGGCCATACTGTTCTTCGGATTCCTCCATACCACTGCCAGTACAACGCAATAGAACTTATATGGGCACAAGTAAAAGGGCATGCTGCGAGATGCAATACAAGCCCCCCATTCACAGCGAATAAAATGTTGCAATTGCTAAAAAATGCTTGCACCCACGTAACGGCCGAGAACTGGGCAAGTGTGGTGGAAAGAACTAAAAGAGTAATATTCTCTGATTGGGAACGTGATATTGCGTTTGATAATATATTATCTACACAAGAGCTAATAATATCTGCTACTGAAGACTCCTCATCGGAGGAGTCTAGTGTTGATTATCATTCCGACGACTCGTGCTTATAAAATAAATTAAAATATCCTGATTGTTTTATTTGTATTCATGTATTAACTAAGAAGAAAGTAAAACTTTATATAATGTTATTAAATGTCTTTTAATACTCGTAACATCGATTTCTACCGATTATTTTTAATCTGTGGCATAATCGTAGTAACCATTATGTGTGACATCACTAAGTGGGCGGTACCCATCCATAAAGTACAAATATTATTTGTATGATATTTGTACGTAAGCAATACAAAACTTAATGAGCGTGAGCTGTCAAAAGACTGATAATATGATGGACGCAGTATAGGTATTGTACATAATTGTTAAATAAAAACAATGTTTTTTCCTGTGTTTAGTAACCATATAGACAAAAATAATGCCGTAAATAAAAATAAAACAGATGAAAGTTTTCTGTATTTTTTGCTTTCAATTTTTTATGCTATTCTCAGCGAATTTCTATACGATCCAAAAAAAGAATATTACGCGTTTAAAAAATGAAATATTACATCTTTTTAAAACGCATGTAAGGTCTAGATGGATAATTATATTGCTCGCCTTTTAAGCACGATAAATAGGTTTATTACAGGATACAAAAGGAACCCTGTTACTGGAGGCGACCGCTGATTTAAAGCGGTCTCTATGTAGAATAGCGGAGTGGTCATTTGTTAAATTGGCCGAACACATTGCGTGACTAGCAGGCAGGCGTTGCCGAAAAACGTGTGTAGATACACGCACTCTAGGGAAGATACGATTATATTTTCATATTTAAACCAAATTTAAAAGTTGAAATCGTTGTCTGTATGAATTAAAATCAGTATAAGTATTTATATTTCACAGTTTTTGAACACATATATTTCTATTTCTGTACTGACGCCGTATGGTATCCGGCTGAATAGTTCCACCCTCATTTCTTACCGAGGTGTCGTTAAATACGACTAAGGTAAGTTGATGTCAGGCAGGAGGCCGCTCGTAAAATACGTAGCCAAATCGTATGACAACATGTTTATAATATGTTGTGCCGACCCCTCTAAGACCCCTCTAAGGATAATGGCATGAAGATGATGATTATTACAGTATAAAATTTTTGCACTTCAAGATCCAACTTTTATTGACCTTTTATGGAAATAAAGTGTATTTGTGTAAACAGTGTTTGTTATTATGTCTATTAAAGTTCAGTTTAGAGTTAAATAGAAAACTTGCATAATCTATCAAAAAAGTTCCTAATTGAAGTAAGAAGAATTAAATCTTGCTTTAATTGGCATTATTGGGCTTTGCATGCCATTAGTATCTATTAATCTCTGAATTTTGATCAATATCGAAACCATAAATTGATTAAAATTCGAAAAATAAACTTAGAATATTTGTTTCACAACCTGACACCCTGTCGTTACGTTATGTATATAACTATATCAACCCACCAAAAACAATTAATATGTACACAACAAAATCAGTCGTACGCAGGCATGTGACAATAAAGTCAATACTATAGTGAAATTTCGACTTTGACAATTAAAAGTTAGTGGAACGTTTGATTTAATGGTTTTGATTCAATTCAGATGTAGTAATTGAGTTTGTTAAATGAAATTTCATTAACGTACCGAAATATTGCAATGCAAAATTTGACGCCATTGCAAATTGATAACATCTGTTAAATTTTTACGTTGAAATATGGTCAAATAACTTTCGCCGTGTGGAATCCGGCTGAGTAGAATAGACTACCTTCATTTTTCACCGAGGTGTCGTAAAAGGCGACTACAGTAAGTTGATCTGTGAGTAAGTTGAAACTGATATGAACATATATAAACTAACACACGCTCAGATTTTTTTGATTATATATTCCAATCAAAAATTTAAAATATATCACATGTAAATTGCTCTAAACTGGCGTATGCTATGTGCAAACATTGATTAAAGTGAAAAGCAAACATGAGCAGCGAGTTGAAAAATGTTCCTAAAATAAATTGAGCTAAACTTTCTTTTCACGCGTAGCAGGGTACAAAAGACTATTTCATAACGTAAAATAGAGCATGCACGGAAAATATTTCATAATTATAAGAGAGAATGTGTGCCCAGTAGTTACGGTGTTAGGATTAAATTAAAGGCAGCACTTTAAAACATTTATAACGAAGTTTTTGTTCTCGTGTCACGATTGCGCCGCCATATTTCATTTGTGTTTTTTATTCAATGCGTGTAGTTATCTTGTCTAGTGACAAAAATGACGGAACGATTTTTCGAGTTTTTTCAGCTTTGAGGTGAATCCATTTAAAAACGTTAACTATAGTTATATTCTTACTTTAAATTATGTGGTTAGCGTCGAATAGGAGATTATTACATTTTTAATTATTATTACATGTTTAAATTTAAACTATCGTGAGTAGTATTCATAGTTAATGTATAGAACCGGCTATACTCACGTCTTATTCTATCGGGTTAGCCCGACTAGTTTAAAAGTGCCCCGGATGGGTTCGAAACTAGTCGGGCTAACCCGATAGAATAAGACGTGAGTATAGCCGGTTCAATGCATTAACTAGATTATTACATTATGAATTTATGTTAATTAGGATTGCTTTAAAACTGAAATTATTATTTATGAATAATTATAAGTTTAATAAGCTGCAAAATAAATATGAAACGTTGGACAAAATTCATAACACCAATGTACTTAAAGCTCAATATACTTAAATATTGGAGAGCTTTAAGCTTTGAAAGTGCAGATTCAGTGCTCAGTTTAGCTTCAGGGGCATTGTAAAATTTCAACGTAAATCTATTCCATCTGAAAAGTGAATCTGTGAAATCTATTCAATGTACTATAAAATATGAAAACAAAGTATCGTACCGTACCTGTACCGTAACATATACTTTGAAATTTTTTGATTTTTATTTATAATTTACCATAGATTTATAAATTTACATCATCACTTACCATCGGGTATAATGTAGTCCGGCACTAATCTGTTTTATCTGGATCCTTACAAATCTAAGTTTGATTGATTTACTGAAAGATTTTACGAGCATAATTTTTTCATGTCCTTGCCATGAGTTTTCTGATAAGTTTTAAAACACTGAAAGATATGAGAGGAAAAGATTAAACGTAATAATTTTCTTTGACGTTAATATAATTATATCATAATTAATTTATAATGTCTATAACTATAAATTAGCAATCGATATACGTATGTATAAAACGTCGCAGAAGCATCGCCGAGGGCAAGGAATGTCCTAACTGTCGTCCTAAGGGTTCTACCTGTTATTTGAACCACAGCTTGGGGCGTGTGTTGTGGAGGATAGGCGGTATGACTTGGATTATTCAACACGCTGTCGAAAATGTGGTTACGACCTACTGACTCAAGCAAACTAGGCCTTCTATTTATTTTGTTTTGTGTTTGCGAACGTCACATAGAACATTTTTAAGACGTCTCTATTTTTAGTGGGTCGATCGAACTGGAGCGTAGGAGGCAACTGATATAACATGATTCGGATGGATCTAAACTTTTTTTGAAATAAGACTTTGAGAAGCGCTCTATGAAAGTCGGCGTTCTCCATAATTACAGACATTCAGTGCATGAATCAGTTCTGTAGTCTTAGTTAACTACTAGTTAAATTCTAAGGTTTACATATCAGAGTTAATAGTTATGTTAATTCTCCTGTATTTTGAATTCTATTTTTCCATGTGTAGTGTGATTATTTTATTCAATGTATACATAATTTTTGAACAATTTTTTTTTAATTATGCGTTACTTCACAGAGGTCCATAATACAAAAAATAATATTATTTTGCTTACCGTTTTTATACTCACGATTTTTAATCATCATTAAAAGATAAAAATCGTGAAGTCTATCTCCTGATAATACCTCGGTTAAAGGGCAAAACCAAATCAAATGTTGCCATTCTCGTAGTGAATATGTGCAATGCTAGCAATGTAATTTAGGTCGTGGTTTATATAGGTGTATGTGGATAACAAATCATGCATGCCTGCCTCCAATTTAATCATTAAATAGAGTATATCTAATCGCGGGTTATGTTGAGATAATATTATAATTTAATATTGAACATATTGTGGCTTGCGTTTTGTGTCGCTCTCGTATATTGGTCACTTCGCAAATATCATTCAAACATATTGTTCTATAAATAGAACGGAACCTATGTCAAACGAGAAGTAGTGACGCGTGAGCTTATATGAATGCCACCGCACGGCTTAGCTATCAACCTGTAAAATGAGTACCTCTGTCGTTTACTTGGCTACCGTCTGAAAGGGTATTCAGAGAGATTGGGTCAAATGGATAGCCAAGGGCAAGAATGTTATAAGAATATTATACATTACTTTCCCTCTTACATCTATAAAATCTTACTAATATTATAAATGCGAATTTTTTTTGTTCTCACTGTTGTTTCACTTTCAAAATATGCAACGCATCATTAAGATTTTTGGTTCCCCAAAGAAATAGGCAATTAAAGGACTGTATAAGCTTTTTATATCGTTACTAAAATCAATACAGATGAAATCGGTGAGTAGGTACCTAGTAATCTTATTTGTTTATTAATTTTTATCGTTTCAAACGATAAATACGTAGGAGGGATTAAGGATTTTGGTGGTATATAAATAAATCTAAATTTTGGTGCGATAACGAAGCTACTAAGTACTGAATGGCCATATCGCAGTATCCATCTAAAGGTTTTTGTCCAATAATCAGCTATTGCTTCAGTAAGTCAAGGGTTACGGAATCAATATCGATATCCTTTATCCCTTGAATCCTGTTTTTAGGTGATCAAGGCTACATATCGCCCTATCCGATGAATAAAGTCACATTTTCTATGCTTATACATGGGAGATGTGACTTTATTCTTCGAATAGGGCAATATGATAATATAATTATTACAGATTCATATAATTGTTTATATTTATAGAAGTCAATGAAATAAGCAATTAAAGTAACATAAAGATTGAGGAAAAAGTATTTTTAAAAGCATTAATTTAATCATTCATTATTGTTTTTATATTATTTAAATTTATCAATAAGACAGTAGTAGTAATTACAGAATTTTATTTGTGTGTACAAGGATATCTCGATAGATTTTTTAGAATATATTCTTTTATGTAGAATACATGCTATCAGTTCCGCAACGTGGGTGAACCCAGTTGCCTTATCTTATATTATATAATTTTTTAATTAGATATTCTAATCTCGTCCTCCTGTCCTTATCCCCACTCTGAGTGGGGTCGGCACAACATGTTAAAAACATGTTGTCACACGGTTTGGCTACGTATTTAATGACCGGCCGCCTGCTTGACGTCAATTTACCTTAGTCGTATTTTACAACACTTCAGCAAGAAAGAGGGTGGGCTATTTTACTCAACCGGACACAACAAGGCGGGTCAACTTACCTTAGTCACCTCAGTAAGAATTGAGGGTGGTCTATTCAACTCAGCCGGATACCACACGGCGGGTCGGCTACCTTAGTCGCCTTTTACGACACCTCAGTAAAAAATGAGGGTGGTACTATTCTATTCAGCCGGGTACCACACGGCGTTTAATAAGATATTCTAATATTACTTAAATATATTTACAGCTATTATATCTATCAAAACTGTGGCACAATTGTTGAACTAGATATGTAGGTAAATAATAATAGGTAATATGGTGAGCCACACGCAACGTATTAAATGTTAATGTATGCGCGGAAGGTTCTATATTTCCTTATAACACTCGACCCATATATTACTCGTTGTACTTTTTTTATAAAAAAAAACTTTCTCTAACTAGACAAGAAATATAGAGAGAATAAACCACTTCGCCACTATAAAACCAGATTCATGAATATACATGCTCAAAAGACTTTTGTTTTAAAGATATATCAGAACAACAAAGATTTTTTAAAGAATCTTTTCAAGATAACTTAAAGATCTGTCGCGATTGTATTTTCGCTTTTCAGTTTATAATTAGTTGCGTTAAGGCATAATCTCCGATGAAAAGTACTGCATAATTTTTTTTAATATCACATTTAAAAAAATATGTTAAATTTTTATGATATTATGTATAAAGATTATAATAATGTTTAATATTTCTTTTAAATTTATTATAAAAAGCTACTGAAAGTTTTTTATTTATTTTCCGGCGTTGTAATTAGCCGCTGAGCTACCAGCTGAAACATATTTATCCTTTTGATTTAATTATACGGATTAATTTCATGAAAAAGTTTAATAATATATAATAAATATATATATATATATATATACTAATATATACTTAGTAAAATATATTTTTTTTATATGAAACGCGCTTTAAGATGGATTCCACTGAAATAATTATCAGAATTATTTTAATACTATATTGAAGTAATTACATGCTGACGAATAAAATTATTATTTTAGTGCTATTTATTAATGATGATGTTTTCCTAATAACATAAACAATTTTAGACAACATTAAAATTTTGTTTAATTTTATAATTTTTTTTTTTTGGTTTTAAAAACATTTTTTTAATCTATATAAAATTTTCTGTAACGTTTATATTTTTATAATTATTTTTTATTTAATATTTTTAAAACAGTTTGAACAGACGAAAAGAATTTAATAGCATCTCAAGTACGCTTTTCACTAATGCAATGTTCACACCTTGCAAGTTAACTTGAACCCACTATAATCGGGTATATAAGTACACTTGTGAACGTTTCGCGACCCGCATTCAACGTTCGCGCGCTCGACGGAGCGTGGGCGACTGCGCTTCTCTGCCATTCATTGTACAAATGTAGCTACGTTTGAAACTCGAACTAACTTACAAGATATTTACACTGATCCTATCTTAACTTTAACGGTACCGTTACTGACGGAAAATTGCCACACACTTTTGGAAAAAGGAAACTCCGGGAGAAAGCTCCTTATTTCACGAGGAATTCATAATAATACATGGAATGGTTTGAAACGCCTTTAATTTCATACTTGTATTTTCATTATTTACCTAAACGAATCTCTTAACAAATTATGCGCAGTTTTATTTATATTTTTGAGTAGTTATATTATTATTATTATCAACACATGTATTAGTATATGAAGAGTACTTTAATTATTTAATAAAAGTTATATCAAACTGTATGTAAGAAGATTAGATAAATTCACAATAAAATTTATTGAATAATAAGATATTTATATTTCACACAAATGAATGAAAGCTTTGTTCTCTCTGTTTTCCCAATTACCAACTTCAGCGATTCGCAATGTGCTGATATGATAAGCAAGAAAGCCATAGGGATCATTTAATACCTATCATCGCTAGCAAATGACGTTAATATTACTGACTGATATAATAATAAAAGAATTATTATTATGGTAATTATGGTAAATTTCACATTTACTTCTACGATTACTGCGTCTGCCAAGTTTACACAGATGTAACTATTTATTTAAATACTAGATGTAAACACAATTATTCATTGAATAATGAATAATTGTAATTGATAACAATTGTAAATAAATGAATTTAAATTTAATTTAAATTATTGATAATTAATTGTAAATAAATGAATAATTGTCATTGAAATGAATAATTGTACCCTTGAAATTGTAACATTGAAATGTCTAAAAAACATTTTTGTCTTTTGACATGAATATTAATTACTTACACATGTATTAAAAGGGTTAAGTTTTAAAAACTTCAATGTTTTTGTACTCAAAGTCATCCACATAAAATATTATATGTTATTCTATTTACATATTATTTGATTGAATGGGTCGATTGCAGTAAATTAACAACAAACGTCTGGTAGAATTCTGTAGGTCCGTCTGTAGAGAAAACTTAGCATTATGCACAAATCGTAGTTGAACCTAAGTTCCACAATTGTCCTTAACGCTTAAAGTACGATGCCCTTCTTAACATGATAATGTTTTATAATAACAAATTTAATAAATAGACATATTATTTGAAGGAATTTTAAAAACAAATACCGCACAACATTAAACTTGTAAGCGAAGCACTAGAAATTTGATATTTGTAAAAAATTAAAAGTCGTCCACAGAATGAGCTTAGAAAATCTGTTCGAGAACAAATGGTATCAACATTGATACGTGTCTCTTGATCCAGACCCACTTTTTAAAGTATTTTTTTTAATCAGTTATTTCTAAAATACACTAAAAAAAACCGAAAAATGGTGTTCTAGCGATATGATATATAAATGAAGGCTTTACTTTTTAGCCTTTTAGGCTTTTTTTAATCAGTCAATATCGAAGCTTAGTTTTGCCACAATTAGTTGAAAAAGTAAAACTTTAAAGACGAACGAATTCAATAAAAAAAACCATTTTTTTGACTTCTTAATCAGTATATTTACAGAAGCGGGAACATAATTCAACTTCCAAATATTCTTGTAGATAATATGATCGTATTAATTAAAAAAATCTTTGTCACTTAAATTTTAGTTCCTATAATAGTCATAGCGTATATCTTAAGAGCTATTTTTAACTTGTTTTAAGTCAAATCCTGAATTGATTATAAACCTTTATCGAAATAGAAATTTCAACGCCCACAAAGCAATTTTAGTACTTTTTATGGCGTTCCGTTTGGGTCGTAACTGCTTCTACTTTTCCTATAATGTTTATGTAAAGTTATGTTACTATAAATTATTATTCTGACATCCGAATAATATTATATTAAATCTATAGTTTCCCTATGGTAATGATAAAACAATAAGAATTTCCTTTAATTTACAGCGAAGGAAATTACGAGTATATGTTTTCGTGGATAGACATTTTAAGAGAGTTTTAGGAACATTGTGCTAAATATAGTATCAGGTTGCCTTGCTCGGGAAACAACAAAAAAATAAATAAAAAATAATACGGTGGGTGGGGCTCGATCTCAGGTATTTTCATTTCGCGCGACCACCCGTTTTCCGAATAAGCTACGCTGACTTGACTTTTCATGGCGAAAATTGGAAAGTTGGAAAATCGTTGGAGCCGTTCTGAGATTCCGAAAAAATATATATACACAAGATTGTCATTTAAATATTAAACATAACACAATACTATTACGCGTATATGAAATGCCATTTTGCCCGTATATTTTTTTTGACTTAAACTGTTTGGTCGATAAATAGCAATTTAAGAATTGAAAACTGTTCAAAACAAAAATATTTGCCAATTTATTACTGCACCATCATATTATTGAGTACTAATTTTCGTATGTATTTCTACTTTGTTATGTTGTTTTAAGTTACTGAAGACCTTCAATTCAGTAACGAATCTGAATGCTTTAGAAGCTTAATGGAAGCTTATATTGAGGATCCATCAATTATATTATTGAGGTCAAAGTGACGCAGCGCAAAACTGTATCTCACACCCGCCTTCCGTTAAATCAACGACGACGATGACTATTAATTTCATTATTCATCAATTAGCAATTAATTGAAGGAAGAACAGAAAATTCTAATTTTAGCTTTTGAATAAAGTATCTTAAATGTAACAATAAAATGAAATATATAAAATAATGTGAGCTAATACTATAAAATTTTTGTATTTTTATAGTATGAGCACGTTTATCATATGCTTTTATATGTTTTTCAGTATATTTTATCTCTCTATGAGAAAACTGTCATTTACCATGATTTTATTAATTTTTTAAGATTTTTCTTTTCAAAAAATTAATTGTTGAAAACCTTTTTTATTTGGAAATTATTAAATGGAAGTTATTTGACAAATTTTTGTGCATCACATATTAATTCTATGTTAACTATCAGTTAAGTGTTTACTGTGAACGGTAGGTAATAAAAAATATATCTTAATAGAATATTTATTTAACACTAATTCTAACCAAAATCTCTTTTAAAACTACGTATCACACTATCACATTAGACCATGTATTTTTTATCATATCTGCTACTTTTTCCCCTATCATTATCTCAGGAACATTTGTCCGCCCACTAAGAGGTCGAGGAATTATACTAGCATCCGCTACCCTTAACCCTTGAACACCATAAACTCTCAATTCAGGATCTACGACTGCTTCAGTATCAGTTTGTGGTCCCATTTTGCATGTAGCTATTGGATCCTTTGCAGACACAATCATAGTCCTTATTGCACATTCCCAATGCTGCTCGGATCCAACAGGGTACGAAGAACAGGATGGGTATTGAGCCAAGTGCAATGTTGCGTCATATTTTCTAAATGATGGTGATTCACCTAACTGAATTACAAACTTTGCAGCTTCTTTCAAAGTGGCCAAGTCTCTAGGGTCACTTAAATAGTTGCCAAATAATTTTGGATGAGAAAATGGACTGGTATCTCTTAATTCCAAGTAACCTTTTGATTTAGGGTGTAATAATGTAGGTATAGCTTGCCAAGTGTCTATTCCATTTAAAGACCCAAATGCATTAAAATAGGTCTTATCAGATATTTTCCAACTTTTACGAATTGCGCCTCCTGAATCCAAAGTTAGTGAGCCCCCAATACTAACTAATTCTATGTCTGGTATTTGCTGAGGTTCTTCAGAAAGAGGAGTTTTCAAGTATCCGATTGCTTCAACTCCACCAGGTGTTGATAAAAGACCATCACCAAACTGTAGCCATTGCATGAGATTTGGTAGAGTTGCAACTTTAGGTTCTAAAAGACTGGCATTGGTGCTATTAAGTCTAAATACTACTCCAGGAAAGCTGATATGGTCGAAAAGCGTTCGTCCAACTTTTCTGTCTACAATTACGGGTATTCCTAATGTTTGTAAATGTTCTCTTGGTCCTATGCCAGACAGCATAAGTAATTGTGGTGATCCTATTGAACCCGCTGAAAGAATAATTTCACGTCTGCAACGCACTGTGTGCTTCACATGATTTTTGATATATTCAACTCCATAAGCTTTACTATTCTGTGGTTCAATAAGGACTTTAGTAGCCCTCGCTTCGGTTAGTATATGTAAGTTCTTTCGTCTTTTATGTGGATGGAGGAATGCCTTGGCAGCACTCAGTCGGTGGCCTCTGTTAGAGATAGTTTGTACGTAACCGAAGCCTAATTGTTCTGGATTATTATAGTCTATGGTAGGATGTCCAAAATCTCTCCCCGCTGCTAGAAAAGCTTCGACGAGACCAGTTCTGTAAAGCAGAAAGCATTTTATTAATTTTGACATTGAAGAAATGTGTGTGGATAAAAAGCAACATATAAGATTATTAACTTACTTGAATGGAACATTCTCAACAAAGAGCGGTCCATCACGGCCACGGTAGGGTGCATTTCTATATTTTTTCAATTCTGCTCTTTCGGACTTTATAAAATATTGTAAAACGTCGACGTAGGACCTGAAAATGAAATTTATTTTACACTAAATCTATGAATCAAAATCGTCCATAGTGATACGGAGAATGGAGATTTTAGATCTCTGTATACCATAAAATATATATCGCTACTATAACCACTGCTACTTGTAGCACCCCAATTTCATTATTGTCGACTTTAATATAAAAATACTCTCAATATTACCATATTTTTCTTACGATTGCTACAGGAAATTTGATGATTTTTTTCTACGAGTATATATATTGTCTTGGTTTATTAGTATTAAATAAATCTATCAAATATCGTTAATTGCATCACTAACGGTCGAGTGACTTAGCTTTGGAGACTAAACAATCATATAGACAAACAGACAGAGAAATTAGGGCATTTATAATATTAGTATGGATGAACTTAATTAGATGTTCGAGTTTTCTCCCACAATCCTTTTTTAGTATAAAAGAATGATTAGATGTCGCGATTATTTAAAATTTACTTGTTAATATCTTGTAAGTAACATCTTATAAGTAAAAGTTAGAAATAAAAACATAAGAAAAAGGAAATAAGTGTATTTGTAATATCAAGTACGTGACACGCGACAGGATGTTACAATGTGGGCAGGTTGTGATAGAAATTTACGACACGCCCTTTTATGACACCACAGGCAGCGTCAGCGACGTGAATGATAATAAAGAAACATTGAGCACCGTTGTTTATACCCTAGACAATAATAAATAATAATGTCATACAACATGACATCTAATATATATCATTTACAAGCTAGCTTTTACCCGCGAATTCGTTCGCGTGGACCGCAGATTGGAGTAAACAGTACTTACTGTCACTCTCCAACCCTGAAAATCTAAATATAATCTCCATCCCAAAAATCAAATCGGTCCGGGGGGTTAAATTGCAATTTTTATTGCAACTATTCCGCTAAGGTATGTGGACGACTAAAAAATGATGACGTCAGACAGGCGTGAAATACCTACCCAAATCTTGTAGCAACATGGTTAATACATGTTGTGCCGACTCCACTTAGTGTGAGTTAAAGGCAGGGGAATGATGATCTAATATATTTATGGTACCACAAAAATGTTTAGCTAACATACCAGCCATAGTTCCCATCGGCAGCAATTGTGTCCCAGTCCTGTGGCCGCCCTCGTGTGTATAACATGCTATTTGTAACACTAGAGCCACCGACAGCCTTGCCGCGTGGAATATAGCAACGTTGCTCTTCACTACCTAAAATCATTTTTTATATTTTTAATGATAACCTTAAAACCTAAGCGACAGCCGGCACAGGTTGGGCTATAGGAGTGGGCGCAATTGACCGCACGTCAGATGTGGATTCCAGTGGCACGGGCTCATCTTTGGGTTCTTTAACCAAGATATTGTTAGGTTCTGGCTTCTTGGAGCCATTTTTGCCTTGTTGGTCCCATAGCAACACGATCTTTAACTTGATATCAAGCACTCCTTGTGTTAGAAGTACATGCCTAATAGTAGTCTTAAGTGTCATTGCATATACCACAATTATGAGAAAAACACGACGTTGACGACATCGACGGCTTTATTTGATATCTTAACCTCCGCTAAATTGTCGAAATACTTGCTTGCTTTATTTCTTTGCAAAATTCAAATAAGTTATTTAAAAAATAATAATAATTAATGGGCTAATAACTATTTTTATTAATTATTTTTATAATTATTTACACTATAATCAGGTTACCGTTTCATGTCTAAAAAATTTTACAGTTATCTAAGCACACATAACATACGACATTTTAAACGAGCTTGAACATGCGAGCTTTTTGCGCAATGGCGAATGTTAAGCTGATGGTAAACTTTAGAAGATCTTTTTGCTGTTAAAAAGTTTTAGAGCTAGATGCTAAGGTTAATACAGTTTAGCGCAGCAAGTAAATTATCATGATTAATTAAGATTCTAAATACCAAGTAATTGTGAGTAACACTAATAAATGTTATTGGTTTTAAATGTACGTTCAGAAAATTTTAACTCGGATTATATTCCAGTGTGATATCGAAATTATGTTGTATTAAAAACCGCGTGTTTGATACGAATAAATCCACATTTTGCTGTGGAAATTAATTATTCATGAAATATAATATTTATAAGCTTTAAAGTTATGCTAATTAATTATAAATTATAAATAAATTACCGGGAACTATAGATTTATGGAAGACTGGATTTATTTAACTGTTAACTTCTATTCGAAAGTTATAAACTTTATAATAAAAGATAAAAATATATATTAAAATTATGTAACAATAGTTCATAGTAATTAATTTAAAGAATCATTCGCATTTGAGAAAAAAAATTTGGAGATCTTTTCTGGCATTACCATTTATAACGAATAACTAACTTGTTACCAAGTTACTTTTAATATTTATAATTCCGTAGTTAAAATATAATAAGATAAATGGAAGCTTATTAATTAAATGTGCACAAATATACATTTTACGTTAATAATATGAACTTTTACTCAAGTTATATAGCTTAATGCGGTTCATGTTTTCACAAAGCTCAAGGGAAATCCATGAAACAATTAGTCTTAATAAAGTTCACACGTTGATATTAGATTTGATTATATTGTACCAAAATTATTTTAAATTGTAAAGAAAATTAAATATAGGTATATAATGGGTTTGTTTTTTATTACAATGACCCTACACAACTCAGATAGTTTACGTGCATAAATATTGGCGTTTTTTTCGTTTTGTCAAGAACTATAGCCTTTTACGTGTGACAAGTACGAAAAGGCACGTTTCTATAATATATTTTAAAAGAAGATTGATCTTATTAAAATCAAATTTGACAGTTAATAGTAGTTTTTGCTTACGTGCGCTTGGAAATTTTTCTGAAATTGTTTTTCACATTTTCTTCCTATGCCATAGCCATGTGGTATCTGAGTAGAATAGACCATCCTCATTTCTTACCGAGGTGGCGTAAGAGGTGACTAAGGTAAGTTGACCCACCGTGTAGTATCCGGTTTAGTAGAATGGACTACCATCTTTCTTACCGAGGAGTCGTAAAATACGACTAAGGTGAGATGACGTTAGGCAGGCGGCCGGTCGTAAAAACGCAGCTAAATCATGTGACAGCACGTTTTTAACATATTGTGCCGACCCCACTTAAAGTGGGATAAGGGCAGGAGGATGATGATTTACTTACTATATCAAGGAATCAAAAAATCTCAACTCGTTTGATTGATTAAAGCAATATTTTTTTTTCTTTTTCAAGTAAATTATTTATATTGTATATTCACTTATTTAATCGTTACATAAGTTACTCAATCAAGTAGCAATAAAAGTAAAAAAAAAGTAACGGCCTGTACCATCCCACTGCGGGGCATAGGTCTCCTCTCTCCGTTTTTAGAACGAAGGATTGGAACTAAGACCTACCATGCTGCTCCAATGCGAATTGGTAGGTTACACATATCCCTAATATTCTCTAGAGATATGCAGGTTTCCATACGATGTTTCATTCACCGAAAAGCATGTGTATATATGATAAATTGCAAACAGGAATTAGACACATAAGTTTGATAAAAAAAAACTCATCGGTTCCTTCCTGGGATTTGAACCGGTGACCTCTCGAAAGAGTTGCATGGTCTCACCGCTCGGCTATCACAGCTCAGCAGTTGATTATTATAAATATTGCATATTTTACTATAATAAAATTAGAGTGTTGATTAGAGGAAGCACTATCTAGAACAAATCAAGTTTGAAGCTACCAGTCGTCTGCTCTTTTACCGTTAAACTATTAAGATGTATTCACATTAAGGACACTCAACGGTGTTTCAGAGCGATGCAGAACGTGATAAATTGTCGATAGGTGGACTCTGTTTGTACACATAACTGTTTAACATGGTTTAGTTTACGTTTGGAGTTGATAGCGATTGTTACTTCAATATAAACGTTTTGCTTTTATTAGATGATTGAAGGCTGCTAAGTATGTAAAATTCCTAAGTATTTTAGTACTTTAGATGAATTATTTATACGTGTTCTTTATACGTGTGTTTTTTTAATTTTTCTTTCTCTTTTCTAAATATATGTATAAAAAGAATAAAGAAATAAATGAAATAAAATAAATACACCAGATTAACATATAGGGTATAGAAATCCTGTTAATTTAAAAAAGTTAGGTTGACATTGAAAGCGCCATTAATTATCGTGTTATCACACGACAACAGTCCACGCGAACATAGTAGTCGCGGGTAAAAGTTAGTACTAAATATTTAGAAAATTATAACCATGTACCTAAACTTTTTTGGTTGATGTAAAATAATTTAACTCTGGGAAAGGAGAGCAAAGCGTCTCTAGAAAGTCGATTTCCATAGCGAAATTCAATTAACTTTGAGAAACTGGATTACTGCATCCGTTTAAATCAGAGCAAAACAATCCGTTTTTCAGTTTGTATTCTAAGTTTACATAACCAATTACGTATCTTGAATTTAGGGAATCACAGTTCAAACTGAAACTCTCATAAAGAGTGACGGATTTTAACTACTTTTATTTATGAATTCCGCTCGTGTTTTCTGGAAATTACAATATGTTATTATAATTATTATCTATACATATTATAATATGTACAAAATCCCCAAAAACTAACAGTGTGTATGTGAGCGATTTTCTCAAAATCTACTGAACTGATATATCTACAGTATTTATTTAAAATTAGTAGCAATATAAATTCATGAGGAATGTTTAAGTTATTGATACATTACACTAAAATTCCTGCGAGTCAGGATTTGCGTGGGAAAAACTTTGTGACCCACTAATTTCCACGCGAGCGAAGCCGCGAGCACTGTTACGATATTTAAAAACTTTAATTTTTATTCAAAACTAATCGAAAATATTGATTTAACTCTTACGGGTAATTACACATTATTGCAACTAATAAAATCAATTGCATAAGTCGAATATGGACATAAGAAACATATTTATCCCACTCTTTAATATGGATTTTATATCCACCAAATCATCACAGACAAAAGAATACGGTTAAAGTAATTAACCGTTTAATCGCTAAAAGCTAAACCGCTTAAACAAGGACTGAGATTTATTTTACGTTAAATTTCACGACAGCAAAGAAATAAAGTACCTACTATAATTTTATAAAAGTACAAATAAAGTAATTGGTAACCTTAAAATATCCAAATCCAAACAAAATAATCTTTATTCAAGTAAGCTTTTACAAGCACTTATGAATCGTCAAGGATCAATTAGATTTAAGGATTCTACAACTGGTTCAAAATTTTGCTCTTATCGAGAAGAACCAGCAAGAAACTCGGCGGTCACTTTTTAAAACAGTTTTACAGCACAGCCTTGCTTGCTTACATAAATATATTGAATCATAAATATTGTATATTGTTTAGAAACGAAAAAGTGGTAGGTGTTGGGATCGTATGACATAGATATGACAGAACATTCGTATCAACTGATGGAAAGTACAATTTTTTCTCCCTTAAATCCATAGACCTCAACTGCTGCAAAGAATATGCTTGGTTGTGGTTTATAGATGCTTGTTATCCATGATCGTACCAATTAATGGGAATGCCCATTAATTACCTCCCTTGACAGGCGGATTTGGTGTTTCAGTGACTCTATCGCAGTGATAACAATGCACACAATTGACTAGCATTATTTTCGTCATTAGGTATAAAAGTAGCATATTGTTAATATTTGTTTCCTCGGAAAATGCATACTCTATCAGTTTGAGAATAAGGATGGATTTTAGGTTCATACTAATGTCATAATTTTGATGGTATATGTTATGGCGTCTATTAGTTGCACGTAGATAGAAGTTTAATGTTTTATAAGACAATACAGGCTTTCCTTTTGTCATCACTGTAAGTGTGTCAATATTCATTCCCTTCAGTTATCGCACTCTAAGTGGGGTCGGAACAACATGTTATATACATGTTGGCATATGATTTGGCTAAATATTTTACGCCTGGCCACCTGCCTGATCTCAACTTACCTTAGTCCCCTTTTACGAGACCACGGTAAGAAATGAGGATGGTCTATTCTACTTAGCCGGATTCGACACGGTTTAATAATATATGTAAGAATCATATTTATAATTTATAGAATTAGATTTATTTATCGGAAATCTAATATAGAAGCAATGAAAATATAATTTCCATTATTCGTTATGTCGGCCGCCTGCCCGACATCAACTTACCTTAGCCGTATTATGGAACACCTCGGTAAGAAAGAGGGTGGTCTATTCTAATCAGCCTCATACCACACGCCTTCATCTTACCATAAACTGATCCTTGTTTGACTGAGAAAATAAACAATATTTAGGCTTCTCATTATTTTTAACAAATATTCGTTACATGGAAACCTGGCATATGAACCGCCCGATAGAGATGAACAAGTGGCAGGAGTGTATAGGCCTACATTGTACCTAATTTTATTATTTATTGTACCTAATTTTACTATTAATTGTACCTAATTTTATTATTCATTGTACCTAATTTTATTATTTATTGCACCTTTCGTTAAAAATTAAATAATAATGGTGGTTTTTAGTGTTTAAAACCAAGACTAATGTGTCAAAAAGTTGAAAGGCGGATAAAAGTTCTATAAAAATTTAAATAGTCATCGATAATTTATTCAGTAACCAAGCAATTATACTCATTGTCGCTATTACACCATCCTAGCGTTAATTGAATCTCTAGAATCTTTTAAATATCATCAATTGACTCCCATTTTATTTCATATCTGGCTTTGAAAATCCTTTCAGCTTCGTATAAGACTGCGTTATAATAATGTAAAATTGAAAATGTTGAAAAGATTGTCCGCCGAGTTTCTTTCTGGTTCTTCTCGGTAAGAGCAACATTCCGAACCAGTTGTAGCTTCATTAATCATATTGATCCTTGACGATTCAAAAGTGCTTGAAAGAGCTTATTTGAATAAAGATATTTTGATTTGATACTATTTCATTTGTTACGAAAAATGGTTTAATTAAAAACTAGTTATAATAAAAAGGTATGCAATTTGCAACTTAAATTTACTAAAACACATCGTAGAGAAAGCAATTAGAACTCCATGATAAGGTAATTGTTGAAGCTTTGACCTCATTTTAGTAGAAAGTTTGTTTGTCACGATTTGTAAACGGGGACGAGAATTATTTAACCTTATTAGCATCCTTCATTAAATTGAGCCTGCACCTACTATAATTTAATGTGTTATCATAACACTTTTGTCAAATTAAGACTTTTAGAATAATTAAAGATATATAATAGCCTAGACTAATGTTATTGTTGTACTAAATTATGTGACTAGTCTTGTTTAATGTTTTCGAGGTTCTTAAACAGTCATTCGAATTAATTATTTTTTAATGATTTCGAGGTTCTTAAACAGTCGAGGTTCTGAATCAGTGTAATAAACTGAATCTTAAAATTAAATAATAATTTTGCTCAGAATTTTAAGTTACGTAATTTTTTCAAAAATTCTGCACCAATCATTGTTGAAAAGTATCAAAATTACAAAAATGTTATAGTTGTTTTATATAGACATATATTGTATTTTAATGCTTTTAAATAATTTATAAAATTAGGCGTTACTTTACAAAGATCCATAATACAAAAGTAATAATATAATTATATTGCTATAATCTGTGATAATTTTAATATTACTTTTGTAAAATGCATTTTATCATTGCAACCTCCAGCGTTACTAAATAATACACCATTTCACGCATTCATATGATTTATATAATCTTCAATATCTTTAAAATTTCGTAAAAATCCTATTGATCGAGGGCTTTTATAATACTTGAAATGAATACTAAAACCTTGGTAAACTTTTTGTCGCGAGCTTATTTTGGTTTCCACTTTGTTCCGATGTTCCGTTTTGTTTTTATGTTGCTAATTTAACTAGGTTAGCCGAAACGTATAATTGAGTCCACAAAAAACTTACGTAGTAAAGAAATGTAGAAACAAAAAATTAGGTTTTATCAGGAATATTTTAGTTCATAATATAAAATCGGTTCGTGGAAAAATGGATGGTATAAAAGCTTACATATATCTGAAAGTCAGAAAATAAAAATCTATACTAATATATTAAGCTGAAGAGTTTGTTTGTTTGTTTATTTGATTGTTGGAACACGCTAATCTCAGGAACTACTGGACCGATTTAAAAAATTCTTTGAGTGTAAGATAGTGCATTTATCGAGGAAGGACTATATAACATCACGCTTAAATGAATGGGAGCAGCAGTGAAACAAATTGCGAAAACGGTAAAATTTAAAGCTTTCCTTGCGTGCGCTAAGTAAACCGTTCCAAATTTTCAATTCGGCAATAAATTTGTGACATACTGATTTCCACTCAAGCGAAGCTGCTGGCACAGCTAGTATTTTATAGGTATAAAATCTAAACAAGATCATGTTAATGAACTTTATGTATGTTGAATGAACAAACTTTAATCTCAAAATCTTCCCTTAAGTCAAAGAAGAAGCCTTAGGCTAGCAGTGGAATAATAACATGCCGCTATTTTACTTTTTAGTTTAGAGTTTCAATATAAATATTAACTCTTATTAACTTGCTGTACTGCTAATGGCTAAGGAATAATTTATATTGGCCAAACAGCAGACGCTTCTATATCGAGGCTCTACACTGAAGAACTGAAGAAAGGAGGCTTTTTATCTTGTTCCACATTGTAATACAAAGTGTAGGTTATTACGTACTGGAAACTGGGGGCGGTGGAATGAAAAATCTTTTGTAGAGGTTGCCTTTGTGCTTTTACAAGAGAAACATTAAGAACAACGCTGCAGCTAATTATACGTTTATTACGTTTTAATAGATTTCATATTAAGTTCTCTCAAAGTAACGAAAAGAGATACTTTAAAAAGACAGACTCAAATTTGCCAGTATATAACGCTAGATCTTTGCATAAGTCATTTTTTTTCTTATCATTTCATTAATCGCATCGCAATAGCATCATTAAAGTTGTAAAGAATTCTAACCTGAAGAAGCTATAAGAAGTAAAATTTATTATAAAAGAATTGATATGGCAAATATGATACTGAGATCAGTATCAGGCATATAATTTTTTTCTATTTCAAATGTGGTAGTTATATATTATAGTACATTATTAACCACACCTATAGATGATACAGATGATAAACAAACAACACATTTGATGAATATATATAGAGGAGTATTCGGGTAAATAATTGGCTACAGAAAAACCTTCATCTGTAACTCTTTAGCTAATTAGCAGTTGTTTGAAATCCACTTCGCCATCCGTCAATTATCGTCTTACACAATATCTTTCTCGATTATAGCGAAATTAAAAAAAAAAAAATTGTATCAAATAGTTTTCGATAAGCAGTAACAAAAAGAAACGCAAAGTCTTACCTAAGCAAACACCGACTTGGTGTTCCATTGTATAGGGCCATACATAATCAGTTTGCTGAAGATATTGCGTCAGGGCAGGAACATCAGATAGCAACATCTCGGGTTTGCCAGCCTCCAATAACAATACTGTTGTCCGAGGCTTATCTTCGGTAAGTCGGGATGCTAATACTGATCCCGAGGATCCAGCGCCTACTATGATGTAATCATATTCTTCATAAGGCTGATTTGCACCTGCGAATATAAAAAAAACGTAATAATCTGACTTAACAGATATTAATAAAACTTCTCAATCAATTTCTATAGAATTTGTGGAAAGCTGATTTTGTTAAACGAAAACGAAATCTTTTACAGAAGCTAGAAGGTAGGAGCAAAAATAAATGACCATTAGACATTGTATCGCAAAAGTATGAAAACAAAAGGATATACTTTATGTTAATGATATGATTTTAGAGTAACATGAAACTCTATTGTTAGTTACGATATCATATAATAATTAATAAAATTCACAAGATTAATAAAGGATAAACAGATTGACCTCGATTAGTAACACGATAATAAATAATCTTATTCAAATTTAGAGGAAGATTATTAATTAAAGACAGACAATAACGATATATTTCATTGTCAAAGAATATGCAGATTTTAATTGAAAAACGTAGCATCTACACAATATACAAGTAATTAGCTTTGTATCTATGTTCATGGTCATATGATGTGCAATGAATATGTGTATAAAAATACATTATGTCGTGGCTGTTTAGCATATAAATCTCAATTAAGCTTACCTTTGGGCAAAGGATACGCATCACGCAAAAAATCGAAAGGATCATTTGCATTCGTGGGAGAGTAGTTCACCGCTACAGTCTGCAACATCATATCTACTATCGGACTTTGAGGATATGACCAATATGCAAAACGGGCTGTCCTATTTTCATTTTTAAATTTAGGTCCATGTAGCCTAATATCCGCTGCAACTTTCGTCTCGTTCTTTTGAGTAAGAAACGGCCAAAAAATGTGCGCATTTCTAAAACTTTGGACGTTCGGCTTATTGGCTTTATTATCGGCTCTGCTATAAGTTTCATCTTCAACGTAAGCTAAATCTTCATCATCGTATATGTCTATTGAATTTATATAAAATATCAGATTTACAAGTATAGCTGCAAAAATTAGACGTCGCATGGTTTCTGTAAATAAAAATTATTATTTTTTAATCTATATATACATATATATATATATATATATATATATATATATATATATATATATATATATATATCGCTATACTTATTTTGTACTTTTCTTAATTTGAAATGTATATAATCGGGTCATTAAGTTTAAATGTTGTAAATGTTTTGTTAAGCTATTTAAATATTATGGCCTCAATTTTAATAGGAATTTTCCTTCTGTTCTGCTGCTCACATTTTAATGAAATAAATAAATATATGGTACACTCACACACATGGTCGTCCGTCACCAAAGTAAGTTACTTAATACTTGTGTTATGGTAGACAGACAACTGGTGAATATATACTTATATAATTTTAAATACATACTTAAATACAAATATACACCCAGACTCGAAGACCAACAAATTCGGAATCGAATCCGCAACCCGTGGAGCTGAGGACAGGGTTTAAATTAAAGACGGTATTTTTAAAATATTATGTTGTATAGTACAAGTCTGAAAATATGATGTCTATTTTTAAAGAATTTTACTACTGTATAATATATTAGAGATCGAAGTCTATAGTTATACCTACTAGGGACAAGGAAGCAAAGGCTAGTATACAAATATTTACACCTAATAGCAGTTAAGTGTCATAGTATCTTTATTTACTTTCAATGCTCTTTACGCACATTTTATTGTTGTGTTAGAAACTAAATAAATACTATATATAGATAATAATAATTTCACGTCAGCTAAACGTTGCTTCAATTATATTTTGCACCATAAAAATAGTTTTTTTTAATAATTATTTATAGACCATCTTTCATTACATTTAATTTATTATACTTTATTATTATACTAGGTAAAAAAATATTTTTAATAATTCTAGGAAATGTTTTTATCAATAATGAATTATTAATTATTTGGGATAAACAATATATTATGTTATTTTCTCTCCACAGTTCAATTTATAGTATTTAGTATTCAATCACTGTATGTTCAGGGTTATAATATGAATGTGAAAATGTCTGGATGTTTGTTTGTTTATATTTTACGATTTCACGGCTAAGCCATCAAAGCATTAATTACTAAAATTCGGTACAATTGAAGCTTATATGTCGGAATGATATATAGGGTAGAAATTTCCTATTTTATCTAACATTTAAGTTGACGCCCACGAAGTCACAGATACAGGTAAAAAATAATAGTTTATGTTTAAAATTGTTCATCAATTGTCCTTATAGTCATTTTAATAGCTTGTATTATAACACATTGTACAACATGTTGTACTGACCCCATTTAGAGTGGGATAAGGGTAGAAGAACAATGATTGAAATTCAAGCTAAATCGTGATTAGTTATAAGTATTCCTTTAGGAATTTATGCAAAGCTACATTTAGAATGTTTGTCCATTTATGTAGCACAGGTGAGCACATATATAATGTAAAGTCAATAAATATTTTAAACATGAATAATTATTGTTTATTAGATAAATAAAGGTGTTCTCTTTTGTAATACCTAACATTAGTTACATTTTTGTCATTTTTTTGACACATTAATAAAACAGAAAGCTTTGAAAACTATAAATTCATAATTGCTTTTAACAAAGTTAGTTATAATGTGTACTTACCTAGATTTATATATGAATATATAATTAACTATTTAACATAAATAAAAATATTTTATAAAGATATACAAAAATGGAGACACCACTATTCCACCAGCCGGGTATACGGCGGGCAAACAAGAAATGACTGTTTCGCCGTGTGCGGACCTTTACGTGACTTGACCGTGCACTTGAAATACCGCTATGCAGTGGTAACGACCAGCATCAAATATAGGTGGGTCTTTTCACACATATCAGTTATCGTTCGCATCATCTCCAGGTTGATTGTGCTATGTAATTAGAACTAAACACATTGACATTTAAAGCTCGAAACCTCTTGGGGTCAAAACACACCGCAAACGCTAATCCGAGTTTAGTCCATAATTACTTAATTATTATTAAACTATTAACGTAGTAGTCTAGTCTAGGGCGCCGTCTATAAAGTATTTTGTACCATGTCCCATGGCTTTTTAAAATTCTTATGCCACCTTTGTTACATATATAACTTTTAATATAGAAAATTTGAATTGTTCACATAAGAAATTTAAATGTTTTAGTAAAATGGATTTGCTTTTCTTTAAATTTGACACAGAAATCTAGCATTGCATTTACATGGTTTGGAGCGAAAGGGTTGTATCGACCTCGTGTCGAGTCCATTGTCGAATAGCCCCCCTCTTTACAATCAAATTGCCCCTGAGTAGAGCACGGACCCTATGTTGGGATCCACTTGTCTAGGCATCTAAGCTAAAGTGTAGCTAAACAATCTTATCAAAACTTTTAGTTTTTTGCCGTCTACATTTCCATTAGTGTAGGTAGTAAAGAGTAATTGAGACAGCCCTACTGATTGAGATAGCACTTTCGCTTACACATAAAGGAGTGTGTGTAGGATCACGCATAAACTTCCCAAGGGAACAGGACATTCCACGCATTACTGAGCATATAAAGTACGAAAAGCGATATAAATATATGGTGCGTTTTTTATTTTGTATTCGCGGATTCTGTGTTTTTTTAAAATATGGTGGTTTACATTTATCTTGGATAAATTAATTGCATACTGAGTTTACACTTTTTATTGTCTCTGATTTCGATCACCAAGTAATTTACAGTAAATTTGCGGAATGCGTATTTAAGACAACGTATTTTAATACGTTATTGCGAAGGTCTTTCTTGAGTCGAGACTATATATACATTCCAAATATACGAATTCAATACTTACAGTAAATTATTTGACTTAACCCATATTATTTTAAAATACGTTAGTCTTAATGATAAGAATCTCGATTGTCTTTTAAAACTTTAATTTTCTTAACACAAATAGACATATATCCAAAACTGTAGTTTAATGTAAAATATAGTAGTTTTATAAATAGAAATTTATTTAATTTTTTTTGTACATATAGTTAGAAAAGAGAAAGAAAAAGGAAAAAGCACATGTGTAAAGGCGGACTTATCCCTAAAAGGGATCTCTTCCAGTCAACTTTTGAGTAACAGAAGGAAAAGGACAAGAATTGACATAAATATTAATAGTTGAATTTTGAAATTTTCATTTCAAATAGAAATAGCATGGATTTGAGTAAAACTTAAAAAAAATCCACTCGCAGTAAAATAAAACTACTCAGTAATACTTCAAGTGTGAAATACTTTGACATACAATTCGTTTAACTTGTATGATCAAGACGTAGTAAGTTACTTAAACATAATTAGCGCGCTTACTTTGAGCTTTAAGTATAAAAGTGTTTTTGCAGCAAACATGTCCCACTTTTGCCGGTACTCAGCACAATTCTTGAGCTAACAGTGTTTATGGAAGTAAACCTTTGTTTTCGGATTTCTAAGATACTAAAAAATTATTTAATGTTATAAAATAATTTGCATTAAACATTAAATCTCACCTGAGTGACTGAGCTTTACTCGGTAATTAATTTTAAAAATGTAGGTATATAAAAAAAATGCAATTCAAAAAATAAAAAGAGGAAGAGAGGACTGTTAATATCTGGGACTTGGTCGCGGATGTTTTTACTTCTTTAGACCGCCTGTTCTTAATTGAGCTGTTAAAACTTTACAAATGACCGCAAAATTTAGCTTTGTATTCTATCTATATTTTAGTTCTATCTATATTGCAGTTTTTCAGTGCCTGAAAACAGGGATAAAACGACATTTTCTAATATAACCCAGATAGATCGATTTATCGCCTCAAAACCCCTACATAACTTTCTGATTAAAAGAAATACTGTACAATCTGCAAAACGGTTTAATTACAAAAATTACAGTATCATGCAACGCTAATTAAAATTAATGTTTTAATTAGCGAAGACAGACGATCTTTCGGTCGAATAATAATCCTTTTCTTATACTTTTCTTTCTAATAGGCTAATTCGCATGTCTAGTCAAACGTCACAGTCCAACTGACAAATCCAGCGAACCGCCTTATGATAGTTATGGAGTTCCGTTAGCAATTTTAGCGTTGCTTATCGCATACTCTGACTACCTCTACTGACTACACTGATTACCTCTATTATATTATATCGCCAATTTAAAAGATTATACGTCAATATACTTATTAAGAAGTTCAAATTATTCTGCTTGAGATTTAAAATATATATAAATTAAAATAGAGTATGGTAAGACAACAAATTCATTATAAGTACTTGTATATATTTTTATATATCGCTCAATGTTTGTACCAAACCGTTGTTTATACCAAAAGTATGTTATACCAATAACGAATTTAAACAAACAAACAAAGAAGAAAAATGTTGTATTGACGCTTTCTCGCCATTCTGCACACAGTTCAAGCAACTTCTGGTAAAAGATCCGCAAATGTACCTTAAAGTCTAGGAAAGCTAACACATCTGTTACTCCCACACTGTTAGCATTAAATTCCACCAAGATATGATGACATTAATATAAGTTATTAGTTAAGAATGCTACAGACGATGAAGATGATGTTAAAAGCTTTACTTAGCTCCCTAAGAAGTATTCTTTTTTAAATTTATTTAAACCAAAGAAACACAAATATAACAAAAAGTACAAATCAAAAACCAAAGATATTTGTCGAGTTATTACACAATTAGTTATTGTAATTCTATTGCAAATAAAAAAATAAATTTGTAGTATATAATATGTATGTTTATCCTATACTCACGCCTTATTCTATCGGGTTAGCCTGAATAGTTTTGATAGCGCTGTATAAACAGGTCATGAATAAGGACCCCGAATAGGATAATTGGGCTAATCCTATAATATAACATGAGAGTATAGCCGGTTTCTATACACAAACAATGAATACTACTCCCGCAAGTTTGAATTGAAAAAACGTATTCATTTCATATTATTAAAAATTTTAAGAACTAAAATTTTATTTAAAGACTACTTGAATTTAATTGATACAATAAAATACAAGAATTTAAATAAAATTACATTACAATTGAATTAAAAAAATTATAATAAAACCCATATTAAACAGGGTCTGCTGACAATATTTTAAAAAAAATATTATCATTGACCGTCCGTTTTTTTTTTATTTTCCCTAGGAAGGGTAAATATAATTTAATGATAATATATAAGACTAAAACGACTTCCTCTTACTTCGTTCGTTCATTGTGCATTGTAGATTATACTGATTTAAAGACTATTAATTTCGTCGCCAGTCTCCAAAAGTCAAGGTTCATTGTTCGTTATATAATGCGTAATTGTAATTTGTAAATAAATTTATGAACAGCAATTTATGGTGGCTTATCGTAATAACTTTCAATGCGACAGATATTTTCTCTGATTCATTTTGTTGCTTTTAACTTTGTTTACGTTTACGTTTGACTATCATCTCACCTGAAGGTAAGGGATTGAGGTGCCTCATATGGAAGTGTGAACATTTATTTACCGATCCCATTACGGCTCCTACATAGCAGTTTACCGGAAAACTATTTTTTTTCGTATATCGGGAATCAATCCGGGACTTGCAGTAATTAAGTCTGTACATAAAGTATTGCTCAACTGCAGAGGTCGTGATTAAGAGTCATTGAGAAAATAATTTACAAGGTAAAGTATATGGTAATTTTTAAGGTAAAAGTATATGACTGAAGCTGATTACTAAACCTAAATTTTTGAACCCGGAAACAACCATTACTTAGTGATCATCATTTTCCTACCCTTATCCTATTCTAAATCGGGTAATGGCACGACATGTTTTTAACATTTTGTTAATTGATTTTGGTAGTTATTTTTCGACCGGCCTACCTAAGGGCAATTTACCTTAGTCACCTTTTATGACACCTCGGTAAGAAATGAGAGTGGTCTATTCTACTGAGTCGGATACCACACGGTGGGTCGACTTACCTTAGTCGCCTTTTACGTCACCTCGGTAAGAATTGAGGGTGGTACTATTTTATTCAACCGGATACTATACGACGTAAATAATTCCTCTTATAATATACCTCAATTATTAATTTATAAGATACCTCAGTCAAAGTATATTTTTAAATGAGCGAATGAGTTATTATTAGTAAATTAGCAGATCATTATTATGCGGTTCTTAATTAAAAAGATGTTGGTTTCTTGATTCGTAAGGACAAAAATACCTGTCGTTGATAATTACTAACATTTGATTATTTATTCACTTATAATCAAGACACTTATGTTTTATTACATTTTCAGTTTTAACAAATACATTAAACGTCCTCCTTAATATTCGTATGCAAACAACTTTCCCACGGATAAGCAGGCAGCTAAATGATAAATTCTATTTTCCAACCGATGGACATCAATTCTTGAAGAGAGGTCTCTTCTTTAAAAGGTTTTCAATGCAATACGATCGTTGGCTGTGTAGAACTAAAAGGTCGCAAGAAGCGCAACTTTTTGAAGTTCTTTTGCCAGCTAGTTTTATAATATTCCTGCACATTCCAGTGCATTTCAACCCCGACAGCTTAGGAGTCCAAAGTCAAACCTATAATATGTGAATATTCTTTATTGAGCGAAGGTCAATAAAGAATATATTCGGTATGTAGTATATTTACTCTCATATATCTCATCATTCTTTTACTTATCCCACTCTAAGTGGGTCGGCACAATATGTCTTCTTTTTCCATTCTCCTCTATCATTCGTAAACTCTGGTGCCACTCTTTCAACATCATCATCATCATTTTTCACACAATCCATCCATCTTTTTTTCGGCCTCCCCCTAGCCATACATCCATCCACATTAATATTTAAAACTCTTTTGGTCACATGATTTTCATTCCTCCTCATAACATGACCATACCAACTTAATCTAGCACTTCTCATCTTTTCTGTAATGGGCACAACTTTCAGACTTCCCCTAATATACTCACTGCGTATTCTATCAAGTTTTGTCACACCAAACATCCACCTTAACATTTTCATCTTTCGCTTGCACATTTCTTTCATCCTTTTCTCTTATTGCCCAACATTATGATCAATACATTACGACAGGTCTAATGATGGTTTTATAAATTATTATTCTCTTATATCTATCATAGAAATTTCAAGCAAAACTAACATTAAAACAAAAGTATGACAGTGATTGATACTATTAGAATGTTTCGATAGTTCTGACCCACAGTATATCTAGGTAAAAGTGATTATATTTTTGCCTCTCGGTCAACGGGCATGGAACGGTTAACGGCATAATTTGCAAACACGTTTTAGATGTTTTTCGAATTAACATGTAAGCAAGAATAACTTGAGAGCCAATGACCTGTTTCAGTTATATCGTAGAAAGGTGTATAGTTTATTAAATATCTATATTTTATTAAAATTTAATATTTTCAATAATAACATTTTAAATTATGTACTTTTAACATTTTAAACTTTTCTTGTGATTTAAAGTTCGTTTACAAAATGTTAACTTACTTTTACTTTTTTTAATATTATGGGCATGGATCCCCGTCACATACTTTTTTTTTAAAGCTAATGGGTGTTGATCAGAATCCCACTCTTGTTGTCATAGTAAATAGGGAGACTATAGACCCGTAAATTACAACTTAACTTATGATTAAGCCGATATATTTTACTCTTAATGTTCATTTTTATATATGCCACAATTTTGAATACAACTTTTATGTGTAAGAAATATATATTTTCCATATTAGCCATCTCTTAGAAACCGTACGTACTACTTCAAATTGCTTAAACACTACAAGTGCTATTACTTTACGACTTGCACGTTTTAATTTTTATGACTGAAACTAGATGGCTCTGATTGAACATTACCATACTTGGATAAAGAATACACTGGATGCCGCCTTAGCGATTTTTGTGTGTCCGTTTTATGCTTGTGTGAACTTTTAGAACTGCATTAGTGTGCGTGATTAGGGAAGTACTTAGCTTATCGATAAGCTAAACTAGGCGTCGATAATTATCGAAGCCTAGCTCAGGTTACTGTAAAGTTAATATACAGTTGTTACCAACATAGTTGGTTTAGTGTTCAGAATAGATTTAAACATTTGAATAGATTGACATAATATCCTGAGTATACAGTCTGCAGTATAATGTCATGAATTATCCGATGCACATCTTTACTGCATATCTTACTGTGATGGGTGGTTCTCAAAAATGGTATCTGTCAATTGACTGTGAGCCTAGATTTACCAAGGGATCCTTTGAAGCGTTAACAATAAAGTCGAAGGTGCAGCCCATACTCGGTGCTTTATGTATAGATGAAATGTTAGTGCTTCAGTGGCCAATTGAACAATATCATGATTCACATTATTCCCAACATTTACGTATCCGTGAGACGGTGACAGCTTTTATCCACTGTTCTCTTATATGTGGGCATTTAGGAAACCTAAGAAAATAATCTAAAATTAGAGAATTCGCATTTACTTGGCTAGTAAATATAACTTTGACTGATATTTATCGATACATAATAATTCGTTAGTGTGTACATCACTACGTAGGTAACACAATTCAATCGAATATTTAATGATTAATTTCTATGTTTTATCAGTATCCCACACTCGTGCCGGCTAGAGAATATCAAACTGTACTGATAGATTATAATCTGAAACGCTTTAACTGAATAAAACGCTTTAATTTAGCACGCAAATGAGAGTCAAAGATTTACTTATGAAATGGTAATTCCGTGTTTTTAACTCCTCCTTTCGTTGTTCTTGATGGACACGTTAAGGCAGCACACGACATATTCCACCTTTTTTGAAAAAATATATCAGTAACATTCGTATTTGCTTTAGATTTCAAGAAATAATCTTCAACAAACTCAATGTTATGGCCTCATTTGGTGTCACCAACTGGACACATTTTTAGCGACGTTGCCAAACTTCATCACAATCTCTTTCACTCTTATGGATAGTTCGCGATAAGAACAGAGACAAACGATAAATCGCTTACACACAGACGCAAGATCGGCAACGTCTTTTGGCGCCGTCCAGTATATGCTACGTCCATGTTACCATATATAAAATTTTTAGCTATTTCATGGCTATCTTTTAATCTGTGTAAAATTATAAAAAAAATTTGATACATTCTTATCAATAAAGTGTGTGACAAAACTGGATAAAATACGAAACGAGTATATAAGGGGAAGTCTGAAAGTTGCGCCGATTATAGAAAAGTCGAGAAGTGCAAGATTGAGATGGTATGGACATGTTATGAGGAGGGATGACAATCATGTGACCAAACGTGTGTTAAATTTGAATGTGGATGGATATTTGCCTAGAGGGAGGCCTAAAAAGAGATGGTTGGATTGTGTGAAGTATGATATGCATATAAAAGGAGTGGCGCCAGACTTGACGAAAGATAGGACAGAATGGAAGAGAAAAACATGTTGTGCCGACCCCACTTAGAGTGGGATAAGGACAGGATGATATATGTCATGCTCCCCCTTACCAGTCACTTGCCAGCCTAAAATGTGTCCATGAAAATAAAGAGAAAGCAAATGACGCTATTATCTGTCTCTCTTTTTTATGTGCTAGACAAAGATAACTATATGAGTGCCATCTTCCCTCTCTTATTATTTGTTACGACACTCTCACTTACAGGACTGCCCGTGGGTTCCCTACTCTAGTATAATAACTTTATAAAAAATTCTAACGGATAATTTATACCATATTAATATTGTCTTTGATGTACACACAATTAGTGTGACACACACGCGGCTAATGTGACATTTTCGATGTCTGTGTTATAACATAACCAAAATAAATGGAGCGATATAAGGATTCATGTTATATATTGGTTTTCTATTACCCATACCCATAGTTTAACCATCTAGTAGCCGTAGTTTTCTTTCTTCATATCTGAAATAACCGAAGGAAAAGACTCACTTAGATATAACTAAACTTTTTCTTACTTACCTACCTAGTCTTAAAAAGCACTAAAAACTTTGCACTTTTTTTTTGCCACAAATTTTATTTGTATATAAATTGACTAGGGAAAAACCTAAAGCTGCCCCACATCGCAGTCCAAGTGCTGGAAAACTGAATACCATTAAAGTTGGGGCATATGGACTAACATTTGAACTTTTTTTGAGTGATATAAAGATATGAATCGCCTTCTTAGATAACATGAGAAAATGCGATCATTAATTAATGATTCAACAATTAACAACGGAGACTACTTAAAGCCGTCGGTACTTGATATTATACAAGTACAGTCGTGTACAGTCGTGTTGCTGGCTGAGTAGAATAGACCGCCCACATTTTTACCGAGGTGTCGTAAAAGGTAACTGAGGTAAGTTGACGCGCCATGTGGTATCTGACTGAGTTGAATAGACCACCCTTATTTCTTATCGAGGTATAAGTATGTACGAGGTATAAGGACTAAGGTAAGTTGACGTCAGGCAAGCGGACGATCGTAAAATAACTAGGCAAAAAATATAACAACTTGTTTAAAATATGTTGTTATATGTTTTAGATTAACATGTGACACATATATCAGAATTGTAACTTACAGACTTAAGAGTTACTTTTGCATTTGTAATATTAGTATAGTTTAGAGGGCATTAAATACTTTTCTTTATTTATATATTTACATAAACACTAGTCATAAACAACTTTTAATAAAAAGTATATTTTTAAATTTACTTAATTCAGCTTGCTTTATTTGAGTTATATTTTAACGTTGTGAGGTAAATGTACATCGAGGATTTATGCTATTTATATTTACTAAAAGCACTGGGTCAGTGAAAGAGACTGAGTCCCCAAAGTAAGTAACTTAATACTTGTGTTATGGTAGACAGACAACTGGTTAATATATACTTATATATTTTTTAAATATATACTTAAATACAATTATACACCCAGGCTCAAACACAAACAAATTCATTTATAGAAAATGTTGGCCTTCGGCGGGAATCGAACCCGCGATCTGCGGAGCTCAAGACAGGATCACTACCCACTGCGCCAACGGGTTAGTCAAGCAATTTCAATATTGCTAGTAATATATAAAATTTACAGTCACGAAGTTAAATATTCAAGACACATCTATATATCAGTAGCAGACAAAGAAACTATCTTCACTTCTAACGCCTCGCCATATGCAAGTGGAAGTTTAAAATTTCAAAGTTGAACCTTTGAGTTTATTTTGTTTCAGACTTCGTTTCAACCCTCGCTATTCTCATACAATCTGCAACATTTCAGGCACGTACGACGGGAACGTGTCCGCCCATCGCTTCCCGTTTCACCCCATTTTCCCCATTTCCGTATAGTGAAGTGCAATTAGGAACTTATCAGCAAAGATACTCGTTGTAGAACTCATTTCTAAACACATAGATGTCGGAATGGTAGTCAGTTATGAACTCTCTGTTAACTTTACCAATGTTACATCCTGCTAACTAATGATGTTTACGTAGTATGTTGAACGCTCACTAGTCGAATAAATTTATATAACGTTCGCAAATATCGTAAGTTTTCAATTTTATAATAAATCCATTAGCATAGACGTTATTACAAAAAGTAATTTTTTTCCGCACAAATAATAAATATAGTACAGAAACTATATAAAGTAAATATCTAAACAAACTTTAGATAAAACACAAGGGTATTACTTTTAAGATCCATCTTAATTTCAATCATTACTTTTGTTATCGGCTTTGTTGCAGTGCATTTACTAAATTGTATATAATTTTAAATAAATAAATTTAAACATATTAACGCTATGATCTTTACGGCTACCTATATAAATATCATGAATTAAACATTGCCCACGGTCAAATAAGCCCATACAATAAGCTTATATGAAAATAAAAGTGTATAAATAATAAATATTTGCCCCCCTGCCATGTGGTACCCGGCTGAGTAGAATACACCACCCTTTCTTTTCGAGTCGTCGTAAAATACGACTATGGTAGGTAGACGTCAGGTAGGCAGCCGGTCGTAAAATACGTAGCCAAATCATGTGACAACATGTTTATAACATGTTATGCCGACCCCACTTAGAGTGGGATAAGGGCAGGAGGATGATGAAATAATAAACTTTTATAAATATATTTAATAATATCAGCCTCATATATCTCTCTTACCAAATGTATCTTTGACCTATCTGTCAATTTAAAAAAATCATATAATCTTTAATATTTAAATGACTCTCGGAAACGGCTCTAACAATTTTCCTGAAATTCAGCGTCTAGGGGGTTTTGGGGGAGAAAAATCGATCTAGCTAGGTTTTATTAAAAAAAATTATTTTATCCCTGTTTTTGAGCATTCAAAAATAGTAAAATTTATATTGAATTGAATTTTTGCCCTTAATCGTCAAGTCAGCGTATTTGAGGAACGGGTGCTCACGAGAAATGAAAATACCTAGGATCGAGCCCCACCTACCCTATTATTTTTTGTTTTTTTTAAGTTCCTTTTTTATTTTGTTAAAAAATTACCCTAATAATCTTTATTAAACGCAAAAAGACATGTTGTACATAAAATATTTATTGAATTTTATTGCTGAAATTTGATACTGTTTTATTTTAAATGCCTAAAATTACCTTTAAACTTAAAATTCAATAAAACAACCAAACCAAATTAATGTGAAATATATTATTAATTTTAGGAAACCTGTATAAATGATTTCGCAAATTTAAGTTATCAAAAGCTACAAAACCGTACAAAACAGTTTAGATAAAATCAATTACAAAAATCATCTAAGAATATAGCAAATAGATATTTTAATATTATACTAAATAAACTCGTCGATATTAGCACGGAGGGAAGCTGGAGTGCAATGTTCCTTGATAAGGGCAGGTTGCCTGTAAAGAATTACATAATAAACATATTATTGCTAAAAAATGTGATTTCATGATGTGATACAAGGGATATAATACAAGCCGTGTGGTAACCGGCTGAATAGACCACCCTCTTTCTTACTGGAGTGTCATAAAATACGACTAAGGCAAGTTGACGTCAGGCAGGTGGCCGGTTATAAATACGTAACCAAATTATATGATAACATATTTATAACATGTCCCCACTTAGAGTAGGATAAGGGCAGAAGAATGATGATGATGATGAACAAAGATCAAAAAATGCATTATTCTAATATCTCAAGCCTGAAAATGTCGGAGGTTAGAGTTAAATTCTATTTTAGGCTAACGCTCTTTAACGTACAATTTAGGCCAGTAGTTATCGTATATCTTAACGCCGTGTGGTATCCGGCTGAATAGAATAGTACCACCCTTTTTTCTTACCGAGATGTCGTAAAAGGCGACTAAGGTAAGTCGACCCACCGTGTGGTATCCGGCTGAGTAGAATAGACCAACCTCATTTCTTACCGAGGTGTCGTAAAAGGCGACTAAGGTAAGTTTACCCACCGTGTGGTATCCGGTTTAGTAGAATAGGCCACCCTCTTGCTTACCGAGGTGTCGTAAAATACGACTGAGGTAAGTTGACGTCAGGCAGGCGGCCGGTTGTAAAAACGCAGCCAAATCATGTGACAGCATGTGTATAACATGTTGTGCCGACCCCACTTAGAGTGGGATAAGGGCAGGATGATAGAGTTATCGTATATCTTAGTTTCTCACAACAATGTTATAAGGAACACAAAAAAAAACCAATTCGCTTTGAAGTATACATATGCTCACATACAATTACATTTCTGAATGTTACATTATGACTTGGGTTCTTAAGCAGGTAATATAAAGCTTTAAAAGGAAATCTTATCTTGAATTAAGAGACGGACGATATTTATATATAGCTTTACTTCACGATATATTTCCTCACAAAAGTATAAAACATGATGGTTTTTAAATATAAAAATATTTATAGTCTTCGTGAAACGCAGTTATTGCTTGCCTTAAGCTTAATCGGTATAGGTTTAACTAGAGGTAGAAATTTTACCCTACCATTATTAGTAGAAGACGAGGGATGGTGATACAAAAGCGTGCAGTAATTACTTACTATTGTTAAAGTATTTTCTTTAATAAAGTTGTTCGCACGAAGCCTCGCAACTATGCACAACGAATTCCTGAATGTAGTTTTACAAGGAAGTTCGAGAACTATCGTTAGCATAAACCAAACTGAGTGCTTTTATCTCGTACTAGCTGTTCTCTGTGACTTTCGCCACATGGGAACTGTGATGCAAAGAAAACTTGCACCAATATATTCCTTGTATGCACTAATGCAAAATATTATTACTCTTATTTTGATATTATATAAATTTTATGATGAGTTGATGAAAAAAATATAAATCTACAAATATGGGCATATCAGCCATATAAAAACTTATGGTGTAATGGAAGATTTTTTTAAAATTAGTTCCTGGTAGTTCAAAATACGGAAAAAAGCCAAAGACTTTTAAAAATGTGCTAAGAATGGAAAAAAAGCAGATATTCAAAGTTTTAAATCAAAAAATCACAAGGAGAATCTGGAGTGACATAATACGACCGTAGACAAGACAGTTAGGACAAAATACGGAAGAACTATTTGCGAAAGTTCATTTTAAGAAATAGAGTCTCTTTATCCTTTCACATTAAAAGAAATACAACTTTCGTAAATTTCATTTTCTCTCAAGACTCTTTGTTCTTTGCCATAACAAACTTTATATAACTGTCTCGACCTCCTATCTAAAAAATATATTGAATATAAACTATCAAAATTGTTAGCCATTAAAATGAGCTTGAAGCGAAAATAAAACATTCATAGTCACCAGAAGTTGAAATAGTACTTGAGACAGCTTTGAGAAATTTTTATATTAGTCATATTAAAAAAAAAAGAAAAAATAATGATCTTTAAGTCATTCAAAATATTTTTCCACGACGACTAGATAGAGAAAGCTGAGAAATCTCGCAGAAGTGTTACAAATATGAATAAATATGAAGTGTTACATATACGAACAGGAGTAAAGGAGTAAAAAGTATATTTAATTAATTATTATTAAATATTTTTTCTTGTTATTATTGATTGGGTCAATCTCAATTTGATTTTATTGATAGCAAAATTGTTCCTATCTGATGGGGAGATTAAAAAACAACATATTACCTCTTTAAAAGAATCAATATACGCACCATTAGCATGACGTTCTTGTGGTTTCTGGACTTCATAGGCCGCGTTGTATGCAGTCGGCATCAACCCTATAGTCATATTACATTTAGATCTATGGTCCAAACCAAGGTCTCGGTTAAAGATATTTATTTTCTCAAAAGAACACATTGTTCACTTAACTGAGAATAAAAATTAAACTGTTTTATTTGCATAAGACGCATGCACCACTTAACAATTCGTAAAATCTTAAACAATTAATTTACTGGTATAAAAATAAATATTACTTAAACATAAAAAATAACTAAACGTATAAATATTGACGAGAGCGAAAACTTAAGTTTTAGATATCAGTATATTTTTTTTCAAAAATATAGGACTTTAGCAGTTCTTTAAACAAGGTAATATTATGTGTTTCCTTTAGGCTATTTGGCAAATTATAGTTAAGATACTTTTTACATAATTTTAATGAGTTGAGTAAAAAATATATTTCATAACAATAGAGGAATATATTGAAAAATAAGGGGTGCGAATATCACTTTTTAAACAATTTTATTTTAAATTGTTTTTAAAATGACACCTTTTAAAATGACATATATAAAGCATATTATTCCATTAATAATTATATTATTTTAATTTTAAAAACACATCGATTTAACCTTGCACGACAAAGAGCAACAAAAAGTTTATCCGGTGGAGCACTTTTCCGAGCAGTAGAGTTAAAAATTCAAATGTAATTGTTTACAAGTTTATTCGACAAAAATTTGAGCTTTAAATTCAAATTTAGATTTTTTATCCGATTAACGTTCTGAATAGTGAAATGGAGTGAAAAGTTTAGTTGCTACAGCGAATCACTTCGTTAAATCAATTATTATAATATGGTTTGCGAAGCAACAGTAATAATCGATTTACTTGTATCGGCTAAAATATAATATTTTTTGAATAATGTGACTATTTTCTAAAATATTTTTTTTCATAGCGGGTTTATAATTAGTAAATTAAATTATATTAAATAGTTTAGTCTAAAATTAGTCACAACTTATTTGCATACAATACCTACGCGGGGGTCCAAAATTATGAAATATAAAGCCTAATTTAAAAAGCTTATTTATTTTCTTTACCAGGATAATATATTGTGGATCGATTTGATGAATAGTTTGCTGGAGGCAATGTTATTGTACAGACGAATTCTTCATAAGGTGTTGTGACGTCATCATCATGTACAACCGCCTTCATTGTTACTGTATATAAACCCCAGGAATTCATTTTAAATTCAGATATAGCTTGTTTTAATGGGATTCTGGAAAAAACATTTTTATTAATATAATAATAATAATAATAAAGTTTATTTCACACCACAAACCATAGAATAAATAAACTTAAGTAATTTAATTAATTTTACAAGAAATTATGGTTGTGGTAAAAATTTGCGTGTAACCGTGTGAGAGAGAGTGTGTAAGTGTGTGTGTGTGTGTGTGTGTGTGCGTGTGTGTGTTTGAGTGCGTGTGTGTGTTTGAGTGCGTGTGTGTGTTAGTGCATGTTTATTACTTATACGACCACTACTAAAAGACCTTCCGTAACAACATAGGATTGATGTTGAAGCCAATTTCCCAAAATTAATTTGTATTTAAATTTCATTACAATTTCATTTAATATCAAATAACATTAGAGATTTTGTCAAAGGTACCATAAGTATTAAATTAAATTTATATTAATTTGGGAATATTACTACGAACGCTTAAAAAATAATTTCATTCCATTTATTTATATGAAACGTTACGCCGTGTGGTATCCGGCTGAATAGAATAGTACCACCCTCTTTTCTTACCGAGGTGTCGTAAAAGGCGACTAAGGTAAGTCGACCCGCCGTGTGGTATCCGGCTGAGTAGAATAGACCAACCTCATTTCTTACCGAGGTGTCGTAAAAGGCGACTAAGGTAAGTTGACCCACCGTGTGGTATCCGGTTGAGTAAAATAGACCACCCTCTTTCTTACCGAGGAGTCGTAAAATACGACTAAGGTAAGTTGACGTCAGGCAGGCGGCCGGTCGTAAAATACGTAGCCAAATCATATGACAACATGTTTGTAACATGTTGTGCCGACCCCACTTAGAGTGGGATAAGGGCAGGAGGATGATGATGATGATTATTTATATGAAACGTTGAAAGTAAACGTAAGCTTGTATTGCCTAGCAGCCCTTAACCTAGTTTTATAAATTTATGTATGTATGGAGGGTAAATTGTAAATTGTATTCAATATAAATAGAATTAAGCCGCGGAAAATGAAGCTGTGAAATGCGCTTAAGCGGCTTAACCCCGTTATCTACTCAAAGTACATTTTAATTAAACAAAATACGTTTGCATCTTTTATATAAATTCTGCTTTTTAATAATAACCTTACACGAAAGTATTTAATGAAAAAGATTTTTTTAATTTGGAAAAGCGACATAAAGAAATATTTTTTAGGATCATAACTGTTACTGCATAAAATATTAAAATTTGTCCACCTTTGTCAGAAAACACAATTTTTAAAGAATTTTTAGAGTCACTTAAAACTTATATAACATATAGTAAAATCTTATCGTACTAATCTTACTAATATCATAAATGCAAAAGTGTGTGAGTATGACGTATGTTAAAAGCGGGCAAAAGCTAGTCCTTAATAATAACATTTTAAAAAGACTTAACGAAGAATTCTTAGGACCAGTCATACGAACGCTGATTTTAAATAATTAATATTCACATATACTTTTTATTTCAAGCTTCACCTATACTTATTAATTATGTTATAAACCACAAAGTGCCTATTACTACACGAAACAGCAAAAATCATGTTTCAAAAACTTACCCTTGTGCCGATATGGTCATTTCCGGTCTAGGATACAAATCGTCCGCCACACATATAAGAGTAACGAGGAATACATATTTTTTCTCTTTGATAAAATGGAAATTCTTACCAGGACCTAAGAAAATCAAATCAGATTCACATTTGTAATTTTTTGGAAGAAACATATTCACCGAAGCAAATCTTGTGAAGTAACTTTATCCAAATAACCTAACATATAATAAATATTTTTAAATACTAATGAGATAATGACACATGCAAATTCGAACTGAAATTGTAATGAACACAATACCTATGGGGCGTAGTGATAGTTTTCTCATGTAGTTGGTTGGATGGTAAAAAACTTCAATGGCTTTTTTTAAGTTTTTAAATAAGACGTTTATATATTTAATGAGAAAAGGTTTTTAAATTTAAATATAGAACAGTTTTGTAATCGAAATTTATTAGCTAAGCAATAGTTATCATATTTTTTTTAATAAACAGCAATTCTATGTAATAATATGTTATAAATATTGAAATTCTAATCTTTACCAACATTATAAGTTTTAGAAATACTTGATTATACTACTATAAAAAAAATATCGTTATCTTACTATAGACGAGCATGGGTAGCGTCTTCCGATCTTCCTCTATGAAAGTGGAAACCACACAAGTGTAGTTTCCGCTGAGATCTGTAGTGGGTTTTAATATTTTGATGGCGCGGTAGGCCTGTAATGGCTCGTCTGTAATAGATGAGCTTGTCTCAAAATACCAATCTATATCAACTACTTAAAAAAAAATTAGGCGTAACTCTGCTGAGATCCATAATACGAAAACATCACAGCTCACGGCAAAATCGCAAACCAGTGCGATTTCGGTAACAGGGCGAAATTATCGTTGAAATTGTGTTATTGAATATTTGCAGTGCTTATAGAGTGCAATGTAGAGTGGTTGAGGATGTCGAGTGCATGCGTTTTACAAAATTGCACGTAGGAAAACGTATAGTACATTTTACATAAATAAATAATAATAAATATTTGGGACATTCTATTGAAAACACCTAACATCTGAGTACTTTATCTTACAAATCTTTCTTTAACCTATTTTATATTGAGTTTTTGTTTATCCCAATCAGTAATAAAAAATAAGTCAGGCTCACCAGAGATTCTAAAATCCAAATCCACTTTGCCCTTAAGTAGGCCGATAACTTGAGGTCGTAGGGGTGGTATCCACTGATAGACTAAACCGGAAGATCCATTGAAGAACCACTTCATGACCAAGCCCGGGGAAGACGCATTATTAGTTTTATACTGGCAGTCAAGAATAACAGCCGCCGTTCCTATTTCTACTAGCGGCGGGACTTCTATCCTTTCAATATTCACTGCTACGCATTCTGTGGATATTATTAATATATTCATTTATTTTTCTTAATCCTAACTTTGTACATTTTTTAATTAGAATTAAAAAATATATATTATTAAATAATGTATTTAAATATAATATATTATTATTACTCTCATAATTCCATTTAATATCTGGGTGACAGAGTTTTGGTCGGTATGTTGTGGTAGTTATAAAAAAGTTACAAAATGAAACAAAAAAGAAAAAAAATTATATCTGAACTTGATTATGGACTGGTATTTTTGCAAGAGACAGCGCAATTACGCTGTCTCTTATTATAATCTAACATAATCTTTAGCATAGTTTAGTAAACTATGTAGTGTGTTAACATATGCTGAAGATTTTGTATGTACATATTTATATAACTTCTCCTGGTGGTTTTCATCACCAACAATTACAAATCATCAAATCATATCTGCAAATAATTTCTAAATATATTATATCTGTAACAGGCCTGAATATGTTGATGAGTCCACTTACGTCCTTTTATATGTTTAATAATAACAAGCATTAAGATTGTCCAATTTATGTGGTAAATATTACATTGAAGTCGGTAAGTGCTTTATCGCACATATAAACTTGTGAATATTTAAATAACTCTCTTAAACGTATACCTATTTATGGCTGCTCTTAAAACTGTGCATTTTGGACTTGTTAAGTTATTCACATCTGGTACAGATATCATCGTTTTTGAGTTTGGAACGATCTGCAATCTCCAGATCTCGCGTCTTAAGATAAGAGTCTTAAGTTCTTACTTGCCAGTACTTGTTTGTCGCATTTCGTATATCGTACAAATATTCACAATTAATTATGAAACAGATAAAAGAATTAAATCAAAATAATATTATTTTTTTTAATTTAATTTATTAGTCTAAAACACAAAGCTAAATTTTTGAGCACAAACCACAATAATACAAACTACTTAAATACCTATCCCAAATAAACTTATTTCATTAAGCAGCAATAGCTTACCTATGTGATTTAATCAACATTTTATTTACATATTTAAAAAGCATGTAAACTTGAACACTTAGTTACCCTTGAAAAAATTTAGTCCGGTAATAATCCAATAACACAGATGTAATAAAATTTGAGACCTCTTACCTTTCCGTTTGTTTATGTGAATCGCATAATCAAAAGAGGGTCCATACATAAATTAGGATGGAGTTATGATAAATACATTGTTTTGCTAAGATATATCTCGAATGGACATGAATTATGCATCAAAGATATACAAAACGTACCAAGTTATGGGCTTTTACGAAAATTGGAACCTACCGCTACGTATTATTACGTGACTATAAGAATATAAATACAATAGGTAGGAGAAAAATAAGAATTAAGAGTTATTATTATTAATCCCTATTACATGCTGTGGTAACCTTTAATTAAGGCTACATTAAATTTGTTTGTAGAGTATTTTACAGTTGTATTAATCAGTAATCAATAATCTTGTTGGTTATCCTAATAAATAAAAATAAAATAAAATAAATTTCTTCATTGATAGTTGATCTTATATAAATAAGTTAGAAATAATGGATGGAATATTGGATATCTAATCCTATTACATTGCGATCAGAGTTTGTAAAACTTGTTTGATTTAGAACTGAATATATCTTGTAATTAATACATACTTGTCTTATAGACATAGAAAATAATAGTCGTAATATCCTACTTGAGTGACCTTTAATAAATTATTATTTATCGCTAATGCATGATTTTCAGAGTAAAAAATGAACAGTTTATATTTTATTATGTTCATCCATAATAATATTCTAAAGTCTGTCTGTTACGCTTCCAAAGCTATCCGCTGGACCAAAATTTATGAAATTTTGGAAAATTATAGATTACTACACTTGGGAAACATACAGAATAAACCCTGTTTTTCATATATTGAAATAGTTATTAAATATTATCTGCAACAGAATAAACATAAATTTCATGATTTACTACCAGATAAAATACCTATCTGCTATCCTATAACCGACTTAGATAAATCTTTTATCATATTAACTGTCTCTATACATATTTTTATTATATATTTTAATTAAACATGTTCAATAAAAATAATAATAAATCTATTGTGATTTAGCGTCTTAGTAATAAATAACTAAACAAGGTAAAAAATCTAATTGAAAATTTTTAATTTAATTATTTATTTAATAAATTTTAATTAGGCTTATAAAATTACGTTTAACGTGTTATTTAAAAGTAAAATTACTTTTACTTTTATATATAAATCATACAAAATAAAATAATTAAAAGCTTTTATACCTAAAAGCTTCTTTATTTAAACAGATTTATTTAATAAATCCCACGTATAACGTACACGACCATAATTTCAGTTATCAAGAAATTAAATCGCGGGAAAACTTACAACCAACACTTAAATCTTAAAATAACAGCACAAATATTTAAAAAAAGAACACCCACGAGCATACAATACAAGGAACACAATATGCGTCGAAAAATCCATTGCTTCATAACAACTTAAAGTTGCTTTCGAACAGAAATCGTAATGTTTGGCGTAGCAAGTACTGCTATCCAATATGATGCGAGCTAACTGAAGTTCACACACCAAGTTTTACATTAGCGCATGCGTTTCAGCCTGTTGATTTACTTCGCAACTTCATTCGTAGATAATAAAGTTGATTGTGATGTAGATTTGACGAAAACATTATTGAATTATGTATATCCGAACTAGCGATCCATTTTATATAATTGCGTTATTGTTGTCTGACCTTTTTTTATTTCCGAACTGTGCAATATACATAAAGTTATTATATTACGTACGGGAGTCTAGAATGTGTCTATCAACGGTAAAGAGAATTCACATGAGACTATTATTATCTGTTTTTTTTTTTGTGATTAGACAAAGATAAGTATATGAGTTTCTCTCTCATTCATCATCTTCCTGCCCTCATCCCACTCTAAGTGGGGTCGGCACAACATGTTGTAAACATGTTCTCACATGATTTGGCTGCGTTTTTTTCGACCGGCCGCCTGCCTCACGTCAACTTACCTTAGTCGTATTTTACGACACCTCGGTAAGAAAGAGGGTGGTCTATTTTACTAAACCGGATACCACACGGTGGGTCAACTTACCTTAGTCGCCTTTTACGACACCTCGGTAAGACATGAGGTTGGTCAATTCTAATCAGCCGGATACCACACGGCGGGTCGACTCACCTTAGTCGCCTTTTACGACACCTCGGTAAGAAATGAGGGTGGTCTATTGTACTCAGCCGGATACCACACGAAGGATCAACTTACTTTAGTGGCCTTTTACGACACCTCGGTAAGAAATGTGTGTGGTCTATTCTACTTAGTCGGATGCTACACGGCAAAAATGATTTCAAAATCTAACGTAAAATATTAATTGAGGAACTTATTTCGAAAGTGAAACACATCGAAATTACACTGCCATTAGATGTCCAAGTCTAGCTAAATTAACATAAGTCCCCTATGATTTGGTGAAATTTTAACTTGAATATAATGTTTATAATAATTTTATTTTCTACTTATAGCCTATAGGGAATAACTGGTTAATATTCATTGGATTAAAGTTTGTCTTAAATCCATTAATACTGAATAGATCAAAGGACAAACAGCGGCTTTTCAAACTATGATCTGAAAACGTAAAATTGGGAACGAACGTTTTGAGAAAGATTAGTTTAAAATCTCGTTCAAAAGATGTTTGAAAGAGAGTTGATCGTGACAAAATGCAGGATTTGTGCGTTCCTGTTGAAATGTTGTTAAAGAATACGCCATTACAGAGTTCAGTAGCAAACTTATTTATTACAACATCACGAACAATAACTTCAAACGTGTTTCTGTGTCGGTTCCATAAAAACTTAAAATATATTACAAGATTGATCAATAACAATAATATTGGTTGGTACTATCGCGACGAATTACTCCATTGTAAAACGCGCGTAAATATCAGTTAAACAACCTTTTTTTTTAGAAAATTCATAGTCGGAACTTTAACCCTCGAACCGTTAAGGATCATATAAACTAAACTTTTGCCAATATGGCTTTTTTATCTTCAACAATTCATTCAATCTTACAAACAGCATGAATTACACAATTCGCCCTATCCGAAGAATAAAGTCACATTTCCTATGCTTATACATGTGACATGTGACTTTATTCTTCGGGCGAATTTACAAATAATACAATATTTACTAATTAAAATAAAACTTTAAGCAACGTTACCAGTGTATTAGTTAGTAACGAGGATAATCAGCTGCCGTGTGAAATTTCAATACTAATAAGGAAAAAGTAATAAAAGATTTTAAGTCCACAAACGTAATTGAATTACAATTATTGAATAATTTTTGTACTTAACAATAATCTACTTCTACATACTAATATTATAAGTGTGCAAGTCTATCTGTTTGCGGCTAATCCGATTGAGCAATGTGAATGAAATTTAGTACATTAAAGCTAAGGTATGTACCGGTCTTACATATACGATTTAAATATTTCAGGTTTTTTTTCGGGAATAGGGAAAAACAATCAACAAAAATTGTATATATTCAACTTTAGTGTCAAATAACAAACTTACAAAAAGCTACTTTATTTCAAAAATAAAGTTGCGGCGAAAAAAGTCGCGGGTACCACCAGTTCTATACATACGAGTAAAAAGCAATACCAGTCGCTGTCAGTAAAAGACAAAAGAGTACGTTATAATAAACAGAATGGAATTTAATATGCGTGTTCTACACAATTGCCAATAACTAATAACAGTGGAATGATTGCGCGGACAAAGTTGAAACTGTTCCGTTCTCGTTTTAATATTTGACGAAGTAAGGTGGCTTGAACGGTTGCTGACCTGCGACCTACCCTCAGGGTTGAACTTTCACGAGTAACTAAGCATTAGCTCAAGGTAAATATTTATAACTTTCGAGTTAATGTTCACCGCCAATTAAGCTTATTAGGCGTTCGAATAAATAAATATAGATTAAACACTAAAAGTTACAATGAGTTTTAAGAGAAAGTAAAAGTTTACTCCTGGTAAAAAATATTAGCAAATATACGTGCGCTTTAAATATATAGAGTAAAAAAAAATAAAAGTTTTTAAAATAATGATATTACAAAACAATATCAGGCCGATAGGATCAAAATAAACTACCACAGGTACAGTTCTGTATTTTTTTCCTAGCTAAGTATTATATAACTGCGATACTTTGAAAAAAAAATATATTTGTGTACAGATCGTGCGTAAGGTAATCTTCTTCTCGTCCCATTTCCTATCGGAGGTTGGCAATCACCATGGCTATTTGTAGTTTTGAAGCTGGTGCCCAAAATAGCGATCGGGTACTCATGCTGTACCACTGTCTCAAATTTTTAGCCAGGATATTTTTCTTTTGTTCAGTTTTCTTCTCCCCTGGATCTTTTCTTGGATAATGAGATTCTTGGTAATCACTGAAACTATAAATTTCATTTATGATGATTAAAACTATTTTTTTCTAGTATAATAATATTATTATTAACAGATAGAGAGAGAGGGAGCATTAGTTAATTAAGAGATGTCCATGCGTCATTATTAGTATTGAGTATCTTAAATTAAATAAGTACGTAGTTCGTCTTTTTCAAGTAATGGACATACAAAATACGTCTCGTACTGATTTATGCGATCTTTCTGATGTCATCTATACATCATTTGGGGGTTCTACCAACACTGGACCAGTGCGGTTCTAACTTCAAGACCTCAGTGCTGCGTTATTTGTCACCTTTTTTTATGAAAAGAACCATCATGATTCTATGTAATGCTGGCGCATTTGATAAAATCTTTTTAAAACGTAGTAAACTAGATAACTTAAGGCCAGTTTTCTCTACTGCTTTGATCTCTATGAAACCCCACACCGTCCGTAATTATAAATGGCAATTAGGAGTCGCTTTTCCGTCTCGTTTTTCAGGTAACAAACTAAGTATTCCTGTGCGAGAGAAAGGCTCAAATTAAACTAATTAAAGATAGCTAAGTTTACCCGTAAAGTAAACGTAACTAATATTTATTTTCATTTGATTTACATGTGCATATACCTAAGAAAATAAGTAGGTAAACATAATTTAACAAACTGCGCTCGCGAAATATCTTATCAATATGCAATTGTTTTAGGAAATGGAATGTCTTCTAATGTTATATACTATATAATCGGAGTACTATTTATTTTAGTTTATACGTATTATTATTTAATTGACTCAAAATCTTGATTGCTCTTACAATAAAAAAACGTAATCCATCGTTTCGAAGAACGGCGTTAAATTATCGAATTTCTATAATAACAAATAAAATGATCACAAAACGATCTGCCCTCCGCATAGTACAAACGCTAATCTAAACGCTAGTTACGTTCCTAAAATTTCAAAGGTGAATGCTCTTCAAAATTAACAACGTACTGATTCGTCAAACAAAATTTAAAATAAACCACTGCAAAATAGAAAAGCTGCGCAAAATGAAAATACATACAGGATATTCATAAATTTCTATGCATGCAAGTTTATTGACGGTAAATTTAAAGCTAGTGCAAACGTTGTCCGCGTAACAAGTCTAATCCAATTTCAATATAATGCGACGCTGCAGCCATCCCTGCCGCATACTGAGAAGTTTACTTTTTCATAATAAAATGCAATAAGAGTGGAAGTTCAATAAAACTGCAGTCGGTATTTGATTTCTACTCTAGAATAAATAACATCGAGTGATTTTTATAATGCTAGTTCAGTTTTCCTGAATCGTCCATAAAATAAAAATATATGTGTGTTTCTTCGTAAATTATACTCAATTTTTTTCAAAATTTTCTTCGGAAAAAAACCCGTTTCCGAGATTCCAGCTATAGACATAATATATATATATATATATATATTGTTACCGTACAAGTTCCCCCGGTGCACGATCTAGCGCGGCATTATAAAAACGAGCGTCGAGCAAGCATCTGCCCACTCTGCTCGTGACTTTCGAACTTAGCGGTTGTCTTGCGGAAACTAATTTCGTTGAGAATAGTGTCTAGTTCGTTATAATTTCAGTTGTAAATAACATTCTTAGGTTGATTCGTGTATTTCTCTTTTTAAAAACCTAACTTCGCTTCTGTTCGATAACATCAGAAGAGGGGATCGGTCTACCCTAGGCCTATCCTGCTTCGGCATCCATTATTTTGTAGTCTTTTGTTTTTGATCATTTACAAAACAGCATCTTTGAGAGTATTCAAATTTTCTTTTGTGTTTTGTGATTAATTCCAAAATGGGCGGTAGATCTCCGGAAAGATCTCGTAAAAAAATCACGCCGACACGGTACACAAACACCTTCGCGCCCGCGTTCGCGATCACGTTCCTCGAAGCATAGGTCGCCATCCGGTGGGCGTGCGAGTAGTTCGATAAATGAAAAATGAGGTGCTATTCTTAATCGTTTAGAAAACCTTGAAAATAATCACATAACTTCAACAGAGTCTAGTATCGTTACTTCCAACAGTAAAACGGTAATTTCATCGGGTATAAACGCGAATACAGATGAAACTGTTAATAATAATTCCAATGTTTTGCTTCGTGATAATAATTCGACGGTAGAAACTGTTCAGTCTAATTGTAATGACGCAGATGTTAATTCGCCCTCGGTTACTGCGGAGAACCATACAGTGAATAATGAAAGTACTCCGGGTACCTCTGTACAGACTCTGGTAGAAGCGATTAAATCATTTAATCCGGTCCGCAATCAAAGTTATTTTGTATCGAATTTTGATCCATCTATACATGACATAGATCTCTGGTGCGAAGAAGTTGACAGGGCCTTAGTTGCGAACGGTTGGACTGACTATGAGTGTTTATCGCGTGTTGCGTCATGTTTAAAGGGCGATGCTAAAACGTGGCTTCACGAATGGGTTACTAGAGATAGAACGTGGGCTAATTTTAAAGCAGAATTTAAACCTCTTTGCCCGCGGAGGCTAGATTATGCCAATATTCTATACGAAGCAATGAATACTACGTCCGATAAATTTCTTACTTATGCTGAGTATGCTCGTCGCGTGGTATTACGTTTACGAATCGTGAAGAGATTGAGTGAAGAGTTAATGACATTAGTAGTAATCAGAGGTATAACGGACCCTAAAATACGGGCGGCGTGCATTGCAGATCTATCACCTAACAAAATTGTGCCCTTTTTACAAAACTATATGAAACCGAGTCAACCCATGCTAGGCACACGTCATTCCACACAATATAACAAACGGTCACATCCGCCTCGTTCTATTCTAAAGTGTTTTGTTTGCAATAAAACAGGCCATAAGAGTTACCAATGTTCTAAAAGAATGAAAACTGAAAGCGTAGAACCAAAACCAGAGCCAGCGTCAAAAGTAGTAGGAAATCGTAAGATATGTGAGTTTTGCAAAAAAACCGGGACATACGGAAGACACTTGTTTTGCGAAAGACAGATCGCAATCGCGTAACAAACGTAATGTTAACCTATGTCGCGAGTATTCTAAAGCGGTTTCAAAAAACAGTGATATAACTACGGCTGTAATAAACGGCATCCCTGTGGATGTACTTATTGATAGTGGTGCTCTTAATGTATCTCTGATCTCGGATAACGTTTTAAAATATTTCTCTTGTCAAAAAAAGCCTACGTTATGTAAATTAAAGGGAATTAGCGATCATGAAATTACTTGTAGGTATTATGTGACTCTTACGATTGAATTTAGTCAAATTTCCATCGAAGTAGACTTAATGGTTGTTCCTTCTGCGTGTATAAGTACACCGATAATTATAGGAACAGATGTTCTAAATCGTGATGGAATAACGTATGTGCGTACTAAACATGAGCAGTATTTAACGAATACTTGTAAAAATATAATACAGGCGTGTGAGGTTAAACAGTCTGAAATACCAGAAATTAACACCACAATTCGTGGTGAATCATTTGAATGTTTAAAACATGTTATAAATGAGTTTTTAGAGTTTTTAATATCTGGCACTGCTACGACTACAGTCACTTCGGGTAAAATGACGATTACATTAAAAGATGAATCTCCAATTGCGTATCGTCCATATAAATTATCGCATCAGGAAAAACTGAGAGTCCGGGAAATAATCAGTGATTTATTGAATAAAGGCATAATTAGAGAATCAATATCGAAATATTCTAGCCCGATCATTTTGGTTAAGAAACGGGACGGATCGGATAGGCTGTGTGTAGATTTTCGCGCGTTAAACAGGGTGACGGTGAAAGATCGCTACCCTCTCCCTTTAATAGACCACCACGTAGATAGACTTGGCGGATTTAAGTATTTTTCTAGCTTGGATATGGCCACTGGTTTTCACCAAATACCTTAAGATGAGTTGTCTATAAGTAAAACTGGGTTCGTTACCCCAGAGGGTCATTACGAGTACGTTAAAATGCCATACGGTCTTGCTAATGCCCCAATTGTTTACCAGCGTATTTTTATAACACATTGCGTCATCATATAGAGGCTGGTAATGTTCTTCTTTATATTGACGATGTGCTTCTTATGAGTTCTTCGGTGCCTGAAGGCATAACGCTTTTGCGTAGTGTCTTACAAACTCTTACTAAGGCAGGCTTTTCTATAAACCTCAAGAAATGTTCATTTCTAACCACTGAGGTCCAATATCTCGGTAGATTAGTTAGTGAAGGTCAGGTACGACCGAGCCCAGGTAAGATTAAAGCATTGATTAATTCCCCTAAGCCAACGAAACGGGAGGTTCGCCAGCTTTTAGGCTTGGCGAGGTATTTTCGACGATACATTGCTGGATATTCCTCTAAAACTAACTGCATTGCTAAGCTTCTTCGAAAAGATGCTTTTGTGTAGGGCGCTGAACAGGATCCCTCCCGTGAGTACATTTTGCATTGCCTAACTACTGAACCAGTTTTAGATATATTTGACCCAGAGTTGCCTACAGAGCTGCACACCGATGCTAGCGCTGTCGGGCTGGGTGCGATTATGTTGCAGAAACATGCCGGCAAGAGACAGAGAGCGTCGGAGTTACTGGTGTCTAATCAGTGTCGTCAGGACGAGCGTGTCAATGAGCGTCGGCGGCAGCCCGCGATGTTTGCCGTTGGTGACTGCGTGTTGGTCAACAAAACAGCGCAGTCCATGGGAATACTCGGTTCCGGTATGCGCGGGCCTTACAAGGTTTTGCGCCAGCTTCCATACCACCGTTGCGAGCTAGAGCTCCTTGCCGGGTCCTATGGCAAAAAGACCCAGACGGCGGCGCAACACACGGTGCTATGGCGTGGCGAATGGACTCCGGACACGTGCAGCGCTTTCTTTGAAACTGGCACGTGATGGTTGAGGTGGGCACTGCAGCTGAGGCATAAGCTGGCAGGGCTTTCTCTTCCCATTTAACAATATGGTTGAGGTGGGCACTGCAGCTAAGTTATAAACTGCAGGGCTTTTTCTTCCCATTTAACAATATGGTTGAGGTGGGCACTGCAGCTAAAGTATAAGCTGCAGGGCTTTTTCTTCCCATTTAACAGTATGGTTGAGGTGGACACTGCAGTGTTTTTTCTTCCCATACTATGTAGGCGTTTTTGTTGGTAATGTTCGTTTTCTGTATCGTCGAACATTAGCTTCAAAGGCTTGCTACTTTGTTAGACGTTTTATTAACGGGCTAGCCATTATAAAGGTGTCGTACTGATTTCTGAAATTGCGCAGTTTTGGTAATTCGTACGGCATTCATTTTTACTTTTTTTTTTGTAATGGTAATGTGTTGCGGTTGGCAAAGAGCCGGTGTTTGGCACCTGCAATACGTGTAAAACCTTAATTCTATTCCCAGTCGCTTTTGGCTACTGATGTTTGAGTGCACGCTTACATCTGTGGCTGAAATTACGGGAATCTAACTTAGCTTCATAAATTCAGACTTCACTTGAGTATGTTACATCAAATGCATTTTCTCAAATTACAGAGGTCGAAAATTGTGATGCAGGGTCTCTGGAAGAGACATGTCACCACTAGGTGATGAAGCGGTCGAGGACGTCCCGCCATCAGGAACGGCCGTGTTACCGTACAAGTTCCCCCGGTGCACGATCTAGCGCGGCATTATAAAAACGAGCGTCGAGCAAGCATCTGCCCTTTCCCCGCTTCCTCACGTCTAGCGGCCGGGGTGTCCAGCCCCGCCCGTTATGACATTAGGACTTTTCCACAAGTCCGATACAGTCCTCCACAACGCGTCGTTTTAAGCCGAGGTCCGGCCTCACAGGAGGCACCCTTAAGGCGACGCTCCCAGGATGTTGCGGGCCTCTCTCGAGACCCGCTCTCCCAGCACTTCAACCCCCGGCGATGCTTCCGCGCTCGCCCACTCTCTCGGTGACGCTGTCAAAGCCTTCACGGCTAACAGCCTTAGTTAGTGTCCGAAAAAAAAAAAAAAAAAAAAAAAAAAAAAAGCATCTGCCCACTCTGCTCGTGACTTTCGAACTTAGCGGTTGTCTTGCGGAAACTAATTTCGTTGAGAATAGTGTCTAGTTCGTTATAATTTCAGTTGTAAATAACATTCTTAGGTTGATTCGTGTATTTCTCTTTTTAAAAACCTAACTTCGCTTCTGTTCGATAACAATATATATATATATATATATATATAATAATAATCGGTTCAGCGATTAAAGGCTGAAACGCAGCCGCAATAAGATAGTGTGCATTTAATAACATACAGTCGCTTTAAAGCTGCCCTCAGAAATAATAATTTGATATAAGAATCTGTAGACATTCAATTTTCTCACAATTCCGAAACCGCTATTAATTTATTAGAGATTCGAGCTGGAGTAGGGTTGTTTGTTAAAGAAGGTTCCGGAGCTCGACCCAGCTTCCTTTGGATGAAGAAAACACGTGCTTACGTCACGTGATTCATTCGCCTAGTATATATAATACTTAACACATGTACGCTGTGGTAAAATTATGTACGCAAAGCGCGCATGTACGAGTATGTATTATAAAATATTGGACAGAAGAAATACTTAAATTTAAGTAATGATATTTTATACATGAGACATTTAAGTAACGACTAATTTTAAATTTGACTTTAGTTTTGAAATTACTTCAAGTATGTTGTAACATCACTGTTTTTCCCTGTTTCCAAAAGAAAACGGAAATATTCTCCGTTATTACCCTGGTATATAGGCTTTAATTGTAAAAATTTTATCAATTTTTTTTTTCAATTCTGGAATACCGTGTATTCACACGGCAGGCAGACAGACTTCGCATTTTTAATATGGATTTATTTGTACACCAAATTAAAGAATTTCTATCTATCTAAATTATTTTTAATATCAAATCAATATAAAACTTAAGGCGTACTATCTTCAAATAGACTTTTTATGACAAAGACGCCCTTTTCTACAAACCCTGCCTTTCAAAATATAAAAGTTCAGGATGAAGCTCCTAACGACTAAAGGATAAACAGGCCGTAATATCTACGAGTACAAGACTTAATTAAATTCAGATTTCTTTAACGTTGTACTTTCTGTTTCTTTGTAAAATAAATATAAACAAGTTTTCCCATTTGAATCGGTAAAAAATCATTCTGTAATAAATTAACCCCGTACTGTATTAAACTATATCAAAATTATAGTATGAAAATATTTCGTGCTACACGCAGTGCCCAATATCACGATATTTCATGATTCCGTCATTACAATTTGTGGTACATATTTATTGCCATATACCAAACATCTATCTGCTGAAGTAATTATATTCAGACAATTTAAGATTATTTAATCTAAGAATACATCCTGTATGGAAGTTCAAATTATTTCCATATCGATATTTCATATTAAATTATATAATAAAAATATGTTTTTATTAAACCACACTTAACTAGAATCTTTTATATTTAAAAACCAAGCTGTTTGACATTTCACATAAACATTTTAATATTTAACTCACAGTTTATAAACATACGAAATTGTATAAATATTCATTAAACAGTAGTTGTTTAAAAATTAAAGCCGAGCTTTTTTCACTCCCAATCGCAAAATTAGGTATTAGGAGTTTGAGAATTAGAAAAAAATCTGGTAATTTGATTAACATAAAAGGAAAACGTTTTTCACAAATCCTATAGATAACTAGCAAAAGTCGGCATGCGTAGTGCAAGTTTAAAGATATTCATTCAAATGATGTAAATCATATTTGAGCAAAAAATGTTTAAGTTAATACGCAATAATAATGGGAACGATTAAGGTACTAGATTGTAAAAAAAACTTGTCACTCAATGTTTAAGATATTAAATCATCTTCTGTAGAAACTTAAAGGTTCTACAGATCATGATTGAAATATTTTAGAAAAACAAAACCAACATTTTCTTAGTTTTGTCAGGTGAAACAAAATTACTATAGTTACTATTCTCGTTGCATGTGGAAAATTCCATACATTTACAGGGAAGTTTATATTTAATGACCACTCATGCCTACTTGAACTACAATATCATTTGCCATTGTACGTCTTATACGGTTTGCATAACTTATGACGATGATTGCTACTCCAATGCAATCTATAATGGTTCCCATATGTAATTACTATCGAAGAAACAACTTTACTGTATTTAATATGGTACCGATTAAACAAACGTAGGCGATGGGGGCATGGGAGTATGTATGTGTATTATGTATTGCATCGCAATAACACATCCCTTAACCTTTATTTAAGGAAAGCGGGTAGTTTGGAAACTTGACATTGACATTGGATTACATCGTAACGACACAAAATTTGCATTTACAAACATATGAATAAATATCGCATAAAACAATATACATAAAAAGTACAAATCGATTTATTTAAAAATGTAATGTTTCACTGATGTAGGAATAGATATTGCATATAATCATTAAAAAAAGAAAATTAAAGCTAGCGAAATTTTTAATTAAATTAATGAATGTCGTGGATTTTCATGTCATGAAAAAGTTCGTGCTGTCAATGTAAAACGTCTCCCTTTAAAAGTAAGGTAGGCAAAGCTACTTTATAATTAAAAAAAGTTAATTGCTTTCTTTGACCATCACGTAAACTAACTAGAGGCTCTTGTGGAGCCCATTTGAACCGGTTCTAATTTTCTTTAAACCCTTGCCGGGGTTAAAAAGGATAGAGCGAACGAACTGGGCAGATCGGACCGTCTGCCCCGCAAAAAGTTTTGAAGGCTTTAATTTAGCCCGCTGTTAATTCGTGCGCGACCGATTCAAAGGCACCGTCAGCCATTATTAAAAGCGTAAATTGTCAAACAGATGTTGCAAACGACTTCGACTGCTACGGGCTTGTTTTAAAAGCCAATGAAAATTTTATCAACACAATAATTTGTAGCTTGTATAGCACTCAAAATTGGCTTGCACGCTCAACCAAATTAATAAATTGTTACCTACTCATTCCAAAATTACTGTTTAATATCAATATTACAAGGAAATAAATGCCGTTAAGCCAACTAAACTTTGTCGAGAACAGCTTATATAAAATACTTGGATTAATAAGATTTTGAATTCTTATTTTCAAGCTTTAATTAAATATCATTTAAAAAACATTATAGGGACAAAAATATGTATTATTATTAGGGTGCAAAACTATAAGCTTCGTACATTATGTCGGTTTTGGCATAATTCTGTTACTATCTATTATATATATATAAACTCTTTAATATTATAGACTCCACGTCTGGACAGATTTAAATAAAATTTTCGCTTGGGATCGGAGAATTTTTTTTAACAGTAATTTATATTTTTTTGAATGACGCCCTACGAAGCAGACTGGATATGCTAGTTTTAACAAAAAAAAAACATATATTTAGCAACTTGAAGTATCAAAGATCCAGTCACAAATCTTTCAAGATTGCGGAATCAATTTTAAAATTTACCGACTGCAATATCAAACTTTATTCGAGAAGATGATATTAAAACTATCCACTTGCTTCATTAATGCGATACTTATTTATTACAAAACTTTATTTGTACAGAATGCTGTGATAGCTCAACGGTGAGACTGTGCGACTCTTTCGAGGGAGTCATGAGTTCAGGGCAGGCAGCAATGGGTTTTCTATCAAAATGTATCTAATTGATAATTACAATTTATCATATTTATAAAAGGAAAACATCGTTAGGAAACCAACATATTTTCTGGGGATATGTGTAACCCACCAATCCGCATTGGAGCAGCGTGTTGGGTCTTAGCTCTAATCCTTCTCTCCAGAAATGGAAAAAGCCTATACCTAATACTGGGATAGTAACAGGCTGTTACTTTGTTTTATTTGTACAAACAGAAAACAGAGTGATTGTTCGGCATATAATAGGTCTTGCTGGATTATTATTTCTTAATAGTCATTGTAAATCCATTTAGCATCCGTATCAAGAAAGCTATTCGCCTCTTAAGTGCTTTAATGATTGGGGTGAAATTCCTCCAGAAACTTCAAAGAATGATTAATTCGTCAATTTTTGATTAGTCACTAACGTCAGATGTTAAACAAATGGATAAATAAAGTACTGCAGATATGGAATTAGATAAAAATGTTAATGTATTCTCGAAGAAGAGCTATGAATAATGAATAAATCTGTCTTTGCTCCGTTGGTAAATTGATGGAAAATGTTTATTGAGTTGAAATAAATTATCTCAAAAATTTGCACTGAAAGTATATATATAATATGGTAATGTTATTAAAAACTCCATGCTACTTTAGTAGCATTAAATAGTAGCATAATAAATAACTACATCACAGTTCCCCGCTGCGACTGTAATAAATAATTGCAATAAACTCAAAAATGACGAAACGGTTTTTACAAGCATTATTATCCACTCACCAAATTGATTAAAGGCAAAGGTTTATTTGTAAATAATTTAGCCAGTATTTTAGGCGATAAACTATTTGAGTGATCTTTTAGTGCAGCAATAATACGTAAGCCTGATAAATTTTTATATTTATTATAAAATATATTCAATAATTATAACATAAACTTAAGTACAATAAAATTAATATATTAATGCTAAATAATTAATTAAAGTCCATCTCTTTTAAGTCCATAGGGAGATACTGAGTTCGTCACGAAGTAATAATTTCCCGGGTGCCTGAAACCAACAAAAAAATTTAACTAAAAAGAACGATGAAGTTTTTTTCCTTCATATTACTAACAACAGTATTTTGTCGAAAAATACTCTTTTGTTACAGCATACGTTAATATAAAGTTTATACATTTTTGTTTTTTATACGAATGAATTCTTAGTATGTAGTGACATATTATTCTTCTAGGTACATTTTTAAGTTTTTTTTTGCATATAGGTCTATAAAGGGTTTAAAATAAGGTATCATTCTAATCTTTCCCTAAATATTACGATAAGTTATATAACTCTACCAACGGTTTTTTGCATATTGTATACGTAATTGAAAATATTCACATAAACTTAACTATGTCCTTTCGTCAATCTACACAGTTATTTCGAAGAGATCGTAATGTACCTTTTATCCACATGTTCAGTTTTTATTTATTTTCTCTGTTTTGTTCCAGTTGTTAATCAAAAATTATTCAATACTGAATAAAGAACTTATTTTGTTTAGTTTTCGCGATGGCTAGCTGATGACAATCTTTAATTTTGGTTACTCAAAAAAAGCTAATTACATACTTATAAAAGAAGATAATTACGGATTTGCGTATACACAAGTTGAATTCAGTATAAGGATTATGTTTATACGTAATGTATTATTCAATCTATTTATATAAATAACGAAAAACGTAAAACAAGTATGCGATTTCAATTATGTAAAGAAACCATTTTTTAAAAATCAGCATTGCGTTACTCATTGTTTTTATTTTCAGTAAGAGAAACATTTCAAATCTGAGATTCATTACCTGACCTTTGACAACAAACCTGCATGTTTCTAGAGAATTCTGGCAATATGTGAAGCCTACCAACCAGTAATAGAGCGCTGCTGGGTATTAAGTTCTAAACATTATCTCCGAAAAGTGGAGACAGTAGGCCAATGCCCAGCACTCAGATTAGCCGTTATTTTACAACCTCAAATGTTGTACTTATATCATCTCAAGAGCTATTCCTAACTTAAATTTAAAGCAAATTTGTATTTACAACGTGAGTTTTCTATATCCTTCATATGCGACTTTCACGTTAAATCTTAAACAGGTTTTTATTCCCCTTGAAAGTTATAAAATATTGTTATAAGAAAAACATACGCGTTACTATAAAATTTTCCAAGAAGCAGAGTGACAGCTTCCCTTTCTTGTTTCGAGTAATTTTTCCATACTCTATAGTTTTTCGCATAAGAACCAATAATGCTTCCAGGATATTTGATGGCATCTATTAATAACTGCCAGCTTCTATTATGATTACATAAATCTGAAATTTTATTATAATAACTATAAAGAAATCAATTTTTCCCCAAGCAATCAAAAGTAATTTCAAATAACATGGAAAGCTAAAATACAATAAATAAAATATAATAAAATAATTATGCCTCGTAAAAAGTAGAACAAAAGAACTAACTATTCAAGCTAGCAATTTAAGCTCAATAAATTCCTTTACAACAAATATGCTAACTAGCATATTTGTTGTAAAGGAACTTATTGAGATTTTGTGTATAAAGATGTTATTATCATGTCTAACTTTAGTACCGGAAAAGGAATAATAGTAAAATGGATAAAATTATACGGCTGCTAGTTTGCACGCTAGTTTTACTCAGATATCCAAATATCATACTTTGCAGCGATTTTTATTACCATCAGGCGAAAACATCGGGGCCAGTAGATTTTTACATCCAGGTTGTCTAACGGGACCAATGGTCTTATAGTTTGCCCAGAAGTCCACCGTGCCCGTCGAAGTTTTTATTCCATACTTATTTGGATCCGTGTGAATTACATCTACAAAGTACGCTGACGCAGCGCTGAGTCTTTGGCTTGATGGTTTCTTGCTAAAACCTATAGCCGCAGGGTCCAAGCCTGTAATCCTTAAAGGAAAAATAAACATTATTTGTCATCAGTGCTATCGTGTATCGGTTATGTAACCAGATTGTGACTAGCCATAGTTTAAAAAGTTAATATGTTTTAAATAAGATAGAATAGTTTCAACTCACATAAAGTTCAAAATCATTTAACGATTATATATTGTGGCTTTTGTAAATTAATAAAAAAGTGTTATTAATATACTTTAAAATGATAATATCTGAGTACTAAAAACGACCGCTTGGATCTTAGCTTGGCAAAACCAAAGTTTTAGCGTTTAATATTATTTGTTCGTTTGTTTATAATCTCTTTATTGCAATTATAAAAATAAAAAACAAAATAATTTGCAATGGCGGACTTGTTCCGGAATCGGAATCTTTTCCAGACAACCAGTCTAAAATAAAAAATAAAATTGTTTGGATAGTTAAAGTACACAAGCGTAATTACCATGGCAAGAGAATCCCTTTCTGCTTCATATTATAGCCGGCGATGCCCCACACTTGAGCTCCGAGCGAATGACCTATCAGATGCGTCTTACTTAAATCTAGACCAGCCTTTGACAGAAGTAATAATGTATCTGCTATGCGAACACCAAGCTGGAAATAAAATTAACCTCTAAATAATTTATAAAAGTTAACGCAGCCCCTTTGCATTTGCTTTTTGCGAATCAATCGTTTACGACTATGACTACCTCATCTCGCCATGATGCTTCGGTTACGGAGAGAAACAATCGGACAAGATTATACTAAAGTAATAATAAAATTATTCTGCTATAATCCGCGATGGAGTAAGAATATAAGTATAGAGTGATCAATACGTTCTTATACCTAATACACGCAGGATAAAAAAATGCATAAACCTCCACCACCGCCACCACAATACACGTTCACTATCACAAACTCAACAATCGTTTCGCCCAGTAACCGAAGCATTCCAAGTAATGCCATTCCCGCTCAATGCTCAAAAGAGCTTAGAATTTTCGGAGTTTGGTCGAGACTATATGATTAAAAAAATATGTATAGGATAATACATTATGTTAAAGTATTACACGTTTGTACAATTTTATTTAGATCTTTACTTCGAATTTTGCAATGTCTTCATAAAAGCTACAATCAATACTTTACGCAACTCAACGCTAAATTAGTCAGCGAAACATCCAAGGTTACTCTAAATGCGTTGGGTTTCCCAAATTGTAAAATGTTGACCCTATTGCTAGCGAAAGCAAACGTTGCGAAATCTCTGAAGTTCAAGATTAAATTCCTTATGAATTGTTTGGTTTAAGCATGCCATCATATAAACCCACGTTTTTCGTACTTTATAATAAAAACAATATTGATTATTTAAGTTAACATAAACGTATAATAATTATATTCAAATTTAAGATAATCTGGCGTGCTTAAACCAAACAATTCATTGGAATTGGAAACAAGTGCTTTTGGATTGTAAACTCTACTCCTGGTTCGGATGACTACTCCCACTGAGAAGAGCCAACGAGAAACTCAACGGTCGCTCTTTTCAAAATATAATGCTTATAACTAGTTATATTTAGTCATTACTGTGTTGTACAGGATGTGTGAACAAGGTCGAAGAATATCCACGCATTCTTAATATTTATGTAATCCTAAAAGTTTAATAGGCTTTCTGTATATTATTAGGAAAGATCTGAATAGTAATAATAATATTGCAATACAAACTATAAACGGTTGCGCTATGAAATAGTTAGAATAAGAATTCAGTAAAGAATTGTTTACCTGTCTAGCATTAGGGGCCGCCCAATTTGCATATGAATTTGCAATGCTCGAGCTTGTTGCAGACGCTAAGTACTCCCAATCGAGTAGAGCCACATTATTTCCGCCCTGTTCGAGATACGCAGTTACCACTCCGGTCACTGCTGGTCCAGTGGGAAAACCTACATAAATATGTATAGTGTTTAAGGACAAATACTAAAATAGAACAGTATATGGATAAATGTTCCATATCAAATGTTATGTGAATATTTTCATAAAATATATGACTTCAGTGCCAGAGGTAGGAATATCAACAAAATAATCGATTTTTAATAATCGATTATTATAATTGATTATTAGTTATAATAATCAATTTTTTCTACTCCATGTACCCTAGCCACCCTTATCCTACCCTAGTCAGAGGTTGCTCTAAAAATTGCCTCAATGTTTTATGCATTAAGAAGCTTAATTGCTGAATCAGGTTGGTTATTACAATTTTTGTCTTATCCGTATTTACCTGTTAATCCATGGCAAAATATGACAGTACTTCGACTAGAATTGTACCACGATGTTTGGAATATATTGGTAGCTTCCTTTAACGGCAGTTCAGTGTATTTGTCGAAAAACCTGAAAAAACAACAATTTTAGCTAAAGCCACGTTTAAACACCCCTATACTGATAAAATAATAGGTATGTGACTACTCGATTTGAAATTATTCCAATTATTTTTACAAATATGCATGCATATGCACTTTCAGAAAAAAATTATCTCGGTTAAAATAGCTCATGCTGATTTCAATTTAGCATTTACATTATTCATATTTAAATATCAATCAATATAATTTAATAATCATTTTACATAAAAAAATACTTACTCATGATAAAATCTTAATTTTGCTTCACTATCATTACCTGTGGAAATACCTGAAAAAGAAAAAATAAACAATGCATTTGATATTATTTGTTAATTTTTTAAGTTTTGACTATATATATTTATATAATTACTTTATATATACATATTATATTATCATAAAATTATTCGACTTTTTTCACCGTATATAATTGAACCCTAACCCAAAGTTATCTACTATGTGTTTAGTTCTTGTCCCTAAGTAAAACAATATTTACTACTATATACGGCTTTATAAAAAACTATTAACACATTATGAGTATTTAAAATACATATGGGGTACATAAAATATTAGGTAATTACTTAATATTCACATACTTAATCCCAAATACCAAATAAAAATTAGTATTTTTCAATATTATTTTTTTTTCATATAAAATATGATGAAAATAACTTCCTGGTTTTTATTGGAAACAGTACAAATACAAAAATATGCCATGTTAAATTTCAAATGAAATTTCGTATTTGTTGATTTTGTCTACACGAACTCGGATGGAAGATAACCTAGTTACCTAAAATACTACAATGCGAAAAAAGTAGTGACAACGAATTTAGTGCTAATTCAAATTTAATAATATTTTTCATAGGAACTACATATGACTTTATTTGATAAAGCCTTAACAATTGCTTATACATAAATAATTGTTTGTGAACATATTATTATGAGTCTCTTTAAACAATGTATATAAAATAACGTAATGTCATATTCTTATATCCTAGAAGTTAAGAAGCGATAGCTTCTTATGTTCATAAATATATATAATTTATATATAGTAATTATTTTTGGCACACAAAAAATTATCATGTTATAATTATTCCTGAGAAAGAGGTAAACTTAGACTAACCAGGAGTTATAAATACGATAAGTATATAGAAATGCATCAGCCATCAAAGAACAATTCTCGGATAGTATCTCACATCATGGTATGGGTTAACATAGTCTATTCCCGAAACTTACTAACTAAAAAGATAGCAACCATTTCTGTTAAGACTTTTTAGTTCTTCCTTTATAGGAAAACCCTTTTGCGGAAACCGATTCTAGATTATTTAGGTTAGCCGTTGATTGATATTTTGAATGTTAATAAATTTAAATATAAAAGCACTATTTATCAAATTTGTGATTTATTCACATATTTTTTTTAATGAAAGATGTACCAACGTTTTACGTTTAGGTGTAAGTCAAAAGGGATTGTTAATAAAAAGCTCGTAAGGTCTATCTATAGATTTAATGGCCAATTGCCTGCCATGGACATTATCATTCCTGTAAGCTGACCTAAATACGAAGACAGTATGCTTTATCAATTACATTCACAGCTGTAACACAAAAAGCTATATATACATATAAACTGACAGCGTCGTACTCCCTGAGAAGAGTAGTTTTTGGTATCAACTTTCATGGACAAAAAAACATGAGATTTAAGGGCAACAGACTGACGTATTGAAACCCCCACTGTACCACTGATCTTAAAATCTTGCAATGATATGAAATAAATTGATACAAAACATACTAGTGTCGGAAATATATAGTAAATAATAATCAATATTGTGTACTACTTCGGATCGAATGGCTATATGGAACAGTAAGGAGTTCAGATGGCAGATTCTACAAGGCCCTAACGGGTCCAGATGTAGATCCGATATCCTCAATATCCTGGCTGCAATTTGGTGATCTTTTCGGGGAAACTGAGGGTTTTGTCTGTGCAATTATGGATGAAGTTATCAGGACGAATAACTACCGGAAACATATAATGAGAGATGGCACGCTTGACATCTGTAGAGCGTTTCACCGCCCTGGTGAGTCTCTCAGACATATTGTTTCCGGTTGTTCTTCTCTTGCTAATGGTGAGTATTTGCACAGACACAATCAAGTAGCCAGGATTGTCCATCAGCAGCTTGCTCTTCAATATAGCCTTGTAAATTCGGAGGTGCCCTATTACAAATACAGTCCAGCACCAGTTCTCGAAAATGATCGTGCCTTGCTCTACTGGGACCGATCCATTATCACTGACAGGTATATTGTGGCCAATAAACCTGATATAGTTTTAGTGGATCGGTCACTGCGTCGGGCAATTATTGTTGATATCACTGTTCCGCATGACGATAATCTCATAAAAGCTGAAAAAGATAAATTAACTAAATATCTTGACCTAGCTCATGAGATAACCGCCATGTGGGATATTGATTCAACAATAATTGTTCCAATTGTTGTGTCGGTTAATGGTCTTATAGCGAAGAGCCTCGACCAATATCTTAAGAGGCTCTCACTTAGCTGTTGGATCAAGCGTAGGATACAAAAGGCAGTTTTGCTTGAGACGGCACGGATTGTGAGGAGGTTCCTCAGTCTGGAGCCCTAACCACCGGTAGCTTGAGTACTTTCTCTGCTGCCTGTGACCAACAATTTTTTTATATTTTTAAATGTTTTTTTTTTTTTGTATTCATATAGAAAATATTTAAAAATATAATGTAAATTTGTATATAAATAAATAAAAGAAAATCAATTAAACTTACCGATAAATAAAAACAAATATAATCCAACAACACCTGCGTTCATTTTGAATAAAGTGCCACAAATCATCCTTTTGTTCGATTCTTATAGGTTTATATAGGGGCTGGTATCAGTGTCCTTATGTTAAAAGTTACATTGTCCCTGACTCACAGTATTTTGGCTTAGATTAATTAATGAATACGAAATATCAAAGATTACACTCTAAAAATAGCATTGGTCTTTCCATATACCATAGGTGTCTAACGACATCACTATTTCTAAATAGGACCATCAATATTAGCACAGAATTATGTTCTTATTGCGTTGTTGAACTAACATTTCTAGCGCATACCTTGAGTTGGATTAAACAGCTTATGATTAGTTTACATGAAATAAACACTTTTTAAACTCATTGCCATAAACTATACCAGTATAATAGATGCTCTATTTACTTTTTTATGCCTTTTATTATATTAAGTACAAAAAGCGAACGTGTAGAGCAACTGTTGAGATTATTTTTGTTAAAATTGTACCTTTGTGTACAAAAAAAAGTATCGCATATCGTCATTCAGGTTTACGAACTCAGAAAGGTGGTAAATTAAACAAGTTGTTGAGTCATGTAGTGAAATTTAAATACTTTTTTTAATTTGGACTGATTTGTAAAATCGGTGACAATATGATAAATTTTAAAAAAATACTAATATTATTTTGCTGTTTTTGTCATTCGCGACTAAAGAAAATCTATACAATCTATCATCCATCTATCTATATAGGTACCTACGGAAAATTGCTCCTAACCAGAAGAGTCATCAAGAATCTCAGCTAATGCTCTTTCAATTGCTTGAGCTGTTCTCTCATATTACTCATCACCTATTGCATACCTCTAAAAACGAGCTGATGCTGGTTTTCATATATGCCTTTTGTTTTAATTTGTGTTGTTATTACGTCTTTACGCTCTCTTTCTCTCTCTCACTCTCTCTCTCTCTCTTTCGAGCTATGTATCCCACATGGTGATCGGGTCAGCCTTCCTTATGATTCTCCTCCACTTCGCTCGGTCATGGACATCGTCATCGGTAACTTTGCATACACTCTTGTCTTTTAGCACTACTTCTTTCCACTTTGTATTGACATTATTACGTCTTTACGCCTGCCCGCAAAAAATCTTTAGTTCGAGCTCCTGCGTTTGTTAAAATACTTTTTTATTGTGTTTTTTAGTTTACTATCCTGTATTCATGTTTTTATCCTGTTCGCGATATAAAAAACTGTTTTATGCTATTTGTTATTCCAATGTACGAGGTGTGTTCAAAAAGTATCGCGAATTTTGTGTATTTTCAAAAATTATTTATTTATTCGTAAATATCTATTTTGTCCCCTTCAAAGTAATCCCTCTGGGATATTATACACTTGTGCCAACGTTTTACAAATCTTCGAAGCACTTCAAAAAATCATTTTTTTGTATCTTGTTTAGCTCCTCCTTCGATGCCGTCTTTATCTCGTCAATCGTGGCGTAGTGTCGTCCTTTCATGGGCATCTTCAGTTTCGGGAACAAGAAAAAGTCACAGGGGGCCAGATCTGGGGAATACGGTGGCTGCGGTATCATTGGTCTGTTGTTTTTGGCCAAGAAGTCGCGTACAAGCAGCGATGTGTGAACAGGGGCGTTATCGAGGTGCAAAAGCCAATTTTTGTTTTTCCACAAATTATCGATTAAAATCGAATGGCACGAGCCAATCAATATGCCTAGGTCCTCGGCAATTTCTCTATCGATGATTCGAAGATTGGCCAATACCATTTTCTTCAATTCATCAATTTTTTCGTCTGTTGTTGAAGTGCTCGGGCGTCCGGCACGCTCTTCGTCATTCACATCTTCTCGGCCTTTTAAAAACATTTTGTACCACCGATAAACGTTGCTTTTGTCCAAAGTAGCTTCTCCATATGCCACAGTCCACACTCGGAATGCATCCGCGCACTTAATTTCGTTTTTCACACAAAAATCGATACAGGTTCCGTGTTCCATTTTTTGAATAGGTAAAAATCGAAGACGAACCAAAACACGTGCAAGCAAAGCAGCTGTCAACAATTAACCGAACATTCAAAATGGCCCAACTTGTCAGCATAAGTGAGAAACATATGTACCAACATAACGCCACAAAAAAATCGAAATTGGAATATATGTAACTCGTGAAAATTCAAAATTCGCGATACTTTTTGAACATATACAAATTGTGAACATATGAAATTGCAGCTTATACCTCGTATAAGCTGCAATTGTACTAAATTTCAATTATATGGCTCCAGCAGATTAGTCGCGAAGGCGTAGCAGAAAGACAGAACATTGCACTTATATAATATTACTTTAGTATTACTTTACTTTATATAATATTACATTATCTCATGCCCTTGTCCCACTCTAAGTGGAGTCGGTACCATATGCTTTAAACATGTTATAACACGATTTGACTTTGTAATTTACGACCGGCTTCAGTCTGACGTCAACTTGCCTTAGTCGCCTTTTAAGACGTCTCGGTAAGAAATGAGGGTGGTCCATCAACTATCTCTCAACCGAAAACCATACGGCGGGAATGTATAAATATTAAGTATTAAATAATCATTATGTGCGTTTTCATACATTTGATATAACCATTTAATATTTACAATTTATAAAACGCTTTTAAAAGTGGAAGAAAATCTATTTATATACTTCTCAGAATATATATTATAAAAATTTTGGTGTACTTAGATGAAGATAAGAGTGCTATATAAGACTCAAGCTTGTTTTGTAGAATATGCTTTTGCATTAAGTTTTCGTGCTGTACAGTTTCTTATTTTTTTAAGCTGTAAAAAAATACTACTATATTTGAAGTGTCACTTACTGTTTGATTTGCGTATATGTAAAACCGGTGGATTGTCCGGGTAGTACTTATTTTGTCTCTCTTAATGTATTTGCTCTGTATTGTTTATGTTTTCCGCTTGATTGATTGCAATCACATATCTTGGCGTAACGTAAAAACAAACAATGCTAATGTAAGCATATTGTGTGTATTTGTGGTGATAAATATTATAGGTGTGTACGCGGGTGAAATCGCAGGATATTACTAGTAACATATAAAATGATATTATTCATCATGATATCAATAAAAATGACGCAGGTGTCATAAATAACTAGTAGCTATTGGCGGTGCACTAATTTTGAGGTTTACATAAGTAGCAAAGGAGCAGTATTGGTAGACTTCTCATCAGATGGAGCAATTAATCATTAGAAAATCCCAGGCAGCCGTTGTAGCAAACCAGCATTAGAATGTACGGCATGGAACTCCCTTAAAAAGACCTATGTATGGACCTAGTAGACGTCCATTGCTTGAATGTGACTATGAGAAGTAGTCATTTGATTTTGAATACGGAGCCCTAAAGATCTCTTCTTTCTTGTCTTAATAATAATAGTAATAAGTTGATATCACTGTTCCACATGACGATAATCTCATAAAAGCTGAAAAAGAAAAATTAACTAAATATTTGGATCTAGCTCATGAGTTTACCGCCATGTGGAATATTGACTCAACAATAATTGTTCCAATTGTTGTATCGGTAAACGGTCTACTAGCGAAGAGCCTCGAGCAACATCTCAAGAGGCTCTCGCTTATTTGTTGGATCAAGGGCAGGATACAGAAGGCGGTGTTGGTTGAGACGACACGCATTGTGAGGTGGTTCCTCACTCTGTATTCCTAACCGCCGGGAGCTTGGGTCCTTTCTCCGCTCTCCGTGGATATCAATTTTTTTATATTTTTAAATGTTTTTATTTCCTGTATGTTTTAAAAAACATTAAAAAATGTAAATTGATTTGTAAATAAATGCATGAGAGATAATAATAATATTAAATATATCCCCAAAGTAATTAACTTAATACTTGTGTTATGATAGACAGACAACTGGTGAATATATACTCATATATTTTTTAAATACATACTTAAATACAAATATACACCCAGACTCAAAGACCAACAAATTAATTTATAGAAAACGTTAGCCGTCGGCGGGAATTGAAACCGCGAACCCCAGAGCTGAAGGCAGGGTCACTACCAACTGCGCCAACGGGCCAGTCAACGAATTATCTTTAGTTGGGATATTATATTACAGTAATATTTCTGAGATAACCTTGAGCGCTTTTTTTATTTAAACATGTATCTACCGTCAATATGGACAATACAGATATGGATATTTAAAAGAAGTGCAAAATAAATTTACATACAAAATCTACTTTAAAAACGACGCTTATCAAAATAATGAGATAAATAAAAAACAAAAGTAATTGGTAAATAGTTATCTGTATTAAATTAGTACTTAATTGAATAAGTAAATAATTTATAGAATTAGGTATTATTTTGCGGAGATCCATAATACAAAAGTAATAATAAATTTATTTTGCTATAATCCGCGATAAAGTAAATAGAAAATATATATAACTAGCGGCCTGCCCCTGCTTCGCACGGGTATAAAATATATATCCCATGTCAGTCAGTGTAAAAAAAATGATTAAAATCGATCGAGTAGTTTTGATTTATTCATTACTGCCCGTGGCCCGCACGCGTTAAATTTGGAGAAAAACAATTTCCTTTCCTATACCAAGAAGATTTCCTGCTATCTTTGGAATATCTAAATTCATATAGTACATTTTTACTTATTTACTTTTACATTTTACCTATGTATTTTATTTTTACAATTAATTACAGAATGTCTTTAAACAAACTCTTGAAAGAGGGACATAGCTGCTAAAGTCGAAGTGTCATAGGGCGAAGCGCAGCGTCCTCACGGCATTTTAAATCTGTAATATGTCCGAAAATGTTGACTTAAATTACATGCTGTAAACGGCCATATTGATCTATATTAAATCAACTATTTATTTAAGGTACTTAATTGGATAAGGATTAATGCTGTATTGTATAAAAATTTATCCAAAAATAAGGGATTATTTTTCGTAAAAAGTAAATGACAAAAAATGCTGTAGTGGGTTATCCATAAGAGATAGACATATACCATCCCGGACTTTTCTGTGGATCTTTTCAAGATGTACAAATAATTAGTACATCATTTTGATAAATCGCGTAGGGTTTAGCCTGCGTTTGCAATGTAAGCGAAAAAAAATTGTAATTATTTACAGAAACCTCAAAAATTACAGTATTTTTCTACTCCGTATTGAATGTACAAACTTTCCTCTGGAATCACTCTATCTATTAAAAAAAACCGCATCAAAATCTGTTGCGTAGTTTTAAAGTTTTATGCGTACAAAGGGATATAGGGACTTTGTTTTATAATATGTAGTGATGCTGTATGGAGAGTGGACTATCATTATCGTACCCGATACATGAAGGATTCGTAAAAACACATGCACAAACCAGCAGTACAGCCACCACAATACACAAGCACTACACACGTTCACTATCTCAAATTCAACAATCGTTTCGCATCGCAATCAATCGCATCATCAGGACAAACTTTGCGAACTTGCGAACAAACTTTCAGGGCAAACTGTCCTGCATGTATCAAGTATGAAAACGGATAGTCCACTGTACATTTAGCATTATAAATATTTTTTATTTACTTTATCGCGTTGTATAGCAAAATAAATTTATTATAACTTTTGTAACATTAAAAGTTTTGGTATTGTCTACTTTAAGTAATCATCTTTCTTATCATGTTTGGTGTAATTTTAACCAAACATGGCGAAATAGTCACCAACGACATTTGCTATCTGAAGGTTTGCGAATTTAGTTAACAGAAACCTTGTTGTGAATCGAGATTTCGTAAACACTTCTGACCCAAAACATTATCTATATAGGTATTAAATGTAACGCTTCTTTCAAGGTTATAAGTTAATAAAGATTTATATAACATGTTACAAACTTATGAACATTTCATTTTCAGCAAATTTTAAGTTTTGACAATAATGATTTCATAAAGATATTTAATAGAAAGAATAAAATTTCTCAAATTTAAGTTAGGAAGTAATCTTGATATTCTTGCGGTGAGAAATATACAACAGCGCCAGGCTGAACAGTAGCGTCAACCACCAGGAACAGGACCGAAGACGTCGTACGCATCTTTCCACCTCTGTAATTTGAGATAATACATTTGAGGTAACTAATACTCAAGTGAAGTCTGAATTTATGAAGCTAAGTTATATTCCCGTAATTTCAGCCACAGATGTAAGCGTGCACTCAAACATCAATAGCCAAAAGCGACTGGGAAAAGAATTAAGGTTTTACATGTATTGCAGGTGCCAAATACCGGCTCTTTGCCAACCGCAACACATAACGATTACAAAAAAAATGTAATAATTAATGACGTACGAATTACCAAAACTGCGCAATTTTGAAATCAGTACGACACCTTTATAATGGCTAGCCCGTTAATAAAACGTCTAACAAAGTAGCGCGCTTTTGAAGCTAATGTTCGACGATACAGAAAACGAACATTACCAACAAAACGCCTACACAGTATGCGAAGAAAGAACACTGCAGTGTCCACCTCAACCATACTGTTAAATGAGAAGAAAAAGCCCTGCAGCTTTTACAGGAGGGCAGTCAGACGCCGCTAGTCTTTAAATATTAAAGATTACAATGTTTATATTTACCTAAGCTATGATTAAAACAGAGTAATTATGCAAAAGTAATAATAAAATTATTTTGCTATAATCGGCGATGAAGTAAAATAGAAAATATATATAATGCTTAATGTAGAGTGGACAATCGGTTATCATACCTGATACATGCAGGATTCGAAAAAAACACATGCACAAACCTCCACCATACACAAGCACTATATATATTCACTATCACAAACTCAACAACTCAAATGTTTGAATTTCAACAAACATTCTCGGATAAAATGTGAGTAGTTATCCAAAACTTAATAACAAATAAACTTTACTTTTGCACTATTTAATACAAAGAAAATTAAAAAGTACTGACTCACCAGAAACGTTCGTTATACGTAATATATAACTGTAATCACTTTTTACTTACGCAAAAATATACAAACCAACAAATGATTTTTAATTAAAATTAGACAATTCCATAAACTTCTTGTTAACGCACACTATATACAATAACACGATATAATAGGAATACCACAATTCCCGTTCCGAGATGCACTTCTCTTGAATGACTAACAAGGACTGAATGTCACTGAAACGTTTTATCAATAGGAAGACTCCTCCACCGGAAACAATAACGGCACAGTGTTGCCGCTATTTAATCAAAAAGGGCGCGATTAGGGTTGCCACCTTTTTTTTGAAGAAAAATAGTATTTTTCTTTTTAAATCAAAAAAATATAGTACTTTTAGGAAATTCAGGAAAAAAAAATAGTACACATCTATTTTCAATCATTATTTATTTTTCCATGATTATTTTTTATTACTTTTCGCTGGATAATGACACGGAGTTAGAGTTACTAACTAACTAAGCCCCGTAAATACATGAATGAGTTTCGTTCAAACATTCCCTATGCAGTGCTGCGGATGCGTTCCATTCACAGTTAATTAAAAAAAGCACGACAATTGTGTTTTTATTGAACTGTAATAATATTGGGAAGTTTTATTTTTTAATTTTAAAATATAAGTCAAAATAAAACTAAAATAATAAAAATAAAACTTTTCCTTCTATAGTAATATTAAAATACTGTACCGTGATCCGAAGTCTAATATAATGTTGAGTGAGATAGACCATTGCTTTCACTTCCTTTTTCTGTCTCTTTTCCTCCTTAGTAGTGAATACTATCCGTCCTTGTCTACTGCCACCACCAGGTAGGGGGGATGTTTCGAGGTGGGCCTCGAAACTTTATTCGTCATTGACGTTGTTGTTTTCACTTCGTTCGGACGCTCCACTGGTAAGTGCTAGCAAATTTATTTTATACGTATATAGACTATGTTGACTATTACTATAATAGTCAACATAGTGTTCTAAAACGTGTTGATTATTAAAGCTAAGACACTATGCGTCCGTGTTTCTTTTTCCAGTGCTAAGTAGTGAATTTTATTTTTGTGCGGTAACGGATAATATTTACTTTAGATCTAAATTAGCTAAAACGATTGGTAAAATATGAGTGAAGTGAATCTTCAAAACGATTTGAGAGACCAGAACCTACCAAATAATACTTAAGGCGGAAATAGTAAAAGGAAAAGACAATCTAATAAGCCTTTATCACGATCGTCGTCATCAGAAAGTGATTCAAGCAGCAGTGATGAGTCATCTACCAAGCGTTCTCGCCGTCATCGACGCAAACGCTCTCGTAGACATTCCCGTGAAAATAGTAAATTAGATAAGCTCATTGCGGAGGTAAACAACATTAAGTCAAGGATATGTGACACTGAATATATTAATGGTTCTATCAGTGAGAATTTGTATAGCGGCTGTCAGTCAGAAGTAGAACAAGGCGAGTCATTTACGTTATCGTTTCTAACAAAATTAAAAGACCCCAATATACTAACAAGTCCTACATCATATTTGGAAATTTTAAAAAGGATTCAATGATTAGGTGACGTGGAGTGGCAAAATGTAAGGTACGCAGATGTACAGAAAAATTATCGACATACCCCCGGTTTCACAGAACTTGAAGCTAACGACGAAATAAAACAATATGAGACTTCACGTACATCTGTCAATGCCGATAAAGCCTTTGCTGCTATTTGCTATGCTCTGATAAAACAAAAAGATCACCTTGAAAAATAACTTCGTGGATTTTTATCCTGGGCGAAAGATTCACGTGACCGCAATTTTAATTCAATTCATGAAAAGATTGAAGATATTTTTGTAAATGGTGACTTTTCAAATATATCTAACTATGACCTTCAATTAGTCTGCGGCCATAGAGCCGAAATGATTCAACACAGACGAGAAGCGATCCTGGCATCGGTTAAAGATCTCTTACATAAAAGAATGTAAAGGAAAATACCGCCCTCTTGCAGCAACTTATTTGATCCTGAAAAATTCTCTTCTGCCCTAGAGAAGATGGGAGAACATCATAAAGTATTCTGGCCTCTTATTAAAGACCGCGAATCTGCTACGCAAACCGGTCCAACTTCTAACGTTCCTACTGCTGCAACTTCTGGGTCATATCATAATCAACCAGGATATAGATCTAACAATATTCAGTATGCCAATAATAGACCCCATGCGGTCTTTAATTCTAATAAAACATTTCGGGGCAGATCCGATACTGCCAATAGTCGTAGGAATATCGACCAAGCAACAGCAGGCCGAGGTTCACGTGGAAGACATACCTCTCCCTCATCCCGCCGGGATAGGAGAAATAATCGAAAGTATTGACTCACCGAGTCTCTTTCGTGCCGGCCAGCTAAAACATTATCGGAAAAGATGGGAGAAAATGGGAGCACCCGATTATATAATAAAATTGATTTCCGGATATCATATCCCGTTTTCAAAGCGGCCGCCACTACATCTTCCCAATCGATACAACATACGGCAAGCCACTCTCGAAATTTCACGTATGTTTCCGGTTCCCAAATTGCACGGGTCTATGGGACCCATATTTGACCTCAGGGCTTTAAATCAATATGTGGTCACAACTCCGTTCAGACTCATCAACGTACACAAAGTCTCAAAATTTTTGCAACTAAACGATTGGCTTGTCCAAATAGACCTCTCACAAGCATACTTTCATCTTCAAATAAGCACATCTCACAGACGCTTCCTGCGATTGATGTATCGTCAAGAATTATTGGAAATGAGGTGTCGCCCCCTCGGATTGAGCTCTGCTCCCAGGACCTTTGCTATTGTAAGCAATTGAATAGCAGAAATACTCCGACAGAAAGGAATCTGACTTCTCGTGTGTCAAGACTACGATCTATCTAATCTATCTAATCGCCACTACAGGCCAACTTATACTGTCGGGGAATTGGTCCCTTTCAGAGAAGAGCTTGCACTCAAATATGAAGGAGCTATTGGTGGTCTTAAAAGTTTTAAGAGATCAAGGTCCGAACCTCCAGTTAACTACAGTACATTTGCTATGCGAGTACAAAACTGTAGTAGCGTACTTACGCAACGAGGGAGGAACGAAGCCTCTGAATTTGCTGGCTTTGACATACAAGATCCTTCAGCTTCTGGATTTCTATCAGATAGATCTACTAGTATATCACCTTCCAGGAATATACAACGCCGAGGTAGATTATCTGTCACGTCATCGGTCTATACCAAAATGGCACCTCCTGCCTCGAGCGACAAATCCCATATTTTCCAAATGGGGGACTCCGATTATAGATCTATTCTCAACAAGACTGATACGTGTAGTAACAAGATGCTGCACTCTGGACTACTATGCAGAGTTTTACGATGCACTGTCAATAATGTGGAACCAAGCACTGGCGTGGGTCTTCCCACCCCCACCTTTGAAAGTTCTCCAGCACCTGAATCAATGCATAGGCACGTATCTGATAGTGGTGTCAAGGTGGGAGAAGGTGTTTTGGAGTCCAGATTTACAGGACACATCAGCACCCTGGATAATTTGAGATCTCCACCAGGTACTGGTGGACGTTTTGACAGGGCAGGCAAATGGAACCGGAAGTATGGAAACTTGGGGCTGGAATGAGCAGTTAAGAGATTGGACGCCGCAGCAAAAAGATCTATTGATTACTAGCTGGCGTCCTTCAACAATAAGAACTTACAAACCTGCTTGGTGCAGATGGGTAAAGTGGACCAATCTCAATAAAGTTTCTTGTAATAAGCCTTATGGATCAGACTTAGCACGTTTTCTGTCAGACCTATTTTTTGTAGAAAAGCTTTCGTACAATACAATTCTGGTTCACAAGTGATCCAGAATGTTCTAAACGATTAAGCGGCCACCCTTTTGTTAAGCGAATTCTTAAAGCGATAGCTGTATCAAAACCAACCTTACCTAAATCTATAATATGGGATATGGATGACGTAATAGAATTTATGTCACGAACAGACCCTAAGACTGAAAACTTGTATCAAGTATCGAGACATACAGCTGCGATATTGCTATTGTATTCTGGAAGGAGAGTACATGATTTTACTCTTCTAAATGTTGACTCGGAAAGTTGTATAATTCATGATGATTATATAGTCTTATGGCCTATGTATGGATCAAAGACTGACTCCGCTGATTATCGTCAGTCTGGTTGGAGGCTTAATGTTAATTCTAATATAAAATTGGACCCTGTTTTCTGGATAAATAAATTAATAATTACTGGACAAGACAGGAGACAATCTGCCAATTGTTCAAAGCTTTTTGTAATAACTTGTGGAGTACCGAAGCCAGCTTCTAAATGTGTAATTTCAGGCTGGGTTAAAAATTTATTAAAAGATGCTGGTATAGAGGCTACTGCTGGCAGTTCTAGAGCTGCGGTCGCCTCTAAAAGTTGGATCTAAAAATATGTCTATTGATGACATACTATCCAGAGGGAACTGGAGATCAGAAAACACCTTCCGAAAATTCTACTGCAAACAAATATTACAATCGAATATGCAAAATAAAAAGCAAATCTTTCAGATTTTTAAGTGATAACATTGCATACATTATACCTATTTATGAATCATTGTCTAATTACAATCATTTAAATGATATTCTTTTATTTTATTGTCAGCATACTCGTCCGTCTTTGCTATCTAACAAATGTAGAAATTATTATTTACTTGATCACATTGACGTTTTAACCACCTCCAGGCGATAGCAAAAATCTCTCAACATTATATTAGACTTCAGATCACGGTACAGTATTTTAATGCAAGCGTTTTACCTGAAAATAAAACGTATATTAAAATACTTACCTGATCCGAAGTCTAATATTTTAAAATCCTGCCTGGTGTACCAAAACAACAAGTGCAATGACGAATAAAGTTTCGAGGCCCCACTCGAAACATGCCCCCTACCTGGTGGTGGCAGTAGACAAGGACGGATAGTATTCACTACTAAGGAGGAAAAGAGACAGAAAAAGGAAGTGAAAGCAATGGTCTATCTCAACATTATATTAGACTTCGGATCAGGTAAGTATTTTAATATACGTTTTATTTTCAGGTAAAACGCTTGCATTTATTGTGTATGCTTTATTGAAGTGTTGTATATCATATGTCATACCCAATATCAGTTATATTCTATGTTTTAAGGGGTTATTTCTGAATAGTTTTTATTCTTTCTGCGACAGACAAGGATTATAGACATACTTTATTTAACAGAAAGTTATTTGTGCAAGATATTCAAATTCAAATTCAAAATATTCTTTATTCAAATAAACTTGTAAACAAGTGCTTTTGAATCGTCAACTTTACTGCTGGTTCGGAAAGCTGTTCCTACCGAGAAGAGCCAGCAAGAAACTCGGCGGTTGCTCTTTTAAAAATATAATTCTTAATACTATTTACATTATGTCGTTACTGTCTTGTACAGGTTCAAAGAGAGCTATATCCACACATTCTTATCCTCTAAAAAATCATCAAGAGTATAGTAGGCTTTCTGTATCAGCCTCTTTTTAACAGTGTTTTTAAACTGCTGTAATGGCAGTGCTGAAATTGATTGCGGAATTTTATTATAAAATCTTATACCAAAACCCACAAACGAGTTACGCACTTTTGCAAGGCGCAAAGCAGGAACCGCAAGCTTATGTCGGTTCCTGCTTTGTCTATTGTACACATCACCTATCGTTTTATAATTCTTTATATTTTTATGTACATAAATTAAATTGCTTAAAATATACTGTGAAGCAAATGTAAGAATACCTATTTCCTTAAATTTCTCTCGCAGGGAATCACGCGGTCTTAAATTATAAATGCCACGTATGGCTCTCTTTTGTAAAACAAAAATTTTTTCACTATCCGCGCATTTACCCCAGATACTTTAACATACTATCACATTTAGTTATGCACATTTCAACTGGATTTTTTGTCTGAGTAACTGTGTCTGGTCAAGGCACTGCTACTGTTGTTGCAATGAATTCATTAATATCTGATACAATGGCTGATATTCTTCAAGTGAGTTAAAATGTTTCAAATATAAATCATTTTTGATTGTAAACATAAAAATTGGCATGTGTATGTTTAAAGTAACAACCTGTTATCCACCCCAGCAGTGGGAACCATAAGCTTCCTCTATCCGTTTTTTGGAGAGAAGTATTGTAGCAAAGACCTACCATCGCGTTGCTCCAATGCGGATTGGTAGGTTACGCATATCCCTAGAATTCGCTAGAAGTATGCGGATTTCCTTACCATATTTTCCTTCACCGAAAAGAGTGTCATATATTGCAATTGTCAATTAGACATGTGCCTGCGCGGGGTATAAACCCATGATCGTCTTTACAGAGTTGCACGGCCTCACCGCTGAGCTATCACAGCTTGTTCCATATTTATTAAAATGTTTTTGCAATAATTTTCAGATGAACCTGGTCATTGCCAAAGAGAGTACTCATTGGGATGACGTCTAAGGGCTATATGCTGTTGATGTTTTATGGGATGAAGCACATGATTAGGTCAATTGATTTGACTAGATGAAGGCAAGTAAATATTTGATGTAAAGTATGTCAGTCTGTCCATTTCACTTTCAATTAAAACTAAAGCTTATATGTCTAATGGGCTAACTGCCTAATCCGTTTGAGATATAACAAAAAATGTTTGGTACAATTTTTCCTCTATTATAGTGATGCAAAAAAGTGTGTGATATAAGAATAGCTTAAAAGACATATTAGTGATGATCATTGGAACTTTGTTACATATGCTTCTTAATTGTCACATACCATTCAGTATTTGGAAAGCATAATATCTATTCTATACTTAAAATATAACTGTAGACAAAGTTATAGACACGTAAAAAATATTTTCCAGACACTATTTAAGACCAGTAGAAGCTAAAAATATATTTTTAAAATTTAAAATCTCTGTTATTTGTCAATGCATCATTCTCCTACCCTTATCCCACTCTAAATGGGGTAGGCACAACATGTTTTAAACATGTTATCACATGATTTGGTATCTTACGACCGGCCGCCTGCCCGACGTCAACTTACCTTAATCGGTTTTCGCGACACCTAGGTAAGAAATGAGGGTGGTCTATTCTACTCGGGGGATATCAATGCCAAGATTGTCTGTAAGACTACCTTTGCAAACTAATGTTCTATCTATACATTATTTAAGAATTACTTATTTATTACAGGTTAAATATGCTGCGAACTCTTCCGCCGGGAAGTGTCCACGAGTCTGATGATGCAGATGAACTTATATGAAGAGCTTCAGTCGAATCATAATTATTTAGCCTCATTTATTGACATTAGTAATAACATTTTCACAGCGCGAATGCTTTTATTCACTAACAATTTATTTTGCCGCCTGAACCATTCGGAATTTTGGAATAAGGCTGTAAAAGTCCGCTTCAATGCTAGAGACTCAAGAGAAGGTTGTGTCTTCAAAATAGTATTCATATTAGTATAGGTGACAAACATTATGAAGTTTGAAACTTCTTAACTAGGACCAAATGGATTTTTTCTCAAATCCGTGGATAAGGGGGCTCTAGCACACTAGAACGGATCATAATTTGGTTTCATTTTTTAAAACATTATTGGTTAATATTATTGTTTGATAGTTATAGTACCTTGTATTCTAATACCTTTATGTTTGGGTTCTTAAAAGTGGATATTACATAATATTCTTATTTATTTGTTTCAAAGTTTGTAAAATTATTGATGGCAATCATACCATATTTAACCTTATTAAGTGGTGTGAATACTATCAATAATTTTAAATTCTTTAAAAGAAATATAAATAACATTTAATATTAGTATCATGTGTTGTAATAAAAAAGATACTTTATACTAGGCAGATAATGCCTACTATAAAGTACCTGTTTTGACATGTTTACATTTAGTTAAATATTTAACCCATGGAGTATACTTCCTCATGATATTTTCTTTCATCGAAAAGCTTGATATCAAATGGCACATTAAATATGGCAAAATTTCACAATTTAATTCTAACTTTATATGTATAAATCCGAAGTGTAAACTGATATGATGGAAAATATTATACTTAGAGATAAAAACCACTAATATTCTATAAAACTACTACTAATATATTTAAAAAAGACTTAAATATAAAAGAAATATTTATAATTTACCATCAAGTACACTCCTTTTAAGTATAATGTTTTTTCCTAAATACTTAAACGGTAAAAACGAAAGCATCTATTGTTTCAAATACTAATCTTGTACATTTGTTTTCGAGTGAATATTTTAAATTAATTTTGTTTAATAATAATATATAATAATTTAAATTACAATTTCTACATTTTCAAGATAGTTTGAGGCCTGTGAAAGCTCTGTTTGGATAATTTTTAATCAGCTTGCTGTTCCTGTTTCCTATTTAAAAATAGTAATAATTTTTGAAGTTGTACTTTTAGCGTGTTTAAGAAAAACGTTTTTTTTTAAGAAGCATGCACTTAGAAATGCAAAACGGTTGTTGTATATATATTTTTTTATTGCAGTAAAAGTCTTAATAAAGAAGTTCCTTAAATATTTTGTTTTATCAATATTAAAAAATCATTATTAATATGCAATAGGAAAAGCGGTTATCCAAAAATCGGTAAGAGCGGTGTGCGAATCGATAATCATCTTTTGACATCACTAATTTTACTACGATTTTACGTCATACGTTATATATATTACTACTCCATATGTGAGAAAGAGTCAGAGCTGAGACTAAATCCGTTTTTATGAATGAAACGGGTGAGAGGCAGATAGTTTTTTATGAATGAGAATGTTAGTAGCTATAGTGCTACTTTGCACCCCCCCCCCCATACCACCGAAAATAGGCTCGCGCCAATGTATGAATCTCAGGCATCTATTTTATAGTTAGTAATCTATGGTTATTAATTATTATAATTTGAGCAGGGCAGCCATAAGCAGGGCTGAAATTCCCAATGACACAATAAATAATGAGAGGGAAAATGAAACTCTATCTTTGTCTATCATACATAAAAAAGAGATTGATTTCTCTTTATTGTAATATGTCATTTTTTAGCAGTAATATGATGGCTGCACTTGCGCCAACATCATTTACAGATTTGGCATGCAACCTTGTCGGCGCCACTTTCGGAAACTAACCGCATAATTAAAAGAAAGAGCATTAAATGCCAAAATAATTATTACGTAATATTGATTAAAACTTGGATAAAGAATACACTACGTCCATGGATTAAAACGTATGCCACCATAGATAATACACTATATAGGAAATATGCCACGGTGAAATTCGAATAATGATTTGAATAAAAATAATAATTTTAAGACACCTTTAAATATATTTATGTAATTTTCTATACAAACGGAATTACAATAAATTGACGTGGGAATGGAACGTACAAACTCCTAAATGTTGCTGCTATGAATATAACGAAATAATCTATCCAGAAAAGTGAAAAATATAATTTATTGATGTATATTTCTGTGTCATCAAGAAATATTAAGTAAGAAATCTAATGTGCGTACAAAATATATTTACGAAACTCATCAGTGTTATGGCCTAGATAAGCATAGTCAACCGGGAGCGCAGGACACAGTAGTTACGCTCATTAGATCTAATTGTATGAACAATTTCAATAGGCCTTTGTTCTTTGGATGCCGCAATGAGTATAATTTATACCATCAACGCTAAAGTATATGCATACAACGTAATATACAATACCAAAATATATGCATACAACATAATATTTAGTAGTGGTCGGCTTTCTTATGATAATTTGCTTTACAAGCAAAAAGTAAAAATAAGTCGTATCTTTTTTTAGTTTCCATTGATAACAGTATGTCACCGGAATATTTATTTGACTTTAGATCACTGAATTTTTCTCTTGCAAAATTACTATATTGTTGTCCTTACCGTCCGTTACGCTGACTTCATACCATAATGCTGTAAACACTTAATAATGCTGTCGAAATCAATCTCGCTGTAGGACCATCGTCCAAGCTTTTGGACCATATGTAGGTGTGGGACCAAATTTCCATTTAGTGACATAATGTGGGCTTTGCCTTCTTTCTGTATTCCTAAAAGCATATTAAGCGATCGCTTCAAATTGCTATCACTAATTAAAAGGCCAGTTTATGCAACCTCCCAATTTACATTAGCAAACGTTTTAGCTCCCATCCTTTCTCTTCTAAGGGAGAAAGCTTTGCAGTACCTTAGTAAATATCCATGTTCTTAGGTTTTTACTATAGTGTATGTATAAGGGTAGCTGAACGAATAGTGTCTAGTCTTTATTGAAAGCCTCATCGATGTTATATATGCTATAGATATGCTTTTGTCCAGGTAATGTTACGAAGTTATTCAAGAGAATGGTTTCAGAAGGTGTGATAAATGAAATATCTTGTAATTTTCACATACTTTAATATCTTTGATTAATAGATATTCTTCTAATCATGTATTTATTTTCGCTTACAATTCTTAATTTGGAATGGTATTATTTATATTGTTTAGCTTAAAAATAAATAAAAATTAAAAGTCACCTGATTGAATTCGACGCATGCAAATATCAGGTTCACGTACAAATTAATTAAGGAACATGACAAAGAGTTAAGATGAATGAGACTCTTTGGTTTAGATATTGTTGTTTAAGATAACGCAGTAAATTAAAATGATACTTTGATACATAACTGAAGATAACATACTTCAAAAGCATCGATCAATATAAAAAAAGCGTCAATCTAATCGCCAAAATTATCCTAACGCGGACATAATTTCACTTATAACTACGTTAATTTTCCTCATTGTTATTTGTACATAAAAATAAAAACAATGCCAACAACCACGATAAACTATCATAATAATTAAGATTGACACAAAACAATATAAAGACTAACTTACAAAACTTACGATTAACAGACGCCTACCAGCTACGACTGACAAATAGCGGCATCTAAGTATTGCAGATTCCACAACATCATCATCTCATACTAAATCAAGCTATCCGAAACAACTGTTGCACCAATATATAAAATGAAAGACGATAATATGAGATAATTGAAAATAAGTCGCGAAACAATAATATATATTGACAGCCAAAGAAATAGTAGGTAGGTAAAGATCAAAATAAGTCTAGAATAAGATATAGGAAACAATAGAATAATATATGGATTGGCGCAACGCACAGGTACATATAGGTTTTTTATCAAAATGTAGCCGATTCGATAATATATAGTGAGGCCAGATTTTGAGAAAAGCAGATAGACTTCTTAAAAAGAGTCTGGAATTTATGCTCTTATTTTATTTCACATTTTCACCCACTTATAAATATAATGCTAATACTAAGTGATTAAAAGCGGAAATAACTTAAGGGATAAACTCAGCAATTAACACCTATTAAATATCTACGTAATCAGTAACATAATATCAGTGGCGAAAAAAACAAATTCATATCACCACAAAGCTATTTGAGAAATTTCATAAACGTGTATACATACTAAAACTACATAAAATAATTATAAGCTCATAAATAATTAGTAAAATCCGTTTTATAAATAGTTACACTTATTTTTCAATACAATGAGAATTCAAATACATAATCATTATTATCATAGGACGCACGTCTTTAAGCGTTTTAGGTTTGTTATGAAAAAACCATTAATTAACGCCGCAGCTGCCATTATTTGTCCATATAACGCGATTATAATGTTGGTGTAAGATTTAAACGATCCTTTTAATACATTTAAATGTGGTTTTCAGAAGTAATTATAAATTACTTCTTGTTGGTTAACGGCGTCACGGCCTAAATCATGTTAATGGATCGAAATAAAATAAACCACCATATTATGAATATACACCAAAATAACTTAAAGCTCCATTTTCCGCTTAATTGTATTAAATATGTAGGTATCAGTCGTGTAATTGTTGGAACAAGTAACTATGGTTACCGATACGTTTCAATATTAACACTGATAAATTAAATGAGCAGAAACAGTCTCGGTTTGGTTGTGCAATTATTCCGTTTACTCCAGTGGTATATTGAATAAGAAATATAATAGTAAAACTGCACTCCGCACTGACTATAAATCAAGTTTTATCGCAAATATATGGCTTTACTCTGAAACAACGTCCACATATCGTGTGCTCATCTGGACAAACTCTGACGTACAAAATCGGTCCGTTCAGGTCCTATTTCCCATATAAGTACGAATCACTCTTTTACCTATACAAGAATGTAGTCCGGCAAGAATATCAAATCGGTTGTCAATCGAGTCCCAATAAAGCGGTCATAGCGTGGTCATCACGCACAAGACTAGTGAGGTTTCTTATTATAAATAAGCACTCGTTTCAATACTGACGGTCGTCGTAAATATAAATGGCCTCTCCTGCAGATTCCTTGAGGGGAGGCGGTGGCGGTGGGAAATCAAGATCTCCAGGCCTGAAGAGCTTGGAGGCGTTGGGTGCGGGGGACGCCGGTGCGGGAGAGCCACTGCCTGGGGATCCCCCACCACGCCTTTTCACACCACTGGGAGATGAAGCTGCTCGGAAAGATGATCTTCGTGCTAGCCTATGGGAAAAAAGAAAATATTATATTTTTCATCATATAGTATGTCACGGAGACTAAGTATAAATATATAAATATATATAGTCCTGATATATCCGTATTAATTTCAGATGCAAGTCTGCTTTTAATGCTTTCACGAACTAACCTGCTGGACAATATTGATGAAGTTTGGTACAAATAAAGCTTCCCCTTGGGTACCAGGTAAGAAACTCACATTGCATTATTGAGAATACTTAAACAATTAAGATGGCGCGAACGATATATAGCTATATTTATAATGATAATTCAAATACCTTGAAGCCATTTCCTCTGGGGTTTCTTCAATTTCGAGCACCCAACTGACGGAGTCGTGTTTCTCGACTACTCCCTTCACAGCAGGGAGGGGCGGCGAGTCGGGGTCGGGCGAGGCCGCGGGGGACGGCGGCGAGTCCGGCGGAGGCGACGACGAGCGCGCAGAGTCCCCTGAAGATGTGCGTGTCCGCATTGGCGTACGTTCAATGTATCCACCGCCAGCAAGAAGAGACACCACCTGTTGGTAGAGCAACAAAATCTAAATCATGATCTCTTAAAACTTTATTGAGCAGAACAATAGCAAAATACAACTTTGACTGTGACTAACGGTTTTAAATAAATAAATATATGGGACGATCAAACGGGTGTCATGTCAGGTCTCACCCATGACAAGAGATAAATATACTATTTATACAATTCTAAATAAATACTTAAATACCACCTAGGCTTAAAAATTCCACAAATTGTTTTGTTGAATTGTTAGAAATTCATACTAACATTTTATATGCTAAACTTGTCTGTCTGTTTGTCTGTTGTGTTTTCACAGCTCATCCGTTGGACCTATATTGATGAAATTTGGCACAATTAAAGTTTCTACACCGAGATAAAAAATTGCCCCTTTCATAATTTAGATGTCAGAGAGCGCGAAATAAATGCGGTCACGCTTTTTTAGCACCATAAAAAAATTGAAATTACTTTCAGTAAGGTATTACATTTAATATTTATAAAGCTACTGAAAGTCTAACTGAACTCAACTGAAATACAACTGAAAGTTTCTTAAAAAATTTGTTTTATAAAGACCTTAAAAAGTCATAAGACAATTTGATAAAAAATCTTGAAAAGCAGTGATTCTAACTCAATCTATCTAAAATAATAAATGCAAAAGTTTGTAAGTATGGATGTATATTTGATACTCTTTCACGCCGAATCCGCTAAACCAATATCTATGAAATTTGGCACAATTATTCCTTATACTCGTACATCGGAAGAACATATAGACTATAGAAATCTTATTAATTCTACAGGAATTCTGACATTGAAAGCGCCATCTATTATCAACCTATCACGCAACAGTCCACGCAAACGACGTTGCGGGTAAAAGCTAGTTATAAATATTACCAAATTTATATAATTTTGTCCCTCCACTTTTATCTAAACTCATCATCGGCCTAAATAAGTGTATGTAAGTGTGTATTCTACAGAAATAGGGTGGCACTAAAACGCTATATTATCAAACTAGTGAACAAAAGAAATAAAAATTGATTAAGGAAAATAATACTAAAATAGTATATTAAAGTATTACGTTATTAGTATTAAGCAAAAAACTAGATAGATAATAATTAGATACAAAGTAAGATAGTGGAACAAAAAATAAAATGTAATTGTAACAAATAAATGTAATGTAAATAATAAAATAAGTAAAACATGTTACAATTAATGTAATATGTAAATAAGACAAAACTCCGTCTCTTTGTAAAAATCGACCAACATAAATAATAAATAGAGTGGCTTCGACGATATTCCCTTTATAGCATTAAGAGTAGTCAGTAGCTTAGACAGGAATCCCACCTGTAAGTATGAAAGAGATGTATGATAGAAAGAATTAGTATTAACTAGTATGTATCTGTAAATCAGGGAAAACAGGCTACGATTATGTTGGAGGAGATAGAATAAAATAAAAAAAAACCTGCAACAGTTCACGTGAATAAAGTCGCGGGTAAACGATAAATAAAGCTGTGGCTCACTTGAGACTTTTGTCTGAGTTTATATCTGAGCTCCTCGTTCAGTGCCACCAGCCGCGTGGCGTGGTCTCGGTCCCTAGCGGCTGCGTCTTTCAGCCGCCTATTGTCGTCGCGCAGTCTGTCCGCCTCCCGCTGCCTGGCCGCGGCGCGCTCTCGCAGCTCCTCGGCGGCGTGACGCGCGGCGCACACGTCACGCTCGGCGGCTATCCTCCTCTCCCGCTCTGCGGTGAGCTCGGAGCGCGTGTCGCGTAGTGACGCCATTTCGGCTTGCTTTAGCTCGATCACTGCTCGCAAAGATCGTACCTGATGCACAAAATATATCATACATTAACTTAAGTACAAACAAGTTACTACATCCATGTATAATTAATGTATAGAAACCGGCCGGCGTTAACGCCGCGTAAAGAGCTCATGAATAAGAGCCCCGTATGGGCTTGAAACTAGTCGGGCTCATCCGATAAAATAACACGTGAGTATATGATTTCTATACATTAATTATGAATACCACTCACGATAGTTTAAATTCAAAAATTACTTATCCCACTCTAAATGGGGTCAGCACAACATGTTACAAACATGTTTTCATATGATTTCAATTCGTATTTTACAACCGGCCGCCTGTTTGACGTCAACTTACCTTAGTCGTATTTTACGACACCTCGGTAAGAAATTAGAGTGGTCTATTCTACTCAGCCGGATACTACACGGTGGGTCAACTTACCCTAGTCGCCTTTTACGATACCTCAGTAAGAAATGAGGGTGGTACTATTCTATTCAGCCGGATACCACACGGTGTAAGTAGTAACAAGTAACTATGAGTTTTTAAAATGATTTATATAAACTCAACGGGAAAATAAAACTTTAAAGTCTCTCCTTGTTATAGGAATAATTCAAACAAAATCTGTTCAATTTTGTACACCATTTATGTTATTAAAATATTTGTAATGTTACATGTAGAGTGTAGTTAGTATCCGTTCTCATACCTGATAACAGCAGCAGCATTTACGAAAACTTATGTATTACCCAATCACGCACAATAAAACAAAACATAAGCGCTGCACACATTCACTACCACAATCTTAACAATCATTTCGCCCCATAACCGTACTTTGCATGTTCTAACGCACCTAGGTCTTAACGCCTTATTCTATAAATTACGAAAATTATCATTTCTCTTGGTTTTACTCACCTCCGCGGCTAATTCGCTTGCATCCGAGCTCAATTCCTCTTTCGTATTCAATTGTAACTCGTATTCTTCCGCGTCGCAGTAAACTGGATCGCACGCCGCGTCGCACATGTTGCACAACCGGTCGCTCGACAAGTCCGCCGACTGGTGGTGCAACACTGTGCTTCGCTCGATCTCTGCCCGCGCTGCCTCTAGCTGCGCGCGCAAGGTACGCTCGATTTCACTATGTGCGTGCAATCGTGCTCTGCTCTCAGCAACTTCTTGCTTTAGGGTATCTATTGTATCCTGTAAAAATATAATTTTTCGAATTAAAACTATTATGAGAGGCATTCATAGTCAATTAATATAAATCTTATATAGCATTTATGCGGCGTTTTGCCGCCGCGATAACTCTACATAAAGAGCTCATGAATAAGGGCGCCCAATAGGTTTCACGCTAGTCGGGCTCATATATACATTAATTATCACAATTATTACATTATTTAATATCTTATATTATCAGACTTATATTAAAGGATACTATTATATGACTTTTTAACGTATGTTGTTTCATGGCTTTTGCTGTATAGTATAAGTATATTTACAACTAGGTTTTACCCGCATCTTCGTTAGCGTGGACTGTTGTCACGTAATATATTTATAGTATATGGCGTTTTTCAACGTCATCCTATTCCTGTGGAATTAACAGTATTTCTATGTATATTTATATATGTTACTCCGGTGTATAAGGAATAACTGTGCCAAATTTCATCGATATTAGTTTAGCGGATTTGCCTTGAAAGCGCAACAAACATATATCCATACTCAAATATTTATAATATTGGCAAGTTTAATAGGATTTAATATATACCTGCTAATGAAGAAAGTAAAAATACTGTTAGCAAAACTAAAACAGTTACTGGAACATTGGAAACTTGTAAGCTCGATATCATTAGTAAGAACACAGATACATGAAAGAAACATTAAAATAAATTTAATTACCTTCAGCCCTTTTACATCGTTCGCCAATGCAGACACCTCCTCAAAGTGTGCGGCTTGCAGTCTGACGTTCGCTTCCTCCTTAGTCGACACCTCCATCTCTAGCTCTGAGATCTTGCTCAAGCATTCTGCGACTGTGAATTATCAAATAATCAAATATTGTTAAATTTTGATATTATACAATTCACTTTCTCCTCGAAGAACTCTCCTTTAAAGCATAACAACCTAATATATAAACTAAGAGTTAGAATATATGTTAATTTAATTGATTGCTGTGTTACTTGTCCTCTAATACTTTGTATACTTATTTGTTGTTTATATCTGTGTTATAGATGATTGTTTTTAGTTTGTGAGTATGATGTAGTTTAGTTAGTGAGTGATGTAGGTTTGTTATTATTTCACGTCGAATTTGCTGAACCAATATCGACGTAATTTGGCACAAATATTCCTTATACACCGGAACAACATATAGGCTATAGAAATCCTGTTGATTCTACAGGAATAGGATGACATTGAAAAGCGACATCTATTATCAACCTATCACGCAAACGACATTGCGGGAAAAAGCTAGTTACATACATACATATTGCAATATTTATATCATTTGTCCTTCCACTTTCGTCTAAACTCATCATCGGGCTAAGTAAGTGTACAAACTACTATAATAAGCATGTTCTGCCATAAATAAAATTAAGTGATATTTGCCAAATTTTCCAGCTGTAAAACAAGAATATTCATTAGCATTAGGTAATTCTGAATGTCGAATTCTCTATTGGAAAATATAAATCAGCTAAGTTATGGGTTCTGTAGCATAACCTGTAGCTTACCTTCAAAGGGGTCTAGGGGTCTAGTAGATCTAAAAGGGTACCAAAATCTATACACACCCAAAGCACGATATATCTTAATTATATATTCCAGGCAGTATTTTTCAGGATTAAGCAGTTTATGACTTTGTCGTTTGCGAATTTTTTAACCATGAGCATACTAACTGTTTAATTTTGTCCAAGGGCAGTAAAACTCTTCATACCATGTTATAAACTTAAATGACTCCTCTTCATAATCGGCGATTACAAACGATTACACGTGGGCATAGTCAACTGTACTCGTCAATCATCGACTGTGATCGCCTACGATAGCCTACAATGCGAGGATTGATGGTTTTTCGGACACGCATCTAAAGGAATCGCTGGGTAATACGTAAGATCCTATGTATCGTATAATAATACAGACGATCGTGTGGACAATTGCAAGATGGTTGTACCGATTAAAGATCATCATGCGATCATCGCTAATAGTGAAGAGCAGGCAAAACATTGACAGAGGAAACTCATGTATTAAAAGAACGAAATACTAATGTGGCATGAACATTGTATGAGATGAATGATAAATGCGATGTTTTTGTGAAACATTTAAAACAAGCAAACAGATAGGGTTTTAATGATGATGGTGATTTTAATAAACATTTTAAAGAATACTACGCTTATGTCATTATCCATGCACGCTATTCTTTTAAAGTTTTTTTTTGTCTTACTATGCATACCTGTTGTTATACATCAGGTAGCGAGAAACACATAATTTTGTTAATTAATCTGTCAATTTTATATCAATCTTAATAAAATTAAAGGAGGTAATTAAAGTTTTACTTAAGACTCACCTAGAAATATCTAGAAATACGACCAGATTATATTTAATTGAGTCAATTTGGTTTGGGCGTGTGGTATTTTAAAATTTGAATAAGATTAACTATTATGAAATACCAAAATCCAATGAGTATTTAAACATCCATTTATAAAATGTAACCCAAATTAAAAACGAGAAATATTATGTATTTTTTGAATATGTTTGAAGTTAAGAATTCACCAGTCACGAACTTTGTTATTTATTCTTTTGTCACATTTAATAGAATCCATGCCGTGTGTTATCGGGCGGAGTAGAACAGGCCACCCTCATTTCTTACCGAGGTGTCGTAAAATACGACTAAGGTAAGTTGACGTCAGGCAGGGGGCCGGCTGTAAAATACGTAGCCAATCATGTGACAACATGTTTATTACTTGTCGTACCGACCCCACTTAGAGTGGGATAAGGGCAGGGGGATGATTAGAATTAATAGAATCAGTGGAACGTACTGGTATCAAGATCCTTTTGAGCTCGCTGTTGTCGATCGCGGTCGGCGCGCGCAGCGTTGCTTCGCTCGGCTGCCGCCACTCCGCGCCACCGCTCTGCTTCTTGCCGCCATGACCCGCTGTTCAGAGCATCCAACTGAAAAGTAACATTTATTGACAATGTTTTCTAAATGCAAATTCCTACATGAAAATAGGCTTTGTCGTACTTATTGCTATGAATTAAAAAAAAAGAATATATTAGTAATATTATGATAATAATATATGATAAATGTGATGAAGTGGTTTATGATGCAAACTAAATGTTAATAATTCTTTTGGAGCACCATTTAATACAATTAAGCTCTGTATCGACCTGAGCTCATAAATTTCAAAATGCATTCTTCAAAATCTATTTAAACCTTAATTCAGCTATCCAACGGTTGATACCACGTTTTAGATGCGCTTATGCGGCGTTTGGGTTTATGTACTTAACTTACTACGTAGGCACGCACTATTTAAAAGAAAATTAGGTAAATTAAAATGTACTTACGTAAAGTACGATCATTCATCTAATATTCTTTTAAGTTTTAAAGGTAATATAAGTGTTCGATTTATAATGCAAAATGTGACAGATTGTACGCTGCCTGTTTTCCAATACACTGTTGAGTACAACATCACAATCACCGCTTTTGTCAGGCGGCGTACCCGCTATACTAATACCATGTACCTTATATCCATACGCCATACACCCGCTATGCATACGTCATAATTTAATATACTCAGGAAAGATTTTGCTGTATCGTAGTAAATGTTGTTTAAAACAAAAATACAATTTTAAACTTACTCGGAATACGAGATATTGCACCAAAACACCCAGCGCCTCCACCCCTTTAGCAGCATGGGCGAGAGCGGCCGAGTGCTCGCGCGGCTGGGTGGGGAGCGGTACAGCGAGCGGAGCGGGCGGCGAGCGCACCGGCTGAGGGGTTTGCACCCGCTTGCCGCGTGGCCCTACCGCTGCCGTCACGCGGGGCGGCTCTGAAACAATGACGAAAAGTTTATGAAAGCTTGTTAAAAATAAGAAATAATGGCTTTAATTGTCCTAAATACTACTTATATTATTAATATGTATTTTGTGTGTGTTAATGTGTTGTATGTTTAATATTTTATTACTCATTCATACACAAAACTGAACGGATTGCAGTGTGGTATCCGGCTGAGTAGAATAGTACCACCCTCTTTTCTTACCGAGGTGTCGTAAAAGGTGACTAAGGTAAGTCGACCCGCCGTGTGGTGTCCGGCTGAGTAGAATATACCAACCTCTTTTCTTACCGAGGTGTCGTAAAATACGACTAACGTAAGTTGACGTCAGGCAGGCGGCTGGTCGTTAAAACGCAGCCAAATCATGTGACAGCATGTTTATAATATGTTGTGCCGACCCCACTTAGAGTGGGATAAGGGCAGGAAGATGATTATTATTATTTCATTATGTACACTGTAATCTTTGCTGATCACCTAGGATCTATTTTATAGACGACACAGGATGTCCTATATATCTAACACCATATTTTGATGTTTGTATGACAGCTGAGGAGCTCTTCAGCTACAGACAATAAATTTAAGAGTATTTTGTTAAATACTCAAAAATTATGGCACAATCTTTAAGAGACATAAAAATATTAATATAAGCAGTAATAATAAACTTTAATAAGGTATTCAATATATATAATTATATTTTTTTGGTTGAAACAAATTTCCCTAATCTGATTGAAATATAGCATTATTAATTTTACGCTACGATTGTCAAGAACAAAGCGTTTGAAAATTTATGTAACGTCTATTATAGTAATCCAATCGTAATAATTACTGAATGAAAGCTATATTAAGCCATATTATGATACGATGTACTACATTAATATTTGCCAGATTTTATATTCAAAGTTTGCTACAAGTCTATGAACAAGGAAATAAATCATCATCATCATCCTTCTGCCCTTATCCCACTCGAAGTGGGGTCGGCACAACATGTTTATAAACATGTATCTTTGACACCTCGGTAAGAAAGAGGTCTATTCTACTCAGCCTGATACCACACGGTCAACTTACCTTAGTCGCCTTTTACGACACCTCGGTAAGAAATGAAGTTGGTCTATTCTACTCGGCCGGATACCACACTGCGGGTCGACTTACCTTAGTCGCCTTTTACGACACCTCGGTAAGAAATGAGGGTGGTACAATTCTATTCAGCCGGATACCACACGGCGTGAACAAGGAAATAAATATTACCTGATAATTAATTGGTTGACTCAAACTTTCATCTTAAGAGTAAACACGAATACTTGTCGGCATCGTTTTATTAATTGATTACATATTTCACTAACTAGGCTATTGTATACGTTATATACTCACTTGATCCTAATATTACGAGGCGTTATGCCAAGACGAGCAAAGGTAATTTAATTTTATAACTGCAGATGAAGTATACACAAATGCAATTTAGAGATAAATTGTTAACCATTTAAGGCATATTAAGAATGTATATTACAATTCTGTTAAAAATTTAAATGTCTATACAATAAAAACTAAAAACAACGCAATTAATATTGGACAAATTTAGGGCTATCATTAAAAACAATTATTAGTATTAATAGAAAAACAGTAAAAAATATAGTGAGAATTATAATAAGTAAATAAAAATAGTAAGAATATCTCTCATAAACGGACATTGTAATAATTAACGTACGGAAAAGATCTAAAGATAATAGTGCAAAGTTGACAAATTAATATCGCCTATTTAACGCTTACAAGATAGCTATGTTATTTCTAAGATGGTCCATATTCGACTCGCGTTATGTATAAAAAAATATATAAAAGATACTAGCATTAATAAACAGTTTCTTCATCTAACATAGCGCCAAATACGGAAGGCGTTAACTATTAATTATAAAAAAACCAGAAATCGAACTCGGCCAATCGTGCTTGTGAAAAATCACCTGAGATTTACTATGATACAAACATATGACCTACGAAAACACCAGGTGATACCAACATTACATAAAAATATTGATGTAAGACATAAGGTATACGCGATATTAAGGTTAAAATAAAAAGCGTTTCCAAATCTCATGTTATGTAATTATTATTAATAACTAACATGTTCAATATGTATAAGGTAACTTCTCTCAATAATGAAAATAAAAAGATTCTGCGTACCCAGAGTGTGGAGGAAGAAACTTCTTGTAATGGTATGGTATATACTGGTAACATGGGTACACTAGGTGAGAATGTAATTGAAATTGAGGACCTAACAAATATCCACTTTAGCGATATTGTCAGATTTGTTAGCTACTGGTATAGCAGGTGACAATGTCGGGACAGCAAAGGGAAATGAATCAAATAGTCCATAACAGGAGCTGACTAATCGTTGCGTCCTTAAGGTCAATCAGCGTGTCCCCGAACGATGTATAAGGCAGTTATGGAGTTTATATTAAAGGTGGCAAATCGTTATTGAAGAATAACGATTTGCCACCTTCTGTTCTTGAATCGTTTCCACAATGGTGAGAATTGTTTTCTTTGACGATAGCACACTGTTATAAATCGTTATAGCAATATAAAATACATGTAGGATATCATGAACGATATTTCTACATCACTTTATATGCAGTGACCAGTACGTATGAGGTATTAAGATGAGTCATCTCTTAACATAATTTAAGTGAAGCAAACACCTATTAAGACATTTAAGCCGAATACATATTACGCAGCTGACGTACCAAAAACGATCCAGCGTCATTTATTTGAACCGAGTCGTATTTTCTGTTCAGGTTCAGGCAGTTTTCAACAAAAAAGGTTTCCGATTAGCCACAATCTCATTTGATAAGTGACGATGGAGTCTGAGATGGAAGGCCAATGACTTCCATTAGTACAACAGAAACAATTACGAAACTCGGTAACATAGAAAAGATAATGTTGTTCCACTGCATAACATTAATTAATCACATTATTTAAAATTATAATTCTTATAATTTTAAGATTAACTCGATTACGTTATAATTATTCATTTAACAGCCAATGAGTGTGTACATTTTTTACGCGAAAGCTAGAAAATAAAGTTACTTCGTTGTTCTAATAATCGCAACTTTTTCGGTTAATATAATCTGATTTTGTCAAAAGTAATAATCAAATTATTTTGCTATAATCCGAGATAAATTCATCGCGAGATTATATCAACGTATTATAGATCTCTGCAAAGTAACGCCTAATTCTATAAATTAGTATTTTGTCATTAATTTTTATTCTAAATGTGTAATAAATCAAATCAAAATAATTTTTATTCAAGTAAGCTTTTTACAAGCACTTTTGAATTGACAAGGATCACTTACATTTTATGAAGCTACAACTGGTCCGAACCGCCGTTTGTTACCGAGAAGAAACTCGGCGCTCAATCTTTTAAATATTTTAAATTTACACTATTTAACCGGACCGAGCTGAAATAACTTATTTTCAGCTTCAAACAAGAGACCTTTTAAAGAGGTCCCTGTACAAGTGGCAAGTTACAATCTACCATTTTTTACACAAATTAAGAGTCGATTATCATCTAACTCCTTGTCTTTACAAAATATATGTGCAGAAATATATGGTAATAAACGTCTTCCGCACTTTGTAGCACGGAGTCGTGTTAGCAATATAATATAAAAGATCAATTCAATCATTCTCGTATAAGAGTATGCTTTACTCATATAAGCCAGTTAGCCAGCAGTTACTTTTGTGTTTAAATTGCAGGCATCTCTTTCTCGCACTAATCTCTCACTCTCACTAATAATAGTAAGCATATAGCATACTATTTTTAGTGAGAGTGGTGATAAAAAACTTTTTAAAAATCATTTTAGAAAATCAGCATGCTTCCCGTTTGTTTTCAAATTGCACAATATGTTCTCACGTCGCAAAAGAAACAAAGACTACCGTACAATAGAATATAACAAACAATATGCGTTTCTCAGTAGATTTTATCAGTCTAGAAAGAGCTTTGTTTAGTTGAATCTTCATACAAATGGTATTTATCGCGTACCATCATCTGTGTAGCTACTCCATCCATCAGCCATAATGGACAATACTTATACGACTACGTACTTGAAATACTACTATTCAGTACCTCAATATTAATTTAGCAATATATTTTACTAGTTGAAACCGCCAATTCGTTTACGTCAACGGGATTATTTATATACTATATGTGAGCTCGGTAGTAATACTGCAGCGGATTAAACCGTGAAAGTATAACAGACAGACAGATCAACAGACAGAAACATAATCAAACAGAAATTATTTCGCATGTATAATATTAGTATCGTCATCCTTATCCTCCTGCTCTTATCCCACGTGGGTTTGGCACGACATGTTTGAAACATGTTGTCACATGAATTGGCTACGTATTTTTAGGTCGGCTGCCTGTCTGATGTCAACTTACCTTAGTTTTTTTTACGACACCTCGGTAAGAAAGAGAGTGGTCGATTCTACTCAATCGGATGCCACACGCAGGATCTACTACCTTAGTCGCCTTTTACGATACCTCGCCGCCTAAAATAGACCACCCTCATTTTAAGAAATGAGGGTGGTCTATTCTACTTGGCCGAATACCACACAGCGGTTCGACTTACCTTAGTCACCTTTTACGACACTTCGTTTAGAAAAGAAGCTGGTCTATTCTATTCTGCCGGATACCGCATGTATAATATTAGTATATAGATAAATAAAAAATGTAGCATAATAAGCCGTATGTGTTAACCACAGGATAAAATGATTCATACTTTAAAATCAACTTTATGACGCTCTCGAATTTGCAGGCATTAATCATTATCAAAATCATTCACATTACGCTTTCATTTAGTGCAATGGTGTCTAGGAGTCTAGGAGACGCGAGTTCGATACCCGCATAGTCGTTTATTTTTTTATGAACACTTTGGCATTGGGTATTCATTTAATTATATCAAGGACGAAATTTAAATACGAAGCCCTCAACTCTATCGCGTAACGAAGAGAAATCGCGTACAACTTATATTACATTCACGAATATTAATCAACTCACGCTTTCATACGTGCTACGGTAAGCATGTAACCACTAAACCTATTAAGTACAAATAAGTGCCTTAATGTAAGATCCGTTAATACCTTTAAAGGATAGGCTAGCTTGAGATGCCGCGTGCCATTTCGCTAAGCAGCATTACTAACACTTTCCTTATACATATATTTACATAAATTTATGGTCGCTCAGTAATTTTGTAGATATAGCTGTCTTTATTTTTTAGTAAAATTATTCTATTTAATTATATTTATCGTCATGGCCTTATATTTAATTTAAAATTATTTAAATGCACATTAAAGTAGGGACACTTTGCGAATGACTTCATTACTTTAGCAGTAAAATATATTAAAAATATTATTATTCTTCTTTAGCCGAGTAGTATCCGGCTGAAAAGAATAGTACCATCCTCATTTCTTACCGAGGTGTCGTAAAATGCGACTAAGGTAAGTCGACCCGCCGTGTGGTATCCAGTTTAGTAGATTAGACCACCCTCTTTCTTACCAAAGTGTCGTAAATACGAAAGAGGTAAGTTGACGTAAGGCAGGCGGCCGGTCGTAAAAACGCAGCCAAATCATGTGACAGCATGTTTATAACATGTTGTGCCGACCCCACGTAGAGTGGGATAAAGGCAGGAAGATGAAGATTAAAAATATTATTATCTCTAAAAGATAGAAAAAAAATTAAAGAAGGAATATTTCGATTAACGACCCTAAAAGGGCCCTACGATATATTGCATGTACTATATACATATCTGGCCAATTTTCAATTTTTGAAGCTTGGCTAATAAATTATCAAATAAAATTAAAAAATTAGCTATGTAGAATATTTATTATAACTACAGTCATAGATTTTTAAATTAAAATACATGTGTATATTTTTAAATTGGGGTTTTTATTTTAAACCAACGTAAAATTATCCGCTCTCAAAATATAAAACTAATTCATAGAATTAGGCGTTTGAAATGGTCCATAATACAAAAGTAATGATATTATTTTGCTATAATTGTCAATTAGTGAAACGGATTTTTAAGAGATTGTCACAAATCACTGTTTGATAACAAGCTAAGATATAAAAATAAATAGAAAACAATTGTAACTTCCCCTTACACCAGAAGGTTGCTGCTATAGAACATAGCGTAAAACATTGATTTATTTATAGCAACCTTCTTTGTAAGAATAGCGTGACATGTTATAAAAAAAGCCATGAAACGTTTCCCACGCGCTTCATTGACGATTCCTGTGGAGGTTCACGCGCCATTAGCACAGAGATGCAGCAGCGCCCATTTCCGCTATCATAATAATAGATCGAAAAAAGTATGGGCCTTTTTAAAAATAAAATAAGTATGTATTGTTTTGTTTGTGTTTACAAACTATATTCATAAAATATATAAAACTTATACCACTTACACTTACTCTTACTTATCTACCCTATCGGGTTAACCCTACTAGTTTCAAACCCATACTGAGCCCTTATTCATGAGCTCCTTATTCGGGGTTATCGTTGTGGGAGCTCATTAATTAATTATTAGTTGTAAGTTTCACTAACAGTAAAAATACAGAACTTAAGTATTAAGTAATCTATAACGCAAAATTATCTACTTTTGATTGCTGATAGACGGCAAAATTAACTTCGCTCACTTTAACATTCGCTGAGCCATACACGAGTGGCATATGTACAATTAAACAACTCAAGGGTATTTTAAGAAAGGGTTTAACGGTTCAATACGTAAACGTATTAGTCGACCTATGGAGTGGTAAGATAATGGTAGGCCTTGCTTTTCAATTCTGTTTGTTCGGTTTGATTTCTAGCTAGGCCAAATGTAATTTCCCTTTTTGAAATGTAGGAAAACATGTACCAATCTTATTATATTCATATTATCGGTTATCGGTCCGAAACTTATGCGAAAATAAACAATATTTACTATCACATAGCTGACTATGGCGGATGGATATGTGTTATGCTTCTCAAACATTGCCGATCATATATTATATTCAAGAGTAGTTAAGTTCAATCCATAGCTTGCTTGTGCTTGCAGTGCTTGGTAAGGCTGTCCTCGCTAAATTGAAAGAGGTATGCTATGGCTTTAACTAGTCAGGATAGTCCATTGCAAATCGGTTAATATACTACTGCTTAACTCAGTATAGTATAACTGTACTCGTATTTAAGTTTCGTAAGTACCTTTGCCCACGTCAAAGTAATTTAAAAAACAAGCTTCGACTCTGAGAAATTATGTTGTAGAAAAGTCGGTTATTTTGTTATGTATCTTAACGTACGAACCCTTATCGTCGGTAGTACAGTTATCTATTAATTAATCACGTAGCATAAGTAAAAGTAAGGAGCTGACAATGCATATTGTGGTCTGTGTTCAGCGCCGTTTAAAAATGTTTTTCATGATGCGGATTATAGCAAAATGAATTACGCAATAATCAATAAATACAAGATTAATAACATATCAAGAAATATGCAAAGAATGAAGAAACATGTATGTGGAAATCATTCAGCCAATATTTAAAGGCAATTTGAATTTGCATTGCAATTTTCTTGCGTAACAGATTATCAATAGAAACATTAGTTGCAAGACAAAATATAGTGTTTTACTCTAACCATTGAGCACACAAATCAAAATGCTAATTATAAAAGCGATGGCTCAATAATAATTTTGTGAATGACCGACGGAGGGTCAGCGCGTGGGTTCCAATTGAGAACGGTGAAACGTCAAATTAACAAACAGACAGGGATGCCATAACTATATACATAGAACAATACCTATTCATGTTACGTATGCGAACATTTAAAGCGATTTCTTGAAAATGGTGACGCTGTTTAACGTTGCAAAACTTTGCTCTATTCATTGTAGAATTGTGTTTGACCACAATATCACTAGAGTTTACTTATAACTAAATTTATATTATCTTCTAATAAGCCTATCCTCAAATTTAATGTTAATGTAAAAATAAGATATAATATGGAACCTGGGCAGACGTTGTCATGCCAAAAATTATATTGAGTCTTTCTTCTTTCTAAGTAGAGTCCATTGAGAACTCGGCACGTGATATGGTAGACGAATATACGTATATATAAAAAACATACGGGCCGATTATGTAGGTCCAATATAGAGAAAGAAGCCGTTGAATAAAAATCGGAAGATGCAGATGCAGTACTCAGAAAGTACCTACCCCAAGATCTTTTCATTAAAAATCCTCCAATGACCGAAAGCTAAAATCCGAACTATACGTGTTTTGAAGCCTTTGCGCCTTGCAAAAGTACGTAATTCGTTTGTGGGTTTTGGTATAAGATTCTATAATAAAATTTCGCAATCAATTTCAGCTTTGCCATTACATCAGTTTAAAAACACTGTTAAAAAGAGGCTGATACAGAAAGCCTACTATACTCTTGAGGATTATTTGGAAGATAAGAATGTGTGGATATAGCTCTCTTTGAACCTGTACAAGACAGTAACGACTTAATGTAAATAGTATTAAGAATTATATTTTTAAAAGAGCAACCGCCGAGTTTCTTGCTGGCTCTTCTCGGTAGAAACAGCTTTCCGAACCAGCAGTAGAGTTGACGATTCAAAAGCACTTGTTTACAAGTTTATTTGAATAAAGAATATTTTGAATTTGAATTTGAAGTTCGAACTCGTTCAGATGAATGGGCAGAAATAGGGAAATCTATAGAAGTAAAATTAAAATTAATTTAAAAAGGTTCATTAAGATTTTTTTTAATGTATATTCCTAGAAAAGACTTACGTCCAGCAGTAGACTTGCCTCTGCTTGAAAAACAAATATAAAAAAAAATTTAATCAGAAAATAACTTCGCCAACCCTAAAAGGTCTAAATCTACATAACATCAACGCCTACACTTAGACCTAATGTACAATTACTGTCATATTATGTTGAAAAATGTACTATCCATTGGTCCTTATGAGTTTTTCAAGTGTATTATTTGCATCATTTTATGCATGTTAAGGATGGATTTAAGTATATCTTATATAAAAGAAAATTTCAATATACTATAGTTTGAGCTAGCATGATTAGTTCTTGGTATGTAAAGCTACGAACAGACGCGGTCTGTGATAAGTCAAGCAGTGATACAATTGCAATTATATATTTTGACACACTTTTTGTTATTAGTAGATCATTATTAAAATACCTTATGACATATTATGTGTTATGGTAGGCTTTGAGTCCTGTACTGATGTACAATTTTATCATAGTAATTTTTCACAAAGTCATTTTTGTTTATAGGGTATTTAGAAATATTTGGGTAGCTTTCATTTGGATTGTCTTATAACTTTAAACAATGGTTGTACATAGTAATAGACTAGATAATGATACGGGTCTTGTACAATAATGTAAGTCGATCTCCAATCAAACGGCACTATTATGATTGTTGTCAGTCTTCACGGGTTCGATTTGTATTACTATTCCACTTAAAGTGTAGGTTAACGGTGCTGTAACAAGTGGTGTGAATACTAAGTAAATATCAACCGTACAAACAAAATACCCACGAAATCATACTTTAGGTGAGATACGAGATTAATTCGTAGATTAATCAAACGTGACCACGACAGATGTAGTGAGAGAAAGAAAAATAAAGTAACTTAATAGAAAACTAGTAAAACGTCCTCGTAACTTTTCACACGTTATTCAATAACATTTTTTTCTTTTAGTTTTCGAACATTTATTTTAATTTTTGTTTTTTTATCATTTTAAACAAAACTACAGGATGTATATTCAAATTAAGTTTTTAAATGTCTGACTTTATATAGCTTCTTTATCATTCTTTTAGAAACCTACTCATGAAAGTTTGTTTTGTAAAATTTGTGATGTCATATTTTACTTATATCTGTTGATCAGTCTGTTTTTAACTTCCTATCTCCTAATACGTTATTTATTTATATTATTCAATTCCAGAAGATTAATAAAGGATAAAAATTTTATGAACAAAATATATTGAAATTTAGTAAATAGTTTATAAATAGTAATTTTGTCAGTTGGTCAATCACGGCATTTAGTTATGACGGCATCAAATATAATAATGAGATATTTATTGTATTTTATGATGAGAATTAAAAATTAAACAATACTCTATAAAGTTACATTGTTTCTCTTTGAGTAATTTTAATAAATATTTTTAAAGTGCAAAAAGTCAAGAACCTTGGTCACTCTCGGGAGGCCGCTAACTGTTATAGCCGCATTGTATTGTAATTTTATTAAACCTTAATATTCATAAATTTTTACCTAAATTTGTTTTTGATACTTTATTACTCATGCAATTCATCATCATCCTCCTGCCCTTATCCCACTCTAAGTGAGGTCGGCACAACATATTATAAACATGCTGTCACATGATTTGGCTGCGTTTTCACGACCGGCCGCCTGCCTGACGCCAACTTACCGCTGTCATATTTTACGACACCTCGGTAAGAAAGAGGGTGGTCTATTCTACTTAACCGGATACCACACGGTGAGTCAACTTACCTTAGTCGCCTTTTACGACACCTCGGTAAGAAATGAGGGTGGTCTATTCTACTTAACCGGATACCACACGGTGAGTCAACTTACCTTAGTCGCCTTTTACGACACCTCGGTAAGAAAAGAGGGCGGTACTATTCTATTCAGCCGGATACCACACGGCGGTTATTACTCATGCAATTATTACATACTTAAGCATATCATAATCTTCCTGCCCTTATCCCACTCGAAGTGGGGTCGACACAACATGTTTATAAACATGTGTCTTCTACACCTCGGTAAGAAAGAGGTATATTCTTAACTGGATACCACACGATGGGTCATCTTACCTTAGTCGCCTTTTACGACACCTCATTAAGTAATGAGAGTGGTCTATTCTACTCAGCCGGATACCACACGGTGGGTCAACTTACCTTAGTCGCCTTTTACGACACCTTGGTAAGAAAAGATGGTGCTACTATTCTATTCAGCCGGATACCATACGTACTTAAGCAAATATGAAAATAAATCATTATTTATAAATATTCGTATGATAAATCTATGTTTTAACCCTGTCTACTACAGGACAGTAGACTACTGTTAAAATCCTGTCATTATATGCTTATATGCTATATTTTTATACTATTTGCGCAAATGGCAGTGCCCTGCCCTGAACTCCAGGGGTCGGGGGTTTCAATTCCCGACGATAGCCAAACAATTTGAGAGGTTCTTCATGTCTGTGTATTCTTCGAGTCTGGGCGTATTAATGTATAAAAACTATAAGCTGTAGGTGTATTTACCAGTTGTCTGTCACATAACTAAATTGTTAAGAGCTTTACTTTTTTTTTAACTTTTTTTTTACTTTAATTATTTACATACTTTAATTATTTACTTACTTTATATATTTTAATTATTTACTTACTCTATGTACTTTCATGATTTACTTACTTTATTCACTTACTTACTTTAAATCTTTACTTACTTTGGGGACAAAGGACCGTGTGTGTCAAAATAATCATATTGCCCCATATAATTCTTAATTAATTTTATGGTTCTAAGTCGTCTTTGAAACATGTCATCACAGTTCATCGCCGTAACGAACAATAAATCAATGAGTTATATTGTGAAATTTTAAATAAAAGTAAAAATAACCCCATCATATACAAAATAACTCATATCTATCCATGGAAATAAACCTATTTTAAGAAACATGTTTCTTAATAGATAAAACAAATTCTCGTAGCTAAATACTGAAAACAACGCTTCCTCCACGGTTCCGCGAATATTCCGACACTCAAACGTGACCAATAACCAATTTCTCAATCTTATTTGCATTAGGCTATTGTCTAATGATTTATGTATGGTACAAGTACTTAAATGTTCAATCTATTGCATTAAAGTTTTTTTTTTAATTACCAACATTAATAACATTGTTAAGTTTAATAGCTCTTTATGGCGTCTACGAAAGGAGTAAAACTGTGGTCAAAAAATGGATCAAGCGCGAATCAACTTGCAGCGAGAACCTAAAACATCATATTACGCGTAAATCAAAATTGATAGAGACATGGAGTAAAAGTAAGTTGTCACATCATGTTATCACTACACTGTAGGGCGCAAGGCGATTTACAATCAGCCGGGACCCTGTCATTACAGGCGAAAACTCTGTATGTTTTATTGGTGGCCTTGGGATACCTTAATGGACATTAGGTGGAGAATACTTCTATGCGTTCTTCTGATCTATAAATTCTTTTTTTAATTCCTCTTTTTTATTGCACAGCTTCGCTTTTTCCATTATTGCAAACCCCAAAGGATCAAAGGAAAACAGTCAACTCGTATAGATCGTGAGCATATGCATGTAATGGGCGTATCCCATGTAACAGCGAAATCAACAATAAATTTTATTTAGTAGTAAATATAATAAAATACATATTAAACTCTGCATATTAAATAAATCTTTAAAAAAGTAAATATGAAATATGTACGTGTAATTTGTAATTTTTAAAATATGTTTGTTTACTTGAATTAATTACCTTATTAGATTTAAATGTAAAAAATGCTAGTTTTAGAACAAATTTCAACCCGCAAATTTGCATTGATATTTCCTACACGTAACTCGGCTATTAATAATATAATCCATTCGTTCCGTCTAGCGTGTAGTGAGAATCACAAATCTAAAATTAGTGTGTTTGTATGTATGTCAGGGGGCCGAGCGCAGTCGGCCGCCCGCCCTAGAAGGGTCAACTTACTGGACAACTGTCCGGTTTAATAAATCATCGATCATACAAAACATCAATTTACTGACAGTAAAATTCTCCGTTATGACCTTTGTCAGCAACGCTTTATTCTCCCTCTAAAGGAATAATTTCTTAACAATAGCATTAAAATCATCTCACAAAACTGCTATCATATTGACATACAAAAGGGTCCTAAAACCTCATATCTACCTAATTTTATAAATGCGAGTCTATCTGTTCATCTTTTTGTAACACTTTGACGGTCTATACGCTGTTTAGCAATATTGGCGACAATTTTGTACAATTTAAGCTTATACGTACAATGAACCGTGTAGGATAAAAAACCCCATTTTCCTCCGGGTATAGGAAAAACATACTACATATTGAGGTAAACTAAAGTTGACAAAACTATGACCTCATAAGAAAGCTCAGATTTGATCAGCGGGCTATGGCGAGCTATGCTCGAAGTATCTCTACGTGATCAAATCAGAAATGAGGAGATTCGTAGAAAGACCAAAGTGAAGGACATAGCTCAACGGGTCGCGAAACTGAAGTGGCAATGGGCGGGGCACATAGTTCGAAGAACCGATGACATCGGAGTCTCAAGGACCAAGGTGTTAGAGTGGCAACCCCGTAATGGAAAATGGAATATAGTCAGAACCCCCACTGGGTTGACAGACGACCTCAACAGGATCGCGGGGAGTCACGAGACATACGTTCAACAGTGGAATTCTATTGGTTGATGAGAAAGAGAGAGAAAGTTAACCAAAAAAATATAAACTAGTAATATGGCTATCAGGTAAATGAAAATTCAATAAAAAGTTTTAATAAATGTAGGAGTAAAAAACACAATAATTGCGTATTGCATGATTCACATACGCGGTTTTAACGTCTGCAATAAACCTGTCGTCATTTGCTAACGACACACACAAAAGCCCATTTTGTCCTTCGTTTCTTGGAAATGAAGAAAGGGAGGTATCACAAACAAAGGTTAACGATATTATGAGGTCGCGTCTGTTTATACTTCCTCGTTTAATTGTTAACAACTAATTTGGGAATCACAAATGGCAAAATATGTGTAATTATTTCTAATACTATACTATTATGTATTTAATCCTGCGAATATTATAAATATTTGTTTATGCGTTTGTACCGCTTTGGCGCTAAAACAAATCATCGGGATTGCACTAAAACCTGCGTACAGTATCTTTTAAGCTAGAATAACACATAGACTTTTATATTTACATTCATAGACCCAGTGAAAAAAAAACTCAATTGTCGATGCTCCTAGGGTGGAACCATGTAGCGAAATTTGAATAATAATAATATTATTAATTAAAAAAGGAAATATAAATTAAACCAATTTTAAGCTTCCATGCTTATTTATTAATATAAACTTTTGTTAAAAAACTTGAGTTAGTAAATTAACTGGAAAAGGTAACATCATATCTTTTAAAAAGCACAGCACAACGAAGAAGACAAAAAAAGAGTGATCTTTACAAGAAAATGTTATTCGGGCTAACTATATTTTAAAATTACTAAACTCTATACAACGCAATAACTTCCCATCAAATGCGGCTCCGTTCTATATTTATCAAAATATGATCGTGAAATTACCACTCGGATATCAACAAATCGGATATGGGTAATAACATTAAAATCGTTTTTGGTATACGACATACATAAGCTACCTTTCCCATTAAGTACAGGACTTAATTACCGTTTACATTACGACTAAGCAGTATGCGTTTCCTGTCTGTGACCAAACATTAATATAAAATCACATAAACCATAATCCAAGCTTTGCAGAACTTGTCACTCTTATACGAAACATGAACATAAAACAAACAACTATTTTATCCATAAGAACTAGTAGCTAGTCCAGTTTTAAAAATAACCCTACCTTGAAAAGCGCTCCAACCAATTATTTTGCTATACTAAATTCGTACCAGTCTTGAAGAAACGCCGTAAATAAAACCACAAATAACAAGTTCTTTAAACATTAAAGATCTGAATGAGTGAGATCTTCATACATTAAACGGGCGTATTATACAAATAGATTCTGTTTTGTTAATCCATTTAAGTAAACGCTGACGCGCACCTGAATTGTCCCGTCCAGTGGAGATGATGAATAAGCGAGGGTGATTTCTGTGAACCTTAATACCGATATGCAAATGTGACTTAAGCTAAATTAGTCACCCGACGTCCATCAGTCTGCCACAATTTATTAAGATTCCCTCTTAGAACACCAGCGCTTTTGAAAGTCAATTGCGTTCGATTCCGTCACAGTATGATATCATCTTGGAAAGTTTGTAAACATTAAACTTTACTGGCGTTCAATATAGCTACCAATGAAAACACCTATAGATATATCCGTTTTGTAAATAAATATATTTAATGTGCGAGGCTAGGGATACCGCAAGCTTAATATTTGTACAAAAGTAATAATAAAATTATTTTGCTATAATCCGCGATGAAGTAAAATAGAAAATATATATAATGCTAAATGTAGAGTGGACAATCGGTTATCATACCTGATACATGCAGGAGTCGTAAAAAACACATGCACAAACCTCCACCACCGCCAACGTGATACACAAGCACTATATACGTTCACTATCACAAACTCAACAATCGTTTCGCCCCGCAACCGAAGCATCGTCAGGAGATAGACTCCACGACCAAAATCGCAAAGCGTGGTCGTGGAGCCTATCTCCTGACGGTGGCGGTGGTGGAGGTTTGTGCATGTGTTTTTTACGACTCCTGCATGTATCAGGTATGATAACCGATTGTCCACTCTACATTTAGCATTATATATATTTTCTATTTTACTTCATCGCGGATTATAGCAAAATAATTTTATTATTACTTTTGTATTATGGATCTCCGCAAAGTAACGCCTAATTCTATAAATTACTTAATATTTGTATTGTGTAAGTCTTTAGTAATGGATATATAAAAATTGAGTTGCTTGATATTTATAAGTATATCGCCTTCTTCGGAAATAGAAAAGGTTGTATATGTGGTTAAGATAACGTAAACAATATAAATAATTTGTATTTAATAAAGATCATGTAGTAAAAAATATCAATAGACATTTCAGTTTATTTACCTTAGGTAACAGAAACTAATAAATGTAGTAGTGCATTAAGTAAATGTGGAAGTCGACTTAAAAGGACAAGTTGTAACAATGCGGAAACTTTTAACCCGTTCGTTGAAGTTAAAATTAGAAAAGCGGGAGAAAAATCTTACCGTTACATTATCCGTACCGTAATGGAATTGATTTACACTTGTATGTTTAGGAATCAGGTGTCTGGTAGAATTTAAAATATTAAAAACAAAACATATAATAAAATTATATATTATTCGTATTACTATACAGCTCTATTGATTACGTTTAAATTTAAGTTAATGAGAAATTATTTTCTTGAAGGCGACCCTTATTAAGATACACATCCGTTTTCACATTAAATGGAAATTTCCGATATTCACACTAAGACAGAAAGCTGTGATAGACGAAAGTTGAAACCGTGTGTTTCCCGAATGAGACATGGGTTCAAACCCCTAGCAGGCACCAAAGAGTTTTTCTATTTAAAACCTATGCTCCAAGTTAAAATTTGCAATTTATCACACGCTTTTGCGTGAATGAAAACATCGTGAGGAAACCTGAATATCTCTATTCTCTATGCTCTAAACCTTTATTCCATAAAAGGAGAGAGAGAGGGCCTATGCCCAGTAGTGGTATAATAACAGGCCGTCACTTTCACATTATGACAACTGTTTTTGAAGTTGGCCATCGTAACCATTCCTATTTATATGTATGATTTGTAACTATAAATTAAACAGGGTCTCATGCACTGCGTGATGAAAACTTATGATACTATCTTCGTCTTTGCTTTCCGTTACAGTAAGCAGACCTTTGTGAAGTAACTGGGGAACGCTAGATCAAACAACGTGTAACAATAGAGCCCATTTAATTCACCTTGGATAAAAAATCGGCAAGTATTGTATGCTCTGGCATTCATCCAAAACTAATATAAATTTGAGTGATGACAAACCGGCCAAAATTATATTGAACACCTAGCCAAGTTGATTTCCTATCATTACATTACTATAACTAGATATAGCTGTCTGTAAACTTTCGTAAACTATGGAAACGTCTATTATAATATAAAAAAATCAAAATGTTGCTTTAGGAACTTTTCTCGCAATAATTTATTCAATTAACTTTTAACTATATTGTATTTCAATAACCTCAATTCAAGTTTCGATTTCCTTGTTTCAATAAATCTTAATACAATAATCCAGCTGCAAGCATATGAAGCATATGTAGCTCGACAAAAACAGCTTATCCGTTAAATCTTATGCGTCAAATCTAGTACGTACGTACGTAGACCTTAATAACGCATAAGATTTGAAGAATTTAAAAAATACTGACATATATTAGGGTATACTAGAGATAAAAAAATACTGTCATATCTAGTGCCTACAGAATAAGTAGTGTATGTATAAATGCATGAATAAATCTTATAACATAAATTAATAAATGTCCGTGTATGTAAATAATATTAAAAATCAAGATAACGGATCTATTGTAGGAGAGACAATTTGTCCACCTTATCTTTCAGGATCGGTAGGGAAAATTATTTAGTACCTAGAAAAATACAGTAAACAATAGGTATGAGTCGCCTACTTGGCCTTATTGAGCATCTAATATCTAAATATAAAAGCATCTAATAAAAGATCAGGATTGAGACAAGCACAGTTTCATACATATATCGACTTACTTTACCTGTGTTTTATCTATGTAGAAAGCGAAACTTAATTCGCAGGAGATAAAAACTTGTATTATGTCCATGTACCTTTGCCAGTTCTGGCTTCGTACAATGAAAAAAAAGATTACTACACGTCATATTTACTTCTAAGAAAAAGAATCTTAGATACGTTCAAAAATGTTGTTACAGTAATAAATATTTGATGCATTCTATATTTACAGTAAAAAATTAACTGTTAGCATTCATGCCCGTTGAAAATGTAAGTACAATATTTTCCAACAAGTTACTTTCAAACAACTAGACCGTGTAGAGATTGTAGTTTTATACAGAATATAAAACTTCGAAATCTAGATATACCTATGTCACCTTGCAACTTAAATTGTGATTATCATTCTCCTGGCCTTATGTGACTAAGTGGAGTAGGCACAACATGTTTTAAACATGTTGTTACATATTTTGGCTAGTTATTTAACGACCGGCCGCCTGCTTGCCGTCAACTTACCTTAGTCGCCATATACTACACCTCCAAAAGAACCAAGGGTAATCTATTCTACTCAGCCGAATACCACACGCAACTTAAATTGTAATTTAGATAGAAAAATCTAATCCTTTGCTCTGGTAGATTGTGAAAGAAGTATAATTAATAAATCGATGCGCTTTTGAGTTTATAATGTTGAGATGCAATAAAAATGCTATACTGTTGCCTTACTTTACATTCCATGATATCGAGGTTAACTCAAATGTAGTACTACAGTTAAACAACGAAAGTACTAAATCAAGGTGATTACGCGAACACTAACAATGGATTTAAACGATAAATGAATACAAGACAAGGTTGAAAGTGTTTCATGACATACACTCACGCTATGGAATATAACAACTCAGCATGCGAGGTTGTTGACTGAAAGTCTATGACCGCAATATTTTCCCATAAACATACCTTTTATTTCAACCATAATTCATTACACCACCTTTATTATTTACGATATTTTACGTTTATATTATTGCATATACGAGACTTTTTGACGCTCATGATACTCGTTACAAAAGTTTAAGATTTGTTGAACTTGGTTGGGTTTGTGTAAAAATATTCAGTTATCAATTGTATGTTTGCCTTACATATAATATACTTTTTTTTAAACCGGCTTATGTAAAACATTTAAGATCGTTTAAACTATAATTCTCCTGCCCTAACCCCACTTTAAATGGGGTCGGCACATGTTATAAACGTTTGTCATATGATTTGGCTAGGTATTTTACGTTCGACCCCGCCTGCCTGACGTCAACTAACCTTAGTCGCCTTTCACAAAACCTCGGTAAGAAAGAGGGTGGGCTATTCTATTCAACCGGATACCACAAGGCGGTTAAAATCGTTTGAACCAATTAAGATTATTTAAAACATCAAATAATGAAAATATTAACTTTAAAAAAATGTACAAATATAAGAGGTACAAAGGTCGCCTTTTGTAATAGACGAGATAAGAAATAATGCGAAGCTTCGACCCGCCACACATCAAATGCAAATTGCAGACCTCAAAAAGTCCATACATTTGCAGATTACTTAGAAAATTTTCCTTTAACAGTGCGAATACGCGGTTCGAAATATAAACGAAGTACATAAATTTGTAAAATAAATAAAAATAAGAGTAAATATTAAAAAAGTAATTTTATATTTCAAATCTCGACAAATAATTAATGCACCAATATCCTTTTATTGGCCTCTAAAATTAAAGCAGTAGTCATAAAAAAAATTCATTTTTAAGTCCTGTTATAACACAAGGTAAAACAGTTTATCCAAGATAATGCAAAAGATAATGTCTAGGCTAAGTAATTTATTAAATTTCGATATTAAAAAGGTCAATAGTAGCAGTCAATAAACTTTTAACTGTTGCATAAGGTAATAAGTGTAATTAAATTCTGTCATAAGTAAAATAACCAAAAATTATTTACTATGGTTTGGAGGCACACTAAATACGTGGAGCTTTTAATCATTAGTTTAGGAATTCCATTTGAGAAATTCGCTTTCTTCAAATTTTTTTATATACCTATATGATCAAAGACGAATCTTGAAATCAATAGGTACTGGTATTAGTTTTGAATGTATCTACGTGATTCCAATCATTTCGTCAAGCACATCATTCAGTCCACATAACTAAATGCGAAATGTCAAGTCGAAAATGAGCTTCAAATTATTGATTCTGCCTTGAAAGACGCTGTTTTAGTAGACCCTTCACAAGTGCCTTCTATTTTAGAAGAGTTCAACGAAGACTCTTATTGAACTAGCATGAGACCGTGTGACGTGTGAATCTCTTAAAAAGAAACATGTAATGCAGCAGATATCCATCGATTGACTAAATAAATAAACGTTCTGTATGAACAGTTTTGAAAGCGCGCTATCGCGATCTATGAGTACGGCATTAATACTCGTAGAATCAACTTCTACAGACATCGATTAGTAAGAGAGAATTACATACAGTTTCATGCTTCGCAATATCATTGCGTTTAGCGTATTTACATTACATCCATATTCAATAAACTTTCGTACAAATTGAAAATACAGCACGTGATGGAAAATTATTGGTTTCGAATGCATTACAATATTTAAACGCGAGCGGTTAAACATTTAATGGTTAAGTCAGATGTGTGGAACCTTCGAGCAGAAAGAGGTCATGGAGAAATAATATAAATATTAAAACCGACAATGTAATTAATAGCTATTTTAAAAACAGGGGTTCACTTGGAATTACCAAAACTTTTATTAAATAAAATTTAAATAAAAATAAAACAGGTGACAGTTTGAATAATCATTAAGTTCTTAGTGTCTAGTTAACTTTACATTTATCGAAATTTTATAATTTAATGTCCAAGTAATTGCTTTGATATTAAGTAATAAAAGTAAAACCTTTACAATGTTATAGCCGCATTCTTTAAACAAGTTTTAAGGTAAGATTAAGATTATTAAGTTTGGATATCCAAGGAAACCGTAAATATCAATTTTAAGCTCTATATTTCAGATAAACTAATAAACAAGTAGCGATGTTCTTCAATCTTACTTCAGCCCAACGATCTCTATTATCATTGAAGAGAAGGATGCGATGTTAGTCTTAGCAAACTGTTCAAATACTAGGACTACTAGATATTGCACATATTCTAGAAATTGCCTATGGATTTTCAAGTTACTCCACGTTATTTTCCTTTATCGTAAATATGAGCATACTGTACATAACAATAAAAATATATATCTATATATATAAAAGAAAGTTGGTCTTAGTTACACTATTTATAACTCAAGAACAGATGAACAAATTCGGCTGAAAATTGGTGGAGAGGTTGCTGAGGACCAGGAGACGGACATAGGATACTTTTTATCCCGTTCGACCGCATTTATTTTATCCCGTCAAGTCACTATAAAACGTGGTATAGCAAAAACGACTATTGACATGGAAAAACAAAACATAAATGACAGCTAAACGTAATTTAGTCTTTGGATAAGTATGGTAAAAATATGACAATTATCAAAATAGTAGTAGCTATAAACGTTACTACATAGTATAAAACAAAGTCACTTTCTCTGTCTGTCCTTATGTTTAAAACTACGCAAAAGATTTTGAGGCGGTTTTTTTAAGTATATAGAGTGATTGAAGAGGAATGTTTATATGTATAATAAAATTCAATATGGAGTAGCGAAATACTGTGATTATCACTGAGTGACATAGGCTATATGCTTTATACCCGTCCAAAGCTGGGGCGGGACTCCTAGTCGTTAATAAAAATAACACATTCTCTTAGTGAAAACTCATATGTACTTGCTTTAAGTTCGAACCTACGGAAACTTTGTAAGGGTCAAGTGTTCCCAACGTTCGCCTATCAAGGCCGTATTTGACACGAAACTGATGCTTAGATCATTAAAACCAGTTCTTTGTGAGATGAAGGTATTTTTTTTAATAAGTGTTATTTTCTGTGGGATATATTAGTCGAATTTAAATTTAGCAACAAAGGATAATATGTGAACCCAATTAAAATAATTTTCATCTAAATCTTTGGTAGATTTAGATGATTTTGACTGTTATGATTAATTGCGTTTTTTAACAAGTAATTCAAGTCATTCTGATGATGAAGTTAAAGATGAGAATAATAGCCTACAATAATAATGGTAATTACCTCCATGTTTTGTTCTTAATAATATCTTTGTAGTATAAAATCATCACCAAAAGTAACTGGATGCAAAAGTTCAATGAAGCTAACTACAGGGTACACCTCTTTCTAGTGAGTTGTTCTTAGTAGAGCTAATAACTTTAACACATAATAATTGTTACTTTAGTGCCCTAGATGATAATGTATTCACTGATGATCACAATTAACCCACATATAAAATATAAACATATTTTCCAACTAAGTAATGTTAAAGAACTCTCAATTATTAAAAATGGTGAACTTTTAGTTTTTCCATTTAAAATGTATAACTTAAAACAATTATAACATTGCTTTATGAAATCTACAATAATTACTGAAAACAGAAAACAAGGAAAGTGGTCTGCTGTATTCAATAAATAGCATTGTGTTAATTTATGATTAACAAGTTCACATATGAATAGCAAAATACTAACTTCTATTATCAATGGAGTAAACTTTAACATTTTACTCTTCCCCGCGCATCCTTTTTATCAGTTTCATAAAAGATTATTTCTAGTATTGTGTATATGAAATTAAGGATTATTATTATATAAAGGGAAAATTGTTTGTTTTTTAAGGTCGATTAAAAAAAAATATTTGGGAATTTTTAATGAAACTAACCTCGTCCGTCCACAAACATTGGTCCCAAATTGTGCTAACTCATATCATACAGCGGGTTCAATCCAATCACAAGCACTTCACCAAATCCAAGCCACATTTTGTTGGTTCAAACGTTGGCCAAACACAAACAACGCAAATAAACGTAACAACGACGTGCGTGTGCCCAGAAGCGCGTTATATGTTAGACTGGCGTTCTCCATTAAATCCAACCGGTCTCTTTCGTATATTAAGTGGCAAAAACCAGATCGTTACGGGACACTTTTTTAGCAAAATTTAAATAAACATTTGAATAATTAAAAGTTTATATAACGTATTCACATACACTGATTAGATCATAAAAGTAGTTTCGAAGTTACTTTATTTTATCATAGCGATGAACTTACTTCCAAGTTAGGTTATTTCCATATTATTTAATGTTCATCATGTTTTCCTTTAACTTAACGAATAATGAATTTGCATAAATTTAAAAAAAACCTATGCCAGCCCGGTGATTGAGCCCGCGTTATCCTGGTTAGGGTTACATACCATCACCATTTGGGCACAATATGAAACGATACAAGTTGTAATAAATCAATCCCAAATAACATATATGTACGAAACTTACTCTCTTAAAACCTACTTCACGCATAAACCTTTCGTGTTTCAAGAAAATTTTACACTAACTATCAGTTCATCGGAACTATTATATAAAACATACTGTCGTATTTGTCAGTTAAAATGATAAAAATCTCATTCACTACATTACAAACTTATTTGCAGATAATTAACAGGTGAAACAAACGATGACGTTCAAACGTACAATTTTCTCCGATATACCTAATGCAATTTGTTGTCTTTGCACTTTAAATGCAAAATAAAGCAAATAATTGTAATTGCAATCACGTATGTTTTCCCTTCAGAAACGCGTTCATCGAACCGACGTGGAAAGTCGAGATAAGAACTGACAACTAATGCTTTTTAGATTGATGTGACAGGCTTTGTTATTTAGTTCCTAGTTAACCACAAGAGACTTTGAATATTGTGATTTGTAACAGTGAATTAGAACCTAAACCTCGGGATATCCTCTAATATATACGGAGGTACTAATGGGAAGAATTAATTTTAGATTTTGTTTTAGTAGTACTATTTATTGTATATTTATTAGATGCATTTATTTTTGAGCTTAACCTTGCCAAGCTATCTCTTGGAAATGCATCAGAAATAATAATATGCATTTGTAAGCGGATATGAATGAAGCTATTGTGGTAGGAAAGTTCAAGCAATGAAAGTATTTTATGCGTCATGTTATACCATATAATTCGAATTAATAACGTTAATCAAATTAAATTGGTCAGACATTTCTGTTATTTGTCATATATATTCACATACATGGCATACATCTTCATGACATATATATATATATATATATATATATATATATATATATATATATATATATATATATATATATATATATATATATATAGATTTTAAATAACAACCTCTTATAGTTTTCATCAGGGTAAATCTGAGTGGGAAGTGAAAATAAACCTTTGATGCATGTTAAAATTTTCTGACGCTATAGGATTCCTTGCAGGCCATGTAGAGACCTATGTGGTATAATAAATTTAGTCGACTACGATAGTATGGCATGAATATATCTAGAAGAAACCAATTTTTAAGTTTGGGACGTCAATGAGAGATGAGCCTGAATTTGAACTTGTAATGATCGTTCCCAGATGCATCACTAACTCTGATTAATATTTATATACTTATGGTCGCTGAGTTTTAGAGTTTCTACGCTCCACTGTCCCCATTTCGCGCCATTGTCAATGTTTCTGCTTGACTATCCCGCCTGGCGACAGTGAAAACAGTTAAAAAAAGGCGTTAAGTTTGACAAATAACTGTGACTATTTTCAAACTTCAGGGAAGTATGAGCGGCATCTAGAGAACTAATTTGGGAAACTTGCAAAGTATAATTCGAAAGTGTCATAAAAAAACTGTATCATATAATTCGCGAGTCGAGAACTATAACATCTTAAAAATGTCACGCAAAAAATTCAAAAAAGCAGAAACACACATAGCTCGACGAATTCAGAAGGTGAGGTGGAAATTGTCGGGCCATGCAGATTGAATAACTGAAGGACATTTGGGTCCCAAGGTTTTGTATTAGGGAAATTATACAGAAAGAAACAAGTTGACATCACAACCACTAGATAGACGACAACCTCTATAAAGTTACACATGTCCCTTAATTGATTCTTTATTTAATAGTTCATAAACGCCGTGAGGTATCCGGCTGAATAGAATAGTACCACCCTCATTTCTTACCCAGGTGTCGTAAAAGGCGTCTAAGGTAAGTCGACCCGCCGTGTGGTAACCGGCTTACTAGAATAGACCAACTTCATTTCTTACCAAGGTGTCGGAAAAGGCGACTAAGGTAAATTGACACACCGTGTGGTATCCGGTTTAGTAGAATAGACAACCCTCTTTCTTACCGAGGTGTCGTAAAATACGACAGAGGTAAGTTGAAGTCAGGCAGGCGGCCGGACGTAAAAACGCAGCTAAATCATGTGACAGCATGTTTATAACATGTTGTGCCGACCCCACTTAGAGTGGGATAAGGGCAGGAAGATGATGATTTTATATTTAACAAAACACAAATAGGCATTTGTAAAGGAAATCAAACGGACATGAATACCTGTCTTCTAATTAGGATGCACCTTACCTAGACCGGATACAAATTGAACAAAGCACTCCCATAAAGGTCATCCGTGTACAACAATCCTCGTCAAGGTCTATAACGTATTATTACCACAAACCAATATAGATCGTACTACCTTGTAATAAATATTACAATATATATTCTTAATTTGACCTCACACGTACAACATATCGCATTTCAATATAATTTAGACGAGCTTTCTGACGCAGCAGTGGGAGAATTCTGCACTATTATAGCATTCCCTATTGATTTAGTAAAAAAGGAATGATTTTACCATAATATTATTGATTTTATGCGTGAATATGCTACTAATATGTAAAAGAAAGAGCAAACGATGTTGTTAGACGAACAAAAATATTGAGTCTCCGCCGATCTTTCTACCTTATGGTCTTAGATCATAAGAAGTATCATTCTCGCCCCAAGAATAATCTAAGAGAAGAAAGGCGTCTAAAAGTGATAGTCACACTTGATACCATAATAAAACGAGAAGGATTTTTTTAAATATTAGATGTTTTATTTAAGATGATTTAGTGTAATTTATAGAATTAGGCGTTGCAGAAGTTCATAATACAAAACTAATGAAAATATTATTTAGCTATAATCTGCGATAAAAGAAAATATACAGAATTTGTAAAAATTCACATAACAATACACCAGCACTGTACACATTTACCACCACAATCTCAAGAATTGTTTCGTCCCGTAACCGAGACATCGTCAGGAGATAGACTCCACTACAAAATCGCAAGCGATTTAGTCTCTTTAGCACTATTTTAACATAACAAAGTCAGTCAGTAAGTGATAACTTAATGTACAAACAGGTGATATCTGCCAAAAAATTGAAACTTGACTAGAATAACATATTTTGAATACAACAAATCCTAACTTAAATTTTCTCATATGAGTTCACGATCAAGAGCAACCTCAAAATAAACGCAGTAAATTCATGGTGACATTGTATCTATTAACGGAGCATATCAAACGAAATCATAAAACTAAATAGTTATCTTCCAAAATAGTATAACACAATCTCATAAACTAACAGGCAAATAAAAATAGGCACACTACGATTACGTCGTCACGCTCAATCAGAGATTTGGAACGAATTCTTTAGCTTTCTCGCAAAACTCATTTATATAGAAATTTACAGAAAATAAATATACACTAAACTAAAATTAGGAATATAGTATTTGTGAGGTTATCTCTAATTAATAGTAGTTTGAAAGCGTTAATAGTGTTCTAACGCAAAACAACCGGAAGCCATTTGTGACGCGTAAAGAATGTTCGTAAATACATTGACAAGTGCATATCCGTTAGTTCCGTATGGATTCACGTATGTATAAAATGATACGATCCATTTTGACCTGTAACGTTATATAGCATAAGAGTCACTGGTCAATCCATTAGACAATTCCGTTTATGTGACAGCGATAACCCCATTAATGTTGGTTATTCTCTAGTTAATATAACATCTGATATATAATAAAAGAATATATATTGTTAATATAACAACTGATGTTATATTTCATTTAATTACAAATATGCAATATTATTTACTAACAGAAATGACAAGGACAAATTAACATTCTGATTAAAAAAAGAATAACGTATGCAATTTTAAACTTGGAATTCCACGTAAAATTTTAGCGTAATAATGATTTGAATGCTATTTTTATGTATTGTAAGTATAAAATTCGTAATTCATATCGCTCATATTGTAAAACGCCTGTCAAACAAAATTAGAAATCTTATAATATACAATAGATATAACACAAAAAGTTTCATACTATTTAATGCTTAAATGCTACTGTAGGTATTTAATAATAATAGTTTAATATTTGTCATTTAAACCTAAAAATCGTATATCTATGTTCAAGTCACGTGAGGTATTAAGCCTAAAAGTAAATAGTAAGCATATCCGAAATAGAAAATAGTCCTTATATCATGCTCCTGTCCGTATCCCACTTGAGTCCGAGTGGAGTCGACATAACATGTTATATGTTGTCACATGATTTGGCTACGTATTTTACGACCTTCCGCCTACCTGACGTCAAGTTACCTTAATCGTATTTTACGACACCTCGGTAAGAAAGGGTGGTATATTTTCCCCAACCGGATACGGAACGATAGGTCAACTTAACTTAGTGGCCTTTTACGAAAGCTCGATAAGAAATGAGGGTGGTCTATTCTACCTAACCGGGTATCACACAACATGTGAATATTATATCGAATAAATATCATGTAAAACCAGAAGTACATTTTTGCGAAATAGAAAATAGTCCCTACATATTATAATATGTATTATATTCTCCAAGCACTAGTACACAAACATTTAAAAAAATGTTACAGGACCACGTGCAACAGCAATCCATTACTACAATTTCAAAGAAACAAGTTGAAGTTAAAAGTGCAATGTAGTCTCGGTCCGCCGCTCTCGTCTAACGCACAACATACATATGCATGGCGTGGAAACCGGGCTTTCTTTGCACTGAGATCGTTGATTAGAATTTCGCAGATCGAATCACTTTGTTTATATCCAACTACGTTGTCAGAGAATCATTTTATAGTAGCCTACAAATGTTAGATTGTAACAAATTTATTTTGCTATATTAACATCTACTTGAGACTTTCCCTGCGTAAACTTCTATACCGAGATCCCTTAACTCTCTATGCCATAAAAAAACGAAATAGTGAAATCGATCTGTGCCTTTTTGTGAAAGAAGAACAAACGGATATCACTTCTTTTTCTTCTTCTTCAATCGATGGACCACTACTGGACATAAGTCTTTCCAAAGGATCTTTCCAGGATTCCACAATCTAATAACGCTTGACTCCAGCAGCATTTTGAAGATCATTAATCCAACTCTTTGGGGGTTCTTCTACGCAACGTATTCCGGTGCGATGTCGTCATTTTAGCACCATATTCCCATCGGTTTTTCGTACTATATGCTTGTCCATCAACTTTTTCGTACATTAGCTTTGCTAGACGCTTGAATTATATCACTAACTGTAGTTCTACAGATCTCCTCATAACTGATTCTGATCATGAAGATACCTCAAGCACACGTCGCTCCATCGCATATTGTGTGGTTTTGAGCTTTCTTATGACACCATAGTCAGCAACAAAGTTTTGGACCCATATATCATCGGGGTTGACAGTGATACAGAGAAAAGAGACACATAGATAAATACAATAATTTGCACCCAAATACCGTAATAGTCGGGGAATAAAGTTCGTCGACACTATAGGTATCAGACACAAGCATCCGCACTAAACACTTATATCAGGCATCCTCAAGTTGACTGTTCAACTTCAAAAAGGTCGCAGTAAAAATCCCTGGAAAATACCTATTAACCTTATTTGGTGCAACAGTAAGTAGTAAATATTAGGTACAGGATCGTAAATGTTAGAGGAACTTTTGTTCGTTTGTTCTACCGTGGCTGAGCCATAATGCATGCACGTGCTAACTCAATCGACACCGTTGTCCTTATCCTGACACACATACGTCGATAATATGCTCGTTTAATATTCAACCGAGAACACATAAGTAATTAGGAACATATAATTCGTTTCCGTCGTAATCTCCAAATTGCGCAAAGAATACTAAGTACTTGGCTCGATGCAGACGGGTTTTTATGTTATTTTTTGCTGCAGATAGAGTATAATTTAAGCATTATTGTTGTAGATTTACTTTAATTAATAAAACCCTACTATGCATTTAAATTTAATTCATCATCATCATCATCCTCCTGCCCTTATCCCACTATAAGTGGGGTCGGCACAACATGTTATAAACATGCTGTCACATGATTTGGCTGCGTTTTTACGACCGGCCGCCTGCCTGACGTCAACTTACCTCTGTCGCATTTTACGACACCTCGGTAAGAAAGAGGGTGGTCTATTCTGCTTAACCGGATGCCACACGGTGGGTCGTCTTACCTTAGTCGCCTTTTACGACACCTCGGTAAGAAATGAGGTTGGTACTATTCTATTCAGCCGGATACCACACGGCGTGCATTTAAATTTAATTCAAATTTCTAAATAATAAAAATTAAAAGATGTGATAGAGACCTCTGTGTAAAGGACATGTTAACCTTCGCACAGTCTTTTATTAACAACTTATTATATATATATATATATATATATATATATATATATATATATATATATATATATATATATATATATATTATTTTAGTACATAACAAAAAATCTTTTCTGGCTATCGGAAACGCTAAATAGTAAATATTTTTTCAGAAATCCACGTATATACACGACATAGCAATGTTGAACAAGTATTTTTACAACATTTATTTATTTGATTAAGAATTGTCTACAGTCATCAAAATAACAAGCTGTCTTCCGCGGAATAATAAAATTATACAATTGTTTTTATTGCGATGATGATATTCATACACGAATACACGGTACCTACAAGAACATCTAGTCTCTTCGTAATCACATCCGTTCAATTGGTGTAATATACTCAAAAATAAACATTATTACACAATGTTATAAGGTCTATATATACAGACGATTTACAATTTATATCTTTGGCATATGTTTTCCAGATATAAGAGTGCACACATTGATATTAAAAAACATAATGCGTCAAAGAAGAAAGCCCTCACCTTTAAACATTGAAATAGCTACGCAAAATAAACGAGCACGGAAATAGAGTAGGCCGTTACATTTATATAGATCAATGACTTCGCGAATACATAGCAACGGCACTTATAAATATCTGTGATTCGACAAGGCACAGTTTGCAAATCGCAGATGGACATAGTAAAATAAATAATATGTCGATTATGAACCACAGTTGCGTTTATCGCACACTGTATTCACAAAGGCTATATACATTGAACATACTTCTATAGGAACTGATGTGCCTACTTGATATTTACAATTTATCAAACGCATTTTTCTAAAGGATTATACCATGTAGAGCATATCTATGGAGAATTCCTGGGATATGTGTTATGTACCAATCCATGTTGGAACAGCATGGTGAGTCTAAGGTCCTTCTCTCCAGAAGAGGAGTTATGGGACAGTCTTGCCCTTGTTATGGGGCAGTAATAGACCGTTACTTTACTACTGTATACATTTTAAAGCGCTGAACTTATGTACTATATAAAGTAAATATAGAGTTTGGCAATGTTAGTCTCACTCTAGCATTTTCCAGGTAATCAAGCGAAATAATACTGCTGGCAGACAAGATATAGGTGCCAGAAGTATAAAATAAAAAGAAATCCCTTGACATCACTAAGATACTATTAGCTTTACGGAGAGATTTGCAAGTGATTCCAAATAAAATATTTTAAAGAGTATTGGGTAAGGTTCTTAATGAGATAATGAATGCCATCATCTTTTAAAATTCATTAAACTTTCTGACCACGGAGAAGTAATTTAATCAATATCTATCCGTAATCATTTTAAATTAAAAAATTTTACGTTTACTAATATGTGCGATTTTCTTTTTATATACAAGAAGCAGATATATTGCTCAATAGAAATCCATTACATTGAGGAAGAGAAAATGGTATTTAATCTCAAATCTATAAAGAAATGTCAATAACAAATTTCTGTCCCTACACATATACGACCTTCACCTAACGGAAATTGTAAACGCAATAAACATTAATAATGCAACGACTTAAATTTATTCGTAAAACCTTATAAATAAATAAAATCCACTTACACATCGTTAATAATTATCGTTTCACTTGTATAGTTCAAACTGGTGTTTGAACTAAATGTTTTGTTTGTCTATTGTAAGAAAAGATTGGGCCTGATTCAGGACAATTAGGTGAAATGTTGCTTTAGATCACTTAGATTATTGTAAGCAATTATTTGTTTTGATACACGATAGCCGGACTGCGTGATAAAAAGCGACTTCCTAAAAAGAACTTAAATAACTAATTCTTCTTTTCTAACCATAACTTATATAGCAGTTGTTATTTAAAGATATTTTTTTTATGTTTCTTTAAACATATTGAATTATTTGAACAAGTTTACTTTTATAATTATACTTAATTATAAATTATGCTAATGCTGGTAAAATTTAAACGACGATATACGTCAATATCGATTTTATTTTCAAACAACTCGTCCTACTAAAATAATTTGACTGCCTTTTGTTTTATAGACTCTTGTAAATAGGCCATCGTCTACGTCTAAAAACTATCAGCTGCACCTATCAGCAATATTTTTAGACAGTAGAAAACAATGGAACCTTAAAGAATTGCATGAATGTAGCGTGCCGATACGGTGTTTGCCGATGAAACAATCGTTTGCTCGGAACAGTATTTATAAGTATTACAGCCCTTATGGATCATGTAATAAGAGTTACTGTTTCTTTGCAAGACAGTTCTGAACAGTGTTAGCACCGTTATTAATAAAAAAAGTTAACTTTTCATACCGTACGTCGACGTAGAACGGTAACCTATGAATATTTATTTGTTTTCTACATAACACATCACATTTATTTAATATAATACTTTTACATAAACGTTGTATAATTCATTTATAATATAAAGACACAGCTTACTGCATTAATCAAACATAATCTCACTAATGAAATTACATGACAATTATGACGAAATTATGGGTGGTTTTCCTGTACTCAATTATTATTAGCTATAAACTTCAGTGATATAAAACCATAGAGTTATTCTACATAGAGAATGGCAGCCATAGAGAGGCCTGTAAGCGACAATGATCAAAAAAATTATGAGAGGGAAGATGAAAATCGTATACTTCATCTTCGTCTAATCACACATAACAAAGAGAAAGAGGTGATCAACCACATTTGCTGTTTATTTCTCTTTATTGTAAGTACCTGGGTGACCAAGCCATGCTCGGTAATTTTTTAAAGATATAATAAAATGCAATTTTAAAAAAATAAAAAGAGAAAGAAAGCACTGGGTGACAAGTGGGGATCGATCCCAGGTTTTGAACATTTTTGGTCCGCCCGTTACCATTGTGCTATCACAGCTTTGTATTTGACAGCTCTAATTAATTTTTGCATTCAATTCTACATTTTAGCATTTTTTGAATGCCCGAAAACAGGTTAAATAAATGTCGTTAAATAAAATCTAGGTAGATCGACTTTTCCCCCCAAAACCCCCTACATGCTGATTTTCGTGAAAATCGTTGAAGCCGTTTTCCAGATTAAGAAGTAATTAACTCATTTAATGAATAAAGCATTAAAAATTAATATTTTTTATTCATTGTATTTTAGCCCGAAATTAAAGTAAAAAAAATTATACGTTTTTGTTTCATTTTTTTAAATATTTTCAATCTTTAGTGATCATTATGATGCTCAATATAAATAATGCTGCGAACAATGAATAATGTTAATTTCTGAACTTTAAAAGATAGGCAATGAACCGTTGAATTAAACAGTACAACACTATCAGGGATGGAAGTTATTAGAAGAAACATATGTACAATTCATATAATAATAGTCAATCTGATCAAGTATAAAATGGATTTTTAGTAAGCTATTTCAGTTTTTAAAAAAACGAAATTACTAATAAAGTAAGTAAATCTCATAATATTTAAACACTATAAATATCCTGCAAAAAATTTTTTTTTTTTTAATGTATTAAGCATATTAAAAATAACATTTAGAGAACTCAATGATCCAAATAAATGGTTGCTTCATCCCATAAAATGAGATATGCTACCAATAAATGAAATCAGTTCTTAATTGGTTTGGTAGCGTGACGAAACTCTCAGACGTAAACTAATAAAAATGAGTTTGTATATTTTATGATAGGTTTAGAACTAACCCAAATTCCATTCACATGAAGAATAAAAATCTGACATTTAATCGTTAATCGAAACACTCTTAAATATTTGTAATATTTGATAGTATTTGGATTAACGAACCGATTTTATCTTTTTATAAGACAAAGTAATATATATGTGTGGTATCCGGCTGAGTAGAATAGACCACCCTGATTTCTTACCGACGTGTCGTAAAAGGCGATTAAGGTAGGTTGACCCACTGTGTGAAAACCGACTGAGTAGAAATAGACCACCCTTTTTCTTACCAAGGTGTCGTAAAATACGACTGAGGTAAGTTGACGTCAGGCAGGCGGCTGGACATAATATACGTAGCCTAATCATATGACGTTATGTTTATAACATGTTGTGCCGACCCCACTTGGAGTGGGATAAGGGCAGGATGATGAGAAAATAAAGATAAGCTTATATTTTTATTAAACAAGTCACACTAAATAAAAAATGATAACAGTTCATCCAATTGTGGACGAAAATGTGTAGACTAAGGCCAGTTCTCCTTAAAGAAATTTAATAATAATAAATAATAAGGAATATTGTCAACAGTAAAACTTGACTTTGCCAACTTAACACTCCCAAAGTTAAACAGGCACAATATTTTAGAATCGCCGCACGCACCTCGACGGATGTATACGAATACCTAACAGAATTGGCCCCTCTACGCCATAACTCAGTGTAATTTTCTCTGAAAATTGAGTTAAGGAACCGACAACTCAAAATAGTATTGAGTTGAGAAGGGTAAATGATAAACAACCACAAATATAAGTGGTATACCAGTCTGTTTGTATTTTACTAATACAAGAAACAAACGGAATTCATAAAGTAACATTAGGTCTCTCAATTTCCGGTGATTCCGTTTGCGTATTGTACATATTTTATATATGTATATACATATCTTTGAGTACATTGTCAGTCCAGTCAAATTCCAAACTGTATCTACCTACAGATTACCATAAATTTTGTATTAAAAAATAGCAAATACGCGTTAACGTTTTTTGTAATAATAATTTTTAAGCTTTTGAAACTTTACACTTACAGCTCTTACAAAGAATCCGAATCGAGTCTCTAGCTTTCAAAGTCTTCCGTAGACGCATATTGTATCCATCCAATCACTAAGTACAAAACCTCCTCTCTCCATTAAAGGGCCAGAACTACTAAAATTATATTATACGCGAGACAAACTTGAAATCATAATCATTTTCTTGCCCTTATTCCACTCTAAGTGAGGTCGGCACACCAAATCCCTGGACACTACATTTATTTTGAATGCAATTTATACACATTCGAATTGTATAGGTGGATGAAATATTTGTAAGATTATTTATTCAAATTCAAATTCAAATTCAAAATATTCTTTATTCAAATAAACTTGTAAGCAAGTGCTTTTGCATCGTCAACTCTACTGCTGGTTCGGAAAGCTGTTCCTACCGAGAAGAGCCAGCAAGAAACTCGGCGGTTGCTCTTTTTAAAAAATACAATTCTTAATGCTAGTTACATTTAATGTTTCTATCTTGTACAGGGTCGAACAATATTTATATCCACGCATTTTTATCGTCTAAATAATCCTCAACAGTATAGTAGGCTTTCTGTATCAGCCTCTTCTTAATAGTGTTTTTAAACTGCTGTAATGGCAAAGTTAAAATTGATTGTGGAATTTTATTATAGAATTATATAAACACATGGCTTCTTTTACCTTGGAATTATCATGAAATATTTGGTAGTGCGTTTTCTTATTTACTAAATTAAAACCCGTTTAACAGAATAAGTTAATTATATGAATATAGATTAGAGTCATTGGTCGTCGCTGTCGTAATAATTCGTGAGTGACACATAAATTAATAAAATTATCTGAAGTGGTTTGACAATCTGTACAAGACGAACTTTCACATGACCAATGCGTCAAGTTACTTTTATTCAAAATATAACTGGGAACGCTTTAATTGTTAAAGGGTTCTGCAGAATAATTATATTAGATAGTGCTAAAAGTGTCTACATAACCAACGGAGACTATCAATTAACTGCTTAAGTTATTTCAAGAAGTCCTTACAAAGGTTAAATGCTACTCACTGATTTATTCGATATCACTTAGTTTTCAAGGTGTCAAGCTGCGGAATGATTTACCAGTATCAATTCGCAAATCTCTTTCCCTATCGGCATTTAAGTCACTGATTGGAAAATATTTGTCTCAATTAATTAATTAATTTATAAATTAAAAAGTTATGTTTACTATCTATATTGCATCATTGTTTTTTTATGTTTTGTGGTATCTCGAGTGCGAATATTAATCTAGGTACATACTTTCTTGTCCTGTTCATTTTGCTACTTAAAATTTGCCTGGAAAAGATCCTTTTTAAGGATTAGTTGGTCTTTGTACATGTGCTATTTTTGTTTCTTTTTCTTTTCTAACAATATGTATGTACAATTCAGAAATAAATAAGGTTCGATGTAAGCGCGTCACCGTTACTCAAGTTAAGGATGAACTTAAAACTAAGGGCTCCTATAAGTTCTCTAAAGCTATGGATCCGCTGATATTTATAATTCATCATACGCTTTACGGTAAAAGGAAAAGATTATGATGAAATATCGCTATTTCCTGGCATGAGTGTAACCTGCCAATCGCATTGCTGCAGCGTGTTAGGTCTAAGCTTTATACCTTTTCTTCAAGGTGAGAGGTAACTGGTAGTGAAATAATTGTAGTAGCAGGCAGGCCATTACTTCATTTTTTATAAAATCCTTTATACAACTTTTATAAGATTTTTATAAAATTCTTTCATGGGATTTTATAAAATTCATCTTGAAACTAAAAGTTAATATGTACTTTTTGAAACCATTCAAGATATTTTTCAACTTGTATAAATGATATCATATTTAAATACAAACAATCAAGTTATTTAGTTAAAGAAAATTAATTATTTAGATATTTCTATTTCACATACCTATAGAATAGACAATTATCAGCAGGTGTTTTTTATATTCTTGAAGAAAAAAAGATCGTCTTTTTTATCCTGTATCGTAGCTCGGTATATAAGCTTCAATTTTTCAAAATCATCAAACTGGTTTTCAACAATTTTTAAAATTTTAACAAAAACAGTGTTGAAAATAGCAAAAAAAAATAATTTGAAGTCGATATCATTACCTAGATTAATTTGAAATTATACTATTAATTAATTAGTTATATAATTTAATTTAATGTCATCTAAGGTAAATGAGCGAACTCTGACATTCTCTTGTTTTACGAGTTAATTAAAATCTTGAGTGAAAATAATAAATTCAATAAAAACAATATTAAACGATACAAAAATATTGATAAAAATATTTAAGGTATCCTAATATTAAAATGCTACACCCACAAATATTCGCTGACGTTTATACATTAAAATAATAACTGTGTCAACTACCCAACTTTATATTAGTTTGTCACTAGGCTATAGCATATAAATTAAATATCTCATTCTAAATTATCAAGGTCAAGAAGTAACAACCCAATTCCATATTTCTTTAATAATAGGCTTCAAATTGAATATTTCATTCTCACCTTTGAAGGTCAAGACGAAGAAAAATAAAACTATAGGGGCAGGCTTGACGTAGATTTGACTTTCGACCTAGGACACTACGCCAATGTGAATTTAAAAATTACACAAATCGCAGCAATGATAATGAACCATAATTATCATGACATATAATAAATAAACCATAGTAATCATGAAAAGGAAAATATCACAACGAAATTTTGGCTGACCCTAAGCTCATGATGAACTGTACATGTAAATTAAACATCTTATTATACATTTCATTTTCAGTAAATTATAGGTGCCTGACTAGAATTTGAATCTGCGAACCTTTGGAAAGGATACTTTTTTTCCATAATTATTTGTTCAAAGATAGCGTAAGCAAATTTTGTTTGTTTCGTAGATTATATTTAAAAGTTCTATAAGTTAGTATTATATTTCAATGTGATGTTTTATTTAATAGTATTTAATTAATTAAAAAACTATTAAACAAAACATCACATTCCTATCAAATGCTGGTCGGCCATCACGGCTGAGGGTTTTAAGATAAAGAGTAGCAAAATAAAAGAAAATTATAACAATACATATTATGAAAAATTATGAAAAACGCATCGTCAAACATTTCCTTATATAGACAATAATAATCTAGATATATCACAAAAACGGGGTTTGTTCTGAAATTGAACAAACTATTATTTACAGCAATCCCTGAATTAAATTACGTTCGTCTGTACAAAATCCGCGAAACATAAAACATACAGTGCAGTCAGTATAAAAAAGGAGCAGAGACAACAGTTTCCGATACAAAAACCACTTCCTCGCGGGTTTGCTTCTAAGAACTAATGAAATGTTCATAAATAGTACACCGGGGTGGACGGAACCGCGCGTCGGCGCCAAAACACTGAGACGAACCAATGATTGATTGATCAATGAAGCGACATTGAAAAAGTCACTGCCAACTACATGCATGCATCCACGTGTACTTATATCAATAACTATTTCAAACCTTTTATTTGATCAAAAAAACATAATTAAAACATAAGTGGGCATTAAGGTTCTACTGCATGTTATTTTGCAGAATTACAAGGAGCCCTTTGATTTGTCAAAAAACTATTTCGCCATACTTCATGAATTCTTCATAAATAATTTATAGAATTATGCATTACTTTGCAGAGATCCATAATAAAAAAGTAATTAAATTATTTTGCTAATAATTCGCGATTAAAGTTAATAGAAAATTTATGATATAATGCAAAATGTAGAGTGGATTATTCATTTTCATATCTGATACATGCAAGGTTCCCAAAAACGCATGCACTAAATACCTCCACTATTATACTACTACAATAAACAAGCACTACACACATTCACTATCACAAACTCAACAATTGTTTCACCTCGCAACTGAAGCATCATCAGGAGATAGACTCGACGACAAAATCGCAAAGCAACATATCACTCAAGTAATCATAATCACTACATATTATAAAACAAAGTCCATATTTCCGTATGTACGCATAAAACTTTAAAACTACGCAACCGATTTTGATGCGGTTTTTTTTTAATAGATAAAGTGATTCCAGAGGAAGGTTTGTACGTATAATAACATTCAATACGAAGTAGAGAAATAATGTAATTTTTGAGGTTTCTGTAAATAATTACATTTTTTTCCGCTTACATTGCAAACGCAGGCTAAACCCTACGAGATTTATCAAAATGATGTACTAAGTATTTGTACACCTTAAAAAGGTCTACAGAAAAGTCCGCGATGGTATATATCTATCTCTTATGGATAACCCACAATAGCAGTTTTTTTCATTTACTTTTTACGAAAAATGATGCCTTATGTTCAAAGCAATTTTTATACAATACAGCATTAATCCTTATCCATTTGAGTACGTTAAATAAATTATAGATTTAATATAGATCAATATTGCCGTTTACAGCATGTAATTTAAGTGAACATTTTCGGAGATATTACAGATTTAAAATCTCGCGAGGAGGCCGCGCTTAGACCTATAAGCACTTCGAATTTAGCAGCGACCGGAGGCGCAATTAAATGTCCTTCTTTCAAGTTTATATTCTCTAATGATAAGAAAGCTATGAATGTTGTATGTAAGGACATTGTCTAATCAATTGTAAAAATAAATATCACTACATATTATAAAACAAAGTCCATATTTCCGTATGTACGCATAAAACTTTAAAACTACGCAACCGATTTTGATGCGGTTTTTTTTAATAGATAGAGTGATTCCAGAGGAAGGTTTGTACGTATAATAACATTCAATACGAAGTAGAGAAATAATGTAATTTTTGAGGTTTCTGTAAATAATTAATTTTTTTTCCGCTTACATTGCAAACGCAGGCTAAACCCTACGAGATTTATCAAAATGATGTACTAAGTATTTGTACACCTTAAAAAGGTCTACAGAAAAGTCCGCGATGGTATATATCTATCTCTTATGGATAACCCACAATAGCAGTTTTTATCATTTACTTTTTACGAAAAATGATGCCTTATGTTTAAAGCAATTTTTATACAATACAGCATTAATCCTTATCCAATTGAGTACCTTAAATAAATAGTTGATTTAATATAGATCAATATGGCCGTTTACAGACTGTAATTTAAATGAACATTTTCGGAGATATTACAGATGTAAAATGCCGTGAGGAGGCCGCGCTTCGCCCTATAACACTTCGACTTAAGCAGCGATGTCGCTCTTTCAAGAGTTTGATTAAAGACATTCTGTAATTAATTGTAAAAATAAAATACATAGGGAAAATATAAAAGTAAATAAGTAATAATGTACTATATGAATTTAGATATTCCAAAGATAGCAGGAAATCTTCTTGGTATAGGGAAAGGAAATTGTTTTTCTCCAAATTAAACGCTACGGCCACGGGCAGTAATGAATAAATCAAAACAACTGGATCAATTTTAATCATTTTTTTTACACTGACTGACATGGGATATATATTTTATACCCGTGCGAAGCAGGGGCAGGCCGCTAGTTATTTATTAATTGGTTCAACCCCCACCATTTATTTTGCCTCTGATCGTTTTGCATGACATTATAGGATTACAGAAAAAATAAATATAGTGTGCTATATTCACAACTCCATAAAAAAATCACCTACTCAATCACGCTTTAACTTAAAGTACGTAAACGTACGTTAATAAAAAAAACTGAACAAGTAAGCCAGCTTTATAGCGCCTATTACTCATTTAATAAAACACCGAATGGCAGCTCTTTATATCCCCAAACGGTAGCGGGAGAAATAAACGATTGTAAATTCGAACATAATCTATTCCTGACCAATATGTCATAAGGAGACGAAGAACTCCGTGAAACCATTGCATTCCTAACTTGTTTAGGTAATTATTTTAATTTATATGTTTGGTGGTTCTGTACCACCATGTTTAGTGTCTACCATACTGTAAATGCATTATTATTTGAGTTTATTCACCGAAAGTTTGAACGTCGTGTGGTATCCGGCTGAGTAGAATAGACCAACCTTATTTCTTACCGAGGTGTCGTAAAAGGCGACTAAGGAAAGTTGACCCACCGTGTGGTATCCGGTTTAGTAGAATAGACCACCCTCTTTCTTACCGAGGTGTCGTAAAATACGACAGGGGTAAGTTGACGTCAGGCAGGCGGCCGATCGTAAAAACGCAGCCAAATCATATGAGGACATGTTTATAGCATGTTGTGCTGACCCCACTTAGAGTGGGATAAGGGCAGGAAGATCAGATTACCGAAAGTTTGTCTACACTAAGCAGTTCATTATTTGTCAGTCTCTTGTTAAAATGTATTGTATTTTCGCAATTTAGTAATTTATACTCCATTTAATCAGTATAATATCAATTTATAAAATTAATCTTTTTTATAGTTCAGTTTATTTTCACAGATAATGGGAACGATCCACTGAAAAACAACGTGTAGGACAAAGGTATCTTTGTCGAATTCATCGGTTGAATTTTATGAAATCGTTCGATTACCACAGGCAACATAGTGGGCGCATAACGCAAACCTTTTTTGTCTATCAGTCAAAACTTTTACTCCCTGTTATAATAAAATATATAAAATGTAAAATAAAATAATAATTTATATTCACTTTATCCGCGATGGTGTTTATGAAGATTTGACGATAATAATTGGAAGTATCAATATTATTTTTATTATTATTTTTAAATGCTCAATTATTTATAATTTAAATAATTTCCCAATCAGTTACCGTCTGGGATGCCTTTTAAATTAAAGAATTTTATTAGATATTTACAAAATTATGCCAATCCACGTAACACGAAATATACATTTAAAGTTCATCTGATGTTCTTCCACCAACTATTAAGATATGCACATATTAATACATTAATCGATTAGCACGCAAACTTTTAAATTCGAAAACTTTCTATTTTATAGTGAAAAAGATGTAATCGGAAACTCAGTTTTTAATAGATAACTTGTTGACATTATCATATTTGTGCTAAGTAAGAGTCATTTTGAGTCATTAATTCTCCCAGATCGTCAATTTGAGTCATTAATTCTATTAGAAAAGTCATATTTCATTAACTGTGTATCCCTTTTATTCCTTATGTTTATTTTCGTATCCGCTCTGGCCAAAATCAAAGAAGATATCATCCTGCGAGGTAGGATTTATTTGTGCAAAAATATCCTTATCCGAGAGTTATACACATCATATAATGCTCTAATGGGTTTTCCGCACTTGAAAACTAGCCAGAATCGATAAAATGCGCATCTGGTTACTTATGAGCATTCAACTTGATATATTGCTACACTTTAAAGCTTTTAGTGCCAAAAATGAGCTACGGTATGATGTTAGTAAAGGTTTATATTGACACATTGGCGGAAATTAAAGAATACTACATACTTGCATACTAATTATTGTGGGTATCAAATCAAAATAAAAAATAATCTGTATTCAAATAAGCTCTTTTAAGCACTTTTGAATAGTCATGGATCAATATGATTAATGAAGTTAGAACTGGTTCGGAATTTTGCTCGTACCGAGAAGAACCAGACAGAAACTCAGTGGAAAATCTTTTAAACATTTTCAATTTTTCATTGTTAATCCGCAGAAATCCAAGCATTTTATCATTTAAATAATCTTCAATTTTGTAGTATGCTTTACGTATAAGCATATCTCTTATACTTAATTTAAACCTTTCTGTAGATTGGTCTAGTATGGACAGCGAAATTTTATTGTAGAATCGGATACCGAAACCATCGAATTAGTTGCTAAGTCTCTTAAATCGCGACGCAGGTATCACAAGCTTTTAGTGACATCTTGTATGTCGATAATATACATCAAATTTAGTCTTATATATATGGATATGGATGGTATCGTTTTTAAACTTTCGGCCACCCGTAAATGAGTTTGGTTCCTGAATTTCTTAGTTAAATAACACAATAGGGTACAAAAAGAATTTCATATAGTGGGTTATTGGCCCTGGACTTAAGATATAGAACTATCTTTGACATAAAAAGTTGCTCAGATGTTACTTAGATCTACTACCATACAACATGACAACAAAGTTTCTCTACGACGTTACTTTCACGATGAATTAATTACACATTTAACAAATAACCCAAGTGGTTATATATTTTCTATAGAAATCTCGGATATACCGGTCCCATTATCAATTTATCTATTTTTTTATTTATAATATCTTCGTATGTTTTATTAATCCATTTATATTTTCTTTATTGCATCAGTTTATGTTACGTTACGGAACTTTAACACTGTCGAGTAAGTAAAGTTGTACGCACTGTCACTATCCCACTGCTGGGCAGAACCATGCTCTCTCCATGGGCAGTGGGATTGACACTTCGACTCATTATACAACTTCAATGCAGATTGGTAGATATTAAATAACTTTTTTCCGTCTTTTTTCAAAGTAATCAATAAAAAAAATCAGAAAAATTATTCAGGTAATTAATTTCTTAAATATAGATTAGACATCTAACGTATCTCAGACGTATCTAACATCGAAGATTTATCTTGAATTATGCGTCCATAAGTAACATAATAATTCTTAATATTAAAAAAAATGCAATAAAACTATTTCAGTGTTTCACTGTAGGTAAATCATAAAAATAATTACATGTTAAACTTTACCATACCATAGATTGAAAATCACGTCGCTCTTGCAATTACAATGTTGATGTTAAACGGCAAAGTATGTTAGAATCCTGAGACGATATTAAGGACGGTTTTGAAACCCATGACGTATTTAACAATTAATATCTAAAATTGCTTTTTCGATACAGAAAAACGAAAGATCTAAATCGTAATAATTTATTTATGTATGTACCATAATTAAAAAAAAAAAAAAACCTTTTACCTATTGGAAAAAAGTGTACAAAGGTCAACGTAGCCCTATGACAGAGATCTCTGCCAGCTAACCTACGAAGTAAGACTAATAATAATATATGGAATAATCGTATAATTTCTTTGAAAAATACTCGTAGCAGTAGTCTGTTCGGCTCACAGATCAAGGGATGACTGCGAAAACATATTATCTAATCAAATAATTAACTACGAATATCAGGTTTATTATGCTACTGCTTTCGTTGTGCAAAGATCAAATTATAATATATTAAGAGTGAATCTTAGCGTGTAATTAAATCACACAAAATATTTGTTTACACAACACTTTTTATAGCACTTTTAACAATCATTCTACAAACATATGAGCTGATTGCGTAAGCATCCGTAAACTATTAGTGTCTTCAGGCTTGAAATCTAGGTGTTGTTGACCTCTTACCTAACACGGCCACACCTTGGGCCTGTTGTAACTCCTACTGACATTTACTTGTCTTGTAGGTACCTACATCGACAGTTCCTATCCTGAAGCATGATTGAGGGGCTATGCGGTAACTTATAAGTTGTTATGTACGCATGTATTGAAAATTATCTTAATATATCGTTTGTCAAGTTTCTCTAGTTGTAAAACATGAAGATGTTATTGTAAAATACGTTCTTAATAAATTTAATTTTTAAATACCTTACTAATTTGTTACCCATATTCCCCTTATCCCTTTATATCTATGAAGTATATGTATTCACCTTCTTTAAGTTTCAAAATTAATGAATCAAATAATTCCTCTAACTCTATTGTAAACATCTAGAAACCCAGTTTCAGTGGACAGCTGCGTCAACAGGATTCGGGACATAGAATATTTATCCTCCTGCCCTTATTGCGCTCTAAGTGGAGTCGGCACAAATGTTATAAACATCATGATTTGCCTGCGTTTTTACGACCAGCCGCCTGCCTGACGTCAACTTACCATAGTCGTATTTTACAACACCTCGGTAAGAACGAAGGTGATCTATTCTACTAAACCGCATACCACACGATGGGTCAACCTACCCCAGTCGCCTTTTACGACACCTCGGTAAGAAATGAGGGTGGTCTATTCTACTGAGCCGGATACCACACGGCGGGTCGACTTATCTTATTCGCCTTTTATGACACCTCGGTAAGAAAAGAGGGTGGTATATTCTACTTAGCCACACGGCTAATTCGGGACATAGAATATAAATCATAAATAGCTTTATTAACTTCTGTAAACGTAGGTATCGTCAACATTACAATAACCAATACAACTAAATAAAAATATTGGAGGTGCAAGAAAAATAATAATAAGAATATTGGCATTGAATCCTAAATTTTTCTTAGAAAGAGAGCTTGTTATTAAATAACATCATTCGTTTTTAAAATATATATTCAAAAACATATGTTGTTTTTTTTTTTCAAAATATATAAAAGCTAATTGTACCTACAAATTTAGAAAATTATTTCGGTAAGCTTTTGAAGACCAAAAAGGAAGCAAAGAGGAGACACGAAAAAATGCATTAATTGGTGAAGCATACGAAAGGGGAAGGGCCGGAACTAAGCGTTTACAGTAACATACGATAATAGTTACAGCATTTTCGTTTCTAACTCTTAGCGATAAAAGTGAAATTAGTTTAAAGTTAGCGCAGCGATACAAGTTATTAAGTTTAAAACAAAATTACAGTGTTGACTTTTCAATTTGGTTACACTTGGTAATTTAATGATTTTACAGCCTCATATAGACAATATTAGGTTACCTTCATATGAAGCGGGAAAGCCAAAACAGTAAAATATCTGTCACTTCTAAATATAAATAAATGTACGACATACATTCCAATAGTCATTATTAAAATATGAAAGAGCAATATTATTGTTCTTTTGACGATGTTATTGCTATAATTTTTTAAGCTTACAAAGTCATCATAAGTCAAATTCTGCATTCAGATTAATATATTATAGAAATCATAATGATTATTAATCTCAACAAACGCTGTATAAAAATATATTATAAAATAAATATAAAATATATATTTTATATTTATTGTATATATTTTTGTTCATTTCTTGCTAAATTTGATGAACGAAACTAATTTTGAACTTTATATTATGGTTAAGCAATAATGTACAAATACGATATTCGCTAACATAGATAATTAACTAACTAAAAATAACTTGATTTTGCCACAGTTAATGAGAAAAAACGTATTTACGTAAATGTATTTATAGAGATACGCTTTAACTTTTAATAATAATAAATTTTTTCAACGTTTTCCCGGAACAATTAGATGTTGAGGAAGCAATAAATAAGGCGTGGGAGTAGCTGGCGATTGGATTCTCGGAGGTGAGCTTTGAACGTGGTAATAGAGGAAGAGATGTGACGACGCGATGACATGGGATGAAACCGAACCGTAATTAATAGCGGGTTGCAACAAACTGCACTACTTTATTACTAACCGCTGAATTACGTTATAAGAGAGAGGACCTAGTGAACTAATTATATTGTATTCTATTAAACTGTAAGAATATTTTAGAGATACTTTGGTAACCATGGTATATGTAACACTCTGTTATTCATTACAGGCAGTCAAGTGTTATTAATATGCATTTGTAGCATATTACTATTAATTAACTGTAAGTAACATACTAAGAACATTGCAAAAATTAAAGTAACAGTCTGTTACTATACCACCGCTGGAATAAGCCTCCATTAATGGAGAGAAAAGTTGGAGCTAACACTATGTTTCTCCAATGCAAATTACACTTATGCTCAGAATTATCTAGAGATATACAGGGTTCCTAACGATGTTTTCCTTCATCGAATAGCGTGTGATAAATTGCAATATAGACACTATAAGTTTTTACAGAAAAGCGTTTTTACAGAAAAAGATGCCGAAGTTTGAACCCTTTTTTTGATACTTGGTGACCCCCTCGAAAGAAGTTCACGATCTCACCGCTGGGCTTACCACATCTTGTCAAGATATAGTACAGAAATTTTATTGCAAATACCTATATACTGATAATTATAGTAATGTTGAGGACGCGGGATAGAGCATCCAACTTTCAATAACATCGAAATATCAAATGTAATCTTATCGTATAACTGTCACGTTTATCTCGAGATCCATCTCGTATGCGATAGAATAAAACGATTCGAGACAACGTATTCACAACAATAATAATACATTTGTAATCTAAGATATTAAAAAACTACTAAACTACTTGATTTCTAAGCTTTACAAAGGTCCCGTTAAAGATTCATTTATTTATTTATTTTTAAAGATCTTAATAACATATGCATAGTGAATAAATAAAATTTATTTATTCACTATGCATCGAAGCTTTATCTTGAAACAGGTTGTCACATATACATTAGTAGGGTAGAGTTATATGCAGACCCTGATCAAATAACTATAAACTAACTAATAGCCTAGTTTCGGATGACTTATGCGGTAATATAATATAATTCAATTAATTCATAAACTAATTCAATTAAAAATAATAGTTCAACTCAAATAATAGTTCAATAATTCAAGTTCTGAAGACGCCGAGGAAATTTAACTGAAATGAAATCTTACTCTAAAAACGACTTAAGCATTCAATACGTGCTACAAAAATATCAATCCATTCTTATTAATCAATAATAATTACCTAATCTCTAGAAAGACTAATAAATTTCGTTTCAGTATGGTACATATGAATATAGTTTACGATTTTTTGCGTAGGCACATATTATCCACTCACATTAAGCCGGCGGCGAATTGGCAATAACACTACCCACACCGGCACACACTTTCTTCTAACGAAAGAAACATCCACCCACGGGTGGAATGACACGATTCGTACCGGTTGCAAAATCTAGCGATTTCCGACTTTTTTGATTAATTGCGTAACAGTTTCAGACTTCATCCGTTACACTTGGTCACGTCACGTCCGGTTTTATATACGTGCTTGTATAAAGTTTTTATCTCTTTTTAATCACATTACATTAAAACACACGAACAAAATTTAATGTCAATGTCAATGCCTTGTCGTCGAACCCGGTTATTATCAACGTAAGAGGAAGTCTATTTAAATAACAGCGATTGCATAGAAACAACCTCGATGATTATTTATTCCGATGCAAAATGATATTACAGTATGGTGCACGCCTATATATGCCAACCATTATAATAAACAACGGGGTGAGAATAAATTCAGGATTCGATTTCGGGCACTAACCTTCTTAAGTCTTTAATTCAATAAAAAATTCATAGTTAACTTACGTTAATACAATACAAAATATATTCCCAGTTAAGTTATTTTTAACCTATGATCCGTAGTAAATCTAAACTTCAAACTGGAACGAATCTCTTTAAAATAATACGAGGTTACCTAATTGTATTACCACTACAATATAATGATAATGATATAAACCGTATTAGTAAATAGTTAACCCACGTTAACACTATTTTCGGAAAGAAAATTTTCATTATATTTCACTAAACCTTTGGGAAAGTTTATGTTAATAGGGATCTAATAGGTGTTTTCCTTAAAATTAAATACCCATTGCGTACTAACAAATTATTATTTACACCCTCTATCTATCTTTTTTATTATATTACAGAAAACATGTTAAACATTCGTTAAATGAAAACATTCTTACAGTGTAGCTCGCATCATCTAAGCTCTGTATTAAACAACTAAAATTATTTTACAATAAAACTTCATTATACATACAATAAGCACTTTCTTCTATAATATTACATTAACACTTTCGTGTCATTAACAATCATAAATGACATATAAGAAATTTACTTTAAATGATTGGGCTATTAAAATGAAATCGAGTCGTGAATAACGGCTCGTTGAAAATGCGGAAAGTAATATCGAACCGTGAACTCTTACTAACAGAGAATCTAAAGATGCATTTACTTTTGAGTAATATATTCTTTTTTCGTTTATGTACGCTATAGTATGGTATGGTATTATTCTTCCTTGCGTTAGTGGCAGTTTAGGGCGGCGCGAGATCTTCTGTAAAAATTCACCATAAATCGTTTTAAAGCAACTTTGTGAAGGAAAGTGATATGGTTGTGATTAAGCATTAGTTTGGTAATTGACCGTCACAGTTGCTGATACGAACGAACGAACGAACGAACTACAAAAACCTTTTTTGTAGTTCGTTTGTTGGAAGGCAGATAAATATTTAAGAAGTATTTAAGAAATTTCTGAAAAAAATTGTTATAAATTTCACTTTAATTTACTATTCGACAAGATCTTTTCAAAAATATGTAAGACAACTTTTTGGAATAAATGAAATATCAAATCGATTATACAAAATTAAAGAAGCTAGTTTCTAAATAAAAGTTATCTTCAATCACTTATTCAGTTCTAAAACTAAAATCATTCATTGACAAATTGGAGAATGGAGATAGTTCTTAAATAAAATATATATCTAAAAATATATCTACTACTAAATGAATCAGCTACTGAAGAACTGCTTTAATATTTCTAATTGCAAGTATTTTTTAGGTACTTAACCGTATTTGCCGTTCATTGCATATCAGTCCATTAGCAAGCAAAACAACATTAACAGAACAAAAATGGAGAATAGGAACAATCAATTAAAGAGGTGATGCCACCCACATTGCTTGTACCGTTTACAAAATGGCAATGCATTTCCGTTGTGTGCCGGACACTTTGATCTGTTTGCATCCCGTTTAAGACGTTTTACGCCATATTTGTCCATACCATTTTATGTAGAGATGTACATTTAGTTAGCAAAACATATTAACTATTCTCTATATCATGCCGTTAATAATATATCAAATTTACTTTGCTATCTCGTGAATGACAAAATCGCTTTTACATTTAACTTCGCGTGCGTGGTAATAAATGTGTCATAAAGTTTTTCCCGTATAAATCCCGACACCGCACGACTCTATGATTAAAAGTACGTTATAAGCTTTTGTATCTTCCAGCGGAAGTCCATCATGTAGCCGTTCTGAAAAATTTATTAATATCCTAAAACCTTCCTCAAGAAATCTTTTAGTAAAAACCGAACAAAATTCCATCCAGTAGATTTTTGGGGGGAAATCGATCACAAAAGCTCCAAAAGCTGTTTGTATGTAACAAACAGCTTTTGGAGACTTTGTTTAATAATTGGTTTAAATAATAATAATCTTGATACAATTAACTAAATTACGTCGCTCGTAAATACCAATGCACTGATCAGCATCTAAATATGTATTCATTCGTTTAAGCCATAGCTAATATCCAGCAAACAATTCTCTCCAACGGACACAATTGAAAGGTGAAAATTCTCTTATATAGCCTGTGTAATGCTAACTCTCAATCTATAAACAGATGTAATAATTGATTTATATTAATCACATCACATCAAGTTATACTCACATTACCGTAGCGTCGTAGGTCAAATCCATATATTAACATATTTTTATACTTAACATACATTGTGGACCTTTTTACGCCACCAGTACAAATATTAGAATGGTTTTTGTCAGATGCTACTAACAGTTTTGAAATATAGCTGAACTGACTGGTATATTTTATAATATTAATTTATTATTAATTAACTGACACCACGTTACGAATAAACAAAATTATAGCTATAAAAGTATTTCTAAGTATTGAAAAAATTACATAATTTTATATTTTTTTATTCATTGAGTTAATATTTTTAATGGACAAATAGAAATACCTAAATATTGTAAACTGTCTGTTGTCTGATATAATTAACTTGTTTCAAGTCACACATTTCGTTTTATGGAAGACATTTGAAATAACAATTTAGGTTCCGTTAATTTTAATCATTAAAAACTTATTAAACAGTACGCCCATTTGCGTAAACTACGTTTACGTGTTTATCTGTGTACCAGTTTAATAAACATTCAATCTATAGCTACTTTCGTTCATATATATAACTACATAATATATGCTCCACAGCTTGTCTTCTGGTGGATTCAGAAAATTGATTGCGACTTCAATAACAACTAGGTATATATTTTTAGATTTCTATCAGATCCTTAACAGCTCCTGATTTGAGGATTTACATAGGAAGTAAATTCTATAAATTTCTGTAAATATTGTTATTAAACTATATATACATATATAACTACTAGTGTTAGTTGTAATACAACTTAATTTGTTCCCAAGAGAAAAATGGGAATGTGTGACCCTTGTGTATAAACTTTTATCAATATTAGTCTTAAAAGTGTAACAGATAGACAGACTTTACATTCATAATATTAATATACATATATCTAGTTTATTCTAAACATATATATATACCTCATATTTGAAATCGCTTTAGGCTAACAACTATAAAGGCTTTAGGTTCCACAGAGAACACAAAATCACTCAGTCAGTACCAGACGCTCCGTAATCTTCTTCATTTGATAATAGTTCTTTCAAAAGCTGCGAGCCGAAAACACAAAACCTATCATTAACATAATACGAAATCCAATTGTCTTTTAAGTTGAGGCCTAATCTGATTTTCATTATCCCACACAGACATTAATAAATATTAAAACAATGGCAAATTGCGAATGAAGCACTTTGTGGAGCAATTACGAAATTCTTGTTGCCCTGTTCACACGTAGTCAGAACTACTTAATTTGCTGCGTTTTGCACATTCTGACGAAGTTATTGCACGTGTACTTACAATGGATATGATTTTTATCTTCTTCAGTTAATAAAAATTTCTTATAACCTTTATTTAAATCGCAATTAATTTCTAGGGATATACTGAAACTCAATTTTTTAGTTAAGCTTAAACATCATATTTTGTAACCTTTTAACTTGAATTATGTAACTTTGCAAACTAAATTTGTTGTGTCTTAATTTATTTAAGAGAAATACTTTACATATAATTAGATACACACTTTATGTACGATATTTTAATTAGTGTTTTTTTTTTTTCAAAGTACTTTAATATCCTTTTTTGACCCGATATAACCCGAGCATTTATTGCGCCAAATTTTATCTATTTTTTTCTGCAAATTATTTATTTATTTTAGTGGAAACAAATCAGAATCCAGTTGGGGAAATACAAAACAATAGATATACATAAACTTTAATATAAACTTAGGGGATCAGTAAAAGTACTGAAACTATATGAAAATAAAAATGTAAAATTTATTATTAAGTATAAAGAGAAACTATTTTAAGTGTGCTTTAAATTTTTATTATTTGTTATATTAGCCGTGGAAGCGTAACAGACAGACATATACAAAGATTTTCACATTCATGATATTAGTATGAATATGTTTGCGATACATATAAAACAAATTAAACTAGACGAATATAACAATTTATAATTCATCGTTTGCGTTAAATAATTGTGCTAAATGTTTTTTATACATAGATCAATTAGATCTCTATGTTTTGTAACTACTTTTTGTATAGGTATTGTGAAAAAAAATTCAAAAAATATAAACTAATTTCCAGAAGCAAAAGTGCTAACAAATCTCCCTCAAGAAAAGTATAATTCCATATTTCTTTTAAAAAAATGTATTTAACGTATAACCACTTATGTATAATAAAAATTACATTATACGATATGCTACAAATATAAATATAGTATATACTATACCTTTTACTCGATATCCAATCAAGGTTCCCCATTGATTTTTCAAATCTTCAATTTCTGTACGAATATTAAGCTCACTAGAAAATATCTTTTGCTGACCTATAAGGTTTTTACGACTGTTCTTAGAGTCTGGTTGAAAAAAAGCAACGAATTTATTCAACTTGCTCATTATACCTATATTAAGCTTAAACTTTACAGACTATTTCAATTATTTTCGCAAGGCTCTTCGCGATTTGACTGTCTAACGGTTAGAAACGTGCATGTCACAGTTGGATTAATTTTGGTAAAGTTGAATAACCGCACGTCGTAGCCGCTTTTGAAATAATTTTACATTTATATATTTTCAACGACACTTTTTCACTTGACGGGACCGGAGTCAGTCAGAGGCGACGTTTTTTGTGTTAGTTGGTCGGATGCGCGAGCTACAGTGTCGTATCGCCTGCCTCCTAGTCTTTCGCACTTTCTTCAGGCCGTTCAAGAAACTTTCATTAGGCACCGCTCACCCTTGATTGGTTGTCATAATAGTAGAGTTTTACAATGAAATGCACTTTTAAAATCCTAGCTAGGTTCACTTTAGTTGTATCGTAAAACTAAATCTAAATTTGAATATCACAATTTAATATCAAATGCTAAGAAAAATACCATCCAATGTTTCAAAATCAAATATAAATAGAAAATATAATTTTCCATCTGTATGACTGTCTAACCCCGAAAACGCAAATTTCTTATTTAACCACGACGGTTTTCGCACCAATTACGAATCACCGATGTTGCAAACATATATTTTAATACGTCGATATACGTAGTTTAAAATGCATACTTTAAATAATTTAAAAGAATAATTTGTTTCTAAAGTTACGCTATGTTTTTATGGTATAAAACTCACTTAGAATGATAAACCTTCTTACGTAAACTTTATATACATAACGTGGCATATGTTTAAAATTCATACGTTGGCATTATTTCAATGTAGTAATTACTATAATGAAAAGAATGCCAGTTAGTAATGCGAGAACTGGCGAGTAACGCCATTGCGTCGTTTCATTATATCACATCATATATCGAAAAATTTATCTTTAAAAGATTGCATTATTGCGTGCCTGTTATGATTTTCATCCTTTTTTTTAGCGGTTCGTTTTCCACGTCAATCCTCACCGCTTTTCGTGAGCTTATGTATGCGAATAAATTGACTCTCACATCTGCCTCTGCCATATCAATGAACTTCGTAAGACTAAGATTTTAATTGTCAGTTTTAGATATCTAGTATACTTTGTATGTAGTATCTATGTATGTGTATGTATGTATGTGTATGTATGTAGTATTAGCCGCGTAATAATATTAAATGTTAAAGTAATATGTAATATAGGATTGGAGTAAATAAAAATAAACACATTATATAAACCATAATATTAAAAAACCAAAAGTATTTAAACCATATCTTAATTCAAATAGAATGGTTTACCTAGCCACATTTATTTATTTATGAAGCAAAAGTTTCATAACTGTAAACTGTACATATGACAGTATAAAAAATTGTGATGTCGGTGAAATAGATATAAAAGTATGGTCTATATTGGCAAAAGAGACATGGGACTTAAATCACTAAGCAAATGAGTTTTGATATAGATTGACTAAAAAAATTATTTAACAACAATGACGATTACATGGGATTTCTTACATGGATATTGCATAAAATATTAAGTAATTACAGTTTTTTTTTTTCAAGAATCCGACATTATTCATCTGATTTACTTCTGGACCAAATCAGAAGGTTTGAAATTTTAGTTTAACTTTAATTGGAATAACATTTTACCTCCCAAAGCTTATTTTGAAACACCCTGATAAAGTCAGAAAATATTCCCGCAAAGAGTGTATGTAAAAAATAACGCTAGATTCAATTAAATATTAAAATAGCGGTTATATCAAAATTATTACTTTTCACAGCAATATAATTATAATCATAGTTATTCGAAGCGATACGTATTGGCTTATTTTGTTTAGAAGGTTACTTAATCAGTTCAATATATAAGTTCAAACATTAAGAAACACTTCCAATTTTGGCAACAGGTTACATTGAAATAAAAATGTTGTAATCTGACTAACCTTAACAAATTTTTAATAATTTGTGTACGTATAATTAACTTTAAGTTATCTGTGCCAAATTAGTTTCTGTATAAACAACAAGCATAGTTATTGGTTGCACGTTTTCATTACTATAAGTGTGTACGGAATCAAACCCATACAGGTATTATACTTGAGTACATAAGCCATGGGCAGACCTGTAAGTGACTGTTGCAAAAATAATAAGAAAGGATGTCGATGGAAAGATTTGGAGTAGCGAAAGCAGCCTAAAATGTGCCCATCGATAATAAAAAGAAATTAAATGAGACTTATAATTAATTGGTACCTAATAAATAATAAGTCTCATTTGTAATTAGACATTATTTTACTAGACAAAGATACATGAGTAACATCTTCCTCTCTAACTAATTATTGCGAAATTCTCACTTACAAGCCTATACCTCCCCAACTCTAGTATTATAAATACATGGCTCACCTACTCGAGTATTAAGTAGTTATTTAATAGTCTATCGATTCACTTTAAAGGTAAATAAAATATTTTGACTACTGTCTGACAATTTTCTGTAATTTTTGTAACCTGCGAATCCAATAACATTAGAATATTGCAATGGGTCTTAGCTTGACATCTTTCTATCCAAGAACAGATGAAGTCTTTGCCCAGGAGTGCAATATTGATGGAACAAATCTTTTGTTTGCAAAAGTAAAAGTATTGAAGCAATCTGTCATGTTCACATGAGAAAATATTTATTCATTGTGAGTCATAAATAAATTGATGAATAAATGAAATGAACGGCTTTGATTAATATTTAATTTTGACTTAAATTTTATACCTTAATACTATTTTAGTATATTAAAAAGTCTACAATTCATTAAAGGGTGAATAGACAATGAGAAATATTTATTCATTATAAGACTAAGTCTCACAAAGGTGTCTGAAATGTGATGGAGTTTCTTAAAATCCCGTGAACGAATTTTTGACGACTTTTACTAATAGTTAGTGGAATGTTTCAGGAAGATTTGGAGTTATAAAACATTAAGGTTTACATTTAAAAAAAAAGCCTGCTGGGAGTTTTAGTCACTTGCACCGCGTAAACCAACAGAGATACACTAAAATTATATACTAGAGAATTAAAGATCTACAAAAACTCCAGGACAATATACTTCTATCTCTTATGGTTAACACTCAATAACTACTTTAACGCTCAAAATTTCAACTAAATATACTGATATCCACGCAGGCCGCGGTCAGCTAGTAAATTATATTTATAATGACACCATTATTGCAATAAAGCAATTAAACAGTTTTTTTATAGTACAGGACTTGTATATATCTTAAGATGTACCTTTATTAGATACAGACGTGATGTTCGACGATCGATTTCAAGCGGATATCTGTGCTAAAATATCTAGAGCGTGACTAGTAGGTAATGTGAGAAGTCTGTTAAGGATAAGCGAAGTATGAGGATTTAGAAATAATAGGAATAAATAGCCTCACTTAGCTTCTAGAGCTATGACATATATTTTAATAAAAATTTCGCATAACGTCCAGATTACGGCCATTTTGTAGCGCTACCAAAAGTTTAAAAATCATACCACCGCATGCATCAATTTAATTACAGCGTCTCATATATGTACTCAAATCATTTCCCAGTTCATATTTAGACTTTAAATACGACTATTTTAATAAGAGTAATATTACTTTATAAAGTACATTTAAAAAACTTTATAAAGTATATTTAAAAAACTATTATTTTAATTAAAAATAACCTTTTTAATTTCAAAACAATTGTAATGTAATATTTAACATATCCTATTCTCGACACGGCCCTTTATCACTGTCTGCTTGTCTAGTCACAAGGAAGTTTAACAACAATGGTTTTAGCCAAAAGTTACAGAAATATGCTTCTAACTAAAATTAAAAAAAACCGTATAAAATGCATAGAATTATTATAAATTATTAAATATAAATAATTTTTAATGATAATATATAAGGTAAGTTTGAATTTTTAATATGTTTTCAATCTTTTCTTTCCTTTTATTATAATCTGTAATATTATTTAATTCCAATTCTGATAAAACTTCATTTCATGAATGAACTTTGTCGAGTGATTGTACCACAGATATCCTAAAAAACACTTGATGTTTAGCTCCTGTGCTAAAATTCCCACTGAAATATAATAACTAATTTTATATATCTCAGCATACCTAAGACTATTATAAACCTTGGCGCAACTAATCAAAATTAATTAATATTTCATTCAACCGGCTTACGCTTTGTGTTAGCGCCACCTAACGTGTATACGACAAACTATGTTGTCAGCACTGTATTTATGGAGACAGCTAAATAAAAAACGACAATAGATGGCGCTACTAGTATATAATAACAAAGACCGTACATGGAATCAAAAGCGTGAATACTTAGTTTGCGATGAAAATAGATCTTAAATATATAGTTTACAAGAGAATCAAATAACTTTGTAATTAAAATCGAAAACTTTGCGTCGATAAAGTTTTCTATATAATTATGGCATATTGAACATAATTCTTATAGTAAAAGATTTCAAAGTATTTTACTTAATTAAAACAACCGTTGTAAAAAACAATATTGCATATTAAGAGCCTTACCTTTGGTAGTTGTGAGAGTATTAGGTCTCTGTGCAGGCACTCTAAGTGGAACTGGTTTTCGAGGCGACGGTGGCGGGGCGAGAGAGGCGCGTGCACGAACCGCCACAGGCGACGAGGACAGTTTTTGCACCACACCATTTTTCTTGACTGAAAATTTGACATAACTGTTAATATTAAACGTTTTACAATTTCTTCGACGAAAGGTGTCGTAACTAATTATCTTTACTAGTACTTAACTTAACCTTCCGTAAATATAAAAAACCTCCTTGTTGTTCAAAATATTTTGCTATGGACATATCCCTAAATCATCCTGCGTTGAAAAGAATTCCTTTTTTTAACGTTTTTATTTAGTTTTGTTAAGATTTTGTATCAAAATTAAAACTTTTCTGTGCATTGTAATTATGAAATCATTTCTAATTTTATATCTGCGAGTGTTCGCTTATCTTTCTTACAAATGGACTAATAGATCACAGTCAATCAATGTGTGGTTTTGTCATAAAACCACAATCTCACATGGCGTTGCCTTAGTTAAGGCAACGCCATGTGATACATAAATAACTTGAATAAGAATGATTCTTCTTACGAAGAAGTATCATTACCGGACACTGCCTGCCCAATAAACACCTAAACACCTATCAAAAAACCCCACCAACAGGAGCAGGTGGAAACAAATTATCCACTCGAGAATAAAATCTAGCCAGGACCACGATCTTCAGTAATGAAGTACGACTAGAGAGAGAGAAACATCTATTCCTAATAAGTGTGACTGATCGCCAGATATGCAGAGGATGCATGAGGGAACCAGAAACGCCATCTTACGTCATGTTGTACGGCACGAAGGTGGCAGAGCATCTGGCAAACATCCTTGGCTCGCCGAGGACGTTTCAACAAGCTTTGAGGAAACGGGGCAGGATTCTTGGCTTCTGGAAGGAGCTTGGCTGGCTGGAATAACCAGCCCCTACACCGTCACACACAATGGTCGCCTTACAGTGACTATCTTCAGAAAATCTCCCGCAACAAGAAGAAGTAGATATGACTTGAAGACTTGAGGGTTTTAAAATATGTACTCAACAAATACAATATTGACAACTTGGACACATATGTACATGTGATAGATATAAATATCAATGACAGCCTAAATTAAAGTAGGACATTTCTTTTTTTAAATATACGGGACAATATATTTAAAAACAAATGTTTAAGAAACAAAAATGTCCTTTGTAAATGGATAATCTATTTCTCTCCGTCGAGTGATGGCGGCCTAACTGAACTTATTGTGCGCAAAGTACGCATTTCTAAGAAAATATCAAAGCCTAATTATCTAAAAGAACAGTATTATGCCCCTTTCATTGGTATGAGAATGTGCTATGTAACAGTATATGCGACAGTAAATAGTTTTATTTTGTTACTTAAGCCAACACCATTATCTGTATCTATGTATTCTTATAAAACAATATTTTATAATCTTTTTTAAACATTCATCCTCCTGCCCTTATCCCACTCTAACTAGGGTCAGCACAACATGTTATAAACATGTTGTTACATGATTTGGCTGCGTTTTTATGACCGGCCGCTTGCCTGACGTCAACATACCTTAGTCGTATTTTACGACACCTCGGTAAGAAAGAGGGTGGTCTATTCCACTAAACGGATACCACACGGTGGGTCAACTTACCTTAGTCACCTTTTACGACACGTCGGTAAGAAATGAGGTTGGTACTATTCTATTCAGCCGGATACCACACGGCGTTATAATCTGTTTTAAACATTAGTTAGAATTGTACCTAGCAATATTCACAATGTCATTATTTCTTTCGAACTCTATCAAGCCACAACACAATAATCGTTATGAAAATAATAATAAAGAGCTGGGTATGTCTGTTTCCAAACACATGTATGACGTTTGAATAACGACAAATATCCTCGCAGCTGTTTATAAAATACCGTTAAATAATAATTAGTTGAATACATTTTCATAGTCGTAACATCACAAAAACATGTCTTGTGGCTCTTTTATTAAAGTCCTCGGACATATTTCAGAAAGGTCATAGAGTTTTAAGATGTATTTATTCTTTAAACCCTAATTACAATTAATTTATTTATCTGTTTCTTCCTACAATACAATGTCGTATTTTCCTAATTAAACGATGCTCTGTGTTATACAAGGTCTCTCCTGTAAACGTTTATATTGCGTGAAGGTTAATGCTTTTACAATGTACATTGTTATATTTGCAAGTCGGCAAACTAAACTAAACGAACCTGTTATCATTCGACACACTTTTTAAAGGACAACCTCTGCACGAACTATGGACTGTTCGAACAGAAGACTTGCGTAACGATTATAGCATGTAAAAAATTAAAGTCGAACGATTGTACTTTGATCGTACACAACATAAAAACAGGATATTCAGTAAGTAAGTAACTAGATGTTACTTTGTTTGGACTATTTTTGAACCCCTGATCTCGCAAGAGTCGATCGTGTTCACAATTCCACCATCAGTGCTCATTGAGAGTATCAAGTATATTGAAATAATTAGTGATTATGGATTTCGACGAATCCACATTTAACTAAGATTGTAGGTATCTGTATACAATTTTCCTGTTAGTATTTACTAAATAACGTACTAAATAAATGTTATTACCTGATAACACATATTTGGATTAAATATATTGGTGGACTTTGATCGATTTAAACAATTATTTAAGTAATAATTAAACATTGTATAGATTCAATAATTATATTTATTTTTTGTTAATTTAATAATCTAAAAATTAATATAATAATCTAAAAACCTAATGTACTCTCTTATACAACAAATTGACTGGTTGTGTTGTTTGACCAGGACACATCAAGCAAATTTTACCTATTGTATAAAATTCGTCTTATCATCAACCCTCCATTGCTTTTAGGGTTCCCTTACTACAGAGCGCAGGTGAGTTGATGCTCAACCTATTAAGATAGTTTTCTATGTACGAATTATTAGATTCTTATATGGGACACTTACACACACGGTCCTCCGTCCCCAAAGTAAGTAACTTATACGTGTGTTATGGTAGGCAGACAACTGGTGAATATATACTTATATATTTTTAAATACATACTTAAATACAAATATACACCCAGGCTTAAAGACGAATAAATTTATTTATAGAAAATGTTGGCCCTCGGCGGGAATCGAACCCGCGACAGTTTAGTTTTCGACATATGATTATTTCGAACTATATAAATATGTAGACTAGTCTATTTGATACAAACTAACCGAAGGTACTGAGTTCCTAGAAAACTCGGTAACAACCCTTATAATGAATGATAAATTACTCACCCGTGGAGGGGGGAGGTTGCGGCGCCGGAGGAGGTCGACTGGGGGTGGTAGGCGCTGGAGCGCTTTCCCGCTTCTTCCCATTTCCTGGAATAGAATGATAATCGTTATAAGCAATGGCGAATTATTCGGAGAAGCTGTAATTCTATGAACTATACGTACAAGCCGTACCCGCAAATTTTTTCACGTTAAGTTTTAGTGCTCAATTTGTCGTTGTGTGTTAATTCAAATATTATCCACAATTATATGTATAGAATTTTCTCAATTATGTGTTTTGTCTTTTTTGCGTAGAAAAAACGGGATTTTTGCTATACACACACAGTTTCACTAAATTGTGTACTTTTATTTCCCCTTCCCGGAAGAAAACTAGGAATGTTATATACCTCATAGGTACATAAAATTTAGAAAATATAAGGTATTACTAACAAATTAAGATATCTCATTCATTATTATAATCCCGCTCTAAGTGGGCTCGGCAACAACATGTTATAATCATGTTGTCACATGATTTGGTTAAGTATTTTAGAACCGGACGCCTGCCTGACTTCAAATTGCCTTAGTCGCATTTTACGACACCTCGGTAAGAAAGAAGGTGGTCTATTCTTCTCAACCGGATACTACACGTCGGGTCAACTTACCTTAGTCGCCTTTTACGACACCTCGGTAAGAAATAAGGGTTGTCTATTCTACTCACCCGGTACCACACGGCGCGGCGGGTCGACTTACCTTAGTCGCCTCTTACGACACACCTCGATAAGAAATGAGGGTGGTCTATTCCACTCAACCGGATACTACACGGCTAACAAATTAAGATATCTATTTTATAATATAAGTATTTAATAATAGTACTAAATTTAGAGAGATATAACTAGATTTATAAAATGTACATTAAGAATTCTTTTACGCCACACATAACCTGTAATACATTTTCCTTTTGACCTTCGGTGTCAGACTAGTCTAGACACTCTTTGTACTCTTTCATAAAATGTTGTTTGCGTTAGTATAGTTTATGAGAATTCCATGGTGATTTCAAGGGCTTCATGCCAAATTTTTCTACTAGACAAACATAAATCAGTATGCGTATCTATTTGTGTAAATTTATTTAACAATGAGATTTGTTCAGACTATAAAATTACCTATTATTTTTTATTTAGGGTGCTACTTTGCGAAATACCACCGTACAAAAGTAATGAAGAAATTATGTAATTTAATAAATAATATAAAAGTATACGCCGTGTGGTATCCGGCTGAATAGAATAGTACCACCCAAATTTCTTACCGAGGTGTCCTAAAGGCGACTAAGGTAAGTCGACCCGCCGTATGGTATCCAGCTGAGTAGAATTGACCAACCTCATTTCTTACCGAGGTGTCGTAAAAGGCGACTAAGATAAGTTGACCCACCGTGTGGTATACGGTTGATTAAAATAGACCACCCTCTTTTTAGCGAGAAGTCGTAAAATACGACTAAGGTAAGTTGACGTCAGGCAGGCGGCCGGTCGTAAAATACGTGGCCAAATCGTATGACAACATGTTTGTAACATGTTGTGCCGACCCCACTTAGGGTGGGTTATCCCACTCTAACCAGGAATCTAACCAGGGCAGGAATATAAAAAGTATATTTAACATTTATATAAATATTCTTTAAGAAGGAAAATAAAAATATATTATTTATTCCTAGCTACTTTTAATTGATCAAATGTGCGCGTTCACATATTATATGTTACCATAAGTAAAAGAGTATAATAAAATCGAAGTGTAAAATAGATGACATGCGATTTAAGTGAGAAATTATAATAAAAATATCCTAGAGTAGCTGAGTGTTAATATAATAGAAATAGTATAAGAAAAATAAAAGCAATAACGTTAAAATACGTGCCTAAGTACGGTATCTGTACTCATATATAAAGCTGAAGAGTTTGTTTGTTTGATTGTTTGAACGCGCTAATTTCAGGAACAACTGGACCGATTTGAAAAATTATTTCAATGTAATATAGTCTATTTATTTAGGAAGGCTATATAATATCACGCTAAGATGAATAGGAGGGGAGCAACAATAAAAAATAGTACGAAAATTTAAAGCTTGCCTTGCGTACGCTCAGTAAACGGTGATAGTTATTCAAAAATAATGTATTACAAAATTGTTTTCCTCTAAAAGTTGAAATAAAAGTCCGCGACAGCATATGTCTAGCTTTTAAGGTTAACCTACTTTAACCATTTTTACGGTTATCAAAAGACTATATTACGGTTTTAATCTTTCCACGTGGACGGAGCCGCGTGCGATTGCTAGTGTATTTATAAACGTTGATAAAATACCATTATTTTGCGTTGAACGTAGGACGGGATTCGCGAGTCTCTTTGTCGTATTGCTTTTACAAAGTCCCGCATTATGGCAGAAACAATGAGAATGACGTTAACCACAAGTTTAATCTACTTTTACACTACATTACTAGATACACTTGTTATATCGCCACTAATCACCGACACACCGAATGAAAGTAGATCAGATACAATTTTACATAAGACAAGTGATACTTTCGAAAAGTAGGAAGTGTGCTTTGATATTAGCTCGTTGTATCAAATTACCGCCTATTATAAAATCATATTACTTTTAGTTACCTAAGTATTAAGTATCGCAGAAAATACTTTTATTAAGAAACCAGTGGTATGGTTCGTTCGCGCTAATTAAATCCTTTAAGAATCCCCTATCAATCCCCAATATCGGTTATTCCCTGTTCCCGAAAGAAAAACGGATTTTTTTTATCCTAAATAAACTTTATATGTGCCCGGTATATAAGCTTTAATTGTGTCTAAATTTCATAAATATTGATGCAGCGAATTCCATATTTATTATATTTTAAATAAATAAATAATTATATGGGACACTTACACACTAGGTCGTCCGTCCCCAAACATGGGTGACAGACAGCTGGTCAATTTATACATATATAATATTAAATACAAATATATACATCCAGTCTTAAAGAACCAACAAATTAAATAAATAATACATAAATGTTGGACGTCGGCGGGAATCGAACCTACGAGCGGAGTGTCACTATCAACTGAACCAACGGGCCAGTCAAGTATAGATATTATCTTTACCACAAAATTAAAAAAAAATATGATCTCATAGATATATATTTTTCTTCAGTATTACCACTATTTTATTTTGTATTGAAATCGGATTTGGCTTGCCCAATGTTAATAGCAAGATAAGATGTTTCTTACTTAATTACATTTGTTGGTGACGTAGACCTCTTATTTAAACCAAAACTTGATTTTTAACTAGATTAATCGAAAGAACTTGTAACATCCTGTTTGAATAGCGTCTAATTTAAGTTTATGATAAAAAGTAAAGTTTAAAAAGCTTATAACAAAATTTCATGGGTCAGTTGACCGTTGACGAGTTCCTTCGTCTGGAGCTAATCCTGGCAGCATCAGCTTATGCTTATCAAAAACTAGCATCGTCACCTGAACTGGACCACAATGAAATATTTCAGCTCAATCGGACACCGGGAAATAGATTAAATTCAACTTGCAAGATTCCACTATCACATACATACACGGCAAGTTAAATAAAGACTTAATAAAACGTACTAATCAGACATACGCGTTTCTATACAAGATCGTACCACGTGGGCATGATTTGTATAGTCCTAGCGTGTAAGTTTGAGATAGATATAACTTGTACATATTTGCTATAAATAAATTTAAAAAAAATCGTACCAGGATACTCTTTATATAGGTCTGAGTTGATACTTAAATTGAACAGAATTTGGAATATAAATTGATTGATTAATGCAAATTCCGAGGTCATCGGAACGTTATCTATAGTGCCACACACACAGTACATAGATTTTACTTAAACCCCTTTTCTCACAATAGATTAACTCTTATCATCTACGACCCTCTACATTCGTTTCCATGACGAAATTTCACAATCTGTATTAGACTTGCATAGTCACAAATTTAAATTAAACATTAAGAATATGCTAATGTGTAAAACGTATTACAGTTGAAGATTATATAAATAATTAAAAGCGAACTAAAGAAAATTTCATCCATATTCACACAAGAATGTGATTTAAAATATGTAATTAAAGTCACAGTTTATTAGCATTCCATTGCTAGACAAAGGCCTTATATCGTCTTGCAAATTTAAAATGTTGCTCATACTTAGGTTTTAGTTTTTTATGTATATATTAAACATAAGCCGTATGGTATCCGGCTGAGTAGAGTAGACCATCCTCATTTTTTACCGAGGTGTCGTAAAAGGCGACTAAGATATGTTCACCAACCGTGTGGTTTCCGGCTGAGTAGAATAGACCATCCTCATTTTTTACCGAGTTGTCTTAGAAGGTAACTAAGGTAATTCGACCCGCCGTGTGGTATCCGGCCGATTAGAATAGAAAGAGGGTGGCTTTCTTACCGAGGTGTCGTAAGAACGACTAAGGTAAGTTGACGTCAGGGAGTCGGCCGGTCGCAAATAATGTTGCCAAATCATATGACAACATGTTTATAACATGTTGAACTGATAATAAATTACGAGAGTTCATTAAAGAGGTATTTTTATTATTAACAGATATGTTTTGGTTCTGCAGGTGACGTAAATTTAATTATAACAACAAACAGTATAACTTTGAAAAGTACTGAAAAAGTTAATTTACTCGTTTTTGTAGTGATTAAAATTACAAAGACTAAGGAAGTGTCACGTCAAAAGAAACTGAACCTTTGATTGTCCTCATATGCTAGTATCAGTTCCCATATCTCAGTCATTCTTGCACGCAATACCGTGTCGAGGGAAGGCGATTGCACAATGTATCTACGATAAAAACAACGTGAAAACGAAACTTTTTCATAAGACATGCAAACATTACAATCTAGCCATCACACAACCACGTCCAAACATAACTGCATCGTGGAAAGTTAGAAACGTGTACGACATATCATTAGGTGCATAATTTAATACTAATAGTAATAGTAATTTAAGAGTAACAAGTAAATGCAGCGACTTAGACATATTATTATAATAGAAGATTGCAAGATACTACAATTAAACAAAAGAGTTAAGTTGACAACATGTTTATAACATGTAGGTGCCGACCACACTTAGAGTTGGGCAAGTAAGGGCAAGACGATGATGATTTGTATTTTGAAGGAAAATTGTGCAGTAAATACCCTCGAAAAATAATTATCAAGATAGTAAAGCAAGTCAATGAAAAACTTTCGAATGGTTTGATGGTTAGCCTACAACCAATACATTAATATCGCGAATTTTTAATAACGCTTTAGTTCCAATACACTTATAGTTACTAATTTCCACTTTTTAAGAGAGTCCTATAATATATTAAGCATCATCATGTTTTAAACATGTTGCCTGCCTGACATCAACTTACCGTAGTCGCCTTTTATGACGTCTCGGTTAGAAATAAGGGTGGCTTTCCTACTCAGCTGGATAAGACACGGCGGTTAAATAAGTCTCAAAGAATAAACAAAATAACACTAAAAGGACCGAAGAGAAATTTGCGAATTAAAAATATGCCCGTGAAAATAAAATAGTTTTTTGCATGAATAGTGAACGAATAATTATAAAGTAACCGGTAGTGCATATAAGAATTCAAGGTGTTAGGTACATTATAGTGTTTCCTAAAAAGCATTGATGCATAACATTTTGTTAGCTTATCGTTGTCACATTAAACAACTTTTCATAGACCACAATGTTAATCCTATTCCTCCTCAAGTCGTCTTCCTCAGTGCTGAGAGTCGTGACCTCCACTACGGATCACTTTGACGGATGATCTTTGTGAGGGGGGTTTACTTGGGAAAAATATTTTAGTGGTGGGTTCCCGCGTCTTTCCACTCTCAGTCTTTAAGAGGTCATTTAAATCCTCACGGCTCCTGCAGCCGCTTCCAACCTTAGGTGGCTTCGAAGTAGTCGGGTTAGCTAACTTCTGCCCGATGCTATGATGTGCGAGTAAAGACTCAAAAATATTTTAGGATTTTAATTTTTAGGATAAAAAAAGGATTAATAAGAAAAAACAAACGTTTAAAATGATCATGATAATCAAATAATTTTTATCATTTACATATCTTTTGACTATCATTATTCACTACAAAATTCCGCAATTATTATATTTATTTAACTATACTTTATGTTACTTACATCAAACTAGAAGCTAAGTTCCTTAACTTCTAGTTTGGTATTTGTGAAACCGAGCAGGAGCAGGGTCTATTTGTGAATTGTAAATATTTATTTAATTTACAATATTCGTATTCCACCTGCCACATCATCACTATAAAAGAAGAGTGACTTACCTCTAGCGCCAAAAGATCCAAACCTCTCTCGGTTAACGGCTAGCTTGTATTTTTTATCTGTTTTGTCACTAGGAACCGGTAGTTTGGACGGATATTTTTCTGAACCACTTCTATAAAGTTTTTCTTTGGACCCGTGTGCCCCCATCTTGAGGATCTTCATTAAATTAACATAATATCAGTTGTAAATATGCATATTGTTTTTAGGAACTGTTAGTTTATCACTTGTCACATCACTCAGTTTACAACGTGCGTTCGTTCATATATGGTTTCCTGTTATCTTTGCACGTACTTAGTCATCACTTGTATTTACTTGTTTGCACTTGTCTATCTATATATCAAATCACCAATATTTTTACGTGTGCCTTAATTTTAGTTATACTGTATAAAGGAATAATTAGATTTATATTAACAGTACTTATTAAAAATTCTGTATAATTTGTTTATTTAATTCAAAGACTTTTAGGTATATAATAATTACGTTAATGAATACGAGAAACTAAAATATATATATAATTACTTTTTAAGTGCTACTAATTATATGCTTATTTTTAATGAAGCCTTTATATGAATAGACATTGACAGCGAAAAAATAACTATAATATTTCCTAAGGCCTACATTTCTAAAACAAATTTTGTAATTGACCTAAATAAAAATATTTAGGTCAATTTAAATATATATAATAATTACGTTGTTACCAACTTGTTGATATATCTTATGTGACATGTGTCTATTTTACATGTGACTAAAGGATTTTATTCAATAACTTTGTAGCTGTTTTTTTGCGTTTACTAATAAAGAAGTTAGGTGATTTCCTGAAGCACAAATGAGATTCATATATTTTGGTTTTTTTTTTTAATTTATTCTCATCACCAAATAACTGTGACAATGATAAAAGAAAAACATCTAACATTATCCACACGTGGTAGGCATATAGCTAAAGTGATATACGTTGATATAATTATTGCAATGCTTTCATCTATTTCGGTAGGCGACTCACGACAGTGCCCAATATAGGAAGAACCCTCCTCTGTACCAAGATTTATTCACGAATAACAAATATTATTATAGTAAATGAGAACCCGAAGATCATAGTACACTGGTCATTTGATGCATTAAGAGCACTGCTAAAGATGATCGCTTTCTCAGAACTGACGCTTAGTCGTTGTTTGTGCAAGTTAGTTAACTACAATGAAATGCTGATAAGGAACAAGTCTCACAATTCAATATTAATTATAAAGCTCAATTTCATGAATACCAAAAGGAATACCGTATCCAGATACTTATTTCGATATTCAAACAAATATGTATCCGCTCTCCATTTTATAATTTTGGTCCAAATTGCTCAATAATATTCCGTAACATTGAACACATTACTTATGTTCTGATAAAATAGGCTCATACCAGATTATTTGAATCTATAAATTTCTAAATAATAATGTTATTCAGAAGATATAGATTCTAGTATTGCAGATGAAATCAATCAATCAAACTTACTGAATATTGCCTATATCAATATTGATTCAAAACTTCTTAATCTTCAGAGAAATCACAGCTAAACGACAGTTAATAGAGATTGAACCGTAATATGGGAAATGTAATAATAAAATGGGATTGCAACGGGACGTACAGTTATAGAATTCAAACGGGAGCAACGTTGGAATAAGCTGTCGAGACAATTTCCGATTACCAGCAGCTTTCAATCGAGCCAATGGAAATTTTTATTAACTTTATATATGCATTATAATCTATTCATTATTTACATTTATTGTTTTTTTTTGTTTAATTTTCAGTTGTCCATTGTATACTATATTCTGTTTTTTTTAATTTTGATGTTATATGATTTTATTACTTGACAGTTTTGCAACTTATGTTTAACGGACTTCATTAAAGAAACCTACATTATAGTTAGTCAGTTAAGTTACTGTAATTGTATTATAGCCTTTCTCGGTAATTTTTAAAATGATGTAAAAAAAAAAGTAAAAGAAAAATGAAAAATAATAGGGCAGGTGGGGCTCGATCCTAGGTATTTTCATCTCTCTAGACCGTCCGTTCCCCAAATGAACTACCATGACTTTACATTTGACAGCGAAAAATTGTGATTGTATTGCAACGTAAATTTCAAAAAACATTTTAGTGAGATAAATTTTTTTTAAGCAATAAAGTTTTGAGTTTATTGCGAATCAGAAAACAGCGAGATAGACGCAGACTTAATTTTCTAATCAAATTCTAGCAAAAATCATATTAGTCGCATACAAATGTTGTTAATACAATGAAAATAAATCTGAAAACCGAAGTATTTATTCTTAGTTATTTTCAAGAAATAAATTATTGTTTTACATAAAACTCATGCACGTAGAATCACAAATACGAGTAGGTATATCTCACGTCCATATATTAACAGCATATAAAGAGTGAAAACAAAAAACTCATCATTCATGAAGTTAATATAATACTGTGGATACTTAGATTATGTATGAAGTCATTATGTAAATTAACGCAAAATTTTATCATGCTAAAGTTGTGAATATTTTTGCAGAATTGTAATATAACTACTATATTTACACTAGCATTATAGCATGTATTTTAATGAAAACACGATCTAAAGTTAAGTTATGGAATAGTTAAAGGCTATTCTTTATATTTTTTATCAAACAGTTGGATTACAAAAAACTTAGTACTTTAATTACCAATCGCGAAATATAGCAAATTATTTTTTGTATTATGGAACTCATTATATAACACCTTATTTTATAAAATACTAGATTTTACCCGCGACTTCGTTGGCGTGGACGTTGTCGTGTGATAAGTCGATAATAGATGGCGTTTTTTTTAATGTCCTAAATCCTATTCCTATAGAATTAACAGGATTTCTATAGCCTATATGTTATTCCGGTGTATAAGGAATAATTGTGCCAAATTTCATCGAAATTGGTTTAGCGTATTCGCCGTAAATGAGTAAAAAACATACATTCATACTCACTTTCGCATTTATAATATTAGTAAGATTAACAATATGGTTTTTTAACTACGCAATTTTTTTAAATGTATAATTAATTTTTATTAAATATAATAGTATGACAAGGAACAAATCATGAATAAATTACACTAACTCACAAATCATTTTGCGGTCATACAATTTGTAAACGATACGAGTGTTTTGACACTAAGAGAAATCAACAGAATAAACACAGCATAATTAAAACAAATGGTGTCTCGCAAGAAAATAAAAACAAACAAAGACGACACGTCGCTACTATGTTCTATTTTCCCGTAATAATGTGTATTAGTCACTCGACATAAGCAAATGTTACCAGTTCTCTCAGATTTGTGGTTATTTTAGAACCATCGCTTTCAGGGTTAAATAACTTAAAGACGCTGCCGTGTCCTTTGAAACGATATTTTAAACGCTGTTCTAGTGTTGCGACTTGCGGTATATTTAGTACAGAGATAAATGACTTCGATATAAGTAAGGAACGAGTATCTATGTGGCATTTGTCGACTTTATATAAACTTTTAACGATAAATATTATATCGAGCTTTCAAAAAATTTTATACGCATTATCTATAACAATATCAAACTCCAAAAACCATTAAAATAAGTCAGTGGCAGCATTATATTGCTTAACATTTGCAACAACAACCGTTTCTTAATCAATATCATCATCCTCCTGCCCTTATCCCACTCTAAGTGGGGTCGGCACAACATGCTATAAACATGATTTTGCTACGTATTTTACGACCGGCCGCCTGCCTGATGTCAACTTACCTCAGTTGTATTTTTCGACAACTCGGCGGGTCGACTCACCTTAGTCGCCTTTTACGACATCTCGGTAAGAAATGAGGGTGGTACTATTCTATTCAGCCAGATACCACACGACATCGTTTCTTAATCAATAATTAAAATTAATTATAGGTATTTTCAGGTATTAGTATTTTACTTACTAAGTAACTTTTTGTTAATTGCGAACAAGTGCGTATAAGTATTGTAAGAATCGCAAAATATTATTGAGCAGTATAAGGTGAAATCGTAGCAAATTGAAGGTGGTTTGACAGGGTAAGGAATGACCTTGAAGTTGTACATTACGAAAATAGAAAGATAAGACCTTGAAAAGCTCTCGCTGCAGAAATTCACTTGACAAACCCATGGCCAAGAGCTGGATGGATATAAAATTATTAAAAAGAAGAATGTGATTTTACAAGTTTTACATTTGGAACTATTTAATGTGTGTACAATTAAAATAGTTTATAAAGTTTATTAATTTGTTTTAATAGTCATTTGCAAATTAAGAGTACACTAAAATAATTCAACAAGATGCAAGCAGAATATTATGTAATTAACATTATATATAATATTTTCCCGATGTATCTTTAGGTATTATGTTATATGATAGTAATATTTAATTCTAAAGAAAAACGAAATAGTAAAAGGCACTTCAGGGAACATGATGAGGAACTGAATAAAAATTTAGCTAAATCCTATTCCTAAAACAATGAGAGAAATAAATAATATGCCCATGGGAGGTCAATTTATAGAAAATGGCGCTCAGGTCACAAAAGAGTGGAAACGAATTACGATTATATTCCTTATACACCGAGAGAACATATAGGTTATAGAAATCCTGTTAATTCTATGGTTGACATTGAAAAGCGCCATTTATTATCAACCTATCACGCGAATACAGTCCACGCAAACTGAAAAGTTGCGGATAAAATCTAGTAAGATATAATTGTGTTATGTCCTATTCTGATATATTTAAAATGATTAAACAAGATTGAAGACTTATAGATAGACTATGGTTAACTTTTATGAACAGGGTGATAAAAATAATGTAAGCACTGTACAATTAAAGACTATATAAAATCATACACTGTTCCGTACACACGCGCATCTTGTTTCGCAATAACTCATAATTACCTACACATAATCTCTTGCGGGCGTAATTTATGGAGAGCATTTTGTAACTCTTTTTAAGCAATATTGAACTTTTAAAGCTACAGCCAACGTAAAGGATAACTATAATTGGAACACATTATGCATTTCGGATATAAATAGGGTTTCGACTTTCATATAATATAAAAGGAAATAGGATTTCGAGATCTTGACTATAATTTAAAGGTTTTCTTTATTGGAAGTATTTTCCGTTTTTGAATATACTTGGCGCAAAGATTGTTTTGAATAGGAATGCTTTACATTGTATTGTGAAGTATTGTATTTATTTCTTTGCAACCACAACAATAAACCATGATTAAATATTTACTAACACTGAATGCTCCCGTGTTGGTGCTTAGCTTAGAAACATAGCCGTAAAATCACGGCAAGCTTTTATATTAATTCAATTTACTAAACGTCTCAATTCAATTTTAAAATACTATTGGAAGAATTCTATAATAGTATAAAGTTCAGAAATTACAAGCTTATTCGATTTTTAAATTATACAGAAATTGAGATATTGTAAAAGGATAAACTAGTTTTGAACATTAAGATACTTAACATGAAAAGATTTAAGTTTTTAATTTAATAGCGTACAATATGTTATATTCATACATGGCCAAAGTGATTGCTCAATAGTTCTAAGAGAAAGTGACCTGTAATATCCCATCAGCTTAGAATGTGAGGATCGTTTACAAGGATTATAGACACGACTGTATGAATACTCTAGTTTTACATATTTCCGTTCCCGATCCCCCAATACTATTGGAAAATTTCATGAAAGACTAAGATTTTAAGATAACATATCTTACGATTTTTATGTGCTTTATTTATTTGCAGACCGGAGTTTAATAGATCCCAACAACCGTAATGAAGATAATTAGACCTATTCCTACCAATATAAATTAACTGTGTGTGACTTCACCTTTAAAAAACAATGTAATAAACCAGTACAATATAATAAAGATTCTTGGAAATGATAAATTTACACTATAACAAATAAATATATATATAAATAAATATATATGGAACACTTACACACACGGTCGTCCGTCCCCAAAGTAAGTAACTTAATACTTGTGTTATGGTAGACAGACAACTGGTGAATATATACTAATATATTTTTTAAATACATACTTGAATACAAATATACACCCAGGCTCAAAGACCAAAAAAATCATTGAGATATAGAAAATGTTGGCCCTCGGCGGGAATCGAACCCGCAACCCGCGGAGCTGAAGGCAGGGTCACTACCCACTGCGCCAACGGGCCAGTCAAATAGAAAATACTTTTGAGGCACATCTATAATCACACGACTGTACAAATCAAAATATCGCTGAAAATATTATAAATTACTTTTATATCAAAAAATATATATGTATATACGTAATTTTGTGAAGTCAATGAAAACCGCTATTTTACAGACATAAATATAATATTATCATAAAATAAATACTGACATTTTCTAGTATCAAATATTTTATGAAAGGAAAACAATATAAAAGAGCTAATAGATATTGAGAAATAAAGCTATATTACACACGAAAACTTGAAATAAGCACACTAAACACTTTAAATTATTTTTAATACGTCTGTTCACAAAGCAAACAAGGCTCTAGATCACAAGTACATAGCTTCTGGCAAAATTACTATTTACAATAGCAGAATTTCGCACTAGCACGCTAAACCCCTCTCCAGTCTTGAGCAATATCGCTAAAATGTTTTATATTAATTCAACGAATCAGCCTAGCGAGGTGCTAACAACCAAATATTTTACATTTGATATGGAATATTTTCAGTTTATTTTGAAACGACGTAGTTAGGTAGGTAGGTATCTCAAACAAAATTCTGACTACATCTGAAATTAAATTATAAGTATAAGTATATTTTCAGAGCTCTATAGCAGAAATCAAATTCAAATTGCAGTTTTCAAGAATTAATCGTGATAATTTTGAATGTATGTGTACATGGTATAAAAGGTGGATTAGCCGTGTGGTATCTGGCTGAGTAGAATAGACCACCGTCATTCCTTACCGATGTGTCGTAAAAGGCGACTTAAGTAAGTTCACCCACCGTGTGGTATCCGGTTGAGTAGAATAGACCACCCTACGTCACGTAGACGGCCGGTCGTTAAATACGAAGCCAAATCATGTGACAACATGTTTATAACATGTTGTGCAGACCCGACTTAGAGCGGGATAAGTGCAGGTGAATGATGAGAATGATGTTGTTATAAAAAGTGGATGGCCGAAACCGATGTGCGTCGAGGTTCTAGAGTGCTTAAAAAGCGATCTCGCACCGGGAAACACAGCGTCGATAGAACCCCTACGAGATGCAATGGTGGCCTCAAAAAGATCGCGGGGGCAACTCAATCCAAAGATTCCAAAGATCCAAGCGGCACTAGATCATATGGTGTAGAGATCCCTTAAAGAGACCTATGTCCAGCAGTGGACATAAATCGGTTTAAAAAAAGAGACGTACATAGTATAAAAAGAGGAAACTCGAATATTCGTAAAACGAACATTACTTGTCGTCACTGTTAAAACTAACTTAATGTATTCAAGTACGTCATCGTCACAGTAATCACTATTCGCAGCAAGAACCGAGGACACCGCATCAATAAAAATAACCTTGCGGTCATAAGAACTCAGGTATATTATCACTTCCAAGATTATTCGAAATAAAAACTTGGTTAGATATGTTTACATGCATTTATACAAGGACGATATATGAAAATTAATTATCAAAATAACGACTCGTTAAAACCTACATTTGCTACGATAATTAAACGTTATTAAAATTATTTTAGGACCTATCACTTAATATGACAAAAATTCGTTCTCATTATAATCAAATAAACAAACTTATATATTATTTCTATATACATGAGGATATAATCTCACTTCAAGGCAATCGCACATAAAATGTAATGTTCTCACGCCATACAATTAGTGACATATTGTGCTTAAAAATGCAAAGTATTCATTTATTTAATAATATTATAATAATAATTTTAATAACAATTCAAGTAAATTACAATGAGAAGTTAACAATAGATATAAAGAACGAAAAAACTGCGAACAAACCGGTCGTAGCGAGCACCCAAAAAACTATGCTATAACAATTTACCTGAAGCAATTTATTATTTATAGTTGTACCAAACCAACTCACCCATATAAAACGGATAATCAAATGTAAGACGGACGTATTTTCAACACTCCGTTCCAGGCGGTATTGTTAGTGTCCTGAGCAGCAAAAGGAGTTCATATACTCCCTTCATGAATTATAGTCTAGTCTGTGGTTAATAGGCCAGAAAATCTGTTCGAGCGTATCATTTATGATCTAATTCATAAATACAAACGACTTATACACTGTCCATTATATTAACCATCTTTTGACAGATTGACGATTTACATATTTAGTGATGTCCTAAAGATTCTCGTATGCGATACCATTCCGATTATAGTACCTACTATCATTAACCGAATTACGTACCTAAGTAATTCGATTAATGATAACCTACGTAAACTAATAACAGATATAGAAATCAACATTTTGATTTAATATTGCCTTAGTTTTTTGAAAATAAATGTTAATCCGTGTGTATTTATTATAATCATAAAAAATATATTATACATCAACTGGCAACATCAACAGACCTTCCGCTCGGCCGCCATTTTGACGTGATCTGTCACTCTCAACGAAACGCCCGTGATAGTCACACGCATTTACGTTCGCTGAGTGTTCTCTCGCATCTGTTACACCTTAAGTTAAGTAGCTTTATTCCTCGGAAAAACTTTTGTGAAACTTATATTAATTGATCGTGAAAATGCCGAAAGGACGTGTGTTGAAAGCACAATCGAGACAGTTAGTGTTAAAACTTCATGAGTATTTTGAGCAAGAAAATCAAAATGGCGGACCTCTTATACCTATCACGCAAGTCCGAAACCGTGTTGCAGCCGCGTTGGGGATCAGTCTATCAACTGTGACTAAAATCACTACTGATGCCTACGGCAGGAGCGGCTTGGAGCAAAACAAACCATCTACACCAAAAAGAAAGCGCCGGGCTCATAAGGTGACAGCTGTTGATGACTTTGACGCTGACGCTATTCGTCGTCATGTATATGATTACTACTTGAGAAAAGAAATTCCAACCTTGAGAAAACTTATTGTTTCTTTGAAAAGAAGTGGTCTATTTCATGGTGAAAAATCTTCTTTGGTCAAAGTTTTGAACACAATTGGCTTTTCATATAAAAAGTTAAATAAAAGAAAATTATTAATGGAACGCACAGATATAGCTATAGCACGTTGTGATTTTTTAAGAGAGGCAAAGAAAATACAAGATTGGGCAAATATTGTTTTCACGGATGAAACATGGCTCAACGCTAACCACACACTATCTCGTTTTTGGACTGATGATACTGCTGATTCCACTTCCACTTGATGTTAAAAGTTGAATTAATAAAAATATTAAAAACCAAAAAGAGAGCAAAACGCTATGTAATCAATGAAATGGCAGCAGAATATGGCCATACTGTTCTTCGGATTCCTCCATACCACTGCCAGTACAACGCAATAGAACTTATATGGGCACAAGTAAAAGGGCATGCTGCGAGATGCAATACAAGCCCCCCATTCACAGCGAATAAAATGTTGCAATTGCTAAAAAATGCTTGCACCCACGTAACGGCCGAGAACTGGGCAAGTGTGGTGGAAAGAACTAAAAGAGTAATATTCTCTGATTGGGAACGTGATATTGCGTTTGATAATATATTATCTACACAAGAGCTAATAATAACTGCTACTGAAGACTCCTCATCGGAGGAGTCTAGTGTTGATTATCATTCCGACGACTCGTGCTAATAAAATAAATTAAAATATCCTGATTGTTTTATTAGTATTCATGTATTAACTAAGAAGAAAGTAAAACTTTATATAATGTTATTAAATGTCTTTTAATACTCGTAACATCGATTTCTACCGATTATTTTTAATCTGTGGCATAATCGTAGTAACCATTATGTGTGACATCACTAAGTGGGCGGTACCCATCCATAAAGTACAAATATTATTTGTATGATATTTGTACGTAAGCAATACAAAACTTAATGAGCGTGAGCTGTCAAAAGACTGATAATATGATGGACGCAGTATAACGTATTCACTGTACTACGAGTATATTAAACTTATGAAAATTGAATGAATATTTAGAAATCTAGATGTCTTTATTGTTTTGGTTGATTATGAGCCGTGTGGTATCCGGCTGAGTAGAATAGAACAACTTCATTTCTCGCCGAGGTGTCGTAAAAGGCGACTAAGGTATGTTGACCCACCGTGTGGTATCCGGTTTAGTAGAATAGACTGATCTCTTTCTTACCGAGGTGTCGAAAAATACGACTAAGGTAAGTTCACGTCAAGCAGGCGACCAGTCGTAAAAACGTAGCCAAATCATGTGACCGCATGTTTATAACATGTTTTGCCGACCCCACTTAGAGAGAGGGATAAGGGCATGGAGATAATGTTTTGGTCGATTATGAAAATCATCAATTCAATCAAACATTCAATTCTAATGTCGTCTAGTAAAAATCACTAATGGGTTTTCTAATCTAAAATACTATACTACCGTAATTATAAACGAAGCACTATTATGGATAGCAGGACAATAATATAATTGCCATTTGTATGTGCCCATGAAAATTTAACAATACTTGCATCACAAATGTAAAAGTCTTTCTGTCCATCCATCTGTAATGCTATCATAGGTAGCTATTCCGCTTGAACAACATCAATTAAATTCGTTAAACTTATTTACCGGGTCAATATGAAGGAATAAAAAAGTCATGTTTTTCTTTGGGTAATAGAAAAAACAAGGAATATAATCAAAACTATTTTCACACACAATTTGACACGAACGAAGTCGCGGGTACAACTAGATTTTATATTAATATAACATATTAAGAAACAATGCGCAAACCCCATTGATATGTTTCTAATTCAATCATAAGTCGACTTGCTCACATAAACATGGTAGCTCGAAATGAGGTCGACCATTGCAACAGTTTTGGCAGAATTTCGTAACAACAAAACAGCACCGATATCGTCTTGGCAGAAATCCAAAATTGAAACTCGAAGGGAATATCCTGTAGCGCTGATAAAAACATTTTTACCTAAATTGTACAATACTAACAACATAATACAAAAGTAACATTTTGCTAAGAGCGCGGATCGCTGATAGTAATATAAAAATATCACTTCTTTTGTATTATGGATCTCCGCAAAGCAACCACTAATTCTATAAATTAACAACATTTCAATTAATGTTTCTCCTAATAAATTATGAATACATTAACTGTAAAACTTTAACACCTGCGTCTAATAACCAAAACATCTTAAAAGTGAAGACGAAATTAGAATAAATAAAAATAGAACATCCGAGTATCTAAAAATTATACCAGAAGTGTCAACGAAATGTATACCTCAGACTACGCTAAACATGTTTTAGTTTCTATAATCCATTTAAAAACTACTATTGTAAATACAAAATTATTTACTATCTGTATTTCACATACGCTTAAATCCGATTAATCCATTAGACGATTAGGAATAAAACTAGATTTAATTAAAAATATACATATAACTATACCGGGCTAACGTATAAGATACAGGAACGTATAGAAATAGGGAAAAGCATAATGGAAAATCGGAAAAAAATGGAAAATGGAGGGAGGGGCCACTTTTAGAGAGGCCCCGACCCGGAAGTGGCGCACTCTGGGGTTCAGAGCTGCTGCTGGCCGAGATGGGGGCAATGTGTCCAACGGTACCCTGTCCTTGTCACCAGCAACTTGGTAGAGCACTGCCACTTGTCAGGTTTTTGTCCCCATCGGGCGGTGACGACCCATAATGGGTTTCCCTACACTAAAAAACGAAACAAAAACACTACGACATAATGTCCTTGAATACAGAGCAGTGTAGACATACCATGGGTACTAGGTGCTTCACTCAACGAGACATGATATTACTTCGGTTATCCAACCGTAAACTAGGAATAATAATGTTTATTACTTTGTTACAAACTTCTCAAGCAAATATATTTGTTCAAACAAAGAAAAAGTAGTTATCGGTTCAAACCACGGTAAGAAATTGTAAATTTAAAAGTATAAATATGGTAATTGTGTGTTATCATATTTATGAAATGCTACATTGTATGCTTTTGATAAATCTACAATAACCGACACACAGGGCATTATTTTATTCATCATTGTCAATTTGATGGGTGAATACACTGAATATTTATTGATACAGACGCCCTATTCCATCTAATCAACACGAGGTCAAGCAGATTAACATCCGCCGACCGTATTATGTACATCTGTGCAATTGAGTTTAATGCTGAGATTGACAGCAATAATAAACTAACTAGGTTGAATATTACAATCCTTAGAATCAATTTTAGAAGAGATTTAAGAGTATTTAACAAATATTATCAATAAGACACCATAAGACTCTGAAATGATAACATTTATTCCGTTAGAATTCTAAACGTCGTCTTGGGAAATATTATTGATAAGAAAATATTTAAAATACAAGGCTTTTGAAATTTTATTTACTATATCACTTCTCATATTTTTGAGATGTAAATTTGTATGATTAGAATTTAATTACGTAAAAATATTTTGTGCATCACCCTAAAAACTTTTATTCTGAAGTCAAACTTTAGTATCACGAAATTAATTGTAAAAATTGCTCAGGCCTGCGTTTTTTTAAAGTTCAATATCGATTATTCTTTTCAGACACATAAGATTCTTAGCAACTTCAGTACAAAAATATGTTGCCATTTATTTAAACCGCTGATACTTCCAATTATTTCCAGATCTCAGTTGTATTATATCGGAGGGTATTTATGCATCAGGTACACAGGTATTGGCTTCTGACTAAACGAGGATCATATATCTGATGAACAGTACACTCGGAACTTAAGTTCAAGTTATTGTTTTTTGTATTATTTTTTATGTATGTATGTAATAATAAATGGTAATGTGCCGAAGTTCACACAGTTATCGAATTATGCGATCGAAAGCAACATAATTATTGAATTCACGTAACATCAAATTACAAAGTCGGTACGCGTTGCCATTAGTTACGCGAGCGTGTCGTGGCCACGCATAAGCAGTGGGCTCAAATTCAAAAGAGACTCTTGTTATTTCGATGATTTTTATACTGATGATTTTATACTTATGATGATTGATTTTTAGTAGTATACATTTTGCAAGGAATAATTAAAAGATGACAAGTTAAGGTGAAAAATTAAAATCAACATCGCTTTTAAAATATTAAAATATCATAGAACACGATATGTAGCGAAACGTAAAATTTAAAGGATACAGTGAGACGAAAAACTGGCAACACCTATTGAAACAAACATTTTCACGCGTTATCCCGCATAAATAGAACGTTCTTATTTCGAACATAATATACGTATGGATAATTTGAATAACATAGGTATATTGAAGGCAACCTTTCCAGAATGAAGATGTCGCCTTAAAAACGTACTTATATCTTCTATGTTTTGCTTTATAGTTAAATAGAATATTTATAACTCTGTATAAAATTTTCACATTACTGACGTTTTGATTTATATAAAAACTATTAGCAATAAAATAGTCTAAGAATTTTTACTGTAAATCGTAAATTAAAAAGCGTAAATTATCAAACTGTCACTTAAGTAACAAATATTGATTTGTACACAACTAATATCTACTCTACTTTCCAGCTCAAAAGACACATCACGCTATTTAATCTGTTCGCTAGAAATCACAGAATACTAATTGAAATTATATCAAACACCTACAGAAAATTTCTAGTGACAGCTGTATGCATGTACCTTACATGAAGAGTGTATATATTTTTTTCGAATTATATTTAAATTCAAAGTATTTAATTTGATAAATCAGCCTTATTCACTTATCTTTGACATAGACTTAAACTTAAATTATTTTTATCGGAATTTCAATAATAAATAAATTCTTACCGAGGTGTCGTTAAATACAACTAAGGTAAGTTGACGTCAGGCAGGCGGCCGGTGTGACAACATGTTGTGCCGACTTCACTTAGAGTAGGATAAATATTGCGTTTATAATACGTACCCGAAATGTCATTTAATGCAATAAAAAAAATTAAAAACCATTCCCGAATAAGGAAATCAAATATGAATAATTTTGAAATTATTAAATGTGTAGTATGAAATTAGTTTCCTTAATCTGATAACTAATTGGTATAAAAAATCAAACTGGATTCGTTGTTCGTTTAAATCATAATAAAGTACGCAAAGACGCAAAAGATATAATAAAAATTAATGAATGATTAAAAAAAAAATGTATAAAAAACGAATGGACTCAACAAAATTAAAGAACTAAATTGATGATGAAGCAAATCCTGGACCAAAGTCATGTATACCACATTAAACGGTAAAGAAATCTCCAGACTTTATTATAAAGTACTTTACTACGCAACTTAATAGGAGAGTTTACCCAGTCTTGTTATAGTGACAACTTACCGTAGAGTAAAAGTAGACCTGATACGGTTACAAGCAACATCGGTTCATTCACCGCTTATCTAAGTCTTTTTCAACAATATGGAACCTGTTTCATAGCAACCACCTGTATTCTACATAGAAACCGGTTACCTGCGGTCACCAAACCACAAAGATGCTCGTCACAGTTTTGCCTGGATGCAATACTATCTGACATTTTTGTTTTATATCACTACATAGTATAAAACAAAGTCGCTTTCTATATCTGTCCCTATGTCCGTATGTATTCGTAAATCTTGAAACCTACGCATACAGACAGATAACAGAAAACAGATTTTGATGCGGTTTTTTTAATAGATAGAGTGATTGAAAGGGGAGGTTTATATGTATTATAACTTTCAATATGGAGTAAAGAAATACTGCCAACTCTCGAAACCACAATTTTACTGTGTCAGTATTTTATTTTCCAAAACGTATTACTTTCCTTAAATAACATATATCAATAAACAAAACGACCATAAAGAAAAATAGGATATAGTGAAAGTTTCAAATGGAAATAGATTTCTTAAAATTTTGTTTTAAATAAAAATGATTACTGCACAAATATTTTTTGAAACATAACAACATTAAGTTACGTACTTAAGTACTTGAATCATTTTTTACTAGGTCGCAAGATAACGTGTAAGATAAAATATGGATTTTCCTACTTCAAATTAGAATAAAAATTAATGGTTCATTCATTAGTAACAGGTTAAACCGTTAAAGAAAATAGCAGTCTTTAAAATATGTATATATGAAAAAAGGCCTGCGTTCTCCAGTTTGTTTAGCTATCTATCTCTAAATTGAAAACTACTACGATAATTTGCTCTGTTCGGACTTGAAAGAAGGAGATAAATATACACTGTGGCATTAAAAATATGTATTAGTATGGAATGCGCTATTAAATGGAATATTTAAAAAATCGCAATTTATTTACCTTTTTTATTTACAAATAAAAGTGCATGCAACGTTTTGGAAATAACATAAATTCGTTATTTTACTTTTAATGACATTGATTGTATAGCTTGTTGAACATTTATTAAAAGTTGGTATCAGCTAAACTTATCATTACAAGAACAGAGTAACCAGTTCTATTTTAATTTATGAATCATCCGGATAATAACGTGATATAAAGTTTAATATTATGCATTTTGCCTAAACATTAAATTTTATAAATGTATAACGGTTCTTTTTGTATGGCAGTATCAATTGATTTGAAACCGCTTTGCGATAGACAGTATGCGAAAGTTAATACTTAATCATTTCCACACTACATAACAGACACCTACACGTACAACTATAACTTGTTTCTTAGCTTGTAATCTTTATTGAATATGTTAAGTATGGTGTGGCAAATTCTAAACTATATTCGTATTTTTTATTTTGCAGATAGCGGAAACAATATAAAAACCATTTTTCTATATATTCATCTACAAAATTATCGGCTTTATGTATGGTAGGAAGGTTCGTTCAAAAAAAATATTGGTTCAAATTGCCAAACGTATACATAAAAATGATACAGTCACAAAGATGTGTTATATTGTGATGTGTTATTATAATCTGTCACAATGAAAAAATTAACTTCAGTTAAATTAATTGATCTTAGTTCAATATAAATATTTAAATTAAAAAAGTAGAGATTTTCTTATGTCGTGACTCATAGTGATTTCCCTCTAAGCATAGACAAATAATAATCTTTAAAATCATAACGTGAAAATAATGATATAACTACATTGTTAATTGCCATACACAAAATTATCAAAAAACGATTTTTAATTTGACAATTGATTAAATTTATATTTCTGTATTTTCTTAGAATGCATTTAATATCTTAAGTACATAAGTCATTATAGCTTTCGTTCGTAAACATATTTATTATTTATGTTATGACTTGATAAAGCGTAACTTCAAAATCTTAAATCAAATTCTCGTAATTGCGACAAATATAAAGTATAAATTAAATCTAGCATCATTGTTAATTAATTCTTTGACATTATTTTAAAATTGTATATGGTAAATATGTACTTACTATAAGTGTGGAAAGATTTAAAAATTCTGTATTAAAAAAGTATGCTTTCTCCGATCTCTTTCTATTCCTATCGAAGAGAATAAGTAATACCTAGGTTTATTTTTGAAATGTACAAAAAAATAATTACTAAGTATATGTTTTAATAAAGCGACATTTTACCATTTATGGTCCATCCCTAACAAACCAAATATATTTTTTTATATTAAGTAGAAAAATCGTTGGAGTCGTTTGCGTTTTATATATGTATATACATACAATATCAACTCATTTAAATATTAAAGAAAAGATTATGTAATAAAATTTTATTTTATTTATGAGGAAATATGTGATAATTTTTTATTCCTATCTAAATAAATACGAAATAACGATAACAAATGTAAAAAATTTAATGACAATAACTAAAATTATTTTGTCTGATATTTTTCATAAAATAGACACCAAATAAACCATTTATATATATTTATTTATAGAGTTCTCTAAATAATATTAAGTATTATTTAGACAATTGTAAAAATTAAGACCTACTTAAATAAATAATATACGAAAGTTTTTGCTTATATGGCAACAGCTATTGGAGAAAGTACTAAACTGACCAAGCGAGACCAATTCGGTGCTTTTATTCATCATTATGTCACCGCTTGCAGAACATAAATAAAATTACTGTTCTGCTTGATTAATATTCAGCACTTTTTGTACAGTAGTATTAGCATAGTAATTGAGATTTCATGCAGTTTGAAGAATCATATGTCAATCGCTTTAAACAAAGCCTCCTCTCTACTTTTTGGAGAGAAGGGTTGGAGCGTTAGAGCAGCGTGGTCTAACTACGCTGCTCTACAGCTATTTTTTTTGACAATTACAGACATGGTCGTCCATCCCTATAGTAAGTAATATTTATATTAATGTTTTTACTTAATATTTGTGTTATCCATGACACATATTACATCCCAAGACGCATCGGCGGGAATCGATTCCGCGATCCGCGTAGCTCAAGGTAGGTTCACAGCCATCGGTCAGTCTCTTTATAAATATAATTCTTAAAACTAGTTATATATTTTGTCTCCGCTATCCTGTGAGACTGCGTCCAGCAGTGGGCGAAAATTATTTTAAAAAGAAAAAAAACGTAGCGAGGGTACCTAAATGTTTAAGGTAAAGTAACCATAGACACGGGTACGGCTTCTATAATTTTTCTTATAGTGTGACATCACATGGCTGTAATTTTAATTGTGAGACCACGTACGTCAAAATTCCCTATTTTTTGATAGCGCCAAAGTTATAAAGTAAAAGTAAGTAGCGGCCTGTTACTGTCCCACTGCTGGGCATAGGCCTCTTCTCTCCGTTATTGGAGAGAAGGATTGGAGCTAAGACCTACCACGCTGCTCCAATGCGGATTGGTAGGTTACACATATCTCCAGAATTCTCTGGAGAAATGCAGGTTTCCTCACGATGTTTTCCTTCACCGAAAAGCGTGTGATAAATTGCAATTATCAATAAGACACATAAGTTTTAATAGAAAAACTCATTGGTGTCTGCCCGGGTTTGAACCCATGATTGTCTCTAGAGATTCACACGGTCGCACCGCTAGGCCATCACAGCACGCCAAAGTTATACATCATTGTAAATATTCATCATCAATTGTAAATATTCTTCAGAGATTTCATATTTAGTCGCGCTTCGCTAAGCTAGCCTGACGTTAATTATTAACGCTTGGAATTTCCCATTCCTGTGGGAAAAATAATTTTTTTAAGTTTGTCAACGACAAATTATCTACTGTTAACTCTTTAGAATTTATACAAAATAAGTAACGACTAACGGTAAAAAAAAAGTAAAATTATTATCAGTAACCTATTCAATAATTTGCATTTGTAACCAAGCCAAGCATCATCCGGCCGACTCTACTATTAGTGAGTACACTTGACAAATATGCATAAAATAAACAGGCCTTGCGTCAATTTGTCAATGTTACACGAAGCGAGTATACGTGGGTTTCTTCAGTTAGCTAAAACATTAGTGTTGTATGACATCAAAGTATAAACAATAATAGACAATCACCTCATAGTTACTGTAAATATGTCCTTAGTAAAATTATATGCGCAAAAGTCTTTCTGTGTATTACGATTTCACGTCTAATTCGCTACTTCATCAATATTGATGGTATTTGTTACAATTTAAGTTTATATTCACAAATCAACGTATAAAAATTTCCGTTTCCGCTTGAAAAAGAGGAAAGAACTCAAAGTACATTTAAGGGTGTATAAAAACTAAAGGACTGCGAAAGGTCGCAGGAAAATATACTTTTTTATATAAAGTCGCCCACTAGTGACAACAAAAAAATACGGTTATAGGAGAACATGCAAGGGGAAATTTTAAATGACATTGCTGAAGAAAATTATGCTGACTTAGCAAAGCCTTTAATAATATGTCATTAATAAATAAAAGAAAATATGAAAGTTAAGCTAACTGGTCCTAAGATTTTATGACCACTCTAATGACTATGAGACCGATAACCATTTACAGAGACTGATAATTATTATATCACTATAAACTATTAAATATAATTTTAAGCGCGGCAAATCAAAATGGAATGGGTCATTCGAGAAATCTCTACTACACTCTCGCTATGAAAACTTTTTCCCATCAAATCCGTCAAGAAATTAATAGCCCATTAATCATGAACAATTTCTATTATTGCTCTTAATTATATTTATAAATGACGTTAGGTATATCTATATCCATGAGAACATTAGTAATACCTGTTTCTTTTTAAATATAACAAACATTAAATAAGAATCAAATAATTCTAGAGTTACCTTCTATTAATTTTTAAGTTAGTGACTTTGGATACTGTTGTTGCATCTATATAAGATAGATTTAATGCTTTTCGACTTAGTAATGGTTAAATGATTAGTGCATGTCGGGAAACATGTTCTAATTTCAAACACGTACCTATGAGTTTGTATAAAACTTTTGCTTAACTAATATGTGCAAATCCTCATTCTCTTTAAGATGAAGTAGATATAAGAAAGTTGGTTAGGACTGTAAAAACCTTCGGATATCCGAATGAGAAGCATGATTAGTCAAACTCAAACCCAAGAAAACTCTACTCAAGGAAGAGAAAAAGCCTTTTCCCAGTATAAGGATGGTATCAGGCCGATACTTTATTTTTTTAGTTACAGCCATATGTAATAAGATTTTGCCGTGCTTAATGATTTTTTTGATCATATAATCATATCAATGACCAAAACTGGCATAATTATAAGACAACAGAATTGCCTAACATAATTAAAATCTAATATAAATAACAGTTCCAAGAGTAAGTAGGTCGTACTACTAATCCATTGGTATACCTATTGATAGTTGGAATGTCACGTTCACGTGGGCTTTTAGGCCATTGTGCTTATTATGTAATTAATCGTGGGCCCATTTGAATATATGCTAATGGACTTTATTCATGAATAGTTATAATTCCATCAGTTAATGTTACTTGAAAGTGGCAGATGTTTAAAGTTACCAAATTAGCTGAGATAATTAAACTATCCAACTTTAACGGTATGTTATTAAAAAAAATTACTAATCTAGTAAAAATTAATCTAGTGATATTTTCATTATTGTTTGTTACACCATTGTTCTTGTCATGTATACATATATAAAATCGTACGTTATACATATATAAAATCACCTGTATAGCCTCATCACCTAAGCCTTCAAAGCTATTTTGCACTTCACCAAGTTTCCGACGGGGTCAACGTTTCACCGCTCGTCAACAAATCCGTCGACGAGAATAACCCGTTACATTGCATCGCCTTCCAGCGGATTTCACGAGTAAACGTTGCTTGCTAGACCATTAGACGATTTTATACCTCTGCCGCGCGTTTTATGGCCTATCGACGGTGCGGTTCCAATTCTTTAATACTAGCAATAAATCAATCATCAGAACTTAAAATACTTAATTACTTTTCCCTTCAAAATTGCTATTGTTTATATTTGCAATATATGATAGATTTGAATAAATTGTTGTATTTATTTAGCATAGGAGGTTTTATAAAAGGATCCCTTGAAGTATAAACATGTCATCTTAAAAAAGTGGTCCCCTTTATAGAAAAGACGAGAGGTACAAAATTTAGATGTTATGGGCGTGTAATAAGGAGGAATGAAAATAATGTGACCAAACGAGTGTTAAATATGAATGTGGATGTGTATGTTACTAGAGGTAGGTCTAATAAGAGATGGATGGATTGTGTGAAGTATGACATGCTTATAAAAGGAATAGCGCCAAAAGTGAGGAATGACAAGAGAGAATGTAGGCGAAAACCATGTGCCGACCCACCTAGAGTGGATTAAGGGCAAGAGAATGATGGACATAAGTATGGTTGTTTTGACAAAAAAAGATTGTTTTTTTATACATTGAGATTTTTGACTAACTCAATAAACTACGAGTGGTTAAAAGGTTTCGGCGCGAAGTTTTTAAGTTAGTCGATAATAACGAAATGGATACTGGATACTGGATGTTAGTTAGATGGATCTTAGCAACAGCAGGACTCAGAGCCCTATCAGTTCAGATATACCGTGACTAATTTAGATTTGCAATTGGCGAGACTGTAATAAGTATCACCAGCAATTGTGTACTTAAGTACTCACTACTTAACTCTTCCTTGGTGTTAAATTTACCAATATTTTATTTATTCAGATATGAAAGCAATCTAGTATAGTTCGGGAATTTTTTCATTTCGGCTAAAGTGTTACATCAGACAATGATCGTTTTATCTCAATGGTCGATGTTCTTAAGATAAGACACGATATTTCTACGTCAAATGATATTATTTGAGCGAATTTATATAAAGCCTGACAATTTATTTTATATAATATTTTTATCTATTTCTTTATCTTGTCAGAGCTGCAGTTGCAGTAAAAGTTTTGAGTAAGATTTTATTTATTAACTTGGAATCTTTTTTAACATAACAAACAACACAGCCTAAATTATTCTGTAAAATATTCCACTTTTAAAATCTATGCGCTCTATCACAATATTTTCTTGTTATATTTTTCTATACGTTAATTTTCTATTACTGTTTAGATTTAGATTTATATGAATCATATATGTAATTAAGTGAAAGATTTAAATGTACATGCGATAAGGTGATGTTTTTCCCAAAATAGTATAGATATTGATATTAGTAAAATTGCGTACGTTTGGTGCCTATTAAATTATAAGAAAAACGATGTTGTAACATACATGTGTGGTACACAAAGCAATAATTAAATTCCACAGCTGGTTATCTGTTGCTGAACGATCTTACTTTCTAATTCGTCTATTTCTTTTATCGTTATGTCGTTTTAATAAAGAAATAATTTCTCACGATACGAACTTCTTTCAAAGGTAAGACAATAAAATGTCTACGAGAATGTATAGAACCAACTATATTATTTACGCTTGACAGAAACTTCTCCATAGTATAAACTCAGCTCTACCAAATCAAGTAAACAACAAAATTAACTAACAAACTTGGAAGTATAGTGCATTATAGAATGTTGAGGTCGACTTAGTCTTTACAAATGTACGCTGTTCAATTGTTTATCCAGTTGTCTTGGAAGTGAATGAAGGACCGCCAGCGATAAATACCGCTTTTGTATACTTAAGAACATCATTAATATTGATCGCAATAACGTTATTTATTTCTACAAAGTAACTAATTAAATTTAAACATCATGTTGTCAAACTTTACGTAACGGTTAATACTTTAACAGACTATTTTTATGAGCGCTGGATCTCGTATTCGTATATGCATAAAATATATTTAAGTTTCTTATCTACTTAATTCATTAATATTTTTAATAATTTATTTCGCTGTCATTTTTAATAAATACAAATACGAATAATGGAAAAATAAATGAAAATAATTCTGTGGTAATAAATCAATAACTAAAATTATGACACCACACAAAAAACAGGTACATGAAAGTAAACCGTTCACATTCGGGGAGCTGCTTATGTATATCTTGTCATTTGATTTTATTCAACTTTAGTTTTTAGCACTTCACTAGCATAGGTCACATTTTCCTTTGATAAAAATGCGGTATGCGGTTAACCTTAGGGACGGAGGGGAACCATTGATTTTTCGTGTTGTACGGTGACGTCACGAACGCGACAGTCTGGCGCAGACGGCGCGCGCCGGCTCGCGTCTCACCGGCGACTGCCGAGCCAACTCGACTACAGTACACAGTAGTACAGTAAGTTCGACGGGCAGGAGGAAATGCCAGTTGCCATGCGGTCCTCCTCGTGTCACTTCAACGACGATCTTTTACATTGATTTATATACTCAGCTGATTAGAAAAAACATCAGCACGCAGCGGTTGATGTTTGTATGAAAGAAGTTAGGCATACGGAATAGAAATACACCAAAAGCCCACCCATATGTTCACTATCTGATGTCACGTCTACATGCTTTAAACATATACTCGCGCTTTCTTTTTTTAATTCTAGTTAGAATGAATCGCCTAATTGGAAGGATCGTGAAATAAAGGATCGATCGAAAAATTTGAAAATCTTTTGGATGATTCAGTACACAGAATCCATTAAAATATAAACACATTTTTCGTTACAGCCGTGGTGGACGATTGGTGAAACCTCGTAACTTATATCAAGGGTTTAAAGGAGTTTCTTATTTAGAAAAAAAGCCTACTAATAATAAAAAAAAACGGTCTGTAATCCTTTAATATCCGCTGAAATCTTAATGTAATTTGGCACAGTTAAAGCTTTCACAACAGGGTAAGCTATAAGATAAAAACATTCCCGTTTTTCTTTCGGGAAAATAGAAAAAAAAACCATTAGCATTATTGAGGTTACTTGAACGCTTAAGTCAGCGTTAACGAAACAGCGTATCCTCCTTTACCATAATATCATCCCTTATTTTTTACATATTTCTTCCATTCTTAAAAAACCTACGTAAAGTAAAGTACCTACTAAAATACATATACTATACTAATTACGAATTTTAGGCGACAGAATATCATATATAATGGCACGAGGCATATTCGCAATAGACATTACATTTACGGTAAAGTCGTAAAATTAGGTCGAAAGTAGATGTATAAAAGCAATATACAACAATCGTTTACATCAAGAGAGGTATTTTACCTTTAATTTTCTTTCTCCCAAGGCATCAATAAAGTAATAAGAATATCCTGCTTAAAGATTCACTGCCGCGTTAGCAGTTTTCTTCGAAATTAATAAAAAACCTAAACATCTTTCTATTTCAGCAAGTACAGTATTTGCATCTCCTATTAGTATTTAATTGTAAATAAAAAACTTCATAGTACAATCAAGCAAGCAATCTTTATAGTACGTGTTATTGCTATGCGTATTTGTTAGGCAAATTATGTTTATAACACTATCCTATTTTTACATATAAAAATAAAGAAAAACTTTGTATATAACTTATCTTAAAATATTAATATTATTTATAAAAGTATTCTGCGGTTTTTATAGTAGATACGGGCTTAGGAAATTCTAGACTTAACCATATAACTTAAAATAAACCTTGCCTACTTAGTAGAATTTTAAAAAAAATCTGATTCAATGTGTTATACTTCTTCCGAAGTTAACATAAATCGTTTTATCTAATGAAAATCATATAAAAGATGACATTTAATTTAATTATATGTCTGCGCCTTCTTAACGTTATGTATTTATTTGTTTCAAGATCTTTGGTATTATTCGATTAACGATTATAAAGATATATCTATATAATTTACTCATTTTCCTAGAAACTCATATAAGGGTCATTTATAAATAGACATAATTATATCTAGTAAAATATAATTTAATATAGTCAAAGTTTTATTATAATTTTATCTGCAGTTCAAACGCCATGGCATTCATATTTACAGATAATTTAATATATGTACTCTTTCGGAGACAATATTGGAATATTTGTATTAATAGACATGCGCAATTCTTAAAGTGAATAATACATTTATTAATCTATACTAATATATAAAGCTGAAGAGTTTGTTTGTTTGATTGTTTGAACGCGCTAATCTTAGGAACTACCGGATCGATTTGAAATTCTTTGAATGTAAGATAGTCTATTTATCGAAGAAGGCTATATAACATCTTGCTAAGATGAATAGGAGAGGAGCAACATAAAAAATACTACGAAGCTTTCTTTGCGTGCGCTAAGTAAACGGCGAAAGATATTCAAAAATCATGTATTACAAAGTTGTTTCCCTCTACAAGTTCTAAATAAACTTCGGCGATAGCATTTTTTTTTTTTTTTTTATTTATTTATTTATTCAAATACATAATACTTATTACAATTTATTTCTTAATATCCTTAAGCCTTGACGACTTGTCTGGACATTGCACATTCCTCTTAAATAAATAATCAGAATACAAACTTAAATGAATTAACAAAATTATACAGAAAAAATATTAAATTATAACTAAGTATTCTTAATAATATGTAGTGCGGGTAGATTTTATTACAATTACTGCGAGCGAAACAGAAAAACAATGTTGGAGATAACGATCACGACAAGTTATACAGGTTGATTCTGAGATGTATTTATTAACTGATTTTATTTTTTTTATTTTTATTTCTGTTCAGATTTTTAGTAGGTGTTCTTTGATTTTATATTTTATATTTTGTTTTGTTATTGTTGATTTTAAGGAGTTTGGTAAATCATTTATCAATCTTGGAATTAAATAGTCTGCAGTACGTTCACCATAAAAGTTGTTTGCTTTGCATGTTTTTACTTTTTGTTCAGTTATTTTTCTTGTTACTATTTTGTGTTCGATATAACGCTGATTATAATCAAAATAGCTTTGAGTTACTAGTGCATGTTTAACTTTTTTACAAATAGGGAGTATTTTACAATATTTAAATAAGGCTTCTTCTTTATTATCTAGTTGATATAATTTATTTTTAACTTTTGTAGGGACTATAATTTTAAGACTTCTTATTTGGATATTTTGAATTTTCTTTAGATAAGTTTTGAACGTCCGCCCATATGAGCTGATCCCGTACGAAATGATACTATCGACAAGAGTATTGTATAGTTGTAAAGCTGTTTTAAAATTAATTTTATTTTTTATTATGTTTAATTTAGCCATTATTAATCTGAGTTTATTACATATGGTGTCAACGTGTTTATCCCAATTAAACCTCTGGTCTATCACAAGGCCTAGATAAGGGTGCTTAGTAACTTTTTCAATGCTTTTACAGTGACAGGTTTGCGGTTCTGTATGTAAGCAATCATGAGTGTGGGATATAATAAAAGGATTCTCAACAGTTTGATTATGACTAGAGCATATATGCATCAATTTTGTTTTTTGCGAATTGATCACTAATCCCATATCATGAGACCACTTACATAGAAGATTAAAATCGCTTTGAAGGTCGTTTATTGCGGTTTTGATATTCTTATTGGCAGCTATAATGCAAGTATCATCCGCGTATTGAAAAAGTTTGCATTTATTTATAACATTATGTAGGTCATTTACATAGGCTAAGTAGTGAAGTGGTCCTAGGACGGACCCTTGAGCCGTGCCTTCCTCTATTGGCGTTAAGTCACTAATTTCTCCACCTATTTTTACGACGTAGGCGCGATTGGTAACATAGTTACCAAGCCATTTTAACAAAGGTCCCCTTATACCAGTTTCCTCAATTTTTTTAAGTAGTGTTTTATGCTGCAGAGTATCGAAGGCTTTACTGTAATCAATAAACACAATTAGGACATGTTTTTTATTATCAAGGCACATATTTATATGATCTGTTAACTTCGATAGTAGTTGTGTTGTATTTTTATTAGGTTGGAAACCATATTGTTGATTTGCTAAAATGTTATTACTTTTGTAATAATGATAAATTTGGGCAGATATGTATTTTTCAACTATTTTATTTATTATGGGCAGAATGGTAATAGGACGATAGTTATTGTAATCTTTATTGCATCCTTTTTTAAATATAGGCCGTACCATTCCTAATTTTAAGTCATTTGGATATTGACCAGAAGAAATGCTTAAATTAATCAACTTAGTGATAGCTCCTGTTATTTTACTGGCGATATGTTTTATATCAATGGGTCTAATTCCATCGATCCCAGGGGATTTTTGTGATTTGATTTTGGTAAGTATTTTAAATATGTCATTAGAGTCCGCGGTTTTCAATCTCATTGAAATGTTTGTGGGTTTTTTATATGTATTAGGATCCATAAGAGGTCTTTTACAACGTTGTAAGGTATTTTGTATGGCTTCTTTAAACCCTTTGGAGAAATTATTAGCTATAACCTTACAATTTGTGTCACTGTTAAAAGCTCTAAGTATAGTGTTATCTACTGTTTCTTTGACCCTGCCTGTTAATCTGTTAAGAATGTTCCATAATTTTTTCGGTTCATTACTGTTATGTATTATCTCTTTTTGTATATGTTCGTTTTTTTGCTTTTGTATCACTCTATTACATTTATTACGCAATTTTATGTATTCTAATTTAAGTATCTTATTATTTATATCTTTTTTCCACTCAATAAATTTGGTATCTTTAAGTTTACATAAATCAATTACCTTCTTGTTTACCCATTTTTCCGAGTTTCTTTTAGAGTAATTTACTTTAACGGTATATTTTCCTAATTCGTAACATTTTAGAATCTGTGATTTTAAATTATTGTATAGTTCTGTTGGACATGATGTATTACATAAATTATCCCATTTGATTATGCTTAATTCCCGTGAGACAATTTTCTGATTATATTTAGTCATATACTTTGGAGCAACCTGTACATTCTGAGTGTCGACGCAAGTAATAGCTGTTAGACGGTGGTCCGCTAGTACAGTTCCGACCGCCGCTGAATAAATATCTTGCGCGCGTGACCTGATAAAAATATGATCTAGGCATGTTTTGGTAGTATGACCTTTCCTAGTTTCAATTCGGGTGTAATCTGAAATCGCACACTGAAGACCGTTCTCGTACATTGAATTTAAGTATTCTGTACGGATTTTATTATTCTTATCTTTGAGATTTATATTAATATCGCCTAAGAATAGTATGTCTTGCGTATTGACAGTGCTCAGAAGACTTTTAAATTCTCTTATGAAAGAAGATGCATTATATGACGGGGGTCTATAGACTGCACAAAGGTAGTAGATTTGATTTGAGTATGTTTGAAGTTTCCCCGTCAAACATTCAAAGTATTTAGTTGTTTGATTGATTGTGACAAATTTATGTTTACGGTGTACGTAAATAATAATACCCCCACCCTTTCGGTCATTGCGGAGCTTAGTGTACATATTATAACCTTTAATATTAAATAGTGAACTAATACGGTCGGAAATACCTGCCTCTGTTAGAATTATTACGTCAATATCTCGCTTACAACTACTTACTATTAATTCAATATGACATATTTTTTTTATGATTGACCTAATATTAACGTGTATGACAGTAAGATTGTTAGTATTTTGGTGAATGCAGTCAAAGTATTCGGCTAAGTTTACACAATTAAATAGTTCAGTTATATGATTAGACAGTAATATATGTGACATTTAACAATGAATATGTATATGTATATAGTGTTACAAATACCTATTTATTCTATTAAGTTTTGCAAATCGTCGTCTGTTCTAATAGTGAAAATTTTTCCTTTTTCGGTCTTACGTATCATTATTTTCCCTTCTTTACACCATATAAATTTATATACATCCTTATATAGCTGTTTTGTTTTCCACAGTAGAGTTTTGTTATATTTTGTTAGTTCTTCCCTTATGTATATATTTTTTTTTCCGACTGCTTGAATATCCGTTCCCTTTGTTATGCTGTCAAGGGTAATCTGTGTAGAACGTGCTCTTACTAACCATTTATTTTTCGTTTCTTCATTCTGCATTACTAGTTTTAATATACCTACACTTTCAGGGCGCGTCTGCACACGTTTAATTTTTTTTATATCAGTTGGTTCCATCTTAAGACAATTTGATAAATTTTGCGTAATAATTTCTAAATCTTCTTTTTCCGAATAGGGTATTCCTGCTATTTCTATATTGTTACAGAGATCTTTTTGCTCAAATTCATTCATACGTTGTTCCAATGCCGCCATTTTATTTTCAATTGATTTGTTTTTGTTTTCTAGTTCATTGTTTCTTTTTTCTAGATACTTAACTTTTTCTTTAATCGCTTCCATGCACTCTAAGAACTCATCCACTTTGTCGCTGCAATATTGCAATGCTGCATTAGTTTCTTTGAGTTCTTTCTTGATAATTTTATTTATTTCTTGCGTGACATCGTTCAGCAATTTTTTCATATCAAGCGAGTGATAATTATTTACTGTCTCCTCATCATAGTCGGCATCATCTTGTAATGTTATAAAGGAGCCTCTTCTGGGTGATTTTCGAGAACAGTCATTACACGTCCATTCCAAGTTTTCAGTTGTTCTCAGAGAGTTCAACTGTTTTGTTGTTAGACCCGCACAAGTAGTCGTTGCATGTACTATTGCACCGCATTTATTACACTCAAGTCCCGGTAACTTTTTGGTAACAACTTTAGAGCACTGAGAACACTTTGCCATGATTTGTTTTATTTTCTTATAAATTGTATGTGATCGATCATTTAAACACATCTAACCGTCGCGGATGACAGGTGAGGAATGAGCATATGTCTAGCTTTTAAGGTTAACCCACTTAAACCATTTTTTTGGTTATCAAAATATTATATTACGGTTTTAATCTTTCCATGCGGGCGGAGCCGCTGGCAATTGCTATATATATCCTCCTGCCCTTATCCCACTCTAAGTGAGGTCGGCACAACATGTCATAAACATGCTGTAACATGATTTGGCTGCGTTTTTATGATCGGCCGCCTGCCTGACATCAACTTACCTTAGTCGTATTGTACGACACCTCGGTAAGAAGGAGGGTGGTCTATTCTACTAAACCGGATACCACACGGTGGGTCAACTTACCTTAGTCGCCTTTTACGAAACTTCGGTAAGAAATGATAGATGATGAATTGCCGCTGGCAATTGCTAGTATGTAATAAAAAATGTAACTTACTTAGCAAGGGAAAGCGACTGCTCGTGTGTTTGCCCAGCGGAGAGCTGGTAGCGCTGATGTCACTTTGAGAACTGTGAAGGCTGCTCTTGCCGCTGGCATTTGCTGAACCTAAGTCCATTCTCATACGCATATGCCGGCTGCAAATTTAGTACAATTTTAAGATCTTTTTCTACATTCATTCTCACGCGTAAGAAATATTGCAATTGCATACTATAAGCAAAGATAGCCAGCCTGCAATAATACGATTTTCCGCTAAATATCATTAGGGTGGCAAATACTTTTATCCTGATAAAATCGGTGCGAGTTTTCTTATTTTTTTTATATCAAATCAAATAAGCTGTTTCAAGCACTTTTGAATCGTGAAGAATTAATATGATTAATAAAGCTAATAACTGGTTAGAAATGTTGCTTTTGCCGAGACTTTTAAACATTTTCAATTTTAAACCACAGTCTTGAATGGAACTGAAAGGATTTTCAAATCCAGGCAATTTTATTATTCAAAAAACCTTGTATTTTATAATGCAATACGTATAAGAATATTTCTTACACTGAATTTAAAAAGATTATTGTTTCCTTTTCTTTATTAGAAAAATTACTCTCATTCGAAGTTATCAGTCACCTTGCGTCAAAAATGAGTACAAACATAATTAAGTTTATTAACAATAAAGATTTATATTCAAATTCAATATATAATTCCGGGCTCTTATCAATATTTGTATTCAATATAATATTTTTTAATTGCACCAACAATAATTTTAAGAATTTTAATTCTTAAAATTATTGTTGGTACAATTAGTGTTTAATTTTTTTGTGACAGTTCGGATTTTAATTAATTCTCCTACAAATATTACTTCAAATAATAAATTTCATATAAAATAAAGTTATAGATAATATTATATATTTTTTTACCTTTTCGGTTTCATGTTATTGTTTGTTGATTTTGAGCTCAACATTCTTGTTACACTACACGAAGTTTGCGAACGTTGCAATGTGAATGAGCAATCCACTTTAGATTTAATATCCTTAAACGATTTTGTTTTACATTCCACCTTTATATCTATTGAGTTTTTTTTCATAAAATTATCCCGCCTATCTGCTTTCTTTGTAGTTTTTGGACTATTTTGTACACTACTATCTGCATCAGTCTTTCTATTAGCTAACATAGTTTTTAACTTGCTTGGTACATCGCGTTTAGGCATTTTATATTTTTTTAAAGTAAAACTTCGTTTTTCCTCCTTATTTTTATCGGAACACCTTAGGTCCTTTACACTATTCAAAGAATTTCTTTTACTGGTATTTTTAGGCGTCTCTTCGTCATCAATAATATGAGACGATATATCTGAGTTTTGTTCCTCTAGAGTGTCTTCCAATGGAGTAAAACAAGTGTTAATCTTGCCATAACCGGAACTTTTCTGACTACATTCTGAATGCGTAGACGTCGTAGATGTAGGAGACATGTCATGGATAACATTAAGGAAAACGGGCGAAGCACGATGATTTTCAAAGTCTGTATAAACTCCACTGGATTCCATACATGAGTCTTCGCTTCTATTATTAACAATTAAAGGAGCATTACCATTACCGTTTTTACCACCATAAAGAGCTCCATCAATGACTTGCGCTTTTCGATCACCTCTTTGCATGTGTTCATCTAAGCCATCTGCATCGCTTTCTGTAAAAAAATCTGAATCTGTCATGGGATCTACTCTTCTTGTTACAGGAACATTCTGCCAATCCATTTCAATGGTATCTTCTCTGGGCCCAACGTTATGATCTGCACTTCTACTTACTGGCCTTGACATTTCACCATCACCCTGATAACCATCAAGGCTTGTAATACTTGTTATGCTTGTTATAAAACTATTAGATACCTTTGAAGTTTCCATTGACTTGTCATTTTTGCTATCTGAATATGTCTGTGAATCGTGTAACGTTGAAGCGGAAAATTGGGAATAAGTACTTATCTCACCATTAATATCCGAATTGTCAAGTGGTAAATCTTCTGGTGAAGGTGTTTGATCTATTCTATTAGATACCAAAAGGTTTTCATGCTTGCAATCTAATGGGATGTCTAAATTAACCGTTGTGTCAACGATAGAACTAGCTGGCTCTAAAATACTGCTTTGTATCGATGGTAAAAATTCATCCTCAACCAAATTCAAGCAATCATCTTTTTCAAAGTTTATTTCATCTTTAACAAAGTTTCTTTCCTGCTCTGTTGGGTCTTGAATAGAAAAATCGAAGGCCTTAAAATCGTTATCTTCACAGTTGATTGGATCCATTATATCTATGGTAGCTATCGGTGCCAATGATTCTCTTGCTTTGACATGCCTATTGCTGGTGTTTTCAAAACCATCGTTTTGTATTGTCGATGCTGCTGAATTACTTTCCGTTTTATCCGTTGATGGAGTATCGCCATTATCGGGAGAAGCTTTATAATCATTATTATCATAAAATATGGGCAGACCTTCCACCGTTGGAGAAAATGCGTTTTCTAAATAACAGATGTCATCCATTTGATCTGGTGTAAGTATACCTAAACTATCATCCAAAGAATTTTCTTCGTTATTTTTACTCAATGAGTTTTCGTTTGGGCTTAAATTCGTTTCGTAAAGTCGGGGAGGTACGTGAGATTTTAATTGTAAGCATAGATCAGACCTTGATTGAGTACCAAAACTTTTCTTAGCAGAGTAATTGAACTCTTTCTCACAAGAGTATTCAAATTCTTTCATCGGTTTATCATCGAAATTCAAAACACTCGGAAATCGTTCCATACTTTTGTTACCTAAGCTAGTTATCCTACTTAAGTTTTGAGATTTTACCTCCACAAATTCTGGCTTCAAACACCACGACTCAGTTCTTGCTAGCGAATTAGATGATGTGGATGGCTTTGTCTGGAGATCAAATAAAAGGCTGTAGGGTCCAGACTCGTCTCCTTCTTTATCTTCAACCAGCTGTTGAGTTATATCGTTAAGAAGTCCTTTAGTCATTTTGTCAACAGTATTACTATCTTGTTTCCTTGATATTTCATTTAATTTTTCCCTTAAATCTAAAATACGTGGATTTTTTTCCACTACTTTCTCTGTACTCATTTTTGGTATTAATGATGTGTAAGGTCTAAAATATAGTTTTTCTTTTCCTTTTACATTTACGCCTAGTATTTTTTCTGAGATATCTATATTTTTAACTTCAGTACATTGTAAAGTTCTTATTTTGACAGGCTCATTTGAATAGATGCTGCGGATATTTAGCGATCGCGACTTGCCATGTCTATCGATGGGTATCTGTAAAAGAAACAAAAAAAATGTTTTAATTTTAATACAACTCACATTAATTGTATTGACGCATCGGAAAAAGATAAAAAAGATTTGTACAATAAACTTAACTTTTTTAAATTCTATGACCGCGGATGATCACTAGTAACAATATATTTTTTAATGAGTAAACAAGATACAGATAGTTACTGTAAACAAGATCGTGTAGATACCTGCATATCTCTGGCCGTTCCGTCCAGATATACATATGTGTACTTGGTCAATCCGTATTGAATTTGCAAAGTCATAGGTATTTTTTTTAGTTAACATGCAATTTTGATAAATATTATAAAGTAAATAAATATTGAAATTTAAGCGTCACTTACAACACGTACTTATAGTCATGTGAAATTTTTCTATTTCCGCAGAATTACGATATTTAAACAAATATCGTAGGTATTAGTTGGTCCGTGTTGTCTTAAACATATAAGGCAATTAATTCTTGTTGCGTTATGCCTACAGATAGTATCGTACGTGTTCAAGATTACTATGTAGTCCGTAATGATTTAAACATTACATTCCTATAAACTCATTAATATTGATAGTGAATTATTCTGTTACATCATCAATCAATCAATATGGCCATATAAGTAGATATTTTTGTATTAGCTTTGAACGTACGCACAACCTGGTGTTAGTTAAATCTTCTCAATGATATATAGCCACAGTTGACAGAGTGTATGTGTGCTGTTCCGTCATACATGCATAACATCGAACACCTAAAACTAGCTTCATAGCGTCTTTGCTCCCATAGTAGGACCATTTTTTAACGTCTGCCGCTCTTCGCTTCTCTTTAGTCTCACTCTTAGCACCCTTAGCACGACGTTATCCAAACTAACATCAAAACTTTGCCCATGAATGTCTAATGGAACTCTGTCTAATGGAACTCTGTCTAATGAAACTCTGTCTAGTGGAACTGTCTAGTGGAACTATATCTAGTGGAAAATTGTCTAATGGAACTTTGTCTAATGGAACTGCATCAAAATTCAATCAGTAGTTTTTGAATATACAGATAAAGAGACAGGGGATCACAGGGGCCTTTGTTTAATAATATGTATTGGTACCTAGTATATCTAAGTACTATTTTACTATACCCAATTAGCAATTAGGTACGTCCATTCAAATATGGTGGGGACCATATTTGAATACACTTTTACTTAACATACATACATACATTTATTCATGTAATTATTTAGAGATAACGATTGTAAAACCAAAATTTATGATAACAACGTCTGTCAGCACAGAAGCGAATAACGATTTGTAGCGCTTACTGTACACAGATACATACATTTTTTTAAATTAATTCTTGGGCTTGGGCCAATATGGGCTCACCACGGTTCAGGGAGCCGTCACGGATGGTGACTTAATGCCAAGCGCGTATACAAAGGTAAACGGATGACGTTATACAATTATTACAAGCGTATGTTTGGTTCATAAAAGTCGTGACCTTCTGATCATTTATATGTATTTATGTCGTCAAAAAAAAGCTGTGATAGCCCAGCCGTGAGACCGTGCGATTATTTTGGGGCACGGGTTCGAACCCCAGGCCAATTATTTTTTCTAATAAAACTTATGTGGCTAATGGATATTTGCAATTTATCACACGCTTTTCGGAGATAAATAAATAAATAAATAAATAAACCTATCTCTAGAGAATTATGGGGATATATGCAACCTACTAATCCAAATTGGAGCAGCGTGCTGCGTCTAACCTCCAACCCGTCTTCTCTCGAAACTCGCTAACTTCTTACTTCTCGGTAAGGTCGATTATCTTAGTGGCCTTTTACGACACCTCGGTAAGAAATGAAAGTGGTCAATTCTATTCAGCCGGATACCACACGTCGGAGAAAACATATTGTTCTTTTATAATATACTTCCTAAAACTCTGTAAATGCTCGAGGAATTCAGTATATAGATAGATCACAGAACAATAAGAAAATCTTGAGTTTAATCTACCGTATTTCAAAACAATTATCCCAAATACAATATTTATTTCTTAATTATCTAATTACCACTAAACAGATGGTAGCCAGAACCATCAGTAATTTTTTTAAACACTTTCTTAATATCACAACTGGGTAGGTATCAGAGCGCGAAGTCACGAATGACCACAATAATCAAAACCGTTCTCCAATCGTTTTCCCAACGTATAAACGTCTTCTCAGCCTGATTGCTGCCAGCGGTTCATTTACACTCATTAGAACAGACAGACATACGCAATCGTCTCGACTTGCGAACCAAACAGGTCCATATCGCATTGCTAATGAGCAAAATGAAACCCGGTTATGCGGGCGATCTCTTTTTTTGTGATTATTCTGCAGCAGAGCTATGATATTTTTAAGTTTCTGGCTGATTAGTGATAACTGGAATTTTGAAAACGTGTTTAGATACTGATTCGACCAAATTTACATATTTCTTTAGACAGTAAATACTTCTTATGATCAAAATATAATTAACACACAACTGGCAATAGCATATAAAGCAAATATATTTTGAAGTAAAAATAATTAGTATATTGAATTGAAGTCCTTTTTCACTTTCGTTTACCTTTACCAATTAGGTAATGTTATGTACTTATTTTCATAAAAATCTCAAATATATTTTATGTACATTTTGTTAATCTTTTCTTAGTAACTTTTTATTATTTCTTAGTACTTCGCAGGACTTAATTCAAACATATATGAATTACTGTTATAAAACAAAATGCTCCGATCGCCACTAACTTTACAGGAATATCCGCTGGGACAATCTAAAGATTATTTTAAAAAAAAATCATTGAAATCCCCGTTTCGGAGTCTATAAGGGACAAACATTTATATATATATATATATATATATATATATATATATATATATATATATATATATATATATATATATGATGTGTGATGTATATAGATAATATTCAACGGAATATTTCAACACTTAAAATTCATCAACCTCTTTTATCGGCAATTTCAATTGCGAATATAAAGATCGGAAATTAACGTCACGGTCAAAAATTAACTCCGACGAAATGTGAAACATTCATATTGTTTCAAACTCCACGGCCATCGCGGACAGTATTTGAATTAAGGGAAAATGTCATTGTTGTGTTTTCCTAGCTATATCGCCAATGATGATATACGTTTTGTTGATGTTCTCGCTTAAAACAATAGTTATCAAAAAATTAAAGGGCCCTATATTCTAATGTTCCTAACTTTTCTGTGCTAAGATTATCCGCCCGTATGACATTGTAAAAGCAAAATTATTGGAGATAACAACATCATCATCCTTCTGCCCTTATCCCACTTTAAGTGTGGTAGGCACAACATGTTTTCATATGGTTTGGCGACGTATTTTACGACCGGCCGCATGCCTGAGGTTAACTTACCTTAGTCGTATTTAACGACGCCTAGGTACGATATGAGGGTGGTTTATTCTACTCAGCCGTATACCACACGGCATTAATATATATCAATGTATACGGCATATAGTCATTTCGAAAAAAAAGGTAAAGTTTGGAGATTGAATTATAACAATAGCTGGACATATTAAACTTGTATTCCTGATTCAAACCATTCCGATACACAAAAAAAATCATATCTGTTAGATTGTGATTTTCCGCGAAATAACTCTTCTATTATTCATTTATTACTGTATTGATGCTAATCATCGATACTTTTATTTATAGATAACAAGTTTACAAGCGATCACTGTTTCCTAATATTTTCTTATGATATTTGTCTTACATATTTTGCCACACAATTAAACATTTCCAATAGTTAGGCTATTGGAACTCAAGTTTGAACATCCCTTCGAAGCAGTTTTTTATGATTATTTTATTTGATCAAGTCGAGATTCAGAACTGTAAGTTACTTAACCGTAATCTTAGTTTTATTAGCAAATGAGATAGCTCTATTTGTCCATATGAAGTCTACTAGGTCCAGGTCTGAAGTCTACTACTAGCCCAAGTGTTATATGCAGGTATGTTGCAAAATCGAGTATCTATAAATATCGTTCTCTGTGTTTTTCCCAGTCTAAGAAATAACTTAAGTGTTATACCTGGTGTAACCCACCTGTATACTAAAATTTATATAAATACGTTTATTCGATCTTCTTATTTTTTTTAAATATAGAACACCTCCATGTATGACTTTTTGCAAACATTTTATTTTACAATTGTAAACTAAATAGCTACACTGTCGCTACTTTTTTATAAATGTTTAAAAAGGCCATCAAGAATATAAACACCATACAAGCTACAAATACACAATATACAATGATTATTAAATTAAGTGCTATATGAATTATAGACGGCAACAGTATGCGCAGATTGACAACAACAATAACTATCAAGAACACAACCATTATCAAGAACAATATACTTTACCTAATAAGGTTATTTCTATACATTGAAGCATTGTACAATTAGTTTCTTTCAGAAATAAAATTTGATTTCCACAATTATGTTTGATTACAATACCTCATTTATAATAATCGCATGGTAAATATTTTATAATAATTAAAAAAGACGTCAAAGTATTTCAATCTTAAAGCTAACACGCACTGATAAGGTAAATTGTGTCCACATAAATTTTTATTGAAAATGCTGTTTGACATTTACATTTTTCGGGACTTTGTTTATAATTATTGGCCTTAAGTCTTAGAGTCACTTAACTGACGATGGAACAAGCTAGGTGTAGATTTATTTTAGCGACAATTATATTATATGTTCGAATTCTTTGTAGTCACACCTCTCTATACTAATTATATATTATTATTATATTATATAAGTGAAAGGATGTTTGTTTTTATGTTTTTCTTTCACATCCGTACGGATCATTTAAACGCCTTTTTGATGAAGATGGTTTAATTGCTAGGCATGTAGGTAAGACAAAGACAATGTACATACTAATTATCTCAGTACTGAACCCCACGTAGAAGAAAGTAATGAACAGAAGATATTAAAATGATATCTAGCTGTGGAAAAATATCGGGTTTGCTAAACCAGTTTCGAAACACCAACCAACCAACATCATTATTCTCATGAATAAGAGTCACTTCGAGTTGGTTCAATAAGTAAAAATGGTACCTATACTAATAAAAATGAAGTAGATTCTGTACTAGTAAAGCATGTTATAATCCTGTAATGCATACAACTGACGTTGAAAGTTAGTTGACATCAACTTAAATTTCAAATGCTTTACTTCGGACCTGTGTTCAAGTTTTCATATTAATTTAAACAGTTAATCTCATTCTGATTCTTATTACGAATGCGTAATGCAATCAGCGTTATGATTACGAGTTCATTACACAATTGACCAAATGATAGTTACAATGCAAATTTACTTTAATCGTCTATTTAATAGACATACAGTTTCAATCTTATTATTGCTTATTTCGAAAGGATTAGAACGCCAAAAATTTAAATAAGCATTTGAAAAATTGAAGTGGTACGCCAAGGACATACTAACGCATATAAATCAGAATATCGACAAATTAAACAAATTATAATAGTTTGTATCCACTATTAAATAATCAGTATACATATTCGAGGTTTTTTAGGGTACGCTAATGAATTTGGAGAAAAAGTAACTTTTCTTAAAAGACAGACAGAATGATTGACGAGTTATATTTGCTCCAACTCATTTAAGATTCGGATAAACAATCATACTATCTATTACTCGGCTATTGTAAATAATAAACTCGAGTTAACCTTTTATCGCTTTATAAGAAATTGGAGGTTTAGTTTCACCATATGTGGAAAATGCAGAAAATTAGGCTTAGAAGATTAACCACGTTCGAAGAACACCAATGCGACGATGGCTTTGATGAGTACAGTTCTCAACGTATGGTACACAAGGCGAGAGTAGCAAACAAAAAGGTCCCGGGCGGAAAAAACACTTTGTGTGAATATAGTTTGAGCACACTGATGATGATCTTTATTTGATTGTCAGAATAATATAGAACACGTTTTCGACGGGCTTTATTACCGGTTTCAAAATTTTATAGAGCGGATTTGCAAGTATCTATCGCGACATATGACTTTGAGAGGTGCTTAGAGGTCAACACTCCTAATGACCCACAGATCAAGAGTCTGTATAGATGAGATCTGTTTAAAACCAGCAGTTTAATCAAATTCAATCCTACATTGGGAAACTGTTGGTTCCATTTAACTATTCCATTTCCATTAAACTAGTGGAAGCACATTATCCAATACCACCAATGGAAAAACAATATCTCGGGCGATTTAAAACCATTATATAAAATATTGAAAAACGTGCCAAAGTTGATCGGATATGGCAACGGTTTCATTAATTATGTACGCTTTAAGGTCATACATGGTTACAGCGTAGTATTTGTTACAACATACTATATTTATATACGGAAATTGAATTGCTGGCATGTCGTGATCGTTAGACAGGGCAGTCAAATGCTAATAAAGGTTTTACGCAATAATTGTAAACGTTTATTGTTTGTGTAGCTCACAAGTGTATTAAAAAAATAAACGAGATATTTTGCCATAAGTTAAAAAAGATATCAATGCAATGTGTTATTCGGCTGAATAGAATAGTACCACACTCATTTCTTACCGGAGGTCGTAAAAGACGATTAAGGTAAGTCGACAGCCGTGTGGTATCCGGCTGAATAGAATAGTACCACACTCATTTCTTACTGAGGTGTCGTAAAAGGCGACTAAGGTAAGTTGACCAACCGTATGGTATCCGGTAGAGTAAAATAGACCACCCTCTTTCTTACCGAGGTGTAGTAAAATACGACTAAGGTGAGTTGACGTCAGACCGGCGGCCTATTATTGTAAAATACGTGACTATATCATGTGACAACATGTTTATAGCATGTATTACCGACCCCACTTAAAGCGGGATAAGGACAGGCAAATGATGATGAAGAGTATTAAAGGTAGGATTATAAACGCGATAAGTCACATAGGGTTGAGGAATCTCTTTATGAATCTTGTACTACGCCAGACTTCCTAGTAATACCTACTTAAATTTGGTCTAAAATGCAATATCATTGAACATCACACATTAAATGTTCAACTCGAGGCTCACAAGCCTACATATATAAATCCATCGCAATACTTCGCTTCGCAATAGTGTAGATAAGAAAACAAGGTCATGTGGATTTTGAGATACGATGGCCCGGTCCTAACGAACGCGTAGCAAAATGAGTGCATAATTAGTTAATGTAAGAAAGGAAAACAATTAGTTAACAACATTTATATACAGCAAAATCAAAATAAATTTGAAATGTAATAATTTTAAAGGGTATATATGTAAGTTTTTGTAGTCCTTAATAGATGAAATATTTCCATACATTATTTTGTTACAGCGTAGGCGGTTGGCATTTTCCGAACTGTTTGACAATTGTTATCATATTCTTCCTAATTTACAGAAAACCGAAACAAATTTCTCATATGCATTAAAACCCTCGTCGTGAATCACTCTGTCTATTGGTGAACGCATGAAAATCAGTTTAGTAGTTTATCGCACAAAATAGACAGAGCGCGTGACTTTGTTTTATAATAAATAAGAATCATTTCCTTAATTAAAACTGTTTACTGAATATTCATTGTGAAGTAACAACACGGCTGCGTAGAAAATATAATATAAAAAAGAACAATGAATTACTTATAATTTTAGTGTAATATAAAAACTGCTAACAAAACTAAAAAATCTGAAGATTTTGGTCAAGTGAAAGGATGTCTTATGATAATAATGAAAATGTAAATAGAGATCGACTTACGTTTTTACATAAAAAAAATCTTGTGTTAAATTATAAAAGAAATATTTTAAACAATCTAGTACCTATATTATAAAAGTTTTAGGTAAATGTTGTTACAAGTGCGTGTGTCTGTTAAACGATATTTACCATTAACGACAAATTTTAAACATTCTGTAAATATAAGTAGTTGTTAATGATAACATTTTAACATCAATTAATGTAATTATGTTCTCTCATAGGCTTTTAATAAGCGTGCAAATTTTTTCACAAAATACTCCCCTTTGAATTGTGCGAAATTTTTTTCCACATTATACACTTAAATTTTTAACAAAGTACGCTTTTTATACCTTTTTTTTCTCCATTTTAAAAGCACTTAAATGTTATTTAAAATTAAGGATACTATATTTCCAAACATAAATTTATAAAAAATATGGCCATATTAAAATGAGGACTTAAAATACTTGAATGATTTTCTTTATTTATACACTGATATTTCACAATACAGTGGGCATTTTTATAAATTATTTTCGTGAGCAAAATTTTAATATGCGCCTTTGGCCTTATAATAAAACCAAAGGTCAGATGTATTACAAATAAAAATAATAAAAACAAAATAACCTGTTCCATTGGGTTAAGCCGGTTCAAAGAAGCCTGGCGCCGTCGCGATAAAGGAATTCTTTTGATAAGATACTTTGCACTTCGGAAAGTAATCGATAATGACAATAGCCTTGGAACACGTCTTCGGATAGAGAATAGTTTTTAGAAATCTTTGCAATACTTTTGTTAAGTAGGTATATATTATCTACTAATGAACACGCGACTTCGCACGCGTCAATTTAAGAGTTTAAGTATTACCTCTATAATGCAATTTATGTTTTTTTTGGTTTCCGAAAGAATTTTTGCATTTTTTCTTATGTATAGGATAGATAGATATAAGCTGTGGTAGCCCAGCGGTATCACCGTGCGCCTCTTTCGAGGTCTAGGGTTCAAACCCCGGGCAGGCACCAATGAGTTTTCTAGTAAAACTTATGTGTCTAATTGATAATTGCAATTTATCACACGCTTTTCGGTGAAGGAAAACACCGTGAGGAAACCTGCATATCTCTAGAGAATTCTGGGGATATGTGTAACCTACCAATCCGCATTGGAGCAGCGTGGTAGGTCTTAGCTCCAATCCTACTCTCCAAAAAAAAAATGGAGAGTAGAGGCCTATGCCCAGCAGTGGGATAGTAACAGGCCGTTACTTACTTACTTACTTTATAGGATAGATATGATATTCATTAATATTGGTTCAGTGCTTTAGCCTTGAAAACGTAATAGACAGACTGACTTTCGCATCTATAATAACAGTATGGATACATAATATGTATATATTGAATCAAATTCGATTTTTAAATAATTAATTTTTTTATTATTCACTTTTATAAATATTTTGATTTTATTAGATGTTCAAGTAATATATTGATATTTACTTAGGTATTATAATAGGATATGAGATTTTCCGCATTGGTATTATTTTTTTTGTGGCCTCTCCACTCCATTTACCATCAAAATGTAACTGAAGGTCCACTAAAGAATCATGCCAAGTACAACAGGTGGTTATTAAAGATATAATATATACTTTATTTTCACAACAAGCTGGTACTCGCAACTTCGTTCGCGCCAGCTTAAGCTGTTAGGTATACTTAATAATGCAATATGTGTTTTATCTCTTGTTTTCAGAAGAAAATCGGTAATTTCTTTATTTCTTTATTCATCTCGGGTGTATAAGCGTTAATTTCATCGTTATCGTTCCATTTGATTATCAGTGAGAGCGAAACAGGCATTCATCATACGCCTATCAGCCGCATCAAACGTCTTCATCATCATATATAAAAATTAAGGTTTGTCTGTATGGCCCTTATAGACTCTGAAACGGCTGGACTGACTTTAATGAAATTTCCAGACATTCTTAACAATATCCCAGTGGATGATCCTGTAGTTTGGTGGCGATTGGAGCGTTTTTTTAACTATTGAGTTCTGTTTGGAATTTAAATCGGAAATCCAAACCAGACTGGGCCAAAGCATCCCTTTTGCCAGACAGCTAGTATAGTATAGATAAACGCTATTTGTTATATATTTATGGTATCAGAAGAATAGGCAATACTTTGAAATTATAAATTCAATAGATAAATTTATAAGTAAGAAATGCAAAATACTTATATTCATAAAAACAGTTATCGTTCGTATAAATACCTCCTTCACTTGGAATTACGTGGATAAATTGAAAAAATGGGAAATAATTAAACTTGTTTTGTTATCTTCATTATTTATTTCAAGGTTTACCTAACGTTTCTTTACAAATTTAACATCAAGTATTTGCTTATATATTACTTCAATACCAAATTGAATTTCTAAACATTGTTAAAAGTTTCATCCGATTAATATTTGAAATAGGTATTAAATATTTGAGATAGGTACGGTTTAAAATTCTAATAGATTTATATAACACAATCGTAGAAGTTAAATTAAATTATACATACTTAGAACGTAAACTGATGAACGTAATCAAACAAAATTATCACGAGAATATTACGATCTTTATTTTCTGTAAAAAAAGTTTTTTCTTTTCTGTTTTAATTTATTTTATATTTAATCATTATTTGTACTCTAACATTTTGACATACAGTGGGCAGAACATAAATTATTTTCGGGATCAAAATTAAATATACTTTGGCCTTATAGTAAAACAAAGGTCAGACGCATTATGGGACCCCAAAACTCTTAATCCTATTAAAGTTAAGTTTCATGAAAGTTGGAACATCACGTGCTTTTTAACGTTCGCATTTTAAAGACGTGAAGATGTTCTCAAGATAAAATATTAAAGGTTTAACATTATAGGCCATATAAACGATAGTTTTTTTGTGATTGTTTTTTTGTGAACGTGATTTTGTGTTCAATAGTATTCAATAGTTTTGTGATATCTGCAATGAAAAATCTCTTTATTGTATTACATTCACCTACTATTAGCAAAGTCACATCTTTCTGCATCATGAGTATTATTGGCTGCCAAGGCAACGTAGGGATATGAGCAATTACTCTCGTGACCTTCAGTTTACATTGACTTTGGAAATGACATAAGCATGATTCTGTTTTTAATTAAATTACTAGCAATCTTCAATGGAGCGATAAAACAATTCGGAAGGAATTTTCACAGCTCATCGCCAATTAATCTGTTAATTGAAATACTAACAATATTCACAAATTAATTTATAAACTATTTTATATTGATTGTTCTACAAACAGCAAGTAATAAATAAATTAAAATAAAACGCTTTTATAATGAACTATAATGTAAAAAATAATTCTTAATATAGGCCGAATAGAAATAATTAAATACAATTTCAAATTTAATTCAATTTGAATTGAATTTCGTAAGAGCAAAAATCTAAATGTCAGCACTCGGTTATTGTCACTGACAAATAACTTTAAAAGTATCAATATATAGAACATCAAATAGGAAAATAATTAATTATTAAATCAATAACCCTCATTATTCTCCTGCCCTTATCCCACCCTAAGTGGGCTCGGCACAACATGTTTTGTTGTTACATGTTTTAGCTAGTAATTTTTTAACGGGCCGCCAGCCTGACGTCAACTTACCTTAGTCGCCTTTTACGACACCTCGGTAAGAAATGAGGCTGTCTATTCTACACAACCGGATACCACACGACGGAAAAACAATAACCCTCTTCAGTCTTTAATAAACTAATCAATAAAAACAATAATCCGTTACTCCCGACCATTTAGAATACAAGATCGTGCGACTTTGCTAATAGTAGGTGAATGTAATACAATAAAGAGATTTTTCATTGCAGATACCGTAAAACTATAGAATACTATTGAACACACAATCACGATTACTTCTACATGTAGTGTAGTGTATCCGTTTATATGACCTATAATGTTGAACCTTTAATATTTTATCTTGATAACATCTTCACGTCTTTAAAACTTAAAGGTTAATAGTAATAGGGACTAGGAAGTTCTAAGCAGTTTTTTGTCTCTTGGCATTAAAGCAATTATTGATTTTTTATTATTTTAATTATTATGGCATAAGATTAAAAATGTGCACATAATAAACATATTCTGGGGACAATATTATTCGGCTAGTAAAGTCTATTTACCTGATAGTCATCAAATGGTTACACGTTAACCAAATAACATAGTTATTAATATTGTTAACTAAATGTCAAAATTCTCATATTTGAAGGTAAAAATTTTTATTTTTTTTTAACAGGAAAAAACTCCTTATGGGTACCGCCGCCCGACTGGAACAGGCGACGGTTATGTCGGACTCGCACCGACTAAAATAACCTGTGTGCTCCACTAAGCTGCTGGTGGCGGGGATAGGGTACCCATGAAGACATTGCCCCCCATCCCCGCCAGCAGCAACTCTGTACCCAAGAGTGCGCCATCTCTGGGTCGGGGCCTCTCTGAAAGTGGCCCCTCCCTCCGCTGGACGATGCATCGGGAGCACCAGATGCATCGAACGAAGCATGCATCGAATGATGCATCGATTGAAGGTAAAAATTAATTCGACCAAATTTCACACCATGTTATGGGTATTTAATCGCTTTTCTTATATCGAGTATCTAATATTCTTTGTTGTGTTTGTGATTCTATTCCTTATCTTTAATATATGCGTTAGCTTTGTATCTATGGTATTACTTGTCTATGGTATAATAGAAAGATAGAACTTTGGACTTAGTCACTGGACATGTAAGAGGAAACATTACAGCAAGCGAGTAATGAGTACAGAGAAATACACACTATTCATCGAAATTTTGTTCGTTTTTACATCTTTCAAATTTAAACAGATCGATTTTATTTTTGGTATATTACTAGTTTATAGTTTGGAAGTACTGAACAGTGATATAGACTGATCTTTATCTCGATATTGAAGTTCACGCAGACAAAGTCGTGGAGTTAAGCTAGCATAAAATTTAAATCAATTCCGTATTCACTTGCCATAATAACTAGCAAACAAAGGATACAAAAAGAGAAACTACAGAAGTGACTTGCATTGATGATATGATGACGTCTCTAGTACGCAAAATTAACGAAAACACTGTTCCATAGTGCAAAAATATTACTATTGATTTTATACTATTGTAGGTTTTATATAGGTATTTTCTGTTTCTTTTTTAATCTAACGTTGAAAATGCTGCAATGGAAACATATTATTAAGATATTTAAAATTCCATACACGGGTTAATATTACCATAATTCTGCCTGAGATTTTACAATAAAAACTGGTTTTGTTTTAATTATAATTCTGATGATGCATTTATTTAGTATCGGTTATATTTGTCAGAACGTGTTACGTTCTGACAAATACAACCGATCTTTATTTACCTTGAGACGTAAAAATTGTTTCACGTATGTAGTTTTGTTATCACGGCAAATTATATCCGTAATACAAGCACATAATAAATACTAAGAGGCCAGAATAGAACCTCATATACTGTCAATATCATGAACATCACTTTTGGATGTTATACAATGCATCTGAAATCATCTTTATTCTTCTTATATATTTTTTTTTTCAAAGCATTTAAAGTTATCGATTGTATTTGCGGCATTTTATTATGACATGATTGCTATCATTAAATTTAAAATTTTTGAATCAAATAAATTTAAATATTATTTATATACGTAATGTATTATTATAATCTAACTACGTTAAGAACCTTCTTTGACATTTGACATGACAAACACAAAGGTATTTTAAAAATTTTCTAGAAAACGATGGATAATATTATATACACTGAAATACTACATTATCACAGAGTGATTTTATAAAAGATTAATAATGTGTTACATCAGATAATCTAATATAATTAGTATTGCCAGAATTGCATATTAAAGTGGTGTAATTGGTTTAAATCAGCATCTGATGAATATATTTTATAAAATTAAATGTTTATGCTTTCGATGCTACAAGCATAAGTATTTAATTTGATAAAATAAATATTTCATTAAAGAAATCATTTTGACATATGTAGTTTAATATCAATATCTTTATTCGTAGATCATATTATTGCAATAAAATTTTTGGCACATCTGAGTCATACGGTTTTGTTTGTTTATATTTAGTTAATTACCCAAACCTATGTATATCTCCAATCCTTCTCTCCAAAAAATGTGAGAAGTGGCTTATGCCCGGCTGTCAATGACTAGTTCGCCGTTCATATTACACCAAAACAAAAACCAACAAAACCACAGAACATAAATGGATTCATGATAATGGAATGGACATACCAATGTTGACAATGCACAAATATTACATCTAAAAACGAAAGCTCTTACATCAGTTATCGCAACTCAAAATTACCGGTGTCGTTTAGAATATTATCGGAGTCACGATAATTGCTCGTACCAAATGCCGTTATTGATGGTAAATTATAGATTGTTGACCCAGTACTATTTTTGTTTAAACGTTTCATGTTAGATTTCATCATAAGCGATAACATAATTAAAGTCAAAGATTTAGATTGCGTGAAATATTTATAAAATACAGAATTACTTAGTATACAGTCAGATTTTATCAGGGTGTATAAGGGTGTTGACCCTTTTATGGGAAAATTAAAATGCCCAATGCCTACCATAAATATAAAGAAAATAAAGTGAAAATTAGATACTTTTTAGTCCTGCCTAGTATTTTCGACGTCATGTGGGATTCTTAATCTTAATATTATGTGTTTTAGAATAAAAATATTTATTCCTAGTGATGTACATTCTTATAGTTTCAGATATCAATGGGAAGATAAATAAACAGTTTAAAGTATAAAATACACTTTACAACTATAATCTATTTCATTTATTAATCTTCGTTATAAAAATTATCGATATGTGTTTAATGTGTTTATATAACAAAACATTTATGCATATAAAAGAGATATATTCTTAAAACCAAAATTTTGGAGAATTTAAAGTCAAATTCAGATTATTCTTTATTCAAGTATACTGTTCTAGTAATCTTGAATTGTCAAATATATTTAAATCTGTCACTAATTCGGTACTGAGAACCTAAAGAACCAGCAAGAAACTGTGAAAATGTTTAATAGATAGATAACTTGCAGCTCCTAGATAACGTAGTAAATGAAGTAATCTGACATCGGAGCATTATACAATTTTTTGACTGGCCCGTTGGCGTACTTGGCAGTGGCCTTCAGCTCCGCGGATGGCGGTTTTAATCCCGCCGTGGGCCAATATTTTTTATATACAATTTGTTAGTCCTTCAAGTCTGGGTGTATATATGTATCTAAGTATGTATTATAAATTACATAGGTATCAATCAATTATCATCAATCAAGTATCATCAATTTACCAGTTCTCTGTCGCCCATAACGCAAGAATTAAATTACTTACTTTAGGAACGGACAGCCGTGTGTGTAATGTCCCATATATCATAATCCTCCAGCCCTTATCCCACTCTAATTGGGGTCGGCACAACATGTTACAAACATCTTGTCATATGATTTGGCTACGTATTTTACGACCGGCCGGCTGCCTGACGGCAACTTACCTTAGTCGTATTTTACGACTCCTCGGTAAGAAAGAGGGTGGTCTATTCTACTCAACCGGATACCACACGGTGGATCAACTTACCTTAGTCGCCTTTTACGACACCTCGGTAAGAAATAAGGGTGGTACTATTCTATTTAGCCGGATACCACGCGGCCAGTAAATGTCCCATATACCTATATTTATTTATTTCCTATTTTCCGTACAGCAGTTTGTAAAAACGTCTACTGAGTTACACTGACTTTAAATAAACTATACAAATAACTAGATGGATTAAAAATTAGTTATACTGATGTTTAACAAAAAATATCCGTTTCCTTTAAAGAGGTTATTAGTTTCATTCGTAATACGAGTATTCATTTAAGGTGATTTAAAGCGGAACCAGGTCATATTAACGCCAGACATTATTTCCTTCCATTACACTGCAGTAGCCCTCAGTGTTACTTACGCTGGCATTTGTAATAAATATGATATGCTGTAATCACAGGATACAAATCGTGTGCGAAATTATGTCCTTAGCCGTTCAAGCGTAACAAATACATAGCAGATTTGAAAGGAACTCGGTGTGCAATAAGAGAAAATATACGGTGTTTGTATAATTCATTATTTTATGATGTACTAGCTGTCTGGCCAGGCGTTGCTGTCTCTCAGTCTGGTTTCTAGTACACCTTTGAAAAACATTCCTCGATCGCCACCAAACTTTAAAGGAACATCGAGGGTCAATTCAATCAATTTAACGTGTCAATGTAAAGATTATCTGATAAATTTATTAAAATCGGTCTACAGACTTGACGGCTATAGACTCAGGAACGATAAGCAAAGGGGCATAAAGACAAACATTCATTTTTATATACTGTATAAGATTATCTAAAAAATGATATCTGATTATTATCTAAAAGTTAGATTTAACTTTTGTACTGGAACAGCAAATTTTTGGTTCTCACATTACAAAAGAAAATTCTTAAAATTAAAAAAAATTCTTATAGAATTCTGACATTTATTTCTTCTTTCGTTGCCTCTAAAAGCTTATGGTGCTTAATAGAGTTCCGTCTGCCCTTATCCCACTCTAAGTGGGGTCGGCACAACATGTTATACATGCTGTCACATGATTTGGCTGCGTTTTTACGACCGCCCGCCTGCCTGACGTCAACTTACGTTAGTCGTATTTTACGACACCTCTGTAAGAAAGGGGGTGGTCTATTCTACTAAACCGGATACCACACGGTGGGTCAACTTACCTTAGTCTCCTTTTACGACACCTCGGTAAGAAATGAGGTTGATCTATTCTACTCAGCCGGATACCACACGTCGGGTCGACTTACCTTCGCCGCCATTTACGACACCTCTGTAAGAAATGAGGTTGATCTATTCTACTCAGCCGGATACCACACGTCGGGTCGACTTACCTTCGCCGCCATTTACGACACCTCTGTAAGAAATGAGGTTGATCTATTCTACTCAGCCGGATACCAGACGGCGTTGGATTTTTAAATATAACATAACATCATAAGAACTTATGTTAAGTTGATTGAATTGAAATATGATATCTAGGGCAAAAGAAAGTAAGAAAGATACAGGGAAAGCAGTCAGTATACCTGTCGGAACAACCTGATTTCAATTCCTAAGCGCATAGTAAATGCACTTCTAAAATGCCTGCAAGCGAATAGCATTCTTGTTTAAGTCAGGTTGAAATCTTTAATGACTTTCTTTTTACAAAAGTAATAATAAAATTATTTTGCTATAATCCGCGAAGAAGTAAAATAGAAAATATATATAATGCTAAATGTAAGTGGACAATCGGTTATCATACCTGATACATGCAGGATTCGTAAAAACACATGCACAAACCTCCACCACCGCCACCACAATACACAAGCACTATATACGTTCACTATCACAAACTCAACAATCGTTTCGCCCCGCAACCGAAGCATCATCAGAAGATAGACTCCACGACCAAGATCGCAAAGCGAAGCAATACCCAAATAAGTTTAGTACTTTCTTTTTATCTTTAACTATATCTAGTCATGTTCAGACAATTCACAAGGTATCCTTTTAATGTCTATAACGATAAAAAAAATCACGAGACAGTTTGTAGCATTCCTACGCAATCTATACTAATATATAAAGCTAAAGAGTTTGTTTGTTTGATTGCTTGAACGCGCTAATTTCAGAAACTACTGGACCGATTTGAGAAATTCTTTAAATGTAAGATAGACCATTTATCGAGAAAGTTTAAAGACTCTCTCTATCTCTATATAACATCACGCTAAGATGAATAGGAAAGGAGCAGCAATAAAAAAATATTACGAAAACTGCAAAATTTAAAGCTTTCCTTGCGTGCACTAAGTAAACGGTGAAAGTTATTTAAAAATCATGCATTACAAAATTGTTCCCCTCTTAAAGTTCTAAATAAAAGTCCGCGACAGCGTATGTCTAGCTTTTAAGGTTAACCTACTTAAATCATTTTTATGGTTATCAAAATACTATATTACGATTTTAATCTTTAACGCAAGCGGAGCCGCTGAAGATTGCTAGTGTAAAATAAAAACAAATTAAAATATGCGAACAGACGTTTACAGGCTCTTATGAATCAACTAAAGACCGTTACTTGATACAAAGGCACCAAAATCGCGGTCAATCTTAAAAAAAGTAGTTTGATCTTACAGTTTATAATTCAAAGCGACAAATCACATCGTATAACAATGCTGGATTTTAATTCTGTATCCCCTTACTACGAATAAATAGTAGAGAAGATCTCAATACACTTTGATACAATAAAAAAAAATCAGGACTTTTATACAGTTAGTACATGTCAGTCCTATAATAGTAGCCTTTTACTAAAATCTATAAAAAAAATTTATTATAAAACTGGCCCCCTTCCTAGATTTTTTTACAATCTGTGTGAAGGAAAACCAGCCCTCAGCCTTTCATATATTATTATATTATTTATAATTATCTATATTTTAAACTATTTATTGCAAAAATATATAGCACTTTAGCTCGATCAGAATTTGGATCAACTAAAATGCTATAAAGCCAATATCCATTTTATTTACACACAGCTTATCAATAGTTTTTATCCTCATCTGACCCTCTCGAACACATTCCATGAAGAAGTGATACTTAACTTGACTACATACAAAAAGAGATCATTACCAAACACTAAAATAGTTTAGTACTTGGACGTTCGTATATACCAGTGATTTAATGTCAAACTCCGTTAAATACAACATACCAACAACACACCACACAAGGACTACACATCATTGATATACTGTACATCAATGCTACACATGCATCGTAATGATGACGCATTACGATTTTGTTGTGGAGCCTATCCTCCTGGCGATGCTTCGGTTACGGGACGAAACGATTGTAGTGAATGTGTGTAGTTCTTGCGTGGTGTGGCGGCGTTTTGTGATACTTATGGTCACTAATTCTACACGTATAAGGCATTTGAACGCTGTCTGCTTCATACATTACATATATTATCTCAACAAACGCAAATTATAGCAAAATAATTCTATCATAATTTACTATTTAATTAGAGTAGCTTAAAATATATAACAAATTTTTAATATCTATCAAAAATTCCATTAAATAGGTAATTAACTTTTAAACAAATCACTAAGTTACCAATAACTGGGCTTCTTTTAAAATCTTTAATTTTTTTTACTGTATAGAATATTATAATATAATGCAATAAATCATACCAAAAATTACGTTTCGACGCGTTCCAGTTACAATTGATTGTCGGTAACTACGAAAAAGGCTCTAAAAATTCCACGTTAGCATTAATTACTATTTAGAAATTTTAAGCAACTGTGTATTTTAAATTAATTAAAATATTTGCTGTGAAAAACTTGTATTATAGTGATACAATTAACTTTGGGATTTATTAAATTCGTGTACAGTACAGTACAATGAATCCAATTGTTCACGATAAATTTTCATTTCGTAAATTTTGACATCAAACCAATTTTGACACCTTTTTATTAATTAACAAGCTTAATATCACTTAAAACGTCAACGGTAACAATTTATAGAATTAGGCGTTACTTTGCGGAGGTCCATAATACAAAAGTAATGAAAATATTATTTTGCTAAAATCCGCGAAAAATGATCTTTCTTTTATAGCAAAATAATATCTTCATTACTTTTGTGATTATGATGGAACATTATGATGGAACTCCAAAGTTCCACATTTAAAAACAATATGGCGATTAGATTTCTGTAATCTATTGCAATATAATAATTCTCAAGACTCTGAAGCGAATTAACAATTGTATTTTTCCCAAAACGTTTATTATCTTCTATCATTATCCATTAAGCAATATATTACTAAATAAATATCAATTACTTTATGAGTAGAAAAGAGCACGTACAAACATTTTCCCATGTACAGATAGGCTAAATCTTTCAGTATATTTCAATTAAATTTGTGTCTTCGTTTTGACATCATTTCTATTTATACAACGATTTTTTAAATCGGAAATCATGTATTTCAACATTTGTCAGTTACAGTAGGTGTTAAGAAATATTTATATACTCTAGTTTATGTACCGCATTTCGGTGAAATAAGGCAAGGTGTTCTTCAAATATTTTGTAATAAAGAATAACAGTTTATACTAATAGGTAATACAATTTAGCTACTATGCAATAACTGTAACTATTTTTAAATTGTCTTATGTTATCCAAATCGTCTTTAGTTCAAATATAACTTTTTTTTTCTATTAGTCGGATAGATTCCCAGTTAATGATATTTAGATCAGTTGGTAAAGTCAGTCACTACAGCCATACGACTTGAACTCATCAAAGTATAACGTTGTAATGAAAATAAAGGAAGCTTGACCATCACGGTAATAGTAAAAAAAATCCTTAGTATTACAGAAGAAAAATACATTATCTTTTATTGAATGTTTAGCAAAATACGCACATTGTGACCAGCAATCAAAATGTTCGCTGTTTTACGGATCTACGGTATTTAATACAACATCGTTGTATATAAAAACGAGACGAACTTCCTGTTTGTCTATTGTTTATTAAACCTATTCTAATAAACTTTAGATAAGACCTATGAATTACCATTTAACCTTGGTCAGGTAGATCTAACATTATGTTTGCTCATTATTTAAAAAAAGAATATTGTTTTTACACCTCTGGAATTAACCTTTTAAAAACAATAAATGTAATTTGTAAGAAATATATTATTCTTTTGTACCTGTATATATACGCACTTATTGTTACGTCACGACGCAAGAGGTTGAGATAAAATTACAAGCACAACTGCAATTTCTGCATATCAAGATAAGGATCATTATTCTGTGGTACACACACAATATACAGGGTGTTTGGAAGGTCGATGCAAAGCTGCAAACAGGAGCTAGTATAGACTATTTAGAACCATTTAAACTGAACTTAGGCGAAGTGCGACTATTTTTTTTTATAAAATTTTAAAGATTTTTGAAGAAAAATCCGAAGTTATGTCATTATTTGCTAATAATCGGCCATTTTGAAGCCAAAGTCAATTATTTTTTATTTTATTTTATTAAACTAATGTGTAAACAGTGTAATAAAACATGATTAAGGTATCTGTGTTAAGAGATTTTTTTTTTACAGATATTTGAAGTCAATCATTTCTTTTAAGATCAGAGAAAGCTGATTTTTGATGGCATTTAAAAAAAAAATAGATTGTGCTTTTTTAGTTCAAACATTTTATTAAATATGCCTGGTCATTGTTCTTTATTTTGAGGTATCAACTATGCGGATAGCCCGCAAATTATTGAAATTAAGATCTACAAACTAAATTGCGAGAGAAAATTAAAATTTATAGGCGAAGTAATTAAAACAAAATTTTAATGAAAATCATTTATTTTTCGTGTTCAAAAAAAAAACAACAAGTACCCGTTTCATGGTACGGGTGTTCAAGGCCTTGAAGAGCGAGATCCTCAGAGTAGGATTCAGTTTTGTCGTTTTCTTCTCAACTCGGACATTGAAGATGCATGGTTCCTGAAGTCAATCTTGTGGACAGATGAAAGTAAATTTTCAAGGGAAGGCATTATTAATTTCCATATCCTTCGTCTATGGGCTGAAAAACATAATTATCCACATTGGAAAACGCAAAAATCATTCCAAAAGAAATTCTCGGTCAATGTGTGGGCCGGAGTTTTTGGCAAAATTTTGATTGGGCCTCATTTCTTACCAGATAATTTAAATGGAAATAATTATTTAGAATTCCTGCAAAATGATCTTCCAGAGCTTGTAGAGGAGTCTGGGGCCTTGATATTCGTTAGCGACCGAGAGCTCATTTTTCAACAAGATGGTTGTCCAGCGCATTGGACATTAAATGTACGGGAGCACTTAAACAATTGTTTCCCCAATAGCTGGATCGGCAGAGATGGGCCCATCCCTTGGCCCGCCCGTTCACCTGACCTGACTCCGCTTGACTTTTACGTGTGGGGTCGGGCCAAGGAGCTAGTATACACAAATGTGGAAATAAACACAAAAGAAGAATTAATTGACAGAATTAATTCAGCGTTCGCGACGATGAAAGTGGAAATGAAGTTAAAGATAACGACAACAGAAGTGAGAAGTCGGGCCCGTGCTTGTGTTAGAAACCGCGGCGGACATTTTGAACACGAAAAATAAATGACTTTCATTAAAATTTTGTTTTAATTACTTCGCCTATAAATTTTAATTTTCTCTCGCAATTTAGTTTGTAGATCTTAATTTCAATAATTTGCGGGCTATCCGCATAGTTGATACCTCAAAATAAAGAACAATGACCAGGCATATTTAATAAAATGTTTGAACTAAAAAAGCACAATCTATTTTTTTTTTAAATGCCATCAAAAATCAGCTTTCTCTGATCTTAAAAGAAATGATTGACTTCAAATATCTGTAAAAAAAATATCTCTTAACACAGATACCTTAATCATGTTTTATTACACTGTTTACACATTAGTTTAATAAAATAAAATAAAAAATAATTGACTTTGGCTTCAAAATGGCCGATTATTAGCAAATAATGACATAACTTCGGATTTTTCTTCAAAAATCTTTAAAATTTTATAAAAAAAAAATAGTCGCACTTCGCCTAAGTTCAGTTTAAATGGTTCTAAATAGTCTATACTAGCTCCTGTTTGCAGCTTTGCATCGACCTTCCAAACACCCTGTATATATATATTTTCTTTTTCATTTACTTGTCTTCAGATTATTATTGCTTTTTATATTCTATATTATGTGTATTTTAACTATATTCTGGTTATTTTGATTTCCGTATCGTTCTCATTAAACTCTAGCTTCTGACCTCGACTTGGACCGTGTTGGCATAACTAACGAGATACAAAGTCAGATCGCGATGCGCGTTAATTACTCTCATGTTTTCGTCAAATTCTATATTATTGCCCATATATATAACATTTTCTTATTTAGACCTATTAACAATGGTTAAAAATCCTACTCCCGTTGGAAAACGGCATTTCTTGAATCCAAATTAGTTCGGGAATTATTAGTTCGGGAAAGCTCTTATTATATTAAGATTACAGTTTTCAGCAGTTATTTATCGTGTTTGGGCATAAAGTCATAACGTGGTATGAAGAGCACTTAATTATAATTTTATGCTAATAGGTATTTGATTTATAACGTTTATTAGTAAAATCATTTGCAAGCGCTTGCAATACCTTTATATGCTCTTTGCACACCATATAATTAAAAACGCAACTTTAAAATGTTTATTAAGTACAAAAATGGGAACTTGGATCGGGGTATCATTTAATGAGTTTTGAAGGTCGGCCGTTAAGACAAGACAATTGATATTAAAATCGTAACTTTTTAGTGAATATCTGCTTTGCCTACGTTACGCGAAATAGCTTACATAAAATTAATTTTAGCTATATTTTTAATTATAAATGTATCACCAATAGACTACATTGCAATGTAGTACGTCCGCGTGACTAGATCGTAATAAGAAAATTAGCGTTAAACGAGATGTTTCAATTTGGGTCCACGAAAAAGTTAATGCTAACGGCATTTGTCGATTAATATTTATTCGATTAATATATATTAATATTAATATTGCCCTTAACCAATAGGGCAATATTGATGAATTTAAGTAAAATTGTATATACGGATATAACATATAATATAAAAATAACGCCCCTTTTCTTTTTCGAGTAGGAAAAATCGAGGATACATCTAGTTAATGTTAATGTATAGAACCGGCTATACTCACGTCTTATTCTATCGGGTTAGCCCGACTAGTTTCGAAACCATCTGGGGCACTTATTCATGAGCTCTGTATACATCTAGTTGTTTATAATTATCAAATAATGTATACGTATAGTAAAATTTAAAGGAGGCATTGATATATTTGATAATTTTCGTTTAAGAATATGTAATGGCATTGTCTAAAAATTCGCGTGAATGAATTCCGTCAGGATAATATGTAAAAAAAATTATCTTAATCTTAAAATAATATCTTCACTCCACCGATAAAATTTAAGAAATAAAGGCTTGTAAAATCGGTTATCTTAAAGTTGGTACGAAATCGATGATGTTATTGACCCTCACTTGATTTTTTGCAACAAAGTGAGAGATGTATTTGATATTTATAGAGTAAGCGATGAGTATCCAAGCAAAGTGAACGATCTCCATCACAAAGCGGGGACTCGTTGGAGCAACTCATTTTTTTGTCCAATTACTGCATCTTATGTCATTTATATAAATAACGGTCAACGCGAATGAAACTCATTAGATAAAATACAAATTATTGGCAAGTTCGTTTAATACTATTATTTTTGTAATATCTTATTTAGTACTACCTTATGTACTGAGGTCCAGTGTTTTAGATCCTATTTTAATTTCGCACACACAAACAGTTAAAATGCATTTTTATCTGTTTGTGTCTGCGAAATTAAATGTTATAATCATACTAATATTAAAAATCCGAACGTTTGTCAGTAAGGATGTATGTTTGTTACTCTTTCACGGCGAATCTTCTAAACCAATATCGATGAAATTTGGCACAAATATATCTTATACACGGAATAACATATAGGCTATAGAAATCCAGTTAATTCTACAGAAATAGGATGACATTGAAAAGCGCCATTTATTTATTTATTATCAACCTATCACGCGACAACAGTCCACGCGAACGAAGTTGCGGGTAAAAGCTAGATACATATACATGCGTACACTGACGTGTAATTGACCAACTATATTGAAAATATCATTTTAGTCCTGTACTAATGCTTAATTTTCTAAACAAGTAAAAATCCTTGTCGGCCGATACAATACGTGTCCTTTTCTATATTTTACACGCATTACATGCGAAATATCTTTGAAGATCAATAAACTCTTGATATGCTTATCATAATCAAAATATATGAGACATTTTATTGACAAACTTTGATTGCAATTTAACATTACAAATATCATGTGATAACATTATATCGCACATCAATTTTTTTTTATGATACTGTTCTTGACTACTAAGGTACTAAGGCTACTAAGGTAAGTTGACCCGCCGTGTGGTATCCGGCTGAGTAGAATAGATCACCCTCATTTCTTACCGAGGTGTCGTAAAAGGCGATTAAGGTAAGTTGACCCACCGTGTGGTATCCGGTTGAGTAAAATAGACCACCCTCTTTCTTACCGAGGAGTCGTAAAATACGACTAAGGTATGTTGATGTCAGGCAGGCGGCCGGTCGTAAAATACGTAGCCAAATCATATGACAACATGTTTGTAACATGTTGTGCCGACCCCACTTAGAGTGGGATAAGGGCAGGAGGATGATGATACTGTTCTTGACTATTATTTAAATTGTTTATTATTTTTAAAATTTTGTATAAACTTTACTGACTGACTTGAAACTAATTGAGACATTAAACTAAAAAAGATAATTTGAGTACTAGATGGAAGATTATTTTGTACAACTTTCATATCATATCTTTAACTTTATATTCACTGAAAAAAATCACGCCACTACTTATATATGATGCTCTTTTTTTTAGAAATTTGCAAAGTTCCTTTTAAATAATTTATAGAATTAGGCGTTACTTTGCGGAGATCCATAATACAAAAGTAATAATAAATTAAATAATTTTATTATAAAGTTCCTTTTAGATTATGTAATCAGTATAATACTAATATTATCTGTCTGTCTGTCTGTTACGCTTTCATGCTAATCCGCAATAGCAATACTGACGAAATTTGTTATTTTTGAAACTTATATACCGAACTAACATATAGGATAAAAAATAGTTTTTCATTCGTTTCAGGAAAAAACATTGAAGGTATTTTAGCACCTAATTTGGCACGTAAAAAGTCGCGCGTACTATCTTATAAATGTTTGAATAATAAAAAAAATAGTAATTTGGATTGTAGCAATCCTTTTTCAAAATACTGAGTTATTTAGCAGTTTCTTTAGCTAGCGTTGTTGGTAACTAATTACAAGCACATTAAATCAACTTCGACACATAATTGTTGTAAGTCAAATATTACATTATAAAATAATTATGTTGACATAACTAAATTACGGTAATATTAAATATTTATATATTATAAATGAAAAGAGATATTATAAAACTTTCTAGTTACTAGATTAATTGTATTGCCTGTAGGAAAAAATGACTAAAACTCACGTATAAGGTTTGTATAACAAAATTGGTTAATGTAACTGGCGATTAAAGAACTATTTGGCTAACGTTTTAGTTTTATTCTATTCTGAATTCATATATAATATTTTCAAGTAGGTTATTAATACTGCTATGTTATGCAAAGATATAATTTCAAATCTTGCGAAGCTGGTCTAAATTAAATTATTTTTGTGAAGATTTAATAAAAGTATGTGCATAATTTTATGCAAATAGTTCGAGTGCAATATAACCGCGCATTACAGAAAAATAATTCTGTCATTACTTTTATGATTATTTGTAGGTCTTATTCTTTGTACCTGCTAAAGTAATAATTCCACTATTTTCATGGTTCTGAAGTTTTACATTTATATGTATAACTAAGCCATTGTATAGAATGCGCTACTGTGTTACGAGTAGGTCGGGTGACTGGGGTTGAACTGCGGTATTCGTCTTTTGTTTCTGTGATATACATAGGTATGATGATATCATACGCTGAAAGGTTCAATACGAACGTGGCTCGCCCTATCAATTGTACAATTGTAGACAAAAACGTATTATTTTGAATACTTATCACGTTACCGTGCAGAATACATAATTACATAAGACGTTTACATTTTGCCAATTCAAAAATATCAGCAAATAATTTCATTCCATCTGTTAGTTACTTAATACCGTTTGCGAGTTTCGATAAGATTACATTAAGTACTCATTCCACAATTGAAATATTATGTCGTTGTACAATATTGTCCTTGGCCATGATTTTGGAACTACCTGCAATTGCATACTTTATTAGCTACTGAAATATATAGATGCATTAACACTTACCTTAGACATATCGTTAAGCCCCGAGGCCACAAGAACACAACAAAATCGCCATAATATCACTTGTTCATCCTCAGTTTGAGTATCAATTATTTTATGGATTAAAATGTTGTCATCGAACAGTCATAGACCGCGGAAAATTCGTATCACATTTTGAAGACGCCGTTTCGCGGCGGATGCCCGATCAATACTGGATTTGTCGTTGCCGGCGAATAAGGTAAAAAATATGGCAATACGTTACGCGTGCGCGCGCAAACTGTTGTTGACTGTCGAGCGCATGTACGTGTGTCGGATGGCCTGGCACGACCGCCGGCTCGGCCTGGCTAAGAGTGGCGGGCACAGGGCACTGGCTCGAACTATTGCTTTACGAGGCCACGAATATAGACGCTAATTGCGAGATAATAAAGGTAGAATACATTGTACAATTCTACTGCAGTCTGATGTCATTGTACCAAGAAGCTACTGCTGTAGTACCCTTTATTCGTGCAGCACGGATGATTGAACATGTGTTGTATGAATGTCCCAGATAATGACAGTAAAGTGGTTCAATGGGCAACTTACCTACTTGACGATTACGGATCAGACACAAATTACGCTTGCATGTTCCACAGAAGTTTACGATTATTTATTAATATCGTACATTTTTATTATTCAGGTTACCCTTACAATAATTTCTTTTTGGTCATGTCTATGTAACATACTCCATTATGAAACGTAAAAAATAAAAATTCGCAGATGTGTTGAAAATTTTTACTGTCAAATAGTTTAACTAATTTGCGCAAACAAAACTTAAGATATAAGTCAGCCTAAAACAATAAATAAATTTCCTCTTGATTCACCATTGGATTTCTAACACTGTTATAAAAGATCCTAAAAATGTCCAAATTAATAATAATATCCGACACAACTTCGTCGTGGTCGTAGACACTGGTGTCGTGTGCATCGTCTCACAGTTTCTCCTATCCCAGACTAAATATCAGTCTGTATGCTTGTTTCGCTCGCTTTCGAAGCATTTTTAATAAGTTGAGTACCAGATAAGAAAGTTACAATAATTTCTAAGCTCCGGACCACTATCCGTGAAAAGACGGAGAAACTACTGATAGTGGGGGTGGCAGAGAAACAGCTTTAAGGAAGAACCTTAACAGAAATCATCATATATAAGAAGGCACGAGAGATGGTGTTTTGGGAGCCTAAAAAGATTATGTAATGGCATTTCAATTATAATTTCAATGCTTTGAGATACGACCAATTTGATATAAACAAACTCAAATGTCGAGGTGCCATCGTAATAGTAAAAGAACCAGATAGATATACTGCTTTCATGTAAATAAAATTTTTATTAAAAAAACCGCATTAATTAATTACCTATAGCACTATTTACTCGAAACGCAGGTCAAGGGCATAATTATAACTGCGGCACTAATTGTAAATAAGTGTGAATGAAAATGCATGCCAGTATTTGACTGACGTGGCTTATTCAGACACTCCTTTTTATGAAAAAACTGCGTGCTAAAAGGTACGGTTTTGTGTCTTTACGTTTTTTTCTTATTGATAATGGAGATATCGTCCAGTGGTCATGAAAATACAAAATATAAAATGAGCCCTAACAGACTTATCCAAACATTCTTAAAAATTTGTAGGATAGCATGTAGAATGAATCTCTTAAGATTATTTCATAATGAGGTGTATTTTTGCAATATTTAAATATACATTTAATCTATAATGATACATATACTTAATTACATTAATATTCCTCTGACGTTTATATTTTATGTCGAGTGGAGTCGAATAGTCAAAGGTACAAATCAAATGATAGACTATTACATTATGTATATACATCCACATTACATTAATTTTATTTTTATGCACGAAAGTATTACTTCGAATAAAAGTTTTATGTAAGTTAAAAAAAACTTCAGATTTTTTTATGTCCCCTTAAATACCTTCTATTTGTTGTTCTATTATCTTATCATCCTTAGTACAAATGTACTTCACTGATTTAACGTTAATTTGAACCTTATCATAAACTTTTAAGATTTCTTGACCATAAGCAATTGTGGCTGACAGATAAGTCAAAACTTCTGGAATCCAAATATGCAAAGAGATATTTTCATCACTTTTCGTAGGCCTTGAAGGATTAGAATCCAGACTGAGTATTTTAATGTGACAGTGACTGGTGACACGAAGTTTTTACAATCACTTCTCACTTGTGGTTTTTGTATGTTTTGTGTTATAAACAAAGACTACAGTACATAAAGTTATGAAGTTGTTTGCAAAGATTAGCTATTACAGCCAGCTAAAACATCAGTGTTCGAAAATGTTCAATCTACTGTTTACTTTTAGTGTTATTAAAACTTAATCATGCAAATAAATCACTGTTCTCTCTATCGTTCGTTAAATAAGTAGTTGAACTAAAACTAATGATATGATGTCAATTCCAACTATGAGTGTTCCAGATATGCCATACGGACATAAAGCGAATCATAAAAAAGGGGATATGGGTACCATCTTACCTTTTATAATATTGCCCCTCTTGTTAGCGATATCTACTATATCAAAATCAGTGACTGTTGTGGTAATGATCTTAATAGGCATGGGCGCTATGTATGCACAGTCTCGACCACGACAAAAAAACAGGTCAACAACTTCATTTTTTGTATTCGGTTTGATTGGACATAATGTGCACATTATAGATCTCAGCCGTTGCCTTCACAAATATCACTAATCAATTAGCAGTAAATTTTCAATAAGGAAATAGATAATAAAATATTACTTGTCTATTTTTAAGCTGTGGTAGCCCAGCAGTAACACCGTGCGACTATTTGGGGAAGATCACAGGTTCAAAACCGGGCAGACACCAGTGAGTTTTTCTGTTAAAACTTATGTGTCTAATTGATAATTGCAATTTATCACATGCTTTTCGGTAAAGGAAAACATTGTGAGGAAACCTTGCATATCTCTAGAGAAATCTGGAGATATCTCTAGAGATATGCAAGGTGTAAACTACCAACCCGATTGGAGCAGCGTGGTAGGTCTTCAATCCTTCTCTCCAAAAACGGAGAGAAGAGGCCTATTCTTAGCAGTAGGATAGTAACAGGCCGCTACTTACACACTTTGTCTATTTAATGATTATATTTTTTTTTAGGTCACAATTTTTTTACTCCTGGACATTATCATCAGGGGTTTGCTTGTTTCTTGTGTTTGAGCTTGGAGTGTTGAGATTATTAGAAATAACACAGTTGGAAAATTTTATTTTTTTACTTCTTTTAGTAACTACTTCTTATTTTTTCTATAAAATGAAAGCAGTTGCAGATTTCGAACTTGCTGGGAATTCTAAAGGGAAAGAATACAGGTATAGGAAAAATTTGTTTATAGAAAATTTCAATCTTTGTATTTTTAAAAATGTATTATAATTATTTGCCTAATAAAATTTATGTTGTTGATGAGTGATGAGATGACTGAATATTTCCAAACTTAGTTACAGTTTAGGCGACCATAAAGCATTAGGATGAAAGGGCTGGTTACTCCAACCAGCCATGCTCCTGTGCCAACACCTCTTAGAATTGACAAAAAAATATTAAGCTTCTATAGATTAATGAGCCAGATTGATGAATTTTTAGTTCACTAAGTGGTATAAAGCATAATTACTTGGTCTCATAAGCTTGAATAATGTTGAAGTTCAAGTAGAAATTTGTAATATTTTATTACTAATTGACAATACCTAGATAGAATATTAACACCTTGTACTTTTTCCCAGCCCTGTTCTAACATCTGATTCATATTATTGCCAAATTTGTCAAATAGAAGTCAATGAAAGATTTTTTCACTCAATTTGGTAAGTTTATAGCCTTCTGTCTTCTAGAAGTTTAATATATACAATTTTATTTCCTATATTCCTGTATGATAACTGATAATTGAATAATTGTAAAAGATAGGAAAAGTTTGCAATAAATAAAACAAATTCAATAATTTATTCAATCACTTCTATTTTTAAAATTGTAAGCAAAAGTAGTAATCTTACAACTTAAATAAAGCTTAATTAAGCTAACTTATGCTACTTTATGAAGATAACTAATAAACTACATAATTATTGAATTATGTAGTATATTAGTTATCTTCTATTGAATGATATAATATAATATAAAAATATTGATTTTTCATTTATAGTGCAGCTATATTTCTAATGATTCAGTTAAATACACATTTATTTACTTGCATGACATAATTTATTTCAGGTGGGATTGTTGTATTCTTAGGCCAAATTATATTTATTTTTTGGCTGGCCAACTGTTTGCTTTTGCAACACTTCTATATGGAACTAATTTAGGTCTTACTACTGTGTGTCAGCCATTTATTCTCTATGGGACTATACTTATGCCAGAGGACTGCAATGATGTGTATTTTGATTTCAAGTAAGTTTAATAGTTAAAAAAGAGGTTTTACTGTATTCCGCACTGATTCTTAAAAGCTGAAGCACTAAAGCAATTCTTTAGTCAGTAAATTCTAATTTAATAATAAAAGACACATTAAAATGTATGCTGTATGGTAACAGGCTGAGTAGAATAGAGCACACTCCTTTCTTACCGAGGTGACGAAAAAGGCGACTGAGGTAAGTAGACCCACCGTGTGGTATCCGGCTATCTGGTTGAATGAAATAGATTACCCTCTTTCTTACTTTAATTTATGTTAATTTTTAATACACATAATTTATAAAATAACGTTATATATTTAACCACTATATGAACAAAATGTTTTTAAAGTGTAGAATATATGTTTTAAAAAAAATCAAATTGTCCTTTTCAGCCTAGCAATATGCTTCGTATCCTGCATCTATGGACTTGGCTACCTTTTAGTCACTGCAATAGTTTTAATAAGACAAGTTCTGATTTATATTCCAAAATATACTGGTGAGTGCAAAATTAAATATTAATATGTATGTGCTAAACCATTGTGAATTGAATTGAATTCAAGGTCAGTTTGACCTATGCACCTGCAGAAATTTTGAGGCAACAATCAAAAAAAAAATTACCTCCACTTATGAAACATCTTTACCTATTACCATAAATCTTATTCCGACAATTTTTACTTTATCTTAATTTCCGGAATAATAACAATGGCTAAACGTTGGTAAACAATTACTGTAGTATAAAATACCATAGATTAATAAAAAAAATCCGTGTGGTATCCGGCTGAGTAGAATAGACCAACCTCATTTCTTATCGAGGTGTCGTAAAAGACGACTAAGATAAGTTGACCCACCGTGTGGTATCCGGTTTAGTAGAATAGACCACCATCTTTCTTACCGAGGTGTCGTAAAATACGACTGAGGTAAGTTGACGTCAGGCAGGCGGCCGGTCGTAAAAACGCAGCGAAATCATGTGACAGCATGTTTATAACATGTTGTGCCCACCCCACTTAGAGTGGGATAAGGGCGGGAAGATGATGAGATTAATAAAAAAAAATATTTTATTTTTGCAGAACCACAATGGAGGAAAATAGTAAACGTGTTAACAGTATGACCAGTACTGGATTTAAAGCCAATAAAAGTGTATATGTACAGTTGATTCTACAAAGTATTTATGATATAGATGTAATAGGAATATTATATTAAAATTGTGTACAGCATCTGCTTGCTAAGATTGGGCCAAATACGTGCCAGATACAGTATTCAAAGAGGCAGACAGGTGAAAGTGTAGTTCCTATATCACAGACAATTCTTGTTGATTCTTTTGCTCTATGCCTATCAGTGTAGTCTTTTTCTCCGATTACCAACCTTATTCGAGATGCATCCTTCCAAAAACTGACATGGCTCTGGCGACCGTATCGAGGGTAACATAATCAGCGTTATTCCAAAAGTAGCTTTATATTACCCTTGACCCTTCATAATTACCAACGGTCCGAATGTAAAATGGATAATGGAAAAAACCTTCGAGGATAAAAAATACATAACAAAATCTGACTGTGAAGTGGTGTCAATTTGAGACAAAAAGGTGGAAAACTACAAATAAAGCTTATAAGTTTCATTGGTCTCTCAGATTTTGATTTCGTAGTGTCACCATAAGATCACATACGAGCAGGCCCGTCTTGACTCATGGTGCAGCTCATTGAAGCATTGCACAAAGGACGGGGGCGCCACGCCAAATTATTTTGATAATATGGGTAGGAGCTAATTTGGCCAAAGCACTGTTTGCACCCGAGCGTCTGTTGTTCTTAAAACGGGACTGCAGACGAGTTAAAGAAAATGCTATAGGTGAAAGTTAAAAGTCACATTTTATTAATTGTCCAATAAAGCTCATTCAAGATGTCTATACCCGAAATTAGATATTAAAATCGATGACCTAAATCCATCAACAATATGATCAGACCAAATAATGATTTCTCTTGTCGGCATGTTGACAACGTTCTTCTCAAATCACTTAATTATCCGAAGATAATTCGTTTCCTCCCCGCCCTGATATGGATTCGTCCCACATAATACATTTAAATTTATTGTTTAAAATAGTGAACATACGATCGTTTACTTTTCACGTTTATGGACTTAATGTCATTTATAATTTTACATCCACGAAATTAGTGGTTGTAGGACTTAGTGTATTTTACCATTTGAATAATATTGGTATACTGAATAAGAATCATTGAAAATACAATAATGTCAAAAATGGACTTAACTTCCACCCACAGAAAGATAGTACTTATACACGAATCTTCAATCTTGTAATCAATTATGAATCTATGTGTCAGTTTAATTTGATTAGAGAGAATAAAGCTAGCTCTATGATTGCAGATTGAATTTTGCCAATGTAATTTCTATTTATGCAATGCATTAAAATTATTTTTAATGCATTGCATAAATAATTTTAATGATGCTTTTTTATGTTCCAATTAATGGAACAATAATAAAAGGAATTAGGTATGTAATGTTTTTTGAATTTCAACTTTTTATTTTTTCTTTAAAATAACTGCACAATATTTTCATGAACATTTATTAATAATCATTACAGCTAAGTATATGTTAGAATACAAAACCAGATTACACATTGATACTTAGGATATACGTGCAATATATAAGCCGAATGATATTTACACTTCATTAGCTGATTACATTTTAAGCTTTCCTTTAATCCTCGGGCGGCTTATAATCAGGTACAACTAATAATACTTTTTGTCTCCACTTTAATTTACGAGCATCTTGTTCCCTCTTCAACGCATTGAGAGTTGGTAATGACCTCCAACTGGTAAACGTTTTGAATAAAATATTGCTGAAAGAGAAGTGACAAAAAGCATTACGCCTGTACTTACTGAGTAGTTATTATTATTTAATACTACTAACACTTGTTTCTCTCATTAAACTATTAGTTACACTCTCGGGACAGCAGCGAAACCCCTTGTCCCTTGTCTTGCGAAATGGGTGGAATAGGATAGTATAGTCATAGAATACAAATACATAGTCCAGAATAGGATCTGACCACCCATCCTGTACCGACAGGAGTTTCCAAGATTAGATAGATAGATCACTTAACTGTAATGTTAAATTAGTGTCTATAACAAATAAAATTGTTTATTGATTTTGATCAATAAACAATAATTTCTTCTTACTTTTGACTGAAACAAATGGTTTCGACATCGCATCGAAATCGGGGTAGGATCGCAATCAACTATTATAAAAATATTATGGTAGTTGTTTACTGTTGCCGGTATTATAATTCTACGATTAAACTATCATAAGATAGGAAGTAGATAAAAAAGGTGAGCCGTGTTCATATTTAGGTCATCACTTACTACTAATACTCAATTATCGCTGATAAAAAATGAGTTCAAGGCTACGTAGTGTAATCCAGCTAAAGAATTATTCTTATCTTTAATATTTAAATGAGTCAATCTTGTATGTATATATATTTTCGGAATCTCGGGAAGGGCTCCGACGATTTTCCCGAAACTCAGCATGTAGGGGGTTTTGGGGGAGAAAAATCGATCTAGCTAGGTTTTATGTAGAAAAAAAATCGTTTTATCCGTTTTTGGGCATTAAAAAATACTAAAATTTATATTGATTTGAATTTTTGTCAAGTAACCGTAGCTTATTCGGAGAACGGGCTGCCTCAGAAATGAATATACCTAGGATCGATCGCCAACTAAATATTTTTTTTTTTTTGTAAAAAATTACCGAGCAAGGCTCGGTCACCCAGATATTTATACTTAACAAACAAAAATTCATTAAGTATAACAAATATACCTATATTAAGCTTTATAGTAATTACCTGTTATAGTATTTGATAGCGTTCATCCACTTCACTTCAAATTCTTCTTTAACAATTTCAATACCTTCACGAAATTTTCTAAATATCAATTTCGTTACATAGAAATCATAATAATCTTCTGCTACTTGTTTTTTCAGTATATACTCGTAATGATTCTGCAAATAAAATAGCTTTAAATAATGACTTTCATTTTATTTTTCATCAGTGTTTATAACAGTAATGTTTTTATCTTGAAAATAATCTTGAATACTAAGCAAAAATTGATTTGGCATGTACTTAAGATTTCAATACCTTCTGTAAATTTTTAAAGACTGTTTTCATAATACTTTTTCTATAAAAATTTTCAGCTTTATAATTTCTTTCAAACCACATGTCTTCTGTATACCACATCCAATTCAAAAACACATTTTTCATCAACTGAAACCTATAATGTCGTTCAGCCATAAGTATATTGTCATACTTTAATTCTACCAGTCGTTTTAAAGGCCTGATTCCATATTTCACCAAAAGATTTTTCTCGTAATGCAAATCTGCCATTACTGTTAAAGCTCGCATTCTTTCGGCATGCTGTTTCTTCCGTATATTTTCAACCTTTTCTCGTTTTCTTTTTTGTCGTAACTCTTTTATTTTTTTCATTTTTTCTTCCTTGTCCATTTCGGCTTTCGAGATTTCTGCCTAGCAATAAAAAAATTATTCGTTAACTCTATTCGTTAATTCGTTAACGTTGATCGTATAAATTATACAAGAGATTACTAATTTAAGCAATTAAACTGTATTTGAAAGTCCTAATATCTACTTGTTGCTTAAGACGTATACGTTCTTCCTCCAATTGCTTTCGCCTTTCGCGTATGATTGCATGTTTCTCTTCCCGTTCCCTAGCTCTTGCTTCCATTCGCTGAAGAAACTGTGGTACTTTTAAACAATGTAGAACAAGTGCTGAGTCTGCAAAATAACAAGCTCAAAATGTATTTGTTTATATTTAGTACAAAACATATATCTGTAACTGTGTTATGCTGACTACCATCGAATTCTTTTATTTTCAAATCGTTGGTCAAACATTTAATCTTTGGTTTCAAGTGTTTATCGATTTCGTAGTATGTTTTTCGAATATCTTCTTTCATGTTATCGATCGATTGTTTGGAATCTTCGACAATTTTCGTATATTTTAACTGTTCTATAAGTTTATTTTGCTCTTCAAGCTTTGCTTTTTGCAATGCTATAATGTGTTTTTGTAGTTTGTACCTTAAAAGAATAAAAAATATAATAAATATTGTATAAATGCAAGCGATATTAACAATCAAGAAGTTCATACCTATGTTGATAAGTATTATAATCATGAGCAGAAGCTTTTGCTTTTTTTGCAGGTTCTGTTACAGAATTTGTGGTTTTCTTTTTATTTGACAATTTTTCGAAAAAATGTTTTAGTGTGTTTTGCCTTTCTTGCATCATACGATTTTCTTTTATAGTATTCACAAAAACCTTCCATAAATTGGCATACTTTTTAATTATATATTTTTGCCTTAGGTTTAAACCCATGCTTATAGGTTGAATGTTCAACAAAGAAACTAATTGATTACTTTTAACTTTAGCAGATAAATCGTGACTTCTGAAAATCTGAAAGTCATATACATCATTCTTCAATTTTTCCTGTTCAGTTACTGTGGAATTTTTATTCATGGTATCATGTACTTCGGTCTTGTGGTCCGTAGTAGAATTTATTGTCAATCTTATCAAAAGTGACTGTAAATCCTGTTTGTATTCATTTTCTGTATATAAAAGTTCGCCAAATGTATTGTTATATTCCATTGAAGTTTCATTTTGAAGCAGTGCTATAACATTGTCAGTTGTTTCTTCATTTTGTCTCGTATTACAACTTACAATAGTTTTGAACCGACCCTTATAGCTTTCCTTTGGCAATCTATTACATTTTCTCTTCTTTAATAATTGAAATCTGCTATCATTTTCTATAACTAAATTAACGTGTTCCTGGGGTAAATTACAAATAAATGTAAATTCATCGCCTTTTAAATCTTTGTTAATTGAGCTAGATTTATCAAATTTATTATTTTTGTGTGGATTAGTTGTTTGAGTAATACGGTTTACGTATTTAAGCATACATTGGTTTTGTAAATTTTTATTTTGGAAATAAGCACGCAACTTTTCGACCTCTATTTTTAATTTATGGCTATTTTTCGTCTTCGTAATATTTTTTCTAAAAAGATTATTTAGTATTAAAATATTTAATTGGATTCGAAGTATATAATTGGATAAACGTTCTGGATTTGTTGCATTCATTAATTTATTATGATTAGTGGTAAAAAATATATACGCACTTTTGATAATTGCTTCTTCTTAAATCGCCGTGGTTATGAGTATCTTTGACCTGTAACAATAAACAATATCAAGAACTTAAAGCGGCCATAATTCACTGTTGTATACCTGCTGTATTTATTGCATATAATATATTTCAATGACCGTTATAAGCAATTCTTGCAATATCTTTAATATTTTTTAATTTAAATGAGTTAATCTTGTATAATTATGTATTTTTTCTGAATCTCGGAAAAAGCGTCAACGATTTTCCTGAAATTTAGCATGTAAGGGGTTTTGGAGGAGAAAAATCGGCCTAGCTAGGTTTTATTCTAAAACAATTCATTTTATCCCTGTTTTTGGCCATTAAGAAAATTTTGAATTGAAAGCAAAGGATTTTTTAGCTGTCAAACGTAATGTTGCTTTATTAGCCGATAGGTAACGCGCGGACCGAAAATGTTCACAACTCGGGTTCGAATCCCACATATCATCAGCGCCTCCTTAATTTTTTATTTTTTTTATATCTTTAAATAAAATTACCGAGCAAGGCTCGCTCACCTAGGTACTATATGCAAATCGCGTTATTGTTAATATCTTTTGGCATTTTTGCAATAGTAAAAGAGATGCATTAGTTTTTACTATTTTTTATACATATATGTGAGTGTGTGTGTGTGTGTGTGTGTGTGTGTGTGAGTGTGTGTGTGTGTGTGTGTGTGTGTGCGTGCGTGCGTGCGTGCGTGTGTGTGTGTGTGTACACGATAGTAATATCAATAACTTAGGTATAACACAATCTGGTATCGTCAATAAATTAAATATGCTGCAGTATGATCTTTTCTAGGCTTTTAATATGTTTTTAAATGAATAAACTCGGATATTTAAAAGAGAACCTGTCACCCATACCAGCTAACCTCTTACCATTTCCCTTCTTAGCTGCATACGAAAAAAACTATTTTGTGATGTGTAATCCGGCGAATACTTAACTAAATCTTTTTCAATAAAAATGTCTTTGCCCAAAATTTCTTCCATAATAATATTTAATAATTTATCAAACTAACAAAATCAAACAAAAAGAAAACTTAATTTCACCAAAACTGATAGTGTTTCATTGATTAATAAGTTGCGTAGATACCTACCGTTAAATCAATATTTAATAACTACATGGTTTCCACGGGATTCAGATATACGCCTGATACTTATATCGGCGCGGTAGTTTTAAATTTAAAAAAATATAGTTTTCTTTCTACTTATTGTTTATGTTCATTTTTATATGAAAAAACATCGTTTCCAGTTTAAATAACTTAAGTTTCAACAGAAAACTTATTAGAGTCTGCCCGGGATTTAATCCGTGAACCCCTTGAAAAAGGCGCACGATCTCACCGCTGGGCTATCACAGCTTACTTGGTGCATCCATCTTATTAAAATAGCGGAACAAACATCTGGGAAATACAATGTCTGTGCATCAATAATGGCACTATGTTAATTGATAATCGAGGAGAGATCCTGCTCAAATTGGGGTATACTTTAATAGCCCATCTAAATACTAAAATAGTAAATACCTTGGTAATAGAGGTAATATTAGTTTATAAAAATCTAGTATCTAGTCTCTGGTTTTGTGATTAAATTTGTCGACTGGCTTGACAGACATACTACCTACCATAGATTAGCGATGTGAAATAATAATCGATTATTTTAGGTATCCCCTTTTTCTTTTTTACTCTTTTTCTTGTTTTTTAAGATAAGATTGTTGGATAAACCAATTTATTATTTCTTGGTAGCTGTCCACTTTACTGTAATTCATTATGAATATTAAAAAGGCAACTTTTAAAATAGAAGTATTATAAAATCGATTATATCGTTGCAAAATAATCGATTTTTCAAAAATGATTTATTTTAATGATTATCAATCGATTTTTTCTACTCCATGTCATATCCCTACAAAAGATTACTAACTATACTTACTATTTCAGTTAGTAATCTATGATACCTACTACATAAAATTGTATTCGATAAGTGTTTTTTTTCCATTTAAATAATACATTTGTAAAAAAATCATTACCTCGTAACGTATAGAACAAGACTAATTAAGTGGACAAGTGCAATTAAAGAATACTAGATACGTTGTTACAAAATTCGATTAAAATGTGTAATTTAGCCACATTGGTTTAATCTAACAATGCACATGTTATCTTAAAAATCGGGAAAAAAGAAAAGATACTTAAAACAATCGATTAAAAAACCGATTAATATGAAAGTCGATTGTTTTTTTTACATCCCTAAATTAGACTTTAAAACTTGGATAATGGATGTCGTTAAAAAAACCATTGTAAATTTGTTCAATAATATCGCCAAACATAGCTATTATCATACAAGACTTATGGATTATTCGGTTTTATAAGTGAAAGTATTATAGGTAAATGTATCTACCCCTCCACAATGACTCCAAGAGGAAATATTTTATCAGAATTCCTACTAAACAGTTGGGTTTATTTACAGTATCGCTACCGTTGTTCGCGTTTATTAGTTGTGTTCTTATAACATTATATAAAGATTTTGAGAATGCAAACAATACGCATTGCAGAGTTCCAAACGTCTTCCCGTCAATATCCGCTTCTATAGGCAATTATGAACCACAGCGCAGTTTGTGGAAACTCTTCATATACATTCATGCTCCCTTAAGGTTTTTCATTATTTATTTAAGGTGGAAATATTATAAGAGTATTATTAGCCAAAATTGTGCCTTTGTAGTAAAATTAGCAGTATTCTTAAATATTTTAGAGAATTTATCTCTCTTAGGACTTACACACTGGACCTCATCAAAAAATTATCGTAAGTTAATAAAAGAACTGATAATACTTACAAAATTACTTTTGTCGAATACTCTATTTGATAATGATTTTGACATTTGTTGATGAAAAACAGCCATCATTCTCCTAACTTTATCCTATTTTTTTTTTGCTAAAGTGGGGTCGGCACATGTAACATAAATTAGCTACGTTTTTTACGACCGGCTGTCTGCCTGACGTCAACTTACCTCAGTCTCCTATTAAGACACCTCTGTAAGAAATGAGGGTGGTCTATTCTACTCAGCCAGATACACTGTGGGTCAACTTACCTTAGTCGCCTTTTACGACACCTCGGTATTAAATGAGAGTGGTCTATTCTACTCGGCTGGATACCACATGCCGGGTTGAATCACCTTAGTTACCTTTTACCACACCTCAGTAATAAATGAGTGTGGTCTATTCTACTCAGCTGGATACCACATGCCGGGTCTAATTACCTTAGTCGCCTTATACAACACCTCAGTAAGAAAAGAGGGTGGTTTATTCTACTCAGCCAGATACCACTCGGCTAGTTGATGATGAAATATATATACAAGGTATAACTTTAAATGTCTTACATAATTAATAAATTTTCAGCATTCCATGAAGCATGTTTCAAAACATTTATTGGAACTTCTATATTTTACATGTTCTTTACTTGCTTGATGCTCACCAAGTATAGACGAAGACCCTCATTGACAAAATTAGAAATTTATTCAATGAAGTTAAAATGGAGAGCTTTCATTGTCAACATAGGCTCTTTTGCATTTGCGGCTTACTTTTTTTTGAGACATAATCGCTTGTGTGAACCTTATGGTGAGTGAAGATTTAAAATTTTTGGTAATAATGCGAATATCATATACAATTATGATTTCTTTCTTCTTTTCAGTTTATTCAATGTTTGGATTCTCAGAATATATTGTTGTTGTGAGCAACATTATATTTCATATGACTACAGTATATGATCTCCGCAAGCAATTTATTTATTTCACTAGAAATGGTTTATTTATTGAATGACTGAGGGTTACAAATAATATATATTTTATACAAGATAAATATAAACCCTATAATATAAATCAAAGACTTACAAGTATAACGTGATTTTTAATTTTTAAGTCCACATTCATTACATTAATATCACCAATGTCAGGAAAAATGTACGGAATTTCAAACTTATACTTAAACCAGGTTTTACTTTTGTGAAATGATATTTAATATTATTATATTATCGAGTAAAATCTAACCAGTTCATTAAAAATAGTATGTAAATTGTTACCAAATGTAAATTATTACCAAAGCATTTACCATAGCATGCTAGCATTGAATTCTAAAATTAATCCTTCTAATAATTCAGAATTTTAAAATATTATGAAGAAAGCTTCTACTTCCACCAACCATCTGACAGCCAAATTCTTCATAATAATGAAATCAAATTTCATAATCTTAATAATTTTTTTTATATCCAATTGACTTTTTTAAATTTATGTTGTGACTTTGAAATAATAAGAAAACATTTTATGATCAATAACGCTAGTTTATTTTTGTATATTATAGAGAACATATATTATGTTCTGATTTCACCTATAACATGGAAATAACAACAAATACAATAGTAAATATTATATCACAAAAGTAAGCATCATATAATCATCAATAACATTATAAAACTATTATTTGTTTTATTATTTAAATAATTTATATAATTATTGTACAATATTTTTGAATTTATATATTATAAAAAAAATTGTAGTCTGTTACATATTACATTTATATATCACCTTTAAATTATTATACACAAAAAATACTCTTCATAGTTGTGACCACCAACGTTTAACCCATTCAGTACTAATATCTGTGCAAACATATCTCCTGAAAAAAAAAAGAACCCCACAGTGCAATTTTTTTATTTGTACAACAGGTTACCACTTGTAACAAAGTCCTCTTAAAGCTTATGCAACTTTTTGAATAGTCCACTACAATCCATACTAATATAATTGTAGAAGTCAGTCTGTTATACTTTCACAGCTCAGACACTACAGTTGGTGAAAATAAAGTTGTGGCTACCAATATATATTTTAAATTTTTTAATATTGATTTAATTTATAGAAGCCTGAGCTTTATTATACTAAGCTTTGTCGTCAAGCATGTTCTCATGTCGTGATTGACACAAAATGGGATAAGCATAATTTTTGAACTATAGATATAGCAAATAATATTCAATACTATTAATAAAATAATCAATATGATTTTATCTAACTTAGAAATGCAAGTAATGCTTATTACAAAACATACCTACATACTTTGATTATGTAAAACATTTCATTATCACAGTGCTTGAACTAGAGTTCAATATATAATTGTAAATTTACAAACTATAATAAGAAAGTAATTTAATTTATAAATATCCTTAAAAAATATTTATATGTATAGTAAAATTATTTTCACTATGGTAGAAACTATTTATCCTCCTGCCCTTATCCCACTCTAAATGGGGTCAGCACAACATGTTATAAACATGCTGTAACATGATTTAGCTGTGTTTTTACGACACCTCGGTAAGAAGCAGGGTGGTCTATTCTACTAAACCAGATACCATACGGTTGGTCAACTTACCTTAGTCGCCTTTAACGACATCTCGGTAAGCAATGAGGGTGGTCTATTCTACTCAGCCGGATGACACACGGCGGTTCAACTTACCTTAGCCGCCTTTTACAACACCTCGGTAAGAGATAAGGGTGGTACTATTCTACTTAGCTGGATACCACACAGCTACACTATGGTAGAAACTGTAGTAAATTAAAATATAATAACAAAATAAGAAAACATATTATATGTATAAAAGTTAACAAGATGAACTTATTTTAGCCTGATGATAAGATAATAAAATAGTAACTATATCAACAACAACATTCAGTTTATACCAACTGTGTTAACTATACTTTATAGCAACCCATTAATTAACCAGACATAAAAATAACCCTTACAGCTTGAATTCATCTTTTATCTTATCAGCTATCATCTTGGCAATGGCCAATGATGATGTAGCACCTGGTGATGGTGCATTCCTGCAGTGCAATACCCTACTCCCTATTGCTCCAGATCCAGGTTTAGAGTCAAAAACAAAATCCTCAATTAGTGTACCTAAGTGAAATTTTTAACACAATTATTCCAAATAATCAATTTTCAATAATTAAAAAAAAATACTTTAAATATTTATTTAAATTCAGTAAACTGTTGGTAAGGAGTTTCAACAACATGTTTTAGCTTAATTTAATAAGTTTCAGTTAATATTTGCTTTATTTTAAAATAATGATGTAATCTACATCAGAATTTGCTTTTAAACAGTTACTATCAATCATCCTCCTGCCCTTATCCTACTCTAAGTGGGGTTACGACCAGCCGCCTGCCTGACGTCAAATTACCTTTGTCGTATTTTACGACAATTCGGTAAGAAAGAGGGTGGTCTATTTTACTAAACCGGATACCACATTTTGAGTCATCTTACCTTAGTCGCCTTTTACGACACCTCGATAAGAAATGAGGTTGGTCAATTCTACTCAGCCGAATAACACACGGCAGTTCGACGTACCTTAGTCGCCTTTTACGACACCTCGGTAAGAAATGAGGGTGGTACTATTTTATTCAGCCGGATACCACACGGCAAGCTTTTAAACAGTTCAATATGACTATTAATATACTGCAATAATTCAACACTAGATGTTCATAATTGAATTTGTTACAAGGGAAAACACTAGACTTTAGACAAAATTATCCTTTTAACACAAATTGTTTATTAATGATTGACTCACCATCCTTTGCCATAGCCTGTGCTCTTACTCCTGCAGGTCCTTTTTCCACATCTCTTGTTGTAATCTCTTGAATATACTTTTGTATTTGCATTACTTGTAATGGCATTAAAACTGATCTAGTCATTTCTTTCAGTCCAAAACCAGCATATTTAAAGGCCATTTTCCGGAATCCAGAAAAAGATAAAATATCTTTCAGTTCCTTAAAGTTAACATCACCCCATCTGTAAAGCAAAGTTATTGTTATAACCAAATCTAATTAATCAGATATATAGCAATACAGAACATATTTTATTTGACTGTAATCATTGTCAACTTCAAATTTTAATCAATGTTTACCTATATCCTTCCTTGCAAAGAGCCAATATTGCATTAGGACCTAAAATAACTCTACCATCTATTCTAGGAGTCACATGCACACCTAAAAATGGAAATCTAGGGTCTGGCACAGGATATATGTTAGCTTTTGTAAGATGACTTTTTTCTGGAACTAAAAATAGATATTCACCCCTGAATGGTATTATTTTAGGCTCCTCTGGGCAACCAGTTAATACAGCAACAGTATCTGATTGCAAACCGCAACATGTCAATACATATTTCGATTGTATTGACATATTCTGTTTACTGTCTTGTATTGCTACAGGATACTCTGAATTTTCAGCTTCAGAAAATTTATTAACTTCAAAATTAAGATATGTTTTCCCACCACATTTTTCAAAGTCCCTCACATAAGAATTTGTCACTTCACCCCAATCAACTATGCCTGTGTGAGGAGACCACAATGCTTGCAATCCATTGCAATAAGGCTCTAACTCCCTAATTTCTTTTTTATCTAACATTTTGATGTCTTTAACACCATTCTTTAATCCACGTTCATACAAGTCAAGAAGTCTGGGAACCTCTGATCTGGCTGTGGCAACAATTAATTTACCACACTTAGAATACTTAATTCCTTTTTCGTCTAAATATTTATATGATAAATTAAGGCCCTCTACACATAATTTTGCTTTCAATGAGCCTGGTTTATAATATATCCCGGCATGAATTACACCACTGTTATTTCCACTTTGATGAAAAGCAAAACGGTTTTCTTTTTCTACAAGGGCAATTTTAAGGCTAGGATGCCTTAGTGTCAATTCTCTGGCTGAAGCAGAACCGACAATACCTCCACCAATCACTACAATATCGTAATGAGACTGTTTTTCTTTGCTAAACCTGAAACAAATTATACAAACTTAGGTGAAAAGTTACTGATATAAATTTATATTAGGATATTTTAAATACCTGCGAATCCTATTAGAAACTATTTCATCAATAGGGCGCTGACCAAGCAATACAGAGGCAGACCATCTAAATCTAGTAGCTCCGGTGCAAAAATACGATTTCAAGCTAATCATTTTAAAATTGAAGTGACGAAATTTTAAATACTATGTTTCTGAATACATGTAGCTGAGTCAAGAATACCTACAGTATTTTTCCGCTTTCAGCTCTACATAATAGTGTGTGATAGTATGTTTACTTCAAGTTCATATCATAGACTCATAGATAAAACACTATATATACACTGTCCATTATATTAACCATCTTTTGACAGATTGACGATTTACATATTTAGTGATGTCCTAAAGATTCTCGTATGCGATACCATTCCGATTATAGTACCTACTATCATTAATCGAATTACGTACCTAAGTAATTCGATTAATGATAACCTACGTAAACTAATAACAGATATAGAAATCAACATTTTGATTTAATATTGCCTTAGTTTTTTGAAAATAAATGTTAATCCGTGTGTATTTATTATAATCATAAAAAATAAATTATACATCAACTGGCAACATCAACAGACCTTCCGCTCGGCCGCCATTTTGACGTGATCTGTCTAGGCATGAACAGAATCATCAATCACTTAATGATCATGATATGAAAAACTTTTCATATAGCATCATCTGCTAATGAGTTTTAGAGTAACTGCTATACTGCTATACAAAATTATGGATATTCTATGAAAAAGTAAAATAATAAATTAACTAATTGACTAATTCACTGATATTGAGCAAAAACACATGCAAAGGAACGTGGGTTAAATAAATAAATAAATTAAAATAAAGACAAGATTTGTTTGTTCCAAAGAAGACGCTATTCCAACTTAAATTATAAGCTAGAAATATTGACCGTATTATAAAGGAGTTAAGAATTACATTTGTTTGTAATAACAATAATTTCACCCAGTAATATTGATTAGCAAAAACGCTTTCCGCTATTATATTATTCAGCTATTCGCTATAATAGTATTACTTGATAAAGCGATTGCTATTACAAACTAATGTAATTCTTAAATCATATTCAATACGGTCGATATTTCTAGGATATAGTTTCAGTTGGAATAACGTAAAAGTGCGTCATCTTCCCGAATTATCGACCGTATTATATAAAAGATAAAAGAATTACATTTGTTTGAAATAACAATAATTTTGCCTAGCAGCATTGATTAGCAAAAACGCTATCCGCTATTTTATTATTTACGTTAATGGACTAAATGATTGCTTATACGAACAAATTTAGTCCTTATGTCCTATACACTGCATACGACATAAAGAATACATTTGTTTGTATTCAAATAGAATTAGCAGCATTAGCATTTCTTATACGAACAAATGTAGTCTTTATGTCCTATACACTGCATACGACATAAGGAATACATTTGTTTGTATTCCAATAGCATTAGCAATAGCGTGTATGATCACGTGATTACAATCGATCATATCGTGGAACGAATATGATTCTTATATAGCAATCATACCCATGCTTAGATCTGTCACTCTCAACGAAACGCCCGTGATAGTCACACGCATTTACATTCGCTGAGTGTTCTCTCGCATCTGTTACACCTTGAGTTAAGTAGCTTTATTCCTCGGAAAAACTTTTGTGAAACTTATATTAATTGATCGTGAAAATGCCGAAAGGACGTGTGTTGAAAGCACAATCGAGACAGTTAGTGTTAAAACTTCATGAGTATTTTGAGCAAGAAAATCAAAATGGCGGACCTCTTATACCTATCACGCAAGTCCGAAACCGTGTTGCAGCCGCGTTGGGGATCAGTCTATCAACTGTGACTAAAATCACTACTGATGCCTACGGCAGGAGCGGCTTGGAGCAAAACAAACCATCTACACCAAAAAGAAAGCGCCGGGCTCATAAGGTGACAGCTGTTGATGACTTTGACGCTGACGCTATTCGTCGTCATGTATATGATTACTACTTGAGAAAAGAAATTCCAACTTTGAGAAAACTTGTTGTTTCTTTGAAAAGAAGTGGTCTATTTCATGGTGAAAAATCTTCTTTGGTCAAAGTTTTGAACACAATTGGCTTTTCATATAAAAAGTTAAATAAAAGAAAATTATTAATGGAACGCACAGATATAGCTATAGCACGTTGTGATTTTTTAAGAGAGGCTAAGAAAATACAAGATTGGGCAAATATTGTTTTCACGGATGAAACATGGCTCAACGCTAACCACACACTATCTCGTTTCTGGACTGATGATACTGCTGATTCCACTTCCTCAGTACCAATGGGAAAAGGTGAGCGCCTAATCATTTGCCATGCAGGTACAGCAAAAGGATTTGTACAAGACGCACTGTTGGCATTTAAATCGAAGAAATCAAATGACTACCACGAAGAGATGAATGCAAATGTGTATGAAGAGTGGTTCAAAAAAATGCTCATTTCATTGGAAGAACCATCAATAATTTTTATTGATAATGCGCCCTACCACTCCCGTCAAATTGACAAAATGCCAACACAGGCTAATAAAAAGCATGAAATAATTAATTGGCTTCGGGACAATGGAGAAAATGTGGACGACTCAATGTTAAAAGTTGAATTAATAAAAATATTAAAAACCAAAAAGAGAGCAAAACGCTATGTAATCAATGAAATGGCAGCAGAATATGGCCATACTGTTCTTCGGATTCCTCCATACCACTGCCAGTACAACGCAATAGAACTTATATGGGCACAAGTAAAAGGGCATGCTGCGAGATGCAATACAAGCCCCCCATTCACAGCGAATAAAATGTTGCAATTGCTAAAAAATGCTTGCACCCACGTAACGGCCGAGAACTGGGCAAGTGTGGTGGAAAGAACTAAAAGAGTAATATTCTCTGATTGGGAACGTGATATTGCGTTTGATAATATATTATCTACACAAGAGCTAATAATAACTGCTACTGAAGACTCCTCATCGGAGGAGTCTAGTGTTGATTATCATTCCGACGACTCGTGCTAATAAAATAAATTAAAATATCCTGATTGTTTTATTTGTATTCATGTATTAACTAAGAAGAAAGTAAAACTTTATATAATGTTATTAAATGTCTTTTAATACTCGTAACATCGATTTCTACCGACTATTTTTAATCTGTGGCATAATCGTAGTAACCATTATGTGTGACATCACTAAGTGGGCGGTACCCATCCATAAAGTACAAATATTATTTGTATGATATTTGTACGTAAGCAATACAAAACTTAATGAGCGTGAGCTGTCAAAAGACTGATAATATGATGGACGCAGTAACTAAAATATAAATAAAAATAAATAAGTATATAAATAAGTATAGCAGTAAATTAGTATAACTTACTCTATGGTCGTAACCGTTTCTTTTTTTTAATTATGTGCATTACATTGCCAATCTTTTTTACGATCCTATTTACACAATATACTTTTAGTGCTTAAAATATACTATACAACTAATTTTATAGACTAGTTACTTATTTCCTTAAACTTCTACACCATCATCATCATCAACTTACAGGCCTAAAAAACTTTAAACTTGGTTCCAGGCTAAAATGAAAATTCATCATTTCATGTTTATCACTAGGGATGTAACTTGAAGTGGGAGAAAATCGATTTGTCTCACTTCAACATAAATCGATTTGTAAAAACTCGAATCGAAAAAATATTTTTTCGCATTACACGTAAAGTTGCGTTTTTAAATCTTAATAATTAATTAAAATAAAGGCTGATTCAATGGGTGGAATAGTCCAGAATAGGAGCTGACCAACTGTCCTGCAACGACGGGCGTCCCCGCAGTTAGAAGGCTGATTCAAGTGGACAAGTACGAATAAAAAACAGATGTGCTGAATGCGAAATTTGGGTAAAATGTGTATTTTGGCTACATTGTTTTCATCCAACAATGCATATATAATATTAAAAACAAGAAAATACAAACAGAAGATATTTAAAAATATTGGTTTAAAAATTAAATATTTAGATTTTTCATGTAAAAAAATCGATTATTAAAAATTGATTATTTTTTTCACATCACTCCCCCGCGCCGCGGTAGTCGGTACAATAATTTGTTTTTGTAATTTCAAATTTGTATTCTCTCATCTGTAATTCATTTAAAAATCAATGACTATGATTACTGATTAGTCTATTATTTACAATAATAAAGTTTTTTTTGAATGCAAGAAAAAGTAAAATAACTGAAACGGCTGACAAAATGACAAACGCGACTTACTGTTTAAGTTGGGATTCTCATAAAAGTAATATTTGTAAAGGATTTACCCAACTTCAGCAAGTAAAATATTTTTTTATATAATTTCTCTCTTGTTTGTTGTCCTGCAGTACTTGTGGAATATTCAAATAAACAAGATTTACTACGCCTTTACATAGTGATTATCACCAGTGATCTGTTATTTATTTATACTTTGCACCATTTATAGTTATAGTTTTGTCATCATTATCATATTTTTAATTGATTCTTTGAAACTAAACCTTTGGATTATATTTATAGAGTGAAGAATTTGTCGACATGACACTAGTAGCTGAAGGACATCTCGTTAGAGTTCATAAGAATCTGATTTCTTTGGCAAGCCCATATATCAAATACATAATAAAAGCAACACCATGTAATCATCCTATAATTTTCCTAACTGTAAGTATCAAATCAATCTGTAATCACTGTAATACTTTTATTTAATAATATTTCATAATTATAATATAGTAACTTAATATGATACAATGATGATCAACTTGTCTTCTTCAGGTGGTAATTTTTGCATAAACCTTCATTATGACAGACTTGAAGAACGCTGTGTGGTATCCGGCTGAATAGAATAGTACCACCCTCTTTCTTACTGAGGTATCGTTAAATACGTCAGAGATAAGTTGACGTCAGGCAGGCGGCCGGTCATTAAAACGCAGCCAAATCATGTGACAGCATGTTTATAACATGTTGTGCTGACCCCACTTAGAGTGTGATAAGGGCAGGAAGATTATTTGACAGCCTAGAAGACACAACATCAATTGTCTCTCTGTCTTCAGAAAAATGGATATATTTTTACTATGAATATTATATGTTTTTACCACAATCTATTATATAAGTAACATGATATTGTGCCTAAATATGCAACATAGTATGTTGTACTAATTTTCACTCATTTGACTCACTATTATATATTAATCTACTTTAAAAAATATTGTTATCCTTTTTTAAAATAGTGACCTGTTCCTATCCTAGGCAAAGGCTTCCTCTCTGCTTTGGAGGAAAGAATTGGAGTTGTGATACAGCATACTACTTATAATATTTATTTAAATGTTAACAAAATATTGGGTATAAATACATTTTTTTTGTCAACAAAGTTGCAAAGTGTTTGGAAGCCTTTGTAATTTTGTCTTGGAGTCTAGGTCCTGATGATGCTTTAAGTAAGAAGCAAAATGATTGTGGAGATTGTGGTAGTAAATGTGTGCTGTGCTTGTGTATTATTATGCTGTTAGTGGTGGGTATTGCATGACTTTCTACTAATTCTGTGTGTATCAAGTATGAGAACAGAGTACACTCTACATTTAGCATTATTTATATTTGCTCTTATAGTGGATTATATCAAAATAATATTTTCATTACTTTTTTTTTGATTTTACTGTCATCATCATTCTCCTACCCTTATCCCACTCTTAAGTGGAGTCGGCACAATATGTCTTCTTTTTCCATTCTCCTCTATCATTCGTCAACTCTGGTGCCACTCTAACATGCATATCATTTTTCACACAATCCAACCATCTTTTTTTCGGCCTTCCTCTAGCCATACATCCATCCACATTCATATTTAATACTCTTTTGGTCACATGATTTTCATCCCTCCTCATTACATGACCATACCAACTTAGTCTCACACTTCTCATCTTTTCTGTAATGGGCGCAACTTTCAGACTTCCCCTAATATACTCATTGCGTATTCTATCAAGTTTTGTCACACTACACATCCACCTTAACATTTTTTTTTAAGGGGCATTCGGGGGTCACATATTGTTCCTGAGACCTGTCGCCACTTCATCCATCCCGCATTCATTCTATTTCTCACATCGCGATCTACTTCACCGTTCGTCTGGAAAAGCGAACCAAGGTACCGAAAGTCGGAGCAGACTGGCAAAACAACACCATTTAAGATGATTGGTGAAAAATTGGTACCACTAAAATCACAGCGCATCTGTTCGGTTTTGGCCAGATTGATTTTAAAACCGTATTTCTCCAATTTCTCTTGCCATTTTACAAATCTGTTCTGGACCTCGGTTGCATTTTCACCGACAATTACAATACCATCGGCAAATAGCATACACCAAGGAGCCTCCTCTTGAATGTCAGCTGTAAGTGCGTCCATCACAAGGAGGAATAAGAAGGGACTTAAAGCCGATCCTTGGTATAAGCCTACGGCCACATCGAAATTTTCAGTTACTCCGGCTTCAGATCGGACATGAGTTCTGCTCTGTCATACATAGATCTTACAATTCGTACATACTTTCCAGGCACTCCCTTCTCTTTCAGACTCCACCAAAGAATGTTACGGGGAACACGGTCGTATGCTTTTTCCAAGTCTATGAAGACCATATGTAAGTCCTTACGCGCACGCCGGTATTTCTCACACAACTGGCGTAAGGCGAAAATAGCATCCGTCGTACTCGATCCTGGCATAAAACCGAACTGATTCCTAGTTACCTTACACTCCTCTCTCATTCTTCGCTCAATTACTTTCTCCCAAACTTTCATACTGTGTGACATTAGCTTTATCCCTCGGTAGTTGTTACATCACCCTTGTTTTCTAAAATGGGCACCAGCGTACTGGTAGACCACTCGTCTGGGATCGCTTCTTCATGTAACAATTTATTAAAGAATAAAGTAAGCCATTTCCATCCATTCACTTTCAAGCACTTCCACGCTTCAGCCGGAATACCATCCGGCCCAATCGCTCTCTCACTTTTCATGCTCTGTACTGCTATTCTAACTTCATCTTCATTCACTTCCCTCAAATTCAAATTATTCTTTATTCAAATAAACTGTAAACAAGTGCTTTTGAATCGTCAACTCTACTGCTGGTTCGGAAAGCTGTCCCTACCGAGAAGAGCCAGCAAGAAACTCGGCGGTTGCTCTTTTTAAAAACTACAATTCTTAATGCTAGTTACATTTAATGTTTCTATCTTGTACAGGGTCGAACAATATTTATATCCACGCATTTTTATCGTCTAAATAATCCTCAACATTATAGTAGGCTTTCTGTATCAGCCTCTTCTTAATAGTGTCACAATCATAATAGCCTCACAATGCCTAAATTAATAGGTATATTTTCTAACATTCTACTCCAATCATTATTTTCGTTTATTAATGTTTTGAAATAATCCTTCCAACGTCATTTTATATCCTCATTATTCGTCAAAATCTTTCCGCTCTTATCTTTCATACATTTAACATGCATAATGTCCTTTTCATTCCTTTTTCTCATGTTCGCTATCTGATACAGTTCTTTTTGTCCTTGGGGGCTTTCTATGATTTTACTGTATTAAATATAATTTTTGATAGGTGTTCATTATTTTTAAGATACTTTGAAAGTATTAATAATTATAATTAATTAAGTATTATATATATATTTTCCTTCCAGAATATCACCCATACTGTTTTACACCAAATCTTAGAATATATTTATACTGGTGAGGTTCATGTAGATATTGAAAAGTTAAATGATTTTATCAAAGCTGCTAAAGAATTACAGTTACCTGGCATTGCTAATGATTTGTCATTTGATACAAACATGGTAAGGTTACTTTTAAAATAAATGTAGTGTAATAATGTAAAGAAGTGTTCAGAATACTTTTCCTTTATTGTTGATGGTAATATTCTCTTTTTAGCCTAGTGAGCAGAACAATAGTACCCAAGAAGCCCCAAATAATGAAAAAATGGTTCAAATACTAAATGATAGGTGAGGTTCAGGTGTATTCATAAAAGAATTATAAAGCAGTGAGTGTTTTTTTTACAAAGAGTGATAGTTTTTAAAACGTCTATTATGTCTATATTCAAAATAAAATTATAATTTTTGTTTATAAACTGTAAACACTATTTATACAATGAAAATCCAGATGCTGGGTGGCACAGTTTTTTAGTGCAAATGTGTCTGTCTATTACATACATACCTAGGTATGTACTAGACTCCTTTAAACTCAATTTTAAACATATCAATCGGTTTCAATTTCATAAACTTGTCACATACTTTATTTTATTTTATATTTTGGTATATGTAAAAACTCCGCGTCATTACCAAATTCATAAAAATGTTATTATAAAACATTCGTAATGTAGCTTTTATAAAAATAATTCAAATTGCATTTATTCTTTATTCAAAGTTGGATGGTACAAGCACTATTGAGAAAACTGATTTGCTTGAGAAAATATTATATCTTTCATTAACATTATGTTTATGGTAATGTAGCTGAGTTGCTTTAATATTTTGCTAATTCTGGCGAAATGTCCAATTTTTTCCACGTTTTCCATGACCACAAAGCATGTAAAATTTTATAAATAGTATTATTATAAGTAAATACATGAAAAACAAAATATTTATAGAGTACACGGCAAATCACAGAACAAAACATTTGGAAAAGTGCTCTTACCAAGAAGAACCAGCCAGCCGTTGTTGACGTATTATTATTATTATTATTATGATCTACTACGCCGTGTGGTATCCGGCTGAATAGAATAGTACCACCCTCATTTCTTACCGAGGTGTCGTAAAAGGCGACTAAGGTAAGTGGACCCGCCGTGTGGTATCCGGCTGAGTAGAATAGACCAACCTCATTTCTTACCAAGGTGTTGTAAAATACGACTGAGGTAAGTTGATGTCAGGCAGGCGGCCGGTCCTAAAAACGCAGCCAAATCATGTAACAGCATGTTTATAACATGTTGTGCCGACCCCACTCAGAGTGGGATAAGGGCAGGAAGATGATAAGTTTCATTACACTGTGTTTCCAGGATACTTAGTTATGAAACAAGTGATGCTGTTATTGAATCAAACAGTAACCTTGCATTAGATGTAAATATAGCATCTTCAATTGATGATAATAATCATCAAGACATTCACCATTCAGAGGATATTGAAAATTTTAATGACTTTATAAAATTTCCTAAGGCAACAAACTCAATAATTGAACCAAATGGACAATGTAACGTAATAGAAACAATTCAGAGTACTGATGGAGAAAATCAACCGGAGATGACTTTAGAAATTGACTTAAGCAGTATGTATAAATTAAACTAAAATGTTATTCATTATTTATTCATTCCTGGATCCTCTCAGCTTCATGATATTATTATCGCAAAACTCTATTAGGAAACAAATTTATAGAGACAGCTAAATAATTTCTAAGCTTTTCCAGAATCAATACCGCAACAATACACTACGTCTAACCGTGGCTCATTACAAATGATACTCAACCGGTACATATACAATATGCATTATAGTGCATGGAGGGGACAGAAACGACGATGGCGTTGTATAGACTATAGGTTATTGCATTGTAAGGCATATGTTGACACTCATAATGACAAAATAACGAAGAGGTAATCATGAGTTCTCAGAAAATGTTTCTAATTACTAAAACCGTTTAGTGCTAGTGACTTAATACAGATGCAACCAATCACCAGTTATCTCGCGACGACGAGTATCGCGAAACGATTTGCTTATAGAGAATAAAACGGCGGTAATGTCATAATTTTTCAATTACAGGGAATCTTTCATAGTTATGGGGTCAATGGTAACATAGAAGTCAGTATATCTGATATGGCATGTATAGTAAGGTTACCGAGTCTGCAACCTTAGTCACTAGCAGCTAGGGCCTCTTTCTCCACTTCTTTTTTTTAATTATTTTGATTGTTTTTCTTCTATTTTATTGAAGTATAGAAAATATTAAATATATTAAGACCATGATTCTATTCAAACTTGGACTTGTTTCAGGATGAACCGTCATACCCATGCTTTTCATGATAGTAAAATAATGAAAAAAATGAGAGCTAAATTAATATTTGGTTCTTTGAGCAGTGCCATACTTAAAGCAACAAGGGTAAACAACAAAGACGAAAAAGTCATAGAGAGTGATTAAAAGATAATGTTTGAAAAAAAAAATTATTTAAAGGAATTTTCAAATCATTCAGAAATATGCCAGAAAGCATAATGGAATATTGTTAAAAATGAACTGTTAATAATATGAGTGTCATGATAGTTCAAATTACTTCCACCATTTTATCAAAACGTTTACCTGGATGGAATACTAAACAACGATAGACTTGTGTATTGAAATAAATAATTAAAATTTAAAAAAAATGTTTGTTTTTAAACTTTCTTAGCATATAGATTTTATTCATTTTAATACTTGCGTTAAGGATAACTACGTAGGTAAGAAAATTTAATTAGAAACTTAATTTTCCAAAACAAAACTAACTAGGTGAAACGAGGTCTTTTATGTGTTTTTTGCTATGTTAGCTTGATTACTGCATATGCTTGTGTTTGCTTTTCGCCCAGGAGTCCTGGCGAATTTTTTTAGAAATTATCTCTATATTTCGACGAATTTATAAAATACCTCAATAAATAATAGGTACACTAAAACCTTTTTTGTACCATCACTGTAAATTGGTGAAAAGCGCATGAATATTCAGTAGGTAGTTTTTGATTATTGAGAATAGACGGACGCGGCCGGCGGCGGGGGACTTTGTGTTATAATCTGTAAGTGTTACCAGGCCCAGGGGAGAGGTTAGTAAAAACAAGTATTATACACAGTTACAATATTTTACCAATTCGTTGCTAGCATAACATTGTAAGGCAAATTAAACCTGTTCTATTCGCATAGTTGTAATAACTCTATCGCTATTTGTTTATATATTAATTCAATTAAATTTTTGGGTTTATGGCTTTTGGGAGTGTCACATATATTATTTTACTGTATAATATTAATTGACATTGTCTTATATTGATATTTTAGTTTAGTAGTCTGTGATTTGTATTATTTCCAGCGTTGCCAACTTAATGGATTTTCCACTAAAACGGTGGTTTTAACTTCCCATTTAGTGGCGAAATATTGCTTTTAGTGGCTAGTGGATTTTTTGGTAGTTTAGTAAAATATTTTAATAAGTTAAAAAGTTAGATTCAGTCCATTTTTCGATTATCTATATATGATCGCTTTCCTTTTTTTCATATTCATATGTAGATATTTACTTTTCTTGAGTAGGCAAAACTGATCAGCAAAAATGAGTTTTCGTTGCTCTACTCACGAGGATTTCCCACCTAATATTTTTTACAGATCAATACTAATATTTCCGTGGAGATTTCTAATCTCAATTTTTTTATACTTGTAAAGAATATAAATAAAATTACTTTATATACTTATATTTACAAGGTAAAAGTGTTCACGGTTCAGTAAAGCTCATATGGTCACAATTTGTGGTTTGTATTAACTGTGCGAATTTATTCTCGCGTAACTACGTCACAGGTTAAAATATCATCCTCACCATCTGGATGCTTGGCGATCCACCACAGTGCGTTTTTCAAATAATTTTATTCCGCGCACCACCATTTTATGGAACGATCTCCCTTTGGCAGTGTTTCCAGATCGGTACGACATAAATACCTTCAAATAACGTGTTTTCCACTTTTTTAAAGGATGGCAACGCATTCGCTCTGCGAGAGGTCGTGGGCCGCGGTGATTACTTTAAGATAAACCGCATGCTCGTTTGCCATTCTATACCATAAAAAAAAACTAGGCCAAAACTATAATATACGCATTAGTTTCGGGATTCTTGGCTCGAATTTATCGAAAGAAACAGGGGTTGACTAGCGAATTGTGGTATTTGTTAATTTTTTAATAAGTAATAATTCAGTAAACTTTTTTGTTTCTTTAAACAATAATTGTATTAGTGGAAAATTTAGCGGTTTTTTAAAATTAAAATTTAACTTCTGTTTGTTAGTGGTTTTAAAAGTTGAACCTTGTGGGAAGCTAATTTAGCTGATGGCAACACTGATAATTTCTTATTTCATATTTGATATTTGGAATTTGTTATTTTTGTATGTTATTTGTGTTTAGATTTTTCGTAATATTGCAATATTAAGGAAACTAAGAAAATACAATTACGATTAAGGCTTACATATAAATATGGTACAGTCACAGTTTGCATTGACATGGGGGTCGTATAAAACAAATATCTGTTCGGGTTTTAGCTCATTTCAACAGGTAATAAAAATGAAATTTATTTTGATTTCTGACTATATATAATTTTCAAACTTGACCTGATGACTTATATATATTGCAGAAGTTTTGTAAACTTCTGTCATATTAGTTTTATTTTTTGTAATATACTTTATAGCCTTCCTAATCTCTGAGATTTTTTGAAATACATTTGCTAGTTTTTAATTGTTATATGGAATAACCAATTATATGATAAATAACTTAATTTCATTATTTTATATAACAATTCAGCTAGAGAGTTAAGTAATTTATATTTTAGACTATATTATAACATACCATCGACCATGAACAAATTCATTCAATGATGTATTTTTGTAGAATGGAGAACTTGTTGATATGACCTTAGCTGCAGATGGTCATTTAGTAAAAGTGCATCAAGTGCTAGTAGCTTTATCAAGCCCTTACCTGAAACAATTAATTGTATCTGTGCCTTCTCAACATCCTGTAATATTTCTAAATGTGAGTATAATTTAATGACAAATTATGAATTCCAGAAAGTGGTCATATAATTTTTTGTTTCTAATTCAAAATTCAAAGGACAAAGATTGAGATAAGATTTACTTAATACATAGAGTTTATGTTTAAATATTTATAATCTTCGTAAGGTAAATGAAAAGGTGTTTTAAAATCTATTTAATTGTATGTGTCATGTAAAGTAAACTCATTTGATTAGGTTTGTTAAGTTAATAAATTCTTAAGTAAACTACCCACTGTAGAACTCTATAAATTATATATAACTATAATATTTTATTTTTACATAAAACCTAGCTAGATTGGTTTTTCTCCCACTACATGCTGAATTTCAGGAAAATCATTGGAGCTGTTTCTGAGTTTTCCTAGTAAATTTTATTTTACAATAAATTAAATTTTATTTTACAATAAATTAAATTTTATTTTTAATTAAAATTTTAAAATAATTATTATAGGAGTCTCAAACAAGTAAAATTTGTATAATGTTTATTCACAAATATACTAATACTAGTTTAATATGTTCACGCTGGTGGGGTTCACCGGTGGTAAACATTGTTCTAACTAACTTTATTTAACTCTGTGGGTAAAAACAGCGAGAGATGGGGACGAGTGGAAGAGTTTGGAGGAGGCCTATGTGTCAACGACACACTGATGTGCGACTTACCAAAAATCTATATGATATATGGTACAGTAACTTTAAATTAGTAATAAAGGCAAATTATTATTAATATTATTATTATAATTTAATTTATAATAAATGGCATGGGTTATACACAATAAACTCTGCTACTACTCTGAACAAGTAATAATTGGGCACCGCAAAAATCACCAGTTAAAAAGGACAACTTACATGCTAACATCAGTAACATCACCTGTTTGATAGGCACTTTTAAAATACACTTTATTTTCTTCAGAATGTGTCACACACCACTCTATCTCTCATATTGGAATACATATATACTGGCGAAGTTCGAGTTCCAGCTGAACATTTACCAAATTTTATGGAAGCTGCAAAGGCACTTCATATAAGGGGTCTGGAAACTATTGTGAGTAGTAAATTTCGATTATTTAATGAAATCTGTATTAAGCTATTATATTTAAGTTAGAATGATCATAATAATACGCCATGTGGTATCTGGCTGAATAGAATAGTACTACCCTCATTTCTTACCGAGGTGTCGTAAAAGGCGACTAAGGTAAAACGACCTGCCATGTGGTATCCCGCTAAGTAGAATAAACCACCCTCTTTCTTACTGAGGTGTCGTAAAACACGACAATGGTAAGTTGACATTAGGCAGGCGGCCGGTCGTAATATACGCAGCACATGATTTGTGATCATGTGACAACATGTTTTGCTGATCCCACTTAGAGTGGGATAAGGGCAGGATGATGATGATCATAATAATCATTATTAGTATTTCTTTATTTAACAAAGTATAAAGCTAAACTCTTAATGATTACTTTGCAGAATTTCATAGTACATAAGTTATGATAGAAAATTTAAAAAAATATATAGGGAAAATAATTCTAGCAAAACTTATGTTTCTAAAAGTTTCTTTTTATTGGCTTAGAAATTGTTGTTTACTTTTCTAAAGAAAATCTGAATTCTGCTTATTAAATATCTATATTTAAATTATTGGTAAAAGTAATACCTATATTAAAGATTTTATATCTTACCTATGCTAGAATGTTGTAATCAAATTAATATTATCAAATCTATAAAATATACAATAAAAAAAATCGTCCCACAGGTTGATACTGGTAACACAAAAACAGAAGTCAAAACAGATGAAAATACCGCACATAACACGAAAAGCATTAAAAAAAAGTCAAATCCATCTGAACAGGTATAATCTACACTTATTATAAAAGTCTCTGTATGTATGTGATTGATTTACTCAAAATCTACCGAACAGATTTTTGTACGGTTTTTACTAATAGCTAGTGCAATTGTTCTAGAAGGTTTAGATTAATAATACATTACGTTTTTATGTAAATTATGAAGAGGTCACACAGTTGTAAAAAAAACGCCCCTACTAGGAGCTGTAGTCACCTGTGCCGCGTAAACCAACAGATATACACTGAAGTAATGAACTAGAGAATTGTAGATATACAAAAATGCCACAAAAAAGTCCACGACACAATCTTTCTATCTCTTATAGTTTACTTAAAATAAGTATTTTTATATTCAAAATTTCAATTAAAAATATTACGTTAGTTTCGAGATGGTTTTCTTTTGTTTAGTATCAATCCTTATCTAGAAAAATGCGTTCGTTAGCTTCGCCATTTAATGTTTGTCTGTATATAATTTATAGACTTCGAAACAGCTGCACCGATTTTCATAAAACTATTCAGTTAAGTATGAGAGGAATTCTAAACTAGACAGCCACAGCAACGCGTGGCCGAATAGCTAGTAATTTATATAAATAAAATGATTATTTTGTCTTATCAAGTAAGCAATGTAAATTATTAAAAAATTGAAATGAATCTATATTAATATATAAAGCTGAAGAGTTTGTTGGTTTGATGGTTTGAACGCGCTAATTTCAGGAACTACTGGACTGATTTAAAAAATTCTTTGAGTGTAAGATAGTCAATTTATCGAGGAAGGCTATGTAACATCACTCTAAGATAAATAGGAGAGGAGCAGCAATGAAAAATATTACGAAAACGGCAAAATTTAAACCTTTTCTTGCGTGCTCTAAGTAAACGGAGAAAGTTATTCAAAAATCATGTACTAAGAATTAGTTAGTTGTTAGTTGTTAATATGTTTTGTTTTACAGATAATTTTGCCACCTAGTGCAAAAAAAATCTTAGTCAACGTCAAGGATGTGGATTCTACTGCTATGATGTACGATCTATTTTTGTATTTCAACTTTATTATTTGTAATACACACTTGTATAATTTAATAATAAACATTCTTAAATGTTATTTTAGAGCTGTACAAAAGCCATCATTAGGATCAAATACTGATGATGAGATGCAATATTCTGATAGGATGGATGATACAGGCAATGATTATGATGATGATGACAATTCCCAGGATAGACTTCAAGTAACGAGTAAAAACGAGGATACTAACCAAAAATCAAGTAAAACATCTACAATAAACGAGAAATGTGAGTATCATTATAAATTTTCCGAAATGAATAATTGTATTTTTTTTTATTCGGCATTTGTAACTGGAATTGGATGAATAAATAATTGATAGAAGTTTTTATGAGGCCCTTTTCGACGACGGAATGCATCTTAATGAAACCTGAATATCTCTAGAGAATTCCTTGGATATGTGTAAACTACCAATCCGCATTCGAGCAGAGTGATGGATGTAACTTCAGTCTAAAAAAAATACCAACAACAGGATGGTTGTTCTTCTACTGGGAGTAGCGGTTACGCAGGGCATGAGGACCCAGTATCAAATTCAAATTCAGAATATTCTTTACTTAAGTAACTTGTAAACAAGTGCTTTTGCGTGTGTGTCAACTCTACTTCTGGTTCAGAAAGCTGTTCCTTCCATAGAGCTCGACTCGCCCAAGACCATCGTATGCCGCCCTAACGGAAACCTTCCGGGAGTTTCGAACGGGGTTTATCGGCCACCCACCTTATAAAGGCCCCGAGGCGGTTGATGCATCTGATACTCCCAGTGCATCGGCCAGCGGAGAAGAGGCCACTTTTAGAAAGGCCCGTACAACGGTACCCTGTTCTTGAGACACCAGCAGCGTAGTGGAGCATGCTGGTTGTTTTAGTCGGGGCGAGTCCGTCATAATCGTCGCCTGTTCCCTTCGGGCGGCGGTACCCATAAAGGGTATTTTCTTGTATAATAAAAGGCAGTTGCATAGGATATGCACGGGTGCTTCCTCTACCTCTAGGTAGAGTTTGTACGATCCAATATCTGAAAGCTTCAAGTTTATCATATGTCTAGTTAGTCCTCAGTGCACAGTAAGCACTCTCGCTTGTTTGCGCTAGTGGGATAGTTAAAGGCCGTTTATTTTTTACTAGCTGTGCCAGCATTCGCCCGCATGGAAATAACTGTCATAATTTTTTTCCCGAATTGAAATTTAGAACATAAAAGTAGTTATCGTAAGTTAAATAAAATAAATTTTTGAATAACTTCGTAAATTAATAAAAATTCGTAAAAACACATGCACCAACCTCCACCACTTTGCTTTCCGTTTTTGTCGTAGAATCTATCTCCTGATGATTCCTCGGTTGCGGGGCGAAACAATTGTTGAGTTTCTGATAGTGAACGTATGTAGTGTTTGTGTATTGTGGTGGCGGTTGTGGAGGTTTGTGCTTGTGTTTTTAAGAAGGGATTGTCCACTCCACATTTAGCGTTATATATATTTATTTCTATTTTACTTATTATATTATATTATTGGATTATATGCGGATTACAGCGAAATAATTTTATTATTACTTTTGTGTTATGGATGTCCGTAAAGTAACGCCTAATTGTTTAAATTATTTCATCATTTGCTTAGCGCACGCAAGGAAGCTGTTAATTTTGCCGTTTTCACAAAAAAACAATTTATTGCTGCTCTTCTTCTATTCATCTTAGCGTGATGTAATAGTTGTAGTTTATAGCCTTCCTCGATAAATGGACTATCTAACAGTCAAAGAATTTTTCAAATCAGTCCAGTAGTTCGTGAGTTTAGCGCGCTCAATCAAACTCTACTACTTTATATATTAGTATAGATGTATATGTATTGTAATATTTGTTTCAGTTGGTTCCAATTTACAATTCACGGTGTCCATCCGCGGCGCTCTCCAAGTGATATTGAACCGGTATATTTACAATTTACACTCAACGCAGAGTACGGGGATGAGGCGTTGGCGTTGCATAGATTACCGAAACAAGAAATGTTCCGCTTTCGTCGTTACCAAAAACAACATTGTTATGAATAGGTTTTTATCCCTTTTTTATTGGATAATGCTTGGGTTACGGTAATATTATATTTGCATGCCATTAAGGCTAGCTTATTTAATTTATAGAATTAGGCGTTACTTTTCGGAGGTCCATATTACAAAATTAATGAAAATATTATTTTGCTATAATCCGCGATAAAAGAAAATATATGTAATGCTGAATATAGAGTGTACTTTTCGTTCTTATACCAGATACATGCAGAATTTGTAAAAACAAATGCACTACCCGCCATCGATAACACAACAATACACATTCACCACCACAATCTCAACAATTGTTTCGTCCCGTAACCGAAACATCGTCAAGAAATAGACTCCTCGACAAAATCGCTAAAGCAGTGTCGTAAACTATTTAAAATTTTTGGTTTCGCATATTTTTGGTTTAGCAACGCCACTGATCCTTTTTATATAAATTATTATATGGGACGCTTACACATACGGTCGTCCGTCCCCAAAGTAAGTAACTTAATACTTGTGTTATGGGTGAGAGAAAACTGGTGAATATATACATATATAATTTTAAATACATACATAAATACAAATATACACCCTAGTTCGAAGAACCAACAAATTGTTTATAGAAAATGTTGGCCCTCGGCGGGAATCGAACCCGCGACCTGCGGAGCTGAAGGCAGTGTTACTACCACCAACGGGCCAGTCGATAATATTACTAATAAAGTATATCTTGTAACACAATAAAAGCCAAAGATTTATTGTGTTAAATAAATCTATAGAAAGGCAAAGTTTCTATAGATTACTATAGAAACTTTGCCTTTCTCAGAATAAAATTAAAAAGTAAATCACTATATCACCGTTCTGTTTAAAATAGCAAATAATTCAACGATGACTTATAGTCTGATTATTATCTTTAAACCTTTTAACTGCAGTAAAAAATTATGGTTGACAAAATTTCCTTTATTATTTACAGAGCAAACCCTCACAATCACTCATTCCACGACAAAAAGATTCTCGATAAAATTGAGAAAAACGCTGTTTATTCTGCACTGGATGATGTACAAGACTTAGCGACCAAAGAAAAAGAAAGAAATAGTCCAGAACGAAGTGAATTTGTATCTATCTAAGTAATAATGCAAAAACACCTTTTTAAGGTTTAAAATTATAAATAAAATTTAAGTAAAAAATATAGTTAAAAAAATCGCTGTTATTATAGTTATAAATATAAAAGTTCGAAAAAAAGTACAGTGGTATTTTTATTTTATTTATATTGACTATCGTGTGTCCATAATTAATAATATCCGGCTGAGTAGAATTGACAAACCTCATTTCTTACCGAGGTGTCGTAAAAGGCGACCAAGGTAAGTTGACCCACCGTGTGGTATCCGGTTTAGTAAAATAGATCACCCTCTTTCTTACCGAGGTGTCAAGGTAAGTTGACGTCAGGCAGGCGGCCGGTCGTAAAAACTCAGTCAAATCATGTGACAGCTTATCAATATTCAATATCTATATCCATATTAAAAAAAAAAGTCTCAAAAAGTTATAAAAATCTACTAAATGGACTTTTGTACGTTTTTTACTAAAATATAGTACAATTTTTCCGTAAGGTTTACCTTAATATTACATAACCGTTTTGTTTAATAATGTCAAAGAAATCGCAAGATTGTAAAAAAAACTTGCTTGCTGGTAGCTGTACTAGCCGCACCGCGTAAATCAGCAGAGATACACTAAAGTGATCCATTATTTCTCCTACCCTTATCCCACTCTAAGTGGCGTCGGCACCACATGTTTTAAACATGTTGCTACATAATTTGGCTAATTTTTAACGACCGGCCGCCTGGCTGACGACAACTTACCTAAGTCGCCCTTACGACACCTCAGTCGGGGTGCCACACAGCACAGTTACATAATATAAGTACTAAAGAATTGGAGATATAAAAAATACTATAAAAAGTCCGCGATAGCATGTCTAGTTCTTATCTTCAATAACGAAGTATTTTTATGTTCACAATTTGAATTCGGGAAAAAATTTGTGTCACTGATTCCCACGCAGACGAATCTGGCACAGCTAGTATCAATATAAAATAAAGACTATGATTAAAAATAAAATGGTAACAAATTACAATATATATGACTGTTATAGAATATTTAATAAAATCCGAAAAACCTAAAAATCAACACGAATGTTATTACACAAAATCTGATGTTAATTAGTCGAATACAGTTTTATTTGCTTCATAAAGATATTTTTATATTTCTAGATACAATCTTTATGTACCTAACAAATAAAAGTTATCTAACCAATGAAAAATTGGATTTAGCATAACATACCTACAACTATGGAACAGCAGAGCAGTTTAGAAATAGTAGATTATGATACTTCTTCTTATAACACGAGTGTGTTTTATAGTATCATACGAGTGTTATATGACCAAGTTATGTACAGTGTCATACACTACTTTATCTACTCTTATACTATAATACGTAAAATAATGTTAATAAAAACCAAACTTTGTTTAAATATTGAAAAGATTTTTTAAATGTCAAATGTTAGCGCCAAGGCGCAAAAATCGATTGCGCATACGTGTTGCGTCGCCGCGGACTCGTTCATTAAAACCTTTTTTTTTAAGTTAGAGGTTCAACCGCCTTAGTCCAGCTGGAGGTTGTATAGGTGTATCGTTATGATTAAAAAGTTATATTATGATACAGGTGTCCATACAAGACCTGTGTCGTAATAAAACTTTTTAATATTTTTATTTTAGCCTGTACGTAATGTTTGTCATAAGAATTTTGGTTTCAGTTTTATAATCTTTGTATTATAGTAGCAGCAGAGTAGATAAAATATATTAATCAGACATTAATCCTCCGACGTCTACATACTCAGTATCTCTAACGAGACTATCTTGTTTATGACTGCAAAACTGTCACAGTTCACACTCACATCGGTTATTTTTATCTAAAGATGTGTTTACACAATTATGCCGTAGTTTTATTTTATTTATTTTTATTTTAAGATATACCAACAGCAATCATAACAATAAATAACTAATTTATCTACATTTGGACAGGGACCGTTACAATCACTTTTTACTGCTTATTACTTATTACTTGTTGTATATACCTTAAAAATAGGTCTCTATATATGTAAAAAGATGAATCAATAATAATTAATTAAGGATTAATCAATAATAAGTTACAAGGCAATAATATAATTTTAAACGTTACTAAAATGAAACCACAGTTTCAGCACAGGGTTCCATTTCACATTTCACACAAACAATAGCTAGCAACCAAAAAGAACAAATGAATTTCAAGTATGGAAAAGAAGTTTATATTAAACATATAAAATTATACCTCCAAGTAATTTTCGTTTTATTAGTATAGATTTAAACTTAAAAAAAAAGCTCATCTTACAAAATAATTACATTGCAAACTGCTTATTATAGAATTAGGCATAATCTATAGAATTAGGCTTTACTTTGCGGAGGTCCATAATACAAAACTAATGAGAATATTTTGCTATAATCCGCAATAAAAGAAAATATATGTAATGCTAAATTTAGAGAGCTATTATTTGTTGTTGTATCTAACTAATAGTCTCTTACTTTTGTGTCTTATCAAGATATTAATGTCTTAATAATGCTGTATAAAAAAGGTTATTATTTTTAACTAATCACAAATAGTTTTTGGATTTCATTCAACATTATAAATTATCTATCGTGCTCGATTTATACATTTTAACGTTGAGTTATTCAACTCATTGAATTTCAAAATCCAAAAATACAAAATTGTAAAAAAGTTGTGTATCGCTTCTCTAAGTTTAGCACGTATTTAGTTTAAGCGAGTTCCATGTAACAATTAAATTAATATTACCCGATTCACACATTGTAACAAAAACCACATCATTTAAATGTTACATCGGTAATATACAGCTACATTGCAGTAAGTTCAATTTATACGGTTTTGTTGATACTGTAGTCAGTTGAAACGAAGTTTACGTACATTTATCAAGCAGTTAACACTTGTTTCTAGCCGCGATAATTACTTGTTTAAAATGTTGATTCATTTCTTGAATATTATGCTAACGTATATAATAATTTTTCCTAGTGGACTAACGTGTCGTGAATTATCTAAACCATGTCAATTAGAACTAAATCATGATCATAATGAGGCAGTTAAAAAATTACAAGAGTATATTAGAATTGATACCAGCTCTCCGGAAAACTTGGGTAAGTATTAATTACTTTGATAATACGTTTATTATTATTTAGTAAGATTTTATATAAATAATAATTTATATGTATAATATTTTAAAGATTGAGATAGGATTAGATTAGTATATTAGAAGTATACTGGAATTCTATATGATCACCGTAGTTTTTGACTGGAGCCGTTAAAAAAACCTCTAGGTATTAATGTTGATGTCTGGTAGAAATCGCCGTTAAGCGATAAGACCGCCTCTTTGTACATGTCTTCTAGGTATAAGTTTATTTTGAATACTCTGAAATTTTGTTGTGCAATAAAGTATATTAAATAAAAATAAATAAATAAATGTTTTTCTATGTCTTTGACCATCATAACAGAAACTTGTTGACTAAAGTCCAGTAAGTAGTCAATAGCGAAGATATTAAAATAAATAAATAAAAGATATGCGGCTAAGTTGAAGAAAGTGGGTTAATTGGTGCTTTATGACTCGATGATTTATGTAAAGCAAATACGTCAACAGTTTTTTATTAAAGTCCAAACGAAAATCTCGAGTGTAAATGATCACATATTTTCTTAATTTAATTAAGTATATATTAATTATTACTTAGTAGGTACTTTTATTTATTTTTGTAACGCTAAAAACTTATCAATGACAATTTAATTAAGGCGAATTCATACTAAAATTATAAATGCGAAAGCCTGTCTGATTTTTTTCCTCTTCTGTCAAAGCTAATCCACTGGATAAATATACATGAAATTTGGTACAATTTGGTGTATATCACGGTGATACATAGAATAAAAATTTCCATTCTAGAAAATCCCGGAGAAATTTCTGAAATGGGAAAAGATAATAGTGGGTAATTGAGGATATTTTAACATTCATTCGGTGCGGGCATTACTAGTATATCACAAATTAACAGCCTGTTATTATACTACTGTTGGACCTATGGCTTGTCTTTCCTAATTTAGAGCCAGCTCGCTGCTCCAACATGGGTGATAGGTTCGCATAATCCCGGAGCTATCCAGAGTTATGCAGATTTACTAAAATTGTTTTCCTTCACCAAAAAGCGTGTCTTCTTCTTCGAGTGGCTCTCCGACTAGCGAAGATTGGCAGCAAGCTTCGTAAATTTATCCCTATCCAGTAAAAAGTATGTGATTGCAATTATCAATCGGGTAAAATATTTATAGAACAAGCGGTCGATTTCTGGATGCGTCAATCAGCCGAGTTGGGATTACTGTACAATATATATCGACCAGCTGGACTTCCGATATTTGTTGCTACACTTCGAGGTCGCAAACCAGAACTACAAAGCATATTGCTTAACTCTCATTCGGATGTCGTCCCTGCAGAAGAGGTAGGTATACGCATCGAATATTTAATATATTTTTATCTATATCTATATTCATTATAAAGCAAAGTCTCCATAAACAGTTTGTATGTATGTGATCGATTCTTAAAATCTTAAAACAGATTTTTGTACGGTTTTTACTAAAAGTTAGTATAATTCTTCCGGAAGGTTTAGATTAACACAATACATAACGGCGTAATGTGAAATTTTGTTGAAGATTTCGCGCAGTTGTAAATAGCTTGCCTACACTAAATTGCCCTGAGATACACTAAAGTTGTGTACTAGAGAATTATACATCTACAAAAATAATACAAAAAAGTCTGGGACAGCACGTCTCTATCGCTTATATTTAACTCACAATAACAACTTTTATGATAAAATTTTTAATTAAATACACTGATCCACACAGGTGAAGCCACAGTGACATTTAAATATCATGTTTAAATGTGAAAAATTTCAAAACCTAGATCGCTGTTTTTATTAAATCTCAGCTATTTTTACTGATTATTATTGTGTATGATAATCTTCCAAGGCTTTTTAAAGATGGCCTCAAGCACATAATTTTGAAAATTTAGAGAATCCGTGGCCTTCATCTCGTGTCAGCTATCTCGTTTAAATCTGAATGATCGAAAGATCCACAGAGTGTTTTGAGATTCTGATTGCCACTGCGCGGACCTAATATGAGCTGAAGACATATGTATGTTTGAAAGTCGTGTCTGCATTTGCTGTTGTGATAAAATCTACGTTTGGTCGTCCATGAGCTAAGCAATAGCCGTAAATAAGAAGGTTAAGTACTAAATTAAATATAAATTTTTCGTACTGTATTGATAAATCTAGAAGCTTCAATAGTTATAAGTAATTTATTTTCCTCAATTTCTATTTTAGGAGTTTTGGACTTACCCTCCATTTGCAGGATATATCGATAGCAACTGTGACATGTACGGACGTGGTACGCAAGATACTAAAGGGTTGGGTATTCAATATATAGAAGCGATAAGACAGCTTATACAGAAGAATGTAACCTTGGATAGAACTGTACATATAATGGTTATACCAGGTCAGTAATATGCTAGAAAATTTAAAATAAACCTGAATTTAAAAATGCTGATAATGATGCCGAGATTCGTAATTGAGGGGTACAATAAATAATCTCTAATCTCAGAAACTAATAGACCGATTTGAAAAAATCTTTCAGTTTAAGATAGTCCATTTATCGAAGAAGGTTATATATCATCACGCTAAGATGAATAGGAGAGGAGCAGAAATAAGAAATATTACGCAAACGGCAAAATTTAAGGCTTTCCTTGCGTGCGCTGAGTACACGGTGATAGTTATTAAAAAATTATGTATTACAAAATTGTTCCCCTTTAAAAGTTCTAAATAAAAATTCGCGACAGCATATATCTAGCTTTTAAGGTTAACCCACTATAAACATTTTTATGGTTGTACAAAAGACTATATTACGGTTTTAATCTTTCCACGCGGGCGGAGCCGGATTGTTAGTATACAATAAATTTGTTAAAAATTATTGTATACTAGTTGTAACCGCGTCTTCCTAAAGGAAAAACAGGTGTTTAACGGTAACAGACAGACCGACATGACAATTCAAGTTTATATGGATGTGTCAGAACAGATCAGTCTTATTAACTTACCTAGTAGTTTTATGTACGGTAACAATATTTTTCATTTCATTTAATTATGTGTGCAAAAACTGAGTTTACTAGAAAAACTTATGAAATAAAAAGTCAGAATATTTTAAGCATTTATAATTATTTCATTAACCTTCTCTTAAATCAAGACGGAGATCTAAGGACGTATATTTATGAGAGATTGCTATTAGAGATACAAGCGCATTAATGCAAATTTATATAAACAAATAGTATGTTTTTAGTCAGCTAATAATAATTTTGCAAATTCACACATACTCTTCTTAATAAAATCACTACAAATTCAAACAAATTTGGAACCACCCTAAGCATGTTTACAAAATGGATACAAAAAAATGTGTAAAAAAAAGTAGATACACGAAAATAATCGGGGTCAAGCGTTTCAATTTCTACATACAGTATTATAACGAATTCAAACTATTCATATTCTTAGCCGTGTGGTATCCGGTAGAGTAGTATAGACCATCCTCATTTCTTACAGAGGTGTAGTAAAAGTTGACTAAGGTTAGTTGACTCACCGTGTAGTATCCGGTTGAGTAGAATAGACCACGCTCTTTCTTACCGAGGTGTCGTAAAATACGACTGAGGTAAGTTGACGTCAGGCAGGCAGCCGGTCGTAAAAGCGCAGCCAAATCATGTGACAGCATGTTTATAAAATGTTGTGTCCACTTAGAGTGGGATAAGGGCCGGAAGACTATGTAGTAAGGTTTTCTATATGTACCTAGTGAGTTCCTTAAAGTATTATTATTTATTATTATTTTTTAGATGAAGAGACAGGAAGTTTCAGAGGAATGGTACCCTTCATCGAGACAGAGGAGTTTAAAGCTATGAATGTTGGATTCGCATTGGATGAGGGTTGGACGTCGCAAGACAACAATATGTATTCCTCCTACATAGACAAAAGACCTTGGCGTAAGTAGAATACTATACATTGATTACAACAACATAGATGATCCTATCCTACTAATATTATAAATGCGGAATTTTGTGAGGATGGATGTATGTGTGTTACTCTTTCACGCTGTATCAATGTCGATGAAATTTGGTACAATTATTCCTTATACACCGAGGTTACATATAGAATATAAAAATCCTGTTAATTCTACAGGAATAGGATGACATTGAAAAGCGCCATCTATTATCAACCTATCACGCGACAGCAGTCCACGCGAACGAAGTTGCGTGTAAAAGCTAGTAGTTTCTACAGGGCAAATTATTTTGAGAATTTATTTAAAGTATACCTTCTTTGTTAGTTAATATTTTCTATATGTACTTTATAAGCTGTGGTAGCCCAGCGGTAACACTGTGTGACTCTTTCGATGAGGTCACGGGTTCAAACCCGGGCAGAAACCAATGAGTTTTTCTGCTTAAACTTGTGTCTAATTGATAATTTCAATTTATCACAAACTTTTCAGTGAAGGAAAACATCGTGAGGAAACCTGCATATCTCTAGAGAATTCTGGAGATATGTGTAACCTACCAATCCGCATTGGAGCAGCGTGGTAGGTCTTAGCTCCAAGGCTTCTCTCCAAAAACGGAGAGAAGAGGCCTATTCTCAGCAGTGGGATAGGAACAGGCCGCTACTTACTATCCCTTCTTTATTTATTACTGACCCGTTGAGGCAGTGGGAAGTGATCCTGCCTTCAGCTCCGCGGTGTAGATTCCCGCTGAAGGTCAACATTTTCTATAAACGAATTTGTTGGTTCTTCGAGCCTGGGTGTATATTTTTATTTAAAAATTATATATGTATATATTAACCAGTTGTCTCTCACTCATAGCACAAGTATTAAATTACTTACTTTGGGGATGGATGATTCTGTGTGTAAGTGAACCATATATTTAAGTATTTATTATATGTATTTTTTCTTCTTTTATTGAACCGTGACCTCCTCGAATGAGTCGCACGGTGTTACTGCTGGGCTACCACAGCTTATTTTTCTTCTTTTAATCTCCACGTTAGTCTAATTCGACCTCCCATCGATCATAATAACTACGTACCATCTGGCATAGCTTTCTATGCTTTTCTTCACCTCACAATTTTATACTGTTTTTATTCCAGCAATTCCTTGCCCTTGTATGAGATCTTGAGATCAATTTGAATTTAAAAGAATTTAAATAATGTATATAAGTAACACTCAATCTTCTCAGGGTCTTACAAATTACAATATCTTCGAACCTTTGGATTGTTAAAATTTATTTCCTGCTTTAATTTTACATTATAAGTATAAATTTATAATTTAGTAAGATAAAAGTTTAGTTTTTTGTTATGGAAATGATAATTATATGTTATTAGACACGAGTGGATCTCTCTAAATAACCGTGTCAAATTTACATATGCATAGCTACCTAGATAGGTGACGATTTACAAGGTATTTAAAATTATTAATTAACTTTAAATTTAGTAAATAAAATCTAACAACGAGGAAGTTAAACGTCAATATGATTTGAATTATATGTTAATAACATATACCGTGTGGTATCGGCTGAATAGAATAGTACCACCCTCATTTCTTACCGAGGTGTCGTAAAAGGCGACTAAGGTAAGTCGACCCGCCGTGTGGTATCCGGCTGAGTAGAATAGACCACCCTCATGTCTCAACGAGGTGTCGTAATAGGCGACTAAGGTAAGTTGACTCACCGTGTGCTATCCGGTTAAGTAGAATAGACCACCCTCTTTCTTACCGAGGTGTCGTAAAATACTACTAAGATAAGTTGACGTCAGGCAGGCGGGCGGTCGTAAAATACGTAGCCAAATCATGTGACAGCATGTTTATAACATGGTGTGCCGACCCCACTTAGAGTGGGATAAGGGCAGGAAGATGATGATTGTGAATTCATTGTGGTTAAATAATGGTTATAATTTATTCAAAGCAATTTTATCTATAAAATTACAAATTAATTACACTAACATTGTTTAGCGTTTTGGTACTTGTATGATATATTAACATTTTATAGAAATGAAATTCAACATTCAAGGCCCCGGAGGACACGGATCAAATTTAGTCAATGGAACAGTCATGGAGCAGGTAAGAATAAAATATGTCGTCGTATCAAAGCTAGGTCAGAAAATCGATATGACAAGCCACGTGATGCGATTCAATAAAATAATGCTCTTAAAAACTTGTTCCTTGTGCTCGGCTTATTGTTATCATTTAGTTACGTGCACTTCAGTAATTAATAATAAGCTGTGGTAGCCCAGCGATAACACCGTGCGACACTTTCGAGGAGGTCACGGGATCGAACCCGGGCAGACACAATGAGCTTTTCTGTTAAGACGTATGTGTCTAATTGATAATTACAATTTATAACACGCTTTTCGGTGAAGGAAAACATCGTGAGGAAACCTGCATATCTCTAGAGAATTCTTAAGTTATGTGTAACCTACCCACCCGCGTTGGAGCAGCGTGGTAGGTCTTAGCTCCAAACCTTCCCTCAAAAGCGGAGAGAAGAGGCCTATACCCAGCAGTAGGAGAGTAACAGGCTACTACTTACTTCAGTAATTATATTTACTTTTAGGTTCGAACACTTATTAACTTGGCCATGGAGTACAGGAAGCAGCAAATGGAAATAAAGTCATCGACTTCACCCAATAACTATGGAGCTTACTCCACTCTTAATATAAATGTTATAAAGGTATAAATAAGATTTTAAACTTTAACTTCATAATTTATTGCTTCATTGCATCAAAATCCATTCAGTCGTTTTTGCGTAATCTATGATACCTTGTTGTCACATAATATAATTCCACGTTGATATTTGTGTAGATAATAATGTGAAGGTGTTAATTAAGGAGGATTTCTTGTAGTATTAATTACTTAGCCTTGATTCACTTCGTTAAATAATATATTTATTCAGCGATTGCTTTGTCTGAACGAATATAGTTACCCAATGTAAATTGGGAAGTTTTATATCGGTTATATTCTTACTCTTTACTCGTAAGCGTAAAGTACTCAAGGAAGAGATATTTACGATATTGTATGTTTAGACATAAGAATTATTATTAATCTTTGCAGTGTAATTTATCTCGAAACAGCCGGGTTGGTAGCCGTATCCAATAGAGGAAGCAACCCTAACCTAGGTTGAGTTCGGCCACGTAATTTGGCGTTTCTCGGAAGTTAAAATAATAAAGATGAGTAACAATCAAAATTGAATAAAAAATCTTGAAGTACTCATAACTTAAATTCCTGTCATTCATTTTTTTTATTATATACTCGTATGTAGGGTTCTTGTATGTTGCTTGTAATTGATATTGTAATCTTTCGTGTGGTGACAGCATAATTGCAATAAATGTTCATGCCTTTACGCATTTCGTGATTTAACAAAATTTTTGAGACGTTTTACAGAGGGGAACGTCTCCTTGCCCAAATATTTACTAAGAAGTTCGAAGGCATGCCCGTTGTTCGATCCTCAACGGTGAAATTCGACGTTTTAATCTATTAAATTAAGCTTTTTGAATAGGTACATCTCTAGATATAAGCGTTGATTTTAACTGAAGATATTAAAGGCATTTGTTATGCACCAAATGTATTAATGTTATTGATACACACTTGTTAGCATTATTTGATTAAGTACTGATTTAAGGCGAATATTTAACCTAACGATAGTGGGCACTGATTTATAATTAAAATTTGGGATTGGGACTATACTCAGACAATGCCGCTAGAAATATAATAGTTGATCCGCCGTGTGATATCTGGATGAGTAGAATAGACCACCCTGTTTCTTACCGAGGTGTCGTAAAAGGCGAATAAGGTAAGATGACGTCAGGCTGGCGGCCGGTCGTAAAATACCTAGCCAAATCATGTGACATGTTTATAACATGTAGTGCCGACCTCCATTAGAGTTGAATAAGGGTAGGAGAAAAATACTTCATTCCAAAGATATATTGTTGCTTAGGACTTATGCAATTACAGTTCTAGAAAAGTATCTAGATAATATAAGCGCATTAAATAATGTCTAGGTAAGTTTATTTACTTGTTATAAATGAATTTTCTCAGGGTGGTACGGCTACTAACGTCATACCCAATCAAATGTCTGTGATTATTGATGTAAGGTTATCAGTGCATGAGAATGTGACAGACTTCGAGTCCATGGTGAGTACATATAGCCAAAGCTAAAATTATTATTACCTGAAAGATATACTTATATTATTATGTGAAATTCTGTCTGTTTCGCTTTGTAGGCTAATCCAGCGGAGCATTGTTGAAATTTAGCACGATTGAAGCTTATTCTATTGCTATGGCTAACATATAGGTTAAAAAAAACCCTTTTCCTTAAAAATACTTTTCGTTTTGAAAAAAGGACCCAATACATAATGCATAACTACTTATATGTTAAAGTAACTTATAAGTGAAACAATGAGTTCAATTTTGTTGTATACAAAATACAAATTGTAGAGTAGAAGTGCAGTTTCGCGGTTTGGTGTGTATTTCTAATTTTACATCGAAACTTAAAATTTTTAATCTGGTCGTGTAAATTCACCCTTACTTCTATAAAATATGTGTATGCTTCAGTTATCCTTAAACGCACTTTTTAAATAAAACTCATTTTAATTTTCCCTGATTTCATATCAATAAAACGTACAGTTATGTCTACATTATAGACAAAACGTCTTATCGATTGGTCTTCTGTTATCTTTTTAAAAGCTTTTATTTAACCTTTTTATGTATGTATGTGAGTATGGAATCTTGCAAGTTAAATTTGACCCACTTTCCGGTGCCTGATTGAGTTCAAATTTTACATACTAGTCCAGTCCCGATGGCAATGCATACTTATGACAAGCATAACTTAATGCTTCTCCCAGTATTGGCTCTAGAAAAGGAAACTCCATAACGGTTAACGGAGGGACACTACATTTTGGTAAAAGCTTTTTAACTTGACTTTTTATTAACAGATCAGTTCGTGGCAATCCCAGCTAAGCGCTAACTCAACCTTAGAATTCATAAGGCGGATCGATTATTCAGCTTCAACCGTTGTCGATGATTCTAACCCGTATTGGGTAGCAATGCGTAACACTATATCAGACTTGTAAGTATTATCACTAAATATTATAAACAAAGCCGCATTCGTTGTTTGTCCATATATCCTTTATATATGTAAGCATAAAACTTTAAAACTACGCAACAGATTTTGATGCAGTTTTTTTAAAATAGATAGAGTGATTGAAAAGGAAGGTTTATATGTATAATAACATTCAATACGGAGTACACAAATACTGTAATTTTTTAAATGCATCAAATTAATATTGTTTTAGCGAATACCGCGAAAACGTAACTGACTGACAAAACTTTGACACTTAATCTTAGTATGAATTCAAACAAAATTTCGCTAATCTTTCAGATTAACAAACCTCAACATTATAAAATACTAGTATGTCCAGCCTGCTTCGTGGGGCTTAATTCAAAGATATATGAAATACAGTTATAAAAACAATGCTATGATCGCCACCAAAATTTACAGGAACATCCGATGGGTCAACCATGGGTTTACCGATGGGTAAAGATTGTCTAAAAATTTCATTAGATTCGGTCCAGCCATTTCGGAGTCTGTAAGGGACACAAATAAATATTCATAAAATAAATATTCATTTTTTTATACGTATATACACTAGCAATCGCCAGCGGCTCAGCTCGCGTGGAAAGATTAAAACCGTGGTTTATTATTTTTATAACCATAAAAAAGTGGTTAAAGTGGTTAACCTTAAAAGCTAGACATATGCTGTCACTGTCACTGGACTTTGTAATACAAAATTTTTGAATAATTTTTTTAAAATTTTGCCGTTTTTGTAATATTTTTAATTGTTGCTCATTTCCTTTTCATCTTAGCGTAAAGTGATAATGTGAAAGGAGTGCCTTCCTTGATAAATGAACTATCTTACACTCAAAGAATTTTTCAAATTGGTCCAGTGTTCCTGAGTTTAGCACGTTCAAACAATTAATCAAACAAACAATAAAATTTTTAGTATAGATAAAGTATCTAATATAAATGTTTTTCTTATTACAGAGGTTTCAACATAACAGCTCTAGTATGTCCAGCGACGTCTGATCTGATATATATCCGTAAGATGGGGATTCCAGCGGTTGGGTTTTCATCAAGAACTAACATGATTTCTCGACTCCATGATAAGGACGAATACATATCAATAGACAATTTTCTGCGAGGTATTAATATCTATGAAGCCCTGATAAAGAGTTTAGCAAATGTACCGCAGGATATTAGCTAACATAATATAATAAATAAAATTTGTTGCATATCTAATGTTACATGCCTTTTTCTTATTATTTCACATTTTGACCACAGCTTACACTAGTAATTTAAGATACGCTTGTGTAATAAAAAGGAAAATAAAACTTAATCACAGAAAATTTCATTATTACCTTTTGTATTATGGATTTCTGCAAAGTAACGCCTAATTCTATAAATCTTAAATATTTAAATGAGTTAATCTTGTATGTATATATATTTATTTTCAGAATCTCGGAAACGGCTCCAACGATTTACATGAAATTCAGCATGTAGGGGTTTTGGGGGAGAAAAATCGATCTTGATAATCTTTAATATTTAAATTTAGTTTATTATAATTTTTTATTTATATTTAAGTTAATCTTTTATGTATGTATATATATTTTTTCAGAATCACGGAAACGACTCCTACGATTAACCTGAAATACAGCATGTAGGGGATTTTTGGGGGAAAAAATTAATCTAGATAAGTTTTATTTTAAAAATATGTCTGTTTATCCCTGTTTTCGGGCTCTAATTTTTTTTTGAAATTTAATACAATCACAATTTTTCGCTGTCAAACGTAAAGTTATGGTAGTTCATTTGGGGAACGGGTGGTCTAGAGAGGTGAAAATACCTAGGATCGAGCCCCATCTGTCCTATTATTTTTTCATTATTCTTTTCAATTTTTTTTTAATTTTTTTTTTTAAATCATTTTAAAAATCACCCACTCACCCAGGTACTTGCTTATCAAATGGCTTATTTCAAAGTTGTTATAAAAAAGCGTCATAAAACACTCTCAAGAAAATAAAATTAAAAGTTACTTTATTTGACAGCTTCAGATTTATTCATTTTCACGTTGATTTAGATCTTTGTATCAACAATCTCCCACTCGGCAATAATGGAGCCTTTCTTTCCGTACGTGCCGCAACATTTTTAAAAGGACTTTTTCGCGAGCCACCGCTCCCTGTTTGCTAACCGACTCGGATTTGAGAATAGTCACGCTTTTAACGAACAAATGAATGCTCTGGAATAATCGGGATTCACTGAGTAAACCGTTTAGCGCTCGATTGAGAAAAAATACGCGTTCGCCGCTAAAACGGTTAGGTTAGTAATAAGTGGGGTAAGGGTTTGTTGATATGATTTTGCATTAACTTGCTTTTGCGGCGTAACGACTAAACGAATGTCTGCTGAAAATTATTCCATCATTTTTTAAATGAAAAAGAATCATTATCCTCCTCCTGTCTTTATCCCGCTCTAAGTGGGGTTGGCATAACGTTATAAACATATTGTTTCATGATTTTGCGACGTATTTTACGACCAACCTGACGTCAACTTTCCTTAGTCGTATTTTACGATACCTCGGTAAGAAATGAGGGTGGTCTAATTTACTCAGCCAGATACCACACTGCGGGTCGACTTACCTTAGTCGCCTTTTACAACACCTCGGTAAGAAATGAGGGTGGTCGTTTCTACTCAGTCTACCACACGTTTAATACTTAATACACTTTATTAGAATTTAAAATAGATGGTTTCAATATTGAAGGGATAAATACGACGTAATTGCAATGTTTTAAACAATTACGTAGTATAAATCTTGTAGATGCAGAACAGAGTGAGTCTGGGGCTGCGGGCGTAGAGGCGTTAATTGAAATAAATTGTCACGGCTGAATGTCGCCGGCACATAAATCAGAGTGCCGCGAGCTACCAGCTAAGTGCCTGCTACGAACGCTACGACGTAGCAATGCTTAGACAGAGCTTTCTAAATCACTACAGTAAAAAATACGCGACAATAATCAAATCTTTAATATTTAAATAGAAAGAAAGAAAGAAAGAAAGAAAGAAATTTATTCGGACACAAATTTCAACAAAAAGAAACAAAGAAAATAAATAAATACATTTTTACCTATATATATATATATATAAATGAGTTAATCTTGTATGTATATATATATTTTTTTGGAAACTCGGAAACGGCTCTAAAGATTTTCCTGAAATTCAGCATGTAGGGGATTTTGGGGGAGAAGAATCGATCTAGCTAGGTTTAATGTAAAAAAAAATTCTTTTATTCCTGGTTTTGGGCATTAAAAACACTAAAATTTATAACGAATTGAATTTTTGGTGTCAAGTCAGCGTAGCTTATTCGGGGAACGGGCGGTCTTGAGAAATGTAAGTAGGTAGGTATTTATCGATCGATCCCCAACTAAATAATTCGTTTTTTTTTAATTACTGAGCAAGGCTCGGTCACTTAGATATTAATTTTATTAATCGTGGATTGAATTTTAAATAGTTTCACATATTTATCAATAAAACAAGTTTATTTTAAATTTTATACGAATTTATTATTGATGTACCAGTAACTTTTCAGTGCCAACTTATATGTTTAAATACCTCGGAACATGTACTATGTGATTTTTACTTTGTCTCTTTTTTTGTTATTTTCTTATCTGGGTATATAAGTAGTAAGTAAGTAAGTAGCGGCCTGTTACTATCCCACTGCTGGGCATAGGCCTCTTCTCTCCGTTATTGGAGAGAAGGATTGGAGCTAAGACCAACCACGCTGCTCCAATGCGGATTGGTAGGTTATACATATCTCCAGAATTCTCTGGAGAAATGCAGGTTTCCTCACGATGTTTTCCTTCACCGAAAAGCGTGTGATAAATTGCAATTATCAATTAGACACATAAGTTTTAATAGAAAAACTCATTGGTGTCTGCCCGGGTTTGAACCCATGATCGTCTCTAGAGATTCACACGGTCGCACCGCTAGGCCATCACAGCACTATCTGGGTATATAGGTAAGTTTAAATCGTACCAAATTTGATCAATATTCTTCAAGCTGATTAGCCGCGGAAGCTCTACATACATATATTTGGTAAGAGATATAGAAAGACAGACAGACAGAGATTTTAGTTAATGTAATCTATATTTTATTTAAATCGTTATTTCTTATATTTTCATCTATTTACTTTACTAATAATTTTATAAGCTATTGTAATACAAATTTTGATCCCTAGAACTGGATTATTTTCATTCGACACGAATATGTCAAAACCCAAAATTTCGTGCCCTCACTTCACTTCTAGTATGTTTATTGGTCTATGTCAAAGAATGACGCTCTAAGAGACACCGCGAGACGAATTAATTCAGCCAAACACGGCAAGTGCACGATTTTTCCGTTAGCACTCATTTGTCACCGGTGCAGGTGTGTACCATCACACCGGTAAAAGCATGACACATTACCGTCGAATATTTGGATGCGGTAAGTAAAAGTAAGTAGCGGCCTGTTACTCTCCCACTGCTGGGAATATATGGGCCTTTTCTTTCCGTTTTTTTGAGAGAAGGATTTGAGCTAAGACCTACCACGCTGCTCCAATGCGGATTGGTAGGTTACATATATCTCCAGAATTCTCTAGAAATATGCAGGTTTCCTCATGATGTTTTCCTTCACCTAAAAGTGTGTGATAGCTTGTAATTATCAATTAGACATATAATTTTTAACAGAAAAACTCATTGCTGTCTGTCTCAGTTTGAACCCGTGACCTTCTCGAAAGCGGTGTCACCGCTGGGCTATCACAGATCTTGGATGCGACAGAACTAATGAATTATCATTATTTTCTCTAATAGCCTCTTACTATCCCACTGTTGGGCATAGGCCTCATGTCCGTTTTTTAGGCGAGAAGAATTAGAGATAAAACTTACCACGCTGCTCGAATGCGGATTGGTAGGTTACAAATTTTCGCAAAATTCTCTAGAGATGATCAGGTTTCTCAACGATGTTTTCCTTCACCATAATTTTTTTATGTAGACTAAATAATTGTTACATCTAGATATTATTATTTTAAAGCTACAATATATTTTTTGAAAATACTGTTCTTTATGTATACATTTTCTCCAACAATAATATCTAACATATAATTTCGAAACTGTAAATTCTGCGAGACAATATGTATAATTTTGGTGCTCTAACCTCCCCTTTTGTTTTATAAATGCAATAACATTGACTCTAATTTATTCAACTTCGACTTTATGTAGTTACATAAGACTTTCTAAACTTTAAATATTATTAATATTTCAAACATTTCCTACTGAATTAAAAACATATAGTTTCCTTTGCTCTCTAAAAAAAAACTTTTACTCTTTAAGATATCTGTTTTAATACAATTATATACTTATACTTATATATAAAAATTAGATTGAATTTTTCTTATCTCTGTTTATTTAAAACATGGATTTTCTAATGGATTCTAGGAAGCCATAAAACCAAGAAAAAGTAACATTTAATATTAAGTATGTCTACAATAGACATAATACAATTAATATAATTGGTCATATCCAATAAAATTATTATTTTCTCAGCTCCATATTCATGTCACTAATGATGCTGAATGGAATCTATGTAAAACGAGCATAGCTTTGTGTGAGAAGACAGAGCTCGACAACTCAACGTAATGTTCCCCACAGATTACTAATGAACCATTTTGTACAACTTATTTAGATAAACGATATATTTGTATATATCTGGCACTTCTAGTACCGTAAGATCGTTTAATGAATATTTTTGTATGCCTGCTGATATGAAGTATTCTTTAGTATTTCAGGAAAGTGTATCGATGCTTATCCTCATATTAATGTTATTTGTTCTTATACAAGCGAAATGAGTGTTATTTTAGGAACGTGCATCTGTATTTAAAATACATTTACCAAAATAAAATAAAGAAATATACATGTATAAGCTGTGTTAGCCCAGCGGTGAGATCGTGCGACTCTTTCGAGGGATCACGGGTTCAAACCCCGGGCAGACACCAATGAGTTTTTCTGTTAAAACTTTTGTCTAATTCCTATTTGCAATTTATCATAAGATGAAGAAAAACATAGTGAGGAAATCTGCATATCTCAAGATATTTCTAGTAATCCGTATTGGATTACGTAGGTAGGGTTTAGCTCCAATCCTTTGCTTAAATAAATGGAGAGAGGTGGCCTATACCCAGCAATGGGATAGTAACAGGCTGTTACTTACTTATGTACATGTATAGTATATTAACAACAGTATTTTATTTCACTTAGTTGCTAATTAATAAATACAATAATTCCAATACAATAATAAATATGTTTTATATTTAGAAGAAGTTAATGTACAGAACACAATAATTATTTACATATTTACAAACACACCCCTTGCATCTCGCTGCCGTCGCCCATGGCAAGCGATAGACAAGTATATCACTACTGGTTTCCCAAAAACTGTATTTACAATATCTCAAATATTTTATGGATATATATAGGAAATAGGTACAGTACAATAAATGTAAACAAATAGAGGACATATTAAACACTCATCAGAAGTTGTTCTATTCGGTGAACAAATAGGGCTTAAGCGGACTCCGGTCGACAATGGCTCGGTCACGCGCACATTATTTGAAGTGTTCAAGTGCTTATCACACCCATGCCGCGTGTCTCATGTAGGGTCCCCAGCAATAGACCACATTGAGGACACGAACTTACATAAAAAATTATATAGGTAGCACATAATTGTTATTTTATGCGAAAACCTGTTATTATGTAGGAATACCGGAAATCTCGATTTACCAGTATATAATCATACGGGTGCTGTCGCCAATGACTTCCTCTTTGTATTTTATAGCAACACAGTCATAAAACAAGAGTTTCGCGGCCCTTTTTGATTAAAATAGTGGCAACACTGTGACTTGTTGTTTCCGGTTGAGTCTTGCTATTGATAAAACGTTTCAGTGACGTTTAGTCTTTGTTCGATTTTCAAGTGAAGAGCACCTCGGGACGGGAATTGTGGTATTCTATTATATCGTGTTATTGTATATCGTGTGCGCTAACACGGTTCATATCAATTTACAATCGAGCTACTTACTGAGCTTTAAGTAGGGTCGATGTTTCGACAGAGTTGATATCCCAACTCGGTCGAAACATCGACCCTCATCTAGTTAGTTCGAGTTCAGGCAAGAGCGCCGGATCGCGTTCGTTCCCGAGTACGTGTTTTGTTTTGCCATAATATGATTCATAGAATTAACAACCAACACTTCCTACATTATGATATAATTATTCTAAGGTTGAACTTTCCATTTCGACAATCGTGAACAATTAATAAATGTATATACTTTATTGACATATATGATATTCATCATTCTCCTGCGCTTATCCCACTTTAAGTGGGGTCGGCACAGCATGTTATATACCTGTTGTCACATGATTTGGCTACGCATTTTACGACCGGTCGTCTCCTGTCAACTTAATCATATATGATATTGTTTCTATTAAATTTGTTTTACATATTTTGACACTCAGTAAAAGCACTATGTTACGGTTGTTATCGGTACTACTTTTCTGCTTTCTATAATTGTGTTTGGATAAAATAGTAAATTATGAGTGTTTTTTTTATTTGTTCTTGCAGAAGTTTTGTTTATGTCATATTCAAAAAAATAAATTTATAAACTTGTAAATAATTGCTTGTGAAGCATGAACTAATAAGGCAATAAATACTAATAATAATATAAAAATAAGCATACGTATACATTTATCGAGTAAAACGAGTTTTTATAAGTGTAAAATGATTTTTTGGAAAATGAGATTATCCTGCAAATCTAGATGATTTGGAAACCTTAGCTTTATGACCCAAGGGGTGAACACCCCATATTCTCCTGCATATGTTATTTTTCAAAAATGAACAATCCTAAAGAATAACCCGCAATTGATTTAAATTTTAAATTAAAAATTCTACAAAAATTTGTTTATTATTTAAACATAAGTTTTTACTGAATTGTTTGATGGTTGTAAGTACTAGCGTGGGATGTTCCCATGAACATATAGCTTATTAAATCAATATACTTTAAAAAAAAACTTTTTTTTATTAATTAAAAGTAGTTAAATGACAAATCCTCGGTTTACTTACAGTAGTAAAATAACGGCCTTTTTATTATTCTACTGCTAGGCATAGGCCTCCTCTATTAGTTTTTGGAAGAGAAGGATTGGAGTTAAGACCCACCATGCCGCTCCAACGCGGATTGGTAGGTTACACATATCTCTAGAATCCTTTAGATATATGCAAGTTTCCTTACAATGTTTTCCTTCACAGACAATCCTGTGATAAATTGCAATTATCAATTAGACACATAAGTTTTAAAAGAAAGACTCATTGGTGCCCGTCCAGGGATTGATCTCGTGATCCCTCGAAATAGTTACACGATCTCACCGCGAGCTAATGCAGTTAATACATCTCATCTCTAAGTTATCACAGCAACTAATACCAATTATTTTAATTTTTGTAATGTAGTTCCATATTAAAGTTAAATTTAGGGTCGAGATTTTTTATATAGATATTTTTTATAAAGAAGTATATAGATATCTATATCATTGTCTTGTCATATAGATATATGACAAGTTATATAAATATGTCCTTATACATATTTTGGATAGACTACACCCAGACATTTCATAATAAACATAATTTACAAGATATTTATAATCTATGCAACCTATACTCAAATACAGACTTTTCCTGTTTGTATCTTTATTAACATAATTCAAACATTACCATATAATTAGGAAGGAAGGAGATTGAAAAAATAAGGGTTTCTGAAGCAGTGGCTACGACTCACGTCACGGATTTGTTACAATAACATTGGTCTATGGTCGATAAGTTGTACCATCGTTTGAAAATCACGTTCCTAAATTAACTGGAATCATTTATTCCAAATAATAATAGGCATTTCAGATGAAGTGCACTAAATGGAGTCTATGCATTTCCTGAAGGGAAAAGTATGATAATAATTGTAAATAATATTTTTTATGTTATTTCGTAGGAGCATATTTAATTTTATTTCCCCCATCTTCCTGAATGGGAACAAATTGCATCAATTATTGCTCCAGTAAATTTTTCCTAACAGATAGACAGACTTTGGAATTTATAATATAAGTAATGTTAATCATATAAGTATGGATGCAGCTATAAGTTATATTCTAGCTTCTGCTTATGCTTTCTTTCGCGTTGACTTACTATATCTTTTACAGTTCTGCATCAGTAATGGTTTAGATGATGATGAGCTTTATTCAATGGTTCAATAAACTTCGGAATAATATGATCCAAAAGTCGAAAATCGGGGTAGAAAAATCATCCAATCGAATATGATATGACTCAAAAAACTGATTTAATACAAACACAAACAAGTAGATACTTAAGAAAACTCTGATTATTTAAAAAAAACAAAGAATTAATAAAAAAATAATTGAAAGAAAATTCTTATTTTGTAATAAGAATGTAATCTAATCTTTAAGAGATATAGAGTTATAGAAACTCATATCTTCATATACCTGTAATGCTTAACTATGTTATAAATATTGTTTTATAAATATTAGTTTAATAGACAAAGTATCCAGAAATCAAATAAGCTTTCGCCACCTGCGATAAATCGATTATTCTTAGTGGAAGGTAAACAAGGTCACTTATCCGTCGGACGTGTGTTAGGTCGGATAAATTTTCCAAATGATCTTGCGGTGGCGTCCGCGGATCGTGTAATAAGCCGTAAGTCTACGTCGCACGTGGCATTTTCGCTTCGTAGCTCGATTTCAATTCAAAAGCCGTATGCGCCGCCCCCTATATAAAAGGCGGGCGCCGATTGGCCGCCGACGCCGCCCAGCCAATTAAAGCTCCCTACTCACCCCCGAGATCTTACTTGACATTTTAATGTTTACGGCATCTGAAAGAGTTTTTCAACGCGATGTTGATGAAATTTGTAATATAAACGATTAAATTAATATTTACAAGGCTTCAAAGGGCGAAGTTTGAACACTTTCAGCCAAGACCAAATCTTTTTTAATTTTTTACTGATACGAGTATGTATTATTTGAATGACTTACATAGTTAAATCATTCTATTCATAGGTTTGTGTTTGTAAATTGAGATATTTATTTCAAATAAAAAAAAGATACGTAAAACGTATTAACGTAAACGATAATTAATGGTAAAGAAGAGAAAGCTAAAAAAGTATTTTGAAGTTAATAATTTATTTCAGTTGTAGTAAGCCGAACGAAATATTAATTTCTATAGTATTGTATTATGTTTACACGTAACACAGATTCGCCGCCACTGATACTGTGACAATGTAGCCTGTGGACCGAGACACAAGATGGGAACGCACCCCTCCTTATCTCTCTTCAATGATGCACGTATCCCTGTCCCTTTCGGGGGTGGGACTCGATGTAATCAGGGGATGATGTGACTCGCGATCTCCGCAAAGGCTTCAAAGATCACAATTATCAGACCAGTCTGTCGAACGCCGCGGCCGAGTGGCGAAGTCATTATATAAAAGTCACTCGAACTTTCGAACATAATCAATTAACCATATCACTGAACAGTATTGTTTTCCGTGTGTTACATTTAAATTTTGAACAATAAAAATTTATTATAATTACTATTAGCAATTATCATTAGTTCTTCCTTTCGTTAAATAAAGTGCGAATAAGGACTTCGTAATTATGGGGAATATTTTTTAAAGGTAAAATCAAACGTCGAGCTGTCGGCTTTTTGGGAAAAACAACGGGTGCCGGCCACGGCTTTCCGTAGAATGGGAACAGGTCAGTAAGCGGCTTTTGATAGTTACTGTTAAATACGAACGTAAACAAAAATTGTTTGGAAGTTTTCCGTAAACTCGGTATTTTTATTATATTATTTTATAAACATAAAAAATGAGTAGGTACTTCGGAAAATTCTTATTCTTTACACTTACCTCTTTTCTAGAAGACTAAGCGGTCTTAAGCTATGATAGTCCAGCGGTGAACGGTGCGACTCTTTTGAGGAAGTCAAAGGTTGAAATCCCGGGTAGTTACCGAGTTAGTGAAATATAAGTATATAGTTATTCTATTAAAACTTATGTGTCTAATTGATAATTGCAATTTACGCTTACAGCGAAGGAAAACACCTTGAAGAAACCTGCATATCGCCAGAGAATTATAGGGATATGTGTGATCTACCAATCCGCATTGGAGCAGCGTGGTAGCTCTTAGCTCCAATTCTGGGTTCCACAAAAAGGAGCTTAGAGCCCTATGCTCAGCAGTGGGATAGAAACTGGCCGTTACTTTATTTTTACGCGGTCTTCAATTAAAAAAAACATGTTTATATTTTGTAATATGAAAAGGTCTTTGATTAAAAAAGAAAGTTATATTTAGTCGAATAAAAATGTTTTTAATATCTACTCAGTTACCTTATATTAGTATTCCGTAAGATATAATACTATTACTAACAAGTTTTGTTGAGTGGACGTCAGTAAGCAGTTTAATTTTCCGGAACGCGTAGGCTTCTAATCGGAGTTTCCTACGAGAGTTGTTTTGTTTGTAATTTATAGAAGTTTTGAATCTAAGTTCACCCCCAAAACTTTGTTTCCGGTTTGATGTTTATCTAAAGCTTTTTGAATTAATTAAAAATTTATTTGATGTTATGCAGATACGCATAAGAATTAAAACAATTTAGTCAATTACATATATTGTACTTAATTGAAATAAAATCAAGTATTGAAATATTTGAATAGTTAACTACTGCTTTTGGAAAATTGTTCTTTCCGAGTTGAAGCACAATACTTTACGAATATAAAACATAAAATCAATTTAAATTTTGTTGCTGCTTTTTAGTGTGAGCTCGATGCATAAATAAGTTATGGTATAAGCTTTCTTTACCCATAAGCATCCTTAAAATAGTTATTTTAATCTGTAAGAATGGCAAACTTAGAATTGATTGTGGAATTTTAAGATATTAACCCATAAACGATGATAAGTGTAGTGACTGGTACTGCATGTATACGGTTAGTGAACTTCACTTGCGTCGTACTCTTAGTGTTACATAAATACTCTTAACAAACGCGGATTATAGCAATATAATTCTATCATAACTCCTGTACTATGGAATTCGGCCAAAATAACGTCTGCTTCTTTAAATAACCTATAAACGATGTATTATTACGTGTGCCGTATGGTATCCAGCAGAGTAGAATAGACCAGCCTCATTTCTTATCGGCGTGTCGTAAAAGGAGACTAACGTAAGTTGACCCGTCATGGTGTATCCGGCTGAGTAGAAAAAACCAACCTTATTTTTTACCGAGGTGTCGTAAAATGCGACTAAGGTAAGTTGATCCACCGTGTGTTATCCAGCTGAGTCGAATAGATTACCCTCATTCCGTACCGGGGTGTCGTGAAAGGTAAGCTAACCCACGGCGTGGTATCCGGCTTAGTAAAATAGATAACCCACATCTTTTACCGAGGTGTCGTAAAAGGCGACTAGGATGACGTCAGGCAGACGGCTGGTCGTATAATTTTGCCATGTTATGTAACAGCATTTTTATAACACGTTATGCCGACCCCTTTAAGAGTGGGATAAGGGCAGAGTATAATGATACGTACTTACGTAGCCACGTACGTAAATTATAAATATCATATATCATTCTCTTTTTCATTTCAATAATTGTCATCATCATCATCCTCCTGCCCTTATCCCACTCTAAGTGGGGTCGGCACAACATGTTATAAACATGTTGTCATATGATTTGGCTGCGTTTTTATGACCGGCCGCCTGCCTGACATCAACTTACCTTAGTCGTATTTTACGACACCTCGGTAAGAGAGGGTGGTCTATTCTACTAAACCGGATACCACACGGTGGGTCATCTTTCCTTAGTCGCCTTTTACGACACCTCGGTAAGAAATGAGGTTGGTCTATTCTACTCAGCCGGATACCACACGGCGGGTCATTTCAATAATTGTATCTTAACAAAAGACATAAGATGATCCTATAGGGGCATATATACATATCTAAATACTTACAGATATAACAGTCCTTAGTTAGCATACAGGGGATGTCTAAGATCAGCGAGTCGAAACAAATCCCCGTCCTTGCGAATATAACTTAGGGACGAACCCGAAACTTCGTTAGCCCACACTCCCTTGACAAGCTCTTAGTAACTTTATAAAGGGTGTTCTGTGTAATAGAATTTTAGTTTAGAATAATTTGCGTTATGTATGGTACGAGTATATGACTAACCTTATTATAAAAACAACGATATTTTCCTTTATACTTATGCAATAATAAAAAGCAATTTTCTTAAAGTCATTCAATCTTTTTCAAGAACTCAATGATACATAATAACAATGTTTTTTTTTATATCATCGACTAACTATATGTAGGAGGTTGTATTTGAAACATGTTGTAACATTATATTACAACATATTTCAAATAAAATCTGCTACAAATAATTAGGTCAATAATATGAAAACCATTGTCGCCGTCAATGTGACATTTGTGCGTAATTAGGCTCTTTCGATTATTCCATACTAACGAATGCACGGGCGTATCAATTTATTTACTTGTACCCTATACGCTTTTCAAAAGAGTCATTCTCTTGATGAAAATCGAGAGGAGAAAATATTTTTCTTATATTTCCCGCCGTGTAGTATCTAGCTGAGTAGAATAAACCATCATCATTTTTACCGAGGTGTCGTAAAAGGCGAGTAAGGTAAGTTAATGTCAGGAAGGTGCCCGGTCGTAGAATACATAGCTAAATCATAAGACAACATGTTTAAAACGTGGTGTGCTGACCCTACTTAGAGTGGGATAAGGGCAGGAAAATGATGAGGATTATTATTATATTATTTAAGAATATCACACTATATTTAAAAGTAACGGCCTGTAGAAGTTTTGTGACAAACATTGTTTAAATTGTAGAGTCATTCGTCACAGCTCTACATCTTGGAGAAATCAACACAGACAATGTATATTTGAGTACTGTTAGGCGTTCCAGTTGTACATTTTAAGTTTAATTAGTCACATTTTATGTAACTAATGTAATATAGTACATTTCAGCTGTTGATAATTTTCTTGGGATTCCATAGATAGTTCCTACTAATGCGTCACAAAGTTTTTCCCGCTCAAATCCCGACCCTGCGGGAATTCTAGGATAAAAAGCCTATATGTTGTTCCACAGCTTCCTCTATCTTCTAGTGAAAGCACTAGCACCAGCCGTCCAGAGAATGTACTATGAACCTAACCTTTCTCAAGAATTGCGTCTTTTACTGAAAACCGTATAAATATCCGTTCAGTGATTTTCAGAAAATCTATCACTTACAGACAGACAGCTTTTGGGGTCTTTGTTTTGTAATATGTATTATTTTAACTGATGCCAATTAATGCGCATAGTAAGTAGCGCTGTAGTCTGACAAAAATTTTATAAGGCAACAAAATGGATGTATGCTATATATTTTTTAACCAAGTATATATCTGAGCTGCAGAACGATATTATAGCATATAAATGCTATTCTTTGTTGCTGTTAAGCGATGAATGTCCAGTGTTATTGATAAAAAATAACCAACTACCTTTTGTAAATTAATTTATAGAATTAGGCGTTCCTTTGCGAGATTCCATTGTATAAAAGTAACTATAGAATTATTTTGCTATAATAAGCGTTTTTTTAAATCTATGTAATGCTAAGTGTAGGTAGCAAAACCGTTCTCATACCTACTTTATACATGCAGGATTACCTCCCGCACGTATTACAAGACATCATTCACTTCGACAATCACAACGATCGTTTCGCCCCGTAACCGAAGCATCGTCAGGCGATAGGCAACAAAATCTATTTGCGATTTAGTGATTGTTATTATGTAGTGCTTTCGGATCATAGCAAAATAATATTATCATAACTTTGATAACGTCTGTAAATTGTTAAAATTTAAGTATTAATATTAATATGTTTGTGGTGAATTGTAGTGTGACGTTTCACACGTCTATCGTATTTTGAGCGTTACGTTGAGTTAGGTGCACAGGGATCACGCATCGGTGCATCTACATACGATCGTCGTATACATGGATACGTTTACGACCCCTGCTATTATCTTGATGTTTACTTAATAATAGGCCTTTATTATACTTCATTACTCCTAAGTTAGTCTTGATACTAAAATTGATGGCAAGTAAGTAATCTATACTTATTATAAAATGAAGTCCCCAAAATCTGTCGGTCTGTATGTGATCGATTTTTTATTTAGTTTTTACTGAAAGGTAGTGCAATTATTTCAGAAGCTTTAGATTAATAGTGCGTAACGGTTTTATGTACATTATGTTGAAGAGATCGCGCAGTTGTAAAAAAAATCGCCTGTTGGAAGCTTTAGTCGCGAGCGCCACGTAAACAGAGATACACTAAACAAATGTACTAGAGAATTGTAGATGTATAAGAATTCTACAAAAAGTCCGCGACAGCATGTCTCTATCTCCTATACTTTACTCATAATAATTAAATGTACAAAATTTAAATTAAATACACCGATTTCCAAACGGACGAAGCCGTAAGCACAATTAGTTTAATATAATTATTTGTGGTGGGCTACAACAGTCGTACTTTATTGAAATAATAAATCTTTTTATCAATGCTTTGATTGACAGTTTGGAATTAGTTAATCAACGTAAAACAATCAATCATAAGAAAAACTGGGTAATATAATTATACCGCGTTGTTAATATCGGTTTTTGGTAAAAAAGTGGGCTATTCTACTCAACTGGATACCACACGGCGGGTCAACTTACCTAGGTCGCCTTTTACGACATTATGTTTACGTAAAAAGTATTGTATAAATATAATACATCGTAGTTTAACATTGATATAAAGCTATAGGTATAATTAATAGATTCATGTGGAAAGGCAACAAAATATTTACAACATTTTCATTGAATTTCTTTACGAAATCGTTTCTTGAGAAAACCCTATTCAAACACTAAAGGGGATAATTACGACACTTAGCGGCTTTTCTTGAAGGCTCGAAAGACGATCGGTAAAGTCGTCTAAGTCCGTTTCTGTAAAAAAGAAAAGATCTTTTCTTGAAAAGGATTCGTGGTATTAAGCGCAAGCGGCCTCATATTACACCGCATTCGCAATATTGACTTAAGTATTTGTCAATGCCAAAGAAATATGTACCTCAAATATATATATTTTGGTTTTGCTCTGCAAAATCCAAAATAGTGCATTTCTTTATTCTGCACACTATACTTTTTACCTGTATCATAAAGATTCTATGATTTTTTTAATATGATTTTCGTCATAACTAGCTTTTTCAGATGCATTGAACAGTTTGAGATTTATAAGAACACAGTTAATCGTCTTTTCCGAATGTATAAGGAATTTAGATTGTTAAAGTTATAAAAGTGTAAAATAGCAAAAAATACCACACGGCTAAATATTTTACATTGTATTTTATAGATTAAAGCGTGTTGTAATTACGGCCAGTGAATTTAGAAATATTAAAATTTAGTTTCATTTAAAACTATCAGCCATATATACAATAATTTGACTGGCCCGTTGGAGCAGTGGGTAGTGACCCTGCCTTCAACTCCGCGGGTCGCGGGTTCGATTCCCGCCGAGGGCCAACATTTTCTACAAATGAATTTGTTGGTCTTTGAGCCTGGGTGTATATTTGTATTTAAGTATGTATTTAAAATATATAAGTATATATTCACCAGCTGTCTGTCACCCATAACACAAGTATTAAGTTACTTACTTTGGGGACAGACGACCGTGTGTGTAAGTGTCCCATATATTTATTTATTTATTTATTATTATTTAATTTAAAAGAGAAAAATACAATTCCTTTAGCAGAAATATAGACGTTACGGTGTAATAGTGTTCTACTATGAGCTTAAAGGAAAAGGGCCAGCTGAAGGGGAAGGTTTCTGTGAAGGCAACAAAAACACCACGTTATTAGCGAGATTGGTGTAATCTGACTAATCTATTTTGGGTAGGGAGCGCTCGGTAACGTTTAGAAGAAGCCTTAATTAGTCTTTAAGTATTAGCCAAAACATAAGATTACAAAAATATTAGATACTTGCCATATTGCTAGAACTTATTTAGGAAAATAATACTGTTGTTGATAAGAAATATTCTTTTTCGTACAATTTTAAAATATGAAAAATTATCAGAATTCTATTAGAAAATGGACTTATTTGAGATTTTACTTATTGACAAGATTACGCCGTGTGGTATCCGGCTGTATAGAATAGTACCACCCTCTTTTCTTACCGAGGTGTCGTAAAAGGCGACTAAGGTAAGTCGACCCGCCGTTTGGTATCCGGCTGAGTAGAATAGACCAACCTCATTTCTTACCGAGGTGTCGTAAAAGGCGACTAAGGTAAGTTGACCCACCGTGTGGTATCCGGTTTAGTAGAATAGACCACCCTCATTCTTACCGAGGTGTTGTAAAATACGACAGAGGTAAGTTGACGTCAGGCAGGCGGCCGGTCGTAAAAAACGCAGCCAAATCATGTAACAGCGTGTTTATAACATGTTGTGCCGACCCCACTTAGAGTGGGATAAGGGCAGGAGGATGATGACTTATTGACAAGATTAAGAAAACATTGTCATATTGACGTTTCTTCTATTGTATGGATCTCATTACTTATAATTAATGACATTCATCATTTTAGATAGGTGATATGCTTTTGCTATTGATTTTAACAACATGGTGGTCCATTCTACTTAGCCGGATACCAATCGGCTAAGTAGAATAGACCAACCTCATTTCTTATTAAGGTGTCGTAAAAGGCGACTAAGGTAAGTTGACCGTGTTGTACCCGGCTGAGTAGAATAGACCACACTCATTCCTTACTGAGGTTTCGTGAAACGCGACTAAGGTGATTTGATCCGCCGTGTGGTATCCGACTGAGTAGAATAGACCACACTCATTTCTTACCCCGGAGTCGTATAAGGCAACTAAGACTTCAGGCGGCCGGTCGTAAAATAACTAGCCAAATCAACAGACAACATGTTTTAAGCATATTGTGCCACCCAAATTAGATTGGGATAAGGGCAGGAGAATGAAAGGTGATTGATTTTACCAACATGATATTGCCAAAGAAACAAACACTCAGCGATAAATATGACGTAAATGATCTTAAAATATGAAAAATGACAAATATTATTTGTTAACAGGAGACCGGCTGCTCGATATACCGTGCAATGTCTGTGGAGACAGAAGTTCCGGAAAACATTACGGCATATACAGTTGCGATGGTACGTGTTACTAAAATGCAGTTATTATTCACATGAACTTTTTTCTCTTTTTTCGAACTGGCAATACGCTTTTAGTTTTAACTATGTTTCATTAAATGGGAATGTATTATTTAAATTGCTTAAAGACTTAAGTTACAACCATGAGACTGTTTCCAGATTAGAATAAACCGCAAAGTACATTTGTTTTTTGGGATACGCACATATATAAATGCAATTTAAGCGGTGGTAATGGAATGGTTAGGGTAACGGACTTGCGATCGAGAGGTCGTGGGTTCGAATCCCGCCCATTGTACTACCAACGTGAACCCACTCCTAAAAAGCGTTTTGGCTTAGCTGAAGGGTTTAACAAGTTTACTAGTAATTTATAACCCAAGTAACCTTAATAAAAAAAAAGAAAATTAACTTGTTAAAAAGTTTATTCTTAGAATCCATCAATTCCAATAAAACATAAACAATACCTTTGTTTATTGTCGACGATGCTGCTGTACTCATACATCCGGCCCGGTGATGTTGTAAAAGTCATTGGCTAACAGCATATAGTTAATTCGTTAAAATAATCGATAATTTGTATGGCAAGATATATAAAATACATAATGATGTAAATCTACCATATATAAATTGTAATTGTAGTGTACTTACTACCAGAACTTATAATTACACTTCAATAATATCGGCTCGCTACCACGCACCACGTCTTAACTCAGCGCTTGCTAGTCCACGACTGACTCATTCCGCGCTTGCCGCGTAATGCTTGGACGAGACGACAGATTCGACTATACTCCATTATACATACATATATATCAATACACTACATCCCTCCCTTTGTATAATTTTCTTTTTTTCTATAAATACTCTTATTACAATACATGGATATATATATACATGGATATATATAGATACTAATAAAAACAACTGCAATCGATTATAACTATAGTATTTCTGAATCATACAGTGAATTAACATTAATTTAACAAATTTAGTTTTTATTCTATTTCTTAATTTCTATACTCCCTATTATTTATTTAACCTGTTTCATTAGAGTCAAATTTATTACATTCATTATCATTAGAATCAACTTCATTAGAATCGACTTCATTAGAATTATTCCCGATTACTCGCCATTCACCCTCTATTCTTTTCTTGTGAATTATATTGCGTCGAATCTGTTGTCCTGTTTCATCATTCCGAAGTTGAATATCTCCGTCCTTAACGGATTCGACGGTATGTGTTGTTGGTTCAAAGTTAGGGCTAAGTTTATTAATTTTATTTAAATTTTTAATGTAGACTTTATCTCCAACATTCAAATCACTATCTGTTGCTCTTCTTTTCCTATCTGTATACTCCTTCCCTTTTTCTTTACTTTCTTTATCTTTATCTCTAATGTCTTGGTCATTTGGATTATAACTTACGTCCTGGATCATAGGCAGTTTGTCACGGAATTGTCTGCGAAAGAAAAGTTCTGCGGGTGTTTTTCCTGTAACAGTGTGGGGTGTACTGTTATACATAGTTAAATACTCTCGCATAGCCTCTTTCCAATTTTTATTTTCAGTTTGAGAAATTTTCAAACGTTTCAGGATGCTGCGGTTTTGTCGTTCGACTTCACCGTTTTGTTGTGGTGTGTAGGGAACAGTGTTGTAAATTTTTATATTTCTTTCTGCGCAAAACGCTTTAAACTCCTCACTGGTAAACTGTTTACCGTTGTCACATGTAAGAGACACTGGGTTTCCCAATCGACTAAAAATATCTTTTAAATGGCCAATGATTTCTGTACTCGTTATTGGTTTGCATATTTTTAATTCTTTATATCTAGTAAAGTAATCAACTACAACTAGGATATAGTCATTACTGGGTAATGGACCCATCAGGTCTATGGCTATGTCCACCCACGGTTCGGCAGCTAATTCTCGTCTCTTTAAAGGGTTCGGTGGATTAGGAGCTGAGACCAAAGTGCAACCCTTACATGCCTTGCATAAATTTTCGGCGTCTTTATCACATTTGGGCCACCAGACTTTTGTTCTTAACCTTGACTTCATTGCCACTATGCCCGGGTGTCCTTCATGAGCTAATCTCAATACACTATCCCGTAGTTTCACTGGAATAACTATCCTAGTTCCTCGCAATAATATATCTTCGTGGAAACATAGCTCATTCTGAAATATTTTATAATTTGATATTGAATCGTCCCATCTATCATTGTATAATCCATTTTTTACCTTTTGAATTTCAGAGTCATTTCGAGAATATTCCATAATCTCTCTTAATGGTATTGCGACTGGCCTCACTTGATCGACAATATTCTGGACATGATCCCCATACAACGCTGACGGCGTTTCAGCTAACTTGCATAATCTTGACAATGGATCGGCGATGTTGGTTTTGCCGGGGCTATATTTTACTTTGAACTTATACGACTGTAGGCGCAGCACCCATCGTTCAATCCGAGCGCACGGCTTTGACTTTGGGTTAAAGATCACCTCAAGGGGCTTATGGTCGGTTATTAAGTTAAATTCTTTACCGTAAAGGAACATATCAAAATGTTCTACCGCCCAGACTAAGGCCAAAGCTTCCTTTTCTGTTTGGCAATATCGGCGCTCGCATTCGCTTAATGTTTTATTCCCATATGCAATTACACGAGGACCTCTGTCATCGACTTGTATAAGTACAGCACCTAACGCGACTGGGCTGGCATCCGCAAAAACCATGGTTTTATGCAGAGGGTTATAATATCCCAAATAGGGCACGTCCGCTATTGCAGATTTTAATGAGTTAAAGGCCGTACGTTGAGCCTCACCCCAAAGATCTTTTATATCTGAATTTCGTCCATGTTTTTGCCGGAGAAGAATTTTAAGAGGTTCAGTTATAGTCGCTAAATGAGGAATCCATTTCCCCACATAATTAACTAGACCCAAAAAACTTTGCAATTCCGCTATATTTGTCGGTGGTCTAAATTCCTCGATTGCTGCGGTGTATTTCCTTAAAGGTTTAACTCCGTCTTGGGTAAGCTCATGTCCTAGAAAGTGTATTTTCGTCACACGGTAAATACATTTATCGTGTCTAAGAACCACATGGTGTCTTCCGAGAACTTCCATAACCTTCTTTAGTCTTGAATCATGTTCATGCTCATTATTACCATATATGAGGATATCATCAATGAAATTTATCACTCCATCACACTCTATAAGGACTTGCTCTAAAATCTTTTGAAAAATTTCAGGGGCACAACTTATGCCAAACATCATTCTCTTATATCTAAATAATCCTTTATTGGAAATGAAGGTGGTGATATCTCGTGACTCAGGGTGAATTTCTATATGATAGAAGGCATCCTTTATATCAAGTTTACTAAAAATTTTAGCACCTCTCATTCTAGGCAATATCTGCTCCATAGTTGGCAGCGGATGATTCTCTCGTTTTATTGCGACGTTTGCGCGTCTCCTATCGACGCAGAGACGAATATCCCCATTATCTTTTAAAACAGGTACGATCGGTGATACCCAATCAGAAGAACCCGTAACCTCCTCATTAATGTCCTTTTCCTTTAATTCTTTTATTTTTTCATTTACTTTTTCCTCCAAGGGTATTGGAATTCTCCTATATGGCTGGCTAACAGCTGGTACAGAGCTGTCAATAGGAATCTTGACTAATACTCCATTAAATTTTGGAAAAGGTTGAGATTTAATTAAATTAACATTGCAATCGATCTTAAGGATCCCTAATGAAGTTGCCGTATGACAGCCCAACAAATCACGTGTTCCATCCTTTATCACATAAAACTTCGCATTTTCTATTCGATCCCCAAATTGTATCCCTGCCTGAAAAGATCCTAATAATCTTAGAGGTTCACTGCTGCCATAAGCCATAAATCTTTTATTAGGATTAGCATCTTGATTGTTTACTACTGCATTATTATCTTTCATCATTCTCCAAGTCTTGTCTGTTATTAGGTTGTCATTACATCCTGAATCCACTAGCATTTCTATGCTAACCCCCGCAACATTGCAAGTAACAGAACTAGCACTGTTAACATTAAATATGTACTCGGTGGTATTGCTGGTAGCTTGTATTGTGGACGCTGTAGATGATGTTTCTCCTATGTTATTCACTCTTCTAAACTTCTTTGCTAAGCTTTCTAGTCTATCTTTTCCATTTCCCATTTCCTTTTGTATTCTTATTTTTTGCGATCTACACCGTCTCCGATAATGGCCTATCATACCACATTTTAAACATGACTTATCTTTAGCTGGGCAATGAGGGTCTCTAGCGAAATGTTTTGTACTTCCGCACCTACCACAACCTGTAAGTTGCGTTGACTCCCTATTGCCCTGTGGAATATTTCGAGATATTATTTCGTTCACTCCTTGCGATTCTGTTGCCTTCCCTGTATAGTGATCCAATTGGCGATTGATCACTTCTAAAGCATTGGCTTCTTTTACAACTTCGTGCAGGGTCATTGTGTCTCCGTGTTTTAAAATCTTTTTTCGCAAATCATCTGAAACACATTTTTCAGCGATTTGGTCCAAAATGTGATCATCTGTAAGAGGAAAATCACATTTAGCTGCTTGTTGCCTCAATCTGACAAGGAATTTTTCAAACTTTTCTTGAGGCTCTCGTTTGAGAATTCGAAATATATGACGTTCATAAACTTTGCTCTGTTTGGGGGCAAAGTAGTCGTCCAACTTCCTTATTGCAGCGTCAAACGTACTGATCTCGTCGTTTTCGTGTTCGTTTGTTCCCGGAATGTTGAAAAATATTTCCTGTAAATCTGGTCCACCGAAGTGTAAAAGACACGCCTTTTTCTTTTTATCCTCTTCGATATCCGCCGCACGCAAGTAAATTTTCAGGCTTCTCTTCCATTTTTCCCATCTGATTGCAACAGAACTAGTTTCACCTTCACAATCAAATCTTTCTAGTACAATTTGAGCTACCTGTAAACAATTTTATATATATATTTATTATAGTCCGATTTATAAATATCCATAAATTTCCTTTACTCGCAATTTAATGCAAATCAAATAGATTCAATATCGCAATTTAATGCACCTGTTACATTTGTGGTTAACCTCGCAATTTAATGCACAGGTATTCGGATGAACTCGCAATTTAATGCACCATACATTTTGTCAACTACAAAAAGTATGTAATGTCGCAATTGAATGCAAATACCAATCTTTTGTAGGTAGACTCGCAATTTAATGCACCATACTTTTTGTCAACTACAAAAAGTATGTAATGTCGCAATTGAATGCAAATACCAATCTTTGTAGGTAGACTCGCAATTTAATGCACCATACTTTTTGTCAACTACAAAAAGTATGTAATGTCGCAATTGAATGCAAATAACAATCTTTGTAGGTAAACTCGCAATTAAATGCAAATAACAAAATATGTAGGTAGGCTCGCAATTTAATGCACCATACTAACTTTTGTAGTTAACCTCGCAATTAAATGCAAATAACAATCTTTGTAAGTAAGCTCGCAATTTAATGCATTTCCCCTAAAAGACAACTATGTAATGTTGCATATTACAAAACTCTTAATGTGACCCCTACACGTTATTAATACGTTATTGGGATCACCATTTATTTAACTACGAGATTTATTTATAGTGAAAATAGTATAAATTAATTTCTGCCCCCTTTATTCATATTATTATTATTATTATTATTTTTTTAATTATTATTATTATTATTTTTTTTTTTTTTTATCATAATTATATAGGAAAATAAGAACGTGAAGACATGCATTTAACCCACATAAATATGCTTATATTTCCATTTCTTATTAGTAAAGTCTAACTGTAAATTTAATCGTAATAATTTCCTTATTCTCCTTCCCCCGTTTTTTCTTTTAAATATTAAACAAGGTACTTACAGACATTGTTTTTCACTCTCGTCGCCAAAATGTAGTGTACTTACTACCAGAACTTATAATTACACTTCAATAATATCGGCTCGCTACCACGCACCACGTCTTAACTCAGCGCTTGCTAGTCCACGACTGACTCATTCCGCGCTTGCCGCGTAATGCTTGGACGAGACGACAGATTCGACTATACTTCATTATACATACATATATATCAATACACTACAGTAATATCACCCATATAAAATGTCGGATCAAGAATATTAAAAAAAAAATTCTGAATAGTGGAACATTTTAACTCTAAAGATATCCCTGTTTTCTTTAGTAAAAGGAAGAATATTTTTTTTTCAAAGATTTTACTATATGGGAGTGGGAGATATCTTTGATGTTTAAATGAATTAATCTTGTATGTATGTGTCTTGTATAATATATGTTTTCAGTAACAATTTTCCTGAAATTCAGCAGGAAGGGCTTATGGGGGAGAAAAATCGATCGAGCTAGGTTTTATGTAACGAAACAATTCGTTTCATCCCCGTTTTTGGGCATTAAAAATTCATATGGAATAAAAACAATATTTTTTCATAAACTGTCAAGTCAGCGTAACTTATTCGGAGAACGGGCAATCTCGAGAAATGTAAATACGATCTCCATCGATCGTTCCTCAACTACCAAATTTTTTTGTTGTTTTTTTTTTATATTGTAAAAAATTACCGAGCAAGGCAACCAGGTTATAAAATTAATATGTAATACAGGTTGTTCGGGTTTCTTCAAGCGATCAATACATCGCAATCGCGTGTATACCTGTAAGGCGGGCGGTGAAATGAAGGGGCGCTGTCCTGTAGACAAGACCCATAGGAACCAGTGCCGCGCCTGCAGACTGGCCAAGTGCTTTCAGGCCAATATGAATAAAGATGGTAAGGGCTATTTAATTTACTTTTTTTGGCTTTCCATTTGTATAGTAAAACGTAAAGTAACGATCTATTACTATCCCACTGCTGGGCAAAAGCCCCCTTTCTCCGTTGTTGGAGAGAAAGGTTGAAGCTAAAACCTTCTACGCTGCTACAATGCGGTATGTTACACATATTCCCAGAATTCTCTAGAGATATGCAGTTTTCCTCACAATATTTTTGATCACCGAAAAGCATGTGTGAAATTGCAATTATGAATTAGACACATAAGTTTTATGAGAAAAACTCATTAGTGCCTGCCTGCCTCTCGTTCCCACTTAGAGTGGGAGAGGAGGATAATGAATACATCGACAAGATAGGATTCCAAATTTAGTAACGTAGACAATATATTGTTATAAAATTTAAATTTCATTTACTAATAGATTATAAGCTGGCCCACGAAATTGATAACATAAATATATTTATACTTATCAGTTTAGCATTAGTTTCCGAGCTATTCAGCCGATATGAAAGTATTAAATCTATTGAAACCTTCTAACAAACAGAACAATTCTAAACTCTTTATATCATACCGTACTATAATATCTAGTTCATATAACACTACGATCGCAGCAGGTTTCTTTGTCTGAAATATCTTTTAGAACGAGCTGGCATTGTCGTGTCGTTCAATGTCCACTGTATTCGATCTTAACTGCCATTACGTTACAGCGATACTCATAGAGTTATGCGATACTACAAACAATGTTGTTATGTGTAAATAATAAATTTATGGTGGTATTTTAGTCAAGTTTATTTAACGAATTTTCACATTTTGCTCCAATTTATCCGATAAAAAGTTGCACAGTTTATTACAATGTACGATAACCTACAAATTAGTGTATGAGTTTGTCTAAAAACACATTTACATTGTTTTTGTAAGATGACAATTAATTACATTTAAAATTCGAATCTGATACGGAGTACATAACTACGGAGTTTGTTTTTTACACTAAAAAAATACCTATGTCTGTGTGAATGCTAAGTTGTATTTTTTTTAAAAAAGGTTACCAGCAATTTGGGTTACAAATTCGTAAACTTTTTAATTCCTCCAGCTAAGATAAATGCTTGTTAGGAGTGGGTTCACGTCGGTAGTATTAAGGCCGAAATTCGAACCCACGACCTCTCGATCGCATGTCCGTTACTCTAACCATTCCGCTTAATTGTTATTGCAGTTACAATAATAAATAACCATACACTTTCGTTCTTTACATTATCTTTATATATTACCTTCATTACATGGCCTCGTGCCGTATAGCGCCCCTATCAATTTAATGTCGAAATAAAATGAGAGGGTTGTCAGTTTACACAAAAGTTTCACGTAACATAGTTCACGTCTAACACGACAGGTGTCGAATGTTACAATACCAAACCCTATTATGTGACGAGCACTATAATAATAGCTCGACCTATTCGTATATGAAACATATATTGAATATTCATCATGTCCACAGCAGGTCGTTTAGTCCAGCATTCGCGCCGTGAAACGTCCAGTAAAATAAATCGATGTGACGTCGGTGTGCCGATCTATTTGTACGACATACGATCCTATCTGTCATTATGTCATCAATGCTCCGCTGAATTCTGCTTTGAATGAATTGTGCCCGACAACCTATGTCGCATTTATTTATCGCGGATTATTGTATACTCTACTAAACAGTTCTTTTGACATTATTAATATTCAGTATACTAACAGCAAGTAGTTTGTACAGTGGTAATTTGGAGAACCTTTTGTCGATTTTAGAAAATTGTTTTATATAATTAACGGGACGTACAATTTAAGCCAACATACTGCAACTAAACCTTTGGAAAAACTACGGCGTTTAGTTATGGATGGCGATATCTATGGTAGAGGCTTTACCAGACAAAGCATCAATTACTACACCCAACTTTAAAATACTCAGAACTAATAAACGTGGAGGCCTATTTCTTGATAAGAGGGTTAAATATCTAAGCAAACAACTTATATAGTGCGCCTAGCTTCTAAAATGGCACTATTATGGTATTTTACGACGAATTCTAGCATGTGGAAATAGACATCTTTAGACATTCCTAAACACTTAGCGATTATTAGATAAAAAAAAAAATTGGACTATAAACAGCGACACTGCCAGTGTAAAGCCGTAATTTTAATAAAGGGAGATATGCTAATGCAGCGAATCTTATATGCTATCCTTGAGTTGAGGACCAAGAACGACAGTGACTTAAGATCTAGTGTTATGGTCCATGGCTGCTATTTAAGCTCTTCTTGATTGAATACTTTGTAAGATAGAGGTCTTAAAGAAGGCTCAACTCAGTTACAAACTATAGTTGGTGGGTAAATATTAACAGTGTTTGATATATACTCGTGACGATATGCGGCACCTGACTTTTATGATTTACACCGCTGTGTGGTATCCGGCTAAGTAGAATAGACCGCCCTCATTTCGTAAAGAGGTGTCGTAGAAGGCGATTATGGTATGTCGACCCGCCGTATGCCATCCGGCTGAGTAGAATAGACCACCTTCATTTCTTGCCGAGGTGTCGTAAAAGTCGACTAAGGTAAGTTGATGTCGACGTAAAAATTACTAGGCAAAACATGCAACAACATGTTACATGTGCCCATCCCACTCTAAGTAAATTGTAAGATTTATATTACCAAATGACGCAAAAATTATATTCTATGTAAATACGTTAAAATAGTTTTATTTCCAAATAACTTATGCATAGAAATCCAACCAAATCTTTGCAACTAAGCAAAATGTGAATATATGAATATTCATAGGGACCCCAAGCATCGGTAGCAAGTCGCGTGCCATCTCTTGTTATAAAGCTTTTGAGTATTCCGAGGTTCTAATAACTAATACAGGGTTGCTGCATTAATCTATTTTATTTGTTTATTATTTACACCAGTCAGATGGATTCTTTGTTTAATTTTGATCTCATTTATTTTATTTTATTTATTTACTAGTGGCCTGCCTCTACTTTGCACGGGTATAAAATATATAGCCCATGTCTCTCAGTGAAAAATTTTTTTAAAAATCGATCCACTGCCCGTGGCCCGCAAGCTTTAAATTTGGAGAAAAACAATTCCCGTCTCCCTATACTAAGAAGATTTCCTGCTATCTTTGGAATATCTAAATTCATATAGTACAAAAGGTAAGTTTTATATAATTAATATTCATCAAATAATATGAGATACAATAATCTTTCTTACTGTCCTGCTAATATTATAAATGCGAAAGTTTGTGAGAATGGATGTATGTTTGTTACTCTTTCACAGCGATTCCACTGAACCATAAGTTTTATGAGAAAAACTCATTAGTGCCTGCCTGCCTCTCGTTCCCACTTAGAGTGGGAGAGGAGGATAATGAATACATCGACAAGATAGGATTCCAAATTTAGTAACGTAGACAATATATTGTTATAAAATTTAAATTTCATTTACTAATAGATTATAAGCTGGCCCACGAAATTGATAACATAAATATATTTATACTTATCAGTTTAGCATTAGTTTCCGAGCTATTCAGCCGATATGAAAGTATTAAATCTATTGAAACCTTCTAACAAACAGAACAATTCTAAACTCTTTATATCATACCGTACTATAATATCTAGTTCATATAACACTACGATCGCAGCAGGTTTCTTTGTCTGAAATATCTTTTAGAACGAGCTGGCATTGTCGTGTCGTTCAATGTCCACTGTATTCGATCTTAACTGCCATTACGTTACAGCGATACTCATAGAGTTATGCGATACTACAAACAATGTTGTTATGTGTAAATAATAAATTTATGGTGGTATTTTAGTCAAGTTTATTTAACGAATTTTCACATTTTGCTCCAATTTATCCGATAAAAAGTTGCACAGTTTATTACAATGTACGATAACCTACAAATTAGTGTATGAGTTTGTCTAAAAACACATTTACATTGTTTTTGTAAGATGACAATTAATTACATTTAAAATTCGAATCTGATACGGAGTACATAACTACGGAGTTTGTTTTTTACACTAAAAAAATACCTATGTCTGTGTGAATGCTAAGTTGTATTTTTTTTAAAAAAGGTTACCAGCAATTTGGGTTACAAATTCGTAAACTTTTTAATTCCTCCAGCTAAGATAAATGCTTGTTAGGAGTGGGTTCACGTCGGTAGTATTAAGGCCGAAATTCGAACCCACGACCTCTCGATCGCATGTCCGTTACTCTAACCAGTCCGCTTAATTGTTATTGCAGTTACAATAATAAATAACCATACACTTTCGTTCTTTACATTATCTTTATATATTACCTTCATTACATGGCCTCGTGCCGTATAGCGCCCCTATCAATTTAATGTCGAAATAAAATGAGAGGGTTGTCAGTTTACACAAAAGTTTCACGTAACATAGTTCACGTCTAACACGACAGGTGTCGAATGTTACAATACCAAACCCTATTATGTGACGAGCACTATAATAATAGCTCGACCTATTCGTATATGAAACATATATTGAATATTCATCATGTCCACAGCAGGTCGTTTAGTCCAGCATTCGCGCCGTGAAACGTCCAGTAAAATAAATCGATGTGACGTCGGTGTGCCGATCTATTTGTACGACATACGATCCTATCTGTCATTATGTCATCAATGCTCCGCTGAATTCTGCTTTGAATGAATTGTGCCCGACAACCTATGTCGCATTTATTTATCGCGGATTATTGTATACTCTACTAAACAGTTCTTTTGACATTATTAATATTCAGTATACTAACAGCAAGTAGTTTGTACAGTGGTAATTTGGAGAACCTTTTGTCGATTTTAGAAAATTGTTTTATATAATTAACGGGACGTACAATTTAAGCCAACATACTGCAACTAAACCTTTGGAAAAACTACGGCGTTTAGTTATGGATGGCGATATCTATGGTAGAGGCTTTACCAGACAAAGCATCAATTACTACACCCAACTTTAAAATACTCAGAACTAATAAACGTGGAGGCCTATTTCTTGATAAGAGGGTTAAATATCTAAGCAAACAACTTATATAGTGCGCCTAGCTTCTAAAATGGCACTATTATGGTATTTTACGACGAATTCTAGCATGTGGAAATAGACATCTTTAGACATTCCTAAACACTTAGCGATTATTAGATAAAAAAAAAAATTGGACTATAAACAGCGACACTGCCAGTGTAAAGCCGTAATTTTAATAAAGGGAGATATGCTAATGCAGCGAATCTTATATGCTATCCTTGAGTTGAGGACCAAGAACGACAGTGACTTAAGATCTAGTGTTATGGTCCATGGCTGCTATTTAAGCTCTTCTTGATTGAATACTTTGTAAGATAGAGGTCTTAAAGAAGGCTCAACTCAGTTACAAACTATAGTTGGTGGGTAAATATTAACAGTGTTTGATATATACTCGTGACGATATGCGGCACCTGACTTTTATGATTTACACCGCTGTGTGGTATCCGGCTAAGTAGAATAGACCGCCCTCATTTCGTAAAGAGGTGTCGTAGAAGGCGATTATGGTATGTCGACCCGCCGTATGCCATCCGGCTGAGTAGAATAGACCACCTTCATTTCTTGCCGAGGTGTCGTAAAAGTCGACTAAGGTAAGTTGATGTCGACGTAAAAATTACTAGGCAAAACATGCAACAACATGTTACATGTGCCCATCCCACTCTAAGTAAATTGTAAGATTTATATTACCAAATGACGCAAAAATTATATTCTATGTAAATACGTTAAAATAGTTTTATTTCCAAATAACTTATGCATAGAAATCCAACCAAATCTTTGCAACTAAGCAAAATGTGAATATATGAATATTCATAGGGACCCCAAGCATCGGTAGCAAGTCGCGTGCCATCTCTTGTTATAAAGCTTTTGAGTATTCCGAGGTTCTAATAACTAATACAGGGTTGCTGCATTAATCTATTTTATTTGTTTATTATTTACACCAGTCAGATGGATTCTTTGTTTAATTTTGATCTCATTTATTTTATTTTATTTATTTACTAGTGGCCTGCCTCTACTTTGCACGGGTATAAAATATATAGCCCATGTCTCTCAGTGAAAAATTTTTTTAAAAATCGATCCACTGCCCGTGGCCCGCAAGCTTTAAATTTGGAGAAAAACAATTCCCGTCTCCCTATACTAAGAAGATTTCCTGCTATCTTTGGAATATCTAAATTCATATAGTACAAAAGGTAAGTTTTATATAATTAATATTCATCAAATAATATGAGATACAATAATCTTTCTTACTGTCCTGCTAATATTATAAATGCGAAAGTTTGTGAGAATGGATGTATGTTTGTTACTCTTTCACAGCGATTCCACTGAACCAATATTGATAAAATTTGGCACAATTATTCCTTATACAGCGGAATAACATATAGACTATAGAAATCTTGTTAATTCTATAGGAATTGTATGACATTGAAAAGCGCCATCTATTATCGACTTATCACACAACAACAGTCCATGCTAACGAAGACGCGGGTAAAAGCTAGTTTTGTTATAATAAAAGTAAAAAAAGTAAAGTAACGGCATGTTACTATCCCACTGCTGGGCCTATATAGGCCTCCTCTCTCCGTTTTTGGAGAGAAGGCTATGAGCTAACCTACCTCGCTGCTCCTATGCGGATTGCGGTAGGTTACACATATCCCAGAATTCTTTAGAGATATGCGGTTTTCCTTCACCGAAAAGCGTGTGATAAATTGCAATTAACAATTAGATGCAAAAGTTTTTAACAGAAAACTCATTGGTGTCTGCCCGGGTTCGAACCCGTGACCTACTCGAAAGAGTCGCACGGTGTCACCGCTGGGCTAATACAGCTCTTGTTGTTATAATACAGACAAATAAAACTCTGTCAGCCTTACAAATAAACCCAGTATAAAATGGTATACTGAGAATAAAAGGAGAATAAGCAAGACGTCAACAAATAAATTCGGAATAAGTTATACCTAGCATAACGTCGGAATATCTTTTCATAGTACCACTATTCCTACCTTATTCTTACCCTTGCCCTTGTTTCACTAAGGAATAACCTCAAAAATCATTGACTTGTGTTTATTTTTAGCAAGCAACAATATCTATATTTTTTAGTTAATTCATTATTAAAGATGTCATTAAGAGAAATATATGAAGTAGAGCTAGTTAATAATATTATTACCTAATGAAATACATACAGAAAGAAATAAAAAAATGGTACCTTTACAACAAAATACATTGCGTGGGGCTGCAGTGAGAGCTACATTTATAGAAGAACATTTCTAAGATTAATAAAACTTCTTTATTGATTAAAAACATTTTAATAATGTAAGTTGTATATTTGTCATGTCAAATGGAACTGAACACAGCCCTGGCGGAGTATCTGGCTGCGGTCTCGCCGCAGGTGCTCTGTCGCTAAATTATTCACGAGCATCACTTTGTGCCGCCGCGACCCGGATTACCTTTATATGTTTACTCGCTCGCGTAATTATACGCCCTCACGAAACTTACCCACCGCAGACGACGCGCATCCACCGCCACCTTCTATATTCTGACGAAAGACGTTGTACTACTGAGTACAGACCTAAAGATACTGTAAACAGGATACTGATACAGAAAGCCTTCTTACTATATTGTTGAAGATTACATAAATGATAAGAATCATCATCTTCCTGCCCTTATCCCACCCTAAGTGGTGTCGGCACAACATGTTATAAACATGTTGTGCCGATGACGTTTCAGCAGAGTCCGCTGTGGTCAATAAGTCAGTTACTTAGGTAACTCTATTTTATCGCGTTGTGACCCGTGTGTTATGTGTAATATAAAATAATAAGTATGATATATATCTCCTCCTGCCCTTATCCCAGTCTGAGTAGGGTCAGCACAACATGTTATAATATAAAAAAAAACAACATGTCATAAACATGTTGTCACATGTTTGGCTACGTATTTTACGACCGGCCGCCTGCCTGACGTCAACTTATCTTAGTCGTATTTACGACTTACGACACCTGAATAAGAAAGAGGGTGGTCTATTCTACTTAACCGGATACCACACGGTGAGTCAGTTACCTTAGTCGCCTTTTACAACACCTCGGTAAGAAAAGAGGTTGGTCTATTCTACTCAGCCGGATACCACACGGCGGGGGTATCGTAAAAGGCGACTAAGGTAAGTTGACGTCAGGCAGGCGGCCGGTCGTAAAATACGTAGCCAAATCATGTGACAATACGTTTGTAACATATTGTGCCGACCCCACTTAGAGTGGGATAAGGGCAGGATGATGATGAATATAAATATGGATTATAGATCATTCGCTTAGATCAACAAATAGATCAACTTGTAAAATATTGTCATCGACAAAAAGTCTTTGACCGAATATGCAAACTTTATAGTTATTGATTTTGTCAAACCATTGGCCAGAGTCAATCGCCTACGTCAATATGGTAGAGCAAACAAAATACAAACTGAAACTTGTTAAACTCTTCACATTGCATTGAATAAGCCGATTAACTACTATCATCGGAAATTTTAAAATATTTGAATTTCAAAACCTAACCCCTAACAACATTTACAACTTGAAAGTTTGCACATTACACAACATCATCATTCTCTGCCCTTATCACACTCTAAGTGGGGTCAGCACAACTTGTTTTGAACGTGTTGTTACATGTTTTGGCTAGTTATTTTACGACCGGCCACGTGCTTGCTGTTAACTTACCTTAGTCACTTCTTACTACACGGTAAGAAATGAGGGTGATCTGCTCTACTCAACCGGTTATCATACAACATGAGCACATTACAACGTATATAAAAATTGTTTTTTTTTTTTAAATAAAAAACATTCACTTCCCCAGTATCCATCAAATAAATGTAATCCTTAATTTAACTTTTATGAATAATTTTAATTCGATATCGTTTTGCGATGGTCTTTGTAGGAGTTTTTGTCCAAAAAATACTCGGTGAACAACTTAACGGATTGAAATCAAATAGCTCTCGCTTAAAGTGCTTTAAAGTTAACCATTTGCCTTTTGAAAGAACTTTCAATGGCTATTAAGTATTAATCAACTTAAAAAGAAATCAGCTTCACGAAGTTTTATTTTTTATTATACATTTAGGAAATATTCTTTGGATCTTCGATAATTGTATGTATTTCTTTTTCATCGTTAGTGCTATCTAATGAAAGTTGAAAATTAATACGTATGTATATACATAAAATAATTTATTTATATTCGACTATTTGGTGATGGAAGACATCGTGACAAACCTGCTCTTTGTTTATGTGTTCTCCGTTAACACGTTGACCAGTGTGGTAGATCTTAGCTCAATTCCTTCTCTAGAAGGAGAGAGAGGGTCTTATGAATAAAATAGTAAATAGCTACTATTTTACTATCACAATATTATGTGTTGAAACTAGGGTTGAAACCTTTTTTTATTTATTAATAATAGTATTTTTCTTTGTTAAATCAAAAAAATACAGTACTTTTGAGAAATTCAGGAAAAAAATAGTACACATCTATATTCAATCATTATTTATTTTTCCTTTCTTTCTTCTTGGGAGGCGTGCAAGAAGCATCATCACTTTTCATTGTTTTGTTGTAATTGCAACGCCGCGAGTGCGTTCCATTCACAGTTAATTAAAAAAAGCGCGGAAGTTGAATTAGCTAAAATTATAGTATTTTTCGTCCTATATTGTTTTTCTATAATATATTGTACAGTTGGATAAAATATAGTACGATACTATATAATATAGTACGGGTGGCAACCCTAGTTGAAATTTACTTTTTTTTTTAACAGGAAAAAACCCCTTATGGGTACCGCCGCCCGACGGGGACAGGAGACGGTTATGTCGGACTCGCACCGACTAAAATAACCTGTGTGCTCCACGCTGCTGGTGGCGGGGATAGGGTACCCATGAAGACATTGCCCCCCATCCCCGCCAGCAGCAACTCTGTACCCCAGAGTGCGCCACCTCTGGGTCGGGGCCTCTCTAAAAGTGACCCCTCCCTCCGCTGGACGATGCATCGGGAGCACCAGATGCATCGAACGCCGCGGGGACCCTATAGGGGGGCGTCCGATTAAACCCCGTTCGGAACACCCAGAAGGTCCCCGTTAGGGCGGCACGCGACGGTCTTGACCGGCACCTGCGCCCGGCTCGCCTGCGGCGGATCGGATACAAGGACTCGACTACCCGGATCCGACCCGCCGCCTCCTTCCGCGAGATAACGTCCTGGCAGAAGGAGGCCATCGCTGCCCACGATCGCTCCCTGTCCACCATGGCACGAACTACAGTGGGCAGGGAGAGATCGTGCCCCACCTGTGCCACGAGTTCCGCCCGCTGAACCGCCCAAGCTGGGCAGTCCGTGAGCGTGTGCAGCGCCGTGTCAAACTCGGCGCCGCACTCGTGGCATTCACCGGTCGCTTCGCGCCGTGCTACCCGCCACAGATACCTCCCGAAGCAACCATGTCCGGAAAGCACCTGTGTCAGGCGGAAGGTGAGGACCCCATGCCTCCTGGAGACCCAGCCCTGGAGAATGGGCTGAATGGCCGAAATCCTGGCTCCTGCACTGGGCAATTTAAGCCGCCGCCTCCATTCCAATCCAATCCACCTCTACCGCCCCTGAGTCTTGCCCCAGTGAACGGGCTTCGACTCTAAGGCGGTAGGCCTGAGCTAGCACTTTGGCCTCTAGGTCCCATGGAGGGGACCCGGCCAAGGCGCAGGCCGCCTCGCCAGAGATGGTCCGGTAGCCCCGCACAAGTCTGACCGCCATGACTTAGCTAAAATTATAGTATTTTTCGTCCTATATTGTTTTTCTATAATATATTGCACAGTTGGATAAAATATAGTACGATACTATATAATATAGTATGGGTGGCAACCCTAGTTGAAACTTACTTGGACTGGACATGGCTAATACGTCCTGCAAGAATTAAAACAACTCATCTTCCTGCCCTTATCCCACTCTAAGTGGGGTCGACACAACATGTTATAAACATGTTGTCACATGATTTGGCTACGTATCATACCACCAGCCTGGCTGATGTCAACTTACTTTAGTAGCCTTTTGCGAAACCTCGGTCAGAAAGAGGGTAGTCTATTCTACTCAGCCGGATACCACAAGAATTTAAACAACAAAAACGATAAAGTATTAGAGTTATTAAAAACGTAGGTGCGCGTATGATTGATGTATTTGTCAGATTTGAATAATAACTGGTCCACAACTCCCGCATGAGGCAGGTTCCTTTTCCCATTCGTTATTAAAAATATAAATTATATAATTATTTATTGTGATTCCATAGCTAGCTTCAAATATACATTATTTGAAAAATATACTTTCGGTTTTAAAAATTAAAATCTCAACATGATGCTGCAGGTATTAATTATTTATAACAATTATCATAAAAACTTGTAAAAGAGCAGTGTCGCAAAGACGCGCCATCGTCGATATGGCGGTGCCGCCGACAAGGGGCAAACTTTTCAATTACCGCCATGTCGTGTTACCCCGCAGCGGGTTAAATTAATTCTCTCCACTTCACAAAAAGATTCACCTCACCTACACCGCCGCTGTGAATCGACAGGGTCCGTCTCTTTTTCGAATTTTCCCCTGAAAATTCCGTCCTGTAACATACTGACGTTTCACAATATTTATTTTTAATTTAACGGTTCGCGCGCAAGATTTCCAATCCACGGTGTGCTTACCTTTTTGAAGTTCTTTTGTGTAAAAAGATTATTAAGTTCTAATGAATTGGGACGCCCTATTTTGCCTCTTTTATTTTGTTTATTTAGGTTTAGTTAAGTCTTTTTAAATATTAAATTATCTATTGCACTTTTTGTATTGTAATTATTTTGTTATTAACACTGTTTTTCAATCAATATTGATTTTATTATTATTATATACCAGAGTATATATAAGAATTTATAATTGTTTGTTCAATAAATGAATTTTTCTTTTAAAAATATGGTCACATTTACCAAATTTTTAATTGTTGGTATTTGAAAATTTTCTTAATAACAAATAATGATACATGAAATTTTAATGAATAGTCCACAATTCAATGTTTAATGAATACCAAGATAAAATTCTAATATCTCGTAACACAACATTTAATGCGAATATATTGTGGTTAATAATATTTTAGACATACGATTATTACATTACCGATAAGTTCATAATAATATTATAAATGCGTAAGTCTATCTGTTCGATTGTTTTAATTGACGAATATCCATAAAATTTATCACAATTAAAACTTATACACCAAGGTAACATGGGAACAACGCTAGTCTCATCCCTTTTTCTTTTAATAACTAAAACATTACACGGGTTTCATAACTGTAATGTAAAACGATTCTAAATTAATATAAAGTGTAGCACTTTTTAGACGATATTAATTATATTCGACCCTTAAATTTTATCGCACGTTCTCACAAAACCATTGCGTGTTACGCCTATCGGGAGCGTAACGAATTCAATAGATCGTGGCTCCTAGAGAAGGTGGTTTGGGAGCCAGGATTCTAACACGTGTTCAACACCTTCTGACCACGGCGATATCACGAGGGGAGTTGGGAATTAGGGGACCCCTGAATTTATGTTATTGTGAAATTAGTAATGCTTGTAGAGATGCATTTATGCACAAATTATTGAACTATTTTAGATGAATACCTTTTACATCCAATACAAATGATTGCTTATAAACCCATGGGTTTAATGTAAACAATGCAATTAATTTATAGTCATTTATAGTCTCGATAAATGAAAAAAGTCTTATAAAGATATTTTGAATATCTTTTAAAATTACATGACTTTAATATTCAAAATTTGAATTTTTTTAGCAGTTATTGGTCCAAATTTTTTTTAAGTCGTGTGGATCCAGGTGTCGTGTGGATAAATACACCACCCTCATTTCTCACCGAGATGTCGTAAAACGCGATTAAGGTAAGTCGACCCGCCGTGTGGTATCCGGCTGAATAGAATAGACGACCCTCATTTCTTACCGAGGTGTAAAAGGCAAATAAGGTAAATTAACGTCAGGCAGGCGGCCGGTCGTAAAATACGTAGCCAAATCATGTTTTTAACATGTTGTGCCGGCATAAAGTGGGGTAAGGGCAGGAGGATGATATTTAAATTGTTTAAAAAAATTCTGAATAATTTGGATGAATGAACAAAATATGAAAATAACAAAAAATGAGCATTGATTTCATTCGAACTGGCTACATTGCCATCTTAACTCAATTTAAAAAAAAATATTAATCGCCCTATCCGAAGAATAAAGTTAAATGTCCCATGTAGGTATAATAAGCATAGGAAATGTGACTTTATTCTTCGGATAAGGCGTAATGTTTTTACAAGTGATACAACGTTTGACCGATCCGTGAGTACATCTCATCAAGTTTTATATTTCTGTAGCGCGTGTAGTTAACTAATACTGCATGGTCATAGTTTAACGAAAATAAAATGTTAGAATGGAATACACTGCTCCATCTGTTTCGGATAATGTTTTTTTTTACCTTACCGGTAGTTAATTAATTTCTGCTTTGTGATGGGGGGTTAATTGCATTACAGATGAGTGGATTTGTTGAGGTTTAGTCATAATTGCTTTTTGGTATTAATAATTATTAGCTGTAACATTCAATTCAATTCGTCATTCGAGGGTCACTTTTAAAATATTTCGCTCTTAATTCAATATTTATTTGTAAGTTAATATATGTAAAAATAAAAACTATACTTATGAGAGAATCATTTATGTAGTATACGTATATACGTAAACATCTAACACTGGTTTTAATCTTTATTCCAATTTTTCTTTCAATATTGAAAATGCAAAACTACCTAGAGTTTTGTGTCCGATTTATTTATAATATTTCATAATTATATAATATCTACATGACATAATAAGCAAGACATTTCTAAGTCACCTAAATTACTAACATATTCAGAAGCCAATTTCATTCACGATTGTATTTCTGAAAAATATTTCTCCTGCCCCTATCCCACTCTTAAGTGCGATTGGCACATGTTATAAACATGTTGTCACATGATTTGGCTACATATTTTACAATCGGCCGCCTGCATCACGTCAACTTACCCCTGTCGTATTTTACGACACTTCTACTACTGTTCTACTCAATCGGATACCACTCGGGTGGTCAACTTACCTTAGTTGTCTTTTACGACACCTCGGTAAGAAATGAGGGTAGTCTATTCTACTCCACCGGATACCACACGGATTTATGAAAAATATTTTTAAAAGTAATAAATAATGTGATGCGCGAGAAAACTAAAACAAATATATGAAATAAAACTTTTAATTTACTAACTTCCATCACGTCAATTGTAAGTTGAAAAAAAAGATTTAGTCTTTAGATCCACTTTTGCAACTCGGCAGCGCAACACCAAAGTTATTTATAGTACGGAATCGCATTGCACTCGCAACTCAAGTTTTGAAACAGGCACCGATGTTCAAAAACCGCTGGCGGCGGCCGCTTGATAAGGTGTCAACTCCGGGAAGATAAAATTTTCCAATTGTTCCTCAAACTTACTTGTTGTATTAGTGTTAGAGTTTACTTTAGTTATGATTATACCTGTATGAGCATTTTTCGTAATCTTATAAAATATCACTACATATTATAAAACAAAGTCCCTATATCCCTATGTACGCATAAAACTTTAAAACTACGCAACAGATTTTGATGCGGTTTTTTTAAATAGATAGAGTGATTCCAGAGGAAGGTTTGTACGTATAATAACACTCAATACGGAGTTGAGAAATACTGTAATTTTTGAGGTTTCTGTAAATAATTACATTTTTTCCGCTTACATTGCAAACGCAGGCTTAAATCCTACGAGATTTTTCAAAATAATGTACTAAGTATTTGTACATCTTGAAAAGGTCTACAGAAAAGTCCGCGATGGTATATGTCTATCTCTTATGGATAACCCACTATAGCATTTTTTGTCATTTACTTTTTACGAAAAATAATTGCATATTTTTGAAGCAATTTTTATACAATACAGCATTAATCCTTATCCAATTAAGTGCCTTGTATAAATAGTTGATTTAATATAGATCAATATGGCCGTTTATAGCATGTAATTTAAATTAAAATTTTCGGAGATATTACAGATTTAAAATGCCGTGAGGACGCCGCGCTTCGCCCTATAACACTTCGACTTTAGCAGCTATGTCCCTCTTTCAAGAGTTTGTTTAAAGACATTCTGTAATTAATTGTAAAAATAAAATACATAGGGAAAATGTAAAAGTAAATAAGTAAAAATTTACTATATGAATTTAGATATTCCAAAGATAGCAGGAAATCTTCTTGGTATAGGGAAAGGAAATTGTTTTTCTCCAAATTTAACTCGTGCGGGCCACGGGCAGTAATGAATAAATCAAAACTACTCGATCGATTTTAATCATTTTTTTTTACACTGACTGATATGGGATATATATTTTATACCCGTGCGAAGCAGGGGCAGGCCGCTAGTTGATTATAATACAATATACTCTTTAATATTTAAATGAGTCAATCTTGTATATAGGTATATGTATATATTTTCAGTATTTCGGAAACGGCTCCAACGATTTTCCTGAAATTCAGCATGTATGGGGTTTTGGTTGAGGTTGAGGAAAAAACACGTAGTTATGGACTTCGTGTTGAATTGAGGGTAGTTTAAAACTAAAATTTACTCAAAACGAAGTTACAACTAGTAGGTACCTACTAGTTGTAAAAAATAAATACTTTTAAATATAATTCTATATGGAAAATATATTGAACAATACGCACCATATAAAAAGTGATGTGGGAACAAAACCGTAACTAGCTTGAAAGCTTAAAAAACACAAAAAATAGCTAGCTTGTTCCTGGGACGTGTTCGATATTTTCTGTTGTTTTGCATAATATACCATTAATAAAATCAGAATGTTATATCAAGCCTAATTATATTGTAATATGTAAAAGCTGGTCATATCTGGGATTCGATCCCGGGTATATAAATTTCTTTAATCTGCCCGATCCCTACTGAGCTATAACAACTTTTATACTCTAATATAACAATTTTAAAAATGTAATAGAAAGAAATTAAATATCCGTAGTTTGTAATTGTGTATTATCATATCTTGTTGAGAGATTATATTTTGTACTAAAAGACCAAGGTTAACTTAAATAATTCCCATATTCATGTCGGTGCACTCGAAAATATTTCCGAGAACGGTACTCGAGGATTCAGAGATTTAAAGTAATGTATTCTTTATAGGTGATAACGGTAAGGAATAATTTTGTGCGCAGGTGTTACAGGCCGTGGGACATGGCGCACCTGACGTGCCCCCTCTGCCTCTTCGCTGCCCTCCGCCCTCTGGCTCGTTAATGATGATGTGCTCAGCCAGCAGACTATTTCACTTCTGAATACATCTTTCTCACTTTTAGTCTTACCTCCCTCTCGCTCGCCGGCGATATTCTCGCTCCATCCTCGTCTACCCAGGTTCGCCTGGTCGCATCCACCTAGTCAATTCGGCAAACGCGTATCTACTTTATGTCGGAAATGTAATGGAACAAATGCGGCTGGAATTAACGTCGGAACGAATGTCGGGACATGGGGTCGTTCTCTCGACGGATATTTTCCACACGATGATTCCGGTGCACATCTATAGAACTGTTATATCGTTCCATTTAATACCGTTGATATCGAAATTGAGCGCTAATCGAATTAAATTTTCATTGTCGATGATGAAATAAGTTAATGATGAAAATGAATTCTGCCATTATCAGATTCAAATAAAAAAGGAAATTGGAGTGAGTTTCTAGTTCCATACTAGTATGACAGAAAGTAAAGTAAAGCCCAGCGGTAACACCTTGCGACTTTTTCGAGGAAGTCAAGTGTTTAAACCCCGGGCCACCAATGAGTTTTTCTGTTAAAATTTGTGTCTAATTGATAATTGCAATTTTTTACACGCTTTTCGATGAAGGAAAACATCGTGAGGAAACCTGCATATCTTTAAAAAATTTGAGATATGTGTAACCTACCAGTCCGCATTGGAGCAGGGTGGTAGGTCTTAGCTCCAATCCTTCTCTCCAAAAAAGAGGCCTATTCCCAGCAGTGGGGGAGTAACAGACCGCTACTTTACTTTACTACTATTATTTAATCAATTCTAATTCCCTTTAACGGATACGAAAATAACCTACTATTGAAACACTTTCTGACCTCCATCAGAAGCGTATAGGCTTTTGGAGTTACTTTTTTTATTTAAGAAACTTATCTCTAAAACTACACGCACTGGTTTAAGTTAGAATCTACTTTAAAATGTTTCACTTGATTATTTGGCTAGATTTAATTTTTCTTCTTTCCCTCCCATTTTCAAATATAAGTTATATTTCATTAGCTCAAACCAGTACACCAGTAGATTTAATTCTAATGTATAAAGACGTCTTCCATATAATATGAATGTTTCCTCAAAGGGCAACAAATGTCGAAATAATCCGAGTCATGCATCCCTAACACTGCCAGATATTATAAAGTGACTGAATCGACCACAACATTTGATCGTTCTATTACAACAAACGATAAATTAACTTCTTGTTGCTTTTTGAAATTTCTTATTTAAATTTAAATTCCTGTTTTACCGAGATCATTCTTCAAATCAAAGAACGTTTATAACTTCTTACTTTTCTGATATATTAAATTACATAAAATTTAAATGGTATGCCTTTCAGATTGTTGGTTTCTTCGACTTATCATCACTCACAATAAGGGAATTGTTAAAGAGTGAGACCGATATTGAGTAACCAAAAGTAAGTTAATGTATAGAATCGACTATACTCATGTTTTATTCTATCGGGTTAGCCCGATTAGTTTCGTCTAACACGAACGGCGGGAGGCTCGCGCCGCGATATCGTCGTCTAAAGAACTCATGAATGCCCCGGATCGGTTCAAAACTAGTCGGGCTTCCTCTGGAGTGATTCCAGAGGAAGGTTTGTACGTATAATAACATTCAATACGAAGTAGAGAAATACTGTAATTTTTGAGGTTTCTGTAAATAATTACATTTTTTTCCGCTTAAATTGCAAACGCAGGCTAAACCCTACGAGATTTATCAAAATAATGTACTAAGTATTTGTACACCTTGAAAAGGTCTACAGAATAATCCGCGTTGGTATATGTCTATCTCTTATGGATAACCCACAATAGCATTTTTTGTCATTTACTTTTAACGTAAAATAATGCCTTATGTTCAAAGCAATTTTTATACAATACAGCATTAATCCTTATCCAATTAAGTACCTTAAATAAATTGTTGATTTAATATAAATCAATATGACCGTTTACAGCATGTTATTTAAGTGAACATTTTCAGAGATATTACAGATTTAAAATGCCGTTAGGACGCCGCGCTTCATCCTATAGCACTTCGAATATTTCAAGAGTTTGTTTAAAGACATTCTGTAATTATTTGTAAAAATAAAATACATAGGTAAAATATACAAGTAAATAAGTAAAAATGTACTTTATGAATTTAGATATTCCAAAGATAGCAGGAAATCGTCTTGGTATAGGGAGAGGAAATTGTTTTTCTCCAAATTTAACGCTTGCGGGCCACGGGCAGTAATGAATAAATCAAAACTACTGGATCGATTTTAATCATTTTTTTTTACACTGACTGACATGGGATATATATATTTTATACCCGTGCGAAGCAGGGGCAGGCCGCTAGTAGATAGATAAAACGACAGTTTTTGAAAAATGAAACCTACCTAGATCGACTTTTCCCCCCAAAGCCCCCTACATGCTGAACTTCATGAAAATCGTTGAAGCCATTTCAGAGATTCAGAATATATATATATATATATATATATATATATATATATATATATATATATATATATATATATATATATATATATATATATAATATATATTTTAATAATATAGCGCTTTTTAGTGTCATCCTATTCCTGCACAATAACCAGGATTTCTATAACGTATATGTTACTCCGATGTATAACTGACTTATGACTGACTTATATGGAATAATTGTGTCAAATTTCATCGATATTTGTTCAGCAGATTCGCCGTGAATAGTAACAAACATATACTCACAAATTTTCGCATTTATAATATTACTAGGATTTTATAGTTTCACATATATGCTTCTAGCTGGATTGAAATAATTATAAAAGTCACTTAGTAGATACGAGGGCAAAAATCTTAATACTAAATAGTATTTCCGCCATCGATATCGGAAAGCATTTGTAACAGCCGACGTTAGTGGGTAGCGGGCGGCGCTGGAGGGTGTGATTAATGAGCCAATAATCCCAGCCGCTCGCCTCCTAGTCTATGAGAGCTTCACGAAGCCGAATTGGTGAATGGTCAAAAGGTTTATTGACCGTACCCAAAGACGTAGTTCGACAACCACAGTTTTGAGCGAATTTATAAATCTACTTACATTGTTAGAATAATAGTAATGTGGGCTATAAAGTTTTCGATGAAAGTTCTTACCTACATGGTCAATAAAAGTTATACAGGTTGTTTCATGAAATTTTTATTTTATAAATATACTAGCTTTTACCCGCGACTTCCTTCGCGTTAACTGTTGTCGCGTGATAGGTTGATAATAGATGGCGCTTTTTAGTGTCAGCCTCATTCTGTAGAATTAACATAATTTCTATAGCCTATATGTTATTCCTGTGTATACCTAAGGAATAATTTTACTGGCCTGTTGGCGCAGTGGGTAGTAATCCTGCCTTCATCTCCGCGGGTCGTGGGTTCGATTCCCGCCGAGGGCCAACATTTTCTATGAAATTGTTGGCCTTTGAGCCTGGTTGTATATTTGTATTTTAAGTACCTATGTAGTTAAAAAATATATAAGTATATATTCACCTGCTTTCTGTCTACCATAACACAAGTATTAAGCTACTTACTTTGGGAACGGACGACCGCGTGTGTAAGTATCCCATATATTTATTTATTTATAATAATTGTGCCAAATTTCATGGATATAGGTTCAGCAGATTCGTCGTGAAAGAGTAACAAACATACATCCATACTCACAAACTTTCGTATTCATATTAGTAAGATATGGGACAGCCCACCCGGTCATCCGGTATTATTCCGATTCCACAATAAGCGCGCCATTGCAAATTAGGTATACTATTTTTTTAAATGATTTTTATATCAATTTAAGTTTGTGCCATAAAAAGATTACTACCAAACTTTATTTTGTAGTTTTTATCGGAGTTTAATATAATAAATATTAGTAGAAAATCTTGAAACTTGTATTAATTTTATAATTCCTTAATATATACCTATTGCTATAAGTTGTAACCGCGACTTCCTTCGCGACAACTTTCTTATTGGACTACCCTCAATTAGGTACATTGTTTTTTCTTGTTTCCAAAGAAAAAAGGGTAATTTTTTATAGTAATATATTGGCTCGTTCAAATATACAAGTTCAAATTGCACCAAATATCATCAATATTGCTAAATCGAATTCGCTATAAAAGCGTTACAGACAGACAGACAGATTTTTGCACTTCTAAAAAAGTTAATATTATGTTAGGTAATAAGGAAATTTTATGTATCATTTAATGATGAAATACTTTATTTCTGGTCTTTTAATTTTATCGATAAAATGATAACAGCCCTTTGATATCGACCGCAAAGAAATCTGGTGTGGGTTACAATTCGGCTTATCAATTAATGTATAATGAGACCTCATTGCAATACATGACCGTACCTTTAACTATAGTTTAGTGCTTTGACTGTTTTAACCGTGTGCAACGCCGTGTGGTATCCGGCTGAATAGAATACTTCCACTTTCATTTCTTACCGAGGTGTCGTAAAAGGCGACTAAGTTAAGTCGAGCCACTGTGTGGTATCCGGTTGAGAAGAATAGTCCACGCTCTTTTTTACCGAGGTGTCGTAAAAAGCGACTAAGGTAAGTTAAGTCGACCCACCGTGTGGGATCCGGCTGAGTTGAATAGACCACCCTCATTTCTTACCGAAGTGCCGTTAAAAGGCGACTAAGGTATGTCGACCCGCCGTGTGGTATCCGGTTGAGTAGAATAGACCATCCTCTTTCTTACCGAGGTGTCGTAAAATACGACTAAGGTAAGTTGATGTCAGACAGGCGGTCGATCGTAAAATAAGTAGCCAAATCATGTGACAACATGTTTATAATATGTTGTACGAACCCCACTTAGAGTGGGATAAGGGCAGGAGGATGATAACTGTAATAACCTTGTGCAGACTAGGAAACCCAATGGTTGCAGCATTTAAAGCCTTGTCTTCACAAAGTATAAGTATTCGTTTTATCTGTGCAATAAGAGAAAGAAAAACCGTGTTACCCGATAAAACGAGCAGATAACCTTGAATCTGAAGAAATTTATGAAACTATTTTTTTCTTTACATTGAAAACATTTTATATCTATTTGTGTCCATTCTATTTACATTATTTTCGTTCAGTTAAATTTTGCTTACGTATTTATTTATTAGTTAGGTATACCTGATTTATTGTTGCAACAAAAATCTACACTTTTCGTTCAAATGGAAATTATACAAACTAAAGTCTTCCTACCTACATGTACGTTATAAAAATCAGTCCTATCATAATACATTTTTAAAAATTGCTAATTGCATTTTTATAAATAAGTATTGTAAATGTGTTATTCAGAATATCACAACTGTTAGGAGTTTATACAAGTTAAATGCAATTTTTATTTAGTATTGCCCTTAATTTGGTTTTTAATATAATATTTTCTATTAAAACCATGGTCAGCTTAATGTGTAGTGATTGTATATACTCTATCAGTCAAATTAAATCAAAATAATCTTTGTTCAAGTAAGCTTTTGTAAACACTTTTGAATCGTGAATGATCAATTAGATTTAATGAAGCTACAACTCGTTCGGTATTTTGCTCTTACCAATCGGTCAATCTTTTAAACATTTTGAATTTACATTATTTGACTGCAGTCTTTTTTGAAGCGGAAAGGATTTTGAAATCCGATGCAGTTGAAGGTTTTTTGAATGATACAAATCATTTCAATTATCTTCAATTTTGTAAAATACTTTACGTATAAGCATATTTCTTACACAAACTAATTTTACGATGAAGTTGCATGTATCTAAAATAGAAAATGTCAAAAATGAATAACAACTAATTAATTTTATAAAACCTCACGATTGCCGCAGGGCAAGCAGAACAACGCAGCGCGTAGTTTTTGCAACAGTACCTTTTGTAAAAATACAGTTTGTTTGCTTTCAATTCGATACTGCGAGGGCTTTTGACTGATAGATGTTTGAAGTTAAATCTCCCTTTAAACGCTTCAAATGTGATTCAATAGGCGTCCCTTTGAGAAAGCTTTACGCTTTCTAAGTCGTTAGGGATATTTTATTTAGAAGTTATATTATTTTTAACACCAAAGAATTTAAAAAAAATACCAAGCGATACAAGTATACAAGCGATACAAGCAAACAAGTTGACTTACGTTGAAAGAGTTATTTTAAGAAAGTTTTTATATATTTAGGTTTCTGTTTACTTGATAAATTTAACTGTAATAATATGTATAATGTATAATTAATATAAGTAATACAGGATATTTACTAAAATAAATAAACTGCTAATGTTATAAATGCGAAAGTCTATTTACGTTTTCATTGCCAATTCATTCCAATCCATAACGTTATTAATCAAAAATAGGTTAAAATTATGGTAAGTTATTAAGTGTTAATATCATAAGAACCAAATTTAGTTTCAATTCCCCAACATGTAATTAAAATCTCGCTTATCCGCGTCACACTGTAACTAAGCCCCTTGGCTTGAATGTCCCTCCGAGTCATTTGGGCGACGGGAATTTAGACTTTGGAAATAACATCTAAAGTCGAATTTTGTAGTGTTATAAGCTAACAGGCCGGGGAGGAAGCCGAGAAAAAAGCACGTGTTCTATTTGGGATTACATTCGCCCTATAAACAAAGGTTAACATTTGCTAAAGTTGCCTTTATTTACTTGATACACGGCAGCACAAATGATAAGAACTACACTGTTTGACCAACTATATAATATACTTTTATTGACTTATCTTTAAGTTCGTATTAAGGAAATTCAATAAAAGGCTTATTACAAAATTATAGGTAAATTTATAGAACTAGGCGTAGCTATGCGTAATTCCATAGTAATAAATTTATGACGGAATTATTTTGCTATACCGCGCATTTTTTGCGAAAATCTATGTAATGCTGTCTAGGAAACAATGCGATCTTGTCGTAGAGTCTTTCTCTTAATAATGCTTCGGTTACGGGGCGAAACTCTTGTTGGAATTGTCATAGTGAATGTGTGTAATGCTGTTGTGGATCGAGGTGTTTTGTGATATGTGTAGTACCTAATTTTGTAGCTAATTAGTAGTATAAGGTATGAGAACGATTTTTTGCTTACGATACTCAGCATTACATGGATTTTCTTAAGAGACACGGAATATAGCGGAATAATCATAACTTTGTGTAGAGTGTTCATTATATATGGAATTGTTACACTTCCATTTATGAAAATTTTAAATACAGGTGGAACAATAAATTATACAAATCGCCGAGCGATTTACAATAATGAAAATCTATACTAATATTATAAATGCGAAAGTCTATCTGTCTGTCTTTCCGAAGTTTTATTATTAGCACTGTAGTCGTAGACCTTGAACTAAGAAATTATCTCCATTAAGTGAACTATTATTTTTATGAAAGATTATCATCCTCCTGCCTTTATCCCACTTTAAGTTGGGTTGGCACAAGCTATAAACATGTAGTCACATGATTTGGCTAGGTATTTGACAACCAGCTGACTGCCTGACGTCACTTACCTTAGTCGTTTATTACGGTAAAAAAAGGCACCTCGGTAAGAAATAGGGTAGTCTATTCTACCCAACCGGATACACGTTGGGTCAACTTACCTTAGTCCCCTTTTACGACACCTCATAAGGTTTCAAATATCAATGTGTAATAATCTATTATAATCCTAATATCTGGGTGACCGAGCCTTGCTCGGTAATTTTTTACAAAATAAAAAAGACAGTTCAAAAAAAGAAAATTACAACAGGGTAGGTGGGACTCAATCCTAGGTATTTTCATTTCTCGCAACCACCCGTTCCCCGAATAAGCTGCGCTGACTTGACGATTAATGGCAAAAATTCAATTCAATATAATTTTTAGTATTTTTTAATGCCCCAAAAACAATGATATAAAAAAAAACCTATCTATATTTTTCCCCCAAAACCACCTACATGCTGCCTAATTTCAGGAAAATCGTTGGAGCCGTTTCCGAGATTCCTAATATATATATATGAGTTAATCTTGTATATATATATATATATATATATATATATATATATATATATATATATGTATATATATATATATACAAGATTAACTCATTTAAATATTAAAGATAATAGAAATCAATACGAATTGTTGATCTGAAACATATCCTATTAACTACACCATCAAATACTAAAGATGTCTGAATTCAGTACCCCTTTCAATAGCATTTAAGCAATGCGGAGTGTCCGTAACTATTCACTATTTCACTTTAAGCCGGCACGAACGCGGGAACTAGCGTATGCGTTCGGGGCTTGCCATGTGCGGACACAATAGCCGCATTCTCATGGACTCAGCCTCGGTAAGCTGATTGCGTGACGTCATTACTCTGGGGCTAGTGCACATTGATCATGCTAACGAAGTGTTTAATGTTTAATGTGCGTTCTTTGATCTAGGGTTATATCAAAAGGGTACCAACTTTTTGTGTCTAATTCCACATGTGTATCATGTATATTATGTTTTGCAGCTTCATTCTTTGCGATTTTGAGTTAACATTTTTTTTTTAATCTTTATTTTTAAGGACTTTTATACAATTGTACATGTCAGTCCTATAGTACCCTTTTACTTAATTCTATACAAATTTTCATATGATTTAAATTATCTATATCTTAAACTATTTATAGCAAAAATATATAGCATTTTAGCTCGATCAGAATTGGGATCACCTAAAATGCTATTTATAAAGCCAATATCCATATAATTTACAGCAAGCTTATCAAAAGTTTCCATCCTCATCTGACCATGTTGAACACATTCCATTAAGAAGTGTTGGATATCTTTACATACTCGTAGATGCGTTTCCACAACATGTTAACTCAAAATCGCGAGAATGGAGCTGCTCACCTAATTGTGGTCGAACTCCATTAAAAGGTAAAATCGTTTGACCTTTAAGTAGCCAATTTTAAATATTCACCTTTCATATTTATTATTATTTAAAGCTACGGGTCACATCGCGATGAAACGTTGTTTCCTATTAATTTCGTTAGTGATTACGGCAGATGAAACTGTGCCGAAACGTCGAACTTTATATGAAGATAACTCGTTTCTAAAAGCTCGAGGCTTTTCTCCACACACCCGAAGGCATGTCTAGTAATATATATATATTCAGCTTTTACTATAAGTCACCAAGTCGTGATATTTTCTTACTAGAGGGAACCTAAGGACGATTTTCCGACACTATAATAGCTTCTAACCTACTCTTCGCATACCGCATTCTAGACAATATTTCCTCTTACGCCTGATTAACATGTTAGCGCGCAAAGCCAAAGGACTTAAACCACGAAGAAAATTCGAAAAAAAAATAGTCATTAACTAACTTGGCAAGAAATCATTGCGATCACTAAATAAAGTACCGGACTGATAATATGCTACTGGTCCAAATATCGTCATCTCTTCTTTTAAAGAAAAGATTTAGAGCTACCACTCTGCTCCGAAGCGGTTTGGTAGATTTCACGTTTCCCAGGAATCTTCTAGAGAAGCGCCTAATGAATTTTAGAAATTAATTACTCAATATAAAAACTTACCTATTACATATAGAATCGGAGGCTGACGGGATTTTAACCCGCGAACCCTTAAATGATTTAAGTAAATAAACTACGCATTAAATGATAATAAAATAACTTAAGTGCTGGTTTCATTCATATTCACAATACTTAAAATAATATTTGGTAGTTATATTTCAGGAGATTCTAAGCAAACTTTAATGCTATCTGTAATAATATTAGATTTTTTTATTTATAACATGCGTGTAGTGTGAATTGATCTGATATACTTTGTAAAGGTTATAGGCTTATAGGCAACGTGATCCTGGCTTATCGGGGTCTCGGTATCGGGTGCACAAAAGCGGTTCACGGCTGTATAATCCTTCGTGTTTAACAGTGCTAAAGTTGCACTTCGTAATTGAGCTATAAGCCTATTTGTTTGTCATATTTTGCTTTTACTCTCCGTTTTTATTTCTTTTCCTGCTTTTTTCATAATAATAACTAAACGTAAAAAATACGTTTACCTAAAGGATAAAATTAATAGATTACATAAAATCTGCCCATAGCACGAACTAAAATGTATATCCAAATTTTTGTACATGGAAAATATATTTTATTTTACACCATAGAGAACTCCTCGAAAAGAGCCAAACAGTGAGACTATTTGGCTCTTTTCTGGGAGTTCAAATAACGAGCAGGCACCAATGAGTTTTTCTGTTAAATCAAATGTCGAAACCGAAACATCATCAGATAGGCTCCACGAACAATAAAGATTGTTGCCAAATTAATCACATCACATATAAATCACTAATAGCACGCTTTACGGTAAAGGAAAACATCGTTAGAACACCTGCATATGTCTAGCGAATTCCTTGAATATGTTTGACCTACCAATAGACATTGGATTGTGGTGGATTCAAGCTCTAACCCTTCAGGGCTAGTAACAGGCCGTTAATTTTTTGACTTCTTACTTTTTTTTTCTATCACTAGCGGTCCAGCACGAGCGAGGCCCCCGAAAGCCGAAGCCCCATCCGGGAGCGTTGGGGTCTCTCCCGCCGCCACTGGCTCACACGCACAAACCTCACCCTTTGAAGCTCTCGCCGCCGTCACCTTATACAACTTTGTCTCAACCATTTAATTTTCAGGTATTAAAAGTTTTAACTCCTCTAAGTAGCGTAGCTAGGTAACCAAAGGCCCTGCGACAAAAAATAAAACAACGATATTTTCCCTTTACTATTATTGTCTTGCTTTATGGCCTGTACAGCACAAATTATACGCAAATCACTCTACCAGTGTAAAATGGCAAACACCAATGAATTAATTAGCTAAAATAGTACAAAATAACAATTATGGAATGAAATAAAACTAAGGATACATAGGACCAAAATGGTTACACCTTTAACTTATCTACAATAAGTTTACTATACAACTTTTTAACAAATGGTTTAGTAACTAACATCAACAGGCAATTTATGTTGGTAGGACAATGTTCTTTCACACTTATTCAATAAATAAGAAGCAATTTTCTCTAAAGTCAACCCATGTATTTTTCTATTTTATCTTATGTAATGAGTACCTAATTTAAATTTCATATTAAATTGAAACACGCTTTCTTTTAAATAACAGATTTAACCCCAAAAATCTAAGTTTATAAACTATTGTTACATATTAAACGGCTCCAAATTGAAGGAATTATTTCATTTTACATTCAGTTTAGTATTAACGGAATTAGCGAGCCGGCGCCCCTAAGCACTGCCTCTTCGGCCGGTTCAAGCAACGCTGGTGGTCGGGGCGCAGTGAGCCCATTACCACTAATCACGGACCCATTTCTGGCACCACCACCGCCCGGATTACTTCACATGCTTATGTCTAGTGATAAATGTCAGGTAAGTTGTTATATCCATACATATTAATGTGAAAGCACATTGCCTGCCTTTAATGCTTTCAATGTTAATCCTCTAGAACAGTACAAAAGTAATAATAAAATTATTTTGCTATAATCCGCGAAGAAATTCGCGGATTATAGCAAAATATTTATGGATCTCCGCAAAGTAACGCCTAATTCTATAAATTATCTCTAGACCAATGTTTCCCGACCTTTTTGGTCCATGCCCCAGGTTAAAAATTATTTTAACCCCCCTAAGTAACATCATTCTCGTGCCCTTATCCCACTCTAAGTGGGATCCCACATTGGAAAACACTGCTCTAGACTAATATTCATTAAATTCGACACAATTAAAACTTAAAACGATAACACAAAATATGGCCGGAAATAAAAAAATCCTGCATAAAAATGCAGGAAATAAAGGCATATTGTATTATTGAGGGTAGTTAACCGTTTAAATTGGTGCAAACGTTGCAGCTACCATTGGTACGATACGAAAATCAAAATTGCAATTATCAAAAGCGTTCTGGTGAAGAAAACATGAGGAAACTTGTACGAGTATATATATCTAAAACTAATTTGCCTAACAGATATTTGCAATTTATCAAACGCTTTTCAGTAAATGTAACCATTGTTCCTTACAATGGTTACCTTCCTAACCTGCATATCTCAAGAGAATTCTGGAGATATGTGAAATGTATCACCCCGTAATGGAGAGTCATGAGTCTAAGCTCCAACCCTTCTCCCCAAAAAGGGGAGAGAAGGCCTACGTTTAGCAGTGGGATAGTAACAGACCGTTACTTTACGTTTTTTTTACTTAGGAACTGATGTGGAGCGCAAAGCAGTTACAACTTCAAGGCGACCCTTCTCTGTTACGGCCACCACCAAACGCATTTGGAGCTCCTCTTGCGCCAACTTGGGAATTGTTGCAGGTTAATTTTTTCTTATTAAGTGTTACTGATTGAGAGGGACGCATTAGAAACACTGAGTTTAGCGCGAAATGTGGGAAATAGATAGCATCCGCTCTAGTAGCCTCATTAGAAGCCTAACCACGACTCAGGGCAACGTGTAATGCTGGGAAGTTGGTATGTCTATAATTAATTGATCAAGTTGTCGAGAGTATGGTGAGATGAAGTGACAGCCCGATGCAAGACAACTTAAGCAGGTATACCTCGTACCAGTAAATTAAAAAAATATATTATATGTGGGAATGGAACGTTAGGTGATTGCATGGAACGGAATGCAGGTGAGTGTGTGAGCGAGACAGTATGACAGGAGGGAAGGAGAAGGGAGAAAGTATGGACGTACGACGAAGGACGGATGGAAAAGTGCGCATGGTATATAAAAATAAAGTTTATTATACGAGTTATTAAAGTTTATTATATAGCTACGAGTTTCACTTTGCTTTGGATGCCAAGGCATATATTCTCACTATCTAATTATCCCAACAGAGAGAGGTAGAGCTCGTCTTATATGCATTCTTATCTTACTAGTTGTCCCGCGGTTTCGAAAATCAGTGTGTCACAAAGTTTTTCCCACGTAAATCCCGACCCCGCCGATCATACGCATATCAATTCATACGCAGATACAAGTCTAGCTTAAGTTCAAGTTGCTACACCTCCTCCTAACCTCCTCTATCTTCCAATGAAAGTCCCATCAAAATTGGTTCAGCCGTTCCTGTAAATGTACTGCTCGCCTAAACCTTCCTTAAGAAAAGTAGGAAGAAAATCGAAAAAAAAATCGAACAATAGATTTTGAAAAAACCGATCACATACAGAGAGCTTTTGGGGACCATGTTTTATAATATGTATAAATACAAGCAAAATTAGTAAAAATTAGTTCTACGAAAATTATATTTGTACCTCTCTGACACTTCAACGGCTTGTTTGTACGATATTATGCATCCCATAATGAAGTCATGTCATACATTATATGGATAGACTTATATCCATATAACGTAAGTTTAAGCTTGAAACAACACATAGATTCTTTACCTTCTGCATAATCTTCGCACTGCGGATCAAACCAAGGCGCTAGTAGATTTACAAAGTTCTTAAATTTCCACAGTAATCCACAAGTTGTTATGGGTGGATGAAATGACATCGATAGGTGTCTTTTTGACTCGAGGGCGGGCGCGAAATCGCGATTGGACGGCCGAAGGGTGACTTTTCGCCTTAACTTGACTTACCCCGCCCATCGGTCGCATAACGATGTTGACTTTGTTACGCCTACAATCTATGTACATACACATATTTACAATATATTCATTTTACAGTAATTAAAATTAACCGCTTTCAACGAGCACTCACATTGTAAAGTTCTACAGACCTTACCATATTTATAGTGTAAGAAAATCTAACATTAACTCGATAAGAAAAATTAAACCCTCACTTTAGGTACCTAAATCATTTTATGTAGTTGCCTTAAACTAAATCAACCCTATATCTTTTTTCGGTCGAACTAAGTGCTAGAAAGTTTTCACTCCTCGTCTCAAAGTATTTCCAATCCATCATGGTGTTGTTTTGTAAACAAACAGAATATTTAGATAAAACAAACTCAAAACATTACTAAACTACTATTTTTTTTAAACTATTGCCTAAACCTGAAGATAATATGTAACTTACCTAAATGTAAAGTCAAAAACTTATTTTATTTTAAACTGATTTTTATGTTTTTTTTTGTTGTAAGCGACGACGCTTAGGAACCTATCCCCTATAACCCTGCATAAATTACTATTCCATATTCACGATTTCTGTATTCGCGGCATATTTACGGAACGTATACCCAGCGAATAAAGATCCTCTACTGTAGTGAACGTAAATGCCAACAGTGTATCCAGCGACGATATTAATTGTTTTTACACTCAACGTATTAAATAAACGGGGTCGTTAAGTTATAACATTGTCCTTAATAGGAGACAAGTGCACGTCTTCTCTTCATGGCTGTACGATGGGTGCGGTGCCTGGCTCCGTTTCAGGCCCTTGCCGCGAGCGACCAGTTGGTTCTACTACGGGCAGCTTGGAAGGACCTGTTTGTTTTGCACCTAGCGCAGTGGTCCGCCCCATGGGACTTAGCGCCCCTACTGGCTGCACCTAATGCACGGGCTAGACTGCCGCCGGAGCCTTTAGCGGACCTAGAACTCAATACATTACAGGTAACATTCTCATCATCATCATTCTCTTACCCTTATCCCACTCTAAGTGGGGTCGGCACAATTTGTCTTCTTCTTCCCTTCTCCTCTATCATTCGTCAACTCTGGCACTCACTTAATATGCATATCATTTTTCACACAATCCCCTCTAGTCATACATCCATCCACATTCATATTTAAAACTCTTTTGATCACGTGATTTTCATCTCTCCTCATTACATGACCATACCAACTTAATCTCGCACTTCTCTACAGATAAGATGAGAAGTTGCGCCCATTACAATGGGCGCAACTTTCAGACTTTAATTACAAGTAACGTTCTAACATTAGCAATTGTGATGCTTCTTGTTTTACGTAGAAATTCTCGATTATCATGGTGTTTTGATTAATAAACACCTGTCCAATGGATAGGTACATGTAACAACTACCACTGAAAAATCAACTTTCAGTTAAAAATCGTATCGTAATCATACAAAGTAGACCTTACAGTTTTGATTTTCCATCTTCAACTAAGTCTTCGCATAGATAATATAAGGTGAGATAACAGATAAAAAATACACACTTACCTTCCGAAAGGTAACAATTAATGATCGGTGTTAGGTTTTAAAAATTGATACCAGAATTGATAACAACGGTAGTTTTGACGGGAAATACCTAATTGATTTATTGACATGATGATTTTAAAGACATTTGTTTCATTAAGTTATACGTTTTATTTAAAAAATTGTTTACAGGAAATACTTTGTCGGTTTCGTCAAATCGCCCCTGATGGAAGCGAATGTGGCTGCATGAAGGCAATAGTTCTCTTTTCACCAGGTGTGTAATCAGTACTAATATTGGATGCCATTGCAGAGACAGAGCATTATTTATGTTGCTTTGTTAAATATTGCTATACTTTAAAATACTGCTTATTCTGCGTTGCGACAGTGCTCATTAAACTTGATAATCGGTGATTAACGATTATCAAATAAGTAAGTAAAAAAGTAAGTAGCGGCCTGTTACTATCCCTCTGTTGGGTATAGGCCTCCACTCTCCGTTTTTGGAGAGAAGGATTGGAGCTAAGACCTATCACGCTGCTCCAATGCGGATTGGTAGGTTTCACATATCCCTAGGATTCTCTAGAGATATGCAGGTTTCCTCACAATGTTTTACTTCACCGAAAACCGTGTGATAAATTGCCTTTATAAATTAGACACATAAGTTTTAATAGAAAAACTCATTGGTGGCTGCCCGGGTTCGAACCCATGATCGTCTCTAGAGATTCACACGGTCGCACCGCTGGGATATCTCAGCTTATTAAATAAATATATTATCAAATAAAACGGTCAAAAATACAGAGAAATTCGTCGTCATCATCCTCTTGCCCTTATTACCAAGTGGGGTCGGCACAACATGTTGTCACGTGATTTGGCTACGTATTTAACGTCCGGACGCCTGCCTGACGTTAGTTTACCTTAGTCGTATTTACGACACCTACGTAAGAAAGAGTCAGATCTATTAACTACGCTCTTTCACAAGTCTTAGACTGGTTTACGGCCAACAATTTACTACTAAACTCTAAGAAGACGAAATGTATAAAATTTACTCTTCCTAATGTACGACAAGTTGATACTGATATCTTTTTAAATAATGATAAAATAGAATTTGTGTGGGATACAGTATTCCTAGGTATAAGTATTGACGCTAGGTTGCAGTGGACCGGCCATATCAATAATTTGTCGAAAAGATTAAGTTCAGCTTCGTATGCCGTGCGGAAAATTCGACAGATTACTGATGTTGCTACGGCTAGGATTGTCTATTTTAGTTATTTCCACAGTCTGATGTCTTACGGTATACTGCTTTGGGGTGGATCGGCTAATATAAATACGATATTTGTATTGCAAAAACGTGCGATATGCGCTATCTACAACTTGGGACCACGAGACTCTTTAAAAGAATTATTCAAAACTATTAACATAATGACTGTGGCAAGCCAATATATATACGAAAATATAATGTATATGAGGAAAAATAGAGACAGTTTTAGGACTAATTTTGAGCGCCATCACTTAAACACTCGTAATAAAAACAAAATTGAGACGAGAAGGACTAGACTGAAAAAGGTTAGTTCCTCCTTCTTAGGAAACTGCATTCTTTTTTATAATAAGATTCCCGCTAAAGTATTTGAATTGCCAGAAGGGAAATTTAAATCATACATAAAAAAAACATTATGCAGCAAAGGTTATTATAGTGTTGACGATTACATGACAGATAAACATGCCTGGACATCTTTAAATTAATTATAATAAAATTTATTATTATTACTGTTTGTACTTACCAATATTGTAAAATTCATTGTAAAATTCTGACGTTCAAAAAGTGTATATATGTACCAATTTTGAATAAAATGTTTGATTTGATTTGATTTGATTTGATTATTATACTCAACCGGATACCATACGGTGTTTCGTGTTACCTTAGTCACATTTTACGACATGTCGGTAAGAAAAGAGGGTGGTCTATTCTATACAGCCGGATACCACACGGCGTAAAGTACAGGGGTGATCAGAACTCATTGAGAGAAATTATCAAAAATAATAAAATTGCTGACTGAATTAAGACATTAAGAAATATATGCCTTCATTAGTCTTAATATTTTCTTAGACACACCAGGGTTAAGTGAGACACAACCTGTTGAGATGTTGCAAGATCAAGCACAATGCATTTTAGCAGACTATGTAAGGACGAGATATACGCGGCAGCCTACCAGGTATCTAATCGATAATAGTTTAATTCTAAATAAAATGCATTGCAGAATTGTTGAATTTTACATGTAGGTTCGTATGTTAGATAACATTAACATACGTTATTTCCCTCAAATATAAATATTTGTACATGGAATGCATCATTCGGCTAGAGCAGCGGTCGGGGAACCGGGGTAAATTACCCCAAATGGGGTAAAAATAAAATTTGGGGGTAGAGCGGCTTAGGGGTATAAAATGAAATTTTGGGGGGTAAAATGAAACTTATAGTATAAATAATTTGTAATTTGTTATTTTATAAACCTGTTAGTATTTTTTTGAACTTGAACAATTTAGCGACATATACAGGCCACGCCAACTCACTCCCCGCCATTAGAGTGTTCTCGAGTTATGCCTACCTTCGCGCAGTAAAGCAAAGCCGTGTTATGCCATCAATACAAGAAAAATATCATATGAATTACAAAATAACAAGAAATTATCATTTACTTATATTTCCTATTTTTTTGTTCTTCGCCATGGGGTAATATCAACTTACACAAAAATATTTTGGGGTAATGATTAAAAAAGTTCCACAACCGCTGGGCTAGAGGATATACTAATACTCTATGTTTTGAACCGTCCAGAACTCGCAACTGACACAATTCTCACTTGTTGATTTACGTCTGCGAATTTATGAAAAAAAACTAATTCACATCATGTACCCACGCAGTCTAGAGCTTGAATAGACCGATCTTTTATGTTCTCAATTCCAAGATCTCAGACATTATTTCAGGCTTTGATAAAGTAGAGACGAAACTACCCATACCGTGGCAGATATTGTTTGAATGTAGTACTAAATCAGTAATAAATTTTAGGTTTGGTCGTCTGCTTCTACTGCTGCCGTCGCTGCGAGCTGTACGAGCTCGTTCCATAGAGCTGCTGTTATTTCGTGACACAGTGGGCGATGTATCCGTGGCCACTCTGCTCCACGACATGTACAGAATGCAGCCAGCACCAACACCTGCTTTCCAACCGCAGCCACAAACATCAACCGACCACTGCGCATCACCTTAAGAATTGCTAAACAAGGCACTTGTGTCGCATTGGGAGACTAATCGATCTAATCTTTAAAATAAGGGATAAGATGTTCCTTAATTCCAACACAAATCTGAAAGTGTTTTGGGATTTTTTTTCCAAATCACCATAGATTAGATAGAGGCGAATTTAATTTCTACAGGAGCATCCTAATCCTACTTATCTAAACTAATATTATGATGAGGTAAATTTTGTATGTATGTTTGTAATGTTTTCACACAAAACTACTGGACCGATTTCAAAAATTCTTTCACCATTCAAAAGCTGCATCTTTACTGAGCAACATAGACAATATTCAATTTTCACCAAAATAGGGATCCGTTATAAAAATGTAATAAGGTGTAAAAAAATAACAATTACGAGGGTGAAACTGCGGGATATTACTAGTATATTATAAATACGAAAGTTTCTAAGTATGGATGTATGTTTGTTACACTTTCACGGCGAATCCGCTGAACCAATACCAAAGAAAGGAATAATTATTCCTTATACACCGGAATAACATATAGGCTGTAGAAATCCAGTTAATTCTACAGGAATAGGATGACATTGAAAAGCGCCATCAATTATTGTCCTATAACATGACGATAGTCCACGCGAACTATTCGCGGGTAAAATCTTAATACTTAGGTACTTATAAGTGTACCTGTGCCATGCTTCATTTAGCACATTTGCATCTTAAAACTTCACCACATCCTATAATGTAAATACTCATTACAATTTAACGGGACGGACAATCCAAAGCAACATCACTGTTAATTGAAGCCATTGAGAAAAGGAGATAAAATTTATAAATTCTGTAGCCGTAAAATTTACCCTACCTTCTTATGTCAATGATATTTCTGTAACATCTTTGGGGCAAATTTGAATTACTTTACGCTCTACGTACTTGTACAAAACTTCGAGCTTACTTGATACATTTTTTGTTTCGATGATTTTTAATCTATGTATCTGGGCAATGTATCGCTGTTTTGTTGACATTTGAAAATTATACTGTATATAAGCACCATAATTATACAAGTTTGCAATCTTCTTAGATCAATTTGAATACTGAATATGAAAAGCAAGACTTATGGTAACGTAATAGTAATTTATTATAAGATTGTAACAATCAAGATACAGAATGATTGCGTATTTCTTCCTTATCTTTAGTTATGACTTTAAATATATACCAAAGCTTTATGATGTAAATAAAATAACACAATACAAATTTCTTTAAATATATACATAACAATTTTTTTATAATTATATTTGTATATATATTTAATTTCAATATATACAAAAATCTTTTGTAAATATGTTGTGACTTGTTAAATCATAATATAGAATTTTAATTAAAATAGAATAGATTTAATCTATGATTCTAGTCAAGTTACTAGTCATTTTAGAATTATAAGCTTGCAAATGTTGTCAGGATACTATAGAGTTTATATATATTTTCAGGATATACCTATTATATTAATTTTAATTCTCTGTAGTATAGACAATCTTAATAAATAAAATAAAATTGTCTATAAAATCTAGGCAATTAAAATTAATACCTGTTCGACATACATAACTTAATCGCATATTCGTATAAACATATCTATTTTTAGGTGCTAGTATTTTGTTTACATGTCTAGGTTTGAAGGAAATTTCTACAATAGCTGGTAACAATAATAGCTGGTTTGATTTTAAGAAATTTCATTTAATGGTGTCGAATATATACAGTAGACGAATTATCGGTAAAGCGGTATTCAAAATTTAACCATTCTAAAAGAACTAGACAGTGGTACATCCTTTTTTGATACCAATACGTTTTGCCTGGGGACATATAGTGTAAAATATGAAGTAAAACAATCTTTCTGTTCTGGAAAAAGATTAAAAAATTGGAGCATAATTGTAATAGGCAAACTGTCTGTGTTATACATTTGTAGTTAAACTTTAACTCTATACAAAAAAGAAATCAACTAATAGAATCTCAATACAGGTGCGTTACGCATTAAGGGTGTGGACATGTTAGTTCAAAGTCAAAGCAAAATATTAGAAGGCCGTAAATTACGGTCTAGAAAAAGTCGCACGGATTCAATCGAGTACGCACGAAGTGCGGATAGGTGTGCACGGAGCACGGGCACAAGAGCTCGAAAGCAACCACGTAAACTAAACCATAACAATTGAAGCGCAATCTAGGTTTGACAAGCGTTGTTTTTTTCTGAATTTTTCTTTTCTACTTCCGTTATGAGGAAAATTATAGTAAAATCAACGTAAACATGAGTTCATTCATATAAAGACAATGAATAAAAACGATAATTGTAAGTTGAACCTTACACAAATAAACTCGGAAAAGCAAATGCGCGAGTATTAGCGTGAACACACTCATTCCTGCAATTTTGATTTTTTTTACCTAGCATGCCCGACCCTGTAGCGATCCGACTAGCAGAAATAGAAGCCGGAAGTTGAATGTAAAATTATTCATTATATCAATATATGGATGAAGTATATACAAGTTTATATAAAAAGATTTAGCACATACGTATAAATATTTCCCTTTAAGCAAAAAATCAGTATTATATTAATAAAATAAAAAGGTAGTACAAAAGTAATAATAAAATTATTTTGCTATAATCCGCGATGAAGTAAAATAGAAAATATATATAATGCTTAATGCAGAGTGGACAATCGGTTATCATACCTGATACATGCAGGAGTCGTAAAAAACACATGCACACACCTCCACCGCCGCCACCGTGATACACAAGCACTATATACGTTCACTATCACAAACTCAACAAAGCTTTGCGATTTTGGTCGTGGAGTCTATCTCCTGACGATGCTTCGGTTGCGGGGCGAAACGATTGTTGAGTTTGTGATAGTGAACGTATATAGTGCTTGTGTATCACGGTGGCGGCGGTGGAGGTGTGTGCATGTGTTTTTTACGACTCCTGCATGTATCAGGTATGATAACCGATTGTCCACTCTGCATTAAGCATTATATATATTTTCTATTTTACTTCATCGCGGATTATAGCAAAATAATTTTATTATTACTTTTGTATTATGGATCTCCGCAAAGTAACGCCTAATTCTATAAATTATTTAAAAAGGTAGTAGTTTTATTGAAATAAATACACCCCCTTTAATATACAATTGCTGTATATACTACCGATAAAGTTACGATTAGAAACAGAAGCTTGAAGTATTGTAAAATTACAAATTATATAAATATATGTATGAAGTATATACAAGTTTATACAAAAAGATTCAGCACATACATGTAAATATTTACCTTTAAGCAAAAAATCAGTATTATATTAATGAAATAAAAAGGTGGTAGTTTTATTGAAATAAACATCGTCTTTAGTACACAATTTATTATTAATGAAACACAAATACATATACACAGCATAAGAAAAATATAATCAGATTTACACTTTCTTTTTATCAGCCAGTGACATTTACATTTCTAATTGATTGAATGGCTTCAACATTAGATAAGTCTACTGAATCATCTTCTTCAGTTTGCTGCGCTTGGGCTTGTGGCGTTTCTTTAGGCAGCTCAGTTCTCGGAAAGTCGAGCTTACTCCATGCCCCAGGCTCTCCTTTCTTTAGTTTAATCTCAACTTTTGAACCCATCATGGATACACTGCTTTTGCTTATATCAATCACCTAAAGAAATATAATGTTACAGTTTTAGGTGCGTCAAATAGTGTTTTCTATTAATACATATAGACTGTATAGCTGCTTTTAAATAAATTAATATATTTTAAAAGTAAAGTAACGGCCTATCACTATCCCACTGGTGGGCTTAAGCCTCCTATCTCCGGTTTTTGAGAGATGAGTTTGAGCTAAGACGCTGCTCCAATGCAGATTTGTAGGTTACACATATTCGCAAAATTCTCTAGAGATATGCAGGATTCCTCACGATGTTTTTCTTCAACGTAAAGCGATATAAATTGTAATTATAAATTACTCAGATAAGTTTTAAATAAAAAGTCATTGGTGGGGTTTGTTCTTGTAACCACCTTGAAAAGGTGGCAAGTCTAACCGCTAGGCTCCCACAGACTGAGTTATAAATTGCGCATTAAGTTATAAATTACTAATAAATTATATTTGCCATGTATTTGTTGTTATGTAATTAACTAGCGGCCTGCCCCTGCTTCGCACGGGTATAAAATATATATCCCATGTCAGTCAGTGTAAAAAAAATGATTAAAATCGATCGAGTAGTTTTGATTTATTCATTACTGCCCGTAGCCCGCACGCGTTAAATTTGGAGAAAAACAATTTCCTTTCCCTATACCAAGAAGATTTCCTGCTATCTTTGGAATATCTAAATTCATATAGTACATTTTTACTTATTTACTTTTATTCCCTATGTATTTTTTTTTATAATTAATTACAGAATGTCTTTAAACAAACTCTTGAAAGAGGGCCATAGCTGCTAAAGTCGAAGTGCTATAGGGCGAAGCGCGGCGTCCTCACGGCATTTTAAATCTGTAATATCTCCGAAAATGTTCACTTAAATTACATGCTGTAAACGGCCATATTGATCTATATTAAATCAACTATTTATTTAAGGTACTTGATTGAATAAGGATTAATGATGTATTGTATAAAAATTGCTTCAAAAATATGGCATTATTTTTCTTAAAAAGTAAATGACAAAAAATGCTATAGTGGGTTATCCATAAGAGATAGACATATACCATCGCGGACTTTTCTGTAGACCTTTTTACGGTGTACAAATACTTAGTACATCATTTTGATAAATCTCGTAGGGTTTAGCCTGCGTTTGCAATGTAAGCGGAAAAAAATGTAATTATTTACAGAAAACTCAAAAATTACATTATTTCTTTAATTCGTATTGAATGTTATTATACGTACAAACCTTCCTCTGGAATCACTCTATTTATTAAAAAAAACCGCATCAAAATCGGTTGCGTAGTTTTAAAGTTTAATGCGTACATACGGAAATATGGACTTTGTTTTATAATATGTAGTGAAGACCGCGTGATTCCCTTTGAGAGAAGTTTAAGGAAACAGGTTTTCTTATATTTGCTTCACAGTATATTTTAAGCAATTTAATTTATGTACATAAAAATATAAAGAATTATAAAACGATAGGTGATGTATACAATAGACTCCTAAACTTGACTTGCGTCGCGGGTTCGATTCCCGCTGAGAGCCGATATTTTCTATAAACAATTAAGTTGGTTCATCGAGCCTGGGTGTATAATTGTAGTTAAGTATATATTTAAATTTATATATGTATATATTCACCAGTTGTCTCTCACCCATAACACAAGTATTAATTTACTTACTTTGGAGATGGACTACCATGTGTGTAAGTGTCCCATATATTCATTTATTAAATGGATGAACTGATAGAATTAAAACTTTTAGAAAATCTTTAGAAAAGAGGGACTTAGACTTTAGGGACTTTGTTTTATAATATGTAGTGATAGTGATAGACATTGTTACTTACTACTGTATTACATACAAAAGAATTAGAAAAACTACTATTTCGCCCTTAAAATACTTTAGAACACTATAAACATGAGCATCATGTAATATTTGAAAGCACAAATTCAGATATAATCATCATATAATTATAGTTAAGTCAAAGTGTCCGATCTCGGTGTAAAAGATCAGATTTTATTGTTTAATGACAACCACTGGCTATTATCCGCTCTACCCCCTCCTACCCTTTCACGCCGTTTGCGAAACGCAAAAACAGCAATCTTCCAAAAAACCTGTGTTTTGTGACCAATACTATTAATAAAGTGCCCAGTGTGTGCAGAATCGAGTCCCGTAAAGTAAGTGGTTGAACCTCTTCTACCCAATTATGTTATTTTCGGTAATGTTTATATAGATGTACGTTAGAATAAATTAATAAATATACTTACTCCTCTTAGCTCAAGATCAATTTCAAAAACAGCATTTCCTTCATCATGAAACACTAACTTAGTGTTTAACCGAATAGGGTTCAGTTTAACATAACTTTTAAACGGATCATATTTCTTCGCATAGACACTAACAATCACATAATCTGGTGTTTGGTGCCAATCCCAGCGACACTTCACTGTCCCAGCTGGTGCACTCTAAAAATTTACACAAAATGTATCCATACTAATAAATTCGAAAGTCAGTCTGTATGTTACGGCTTCAAATTTGGTACAATTAAACCTTATATAACGCAGTAACTAAGATCACCGATATAGCTTAGCGCATAAGCAAAGCTGAAGTGGCAATGCTTGTAAAAAGCTTACTTGAATAAAGATTATTTTTATTTGATTTGATTTGATTAGGATTCCCGCAAGGTCGGGATTCACGCGGAAAATTTTTGTGACATACTAATTTCCAGTAGGACGCCGGTATTGCTATATATAGTATACCACTAGTGTATAAATATTTGTAAAGTTAGAGCAAAACTTTATATTGCATATTTGGCATATACTTTTAATAAACGTAGTTACTGCAATTAATATAATAATAATAAATATATGAGACACTTTTATAATAATTCTAATCTTTAATATTTAAATGAGTTAATTCGGAATCTTGGAAACGGCTCCAACGATTTTCCTGAAATTCACCATGTAGGGGTTGTGGAGGAGAAAAATCGATCTAGCTAGGTTTTATTTAAAAAAAGTTTTATCCCTGTTTTTAGGCATATTGGCAGAGTTAAATCCACTGTGGTCTAAAATTCAAGCAGGGTCAGTTTGATCATTCCCTTATCACTACTGGATGACATACATGAGACGGATCATTAGACTTATCTACAGTACAAGAAAGCTTATTTAACAATGTGTTGAACAAAGTGTAAATATATTATTTAAATTCATACAGAATTGTAAACACTTACCTCTTTAAACCATTTATGTGTGCCCGTAGTACATCCTGGCTGACTAAGAAAGGTATTAAAATCTGTTGTTCGTTTCTGACAGCATGACCAAAACTTAAGGCCCTCGTGAAACACAGGACAGCCTGGGTGATATGAGCACATACTGTTATTACTCTGGGGCCCTTCATACGATGTACTACATCCTCCATTTTTACAGTTGGTACCAATTGCTATAGTATTCCTGAACATAATATTTAATCCTCAATTCTCAACATATATAAAAAAAAATTGTATGCAACATGCAAATAAAGTATAAGTACCTACATACAATCCAAGAGTTATCTCAAAGTAATGGAGAATTATTATATAAAACTTATCACATTATAGTGAAAATTTAGTATATCTAGTATATCTTTAATATTTAATGAGTTAATCTTGTATGTATATTTATATATACTTTCGGAATCTCGAAAACGACTCCAACGATTTTTCTGAAATTCAGCATATAGGGGGTTTTGCTGGAGAAAAAGCGATCTAGATAAATTTTTTTTTTAAATGTCGGGCTGTTTTCCGGCTCTAAAACTTTCTTGAAATTCACGTTGAAAAATTGTGATCTATCTATCTTTCACTGTCTTATGTCAAGTCATGGTAGCTGATTTGGGAACGGGCGGTCTAGAGAGGTGAAAATTCCTAGGATCGAGCCCACCTGCCATATTATTTTTTCATTTCTCTTTTCAATTTTTTTTTTAATTTGTTTTTTTTTACTTAATTTTAAAAATTACCGAGCATATATACAAGAGTAACTCATTTAAATATTAAAGATTAGCACTTAAAAAATCCTTGTATATTGTGTATTTGTATAGCTATGTATAATAATGTGTTTGGATACTTCAAAGGAACGATAATTGGTTTTCATTAATAATATTGTGAAAAATATTTTTCGCATATTTTTCTGAGAAAGTTCAGATGAAAATTTTCTTAGAATAATGTTTATATACCTCTCTTTAAAGGCCTCATATAAAGCTGCGAGCAAAAGCGTGGGAAGGTGGAAAATGTAAAACTCTACGGTTACGTAAACAGATTCTGTGCGTGATATGCTTTATTGTAAGATTATAAGCCAATACTATGTGTTTGTTTTGATGCCGTGTGGTATCCGGCTGAGTAGAATTGACCGCCCTCATTTCTTACCGAAGTGTCATGAAATCAAATCAAAAACCCCTTTTATTAAAAGGCGACTAAGGTAATTAGACCCGCCGTGTGGTATCCGGCTAAGTAGAATAGACTACCCTGATTTATTACGTGTCGCAAAAGGCGACTTAGGTAAATTAACCCACCTTGTGGTAACCGGTTGAGTCGAATAGACCACCCTCATTTCTTACAGAGATGTCGTAAAAGGAGACTAAGGTAAATTGAACCACCGAGTGGTATCCAGTTGGCTAGAATAGACCAACCACCCTCTTACCGAAGTGTCGTAAAAAACAAAAAAGGTAAGTTAATGTTAAGCAGACGGCCGGTCGTAAAATACGTAGCCAAATCATGTGACAACATGTTAATAACATGTTGAGCCGACCCCACTTAGAGTGGGATAAGGGCACGAAGATGATGGTGACATTTACCTTATTTTTATACCTTACTAGTCTATAAACCTTATTTTAGAATCTTTAAAAAGAATAACGTAAAGACACCAAGTTTTTGTATAATGCAAAATTAATTATATAAACCAGTTTTCTCAACTTACGAAGTTGAGTTTTTAATTTAAGCTTCAAGACGCCAACCTCATTAATATCAACTTCAAGCATTAATATAGTTGATGGCCTTTTAAAATAAATAAACAAATAAATGTAGTGATTTATTTTACATTGTTGTATATTTTAATAGTAATATACATAGATTTTTACCTTTCAGCTGTTGTAACTTGTTGTAAAGTGGCTTTGGTGACATTTTCTTTCAAAGACTCTGCTATGCGAGGTTCTAATGTGGTCATGGGTGATACAAATGGTGGCCTTGTTAACTGTGGCCCAACAACCGGAGCTCTGACTTCAATTACCTCTTTCTTTTCTAATTCCTTATCCAATCCCTTTTTTTCTGGCTCTGGAGGTTTCTGGTTATTAAATAAGAATGTTTTTCATATCTAGATATAAATCTATACAAGAGATATAACTAAAATTTTTACAAAAGATGATACATGAAATTGAGCAATCAGAAAATATAATCTTACAGGAAAAGTAGTATTTTAATCTTGAATACAGAAGTTACAATAGCATTATTTTGCTAAAATTATAGCAAATGCAGAGGCTGTGTGGTATCCAGCTGAATAGAATAGTACCACCCTTATATCTTACCGAGGTGTCATAAAGGCAACTAAGGTAAGTCAACCCGCCGTGTGATATCCGGCTGAGTACAATAGACCACCCTCATTTCTTACTGAGGTGTCGTAAAAGGCGACTAGGGTAAGTTGACCCGCTGTGTGGTATCCGGTTGAGTAGAGTACACCACCCCCTTTCTTACTGAGGTGTCGCAAAAAGTGAATAAAGTAAGTCAACGTCAGGCAGGCAGCCTGTCGTAAAATATGTGGCTAAATCATGTGAAAACATGTTGTGCCAAACCCACTAAGGCTTGTATAAGGGCAGGAGGATGATATAGCAAAATAATTCTATTGTAACTTCTGTACTATGGAGTTCAGCATAGTAACATCAGCCTCTTATTACAATCAAACTTAGATGTGTTTATGGATTGAGCAGCAAACAACTATAACTGTATGAATTATAAAATCAACAGGTATTTCATCTTCCGTTTGAAGAAATAAAAAAACATAAGTATAAGTGTTGCATTAAATTTTGTCAATACCCTTTAAATGAAAGAACAGTCCTCTCAATTCCAGAATTCTTATGACTAATATAAATATTGTTTAAAGTCAGGTAACTTAATAGTTCCATGCAAATACAAGAGGTTTATTTGCTATAGTGATGAAATTTTTCTTATTAAGTAATTAAAAATTGAAACTAAATACATAGGTAGATAAAAAGAATAGACATAAGAGATCAAAGTTTACAATACCAACAACATACCACATTGGAGTGTTTTGATAAAGTACATCCTTTTATATTAAGAAATTCTGTAAAATCCACACTTTTTTTATTGCAGCAAGACCAGCCTTTGTAAGCATCATGAAACACAGGGGATCCAGGGTGATAGCAGCATTCATCTATTATTACAATAAATACAACACTAGATTTATATAGTGAAGTTTCACTTATTCATAACCTAAACTTTCACTTATTCATAACATAAACTTATACCCGCCGCGATATCGTCGTGTAAAGAGCTCATGAGTGCCCCGGATGGGTTCGAAACCAGTCGGGCTAACCCGATAGAATAAGACGTGAGTATAGCCAGTTCTATACATTAACTATGAATACTACTCACAATAGTTTAAATTTAAAAATATTCATAACCTAATATAATAACATACATTATATATTCTAGTATATTAAAAATAAACAGTAACATTACGAATTACAGATGTAGGTCTTTCCAGAAAAATCGAGCACATACCTTTATTGTTGTTATTTGGATCGAAAAGGTGACCACAACCACGGTTATAACATTGAACTAAATTTTTATCTTCTGGCATAGTGGACAGTCAAATAACAAGTTAAAAATTAAAGAATGTCATTCAAAACGTAAAAACGTTTTCGATTCAATTTATAATCATACCCAGGGCGGTTTTACTACAGGCGCTAACACATGCTATCTCGCATCCCTCTTGCACATGTACGTATTTATGAATGAATAGTATGAAAATAGTCTCAGCTGCATCTCGCTCCACTCCTCCATACATATTTTTTAATTTTACGCACTCATTCTCATTTTGACTGTCTTTCATTATTCATTTAACAAGACAACAAGCAAAGATTACAGCTTGGATAAAGAATACACTGGATGCCGCCTTAGCTATTTTAGTGTGTCCGTTTTATGCTTGTGTGAACTTTTAGAACTGCATTAGTGTGCGTGATTAGGGAAGTACTTAGCTTATCGATAAGCTAAACTAGGCGTCGATAATTATCGAAGCTTAGCTCAGGTACTGTAAAGTTAATATACAGTTGTAACCAACCTAGTTGGTTTACTGTTCAGAATAGATTTAAACATTTGAATAGATTGACATAATTTCCTGAGTGTACAGTCTGCAGTATAATGTCATGAATTATTCGATGCACATCTTTACTGCATATCTTACTGTGATGGGTGGTTCTCAAAAATGGTAGGTATCAGTCAATTGACTGTGAGCCTAGATTTACCAAGGAATCCTTTGAAGCGTTAAAAACAAAGTCGAAGGTGCAGCCCATACTCGGTGCTTTATGTATAGATGAAATGTTAACATAAATGTTAGTGCTTCAGTGGCCAATTGTACAATATCATGATCCACATTATTCCCAACATTTACATATCCGTGAGACGGTGACAGCTTTTATCCTCTGTTCTCTTATATGTGGGCATTGAGGAAATCTAAGAAAATAATCTAAAATTAGAGAATTCGCATTTACTTGGCTAGTAAATATAACTTTGACTGATATTTATCGATACATAATAATTCGTTAGTGTGTACATCACTACGTAGGTAACACGATTCAATCGAATATTTAATGATTAATTTCTATGTTTTATCAGTATCCCACACTCGTGCCGGCTAGAGAATATCAAACTGTACTGATACATTATAATCTGAAACGCTTTAACTGAATAAAACGGTTTAATTTAGCACGCAAATGAGAGTCAAAGATTCACTTATGAAATGGTATTTCCGTGTTTTTAACTCCTCCTTTTGTTGTTCTTGATGGACACGTTAAGGCAGCACACGACATATTCCACCTTTTTTGAAAAAATATATCAGTAACATTCGTATTTGCTTTAGATTTCAAGAAATAATCTTCAACAAACTCAATGTTATGGCCTCATTTGGTGTCACCAACTGGACACATTTTTAGCGACGTTGCCAAACTTCATCACAATCTCTTTCACTCTTATGTATAGTTCGCGATAAGAACAGAGACAAACGATAAATCGCTTACACACAGACGCAAGATCGGCAACGTCTTTTGGCGCCGTCCAGTATATACTACGTCCATGGATTACAGTGTACATAATGAAAGTTGACAACAAGTTGATTTTATTAATGAATGGGCGGTGTACTAAATTTTTAAATTTCCCGTTGTAAAGTTCTAGTACTTTAATTTTTACTAAAATGTATAATTTTGTTTTAATTTAGTTAGCAAAATTCTTGAAACAAATATCACTAGAAGCAAATTAAATGTATAAAGTCTTATTTCACCAATAGCTGTTGAGATATTTCTTAAAATGAGAAATATAACAACGAAGAAACGTGCAGTCATAAAACAATAAGAAGAGGATTTACTTAATCATTATATAAATGTAAGTGTTGAATTTTAATGAATTTTGTGCATCTCAATAATAGTAAGAGCTTTCTTAAAATTTACATTCTCACATTCTAAATATAATAACCTAACCTTGCATGGATAACCCAAAACCTTTAAACATGCAGTATAATTTTTATTTCCTATTTGACTTAGTTAATTATGATTTCGTACATTAATTTCGATTGATGAATTAGCTATATTCATTATTATATTAAGGATATGTCTTGCGATTTTATATAGCTTCTAGTGTCTTGTAGTGCAATAGATGATTAATAATGGAACATTAAAGTTTTTTAGAAGTTGTTCTAATTGATCATAAGTGTGTATCTATCTTATTAATAATTTGGACATAACTAAATGGTCTACGTAATATTTTTTTTTAGAAGTATTTTCAATTGAAGTTGTATACTTCATTGTATTATATTAGAACTTTAAAAATGATTGTCAAGTTTTTTATAATGAGACTCGGATGAAAAGGGAGTAAATAGCAAAAGAGAGCAAGTTTATTCTGTATAAAGCAATAACGGGTATATTGCTTTATATAACACTATTGTTGATTTTTAATTAAAAAGCAAAAGCAAAATTTAAATTTACAATTGTTTAAACGATTAATTGCAGATTCAAGAATCCGCATATCCAAGATTAAGAGTAATTTTTTATTTTAATATGATTGTCACATGATGTTATTTATAGTTACGATTTGAGATATCTTTACATTTACAGTGCTAATAAAAGATATAATAGTATGTGTAATGAATGAAAGAATAACAGCAATATTAAAAGACTGTTCTATAAAACTGAAAGTAAATATTTATGTAATTTATAAATCACTTAAAATGTGCAACTGTTTATATCTAACAGAAATTAAATAACAAACAATATTTCTCCTTCATACTTATGCAATAATAAAAAGCAATTTTTCTAAAAGTGAACCCATTTACTCTTTCTTAACAAATCAATGCATAATGACACAGACAACATTTTTTTTATATTATAGAACAACTATTCATATAGATTCAAATACAACCTCTTTCATAAGAGGTTGTATTTGAATAGTAACAATTAATTTTAATTTTTTTAATTTTTTAAAATTATTTTCAGAGATTGAATAGCACTAGACTAAGTGCAACTAAAGGAAAGCTATAATATATAAAGCAGCATTTGTGCAAGAGATAGGTCACTCAAGCTACCAACTTAACTGATAAGGATGTTAAAACATTTCCACACATACCTGTGACAACTAGATTAAAGTATGTAAGTGTGTTTTTATCACAAAGTAATATAATAGTAGTAACTATATAATTTTAAATTAATTTGTGCTCTGGGGTCTAAGCAGACTTATATTATTATTTCTAGATATTTCTCGCAGATCTAGCAATCTTAGCACTTTTTAACACTAGGTTTCAGCATTTTTGGGACATTTTGTTGATAGTATCTAGCCGGCCCCCAACTAATACTCAAGTGAAGTTTGAATTTATGAAGCTAAGTTAGATTCCCGTAATTTCAGCCACAGATGTAAGCGTGCACTCAAACATCAGTAGCCAAAAGCGACTGGGAAAAGAATTAAGGTTTTACATGTATTGCAGGTGCCAAATACCGGCTCTTTGCCAACCGCAACACATAACCATTACAAAAAAAATGTACAAGTTAATGAAGTACGAATTAGCAAAACTGCGCAATTTCAGAAATCAGTACGACACCTTTATAATGGCTAGCCCGTTAATAAAACGTCTAACAAAGTAGCGCGCTTTTTAAGCTAATGTTCGACGATACAGAAAACGAACATTACCAACAAAACGCCTACACAGTATGGGAAGAAAGAACACTGCAGTGTCCACCTCAACCATACTGTTAAATGAGAAGAAAAAGCCCTGCAGCTTTTACAGGAGGGTAGTCAGACGCTGCTAGTGCGACGCGGGAGTCCGACAGCTGGCCTCGTGACTCCACGAGCTACGCTGGTCTGGCCTCGCTGCCGCCAATGGAGACGTGCCGCCGCCCCTCACCCCAGGCCGGCCCGTCCGGCTATGCCGCAGCTGCTGTCGCTCTGCCGTCGCCTCGAGCGCTCGAACAGCGCCAGGTCGAACAGTAGCGTCAACCACCAGGAACAGGACCGAAGACGTCGTACGCGTCTTCGCGTTCGGCTACGTTCCGCGGTAACCGTATGGCGGGACGTCCTCGACCGCTTCATCACATAGTGGTGACATGTCTCTCCCAGCTACACATTACAGACCCTGCATCACAGTTTTCGACCTCTGTAATTTGAGAAAATGCATTTGAGGTAACTAATACTCAAGTGAAGTCTGAATTTATGAAGCTAAGTTAGATTCCCGTAATTTCAGCCACAGATGTAAGCGTGCACTCAAACATCAGTAGCCAAAAGCGACTGGGAAGAGAATTAAGGTTTTACATGTATTGCAGGTGCCAAATACCGGCTCTTTGCCAACCGCAACACATTACTATTACAAAAAAAATGTAAAAGTTAATGACGTACGAATTACCAAAACTGCCAAAACTGAATTACCAGAACTGAACTTACCGAATTACCAAAACTGAATTACCAGAAATCAGTACGACACCTTTATAATGGCTAGCCCGTTAATAAAACGTCTAACAAAGTAGCGCGCTTTTGAAGCTAATGTTCGACGATACAGAAAACGAACATTACCAACAAAACGCCTACACAGTATGGGAAGAAAGAACACTGCAGTGTCCACCTCAACCATACTGTTAAATGAGAAGAAAAAGCCCTGCAGCTTTTACAGGAGGGCAGCCAGACGCTGCTAGTCATTAAAAATTAAAGATAACAATGTTTTTATTTACCTAAGCTATGAGTAAAACAGAGTAATTATGCAAAAGTAATAATAAAATTATTTTGCTATAATCGGCGATGAAGTAAAGTAGCGGCCTGTTACTATCCCACTGCTGGGCATAGGCCTCTTCTCTCCGTTATTGGAGAGAAGGATTGGAGCTAAGACCTACCACGCTGCTCCAATGCGGATTGGTAGGTTACACATATCTCCAGAATTCTCTGGAGAAATGCAGGTTTCCTCACGATGTTTTCCTTCACCGAAAAGCGTGTGATAAATTGCAATTATCAATTAGACACATAAGTTTTAATAGAAAAACTCATTGGTGTCTGCCCGGGTTTGAACCCATGATCGTCTCTAGAGATTCACACGGTCGCACCGCTAGGCCATCACACCACTTAGGCCATCACTGCACTTGATGAAGTAAAGTAGAAAATAAATATAATGCTAAATGTAGAGTGGACAATCGGTTATCATACCTGATACATGCAGGATTCGTAAAAAACACATGCACAAACCTCCACGACCGCCACCACCATACACAAGCACTATATACATTCACTATCACAAACTCAACAACTCAAATGTTTGAATTTCAACAAACATTCTCGGATAAAATGTGAGTAGTTATCCAAAACTTAATAACAAATAAACTATACTTTTGCACTGTTTAATACGAAGAAAATTGAAAAGACTCACCAGAAACGTTCGTTATACGTAATATATAAATGTAATCACTTTTTACTTACGCAAAAATATACAAACCAACAAATGATTTTTAATTAAATTTAGACAAGAGTAAGTTTAAAAAGCCACAATTGCCGTAAATCAGGATGCTCGAACAACGGGCACGACGCGAGTAAACTTTTACACTTCTGATGTCAACGCACACTATATACAAGAACACGATATAATAGGAATACCACAATTCCCGTTCCGAGATGCACTTCTCTTGAATGACGAACAAGGACTGAATGTCTCTGAAACGTTTTATCAATAGGAAGACTCCTACCGGAAACAATAACGGCACAGTGTTGCCCCTATTTAATAAAAAAGGGCGCGATTAGGGTTGCCACCTTTATTTTGAAGAAAAATAGTACTTTTCTTTTTAAATCAAAAAAATATAGTACTTTTAGGAAATTGAGGAAAAAAAAATAGTACACATCTAGTTTCAATCATTATTTATTTTTCCATGATTATTTTTTATTACTTTTCGCTGGATAATGACGCGGAGTTAGTTACTAACTAACTAAGCCCCGTAAATATATGAATGAGTTTCGTTCAAACATGACTGGCCCGTTGGAGCAGTGGGTAGTGACCCTGCCTTGTGTACTAAACGAATTAGCTGAGAAGGGGGAAGTAACGATTGCATGGATTCCGGGGCATCGCGGCCATGCAGGGAACGAACAAGCTGACAAATTGGCAAGAAAGGGAGCTAGTCAAACATTCGTAGGACCAGAACCCTTTCTCCCAATTGCACATAAGATAATAAAGTGTGTGATAGAAAAAAGAATAGAAACAGAATCGAACAAAAGATGGAGAAACACAATGCTCAGACAAGCAAAGCTGTTTCTCAAATCGTTTGATACAAGGAAGTCTAAACAGCTGATGTCTCAGAGCAGGGAAAATGTAGCAATTGTAACAGGCATTACAACTGGGCACTGCCTGTTAAACAGACACCTGTCAATAATGAGAATAACAGAAGATGCTGCGTGCCCAGAGTGTGGAGATGAAGAAACGAGTCTTCACCTTATGGCTGAGTGCCCTATGTACTCGCTGGTAAGATGGGAGATACTAGGTAAGGATGAAATTGAAGTTGAGGATCTGACAAATATCTCCTTCAGAGATATTATCAGGTTCGTAAAAGCCACGGGTAGATTAGAGCAGGTGACACTGTCGGGACAGCAGTGAAACCCTTGTCCCAACATGGGGAAATGGGTGGAATAGTCCGGAATAGGAGCTGACCACCCGCCCTGCACCGACAGGCGTCCCCGAAATTAGATAGATAGATAGATAGACCCTGCCTTCAGCTCCGTGGGTCGCGGGTTCGATTACCGCCGAGGGCCAACATTTTCTGTAAATAAATTTATTGGTCTTTGAGCCTGGGTGTATATTTGTATTTAAGTATGTATTTAAAAAAATATATAAGTATATATTCACCAGTTGTCTGTCACCCATAACACAAGTATTAAGTTACTTACTTTGGGAACGGACGACCGTGTGTGTAAGTGTCCCATATATTTATTATTTATTATTATTATTCCCTATGCAGTGCTGCGGGTGCGTTCCATTCACAGATAATTAAAAAAAAAGCACAACAATTGCAATTAACGATAAAAATATAGAATTTTTCGTGCTATATTCTTTACAAGGTATAAAGCAGGGACCGCGAAGCATATAGCATTATAGTATATCCTTAGTGTTTTTATAGAACTGTAATAATATTGGGAAGTTTTATTTTTTAATTTTAAAATATAAGTAAAAATAAAACTAAAATAATAAAAATAAAACTTTTCCTTTTTAGTAATATTTATTGTGTATGCTTTATTGAAGTGTTGTATAATATCATATGTATATAATATTATATTCTATGTTTTAAGTGGTTATTTCTGAATAGTTTTTATTCTTTCTGCGAAAGACAATATGGATTATAGACATACTTTAATTATTTAACAGAAAGTTATTTGTTCAAGATACTTTAATATACTATCCCATTTAGTTATGCACATTTCAATTGGATTTTTTGTCTGAGTAACTGTGTCTGGTCAAGGCACTGCTACTGTTGTTGCAATGAATTCATTAATATCTGATACAATGCCTGATATTCCTCAAGTGAGTTAAAATGTTTCAAATATAAATCATTTTTGTTTGTAAACACAAAAATTGGCATGTGTATGTAATAAGTAACGGCCTGTTATCCACCCCAGCAGTGGGAACCATAAGCTTCCTCTATCCGTTTTTTGGAGAGAAGTATTGTAGCAAAGACCTACCATCGCGTTGCTCCAATGCGGATTGGTAGGTTACGCATATCCTTAGAATTCGCTAGAAGTATGCGGATTTCCTTACCATATTTTCCTTCACCGAAAAGCGTGTCATAAATTGCAATTGTCAATTAGACATGTGCCTACGCGGGGTATAAACCCATGATCGTCTTTACAGAGTCGCACGGCCTCACCGCTGAGCTATCACAGCTTGTTCCATATTTATTAAAATGTTTTTGCAATAATTTTCAGATGAATCTGGTCATTGCCAAAGAGAGTACTCATTGGGATGACGTCTAAGGGCTATATGCTGTTGGTGCTTTATGGGATGAAGCAGATGATTAGGTCAATTGATTTGACTAGATGAAGGCAAGTAAATATTTGATGTAAAGTATGTCAGTCTGTCCATTTCACTTTCAATTAAAACTGAAGCTTATGTGTCTAATGGGCTGACTGCCTAATCCGTTTGAGATATAACAAAAAATGTTTGGTACAATTTTTCCTCTATTATAGTGATGCAAAAAAGTGTGTGATATAAGAATAGCTTAAAAGACATATTAGTGATGATCATTGGAACTTTGTCACACATGCTTCTTAATTGTCACATACAATTCAGTATTTGGAAAGCATAATATTATTAGCCTGGTACTGCTAACAGTACAAAGTCAAAGATATTTAACATAACACAAAGATTGTCACAGATACCCCTTATATTTTATTATTTAAAAAAAATATTATTTATAATTATATTCTCTATTCTATACTTAAAATATAACTGTAGACAAAGTTATAGACACGTAAAAAATATTTTCCAGACACTATTTAAGACCAGTAGAAGCTAAAAATATATTTTTAAAATTTTAAATCTCTGTTATTTGTCAATGCATCATTCTCCTACCCTTATCCCACTCTAAATGGGGTAGGCACAACATGTTTTAAACATGGTATTACATGATTTGGTATCTTACGACCGGCCGCCTGCCCGACGTCAACTTACCTTAATCGGTTTTCGCGACACCTAGGTAAGTAATGAGGGTGGTCTATTCTACTCAGGGGATATCAATGCCAAGATTGTTAGACTACCTTTGCAAACTAATGTTCTATCTATACATTATTTAAGAATTACTTATTTATTACAGGTTAAATATGCTGCGAACTCTTCCGCCGGGAAGTGTCCACGAGCCCGATGATGCAGATGAACTTCAGTCGAATCATAATTATTTAGCCTCATTTATTGACATTAGTAATAAATAACATTTTCACAGCGCGAATGCTTTTATTCACTAACAATTTATTTTGCCGCCTGAACCTTTCGGAATTTTGGAATAAGGCTGTTTAATTCAACGTGCATATTTAAATCTTTCTCTCTTATTAAAAAAAATGCGTGAACAAAGAAGAGTGAGGTTTGAAGCTAAAGTAAGTGAAAACTTCGGAATATAAAATGTATCGTAATAGGTGCTATAAATATCTTAAAATAAATAAAGTAAAATATTCATTGTTTACGATTGTCATATAATTATCGGAAGCATAATCGATTGTCCTTTATTGCGTATCTGTCTTGAATATGCCGCGACATAAAAAACGCTTTGTTTGAATATTGAAAAAGGAATATGAAAATGATGAAATTATGAATTAAACGAAATGAAGATGAAATATGAACAAATTTTCAATTATTCATCATTTTCATATTACATGTTATATGATTAGGTATAAGAAATTGGTGGTATCCGGCTGAGTAGAATAGACCACCATCGTTACTTACCGAGGTGTCGTAAGAGGCGACTAAGGTAAGATGTCCCGCCGTGTTGTATCCAGCTGAATAGAATAGACCACCCTCATTTCTTACCGAGGTGGTATAAAAGGTAAATTGGCCCGACGTGTAGTATCCGGCTGAATAGAATAGATCAATTCCATTTCTTACCAGGATGTCGTAAAAGGTGACTAAGGTAAATTGACGTCAGGCAGATGGCCGATCATAATATAACCAAAACATGCAAGAACACGTTTAAAAATGATCTGATTATAAGATTTTTTTATTATATTTTATATTATATAGTCACTAAATATAAATAATAATTCAATTCCAGGTTTTGACAAGTACAAAGGTGGGCTAGACACGGTGCACGATCTAACCGGCCTCTATTCAGTATACACTAATTGGAGAAGCATTGAGATCATGTTCCACGTTTCAACACTTCTCCCCTATGAGAAACATGATGCTCAAAAATTACAGAGGAAACGCCACATCGGCAACGATATTGTGTGCGTCGTGTTCTTGGAAGCTGATAATACTGCATTTTCACCAGCCTGTATAAAGAGTCACTTCTTACATACGTTCATTTTAGGTAATATTCTTTTAACACCTTATTAAACTTGTGGTTCAATTAAAAATTAGATAAAATCAGATTTCCAATTCCTTTCATCCAAAAGTAATCGTGATCTCCGCTCATTTTATCTCCGTAAGCTTTCCACGCCTCATCATCGCACCACTTTTTGGTCAGATTCTTTCACTTCCGCCTTTAAGTTAAGTCCGCCTTTTGTACTTTTATGTTAATAGTGCAATAAAGACTTCAGTTTCTTCATAAGTGAGCGAATGAAGCCAAGATAAAAATTTTAACGTCAAAAACGTCATACGTGACGTACGCCGGACGACGATGTGGCCCAGCTTGATGAAGCATCTGAAACAAAAAAAAAAATAAATTTATTTATTACCAATGATCCATAGGTGTTAGTTACATAGTAGTTGGTTAGTTCTTCTTATAAAATATGTCAGTAAACCTTAATTCTAATCTTAATCGTTATATAAATAAGGACATTATATAGTACCTAAGCAACATTAAAACAACAAGAACTACAAAAGTAATAATAAAATTATTTTGCTATAATCCGCGAAGAAGTGAAATAGAAAATATATATAATGCTAAATGTAAGTGGACATTCGGTTATCATACCTCATACATGTAGGATTCGTAAAAACACATGCACAAACCTCCACCACCGCCACCACAATACACTATTCACTATCACAAACTCAACAATCGGTTCTCCCCGCAACCGAAGCATCATCAGGAGATATACTTTCTATTTTACTTCTTCGCGGATTATATATATATTTGTATTATGGATCTCTGCAAAGTAACGCCTAATTCTATAAATTATACAACAAGAACTGTTATTTTAACGTTGCTTAGGACCTAAGCAGTCTAATCCTAATAAGTAGCGAGTTCTACGGAACTCTACTTACAGCTTATTACAATAGGTACATTACATACAGCAGCGTGTGGTCAGTAACTATCTGGCTGACCAGCTGCCAGCCGCTGCCAGCAGTTCGGCCACGCATCCGCCAACTGCCATCGACCTCCGAAATGTGTCCGCTGCGTAGGCGGGCACATCAGCCAGGATTGCGACAGGACCCCGAAGAGGCCCCCAAGTGCGCCAAGTGTGGGAGGGCGCACGTGGCGCGTGGCGGTGTGTATATATTTGTGTGTATGTGTGGGAAGAAAAGAGCAGTGAACAGTTTCAGTTTAATTTATATATGAATTAGTATATTAACAGACAATTTTGAGGAAATTTTCAGTTTCTTCATAAGTGAGCGAATGAAGCCAAGAAAAAAATTTTAATTTACACGAGTAGTAGTTTAATGAGTAAATATTTAAAAGATTATTTGCTCTATTGTACATCAATTAAAACATTTAATTTATTATGTACTTGCTTTTATCCGCAACTTCGTCCGCGCGGACTGTAGACGACCCCTGTACGCAGTCGACTCACGAACACTGGTGTCTCAAACCGCCTGTGCCTGAAAAATTACATAATTTTCGGTTTATTAATTTTAATTAATTATGAAAACTTACTCTACAGTCTACAGTATGAAACTATCTTGAATTTTCAAATATTTCTGCAACAAAACGTCATACGTGACGTACGCCGGACGACGATGTGGCCCAGCTTGACGAAGCATCTGAAAAAAAAAATATAATAAATTTATTTATTACCAATGATCCATAGGTGTTAGTTACATAGTAGTTGGTTAGATCTTCTTATAAATTATGTCAGTAAACCTTAACTCTAATCTTAGTGGTTATAAAAATAAGGACATTATATAGTACCTTAGCAACATTAAAACAACAAGAACTGTTATTTTAACGTTGCTTAGGACCTATTGTACATTATACCTATGTATAATGTATCTATTCTAATAAGCTATAAGTAGCGAATTCTACGGAACTCTACTTACAGCTTATTACATTACATACAGCAGCGTGTGGTCAGTAACTATCTGGCTGACCAGCTGCCAGCCGCTGCCAGCAGTTCGGCCACGCATCCGCCAACTGCCATCGACCTCCGATATGTTCCGCTGCGTAGGCGGGCACATCAGCCAGGATTGCGACAGGACCCCGAAGAGGCCCCCAAGTGCGCCAACTGTGGGAGGGCGCACGTGGCGCGTGGCGGTGTGTATATATTTGTGTGTATGTGTGGGAAGAAAAGAGCAGTGAACAGTTTCAGTTTAATTTATATATGAATTAGTATATTAACAGACAATTTTGAGGAAATTTTCAGTTTCTTCATAAGTGAGCGAATGAAGCCAAGATAAAAATTTTAATTTATGCGAGTAGTAGTTTAATGAGTAAATATTTAAAAGATTATTTGCTCTATTGTACATCAATTAAAACATTTAATTTATTATGTTCTTGCTTTTATCCGCAACTTCGTCCGCGCGGACTGTAGACGACCCCTGTACGCAGTCGACTCACGAACACTGGTGTCTCAAACCGCCTGTGCCTGAAAAATTACATAATTTTCGGTTTATTAATTTTAATTAATTATGAAAACTTACTCTACAGTCTACAGTTTGAAACTATCTTGAATTTTCAAATATTTCTGCAACAAAACGTCATACGTGACGTAAGCCGGACGACGATGTGGCCCAGCTTGACGAAGCATCTGAAAAAAAAAAATATAATAAATTTATTTATTACCAATGATCCATAGGTGTTAGTTACATAGTAGTTGGTTAGATCTTCTTATAAATTATGTCAGTAAACCTTAACTCTAATCTTAGTGGTTATAAAAATAAGGACATTATATAGTACCTAAGCAACATTAAAACAACAAGAACTGTTATTTTAACGTTGCTTAGGACCTATTGTACATTATACCTATGTATAATGTATCTATTCTAATAAGCTATAAGTAGCGAATTCTACGGAACTCTACTTACAGCTTATTACATTACATACAGCAGCGTGTGGTCAGTAAATATCTGGCTGACCAGCTGCCAGCCGCTGCCAGCAGTTCGGCCACGCATCCGCCAACTGCCATCGACCTCCGATATGTTCCGCTGCGTAGGCGGGCACATCAGCCAGGATTGCGACAGGACCCCGAAGAGGCCCCCAAGTGCGCCAACTGTGGGAGGGCGCACGTGGCGCGTGGCGGTGTGTATATATTTGTGTGTATGTGTGGGAAGAAAAGAGCATTGAACAGTCTTAGTTTAAGTTATATATGAATTAGTATATTAACAGACAATTTTGAGGAGATTTTCAGTTTCTTCATAAGTGAGCGAATGAAGCCAAGATAAAAATTTTAACGTCAAAAACGTCATACGTGACGTACGCCGGACGACGATGTGGCCCAGCTTGATGAAGCATCTGAAACAAAAAAAAATAATAAATTTATTTATTACCAATGATCCATAGGTGTTAGTTACATAGTAGTTGGTTAGTTCTTCTTATAAAATATGTCAGTAAACCTTAATTCTAATCTTAATCGTTATATAAATAAGGACATTATATAGTACCTAAGCAACATTAAAACAACAAGAACTACAAAAGTAATAATAAAATTATTTTGCTATAATCCGCGAAGAAGTGAAATAGAAAATATATATAATGCTAAATGTAAGTCGACATTCGGTTATCACACCTCATACATGCAGGATTCGTAAAAACACATGCACAAACCTCCACCACCGCCACCACAATACACAATTCACTATCATAAACTCAACAATCGTTTCGCCCCGCAACCGAAGCATCATCAGGAGATATATTTTCTATTTTACTTCTTCGCGGATTATACAGGGTGTTTGGAAGGTCGATGCAAAGCTGCAAACAGGAGCTAGTATAGACTATTTAGAACCATTTAAACTGAACTTATGTTAGGCGAAGTGCGACTATTTTTTTTTATAAAATTTTAAAGATTTTTGAAGAAAAATCCGAAGTTATGTCATTATTTGCTAATAATCGGCCATTTTGAAGCCAAAGTCAATTATTTTTTATTTTATTTTATTAAACTAATGTGTAAACAGTGTAATAAAACATGATTAAGGTATCTGTGTTAAGAGATATTTTTTTTACAGATATTTGAAGTCAATCATTTCTTTTAAGATCAGAGAAAGCTGATTTTTGATGGCATTTAAAAAAAAAATAGATTGTGCTTTTTTAGTTCAAACATTTTATTAAATATGCCTGGTCATTGTTCTTTATTTTGAGGTATCAACTATGCGGATAGCCCGCAAATTATTGAAATTAAGATCTACAAACTAAATTGCGAGAGAAAATTAAAATTTATAGGCGAAGTAATTAAAACAAAATTTTAATGAAAGTCATTTATTTTTCGTGTTCAAAATGTCCGCCGCGGTTTCTAACACAAGCACGGGCCCGACTTCTCACTTCTGTTGTCGTTATCTTTAACTTCATTTCCACTTTCATCGTCGCGAACGCTGAATTAATTCTGTCAATTAATTCTTCTTTTGTGTTTATTTCCACATTTGTGTATACTAGCTCCTTAGCCCGACCCCACACGTAAAAGTCAAGCGGACTCAGGTCAGGTGAACGGGCGGGCCAAGGGATGGGCCCATCTCTGCCGATCCAGCTATTGGGGAAACAATTGTTTAAGTGCTCCCGTACATTTAATGTCCAATGCGCTGGACAACCATCTTGTTGAAAAATGAGCTCTCGGTCGCTAACGAATATCAAGGCCCCAGACTCCTCTACAAGCTCTGGAAGATCATTTTGCAGGAATTCTAAATAATTATTTCCATTTAAATTATCTGGTAAGAAATGAATTATCTGATCCACATACTAGCACGAGAAAAGTAGCACGAAATTTAAACATTTGTCATTGGAAGGTGTGGAATACAATGCACAAAAACAACAAGTACCCGTTTCATGGTACGGGTGTTCAAGGTCTTGAAGAGCGAGATCCTCAGAGTAGGATTCAGTTTTGTCGTTTTCTTCTCAACTCAGACATTGAAGATGCATGGTTCCTGAAGTCAATCTTGTGGACAGATGAAAGTAAATTTTCAAGGGAAGGCATTATTAATTTCCATAACCTTCATCTATGGGCTGAAAAACATAATAATCTACATTGGAAAACGCAAAAATCATTCCAAAAGAAATTCTCGGTCAATGTGTGGGCCGGAGTTATTGGCAAAATTTTGATTGGGCCTCATTTCTTACCAGATAATTTAAATGGAAATAATTATTTAGAATTCCTGCAAAATGATCTTCCAGAGCTTGTAGAGGAGTCTGGGGCCTTGATATTCGTTAGCGACCGAGAGCTCATTTTTCAACAAGATGGTTGTCCAGCGCATTGGACATTAAATGTACGGGAGCACTTAAACAATTGTTTCCCCAATAGCTGGATCGGCAGAGATGGGCCCATCCCTTGGCCCGCCCGTTCACCTGACCTGAGTCCGCTTGACTTTTACGTGTGGGGTCGGGCTAAGGAGCTAGTATACACAAATGTGGAAATAAACACAAAAGAAGAATTAATTGACAGAATTAATTCAGCGTTCGCGACGATGAAAGTGGAAATGAAGTTAAAGATAACGACAACAGAAGTGAGAAGTCGGGCCCGTGCTTGTGTTAGAAACCGCGACGGACATTTTGAACACGAAAAATAAATGACTTTCATTAAAATTTTGTTTTAATTACTTCGCCTATAAATTTTAATTTTCTCTCGCAATTTAGTTTGTAGATCTTAATTTCAATAATTTGCGGGCTATCCGCATAGTTGATACCTCAAAATAAAGAACAATGACCAGGCATATTTAATAAAATGTTTGAACTAAAAAAGCACAATCTATTTTTTTTTAAATGCCATCAAAAATCAGCTTTCTCTGATCTTAAAAGAAATGATTGACTTCAAATATCTGTAAAAAAAATATCTCTTAACACAGATACCTTAATCATGTTTTATAACACTGTTTACACATTATTTTAATAAAATAAAATAAAAAATAATTGACTTTGGCTTCAAAATGGCCGATTATTAGCAAATAATGACATAACTTCGGATTTTTCTTCAAAAATCTTTAAAATTTTATAAAAAAAAATAGTCGCACTTCGCCTAACATAAGTTCAGTTTAAATGGTTCTAAATAGTCTATACTAGCTCCTGTTTGCAGCTTTGTATCGACCTTCCAAACACCCTGTATATATATTTGTATTATGGATCTCTGCAAAGTAACGCCTAATTCTATGAATTATACAACAAGAACTGTTATTTTAACGTTGCTTAGGACCTATTGTACATTATACCTATGTATAATGTATCTATTCTAATAAGCTATAAGTAGCGAGTTCTACGGAACTCTACTTACAGCTTATTACAATAGGTACATTACATACAGCAGCGTGTGGTCAGTAACTAGATTTTCAGTTTCTTCATAAGTGAGCGAATGAAGCCAAGATAAAAATTTTAATTTACACGAGTAGTAGTTTAATGAGTAAATATTTAAAAGATTATTTGCTCTATTGTACATCAATTAAAACATTTAATTTATTATGTACTTGCTTTTATCCGCAACTTCGTCGGCGCGGACTGTAGACGACCCCTGTACGCAGTCGACTCACGAACACTGGTGTCTCAAACCGGCTGTGCCTGAAAAATTACATAATTTTCGGTTTATTAATTTTAATTAATTATGAAAACTTACTCTACAGTCTACAGTATGAAACTATCTTGAATTTTCAAATATTTCTGCAACAAAACGTCATACGTGACGTACGCCGGACGACGATGTGGCCCAGCTTGACGAAGCATCTGAAAAAAAAATATAATAAATATATTTATTACCAATGATCCATAGGTGTTAGTTACATACTAGTTGGTTAGATCTTCTTATAAATTGTGTCAGTAAACCTTAACTCTGATCTTAATGGTTATAAAAATAAGGACATTATATAGTACCTAAGCAACATTAAAACAACAAGAACTGTTATTTTAACGTTGCTTAGGACCAATTGTACATTATACCTGTGTATAATGTATCTATTCTAATAAGCTATAAGTAGCGAGTTTTACGGAACTCTACTTACAGCTTATTACAATAGGTACATACAGCAGCGTGTGGTCAGTAACTATCTGGCTGACCAGCTGCCAGCAGTTCGGCCACGCATCCGCCAACTGCCATCGACCTCCGAAATGGGTCCGCTGCGTAGGCGGGCACATCAGCCAGGATTGCGACAGGCCCCCGAAGAGGCCCCCAAGTGCGCCAACTGTGGGAGGGCGCACGTGGCGCGTGGCGGTGTGTATATATTTGTGTGTATGTGTGGGAAGGAAAGAGCAATGAACAGTTTCAGTTTAAGTTATATATGAATTAGTATATTAACAGACAATTTTGAGGAGATTTTCAGTTTCTTTATAAGTGAGCGAATGAAGCCAAGAAAAAATTTTAATTTACACGAGTAGTAGTTTAATGAGTAAATATTTAAAAGATTATTTGCTCTATTGTACATCAATGAAAACATTTAATTTATTATGTACTTGCTTTTATCCGCAACTTCGTCCGCGCGGACTGTAGACGACCCCTGTACGCAGTCGACTCACGAACACTGGTGTCTCAAACAGGCTGTGCCTGAAAAATTACATAATTTTCGGTTTATTAATTTTAATTAATTATGAAAACTTACTCTACAGTCTACAGTATGAAACTATCTTGAATTTTCAAATATTTCTGCAACAAAAACGTCATACGTGACGTAGCCGGACGACGATGTGGCCCAGCTTGATGAAGCATCTGAAACAAAAAAAAATATAATAAATTTATTTATTATCAATGATCCATAGGTGTAAGTTACATAGTAGTTGGTTAGTTCTTCTTATAAAATATGTCAGTAAACCTTGACTCTTATCTTAATCGTTATATAAATAAGGACATTATATAGTACCTAAGCAACATTAAAACAACAAGAACTACAAAAGTAATAATAAAATTATTTTGCTATAATCCGCGAAGAAGTAAAATAGAAAATATATAAAATGTAAGTGGACATTCGGTTATTATACCTGATACATGCAGGATTCGTAAAAACACATGCATAAACCTCCACCACCGCCACCACAATACACAAGCACTATATATGTTCACTATCACAAACTCAACAATCGTTTCGCCCCGCAATCGAAGCATCATCAGGAGATATATTTTCTATTTTACTTCTTCGCGGATTATATATATATTTGTATTATGGATCTCTGCAAAGTAACGCCTAATTCTATAAATTATACAACAAGAACTGTTATTTTAACGTTGCTTAGGACCTATTGTACATTATACCTATGTATAATGTATCTATTCTAATAAGCTATAAGTAGCGAGTTCTACGGAACTCTACTTACAGCTTATTACAATAGGTACATTACATACAGCAGCGTGTGGTCAGTAACTATCTGGCTGACCAGCTGCCAGCCGCTGCCAGCAGTTCGGCCACGCATCCGCCAACTGCCATCGACCTCCGAAATGGGTCCGCTGCGTAGGCGGGCACATCAGCCAGGATTGCGACAGGACCCCGAAGAGGCCCCCAAGTGCGCCAACTGTGGGAGGGCGCACGTGGCGCGTGGCGGTGTGTATATATTTGTGTGTATGAGTGGGAAGGAAAGAGCAATGAACAGTTTCAGTTTAAGTTATATATGAATTAGTATATTAACAGACAATTTTGAGGAGATTTTCAGTTTCTTCATAAGTGAGCGAATGAAGCCAAGATAAAAATTTTAATTTACACGAGTAGTAGTTTAATGAGTAAATATTTAAAAGATTATTTGCTCTATTGTACATCAATGAAAACATTTAATTTATTATGTACTTGCTTTTATCCGCAACTTCGTCCACGCGGACTGTAGACGACCCCTGTACGCAGTCGACTCACGAACACTGGTGTCTCAAACCCGCTGTGCCTGAAAAATTACATAATTTTCGGTTTATTAATTTTAATTAATTATGAAAACTTACTCTACAGTCTACAGTATGAAACTATCTTGAATTTTCAAATATTTCTGCAACAAAACGTCATACGTGACGTACGCCGGACGACGATGAAGCCCAGCTTGACGAAGCATCTGAAAAAAAATATAATAAATTTATTTATTACCAATGATCCATAGGTGTTAGTTACATACTAGTTGGTTAGATCTTCTTATAAATTATGTCAGTAAACCTTAACTCTAATCTTAGTGGTTATAAATATATGGACATTATATAGTACCTAAGCAACATTAAAACAACAAGAACTGTTATGTTAACGTTGCTTAGGACCAATTGTACATTATACCTATGTATAATGTATCTATTCTAATAAGCTATAAGTAGCGAGTTCTACGGAACTCTACTTACAGCTTATTACAATAGGTACATTACATACAGCAGCGTGTGGTCAGTAACTATCTGGCTGACCAGCTGCCAGCCGCTGCCAGCAGTTCGGCCACGCATCCGCCAACTGCCATCGACCTCCGAAATGGGTCCGCTGCGTAGGCGGGCACATCAGCCAGGATTGCGACAGGCCCCCAAAGAGGCCCCCTAGTGCGCCAACTGTGGGAGGGCGCACGTGGCGCGTGGCGGTGTGTATATATTTGTGTGTATGTGTGGGAAGGAAAGAGCAATGAACAGTTTCTGTTTAAGTTATAAATGAATTAGTATATTAACAGACAATTTTGAGGAGATTTTCAGTTTCTTCATAAGTGAGCGAATGAAGCCAAGATAAAAATTTTAATTTACACGAGTAGTAGTTTAATGAGTAAATATTTAAAAGATTATTTGCTCTATTGTACATCAATTAAAACATTTAATTTATTATGTACTTGCTTTTATCCGCAACTTCGTCGGCGCGGACTGTAGACGACCCCTGTACGCAGTCGACTCACGAACACTGGTGTCTCAAACCGGCTGTGCCTGAAAAATTACATAATTTTCGGTTTATTAATTTTAATTAATTATGAAAACTTACTCTACAGTCTACAGTATGAAACTATCTTGAATTTTCAAATATTTCTGCAACAAAACGTCATACGTGACGTACGCCGGACGACGATGTGGCCCAGCTTGACGAAGCATCTGAAAAAAAAATATAATAAATATATTTATTACCAATGATCCATAGGTGTTAGTTACATACTAGTTGGTTAGATCTTCTTATAAATTGTGTCAGTAAACCTTAACTCTGATCTTAATGGTTATAAAAATAAGGACATTATATAGTACCTAAGCAACATTAAAACAACAAGAACTGTTATTTTAACGTTGCTTAGGACCAATTGTACATTATACCTGTGTATAATGTATCTATTCTAATAAGCTATAAGTAGCGAGTTTTACGGAACTCTACTTACAGCTTATTACAATAGGTACATACAGCAGCGTGTGGTCAGTAACTATCTGGCTGACCAGCTGCCAGCAGTTCGGCCACGCATCCGCCAACTGCCATCGACCTCCGAAATGGGTCCGCTGCGTAGGCGGGCACATCAGCCAGGATTGCGACAGGCCCCCGAAGAGGCCCCCAAGTGCGCCAACTGTGGGAGGGCGCACGTGGCGCGTGGCGGTGTGTATATATTTGTGTGTATGTGTGGGAAGGAAAGAGCAATGAACAGTTTCAGTTTAAGTTATATATGAATTAGTATATTAACAGACAATTTTGAGGAGATTTTCAGTTTCTTTATAAGTGAGCGAATGAAGCCAAGAAAAAATTTTAATTTACACGAGTAGTAGTTTAATGAGTAAATATTTAAAAGATTATTTGCTCTATTGTACATCAATGAAAACATTTAATTTATTATGTACTTGCTTTTATCCGCAACTTCGTCCGCGCGGACTGTAGACGACCCCTGTACGCAGTCGACTCACGAACACTGGTGTCTCAAACAGGCTGTGCCTGAAAAATTACATAATTTTCGGTTTATTAATTTTAATTAATTATGAAAACTTACTCTACAGTCTACAGTATGAAACTATCTTGAATTTTCAAATATTTCTGCAACAAAAACGTCATACGTGACGTAGCCGGACGACGATGTGGCCCAGCTTGATGAAGCATCTGAAACAAAAAAAAATATAATAAATTTATTTATTATCAATGATCCATAGGTGTAAGTTACATAGTAGTTGGTTAGTTCTTCTTATAAAATATGTCAGTAAACCTTGACTCTTATCTTAATCGTTATATAAATAAGGACATTATATAGTACCTAAGCAACATTAAAACAACAAGAACTACAAAAGTAATAATAAAATTATTTTGCTATAATCCGCGAAGAAGTAAAATAGAAAATATATAAAATGTAAGTGGACATTCGGTTATTATACCTGATACATGCAGGATTCGTAAAAACACATGCATAAACCTCCACCACCGCCACCACAATACACAAGCACTATATATGTTCACTATCACAAACTCAACAATCGTTTCGCCCCGCAATCGAAGCATCATCAGGAGATATATTTTCTATTTTACTTCTTCGCGGATTATATATATATTTGTATTATGGATCTCTGCAAAGTAACGCCTAATTCTATAAATTATACAACAAGAACTGTTATTTTAACGTTGCTTAGGACCTATTGTACATTATACCTATGTATAATGTATCTATTCTAATAAGCTATAAGTAGCGAGTTCTACGGAACTCTACTTACAGCTTATTACAATAGGTACATTACATACAGCAGCGTGTGGTCAGTAACTATCTGGCTGACCAGCTGCCAGCCGCTGCCAGCAGTTCGGCCACGCATCCGCCAACTGCCATCGACCTCCGAAATGGGTCCGCTGCGTAGGCGGGCACATCAGCCAGGATTGCGACAGGACCCCGAAGAGGCCCCCAAGTGCGCCAACTGTGGGAGGGCGCACGTGGCGCGTGGCGGTGTGTATATATTTGTGTGTATGAGTGGGAAGGAAAGAGCAATGAACAGTTTCAGTTTAAGTTATATATGAATTAGTATATTAACAGACAATTTTGAGGAGATTTTCAGTTTCTTCATAAGTGAGCGAATGAAGCCAAGATAAAAATTTTAATTTACACGAGTAGTAGTTTAATGAGTAAATATTTAAAAGATTATTTGCTCTATTGTACATCAATGAAAACATTTAATTTATTATGTACTTGCTTTTATCCGCAACTTCGTCCGCGCGGACTGTAGACGACCCCTGTACGCAGTCGACTCACGAACACTGGTGTCTCAAACAGGCTGTGCCTGAAAAATTACATAATTTTCGGTTTATTAATTTTAATTAATTATGAAAACTTACTCTACAGTCTACAGTATTAAACTATCTTGAATTTTCAAATATTTCTGCAACAAAACGTCATACGTGACGTACGCCGGACGACGATGTGGCCCAGCTTGACGAAGCATCTGAAAAAAAAATATAATAAATTTATTTATTACCAATGATCCATAGGTCTTAGTTACATACTAGTTGGTTAGATATTCTTATAAATTATGGCAGTAAACCTTAACTCTAATCTTAGTGGTTATAAAAATAAGGACATTATATAGTACCTAAGCAACATTAAAACAACAAGAACTGTTATTTTAACGTTGCTTAGGACCAATTGTACATTATACCTGTGTATAATGTATCTATTCTAATAAGCTATAAGTAGCGAGTTTTACGGAACTCTACTTACAGCTTATTACAATAGGTACATACAGCAGCGTGTGGTCAGTAACTATCTGGCTGACCAGCTGCAAGCCGCTGCCAGCAGTTCGGCCACGCATCCGCCAACTGCCATCGACCTCCGAAATGTGTCCGCTGCGTAGGCGGGCACATCAGCCAGGATTGCGACAGGACCCCGAAGAGGCCCCCAAGTGCGCCAACTGTGGGAGGGCGCACGTGGCGCGTGGCGGTGTGTATATATTTGTGTGTATGTGTGGGAAGGAAAGAGCAATGAACAGTTTCTGTATAAGTTATATATGAATTAGTTTATTAACAGACAATTTTGAGGAGATTTTCAGTTTCTTCATAAGTGAGCAAATGAAGCCAAGATAAAAATTTTAATTTACACGAGTAGTAGTTTAATGAGTAAATATTTAAAAGATTATTTGCTCTATTGTACATCAATGAAAACATTTAATTTATTATGTACTTGCTTTTATCCGCAACTTCGTCCGCGCGGACTGTAGACGACCCCTGTACGCAGTCGACTCACGAACACTGGTGTCTCAAACCCGCTGTGCCTGAAAAATTACATAATTTTCGGTTTATTAATTTTAATTAATTATGAAAACTTACTCTACAGTCTACAGTATGAAACTATCTTGAATTTTCAAATATTTCTGCAACAAAACGTCATACGTGACGTACGCCGGACGACGATGAAGCCCAGCTTGACGAAGCATCTGAAAAAAAATATAATAAATTTATTTATTACCAATGATCCATAGGTGTTAGTTACATACTAGTTGGTTAGATCTTCTTATAAATTATGTCAGTAAACCTTAACTCTAATCTTAGTGGTTATAAATATATGGACATTATATAGTACCTAAGCAACATTAAAACAACAAGAACTGTTATGTTAACGTTGCTTAGGACCAATTGTACATTATACCTATGTATAATGTATCTATTCTAATAAGCTATAAGTAGCGAGTTCTACGGAACTCTACTTACAGCTTATTACAATAGGTACATTACATACAGCAGCGTGTGGTCAGTAACTATCTGGCTGACCAGCTGCCAGCCGCTGCCAGCAGTTCGGCCACGCATCCGCCAACTGCCATCGACCTCCGAAATGGGTCCGCTGCGTAGGCGGGCACCTCAGCCAGGATTGCGACAGGCACCCAAAGAGGCCCCCTAGTGCGCCAACTGTGGGAGGGCGCACGTGGCGCGTGGCAGTGTGTATATATTTGTGTGTATGTGTGGGAAGGAAAGAGCAATGAACAGTTTCAGTTTAAGTTATATATGAATTAGTTTATTAACAGACAATTTTAGGAAGATTTTCAGTTTCTTCATAAGTGAGCGAATGAAGCCAAGAAAAAATTTTAATTTATGCGAGTAGTAGTTTAATGAGTAAATATTTAAAAGATTATTCGCTCTATTGAACATCAATTAAAACATTTAATTTATTATGTACTTGCTTTTATCCGCAACTTCGTCCGCGCGGACTCTAGACGACCCCTGTACGCACGCACTCGACTCACGAACACTGGTGTCTCAAACCGGCTGTGCCTGAAAAATTACATAATTTTCGGTTTATTAATTTTAATTAATTATGAAAACTTACTCTACAGTCTACAGTATGAAACTATCTTGAATTTTCAAATATTTCTGCAACAAAACGTCATACGTGACGTACGCCGGACGACGATGTGGCCCAGCTTGATGAAGCATCTGAAACAAAAAAAATATATAATAAATTTATTTATTACCAATGATCCATAGGTGTTAGTTACATAGTAGTTGGTTAGTTCTTCTATAAAATATGTCAGTAAACCTTAAATCTAATCTTAATCGTTATATAAATAAGGACATTGTATAGTACCTATTTTTTAAAATCCTTAGTTAAAATTTGCAAAGACTAATACAACTGGCAATATTCATTATATCAATAAAATAATTCCTGAAGTCAAAAACTCACAACCAGTGTTGCCATCTTAGTGGATTTTCCACTAAAACTGGTGGTTTTAACTACCCACTTAGTGGCCAAATATCGCGTTTAATGGCTAGTGGTTTTTTTTGGTGGTCTTGGTAAAATATATTAGCAGTTAAAAAGTTAGATTTACTTACATTTTACGATGATTTTTATATATCTGTTCGTTTTCCTTTTTTAATTTATATACATTGGTGTACAAGCTTAAATCCGCTGTTTGTTCATAGTTGGTGTTAAATGTTAAATTCATATGTTCATCATATGAATCGCATATGACCATGCCATATTTTTATTTTTAAGAGTACGACCTTGGTCAACAATATTGAGTCAACATTATTTGTCATTTCATACAAAATCATGAGAATCCTAAACAAAAAAACCGTGGTTCCATCCCGGCCGACCTTCAACATCCACTCCAAGACGGAATCACTTCAGGCGGAGGACGCTGCTGCGCGTATGGTGCCAGCGGGGCATAATTATCTATTATGAAGTGTTGAAATCTGTGGAAACTATTGAAGTGCACCGTTACCACCGATAGATAATAAAATTGTGAGGTGCTATGAAGGAAAAATGGCCAGAATATAAGCTAATTTTCCTCCATGACAATGCTCCGTCACACGCATCAAAAAAGGTTCAAAATTACTTAGAGACGCTCAACTGTTAGATCCTACTCCATACCGCTTATTCACCAGAACTGGCCGCATCCGACTATCATCTGTTTTCGTCGGTGTGCCATTTGCTCGCCGAGCAGCAGTTCGATTCTTACGCGAGTCGTCCAAACTTGGCTCGAAAAGTGGTTTCCCTCGAAAAACGAACAATTTTTTTTGGTATGTTATCCATATATTACCTGAGAGATGACAAAAATGAATGAATTTTGGATGTAGTTATCTTTTTCCTTCCTATGAAAAAATGGTTTTTTTTTTAAATAAAAAAAGCGGATTTCAGCTTGTATACCTGGTAGATTTTTACTTTGCTTGAGTAGGCATAACTCATCGGCAAGAATTAGTCGTCTACGTTTCTCTACACGCGAGTATTTTCCACCTAATATTTTTCTAAACTTATACTTTATACGCGGGGATTTCTCACTTCATATTTTTTCTGAATACTTATACTTAGAAGTTAGAAAGGTTCATTGTTCAGTAACGCTTATGGGCTCATCATTATTAATTTTGGTTTGTATTAACTGAGCGAATTTATTAACGCGTAACTATGCAAAAATCACAATATCGCAGCGGGATTCTTGGCTCATAGGTATCTGAATTACTAAGGGTCGAGTAGCGAAATGTAAATTTTGAATTTTGTGATATTAATTTGTTAATTTCTGAATAAGTAATAATAAAGGAAACTAATTATTTGTACATTTATTTTCTTTCATAACAAAGAATATTGTTTTAGTGGAAAATTTAGCGGTTAGCGGTCATTTAGAGTGTAAAATGTCTGTTTGTTAGTGGTTTTCTGGTGGTTTTGAAAGTTGAATCTAGTGGGAAGCTTATTGAACTGTTGGCAACACTGCTCACAACACTAGAGAAAGAAAAGTATCGCAAAAGTATTGGTAGTGAATAGAATCCACTGGATTAAATTAAATATAAACCAATTTTTAAAATCGCAGCTAACTAAAAAAATATAAGTTAATAAAGTGAGCCATTCAATATGTAAAACTATGTTGTACATAAACAAAAAATGCTATCTGTTACAGAAAAAAACTAGTATTTGATTAAAAATGTACTGAAAATTTTATCCGTAATGTATGTTAAAAGACCGCAATGAAAAGAAAATGTTTTAAATAAAAACCAATCGTGGTTTAAATAATGAATTTAATGCGCAAATTGCGTGGGGCGTCCGCCTCATCATCGGCGGAGCCTGCCGAGGCATCAAGTTCGGCTTCTCATGTCCAGCTTGGTTTAATGCATCTCAAAAAACTGTTCGCGGAATATACTCATCCCCCACAAGCATTAACAGAAGCGGAGAAAGACGATAAATTGTATAACATGCTACCTCTATTTTGTAAGGTATGAGAATTGTTCATACTTTGAGAATATTTTTAATATGTTAAATTTCTTTGTTTTTAAAAATATTTTAATTTTTTTTCAAATCATGTATCAACAGTTTTATTATAAATATGCAATGTTGAGGCTGATATCAAGAGTACTTGGAAAATTTATCAAAATAGAAAAGTTGAATCTTATCTCTATAACTTAAGATTTGTGTAAATTTTCGCAAAGCAAAAAACTTCAACATTTAAGTTTAAATACTGCTTTCCTAGAAGGTTGTATTTATGTTGGGTATGGTTCTTTTAAATAGAGACTTGCTGATATAATAGTATTGATTTACTTATTATCAATAAACAAAGTAGTTGTCTATTTTTATATTTATCATCTTGAGCCTACTATATGATAGAATAATGTCTATGAAGACTAGACAATAAGACTAAGTGATTAATACTTACAAAATCAGATATTCCTAATTCCACCTCTTTTATGGTACAAATTACTACTACAATTATGTTCTAATACTTACAATGGGTCATTTAATGGACTGGAAAGAAAACCTAACTATTTAATCTAATGAATTTTTTTTAATATTTTATATAGATTATCATTTTTATAAAAAAAAATTGTATTTATATAGATTATTTAATTGTTATAAAAAGTGTTTTTTTTTGTATTTGAGAAACATATAGTCCTCTAAAATTTGAACTAAATAAAAGTTCTCTTAACCTACTTGTCTCTAATGTCTTCGTCTTTCTAGCTATTTTGAGAAAAACAAATTATTAAATTGTAATAATTTTTAAGTCTCATATGGCAATATTTATGACCTACTTGGTGGTGAAATTGGTACTTGTTTCAAAATTTGTTTGCATATGTTAAATATTTTTTTAACATTATAATGATTTTTTTTCAATAACAAATTTTTAAGTATAATATTGTCAAACAAGCAGTTTAGTTTCTTTTTAATAGGCAATCTAGAGAAATTGAGCTAAAAGGAAATTGCGGATTTCATTAGTGTTTTTCTTGTAACATACACAAGTGTTATTTTTTTATAATGAAAATTAAGTTTTACCTTGAGGTTTGAGCATTTAAGCTCATGATAAACAAAAGTAATAATAAAATTATTTTGCTATAATCCGCGATGAAGTAAAATAGAAAATATATATAATGCTTAATGCAGAGTGGACAATCGGTTATCATACCTGATACATGCAGGAGTCGTAAAAAACACATGCACACACCTCCACCACCGCCACCGTGATACACAAGCACTATATACGTTCACTATCACAAACTCAACAATCGTTTCGCCCCGCAACCGAAGCATCGTCAGGAGATAGACTCCACGACCAAAATCGCAAAGCCAATTGCGATTTTGGTCGTGGAGTCTATCTCATTAAGCATTATATATATTTTCTATTTTACTTCATCGCGGATTATAGCAAAATAATTTTATTATTACTTTTGTATTATGGATCTCCGCAAAGTAACGCCTAATTCTATAAATTACTCATGATAAACATTATATCGTCTAATAAATAAATTTGTAAGAAATAAAGATTAATAAAATAAATATATATCAACATAATGTGAAATTTGATGCTGAGATGACTACTGTTAAACTATAAAAAATACTATATGCAGGTTTTTGGTACAAGTCCATCAAGTGATATGAATGAAAAATTTTGGGACATCCTCTCTTTTTGTCAACAAGTATCAAAACTGATGGTGTCAGAAATAAGGAAGAGAGCCAGTAATCAAAGCACCGAGGCAGCTAGCTGTGCTATAGCAAAATTCCTAGAGATAGAAAATTCAGAAGAGTCAAGTAATGGATGGATGTTATTATCTACTTTGAATCTCTTAGCAGCTGGAGACCAATCACTAATACAGGTAGTAGGCATTATCTTAGATAAAAGAAGCTCCATAGATTTTAAATGGATTACGTAATGTAGGAGGTTCTATGTTAATGTAATATCTTTATATTAATCAAAATAATTGTTTTACCCTTTAAAAATTAAGAGTTATAAATGCTTAAATGCTTTTCTAATATTAACCGTGAAATACTTTCAAAGTAAATTATACAAGTCACTATAAAAAAAAGATATTTACTTAGGGAAACTAGAGAGAGAGATATATATATATATATAATTTTTTACCATTAACCCGTAGATAAACCCAGACGGCTAAAGTTTATTATGTTCATCATATTAACATATTATACACTTTGTTGTGAATTCTCTGTGTATCAGAAAAATTAGCAAAAATCTGTTCATTAGTTTTTGAGTTTTTCCTGAACAGAGAGACAAACATCACATGTGATGACTGTGACTATAAACGATTATTAAGAAATTTTTAAACAAATTATAATATATGTACCAGAAATGTACATATAAAATGATTTGAAACTAAAATAATCTTCATAATCCCCAAAGATTTTAATAAATAAATATAGGTTCATGACATTGTTTATCAACAATTCTCTTGCATTGATCTTATAAATTGGTTCAATGTCAGTCATCAATAAGCACAACAAATTGTTTAATTTCTCTAGGTCATGACCACTGCAGCTATACCGTCAACATTAGTCAAATGTTTGTACCTGTTTTTTGATCTACCAGAGATACCTCAATCTGAGGCTGATGTTCAGGATGGTAACAGTGAATTTACTCCTAGGGAAAGGCGGATACTATTACAAAAGATTTTTGTTCAAGTATGTGATTAATTTATATGATATATCTTCTAAAGATTTAAAATAATTTTTATGTTCATAAGTGTCCTATGTAATTTGCTTGAGTGATATAACAGTTTCAATGGTGAAAGTGTTTAAATAGATAATAAGGTAACTTATAGAATTAGGCGTTACTTTGCGGAGATCCATGTATCAGGTATGATAACCGATTGTCCATTCTACATTTAGCATTACCTATACGTATTTTCTATTTTACTGCATCGCTGATTATAGCAAAATAATTTTATTATTACTTTTGTAGATAAAATAGTACAAAAATATTTCGACATATTTTAGCTACATATATTAAGTATACTTCTCTTTGCCCTTTGAGGATATAAGTAATATCATACAAAAATTAGCGGACTTTGTTTTGACAGTTAAAATATATGCCTAAACTTTAAATGGAATTCTTTGTGTAGGATTTGGCTAAACAAGCACATAGAGAAGAGAAGTTGAAAATCCATATACATTGACATGAAAAGGGCATATAGATAACACTTTTGGCTTTATGTCTACAGAAATTCATTCTTTGTAATAGATATCTTGATCTTAAAATAACTTAACAACATGTGGGCTGTTCAAAGTAGGGGTCGAGCACAAGGCATGTACTGATTAAATTATATTTAGCATTTACCATTGTAGGTTCTAGTCAGATTATGTAGTCACCCATTTCCATGTGAAGAATTAGCAAGGAAAGACGACTTAAGCTTATTATTTTCTGCTATAACATCGTGGTGTGCGCCACACAATATGATGTGGAGGAAGTCAGCAGCTGAAGTTTTGATGACTTTATCAAGACATGGCTTAACACAATCAGTTGTCCAGTATATACATAGTGAGTATGCTTTCTTTCGTCGTTAAAGCTGTGATAGCCCAGTGGTGTGACCGTGCGACTCTTTCGGAAGGGTCACGGGTTCAAACCCCGGCAGGCACCAATGAGTTTTTCTATTAAAACTTATGTGTCTAATTGATAATTGTAATTTATCACACGCTTTTCAGTGAAGGAAAACATCGTGAGGATACCTGCATATCACTAGAGAAATCTGGGGATAAGTGTAACCTACCAATCTGCATTGGAGCAGCGTGGTAGGTCTTAGCTCCAATCCTTCTCTCTAAAAATGGAGAGAGGAGGCTTTTGCCCAGCAGTGGGATTGTAACATACCTTTACTTTTATACTTTTGTTTGAAATTTTTTTTATGTACTGTTTGCGCCAATAAGTCTTTTATTTTTATTCATTTGGTAGGTGTTTCTATATTTGTGTAAAATTTTATTGCCAATTATTTCCACTAATATTAATATTTTCAGATTTGTTCTACTTTTGAATATTCTGTAATATTATTGTATAAGCATCATTTGAATGATATATATGATATACCTATATTACAATAATAAAACCATTGATTATCTTCCTTCATCAATGGTTAAACAAGTAAAGCCATGAATAAAGATAAAAAAGATCTACTTGTAACGATCCATATGAATCATAAATCATACAGTATCTTTATATGGCATAACAATGGTTAGAAAATAATGTTTGTTTATATGTAACACCATGTCTATAACAAAAGAGCCTGATGTCTTAATTAGCACTTTAAAGTATGTAAATAAGTACACAAACAGATCTGTCAAGGCTACCTATGCTAATAAAGAGTACATGTGGTGACAAAATGCATTGAATAGTATTTATCTACTCTGATACTATAATACAAAATTATAAAACTAAAACCAAAATCCTTATGACAAACATTACGTACAGGCCAAAAATAAAAAATTAAAAAGTTTTATTACTATACAGGTCTAGTATGTCAAATTCAAATTCAAAATATTCTTTATTCAAATAAACTTGTAAACAAGTGCTTTTGAATCGTCAACTATACTGCTGGTTCGGAAAGCTGTTCCTACCAAGAAGAGCCAGCAAGAAACTCGGCGGTTGCTCTTTTAAAAATATAATTCTTAATATTATTTACATTAAGTCGTTACTGTCTTGTACAGGTTCGAAGAGAGCTATATCCACACATTCTTATCTTCTAAATAATCTTCAAGAGTATAGTAGGCTTTCTGTATCAGCCTCTTTTTAAGTGTTTTTTTTTTTTTTTATACAGGAAAAAACCCCTTATGGGTACCGCCGCCCGACGGGGACAGGCGGCGGTTATGTCGGACTCGCACCGACTAAAACGACCTGTGTGCTCCACCACGCTGCCGATGGCAAGGACAGGGTATCATTGTACATATTGCCCCCATCCCGCCGACAGCTCTGATCCCAGAGAACAAACACCTCCGGGTAGGGGCCCCTCGAAAGAGAAGCCCCCCTCCGCTAACCGGTGCATCGGGAGCACCAGATGCACCGACCGCCTCGGGGACCTGTAAGCCAGGTGTCCGATGTGCCCCGTTCGGAACACCCGAAGGTCCCCAGTTAGGGCGGCAGACGATGGGCTTGGGCGAGTCACTAACACCTGGACTCACCAGCAGCAGATTGGATCCAGAACGACAGTTCGTGGAACCGTTCCGCCGCCTCCCTCCGCCCCCCTCTGCAGAGCAAAGGGAGGCCATCGCTGCCCACGATCGCTCCCTGCCCACCGTGTTATCTGATCACGGTCGACAGGGAGAGACCGCGCCCCAAGTAGGGGCCCCAACGCCTTGGTGGGCGTTTCCGCCCCCACCGGGTAATTTTTTATAGAGGTTTTCTTCCTCGCAACCCGAAGGTCCCCGTTCCCATTGCTGGGCTTACGGGTTTCGCCGACGGTGGCCGTAACCATGTCCAGCCAGACCTAGAGTAAGCCCAACTGGACCCGTCGCTCATTAGGGACTCCACCCCAACCCCTCCAGAGTCCCCGGCCCGTCCAGATTGCCCTCTGCTAATCAGAGGGACAACTGGATTGGCCACCCCTCAGTGGTCCGTTCGCCAAGACTAAGCTTGCCCAGGGTGCGCCACGAGGAGGCCGACCACTTTGGCACCCCAGTGTTTTTAAACTGCTGTAATGGCAGTGCTGAAATTGATTGCGGAATTTTATTATAGAATCTTATACCAAAATCCACAAACGAGTTACGCACTTTTGCAACGCGCAAAGCAGGAACCGCAAGCTTATGTCGGTTCCTGCTTTGTCTATTGTATATAGACACCTGTATCATAATATAACTTTTAAATCATAACGATACACCTATACAACCTCCAGCTGGACCAAGGAGGTTGAACCTCTACCTTTAAAAAAAAAGGTTTTAATGAACGAGTCCGCGGCGACGCAACACGCATGCGCAATCGATGTTTGCGCCTTGGCGCTAACATTTGAGATTTAAAAAATCTTTTAATATTTAAACAAAGTTTGGTTTTTATTAATATTGTTTTATGTATTATAGTATAAGAGTAGATAAAGTAGTGTATGACACTGTACATAACTTGATCTTATAACACTCGTGTGATAATATAAAAATACTCGCCTGCGGCTTGTTTTTTTTTAAAACGCACTCGTATTATAAGAACCCTTATTATGCAACAGTATAATAATCTACTATTATGGCATTTATTTGCTTATTACTTAACAAAGTTTTTATATTAAAAACTAAAATATTTTTTTAAACTGAAAAGTATTTTGTATGAGATTAAGAAAAACAGTTGTAAAAAATTAATGTCTGTACTATGTTGATAAAACAATTTGTAACTTCTTAAATATGACATATTTGTAATAACCATGTACTTGTACATGAACCTTAATCTGTGTTAAAACAATTTTAAATTTATTGAAAATATTTGCTTAAGATACTATAAAATGGAAGAGCTTTTCTTGATATCATTTTTTGTCTTAATTTAGGCGACTGATTTTGAATTTGTTGTCAATGTTGTTACCATTTGTTCTATTTTTTTTATTTCACATGTAGGCTCATTTCGGATTTTGTAGTTAGTCCCAAATTTTATAGTTTCAATATATGAAATTATTTTTACAGATAAAGGATGTGTGGGACTTTGCATCGAAAACATGCAAAAAATCCCAGAATTAACACCATTAGAGGTAAATTATTTTTTTAAATTATTGAAACTAATAAATCAATCTTTTTGTCAATGTCAATTTTTTTATATTTAAGTTGGCAAATTAAAATATTGGCACATTTTTCACGTCAATATGCAATATATGTCATGGTCAGTATATTTACAATTGTAATATAATTTTTTTTTCAGGTTGTAGAAATGTTCGTAGCAGTCTTCTGTTTTCTAAAAGATTCCAGCGAAGTCAGTCAATTGCTGTTAGACGATTTCCGTTCCTGTCAGGGATATCTATTTTTATCTGAATTTCTTCTCAAGTATGTACTGGTATTAATTGTTTTGAAACAAATAATTAAAAATGCACGTGTGTATTCAGTAGAATTTTATTACAACTGCTTTTATCTATTAAGTTGCTTAGAATATTTTTTTTAATATTAGGTTTTTCCTTACATTTTTTTTATTATTACCACAGACATGAGAGACAAGATGTGCCCGATTATTTAACGTCACGGTAAGCACTGTTTCATAGTTTTATGCTAAAATGCTTTTGTTAAGGTGCGTACAGACATCAAGAGGTGTGCGTTGCGAGTGGTTCGTCTCGCATGCCTCGAGCTGTGTAGGCGTGTGTGCTCACTCGTTCGCACAATCGTTGCGAACGCTGCCTCATTATAAGCAGTGCGCTCCGTGTAGACGGACGTTATGTTTCCGTTGCACGTTGAGTCATGGACCACATGTAATTCCATAATGTAATCGATTCATAAGAATCGTTCTGTCCACTAGCGTATTTCGCTTTTTTTTAATATTTTATTAGATAGGCTGCAGCTACAATCTGCACTTAACGCCTTGTCGGAGTCTTTTTCTACTGACAAATACCATGCGTTAATGTTTGTGTTCTTAGTTTGAGCATGTGTCATTCGTGACGCATGTTTAAATGTACCGTCGTATGCCTCAAAATGCATGACAAATTCGCGACGTACGACTCGCGATGTCTGTACGCGGCCTTATAATTTTATGTAAACTACTATTATTAGTTAGCTATATAACCTTTACTTCCTTATATTATAGACTTAAAGTTTGATATGTATATTTATGACGTGAACGATTATTGCTATTGTGTTTCGGTTTCTTTTTGATAGTGAGCTCTAAAGATTATTAATGCTTTGTTGTCTAGAGAGTGACTGGCGATATGGTATTATTCCTTTTTTTAAGAATAATGTAATACGTCTTTTTTTTAGTAAGAACTGACATTGAAATTAAGCAATTTCTTATTGATTGAATCGGTTTACTGTCGCTGATTACTGAGTATCTAAAAGAGTGAGTTCACGTCGGTAGTATAATCGCCAGGATTCGAACCCACGACCTCTCGATCGCAAGTCCTCTAACTCTATGTATATAGGACAATGCATTATTTTAATATAAAATAAGTTTTTCTTAATTATAAAAATAATATATATGTTTGACTTCTTCGCTATTGTAACTTACTGTAAAATTTAACACTTATCCTCATCGTTAACACTTTGGCAACATTATTTAAATTTATAAGTGTGATAAAGTAGAGTAATTAGTGCATAACAATCTTTTTAATATTAAACTTTTAATACTAACTACAGTTTTCGAGGTTTGAAATTTCGTGATTCACTTTATTGCGAAATGTAGGATATGTTTTGTTAAGCGATCGCAATGTCTGTTAGTTTTGCGCAAATAGCAGCGCTTACGAATTACCTACGTTACGTTCTAACAAGTGGAATACTTCTAATTAAAAATTAAACTTACAGTACAGTTGTTTGTTTTATTAGAACATTGAATAAATTAAATCTTTACTGAATTAGAGAATATTGTATCCTTGAATATCACTATCACTACATATTATAAAACAAAGTCCATATTTCCGTATGTACGCATAAAACTTTAAAACTACGCAACCGATTTTGATGCGGTTTTTTTTAATAAATAGAGTGATTCCAGAGGAAGGTTTGTACGTATAATAACATTCAATACGAATTAAAGAAATAATGTAATTTTTGAGTTTTCTGTAAATAATTACATTTTTTTCCGCTTACATTGCAAACGCAGGCTAAACCCTACGAGATTTATCAAAATGATGTACTAAGTATTTGTACACCGTAAAAAGGTCTACAGAAAAGTCCGCGATGGTATATATCTATCTCTTATGGATAACCCACAATAGTAGTTTTTTTCATTTACTTTTTACGAAAAATGATGCCTTATGTTCAAAGCAATTTTTATACAATACAGCATTAATCCTTATCCAATTGAGTACCTTAAATAAATTGTTGATTTAATATAGATCAATATTGCCGTTTACAGCATGTAATTTAAGTGAACATTTTCGGAGATATTACAGATTTAAAATCCCGCGAGGAGGCCGCGCTTAGACCTATAAGCGCTTCGAATTTAGCAGCGACCGGAGGCGCAACTAAATGTCCTTCTTTCAAGTTTATATTGTCTAATGATAAGAAAGCTATGAATGTTGCATGTAAAGACATTGTCTAATCAATTGTAAAAATAAATAATATCACTACATAGTATAAAACAAAGTCGCATTCTCTGTCTGTCCCTATGTCCGTATATCCCTATGTATGCTTCAATCTTTAAAACTATGCAACAGATTTTGATGCGGTTTTTTTTTTAATAGATAGAGTGATTTTAGAGGAAGGTTTACATGTCTAATAATATTCAATATGGAGTAGAGAAATACTGTAATTTTTGAGGTTTCTAATGTGATGTCGTAAATAATTACATTTTTTTCCGCTTACATTGCAAACGCAGGCTAAACCCTACGAGATTTATCAAAATGATGTACTAGGTATTTGTACACAATGAAAAGGTCTACAAAAAAGTCCGCTATAGTATATGTCTATCTCTTATGGATAACCCACAATAGCAGTTTTTGTCATTTACTTTTTACGAAAATTGATGCGTTATGTTCAAAGCAATTTTTATACAATACAGCATTAATCCTTATCCAATTAAGAACCTTAAATATATTGTTTATATAATAATGATCAATATGACCCTTTACAGCATGTAATTTAAATAAACAGTTTCGAAGATATTACAGATTTAAAATGCAGGGGCCGCGCCGCGGGCCTATAAATAGCGCGTCGGAGGTCGCGGTTCACCTCTCGGCGATGCTTCCGCGCTCGCCCGTCTTATCGGTGACGCTGTCAAAGCCATTAGGGATAACAGCATTAGTCAAATTCGAAAAAAAAAACGCGTTTGCCCTTTAACCATTTGAATTTAGCAGCGATCGGACGCATTTATGATCGGAGCTCTCTAGCGAGGAAAATAACAATCACTGTCACTACATATTATAAAACAAAGTCCATATTTCCCTATGTATGCATAAAACTTTAAAACTACGCAACAGATTTTGATGCGGTTTTTTTTAATAGATAGAGTGATTACAGAGGAAGGTTTGTACGTATAATAACATTCAATACGGAGTAGAGAAATACTGTAATTTTTGAGGTTTCTGTAAATAATTACATTTTTTTTCCGCTTACATTGCAAACGCTGGCTAAACCCTACGAGATTTATCAAAATAATGTACTAAGTATTTGTACACATTGAAAAGGTCTACAGAAAAGTCCGCGATGGTATATGTCTATCGCTTATGGATAACCCACTAAAGCATTTTTTGTCGTTTACTTTTTACGAAAAATAATGCCTTATTTTTGAAGCAATTCTTATACAATACAGCATTAATCCTTATCCAATTAAGTATCTTGAATAAATAGTTGTTTTAATATAGATCAATATGGCCGTTCACAGCATGTAATTTAAGTGAACATTTTCGGAGATATTACAGATTTAAAATGCCGTGAGGAGGCCGCGCTTCGCCCTATAACACTTCGACTTTAGCAGCGATGTCGCTCTTTCAAGAGTTTGTTTAAAGACATTCTGTAATTAATTGTAAAAATAAAATACATAGGGAAAATATAAAAGTAAATAAGTAATAATGTACTATATGAATTTAGATATTCCAAAGATAGCAGGAAATCTTTTTGGCATAGGGAAAGGAAATTGTTTTTCTCCAAATTTAACGCTACGGCCACGGGCAGTAATGAATAAATAAAAACAACTGGATCAGTTTTAATCATATTTTTTACACTGACTGACATGGGATTTATATTTTATACCCGTGCGAAGCAGGGGCAGGCCGCTAGTATATTATAAAATCTGAAATGTTGATATTTTTTACTAAATGAAACAAAATTTGAACTTAAATAAATATTTATTTTGTACTAAATATTATATATCCCTAATTTTAATATATATCCTAATTATTATATATCCTAAATTTATAACAACATGTTATAAACATGCAGTCACATGATTTGGCTGCATTTTTACGACCGGCCGCCTGCCTGACGTCAATTAACCTTAGTCGTACTTTACGTCACCTCTGTAAGAAGAGGGTGGCCTATTCTACTAAACCAGATACCACTCAGCGGTTCGGCTTACCCTAGTCGCCTTTTACGACACCTCGGTAAGAAATGAGGTTGGTATATTCTACTCAGCCACACAGTGGGTCAACTTACCTTAGTTACCATTTTGTAGTAAATATCTATTGTTTATACATCGGTAAAGCGGAACGATCTATTTCCATTTTTTTATATTCATGCTTAAAAAGACTTTAATATTAAGAATATTGATTATGAACATACTTTTATTGTGTTTCGATTTTTTTCCGGTATTCAATTCTAATTCGTTTATTTACAGTATTAAAATTGAAAAGCTTGTCTTTTATCCAAAAGTCTATAACTAAGAGTAGTAAATAAGAATACATTTTATCTACACTCTTGTCTATCTTCCATACTTGATCGCTATTTCTGGTATTAACATTGACTAAAATGGAACACACTTCCCCTAGATATAAGAAAGTCTTCTTCTATTTCCATTTTCAAAACTAAGATCAAGCAACAACTACATAATTCAGTTTTACTTTTTATTTTTTTTTAATCTTCCTTTTTCTTTCCTTATTCTGTCATCATATACATCATATAACCTTTTTTCTTTTTAGTTTGTGCACCCCTGCTGTTTTTGTAACATATATCTCGTCCCTAAGGTTGCCTGGAAGAGATCGCTCTTCAGCGATAAGGGCCGCCTAATGTACCTAACTTTTTTTATTATCTGTTTATTATTTTTGATGTACAATAAAAAGTATTATTATTATTATTATTAAAATGTCCTCAGGCTAGAAGAAGAGCGCGTAAGCGGCACAGAAGCTCGAGCCGCTTTAAGAAATTTGGTACTTATGATATCATCATTATGCGCCTGTGGGTTCTCGGAGCTCAGACCTACCAGAGCGAATACGGAACTATTTCAGTTGCAAGGTTTTGTTCTACCACAGCCTTCTACACCTGGACAGGCGGTCAGAAACGTTCAGGCATTTCAGGTAAAGAAGTAAAAAGAATTTCCGGCATTTGCTTTAGCCAGCCACTGCTGGGAAACGCCAATGTTGCAACAAATATTTGGCATGATTGTAACACTCATAAGCATTACACAAATAGTTCAGTTCATAAAGTTGATATTTAACATTTATTTAGAAACATTTCTACAATGGTTAACTACAATGGAAAAATGGTGCTAACTGTTAAAAAAGAAAATTATTCACATTTACCGATTTTGATTTTTTTATTTGGTCATAGAAGTTACAATAAATTTTGCTATAATCCGCGTTTGTCAAGGGAATCTATGAAATGTTAGTGTACGACGCAGACAACATTCACATACCTGCCAACACCAACACTCCACACAAGCACTACACACACTGTTTAAAACAATCTCTACAATCGTTTCACCCCGAAAGGATAAGTTCCACAACAAAATCATAATGCATGACAGCGAAATAATTATATTGTAACTTCTGTGCCCTTATCGCACTCTAAATGGGGACGGCGCAACATGTTATAAACACGGTGTCACATGATTTGGCTACGTATTTTATAAATTTTTTGTCTCCTAAAACCCCCTACAAATTGAATTTCAGGAATATATACATATATACATACATACATACATACATACATACATACATACATACATACATACATACATAGAAGATAAACTCATTTAAATATTAAGGATAAAACTTTCTCAGACATATTCCTTGGCTTCTAGGTATTACAATCAGTGTTTATGAAGTCCTCATCGGCAGCCCTCTGCTGCACCATACTCGATGCCATATCGAGCGTGTATCACGCGGACAATGCCAATTATTTCATATTAGAAAACCAGAACACTCTCAGTCAATTCTCTGAAAGGATACACACGAAGAATGCTGAAATACAAGAGAAGTTTTTTGAATTACTAGAATTCATAGTTTTTCAGCTGAACTTTGTGCCGTGTAAGGAATTAATATCGCTGTCATTATTATTGAAAGCCAATAGGTCGAAGAGCTGCAGCATTTTATGTATGAAGACACTGTTGAATATTTTAAAGTGAGTATTCGTAGTATTATATATTAAGCCTTGAAATTTTAGGTTATTGTTTCAAAATTAAAAATATTAGTCTAATTTACAAAAACCAGCGACGTTGTTAAAGCTTATTAACAAATAATATTATGCATTTGTACATAACAATACTTTTTTCAAATAAGAATTGGACAAAATGTTGCCTAATACTATAAACTTATTATCCCTAATTATACTAGGGTATGAGAGGCATATCCAGACCTGAGTGTCACAATAAATCATGAGAGGGAAGATATAACTCATATCTATCTCTGTCTAATCACATACAAAAAAAAGAGACAGATACATACAGCTTGCTCTTTATTGGAATATGGCACATTTTAGGCTAGCTTTCTTACTCTTCTATAAATACTCTAAATAAATCTATAGTTATACTTAATTAAAAGTAGACTGATGATAGATCAAATTAGATACCAGATTAATGTTCGTATAAGTTTATAGAGATATAAATAATACCTTTTTGATACAAAGGACAGATTTTGGTGGATTGTTTATATTAGTTGTTACACAACATCTTTTGCGGATAACTATTATATAAAGTAGCATACATACACTTGGCAAAGTTTTCATTAGGAAACACATAGAGTCGATGTTTTAATTTTATATTTATATATTTTTTGTTCAATTAATATTTTACTCTTGTTGCATGCACTACCAAAAAAGAAGTAGTGTGAAGCTGGAAGCTAATAATGCGTCACAAGATAGCACAGGGTCAGTCCTATTCTTATTTGAGACTCTCAAATCGTAGATTTTCCTATAAGCAGATAGAAAGAATATTCAAATAGAGAATAATTTTTTTTAGTTACTATCATCTAGTGTAGAAAATACTCATGTGCATGAATTTGGATTCTGTAGATTTGTGTTTACTAACATATAAATTACCATATAACATATTTTTATTATTACTTTGCATGTATTTTACCAATTCTAAATTATTTCTTAATTACTGTATAACTTGGCTTAAGCAATTATATAATTAGAATATTTTATTTTAACAGGCACAATGCAATTTTCAAAGATGTATACAGAGAAGTTGGCATGTTAGAGGTGTTCGTTACGTGTCTTTCCCGTTATGCAGTATTTCTCAAAGATAAACAATTGGAGGAGGAGAAATGTATTAAAGACGCTGCTAAATCTTTGAATGATACCCCTAAGCCTCCAGAAAGAAAGAAAAGGGCATCAAGACAGGATTCCTTGATAAAAGATCCTAATTCAGATGCGGAGGAGGAGGAATTGGGTGCTTTAGTGATGGAAGGGTTAACCGCTTTATTGAATGGCAATGTGAATAACTGCAACGTGTTCAGGGAATGCGGTGGAGCAAAATGCGTGCACGGGATGGTTGTGCATGAATCGTGTAGAAATAAAGCGTTAGGTAAGTATTAAATTTATCCATTCTAGTTGAACCTACCCATCATCATCATCTTCCTGCCCTTATCCCACTCTAAGTGGGGTCGGCACAACATGTTATAAACATGCTGTCACATGATTTGGCTGCGTTTTTACGACCGGCCGCCTGCCTGACGTCAACTTACCTCTGTCGTATTTGACGACACCTCGGTAAGAAGAGGGTGGTCTATTCTACTAAACCGGATACCACACGGTGGGTCAACTTACCTTAGTCGCCTTTTACGACACCTCGGTAAAAAAGAGGTTGGTCTATTCTACTCAGCCGGATACCACACGGCGGGTCGACTTACCTTAGTCGCCTTTCACTACACCTCGGTAAGAAATGAGGGTGGTACTATTCTATTCAGCCGGATACCACACGGCGTTAGTTGAACCTACCCAATCTATTTAAAAGTAAACCAAGCCTGGTGTCTGAACAGTAAATCAATATTAACTTTATATTAATACTATCGACATATTTCGCGCTAATTTAATTCCTTAAGTACACTAACGCTGTATGTGTTTTTTTCCTGTTCCCGAAAGAAAGGCCGCATTTTTTATCCTTTATGTTGCCCGATGTGCTTTAATCGAATCGAATCTAAATGAAGCTTTAATCGAACTAACCTTTCAATATTGGTCTATCGAATTTCCCGTCAAAGCTTAATAAATAAACAGACTTAAACTTTATAATATTTGTATATATATCTTGTACGTAAGTAGCGGCCTATTACTATCCCACTGCTGAGAATAGGTCTCTTCTCTTCGTTTTTGGAGAAAAGTTTTGGAGCTAAGACCTACCACGCTGCTCCAGTGCGGACTGGTAGGTTACACATATGTATAGAATTCTATAGCGATATGCAGTTTCCTTCACCGAAAAACGTTTGATAAATTGCAATTAACAATTAGATGCAAAAGTTTTTAACAGAATACTCATTGGTGTCTTCCCGGGTTCAAACACGTGACCTCCACGAAAGAGTCGCACGGTGTTACCGCTGGACTACCATAGCTTATATACACAGCTTATATCTTATACTTGTATATTATTGTATATACTTTTTCTATCGGTCAATATTTGCTTAATCCAAAATTACTACTCAAACTTTTAGTTGTTATTGATTTTATTTCTCTAATGTTTATTTTTTAAACAAGGTGTGATAAGAGAGTTGATAGTGAGCGGATCGGGGGAAGAGGATATGTCAGCGTTATTATGTGGGATGCACGCAGCGCCAAATGATGCTTTACAGTTAAAATTGCACATACTGAAAGCTTTGCTCGTTTGTCTTCGCGACTCGCATCGGACGAGAACTATATTTAGAAAGGTAAGTTACATTTTTTATTTGTAATGGTCAATTTTACGCCGTATACATGATTTGGCTACGTATTTTACGACCGGCCGCCTGCCTGACGTCAACTTACCTTAGTCGTATTTTACGACACCGCGGTGAGGTTGGTCTATTCTACTCTTCCGATACCACACAGCGGGTCGACTTATCCTAGTCGCCTTTTACGACACCTCGATAAGAAAGAGGGTGGTTTATTCTACTTAACCGGATACCACACGGTGAGTCAACTTACCTTAGTCGCTTTTCACGACACCTCGGTAAGAAATGAGGGTGGTCTATTCTACTCAGCCAGATACCGCACAGCGGGTCGACTTAGCCTAGTCGCGTTTTACGACACCTCGGTAAGAAATGAGGGTGGTCTATTCTGCTCAGTCGGATACCACACAGCTACATTTTTATTTTTTAACATAATTTTTTTATTTTACAGGTTAGCGGATTTGTATACGTAACGAGTGTGCTTGTGTCTTTGGAAGGGAAACTAAAAGGAGATGAACCGATGGATCATGATATGTTGCAGCTAATACATATTGTTTTTTACACAATAAGCACAGCTATGAGATTTGAGCCGGCTAATGCAAAATTTTTTCATCACGAGGTAAATCTTTTATTTTCAAATTAGTTGCCATTCTATCCTCTATATATATTATAAAACAAAATTCACAAAAGCTGTCTGTTTATGATCGATTTTCTCAAAATCTACTGAAAGGGTTTTTTACGGTTTTCAATAAAATATTTTTATGAATTTTTGAAGAAGTCTTAGGTGAATATTACATGATGTATAGAATAAGGCGTTACTTTGCGGAGGTCCATAATACAAAATTAATGAGAATATTATTATGCTATAATCTCCGATAAAATATTACATTCAACGAAACAACTAACCCAATTTTGATGGGACTATCAGTGGATGATAGAGGACTGGAGCAATATGTAGGTTGCTTTTATCCTAGAATTTCCGTGTGGTCAGAATTTACGCGGGAAAACTTGTGACTCAATGATTTGCACGCAGGCAAAATCGCGGGCACAGCCAGTTACCTATAATTGAAAACTATATAACATTAAACTAGTTATATACAATCATAAAGTGAATGAAAAAAGAGATATATTACAGTAAAAGATATAGATTACTACAGTAATTGATAACATGTTATAATTCATTTTAGATATGTATGACAACGTTATACGAAACAATTCGGCTATTGGGTTGTTTCACCAAGGACTTGGAACTACAAAATGATACAGAACCTGGTGACCCGGAACTTTATGAAGTCTTTCACGAGGTCTTTACCGGGAATATATTGGAAACCACGTAAGTACAGTAGCATTGTTTTGATAATAACCTGTAGTAGTGCTTGATTACTAATTAAATCATTCCAAAAACAAAAGTATAAAAGTAATAATAAAATTATTTTGCTATAATCCGCGATAAAAAAAAATAGAAAATATATCTAATGATAAATTTAGAGCGGGCAATCCTTTTTCATACTCGATAAATGCAGGATTCGTAAAAACACATGCATAAACCTTTACCACCGCCAACACACTATCATAAAGTCAACAATCGTTTCGCCCCGCAACCGAAGCATTAGGAGATAGTCTCCACGACAAAATTGAAAAGCGAAGAATTACCTACACAAGCTTAGTTATATACTAATCGGATCAACCCCATCGTTTATTTTGCTTCTGAACACGTGTCATAAGCTTAAACTAGAAACCTTTATCTAATTGTTAACATCCTCATTAATTTAAATTAGTTACCATTGTTGTATGTTGCCACTGCTATGTTTAATGATCTCAAGTTGTCTCAAGGTGTTTAATCGTAGACTCTTGTCACAGGTGTGCAGAACTTCGAACAATGGTCATTAGGAACTTTATGACATACCGTGATATTAATAATATAACTATTTCTAGGTTTCCAGATAAAGTGCCACCTGTATTCGTGCACGCATGTATCGTATTACGACTTTTGTATGACGTGGCGTTGGATTCGTTTGATAAACCTTCATTTTGTGGCTCGCTTAATGTGAAATCTCCTAGTTTGACACGACAAACTTCAGCAATCAATGAGGTATATGATATTTTAACACTCATTAATCTCCTGCCCTTATCTCACTCTAAGTGAGGTCCGCACAACCTGTATTAACCGTATTGTTACATGATTTGGCTAGGTATTTTACGATAGGCCGCCTACCTGACGTCAATTGACCTTAGTCGCCTTTTACAATACCTCGGAAACCACGCGGGTATATGATATTTTAACACTACATTTAATAAACACATTAAACACATTGGCAATAACTTTTATTTTTTTAATATTTATCAAGCCTTTACTCTAAGGTAAACATGGTGATCAGACCTGCAAATCCTCACATTTTTTTTGTAATATATCGCAAGTTTAGTATTATAGTGACGGAATTCAAAACTACGCTTAATTGAGTTAGCTGCATTGGAATCATTATTTCGATGCCATATATGACATCACTAAAAACTATTAAAAAAAAAAATAGTTTGTAGCTAATTATTATTTAAAATGAACCATTACGCTACGCTCTATGGCAATTTGCCACAAAATAACTTTTTCGAATTAGATCACTTTGCCTATGCGCGATGCAGCTCCATCATGAGCTAAGCTCTATTTACAGCTCTAATCCGGAGAGAGCAACTGTTTAAAATGTTAAACAAATATACGAATTCACACGAGAGTAAATATAACCTTGGAAATATTTAAAAAGGTTTTTTTGAAAATGGAGGTTACAGGGAGATTCCACGGAAGAACCCTGGTTATAAATGCGATGTAGGATGGCCAACCACTTACCTAAGATGATGGCTAAGTGTATGCGAAAACAATTATACTACAGCGTGCAATGATGGTTATGCCAGTGTTCCATGCTTACTTTGATGACTTGAAGGTTAGCGCGGCTTAATGCGTGTTCATTTCTTCGGTGAAGAGTTGATCGGGGATGAGGGAGAAGTGAAAAAAAAACTAACTGGCCCAACCAGATAGAAAATATAATCGTAAACGGAACTTTTATAATTATCTTTACACGTTTATCAGAAAAAGTAATAAAAGGATTATAATTATTCGATCCTTAATCATAGAGATTCTTGTATAATAAGAATTTGTGGTCTCTCTTTCTCATTGATCTTATACCCTAGGTAAAACCCGCGGGCCGGGGCACCCCTCTCAATCTGTCAACAAGCAACAATAGCGGAGAAGCATGGGTGGTCCATTCAGGTGTCGTCATAGTATTAGCAAAATTATTGCCCGCATTGCCGCGTCCATCGGAACATGATACTTATGCACGTGCTATAAGGGATTACCTCGCGCACGTGCTGAAGAGCCTAGTGAGAAGGTAAATTTGTCTTATAAGATTCTTTTGAACAATTATTGTTGGTTTTACTGTTTTTATATGACAGAGCGTCGGTGGTACAGTTGGATCAAAACAATGTTTACACTATTTAATATTATTAGACACGTTAGTATTACAAATTAGGTTACAGTTAAAAAATAAATGCACTTCGAGTAGGTGGGCGTAGAACGAAACGTGATGCAAACCTTCGAGCCTGGGTGTATATTTGTTGTACCGGTTGTCTCTCACCCATAACACAAGTATAAAATAACTTACTTTGGGGATGGACAACCGTGTGTGTAAGTCAACATTCTCTTACCCTTATCCCACTAAGTAGGTTCGGCACAATATGTCTTCTTCTTCCATTCTCCTTTATCATTCTTTCAACTCTGGTGCCACTCCTTTAATATGCTTATCATTTTTCACACAATCCATCCACATTCATATTTAAAACTCTTTTGCTCACATGATCATGATCCTTTGGTCTTTTGGCAGAGATCTCTGTCTTAGGGATAAATTGACCTTTGTAGACTTTTTTTTATCAATAATGTTTTTTCCAACATTTATTATGGTACGCATATAAATAAAAATAAATAAATGATTTTCCATGATGTAAGTGTCCCATATCTTCTTCTTCTTGATCGGTCCCTCATTACTGAGGATCGCAGTCAGTTGAACCTTTCTTATGTATGACCTACCTCCATTTATTCCGGTCTAGAGTAGCCCTCATCGTCTGATAGAATTTTGAAGAGGAGGTGGCTTCTTTCACTTGGTCAGATCATCGTGTTGGCGACCGGCCTTGTGGTCTTTTCCCTTCTGTATTGCAACAATATCCAGCTTTTCAAGGTTGCTATCTCCTCTACGCATTTTCCGCAGTGTCCCATGTATTTTTTATTTATTTTAGCGAACGCAACCAGCAAGTAATGTGCGGAGCGGGTTTGGCAGGCGTTGTGTTGCGCGTCTGTGGAGCTGCACTGCGTTCTGAGAAACACCCGTTGCATTCACCAGCCATGTATGTCTTGGAACGATTGGCTGCACACGCGCTGCGCCCGACTGAGCTCAGGTTTGAAATCTTATGAAAATAGTTGAATACTTGGGACCGTGAAAATATTTTTTTAAAGTTTTTATTGTTTTACTAAATCTATATACAAAATGCAATCAAATTATATCTCATCATCTGCCCGCCCTTACCCCACTCTAAGTGGGGTCGGCACAACATGTAACATAATTTGGCTACTATTTTTTCGACCGGCCGCCTGCCTGACGTCAACTTATCTTAGTCGTATTTTACGACACCTTGATAAGAAAGAGGTTGGTCTATTCTACTTAACCGGATACCACACGGTCAGTCAACTTACCTTAGTCGCCTTTTAGGACACCTCGGTAAGAAAAGAGGCTGGTACTATTCTATTCAGCCGGATACCACACGGCGTATTCAAATTATATCTAATTATATAATTAAAGTTCACGACTGAGCAGAAGTATATATATGCTCTTGCCGAATGAATATTAATTTAATTAGTTATAACATCTATGGAACATCATACAATTCTTTAGGTTGCGCAACATCAGACCACCCATCAATAAGCTGATGCTGTGTTTACTTGTATCGTATGGATACTGGGTGGTGACGTAACTAAAATGTTCTTCAATAGGATTAGCATTTATATAAAAACCACTTACGTATCATTGAAGACATATTGAAATTTCATGAAGCCAGGACATTCGAACTTCTGCCTCGTTCTTAGTGAGCTAATCAATTTCGCCAATAGCCATTAACTTATATTGATATATGTTAGAAATCTAAAATGTATTCAATTTGTTTAATTTATTAAATAAACGTATACTCAAATTATATTTTTAAAAATATAACAAAATGGAATCACTGTTTAATATCTCTATATCTAATGAAAATGAAATATGAATAGATATTAAAACAAAGTATTGAGTTAAAAAGTTGTTGAAACTTCTTGAAGCTGATAAATCTTATATTTTTAGACCTTTTGATTATCAAATCTCTACCAATAATCGAATTTCATTCTTTAATAGGTCTATTGAGATGATTGCTGATTTCTCACATCACGATACGATGAAGTTTACCCATTTTTATTTCGTCAGTAATCCTAACGATCACACGAGATAAATAGTAAACGTCAATTTGGTCGGTTTCAGGGAATTCCTAAGAATGGGAAATCCTCTGCATTGCTTAGCTCCAGAATCAGGACAAGTTTGGCAGCCTGGTGGGCCTGTTCCTCTTACCCGAATCAAAACGTTAGTCTCAATGACTACACCCAGAGATTACAGGTAACGTCAAATTAGTAAGATGTTTTTTAGTAGGAAATCGTATTTGTTTCAGTATAAGTAACGGCCTGTTACTATCCCACTTATCCCACTGCTGGAAAAAGGCTTCTTCTCTCCGTTTTTTTGGAGAGAAGAATTGGAGCTAAGACCTACCACGCTGCTCCAATGCGGGTTGGTAGGTTGTACATATTCCTAGGATTCTCTAGAGCTGCGTTTCTCAATCTGTGGTCCACGGACGGAATTTTGAAATTATCAATTAGACACATAAATTTTTGATAGAAAAACTCATTGGTTTCTGCGCGGGTTTGAACCCATGATTGCCTCTAGAAATTCGCACGGTCGCACCGCTGGCCTATCACAACCAGCTAGTTTCAGTATTCATCATATCATAAAGTTTTGTCATGGTAATCGTTGAGATATTTTCCATTAACCGTCTTTAGCTTTTTTATGAATTTTTCCAGTTTGAGTTATAATAAAAGGGAATCAAAATTGAGATTATATAATAGTATTTCATGTATTCAGATCACAAAATTCGTGCACACAGCCTCCATTCGTTGAGTTTGATATGTCAGCAGAAGGATTTGGTTGTCTTTATCTGCCCAGTATCGCACCACAATCTGCAAATCTAAATGCTATTGGCACTCAGGATACTGCAACGCTCGGTGGAATTGGCTCAGGTATGAGACATTATTATAATGTATTTTATCGAATACTAGCTTTCGCTAGCGGCTCCGCCCGCGATTATTATTACCGCGAAGATTAAAACCGTAATATAGTATTTTGATAACCATAAAAGTGGTTAAATTGGGTTAAGCCTAAAAGCTAGATATATGCTGTCCCGGAATTTAATTTAGAACTTTAAGAGGGGAACAATTTTATAATACATGATTTTTTAATAACTTTCACCGTTTACTGGGCGCACGCAAGGAAAGCTTCAAATTTTCCCGTTACAATTAAAACCTTTCAAAATAATAGGTAACCTTCGAAGCTAAAGTTATTTGGTTTTCAAAATTTACTATTTAATTAAATAAATAAATATTTCCTACTCTATGTTACAGTATATTCATTCTTTAAAGACACATTTTTACAAATATTTCTTTTCGTTATTTTAATAGTTTAATGGTTACAGGTGACAGAGTGTTTCCACCACAGACCGGCTTAACGTATTCAACGTGGATATGCGTAGAAAAATATTCCGATCCAAGATCGGACCCACATTGTGTACGACTGTTAACACTAGTACGTAACATTAACAATAGTCGAGATGAACACCTTGTTTGTCTTACCGTCGTGTTGTCTGCAAGAGATAAAGCCATCATCGTATCAACACAGGAAACATTAGTTCCGCACAGTAAGTCATTATTATTAAATTTCACATTCTTTGTTTTATTCTTGTACTAGTTGTGCATTCGGCTTCGCCCGCATGGGAATCAGTCTCAAAGTTTTTCTCGCGTAAATAGCGATCCCGCGGTATTTTAATGTAATGTTCAACACAATTTACATTAAACGGTAGTGTACTATTGACCTAAACCTTTCTCAAGAATTACACTATCTTTTAGTATAAAACTTAAATCCGTTTAGTTCATTTTGAGATATACAGCTTTACAAGACAGTCAACTTTTGGGAATTTGTTTTATAATATGTATAGATTTTAGCAGCGTTGCCTAATAAAAGTACATTATTCGTTTGTTGGTTTTGATTTAAGATTCTATAATAAAATTTCGGCATCAGTTTTAGCTTTACCATTACAGCAGTTAGAAAAACTGGTAAAAAGGCTGATACAGAAAGCCTACTGTAATTGAAGATTATATAAATAATACGAATGGGTGAATATAGGCCGAGTTTCTTGCTGTATTGCATAAGCATTAGCATATTGTATAAGCAGTGTTCTAAATGATCACTAGATTTGATGATTTAAAAGCACTTGTTTACAAGTTTACTTAAAAGAAATATTTTGAATTTGAAATGAATTATGAGTTTGGAAAATTGTGTTTTAAGATGTCGGTGAGTGGGAACCGGATGGTGGTGGCGAGTGTGGAGCCCGTGTGTGGTGTCCTGACTTGCAGCACGAGGGACAGTGGCACCACCTTGCATTGCTATTCAACCGCGCCGTGCTAAAGAACTCCTCTTTCTCACTTTATCTTGACGGTAAGCCTTACCATCTCGTTAACTTTCTCACGTTTCTATACATTAACAACGTTAATGCTATACTCATGTCTTATTTTATCGGTTGAACCCGATTAGTTTCAAGACCATACGGAGCCCTAACTGATGATCTCTTTATGCGACGTTACCGCGGCAGGAATTGGTCAGTTGCCATTAAAATAAGATTGGGGTATAGCCTGTTTCTATACATTAACTATGAATACGATTCAAGATAGTCTAAATATTTATATTATACTTAGTTGTGAAATCCACTAAATATCTTATCTATAATATAAATGTTTGGTATACGTGGCACATTTTTAATTATTAAAAACTTCTACGTATATTACCTATAGGTCAACACATGCATTCGGGAAAATTACACTATGTTAGTGCAAATCCTGGTGGCGGTGCAGCGACTTTATCAGGAGCATCTAGTGTTTATTGCGTCATTGGCACTCCGCCACAATGGCGTCGATATTCGCGACTTGTGTGGCGACAGGGGCCCGCCCTACTACTTGAAGATGTGAGTATACTAAGGCAAGAATAATAATAATTTGCTTTTAATTACATTACCATAAAATCGAGACTAATTATTTTCTTTAAGCATAGCAACACCTGTTAAAAGGCACTGGTCAACAAAATTTTTAATCGACAAAATCTATGCCTTGCACAGTTTTACAATATATGTTAAACTATTTTCTGTTATGAGACACTGAGCCTCGAATATTCAAATATATAAAATGAAGAATTTGTCTTCTCGTCCCCTGCCCAAATTATAGTTTGATATTTACAAAACCAAATATTTACAAAACCAATTTTAATATTTTTTTTACAAAGTGGACTGAAAACTTGAACTTGAATTTCTAATAACTACTAACAAGAAAGTTATATTTAAAACTTTATTTTAGGTGCTTTCTGCTCAAACGGTTTCGATAATCTATCAACTAGGTCCACATTATGTTGGCACATTACAAGCGCCTTTACCACCTGGACAGAGCCAAGACCGTCTGCCACCTCTTATTGCTGAAGAAAAGGTCGTTTTCGGAATAAATGCTCGTGCTATGTCACAGCTAACACTTGCTAAAATCAGAAAAGTTTACAGTAAAAACGACAATAAAGCCATAGCGAAACAACTTGGTATGTCATCGCACGAAAATGCGACACCTATAAGGATCTTGCACAATTCTGCCGGACATCTTATGGGACCTGCAAGGTGTTTAGGAGGCACAGTTGTTGGTTATTTAGGCGTTCGAGTGTTTTGCCCTAAACCAGCTGCCATTATGGTAAGTACTGAAGTAAAAAGAAAGTGTTACGAATCTCCTCCTAGGCAAAGGCTTCCTCTGCCAATGTAGATCCGTATTTTTGCTACCATTCTTAATTTTATCATGAAGATCTGCAAATTTTATCATGATTGTTACTTTCATCGTTAATAGACTCACAAATTTTACAAAATCTATTTTAAGAAATCTTATAGTAGTGTATCCAGAGAATTAATCTGCCTAAGGTTACGTATTGACCCGCACCATAATATTTAAAAACAACCAATCTCATGATAAGTATTGAAAATAATAAAACCTGGGAAACCGAATATATTCTCAGTGTATCGGTAAACGGAAGAATTCGATTGGATAAAATCTGTACAGGTATATTGAATAAAAACCTTATCTTTCAAATTTTAAAGTGAAATATTTATTTATTAACAACGGAAATATACAATATTAAATCTAAATAACTTACTATACAAATCGTGCCCATGTAAAATGGTCCCAATGGTGCGCAAAAGAAGCCAGTCCCCTTGTCATCCGAACAAGAAAATAACTGATTTTCTTTTATTCTTTTTATAGATAGATACAGTCGGTGGATGCTCTGTCTTACTCGGACTAATAGCTATGGCACAAGACGTGGAATGTTTATATGCAGGTGTGAAGGCTCTTGTGTGTGTTGTTCGGTCGAATAAAGCGGCACAAGCTGAAATGGACCGACGGAAAGGATACCAGACGTTGGCGATGTTGTTGAAGCGAAAGAAACAATTACTCAATTCTCACATTTTGCATTTAATATTTGGCCTTGTTGGAACTGTGGATAGTCAAAAAGAAACCTCGTCAATACCAAACCTAACAGCATTTCAGGTAATGTTAAAGTATAAAGCCAAAAATATTTACAGTCTTTATTTTTTTGCATATTTACCAATAATAATTTTAATATAGGAGATGCAAATATTGTTTGCCTATTATTTATTAAGTTTGGTTACTGTTGGAAAGACGTAACTATCACATAGTCGTATCAAGGCCAATTTAAAGTAGATTAGATAGATTGGTGGATAGATTACATGTTTTCTGGTCTTACTCTGTAGTTTACTGTAACATGAATTTGATTTTAATAATCTATCGAAATTTTAGGACTTAATCTGCGAGTTAGAGGTATGGATAGGCGCGCCAGGAGGCCTTATAAAATCTCTCTTGGAGCATTTATTAGAATTAGCTACAGAAACAGCGCACAGAACACACAACTTACGCACAATGAGGGAGCTTCAACTGGTGCCAAAACTGCTTTATGTAGTTAATGATGTAAAAGTTCCAAGCACAAAAAATGTTCTGATACGTCTGCTAGCTACGTTACTAGGAGGTCCACCGCGGCCTAGTGATTTACTTTGTTTGGGTCAATTTTTGGCATACACTCTGCCACTGCCATCTCAGTCGGAACAAGGAATCGCTGTGCATGAAGATTTCGAAAGCGAATGTGACGGCGATCATATTATTCTGAGAAACAAATGCCTGTCAATTTTGTACTTCCTTTTATTTGCCACTACAAATTTGGAAAACACCCACGTTTCGGAGGAAGTTTCGAGGGTTCTAGGATTAGACTGGCTACTTAGTTTTATGCAAGAGAATGTTCACCACAGTACTGTTTTATTAGCTTGGAAAATATTGGTTATACTTTGTTCTGGTCAAGGACAACAGTCATCCATAATGCAAAGGTATGTATTTACTATAAATTATAGTTGTGATTATTATATTATAATTTATAAAGATATAGGTGATGTATTTTGTATGGGATTACAGAGGACGTATTACAAAATTGCAATTTAAACAAAATAAAATAAAAATGGTGTTTGAATAGAGCTTCTTTAATGATATCTTTACAAGTAACCCATATGTTGTAAATGACTTTACGTAAATAAAAAATAAATATTATGTTAGTCATTGATATTTTTAATGTATTTAAGAATTAACTGAACTTATCGGCTCCTAAATAGCTTTGTATCCTCCTAAGCAATGAGTATTTCAAGCGGCTTTTTGTTGTAAAAAGCTTACAGACAACTGTATGGATAACAATGATTATAGATTTCGCGAAGGCGTAGGTAATGGCGGCTGGTTACGGCACACCGAGCTAGTAGCGTCTCAACAAGCAGGCGTGGTCCTGACGGCTGCAGTACATTCACACTCACATCTACATGGACAGCTGCTATACACCTCTGGATTCACTTTGCTCGCCTGGTACTTGCAATTAGTCTTTTTCTATAACCTTAAATTCTATTTTCAACCAATAGCATCCACTGCCCCACAGAATTCTCTTCAAGGGAATCCAAAAACAATATGACCCTTGTATAATTGTATCTAACAATAAAACATCTGCCTAATTATAAAACCACTGCTAACCAAATTATATTGTTTTCACTTTCTACATTTTACACTCGAACAGTATTTGGTAGATCGGAATTAATATTGCGGGAGTATTTTATGGTGTAGTTCCAAGTGTTTTATTTATTTTTTTATTTACTGAGCAACGTGAGCAAACACATGCTATTGATATTTAACAAAAAAAAAAGAATTTCAAGTCTACGAATTTATCTGTCAATATTTAGACCAATATACTATACATACTGACGACGATGGCAAGACTTTGTTGATTAATTTTATTAAAAAAAAATTACTTTAATACTTTATTTGCTGTTAAATTACCGAACAATTTTAACTTTGTACTACCTAAGCAATCACTGTTTTCTACATGCATTTAATAAAAATGTGCGAGTGCAATAGTACTGACAAATATGGCGGGTGTTCAAGCGTGGGTGGTTGCTCACGAACTTTGTCTTCGAATTCCAGTTCTAACTTTAAACACCTTTTTAAATTATAATAGTGCTGCGTTTCTGAGTACTGTATAATAGTACTGTAGAATAATTATAATAGAATTAATGAGAATAATTTAGAGTATTAAATAAATAAATAAAAGCTCTTTTCTTTATTATTTTTCAAATGATAAAGGTGTATTTTACATTTCAGGTTATCGTTGTCTCACCTTGAAATACCCGAGCTGTATTACCTACTGTTTGGCCTGGCTCTCGGCCAACCGATGCGTTTCGTAGCGTGTGATAAGGTCGTATCGGTAGACCGGGTATGGGCCGCTGCTTGGGGTGGCACGGCTCCATCTAGACAGTCATCTGCTGCTGTCGCTGCTAAAATCACTCTGTGTCCAGAAGCAGTTGTCATTTTACTGGCTACTGTCAGAGCTCTGGTGCATGCTGAGCCCGGGTCGTTACCGGAATGGCTTAATGATCATCCTGTAGCTATAGTACAGGTAAAGGTTTATATTACACGCTTTATATTAGTTTCATATGGGTTTATGTGTGTTTGCTTGTTTATATGTATGAAAATAATTAATATAGGTAGAATGAAAATAATCAACGAATCGCCGTGTGGTATTGGGCTGAATAGTACCACCCTCATTTCTTACCGAGGTGTTGTAAAAGACGACTAAGGTAATTTGACCCACCGTGTGGTATCCGGTTTAGTAGAATAGACTACCCTCTTTCTTACCGAGGTGTCGTAAAATATGACAGAGGTAAGCTGACGTCAGGCAGGTGGCCGGTCGTAAATCATGTGAGTATGTGTATAACATGTTATGCCGACCCCACTTAGAGTGGGATAAGGGCAGGAAGATGATGAAGTAGAATAAAAATTAACTATTACTATGTAAAAATTTTTTAACTATATTTATTGTATTTCAAATTGGAGCCATATTCCTTATTATTAATTAATTGTTAATTAGTCTTTTTGGTTCATCGTTCTAATTAATCGAAATAAATAAATAAAAAACAACGAAATAAATTCTTATTTGTTATTGTTGATATACACAATACCTTCCAATTTGAATCATGTGTTGCAATTGGTCATACTTATCACATCGCTATAAAAAAATCTATAAATATTTAATTTATATAATTTTAAAAGACTAATATAGTCTTACTGCTGAGTCTAAGGTTGTCCCTCATTATAGAGAGAAACATTTTATTATTCACCATACAGGGCCAAAACTCCTGATATAATAATGTTTTTAATAATGATAAGAAAAATAATAAATAAGAGTATTAAAAAATATATAATGTTGCTGTTTTTTTGTTTTATTTTGTATAATTATTTTATATTTATGTTACATGTGCCCTGTCGAAGTTAAACGTTATCGAGAGTATTATTGTTCTAGGTTTTATTCTCTTTCTACAATACGCTACCAGATTTTGTCTCACTAATGATGAGTGCTGAGGTGCTAACAGCATTAGCTTCAACATTATTCCCTCCAAATACAACAAACGATATTCACATGCGTAAGTTGGTTAGACAATAAGTGTAAAATGTATGATAATATTTTTACATTCGGTGTAACGAAATCAGTGACCTTCTTTTACAAAAATATAAACATACTAGGTATTATTTTCCCAATTTTAGTCTGTTCGGTCCTCTGTCATATAGGACAAATACATGGTACCATACGGGGAAAAAAATCCTTTCGGCAACAGTGAAAAACCATTGCAAAATAAGTTGCGAGTACCACTTATTCGTCACATTTTATTGAATTTAATTACTTCTCTTAAATTTCATTGTTGGATATAGTATCCTTTAGGCAACTTCTACGCCATACGACCTTATGTCGGATGGATCCAGCGAGCCTCAGTACAGAATTTGAATACATTTGTCCAAATTAATGAATTTGAAGATATCTTACCATTTCAGCAATATGCGAGAGTGGTGAAAGTTCTGGCGCATCGACTCCAGGCTCAGAAAAAGAAGTAGTAATTATAGGTAGCTCTGCGTCGCTCACACAGCATCCAACACGACAGGTTGTCATGGACTTCCTGAGGGTCATCGTTCTGGACTCCCTTCCACTCAGCGTTACAGCCAAAGCCTCCCCGGTCAGCAATCACTCACATTTAATATTAATATAATAATATTTAAATAGTGAATGTAAAAATATTGCTAATAGGGTACTGTAGTGTAGTCCAGGGTTGGCGAACCTTTATGCATCATCGTGCAATATTTTTCTAAACAAATGCTTAATAAGGGCATAGGCGTACCAACAAAAATTTGACTTAGTGATTAATGGGAAAATATTACGAATAATAATAGTATCAATCTACTTAAAACTCTACTTGTAAAATAGGAAGAATCTTTTCGACATACCTGCTTCCTTTTTTTTCTCAGTGCCTTATAAGTTTAGTAGTCTGAGACGTATTTACTATATGTGGGGTTTGCCACCCCTGATGTAGTTTAAAGTTACGTATTCGGGCAATTAAATATTGAAATATCGTGTCGTGTTGAATGACGAGCACAATACACACCTTTCCATTATTGAATTAAGAATACACCTCACTACCTAAACACCTCCAAAATTTACTACGCATTAATATAGGTAGTTTTTCACAAGGGCCTTTTTGGTTTCAACCCTATAGTGCGATCCAAATTTTATCAAATCCCTTTTTTCTAGTAGTTTGATGTAAAATAATAATTTTATGAGAGTAGTATCATGTTGAGTTATGTGTTATTTAATTATAACGTCTGGCAAAAACATGGAACTACTCTTGCTGGAAAAGCAACTAAACTAACAGCTTAACAGCGAGTGTTGGATGTTGTTTCTAGAGTGCCGTCCCAACTGACACAGTGCAACCGTCAATGTTTTGTACGCCATGTACCCCCTGCGCCCCAAGATCATTCTTTTATTGCGTAAATATGCGGAAATCTGATTACTATATACTTCAAATAATCGAAACTAACGCTTTACTAATGCTTTAATGAAATCTTGATACTTCCTTTACCTTACTCTAACCGGAATGTGGATTGATTGACAATAAGATATGAGATAATTTATATTGCTTGTCATATTATAGGCGTACAAATTTCGATGTGTTATGGCTTTCAGACTTTTAATATTACGGATAACAGAAATGTTAGATAAAAATAGTTGCTCGTTTTAGATAACTTGTAAGAAATTATTGTAAAATTCACGTAGTCTTATAAAAAAGACATGCAATGTGCATTTAAATAGTAACCTTGTATTCTCCAATACTGAAATAAAACTTTACTAACTGCACGCCTTGCATTCTTACAAACTAACATTAGGTATCAGATTAGTCTAAAATAAAAATCTAACATTAAATTACAGGTTATAGATCTAGTGCTTGATGCATCGCCCTCGAACTCAAGCAGCCAGCAACAAGTAGAGTATCAAACTGAAGTTCTTACAAGTATAATGGAAAATCTACTAAGTACCGAACTGTTTGGTTCGGAATCAAATATCTCGAATGTTTGCTACTTGGCCGCTCGGCTTGTAGACAAATTATGGCAGGGCCAATTATCGAGAGATCCACACGAGGTAGCGTTCCTATATTATATTTAATGTTTTTCATAAGACAGAGTTATTGATATCTTAAACAACGTGATTTTAATTTCTTTGACGATGACGGGCACCGTAACAGCTAACATGACAAATGAAGTCCCTTATTTATCATTGGTAATAATGCATTATACACTGTCCATTATATTAACCATCTTTTGACAGATTGACGATTTACATATTTAGTGATGTCCTAAAGATTCTCGTATGCGATACCATTCCGATTATAGTACCTACTATCATTAATCGAATTACGTACCTAAGTAATTCGATTAATGATAACCTACGTAAACTAATAACAGATATAGAAATCAACATTTTGATTTAATATTGCCTTAGTTTTTTGAAAATAAATGTTAATCCGTGTGTATTTATTATAATCATAAAAAATATATTATACATCAACTGGCAGCATCAACAGACCTTCCGCTCGGCCGCCATTTTGACGTGATCTGTCACTCTCAACGAAACGCCCGTGATAGTCACACGCATTTACGTTCGCTGAGTGTTCTCTCGCATCTGTTACACCTTGAGTTAAGTAGCTTTATTCCTCGGAAAAACTTTTGTGAAACTTATATTAATTGATCGTGAAAATGCCGAAAGGACGTGTGTTGAAAGCACAATCGAGACAGTTAGTGTTAAAACTTCATGAGTATTTTGAGCAAGAAAATCAAAATGGCGGACCTCTTATACCTATCACGCAAGTCCGAAACCGTGTTGCAGCCGCGTTGGGGATCAGTCTATCAACTGTGACTAAAATCACTACTGATGCCTACGGCAGGAGCGGCTTGGAGCAAAACAAACCATCTACACCAAAAAGAAAGCGCCGGGCTCATAAGGTGACAGCTGTTGATGACTTTGACGCTGACGCTATTCGTCGTCATGTATATGATTACTACTTGAGAAAAGAAATTCCAACTTTGAGAAAACTTATTGTTTCTTTGAAAAGAAGTGGTCTATTTCATGGTGAAAAATCTTCTTTGGTCAAAGTTTTGAACACAATTGGCTTTTCATATAAAAAGTTAAATAAAAGAAAATTATTAATGGAACGCACAGATATAGCTATAGCACGTTGTGATTTTTTAAGAGAGGCAAAGAAAATACAAGATTGGGCAAATATTGTTTTCACGGATGAAACATGGCTCAACGCTAACCACACACTATCTCGTTTCTGGACTGATGATACTGCTGATTCCACTTCCTCAGTACCAATGGGAAAAGGTGAGCGCCTAATCATTTGCCATGCAGGTACAGCAAAAGGATTTGTACAAGACGCACTGTTGGCATTTAAATCGAAGAAATCAAATGACTACCACGAAGAGATGAATGCAAATGTGTATGAAGAGTGGTTCAAAAAAATGCTCATTTCATTGGAAGAACCATCAATAATTTTTATTGATAATGCGCCCTACCACTCCCGTCAAATTGACAAAATGCCAACACAGGCTAATAAAAAGCATGAAATAATTAATTGGCTTCGGGACAATGGAGAAAATGTGGACGACTCAATGTTAAAAGTTGAATTAATAAAAATATTAAAAACCAAAAAGAGAGCAAAACGCTATGTAATCAATGAAATGGCAGCAGAATATGGCCATACTGTTCTTCGGATTCCTCCATACCACTGCCAGTACAACGCAATAGAACTTATATGGGCACAAGTAAAAGGGCATGCTGCGAGATGCAATACAAGCCCCCCATTCACAGCGAATAAAATGTTGCAATTGCTAAAAAATGCTTGCACCCACGTAACGGCCGAGAACTGGGCAAGTGTGGTGGAAAGAACTAAAAGAGTAATATTCTCTGATTGGGAACGTGATATTGCGTTTGATAATATATTATCTACACAAGAGCTAATAATAACTGCTACTGAAGACTCCTCATCGGAGGAGTCTAGTGTTGATTATCATTCCGACGACTCGTGCTAATAAAATAAATTAAAATATCCTGATTGTTTTATTTGTATTCATGTATTAACTAAGAAGAAAGTAAAACTTTATATAATGTTATTAAATGTCTTTTAATACTCGTAACATCGATTTCTACCGATTATTTTTAATCTGTGGCATAATCGTAGTAACCATTATGTGTGACATCACTAAGTGGGCGGTACCCATCCATAAAGTACAAATATTATTTGTATGATATTTGTACGTAAGCAATACAAAACTTAATGAGCGTGAGCTGTCAAAAGACTGATAATATGATGGACGCAGTATAAAAGACAATTGAATATGATATGAAATACAATTGGCAGTTGTTTCACTCAACAAGACATACTTTAAGCGGGCAGAAATTATATTTCTTTATCTCCATTTTACATATAGATATTATGACGAAGTTAACTTTTATTACTTTTCCATATATTTGAGTATATATTACAACTATGATATAAATTTACATAAATGAACTGAATGAAGAGTTCATTATTGTTTTAGGTGTTCGATTTCTTAGTAAAACTTGTAACGCAAGCTAAGAAAAAGTCATCGGTGATATCTCTTGAGGGTTTGCACCATTGTCTCAACAGGACAATATTGTTCTTATTATCTCGCTCCACGGATTCCATAGCGGATCAAATGTCTGTACTTGAAGCGTTACACAAACTTACTACCAACAGGTAATAAACCACTGTTTAATTGTTTTTTTTTTCTTTTTATTTATATCTGTATTATCATAAGGTGATCATTATTTTTACTAAGACTACTTTGTGTGTCTTGAGTCGAGTTCAATTTTTTTCTTAACATAAGTAACGTAAAAAAACCCTTGATTTGGTGTATGCAGTTTAGTTTTAACTTAAAGTGGACGAATGACGTCATACAAATATTTTATTATGTTTTTCAATATACTTCGGATTATATGCATTCTTTTTTATACTGTTGTTAGGGATAGGATATATTATTTAAATTTTAATATCATGTTTAAATATATTAGTTCATCTTGTTCTTTCCAGGTTGCTTATCTTTGGCGCAGGGAATCATGAATTGGAATTTGTAGGGTGTCTGACATATTGTTTGCTGCAATTGAGCGCAAACATGAAAATTGCTCTTGACTCGCATATGCGCACAACATGGCATGTTAATCCTAGCGGAGATCTTGAGTCCAGGGACGATAAGTTAACGGCACACCAAGGTATAACTAATATTTCTGTATCTAATTTATACAATATTGAATGCACATAATCATATTATTTGTGATCATTAAAAAAGATTTTTTAAACTTTTTTAATGTGAAATAATTTTATTAATTTAAATAGATAATAGTGGTCTAACAAATACAATTTATCTTAAAGTGTTTGTAGCGTTTGTATATTTCAACATAACTATGAATCATTATTCCAATTAAAGTCCCTTAAAATGACTTGTAAGAATAGATAAGAATCACACAGGGGCCAATAAAAAGATCGAATACCTGAAACAAATAAGTTCTGCAACAGAACATTGTTGATAGACTCTACAAGTAGCTCATTGGTTCAGGCTAAATAATTTGGTACTGAACTCAAATAAAACTAAATGTATAGAATTTGCATTACCTAATGCTGCAAAAACAGCGAATAGGCTCTCTTTAAATAATGTACCACTAAAAACAGATAATTCAACGGTATTTTTGGGAGTATCCCTGGATACAAAACTCCAATGGAGCACACACGTAACAACTCTTGCAGGGAAACTGAGTTCAGCGGCCTACGCTGTTCGAAAGATAAGACAATTCACAGATGTTGAAACAGCAAAACTTGTTTATTTTGCCTACTTCCATAGCATTATGTCCTATGGAATATTGCTATGGGGTAAATGCGCGGATAGTAAAAAATTTTTTGTTTTACAAAAGAGAGCTATACGTGGCATTTATAATTTAAAACCGCGTGATTCCCTGCGAGAGAAGTTTAAGGAAACAGGCATTCTTACATTTTCTTCACAGTATATTTTAAGCAATTTAATTTATGTACATAAAAATATAAAGAATTATAAAACGATAGGTGATGTGTACAATAGACAAAGCAGGAACCGACATAAGCTTGCGGTTCCTGCTTTGCGCCTTGCAAAAGTGCGTAACTCGTTTGTGGGTTTTGGTATAAGATTCTATAATAAAATTCCGCAATCAATTTCATCACTGCCATTACAGCAGTTTAAAAACACTGTTAAAAAGAGGCTGATACAGAAAGCCTACTATACTCTTGAAGATTATTTAGAAGATAAGAATGTGTGGATATAGCTCTCTTTGAACCTGTACAAGACAATAACGACTTAATGTAAATAATATTAAGAATTATATTTTTAAAAGAGCAACCGCCGAGTTTCTTGCTGGCTCTTCTCGGTAGGAACAGCTTTCCGAACCAGCAGTAGAGTTGACGATTCAAAAGCACTTGTTTACAAGTTTATTTGAATAAAGAATATTTTGAATCTTTTGAATCTTGAATCAACTCATATGGATAAAGGGCAGAATGGAGTATTGCATACTCTAATTGTCTGCTTTCTGTTCTTTTCATTTTTGTTTATTTGTTATTAATAACAAATAAACAGAAATAAAATTATATGAAATGAAAAAAAAAAATATTTTATACGAATAAAAATATTTTATATGAATATTATCATTCGATAGGTCGTAATTTAATGGCCAGTGCGGCAAGACGAGTATGGGAAGAGCTTTATGCATGCAAAAAACCTGCTATCGAGGAAGTGTACAAGATGACCCTTATATTACCCAGTGGTAATGCAAGAGCTCCTGATTTAACCGCCGTGCGTGAACAACTCAATGAAAGCGCTCATAAACTATGGATCAACTACATCGATACGGAAAGAAAGGTAAGTGTAAAAAACTGATGGAGGTAAAACACCTTCTAATTGACTGTGAATTTAATTGAATTTCTAAAAGACAGAGGAGAATTTGGGTGAATATTATGTGAGGTTAGATTATAAATAACATACCACTGTATATTGACAGGCGTACAACTAACAAGCGTATATATTAAAATAACAAAAACTTTACATCTCTAATAAAATGAAATGAACGAATCTCACACGAGGCATATATAGACAGCACTTAACGTTTCTATCTTCAGAATTGGAGACAATCTTCTTCAGCAAATAATCTTCTGCTAATAAACGCAACCACATACAAGTCGCATTAATACTTTGTACTGACAAAATGAATTTAAAAAATAAAATAAGGTACATATCATAGTCAATATAAAGGAAATTAATTTACTTTATATTGACTATGGCATGTACCTTATCGTAATAAAGTACTGGTAACTGGTAAAGTTCTAAAGGCAATACAAAAAATTAAAACGTAATATAAAGACTATCCGTTTTAATCAGTACCTCTCAAGACCTCTAATCATCATAATTTCTTTACAGTTAAGTTGTAGATAAATGTACAAATAGTTGAAACCTTGCATGTAATTATTTACTTAATAAACTGTGTGTTGTATTTAAAATTAAGTGTATTTTATATAACAGGCAGTATACAGAGTACCATGGGAGCTACATAATCAAATTCAATCGAAGATCCAAAAAGTGACTGGTGGACTCACTCGCCTGGCGTCTCGAACCAAAGTTAAAAAGGAAGATTCCGCAAAACTACGACCGCAACCGCCACGGGAACATGCGCTTGCGTACATGCAAGATCACGTGCAATTAGTTAGGTACGACGAGATGGTCACAATTAAGACAAATTATTATATAGTTCAATAACTTAGCATGAGTAAACATAAAATGATGATGTCATGTACGTGTTCTTTTTTGGCTTGCACTCTTTTGATATGAGTCGAGTATGAAAACTATCGAGTAGGTAAACAAGCATGTTTTTAATGTAAAAAAAAAAATTATTATTATTATTACTAGTACGCAAGACAAGCGTGCGATACACGCTTTGTGTTCTTAAACTGGGCAAATTCAAAATGAGGCTTAATTGCATTAGATACATTGTGATCCTTATTTAAAAGTCTCTATGCTACAAATAAAAAACCTAGTGTTGCGAAATTAGCTCTTCGAAGTTATTGGTCTGTTACACTCGCGAATTTTGAAGGCTCTACGCTTTACTGCAATTTGCCATATAAAAACTTATTTTAAAATCTGTTACTTTAGTACTAAGCGTGCGATATGCGTTAATCCATATTTGCTTTGAATATTCCCAATTATTACTGGGTAGGTCGCCGTGTTAAGAGATAATTTAAACGTCTCAACAGTGTATTTAATTTCCCCCAGACAAGCGTGGGGCGTACAGCTGGCAGCGGCAACCAATACCAGCGCGCATACTACACGTTACGTTCAAGCGGAATGGAGTGGGGCGTGGCGTGAGCTAACTCGCGAGAGAGGTCTCTGGGGTCCAACACGCGCCTCTCCTCTGGACAAGTGGTCCCTTCACTGTACAGAAGGCCCTTGTCGAATGCGCAAACAACTCCGGCGTAACTACACTTTTTACACACATTACCCGTATCGGCCCGATCTCGAACGCTCAGACAATGTAAGTTACTCACAACCCAGATTTTTCTTATATATTTTTTGTTCAATGTCAATAAATCCCTGTATCCATTAACAATATATCATTTCAAAGTTGCATTTGTAACCAAATCATCAATTCAAATTTTTTTATTTAAACATTTTTAAACTTTAGTGATGATGCCATATTTACTATTATATATTACTATTACTTGTTAATTCATTTGCGCTGACATACCATCCAAGTACCCTCAATAATGGAATGTATTTCCATGTTCTCAAAAGAAAAACGGGATTTTTATAGCCTATTATGTTACTCAGGTGTATAAGCTTAAATTGTGCCCAAATTCATCAATATTGCTCCAGTGTTTCCAGACTCGTGTCTTTTTTAGAGTGTAAAAGACAGACAGACTTTGGTAATTGGTTATTAATATGGATTTTAAAATATTGGCTTATTCTTAAGTTTATAGCAATAGTAGCAAATGCTTGTCAAAAATCAACAAACGGAGATCCGTGTTGTCCTATTTTTAACGGATACTATATTTCGTTATAAACAGAAACAATTAAAATACAAAGTGGCTCAAAGCCGCGACAGCAAGGAGTATTACAGAGTATATCAGCAATGGCGCACTTCGATTAACTTAGGGGAAGCTGATAGTATTGAGGCACCGGAAATATCCAGTTACGAAGAAGAAATATCAAGGTAAGTAGTCAGAATAATTGTATATTAATAACACAAAAATGTGAATAAAATTATTTTAGACAAATAAAATTATGCTACACCAATAGTTTAATATATATGTGGTCTTATTGTGTGTGTCTATGAGGCTAATATAAAAATAACTGAATAAAATGTTCACAGCAATATTAAAATCTCTTACTCAGATCTAGTGTACTGTGATAAATATGTTTAGCTTTGTCAGTATTTTCATTTAAATTGCTATAGGTAAAGAATTTTTTTGCAAGCAAGCAATTATTTACATATTTATCTGTCAAACTAATAATTTACATATATTTTTTAATGGTAAAGAAGTAAAGTAATATAAATATACTAGCTGGGGCCGCGGGGTTATCATTGTGTCACTAAGATTTTTTTCCGCGTAAATCCCCATCCCTAAATTCCCCGGTATATCTGATGTAATTTACTATTAATTAAAACCTTTCTCAATAATTCCATTATCTTTTATAGTAAAAACCTACAAGAATCCGTTCAGCAAATTTTGCGAAAATCGATCATATATAATAAAATCCATGAAACTCACTTTAAATCTAGTAAGGTAACCAGTAAGTTCATGTTGCAGTAAAGACCTTTCTATCGAAGTAGCCAATGAGGACGGCTCGCCATCAGATCTGGTTAGCAGCGGTGTTGTGAGTCGCGGCACTAACCAATCGGCGGAAGGTAAGATTTGTAATTCATGAATTTTATATTATACTCGTATTTTTATATAACGCGTTGTTTTAAATAATCTGGTTTAAAGCTGAAAATAGGCTCAAAAGACTCAATTCCCGGCCTTTACAAATTAAAAACAAAATGCATTTATCAAGCATACGAGAAACTTTTCTATTGCGAAGTAAATACCGTATCTATATATGAAGCTTGACATAGAACCAAAAAAATAATTTTGAGTGCATGAATAATCATCATTACTTTTGTATTTTCATACTCAACTTTACGATTAGTTGCTGGTGTTGTTTTGTTGTTTATTGTAATTGTGCAATATAGTTTAAGCACATTTTCAGCTAATGAAGATGGTCCTGATATAGACGATGAAGATGAACAACAACCTCCGCCGCCAGACAATCAAACTCTTCTCAGATTGTTAGAACATCATGAAAAGGTAACTCATTTAATCGCAAGAACGATAATATTAAAACATTAAACTCCACGTGCCCGTAACGTAAGTCTATTCAAACTTTTATAGTATAACAACTTAGTACATATAAACACTTTTGAATTGTTTTTATAAAAAGTCTATTCAGATAAACTTTATTTTCAGGTTACTCTAAGTAGGAACCTCGCTTAGAAACCTTTTTAATAAAAGCCTGTTACTACTCCACTACTGGGCATAGGCCTCCCATCTCCCTTTGTGGAATGAAGGGTTGTAGCTTACACTTACCAAACTGCTCCAATGCGGTATTGGTAGGTTAGACATATTTCCAGAATTCTCTAGCGTATGCAGGTTTCCTCACGACGTTTTCGTTCAAAGAAAGTGTGTGACAAATTGCAATGATCAATCAGACGCATAAATTTTAATAGAAAAACTGCCTGGGGTAATAACCTATGGCCCTCTGGAGAGAGGTCCATCGTCTCTCGGAACATTATCTCAGCTCTAAAACCTTTTAGTTTAATTTAATTTTTCGAGTCATTAAGTAATGGTATAATTTTCAGATCTCCCATATGTTCCGTTGTGCACGAATACAAGGTCTCGATACAACAGAAGGATTACTATTGTTTGGTCGAGAACATTGTTACGTAATAGACGGGTTCACTTTGCTGAAAAACAGAGAAATTCGCGATTTGGATAGTTGCCCTGATGACTATGAGCCCATACTACCAAGTCAAGGTATACAGAGGAGTAATCAAAGGCAGTGCTCAAAATTTTTATATGAAGACATCAGGTACATCTTAATCATTAATTTCTAATAATTAAATCGAAACAAATTATTAAACTCATAATTTTTTTTCAGGGAAGTTCATAAAAGAAGGTATTTATTGCAACCTATAGCTTTGGAGGTGTTTTCAAGCGATGGCCGAAATTATTTGTTAGCATTTCCAAGAAAAGTACGCAATAAGGTAATAATATCATTATGGATTATTTAAGATTAACCATTATAATTATACAAGCAAAATTCTGTCTTTTTTTGTACTGCTTGTTGCGCTTGGTTTATCCGCTAATGCAATATTGACGATATTTAACACCAATGAAGTTTATATACCGAGCTGACATATAGGTTAGCAAAATTCCCGTTTTTGCTTTAGAAACATGAAAAAATAATAGCAAAAAATAGTAAACGAAGCTATATAAACACTAAAGTCCATTTTGTTGTGACTTGAATTGGCTGTTTAAGTTTTGAAGGGTACATATCATTATACAATATGTACCGAGTAAGGCCTCTGGTTTCCTCATTAGTTTAGTTATACGAAACAATTTTATAGATCATTATAATGGATCAGTTAACATAAACATTTTATTCGTCGTATAAAACAGTAACGTGGTGAAATTGGACTTCATTTTTGCTAATTTTATTAACATTTTCTCATTTTTTTATCACCCTGGGTCGTGTCCCCTGACATGCAGGAACAATTCTCCTCTCCCCAACAATGCAGGGGCTTCTAGGCCTGTACTTGACGTCACTGTAGGCAAAGAAGTATAAGAGGATTACGGTTCACAAATTGCAATATTGCAGGTGTACAGTCGGTTCACCGCACTGGCAACTGGTATGGCAGATAGTGCCGCAGGTTCAGTAGCGGGTCAGAAGCGCGGTGTTGCAGTCGAACAGCCTGCTGGGCTACTAGCAACCTTAATTGGTGATACCTCAGTGACGCAGCGATGGCTGGTATTTCAGCATTATTTATAAATAATTTAGTCTTTAGTGTATAAATATAAATACATAAATACAAAGCAGTTGTCAAGTAATAGAAATAATTATCAGGAGAATTTAATTTACACAGAATTAATAAGAAATAAATCAGATAGGGTAAACTAACCTATTCTTGACACCTATCCAATTAATTGACACCCTAGCAATTTTCTTCCAAAAATAAGAAAATAACAACCCTAAATAGTTCCATTTGTACCAATTTTATTAGGTAATATCATAATTTCTTATTTTGGCAACAAAAAGTTGCAATAAAAATAATATGTCGACTAATCAGCTGAATGAAAAAGAGCACATAATTAATTAAGTAATAATTTATCGTTTTCTTAAAAATTTGACAAGGTAAGTATCTTACAAGTATTGTTAAAACATTCTGTTTTCAGTGTGAAATACGTCGATTATAGTGTTATTGTGGTGGTTATAGTACGAGTTAACTAATCGATAAGATTTATTTCAAAATTTTTGTTGTAATTGACTTTGTTTTATTGTGTCAACATATGGTCCACTGAAAGTACCAGAATACCAATACATTGACATCCATGTAAATAAATAGGATTTTGTAAAACTAAGGTCACAGAATATGTAATCGTTTCTTTTAATCAATATTCTTCTTGAAAATCCTTTCAGCTTCATACAAGACTGCGGTTTGATAATGTAAAATTGAAAATATTTAAAAGATTACCGCCGAGTTTCTTTCTGTTCCTTCTCGGTAAGAGCAACATTCCGAAACAGTTGTAGCTTAATTAATCAAATTGTTTCTGGACGATTCAAAAGTGCTTGTAAGAGCTTATTTGAATAAAGATATTTTGATTTAATTTGATTTAATACATAAAACATAAATAAGGTACCTATCTGCGTGCTTTACTTGGTTTTCATAAAAAAAACTGAAGGGTGTCAATAAACTGGAATTTGAAGTGTCGATAATAGGGAAGTCTGAGTCAATATTTGGGTAAACCACTGCAATTCGATAAATATCATAAATTCAATAACAAATAATATCCTAGTTAGAATTTGATTTTATTGACAACATCTTAAAATAGTTGCCTATATTTACCAAAATTTATCGTTATTTGGAAACACTGTGGAAAGCTTATATTTATTTATTTTTATACGCTCGTTCTAAAAGTGTCAATAATTGGGTACTTTACCCTATATGTTGTGTATCAAATATCATTTATATTTAAAGTAAGACAAGATTTAGTGTAGTTCGATATATGATTATGTAATGACGTTAAATTATACGAAACATCAAAAGCAACTGCCTAAATTTTGCAAATGTTGTATAAATAATATGGGACGCAATGTTAACTTCCTCTAGTTTGATTTGTGGGCGTGTAATTTTATACCTTAACTATATTGTTTTAGAGAGGCGAAATATCTAATTTCCAATATCTGATGCATCTAAATACGTTAGCGGGCCGATCATATAATGATCTCATGCAGTATCCAGTTTTTCCTTGGATTCTTGCCGATTACGACTCACTAGAATTGGACTTGACGCATCCAGTAACATTTCGAGATTTGACAAAGCCTATGGGCGCTCAATCTCCAGAAAGATTAGAGCAGTTCAGAAAAAGATATAAGGTAAAAACATGGAATTTCTTTATACTTTGGTTGAAATTATATTCGAAATTGGTAATCGAAATTTTAACGACGTTTGTAGGAGTGGGATGACCCTCATGGTGAGACGCCGCCTTACCATTATGGAACTCACTATTCATCTGCCATGATTGTTTGTTCGTATCTCGTTCGAATGGAACCTTTTACGCAACATTTTTTAAGACTTCAGGGAGGACATTTTGATTTGGCAGATAGGTATGAATAGCTAAAAAAGTTAAAATTATTAAAATCTGCCTCTTCAAAACAATTGAAATTGTTTTTGCAGGATGTTCCACTCTATTAAAGAAGCTTGGAATTCAGCATCGCGGCACAACATGGCCGATGTTAAAGAATTGATACCGGAATTCTTTTATTTGCCAGAATTCTTAGAAAATTCGAATAATTTTGATTTGGGTATGTTGACATTGAAATAAGTTAAATATCTATTTGTTTGTACTTATGATTTGTACTTTAAACATTGAGTGGGGAACTTAGAAGGAGTTAGTGCAAGAGGCCGAATAAAAGTATCTGTTTTAATTTATCATTTAAGATTTTCTTGAAGTTTTGCAAATGTTGCCCTTTTCCTTAAACGAAAAACGTAGACTCGCATTCAGCGGAAGTTTTTATTTGTGATGTTTTTTCGCGCATCAAATTCACTTAATCAAATTTCTAAAATGCGGTTTGAATATCTTAGTAGAAGCGTCTTAATTTGATAAACCAATAATAGACAATGATATATCAATAGGTTCAAAGCAGTCCGGAGTAGCTTTGGGTGACGTTGTGCTACCGCCTTGGGCAAAAGGTGATCCTCGTGAGTTTATTCGGTTACATCGTGCTGCGTTAGAGTCTGATTACGTATCGCACAGATTACACCATTGGATAGACCTCGTGTTTGGTTACAAGCAACAAGGTCAACCGGCTGTGGAAGCTTGTAACGTCTTTCACCATTTATTTTACGAAGGGAACGTTGATATCTACAAGTAAGTGATATAAAACTTCTCTAAAACCCTATAATATTACCAAAGATTTGTTAACCTTACTAATCGTTCAGAGATTTTTATTACACTTTTTTTATACTACATGGTATAAAATTAAATTTAAAAATCCTTAGAAATTCGATGAAATTTTGGAATAAATCATTCTTAGATTGTAAAAGAGTGTTGATTGTAATAAAAAAATTAAACATTTTAATTACAGAGTATTGTATAATCTCTGTGTTTGATTTTAGTATCGATGATCCCTTAAAGAAAAATGCAACCATTGGTTTCATCAATAATTTCGGTCAGATACCAAAACAATTGTTTAAAAAAGCTCATCCAAGCAAGAAAATGTCACAGCGAAGTTCGACAATTTTGGATCCTAACAATATAATACCATCTCAAGGAATCACGCCGCCAGAGAAATTATTTTTTCACAACTTGGAAAATTTAAGGCCTTCTTTACAACCAGTTAAAGGTATAAATGTAACATATTCTTAAATACCTATCATATATCATTAAATACCTATCCCTAATTTATCATTTCTGCAGCTATTCATGTTTTTTACATATGTATCATATGTTATAAATTTCGATAAATTATAACTGAAATAAACATGTTTATTTTAGTCAGTTTCATTAGAGTAAATCCACTAGATATAACTGTATATTATTATTTTGGATAAATACTATAAAATATTTCTATTCTATTCTTCTAGAATTTCTTCTATTTCCATTATTTACAGAAGTCAAAGGTCCAGTTGGTCAAATTCTTTACACGGACAAAGCAATATTAGCTGTAGAGCAAAACAAAGTCTTGATGCCTCCAACATACAACAAATATGTAGCGTGGGGATTTGCTGATCACTCGCTGCGGATTGGCAATTACGATAATGACAAAGCTATATTTGTATGCGAAACTGTTGCGCAGGCGTGCGGCGAAATTGTTGCATGTGTTTGTCTCTCTGACAAGACAATAGTTACAGCTGGGACGAGCACGGTATATTACATTTCACAGTTCCATCGCACTTTGTTTATTAACTATATCTTATTGTTTCTCAGCTCCCTTTTGTTCTTTCCTTGTAAAAGAGAGTTAGGAAGTTGTTTCTTATATACTTTCATTAAAGAATAATCATATCTATCCTAATATTATAATGCAAATGAAATTTTGTACAACTAAAGCTTATATGCTGAGATATAGGATAACAAAAATGCCTGCTTTTCTTTAATATACAGGAAACAGGAAATCTAGTACATAATTCAGAGTAATTTTATTAAATGCCTTTTTGCCATCATTTTGTTTATTTTTTAGACCTATTTAGTTTTTATGACTTAGGTATTATTTGAATCTGTTATAGGTAGTGACAGTGTGGCAATATTGGGCGCGACGACGCCGTTTGGTCGTAAAGACGTGTCTATACGGTCACGAGGAAGCAGTAACGTGTTTGGCCGCGAGCGCTGCTTACAATTTGGTTGTAAGTGGTAGCCGCGACGGGCAGCTTATAGTGTGGGACGTAGAGCGCGGGGCGTTTGTGCGTCAACTTGTGCCGCCGGTGGTACGCAGCTTACCTCCGGTCTCGGCACTAGCTATAGATGAACTAACTGTAAGTAGGATAATTAAAGCTACTTGTAATTTCTTGCCTAAATATCTACTAAGTTATCCCTTACTAGGTAAGGAGTATATTTCAATAAATAAAACATATTTTGAGATTAATATTAAAAATTATTTAAGATTATCACTACTTTTGTATTATAGAACTAATTTTATGCAATGTATTGCGTATATCAGTATCAGAATTGTATTTTAGCTATCCCGACGTTGCTGAAGCTTCAGTTAACTTTAGATTTGTATTACATTAATTGTGTGGTATATTTTTGTAGTTTTTTATGTGCCCAAAAACAAGATGTTTAAAAAAAAAAATTTTTTAAATAAAACCTAATTAGATCGACCCAAAACCCCTACATGCTGAATTTGAGAAAAAAAAGTTGAAGCCGTTTCCTAGACTTAGATAATATATTTATATACATCCAAGATTAACTTAGTTAAATATCCACGTACGATATACATTACGAGATAATTTTGGATAATTCTGATATTTAGGGTGATATAGCAACCTGCAGCGGGAGTTGGCTACATGTGTGGTCGATCAATGGATCGCTACTAGGTGCTGTAGACACTGGCGGGGAGCGTGCACCGCAAGTACTTTGTGTGGCTTTCAGCCAGACACGGGAGTGGGACCCGCTCAATGTTGTGATTACCGGCTCTACTGATGGCGTAGTTAGGGTATGATTACTTTTACTGCATGTCTAGTTATATCCATTTTATAATTTTTTTTAAAGAGATAAGGTTAAATTTTGAAGTATCTTAAGTCTCAGATGGGACGCTGAAGCTCAACTGGTAAAAACTAGACGAAATGTCAATCATCGTGTAATTATAAAGATTGATTGTGGTACTAAACTTTTACTAATAACTCTATGGAAAGTGACGCAATTCAAAATTTTATTAATATAGGCTGGAACAGTTCCGATTTCCCTTTGCACATTTATGCTGTCTTTTTATTCATTTTTGTATCAGTTGAAATGTCCCCTATATACAATAAAAAAATTACAATCAAACACTTTTTTTATATTATTTGCAGATGTGGTCTATAGATTATATTGCTAAAATTATAGAAGATGAACCAAAGAGTGCCGAACTAGACAGTCTGGAACAGCCATCTTGTTCTATTGATATTGATAAAATTAAATACGATCATAAGCTCTCCGTACAAGATAGTGAAGAAGCGAAATCGGAGAGTGAAGTGAAATCAGAAAATGATATGAAGGTCGAAGATATTGAGCCATGCGAAAGGGAGGCAGCTATTAAGAGAGTGGAAGCTTTGGTTAAGCAAATGAGTTTGTCGCAGGACAATGGAAGTGAGTTAAATGTATATATTAGTTATATTCAGTTGTATGGGGAGTTGTATGTAATGTTCAGTTTGTTATTCAATGCGTAAAAAGTAATTTAGGCAATAATTTGTTTAAAAAAAATACAATAATACGATATGAATCTTGATAATTGTACCGTATCTTCGAATTTTGTGGAGTCGTAATAATAACGTAATAGTAGCGTAAGTAATACGTAAAATAATAATGATAGCTTAAGAATTCTTATCTTGGATTGATTATACTTAGATGATATTGAATCATTTTTGAGACCTGTTTTACAAAACCACGTTCTATATGAAAAAGTACATAGATAACTCCATAACTAATTAAGAAAAACTCCTATTATAAAATATATTACCAAATCTAATCTAATAATTGTGATTAATAATTGCAAATCGTTAGTTTAAATCATAAATAATTAACAGGAACTCTTACTAAATCCGCATCAGAGAGTTCTCTGTCGGAGACCGGAGAAACCACTAGCGCAAAAGAATCTGCAAGACGACACGACGAGAAAGATACTTGCAGTGACAATGAAGAAGAATATGTCCAGAAGGATGAAGTGGATTCTTGTGAAGAAACTAAAGAAGAATATGATAATGAGAAAGATCTAGAAGGAGAGAAAGAAAATGTGATACACAGGAACAAATTACAAAAGCAAGGAAATGTTGTCCTAAGGCGGAAATCTAAAGGCAATCCGTTGTACCGCAAAAGTAAGTTTATTTAAACAGTTGTTTATAAATTTTGAGGTCCCCAAATTTCCAGTATGTATGAGAGAGTCGTTACAAAAAAAAAACTGGCATTCAAACTCGTATTTTTTTTAATTTTTCTCGTTGGGAAGTTGGATCAAAGAAGTCAAAAAACATTTTTTGATAAATGCTGTGTTGATTAAGATTTGTCGGAATATTTCCTCGAGTTATGCAACTTCTATGCAAGTTTATTGCATTTGCAGTCTCTGTTATCTTACAAAATTGATTTTGGACACTTTAAAGTTTATTGACTACCTAATTGACGCCAAGAGTAGCACCATGTTTTTTTGCTTCAAAAAGTCCTATAGCCTGTATAGACGTAGTATGTAATTTTCTAGAAAATTTGCGTTAGTTGCGTTTGCGTTAAATAGAGATTGTGGATAGAATATAATAATTCTATTAAACACTATGGTTTCTACAACAGGCTACTTTTAAACGGTTTTCTCCGAGGCTTTTATGATATTATAAGGAATTCTCAAATACTGTTGGTTTATTCTGCATTCTTCATATTATGATTTAAAGGTGGTGGCAGCATAGGAGATTCAAGCGAGACAAGCTCAGTAGAAGCTACTCAGTCTACAGAGACGACAGAAGGAGGTCTTAGGCCGAGTAAATCAGATACTAGCCTTACAGACTCTTTTGTAGTACTGTCCGCACCTTCGTCTCCAGCACCTCACCAACGATCCGTTAAGGAAACTACTTATCCAGGTAGATCTATTAAAAATCTTTTGCGTTTTTGAGTTTTGATTTTTGTTCTCCTACTTATTTAAATGAAGTTGACATTACATCCATTACACTAGAATCCATTACACTAGAATCTCATTGTCTTTTTTGTAATTTACAATTTTATTGTAATTAATTTCAGCATCATTTGTAGATGAAGTGTTTTAATTAGCAGTTGAATAACTTATGGACTAATGGAGCTTACTAATGAAACTTATATTTATAAATCAACTAACTGAACAGAATACTACAAATATAGATCAATCATTACAATCCCTTTAAAAATTATATTGAGACACGTCTTCTCGTCTAGGAAGTAATGATCCATTATCATTGTAGAGACAGGTACAACCTGGGTCCGCCGCTTAGTGTTGCGTGGTAAGCTGACCATGCACACTGCGTACGAGAGACGCGATAACGCGTGTCCCGCGTCTGTTACCGCTGTAGCTGCCGCTAGGAGTGGCCGGGGACTGGCCGTCGGAGATGCGAGAGGACGGGTGATTGTTTTTTGATCTAGTGTTAATAGTCTGTTACAATTCCCATGCTCGAAAAAGGTCTTATCTCTCTGTTGAACATACCCGATTACACATATTTAGATATTTTAGTGTTTTATCCGCAAAAAAGTGATCCGTGGAAAAGGTCACGATCCTCGGCACTGAGAAAACGACGTAATTAGGAGAGATATTTTAGGCTCTTATCATTGTCAGTTCTTTCTGTAAATTTTATGAAATATTACTATTATATCAATAAGGTCCACAGGGTTTTATTAGCATTTGAAATATAGTTTAATTTAAAATTTCCCATTACAATTAATGTTAATATATTCGTGTTATCTATTTGTATCGAATTTATGTACGAATTGTGAGGTTCCAGCGTCTAAGCGTAAACTTTAGTTTTCGAAATTGCCCTCTACTAGTTTTATGTCAGTTCCCGGAAGCAAAATTGAAAATTTGGATGAAAATTTTTATATTCTGTATGTTACACCGATATATATTAATTGTACCGTATCATCGATATCGCTACGCATTTATGATATTAGTATGAATAATACCCGCCCAATTAAATATCTGAGAAAATTTCATCTTAATGACTTGTCATGTATATGCATACTGCTCTTTTTGGGTTAGAAAACATCCTACTAATTATATCATCCTGTCCTTATCCCACTCTAAGTGGGGTCGGCACAACATGTTTTTCTCTTCCATTCTGTCCTATCTTTCGTCAACTCTGGCGCTACTCCTTTTATATGCATATCATACTTCACACAATCCAACCATCTCTTTTAGGCCTCCCTCTAGGCAGAAAACATCCTACTAATATTATGCGAAAATTTGTGAATATGGATGTAGGTTTTTTACTCTTTCACGGTGAATCCGCTGAACGAATATCGATGAAATTTGGCGCAATTATTCCTTATACACCTTATACACATTATACACATTAGGTCACCTAGGTGACCGCGGCCACAGCCGGAACACATACCGGTTTTAAGTGTCCGCGAGGAGATGCCCGGGTAGAGAGGATTTCCTCAAGGTCACTTACTGTTTACCCCCACCCGGGGAGTAAGCGAAAGACCCTACTGCTGCTAGTCCATATATATATATTTCATTATAGTGTAGTAAAATATTATACGTATGATGTAGATATTCCGCTGGTCCGCGCCGGATATGTCGAGTGCTGCTGGTGCCAAAGGAGGGCCAGCCGACCACTGGATCAGGGACGATACAGCACCATTCTGCACGCAATGCCAGGTAAGGTTAACCTTTGTTTTTATTCTACACAATTCTGAAACTATTATATTTTTTTCTTTCAAAAAAATTTCCAATCTTCCAAATCTATTTATTTTACCAAAATTAATTAATAGATTAAACAGTTAAATTTATATAAACTTTTTCTTTTCTTCTAAATTACTCGTATTCTCTTTCTTCTTCAATTCTTGTTCTTTTCCTTCTGTTACTGTAAGGTTGACTGGAAGAGATCACATTTAGGGATAAGTCCCCCTTTATGCATGTGCTTTCTTACTTTTTTTTTCTCTTTTCTAACTACATCTTCCAGCCCTTATCCCACTCTAAATGGGGTCGGCACAATATGTTATAAACATGTCACATGATTTGGCTACTATTTTACGACCGGCCGCCTGCCTGACATTAAATTACCTTTGTCATATTTAACGACACCTCGGTAAGGAAGAGAGTGGTCTATTCTACTTAACCGGATACCACACGGTGTGTCAACTTACCTTACTCGCCTTTTATGACATCTCGGTAAGAAATGAGTGTGGTAGGTACTATTCTATTCCGCCGGATACCACACGGCGTTTTCTCTTTTCTAACTATATGTATATAAAAAAAATAAATAAAGGCAGTCTATATTGAAAAATAGGTGCGTTTCACGGCGCTCGAGCGTCGACACCACTGCCGCGAATGCGGTGCGGTGTTTTGCGGTCGCTGCTCGCGATACGAGGCGCCCGTGCGTCGACTGCGTGCGCTGAGACCCGTGCGCGTATGCCAACGGTGCCACGACCACATACACTCGGCCAACGACTAATCACTTTACCCTGATACAATAAAACAAACTTATTTATTCAAGTTAACTTGTTAGAAAATGCGCAATTTTAGATAGTCATATCTACTGCTGGTTCGGATAATTGCCTCTACCGAGAAATGGCTGCAAAAATACGGCAGTTGCTTTCACAATATAATTGTTATAACGGACTCTATCTTCTACAAGGTCGAAGAGTAGCTAAATCGACATATTCATATCATTTATGTAATCCTCAATAGTATAGTACGTTTTCTCAATAGTATAGTATGCTGCTGTAACGGTAAAGCTGAAAACGTTAGTGGAATTTTATTATAGAATCTTATTCGAAAACTCACAAACGACTTAATTAGTAAAGCGAATCGAGCCACAAATTTAAGTTGGTTTTTAATGCTCTCTAAATGTATAAATATTATATACCTCGCCAATTTTTTTTATCTCGTACAGTAATCAAGTAGCTAGTTTGATTTTTCATAGCCCCGTATATAACGGTTATTTCTATTCTTCGGCCTTGCATATTCCGAACTAGATATTTCGCCTTTTTTACGCATAGTAATTGCCATCTGACCAGCAGCAGAGTTCGTTATTTATGTACCAACTATTACCAATATAATGGCGTAAATTGCAACTTGTTGCAACTAATGACGGTAGCTACCACAGTCATAATGAATCTTATTGATATTATGTCAGTAACAATCACTATTCCATTGTAGTTGTCACTCAGATAAGTTCGCATGTTTATTGCGCATTAAAAGTTTCCTAAGTGACAATTATTAATGTCGAACAACAACTAATACTGAGATGTGTAAAAGAACTTCAAATAAGACCAACATAATAAAGATTATGACTTTTTGGGGTTTAAGGTGCACTATAGCTCACAATGCAAAAAAAAAACTATATTATATCCAGCCTATAATTGGAACATATTCATTCATAGGAAAGTTGCGTTGTAGTTTATTATTAAAATATAAACTAAATACCTGAGAAAGTATTCCCTATATATAGGTAGGTTTGGGCTAAATCTGTCTCTAATCCATCATAAAATCAGATACTTAAATCTAAATTCATATTCTTTACATGTACATAAATATAAAATACAGAAATATAATCAATCATTGGAGTTAAACAAATACAAATGCTTTGAAGACAAATATACTTCGCAGCCAAATATGTACTTGAATATACTGAAATAAACTATTGTAGCTCCTTGTTGATTATAGTGTAGAAGCGGTTGGTTTTATAGCGATTGCAACTTTTTTGTCTATCGTTCAATTCATTTTTGTATGGAAAATTTATAATGCAATATAAAATAGCGATGCTTTTGGAGAATCTCGTTATAAAAATTAGCTCGTTGTTTATCAAAAAAAATACTACGGCTATACTATTCTTCTATGAAGTATCATCAGTGAATCAAGCGAAAAATATATTCTTGTATATAATCGTAAGTGTAACTGCCCAAAATAATCGCAGAATTATTCGCTAAATATGGATATACTTATAATTATCCTTTAGGAATAGTTAACAAAATTAACAAGTATTAACCAAAGTGAGATACCAATTAAACGGTGTCTTTAGAAAAGTTATTGATATAATAAGAACCGTTTATATGCTTAAGCGATTCAATATTGTATTGCTTGCTAGGTTATAAGCGCAGCAGCCGAGGTTGCAGGCAACCTCCGATATGTTTATTACTAAATCTGTTTTTTTTTTGTTGATGTGTTTATAAAAGTGTTATATCACTTTCATATCTAATGGCGGCTGTACACTCTCTGCGCGATATCCCGAGATAAGTGAAGTGTGAGAGTGTACAGGATAACTCTCTCCTCACCTCTAATGTCTTTATTGCCATTACTACTGTGTCGGTTTCTATGCCTTTGACGCAAAGGGTGCTCGCGCCGCCTCGCACAATCGGCGAGCTCGTCGCTGTTCACTCTCGAGAGTTTACATGTTCACTCCAAGCTTTCATGTCTCGGGCGAGATTGTACAGCTGCCGTAAAAAGACGTGTGAAAGACTACTTCCATAGAAATGACATTAGTGTTTTTGGATATTATGTTTGAATACACAAATGTATAACATATATTAGTACGCTTTTTGCAGCTTTTTATTGTAAATTATGAGCCATGAAATGTATTGTATTATTATTTGAAATCGTACAAAATAAAAAAAATAAACTATTACTATTATTGCAATTATCAATGTTACTTGTGTTGAATTGGATATTATAATTTTATAGAAACAGTATTAACTAATATAAGAATTTTAATATTTCATAATGAATTTTATAGATCTCGGTAGCAAACTTTTGTAAAATATTTTCATATAGGTTTTTGAATAATATCAGGTCATTTATTATAATTATACTGTTAATTTTCGAATATTTATTATAATTTAAGACATAAGTGTTTTATTTATTATTTGTAAAATTGTGATATTTTTATTTTTTGCCTTTATAGATTATTAAATGTCTGCTTTATTTGACTAATTGTTTTAAGTGCAACTATTATGTGTATTGATATAGGATGGATTAATATTAGTGCTAGTCATATATTTATTCATTTTTTCTTCATTGTTAATTCCTAATCTAATCGAGTCATAAGTGTTTCGTTCATCCATGAATAACTCAAATTAAATGAAACATAAGCTGTTATGAGTGGCCCCTTTCTTTCATTTGTTTTCATTTATCATTCAGTTTTTTTTTCGATATATTTTTTTGTGTTGACATTCCTAGTTGTCATTATGTAATTTGTAATCAATTGAACAACAATCTTAAATTTTTAAACAATGCTATGTATTAATATTTATTAGTATACTAGCTGTTCGCCCGCGTGTTTCTGTGGCTCAGTCTAGTTTAGAAATCTTCTCGAAACAGAATTCAACAGATAACAAAAATGCTCAGATCGCCACCAAATGTTTCAAGATCATCCGTTGCGTATTTCTAAAAATTTTATACAAATTTCTTTAAAATCTTTCCCGTTTCGGAGTCTCTAAAGGACTTACAGGAAAGCATCCGTTTTTTCATATAAGCTAATTATATCTTTTTACGATTGTTTTATTTAAAAATTGATATATTTTTTGTCGTTCTTTACCAAAGAATGGTAATGTTAGTAATTAATATAAAGAATTGCATTTTTAATATTTAATTTAGCAACATTATTTGAGTATTTCTATGATATATTTATAAGCATCCTCGTAATGAATTATGAAGAAAAAATAAATCAGAAATAAAAAGTTGACAAGATCTTCAGGATATATATACAAATTACGCGATATATTATTTCAATCATTGATGTATAATACCTAAGACACACAGTTCTATACAAATATCAGATTATAAAACTGTCCAATTGAAGTACAATTACACAGTAAAACAGTATACAGTAAAAGCAAACATAGACCTTATCAGTACTCGTTTAAAGTTCACTTTTATTCAACTCAACGAAGACATGTTGTGTTCTGTTTTGCACCATCTGTCGAACAATCAATAAATTATTATTTGTTGATCACATATTTTAAAAACTAAAGGAGAATAGTGATAGCCAGTTTTTGAATTTTAAACATTGAAAATCTCTTAATAATTTTTAATTGATTTTTACATTTTTTTGTATAAAAACATAGCCATTGTTAACATATGCTCGTAAGCACGGTTGAAACCGTACCGATTAAAAAAACCCCAGTATTTTGAATTATGCCCTTATTTGTTGAGAAAATTTTTGAGCGCCTGCGACTGTGTATCTTGGGTATAATATAATATGTAATATAGTTTTAATTTAAATATATTTAACTAATATTTTGTCAGTAAAAAATCCAAAGCTATATGTTATTGTTTGCCTGTAGAAAATACAATATTCTAATAGATATATTCAACACAAAGGGTTTTTTACATTTGTAAATTCATAAATATAATTATAAAATACAATACTAAATATATGTCAGTCAACAGCACATATTTATTCTAACTTATATAACTTCTTATATATTAATATAATAAGTGGATGTTTCTCGAAAACTTAAAACTGCTGTATAGAAAGATAATAAGAGACAATAGTTATGTTGTTTAGGTAGTACGTAGGCACTGAAGTTTATGCTGTTAATATATCCATGTATAAATTAATAAAGTGGCGCAGAAAATCCAAATTGTGTTTCTTTTTTATGACAAATATACTTGTCCGCCCTTACAATTTAGATCAACCAAAAAGTCAGGGATATACGAGTTAGTCGCGATAAGAAGATCGTTTAAGTAAATCTATATAAGTTGAGTTAACCATTCAGTTTTTGATGTAACTTAAACTTGCGTTTTGCGCAAGCTAGGTTAAACTAACATTGAATTTTAAGATTTAATCAGACAATAGTTTGAAACAAACGCAATTGAATAGCGTGAGATATCGTACCAATAATTAATTGAATCACGTAAAGTTTATTATATTGTTTCGCACTATGGACACATGGAAGGTATTCATAATATGTAATATTTAAGTTTCGAACCGATTTCTCGTTAATCAATATGACTTGCTGAATGACTAGTGAATCCTGCGGTCACCTCTTAATAATTTTTCAGTTTTCTTGGAATTTTAATAATAAAATATCTCTTGGGCCATGGTGATGAATGAGATGACCTTATTCGAATATTTCAATGTGGTTATAAGGTTTCAAATGAGAGGACAAAATAAAATGACCGATGTCAACTAATCATAATATTTATTACTCTTCATAATATTTGAACTCTTGTTATCTAAATATCTACACATATGCCCAGGTATGTACATGCGTTTTCATAGCTATGCGGGAAGAATATACAAAATAACGCCAAATAATTTATTTCTGAAACAACTGCAACTGATATATTAAGTACAACATGTCCGATAATAATTTTTTTTAATTATTTAAATTAGCATAACACGTATAAGGTTAACATTAAACTTGACGAAATAAGTACTTATCTGACTAAGCTAGTCTTTAGTTTCTAGTTACTCAACATCTCTATCAACTGTACTTTACACAAAACTGCCAATAAATATTTTAATTTCCTTTGCGTGCATGATAATTACGAATGTGCAAATAGTATATGTATATATTTTTTCGATAATTTCACAATATCACATCCAAATACTAATGTATTATTCTTATTATAAATTTTAGGATTATTTTGTTTTCAATTATTTATATTTATAAATGATAGTTCAAAACAGTTAAGACGACAATATAATTTAAGTACCTCGTAGCTATTAAGTACCTCGAAGTATTGCATAATCAGAAAAGAAAGTAAAACTACAATTTCACATTATAGTTTACTTAAATACTTCATTTGGCAAGAAACTATAATTGGCCGTTAAAAAAGAAACAAATATGACATCAAATGTTCAAGATTAAAGAGGACCGGATTAGATAAAATCATGAAAATTATCAGTAGAAATCAACTAACTTTTGGAATAACAAATATCTAAATCAGTAAGTCGTCATTAAATGGATTTGATTATCACTAAAAAGCCACTAGGTGCCGGACCTTTACAACATTTGCAATTGCTAAAACAAAATTATAGGTTGAATTGAGTCTCCTTTGATGGTTTAATCACAAAAAAACAAAACAATTCACACTTAAGCTAAATGTGTGTAAGTACTCAAAATACAGACTGCTATCAAGGAACATTGTCCCCGAAATGACAGATATTCGAAAATGACACATGGAATGTAAGATGCAATAATTATTGTGCAATAATCATTGTGCTTTTTCATTTACAACAAAAAGAGGCTTTCGTTTTAAAATATAACAATATATAAGATTACATAAAAAAATTGTCTGATGTTTTAAATGAGGTCACCAAGTCTATTGTACATTTCTGATTGAATCTGATGTCATTGTAAGCGAATACAAATTATAAATTGATTTATCATCAGACATACATCCAAAACCCTCTTTTTGCTAAATTTAAAAATTAAGAAAATTAATTTATATTTATTTTATTTAACTACAAAAAAAATAACAAACAACATCCAGTAACTTCTTAATATTAAATCAAGTATCTTCACACAAAACATCCGTGCGCTGAACTAAAGTTAAATTATATTACAATTTGATCAATTATAATATCTCTTCCTATTTCAATAGTATATCAATAAAAAAATATTAAACAAAACAGATTCACAAATGGTGTAGTATAAGTATCCTACAAATTTACAATTATATACAAAAAAAAGGAAATAAAAATTATCCAAAAAACCCTATTACACAGTTAAGTAGTATGCTTTAGAATACTGCATTGTTTGTTTGTTCATAACGCGCTGCTAGGAAACAATGCGATGGCCTTATCTAATACTGTCCATGGATAAGCATGGAAATAGTCTCTTAACTTACGTATCGTCAACAGCACTAGGTGCACAGTAAGGCCCTATATTCACTAAAACGAAGAGGACGGAAGATGGGTCATAACCCATTTAATTATAAATTTGATTCTTATTCATAAATAAGAATCAAATATATATAATTTCCAAATCTCTCAGCTTAGCTTAATGACGATATCTGATTGGCAATCAAAACCAATCTGTTCGCACCTCCGCTTAAGTGACTACCGGGCCTAAAAGCAAGGTGCAAGTCGAATAAAGATTTAAGTACAACATTTATATCAATAAACAGATGATTAATAACCGTCTCTCCTGAAACATCAACTTCTACAAACATGTATATTTATGTATAGACATCCAAAATTATTATTTGTTCAATAAAAATAGATTTAAAATATCTCAGTACTGCAGTTAATAAAAGAAATATTTCACACCACAAAATTGGTGTACGTAGAGAAAATATGAATTTAAGTTATAAGTACGATTTTATTATAGTGCAAGATTACATTCAAGAATGTGCTAAGATGTACTACAGGTGTACTACATAGAGGAGGTCGAATAACATATTAACACTTGTAACGATTATAATCAAATATTTTGATGAATAATAAATAATTTGAGCATCCTTAAGTGTAATTTTCAGCATTAGAAACTTTCTTGAATAGGAATTCATATATTAAATTTTATTTATGTACCATAAAAAGTGTTGGAAAACATTATGAATAAAAAAAGTGTACAACTTTTAGTTACTCTATCATACATGAATTCAGTATTGTATATCTGAATTCATGTTATCCAGTTTGTAAGATAAAAAAAATAGGTTCACGGATGTCTAATGTATTTCCTTAGATACCGGTCTAATTCGTCTCGTAGTATAAATTATTTTGAAGTGTGTGTTTTAGATTCCACATAACTGTGCGTAAAAGGCTAAAACCAGTGCAATTGAATAGTATTGAAGGTAAGTGATAACTATGTATATTTAATGCTGTGGCCTGAAATGACCAAACAAGTTAATCCTTATAACAAATCTTATTAGTTACGCTTTTCAGTAAAAAAGACAATAAAAAATGTATGCTCTTAATAGCCGTAAGTATCCAAAACTTTAATGTAAATAAATATTTCCGATTATTTTACAAAGTATCGGATTAAACTCGTTGGCGAAATTCCTGATAAAAAAGGTCAAAGTCAGAATAAATTATTAAAATGTAGTTATTACTCGAATTGTACTAGTTAAAACGAATTACAAAGTTAAAGCGAATTAAATATATTTGAAATAGGTCAAAGTACAATGCCATGGACGCAGATATCGGTCCAAATTCTTATCAGTAGGAACAACATACTTTTGGCCTTTGATTGGCGTATAAATACATTTACACACAATCATATATCTTCTTTCAAGGCAGATTACACGATAGATTCCGTTATTATAATAAACTTACGAGGTATCGCCTACAAGCGAAAGCATTGCCGAATACAAATTTTACTGATTACCGCTGCCGAAAATTTCTTAGCTTTCATATTGAAAGCACATTTAGAATAAGATGATATTGAATTTTAATCAGAAAGCACTTAAGCTATTATTCATACCGCAATGTGTCACGATCCTTGATTAATTTTCGAATGTATATTGTAATTACAATAGGCGGATTGTCAAGCCGTTTACTTTCTTTTACGAAAAATATTCTTGTTATTGAACAATCCATTGGGACTGAGGGTTATTCCCAATCAGAAACCATACTTTATAGGACGAGGCGAGTTCGAATGTTCTGACGATCTCGTACGATGTATGTATATTCATTATGCACCAAAATTATATGAATCGTTGTTATATACGGAGTAGAATAGATGGAATGGAAAGGATGCATTCTCCTCTTTTTTAGTTCGACATATTCGAACTATGTAATCGTATTTACGATAATTTGACGATAATGGCCTAACTAGACTGGCGCTCTTCTCCGCAATTAGTAAAGTGAAATTAGCCCTTTATGTCTGCCCCTGTACTCTCCCTTACCTCCTCCGACCTACTTATCTTTTTATATATAGCTTTTAGATCATTATAGCGAAAACAGTAAGTCGTAGTATAAAAGAGTAACGTGGTAAAATCGCATTGAATTTTTTACTAATTTTATTAACCTTTCCTCATTTTTCATCAGCCCGTGCCCCTGTTATATGCAGCCTCCTCTCTGCAGTTAGGGGACTACGGGGTGTATGTACTTTACGCCACTGTCTCACGATGCAACTCCAGTCGTGCTTTTTAGTTGTCACAATCGCTTCGTATCCGTGGTGCTGTTGTCCATTCATTTACGTATTTCGTCTTGTCTTTAGATTTATTTACATCGGTGCTGGTGTGGGTGTCGGCGTGAGGAAGGGGTTGGTGGTAACTGCTGTATGTCCTGCGAAGGAGGCGGCCCGTCCGGCCGCGGCCAGTGTAGGTCCGCGGACTATCTTCCCGAGCCAGGCGTCGGGGTGTGGTAGGGCTCCGCCAGCTACGGGCACTGGCTCCTCAGCGAGAGCGCGAAGACCTAGAGATAACTGCTGACACATCTCCGCTACTGGATCCGCTTCTATTACCTTTTCCTAGAAAAAAAAATACCTTTCATTGCATAACTGGCGCGTTGGCGTAGTTAGCAGTGACAGTTGTATCGATTACAGAGTTCTTCGAGCCTGTCTTTAAGTATGTATTTAAAATTATATATATATTTACCAGTTGTCTGCCATCCAAAACACAAGTATAAAGTTAACTACATTGGGTGACGGACGACCGTGTAATTGTCCCATATATTTATCGCTCAGTTGTTAGTGGTGGGAAATATTTTTACACTAAATTTATAAACTGATGGATTTCGTGGATTCGGTCGCATAGACTTCAGTGTTAACTTACTTTTAATATGTTTATTAATTGTTATATTGTTTTTAATACCCGTAATAAAAACGGTTTTTTAAATCCTATAAACCGATATATAAGCTTTAATCGTACCAAATTTCATTAATTTTGCTCCAACAAATTCTTTGTTTCTTATTTATAATACTATTATAGACGTAAAAGTCAGTCTGTCACTAATTCGGTTCCTGTTTTCGTTAATCCTGTCGAGAGTCGAGTGACTATTAGCTATGTAATATGGTAAACCAATGTATCTTGCCGAGCAAATTAATGCCATAGGCTAAAATTATTCGTGCGTAGTGTAACGCATATGCGTAATGCGTCGTTTTTCTAATTTCAATATATATTTTCAACAGGTCCCCAAAATCTAGTTTGCTGCATATCGATATCTGATTTTCATATCATGTCAATACGTCATCATCATCATCTTCCTGCCCTTATCCCACTCTAAGTGGGGTCGGCACAACATTTTATAAACATGCTGTCACATGATTTGGCTGTGTTTTTACGACCGGCCGCCTGTCTGACGTCAACTTATCTCTGTCATATTTTACGACACCTCGGAAAGAAAGAGGGTGGTCTATTCTACTAAACTGGATACCGCACGGTTGGTCAACTTGCCTTAGTAACCTTTTACGACACCTCGTTAAGAAATGAGGTTGGTTCTATTCTACTCATCCGGATACACGGCGGGTCGACTTACCTTAGTCACCTTTTACGACACCTCGTTAAGAAATGAGGGTGGTCTATTCTATTCCGCCGGATACCACACGGCGTATGTGAATAAGTATCACAACAAAAAGAAACCTCAATAGGCGCCACGTCGGGCCGCGGGCTGGCGGCGGGCAGGGCGGTCAGCGCGCCCGTGGGCGACCCGAGCCCCATGCGCTGCCGCTCCAAGTTGGACGGCAGCTCGCTGATGCGAAGTGACATTTGCCGTTTGAACGGAGAGCTACAATTACAGAGAGAGATGTTCGTGAATTAATTATTACTTGATTTGATCATGGTAGCTATACCAAGTTTTCTTCGTTATGAATATTTTTGAACTGGCCATACGTCTTTAATGTTAGATATATGGTACACTTCTATCAATCTTACAAGGTTAACTTAAACCACAAGAATCTTTTTTAAACGGTTACGTATAACGCTATAATTGCTAAGTTATTTAGACAGTATTAATCCAATGTCCAATAAGTTAGTAGTATTAGTGTAAAGCATGAAATGCTTATTTCTTATTGCTTTATTTACATCATATAATTAAATAAAAACAGTAAATTAGTAACTTCGTCTCGTCATCATGGGGTCAAAGTAATGGATAATATGACATGGTTAGTAATATGACACACTCCAGCCCTTGAATAATTTCAAAGTAAAATATAACTTGGATCTGTTGCTCTGTCCGGACATATAGAGGAAAGTGTTTTTAGTTCAGTAAGGAGGAGAACAAACACTTTTAACATATATGTATAATGTTTTAGTTGTACCAAAAGCCTTGCCTAGTGTGTCACAATGTTTTTCCTGTGTGAATCCCGATTCCGCGAGAATGGTAAGATAAAAAGTAGTCTATAAGTTGCTCGATAACCTTTTTCATCTTCCAGTCAAAGCCTTTTCAATATCTTTTGACCCGAGAATGTACTGTTAACCTAGTTCTTCCTCGAGATTTGCAGTTTTTCACTTTAAATCTTTCAGTAAAAATCTTACAAAAATTCATCCAGTAGATTTTGAGAAAATCTATCAGAGACAGCTTTTGTGGAACTTTGTTTTATAATTACTTGTTATTGAGATGCGCGAAACCGCGGAAAGAGCCCTGCCGCTCCAGCAAGTGCGGCGCGGCGTGCGGCCGCTCTACGGCGAACGGGTTGTGAGCGGAGCGCGGCGCGGGCGGCGCGGGAGCTGCGGGCGGCGCCGAGGACTCTACCTCCGACGTACGCCGACTGGTTATACCTGGGAATGACACAAATAATCATCATCATTCTGCCCTTATCCCACTGTAAGTGGGATTAGCACAGGTTATAAACACGTTGTCACACGATTCGGCTACATATTTTACAACCAGCCGCCTGCTTGACGTCAACTTACCTTAGTTGTATTTTACAACACCTCGGTAAGAAAGAGTAATATATAATATCTCGGCGCAATAGTATATTTAAACTATATGTAAAACAAAATGATCCTCCTGCCCTTATCCTACTCTAAGTGGGATCGGCACCCGTTATAAACTCATTATCACATGATTCGGCTATATATTTTACGACCAGCCGCCTGCTTGACGTCAACTTACCTTAGTTGTATTTTACGATACCTCGGTAAGAAAGAGGCGGTCTATTCTACTAAACCGGATACCACACGGTGGGTCAACTTAGTTGTATTAGAAAGAGGATGGTCTATTCTACTCAATCAGATACCACACTGTGGTTTAACTTACCTTATTCACCTTTTACGACACCTCGCTAAGAAATAAGCTTGGTTTATTCTACTCAGCCGGATAACACACGGCGGGTCGACTTACCTTAGTCACCTTTTATGACACCTCGTTAAGAAATAAGGGTTGTGTATTCTACTCAGCCGGATACCACGCCGGTTTACTTTTATTTATTTTTTATTTATATTTATAGACTTGAATTAATCCAGCGGATTAATGTAAAAGCATAATAAATAAAATTTCACTTTAAATTGATTCTGGATCGTTTTATAGCGTTTTTTTGGCAATACATAGACCTTATTATTGAACCGTAATAGATTTTTAGCATATACATGCTACAGTAATAAATAGTGTCTCACCTGATTTCCTGAACGAGCCCTGACGAGTGAAAGCATGGCTGGCGGCGTCGATACTCATTGATACCGCACACTCCTTGTCCCTCCGTTGTTTGCGTTCGAGACACGCAGCGAACGCGCACCCGACGGCGTGTGACAATCGTTCTCCGCTGTCGCGCGACGCCAGGAATCCGTGACACATCCACCGACGAGTTGTGCCGTCGCGGCAAATGTAACTAGAAATAAACAAAAATCCCTTGATTCGAATGTTTAGGTATTTAAAACCTCTTACTTACACTGGAACTACTTACAAGGCTACTGTACAAAACCCTCCCAAACAAAAGTAATGAGAATATTATTTTGCTATAATCCACGATAAAAGAAAATATATTTAATGCTAAATGTAGAGTGTACTATTCGTTCTCATACCTGATACATGCAGAATTTGTAAGAACTCATGCACTACCCGACACCGGTGGCACAACAATACACAAGCACTGCCCACATTCACCACCACAATCTCAACAATTGTTTCGCCCCGTAACCGAAGCATCGTCAGGAGATAGACGACAAAATCGTAAAGCATTACCCAAGCAAGCTGAGGTATATAGTCACGAGTTAAACCCCCCACCATTTAGTTGACTTTATCTTTGAACACGTGTAGCAAACTGGAACTTGTAACGTTTATCTGTTCGTTAATTAGAGTACCGTTGTTATCTTTTATTATTTCCAGCTGCTCTAACCCTCCCAAACCTTAGATCCTCTGAATAATACACTTTACTTGTCACAATACTTTAATCGGGAACAATATTAATAGATGCGGTTGATTAGTGGAAATTATACTCATTGATTCGTTTGACTGTATGTAATAACAAAGAATACTCTCTAGTGCGTTACAATATACCAATATCTATCGACATTAGCGAATATTACTGAATAATGTTCTACATTCGTTTAAACAAGGCCCAATGTAAATTAGAACATAACCTTAACTTAAATCTCGAAATATTGTCAAGTGAACTATAGCATTAAGAAATATTTTTGATAGTGAATTAACATCGGAACCCTACTATGAAATGCATCAAGGAACATTTACTCAACTTTAAAAACAGATCACACACCTCTTGTGGTGAGTCTATACTGACGGTGATAAAAATGACAAAAACTAATGTGACGGATTCACGTAGTGCTGTGGGCTTAAAAACAACTATAACAGTATTGTCCTAATAATCGTACTATACCGCTTATGATTGGATCGAGTTTATATATAGATATTATCAAAGAACTGCGCCATTTTATCTCCTGGGTCTTTGATGAGATGGGACCTCTACACATACCTTAAATTTCATCGTCTGACACAGGCCTTAACTGATTTACGTATAGTGAGTTACAGACAGAGCCAAATTAAGAAGAAAAGTGATTTTAGGCAATTCCACTTAAGAGGTCCCTTTCGACTCTCTATTCAAAATTTGTAAATAACATGATAGATCCACCATGACTGTGATATATATATCAATATAGTAAACGAAAAATATTATTCTTGATACTAAAAATCTATAATACACATAGACGCACATTAACATTTTTATAATATGGATAATTATAAATAATTAATGGAGTTATAGTGTAAATAATACATACGTAATAAAATAGGCCTATTTTGCATAAAGTAATGTGATTATCTATTCATTTCTATTATTCACAAGGCCTAAATTATTGTAATTGTTACTGAAAAATACTCTTCAATGTCGAATCAATTATCAATTGAATTGAAACACTTAGACATAATTGCAACTACTAATTGTATAGTTTTAATTACAAGTCTAACTAGGGTTTTTAATTAGATTCAATCATTTCAGTTTGATTATTATTTTTAGTTTTGCACCAAACATGAAAAATAATAGGCACTGATAAAAATAATTCAAATTAAATTTAAAATAAATGAAAAATTAATATGAGATGAATAACATGAAACATCGAGATACATATATATAACTTCTATAAACAGTCTGGCAAATTGGAGCAGACATATTTTATATTAACCTTCAAGTTCTGAAACATTCAGACATCTTCACGATCAATTAAAACGAGCCCGGAAGATTTTACTATTTCCTATTCCAACATTTATAGTGTCTGTTACAATATGTATGACTCAATTATTTTAAGTTGCTAATAAAATTGTAATTGATTTGTCAACTAAAAAAAAACACTAAAAAAAGTACAAACTTCCTAAGCAAAAACAACAAAGTTTCTCAACCTAATTCAGTTTGTAAATCATGAATTCGATGGGCTCCAATGAGCTCACGGGGCCTGCCTCGTCTAATAACTTACGCTATATTTCATGATTCGACCTACACAGTAAATAATATTCATATTAAAATGCTGCTCACCTAAATCCTCGTTCATGATTTCTGTCGGGCGCACAGAAGGATACCTTCTCAATGGTTTGATCTACGATTAGCCCTTTAGTTTCTTCCTCTACGACGCGCAGTCCATCACCGCTAACGTGCAGTACTGCACGAACGGGACGTCGACGTGAATTCTGGAAATAAAGTTCAGATAAGTCAGTAATCAACACTTGTATCACAGGTACTCCCTAACTTAAATGACCTTTCTGAATTATAACTTTAATTATCGGTAGTATAACGTACTTGTATTTTTAGGTAGTAAGTAAACCTGTCGGTCTGATAAAAATATCTGGTAAAAGTTAAACAGTACGATACTATAAAAACTTATATATACCGGGCTAAAATGTAGGGTAACAAAATTTTCATCTTTCCTTCGCGTACAGGAATAAACATTGGTAACGTTACAATTTTTATATCATAAATATTTAAACTAAAAAATATACATTATTATGACTAAATAAGATAGTATATATAAGGTAATTCATACTTAATGTATAGAAGCGAGAATAGTTCCCGTAGTTCCCACCGCAGCGATAATGCCGCATAAAAGCTCATGAATAAGGGTCCCGTATGGGCTTGAAACTAGTGGGGCTCATCCAATAAAATAGGACATAGCCTATAGCCTGTTTCTATATATTAACTATGAATACTCACGATAGTTTAAATTAAAAAAAGAAGATAATTAACAACAAATAGCAATCAACCATAACAACAATTAAATTTATTTTTCAGATTAGTTAATAATATGGATTATCAAATTGCCTAATAAACTTCAGTAAACGTATATAAATAACGATCGTAAGAAGAGCTTTTCAACATAAAAATATTAAACATTTAGACAAATAAATATTAAACATTTACAAAAATATTTAGACTCATAATGAGTCTAAAATTCGACACATTTTAACTAACTTTCAGTTTCAATTGGTGAAATAAGGTCACAGGCCAATATATTATTCAGAATTATTATTAAGAAAAATAAACATTTATCTAGTGTACTCTTTACATTATAAAAACTTGCATTCGTTTAAAATTGTTTAACTATGAATATTTAAAACTTCATTATCAAATAAAAAAAGAAAGTGCATTTAACAAAAACTCTTAGAGCACTCTTTAGTAAAGTTTTTATAATGCGTTTATATTTGAGACGATTAAAGCTGCTGAAGATGAACATTTTAAGAGTGTTTTCTGTTAAAAACATAGAGAACCCTTAAATTCAAATGGATGCCGGCGATTTTTTTGTTCAAGCTTTTGAGAGCTAAGCGCTGTGATGCGTATCACCTGTATCTTGTTTAAACTTCCTTTTTGCCGTAACGGGTTCAATTACAATCGAATGCCTAGTCGAGTATGGCTTTCGCTTTCATAGGGATTTGTCTGCCTGCACTTGTATGGATTACGGATGAGAATGAAACAATGCGTCCCTAATGTTTACTTTGTACTTTTGCAGTATGTATAGGGGTATTTGAAGGATACCGGCGAATACATTAGGTATATAGCTGCGGAGACTATACTTCGCGTGCATAACTTTTGTGAAGTGTTACTAATGAACAAAGCATTGACAACTATTATTAAAATCAGTAAATAATACCTCCTTAAATTTACTATTTTAAGTTATTGAAATCCATAGTAAGAGAATAAATGCGGGACCAATATTGATGAAATTTAGCACATATTAAGTTTATACCAGGGTTATCATTCGGGAGTCACGTTCAAGGTTAATCCGCTGCAATATTAATGAAATTTAGTACAATAAAAGCTTATATGTCGGGCTAATATAAAAGATATTCTATTCTATTATATTCTCTTTCTTCTTAAATTCTTGTCCTTTTCCTGTTGGACTGGATGAGATTCCTTTTAAGGATAAGCCCTCCTTTATACTTGTCCTTTTTTACTTTTTCTTTCTCTTTTCTAACTCATCATCCTCCTGCCCCTTATCCCACTCTAAGTGGGGTCGGCACAACATGTTATAAACATGCTGTCACATGATTTCGCTGCGATTTTACGACCGTCCGCTTGCCTGACGTCAACTTACCTTAATCGTATTTTACGACACCTCGGTAAGAAAGAGGGTGGTCTATTCCACTAAACCGGATATCACACGGTGGGTCAACTTACCTTAGTCGCCTTTTACGAAACCTCGGTAAGAAATGAGGTTGGTCTATTCTACTCAGCCGGATACCACACGACGGTTCTCTTTTCTAACTATATGTATAAAAAGATATAAATAAATAAATAAGATATAAAAACGAGGAAGAACAGTATTTTCCAAATCTAAAGTTGAATCAAATGAAGGCGCGGATACCATGACTTAGTTAAACATAAACATCTACTATATGTATAAAAAGAAATAAATAAATATAAAAATGCTCGTCATCCTCCGGAAACGAGGTAGAACAGTATTTTCCTAATCTGAAGGCGAATGAAGTTGCGGCTACCATTAGTTAAAAATAAACGTCAGATACTCACTCGAAGAACTTTGAGCGCCTCCTCGCAAACTTGCATGCCCCGGGACTCGAATACCTCGACGCAGCCGAGGTATTTAACAGGGAAAGTGCAGGTGCCGGCGCGCACCGCCGCCTCGTCCGCGTGCCACTGGTGCGGGCGCGCAGACTCGGGCGGGGAGCCCTTGCGGCGGCGGAAGGACTCGCGGAACGAGCGTCGCAGCCGCTCCATGCCGGCGCGCGGCGGCGACAACGCGGCACCGGCGCGCGCCCGCCTCAACGAGCTGCGGACTGACGACTTCTGGAATAACAATTACACTAATAAGATACATCTTAATAATGGAACTAATATTAAAATAACAACCCATTAGCAGCTGATACAACTTTCATGTCTTACAAAAAAAAATACGAACATTGTAAATTAGCTACTACTACTATCCCACTGCTAAGTATAAGCCTCTTCTCTACGTTTTTGGAGAGAAGGAGCTAAAACCTACCACGCTGCTCCAATGCGGATTGGTAGGTTACATATATCTACAGAATTTTCTACAGATATGCAGGTTTCCTCGCGATGTTTTCATTTCGTTTTCGCGACACAAGTTTTAACAGAAAAACTCATCGGTGTCTGCCCGGGTTTGAACCCGTGATCTCTAGAAAGAGTCGCACGGTGTTACCGCTGGGCTACCACAGCTTACGAACATTCTAGTTCATATTAAACCCTAGTTACGCTCTGTGCACAGGAAAGTTTGTGATAATTATAACTCCCAAACCTAAATTCAGTGTACATACCTATAATTAAAAGTATGACAATATGTTAATCTTTTGTTAGCTATTCTAGTTAAACAAAAGATATTATTGAGTCCATTCATATTTGTTTTGTAAAACAAATTTACCAAACTTTCTATCGGTAAACGGAGCTTACGTGAATAACTGAAAACGACAACACGAGAATACAAAAACTTTCATTTCACAAGAATTAAGTTAAATTCACAAGAAGTTAATATGAAAAATCTTTAACAGTTAATTTAATTTTTAATTATGCCATATTACTACGATAAAGTTTTCAACAAATAACTAACCTAACCTCAACATTTTTATTCGTTGTTAAGATAAGGTTGAGAAATTGTAGCATTTGGATTTGGTCATGCTAGGAGAATCAATGATGAGTCCAGAGAAGAGAGAGTCCATGAGAAGACTTTAATCTAAGCAGTAGTTCCTAACCTGAGATTTGTCAAAACTCAAAGTATCAAAATAATAATACATATGTGAATAATCACGTGTTCCCATGGTGCGCTTAACGACCAAGCAGAACGTCGTAAAGCAACCAATGCAATGTCTACAAATTTTCTGGACTCTACTCTATAAACTTAGCCGTAAACAAAAAAACTATAATGCTTTATTTTTTTCCTTAATAACGTTTTATCTTATTCTACAAGATAAAACCTAAATTAAATGCGTATAAAAATAGAATCATATATGCATTGGTAGTTATCTGAATATAAATACATTCCTATTTTCCTTAATCATTAATTTTTTTCCTTCTTTACATGGCAATTATTATTTTTGTTTACCACATTATAAGTATTAAATACTATAATGATAATTATTTTCAATTATAAGCGCCTGTTCATATTTTAGTTGTATTAGCCATCGCAACATCAATTAGTTTCAGTTGTAGTTTCCTTTATCTATTTTTTCAGCCTTGCCAACTTACTCTTTAAAGGCAAAACAAAAAACTCGCTTTACGGATGGTTAGTTCCATTCCGAGGAAATTTAAACTTGTAGGGTATCACTTATTTATTGCGTACAGTTACTATAATACGTGCACTAAGGCTTTTTCAGAAAGTTTCGTTCGGTCCACTGAAAAAGTCCTTGTTTAAAAAAGGTATATTAATAAGGGTATATAGGAATTTTCGTGTATAAAAAATAACGGCCTGTCACTATCCTACTGTTGGGCATAGGCTTCCTCTCTCCGTTTTTGGAGAAAAGGATTGTACCTAAGATCTACAACGCGGATGCTCCAATGTGGATTGTTAAGTTACACATATCCCCAGAATTCTCTAGATATATGCAGGTTTCCTCAAGAAGTTTTCCTTAACCGTAACGTGTGTGATTAATTGAATTTAGAAATTAGACACAAGTTTTTACAGATATACTCATTGGTGCCTGCCCGGGGTTTGAACACGAGACCCCTCGAAAGAGTCGCTCAGTCTCACCACTGGGCTAACACAGCATATTATTACGGTGTAATATTATTTTCTTTGGAGTAATGAAATATTCTTCACAACTCTGAGTGTTCATTTTCATCGGGTGATAAAGCTCCGTTTCTAATAATCAAAAATGTATATTTGAATGAATGAATGATTTATTTTAGGTAGATGTAATGTGGATCAGTGTTCCTAAAACTAACTAACAAATTATTTTAAAAAGGGAACTTAAAACAAAGGCGCCAGGAGGAAATAACGGTGAAGTCACTTTAATCTAAAATGAATTTTGTTTTTCATGACTTCATATCTCATGTAAAAATCTCAATTGAAAATAAAAATCAAATACTCGTCTGTCTCTTGAGGAAGGAACATACTAAGGTGAATAGTATTCAATTTTTCTCAAAATATGTTGGTTGACTACCTTTATTTGAGTATCGAAAGCTCACGTTTAAATGTAAGTTAACGTGAAATAAATATTTACTTAAAAAAAACTGAAAGAGTTTTATTTTTAACCGAGACCTCTAAAACTATTTCACCGTGGCGTACCCATATGCATGTTATAAAACTTGGTACCTATACAACTTCTCGTCATTCTTGTAATATACCATTGTGGTACCAATACAGCCGCGCATTTCTAAGAAAATTTATTGCTTATCACGACCGCTTACCATTATAGATGTTGACATTTTCACATTTAGTGTTTACTAAGAAAATGTGGGTGAATACACATGGCAAATATGTACGTAGGTATGGCTTGCTTGTGTTGGGTAAATAGACACCATTATGTTATATGGCTTCAGTGGGCGACGAACAGAAAACATTTTTAGAAACAAACCTACGCATAACCTTTTAAGCAATCAACCGACGTCATGTCGCCTGCAATCAATTTACTAGTCTATTAAGATCTTTAAAGAATATCAATCGGACATTTAAAATATATCTCAATAATTTTAGAAGAATATGATTAACAATAGTAATTATTACTATAACATATTTTATTAATTACCTATACTAACTAGTTATGTAAAGAAATAAAGTATTTGGGATATAAGCGCCATATAAACCAGACAAAAACTAATTATGAAATCAAATCATTTATCGATCTTCGCAATTAGATAATTTAAAAGAAATCATAAACAGAAAAAGTAAACAAACATTTGTATGTTAAGAATTCAATGCCATATCTAATTCAATAGTAGTTTTCATTTATGTCGGAGCGCTTTGTTTGAGGTAATTAAAAATTTATACAGCTCCGACAAGTAGATGAAAATGCCTAATATCACCTATGTAAATATTGGAATGTGTCGCAATGCAGTTGACATTAAAGGAAGTAAATATTATTTCATATTTAAAAAGCTAAAGGTGCTTATAACTAAGACACCTGTAATTGGGCAGAGATAAGATTCCGAGTATCGTTATCAAATATAATACAATGTCCATGCGTCGACTAAACGTATCCGTGTCTCATGACGTCACGTCGCCATAAAAATACACATCGAATAATAAACGTGACATCTTGCTAGAATATTATTAAGTTCTCGATAGTGGGAACTCAAAAGCTATACCTACAGTTAATTTGCATGCTAGTGTGTGTTCGCGGCTTCAACTAAGTCGATATCACTTTGTCATAAAGTTCTTCCTATTTTAATTTACATAAAACTGTAATGTGTTAATAACTTAAGCCTTCCTCAAGAATTGCACTATCTTACAGTAAAAACGTACAAAAATCCTTTCAGTAGATTTTGAGAAATCGAACTTATGTAGACAATTTTTGGGGACTTTATTATATAACTAGCGGCCTGCCCCTGCTTCGCACGGGTATAAAATATATAAGTATATATATAAGTCTACTCAGTGAAAAAAAATTATTAAAATAGATCCAGTAGTTTTGATTTATTCATTACTGCCCGTGGCCCGCAAGCGTTAAATTTGGAGAAAAACAATTTCCCTCTCCCTATTCCAAGAAGATTTCCTGCTATCTTTGAATATCTAAATTAATTACAGAATGTCTTTAAACAAACTCTTCAAAGAGCGACATAGCTGCTAAAGTCGAAGTGTTATAGGGCGAAGCGCGGCGTCCTCACGGCATTTTAAATCTGTAATATCTCGGAAAATGTTCACTTAAATTACATGCTGTAAACGGCCATATTGATCTATATTAAATCAACTATTTATTTAAGGTACTTAATTGGATAAGGATTAATGCTGTATTGTATAAAAATTGCTTCAAAAATAAGGCATTATTTTTCGTAAAAAGTAAATGACAAAAAATGCTATAGTGGGTTATCCATAAGAGATAGACATATACCATCGCGGACTTTTATGTAGACGTTTTCAAGGTGTACAAATACTTAGTACATTATTTTAAAAAATCTCGTAGGGTTTAGCCTGCGTTTGCAATGTAAGCGGAAAAAATGTAATTATTTACAGAAACCTCAAAAATTACAATATTTCTTTACTCCGTATTGAATGTTATTATACGTACAAACCTTCCTCTGGAATCACTCTATCTATTAAAAAAAACCGCATCAGAATCTGTTGCGTAGTTTTAAAGTTTTATGCGTACATAGGGATATATGGACAAAGAATGCGACTTTGTTTTATAATATGTAGTGACTAGCAAAGGGCAGCGGCTCCGCCCGCGTGGATAGATTAAAACCGGAATATAGTATATTGATAATCATAAAAATGGTTAAAGTGGGTTAACCTTAAAAGGTAGATATACTCAGACTTTTATTTAGTTTTATTTATTTTTACTTTTATAGGAGAACAATTTTCTAATACATGATTTTTGAATAACTACCGTTTACTTAGCGCACGCAAGGTTAACTTTTATTTTTACGTTTTCGTAATATTTTTTTAATGCTGTTCCTCTCCTATTCATCTTAGCATGATCTTATTTATAGGTATGTCTTTAGCCTTCCTCAATAAATGGTCTATCTTACACTTAAAGAAGTTTTCAAATCGGTCCAGTAGTTCCTGAGATTAGCGCATTCAAACAATCAAACAAACTCTTCAGCTTTGTATATTAGTAGATATTGATATGTATTGATACTACTGTAATTTATCATAATTGCAAGTAACTTTTTGTCATCTTAGTATAGACAATTAGTCTATCAAAGTATGGCGTGCTGCGACAATTATTTCAAAGATGATAGATTACTTTTAAGAGACATTAACTACGGTGAGTTCATAGTTAACTAATATTATGAGATTTTATTTAAAAATTAATTGGATGTTTTATTTAGAAGGAATAAATAAATGCATCAGTTCTAATTAACATTACTTAACGCCTAATAACGATTGCCAACCAAAAAAGACGGATGCACTCTTATTCCATGGAACTAATACATTGCTTATGCTATGCGGAGGTCTAGAAGCTGATTCCACTGTTGAAGACAACTTGCAACTCGCTATGAATACATATCACCGTTATAAATTTGCGATCTATGTGTCACTGATGTCATAAAATTGAACACACGCAATCCCATTTTATTTAATTAATTAATTAAAATGAGAGTACTCATCAAATAAAAGAAGATAACGATTTTTTCATAGGTACTTGAAATAATGATTACTAAGGAATATTATTATATCCTTAAGGCTGTTAGCAAGGTTGTTATTAGAAACAATTATTATTTTAGCGAGTTAAGCAAATTAAAAAACCCAAAGTAACTACACGTGTTTATGAAACAGTCACGCGCCGCAAATACTCATTGGGTGAAATGTATATAAAACAAAACAGCTACGGTTGGCTCTTAACTGTGTGTCAATAATGTATCAATTTCAGTCGAAACTTTCCACTATTGTGGCCCAAAATATACGACTTTTATGGTCTGTTATAACAGAATATGGATGTAATTCCTAGTTAGGCGAAATTTTCTTTTAAATATTTTTCCCTGGAAGATATTTGCACAAATAGATGCACTCGCCCTACTTTTTGAGAGGAAGTTGTGATTGATTGATTACGTAACGCTCTTGAAAGCATTATGTATCTTCAACATATTCGATGATGATAGGTGATAATATTGCATGAGTGATTTAAAAACTTCATCATAGGGAAAAATGTACATCAAGACATAAACACGGCACAGACACGATTTTGATCAAAAAAAAATTGAATCCAAATCATTGAGTGTCTATACATACTTTGTCACAATGTGACAAGTCCAGTCAGGTCATTAAAGGCTCAAAGGAATGGCAGAGGACAGGAAGAACTGTGCTCGAACTACGTGATTCAGAGAAGAAGTAGTGACTGATAGGAAAGCTGAGTTGTTAATTGAAATTGACAGCTGCGCATCAACCGGAAAGGCGTTTAACGTTAAGATTCCAAGATATTGGACTTGTGATACCCAATAGACATACAATTCAAAAATATTGCAGGGAGCTATTGAATATAACCAATACGAGACTAATGTTCGTCTGGTTTGACGTTACATGAAGAGACGGTTCAAAAGCTTTTCTTTTTATGCCGCTTGAATAAAGCGGTTCTTTGAAACCTATTTGACGCCTACTTTCCGTCTAGTTAGTATCAACGAGTACGAATACTGCGTTTTCCGGTATGGCATACGCCCCTCGAACACCTGGGACAGACTTTAGGAACTACGTAAAAAAATCAATAGACAGAATTACCTACTGCACAAACAGCTCATACATACTTAAAAAGTAAACTCAAAACGTATAATAATATAATGAAAATAAATTAGATTAATCACGTCTAATAGATCTGATGACATACATAATCGTAATTCAGGACGCAACGTGTCTACCTAAAGACCCAACGGACAACTGCCAATTGTAAGCTAATAACCAATTGATATCATTTTATCACGTGCTACAGTTGAATAGGAATTTAATTAAATATTTTTATTGGAACATTGTTATAGATGCTTAAAAAATCTAGATATGTAACATTGGTAAATAATGTAAATATTTTACCATACCTACTAATATACTATAGTATTATATAGGTACATATTATGAAAAAAGTTGAAATCAGTCTAAGGATATATCCGTAAGCAAATATTTGTATGTCAACGTTATTACGGATAATTCATATATACATTATTAGAAAATCCTGGCATGTTACATATTTCCCAGAAATTAATTACGCAGATTTTATATCAATGGTTTCCTTCATGGAAAAGCTCACAGGGATTGAGCCACAAATCAATGGAAACTTTAAGTTTTTTGTAATGAACATATGTGAAATACTTAAAGATTGAAAGCGTGAAAAAAGTAACCTAAAAACCTACAGATGGGCAATGTTACATAATAGACTGTTGGAGAGGGTTAAATTTAGATACTTCAATTATAATGCAACGAAAAGAAAACAGTTTCCGCCGCCACCCTATTTTAAGCGCGAACGAACAGAAGTGTCGTATTAAATTCATGAGAGCACATTTGCTGCAAATTTCGCACATGCCATAAAATATTGTTTTTTGTAGTTATGTTTGCTTTATGGCTAATAAGAGTGTCGTAAAAAAAGAAGTTCCGACTAAAATTAAAAGAGACCCATTATATATATTAATGATCAGGTAAAATTTAATCAAAGCGTCAAGGTAAAAATCTAGTTTATATCGTAATCTGCAATATCAAAAACATATCTTTTAACCTAAATAAAGTCTGATACGATAAAATATAAAAGAAATTAAATATATTTAAAAAATATATTTTTTATACATAAATTTTGTCGTTATAGTGTAAAGAATACTTATGTGAGACAAGAGGGAGGCCGAAAAAGAGATGGATTGTTTGGAGTTGCATATAAAAGGAGTAGTGCCGGAGTTAACGAGTGATGGGAGAAAATGATAGATAAAAGCATGATGTGCTAACCCCACTTAGAGTGGGAACAGGGCAGGAGGAGTATTACTAAGACACTAATCAGTAATATTGTTATGTTTGAATTGCCTTCAATGGTTCAGCGATCTTGGCATTAGCAATCGTAAAGACGCAATTTTTTCATATTCGGAACAATCTTTTTCCAGTTTAATTCAGAATAGGCTTGGCGTGCAGCCAAATCCATCCTTAGCTCTTTTCTATCCTCCAATGTCTGGGATGGCACATTGGAAAACGTCAATTCTGCCCTCGTGCAAATATGCATTCTTCATTACATCTTAAATATTCGGGTCTTTTCTAGTCTAGAATCGTTCCTGTTATTACATCTATAATATAAGACCCTAACCTATGTTGTAACTTATTTCCTTCCTTCCTCTTTGTATTCGTATAAAATTGGTCACTTTCGCTGTTTCTTTCTGTCACAAAAAGCTTCCACTGTTTAGTGTAGTCGGCAAAGCCTCCCCCTATTTAACATCAAAGCTTATTGTGTAATTCCGTGTCTTTCTGGTATGAACCTTCATGAAGAGTTTATAGAGTTAACGAAACTATTTCATTTTACAGAGAACCGATAATGGATGTCTTGTGCAAATAATACATGTATTTTCTCTATCGTGTATCTGTATATAACAAGGCTGTCTGTCTTAAATAATATTCATCATCATATACAAGATGTTATCATTGCTGTTTCATATAACGCTTTCCGTTTACGATTTCATAAGTTTCGAGCTAAATTTACGACTTTATCCGATCAATCTACGTATGATTGGTTTTTTTCCGTATGCATTGCATACTTTCTCATCCGGGTTACATTTAAAATGCTTTAATAATGATGACGAATACAATACTTAGAAATAAATGCAAAATTGGCACTGACTTGCAACAGAATGATTCATTACGTCTTGAATTGGGTTTACCGTTTACTAATACTTTATTTATCTTAATATTTAAATGAGTTAATCTTGTATATATATATATATATATATTTTCCGTATCTCGGAAACGGCTCCAACGATTTTCCTGAAATTCAGCATGTAGGAGGTTTTGGGGGAGAAAAATTGATCTAGCTAGGTTTTATGTAAAAAAAATATTGTTTTATCTCTGTTTTTGGGCATTAAAAAACACTAACATTTATATTGAATTGAATTTTCGCCACTAACTGTCAAGTCGGCGTAGCTTATTCAGGTAACGGCGGCGTCGAGAAATGTGAATGCCAAGGATCGATCCCAACTAAATAATTGTTTCTCCTTTTTTTTTTAAATTTTTTATTTTTTTTTGTAAAAAATTACCTATTAATTTGATAATTAATTTAATAATTAATAATTAATTTGACGATTTCGTTAGTACAATACAGTTCATACAAAATAATATTTATTTTAACTTCATAACGATATATTTAATAAATTAAGTACTGTAATAATTACATTAAATATCAGCATTTGAAATATAATTACTTCAATATTCATTTATTTCCTAAGACTATAACTTGTTTTACACAAAGCTTAAAACAATTTGAAATACCTACATTTACTTTTAGTTTGTGTTTATATAACTGAACTTTTATGTAATCGAAGTTTTTGCTAAAACTTATTGTGTTATGAGCTTTCTGTAGAACCAATAGGATTATACTATTTTACTTTTTTCTTATAAAAGTAGAAAACGACTAAAGTAAAGACAGTAGAGTTTAAAAATAATATGAAGTAAAAGTAACAGAGTGATATCAAAGACATTATTTCTGTTTTGAGAGGATTCGAGCTCAGACTCTCTACGTAGGTTTGTGTTGTGCTGTCTTGTTTTTGCAACTCGTATGTACGTATTGCCAGTTTTTTTGCCATAGGATTGCCAGGTAACACATAACCCAGAAAATATATTTTTCAACATATAAGTAAAAAGTAATTAGCAGCCTGTTACTCTACCACACTGGGAATAGGCCTCTTCTCTCTGTTTTTGGAGAGAAGGTTTGGAGCTAAGATCTACCACGCTGCTCCAATGCGAATCGGTAGGTTACACATATCTCCAGAATTCTCTAAAGATATACTGGTTTCCTCACGACGTTTTCCTTCACCGAAAAGCGTGTGATAAATTGCAATTATCAAATAGACACAAGCTTCAAACAGAAAAACTCATTGGTGTCTGCCCGGATTTGAACATGTGACCACTTCGAAAGAGTCGCACGGTGTTACCGCTGGCCTATAACAGCTTAACACCATCATATAGCGCATCATAAATTAAATAACGTAATGTTTTATAGAAAACTCATATGCCTGCAATGTGTCTGCAGCACTATTATAGAAGTCATGTACTCTAATCCTTTTGGCCATCACTTGCTATAAAATTATATTGGCATTAAAACCTTTGTTTTTGTTACCCAGTTCTTAGAATAACATTGCATTTAACCACAATACCGATTTTAGATGAAAGGTCAACAGTTGACCCTGGTCTGCCTGCTGACGTGACTAATTAATAATTCCAGGATATATTTCAATGTCGCTTGTAACGCTAATGGAAGCGAGTTGAATTAAAACAATTATGAATTATGTAACAAATATAAAAGCTGAAACGTTAATTAAGGCCAAGTTAAAACGTAAAGGCAGTTGATTCAGGATCGGAGTGACCGCGTGTTTCTTACTGAGGGGTGCTGATTCAAGTCCCAGGAAGCATAAATGGTTTTTTTTTAAGTTATGTTCCCTTTAGTGAACAATAAGAAATATATTGTATAAAAAATATTTTGTAACAATCTGGCAGGCATTGAACATACGAGTATGTATCTGTTATAACATAATTTGACGAGATATTTTACGACCGGCCGCCTGCCTGACGCCAATTTACCTTAGTCGTCTTTTACGATACCTCGGTCAAAAAAGAGGATGGTCTATTCCTTTTACGAGACCACGGTAAGAAGAGAGGGTAGTAGTACTCAGGGGGATACCACACGATATAAATATAGAGTAATATTACGTGAATGAGAATATTAAACAACCATTAAGTATGGTAAAGTCCTCTTGATATAGGAATATGAGGCAGAGGGCTGACGGAAGAGTCTCTTCTCTCTTTGGAATGAAGGTGCGAAGCCTTGAGTCATCAAGCTTTTTAAATGCAAACATACACACATTCTATGGCCTTACAATTTTCAAAAAATTTACAATTCTCTACATACATGCACTTTTCTCCAATTTTTTTAATTTATTGTAAAGGACATGATAAATTGTTGACTAAAAACGAGAAAATATTTTTTAAATGTTTGTTTGTATTTAATATAAATTAAGCCTCGTGTAGTATACAATGGTTATCGATTTTAGAGAAGCCTATTACAGGCAAGGTCGCAAGTTAATATAGTCAGATTGAGTTCAGGTGTGTCAGGCGTGTGCTAAACAAATACTATTGAAACTAGAAAAAATTAGATCGATACATATTAGAGACTGCTGTCGAGCTGTGGTAGCCGCGGTAACACCGTGCGACTCTTTCGAGGAGGTCACGGGTTCAAACCCGGGCAGACACCAATGACTTTTTCTGTTAAAACTTATGTGTCTAATTGATAATTGCAATTTATTACAAGCTTTTCGGTGAAGGAAAACATTGTGAGGAAACCTGCATATTTCTAGAGAATTCTAGAGATATGTGTAACCTACCAATCCGCACTGGAGCAGCGTGGTAGGTCTTAGTTCCAAACCTTCTCTCCAAAAACGGAGAGAAGAGGCCTATTCTCAGCAGTGGGATAGAAACAGGCCGCTACTTACTTACTTATATTAGAGATAATAAATTTATATAATACGAGATTTCGAGAAAAGAATGGATTTTAAAACCCTTTTAGCTTCATACAAGACTGCGGTTTAATAATGTAAAATTAAAAATGCGTAAAATATTGACCGCCGAGTTTCTTTCTGGTTCTTCTCGGTGAGAGCAACATTCCGAACCAGTTGTAGCTTTATTAATCATATTGATTCTATGATCGTAAAGAGCTTATTTAAATAAAGATTTTTTTAATTTGAGTGAATTTAATAAGTTAAAAAGATATGAGTCGATTTATCTAAATGTAGAAAAATCCTTATATGATTTAAGTATACCTAATCAATAAAATAAAAAATATACATAATTCCATATATAAAAAAAGGTTTTAGTTATGTATTTTTTCATTGGTTCTCTAACGATAAAACATTATACATAAAAACAATTTAAATTAATTTATTAAATACACTAAGCCAACTCATTTAAAAGCAAACTCATTATGGGTTAAGATTTGATTACATTTAATCGCAGATGAATAATTATACTAAACATATTATTAATTTCAAATTATAACGATACTCGTACCTGATTACAATAGTTTATAAACAACAATAGTTAAATAGCTGAGAATTCTCATATCATTAGGAACCTACGAAATTTGCTATCGTTCTTAGATAGATATTACTATAGTATAATTGTTAGATTTGATAAAATAATTGAATGATTACTAAAAAATACGAATAAATGTAACTAGTATTAAGTATTGTATTTTTTAAAAAGAGCAACCGCCGAGTTTGGCTGGCTCTTCTCGGTAGGAACAGCTTTCCGAACCAGCAGTAGAGTTGATGATTCAAAAGCACTTGTTTACAAGTTTATTTGAATAATGAATATTTTAAATTTGAATTTGAATAATATGCGTTAAACCTAACCATTTTTAGATCGGCATTTTGCACCTGGACCCGATCTAACGGCTCGTGCGGCGACGACCCTTGGTTGCCCATCTTGATATTCTATCTGCTTCCAGGTAAATATCCTCATACACTTAATTCACTGCACATATTCACTGTTCCACAGTACACCTTTTTTCAGAAGTCGATAATACAATTCGTAATTTTGAAATATTCACGTAACGGCCGTTTTGCGACATGACAATATTCACTTGTATACAAAATAGTTATTCCTCATTAATATAGTCTCTTTTTTTAACAGTTCTTTCGCACCAATATGAATGTAATGAATGAAGATAATTGAAGGATACTTTAAACTTCACAAAGATAACATAGAGAAGAACGACAAAACTACAGTAAAATTCAACTGGAGTTTACTGGAATGTTTTAAAATTACAGTCTTGACAGGCTTTACTAGCAGTAAGTACTTTACCCAGATCCTTAATTAGCGATTTTTATTAAGTATAGGTATTAATTATTTCACACCCATTGTAATTATTTAGGTGAAGCTGTAGGTTTTTTAAGATTATTATTTAAAATTTTCGTAATTAGAATCTAAGATAGTCACAAGAACGAAATCGTGTGAATTCGTTAACAATGAAATTTTAAAAACGGGGGTCAACTTTTCCCACAAACGATGAATAAACGCTGAGAGGCGCATTGAACCCGGCACCCGGTTCGCGGGGGGAGAGAGGTAGGTAGGTAGCTGGGAACGACAGCCGATGCCAGCTGAACGTTATTTTTTCCCACAGCATTGTTCTTTGGACCGTAGCATGTAACGTTTACAGAACTGAACCACTTTTAGGACACTGCACGAGCACTGGTACTGTAATATTCGAGCACTAAACTACATTTTGACTAGACGAAGAATTTGAGTAAAGATGAAAAGTTTGTGAGGATAGAAGAGCGCGCGCGCCGCGCGTGAGGCGGACAACTTTACTGTCGTACTGACTGGTCGTACGGCATGCGGCGTGCGTGAATCGCGCGAACCCTGCGGTATCGAGTATGGAATGGAGTCCCCTTCCGTCTCGTGCCTCGCCCCGCTGCCGACCGGTCCTTTGCATTGTCAAGATTGACGATCGGTGAGATCATCAAACAGACAGCTAACCTTTGATTTGAATTCGATGATTCTATTGGTCTAGCCTAAATACTAAAAATCTAAGGCCAAACATTTTCTCATATACTATCGCAGTAGTTAGTCTGCTAGCATATCAACCTCCATTAAAACATCCATTAATTGTTGTTCGCAATGTCATTATGATCAGTTAAAATTTTTGATGTATTGTTCAAGTGTTCAAACTATACAATGCAATATAGCCAGATTCTGAAACTTCTCTACACATGCGCCCACACAACAGCTGTTCTAGCGCGTGCGAGTGGGACGGACGCAGGTGGTCTGACAGAAACTCAGTCCATCCAAACACATGTCCCATATGGAACACAGTTGATTGAAAAATATAGTACATATTTATAGCATTTGTAAAAAGTTCACGATAAAGCTGTCCAACAAATCAAAGCTGCACGATTGCATCAACTGAGTGCCGACATACTTAGCTCATTCGTTTTTAATTTCACGTTGAGTCACACAGTTAGTCATCTTATTTTAGTTGGATAGAGGATTAAATAGTTTAGCCCACACATAAGTTAATTTTAAAGATGTGTAGATTTGCTGCAGTCGATACTAGTTTATGTACAATAATACAGTTTTCAAAAACTATATAGAGGTTTGCGATTTGGTAAAAAGATAATTTTAATATTGATCAATAATTATTCGTTAGTGTTGTTCTAAACGGTATAAATTGTTTATATATACTGTATTTTTAAGCGTTAAACGATGTCTATTATCAATATGTCAAGGTTATTTATTCACTATTTGTTAAAGTCAAGTCTGTTAATTAAATAAATAGGTTCTATATTACATTGATTGCCTCAAGATGAAAAACGTTATACGATTTGCGGGTAAAAGCTAGTAAGTATATATAAAACATGGGAAAGAAGTTAAAAAGATTTTAAAGCTCGTATAGTAAAAAGTTTAGATGGGATTTTTTTTACAAATTCGTGTGTTCCTTTTTGCAAATTAAAAATTTTTAAATTTGGCGTTGTGAAGGATATCTAAATTACTTTATGAAACGCGTGCTTCTTAAAAATTAAATAAATAGTAAAAAAATATTTATTATGTGTATTACCTACAATAATCTATTAAACCTAAATATATTGAATTCGTAAATTATAATTTAACTAATGTTGCTTAAAATTTTGCCGTAATTAGAATCTAAGACAGTCACAAGAACGAAATGAGGCAACTTTGTAGTGACGCCGCAAATACTTAGATATTTGCGGAGTGGCGTATAGGTATTTGACTATGTTCATTTCTTATTCATAATAAAGAATGAATTTTTCCTATATAGGATAAGATATCGAACCTCAAAAATAGCATATCCCAATTATTTTTCTAAAATCTTCCCCCTAAGCTTGCATTCGTTATCCCTAACTTCTACGGCAATCTGTGCTGCATAAACCGCTAAATCAATTGTGATGGATTTTTAGTCACAAAATAGAACCAAAAATAATAGAAGTAACTGAAAATGGTTAATAATAATATTACTAAATTGTCGCCAATTTAGTAATATTATTACTATACACTGTCCATTATATTAACCATCTTTTGACAGATTGACGATTTACATATTTAGTGATGTCCTAAAGATTCTCGTATGCGATACCATTCCGATTATAGTACCTACTATCATTAATCGAATTACGTACCTAAGTAATTCGATTAATGATAACCTACGTAAACTAATAACAGATATAGAAATCAACATTTTGATTTAATATTGCCTTAGTTTTTTGAAAATAAATGTTAATCCGTGTGTATTTATTATAATCATAAAAAATATATTATACATCAACTGGCAACATCAACAGACCTTCCGCTCGGCCGCCATTTTGACGTGATCTGTCACTCTCAACGAAACGCCCGTGATAGTCACACGCATTTACGTTCGCTGAGTGTTCTCTCGCATCTGTTACACCTTGAGTTAAGTAGCTTTATTCCTCGGAAAAACTTTTGTGAAACTTATATTAATTGATCGTGAAAATGCCGAAAGGACGTGTGTTGAAAGCACAATCGAGACAGTTAGTGTTAAAACTTCATGAGTATTTTGAGCAAGAAAATCAAAATGGCGGACCTCTTATACCTATCACGCAAGTCCGAAACCGTGTTGCAGCCGCGTTGGGGATCAGTCTATCAACTGTGACTAAAATCACTACTGATGCCTACGGCAGGAGCGGCTTGGAGCAAAACAAACCATCTACACCAAAAAGAAAGCGCCGGGCTCATAAGGACAGCTGTTGATGACTTTGACGCTGACGCTATTCGTCGTCATGTATATGATTACTACTTGAGAAAAGAAATTCCAACTTTGAGAAAACTTATTGTTTCTTTGAAAAGAAGTGGTCTATTTCATGGTGAAAAATCTTCTTTGGTCAAAGTTTTGAACACAATTGGCTTTTCATATAAAAAGTTAAATAAAAGAAAATTATTAATGGAACGCGCAGATATAGCTATAGCACGTTGTGATTTTTTAAGAGAGGCAAAGAAAATACAAGATTTGGCAAATATTGTTTTCACGGATGAAACATGGCTCAACGCTAACCACACACTATCTCGTTTCTGGACTGATGATACTGCTGATTCCACTTCCTCAGTACCAATGGGAAAAGGTGAGCGCCTAATCATTTGCCATGCAGGTACAGCAAAAGGATTTGTACAAGACGCACTGTTGGCATTTAAATCGAAGAAATCAAATGACTACCACGAAGAGATGAATGCAAATGTGTATGAAGAGTGGTTCAAAAAAATGCTCATTTCATTGGAAGAACCATCAATAATTTTTTTGATAATGCGCCCTACCACTCCCGTCAAATTGACAAAATGCCAACACAGGCTAATAAAAAGCATGAAATAATTAATTGGCTTCGGGACAATGGAGAAAATGTGGACGACTCAATGTTAAAAGTTGAATTAATAAAAATATTAAAAACCAAAAAGAGAGCAAAACGCTATGTAATCAATGAAATGGCAGCAGAATATGGCCATACTGTTCTTCGGATTCCTCCATACCACTGCCAGTACAACGCAATAGAACTTATATGGGCACAAGTAAAAGGGCATGCTGCGAGATGCAATACAAGCCCCCCATTCACAGCGAATAAAATGTTGCAATTGCTAAAAAATGCTTGCACCCACGTAACGGCCGAGAACTGGGCAAGTGTGGTGGAAAGAACTAAAAGAGTAATATTCTCTGATTGGGAACGTGATATTGCGTTTGATAATATATTATCTACACAAGAGCTAATAATAACTGCTACTGAAGACTCCTCATCGGAGGAGTCTAGTGTTGATTATCATTCCGACGACTCGTGCTAATAAAATAAATTAAAATATCCTGATTGTTTTATTTGTATTCATGTATTAACTAAGAAGAAAGTAAAACTTTATATAATGTTATTAAATGTCTTTTAATACTCGTAACATCGATTTCTACCGATTATTTTTAATCTGTGGCTTAATCGTAGTAACCATTATGTGTGACATCACTAAGTGGGCGGTACCCATCCATAAAGTACAAATATTATTTGTATGATATTTGTACGTAAGCAATACAAAACTTAATGAGCGTGAGCTGTCAAAAGACTGATAATATGATGGACGCAGTATAAATTGTTATTAACTTATGTGTTGTAATTTAACAGTTTCGAAAGGCATCTAGATTCGATGTTCGAGAGCTGTGACAACTAGGAGATACGAGTTCGATTCCGATGGCATAGTCTTGTTTTAACATAAATATACTAGAAATTAGATTCTTCTAAAGCATATTCCACACTTTCATGCTACATCCATCGTAAATTATACACCACAGCAACTTATAGTAATTCTTATAATAAACGAACTAGAGATAATTGAAAATAGTGACAATGAAGTTTGAAACAAGAGAATTTGAAAAGATTATCCACCGAGTTTTTTGGTGGTTCTTCTCAGTGGGAGAAAACCACCACAAAAGAGAGAGGTAGCTTCTTTAAAACGTTTGAAGATGCAAAAGTACTGTAAACTGTCCACTTAAATAAAGAATATTTTGAATTTGAAATACATATTTCACAGATTCATTCACACAATTGTCGATAGTAAATAATTTGATTTCAGTGCAATATAATAATTGAAATCGTATAGTTACGGCATTTAATTACCTAGTAATCTAATTCGTTTTGCTTTCAAGACTTATAAAAGGCGATAATAATATAATGAATGTGTTAATAATAATAGCGTATATAGAAATACCGCAATAAAAATATCCGAAAACAATTATGAAATTCACGAGAGCGAAACCGATAACTATTATGCAAAAGTTCTCTTTCTCATAATAATTAAAATAGTAAAGTTGAATACAAATATTATGTAATGTATTAACTACAATATAATCGCTTCTTTATTTGCGGATTTGTTCATAATACAATCTAGAAATATGAGAGAATCTAAGAATATCCTTAGCTTTAAATTTATCGTTAAGTCGCTTAATTACGTTTCTTCTGATTTATAAACAGATAAATATTCCAACTTCATGAGAACGTATATTAAACAAATTTTAATTTTTAAGTATTATACAATAAGTTAATATTACGTGCAAAAACTGTTTTATAAAGTTAGTTATCTAACTAATAATAGAATTATTTATCGTTCTAAAAATAATTATAGTAATCCAAAAATAACACTGCTTATGGTTAAAAGACGATGATTAAAAAATCGTGATTTATTTTTGGACGTACGTCCTTTTAAAGGGTTTCCACGTTGTTCGTATAGTATTTAGCAGTCCTGTGCACTTTGTATGAGGTTGTCTGTCTGGAGGGCTCTACCAACAAAGTCTTGCGTTGTAAATGCTACTCCTTGAATTAGGAGTCCCACGTCCATAGGTTGTTAAAACTATGTGTCCCACCCATTCGCTTCAACTTCGGGACTCGTTGGTCTATATTGGTTATGTCTTCTGAGAATCCCCTTTTTTTGATCACATCAAATCATTTGATCACAACAATACATTCTTACGGTCGAGTGCTGAGTGACTGATCTTTAATAGAAAGCCTGTTTGTCAAGTTCTAGATCCATAATCTAAGTATTCAATATTTATAATGGATTCATAGAATTAGGCGTTACTTTGCCGAGATCCATAATACAAAAGTAATAATAAAATTATTTTGCTTTTGCAAACTTAATTTTGCTTATAAGGGATTTTATTTTGGTTCCTAAGAGACCCATAATCTCTAATAATTTACCATTACTCTTTAAATATATATATCCAACACTTATTGGTGATAATCGGAACATCAGTTGTTTTTTATACCGAGACATAACGAAAGAAAAATGCTACCTTCTATATAAAATTAAACTTCAGCAAAATCTTCTGTATGTAAAAGTACATACTAAATCCGAAGTTGCGTGCACTAGCTGTATTTCTATTTAATTAAACATTCAAGTCGGTCTTTCCGTATTTACCTATGACAATCTCTTTATAAATGCAAAACAGGTAACAACTATAAAATCAATTCAAATAATTGTATGGCATATACGCTAGAAGAAATCTTAAATAGTAATTTATAGGTTATCATAGGCCAAATTGATGAAACAATGGTTCGTTGAATCCAAAAGTTTGTGCAGATGATTCTGAGGACACTGACATTGTTACGCTTTTAGATACCATAAAATTGCCGACTGTTATTATCTATTCTGTAGTTCCGCCAACTATTTCAGCGCACTCAACAAAATAACCGTTATGCAACGTCAGGGTTGATGGCATTCGGAAATAGAGTGATCTGATGAAATAGTACATTAATACACTTTCATCCCAACATCATCTGCACTGAAAGTACGATGCAGCAATATACAGTAATAATGTGATGAAATTTTATTTAAAGGTGGAATTTAATTAAATTCAATATTAATAATGTGCCACTAATAAGAAAATGACTTACGTAGTAATGTTTAACGAGAGTTTTTATAAAATCTTATTAGTTTAATAAGTGTGAACCCAGTTTTATCTCATCATTGGTATAGTAAGTAAGAGGGACAATCTTAAAATCATTTACGAGTTAATGCCTGGAAAGTAATATTCGATCGACTTAAAACCAAAAATCGATCGCCTTGTTTTTGTTCTATTCTGCATTATTGGTGTGGTAAACTAGTTTATTTGTTATATGCAAACGGTAGTCAATCAGACATGATAATTGGGACAAGTTGAAGTCCGTTTCGCTGTCTGATGCATATAATACGTGCATAGACTTAAAGGTATGTTAGGTGTCAGCCTTCACAGCTATATGTACGCAATTGATTTTCTATAACGGCTTTACATCCATTTTGGGTAAGATTGATAAAGATATGTAGTACCACACATGCCTAATTTATTGAATTATGGCTTGTACTGAAGTTATCGGATATACTACATTGTGATCACGTTTCGAATAAAGCGGATGTCACGATTGTGTGAACAGATTGCCGATGTAGGCTTCAATGGCCTTTACTCCACCAGTTGCTGGCCACCGTTCGTTTCGATCGGATATTTTCTCACTGTCTACGTCGCGACAAAAGCTATTTGTACGCATAACGATCTAATAAAAAAGATACCTATTTGTGAAGTGCGGGTGATATTTATTTCTCAATTAATACTTAATTACAAGTACTGTTAATACAGGAGATAGAGAAGTAAAAGTTGTTTATACAACCGAAAATACCAACGAGATATATTAAATTACCTCGTTTCTGGTGTTAAAAACGGCGCAATACGGGGACGAAGCGATGACCGCTTGGACAATGTTTAGTTGGAGAAGGTTATACAGTGGAAGAGTGGCAGAGAGCTCGGAGGATACTCGTGTAGAACTCCCAGCAGATACAAGGCAACTTGTTTACAACGTATATGTTTACTTCAGCCGACGGCCGGGCAGAAGCGCCAAGACGTCGCTAGCGAAAACCGCTCGAGCGACTATGTTGCCAAGAGACATAGTTGCTGATATAATACGGGACCGATATCGAGATTAATATATCCGAACATGTATTAAGTGATCTATTTATATAAAAGTATTCTGCGTTTGTTGCCGTTTGTATAGTTTCTACATATACAGTGTACGTTTTACATTATGAATGTGCAACAATCAATAAGAATAATTCACTTTAATTTACCTATCAGTGATTGCGTATTTTGTATTAATTTGATTATATATAAATATTATCAACGCTATGATAATAGACTTGAGTTTAATTATATTTTTGTAATGGAACCAGTTAATATTACACCACAAAACAAAACAATAAATGTACAATAAATATAACCATTTAAAATTTTGTTAAGTGTTCAGAAAAATTAGTTAAAGTATTTTATTATTTTTTAAGTTGGTAAAGAATCTCCTTTAAAAAATAAGTTAATGTACCCCATTTACTGAAACAGACCGCTGTAACAGACTGCTGTACTACACCAGTAAGGTCTAATTATTTAAGAGACTAATCATCATTGTGGATTTGCAGCTTTAAATCCCCTCTCTGAGTTTTCTTCAAACAATTTTTACAGTTATTCACAGTTCACGGAAAACCATTTCAATGAAAATCTATTTATGCCGTTATTATGTTGTAATATTCCTTATTGTTTAACCTGCCTATCACCCGATACGCTGTCCAAACAAAAGAGAGTGGTAGATCCATAGTTACTATACTTAGAGTTGGGGATCCATAAGCAGGTCTGTAAGTGACAATGACAAAATAAATAATGAGAAGGAAGACGATACTCGTAAATTTCACCTTTATCTAATCACACATAAAAAAGAGAGACAGATATACCATAATTTGCTTTCTTTTTATTGCATTACTAGCTGTGCCTGCGGCTTCACCTAAGTAGAAGTATTTAATTGAAATTTTGAACATAAAAGTAGTTATTGTGATTTAGCCATATAAGAGACATACTGTCGCGGACTTTTTCACAGTATTTCGTAGATCTACAATTCTCTAGTACATTGCTTTAGTGAATCTGAGTAGGCGAGTTTTTTTATCAACTGCGCGACCTCCTAAACACAAATTACTTACGTAAAACTACTAATCTAATCCTTCTGGAAGAAATGCACTTCTTTAGAAACCGTACAAAAATCAATTCAGTATATGTTGAGAAAATCTTTCACATAGAGACAGACAGATTTTGGGGACTATGTTTTATAATAAGTATAGATAATATGACACTTTTTAGGCTGACTTACTTACACTAACTATAATAACTCTATGGGTCGATCAAACGAAACTCTCAAAGTTGTTAGGGAAAATGCTCGATGTTCCAGTTATTTGAAAAATGAAGTATTTCAACGTTTTATTATGTGTTATTATGTTACTTAGAATTAGGCGTTAATATGCGGAGCTCCATAATACAAAAATAGAGATTTATATATGTTTAAAAATAAAATGAACTGCAAAATGGCGACAAGCGGGGCAAATAGTATGATGACTGACGTCCAACCCCCTTTTATGACAATAGGACTTTTTCACGAGTCCGACATAGTCCGCAACAGCGTGTCGCTTTAAGTCGATATCCGGTCTCACAGGAGGCACCCTTAAGGCGACGCTGTCAGAATGCTGCTAGCCTCGCTCAAAACTCGCTCTCCACTTTTTCATTATCCGGCGATGCTTTTGCGCTCGCCCATCCTCCTGGTGACGCTGTAAAAGCCTTCAAGACTAACAGCATTAGTTTTGGACCGAAAAGATGGGCTGGGGGGGTCCTAAGATTTTGCACTGGCTACGCTAGCAAGAAAACAACCTTGATGATTTCTCAATCAGCGTAAAGAAGTGATCTCAAAAAGGTCATCAGGAGTAGCCAGAAACATTCCACACAAGCTCGTATTACGCAGAAATACATTTGATCCTCGAGATCTAAAAATTTATATCCAACACTGGACTATGGATGCAGTATATTAGTTGAAGAAGAATTGTGCTTTTTCCTTTCTCCCTTCCATTAGTCATTTGCTGACTTATAATCCCCCTGTCAGTTTTTTGGCTCATTCTAAAGGAAAGCTACTTTATAATTATTAAGTATTTTATTATTATTTTTAGTTATTGCTATAGGTAATATATTTATGTAATTTATTAAATTTATTTTGTATTTAGCTTCCTCAAATTTCGGTGCAGAAAGGTGGTAGAGACTTCTTTCAGTGATCTCATTTACACGTGCATATATCTAACATGCACCTGTTTATTCTACTAGATACACTTAGACTGATATTTCATATCAAGTATGTTATAATTGTCACGTAGATAACGTATTGTTTACATAAACTTTGTAAATAAAAACTTACTATAATTGGTTGTTCTTATTTCTGTTGTATAAAATAAAATAACGCACCTACGTACAATATTAAAACTTAGGAGGCGTAACAGGTTTTGCTATAAAAAGACAGATATGTGTCAACATGTATACGAAACTCGGAGTGTTTTCTTCTGACGTTAAGTGCTTGAAAATTTAAATAACTAAGTGTCATATTTAGTTTTATAAATATCAACTCTTTGCTATATTTAATAAAACTATTATAACAACGATATTTTTTCTTTTATACATATTCAATAACACAAGAAGCAATTTTCTTAAAAGTCAACGGATTTATTATTTTACAACTTGTCAACTCCGCGCACAAATGACGACTTCTTTCATTATGTACACTGTACCGTACAGTGTTTTTATATATTAATAACTTAATTATTTGAAAGAGGTTGTATTTGTAAAATATATGAGTTGAATGCATTTAATAAAGTAACAATATACACATATCATACTGAGTATTCAAAAATCTTAGCACTAAAAAACCTATTCATTTTTTAAGATTTGGATTTCTCATCCAATACACATCAGATGTGATTTTTCACCTGTCTAATAATGAACACAATGAGAAGACAAATGTTATTTACCCTATTTTTATTTATCCGTTCCCTATTTTAAATGTGAAGCTCTGATATACGAAGCAAAATATTGATGTTATTATGGTGGAAATAGGTTTTAGTTATAACGTATAGAACATTTTATAAAAAAAATATATAGTAGCGCTTATTATATTAACTATTACAGAGAATACTTTTAATGTTCTTAAGTCGATACCCGCTTAAAATTAAACTTTTCTTACAAGTAACAAACAGTGCTATTGAAACATAAAACACATGGCTAGTACAAAAAACGTTTACTTACAAAACGGTTCTTATTTTAACACTGCACACAAATCACATCCACTGAACGTAGTTTAAAAAATCTGCACCACTTTAGACTTCACACAATTGTGTAACCAGTCGCCGCGCACGCGATCGCTTTCCTAAGAATGAATTGGCCCTTAGTTTCGTGCCAAATGGGAAGACGTAAGATGTAGACGCCCTAACGTGAACGTCGCTAATTACTATACTGCACTGACTATTTCAGGCGTGCGAACAAGCGAAACACCAGCACACTCTGATTCACACGGAACAACTCGACGCGAATGTTTCGACACCTCAGATATTGATGAAGGTTAAACCTTCTCGTTCTATATAAAGGCCTCAGTTATTTACATTCCTTTCTTTTCATCTTCAATTTTGATTTGTTTTGAGTTAATTGAATATGCAATAATTGATATACCCTGGACCATTAAATGACGAAAATTGCGTGACCCTTACTAAGGAACACCTTTTTGTTGTTTTCTAAAAAAAGATGCCTCTTGATTTATATGTACAACTGGCTATGATGATGTTCCCGCGGCTATGATCGCGTGGAAATCAGTGTGTCGCAAATATGTATTTTAGTCAATTTATATACAACCGTTATATACTTCAGTGGTATCTAAACCTTCTTCGAGAATTATGCTATCTTTTCGTAAAAACCGTACAAACATTCATATAGTAGATTTCGAGAAAATCGATCATATACAGACAGACAGCTTTTGGGGACTACGTTTTATAATATGTATAGAGTAATAATGCGCTTTACACTTAAAGAAAATATCATCGTAATGAAACCTGCATATATGCCCATACATTTTCTCGGATTTCTGTAACCGGCCATTATGCACTCCAGCAACTTAATCAATTAACTTACGCTCTATATCTTTTACTATATTGAGATTAGTCTCTGCCTAGTTTTGCAAAAATATGGGGGCTATATTACAAGCAAAAATTATATTTAGGTAAGTATTTTTGTTGACAAGAAACAAATATGTTTGACCATCGTTTTACAGACAGAAATTTTTAGCTTAGGTCCAATCATTATGTTTACCTTCATAATAAATGCGGAAGTTATTTTATGTATTATTACATTCCAACTGAGCATAAAATTGTTGTGATTTTTGCCACCGAGACAGTTGAAGACAACTTACGACTGGGTATTAAAGTGCACACAAACCAAATCACTAATAAATAAAATAATACAGAATATTTGAATTGAGACTTGGATTTTATGTTCAATGAATATAAATCTAATGTTAATATTTTATTTATTTGTAATAGTTTGATCAACCAAAACCCTATAATCTTCTCTTCGAAATTTGTCATATTAAGAAGATTTTTTTAATAAACAAAACGTTTATATTGTGTTTCGTGATACTAATTACAAACATATATATAAGTTTTTTCGTTGTAATCTTAAGACATCAGTACTGTAAGTTTGTTGAACTAAATGATAACTGAAGCAAGAGCATGAAGGTTAACGGCATTTGCATAGTAAAGTTAATGTTTGTATTCAGGTATCTTACGAAAATATTTTATTATGTCCATATAAGTGCAGTTCTTTAACGCACATGCGTAGCTCGTGTGCTCACAGATGTCTTGAATAACGTATGAATAAAATGCATCAAGGAAGAAACAATGACGTTATTTTAAAAAATCAGAATGACTAATAATTTACATAAATGTTGGCAACCAAAGAAACCATTGTCAGTAAGGAAGCAAAGCAGCTTGAAAAATTACAGAATGAGCAAACGTCATCTTTATACGAGGTTGCGTAATTGTAAACTAGGAAAAAAATTGTCGTTTATTTATTTATTGATATTCTTATTTTTTTTTTATTTACAACAAAACTGTTCAAGTTATCTTAAATTACTTACACGCTAGGACTATACAAATCATGCCCACGTGGAATGGTCCCAAGAATGCTGGGGGAATTGTAAAAATAAAAAAAAATAATAGACATTGAAAACAAAACACTCATAAAAATATGCATTTTAAAAAATATATAACAATAATAATATAACACAGCGTAATTAATTATAAGTGTTGTCATAAGTGTTGTTTATCTAAAGCAAATTGGTATAAAATGATAAGACAAAATGGTGCAAAAAGTAAACAAACGATTTGATTAGGTGCAAATTGAATAATATTACTGACAAGAATGGCCGAAACGTAATTTTGTGCGAATTATATCTTAATTATTGTATCGTCGTTTTACATGACAAGTTATAAATTATACCCCAAATTGCCGTAAGTCCGTAAGGCGGTTTACTAAGGTGAATACCTTAATACAGGACATCTACTTTGAAAGGAATTCAAACGAAACCATACTAAGGAACATATTAATTGGGTTAATCTATATATCGCAATTTATTTGTGTTATCCTATATTCTCAAATTATTCTTTATTCAAGTGCTTTGAATTATAAACTTTATTGCTGGTTCGGAAAACTGCTCATACTGAGGGAAGCCCGCGAGAAACTTGGCGGTTGCTCATTTCAAATTAAAGTTTAATTTTGTCATTACTAACTTGTACAGGTTGTGTATTTTTTCTCTAAAACAATAATTAGATATCGCGCAGATCTTTTTTTAATTTTTGAAGATGATGGATTGTCCATCGCGTATGATATTTAATGGGCGCATATAATGTTACATAATGTCAAGACCGCCACATCGTAGGTTATCTTGGGAAGAGCTCATCTTTAATATTTAAATGAGTTAATCTTGTATGTATGTATGTATGTATGTATGTATAATATATAATACTAAAATTTATATTGAATAAATCACTATTTTTGCTCTAAACTGTCAAGTCAGCGTAGCTTATTCGGGGAACGGACAGTCTCGAGAAATGTAAATACCTAGGATCGTCCCAACTATCTAATTATTTCTTTTTAAGTTTATTTTTATTTTGTTAATAATTACCGAGCAAGCAATTGGGGAATTACAAATTACAACTTACAAAGAGACAAGCATACATTGTAGCGAAGAGTTTTTCAATTCATCTTTGATTTTACTTTATCGCAATTTTTATATATACTTCCATTATTTAATGGATTTGTGCTTTACTATAATTACAGTCGATTAAAGGATACGAGGTACTGCTCGTCTAGAAATTGATTATTCATTCTTGAATTATAGATACCAATATAATCGTATTAATATATCGTATAAATGACTAGCGGCCTGCCCTTGCTTTGGTATTACGGGTATAAAATATATATATCCCATGTCAGTCAGTGTAAAAAAATTATTAAAATCGATCGAATAGTTTTGATTTATTCTTTACTGCCCGTGACCCGCACGCGTTAAATTTGGAGAAAAACAATTTCCTTTCCCTATACCAAGAAGATTTCCTGCTATCTTTGGAATATCTAAATTCATATAGTCCATTTTTACTTATTTACTTTTACATTTTCCCTATGTATTTTATTTTTACAATTAATTACAGAATTTCTTTAAACAAACTCTTGAAAGAGCGACATAGCTGCTTACATACATATAAAGTCGAAGTGTTATAGGGCGAAGCGCGGCCTCCTCGCGGGATTTTAAATCTGTAATATCTCGGAAAATGTTCACTTAAATTACATGCTGTAAACGGCAATATTGATCTATATTAAATCAACTATTTGTTTAAGGTACTCAATTGGATAAGGATTAATGCTGTATTGTATAAAAATTGCTTTGAACATAAGGCATCATTTTTCGTAAAAAGTAAATGAAAAAAACTGCTATTGTGGGTTATCCATAAGAGATAGATATATACCATCGCGGACTTTTCTGTAGACCTTTTTAAGGTGTACAAATACTTAGTACATCATTTTGATAAATCTCGTAGGGTTTAGCCTGCGTTTGCAATGAAAGCGGAAAAAATGTAATTATTTACAGAAACCTCAAAAATTACAGTATTTCTCTACTTCGTATTGAATGTTATTATACGTACAAACCTTCCTCTGGAATCACTCTATCTATTAAAAAAAACCGCATCAAAATCGGTTGCGTAGTTTTAAAGTTTTATGCGTACATACGGAAATATGGACTTTGTTTTATGATATGTAGTGATAAACGTGAAAGTTTGCATGTTGTAAGGTTGCACAGCTAATCCACTAGACCAAATGGATCAATTTTGGTACAATTTTCGCTTGTAGCATATAGGATGAAAAATCCCATTGAGTAACATGAAAATACGTAAATAATTGTGGGGTTTTCTACTGGTACTAGTTCAAAACTATACTTTTAACAACAAGATAAAGTAAGTCGCTGGATTTCATAATTGTTTATTTTACATCAATAAAATTAGAATCATGTACATAGCTAGATTTAAAATTCACGCTATGTTATCATTTATATAATCTCTATTGCGCTTAATATGCTTTAAGTATTACCATGTACTTAATATTTAATTTACGACCAATGAATGCGTAATTTTATGGGCTTCCTAAAATTTAAAAATAATTTTCTGAATTTCCTTATATATTTATCAGTTCTCTGTAACCCATAACACGAGTATAAATTTACTTACTTTGGGGACAACCAGCCGTGTGTAATTGTCACATATAAAATTATTATCTTTGGGTGTGAAACATATAAAATATATGCAAATAAGTACAATATTTTTAGAACTTATTACGAACACAGAACTTCCAGAAAATCCAAGGTCAATTTTAAGTTTCATTTAATTAATTGAAGTCTAGTTTATTCTTATAAATCTCATTCGATTTACCTTTCGGTGGAGATATAAGGTTTATAATAATCTAGTTTAAAACTTTATTACGGCTTAACAATAACAACTTTTCTATTCACTTATCAAAAGATACTCTTTGATGTTTTTAATGGGCTGAATGCTCCAATTAATAAATAAACCTTTGTTGTGGTTACACCCGACTGGATGATAAAGTTGCTATGTACCGTTTATTTATAACAATAGACAAAAAGACAGTTCATTTCTTCAATTCAGACATACAGTAATTCTTTTTATTAGACTTCTAATGTGAGCAGGCTACAAGAGTAAACCCTTTTATTCTGAGCCCATTTAAATGCCTATTAGATTTCCGAGAGAAATTTTGACGAAAAAAGCAAATTCTTCTTCCTAAAACCTAACATTTTAGTTTCGTAAACAATTCAATTTTTTAATATTAAAACTTATGTTTGTTATATATTGGAATAACAATTTTAGAAAGGCTAAGTTGGGCATGGCACAAAATAGATGATGGATCTAGATGTTACGATTGCCAATCACGGTCGATTAGGTCATGTAGGGCGCTTTTGGGGCTTATATTAGCAAAATATAATTCACTAACGACAGATTCCACTTTCATGCTAGCTATACGGCTGTAATGGATTCAAACGGCGAAAAGACATGGCACTACGAGAACATAAGTGACGTAATTCAAAGTGAGAAATCTAAAGTATAAAAGCTCAAATTTCTAACACAAAAACGTTTGCGTAAATTATTTAGAAAATTAGTTAGCCCTTAAGGGCTAAAATTTTGAACTTTTGGAATATATACCACATTTATTTGCGATATAAAAAAATCTGTAATAATTAGTAGGGATTAACTGCTTATTACAGACATACAGTGACAATAAAAACTATAGGTACACTACGTACAAAACTCGTTTATAATGCGAAATTTCTAGTAGCATATACTCGTACGTTGGTATTAAGAACTAATTTACTGACTTGCAATTATATCTTAAAATATCACATTTTGTACGATGAGAAAAATAACTGGTATTACCTGATATTTTATTGAAAGGTGTAAGGCATAGGTATACTCGTATACATATTTTTAATAGAAACGCCCTTGACATAATGTTAAACTCATTGTTATTGTGATTAACTACGTTAACTAGAATTATAATAACTACATTTCTTAACACTGGTAACCGTTTGGGACTTTTCAACAATTGTACTTGACCATAAATATTTTTTAATTCTATATATCTTTTTTAAACATTTACTTACTGTCGCAAACAAATGTGTCAAATATTTATCGAAAAATATTTCACACAATACAAAAGCTTTATTTATGATGCCCAATGATTTCAAAGAGGTATTGACAAGGGCCGAGACGAATCGTCGGCAACATTGTCTTGAATATTTGGAAATAATCCAGCGAAATCTACCCACTCATTCCGGAATAAAATTATTATAGTATTTCCAGCAAAATGTTTCTCTACCTTGGTTTTAACTTTAGGAAAGCGTAATGCGTAATATATAATTCGAATTAGTTAGATTTCCTATTATCCTATTTGTTTTATACTAAACTATTGACAAACGTCGAGAGAATGAAGGACAGACCAAGGAAAAACCAGTTCGATATCTTCATCTATTTCGGTAGAATAAATTATTATTAGAATGAGGGAGCATATAATTTAAAACTAAGAATAACACTTTTATTGATTTCGATTTAATGTTACTTATCGAGAAATGGACGTACGCTTTTTTTTAGGTAAGTATGAGGTTTATTTATGAGAAAGTCATGAAAACGTGTTATTCATATTTCACTTCGTTTCGCTATACCTACTTCAATTTAAATCTTAGATACTCTCTAATCAAAAAGGAAATTACATTTGATTGGGAGATTTTTTAAGTAAATACTTGTAAATTTCATCATCTTCCTGCCCTCTAAGTGTGGTCGGCACAACATGTTATAAACATGCTGTCACATGATTTGGCTGCGTTTTTACGACTGGCCGCCTGCCTGTCGTCAACTTACCTTAGTCGTATCGACACCTCGGTAAGAAAGAGGGTGGTCAATTCTACAAAACCGGATACAACACGTTAGGTCAACTTACCTTAGTCGCCTTTTACGACACCTTGGTAAGAAATGAGGGTGGTATTATTCTATTCAGCCGGATACCACACGGCGTAAGTACTTGTATATATGTATATTATTTCGAAAAGTATGCCTTACCCGTAATGTAAGAAATAGAAAATTTTAAATTAATAGCGAATACTACGCCTCAGTAGTAAGTACTCATTCGCTTACGAAGTCGGTAAAATTACGTCTCCGTTTTTATATTTCAAAGAGAAATCCGACATAGTATTGAACAAATAAAATTCATATTTGAAGCTGCATGTTTCACGATTTTTACAAACGAAATGCTTAATTTTTAGTTACATGCGGAGTGCATGCATGCTCCTTTTCGATCTCAGTACATATTAAAATAATTTTACCTATTCTATCCTCTTATAGTTTACAGGTATACAATGTTAAATTACGAAGTATGTTTAAAGCAATGGCGTAATAAATTTAAATCCTCTATAGAACTACGAGTATAAAGGCCATCGTTACTCAAAATCATGACCTTCGCGCGCTGGTGAAGGCGATGCAGATGTCGATTTCTCAACCGATTGTTAGTTATTTAGCGAGCGGTAGATCTATTTACAATTCAACCATTATTGTTTAATAATAAATATTTTTTTGTATTTATAATGTTATAAATCTTTAGTGATAATAATTATTCGTTAACACACTCTTGCCCTTATCCTAAGTGGGGCAGGCACAACATGTTAGAATCATGTTGCCACATAATTTGGCTTCGTATTTTACGACCAGCCGCCTGCCTGAAGTCAACCTACCTAAGTCGTATTTTACGAAAATTCGGTAAGAAAGAGAGTGGTCTATTCCAATCAGTCGGATACCACAAGGCAGGTCGGGTCAACTTAGATTAGTCGGCTCTTACGATACCTCGGTAAGAAATGAGGGTGGTCTACTCTACACAGCTGGATACGATATGGCATGTTGACTTATCTTAGTCGCCTCTTACGACACCTCAATAAGAAATTAGGCTGGTCTATTCTATTGAGCAGGATACCACACAGCTTAAATATTTGTTAACAAAAAACATCCAATTTAAATGTAAAAAAATCAATTATAAATTAATAATTATTGTTGAATAAGTAGTAAGTTGAATATTTCTGAACAAAATAATCTGTATTGTAAATTAAAATTCGAATATGTTTACTTCACAATTACATATTTTCCATGCTTCATATAATTGTGATGTTTATTTATAAATAATAATAGTTTTGCACTATGAACCTTTTTACTTCAATTACAGCTAAAACCTGCCAATTACCTACCAATTAATAGTTTTTCAGTTTTACAATATCTTAGTCCCTTAGAAATAATTACTTTAATTCTAATAAATTAATAATGATTAATTTTTTATATTGTGTAAATAATCTGGTGACTATAAGAAAAAAAGGGTCCTTCGCTGTCCTATTTTAGTTGTATTATTTCAGTGAAGGGTGAAGTGGTGTGCTAAAATATTTGGAAAAGGTTGATTGATTCCTTCAGTTAGAGCATAGCCAGATTGACAGGTAAAAGTTAAAAAAATGAGTTCTAAATTATCCATTTAATATTGAAGAATTGCTCAAATTAAAAAGTTGCTAATGAATTGTTTTTAGCAAATCAGCATGGTAGGCTTTCACAAGAGCACAAATACCTTAATGAAACTAAGTACAATTTATTATCATCATCATTACCCTTATCCCACTGTAAGTGGGGTCGGCACAATATGTCTTCTAAAGTACAATTTATAATATGATGTGTAATAATACAAGCCTATCTGTATATAACTATAGATTCTAAAAGACAGTATTAATTTTTATATATTTGAAATATATTTTTTCTATTTAATACATTTTCTCTTTAGTGTTCAAAAATCTGTATATAATATAAGCATTAATAAATTAACTAACAACATAATTAAATTAACATTAAAGCTAATACACATCAATTAAAAAAAAATGATATGTAAGAAAAATATACCATACAATACTTGAAAACATTATTATTTCAAACTTAATAAACATTTATTAAAAATATAATTTTAACAAGGATTTTAAATATAATATTTTTTTTTCATTTAAATTTGTGTGTGAATTTTTTGTGTGTAAAAAATGTTAAATGTAATTTTTTCTCATAATTTATTCAAATTAATATTAAATAGAAGTTAAAGAAAATCATCGTATAATATCGATTAATTTTTATTTAAAAGCAGAAGTACCGTCAAGTACTTACCTGTCATAAAATGGAGATAAGCGAATATGTAGTTACTGTTCCATAGTGATAATACTGGTTACCTCCCGCAAATGAAAGCAGACACAACTTTACGTATTTATCGACAAAGTAAAAGCTGCATTAGATTTATAAAACAGCACTCACGGTAAAATCACAAACTGCCGATGTCAAAACTTATCATAGAAAACGGTTTACAGTACTAGTAAATTTTGAGGGAATATAATTCATAAATAATTGTCTTTTACGTCTAAATTAACTTTTATCAAAATACTTGCTGGACAGTCATTGATAAAAAAAATCCTAAGTAAAGCTATCTTGAAAATCTTTGAATGTCACTTATGTCAAAATGACAGCTGATAAATGAAAAATCCGACATATTGTCAATCGTTATCTTCATCGATTTATATCATTATATGTTAATTGCTTAGTTTCGAATGAACGTAAAAGTACCTATTTAATTGATTCCTTGAAAAAACCGTCTCCTAATTAAAACTTCTTATGAAACGACATTCGAATATGTCCATTTGTATATAGCATTTTGCGGTTGCAAATCAAATTTAAAGTGAGGGTAATTATAAACAAAAATTGATTGAGTGATTACAAAACAATCGCATGATGCATCTTTTTATAATTGCTTTTATAGTATATCTTTAAGTTAGTGATTATAAGTTTTATTATTTTTACTCAATTTAAAATATTTTCTATAACATGATTTTTCTTTAAAATTAGGTTGGACCGCACTGAATCGCTTTAGCGTTTCATTATGTGAAAATAGAACCAGCCCCATGATCCAGTAGCATGAGGCAGTTAATCGCGGTGTAAGAACTGATAAAAAATTTAGCCTTTAAATTAAAATTCATAGAGCCGCATTTACAAACGGCAAAAATATGCAACTCCGAATGTATGTGTATAGTGTAGTTTAGTCTATGGTTATTTCTATCATTGCTGTTTATTATTTGTCAGTGTCAGTACTTGTCTATGGAAGTAATAACCTAAACATATTTGATAATTTACTATAATTTTTTATTTACGAATCTTTTTCACTAAATATTTAATAATTTGGTGAATTATTGAGTTACTTTCTTAGTAGAACCTTGCATAGTTATTTTCTGGTAGACTTAACAAGTTCTTAGTATGGATACAGTTGTAAAGAGTATGCTTGAAGAAGATTCTGAGGAGGAAAAAAAAGTAAGAAAAACTAAATTATATTCGTAGCTATTAGATTCTAACGAAACATTTTTTTTAATTTTCATTATAATCAAACAAAATAATAGTATATCTTTATTTCAGATAGCTTGGTCTTTAAATAGTCATGTGTAAACAACAGAATTGATAAGCTTAAAGCATATTATATTTATAAGGAATAAATTTTGATGCAACTTATATTACTTAAACAAAGTGTCATATTTTGCATGAAAACTTGAATTAAATGGAAGTTCACTGTTATCTGGTTGAATAGACTAGACCACCCTCATTTCTTACCGAGGTGTCGTAAAAGGCGACAAAGGTAAGTTGACGTCATGCATGCAGCAAGTCATAAAATACCTAGCTAAATTGTGTGATAACATGTTTATAACATGTTGTGCAGACCCCACTTAAAGTGAGATTCAGGCAGGAGAATGATGATGATGTTTCCCATATCTTCCAAAATTTCATATTCTGAGATATTTTATAAACAAAACCCACTAAGGCCTTAGTTATTGTTGTTAGATTAGACCTTTGTAGAATATATAAATTTTTATATCATTAATAAAAACTTTTCATTTTGCAGGGGTTAATGTTGTTTGGAAGAGATTTGTCAAAAATACCATGTTTCAGAGAGAGTTTTCTATATGGTGTGGCATCAGGCATTGGAGTAGGCATTGCATCATTTTTAAAAACTTCAAAACCATTTCTTTCACAGCATATTGGTGTTGGCACATTTGCAATCACCACTTTAGTTTATTGGTCATACTGTAGATATGAATGGTCAAAACAAAGATTTAATGCCCAATTAATGCAAGAAGCTTTAAAAGAGAAAATGAGATTTAAAGGGACTGCCATTGAAAAAGACTTGGAACAGAAAGGTGTTCTAAAATCAGCTTAAAGTTATGTTAGTTACACTAAACTGTTCCTATCGAAAGCTGTCTGTTCTTCTGTCTGCAATTTTCATCTAATCAAATTAACTTTTTTTGTACTTAATAATAATGTTTCTCTACTTGTATAATTTTAAAACATTGCAGAGAAATACCAAATTATATGGCCAAAGTCAGCCCAGGCTGGGGTGGGGGTTTTGCTATTGGATATGTCCTCCCGAAATTAAACTTAGCTATATATATGAATAAAATGCTTGTTCTATGCAGTTATATCAAATATGTAAACAAAAACTTAAATAATTATTGGTCACCAGGATTTATGCAATTAATATACTAAAAATAAATATAGATTAAGTTTCATTCTTTTCTATAGTTGTAACTAAAATGTGAAGTTATTATTAATGAAATGATGTATTTCTATAATGTGTAAATATTTTGTTAAGTACTTTTGTATAGTTACTTTTATAATTTCTTTTGCATGGTTCTTCATGTTAATTATACTCATATGAGCATAATTTGGATAACAACTAGTAAATTAACATCAAGGAAACATGTCTTTGTCACCTGTGTCACACATTTATGTAACTTTGGTTCAGACAGCATTTTGATATTGTACATTTTTCCTCTTATATGAGAATTTGTGAATGATCTTGTATGACTTTGTTGGTGAACTTAGTATGTTAATTAGTTTTATATGTGTTGAGGAAATATAGTTTAGGGAACAATAAATTATTGACAACATGAATGTTTTATTATTTCTGTATAATTTTTTTTTTCATATGCTGGTCAACCTTCCTTCAATTTATAGAATTTAGGGTTACTTTGCAGAGATCCATAATACAAAAGTAATAATAAAATTATTTTACTACAATCCATGATAAAATTTAGATAGATTTTATCATGGATTACAGCAAAATGGTCTTATTATTACTTCAATTTATTTACTCATAATATTTATACTTTTTTAACTATCAGTATGTTATAAGGTTGGTGAGCGCCAAAGCAATCATTGCCAGTCTAAATTCGAATTTCTTAGTGAATTTTATGATTTTATATGATACGATAAATAATCTGTATTTCCATAAATTAGTAATCGCTACTAATTGCCCCCTGCAAGCTAGTGACTTTACATTTCAGAGATCATCATTTTACTAGGTTCAAAGGTGAAGTTAGGATCTGAAAGTAATCAATTCTAAACCGATAATAATAAATAAATGCGATTTCTTAATAAAGTATATCATTATATCTGCCAATGACTTTGCTTGAGTGGACTTCAGCGAGATTATAAAACAACCATTGTCACACTTGAGCTCTCCAACTATCTCCGTATTATCAATTATAGATAAATATAGATTATAGTCCTATCGATCGAAAGAACGAAAAATAAACACACATTTTACCATTTATAAAATTAGTGTACGGATCACCAACTAGACAAGGTGTACTGTATCTACTAATATAGATGGGTACCTAGTCAAATAAAAGAATGAAAGATGGAATTCACGGTAGTAAAAATGAAAAATTTGTCGCTTTATTATTCGAAACATACTGACCGGTTTTTTCCATGCGAATATCAAAAACTTGATGGCGGTGTGCGTACACCGCCATCATAAGCGAATGGGATTTTGGGCGTGTTGATCGATCTTAAAATGATATAAAGCTTATTGTTCCTCATTCTGTGACGCCTGCAAAATTTAATAGATAAACATTAAATGAATTCAATTTTACATTTAAAAATGCTACATTCGATTGACCACCAAAACTTTATTTATTTTTTGACGATCCCAGTATGAGATATAGTTAATGACGCTGTAACAACACGACACAAGATAATTAATATAAACTTAGTGAAGGCCAATTAAATGCGCACTTATAATGTATTTGAAATAGGTAACTATTAACAATTTTAAATTCACAAGCCAACTCATTAGGATAATGGTTCTTAGTACTTCTTACGTGTTCGTACGTCCAGTTACAAGTTACGTCCATCTTACGTCTGCTAAGATCAGTTCATTCATTCAGTTAGTCGCAATCAACGAATTGTGTCGAACGTGCGAGTGTCGTATTACAGAGGTGAAATGCTGAAATAGGAAGTTTCGATATCGTAAAAATTATCATGCGGAAATTGACAAATCTTCTGCCGGAGAATAAAGAAACCAAATTGATATTTTTTGTCAATGGGAAAAAGGTAAGCAATATTTTTTGAATATGAAGCTACCTTCGTGAATCGAATATTGGAACACATTTATTAATGCATTATTGAATATTATAATTATAAATAACAACAGAATTTAAACTAATTATTTTGTAGTTTTATTTTAGATTAATTGTAATTGAAAATGCATATTTTTTGTATACTAAAATACAATTAATCTAAATAAATCTAAGAGAATGTGTTCGAATCGACTTCGGTTGTGTTTTAACTGATATGATTTAAAGAATGAGCTGCATTTTCTTTTATCTCTTAACTACAGGATTTTCTAAAAAATATATAATTATGGGTAACTTGTGGTTAGTTGAGAAAAGTTCTTTATTTAACAGTAAAATACAACTAACGAAGGGTAGATACGTACGTAAACATATTTATATAATATGGTTCAAAAAATTTTTTTTTGTAATTTGTGGGAGTTTTTCTATAAATGGAGACGGGAAAAGCCAATTGACTTTGTCGTATTACGATTACGACATAATACATAACTTTCCTTAAGGTTTTTCGCCATGCGCGTTTTATTGGAAGTCATCTCATAGGAATGTAAAATAATTATGTATTAAATACATAATTAATGAGGGCAGTCGAGCACAGGTTCAGATTTATTTTTTTTTATAATAAAACTATGCTGTTAGCCGTTGCTACTTTTACAGTGTCACCGCGCGTGACGTCAATCTGTATATGCACGGAGCTTTATGTGAAGTGTATCATCTTTCTGCTCTTATCCCATTCTAAGTGGGGTCGGCACAACATGTTATAAATATGTTGTCTCATGATTTGGCTACGTATTTTACGACCGGCGGCCTGTCTGACATTAATTTACCTTAGTCGTATTTTACGACACCTCGGTAAGAAAGAGGGTGGTCTATTCTACTTAACCGGATACCACACGGTGGGTCAACTTACCTTAGTCGCCTTTTACGACTCGTCGGTAAGAAATGAGGGTACATGTAGTGTATAACAAGAGAAAATAATTCTCACTTAAGTTTGATTATATGGACATTCCAGGTGATAGAGCCGTCTCCGGACCCTGAATGGACTTTATTATGGTACTTACGGAGGAAGCTTCAGCTTACTGGCACGAAGTATGGCTGCGGCGAAGGTGGCTGTGGCGCGTGTACCGTCATGATTTCTAAATATTTGAAAGAAAATAGTGTCAAGTATCCTTTAAATATTGTCATACTAAAATCAATATACGAGTTTATATAACAATCTCGATATCGACCTCACGCATATAGCAATAATTTACAATCTAAAATAGTACATTTTTCTGGAAAAAAAATGTCATTAATGGAAATGTCTTGTGCCATGCCACTTCTTTACAAAATATTTAGATTGAGAGCTAAAGACTCTTCTAGGTCTTCAATGGCTTTTGTCAATAAATTAGCTACGTAAACAAGATGACTGGCCTAGCAGCTTTATCATAATCATATGGAGGCCTCAAAAAGGGAAAACTTTTTTTTTGTATATAGATAAGATTATCGGTAGTATTTTGGAATTATACTTTTTATTTTCTTACTAATTATATATTTATACCATAGTCGTATTTTACGACACTGGTATAAATGTAATACTCGGTAAATAGTAAATGTAATACTCGGTAAGAAAGAGCGTGGTCTATTCTACTTAACCGGGTACCACACGGTGGGTTATATTACCTTAGTCGCCTTTTATGACTCCTCGGTAAGAAATGAGGGTGGTCTATTCTACTCAGCCGGACACCACACGGCGGGTCTATATATATTTATCACACTGTGAGATAAAAACATTTCATGTGGGAGAAGAGTCGCTTTCTTAAAATGTGTCCTTAAGTAACTGTCAGACATATAGCTGTAAATGCTTGTTTGTTGCCACTATGTGTATTGCATGGATTATCTGTAACTACCGTAGAAGGAATTGGCAGCACTGAAGAAAAATTACATCCTGTGCAAGAAAGACTAGCTAAAGCCCATGGATCACAATGTGGATTTTGTACTCCTGGAATTGTCATGTCCATGTATACCTTACTTCGAAACAAACGTAAGATTGGGTACGATGACATCGAAACGTCATTACAAGGTAATTTATGCAGATGTACCGGATATAGACCAATTCTGGAGGGATTTAAAACATTTATGGAGGCGTGGGAAACAATAAATATTGTTAATGGCAAAAAGGAACCTTGCTCTATGGGTGAAAATTGTTGTCGTTTTCAAAAGAAAGATGACGAGATTTTATTCAACAAATCGAAATTCTTGCCTTATAGCACAACGCAGGAACCAATTTTTCCTCCTGAATTAATGTTAAATAACGATGCATATACTGGAAGTTTTTTATTTTATAGCAGTAAAAATGTTGTATGGTTAAGACCGAAAATGCTTCATGAATTGCTTTCAATAAAAGCTGAATACCCGGAGAGTAAAATTGTAGTAGGCAACACGGAGATAGGTGTGGAAGTAAAATTTAAAAAGAAAATTTATCCTATATTAATCTCACCATCATTAATAGTGGAAATGAATAATATATGTATTAATAATAAATGTATTGAAGTGGGTGCCGCCGTAACTTTAACAGAATTACAAGAATTTTTTCAAAATTGTGTACGTGAGCGTAGTAAGACAGCAAAAACTTTGAAAGCAATAGCGGACATGCTGCATTGGTTTGCAGGAAGTCAGGTTCGAAATGTGGCTTCCCTAATAGGAAATATTATGACAGCTAGTCCGATTTCAGATCTTATACCAATATTAATGGCGTCTTCTTCTATACTTGTTATAGCTAGTTCCAAGAGAGGAATTCGAAAGCAATTGTTAGATCAAACATTCTTTACTGGATACAGAAAAGTAGAACTTGCAGAAGATGAAGTTGTTTTGGCAGTTGAAATTCCCTTTACGGATGAAATGCAGTTTATTAAAGCGTATAAACAGGCGAGGAGAAGGGATGATGATATATCTATCGTGACAGCGGCGTTTAATGTTACAATAGATCCACATACTTACTTGATTAATGAAGCAAAATTATGCTATGGTGGTATGGGTCCAACAACAATATGTGCTCGAAAATCATCAGAAAAAATTAAAGGTTGTTTTTGGAATAGGGATATTTTACGAATAGTAAACGAATCTCTTAATGAAGAATTACAGTTAGATACTTCTGTACCAGGTGGAATGGCTGAGTATCGCAAAGCACTCTGTCTTAGCCTTTTTTTTCGGTTTTATTGTTATGTGTGGAATAAAGTGAATGGCTATGAAAGAATAATCATTAATGACGATAAATCGGCAGTGTACGAAATACCACGTCTAAAGTTAAAGAGTACACAATGTTTTGAAATAAAAAATAATAATAACGATGTGGATACCATTGGAAAACCGATTCCTCATATATCTGCCTTGAAACAAGCAACAGGAGAAGCTATCTATTGTGACGATACTCCTATTATAGAAGGAGAACTTTATATGTGTTTAGTTTTTAGCACCGAGTCACATGCAAGGATATTATCTGTAGATCCTAGTAACGCTTTGTCTGATCAAGATGTTATAGCCTTTTTTTCAGCTACTGATTTACCAGAAGAACTTAACAAATTTGGTCCGATATTAAAAGATGAAGAAATTTTTTCTAGTGAAATAGTCACCAGTCGATCTTGTGTAATAGGCGCTGTGGTTGCAAAGTCTGAAAGTGCAGCAAGGAAAGCGAAAGATCTAGTAAAAGTAACTTATGAAAAATTGTTACCTGTTATTATAACTATTGAAGATGCTATTATTCACAATTCATTTTATTCCGGGTACCCTCGTAAATTAGAAAAAGGTAATGTCGAGCAATCGTTTTTAGAAGCAAGGAATAATATCATAAAAGGATCAATAAGAACTGGTCCACAAGAGCACTTTTACTTAGAAACTATTTCAGCTTTTGCAAACAGAAGGGAAGATGAATTAGAAATTATTTGTACGACTCAAAATCCAGCTGAGATCGCAGTGAGTCTATTTATATGTTTATTATGTAATAATGTGAAAAGTATATAATCAAAATATATTTTTAGCGTTTAGCAGCAGGGGCCCTTGCAATTCCAAATCATAAGGTTGTGGTAAAGGTTAAAAGAATAGGAGGTGGATTTGGGGGAAAAGAAACCAGATCAGCAGTTTTGGCTTTACCGGTGGCGCTCGCTGCTTATAGATTAAAAAAACCCATACGAGCAGTTTTAGACAGAGATGAAGACATGCAAGTCACAGGTTATAGACATCCGTTTTTAGTTGAATACAAGGTTGCGTTTGATGACCACGGGAAAATCTTAGGTGCTGTTTTCAACATTTACGCTAATGCTGGTAACTCCATGGATATATCATGTTCGGTAAGTTGATCCTCCGCCGTTGTTGAGCGTCTGTCGTTGGTGCACCCGAAAAATACTGTACGGATAATCATGCAATATTTAGCAATAGACAGAGTGATTCACGAGAAAGTTATAATTGTAAAATTTGACAATGGTTTGTGTTATTAGTTCAAATATGACGATAAAAACTTAATAATTAATAATTTTGGTAAAAGTCATGCTATCTGTTATCGATAATGTTTGTGATATAACAAAACAATGTATGATGGAAATATTATTATAGGGCTACAAAACTCCTAGAAGGCGTAACTATAGCGCGGACTAACCATACGTATACTAAATATTTAAAACTGGTCACATTTTATAATACGAAATTTAGGAAAATTCATAATAGCATGAAAAGCGTTTCATCCTATTATGATGATTAACAATATTATACTTAGATGAATGTTTTTTTAAGTTATCGTGAAATGAAATCAACCGCGCGATTAAAGATAAGGAAATGGGAAGTTAAAGTAGACTGAGCCACAAGATCGCATGGTCGGCTCTGCCAGTTTGTTATATACATATATTAGATATACAGTTTTATTGTATATACTTCTTTGTTAAATATATCAAATATTATATTTTTCAGATGATTGAAAGAGCTTTATTCCATGTAGATAATTGTTACAACATACCAGATGTACAAGTAAATGCATATCTTTGTAGAACAAATATGCCTTCGAATACGGCATTTAGAGGTTTCGGTGCACCTAAGACTATGTTGGCTGCTGAGGTGATGATACGAGATATTGCCAACGCATTGGGTAAAACATATGAAGAAGTTGCAGACATTAATCTTTATAGAGAAGGACATTTAACACATTTTAATCAAAAACTTACTTATTGTACGCTCACTCGATGTTGGCAAGAATGTATTAATAGTTCCCGTTATTGGGAAAGAAAAAAAATGATAGATGAGTATAATAGGTAGGCTATAATTGTTCTAACTAAAAGTATAAAGTAAACATTATATTTATATAATCCATTAATCTTTTTCGAACTTTTTGGGAATATATATTTTTCCATTTTTATCTTCAAATTACGTAATGTTTTACTTTTAATTAATACTTCATGTTAAATACATATTTAATTTGATGTTCCTAAAGGCACAGCAGATGGAAAAAGAAAGGCATGGCTATAGTTCCAACAAAATATGGGATTTCGTTTGGTGCCGATGTATTAATGCAGGGCGGAGCATTAATCTTAATATACAGAGACGGTTCAGTTCTTTTGTCTATTGGAGGAATAGAAATGGGCCAAGGCCTTTTTACGAAAGTAATTCAAGTAGCATCTCGAGCTTTGAATATTGATATTTCAAAAATTCATATAAATGAAATGGCAACTGATAAAGTACCAAATAGTTCACCAACAGCAGCAAGTGTTAGTTCAGATTTGTATGGAATGGCTGTAATAGATGCTTGTAAAGTGCTAATGGACAGAATTGAGCCCTATAAAGTAAAAAACCCGGATGGTAAATGGGAGGACTGGATTACTGCAGCATATTTAGATAGGGTTTGTCTTTCAGCTACTGGATTTTATTCGGCCCCTAAAATATATTACGATCGAGATAAAAATGTTGGAGATTTATACGAATACTTTACGTATGGCGTAGCATGCTCTGAGGTTATTATTGATTGCTTAACTGGTGATCATCAAGTCATAAGAACAGATATTGTAATGGATGTTGGAGAGAGTTTGAACCCTGCAATAGATATAGGGCAAATTGAAGGTGCTTTTGTTCAAGGATATGGATTTTGCACAATGGAAGAGATGTTGTTTTCTCCAAGTGGCGAAGTGCTCTCAAAAGGACCAGGTGCTTATAAAATACCTGGATTTTCTGATATTCCTAAAGAGTTTAACGTAACTTTATTAAAAGGTGCTCCAAATCCACGTGATGTTTATTCTTCCAAGGTAATGTATGAGAGCTGCTGTTTATTCTTCCAAGAGTATGTTTCATCTAATCTAAGTAAAATTATTTTATAAATTGGTAAGGACGTGTGATTTAGTAAACTAAGTATTATTAGTTTACTTTGACTTAAGTGTTATCGTCGTGATCAAATTATGTAAAAGTATAATTTAGAGAAACGTTTGGTAGGTTTTGATTCATTTATTGAAACATATTATACGCATGTTTTTTAGCGAATGAAAGAGATTAAAATAATATATTAAACATATATTTTAATTTTCAGGCAGTTGGGGAGCCTCCCCTTTTTTTAGCTGCGTCAGTATTCTTCGCTATCAAGGAAGCTATAAAATCTGCACGTATAGATGCCGGAGTCGATCCAAATTTCACATTGGATGTGCCCGCTACATGTGCACGAATTAGAATGGCTTGTGAAGATAATATTACAGAACAGGTTGGTGCTTAGTTTTGTAAATGGTATTTTCTACTCTTTCAGCATAATCTAATTCAGATTATTCATAGTTTTTTAAGAGTGAAATATTTAATACCTTGTTATAATTGAGGTTAAACGAATATCATGTATGATATATAAATAAATAAATGAATAATTAAATAAATAAACAAATTTATGTGACACTTACACGCACGGTGTCGGTCCCCAAAGTAAGTAACTTAATACTTGTGTTATGGTAGACAGACAACTGGTGAATATATACTTATATATTTTTTAAATACACACTTAAATACAAATATACACCCAGGCTCAAAGACTAACAAATTCATTTATAGAAAATGTTAGCCCTCAGCTGGAATCGAACCCGCGTCCCGCAGTGCTGAAGGCAGGGTCACTACCCACTGCGCCAACGGGGCAGTCCAGGCCATATATTACACGGAATTACATTCATTATAAAGGTTTTGATCAGTTCAGGTCTAATATAGTATTAAGCAAAAAATTTGAAATTTTGAAATGTTGAATTGTAAATTAACAAAGATACTACTTTTAAGTCGAAAGTGTCAGCAGAGAGTTATTTTTCACTTACGCAATCCTCTATTGTGTAAAAACAATACCTAAAATTACGCAGAGAAAATTGATTATTAATTTGCAAGCTTTTATTGTATTAGTAGGCTTCAAATGACCGCTGATTTATACATTGACACTCAAATAACTGGGAACAATTAAACGAGCAAAATCTAAATATTTTTGTACCTACACTAGTTAATTGTCTTAGTAGAACTAATTTCCAAAGATCGCTGTGTGAATTGATGTGTTTGCACCCTTTACTAAGATCCCTATTATCATGACCTCCGATTCTTATTTACGCTACTTCATCATTATCAAACGTGTTTTGTTGGTCTTGAAACGTTAGATCAACACGAATTATCTATTGAGACATTTTTGTAAGGTTATCGCCCTTTAATCACAGAGCCGTCACATGGCTGATGTACGCACAATATTACTATTGTTTTAAAATGCTTTATCGTAATAATTTGACATAATTACGACATGGTAATGTAAAAAAATATAAACGGAACAGTTGCACGTTGCAAATTGAGTGTACTAAGTTAAGCTCCAAGCCTACATTAAGAATAAAGGCATTCTTTACCCAGCAAGACGAACCCAGAAAGAAGTGAAATAGAAAGAACTGCAAATTAACTTCTAATTTTTACCTTTTATATTATGTTTGTATCGCTTGATTGGTCATCGTAATCGGTTTATTTACGATGTTGTTATAATTTTTATCTTAAAAGATTCGGAGCTTACGTGGTTCCATTATGAATTGGGAAGGTTCATATAAGAAATTCAACATATGTAGTTTGCGTAATGATATTGTGCTTGCAAGATAAATTGTTTATATAAATATCTAAGAATGATCTAATCTTCATTAGTAATGCAAGGTGGAAAGGAAAGGTCAGAGGTCAGACCCTCTTTTCTAATACAGTGTTGTTTTAAATATTAATTAGGATGAATAATAATAACATATTCTAAAGGATTGGAAATGTATTCACGAACAGAATAAAATAACAATTTAATGATGATGAGGATGTCCTAACGAACACATTCCGATATTTATTTAAAGTGTATTTCACAATCAAATCGCTGATTGCATAAACAAGAAGTATAAGGTTCTAATCTAAATAGTTTAAAACATTTTTAATTTACATAACACTTTATTTACCTACTAATGTTATTTGTGTTTCAGATAAAGCCAACTATTAAATCTGGAGGGCTCCCTTGGAATGTCGTACCTTAAAACAACTATAATTTCTGTAAAATTGTTATGAAATAAATATTATAATAGATAAACGTTTTTTTGATAATTTGTTACCGTTTATTATCATATTAAAAGTCAATTAAAAACAGCTTAAATGTACTTTTTGGTGATTAGATAATGATTACACAACTTTATTAAAGTTGTAACAATAGTAATAATACAGGAATGTATTCTAATATCTAATTATTAATTTATGTTATAATAAATTGTTGGAAAGGAAATAAATATATGCAATTTACGTAGGCAATGCGATCAACTATAAAATTTGCATATTTAGGTCATAATGCGACGATGGATATCCTACTAATATTATAAATGCCAAAGTTTGTGAGTATGGATGTATGTTTGTAACTCTTTCACGGCGAATCCGCTGAACCAATGTCGATGAAATTTGGCACAATTATTCCTCGTACACCGGAATAACATATAGGCTATAGAAATCCTGTTAATTCTACAGGAATAAGAATGAAATAGAAAAGCGCCGTCTATTATCAAACGCGAACGAAGTCGCGAGTAAAAGCTAGTTACTAATACTGGACTATTCGTTTTGCGCCGCCTTCTGCCGAGTAGGAGTGATGCAAGTAGTATGCTCTAAGTTTGGTCAGAGATTATTTTTTGCGCACGTTTGTTTTCATTTAACGAGAATTACTAATATATTCATTGAAACTGCATAGTGTTCTATCACAATGCTAAGCATTACATTTAATTATGCTTAAAATAAACAACGTATTTAAGTCGGTAAAGATTAATTCTGTCTCAGTCTTAATAGCTTTCGAATTATCGCATCATGCATCCCAAATGGTGAGACTTTTTCCGAAATTTTTAACAATTACCGTCATATGTTAACCAATATAAACAAAACCTTAATACGTTATATACACAAACCTTATTAATCGCTTTGTCTATTGGAGGAAATCACATGAAAAGCTGTTAGTTAGATTTTGACTTTATCACGAATAGATACACAGGAAGAAGCTGTGATAGTCCAGCAACAGACCGTGCGACTCTTTCTAGGGGGTCACGAGTTCAAACCCGGGCAGGCACCAATGAGTTTATCTGTTAAAACTTATGTGTCTAATTGATAAATAATTGAAGTAAAAAATCGTGAGGAAACCTGCATATTTCTAGATAATTCTAGGAATATGTGTAACCTACCAATCCGCATTAAAGCAGCTTGGTGGGTCTTAGCTTCATTCATTTCTACAAAACGGAAAGAGGAGACTTATATCCACTAATAGGATAGTAACAAGCCGATTTTCGACACACTGACAGAGTTGTAGTTTTATTATAGGTAGTGATAATTTAACAGGATGTGTGACTTAATTTTGCAAAGGTAAGTGTTATCCATCGTAAGCTGCAATAAACGTGACTGACCCTGAGCTTTATAGTGTACTTTCATTTGAATGTCCTTTAAGTATTCTTACGCCGTTTTTGACTATTTTTTGTTTGTATATGTATACAGCGAAAGCAATCTAAAACGTGTTTGTAGCGACAAAACCAAAGGAGTTTGAATTAAGGTTACTACATATTTTAATTGTATAATCTCTTACGGATTCTGCATATAATCGAACAAATTGCGACCAGCTTATCGAATGATCATAGTCTCAAATCATTCAAACATTAACTAGCTTTTTGGTGCTATTTCTTTTTTCATAATTTGTTTCATAAATTATGACCAGTAATTATTCTGTTTATTTGCTGACAATTAGTATGACGAGACTATTAACGTTTAATTTCATTATAAATTCGATATTTACATTGATAACGGACCTTATCGGGTGTTGCAGGCTCAAACTTTATGCAAGCACCTCTAAAATTTCTATGAAACTCAAGTGCTCTATTATTCGTGCGCTTATGGGGGATAATAAACGACTGGGAGGTTACCTTAAACTCCATACTTCTAAAATAAATTGTGATAGGTCGAATCTTCCAAGTTCCAATAAGCATCGAAACAGCGGTATGGGTCTAAGCTCGAATCATGCTCTCATAAAGCAAAATGAGGCAATCACTCTGTTGAAAAAAGGTCAAATTTTTCTGCAAATGGGCGCCACTTTATTTCATTTAAAACGTTATGAATTAAACGAAAGGGTACTAGCGATGTACTTTTCATCATTCTAAATATGATAGACGGGTAATTAAATAACTATAGAGTTATCACTTTTAAATTTCAATATTAGTAGAAAAGAAATAAATTCTTACACCTTGTTTTTATTATGAGTGGATTACACGAATCGGATATTTGCTAAATATTTTATATATTATTATTGTAGTTACAACTTTTTTATTATTGACCATATTCTTATAGGTATTATAATTTGTAAACCTCTTGTTGTACATTAGTTATATTTTAATATCAAGCTCCTAACATCTACTGCCAAATTTTTTCCTTTTGAATATATGTCTAGTTCAAGTAACAATAGTTGACAGCATCTAGATACTGTCGCATGTTAAAGCTGATTTTAATAGGTATTGGATATAAGCGATTTGTACCTATTTCCTAGTATACGTTATCGTTTATGATCATTTTGATTGAGATTTTGTAAACAAATTATGTACAACTACATTGAAATTAACCGTGCTAGTGGTTCAGCTTTTATAGTGCTGTCTTACCGCTTTATTTTTCCCTCACGCACAATGGTCGCCAAAATGCGACAAAGCACGGAAATCAGCCCGCCGAAAGAAGAAAGAAAGAAGAAATGCTGACTTAAGGGATCTTATATGAAACTTTGAATTTATCACTATCGTTATTAGTTCAAAGTCGCGAATACAAGCCTCTATATGCCTCTGATTTATCTAAGATGAGTCAGTAAAGAGATCTTATACTATCAGCTTTCTGTCTCAGATTTCTTCATATATAGTTATATACAGTACCTATCATCATCTATCATTATTAGTTAACATGCATCCACTGCAAGATACTCTCTCTCCACACTTATTTATTTATCAGTTGAAGATCGTTGCTCCATAATGCAGTTGCAAATTGAAGGCTTGAAATATCTTGGTTGGTTGGCGTCTTGGTTTGCGATAAATATGACCAAATGCCATGCAAGCTCTTACGGATCCTGTTTTTTTTATTTTGCGTTAATTCGCTTTTTGCACATTCCATTCCAAACGAAAAGCTCTACTTTGATCTTATCATAACCCGCTGGACAACTTTTAAGTCTTGACCTAGTTTCACTATGATTATAGTCTATCTAATATGTTATTACATTTTTTTTAAAATATTTTTTCTTATATAATTTTCTTTAAAATATGATAGAAATATTTAACACGGCGTAATATATACAGCCGATTGCATGCTTATGTTTTCATAATTAAAAACAACTGAGTGCGCTACGACTGTTCTTAAACAAACTGATAAGAAACAACAATAACAGATATACTAACTAAAATAACAAGTAACTGATAAAATTCTTATACACGTATTTATCAAGTACGTAAAATGTATACAGCTTAACTTGTTATACTATCTAGGATGCGAGCCCACTGCGGTTTTACAATAGTAATATTGATTCATGATTGTAAGAATTAGGAACTTCTAGCGGAAAACAGAAGTTATATTTTTAACGCATGTTTCGTTCGAGTGTATCAAAGTTAGATGTAGACGATCAGTTGATTGAGTGCAATTTGTATTCGCCAAAATATTTTTTAGCAAATCATTTTACAAGCCTCCAATATTTTTAAAAATAATAATATAAGTAAATCAGTAATTGCTACTCCCCGAAGAAAGCATTCAATTACCAAAATAGTGTCATGATTTTATTTAATGATGTTTTTAATATACCTTTTTACGAATACATTATATTAAATTCCTGCCTTGGTTGTTTGTAGTAAGTTGGTAATTTATTAAATAAAAAAATTATTATGTGAGCTATTTAATTTTAGGTGAAGAATATGTAATTACCAAAAAACGTGTTGCGCACCTACTTGCAATATTTTATGAAGAATAAGACTTCAATAATAAGGTACATCGTAATTAGCAATAACTAAAAGAAGATCAAGAATAAGATACATTTTCACGTATCAGGTATAACATGTATTGACAGACCAATGTTGATTGTCCTCTTTGAAGACAAAGCCCGGTTCGAATAAATCTACATGACTCTCAAGTCGCAATACCTTGAACGTTACAATATACAAGTTGCAAACAATTGGATATATATAAATATCAAGGTACCATCTATAAAAAAAATTACATTCATGCGTGGAGCTACTCTTATTAACTTCTTAACCGAATCACAAAAGATTCACCTGTAGTGCGAGTTAGGCCTAATAATCTGTTTCGCAATTCGACCAAATTATCATTTATTGTCCCACTGCCTCCTCATACTATAGTGTATTTTGTTTTAGTCTCTGTCGAACATTCGCGCATGTTGCGCTTGGTTCGTAAACACAGAAATTATCTCGATATTTGATACATGAACCATGGGTCTCTTAAATGCTGATGAAGAAGTTAATGATGTGAATACCGAATTAGTTTTCTTTGTCAACGGCAAAAAGGTATGTTCTTTGAAACAATTTAAAAATAGTAAAATTAACCTTTCAATTAGGTTAGGGTAAACAGGCAATTCGTGGTCCATTAGGGCATCAAATATTTGCTATGATTAATTAGACTAAAATATTATATTTAAGCAAGCAACTTATATTTTCTTATCTCCATAGTGTCAATACGTTTATTAATAGCTCATACAAAGCTTTCACTTAAATAGTTTCTTATGTTCCGTAAACGAAGGAGCGCATCGTACAATTTTATATTAATATTTCCGTATAGGTAGTTTAAGAAAGATTGGTTCGAATATGTATCGATATTATCAGGTTCTTGATGTAAACATTAAATACTTATGATTTTTTTATTTAGATATTATAAATTATAGTGAGTATATATGTATAATAAAAATTACTGTTTACTAGACTTCGAGAATCACTTATAAACTTCGTTACCTATAAATATCTTGAATAGGTACTTAATATTACCCTAAAGAATAGACAACACAAAGGGACTCAGTCTTGACGTATATATATAATTTATATTATAACATACGCAGCAGACTTCTAGGTATTAATATATTAAAGTTTTTACTCGGACTTAATCCTCAAAAAAACATATTCATCTTTGTCAACTGTGGTCAATCTTATCGCAAGTGGGGGTTTAAATTTTCTACAATATATTCTTTTATACCACAGTTGCCTTCGGGAAAGGCAGAATTTTGAGCAATTTCAGAGAATTGAATATATGTATCGTATTTACACTTTTAGCGATATACTCGTAGTCTTATTCAGAACTACCTTCTATTGGTTCTTATTGATAGCATAATTGGCGATGTAGTCTTGAAAATATAGGTTATTTCAAAAATACTATTAGAAATAAATGAATTAGGCGTTACTTTGCTCAATGCTATTTAATTATTATTCAGTTTATTTTATCGCGGATTAAAGCAAAAGCTAAACTTCGAGTATAATATGAATTATAAAAATAGATGGAAATACTTTGACCTTGCACAAGACAGCTATAAAATAAAGGAAAAAGCTAAAATAATTATGTTTTTAAAAGAGCAAAAACTTTAAATAAAATAAATTGTATTATATTGGAGTTTAAGTTTGGTATGATTGTCTGTAATTGATATCCGAGCACTGATCCGATAAGGGCTAAAAGTGGGTAGTGCAACATCTAATATACAAAAGAAATTCGATAAGTTAAAATCCAAAGGACAAAAGATTTTAAGTTATAGAGTTTGTTAACTTATCGAGGATTCGTGTTAGAATGATGGCCGCGGCGTGTGGAGTGGGGATCTCGTGAGTTAATTCTTATAAATAGTGTTTAAGAACACACAATGTTCTATAAAAATAGAATTTTTAAAATCACTAAATTTTATCACACATCAAAGCAGTGTATCCTGGAAGATGACCAAAAATTAATGAATAATCTAACACAAGTCTCTAAAACCGCTTCTATACTTTTAAGGGATTTCTGAAATGTTTGGTAAAATTTCATATTCCATTCGAAATTACTGTATAGCTATAAAGTGCGTCGAACAACAGTTATTGAAGGCTAACATTGAAATTATTAATTTAAGTTATAGAGGTTTAGTATTTTAAGTTTTTAGGTTTTAGGGTCTGAGAGAAGGGAGTAGATTTATTATTGAACTTGAAGGCGTTTTTTACGTTATCGAGGTTTGAGTTATCAAGATTCTATTACTGAAGTTATTATTTTATCATATTACTAGCGGCCTGCCCCTGCTTCGTACGGGTATAAAATATATAGCCTATGTCACTCAGTGAAAAAATAAATAAAATCGATCCAGTAGTTTTGATTTATTCATTACTGCCCGTGGCCCGCAAGCGTTAAATTAGGAGAATACTACATATTTACATTTTTCCTTAAGTACTTTATTTTTAAAATTAATAACAGAATGTCTTTATATACAACATTCATAGCTTTCTTATCATTAGACAAAACAAACACGTTTTCTTTAGAGGTTACTCTTGAAAGAGCGACATTTAGTTGCGCGTCCGATCGCTGCTAAATTCGAAGTGCTATACGGCGAAGCGCGGCCTCCTCGCGGGATTTTAATTCTGTGATATCTTCGAAAATGTCCATTTAAATTACATGCTGCAGATGACAAAACATGCTATTGTGAGTTGTCCATAAGAGATAGACATATACCATCGCAGACTTTTCTGCAGACCTTTTCAAGGTGTACAAATACTTACTACATCATTTTGATAAATCTCGTAGGGTTTAGCCTGCGTTTGCAATGTAAGTGGAAAAAATGTAATTATTTATGACATCACATTAGAAACCTCAAAAATTACAGTATTTCTCTACTCCATATTCAATGTTATTATACATACAAACCTTCCTCTTGAATCACTCTATCTATTAAAAAAACCGCATCAAAATCTGTTGCGTAGTTTTAAAGATTTAAGCACACATAGGGATATAGGGACAAACAAAGAATGTGACTTTGTTTTATACTATGTAGTGATTCACGAGACGTGTGGTATCCGGCTGTATAGAATAGACTACTCTCATTTCTTACCGTGGTGTGGTAAATTGAAACTAAGATAAGTTAAGGTCATACAGGCAGCCGGTCGTCAAATGACTAGCCAAAACACGTCATAACATGTTGTGCCGACCCCTTTTACGAGTAGGATAAGGGCAGGAGAATGATGATGATTATGTCCGGCCGGGAATCCGGAGTTTCTTAATAACGATTAACAAAGCCTGATACGCGTTATGTGAGTTAAATATAAACTAGGAGATCAGACAAAGTAATTTACATGATAATAATATGACATGACAATGCTAAAATTATGCGGGATTTTAATCACAAGTTGAAACACAATTTTCATTTGAAGTATACGTTTACATACTGCATGGCATTCAGAATGGAAAAAAAACTCACATTTTAATTATTTCACATTTGGGCTTCTTACTATTCCACTACTGGGATATCCTCTCTTTTTGGAAAGAAGAATTGGAGCTTAGACCCAAATGCAGTTGGATTGATTACACATATCCCAAGAATTCTCGTAAGATATAAAGATTTCTTCGCAAACTTTTCCTTTACCGAAAAGGACGTTAAATATTAGTAATTTTTAATAGAAAATTGATGCTTCCCCGGGGTTTGAATCCCTGATCCTCTTGTGAGCTTAATACGTCAATCGGTTATTACTACATTCATATTAATATTATAAATAAAAAATCTGTCTATCTATTACGCTTTTGTGGTTAAACCGAAGGGTCCATATTGATAAAATTTGACTTGGTTCAATATACCGAGCTGACATACGAGGTGTGTTCAAAAAGTATCGCGAATTTTGTGTATTTTCAAAAATTATTTATTTATTCGTAAATATCTATTTTGTCCCCTTCAAAGTAATCCCTCTGGGATATTATAAACTTGTGCCAACGTTTTTACAAATCTTCGAAGCACTTCAAAAAATAATTTTTTTGTATCTTGTTCAGCTCCTCCTTCGATGCCGTCTTTATCTCGTCAATCGTGGCGTGGGTGTCGTCCTTTCATGGGCCTCTTCAGTTTCGGGAACAAGAAAAAGTCACAGGGGGCCAGATCTGGGGAATACGGTGGCTGCGGTATCATTGGTCTGTTGTTTTTGTCCAAGAAGTCGCGTACAAGCAGCGATGTGTGAACAGGGGCGTTATCGAGGTGCAAAAGCCAATTTTTGTTTTTCCACAAATTATCGATTAAAATCGAATGGCACGAGCCAATCAATATGCCTAGGTCCTCGGCAATTTCTCTATCGATGTTTCGAAGATTGGCCAATACCATTTTCTTCAATTCATCAATTTTTTCGTCTGTTGTTGAAGTGCTCGGGCGTCCGGCACGCTCTTCGTCATTCACATCTTCTCGGCCTTTTAAAAACATTTTGTACCACCGATAAACGTTGCTTTTGTCCAAAGTAGCTTCTCCATATGCCACAGTCCACACTCGGAATGCATCCGCGCACTTAATTTCGTTTTTCACACAAAAATCGATACAGGTTCCTTGTTACATTTTTTGAATTGGTCGAAAATCGAAGACGAACCAAAACACGTGCAAGCAAAGCAGCTGTCAACAATTAACCGAACATTCAAAATGGCCCAACTTTTCATCATAAGTGAGAGACATATGTATCAACATAACGCCACAAAAAAATCGAAATTGGAATATATGTAACTCGCGAAAATTCAAAATTCGCGATACTTTTTGAACACACCTCGTATAGAATTAAAAATATAGTTTTTCTTAAGAGAATAGGAACAAAATACAGGTCATGGTTGAGGGTAATTCAACACTGAATGGGTACATAATATATGAATAAATATAAATCTGAGTTTGTTCTGTTTAACGTTCTTGCATTTCCATATATATATATAGAGCAACGCATATAAGTAAAAGTATTTACTTACTTTGCTACACTTATTTAAATTGTGTTGATACTTGTCATTGAAGATAAAAGAAGATCATAGAGTTATAAATACTTATAACTCTATGTAGAAGATACGTCCTCAAATATTTAATAATTATTAATTGCGTCATGCTTTCCAAGAGGTTATCAGCATAATTGCAACACGACATTATAGGTATATTTATGGGCAGTAAATAAAGTTAAGTAAGTAGCGGCCTGTTACTGTTTCACTGCTGAGAATAGGCCTCTTCTCTCCGTTGTTGGAGAGAAGGTTTGGAGCTAAGACCTACCACGCTGCTCCAGTCCGGATTGGTAGGTTACACATATCTCCAGAATTCTATAGCGATATGCAGGTTTTTTCACCATTTTTTCCTTCACCAAAAAGCGTGTGATAAATTGCAATTATTTATTAGACACATAAGTTTTTAATAGAAAAAACTCATTGGTGTCTGCCCGGGTTCGAACCCGTGATCTCCTCGAACACCTGTAACCGCTGGGCTACCACAACTTATGAAAGTAAATTATCATATCACTCAAATAACAATGTTATTTTTCTAAGTATTATAATAAATAGTTAAATTTTAGGATGATGCAATCATTTGTGTTAACTAGATTAGGCGCTCTCCTAATTGAGGTTAGATATTTCTGTAACTATACAATTAGAGATGTATTTTTATTGTTTTAATCTCTTTATAACTAGTGTACAACTGTAATGTAATACGTAAATTATGTAATTATAATAGCAGACTCGGTTACGCGTTGCTGTAGCTCAGTCCCTTTTCGATCTCTCTTATTATTTTTATGTCTTATTGTCTTTAATGTTTTTCTTTAATTGTCTACGTCGATCTACATGATCAATATTTGAAGCACGAAATATTAAGATAACGAATGTAAGTCTATAAGAATAACAGTCTCCCTCCAAAAGTCTCTGTATTAAAATAATTTTTAAATATTGCTTTGTACGGGATCTTTTAGAAACAATTAAAATAGCTGTAGTAAATTATATTAAAAAGATAGATATTATTCTATTCCGTGTTTTCCGTAGCCCATAAAAAAGGAAAATATTTTATTATATCTATCTTCCCGCCGTGTGGTATTCGGCTGAGTAGAATATTTTATTTCTTACCGAGGTGTCGTAAGAGGCAACTAAGGTAAGTTGACGTCAGGCAGGCGGCCGGTAGTAAAATAACTAGTCAAAACATGTAACCTCTCCTTTTAAAACATGTTAAGCCGACCCCACTTACTTTATATAAAAAATTGAATTAAATTAATTTATAATTTATTAAATAAATTGATAATAAAATTTAATTTAATATTTTAAGGAATAAGCATTAAAATAAAAAAATTATGATGAAAATTAATACATATCAAAATTTTTAAAGGGATAAGGGTAAGAGAATGATTGAATGATGATTGTTTTATTATATCTTAAAGCGATTAGGTAGGTAGCGTTATCGATAAAAGCTCCCAGGCGGCTTGAAATTTTCCGATATTTTCGACAGTTTTAACATCTCAAATAATTTAAATAAAACTTTAATAAATTATACACTTGTATCTTTTTCGAAAATCACTGTTTATTTATGAAATCTTCGTCAAATCTTTTCAGTAGTTTTGAGTTTATCGCGAAGATACAAACCGACGAGGCGTGGTCTTGTAATATTCCCATACATCTATACTAATCACTACATATTATAAAACAAAGTCCATATTTCTGTATGTACGCATAAAACTTTAAAACTACGCAACCGATTTTGATGCGGTTTTTTTTAATAGATAGAGTGTTTCCAGAGGAAGGTTTGTACGTATAATAACGTTCAATACGAAGTAGAGAAATACTGTAATTTTTGAGGTTTCTGTAAATAATTACATTTTTTTCCGCTTACATTGCAAACGCAGGCTAAACCCTACGAGATTTATCAAAATGATGTACTAAGTATTTGTACACCTTAAAAAGGCCTACAGAAAAGTCCGCGATGGTATATATCTATCTCTTATGGATAACCCACAATAGCAGTTTTTTTCATTTACTTTTTACGAAAAATGATGCCTTATGTTCAAAGCAATTTTTATACAATACAGCATTAATCCTTATCCAATTGAGTACCTTAAATAAATTGTTGATTTAATATAGATCAATATGGCCGTTTACAGCATGCAATTAAAATGAACATTTTCGGAGATATTACAGATTTAAAATGCCGTGAGGACGCCGCGCTTCACCCTATAGCACTTCGAATCTTTTAGAGTTTGTTTAAAGACATTCTGTAATTAATTGTAAAAATAAAATACATAGGTAAAATGTAAAAGTAAATAAGTAAAAATGTACTATATGAGTTTAGATATTCCAAAGATAGCAGGAAATCGTCTTGGTATAGGGAGAGGAAATTGTTTTTCTCCAAATTTAACGCTTGCGGGCCACGGGCAGTAATGAATAAATCAAAACTACTGGATCGATTTTAATCATTTTTTTTACACTGACTGACATGGGATATATATTTTATACCCGTGCGAAGCAAGGGCAGGCCGCTAGTATAATATAAAGCTGCAGAGTTTGTTTGATTGTTTGAACGCGCTGATCTCGGGAACTACTGGACCGATTTGAAAAATTCTTTCAGTGTAAGATAGACCATTTATTGAGGCTATAGACTATATAATATTACGCTAAGATTGATAGGAGAGGAGCAGCAATAAAAAATAGTGCGAAAACGCCAAATATAAAGCTTTCTTTGCGCGCGCTGAGTAAACGGTAATAGTTATTAAAAATCATGTACCTATTACAAAATTGTTCCCCTCTAAAAGTTCTAAATAAAAGTCCGCGACAGCATATGTCTAGCTTTTAAGGTTAATCCACTTTAACCATTTTTATGGTTATCAAAATACTATATTGCGGTTTTAATCTTTCTAAGCGAGCGAAGCCGCTGGCGGTTGCTAGTTAATTATATTTTCATTTTGAGTGGCGTATGTTAACTGAAACTATTTGAATGATTTTTTTTAATAAATAGACTTTATGCGGAACAGGTTCAGGGTCCGCTCAATGAAAAATAACGTCCTAGCCACTTCTGAACTGGTCACGAGATAAACAGGTCACTGAAGGTCATTGTATGGTTATATCGAAAGCGACGCATCTGTTTGGACATCAGCAAAAAACTTTTTATTTTTATCCGAGACTGGTTTGGCATTGTGGTCTAATCAAACGACGTAGTTTAAGTTAGAACTAATCTCGTAAAAATCGTTGTGAATATACACCGGTATATACATATATCATATTTTTTATGGTCCTAAAAAAGGAATAATCAATGGTTTAGCTAGCTAACCAAAGGCCCCAAACGAGGGCCCTAACTAAACTATTCGAAATTCATATTCGTATTTAAAGTCGCGTTTCTGAAATCTGGTTTATTTATAATCTAGAATTAGTAGAATTTTCACTAGTTCAATTTATAGTTTATAAGTCGGATTTCGATGGGCCCCTTGAGTTTAGGGGCCCCGTATAACCCTCCGGTAGCTACGCCACTGGGAATAATATTATCATACATTTTTTTGTTGTTGAGACAAAGTATTCTCGAATGTCTAGGATCACATTACCTAGGTAAACGTAACGTACGCACACCAACAGCAATTTCTACAAAACCTGTGTTTTGTGACCAAAACTGTCCACAGTCCAAAAGTGTCCTCAGTACCCAAAGTCGAGTCCTAATCCCGTACCCGCTTGACCCTTTTCTACCAATTTGGATCTCAAAGGAATTACGAAGTTTTTTTGTGAAACCTCGCAAAAGACTCGACTTTTTCAAAAAATTCCCAGCATATTTCAAATGCATTTTACAAAAAAACATTAACAAATTATAGACCTAAACTATTTTTGATACATCATTCTGACTATTGTAGGAAACCGAATAAAAATCAGACATGCGTGGCAAGGGAGATTGTTCTACAATATAATATGTCAGAATATATTTACCATATTTTACGTATATAATATATCCTATTATATAGCGTAATATATCCTATTTTCTGTAACGTAAGTCAGACTGACATTTATGCGGAAATAATAAATTACAAATATAAAAATGTAGTGCAGCTGTTTTTGCCTATTTTTATATAATTACCTAAATGAGCGGCACTCTTAAGACAAGCCTTGAGTACATCATTAATTCAGCGACGTGACCTACCAATATATTTATAGATACATCTAATAATATACTTTTTAGCCGGAAGATTGTTTGTTTAAAACATATAATATAATCCACTTTCAAGGAGTTCAAACTTTTGATATTAAACTAGTCACACCCCGTGGTACTACACGCGGCGAATGAGTAGTAAATAGGAATTAAGAGTAAAGTGGATATGATACACGAAATAAAAGTTTTTTTTACATAATTCTGTTTCGCAAATTTTTTTTTGTCATACAAACCTTTTTATCGTACTTACCTATGTTGGGAGCATGCACTGACAAACTTGCAGCTTTTATAAAAAGACGAAGGTCTGGGGTTCACCGGCTCTCGCTCTATAACTTATTGTATTGTATTAGATTCGATTATATTCGGTTTCGTTTCGGACGATATATCGTATTGGATTTGTAAAACGTATGTACTATAAAAAAACCATCACAGATAAAGTGTTTTCTAATTTAAAAAAATTGCTGTTTTAAGCGAAACGTACAAACCAATACACGAATTAATTTTACTTTTAAGTACTTTACATAAGTATTTAATTGTATTACAATAGATATTAATCTTACAATTTTCTAAAAATAAATTTTCCTTCCGAGGTGAATTATAAATGTATACATTAATTAGAACATAAAAATTTAAATAGATTTAAATAATACATTTTACGCCGTGTGGTATCCGGCTGAATTTCTATTCAGCCGTGAATACAACCTTTATTTCTTGCAGAAACGTCGTAAAAGGTGACTAAGGTAAGTCCACCCGCCGTGTGGTATCCGGCTGGTAGAATAGACCACACTCATTTCTTACCGAGGAGTCATAATAGGCGACTAACCTAAGTTGACCCACCGTGTGGTATACGTTTGAGTAGACTAGACTACCCCCTTTCTTACCGAGGTGTCGAAAAATACGACAAAGGTAAGTTGACGAAAGACAGGCGGCCGGTCGTAAAATACGCAGTTAAATCAAGTTGCAACATATTTATAACATGTGCTGACCCCACTTAGAGTGGGATAAGGGCAGGAGTATATATGTATTAAATAATTTCCATTTGTTGTTGGAAATAAGGTATTGAGACTATTTAACTTATATGAAACAGATAAAATGTATGTGTTGATAAGTAGACGAGTTACTTTATTTATCACTAAGAAATATGGCATTGACCTAATGATAATTGTAATTGCCCTCATGAAATCGTAAGCAAACAATAATCACGCCAACAGCTCGAGTAATGTATAATTTCTCGGCGCACTATTGAAACTATATGTAAAACAATAGTTATAAATAGGATAGGACTTTTAAGTAAATAAAAATATCTCTTTGTTAGGTTATAGAACAACATCCAGACCCAGAATGGACCCTGCTCTGGTATTTACGAAAAAAATTACGTCTCACTGGGACAAAACTGGGTTGTGCGGAGGGAGGCTGTGGAGCTTGCACCGTTATGATCTCAAAGTATAACCGCAAACAGAAGAAAATAACGTATCCTTTACAATACCTTCTTAATATTAATATGTATGAGTCGTATATATGCGGGGACTCTACGGGTGACAGCTGTCATAGGTAATTAGTTTTATATGGAACTAGCGGCCCGCTCCGGTTTCGCAAAATTCCGGGTAAAAATTCATTCATTACTGCCCGTGGCCCGCACGCGTTAAATTTGGAATAAAAAAAATTGCCCTTTCCCTATATCATGAAGATTTCCTGATCTTTGGAATATCTAAATTCATATACCTACTAAATTTTTACTTATTTACTTTTTAAATTGTTCCCTATGTATTTTATTTTTACATTTATTTTCAGAATGTCTTTATATACAACATTCACAGCTTTCTTGTCATTAGACAATACAAACATGTTTTCTTTAGAGGTTACTCTTGAAAGAGCGACATATACCTGCTAAATTCGAAATGCTATAGGGCAAAGCGTGGCTTCCGACGCGCTATTAGTAGCGACTGCGATCTTCGAAAATGTTCGTTTAAATTACATGCTGTAAACGGCCATATTGATCTAAATTAAATCATCAATGTATTAAAGGTACATATTTGGATAAGGATTATTTCTCTACTCCACATTGAATGTTATTATACATATTAACCTTCCGCTTCAATCACTCTATTTATTAAAAAACATCTGCATTAAAATTTGTTACGTAGTTTTAAAGATTTAAGCATACATAGGGATATAGGGACATACGGACATGGGGACAGACACAGAAAGCGACTTTGTTTTATACTATGTAGTGATTATAAATTTAATATGGTAGATCCTATTATGATAAAGATCAAATCTAGCACCATGAAAACTTTTATCATAGCGTGATAAAATTAATCTTCACCAGAAAATAATTTCAATTTTTATAAAATTATGTGCAATCAAAATATTATAAAGATATACCAATACTTAGTTACTAATATACTCGATTGCGTAATACATTAAACAACAATATTCTTTATCATATCACTCAGACACATGGCAGTAAATGCATGTCTCGCACCAGTTTGTGCAATGCATGGTTTAGCGGTTACGACTATAGAAGGAATAGGTTCCACTAAAACAAAACTTCACCCGGTTCAGGAAAGACTTGCAAAAGCTCACGGCTCCCAATGTGGATTTTGCACACCAGGTATAGTCATGTCGATGTACAGTTTACTTAGAAGTTGTAAAAAAATGAAATACGAAGACATGGAGGTAGCTTTCCAAGGAAATTTATGTAGGTGCACAGGTTATCGAGCTATTATAGAAGGTTACAAAACATTTATTGAAGATTGGGAAGTAAAACGAGTAACTAATGGTAGCTCTAATGGTTCAAGTAACGGTGAATGCGGAATGGGGAAAAATTGTTGTAAGAACAAGACCGAACCGAGTGAAACCGAATTTATTTTTGATAAATCAACTTTCCTACCATACGATTCTAGTCAAGAACCCATATTTCCTCCTGAACTAAAACTTTCGTCAGCATATGAGGATCAGTATTTAATATATCGCGGGGAAAAAACTGTCTGGTATAGGCCGACAACACTCGACACGATATTAAAAATAAAAAATGAATATCCCGAAGCAAAGATAGTTGTAGGAAATACAGAAGTCGGAGTGGAAGTCAAATTTAAACACTGTGTTTATCCGGTAATCATAATGCCAAATTGTATCTCTGAATTGAACTCTGTGATAGAGACAGATACCGGTCTTGAAATTGGGGCTGCCGTCACATTAATGGAAATAGAAAATGTATTTAGGGAAAAAATTGAAATGCTGCCTAAATATAAAGTCAAAACATTGACAACAATTATAGAAATGTTAAATTGGTTTGCGGGCAAACAGATAAGAAATGTTGCGGCTATTGGTGGGAATATTATGACCGGTAGTCCTATATCTGATTTAAACCCAATATTAATGGCTTTAAAAGTTAAACTTAACCTCGTAAGTGTCAAGGGAGGTCATCGCACAGTTGTGATGGATGAAACTTTTTTCACTGGTTATAGAAGGAATGTTGTAAAACCGGATGAAATTTTACTTTCTATAGAGATTCCATATTCAAAAAGGTATCAGTATGTTAAAGCATATAAACAGGCCAAGCGACGTGAGGACGATATATCAATTGTAACAGCTGCAGTTAACGTAGAATTCGAAACAAATAGCAACGTCATACAAAATATTAATATTGCATTTGGTGGAATGGCACCAGTAACCAAGATGGCAACAAAAACAGGTCAGTCATTGAAAGGATCAAAATGGGATGAAAAAATTCTTGATAAGGCTTATACATGTCTGTTGGAGGAATTGCCATTGCCGCCTTCGGTGCCTGGTGGAAATATGATGTTTCGGCAAGCATTAACTATGAGTTTATTTTTGAAAGCCTATTTAGCTATAGCCAAAGAAATGTCACTTGATTATTTTAAACACGACATTATTGAACCATATCACATTAGTGGTGCTAAACAATTTCACGGCAGTGTACCAAAGAGTTCGCAATACTTTGAATTAGTAGGAGATAAGCAAATTATAAGTGATGCCGTTGGCAGGCCTATTCCACATATGTCAGCATTAAAACAAGTTACGGGAGAGGCGATTTATTGCGACGATATGCCAACGGCTGAAGGTGAATTATATTTAGCGTTTGTTCTTAGTACTAAAGCCTACGCGAGACTTGTGTCTGTTGATCCAAAGGAGGCACTAAAACAACCTGGGGTAGTAGCGTTCTATTCCGCTAAAGACTTAACAGAAGATCAAAATAGTATAGGGCCTATATTCCACGACGAAGAATTATTTGCAAGTAAAGAAGTGATTAGTCAAGGTCAAACTATTGGAGTCATTGTGGCTGAGGATCAACAAACAGCTCAAAGTGCTGCTAGGAAAGTTAAAATAGAATATGCTGAATTAGAACCAATTATTGTTACAATAGAAGATGCAATTAAATGTAAATCATTTTTTAAGCAGTATCCTAAAACAATAAGAAAAGGAAATGTGAAACAAGTTTTTGAAGATTCAAATAACATTATTATTGAAGGAGAATGTCGAATGGGTGGGCAGGAGCACTTTTATTTAGAGACTCATGCTGCATTTGCCATTCCGAAAAAAGAAGACGATGAGTTAGAGATATTTTGTTCAAGCCAACATCCGTCAGAAATTGCGGTATGATTTTTCTGATAATACATTTCAAAAGTAACAAAAAAATTAGTTACATAGTTGTTAGTTTATTTCTATTTCAGAAATTAACTGGTCATATACTACATGTACCTATCAATAGAATTGTAGCGCGCGTAAAACGAATGGGAGGAGGTTTTGGAGGAAAAGAGTCCCGAGGTATGTTAGTAGCTTTACCTGTAGCTTTGGCAGCCCATAAACTTCAACGACCTGTTCGTTGTATGCTCGACCGTGATGAAGACATGCAAATGACGGGAACACGGCATCCTTTCTTAATAAAATACAAAGTAGCCGTCAATAACGACGGAAAAATATTAGCTGCAACAGTTAATATTTATAATAATGGTGGATATTCTATCGATCTTTCTGGACCTGTAAGTATAAATATGTTGTAATTAATATAAAAAAACAATTTATTACTTAAGTTTCTTTTGTTATTAGGTAGTCGAAAGGGCAATGTTCCACTACGAAAATGCCTATTATATTCCAAATTGCGAGGTTACCGGCTATGTTTGTAAAACGAATTTACCCAGCAATACGGCATTTCGTGGATTCGGTGGCCCACAGGGAATGTTTGGAGCAGAAAATATTATTTGGGATATAGCATACAAATTGAACAAAAGTCAAGAAGAAATTCGTAGGATTAATTTGTATTACGAAAATTCAACTACTCACTATGGGCAAGTTTTAGATCATTGCACTTTACAAAGATGTTGGGATGAATGTGTTGAAAAAAGTGATTTGGCACAAAGAAAAATGAATATTGAAAACTTCAACAAGTAAGTTCAATTAATATTTATTTATTTACTTATATTTTTAAAGAATAAGAATTTTTTGATATATATTGCAGACAGCATCGATGGCGTAAGCGAGGCATTTCCGTAATTCCAACAAAATTTGGTATTGCGTTCACTGAGAAATTGTTAAATCAGGCTGGTGCCTTGATTTTAATTTATACCGATGGTTCAGTTCTATTGTCTCACGGTGGGACAGAAATGGGACAAGGTCTTCATACAAAAATGATACAAGTAGCATCCAGGGCTCTTGGCATTGATATATCAAAAATACATATAAGTGAGACGGCAACAGATAAAGTACCCAATACTTCTGCTACTGCAGCAAGTGCTGGATCCGATCTTAATGGTATGGCTGTTCTTGAGGCTTGTGAAACTTTGATGAAGCGTCTTAAGCCTTATAAAGACAAAAATCCAAATGGAAAATGGGAAGAATGGGTATCAGCCGCCTTTGTAGATCGCGTCAGCCTGTCTGCTACAGGATTTCATGCCACACCGGATATTGGATTTGATTTTAACAAGAACTTAGGGAAACCCTTTAATTACTTTACTTTCGGGGTAGCTTGTACGGAAGTCGAAATCGATTGTCTCAGTGGAGATCATCAAGTGATAAGAAGTGATATAGTTATGGATTTAGGAGAAAGTATAAACCCGGCGATTGATGTTGGCCAAATTGAAGGCGCATTCATACAAGGTTATGGCCTATTTACAATGGAAGAGCTTATTTATTCCCCTACTGGGACTTTGTACTCTCGTGGACCTGGTGCTTATAAGATTCCAGGATTCGGTGATATTCCCCTTGAATTTAACGTTTCTTTGCTTAAAGGGGCTCCTAATCCAAGAGCAGTTTTTTCATCAAAAGTAAGTTATAAATGTTTCATTATCGTAATTATATTTTCTTTTAATATAAAAAGGAAGTTTAAAGATTTTCTATAAAGATTGACAGATTGGAAATCATCGTGATGGTGAATACTTAAATATTTTATTCTAATTATTTTCTATAAATGCTAAATTTTAAGTATTTAATTGTAACTGAATTCTACAATTAAATACTTGAAATTAATTCTAATAAACATTCTACCGTAAGCTATGTTACTAAAATTTCATAAAGCAGACTAAAACTGTAATGTTGTGCTAAAAATTGCTACTGTAGTTGTATTATCATCATAATCTGTTTACAAAATTCTAAGATTATTAGTATTAGGAGCGGCCTATAACTATACCACTGCTGGGCAAGGAGCTTCATTATTTTTTTCAAAGAGAAGTATTAGGGCTTGGGACATCTACGCAGCTCCAATGAGAATGGATAAGTTACTTATATCCTAAGCATAGACATAAGCATAGTTTACTAATAATGTTTACTTTCACCGGTAAGCGCCTCATCAACTGTACATACAATTAGGCACAAGTTTTTATAGAAAACACATTGGTGTCTTATTGGTAATAATGATAATAAGGTTCGTGTAGTATTTGTGATACCCATAATGGGAACACGGTCTCGCTGTTTGGACATCAAGTCTTATATTAGGTAACTATGTAAATTTTATAGATACTATTATGAAAGGGCATAGGCTTTTTATTATGAAAGGACTTTCATATTTAAAATATTACAGGCTGTAGGAGAACCTCCTCTATTTCTGGCAAGTTCGGCTTTCTTTGCGATAAAAGAGGCGATTCGTGCTGCACGAGCTGACGCGGGCGTGCCGCTAGACTTTTATCTTGAATCTCCTGCTACATCTGCTCGAATACGAATGGCGTGCGAAGATCATATAACTAAAAAGGTACATATTTCACTTCTTGTTTTATTTTTGTACTTATATAAAACTAGCGGCCTGCCCTTGCTTCGCACGGGTATGATATATATATCCCATGTCAGTCAGTGTAAAAAAAATGATTAAAATCTATCCAGTAGTTTTGATTTATTCATCACTGCTCGTGGCCCGCACGCGTTAAATTTGGAGAAAAACAATTTCCTTTCCCTATACCAAGAAGATTTCCTGCTATCTTTGGAATATCTAAATTCATATAGTAGTAGTATTTACTCATTTACTTTTACATTTTCCCTATCTATTTTATTTTTACAATTAATTACAGAATGTCTTTAAACAAACTTTTGAAAGAGGGACATCGCTGCTAAAGTCGAAGTGTTATAGGGCGAAGCGCGGCGTCCTCACGGCATTTTAAATCTGTAATATCTCCGAAAATGTTCACTTAAATTACATGCTGTAAACGGCCATATTGATCTATATTAAATCATCAATTTATTTAAGGTACTCAATTGGATAAGGATTAATGCTGTATTATATAAAAATTGCTTCAAAAATATGGTATTATTTTTCGTAAAAAGTAAATGACAAAAAATGCTATACTGGGTTATCCATAAAAGGTAGACATATACCACCGCGGACTTTTTTGTAGACTTTTTCAAGATGTACAAATACTTAGTACATTATTTTGATAAATCTCGTAGGGTTTAGCCTGCGTTTGCAATGTAAGTGGAAAAAATGTAATTATTTACAGAAACCTCAAAAATTACAGTATATCTCTACTCCGTATTGAATGTTATTATACGTACAAACCTTCCTCTGGAATCACTCTATCTATTAAAAAAAACCGCATCAAAATCTGTTGCGTAGTTTTAAAGTTTTATGCGTACATAGGGATATAGGGACTTTGTTTTATAATATGTAGTGATACCATACATAGAGACCCTATATAAATATCCCAATGCAAGACAAAAATCTCGCTCCAGTGGTGGAACTTAAATCCACTAATGGATTTAAGGAATTTAATAGAATTTTAAATCTGTTAAGTAGTTGTGTGTAAACACTAACATTATATTATTTGTCTATCCGCTGTATGGTATCGGGCTGAGTAGAATAGCCAACCTTCATTTCTTACCAAGGTCTCGTAAAAAGCGACTAAGGTAAGTTGACGACAGGCAGGCGGCCGGTCGTAAAATACCTAGCCAAATCATGTAACAACATGTTTAAAACATGTTCTGCCGACTTCACTTATAGTGGAACTAGAAATCGCCAGCGGCTCGGCCCGCGTGGAAAAATTAAAACCGTAATATAGTATTTTAATAACCATATAAATGGTTAAAGTGGATTAAAAACTTAAAAGCTAGACATATGCTGTCGTGGACTTTTATATAGAACTTTTAATTTTGTAGTTCATGATTTTTCAATAACTATTACCGTTTACTCAGCGCACGCAAGGAAAGCTTTAAAATCTGCCGTTTTTGTACTATTTTTTATTGCGGCTCCTCTCCTATTCTATATATAATTATATGACGTTATATATTAGCCTTTCTCAAAAAATGGATTATCTTACACTGATTTTTTTTTTAAATCGGTCCAGTAGTTCCTGAGCTTAGCGCGTTCAAGCAAACAAATAAACTCATCAGCTTTATATATTAGTATAGATAAGGGCAGGAGAATAATGATTATTTGTCTATTTCAAACAGGTTCAATGTTTTTTTAAACGATAATAAATGAGAATTTAACTCTAATCATTTATTTAACTAAAACAAGGTTAATTGGGCCGATATTAATATAGTAGAATATTAATAAATATCTTAAAAATGGACGCAAATATAAACACCTATTTATCTTAATATTTAAATGAGTTAATCTTGTATATATATATATTTTCCGAATCTCGGAAACGGCTCCAACGATTTTCCTGAAATTCAGCATGTAGGAGGTTTTGGGGGAGAAATATTGATCTAGCTAGGTTTTATGTAAAAAAAATATTATTTTATCCCTGTTTTTGGGCATTAAAAAACACTAACATTTATATTGAATTGAATTTTCGCCATTAACTGTCAAGTCGGCGTAGCTTATTCGAGTAACGGCAGCGTCCAGAAATGTGAATGCCAAGGATCGATCACAACTAAATAATTGTTTTTTCTTTTTTTAAGTTTTTTATTCTTTTTTCCAAAAAATTACCGAGCGAAGCGAACGATTCCTTACTATCTATCTATCGGATTTGGACAAAAGATTCATTTCTCCTTGCGAGTTAGGGATTGGAGCTTGGACCCGCTAAGTTGTTATAATGTAGCCGGGCAGGTCACATATATCTCCGGACTTCTTTAGAGATATGCAGGTGTAATGTTTATCTTCAACGAGAACGATCGCACGCTTAGTATTAAAGTGACCGAATTAAAAATGTTTTTTGGTAAATTGCAAAAAAGCGTAGCGTAGCGCCTTCAAAATCATGAGTGCTATAACTTGCTATAGCTTGGTGCTATAACCCATAACTTGGGAGAGCAACAAAACAAAAATTCTGTTATTGTTATTGTATTCTGTATTTTTAATAGTTCATAGAGTGATGACATATTTTTGAATTAGGTCACTTTAATACTAATTTATAGGGAGATATTAGACGATGGAAGTAGAAATTCTTAACTCTTGGTAGAGCTCGGGTGCTCTTATCTTTCAACTATCATGACTTCTATATAATTAAATAAACATGGTTTCATAATTTCAGATTCCAGTGCCCAAACCCGGCAGCTTTGTACCATGGAATGTTGTACCGTAAAACAATTTTAGTTCAAAGTGTGAAATTAAATAAGTAAATTAATTTTATTCAAGTCATTAAAGGAATATTTAAAGAAATAAATGTATTTTGTGTAATCTTAAGTAATCCTTTATTGCATATTCCTCTTAACTACTTAAAATACAAACGTCATTTAAGTAACTACTAAATTAATATCATGTATAATTTAAATCAGTTAATGAAGGTATATAAGTCGCAAGAGCTGCGAGCTCATAAAAAAAGTAGGTACTTTAGCGTATACTTATAAAATTGTTTTTCTAATGTTGGATATAACAGTATTTGGCAACTCATTTTAGCTGTTCTACCGCCGCCCAAATGTAAAGTATTATTAGGTCAATTCTTCTTCGTGGTTGGATAAATCTACCCACAATAAAATCTAAGCTTTTTTAAATAAAAATTCTAGGCAAATTGTATATACAGCTGCAAAAGTTACGCTTATTTTATACAATCGCTTGCATCATCATTAGATGACCAAAGTGTTTAACCACTGCTACAAACTTTTAATATTTTTCTTAAATCATTATCATGAAAATATAAATGAAAACAAATAAATCAATAAAAATCTTTTATTTAAATTCGTATCTAATATAATACATCATATAGTAATAAACAACAATTCACAATAAATTAAGGATCGCATGAATTTCTGACAGAAAGTTTAATACTACCGTACTTACGGATGGATGGTGCACAAATTTATAGAGGTGAGCGTCACTATGGCTGTAATGTTTTTTTTTTAAATATTGCTTCAAACGAGAAAATCAAACGAATTTCTATAAGTCTAAGTTCTTGTAGAACATGTAATGTAGGTATATATATTATATATTAGATTTGTTGTAAAATTGTTATATTATCCACAATATTCTGTGACATAAACGTTTAATTCGTTTATCGTTGCAATGTTCGTTTTACATCAGTCAGTTATATAGTTAGTCAGTCAGCTGAGATCCGGATGAAAGAATAAGCTAAAAAATATATTTCATAAATGTAATTTTCCATATTTAATTTAATAAGGAAATTAATAATGCGCTGCTCATTAATTTTACAACAAATCTGAAAATAAGAATCATCTGCCATTTATTATAGGCGTAAATTTAAATTCACAATGTAATGAATTACACACAATGTAAATGAAAATTACTTTTTAAATTATTTTATTAAAATACTTCTCGTCAAAAACTTACTGGAAGCTCTCGAATAATTATAGTTAATAAACTATGGCAATCTAGTTAAACAAGCAACCCTAGCGTTTTAATGTCAAAACTATTTAATTATTCTAAATGGTGTTTCTTTTCCGATGATTAACTCCCATTGATAAATAACTTGTATTTCTTTCCATAGATGTTTTTCTTATAGTCTGAAGTATATAAAACATATGTTATAATATTTTCGTACTAAAGTCCGAGATGTAAATGAGACTTGAAAATAAAGAAATTGAATTTAAAGATTATTAAGGTGGATTCCTTGAAAATAATCAAATACTTTATGTACTTATATATTTTACATTTTCTGTGGTGGTCTAGTAAAAGTATGCAAAATGCAATAATACTAACTTATTATAACATTAATTGCATTAAACTAGATAACTAAAACAAAAATCATGGTCTCAAAGTATAGAAAGATAAAGAAGGAAAGAAACCAGAATAGATCCACAATGACCTGGATATCTGTTTTAGGGGATAAGTATTATATTATACAGAAAGGTAGTAGAAATATGTAATAGCCACATCAACAACAAAAACTTCTGTAAGTTAAGTAAATTAGAGTCGAGGAATGAAATGTTAAAATCCATTAAGCAGTTTCGCCCCATACGAAAAATATAGTACATATAATGTGTATATACATATGACATGTAACATAATTCTTCGGATGGGGCGGTTCGTTACAGTTTTACTCATCATTCTGGTCTTATAATTTATTTCTAAAAGCCTATTTAATTATTGTACTCGAAAAGCAAAGTATATTGCTGAATAAAGTCTAGGTCTTATGCGAATGTCTGGTTATATATTCTCTGGAATTTACTACATCGCATGTTACTGATAAATTTACAAAACTAATGAGAATATTATAATTAGCAAAATAATATTCTCATTAGTTCTGTATTATGGACCTCCGCAAAGTAACGCCTAATTCTATAAATTACTGATAAAGTTCTAATGGGTTGCAGAGGTCAAAACGTCGTTTAAAATTGGGTCATCGTTTACGCTTTACAAGATGGCAGACAGCATGCACAGCATTATCAATTCTAAAACCAGATGTATTATAAGTTTCTATATTTGCTCAATACTGAATGTTTCGTTGTAAGGAACTTACAATTAGGGCAAAGTAAGATTATGTTCTCCTACAGCATTATTATAAAACTAAAATTACTAAGTGATAGACTAGATATATATCTATTAGTACCATAGACCCGTACCATACTATTTAACCGATTTATGAATTTTTTGCTTGAAATTTGTGAAAACATTGAAAATGATAAAATTTTATAATTATGAAATGAACCTACTATTGGATTTCTTAATCTAAATACCTCTTATAATATGCAAACGTATGAAAATGAACCCCCATACCCGTCTGACCTTGGCAGGTGAGATAATGATGATGATAAGAGTTCTTACCGAAAGTGAACGTGATTTTTGCTACAAATTTTAATATTACTAATAACTATTTTAGATTTGAATTATGAATATGATACAGACTAAGCTATCTTTTACTAGTTTTTTTTTACTTATCTATTTTCGAATAGTTATATTACAATTTTGTTGCAAATACAGGCACTTGTATTGAACATTAATATAGAAGAATATGCACTCATTACTATCATTGATGCAATCACATAAGGCTATTAATGTATCGGCATTTTAGGCTGTAAACAAAATTGATGTGGATATAAAGGACCCATACGAAAATACTGTTTAAACGTACATTAAATTAAAAACTATTAAAGCAGGTAGAAGATATATAATATTTTTCATTAGAAAGAGGCCTTGAAATGTAATGTATACCTACATATAGAGAAGTAATATATATATATATATATATATATATATATATATATATATATATATATATATATATATATATATATATATATATTCTAAATTTATCACTACGAAATCTTACGAGGTCATAGCTACGTTGTCAACAAATAAAGAATATATTATGCAGGTGATTTACATGGGAATCAATACATAGTATGTATATAAATCTCATCCCATCTACATAAATACATGATAATATCAAATACTGAGAACTTATTTTGTATCAATTTAAAACGTTTTGTAAGTTTGTTTGTTGTTTTAGTCCATGTTGTTATAGTTCATCTTCTGATTCAATAATACGTCGTTATATGATGTAAACCAACCTTATCTTGTTCTCTGTTATTGACCTCATTTGTATGATAATATAGTAGTTAATTTGAGTTTTAGCAAATTTAAGTATAATGTAAACAAAACTCGAAAGGTTTTAAATTATACATGTATATTAAATTTTTATAAAAATATATTTAATAAAAGATAATATTAGAATATTTGTGATAATAAATGTGACATATGTAATTTTGTTTTTCAAGTTATAGTAAGAAGAAAAAAGAGAAGCGTTTTTGTCATAAGAGTGATGGCGAGAACAAATATAGGCACAATAACCCTTGAGTCAACATACCGTGTTTCAAAACATTCCACAACATTCATAATTGTAATTTTATAAGAAAGTTTTATATTGTCAGTTTTAAAGGAATTTAAAAGAAAGACATTTAAACATTCTACATTCTTCTAATTAATATCGAGAAAGAAGATATAAGAATTATAAAACAATTAATAGAATTAACAAAAATAGGTCAAATAAACTAATATTGGAGAATTATACGATAAATTAATGGATAAGGCTAATAGGTTTCTAAATTTATATAATAGCTTTTTGAAATAAAACGCAACGGCTCCCGAAGGAAAACTACCTTTTCTTCTTGAAAATTATTGTTAGTTAAAATGTGTTTTATTTTATTCTCACTCGTGTAAAAAGGCACAAGATATTTTTAAAAAAATGGAAGCATCTAGAATTGTCTATTATCAGCATTGTGATCAACTAGTCTATCGCTTGATCTTCTGGTCTTATCATTTATTTCTATTAATATGGTATTTCTAATACATAATCAATACGTTTTATATGACGCGATGTAGCAACAAGGTAATCAATAAGTTTCCTTTATAAATCTAAGATCTATGTTCATGAAAATCATGTGTATACTTTTGTGATACAAAACAAAACCCACTTAAATTATGAATATTTCTAGAACATTTACGTTTTTCTATACAGAGTGGTACCGACGATACGACATCCTCTGAAATGAATCCGCTGATCGCTTAAACGTAGAAGATAGCTTAGACATAATTCAATCGTTATAAATATAGTTAAGTAAAGATATAATCAAACAAAATAAATATAATTTATGAAGATCTGGCTTTTTCTTAGTAAAGGTTAACAGGCATGGCGCGGCGCACTTGTTTATAATATTGGAGAAAGCAATAACATTATAGTTTCGTCACTTTCGCACTTGTTTTCACAGACTTTAGTCTCTCAGTCAAGGTTCTGCACTACATATGAAATCGAATGGAATGGGGTATGGTCATTCACCCTTATATATCATGTATCTTTTATTCGAAACGTAAAATAATTCCTGTAGCTAGATTACTTCACTAAATTTTTTTTTTGTGTTGGCTACTAAGTTACGTTGGTACTTGGAACTAAAATTAATGTTGTATAGTTGGTACCACCCTGTATATGTTTTTTTATAAAAACAAAAGTTGCCTAATTTTTTGAGTCTCCCAATTATATAATATAAAGTATTATAACATTATTGAAGTGGAGAAATAATAAAAACCGGTGCACTCACTATAGTTATAGGTATTGTTGCATACGTTCCAAACAAAATAGAATTCTTATTTATGTGGTTCTCTCTCAACTGACTCTAATTTGGCCGTCAGTTAATGAGCAAAGCCGGTTTTTATATGCACATAAAAGACCAAATTCAAGTGGAGTAATTTACATTTCTTATTTAACCGTACCTGAATCACCAGTAAAATACATTTTGGCTCCAATGATACTCGCTAAATTAAACTTAATCAATTCCATCACTTCTCAGATTCACTAGAACATCCTGAGCCCGAACTAGAGCCTGGAAATAAATATATATCTTTTTATATATTTACTATATAAAAGTATACAGCATGTATTCTGCTAAGGAAACGATGAAAATTTGGCGTCCGATTCTGTTTCCTAAATAATACATTGTAGCTGAGCTCTGAAGGAATACCGAGCGGCATGGATGAGCACAAAAGCATCGTCGGGGCTACAGTTTGCAATAAATCTTCCAAATATTTTAAAATATTTTACGGTGTTTACAAAACAAAAGCATAGCTAGAAGTACTACATATATAACAATATTATAAAGAGGAAAAATTTGTATGTACGTTTGTAATGTTTTCACACAATAACTACTGGACCGATTTCAAAAGTTATTTCACCATTGGAAAGTTGCATCTTTACTGAGCAACACATTACATAAAAAAAAAAATAAAGATCCGTTATAAAAATGTAATAAGGTGTAAAAAAATTAAAAATAACGCGGGTGATATCAGATTACATTATACTAGTAACTAGTATAATGTCATCAGATGGATGCAATTACTATTTGATATCCATTAATAGTGTCCTAGTAATTTTAGTTTCCAAAACGTTTTTTCTAGTATGGCCTCGTGGGACGCTACTTTGGCTCTGGCTATACTCTCTGGAAGCTGCGAAGGGTTCTATCCATTTCATCAACTATCAAATGAGATAAGTAGCCAAGCGTAAACCTGTAAGGGGTCGTTCAAGTATTACGTAAGCAGATTTATTACAATTATTAACTCCCCCCCCCCAATCCCCCTTGCCAGCAAGATTCAAGATTTAGCATAGAGATTATATTTTACTGATATAAAAATATTCAACATTAAGTAAAGGACAAAAATATTATATCTAACTAATATTATAAACTAACACAAACAATTTTAAATTGTTGGTACACATATTAAATTCATATCAACAGTCTTCAGTCCATCAAACCCGAAACCATGATCCTGAGTTTTTTAATGCGTTTCTTTTTAAGCAAAGACAATGTGAGGGATGCCATTCGTGTAAAAAAGTAAATAAGTACCGATGACGTAATCATCATCTAGACTCCCCTACTCCCCATGTCATCCAAAACGAGCAAAGCCAAAACCCCCCCATTCCTCCGTAGTGCTCACGTAATACTTGAACGGCCCCTAACCGATAAAAAAGGTCAGGCAATACCTGAGCGTCTAGAGTATCGTCGTCGGTGGGGTCTTCGGGTCGGACTATCTGAATTGTATTCAGTTTCCGTATCCGCGGGGCCATTACGGGATCGCGAACTTCGTCCGTTGGGCCTGTAATAATTAAATTTGTAAAATAATTATATAAGATGTCATTAGAGCCGCTGCCGATGAAATATACTTCATAATAAGTGTAGGGCTGTGAAAATCGAGATAAACAAAAATTAAAATCGGGAGAAAATCGATCGCATACAGGCAGCTTTTGTGGATTTTGTTCTACAATAAGTATAGATATCATCATCTTCCTGCCCTTATCCCACTCTAAGTGGTGTCGGCACAACATGTTCTAAACATACTGTCAGTTGGTAAGAAAGAGGGTGATCTATTCTACTTAATCGGATACCACACTTTTTGAAGTTGTTTCTTTCTTTTTGAAGTTGCTTTGAAGAGCAAGGCTCGGTCAACCAGGTACTATTTATTATGGTAGAAACTTGACTCAAGATTCAAAGAGCCATAACATCATCTTTACCTTTTCATAACATCTGGAATTCTCCTGTCCGACCGTGAATAGGGTGAACGACGAGTTCGCGGAGAGTAACGACTCTCCGGAGAGTATCGAACAGTTTCCGGTGAGTAACGACTTTCCGGTGAGTAGCGGCTCTCCGGCGAGTATCTGCTTTCAGGCGAATACCGGCTGTCTGGCGAGTATCTTCGTTCACTGTATCTTTATTAACAAAAATATTTTGAATTTGAATTTGAAAATTTGAATTTTTAAAATTATATTTAAATACAAAAATAACGATTTCTTTTAATATACAAAAGCAGTTTCTACTTAGAAGAGTATGTGCACTTATTGCTATTAAACGCAATTTAAGTGCGAATTTTTGAGCGAATTAATTTATCGTCTTTCTGGGTTACATACTATATAAGGACCCATATTATAAAAAAATCATCAAAAATCACCTGCCCTTATCCAAGTCTAAGTGGGGTTGGCACAACATGTCATGAACATGATATCACATGATTTGGCTAGGTATTTTACGACCGGCCGCCTGCCTGACGTCAACTTAACTTAGTCATCTTTTACGACTAAGGTAATAAAGAGGGTACGAGCGTGATCGTTATATCCGTATAAGTTTTAATTTTTAAAATAATAAGAAAATTACAGTGTAAAAACGCAACCTTTTCGCATAATAGTGCAAACAGCATATGGTGCATAATAAATTGGCTTGTAAAATTATATGAACCTTGAATTAAACATCGCAAATCTAAAAGGAGAACAAACAGTGACAGTTTCAACTTGAGTGCATTTTAAATCAAATATTAAAGACAATTTCATTAGTTTGAGTTAAATCAGTGTATTATTCAGCAAATAAAAAGTTAAAGAAATAAAAAAAAAAATATTACTAACACCACAACAGTACAAGTAAAAAAACAAAGTAATTTGAAAACTATCTAAGGTCAACAACTCTGTACATTATATACTATTTTTAAATAACTTAAACATAATAATATCATTAAAAGATGACTAATGAATAAAACATCAATTAAATCAAGTATAAATAAAAATAAATAATATATGTGCAGTTCAAATAATGAAAGTGACAGTTGGTAAAAATTAAAATATTACTCATCAAAATCATAAAAAGTTATAAGAACAATTTATAAATGTTCGAATTTGAAACATAAAGAATAAAAACTGTCTAGTCTATTAAGCCTGCCATGTTATGTGCCTTAAAACCTATTTGTGGAATGTGGACTTAATTATTAAACAGATCATTAATTATTTTAATTTTACCAAAACCTAAAGTACAAACTTTGAATACAGTGACAATAACGGTGATAAGTCAAATTTACAATACTAATATGTGATATGCCTTTACTCGAACTTTATGGACATTTACATTTAACAGGCTATGAATATTACAAATATAATAGACAGAAGAAAAAAGCTTAATTATTCTTATATATATAAAAAAAAGATAATAATAACTAAATAATAAATAAAAATAAAATTTACATATATAATCAATTATAAATCCTATTACTACTATATGATAATAGAAATGGAATTACAAGAGCTTACCGAATTAATTATTGGAATGAAAACAGAGTTTGATGCAAAGTTTGAAGCAATAGAAACATCCATAAATGGAAATATTAATTGCAAATTTGACCTATTAAGTAATGACTTTAGAAATTTAAAGCAACAATTAGATGAACAGGAGAAGAGAATTTTTACACTGGAAAAGGCAAGCAAGGAAAGAAATTTAGTAATCTATGGAGTCGAAGAAACTGAAAAATCTTATTTTAATTTACAAGATAACTTATTAGAAATAATAAGAGAAAAGATGAAAGTTAACATTCAGGAATTTGAAATAGAATTTGTTAAAAGGATTGGAAAAAAGGGGACACAACCTAGACCTATTGTTTTTGGTCTTACAACCCTAGGGAAAAAAATAAAAATCCTTAAAAACAAGAACAACTTAACTCAACATGGAAATCTACAAATAAAAATAGACTATCCATCTAAGATAATAAAAATAAGAAAGGAACTTCAGAAAGAAAAACAAAATGCAATACAGGATGGAAAAATAGCATATATAAAATATGATAAGTTAATAGTAAGAGGAAATAGAAGGAAAGCTTCACAAAGTCCCGAGAAACACTATAATGGAGAAAAATTAAATCAGGCTACAAATAATGAACAAGTTAATACAGCTATAAAGAAATATAAAAGTGTGAATAGAAACATAACAGATTTCATGAATAAAAACAAAGATCAGATAAGCTCGACAAATGGTAGCCGTTTTTCGCAAGAAAAGATTATAGAATATAGTAAATGAGATCACGCGGCCCCTCCCAACTCAATACAAAATGTAATATTAAAAAATCCTAAAATATTCACTTCCAAGACGGGTGGTCTCCGTGGAAGTAATCGACCAACCCCCTCCACCCTAAAAAATCTTTTTTACATAGCAACACTTAATACTAGAACACTGAGAACAGATGAAGCTCTGACAGAACTCGAAATCGCCATTAAGGACTTGAAGTGGGATATCATTGGTCTGAGCGAAACAAGGAGAATGGGTGAATATGTCGCATCATTTGAAGACTATATATTATTTTATAAAGGCACTATACCTGGGAAACATGGAGTCGGTTTTATAGTCAGGAGCTATCTTAAATCTTCTATTGAGGAATTTATTGGTGTGAGTGATAGAATCGCTGTACTGAATATTGAATTACCCCCTTATAATAAAAACTTTTCCATTATACAAGTTTACTCACCAACAGAGCAAGCAAGTCAATCAGAAATAGAATATTTTTATCGAGAATTAAATAAAACAATAAGGGAGAAAACTCATAAAAATAAATTTGTCATAGGTGATTTTAATGCAAGAATAGGGGAGTGCAAAAATGGAGAAGACAAAATAATAGGAAAATACAGTTCAGGTCTAAGAACTAGAAACGGCAGGTTGTTAGTGAACCTCGCTTTAGAAAATAATCTTACTATCATGAATACTATGTTTAAAAAAAATCCGAACAAGAAATGGACGTGGATATCTCCTGATGGTAAATATAAAAATGAAATCGACTTTATTTTATCCAATAACCCTCAAAATATTTCCGATACTAGTGTGGTTCAGAATATTAACTTTAACACGAATCATAGAATGGTACGCTGCTGTTTAATAAATGGTCCGAAAAAGTTGAACAGACAGAAATTTCAAAGTTACTCATACAACTTTCAGGAAGGACATGTTGAATCCGCGCAACATAAAATATGCCATTCCTTATGTCATTTCAAGGAATTAACAAAAGATGCTAGAACACAAGAAAAATATGATCTATTTGAACAAATTATTCTATCTACAATAAAGACTGTAAAAAAAAAGAAGGGTGACAAAGATTACCTTAGCATAAAAACTAAAAATTTAATAAATGAAAGGCAGCTACTATCAAAAAACATTAAATCTAAAGAAACTCGAAAGCTTATAACTAAATTAAACAATAAAATACGTGATAACATTCGGAAAGATAAGGAAAAACAAAGGCAATCCTCGTTTGAACATTATATCACAAAGAGAGGAAGTATAAAAAGAGCATTCAGAGAATTGGATCAAGGAAAGAATTGGATATTAAAATTCAATAGTCAAAAAGATGTCCAAATAACTAATCGGAAAAACATGACGGAGCTAGCAACAAAATTTTACAAAAAACTCTATTCTAAAAATAATACAGTAGCATCCCCAGAAATACAAGAATATTCGTACACTAATGATGATCAACTCACACCCGATATATTAGAGAGTGAAACCAGAGCAGCAATAGCATCACAAAAGAAGGATAAGGCACCAGGTCCAGACAACGTTTCAAACGAAGTGCTAATATATTTGAGGGAATATATAAATCCAGAACTAACAAACCTATATAACGAAATACTAAAAACAGAAGAAATTCCTCATCAATGGACTAACTCACAAATTATTTTAATTCATAAAAAAGGAGATGTAAGCGATATAAACAACTATAGACCAATAAGTCTAATGTCAAATTTTTACAAAGTATTTGCAAAAATAATATCAAAAAGATTGGCTTCCGTCCTGGATGATCATCAGCCAAAAGAACAGGCTGGTTTCCGAAAGAAATTTTCTACCTTAGACCACATACATACAACAAAACAAGTTTTGGAAAAGTACTCAGAGTTTAATAAACACTATTATATAGCCTTCATTGACTTTGAAAAAGCATTTGATTGCATTAGTCACTACTATATCTGGGAAACCCTAGCCAAACAAGGAGTTGGGAATAAATATATAAGGATAATTAAAAAACTTTATGAAAGTAGTACTGCACAAATAAAATTGGAAAGCGTAGGTGAAAAATTCCATATCGAAAGAGGTGTTCGCCAAGGAGATCCAATTTCCCCAAAATTATTCACAGCTGTCCTGGAAAATATTCTTTCAACATTAGATTGGAATGGATGTGGCCTTAATATAAATGGTGATATGCTAACTCATCTAAGATTTGCAGATGATATAATACTGTTTGAAGAAAATCCAATAACCCTGCAAAAAATGATTACAGATTTAAGCACAGAGAGCCAAAAAATTGGCCTATGTATAAATACCAACAAAACAAAATTAATGACTAACTACATAAAAGTACCAATCACTGTCGAAGGGGAAAATATTGAATATTGCAACGAATATACTTACCTCGGGCAAATTGTCTCCATAAAAAATAGTTCAAGCAAAGAAATTAATAAAAGAATAGCAAATTCGTGGAAAAAATATTGGTCTCTAAAAGAAGTCATGAAAAGTAACCAAAAAATGCATATAAAAAGAAAAGTTTTTAATGTGAATATCCTACCTTGTTTGACCTACGGCTGCGAAACGTGGGCACTCACAAAACAAGACCTTACTAAGATTATTGCCTGTCAAAGGTCTATGGAACGAAGCATGTTAAATTTAAGATAAATAGACAAAGTTAAAGCTAAAGAAATAAGGAAAAGAACAAAAGTAATAGATGTAGTGAAAAAAATAAGCCAACAAAAATGGAGGTGGACTGGGCACATGCTAAGACAACAAAAAGACACTTGGACAAAACAAATCACGGAATGGTACCCCAGAAACAGCAAAAGGAAGCAAGGAAGACCTACAAAGCGTTGGGAAGACGATTTTAGATTCACAGCGGGACCACTATGGATGAGAATAGCGAAGGATAGAGATGCCTGGAAAGGGTTGGAGGAGGCCTTTGTCGAAAGACAGCAGTCACGCAAATAATAAATATATATTTGACGGAAGAATTTTAAAATGACTTGTAAATCTATATAACATTAATAACTGACATTTCTTAATAATTAATATGACGACTATTGTAATGAATTTAGATGTGACTGCAAAATAAAGGCTATTTTTATTTTTTATTTATTTAATAAAGAGGGTGGTCTATTCTACTCAGCCAGATACCACACGGCGGACCCATAACATTTAAAACATTATTATATAGTTAAGTAAGTAATTTTTTTTATATAAATGTATGGGACACTTACACACACGGTCGTCCGTCCCCCCCAAAGTAAGTAACTTAATACTTGTGTTATGGTTGACAGACAACTGATGAATATATACTTATATATTTTTTAAATACATACTTATATACAAATATACACCCAGGCTCAAAGGCCAACAAATTCATTTATAGAAAATGTTGGCGCTCGGCGGGAATCGAACCCGCGATTATATTATATTGTTTTAATTAAATCAGGAGGTTAATTTTCACTTTCCACACAATATTTTTAAATATTGTAAATATTTTTGTATATTTATCGGAAACAAGCACCTTTACAACTTGCTTAACTTTATAGAGTTGTGATGGCTACTGATGTATCAATCAGTAATATTACTTTCCCGGTAAATCTTAAATAAAAAATCCTATTGAAACAATATAGTTTCAAAAGAAGTTTTAGGCATACCTCGGTGGATGTGGTGAAGGCAACCGGCCTACAGGCGGCGGGCGTGGCAATGGACGCATCAGCGGCGGTGGTAGGAACGGCAACGGTGGTGGTAACTGAGGTGGTAAGCTCACTTCCGCCTCCAATGGTGATGCCACTACTGAGACGGAGTTAACTTGTTATTTCGTTGCTTCTGGGATATTTATTGTGAGAGCTTAATTCTCAATGATTGAACAGGTATAGTGGAACATGCAATTAATACATGATTTTAATAAATATTTTTAATCATAGTCAGGGATTTTTTTCATCTTTTCCAAACATTTTAGTGATGTTACTAACTGTTAACTGCCTGATACTATCTCTCTGTTGAGCAAAGGTCTCTTTTCTTTTTTTTTGAGAGAGTTTTTGAGTTTACCACCATGCGGCTGTAATGCGGATCGGTAGGTTACACATATCCCAGGAATTCTACAGGTTTATGCAGGTTTCCTGAAGATGTTTATTTTCAAAATAAAGCGTGTGTAAATATCAATAAGCCATATAAATTAATAAAAGAAAACCTATCGGTGCCTGTTTGAGGTTTGAACGTATTATTCACTAAAGAGAAAGGTACTCAGGCTCACTGTTCCATTATCATAGGTGTTTTGTAATATTCATAATGTTGTAACTAAAACTTGTACCACTTTTTGCTAAAAATTTAGCTAAACTTATGAGAAGCACAAAGGAAAAACTAGGGCCAAGTATGGGTTTAGCGACTCTTGGAGGAGTCAGGTACAACTAGAAATAACGCTGGTTTGAATGCGGAGTAAACATAGTTGCGGTGTTTCCGCCAATGGCAGGTGGTGGGGCACTTTCAGGTTTGTACGGTGCGGGTCTGACATATATAATTAGTAAGTTGCGTGTCTTTATTCGGCAGATGGATGATACTGTATTATATATCTAACATCTAAAAGTTTACACAATCTAGGCAACTAATAAATAAATAAATGAATAAATAAACATAATCAAATAATTTATAGAATTAGGCGTTACTTTGCAGAGATCCATAATACAAAAGTAATAATGAAATTATTTTGTTTAAATCCGCTATAACCTGGCTCCTGATGATGCTTCGGTTGCGGGGCGAAACGATAGTTGTGTTTGTGATAATGAACGTGTGTAATATTTGTTTTGTAGTGGCGGTGGTGGAAATTTGTGCACATGTATCGGGTATGAAAGTGGATAGTCCACTCTAATAAATAATAATAAATAAATATATGGGACACTTGCACACACTGTCGTCTGTCCCTAAAGTAACTTAATACTTGTGTTATGGTAGACAGACAACTGGTGGTGAATATATGCTTATATAATTTATTAAATACATACTTAAATACAAATATACACCCAGGCTCGAAGACCAACAAATTCATTTATAGAAAATGTTGGCCCTCGTCGTGAATTTAACCCGCGAACTGCAGAGCTGAAGGCAGGGTCACTGCCCACTGCGCTAATCTTCTATTTACTTTATCGCGGACAATAGCAAAATAATTTTATCATTACTTTTGTCTGACATAATCGTTGATCCGTCTCCATGGTGTTTTCTGTTAAAATAAAAAAAAGTTTAGCGAAACTTACGCCTATGTGGTGAAGCCGCTCCATCAGCCTGGTGCATAGCGGCTAGCTTCCTCCGGAGGGCAGCAGCATCGTCCTTAGCGGCCTCTGCGTCGCGTTTGGCCTGTCGCGCCTCGAGCCAGGCTGTATGCGCACGAGCTTCCATTTCACTGATAGCCGTGCGACGAGCCGATTCTTGTTCGGCCAGCTCGAGTGTTAAGGTGTCGCATTTCTCCCTATAAAGGTGTGCAAACGAAAATTATCAACGCCACAACCATAATTTATAGAATCAGGCGTTACTTTGTGGAGGTCCATAATACAAAAGTAATGAAAATATTATTTTGCTACAATCCGCGATGAAATACAATATATGTAATGCTAAATGTAGAGTGTACTATTCGTTCTCATACCTGATACATCCAGAATTTGTAAGAACTCATGCTCTACCCGACACGGATGACACAACAATACACAAGCACTGCACACATTCAGCACCACAATCTTTCAAAACTTTACAATTTTGCTGTGGAGTCTATCCCCTGACGTTGCTTCGGTTACGGGGCGAAACAATTGTTGAGATTCTGCATGTATCACCTGATTTGTAAGAACTTGTGAAGAATTTGTTAGAACGAATAGTACAGTCTACATTTAGCATTACATATATTTTCTTTTATCGCGGATTATAGCCAAATAATATTCTCATTACTTTTGAACGCCATAACCACTACTTGCACCTTGAAAAGTTGCTTGTAATGGGAAAAATGGAAGGACTGTTCGGTGCATTAGCACTTTACACATAACAGCATAAATACGGACGCGCGGCGCAGCCGCATTCAGTTTGCATTCGTCTACAAACACCACGAACAACGCGCTCCCACCGGCATTTATAGTTTTATTAGCATTATTAGTCATTTATCCTTAGTATTATAATAAGTTTATAGTAGAAAATGCTTCTCTTTACATTTTGGTCCTTCGAGCCGGATATGAACCGATAACCCTGGGGATAGAAGCCCATTTGTTGGACTGACCAAATTACCAATGTATGTCGCAACATCCATGCCTCAACAGATAGAGTCAAATGGCAGAACATAGTCAAAAATAAAGTACTATATAAAGAAGCACAGCTCACATCATTGAAGATTACGATGCAAGGAGGAAACACTACTCTGGAACCATTGATCCTGGGTTGGCAGACACATATCCAAAAAAATTTTTGAGATATGCATAATATAATTTTGAATATGCATCCATCCGTGAAAGGATTACAGACAGCACAGACAGTCTTATAATATTAGTATATTATAAGACTGTCTGTAATCCTTTCACGACCAATCCGCGGGAGCAATATTGATAAAAATTTAGTATAATTGAAGCTTAAATACCTATGATAAAAAAAGCTTTTCCTTCAGGAATAGATAAAAAACAATATAGGACATCGATGGTATATATTAACAAACAATACATGACTTACTTGTATCTTTGGACTTCCTGTTGTAATAATTCAATTTTTTCCACTGTGCTCGTTGATTCTCCTTGCTTGCTCAGCCATAATGCTTCTTTTGTACTGAGTTCCCTAAAATTAATTAAAAAACAATGTGCTTAATTTTGATTGTAGATATTAAAGATTATTGGTGCTAAGGGGCTGTTCAAGTATTACGTAAGCAGATTTATTATAATCATAACCTTCTATCTATCTATCTAATTTCGCCTGTCGGTGCAGGGCGGGTGGTCAGCTCCTATTCTGGACTATTCCACCCATTTCCCCAATTTAATTATAACCTTATAATTATAATTTGAAAAATAAGAAAAAAGATTTAGAATATAGATTATATTTTACTGAAACAGTATTCAACATAGAGTAAAGGACAAAAGTATTATATCTTACTAACATAACAAAAAAAATTAAATTTTTTTACACATATTAAATTCAAATAACTTCTTCTTTTAATATACTAACTCAATGAAACCTGAATCCATGATTCTGAGTTTTTTAATGCGTTTCTTTTTAAGCAAAGACAAGGTGAGGTTGCCATTCGTATAAAAAAGTAAATAACTACCGATGATGTAATCATCATCTAAACTCCCCTGCCCCCCCATATCATCCAAAAAAAAAAGCAAAGACCATCCCATCCCCTCAAAGTGCTCACGTAATACTTGAACGGTCTCTAATTTACATAGTCATTATGTTAAGAATCATTTGAATATAGTGCTTTACTATTTTTTACTAACTTCATTAGATCACTTTCTCGTTCTTGGAAATATTTTCCTAAAACCTCTAGCCTGGTCAGAGACTCAGATGCTTGTTGGCTACTGATTTTATGTGATTCCTGTGTTGACTTCAGTTCTTCCACCAGACGACTCTTTTCTTTATGTTCTGCCTATTAAATCAATAATATTATTAAAATAGATTTTCTATGTAAAACAACCATGAATGAATAAACTATATATTATGTACTACCTCATATTTGTTCATATAAGTATTTTTCTCTTCTAAAGCTTTGGATAATTTTGCTTTAATTTCAGTATGGTCTATAAAAGATGCGGGATCAAAATTTGAATGCATCCCCCCTTTCACTTCTTTTATTGCATCCTGAAATACAGTTAACTTAAGCTTAAGTAATACTTTGAAACTACTACAGATATTTTTGAAATGATATACAGAAAGTTTTTCTTGAAGCAAAAATCATATTGATACACAATTTGAGATCATTAAAATATATATATATATATATATATATATATATATATATATATATATATATATATATATATATATATATATATATATATATATTATGTTTCATTTTATTATTAGATAAAAATCTTGTTAAAATATTTTATAGAATAATGTGTTACTTCCTAGAGATCCATAATTTATATATTTTGCTTTAATCTATATATTCATACCAGGTGTCAATATCTTTCTAATTTTGTATGTATATTTATTATATATATATATTCGGAATTTCGGAAACGGCTCCAACGATCTTCCTGAAATTCAGCATGCAGGGGAGTTTTTGGGGAGAAAAATCGATCTAGCCAGGTTTTATGTAAAAAAATTTCGTTTTATCCCAGTTTTTGTGCATTAAAAAATACTAAAATTTATATTGAATATAAAACACTATTATTGTCATAAACTGTCAAGTCAACGTAGTCTATAAATACCTATGATCGAGCCACAACTACCTAATAACCTTATTTTAATACATAATAAAAAAAAATTAAGTTTTTTTATTTTGTAAAATATTACCGAGCAAGGCTCGGCCATCCAGGTATTATTGATAAGTTACGTGCTTTAAACGTTTAAATATAATAGGCATTGCAATCAGGATTGCCTAATTTGTATGGTGAATATTTCAGTGAAGTTGATAAGGCTTTTCTATTGCATATGAATTGTAAATTTTAAGATAACCGTTTTAAACATATACTAAAAGTAAACTTATTTACAATTGCCCTCAAAAGAGTGTATTTGGACTTGTTAAGTTATTCACGCCTGAATACATGGCTTATAGCAAAATAGTATCATTATAACTTTTATAATATTGTTTAATGTAAAATGTGTTGCTATATTAATTTAAACTTACTTTAAGTGCAACTATTTCATGTTTTTGCAGTACAATCGTGTTGTTTGCATCAGTCAATTTCTGCATAAGGTCTTGAAGTTGAACTTTCTGTTTCTTAAATTCTTCCAGTGCTGTTTCAGCTGATACATATTTCAATTGGAAATTATCTCTTTCTCGGCTTACTGATATTAATTCTTCTTCGAATGCTTGAATTTTACCTGTTTCAAATATTATGAAATAATTATCTGCCCATATATTATAATTGATTGGTCCGCCGTGTGGTATACGGCTGAATAGAATAGTACCACCCTCTTTTCTTACCGAGGTGTCGTAAAAGGCGACTAAGGTAAGTCGACCCGCCGTGCGGTATCCGGCTGAGTAGAATTGACCAACCTCATTTCTTACCGAGGTGTCGTAAAAGGCGACTTAGGTAAGTTGACCCACCGTGTGGTATCCGGTTGAGTAAAATAGACCACCCTCTTTCTTACCGAGGTGTCGTAAAATACGACTTAGGTAAGTTGACGTCAGGCAGGCGGCCGGTCGTAAAAACGCAGCCAAATCATGTTACAGCATGTTTATAACATGTTGTGCCGACCCCACTTAGGGTGGGATAAGGGCAGGAGGATGATGATATTATAATTGACTGGTCCGTTAGCTTAGGTGTTAGTGACCCTGTTTCCAGCCCTGCGTTGGCGGGTTAAATTCCCGCTAAAACACACATTTTCTAAATATTAGTTGTTAGTTCTTCAAGTCTGTGTTTATGTATTTAAGTATTTTTAAATTTATGTAAGTATATATTTACCAGTTGTCTGTCAATAGCACAAGTATCAACTTACTAATTTTGGGGACTGACGACCATGTATATTTGTGTCACTTATTTAACATATTTCTTTAAAAAATTTATAGATGTTTTAATTAATCAATTACAATGACAAAAATTTATCTCTAAATTTTCCAAAATTATAATTTAGGCGTGTGGTATCCGGCTGAGTAGTGTTTTACTCAGTCGGATACCACACTGCTAAATTACGCCAGACCACCCTCTCTGTTATCGAGGTATCGCAAAAGGCGACTAAGGTAAGTACGTCAGGCAGGCGGCCGGTCGTTAAAAATACGTAACCAAATCATGTGACATGTTTATGACATGTTGTGCTGACTCCACTTAGGAGAAGGATTATAATGAGTAATTTTAAAAGGAATCAAATTACCAATATTACCACTCACCATTTAACTCTGCTATTTGCTCTTCAGAGTTAGCTCTTTCTGTCAAGAGTTCACTAAGAGTATTTTCAACTTCACTTAATGTATTTTGTAATTCACCAGCAGTATTTTCCGATACTCTAAGCAATTTTTCATTATCGTCTAGTGAGTTTCGCAGTCTTTCGTTATTTTCTTTTAGTTCATTGATTTCTGCTTTTAACGATTTCACCATATCATCCATACCAAATGAATTGTCTTCGATCCCAGCTAATTTACTTTTAGTCGTTGCAAGCTCCTCTTTCAATATGTCACACTCCTGTAAAATTTTACAAAAAATGTAAAATTAATAATACAAATAATAGTTAGTTATTCTATACTTTTAATATTCATTTCAATTTTATTTCGTGATAGAAACAATTACATAACTGTACTATACTGTACTGGACTATAAAAACTTATTACATTTTATTATATTTATTTATTTATTTCTATTCATAATTTTTGCTTTTAATCAATTTCATATCATGTAAATACAAGAAACCTGTTTTATGTTACTAGCTATTCATTCAGTTTATACTTTAGGCTTACATAATACCTTTATATTTTTTATGCAGTATATATTTTATACCTTTAAATCTTTATAACATTTTAACATAAGAAATATATAGAATTACTTATTCTATATTATGTTATCCAACATCAAGATCATTCCTACCTTTATAGAAAACATCAATTCCCTCTGAAGATTATTAATACTACCAATCAGCCGGCCATCTTGTCTGCTGCTTTCGATATAATAATATCCTAATGTAAACAGCAATACTGAACCAGCTGTAGTCAGTAGAAAAGTTAGCAAGCGATTTGGTTTTTTCATACTTTCACCATCACAATATTCATCTGTGAAGCATGTGTCTCCTGGAAATGTATTATACCAAATAAACTTTAAGATATACTCAAAAGCTGTATATCTTTAATATTTAAATGAGTTAATATTGTATGTGTATATATATATTCTGAATCTCGGAAACGGCTCCAACGAATTTCCTGAAATTCAGCATGTAATCTGGGTAATCTTATGGCAATAAGTAAAGACAAAAATGAGAAATATTATGCTTAGTTTAGCATCAATTCAAGGCATCTATTTTTATACATATTATAAAACAAAATTCCGTATGTGATTGATTTTCTCAAAATATATTGAATGGATTTTTGTACAGATTTTACTAAAAAGTAGTGCATTTTCTGGAAGGTTTTGGTTAATAATACATTACGATTTTGTTTTAATTTTGTTGAGGAGGTTGTAAAAAAACTCATCTGCTGGGAGCTTAAGTTGTGTAAGCCACATTAATTAACAGAGATACACTAAAGTAATGTACTACAGAATTGGTTTTCTACAAAATACTTTAAAGTATGCAACAACATATCTCTTTCTCTTATGGTTAACTCAGAATAACATTTATGTTCAAAATCTCAAGTCAGTACACTAATTTCCAAGCAGGCAAAGCAGCAGGCACTGCTAGTTTATAATTAAGGAAAGGTACTACTTTTTTAAAATAAATAATTAAGTTAGTAACAGTGCATGAGTAATACTTTAAACTATACTGAAAAATTCCTTACTAAACTAGTAATTTTGCATACATATCAAATTAAGAATATATTAATTGTATATTTGAGTCAATTACTTTTATTTCTTGTACAGATTGAAAGTAACAATTAAGGGTTTAAACAAAATTATCAATAGTTTTAATGATATGTCATTCCGAACGAAAACCAAAATTAGTTTACCATTTAAACTCACCAGCTGGAGGGAAAAGATCATGAGATTGTCCTCTGACATCTATCATTGAAGTGTACATATTAAAAATATAACTAATAAATGAGAAACCATCTGCTGTTTCATCTTTATGAATTTCTTGGACATAATCTTGATTGAAAATTTCTCTTGAAGGTGATTCAGTAGTGGGTGGCCACATATCTGATACAGTTGTATAAATGTCTGAAAGTAGGCCTCCAGCATTCTCATCGCTGGTAGACACAGTTTCTGTTGTGGCTTCACTAAATATTTCATCAATTAAATTCTCAGTTGACATTGTTTGATAGTCAGAAGGTGATTCAAAGTCCGGTTTCTCACTAGAGGTGGAAGTCACCTCTAAGGTCTCAGGCTTAAATGTAGTTGTTAGCACTTCAGTAGTAGTATATTCTTGTGTTGTAGCTTCTATTGTTTCAACTGTGTCTTGTGTAATACTTACTTCAGATGATACTGTTTGCTTGTCCAAAGATTGCAGCTTTTTAATAGCTTCTGTTGCATCATTTAAAGTGTGTATCCCTATAACACTCTGCAACGCAGCTGCCATTGTATCTGTGATCTTTTCTTTATTCTCTAAAGATGTGAATGATTCATCTTTTTGTTCTTGACCAGGTAATGTAGTTTCTGTATGAGTATTTGTTTCTGTATTCTGGATTTCACCAGTCTGACTATTTGTTTCGCTATCTAATTTATCATCTTTAATTATTGTCTCAGGCACTTGGTTTGATATATCAGAAATATTTTCTGAGTGATTGGCAATTAAGTCATTTTTATCAATTAACATTTCAGTAGATTCATTATTAGTATTTAAATTATTTGGAGGTATTAAATTAGCATTGACATTATTTTTAGTTGTTATTTGTTCATTATTGGCATTTTCATGTGATTCTAATGTTATGTTTTCACTATTACCAGTAGAAAGCTGCTGGGATTCTGATATATTTTCAACATTAGAATCAATTTGTTCAACCTTTTCATTAAATTTAACATCATCATTAGATATTTGCTTATTATGAACCATGACATTGTCAATTGGTGTTTCTTCTGGATTGGATTGAGAATCATTATTATGGTTATCATCAATAATATTCTCAACAGGAGGAGTTTGTGTCTGAGGCTTTTCCAGGCTATCTTCCTTAGGTGGGGAATTATCTGTTGTTATTGTATCTTGGTTAGTCTGAGATGCAACAATATGACTGCTATTGAGGTTTGTTTTCAAAGAAATCTGATCTTCTGACACAGATGATGTGACTGTGTCATTGGTAATAGGTAGGTCATTTTCCTGTGTTTGTAGGGAGGCAGGATCAGTATTAAATATTGTCGTTCCTTCGAGCACTTCATGGGCATGCTTAACTTTATCAGGCTGAACCTGTGGTTGTTTTATAACCTCCTCGGTTACTACTATCTGCAGATTTTTTGCAATTATCTTATATTCTCTTAAAAATCTAGCGGTTACAAAACCTGATTGAGCATTTATTCTTGCGTACCATATGTTTGGATTATCATCAACTGATTTCATAAAAATTAAAGCATCAGCGTTTCCAGGGAAAGAGATAAAATTTGGATCACCACTGTTATATGCAAGAAGGGTTTTCGCTTTTGATATGGGTTCTGAAATGTTCATTAAACATTTATTATTAAAGCAAAAGCTCATAAGTGGTATTCAATAATATAGTAAATATTTAAGATATTACCAGATTGACAATTTACTCACCACTACAATCTGGGTTTACACAATAAACTTTATCTGGTACCTTACATTGACATATTGAAATCAATAAAGGGCAAAAAAAAATTAGTAATAAAAACATATTTGCATTATTAATAACATTCGACTTCTACTATTTAATAAAATTTACTAAAACACGACAGTAGGCCACATCATCTGTCAATTCGTTCGTTCGAAGTTCGTACGTTCCGTTAAACGTAAATCTCTGTGAGATATCAGATAATATTAGAAACTCGTAAGTTTTTTTTAAATCTTTCCTTAATTTCTGAGAAATACATTTTTATTAATCCTTGTGATGAATTTACGCTAATTTGCATTCTAAAATAGATTCACAAAATGTTTTTAAATAAATAGTATAAACATAGTATGAACGTAAATAAAGGTTTAAATAATTTTTATTTATGCGAATTAAAAATCCATTAAGACGTTGATTATATTAGATGAATATTTAATGTAAGTAACCCAATTTCGTTAATTTAATAATTTTGGTTGTAACATTTTAACGCATTTCCGATGGCTCTTGATATCCTATATAGTGTATTATCTATGGCTCTTGATGTCAATCTTGTTATTTTATTGTTATTAGGGATGTGACTTGGAGTAGAAAAATCGATTAATATAATCGATTTTTCCCTTTAAAACAAATCGATTAAAAAAAACGGTTGCGTGTAAAGTCGGTTTTACAGGCAAAGATTTTACGTGACAACGTCTTTTTAAATGTGATGGATTGGAGTGGGAGAGAGACGCAAGGCATTCGCCAGTCCAGCGGGCCTCTCTTTCGTTCGGTGACTCATCGTAACAGACGTGAGCGCGCGTTACACTTTTTCATGAGTGACTCCATGCCACAATCTAATTTTAGACGTCACGTCAAAATCGTTAATGTAAAATGCATATCTCATCTTAAGAAACAAGAAAAAGATTAGAAATGAAAAATTAAAATAATCGAGTTTAAAAAATCGATTTTTGTTGAAAAATAACCGATGATTAAAAATCGATTATTTTTTCACATCCCTAATTGCTATGCATTTTTACAATCATAGATAATCACTACATATTATAAAACATAGTCCATATTTCCGTATGTACGCATAAAACTTTAAAACTACGCAACCGATTTTGATGCGGTTTTTTTTAATAGATAGAGCGATTCTAGATGAAGGTTTGTACGTATAATAACATTCAATACGAAGTAGATAAATAATTTAATTTTTGAGGTTTCTGTAAATAATTACATTTTTTTCCGCTTACATTGCAAACGCAGGCTAAACCCTACGAGATTTATCAAAATGATGTAGTAAGTATTTGTACACCTTAAAAAGGTCTACAGAAAAGTCCGCGATGGTATATATCTATCTCTTATGGATAACCCACAATAGCAGTTTTTTTCATTTACTTTTTAAGAAAAATGATGCCTCATGTTCAAAACAATTTTTATACAATACAGCATTAATCCTTATCCAATTGAGTACCTTAAATAAATTGTTGATTTAATATAGATCAATATTGCCGTATACAGCATGTAATTTAAGTGAACATTTTCGGAGATATTACAGATTTAAAATGCAGGGGCCGCGCCACGAGCCTATAAATAGCGCGTCGAAGGTCGCGGCTCGCCTCTCGGCGATGCTTCCGCGCTCGCCCGTCTTATCGATGACGCTGTCATAGCCATTAGGGCTAACAGCATTAGTCAAATACGAAAAAAAAAACGCGGTTCGCCCTTTAACCATTTGAATTTAGCAGCGATCGGACTCATTTATGATCGGAGCTCTCTAGCGAGGAAAATAACAATCACTACATATTATAAAACAAAGTCCATATTTCCCTATGTATGCATAAAACTTTAAAACTACGCAACAGATTTTGATGCGGTTTTTTTTAATAAATAGAGTGATTCCAGAGGAAGGTTTGTACGTATAATAACATTCAATACGGAGTACAAAAATACTGTAATTTTTGAGGTTTCTGTAAATAATTACATTTTTTTCCGCTTACATTGCAAACGCAGGCTAAGCCCTACGAGATTTATCAAAATAATGTACTAAGTATTTTTACACATTGAAAAGGTCTACAGAAAAGTCCGCGATGGTATATATCTATCGCTTATGGATAACCCACTAAAGCATTTTTTGTCGTTTACTTTTTACGAAAAATAATGCCTTATTTTTGAAGCAATTCTTATACAATACAGCATTAATCCTTATCCAATTGAGTACCTTAAATAAATAGTTGATTTAATATAGATCAATATGGCCGTTTACAGCATGTAATTTAAGTGAACATTTTCGGAGATATTACAGATTTAAAATGCCGTGAGGAGGCCGCGCTTCACCCTATAACACTTCGACTTTAGCAGCGATGTCGCTCTTTCAAGAGTTTGTTTAAAGACATTCTGTAATTAATTGTAAAAATAAAATACATAGGGAAAATATAAAAGTAAATAAGTAATAATGTACTATATGAATTTAGATATTCCAAAGATAGCAGGAAATCTTCTTGGTATAGGGAAAGGAAATTGTTTTTCTCCAAATTTAACGCTACGGCCACGGGCAGTAATTAATAAATCAAAACAATTGGATCAATTTATTCATTTTTTTTACACTGACTGACATGGAATATATATTTTATACCCGTGCGAAGCAGGGGCAGGCCGCTAGTACACTATATAGGATAATATACAATAATATACCATAGATTACTAACTATAAGAAATATCTCAACAGCTACTGGTGAAATGACACTTCATACATTTAATTTGCTTCTAGTTATATTTGTTTCAAGAATTTTGCTAACTAAATTAAAACAAAATTATACATTTTAGTAAAAATTAAAGTACTAGAACTTTACAACGGGAAATTTAAAAATTTAATACACCGCCCATTCATTGATAAAAACAACTTGTTATATGATAGACAGTCAAAATGAGAATGAGTGCGTAAAAATAGGTATGTAGGAGTGGAGCGAGATGCAGCTGAGACTATTTTCATACGATTCATTCATAAATACATACATGTGCAAGAGGGATGCGAGATAGCATGTGTTGGCGCCTGTAGTAAAACCGCCCTGATAATATACAATACGGAAACAAAAATTATGGTACCGTAAAGTAGATCCTGGACCGGTAGCTTCATATTTTTATTCATATTATGTTATATATAGCTAAAAACAGACACATATTTTTCAAAGTGTCGTTTATGTCTACATAGATAGTTACTCGATTTCAATCCAATTTTACCTATAAAGGCGTAAAAAATATCAGGCCACATATTTTCAAAATTATGTTCTATAGTAAAAATATATAAGAGAGACCCTTGATTTCATAGATAATACACTATCGATTTGGTTGAAAGATTTTGTTAAAAACATAAATATAAAACAATAATATAAAACTACAATAATATAAAAGCTAAAAGTAATAAAGTGTCAGAAAGTTAACAATAAAGATTTTTTCGTTGATAATGTAAAAATGTCTATTGAATCTCATATTACGTTAATTGATTTATCTCAGCAGTTTAAATTTGAGATTGGTAAGATAGCATCATTGTTATTTAAATTCAAATCCGAAATATTGTTTATTTATATAAACTTGTAAACAAATGCATCTAAATCATTAAGTACTGCTGATTCGGTAAACTACTCATATTGAGATGAGCACTCAAGAAACTTGGCGATTGGTCGTTTTAAAATGTAATCTTATAACTCGTATCTTATACTCTTACATTTCGTCATTGCTTTCTTGTCCGAGTTCGAAATGTAGTTAAGACCATGAGCTTCTTTCTATTAAAATAAAAAGAGTTACTGTGAGTTAACTGTAAGAGATAGAGATATGCTATTTCGGACTTTTTTGGAGTATTTTTGTAGATCTACAATTCTCTAGTACATTACTTTAGTGTTTTTTTGTTTATTTACGAGGCGCACGCAACTGAAGCTCCCAGCAGGCGAATTTTTTACATCTTCGTGACCTCTTCGTCATAATTTACGCAAAACGGTAATGCACTATTAACTTAAAGCTTTTGGAAAAATTGAACTACCTTTAAGTAAAAACTGTAGGAAAAGCCGTTTAGTAGATTTCCATAAAATCGATCACATACAGACAGACAGCTTTGGGAATTTGTTTTATAATAAGTGTAGATATAGATAATTTATGATAAGATGGGACAATTATTAGTATAATATTATCCATATTTCAGACAAGGATATAAAGAAAAAAATATGCTTTGGTGAGACATTAATAGTGAGCTGTGGGCATTATGATGGAGATTTCAAGGAGGAATCTTCTGAATCCGATTGGTCTTGTTCTGATTCAACTCAGAGTAAAGCGTCTGATAAAAGAAAAGGAAGTGAAATAGTAGAAAAAAAAGAAGCATTAGATGAAGCGTCCATTAAACACTTGAGTGACGAAGAAGATGATGATTTTCATTTTTATTTTTTCCCCGACTGTGATAAACCTCCTCCACAAGACAGTTTGGCAAGCTGTATAATAATAGATGGTTTTCCAAAAATCAATCCGGCACTTAAGGGAATACCTCAGTGTACGTGTGCAACTGATAAAAAGGGGGAGTGCCCTTGTCATTTCAAAGTGCCATGTCGATGTGGTGCCAAAAAACGTGCCGATTGTTGTTGCCTTCAAGTTGAAAATATTTGTATATGCGAAGAAGGCAACCCTCAACTAGTATGTAGATGTAAGCCTAGTAAGGTATGTTTGTGTCACCCCGATTGTAAGCCACGACCTCTGTGTACTTGCGCTCAAGTTAATAAACCATGTATATGTAAGCCTGGTAAATATCCTTGTCCGATATGTATATGTGAATGTAAGCCTACTATTGATAATAGTACAAATAAGTGTTTGACTCGAAATGAAGAAATCGGCGAGGACAGCGCAAGCGATAAAGTTGTAGCTACAATTACAGCTATTGAAAAAGAATCGTGTACTTGTCAAAAACCATTACCGAAATCCATTTGTTATTGTCTTAAAGGAAAGGATTGTTTATGTAATGAGGGAGAATGTATTTGTGGAGTACAGCCCTCTTGTATTTGTGAACCAACAGAAAGTGGTGATAATATTTGCAGAAACGATGAGTCAAAAACAATTTGTGTATGTCCAATTGAGCCAGAGTGCACATGCTATGCAAAATCACCAGATGATTGCGAATGTTTTCCTAAACCAAAATTCTGTACTTGTGGTAATCCGGAAGACTGTGTATGTTTTAAAAGTTGTGAGTGCGTACCACCGTGTCTATGTGACATTAAACCTATAAAGGAAGATGTGTGCACTTGTAAAGAAAATAGAACACAAGTTGTCGGTGGCCTTCTTTGTACTTGCCCTCCGAAGGATGAGAAGATGAGAAAGTTAAAAAAAATGCGAGCCGGAAAACACGGTTACCGATGGTGTCATGATGTGGATGCGAAACATACCTTTTTTGGATATGCGTATGGAAGACAGGATAAAATATCGTATAAAGAACAAGAAAAGGAGAAACTAAAAATTTTAGGTCTTTATGAAGATCCAAAAGTTGAGGAATCGTGTGCAATTCATGGTGTAAAGTTACCGGAGTTTAAGAAGAAAGTTCGAAAACCTTCATTAGACTGTTGCAGTGCTGTTGGAGGTATTTTATGCTCCATATATGTATATGCTGGTATTGGGAACATAAACATTTTTTTTAGAATTGCCGCTATGACATATTTTTCATTAACCAGTTATTGGCCTCCGTCCATGGCGGATATTTTACAATAGGTTTTATAAAGTTTAAAAACAAAATTTTTTTTAGAGAGTAGCGTGTAAACATTTTTTTGCGAATTACTACTGGGCTAAAACGTTAAACAGCAAAGGTGTTCTGAAGTAATAAAAGTTAGGCAAATGTGCCAGGTGCATCATCATTATCATAAAAGCTAATCAATCAATGGCGCTATAGCTTACCATATTATCAGTTATCACAAATTTGGACTGATAAGGGGTAGCGTAGTTACCGACGCTATAGTCTTGACAATGTCACTACCATGACGGACAGCAACCCTCCTAATAATTAATACAATCTTCGTTGATAATAAATAATCTTAGAAGACGACCAGATTCTGTTCTCGGTAGGTAATTAAAATATTTTATTGGTGTTGGCCAAATGCTACAAAAATTGTCTAAGAAAATAATATTTTCCATAGGCATAAGTATCAGCGTTGAAACTTTAGGTGAAGACAAGGATAAGTTTCTTGTTCAAGTGGTTTCACACGCATCTAAGGAAGGGGCTAAAACGGGCTCTAAACTTGTCAGTATTTTGGATACTAACCTCCACACGTTAGAAGAAAACAAAACTGAGTGAGCATTATTTTAATTTATTGCATTACAAGTTACAAAGTAAGGCAAAATTTTAATGATAACTTAACCTTTCAATAGAATTTGTAACGTTATGATAGCTTAACATTACACACTTTTCTAAAAAAAAACCATTATTTTAATGTTGTTCGATTTCCCCAACCTACCAGCAACCTGGCGATCTATTCCTTTTCACTTACAACCAATAAGGTCTTTTCAACTTTTAATTATATTGACTATAAATATGTATATATAGTAGTAATAAGGTTTTTTTTCTGTAATTCCTTCAGCTTTTAAAATAATAAATTACAATTAATGTTACCAGAATTTTAAAACTTCGACATTTTACTACTATCACACAGCTGCGCTGCAGAGTTCATAAAATAGGTAATATCGTATTATATTGTACTACGTGCTTCGATCGTGCTTAATCTCATTAAATTCTTGGCACTCCTCTTCGTAGTAACTACTTTTTATTTCTTTTTCTTCAAAAAGTGTATTAACTTAAGTTATTATAATTCATCACTAAGTCTCAAGAAGGTATAATATAGAACTATCATTTTATACACACTAATATTATACAACAATTTATCTTTTCTTTTTTAATGTTAAAGTTAATGTTTTTATGCGTTTCCCCAATTCATACTTTGAAAAGCAGTTACGCCGACCCCTGTTTTATTTATTCATTTAGATCACACTTGATTTAGGAGCAAATTTGGATTCGATTAACTGACGATCTCCCATGATTTCATAATTTACACACACAATACATACACTCAGTTTCTTCACCGGCGAAGACGAGGGCCCAATTTTCTAAAGTTCAAGGGTTGGTATTTTTTGTTCATAGACAAGGGGCTAAAAGAAATCTTATTTCAGGCATATAGCAAAGAAGAACTTTACTAAAGAACAGCGAAGCTACATAACTATCTGTGAAAGCGGCTATTACAATAAAGTTACTCGTATTTGTGGTGAGCGACATTATGTGAAACGACTTTATCACTCTTTTGAAGACGCCCGTAATTTTTTATTGGAAGGCGCTAATGTAGTACTTCTCCGGTATATTGGGTTGAGCAGATATTGTGGTCATATTAAAACTGAGACCGTTCTGATTGATGGAACAATATGTGAAAGCATTTATGTAAGTGTTATTATCTAAGTTATTCTAAAGTTTCCAGTTATCATCTTCCTGCCCTTATCCCACTCTAAGTGGGGTCGGCACAACATGTTATAAACAGGTTGTCACATGATTTGGCTACTTATTGTACGACCAGCCGCCTGCCTGACTTCAACTTATCTTAGTCGTATTTTACGACACCTCGGTAAGAAATGAGGGTGGGCAATTCTACTCAGCTGGATACGACACGGCGTATTCTTAACTTTCTTTTTTCTAATCTTTGGTTTTTTTTAAACAACTTCCATATTGAATATTGCCGTTGTCGCAAGATAGCTAGAAGTAAGAACAATCCTTACCCACTTTACAGATCCTTGGCAAATACCACTTTATACAAAATGGTTTTGTGCTTATAATTAATATTTACGATAAACTCATCACAGTTTTTATATGAGAAATACAACATCGTGGGTTAACTTCAACCTTTGTAAAATTTCTGCATTATACAGTACTTGCTATTATGCTGTTTTTTTCGAGATATATATTTGTGTCTCTCGGTATTCCTTTCTGTAACCAAATTCATATCTAGATCCTTTAGATAGAGCCGTTGTATAAGTTAAGAAACTTTCGTAAAATTATTTTCTACAAAGACTTTATACATTTAAATACAATTACAGATACAATCAAAGATAACGGCAATAATAAAATTTTAATTGTCCCTAGTAATACGAATCGCACTACAACCATGTTAAACCAGAATCAGTGGGAGCTTCCTTAACAACATATGACAGTTTAAGAGTCCAAAACGAATGAAAATATTATTTTGCTATACTCCGCGATAAAAGAAAATATACGTAATTCTAAATGTAGAGTGTGCTATTCGTTTTCATACCCGAATTTGATTTGATTTGAACGACATGACATGTCGTTCAATTCAAACAAATCATTCAATTCATTCATTCAATTATTTATAAATTTTGGTATACTTAACTAAACCTAATATTGACAATACTTGAATAATATGACTTGGATGTTTATGATTACTGCCGGCTTAGCGTAACACGTCGATACAAATTTGCATTTAGGTTAATGTTTACTTATTAGTTGTGACTATCTCAAGTGAAAATATTTTGATGATAGTAACTCAATTACGCAAACAAACTTAACGAACGAGGCAAGTTATAAATAACGTTTTGAATTGGTCCCACTGTAAATCTAATGATAAACTCATGTTTGCTTTGTACTATCTTGAAACTAGGTCAAAGATAAAGATAGTCGAAGATCGGTTAAATATTCGTTAAATTCCAGGTTAGTCTGGGCGTAAGTCAGGCGATTGTAAATGGTAAACCATTATTCGTAGTCAAAGTCGAACGACATATAATTGAGCCATCCGGATTTATTCATCAAACATTGACAGTTCTCACATTGAGAGGTGAGCTCAGTTTCCAATGAAAACTTTTCTTATTCAACTTTCCGATTTACGCTTGAATTTTATTAAATAAAGTTAGTAAGTAGTAACTGGTAATTTTATTTAAATATTTGAGTGCATTTATTCTTGCGAATCAGCAAGGAAAATATCAGGCACTACAATCAATATATCCTTATCTAATTTTTAAAATTTTAGTTTAGTTCTATTATTATTAATAAAACTAAACTAAAATTTTAATTATATATAGTATAATTTTAGTATAGTTCTATATTATCACTTAGTCGATTGCCAGATTTTAGCAATTACTGTACCATTAACAAAAATGACACCGTAATTTGTAGTTTGATAAATAGATTTCATTAGGTAGGTCCGACGGGCATAGGAGTATCATCTTATATTGGTAGGTGACATGGTAAACATAGAGGTGCTTCTTCAAAGGCCAAACTAGGGGTATTGTGTAGTAGACAACGGGAGACTTGGCGCATCGGGTAGAAACGAGAAGCTACGGCCGATCAATCTCAGATAGCTTAAACTTATTCTGTATGTGTAAGTAATGCTGATCGTGATTGTATCGTTAGGATCATGTAGATTGTTCTTAAAGCCCTTATATTTTTGGTTGTTCAATCGAATTGAAACAGTGCTTAGAGTATAATATTTAACCAAGTGCAACATTTTTATATTCAATGAAATACAAAATTATGTGACTGTATTTTAATAATTAGTAACTAAATTAGTGTATATGCATATCTTTTGAATGGTTAGAATGCACAAGTGCTATAAATCAAATTCAAACTTCTCATTCGTTGGTCGCAAGTTTAACGAACTAAATGTTGGCATAATATGAATAAATGTCTTGCAATGGGACTTTATATCATCGTTTCTACTTTAAAGGTTATATGGTGAGTCATGAGTGGGCGGACACTAGCTATATATTTCATATAAATCCCCTGCTGCGCATTGTGCCAGAAAAAGATGAAATTGAGCCACATGAACCCCTTAGGGAAAATTGGCGGAAGGATTTACAACTGTTTTCCGACTACCTCGACTTTAAGGTACGCGTTATAACATCGTTTCTAATATCCCGACATCTTAAAGATTAAAATGCCGCGTGGTATCCGGCTAAGTAAAATAGACCACCTCACTTCTTACCGAGGTGTTGTAAAAGGCGACAATGGCAAGTTAATCCACCCTGTGGTATCCGGTTGAGTAGAATAGAACACTTTCTGTCCGGTCGTAAAATACGTAGCCAAATCATGTGACAACATGTTTATAACACTAAGAACGGGATAAGGGCAGGAGTCTGATGACATTATAAAGATGAAATTTTGTGTGTGTTTTTTTATCGCTTTGACTCTGTAATGGTTTAACAGATTTGTAAGAAAGCGTATTTAGAGGTAAGTCCATACTTAGAATAAAACATAATCTGTTTTTACACAGTATAATACATAAAAAAAACTCATTGACACAAGCATTTTTTCATTTTCATGCACATAAAAAATTATACTGTAAATAATAAATACACAGACAAGATTTTTGTGAATAAAAGAAATACCAGTTTTTAAAAAAATAATAATACTTTTGCACAGAGCACTCGGTCATCAGAGGGAGGTAAGTACATTAATGAGAATGGTGAACTGACGGGCATAATCCGCGACTACCTTCAAACTCTGCTATTGTTGCGTCCTCACGACGCACTCAACTTCACAAGGAATTACTTCGGATCGACATTGTCTGCTTTAGACCTTCCCCACGACGAGTACTTTGATCCTTGTACAAAACATGTTAGGTACTATTTTTTTGAGGAATAAAATTGCTCTATGAAGAAACAAAGATGATTAAAGAAATAAAGAAGACGAAAAAAAAATATTGACGCATTAAAAAAATTGTAATGAGGATTTTAAAAATATAAAAAAAAATAAAGTGCTACAGTGAAGGATGCGTATATACTTGAGCTATGTGATGAATTTCTTCAAAATCTTAAAGAAAAAAGTGTAATTTTTTTGTATAATAAATAATCTATTTTCTTAGGCACCTTTTGAGATACTCTTATAAATTTCTATCATTTTAGATTATTGATATAGATTAATAGTTTTATATGTAATGTCTTAAATAAGGTTGCGTACTAACCAAGTCCTACTGCGCTGATCTAATGCGCGTTGGCGAATTACTCATTTCCTAGGCATTCTCCAGTTATTTTCATATGTACTCGTATATATAAAAGAGAAAGTATGCCTGATTCTTATAGACTCCGAAAAGGCTAGATCGATTTTTATATAATTTCCAGACAATCAAAGACGATTTTTTAGAACTTTCAATGATAGTTTTGTTTCAATAAACCGAACTGAGACAGCAACGCGTAGCCGAACCGCTAGTATTCAATATTCAAAACTTGTAAGGATCTGTCATAAACTCTCGATCTTTTGATAAATATCACGCGGTTTTGCGATTCGGCTATTACAGTGTTTAAAATATATGTAATTAACGTTTAATTATTTTTATTAGTAGGTATTATTCTGAAGTGTCTACCTGATGTTTATTTAACAATAAAGCTTTATATCACATTGTTTCTAACAATATATTATACATTTGATTTTGTATTTAATTTTTTACTATTATGATTATGTTTGGAAATTAAAATAAAGTGAATTTTCCTAAGCTAAGTTCTTGAATTTTAATTTTCATATTTAATAAATATCCAAAAGTAGCTTATAGTTTAGTATTGGCTATGTTTTAATTTTTTAAATTATTTAAGATGTCAGAAAGTTTCTGTTTAAATATCTAGTAAATATACAAAATTGTGAAGAATGAATTTAAACCATATAGGTAAATAGCGTCATAAAAGTATGTTGTAGAATGTCTTTAATTATAATGTATAATGTTTATCTTTGGGGATTCCTAAGAATTTTAGTTCATTTATAAAATAGAATAGGCAGCTAACAGCCATTTTTTTCACATATCCCAAACTGTATGTGTACACGTTACAAATGAGAAAACAAAGCGTCTTGCTTGTGCTTGCGTTAGTGGATTCTCAAGCAATAATTTAGATATAAAGTTTTATGATGTCTGGTTGTTTAATGTTCTTTTGTATTTCTTGAGAAGCCAATGTTTATTTTATCGAATAACGTAGCTTAACGTAGTAACGCGACTCTGTTTCCGGCTATACTCACGTCTTATAGGACCTAAATATAGCCAGTTTCTATACATAAACTGATATTATTACTCATGATAGTTTAAATTAAAAAAAAATACATACAGAACTTGAATACATTAAATTAGTGATTTATATATGAGGCGAAATAGTTCTATTATGTCACGATTTTCATATGAAATCCTGAAATATCTTTATTCCGCGTGTGACGACGTTGACAGCATATGTAAGTTGTCCTATTTCGTAGCTTACAACTCAAAGTAATTTTAACGTTATAAATTGGTATGCAACGTTAGTGAACACGCGTCTGCTTGTTTGTAAACTGTACAGGATGAAAGGCCACCGTCCTAACAAGCTAATTTAAATTTCTAAAGCTTATCCCGACTACGGCTTAGAGAGCTTGATAATACTTTATAAGTAAAATTGGAATTCATTACGGTAGACGTTACCGGCAACTTCGTTCGCGTGGGCTGTTGTCGCGTGATTGATAATAGATGACGCTTCTTAATGTCATCCTATTTCTGTGGAATTAACAGAATTTTTATAGCCTTTATATCACTCCGGTGTATAACAAATAATTGTGCTAAATTTCATCGATATTGGTTCAGCGGATTCGCCGTGAAGGAGTAACAAACATACATCCATATTCACAAACTTATAATACTAGTAGGATATGATATCACTTTTATCTAAACTTGCATCGTGTTAGGTTTTATTATTAATGGTTATTTAAATTAATATATCCATACTAATATTATAAATAAGAAAGTTTGTCTGTCTGTCTGTATTGCTTTCTTGGCTAATTCGCTGTACTAATATTTAGAAAATATAGCAGAACTAAAGCATAATTATACACCAGGGTAATATGTTATGGAATAAAAATAATTCGTTTTTCTGGGAACCAGAAATTTGTTATTAGGAACCCCTCGATAACCTATCGAGGGTAAGTACTCAAAGTACTGAAACCCAAGAAGTCTCCATATTTTCTATTTATTTATTAGTATCGTAAGAAACAACAATCCTCATAAACTTGTCCTTTTTATTGACAAAATAAAACATTTTGCTAGTCGAATGTCTTAAACAAAGGTATACCGTACGGTAGTCTTATGCACTATTAATTTAAACCTCCCGAAAGAATTACACTACCTTTTGTTAAAAACCGTACAAAAATCGGTTAAGTAAATTTTGAGAAAATTGATCACAGAGAGATAGCTTTTGGGGACTTTGTTTTTATGATAAATATAAAATTTAACAGCCGATTACGCGAAAGATCTGAAATTTGATTTAAACGCCAACAAAATTAATATTAAGGTTACGCGTATTTATAACTAATTTTAATAGTTAGTTTAATCAAAAGTTGTAAAGCCACTTTTTACGTACACTGTATAAGACTAAGCCCTTGAGTGGTTTTCAAAAGCAATATGCTGATGTGACTTTCTTATTCCAATATGAGTATTGAAAGTTCAAATAAACATTATAAAATATTCATATTGCCATTACGGGTGTCTTTTTATCCGATACGTTAAGGGATTTTTCCATTAACTCTCAAGAATTATGGAAATATAATGAAAATATATAGTCCCAATAAATGTTACGTCTTTCTTTTGTACATAAGTATATATAACATACACCTACGCATACAGAAGGCAGTTTAATGCTATTTCGTCGAAGAATAATGCTTTTAGAACACAAATATAGAACCTATAAATATTTGAAACGGAAGGAAAGCATATAAACGAGAAGATACCTGGGCGAAGTTGTAACAGTCTCATCCTTACATACGAGTTCTAAAAATAAATAATTATTAAAATTTCAATATTTCAACAAAATCTATAAATATAAAATAAATGTTTGTTTGTCACGCAGTAACGTTTTTTCGCATCTTTAATTGATGCTCTATTCATAGAACATCAAATTCAAAAAGTCATATTTTTGTGAAATGTCACGTCATCCGCCGTATTACAGTATAGAGAGAGCGGGCGGAGGGCAGAGCGCAGAAGTGATCTGTTAGGTCGCTTATAAAATGTTATTATAATGATATTGTAGATGTGTACAGGCGTATGGCGTATAACCACACTAACGTATGGTTAGAGGCACATTGAATATATGCGTACAGCTGGAAAGATCCAGACTGGTGAAGTCTACGCTCCGACCAACTCGAGCTCATATTCAAAACCCCGAGAACTTTCAACTCGAGCTGAAAAACCGTTTTGATTGCTTAGCTGACTGCGCTTCTGTGGACGATGTAAACGACAGGCTAGTGGAAACTGTCCATGCGGTGGGGTCCAAATTCTATAAGACTCACCGTAAGAGAACCAATAAATTCTCGACCCAGACTCTCAAGCTCATGGACGAGAGAAACGAAATGAGGCTACAGTCTTCAGTAGACGCTTCGAGCTACCGTCTGATCCATAGACAGATTTCTAAGGCGCAGAAATGCGACCTGCGACACTTTAACACCGAATATATTCGAGATGCCATTGAGCGTAACAGGGGCTCAAAAGTGTTCGCAAGAGATCTGTCTATTGGGCAGAGGCAGTTAACGCGACTGAAGACCGATACTGGTAGTATCATTTCGTCTCGACCTGAGATTTTGGGAGAGGTTGAGAAGTTCTTTGGGCAGTTATACACCTCAACACAACAGCCTGTTGTCAATTTGGCAAAAGACCCAAGAGCCAAGTTGACCCGACACTACACCGAAGATATCCCGGACGTCAGCCTATACGAGATTAGTACGGCTCTCAAACAACTTAAGAACAACAAGGCTCCGGGTGATGACGGAATCACTACAAAACTCCTGAAGGCGGGTGGAAAACCGGTACTCCAAGTCCTTCAGCGGTTGTTCAATTCCGTCATTCACGAGGGCACTACGCCGGAAGCGTGGCACAGGAGCGTGGTGGTTCTTTTCTTCAAGAAGGGTGATAACACCTTATTGAAGAATTATAGACCCATCGCGCTGCTGAGTCAGGTTTATAAGTTGTTTTCGAGAGTCGTAACGAATCGTCTCGCTCGTAGGTTCGACGACTTCCAGCCTCCCGAACAAGCCGGTTTCCGGAAAGGCTATAGTACCATAGACCACATATTTACGCTGCGGCAGGTTATACAGAAGACCGAGGAGTATAACCGGCCACTTTGCTTGGCGTTTGTGGACTATGAGAAGGCCTTTGATTCGGTGGAAACATGGGCTGTGTTAAGATCGCTCCAGCGATGCCGAATCGACTATCGGTACGTCCAAGTGTTGAAGTGTCTGTATGAAAACGCCTCAATGTCTGTCCGTATCCAAGACAGAACTACGAGACCAATCCAAATGCGGCGTGGTGTGCGACAGGGAGATGTCATCTCCCCGAAGCTGTTTACCGCTGCATTGGAGGATGTCTTTAAGCTTTTGGATTGGAACGGATATGGCATCAACATTAACGGCGAGTACATCACTCACCTTCGATTTGCCGACGACATAGTCCTTATGGCAGAGTCCCTGGAGGATCTTAACACAATGCTCGACGACCTCAGCAGAGTATCTCAACAGGTGGGCCTAAAAATGAACATGAGCAAGACGAAAGTTATGTCAAACTCACATGTTCCGCTTCACCCGATCATCGTTGGGAACTCTGCACTCGAAATTGTCGACGAATATATATACCTGGGACATACGGTCCGGCTAGGTAGGTCCAATTTCGAGAAAGAGGTCAGTCGCCGAATCCAACTCGGATGGGCAGCGTTTGGGAAACTACGCGAGATCTTTTCGTCCAATATTCCTCAGTGTCTGAAGACTAAAGTCTTTGAACAGTGCGTGTTGCCAGTGATGACCTATGGCTCTGAATCTTGGTCGCTGACTATGGGCCTCATAAGAAAGTTCAGAGTCGCTCAGCGGGCGATGGAGCGAGCTATGCTCGGAGTTTCTCTACGTGATCAAATCAGAAATGAGGAGATCCGTAGAAGAACCAGAGTCACCGACATAGCTCAGCGGGTCGCGAAGCTGAAGTGGCGATGGGTGGGGCACATAGTGCGGAGAACCGATGGACGTTGGGGTCTCAAAGTGTTGGAATGGCGACCCCGCACCGGAAAGCGCAGTGTCGGAAGACCCCCTGCTAGATGGACAGACGACCTCAAAAGGGTCGCGGGGAGCCGCTGGATACAAGCGGCACAAAATCGTGTGTTCTGGAGATCCCATGAGGAGACCTATGTCCAACAGTGGACGTCCATCGGTTGATGAAGAAGAAGAAGAAGATGTGTACTGGGGCGATACAAGACGGAGGATGAGTTAGTTACAAGGTAAGGTGACGCGCGAAGGGGTGCGGTGCCGCGCGGAGTCGTAATCATACTGTGCAAATTACAGTGTTTCTGTGATAGCTCAGCGGTAACTGCGTGCGACTCCTTCGAGGGGATCATGGGTTCAAATTGCGGGCAGGCACCAATGCGTTTTCCGTTCAAATTTATTTGTCTGTTCGATGTTTGCATTTTATCATAAGCTTTTTGGTGAAGGAAAATATCGTGAGATAACCTGCATATCGATGCAGACTCAACCTTTTAAAGCTTGCTGGTTTGAAAATAGTGCCCTTAGTCGTGGAGATCTTATTACAGCAATGAGACTTCGTGCCGGTCACATTCCAACAAACAAATTTGCTTATATTATGAGGAAAGCTCCTACACCCAATTGCACTGTTTGTGGTACAATTGAAGATGTTTCCCATGTCTTGTTGGAGTGTTTTCTGTACCTGATTTTATAACTATTTTGGATTTCCCACTAAGTAGAGGTGCAAAAAATGTTTACAAATTGTGTAATGCTTATTTCTGATGTAGGAAATAAGCATAACACAATTTGTGGTAACCTATAATTATTTATCTTAGAAATATTTTACTATAAGTTTATGTTACAGAGGGACATAGTCACATATGGTGCAAAGCTCTATAAATAAAGAAAAAAAAACCTGCATATGTGTAGAGAATTCTAGGGATTTGTGTAACATACCAATTGGTATAGGAGCAGCGTGATCTAAGCACCAACCTTTTTCTACAAAAAGGAGAAAAGTGGCCTATGCTCAACAGTGGTATAGCAACAGGCCGATACGTTCCTTTTTATGGATTAAATGATTGAGTTCATAAATATGTTACACAATAAACATATTACGTTAACCGATTTAAATGTTCTCCCGTAGTTTGATTTGCGAGTGGGTAAAATTCGTTGCCTCCCAGCAGATTACAGTGCCTGCCTATCAGACGGACAATAAATTACGTTAATTGTCACCGTTTTATTGGACAGGTGACGCCTGCGGGGAAAACTAAATGAGAGAATGGATCTATAGTAATACAATTGTCTATTTTTACAAAAACGGTTCTTGTAATATGTGTATATTTTTTTAAATTCCCTTTTGAAACATGATACGAACTTTAAATAATACATATTTCTGTAGAATTCAATTTACTGTTTCGGATCCACAGGATATATTCAAGTCAATTATTAAGCGTGAATAAAATTATATCAAATGTAAGAAAATAGAGAGTTTTGATAATAAAATAATCGGACGAAAAAAATAAAATAGTAGCTACATTCAAAATATAATGGGGTGATTAGAAAAAGAAATAAAATAAAATTTCATAAGCTAATAAAATTATGCTAAATTGTCACTATATAAAATTACAACATTTTAAAAAATATTGTAAAGTTTTTCATTTTAAAAATAATTTTAGAATGAATATGACTATTGAACATTACGTATGCTAGGTGACTAAGGTAAGTTGACCCACCGTTTAGTATTCGGTTGAGTAGAATAGACCACCCTCTTTCTTACCGAGGTGTCGTAAAATACGACTAAGGTAAGATGACGTCGGACATGCTGCGGGTCGTAAAATACATGGCCAAATCATGTGATAACGTGTTGGGCCGACCCAACTTAGACTAGGATAAGGGTAGGAGGATGATGATATACTCAAATATTTCGTTAAATCTTTCGATCTTATTTACTTTGTTAGTACATTTAGTTTTCTCCCGGTATCGTAGTACTTTGTCAGTGCTCACAACAATTCACTATGCGAATTAAAGATGTGTTTGAATTTGTATTGTCTAAAATATGAGCTAATATTAAAATACAATATGTTGAAGATAGAAAATATCACAATCCATAACTTTCGCACGACCCTCCGGTGGCATGGGATTTGTACAATTGAATAGTCATTTGATCTGTTCTACCAGTTCCACGCCACGTTTCTCCCTCTCGAGCGCGAAGCTTTTCTAAGAGGATCTACAATTATTATAAAAGACCAAATAAATAATAATTTACTTTTTAAATCTAATAGTTATTTTATAGTGTTAACATGGCCTAAGAAAACACAAGTTTAGGTGAAAATCCCTAATGATATCTGACACCTTTATTTAGAGATAGATATTATATAGATTTTGTGACACGAACAGGAAACAAACTTAGCTACACAGCCACTACAGCTTCTTAGATTTCATTTCCATTTTTTTCTTCTTGGATTTCTTGGTTTCTGAACATAATAATTTGAATGTTACTTTTGAATTTAAAAAATTTCGTTTACCTTTTTTAAATGATTTTTGATTGCTTTTTAATGCTATTAATACTTTTACGACGTTCAAATTTTGAAAGATGTTCTCTTCTATGAATCTAATTTCCGTGTATCTAATCTTATATATTGTTAAAGATGGTCCAGAAGTTAATATTAATTAAACACTGAATTATAATTCAACTTGTATTAACGCACTCGCAATTAATACCATCTCCCTAAGCAAACGTCACATCACTTAAGATATTTTTCTGTTGCCATCGCAACTTCCATTTGTTATTGCGCCTTAAGCCGGCACTAGGGTGTGTTCGTAGGACACTCGATCACAGGGAGCCACGAGGAGTTCGCTATTCGTCAGCTACACTGGTAATACGCACGATAGCAGCGATCTCTTGTAATATGTTTATCTCGAAAAAAAGTATTCGTTTCTGTTCTAAATTTCATAATTCCCTCTTTAGTAGAGGCTTTTGCCCAGCTGTGGAATAGTAAGTCTTTACTTAACTACGAACCAAAATTTACTTATATGTTTTTAAATTAGTATAGGAATGTAGAACTACAAATACGTAAAACGAATTTCACGCAAACTACGAACGTGGTCATAAACCGCACAAGTTCGTGGAGTGTAATAAAAAGAGAATATTTGGCGCAGACAGGGACGGGTTAGATTGCACGTTACTCGCTACATTATAAACAAGGCTGCCTGTGACACCCTCCTTTATGACCGCCATCCCACCCCTCCGTCGAGCGGCATGCATAATTAAATCTCTGCGGTCAAATTAGCAATTTGGACCCAACAATAGAACATAGTTCAGTTTTAAGTGTCTTTATTGTGCAAACAAATTTATTCAGCCATTACTGCGTTCAATTAGCGCCGAGTACATAGTATAAAGGAGATTTTTATTTTATCTCTTTTGAGGACTTATGCCGCTATTTATTTAGAAATATAAAACGTAAGACCTATTTGAATCAGTTTTTATTTGAGATTGAGTTTTTGTTAAGACTTCTTTTATACATTGGAGTATCTTCATGGATGGTGTTTAGAAAAATTTCATTGAACAAATTTATATTTCAATAATAATTTTTACTATAATAACTATTATAGTAAAAATTATTATTAAATTATTATATAATATTTATATTTTAATAACTATTTTTTTTAATTTAGCGTAGCGATTTTTATTGTATGTTTAAATTTTGTGATATGAAAACAAAAATCACGATAGAGATGTTATGAAGTTTGATTGATAGTTTGGTATATATGAAAAATTGATATATTTTCCACACGCTTAGTTTCGGTAAATATTTGTTCTGTTGCTATAAGTTTAACTAAGAAGTATCAAGGATAATATGAAGATAAAGTTTTTGATATCCCCCTTTTCCCTCATTGCATCTTTATAGACTAAGAGTCTTTAATATACAAATGTTAGGAAATTTCCTGGGACAGAAGAATGTACGGGTTAAATCTACAATCTTACAATGATGTATTGCCAATTTGTATTGCCATTAATCCCGAAAATAATCGTAGATAGGCATTTATGTTTGCAATATTGCACGATTGAAGTTATTAGTGTGGTGGCCATTTTGGTTGAGTCTGTTCTGATAACATTTCTTAAATGTTTATTTAGTTTTTATAAGGTATGATTATCGTCGTTTTTGTTTATTACACGTCGCTTAATTCAAAACAGTTTAATGTACTTACTGATAATTAAAAAAATGTGATGTTAAATGTCTTTTGTTTAGTCTTTCTTGTCTTGTTAGTGTCTTTGTAGTTTAAAAAAGATTACCTTTTTTATTTTTGACGCTGTCTGCGCTTTTTAATAACGATTTTAATTTGTAACTATTCCCAAATTTATGGAGAGCAGTAATAAATTGCAAATTTGCATAATCTTCTAATATTTGTCATATTTCGGGGTTTCCATCGAGTTTAATAATGCAGTTTGGGTGAGTTTATGAAAATGCAGCAAGTGGCGTGCACCGAACTGATAACAGGTTGCAGGGTTTTTCATTTCGCACTCGACTGCTGTTAATTTTTTTTGTGACTAGATGTTATATTCTGAAATGTGCTATATAAGTATTTATTATACTGAGTGCAACGTTTACAACGTGACATTATGTGACGTCACACTAAAAAGTATTGCAATAAAATATGTACGAGTATTGTATTGTCAATATATAGGGATAGACGCGTAGTATCAGGCTATATAGAGAGTAGAATATACCAGCCTCATTTCTTACCGCGGTGACGTTAAAGGCGACTAACGTAAGTCGACCCGCCGTGTGGTAATTGAGTAGAATAGATCACTCTCCTTCTTACCGCGGTGTCGTAAAATATGACTAAGGTAAGTTGATGTCAGGTAGGCGGCCGGTCGTAAAATATGAAGCCAAATCACATGAAAACATGTTTATAACATGTTATGCCAACACACCTAGCGTGAGATAAAGGCAGGAGGATGATTGTCAATATATGTCTGTAATGAATAGATAACATGGGAGATCTGATTGTAGATCTATGAATGACTTAAACTAAATTAAAAATATATATATATTCACGAGGTAGAATTATATATTAGCTCTTATATTCCCGTTCAGAGATAGTAATGTTAATCTAGAGTCAAGAAATCAGAACTTTGAGATGGTAATTAATTTAATCATAGCAAGGACATGTCTTGATAAACAGTTTTCGACCGAAACAGAATCTCCGGCAGGAACCTAGATTTAATTTAAACTTTGTATTTAATCTTCTTCGTCGATGAAACTTTTGTAAAGTAAGATAAAATGTCACCGAAAATAGCAAAGTTTTCAACTGTATCAAAGATAACGTAACTTAGAAACAGAGAGGCTAAAGGATACTTTGAGATGTAAAATACAAGAAAACTTAGACACTAAGATGTGATTGATTAAGTAAATCTCTTGTCAGACAGTATTTCGAAAGGTTTTCATAAGATCCAGTGATATTTTGTATTCTTCTTACGTATTGAATGAATGTTTAAAAGCTATATTTTGTGAACAACAGTTCTTGACATTTTTGCATTTGTCCTATTGACTTTTAGCATAACCTTCATAGTTTTAAAAGTTAAAGTTAGATAATCGTTAGCAACGTTGGTATAAATGGTAAAATATAAGAAAAAAGTACGTTGTATTGCAATTATCGCACTAACAGCTTTCTGTAAGGTATCTTCACATCCTACGACCTAATATGTTGTGAATGTAGTAAATGCCTGAAACCTGCCTACGAGCCTAGTCCATGTCTAGCGATTGAATTTCGAATCCATATTTTATAACTCGCAACATGCACTTATCGGAGTCTTTGGTCGTCAGGCGCTGAGGGATTTGGAATAAAGGGATTTAGAAAACTTAGATTTTATCCGCACTTTCCTTACGGAATGGTCAGGATTAATCTTTTTATTGAAATTGGACCCATATTTTGATATATATATCCATTATCCATAAATTTTCTTATCTTAAATATAAATAAATAATAAATAAATAAATAAATATATGGGACACTTACACACACGGTCGTCCGTCCCCAAAGTGAGTAACTTATACACTGTCCATTATATTAACCATCTTTTGACAGATTGACGATTTACATATTTAGTGATGTCCTAAAGATTCTCGTATGCGATACCATTCCGATTATAGTACCTACTATCATTAATCGAATTACGTACCTAAGTAATTCGATTAATGATAACCTACGTAAACTAATAACAGATATAGAAATCAACATTTTGATTTAATATTGCCTTAGTTTTTTGAAAATAAATGTTAATCCGTGTGTATTTATTATAATCATAAAAAATATATTATACATCAACTGGCAACATCAACAGACCTTCCGCTCGGCCGCCATTTTGACGTGATCTGTCACTCTCAACGAAACGCCCGTGATAGTCACACGCATTTACGTTCGCTGAGTGTTCTCTCGCATCTGGTACACCTTGAGTTAAGTAGCTTTATTCCTCGGAAAAACTTTTGTGAAACTTATATTAATTGATCGTGAAAATGCCGAAAGGACGTGTGTTGAAAGCACAATCGAGACAGTTAGTGTTAAAACTTCATGAGTATTTTGAGCAAGAAAATCAAAATGGCGGACCTCTTATACCTATCACGCAAGTCCGAAACCGTGTTGCAGCCGCGTTGGGGATCAGTCTATCAACTGTGACTAAAATCACTACTGATGCCTACGGCAGGAGCGGCTTGGAGCAAAACAAACCATCTACACCAAAAAGAAAGCGCCGGGCTCATAAGGTGACAGCTGTTGATGACTTTGACGCTGACGCTATTCGTCGTCATGTATATGATTACTACTTGAGAAAAGAAATTCCAACTTTGAGAAAACTTACTGTTTCTTTGAAAAGAAGTGGTCTATTTCATGGTGAAAAATCTTCTTTGGTCAAAGTTTTGAACACAATTGGCTTTTCATATAAAAAGTTAAATAAAAGAAAATTATTAATGGAACGCACAGATATAGCTATAGCACGTTGTGATTTTTTAAGAGAGGCAAAGAAAATACAAGATTGGGCAAATATTGTTTTCACGGATGAAACATGGCTCAACGCTAACCACACACTATCTCGTTTCTGGACTGATGATACTGCTGATTCCACTTCCTCAGTACCAATGGGAAAAGGTGAGCGCCTAATCATTTGCCATGCAGGTACAGCAAAAGGATTTGTACAAGACGCACTGTTGGCATTTAAATCGAAGAAATCAAATGACTACCACGAAGAGATGAATGCAAATGTGTATGGAGAGCTTGCACCCACGTAACGGCCGAGAACTGGGCAAGTGTGGTGGAAAGAACTAAAAGAGTAATATTCTCTGATTGGGAACGTGATATTGCGTTTGATAATATATTATCTACACAAGAGCTAATAATAACTGCTACTGAAGACTCCTCATCGGAGGAGTCTAGTGTTGATTATCATTCCGACGACTCGTGCTAATAAAATAAATTAAAATATCCTGATTGTTTTATTTGTATTCATGTATTAACTAAGAAGAAAGTAAAACTTTATATAATGTTATTAAATGTCTTTTAATACTCGTAACATCGATTTCTACCGATTATTTTTAATCTGTGGCATAATCGTAGTAACCATTATGTGTGACATCACTAAGTGGGCGGTACCCATCCATAAAGTACAAATATTATTTGTATGATATTTGTACGTAAGCAATACAAAACTTAATGAGCGTGAGCTGTCAAAAGACTGATAATATGATGGACGCAGTATAATACTTGTGTGACAGTGATGACAGACAACTGGTGAATATATACTTATATAATTTTAAATACATACTTAAATACAAATATACACCCAGGCTCAAAGACCAACAAATTCTTTTTATAGAAACTGTTGGCCCTCGGCGGGAATCGAACCCGCGACCCGCGGAGCTGAAGGTAGGGTCACTACCCACTGCTCCAACGGGCCAGTCAATATATATATATATCCATATTTAATATAAGATAATTTCAGCTACGTCTGAAAAATTCTAACTACAAATGTCCGAAAGGGTCACATTTAAAAAAATGTAGTAGGTACTAAGTGTTGCTACTCGTAATTTAATTTAATTAACATTTCCAATATTTGTAATTTCAATTGTTTTATAACCCCCATTACTTATTATTTAAATAAGTACTGCAATAAAACAATTTTCTAAATATTATCTTACAAAAATATACAAGGCTTCTGTTTGCATGTTTAGATACAGTTTCTTTTTAATGTAAAGCAAAATGGGCGATACTTAAGTGAATATATTTGTCGGGAAAAATAAATTTGATAAGTGCCTGTGCAATAATGTATTTTTATCTTTTTAAATCGATCAACGAGCGAGTCTAAGCGTCTACCCCAGGCTTAAGTGCGCAAATAAACGTTTTAATAGCTTAAGTTTAAAATGTATATTTCATTGTTTAAATTAGGTTTATTTATTTTAAATTTATATTATTTATATAGCCAAAAAAGTTACAAGCTAGCAAATGCATATAGAAGTACTTGTTTTAAATAAATCCTTGAGTGCAGCGCTTGATCCCTCATTATTTCTGGTAGAGCCACATCGAGTCACGAGTGCTAGTGTAAACTTAAAAATAACAAACATTGCAAAATGTAGATTTTGAGTTTGACTCTAGCGGTACGTGATTTAGAGAGCTCTTATCGCGAAATGTGGAATATTCTGAAGTACAATTGAAATATTTTTTTAAATAATTACGAAGTTCCTTTGAAGTTCTTTTGCTAGAACAAATACAGCTCAATAAACTAAAACCAGCCTTGAAAAGTATTGAATAAAGAATTTGACATAATCAAGATAAAAGGTTTTTAGTATTAAAAAAATGCTTCTTTTTTTTGTCACTGAATATTTTTTATATATTTCAGATTTTCCGAATAACGAGTCTTGTTTAATTATTGAATTCATAGAAATTTTTGTTATTTATCAATAATTTTTTATTATTCATAACGTATTCACTCTAACAGAGATATTATAAGTGTATATACAATATTTCCTATGAATTATATAATTGTAGAAGTGATATTTGATCCAAGTTGGTCATGCGAGCTACTTCTGAACAAGGTGTTTGAGTATTGGTGAACTTAATCCGATATCGATTGGTTTAGAATAGTATGAAACTATTCTGAACTGATATATTATTACACTTTCCATATAAATCTAGATACATGCTTTTGAAGATCTTATTATTTGAAGTGACCGTCAAAAAGTACGAACGTAAAAGATACTGTAAAGTATACATAATGAAAGTGACTGTTTCATGGTGTTATTCTTAATTCGAAATTTGTAATTTAACTTTGAGTGGTGGGTTTAAAATTATTGTTGTACGACACTACATTTTCTTATAGTAAATAAATTATGATTAATGACGTTTTGCTTTTGATTAGCCGTATGGTATCCGGCTGAGTACAATAGACCACCCTCATTTGTTACCGAGGGGTCGTTAAAGGCGACTATATAAGTGATACACGTGTACAAAAAAAAGTAGAACGGTGCTATCAGTCCAAAAAAGCTTGAAGGAATCGGTAAAAGCTTCAGCTGTTTAGGCTCGTTTTTTAAAGACATGTTTTTGTCGACGTGTCTAAACGTTGTTTCAAGCTTTTATCAAATTTTACATGTAATAACGTTGCACCGTGTTAAGAATCCAAAGTGTTAAGTATCTAGCTCAAATTATAGAAAGGACTTGGTTGTCCGAGCCTTGCTCGGTAATTTTTTACAAAATAAAAAAAGAATCTTTAAAAGAAAAGAAAAAAATTATAGGGTAGGTGGGGTTCGATCCTAGGTATTTTCATTTCTCGCGACCACCCGTTCCCTGAATAAGCTACGCTTTTTTTTTTTTTTTTTTTATACAGGAAAAAACCTCTTATGGGTACCGCCGCCCGACGGGGACAGGCGACGGTTATGTCGGACTCGCACCGACTAAAATAACCTGTGTGCTCCACTACGCTGCTGGTGGCGGGGATAGGGTACCCACGAAGACATTGCCCCCCATCCCCGCCAGCAGCAACTCTGTAGCCCAGAGTGCGCCCCCTCTGGGTCGGGGCCTCTCTGAAAGTGGCCCCTCCCTCCGCTGAACGATGCATCGGGAGCACCAGATACATCGAACGCCTCGGGGACCTTACTCCAACGAGCGTCCGTTAAACCCCGTTCGGACCACTCGGAGGTCCCCGTTAGGGTGGCATGCGACGGACTTCGGCGAGTCGCCTGCGCCCCGCTCGCCTGCGGCGGATTGGATCCAAGGACTCGACTTCCCGGATCCGCCCCGCCGCCTCCTTCCGCGAGATAACGTCCTCGCAGAAGGAGGCCATCGCTGCCCACGATCGCTCCCTGTCCACCATGGCGCGAACCACAGTGGGCAGGGAGAGATCGTGCCCCACCTGTGCCACAAGTTCCGCCCGCTGAGCCGCCCAAGCTGGACAGTCTGCGAGCGTGTGCAGCGCCGTGTCAAAATCGGCACCGCACTCGTGGCACTCACCAGTCGCTTCGCGCTGGGCCACCTTCCACAGATACCACCCGAAACAACCATGTCCGGAAAGCACCTGTGTCAGGCGGAAGGTGAGGACCCCATGCCTCCTGGCGACCCAGCCCTGGAGAATGGGCTGGATGGCTGAAATCGTCCAGGCTCCTGCACTGGGCGATGCAAGCCGCCGCCTCCATTGGCGGAGGAGCTCTTCCTGAGCTGCCCTCCGCCAATCCACCTCTACCGCCGCTGTGTCTCCCCCCTGTGAACGGGCTTCGACTCTACGGCGGTAGGCCTGAGCTAGCACCTCAGCCTCTAGGTCCCATGGAGGGGACCCGGCCAAGGCGCAGGCCGCCTCGCCGGAGATGGTCCGGTAGCCCCGCAGAAGTCTGACCGCCATGATCCTCTGCGCCCTGCGCAGCAGGGGCAAGGATTTCGCGGTCAGTCGCCCCGGAATAAGCTACGCTGACTTGACATTTATTGAAAAAATTGTGTTTTATATATTCCATAAATTAAAAGTAAATTTTAGAATTTTTAAATTCCCAAAAACGGGGATAAAGCGATTTTTAAAATGAAACCTAGCTAGATCGATTTTTCTCGCCCAAAACCTTTTGCATGCTGAATTTCAGGAAAATCGTTCGAGCTGTTTCCGAGAATACACGATTACAGATTAGATATACATATAATAAAGATTGCAAAAAATGTTGGTATTTGTGAAAATATGATTTCTACAAGTGTATTAAGGATTAAAAGAAAATAAATTTTCATTTATAATCAACAAACGCACAGTACTTATAAACAATCGCAGATTTAATATTATCATTCAACAATAAACAACTTAAGTCCTTACTAGTCTATTCGCTTTTAGCTGATGCAAAAGCAGTTTTGTATTTCGAGTTAAAAGCTAGTAGCCTGCTGGTATCTTTACTTTTGATACAGAATATATTAAAATAAAATTAATAGCAGTGGTAGCACTAATTAATATTAATTAATTTTTTTATCTTTACATTTTTTTTATAATAAATTAAAAAGATCATTTTTCTTGATCATGTGGTATCATACTTTGTATGTGGAAGATTTATTTAACAGATTTTGTATTTATATAAGTAAAATATTACATAAACATTACATAAACAAAGGTACATGTATTTCGTACGTTTTACATTATATAAGCAATCTTTTTTTATAACCTTTATTTTTATATTTATTTGCTTACAAAATGTAAGATACAGATACAATTTCTTTATGCTAGTAATATAATTAATAATCACAGAATAATTCGGAAAAGGGTTTGTCAACACTTGTGCTAGAGAATACCTGTGTTTCAAATGCCGACACCTCCCCAAACATCACAAGTTACATTATATCATATCAATTGATGAAACTTTTAGAAAACACACAGTGTACAATGTGCAAATGTGTACCTCGTAGCCACTATTTTGATTCTAGTCTTGTTTTAGGTCTGTTTCCCGATTGTATCCGATAAAGCTGATAGGCTTTTCGTATATTGTCACATCACTAGCAATCAGGCTTGAATAATTAAAGCATAAATATCGTGTTGTGAATAATATAAATATCTAGGTCATATCTTCTTTGTGAAAAACGGCGAACGGAAAATAGGAAAACAAATCGGGGCAACCAAACGGCGTCGAATATCAAACTTTATAAAATTTACGCCTCGAAACTTCGAAAAACTCTTTTTCTTTTTGAACAAAAATGGAAATTCAGAGTAAAAATTTATGTATATTTCGTTTCAAGTTTATATGCATTTTGATAGGAATAAAGGACAAATAGAGCTGGTTTTTTAAGTAAGTAGAAGTTGTGAAATATTCTGTACTACACATTTATAAGTGCACTACTTTAATTGAATGCTCACAGCAAAATAATATATAATAATAAATAAATAATTACAAACACGGTCGTCCATCCCTAAAGTAAGTAATTTATTAATACTTGTGTTATGGATAACAGACAACTGATAGATATATTACACATATATGATTTAAAATACGACGAAACTCGAAAAACCAACATGTTGTTTTTAGAAAATATTGTTCATCAGCGGGATTTGAACTCGTGACCCGCGGAGCCCTCGTTTTCACCTGTACCAACGGGCCAGACAAGTCAATAAAGAGTCAGTTCTTTATTGTTAAAATCAGTTAAAATCTTTGCATTCTTTTCTATATTTTAATATTTTTTAACGTCCGAAAACGGGAATAAAACGACATTTAAAAAAAATAAAACCTATATATCGCCTCCGAAAGCTTCATAGTAATAGTAAGATAATAAGTTTCATGAAAATCATTGGAGCCGTTTCTGAAATTCAGAATATATAGAAGATTAACTTATTATATACACACGATTAACTCATTTCAATTGTAAAGATACTTAGCTTAATGGAACAATAACAATATTACGCGTGTGTGACAAAAGGACAGTAAAAAATGTAAGTAAATAACCGCATAAAATGTCAAATGGACAGTATTATTTCCACCAAATCGGACTGCTATAAGATTATAGGTTGGAATTACCATTAACTTAAAGTATCATAACTTGGATCCATACTAATTGTATTAATCTGAAAGTCTATCTATTTTCTCGTATGTTATGATTTCATTGCTTATTCTTTGATGTAATATTGTTAAAATTTGGTCTAATTGAAGAACCGAGCATACACAGTAAAATATTTTAATTTTTTATTGGAGAACAGCAAGAAAAACAGTTCATAATTGAAAGTATTTTAATATTTAAATAATCGCCCAAACGAATCACCAGTAAACTTGTTAACTAAGTAACAGTAAGCTTGTTAACCTTATAAGTACGGTGCTTTTTATTACCTTTTTTTTTACATGACAGTCGTATAAATTACTAAAATATCTTAATTAATTGTGTAATCAGTCGAAGAAACAATATGAACGACAGCCAAAAGGCAAGTAGTTAAACAGAAAATAAATTTTAATATTTGGGTAAGTCGGGTGACAAATGTTTATAATAAGTATATAATACATTAGAAATTATTTATTATGTTCAACACAAGGGAAACATCTTTTTGTGCGGAATGCTTACGACTAATTGACCTAATTATACATAATGTAGCTTATAATAATAACTAAGCTACTAGTATTGATAATTGCCAGTAGCTACTAAACTAAGTTCTACTTGTAAAGAATATACGAATATATCTTTTAAAAATAAATAATGATTTAATTGTAATTATTGCAATACACGTGATGACATAATATCGATACTGTGTATCACATAATATCGTCACTTTTTGTTACATTTCATAAAATTAACTTTAATTTAAAGTTAACAACACAAGGTTTTATTTTCTTAATCAACGCATTGTCTTAGACTCTGATTCTGAACAAAGAACAGTCTACACCACGCGATTTAATGCACGTTGCCTCCTTTTCCATACTACACGCTTCCAATGATACATGGATGACTTATTAAATAACACAAAAATTGTATGAAGAATCAATCTGTAATTATAAATGAATCCAGAGTAATCAGCATCCACTGTAAACATCACTTCAATTATGGTGCTTAAAATTAATGGCACTATAAACATATCACAAATTACAGCAATACCTATTACTGATATTATACGTGTTCCACCTGTACGTGATATTGTTTTTGCGCAACAAGGTAGTATAGCACAAATTATACGCGTTAGTACAAAAATATTAAAGGTCATAAATAGACAAATGGTAATGGCATATAGCCCGAGTATATCCACATCATCTAGATTGTATATGTAGGGGACGAGGTAGTTAGAAATTCCTTGAATTATAATAAAGGTACTGTAGGTAAACACCAGGGCTTTACGCTTCTCGCAACTGCCTTTCCCAGGTAGTATCAGCACCAGCTTTATGTATGCCAACAGCGTTGCACACAGAGACCAGCACAGAGATAAGATAAAAATATGTGATGTTAAAAAATCCTCAAATGCAGCGCTAATTAAAACACTATGAAAATTTAAAAAACACAGATTTAAAGTTCCGATTACAATTTGGTTAATACTTATAAAGTTGTGAACCGAACGCCATTTTTTATTCAAACACCACACTGTTATTAATATCAGTGAACACAATATCGACAAATAGGTACCAATGGCGTCCGAGTTTGTGCTCATTATAACGAATGTTGTCTTAATAAATAAAACCGATGTGTACGTGCATTTTTTTTTTATCAAAGGTCCCTTTATATAATTAGGTTTTTGATAACACCTAAATTATTAGTCACGGTATTTCAATTAATATTTTTTAAATACGACGTTAATTAAAATAAGCCGATATAAATAGTTATATTTTTAGTTTTACATCATTTATTTGGTATATAATTAAATATTATAACTGATGTTTATAATATTTAAATACAATTAATGGGAGTTTAATGGAAAATCATTACTAGAACATACGTATATCTCAGAACCGTCCGTTGAAATGGACCGAGCAATATGCTGGTTTTATAGATTTGGTGCAATTCAATAATATGGCATCAATAATATGTGGTATACGCCTGAATACAATAGTACCGCCCTCATTTCTTGACGAGGTGTCGTAAAAGGCGACTAAGTTAAGTTGACCCGCCGTGTGGTATCCGGCTAAGTAGAATAGACCACCTTCGTTTCTTACCGAGGTGTAGTAAAATACGACTAAGGTAAGTTGATGTCAGGCAGGCGGCCGGTCGTAAAATATGTAGCCAAATCATGTGACAACATGTTTGTAGCATGTTGTGCTGACCCCACTTAGAGTGGGATACGCGCAGGAAGAAGAAGGTGCAATTCAATTATAATCTCTGTTGCCCTTTTCACAACTTTTCCGGAAATTTTATGAAGTAATACTTAATACTTTATTTCTTGCTACATAATATTATGCACTTATATGCACATGTCCACACTAGTTGGACAAGAAAATAATTTATAAAATTCATTAGCATGAAGGCATTTTTCGTACGTTGCTTTTAGTGTGATGAAAGTCGCACGAAGTCTCCCGCGCCATATAAGTCCATTAAGCAAATGGATGAAACTGGAATGAGAGCTCGTTTTTAATTTAGTTCTCATATAAATTATTTTTATAATATGTCCCTCGACACTAGTCCTTGTTATTCATGTAAACGTATACGTAAAATTTAAATATTATTCTAAAATTAATACAACTAAAGGAACAAATGAATTATTATATTATGTCCACTGAAAATTCTATGATTAATATGCTAACTCGTCATACTTAATTAGTCCCTCATATACGGTAACAATGTATAATTTACAATGAATTTTGATTCACAAGTATTATTTTCTCGTCTTAAACCTTTGGATAGGGTAAGTTAAGTAGCCGACAGCGTAATATAGAAAGTTTTATTGTTTCATTGTTATTTTTTTATATATAAATACTAGCTTTTACCCGCAACTTCGTTCGCGTTCGACTGTAGTCTAGAAATTAAGAGTAGCTTCTGTCACTCTTCAACGCTGCAAATATCTCCATCACAAAAATCTGATCGATCCGGGAATAATCAGAGGGATTTATAGTTTTATCAAGAGCATATTTTATAATTTTAGTAAACAACCCGTACTTACATGAAAAAAAAGTAAAATAGCTGCCTATTACTCTCCCACTGCTGGGAATAATCCTCTTCTCTCCGTTTTTGGAGAAGGATTGGAGCTAAGACCTACCACGTTGCTCCAATGCGGATTGGTAGGTTACACATATCTCCAGAATTTCCTAGAGGTATGCAGGTTTCCTCACGATGTTTTCCTTCACCGAAAAGCGTGTGATAAATTGTAATTATCAATTGTAATATCATAGACATAAATTTTAACAGAAAAACTCATTGGTGTTTGCCCGGGCTCGAACCCGTGAACTCCTCAAAAGAGTTGCACTTGTTACCGCTGGGCTATCACAGCTACTTACATGAAACATATATTAAAATAGCTCAGTAAAAGGAGAATTCCAAAATTGGTTTTATCTGTTACAATAAACTCCATCACATGTATATGAACATCAAAAATTATTATCTTTATCGAATTAAAATAACGCAAAAATTGCAATATTAATTATAACTTTATATGTATTCATGTGTTCTTCATTTTCTATAATCAATTCATTAAAACTGGAAAAGAGAGTTTTAGAAGTAATCATAGAGCTTGTTAATGGACGAGACAGTTTTTAATTAAAAACGTCGACTTTCTTTGATCATCTTTTGATTAAAAATTGACTTCAAATATATTTACGGTGGCAATATATACTTAACACGTTAATCTGGTTATTTTTTTCTCTAAACGTAAGGTCAATTTAAAAACATTAATGATAATGGGAAGCCTATATCTATGGTAATGCTTATATGTAAAAATAATGGCAATACTGTCGTAATTAATACATCACTTACATTAGTTTTGCAAATAAAAAATTATTACTTTGTATATTAATTATTATTATTTGTATATTTATTTATGGTTATTCGTTCTCATTTTTATATATTTATCTTTGTTGAAATGCCGGGTTACTTCAATCCAAGTTTCAAACGTGAGCAAGAGTTTGGTCTAGAATTTCCAGACAACATTTTAAGCTATGCTTCATGTGGTAGTTAAATATTTTTTAATATGTTTTAATTAAATTGTATGTGTTTTCTATTTAGTTACATATTTGTTTTAATTTCTTATTCTCTTTTGCAAAAAAAAAAATGGCTTGCAAATATTAAACACTTAAATAAAATATAAATACGAATCTGAAGTTCCTCATTGATATAAAATTCATTACACGTTTTTCGGTAGTTTGGTAAGTGCGTCATATATTGTTGATCAAATGACTCGGCAATTTGCACAACTCTCAGATTTCCTCCACTAAGAAAGTAAATAGTATTAGCGATGGTGTCATATTTATTTAAACAGCAATATAATATCGGATTTCTAATAGATCAAGGAATGTAAATGCTCTTATACATGATTTTGTAATAAATAAATAGTACTTATTGCGCGAAATCTAATTTTGCAGCTAATATCAGCTTTTTATCTATTATAATATGTAAATATTGTAATGCACTTAATTCTAACGTTTTAAAGTAGAAACACACATTACAATAAAAAGTAATCTTTAAGCTAAACCACACTCTGTCTAGTCTAGAAGGGACTTTTATATTTTAAAATAAGTACTATATTTAAGTCGATGTTTGAATAATATAATGCGGTAACAATCTGTTGGGAGCTAAATGATAATTCAATAGCAGTAACACTATGTCAACTTTAAAACAAGTCAAATCAAAGTTGTATTGTTTTGCAGATTACTTGTTAATATAACGCTAGGTTAAGAAATTATAAAGACGGTGTTTATTGACGATTCGAGTAATATTTTTAAACATAACAATTGTGGTTTAAAGCAATTTAATATTGTGCTGAACTAGCATTAAACATAATATTCCAAAGACAAATCAGCAGTTTACTATTAGAAATTCGTACAATTTAGCTGAAATTTCGCGAAGCCGTCGCTCTAACCAAACAAACAGTTGAACAATAAAGGTATTCAAACACGACAAGCCATCCGCAAATTATTGTTTGCTGAACGATTTTCTGTACACGTAAGACAGCCAACAATATTTTTATTATTTTTACTAAGGTTCTTAATATAATAGTTTCTTTTCACCAATGGACGTCTACTTTTGGACACAGATTTACTCTGTTACCTTTTTGAGTCCATCTATCTAACAATTGTGTTACAAACACTACATTTCTGGCTTTTTAGCACACAGCCTTAACGTCCATTGGTTTTTATCTTTTTATTGACTATGTGCTCTCTCCATCACTACTTTATTCACGGCAATTTCACGACTTATATGTCGGTCACTTTTGTTATTAGTATCTTATTTTTTTCAGATCTGATCACTATTTAATAGCTTCGTTTTTTATTTAATATAACGATCTACGACTACTTTTCTGTAATTTACATTGAATCTATCTTTTGTGACAATTTTTTTTTTTAATTTACTGAAACTACGAGCATAGAGACAAATAGTTTTTCAATTAAAGGTGAACTATTTTTATGTATCTTTATCGGAAATTGATAAATCCTCTATATAATAATCTTTAGGTGAATATGTAGACATATTTAGGATATTGTAATTTAATAACATTGCTCAATACTTGACAGCCTTTAGTCTTTAAGTGAATACACAATTACTGCTTTAATTACTTTACCCCTTTTTGCTACTTTATAATAATAATAACTGTTTTCAATAAAAAATTATAATGCGACATTATAATTAAAGTTTTGATAAATATGTGCGTTACGAGTAAAATATAGTTGTGATTAATCAGCTCAGTTAATTTAACATAAATATTGTAATAGTGTTAGAATGTTATTTGTTAAAGTCGCAATTATGCGCATTCACTTACCGTAAAGTCGTAAACTAAATACTACTTAAACTGACAGTCGGCTGTCAACTAGATGCTTAAACTTGATTAATAGGCGATTTGGGGGCGTCTTATTAATATACAAGCCGATTCAAACCACATAATGCCTTCATCATAATCAAGCAAAGAGTTTTGTGCGGTGATTGATTTTGATTGTGGTATATCTTGAGTTTGCAATTTATTACCTACTTATATATTGCTTTATGGATACAATTTTGGCAGGTGAATATATCTGACTTTTTTTTTAAAAAAAATTGTATTCTTCGTTATTATATGCAGTTGTTCTTATGTTTTAATGGTTGCACATTTTTGTTAGACAGCTATCTCTATTGATAATAAGGGAAGATGAGAATAATATTTAAATGCGTAAAGCCTTATGGGGGGTAATAGGGGGGTAAAGGTTAACTCAGTCACCCACTACATCAGATTGCAGTAGTAATTTGGATAAAAATTGTTCTATCATACTTGGAAATGAACTCACGACTTCGAATAAAATGGCAGTACAGAAGTTGTTTAACTATTACCTATATTAATAACTGTATTCACCACTTTGTAAGCGTTAAATTGATGAAATAAAATAATTTTTTTTTACTTTTGCTTTCAGAAAATGGGAATTTCGTATGCTAAGAATTATATTAATTCAGTGTATAACTTTTATTTCTATTTACTAATTAAGATGACAGATATGTAATACAAATATTAAATAAAACTCAAGTAAACCAAGTTTCAGAGTTACAGAATTTATTGGATACATGCGCAAAAAACTCACAATCAATTAAACCTTCTTCTTTTCAACCAATCAACCTCCGCTTTTGGATATTGGTCTTTAAAGACCATACGCTCTTTCAATTATAGTTAATGAGAAATATGATTTACGTTATGATACAAGAACAAAAACGTATATATATATATTCAAAAAATGTTGAGTGAAAAGAAAGTTTTAATTTATACACTTTTATTCAATATTATTGACAAAGCGTTTATATTTAATCAATGTATCTATGCGGTAAATAACAAAACAATATTAAAGAAGCGAACATACTAATGAAAAGTGAGCACATGGCCTAAGCGCAGTGAAACAAACGTTCACTGCTTCAAATACTAATCGACAGCCCTGGATTGCTGATTAAGATGTGTCACAACTAAAAATAAAATATCGCCGTTGCTCAGTCTATTATATAAAACTAGCAATCGCCAGCGGCTCCGCCCGCGTGGAAAGATTAAAACTGTAATAGAGTATTTTGATAAAAATGGTTAAAGTGGGTTATCCTTAAAAGCTAGATATATGCTGTCGCGGACTTCTATTTATAATTTTTTTAAGGGGAACTATTTTGTAATACATGATCTTTAAATAAATATTACCGTTTACTCAGCGCACGCAAGGAAAGCCTTAAATTTTGCCGTTTTAGTACTATTTTTTATTGCTGCTCCTCTCCTATTCATCTTATCGTGATATAGCCCATAGCCTTTCTTAAGAAATGGAATATCTTACACAGGAGGAATTTTTCAAATCTTTCCAGTAGTTTCTGCGTTCAAACAATCAAATAAACAAATCTCTTTAACATTATATATTAGTATAGATATGTATATTACAAATAATCAGCGAGATTTTGACAACGTTCGTTCCACTTCTAAAGTTTTCTCCCTTCCTGACATTGCGAAAATAAAATCTGAACAATGCAAAACAATTTGTTTAAACAAGATCGAGGTTTCAAATAATTCTACGAACCCAGATTAGGTAAATTTCCCTCAGAGTTTGACGTTACGTAACCGTAAGTCGCTTGATGGTTTGGACCAAAGAGGAATCGTGCACACTCGGCGCTACACTCGAAGTTTTCATTGTTACATCCCAACTTATGCAATATAGCGTCTGCTTCTTTAATACTTTCCACAACGCTCGATTACGTTTAACGGCACGATTCGGATGAATTTTCTTATTTACTGTAAGCCGGCAGAAAATCGAGTCGAGAGAAATTCTTACTCAGAACGATTTCGCACAAGACATGCTCGACTGAACAAATTTGGACCTTTATTAGATCCGTTTTATTACAGAACGTATTACTTTATCGATTTTATAGTTTTTATTTATGTATGAGACTTTGTATCTGTTCTCATGAGATGATAATTTTCTTCTTAAATTAGCTGATATGGTATTGTTGTATGATTTATAAAATTACTACAAAAATATGAGCTTGTTAAGCTCAGTCTCTTAATGGTAATACAGTGAATAGGAAAATATACTTTCAGTTATTCACATAAGTGAAAATGTACAGTTAGGAAATATGTACGTAGGTTTAAAATACTTTGAGGTTTTTATGTGCGGTGATGTTTAAGCATTGGTAAACAATCTTAAAAAAATCTTTACGATTGTTTCTTAGGTATTGAATTATAACCAAAATAAAAAGGAACAATTTTTTCTTCCTTTTTCTTTTTAATTTTTAAACAAAAAAAACATAGAGCTTATCTACGTAATAAGCGAGTAAATATGATGTCAAAAGTATCAATAAAAAATTTTTATGAAATAAAAAACATAGAAAAGCTTTTAAGGAACTTTTAAGATATACTGACTAGTAGGCAGAATGAGCACATATATAATTTAAACTTACAAATGTATAATTTGACATACCGTCATAGTGACGCTATATTTTATTTTGACATTAATAAATTTATTTCCAAGTTTAAGTTGACTAGAGATACTATGTATCTGTCTAAAAAATGTTATCGGAGTCTAGCTTCACTGCTAGCGTATAATTTAAATGATACAGTTACATGTGATGTAACTAAGTCTATTGACTCATATACAAACTGTACATTAAGTACTAATTATTCATATATTGACATGTGTACTAGTAGTAGTAGTACTAATAGTATATCAAGTAACATTTTAGGTACGGAAAATGTTACTTTAAACTAGATAATAAGACAATAGATAGACCTTGTAACTTGAATATTGTACACCAGAATCTGCAAGGTCTATCTGGCAAGGAATTTGAAATAGAACTGTTTATGAATAAATTTAGTATTGATATTTTATGTATAACCGAACATTGGCTAAACAGTTCTAATTTCTTATTAAATATTAAAAATTATAAAGTGTCCAGTGCGTTCTTGAGGAAGACCGCCCAGCGTGGGGGATCTTTGATATTAACTCATTCCAAAGTACATTGTAAAGAACGAAATGATATTGTCGGTCTTTCTGTTGAACGTACCATTGAACTGTCTTGTGTGGAGTTGGAGCGCTATATTATAGTTTCTGTGTACCGCCCACCCTCCAGTGATTATATATTATTTGAGAGCGTCATGGAGGAAGTTCTTAAGAAGATCTCTAAATCTTCGAAACAAGTTTTAATATGTGGAGACTTTAATGTTGACATCTTAGTGGATACCTGTAATCGTTGTAGGTTACTTAATTTATTTCAATGTTTTGATATGATCAATGTATTTAACGAACCTACCAGGATAACTGCAACTTCGGCTACCGGTATTGATAATATTTTTACTAACTACAGTTGTAATATCTTAGAAAAATCTATAATAAGTCGCTTAAAGTCTGACCATAGTGGGCAAATTATATCTGTCCCTAACTATATGCAGGAAAAAAAATGATTATATCAAGTACAGGCCTTTCACTTCGAATAAAATAAAGCGATTTCAATCAAAAATATCATCAAAGATATTGCAATTCGACAAAAGTCGCGGTAGCTCAGATGAACTTTTTAATGCCCTCTTTGGAATGATCGGTTGTGAATTTAATAAGACTTTTAATATTATAGAAAAAAAAGTGTTCAAAAATCTTAGGTTTAGCGAATGGGCCACTAATGGCATCTATAAGAGTAGGAATAAGTTATTTGATCTGTATGCAGAAAAACAATATAATCAGTCCCCCACTTTTCTTGAATATGTAAAAAAATATTCAAAAACGTTTAGAAGTGTCTGCACACAGGCCAAATCTCTTCATATTAAAAGTAAAATAATTAATTCCAAAAATAAAATAAAAACAACCTGGAATGTTATTGGAGATGAAACAGGTAGACGTAAAATGTATAATTCTTCCATAGAGCTTAAAATTGGGAATGAACTTATTAATTCTGATACAGCAGTAGCTAGTGCATTTGAGCATTTCTTTCAGAACATACCCATTTCTATTACTAGCTCAATAAACTCATCCCCAATGGAAGCTTTTAATGTTTTGAAGGACAGCGTCACGAAGTGCAGTGTTAATTTTAAATTTGAACACATTTCCCCATACGATATCGTCAAAACTTTTAAAACATTAAATATTAAAAACACAACTGATCTGTGGGGAATGTCCGTAAAATTAATTAATAATATTATTGATATTATCGCCCCGATTATGGCCAAGATCTTTAACAAATCTGTAGACACAGGGATATTTCCCAATTTAATGAAACATAGTAAATTGATCCCCCTTTTTAAGTCCGGTGATAAGAGCGACCCTCAGAACTATAGACCCATTTCGGTCTTGCCAACTCTAAGCAAGATTTTTGAGAAAATCATTTTAAAGCAGCTGCTCCAGCATTTTAATTTAAATAATTTACTTCATCCTGAGCAGTATGGGTTTACTAAGGGTCGGTCTACAACGGATGCGGGTGTGAAGTTGTTAAAGCATGTCTACGATGCGTGGGAGAACTCACAAAATGCCATAGGGGTATTTTGTGACTTGTCCAAAGCATTTGATTGCGTTCAACACGAAATTTTATTGCTAAAGCTTGGCTATTATGGCATTAAAGACAATGCACTTCGTCTCGTTGCATCGTATCTTCACAGCCGGATTCAAAGAGTGTGCATTAATGATGTGCAGTCATCCGGAACGGCCTTAGTTATGGGTGTGCCTCAAGGATCAATCCTTGGTCCGTTTCTGTTTTTAGTTTATATAAATGATTTGCCATATTTTATTCATAATATTTGCGATATTGTACTGTTTGCAGATGATACATCATTAATTTTTAAAGTTAATAGAAATGACGATAATTTTGACGAAGTAAACAGGGGTTTATCGCAAGTAGCTCATTGGTTCAGGCTAAATAATTTGGTACTGAACTCAAATAAAACTAAATGTATAGAATTTGTATTGCCTAATGCTGCAAAAACAGCAAATAGGCTCTCTTTAAATAATGTGCCACTAAAAACAGATAATTCAACGGTATTTTTGGGAGTATCCTTGGATACAAAACTCCAATGGAGCACACACATAACAACTCTTGCAGGGAAACTGAGTTCAGCGGCCTACGCTGTTCGAAAGATAAGACAATTCACAGATGTTGAAACAGCAAAACTTGTTTATTTTGCCTACTTCCATAGCATTATGTCCTATGGAATATTGCTATGGGGTAAATGCGCGGATAGTGAAAAAATTTTTGTTTTACAAAAGAGAGCCATACGTGGCATTTATAATTTAAGACCGCGTGATTCCCTGCGAGAGAAATTTAAGGAAATAGGTATTCTTACATTTGCTTCACAGTATATTTTAAGCAATTTAATTTATGTACATAAAAATATAAAGAATTATAAAACGATAGGTGATGTGTACAATAGACAAAGCAGGAACCGACATAAGCTTGCGGTTCCTGCTTTGCGCCTTGCAAAAGTGCGTAACTCGTTTGTGGGTTTTGGTATAAGATTTTATAATAAAATTCCGCAATCAATTTCAGCACTGCCATTACAGCAGTTTAAAAACACTGTTAAAAAGAGGCTGATACAGAAAGCCTACTATACTCTTGATGATTTTTTAGAACATAAGAATGTGTGGATATAGCTCTCTTTGAACCTGTACAAGACAGTAACGACATAATGTAAATAGTATTAAGAATTATATTTTTAAAAGAGCAACCGCCGAGTTTCTTGCTGGCTCTTCTCGGTAGGAACAGCTTTCCGAACCAGCAGTAAAGTTGACGATTCAAAAGCACTTGTTTACAAGTTTATTTGAATAAAGAATATTTTGAATTTGAATTTGAATTTGAACAAGTTTTCTGATATTCGAAGGGTGACTACTTGCTCGCAATATAACTTTGTTATTGGTATCCTCAAACAACAAGTTTCACAAAAGACATTATCTGCAAATGCGGGCTTAGGGTATAAGCGACTGCGCAACATAGTACAACAAATTATTTAATGATCATTTAAAAATGCAATTATAGTAACAAGAATTGATATATTTATTTTTTTGAAGTGGGGAATGAATTTGGATAAATATATCTAAATTGAAATTAGGTGTAATTAAATTTATTGGTTCGGATTTTTTTCTAACATCCCCGGTAATATTATAAATTATTTTTATTAAGACTTGATTAATATCACTAATCACGAAAGCTTTCAACTATGGAGTTAATAATTTATTAATTTATAGAATTTGGCGTTACTTTGCGGAAATCCATAATATAAAAGTAATGAAAATATCATTTCTATTGCAGATTATAGAAAAATAATATTTTCATTACTTTTATATGAATCGTGAAATTGTTTAAATATTTTATAGTTTTATATAATAACAAGATAATAGTCTTGAAAATTATACTTACTTATAACAAAACACCACCATTTAAAATTAAATCGAGGTTGATATTATTAGTACAAAATTTCTCCTAAATACCTTCGTTTAATTAAAGCAATTTACGAAAACTAAATTCGATATGGGGTACTTGTCAGTGAAATTCCTTAAATTCTCCAAATAAGCGGATAATTAATCTGTAAGTAATCGGATTATACAGGCATAATCCTATCTTAATTTCTTAAATGTACCTGTCTTTTAATATTAAATGACAGCTAATTAAAACGTAAAATAAATTGTAAGCTATTTAAGTTAATTTAAAATATTTTTACTTTTATAAGCATGCTAGCTGCTAGCTTTCCATTCCACATTTAATTCAGTTGATATTATGTAGTTTTCTAGTGAATTTCTTTTTGTCTATGGGGGATCAACATCATTCTTTGATTGACTCGTTGGCGCAGTGAGTAGCGATCCTGCCTTCAGCTCTGCGGGTCGCGGATTCGATCCTGCCGAGGGCCAACATTTTCTATAAATGAATTTATTGTTCTTCGAGGCAGGGTGTATATATCTATTTAGGTATTTAATTAAAAAATATATAAGTATATTATGTTCACCAGTTCTCTGTTACCCATAACACAAGTATATTTATTTATGCCATTCTAAGTAGGGTCGGCACAAAATGTTATTAACATGTTGCAACATGATTTTACTAGGTATTTGATGACCGGCCGCCTGCCTGACGTCAACTTACCTTGGTCGTTTTTTACGAAACCTGGGTAAGAAAACTTTCTTACCGAGGTCTATGCTACTCAACCTAATACCACATGGTGGGTCAACATAGATTAGTCGCCTTTTACGACACCTCGGTAAGAAAAGAAGGTGGTCTATTCTACTCAGCCGGATACCAGACGGCGGTTCGTGTCTAGGAGTATGAGGATATTGTAGTAAAACTAAAGTATGTCACCTTTTATACGTTTATATCAATATGTGTACCAAATGCTCTGGCTTTACAGCAAGTAGCTGACGTTTCACGTTCTAGCTTTCTGGCATATAAAAAATTATGAAACCTTTAACTTCTACACAATCTGATAAAAGAAGAGATAATATTTATCATACAGTTATATGCATAGTTATTTAACGTATATGCGAGTCCAAGTTGACGAGTTAAAATGCTTCAAGATTTGTCCTGATCATGTGGCCATAATTTACCCTTATTTTTATCACAATATACTATAACAACTTGGTATATAAAACAAATTACTTACGAATTTTTTAATATGTTTTTACTTTATTTTATTATCATTAGTACTTTAACGCCGTGTGGTATACGGCTGTATAGTACCACCCTCATTCCTTACCGAGGTGTCGTAAAAGGCGACTAAGGTAAGTCGACGCGCCGTGTGGTATTTGGCCGAGTAGAATAGACCAACCTCATTTCTTACCGAGATGACGTAAAAGGCGACTAAAGTATTATGACCCACCGTGTGGTATGCGGTTTAGTAGAATAGACCACCCTCTTTTTTACCGAGATGTCGTAAAATACGACTAAGGTAAGTTGACGTCAGGCAGGCGGCCGGTCGTAAAAACGCAGCCAAATCATGTGAAGGCATGTTTATGGCATGTTGTGCCGACCCCACTTAAAGTGGGATAAGGGCAGGAGGATGATGATATCATTAGTAAAATTAGCCGGTTTAATCTACTTATCTATTTAATGCTAAGCTGACTGTACAGTTTTCCTAAGAATTTTAGGGTATAATGCGTCGTTTGTATTATACCCTAAAATTCTTAGGAAAACTGTACAGTACTATCGTGAATTTAAGAAAAATAATGCTCAGTGAATAGTGGTCACTAATAAAAATAGCAATTGCAATTTAAAAAAGATGGTGCTATTTTATTTTCACTGCGTTTCAGTTTTATTGGCGCAGCTCGCAAATATTCACCGCACTAACCCCTGAAAAAGATACGAGCAGCTTGGTGTAAATCCAACGGTCGGGCCTGCTGCCAAGTACATTCGCACTGCAGAAAGTTGAGGGATCTATAAAAATTGTATTACATCACATATAAAGCCTATATTATCATTCATTCAATCTTATTTATGTACGTAAAAATATAAAGAATTATAAAACGATAGGTGATGTATACAATAGACAAAGCAGGAACCGACATAAGCTTGCGGCTCCTGCTTTGCGCCTTGCTAAAGTACGTAATTCGTTTGTGGGTTTTGGTATAAGATTCTATAATAAAATTCCGCAATCAATTTCAGCTTTGCCATTACATCAGTTTAAAAACACTGTTAAAAAGAGGCTGATACAGAAAGCCTACTATACTCTTGAAGAATGGAAGACAAGAATGTGTGGATATAGCTCTCTTTGAACCTGTACAAGACAGTAACGACTTAATGTAAATAGTATTAAGAATTATATTTTTAAAAGAGCAACCGCCGAGTTTCTTGCTGGCTCTTCTCGGTAGGAACAGCTTTCCGAACCAGCAGTAGAGTTGACGATTCAAAAGCACTTGTTTACAAGTTTATTTGAATAAAGAATATTTTGAATTTGAATTTGAATTTGAATTCATTTCAACAATGTTCTTTATACATCATTTTATTGAATTGTTAATAGGAAAAGGAATAAAAGATAGTTTATTTTATATGTGAACTAGCTCTGCCAGCGGCTTCTCCCGCATAGAAGTCAGTGTGTCACTTAATTTTTCCCCGTATTGATATTATCAACATATAAGTAAATCCGCATTGGAGCCGCGTGGTAGGTCTTAGCTCCAACCCTTTTTCCAGCAAAGGAGAGAGGAGGCCTATGCCCAGCATGAAGATTGTAACAGGCTTTTACTTTACTTTTTTTATAGGAGTTAGTCATGCTGTCGCAGATTTTTTTTGGATTTTTAGAGATTTAGAGAGTTTTGTAGATCTACAATTCTTCAGTACATAACTTAAGTGTATCTCTGCTCGTTTACGAGGCGCACGCGAGTAAAGCTCCCAGCAGGAGATTTGTATTTACAATCGCGCGACGTCTACACGGCGGCGGCTACAATTAACCTAAACTTGCACTTCTAGTTCTCATCTTTCAGTTAAAACCCTACAAAAATCTGTTCAGTAGATTTTGAAAAAATCTATCACATACAGACAGCTTTTGGGGACGTTGTTTTATAATAGGTATAGATATAGATATTTTCGCTTTCTCCAAAATAATCCTGAATAGAAAGGTTATGCCTATAGAATTGTAAGCGCACTCTTTCTACAATAACACTAAATATAAGAATACCACTATTCCCGCTGCGAGATCCACTTCTTTTGAATGACGAACAAAGACTGTCACTGAAATGTTTTATCAATAGGAAGACTCCACCAGAAACAACAACGGCGCAGTGTTGCCACCACTTTAATCAAAAAGGGCGCGATACTCTTGTTTCATGACTGTCTTGCTATAAATAAAAAGCGGAAGTCGTTCGCGATAACAGAATTTACTCGTAGTCCACTCATACATAGCATTCACATCTCCAATGACTACTTACATGCATTACATAATATGAGTTCCCTTTGGACAACCACCACTCACTTCATTGAGGCAGTGTACTGACATCATATTAAATATTTATGTCTTCATTTTAAGAAAAAAGGCTGAAAAGAACTGTGTATTAGTCTTATAGAATCGATGTTATTTTTCTTAGCTATTTATTTATTAATTTTTTAACGGAAGGAAAAGGAGGAGAGTTGAGCTGCAGCATAGAGCGTGAAGATAGCGGGGCAAAGTGTGATGATGGGTGGAGAGGTGCGGAAAGGAGCGGAGAGTACACCATTTGACGTAGTCATGATTTGTGCGCGGAGTTGGCAAGTTGTTAAAAAGAATAAATTGATTGACTTTTGAAAAAAATCTTTTCTTATTTATATAAATATATAGAAAAAATGCCGTTGTAATTAATTTAGTGATTATATTATCAAAATTGACTATGGTTAAAGCGATATTTTAATCCACAAATTCAAATAATTTCTAACTCAAGTACATTCGAAAACAAGTGCTTTAGAATAGTCAACTCTACTGGTTGTTCGGAAAACTGTTCGTACTAATAAGAGCCGGCGGAATTCGACGGTTGCTCTTTTCGAAATATTGCTTATAACTAATTACACAGATTGTATTAATATAGTTCTAATAACAATTCAGTATGAAATTTACAAATCGATACTATTTAGTGTCTGCGTAACAATGACATGGTTGAACATTACTGTTGATTTCCCTAGAGATTACATGTCAGCTTTAAGTTACATCTCAAAGTCAATCGCTTGTCTTATATTACAAATTCTCTGAATCATGTTTGGCTTACCTCCTTCATTATGCTACATATATAATACGTTACCAATGAACTATCTCGTATATAGTGTGTGATTTTTTTGTGAATTCTTGTGGGTTTCTGTTAAATGGAATTTATTAGTTTCAAAATAAACAATAACCAATGGAAGTAAATATTTGTGCTTTTCAAAGGTTATTTTTAATTTCCTTTTAAGAATGAATATAAGTCCTATTAATGTTATAAATGCAAAAGTTTTTGAGTATGGATGTATATTTGTAACTCTTTCATGGCGAATCCGCTGAACCAATATCGATGAAAGTTGGCACAATTATTCCTTATACATCAGAATAACATACAGACTATAGACACCCTGTTGATTCTACCAAGAACTTATTAAAAAACTTGGCGGTTGTCTTTTCAAAATATAATTCTTATTACTAGTTAAATTTAGTCAGTACTGTCTTGTAGAGGGTCGGAGAGTAGCTATTGCTCCCATTCCCGCCAGCAGAAGCACCATATCCTGGAGAGCGCTACCTCCGTATCGGGACCTCTCTAAGCATTTCTTCCAATGTTCCTTTAATATTTAGATGTTTTTGAGATGTTTTTTTTTCCATGAACTCCGATTTGTCACGATAATATGATATCCAGATATTCAAGAGTTAAAGAAAAAATCTTACAACAAAAATGCAACTTAGTAGTCTTCAAAAGCGAAACGATCTGTGCTAAATCCGCTTTCTTTCTCTCACATATGTTGTTTTGTTAAAATAAATACAACAGTTTTTTTAACAAAAAACTATAAAGTTTTAAAATAATTCAAAATGTTTCTGTGTATCATAAAATTGCACGTAGTCACATTTACTACCATAAAATATTTAAAAACTTATGAATGTTATTGATGTTCTTTATTCACTGAAAGTTGTCTGACGAAACTAGATTCTAGTATATTCAAGATACATTTCTTACTCTATAAAGTTTTCAAATAGTTTGTAGAGTTTCTCTTTATTACTTTTGGAATTTTATAACATTCTTGAACAAATTCAATAATCTATATGTTATATGTTCGTTGTCGCAACAACTTTGTTTTGGTTAATAGCAAAAAAAACAAATAAAATATAAATAATAGTTTGAAGAAAATGATTACATTTACAACTTTATGTATCTGTCAAGGCATAAAAGAGGTCAAAATAAAATATTTAGTTAAAGTTATAGCTTTTTGCCTTAAACACAATTTCTTAGTAACTTCCGTCTGTCTGTCGTAATCTACACGTCCTCAAATTGTTACGATAATAATATTGTATTACTTAAGTATATTACTTATTTACCAATGAGTTTTTATGGTAAAACTTGTACATCGAATTGATATTTGCAATTTATTACACGTTACTCGGTGAAACATCTAGAAGAAATCTGCAGATCTGTATGTATATAGAGAATTGTGGATTATGCGATATCGATAAATTTAACATTTTGATTTGATTTGATAAAATTGAAGCTGTGAAAGCTTCTATCTATAAAAGTAGTTTCCTACTATTAGAGTCTTATTCATACTTAAACTGTAAATCCGAAAATATGTCTATCTGTCTGTTCTTTACACTTTCATGGCTATTGTGCTAGTCATTTTTTACAGTTATAGCTTACATGGAGCAAATGAAGTTTATTTTTTTTTGTTTAGAGTATAAATTACATGTATGCTCGATATGCTATAAACTAGAGATGGGTAGGTCTTGAGCTAAATACAATAAAGATATATATATTTGCAAAGGATATAATCACTCTCTAGCTCACATGTGTTTCAATTATATCTCTATATCTTTATACTTCAGAGTCAATTTTTGTGATGAGTAACGACTCGTTCAGACTTAGAAAGAAAGAGTTGTGTTTTTTTAGCAATTTACAAACAAAAGAGAGAGACGGATAGCTATTGCATGTTTGTAATAAAAGAGCCGACGATATAAAGGATACATATGTAGTCTTAGCTGCCTTATTCTCTCTTTGAGCCGTGCTGAGCTAAATGAGTTAAAGATATAAAAGAGTGATCGAAAAGATATAAATCACTCTTTTCTTGTTAGGGCCATTTTGCCTATCTCTACTATAAACGTTTATTGGAATAATTGGGACATACCATGCGGCGTGGAGTTCATAATTAAACACGATATATTAAAGGTATTTAAATATTTAAGTTGTCACAAACGTACTTAACAACTAACTTAACTTTTGCTACCGTACTTTTACCCAAATTATTTAAGTTTTTGGCCCGTGCAAGCTGTTGCTAAAGCGACAATGCAAATCTTATAATACAATATATTTATATAAAATTACTTTTAGAACGCTTATATTTGTGTGTACATATCGAGATATGGTCAACTACATATACCTAATGTCAACTAAACTGTCATAACTAATTAATTTATTCATTACACTTCTGTATGCTGTAAAGCGCTTAATTGAAAACAGAATACGAAATGAACTATACGCCGTTAGTACAAAATCAATAGGGCGTATATAAGTTGTGTACATATCCTGACTAGCGTCCTACTGTAAATTAGACATAGTTTGAAGTCTCTAAATTCTTTGGAGCCCTACATAGAAGCATAGTGTTTCACTCAGATGAAATAAGGGATCTCAAAGAATATGCAGCTTTTAACAATTAAGTCCATCACCGGGTTTAAAAAATAATAAATTTTCATTAAGCATATAAATTTTTAGTAGAAAATTCATATATATTTTTTTATAATATATGGGACTCTTTAACACACGGTCGTCTGTCCCCAAAGTAAGTAGCTTAATACTTCTGTTATGGCTGATATATAACTAGTAAATACATACGTACTAGCATTTACCCGCAATTTCGTTTACGTGGATTGTAGAGAGAGTAATAAGTTGGAATAAACCAGTAGCTTCTGTTACTCTCCAACCTTCGCAAATTTTTAAACAAAGTGTGATAGATTGATAGAATTTGATAGATTGAATAGATGGCGCTTTTCAATGTCCTCCTATTCCTGTAGAATTAACAGGATTTCTATAGCCTATGTGTTACTCCTGTGTATAAGGAATAATTGTGGCAAATTCCATCGATATTAGTCCAGCGGATTCGCGATGAAATACATTCATATTCACAAACTTTCGCATTTATAATATTAGTAGGGTGGGATATAGGTTTAAATACACAGTTAAATACAATTATACATGCAGAATAAAAGGACCAACAACTTGTTTATGAAAAATGTTGGCCCTCGGCGAGAATCTAGCCCGCAACCCGCGGACTCTAACTCAAGGTCACTGCCAACTGTAAAAACGGGCCAGTCGATAGTATATACAGTCATAAATGCTGACATTCAGTAAAAATCGCACGCTTAGACCAATAGGCCAGATAATGATACTGTTGCATAATAAGGGTTCTTATGACGTTATGTATAACGTAATATAAAGTTATGTACAGTTTCATACACTACTTTATCTACTCTCATACTATAATACGTAAAACAATATTAATAAAAACCAAAATATTACAAATATTAATACAAATATTGAAAAGATTTTTAAATGTCAAATGTTAGCGCCAAGGCGCAAACATCGATTGCGCCTGCGTGTTACGTCGTCGCGGACTAATTCATTGAAACCTTTTTTTAAGGTAGAGGTTCAACCTCCGTGGTCCAGCTGGAGGTTGTATAGGTGTATTGTTATGATTAAAAATTTATATTATAATACAGGTGTCATTACAAGATAGGTATCGTAATAAAACTTTTTAATTTTTTATTTTTGGCCTGTACGTAATGTTTGTTGTAAGAATTTTGGTTTCAGTTTTATAATCTTTGTATTATAGTATCAGAGTAGTTAAAAAAAATTAATAGTAGCGTCATCTAACTAATTTCTAAAAATATGATCTTATTTGCATATAAACGCATTTTGCGTACGTTTGTAAACAACGTACCGTTATAACTGAGTCAGTCATAACTCATAATTAATTAGTCCATTACACTTCTGTGTGCTGTAAAGCGCTTAATTGAAAACAGAATACGAAATGAACAATACGATATTAGCTCGGCATACAATCAACAGGGCGTTTATACGTGAACTAGATGACATGAGCGCCACAGTAACATATTAACCACAATTGATCGTTGCTGAGGCAAACTACGCACCGTAATTAAAATTTATTATGGTTGCATGAAAAATATATTGAATCCTATTATCCTATCTTATCCTATTTCCTACTAATATTATAAATACGAAAGTTTGTGAGTATGGATGGCTGTTTGTTACTCTCACGACGAATCCGCTGAACCAATGTCGATAAAATTTGGCACAATTATTCTTTATACTAAATCCTGTTAATTCTACATGAATAGAATGACATTGAAAAGCGCCATCTATTATCAACCTATCACGCGACAATAGTAGACGCAAACGAAGTTGCGGGTAAAAGGTAGTAAATTATATAAACAAGCAGCAATATTACATTACTCTGCATAGTTACTAAGTCTATAAAAAATTTAAAAATATACAAGTTCAATCTATTAAAATTACTTATCTGATTATAAATAATGCCCACGTATAATATTCCAAGAACTCTTCCAATTAAAATTATAACTCGACATTTGGAAATCAAAATTTTGAATATAGTATAATATAATAACTTCCAATTTTAAGAATGACTGCACCCTGAGAGTCGGATTCCTTGTTCACAACAATTTGGTCCTTGAGGGCGAAATCGAACTTGCGAGCCATTGATTTAAAGTCCACTGCATTTCCGACTGTACTACACGAGTATTAAATAATGATATCAAGTAGGTATTATCTATACTAATTATAAAGCTGAAGAGTTTAGTCTTTGAGTGTAAGATAGTTTATTTATCGAGAAAGGCTATAGGCTGTATACTATCACGCGAAGATAAATAGAAGAGCAGCAATGAAAAATACTACGAAAACGGCAAAATTTAAATTTTTCCTTGCGTGCGATTAAGTACGCAGTGAAAGTTATTAAAAAATCATGTATTACAAAATTGTTCCTCTCTAAAAGTTCTAAATAAAAATCCACGACAGCATTTGTCTAGCTTTTATTGTTAACCCACTTTAATGATTCTTATGGTTATCAAAATATTATATTACGGTTTTAATCTTACCACGCGAGCATAGCCGCTGACAATTGCTAGTAATACATATTGTAACCATGCAAAACGATCTAAATTCGCATCTCTAATTTGGTCGATTTGTATCGTAGTTTGGAACTGGCACATCGGTCGATCCTAGTAAATTGTTCGGCGCACAATTAGTGTTGCTTCATCCTTTACATCGTACGTTCTACGTCACGTTTAGTGGCTCATTTCGACATTGCTAACAAAGGGTTGGAGTCAATTAGCCATCGAAAACACTGCGACGATATTTAGACACAGGGCGGGTACTATTTGTCATTAACTTGGGGAATGAGGCGACGGAAACACGGGTGCGGTCCGAGGACATTTAGAACATATATTTCCAATTAATGTCTGTGTATTTTGCTATTACCACAAGATCAAAAGTATAAAAATCGGCAATGTTTATTCATTATAAGCAATTAACTGTTCACGCCGTGTCATATCCGGTTGAATATAATAGTACCACCCTCATTTCTTACCGAGGTGTCGTAAAAGGCGACTAAGGTTAGTCGACCCGCCGTGTGGTATCCGGTTGAGGAAAAAAAGACCACCTTCTTTCTTACCGAGGAGTCGTAAAATACGACTAAAGTAAGTTGACGTCAGGCAGGCGGTCGGACGTAAAATACGTAGCCAAATCATATGACAACAAATTCGTAACATGTTATGCCTATCCCACTTAGAGTGGGATAAGGGCAGGAGGATGATGAAGCAATTAACCGTTCCTTACTCAAAACTTGTCTGATAAGGGTACAAATACTGTTACGCTCGAATTGGCTACTCGATATAGAAAGCCTACTATACTGTTGAGGATTATTTAGACGACAAATAAGCGTGGATATAAATATTGTTCGACCCTGTACAAGATAGAAACATTAAATGTAACTAGCATTAAGAATTATATTTTTTTAAAAAGAGCAACCGCCGAGTTTCTTGCTGGCTCTTCTCGGTAGGAACAGCTTTCCGAACCAGCAGTAGAGTTGACGATTCAAAAGCACTTGTTTACAAGTTTATTTGAATAAAGAATATTTTGAATTTGAATTTGAATTTGAATTTGATAATAAAAACTCTAGACGATATCAGTATAAGACAGTGTACATCGTTTGCAGAATCAAGTTTTATTATCTTTAATATTTAAATGAGTTAATCTTGTATCGGCTTGTATAATCTTGTATAAGGGACTTAGGTAAGATGTCGTCAAGCAGACTGCCGGTCTTGGCTAAATCATGTTACAACATGGTTGATACATGTTGTGCCGACCCGACAAAGAGTGGGATAAAGAATGATGATTATTATAAAAAAACTATTACTTAAGCTTATTACTTATTACAATACAGTAAAATCTTTTACTTATTTACAAAGTCTTTGAAATTTATGAAGTCTCGCTGAATATTGAATTCCTTGTAGCTATTATCTAAAGAGCGTATTATTTTCTTAACAATAATGAAATAATATCATAATGGAGCTTTTAGACAATTTGAAGGTACTTTTATCTTCACAATAAGTGCGAAGCTTCAAAATTTCGGGCTTTTGTGACAAAAACAAAAGTCGACGTTAAAATTAGAAACAAATAATTAATGAATCAAAAGAAAAGTTTGTAATAAACCTTTAAGTATAACGAGCGTGATTATGTTAACTTTATTTAAATATTATTGTATATTAAGCTCATTATTATGACACGTCAAACCTTTTGTGTCGCTACTTTAATGTAACTAAGTAATAATTTATAGAATGAGGCGTTATTTTTTTACACGTTCACAATCACAAACTGAACAATCATTTTGCCTCGCAACCGAGGTACCGGTATTGGGTATGAAAACGGAAAATCCACTCTACATTTAGCATTATATATAGTATTTGGTTGACCGAGAGTTGCTCGGTAACTTTTTACAAAATAAAAATAAAGAAACTTCACAAAAATAATAGGGTAGGTAGGGCTCGATTCTAGGTATTTTCATTTCTCGCGACCACCCGAATAAGTTGAGATGACTTGTCAATTAACGGCAAATTTTTTTTTAATAATATATAATATAATATTATATATTATAAAAAATTAGAATATTAATTTTTTTTTATGCCCAAAAACAGGGATAAAACGAATTTATTTGAATAAAACCTAGCTAGATTGATTTTTCTCCCCCAAAACCTACTGCATTTTTAAAATTTTCAACGAATTTCGGGAAAATTGATGAAGCCGGTTCCGAGATTCTGAAAATATTTATATATATAGATACAAGATTTACACATTTAATTATTTTTACTTTATCGCAGATTTTATCAAAATAATTTTATTATTAATTTGTATTATGGATCTCCACAAAGTAACGCCTAATCTATAATATACATATATTTCTTTCTTTGAGTAAAGACAGAAGTATATGTATATAATTTTTTCCTCCTTTTGTTACTCAAAGGATGACTGGAAGAGATCCCTTTTTAAAGATAAGTCCTCCTTTGTACATGTGCTATTTTTTTTTTCTTTCTCTTTAACAAATTATAGGTCTAAAAGCTGTGTCTTTTTATAGCTCTTTATAGAACGCTCAAACAGAAGTCTGTTTCATATTGTTCCAAAAATATAAAGGTGAGTAAGATGGATGCCGGAAAATAATGATATCTTAGCACGTTTGAGAAACGAGGACACTTAATGTAGGTGTTCCCGTTTACAATAGTTACCATCTATAACTGTAGCAATATTCAGACACATAACTTTCAAATACTAAAATAATTTGAATCCTTTTATATAAAATATGGTACCTAGGTGACCGAGCCTTGGTCGATATTTTTTTTTAATAAAAAAATGCATACAAATTGCAATTAAAAATATTGTAAAAAAGTTTTTATCTGCGATCGAACCCAGTATTCTGAACTCGCGACCACCCGTTACTCAATTTAGCTATCATAATTTGACAATTGAAAGCGTAATTATCCTTTGCTTTCTCTTAAAATTAAATCATTTTTTTAGGTGGGATTAATTCAACCAGATTAATTCATTTAAATATATAAAATAAAGTATAAATAAATATAATAAAGTATAAATAAATATATGACACACGATCTTGTGCTATGGGTGACAGGCAACTGGTAACTTTTACATACATACTCGTATCATCATTCTAATGCTCTTATCCCACCTTAGTGGGGTCAGCACAACATGTACCTATTAAACGTGTCGTTACTTGATTTGGCTAGTTATTTTACAACCAGCCGTCTGCCTGACGTCAAGTTCCCTTTTACGTTACTTAGGTGAGAAATAAGGGTGGTGCTACTCAGGCGGATACCACAAGGTAAAAATTTAATGTACATATAATATACAGATTGAATTTAATACTTAAATACATCCAGTCTTGAAGAACCAACAAATTATTTTTAGAAAATGTTAATCCTCGGCGAAAATCGACCCGCGATCTGGTGAGGTTTACTGCCACCTAAGCCAACGAAGAAAAAGTACATATGTATATATAACATATAATAAAATAAGTTTTCATTAATAGATATTTTATAGAAATCTATTATGTATTCTCTTATTTAAAGAAATCATTGAAGAAATCGCGAGGAATTAATATTCACGCTTAAATATATTATTATTCAGGCAGTTGAGACTGTAAATTAACATACAGTTTGTGCTATGTATTTACAAACTCAGAATTCATTCCCAAACTACAATTCGATTTAACTTTAAATCAAAGTTAAATGGAATTGTAGCGTTAGCGTTGTCTAAATAGTGGTCGTAGTCGTTGTTATCCTTTAATGTATCACAATATATTATAGCCATCAACATTATACCCCGGTTAATTGCCACTTCAGATGACAAAAGGGCTGGCTCCTTTTTCGCACAAAGAATCAGCTTAGTGACTCAGCGCGGAAACGCTGCCAGCATTCTTGGGACCTTTCCACGTGGGCATGATCTGTATAGTGTGTAAGGAATTTAAGATAGATATAACTTGTACATTTTTGTTCTTCTTCTTCTTCTTCTTCAACCGATGGACGTCCACTGCTGGACAAAGGCCTCTTCATGGGATCTCCAGAACACACGAGTTTGTGCCGCTTGTATCCAGCGGCTCCCCGCAACCCTTTTGAGGTCGTCTGTCCATCTGGTAGGGGGTCTTCCAACACTGCGCTTTCCGGTGCGGAGTCGCCATTCCAACACTTTTTTCTCAAAGTGTTGGAATGGCGACATTTTTGTTGACATAACATAATTTGTAATTTGTAAAAATATGATATGGAACACTTAACGTGGGTTTGTAAGGAGATACTTAACCGACATATTATAACACATATTTAATACATGACTAATATCACAACGGGTCAGTAACGAACCAGTGAGAGAGTAAACAATACTAACATCAACAAGTTCCAATTCAAAATATTCTTTATTCAAATTTACTTGTAAACAAGTGATCTTGAATCGACAACTCTACTGCTGGTTCGGAAAGCTGTTCCTACCGAGAAGAGCCAGCAAGAAACTCGGCGGTTGCTCTTTTAAAAATTATAATTCTTATCACTAGTCACGTTTAGTCAGTACTGTCTTGTACAGAGTCGAAGAGTAGGTATATCCACGCATTCTTATCATCTAAGTAATTGTCAATAGTACAGTAGGCTTTCTATATTAGCCTTATATTAATAGTGTTTTTAAATTGTTGTAATGGTAAAGCTAAAATTGAGTGCGGAATGTTATTATAGAATATTATACCAAAACACACAAATGACTTTCGTACTTTTGCAAGTCGCAAAGCAGGAGCCGCAAGCTTATGTCGGTTCCTAGAAACCGAAAAACAAACACTAACCAAGACTTAGATGTTAGGTCACCTAATAGCCGTGCGATTCTGCGTTAAAAACGAGACTGACTTCAATATGTAACCTTCACTATTAAAAAAAAACTATATTACTCAATCAAGAAACACAAATGACCTTCGAATATTTCTAATGCCGGCACATATTAACGCAAAGTATAATTAAGGATTTATAGTAAATTATAAAACCGCGCAATATAACAGAAGGTGTTTTGAGTAAAGTACAAATATAACAAAATGGCTACACAAACTTTTATTTTTTTTACAGTTTCTAAAATTTCGCGTTTCGTACTTATTATTATACTAATACTGGTCACATCATGATGAAATCAAGGTACTTTTGTACGAGTCGTCAGATTTTTTTTATAAAATAAAAATATGTATCAAAACAAGCAACTCATAAAAATACTGTAATAAATAACATGTTCAACACAACGAGAGCATAGTAAGTAGCCAGTAACATCTGAATATAGATTAAATAATTTTCTTTATTAGAATCGTTTCATTTTTTCCACTGTGAATAATATATTTTATAAAATTGTATCATGGTTGAGAAATTCAGCATCATTGGGTTCAGTAGTCATAATTTTTTTGAGTTTATTACACCTTAATATAAATTCCTATTCGTAGTTATACAAATATTGTAAATAAGCAAATCTTTCTTTCTTTATGGTAAGCTTTCTTGGCTATGCTAATATTGGCGGAATTTATTACAATCAAACTTTATATTTTATATTATAGTAATCAAAGTAAATCTATAGATTTAACATATAGGAGAAATATATCAATGTCAATGTTGAAAATAACGTTTTAATTAAGCAGTCACTTCATGCATATATTTATAATGCTTAAGCTTCCCAGAATTTGTTATACTTTTTTACTCGACAATTTTGATGAATAGAAAATAGTGTTTAAACTTGTGTTTAATACTCAACTAATACCGATGGGAACCCAAAAGTGTAAATTTCACATATAAGGTTGCGAGCGCAGATGTCTGGATTAAATCAGTTACAACTTTAAGACGCGTTACCAACAAACATGGATTGGATTATGGTGGCATTGTAAAATTTTGTCGTTTTCATATTTGTTTCTAAGTATTTTGAAATGCGGCACTTGAAAAGTTTTTCGAAGTAATGTTTTATATATTTTTTTTTGTTATTCTTCAGAAAAACATTTAAATATCAGGATAATAATATTAAAAATCAAAGTAAAAGATTTTTTACTTTTTACATGTCCATAGAGTAATGGATCAATATGATTTTTATTATGTAGACAGAGGCGTAAAAGTGATTACTTCTTATTCTAGTAAAAAAGTATACGTAGACAAATTTGAGGGGAAAGGCAAGGTGTATTATATGATGTATGTATGATAATAAAAGTATTAAATATTCTGTATGTACATATTAAAAATATTTCAACGAATAACAGATAGAGGTATAAAAAATGTAATAATTGATAGCATTACGAACAATCACTGCGATTACTTTCATCAAGAGTTGGAGTTTCAATTCCCTTCCCGTTTATGCTAAATGAAATTTATTTTCTACAGTATTACATTAACAACTTAAATTTAAGACGTCTGATACTTTTTCATGGTATAAAAATCACACAGACACTTTCGGGAAAAGGATATTAATAAATATATATTAATTGTTACATTTGTTTTACGGAACCCTAACATAAAATATAATCTCTTATCCGAATACAGTCCTTATTCTTAGAGACGCAAATTCCGAGCACGTTTTAAGTCATTACACATCATTTGATTATTTCGCCGCCCATTGGGAAACATGAAACAAGACACGATATGAATACAAGACAGAAAAGAATATTACATCGTCGAATTGACTACGAATTATTTTGGATTTGGTTGGTAAAAAAAAATTGTTGTGTACTAGGAATGATTTAGTATGGCATTTCGTGAAGGCTTCTGATGCGTCAATTGTTGTATTGTAAAAATAATCATTGTCTCTTAATATTGTTACGTCAAGTGACACTCATTGTTAATATTTATTAATATTTTATAATATTTATCTACATAAATGGTATGTGCTTGTGATGCTGAGTTATATCTGCAATTTTAGTTCTTCTACGGTTCTCCTCATTCCTAATTGGTGTTCCATGTATAGTTCGCTCCACCACAGAGTAAACAATAGTAAGAAGAAAAAATTGGCGTTGGTGGTGTTGAGCCGTCAACGCTGATAGATCCAAAACGTATGGACAGATAACCTCAACAAAGTCTACGTTTTTATATTAAACATCACTACATATCGGCTGAAAAAAATTGTATCTAGGCCTTATGCTAGTAAATATAAAACCATAAGCACGAAGATAGTATCGATAAAATATTAAATACAACATTCATATAAATTTTAACATTATGAAATGAAAAGGTTAAGCTGGCTTTACTTATTAAGCTTCTTAGCAGCACTAAGTTTCAATAATATAATTCGTACTTTCTTTAAAACCTTTACTTTTCCTTGCTTTGTTAAAAGCTTTACATTAACTCCGCTTGTTTAATATTAAGATTAAAACCTTTGTATATAAAAGAGCATGTTTGATTCGAAGCTAGTTTATGTAAGCTTATTAAGTTCATGTAGATTGAAAAGCTCAAATGTAAGTATAGATCTCAATGCAATTGAATGATTAACAGTAGAAAATCTTATCGTTTATTAGGAGAACAATAATTTTGCCAACAATGAGTGACGAATTTAGTAAATATTGACAAAAAGTCGCATTAAACTAATAGCAGTCCCTGATTAAACAGGTGAAATACTAGGTCAAACAAAGGCTGTTCAATTTGACCTCCGCACTAAGTATTTAGATTAATAGTCACTGCGGAGGTAAGGTCAAATTGCCCCATTTGTAGGAGAATTCTGTAATCATAGAATGCCCAATGTTAAAAGCTAACATCAATCAGTATCTAATAGACCATTTTTATCTATATATTGATTCATTGTACCGTATCTTGTGAATCTTTTGTGCCTACATAAGTGCGTATATAATGCGGCTGTTGTCATTAATAAGAACATCAATAGGACTTATATTACGTCATTGTATAAACAATTATTCATATTCTTATTTGATGACTCCTTTTTCGCACAAAGAATCTAATGATACCTGATACATGCAGAATTCGTAAAAACTCATGCACTACCTACCACTAATAACACAACAGTACACAAGCACTGCACACATTCACTACCAAAATCTTAACATTTCTTTCACCCCGTAACCAAAGCATCGTTAGGAGATAGACTGCAGGGCAAAATCGTAAATAAAAAAAATCGCTTTGCAATTTTGTTTTCAAGTCTTAATGCACTTATACCAAAGTAATAATAAAATTATTTTGCTATAATCCGCGAAGAAGAAGAAGGATATTGGTCTTATACCACTTTTCTTTATAATCTGACTAGCTTTTACCCGCAACTTCGTTTGCGTCAACTGTCATCCTATTCCTAAAGAATTAACAGGTTTCCCATATGATACCCCGGTATTTAAGGAATGGTTGTGGCAAATTTTATCGATATTGGTTCAGCGGATTCGCCGTGAAAGAGTAACAAACATACATCTATACTCACAAACTTTCGCATTTATAATATTAGTAGGATAGAATAGGATTAAAACGTTCCTAATTATCTTTCAGACAATTTCAACAATGTAAAGACAATGGGATCGCAGTTAAATTGTGTTAACTTTTATCTCATGCAATATACATGACATTATATACCACAATCCTATGAAGCATTAAACTTTCAGTTCAATACAAGTTAAACAATGCAGCGGCCCTCCAATGTAACAATAGCGGAGTTAACTTGTAAGACTGTTTTATATTAGCACCTTTGTTGGCAGCGGCTATTATACAGGTTGAACGTTATACCTCTTGCATAATAGTTATCTTTAGTGACCGTGTTGTATTAGTTATTATAATTGTAAAGTTGCCAAACCTAATATTAATATTGTCGCCAGCTTTTACTGATACTTAACTACAGCTGTATTTCTTGTCATCATTTATGACATTTGGCATAATTTTCATAGTATTTAAAATAAATTCGTAATCGAAGATGAATTCCGATAAAAGTTACTTAAGGGTGGACAAAATTATATATACTTTCTTATTGGAAAGGACATGTAATAGAAGAGGAAGGATATTAAATATTTCAAAGAGATAGACAGAAATGTATTAAATTTTTTTTAAACAAGGCACGAAATAACGTATAAGTTTGATTTAATAATGTATAAGTTTGATTGCATTTTGTTACTATATAATGCTATATCGATATACAAAGTTTTTAAAGAGATGTGCAATAAACTTCTTGTTACAAATTAACAATTATATTTAAGCAGCTTTAATTTGTCAAACTTATTTTGTAATTTTATTATTTTATTATTATTTATATATTTATATTATTATTATATTATTTGTATTTTATTTTAAATGATTAAATTTTGTTTGTCTTAACGACATCAGGGCATCAGCGAGAATAGGAGCATTGTCGAATGTGTAATATGAAAAGCACTTTGCACATGCTGACCTAGTATTTATTTTCATAAAAAAGATATCGTCATTTACGTCGTTTGTATTTATTCAAATTTATAATTAAATTTATATTTTTCACCTTTTTAACATTATTATAAAGATATTTACAGTATTTTTATAGAAAAACAGAAACCACGAGATGTTGTACTGTTCGTATTAGGAAAACAGTACAAGCTCCCTTGTATTCTTAGAGACTAATAGTTGAAAGCATTCATTACAAATTTAATTGTACATAGTGAGTGTGCTGACGTCTTTGTGCGCATTAAATATTTAAAGAAAGAACAATAACGTGGAGGGAGTGACTGCATCATTTTAAGTTATACGGGATAAAACATTCTTTAAAATACTTGAATAACTTCCATTTTCATATGCAATTTTATTAATGTAAGCTTACAAATTCAGCAAACAGTTACTTGAAATATTACTAAGCAGATTCTTGCAGACAACTACAGGCTATCCATTGTGAGGAATGTAAGATTAAAAAATATCTCTTTATCTTTATCATTTTGACGAACTCTGAGTGGTAGATATATACTCGTATGTGAATGACTTGATAAGTTAAAATTTAACCGAATCAAATTCAGTGTTGTATATGTTGTTTTGTTTAAAGTTTAAGGTGATTTTGACCCCATGACTAAACAAACAATATCGATCGAAACAGTACCATCAAGCGATTAGTAATGAAGTGCGATGACGCGTGGAAATTATCTAGCGTCTCCGTTTACGAATATTCATTACGATAGTTTAGTACATTCTTCAACTTGAACTACATAATTTATAATAAACAATCGACTGTCATCATTCTCCTGCCATTATCCCACTCTTAGTGGGGTCGCCACAACATATTTTAAATATGTTGTCACGCGCTTTGCGAATGTTTCGATTATGAGGCATAACCATCGTTGAGATTGTCATAGTGAATGTGTGTAATAGCAAAATATTTATGAAATTATTGTTATGAATAAAACTTATTTTAATAATAAATGCCGCTCTTAATTAAAACTTGTGAAACTGTCTCCTCCGTTCTGAGTAACTCCGTTCTAAGACAACTTATAAAACTGTCAAAAATTTTAACATTTACTTACAGGTGGGATTTAATTTTTGAATTTTTTGCATTGAATAAATTAGTTCGGGTAATATCAAATATATTGACTATATATACATTCTGTGAATTGGCTATGTAGATTGGAAAATAATAAGTAATAAAGTAAAAAATTAGCAAGCTAAAAAGTAGCTTCTGCTATTCCTAGAGCGATCTCCATAACTATAGTCAAATCAATCTGTTAGCTATTTCGGATGAACGAAAGGACAAAAAAACGAATAAATTTTCACTTTTATAATATAAGTGTAGATGGTCGCTTTATATTTATGTTATTATATGTGTAATAAGTAAGAGCAGATCTAATATGGTTTTTAATACTCATGTATCACTAAAATATTATTTAGAAAAGTCGAAAGGGTAAAATTACCCATCAAAATTATATTATACTAGTTGTGCCAGCAGCTTCGCTTGCAAGGAAAGCAGTGTGTCAAAATTGTTTTCTTTAATTTAAATTTTGGACATTAAATTAATTATCGTGAGTTAATTATAAGATATTTTTGAATAAATTTTACCGTTTACTTAGCACACGCAAGGAAAGCTTTAAATTTTGCTGTTTTCGGAATATTTTTTATTGCAGCTCCTCTTCTATTCATTAAGCGTGATGTTATATAGTCTATAACCTTTCTCGATAAATGGAGTGTCTTATACTGAAAGATTTTTTCAAATCAGTTCAGTAGTTCCTGAGTTTAACGCATTCAAATAATCGAACAAACAAACTCTTCAGCCTTTTATATATTAGTGTAGAAGTGTAGATGGTCGTATTATATCTATGCTAAGTGGATAAGTAATAGCAACTCTAATATGATTTATAGTACTCATGTATCGCTAAAACATCATTTAGAAGAGTCAAAGGGGTAAAACCATCAAAATTATATTATACAAGAGTCGTAATTTTACAAAACTCAAGACAATTCATTAAAACTTACTACTGGTATCTTGAATGTTATCAAATTTAACATAAACTTTAAGATAACAGAAACAAAATAGCGGAAATCCTTTCTTAGACTGTTATCAACGACCATTATTATCTTAAATCAAAAAACCCGGGTTATACTGTTTCTTTTACAAGAAATAAATAACGAGGCAGGTGAAGTAATTTAAAAGTTACCTTGGAATAATCTCGAATTGGATTTTGGTCACCGGCCGAGATCAAATTATAGAAAATTCCATGAGCGACATTTAAATATCTTTTGTTCCTTTGATTTTACTCAAAATATTTGCTGAGGTATCTTAATCAATAAATGAGACAAAGTTTTTGGAATATGTAATTACTATTGAAGTTGTGAGACCGTATGCATTTTTGGAAAAGAACATGGGTTCAAACCCCAGGCACCAAAAATTTGATAATGGATATTTGCAATTTATCACGTGGTTTGCAGTGCAGGATGACATCGTGAGAAGTAAATAGCGGCCAGTTCCTATCCCACTGCTGAGAATAGGCCTCTTTTCTTCATTTTTTGGAAAGAAGGTTTGGAGCTAAGAGCTACCACGCTGCTCCAATGCGGATTGGAAGGTTACACATATCCCCAGAATTCTCTAGTGATATGCAGGTTTCCTCACGATGTTTTCTTTCATCGAAAAGCGTGTGATAAATTGTAATTATCAATTAGACACATAAGTTTTAACAGAAAAACTCATTAGTGTGTGCCTGGGTTTGAACCCGTGACCTCCTCGAAAGAGTCGCACAATGTTATGTATGGGCTACTACAGCTTACATCGTGAGTAAACCTCAATATCTCTAGAGATTTCTGGGGATATGTGCAACCTACCAATACAATACGCATTAGAGTAGTGTAGAAGGTCCAAGCATTATCAAAAACGGAGCAAAGAGGCCTATGCCAGTGAGATTGAGAGTGAGAGTAAGAGCCCGTCACATTAGTTACATTACCTAATAAAATATGTATTTCAAGTGTCAATTATTTCAATGTAATATACGATATAACGGCTGTAACGACAGCGTATCGGGGACATATTTTATAAGCATATTTGTTTGAGAACGAAATTAAATACGAGCACTCATTTCAGTTCCATCCATTTGCTTAATGGAGTTATGGCAAGGGGACTTCGTGCACGTTTCATCACACTAAAAGCAACGTACGGGAAATGCCTTCAGATTAATATATTTAATACAGTTTCTTGCATGTGACGTGCACACCTATAAGTAATTGCGACAACTCTACAATACACTTCGTTTATTGACATGTGTTACAAATCGTTAATAATTGTGATTTTCGATATTAATATATATTACTTTTTTTAGTATCAACTTGTAAGTTTAATATAGAAATTCTATCAAGCAAACATTATCATTGAGTCTTTGTTGATTAAACCATTTTTAATACGATATGACTTGAGTGTTTTAGTTTCAATATAATTATTAGTTAATCCATATTTACCTCGGTCTATAAATTAGTGGAATGTACAAAAAAAGTCATCATAAAAATTTATTATTACACTGCTGTTAAGCGCAAACCTTTCAAAATAATAGAAAAAATAACATAATTTGCTAAAACTATGTTATGTTTAATATCACAAATATTTAACACCAATACAAATTTACAATTACTTTTCTTTCCTATTTTATTTAGGAATTCCGGTAAGTTAACGTAAGTTTTTACGTTTCAAGGATACATATTCCTTTTTTAAATTATTTATATTAATATTTGCACTAAATATATTTTAGGTAGGAATATCTTTTCCCAAATTCCCTATTATATTATTCTCCCTGAAAAACATCCCAATTTGCCGTGTCACAGGCGGGAGAACAAATATGTTGTTGTTGGATCTATTTAATCGTAAATAACAAATGGGGGACCCAAAAGTTTGTGACTTCAACCTGTTTGCTAAGGTTTCTCATACTTGTTACAAGATTCATAATAACATCCACGAAATCACGGCTGTAAACTTGCTGCCTGCGTTATGTCAAAATTGTATGCAAATGAAATGAGATTGAACTTTGTTCGTTAGAATCAAATAACAAACAACGTCAAATTATATAAATCTCTTAATGATTAAGATTACCACCATCTGGTATCCGGCTGAGTAGAATAGACCACGCACATTTCTTACCGAGGTGTCGTAAATGGCGACTTAGGTAAGCTGCCATCAGGCAGGCGGCCGGTCCTAAAATTCCTAGCCAAATCATGTTACGACATGTTTATAAGGCATGTGATAAGGGTAGGAGAAAGATGGATCTTGAAAATCTTCACGTTTCCCATATACTCTTGCAGATAATATTTGGCTAAGGAAAATAGAATATTAATTTGAAGAAGTAACTGACATGTTCTTCTTCTTCTTCTTCTGGGAGTAGTGGCTTTGCAGGGCCAAAGGGCCCTTTATCACTTTGACCATTACTGATCTATTGTGATCGCCACTGACTACAGTTCGCTGCCAATGCAGGTGGTCTCCAGAAATTCTAGGATCTTCTTGGCAGCGAGATCTTTCACCTCTTTTGGGCGTAGACAATGCGACCCTAGGAGAGAGTATCGAATGTGAACCAGCGCAGGACAGTCGCACAGGATATGCATGGGTGTTTCCTCCGCCTCTAGGCAGAGTCTGCACGATCCTGTGTCTGACAGCTTCAGGTTTAACATGTGTTTATTTAGTCCACAGTGCCCTGTAAGCGCCCTTGCTAGTTTACTTAAATTGGTCCTACTAAGTGCTAAGATTTTACAAGTAGCTCTTTTGTTAAAGGTTTTCATTAGCGCTTTCGAGTGTTTTAATCCCGGACTATTTCTCCAGAGATTAAGTGTATGATAGAAGCAATAGGTTTCCAGAGTAAGCATGGCCAAACTTTTTGGAATTCCACAGGTTGGTTCCGGTCCCATCTGCGGTATTTTGGCAGCTGCTTTAGCAAGATCATCGGCTATTTCGTTGCCGGGAATTCTTGCGTGTCCTGGAACCCAACGTAGTATCACCCTGTTACCAGAGCCCAGGATGTTGAGTAAATTTTTGCAATTTTCAACCAGCCTCGACTTTGTAGTCTCTGTAGATAGAGCTGTTAGAGCCGCCTGGCTGTCTGAATGAATGTATATTGTGCGGTTAAGGTAGTTGCTCCGAAGCGGAGTTACAGCACATTCAATTATGGCATACGCCTCTGCTTGGAATATGGAGGTAAACTTGCCTAGATTTTGACGAATCATCTGTCTAGGCATTTCCCCATAAATACCGCATCCTACCTCATTTCCTGACTTGGAGCCATCAGTAAACCACTTAAGACTTCCAGATTTCCAAGTTACCTGGTTATGGAGCCAAGCATCTCGAATGGGTATTTCCACTGAGTATTTCCTGTGGAAAGTAAATTTGGGAACCATCATATCTGACGGCATGCCCAAAACTGGTATATTAAGTATTGTGTCTTGAAAAGATCTCAACACTTTAGACTGCCATGTCATCCTAGCCTGGTGGGTGATTCTGTACATGCTGACCCTTGCTTCCTTTTCGACATACAAGTGAAGCGGGGGCAGATTCAGCAGGGCATTCAGTGCAGCACCAGGTGAAGTAGACATGGCTCCGGTAACTAGGAGACAGGCTGTTCTTTGTAGGCCAGCTAATCTAGTTTGTATGGTTGTCTGCGTCGTTTTCGGTCGTCGCGACCAAGCCACTGACGCGTAAGAGACTATTGGTCTCACGATGGCAGTGTATAGCCACAGAGCAACTTTTGGTTTGAGTCCCCATCTGTTGCCCGCTAGCCGACCGCATGTATTTAACCCTTAATAGGGCAGAAGTGAAAATGACTGAATTTTTTTTTTTCATATCTTTATTTTTACTCTTATTTGGCGTCGTTTTAAGATTTATTATAAAAAAATAAAAATATATAATCAAAAGTACGCGAAAATCTGGTGGTAACCATTTTACCATTGCCTGTTTATGTTTTGGTCTTGGTGGTAATTATTTGACCTCAGTTCATTTATGTTAATGACGAATATGTACTAACGATACTACCGTACGAAACTTTTTCGTCTTCTAGATCAAAGTAAAAGCTTTTGAAGCGCGGAGTAGGACATAAAGCTCCGCTGCAGACATCGCACATAATTTCCGATCGTTTTTGAGTATTTTTCGAAATGCAAATGCGATTTTGCAATATAATAAGCAAGGTAATAACCTTCCCTTGGTCTTCTGGGTAATGCGGCAATGCGCAGTCCCCTTTTTGATTTCATTCGGTACTCCGAAATTTCTACCTTGTCTATTTCTTAAAATAATATGATTGATTCTTGTATGTCTGTGAATCCATTTATTAGACCACGGGTCAAGCGAAGTCTGAGATCTCGGCGAGTGTGAACCGTTTGCCTTTGAGTTTGTAAGTAGCCTAGATCCGCGTTGATTAACGCTGCATCAAACACTGCTGGGATTAGGCCTTCACTCTCCGTTTTTGGAGGGAAGACCTACCACGCTGCTCCAATACGGATTAATATGTTTCACAGATCTCCAGAATTCTCTAGAGATATGTAGGTTTCCTCACGATGTTTTACTTTACCGTAAAGCGTGTGGTGGGTTTCAATTATCAATTAGACACATCAATTTGAACAGAAAAACTCATAGGTACCTGCCCGGGTTTGAACCCGACCTCCTCGAAAAAGTCGCACGGGCCATCTGGGCCATCACAGCTTCTAGTACAGCGTATAGTATATAGTATATATAGACAATAGCAGTAGGGATTGTGATCGCCTTTCTGTGTGCATTTGACCGCACCGTATATACGGATTTTGTGTTGAGTGCTGTTGTCAAAACATTTACAAGTTCAGCGTCCTTCCACCGTATTGCAGAAACGGCTTCAGTTTTATATATGCACGCTTTGCAAATCGGTTTGCTTGATTTTTGGGCAGCAGTACGCATTGGCCCAAAAGTAGTTCACCTGAGACACTTTACCGTCGCCAGTTTCGATAGCGGAAAGATCATCTTCAAGAATACAGGCTATCAGATAGCGTACAACTATTAGATAGCGTATTTTTCTTAGACATGCTCCTAAAGTATTAAGTACATGAACGAGTAAAGGTAACTATATTACCACTAAATCAAACTATCTTGATGTAGCTGAGCAATGGTAACAGTTTTACCACCTAGTTTGCGATTTTTTTTTAATTAGTATGAGTTTCATTTCAAAAGTTATTTTACGAGTCATGCACGATCATAATAATCAATTATCCTACCAAATATCACAAAAGCATTTACCGGAATCTTAGTAGAACAAAATTTCATTTTTTTCGCGACGAACACTCCCGATTACGAAAGAAGGTCGTTATTTTTTTTTTGAATGTCGGTAGTAAGTAAACTTTTACAAATAGCTTAATTGCCAGTACTAAAAAAAGTTTAAGGAGTCTTCATGCATTAGAAATATTTAGTGTTTTAAATAGTACATAGAACGGCTTATGGTCTATGGTAAAAAATTTTAGGTGGTAAGCAATTGTCCCTTGCCCTATTAAGGGTTAAGGCCATTTTAGCCTTTTTCAGTATACCATCAACTTGTGAGTTCCAAGTTAGCTTTTGATCTAGGATAATTCCCAGGTACTTGACCTCGTTTGAAAATGGTATAATTTTTCCTTTCAACTGGGGCGGCCTAAGTGCTTCAAGCTTAGTTCGTCTAGTGAAAGGTACAATGACAGTTTTATCGGCATTAATGGAGAGATCGTTCTCTGTACACCATCTGTCAATTATTATCAGGGCTTTTTGTATAAGATACGATATATTGCTGAGGCTGCTGCCTCTCACCGTCACCTCCAAGTCCTCCGCATAGCCTTGGGTGTCAATGTGGAGGTCGTTCATCTTATACAATAATTCATCTACGGCTAAGGTCCAAAGCAAGGTTGAAAGTACGCCGCCCTGCGGGCAGACCCTTGTTGTATAAACCTCAGCTGCTATCTCGTTTAGCTCTAGTCTAGCTAATCTGTTAGTGAGCATCGATTCTTTCCAAGCAATTGTGGTTCCGTCTACCAGTTTCCTAGTAAGGCCCCGCACCAGCGTTCGGATAGGAGTGTTGTCGAAAGCCCCTTCAATATCAAGGAAGACCGTCAGGGCTATTTCCTTGTCCTCCAATGCCTTTTCCACCCTATCAATAAGGCATAGTAGGGCAGTTTCCGTAGAACGGCCTGTACAGTAGGCATGTTGGCTATTATGGATGGGTCTAAATATTATAACCTCATCCCTAATGTATCGATCAATTACCTTCTCCATAGTTTTAAGCAGGAAAGAGGAGAGGCTGATGGGTCTAAAGGATTTAGGAGAGGAATAGTCCTTCCTTCCAGCCTTCGGTATAAACACGACCTTAATTTTGGTCCAACGTTCCGGTATATATCCCCAGGCATAGCTGGTCCTGAAGATTTTTACCAGATGCGGTAATAAGATGTCCACACCTTTCTTGAGAAGAGTGGGTGTGATACCATCAAGCCCGCCACTTTTGTTGCCATTGAAAGAATCAATGGCCCACCTCACTATCTCGGGTCTTATAATTCTGGCGGCCTTTTTCCAGTCCTCATGACGAGGCCGGCACGGGGTACGCGCCAGGTTATTAGCAGCACTGTCATGTTACTAACATATAAATATATGTGCCCAGAGGAAATTATATAATCATAGTGTGAAAAACAGGTGAGTTATTAAATGTCTAAAACTAGTCTCAAACACAAAGGAAATTATATAATCACGAAGAATCATAATATAGATAATGACCTCAATCTCCTGTTGGACAACGCAGCATTGGTAGACTCATGGACTATAGATACGAGTATGTGACTAGACAACCTCAACCTTTGGACACAAGATCATATTCAAAAGACCTGTGTCCAGCAATGAACCATCATGGGATGAAAAGAAATAATTTTAGATAACTTTTACTTTCTAGTAATTTATTGTATTCATTCTACATGATCCAACTATCTCTTTGGATTCCACCTTTTCATCCTACTTTCCGTAAGCTACGGTAGAAGTCTACAATGCTATTACCTCACGAAGGAAAACCCCTTCTTTGTAACTAAGGTTAAGTTTGATTCCCTAGAGGCATATTATTAATTGTATACAAAAAAAAACAATCACTAAAATCCATTTTCCTTCCGCACATCACAATATAAATAGAAAGCATCAACAATGCTGTAACTTACAATAGGCATGGCCTTTGTCATGTTCACTTTTGTCAATTTTATATAATGCATGAATCCCATTTCTAAAGAATATAAAAATATAAAGTCATATTTATTCGGAGGTAAATAAAGTAGGCTATTTTTGGCTTACGGCTCTCTGTAAACGCTCTTTTATACAAACTCGTACGCCCACTTAATTCATATCCATTCTTAAATGTGAAAGCCGGTAAATTGTACTTATTTACTGGTCTCATATAAATAGGAAATGATGTAATACTCATTAATGAAAATAATTTTATTATAATATCATTATCACAATGCATATAAAAAATGGAACAGTTTATCTCCTCTCGATTGTTTGGCACCTAATGGCCTACATTAAATAAAATAAGAAGCAAACTTTTTAATAATATGCCTTGCCGATTACAAAAACTTTTAGTCTTTTGGTATTGGCACGTATATTAGGACTTTGACAATAAAATGATAAAAACTAGTTATTCTTCATTACGTCTACAAATCTAATACGTTACAATAGCTTGTGTAGTAATAGGAATTTATGTTACTGTACCAATTGTATTGAGCTTCAGAAACTACTAACCGCTCCATTAACTGTCTAATTATGTTGACGTAATCGGCTATATTATTTAAGTATAGCACTAAGTGTATTAAGATTATTTTTCTTATGATATACCCATGTGTAGTCAAAATGCAGGAGTTCATCGAATACTATTAAATATTAGTCGCAAGATATGTTTTTCGATTCTGTTCTGAAAATATAAAATTTTACCTTGTTAGACTCGATTTTTGTGTATTTACCATTTTACTCATACTACGAAGCTATTAGGAAACTATCACTATAACGAAAATAAGTTTTTTATATATGAATTGCTATCGAGTTGGTATGTTTTTCTTTGTTAAAAGCCGTGGTCCCATTAAAATTAACACCGTACTTAGATAAAAAGTTTTGTAGAGAACATCGTTTTTAGAAGAATTTTCTCGTTGGGTATTGCTAAACGTATACCTATTTAAACCTGCGGTTTACGGTCGATGGATAATGTAATAAAATACCGTTTTACTAAAAGCCTTAATATGTTAAACTTAAGAAAATTTCATAGAAATTTCTACGCTATTATTAAAGAGCACTATTATACTGTGATTTTACTCTCGTACCGAGTAGCCTATTACGATGTTCCAGAATTAAGTGCGCTTACAGGCGTCTTTGAGACACGAAGCGTAAAGTGATAAGTATTTTGGTATCGCATCTTGAAATGTTTGTAATTTTAATTATTATTTAAAAGTATGCTATAATTATAATCTACAGAGCAGAAAAATCTATGTTATCCTGATTATGAATTAAACTAGCCACTATGCGCATTTGTACATAAAATATTGTATCCAGCATAAATAAGGAAAAATAATTTATAGAATTAGGCGTTACTTTGCGAAGATCTATAATACAAAGTAAGTATATATACATAGTAAGTAAGCATATGTACATAGTATACATAAGTTATTTTCACTTTAAATACCTTAAATTATGTTGCTATAATCCGCGATAAAAAAGAAAAGTATTTTGCTATAATCCGTAATAAATTTTATTATTACATTTGAACAATAATTTGTTGAAAGTTTAGTGTTTAAAAAAAAAAGTAATATAAATAAAAGCATAATATAGCTAATACGATGGCATGAAAGCAGATATTAATTGGTTTAATAACTGTAAATAGTTCTTGGAAAGAGACTATGGATTAAAACTCAACGCTTTTTTTATAAGAACAAGTGGTTTCGTTCAAGAAAAAGTCTTCCTCTGTAGTGGGTATGTAGCTTTCTCTCGGCTTCGTTTGCCAGAACATTTTTATTCATTGCATATAATGAGCTGGCAATCCATATTCATGACGGCCCCCGTGTATAATTATCATGCTGCCCTAGAAACTTTTTATCTACACAGAGAGTCAGGTATGAATGTAAACCTAATTATTTCATTCTTTAATAAAAAGCTGAAAAGGGTTAAGAGGCTTTTATTTCTATACTCTGGAGCGAGTGGAGAGCGCACCAACAGAGATAAATAAAAGTTAGAAGTTGTCTTTACTTTGCTAATTAAAACAATATTAGCTGAACTTTGTTTTCGTTTTTTGAAAGACCCATAATATTATATAAAAGTCGGTAATAGTAAATTGAATTTATCAAAAAAAATAGCGGGCTACTGATTCATTCGTAATGATATACGGATATCAGAAATCAGACTACAGCGTGGTGATTATGGGCAAAACCTCTAATGGCAAGTACCACAATGGGATATCTAGGCAATAAAATTTAGCTCAGTTAATTGGAGATGCCTCGATCATATATGTATGTGTATTCGAATACCAATTACTTAATATTTAGTTCGTAGTGGTAGTCGTTTAGAAGTAAATAGTTCGTTCCATTTTGTTCCGCCAAGTTGGTCGTCTGTGAAATATGTCATAACACTTATTTTGCGGTATGCTGCAAACTGTTTGCAGATATATCAAACATTTAAACACATTTTCTGTGGTAAATGTCTAAGGTCATTAGTACGAAAGTGCACATCTGGTATTTATTATTATTGCTATAATACTAAATTTGATATTGTTTCACTTCTTTAATATCTAAGCATTGTTTTGTATAAAGTTTGCAAAGTTGACGTTACTGTAAATGTATTAATCGAAGTATTTGTTATTCTGGATCCTCCCTTTGTGAACTTAGTGAATACTTAAAATAATTGCAAAATGTTTTTTAAATTACCACCGAGCTTCGGCACTCAGACTCTCTTGTAAGCATACTTAATCTTTCAAGTGTCATAGACGGATACTTAAGTTCTTCGTAACTTAAATACTATTTTCTGTTTAAGTTGGGTATTTCTTGAATTCATGGAATAAATTAATGTAAAGAATAAGAATCTTTAGATCTTTGCAAAAGACTATTTGAAGTAAGAGTATTGAAACGTTATTTTATTACTTTCATGTTGTATTTGAAATAAAAAATTTTTGAAAACCACTCTTTGGTATTATATATATATTTTTTACTCATAATTATTAAGATCTTAATATGTTTATATGTATTCCGCAAATAATATCATTTGATTTGATGAATAACAGGCATGATGTACCAAAGTTTAGTTTAGTTTTCAAAAATCCTAACAATTTCCACATCCAAAATATTTCTACGTCAATGATTTGATTTAGGTAAGATTTAGATAAGATTTGATTTAGGCATGTGGATAGAATTTACTTTTAAGTAATTTGTAACACTTATCTTTAGTATACAGACATTAAGATTTAATTAAGTGGTGTAAACAATATGTAAATTTAAATATAAAAAATTATATATAATGCATTCTAGACCTAAGAAACAGCTGTGTTATGTTATTTGATTGTACTTAATTTAATTATAAATTTTCAATTACTTCGGTTAATTTATAAGTTAAATTAATCGAAAACAAAATACCTTTTTACATTACAGCTTCTTTTATGAAACAACTGATACCATATAAGTTATAAATAAAACTTCTTGTATCCAAAAACTTCTTGTCAAAAATATATTTCATATAGACATATTATTCAACCCTGAATAAGTTAATGTCAAACGGCGATAGTTTTATGTAGAAAAAAATCAAGTTTTTTTCAATAAAAATCAAAACATGCAGACAATCTGTAAACCATTTAAGTACAGATATTTCCCGGATTATACGTTTGTTAAAGGAACCATAATCATCTAAAGTTCATAATCTTAGAGGATTACCCAATGAGAAGTTTTGGAATAGTTTTGTACTTAAAGTTATCAACTATCATCAAAGGTGGAAAAGGTTAAACACACTTGTAAAAGAGCCTACTTTCGACATCACTAGTTAATGAGTAGCCCGAATTTATTATCCATAAAATATATTAAACCGTTCCTGTCCATGCTTAAAGTTCTTTGCGATTTTTTTCGATATTGGTACGTTAATTTATCAAGCTTGTTTCCAAGCTTCATAACTATAATGAGAAAGTAAAGTAGCTATTTCGGAAGGTTTTTTAAGATCATCACTTTCAATTGCACGATTTATAATAATTATCATATAAGAACACAAGTTTTTATAATAATGCCTTAAGTGTCTACTCCAAGAACTTATCTATTGAAGAATAGTAAGGTATTATGATAATTTTCGACGGAGCTGATAGTCGAGTAGTATAGTTAAATCGAACTTAGACTTGAATTGAAATTCGAGTGTTGTCTGTCGAAACAGAAGGCACAATAGCTTTCGATCTCCGTAATATCTTAGTTCTAAGGCGGACATGTGGTTAGTGGCTTTTGTAGATTTGCATTCTGTCTATTGTGTGATTGTCACAACAATTGTGTACATAGGTAACTCCTGGAAATATCCAAGAGTTACCTATGTACACAATTGTTGTGACAATCACACAATAGACTGAATAATCTAATAAGATTAAGAGAAATAACTTCAACAGTAACTTGAATTGCTATGAATTACTAAGAATGCTATTTAAATAACTATAGTAAATTAGGAAACAACATGTGATCATATTATATTTTAAAAAAAATTGGTTTTATCGAAATGTTATTTTCAAATCATAATTATAAAAATTAACTGTCATTTTATTAACAATTATCATGTAATGTGGTCATACGTGAGAAGATTTCGAGTTATTGAATTAATTTCATTATATATTGTTTCCTTTTTAAAGTATTTTATTTAGTGTACTTTTATATTAAAGTAAAAAAAAAAACACTTGTTTTTCTTGTAGTAATGTTTAAAGTTTTATCATAACGTTTTTGTATGCTTCGCCCGTTTCAATTCGAAACAAGACAGGTATAATAAATAACAAGAATCTGTCTTGCATGTTACTATACGACCTGCGATTTCAGGTTTATTATAGCAACGCTGGGAAAGTGAAATGAAATATTTGGACATAAACAGGATGACGTTAACGCAAAGTTCTACTTATCCATTTGTTATTTACGAGTCAAAAGCTACCTACTATAACAAATGTTTTTGATATTCATATAAAAATAGAGCAATATATTTTCAAGCTGTGTACGTAAGTACTGCGTTTTTAAAGCGTTTTATAAGATCATACTGAGTTTTTTAAGTTCATTTAGAACGAATGGATTAGAAATATGTTTCATTCTCTTATGAGACAATGTAACTAAGTCCAAGTCAACCGCCAAAGAAGACTGTTTTTTATGTCGTTGTTTGATCTTTTTTACGTCAAGATAGATCATTAAAATGATTTTTTTTGCGAAACGTATATCATAAAAGCGGTTTCCTTTTTTTTGAGGACTTCTATCCGTCCAGTCTATCTGCTACCTCTTCTTTAGGGGATTTGACGCTGCGTTCTTGGCGCAGGATTTCTATTGTAATACATTTCAAAACCCATAGGTTCTTTGAACTTAGTGCCCCATCTAATGCGTCTGCTTTAACACTTTCTATTTTTAAATTATCATCAGCAATACGTTCAGTTTGAAGAACTTTTTCTTTCGTTTTACGGTAAAGATGAATTTAATAATAGTGAAAGGGAAAACATATATTATATATAGATTATTAGCGATATCTGTAATCAGCTGATCCGTATCGAACAGCATCGTGGTTTTAAGTTTTGCAATCCTTTTCAAACTAGAGAAGATGATGCTTTGTCCCAGCACTAAGGCTTTAACAGACTGTTTTTTAACTTTCATATATTTTAAACATACATTTTACATCCTCCTGCCCTGATCCTACTCTAAGTTGGGTCGGCACAACATGTTATAAACATGTCACATGCTTTGCAGTAGCAAAATAAGTATATTTTACGACTGACCGTCTGCCAGACGACAACTTGCCTTAGTCGTATTGTACGACACCACGGTAAAGAGGGTCTATTCTACTCAATCGGATACCACCCTGCGGGTCAACTTACCTTATTCGCCTTCTACGACATCTAGGTAAGAAATAAGGGTGGTTTATTCTACTTTTATATATTTTTAAAGTAAAAATAAAATTACGCGATGGTCCCGTAAATTGGGATATGACGTGTATAAGGGTTACCCAAACGTCATAAATGTCTAAATACAACAATTTGTTTTATGACTCATAAAACGACAACAATGTATATTCGCACGGGTGTTCCTACGCTTATGAAATGGACACGCTAATCAAAATATTTTACGATCTGTTTTATGTTACTTATTTTGCTGCTGTTATCTCATTATGTTGATTTTTATATAAATATCTATATATAAAAATACTTGTTGACTTAATAATGAAAATCGAATCAATCACTATTATTAAAAATTCAGGCTGTTACTTTATTATGATGTGAAAGTGCATCCCATGTATCATATATATCGTCTTTATTCTCCTGCCCTTATTTCACTAATTGGGGTCGACACAACATGTTATAAACATGTTGATTCGGTTATTTATTTTATGAATTGGCTTAAGAACAGTATTCACTTATTTTTAAAATATCTAGAGTCTTCAAAATTTGACGTAGATTTTCTCTTGCACAAAGACAGCTTAAGCCCATTAAATATAAATTTGCTAGTTTATTGATTTGTATTGGTAATTTGCAACAAAGTTACAAAATCATTTAATTCAAATAAAGTGAAATAGCGATTTAAAAATAACGAGTAAACCATTACGATACGGATTTTAAATTTATTTGGTTTAGCGCATCAATAGCGTCCCGTAGTGTGGCAATCAGAAAATAAGTGGGAATTTCCGCGTCGTTTGATATAGCTCCGGGTGACTACTAAGAGCTCGCTTAAAGCGTCGGCCGTTGTGACATACTGCTATTAAGTCCTCATATGGTCTTTCAACTCATTTCTTACCGAGGTGTCGTAAAAGGCGACTAAGGTAAGTCCTTCTGCCGTATGGTATGCCGTATGGTAGAATAGACCACCCTCATTTCTTACCAAGGTGTTTTAAAAGGCGACTAGGCTAAGTTGACCCACCGTGTGGTATCCGGTTGAGTAAAATAGAACTTTCTTTCTTACCGTGGTGTCGTAAAATACAACTAAGGTAAGTTGATGTCAGGCAGGCGGCCATAAAATACGTAGTCAAATCAACAATTTCACAACATGTTTATAACATGTTGTGCCGACCCCACTTAGAGCGGGATAGGGGCGGGATGATGATGATAGCCTTTCAATATTATTGGAAGTTGGAACATAATCTCGATAGTGGTGAGTATTTGGTACATCAAAAATATTCCAGGTATTTAAGCATATTTATTAGGGGAACAGACCACATATTTAAATTCAAAACATCCTAACTCAAAAATGTATTATTATAGGCAATAGGATCGACTCCTCTCACAACTCTGCAGGAGTTTGCGAAATAAGCTGCAAGTTGCTTTTATACGCTTAATTTTAGTATGGTCAGTATTGTAAAATTAAAAAGCAATAATTTTTGAGTTAACTTGATAACGGAGTTAATGCTTACACATTTTGCATAATCCTTGGCGTGAAATATAAACAATATTTCAATCGAAATTTGATAAAGTATAATTTTTATACTATCGTAGTTTGTAAAGTTGTGATTATTTACAAAAACATCTCTTTTTCTTACTATTATTGTACATTTACTCAATCACCGAGACAGTGTAACACAAATAAATTCACTACTTCTTTTCTATTGTGTAGCATATACTTTTAAGAATAGTGTATCAAAAGAGTTCACCGCTTTTGTGGACAGTGTGTCACATGTAAAATATATAGATCGGTTGTTCAGTTTCTATTAATTATATGCTTCTGTATTGTTGTACTCGGACAGTAGAAATGGACTGAATTCAACAGAATTATTAATGGTTTTTAAAGTCTTGTTTTCGTTACACTGATCTGTTGTATCTTAGAGAACACAAAAACTAAATGTAAAGAATTAAACTATCATGAGTAGTATTCATAGTTAATGTATAGAAACCGGATATACTCACGTCTTATTCTATCGGGTTAGCCTGATTAGTTTCGCACCTATCCGGGGCACTTATACTCTTAGCATAAAATGTGAGTATAGCCGTTTTCTATACATTGACTAATAATAAGTTACTTTTATATAATGGCAACAAAATATGTTTATCTTATTGGGTGGATATACTTTACGACCGGTCGCCTGCCTGACGTCACCTTACCTTAATCGCCTTTTATGACACCTCGGTTAAAAATGGGGGTGTTATATGCTACTCAGTCGGATACCACACTGTGGGTCCACTATAACTTTTTGATTTATAATAAAAGAATAGAAAAATATAAATTTGATATATACTCGTAACTTTGAAGATATAAAAAACGGTCAAATGTAAGGCCAGGTTATCAATTTTTATACTCCTATTATTTTACATTAAAAAAATATGAAATTAGTTGTAATTTTTTACTTCCCTGAACACTGTTAAAGTAAAAACAGTCTAATTAAGTATGAATCTTATTTAATATTACGTAATAGGTATATTTAAAAAAATTTTCAAAGAAAGTCGTCGTGTAAATTTAATTTTGTCACGTTCATTAACAAGTTTCGAGTTTAAAAAGTCTCTTTCAAGTTTTAATGAAATTATTTTTCGATTTTATATCCAAGTGACTGAACTTCGGAAATGAAATTTTGCTTGCTATCATTATACGAGTATACACACAATTGTTATATATATCAAACAGTATAGCATGCATTATAGGAAATGTATATTTATTATGACCTTCAGTACCTAAAATTTTATCATCCTCCTGCCTCTAAGTAGGATCGGCACAACATGTTATTAACATGTTGTCACATGGTTTGGCTACATGTTTTACGACCAGCCGCTTGTCAACTTACCTTAGTCGTATTTTACGACACCTCGGTAAGAAAAAGGGTGGTCTATTTTTACTCAACCAGATACCATACGGTAAGTCAACTTACCTTAGTTGCCTTTTACGACACCTCGGTAAAAAATGAGACTGGTTTATTATACTCAGCCGAATACCACACGATATCTTTAGTACCTTAAACTCATAAATTATTAAATGCTGTTGCAATAATGGTATGTTTACGAATCAATTATCAACTACTTTGATTCTAAAGTAATAATAAAATTATTTTGCTATAATACGCGATCCGCTTCATCGCAGATTATAGTAAAATAATTTTATTATTACTTTTGTATTATGGATCTCCGCAAAGTAACGCCTAATTCTATAAATTACTTTGATTCAGCTTAATATATTAATCATGTGATACTTATTTTTAGAATTTATACTTTTTGACCAGTATTTTTAAAGTATTTCGGAATATTGGTGGTAGTTGACATACGTTTTACCACACAGAAATATAGTGTATTTCTGTTTTACGATCAAAGTCTAGTAACTGAAATGATTTGATATGTTTCTATTTGTATGTATAAATTAAGAGCCCTAACGAAGAAGAAAAAAAAAAAAAAAGATTTTCGAAACCGTAATCTTGGCTAACCCAAGGCATTTTATTAAAAGTTCTTATTTAATCTCGCAAGTTATAATTTTTGCGGAAAGACCACGTAAACTGGAAGATAAAAGAAACAAAACAGCGGAAAGCTTTTTCAGACTGTTATCAAAGGCCATTATCTTTTGGCCTGAAAAGTGGAATTATATTATGTTTCTTTTATGAGAAGTAAATAAGTTAGGAAAAGTGGAAACGCAATTTAAAAGTTGCCTTCGACTGTGTCCCGTTTTTAGGCTCTTTCTAGGTTAACGAAAATCTTAAATAACCGCATACATTATTGTTAATAAAGTAACATATTTTGTGATGATTAGGTTGTATATTATTTAGTCAAAGGCGCAAAGTTACTGTTGACCCATCTTGTGGTATACGGTTGAGAAAAATAAAATACCCTCTTTCTTACCTGTGTCGTAAAATACGACTAAGGTAAGCTTACCTGCCGTGTGGTATCTAGATGTACTCATCCCTCAGTAAGAAATGAGGGTGGTCTATTCTACTGAATAGACCACCCTCATTTCTTACTGAGGTGTCGTAAACGCGACTAAAGTAAGCTTACCATGTGCCATACTTAGCCAAATCATGTGACAGCATGTTTATTACATGTTTTTCCGATCCCACTTAGAGTGGGATATGGGCAGGAAGATGATGACTTAAATACAAATACACCCAGACTAGAAGAACCAACAAATCGTTTATAGAAAATGTTTGCTCTCGGCGGGAATCGAAGCCGCGACCCGCGAAGCCAAAGGCAGGGTCACTGATAACTGCGCCAGGGCAGTCAAGATAACTCGATATAAGTTCTTCTGAAGATCATCAGGTAGTAAGGTAAGTAAGAATCTTGCTATGCAATATATTATCTCACAATAGTTGTCTTTTATTTTGTGCGTTGTGCGTTATTTTGTGCGTTCAAGCACTCTTACAAACAAACGCTTGATGCTTGTGTGAGTATACATTCCGTATGTTGTTATCAATCATATAAAAGTGCAGAGCCGTGTGACTCAATTAAAAATAACGAGGGATGAAGTGTCGACTTAGATACTTTGTAAGATAAAAATGTGAATTAAATCATGTATTCGAAAAATATGAATATAGCATTTAAGCACTCATAAAATAATACTTATAAAGAATGAAATGTACGGTTATCTAGACGCTTCTATTTTAAGGAATATACACGCTGATTATTATCCGCCGTGTGGTATCCGGCTGAATAGAATAGTGCCACCCTCATTTCTTACCGAGGTGTCGTAAAAGGCGACTAAGGTAAGTCGACCCGCCGTGTGGTATCCGGCTGAGTAGAATAGACCAACCTCATTTCTTACCGAGGTGTCGTAAAAGGCGACTAAGGTAAGTTGACCCACCGTGTGGTATCCGGTTTAGTAGAATAGACCACCCTCTCTCTTACCGAGGTGTCGTAAAATACGACTGAGGTAAGTTGACGTCAGGCAGGCGGCCGGTCGTAAAATCGCAGCCAAATCATGTGACAGCATGTTTATAACATGTTGTGCCGACCCCACTTAGAGTGGGATAAGGGCAGGAAGATGATGATGACACGCTGATTATTATATTAAGTTTAATTTTTAAAATATTTTACCTAATAAAATAGCGTATATATATATATATATATATATATATATATATATATATATATATATATATATATATATATAATATACTCAAAGTAAGTCATCATTCTCCTACCCTTATCTTAAGGGGGTTGGCGCAATATGTTCGTTCTCCATTGTATCTATATATATATATATATATATATATATATATATATATATATATATATATATATATATATGTGTGGTATCCGGCTAGGTAGAATAGATCTCCCTCATTTCTTACCCACGTGTCGTAAATGGCGACTAAGGTAAGTAGACCCACCGTATGGTATCCGGTTGAGTAGAATAGACGACCCTCTTCCTTACTGAGGTGTCGTAAACCAAGGTAAGTTGACGTCAGGCAGGCGGCCGGTCGTAAAATACGTAGGAAAACATTTTATATTAGGAAATATTGACCTAAAAGCAGTGTCAAGAGAAACTACCTAAATGAAACGCTCTATATAGAGTAACTCAACACTGACTGAGCGCAGTAAACGTTGAACAAATTTGTTTGGACAATAAAGACGCTTAAAACTGAAGTGTCTCCTTTGTAGGGGTCCAAACTCCAAATTGCTAATTTGACCGCGGAGATTCAATTATGCATGCGGTCGGCGAGGAAGGGGCGATCGTAAATGAAGGTGTCGCAGTAGTCTTCTTTAAAATGTACCGGGTGGATACAACCTTGTTTTGTCACATTACTGTACCAATAAAAAGACGTGTGTAGATTAAACAAAGCGTGTGAAATATGTTTATTTATTTATTTTTAAGGCTTACCAACTAGAAATCATATACGTTTGAAACTAATTTTAACATTCAATACATCATCTTTCTACAGGAACGATGATGTATTTATGATGATGATGATGTTTCTAAATTAGAGGTACGCACAGCATTTATTTAACACTTCTGTCTGTCTGTCTGTCTGTTATGCTTTTTAGGCTAATCTAATGGAACTATAATGATACAATTTTACACAGCTTATGCACAAAGGTAGCATATAGGATAGAGAAATTCCTGTTTTTCTTTAGGGAACAGGGGAAAACAGCTTTGATTTATTAAGGGTACTTAAACGTTTATGATGGTATAAACGAAGTCGCCAGCAACAGATGTATTTAAAGAAACTAAATAATCTTGCAATGCTTTTAAACCATATTATGTTATAATTGACTTAGGTTTTACTTAAGTAAGATATAATAAAAAACTAATTTTTAGTGTTTTTTATATATATAGTATGATAGTTTTTTATATTTGAATGCAACCAGTCAAAACAGATTCAAACATTCAAACATCAAAAGTTCATTATCGTTTAATAGTTTAAATAATAACCGTCCATACAAAAATATCTTTAATTTCCGTTTTTACGAAATCTAATTCCATTTAGCTATTGTTTGCAAAAGAAAAGAATTTTTCTTACTTCTTATATTAAATACGATTTTTTGGACAGCCGTAATAGATTTTTTTATTTAATCGGACTAGGGACTGCGAGTAATTTCCGCCTGAATTAAGAGCGCTCTTGTCTTAAACCTTAAACGCGAGACAATAATCCTGTCCTGCCTCAGAAAAAGATTTAAAATAAAGAAACACTCACAGATTCAGAAGTTTATCTTTCATGAACGAATTTACATTTAAACACAATTTAGTTTATCAAAAAGTATCTTACAAAATTAGATGTTTTTATTTATTTTTGAATTAACTTTATTCTGTTTCTTTACTAGTAAACAAAAAATATAAGTACTCCAAGAAAAATAAAAATAAAATCTCGTATCCAGACAAGTGTATTATTTAAATTTAAATGTTTAAGTCTATCACTGTCAAGTACAAATATATATAATTATACATTGTCGATCACAAATTTTATTACTTCTATAATATGATAAAGTGTCTTCGAGGTAAATATATGATGTTCAAGCTTCGATGTTTTAGTGTGTTTATATCTAACAGTATAATTTTTAATTTTGTAATCGCTTCTACAATAAAATATACATATCATTGTAGATGACAATAAATATATATTGCTGATCACAGATTTTATTACTTGTATAATATGATAAAGTGTTTTCAAGACATATATATGATGTTCGAGTTCCGATGTTTTAAGTGTGTTTGTATCTAACAGTATAATTATTAATTTTGTAGTCGCTTCTTCTTTAAAATTCCGCAATCCATGTAGACTTATCCGCAGAAAAGTTAAAATTAAGTGTAAGAAATATGCTTATATGTAAGTCATGTTACACAATTCGAGATTATTTGAATGATAAAAATGCCTGGATTTGGATTTTCAAATCCAGCATCAAACAAGACTGTGGTTAAATAATGTAAATTTAAAACGTTATAAAGATTGACCGCCGAGTTCCTTACTGGTTATTTTTGGATCAACATTCCGAACCAGTTGTAGCTTCATTAAATCTGATTGATCCTTGACGAATCAAAGTGCTTGTAAAAAGCTTATTTGAATAAAGATTATTTTGATTTGGAAAAATATATTTTTTTACACTTGATAATCACAGATTTTTTGCTTCTGTATCAGTAGTTCGTTTCTGCCGTAGTCAACATAACAAATATCAATTGATTTAAAGAGATTTATAGGTCTTTAATTGTAACGTGAATGTTCTGCTTCTTATCTCCGTTATTCATTTGGCAAAGTCTATCAATATTTTATCATTGTATGCAATACATTACTTCCAACATTCAACAGCGTCCGTTATTATAAAGCTCTTAGAATAATGTTTGTTTATCAAACTTCTCAGACATTGTATATGTGTGAAAAGTTTGATAATATTATAAACTGATAATAGAATATCGTCGAGGCATGTTTAATGAAAATAGCATTTCCATTTGTAAACAGTGCTTACCGACCGTTTTCAAAGTTTTAGCTATCAAATTAGGTCTCATTTCTACTGCTAGTGCGAAATACAATCAACCTACTACACGTAGTATCAATACGTATATAAGGCTATCTATATACGATTGTCTGTGGTTGTCGTCTCAACCGCTATTAGTTCCGCCTATTCTATTTGGCCAGACTAGTTGCTTTGCTAGTGAATTTCATCCCGGCTTCGAATTTCATGCTACTCTGCATCTCTATGTAGTATGTATGTACGTTAAACCATTTTAACGAAATTATATAACATAGATAAGTAAATTATATACATAAGCTTTCAATAAGTTTTCCATTATATGCGATCGCGATATGTATATAGAATAAGATGTGTGAGTTCTTGTGTGTAACTATCATATATACATGTATATGCAGTATCTTCAGGTATTTTGAAATGATATATATATATATATATATATATATATATATATATATATATATATATATATATATATATATATATATATATATATATATATATATATATATATCGGATTTAATTCTACTAAAAACCAGTTATAGTCCGATTTCCACCTAGCCAATGATCTAGCTAGGTTTCATAAAAAAAGTCTTCTTATCCTTGTTTTCGGACACTGAAAAAAATGCAGAAATATAGGATAGAATGCAAAAGATATTTTGGCTGTCAATCATAAAGTTCTCATAGGTCAACTAAAGGAGATAATACCCCAGATCGAGTCCCGCCTGACCAATTATTTTTTTAAAGTTTCATCTTTTCTCTCTTTAAAAAAAATACCGATCAAGCCTCGGCCACTAGGCCACTCAGGTACTATAAACATTAAATATGGTAGAAATAATGTGTTAAATAATTTATAGAATATGCATTACTTTGCGGAGATCCATGATACAAAAGTAATAATAAAATCATTTTGCTATAATCCGCGATGAAGTGAAATAGAAAATATATATAGCCATACTACATTATCATAATAATAAGAAATAACAATCATTTCCTATATAATTTATGTTATATTCAAAATCCACATCGGCCCTTGAAATTTAACCACCCTATACAATGCTAAATGTAGGCTGGACAATCGGATATCATACCTGATACATGCAGGATTCGTAAACTCACATGCACAAATGTCCACCACCGCCACCACAATACACAAGCACTACATATGTTCACTCAACAATCGTTTCGCCCCGTTATCGTTTTTACGAATTCTGCATATTTCAGGTATGATAACCGATTGTCCACCCTACATTTAGCATTATATATATTTTCTATTTTACTTCATCGCGGATTATAGCAAAATAATTTGATTATTACTTTTGAATAATGTGTTAGGTGTTATACGATATGTTGCTATAATTCGGAGGAGTTGTGGGCGTGTAGAGCGTGGCGACCCGTATCAAGGTGATGTACGACTTTCTGTGGCTGTCGTCTAAGTCGCTATTAGTTCCACGCTGTTCGTTTCTGGGAGTACTTAGTGGTTAGTGGAGATGCAATACGATTAGTATATCTTTGACCCATATCATTACTAGGTAACATTATGAAACATACTTGGTATATCTCTACGCGATCAAATCAGGAATGAAGAGATCTGTAGAAGCACCAGAATATCCCATATAGGTCATCGTATCACGAAGCTGAATTAGTAATGGGTGGTACACGTAGTACGTAGAACTGATTTATTTATTCATTTATTTATTTTTACAAAATCCACAGCTCTTAATCTAATAACTTGCAAAGTATTCACTTAGTTTGTCATTCAACTAATAACAGATTTAAAGTTTGCTAACATTATACATATTATTATTAGATGGGTGTTGGGATCCCTTAGGATAGGAACATACATAGCTATATATTCGGATGCTTCGTGCATCCGAATATATAACTATGTATGTTCTAAAATGTTCTATGTATGAAATTTGTGCATTATGAACCGATAGTGTCAAAAATTGGATTCCACGTCCATCCACCGTCTTTGCTCAAATTTGGGTATCGGCTAATTTCATTAGACCCGATAGTATAAGACGTGAGTATAGCCGGTTTTTATATATTAACTATGAACACTACTCATGATAGTTTAAATTTAAGATCACATTTCAAATTAACCTATTCAAATGTTATTGATGCACACTCCTATATAAATAAAAGGCTGTACTTTTTAAAATATAATAGGAGCACTGCGTATACGGCTATAATTACAAATACAAATTATAGTTTACGCCGAAAGGAAGTGTTAATGTTCGTTTCATTATTAGAATAATAACATATCTGATATATGTTCATACACATAGATGTAATCATATACGATCATAGGTCGAGGACTTTGTAATTATCTAAGCAGTTCAAAGTATCGGGAACACACAGTCATGCTTATTATAACTCATACTGAACTTTATAGACAATAAATGTATCTGAAGTGGTTACTAATTTCACTATTACTTATTAGTAAAAAATGTATAATAATCAGATAAGTAAATTTCGAGAAAATCGATCACATACAGATACAGACGTACAGAGTTTTTGAGTGACTTTGTTTTATAATATGTATAGATGTAGGGATTAGCCATGTGGTATCCGGCTGAATAGAATAGTACCATCCTCATTTCTTACCGAGCTGTCGTAAAAGGCGACTAAGGTAAGTTGACCCACCGTGTGGTATCCGGTTTAGTAGAATAGATCACCCTCTTTCTTACCGAGGTGTCGTAAAATACGACAGAGGTAAGTTAACTTCAGGCAGGCGGCCGTTCGTAAAAACGCAGCCAAATCATGTGACAGCATGTTTATAACATGTTGTGCCGACCCCACTTAGAGTGAGATAAGGGTAGGAGGATGATGTAGGGATCTGTCTATCTATCTAATTTCGGGGACGCCTGTCAGTGCAGGACGGGTGATCAGCTCCTATTCCGGACTATTCCACCCATTTCCCCATGTTGAGACAAGGGTCTCACTGCTGTCCCGACAGTGTCACCTGCTCTAATCTACCCGTAGCTTTTACGAACCTGATAATATCCCTGAAGGAGATATTTGTCAGATCCTCAACTTCAATTTAATCCTTACCTAGTATCTCCCATCTTACCAGCGAGTACATAGGGCACTCAGCCATAAGGTGAAGACTCGTTTCTTCATGATGTAGGGATTGTCCTATATCCTTTTTTATTTATTAAGCAACAACATTGAAAATCTTGTCACTAAGAGTGAAAACATAAAAAAAAAAATAAAAATCATAACGAAAAAATCTTACAATCTCGCAACTGAAACTTAGTTATTTTTGAGTTAACTAATGGTGTCATATTCCTTTTAGTTTAATGAAAGTTGTTACAAATTTCTAGGAGTCATGCAAATCTATCTTGTAAATTAAAACAACTTTTCTCGTATATTCTGTGTCATGCGCTTGTCGCATAGAGACGAGACTATTGTATGTTTGCATATATCTTACATATTGAATTACATAAACATACTAATTTAACAGGGACTTTTTAGAGAGGATTTAAGAATTATTTAATATTACATTTAAGCAAATAATTGCGTACGTTTACAGTTATTAAACGCTAGAATTATTTTAATGGGATAAGGGAATTTTAGCGGTCTATTTCTATCCCACTTTTGGGCAAAGGCTCTATATTTGTATAGAATGCGGATTTGTAGGCTACATATATACCAGGAATTCTTCTTAAACATGCAGGTTGTCGTAGGTTCTTCCATCCATTCTTTATTGAAAAAGCATGAAAAAAAGTAGGCACATAAGATAAATTGGGTGGTACTTGTACGGGGTTTGAAGTAGTGATCTTCCGGTAAGTCTCTGCTTTTTATCGTTACGCTATTGCAGTATTTTATATTACGTACACAGCACAATATTAATAAAATATACAATAACACACAGAATTTTAACTCATTTACATAATACTCGTATCTTGAAGATCTTAACTGAAAACATAAAAACCAACAAGCCCGGACCAATAAGCTGAAATGTGACCTGGGCATTATTTACGGTAAATCAAACAAAAAAGCTTTCAACAACTTAGCTTAAGAAAACTGAATTAAAACAAATTAGTTTTATTTTTTGCCGCTAATTTTCGGTCCTAATTTCTTGTTAGACGAAAACATTTGTTCTAAGTTGTGCTCTTTATATTTAACTTTCTTTTCAATATATTTGTTTTCAATTTCGTTGTGAACTTTTTCTTTTTGTTTCGAAATCTCGAAGATTCTAAGCTTAATTTTACTGTCACAAAGAGGGCATTTGAATGTTCGCTATTGAAATGTTTTCCAGTTTTTTATACAAATCTGTGAAAGGGCAATATATTATTTATATTATTCTTAACTTTTGTAACGATGATACCATTTTCTATAAAATGTTTTTTTTATCACTTCGGTATTAAATACGAAAGCTCCCGTTGTAAAATATGAAAAATAATAATTTAATTTACATTTAATCCAAAAATATTTGTGTAAAATTAAAACGTTTCTGGATTTTTTGGTGTGTATTTAAGCAGCACTCTTACAAACTCTTAAGTTATAATTTATCGCCTTTATACGTTTTAGTTATAATGAAATGTCATTCTGCTCGTAGGAAGAAGAGAAGGAAGAAGGAGAGAAGGAGAAGGCTCGTAGAGGGCACCGGGGACTCGAGAGCTGGCAGCCACCTTGGTCAACGAATAAGTTTGGCCATACAAAGGGGTAACGCTGCCAGATTTTTAGGAACTTCCCCCAAATATATATATATATATATATATATATATATATATATATATATATATATATATATATATATATATATCTCACTCTCTCTCTCTCTCTCTCTCTGGGCGATATATAACATTGTAACAAGCATAATCTTTAACTTTCTTTTAAATGCGCCAAGGCATTGAGTTACCCCGATGCTTTTATTATCCAAAATTTCATACATATTGGTCCGAATTAGTTGCAAAAGCATAGTAAACAGACAGACATAAATATTTTTTTGCTTATTTCATCTATATGATTGATTGGTGTTGTAATCCCTTGTTGATATCTGTTGCGGGTAGTCTATTAGAAAGAAGAGAAATATAAATTATTTCTGAATATTTAACAGATGAGGGCCATGTAAAATATATATACGTAAATCATCAAAAAAATATGCAAATTTCAAATCGTAAATGATAAATTAAAAATATTTTTCGTGGTAATTAATTAAAGGAATTTTTCAATGCTACTTTGGATTAATATCTGAGTACAGGTGGGGCAGTTCGTTACCCGAGTATTTCATAATTATAACAATCGCTGAAGCGATGGTTATTACAAAGAATGAAAGGAATAAAGAAAATTCGCTACAGTCTTGGAATTAATTATAATGTTTATTTCTAGTTCTAAGTTTTATAGAGCTGTTTTAATTTTACAGATGCATTCAAAAATTAGATATTTACTATATTATTTTTAAGGCTCCAAAGTATATAATTTAATACTTGTGTCATGGGTAACGGGTACCACTGGCAAATATATACATATATTATTTTAAAAACATTCACTTAAATACAAATATACACCCAGGCTCGAAGAATCAACAAATTGTTTACAAAAAATGTGGGCCCTCGGCGGGAGTCGAACCCGTGATCCGCTGAGCTAAAGGCAGGGTCACTACCCACTACGCCAACGGGTCAGTCTAACAATACCACCACCACCTTTACAATACAAGGACCACCTTGTATTGTAAAGGTGGAATCTTGCAAGTTCAATTTGACCCACTTCCCGGTGTCCCGATTGAGCTGTAATTTTACACACTGGTTCAATAAAAAAGACATGTTTGCGATAAGAATGACCTGATGCTGCTGTCGAGGTTGGCTTCAGAAAAGAGACTTATGCGTATATAGGCTTTTTTTTATTATTTAATTGACTTATAAAATTTTATTTTTGCCAAAATTCACTCTCTTCAAAGTGATATGTATTTACAATGTAAAACAAAAAAACCAACGATAAGATATTCCATCTGCGATCTGTTCAAGTTTAACACGAATGTAAAAGAAAGTTGTTCAATTCATGAATACTCGTTGTTGTACAAAGCAGCAAAAGTTACCCGACGGCCGCCTTTGAGCAAACGTAACTTCCTTTATACAGATTTTACAATTTTAATCTAAACCTCTTTTCTAGTGACTTATATATATTTTAAACAATATTTTTTATCCGTTTTATCTCCTCGGTTAATTGGCTCTTCAGGTGACAAGAGGGCTGGCTCTTTTTTTTTCACAAACAATCAGCTTAGCGATTCAATGCGGAAACGCTGCCAGCATTCTTGGGACCATTCTACGTGCTCATGATTTGTATAGTCTTAGCTCGTAAGTAATTTAAGATAGATATAACTTTACATTTTTGTTCTAAAAAAAATCCATACTAATATAACAAATGCTAAAGTCTGCCTATCTGTTATGCTTTTGCGAATAATTAGCTGGATCCGTATATAAATTATTAAATCATATAATCAACGTATAGGATTTAAAAAAACCTTTTTTCTTTCGGTAAATCAAATTGCAATAATGAGCGAACTTAGGAAATACTTATATTGATACTATAGTATGTAATCGTCTTACTTAATTAATTAGTCGTTTTACTTATAAATCTAATGTTAAAAAACACCCCATTGATAACTTGTAATAATTAATAATGTTTTTCTAACATCGCTATGTATATTGTTATATCGTCTTTTCTAATTTATTATCTTATTTTTATTCTTAACCATTTATTTATTTCTCATTTATTTAGGCAGGTCGCTACACTTTATTGATTTTCTTTCCTTAATTACTTACGGTAGTAACTGTACTGTATTGGTAGAGAATGTTTAATTTAGTTTTAAGTCCGTCTTACGTACTTTTAAATCTTAATAATGCAATAAAGAATTAAAAAAATAATAATTGGACGTGTGGTTCAAGCAATTCTTTGTTTAAGTCTTAGGCCGGGAGTTCTCTGTACCCGTGACGTAGATTGCGGTCGAAATAACAGATGGCGTTATTATTTTATTTCCTTACGAATTAAAACACTGTTTTTCTGTTACTTGATGAAGAAGAACTTTACACGGGCTTCGGAAGTGGACGGGTTTCTGGAGCAGACATAAATAATTACATGTACTGTATATATATTACAAAGTAATAAATAAATCCTCCTGCTCTTTTACCACTATAAGTGGTAAAAGAGCACAGGTCGGCACAATATGTTATAAACATGATTTGTCTATGTATTTTACGACCGACCGCCTGCCTGACGTCAACTTGCCTTAGCCGTATTTTACGACACCTCGGTAGAAAAGAGGGTGGTCTATTCTACTCAGCCGGATACCACATGGCTTAAAGCAAGAAATAAATACAACAATAAAAAAGTCCAGATTAACGATAGGTAAATTAAATGTTTATGACTAGAGCCATATGTGAGATATTAATGGAGGGGAAATTTAAAACAGACTGAATTGTAAAAGGCTTGGCCGTTCAAGATTATTAATAATTAACTAAGAATTTTCTTTGTGGGATTATATAGGATAATAATAATAATAATTAATTATGCTTATGCCTTACAACAGATAAGATTATCCATTTCTTTTTAGCCGTCGCCTTAATAACTAACTCTGAGGTCAAATTAGACAAAATGTACGCTTTAACGGTACGTATTTATGTTTTTTTGTAAGATCTTTTTATACAATTTAACGGAAGGGAAATTTAAAACAGACTGAATTGAAATAGGCTTTTCCGGGTCTGGTAGTTCAAGATTATAAATAATTAACTGAAAATTTAATTTGTGGGATTATTTTGGATAATAGTAATAACTTATTGTGCTTATGCCTTACAAGGGTTAAGATTTTCCAATAATTCTGAGGTCAAATTGGAAAAAAATGTACGCTATAAAGGTAGGTATTTACGTTTTTTTGTAAGTTATTTTTAAATAATCTAAACCTTGCGCTTGTTTATATCATGAAACGTTATAAACATGCTATGCAAACGTTTATCCCCAATTTCTATACTGTTATTACCAATGTAGATTCAATGAGATCATAAATCATCTAGGTTTCTATATGATGAGGTTTATATATATATAATTTTATTCTTTGACATAGAAATAAAATATATTCAGAACTACTTGGATAGTTCGTGAGCATACAACTGTTGTGAAGTATTTTATTGCACTGTAGTTAGACAGCCTGAAGCAAAATTTTAAATTCATAAATCATGTTACGTTCACTGCGAGGCGTTGAAGAACTTTTGTGGGGAACACAGTTATTGAGTTAGGACTTAAGGAAGGAGGATACTAAGAACAGACGTTTCATAACTAGTCATAAGAACTTACTTTATGCAATTACGTATTTGCTGTAAATTACGTTCCTCATTAATTCGTTTTCGTCGGAAAGGTAATATTTAAGAACTTGTGGAATGTTAGAGAGTTGGAATTCAATTATTGCTTAGCCGTGTGGTATCCGGCTGAGTAGAATAGACCACCCCAATCTCTTACGGAGGTGTCGTAAACGCTGGTTAAGGTAAGTCAAAACCCGTGTGGTATCCGGCTGAGTAGAATAGACCACCATCATTTCTTACCAAGGTCTCGTAAAAGGCGACTAAGGTAAGTTGATCCACCGTGTGGTATCCGATTGAGTAGAATAGACCCACCCTCTTTCTGTCATAAGTTGAAGTCAGGCTGGCGGCCGGTCGTAAAATAAATAGCCAATTATGTGACATGTTTATAACATGTTGTGCCGACCCCACTTAGAGTGGGATAAGGGCAGAAGGATGATAAAAAAGTTATTCTCTTCGTCTCAGTTTTATGTTTATCTCCTTTTAAAACTACAACTAATATAAAAATATTAGGTGTAGTGTGTAATATATTTTATATTATTTATAATATTATATTAGTTGTCCCTACCCCATTTAGAGTAGGATAAGAGCATGAGGACGACGACGATATACATATTTTATTAAAAATAAGCACATACTATGTCGTTGCAGAAAAGATTAAACTATAAATTCAAATTTTATTACGCGGAGTGCTGGAGTGGCAAGTTTTGCCAATATAATAAACTAGAGGTTGTTGTGGATGCAATGTAACACAATTTTTATATATCCCTCATCTTTCTGCAATGCGAATATAGTTGGCAGCAGGCCCAGTAGCTGAATTTACACCAAACTGTTCATATCTTTTCCAGGGGTTAGTGCGACGAATATTTGCTAACAGCGCCAATAAAACACAAATTCAGCGAAAATATGACATTGGCTTTTTTAATTGCAGTTGTTAAGTTTAATATAGAGAACATTTATGTCGAGATTTAAATTTTTCAGAATTTCATTCTATTTTTAAATTAATTTTTACGAAATAAGTTTCCAGTGTTTTAATATCATCAGTTTTTTATTAATTAAACATAGATTTTGGAAAATCATTTGGCGAGCAACAATTAAATTGTATAGCAACATATAATAAAGTATTTGCACAGTCTAGAAAAGGAGTAAGTGAAAGTTTTTCGCTTATTGACATATTTACTGCACATTTCCTAACTTTGAATTGTTAAATGTTTATTTACAAAAACGTTTGAGTAAAGTTAACTGCTAAAAACCACGAGCAGATGTGAATTGTTTTTTTTTTTTAAACTTTCACCGTTTGTTTGTCTCTGCAGAGGCTAGTAGTTCATAAAGACTATGTCTCTTCATGTCAGTTTTATATTTCTTTCCTTTTACTACATGATCAGCATTTAATGACGCCTAATATAAAATATTGGGTGTAGGTGTGTAATATATTATTGTGTAATAATACATTAAATAAAAATTAAAAAAATAAATTTTTATGAATGTGAAATCTGATTTATGTGACACAAATGAATAAAAAAGAATGGTGCTCACAGAATCATTTTTTATTAGGTACATTGTTAGGTTATTAAGTACTACACTGAGCCTGGTTTGCCTTGATTGCTTGTAAAGTATATTTAAAATAGCTGAAGTTCCATAGCCTGATAATACATTTGTAGACAATGTCTTCGTGAAAAAGTTGTTGTTTGAAGATGGCAATAAGAAAGAAAAATTATTGCGGGAAAGCAATCGCACTTGGCCTGGCAATACAATTTCCGTTTTTATGTTTCAAGTGCGATGCCTTTTTTATTATTTGTAAGGAGCGAAGTCTATTTGTGATGAAGCCGTAATGGAAAATGTTAAGGGAGCTTAATCTTAATCAAGAGTACGGGTTGAAAATACACACAAACACCTTAAAGTTATCTGTAAAAATTTATGTGTCTTTACAAAACCATTTATTCATCAAGCGATGTAATTCATGGCTAAGGAAAAAAATATGATAAAAGCTGGATGTATTTAACTCATTTACAATAGACAAGCGTGGTCAATTAAAGCTTCTTCTTTTCAACAGGACAAGTCGTTCTTCATATATTTATGGCAGAATAACAACAATTTCTCATGCACACGATTAATTGTGGAATTCCCTTCCTGCACCTATCTTTCCAGACTCGTACGATCTTTAAAAATTTCAAAAAAGAGTGAATAAGCACTATAGTGGCAAGCCCACCGTAGGCTGCATCTTTCTGTTTTCATTAGGCGATCGCAGCTACGCGCTAGCCTTTCACTGTAAGAAAAAAGTTACCATTGCATCTGATTTTCGTAACGTAATTACGCATAAAGTAATTACGCTTAAAAGTAATTTAAGCGAAAATCACTAAAATGATTTTTTTTCTCCATATGAACGTAGAATCTTCTAAATCATGTCTCGAAGAAGGAGCACAGCTTAGCACAATAAGTAGTGTAGAGCTGATGATAAGATTCACAAGTCTCCATCGGGAACACGGAATGGCAGATGCCAGGAAACTCGGATATCATCTTCGCCAGCGATGACACATGTATATTTCTTATTGTATAATTATATTATAATATTTGTTATATTCTACATTATTTTGTATTTTTCTTGCATTTTTCGTTATTCAGATTTTTGGGATCTATTCTTACAATAGTGAAACTAGTATAAGTTTTAAAACTATGAAAGAATAAATTACAGAATTACGTTTAAGTTTTTCTCGTAGCTATTGTATACCAGCGAAAACCTCACTGTACTGAAAGAATAATTTTGGTCATTATATTGTCTAGCAATAGTAATTATGCATTAAAATTATAAATCCTAACCATTCAAACGAATCGGAGAACGGAAACAGAATGTTGAATTTAATAATATAAAAAGTAAGAAATAATGCTGTTAAATACTTTAGAGAGGCTCCCGTTCATAAGCTCCGTTTAGGGCTTGGCTTAAAATAAATATGTTATGAATTTATTGTTTGAATAAAGTATTAATTGTTAAATCTCTATAAACATAGTTTAGTATATTTTGAATGAACTTAAAATGTTCAGTATGTCTTAAGCGTAAACGTGTCTCACAGAGCTCGCTTATATAAAACCTTTTTTTAGTTTATTAATGATAATTTATTTATGCGTGACAGTAGTCCGGTAACGTTTCCAAGACTCCACCTAGTTTCGTTGGAGCTTTCTATCATTAATAATAATAATAATAATTGTTATTAGACACTATGCCACGCAATATATTGTGAGTGCTTCGTCCTATTTGGTACAAAGGACCTATTACGTGTTCACATGAATATAAAGAAATTGTTTCTAAAAAAAATATGTCTGCTTTATCGTACATATTAACATGATCAAAATTAAAAATTGTACATTACATACATTATTACATGAGTTCTGATGGGATGGTTATTGGTTTTGACATATCTTTCCGTCAGTTGTTTGTTCTGTTCTGTTGTTGTGGTTTTTTTTATTGCTGTCTTTTTGGGATAAAATCGTTAATTAGTCAACAAATTTCCATGCGGCTTATTCCAATAGATAAAGTATTATAAGGAAGGATAGCATATGTAATTTGTTAGGGTATGTGTAAAGGTTTTGTGAAAGTAACGCTTTGCTTTACCACATAATCTCTTAATAGCTATAATGATCCTTTTATAATTTAAATTAAGTTTACAAAGTCATAGCTAATTGAATACTAGTGTGAAATTAATCAATTAAGGGTTTCACTCAGGAGACAATAATCTCTACGATCAATACGATACAATCTCTGCTTGTACGAAGTTGGACAGGTCGCCTTGTTTATAAATAATTTTAAGTTAAGTTTTAATCGTAAATTATTTTTATGGTTTTAATGATGCCGACAGAATATAAATATGTAATAGGGGCCATCTATAATGACCACACCTAGTTTAGGCTGAAATTAAATTACACCATGATAGCGTGGTCTTTTTGTCGATGGGTTATTGATATGGGAGCGTCGCCGATACTGCGTCATCAATGTCGGTTATTGTGTTTCGTGCACAAAAAGCTTTATTAAAACGTCAAGAACCTATTACTCGATGAGTATGGGAGATATGAAATTAGAAAAACCATATTTTCGAGCTGAAGCAGTAGCTACAATAATCTTTTGTTTTTAATACATATTTTTGACATTTAACCAAAGTGTAATTTTTATCCCGAATGGGTTATGCCAATAATCACCATGATTGGCATGTGGGTTAGTGATTGTAGAGCTAACCATGTTGCATACAGTATCGGTCTGGTGGTATTTGGGTCTACAGGAATGGCTATACCACCATTTATCGGTCGAAAACCCGATTAAAATTAACTGTATTTAGGAAAACTGCGTTTAAGAAAATTTAGTTTTGCTTATCTTGCATACGAGTTTTGACAATAATTTAACTGAACTAAATAAATTTACAGAATTAGTTACTTTGGGGAGGTCCATAATACAAAACTAATGAGAATATTATTTTGCTATCATCCGCGATAAAAATCGCGGAGTCATCGCGGATTATAGCAAAATGATATTCTCATTATATTAGTTTTGACCTAAATTATTATTTTTTATTAATATTTCACTTCTAACAGTCAATTCTATTCGCTAACATTCAAATAAAGAAACAAACCACCGTTTTAGCGGCCAGGTCAAATAGACGAACAAAATTAATAACTTACTTAAAATACTTACAACTATACTTATTCTTAAAATCTTAGAATATATTTTATAACAAGCGCCTTTAGTAGAAAACGCAAATGTTTTTCGATGTCACGTAATTTTTCTTTATTAAAACGGACGATGCTCTCAAGAATATTAAAATTAGTATTCCCTCAGTTAATTATGATTATAACGCAACATTTTTCTAATATTGTACAATGAATTTTGTTATCATAACATTTATCTTTAATAAATTATTAATATAAAAAGGGAATTAAAAATACCTAATAAGGCACCTAGTTCAAACGAAGCAGACAGGATATCAATATTAATTTCATATTACATCTTAGAAATTATCACAAATAACTGTGTGTGAGAACAGATCTGTTAAATATCAATAATCTTAATGAAATTCCGTACTCAATAAAGAACTTTATTGGTCTTTCTACAACGTTTTTCTTTATCTTCCCGACATTTAAAAGCTTTTGATTTTCCCTCCTTTGTACGGCGTCTAAAATTCCCAGTATCCATTTACCATATTTTGGCTATCCCTGTCCCTTTGTATGCCGCCTAAAATTCCCAGTATGAGATGAATCTAATCTGTCACCTCTAATTCGATATGGGAAATCGCTTTAACCGTTATTAGATACCATCCTAAAAACAATACCGTACCGACAAAGAAATTAGTGAACCGATGCTGTGTAGTTACCGTAAAAGATTTGAGAACTTCTATCTAGGACTGTGTCTTCATTTCCATCATTTCAGAGAGATACCAGTCAAGCGGAAATCTGTAGATATCCTCTTGCCCTTATCCCTCTCTAAGTGGGCGTACACGTAACAACATGTTATAAACATGTTGTTACGTGATTTGGTTGCGTATTTTACGACCGGCTGCCTGCCTGACGTCAACTTACCTCAGCCGTATTTTACGACGCTTTGGTAAGAAAGAGGGTGGTCTATTCTACTCAATCGGACACCACACGGTACGTCAACTTAACTTAGTCGCCTTTTACGACTCCTCGGTAAGAAAGAGGGTGTTCTATTCTACTCAACTGGTTTCCACACTGTAAGTCAACTTAGCTTAGTCGCTTTTTACGATACCTCGGTAAGAAATGAGGGTGGTCTATTCTATTTAGCCGGATACCACACGGCGTCAAGCGCAAATCTGTAATCAGTACGAAAAAAAATTATAGCGATACTTTTTTGTATTGTTCGAAAAGTTATTCCTTTAATGGGATCTAAAATTTTGTATATGATATTAAAATACAATCCACATAACGGAAAACGATAAGTCGTCACAACTCATCCAAGAAATATTGTACAACAGTGATTAAGTTTCTTCTCAAAAACTTCTTAATAGAAAAAAATGTTGCAGATTATGAAAAGTAGTCATTCTTTTTCTCTTTAATTTAAGATTCGTTTACGCTTGTGCTGTAGTACTTAATAAGAAAATTAATTTGAATCATTCTGTTAAGGGTAATCGAGCGTTACGGAAAGTGTAACAGAAGCAGACGCTATATTGCATAAGTTAGGGTATAACAATTAAAACTTGCAATCGCGCCGAATGAATTCTTTTTAGCACAATTAAGTTAATTTGTAACAATGAATTTAAAAAGCAAAATTATGTAATGGTAGGAAAGAACAATAATGCCAAAAAATATTTATATCCAAGCACACAAGTGGTTTTTAAACTTTAATTCTACTCTCTATAATATATGTAAGTAAAAGTAAGTAGCGGCCTGTTACTCTCCCACTGCTGGGAATAGGCCTCTTCTCTCCGTTTTTGGAGAGAAGGCTTGGAGCTAAGACCTACCACGCTGCTCCAATGCGGATTGGTAGGTTGCACATATCTCCAGAATTCTCTAGAGATATGCAGGTTTCCTCACGATGTTTTCCTTCACCGAAAAGGGTGTGATAAATTGCAATTTTCAATTAGACACCTAAGTGTTAACAGAGAAACTCATTGGTGTCTGCCCATTGGGTTGGAACCCGTGAACTCCCCCCCCCCCCCCCGAAAGAGTCACATGGTGTTATCGCATATATTATAAGTGTGGTAGCACAGCTTATAATATATGTAGTATACCTACTCTTTTAGCGTAGCACTTATTATAAATGTATAACTCAAAATTTCAATAAATACATTTAAAAAAACATTACATACATAATATTTTACGTAAATTAAGTTATTGTCGTAGTAAAGCTTTATTTCAAAGTACATTTACTGAAACTCGATGAATGAAAGAGAAATACGTTTCCTGGTTTCCGAATTTAGCAATTTGCCAGAAATTGCGAAAAAAATAAACATCAAACATCAAGGAACATTGTTGAAATTTGTTTGCGTTTTTGTCAACTAAATATTTCCTTAACACAAAGGATATTTTAAGGGAGTCCGCTCATTTTTATTTATGTAGACTTGTTTCTATTCGTTGTAGGGTTTTTTTTACAGTCGTCGAATCGCTACAGGCCTCCACGATCGATATTTGAAGACTTAGACTCTTTTGAAGCAAGCCATAGCGTAAAACATTTAGAGAAATAACTATAAATAATTTATAGAAATAGGTGTTACTATGCGGAATTTCGTAGTACGAAAGTTATGGTTGAATTATTTTCTTATAATCTTCGTTTGTAAAAAAATCTATGTAATGCAAGCAATATAAAAGTATAGGAAGCAAACGGTTCTCATACCTTATACGTCACGTATTACAAGACACCACCATTAATAGCGCATTATACAAGCACTACACTCATTCACTACGACAAACTCAATCCGAAGAACCGAAGCAACGTCAGGAAATATGCTCCACGACAAAATTGCAAAGCGACGCCTCACCCAAGAAAGCGGTATTATATAAAAATAGTTCAACACGCACCATTCGAATTACATAGATTTTTTAACAAACGCGAATTATAGCAAAATAATTTTATCATAACCTAATATAAGCTATATTATTGCCAATTTTGAAATATGAAAAACAAATAAATACTTTTTATGTAATTGAATTTTTTACACTGTCGTGTTATAGGCTAAAAATTCGAAATAAACTTCTAAATAAAATAAAAATTCAACTACTACCTATAATTTCATATCGGTATAATATTCCTAAATTCCGTAAATCGATTAATATTGTCGAAGTAATGTGGCGAACATACGTTGATTAAAGAGAATTGCTATAGAAAAAAGTACTTAACAACTACTCCCTTTTATTAAAGACTGGAAATTTAGATAAAAACAGTACAAAATAGTTACCTATGATTATTTTTGCATATTATAAAATAGATTACTATTTCTACTACATCAGTTGTTACGGTACTCAATGGTTTGATGCAAAAAAAAAATAATAAAATTATTTTGCTATAATCCGCGAAGAAGTAAAATAGAAAATATGTATAACTAGCGGCCTGCTCTTGCTTCGCACGGGTATAAAATATATATCCCATGTCAGTCAGTGTAAAAAAAATGATTAAAATCGATCCAGTAGTTTTGATTTATTCATTACTGCCCGTGGCCCGCAAGCGTTAAATTTGGAGAAAAACAATTTCCTCTCCCTATACCAAGGCGATTTCCTGCTATCTTTGGAATATCTAAACTCATATAGTACATTTTTACTTATTTACTTTTACATTTTACCTATGTATTTTATTTTTACAATTAATTACAGAATGTCTTTAAACAAACTCTAAAAGATTCGAAGTGCTATAGGGTGAAGCGCGGCGTCCTCACGGCATTTTAAATCTGTAATATCTCAGAAAATGTTCACTTAAATTGCATGCTGTAAACGGGCATATTGATCTACATTAAATCAACAATTTATTTAAGGTACTCAATTGGATAAGGATTAATGCTGTATTGTATAAAAAGTGCTTTGAACATAAGGCATCATTTTTCGTAAAAAGTAAATGAAAAAAACTGCTATTGTGGGTTATCCATAAGAGATAGATATATACCATCGCGGACTTTTCTGTAGACCTTTTTAAGGTGTACAAATACTTATTACATCATTTTGATAAATCTCGTAGGGTTTAGCCTGCGTTTGCAATGTAAGCGGAAAAAATGTAATTATTTACAGAAACCTCAAAAATTACAGTATTTCTCTACTTCGTATTGAATGTTATTATACGTACAAACCTTCCTCTGGAATCACTCTACCTACAGTAGAACTCCAATTATCTGAATTAATGGGGACCGGGATCCATTCGGATAATCAAATATTCGGATAATCGGATTTTTTTTTTAAAAATTGCCATTGGAGAGAATAAAAGCTACGTTTTGATATTGCACTATTTTTTTATTGAATTAAATGAAAAAAACATGAAATTTTCACATGTTTTAAATATAAATAAAATATAGTACTTATGTACAAGTTTAGAAATACATAAAAATCATTGTTTTTTAAACATCTCCGTCAATGTAAGCTGTTTTGCGGTCTTCAACCGTTTTCGGGCAGCCAGGTCACGCATTCGCTTGACGGTGAGCAGTTGCAAGTGGTCACACTCGGGCTGACGCTCCATCCACTTCAAAGCAGTCTCGAGGCCGGCAAATGCTTCACTAGCTGATGGTCCAGCGTCTACTTCAACATCAGCAGAAAGTTCTTCCACTTCCACTTCAACAGCAGTTGCCTTCTGTAATGGCGCTTCATTGTTTCAATAACCGACTGGTCCATGGGTTGCAGCAAACTTGTAACATTGGGAGGTAAAAACGTCGTTTTGAACTGCCCATTCTCTCTTTCCAACAGTTCTGCTGTAGGATGAGTGGGTGCGTTATCAACAATTAAAAGCACCTTACTGCCTTCTTTTCCCACCGAATTTTGGTGCTTTTTCACTTCAGGAATAAACACTTCATCATACCATTCGGTAAACAAAGCTGCAGTCATCCAGGCCTTGGGTTGACTTTTGTAGAAGAAAGGAAGTTTTTTTACGTTTTTAAATGCTCTTGGATTTCTTGATTTTCCTATCAAAAAAAGTGGCAGTTTATGATTTCCAGTAGAGTTGGCACAGTTAAGCACTGTAACACGTTCTTTACTGACCTTATGTCCAGGGGCACTAGATTCCCTTTTAGAAGCCAAAGTGGTTTTTGGTAATGCTTTCCAAACAAGGCCAGTTTCATCGGCATTATAAACAAACTCCGGATCATAGGATTCTGATGCAGTTTTAAATTTTTCAATAAAATTTTCAGCAGCTGCAGAGTCTGCTGAAAGCTTCTCACCAGCCAAATCTAACTCGCGTACACCATGCCTGAATTTAAAATTCCTTAGCCAGCCGTTACTAGCCTTAAAAGATGAATAACCAAGCTTTTCTGCAAAGATTTTGGCTTTTTCACAAAGGATTGGACCTGAAATCGGATTTCCCATAGAACGTTGCTGCAAAAACCATTTAAACACTGCATCTTCCAAATTTTTGTTGGTTGCTGTCTTCATTGTTTTCCTGGAGGAACTTCCATCTTCATTTTCAAGCACCGAAACAAAGTTTAAAAGTGTTGACTTACTGTTTTTAATGTCAGAAATTGTTGCTTGTCCAACACCATAAATTTCAGACAACTTCTTACCCGTTACACCTTTATCGAGTTGTTCTATAATTTCCAGTTTGTCCGCTAACGATAGCACAACACGTTTTCTTTTCGAAGCCATGGTATAAAAACAATACAGTACATATTGTATACGCACAAACAAAAGTAAGCCGTAGCGAAAGAGTAGCGCCCTCGAGCAAGGTCAAAAGCACACTGGCTAATCAAAACAAACAATGACAGGTGCGCCGTGACTGCAATGCGCCGGAACTTGTCTTAACTTGCCGTTGTGCCTACACTGACTTCCCCCCGCGTGTGTAGGCACAACGGCAAGTTAAGACAAGTCAAGTCAAGACTTGACGCGCAAACACTTTTTTGTGATTCGGATAATCGGCGATTCGGATAGTCGGAGTTCGGATAATTGGAGTTTTACTGTATTAAAAAAAACCGCATCAAAATCGGTTGCGTAGTTTTAAAGTTTTATGCGTACATACGGAAATATGGACTTTGTTTTATAATATGTAGTGATGCTAAATGTAAGTGGACAATCGGTTATCATACCTGATACATGCAGGATTCGTAAAAACAGATGCACAAACCACCACCGCCACCACAATACACAAGCACTATATACGTTCACTATCACAAACTCAACAATCGTTTCGCCCCGCAACCGAAGCATCATCAGGAGATAGACTCCACGACGAAAATCGCAAAGCGAAGCAATACCCAAATAAGCTTAGTTAAATACTAATCGGTTCAACCCCACCATTTATTTTATTTTGCCTGCGAACAAGTTTAACAAGCTTGAACTAGAAATATTTATCTGATCGTTAATGAGGGTGCCATTGTTATGTTATGTTATGCCATTGTTAGGTTTGATGCAACTTTAATTTTTTCTGATAATGTATTTTCTGTTTATTTTGTGATTATTTATTTTGTGTTTATTTTAAGTAGATAATAAGTTGTTAAAAAAGTTATAAGTCTGTACTAACAAAATGAGCCCTTGTTGCTTTTAAATATATACATTTCATTTCATTTTCATTTCATTTAAACATGAGTAATTCATCATCCTCCTGCCCTTATCCCACTCTATATAGGGTCGGCACAACATATAATAAACATGTTGTCACATGATTTGACTACGTTTTTTGGATCGGCCGCCTGCCTGACGTCAACTTACCTCAGTCGTATTTTACGACACCTCGGTAAGAAAGAGGGTGGTCTATTCTACTAAACCGGATACCACACGGTGGGTCAACTTACCTTAGTCGCTTTTTACGACATCTCGGTAAGAAATGAGGGTGGTCTATTCTACACAACCGGATACCACACGGCGGGTCGACTTACCTTAGTCGTCTTTTACGACACCTCGATAAGAAAAGAGGGTGGTACTATTCTATTCAGCCGGATACCACAGGACGTTTTAAACATGAGTAATTAAGATTTGGATTATTACGAACTTGAAATTGAAATTAATACGTGTTTAGAATTTTATTTCCAAACACACAAGTTATTCCCTATGATACCTAGACGCCTTTAATTAAGGTCTTCATATAAAATGTATAATGAGATTATATTTATTAGGTGTTACCAGGAATGATAATAAACAGTTTTATGACTATATGCGGTAGATAATATGATATAATACGACCAAATTTCATCTTATAACTTTATTTCATTACACTATAAAATATGTAGTAATTTTCATCATACCTGTAATTATAATACAGTAGTTGTATTCGCGACTTCGTATGCTTCAACTTAAGCGTTTAAGTAGCGTCAATTTTGTTTTGAAAGAAAATCAGAGATTTTATATCCTGTATAGACCGGTGCATTCGCTTTAATTGCGCCAAATTTTATCAATATTGCGCTAGCTGAAAGAATAACAGTGAAAGAGTAACAGATTGACAGATGTACAGATAGATAGTCTCTGTTTAGAAGCATATCCACATAAAGAATCCCAATGATTGGATCGAACGGACAGAATTTTTTTTACTGAATAAATAAATCATTATTGTGTTTTATTTTTTTTTATTTAATTATATAAGCTACTAGCTGGAAATCAGTGTAAAATCAGTGGAAAAAGGAAATCAGTGTGTCTCAAATTTTTCCCGAATTGAAATTTTGAACATAAAAGTAGTTATCGTGAGTTAATTCTAAGAGTAATTCTTCCATGAGTTACTTAGCGCACGCAAGGAATGCTTTAAATTTTACCTTTTTCACAATATTTTTATAGCTGTTCCTTTCCTATTCATCTTAGTGTAATATTATATAATCTATAGTCTACCACGATAAATGGACGATATATACTTACACTCGAAGAATTTTTCAAATCAGTCCAGTAGTTCCTGCGATTAGCGCGTTTAAATAATCAAACACACAAATTAACTCTTCGACTTTATATACTCGTAAAACAAAAGCGATCATTTTATTAAAATTACCAACGTTTTCCCCGATGGTTAAACTCATCTTTTCATAAATAAGAATTCCCGTAACGAGTACACAGTGAAACCATTACTACGAAATAAAATGTATTCGGTGTACCGTATCAACAATGTCATTAACCCCCGTAGTGTGGCAATCAGAGAGTAAGTGGGAATTTCCGCGTCGTTTGATTCAGCACTGGCTGAATGTTAAGAGCTCGCCAGAAGCACTGGCCTCTACTTGTGACATACGGCTCGTACGACATGCCAACAAATTTAATGATAGATTTAAATTAAAAAAAAGTTTACCATAAGTGAATTATCAACTTATTTCGAGTCAAAATAATCTTTATTCAAATAAGCTCTTTCAAGCAATTTTCAATAGTCAAGGTCCAATATGATTAATGAAGCTACAGCTGGTTCGGAATGTTGCTCTTATCGAAAATAACCCGCAAGAAACCTTGTCAATCTTTAAACATTTTTAATTTTACATTATTAAACCGCAGTCTTGTATGAAGTTGAAAGGATTTTTTAAATCTAGGCTAAAATGTATAAATTTTTTCGTCCAAATAATTTTTTATTTTTATAATATGCTTTACGTATAAGCATATTCTAACACTTCATTTAAACCTTTCTGGTCTAGTATGGATTGAGAAATTTTATTGTAGAAGCGAATACCGAGACCAATATGTCTTGAACTTTTCGTTCATATTATAGATAGCCCGTATGGCAATTATTTTACTAGCCTCCATCCACTCAGAAATTAGTCAAATTAGATGTGGAAAAGAGAATGATACTCCAACATTTTGGACTATCTAATAAATCAAGGAATATATATTGCTATATTTTTATTATTGCATATATTAATACGCCAAATAGCGATGCTAGTCTATAACGTTAGTTTTGTTTAGGACGCCAATTGACGCGTCCGGTTATTAAAGTGTTAATAATAGCAGAGAGACTAAAATTAACGATAGGTCGGACACGGTGAATTTCTGGCTTAGGAAAATAAAAAAATGTATCATTCAGTAACAATAACTTTCGCTACAGCATTATTACTTAACCACCGTTCTCCTATGTCGTTCTCCTATAAGTAATATTTATATGCTTTTAATCTTTTAAGATCAGTTATAAAGTAAGCGGTGTTATAACATCTATTCAACTAAAGGTTATGTCAATATTACAACTTATTTAAAGATTAGCTTTAACCCGCAACTTCGTTCACGTGGACACGTTCACCAGGTGATAGTTTGATAATAGATGACACTTTTCAATGTCATAATGTTCCTGTAGAATTAACAGGATTTCCATAGCCTATATGTTACCTCGGTGTATTAGTAATTATTGTGCCAGATTTCTTCGATATTAGTACAACGGATTCGCCGTGAAAGAGTAACAAACATACATCCATACTGACAAACTTTCGCATTTAAAATATTAGTAGGATTAGGATATTGACATTAGTACCATTATCAAAAAGATCAGAACGCTGATATTTCTTTATTAAATTAAATTTAAAATATTATGAAGTAATGATACGAAGTAATATGGGTGTATATTTGTATTTAAGTATGTATTTAAAAATATGTTAGTACATATTCTCCAGTTGTCTGTCCACCATAAGACAAGTATTAAGTTGCTTACTTTGGGGACGGACGACCGTGTGTGTCTATAAAAAAATAAAAAATAAAAATAAATAAAATAAAAAATATCCAACTAATAGTGTATCGTCCCAGAAAACATAAGCCATATAAATATTACATATGGTCATATAGGTCACTTCTTTGTTCCAAGTCCTTCATTGTAGTGAAGCATTATCCGATTTTTAATCTGTGGGAGTCCGATAAACTCGTTGTAACCGAAGGCGGTGTCAATTGGAATTTTTTTTATAACGAGTGCCTCGCCTGCGGCCATTCTTAATTTATCGTTCAAAGTGTTTATTTCTTATGGTGATCATTATGGGGCATCCAAAGCTTATGGAGATCTTTCAGGTTAGTGCATTTACGTCTTAAACAATATCATTACTCGGTGTGTGACTACAAGTTACTTTCTCTTTGGCGCAGTTGGCAGTGACTCTACCTTCAGCTCCTCGAGTTGCGATTTCGATTCTCACCAAGTATCAATATTTTCTAAAAACAATTTATTGGTTTTTTGAGTCTGCGTGTTATATAGTTAAGTATTTATTTAAAAAATATTAAAGTTTATATTCACCAGTTGTCAGTCATCCATAACATCTTTAATATTTAAATGAGTTAATCTTCTATGTATATACATACATAGTAACATAGTATATAGTCTCTAGAAATAAAATACCAATATATTGATAATCATTACTTAAGGACCATTTTTTGCAATAACGTTTTAGCTTTGAACGTATTGCAAAATATAATAAACTTTTGTATACCGGCATATTTGAGCCGACAAAGCGCTTCAATAAGAAACTTTTTACTTGAAATTCATAACTCTTAACTACTTTTTAATCAAACTTTATCGAAACAGTGTGCAGAAAATTTTGTTCGGAACTATACAGCACCTGTAGTGGAAATTGTTGAAATGCAAAAATTTAGGTTAACGAGTTCGTTGTTTGCGAATTTTGAACTCAATGTGCATACAACGTTAAGTCTTTATGCATGACGTGTTTGATACTACTTTGTAACGTTCTGGTTTTTCATTACACAGATTGACAGGGTCTTTTTTGCGATATATAGCCAAAGGACGTAGTAGTCTTTGTTAATGTTAATATTGTAATGCTGAACTTAGATATCCTTTCTATATTTGGACGAATGCTTTTGGATAGACCACTCACGCTGTTCGAATGAAAATTGGTAGGTTGCACATACTCCAGAAATTTCTCATAAACGTTTGGCTTTGTCTAAGGATATTCGGCAAGTTAAAAATTTACCCTATTTTTATTAAGGCACCTATAAATTTTCTTCAAATGTAATATTTATATGGGTACAAGTATTAATTTTTGGTACTTAATTAAACATAACAAGCTTTATAGCAGTTCCTTAATAGCGGTCCCAATAAACCTCATTATAAGAGGTTCAGCCAACCTGTAACGTAATCAAGAAAACATAATTAATTTGTTCACTGAATGATTGTTTTGTGTTATTATTGATTAACTTTTTCGAAACAAACAACTGGTGCATCTTAGTCAAAAGCTGTTGAAGTAATATAACCTTTAAACGCCAATTATGTTTCTGTTCAAATACTCTCTTCTAGATAGAAGTATTTCATTGAGTTAAAATTCAATTGAATTTTTTTTAATTAGCCTTCATAAATAAACTTACTGAGCTGGAACTAATTATCAGGAATACACTAAAATACTATATTTAATAGAAAATAAAATTAGTTTTCAGATATAAAATTCTATTATAGGTTATTCTAAAAGTGCACGGGTATGGTGGTATGTATAAAGAAAATTTTCGTCAAAAAGCTTTGACAGGCTTAGAATTTATATGTGACTTGCAGGATATAATAATATTTATAAGCATTCGACTGAAATATTCAAGCATCTTTCAAGAAGCCCGGCGTCCTTTCCACCTACCGGATGTCGTTTTGTGGCGAAATCGAATATCATCAATTTGAATTTAAAATATTTTGTAAGATATCATGCGAGTGCCTGGTGTAATTTAAAGCGAGTTTTTATACATTTATCATATCAGTGATAAATTAAAAATGACTCTATTTAAGTAAAACATAGTGTTACTAAATGCGCTATAGTGTTTGTGCACAGTGAATTGCTCAAATTCAACCGCTAGAACAAATCTTATAGGCTTCATATCAGCAACAGTAAATCTTAAATCTCTATGATTGTTAGCTTTAATTTACGTACCAAAAATAGTTACTATTATTTAGCAAAAAATAAAATTAAGAGACTTTGTCTACTTGGGAAGTAAGATAAAAATCAACACCAACCACCACATAAGCTACAGGGCATCTAAATGTTGTTCTGAGTGTACGTTTAGAACGCGTCACACTTCACATATCCTCTATTCTGCAATATTAATAGATTATTTCCGATTCTGAACATTATTATTCTCCTGCCACTTATCACTTATCCCACTCTAAGCCGGGTGGGCATGACATGTTTTAAACATTATTGTTACATGTTTTGGGCTAGTTATTGTACGACCAGCCACCTGCCTGACATCAACTTACCTTAGACCCCCTTTAAGATACTTAGGTAAAAAATGAGGGTGGTCTATTCTACACACACAAAACAATATATCGTAAAAGGTTTCAAAGTTTCTTAAGTTGCGTCGAATATGAACCCCTATACATTTTATTTTGTACTAAATAAAACTAATATTTTATAAAATTTCATAAGCTGCGATAGCCTCACCGATACGATAAAACATTCACAATAATTACCGGCTAAATAACAAATGGTAATGGCGTGCAACGACATGCGTGGCTTTTCATCGCCGGAACAAAGTCGCCGCGCAACAAGTGACGTTTGGCGACCTTCAACAAGCACCCCTTAAGACACAGATTTTTCTTACGTTTTCCATTTTAATAATTAATCCAACATAAATGTGTGAAACTGTCTATAAAGTTTAAGGTAGTGATTGAAAAAGTTTTTTCTCGCTTAGTATTTTTAAAAACAGTTCGTATAAGTTTATTTACGTTCTGGCACTTTTAAATGCGAAAGGAGTCAAAGCGCGTGCGCGACATGAAAGAGAGGATAGAGAAACGGGATAGGAGACAGTTGTACTCGCTCCGACCAATCGATTAGTCGCATAACGATAGCGGCTTCTTAAATGCAGATGTGTCGTGTACACGAACGTCAGTCGGTAAGCAGAGACCGTCTCGACAATACGACTATGGCCTCACGGTTCCGATGTCGTTTTTATCGCGTTATCCTTTGTAGTGATCGCATCGTTAAGCCCGTTTAAGTGGCCCGCGGTCAATTGTGGTTAATGTTTTGGGAGCTGTCATTATAAATATGAAATTTTAGATGAACACACTGACTTTCAAACAAAGTTTCCAAATTTTGTCACCGGGACACTCGTTAACCGTGCGAATAAAATAAATTAACAAATGAAGTGAACAAAGAAGGAATTGTAGAGCTGGAAGGTAATATTGAAATTGTATAAAATATATTACAATGTTTATTTATTTAGGATCTTAAATTGTTGACATTTAGGGTCTTCGGGGTTGTCGTTTATTTAGACCGGGCGTAATATTAGACGTAATGTTTTGATCCCTTAACCCCAGGTCCCTAACATATAAATTATTATTATTGAATCATGTTACAGTACAATAAGTTTGGAATTTTATATGTCGCGTAGTGAATCTGAAATATAGTAAGAATATTCTTCACTTCTTCAAATCTCAAAGTTATTCCCCGTTAGTAGTAAAAATGTATAAATTATTATAATAAAATGTTTAATGTTTATATATGTATACTGTTTATATTTAGATATACACTTTTATTTAAAATTTACTGTAAACATTAAATTATATAAATAATTTTAAATCTTTTTTCTTTCGTCAATATGGCTTAGGCCACAAAGATATACATAATATTAGTTAAAATCATTCATCTCTACAATCTGTAGAGATTTCGTAGCACCCGTAGACTACGTAGCAGATGATGTATATTATCAGAAATCCAAATTGAAAAAAATGTTTTAAATGTTGTTTTCAAGAACATAACATATTTTTTTGTTTTTATTAGTAATCTTTATTTTTCAATGACCATTTCAAAATGCGTGGAACACAATTTCATTATAACATGGAATCGGTTTTCTTAATCATTGTAGCTTTCCATATGCGTAGCAAGTTGAAATAAAAGTACTATAATAAATAATGGATTATAGAGGCTATAATGGAAACAAAATATAACATGAACATAATCACAGGAAATTATGTGTTAGAGTTTTTAATTTAATATCAATGTTTTAAGAAGTATGTCACACATTTAGAGTACGAGAGGTAGTGGACTCATGTGTGTGTACATTTAATTTAAGATATCTGTATACAAAGTTAAAGAATATAATTCTAAATTGAATTATTTTATCATGTAGTATGCATATGTATTTAATTAGATGTTTCTAAGGTTTTTTAATATCTTTCAATAAAATATGAAAATATACAAGTTATTTCTATACTTAATTATTTACACACTTGTAATAAACAAATCATGCCCACGTGGTATTTTCTCAAGAATTATGACAGCTTTTCCGCGTTGAATCGCTAAGATCTACTTTGTGCAAGAAAAGGGGCTAGCCGTTTTTTTCGCGTTTCAATTGAGCCAGGTGTTAGAAGGATTTATTTAGACTTCAAAGCTTCATGATCTCAATTACAAATGGCCAAATATATAACTTTCTATAAAGGAGAGATGCATACTTTCGCCAGATTAAGCCATTTCGGACGGAATATTCATTTTCTAGTAACTTTAGAGAAATTACAGGCACAGTTTTCACCCTATCAATGATCCCATATCCGTTTTTACGGCTTCAATGATACTGAACATTTTATTTAACGGTCGGCACGTGGAATGACGCGTGGATAGATAGCATACTAATGACGTTATTGGCAATATGTTTCGCTGGCTTCAAATTTGTCTCTAGATTAATGTGTGCCTATCATTAAATGTAACGGCTATATCATTACAAATCTTAATCAAGATTGCGTTTCAACTCATTCCATCATACATATTTTTTATGACATGTTATTAAGATTTATGTAAGATGTGTAGTTCCATCAAAAGAAAAAATACTTTGTTCATCATCATCCTCCTGCCCATACCCCACTATAAGTGGGGTGGCCACAACGTGTTATAAACATGTAACATGACTTGGCTACGTATTTTACGACCGGCCGCCCGCCTCACATCAACTTACCTTAGTCGTATTTTATGACACCTCGATAAGAAAGAAGGTGGTCTATTCTACTCTACCGGATACCACACGGTGTGTCAACTTACCTTAGTCGCCTTTTACGACACTTCGGTAAAAATGAGGGTGGTCTATTCTACTCATCCTCCTGCCCTTATCCCACTCTCAGTGGGGTCGGCATAACATATTTTAAACATGCTGTCACGTGATTTGGCTGCGTTTTTACGACCGGCTGACTGCCTGACGTCAACTTACCTCAGTCGTATTTTACGACACCTCGATAAGAAAGAGGGTGGTCTATTCTACTAAACCGGATACCACAAGGTGGGTCAACTTACCTTAGTCACCTTTTACGACACCGCGGTAAGAAATGAGGATAGTCTATTCTACTCATCCGGATACCACACGGCGGGTCGACTTCCCTTAGTCGCCTTTTACGACACCTCGGTAAGAAATGAGGGTGGTGCTATTCTATTCACCCGGATAAAATAAATATTGTGATGACAAATGTTCTGTAGATTATGTTCTCTAGATTTAATTGTTGGCAAATGTTTTTTTTGTACATTTAATTTTATTTATTTTGATAATTTATTGCATGTAAAGCAAGATTTTTTTAAAGTCCTTTCAATTATACGGGTATATACGTATAAGGGCTTCAGTTGTACCGAATCGCATACTATTTCTATAGCGGATTATCCGTAAAAGCATACCAGACTTAAGTTTGTATAAGTAACGACGTACTATTTTTTATTATTATTTAATATACCTGAAATTAAGCATACATTAATATTTTTTAGGATTTTTTCTCTCATGTTCCTTGTTCCTTTTCACTGTGGAAATTTGCATAAAAGTGCCAGTAGCCAATATCTATTCGAAACCTTACCCTTTACAACAGCATGTAAAAATTTCTTGTGTATATGCTATTTTATAACGTATCTCTTTTTACTGACCTGGATCCGAATAAGAGATTTACGTCATGGGATCCTGTGCCACTTGAGTCCAATTACTCCCAACGAATATTTCGAGAACGTCCGCTTTACATAGGGCCTATAAATTCTGCGTTCAAAATCTTGGAGCCATAAAATAATAAAAAATGATGTGAAAGCACTAGCTTCACTTAAAGTGGAATATAACAAAAGTTCTAGATTTTTTATTTAAATTTATTTTTTAGATATATAAATAATAAAGGCGCCAAAAAGTTTAATATCTTTTCTTTACGTATTAATATAAAGATGCTCATTAAATAACTAAACTGTGAAATTTTAAGAATGATCTTTTTATTATAATTAAGAAAAGGGCGTTTAATAAATATAGTAAAAAGACAATTATGATCTAAGCCAAAACGTGATAAAGACAAAACTGAAAAAAAAGTAAAAACATAAAAAGAAGTATTTGTCTGATTGCTGTTTGCTATGCATGCTGTGAAAATTAATTTAACTACGTGCAGTTATTAAATATCTGTGCGTCAAAAATTTTTATATCACAAAAAAAAAACAGTACGGGCTTACGGAATAAGAGGATTAATGATTTTTCGGAAATTTTTATTAAACATTGTTGGACCTTTAAATATGAACAGAGATTATGTTTCCTTTGAAACATAATGATAACATGTGAAATCAATTTCCGTGAAATGGATATATTATTTCAAAGGAATTTTTATTAATTCACAAAATCACGAAACAATTATTTCGATAAGTAGCGTGCATAATATTATATTCAACCCTTCACAGTAAAAATAACGGGATGTTTAGAATGCTTACCGCTACACTATAACAACTTTCACCGAAATTTTGCCTCTGCTCTGTAGTATTGTTTTTATTAAAAAGTTTTATAAACTTGTGTCTTTAAGAAGAAAAAAATTTCAGTCGATTTAAAAATAGAAATTCAATATCCTTCTCCGTTAAGTTTAAGGGATCTCTAGGTAAGTGGGAACGCGATCGAGTAGATTAAAAAAAATTGCATTAAGCACACTGACACTCTTTGTTCCCAGGATTCTGGTGGCACCAAAGATGAGTACATAGAAATCCTATATATAGTATAAAGTTTAAAATATTTCTTATTTATTTCAAACTAATAAACGTCACACACAACAATGTGTGTTGAACATTTTTATATAGGCACATAAGACCCCTTTAAAACTAGATTACAGAAATATTTTAATTTTGTGCGAATTTCATACTAAATAATGTCTGCTCCATGGACGAAGACGCGGGCACACTAGCTTATATTTTCAATCTGCGCAAATTGTAGACCAGTTCGTTTAAATTATAACTTAGGTACATACATATATGTGCTCGGCCACAACCAACCTTTATCTTCACCCCGTTCGAGTTTCTCGAACTAATTTCCGATAAATTTCTGAGTTCTCGCGGGAGTAACGAGCCATCGAAATTTATAGCCTCTGAAATGCCGTTTACCTAAGAATTGGGGTCTAATCTTGTGTGAAAGAGTCGCGCGAAGCCGATGTATTTGTGATTTTGATACTTGATTTACTGATTTCACTCCGGCACAGAGCGAGCTGCCATTATCGGAGACGTTAAATTTTGTTACATTTTGTTTCCAGAATATTAGCTTTGATTCTCCCGCTTTCGATAATCGAAATATGATGATAGGATATTTTATTTATTTCTTGTTTTATGTATCATTTCAATTTTCAGAGAGAAATAAAACGAGTATATGAAATCAAGATTCAATTGATAGTTCGTATATTTCATTACAGACTCAAAATAAAGCCGCGATATCTGTTAAGTGCCGTTTACCCAATCACAAAGTCTTTATAAAAACATAATTGATATTTACAATTTACTAACTTCGTCAGTAAATTGTCTGCTTCCTTCCCTGTTAAAAAATATTTTAATTATATTTCATTTAAATTATATAATCTGAAGTGTGAAATGCACCTTAAGCATTCTATTATATCGTATAAGTTACTAAGGATATCTGTATCCATATAAATAGCGTTTCAATTACTGTGACCATTTTCTTAGAAGATGGAATAGGTATAGCAAGCAATACTTAAAGGATATGTCAATGATATATCCTTCTCAATCTCTCAACTTTACTTGAACCTATAAAAGAGGTATAATCCACTATATTTTTTTGGTATATCTCACAACGATTAGGCAGCGTTTTCGATGAAAACGCCAAGGCTATACTATATAGTTACTGTCTCCGTAATTCCAAAAATTGTAGTCATACTTCAAAAAAGTTACTCAAAGAATTAAAAAATTATACACTTAAGCTTATCTTATCTTATGAATCAATATACCGCATAAAAATCCGTTCTGCAGTTTTTGAGCTTACCGCAAACACACAAATAATTCCGACGGGGGACTTTATTTGATAATATCAAATTATTACGCGTTTAATTTTGAATGAAATATATGAAATCTATATAATCTGAATCCAATCCAATCAAATCAAATCAAAATCCAAGAAATGAGGAGACTTTTGCACTGGGAAAGTAATCAATCCTTTTTTTTATTAATTTTGACTATGATTTGATAATCTTTGGAAAACCAAGTCATATGCAAATATTTTTGAGTCGCTACGATAGTAAGTGACTCTACTAGTTTGTAGAGTGTTTTGGTTTTGCCGGCACACGTGCCTAGTTGACAGTTTCTAAAAAAGGCACGAGTTTTCGATCACGAGAGTGTCATATCAACATGGTTAGATTAAAGGCGCTTTCGATATTTCGGAAATGTACATAGGTCCTACCTAATACCGGTATACTCAATAAATAAATATAAATCACAGTATAGTAATAATTTGACCGCCGTGTGGTATCCGGCTGAATAGAATAGTACCACCCTCTTTTCTTACCGAGGTGTCGTAAAAGGCGACTAAGGTAAGTCGACCCGCCGTGTGGAATCCGGCTGAGTAGAATTGACCAACCTCATTTCTTACCGAGGTGTCGTAAAAGGCGACTAAGGTAAGTTGACACACCGTGTGGTATCCGGTTTAGTAAAATAGACCACCCTCTCTCTTACCGAGGTGTCGTAAAATACGACTTAGGTAAGTTGACGTCAGGCAGGCGGCCGGTCGTAAAAACGCAGCCAAATCATGTTACAGCATGTTTATAACATGTTGTGCCGACCCCACTTAGGGTGGGATAAGGGCAGGAGGATGATGAGTATAGTAATAATTTGAATAATTTGTCACACTGTACTAGTATTGTACTGTTTTAGTACTGTTCATTTAGATGGTATGATTTCGCATGGTATTATGAATTGTGAAGGAAAATGTAAGCGGTGCATTTTTTTCTATAGTTAATGAGTAGCCATAATTAATGCTAAACAAGTAGAACAATGTAACGATCTCTGAATATTCCATTGCTGGGCATAACCTTTGTCTCACCTTAGAGATAAGAGTTAGAATTAAACGATAAAATTGGTAAGAATCATGTATTCTAATCGTTTAGTTATTTCGGCTCTAAGCCTTTATTTATTGAAAGCTGAATTTCTAATACTATAACGCACTGACTATTCCGTTTTTTATTTTTTTAATAATCGACTAACTATTGTTTCTTAATACTATAAAAACCACAGAAGTTTGTGCTAAGCGCTAATATCATCTATATTACAGCGAACTTATTAACTTTAATATACAGCATATGAAAAGAAATCATCAATAAATATGGCGTAACATAATAGAGGCAAAACAAAGGCTCTGACCTTCTATATCAGAGGAACAAGAAAAAAAACAGCCGTCAGAATAATAGAAATGAACTCTCATAAAAATATTTGGCACCTTTGGATTATATTGTAGGTCATAAATATTACTTCGACTCTTATCGAAATATAAGTTGCCTTTTAATATCATTAAAGCTGTCTGTATCCCGTTTAAGTAAACATGTCTGTTTTCACTCGGGTCGGAGCCAACCTTGGATATAATCGTGAAAATGCTTCCTCCGCCCAACTCATGCGAGATTATTTACCTGTATCTGATTCTTTGTCTATTTTCGCTTCACAAACTCCGCTTTATTTGCTCTAGCCGATTGGTTCATTCTGCCATAACAAATGTAACGGAGATATTACTCGTTTATTTCGATTAAGTGCTTTGCGAAACAATCTTGTTGGTGATTTGTTTTTACACTGTTACGTGGAACAGTCAATATGTTCTTATTAATTGGACGTTCTTATTAATTATTTTCTTTTTCGTCCGTGCTTGAAATTATGTATCGTTTTCATATTATTTTAATTCTTGTGATATGTTAGTTTTAAATGCGTGACTTCATTTTAAACAACTCTTCCTGATTAGTGAAACTCGAATAAAATATAAACAATTAAAAAATTACCATAAACTTTGTTGTACAAGAAAAGTAAACTGTTATATGATTTCGATTTATAATTGCGCCTTATAAGTCGTTAAGCCGAGAAAGTTTTATTGATTTTCTAATTATTTAGTATTCGATTTTAATGAAACTGAAACTGATTTAAAATCGTCTTTTTTGCGGTTTTCGATAAGAAATTGAATAAGTGCATTTCGAATGATAAAATCCACCAATAGTAAGTCTACATAAAATTTAATTTCAACGTGTTCAAAAGGCGACAACGACCTCCAGTCAAAGTTCAATGCATTTTAGCTTTAATATAGAAATGGGAACTCGAACAGGATGCAGTCAGAACATAAATCTTGTTAACGTGATAACTTTTGTTCCAGTAGACACCGGAGACGAGTGACAGACGCGACTTCGGGAAAAATGTTCGAATAAGACCGTATACCTCCTTTAAAACCACATTTATTATACTTCAGCTTTAAATTGAAAAAAAACCCCTTACTGTAATGAAGTCGGGAAACATAAATCTGCCCGATGTGACGACGTGAAAAATGTTCCAAATGCGTACTTTGGAATCACTTATTTACGTAGATTGAAAGGGAATTAAATTCAGACATTTTCTTGGCGTCCTAACTTGAGCGTAATGTGTATTAAATTTTTGTTTTGAACTTTTTTGAAATAATATCTTTTATACTTACGGGTATAAAAGAACTATCTGTAACTGTGTAGCTACTTAGAATAGACCTACATCATTGCTTACCGAGGTGTCGTAAAAGGCAACTCAGGAAAGTTGACGTCTAGCAGACTGCCGGTCATAAAATAACTATCGAAACCATGTAACAACATGTTTATAACATGTTGTACCGACCCTGATAAAGGCAGGAAATTGATGATGGACTTGATTAAACGCTATTTAGAATATTTAAATTTTCTTTATTGTATGACCATTTAAATGAAGAATTAACAATTATGTATTCAAAAGTAATAATAAAATTATTTTATTATTACTTTTGTATTATGGATCTCCGCAAAGTATAAATTAATTACGTATTCATTTAAAAAATTAACTTTTTGGATTTGGATGATGTATACAAATCCAAAAGTCCAATCCAAATATATATATATATATATATAAAATCGTCTAGTTATATCTATATAGTATAGTTATATTATCATCATAGTTTAGGTTTTTTAACCATGTTTTTAAGATTGCTATAACACGTAAGGTCCTTAAGTTTAGTGAAGTATTTATTATTGTATATAATTTTGGTGCAAGGCTATTATATTGCTGTTGTGCTAAACTGTTTTTTGTTTTGGTATAATAATCTCTCCTTATTCGAAAAATAGGTAGTAATGGTACGGCGTTTCTATGGTAGCTTTTATATGGTATATGAATATGAATTTTCCGTATGAAATCATCTTTTCCCAAAACAGGCAATGTAAATTCAATAGTTAAAAATGCGAATTAAAAAAATTGCTTTTCCTTTTTGCTATTTCGTTAGCCGACGGCTAAAAAAACACCTTTGTTGCAGGGAGGCGTTGAGACCGATGTAGCCGAGGCCGTCACAATGGATCACTGGGTGACGGCAGCTAGCTCCCTGTTGGCGACCCTCTTGTACTACAACACATTGAACGCCGGTTTTGTTTATGATGACAGGTATTTTTTTCGTTCAACAGCTTTTTGGTAGTAAATATTTTTAGGTTAGCTTTTTTTGCAGATACGTTGATTTACAAGCCATGTGGTATCTGGCTGAGTAGACCACCCTCATTTCTTACCGAAGTGTCGTAAAATACGACTAAGGTAAGTTGACATCAGGCGGGCGGCCTGTCGTAATATACGAAGCCAAATCATGTGACAACATGTTGTGCCGACCCCATTTAGAGGGGGATAAGGGCAAGAAGATGATGATCGCCGGTTTTGTTTATGATGACAGGTATTTTTTTCGTTCAACAGCGTTTTGGTAGTAAATATTTTTAGGTTAGCTTTTATTGCAGATACGTTGATTCACAAGCTATCCGGGTGGTATTCAGCTGAATAGAAAAGTACCAACCTCATTTCTTACCGAGGTGTATTAAAAGGCGACTAACGAAAGTCGACCCGCCGTGTGGTATCCGGCTAAGTAGAATAGACCACGTTTCTTACCGAGGTGTCGTAAAATACTACTAAAATAACTTAATGGAATTATCACGGCTGATGCAACTCTCCCGAAATGTTAAAACTTATATAAAGGCATTTCGATTTTTACCCTATGTTTCTATCTTTTATATTTAAATGATCTAATAAGTTTGGAAACGGCTCCAACGATTTTCAAATTCAGCATGTACAAGGTTTTGGGGGGAAAAATCGATAGGACCGCTAGGTTACGAAAACAATTTTGCTTTATCCCTGTTTTCGGGCACTGAAAAAACTGCTATAATTTTATAAGAAAGAAAATGATAATTTCGCTGCCAATTGCAAAAATGATAGCTCAATTGTGGAACGGGCGGTTTCAAATTCAGAATACTAGGATCGATCCTAGATAAAATATTTTTATTTATATTTGCTAAATAAAAAAAATTAACACGCAAAGCTCGGTCACCCAGATACTAATAATAATATATGAAATAATATGTCGAAGAGTTCAGAGTTTAAGCGACTCCCGTAAGTATTAAGTAGATCAATTAGTATAAGTGCGCTTTCATCGTTAATTTACTGTACATGAAATAATTAAGAACATTGTTATAATAAAGTTGATTTGCAAGTGGATGGGTTTCGACAATCTCTAGTACCTTGTAACGTTAATTACTTCAGTTAACAAGGTTATCGATTGGGCTGGAACAGCTCTGAAAACGTGATGAAATAACGAAAAATGAACTATGAAGATGACAATTAGTATTTGCTGCCAGTTTGAAATTTTCGGTAGTGAATAAATTTGTCTATCGATTATTAAATGTTTTTTTATTCTGTAAAATTTATTTCTTATCTACGTGTGCTCGCGTTGTCGCGCTAGGAAATCAGTATGTCTCAACGTTTTTCCCGCGTGAATCCCGATATTGCGGGAATTCTTAGCTAAAAATTAGCCTAAATGATGCTCCTCGACCTTCGCTATCTTCCAGTTAATGTCCCACCAAAATCTCTTTGGCTGTTCCAAAGAATGTACTATCTAACCATTTCTCAAGAAATACACAATTTTCTAGTGAAATCCTTCAAAAATCCGTTTAGAAGAGAAAAATTATTGAGAAAATCTGCCACATATAGATAGACAAGTTTTGTAGATTTAGTTTTACTCCTATAATCTTTACAGATTTAAAAACTCGTAAAAACTCGAGTAGAAATCGTTTATGATATGTATAACTCGTTTTGATAATACCTTTAGTATTTATTATTTTTTTATTACTCAAGCTGTAATAGCGAATCGCAAAGTAAATTAATCATCATCTTCCTGCCCTTATCCCACTCTAAGTGGGGTCGGCACAACATGTTATAAACATGCTGTCACATGATTTGGCTGCGTTTTCACGACCGGCCGCCTGCCTGACATCAACTTACCTCTGTCGTGTTTTACGACACCTCGGTAAGAAAGAGGGTGGTCTATTCTACTAAACCGGATACCACACGGTGGGTCAACTTACCTTAGTCGCCTTTTACGACACCTCGGTAAAAAATGAGGTTGGTCTATTCTACTCAGCCGGATACCACTCGGCGGGTCGACTTACCTTAGTCGCCTTTTACGACACCTCGGTAAGAAATGAGGGTGGTACTATTCTATTCAGCCGGATACCACGCGGCGTCTAAATTAATCATAAGCAATTATGTACTATGTTTTTTTTTCCGGAAGAACAGATGTGATTTTCACTATCCTTTATTTTATCCCGATGCATAAGCCTTAACTGTACTAAATTTTATCAATACTGCTATATCAGATTAGCTGTAAAAGTCCCCACATACGAAGAATAAAGTTACACGTTCTACTTATATACACAGAACGTGTAATTTTTATTTTTCGTATGGCAGACAGACAGACATACTTTTGTAATTATAATATTATATTTTCATATAGATTGTACTATCCCACATGGTATATGATTTATTTCGAAGCTGCATACATTTCCGTTTAAGTACTTGCATATCTAGAGATTATGTAAGATACACATAATACGTCACCAAAGCATACTGTGAAAACATAAATCTCACTGGCACACTCGACTTGTGTTTCAGCGGGCGTTCTCTTTACACTCGAAAAACAAATGGGTGTAAACTTTCCAAGATAAATCACAAGAATGTAAATTATTAATGCATCATCGCATACAAACACAAACATAAAAAAAATGTTAATATCCGAAACAATGGACAAGGAAAAAGCCATAGCCAATTCATTAATCTATTTAGGAAATACGAAAAGCTATGGTGGTTGATTAGGAAGACCGTGTGTTTCTCTCTAGGAAATTATGGGTTCAAACCCCGGACAGGCCAATGAGTTTTTTGTTAAAACTTAATGTTCTGAAAGTGGTCTAAAAGTTATGATATAATTTAAAAAATTGCGATTTCATTGTGAAGCCTATATCCTGGTGATGCTTCGGTTACGGGGCGAAACGATCGTTGAGATTGTCGTGGTGAACGTGTGTAGTGTTTGTGTGTGTAGTGTTTGTGTAGTGTATCACAAAACACCGCAATGTTTTGTGATACGTGCGGTTTCTAATCATGCATTTGTAGGATATGAGAATAATTTTGCGTCCTATACTTATCAAAACTTCTGTACTACGAGTATATAATTCAGCAAAGTAGCGCCTAATTCTAATTATGTAAATTAATTTTCATTAATATACATACATTATTTATTTATGTCTATTTCATATTTACAATTTATGACACCGCTTTTCGGTGAAAGAAAACATCTCCAGAAAACCTGTATATCTCTTGAGAAATCCTGTGCGAACCTACCAATATGTGCGAACCTACCAATCAGTTTTGGAGCAATGTGGTGGGTATAAGCTTCAAACCTCTCCAAAAAAAGAGAGAGGACGCCTTTTCGCAGCAGTGGGAATAGCATCAGGCTCGTCGATACTTTAGCAAATAAAGTTATAAATACTCACGAAATAATTTGAAGATCTAAAACCAAATAAGGCTAAAAGAATAAAAATTAATTCTGAAAAGTAAAAAGTATAAGCTGATCATTGAAAGTAATAAGCTGATGGAATGTATTCGACAAAATTCCATTAATATCTCAGCCCCGGGGGAGTCTCGAGCACTGTAGAACGTAATTAATTGCCTTCCTAGGTCTGTTCAATAGTGAGTCAATATCATCGAACTTTTCAACGGTGTTCTAAAAACCTTTTGTTTTTACATATCTGAAGGTTCATTTTGCTTTGGATTCACTGATTGTCGTTGCTTTTTTTATTATATTATGTGAAGAATCACGGACAAACAATCGAGATGCCTTCTAGTATAGTAATAGGAAAAAAAATATTAATTTTTTACCTCCTTCTGCCGAACCGAACAGATTCTGTTCTAAACACAAACTATACAACGTATAAATTTCTTAAAAAATCTATCTTCAACATCCATCAGTTGAAAGTAGAATATTGTTAATCATCATTATCGTGCTCGTATCCCACTTTAAGTGGAGAAAGCACAGCATGCTATAAACATGTTGTCACATGATTTGGCTCGCTTACGACCGACTAAGTTAAGTTGAAGTCTGGCAGGCGGACTGACATCAAGGCGACTAAGTTTACTTAGACGCCTTTTGTGACACCTCCGTAAGAAAGAGGGTGGTCTATTCTACTTAGCCGGATACCACATGTCGAGTCGACTTACTTTAGTCGCGTTTTATGATACCTCAGTAAGAAAAGAGGGTGGTCTTTTCTGCTCAGCCGTGTGTGTTATCCACACGGCTAAAAAGTAGTAATAGAATAATATAATAACAATAGAATTTTGTTAAATATAAGTTAAATGTAATCTTGGAAGTGATAAAGTGATGCTGAAAGCTGTTGCTAAAACATATTTTGACATTATACATAAACATACTCATGTGTATTTTATAACAATTCGATTGACCTCAAGACTATGTGAATATTTGAGAGATAATGCATATTTATTTCAAAATGTATGTAAATTGTACAAAGACTAACTCGTTGATATGCCTCTACATAGATTCACTACTGTTTTGTTGTTCACCATAATCCGCTTCCGATGTGAGTGTTTGAATTAGTCCTTACTTTAACATCACCATAAGCGTAGAGTGCTCCATTCTTATTCAGGAAAACAGAATAAATAATCCTGTTAGTAGTGCTTAAGGCGGATTTAGAAAAAAGAAATGCAATTTTTGTAGCGCAAATACTATAAACCACTGTTTAAATTTCTTTTTCAAGCTTTTTTGAGTATTTATGAAGCTATAGTAATGTCAAGCGGGATTAGAATCATGTGACCAAACGAGTGTTCAATCTAAATGAGATGGTTGGTTTGTGTGAAGTGTGACACCTACATAAAAAAGCAATAGCGTCAGAGTTGACGCATGATAGAAGGGAATGGACGAGAACGACATGTTGTGCCGACCCCACTTAGAGTGAGACAAGGGCAAAAATCAGAGAAATCGATTTATACTATTATGATAAAATACATGTTACAAAACTAATGAAAATATTATTTTGCTTTAATCCGCGATAAAAGAAAATATATATGTAATGCTAAATGTAGAGTATAAAATTCGTTCTCATACTTGATGCATCCAGAATTTGTAAAAACTCATGCACTACCCGCCACCGATAATACAACAATACACAAGGACTGCACACATTCACCACCACAATCTCATCAATTGTTTCGCCCCGTAGCATTGTCAGGAGATAGACTGTCGGAGATAGAGAATCGTGGAGCATGAGTTTTTACAAATTCTGCATGTGTCAGGTATGAGAACGAATAGTACACTCTACATTTAGCATTACATATATTTTCTTTTATCGCGGATTATTGCAAAATAATTTGCATTATGGACCTCCGCAAAGTAACTACCTAATTCTATAAATTATATAAAATACATGGTATTTTTTAGGAAATAATGGTGAACAATTTCTATTTCATAAAATTATTTCAAAAAATAAAAAAGCGTTTATTTAATCTGGGAAAGTTATATTTTCCTTGTAGATGTGCTGTTTCCTGGTTGTAGCGAGAATTACAGCTGCCTTATAATCGGCTTTTCTTCGAAATTATGGGATTCCATTTAATTCAACGTTGCACGTAATAAGCATCTTTGATCGTCAAAGCAAAACGGAGTCTTTTCCAACCATTATAATACATATTAAACAATTTATATTGATTTATACAATTTATATATAAATGACTAGCGTTTACTTTGAACTGCTCATATAAGTGGGCTTAGTGCAAGTTTTTCTTTTTTTCGAATTGACTATAAGCTGTTAGTTCTAACGGCTTTTACAACGTCACCGGACGGGACGGGCGAGTGCATCGCCGATGTTGCGAAATGCGGAGAGTAGAGCGCAGAAGCTCTACTGGCGTCGAGGAACGTCGTCCTAAGGGTGTCTCATGTGAGGCCGGACCATGACTTAGGGCGATGTGTAGTGGAGGGCTAATAGTTGAGGATGAGTCATCAATGGTTCTAAGGTCTCTATGGGAGTTTTTTTTAACGTACTTGATCGCTTGAGCGTAACGCCAATGTGTATGGCGCGGTAACAGTAGTCACTAGATGTCGCTGTTGCAGCTTACAAATTGGCGTTACACAAATGCCATCGAGTAAGTTAAAAAAACTTGGATTATGTTCACAAATATGATATTATTTCTCATTCTCATTTTTTTCCATTAGGTGGTTGGTTAATAGTGCTAGGTGGGCCGGAAGCGTTCTAGTCTGGGCTTTTTCTAGGTATAATTTCGAAGAGCCCCTTAATACATACAAATAATGATGTCGCTGATTCTGTTTAGAGTATGAAATATCTACAAATTATGAAAATTTAGTAGGTATTCGCGACCCGCCTTTTTTGTCGTTTTGCATATCATAGGATACATTTCCCTTATGATATTTTGTTGTTGGAAGCGTACGTGCTTGTCGAAAACCATAAAATGCTGACAATGTTATATGTAACCGATGTTTTAGATATCTATATCGACGTTGGTGCTAACACCATCATTATTGTCAGTAACGTATGTAGTTCAGTTATATACGTTTTGACTGCAATCTGGCATGTATGTTTGATTAAAATAACAATATTTCTCTTAGCTAACACAATTTATAAAACATTCTCATTCGATAGAAAGCGAAGTAAATAAATCTTTTAATATCCGTACAGTTCTGAAAGTAGAATAGAGAAATGCATTTCCTTGATTGCTCGTATACACATTTCATTAAACACAAACCGGATTATGATATTACCTTCTATCAGGGCGTAGCTTAGTTTTGTTGTATCATCTTGAAGATTTATTTTACCTTTAATATTTAAATGAGTTAATCTTGTATGTATATATATATATATATATATATATATATATATATATATATATATATATATATATATATATATATATATATATATATATATATATATATATATACAAGATATATATATATATATATTTTATTTTAATAAAAATTCTTTTTATCCCTGTTTTTGGGCTTTAAAAAATACTAAAATTTATATTGAATAGAATTTTTGCTATTAACTGTCAAGTCAGCGTAGCTTATTCGGGGAATGGGTAGTTTCGCGAGAAATGAAAATACCTAGCATTGAGCCCCACCTACCCTTTTAGTTTTTTCTTTGTTTTAGAAAGTTCCTTGTTTATTTTGTAAAAAATTACCGGTCACCCAGATATTACTTTTTATATTTGAAACTGGGACTTTATTGTATAAATTAAAAGCAAACATTATATTTTTTATATATAAAAAAAATGTTCAAAGTTTATTCATACTATGAACCTGAACCTGTGTTTCAAAGTCGCACTATACACCTAGAATGTCACAACACATCCACTCTCTCTTACGGGCTCTTGCGTTTCCTACGTGGTGCGTTTTGAGATAGTGTGAGGTTTCTTTTGTACATTAGTATTTTGTTTATATATTGATATATTTTTGTATGTATTATATATTGTGTGTCCTGTATATAAATTTACAAGATAAAAATCACACATCTCAACCCACATACCTATATAATAAACTGAAGGTATCTAATTACCGCTATCTTGTACCTTAGCAAATTGTTTCATCAGACCATACATTTCACATGCAACTACATTAACATTCATATCGTGGCTCGGCTCAGGCGGTCAGCAAGTTATGTTAATGTCCTCCGACAATCTCGGGGTAATCTCGGTCTAATTCAGAACAAACAACGGTAATAAAATTGCGCGTGTTGGCGCAATGTGTTTGTTTTGTTTAGAATATAAGGCTTGTAGACGCCTCAGTGTCCAATAAAAATAGTCAATATTTGTGTATACACGGAGATTTGTTCGGTTTTTATGCGTCAGTGATCATTTAGGTAGATTCTGCTATGGTTAACACTTCACAGCATTCAATACGTTATCTTCTTATTATAAATTATACGATAAATGGTGTTTATTTTTTTATTTATAAAACTTTATTTCCAACAATAAAATAGAATTAAGCAAAAAAGAGAAACAAAATAGCTATTTGTAACATTTGCGACATGTGTTTCTAGTCTTTTCATGCATTGGTGCATCTATCAGTTGCACCTATATGTAATAAACGTTTTTTGAGCAGGAAGTGTCCATTGATTATCGAACTAATGTTATAATACACTGATACAAATTTCTGAGCCAAGGAGTGCATGGATTAACTCAAAAATTAACCTTCACTAAAACTGTGGCTTTTTTAATGAGGGCGAAACCCCTTATTGGTCTCAACGCCCTATGGAAATAGGCGGCGAATATTATACCACTTTAAGTGGGGTCGGCACAACATGTTATAAACATGTTTCATATTATTTGGCCACGTATTTTATGACCGTTCGCCTGCCTGACGTCAACCTACCTTAATCGTATTCCACAACACCTCGGTGAGAAAGAGGGTCTATTCTACACAACCGGATACCACATAGCATTAATATAAATTTACTATTGTTTATTAATTTCGCTGGGAACACAATAATTCAGTATATACTTTGTACGATAATATTACTAGATGTTAGAGCATTGTGCTTTTGTTTCTGTATACTTCTCATAATATTGTGATTCAATTGCCTCGTTTACTCAGTTATGGTAATGCCGTCTATTATATGGGCAATCCAGGTCGAAATAACAAGTGTTATAAACAATAGTTTATTTGTTTAGGGAAATAAATCCTCTACATTCAATGCAGACTTTATGATATGTAGCTATATGATAGAGCCACAAGTTAAGTCAAAGTTTAGTAAAAATATCCGTTAAGTAGGTCTAGAAACTTAAAAGAGGTGAAAGCGACGCGGCAAAATATTCTCCATCGCACTTCCTTTTCGGCCAAACCTCAACGTATTATTATATTACCGATTTATATCAACATTCATAATCATTCTCCTGCCCTTAACCACTATAAGTGGGGTCGGCACAACATGTTATAAACATGTTTTCTCATGATTTGGGTACGTATTTTACGACCGGCCGCTTGCCTGAAGTCAACTTAACTTACCTTAGTAGCTTTTTACAACATCTCGGTAAGAAAGAGGGTTGTCAATTCTACTTAACCGGATACCACACGGTGAGTCAACTTACCTTAGTCGCGTTTTACGAGGCCTCGGTATGAAATGATGATGGTCTTTTCTACTCAGCCGTATACCACACGGCGGGTCAAGTTACTTTAGTCACCTATTACGACACCTCAGTAAGAAATGTGGGTGGTCTATTCTATTCAGCCGGATACCATAAAGCGTTAGCGATTTAGATGACGGAAACCTAAATACCATCTTAATAATTCTAATTATAGAACGTTAGAAAAGAAAGTTGAGGTTTCGGGTCATATTTTCACTAATAAGCTTTTCATTGCCAATATATAGCCCATACGGGTGATAAAATCGATGAACTTTGTTCTCGATCACAAACCACTTCGCTGTTTCGTAATTGGGGGCTTACGTGACAGCCGCACTCCACAGCTGGTCCAACTTTCACGAAGACTTCCATGACTACCCTGAACTTTATCTCAATCTAAGTTTTGGCACGGCTACTGGAAATACTTTTTACTAAAACTTTTTCACAATCATAAAACCTGTTCGATGGCTTAGTAGCGTCGACTTAAAAAGGTACTCCAACAATTTGTTCTCTTTTGTTTTTAACTAGTTTGTTCTAGTGGGTGTTATAAATTCAACTTGTATTTTGTATGAATATCTCTGAATACTGAAAACCTTTTACATATCGCCCTATCCCTAGAATAAAGTCACATTTCTTACATGGGATATATAACTTCATTCTTAGAATAAGGCAAATTTTTTCGTTTATATTCCATGATTTACCTACGCCATATGGTATCCGACTGAATAGAATAGTACCACCCTCATTTCATACCGAGGTGTCGTAAAAGGCAACTAAGGTAAGTCGACCCACCGTGTGGTGTCCGGTTGGGTAAAATAGACTACCCTCTTTCTTACTGAGGAGTCAAATACGACCGAGGTAAGTTTACGTCAGGCAAGCGGCCGGTCGTAAGATACGTAGTCAAATCATATGACAACATTTTTGTATCATGTTGTGCCGACCCCACTTAGAGTGGGATAAGGGAAGGAGGATGATTCCATGATTTACCATTTTAAATATAATTTTTGAATGCTCACTTAAAGCGTAGTTAATACTGCGATCTGCTTGATATTGCCAGACTAGCTCTTGTCATAAAGTCTTAAAGTTGTCGTGTAAGCATTTAATACAAGTTTTAACTATCTCAACAATCTACAAAATGCCGTATGTAAATATTATCATATATAGATAAACAGAACTCAGCAAGATTGGAAATGTTGAAGTATTTGTAAATAGTATATTTTTTATCTACAGTACTTCTTAATTTAATAAGAAGTTATGAGAAGCATTTTTTTATCAATACAAGACAGCTGGGTTGGTCATAGGATTTTGGTATTATATCGTTCACATAAAAAAACTGATCTGCAAACATTTCATACTGTCTTCAGTATTATTTTATCTGCATTATCGTGTATTTCAATCATTTACAAGGGATTCATTGTAATTAAAAACCTTTGAAAAACATGATTTTTATATTTATTAAGGTTATGGTTATATAGAAACACATTTTTATCTATCAAAACTTATAGATTACTTTAGCTCAAGTTTTTCAACCCTCCATAATTTTTCACTACATTCGAGTGGCAAAGTTGAAAGGAAAAAATGCTGAATCAGTTTATGTTTTTGTTAACTGCTCCATTCAACTTTATTACAGTGGGTTATAGCGTCCAAACGATATATCCCATAAAGGTGCTTCGACTATATACGTACGAATCCATAAATACGCAGTGACGCGTTATGCGTCAGATTGAATTGCAGCATAAAATTTGCAAGAATTGAAATAAATAGTGAAAGTATTTTAATATTATTTAAGTTAACCTAGTTACGATTATCTTCAGTAAAATAAAACTGAAGATTAATAAAATAGTCATATAAAAATTTTAATTTTTTCAAAGATGATCGTATAATAGATCGTATTTCATACAGAGGTGTCGTATGAGGTGTTTAACGTAAGTTGACCCACCGTGTGGTATCCGGCTGAATATAACAGACCACCCTCATTCTTACCGAGTTGTCATAAAAGGCGACTAAGATAATTTAAGTTGACCCGCCGCGTTGTAACCGCTCTGGAATAAACCACCCTCATCTCTTACCGAGATGTCGTAAAAGCGACTAAGGTAAGTTGACATCAAGCAGGCGGCTGTTAGTAAAATAACATGTAACAATACGTTTAAAACATGTTGTGCCGATCCCAGTTAGAGTAGGATAAAGGCAGGAGAATGATGATCATCGTCAACGATTAGATAGAACTTGCTTGTGTTCGAATCATCATAGGCGAAAAAAACGCCTTAGATTTTGGTGGTTATGACACAATATGAGAATAGAAGCAAATTGGATTGTAAGGAATGTATATTTGGGACGGCTGAATTGACGTCGTTCTGTCGGTCGACCTAGATACTGAAGTGAATACGAATCTGTTTTACCATTATACTTTATCCCGCTCTTTTAGATTGAGTATTATTTATAATTAATTTAAAAGTTGCTGATTTCATATGTTAATATAAAATTCTTTCTCAAAAGCACATGACCCTTTGCCAGCCCCATCTATTCGTTAACGACGTCACATCTTTACGAACAGACTTAGATAAGGTAGTTACAAGGCATTCTTTATCTTCTTCTTCTTTATTTTCCTATTTTATCTGCTTTTTCGTCAACCAATGGACGTCCACTACTGGGCATAGGTCTCTTCACGGGATCTTCACAACACATGATCTTGTTTCTCGCGACCTATCTGAAGTTGGTAGTCTATTTTGTAGAGGGTCTACTGAAAGTGCATTTTCCCGTGCGGAATCACCACTCCAACATTTTACGACTCCAACTACTATCGCATCTTTAGCTTCGCGACACGCTGAGCTATGTCGGTGACTTTGGTTCTTGTACGGATTTCCTCATTTCTGATTTAATCACGTAGAGATACTTCGATTATATCGCACTTTATCGCCCTCTGAGTGATTCTGTGCTTTCTTATGAGACCCATATTCAGCGACCACGTGCCGGATCCATACAATACATGAGTCAAAAATACTTTAGATACATTTTCCATTCGAATTTTTAATACGGGCCGTTTATTCCGTTTCATTGAAATATTCTGTCCATTATATTAAAATATTAAAAGTTGCGCTAATATTGCGTTATTTCCCGTAAATAGGTCTCAAATGCTTTTAATGAAAGAACTGTTTTAGAGCACAACACGAACCGCAAATCTATTCTGCCGTTATTATAAGTCCCTTGAACGGAATAAATGTCATTTGCGAACAAAATACTCCGAAAAGTTTTTATGTAAATAAGTAAAGGGAAAGGCGTCTTACTCACAATTTGCAATACAATGGCCAAACGTTAGAGATGATTTTTTCTCCTTCGCATAGTAAACGCGGCTTTGGTCCTATAAAAATATATTATTCAATCACTTATTTCCCTGGCTTTCAATTCCAAATTGATGCAGGGAAAATGTGAAGGATCACTGGATGGAAAAGAGATAGTCGTTAGATACATGGGGTTGACAAACCGCCAATCGCCTGAGCAATTACCCAGAATAATACAAAATAAATTATGATAATGAATTGTCGGTGACACTCTGGGTTTCATGTTATATTCAAGAGAGTGTATAATAAAACAATCTCAAATTCTTACCAACGTGTGTTGTTCTATTAATACATAACGTTTCTTATCTGCTTCTTTCGTTTTCATGATGACCCAAAACCTAGAATTGTCTGAAAGAGAACTTTATAGCGATGAGGCCGGCTTTATATCTAAGTACGTTTGAGACCCGACATTTAATTAATCATCGAGTGTGATCACTTGTATTATTGTATCTAATATTTTATCTGATTATTCTCCTTTATTTTAATTCTTAATATATATAATATTTTTATATATCAGCCGTATATTTTTTTTATAAATCAGATTTATAAATCAGGGTTTGTTGGTAAATTTTTATTAGTCTAATGATTGATTAATAGTTCTCGATTGCAACATTAGTCTTCGCTCGATGAATGCCTTGAAACTTTGTCATAACTTTGTCAAAGTAGAAAATTGATTTAACTGCCTCATCATATCAAATGGGAAAACTCTTTAAATATCTGACAATCACGCGACGCAAAAAATCGTAAAAGGTGTCTCCATATACTATATAAATAGTTCATATGCTATATAATCTGATTTGTGGAACAGTCATGGTTCAGTATGTTTTATTAAAAACAGTCAAAAAACTTGTGAAAGCCGTAAAGTATCCAGTTGAGTAGAATATACCACTCTCTTTCTTACCGAGGTGTCGTAAAAGACGACTAAGGTTATTTGACAGCAGGAAGGTGCCGGTCGTAAAATAATACACAATACTTAATATCATTATTTTCATACTTATTATAATTGCGAGTATGTATGTTAGCCAGGTTTTTTTAAATACACAACTTTGTCTACGTGAAATTGAAATAAAATGTAGCGCATCCATGTCATTCTGTAAGTCACTTTTTATATTAACTACACGTCGACAACGCCGCGGGAATAACCTAGCTCATTAGAGTATAATTATTATGAAATTAGCAATCTGTTCAATCTTCGCAAACATTAAAATTAAGTGTCTGCATTTCTTTTTCTTTCGTGATTGTATTAAGAATCTTTTCAAGAAAGTATTAATAGGAGTTTTTAAACATTGCTCATTCTAATAAAGACGATCCAAAGAATAGCGAGAGCAGAATACAAAATCCAATAAGCGTCAAATACACGCTTCAGAGAATCAATCTTAAAAGAATGATGCTAACCGTTTTCCATTATTTAGATGGATTTATTGTACTTAGAGCTGGGTCGATTGGGGTAAAGATTCAGACAAGTTCAAAATATCTAGGTGTCGACTATCGTTTACTAAATATTATATAAAAATTGAGGAACGAAACGCAAAGATCGAAACGCGTTAACTGAATTTATTTCTTCAAAGCTATATATCTGCTTTCGATAATAATCGAAAGCAGATATATAGCTTTGAAAAAATTATATTCTATTGAAAAAAAATATTTTCTATTGGAGGAAATTATTATTCTATTGGATATACCGATGATATGAATCCCAAACATAGAATTAAACGATTTATTTTTGATTCCACATTTTGTAAAAAAATAAATCATTTGAATCATTTATTACGCATGATTTTTGGTAATTTTTTTTATTAGTGGTACCCGTGGTGTTCCCTAAAATTTTTTTTTATCCTACAAGTATATGTTAACTTGGTCATAAGCTTAATTATGCAAAATTCCATCAATATCGGCCTCGCGAATTAGCTTTAAAAGCGTAACAGACTTATAGACTTTCGAATTTATTCAATTAAAAATAATTTGTCATCATAACTTAATATCAAAGAGCACAACGTCAACCGTTTTACGCTGCTATAAAATTTCTTCTTTCAGATAGACCTTAAAAATGTCGATATTAAAAATATCTTCTTCAGTCTAGTAATGAGGTTTCAGGTTAAGGAGAAGTTATTTTATGTTCTTTTTAATTTGTTAATAGCAACGTGAATCGAAGTTTCCGACGGATATTACTTTGGCCGATGCTTAATAGTAATTATGGAACCTCAGTAACTATTCTTTTGCAATGTTAAAAAGTATACATGAATTCACGTATACTCCAAAGTATAGTTGAGAATATAATGTTTAATTTAATGATGGAGAATTTATTAATAGAGGTCTTATGATAGAGATTCCAATGAACTCGCTGTCAAATACAATAATAACTTTGAACTGTTGGGATCAACTTTAGATACTTTGTAGATTTTGATCTTATGATTTTTCTAAATACGTACACTTTAAGTTTAAAGTAAAGATAGAATACCAAAATTAGAAAATTTAATTTGTATATAAGATGTAACGTTTTCATATCAGGAAATATGTAATTATATTTTAAATTAATATATGTTTCCATGATATGATTGTAAAGGCCTAGTGTGTAAGTAATTTAAGATAGACGTAACTTGTACTTTTTTGTAGTAAATTAAAAAAAAATATATGTACATTTAACATTTAAAAAGCTACAGTTAACTAGTCAATTTGAAGCAGTCGTTAATCCAATATTTTGTTGCAGGCGGGCGGTCCTCTCCAATCCAGACGTCATCGGCCATACGCCAATCAAGGCATTGTTCGAAAATGACTTTTGGGGAACACCGCTCATCGATTCCGGATCACATGGCTCTTATCGCCCTTTATGCGTTGCCACATATCGCCTAAACTACATATTTAGTGGATTCAAGCCGTGGAGTTATCATTTTCTCAATATCCTCTTCCATTCAATAGCTACAGCACTTGTAGTTACGACCGCGCGCCGGTTATTGCCACCACATTGTATAAAAGTCGGTACAGCGGTCGCCGGGTTGAGTTTTGCAGCGCACCCTATACATACTGAAGCGGTGGCAGGCGTGGTCGGAAGGGCTGATTTGACTGCTTGCAATTTCTTCCTCTTGAGTTTTTTACTGTATACTGAACACGTACGTCTTCGAATCGAAGGCTACAAAAGGCAATGTCGACATTTAATTAAAAATAACACGATTCGTCATCAACTTACAACTAGCGACCAAAACTTTAGACTAAGTTGTCACGGATTAATGCAACAAATACTAATGAACGTACGAAGATTATTAAAAGCGAGTGAAGCCGGACCTCTTAAAATGTTGAATGCTTGTGAAGTGGGGACTGGGGCAGTGAAACTTAATAAGTGTCAGTGCAACGGTAGTACCGGTGAAGAAACAGGTGAACTATTACAATGGTGTACACTAGCAGGAACACTTATATTTGCTGCCGCGGGTACTCTGTGCAAAGAGCCAGCTATAATGATAGTGCCTCTGTGCATATTTTATGACTTTCTAAAGGATACACGAGAGGCGGAATCGTATTCCAAGGTAAGACCTTTTTTTTGGCTGCTATAAACTACTTTGATAAAATATATTTTTATAAGTACATGAAGAAACGCAATACATCGTAAATTTGTGTAAGGTCTTATAGTTGCGAGTTTGAGATTGAAGGGTTTTTACTCGAGCTCTGAAAGTGGCCGGAAAAAGTAGATATTGCCCAATATTCGTGAGTTGCCACTTAACTTTCCAAATATATTCTTGCTTTTAAGTTATACACTACTATATTTACACCATTTATGCTGTTACAGCTCAGAGTTTACCTATTTAAACTTATGTGTCTAATTGCCAATGGTAATATATCACATGCTTTTCGTAAACCATTCAAATAAGATGAGAGAGTAAGAAATTCTTACAATGACACAATGACAATTCTAGGGATATGTGTATGTAACCTACCAATCCACATTGGAGCAGCGTAGTAGGTCTTAGCTCCAACGCGTCTCTCCAAAACAGATAGAGCCCAGCAGTGGGATTGTAACAGGAAAACGGACCTATGCCCAGCAGTGGGATAGTAAGAAGCCGTTACTTATATTTACAACAAGGTGACTACTTCGTGGTTATACGCAATAACTACTTATAGGAAGACAATCTCAGGCGACTAACTAATAATCCGATTTCCCTAATCCTATTTGTATGCCTCGACGTCTTGATTGTTTTGAAGTCGTGGTCAGAATGTTGATCAGATGACTAGTCATAAAGTTTTCCTATCGGTACAGCTGTTCAATAAGCTATAGAGTAAATGTGCCAGTCAGTGAGCACATCGCACACAAACAGAGCTATTGAATTAAACAATTTCCTTAAAAAAATTGCTTTTCCAGACTCGGTTTGAACGTTTCATTATGTGCCAACGATTCTTTTTTTGTTTGTTCGTATATTTCCACTTTTGATTAAATTTGTACCCAGTGTAACATAAAAAGCACTCGCGTAGTTGTTATATCTTTACGTCTCCGTTTTCTTTTTCTATATTATTCCTCTATTATTGAAATCCCTTTGTATTGACTGAGTAAAATTTAATTTATTCGGAAAATGTTTTGGTGTAGCAAAATATGGACTGTAAGGGCCTGTTAGTTATTACAAAAAAAACAGAAATGAATGTTTGTCTGTAAGTCCTCTATAGACTGCGAAACGGCTTTACCGATTTCAATAAAATTCTTACAATCTTTAGAATGATGAAGCGGGTGATCCTGTATAGTGTGATGTTATGTGGAGTATTTATTTTTTACTTTTGATTTCTGTCTCGAGGAGAATTTGAAATCAGATTGAGCTGGAACACGTGGCCGGACAGTTAGTATACAATAAAATGTTTCATCATTATTTTAACCACAATGACATGTTACGGACAATAAAACCCCTCATTTTATTTGTTTAGTGAGCTAATATGACAAATCAAATTTAGTTACTACTTTTAGTTTATATGTAACTAGCAATCGCCAGCGGCTCCGCCCGCGTGGAAAGATTAAAACCGTAATATACTTAGTATTTGACTGGCCCGTTGGAGCAGTGGGTAGAGACCCTGCCTTCAGCTCCACGGGTCGCGGGTTCGATTCCCGCCGAGGGCAAACATTTTCTGTAAATGAATTTGTTGGTCTTCGAGTCTGGGTGTATATTTGTATTTAAAAATTATATAAGTATATATTTACCAGTTGTCTGTCTACCATAACACAAGTATTAAGTATTAACACAAGTATTACTTACTTTGGGGACGGACGACCGTGTGTGTAAGTGTCCCATATATTTATTTATTTATTTATTGTTTATTATTTACGTGTATTTATAACACGTGTAACAAGCTTTTTACACGTTTTCGCAGACAAATTAATATAAATGGTGGGGTTGAACCGATTAGTATATAGCTAAGCATATTTGGGTATTTCTTCGCTTTGCGATTTTGTCGTGGAGTCTCCTGATGATACTCCATTATTGAGTTTGTGATAATGAACGTATATAGTGCTTGTCTATTGTAGTGGTTGGGGTCTGTGCATGTGTTTTAACGAATCCTGCATGTATCAGGAATGAAAACGGATTGTCCACTCTACATTTAGCATTATATTTATTTTATATTTTACTTCATCGCGGATTATAGCAAAATAATTTTACTATTACTTTTGTGTTGCCCCAGCAGATAAGCCATGAAAGCATACAGAAAGACGGACTGACTCTCGAATTTATAATACATATTAGTATGGATGATGACTATTATTTCTATTCTATGTTCAATTGCTGATGAATTACATATGAAACTTGAGTTGTTTTCTGTAAAGACATTGAACGGCTTAATAATACCATAAGGACAGTAAAAAAAAAATAAACAAGAGAAGCGCTTAACAAATAATGAACGAGGTCTGTGTTATATATCGTGCTAATTAAATATAATTTTCGGACGAGGGTAGCCATGACAGAGATATTGCGGTAACGACTGGCAGTTTGCAACTTAAACATGACCCCCGTATAACAATTTTGACGTAGAAAAGGGGAACTTTATTTGATCGGGGAATACAATAGGTGCTTTGAAAAAAAAATATTTACTTATTTATTCTTTGCACAATTATATCATGTAAATTTTACACCTTAGAGAAAAATGTGAAACATGAACAATATCACACTTCTCTATCTATCTCCTCTAGACTATTACTAATTCCTTAGAACAGATTTTTCAGACCGTATTTATGAATATCAAAACCATTAAATTCTATGGAATATTATCATAAAGTGGTAGAACAATAAACTTTACATCATCTGAGGTAAAATTAAATCAGGTGAACAACCAAATTTTTTTTATAGGTAGTTCTAATGTTACAAATTTCCGCCCAATTTCCAAACGTAATTGTGAAGATAAAGAAAATGACAAATGTATAACCATGCTTTTTAATTTGTAGAATAATATAGTATTTTGCAAATTAAAAAGACAAGAAAAATAACGTTCTCTATACGTTGAACTGACACCCTTTTTTAGTTAGTTATTCACGAACGTTCTTCTATAAACAATAGTTTCAGTGTTATACTCCTGCCTTTATCCCACTCTAAGTGCGGCGCAACCTGTGTTAAACGTACTTTTACATGTTTTGAATTGTTATTATATATATTATATATCAGTCCACTTTTACGACAATTCGGTAAGAAATCAGGGGTTGTCTATTCTACTAAATCGGATACCACACGGCGGAAAAAATAGTCTCAGTGTAAAAGTTCAAAAAATTTCTTCCGTATTTTAATCTTAACAAAGATACAAAAATAATTCAGATAGAGTTTTGTACGGAGCTGTTATTACTTCAAAAACGTAAAACGATGCTGGGAATAAGGTGGTGTTTCTAATGGCCCTATAAATTGTCCGTTTATAGAGTGGAGAAATATCTTAAGGTTAAGACTGATTTTTTATGAGAAGGTCGTGTTACGACCGCAATTCTTATTTTTACTTCGTTTCGTTTCATGTTCGGTTGAGTAGGAGGCTTAGTGCAATTTGGTTGAATTTATATAAGAATTATGATGTAAAATATTCATTTGTAGTAATCGTTATCTCACGTATTTACTTTAAATTTACACATTAGTTATCATGACTATCAGTTAATCTATAACGCTATTCAACAAAAAGTTAATATTAATAAAATATAATTTAAATATATTTGTAAAGATTTTGATGTTTGATGAAACCTTTAGTTGAATGAGATGTGATAATTTTTGAATATGAAAATTGGTGAAATTGTGATTATTCATAGCGTGAATATAAATTTCACTTTGGCAAAACTTTTGCTCCTTATTCGTTATTTGGAAGTAATACTAATATTTCCAATTGCTTTAGGAATGATGAGGATAAAAACAGTTAAAGTCTGAACTTGCTTATATTGCGAAGGAATGTTACAATTTTCTAAATATTTCAAGAAAATCCACGCCTTTACCAAGAACCTTTTCAAGTACATATGTATGTACATCATTCTAGCGGTGTGGTTTATTTCTTTGTATCAATATATGGCAAGCTTCTATAACTCAAGAGAATATTTCGCACACTGAAGGTTAGTAAGACTGAGGTCGCTTATCAAAAATGTATTCTTACTCACATCATAAATTCGTTGTCTATGTAAATTTTTCTGTAACATTATTGTAACGTTCTAATTATTCTATATTAATGGATGTATATTTGTTGTAATATATGATATTCTCTTGTTTTTTTCTATATAAAAATGAAAAATTAATTAAAATTATCGTAACCAATAAATTAAGTTAAGTTATTGCTCACGTGGCCATGTAGAAAACCATAAAGCACCTTATCTTAATCCACTATATTTAGTGTATTTTTTTCTTCACTTCTTAAAAATAAATACTATATGCCTTTTTTATGACAAAAACAGACAGAGTTTTAAGAAAAGTCGTATAAATACGTTCGTATAAATCATACAAATCTGAATATGAAATCGTTCGAACTAAACTTATGAATATTTGTAAAGATATTAAACCCAACCCATCTTAATTGAATTATGTAAATATGATTGAAATAAAATATTCACATACACAATATATACTGAAAGGCCTCGTGGGATCAAACCGCAGACAATACCAAGTTAGATTTTTAAAATAACTTACGTACCTAATATTTACAATTTATACGTGATTACTCGTATCGGCGAAGAAAAACATCGTGAGGAATTTTATTTAATTTTTTTATTATTTATTATATTATATATCGGTAATATAAATATACCGAATAATTCCTAGAATATGATTTTAACCTACCAATACACATAGGAGCAGCATGGCGCGTTTTTAAGTTTCATTGTTTTCAAAAAAAAAACCAGACCTTTTCCCAGCAGTGGGACAGTAACAAGCCGCTTCTAATATTAATACTACTATTTATACTAATAATATTATTTTACTAACGATATCCTAAAAAATAAAAACAAAATCGTCCCACAAGAATTTATGAGATATGTGACTACATAAAGCGTTCAATTGTGGCACAGGTAACAATTTTTTTTTATTTTTCATGTTTATATTTATGTCAATAATAAAAAACGTATTTGTCACTCCGCAGAAGTCTTGTAGAAGTCGTATACACTTTAACTTCTCATGGGTAATAATCTTTATGTAATGACGGTTACTCGTAGTTATCACTTAAACACCGTGAAACATCATAATTGACTAACACTACAATTTCATACTCAAATTATTTATTATATTTTATTTAAAATAAATATTATAATAAAACATTCTTTTTGTGATTATTTTGTTTATATCTATTCGATTGGAACATTAAATGATGTCGCAGCAGCGTATTCATCAAACTCTATGTTTGTCTATGAACCAAATGTTATTGGTATGGGTGATTACACTTTGAATGACCTTATAATAATAATGTACGTTAATGTAAGGCATTATTATAGTTATTACTACCATGTGAAGAAATATGCCATTCCGAATACAATATTAAATTGTATTTATTTAAAATATTGTAGGGATATGCTTTTATAATATAGCTAAAGAATGTTTTGCAAACTGAACAGTATTTTATATACTTGTGAGTGTTTTGTGTATTTTGTGCACTAATAAGTGTACAGTAAAAATAATGAAAGTAATATCTGTATAGTGGCACTATTGATATCATATAGTTATAGAGCCGATAATTTAATGTGATTATCCGATTTGTAGGAGTCATAGTTACTTTATAAACCGTAGGCAATCAAAATAGTATAGGTGTAAGGTTTTAAAGGTAATAATAGAATTATTTTACTATAATCCGTAATAAAGTAATTAGAAAATATATGTAGAGGGTACTTTCCATTGGCATACCTAATACATGCAGGATTCGTAAAAACGCATGCACTACAAACCTCCAGTAAATTACACAAGTAGTGTGCTTTACTGACTAGACTAACTACTAGACTATCACTAACTAGACAATCGCTTCGCCGCGCAACCGAAGGTGTAAGGTCTAATACAAAAGAGAATAAAAGTAATAAGTCAAAAATTGTCAAAAAAAATAATGACGTGGCAACTAAATTTTTTGGTAAAAACGACTTGTTTGGGTGGTTAGAGCAGGAGCAGCATCAAGTTCGAATAGATTCTAAAGTAGGAGACTATCTTAAAGATAAAATAAATTAAATTAAAGGGAAAGACACACAGTACTCTAAAGTTTGAGTTACATTTTCTTATCGAATTCGAATGCATGAGTTTATCACAAAGCAACATTTACTGTTCATATTATATTAACATAATAATCTTCACGCAACAATATTCCTATGTGATAGAATTACGGCAATAGCTTTTTATTTCTCTGTTGTTTCACTACGTTTAGGTAATAATTGTGCCTGCCGACAGAATAGAGAATAAACCCCATAGTAACATTTATTGCTATTACTTTCGCAAGTTTATGCGATCCCATGCAATAAAGTGATAAAACAGTTAGCTAGCACAACGTTACCAATTCGCCTTACATATATCGACGCAAAAGAATAAAACTGCCATTAAAGTAGCAAACTTGGCCAATGTTTTGTTCCTTTTTTCCATATCGTAGAAGGACACATAAAATGTTGTTTTTACATACAAATTCCTTTAATATTACGCGCAGCAGAACGCAAAATTGGGTGAGAGATTTAAATAAATAAACGTTGGAATAACTTGAAATTCATTATTCCGTAGCGGAATTAAACGGTGTAAATTTTTGGAGGCCCCTAATTTCCATGATATCGTTTCCAGCCAAAATAAATGTACGCTCAGCCAAATGAATATCGATTTACCGTCGCCTTGCCCTCGGCTCATTTACCCTGCATAAAATTAGTATCTGGACCTTTACGCGGATGGCGGCCGATACTTCTCCTATTTTGAGGACTAAAGCAATTTTGTGTAACTTTCAACATGAAATTAACATTTAGGCTTTTTTTGCTCCCGTTAGCCCTCCGTTCTCTATCGTCCCTTAGCCGGTATATATTTCAGCGGTCGCGTAATTTGTGGCTCGTAAATGTTCTGAAATTGGTCATCCGTTTGGTTGAGGTGAATTTATGGCCTTTTCGGTCGGCCTGTCGAAAGGAGAATTAATAAGACCCCCTCTAATGGTGAAACGTACCCTTACCATCAATTTGAATGTCCCAAAATCGCAGCGGACCGACGAAGCGGGTTCTGGATCCATAATCTCTTACTTATAGAATTTTTATTTTACGCATCCGACAAATAAGGTTGTCTTATGTTACTTAATCTTATTATTATTGAGTATATATGCATGTACTTTGACTAATATGATAACGCTCTACTAATATCTTTTACTCACAATTTTCTTTTCTGTGATTATGAATGCTGTTTATTTAATAACTATTTAGTATTTCTATTCATTTGGAAATTTCAAAACTCATAAATGGTTGGTAAATATTACGTACATTAAACATAAGATCCTCAAGTCTTTTAGAAATGAAAATACAAGTTAAAGCATAATTTATTTCAATTCAGAAATTTAATTCTTCTAGTTTACTTTCATTTTCTGGAACATATTGCATGCTCGAAATCTTTTACTGCATACAATTTTATATTCAGAGACAAACAAATCTGGTTATAAATAATGTCCGAACGCCTCCTTGTCTTGAGAAAGAATAATAGTATTTTCTATTTCGTTAGGCGGGCTCTGTACAGTTACGTCCGCTCGGATAGTTGCCAGCTGTGCCAATGTCCCATCCGGCCAAGATCTAAAGTTAAGTGTTGCTAGAAACGTCCACAATTTATGTCCCCTTCACTCGTCTTGTCACATTTCAAGTGGCACTTTGGACACAGGAAAGAAGTGCTCACGCTAGACTCAACGAAAGAATAAATATTTACAGTCTATCTTACACGTCATCGCTCTTGCAATGGGGAATGAATTACAAAGTGATTCTTTCGAAGATTTATGTATGTACTTAAAACTTAATGCGTAAGACGTTTATACATTCATGTAAATGTTTAATGAATTTCTAAACTTCATACGAAACGTTACAAAAGATTTGTTTAACCAGATTATTATTGAACAGATTATTTTTATAATAAAAGTAGTGCTTTTAAAATTGAAACAGAGTTATTCCTAGTTAAGCAAATGTCAATATTTTTCACACCATTAAATAAATTTGTAACACTGAAAATAACTATGTTTAATGGTGGTATCGAATAGTCAGTTAAATTTATAGAATCCGAGACATAGTATTTCAATTCTTGATAAATAGTTCGCATGACGGTTAAACATCTGTAGACGGAATTTATATCATCGCCACTTCTTTTTTGTTTTTACACTACGATCTAAATCAAAGTGCCGTTAAGTTTCCCCTTCTTTTCGGTATCTTCACACCCCACATTGTTCGTTTAATAGCTATTGATCAAATTTATAGACTTCATGTCATATTTCCATCTTTATGTTCCGCTTAGATTGGCTCCAAATTATGGGTAAAAATATGCTGCGACTTTTTGAGTATGACGGCTTTTGAAAATTATTTTTTCTCGTTTTTCTTCAAATTTTTATGTCATCAATTTAATTATCATATCCTACAGAGCAACAAGTCATAAAGGTTTATCATTGTTTTTAGTTTTATATCAAACATATTCTTAAACGTCTGAATATTTTGGTTACTTCATTGATTTATGAAAAAATCGCACATTTTAAAATTATTAGAGGGATTGCGGTAAAATTGAAATTTACGAATTCTAAATAAAGATACATCCGTAAGATAACGTTACAAAAATCTCTTAGACATTGCTAAGCATTTGAATGGTACGTAAAATTTATGCACCAATTTCGATTATTTTTCAGTAAATCAAAGCTGCATGCATGAGTTCCGAGTGCCACAAAAACGCCTTAATACCTTGGGAACTTGTTCACTCGCGTATACGTCTATTCAGAGGGCCGGGTAACCGGCGGAGCAATCACAAAAGAGAGGAAACGAGCAGCGCAGAAACACAGCCGTTAATAAACGTCCTTCCTCGATGTCGTACGCCATCGAGTTTCAAAGAGACATTTTCGTTTCATTCAAATATCAAGTTTCGTGTCACTTGCTCACTTGCGTAACACATTTTAGCTTTTTCCGCTATGAAATAGTGACGTACATTTAGGTTACTGAATAAGCTCTTTTTGCGATGGAGTGTTATCGATTTAAGGTACGGGTTATGTGCTAACGTTAAGAGGATTATACATATTTTAGCGATGTACATAGTATGGTTTCTCCATTGAAGAGATAGATTGTATTCGTGGAATATGTCCTAGTATATGTGTGACTATTCCAAAACGGATTGACAGTTACTCATATTCCAGGAATTCTCAAAAGATATGCAGGCTTCCTCAAGACAATTTTCTTCACCGTAAAGTGCATGATTATGAATGCCAGCTTCTTATCCGGTTCAGTAGAATAGACCGCCCTCTTTCTTTCCGAGGGTGTCGCGGCTGGTCGTAAAATACGTAGCCAGATCATGTGACAACGTCTTTATAACGCCAGGAGGGTGAGGAATTTTCTTCTTCTTAAACGATTTACTTCCACTGGTAGACATATGTGTCTTCACGGGATCTGCACAGCATACGATCTTATACCGTTTGGATCAGCTCCCCGCGATTTCCTTGATATCATCGGTCCACTTTGTAGGGACTGCACCTTAAGACTTCTTCTTAAGGCTCTTAAAATTAGTTCTTGGTTGTACAGGCATCTAATCTGATCTAGGGGACGCCTGTATAGGACGGGTGGTCAGCTCGTATTCGGTTTGATCCCGTGACCGCAGAATTTCATGCAGCCCCTTCGTTTGTCCATAACTTAATTCGTTAGGATGGTGACTGTAAGATGTGAACATTATTACAAAATTTCGAAATAGTCCCAATGTCTTAGTCTTTTTTCAAGTTGGCTACGTAAATTTCTCTCTCGATAAAAGGAAATGACAAACTAAAACGTCGTTAAGCATGAACGTGGTTCAACTGTTTGTCTCACATGTTAATTTACTCAGGGAACTTTCAAACCTTACTTTTGAAAGAGTTTGTTTGAAGTAAAGCTAACTTATTGTTGGGTACACAGAGACGTCTCTCTTAATGGAATGTCAAATTCCGTAAATGATTTTAGGATTTTAGTGTCAATTGAACTCTTGTTTCGAAAATAAAAAATATACTGCAGCAAATTGTAATATGTAATCCTGGTAGCTGACATATATATAAATTTTAGGAGCAAAATATAATAAAAAAATATTTATAATAATTAAATAACAGAAAAGTATAGAAATAATAAATTTAATTTTAATTACGATGTGCTTCAATTATTGTGAGGCCCGCCGTGTGGTATCGGGCTGAGTAGAATAGCCCACCCTCATTTTTAACGAGGTGTTGTAAAAGGAGACTAAGGTAAGACTACCCACCGCGTAGTATCCGGCTGAGTAGAATAGATCACCCTCATTTCTTACAGAAGTGTCGTAAAAGGCGACTATCGTAAGTTGACCCACCGTGTGGTATCCGGTTGAGTAGAAAAAACCACCCTCTTTCTTACCGAGGAATCGTGAATTACGACTAAGATAAGTTGACCACCCTCTTTCTTACCGAGGTGTCGTAAAATACCACTGAGGTAAGTTGAGGTCAGGTAGGCGGCCAGTCGTAAAAACGCAGTCAAATCATGTGACAGCATGTTATAACATGTTGTGTCGACCCCACTTAGAGTGGGATAAGGGCAGAAAGATGATGATGATGATGATAGATAAATATGACCTAATAGTATTGTAAAGAACTTTATACAGTTAACTGTAGGCTAACAAATATAATCAGGAGTTGGTAGAAATAAATGAGGCCGACAGCTTAACGAGCTCCCCGAGACTTGAAGGATTAGCAATGACCCAATTTAGAGCTACCTAAGTCAGGTCACTAGTAAGTGATTAAATTTTAGCAGTAATGTATTTTAAATTGGAACGCTTTGTATATATAGATTTCAATATTACCGATTCAAGGGCATTGTTAGGTTCTACTTGATGTGTGAGAATAATATGTACAAACTCATTATTTTTTACAAACACAGAGAAACTTTTCTATTATTATTTAAAAAGTTAGTCTATTTATCTGCCTGCTACGCTTTCAGAGCTAATGTAATTGGAATGTGTGTTATTGAATCTTATATACTGAGATAGTTTATAAACTCTTTGGAAACATGAATAATTAAACATAACGCAACTGCATCCTACATAAATAAATAAAATTCAGTACAAAAAGTTATATGAATAAAATAATAGTTGAGTTCATTCTACTAAAGAATATATATCTATAATAATATATAAAACTGAAGTGTTTGTTTGTTTAATTTAATTGTTTGAACGCGCTAATCTCAAGAACTACTGGACCGATTTGAAAAATTCTTAGAGTGTAAGATAGTCCATTTATCAAGAAAGGTCACGTATAACATCATGCTACGATGAATAGGAGAGGAGCAGTATTGAAAAATATTGCGAATTGAAAAGTTTCAAGCTTTTCTTGCGACCGCTAAGTAAACGGTGAAAGTTATTCAAAATTATTTTATAATTAACTCACGATAACTACTTTTATGTTCAAAATTTCTATTTCGGATAAAATTTGTGAGACACTGATTTTCACGCGGGTGAAGTTGCCGGCACAACTAGTTCAAATAAAGTACTCGTAAATATTGAACTAATTATCACTACGTTTATTAACATTTCTACTTGATAGACAATAGATAGACCTATTAATGAAAATTTAAGTTTAATTTTTTTTTCTTTTTACTTGTACTTTTAATTATCCATAAAACTCTATGTGTTTCATAAAAAAGATATTCTTTTTACTGAAATTGTCAATAGATAAGAGAACTATGTTCGGTACCGTACATTAAAAACTTTGTCATAAATATAAGGTTATAAATTACTTTTTTCCCATTAGTGTTAATGGCAAAATAAATAGTATTTCGTGCTGCTCAGGAATATTGTGAACAGCGTGTACGTGGTTAATTTGAATTTTATTGCCTTTGTTTACATTAGACGCATTTTATACTTTGCTGTTGGTATTGGTATATAGTTATTAAAACGAGATTTTTCATATCTATATCTACTTTAAATTCAAACTATCTTTATTCAAATAAACCTTTAAACAAGTGATTTTAAACCGTCAACTCTACTAAATTACTAGTAACAAATTAAAATACTACATTACTACTAAATAAAATACATTTCGTTTTGTGGCGCCAACACCTAGGAGAATTGCGTTAATATATTGTAGTCGCAATCGAGATAAATGTGCATAAACCGTTTTTGGTCTCAACGTAGATCCTTCATTAAAAGAAAATAGTTAGCAGATTACTAAAAGCTGTGCCAAACACGTAAATACATATAGATAAGTAGATTACCACACGTATTATACAAAAAAATATTCATAAATTTCTTTCAGTAAGTGCGAACACTTTAGTATGTATTATAAAGACAAATATTATTATTACCATCAATAATAAGTTATCAAACATATGAATCTAAATTCTTGCTTAAATAGGATACTAAAAATCAACATTTTCCCGTACTTCCCGAAACCCATGATATAAAATATTTCTTCAATTTAATATATTACCCTAATAAAGCTTGATATTTCTATTTTTCAATTATCAATTCTCAGAATAAAATCCTAAGCTTACTTAAGTATTGAAAAAATTCCCCGTTCTCATTAATATCTCGGATAATTATAAAACTGTACAAAATGTTCGTATTCTGATTTATAACAACTTATCACGTTATTATTTGTTCCTCTATATAATACGTTAAATAAATTTCTGAATATATCGATAAGCAAAATAAATCACAAAAATCATACAATCATTTGTTTAAAACAAGTATAAAATAATTTCATTCTTTACCAAATCGCCAGAGACGATATCTACACTCCTTAATACGTTACGTGAAACGTTTGACATTCCATTAAAGGAGACAGCTGTGTGTACTGTGTACCCAACAATAAGTTAGCGGTATTTCAAACAAACTCTTTCCAAAGCGAGGAGTTAAACAGTGTCTTCAGTAAATACACAGTCGAGACGACAGGTGAACTTTGTTCGCTCCAAACTTGTCAATACGGGAAGCTATTCGGAATAGTACTCACCTAGCTCTGTTAACTTTTGATGTACAACGAGAATGGGGTTATAATTAAATGTTAAATACATTGTTTTTAATTTATACCTTAAACTTTCTACAAATCGTTCTTAAAATGTTTCATAAGGAGATAGTTAAAAGACTAGAGTGATCGCTTTAGAAATGATGTAGCTCCGTTAATTTGACAGTACCTGTATGACTGAGCCTTGCTCGGTAATGCTTTTAAACAAATAAAAAATTGCTATTATAAAGTAAAAAAAATGTTTTTTCTTGGTTCACTTTGAAAGTGACAGCGAAATAATCCTTTACTTTTTGATGAAACCATAGCAGTTTTTTCAGAGCCCAACAGGGATAAAACAATTTTTTTTCTTAATTAAACGTGGCTAGATCGATTTTCCGTCCCAAAATCTACAAGCCGATTTTCATGAAAATCGATAAAGCCGTTATAAAAATTCAGGAAAATATATATAAACAAGATTAACTCATTTAATAATTTGTCATTAGTGAATCATACCATACCGCTTTTCATATAATTTACTCTGTATACTATGTATAAATACTAAAGAATCTGATAAATTATTTTAAGATGACAAAGCAAAAATATTGATACCGTACTTACTTGTCACGTCTAATAATAATATTAGAAAATGAAAACAAAAAATTTCTAACACTATTAGTGTTTGGATTTCATAGCATATTTTGAGTCTTGCTTTTAATGTCTGGACATTATAGATCTAAGAACTCGTTTTAAAATCTCTATCAAACACATTCACAACCTGATTTGAAATATATTTCATCCTATCGCCATCCTTCAATAGCACAAGTAATTGGATGCATTGAGCACTATCAAATATGCATAAGCGAACTCGCACGCCTCATCGACAAGTCTGAACAATTGTTGTGCCGAAACCAAATAAAAAATGAATAGGTAAGTTGAAATGTCGACAGAGCTCGCAAATATACAAAAGCTCTCGTGTGTATATTGGATTTGTGAATAAAAACCTGAAGTGAGGTACGTTTCTTTTTTTGTCAATATTACGTAATATAGAGGAGGTATTACGTACATTGAATAGGCTTAATATGGCTGAGATTTAAAGGAGACCTCATGAAATATCCTTACAAAGTATTAATTGTTCAATGTCATTCGTTCCTCAATGTTCTCTCTTATTAATAAACCAAACTAGATTGTAAAATTATATTGAATAAATAAATTAAAAAAAATATATATATTCCGTTTATTTAAATTAAACACTACATTTTAAATAGAAGTTACAATACAATTATTTTTGTCCAAAATACATAGTACAGAACTGTTACTTCTGTACTATGCAATTCTGCAAAGTAACGCCTGGTTCTATAAATCATTTAAATTTTTATACCTGAAATTATTTAGGTGTTCAGTTTTATTTCCTATAGATATTATGCGTGTTAGATTATTGAAAAGATTGTTTCTAATTTTGTACATAAATTTGTTACCATTTTTAAAAAAATACTCGATTATTCAAAATTACATAGAACCAGTTTTATTGTATAAATAACTTTAGTATTATCATCATCACATTTTAGATTTGCAAATATGTTATCAAAAATTTCATAAATGCACTTATGACTCATTAAATGTTTGAGAGACGTAATTAATATTACAAAAAAAAAACCAATGTCCTTTGTATAATTAGTAATTCCATTCTGAGTTAAAAAGCCTAAAAATATCAAAATCGTTCCAACGACAAATTTTTATACGAACAAAAAATCAGTTTCCCACTTAAATGAAGGCGGGTAAATTTATTATGGAATGTTTTTACAGGCGTTTCAAGTTCCTTAATCTAAAATCGATAGGAACGACGTCGAACCAACTTGTGAATAGTACCTTAAGTCGGGAAAGGAAAGTCGGTCCTTCGTTCAACACCTGTGTAACGATACGGTCGGTTGATAACGCTGCTAGTTCCTCCGCCCAACGAATGAGATAAAACCAAACGTTTTCTTGGTAATTTATTGCTGGAGTTTTCAGACAGGACTTTACCAACTTTCATGGACATAGATTTTTGCCAATTAAAACGTTGTATTAATACTAAAGTAGGTCCATCGTTGTTATTAAAAGCTTTTATTTAACTTGCCTTGTATGTGAAGGTGGAATCGTGCAAGTTAAATTTTACCCACTTTCCGGTGTCAGATTGACCTAAAATTTTGCATACTGCTTCAGTCCAGATGACAATGCATATTTATAATAAGCATGACGTTATGCTGCGGCCAGGATTGGCTCCAGATCAGGGAACTCCTGAACGGTTAACAGAAGGGACATTACATATTGTTAAAATCTTTTTTAAAAGCTTATTTAAATTTAGTTTAATTAGTCTTCCGTTTCAGATTTCAATTATTACCCTATTTGTTAGAGACAACTGACAAAGCTTTGACACTAATTAATAAAGTATAGAAAATTATACATATAGTCCCAGGATTTAACAAGGTTCTGTTTTGATCCCAATCCGTGAGTGATATCCGATAAGTTTCTTTCTCGATTTTACAATTTTGTAAATAAATTGACTAAAATTTTCATCCGACATTGCAACTCTAAATCCATCAGATAGTGAGGATGGAAACAATTTAATTTATTATACGAATTTACAGCACGAATAAAGCTCGGTAATATATATATATATCGGTAGGACATACACAGTAGACTCTGTATATTTAAAAAAGTAATAAATAAAGTTATAAATTAATATATTTAAAATAAATTTCTATGAATAACAGATTTATATATTAATATACGTTTGTACATTACGTAGAATCAATACACTATGACAGTGATTCTCAACCTTTTTTTTTTTGTTGCGGCACATATTTAACGATTTCAAAATTTTGGCGGCACACAAAGAAAAAGATAAAAAATATTTACTTACTACAACACACTGCATAAATAGTTTATGACAAAAATTTTAAATATACGAAATAAACTAATAACTACAATAATAACTAAACGTTTATTAAGGGATTAATTTCAAGCTAATAATAAAATTATTTTTCATTTTTAATGATATAATTTAATAATATTAACATTATTATATATTTGCAAAATTTGGCGGCACACAAAAGTGCCGCGGCGCAGTGGTTGAGAATCACTGCACTATGAGATGCTGAGCGGTTGTTAATGACGTCTCGATGTTTTTTTTTTTCATTTATCTATACAATTCGAGACACATATCCAGATCGATCTGTTTATTCTTAATTGCTTTTTTGGCTATGGTTTATCATAAAGTTTAGTGCCTGTTGTGCCTTTTGTTTATTTCTTAAGTAAGTAGTAGTAAGTAACGGCCTGTTTCTATCCCACTGCTGGGCATAGGCCTCCTCTCTCCATTTTTGGAGTGAAGGGTTGGAGCTATGACCTACCACGCTGCTCCAATGCGGATTGGTAGGTTACACATATCCCTAGGATTCTCTAGAGATATGCAGGTTTCCTCACGATGTTTCCCTTCACCGAAAAGCGTGTGATAAATTGCAATTATCAATTAGACACATAAGTTTTTAATAGAAAAACTCATTGGTGTCTGCCCGGGTTTGAACCCATGATCGTCTCTAGAGATTCATACGGTCGCACCGCTAGGCCATCACAGCTTATAGGCCATCACAGCTTATTAGCTTATTTCTTATACTCAAAAAATTCCACCACTAACAAAGTTTCATTATCATACATACAATTCAATTTTGAAAACCATGGGATAAATAAAATTTGTTCGCGAATTAAAAAGTGAAAAGGGTTGATTCATATATTTGATATAAAAGAACAATAAATCTTTGTTTCGGGCGAAAACAATGAATGAGAAAGTATTCAAAAAGGATGCCATTTGTTCACTGGTAGTACAAATGGAAAACAGAAATTCAATAGGATTAATTTTATGTGGAAAATGAATGGTTCGTAAATCCCTGCAAGGTAGATTTTATTTTTGAACAAAAAATTGTTATATGACATAAGTAAACTGGTACATGTCCTTGTACGATGGATTTCTCTCATCAGTAAATTAGTAAATGCATAATGCATAAGCATATGAATGTTACGTATCATCAACCCATTATACTTTTGGGCTTCATATTCATACGTATTTAGTTAATATTTAACTTACAAAGTCAATTGCTACTGGGCTTTTGGTACAATGGCAGTGACCCTGCCTTCAGCTACAAGAGTTTGATTCTCGCCAGGTGCCATAATTTCCCAAATACAAGTTGGTTCTTCGGTATATAAAATTATATAGGTATATTTTTACCAGTTGCCTGTCGTCCAAAACACAAGTATTAAGCTACTTTCGGGACGAATATATAAATATATATATATACGACAAAATCTTTTTTGCAATTTTTTTTGCTGACTTTGCGCTTGTCCACTCTACATTTAGCATTATATATGTTTTCCATTTTACTTTATCGCTGATTATAGCAAAATAATTTTACTATTACTATTGTATTATGGATCTCCGCAAAGTAACGCCTAATTCTATAAATCATTGTTTGTATAATTGAAACACTATACTTGGAAATTCAATAATCTCTTAATAATTATGCTGGCTTACTGTATTTAATGCAATCCCCTCTTGTCTATTTCCCGAAGCAAGACTTGTAAGTTTGGTAAGTAATTTTGGTCCGGTTTGTTGGTTGGAACTGGTTAAAGTTGCAAACTAGTGTGGATAAAGCTGGTTGAACTGCTTAAACAGGAGTTGGTATAAGCGATAGTAGAGAATTCTATTCTATTTTAAGACAATTCTTTAAATACCAACTTAAAATACAGTGATATAACCTATTCAGACAATATTTTATATCGCAACCTTAGTTCAGAAAAATCAGAATTTTTATCCGGAAACATTGAAATTACTTAGTGAGTTGTAGCGTACTATATTATTATGTAGTAGTGCTTCAAGCCGGATTCGTAGATTATGCGTATCTCTAAAATTCTCTTGAGATATGCAGGTTTCCTTCACCAAAAAGCATGTGATAAATTTCAATTATCAATTAGACTGATAAATTTTAACAGAAAAACTCATTGGGTTCTGCGGATTGAGCTCATGACCATCAACTATTGTGCTTTAGCGCCTTTCATTACCTACATATATTATAGTGATCGTTGATTTATCATTGTTTAACTGTTTTAATGATTCGGAAGTTTTATATTTGTATTAGAATGTATCCATAAAATGCGTACTTAATTAAACAAAATAATAACTTTGGAACAAAAGTACGTGATCCCTATATTACGTAATAAAATTTCATTATCTTATAATGAAAAGGGTCTCAAGAGTACATTTTTTATTAGATCCCCGGTTAAAGTATAAAATAGGTTAGTGAGTGCACTTTATTCTACGAACGTCTAGTGTTCTGTACATCTAAAGGCGTTTCCGTCTGTCTTTTGTTACGCGACACGCGGAATAGGATCCCGTAATTCAATAGACGTCACGCCGCCGCTGCTGATGTCCTCATTGAGTGTAAAGCGTGAACTCTTTGTTCCATCCATTACACTACGATAATTTTATATTATTATTCTCCCGCCCCTATCCCACTCTAAGTGGCGTCGACACAATTGGTTTTAAACATTTTGTTACATGTTTTGGCTAGTTGTTTTATAACCGGCCGCCGGCCTCACCCTTTTTTTGTATCAGGAAAACCCATTATGGGTCATCACTGCCCGACGGGGATAAGCAGCGTGTATGTCGAACTATCACTCACTAAAAACCTGACAGTGCTCCACCACACTACTACCACTACACTACCACACTAGACATATTGCCTAGACGCCGCTAGCAGCGGCTCTGTATCCCGGAGAGCGCCACCTCCAGGTCGGGGTCTCCCTAAATAGTTGCCTTTCACTCCGCTAATCTATGCATCGGGAGCACTAGGTGTATCGACCGCCTCGGGGACCTAACTCCAGCGTGCGTACGATAAACCCCGTTCGGATCAGTAGTTTGGAGGTCGCCGTAAGGGCGGCATGTGATGGACTTCGGCGAGTCGCCTGCTTCCCGCTCGCCTGCGGCGGGTTGGATCCACCGCGACTTCCGCGACATAACCTTCTGGCATAAGGAGGCCATCGCTGTGCACGATTCCTCCCATGGACACACTATGGCACAAACTACAGTGGGCAGGAAGGAACTGTAACTTACCTTAATCGCCTTTTACGACACCTCGGCAAGTAATGAGTGTGGTCTATTCTACTCAGCCGGATAACACAAGGCGGACTATGATAACTATATAAAGGTATAAGTATAAAACATTAACAGTGTTTGAAAGAACTTTTTCCTACAGCATCTTGTATTTATTTTTTCTCCAAATTAATATAGTAATAATAGCATTTGAAATTGCTCGTATTGCATATATGTTGAAATTAAATCTTAGGCTTAGGCATTTACAAGTTTCTTTTCGGAAAAAGCTACTTAAATGATTACTTTATTACTGTTACAGTAAAACAACGACAATTCGTAGAAATAATAAAATATTTTAGGTAAGTATTGTTTTCCTTATCATTTTACCCGCTTAGGAATACTTCGCCTGCTTAAGTAGATGTGTCGCTTTTCATAAAGACAAAACCTTATAGAATTTAGAAACTCATTCCTTTTATGAGGGAACGTGAACATTTGTAGGAATAACATTTCACTTTGAGAATAATAGGTGTTACGCAATTGTTGTTTTGTGATGATACTTTCTGTGGAAATTAATATTTATGTATTAAATATTTGTTTTTCTTAATACATGAATTTGGTAAATTAAAAACGTATTCGCTAAGTAGCCATGATGCCGTCAGTAACCTTGCCTTCGGCTTTGCGGATCGCGGATTCGATTCCGGCTGAAGGCAAACATTTTCTTTAATCAATTTGTTGTTTCGTCCAGTTTGGGTGTATTAATGTATTTAAGTATTTATTTAAAATTATATATCCAACTTCCTACTAATATTATAATTGCGAAAGTTTGTAAGTATGGATGTATGTTTGATACTCTTTCACGGCGAATCTACTGCACCAGTATCAATGAAATTTGGCACAATAATTCCCTATACAGAATAACATATAGGCTATGGAAATCCTGTTAATTACATAGGAATAGGATAAAATTGATAAGCGCCATCTATTATCAACCTATCAGAAAACAGTCCACGCAAACGAAGATGCCAAACGATGCACAACGCAAACGATAACATGTTGTCACATGATTTGGCTAGGTATTTTATGACCAGCCGCCTGCCTGATGTTAACTTACTTTAGTCGCCTTTTGCAACGTCTCGGTATTAAAGAGGGTGGTCTATTCTACTCAGCGGGATACCACACGGCGAATCAACTTGCCTAAGTTTCCTTTTACGACACCTCGGTAAGAAATAAGGGTGGTCTATTCTACTCAGCCGGATACCACACGGCGGGACAAATTACCTTTTTCGCCATTCACGACATATCGGTAAGAAAGGAGGTGGTCTATTCTACAAAGCCGGAAACCACACGGTCAACTTACCTTTAGTCGCCTTTTACGACACCTCGATAGGAACAAGACACGACACGACACCTCGGTAAGAAATGAGGAGGTCTATTCTACTCAGTTGGATACCAAACGGCGGGTTAACTTATGTTAATCACCTTTACGACACCTCGGTAAGAAATGAGGGTGTTCTATTCTACTCAGCCGGATACCACACGACTATAAAATTAAAAAGATAATGCTAAAAATATATGACTCCTTGCATTATACACCGAAGTAGATCTCACAGAAACTGTTTACACTGTCTAAGATATCGCCCACACTGCGTTCTGCTACATAAGCACGACTTTACTACGGATATATTGTTTATTATTTTTAAAGTGCACTTGTCGAAGGCGATAACTCTAACCATTAAGTCAGACGTGAATACTCTTGACAATGAAATTTTATCATGCTTTCTGTTTTAAGCGGTAACCCCTTTGTTCTAAGATGAAAGTTTGATACTTCCTTTTTTACTGTATGCTATTCGCATATTTCAGCGATACGCAGTTCCATTTTTAAAAGCTTTTATTTAATTTAACTTGTATGTATGTTTGTTTGTACGTGAAGAGGGAATCTTGCAAGTTAAATTTAACCCACTTTACGGTGTCAATGCATGGTGCAAAATGCAACGGTGTCCGATGACAATGTATGTTTATAATAGGCATGACCTGATGCTGCTGCTAGGATTGGCTCCAGACGAGGGAAGTCCTCAACGGTTAACAGTAGGGATATGAAATTTTGTTTAAGCTTTTTAACTTAAGAACATAAGTTAAAATAAGTCAAGTTAAAAAAGATTTTAACAAAATTATATAAAATTTATTAAATAAAATATATTTAATGTTAAATGTATTTTGGACTATCCGATTTCATACCTGATACATGCAGGACTCACATATGCCTCCACTATTACCACAAGCACTACACACATTTACTATCACAAACTCAACAATTGTTTCGCTGCGCAATTGACGCATCATCACCACATAGACTCCTCGATAAAATCTCAAAGCTTTATATGATTTATAAGCCTAACAATAATAATTCCATAATATGAAAGAAGGTTATTCAGATGCTTATCATGACGCGGAAATTACAAAACAACAAATAGTTCCAGCAATTTATTAAAGCCAGAGGAGTTTTTAACGCTCTTATAAGTTTTCGAGATTTCTCTTTATGAAATGAAAACTCGAAATTATAAATATTTTTGTAAGCCCCAGTATACTTTTTCAATATTGTACTTAAATACAAATAAATTACATTATTGTTTGAAAAAAGCCCTGCCGTGGGGTATCCGGCTGAGTAGAATAGATGACCCTCATTTCTTACCGAGGTGTCGTCGAAGGCGACTAAGGTAAGTTAACATGCCGTGTGTTGTCCGGTTGAGTAGAATAGATCAACCTCATTTGTTACCGAAGTGTAAAAGGCGACTAAGGTAAGTTGACGCCACGCAGGTGGGTGGTCGTAAAATACATAGCCAATTTATCAGACGACATCTTTATAACATGTTGTGCCGACTCCACTCGGAATGGGATAAGAGCAGGAGGATGATAACGTTTAAAAAGCTCGTGTTATTGTTAAGAAATTCAAACTAATATTGTAATGTAATGGCCTGTTACAATCCCACTGCTGGGCATAGGCCTCCTCTCTCCGTTTCTGGAGAGAAGGGTTGGAGCTAAGACAAAACAAGCTGCTCCAATGCGGTTTGGTAGGTTACGATCGTTAAACGATCGATCGTATTATAGTATAAAAATATTTATAGTACAGAATTATAATAAAGTTACTTACTTTTCGAATGGAAGAACGTGTGTTTAAGTCTCCTATATACCTATTTATTTATTTATTATTATATTATTACTATTTTCATCGAAATATTCGTCGAATATTGAATATCGAAGTGATTATATGTGTTTGTAATTTCAGTTAGTTTTGTAATAGAAAAGAATAGATGGAACACAATTACTTAAATAATACTCGACACAAGCGTCCTATTTCACTTGCGCTTACGGTAATAGCTTTTCTGTTCCCCTCTCTCCTCTAGACTTTGTGCCGGTACCGCCCAGGCTCCTCCCTTTCCCCTGTCTCCATGCTCCCAACAATGACCTCATATTTCAGACGGAATTGCTCAGACACGGTACAGAGTGAGCTTGGAATAGCTTAGTTCTTTTATAATGTACGCACGTCACCTGGAACTTCTTAAGTCAAACATATTACATATGAAATATAGATAAGGAATTCGTACTTAAATCCATATTAATATTATAAATGCGGAAGTCTATCTGTCTGTTTGCCTGACTCTAACTATAACTAAGTCGACCCACCGTGTACTATCCAAGTATCTGAGTAGAATAGACTACCCTTGTTTCTTACCAAGGTGTCGTAAAAGGCGACTTGTAAAAGGTAACTTGACCCACCGTGTGGTATCCGGTCGAGTAGAATAGACCATCCTCTTTCTTACCGAAGTGTCGTAAATACGACTACCTAAGGTAAGTTGACGTCAGGCTGCCGGCCGGTCATAAAATACGTGGCTAAATGATGTGACAGCATGATTATAAAATGTTGTGAGGACCCACTTAGAGTGGTTAAGGACGATAAATTAAAAGCCTCCTTTGAAAAAAACAACAGCTCTATTGAAATAGGCCAAAGCATTTGGATACGAAGATATATTTTATGATAACCATTCATTTTCCAGGAATAATATATACGATAAATAAATTTGTTTATGAAATTAACATTTTAGCGGTAGTGTAATGCGAAACATGATCTGCAAATTTTTCGAAACAATGTAGCAATTAGATAATTAACGTCAATGGGTTAATGAAATTATCTCTTATACTGAACATGGTTTAGTCACTATAATTAGTTTTAATTAACAAAAATGAACTGAAATTTAGTTAGAATTGGTTAAAGATTGGAATACCGAATGACATATTTGTAAATAAAATTTTTAATTCGATATTCAGTGTAATTAACCACTGAATTTAACCAATGTAACTAATTAAACTATTTACGACGAGAAATTATCATAATTGATTATAAAAATTAGTCATTTAATGTTTTTTGGGTGTTTAACTAATAAATAAAATATATTGGTCTAGCATAAGGAAAGAATACCCTTTTTTCTTTTGGGAAAATAAAAAAAAAAGCACGTTACTGAGGGTATTTTAACTTTTATGTTGGTGTCTACAAAGTTGCGGTCATATGTTGTAACTATGTATTGCTCTGACAACAAGAAAGCTTATTGTAATTACAACTTCTAATACAATATTGTTTCTATATCACACTTTCGTATTTATTATATATACTTTGTTACTTAAGAACGCCGTGTGGTATCCGGCTGAATAGAATAGTACCACCCTCTTTTCTTACCGAGGTGTCGTAAAAGGCGACTAAGGTAAGTCGACCCGCCGTGTGGTATCCGGCTGAGTAGAATAGACCAACCTCATTTCTTACCGAGGTGTCGTAAAAGGCGACTAAGGGAAGATGACCCACCGTGTGGTATCCGGTTTAGGAGAATAGACCACCCTCTTTCTTACCGAGGTGTCGTAGAGTGCGACAGAAGTAAGTTGACGTCAGGCAGGCGGCCGGTTGTAAAAACGCAGCCAAATCATGTGACAGCATGTTTATAACATGTTGTGCCGACCCCACTTGGAGTGGGATAAGAGCAGGAAGATGATGAAGATGATGATGATTTTGTTACTTAAGAATGTTCTATGGATATGGAAGATGTTTTGCGTATATTGCTATTTGTTTTCATTAATGACCATTTCCAGGCATTAACATAGCTCCCCCATTCTCTTTTATTACATGCCGGGGCGAACGGTCTTATTTCGAGAATAATAAGTAATAATAAGGAGTTAAGATCATTTACTGCTTTTCTAGTATAAGTCGGCATTTTCCAATGTTTATTTCTTGCTTCATTAGTATTCATTTCATTTTACGGATTTGTTTAGTTGCTTTTAGACATAACAGTAACTAAATTTTTTTAAATTTTATATACCAATAGAACAGTAATTTATCACGCGTTGTTTTGGTTGAAAAGAATCTGCACGGAAATAAAGAATCCATAAATTAAAATTTGGAAAAATCCTATATATTTACGTCACGTTACTGTTGAGATCGCTGTAGTGAATGTGTTCATTGCTAGTAGTAACGTGTGATGTTGGCGATGGTTTATATTGCTTGCAGTTTATAAATCCTGTATGCATAGAGTATGAACACGTATAAATTAGTTTACTTTTAGCATTCCATAGATTCTTTCTTATCGTGGATTATAGCAAAATGATATTACCATTATTTTTGTAATATGGACCTCCACGTAGCGTTTATATCGCGCGTAGTATTTCTATTTTATAAATTACTAGCTTTTACCCGCAACTTCGTTCGACTTTTTTCGCGTGATAGTTTGATAATAGACGCTTTTCATACCATCCTATTTTTGTAGAATGAACAGGATTTCTATAGCCTATATGATGGATGTATAAGGAATAATTGCGCCAAATTTCAGCGATATTGGTACAGCGGATTTCCCGTGAAAGAGTATACAATACATTCATACTCAAAAACTTTCGCATTAATAATATTATTAGGATTATTATAATAAGTATTTGTTACCATATAGTTGTATTTGTACCTAGTTGTATCTCTTTCAGAGGCAATGGTTATCTCGTTGCTAAGAGAGTTATAGGAAATCCAGTATCGTAATTTATATTACACCCTCGGAACGGAATAAAAGTTTCTCTTTTGTTATATAACTGATAATACTCCTCTAACGATAAAGACTTATATTATTTTCAACAAAACCCTTGTTCCAATAAATCAGACCCTTCCGTATTTTATCGACGTTCATGAAATAAAAGAGTTAAAATTTAAGGAAGACCGTTCCGGGCAACATTAATAAACTAAAATGTCAAAAGATTATGCGCAGGGCATAATCGAAATAAGCTTTATTATTTAAGCTTGCCTTTCAATGGTTAAATAACGACCATGACCAAACTATTGTCATCATTTTAAATTTTCACAGAACAAAAATTGTACATTAACAACAACTTCAGTCTGAGTCATCTATTTAAGAACTAATACTTATATTACAACATGAATGAATTAATTTCAATTCATCATTCTCCTGCCCTTATCCCACTCTCAGTGGTTTCGGCATAACATGTTTATTTTACGACGGGCCGCCTGTCTGACGTCAACTTACTTTAGTCGCATTTTACAACACCTCGGTAAGAACTGAGGGTGGCCGGTGGTCTATTCAATTCAGCCGGATCCCACACAGTGGAGTCAACCTAACTTAGTCGCATTTTACGATATCTCGGTAAGAAATGAGAGTGGTTTATTCTACTCAACCGGATATCACAGGTCGGGTCAACTTACCTTAGTCGCCTTTTACGACACTTCGGTAAGAAATGAGAATGGTCTACCTAAAACAGAAAAAAATAATGCGAAACGTTCCATATGTAATAAAAGTATCTACAAAAACTGATCAGAAGAAATACCTATGTAACAATATAAATGTACAAATAATTTCCTAGATGTTTAATATAAGAAAAACAGCGTTATTATTAAAATATATAAAATAACTAACAATTCACTTCGTTTCTTCGTTCACTTCGTTTAAGCACCTCCAACAATACGGTATTTCATTTTTAAATGTTTTACTGGCAGTCAGTATAAATTTAAATAATAGTTACATGTTTCAGGTAACTAGTTGATAATTTTATAGCCTTTTTACACGAAAGTTTAAGCTTTATTAGGTCACGTTCATGAATTATAAATTCCTAGTCGATAGTTTACTTTTTGATAATAAGCTGCTTTCGAAGGGCTATAAGAGGATTATTTGTTTTGTGAGTGGTGACTACCCGCTTTCAAAATTAATTTCTGTTTCAAATATTCTATATTAAATTCAATATTTCAAATATTATATTCGGGTTTTATTAAGGCTCTAGATAAATTATAAAAGATTGAAGAAAAAGAAATTTAACAACTATTATTAATTCTATGTCGTGGAGGACTTTCAAAGGCTCATGACAAGGTATTGTATATAGTCATTTTTATGTGACATACCACGCACCTAAAGTTAAATAATTGCTTATTTTCGCTCATCTAATCAAAATATTCTTTATACCAGTAAACTTGTAAACAAGTGCTTTTGAATCGTCAACTCTACTGCCGGTTCGGAAAGCTGTTCCCACCATTAGCAAGATACTGAGCAGTTGCTCTTTTAATAATACAATTCTTATTACTAGTTATATTTAGTCATTACTGTCTTGTACAGGGTCAAAAAGAAGCAATGTTCACGCAGTCTTGTCATCTAAGTAATCCTCAATAGTATGACTTTCTGTATTAGCCTTGCGGAATTTTATTATAGAATGCTTTTGCCCAAATCCACAAATGACTAACGTATTTTTGCAAGGCGCAAAGTAGGAACCGCAAGCTTATGTCGGTTCCTACTTTGTCTATTATCATCATCATTCTCCTGCCCTTATCCCACTCTAAGTAGGGCTGGCACAACATGTTTTGAACATGCTGTAAGATGACTTGTTACGACCGTCTGCCTGCCTGACGCCAACTTCCCCTCCTCCTTTTTACGACAACTCGGTAAGAAATAGGAGTATTCTATTCTACTCAACCGGATACCACACATAAGGTTCATTTTTAAATAAACATTTCCCATATGGATTCCCTCGTCAGTGTCGTGATCCGCAAAGTCAATTACTTCATCACGAGATAATCCGTTAATATGCTTTATGCGATTGTCATACTGATTAATATTATTGGCTGTGACCAATTGGATATTGTATTTTTAATTGAATTATGAATGTGGTATTATTTAGTTGTAACATATTAAATGAACGAATAATGAAGTTATTGTTTGAACTTCATAATCAAATGTTTATTTCGATGATAATCCTACTAATATTTAAATATATAGTATACTTATTGATAGACAAGAAGGCATATCGTATAGTAATAATTTAAGTTTATAAGATTTATTCGATTTTATATAATAATTAGAAACCGACAAAAGCTTGCGGCCACTGCTTCGCGCCTTAAAAAGTACGTAAGCCGTTTGTGGGTTTGGGTATAAGATTCTATAATAAATTCCGTAATCAATTTTATCTTTGCCATCACAACAGTTTAAAAACACTTTTAAAGAGAGGCTTTTACAGAAAGCCTACTATACTGTTGAGGATTATTTAGACGATAAGAATGCGTGGATATAGATATTGTTTGACCCTGTTCAAGATAGAAACGATTAAATGTAACTAGTATTAAGAATTGTATTTTTAAAAGAGCAACCGCCGAGTTTCTTGCTGGCTCTTGTCAGTAAGAATAGCTTTCCAAACCAGCAGTAGAGATGATGATTCAAAAGCACTTGTTTGTTCAAAATATTCTTTATTCAAATAAACTTGATTTGAATAAAGAATATTTTGAATTTGAAGTCAAAATTATTAAAGAACCATTGCGATTTTATAGCTAGTATTTTATGTAATCATATAAATTCCTCTCATTAAACCAATATCACGTCGAATTTCCCAGTAAACAACTGATTTATGAAATCTGATTAATTAACTTTAAATTAGGTCAAGAAGATTCAGAATTGGTGAATCCCTGTACGAGATTTTAATAAATATGCATTCTAATTTATGTAGAGTTAGCAAGTACATTTAAATAATGTGAATAAAATCCATCGATATTATATTACACTTTACATTACATATGTAAAGTGTAATATAACTATACGATATATATTCTCATCTAGCCACATATTGACTAGATGAGAATATGTATTTATGGCTATGATATTATGATAATAAAGTTTACTGAAGTACTTTATTTTGTTAATAAACACGAAGTCTAGTAGAACAAAAAAAAGGAAGCAACCTTAGGTTAAACTTGTAAGCTTGAAAAAAATTAAATCTTAAAGAAATTTGTTAGTCGTTCAAAAGGTTTCCAAACGTTGCATAATAATGGTTTCAAAGTCATTACAAATTATGAAATTCATTTTAGTCATAGCCAAGAATACTCAACAGAAGTTTAAAGTAAGCTGTGATAGCTTAGCGGCGAGACCGTGCTTCTCTTTGACGTGTTCTCTTTGGGATCACGATGTTTTCTTAAAACTTATATGTCTAATGGCTAATTGCTATTTATCACACACTTTTCGGTGCAGAAAAACATTGTAAGAAAACCTGCATATCTCTAGAGAATCCTAGGGTTTTGTGTAACCTACCAATCTGAATTGGAGCAGTGTGATAGGTCTTAGCTCCGATCCTTCTCTCCGAAAACGGAGAAAGGAGGCCTTTGCTCATCAGCCCAGGCCGTTACTTTAAGTTCAAAGAACCTTAAATGGAATATGGCTTAGGCTTTTACAGCAACAGAAAATATACAAACAAAGAAATAACTCATTTAATCTAAGTTCTCAGTACAGTTTCTCTAACTCAATTGGCATTATTTCAGAACAAGTCACCCCAGTAGCGATCCAATATGCTCTAAGCATTTCGTTACGGTGAGGATTGCCTTTGTTTGAGCTGGGAGTTGGGACAAAGCGAACAATATATTGACGTTGACTATCACGGCAAATACTCGGCGTACCTTTATTTACTGAGCGGACGTATTAAGTCTGTGCTCTATAGATAGATCACCTGTAAGGAGAGGTGCTTCTACTTTCTTTATTCACGATTTAATTACTAGTATTTATTGGAAGGTTGTGTGAGTTAATTAAAAAAGTAAAGTCTATAAAATCTGTAATACTTAGGTGATTTCAATTTTGTATTGGCATGGATTTTATTCTAGGTAAAGACCTTACAATCCCCACGCTTAGGTCTTAACTGAACATCGATAACCGTGTCAATAAAACTCCAGCAGTGGGAAATTAGCAGGCTATACTTTATTATATTGATTTGTTTAATTAGGACGTATTTTACTATAATGATGATAATTAAAAACACATGTGTAAAAAAACTTTTATAAAGAAGGTAGGTAGGTATCTTTAGTGTACAAAATTAGAATAGTGAATCTCCTGCGTTTACTCCACTCTTAGTGGGTCAGCATAACATATTTTAATTTTTTTTACATGATTTGCCTATTTATATTACGACCGGCCAACCACCTGACGTCAACTCACCATACTTACCTTTTACTACACCTATTCTACTTAGTCGGATGCCACGCGGCACAAAATAGTGACTTTCGATATTAACAATATTTTTCTATAATATTACTATAGTTTCAATATTTATTAATTAGTACATCAAACATTCATAGTCTTATAGAATTAGAATTGGTCTCAATCGATATCGTTTGATAGTTACTCAGTCATAAGCATATAAACGGATTATTTCGTAATCCAGTAATTGACTTTCCGGATGGAGGCATTGAGCGTGTAAAGGGAGCTGAAATGCGATTAAAGCCACACCATAACACATGAGAAATAAAAACAGTTACCAATAATAGTTTGTTAAAGAAAAAACATGGTTTATATAAGTTGTATTATCTTTAATCTTTAAGATTTAAATGTGTTAAGCTTGTGTAATAAACTGTATATATAGTCATATATAGAATACCAAAATTTCGGAAACGGTTCCAACGATTTTCATGAAACTTAGTATGTAGGGGGTTTCGGGGGCGTTAAATCGATCTTACTAGATTTCATTTTAAAAAAATGTTGTTTTATTCCCGCCAATTGCTAACTGCTAGAATAATATTTGAAAACATAGGCTTATTAAACTGTCATTTTTAAATTTTAATAGTTCAGTGGGGTATTCGGGCGGTCCTGAAATTTAGAATGTCCCAGTTCAGTCTAGATATCTCTCAACCCATTTTTTTCATATTGCACCTTTGTTATTACATTTTTTTATATTATAAAATAATACCGAGCAAAGCTCGGTCCCCCAGGTACTATGTACTTAACCGACATGTAATTATTTATAGTTTTATAGAAACTTCAAATTGTATAAAGGTATATTTAAAATAAAAATACATATCACCGATAAAATGCAAAGATTTACAGTTAGCCATTTATATATAAAAACTTGTTAAGATTTTTAAATAAAGAAAAAATATATGGGACACTTACACACACGGTCGTCCGCCCCCGAAGTAAGTAACTTAATACTTGTGTTATGGTAGACAGACAACTGGTGAATATATACTTATATAATTTTTAAATACATACTTAAATACAAATATAGACCCAGGCTCGAAGACCAACAAATTCATTTTATAGAAAATGTTGGCTCTCGGCGGGAATTGAACCCGCGACCCGCGGGACTGAAGGCAGGGTCACTACCCACTGCGCCAACGGGTCAGTAAAATTCTCTAGAATTTGATTTTTGCATCTTTTCAAGTAGTTACTAGTCTTTATCTTCTAGACTATTTCCCTTTCTTCCATACCTTGTAATACACATGAATATCATTACTTATGCCAAGATGGAATTTATTCTATTCCCCTGATACACCCGTAACTTATTGCGGAAGTAAGACGACGCCATACTAAGTACAAATTAGTTGCGAGTTAAATATGGTAAACAGACACTAGTGAGTGGCACTCGTGTTACTCCCCAAATAGAATATTTGCTAGTATGTAAAGTTATAATTGTTTAATCTACTCGTAGAGAGAAAATGAGGTTTCTGGCATTAGAGATTGTATTTAAGTATTTTAAACAGAACAGCACCGCCATTGTTAGGCTTAGCTATATAGATAGGTATGATAGGAAGGTGATTGTAACGGTCCTAACAATGGTTCATTTGAATATTAATTGTCAATATTTAAATGATTTATACATTGACAATTAATAATATTATATATATATATATATATATATATATATATATATATATATATATATATATATATATATATATATATATATATATATATATATATATATATATATATATATATATATATATCTATATAAAAGAAAAAAGGAAAGAAGGAAGCTTGGGGAAAGAAATCGAACTAGCTAGGTTTCATTTAAAAATTTCTTTTTATCACTGTTTTCGGGCATTGAAAAAATGCTAAATCTAGAACTGAATGCAAATGATATTTTTGGCTGTGAAACGTAATACTCTGATAGCCTAATGGGTAAGGGGCGGACTAAAAAAGTTTAAAACCCGGGTTCGAGGTCCACATGTCACCGGCGCTTTCTGTCTGTTTTTAATTGCATTTGTGTATATTAAAAAAAATACCTAGCAAGGCTCGGTTCCCCAGGTACTAATATTAACACTGCTAAGTTTTCTATCTTCGCGTTCTGTAAAGAACAAAGGGTTTTTCATCAAGCATTAGCTTTAATACGATTGTACGTAATCCCAAATCTTCTATGACCAGTTCAAATTGTAAGCTCTTAATCAAGTTGAACTAGCTGTTATTGCAGAGGGACAACTGGATTGGCCACCCCTCAGTGGTCCGTTCGCCAAGACTAAGCTTGCCCAGGGTGCGCCACGAGGAGGCCGACCACTTTGGCACCCCTCTTGTTTGGCACCAGTTGTCCCTCTGATTAGCAGAGGGCAATCTGGACGGGCCGGGGACTTCGGGGGGGTTGGGGTGAAGTCCCTAATGAGCGACGGGTCCAGTTGGGCTTACTCTAAGTCTGGCTGGACATGGTTACGGCCACCGTCGGCGAAACCCGGAAGCCCAGCAATGGGAACGGGGACCTTCGGGTTGCGAGGAAGAAAACCTCTATAAAAAATTACCCGGTGGGGGCGGAAACGCCCACCAAGGCGTTGGGGCCCCTACTTGGGGCGCGATCTCTCCCTGTTGACCGTGACATAGCAAACACGGTGGGCAGGGAGCGATCGTGGGCAGCGATGGCCTCCTTTAGCTCTGCGGAGGGGGGCGGAGGGAGGCGGCGGAGCGGTTCCACGAATTGTTGTTCTGGATCCAATCTGCTGCTGGTGAGTCCAGGTGTTAGTGACTCACCCAAGCCCATCGTCTGCCGCCCTAACTGGGGACCTTCGGGTGTTCCGAACGGGGTACATCGGACACCTGGCTTACAGGTCCCCGAGGCGGTCGGTGCATCTGGTGCTCCCGATGCACCGGTTAGCGGAGGGGGGTTTCTCTTTCGAGGGGCCCCTACCTGGAGGTGTTTATTCTCTGGGATCAGAGCTGTCGGCGGGATGGGGGCAAAATGTACAATGATACCCTGTCCTTGCCATTGGCAGCGTGGTGGAGCACACAGGTCGTTTTAGTCGGTGCGAGTCCGACATAACCGCCGCCTGTCCCCGTCGGGCGGCGGTACCCATAAGGGGTTTTTTCCTGTATAATAAAAAAAAAAAAAAAAAAAGCTGTTATTGCGTTATTACTGTCAAATGACGATTAAAATAAAAAATTACGTGCTAAGAGTGTGTTTACGTGCAAGCAAACATGATATCTTGAAGGAGAATCTGGATGTATTATTATATCAAGCTTTTTGTTTGTAAATACATTCTTAAGACGGTTGTTCATTTCACGTGAGTGTTTGTATTGCGATATTCCTCTTTCTGCGTTTCTATTTTCCCTCATGTTTTAAATAATTATATGCGTTCCGTCCATGACAACCAACGCTACATATCTTTCTGCTAACATTCATATTATAAATAAATAAATAATACACATCCTTGACTTCCTAGTCTGTACATCGTCTAACAAATTAACGTTAAAGATATAATATTATATTATTAATATAAACCCAATACTGCACAAACTATAATTAAATAATATTAAACAATTAATTTAGAATATAGAATAATTTATTGAGTGTGGTACATTGTCCATATTAAAATTGGACTATATACTCTTTGTGGATGGTACCATGTAGCCGTTGATTAAATTGTATACTAAAGTAGAAAAAAAATACAGTTGAGCTGTTATTTTCCTATTTTAAGCTCAAAATATGTTAATTATTATGTGCTATTTTTAATCAAGCTACAGCATTACAGTACAGAAATCAGATAATATTTACATATTTGTTTTAATAAAAAATAAAATTAATACCAATTTACATTTGAGGACTTGTACTTTAAAGCGAGGTGTGTGTCAAAATAATTGTTTCCTATCGTTTTTGAGTCATTTAAGATGTTTAATTCTCTTGAATGTATGACCTAGATATGATGCATACATTTCTATACAGTGCCCAAGTTTAGATTCCTTATTATATATATCATAATGTTTCTCGCATACATTTGTTTTTCATAAAGGAATTTCGAATATAGACTGTGAAAAGTTAGTTTTTTGCAAAATAAAGGGACATAAGAAATCTGTAAAAGAAAACAGTCGAATTGTTTGTATTTATGATTCTAAAGAGAATAATTATTAAAGATAGGTACATCTTCAAAAGGATTAAAACATTGGATATTCTTACAGATTTTACTTAAACCTACGCGTATGATAAATGTTTTTATTTGACGGGCTTTTAATCACACGGCCTCGTTCCGGATTTTCTGACATCCTCACCCTGCGTGTAATATGTATTAGCTTCACTTTACGTTATTTCCGGGAAAACAATATTACAAGGATGTTATCCCTTGCGACAATTTGTAAATACAACGAGAACAAGAATGTATTAGTATCACAAAATGAAACTATGAGACAAACAAATAATTAATTGGATTTATTGATACTGATATTACGAACGTACATATTTGTTATCTTTGTAAAAAGCGATATCAATTTTTTTTACAAATGATTGAAGACACACAATTCGAAATAATTAGATAAGTATTTTCTAAAAAACTGATTTGCTTTTTTTTATTTTGTGTATGTTTGGAATTTTTTGTTTATAACGCAGTATAATTTATAGGTAAATCACCACTAAGTGAAAGTGCAAAGTGAAAGGGCATGGGAAGGTTGTAAGCTAGACTACATAACAATTGACATTAAAAAAAGAAGGCAAAAGTACACTTAAGTAAAAAATTTGAGCTACTCTAAGTTCTCTTATACTTCTAGTTACCAGTCCGAATGTAAATACATTGTTATATAATGCCGTTGGTTTTTCAAACGGACTGGCAAATGAGGCGCATTTGCGAGGCGCGAAAGGTTATGTCAACCAGGCAGTAAATTTCCCAGATAAGCGTCGCTCTGACGTCTAGGCCGGGCACATTACTTTATTTTATTTTTCCCTAAATAAAAGCAAACTAGGCATCTTTGCAATACTTTATTGTACTATGAACACTGTCTAATTTGATAGATTTATGATGAATTTTTACACTTCAATGAATGTTATTTAATAAGTATTACGAGATAATCATGAATGTTTAAGAATGTTACTGACCTGATCGTTTTGATCTTCGCGTAATATTAAACTACTATGGTATAATTGACTACTACTATTGACTAATTGGGGTAGCTGACTACAACAAATTTAAGGAATTTAATTAGTTCTCACAATCACTGGACTTACGACTTCAAAAGGGTCGCGCGATGAAGCGGCAAAAGACCGTGAAGTGTGGAGATCCCGACGATGTGGAGAAAAAAAAAGGATTGCCGAAACAATTCTACCAGCGGCTTAGAATTTTATAAGCTTCTCACAATAACTAGGATGAAATTTTAAAGTTTTTTCTTACCGGCAACAGTAATTAACCCCTCAAACGTCTAGTGAGCATAATATAAGTCAATTCAATTTTGTTTCAAAATGTTTTCATCACCAACAATAAATGTAAGTTATTATTATAAAGTGGTTTATTGTATTCAATGGGGAATTTTATAACAAAGAAAATAGTATGCAAATTATAGGTATAATAATTACATAATAAATAACACGATCTAAAAATGAGTGTATAAATTCGTTCACCCCTTTCACCTTAACGGTCAAAAGGTTCAATGTAGATAGATTCTAAAAAAGAACCACAATCTTATAGAAGTTTCAATCGGCATGTCTATAACGTCATAAATAACGTAAATCTAGTCAAATCAGTAACGACATGATAAGACAATGTCTTGTATAACCAAGACTAACATTTACACGAATAACGAACAACGGGGAATCTAACAGTCATATAGGGTCCACGTTCAAAATGGAAGTGACTTCTCTTTACATAAGTCTGCTTTTTAAGATTTCATTATATTTTATACGGTATGTTTGCCGTAGATGTCATTTTAATTTTCCAGTTTCAATTTATAAAATTTTAATTAGACCAACATTTTTTATTAATTACAGTGGCGTGGCTAAATATATTTGAAAATAAAATATTGAAACTACTAGATTTTTCGCAATAAATTCTTTTTTACTAGCAATAAAATGGTTTCAATAAAAAATGCTTACCCATTAAGTTTGGGCTTAACGAATTCTGCCAACCAAATAACATTTTTCATTTAATTTCCTGCCAGTAATCTTTTATTCATGATTAATAATATTTTTAAAGGTTTAGCCGCATTTGTTAATAAATATTATCTTACTATATAGCGCTCATTATTAGTTTATATATATTATATATTTATATCACTTAAACTGCCGTTTTCGTATTATCAATCATCATCAATTACATATATCTTTTTTTCGCAATTTTGAGGAAGTATGTAGGTAAAACTGACCTTTAATTTAAATTCAGTAGATCAAAATACGGTTAAATGCACATTCCGCATTTTGTATGGCGGTGTTTTTAAGATATTGCCGAGACTTTCAGTTTAAGAATACCATACATACCAGCATTATCCATATACGCCGTGTGGTATCCGACTGAATAGAATAGTACCACCCTCATTTCTTACCGAGGTGTCGTAAAAAGCGACTAAGGTAAGTCGACCCGCCGTGTGGTATCTGACTGAGAAGAATAGACCACCCTCTTTCTTACCGAGGAGTCGTAAAATACGACTAAGGTAAGCTGACGTCAGTCAGGCGGCCGGTCGTAAAATATGTAGCCAAATCATATGACAACATGTTTGTAACATGTTGTGCCGACCCCACTTAGAGTGGGATAAGGGCAGAAGGTTGATAACCAGCAATATCCATATAACAAGAAAATAAAACTCTATTTGTGTTAATTACAATAGAGAGATTCAGCTTTCTTTTTAAATATTTTTAAAGCCTTTTATACCATTACTATATTTATTCATACTTAGGTACTATATGTATTTAATATACTTTATTCATTAAACTTTTATAGTAAAAGAAAGTTGAATAGGAAATTTCTAAATAGGAAAAGAAAGTAAAATTGATCTGAACGGACTGAAAACTAAAGATATCCTAAAGTTGTTCGAAGTTCGCCGGATCAGCCAGTAGAATAGAAAGTATAACATTATTTGACTAAACCTGCATCGAACTAAGGTATCTTCGAATAATTCTGTAAGTTGTTTTTCTGTAATCACAGAGATTGGTTTAGGTATTAAAAACATCTAGCAGTGTAGATACCATGAATTTTTATACCAAAAAGAAATCTGACAGCGTTTCAGGTTCGGTGGCTAAATTAAAAAAGCTTTTTCCTGTAGAGAATCTGTCATATAGTTATAAGGGCATTAAAGTTAATGGAGCTTCCGCAGCGTGAAACTTTATGTGTCCCTGGTGAAGGTGACTGCGCTACACTTTATTTAAAGTTTACAAAAAACGTGAAAAATATATCACCGTAATCACATATGTGTGTATAGGATAACATTTTTTTGAACATTTATATATGTATGCAACATGGTATTTTAGACTATTGACTTACTTTTGTGCTGTAACTTTTGTCGCTCCATCTTGTTACTACTTGAATAAAAAAAATGAAAATCGAACCTACCTAACTATTAGACGAATGAATTAAAACAAATGTTTTATAAATCCTATACCTACAAAAAGTTTAGTGACGTATAAGGATAGTATTAATAAAACAATTTGTAGGTTTTCCCCCAGCATTTGTTATTTATTAGTGGACTGCAGTCTTGGAATAAACCAGTAGCTTCTGTCATTCTACAACTCTGCAAATATCTCTATCGCTTTTCAACTTATTCCTGTAGAATTAACAGAATTTCTATAGTCTTTATGTCTTTATGGTGTATAAGGAATAATTGTGCCAAATTTCAAGAATCAGCGGATTCGCCGTGAAAGCGTAACAAACATACATCTATATTCACAAACTTTCGCATTTATAATAGTAGGATAGGATTGATTGTCGCTTATTTGTTGTAGCCCCCGTAAAAGCGGCTTATATTGCATATTACTTTTTTCATGATACACGTAAAAGGCATTCTTAATGTAGTTAATGTTCGTAGTTTTTCAGACGAGCTGGCAAATGAGGCACATTTGCGAAGCGAGGAAGGTTATGTCAGCCAGATAGTAAATTACGTGATAAGCGTCTCACTGACGTCTAGGCCGAGTCGCTTATTACATTAGTTGTTTGCTTTGACCTGAACTAAACTTGATTGGATTGAAAACTATAAATCATAAATGTAGTTAGCACTCACTCCCTGTATATTTAGCTCTGAATAATTATCGCTTTTCTATCCTATCGTATTATTATGCGTGCTTACGAAATAAACAAGTATGGCATACTCAAGGACAGTATACGCGTTGTACTAACAATGGTTTATATTATAGAATTACATTACTTTACAGAGTTACATAATACAAAAATAATCAATTATTTTATTTTAATCTACGATTCTGTCTGCCGAGAGTCTCAATCATGGATTACGCTAAATAATTTATTATTATTCGGTTTTATGGTACTTCCTACATGTAAACCAGATTTCATTATTTGAACATTGAAGATTTTCAACGAAATCAATCAAAAGGATTAATTAATTTTAATTAATTAATTTTAATCACCTAATCAATCGTAGATCTTGTCTTTGTAAATCAAATATCTTGAACTGTTGTGATAAGAGTCCTTCAAAATTTTTAATAATTAATAACAACGACAACATTAATATTTAATAAAAATATTAATTGAAAGTGGGACAGTTACAAGTAATGTTATCAAGTAATGCTATGGATACACAATATGTAGGTCACTGTGTATAAAGTTTTTAATCTATCGATATTGGAATTCTGTTCAATTATATCAAGCAATTTCAACACGCGACAAGTATTCCGGTAGCTTGTGGTATTCGTATTTTACTAGAAGTCAGGGCAGATTAGTTTTATTGATCTCATGTATTCTCTGTTTTAGATAGATTTTTTTAGTTCTTAACTTTTATTATGAATGTCTATAGATATAATGAAGTTTTTTCTATTTATCTTATATTTCCTAGATATCATTATTCTCCTGCCATTATCCCACTGTAAATGGGTTCGGTACAACATGCTATAAATATGTCACATGATTTGGCTACTTATTTTACGACCGGCCGCCTGCCTGACGTCAACTTACCTTCGTCGTATTTTACGACACCTCGGTGGTTTGATCTACTCAACCTGATATTACACGGTGGGCCAACTTGCCTTAGTTGCCTTTTACGATACCTGGCTACGAAATAAGGGTGGACTATTCTTCTCAGCCAGGCCCCAATATTGTCACTTTCTCTTCTTCTGTTCTTTTCTTCTCCTCTGTTGCCCATTCACTGTGTAATGGTATAGTTGTTAGCTTAATAAGCAATAGCTGTATCAATAGGACTAGGTAGAAAATGATTAATCTATGTATGACATAAATATAATAAAAATAAAATAGCTATATGTAGCAAAAGCGCAATATCTCAACATTAATTTATTACATACATTAATTTACTTAGGATTTTCTTTGTTCGTACCCTCACCTTGTGTAAATTGCCTTGGAAATCTTACACGGCGTCGTTTGTTCCGCAGAGGTTTCCTACAGGCCAAGTTGGGAGGGACGCGGTAGTTACCTTCATAAATCTTTTCTGCCGGCTCCCCACAACTAACAAGCCAAAGGGTTACTACGCCTCTTGTCGAACCGTACGCCAGTAAATAATCGGTAAAACTTTTTGAGGGTGCCGAACATACTATACCTTAATACTTAGATTACTTGAAAATTGATATATTAAATTCAGTTTAATTATGTTAATTGAAATGGGTATTACAATTTTATATATTATTTAAAATTTAGTTCTATCTGCGACTTCGAGCGTATCAATTTTAGTATTAAGATTATACAACATATCCATTAATAAAAAAATATTGTATTCTGTATGTTTCTTCAAGCATTCGATGTTAAAGCCGGATTTTTTCTCCTTGATTATATATAGTACGGTATATAATAATAAATAATTACAATAAATATAAGGGACGCTTACGCACACGGACGTCCGTCCTAAAAGTATCTTAATACTTGTGGTATGGTAGGCAGACAACTGGTGAATATATTTTTGAAATACATACTTAAATACAAATATACACCCAGGCTCAAAGACCAACAAATTGATTTATAGAAAATGTTGGCCCTCGGCGGGAATCGAACCCGTGACCCGTGGAGCTGAAGGCAGGGTCACTATCCACTGCGCCAACGGGCCAGTCAATATAATAAAAGTCATATAAGCTTTTATACCATGAGCCAAATGTCATGAACATTGTGAAAGCGGTCTGCTATTATTTATTTATATTATATTCTACGTAATTTCTGTTTGGAATCCGGCTGAGTAGGATAGATCACCCTCATTTCTAACCGAGGTGTCGTAAAAGGCGAAGAAGGTAAGTTGACTTCAGGCAGACGGCCTGTCCTAAAATACCCAGCCAAATCATTTAACAACATGGTAAATACATGGTGTGCCGACCCCACTTAAGAGTGGGATAAGGGCAGGAGGATGATGATGATAATATTTTACGTAAACCCTTCTTTGTGATTTTTATCCGTTGTCCTTAAGTTTGGGTTACCTGGAAGAGATCGCTTCTTCGCGATAAGGCCCGCCCATTGAACGTCTAAATCATGTAAAAAATGTTCTTCAAACTCTTATTTCATTGTATATTAGAATTATGGTGTACAATAAAAGACATTCTATGGATAATACTTATGCATTTATAATATTATTTTGCATTGCTTGATGTTTAGTTGTTTAGTTAAAATTTCAATATATTAAAATATATAACTAAATGAAAGACATACTTAACTACTTAATTCATTTAATTAATCCTATCTTGACTATTAAAGTAACTGAGTTTTCTTAACTTTCCCTCCCCCTACTCACTCTCCCCTCACGTACTCCCCTCAACTTTGTCTAAATTGCCTTTTCACTTACGCTAAGACGACTAAGGTAAGTTGACGTAACGCAGGCGGTCGGTCATAAAATACCTTGCCAAATTATGTGACAACATGTTTAAAACATGTTGTGCCGACCCCACTTAGAGTGGGATAAGGGCAGGAGAATAATGTTACTTTTAAAGGCTTTAACTATTACGAAATAAACCGATTTGAGCATATCTAAGTATTATAATGTAATATGTTTCGATTTTCTAAAGAATGTTGTAGAAAATAACAATTTTTTTGATAAGTTGCGGCAAATTTCGACAGATATTAACGAATTCTTTCGGAGTGGTGATCAATCAAAGTTGGCAAAGTTTTTGCATTAAGCTCAGATATTTAAAAATAAATGTTGCGGTATTATACTATTTACGCATTCCATTAAACAGTATTAAAGGATTTTATTCCTAAAATAAATATTTCATATAATTTGGGAAAGCCCTTATCATTCTCCTGCCACTCTAAGTGGGCACAACATGCTATAAACATGCTGTCTCACGATTTGGCTAGATATTTTAGTACCGGCCCCCTGCTTTACGTCAACTTGCCTTACTCGCCTTTTGCGATACCTTGGTAAGAAAGAGGGTGGTTTATTCTACTCAGACGGATACTACAAGGCGGGTCAATTTACCTTAGTCGCCTTTTAAGACACCTCGGTAAGAAATGAGGGTGATCTATTCTACTGAGCCGGATACCGCACGGCAGGGCGCCTTACCTTAGTCGCCTTTTACGACACCTTGGTAAGAAATGAGGGTGGTCTATTTTACTCAGCTGAATACCACGCGGCAATGTAAGATAAATATTTGATATAATTTGGGATAAGCTTTCTAATTATGGAATTAGATATAAAGTAGATAGATATTCTTAATAATACAAATAAATGTGATGGTCTCATAAAAATACGTTTCATCCCATTTTGCTACATTTATTTTGACTGGCCCGTTGGCGCAGTGGGTAGTAATCCTGCCTTCAGCTCCGCGGGTCGCGGGTTTGATTCCCGCCGAGGGCCGACATTTTCTATAAATGAATTTGTATTTGTATTTAAGTATGTATTTAAAAAATATATAAGTAGGTATATATTCACCAGCTGTCTGTCTACCATAACACAAGTATTGAATTACTTACTTTGGGGACGGACGACCGTGTGTGTAAGTGTCCCATATATTTATTTATTTATATCCAATTTCATACAACGTAATTATTTACAACACTTTCAACACAGAAAGCTAATGGAAGGAATGATACATTTATTACTATTTTTGATGAAAACTAAAACATAGTAGATGAGGGTTTATTGAGGTTAGACAGCCTTCGGGAAACACTGATCGGGCTATTATTCATTCATTCATCTGTCTTAGACGCTCCAGAAACTTCCAAACATACGATAAGGTAGAAAAATATATTTCAGAGAAATATTTATTTTCCAAATTGTTGTATCCCTTATTTTACACGTAAATATCTGACTTTTTTTTAAATGAAAAAGTATCTTAGGTATTATAAAATTAAAATTTAAAAATTAAATTAAATAAAATTAAAAATTAATATCTTATTATACTAAATTTATTCAACTATTACCTTAACTTAATAATCTTAATTTAAGCACATATTTTTTTATTCATATTAATTACATGTAATATATACGAGAGTCTGTCTGTCTGTTTGTTATACTGCCACGGCCATTCCGATCTATAATAAATCAATATTGATGAAATTTGGCACAATATAACGAGTTAATTTATAGAATAAAAAAACGTGTTTCTTCGGGGAACAGGGAAAAAATACTACATCACTGAGTACCCTCTGTAATGTACCTAAGTTGGCAAATGAAGTCACGGATAATACAGATAATATAGCAATCTAAAACAACCAAAGATTTTTTTTTTCTGAATGTTTGATCGCCAACTTAAATATATTATGATAATCTTGTTCATTTTAATTAAAGTAAATTTCTTTTGTTACAGTATCGATGGCGAAGCATTAGCGCGTTAAGCTCAGGAGGCTTCGTACTTCTATATTGGAGGTTGAGACTAGCGGGAGCGCCGTCCCCCTTCGCCTCAGCTGATAATCCCACATCTCGGGACCCATCAATACTAACAAGATTTTATACCTTTACCTACCTCCCAGTTTTTAATTTTTTCCTACTTATTTACCCATTTCAATTAAGTTTCGACTGGTCAATGGACTCTATACCGCGAATAACTACTATATTTGATATCAGAAATATCTATTCGCTAGTATTTTACGCGGCAATATCAAAAGTGACGTGGAGAGCTCTGTCACATGAACTAAGAATGCAGCAAGAGAGAAAAGAAAAATATTATAAGAAACAAAATAATAAAATAAAACACAAGTGGAACTACAATTTTAAACAATATAGAAGACAAGATTGCAGCGAGAGAAAAAGTTTTATGCCACACAAAGAAAATGCTTGCTCCAAGAGAGCGATGTGCCCCTGTAATGTTTGTAAACACACACTCACTGAAGATCACACAAATTTATGTCGAGCTATTAACAACAATAATACAATGATGCACCATTCAGCTTGCATTTGTCCTGTAGCCGTGCACGGGAGGTCAAAGATACAAACTACGTCAAAATACGGAAACCGTAGTTCTCAAGCTGCGTTGTTATTATTCATGGCATTTATGGTTTTACCATTCGTGCCAGCCAGTAATATTCTCTTTTATGTAGGCTTCGTAGTGGCAGAACGCGTATTGTATATACCTAGTGTTGGCTTTTGTTTATTACTTGGCCTTGGTGCGGCTACTTTGACGAAAAATTGGAGACGTTATGATACGCGCAGCCGAATATTCATGGTGGCTTTACTAACTATGTTACTTGCTATGAGCGGTGCAACACTAAAGAGGAATCTAGATTGGCGTGATGAAGAAAGCCTTTTCAGAAGTGCAATACACATCAACCCCCCTAAAGGTAAGAATTATAATCATATAATAATAAAAATCATATAAACTTATATAATATAATGTCCCAAAACAATCAAATCAAATTATCTTCAACATGTCCTTGATATCGTCTTAAAAACTCGTAGTACCTTTTGTTTATAGTACAAACTAAATTTTTGTAAAAAATTATATATATATATATATATATATATATATATATATATATATATATATATATATATATATATATATATAATTTTATATATATATATATCTACAAGATAAGATGATGATATTATAACATTCAATAAATGAAAAAATTTCATGCATAACTTGAATAGAATTCGTTAAGTAAATAGTTTCATATAATTACGCTGCCTCTAATTTTGTAAGTCTATAATTTTGAATTACAGTGGACTGTACCTTCTTCAAAAGTTTATTTTAATTAGTACTTGTCATTCAAACTCAGACAGAATTAATTTATTTGCTAGGCAGCAACAAAGTACCTGTCCAGGTCGGGTTAGTTCTTCAAAGTTGGGCTGTCAGAAGCCGCGTATTGGATGTTCCTTGGGAGCTCGTTATATATTCACTACCTATTCTCGTAGTCTGAGTGGTGACCTTTCTAGGACGGCATTAAATATGCATGTTCTGTATCCCTGAGGATATGTTCTACCTCTTGTTTTCATCACAACTTTCGTGCAAATAGAAAAATTTAGGTCAATGGCTCTTACTTGAACTTGTGCATTTGCAAAATATAACCGCACCGTTCATGTGAATGATTGAGTACTTATGAATGTATTAGACCATTTATAAATAAGGGCTTGCTTTTGTGTTTTAGTTTTGTTTTTGCTTATTATACTCTTATAATATTTCAATTTCTGAGTAATTATGAATTTTTAGAAATTATTAATTTCATACATTTATACATACACATTCTCGTGAAAAATTTAATTTGATTGCGGAAAAAAATTATTTGATAATGTAGTATGTGACGAATGCATTAAAATATTAGAATAGTAGGTGACCGACTGGTGAAATCAATATAATCTTTACGTGTATTAGTGAAGCGTATAACGTATGTACAGTTTTCCTGGACTATGATACAATATTTTCTAAAAACAATTTCTTCGTTCTTTTATTCTGGGTGTATATGTGTATTTAAATAGGTATTTAAAATGATATATGTAAATATTTATCAGTTGTCTATCAGTCATAATACAAGTATAAAGTACCTACTTAATTTGGGTACTGACGAAAGTATCCCATATATTTATTTACTTAATTTATTAATAGTTAAATCTCAGCCGTAGAATTTAAGCAATGAAATTCAATAAAGTTTTTGACGTTACCATAAAATTTACTTGCAATTAAGCGTTCAAAACTCTCTCGAAATAAAGTGGGGAAAAATTCGTCTACACTAAAGGCTGACTCAATCCAATTTGTCTCGAGGTGTATTCGAAACAAGCCAATCACTAGCGCACCCCTATTACGACCAGTCAGAACAGAACTGGCGATCTAATCAGTTAAGCCCCAGCTTTATCGAATACACCTTTTGCAGTGATAACCGATCTATCGAATAAGTTACTCGCAGATTAGTGCTACGTCGAACGTGAATTTGTAATTGAAATTCCGAGTTGCGAATCTATTTGCTACTTTGTGCGCGCGGTTAAATTTAAAATAGGCGACGCGGCAAATGCGTTTGTTTCACCTACTGCTTATATATTGGCTTGGTAAAAAAAGTCGTGGTAGCCAAGCGGAAACACCGTGCGACTCTTTCCAGGAGGTCACGGTTTCAAACCCGGGCAGACACCAATGAGTTTTTCTGTTAAAACTTATGTGTGTAATTGATAATTGCAATTTATCAGACGCTTTTCAGTGAAGGAAAACATCGTGAGGAAACCTGCATATCTCTAGAGAATTCTGGAGATATGTGTAACCTACCAATCCGCATTGGAGCAGCGTGGTAGGTAGCTCCAATCCTTCTCTCCAAAAACGGAGAGAAGAGGCCTATTCTCAGCAGTGGGTTAGTAACAGGCCGCTACTTACTTTTTTACTTATAATTGGATCGAAGTATATATTTATGTATAATAGATTAAAGATAGAATATTTAAGTCTATAAATATTCTGTAACTGTCGAGTTGTCCCAGGTCAATTATCCACTGTAAATCTTTGTCCAGAAGTTGGATCTCGCCTATCAAAACTACTGAAATACGATTAATTTATTAGAAGGACAGCTACAAAGTACCTGCCCATCTCGCGCTACTGCTCCAAAGTTGGAAAAGTGACTGTCACGAGATGTCTACCGAGTGTCACTTGAAGCTTATAATATATTTATTGTCCAATCTCAACTCCTCGACTTTGATCGATCCTAAAAGATAAATAAACATTTTATATGAAACAAGATATATTTTTTTATGAAGAAGAATAAAACGGTAGAAAAACATTATTAATAAAAAAATAGTGTACAAAAGGTCAACTTATCCCTTTTATATACCTAAGTGATATTCTACTTTTAAATGTCTCACTTCATATGTTACTTGTAGCTGATTTTATGTTTGATTAAATGTGGATTATATGAAATGTACTAATGCTTTTCTTTTACATATAATTTGACCTTAATTTATTAGACACATAGCACGTAATATTTACAATTTAGGTGCTCCTAAATCGCTTATAAGAATTAAATTATTTGTCTTTTGATCGAATATTGCATTAACAAATCAAATGAAACAAAAATGAATGATATATTTTAACGTTAATGGTCTTAAACAATTAAAGGCCGTGAGTCACTACATTTGTGACTTTACTGGTACTTCTGGCACTCGAATTCAAGCTGCACTTCAGTCTCTTTTCGAACAAATTGGTTCGTTAGTTTATTCATAAAAAAAGTTTATATGCATAGCGTGAGAGTCACTTTCGTATTTCCACGACTACAAGCTGTGACGTCATTTGAGTCTTTTATGTACATTTAAAAAAAATTGACTGAACTAGGGCAATACGCTTAATTTATAGTATTATCTATTTTATCCTTTTTTTTTAATGAAATGTTTATGGACGCGTTGATTGTGGACACTGAACGAGATTTGGCCGTCATGCTCGGCTATATAGAGCTCGAGTCGACTAAAGGAGTGAAAGAAATAGTCAACGCGTCACTGCTATACTTATTCAGCCATCGTTATTTGAAAGAGAGTGACAAATCAAATATAAATAATTGAATATACTTCTTCTTGCATCGCTTTTTCAATGATGAGAATCGTCGCTCTTTGACGACAACGCACTGTTATAGTATTACGCCAACTAGTCCTATTCTCAGCCGTGTGAAGAGCACAATTGAATATACAATTAACCTTATTTATAGAATTAGGTGGTATATTGCGGAGGTCCATGATACAAAAGTAATGAAAATATTATTTTGCAATAAAAAAAATTTATTGCTAAATGTAGAGTGTACTACTCGTTCTTATTTCTGATAAATACATAGTTTGTAATTACTCATGCTCTTCCTGCAACCAATAACACAACAACACACAAGCACTGCACACATTCACCACACTACACACACGCGCGTTTGCTTCACGTGTTGATAGACAAAGTAAACTAAATGGTGGGGGGTTTAAACTCGGTACTATATAACTCTGCTTGGATCTGCTTGGTGGATTTTCAGATCTCCTGATAATGCTTCGGTTACCTATGGGCCGAAACAATTGTTGAGATTGTGGAGGTGAATATGTGCAGTGCTTGTGTATTGTGTTATTGGTGGCGGGTAGTGCATTGTTTATACAAATTCTGCAGGTATGAGAACGAATAGTGCACTCCACATTTAGCATTACATATATTTTCTTTTATCGCGGATTATAGCACAATAATATTTTCATTATTTTCGTATTATTAACCTTGCTATGATGAAGTTTTCATTTCTGTCGTGTGGTGTTACACCCAATTTTATTATTCTATCCTATAGCGAGGTATATGAGCTAAAATTGGACCAAATAAAAATTAATTTGGTCTAAGTATTCAGCTGTGAAAGTGAAACATTAAAACTAAAACTATCGCATTTATTATATTCGTATTTCTATGATTGAAATATAAAAATGGAGATGTTCAACCCAATGTATTTTGTTTAAACACACGCCATTCGCAGAATTTTACCCTTAGGCCGAAATATTGAATTAGGTACCTGCGTATTGAAATTGCTTCATATGAAAATTGGATCAAGGTTCTGAACCATATCAAATTCTGATTATCCTTTGAGAGTTTCTTTGTTGTTTTTCTCGTTTTTTACCTTTGAAAGTGACGTTAAAATTTTCATTATGTGATAGTAAGCCTCGTTATTGAAAGAAAAATAAAAAGTATAATTACATTCTTTTAGTTATAACGAAGTGTGCTTTTGGTTGGTTTGTATTATTTTAATAACTTATAATTTAGATTTTATTAGATATCTGAATAGAAGAGCTATTAATATATTTTTCATTTATTAATTAACATTTGAAATACATATAATGTTACGATTTAACGATTTTATTTAAAACATCGTATTTATAAATAGTCTTAAGATGACGTAGTTAATTTAATTAAGTAAAACTGATGATGATCTACAATAGAAGATTATAAAGTACTTGACAGCATAAATAGACCTTATTATAAAGAAAAAAGGAACCGCGAATGGAGTGTAATCAACTTGTATGTTAAAATACCGTCAATTGTGTATCCTAAACACTTTTATATTTATAATATTATTATGAACCAGGAGCACTTTTTAATAAATTTAATAGGCAATTTTAGGATATATTTATAAATGAACTGAAATGAAGACCAGTTTTCGACAAATTTTTATTAACATATAATATAATACGATACGCGTTTAGTAAAAAAAAACATATGACATAAATAATAACGATAACGAAATACGCTCCGTGGCGCAGAAAAAACAATATCTTTAGTAAATTATGACACAATCGGAAGGCATTCGACGTAAAACTACCTAACTTTGTTTCAGTTTCCAAGATGGTATAAAGACACGTAAGTGGCTATACAAAAACTTTCCTATAAACTGATTATTTAGTTCTTAGTTGAATGTAAATTTTTCCAAGGAAGGATAATTTAGCTATGGATCTTCGCGAATAATTAATTTGTATCTTTATTTTATAACTATTGGCTTTCTAATACTATTGAATATATTCATGAAATTAAAAATAGATTTGTAACTTTTATTTGCAATGAAAGATTAGAAACGATAACTTAATGCCAAATTTGTTCATTGTATTTAATAATATGTAATTACAAATAAAAGATAAAGGAATATCGTTAAAATAACAAACTATAAGTATAGAAGTTAATGTGTAGCAAAAAAGCTGTGCATTAAAGCGACCCGTAACCTTATTAAGGTTGTATTTCACAGGAATACTTTAAAATTTTATTTCTTTTATTACTCAGAATATATAATAAAATTAGCCGTCGAAAAATAAAAGTCTAAAGGCACGGACTACACATACTGTTTTATTTTCCCTGGTCGAAGTTTTGACATTACTGGAAAGACATTAAACATGTATGTAGAATCCCCAGAGTCATACCGACCTTTTCAGGTTACAACTTTTACGTAAAAACAAAAGTTTCAGTTGATGGCCCCTATTTGATCTTAGTTCATTTGAAAAATATTATGTTTGACCCGTAGTATTCAAATATGATTTCAATACAAATATACTCGTATAAAAATGCCAAAATAGTCTATTGAGGATAACTCCTCAATTTTCATTCCGTTTTATACCGTTTTTAGGTAAAAATATTAAACACAATCGATGATTATAAGAAAGTATAATATGAAACCTTAAAAGTAAGTAAGTAGCGGCCTGTTACTATCATACCGCTGTGAATAGGCTTCTTCTTTATGTTTTTGGAGAGAAGGTTTGGAGCCAAGACCTACCACGCTGCTCCAATGCGGATTGGTAGGGTACACATATCTCCGGAATTCTCTAGAGATATGCAGGATTCCTCACGATGTCTTCCTTCACCGAAAAGCGTGTGATAAATTGAAATTATCAATTAGACACATAAGTTGTAACAGAAATCTCATTGGTGCCTGGTGCCGTTGGTCTGCCCGGGTTTGAACCCGTGACCTCTTCGAAAGAGTCGCACGATGTTACCGCTGGGCTACCAAAGCTTTTTATCTTTATTTTATATGAAACCTTAACATGATATAATAATAGATGCACTAGAACAACTCATTATTTAAAAACTTAGTTTATTCCATAAACTTGAAGATTCATTCATTTAAAAACCTAAACAAAGTTACTGTGAGTATACAAACAAAAAAAGGATTCATGAGCTCACATATTGCAATAATAAAGCTCTCAAAAGGCACTAGCATATTCTAGTAACCATATGCTTCGAGAAGAAAATATGGATAATGTAAAAACACTATCGTATTATTAGATTTTCCATAAGCGCGATGGTAAAAGCCACTCGCATTTATTTCTGCTTTGTGGTATTCGCTTCTCGCTTTTCTGTCTTTGTTGAAAATGTATTATTTCAGTATTACTAAATGAAAACGGTAAGTGTTTTGGTTTTAGATTCTAACCTCTTGACTTTAGTTGGATTGAAACAAGCTTCTAAGCAATTTGAAAATAAAACTTTCCTATAAATATAGAAACATTTAGTATATTAAAAGGTTAAAAGTAGAAAAAGGTATTTAGATCATTTAATATGAGTAATATATACGTAGAACAATAATAAATTATTTTGTCTCTTAATCAGTTGATTACATAATTATTACTTTAACTATTAATTGGTTACATTAGGACTGTTTGGTAACATGAAAGTAAGCTTTTTTTTTCAAAGATACTTCCAATAATTGAACCTTTATACATCATTAACATCTGGTATTTTAAAAAAGTATATACTTCGTAAAATAAATTTTCCAGTCACTCTTTTCTCTACTGAGACAATTAATTTGTTTGATTGACGGCTACATAGTAACTGTCCAGACTGTGTTAGTATTTTTCTTAACTGGATTTTACTGGTGGCTTACGACAGCTTTTAATATATTGGTTTGTTTTCTTGTATGTTGTCGCTTGGCATGTACACTATAACATTCAATTTGTACTCAGCCCAAAGAGACGCTTCTTACATTGCATGTTTCACTGTAGGCTCGCTTTTCATCTATGACGTCTATTCGTTCGGCTAAGCCTCAATAGTGAATCAGGTGTTCCAAATTAAAATCTGTTTGGTAAAAAATGTTTTTAGTTTAGGTTTGAGTATTAGTCGTGTGGTATCCGGCTGAATATAATAGACCACCCTCTTTCTTACCAAAGTATCGTAAACTACGACTAAGGTAAGTTGACCCGCCGTGTGGTATCAGGCTGAGAGGAAATCGAAATAGGCGAAAATCCATGCAAATTCACCTGCATTTGTCGATTTGAGTGCCGATTTTATAAAATATCTGGGTGACTCATATTTCATACAAATCTTTATTATGTGATCCAGTAATAAGCATCCATACATACAAACCTTGACATTTATTTTATTAGTGGATAGGATTGTTGTAGGATTAAATTATTATCAACGCGCAAGTATTCCGACACAAGATTGTTTTATTTTTCTATTTATGACTTTATTCAAATTTATTTCCAATATAAAATATTCGCTGGTCTCGAAACCCAAGCAATTTATATTATTCGCTTCAGTGATGCGATGAAATTGAAATATCAAAGCCTTGTTTATCTTATTGCGAAATATGAATCATGTTACAGACATCTCTCGCAATTTAAAAGTTGCTTATCCAAAAACTGTTGCCATCAATAATTATTATGCTTGCTTCGTGTCTACGAGTATAGATTGGACACGAACAAAAATTATTTCTAATTTTCGATCATGGAATAAGTGTCGCATATCATCATCATCATCCTCCTGCCCTTATCCTAAGTGGGGTCGGCACAACATGTTATAAACATGCTGTCACATAATTTGGCAACGTATTTTACGACTGGCCGCCTGCCTGACATCAACTTACCTTAGTCGTATTTTACAACACCTCGGTAAGAATGAGGGTGGTCTATTTTACTCAACCGAATACCACGCGGTGGGTCAACTTACCTTAGTCGCTTTTTACGACACCTCGGTAAGAAATGAGGGTGGTCTATTCTACTCAGCCGGATACCACACGACGGGTCGACTTACCTCAGTCGCCTTTTACGACACTTCGGTAAGATATGAGGGTGGTACTATTCTATTCAGCCGGATACCACACGGCGTGGAATAAGTGTCGCATATGCTAAACTTAATTTTAATAGACCCCCCTTATTTCTTACCGAGATTTCGTATAAGACTAAAGTTAGTTGACCTGCCATGTGATATCCGGCTGAGTAGAAACCACCCTCATTTATTACCGAGATGTCGTCAAAGACGACTAAGGTAAGTCAACGGCAGGCGACCGGTGATAAAATAACTAGCCTAATTATGTAAGAACATGTTTAAAACATGTGCCGACCCCGCTCAGATTATTTTGTTTCTGTGTATTGACAATTATGCAAACTAAAGTATGAACGCAATCTGACTTGTGAAATTAATTAAAGTTTAATAGTATATAAATCGAATATTTATAAAATAACGCACCACAGAATAATATTAATATAAAATATGCAATCGTCGGGATGAAAATGTTAATATTTATATACGTGATATAAATCCGTTATAAAAGGTTTAAATATTAAACAGCGCTTTTACCATATAAGTATGAACAATTTATTAATGAATAAATAAATAAATAAATAAATATATGGGACACTTACACACACGGTCGTCCGTCCCCAAAGTAAGTAACTTAATACTTGTGTTATGGGTGACAGACAACTGGTGAATATATACTTATATATTTTGAAATACATACTTAAATACAAATATACACCCAGGCTCAAAGACCAACAAATTCATTTATAGAAAATGTTTGCCCTCGGCGGGAATCGAACCCGCGACCCGTGGAGCTGAAGGCAGGGTTACTACCCACTGCTCCAACGGGCCAGTCAATGGATTCGAAATAAAAGCTTTCTGTGAAACTGTGTGTGTTCGTTTTGTACCTATTCTATTAGATTAATTGTTATAGTGTTTTCAGAGATTTTGAATGCAGAATTTTCAATACCACATTTTATATTCATTCACTGTAAACAATTTTGTGAAAGCCATTGATTTTTGGAGATATTAGCAGCCTTTCATCTCATAAATCTTTATACAATAGCGGCGGCTGAATTTTTAATTTGACCATTAACACTATTACTAAATATAAAGTTAATAAATATATTAATACTTGCCCGTTGGAGTCAGCAGTGACCCTGCCTTCAGGTCTGCGTGTCGCGGGTTCGATTCCCGTCGAAGGCTAACATTTTATATAAACAATTTGTTAGTTCTTCCAAGCAGGCTCTATATTTATATTTAAAAATATATTTAAATTATATATGTATATAATATCTGGGTGACCGAGCTTCGCTCGGTAATTTTTTACAAAAGAAAACTTTAAAAAAAGAAAAAAACTATTATTTAGTTGGGATCGATCCTTGGCACTCACATTTCTCGAGGCTGCCCGCTAACCGAATAAGCTAGGTCGACTTGACAGTTAATGGCGAAAATTCAATTCAATATAAATGTTAGTGTTTTTTAATGCCCAAAAATAGGGATAAAACAATATTTTTTTTTACATAAAACCTAGCTTGATCAATTTTTCTCCCCCAAAACCTCCTACATGCTGAATTTCAGGAAAATCGTTGGAGCCGTTTCCGAGATTCGGAATATATATATATATATAGATACAAGATTAACTCATTTAAATATTAAGATTTACGTTGTCTGTCACCCAAACCACGAGTATAAGTTAGATACTTAATTTTGGGGACGGACGACCGTGTAATACCATATATTTATTTATTTATTTTAAACATAAAGCATATTTTGTAATAAAACTGTCATAAGAAGAAAACAACGCAAAGTATTATTTTATTTTTATTACGAAATTAAACAATATCATACAATGACTGATTATACCTAACGTTCCAACTTGTTGGAATATATTTTATAATTATAGTTTTTTTTTTTTTATTATACAGGAAAAAACCCCTTATGGGTACCGCCGCCCGACGGGGACAGGCGGCGGTTATGTCGGACTCGCACCGACTAAAACGACCTGTGTGCTCCACCACGCTGCCAATGGCAAGGACAGGGTATCATTGTACATTTTGCCCCCATCCCGCCGACAGCTCTGATCCCAGAGAATAAACACCTCCAGGTAGGGGCCCCTCGAAAGAGAAACCCCCCTCCGCTAACCGGTGCATCGGGAGCACCAGATGCACCGACCGCCTCGGGGACCTGTAAGCCAAGTGTCCGATGTACCCCGTTCGGAACACCCGAAGGTCCCCAGTTAGGGCGGCAGACGATGGGCTTGGGCGAGTCACTAACACCTGGACTCACCAGCAGCAGATTGGATCCAGAACAACAGTTCGTGGAACCGCTCCGCCGCCTCCCTCCGCCCCCCTCCGCAGAGCTAAGGAGGCCATCGCTGCCCACGATCACTCCCTGCCCACCGTGTTTGCTATGTCACGGTCGACAGGGAGAGATCGCGCCCCAAGTAGGGACCCCAACGCCTTGGTGGGCGTTTCCGCCCCCACCGGGTAATTTTTTATAGAGGTTTTCTTCCTCGCAACCCGAAGGTCCCCGTTCCCATTGCTGGGCTTCCGGGTTTCGCCGACGGTGGCTGTAACCATGTCCAGCCAGACTTAGAGTAAGCCCAACTGGACCCGTCGCTCATTAGGGACTTCACCCCAACCCCCCCGAAGTCCCCGGCCCGTCCAGATTGCCCTCTGCTAATCAGAGGGACAACTGGATTGGCCACCCCTCAGTGGTCCGTTCGCCAAGACTAAGCTTGCCCAGGGTGCGCCACGAGGAGGCCGACCACTTTGGCACCCCTTATAATTATAGTTAACTTGACCTTAACTTTTAATTTAATGCTAACGGTTAACCTGTTTTCATAAAATGTCAGTGAAAATAAATGAATGGGGAGCTAAGTTTGCTTTTGGTATGGCTATAAATAAATGAAAACCAAGATACATGTGATTAATCTAGTTAGTACTTGCATAACAAAAACTTTGACCACCATTTACAAAGTGATAATCTGTAAAACTTATATAGACCAATTCGCCCAACGACAACGACATCTTTAGTTTCGCTCAATTTCTAAACTCGGATTCATACAACAAAGATTTCAGAACCGATTCATGTCTATTGGTAGTACATGTCATTGACCTTTGTAAAATTATCAACTGTCCAACCATTGTTTATTTCTCTCTCTCTCTCTCGATGTCATATTTTGAGAAAGCCGAAATGCATTCTCACAGATTCAATCTATACTAATATTTATAATATGTATATCTAAAGAGAAAGGAAAAGTTTGTTTGTTCGATTGATTGATTGTTTGCACGCGCTAATCTCAGGGACTACTAGACCGATTTGAAAAATTCTTTCAGTAAAAGATAGGCCATATATAACATCACGCTAAAATGAATAGGAGAGGAGCAGCAATAAAAAATAGTACGAAAACAGCAAAATTGAAAGCTTTCCTTGCCTGCGATGAGTACACGGTAATAGTTATTCAAAAATCATGTATTACAAAATTGTTCCCCTCTAAAGGTTCTAAATAAAAGTTTACGACAGCATATATCTAGCTTTTAAGGTTGACCCACTTTATCAATAGACTATATTACGGTTTTATTGGAATTACGCTACAGAGATATAGAAGTTTCCTCACGGTGTTTTCCTTCACTAAAAAGCTAGTGATAAATTGTAAGATAAGATTACGCCACCCAAACAACCCCGTATGTACTACACGGTCTCAACGTTCGGCTTTCACAATACTGTCCTATATGACCGAGTTAAAATTTAAATAATTTAGGAGTGATTTTGTTGGTCATTTCCTTCCAACTTCAAAAATCACGTTCCTGAATAAAAAAATCTGTAAAACAGACTGCCAACTTTGAATCCCGACGCAAAATTTGTATGATTAATGTTTGGTTGCGAAAATTCAATTTCAGTTAGGCCAGAGTTTTTTCTTTCTTTTTGTGTTATTCCCCACCATAATGTTCCTTTTTAATTTTGGTTTGTTTGTTACTTTTCTTTAGATTTCACTTCAATAGGATATTGGATATTTTTGTGACCTAAATCTGTTTGTCACCGATCCACCTCTACAAAATTTATCTTTTAATATTTTTCTTCTTAATTTTTTTGATCTATATTTCTATAAATATTATATAGTAACTAGCTTTTACTCGCAACTTCGTTTCCGTTAACTGTTGTCGCGTGATAGATTAGCAATAGGTGGCCCTTTTCAATGTCATACTATTCTTGTAATTAACAGAATTTCTATAAGCTATATGTTACTCCGGTGTATAAGAAATAATTGTGCCAAATTTCATCTATATTGGTTCAGCGGATTTGCCGTGAAAGATTAACAAACATACATCTATACTCACCAACTTTCGTATTTATAATATTAGGATAGGATGTTTACAGACCCTCGACAAAATTCAAAACAACTAAATACCAGCTTGTATTGAAATATTTTATATTATTTTGTCAAGGTTGCGTTACACATACATAGATAGACAGTATTTTTAAAGCTTTTATTAAACTTGCCGTGTATATATGAGAAGGTGGAATATTGCAAGATAAATTTGACCCACTTCGCGGGGTCCGATTGAGCTTAAATTTTACATACTGGTCCAAACCCGATGACGATGCATGTTTATGATAAGCATGACCTGATGTCGCAGCCAGGATTGGCTCCAAATGAGGGAACTCCTCAACGGTTATCAGTAGGAAATTGGAATTAAAAGAAAACCTTTTTATTATTTCAATTATCTTGTTATATTGATTTTAATTGATATCATTCTCTTAGTGATTTAAATATTTTGAGATAGTTAACGAGTTTTACATTTAGCTTATTCATATTGATAAAAAGATTACGGCCGAATTCTAAGACGCTAATCAATAAAAAAATCACATAATTAGTAATTTATTAATAATCACACACATTTTCAATTTCTCAAAGAGTGATGAACAGCGAACACAAAAGTAATAATAAAATTACTTTGCTAAAATTATAATTTTATTACCAGAAAAGTATTATGGAATTCCGCAAAGTAACACCTAATTCTATAATTTTTTTAAACAATAAACCATCTGTTGACAATCTTAGATCAAGCGACACAACTACAATCAGTTCTCATTGGTCTATCAATACCCTTTTGTTTTTCTCAGTTGATAATTATCTTATATTTAGCTTTATCGCTATTAGTTCTGCAAAAAATACTTATTAAGATATAACTATTTATAGGAAAGCCTATTAAAATATAAATCGTTCCTGTCCACATCACTGGCAAAAATGTTTATTTCGATCTATAAAAACGAATTTCTGACAATAATCGTATTCTTTCTTCCGCACTACTAAATCTGCTAACAAAATTGTTTTCTGCCGGCATTTCTCTTCGTATTACTCTCGGTCGAGCTGGTCAGTCGGTCAAATGTAACATTCGATTATGGAAAAGCCAGACATATTCAATAAAGTGCTTAAGACAAATGCCTTAGTCAAATAAAGTCAGTTTTGAAATTTTTTACATAATTTTTACCGTATGTCTTGACTTATACCGCTATGTTGTATTACATTTTCGCCTTTACTTACCACATACTATGACGATTCGATGTGATAATAACGCTTAAAATACCCTAAGAATATCTGATTCGCGTAATATGTACAGAATAAAAAAAACATTTTTATTTTGGTTATATCTGTAGCCGCTTTATCTCGTCACAGTTGTCCAAGTAATCCATTGATTCTCTGCAACATTGCTTATGGCCATATGATCATCTAGTGTACTGATTCCATATCTTCTAGTGCAGGCGCTCTTTAGTTTGGAACTTCGACATTTGGTTCTGAAAACTATGGGCATGCAATCTTCCCTATTGATAATTCATTGACGCGTTCAAAAAAAGAACTGCAAATATGACGCTTGGTCATACCTCCATTCCATTAAGAATTTCAAATTCAAGGACAGTTTTTTCGCCATAAGTAACATACATGATAAAAACTAGAAGGCCATTGTTGAATGTTACTTCTATTCATATACAGGTCGAGCTCGTTAGTCAAATGTTACGTCCGATTAGTGAGAGTCGCGCGCTTCAATAAAGCCTGCTCTATTCATGTCACCTATTGAAACATAAAGACCATTGACATCCTTACGCTAGATTAAACTCTAATCGCCTCTTGTGAATCTATTTAATAACTACTACATTATTGTATACTAAAATTTAACAAGTAATTAAATTAAGGAAGTTTTACATCATTTATATATTGCCAGATACTGTTGGTTTCTAGAGATAAATCATTCGTTTCTATAGATAAAAACATGATTGGCGTATCAAATGCGGTGGTAATAAATCTAACACCAAAGAAATGGTCAATGCTATCAGTTAAGCGCTCGAGTTATAAGTATACAGCCTCCAGTCTTCATATTTAATTTAATGACTCCCATGCAACAACAGATCATCAAATGTGATCTCTACCTCGAAAACCTCATCAAGGGCTGAAGATTCTTCTATTAACCTACGTCCAGGGATTCGTTATCACTGAATCACTGAATTACTAAGATATCCGTCCGCCCTAGTGGCCGTGGTAAGGGAAACTCCCATACATCTTTTTTTATAACTGTTTAAAGAAGGATTGCCATTTAAAAAGTCATCATCATCATCATTCTCTTACCCTAATTCCAACCTAAGTGGGGTCGTCACAATATGTCTTCTTCTTCCATTCTCCTCTATCATTTGTCAACTCTGGTGCCACTCCTTTAACATGTATATCATTTTTCACACAATCCATCCATCTTTTTTTCGGCCTCCCCCTAGCCATACATCCATCCACATTCATATTTCAAACTCTTGCTTGCCATATTTAAAATTATTTAATATTTCATTTTCAAATTCAAATTTAAATCATTCATATTTAAAACTCTTGTTTACTCTTGATTGCCATTTAAAAAGTATGATACTAATATTCGAATAAAACAAAAAAAACACATCTGAACTATCGTTGGTTAATATAAGCGTGGGATCTTTTCCATTTATTCCGAAAAAAGAGAGCATTGTACAGTCTCATAACCTATTTCATAGTAATTTACGAGAAGCTTTATTCGTCCCTTTACGTCGGTCTATCCAAAGGCATTTCCTATTGATGTTGATTAACCGAGTGTGCGCTGCGGTCGACCAGTTAATAGCTACCGTGACGTTTCGAAATCGAATTTGTTCTTGAAAGATCATTATAGCAGGCCTATTTATAACTTTAAACGTGTATGTATTTCATATAAAGTAAATATAGTATTCAGCTACGAATTTACTTCATAAATAAAATAATAAATATAAATATATGGGACACTGACACACACGGTAGTCCGTCCCCAAAGTAAGTATTTTAATACTTGTGTTATGGTAGACAGACAGCTGGTAAATATATTTTTAAATACATACTTAAATACAAATATACACCCCATGCTCAAAGACTAACAAATTCAGTTAAAGAAAAATGTTGCCCCTCGGCGGGATCGAACCCGCGACCCGCGAAGCTGAAGGCAGGGTCACTACCCACTACGCCAACGCGTGATATTTACAATATTATCCAATTCTAAAGGAAAGCGGGGTGTTAGGTTGATATTATTATTCTGCGCTATCGTGGTGGTCTGTCAAAGAAAAAGCGAAAATGGTAACATAACATGGTGGTTCCTATGTTCTTGAGAAGAAGATTCTCAGCATATCGGATTTGATTGTTGTAGTACCGTACCGCCTTACTTATAAAACCTAATAATGATTGCTTGGTCTTACCGTTTCGCAATCACGGTTTTCATATTTATAATTCAAAAATATCTTTAATATTTTAATGGGTCAATCTTGTATTGTAATCGTGTAAGAGTTTGGGGGGAGGGGGAGGGGGCGGAGCGATCTAGCTAGGTTCCATTGAAAAAAGGTCGTTTTATCCCTGTTTTCGGGCACTGAAAAAATGCTTAAATGTAGAGTAGAATAAAAATTATATTTTAACTGTCATTTGTAAAGTTGACATAGCTCAGTGGGAAACAGGCTGATTAAAGAAATTGAAACACCAAATATCACCGATATTTCAGATAATGTCAATATTACCGATAATATCAATATATATCAAATATCATCACAATAATATTCTTTTTTTTTTAATTGTTTTTTTTTTTAAATTTTAATAAAATTACCAAGTAAGGCTCGGTCACCCAGGTACTAAGTATTAATATGGTTAAATAATGGTTTGAGGTTCTGTTTCGGAATTATTTACATTTTTACTTTTATTTTTGCACTTCAGTGAGCAAAGTACGTCGTTCCTGGTTATTATTTACCAACATCGGATAATATCTGTTAACTGCAATGGAGAATTTATTCTATCCCCGTGCTGATAATCACTTCTCTGGTAAAACAAACGCACCTTGTAAAAGCTGGGGTAAAATAAACAATGCTTCATATACGAAACAGACTAAACATACCTGAATTGAATAGTGTTAAGTTGCTAGCCAGAACAACTGAAGTAGCAATATTTATTGTCCCCGAAGCCTAGTGCTTCGGCGCTCTACTCTCCACAATTTTGCAACCTTGGCCATGTTTCTGCACTCACCTGTTCCGCCCGGTGATGCTGTAAAAGCCGTTAGGGCTTACAGCATGTAGACAGTTAGATAAAAAGGAAACAAAAATATTAAAGAGATTTTGTATATAAAATATAAAGTTATTTCTTTTGCATTTGAGTATTATAGGCATCAAGCCGGAAAAAGGACTTATCTCATATTACAAAATAAAAACCCCTTTGAAGCCGTACCGTTTTGATGTCGATCTTTTAGAAGGGTGGTATTTGTTTTTAAATATTTGGTTACGTGTTTGATTATGACAGTTCTCTTTTTTGCAGCTTATGGGAATTTAGGCAGCGTGTTGACGACACAAGGAAGGCTATCTGAAGCGGAAGTGGCATTCGAAAAAGCACTTAAGCATAGACCAAATATGGCTGACGTACACTACAATCTGTAAGTCTTTTACTTTATTTATATTAAGGTTAAATGTATCTAACAACCCAATAACTGATTTAGATTTACATTAAACTTTTAAAGATTTTTCTAACTGAAATAATTTTGTATTATATTGTATATTCTTAATGCCCATCGTGTGATATCCGGATGAATAGAATAGTACCACCCTAACTTCTTACCGAGGTGTCGTAAAAGGCGACTCAGGTAAGTCGAGCCGCCGTGTGGTATCCGGTTGAGTAAAATAGAGGAGCAGTCGTAAAATACGACTAAGATAAGTTGACGTCAGGCAGGCGGCCGGTCGTAAAATACGTAGCCAAACCATATGAAAACATGTTTGTAACATGTTGTGCCGACTCCACTTAGAGTGGGATAAGGGCAGGAGGATGATGATTCTTAATGTATGACATTACTACGTTTTGGTTAGTTATATATGTCAAGACAGTAGCTTAGATAAGATAATTATATACGTGTTGTATAAAAAAACAACATACCTGGAAGGCCGAAGGCATAATGTCCTATACTCCGTAGGTTTAGGTACTTAACTAAATGTAAACAAACAAAACCGTATGACTCAGGCGTGCCAAACATTTTATTGCAACAACAAGATCTACAAATAAAGAAATTCAAAAGAAACTGCACATGTCAAAATAATTTCATTAATGAAATTATGTCTTTTATAAAATCAAATGTTTATGCTTTTGATACTAAAAGCATAAAAATTTGATTTAATAAAATATATTCATCAGATGTAGATTAACACGAATTAAACAAATTTAATATGCTATTTTGGCAATAGTAATTACATTAGACTATCTGATGTAACACAATATCAATCTTTTATATAGTCACTGTGTGATAATACAGTATTATAGTATATTTAATATTTTCAGTCGTTTTGTAGAAAAGGCCAGTGTTTTGACATGTTTACCTTTTGTTAAGTAATTAAACCTATGGAGGATAAGTCCATAAATAACATAAATACCTGACCGTGAAATGATTTTGTGCACAGTTAAACTGTAGATATGTTTTAAAACATAATGAGCCTGAACGGTTCGGTTATTTCCAAAACACACACTCTCTCTCCCTTAGGCTATATTGCTGTGTTATATGTATATATTTATTCTGTTATTATATAACAATTTATCAGCCTGCGAGGAAAGGCCTTTTTAAATCTAACCATAACATGTAGGTACACTTTTATAAATAACAGAACATTTATAACGTGAAAATACGAGAAAGCCGACGTGTGCTTTTCGCGTTTATTTATATTCATCGCATAAATTTCGATTTCACGCTACGTATGCGCGAGTTATGGGCATAGCGCGTTATGAAAATTGGCGTAAAACACGTCCCATTAACAAACCAATAAAAATTATCCCATATCAGTAACGTTTAAAGTAAGTTTTCGTCAGATGTTATGGATGGAAAGAAAAATCCTGATATTCATTGCTGAATAAAAAAAATATTTATAGTTTACGTGTGTAGTTTTTTTATTAAAACGCTTTAATATCTACCAAAATCGCAACGTTAGTAGACGCCCTATTAGTAACAGACGACCTCAAAAAGGTCGCGGTTACACGTGGATATAAGCGACACAAGATCGTGTTTGTCTAAAAGGGAATATATAAAGCTTCATTTAAATAAAAGATAAATTATATCATGAAATATTTAAGTGTTCTGTATAGTTTCGAAATAGTAATACTCACAGTCTTAGCACGCTTAATGCCATACAAACTCTTTTTGCTTTATTTTACTAAATCACACATTTAAAATTTTATGTTTACAATGTATTTTAAAGTTAAATCACACAAGATATTATACTATTTACTGTCTTGAATGCTAAAATAAATTATTTCAGACTAATATCGTTGTTTAAAACGTGAAGAATTAAAAGTTTCGGCCTCGGTTATCAGTTAGAGATCTTTACCTCTGACTATTTATTAGAAGAGGGCATTTCAGAGTATTTCTAACTATAACTTATAGAGGTGGTTTGTTAAATGAAGTAATCCAATGTTTTGTTATTATTATTGTTTAATCATCATCATTCTCCTGTCTGCTGGGTTGGCACAATATGTTATAATAGTGATGTCACATGGTTTGGCTAGGTATTTTACGACCGACCGCCTGCTTGACGTAAACTTAACTTAGTCACCTTTTGCGACACTTCGATAAGAAAGAGGATGGTCTTTTCTACTTAGCCGGAGACCACACAGTGTTAACTTACCTTAGTAGCTTTTTGCAACATCTGGGTAAGAAATAAGAGAGGCCTATTCTACTCAGCCGGATACCACACAGCTAATTATATATTGTTTCATCAATACACACGTTCTTTAATAATACGTTCTTTTCAACGAATGATTATTTTTCTGAAATATTCAGTTTGGTATATTCTGAACGAGTAATGAGTTCTCTTCTGTATATACCTATAATAACGTATTAAACTGGAGTGTCTGTTACTTTGTAATTGGTGAATAAACATTAAATTAAAAATAGTTGCTCTTCAATGAGATTTGTGAATGAGATGCGTGAGAGACTGTATATCTGTTTATAATATTTTTTTATTGTTATGTAAATTTGTAATTTACAGATTATATTAGTATTGTTTGGAAAACACAATAGACCCTCTTCACTCCCATTAAATTATGCGGCTTCAAGTTCTTGAATTAATCGGGTGCGCCCTTCTGAGCGTCGGGTTTCCGTGCAGTTTCACAAATTAATGTCAAGCCATACGATCAAACGGTGTAATTACTGAAAATGAAATAGGATCGAAATTTTTCGCAACTACCTTAAGTTACCTAACTTTATATTGCTTCTTATATCGTTGAAATTTAATTCTGGTTTAGATATTATTTAATGTATAAATATTAGTACATGGATGACCGAGCCTTGCTCGGTAATTGTTTAAAGATATAAAAAAAGCTAATAAAAAAAAGAGAAAAAAAGCGCCGGTAACATGTGACGCCTAAAATATCATTTGCATTCAATTCTATATCTATGCATTTTTCAATGCTCGAAAACAGGGATAAAATATATTTTTTTTTTAAATGAAATCTACCTAGACCGATTAGCCCAGAAAAGCCGCTTACATATACAATTAACTAATTTAAATATTAAAGATTATTACGAAAGCTACAAAGTTTATTAATCTAAATTTTGCTATAACTTTGTTGTTACACAAGTTTTTTTTTTGTTTTCATTGAATATATTGAAAACTAAACAATTTATAAAACTTCGTCATTTCAATTATAATAAAGTATGGTCTGATAAAATATAAAGCAACGCCTTTTTTACTGTTCCATTTATAAAGTGATTAGGAATGGGCAACGATATGAATTCTTCTTAACGATACGAATGAATTCTACTTTATATATCTATATTTATATTATATTATGATTATATCGTTATGCCGTCTGGTATCAGGCTGATTAATGAAGTATCGTAAAAGGCGACTAAGGCAAGTTGAACCACCCACTCGTGGTATCCGGTTAAGTAGAATAGCACCCTTTTTGTTACCGGTGTGTCGTAAAATACGACTAAGGTAAGTTGAGGGTCGTATAATATGTAGTGTATAAATCATATGACACCATATTTATAACACGTTGTGCCGATGATGATGACGTTGTGATTATATCGTTATTTACCTCATTATTAAAACAAATATTATTCATTCAATTTATTTACGAGCCTTTCAGTTTTGGAATCAATTGGATTCACTTGATGCAAAGTGTAGGGTTTCCATGCAATTTTATAAATAACGTCAAGCCATACGATCACACTGCGTAATTACTGTAAACGACAGTACATAAAATCATTTGTACGAATTTTGTATACATGTTATTCCGGTAAGCAATATTATTTTGATTGTTGATTGTAAAGTTTTGGGTACACTATTTTTGTTATTACTGTTAATGTTTTATCGTTTTCTAAGCGATTCTTACTTGACTGACTCGAATGCATAGGTAGGAGTGACACTACCTTCAGCTCGGTAGGTTGCAGGTCGATTCCGGACCAATTATTTGTTTAACGCAATTATTTATCTGCTATGTGGTTAAGGAAAAGAATGTGATAAATCCAAAATATACTCCAAGGAGTAGTTAAGCGTTTATCTAGCCGTAGGAACAATATACAGGCTGTTACTTTCCTATACTGTCACTGTCATCCTACCTATAGAGTTATTCCCTTACTCTTGGATAATAACTCTTCCATTCTAACTATATTCTTCTGCCTATGTACAGGCCTTTAAGTGAGAGTGAGAATAATGAAAGGAAATACGAAACTCATATGCTGTATCTTTGTCTAATCACACATAATAAAGAGAGATAGATGAATACTGGGTGTATTTATCTATTCGCTTTCTCTTTATTGTAATATCGTATTTACCTGACCCTGCGTTCAGCTTCACGATTAAAGGGTTTGATTCCCGCCGAGGGCCATAATTTTCTATAAATGAATTTGTTGATCTTCGAGTCTGGGTGTACATTTGTATTTAATTATATATTTAAAAATTATATAAGTAAATATTCACCAGTTGTGTCTACCATAACTTAATATTGAGTTACTTACTTTAGGGACGGACGACCGTGTGTGTAAGTGTCCCATATATTTATTTATTTATATCACATTTAAGACTTGTTTCCCTACTCTAAATATAACTATATGAGCCTAACATGGATATGAAAAACTGTAAATTCTTAAATGTTATATATCATTTCAATCTTCATCATCTTCCTGCCCTTATCCCACTCCGGTAGTTACTTACTTATGACACCTCGGTAAGAAATGAGGTTGGTCTATTCTACACAGCCGGATACCACACGGCGGGTCGACTTACCTTAGTCGCCTTTTACGACACCTAGGTAAGAAAGGAGGGTGGTACTATTCTATTCAGCCGGAAACCACACGGCGTATATCAATTCAATCTTGAAGAGTAAAAAAAAAAACTTCAGAATATATTTCTTAGAGGTACCATAAAAGTTTCACACAAGAAGCCAATTTTCACAAAATTATGGACCTTACAACTTATATACCTTACAATAGATTATGGTAATCGAGCCGTGTTACATATCCGAAGGCGGGGAAATGTTCCGCATCTTATTCTATTAAGGGCGTGTATTCTGCGCGTGTCTTGATATTATCTTTAATAACATGTGCTCAGAATTATCTCATAAGGTAGGGCTGTCCAAAACAAAGTACGGACGTATAATACCCACAAACTGAGCTTGTTTGTTACGTAGGTCATAATTGTTACTTGTACCTTTATCCGCTTTGTTAAACGGATATCCAAGATGTTAATCCTTACAACTGTAATAATATATATCTCGTTCAGGTAAGAGCACTTCATATTAGGTTGTAATATTACTTATCTGTTACCTGTAACTTGTGATAGCCCAGCGATGAGCGTGCGACTCTCTCGAGGGGTCTTGGGTTCAAATCCCGGGCAGGCACCAAATAATATTTTGAGGAAAGATCGCGTACTAAGGGAATTTGGTATAGAACAGCTCAACCTAGCTTATTAAAAAAAGCGTTGTTTGAAGATTCTAAGCTTACTAGGAATATGTAGTTATAGCATTAGGGCTCCGATCCGGACACATTCCACTTAATAGATTTGCCTATTTGATGAAGAAAGTGCCATCTCCGAATTGTGTTGAATGCGGTATTATTAAGATGCATTTCATATTTTGTTAAAAGTATGTAATAATTTTATATTTTATTATTATTATTAATTATTTATTTTTAATATTTTGATAATAGTAATATTCCTATTGATAATTTTGGTAATAGCATTTTGACTTCTCCAGATTCGGTAGAAGGAAAATTGCTTTACAATGTAGTTAAAGTAAGCATAAGTCGTAGTAAGTAAGGTTACTTTGTGGGAATGGGGGAGGTGGGTGTCATTTTCCTTGCAAAAAAAACCCCAAAAATAAAGATTAAAAAAAATATTCTTATGAAAGTTTATATGATTATATTTATTAAACTGTGTATTAAAAAGTGTGTATGAGTCTCTTAATAATACGTGTTTTGTATGTCTGTGATAAGTAAGTAGAGTGATTAGCGTAAAATTGGTAATAGTTTTTCGGTCTCATCATAAGATCGTGACTGCAGCCATGCTAGGCATTTAGATTTGCATGTGGTAGGTAGTCCAAGAATAGATATTTAGTATGAATGAAGATCAAAATGAAAATATATTTCATTATATTACCCTAAAATATTTATTAAAATAGCTTAAATTTAGGCAACCCTACATTAAAGTAACAATTACATTGTCCCGAGCAAAGGCACACCGTAATATGGAACGTAAACATGAGAACATTTTATTATTATTCCGTCCATATAAGTATTTATACTTCTCTGCTTTTTCCGTAGGCGATTGGAAGTTTTAAAACTGTAATAGTCAATATGCAAGACATCACGTTTTTAATGCCTCACCTACACCTTTTCTAGACATTATGATTTTTGTAATGAAAGCGCTTACAATTTCCAGTTGCATTATTTTTTATTTATACTAATTTCGAAAAATTTTGGAGGACTACAGAGACTCAATTTTTCTCTCAAATCTCAAATTCGTAACGGTAACATTAGTTAGTATTTTATAACACTCATCATTCTCCTACCCTTATCCCATTCTAAGGGGGTTAGGCACAACATGTTTAAAACATGTTAGATGATTCGGTAAAGTATTTCACAAATGGCCGCCTGGCTGACGTCAACTTACCTTTGTCGCCTTTTACGTCACCTCAGTAAGAAATAGGGTGGTCTATTCTACTCATCCGGATACCACATAATGTGGGACAACTTACCTTAGTTACCTTTTACGACAACTCGGTAAGAAATGAGACTATGACTATGAATGGTCTATTTTACTCAGCCGGATACCACACTTCGGGTCACCCTACCTTTTAACTTAACTTACCTATTTAACTAAAAGTCTTACAAGAAACGAAGTACGTGTTAAAAGTGATTTTGCCATTTCAATACATGCCATTTGTGCAATTTGAGTTTTTTTGTTTCATTAACTTCTGTTGTTATATTGTTATAAATAGAATATAGATTTTGTGTACTCGCCAACAATCTTAATTAGTTTGGTGAGATTCGTAGTCTTAAAAAAAATGTAAAACTTCGCCGAAAAAAATTTTTTAGGACGTCAATTCAGGAACAGAAGAAGAATTGCATTAGGATACATAACAATCGATAAAACCGTAGAAAGTATTACTTCACTTATTGGAGTTAATTTAACCTGACAAGGGTAAGAGGTGACTGATAGGATGTGATAGGACTGATCTTCATGTATAAGCTTTATGATCTCTTAATGCAAATTTCTCTCTATCTCTCCCTGTTTTTGCTATCCATTTTAGAAAAATTAGCAAATATCATCAATATTTTTTCATAAAAAGATGCTTTTTTCATAAACTTAAATTTGATCATTTTTATTTTTATTTAAACTTTAACACTATATTCGGATAATGATCGTTAACACTACGTATAGAATTACTTTAATTTGTACACCGCCGCTTTTTATAGACTACGAGGTCAGGTACAAACCGTTTGTATACAAAGTAGTTCATCTAAATCTTGATTAGGATTTAGCAGGCACTCTTTGTTTAATACAAGGAAAACCTTTAAAGTAACACCGTTTTATAAAACGCAGACTCGTGTTCTCTCAACAAGTTTCGTTATAGAAAACAAATAAATATTTGCGCCTTTAACGATAATATCTATTAGAAACCGTTACTAATACCAAATCTACTCACGAACAAGTTTAATATTATAAATAAAAATCATTTAGTAATTGTGTCAACATTTTTGATTAACAAATTTAAATTACTATTTGTGTGGATATTATAAGTAAAACTGCTATTTATTTATTCGTTATTAGAAACCATACTTCAATGTATGGGACACTAGCTGCACACATGTGGAAATCAATGTGTGACGAAGTTTTTCCCGCGTAAATCTCGATCCCGCGGGAATTCTAATGTAAGGTGCTATTATCGTATATCTTTCTTAAAAATCATTTAGTAAAAATGCGTTTAATTTTAAGAAAACGGATCACAAACAGACAGACAACTATGGGGACTTTATTTTATGTATATTTACTTGTGCAAAAGCGAATATTGTTATCAATGTAAAGGTACATTTGTTAATAATAACGTAACACAGTTAATATATTATCTTACCTAATAAGTCAAATTAAAAAGCTTTTAACAAAATTTCATGTCCCTACTGTTAACCGTTGAAGAGTTCTCTCGTCTGGACCTAATCCTCGCAGCATCATCTGGTCATACTTATCATAAAGCCAAATTGTCATCGGGACCGGACCAGTATGTAAAATTTCAGCTTAATCGGACCCTGGCAAAATGGGCAAAATTAACTTTCAAGATTTAACCTTTGTAAGTCAAGTTATAGAAAAATAAAAGCTTTTAAATAGCAAAATGAACATTGCAAGTAAAATTAGTCAATTTTGTATCGAAGGAAATGAATCTACCAATCGACTTAATATATTATTCAAATGTTGGGCTTCTCTCATTTTATCTAAGTTATTATATACGGTTAAATTTAGTTCCCCAGTTTTTACTTTGATCTAGTTCATTTATCTTTTCATTATGACTGTAAGAGCACGTTTCCACACAGTCTTTTATTTAATCTTTCCTTTCATTACGGGTTTTATAAATGATGAAAGGAAATTTGGCAATGAGAATATTGAAGATAAAATGACGAGTTTATTTTGCAATAATATTTAAAATACCAAAAATATACGCAGAGCAGCTTATTGCAAAGCTGATGATAATTGGTGTCATCAGTCGCAGAATAAGTTTAAAACTTACTTTTATGACTGATACTGACACAGGAAACTAACAGAGCGTGGAAAAATCATCATCATCCTCCTGCTCTTATCCCACTCTAAGTGGGGTCGGAACATGTTATAAACGTTGTCACATGATTTGGCTACATATTTTACGACCGGCCGCCTCTCTCACGTCGACTTACCTTAATCGTATTTTACGACACCTCCGTAAAGAAGAGGACGGTCTATTTTATTCCGCTGGATACCACACGGCGGGTCGACTTTAGTCGTAAATTCGTTATAGTAATAGTAGTAAATTCGTTTCTTATTTGTTTATCTTAATTAGACTTTTTTTCACATAAGTACGCATTTGGTCATTGTGAAAAAGTATTTACAAAATAAATAAAAAATTTAAGGCGCTTATTTCAAAAACTACTTGACCGATTTGAAAAATTCTTTGAGTGTAAGATAGACCATTTATCGAGGAAGGTTATAGACTATATAACATCACGCTAAGATGAATAGGAGAGGAGTAGCAATAAAAAATATTGCGAAAGCGAAAGCGCAAAATCTAAAGCTTTACTTGCTTGCGCTAAGTAAACGGTGAAACTTATTAAAAACCTCTCATAATTACCTCACGATATCTACTTTTATATTCAAAATTTTTATTTGGGAAAAAATTGTAACACACTGGTTTCCATGCGGGCAAAGCTGCTCGTACAGCTAGTATAACTATAAAAGTCAAAGCTTTGACTTAATCTACCACATGAGCCATGCGTGAAAGAATTTGTAACGTTAAATGTAATTCATACAAGTATTCACAATCTCTTTCGCAACACAATTTAATTTTCTCCAACTAAAATAGTAATTTCAATTATTTGTATGGGCGATATCATTTCAAGCGCATATGTATACAATGGCTAAATTCTATTTAACAGCTGGGGAAATTCAGATTCACTTGACACCATTTCCATTCGAAGGAAATGGAAGCGAGTACGTGTATCCAACTGGGTACTGTCGGGTACATATTTCAACGTTGTACTTTGTAGAGACAGGGAGGCGAGGCGAGCGTAGTCGGGACAGCAGTGCCGTGTCCCGACGGCGATAAGGCGTAGATTAAACTCGTGTTTGCTCACACACACATATTTAGCATTCCTGCCATCAAGCCGATAACACTTGCGAGGTATTTTGCATACCGCTTGTTTGTGAAACAATTCGGTTTGAACGTGTTTGCTAGTTCCAGATGTTGGTATGGTTTCTTGAATATTTGTCCAAACTATTCAATGTTTTTGATTGCTTAATACAAATGAAAACAATTTATAGAATTAGGCGTAACTTTGCGGAGGTCCATAATACAAAAGTAATGAGAATATTATTTTGCTATAATCCTCGATAAAAGAAAATATATGTAATGCTCCAGATAGTCGTGGAGTCTATCTCTTGACGATGCTTCGGTTACGGAGCGAAACAATTGTTGAGATTGTGGTGGTGAATGTGTGCAGTGCTTGTGTATTGTTGTGTCATCGGTGTTGGGTAGTGCATGAGTATTTACAAATTCTGCATGTATCAGGTATGAGAACGAATAGTACACTCTACATTTAGCATTACATATATTTTCTTTTATCGCGGATAGCAAAATAATATTCTCATTTCTTTTGTACAAATGAAAACAGTTGGTGCCTCTATATTAAACACTTATATAGTAATTATTGGGTAAATTAATGAAAGCAAAGTTAATGAAATATTATTTTCCCAGAGCTTTAAAACGAAAAATGATTTTGATAATTTTTAATTGGAATAAAACCGAAGTGTTCGGAAGGCCCCTCTGCGACTTTTGTGATACAAATATTTTTTTTGCCAAAATTAAAATTATTATTATTAGAAGTATTACTTATCAATAGCATGACTTTTTGGTCGACTCTAATAAATCTAGAAGAGTTGAGAGTGATTTTCAGCAGTTTATTTTAGTTCGTTTTATCAGTAGAACCTGGAAGAGTAATCCACTTTTTCCCTAGAAATTATGGCTTGCTCTCATCAAACGATGTTTATAAACGCTATTTACTGTCTATAGTCGTTTAGTTTTGTTTAATAATTTTATAGATACCATCAATTAAAATAACCAGTTTTTCTACTATACTCAGATTTTATATGTCAAGTTCACTTTTCGCAAAATAGTTTCAGAGTTTCTTCTACTCAGTGAATTATTATCGTTCTCCTGCCCTTATCCCAGTCTAAGTGGGGTCGGCGCAACATGTTATAAACATGCTGTCACATGATTTGGCTGCGTTTTTACGACCGGCCGCCTGCCTGACGTCAACTTACCTTAGTCGTATTTTATGACACCTCGGTAAAGAGGTTGGTCAATTCTACTCAGCCGGATACCACACGGCGGGTTGACTTACCTTAGTCGCCTTTTACGACACCTCGGTAAGAAATGAGGGTGGTCTATTCTATTCAGCCGGATACCACACGGCGTTTCTACTCAGTGAATATAATTTTAAAACAAGTGGTTTAAATACTTCAACCTGTCGCTTGCAGCAATACAGAAATATTTATATTTTAATTTCTATTTATACTAATATTTAAAAAATGTAAAAGTCTGTCTGTTTGGCTCTTTGGTTTTCACAGTTAATTCTCTGGAGCAATCACGATGAAGCATGATGATGAAATATCATAACATCAACGTCATTTGAAATGTTTGATATTTATTATTTTGATACATTTTCGGGTATACTCACTTGATCTGAGTTGTTACCGTAAGTGAACTTCACGTAAAGTTACGGTCAAGATTCAATAAAAATTCTCTTAATGTATTATACGACATCTCCAACAGAAGAGACTGTGTTATATTATACTATTTTCACCTTTATTAAAGGAATGTTTATTTTGCGTGACATAGAACTGCCTTTCAACGGAAACATTTAAGCTCTTTTGGTGCATAAATTACTAAGAATCCACCCTTATCGCGGTCGTGTTCAAACGTTCTTCGTCAAGCAAATAATTTGTCAGCGATATTAATATTTATGAATCGTAAACATTAAGCAATCGTTAGTCTGTTTTAGATTAATAAAGGGGATTCGTGTATAATTTCCACTTTTATAGTATTTCTCAAGAGAAACTAAACTCACAATGTAAAGGTGTAACACGTCTGAGTTCTCGCAAAAGGAGACTAAGATAAGTTAACCCACCGTGTGGTATCCGGCTGAGCAGAATAGACCATCCTCATTTCTTACCGAGGTGTCGTAAAAGGCGACTAATGCCATGTCGTATCCGATAAGGGCAGGAGAATGATGACGTTAACTTTAACTTATACCAGTAAAGTAATTAGTTGATAATTATTTCTCAATCATTTGTTGATTCATAATTAAAAAAGAACGAATTCTAAGTAAGCTTAGCGCTTTCGGCGGTGAGTAGGACATTCGTTAAATTTATTTAATTGTTATTAGAATAATAGTTAATTAATGTACCTTTTTATCTGTACATGTAAAGTTTAGTTAAATAAGTTCAAAATTTCTGGCCTCGTGCGAACTGTTACGATACAGATAAAAAACTATTTTTTTTAATATTATTTATTACAGATTTACTTTGAGATTCTATTGCTATAAATGGGGTTCAAATATTTTATCTTTCAATTTATTTATTTTTCAAATAAGTATCGAGTCAAATATAATGATAATAATTTATTTATATGACCAATAATGCGAAAAGAGGATTAAATGTAAACACTCATCGCTGTTTTATATAAACCTGATTTAGTATACGTTGACGTTTTATTTTGTGTATGCTATCAGTTATTATTAACAGTATAGTTACCAATAACAGCCACTGGTATATAAACATGGATAATTATGTCATTTGCATAATCATTAATATGAATAACGCATAACGAGATTTTAAACCAACATCTAATATTGAATCAATGTTGTGTATAATATTTTTATATGAGTACGGTATTTATAGAAGCAGGCGTTACTTTGCGGAATTCCATAGTACAGAAGTTACAATAAAATTATTTTGCTGAAATCCGCGTTTATTAAGAGAATATATGTAATGTAGTGTCATCATCATCCTCCTACCCTTATCCAACTCTAAGTGGGGTGGGCACATGTTATAAACATGCTGTCACATGATTTGCGTTTGTTCATGCTGTGTTTTTACGACCGGCCGCCTGCCTGACGTCAACTTACCTTAGTCGTTTTTTATGACACCTCGGTAAGAAATGAGGTTAGTCAATTCTACTCGGGTGTATCTATGCAAAATAATTTTATTGTAACTTATGTAACAACATGTTTAAACATGTTGTGCTGACTCCACTTAAATTTGAATGAGGGCAGGAGATGATGATGATAATACATACCTATAATATACAGTACCTGGTTGACCGAGCCTAGCTCGGTAAATTTTTTACAAAAAAAAAATTGTGTAGGTCGGCTGATGATTCTAGTTATTTTCATTTCTAGAGACCACCCGTTAAGATACGCTGACTTGACAGTGCTCGGCAAAAATAGTGTTTTATATATTCAATTTGATTTTTGTATTTTTGTAATGCCCAAAAACAAGGATAAAACGTTTTTTTTTTAAATAAAACCTAGCTAGATTGATTTTTCCCCTTCAAAATCTCCTGCATGCTGAATTTCAGGACAATCGTTGGAGCCGTTTCTGAGATTCCTAAAATATACATGTACATACATACAAGATTAACTCAATTTGTTCAAGCTCTTTTTGATAAGCTCCTTACAATAGTGTGATTAGTCTAGTTTTAGGGTAAAATAGGGCTGACATACACATGTAGTGTAAAAGCCCTTTAATCACAGAATAAAAAATAAAAAAAGATTAACTCATTTTAATATTAAAGATTATACATTGTTTCATTTTCAATGACGTTGAAAACTTGACAGACAATAAAATGAAATTGACTATTCATTTTTAATAAAACGTCATAGAAATGCAAAGATCAAGGAAGACAATGAGATTTAATTGTATAGCTATTATTGCTACCGTAGATACCGCTTAATAAGGGAGGTACGGTTTTCATTAGTGTACGCCAAGCCCACTCAAGCCTGACCTGCATAATTCATGGCGCATTATTGCATCGCTGCATCTATGTATACTCGTATGTATTAATCTAGTTTTTATCAAACATGTTTTTATCTATATACCAATGACTAATGACCGGTTGTCGTGTTTAAAAGACATGTAAAACTCAGCTATAGTTTTCACTCATTGTTAATGTCACGTTAGCACAAAGAAAATTTACTATCGGGTTTAATATATTTGTTCATTAATGAATATCCCGCCGTGTGATATCCGGCTAATTGGATTAGATCACCCTCATTTCTTCAGGTGTCGTAAAAAGCGACTAGGGTAAGTTGACACACCTATCTAGTTAAGTAGTAAATAAAGACCACCCTCTTACTTATCGAGGTGACATAAAATACGAATAAGGTAGGTTGACGTCAGCCAGGTGGCCGGTTGGGAAATACTTAATAATGGTAGCCAAATCATATGACAACATATTTATAACATGTTATGCTGACCCCACTTCGAGTGGGATAAGAACAGGAGCAGGAGAACAACATGTACAAACAATTGACTCTAATGTTATTATGGTGCAATTATATGATAAACAGATATCTCGAGAACTTTCTAAAACAATATTTTTATCGTATAAAGTAAATTTAATGCCGACTTTTTGTTAAATATCTTTTTTTGCAACCTTTGGTGCATAGATTACTTTTAATCAGTAACACTGTATTCAAACATTTTCTATCGAAATAAATAATTTATCAGCTTCATTAATATTTATGCATCGTTAACATTGAGTGTAGGTTTCTTCTGTTTCGGTAATGAAAACGTTTGTTGTACGTCATTATTTCCGGTATCTTTAAAGTCAAATATATACGTTATATTATTCGGATAACCCCTAGTTATGAGAATAATACAAGCTTAAAGACGTTGAATATAAAAAAAATAAAATTGCATTTTACTCTTTTGATTTTTAGGTTTATTTGTGCTTACTTTCCATTTCGATTTTCCAGGGTCATGTAGTTTTCGGTAAAGGAAAGATTGTGGGAAAATCCTAAAATTATCTCCGTTTAGAGTTTGTAATATTTACTTAAATGTTGAGACTATCTAACTTTGATCATTTCTCAGGTATCAGGTAGGGTCAATGATCCAATGCTAGAAGGGGAGTATTCTTAGAAATTTGTGTATGACGAAACTTACAAAATAAACAAAACGGGATGGGGTGTCTGTAAGTCTTATATACGTTTTGAACGGGACAAACCTGATTCCGCTGTTTTCAACGCCGCCGTCACTATCTGATAAGCGCCACTTTACAAACTGTACCTATAAATAAATAAAATATTGTTAATAGACAATTTGTTTAATGCTACTCAGGACGTGCTTTGTCATTTGTTCTATACTTAAAGAAATAATTTTTAGGTTTGTATACGAACTTCAATTAACTTGTTAATAACTGGACTTAATACAAAGGCTCATTTTTGCTAATTGGAAGTTCCTTTTCTATAATTTAGAAAACTTTTGTTTAAAAAGCAAGTATTGCATTGGCTGTAATTAAAAACCGGGGTGAGATCGTTAGTATTTAAAAGAAATAAATGGAAGCGATGTTGTGACCCGTTATTAGTCTAATGGCTTTAATTACAAAATGTATGAACATGAAAATGCTTTCAGTACAACTTAAATTTAGCAGTTTAATATTACATAGTCTGTTATAATAAATGGAAGCGGGTGGGATATTTTTGAAATAGTGTCATTTCAATCATCCATTTATTGAAATTACTCAGTCAGTTTTTGCACGTTCATTAATGGAGGTGAACGTCCAAAGTAGGACGGAACCTGCAAACAATTTTTCATACTTAGTGTTACTTATTTGGATATATGTATTTCACTCAGATGATGTAAATTTTCCACAGTAAATTTACGATGTTGAACAATACGTATACGATGCAATTAGTAGGTTAAAACCGTTACGACATTGATATGTGAAATATATATTTAAAAATTTCACGACCAAAGGATCGATATATGTATTAGAGATTATTAATAAAGCTAAAAGGAGCTTTGCTAGCCAGTAGACGGAGCTCAAATATCTTTGAATAGTAAAAATTTATTTACTATCAAATACTGATATTTTTTTTAACATAAATTTATATTCGTATACGTAGATTTCTTCTCATACTTCCGTTCTCCTATCAAAGGTTTAATTATTTATATAAGTTATTTATATAAAGGTTTAGTTTAAGCAATTGTGCCGTCGTTAAAAAGGTCATAAGCAAACCAAACCATGACGTTTTATATGCGAAATTGTCTTTGTTTTGTATGTCTTTGTTTTACAATTGAATGGAACAATAAACGAATGCGATTTTTGTTGTGTAAATAGCCTAAATGATAGTGGCAAACGCTATTTTTATCTCGATAGCTTAGTACGCAGACATGATATGATATTGCGAGAAGAAACTAATTTAAAATTATGAATGTAAGTGATTTGCAATGATATGACATCTGGCTTTGTATGAATGTGATATAAATAATATTTGTTCATCATAATACGTAATCGAGAATGTGTGAAGTGAGCGTGAACGAAACAAGCGTAGCGTGTTTTAATGGCGATAAGGCGAAGATTAAACTCGTGTTTGATCACACACATATTTAACATTCCAGCCAGCAAGACCAGCGACAACATTTGCAAAGTGTTTTGCATATCGCTTGTTTGCGAAGTAGTTTGCTTTGAATATAATTGTTGACTCTATATGTTTATATTGGTTAGATGTTTATTGAACTGGTACACAAATTACCAAATAACTAAGGTATTCTATAGAAGACGATCAAGACAAATATGTAAATGTCTATCGAATATAAACTTTGTAATCTTAAAAATACTTTCAATTGAATTAAAATAAAAGTTATTTTTATCCAAATAAGCTCTCAGATCGTCAAGAATCAATATGATTAATGAAGCTACAGCTGGTTTGGAATGTTGCTTTTACCGAGAAGAACCGGAAAGAAACTCGGCGGTCAATCTTTTAAGCAAATTCAATTTAACATTATTAAACCGAAGTCTTGTATGAAGCTGAAAGGATTCTCAAATCCAGGCATTTTTATCATCTAAATAGTCTTCAATTTTGTAATATGCTTTACCTATAAGCATATCTCTTATACTTAATTTAAACCTTTCTGTAGACCGATCTAATAATTTGTAAGTCACTTGTTTGTGTTTCTATTATGAACTTCAAGAGAAAGAACTGCTACGTGCAAAATAAAACAGCTTAATTTCTTATTTTAAAAAGCCTTTCTTGGATTCATATTCTTACAATTTGTTGTGATTTTTATCTTCATTGAATGAAATATCAAGTCAGTCAAGTTTAAAATATCAGTTAACACATGTTAAATATCCAACGAAGTCTAATAAACAACGTTACACGTTAGCGATCTACGATCTGCTAACTTTAGTACAGAAAATAAACATTAATTGAATTTATTCGAACCTTCAGGCAACTAAATAAACTTCCTAATATGAAATATAGTATTAGTATCACAAGTGCTCTAAAAAATATCGGCCCTAAAAGAAAAATCTATGCTACATTAACATACAGAACAGTTAAGCAATGGCGTATAATTTAGATGGTTTGATCCCCTTGGCATCCTCAAATTATAACATGTATTTAATATTCATATTGTTTTACCTATTATAGACTGTAATTGTGAGTCAAAGTTAATCAAATGAGCCATGATATGACAATTTTAATTGGTTGCCGATAATTTATTTGCAAATTCGAATTTATTTATACCAAATCGCCGTTACAGGCTCATTTGAATTGCCATAATAGAACAGGGGCTAGCAAAGAATTTATTGAACCAATGACGTAAAACCATTCTCCTTGACCCTAATAAATATTTGCTCCCAACATGACCTACAAGATTTTCGGTATGTTATGAAATTGAACAAAAGCCGCAGAAACCTAATCCCAACCCGAAAACGGTTGCTCAATACATTATTAAATCATCCTACGCACTAATAATCAAATAACAAGTGTGAGTTATAGGATTTGCCGTAAGTGATAACTAAGAAGGATAATTTATATTAAAGTAAAGATACTTACAATTCAACTATAAAGTTTTGCTAAAACGAAGAACTAATGGGCGATTGGATATTCACGGAATGGAGAAAACGCAGCTTTGGCGGTAAGTAGCGGCCTGTTACTATCCCACTGCTGAGAATAGGTTTCTTCTCTCCGTTTTATGGAGAGAAGGATTGGAGCTAAGACCTATCACGCTACTCCAATGCGGATTGGTAGGTTATACACATTTCCAGAATCTCTAGAGCAAATCAATAAATTGTATTGAGCAAATAAATTGCAATTATCAATTAGACACACAAGTTTTAACAGAAAAACTCATTAGTGACCGTGACCCGTGACCTCCTCGAAAGAGTCGCAAGGTGTTACCGCTGGGCCACCACAGCTTCAGCTTTGGCAGACCACTTGCTAATTGGACAGACGGCTCTAGAAGATCGCTGGAAGACACTTTATCCAAATGGAATAAGGTCGTATAGCGTGGAAATCCTTTTGAAAAAGTCGACCAGCAGTCTATTAGTCCTTTTTTATTGCGCAGTGGACGCCTGTAGAATGTTAAAAAAGCAGAAGAAGAAAGTTGTAACAGTATTTACAGGTTTAAAAGATGGGAGAGCGACCTAATCTAATATAAGAAATGCAGAAGTTCTACGTCGTATAACGTCAACATAAGAGTGCGTCTTATAGTGGTCACTGGCTAATTTTATTGACAAGTGACACAGGGTTTCTTATATTTATTATCACACAATTTTTAGACATTAAAAGTTTGCAATTATTTCGGTTATTATAAATAGTATTTGGATAGTCTACATACTAACTTAGTTTGAAATTTATTAGATCCCGTGGATTAAAAATTAAATGATAAGATAAGAAAAACGTTAAGTGCTTTTGTATTTCCTTAAATTAAAAAAAAATCTTTAAAATTTACTTTGTTTTTAACAAAGTAACTTTAAAAATAATGAATGCTTTTTGATATCGTACACAAAAATGCTTTAAATTTAACATTATTTACATGTTCAAATCTAGGTATTTGTATTTACGATAAAACACCACAATCATAAAAATTACAAAAAATTTAAGGATTTTTTCACCAGAAGTTAAATTATTTTGTTTATTACTTCAGGCGTAAAAGGCGACTAAGGCATGTTGACGTCAGGCTAGCGGCCTGTCATAAAATACCTAGCCAAATCATGTAACAACGAACAACGTGGTTAACACATGTCGTGCTGAGATGTACTGTCTGTTACTCAAAGGTTGACTGGGAGAGATTCCTTTTAGGGATAAGTTAGCCTTTGTACATGTACTATTTTACTTTTTCTTTTTCTTTTCTAGCAACATGTATGTACAATAAAGAAATAATTAAAAATACTACTCCTGCTTACTAATTAGTACCTTATGTACTTGTGGCAGGGAATCTTTTGAATTCTGCATGCAGAGCCTTGTTCCTTCATTAGAAGGAACAAGGCTCTGCATATTATAAATGCGAAAGTTTGTAAGTTTGGATGTATGTTTGTTACTCTTTCAAAGAAAATCCGCTGAACCAACATCGATCAAATTTGGCACAATTATTCTTTATTTACCACAATAACAAATAGAAATCCTGTTAATTAATTATATAGGAATAAGATTACATTGAAAAGCGCCATGTATTATCAACCTATCAGGCGACAACAGTCCACAAAAACGAAGTTGCGAGAAAAAGCCAGTGCTTTAATAACGGACCAAAAGGGGCGTTAAATATGTTTGATTCTATGCTTGATATAATTTGGTAGATTCCTTCAAATCCTGTATGATGAAAAGGGAAGGAAGTTATCAATTTTTTGTTCAGGTATCTATAAAACACTAATACTTGCTTAAATACTGGTAGTAAAACCAGCTTGGCGGTTCGGTGATCCTATGTCCTCCCCTGCGGATACGCGGATAAGGCGTATAGTGCAAAAACAAGTCAAAGCACTCACTATACCGGTTGTGGAGTGTATAGCGGTAGTCTGTTCAAGATCCTCCAGTTGCGGTACAAAAAATGGCGGTGCGGCCAAGCGGTGCGGACTCGACTTGTCAGTAATAGCGGTTGCGGCGCAACGATAAACCGCAATGGCGGCTGCAGCGCGACCGTCCGATGGTCGCGCGAATCCACCGCTGTTACTTACCACTAGGTTCACGGCAGTGATATTGCTATATGCAAAATACATCCAACCATATACAAATAACCATGGTCTTGTTAACTGCCTCTTTTGCAAATAATCATAGACATTACTTACTAGGATCGTATAAAACCAATTAAGCGGGATACGGTACAAGAGGAACGCTAATTGCATGGTTCGAGGTATACATTAATGAGAGCTGTATCTCCTCTCTATTGCATCATAGCATTGTAGCACTCCATATTGTAGCAATAATTTGCCACAAATACGCATTTATTTTTACACTTTGAAATGTGTGTTATATTGAATTTCTTTATAATGCTGCTATTTTATGGAAAATAATTCATGTGTTGAATTGCTTGGTTAATTAAAAATAATTGGTTCAATTATATTGCCAATTTAATTATACCATGCCACCACTAATAAACTACAAAAGCACCACACACATTCACTGCGACAATCTCAACGATCAACAAAATTTGCAGAGCAAAGCTTTGTTATAAAGCTATGTTTATGAGAGATTGGGGGGGGGGATAAATTACATCTAGCTAAGTTTCATTAAAAAAATACGTTTAATTGATGCAAATGATATTTTTGGGTGTCAAACATAGTTCTCTGATAGCCTAATGGGTAACAGGCGGAAAAAAAGAACAAAAGCCGGATTCGAGCCACACATGTCACCAACGTTTTCTTTCTTATTTTTAGTTGCATTTTTTTAATCTTTTAAAAAATTATCGGTCACCCAGGTACTAAAGATGTAAGTCAATACTCATTACACAATAATTATAGAATGGCTATTCAAAAACAATTGTAGGTACATTTCATTAACTATAAAAAAGCTTTCTTAATAATACGTTAATTAAACAGTGCAATGTTGTACCCTACAGTAACGTTGATTGCATGGGGTCGAGCAGAGGTAAGCTCAGTGTACACTAATGAGAACCGCCCCCACTATTGTATATTGTCTAGGTTAGCGATAATTTCTCACTAATACTACGTAACTATAGTTATTATACGGCTTCCTTTAGTGATTATAGGCTTAACTGTATTACATACAATAAAAATATATCTGCGCACTACTAATCCGGAGACCGCTTTATATTTTGCGATTTCATTTTATCTAGTACCTTATACAGGCGTTTACAATCTGTGCTATGTGGTATCCGGTTGAGTAGAATAGACCACCCTCTTTCTTACTTAGGTGTCAGAAAATACGACTAAGTTAAGTTGATGTCAGGCAGGCGGCCGGTCGTAAAAACGCAGCCAAATCATGTGACAGCATGTTTATAAAATGTCGTGCCGACCCCACTTAAAGTGGTATCCCACTTTGGGGGATAGGGCAGGATGATGATATTAATCATAGCTCACAGTTGTGATTTTATTAAAGAAGAATTGAATAGAATAACAAAGAAGTCGAATATCTTAATATTTAAATGAGTTAATCTTGTATATATATATATTTTCCGAATCTCGGAAACGGCTCCAACGATTTTCCTGAAATTCAGCATGTAGGAGATTTTGGGGGAGAAAAATTGATCTAGCTAGGTTTTATGTAAAAAAAATATTGTTTTATCCCTATTTTTGGGCATTAAAAAACACTAACATTTATATTGAATTGAATTTTCGCCATTAACTGTCAAGTCGACGTAGCTTATTCGGTTAGCGGGCGCCTCGAGAAATGTGAGTGCCGAGGATCGATCCCAACTAAATAATTGTTTTTTTCTTATTTTAAAGTTTTTTTTTTGTAAAAAATTACCCAGATATTAACATTAATGTGCGAAAGTCGCTTGGGCTAAAAAAAATATTTCGGTCTTTAATTTAACATAGAATACATCAGTACACATTATAATAAAGAAAAGAGAAAACCTTTCAATGAAAGATAACAATAGCGTTGAATGAAATGGTTTTTCAAAAGTAATAATAAGAAATGGTTTTTGCTTTTATATTTTCGTTCCCCTTTATAATGTACAACGAGCTTTAGTTTATAAAATACATATTGTAGGCGTTTGCAGAGTTCTTTTTTAATAAACATATAACACTAAACTTTTAGGTTTCTATAAATAATAGAATGTTGCATTAAAGACAAAAAGTAATGTTGTGTCCATTTATGCACAGGAGGTCCAGAAGTGAGTATTAATGAAATCCTAAACTATAATTCAACTTGTATTCCCGCACTCGTAATTAATATCATATCCCAGCAAACGTCACATCACCCAATTGTTTTCCGTTGGCCCGGAAACCTCTATTTGTGCATTACGCCGAGCATGGATGGCATCGGCTTTGTTCGTAGGACGCTCGGTGATAGGGAACTCTATAATTGCTTTCTGGCGTCGCGGCGAGTTCGTTATCCATGCTGCACTCGTAATACGCACGATAGCAGTGACCTCTTGTAATATTCATTTATAATATGTTTAAACGTATGAAATTTTTTATTGAGATTTTGCTTTTTTAGTAATGGTTGACTAATATAGCGCAGCGCGCTTGTTTAAGAAATAGGAGAAACCGTCATCATCATCCCAATCTAAGTGGGGTTTATATGTTTTAAACATGTTGGAACATGATTTGGCTAGGTATTTTACGGCGGACAGCCGCTTGCTTGACGTCAACTTACCTTAGTCGCCTTTTCCGACACGTCACTAAGAAATGAAGGTGGTCTAATATATTCAGTCGAACACGGCGGAAAAATCAGTAGATAACAATAACACTATAGTTTTGTCTCCTTCACAGTTGTTGTCTCTAAAGTAAAATATTACTACTCTTATTAAAAATAAAATAAAAATATGAAAACTTTCATGTCCATCACCCACACGACCCTGTATAAAGTTAATTATCCAAAGCAATATGTCATGGCGATGTTTTCCGATGTGTTAGAGTTAAGTATGTAAATATAAATTGAACTTACTATTTGTCACCATGGTTGTATGGTATGCAGGCATCGCGTGACGTAGCATCGCTGACTGGCGGAAACAGCCAGGCTTTGTAGCAAGCTTTTCATGTTTAAATTATTTTTACTCAACTGCGTATTTGTTTACAAATTCTATTAATCAAATTATCGTTCATACTTATGTAGGAAATTAAGTTAATTATCGTCTTCACGAACATTTTATTAATGACATCAATAATTATAATGTAATTTAAAAATCTACTATAAGCTTAAAAAACGAAAAACTTGTTGATGTTAATAAATAATGCCATCTGAAAATTCAATGTAATTTTAATAATTTATAGAAATTTAGAGGCAGTACTTTGCAGAGATCTGTAATAATAAAATAATTTTGATATAAACCGCAATAAAATAAATAGGAAATATATGTTATGCTTCATTTAGATCGTGCTGTCAGTTTTCATATCTGATATTTAATTATAGGTACATAATAAGATCGCCCGCGTTTGAAATCATTGGGGTCACAAAATTCTTCCTTCGTAAATCCTGAACCCACGGGAATTGTAGGATAATAAGATGCCATTCCATTGTATATACTACTTCACAACCAATCAATTATCTTCTGCTATATTTAGTGAAAGTTCCATAAAAATCGGCCGTTCCTGAGAATTAATCCCATAGAGACAGACAACGTTTAAGGACTTCATTTTTTAATACTCGTATGATTTAGATATATTCTGTTTGGTAAAAGCTACTTATTTCATCAGAGAAAAGGGAGGTATTTCACCAGTGCGAGTTGATAGCAAATTAATAATAATAATAATAGTAAGTTGTAGCAACTGAAAAATAGAACAGAAATTTGTTGTGTTCAGTATTCAATTACCGCTAAAATTGTTGGACCAAGGATAGTTTTAAGCAATAAGAGAGTGAAGATATTACTTATCTTCGTTAAGCATATTATCAAGAGCTTCATGTTAATACTCTAGACGTCGCTTATAATTCAGTTATTAATGTCATTTTGTTCGAGCGAACTTCTATTTGTGGTAGATTTAATGGGATAAAACTTGTTGAGAATATCGCTAGCCTCTAGTCTAGTCACCTTGAATATGACGTTGAGCCTCTAATTATAATTTCCGAGTTGCTGACTAGCATATTTTATATTTTAAAAGTGCTTTCTATTATAAAATAAATTTTACTTTATTTTTAACCAGTTTGTTATATTGAACCAGATTTTGAAATCTGAATATATTTAACACCTGTGTTATCCAAATCTTTGTTAACCAATCCAATAATTTATGCTATATTGGTGAAATTTTATCAATATTTATTTATTCTTCCCAAGAATTCGCGGATTCGAGCACCGGATTTACAAAACCAATAATTTTTTTTATCAAAACCTGTTTTTGTCACATTTAAAAATTAAATAAGCGCTTTATGGATAAGAAAAACATGGTGATAGAACTTGTATGACTCTAAAAAAATCTTGAATAACCTGCCAGTCAGTATTGAACCTACGTGGCGCGTGTACGCTGCATATCCGATACAAATTAAAATACGCTTAATTCGAAACCGATGTCTATACTCACTACTATGGGACAAATACTATCGGGCATGATTTATACTCTTAGTTGCTTTATAACATAACGGAAAATTCGTTTATATAGTCCTATTTAAATATAAGGACAAAATATAGACGCCCATTTATCAATATTTCTGTTTTAGAGGAATTTTACGCCAAAACCAAAGGCGATACGGGGAAGCTATCCAAAGTTTCGAAAGGGCAATTCATTTTCGACCTTCTATGGCACGTAAGTATACGCTTATATACATTTCAAAAAATTATAATATAAGCTAATGTCTATTCTGCTGTCATATCGTGTGAAGCGTGAATTAGAAATAAATAACTATTATACATTGTGGATTGTGTTTTGGCAATTATCTTCATATTTGATTTTTAAGATTAACACCACATAATTTATGTAAAATATTTTTTTCATTGCCGTGCTCTCATGGAATTGGAATTTATCTATTTTATGTATATCTAGTGGCATATGTAAATCTTGGGACATCGCTAATGGCGGATGGTCGATTGGCTGAAGCAGCGAGCGCATTGCGAGCTGGTGCTCGTGCAGATGGCGTCCGCGTCCGAGACCGACGAGAACATGACGCGGCCCGGGTGTCGGCACTAGTGCAACTAGCCTCCCTTCATTCACAGAGGGGCCACTGGCACAAAGCACTCTCAGCTTACAAGGACGCACTGCAAATATTGCCCCATACGAATGCGCCAATTGTTGGCTGGACGCGACACGTATGTACCATTGAAATCCTTGTCCTGGCGTACAGCCAGAAAATTTTACGACCGATTTAGTTCGGCACATCGATAGTATTTCACAGAACCCAGCCTACAGTTAGCCAATGACTGAAAGGAGTTAACTTAAATTTTTAAACGTTGCAAGCTTTTCCACTTTAGTTGTTCGGTCATGGAATAAGTTAAGCCGTTAAAAAATCTGGGTACGGTGCTTTTTTCACCTAAAAGAGGAACATCTGTATGTAAACAGATGAACCGATTTGGTTAGATTGCATTATAGCGATTCACCGATGCAAGATCAATAACATCTCATAATTTTGTAAACTCTCGTCTACAAAACTTTTTTTAATTTACTTCCCGTGATCGTGTATTTGCAAGTAAATGTTTCATAGTTATATAACTGCAACTAGTGTGTCAAAAATATAAATTTCACTTTAAATTGAACTAAAGTGAAATTTATATTTTGATGATTTGATGTTCTATCTATATGTAATTTAGTCGGTAAATATAAATCGTTCACTACGCAATGGTGGGCGCAATTTAGAAAGATGTAAAAAGAAATCCGTTGTGATAGATTTGGGGTAAAGTTTAACTGCTTCCATCGAACGTATATATGGTGCGTTCACAAATAAGATCAAAACTGTAAGTTCAGCGAACTTATTCTGGCAGACTAGGTAATATTTTTAACCTGCCTTAATTGCTATCAGTTAAATAATTAAATTATTTATGTGAGAATTAATAAATATTTTTTATTTAGAATGTGTTATCAATGGCAAGTGAAGTACACATACAGTTACATCAATGGCCGCAAGCGGAACGAAACATTCTGACAGCATTGACACTAGCTCCTAAACACGCCGGTACTCACTTGATACTAGCACAGATTGTTGCTAAAAATGTAAGTAAAATACGATTTAAACAAAAATGTTCCTTAATATAGACAATTTTTGTTGTTTGGAACTATTACAGTTCTATTTGAACTTAAAAGGCAGCAAAAAAGGTCTTACAAAGTTATTCATACAAAAGCAATAATGAAATTATTTAGCTTTAATCCGCGACGCCGTGTGGTATCTGGCTGAGTAGAATAGGCCACCCTATTTTTATACCGAGGTCTCGTAAAATACGACTTAACGTTAAAGTTGACGTCAGGCAGGCGACCGGTCGGAAAAATTGAAGCCAAATCATGTGACAACATGTCTATAACGTGTTTTGCCCACCCCACTTAGAGTGGAATAAGGCTAGGACGATGAGGATTCGGCTTTAATACGCGATTAATTAAATAGAATATATATATATATATATATATATGTATATATATATATATATATATATATATATATATATATATATAATGCTAAATGTAGAGTTGATTATCCGTTCTCCTGATAGAAAGGATTGGTAAAAACAGATGCACAAACCTCAACCACTACAATATTATACACAAGTATTACACGTTCACTATCACAAACACAACAATCGTTTCGTCCCGCAACCGAAGCATCATGAGGAGATAGACTTTACGACAAATCGCTAGCGATTTTGTTGTGGCGGCGATGGAGGTTTGTGCATGTGCACGAAATCTGCATGTACCAGGTATGAAAACGGATAGTTCACTCTACATTTAGCATTATATATATTGTCTATTTACTTAATCGCGAATCCTAGCAAAATATTTGCATTATTACTTTTGTATTATGGATTTCCGCAAAGTAATGCCCATTTCAATAAATTAGTTATACATACAACTATTAATTCAAATGGAATTTGTTTTAGACAAGTAGAAGTATCGAGGCGGAGATTTGGTTCAAAAAAGCAGTAACTTTGGCCCCTGACGATCCTTCAGTACGGGATCAGTTTGGTGAGAACCTATCATATTATATTTCTGAATTTAATGATGTGATTATCCACCAAGAAGTTTAAAGGGTGACATTACCAAGGGGAGGTTTTTTTTATGAAACATTATCGATATTTAATTTAAGTAATGTACTACTATAATTTTATTTCAATATTTTTGTCACTTCGTTGATGTTAACCGTGTAGTATCCTGCTAAGTAGAATAGACCACCCTCATTTCTTACCGAGGTGTGGTAAAAGGCGAATAAAATAAGTTGACCCGCCGTATGGTATCCAGTTGAGTAGAATAGACCAGCCTCTTTCTTACCGAGGTGTCGTAAGAGGCGACTAAGGTAAGCTGACCCGCCGTGTGGTATCTAGTTGAGTAGAATATACCACTTATTTATTACCGACTTTTTGTAAAATACGACTAAGGTAATTTGATGTGAGGCAGACGGCCGGTTGTAAAATACATAGCTAAATCACGACGCCACTTAAAGTGGGATAAGGTCAGGAGGTTGATGATGTCACTTTGTTCATGTTGACGTCTTATTTCAGAAACACGTTAATATTCAATAAAACGGTTTCAGTCACCAATCACTGTAAACAACAATTGGAAAGTTTCAGTTCAGATTAACGTTGTGCAAATACAACACGTTGTACAGAGTGAAAACTAATGGAAGTTATAAATTTATTAGGTGTGTTCCTGAAAACACAGCGGCGGTTACGTGAGGCTGCAGAGCAGCTGGTACAGGCCGCGCGTCTGTCGCCTGCAGATAGTAAGCGCGCAGCATCTGCGGCCCGCGCACTTAGGGATGCCCGACGTTGCCGTTCTGCTGAGCGGTGGTACGCAAAAGCAGTAGAATTAAATCCTGATGTAAGTTGTTTTATTTATTGGCGTTATAGAAATTAATTTATTGTTTATCTTCATACCATAGTAACAATTGTAATGGTGTCGTTCTGAAAGGTAAAAGAAATATAATGTAAGAGACTAATTTCAGTTACAGATTTTTACTTTACTGTACATATATGTATATTTTCGTAATCTCGGAAACGGCTCCAACGATTTTACTGGAATTCAGCAAACAGGAGGTTTTTTTAACAATCCAGCTATGTTTTGTTTTTTATACAAAAACAATATTTTTGCCGAAAACTGTTAAGTCTGTGTAGCTTATTCGGGGAACGGGTGGTCTCTAGAAATGAAAAATATAATACCTAGGATCGAGCCCCCACCTACCCAATATTTTTTTTAATTTTTTTATTATTTTGTAAAAAAAATACCGAGGTATTTATAAATATATAATGGATTAGATGTGTAGTTTATGTTTGTCTTCTTTATGAGTGAAAGCACGTGTTTGTGTGTATATGTGTGTGAAAGGGATAGTATTACTGAATGTATGAGGCACTTTAACTGTAAAAACTATACACAATATGTTCTAAAACTATGCCATATTAAGCGCATTGAGTATTTAATATGTACTGACTCTATTTACCTTTTTTATTTTGTAATAGAATAGCCAGACTGCAATAATAGCAGATGGATGGTTATTTCAGGACAGTGTTTGCGTATTGGATGAATAATTAGTGCTGTATTTATTTTTTATTCTTAATTTATTTTTGTGTTTGTACATATAGTATCATGAATTATGTCAATGAAGGTTAGGTTAACGTTAGGCTTTTTGTCTCAATTTGGAGCAAATTATATTAAAATCGACAATCTTTCAAATTATCCAATTAATTAAAGTTTAGTAATTATCTTGATACTGGATTTGTCTTTGTACTTTTCCGTTATCCTCATTTGATTTTACGATGCACCTTTAGATTTATAAAATCTTAAAAGAGAGGCTGATACAGAAAGCCTACTATAATGTTGAGGATTATTTAGACGATAAGAATGCGTGGATATAGATGTTGTTCGACCCTGTACAAGATAGAAACGATTAAATGTAACTAGTATTAAGAATTGTATTTTTTAAAAGAGCAACCGCCGAGTTTCTTTCTGGCTCTTCTCGGTAGGAACAGCTTTCCGAACCAGCAGTAGAGTTGACGATTCAAAAGCACTTGTTTACAAGTTTATTTGAATAAAGAATATTTTGAATTTGAATTTAAAATATTAAAAATAAACATTTCTTATAAAGAGGAAAGAAAGGATAATTTCAGTATTTACTATGAAATCATCTATTACAGGATCCAGAATATCATTCGAATCTTGGAGCGATTTTGCATCTCAACGGCAAATATACAGCGGCGGCTAATTCATACCGTCGTGCTTTGCAGTTGAAACCTAATGACGAAATCACTGTTACGAACCTCAAGAGGGTGAGAACGCTAATGAGCAACCAACGTAAAAAGTAAACACGTTTCTGAAACATAGGATGTCAATTGCCAAAGTGTAGATTTAGAGCCTATTTATTAACTCACACAAAGGAAAAGTTTTTTCAAACACGTGCGTATTTTTTGTTAGCGTAAGGGCGTTGACACGACAGCGGTAATATTATACTAAATTTGTAGGGAGTTTTCATATGTATTTGTTACTTTGTTGTTCGAATGAGATTACTAGCAAAAAAAATTTCTTCTAATGGAGACGAAAGAGTATTTTGAATACTAGAACTAGAGAAAATTTATAAATGAATTCCGTAAAAATAATAATAAAAAGGGATGTAACAGAACAAAACATCTGGCCTTTATTTATGTTATATTCTTTATCATCACTGCAGCTTAAATATTCAATAATAATCATGTAACTTTTTAAAAACAGTAGCACCTTTATCCCTGATTTTTATTTCTTGTACTTATCTAAAATATTTTATATATAAGAAGTTTAGTTTTATAATTTTTTCATACATAAAAAAGGTATTATATTTATGAGGATATTAAGCTTATAATAGAAATTAATTACACAACGAAAATCAAATAATATAATTCAATAGTAGGAACATTCTCTTTGCGTTTTATTGGTCGTTTCTATTTTATACTGCAGTATTCTTCTAATTTTCTTTTATGTCGGATTCAAAATGACAATTTACTACACAATTATTCTATAATATTACGAGATTAAGTTATCTAACCATATCAATAACGTCAACGTAATCAATTCCGAAGGAAACAAAACTTTTACAAGCTTTTAATCTTCGTGTCACCTCTTACTGTATTTAATCCACTACAAATGGCAACTTTGTTATCAAGCTTTTTTGATAATTATATTATTCCAAGCTCATTAGATTAATTCAAGAGTTTTGAATTGTCAGAACATGCTTACATATATTTTATGCTGTTTAATTGATAAGTTGCTTTATGAGGAATTGTTCTAAATCATTTGCAAAACTTTTGTAAAAATAATTTTGTTGTTTGTCATGTAACAAAATTTGCTTTGGTATAACTTTAGTTTAATACTATTACCAAATATGTACCTTTCAGATATAGTACAAGTATTTATAATTTGTATATAAGCTTAAATTGATAATATGAGTTATAGGTATATTGTTAAACCAACGGGAAGCTAGCAAAATTACTGTACTTTGTGGTAAAAAAGTGTGTTAACACTCGTAAAGGTAGAGCATACTATTTGCCCTTCTCTGATTTTTAATTATCACATTAACAATACACAACCTTACTAAGAAACTCAAAAAGTGTTATAGAATACTTATTTTTTTAATGAATTTGATGTTTGAATATAAATCATAGGGCGTATGATATGTAACAAAGAGATGAGAGAGATGTCCTAAATATTGATTCAAATAAAAATCACTAAAATTTAGAGAAATTAAGTTTGTCGGTCATTTTAATTTTGATCGCAAATTTTTTGTGACTAAATCGTTCTGACTACCAAAATTTTGCAACGCGTAAAGCTATATGCGTTACGGTAAAATTTTTAAGTATACAATATGCCTGATAAAGTATAATTATTTTTCATTGAAAAGCTTTCATGTAATATGATATTTATATCAGTTATATTTAATGAAAAGTTTATAAAATAATTAGCTGTGCCCGCGAATACACTCACGTGGAAGTCAGTCACAAAGTACTCACCAGGTAAATATCGATCCCGCGGGAATTCTAATGAAATATACTATGAACCTAAACCTTCCTCAGGAATTGCAGAATATTTTATTAATTTCGTATAAGTATCCGTTTAGTTTCAAAAAATCGATCACTTACAGACAGCTTTTGGGGACTTTGTTTTATAATAAGTATATATACAACGATAGTCTCTGCACATAAAGGTGAATATATCTTGATTTTTAAAGGATATATTGTTAAACAATATTTTACTTGGGTGCTGTTATTATTTGAAAAAAAAATAGATAGGTTATTTTTTACCATCTTCCATATCCGTTACGCTAATATAATAAACCACATACCAAATAAATTGTACATTTCATAATTTTCATTTTAAAAGCTTTTGTAAGATATAATTCGGGTCCTTAAGTTTAATATTATTAAATACAAAGAAAGTATACATATAGATTGTAAGTGTTAAGAAAATTTGTATCAGCGAATGAATAAAAACTAGATACTATATATTAAGTGTTATGTACTAACATACTAGAGATGAAGCTTCAATTTACTATATTTCTTAAAAATAAAAATATATATATTCATGTCTAACTTGAAAACCTTCTAGTAAAATCTTCAAATTTTATGTAAGTCATTTTGTGTTAACGTAAGATTGATTAACAGTTTATGTAGTTACTCGTAGCATATATAAATTGGGTTATCATATAATATCGAGTAAAATGACTATATAATGAAATATATAATCCGTGATATATAATATATATCATCATCCTCCTGCCCTTATCCCACTCTAAGTGGGGTCGGCACAATATGTTATAAACATGCTGTCACATGATTTGGCTGCGTTTTTACGACCGGCCGCCTGCCTGACGTCAACTTACCTAAGTCGTATTTTACGACACCTCGGTAAGAAAGAGGGTGGTCTATTTTACTCAACCGGATACCACACGGTGGGTCAACTTACCTTAGTCGCCTTTTACGACACCTCGGTAAGAAATGAGGGTGGTACTATTATATGCAGCCGGATACCACACGGCAGGTCGACTTACCTTAGTCGCCTTTTACGACACCTCGGTAAGAAATGAGGGTGGTACTATTCTATTTAGCCGGATACCTCACCGTGATATATAATATATAATCCGTGATATATAACATAATATATGGAGATATTGTGTATTTTTGGTTCGTTAGATGAAAGAAATAGATTTGAAGATTTAGATGATGAAGAGAAAGAAAAAAAAGGAATGATAAGATAGTTCCATATTTAAATAATATTGTGATTGTCTCGTTTACTCTAGTACGTTCGTACATTATACTTCAATTAAATAACATTGAATTAATATCTCCATAACTAAATTATTAATTAATGCACAACGGGATTTCTATTTTATTCGTATGCATTTTATCTTTTATCTTAACTTATCTTTGTATATCTTATGGTACTAATCAGAATTCCATCAAGGGTCTTCGAACAACGTTATAGGTAGTAGTTACATTTGTAAATATATATTATATTATTGTGAAGTGACATTTTATACGCATTGAGATAATGTACTTTAGGGACATAATCCCTTTGTTTCTAAAACAGTGGTTACTCTTTCACTTGTTATTAATTTTTTGGTCTTCCAATATAATTTTCTCGCTTGTATTCGACATATTTAAGATTAAATAATATATATGCGAGATGCTAGTACATTATAAGCAAATTAAATTTTTACATTTTGCGTAAGTTGCAAATAATAGTAGTACCTTATTTTTTGTATACATTGGTACATTAATATAAATATACATAAATGAAAATCAATTATTATATTATGTGTTAATAATATAATAATTGATTTTCGATTAATTATATATAATGTGTTAATAAATTATTAGCTTATAACTATAATAGTTTTAATAACTAAATACAAGAAAAAAATCTACTTTGAAAATCAACATTTTAAAGGCATAGTACGAGAATCCAGCTTTCAAAAAATATTCATAATAATTGTCAAAGCCGCTACTTACAAAGTTAAAAAAATCGGTAAGAAAAAGAACGTATCTGTTCTTTATTGAAAGCTTTTTAGATATGATATGAATTTCTTATTAATAATTAATAAAATTGAAAATTATTCGTAATCGGCTATGTTCAGAATATATGAATTTGTTTATTATTTTTTTAAATATATTTTTTGCAACTTGCGCGATTCTCAGTCGCCATATTTATATTTTTTGCTATCTCTCAAATGCTATACTGTACCTTAGAATAAAGTAATATATTTTGTACAATATTATATGCTGATGGTTATAAACGCTACGGTGCGAGGAATTTATTCTCTTCCTTTATTTTTATCTTTTCGATAAGTCTGAAACATATCTATTCCGAGATTTAGGTAATGAACACAATTGTTAATTCGTATTAAAATTGTAATATAAAATTGTTGTAAATAAATATATGGCATTAAATTATTGCCATAAATAGTTCGTATATTAAAATTACTTTAATAATTCTATTTTTGTCCTTTTCTTCTCACACTTGTGACAATAAAATATATATGATGCTGTTTTAGTAATATAAATAATGCCAAATAAATTCAGTTTCCGTGGTCACTGCGCTTTATTTCGTTTGAAGTCGTAACAGTCCATTTCCTCGAGTAATATAATGCGGCAAAGATCTAAATATGATTTCATCAATTAAGTATAATATTAAATTGGAACTTAATCTATTTTGAGTCGTAACAAATATTTATATAAGGAAAGCTGAAACGAATATTATTAATTTCCATTTACTTTATACAAAAATAATTTAGAAGTTTTTGTTATTATACAGTGCGACAGTATTAAACTTTTAAAATTTGAATAATTAGTTATAATACGAATAATGTTATTTGAAAGTTTAAATAGAGTACACAACCCTAGTAAAATTGTTTATTACAATTCATTCTGGTTTGCTAAAAGAGATTTTTTTAAATTACTTATAATGTGTAAGTCGATCATTTACAAGTAACTTAAAATTAACATTTTTTTGTGTGAACCAAATCGAAAGACTCATTTATAAGTCGAAAGTAATAGAGTTTCAAAAATAAAATTCAAAAGAGATTTAGGCAATGAAATAACTATTATACTCTAACAAGCTACTGTACTACTTAAAATACCAATGTTTGACCAACGAAAATGGTTGTATTAACACTTATTTTCATTCTATTAAAAGTTGTTGCTTATTAGTCTCTTTATAAAATGTACACATAAATTTCACGAAAAGTCGTGTCTGCTTCGTATTTATCCTTATTTCTTAAATTTTTGTTTAATATTTTAAATTTCAACCTATTATAAATATTTTTTAATGGACTTTTTATGGATTGTTATTATGGTACATTTAAGCATTTAGTTCAATTAATAATAAAATTATTGACGAATCGCTATATAAGATTAATTTGACGAAACATTTATTTTCAAATAGGTCTATATTTTTAAATATTATTTATGCTCTTAAACTATTATAATTAAAATAAGTTTATGAAACAATTTTGAATAAGTAATAGGTATATTATACAATAATGAACTTCCATTTATTCATTTTTCTTCTGATATCTATGACGGTAGGATTTCATGTAATACGATTTATATATTGAGGAATTGTAACCATTATTGTTTTATACTAGTTATGTACGTTCATGGTGTTATGCATGTAAAACTGCAAATTCCCAAAGTGATATTATATGTTGGTAATTTTGTAAATAAAAGCTTCAATATTTTATATGTTGTATTTATTTTCATCACAACATACAATATTAATTTCCCTTGTTCTTTAGTGTAACTTTTTTGCTTGTTAACTGATTATGGTCTACTATTAAACACACTCGTTATAGAAGAGTCATAGAAGCGTCCAAAAAGCGCCCTGTATGACCCTGACGATGATCGCCAAAACAGGCATCTATTTATAACAACGATAGTTTTCTTTTAAACTTTTTCAATAAATAAGAGGCGTCATCCTCCAGCCCCTATCTCACTCCAAGTGGGTCAGCACAACATGTTACAAACATGTTACAACATGATTTGAGTACGTATTTTACGACCGGCCGCCTGCCTGACGTCAACTTACCTTTGTCGTATTTTACGACACCTCGGTAAGAAACAGGGTGCTTTATTCTACTCGACCGGATACCAAATTACAGAGTTTACTAAGTTGCAAAAAGCTGGTGATTGAATTGTCCCTTAAAGAGTCTACCAGTCGACATTAACATCAGTTGAAAAAGAAAGAAGGAGAGTTTTACTAAAGTCTCGTTTAACGAATTAATACACCTCACCAAATTACTTTAACATTAACAATATTTACGCCAGACTGTTCACATTTCGACGCACTTACTCGCAACGGCATTTCTAATACGCAATAAAGGAAATTCGCGTGAAATAAGTCGGAAAAAAGACACTTAGGCAGGCACACATTCACGATTTTCCCTTTATAGACGAATCTTCGATGCTTTAATAATTTTCCCCGAAGACATTATTTTCCATGGTTCGCGCTCACCCTTGTGTCATTTGCTTTATCAGATATTTCCTATTGAGTTTTCTTATATATTGCTTTTAAAATAATAAACTCGTACACGAAAAATAGTATAATTAATGAAATAATAATAAATAAATTTAAATAAACAAACCTCGAACGATAAAAAAATTACATGATGCTTTTGAGATGGTGTAAATATAAGTAGCAAACAAATTAATTATTCCAAACTGCAAATGATGGCAGCATTTTGGAGAGAAGTTTATATAATTCTATACAAATTATCAGGCTTACACGTTATCTTAAAAATTGTTCAATTGCTGTAATTCGGAAATTTTATTTTTATGTTTCCCATCGCGGTAAAGTGAAAATTATTATAGTTGTAAATATCAATTTACCTATAGACTAAACTCATAGGCTATCCAGGTTTAAATTGACTTACTTTTTGTAAATACCACTCGCTCTTACCGCTAGCCTGTTAGCACAGATTGTTCTATTAATAACTAATTAATTAAATTGTTATTTAATGAAACTTTAAAATATTGAATTCGGAAAACCTCTAATTGATAATATTTGCACGGTCGATGGACTTATTGAATCTCTTAACCTACCTAAAATTCAAATAATTAAAAAAATACTATATCTCATATGCCCTTATCCCACTCTAGATGGGATCGGCATAACATGTTTTAAATATGTTGTTACACGATTTGGCTAGGTATTTTACGATTAGCCGCCTGCCTGACGTCAACTTAGCTTAGTCGCCTTTTACGACACATCAGTACGAAATGAGCGTGGTCTGTTCTACTCCGACGGATTTACCAAACGGGTTAAAAAAATACTACATGTGTTACTTGAAAATAACCTTTTAGCTGTTGAAAAATGTTATGAATATCTACTAAATACAATTAAGTAAACTTAAGTGTCTATCAGTATATTTATATGCATTGAAAACACGAAAGTAATTGAATCTGCATCAAGATTATTTGCAGTATCATCTAGGTTAATCCACCTGCAATCCGAAATAGGCATGAAGCCAAGGTTTTAATGCAATGGCTAACTACGGTCTAAGACGATCGATGACTAGGTTAGCCTAAAATTAATATAGGCTCGTAGCTATGCGGTTACTGCCGTATGTCAGGAATAGAATGTTTTCAAATAAGGATACATTATGTTTCTATATTATATAATATATTTTGTACTGGTGGTCACTATTTCACAGTTTATACTCAAAAAGTTAATGTTGAAATTCATATTCATAATCCTGCCCTTATCCTACTCTAAGTGGGGTCGGAACAAAATATTATAAACATGCTGTCATATGATTTGGCTGCCTTTTTTGCGACAGATCGCCTGCCTGAAGTCAAGTTTCCTTAGTGGCCTTATACGACGACACTTCAGTAAGAAAGAGGGTAGTCTATTCTTCTCAACCGGATACCACACGGTGGGTCAACTTACCTTAGCCGTCTTTTACGACACCTCAGTAAGAAAGAGGGTAGTTTAATGTACTCAACCGGATACCACGCGGTGGGTCAACTTAACTTAGTCGTCTTTTACGACACCTCGGTAATAAATAAGGGTGGTCTATTCTACTCAGCCAGATAAGACACGGCGATTCGACTTATCTTGATCGCCTTTTACGACACCTCTGTAAGAAATGAGGGTGGTCTATTTTATTCAGCCGGATACCATACGGCGTTTTAACATAACATATATTTATTCTATCGTTTCGAAGTGAAAGGGTGAGTCAGACCGTATAATTGTCAAACACACTCGTGCTACTGGCTTCGTATACTGTTTCGAACAAAGTTCGCCGTCACGAGATGTATTAAAATTTATACAAAATAATTCAACCAGCGCAGCGCAACAAGTACACGGACGGACTCGCGATTTACATTGAAAAGAAACATAGAAGCCTGACACAGACTCACTCGACATCGTTCGTACCGCTTGTCGCGTTTCATTAATATTAATTGTCCCCAAACCAACGGACAGTGTGTTCATTTCATGCATAATTTTAGTTTGGCGTGTGTTCTGAATATGTTTTACGGTATATGACATTTCAGCCCTTTTAGTTGCCCCCCATTGATTCATCGATAATAGACTAGCTTTTATCCGCGACTTCATCCACGTGAACTGTTGTATCGTGGTAGGTTGATAATAGATGGCGCTTTTCAGTGTCCTCCTATTCCTGTAGAATGAATAGGACTTCTAAAGCATATATGTTATTCCGGTGTATAAGAAATAATTTTACTAAATTTCATCGATATTGGTTTAGTGGATTCGCCGTAAAAGAGTAACATACATCTATACTCACAAACATTCGCATTTATTATATTAGTAAGATTAGTAAGATAAGACATTCTACAGTACAAATTTTAGAAGGACTAATTCTTTGATTCTCATTATTTTTGGTTTTATTTTAATTAATTGACAGTGAATTGGCAATGCTTGTTTTCCCTATTTTTCCAATATCGTTTTTTTGTTGCAAATAATACTGTACTTATAATACTGAAATTTTATTAAAAAAAATAATGAATAAAAATCTATAAATTCTAATGCTAACTAGTTTCCTTTAATGTTATTTAATGGTCATCAATCTAATAATATAATCGACTAAATTTTATGGATCAATATTAGCTATCTTAGAGATCTAAACCTATTCCTTAACTTATTCCATACCTGTTCCTAATGGAGTTTTTAAAGGTCAGATAGCCGTCGCTCGATGAAAAATTGGTAGCCTATCAAAAGTATTGGTACGCTTTTAGAGATATGTCCCAAATTGCCATGTCAATAATATTATTGACATGTTATCGGCGCAGTTTATCGTCGCCCCAATTTTCTGATATCCAGATTTTTAAAAGCTAGAGCGCTGTAATGTAATAAAAAAAATACAATACTATTTTTTAATGTACATTTATGTTCGAAAAATGCCAATAAAAGATATTTCGTTTATTTTTGAAAATGTCATAAAATTTTTCATTTGTCTGTTTTTGTTTTCTATGGATAACTGATATAAAAGATTCACATCCCATCTGCCTTTCAAGATTGTCTTTATAAAAGTGTAGGAAAGTTTTTAAGTGGTAAAGTCTTTGCGATTTATGGATGATTGATTACAATACAATATTCGCATCCAATTTGAATGTCATTCACTGTCTTTGTAAAACTCCAAGAGAGTGGTTAAGTTAATGTTTTTGTGTTTTGTGAATGTAGTCAATCGGACTATATAATGATTTTTACAGATTTTTTTTTACTTTATCCCAAAGTGTTACACTTTGTTTACAATTTTCATAAACTAACATCGTTACTCCGATTAATTTAGTTTCATTTGGTTCAAATACTGCGGCGTCGTCAAAATTTTAATATTCATAGACTTATATTTAGCTTAGCACTAAAATCTTTTCTAAAAAAGTAACTTTAATTAAGGACTCGGTTAAAACGCGTTACTTAATATAGGTCAGAGGAAAAAATAAAAACAAGAATTTCTTTCCTACGCAGCATAAAATGTAACCAAAGTTGATAAAATGTAGTCAACAAAAAAGATTTTTGGTAAATATGTTAAACAATAATCATTTGACGTTAATGATCTTTACATTTAAACATGTGTCGCGGCCAAAACGGAACGCCAGCGGACAGCGGTTGTGATTGGCCATCCATTTTAGGCTGATTGACAATCAGCTGTCAAACTGTCAGACGCAAAATTAAAACTTGTGAACGGCACACCTATAACATCTATCTTGTAACACATTTTCTATAACTTGTAATTCGCTACATTATACGCATTCGCAAAATTCCCGTCGTTTTCATCGCTGCGCTAAACCCAAAGAGAAGATCACGCAAGCACTTCGTGTCGGCATCGACATAAATTGTTCCTACGAGACGGACCTTTAAACGAGCGACCTTAAACTCTGCGGGAATACGGTGGTTTCGACAGGAAAAACGGAAGAAATCGTCAACATACTCCCATCCGCGCCAAATCCTACGCTATTTCTACGTATTAATTGTGAGTACGTCCCCTTTTTCAAATTATCGAAATGAGCACTAATTTAAAGCCTAGGTCTAAATCGCCCTGTACCATAACGATTACAAACGATGAGGCAATAGATCAGTTATTACGCGAGTAAGTTAAAAAACGCGCTATTATAAAAGGCAGGCTAACTAGATTTTCAAATTATATTAACGGTTTTCAATCTGACGAAATTTTATCCTTCCAAACGCAAGCCGACTTGCAATTACGCACACGGGGAGCAACATCCCTTTATTCGGAGTTTAATGAACTTCAAACTAAGATTGAAGAGTCAGTTTTGGAAGAAGATTTAGACCAACAGCTTGAACAACGTGATACATTTGAAGACATCTATTATAGCACTTTGGCTCGCGCCGAATGTATATTAAAAAAGGATGAAATAAATAAAACATGTTCCAACAACTGCCATAGCCGCAATGATTCAATAAAATTGCCTATAATCTCAGTTCCTACCTTTGACGGTTCATGTGAGCACTGGTTAGAGTTCAGGGATATATTTTTATCTTTAGTACATGAATCCACGCAAATAAGCAATATACAAAAGTTTCATTACCTTAAATCTTCATTAAAAGGCAGTGCAGCATTAGTTATAGACTCACTAGAGTTCTCAGCACAGAACTACACAGTGGCATGGGAGCTAATATTAAATAGATTTAATAACAGCCGATTGCTAGTTCACAATCACGTTAAGGCACTATTTACACTTCAGCCAATATCCAAAGAGTCACCAGATTTATTTAGAAACTTAATCGACACAATATTAAAGAATTTACGCGCATTAAAACTGTTAGGCGAACCAGTCGACACCTGGGATACGCTAATCATATACATTATTGTTTCCAAACTAGATAAACAAACCGAACGCGAGTGGGAACAATATAAAAACACTATTATAAATAAATCTGTTGATTCTTCTTCTAGATTAAAGGTTGATGTTCTTCTAACGTTTCTTAAGGACAGGGCAGACATGTTAGAAACATTGCAGGTATCACATTGCACAAATAAACCGAACGCACATACTAAACCTATCACATACACGCACAATAACTCAAAGGCACACTGCAATGTTTCTACAACCAAGCCGCATAACGCGAATCGTACTTGTTTACTTTGCGGGTCGGTTCATTCATTATATGCATGTCACAAATTTCTTAGTTTAGACTTAGAAACACGGATCAAATTCGTACGCGACAACCACTTATGCGATAATTGTTTACGCCCGGGTCACTCCGCAATAGATTGTAGATTCGGTCCCTGCAGAAAGTGTGATAAAAAACATAACTCATTAATTCATACGGAAAGCGAGATTAACAGCGGGATCGCATCTCAAACACTGCCGAGTGACCCGAGCGATAATAAAATTCATTTAGCGATGCACCTGCCCCCCGCGCTCGCACCTCAGCCTATTCCATCGCCGTCGCAGTCAATTAATGACCATTCTAATACACATTCAAACACCGCGCACATCGGTACGCTGAGTGCACAATATCCCTATCAACGAGTCTTATTATCGACTGCATTAGTGGAGGTTCGCGGTAAAGATAACAATTACCATATAGCCCGCGCTCTTTTGGATTCGGGAAGCGACCGCTGTCTTATTACACGAAATTTATGCGAACTAATAAATATACCTGTCATACAGTCCACTCAAGCGATACGTGGAGTTGGTAATTCAATAACACAAGCTACGCTAACTTGTGATATTGAAATAAAATCGCGCGTCAACTCTTACACGACACGATTAGGATGCATAGTATTACCGTACATTACTTCTACGTCCGCTATTACAGATATAGAAATTACGCAATTCGACATCCCCAGTAACTTGCATTTAGCAGATCCGTATTTTTGCGAAAGTGATAATATAGATTTGCTAATAGGCGCCGACAAGTTCTGGGATATATTAAGCCACGGTAAACTGCGATTACCTTGTGGCCCTTTCATTCAAAACACGCGATTAGGCTGGATTGTTTCGGGACCCATACATATTAATACGCGCAGTACGGGCCACGTCCAGTGTAATCTTTCTCAAGTGGTTATAGATCACAAATCATCGGAGTTCTTGGAATTTGAAGAACCACCTAAGATATGTTATACGCGCAAACGGGAGGAGAAAACGGATGAAAACCATATCGTCATACCAATTACGCGCAAAAATGACGATAGGTATTACATCAATCCCCCTAAATTATTAATACTTACCTTAGGTGAGACGGGTCTTCAATCCCTGAACCGATTTTTATTTTCAATAAAGCGATTACAATATTTATCAACACCTAATATAAATTATAATTATTTTATAAACGATTTTCAAATTTCTAATTACATCATTTGCCCTAAAACCCTTGATCCTTTATGCACATCGAAGGTATCCCTCAACCCACCTGGAGTCAAGTTATGCGAATTCGTATGTTCTTACGCAATGGTTATAAACATACTACGGGAGTCATTCCAGGGTCACCATTACAACGCGGATCTTTGGATTGACTCATTTGTAACATCAGGGCGGCTTAAGAGATTTTCTGATTTATTTAAATATTTCATTGAACATAACAGATCAAAGTTCTCTGAACTTATTAGGATAGTGTATTCATGCAAACAAATGAATGAGCCGATCGCTTATAATTCGGCCGACATGTCCTCACGCATAGCTTCCTTAAGCAACCTTACTACTCCCATGCTTCAGCAGAGGCCACAAGTTATCCAGGATCTCATTTACAAATACAGCAACTTTGTTTTGGATACTGGACAGCCTTTAATGCACATATACTCATCTAAGGTAATCTATGCTGCAGTGCTATTAAATGCCGCGGTATACATATATATTTTACATATTAAATATATTTCAATTTATTCTTATGTGACGCATCTTTATACACTAATATTGGTTATTAGTAAAGCGCATAGTTATAAATATTACCGCAAGAATACTACTATAATGCGTAAGGATTGAGTCTTTTTAAGGCGGCATGGATTTATTTTACAATTGTTAACATTTTATAAACCGAAATTTACATATACAAATAATTAAAATACACACACAATTTATCTTCATTAGTTATATAATAATTTAATATATCATAATTATATTTTGATTAAAATAAGTGTTCTAAATATTAATTCAAATTTCAATACTATATGATTATTGAAATACAACTTCTATAAATGCACTATCATTGCTCACATTGCATATCAAAGAGGCTAGATAGCAAATGAGATTATTATATTGCACGCATCTTTTTATTTTACTTTGTAATCGCATTAATGTCCTCAAGACATGTTATTAATATTTCTAGATTTTTTATTTTTTCTATGGAACATTCTAATCAATTATAGTCTTTTTCAATTTACTCGTTCGACTCTTAACGCTCATTTCGTGGTTTGCGAAGGGTGGGAGTTTCACACTTACGTATTTATTCCTTATATATCATATACAATACGCCAATATTTCTTTGAGTTCCATTCTCAAATTAAATGCTCATGCATACCTCACGCCAGTTGTATTATTCCTTGTACATCCTACCTATAAGCTCCATCTTTCTTTTTGTTGGACGATCTTCAACTGAGCTACTAGATGAAGAAATGCTATATCACACCAACAATTGTCATACGATATCGAATACTACTCGACGTCACTTCCGGAGGCGCTGATATCTAGACGCACTAGAATTCCATGAAGAAGTGAGAACAAGACATCCAAGTGGTCTAATTGATAACCGTCTATAGGTCTGATGAATTAGGCGCCAAATATACACATCATTTTGAGGCAAGAATGATATTCGACGCGCATCCGAACTTCGCATATCCACTAAGAAGATTAGAAGACATAGACCATTTTGGAACCCGGAGCTTCCAAGGCCGGGGGTATGTCGCGGCCAAAACGGAACGCCAGCGGACAGCGGTTGTGATTGGCCATCCATTTTAGGCTGATTGACAATCAGCTGTCAAACTGTCAGACGCAAAATTAAAACTTGTGAACGGCACACCTATAACATCTATCTTGTAACACATTTTCTATAACTTGTAATTCGCTACATTATACGCATTCGCAAAATTCCCGTCGTTTTCATCGCTGCGCTAAACCCAAAGAGAAGATCACGCAAGCACTTCGTGTCGGCATCGACAACATGTATATTCCATTATGATGTTATCAATGAGTATATGTAATGAGCTTAAAATTGGATCTAACGAAATTGCCTTTATTCAGTGTATGAGTAACGTCGAATAACATTTTGATATTTTATTATAATTGATATTTTCAATATTATATAGCTTCGGAGGACTTAATTGATGAAAATATAAAACTTTTTATGTCACTGTTGTTATAGTATTTTCGAAAATCTTTTCATATATACGGTTTTATGTGATATTATTATCTTTATTCAGAAGAATCCTATTGAAACTCTTAACGAAATATATGTAATAGACCATTATGTAAGCGGTAGTAAGTTCTTTAATAATTTGTAACATAACTTAACTTACTATCATTTTTATATGCTTGGTGCTTCGCGTTTATATGTACAGTACACTAGATAAAAAGTCAGTATACCTTTATCTACCTTTCAGAGAAGTTCCATAAAATTGAAAGTATAGTTTTCCAGCTTACTGAATCATTTCTGCCAACGTGCTAAGAGGTTGTTTAAATTTAATATAAGGTCTGAATGATCAAAAAGGTCGCATAATAAAAATATCGTCTATAAAATTAGATGGATGAGATTTTTTCCTCAATCACCATAAAAAAAAAATTATCATTAAATTAAATGGCCCGTCCGCGCAATTGGAAGTGACCCTGACTTGATCTCCACGGGTCGCGGGTTCATTTTCCGCCGAGAACCAGAATTATCTAAGTATAATTTGTTGGTTGTTCGAGTCTGGGTATATCTTTGTATTTAAAATTATATACGTGTATATCTATCTGCTGTCTGTCAGCCAATAGAGCGAGCCATAACATAAGTATTAAGTTATATTTATTTATTTATACAGTACAGTACAGTGAAGTACAGAAGAACGGTACCATCTACCCTTTCTCCCACTATTACTCTTCCTAATTGAAAAATTGCTGAAAAAATTTAGCTTACTGATCACGTGAGCATACTTAGTTTAAGTATTTTTTATAAATTGTTTCTCCGGATTGACATAGACTGATATGTTTTCAAACTTACTTCAATATCGTTAAGTCCAAATTTAATGGACGTGAACTGTTAAATACAAGAAACATGCGTGACAACATTAATTTATCGTTACGTCACTTTCCGTCAGCGCGAAGCACTAAGGCCCCAAACTCATTAATGGCGACGTAAAAAGTTGTCTGCTTATGTCCCTTGAGGATGACTCATCGGTAAAAGTATAAAGTAATGTAATTTTATTTATTGTACATTTTTATAATTGAAAATGAAATCATAGTTATAATGTCAAAAGGCTAACCCTAACGAATTTAAGTAGTTAATGTGTCAGAAAAAGATTATTACCTTAAGATAAGATGGTAAGAATCTCAGTGGCAGTGAAATAATAGAAAGAAGGACCAATCGACATTAAAACATTCAGTGCGCTTAGTGCGAGTTTTTTTTTTCAGTTCATACGACAAATTGTATAACGCTGCAACAGCGACATCTAGTGGCCGCTGTCCCAGCCCCATACAAATTGGCGTTACGTTAACGCGATCGAGTAAGTTAAAGAAGTGACTGGCTTTTCTCTAAGGACGTCCTACGAAATCTTTATAACCTCACTAGGTGGCTAAACAATTTTAAAACAATCTCAGCTTGACGTCTACCTATATGGAGTGTAATCGCAAAAAAAACCAATCCTTATTTTAAACACCCATAAGTCTAATTATTGGTTAAGTTTTACGTTAATTTTAAATTTAATTCACTGTGCTTATATTTATTTCTTTTTTCATTTAAGACTGGTTGGCTGAAAGAGATTCCGATTCCGGAATAAGCCCGCTTTTGCAAATTATGTTGTTTTTTATTTTTATTTTCATTTTTATTAATACAATAAAGAGATTACAAACAAACGAACAAGTCTATGGCAAGGAGGAAAAAAAGTGGTATGTGGTGGTGGTAATAATAAAAATATGATCTGTGGATGAATGATTTAAAACCATCACATTCAATAAAGCTATTTTGTAACTGAATTCTTGTTTTACCATACATTTCTTTTATTTGAAAGTAAACGGTTCAATATTAGCAATGTCACCACGCTGAAAACTTTTAGGGCTGGGATATACGATTGGGACGCGTTTATGCGGCAAGTTAAACCATTTATCATTTTAAATCATAAGCGACATGACATCGAACATAACCCAAATGATGCTACATTGGTTGTTTTAATCGATGCCGAGTGTTACACTGTACATAAACACTTGTGATAAATAGTTCATAAGATCATAATGGATGAAAGATTTTATATTTTAAGCAATAGAAGTAGTGTTAGTTTAACTTGACAACTAGACAAGTTAACAGCGTAATTTCGTAGTTCAATAATTGAATGGTTCACCGGCGTATGTAAGAATTTAAAGGCATTAATTATAATAATGCTTGTGTCATAAAATTTATAATAATTAACATTTTATTAATTCATCAATTAGTTTTAATATTTTTTTAACAATACACCATTGATAAAATGATCAATTATGTGTTATTGAATGCCTTATGAAAATATTAAAGGTACAAAGTTAAAATGATGTAATTGTTTTGATGAAGTTCTACAGCCATTAGAGCTAATATATCGAGAGCTCTTTGAATCTGAACTGAAAAGTGAAAGAAGTTTCTTTATGACTGCTGCATAAATCAGACAGATTGAAAATCTATAGTAAGTTTACACAGCCTTTGATATGTGCTATATAGTTATACTTATATATAGAACAACACAATGCAATGCAACAAATGCAATTTTTTCAAGAAAGTTTTATCTCTATTTTCCTTACAAAAAATATAATTTTTTTCGTGAAATTTCTTAATATGTCATAAATTGGCCCCACGATTACTTACAAGGTTCTATCAATCAGCTGATACAAACAAAGTCTGGCGCGATGTTCCCTTGGGAATAAAGCATCTGTATAATGAAGTAAACAAATGGTATTTAAATATCCCATATAACTATAAAATTCTAATATGTGTTGCATTTTTAATTATCCAAAAATAAACAAGAAAGTTATATAATACTATAAAATATGCCTACTGAAAACGTCATATATTCGAGGTCATGTGAAAAAAGTAGAAGTTAAATGAATATTTTTTTTTACATATTTTGTTTTTTATTTTTCCAAATTTGGCCATTAAATGAGTAAATATTAAATATTCACTGTTACAGTTGACCCGTTAAACGCCGTTAGGACTAGAAGTATAAGGAAGAAGAAACCACTTTTAACACCCAAATTGACATTATATTCCAAAAAAAATTTTTTAATGTTGTGGTATATATCTCTTATTATATCTCCATCATTTTGTATATTACTATTCACCTTTTTTAATTTTATCGAAAATGTTTAACTGTAAACTTCTCTACTCTGATTTAAAAGCAGGTCTTTTTGGAATAAATAACAAAGTATCTATCACTTCATTATGTACTATCTAGTATCTAGACGAAATAAACACAACCAATAAATATTTTGTCTCAGTTCCTTTAGGTTATTTATAGCATATCATTACTATAAGTGAAATTTTCTGGACTTTTTCCCTCAATAATCTTTAATTATGTCAAATATCATAGTTATAGACTATATTTAATAAGAAGTATTGGTTACTAATTCTAATTAATAATAGCAATTTATCACAGTTTTCACAGTGAAGGTGAAAAGTGAATATGGTGAGGAACATGAGGAAACCTGCATATCTTTAGAGAATTCTGGGATTGTGTCTAACATACCAATCTGCATGGAACAGAGGAAATTGTAGAGAGAAGTCCTAATAGGAGGTTGTTACTTAACTGTACGTTTTATTGTGAAGTTGTATGTATTTCGGCCTTAACTGCCTATAATTTTGGATATTTTAGTGTCGTGGACTTCAGGTTTTTATATGACGGACAAAGACGAAAGCTTCTTGGATTTGTTCAGAGCATAAGAAAAAAATGTCCTTGTTTATTATATAATATGTTAATTTATAGTTCATTAAATACTTTTTCTTTAATTAAAATAAAAAATTAAATTAAATAAAGCCATAATTTTACTTTTACTTTTAGACTTATGCGAAAAACAGAGGCCCCGAGCTCATTAAATGCTGACACAAAAAGTTGTCTGGCACGATGTCCCCGGAGCATGTGGCATCAGAAAACAAATAATGAAATGTATTTGTAACATCCGTTAACTTGATCTCGTATTTTAATAAAAAAAAAGCTTTTAAGGTAATTGTAATAAATATTTACTTTAGTTTTCTTTTCATGGATCATATCGTGATATATTTTGACGAAATTTATAATCTAATGCTGTAGCACTGATCAGTAGATCAGCTCGTAATTAAGCTGTATCAATTTGCTATATGACCGTTGGTTTTGAGGATTTTAGATAGTCACCTATGAGGTCTTACTAGGAATTATTTAGCTTTCAAGGTGTTAAGCTGTAAAATGATTTACCAGTATCAATCCGCAAATCTCTTTCCCTTTTGACATTTAAGTTACAGAATAGAAAATATTTGTCTAAAGTAATTATATATTAGTAGAATCGTTATTCATCTACTTATTTAACAAAAAATATTTTATAAAAATAGTTTAATTAGTAGTGCAAATATTAGTTATATAGTTTTTCGTTTCCCAACACTTTTGTATCGATTCGATAAAATCGGTTTTCATTTTGAATTGAGAGCAAAAATTGATGTGCATATGCCATACCAGATTGTGATCATTCGAAATTATTTTAAGAATATGGATAAAATCCATTTGAGTGAACAAAATACACACAAAAGCAGCAGCAATTTATATCCTTAAGCCGCTTAATAATTTTCGAGCTAAATCGAGCGAATACATAAAGGAAATGTTAGTTTTCCATTGAGGTATATTGAAGGGACTGAGTACGCACAATTGACCTACCTCCATCAGCGATTTTGTTTTATTATTTTACCCAAAAACATAAATAAGGGGTTTATTGCAATACTCGTTTACCGCCCCCTTGCCTTTCTGTTTTCTCATAAACAAACTAGCGACCCACCCTAGCTTTGCACGGGTAGAATAACATTTCCTTTAAGCCTTGAATGAATTTTTCGTTTGAAGTAATTTTCGCGGGCGTTATTTTTTGGTTGCGGTTACTTTAAACTATACCAAGATGTTTGGATAAAAGTATCGAGAAAATAATAATATTGGTCAAAATATCAAAGTTTATTGAAACAATGATTTGTGTGTATATCAAGAATAGTTGTTTTGGAAGGATAAATGTCTAACAAAAACATACGATTTGGAATTTAATTTTAAAGTAAAAAATTAAACAGTCTTAATCTGCAACAGATTGTTACATATATTTTCTTATTAATTTCATAGACTATAGATGAGTTAACACATTTATAATTTAATTTTTGAAGCATATTTTCATGAAATTCTTACCTGTTCAATAATAACACGCTTTCTCTTTGTATTTGGCTAATAGAGTAAAAAATAGTTTGTGTAAATACCAGCTCAATAAACATTCGGAATTGTGACCAATTACGGAATATTTGACGCAACTCTATTTTTCATTAACGGGAAACATGATTATCAAAGGTTAATTATGTACATAATATAAAACCTTTATTATAGTTCTGTTATTTTAGGATGGATTCTTTGTAAGCAATATGCCTAGGGGCAATTCGCAATTAATTCAGGAACAACATTGTAACATTAACAAAATTATCTTTCAATATCCTAACGCGTTGTATATAATACACATAAATTACAATAATTGACCAATTTAATTACACACTGTAAGGAGTTAATTCAATGTTTACTCTTATTTCTGGAAGATGAGTAGTGAATACATATTGTTATATTCATCTTAAACTTGCATAATTTTAATTTAATAAAAACCTTTTATTGACGATAATTAACATTACAAAAAATCTCGTGTGGTATCCGTCTGAGTAGAATAGACCATCCTCATTTCTCACCAAGGTGTCCTAAAAGCTGACCCGCCGTGTGGTATCGGGCTGAGTAGAAAAGATCACCCACATTTCTTACCGAGGTGTCGTAAAAAGCGACTATGGTAATTTGTCATCAGGCAGGCGGCTGGTTATAAAATAATTAACTAAAACATGTGACAACATGCTTAAAACATGTGCCGACCCCAGTAAGAGTGAGATAAGACATAACATTACAAAAAGAGAAATAGATAAATTATTTCATCCGTACAGGCGTGATCGCCAAGGGATATAGAGATTTAATTTCATCTATTTTTTTTTTAAAGAATACTAACAATTTGGGTTACAAATTAATAATTAAACTTGATAACCCTTCCAGCTAAGCGAAATGCTTGTGTTAGGAGTGGGGTCACGTCGGTAGTATAATGGCCGGGGTCCGAACCAACGACCTCTAGATTGCAACTCCGTTACTCTAACCATTCCGCTACCGCCGCTTCCTTCAATTGTTAGTTTCAGTTGTTTATAGACTCAAGTACAGTCAAAAATCGTGGTGAAACCTGCATAGGTTTCAAAAAAGTAGTACGAAGGCGCAGTTAGTATTATTTTGATATGCTATTCGATTTTTACATCCAAAAAAGGATAAAGTTTTTAACAGTACAACACAGTTATACTTGTTAAATTAAGCATTATATTCGTATAGCAGTATATTTCTACATAAATAGTATATGCTGATAGTATTTTTAGTACGCATTTGATACGAAAGATATTTATTAAATTTTGTTAAAATGTGGCGTTTATATTAATAACTAATATTATAAATGCAAAGGTCTGTCTTTCCCCCGATGACGCCGAAATGTTTTTAAAACATATTAGCAAAATTGACTGTATTATAAAGCCCAGATTGTATTATACTTATGTTTATACATTTATACCTATAGCAGTTAGGTTCCTATGTAAAAAAGTTGTTAAAAGGAATATTAATGTAGATAAGTATGATTGAGGCAGGGAAAATAGTAGAATAGGACTTCATTAGGAAGATTCAGACTATTTGTTGGGTCGATTAATATTCTACCTTACACACGGTCACTAAAAACTCTTATTTAAAAAATAATGAACGAATGAACTGAATATACATTTATATTTTTTATACAAAACAGATTTTACAGAAGTAATAATAAAATTATTTTGTTGTAATCTGCTAAATGTAAAGTGGAACAAAATGTGGAGTGGACAATCCGTTTCGAAAACCGATTGTCTACTCTACATTTAGCATTATATATACAGCAAAATAATTTTATTATTACTTTTGTATTATGGATTTCCACAAAGTAAAGCCTAATTCCATAAATGATTTAAAACAGATTGTGCTATAAGAAAATATAAGAAAATCTGTAACTATTCTGCCGCTCTCTTTGCCTACTGCGTTTTGGATTCATGCAAAGTGATTATTAATGTTTCTTATAGTTAATAGTAATAGTGGTCATCATCAATCAAGCGTCTTTTGGGTAAGGTAAGCATTTTCTGGAGCAGGTTTTGTGCTTTCTTAGTTTCATATGCTTCATCCATAGATTCAGCTTGACAGCTGATTTGATAACGAAGAAGCGATTCTGCTAAGTAATCTTAGTTTATTGAGATCTTCTTATTAACAATGGATTATAGGAACACAGAATGTAATACAAAAACGACCTTGATAAATTGTCCATTTGAAAGATTTGGTAAAAAAAATCTCATGTAATTTATTCCACAACAGCTGATTAATGTTTGATACTAAATTTATTTTTTCAATTATAAATTATTTACTAACGCTATTTTATCTAAAACCTTTTACGAGATACTCTTTTCTAAAAGATTTTTTCGAGGCATAGACTTTTCATCAGTAAAACAATAAATGAATTGAATTAAATTCAGTGTATTTTTTTATGACTATTTATTTATTTTCAAGTTAACGCACTGGTTTGTTTATTATAAAAATATGCTAGATAGAGCTGATTTACTACCAACGCATCGACGGTTAGTTAGGATTTTAAAAAACATACTCGTACGACCTTCAGCATTAAAAACTATAGCAAAAATAAATAACTACTCACAAATGAAAGTTATCGAGAATGTTATTTCTGCTCTGGTTAATTTTTTTTCTAAAACAAATCAGATATTTCCGCAATTGTAATATATAAAATATAAATAAATATATGGGGCACTTACACGCACGTCCCCAAAGTAACTTATTACTTGTGTTATGGTAGACAGAAAACTGGTGAATAAATACTTATATATTTTTTAAATACATACTTAAATACAAATATACACCCAGGGTCAAAGGCCAACAAATTCATTTATAGAAAATATTGACCCTCGGCGGGAATCGAACCCGCGACCCGCGGAGTTGAAGGCAGGATTACTACCCAGTGCGCCAACGAGCTCAGTCATAATTTAATTTAATTAAATTCAATACAATTTAATTCTGGTAAGTTGTTCACTATCGAGGTTGACCGTGTGTTGCTATGCTGATGCGGTCCCCGCTGCGGGTTGTCACAGCTAATTTGCACACAATTGTTCATCCCCGAGTGAAAGTACAGAAATAAGAAGAGAAATGTACCCGAGAGTTTATGTTACTCACTAATTGGCCTCGTGATTCTGTATTCCAGTGCCTTAAACAAAAAAAAAAACTATAGTTCAATCGATACTAATTCAATGTTCATGATAATATTGATTTAGAATTAATTACGTATATCTATTTTACAAAAGTAATGAGAATATTATTTTGCTATAATCCGCGATAAAAGAAAATATATGTTATGCTATATGTAGAGTGTACTATTCGTTCTCATAGGTGATACATGCAGAATTTGTAAGAACTCGTGCACTACCCGACACCGATGACACAACAATACACAAGCACTGCACACATTCACCACCACAATCTCAACAATTGTTTCGCCCCGTAACCGAAGCATCGTCAGGAGATAGACTCCACGGCATTGGCTTTGCGATTTTGTCGTGGAGTGCTTGTGTATTGTTGTGTCATCGGTGTCGGGTAGAGCATGATTTTTTACAAATTCTGCATGTATCAGGTATGAGAACGAATAGTACACTCTACATTTAGCATTACATATATTTTCTTTTATCGAGGATTACAGCAAAATAATATTCTCATTACTTTTGTATTATGGACCTAATGAATAATGAAAGTAACGCCTAATTCTATAAATAATAATAATAATAATAATAATAATAAGCCCCCTAAAATCCAACCACACGTCCGGATCGAACATCAGATCACGTAGGGGGCGGACACACGATTAGAAATTACTGGCGTGGCAAACGTGGCAATGGTAACCCATTGAATATGGAGACTAGATTACGTAAGAAACTGAGAGGGTCGCTACCCGAGGGCAATCGTCGGGGCACACCTGGAGCTGACGCTGGGTGTTTCAGCATACGAACCGTCAGTGGTGAGGAGTTGAGCAGGCGGGCTCCCACCGGGGGTTTTCAACCCGAAGATATTACAGCCGATAGTTCACAAATACACACAAACAGTAGATGCAATAGCCCAAGTGAGCCATACAGTCCAAGTACCTCATCGTATAATCCTTCGGTACAATCATCACTATCATCTCCGGACTGTGATGGACGTACACCAACACCAGTTTTGGATGTTGCGCAGGGGGCAAACGCCATTTTACCCGCGTCCACCAAAGCTGGTAAACCAAGAGGGCGTATGAAATGGAGTAAAGATGTTAACCTATTTATCATGCGCGCTTACTACTACACCACTAAGTTAGAAATAGACATGACAATGTACAGGAAAAAGCTGCACCAACAATTCTCAATTAAATATCCCGATGTGAAAGTAACAGAACAAAGGATCTCAGATCAGAGAAGAACAATAGAAAGAAACAAGATGTTATCCGAAAGCATACTGAACAGATTGAAAGAAGAAGTAAGAACACAATTACAACAAGAAGAGCAAGAAAGAAGTAGTGATCATATCACAGAACACATAAATCACACACAATTACAACACTTACATGCCTCATTTAGACAAATACCTAGCTCCTCTCACCCAAACACCCAAGATTTACAAATTCCATTCACTTTATCTAGTGAAAACAATCTACAAGTCTCAAATATATCCACACAAACAGAAACAATAACACAACTATTAGAGAATGAAATTGAAACCTTGGTAAGCATACATCAACCAAACGTAGATCTGCAAAACATAACTGACAAATTCCACATAACTGTTACACTATACGCAGGTATGGACCCCACAGCTCGACCTAAATTACCGAAACTCAGATATAGCTATAAATTGTCTCAACTTACAAATCTCTTTAACGAAAATATACTTAAAGAATATATCTCTACAGACATGAAACTTATAGATATACATACATTGATATACTGCACTGCACTTACAATAACAGAAGAACTAAACTATAAAGTCACTGAAAACTTAAGAAACATACGAAAGAAAGATGAAAACAAACCAGCCTGGCAATATAGAATAGAAAAGGATATAGAGAAGCTGAGAGCAGATATAGGTAAACTCACTCAATACATCAGAAATAATAGATCGACAAAAATAGTCAAAAGAGTACAATATTTGCTAAGAACCGTAACCGTACACACAAGGCACGAAAAAAACAATTGTAATCCGGAAGAGGTTTTGGACACGTTAAAACAAAAATTAGCACTTAAATCTCACAGACTGAGAAGGTACAAGAAAACACAAGAAAGGAAGAATCAAAATAAAATATTTATCAACAATGAAAAACAATTTTACAGAAACTTACAGAAGCCAACTGAATCAATACAGAACAATAATATAGAAATACCAACACGAGAACAAATGCAAGAATACTGGTCTCAAATATGGGAAGAGCAGGTGTTACATAACAATCAAGCCGATTGGATAGGAGAAGAAGAGCAAAGGTGGAATGGCATAGAGAGTATGAAATTTACAGAAGTATCAGAAGAAGAAATTAAACAAATTACAACAAGGTTACACAACTGGAAATCACCGGGTATAGATTAAATTCATAACTTTGGGTATAAAAAACTCACTATTCTCCACAATTTACTGGCAAAAAATATTTCAGAAATCATACTAGGACAACAGAACATCCCGGAATTCATTGCTACTGGAATAACATATATGCTGCCCAAACATAATTATTCTAATCAACCATCTCGATATCGACCAATTACATGCTTACCAACTATATATAAAATAATCACAAGTATTATTGCACAAAGAATCAATATACACGCCGAAAACAATAATATACTGAGTGAAGAACAAAAAGGCTGTAGGCGGGGTCATATGGGATGCAGGGAACAACTTATCATCGATTCCACTATAATGAAACATGCTATGACAAAAAACAGGAACTTACACTGCACATACATTGATTTTAGGAAAGCCTTTGACAGTATACCACATTCTTGGTTATTACAGATCCTGGATATTTACAAAATAGACGATACATCAAAAAAATTTCTGAAAAATATAATGACACATTGGAAAACTACACTACATATACACAGCACACACAACAGTTTAACGACTCGAGAAATAGCTATTAGGAGAGGAATCTACCAAGGTGATTCCCCGAGTCCCTTATGGTTTTGCCTTGCTTTGAACCCACTCTCTTATCGACTGCAAAGATGTCAAGGCGGGTACCATCTTAAATATGACAGTAATGAAACAATAATATCTCATTTAATATATATGGATGATATTAAATTATATGCAAGAAATGAAAAAGAGATGAAAGCATTGATAAAAACTACCACTGATTTTAGTAAAGATATACAAATGCAGTTTGGATTAGAGAAATGTAGAACTGTTCATATAATTAAGGGCAATATTAAACCCGGTAATTATACACTCAATGAAACTGACACAATAATAGCAATGGAAACCACAGACTTATATAAATACCTAGGATTTCAACAACTTAAAGGATTAAATCATACCTCAATCAAAGAAACACTGACTGCTGAATACAAAAAAAGAATTAACGCCATTTGCAAGACTCATCTTTCCGGTAAAAATCTGATAAAGGCTATAAACACGTATGCGATTCCGATCCTTACATACTCATTTGGTGTAATAAAATGGACTAATACAGACATAGAGCGAATAGAACGATCAATCCGTACTACTCTCACTAAACACAACAAATTGCACCCTAAATCTGCGATAGAAAGACTCACTCTCAAACGGCAGGACGGAGGCAGGGGTCTTATAGATCTAAGAGATCTATGGGAAAAGCAAATTTTTGGCTTAAGCAAATTCTTTCTTACTAAATCACAATCAAGTAGCCTGCATAAAGCTATAGTTCAAAACGATATCAAATGTACTCCGTTTAACATAAGCGTACAACTTAACCTGGACCAACAAACAAATATTGATTTACAAAAAACTAAATTAGATAACTGGAAGAAAAAAGTTATGCACGGAAGACATCCCAACGATCTGCTTCAACCTCACATAGATGCAAAAGCCTCAAATATGTGGCTTAAAACTGGCAGCCTATTCCCTGAAACTGAAGGCTTTATTATCGCAATACAGGACCAAGTCATAAACACCAAAAATTACAGAAAATATATACTTAGAGATCCTACAGTAACGGATGATAAATGTCGCAGATGCCACACACAATCAGAAACCATACAACACATAACAGGAGCATGTACAACCCTTACACAAACAGACTATACGCACAGACACAACCAACTTGCACATATTATACACCAAAAACTAGCTCATAAACACAAACTTATACCAGACATTAACACTCCTTATTACAAATACTCACCTCATTGTGTGCTAGAAAATGGTTCACACAAACTCTACTTCGATCGAGCCATTCTCACTGATAAAACCATACATTTCAATAGACCAGATATAACCCTACAAGACAAACTAAATAAAATAACTTATCTAATAGACATAGCCGTCCCTAACACCCATAATATTCAGAAAACAATAGCAGAAAAACTAAGTAAATATGCAGACTTAAGAGAAGAAATCATTCGAATCTGGAAACAAGAAAAAGTATATATACTCCCCATAGTCATTTCTTCCACTGGGATAGTTCCAAAAAGCATACATCAATATCTCCAAATAATAAACATGAAACAAAATACAATAAATATTTTACAGAAAGCCGCCATCCTCAATACTTGCCGAATAGTCAGAAAATTCCTGCAGTTAGAATAATAAATAAAACACCACACAACAACCTGCAACTACTTGGCGCAAGCCCGTTTTTGCAGTTAAAACCAGCAAAAGCTGAGAAAAAGAGGATGAACCGTAAAAATAATAATAATCTTTATTTATATCAAATGTTTACATAATTTATTGACCCTGACCCCCAAACTAGATTAAACTGTATTTCAGAAATGATATCTATTTTATTTATTTAATTTACGATAGGTACATATATATTTTTTATTTATAAACTAAGGTTATAAAATGAGGAATCCTTGACATAATAGCTTCAAAAATCAATAATAATATCACAAAAATATTATAAACTCTCTGGCTGTATGCTCTATGCATCAGGAGATACAGCCAGTAAATGATAGTAATAAAGCCAAAAAATGTTTAAGAAGTGTATAAATCACGAATTACTTTTGGTAAAAATTAATATATAAAACATAACAAGACGAAAAACTTTTGTAATCAGATCAAAATTCGCAAGTTTGTTTAATTTATACACAATATTCACATATTAGTACAAAAGCCAATATTTATCTATCGGAAAGCTTTCCTAACTTCGTCTGATGAAAAACAACTTATTAGAAGTTAGACATCATAATGTCTAACTTCTCGTTAAGCCGACATCTGGATTGAGCAATAATTCGTTACAATGCGGATTATCAGGTTTTGTTTTCATGTATTCAAAATTGTAGGAAATAGTACTATACATTAGCAAACAGTCCTGTCTTTGTCCAGAAATAGAGCATAATATGCTGCCCACGAATGATTTCATTTTTCCATATCTTAGTTCTAATATTGCGGTAACTTCTACGATATTAATTTTTATAACATCGTGTAAGGAATCATATTGTGAAGCATAAAATGTTCAAGGTAACTGATGTATTTAAGTTGATAAGGATTGGTGTTGTATCTGTTCTAATGAACAGATACAACACCAATCCTTGAATGAAATAAAATAATGTAATGAAATAAATAATGTAATAAAAGTCGAGCAGAGTAACGACTCAGCCACGTATACTGTATCAAAAAACATCAAATAATGTTGTGCGGCGTCTTATATTGAATACCTTCCCACTCTTAGTGGTAGGGAGCGACAACATGGTGGGCGGCGCGGTTTCCGTTTCATTTTGGTGGTACTTGGTGCTACAGAAGTATATGAGGTGGCTTGCCTCTGGCTGACAGTTATCGCACTCATCTGTAATGGATGGTTAGGCTTGGCTGACTGGCTGGCTTGGCTGGCTGGCTGGCTTGGCTTAGACTTAGTTGGTTTGGCATACGGCGTCGTAACAATTGTCGTCAAATTTCGGCCAATTTATAGAAAACCTAAACAAATTATACAACTAAACGTTTCTTAAATATCACTCGGTTTCTTTAATAGATAATTAAAGAAACTGCATTAAAATACAGATTTTATCACAAATAGACAGATAGACCGGCAGCTGTTCGCAGCTAAGGGCTTTCTTTCATAGCATGGAGCGATTATTATCCTATACTAACAGTATGGTTCTTCAATCAGGAATACCTTATCTTTAACTGCAAAGAATAATTTTATGATGTACAATCTAATAACGTAAGATATTTAAATTGTTAGAGTGTGCCGAGTTTTTTTTCCGTATTCCCGTATAATCAAGGCAAAGAACAAGCGTAACCATTAAGCCATAGATTTTACAGCTGTACCTAATCGTTTTGGCTAAACTTTCAAATAAAGCCAATTACATCACCAGCTGTGATTTATAGACAGTCGTAAATTTAAATAAAGGGTATTTTACACGATAAAAGTATCAATATTAATACCCAGTGGAAGTGGAATAGGCTTTAAATCACTCCACACACCGAAATGGGATAATAGGTTTGGGAAACTGATAGACTGTAATAGTTTTACGATAGTTTTCGATTTAGGAATGAATATCCTATAACACCCGCTACAATAAGAGGAATCGTGAATTCGGCTCCATACATTTTTATTCTTTCTATTTCATTTGTCAAGGAAATAGATCATGGCCGATTTCTAATTTAAGCCGCTTTGACCGGGTAGCCTGATTTCACTTTTTGAATAGAAAAATTGCTTGAAAGGAAACGTACGGTTTCGTTTGTTATTAAGAAGAAATTATTAGTAAGAGTTTATAAGAAAAAATAAAATATATAAATTTCAGTGGAATTATTTTCGTGTTATTTACGTAGTTGTTATTATTTATTAATATATATTCATTAAAACAATTATATTGTAAAATTATTAATGAGATACATTAAATTATTATTAAAATAAAAATTTTGATTAAAAATATAGAATTAACTTTACGTTAAATCTATATTTGTATAAAGTAGAAATAATAGCTTTTATCCAAACAAGAGATTTATGTTTTTAAATCATAGGTTTTATGCACTATTATTTAGTTGCTATGCTGCATGACGTTCTATTAAAGCTATTCACAACGTGAATATAACGACGTCAAGTCAGTAAGAAAGTTCATTTTAGGCTATTCCATATTAGTTTATGATGTTAAATGAGAGGCTTCAAATAAAAGAACTTTCTGTAACTACTGAGCCGATGTATATATGATCTTATTATTTTATTACGATTAAACAACACACACATAATCATAATCAATTAAATCGATCTCAAAGCCAAAGAGCGATAAGGTCAAATCAGTCGGTAAAAGGACTTTAGAAATTGGTGTTATTCATATGAAAGAAAAAAAGAAAAGTGGATAGACCTAAAAAGGGTAGCGTGGCACCGCTGGTTCCATGCGGCATTAGATCGTGTTTTGCGAAGATCCCGTAAAGATACCTATGTCCTGTAGAGGATGTCCATCGATTGGAGAAGAAGAAGAAATTATGAAAGAAAGTCACAAATTATTATGTATTAGGCATAAGTGATATATAATTATATTACATTATACATAGTTTTTATACGTATTATTAAGCATTAAAAAAACCTGCGGTTTTTGCAATTCACCTTACAAAAGTAGAAAATTCGTTGTGTACGGTTCTATACAAAAATTCTAACTTTGAAATTATTTCAGTTAATTATTCAAAGGACGCTTTTACACAAAAATATTTTACTTTACAAAACTATTTGACTGATTTAAATATATTGACTTAATTATACTCCGAACTCTCACAAGAAAGCAATGACAAAATGTTTCAATTCGACATTCTTAAAATAGCAATTACCGAGTTTCCTTCAGAATCGAAGATTCAGAAGCACATTTGTTACAAGTAAGTGTAATAAGAATATTTGGATTTGAATGAACTAAATCTGTACAGTTTGTAATTAATTAATAATAAATAAAAGAGTATTAAAACTAAAAGAAATTTAAAACAACTTCCAGGCAGCTATTAATACGTTGTACGTTCCCAAACGCGATTAACACTGAAGTTTGCATAAACGCAAGCAAAATTTAAATTGCGAGGTGTGTGTGTCGCATACATAATAATTGAATCTGCTCTTTTTCAGTTTCCGCAAAAGTTTTCCCTCAAAGGAGAAACTTTCTTTTTTTTTTTCTTTATATCTTGTGTTTATTTCGAGAATAATTTGTATAGAAGAATCTTTTGTAAACAGATACATTGTTCGCAGGAAATGTACATAAATGAACTAAGAGCTAATTTTATGGTCTAATGTGGAAGAATTGTTTTCTTCTATGAAATAGACCACTGACACTTTTTGTTCTAAATTATATTTTCTAGTTTTAACGCTTCTACAGTAGATAAGTATGCTTTTTAAGGTCTATGACTATAAGATTATGATTATTGATAAATAGTAAATTATAGAAATAAGCAATAACAAATATTTTGTATATGAAAGTTTATATATTTCACATTTATTTTTCTTTTATTTTTATTAATTAAGTGTATAATTCCTTATATGTGTTGTGTCCTTGTGTTGATTAAGCGGGTACGCCGTCAACGGGTAACAAACGTACATCCATACTCACAAACTTTCGCACTAAGATAGGATAGAATTATTATTGATAATTTATGATTTATACAATACATACATTTATACAATACAGTAAAAAAAGTTATTCTTATTCGAATCAGTCTGTAAAAGATTGCGTGTCTATAAAAATAGTAAAGCGAAATTACGATTGTTTCAAGCGTCAAGAATCAATTAAGAGCACCTTATCTAGGGTTTCTTTAGAGCGCTTCGATATTACGAGTAAGTCATAAGTCGTTCAGCAGTCACGCAACGGACTGACAATTTGGCATTAAGCGATTCCATTCTCAACCTGTTATTGAATTAACAATATTCATTGCAAGTTATCTCTATTATAGACTGGCCCATTGGCGCAGTGAGTAGTGATCCTGCCTTCAGCTCCGAGGGTCACGGGTTCGATTACCGCCGAGGGTCAACATTTTTTATAATTTGCTGGTTCTTTGAATAAGCCGTATGGTGTCTGGCTGAGTAGAATAGACCACCCTCATTTCTTACCGAGGTGTCGTAAAAGGCGACTAGGGCAAGTTGACATTAGGCAGGCGGCTGCTAGTAAAATACATAGCCATATGTATTTACATGAGTAACAACATGTTTATAACATGTTGTGCCGAACCCACGACGAGTGGGATAAGGGTAGGAGGATGACGATATAATACTTTTAAATTTATTTAAATATTTGAACAAAAGTTTAAGAACCTAAATCTTGTAGAAATAAATATTTTTCACTCAGTACAGCGAAGTATTAATTAACTAATTTGGTTTTTATATAAATATTTTTAAATATCTGATACCGCCCAAAAGCAAATACCAATATTAAAAGATACTCTAACATCTCAGCTGATCAAGCGTCCTCTACTTTCTAACTCACCCTTTTTCCCAGTTATTTCCCTAATTCCTAGTTTTTAAACCACAACTGGATAACTAGTATATAATAGAAGTGGTATTTAGTCTGCAACAAATCATCATAATTTAGATGACATGTAAAGACTTTGACTTATTATTAATAAGAATTAATAATGGGAATAAACCTAACATACATCTTTTAAATAATAATAATAACGTGAATAGGCTTAAAAAATTTAGGAGATAGATACACCATCATAATTCAATAACACACACTTAATATTACAAAAGTATATCGAAACAAATACGTCTACAGTAAAGACAAAAGCAATTTGTAGAAAGTAAAATTATTAACGAAAGAAAAACTAATTTAAAGCGAAACTTTACAAGAGTCCTTGGCAGTTTCCGAAGCAATTTAGCGGCTAGTGCTACATGTTTTAATATTCGAGTAGCATGCGCTAAGTGGCTAGCAGTTTCAAAGTTTTGTAATTAAATAAACTCCATATTTTTGTCATAATAACTATGAGTGGCTTGAATGAACTATTACAACTGGACTCAGTCAAGCACGCGAGGCTACCATATCAAATCAGTTTATTCAGAAGAGATCAGAGCTTGATGATATAGGCTCTGAATCTACAGCTAGTATAACATTTTTATAAAGATATGCCATGCCAATACCTTATTAAAGTCGCTGGAAGATGAATTATTTTTGTAATATTTACGTATAGTTGATTTGGTTTAAACTCTAATCATAAATATAATTACATGTCATTTCAAGCATTCCATAATCTATAAGTTGACATTTCATAATTTCATATTATTTCTATCATAAAATATTAACAATATCATGCAGATTTCCACAAACCAAAAATCTTCTTTTTGCTTAAACGTTTTCTGTCTTCGAGAATAACTTTTAAATAACGGAAATCATCAGACTCCTTTAGTTTTGGCCCCTGGCTCTGGCCAGGGGCCAAAACCAAAGGATTACATTAATTATTAAGGATTACATTAATTACATTATTATAATTAATAACATTAATTATCTCTGGATAATTAATGTTGCAAGCTTTTATGGCAAACTATAGTATATATTTATTTTGATAAATACAAAACAATAAATAATGATCGCGAAAATTATAAGTAAATTTCTTATACTATAACTATGTCTGCTGAAATTGTTTACACAGTCGCCATATACCGTGAGTTTGACGGTGAAATATGCAATATAACATCATCATCCTCCTACCCTTATCCCACTCTAAGTGGGGTGCGCACAATATGTTATCACATGATTTGGCTTTTTATTGTATGACTAGCCGCCTGCCTGACGTCAACTTAACTTAGTCGCTTTTTACGACACCTCGGTAAGAAATGAGGGTAGTCTATTATATTTAGCCGGATACCTTACGCTAAACGTGAGTAGCTTATCTATGTTGTTATATCTTATTAACTTTATTTCGTATTTTTATTTTATTAATAATGAATTTTATGATTATAATGGTGAAACATATCAAAAAATAAACAGATATTTTTTGTGAATGTGATGTAAATATATATACCTTTAATATGTTATTAACACAAAATAGATAAATTATTTACATACAATAAACTACCTATATAATATTATATAAAGGTAACGGAGGAGGTTTCTATTCGTCATAATGGAAGACCGTATTTTTATTTATTAAACGTAGGAGGGCTTGGACAATTGAGCCAATTGACTTTTAGAGGGAAATGTAAGCGTCCATTAGCCTGTTTCGAGCACTATTCGGATAATAGTGGTCCTGGGTTATTGTTTGAAATAACAATAGCACTTACGTGAGCTCTTATCTCGTCAGCCACGCCGTTTGTGCAGATATGACGCCGGTCCACCTGTGTCAGATGAAATATAGGTAATTCCACGGACCAATAAATGTCTTTATACTATGGCAGTACCTATTGGATATTTTGTGATAGAGAGCGTGAACGACTTTGAAAAAACCATGGGGTATTTTATGATCGCTTTCTGTTAATTTTGAAAAACCTTTATTACACTCATAATATATTACGTCTAATATCAATATTATAAGTTTAAGCCGAGTTTCTTTCTGCAACATTCCGCAACAGTTGCAGCTTCATTAATTAAATTGATCCTTGACGATTCAAAAGTGCTTGAAAGAGCTTATTTGAATAAAGATATTTTGATTTGATAAATGCAACGTCTGTCTTTCGATTAAGTTTTCAAGGCATCTGCTGGACCAATAATGATGAATTGTTGCGCAATTAAAAATACATAAAGAATAAAAAATTCCCGTTAGTCTTGTGGGTGTGGGGAAAACACACACAATAAGGGCACTTAAATGCGTAAGTTGGTGCGAAAAAAGTCGCGGATTCTACTAGTTATGATATAAAATATTCGTTTGTGTCTTGACTCTATGTTATATGTTTGCGCCCTAAAGTTTTATAGAAATGACAAATTGCCAACAATAAACGAACAACATATTTCGGATAATAGTGACCTGAGATATATTGGATAAGTTAAGCTTTTAGGCTATACAAATCTTTTCTACGGAACAAGTGCCAAAACCACAGATATCGAAATAATATCTAGGCCATTGTTGAACATGTTAAAACGACATCAATCTATTTTTCGAGAATAACATTTAGGAAGCGGAAATTGTCAGATTCGTTCAGTCTTGGATACCGGCCAACAATAATTAATGCCTAAAGATGTAGACATGCTTCTTCCACGTACACAAATCTTGCTTTCCACAATCGCCAGAAATATTATTTTTACACTCGTAATACTCGCGATCACTACCAGTGTACTTAGTGCGAGTTTTTTTCCTACTCGATCACGTTAGCTTAACGTCAATTTGTATGACGTTGAAAGAACGGTCACTAGATGTCGTTGTTGCATTAATAAATAATACGAGTTTTAATGCTACGATTTCATTTGTATGGTGTAGGACGTTCCGACGCATCGTGCAGGTCGTTCCAACGCATCGTGCAGGTAGTAACAACACCTCGTGCAGGCCATATTAACGCATCGTGCAGGTCGTACCAACACATCGTGCAGGTCATAACAACGCATTGTGCAGGTCGTACCAACACATCGTGGAGGTCAGACCAACGCGTCGAGCAGGTCGTACCAACACATTGTGCAGGTCGTGCCAACTCATCGTATAAGTCTCACCGACGTATCGTACAGATAGTTCCAATACAACGCGTAGCACCCGTGACTTCAATAGCGACCGCAAGAGATATGAGGCAAGAAATTAAGAATGATTAAAGGCAGACAAACCCTTTAAAAAGTTTTTAAAAGCGGTAGTAATTTGAGATTTTACCGCTTTCTGTACATACATATTAACAACTTTGCAAATGTAACAAAAATATATATTTTTTTAATTGTTAACCTTTTTAAAAATTGAAATGATTAAATATATAGTAATAAAATATAAAATTATTAAAAAGTGTTCCTTATAGTTTATATTGCAGGTTTATACGGGACAACGCTCTTAGAAAATGAGTTTATTCAATATCATCAAAGTCCAATATCCTACGACAGACAATTTAATAAAGGAGCACTTTATATAAATTGGTAACTGGTGCTCTACGTATATAAAACGGCCAGGTATATACGGAGCGATATGTTATCCATCATATTAATTAATTTGGTCCGGATGAGTTAACATGGTGCGATCGTATCTATTAATAGCTTAGTACCTATATTAACACGCTCATATTTGCTACAATAAAAATGAATAGAACAAAATAATAAAAAGTAGGTCACTTAGGTATTTTTTAACAGAGCTATCTGCAAATTATGGTTTCTAATGTTAATAGTTTTTTTTTTAACTTACTAAAGAATATGTGATACACATCATCATCTTCCTGCCCTTATCCCACTCTAAGTGGGGTCGGCACAACATGTTATAAACATGCTGTCACATGATTTGGCTGCGTTTTTACGACCGGCCGCCTGCCTGACGTCAACTTACTCTGTCGTATTTTACGACACCTTGGTAAGAAAGAGGGTGGTCTATTTTACTAAACCGGATACCACACGGTGGGTCAATTTACCTTAGTCGCCTTTTACGACACCTCGGTAAGAAATGAGGTTGGACTATTCTACTCAGCCGGATACCACACGGCGGGTCGACTTACCTTAGTCGCCTTTTACGACATCTCGGTAAGAAAAGAGGGTGGTACTATTCTATCAAGCCGGATACCACACGGCGTAATATGTGATACACATCACGTATTTTAAATCATTTGTAAAAAAAACTTGTTCCTAAATAGCGTAAAGATTATTTATTATCAAAATTATGGATATGATAATGATAATAAAAAAACTTATTTTAAAAATTGAATCTGAAAATACAGATCATTCAAGTTGGTAAAGCGCTTGAGGTTTCAAAATTTACGACATTACTGCCATCTGCGAATTGAGTAATTAAATGGAACAAATAATACCATTGATATCATAAACATGTATATTAAAGAACAAAAATAAATATTTCAGTTCAATAAATACTTGAGAAATACGAGTGACAACATAAGTCATTAAGCCCACATCATATTCCCTATCATTTAGTAGACTAGTGCAGACTGTATCTGAAATAGTCAATCATAGACAACAAACATAACTTTCATTTGGCCAATGCTAATAATAATGAAACGAAATAAATTAGTTGCATGAGTAAATAATTATCATGGATTAAAGTAAAGGAATATTCCTATTTATTTTATTTATTTATTTATTAGGAAGCCAACGTGATATACAATATGCTTTATTTAAAACTTATATAACTTTCTATATTATAGTTTATTATTATATATCTCACTTAAAGACTAACTCAGCATGTATAATTAAATAAAAAGCTAAATAACGTTCTGCTCACTAAATACAAAAAAATTTTAAAAGAAAGAAGAAAAAAAGAGTTATTACAATAAATAAAATAAAAAAAACAAACAAGTCTACTTTAACAATTAAAATATGGGGGAAATATTAAAAAATAAAAACTACTTGTATTTAAGTATTAACTATTTGTATTTAAGCGACGACGCGGCAACAACGTGAGTTCTCATAGAGAACAGTTATTTGTCATAAGCCCAATAAAGTAAAAGTAAAATATACTAAAATCTCATTAAATAAATTGTTTTACTAGTGAGAGCAAATAAGACATCAAAGTGACCCGCCAGATGGTCTCTTGCAAGTGAAAAATTATTATATGCAAAACTTACCGAAATCTGATGCGGGCTTCATCCATCATTTCAAATGACAGGGACGAAGGCTTGTCGACCCTAATCGAACCAGAAAATATACACACGCTGTGTGTAAAATATACGGGTAAGCTTGACCTCCCCATCGTAATAAAATCTGAAGCTATTTTTTGCTAGCCCTTAATTTAATTTCATTATATTTACACAAATTACGAGGTGCGGTATGAAATCTCTTCGAGGATATTTGATATTTTAATGAATTACATGTTTTTTCCTCATTCAATTAATGTCATGATAAAATTAAATTTCGTGGTTTATAATTATACCGCATAGACTAATAAAACTCACGATTTATATCTTTAATTCTTCTTATATTTAAGAATCTTTATTTTTTTCATTTATTCTTTGAATTTCAAAATTTTAATATACGTATCTCTGAATATTTAAATGAGTTAATCTTGTATATACCTATATATATATATATATTTTCCGAATCTCGGAAACGGCTCCAACGATTTTCCTGATATTCAGCATGTAGGAGGTTTTGGGGGAGAAAAATTGATCTAGCTAGGTTTTATGTAAATAAATATTGTTTTATCCCTATTTTTGGGCATTAAAAACACTAACATTTATATTGAATTGAATTTTCGCCATTAACTGTCAAGTCGACGTAGCTTATTCGTTTAGCGGGCAGCCTCGAGAAATGTGAGTGCCAAGGATCGATCCCAACTAAATAATTGATTTTTTCTTTTTTTAAGTTTTTTCTTTTGTAAAAAATTACCGAGCGAAGCTCGGTCACCCAGAAATTTATCTTTATCAAAGCTAAAAGTAATGCATGTGATACAGATTTCCGCACTATTTCGTAAAAATTACAACAATTAGACTTTGCGAAGTAAGAAAACATAATTCTAAAATTGTCTCGAAAATGCATTAAATATAAATTTATTTTATTTTATTTATTTATTTATTTTGCATACCAATATCACGTAAATAATTCACGTGATATTGGTATGTATTCAAGGTATTTCTATTAACTTTCGAAATGAATTGAGAATTATTGAAATGCTCTTAATATAACAGTACGAACACATATCGGCCCATCCGAAGAATAAAGTCACATGTTCCATTTATAAACATAGAAAATGTTACTTTATACTTCGGATGGGGCAATATAATTTATAGATTTTCTTGCTATTAGAGACCTAACGCAAAGTAAATTTAAAAACTTTTAATTTGAAAGTTGTGACTGAAACGGAAAATCTTTGAGCAACATAGTTTCCATACGGCTTTATCATTTATATTTTAATCGGTTGCTAAACGTAGCAGAAGAATACTGCGTCAGTTATTCATATCATTGTAAAAAAAACAGTTTAATATGTCGATACAAGTCCCGTCAGATTGCCCGACAGATATCAAATAATCTCTTTTTAATAACTTGGTAAAAAGGAGCCCAGTTTAATATTTCGTATGAAAGGTAATGTTCAGCAGCAAATCCAGATTGCCCATAGTATTGTGTGTTTCAAAAGGCTGAACAACTTTTTCGGACTACGTTGCGGATTTATAATGCTATGATGAAAAAGTTGTACAATGTTGCATGAAATAGTCTTATATTGAAAATTCCGTTCGGACAACTTCTTCCTTTATGGTTTACAAGCAATAATGCTTATATTGAAATTGATGTTACTCACAAGTGACTTTCGAGTCCGGTTTAAGATGATTTCGGATTTTTTATTTATTAAATATATAATTTGATATAAATATAAGTAAGTTTGTTTTTCACTATAAGATAAATGATAGTCCGTTGATTACCCATGACCAAGATCTCAGCTTATCACCGCTCCAATTCTCAAAACTATGACTACTATCATTTTAGTTGAGGTTAGAAATAACCCAGTAATCTTTCGAAACACAGGTATTTAGAAGATTGTGCTATGGAGTTTTAGTTTCACTTTATCACACGCTTTTCGGTAAAGGAAAACATCCTGAAGAAACCTGGAAGATAATATCTCTAGAGAAATCTGGGGATATGTGTAAACTACCAATCCGCATTGGAGCAGCGTCGTAAGTCTTAGCTCCAACCCTTCTCTCCAGGAACGGAGAGAGCTTATGCCCAGCAGTAGGATTGTCACAGACCGTTACTTTTACTATGTAGTTTCGTAAGCATAAATAATTTGGTATTTGTTTGGAACTCACGATAGATCCTTTTGATTTAAACACTAGTCAACAATTTGAAATCCACAATCATTGGGAATTACGTATAATTTCTAAAAAATTGTTGTTTTGTGCCTAATGAATTATATAAAAAAACGATTTCAGACATTTTAATTCAAATCGCTACTCACTTAAAAAAACAGATTACATTAATTAGATCGCCGAGCGAGGATGAATAGCTTTCCGCCAAATCGTCAGCTCATTGCGTGACCAGAGAACGATTTATGACTTAATAGTGAAGCGCGCTAAGCAGGGCTTAGATAAGGTGCTTCTAAGTGATTGTCGGCGCTCACAACAATCGTAATTACTCCAAACTGCTATCTTCGTTCAGCGAGGCACGCTAACATTAGAAAATCCGTTCGAATTCGTGAAGTATTTATTGCATTAGAAGCGAATACTTAATGATATTCTATTTAGGAACTCTAGAAGCTTAAAAAAGCGCACTATTTTCATGAATTAATTATTTTGTTTAAAATAGTTAATAACAATTGGTAGTTTTTTTTCGTTAGATGGAAGTTGTGGATAGATGAATAATAAAAGGTGTTTTCCATATTTTTGACTCATTTCAAAGATGTTTAAAATTTTCGCCAGTTTTTGTGATTTAAAAATAATTCTTAGGGAAGGTTCAATATTTTGTCGAGATGATTTCTCTTCAGAAAATTTCTGTTTTTACTCAAACTTCACTAGTTATGTGGAAATTTAAAAGCGCCAGAAAAGAAATACTTTGCATAGAAAGCTCTTACAAAAATAAAGTTTTGCAAAATCTGAAAAGAGCTGATTCAGGTACGATGTTGAAATTAGGTATGCGTGTATCGTACGTACTTCGTCGTTTCACTTTTTAGCGGCTATTCTGACACAAAGTTGTACAGCACCAGGATTTTTATTGTGCTTATTTAACATTGTATATGGACACTTTCTTTTCAACATATTCGACATATAAAATAAGCCATTAAATTATATTATATTGATATAGCATTAGTCAATATTTAGTTAAAATTGTAAAACCCCGAAAAGTAATCGAAAGTAACGAAATCTGATAAGAATTAAATGTTGGCTGATTTTATAAACATAAGTTACGAAATATTGGCATATATCGATAAATCCAAGGCCTAACAGTTATTGTATACGTGGATAAAATAAGTATTAGAGAGAAGAAGTACTGTCAGGAAAACCCATTTTGGGTCATCACCGCATAAAAACCTGATAGTGTTCCACCACGCTGCTGGTGGAGATAGAGTACCGTTGTACACATTGCCCTCATTTCCGCCAGCAGCAACTCTGAACCTTGTCCAGGGGGTAAAGACCCTCGATATTATTTTTTGTGATATTATTGTAGATGTTTTATTTAGTACAATCCTCTTAGGCACCTCTATGTTGAGTTGAAAATCATTAATCAAAACTTTTGTGTGTAAATATGATGCGCATTAAACCGCAGTTCATAACAATAGGGGACTAAGCTTTATATTTCATCGCAATAAATAAAACATCTAATAAGCTGATAATGTTGGTAAATTTTAAAGTTTGGAATCATATACATGATAAATAAGAAATGACCTATTAATAAACATTATACGAGCGGCGGATTACTTATTTTTTATAACAAAATACACTGAAAATTACAATGAAACTCATTAGTCTAAGACGCATAAAGGTAAAAACATAGTTAAGCGAAATTTTCCTCCCAAAGCCATTATATTTTGAATCAGCGGGGCTCTTTCGTTACCCTAGCAACGGCTTTCATTACGCCGACAAGGTCTTGTAATTATCTCATATAATACATTTATCCGTACGCGCGTCAAATTTCTAACGCAAATGTTGACGAGTTCAGTCTCAAGCGTAGGTAATTAGGCATATTCCTACTCATCAGGGTAATTACCCTTCTAAAGGGTAAACGTGAAGCAAATAACACTCAGCTCTTTATATGAAAGGCTGACTTAATACTAATTAGTACGCGTAGATTCTCTTTCGAAGGGAATTGGTGCATGAAATCATTTTAAGTTGAACGAGGTGAGTTAAACTATTACGACAGTTGTAGGTACAGAAAGGGTCCCTGTTAATGAACTCGTAGTTTCAAAACTTTGATACTAAAAAATATTTGTAAAAAAGTGCAAATTGCTACTAAGCAATGTATTTATTTACATTTTATAATATCATGTTTTAAAGTTTAGCCCAAGTAATGTATATAATAGCATAAACAGACAGGCATTTAATAAACCTTTTTTGGATATACGTTAATATGTTATCTTTTCTTACCGAGGTGTGGTAAAATACGAGTAAGGTAAGTTGACGTCAGTCGTAAAATACGTAGCCAAATCATGTGAAAACATGTTTATAGCATGTTTTGCCAACCCCACCTAGAGTACAGGTCGCTTCAGATATTTCAAATAAATCATTTTCACAGTAGACACAACAAAGTACACGCCTCGGGCGTTTTATTCGATATAGATACTTTGTCGTCGTACAACCATTTTACTACGTCATTAAATATATTCGATACCAGCACGGGCTTGTAAATCATTCAAAATTAGCTGTGGTTTAAATTTAACATAACGGTGTATGCACGAAAATTAATTATAAATTTAACTAATATTGTGACCTATTTTGGGCGAATATTTTTTTAAATTAATAGCTTGAGTGTGGCAGAGAGATATTGAAACAATTGAGTATTGCATTAGACGACGTTTTTAAGCTTTTGGATTGAATTTGAAAAATCAACATCAACGGCGACCATTAATACTATATTCGCCCTGATCACCTTAGATTTGTCGATGACAATCAAGGTATGACTATAAAAGAACTCAATGCAAAACTCGACCACATATAGATAAAAATAGTATTACTTCTTCGTTTTCTTCGTCAAACAATGGAAGTCTACTGCTGGACATATGTAGGTCTCTAAAAGGAATCTCTACACCAAACGATCTTGTGCCACTTGTATTCAGCAGCTCCCCGCCCCCTTTTAAAGGTCGACAGTCCATCTCTTAGTGGGACTACGATTACTGCGTTTTTCGGTGCGGGGTCGCCATTACTTAAAACCCCAACGTCCATCAGTTTTCTCCCTATGTACCCCACCTATCTTTGGTTAATTACTTTGGTTATTCTACGGATCTCCTCATTTCTGATTGGATCACCTGGAGATACCCCGTACATAGTTCGCTCCATCGCCCGCTGTGTGACTCTAAACTTTTTTTATGAGGCCAAAAATTAGTATTACAGGTAGTAAAAAAGCGGCTTAATATTTATTTTAATATTTGGTCCTATTATATATGTAGATAGCATAAACCGTAATGGTATGATGTATCCTTATAATTTTGATATACAAAAAGGTCTATTACAATGGTGAAAGAATTTGAAAGACCTCATTACAGGCTGACAACTTCGAAACAACCTTAGGCCAATTGAAGTAAACTCGATAATATACCCGTCCCTTGGCCAGTTAAATAAAGAAACACAGGGGTAATGTTAATAAAGAAGCCCAAATCTTGTTAGGAGCAAATTAAGCGAACAAATGTGAACGTACCCATCGAGTTAGCTCTACTTTATGACGTCGCCTGCTTTTAGTTAAATTAGCTAAATGGTTTTATCATAGTGCTGTCCGACACAAATATACTTCTACTGTATTACCTACTCGCAATACCAGAACATAACTAACAAAAATTATTTTTTTTTGATAAAAAAAAAACTTTATGTACCTTTTCTCAGTCATAAACTCTTAGTGGCGTAGCGATAATGGATTTTTTTGGTATATAGGATGTGCCCTTTGCGAGAAATTTTCTTCAAGTTGAATTATTAATATTTATAGTGTATATAAATATATACATAAAAATAAATGTTTGTCTTTGATGATGTCTTTATAGACTAGGAAACGGCTGGACCGATTTTAATGAAGTTTTCAGAGAATTTTTTAAATGAGGATCCTGTAAAGTTTCGTGGCGATCATTTTTTAACTGTTAAGTTTTGATTTGATGGGAATTCGAAACGAGATTGAGCCACAGTAACGCGTGGCCGGACAGCTAATATTTTTATAGAAGGTAAGTGTAAGTTTGCAGTAAGAAGATTTTTTATGAGGATTTATGTACACATACATGGTCGTTATAATTAGTTCGGATAGTTTACAATCGGATGATGAATTTTTATTTTGCTTTCCGTTAGGAAAATCTGGGTGCGGCAAAGCTTCTCCGCACCTAATGCTACATAAAAAATTGTTGTTCCAAAATATTTTTTTTATGACTTGATAAGGTCTTTAAAATGCATATGTAAGTAATCAGTACATGAAAGTATTCGGTCTGTTGTTTAGACCCGTGAATTTTTTTTCATTTTCCTCGCCAATTTTACAAAGAAGTTAAAAAAAGTTAACCATCGCACTTACATTAAAAATTAATTAATACGTACCACTTATACTAATTACCTACGCACACATTCGTTATAACAAAGGTCGATTATAATGGTTTGAAACGGCATGAGCGGAAACCTTTTTAATTAAAACTGCATACAAGCGAAGGTGCGGATAATAAACTGCCGAGGCTATAAATACGTTGTCATCGCGTTAGCAAGTTGCCCGAACCATATTAATTATTCTGATGGATTACATATCCTACATACCTGACCGGTTTTCATTTTCATAATGGTGGGCAAATTGGATTAAGCGGATGTCTGCAAGGGCTCGTTAAATTCGAGTAGGTATCAATTTATGTATAGATATAAAACCACGATGACCAATTTGTACGAAGTGCTTTTCTATTAAATTATATTACATTGAGGCGTGAACTAAATATTAAAATGTCAAAAATTTTATGTAACAAAATTGAAAAATGAAATTTTATTATCAGTTATTATCAGAATTTGTTTTTATACAACATACTCTATATTTTGGGGTAGGTAGGTATTTCACAAATAAATTAGGTTTTTGTCAACTTAGTTAGGTCCCTTCGCTATGCTGTGTGGTATCCGGCAGTAGAATTTTCTTCGACTAAGGTAAATTGAGCCACCGTGTGGTATCGGATTGAGTAGAATAGACCACCTTCTTACCGAGATGTCGTAAAATATTACTAAGGTAAGTTGAAGTTAGGTGGGCGGCCGGTCGTAAAATACGTAGCCATGTTACAACACGTTTTTAACATGTTGTGCCGACCCCCACTTAGAGTGGGATAACGGCGTGAGGATCATCAGATGGGTCTCTTCGCTCATCGGTTTTTCTGCTAAACATGCAATAAGACATTAGTAATTTAGGTTATGCCATCGATCGCTCTAAGATTTTTTTTTGTGAATTGATTGCCAAATGATTTGTTGATTCATTGTTATTCTGAATTGTAAAAGCCGTGATGATGGAACGGAGAGTCCGCGTGGGCTCTTACAAGAAGGTCGTGGGTTCAAAAGTAGGATGTAACTAAAACAAGTTTTGTTGTGAAATAAAATAATGATTTATATTTACGATTGGTTCAGTGAAGAAAAATAACGTGAGGAATGCATGTCTCTGAAGAATTAGGATACCTACCAAATCACATCGTAGAAGCACGAAGATTAATTGGTATTGCAGCCCTCTATACCTAATGTAGAGAAAAGACATACATTCTTCAACTCTAAAGGAGACAAAAGCTCTTTCAACAGCGGTATAGTATGGTTTCAATAGTGGTATATACCGCAATAGTAGCAGATTGTTATATTTTTTTACATTATCATAAAAGTATCATGAAATCAGTTCCATAAATAAAAAAGTGGTATAAATGTCACATTCCAAATATATATATAAAAACCATTCCAGTCAAAGTAATATCAGTGTAGAATGTGTTTACGTTTAAATAGGTTACAAGAGGGCGGTTTTATTTCATCATGTTTTAACTCTGTTATTGAATATCTGAAACGTTGATATTGAAAAATGAAAAGTATGTCGATACTTCGACATCCTATTATACTCCCGAAGGAAATACTCTTTGGAATGGAACTGAATATAATACTGAGCAAAATTATATTTAATTTTTTTACTCTTGCAAACTGTTGTGTAGCTGGAATCAAATATTAAATACATAATCGAATCCATGTCTCTCGAGTATAACTCCTAGAACGGTGCTAAAGTTAGATGATATTAATCAACTCTAGCAACTTGAAAATTCAGTAATTGTAAACAATTTTGCAGTTATACACAGTCAGATGGTGCTAGAAGGTTACCATTATTTAATAATTAAATTATATATTATTCTATTACGAACTTTGTGGTCATGAATAATAATACCAGTTAAAAAAAAGTTGAAAGAGGCGGTTTATGATAGCTGCCGTAAGCTTATTCCAGGTTGCCGTGTTATACTTTTGTAACAAACAATTTAGTTTAGAATATTGTTTAAACAAAAACTGGGCGTTTAATCGAGCGGCCTATAATATTTTATGCCAGGGTGGAGTCACTTTTTGAGAGGGCCCCAACCCAGAGGTGGCACACTCCAAGTTGCTGCTGGCGGGGATGGGGGCAATGTGTACAACGGTACCCTGTCCCCGCCACCAGCAGCGTGGTGAAGCGCTTTCAGGTTTTTGTCGATGCCCCGCCGCCTCTCGTCCCCATCGGGCCGTGATGACTCATAATGGGTTATCCTGTCATAGATGCATAGCATACCGTGTTGAAATAACTATGTGTTTTGAGATTCCGCTATATAATTTTAAATCAAACCAGATGACATTTGCCAACATTGAAAAATCATCGTCCTTAATTATTGGCTTGTAGCCAAGATAAAATGGATTTTAAAATTTTTGCTCCACTATAGTTATTCACATGAAATAGGTAGTTATATGATTTTAACAGTATACAAGATAAAATAAGGGGAAGAAAGTTGCGCCTATTATAGAAAAGACGAGAAGTGCAAGATTAAGTTTGTATGGACATGTAATGCGGAGAAATGAAAATCATGTGGCCAAACGAGGGTTAAATATGATTGTGAATGTATGTGTGCTTAGAGAGAGGCCTAAAAAGAGATGGTTGGATAGTGTAAAGTGTAAAGAGCATGTAAGAGGTGTACCCCAGAGTTGACGAACAGATACAGAATGGAAGAGAAAAACATGTTGTGCCGACCCCACTTAGAGTGGGATAAGGACAGGAGGATGATAACAAGATTAAATATATAAACAATAGATTACATTTGGAAATAGAAACATAAAGTTGTCCTTTGTGCGTGTTTCGTTGATTAAATGGAATGTGACTATGTTTACTGAAGCTAAATAAGTGTAACGAAACATTGAATACTCATTGAAGTTATGTAATGTGTATATAGCAATCATCTAAATAATGTTCACAATAAAAATATATAAATGGACGAGTCTGTACTTCAATGTTATGGAAAGTAAATGAAACCGGGTAGGCTCGCGGAAGCGATGCTCCACTTAGACGCTTTTAAAGGGTTAATTAAAACTTGTTTGAGGAATCCTCTCAGGGGCTCGCTAAGGACCTGAAAGGTTAATGAATAATAATAATAGACGTAGCTGATAATGACAAGGGAGCTTTATATTTTATTAATTATCTATTGACCCTTCATCTCTGTATATGAAGAGTTCTCTGTATATGGGGTGTAGTGGGTAGCTTCTGCGGACTTATGATGATCGACACGTCTATGAACGTGGAGCTCTAGTCTGTTTCTACCCATAATCTCTCCACTAGTGGCTCCTCGTAGCTGTAGTGTACACAGCGGCCACACCCTGGTAACCATGTCGATCCGTGGGCTAAACCTAGTGGAGGGGGCTGTGATTGTTTAGTCATCGCAGCTGAATCGGGTGACCCCCCGAAATGTACACAAAGTCTGCATCGGTTCGGAAGGCGAGCACCGTCGATAGGCAAAAGCTTCAGGCAACCGTGGCGATGCAGCAGGGTGATGTGACATGCCTCTAAGAGCGTCAACCAGGGTCTTTTCAAGGTTGGCGGTCAAGTCACTGCATCCTTACTACCACCGATTGTACTGGATCACCGGTCCATCGGAGCCTGGTATCTAAGGACTAGAGAGTGGGTTTGCACCTGCGCAACCGCTTACTCACTTTAAACAATTCCCGCGCCGAAGAACCTTGCTAGATTTTGGACTATGAATTTAAAAGTCCTATGGCGATGGAGTGATGGTGGTGAGAATTTCGGAGCTCGGTGTATCCGATTCTTAGCTGTCGCTCTGCACACAGGCGGTCAGGCGAGAGTGGTCGTTCCTGGGGTCGACGAAGGCGGGATTCCGGGTCCGGCAGCACATCTGGCGACTAAGCAGCCCTATTTAGGATCGCTCTGCTTACCTCTGCATAGAGGAGGGGCCTAGAAAAGGTGGCCCAAACATAGTCTGCCTTCTCCTTTAACTAGATGGCAAACCGCGGTCATCTAGCACCGACGTCAACGCGGTCGAAAACCCAATAAAAAGGATAAATTTTCATTTACGACTTCTTTTCATTTTGCTACTTGGAATGTTCGGACTCTTTTAGACAGCCCAAAAAATTTATGCCCCGAGCGAAAGACTGCTCTCATTGCTAGAGAATTGTCCAGATACAATGTAGACATAGCTGCCCTCAGTGAAACACACTTAGTGGATAGCGGAGAGCTCCATGAAAACCGCGGAGGGTACACTTATTATTGGATAGGGAAACCGTCGAATGAAAGAGCAAGCAGTGGGGTTGGTTTCGCTATAAAAACGAACATTGCTAGATCACTTATAGAAAAACCCAGAGGTATTAACGATAGAATCATGACGCTTCGACTCCACATCAATTCTAATAAATATCTTCATGTCATAAGTGTGTATGCGCCTACGATGTCCTATAGTGACGATGAAAAATTTCATTTCTATGATGACCTTAGAAAAATTTTACAGGAAATTCCGTCTAGTGATAAAATTATCTTACTAGGTGACTTTAACGCTCGAGTTGGTTCTGACTATCATATCTGGACGCGTAGTTTAGGGCGACATGGTGTTGGTAAATGCAATTCAAATGGAGACTTGCTTTTATCCATGTGTGCTGAACTTGACCTCTGTATCACAAACACTTTCTTTCGTATGGCAGAAAAATTTAAAACGTCATGGATGCATCCGCGTTCCAAGCACTGGCATCTTATTGATTACGTAATCGTACGTAGAAGGGAGTTACGTTACGCAACCGATATTGATGCGGTATTTGAACCGATTGAACCGATATTTTTTTAATAGATTAAAGTGTGATTCAAGAGGAAGGTTTATATGTAATAACATTCAATACGGAGTAGAGAAATACTGTATTTTTGAGGTATCTAATGTGATGTAAATAATTACATTTTTTTCCGCTTACATTGCAAACGCAGGCTAAACCCTACGAGATTTATCAAAATAATGTACTAAGTATTTTTACATCTTGAAAAGGTCTACAGAAAAGTCCGCGATGGTATATGTCTATCTCTTATGGATAACCCACTATAGCATTTTTTGTCATTTACTTTTTACGAAATATAATGCCATATTTTTGAAGCAATTTTTATACAATACAGCATATCCTTATCCAATTAAGTACCTTAAATAAATAGTTGATTTAATATAGATCAATATGGCCGTTTACAGCATGTAATTTAAGTGAACATTTTCGGAGATATCACAGATTTAAAATGCCGTGAGGACGCCGCGCTTCGCCCTATAACACTTCGACTTTAGCAGCTATGTCCCTCTTTCAAAAGTTTGTTTAGTGACAAGGAAGCTGTGAATGTTGTATATAATGACATACTGTAATTAATTGTAAAAACAAAATTCATAGGGAAAAGTGTAAAAATAAATAAGCAAATATGTAGTATGTGAATTTAGATATTCCAAAGATAACAGAAAAACTTCATAGTATAGGGACAGGGAAATTGTTTTTCTCCAAATTTAACGCTTGCGGGCCACGGGCAGTAATAAATAAATAAAAACTACTGGATCGATTTTAATATTTTTTTTCACTGAGTGACATGGGCTATATAATTTATACTCGTGCAAAGCAGGGGCAGGCCGCTAGTTGAATATAAAACACTATTTTGCCATAAACTGTCAAGTCAGCGTAACTTATTCGGGGAACGAGCAGTCTCGAGAAATGTCGTTTTTATTGGTTTCATAGTATATCAGGATTTTCAATCGTGAATGGATTTTATTTTATTCTCAATATTAATATACCGATTGCTGACTGACGAATCAAAACGATATATCGAGTTATCCTGCTGATAAATCTATATCGATTATATTCACGGCTCGGGTTATTGTTCGATATAACAAAGGTCTTATCTCGTCGACCGGCTAGTTTGTACCGACATGTTGCCTGCCCACCTTTTGACTGATATTATATTGGCTATATTGCACGCTTTATTGGAATCCAATTTAATTTACTCGGTATATCACGTTAACCAAGGAAGAGGAAAAAGTTAATCGACGGATAAACTTCATAAAACGAATACGTGTATATGATATTACTTGATATTTATGTACTAAATTGAGTAAATAGGATTAGTGGTATCGATTATATTTTATCCTAGCAATATATACGCGTACTTTATTTTCGATAACTAAATAGATTGATCTCATTTCTTACCGAGGTATGGTAAAAGATTATAAGAATTGTAAGAAGATATTTAAGTCGACCGGCCGTGTGGTATCTATCCGGCTGAAAAGAATAGACCACTCTCTTTCTTACCGCGTTGTCGTAAAATATGACTAAGGTAAGTTGACGTCAGGCAGACAGCCAGTCGTAAAATACGTAGCCAAGTCATGTGTGAATATATTACAACATGTTGTGCCGACCACACTTGGGGTGGAATAGGGGCAGGATTTCAAAAATTTTCAATAAATAAATAATCTTTCCGAATTTTATAATCAACTTTTACTGTTAGTATCCCTTGCCCTGCGTTTTGTACGTAAGTTAAAACTGCCTACAAATGTTTCCTATATTCAAGTTTTACTGCCGAAAATAATTGCTTTGTGTGGTCATGCAAAGGGTTAAGCTTAAATAAAACCCGAGTATGTTAGGTGCCAGTTGAATAGACCTCTTGTGTACATCGGTGGCAGGGTTCCTCCATTAGTCTGATTACGGTCAAAATGTTCGCCCTAGGGAGTTGTGGCCGGGCCTTCCTTTATATTCAATAGCTGTGCGAACTATTAAACGCTGGCCATTGAAACTTTTCAAATTATACTCTACATTTCTCACCTTTACGAAACAACTGATCGTGCGATAAGCTACGATACAAAGGTTTACGGTATTTCATTGTTACCTATTACAAAGGTCACAAAAAACTAATAAACTTTAATTAGAATCTGAATTATTTCATCATCATCCTCCTGCCCTTATCCCACTCTAAGTGGGGTCGGCACAACATTATAAACACGCTGTTACATGATTTGGCTGCGTTTTTACGACCGGCCGCCTGCCTGACGTCAACTTACCTCTGTCGTATTTTACGACACCTCGGTAAGAATGAGGGTGGTCTATTCTACTAAACCGGATACCACACGGTGGGTCAACTTACCTTAGTCGCCTTTTACGACACCTCGGTAAGAAATGAGGTTGGTCTATTCTACTCAGCCGGATACCAAACGGCGGGTCGACTTACCTTAGTCGCCTTTTACGACACCTCGGTAAGAAAAGAGGGTGGTACTATTCTATTCAGCCGGATACCACACGGCGTTAGAATCTGAATTTTTTCATACTATAAATATTTTTGTGAAAGTTCACGTCGCCACGCTAGGCATTAACTTATTGAAAATATCTCAAATTAAAATTGAAAAAATATTTTCTTTGAGTCAACACGTCTATAATTTTTTGTACTATAGTTTTATTTTTCATTCTGTATCAAATATGGTTTGAAGGTCCTTCAAAAACTAAGCTTAACTATTATAATTAATAAAGATTGCTATTGCTATTATGTTCGGTAAATGCTTGTCACCTTCGCGATCAAGCCATCGTTAGCCAACGCAAAAATATTAAACCAATTTTTATAACATTATAACATTTAAAGCTTTTAAAAAAATATAAAATAAACTTTTTTTTTGTAATTGTTTATTAGTTTTTTTACCTGAAGTTGGTTAATTATCTTATAAATTTATTCTTTTCCTATTATATCTGGTGCTGTGTTACTATACATATTTTTAGAAATAAATAAATTACACTTACACACACGGTCGTCCTACCGCAAAGTAAGTAATTTAATACTTGTGTTATGGTAGATAGACCTACTGGTGAATATATACTTATATAACTTTTAAATACATACTTAAATACAAATATACACCCATTTTTAAAATTAAGTTTTTGTGAAATCTTAAAACTTTTGGAATTTATATTTATGCCTGTAATAGACTTACATACAAACCTAATTTATATGATAATACATAATGCATATTGGACAAATTCGTATGTAATTGGCGTAATAAATAAATAAGTACAAACTGTAGAAGTTAGTATAAACTCGTATAAACGTCCAAAACTAAACATTGTTAGGGAGAACAGCATTTGTCATTGTTTGATACTGTTCAAAGTTATATCTCAATTAAATAAGTTCAAACAGTGGACAAGACAGTTTTGTAATTTGACTCGATATTGATTAACAAATATTTCTTAAATGGCAACTTCTGCATAACTTTGTAATACCTCTCAATATTACATAACTCAATATTACGTAACTGTAAATTAACCCGGAAAACTTTGGTTGTAAGAATAATAACAGAGATAATAAAGAAATTTAAACGTATGTAGTAACTTAAGTTAGCAATTATTCTTAAAATATACATCTAAATTTACGAATGGAGCCTAATGAGACTGTATTATAGGTACTCTAATTTCGCATCTTGCCAGTGCTCCAACGCAAATCAGCATAATTACGTCTTTGAAGCAAGTGAATGCAACTTGCACATCCGACACTCCACACTAGGCGGTTTCTCAAATGAGTGGGTACTTAAACACGCTCCGGTCGCCTAGGTGGTGCCCAGGTAAACCAAGCATAGACTAATGAATGTAAAAGCCGTTAATTTAAAATGGCTCTGCTGCTAAACTGGGAAGTTTCGAAATTTGTTTGTATAAAGCAAATTCCAGACTAAGAAATTTATTATTTTCGTAAATTGTATGGGAATTTAAGAGTTTTATGTGACACCGGATTTTAGATTTGAATTAAAAGAATTTTGCTCTGGCATCTTACAAAAGTAATAATAAAATTATTTTGCTATAATCCGCGAAGAAGTAAAATAGAAAATATATATAATGCTAAATGTAAGTGGACAGTCGGTTATCATACCTGATACATGCAGGATTCGCAAAAACACATGCACAAACCTCCACCACCGCCACCACGATACACAAGCACTATATACGTTCACTATCACAAACTCAACAATCGTTTCGCCCCGCAACCGAAGCATCATCAGGATATAGACTCCACGACCAAAATCGCAAAGCGAAGCAATACCCAAATAAGTTTAAAAGTTATATACTAATCGGTTCAACCCCACCCTTTATTTTATTTTGCCTGCGAACAAGTGTAACAAGCTTTAACTAGAAACATTTATCTGATCGTTAATGAGGGTGCCATTGTTATGTTTAATAATCTCAAGGTGATCCAATAGGCTCAGCTTAAGTCCTTTATTAGAACACGTGTGCAAAACTTCGAAACTATGGTCATAAGGAACTTTATGACCGCTTTCTATCAAATGTTTGGCGAAATGTGAATTTTGTGGTTTATTATTCCTGAAAGCGGCCATATGTTCTTTAAAACGGGTTTCAAAATTACGACCAGTCTGACCCAGTCTGTCATCTTAACTAATCGACACCCTTATTGTACTACTTATACGATCTAATTTTATCAAGGTTTAAAGTAATTGTAGAATGGGCCTGTAATAATAAAGCGTGAGCTATTATTTTCCGGTAAGTCTGTGGACGCAGTAAAATTAAAAAGTAATTCGTCTATAGCTATGTACCTACACGTAATCCCGTTACTTTTAATTAATTCATAGAATTAGGCGTTACTTTGCGAACTTAATACAAAAATATTTCAATGTATTTTTGCTTTCACCTGTTTTTCAAATTACCTTTAGACTCAGGTGCATCTTGAATTTCGTATCGCCTATTAGTAATTACGGGTGAATGTTTTATTGTAACTAAATGACTTTTATGAGTTGAATGTTAATCGTGTCATACGAATTACTTATTTGAATTATTAGTATTTACGTTAAGGTTAGTTTAAAATCCAACAGCCCTTGATTAAAAGCTGATTAATTAAATGGAGTTCTTTGTATATAAATTAAGTAAAACTTCTAATTGAGTTTTAGTATTTTAGATAGACATCAGATTAAATGTTTTCGTATACTATTCAAGAATTTAATTTAACATTTACTAATCTATAGATCAAATTCGTAACATTATGTTATTTCAAACTAATATTATAAATATCAAATTTGTTTGTTTGTCTTTCTTTTGAGTACCAACTAAATTATATATCGCACACTTAGTATTAAAGTGACATCATTCAAAATTATTCTTGAGTTAGATAAATTGTAATATTTTTTTCAATGCAATCCATGACATCACGCTAAAAACTACAATATTAAAAAAACAAGTGTTTCCTTGCTCTTCAAAGCTATCTCACGAGTTTTGTGGGCGCTACGCTTTGCTTTATTGCAATTTGCCACAACTATTTAACTTAGGTCTCTTTAATACTAAGTGTGCAATATTAAATTTTTAATATGAAAACCGTTGAATGGTGACATGAGGCCAATTTTTATCTCAATACAGAAGTCCAAGAAGAGGACGTCACGTGCGGGAGCTAGTGTTAAAATAATTGCAAAACGTTGTTAAGTAATAGCACAACTTTTCATCGCCAAAGTAAAACGTTCGGCGTAAATATACTGTAGTTCATAAAGAGCTAAAAGAGAAACGAGTGTCATTACTCACTGTGTGTGCCTCCAGCACATTTCTTACTTCTTTTGCTTACATACTTTTTATTGTGTATCTACTTTACATTCGAGTCGAAGTCAGACATTTACTGATGGGCATTTGTTATTTATTGAGTCAAAGTAACATTTGTTTGTTATAGTCACTAAGTAATATTTATAACTGGCTGTGCCTGCAGCTTGGGCCAACTGAAAGGAATATGGAAAGACAGAAACATAAGGAAGGATACCAAACAGAAACTGGTCAGTAAGTTGGTATTTTCCAATTTTCTTTACAGGGCCGAAACATCGACGTTCAGAGAAAATGACCACAAACGTGTAAATGCCTTCGAAATGTGGATCTGGACGAGAATTTTGTGTATACTCTTGACAGCAAAAAGTACTAATGTGTTGTTACTCAAGGAACTCAAGATCAAAACTAGGCCCTGGACCATCTGCCTTTTAGGAATTCTTGAGTACCTTAGTCATACCGCCTGGAAGAGCAGTGATAATGTCACTGGGAAAGTCTAGGGGAAAAGAAACCACGAGGACGACGTCCAACGCGCTGAACAGATCAAACCATTCACGACAGTCAGATGCAAGAAGTCATCAGCGTTGGGAAGAACCGACACCGTTGGCGCAAGATTGTCCGTGACAAATAAATCCGTGGAGGGGTTTACCATCCTCAGCATTGAGGACATCAACGCAAGGATGTCCGAGGCGGAGTATCCGCAGCTTCAACCACGTGGAAATTAGTGTTTTACAAATTTTTTTCGTGTTATTCCCGACCCCTTGCGAGTTTTATTGTATTATACTATTATTTCTCGTATCGTAAATACAGTAAATACTTTATCTTTTAGATTTTTATGGAAATTGATCACCTACAGACGGACAGTTCTTGGATACTTTGTTTTAAAATAAGTATAGATAAAGAAGGCTTCCCCAAATATTTTGTTGTTATTCCAATTTATATCGATCATTTTTTACAAGTATTTTATTATTTTGACTGGCTCGATAGTGCAGTTGGCATTGACCTTGCCTTCAGCTCTGTGGTTCGCGGGTTCAATTCTCACCGAGGGAGAACATTTTTTATCAAGAGGCCACAACGCCATAACATGTATTTAAGTATAAAATTAAAATTGTAAATATATATTTATAAGTATATATTTACCAGTTCTCTGTCACCCATAGCGCTAGTATTAAGCTACTTAACTTGGGGACGGACTGCCGTGTATGTAATTGTCTCATATATTTAAATTTTATACTAGTTTTTTTTTTTTTTATTTACAGCAAAAATGTACTAGTTATATCTATCTTAAATTACTTACACGCTAGGAGTATACAGATCATGCCCACGTGGAATGTTATACTAGTTATAACTAAACAAAAACCTTTACTTAGAATTTGCTAGCTTAGCTATAACTAAACTAAAAAAATACTTGTATATCAAATTCCTCGATATAATATCACGGGTTTATAAGGAAGTAAAAGATAAATGAGCATCGTTTCTTACCTCGAGCGCACTCTTTTACTTACATACTTTATACAGTGTTTATACTTTACATTTACGACGAGGTCAGACTTTTACTGATGACACTTGTTGTTTGTTGTGTAATGAGACATCTGTCACTGTTCTAGAACTCTTCTTATTACGTAAGTTTTTTTATTCCTTACTTTATTGGATTTCGTACATATATCTCTACTTAATTCACTAATTACTTCCGTATTCTTACATATATCGCGCCATTTTTATATTCTTTTAATTTCGCCTGAAGTATTTATTTACAGCAAAAATGTACAAGTTATATATATCTTAAATTTCTTACACACTAGGACTATACAAGTCATGCCCATGTGGAATGGTCCCAAGAATGTTGGCAGCGTTTCCACGCTGAATCGCTAAGCTGATTCTTTGTGCGAAAAAGGAGCTAGCCCTTTTGTCACCTGAAGATTGCCTGATAGTAATTTTAAAAATGGACTTAGCACACAAAATACTGTTATCAATAAGGTTATTAATACAAGCAACGGATGGTTTCACAATTAAACTACTGGAAAGTTTCCAGTGGGGTACGGTCATTAGCTGGAGAATACGATAGTAGTCAAATTTCAATTAGTAGAATTTCATCATCACTACTATGTGATGATCATTATTGTCTTTGTAACAAGTTTGTAGCAGACGACTATACAAGTTATACCTTATACTATACAAATATACAAACATATATATATATATATATATATATATATATATATATATATATATATATATATATATATATATATATATATATATATATATTTCTGAAGTTGATTAATTATCTTATAAATTTTTGGTTTTGCTACTGTATCTGGTGCTGTATTACTATATAGATTTTTTAAAATAAGTTTTTGTGAAATCTTGAATTTTATAATGCATATTTGTCAAAATTGTATGTAAGTAATTGGCGTAATAAATAAATAAATAAATACAAACTGTAGAAGTTAGTATAAACTCATATAAACGTCCAAAACTAAACATTGTTAGACAGAGCAGCATTTGTCATTGTTTGATACTGTTCAAAGTTATTTCTTAATTAAATAAGTTCAAACAGTCGACAAGACAGTTTTGTAATTTGACTCGATATTGATTAACAAATATTTCTTAAATGGCAACTTTTGCATCACTTTGTAAGACCTCTCAATATTACATAACGCAACTTATATTATTAGTTATTATTAGTTAGAAGATAGTTTCATGTAATATTTCTGTATCAAATCACAAACAAAGTTAGTGATACAATTCAAGAGGGATCTCTATGAATAAAATTATCGTTGTCGGGAAGTGATTCTGGATCCTTGTAAAATACTTGTGTTACGACTGGTTACGATCTATCATCAAGCCAGTTATAATAAATTGATGTGATTTCTTTCGCCATTGTGGAGATTTATTCTTGATGTGATGTGGTTGCTAATTTCACCCTCTAGAATGACATACAAAATGTATTAAGCAAAGTGACTTATTTAAATTGATTGAATTATCATGCTAAACTAGCCAAAACTGACTGACATAGAACTTGTTGTTCAAAGTGAAACGAACATCTACGGTTCAGAGGAACAGTAAAATCATCCTCCTTCCCTTTATCGCACTCTAAGTGAGGTCGGCACAACATGTTATAAACATGTTATCAAATGATTGGGCTACGTATTTTTCGACCTGCCGCCTGCCTCACGTTAAGTTACTTTACTTGTATTATACGATACCTCGGTAAAAAATGAGGGTGGATTACTCTACTTAGCCAGATACGACACGGCAGGTCGACTGAATTTAGTCGCCTTTTACGACACCTCAGTAAGAAATGAGGGTGGTATATTCTACTTAGTCGGATACCACACGGCATTCAGTAAAACAGAATATAATTTTAATTTAATGAATTTAAATTTTTACCATAAATCGATTTCTACAGATATAAGAATTTCTTCAGAATTTAAGATTGAATGATAATATTGCCATACTATAAATGAGATTTGAGGTGAAATTTCACGATCATAAAGATAAACGGTAACATAAATTTAATATGGTATCCGAAAGTAATATATTTTTACGGCTTAACGTCGCAAAAATTCAAGTTCAATAAACACTCTTTGCAAAATACCAGTTTCAATTTTCACAAATCCGCCCTGCGTTTGATCGACAAACAGAAGGATAGACTGCAAATTCGACTGACGGTCGCTTCGAAATTGCCGTCATATTTCAGTGTCAAGCCAAATAACTTCCTAACGTTACAAACCGACTCGGTATGAGCAATTCAGTCGATCTGTATACAAAAGTATATAAAAAAAATTTAAGTCCAGAGTATGGATGATTTTGTATAGCCGTGTGGTATCCGGCTTAGTAGGATAGACTACCCTCATTTCTTACGGATGTGTCATAAAAGGCGACTAGGGTAAGTCGATCCACCGTGTGGTATCCGGCTGAGTAGAATATACCACCCTCTATATTACTGAGGTCTCATAAAATACAACTGAGGTAAATTGACATAAGGCAGGCGGCTGTCGTTACATACAAAGCCAAATCATGTGATAACATGTTTTTCAGTTAAGATAGATAAGATGATTGTGCTTAACAATATTATGGCCATAGTAACCTACATGCAAAATACTACAACTGTTTTATTGTGGAATAAATTATCTTACACAAAAATCTAAGTATATGTTGGGGTCGGCAGAGCATGTTAAAAACATGTTGTCACATGACTTGGCCACGTATTTTACGACCGGCCGCCTGCCTGACGTCAACTTACCTTAATCGTATTTTACGACATCCCTTTAAGAAATGAGGGTGGTTTATTCTACTCAGCCAGATACCATACGGTGGTGTAAATAAAACCTGTATTTATTTTAAATAATTATTAAAATTATTTGTATAAAACGTTTTTCATTCCGTTTGAAGTATAATTCAGTAACGACTATGTATTATTCGTAAACGTATAAAATTTAAAAAGATTAAACAATGTCTATCTTTCTAAAGAATCTAAAGTAAAGAATCTCTTTGTGCAAGCTGCAACTTCAAATAATATTTATATTGAATTTATTTTAACTAAGGGACTAAAGACAAAAGATTGAACGAAAGTTTGCCTTTGTGTGAATGTAGAAATTATGGATGAAAATAACATGAAATTCTTAACGTCTTGTATTTTAACTATATACTAAATGTTATAAAATAAATGTTATTTTTTTGTCTCTCGTCTTCAGATACTCGCTTAAGAAATGAACTACTAAATATTCTGAATTTAGATTTGAAATGTAAATAAATTTTACATTGTACTTTTAGATTGTTAGTATTCTGAAGGAATTTCAAAAGCACAATCCCTTTTGAAATGTTGTAGCTTGTTAGCCATTTTACACAAAACACATTTTCAGTATGCCGGTTCCTTTGTTCTGTGACAATGAAAGTACCTACTTGAATTTAAACAGAGTGTCTTATCGCAGTGGCTTTATTTGTTCTGAGATCCTTGATGGTGAATTTAGTCACACGGTACAGACAGACATTAGACAAGGTTGTAGAACTAGAGTCAATTGGTCTTATCCAATCCACTTGAATAAGAAACTTATAAACAACTACAGAAACAATGTACTAACATGTAAATGACATAAAATTATGAATTTTTGTAACATATAATTTCAAACTAAATTGCATTTTAAATACTTTGTTTTAACAACAAAATGAAATACGTATCACATTACAGTGGTTTTTCTGTACAAATACTTTTTGCATAAATTCGAACTGGCATTTTAACCATAAATATTACACTAAAACAATGTTTATATTTGTGCCTTTTGTTTTCAATATTTTAAGACTGCAATAAATATTTAAATATCAAAATTCACTTTGAATTATTGGACAGGTTATGGCGCTCCCTACAAAAAATCGAAATAGAGTAAGAGCATTAATTTTTCATTAATTATTTCAGTTTATCAACTGCATGGAGACGTCTAATGCGTCCAAGTTTGATTTATGTATACCACAATTTAATTTAGGGGTGGGATTGTAATTGCGCTGTTTACAGCCACATCACCAGTAGGTACACCACAAGGTAAGGTAATATATTTATTCGCTATACTCGTACTTTAAACCGCTTAGACAGCTATCATTTCTATGTGTAAATTTCTTTGTTTCTATATTTGTTATCCCTTTTTATTATTATTTTTGTTTTTTTTTTTCAAAAATATGTATTTAACTTATAAATTGTGTAGTTATTTTATTATATTTTAATTATTTTGGTGTAGTCGTCCGTGTTGTCACCAAGGCTGCAGCTGAAAATCAGCCCGACTGACATTGTCAATGTCATTCGGTTCATGCCGAGCTGTGTTGCCTTTTTTAAGATTGCATAATATTTAGATGTAGGTATTATTTGTAATCGAATATTGTATTTTATTATAAGTGTACTTGTATTTGTCTATGTTTTATGCAGTGTTTAAATAAATATATTTCTTTCTTTCAGTCAGTTTTAAAGGAAAGTCTAGGTACATTGCTTTATTTGTTATTAAAAAAACATTATCAATTTTAACATGTCGTTCTTAACGATTGTCGATTAAAGAATGGAATTAAAATATACAATTTTCTAAAAATATTAAACGACTATTTAACAATTTCTAAACAACAGAGAAACAAAATTGGTCCTCAAAGCCGGATTGGACCTGTTAATGTGCGTAAAGTTATTTTAAGTATCTTCGTTTAATATAACTTTATGTGGGTACGTTAACATAATCATATTGAAGTATGCTGGAATTTATATTAATAAAATCTCCGGGGCTCACGAGTAATGGTAAATAAGTAAAGTTTCATAAATAATATACATGTATGTTCGGGACAAGAAGCAATGAACCGAATGAAAAAACGAATTAAGTTAATTACGCGAATTAATTATCGAAATTAATCATTCAGACGGTGAGAAGTTGATTCTTAACTAATTTGGAATAGAACAATTCTATTATCTGTTCGGAACGTTATTATTTCCTTCGGAAAACTGGCATGACACTCGACAGCCTAATTTGGTATGAAAATTACGAAGAAATAGATTCAAATAACATAAGCTACTTAATGTAGATAGGCGTGAATCGTCAAGTTCCTGACATGCCGATGAAACTGCATTGATTTATCACAGCAATATAGAAACTGCATTGAGTATTTTTAATACATACATATAACCCTATTTCATCATCATCCTCCTGCCCTTATCCCACTCTATGTAGAGTCGGCACAACAAACAAAATATTTACAAACATGTTGCGGTTATAAACATGTGGTCACATGATTTAGCTACGTATTTTACGACCGTCCGCGTGCCTGTCTTCAACTTAGCTTAGTCGTATTTTACGATTACTCAATAGAAAGAGGGTGATCTATTCTACTCAATCGGATACGTTGGTTCAACGCACCTTAGCCTTTTACGACACCTTGGTTAGAAATGAGGGTGGTAATTCTATTCAGCCGGCCTTGACATCACTCACTACTAATCGGTTGTAATCTTATTTATAGCTCTTATTACAATTTGTTACTATTAGCATTGAAAAACAACTTGACTTTGCGCCATTTGATCCTCAATCACGGTAGTTTTCAAGTAATAATCTATACATAATCCTTTCCGGAAAAGCTTTTTGAATCCAAGGCCAGCTACAAAGGCTTTGTGTAGTGGAATTTTGAATTCAATACTGAAAATTGTAAAGATATCACAAAAGCCTGAGTAGCTGCGATAAGGGCGGGAATGTGATTGCAAAGGGTAGTATTGGACTAAAGTGGTTACCCTAATACAAGCATTTTCACTCTGAAAAGGGTAAAAGTTTTGTAAATATTCAGCCATATAAAGATTTTAGTTATATAATATTTTAGTTTAGACAGAATAAATAGTATCTATAAAATACTATTTATTGGGTCCGTTAAAGGTTATTAATAATTTTAAAGTCAACTAAATTTAACAGTTTTGTAACGAAAGAACGAAATGGAAAATAATTATATGTAAATGAGACAAAAGTATAAATCTAGTTAGCATTTAGATATAGGATTTGACCAGAATCGTCTTATATAATAATATTTTATAAAACTTTTAAATCGAGCCACAGCTCACTTGCACAACCCTTCTGAGATAATCCAGTATTAAATGCTTTCAAACGGGTTCTAAGGATTAACTTGCTTTTTTAGGCACGAAGGAAACGGAAATGTTCAAATTTTTATTTATAGTTATATGTACCAGGTTCTGATCTGGGTCATTGATGTAACAACAAAATCTTCTCATCGTCGCTGTCAGCAAATAACGAAACAGTTTTACATAAAACATATATTTATAATATTAATTCTACTACTAGCATAAAGGCAAAAGTATATGAGTGTGTGTGTGTCGTAAAAGTTTTCAATACAAAACTGTTTTCAGTCTTTGATTACATCAAGGCTTGTTTTTTAATACAAGGATAAAAGGTCCAACTCGATTTAATCGCGTCGCAAGCGTCTTATCAACTCGACAATTTTTTTTTCTTTAGTTTCTGTTGTTATATGTATGGTGAACATCGTACTTTTTGCACAACTAAAATCTGTGCTTGTGTGTGTGTGTATGTATGTGTGTGTGTGTGTGTGTGTGTGTATAATTCCAATAACAGATTAAACCGCAAGGCGCAACTAGTTTTTTATAAAAAATTATGTAAAACGCACTCCTAACACTATTTTATACTATACCTATATTACTTAGCTGTAGGGGTTACTAGTAATTTGTAACCCGAATTATTAGTAACCTTTAAAAAGAAACGTTGCAAAACGCAAATAACTTTAGAAGTCAAAGTTTTTTAAAACATCTTATCCTAAGATGTATATTATGTGTTGTTGAAAGTAATGTACATAATACAGAAGGTTTTAATTCGTTTACGTTATCCGTAATGGACTCCATTCCCTGCGCGCCACAAATATTTTCCTAGACTCCCAACGGCCACATTAAAAGGTGAGCTCTGTATGTTTCAGATTTTTATTTTGTTTCGTTTGCCAGCAATTTATATCGTAACTAAAAGTTATTTGCAAATTTATTTTTACTATATGCTGTGATAGGAGCTATGAGGATAACCATAGCCGTACTCTGCTTTCTATATAGCTAATTCAATTCAAAAATAAAATTCAAAATATTCTTTATTCAAATAAACTTGTAAACAAGTGCTTTTGAATCGTCAACTCTCTGCTGGTTCGGAAAGCTGTTCCTACCGAGAAGAGCCAGCAAGAAACTCGGCGGTTGCTCTTTTACAAAATACAATTCTTAATGCTAGTTACATTTAATGTTTCTATCTTGTACATGGTCGAACAATATTTATATCCACGCATTTTTATCGTCTAAATAATCCTCAACAGTATAGTAGGCCTTCTGTATCAGCCTTTCCTTAATAGTGTTTTAAACTAATGTAATGGCAAAGTTAAAATTGATTGTGGAATTTTATTATAGAATCTAATATATGGATATATAATAATGCAATTTGTAACCACTGCAACACAAAAGTTGGTTTACTTGTTTTATAAGCTTAAGCTTCTGACTTCTATCTAACAAATAGCATTGGGCCAGCGTGATAGGCCCAAGTTACCTTTGATCAATCCTTCTCACCAAAGGTACAGAGGAGGCGCTAGTAACGGGCCGCTACTAGGTTATTTGATAGAACTAATATAGCCTTTAAATTCACAATAGATAATAAGATCTTTGAGAGTTTACAAAAAGTAGAATTTTTTATTGTAACAATAAGTTTTTATAAACATTTGTGTTATCCGACTGAATAGATAGACCACCTCGTTTCTTACTGAGGTTTCTTAAAAGGCGACCACGGTAGGTTTACAGGTCACGCGGTATTCGGCTGAGTAGAATAGACAAACCACCCTTATTTCTTACCGAGGGTTTATAAAAGGTGAGTAAGGTAAGTTGACCCCACTTGGAGTGGAATAAGGACAGGAGAATGCTGACGTTTATATAAACATCTTAATGTATATTCACCTAGGAAATTTACAACCAGTCGTAGTTATTATGGCCATTTTACCATCAACTGAGTAAGCGTTTTACTGATCATTGGATTGAACTATGAATAATTTGTGGCACGCAATCTGTTTTTCTAAGCAACTCAATAGATACCAATGGAAAATGATATAAATTCGCATAAGCGTAGATGATAAGAGTTAATATATGCTTCGTCTTTCGGATATAAATTTTCGTATCCAATAAACACAGTACATATTACTATTTTACTTTCCGAGTAAATCAAACAAGCAGTTTTTTATTTTATAAACGACGTTTTTTATAAGGAATGAAATTTTAAGGCAAGTGAATTCAAAATTCAAATTCAAAATATTCTTTATTCAAATAAACTTGTAAACAAGTGCTTTTGAATCGTCAACTCTACTGCTAGTTCGGAAAGCTGTTCCTACCGAGAAGAGCCAGCAAGAAACTCGGCGGTTGCTCTTTTAAAAATATAATTCTTAATACTATTTACATTAAGTCGTTACTGTCTTGTACCGGTTCAAAGAGAGCTATATCCACACATTCTTATGTTCCAAATAATCTTCAAGAGTATAGTAGGCTTTCTGTATCAGCCTCTTTTAACAAAATAATAACCAATAACATAGGAATAATAGGATGAAAATCATGCACGACTTAAGTATAAAAAAATGTGTAGTTTTTCAGGATTTATTTTAGGATAATAGGATTACTTTTGCCGCTATTTTACTATATTAAGCTTACATGATACTTAATGCATCCAACTGATTCCGAGAGGCATTGTTACTTATAAAAAAAGTCTTTTTTCAAATATATACAAATCTTATGTTTTTATTTTAACTCTTTTACCTTTAAAATGTAAAATGTTTTATTCTTTATCAATGTACTACAATCAGAGTGCAATGCATTTATAAAAGCTGATATTTCGAAATGGAGGGCCCCGGAAATCTAGATAGATTGAACGTTCCCTAGACGCCATAGCGCATAGCACATTCAGTTGTGGGATCGTTAACCGATTTACATTCATTCGATATTTAAATTTGCAATTGTGCGAAACCATTGTTTTTTTTATAACAGATAACTGAAAAAACCTAATGATGGACGAAATATTTTGTAAGTTGATATAGCTCTATTATGTTGAGCTAAGTTGATGATAACTCATAACATTATTTTTTTCCGTCAACCATATTATTTGTAATATTAGGTATTATTTGTAATTTAAATATTAAAAAATAAAAGTTAATTTAATAATATTATAATATTAAGAATAATAATATTATAAGAGAGATATAAAATGAAAATGGACAACCCCCCCATGATATATGAAACATTAGGAAGTAAAAAAAATGACCGACGAAGACTATTTTTTCCTTTTCTAATGTATTTCTTACATACAATCATCATCTCATCATCTTCCTGCCCTTATCCCACTCTAAGTGGGGTCGCCACAACATGTTATAAACATGCTGTCACATGATTTGGCTGCGTTTTTACGACCGGCCGCCTGCTTGACGTCAACTTACCTCAGTCGTATTTTACGACACCTCGGTAAGAAAGAGGATGGTCTATTCTACTAAACCGGATACCACACGGTTGGTCAACTTACCTTAGTCGCCTTTTACGACACATCGGTAAGAAATGAGGTTGGTCTATTCAACTCAGCCAGATGCCACACGGCGGGTCGACTTACCTTAGTCGCCTTTTACGACACCTCAGTAAGAAATGAGGGTGGTACTATTCTATTTAGCCGAATACCACACGGCGTGAAATGATATATGAAACATGAGGAAGTAAAAAATTGACCGACGAAGACTATTTTTCCTTTTCTAATGTATTTCTTATATAAAATAAGAATTTAAAATTATTTAAAAGCTTAAGTAACTGTAAGTAATCCTAAAACTGTCACAATATGTTGCTAATTGATAGACGAGCCACATAGCATCCCCTTGGGAAACAAATAAAATTGTTTGAATGAGCGATACAGATAAAACCAATAATATTAAATTTCTATAGATAAAAAATATTACTACTCTGCAGCCACGCGAGGAGTTTCGTTTTAGTAAAATGGAAGACGCCTCTTTAATATTGTCGAAGCAACAATTACTCTGAAGCTGTTTAACAAGAGAGCGTTAAAAGCAAAGTAGAAAATTGGCAGCATTAATCTAATCTCCAGCAAATAGGTCTCGAATGTGGTGGACGTGGGTAATGTGCCGTGTGAGAGATTGTTCGAGCAGAAACTCAGCGGCCGTAGTTCGCTTCGCATGGAATATGACCGCAACAATATTTTCCATGTTCGCTTCTTTGAGTCTGGTTAGATATATTCTCTTAGTATGCTACTTTTTCTCATACACTCTCTATCTCTGTCTTCTCTCTCTCATCCTCTCGTTTAGTCGTTTAGTCGTTCTCTTCTCCGTCCGCTCAATTTCTCTCTCTAACAATAGAGACTGTTGAATATAGTATATTTGTTATAAATTAATCAAACCCAATACATATGCGTATATCAAAGGTCAAAATTGAAACACCATTTCACACCATATTCCAGCCTGTTCTTGATGTTTGAACAAAGCAGTACAGATTTTATCGCCCATCCATATAAGTATCAACATACATTAAACGGGAGATACAAAACATATTAATATGATATGTAATAAGTAACAAGTCAATTTAAAAAAGCTATCAACAAAATTGCATGTCCCTACTGTTAACCCTTTTTCTGGAGCTGATCTGGTCATGCTTATCATAACATGCATTGTCACTTAAAAATCAGCTTAATCGGACACCGGGAAGTGGGTCTAATTTAACTTGCAACATTCCACCTTCACATACACGGCAAGTTAAATGAAAATCATGTTAAAGGAACTTAGTACAACAGTGTAAAAATTTCTAGTAAATTGGTACCATAAATCTAAGCCCGGGCGACTAGGTCTCGAATGACGAGGACGCGGGTAATGTGCCGTATGAGAAATTATTCGAGCTGAAACCTAAGAGGAACAGAAAACGGCGAGCTAAGTCCACACAGATGTTTACTCGTTTGTCATAAAATACAATAGCAACAATATTATATTTGGCGAGTAGATTTTCAAAAATTTATTTTTCATTCGGTTGCATTTACTTCTTTGTGGATTCAATAATATTCTTTACCAAGTAAACTTGTAAACAAGTGCTTTTAAAATCTACTGCTGGTTCGGAAACCTGTTCCTACCGAGAAGAGCCAGCAAGAAACGCCGTAGTTACTCTTTGTAAAAATATAATTCTTATCACTATTTACATTCAGTCATTACTGTCTTGTGCAGGGTCGAAGAGTAGCTATGTCCATGCATTCTTATCACCTGAGTAACCCTCAATAGTATAGTAGTAGACAAATACAATTATACTTTCATTTATTAAATAAAAATGAGAGATACAATAACTGTATGATTACAATGTAAAGCATCCCCTTCCTGTGAGAAAATGCAAATTTTACTGAGACAATGCAAATTTTATCGGCCTAAATATTAGTATGCACACTTTCTAGGCTTAATTATGCAAAATTATTGCATAACTTTTCATACTTCAGTAAAGTGTACATAGATATATACTAATTTAGAAGACGATGTTTAATTCGCTGTGATGATTCTATAAAGGGAAGTTGTATATTAGATTTTAACTAAGGTTTAGGCTAAATTTGACAATCTTAGGTATAGCAATAGCTTAGCCAACGGCAGTAATTACTGTCAATGGTATTTGCCATTATATAAAGAGTTATTCATATTAAAAATCTAATCAATATTTGTGTTAATAGCCGTATAAATCAGTTTATTTATCATTTATTGAAGCGTTAAACCTATAACGAAGTCGTAACTAGGCATAACACAAGTATTTTACTTTGCTTCGGAATCAATTCCGCAAAATGATAATTTTATTCATAGAGTTCTCGCCAGAATCGTATCGCTTACTTTGTTCGTGATTTGATATAGAAATATTATAATATAAAACAGCCCGCACATAAACGCGTTAATAATAAAGGCAAAAATTACGAATATATAAGAAAATAATAAGTCTTCATGAGTAGTTTGTTGCTTTAACCCAGTTACTTTAAAAGATCGGTTTTATATAAGCCCTCTACCTACCTCTATCAATCGACACTGTTTTCCAGTTTAAAAATATTTTTTTTTTATATCGAGTAAGTAATATATCTTAATGAAGACTTCGGATTCTGACTTTTGTAGGCAAAACATTGTCACCCACTAAACGACAATAAGGTCTGATTAGTTTTCAATTTTTCTTTCGCTCTCCTGAAAATTTATCAAAACACACATCAGATCTTGTGCGTCTGACGTCTAGAAATATTAAATTAAGTTTTATTATATTTTTAACGGCTTAACTAAAACAGGACAGCAATTCTTACTCTATTTTTCTTTTTTATCTGTATATATTTACGCAATTGCATACATATTATCACTGCAATTTGAAAAGTTTAATTTGACATTTGGAAAAAATCTGAATATCTTCTTCAATTATTTTTAAATAATCATAAATATTAAAAAGTACTGTATAATTAATTAATAAATAAATATAATTATTTATGCATATTTTTATTCCATTAATAAAAGTATTAAAACCGAAATAAGGCCTCAATAATCTTTTTTTGTGTTATATACCTTTACGCTAAAAAATTAATACCAAATCAAATTACATACTAATATTCAGTTCCTGAATTAACCATATTTAATTGAACACATTTCGTTCCAAAATTTGTTAATTTAGGATAAACTAGCAAACAGTTGTCCTATAAAAGTCAATTGTTGAAAATAAAATGTCCACACGGACACAATTTTTCACGTTTCACAGTTCAGCTGACCTGACAGAAGCACGAAACCATATTGGAGCCAATGCGATTATTCAATTTACGTTGTCTGGTACTTTACTAGTATGCACCATTTAACAGTCAATTGTGCCTGGATATATATTAAATCTGTTACTCTATGGTGCGGGCATGTGAACAATTTATGCTGTGTCCGAATCCCTATTAACAGCATCCCTGTAACCCACAAATATCCTTCTTGAAGACGATACTCTGATCTATTTCAAAATCCATGCGCCAGGACTTAGAACACGCTACGATTAAATTTACAATTGAACGGATGAAGATGCGGAATAAGGATTCCGCGAAAGAGAGATTCCGCTTTTTAACTTGCTCCTCAAGCTACTTCTGGGTCGTGGAGTCCTCACAGGGACTAGGTGCCTATAATGCCGTCCTCCCTACCATACCCCCCAATCAAATGTAATCAGAAATCATGATAATCCCGTAGTTATAACAGAAATTAAAATAATCAAAGCAGCTTTACAAGATCACAGAAATATCCACATTTGAAAGTCTGTGCTCGCATAGTACATAATCAACAGTCAGGAATTGGGAACTTGTTCAGAAAAATTCATCTATTGAAAGCTCTCTCAGTAGTTATTGGGAGTGCCCAAAACATAATAATTCTAAAGATAAAAATAATTTCTTGCCTTGAGAATACACCAAATATAGAATTTAAATGATTTTTATATTATCTTTGTTAATCTGATGCTGAAAACTTCTATTGGACATATGGTGACCGCTGGTTTTTATAATTATGTTTGCTAAAAAGTCCCCTTAGATTACTTCGAACTTTATATAGATTGAAAGTATTTGGTTTCACTTTGACAATGCCAGTTAAATAACAGCATTATATGCAATGGATCGTTAAGTCAAACTGGCTGTAGAGCCGCAACTGAATATTCAAGTGTCATTGAAGCTTTCCATCTAACTGAATTTGGAACTGGCTCTCAGTTCCGAAATTTTGGGCAAAAACTGCATCGGCACGCATTTATAAAATTGATAAAGTATATTAACAATTTTCTTGTACTTACATTTTATTCCAGAAGCATCAGCATTAATAATCTGAAAAAAAAAAATTGTAACATTTTTGTTATATTATCGGATAAATTGGTAAGTTGTAATCAATAAAATTCATACGAACGAGACTAAATAAATCAACACTCATATTTTTTTATTCTAGCTACTTACTCCTTTTCAATTTTTCAATTTTTTAATTTTTATATAACAATTTATTATAAGTCATATGAAAAGAGTATTACCTTTAGGGTTTTCACATGGCCAGCTATAAACACCTGAATGTAAAAAAAATTAAGTACAAATAAAACACATAAAAATAAATTAATATGAACTTAGCAATGTTTTCTTATGACATTGGCCTTAAATATTGAACAATTATATCGTTTTGTGTTATAGAATATAATTTTAGATGTAGGAATTGGTGCAGCCCTTTTACCAAACTACTGATAAAACCAGACGACACAATGCTCCAGTATGTTACCGCAAGATATTATTTGATATTTGGGGGGAAATGGAACAGAATAAATTGTATAGGTACAAGTTGTTTTCGTCGCATTTTGTCGTGGTGTGTGTAGTTTGAAGTATAAGTATAGCACATGAAGCTCTTTATCTGGACATGATCTTTTTCTCCGTTTTTAAAACGCTATAAAAGAGATTGTATCGTCATTATAACCTATAATAAAAGAAAAGAGTGGTCTGTTACATTCCTACAGCTGGGCAGGCAGGCCTTCTCCATATCCTTTAAAGAAAAGAATTTGATCTAGTTATCACTCTGGTATGATTAGAGTAAACAGATCACATTTATCTCATTAATTCATTTGTTTTAGGATGGTTTTCTTCACTGAGAAGCAAGTGATAAAATATAAATATCAATTAAGTGCATTAGTTTTTAAAGAACAAGTCATGTGTGCCTACTTACGAATATGGACTCCCCTGGTAAGGAATACACGGTCTGACCATTTGGCCATCAAGCTCACATGACCTATAATAAAATATGAAGCAATGCCATATAACACTGCGACATAAAGGCCGAAATGGGGCTCCAAGGGTCACTTGGGTTAGTGCGGTTGCCCTAATACAAGCATTTTCACTTAGCACTGAGTTAATGTGTAAAAGTTTTGTAGAACTATTATCGCTGAGGTCCGATTTCAGATGTATTATTACTACTAAATTAAGCTTTGTGATATAAAATATATCACTAAATAAATCCAAAAAAATTATTCACGTTTCGCTCATTTTTAGTTACTATCCTACGCAAGACGGGACGAAATCTGTAGTCAATATGGCCATAAAATGATAGCATTTAATAGTTATAGTTAATTCTATTTTGGTTTTTCTTTGGTTGCTGTATACTATCGATCTATATTTATATTAAAGCTAGAAACTTAAGCATTTATTATTGCAAGCTAATGTTACTAATATATATTTTTAATAAAATTAAATATTGTTACTTTTCAGAAGTGGGATGGATAGTTTATTCGCTTAAATCAGCGTGTAATGATATTTTGCTTAATGACTTTGTGACATCAACGTAACGATTTGTTATGTTAGTTGTTTGTTATGTTATACATTATATACCACGAGATTGTTCACTTATTCTGTGGATTCTTTCCTGCTGTATAAAATTGTTTTTATATGTGACTTTTTTCAAGTTTTGCCTATTTGTATTGGTTATTATCTGATCTTCGCAACCGTATGGTGTATATTTTGGTAATACATAATAAAAATATGATTTATAACTAAAGGTGCAAAAAATTAAAGAATTTAATATCAGTATTTCGATACTTGTCTACAAACAGTTCTTCAGTTGTTCAAGTTTCAAGTTCAAGTTTCAGAGCTTCTCGAATGAACAAAGCGAAAGAATTATTGTTATTTTTCTACAATTACATATTATCTTCATTTCATTATTTGCCATTTGCGAAGCTGTGATGGCCCAGCGGTGCGACCGTGTGAATCTCTAGAGACGATCACGGGTTCAAACCCGGGCAGACACCAATGAGTTTTCTCTTAAAACTTATGTGTCTAATTGATAATTGCAATTTGTCACACGTTTTTCGGTGAAGGAAAACATCGTGAGGAAACCTGCATATCTCTAGAGAATTCCGGAGGTATGTGTAACCTACCAATCCGCATTGGAGCAGCGTGGTAGGTCTTAGCTCCAATCCTTCTCTCCCAAAACGGAGAGAAGAGGCCTATTCTCAGCAGTGGGATAGTAACAGGCCGTTACTTACTTTACTTACTTATTATTTGCCATAAGAAATAAGCTTGAAATTTATTCAATTTAATACTAATATTATAAATGCTAATTGTTTGTGTGATTATTTGTTGGATTTTCTTTCATATTCAGTTGATGCTGGTTGACTTGATTATGGAGTGTGAAATGAGTGAGGAGTAGAGAGTGAATCTAGTGGGATAAACAACCACTTTGTATATATAACTGTTATATTCACGTTATAAGTAGTTATTGTGCTTAGTCACTTTGGAATTTGGCGTAGTGCTCCGGATGGTATCATAGGGGTATAATTCTGCATAGCAAACTAAACTAAAGAAATATTGCAAGCGAACCATTTAATTGAATTTGTTAGTGAAGGTCTTGTAATACAAAATATACCTAAGGTATGACTAGTTAATTTTATGTACTAATTGTTGTGTAAATGATTAATATATGGAGTCAATGGCTCAGTGTGGCAGTGACATATAGTTATGTCTATGATGTTGACGATGATCGCTATGCATTATGAGTTCAATAGCGCGATAAGAATATATGAGTTCGTAAATTTTAAGATATTTACAAAATTGCCTGAGAATACTAGATAATGATGACAGCCCAGCTTTGATAGCCTAGCGGCAAGACCGTGCGACTCTTGCGTCACGAGTTCAAACCCCGGGCATGCACTAATGAGATTTTCTATTAAAATGTGTCTAATTGATAATTGCAATTTATCACATGCTTTCGGGTGATGGAAAACATCGTGAGGAAACCTGCATATCTCTAATAAAAAAATCTGAGGATAAATGTAACCTACCATTTGATTTGATACCATACGCATTGGAGCAGCGTGGTAGATCCTTACTTTAACCCTTCCCTCCAGAAACGAAGAAAGGATGTCTATGCCCAGCAATTGGATTGTAACAGGCCGTTAATTTACTTACTTTTTTATATGATGATCGACTATAAAAAAGACATCACTACGTATTTCTTGTACTATACAGGAGAAAGCAGTTATTTTATTTAGAATTAAGTTATAATTATTGCTATACTGACTGTTATTGTTGTTTTTCCTTAATAAATCATTTAAGAATTACAAAATAAATAAACAGTATTATAAATAGATTAAACACTTATCCCAGTTTACTAATAAAATATTTAAGCATAAAGTAAAAACAGAGTACTTAATGGACAGGCTGTCTCTGGAATTGATATGGGTCGTATCTGTTATGTGAAAGATAAAAAATCGTTTTTAACTTTTTTTTGCCATAATTTATTCAGCAAAGAAACTTAATATGTTATGTTTGATTATAGGCAAATAATAACCCGTAAAGGAGTGCATGTGTTAAAACTATTCAACAAACTTCTATATGCATTTCTCAACTCTTTACGTGCATTGGTTTGCTCACTTACATCACAAGCCTGAATTTTGGCTTAAATTCGATTTTCGATTTTCGAAAACTACAATATACATAGTTTAGTTAATAACTTTTTTTAATTAAAAAGAAAAAATGTACAAGTTATATCTATCTTAAATTACTTAAACGCTAGGACTATACAAATCACGCCCACGTGGAATGGTCCCAAGAATGCTGGCAGCCTTTCCGCGCTGAATCGCTAAGCTGATTCTTTGTGCGAAGAGGAGCCAGCCCTCTTTTCACCCGAAGAGGCAATTAGCCGTGGTGTTATTAAAATTTTTTAAGTAATTTTCAAAGTACTAGTTTTTTTTAAGTAATTTTCAAAGTAAGAAAATTTTCAAAGTACAAAAAAAAATAATTTTTTTTTGTACTTTGGTTCCATGAGGGCCTCAACTACAAACGTCACAAATATATAACTCTTTATGCCCCTTCTTAGATACTTCCGCTGTTTGCCGGATTCGGCCTTTTCGGCCGCAGCTTCACGTCTTGACGCTGTTTCCCTGATATGCGACGAGGTTATGATATAATGACTTTAACTAACTTAATATTTTCTCATAGAAACAACAATAGAGAACATGTGGGGATAGGCATGAACCTGCCCAAGCCACATTAAAACTGTCATGTCAGTAATGAACTGTATTTTGTCTACATAATATCAATATCGGCATTAAGCACGATCTAGATCTATCAGACCTAGAGTCTGCGTTAAGAACGAGATTGGTTCAATATTGAAACTAATGGTTGAAAAAGGCAATCCTTTTAAAGGAACCGAAACGCCCATATCCCACTGTAAGTGGGGTCGGCACAACATGTTACAAACATGTTGTGTCACATGATTTAGCTACATATTTTACGACCGGTCGCCCTGCCTGATGTCAACTTAACTTAGTCGTATTTTACGACACCTCGGTAAGAAAGAGGGTGGTCTATTTTACTCAACCGGATACCACACGGTGAGTTAACTTACCTTAGTCGCCTTTTGCGATAACTCGGTAAGAAATGAGGGTGATATTATTTTATTCAGCCGGAAACCACACGGCGTATTCTCTATTACAAATAACAAACTAAAAAAGAACAAATGTTTTTAAAAACCTATATCTAAAAATAAATAAACCAACAACTTTTATGTAGATTGCCATAACATTGCGTGTGCAGATAAAATAGCTTGATTACTGCACGGGGTCAGCCCGTAAATTTGTACACTCGCCAACGCATTTGAATACATGTTTCAATACAAGGATTATTATCTGTTGCGCAAGCATTTCTGTAAGCTGTACCAGTGTTATTAAAATACACCGAGGATAAAAGAGAAAAAAAGTAATATAGGCTTTTGTGACACGTTTCATATGTTGCTATTCTGTTGTACAAATGGATACAAAATGGAGCGCGAATAATTTCAAATTTCATTTTCCATAGAGGAGAATTTAATAACGTTACATTTCGTGTATTTTTATACATAGTCGTCGACGACGTCTCTGTTTGTTTTCCATTGCTGCACTAAGCACTCGAGGTGGTGATAGCCCAGCGGTGAGACCGTGCGACTCTTTCGAGGAGACACAGGTTCAAATCTCGGGCAGGAATCAATAAGTTCTTCTTTTATAACTCTAACTAGATCTAGTGTCTAATTGATTATTGCAATTTTTCACTCGCTTTTCAGTGAAGGAAAACATCGTGAAGAAACCTGCATATATGTTGAGAATTCTATGGACATATCCATAGAATTGTGTAACCTACCAATTCATAGGATTAGTAGGTTACATATGTGTAACCTACTAATCCTATGAATTTGACCAGTCCTCATTAGAGCAGCGTGTTAGGTCTTCGCTTTCTTATTTCCAAAAATGGAAAGAGGAGGCCTATGCCCAGCAGTGGGATAGCAACAAGCCTTTTCTTTAATTTTACTTTGACTGCGCTTAGTCAAAGTAAAATTAAAGAATGTCTTCAATGTTACTACAATTCCTACTTACTACCCTCCTTTTGATATTAGAAAGGTCGTATTATTTTAGGCACCCATAGTACAAAGGACTTTTTACGCCGTGTGGTATCCGGCTGAATAGAATAGTACCACCCTCATTTCTTACCGAGGTGTCGTAAGAGGCGACTAAGGTAAGTTGACCCGCCGTGTGGTATTCGGTTTAGTAGAATAGACCACCCGCTTTCTTACCGAGGTGTCGTAAAGTACGACGTTGGTAAGTTGACGTCAGGCAGGCGGCCGGTCGTAAAAACGCAGCCAAATCATATGACAGCATGTTTATTACATGTTGTGCCGACCCCACTAGAGTGGGAAAAGGGCAGGAAGATGATGAGTACAAAGGACTTTTTTAAGTATGATCTGTTTATTTCGTACGTTTTCAATTCGCGTTTATCTTGTTAGTCTTCCATTATTACTTTCTTTCCTTATCCGCAATGTATTTTATGGTAATTAGTACTCCGATTTTTAACGACCTAACGTGTGAGATATGTTTATAATTGTTTGAGAATACGTAAAATATACTTGTGGATGAGTTAATCCATTGTACTATGTGAGAAGTAAAGAGTTGTAATATTAGATTGCACTATGTTACAAGCTAAACAATTTTTTTTAAATACTCAACAAACACATCGAGCATCACTGGTTGTATAATAAATCTCCTGAAATTTTATGATTGTATGTTCAAATGCAACTTAAATCTTTGAATATTCAAATGGGTTTTTGAAAGTTGGGTATTGAAAATCCAATTCGAAACTTTTACTTTACATAGAAATGTACTTAATAAATATGCCAAATCCAGTTCCATTGTTACAATTTTACAGGTATTTCTGTACACGAGCGTATTCACCGATACAAAGGCAGTTATTTATGAAAGAGACATTTTAAAGTTATCATACATTTAGAGCTTTATCTCTTTATTTTTTACTGTTGACTTTTCTGAGTCCCAAAGAAACTGCAATCACTTTTAACAAATTCTATATATTTTATTAATATTAAGAATGATATAATTTACGCCGTGTGGTATCCGGCTGAATTGAATAGTGCCACTCTCACTTCTTACCGAGGTGTCGTAAGAGGCGACTAAGGTAAGTCGAACCACCGTGTGGTATCTGGTTTAGTAGAATAGACCACCCTCTTTCTTACCGAGGTGTCGAAAAATACGACAGAGGTAAGTTGACGTCAAGCAGGCGGCCGGTCGTAAAAACGCAGTCAAATCATGTGTCAGCATGTTTATAACATGTTGTGCTAAGTGGGGTCACTTAGAGTGGGATAAGGGCAGGAAGATGATGATGATTAAGAATAATATAATTTAAACGGCTACCTCTTAAATTCATATTACATTCATTAAACAATACATACAGCAATATTGTGGCCTAGTTTATTATGTAAATTACTATTTTGTTATGTGTTTTATAAAACACATAACAAAATAGTAATTAAATATATTAAACAACTTCTTTAGCACATTGCAGGTGCAATGTTTATTTCGTAAATTTCTTAGTCATGTCTGTGTCGAAAAAATATAGTGCAAGTTGTGTTACAAAATTTTTTTACGAGAACTAAGTGAACTGAAGTGAGCTTAGAAAAACTGTTTCTCAGACTTTTTTCAAATATTAACTATTTGTTTGAATCGATTTTCATATCAATTTGATTGCAATAAATCAGTACCACAAATTGATGGGAAATTAATTTATTTTATATGCCAACTGGCAAACTAAAAATGGGAGAGTCTGATTACGGTTTGTCTTTAAACGCTCCTAATTCTCCTCATAGATAACATATATATTATCCCCCTGATATGGAAGTTGGCTCTTTAAATTTTCAATGACAAAGCATCACTCGTGTGACTGTTGCTTCAACAATGCAATCATGAAATATAACTAAGCATAAACAAAGTATACAAAGTGTCACCAAAAGAATATTAATACATCATAATCATTACGTAGAATTCCATAATAATAATTGTTCGATATTTTTGAAGTAAAGATTCCTTCGAACATCGAATTTATGCTAAGTGAAGATGTTTTGAGGATCTTGTTTACGGACTTTCTTTAATACTTATTGTTCAAAATAGGTAACGAATTTATAAACTTAGATAATTATGCGAGTTTCGGCCGAGTTTCGAATTTGCTTTATAAACAAAGTTTTGTTTTCTTGATTTGAGCCTTCGGAAAATTAGTTGCTTTAAGCAGCCTCTGTAAACAAGTAGTTATTGTACACGAAATTCTTCTTAGAACTTGAAATATTGCTTTACCTTAACACTGTAATAAATATCCCGGCTTCAAGCTAAGAGCGACAAATATGTTGGTGATTGTAGAGGCTAATTGACGACTTATTGTTTTCGGCACATCTTTATCTATGCTTATCATAGCAAACTCTCCAAAGACTGTCCGTGTGTAAGTAATTTTCTCAAAAACTACTTAACGGATATTTGTACGGTTTTTAATAGTAGGGCAACTCTTCTGGAAGGTTCAAGTTAATAGTACATTACGGTTTTATATATATTGTGTTAAAAAGTGCAGTTGAAAAAAAAACACGCGTGTTGGGAGCTTAAGTTACGTTCGCCGGGCAAACCAAGAGAGATAGACTAAATATTATAAAAAAGTCCACGGTAGCATGTCTCTATCTCTTATGGTCAATAACTACTTTTAATTTAAAAATTTAAAACAAATACATATATAATTGTTTCTATGTGTGTTCACTTATTTAACGCCGTGTGGTATCCGGCTGAATAGAATAGACCTCCCTCATTTCTTACCGAGGTGTTGTAAAAGGCGACTAAGGTAAGTTGACCCACCGTGTGGTATCCAGTTAATTAGAATAGATCACCCTCCTTTGGGAAGTGTCGTAAAATACGACTAAGGTAAGTTGAGGTCAGGCAGGTGGCCAGTCATAAAATACGAAGCACAATCATGTGACAACATGTTTATAATATGTTGTGCCGTCCCCACTTAGAGTGGGATAAGGGCAGGAGGATGATGATGATGATGATGAAATGCTGTATTCAATCTACTTCGGATAATTGATTAATAATATTTGTACTTCCTTCATGATGTACCAGTGATACAAATTTTGTTACCTACGGAATAAACTTAGCTAATTAGGCAAGTTCGGGACGACGGTTCACATTTACCTGTACCGTAACAAAGTTTTGTTCTCGTGATTTGATCCTACGTAAACATAATTACTTTAAACCTTAACTCCTCACACGGCGACCTATATAAATATACCTTTAACAAGAAAATACTTTTAGATTAAAGGGGTAATACAAACTGGAACTCAAATACATGCTCTTAATTGTTATATAAGTTTAACTTCTTCATTTATATTTAAATTTTTCACACTCTTTTAGGTAAAAGAAATTTCTTTTTCGCAACCTATATAAGATCTGCACCCTCTATTAAGAAAGATGACATCAAAAATGTTGCAAGAAGTTTCTAGAAAATAGCGATTAAAGAGTATTTCATGTGAAAATCCCTGGAAAAAACCCAATCATGAATCAGAAGAAGAATGTCTTCACTTGAAAACGAAGTCAAATATCTATAAAAAGTAACGGCCTGTCACTATCCCACTGCTGGGCATAGGCCTCCTCTCTCCATTTTTGGAGAGAAGGGTTGGAGCTAAGACCTACCACGCTGCTCCAATGCGGATTGGTAGGTTACACATATCCCTAGGATTCTCTAGAGATATGCAGGTTTCCTCACGATGTTTTCCTTCACCGAAAAGCGTGAGATAAATTGCAATTATCAATTAGACACATAAGTTTTAATAGAAAAACTCATTGGTGTCTGCCCGGGTTTGAACCCATGATCGTCTCTAGAGATTCACAAAAATATCTATACTTATTATAAAATAAAGTCTCCAAAAGCTGTCTGTCTGTATGTGATCGGTTTTTTTTATATCTGATGAACAGATTTTTGTACGATTTTTACTAAAATATTAAAAGGAAGGTTAAATATAAAAAAGAAGATTTAACTTAATAGTACATTCTCCGGCACGGCTAAACCGATTTTGATGGGAGTATGACTTTTATCCTAGAATTTCCGTTGGGTAGAGTAAGTACTACGCGGGACAACTGTTCGATTTAATTATTTCATCGCGGGCGAAGCCCAGCTATTTATAAATAGGTTGGTTTCTACTTTTACATATGAATTTGATATTTATTTCGGTTTTATAAATTAGTTTACGCCTATAACAATATCAAAATACCACGTCACGATCGAATAATATCCTAGAATAAATTCAATAATACGAAATGCTTTTAGTAGAAACCCCTTTTACTCGATAATATCTGACAATTCGTCGTGCCTATATCAAACATCAAATTACGTATACCGACCATACAAACCGACATTCTGCGAGCGACACGGTTGACTCAGCATGATGCCCGCGCGTGAAAATTCGCAGAAATGCGTCACGTACATACCGCGTCAGCCGTCAATTATATTACAGAAATAACCACTCAATTGTACGCCTTTGGATTAGTGTGTGTGTAGCTTTATATACGAGTAACTAAGCTTATACACACTATTGCAACACCGAATTCTATTTAGTAATTGAGAAGTTAATAATCTGAAATAACTCATGCTTTCTTTTGATTTCTTTATTATATTTTGGTATTTCATCTTAGTCTTTCCAGTAAAAATATAAACTTTCAAAAAGTTCGTTACTGGTATAATAAATACACACTCAAACGATCACATATTAAATAAGTATTTAATGAGGATGTGCTTGTTATTGTAGCTACAATAAGTAAGTGTTACTACAATTTTTTTACATGAGAAGTCGTTAAGGCGTATATTAAAATTTATTTCGACTGCCTTTGTTTGCCTGCCTTTGCACGTTACAAATTAAATTGTAACAAGAAAAATTAGTTGTCAGAGCGACATCTATTTGATCGAGAAGATACACAACATCACCACATCACGCATTAGCTCAGCACATATCACGATATTGTCATCTAGTATTCGCTAGTATTAGTAGAAGACTGGTTCTGCGACAATAAATATCCCACGCTTTATACATACATTCCTCCTCTTTACTACAAGCCACACCAATTTCTTTCTAGATTTTAGTACCTCATTGACTTGATTGTTTTGACAAAATAGATTCAATGCACATTAAATCGTTTATTCATACTTATTTTCGACTTCATCTAAGTTACGAAAAATGTATTATAGTATGTTCCTACCAATATGTAACTTGATGATACCGACTACAAAATGAAAATTTCATTCCCATTCTGCTAAAAGTATTTTAAACTAAGATATATATTCTATTATATTTACTCCCGAAATGTTACATAATTAAATTTAAGCATCAGTACAACTAAGAATCAAAGATACAGCGGAATACAATTACGAAAAGTTTACATTTGAAACGAAGGCTGAAGTTCGCTAATACAGTTCAATTATGGAAGCAATCGATAAAGTTAAAATAAGAGGAATGATTCTGAGACTTTATCGGGCAACCTTTATAGCTCTTAAGTTTCAAGTAATTTCTACGACTGCGAAAATGGCGAACGAGTACTTCTGTTACAATCTGAAATACTTATGAAAATGGAAAAGTGATTTCATCCAAGAATCTCAAATAATAACGCTTTTTTCCTGCGAGGTTTTAATAGATTACTTTTATTATAATATTCTATATGATTTAAGATTCTTAAAGAAAACGTTTTTGCCAGTTTATATTAGAGCTAGCCAGTTACAGTAATATTGATTAAATTTTTTACAATTCAAATTTATAATTGGTCTAACATGAGATAAGAAATTGCCGTATTTCCTTCGGGAACTGTAAAGAACGTTGAGTACATATTGAGGGTATTTTAACACTTATAAGCGAAGTATTCACAAAGAAAGTGCGGATACAACTAGTCAATAAATAAATATCATGATATATATGCGGTAAACATGCCGTGTGGTATCCGGCTGAGTATAATAAAACTCTAATTGTTTTTTTTAAATTAGGCTTTGGGTCACCAAAAATTTTAATTACGATTAGTTCTTCGATTCATAGGAATCCAAGTCAGTAGAAATTATACAAAAGAAATACACATAACACATATGTATACACAACGACACTTATCCTTGCAGGGTGTAAAAGGGCGGCCGAGTTCACAAGATATGCAACTATTTTATGATATTCATATACCTGTATATTTCTAATGGGGGTAACTTAGAAGACTGCGATATTTTTTTAATTTCCATTTCCAAATTTACTCTAATTTCTCAACACTTATTTCAATGCATCCGTGTTATGCAAAAGTATTTGACATGCACTATATGAAAGCGTTGGTTTATAATCGTAATACTCAGTATATATACTTGGTTCGAATATGGAATTGCAACTGCCATTGACATGTAATTAATTGAAGCGTTTCCGTCGCGGCAGGCATAACGGAAATGGTTGTTTCCGGTTATAGTTAGGATATCCTAGTATCTTCTCACACGTTGGCAGTCATCTAAATATCTGTATTTCTTATTCTAAAACGCTCGAAACTGTAGTCTCACAAGAACAATCTTTAAAAAGTCGCTTTCGAACCCTAGTAGCTAGTAGCACTAATCCTACAAGTTTATAAATGCGAAAGAGTATAGATTTGTTTTGTTACTCTTTTACGGTGAATCCGCTGAACTAATATCGACAAAATTTGGCACAATTATTCCTTAGTAGATTTTAAACTTTCGCGATTCATACTGATTATTATATAAACATACGGGTCACATCGCGTTTACCTTTGTATAACTTGTACTTTGTATACTTGACGTCAAGTACGGGTAGATGAACAAAATAATGACTGTAGTACTCGGGAACGAAGACGCCGCGGCGCTCCAGTCAGTTCGTGACCACGGTGGATGCAAGTCTGCCGAAACGTAGAACCTTATACAAAGGTAATCGATTATAACGCGATGTGACTAGTATGTTTATATAATAATTATTTCTTATACACCGTATTAAACTAGAGGCTATAGAAATCCTGTTCATTCTATAGAAATAGGATGATATTGAAAAGTTCCATCTATTATCGACCTAACACTCGACAACACTCCACGCGACCGACGTCGCGTGTAAAAGATAGTTTCTCCATATTTTGCACCCTTGAAGAAGCTTTTAAACTCATCCATACCACCCTGTGATGCTGCAAACGGTATAAGGATTAAAAGCATGTTTTTAAATTACTTTCTTTAGCTTCTTATTTAGTACTAGCTTTTACCCGCAACTTTGTTCACGTGGACTGTTGGAGCACAATGGGTTGATAATAGATAATGCTTTTTAATTCATCCTATGCCTATAAATAATATTTCTGTAGCCTCTTTGTTATCCTGGTGTATAAGGAAGAATTGTGCCAAATTTCATCGATATTGGTTCAAAAGATTCGCCGTGAAAGAGCAACAAGCATACATCCATACTCACAAACTTTCGCATTTATAATATAAAAAGGGTAAAGTATCTTAAGATACTAGATAAGGTGTACAAAAATTATCGTACAGCTTAAGCTTATCTCTTAACCTCTATATAGACAAAAAATATACATTTAAACATTAAAATAATATAGGTTATACAAACGTATACAATTTACGATAATTTATTTTAATAATTCATTTACCATTGTAGAGAAATAATAATGAAACGCTTAATAATTTAACAAGTTATCCATCGGAGGGCAATAAAGCCATGTGTGACATTTATCTGGCCAGCCGTAGCAGTCAGTTGAATAAAATAAACGGGCAATAGCATAGATTTCCCACGGGAGCTGTATATTATGACTTTCCATGGAATATTTGCGAATTGGTAAATTGCTGAGAGCAACGAATAGGTATTCTATTATAATATTGTTATGATTTATCACAATATACGGTGTTAAGGCGGAGCTGTTCTTAATTGCTATTTTCATTTACCGGTGCAACAAACCGACGAGATTCTGGCAAACGTTCTATCGCAATTATCATAAACCTCAATATTAAAACACCCTTAACTATGTAATACGTTGTCCCCACTCCCGAATGAAAAATAAGAATTTTTTATCCTTTATGTTAGCTCGGTATGAAACAAAAGTAATAATAAAATTATTTTGCTATTATTATTAATAATGTCGACTAACGATAATAATAATAATTATTAATGTTATTATTACTTTTGCACTATGGATCTCTAATTCTATAAATAATTTTTCAGTATTGAAAACCTGTAATTGTATCAAATTTTATCTAAAATTGGACTAAGCGTGAAAGAGTAACAGACGGATAGACAAAGTGACTATCGCATTTGTATTGTATAATTTGTATAAATATGTATGAATGAGTGAGACAGAATCATTCGAAGGACCAATATATGTTAGGGCCCTTAGGTATTTAGAATTAAAGCAGCTATAAAAAACATACAGACGTCCATGAGGGGACTTCGTGATAGGTTTTAGAAAGTTTTGTTCCTAATTTCGTATAATTATTATATACATCAGATTAAATAAAATTTCAACGATACATAAATAGAATAAGATTTAAAAAATAGCCTCACATTAATATTCTCCATAGAACCTAATTCTATTTTATTGCGCAATACAAATAACGTGGTAAGCTCGCCGTTGAAAGTATCGCCGCTATCTCGAAATGGAGGGTCGGAATGATTTGCCGACACCTTATCGTCAGCTAGTTAAGCGTTTCACTGATTGCTGGATTGAGTTATAAATCTCTTGTGGCACGCGATCTGTTTCTCAAACTATAGAAATAGATCCTAAACGCAGACAACTTGTTGTTAATTTATATACAAATATTTTTCTTATTCTTTAGTCTCTTTAAGTTTTATTTATGGTCCGTAAAAGTTTCTGTAGGTTACAATAACTTTATTGACTCTTTAATAAATGATAAATACAATTATACAAAACAAATCATAGATACTATTGCAATAATGTCGTTATTGGAATATATTAACTGATCCTATTAAAGAAAGAAAAGTAAAACTGATCCTATAAAAGATATGTCACTACCAAGTACAATTGTACCGAACGCAAAACGAATCACTTTTTTGCCGAATAAAGTTTTTTGCAACATAAGTACAAATTGGTGCATTGGTAGGTGAAAATGAAAATGAAAATGAAGTACAGTGAACATATAAGACAAATTATTAATCATTTTTTTTTTTGGATTTCAGAACCCACATAGATCAATTTGATGAAAACTGTTTCTGTTATAATTAGAAATAAGTACCTTAACTACAGCCATAACTATAGTCATCGCTGATTACGTCGATTTTACGAGATTTAATAGCATATAAATTAACTTAGATTTATCATCAGTCATACAATAGTATGATAGCTGTGATGGCCTAGCGGTGCGACCATGTGAATCTCTAGAGACGATCATGGGTTCAAACCTGGGCAGACACCAATGAGTTTTTCTAATAAAACTTATGTGTCTAATTGATAGTTGCAATTTATCACACGCTTTTCGGTGAAGGAAAACATCGTGAGGAAACCTGCATATCTCTAGAGAATTCTGGGGATATGTGTAACCTACCAACCCGCATTGGAGCAGCGTGGTAGGTCTTAGCTCCAACCCTTCTCTCCAAAAATGGAGAGAGGAGGCCTATGCCCAGCAGTGGGATAGTAACAGGCCGTTACTTTATACAATAGTAATGTTTTTTTTTCAGTAGAAGGTCTACTATCTCTCGTATTAATAACCAAACTCCGAATATGTCAAAGTTACGAGACAATAACACAAGAACAACTGATTAACTGAATATTGAACTTGCTAACAAATTAAGATTGATGAGATTCTGTGATGATATGTTATTTGGTGTCGTGAATAGTTTAATGTATTACCGTATTTCATTAAACTATTAATGAGTCTGTTCAATAACGAAGTTGTTTATTGTAGTAATTACGGTTTCGTGTAATATTAGATTAGGGCTATAATTAGATTTCAAATATAGTAACTGCCATATTTATAATTGATGTAAAGTGAAAACTTATGAAAAGTTTTCCACATAGAAAACAATTTTTTGTTATTGTTGTAGTGAATTAAATTTCTTGTGTGTTAAGATTACTAAACTTTTACACTGACAGTATAAATCCTTTAAAAACTTAATTTATGAAAGATAATAAATGTCGGAGTTTTCCAATTTTAATTCATTTACAATTCTCACGTCTATATGAAGTGGTTACTATCATGATGTGATACTATATCACAATATGTTCTCCGAGAACAGTTCCAAGAATATCTGTTATTTTTACTTTAAGCTGCTAAAGTGATTGTCTGCATAACATTCAAATTAAATTTTTTTTATCTAAATAAACTTGTAAACAAGTGCTTTTGAATCGTTAATTCTACTGCTGGTTCGGAAAGCTGTTCCTACCGAGACGTGCCCGCAAGAAACATGGCGGTTGCTCCTTTCACCATAATATTTATAACTAGTTACATTAAGTTATAACTATTTTGTACATGGTCGGACAGTAGCTATATCCACGGATTCTTATCATCTAAATCCTCAACAGTATAGTAGGCTTTTTGTACCAGCCTCTAATAATAGTGTTCTTAAAATGAAGTAATTGCAAAGCTAAAATTGATTGCGGAATTTTATTATAGAATCTTATATCCAAATTCGGTTCCCTATTCGTCTATTATATCTATTACATCAAAAATATAAACATTAAACTAAGCATATTGATAATTTAGATGTGAGAGTTATTTCGACATCTTAGATTTTTTAGGGATCATCAGAACTAATATCCAACTTATGCGCACTTAAAACTGCAAGCCAAACTAACTCATTAGACAAGTTTTCGTAAATTCCAATTTAATTCATAGTTAAAATTACATGAGGTAAATAGTGACGATAACACAAACAAGCACATTCTACACAAACTGCTCCAAATAGATAGGTAAATTCACAAAACAAGTTTGTTTTAAGCGTAAACGTGAAACTTGTACGAGTTGCTTAATTAGCTAAGTTTATATAAATTTGTAATCCAATTACTTTGAACAGAAAGTTCAAAAGGTCGACGGACATGGTTATAACAATGTACCCTGGTATTATTAAGCAAATTTAAACTTCTGGGTACATAACGATGTATAGCAGTAGGCGATACAAGTAATAAATTGTCTTATTACGAAAGTAGTAAAAACGAATTTTAATTTATTAAATAATTAACTAGTACACGAACAACAACCAGCCACGCCTTACTATTGCTATCTGTTTTCGGCTTCACTTCTTTAAGATTCTTTTATTTGGAACTCCATCATAGAACTTCATGGGGTATACATAAATCTATTTTTAATGTTTAAATAAATAATCTTGTATATTTATCTGAGTTTTGGAAACGGCTCCAAAGATTTTATGAAATTCAAAATATATAGGGTTTTGGGTGGAAAAATCGACCAAGCTAAGTTTTATTTAAAAAAATGTTGTTGTTGTTCGGACATCGTAAAAAACTACTATAATTTTATGATAAAGCAAAGAATGATTACAATGTTGATTGCAGAGTTATGATAGCTCAATGAAGTAACGGGCGGTCTCGAATTTTAAAATCCTTGAATCGATTTCAGACAAAATCTTTTTATTTTTATTTTTAATTGCATTTTTTATTCATTTAAAAAAATTAGCGAGCAAGACTCGATCACTCAGGTATTGAAGTCAATAAGGACGCATATGGAAGTCCTTACACGCACATCCATATTTATCACGGAATTAACGTGACGCAATACGATACTCGAACGATGCATAAAACCGAACTAATAATTTGTTATCTTACACTACTCTCGTCCCTTAGCTATTATTAAATTATTGCAAATGGCAGTATTTTAATCAGCACAAAAATCCATATTAATAATTTTAAATTCAAAAGTCTATATTTCTCTATATTTTTATCCGTTTATATGTAACGCTTTCACGGCTAATCCGTTGAAGCAAATTAAAATTAAGTTTTGTGAATCTTATATAGATTCAAATGAATGTTAAATTGATAATAAATTTCCGTTCTTCTAAAGCTAAAAGCTAAGCACAAACGAAGTCAAGTGTATTACTAGTTATCTTTATTCAAAATAACTTGGTCCTAATTTCACTTCAATTACGATTTAATTATTACGATGAAAGTTTATCCAAATTAATCCAATTAGATTAAAATATTTACAGACGTTGGCAACTTTAATTGAACAAAGTAAAATCTTACTTATATTATGAATGCGAAAGTTTGTGAGTATTGATGTATGTTTGTTATTCTTTCATAGCGAATTCTGAACAAATATAGATGAAATTTGACACTATTCCTTATACATCGGGGTAATATATAGGCTTTAGAAATCCTGTTAATTCCATATGAATACGATGACATTGAAAAGCGCTATCTATTATCAACATATCACGCGACAAACGTCCACGCCAACGAAGTTGCAGGTAAAAGCTAGTAATTTATAAATAAAGGTAATATCACTACCATTATACAAATTGTTTAATCTAGTAATAGTATATTAACATTTGTCTTTCAGCTTAAATTCTTAATTGCAAATCAACACAGATATAAGGAGAAAGTTGTTATTCACCTCTTTGCTTAGCAAAATAAAAGTGGAGCGTGAAGCTTACGGATATAAATAGGAATTCATCCTTAAATTCTTGAAAATGGGATTCACGTTATTCTTTTTAAACCTGCAATGTTCTGATAAAAATGTTATAAAGAAGCATTTATTCTACTGTTTATAGTGTGGTTTTAAAATGATTATAGAAATTTTTCTCGTGCCCTTATACCACTCTAAGTGGGGTCGGCAAAACATGTTTGTAACATGGCTGCGTATTTTACGACCGGCTGCCCGCCTAACGTCAGCTTGCCTTAGTAATATTTTACGACACCTCGGTAGAAAGAGGGTGGTCTATCCTGCTAACCCGGATACCACACGGTGGATCAACTTACCTTAGTCGCCTTATACGACACCTCGGTAAGAAATATAACTCATTTAAATATTAAGAGATATAAATATCTACTAACTAAAACTAACACATGATATTTATCGTAGATTTGACGAGATAATGTATTGTGGTTTTTTCGTTAAGTAATAAGCAAATATACCTAATATAATAATATACTTGGTTGGCCGAGCCGAGAAACTAAAACAACAGAATTAATGAATAGGCCTACCCTATTAATTAATATATTTTATTATTAATTTATATATATATATATATATATATATATATATATATATATATATATATATATATATATATATACAAGATAGAAGAACTCATTTAAATATTAAAAATTGAGTCAAAAAATTCAAATTTGTCGTAGTAAAATACACAGAAAGCACGATAAATAATATAGGAGGCAGAAGTATTAGTAGATTTCTAAGAGTCCTCCAACTAGGTCTCACCTTGTTCCAGTTCTGTTCAGTATAGTGCTCTTAACAATGCCCAGTTGGAAGAGAAGTAGTTTGCAATTTTATATTTTATTAGACCCGCAATCCGCTTGTATTCTTACGGCATTTTGTTTAATAATTGAAGGACAAGAATTTTTTTATATCTTTTTATTTATTTATTGATTAACCTATTCTTGAATTAGCAATTTAACATTCCTATTAAGATAATATTATCTTACTAATATTATAAATGCGAAAGTTTGTGAAGATGGGTGTATGTTTGTTTCACGGCGAATCCGCTGAACCAATATCGAAATTTAGCACAGTTATTTCTTTTACACAGGTATAATATATAGGCTATAGAAATCCTGTTAATTTTAAAGGAATAGGATAACATTGAAAAGCGCCATGTCTTATCGACATATCACACGAGAACAGTCCACGCGAACGAAAGCGCGGGTAAAAGCTAGTAATGTATAGTTCTTTTAACGCTTATGCTCTTAAATTTTATTACTTTTTTTTTCTTTTGTTTCTTTGCCTTCGTATGTTTAATAGAGAACGTTTTATTTAGTTTTAAGTCCACCTCTTATAAATTGTGCAATTAAGTAAAAAAATATATCTTAAACCTTAGATATGTGGTAGTCTAAGGTGTATAGGCGGCAACCTAAAAAGTCTATAAATTTAGTAAAATTCGCGTGTGTCATCACGAATGTGAAAATGTAGTTATCAAATATATGTAGACTCTTTAGTAAATTTACCGTTTTTAGTTAATTTTTATATGTCTTTCCTAATATTAAATTATTATATTTGTATGGATATAAGTAGAACTATAAGCTCAATAACCTATACACAAGATCTAGTAACAAGAACTTAAAATGCTCATAAAAAGTAATCACTATATTTTAGTTTAAATATGAAAATTACTATTAGTACATAACTTAATTGCAATAATGTATACGATTATATTAATATATTGTTATATATTTTATTTATTCTAGTATTGTTCAACTGTTTTTTTTTTTAGTTTCTGCTATTCACGTTTTGTGTGAAGTAAGTTTAGTTCTATCGTATAAAATCAATACATTGGCAACTGCTATATAACCATGTTCAACATCATATCAAATCAGACTGCTGAAAGCCAGCAACTGTTGATAGCAAATATTCGATCCTAGTCTGTTTTTGTAACTAAATTTAAAATATTAATATGTGTTACGATACGCCAGATTTTATACTTCCAAAAAGAGAGTTTACGAAATAAGTGTTTTATAGTAGCTTCGCATTATAATACTGCTAATTGATACATGAATACATAAACAGAAGACTAATACAAACTCAATATTGATGTCCGATTATTGACAGAAAGCAGTAACAAATTAATATAATTGCCAAGAAAGCACAGCTTTATTAGTAAAGAAACATTTTAACCAAGATATTAGCACGAGAGCAAGAGAAACTAACATAGTTTTGCAGTTCATTCCTTAATTAACATACACACTTTGGAGTATAGTACCATATTAAAATTCCAGAGTAAAATCTGCACACAGCCAATTTTTTGCTTGTTTATGTTTGAAATACTAGGAATTCAAAGGATATTCAAAAAAAATTCAACTAGCTCGTTACAACTTCTAGAGCATGTGAACTTACTTTTCTTGTTACTTCAATAACAACCAGAATAGAAGCCGCATGACAGATCTAAATTATATACATATATTGATCTTCAGAAGAGTAATTTGCTCAGAAGTGCGTAATTACTAGTTATTAAATTAGTTTTCAATTTTCACATAAAGCAATATTGTATATATTATTATATCGAAAATTATTAAAATGATCAGATTTTTGGATGATATCAATGCAAAGCAATGTATTAGACAGCAATAACAAATTGCAACTAGCGTAGATAAAAAGGTAGATAGGTAAAATATTCTGAAACAACCGCCAAGTTTGTTTGAATGGTGGCTGCTTTAATTTACCTTATCTAAGTGGCATGACCTATAAAAACCGAGAACATTTAACATTTTATTATTATTTTTATAGTGCTAATTTGAAAGTTTATTATAAACATAAAGCACAAAGATATTATAAAATAACGCCATCAGATTCGAACGTACTCGTATCTTTTGTTGAAATAGCATACACGAAAATAATTTTGGGAGGCTAGAATACCTCAACAGTATTCTAGCACTATTGAACGGGTGACCATGTAGTAACTTAAATAATACAAGATCACTATACATATTTAAATCGATTTATTCATTTAATTTGTTTTTTTTGTCAATATGTTTATTTATGATTGAAATTCAATGTTTATAAATTAACATAGTTCATTAATTGTAATGAGACACAAATATCTAAAGAATTTGCCATGTGCTCAAAGTATTTCCATTTTATTTTAATAAATAATCAGCAACCATAGTAACGCAATTAATATCAGATTCTAAATTTATTTCTCAATTTTATACTATCACAGAGTATACAATATCTGTTTCTAACTGTCAATGTAAATACTTCTCACTATAAAAGAACACCCATCTGTTAAAACACCATATACTTTAATAACATAAGTTTTGCCCTCGATACAAAAATCGTGTTCAAAGTCACAGCTCCCAAAATACATGAGTATTGAATAACTTTATTATGTACAAAACATCGACATTCGGGATGAAAGGAAAAACAGCTTTAGCCTTTGCAAAGTAACATTTCAGATGTGACCCTTATCAATTCACTCGTGACAGCCTGTCCGTCCATTAGTCACTTCCTTCATATGCCAAGCAGACATATTTTTGAAATAAATTACTAGAGTAAATGACGTAATATTTGATATCAATGCTATTCAAATGACTTCAGAAATGTAACACATTGCACGAAGAGCTTTAGAGATGACTTATGAAAACAAAATTTGTAAACGAAGATGAAAACAAAACTTTAACTTTTAAACTAAGAAATAGGATAATTTATAGAATTATGCGATACTTTGCAGAGATCCATAGCACAATAATAATAATAAAATGTTATTATTAGTATAGTAAAAAAGTATTTAATAAAATATATGTTAATCTTTATATTCTTGTGAATATCGAAAGTGTACTTGTGACTTTGACATAAACGAAATTCATTAAAATCTTATTATAAAACAAAGTTCCCAAAAACTGTTTATCTGTAATTGATCGATTTTCTCAAAATCTACTTAACACATTTTTGGATTTATATAAAATGATAGTGCCATTTTAGTGCCAGTTTACGTTAATAGTACATTACAGTTTTATGTAAATGGTATTGACAAGGTCTCGCAGTTCTTAAAAAACTCGCTTTAAGAACTGCTAAGAAAAACTTTAGCCTCGTCCGCTTCGTAACCTAGCAAAGAGACTCTAAAGTTATGTAGTAAAGAATTGTAGATGTACAAAAATTCTACAAAAAAGTCTGCAACAGCATATCTCTATCTGGTTAACTCACAATAACAACTTTTGTCTTTTGTGACAATCTGATTTCCACGCGGGCAAAGCCGCAGGCACAGCCAGTATTATTAATAATATGTGACACAACGATATCTTCTATGCAACTTATTGATTATTATTTATTTTATTATCTCGGGTTACATAAATGCTCATTTCAAAACAAAAAATTATCACATTTTAGGTTAACTTGAAACTGCTGGAGTGAACTAATTAGCAAAGTTTGTAAATTTGTTAGGTATTTGTTATAACAAGTACCTACTCCAGAAAGTCGGCAAACAAGGTTCTTACAATATCCCCTGGTATCGTTACTTTACATAAATTGAAAGTTCTAAGTAATGTTTAAAATAAATTTCTCCTTTTAATAGGCAAGTTGCTTTTTGCAGTCGCTTTAAACATTTAATTACACTCTTAATTGGCCCATTATGAATCCCCTTTACACGCTATTTTGCAATGTCTTTTACGTGAGCTTTTGTTGCGAAAAAAAGACGATTTCAGGCAATTCTCTTCGTTATAAAATCTTTTGAGTACGCTTTGCTAATTTCAATGAAGAGCGCTTTTATTGTGTTTTATTTTTCTTATGAGATTTTTTATTCCTAAATTTCATAGGATTGTTTGCATTAAAATTGTATTGCATAGTCTACTCTTTTTTTCCCTTAAGTTTTCAGCCAATACTCATATAACGTTTATAAAAGTTATGCGACAAATAAAACAAATTATTATATTTACTAACTTTTACCCGCGACTTCGTTCGCGTGAATTGTTGTTGCGTGATAGGTTTATAATATGGCGCTTTTTAGTGTCATACTATTCGTGTAGAATTAACAGGATTTCTTATATGTATAAGGAATAATTGTCACAAATTTTATCGATATTGATTCAGCAGATTCGCCGTGAAAGAGTAACAAACACACATCCATACTCACACACTTTCGCAATTACAATATTAGTAATATTTGGTCATATTTTTTGTACAAAAAACCAAGTTTCTTTCCCAGCGAAGTTTTTATTTAACTGAAATGAGGGCTTAAATAGTTTAAAGATTGATCTGTTAAAATTTAAATTAGGCTTTTTAATTTGATCTTTTAAACACTTACATTAGTACTTAGAACGTTATGAATTTTCTGGATAAAATGGATATTTAACTGGTAGAATGCAATAACTACAACTATAAAAGTGATTATTATTAGTGTTTTTTTGGCTGAAATTATTAAGAGAAAATTTGAAAACCCAGTTCAAAACATTTGTTATGAAATTTTAATTTAGACTCAATTATGGAAATGTTTTCAAATATAACACTTTGTGATCTATTGTTGTTATTAAACGATATCCGTAAAAAATCCATTAGAGAGATTCTCATTGAAAACGTATACAAAATAATCTATTCACGCAATTTTCAATTTTCGCGTCTTCCGTTTATCCAATGAATTCAGGAGCTCTTTTAATTGATTTTTTTTCCCTTGACAGGTATTGATCGCTTAGTCTTTCAATAGGTGGGTTTCTGTTTTATTTCACAAATACTTAGCGAGCGGATAATAAATCACTGTAAAAGCGAAAGCGGCTTTTAAAGCCTTTCGGAGTCTATAAATCATACAGCGAATGAGGCGTAGAAATACACGCGCAGAGGAAGTTGTATACAAATTCTAGCTTTTGCTTGGTAATTATACCTTGTTTCGTGTTATTTGTGAGGATGCCAAGGAAATCCGTAGATCTACGTTACTTGTACTCTATGTTTAACTAATTGACCTACAAATTGCAAGAAACCTGGGGGTTGAAAGGGGATTATAGATGTGTTTTATGATAAGCACGAACAAGTTATGTTCATCAGTAGAAAAGTGTTTGGTACATTGGAATTATAGTAGTAAACCTATACAAACTTATTTTATTATTATATGACTCTTATCATCCTGTTACGTCTATTAGAATTGCAAATAAGTAACATTTTAATTCTGTCTTACTGGAGCTCTTTGGTTATTAAATTTCACAAAATAATTTACAGAAGCTGATATTATGTTAACGATAAAGTAAAAAGGATTTTGGCATAATTTATGCCGAAACCCTTTTAACAAATACAATTGCATCATAAGTAACAAGTAGGACTTCAAAATTATTATTACCTGCAAATAAAAATGAAAAGACATTGGAACAATAACTATAACGATAAATATGAGATAAATTAAAAATGAATATGAATTTTATGAAAAGTCAAAATTTTAAAACATTTTAAAGAAATAGTGTTAAATAAAATAAAAGACAAGAAAAAAAATAAAATTCAGTTAAGATAAATTGAAACAAATGAATCATATAACGTTGTAAAGTTGCTACGTTTCACTTACTTTTATATCGCTACAAGAATAATTAAAATATTGTGTAATATTTTATTAAAAAAGTCGTTTATTTCCTAATGGTTTACCTTGCGTAAAATCCTTAGGTTCATAAAATAGGGGAAACAAAGCTATTTATATACAGTTATTTGACAGGCGCTCTGATATCAAAATTATATTAAAAATGTTAAAACCATAACCCAAGGTTATACAAGTAAGTTTAATTAAATCTAGTTTAACTCGATGAATATTTTGATTCAACGCGTGAGCTTAGTTATGACAGGCATCTGTCTGTTCTTGTGGTATTCGAACTCCAAGTCAAATGAAATAAGTTTATACGATCTATTTTGGTTTCTACTAACATACTCTACATATACCATACATTTAAGTTTGTAAAGTAGGACATAAAATATAACTATCCACTAGTTCTAAAGATTGTTTGTAGTTTATGTAGAACTGTCGTAAAATAGTTTTTAACGTGTTTATTGCAAAATCTTGTAAGATTCCATTGTGGGGAGGGGTTTTCTTGGGAAAATATTTAAGTGGTGGACTCTCGCGTACTTCCACTCTCAGAGATTTTTTTTAAATGATTATTTGGGTTACTAATAACTATTAAACTTGTTAACCCCTCCATCAAAGGAAAAATGCTTGTGTTAGGAGTGGATTCACATTAGTAGTATAATAGCCGGGATTCGAACCCACGACCTCTCGATCGCAAATCAATTTCTTTATTTAATTTCTCACGGCTCTAGTGTCCGCTTCAAGCCTTAGGTGGCGTTGAAGTTGTCGAATTAGTTATCCGCAGCCCGATAGTCGGTGTTGACTGTTTTACAGCCGGGTTAAGTCTTTCCCTGACCAACCTATCCGCTTTTGCGTACGGGCTTGGGACCGGCAATGGCGGAGTTGATGCAAAATAGTTCGAACAAAAGTGAAGTAGGGGGTCACAACCCTCGGCATTTTTCCATTTGGATATTTTTGCTCAGAAACATTTTAACTAACAGATTTACATGGTATTAACCTTACGGTACACTATACCTACTGTAACTTCTAACTGTATACTGAAAAGCTGTCGTATCCGAACAGTCAGACAATGTGAATTTTACCACGGAGTCACTGGTTCAAAACCCAGGTAGGCACCAACGAGTTTTTCTGTTTAAACCTATTTGCCTAATTTATATTTGCCATTTATAACTCGCATTTTGGTGAAGAAAAACATTACAAGGAAATCTTCACATCTTTAGTGAATTTCTGGTATATGTGTAAACTCCTAAACAGCATTGGAGCTTTGCCATTCAGTGGGTCTAAGCTCCAACTTTTCTTTCCAAAAAAGGAGAGAAGGCCTACGACCCTCAGTGAGATTGAAATAGACCGTTACTCTTACACTACAATATTTGAACGCTACACAGGAAAATGTCGTAAATAGTCTCTATAGGAAGTATTTATACACACCTAATTCTCTACTAATCAGGATAATCATTTCCGTCTTTAATAACGTTTGATGAGGACGATTTAATTACCGTTATGTTTCTAAAATTAGCTTTCTATTAATTGCTCTTAAGTGAGACTTTGGTTAATAGAAAGTTACTTCTAAACGTATTTTTATTATTTGATTTCTTTGATGAAATTTTCTCTGAATTCTCCTGAATAGCCTTTTCAATTTAGTTCGTTGAAGATTTTTTGTGAAAATATAGTCTTATTGAACTCTACAAAGTAGTGTTTAGTTCCAAATTTTTAGTCTGTTGCAATATTTCGCTTACATATAGCAGCCCTTTGTTTTCATAAGAAGATACTCGTAGTATAATATAAGAAATTAAATTATATAACTGTGACAGCCCAACGGTGAGAACATACTACGATACTGTATAAATAAATAAATAAATAAATAAATACTTCTATTTCAAGTGGGTCACAAGTTCAAACCCCAGGCATGCACCAATGAGTTTTTCTATTAAATTATGTGTCTAATTGATAATTGCAATTTGTCAGACGCTTTTCGCTAACGGAAATCATCGCAGGGACACCTGCATATCTCTAAAGAAATATGGGGATATGTGTAACCTACCAATCCGCGTTGGCAGCAGAGTGGTAGGTCTTAGCTCCAACCCTTCTCTCCAGAATGAAGAGAGGAGGCCTATGGCCAGGCTGTTACTTTATATGTATCAATTATTATATGTCCAAAGAGATATAGAATAACATCAAACAACTTTCTACGTTTTACATGTAAATATCAAACACAAAACTAATATTCCCGCTACGTTACTCGCACTCGTGCATTTAAATTTAGTTTGCTCGACGTTCAAAACAATTTCGCCCGCATTTAACACTAACTAAAATTCACCTGTCCCAAAAACTAGTTTCACTTTTACCCTTGTGGTCGGTCCACAGGCTACATTATAAACTCGACAGCGAAATAAACAAGTACCTACTTCAACCTCTCTTCAAGTTTTTAGGGTGTGGTTTTAGTGCTCACAGAAGGGTTGTTATGCGAAAGCTCTCTTTGTGTTGTACTTACTATTCGTTACACATACGTATCCTACAGATATGGTAAATAGTGACACTGTCCCGGGAGTGTCTTGCAGCTATATTTTAATCATGATCATTCTCTTGGCCTTCTCCCATTCTAACTAGTGTAGGCACAACATTCTATAAAGACCTTATATGGTTTGGGCTGGGTATTATATGAGAGGCCTGCTGCCTAACGTTAACTTACCTTAGTCGCCTTTTACGAGACCTCGGTAAGTAATGAGGGTGGTCTATCCTTCTCACCTTGATATCACAAGATGGGTTAACTTACCTAAGTCGCTTTTTACGACACCTCGGTAATAAATGAGGGTGGTCTATTCTATTTAGCCGGATACCATACGGCAGGGCGGCTTACCTTAGCAGCCTTTTACGAGACCTCACTAAGAAATGAGGCTACTCAGCCTCACTCTACTCAGCCGGATACCACACTGCAGTTGCGGATAAATTTTAATGTCGTATTTATTATAAGACTTTAGAATTTACATAACAAGAATATATAGATATAATATGCAACAAGAATAATCCCACTCTAGGTGGGGTCTGCACAACATGCTATAAATATGTTGTCACATGATTTTGGCTACGTATTTTACGACCGGCCGCCTGCGTGACATCAACTTAACTTAGTCGTATTTTACAACACGTCGTAAAGAAAGAGGGTGGTCTATTCTACTCAACCGAATACCACACGGCGGGTCGACTTACCTTAGTTGCCTTTTACGACACCTCGGTAAAAAATGAGGGTGGTGCTATTCTAATCAGATAAAACGCGGCGTGAATAGAATAGTACCTTGGCCTAAGGCATCCTACACAATATCTATCCTAATGGGATAACGCAAAGTATTAACAATTACGCTGCAGTAATGTATCATTAAACCCTGAACCAACTAAAATAAAATAAACACCGTAGGAACCAATTAGTGTACGAAATCCATGTAGAACCAACAGGGTTATATGGGCAAAGTAAAGTTTGACGTTGCGCTCACAAAATTAGGCAAGTTTCGAGCCAAAGTCAACCATGTACCGTAACAAGTTAATTTAAACTGCCCAAGTAATTTGCACTGGGCCACGGCTGTAATCTCTTACGTTCGATTGCCTAATTAGGACTTTAAATATTTTTTTGTATTCCCTAACTGGTAAACAACATACAACAGACAAAAATTTTCATACTGCTAACCCATACTGAACACTTACACTTACAATATTACTAGCTGTTACCCGCAACTTCGTTCGCTTGGACTGTTGTTGCGTAATAGTTTGATAATAGAGGGCGCTTTACAATATCATCCTATTCCTGTAGAATAAACAGGATTTGTTTAGCCTATATGCTACCCCGTTGTAAAAATGTGCTAAAAGGAATAATTGTGCTAAATTTCATCAATATTCGTTTTCAGCAAGAAACATATATCCTTACTCACAAACTTTTGCATTTATAATATTTGTACGATTGTAAAAACAAAAGGATAGCGTAATATTATACTAAAATTCTGAAACTACCTAGTATGATGAGTAAGCGAAATTTGATTTTGAACAACTACATATGAAACAAGTGGCATCGAAAGTTTGAAATAATCATAAATTAACACAGAATACACAAAATGATAACTGTAAGAATTAACAACAAACAGAATCCTGGGACTAACGCAGTGATGTGGGTAAAATACAATTTGATGTTGTAGTTGCCAAATTAGTAAAGTTTGCGACAAAACAAACTACCGTTAACAGTGAATGTAAATATTTTATGTGAATTTTAATATTTACGATTCAAGAAAAAAACAATAATAAATTAGTACATTTAAATTATTAAAATGCACTCTCCATGAATTTTCGCTTTGTGGTATCCGGCTGAGTAAAATAGACCAGCCTCATTTCTTACCGGGGTGTCGTAAAATGCGACTAAGGCAAGTTGATGTTAGGCAGGGGCCGGGGCCCAATTAGAGTGGGATAAGAGCAAGAGAATGATGATGAACGATGATGTACATTAATAATTTTAGGCCTTTTCCTGTTTCCTAAGGTAAATAGGATTTAGTATTCTAACTGTTAACACGGTGTATGAGCTTAAATTATGCCAGATTTCTTAATATTGAATTGATTAGTCGTGAAAGCGTAACTGACAGATACACAGATGGAATTTTATATTTTGTAATACGAGTATTAAATATGAATAACATGCTTACACAAAAATACTTTTAAAATCTTTATTTCTTGCGAATAAATGAAAATGCGCAGACCAAGAAATCTTGTCGCAGTCGTAAATCACTTAAACTAATTAAACTAAAATAAACACTACAAACAGTGGAAATATTTAGTAGTCTAAGGAGATTAATATAATATATAGGTTTGAAGACAGAATAAGCTAAAAGTTATACCGCATTATTACTTAAATCAAATTATAAAGTAAATATTAACCCAGTTTTTTTTTCAACTGTATTATTTCCATTTGGATTGATATTGATGTCCAAATCGGAGCACCATAATTTAAGTAATTTCTGTTGAACTCGATATTATATTTAAATCGCATCGTAGTAGATTATTTTTTTATTATTTAAAACGTATTTCAATGTGAATATACGATATTCTAACTTAAAATTTTATGGAGGATTAAAAGCACACATTCTTGCCAAGAATAATACTTAAATAAAATTCTTTATTTTTTGTCTTTTAGAATATCTTCTAAGAATTATTTAAAAAGATCTTATTCAAATTTTATTTATTATCGAATTATTCTGTACCGCTTTTGAAGTTTTTTTTATCTGCAACCTGGCAATTTGACTATATCTAGAATTTATTAAATTATACAGGAACTATGTTGTAATAATAATATTTATCGAATGTCTCAGAAAGATAACCTGTATATTTAGTTGTAGGCCCTTAAGAGTCTTAATTATGTTCATACTCAAATTATTTTGAAGTTATTTCGTCCAGGTTCGTCGTATGACCCACGTTTAATATAAAATTTAAATGGAACAAACATACAAACTGGGACACTACCGAAAACAAAATAAAGTAAAAACATGGCTTCTAAAGTATGGTTTATATAATAAGACGAACTTAAGCGAAAGTAAACTTGCCTCATTTGGAACGTGAATTTAAGCAAAGGCGTATAAAATGTCTCAACATGGCCTAAAATGCGCGTCGTCGCAGCCATAAATCATTGTAGAGTAAACAAACTTAATAAAATAAACACCAAGGGAACTAATTAGTGTGCAAAATTCATGCGGGACCAACGGGGTAATATGGACGAAGTATAGTTTAATGTGGCGCTCGCAAAATTACGCAAGTTTAGGGCCCAAGTTGACCCCGCACCGTAACAAGTTAATTTAAATTGCCTGAGTAATTTGCACTCAACCGTGACACTAATTCAATTACTTTGAAGGTATTTAAAGAACCCTAGATTTCTGCTTAGATATTTTTTAAACTGATTAGGTTGACAGTAGAAAATTTCACTAGTTCATTATAAAATATAGTAATATCACATAAGATCTTTGCGATGTTTTCGTAGAGTCTATCTCTTGACGATACTTCGGTCACGGGGCGAAACAATTGTTGAGATTTGATGGTGAATGTGTGCAGTGCTTGTGTATTGTTGTGTTATTGGTGGAGGGTAGTGCATGAGTTTTTACAAATTCTGCATTTATCAGGTATGAGAACGAATAATACACTCTACAACTAGCATTACATATATTATCTTTTATCGCGGATTATAACAAGATAATATTTTCATTACTTTAGTATCACATAAGAAATTAAAACTTGAAAAACACTAAAAGAAAAAGTTTAAGTAAAAGTTTTTTAAACAATGGTATTATATGAGAACTATATTTAAAACGTGAAATGGTTAACATGGACTCAATATTGTATATCTAATTCCAATATCATCATAATAATTTCTTTTATTGAAAGTGAATAGATATTTTTTTTATTTACAGTTTCTACGTCGTAGTGATTCTGAATATGCGTCCCCAACTTCTAATTAGATACGTTTTTCAGTGAAGAAAAACATCTTGCCAAGACTGGCGTATCTCTAGGGAATTTCTGAGATATGTGTAACCAGCTAATTCTCATTGGAGTTATGTGTTGGGCATAAGATCGTCCTTTTCAAAAGTGAAAAAGTGACTTTTGTCCAGCAGTGGGACACCAACAGGTCGCTAATTACTATATTCAAATTAAAATTTTTTAACTATGAAATCCTTAACGTTCATGTGCCATTTTCAATTTCTCTCAAGGTCATGGACGCCATGACCTCTTGAAGAGGTCTTATGACCGTTGAAGATCGAAGTAGACTAAAGCAAAAGCTTACTTAAATATTGTAAATGATATTAGTAATCTTGACGACTTTACAATCAATTGACTTGCAAAGTCAATTGAATTGAAATCTTACACTTAACTCCTCTAGTCATAATAACTACATGCGTTATCTAAAATACCTAATAAACATCAATAGATATTGATTAACTATTAATTCAAAGATAAACTATTAATAATTCATCTACATCACCATCTGCCTATAATATATTTTATGTAATACAATATTTAGAGCGGTTGAGGTTCCTTTGATACGATCCAATCTCCGACCATATAATTCAATTTGCTTTATCCCTTGCCGAGAAAATGGAGGCATATCCTCTTCGATAACTAAATTAATAATTTCAGTTGACGCTATTATTATGATGAGATTCAATCATTCGTAGCTGATTTTACTCTGAAATATTGGGGAATTTATATACATTGTTTGTAATAGACTGCCAGATTGATAGAATAAACACCACATCATCCCCCTGCCCTTATCCCACTCGGCACGTTTTAAACATATTGTCACATGATTTGGCTACGTATTTAATGACCAGCCGCCTGCCTGACGTCAACTTACCTTAGTGGTATTTTACGATACCTCGGTAAGAAAGAGGGTAGTCTTTTCTACTCAACCGGATAAAACCGATATTCGGCTGAGTAGACTACAACACCCTAAATTCTTACCGAGGTGTCGTAAAGGCAACTAAGGCAAGTTGACCCACCGTGTGGTATCCGGTTGAGTAGAATAGACTACCCTCTTTCCTACCGAAGTGTCGTAAAATACGACTAAGGTAAGTCAGTTGACGTCAGGCAGGCGGCTGATTGTAAAAGACATAGCTAAATCATGTGACAACATGTTTATAATGATGTGCCGACCCCACTTAGAGTGGGATTATGGCAGGAGAATGACTTCGTTTTGTTATATCTTAAAGCGATTTAGCAGCGTTAAGTTATCATAGGTCATATTTCAATCAGTTTACACAAAAAAAATTAATAATCTATACATTTAAACCGTCCTCACGAACTATTATGTAAATTACTAAACATCGTATAAAAATCTTTTCAGTAGATTTTGAGTTTATCGCCATCAATAACATTTAAAAAACAAATAGCAATAAAAAATAGAAAAGCTTTAAGCACCAGATCGATTTGACAAAAGATAACACGCAAGGCCTATTTGATCCTACACAAATATTTGTTAAATTTGACGAGTTTTGCGGAAAAAACAAACGTCCTTTACTGTTTACTTGGGCTATTAACATAAACCTATCACAAATATATTTGATGAAAATGGTTTCAATTTATTTACGTGATAACCTGTAAGGATTAAATAAATGTAAATAAAAATTTTAAACTAAGAAATTTTTTACTAAGGAATCTCTAGAACTTTAAAGTCCAAATAAAAAGTATCACATTTTTGGTATGAACTAAGAATGTAATTTAATGGCAATTTTTATTCAATCAGCATAACTTAGTTTTATAAAATGACCAAGTGGAGAGATTAAATATCTAGCGAGAAGATAACATTTCTAATACAATATTGTATAATAGTGTTCCTATTAAAAATAATGTATTTTGCACAGAACAATATTGTTTTAAAATATCTGATTCTTTCTGATATATGATAGAGCTTATAACAAGTTATATATGCACTTAACCTGTATATCTGTTTATACTTTGAACTTTTTAATAAGTAACCTATAAGTCACATAACTTGAATGTCTTCCCACGCTCATTGTTGAAAACGAAGTGAAAGAGAGAGATATCGCAAGTGCTCTTCGATGCCTTTCGTGGGAGATGGCTTTCAATATGAAATTGGATTCCGCGCTTCATTGATTTTCAATTTGTTAGGGAATCCTCTCACCATTTACCATGGATACCGCATTCCGTGACTATTATAAATCTTTTCATACAACTCCGAGAACCTGTGTTTAGATTTTTCTACGGTCATGGATAAAGACATCGTATTTTAGATTGAAAATAATTCAAGCCGGAATATGGAGCTTTGTATAAAATATGTCATGTCGGCGTATTAGTTTTGTAGCGTATTTTAGCACATATATCCTACGTTGAGATTTCACATCCTATACAGCGACGGTAATTGTCTATCAAGGCGTCTATAATTAATCGATACCTTGCTCAACGTAACAATGTGGTAATGGATGTTACTTACAACCGCAGGAACAGAAAAATATCGATTTTATTGACATTAATATTAATATAAGATTATATAAATATAAAATGACCTATTAATTGAGATTATTGTAAGTAACAAAAAGTTCAGTTTTTAATTTAATGTTTACTATTAATTTATTTATATTCTTCTAGTTTATTAGTCTCGATGTGAAGAACGCTAAAGGTGTAAAATGATTGGAATCGATTTCAGATGCTTCACTAGCATCGGGTATCATCTTCCGAAAGCTTACTGTGTGGGTGTGTGTGTATGTATTGCATATGACATGAAATGAAATGTATTTCTTTCATTCCACTTCACTTCATTTCATATTTTATATTATTATATTTATAAATCTTTGTAAAATCTACGTCATTTGTAACATGCTCCAGGTTTCCATCAATTTTCATAAAAAAAAGCTCTATTTGTCTGTTGTTGTTATCTGTTGTTTATTTTAACTACCAATAAGCCTTAACCAATTACACAATGAATTTCCAGTAAAGAAAGTACTCATTTCATAGAATAAAAATTGTATATAAAAATAATAAACTTTAACTTTTATCATACTATACTGTGACGGAGTGTTGAAATCGGAAGTTTTTGAGAACATGCTATGGTATTATATATTAAAAGCTTAATTTTTAATTAATCCTATGTATTAATGTTAACTTCTTGTTAGGAAATTAAGTTGAATATTATCAATATATAATTATAAATTATAGGCCAAACAAAAAACAATTTTTGAAAATCATATGAAAGCACTATAATATGACTCATAATCAATATTTATACTACTCAAACGAGGTTTTAATTGATCACTACGTAGTTACTAAACAAAATCATGAAACAATAGCGTGAGAAAGCATTGTAGATCGTATGCAATTTAAAATTCATTTGCGATTCAATGAAGACTCGGTAAGTAACAACTTTACTTTGTGAATACATTTGAGTATTTTACTTTTTGTTGTAAATAGAAAACCTTGCACTGCTCTTGGGTCTGGGTTTATTGTATTATAATGTACGGGCGTTTTATAAAGTAAAATTTATTCTTCTTTTCTCTTCGTGGCGCCATTATTTGTTTAAGTGAAAGCAATATAACTATAATTGGAGATATAATTAGAAGTATTATAACTTTGTTTGGTTATATTTTTTCTGTTGTGTCGTAACTAATTGAATGATTGATAAAATTAATTGATAAGCGGTTGACTATACAGTAGAGTATTTTATAGCATTATTAATGTAAGTCTTGTTGGTTATCCTAATAAAAAAAATGAATATAAAAATAAGAGTGTCGGTGTTAGAATGTACTTGAATGCATTAATCTATTTTCTATCTTTAATATTTAGATGAGTTAATCTTTCATACGGTTTTGGGGGAAAATTCGATTTAGCTAGGTTTTATTAAATAAAAATCGTTTTATCCCTGATTTTGGGCACTGAAAAAATGCTAAAATTCACATTAAATAGAAAAGGCAATTTTTGCTGTCAATTTAAAATTGATCATTCATGAAGTCATGGTAATTCATTTGGGGAACGGGCGGTGATATGTATATATATAGAGATGTGAAAATACCTAGGATCGAGCCCCACCTAACCAATTACTTTTTATTTTTTTCCAGTTTCATCTTTTTTCGTCTTATAAAAAAATTACTGAGCAAAGGCTCAAGGTCATTATTATATAAATGGAACATTTTAGATAAGATAAGACTGCAAATAAATATATTAGTAATTAGTTTATCGCTATATATTGACTTGCATCTATTTACTAGGTAGGTAAATAATCTTTTTTCTTTCTCTTCGCTTATTCCCACGTTAAGTAGGTATACTTACGTCGCCTCTGTCATAGTTTGTCGCCTCATTTAAATTATTTTATTTTATATATTTATAAAGAAGAAAAACAATAAAAAAAGGAATTTTCGGGGTACAGGGCTTACGTAGATTAACCTACAAAAACCATTATCACGAGCAGTTTGACAGACAGGTACAAAAATGGTCACACACATCATTTACCCCTGTATAGGATTCTTGTTGTTAATAAAAGCCTTCAATAAATAACAATATTGCTATAGCACAATACTGCCAGTTCCCACTGGATCACAGTAACCTATTCCAACCGATATACTAATTACGCGCCATAGTCGAAGCATTGTTCAATTTTCCCCTATAATACATGAGCCGCTCCGCAACTATGTAATAAATTAAATATCTATCGGGAATACCAGTGACTTATTAAATCTGATATTGGATATGCTATTATACAACAAGGAATGTGATATTTCCCATGCGTAATCTATACTTATAAAAATGAATTCTTGTCTGTTTGTCCTGTATAGACTCCGAAACGGTGAGACCGATTTGAATAAAATGTTAAGATCTAATCTTTTAAGTGTTCTTTTTAGTATCTAAGTTTTTTTTTGACTCAGCGAGTGTTCGTGTAAAGTTTGCTGGCGATTGAAGCATTTTTTAATAACTGTAAACTGTCCCATATATTATATATTATTATTATATAATCTTAAAAACTGCTGATCCGTTTTGGATGCTGTTTCCACTAATTCGTAGTAGAAAGTCTCACTTAACATACAGGATGTTTTTTCAATCGGTCAGAAAATAAAAAAGATAAGAATTTTAAGTTGAAAGATTGTATACTATGATACTTGTACTTGCATATATTCGATTATCGCCATCCCTATTAGAGGATTTCGTTTAAACAAGTTAATATATCGTTAGTAAAGTATCGGCCTGTGATTATTCCACTGCTATATATAGACCTCATCCTTAATACAATTTTGATAACAAATAAAACATTTAATTTTATAATAAAGAAAAGACAAAATATCTTACTATTATTGAATTTTGTGCGATATTTAAATATCATATATTAATTAATAATTTCATAATTCTAGATATTTTACGACCGGCCGCTAGCCTGACGTCAACTTACCTTAGTATCCTTTTACGACACCTCGGTAAGAATTGAAAGTGGTCGATTCTACTCAGCTGGATACCACACGACGGAATATATTAAGAATATCATTAGAACTATAAGCTAAAATGTAAATAAAGGTATACAATTGTATATCATGAAGAGATCCTGAACAAATCAAGTACAGTAAGTACGTTGAAACTCCTGTGAAGAATGGTAACATATATCACTAAGAGCGAATTTCTACAGAATAGGTTGTTACCTAGTAAGTTGCAGACATTACTCTAGCTCGTTGCAATAACGTTGATGTCACTATGATTTGTGAACGCCTTAGATCATAACCCCGGATACTTATTATATGACCAAATGAAAGCCCATATGAAAGAACGTAGTTACGAAACGTTACTTATATAACACATATAACAGTTCAGTAGTAGGAGTAGTAGTTTAGTAATTAAAATACATTTTTGAACACAGTAAACTTCTTTCATCTTCATTATTTATGGTTCCTCTATCTTTATATTAATAAAGAAATAAATGCAATTAAAATATTTCAAAGAGAGATTATATTTGGGTTTGATCCTCGGGCTCGTAAACCTATTGAGCTATAATGACTTTTTGAAACCTATTGGCAATTGACAGCGTATTTATCCTTTGTTTTCTCATAAAATTAAAGCGTTTTTTTCTGTTCCCGAAAACAGGGATAAAACAACATTTTTTCTTTATAAAACCTAACTATATCGATTTTTGCCCCCAAAACAAACTGCGTGCTAAATTTCATGAAAATCTTTGGAGAACAAATAGGAAAAAATACTGATTACGTGAAATCTTTGTAACCCATATCGTGAAAGGTGTATAGAGCTAAAATGGATAGGATGCAATTTTAAAATTCTGGTTTATAAGTGGCTTTATTTTGCTACATTTAGCAGAATTGACTAGAATTTTAAAATTGCATCCTAAAATCTCACACCGCACAAAAGTTAAAACGAGAATACCAATACAGGATGTGTTGCAAAATATTTATAATGCTTTCGTATCATTGAATATATACATATATTTACTAGTTGATCGGTCAAACGTTGTTATTCACTATAAATTATTTGTAGGGAATTTTTGGTGTACATTATAAAAAAATGTTCGAAAAATAAAAATAAAATGTTGGGGGTTAAAAACCGTAATTGAATGGTTTACGTAAAAATATCATTAAATGCAAGGAAATACTCCTTGCATTTAATGTTTTTTTTACGTAATTTGCTATTTATTTACACCTAATTTTAAATACATTACAAGGTTTGTGATTGTCTGATAGAATCATTAATAGGGGACCCAAAATGGCTGATGATTAACACACGCAGGAAAGCGCTTAAAACTATGTGCTTTGAAAACGTCCTCACCATAAAATAGACATGAGTTTTAGTCTCTTTTTTCTACACTTGGGTTAAACAAGAACAATTTACAAGTATTTACTTGTACAGTTCAAGAAAATGATGTCAAGTTATGATAACAAAAAACAAAAATTTTGTTCATCGAAATAGGAAATATACTACCTTTTGTAAGATAAACGCACTACTTCTAGTAAATGGCGAGTGGGGCTAAGCACAAATTGAAAATCAATGAGCCGCGGAATTCAATTTGATGTTGAAAGCTATATCTCACGTTCGCTTGTGAGGTGTCGAAGAGCACTTTCCGATATTTTGCTCTTTGACTACGGTTTGCTATATAAGGCAATGTACAGACAGTCGAAAACCTTTTATTTTGGAAGCTATTATTGTTTTAGGTTATAAAACGTAACGTAACCAAGAGTCATCTACGAAGATGGTAAAGGGGAAATATAATAATATCGATATTTTGCAGTTGTAACATGTTGTGCCGACCCCACTTAGAGTGGGATAAGAGCAGGAAGATGATGATGATCGATATTTTGAACGGCATGACAATGCCAGTTTTTTTATTACATGTAATTCAACTTACCTTAGTCACGTTTTACGACACCTCGGTAGGAAATGAGGGTGGTCTATTCGGCCCAGCAAGATACAACACGGCGGGTCGACTTACTTTAGTCGCCTTTTAAGATATCTCGTTATGAAATGAGGGTGGTCTATTCTGCTCAGCAGGATACAGCATGGCGGGTCGACTTACCTTAGTCGCCTTTTACGATATCTCGATATGAAATGAGGGTGGTCTATGTAGTTCGATGTCAGCGTATCTCGAATTTCAGCATCAGAAACAACTTGTTAGTCAAAAGTCAGTCGCTAATAAATACGCAAACCTGCATTACTTTTATTCGATTTGACACGATGACGTCGCGGTACAGTCTATTCTATGCAGCCGGATACCACACGGCATAAAGCTTACTTTCCGGAACATCGAATAAAATCAATAACCTCCATAAGTTGCAAGTATCCCTATAATTCAGTACATGTAAATCACATAAGGATATGTAACATATAAACGTATAATCATGTGAAACGGAGCATCAACTCTAGGGGACAATACAAACGCCAATTAGATTTATTGATTATAGACCCATCATGGACATTGCACAGAAATACTAATTAGGTAATATGATTTTCAATTCACATTACACTAAGTAAGCAATTACTTACTTTTCTTAATTTTAATTTATTGATTTATGCTAATATGGAAGTATTAATATAAATTTAATTAATTAAAATGTAAATAATAATTAAAACCTAATTCAAATTTATGTTTGGCTCAAAAATTTGTTCATTACCGGAAATCTTCCTTAGGAATTACCGAATTTATTAATTCGTTGTCTCTCTTTCCCGGCGTTCAATAAAAAAAATCCGGACTTTTAATCCTTATTCAGAGTTACATTGAGTTTCAATATTCATGAGTTTTCTTTAACCATAACTTAATCGTATCAATTGCGTCATATTCTAGCTTTGTGAACTCCCAAGCAGTTCACCTCTAGGGCGAATACCTTCCACATGTAGGTCATGAAAACACTTGCGAGGCAAAATTTGGGATCCATTTTTGTAAGAATTGTCTCCTCTAGACGGTGTTAAAGATTATATAGATAGATTCCCTGCCAGTGACAATTATCTCCCCAAAACCTGGACGCTCATAGCTAAGAGGACATCATTAAAAGGTATTTTATTTTTATGATTTAATGTAAAAAACAGGATACAATTTTATATTACGGGAACAAACTCTCGAGTTATTTCATGCTACGTGGCAAACTTTGTAAAATAAATTGCAAACGAGATCTTGTGTACCACTTATAAGTTTTATTAACGACCAGGAAAACTGGGCAGATGTCAGCCTCTTGAACATACTGCCAAGAACTTGCAGATAAAATTTAAATAAAGAAATATGAATAAAGTACGTTTTAACTTTTATTCGTTATAGTTATACGTGATCGTATATTTGATCGTGCAGATTGTTCTAGATAATTTGAGAGGTGTTAGTGTAGTGTGATTATTAATCCTGCAAGTATAACAAATGAGAATTGGTTGTATTTTTATATATAGCATTGCCTATCTCTCTTATAATAAAATAATTATATCATACCTTTAGTACAATAGAACTCTGAACGTTGACGGATTCTTCTGTTAATTATTTAAAGGTATAAAAATCTCTTCCATCTTTTCATCTTTCGCTCTACTTATAATATGTGTTTCTATAATATAGAAAAAGAGTGAATAGGCATTCTTTAGGCAAGGATATTCATCCTTACACTGCACTATTTGCTTCCCATAATGCATTATTGCACTCAAGCGCTCGCCTATTACACAATAAAAAAACATACGTTTACGATTAAATGATAAGTAAATCGTGTTTTGTATATAATTGTAATATAGTCGTAATCGTAGCTTGTGAGCTGTTATTTTTCAAAATGTTGCATAAAACATTTTACGGATGTTCTGCTTAAATAATATTCTAAACAATTTTACCATGTGCTATATACTAACTATTAATCACATACGTTACTCATTTGATATATTACATTTTTTTTTGTTCGTGTCGTACAGGATAATCGGTATACAAACTAGTGGTTTTGCAAGCAGAATAATCTTATAGCTAATTGAAATCAATCAATAAATATTGAGGATGTCGTAAACAAATCTTCAAGAAATAAGGTTTTTAAATTTTTCTCATGGCTACCGTTACGATTACGATGTGTTTCTATATCAATCCAGCAATAGTAGATACCTTTCCCCACCACTAGTTTGACCGACTTCAAAAAAGGTTGCAAGAAGCAGCTGGATTCTAGCGGTATAAGATCATACTGCGTAGAAATCCCGTAAAGACCCACGTTATTCTTCCATCAGTTGAAGAGTCTCCTTTATTTTCCATGACAAGCGACACTTTGCATAAAGCTAACCTGTCATAAAAAAATTTCGAACAAAATTTTATTTAACATAAATGATTTTTTTTCATTATTTATATTAATACCACCTGCCAGTTCGTCCGAATAACAGCGTTACAAACCAAATAAGCCAGGATTATTTTATACATTTGATCCGATTTGTATGTACGTACTAATTAGCCACAATTTAAGCCTAATCCCCTAATTGTTGTTCCAGATTTAAGGTGTTAGTATATAATGTCCTCACCATTAAAATGCTCTATTTTAGTACAATTTGCTGAACTTATACAGAATTTTTTTTACAATAACGAAAATATAAAATTGACTGCATTTTTTTAGTGCATTTTACAACTTCTGATTTGAATCAAAAGCTGCAAATAGGCATACACAAAATATCTCGAATGCGGTGATATGAAAAGTGATTTTTATTATTCAAATTGAAGCTTGTTGTTTAAAGTTCTAAAAAGTTATTGCTAGGAAAAAGTATATACGTATGTCGGCATCGCAAATAGTCAAATGTCATTTATTGTTTCATGTCTCCTTGCTTTACTATAGCAGAAATGCGGATTGCACGGGACTAAAATATTTCCCTTACTATCTACACATATTATAAAACAAAGTCCCTAAAACTTATCTGTCTGTATGCAATCGATTTTTACGAAATATACTAAACGAATTTTTCTACGGTTTTTACTAAATAGTGTTATTCTTGAGGAAAGTTCAGGTACATTACATTAAGATCTCCGCGGGATCGGTATTTACGCGGGAAAAACTTTGTGCCACACTGATTTCCATGCGGGCGAAGCCGCAAGCACAGCTAGTGTGCATATACTTTTAGTAGTTGCCATATTGTAGTTAGTATAGGTCCAACCGTTGATTCGTTACAATCATTAGATGCTCACGCGCCAAACAAGTATAAAAGACAGCTATGTTACTGAATCGACGAGATATTTGTTAACATTCACAAGTTAGTTCAATAAATTATTATTTAGCTGTGTAACATTATTTTCAAGCACAATTATTTCATATATCTGACCGTTCACTCAATACGTTACAATATTGAGAGAAAGTGTTGCGATAACGATAAAATATAATTATATCAGTACATAATCAGCTACGTATCAAATAAATTCGTACCCTCAATAATACGCTCATAAATTACTACCTCCATTACCTATTCACAATACAGCCAAAATTACTTCTGGTCACTTGGGATAAACGAATAAATATTACCTATTATTATCAGCTTTATTTATTGCAAGACTGTGACAGTGGTATATATGTGCCAAGGGAATACTTTCTAGGATTATGTTCATTCATTTCCTGTATTTAATGCCGTAATATTCATCTCATATTCATTATTACGACACAATCCGCCGTGTGGTATCCGACTGGGTCGAATAGACCACCCTCATTTCTTATCGAGATGTCGTAAAAGGTGGCTATAAGTTGATGTCAGGCAGGTGACCGTTCGTAAAATACGTAGCCAAATCATATGACAACATGTTTATAACATGTTGCGCCGACCCCACTTAGAGTGGGATAAGGGAAGGAAGGTGATGATTCATTACGGCATTCTTATTTTGAATTGGCAATTCGAATAGGGCTAATATATGAAAAATTAAAAAGTAATTACTAAAAGAAGTGTAACATGTAATTGATCTTGTATTGCTTGTAAACTTAATTGGGTATTATGGGACCTATAAAAAGTTATCATTCTCGGATGGGGCAATGGAAAGATCCAAACTAGGAGTATACTTACAGTATGTAAACTTTTTTTGGTTTTTTGAAAAATGTATTTTGAAGAGCCGGAGCTTCTATGAAGCTGTAGATCTAGCTGATTGAAGGTAAAATGGCAATGAGCAGTGCACTGAGTTCTTAATATTGATGGACGTTAGAGTTTTGTTTTATGACCCGCCGCTAATAAATCACTACTGGATGGTCACAAAAAAGGGCACGAAACTCTTATATTCCTACCTCTTGGTATAAAATAGCTTATTTTATATTGTGTAAAAAATAATTTAATTGTTATATATCATTCGCTCAATAAAAAAAACTTGGGAAAGCTAAAAAGAAAATTCAATGTTTCCTTCCTTCGTCTCGCGTGATAAGTGACTGTAAACATTTAAACATACGGAGTGTAACATTTAATTATACGCTGGCGAAGACTGTTATACGGGCTTATCGGAACTTTATGAAGTTAACAGCTTTGCGAAATAAGTATGGAGTGTTGAAATCGAAACGCTACCGGTGAAATTACGAATTTCTCGAATGTTCTTATTACTTACTCTACTACTGTAAATTCAAGAATAAGTTGATATTAAAGGAGCAACCATTGATTTCAGTTTGAAATTGAAAATTGCAAAAACATAAGCATTAACATGATTAAGTTGTCTGTTTAAACATTTTCAAATTGTAATGGATTTTTAAAATCTATGACGCAGTTAATATTTCCAAATGGATATGTTTTTCCTATAAAAGATCAAAAATTCTGAAATTTTATTGTAATGTTCAAATAAACGTATACAATAATTTTAATAATTGGACTTTTGTTGTTTGTTTATCTTCGATTATAGATTTTATTTCACCTTTTTTAAGGGACGATTATTCAGAAAGATTAGAAAACTCTCTGATTTGATCTAAAAAAAATCGATTGCTATAATTATTGTATACAGAATTTTGAGTTATTGATGTACTCGTATGTGGCTGCTCTAATTTTTGGCAAATCAGAATGAAGCTAAAGCAAAATTAACACTTTATATAAAAAGTCAAGGGAAAGTAGTTCAAATTGGTTTTCTCTTTGGACAGAGGGATACGGAAAAACCTACCCATGCTACTACCTACTAACGTTATCAGTTCGATAAATCGCAAAATGGACATGTGTCAATGGATATTTTTTACATCGTCATACACTCAACGTTTGTCTTTAGGTATATGTAAATTTCATTGTCCTTAACTCATTGGTTGGTTCAGGTTTCAAACCCGTGAAAAAGTTATATGTCTTAAATCAAGTTATTAAGGATATCATCACCATCTTCCTACCCTTATCCCATGATAAACATGCTGTCACATGATTTGGTTGCGTTTTTACGACCGGCCGCCTGCCTGACGTCAACTTACCACTGTCGTATTTTACGACATCTCGGTAAGAAATGAGGTTGGTCTATTCTACTCGGCCAGATACAACATGGTGGGTCGACTTACCTTAGTCGGCTTTTACGACACCTCGGTAAGAAATGGGGGTGGTACCACTATGGAAACCACACGGCGTCAAGTTATTAAGGATATGTTAAAAGTCAAATTTGTGTGCTTTGGTAAATGTATACTTCACTTTAGGAACCGTACAAAACTGGAATCAAAAGCTGCGCACATTTTCCTAGGCAACGTTACGGGTCGTTACATTAAACTTTCACGGAAGCCTATCTCCCTCCCAGTATCCGCAACGGATTTTACCCGATGTAATTTCACACTACAGATTTTCAGGTAACGCTTAATAATGTTCCCCTTCGGAATATCCTGCTCGTGTAAATTACTGGAAGCTCTCATCCCCTTAAATCGGACGCTCGCTCTTAAAATGTTGTTCGCATATGAAAAACATTTATTTACATTTAATAATTGGATCGGATTGAAAATTTTAATGAATTACTATAGAACAAAAATTTTACTATTTTCCGTTGACACAAACATTATTGTAATGTATAGAATTTAAAACGCATTAAAGTACATTTTAATTTAAAATAATATTTCAGTAGATTAGTACATAGTTTTTGCGAACATGTATTAGGTAACGAAATACTTTGGTACCTTAATTATTATATTACTTGCGATATATTGTGAAGATTTAATATATTATTGATCATGAAGATAATGAGTCTTAAAGAGGTTAAAGGTAATACACCAAAGTAACTTGCAAGTCATTTTGGTGTATTACCTTAGGTGTACTTATTAGATTTATTGATTGCGACAACCCTAGATAATATTAAAAATGGTTGTTTTTGGCTGGTTAAATCATTTATTTATATCTATAATGTACAAATTAACGCGACTGTTGCTGTATATAAATTACTTGAATAATATAATTAATAAATAAAATTAATAAATGGGACACTTACGAATGGCCGTCCCTAAAAGTGACAATTAACACAAGTATTAAAACTATTAAACTAAGTAAACTTGTGTTATTGGTTACTTACAACTTGCGTTATTGGTGACAAGTACAAATTGTAAATATATAAATAACTAGCGGCCTGCCCCTGCTTCGCACGGGTATTAAATATATATCCCATGTCAGTCAGTGTAAAAAAAATGATTAAAATTGATCCAGTTGTTTTGATTTATTCATTACTGCCCGTGGTCGTAGCGTTAAATTTGGAGAAAAACAATTTCCTTTCCCTATACCAAGAAGATTTCCTGCTATCTTTGGAATATCTAAATTCATATAGTACATTATTACTTATTTACTTTTATATTTTCCCTATGTATTTTATTTTTACAATTAATTACAGAATGTCTTTAAACAAACTCTTGAAAGAGCGACATCGCTGCTAAAGTCGAAGTGTTATAGGGTGAAGCGCGGCCTCCTCACGGTATTTTAAATCTGTAATATCTCCGAAAATGTTCACTTAAATTACATGCTGTAAACGGCCATATTGATCTATATTAAATCAACTATTTATTTAAGGTACTTAATTGGATAAGGATTAATGCTGTATTGTATAAGAATTGCTTCAAAAATAAGGCATTATTTTTCGTAAAAAGTAAACGACAAAAAATGCTTTAGTGGGTTATCCATGAGCGATAGACATATACCATCGCGGACTTTTCTGTAGACCTTTTCAATGTGTACAAATACTTAGTACATTATTTTGATAAATCTCGTAGGGTTTAGCCTGCGTTTGCAATGTAAGCGGAAAAAAATGTAATTATTTACAGAAACCTCAAAAATTACAGTATTTCTCTACTCCGTATTGAATGTTATTACGTACAAACCTTCCTCTGGAATCACTCTATCTATTAAAAAAAACCGCATCAAAATCAGTTGCAAAGTTTTAAAGATAGAAGCATACATAGGGATATACGGACATAGGGACAGACAGAGAATGCGACTTGGTTTTATACTATGTAGTGATATTATTTATTTTTACAATTGATTAGACAATGTCTTTACATACAACATTCATAGCTTTCTTATCATTAGACAATATAAACTTGAAAGAAGGACATTTAATTGCGGCTCCGGTCGCTGCTAAATTCGAAGTGCTTATAGGTCTAAGCGCGGCCTCCTCGCGAGATTTTAAATCTGTAATATCTCCGAAAATGTTCACTTAAATTACATGCTGTAAACGGCAATATTGATCTATATTAAATCAACAATTTATTTAAGGTAGTCAATTGGATAAGGATTAATGCTGTATTGTATAAAAATTGCTTTGAACATAAGGCATCATTTTTCGTAAAAAGTAAATGAAAAAAACTGATATTGTGGGTTATCCATAAGAGATAGATATATACCATCGCGGATTTTTCTGTAGACCTTTTTAAGGTGTACAAATACTTAGTACATCATTTTGATAAATCTCGTAGGGTTTAGCCAGCGTTTGCAATGTAAGCGGAAAAAAATGTAATTATTTACAGAAAACTCAAAAATTACATTATTTTTCTACTTCGTATTGAATGTTATTATACGTACAAACCTTCCTCTGGAATCACTCTATCTATTAAAAAAAACCGCATCAAAATCGGTTGCGTAGTTTTAAAGTTTTATGCGTACATACGGAAATATGGACTTTGTTTTATAATATGTAGTGATATAGTCATCAATCAATACATATAATAAAATCGTAGAGGTGTTAAAATCTGTACATTTGATATTTTAAAGAAAAAATTAGTGTTGTCGTCTCAAAACACGCTTCTAAACATGAAACAATAGTTTTTAAAATTTTTGTCTGTTTCTCTGTTTGTCTGTTTGTCTGTATGTCTGTGCGTTTGTTCCCGCTAATCTCAGAAACCGCTGATCCGATTTGGACGCGGTTTTCACTTATATGTAGTAGAAAGCCTCACTTAACATATAGGGTATGTTTTAATTCAATCGGTCAACAAATAAAAAAGATATGCCAATTTTAAGTTGAAAGGCCGTATACTATGATACTGGTACTTGAGTTTTTTTCCGTTTTTGCTGATACTGAAGCGATATTACTTACTGGATTGCATATATTACCATATCTAAGAGAAGCACAAATATTTTTATGAGAACTAGGCCGGTCTGAAGCCGACTTTTTTTTGAAGAATTTCACATTTTTTAGTCCAGTTTTTTATTTGCCTTCTAAAGGCATTGTGCCTTTGTTCCCACTAATCTCAGAAACCACTGATCCGATTTAGATGCTGTTTTCACTAAAATGTAGTAGAAAACCTCACTCAACATATAGGGCATGTTTTACTTCAATCGGTCAGCAAATACTGGTACTTATATTTTTTCCATTTTTCGCCGTTCCTGAAGTTTTCTAACTTACTGAATTACATATATTACTAAGAGAAGCTCAAAAATATTTTTATGATAAAGGCGGGTCCTGAAGCTGATTTTTTTAAGAAATTTCCATTTTTATTCGAGTTTCTTAGGCATAACAAAAGGGTAACATACACTTATTGATAGCATTATAATGCACGGGCTAAACTGAACAGTGAGTCACACTTACGGGTAAGATTTAAGAGTAAGCATTTCGTCTTACCAAATTATAATATGGTTAATAATCATTGTTAATGAAGGGTGTATTTTGTTTCAAACTTTTTATTCCTTGAAGGCATTAATTTGAAACTAGCAATTGCCGCCCGCGTGGAAAGATTAAAACCGTAATTTTGTAAGTAACCGTATTATTTTGATCATTTACCGTAAAATGGTTAAAATGGGTTAACCTTAAAAATTAAATATACATATGCTGTCGCAGACTTTTATATTTTTATTGAGAACTGTTTGAGGTGAACAATTTTATTTTTTCAATAAATTTCACCATTTACTGTGCACGCATGGAAATTTTTAACTTTTATCGTTTTTGCAATTATTTTTTTTACTGCTCCTCTCCTATTCATCTTAGCATGACATTATATAGGCTATAGGCTTCCTCGATAAATGGACCATATTACACTCAAAGAATTTTTCAATTCGGCCCAGTAGTTCCTGAGATTAGCGCGTTCAAACAAACAAACTCTTCAGCTTCATATATTAGCATAAAATCTATGCTCTATCTATTGAATGAAGCCCGTAAATTAGCTGTTAAGTTTATTGTAAGCAGACAGATAGTTGCGGGGACATTGTTGTTTCATAATATGGAGTGGTTCTAAATTGTTTATCTGTAATAATTGTTAATAACGAGACGTTAATATATTTTCAGATACTTATTGTAAAACTTTATGTTCACAAAAACATAATTTAAAAATGTTCTAATAATATATTTTTTCGATTTTATACTAAAAACTTAGAATCCAGCGCTGAACCTATATTTAAAAAAAAACAGGTTGACAATTCATGTTATTATTAAAGTTTTCTTGCACGTTATTAGTTTATAATATTTATAGTGATATTTAATACCAGAAAAAATTAAGAATTTTTTGATGTATATGTATGGATTTTATTGTAGCAGATAAGCCCAATCTAGGAAGTTTCCTTTTAATATATGTTTCATGTACGGGTTATTTACTAAAATAATAAAATTATGCTCTTGATAAAACTATAAATCTCTGTGACTAAGAATAGTCAACAATAATCAGAAGATTATTCTATAGAGATATTTGCAGTTGGAGAGTGACAGAAGCTACAGGTAATTCCAAAACTACAGTCCCCGCGAACGAAGTTGCGGGTAAAAGCTAGTTTTAAATATATACTGCTGTTATTGCCGTGTGGTATCCGGCTTAGTAGAATCGACTACCCTCATTTCTTACCGAGGTTTTGTAATGAATAAGGTAAGTTGACGTCAGGCAGGCGGCCGGTCGTAATATAAGTAGGCAAATTATTTATCTTAAACATGTTATAAGACGTGCTGTGCCGACCTCACTTGAAGTGGGTTAAAGGCAGGAAAATGATGAGTTTTAATTACATACTTAAATACATATATACAGCTAGACTCGAAGAACCAACAAATTATAGTAAATTTTGGCCCTCGGCGGCAATCGAACCCGCAACCCACGGAAATAAAAGCAGGGTCATTGCCAGCTGCGCCAACGGGCACGTCACTAAAATGAAAAAGTGTAATGTTGCTTCTCTATAGTTTCATCTACATATAACTCTATCAATTTAAAACAAAATATAATACCTAATAATCTATTTGTCTTCCATTCTATCTTTGATTTTTAAAAGAAGATAATTTTGGGATCATTTTATCTTTCACATAAACCGCCATCTTCGATTTAATCCCTAAAGACAAGTTATTATTTTTCAACTTGGGCCATTATAAGTAGAAACTTGATCACAGCAGGGCGTAGTATCGAATTAAACTCCAGTACGAACCCTCGTTTTTGAAATAAAGTTGTTTGAAGCAGCTGTCGCCGTGGACAGTAGTAATGGTAATACGATTCAACGATTATGGCGGGTCCGGTATATCGGCTAGGGTTGGAAAAATACCAAGGCGAAAGGTAGTTTTTTAAGAGCTTATTTGTCAAATATAATTCCGCCGTGTGGTATATTATTTATTTAAATAAATATGATTTATTTTTAATAGAACATCTACATAAAAGTAAAAAAAAGTAAGTAACGGCCTGTTACTATCCCACTGCTGAGAACAGGCCTCTTCTCTCCGTTTTGGGAGAGAAGGATTGGAGCTAAGACCTACCACGCTGCTCCAATGCGGATTGGTAGGTTACACATACCTCCAGAATTCTCTAGAGATATGCAGGTTTCCTCACGATGTTTTCCTTCACCGAAAAGCGTGTGATAAATTGCAATTATCAATTAGACACATAAGTTTTAAGTGAAAAACTCATTGGTGTCTGCCCGGGTTCGAACCCGTGATCGTCTCTAAAGATTCACACGGTCGCACCGCTGGGCCATCACAGCTTATCATCTACATGATTAAGTATAATACTAAAAATATTACACTATCGCATTACATCAATTTACAGAAACACATTGCGACGCGAGGTTAGTGCTTTGTGAGACATGGTATGGACTAGCACACTCATGGGGCGGAGTGGTCATTTATTGAAATTAATTTTTTTAATGAATGAACATAAAATTACTAATGGAAGTAAAATAAAACGGAAAATTTACAACATGTTTATTTATATGTTGAAAGCGGAAATAAATGTTTATCTACTCTGATACTATAGTACAAAGATTATAAAACTGTAACCAAAATTCTTATGACAAACAGGACAAAAATTAAAAAAAGTTGTATTGCGATACAGGTCTTGTATGGACACCTGTATCATAATATAACTTTTTATTTATATCTGGTGTCCGGCTGAATAGACTAGTACCACTCACATTCTTACCGAGGTGTCGTAAAAGGCGACTAAGGTAAGTCGACCTTCCGTGTGGTATCCAGCTGAGTAGAATAGACCAACCTCAATTCTTACCGAGGTGTCGTAAAAGGCGACTAAGGTAAATTGACCCGCCGAGTGGTATCCGGTTCAGTAGAATAGACCACCCTCTTTCTTACCGAGGTGTCGTAAAATTAGCGTGGGATAAGGGCAGGAAGATGATGATGATTTTACATTTTGTTGGTCAGCAAGGCTGGGTTTATGTATGTATTAAGGGTATTTATTTAAAAATATATATGTTAATTTACCTGTCACCCATAACAAAAGTATTAACTTACTTCGAGGATGGGTGACCGTTTGTACAATTATCCTGTATATTATTTATTAATAACCAATATTTGTATATGATCATTAGCAATGATGCACTCTTTTAACATAGGAATTTTGTTAATGATATAATATATGAATGTCTTTGAACAGCCGTATCGAAAAGAAACAATCGATGATGTAATCGATGAGAATCGAACCCGCGACTTTCATTTGTCACTGACACATGCGCTTACGGGCCGGTCGAGTTATATATTCGTTAAAATAACGTCAATTTAAGGGTCAACCCTAGCACGCTCTGTAGCTGTTAGGTATAAAGTAACGCTTAATAGTATTGCGCTCAAAATTAGTTTAATATAGGTGGAGCAGATACTGCTTGTACGCAGGTGGATATAGAATTAAAAAGGTTGAAGGGTGGGAATCATACACAATTAGGTTAACAAACAAAAATTAGATCTTGTTGCCCAAAATATTTAACGATTACTTAGATGATTTTTTTAGTATCTTTGAGAATAATAACCCGGTTTTAGATAATTTACTATAACAAAAGAAGTTACTGTAAATTAACAAAAACCGGTGACAATTTGCTCAGTCTGCTTTAGCTCGATACTTAATTCAAGAAAAAAGTAACAGATTGAAGTTAAGCAAAAAAGTGATTTTTTTAATGTTGTTTTGTTGTCTCATTATAACAGTATTCATCATCATTCTCCTGCACTTATACCACTCTAATTAGGCACGTGGTTTTTTATTGCATCTTTGATAAACTCTGGCTCTACTCCTTCCTTCGTGTCATACTTCATATAATCCAACAAACTCTTTTATGGCCTTCATCTAATCACATATGTGTCATATTACAGAACTGTTTAATAAAATTAATTATAAATCATTAAACAAAAAAACACTTCTCTAAGCGATAACATGATATCTTACATAATCTTAAGTTACTCTTTAAGTGTAACTTTAGAGTTATCAGAGGTAAATGCCAAGCAACATTCCTCAATCAAATTGAAAAGGAATAAACCACAGAATTCAATTTCATATTGAAAGCCATTCATCTTATTCCAAGACCGTCTGAAAACGTTACATCTTGACTTTTGCCACTCTACTTCATTGAAAAATGTTCAGCATAAAATATCATCTAAAAAACTGAAAAACGATAAAAGAACGGTGGAGAATATTAACTTTGCCAATAGTTTTTTAGATATATATTACTTGTTTAAGAGTTTTATGATAAATAGTGGAAACATTAGAATTATGTGACGTTATACGTAACGTTATTGCATAGACTTTTAGTGAACTTCAGTTTATACATTTGAGTTCATTTATATTAGTACCAGGTTGACCGAGCCTTGCTCGGTAATTTTTTGCAAAATAAAAATAAATAAATAGGGTAGGTGGGGCTCGATCCTAGGTATTTTTATTAGCGCGATCACCCGTTTTCCGAATAAGCTGACTTGACAATTCACAGCGAAAATTGTGTTGTATATATTCAATAAATTAAAAGTAAACTTTTGTTTTTCTTATGCCCAAAAACAGGGATAAATCGATTTTTTTTAAATAAAACCTACTTTGCGGTATAAAGAATTTTATAGCAGATATAATAAGGAAACAAGTGTCTAGAATGTAGGGTAAAATTTTATATGAATCATTAACAGCCCATTTTAGTCCACTGCTGGACATAGGCCTCTCCAATTTTTCGCCACTGAGCCCGATCCTGGGCTTTTCGCTTCCATCCACTGCCCGCTGTCCTACGTATATCATCACTCCATCGAGTCTCAGGGTGTCCTACACTGCGTTTACCGATTCGCGGTCTCCACTCCAGAACACGTCTACCCCAACGGTCATCGGTTCTGTGACAGATATGGCAGATTTTGGTATATAAATTTTATATAAATACTTATGCACATTACAAAGTATGGTTTAATGCTTTCGGCCTGGTAATGCTGGTTTCAATTAATTTGTTAAGAAGTTATACTTTTTAAATTTAATTTGAATTAAAGTATGCAATTAATCTAAAAATAACGTGTTCAACTTAGAGTTTTTTTACGTTTTGTATTTTCAATTTCGTAACTTACTTATATTATACGCATATTGATTCATGTTATATTATATGACATATATAATCATATTATATATGATTGTAGTACTTTGCTAAATAGACTGCGTAGTCTACTTAGCAAAGAACTGCAATGATAAATATAATGAAAAATCCGTACTCTTTTCACAAATACTTATTATAGAGTCGAGAGCGTCTTATTAATAATGCTCGACAAAACGTACAGAGCCCAAGCAAGAATGACCCATGAAAAGATCTAAAGGGCACTGTAAGTACACACAAAGGCTTAAGGGTATAACATCTAACGTTTTCTCTCATTATGAGTCGAGACCACCATTCAGGGGCTTTAATAAGACTTAATGAAAGGTACGATACCATTACGAGGGCAATTGCGACCTCATAAGGGAAATTAAAAGAAGACAAAAAAGGTGAATTCGTTTGCGAAAATGTCAACGTATTTTATGCTGCAATATATAAGAAAGGGTATACGATTGATTTAGCTTCAAATTTTTCTACTTTTCATTTCAGTTTCAATACTATATAAATACGATATTCTTAAGGATATGGCTCGTTGGAGCAGTGGGTAGTGACCCTGCCTTCGGCTCCACGGGTCGCGGGTTCGATTCCCGCCGGGGACCAACATTTTCTTTAAAATGAATTTGTCGGTCTTTGAGCCTGGGTGTATATTTGTATTTAAGTATGTATTTAAAAAATATATAAGTATATATTCACCAGTTGTCTGTCTACCATAACACAAGTATTAAGTTACTTACTTTGGGGACGGACGACCGTATGTGTAAGTGTCCTATATATTTATATTTTTATTTATTTATTTATTTATATATAATATTTAGCTTACATAAAAAATTCAATTTATATATATTATTATAATTATAATTATATATTATATATTATTAGGGTTATATTTTAAAGATTAGCCGCCGAGTTTCTTGCTGGTTCTTCTCGGTAGGAGCAAACTTCCGAATCAGAGGTAGCTTCTTTAAAACATTTGACTGTACAACTGACTCAAAAGTGACAGTGACTAATTCAAAAGTACTGGAAGCAGTCCACTTGAATGAAGAATATTTTTAATTTGAATTTGAATAATATAATAATTGTAATGGTATTCTGGATTATTTAAGTTGTTCCTTTAAATTTGTAAAGTTGTAAATTTTTTCCTAATTTTTATAAAAATACGTTATGATTATTATGAATAACAGAAACGCGGGTTTTTTACCAATTGTATAAATGAAATGTTCCTTTTATACAATTCTTTTCAAAATTTATTCTTTCAACAGTTCTTTCATATTACCATCATCATCCTCTAGTTATCATCCCACTCTAAGTGGGGTCGGCACAACATGTTATAAACATGTTCCACATGATATAGCTACGTTTTTTATGACCGGCCGCCTGACTGTGGCCAACTTACCTGAGTCGTATTTTACGACATCTCGGTAAGAAAGAGGGTGGCCTATTCTACTCAACCGGATACCACAGGGTGGGTGGGTCGTAAAAACTAGCCAAATAATGTAACAATGTGTTTAAATCATGTTGTCCCGACTCAACTTTAAGTGGCATAAGTGCAGTAGATTAACGATAATAAATAATTAATAGTCTAAAAACTAATTTAACTGCAAGACTTAGAATTCTCCAAGAAGTATTTACTTAAAACACGACAAGTAATTAACGATAACAAATAAATTCAAAAGATATACTCCAACAGTTCAAAAGCCTTATCTTAATAGGTGGAATAAAAGTTTTTAGTTTGAATAAAGATTATAAAATAACCTCTCTTCTGTAATTCGAGAAAACCTTGAAGCATTTTATATACGTCCTTAAAAGATAATAAAATTTAGCTATCTGGTTACCGCTAGATCCCTTCGCTTACTTCGCAATCGATAAAGTTAAAATTATAATAAAAATTGTAATATAATCCATACTAATATTATATGAAAGTCCTTGTATCTGTAACGCTTTTACGGCTAAAACCAATATCTATAAAATTTAAGACAATTAAGGCTAATATACATATATCGTACTTACATTTGAATTTAAGTCATCATCCTCCTGCCTTTATCCCACTCTAAGTGGGGTCGGCACAGCATGTTACAAACATGTTGCCACATGATATGGCTACGTATTTAACGACCGCTCCCTGCCTGACTTTAACTTACCTTAGTCGTATTTCACGACACCGTATTTTACGAACTGAAGTAATACCAATAATAGGAAACATCGTAGTTGTGCAATAACAGGACAAAACACATCACTATTATACAACCATCGACGGATATTTTAGTATGTTAAGTTTAAGTTATTTAGAATAAGTCGATAATTGTAAAATTTTTGGAAAAGTCAAGCCATCTAGAAACTAATATAAAAATATATATAAACACCGACTAATCGTTTGAGATGTAACAAAATAATGTATGTTGCAGATATTTGTCTTTGATAGGGCGAAATAGCATATCTTTTTAGAGTAATATACTATACCAACCTCTTTTTTTAAATTATCAAGTACAATGTGAAATTTGAAACGCTATTTAGACGAAAATAATGAATCCTTATCAACTTACAAACGTGTGTTACTTTAAGTAATAAAACCCTTAAAACTACCTTAATTGATATAACGATTTCTTAACATATTTAGGTACATAAGTTTTATTTGTTTAAATTTCTCGGGGTCTTTGGTAAACAAAACAGTATTTAAAATTCCATGTGCTTCACAGTGGAAGAAAAATTATATACGAAACCAGCATTTCTGTACTGATATATTAGAATGTTTAATTTAATCGTGAGTGGTATTCATAATTGATATATAGAAACCGGTTATACTTACGTCTTATTTTATCGGGTGAGCCCGACTTGTTTCAAGCCCATACGGGACCATTCATAAGGTCTTTATGCGGCGTTATCGCGGCGGGAAGTTTTAGAATATATATAACCTGCACTCTATTTGGTTTCTAAGCTTTATTTTTTATCTCCAACGATAGAAAGCCTTCGCCTAAAAGTAGAATATAAATAACGATCTACAGCTTGGTAACGAATACGCGTGAAGCAGGTATACAAATCATTTTATCCTCAAAAAATTACGTGCACAACAAAAATGCTTTATCGCCTATAAAATGGAATGCGTCAAACGATCCTTCCTGAATCTTTCTATCACGTTTCAGCGTCATTTCATTCGTACCTTTTTATTTACCTGATTTGGACTTTGATCGAATCTCAATATTTACGGAGGTATATTCTGAATTTTATGTTCAAATCGGTATTTGTACGCCATTCGAAACTCGAGTCACATGTGGAACAAATATTTATGAGTACACAAGCACCGCCTACGTGCGCTATTATATTTTTAAGCCTTCGCCTTGGTTTCTAGGTCACGCCGAGTAAGGCTAGGCTTTATAAAGATTTCAAAACTGTTGTTTAACCTTCTACCTTTGTTTGGTACAGTAGAAAATGTAGTCAAGTTTCTAGTACACAACGAGACATTAAACACTGGACTGGATACTTTAAATGTTTAAGAAACCGTTACAGGCAGTTCAAAAAATTATAAATCATGCTTATTTTATTAGTTCATGATAAAATAATGTTGCTTGAATGGTAAATTTCACTTTTAAATTATTTATGTCAATCCTTCTTTTTAGTGTTTATTGATTACCGGTTTTCCAACGTTCAACTAATTTTAATAATATTTTTAGTAAAATAAATCTATAATAGTTAATGGCATGAAAGTAAGAATAAAATTATATTGATACAATCCGCGATATATAAATAATATATATAATGCCACATGTAAAATGAATTATTCTACATACATATCAGGTATGCAAACGGATAATAAACGAATAAGGATGCAGGATTCATCAAAACAGATTTACTATAAACCTATCCCACGAATACCAAAATACACTGCACGAATTCACTATTACAAACTGAACAATTTGTTTTTTTGATTTTGTCGTGGAGTCTACGAGTATCTCCTAATGATGCTTCGGTTGAGGGGCGAAACAATTATTGAGTTTGCAATTTAATAGTTTTTGATGATCAACATTCTGATCTAAAATGATAACACATAATGTAAATCAATAAAAATAATAAATTAATTTAACAACGTTACTTGATCGCGTGTACGCATGACTTAAAACTACATATACAATACATACAAAATATATTTACATTTTGAAAGACTAAATAGATAACGTAAAAATAAATGTGCCCACAAAAGACCGCATTACCGCCCGAATTGCTTATTTTATCCTGTGACATTTAATTATACACATGGGGATAATGTACTTTATTTACGCTGTCGTAATTCAGTTATAGTGCCATTGTTAATACTACCATCGATATTAATAAAACTGTATTATAATAATTTAAAATATCGACGTAGATTCCTGAACGCCGACTAGATCACAACGACAAAAATAAAACACTTGATCACGTAAGATTTATTCGTTTATAATATATCTACTAATTTCGCCGTGTGCTGAGTAGAATAGACCACCCTCATTTCTCACCAAGGTGTCGTAAGAGGCTACAAGATTTGGCTAGTATTTTACGACCGACTGCTCGCCTGGCGTTAACTTACCTTAGTCGCCTTTTACGACATCTCGGTAAGAAATGAAGGTGGTCTTTTTTACTCAGACGGATACTACACGGCGGGTGAACTTACCAAAGTCGCCTTTTTCGACACCTCGGTAAGAAATGAAGGGGTTTATTTTAATAAACCGGATACCACACGGCAGTTTACAAGTATTGGGTTGCCAAAGTGGTCGGCCTCCTCGTGGCGCACCCTGGGCAAGCTTAGTCTTGGCGAACGGACCACTGAGGGGTGGCCAATCCAGTTGTCCCTCTGATTAGCAGAGGGCAATCTGGACGGGCCGGGGACTTCGGGGGGGTTGGGGTGAAGTCCCTAATGAGCGACGGGTCCAGTTGGGCTTACTCTAAGTCTGGCTGGACATGGTTACGGCCACCGTCAGCGAAACCCGGAAGCCCAGCAATGGGAACGGGGACCTTCGGGTTGCGAGGAAGAAAACCTCTATAAAAAATTACCCGGTGGGGGCGGAAACGCCCACCAAGGCGTTGGGGCCCCTACTTGGGGCGCGATCTCTACCTGTCGACCGTGACATAGCAAACACGGTGGGCAGGGAGCGATCGTGGGCAGCGATGGCCTCCTTTAGCTCTGCGGAGGGGGGCGGAGGGAGGCGGCGGAGCGGTTCCACGAAATGTTGTTCTGGATCCAATCTGCTGCTGGTGAGTCCAGGTGTTAGTGACTCGCCCAAGCCCATCGTCTGCCGCCCTAACTGGGGACCTTCGGGTGTTCCGAACGGGGTACATCGGACACCTGGCTTACAGGTCCCCGAGGCGGTCGGTGCATCTGGTGCTCCCGATGCACCGGTTAGCGGAGGGGGGTTTCTCTTTCGAGGGGCCCCTACCTGGAGGTGTTTATTCTCTGGGATCAGAGCTGTCGGCGGGATGGGGGCAAAATGTACAATGATACCCTGTCCTTGCCATTGGCAGCGTGGTGGAGCACACAGGTCGTTTTAGTCGGTGCGAGTCCGACATAACCGCCGCCTGTCCCCGTCGGGCGGCGGTACCCATAAGGGGTTTTTCCTGTATAATAAAAAAAAAAAAAAAGTTTACAAGTATTCAAGTATACCTATGTATATAATACAAACCAAGCTTTTGCCTTCGATTTTGAATGCTTTCACTCTCCAACCTTAACTTATCTCCATACTGCAAATGACATCGATTATTTGATTAATCTAGACGTAAAAAAGGACAAATAAATACTTTCATATTTACAATATAAGTATTGGATATGGCATACACATATAGCAGCGGAATTCAAAAGAATTTCAGACTGAAATTTATCAGAGCTAACATTTAAATGACCAAAGTCGGCATGAAACTTGTTTGGCTGATGGCTGCGCGACTTCAATATTGCGTTTGTTTCGACCTATAAATCTGTTCCTAACTTCTTCTTAAAGCGTATCTTGTGTCGCCCGGCTCGTTGTTCGCTTTGAAACCAATCTTAATACAGTGTTGTTGCCAAATGCTGTTTGCGCCTCGGATGTACCATTTTCTCGCTTCTAGTTTTACCGCAATTGTTTAGTGGGCTATAAGATTTTATGGCGTCTTTAAAAATAGCGGTTTATGTTTGTACTTCCATTTTTATTTTGTAACTTAACACTGAATTTTAACTGAATTACATACAATGGAAGATTTTTAGCGCCATTAGTTTACATCAACATCATTATCATCTTCCTGTCCTTAAATTATTGTCTGTATAAAACAAAAGTAACTATGTCTATCTCCAGGTTTACATCTAATAATAAAAATAGACACAGTACGTTAAATTAGTTTGCAGAAATATCAATCTAAGATACAGAAAACTGGGAAAATTTTTCCATGTATACTCTCAAGGTATAACCTGAAGTACCAGTCTATGTAGTCAAAGGAAGCCATATTTGATCACCTACCAAAAAGCTAACATTTTTCTAGATGATCAAATATCATATAATCATCCTCCTGCCCTTATCCCACTCTAAGTGGGGTGGGCACGACGTGTTATAAACATGCTGTCACATGATTTGGCTGCGTTTTAACGACCGGCCGCCTGCCTGACGTCAACTTACCTTAGTCGTATTTTACGAAATCTCGGTAAGAAAGAGGGTGGTTGGTCTATTTTACGAAACCGGATACCACACGTTGGATCAACTTACCTTAGTCACCTTTTACGACACCTCGGTGAGAAATGAAGTTGGTCAATTCTACTCCGCCGGATACCACACGGCGGTTCTTACCTTAGTCGCCTTTTACGACACTTCAGTAATGGATGAGGGTGGTACTATTCTATTCAGCTGGATACCACACGGCGTGATCAAATATCACATAAATGGTACTCATTATTACACAGATATGTAATACCATTCAATTTTAACCAGTGTTTACGCGTGCCCACTATGAGCCGCGCCACAATATTTATGGAGGTCTGCAGCAGCCTCCCAAATTGAAATACATTAATATTTTACCATAAACGCGACACTTTCATGCGGGACATAACGTTATCGTAATTGGATTCTTCCCTGAGAGCGAAATATGTCTACGCAGGCAAATACATTCATTATACTTCTTTCTAATAAAAGGTAGGCAGGCGAAATTTAATTTAAAGATTAGAGAAAATGAACCGGGAAAAAAATGCTTGAGTGTTAACAGCGTCATAAGATGCTTTTTTGCAGTTTTACACTGGGTTTATTGTGAACGATTCTTTTCATTCGATATTTAATCACGATCAGCTTTATTAATCTAATGCCTATTTTGGCATGCTTCCAATTTAGTAAATGAATGTTATCTGATTTTCACAACCCATTAGGAATAATCCAGTGGAAACAACGTGAGCCGTTTTTTGTTGTGTAAAGTGGCGGTTGACCATATTTTCACCAGATGTTAAGTGATGATGTATTATAAATTCAAAATACACTAACTTAGAACAAAATATATAGCTATACGACCTAACGGCTTTTCTTGTATCGATATGATGCTTAAAAGACTAAAACGACACCTCTATTTCTTTTTGGAATAGAAAATTCCACTGCACCAGCTGTGGTTCAGTGGAATTTTCTATTTTGGATTTTAAAACAAATAATAAACACTCATTAATATCGCTTAAAATTAAAAAAAGCGAATTATAAATCACCATCGCAAGAATAGCTGATTTCTAGAATGTTGTTTTATTAAAACAAAGTTAAAACAATAAACCAATGAAACCATTACTTTTAGTTTTGTGCATCCTCCAGTTTAGTTTTAGATTCAAATTTTTTTTAATGAATACGCAAACTAATAACCATTGTTTTTTGTGTTAAATAGCTGCTCTCTATAATAGTCTTTACGTTACCCGGTGGGATATATTTTTTTTAATAAAACTTCCTTCTAGACTGCAAAACTCTTAATTAAAATATAATAGTTATAAAATAACAATACGTGATAAAATTAAAGTCTGCATTTCTATTATCTCATTGTTAAAATTAATAAGCACAATGGAAATTTATTAATCAATTTCATCGCATTCGCACAACAATAGAATATTAAATTAAAATCCCGCCAACAATGAAGCCATGTTTTCTATTCATTGTCTACGAAGCCTTACTGTTTCACATAATAGTTTTCTAAATTAAACAATATCGTGGCGTACGAATAAAGGACAATGTGAGAGTTTGTGTTTATGTCACTCATAAAACGACTGAATTCGATTTAGTACATAAATATTTAATACCTGGAACCTAAAAAATCTCTTAGTTCCGCTTCAAATTAGGTTACGGGTAAAAGAAAATAATAATATATCAAATATGCAAAATCCTTATTTTCACTGGTAAAGATGCCGCAAGCCTACTGCATCGTAATTTGATTCTCAGACTCGATAAGACATTGGGAAAACTATATTTTCAATACATTGTGTTGCATGGATTGACGAATAATTAGCAGGCCCTGTCTAAATTTCAAAAGTTTTTTGAGCCAGCGAAAAGAAGGAAAACATAACTAAATATATATTTTTAAAATGGACTTTTTTACTTTTAACTAAAATAAGCGACGAATTATTTGCAGGCCCTGTCTAAATTTTAAAAGATTTTTAAGCTAGCGAAAAGTAGAACAACATTATAACTAAATATATATTTTTAAAATTGACTTTTTTTCTTTTTGTGCAAAGAATCACCAAATTTAGCAGTGTGTTTCCAAGAAATTGACGCACTTTTTAGTGTTATTTAGCTCTTTTTTCTTCTTTTTTAGCTAACGGACGGCTATAGTTGAACATAGGTATTTCATAGGTACTTCATGGTATTTTCACAGGACATCATGTTGTGCCGTTTGAAGTGTTCTGTACACCAAGTGAGTGTCTACCAACGCTGTATTTAGAGTCTGGTCGGTTCTGTATATTTTTTGTTTAAATAAAAAGCGTATACAAATTCTGCTTGTACTATTTATAAATTTGAGAAAGACTATACCCATACTATAATTCAAATTTGGTTTTAATTATTAGCTGATATATTTTCGCGAAAACCCGATTCATTCATTTTCTTTACTTTAATAAATCTCAAGCATTCTAAAGCAAAGATGGGTCACAAAGTTAAAAGTCATGTTACTTAAAAGGGGTTTAGTGGGGCCGAGAAGCTTCGGAGGGCGAAGAGGATTGAATCCGCACCTGCCATTTGCCGCTATATACTCACAGCTTACCCAAGAATAGCTTTTGTGTGACCGGGGGAAGATAAATACTATTCCATTCAGTGTTCAGTTTATTGTTATAAAAGGTCCATCGAATAAAACAAATCGGCTTTTCAGTATTAAATGTATACATTATATTAAATTTATAAGAATAATTTATAGAAGTAGGCATTACTTTGCGTAATTCTATAGTTCAATACGATAGAATTATTTGGCTATAATCCGGGTTTATTAAAAAAAATCTTTATAATCCCAAAGTGCATGAAGCAAAAACCGTTCTAAAACCTTATACATCCAGGATTAGTTACAACTCGTACGTTAACTTAGTTACCGTTTATGCCAAAAAGTCCTATCTTTTTAATAACCGATATAAGTATCATTTAAAATTATTATCGACCGTAGCTCTTGTACGGTCCAAATTAATTCGTCTCACTTTCTTTTTTATAACAATTATATTGTTTGCGAAAAATAATATAAAGTTTAATACAAAGTTTAATATAAAGTTTTAACTAGCTGACTTCCACACCATGAAATGTTCAAAAGTATTTGCTACTTTAGAATAGGAAAAAAAACTATGATTATTTCGTTAAATCAATTCATTAACTTCAGAAAATACAAAATGACAAAAGCCAAACGAAAGATTATATTTCTCTACTTCACCGAATACAGCAATGAATTTAAAGAAAATCCTTGCAAAAAAATCCTTTTGCATTGTACTGATAATTCTTATCAAAAATTTTCATTTCGCTGCGCCTTCTCCCTCCCCAGAAAGATATCAAGGTTTGATCATACCCTTATCGTAACAAAGAAATAAAAGTTGCTTATAAGAATATTTTTATTTTCGCACATTTTCACTAATATCTCACCAGCTATTTGTCAGTTGACTTTTATCTTAAGTTAACATTTTGTTCTCTGAATGAAAATGTCACTAGCTCGTTTATTAAAAAAATCCTTAAATTAATATTTATGGGGTTTTATAAATTATTTCACTTTTTTATACTTAAATATAACGTTGCAACGTAAAAATTTGATTGTTTTGCATTTTAATTATTATTAGTTTACAGAAAAATCAAAAACCTATTCGTGAAATGATTTCAAAGAAACTAACGCTGTTCGAGTCAAGCTTTTACCAAAAAACTCGACGGATACTCTACTGAAAAAATTATAATATTGTCACATTTATACGTTAATCATTTCTGTCCATGGCTTAACTGGCCATAATTCAAATGTAATCATATATTAAGTTATAAAGTAATTATTAGCGTAATTTAATGGTGGAGTAACATAGTTTTAAGATACCTTGCCCTTTTTCCACTCTAATTAGGGTCAGCACAACATGTTATTAACATTTAGGTGGCTACGTATTTTACGACCGCCCACCTGCCTGACATCAACTTACCTTAGTCGTATTTGGGTGGTTTATTCTACTCTTTTACTTCTTTTACGAAACCTCGGTAAGAAATGAGAGTGGTCTATTCTATTCAGCCGGATACCGCACGGCCTGATATGTTAGCTACGAGTATTTGCCTATAACCTATCTAAAATGAATGTAATATACGACAGCACGTAACTGCCATCACTACACCACAGTAGTAAAACATTCTACATTTAGTATTATATTTCATTGTAACATATTATTTCCATTACCCCTTTTCAACAATGGAAAGTTCATTATTTCAAAAAATCTACATTATTAAAAGAAGAGAAGTTTGAAATTATTAAATAATATATTATCTTTATAAATTTCGTTACAAAGAAAATTAATATAAAACCGCTTGTAATTAAACAGACCAAAGGCAATGGTCTGAATGAATGTCCATTTTAATTCATCAATTATTCAGGCCATGTACTTACAGAGTAACTGATGATAAAATAAACGCCTTTAACAGACATTAAAATAGAATCCATTAAAGCGATTAAAATAATTCTCTATATAAATGCGGCGGTAGCGGAATGATTACAGTAACGGACTTGCGATCGAGAGGTCGTGGGTTGGAATCCCGGCCATTATACTACTCATGTGAACCCACCCCTAACACTACCATCTAGCTTAGCAGAAGGGGTTAACAACTTTACTAGTAATTTGTAACTAAAATTGCCTTTTAAAAAAAATGTTGATCGTTAAGTAAAAAAATTAAGTAAATTAAATAAAATTAGACAAAGTATTCTTGCTACATATCCCGGCATTGTTATGCTACATACAAATGAGACCGATGTTATCTAAGTTAATGTAGGCTCTTTACATAAAGTAGGCCCGGTACGGTTCCTATTTTGCAAATATATGGACACTAATAGTGGTTGTTTCTTATTCAAGTCACGTATCTTCCCTAATACAAGAAAAACACACAGTGACTCTACAAGAACAAACTGTGTAGTGAAAGATATTCGTGGAATCGCGCTCTGCATATAAGATCGCTTGCTATTTTGATATGTAATCTGTACACATTTTTGTAGTGATAAAAGAGTATAACCCTTTTAGTCTGTATATTATAAACACAAAATAGTCTTTATCATAATGTTTTAGTTAGCAGATATAAGCTTAATGCCTTAAAAGATTTATAGAAGCAGGCGTTACTTTGCGAAATTCCATAGTAACTTAATGACTTAGATTTTGGATATGAAATGTCTCATTATAGTTTATTTTATAAGGATAGCTTGTGTTAACAAATTTCTATTCTTAGTAGAAAATAGTAACCTGAAATAATTTTAATCATTTTAATAATAGTTTTTAAGTTTAAATCTTTTCTTTGCTAGAATTGTATTATAATAGACAAATAATTAGGTAGGTCCCGAATAAAAAATATAAAAATTATATTTAAATTTGATCTTGATTTTGATTTTGACAATATTTTAAATAGTACGACAGCACTAAGACTTTTACAGTCTTTTATTTTCAAATTTTAAACACTCATTAGCTATTATCTTCCATTATATTTTTCGTTTCTTATTTTGTAATTTTTTTGAAGTTGTGATAGCCGAACGGGAGATACCTGGGATATGTGTAGTCCACCAATCCACCTTGGAGAAGCGTTGTGGGTCAAAGCTCCAAACATTATTTCTATTAAATTGAAGGAGATCGATACAATGCAATAGTAACAGGTTTTACTATTATTACGGTTACTTTATTCACCTTCGTACTTAAAAGAAGTCTTAAACTACAGTTACGTCTTGAAAGCAGGTCGTAAACATTATCTTTTAATCTGCACAAAGCGCAAAGCGCGGAGACTGCGAACATAAAGAAAGCTAATGTGACACTTCTATTTTCTTGTCACGTTTTTTCGACGTTTCAGCGTCCCTTGAACAAATGGCTTGGAACGTCAGTTGTGTGTTACTGAAAATGCAATTTTAAATAATAACGCTATTTATCTACTTACATACAAATTGTTACTTTTTTTTACCTAAATTTACAGTTTCGTCATCATCTTCCTGCTTTTATCCCACTCTAAGTGAGGGCCCCCCCTCACTTAGAGTGGTGTAATATTATAAACATGTTGTCACATGATTTGGCTACGTATTTTATGACCGACCGCCTGCCTGACATCAACTAATCTTAGTCGTATTTTACAAAACCTCGGTAAGAAATGAGGGTGGTACTATTCTATTCAGCCGGATACTACACAGCGTATTAACAGTCATTAGTTTAGTGATTTCCAAAAAATATCTCTTTTTCAAACATATTTTCGAGCAAAATTATCTTATCGGTATGAATAATAACAGACACGCTGTGAAAACATAAATATGCTATCGCTTTCATCAGTTACGAAACAAATAAGTTACGTAAAGATTAAATAAGGCAATATTTCGCAGGAACTGTACTCAGATATGTATCAGCTGTTTATCGGTCGCCATATTCGTGCTTTTTTGTAATTCCGACACGTCGGGGACACAGGCTGTATCTGCTTTGTACCTACAGTCCCCGTTATTTGAATATGTATGAGGCGTGGTCGCGCGGTTCGTGCCGCCCGCTTGTATGAAAATGTGATGTTCCGATAACTTGCCAAAAGGGTTGATCGAAATTGGAAAATAAGCACAAAATTGTTTCTGCAGTATAAAATAGATATTAAATTTCAACTTCATATCATACAAGATATGCCAAATTTAAATATTATTTCGTAAACGAGTGTGAGTGAGCTTGTATGACTATAGCTGTCTTGGGCTACATTTCATGCATAGGATAATGTTAAGGATAGTGACATAAGACTTTCGATATAAAAGTAAGAATACTTACAACTAGCTACCGGTTGAAAACTGTTAAATCCATGAAAATTAGAATATGCGTCTCATTTATTACATTTTAACCCAAAAGTGATATATATCACTTAATAACTAGTCTTTGTGATAATGTTGTAAGGATAGTGACATAAATTTTATCACCTATTGATGGTCAGACTTTTGGATATAAAAGCAAGAATACTTACAACTATCTACCGGTTGAAAACTATTAAGTGCATGAAAATTTGACTATGCATCTTATTCAGTGCATTTTAACCTAAAACTGATATATATCACTTAATAACAAGTGTTTGATGAATTTGAATAGAAGATAGAAATTTGTTAAATGAAACATTTCGATTTAAAGGTAGTTTGAATTATGCCCCGCTTCTGCCGACATTTTTTAGTCCGCGACAGCATGTCTTTATCTCTAATGGTTAACTTACAATAACTACTTTCATGTTCAATATTTTATTGAACATAAAAGCATGATAGAAAAGTAGTAAAAATGGGTCCCATTGATTATCACGCGGGCAAAGCTGTAAGCACAACTAGTATTATTATATATATTTGTTCTCAAAGATTCTCTACGCTTATAAGCACTTTTAGGCAATACAACTTTGAACTTTGTGACTTGTGGCTCGCCTTTGAAGTGCTTAAGATTTTAAGTAGAAGGTAAGTACAAAATACTTAAGGCTTTATAAATAGGTATTTAACTTTACGCATCTTCATTAGGTTGCGTGCCAAACAAAACTTTCACTTGATATTATAAACATATATAGAAGTAATTAAACTCAAGTTGTATTGAAAATAACCGTTTATCTTTAAAGTTTATAATCTTTTATAAAATTTTGTAATATTGTTTTAACAATAAATAAATGCAGCATTGTTAATTGGTGTTTTTTTTATTAGAATGTGAATAGATGTTAAGGCATATAGCATAACAATAATAAAAATGTAAACTGTCTACAATAGTGGTTATGTAGAGAAATATATGCGACTATAGCGTATGTTCTATATGTATAAAACAGAAAGTATATATGTATGTTTTAAAACGGCAATATTGATTTAAATGAAATTTTCAGACATTTAGATTGTACCAGTGGGTAATCCTGTAAAGTTTAGCGGCAATCGGATCATTGTTATAAACTGTGAACGACAGTTTTGTTCAAGTGGTAGTCGAAAGCAGACTGAGCCGCAACAACGCGTGTCCAGACCGCTAGTTACATAAACTATATACTACAAACTTCAAATACATACGTCACAATGTATAATTTAGTTTAATTTATTTAGCTTTTCATGATGTTCGAAATTCTTGCAAATCACATCGTTTGCTCAACCTAGATGTTATTACATTTTGAATCGATTCATTAAAATAAGTTCATTTTATTATTGGAGTAAAGTCAAGAGAGGATATTGGATTCAATCGCACGCCAATTTTAATTACGTTTTTTTAGTTTGGTTTGCTCGTACAGAATGCTAGAATTTTTCCATTTTTAGAGAACAATTGCTTCATTGATTGACAGTTCGCGGTGCGGTTTGAAAATAGATCCGTTTAGCATATGGTTGAATATTTATTTGTCATAGAGTTATTACACTAGAAAAGGGCCGTAGAAAATGATCCATAGGCCGACTGTAAGTGAGTCTCACATTTAATAATGAGCAGAAAGATAAAACTCACATATACTTATCTTTATCATATAACACATAAATAAGAGAGACGGATAGATACACTCTCATTTGCTTTCTCTTTATTGTAATAGGGAACGTTTTAAACTGACTTCCCTACTCTAGTATATTAAACTCTATGATATGTCCTATGTTATTTTTTTTGTACAGTTTAAACATCAACAAAATTTATATATAAAACTAAGAAAAACCTTTACACCATTTTTCGAAATATATTTGGATGATTTGAAAATTCCTTTGTGTCTGTTGTATATTATTCCTTTTTATATTTATTACTTCACCCACAAAGAGTTTTGTATTAACATAACTGCTATCTTCCTTTCCGTTTTTCCTTTTCCTATCATAAAGACGTTTTGAATCCACATTAGCAATGGAAACTCGATACGAGAACACTTTGTTCTCTGAAAGACTATAACATCAGCATATCTATGAAAATGGTAAGAACTATAACTATATAGTAGTATACGTGAATATACAAAGCACTACAGTAAATTGTTTTTAAGCTATATATACATTTGTGCCTTGTAAAGATTAGTTTTTTTTAAGTTACCTCCTTTGGCCATGTAAGAACAAAAAGTTGCAAAAACAATACAATTTTAATGAAAATTAATTTGAAATTGTAAAAATGTTGCCGTGTTAGCTCAGGGCTGAGACCGAGTGTCTCTTTCGCGAGGTTCCTGAGTTCAAACCCCGCGGAGGAACTTATGAGTTATTCTGTTAAAACTTGTCTGTGTCTAATTGATAATTGCAATTTATCGCACCCGTTTTCAGTGCAGGAAAACATCGTAAGGAATCCTGCTCAATGAAACCTGAAATGTAGAAAATTCTAGGAATATGAAACATAACAATCCGCATTGGAGCAACGTGGTACGTCAAAGCCTAAAACCCTTCTTTCCAAAAATAGAGAGAGAAGGCCTATGCCCAGCTGTGGGATTGTAACAGGCCATTACGTTATTTTTTACTTTTCAGTTAAAAAAATTGTATAGATATAATATGATTCATAAATAAATGTAGTAGATATATGTATCCAGTATTTTCAGTTATAAAAATATACATATACAAATTGATAATTTATTAGCATAATGATATACTTTATTGATTTTTATCCAATTAAATACATAGGTATTTAATTGGATAGCCTTTCTTGTTGCTTTCCTTATAATTTAATATTTTGTAACGTAACATTAAAAAAAACATTAGATCAAACTCTTAAACTACTGCGGAAATGTGTTTATTATATAGTTACACTAGATAGTTATGTAATAAAAAAAGGAAGTTTATAAATAAGAGAATTACTTTAAAAATATAAAAAAGGAGATTATTTCTGTCAAATCAAAGTAATCTTAATTCAAGTAATTTTAGTGCTCTTTTAAGCACTTGAATCCTCAAAGATCAATATGATTAATGTAGTTACAACTGGTTCGGGATGTTTCTCTTACCGAGAATAATCAGCAAGAAACTCGACGGTCAATCTTTAAAACATCGAGTTGATAGGAAAGACACATCTTAATGTTAGCGCACACTTTCTACAATACCATGATATAATAGAAATACCATAACTCCCGCTCCGAGATACATTACTAGTTAATAACGAACAAAGAATCAATGTCACTGAACATATTCTAGCAATAGGAAGCCTCCAATAGAAACAACTCTTGATTCATAGATACTCTTGTTTCATGACGGTGTGGATATTAAATACAAATTGAAACTCATTGGCGACAACATAAATGTGATCTATATATTGTGGTTGTACTAGTTCCTTTGAAACTACCTTCATTAACGTAGGTAGATTCAACTGAATTTCGACTTTTGTGGAGTTGAAACTGCCCTGCTGGTGTTAACATTTGTTTTTATTTAGTTTTTCTTAGTAGGGAAAGTTTATAAGAGTCGTGAAGGTAGTAAAAAAATACGAGTCTATATACAGGATAAAATAAGTTTTCGTTATATATGGACATACGGACAACTCTTATTTATTCTCTGTTATATATTCTATAGTCTTCCTCGATAAATAGTTCTTTTAGTAGTATAATAGTATAGTAGTAGTTAGTCTCTATTATAGAGTCCATAGCATTCCTCGATATCGAATAGACTAACTTACACTCAAAGAATTTTTCGAATCGATCCAGTAGTCCCTGAGATTAGCACGGTCAAACAATCGAGCAAACAAACTCTTTATCTTTATATTATAGTTAGTAGTAGTTAGTAGTTTAGTATAGATTGACGACAGCTACTTTTTTTACTACTAGGCTAACTACTAGGCTACTAGGCTAACTACTACTAAGCTAACTCCTACTACTACTAGGCTAACTCCAATTTCCAAATTCCATAAGTTAAGTTAAACAGAATTTTATAGCTGTTGGAGTCTTCAAAACAATTTAGTAGCAGCGTGTTACAAACCCCACTGCTTTCTTATCTTTTAAGAAGAGAAATAATTGAGCTTGAGAATTTTCCACGGTGATCCGAGAATTTCTCTTACCTTAAGGCAGATAAGTTTTTATAGAAAACTTATTTGTTTCCGCCCCGGAAATCGAACCCACGATACTTTATCAAAGGTCATATGATCACACCTATAATCTATAACAGCTAAGACAAGTTATTTGGTCTCATTTTTCAAGTTGGACTGCAATAAGATATTTTACTCTAAAGATTTTCTCTTTTGTTCTTTTTATAATTAATTACCTTCAATTACATTACAATAGATTGCTGATTGGCAGACATCAATTTACTCACAGTTGACTGATGTTTTGATTCGCAGACCGCAATGTGTTTGCACAATGGAAGCTGTTAATAGAAATTAAGTAATTATAATCACGCTAAGTAACACATTATCATATATCTATGAAACATCGCAACATCTAATAATATAAACGGAAGGTTTGGACTATTCTACATTTTACCTTCTTCTTCCTGCCCTTATCCCACTCTAAGTGGGGTCGGCACTACATGTCATAAACATATTGTCACATGATTTGGCTACGTATTTTAAGACCAGCTGCCTGCCTGACATTAGTCATATTTTACGACACCTCTGTAAGAAAGTGGGTGGTTTATTCTACTCACCCGGATACCACACGGCGTGTCAACTTATTTTAGTCGCCTTTTACGACACCTCAGTAAAAAATGAGGGTAGTCTATTGTACTCAGCCGTATATCACATGGGAATAGAAGGCGAATATAGTAAGGGTTATGAATACCACTCATGATGGTTTAAATTAAAAAACATAGAAAAGTAATAATAGAATTATTTTTCTATAATCCGTGATGAATCGTTCATAGCGGATCATAGCAAAATAATTTTACTATTACTTTTATTTAACGGATCTCCGCAAAGTAAAGCCTAATTCTATAAAGTATTTAAAAAATAGAGATTAAATTGACTGCTCTGCCTTCTAATGTTATTAATCTATATGTTAATCTTTAAAATCACCCTATTTTCGAGACTGGCTGCGAATATAACGTACTATATTGTTCCCACATGCATAATTAAACGAGGTCGGACCAAATAAGCAATTTGGACGATAATGCGCGCTGCTTTCCACTGCCGTTTGTTTTTATGGCGCTTAGTTAGTGTCTAAAGTTGACATTTTTAAGATTTAAAAAAATAATATTCATATCCTTCTTTATATTTGAAAGTGTTTTTCTGTCTTTATAAATGTATGTCTGTTATGCTATCACAGCCAATCCGGTTAATCAATATTGATAAAATTAAGCCAAATTAAGCCTTATGTACCGGATAGTATATACGGAAAAAATACGGGGAACATAAAACTATAGTTCATACGACTATTTTAAAACTAAATATGATGCGAACGAAGTAGTGGGATCACTAATATTATTAATTTAATTATTTTACTATCACTAGCTGTAAATGGCCGTCATATTTGTTATTACGTATTAATATAAAACATGTAGAATTTTTATTATAATTGATAGAATTAGTCTTATTTTAAAATAAATAGAGTTTGCTGATTTTGATATAAAATTTAGTAAACTTTTCTTTCCAGCACGTGTAAATTTGTCTCAAAAGTCGTCGACAAAGTCCATTAATTACAACACGCTGTGACCGCAGGCGGCTCGTAAAAAAAACTAATATAAAACATCTACCTGAAAATGAAATTGAAGACAGCACAAGATAAAATGATTAATATTCTTAAGCACTCGACGGGAAAAGTTTTTCAATTTTTCCCGAGATGTAGATACGTAAGTACTGGTTGGTGAACTTTTTCGAGTGAGGCATAGTAGCAAAGTCGAGATGTAACCTTCCCAGAAGCGGCAAAGATGAATGGCTTTCAATATGAAATTGAAATCCGCGGTTCATTGCTTTTCAATTTGTTGGAGGGAACGCTACTCGCCGCTTAACTCCGGGCACCTCTTAAGGTGCCAATACATACGAAATCTTTTGAGAATTGAAAGCAATTTTTAACACTTCGTAAATGTACAGACTTAAGATGATCATTTCAATAATCTTAGAATGTCTTTAAATTATTATTTTTTTCGTTAAAAGATTCTATATATTATGCCATGCCGTGTTGTATGCGGCTGAATAGAATGGACCACCTACATTTCTTACCGAGGTGTCGTAAAAGGGGAATCATCATGTGGTATCCGGCTGAGTAATATAGACCACCCCCATTTCTTACTGAGATGTCGTAAAAGGCAACTAAGGAAAGACAACCCGCCGTGTGGTATCCGGTTGAGTAGAATAGATCAGCCTGCTTCTTACCGAGGTGTCGCAAGGTAAGTTGATGTCAGGCAGGCGGCTGGTCGTAAAATACAAAGCCAAATCGTGTGACAACTTGTCTATAACATGTTGTGCTGACCCCACTTAGAGTGGGATAAGGGCAGGGGGATGGATTTACCTAGACGCCATTCATTCTATTTTTAACACCTTATTCTAGTAACATCTACAGAGCACTAATTTAAGCTCTTATAAAAAATCTTTTCATTCTTCAAGGAGAAAAAAGTTATAGTCACATTTATCAATATTTAATATATAATTTTGTATATAATTATAATAACAAGATATATATTTTTGTACTAAAATAATGAAATAACAAAATATTACCTATATTAATTTAGTGAAAGTATATCAATCAATCAATCAATCAATCGAACATAATATGGACACTAAGACAGTATATCCTAATAAGGATATACAATATGTTACAAGTATGTAACATATTGTACTTTTGTGTAAAAAATCAAGCAAGTTCATTACAGAATAATATGGAAGGCAATAATAACGTATTTCTGCAAGTTGCCAAGTCCACCACTTTTCTTATCGCCTGATCATTTTCCCTGAATCCGTACAAAAATATATGGATCCAATTTACTTTCGCAGTATTTTCTCTAATTTATGGGGCTGCCCTTGGCATTGTAGCTCAATGACACGATTACCGACTTTACAACCTAAAAGGTCCTGAATTCGATTTAATTTATTTAAAAGTAGCAATTGCCCGTGGCTTCGCTCACGTGGAAAGCCTAAAACTGTAATATATTATTTTGATAACTATAAAAATGGTCAAAGTGGGTTAACGTTAAAAGCTAGACATATGCTGTTGCGGACTTTTATTTAGAACTTTAAGAGGGGAACAATTTTGTAATATGTGATTTTTGAATAACTTTCACCGTTTACTTAGCGCACGCATGGAAAGCTTTTTTATTGCTGCTCCTCTTTTATTTATCTTAGTTTGATGTTACATAGCAATTATATAGCATATGACCTTCCTCGATAAATGGACTATCTTACACTCAAAGACTTTTTAAAATCGATTTAGTAGTTACTGAGATTAGCGCGTTCAAACAATCAAAGAAACCAACTCTTCATCTTTATATATTAGTATAGATGTACATAAATATGTTTAATTTTTTTTTTTTTTATTTACAGCAAAAATGTACAAGTTATATCTATCTTAAATTACTTACACGCTAGGACTATACAGATCATGCCCACGTGGAATGGTCCCAAGAATGCTGGCAGCGTTTCCGCGCTGAATCGCTAAGCTGATTCTTTGTGCGAAAAAGGAGCCAGCCCTCTTGTCACCTGAAGAGGCAATCAACCGAGGTGTTAAAACGGATAAAAAAATTTTTGCACTTTGACTCCATGGCCCTAGGGTCTCGACTGCAAACGGCACAAATTTATAACTCTCGATGAGAGATGCATACTTCCGCCGTTTGCCGGTTTCGGCCATTTCCGCCGCAGCTCCAGGTCTTGACGCTGTTTCCCTGATATGGGACGAGGCTAACGTATCAACGCATGTTGCGTCCCACATTAGGGCCCGTCCCCGTTCCCAAGGAACCAGCGTCAAGCCGTCTGGTCTCTTGCCATCATCCCGACATATCCCGGAAGGCTCGAGAAGAGCAGGAATGTAAATTAAATTAGTTTTAATTGGTAGATAACCTATAAGTAATAAAAGTATGAGGACAGAAAGAACGATGTCTTTATAAGTTTTAGTAAAATGGACCTCGGTACATCACCCTTTATTCTTAAAGTTGAAGTCTCACCGGTGTAATAGATACCTCACTTTAAATATCAAGCCTATCATAATCGTTGAATCGAATTACCATTAAAACTACTGCGCCAGATGCTTCAAACAACTTTATTTTTAAAAGGAAGGTTGGCGCGGAAGTTTATGCTATACCGGGCTGTTTGAGTTTGAAAATATTTAGCTTGAAAACATTTATTTAACTGCAAAGATAACATTCTAACTAATAAATAATAATAATAGCTTTCATGAAAAACAGTTATATCTGTTGTTAGATTATTTTTAATGTATCAATTTTTTTTAGAAATCAGTTCCATTTATAGATGACAAAATAGCATTTGACTACTATATTGCTTGGTAGTAAATTAAGAAATAGACACTTCCAAACGGACTTCCTTGAAATATAATATCTAAGTCGCCTTGATGCTTTAACAGTATCTATAGTTAAATAGCTGCTTTTTTAATCTTATAGTATACTTCTTTAATGTTCTAATATTCTGCTAATTTTAATAACGATTTAAACTTAAAAACGAATTCTAAAGTGTCAGTTTTTTACGTTTAAATTAACATCATGTGACTTACAAGCGTATATTGCGTAAGTAAATAAAATTTTATGAACTTTTTTAACTGTACCAAATTTTGAATAATTTATAGAATTACTTTGCGGAGATCCATAATACAAAAGTAATAATTTAATTATTTTGCAATAATACAAGAAAAAGTAAAACGTACAATATATATAATTCTAAATGTAGAGTGGACAATCCGATTTCATACTTGACACATTCAGGATTCGTAAAAACACACCACAACACACAATTACTACATTAGTTCATTAACACAATCTCAACAATGTTTAGCCTCGCAACCGAAGCATCATCAGGAGACTCCTCGACAAAATCGTAAAGCTTTGCAATCATATATGTTTTCTATTTTACTTTATCGCGGATTATAGCAAAATAATTTTATTATTACTTTTATACCAAATAATTTTATATTAATAATAATTTAAATAATATTTTTTTGGAAAAATAATATTATTATTAATTTTGTACCAAATTTTGGAAAATTATCAAGATTGCTTGAAAATAAGACGTAAAAACGTAACAAATAGATGTATATAGATTAGATATTATTAGTAAATATGGATTCAGAGCCTAAAACATTAAAGTTTGAAAAATAAAAACATAAAACAAAATTATGTTTTTGCGTCTTTGTGTAGAAACGCCCCGTAAAATGTATTAAAACTGAAAGTATTTTCCGATAATGTTCTTAAAAAAATCTAATTACTACACAACACCGTGTTAAATACGAAACATTGCACTCCATTAGCGCCCCCCAGTTGCGTGAAAATTACATTTAATGTTAACCTATTCTTGTTTCCACGGCGGTAACACCGCTAAATTAACGGGACCCCGCTGACAACGAAATGTATTCCTTTGGCTGTTGAATAAGGAAGCTCAGTTGTCTTAATTAAATTGTTTTTAACGTTGATTTAACTTCGTAATTAGAAATCATGTATTCAATGTTCATTGTGATGTCGAATTTCACCAGTTATCTGATTGTTGTACTTTTTCATAATATTTATCGCTAATAGCCTTGATGGGCGTTTATAATTGAACATTTGAAGTAAATAAGGCACTAAGTACCTAAAAATTAAAATTCGAACTAAGTATGCAATTTGGTTCCAAAAGACTTTTAGTTCTTAGTGCCTTATTTACTTCAAGTGTTCAATTTGTAAAACAAACGTTATGTAAAATTAATTTTCCCTAAAATTGCCTATCTGTATGTGATCGATTTTCTCCAAAACTACTGAATTAATTTTTGTACGATTTTTACTAAAACGTAGTGCTATTCTTAAGGAAAGTTTAGGTTACTAATACATTATGGTTTAATTCCCGCGAGGTCTAGATCTACGCGCGAAAAACGGGCAAAACCGCACCCACAGCAAGTATAAATTAAGTAAAACATGGTCTTATTCTATAATGTTAGGCTTTAATCTTTTTATAAGATGTGGAGTAAAACTTGTTTATTAGATAATTATAATAAAAGATGTCTGAACAATAGTAATATAAATATTAAAATTTAGCATTATACTTAAATAGATAATATAGATTATGAAGAAATTGAATATGTACAAACTTCTTTATAAACTTATTACTGTGAAATCAAATTTTCTTTGGCACTTGTTTTGAATTATGTCGTACATAGAGGCACGAATAATGCTTGAAAAATGTCGTCTGCATCACGTTATTCACTTGTATAATGCAGTATTTTCCCAGTTCTTAAACTGCAGTTCTTTGACATACTTATGTGAATAAGACAGGAACTCAGTAACTTTACGGTTAAACTTAAGAGTGTGTTCTGCTTAAACTTTGGCATACACCTGAACATAAAACTGAAGAGTTGTCTTAGCACCTTTGAGTACATGTATGTTTGTTACAAATAATATTATCCTCCTACCCTTATCCCACTCTAAATGGGTTCGGCACATGTTATAAACATGCTATCACATGATTTGGCTGCGTTTTTATGACCGGCCGCCTGCCTGACGTTAACTTACCTTAGTCGCCTTTTACGAGAACTCAAGTAAGTAATGAGGGTAGTACTATTCTATTCAGCCGGATACCACACGGCGTAAACATAATATTATAATATATATTTTATTATTCCATATCTGGACAATAGATAGATATGCTTATAGTACCAGGGTTAGCAACAATTCCAATTTCTTTTTCTGAAAATAATCAATAGACCTACCACATTGTGATACGGGTTTGTAAGTTCACACATATTACAAACTCATTTGCCTCGGATTTAAACTAGTGATCCAAGCACTTAGGCCAACGTATCTAAAAGAGTAAGAATAATTAAAATTGCAATATTTCGCATTTTAATATTTAGGCTAGAACGAGATTATACATTTTTTTGGCAACATGTGAAACTTATACTGGGTATGTCATGGAATGTAAAATTAAGTAATAGTAATAAACATTTAATTAATTAACCTATCATAAGTTAGGTGATATTATTAAAGCTCTAAGTGAGCAACAAAATTAATAGAAAAGTCACCAAAAAGTTATTAAAACAATTGCAAAACGTTCACGTTGACTTATTGGCAATAATTATACAGCATCGTATCGGAAGGCTGAATCGTTATAACGACATTCCTGTTATTTGAAATATTACAACAAAATTAACCGTTTTTGTTGTAGAGCATTTTAACGAAAATTAATTTACCGACGCAGAATATTGAGTTTAAAACGTTTGGACCTCAGGAGTCTTTAAAATTTACCTTATTTCTACTCATCTTAACTTATTAGGAAATAAATTGTTATGTTTTTCAATTTAAAAAATACATTATATACGAGATTTAATCTCGAAGAAAACTTATCCAATTTAGTAGAGGTCAGCGTTAAGCACTGAATGGATTTATGCGTTCAAGAACTGCGAATAGCACTTTGTAGCGAATAAATCTTCTCACGGAATTAACCACTCAAACTAAGTTTGTTCTTAGCTTGAGGCCGTGCAATGTTGCCATAGACTATTTATTTTTAGATTTTATACTCATTAAATATAATACAAGTGTTAAGCAAACCAGTTCCGGACTGTTTCTAATTTGCAAAAAATAAATGTCTGCATGGTTGTCACTTTCAATAAAGTAATGTAGGAGCACAGCAATATTTATGTAAGGGATCAACCTTGTGATTATTGCCAAGTATCTTCCCGTATGAAAATATCTATAGCAGAGAACTACGTCCTTTTTCCCTGCCGTGTGATATCCGGCTGAGTAGAATAGGCCAACCTTATTTCTTACTGGCGTGTCATGAAAGGCGACTAAGGTAAGTTGACGCCAGACAGGCGGCCGGCAGTGAAATACGTAGCCAAATCATGTGGCAACATGTTTATAACATGTTGTGCCGACCCCACGTAGAATGGGATAAGGGCTCAAGGATGATGAGTAATATATTTCATAATATCATGCTTAAATGATCTTTTTTATGTATTATCATATTTTTATTGTTATCCATTTATTTATTTCGCATTTGCTTAGGCACGTCGCTACACTTTATTGATTTTCATTTCTTCATTATTTAGGCCAATTATTACTTTTCTACTTCTGTTTGTTTGCTTGCTACACCTATTTAAATTTTCCGTTTGACTCTAAGGTTGACTGCTAGAGAACGCTTAATTTAGTGTTAAGTCCGCCTTTAATACTTTTATATCTGAATATTGCAATAAAGATTTTTTTTTAAATGACGCTTAAATAAATATCAGCATTGGAACGGATTAAAATAGTAAGAAATCCAGTGACTGACTATTGTATATCTATGTAGCAATATAAATCAATCCGCGATAATCCAGCGCGATTTAACGAAAAATTCAAACAAACCAATTTATTTTTATTTATTTAGTTTATAGATCACACCTCTACCTGTTAAATGTAAAAGCGTTCCGTAAAAACGGAATTCGTATTGAACAATAAAAGTTCGATAGCAGCAATAAATTTTGTGTAGGAGCGTTTAAAAAAATTAAAACTGCATGTTCTGAATCATGAGGTCTATATATTCTGGACGTTCCATTGGCATTTGGCAACCGATACATGATTGTGCACTTACCAAGGGCGGGATTCCGGTCTCTTGTAGCGTGACATTACTTTATGTATATAACTGTAGCTACAAATATACACTTAATGTAAAACAGAAATGTATTGAAAGCTCTTGAAAGCTTTTTTGCCAGGAATCGCTGAAGGCGATTTTCCGTTTTAGGTGTAATAGTTTGTAAAGCCGGAAAAATATGCTCAGCTTCGTGAAAAGGAAAAGGCTATCTTTTTGATAGAAATTTTTATATACCTGCTTTCTCTACATCATTAATAAATATTGATAAGCTCGTAGGGCAGGTAACAGTGACCCTGCTTTTTGCTCCATCGAGGGTTTGATTTCCGTCGAGAGCCAACATTTTCTAAAAGTTGTTCTTTGAGCCTGGGTGTATTAATGTATTTATTTAAAATCATGTAAGTAGTATATTGAACAGTTGTCTATCACCCATAACAAAAGTATGAAATAAATAGTTCTAAGGTTATTTTCGACGTAAACAACAAGATTCTTTTAAATTTTTAATCTAGAATATTTTAATTAAATTTTAAGGAATTAATACAATGCAAGAACCAACCAATGCAAGAAGAGATATAAATTAAAAATACGAAGGCTACGGCTTCGGATAGTACGTTGATCGGAGTTTGTGGGCTTCCGTATACATTTTTATATTATAAATTCACACTCTATTTTGGACCTCCCTTTACACAAGTTCAAAAAAGCATTTAAAAAGAAATTTATTCAAAAATATATTTATTCATAAATAGAGACAAAGCTTATTTTACTGTTTAATACTATGTTGTTGATAAGAAAGCTTGGATTTAAATTGCGGCCACTCACGCACTAGATTGTATTGTATTTTGATTTGTAAGCAATTTGTTATTCTTGAAATATATTTTTTAAAAGAGTGACCGCCGAGTTACTTGCTCACTCCATTCGGTAAGAGCACCTTTCCGAATCGATAATTATTTAACGCTACCAAAGTTCTTGTCAAAGTCAATTTGAAATAATGAACTATTTGAAATTACAATTAGTAACGCAACAATTAATTTATGTTTGAATAGTATAACATAACTCATATAATCTGTTTGTTTGTTCTTCAATCCCATCCTAAAGGAACAATGGATAAATTATTTTTTATGGATGGAAGGGTTAGAGAGTAATATAGACTTATTTTAATCCTTATACTAAAATCTACGCAGACAAAGTTGCGGGTAAAAGCTACTTATTTTAAAAAGTAGTATTGAACTTTTATTGTTGAAAAAAAAAAATCCAGTGGATCCATTTTTGTACTATGAAATATCAATCTCCTCATAAGTTAAAATATTTCCGTTGTTTACCTTACGACCTGAGCATATTTTGGAAAGAATTCTAATATTATTTCGGAAGCTTTTAGATGAAATATTTCAATAAAAAAGAAAGTCAAAGGATCGAGTATTTAAACAATTTAATATTCTCTTATACTCAAAGCAACCGAAATATTTTATCTTATTTCTCCATCTTTATACATAAAAAAAGTTTTCTTTTTAGAACTTGCCAATTATCACCAACGTAGTATGGTGGGTTTAAGCTCCAATCTATATAATAATAGTCCTGGAAAGAGACTTTCGGTCACCAGTGGGATAGTAGTAATTAACTGCTTAAGGAAGAAAGCTACAAAAGATATCTTTAGGAAATGCACAAGCAATTAGCTGATTTAGTTCATTTAACAGATAAACATGTCATCATCATGATCATTATCCTCCTGCTCCTGCATTATGCTCCTTATCCCCACTTATTTTACTATCGGCCGCATACCTGACGTCAACTTACCATAGTCGTATTTTACGATACGGTAAGAAAGAGGGTGGTCTATTTTACTCAACCGGATACCACAGGGTGGGTCAACTAGCTTAACATGTATAAAAATATAAATATATTATACTGGGTAACCTTAACATTAATTGACATTCATAATTTATTACAAATATGATACCCCTTATTTTCCATAAAGAAATACCCCTAATGCCGTGGTTGCGAAGAAAATATAAAGTAATGAGAGGCAAGCGCGTAAGCTCCCTTTAAGCTTTTGCTCGCGTTCACATTAAGCCTTCGGTCCCAGCGCACGCATCGCGCATTACTTCTAATTGTGATTTAATGTCTACCCACTGTATCGACGTTTCCAAAGGATTCTCTTAAGTCTATTAACGATTTGAGTTTCGGTTGTCAACTAAATTTGAAATTTTTGAAATAAGATTAACTGGAAATAGCTTACTTCACTAATCAAATCAGTATAAATGTTCGAAGGTCAATAAGGTGGCGTTATGAAACTGCCCAAATGATTCAATTTTCCGAATGTGAATACAATTCCTTTGTTTGTTTTGCCCTTTCACAGCGCTATTAGCGGACTAACGGATCCATCTGAGATCCGGCTGAGTAGAATAGACCATCCTCATTTCTTACCGAGGTGACTTAAAAGGCGAGTAATGTACGTTAACCCGCCTTGTGGTATCCAGCTAAGTAGAATATACCATCCTCATTTCTTACCGAGGTGTCTTAAAAGGCGAGTAATGTAAGTTAACCCGCCTGGTCAAACAAACGACTGGTCGTAAATAAAAACTTACAACAATATGTTTAAAACACTTTGACCCGACCCCACTTAGAGTGGGCAGAAGTATGATGATGAAGTATCTTCAAGGGAATTCGTTAATCTTAAGCTGCCTTGTAGTATCATAGTAGAATAGACCCTATTTCTTACCAAGGGGTCTTGTCTTGATAAAGAAACTTTATATGTATGCCTTTTAATATTTTATTGTAATGCCTTTATCCTAAAGGCCAGTTCGAGTAATGACTAATCAAACGACAAAGAAACAAAAATTAGAGACAAAATATTAATTCAACATTCCTGCTTCATACAACAAAGGAGTTTAAATAACCTTTTTTGCCCTGATTTCTTTAATCTACATGGTAATTTTAAAATATCCTTTGTTCTCCCCTCTGACATTTAATAGGCAACTCATGTTGTCCCAACATGTATAATTAAATGCCGCCGGACAAAGTAAGCAATTTGAGTGTTAGCACTTTGCATTCCCGTTTGTTTTTATGACATTTGTAATTTCCCTTTTTTAAATTACAAAAAAGCAGGTTCAACCCACGACTTCGTCGATATTGTCTTAAGTAAAGAACAAGTGTAACTCTGTAGCTCTTCGACCATTGTTATACCAAAAATCATGTGAATATAAATATAAAGGTTTCGTTAAGACGTAAAAGAAAAATACGCCTTACAATTTATTGTGTTAAAACAGAAGCACATGAATCTCTCTTTGTTGGAAATCGACTTATGGTGCGTATTTGCAAGGGCTGTCGTGTGGTATCCGACTGAGTACTGAGTAGAATAGACCACCCACACTTCCTCATTGTGTCGTAAAAGGTGACTAAGCTAAGTTGCCACGCCATATGGTATCCGGCTAAGTAGAATAGACCACCTTCATTTGTTACCGAGGTGTTGTAAAAAGCCCCTAAGATAAGTTGACCCGCTGTGTGGTAACCGACTGAGCAGAATAGACCACCCATATTTTTTACCGAAGTGTCGTAAAAGGCGACTAAATTAACTAACCCGTCGTGTGGTATCATGCTGAGTAGAATAGACCAAACTCATTTTTTACCGAGATGATTTGAGGCGACTATCGTAAGTTGTCGTCAGACAAATGACGTCGTAAAATAACTAGCCAAAACATGTAACAAGTTGTTTAAATGATGTGCCGACCTTAGAGTGGAATAAGGGCAGGAAAATGATGATGAAGTAATTTCAAAGGGATTCGACGATCTAGCGCCTGTGATTCAGGGATATCCAAATTTATCTTTTATCATTATACGAGTATATAATAATTCAGAGCTTACTTACTTACTTACTATGCAAATTTGCTGTGGTAGCCCAGCGGTAACACCGTGCGACTCTTTCGAGGAGGTCACGGGTTCAAAACCGGGCAGACACCAATGAGTTTTTCTGTTAAAACTTATGTGTCTAATTGATAATTGCAATTTATCACACGCTTTTCGGTGAAGGAAAACATCGTGAGGAAACCTGCATATCTCTAGAAAATTCTGGAGATATGTGTAACCTACCAATCCGCATTGGAGCAGCGTGGTAGGTCTTAGCTCCAAACCTTCTCTCCAAAAACGGAGAGAAGAGGCCTATTCTCAGCAGTGGGATAGTAACAGGCCGCTACTTACTTACTTACTTTTATGCAAATTTTACACGCTGACTTATTACATCACGTAATAATTATTCAATAAACCCTATCATTTGTCAACACTGTTCAAATGTCACCAAGTAGACATTGTGATGACTAATGCTACAATGTTCCACCCATTTACCTTGAATTCCATTATTACCTACTTTTTACCTGGAGGCGTCAAGCCATTATTCACTTCATTGTGTTATGGTGCCGCGTTCGTGACTTTTGTTAGAAATATTTATGGTCGCATCGGGTTTATGTCCAATGATATGAAATACTAAAGGGTGTCCGGGATTTCGTATGCCTGAGTTCGAAGTTATAAGTTGTATTCGTAATTCCAATATATACTTCATTGTTGTGGGTTTGGGTATAAGATTCTATAATAAAATTCCACAATCAATTTAAGCTTTGCCATTACAGCAATTTAAAATTACTATTAAGGAGAGGCATGATACAGAAAGCCTACAATACTGTTAAGGATTATTCAGGCGATAAGAATGCGTGGATATAGATATTGTTCGACCCTGTACAAGATAGAAACTATTAAATGTAACTAGCATTAAGAATTGTATTTTTTAAGAAGAGCAACCACCGAGTTTCTTGCTGGCTCTTCTCGGTATGAACAGCTTTCCGAACCAGCAGTAGAGCTGACGATTCAAAAGCACTTGTTGACAATTTTATTTGAATTGAACAATATTAACCTTCTTATTCAATTTTCCCTTTTCATCCTCTAGTATATTGAATTTAAATAAGTTTTTTTTTAATCTTCCTTCGTGGCTTTGCCGCCAATCTAGCAGAACTTACTTAACACTTAATATGCCAATGCTAACTATCATTTTTAATAATTAACAGTTTATAGATAATTTATAGAATTAGGCGTTACTTTGTGGAGGTCCATTATACAAAAGTAATGAAAATATTATTTTATATGCTATTTTTTATCGCCGATTATAGCAAAATAATAATTTCATTAAAGTTTAGGGAGACAATTATTTCATGCGATCGCCAAGTATATGTTAATATAATTTTAAAACGAAAATAACAAAAATTGTTTTTACTGTGTATCGTTATTTTTTAATTGCTACAAAGTTTAGCTTTAAAATTCTCTGGGTCTGGTTGGACAAACGGCGAATATGGAAGAAAAAATATTTTGGCATATCTTATCGGCAGTGCAAATTTACATCATATTTTTAGTATGCCACCTTGCTACGTCTACATTTCTACTACCCTTGAGGCTAAATTAATCAAGGGTTATTTTCATCAAATAAAAATAGCAACGACGTAAGGTAATTGTTTATACCTGCCTACTTTCTGCTAGTTATATAAACGTAAACACCTTAATGTCCTTATAAAATATACAGTTTTTCATTGAAACGAGTCCACCTAATCAGTATTCAGTGAAATACACAATTAGCCCGGCTCTTATCTGTTTTTCTGATCATTAAAGTGCTAATCACTACTAATAAAGGGGCTGAAATGAAAGGAGCTCGCGGTAACTGGATCGCTGGCATTTATTAGCATTCGTGGATGTATTTTAATCACTGGGATGGTTTTTTCGCATAGAAAGTCGCGTTAATTTGGTGGTCATTATGTAGATAGCATTTTTATAACGTCTATTAAGGTAAAGAACTTAGTTTTGTTACAAACACTCTCCTGCGGTAATTCGGTCGTTTGCTTTCATAAAGATTTATTTAATCATCACGTTTTTTAGCAATAACTTAAAACAATGAGATTGCGAATTATTCAAAATTTCGTTAAGATAAAAAAATGGCGTGCAACAAATTATTCATTATTATTCATATTATATTTATTTAAAAAAGATTCAGTTTACTAGTTTCAATTCAAATACATATTTATTCCAACAGTTAAGTATTACGCAAAGTATGTTTAGAACATAGAAAAGAGCAGTATCAATTTGTATTAGGCTAAAATCATAAATTAGATCCCAAAGTGATTCCGAAAGCAATAATGTCAGACATTTAGCTTACTTGATGCGTATCGTATTAAAAGAAATGTATAATTAAATTTTTCAGCGAGTAGGTACGAAATTGTTACTAATAAATATCTGGATAAATATCTGGACTCAACGTATTTAATTGTCAATTAAAATATGTAACAGAGAAAATGCAAACGAATGGATTTAAAAATAATTTTATTAATATTATTGTAACATTAAAACAATGAAATTAAATTTTATTTAATGTAGGTATTCCTTAGACCATCGTGAATAACCATTATATCTATATTTTTATGTTAGTGCTATGCCATAAAATTATTTTTAATACTTTCTTTTCTTGTTTTGTAATAGTATATTTTTTGTCTCTATCTAATTTCCTTTACGAGCCTACAATTCCCTTCATAATGGTATCGTACCTTTCATTAAGTTGAGTTATTTGTGACGCAAAATTGTAGCCTCGAGTCTTAATGGAAGAAAACATTCCCCTGAATATATATTTAAGCAAAGCATACATAAAGCTATAAGTAAATAATATGTAACTGATTGTTAGTTGGTTTCTCCTTTCAAACTTAACGTATATACTAATATATAAAGCTGAAGAAAGAAAGCTGAAATATATAAAGCTTTTTTAATTTGATTGTTTGAAGGCGCTAATCTTAGGAACTACTGGACCGATTTGAAAAATTCTTTGAGTGTAAGATAGTCCATTTATCGAGGAAGGCTATATAACAACGAGACTATATAACATAACGCTAAGATGAATATGAGAGGAGAAGCAATGAAAACCAGAAAAACAGCAAAATTTAAAGTTTTCCTTGCGTACGCTAAGTAAACGGTGGAAGTTATTCAAAAATCTCTTATACTGATCTCACGATAACTACTTTTATGTTCAAAATTTGATGATTTTGCATGCATGAAGTGCAATGATTTCCACGCCGGCGAAGTTCCTAGCACAGCTAGTCTATGATATATCAATTAAAGTTCATTCAGACAAGAGTACACATGCTGACCCTTATAAAAGACTAGCTTTCGCCAGCGGCTCCGCCCGCGTGAAAAGATTAAAACCGTAATATAGTATTTTGATAGCCATAAAAGTGGTTAAATTGGGTTAACCCTAAAAGCTATACATATGCTGTCGCGGACTTTTATTTAGAACTTTTAGAGGGGAACACTTTTGTAGTACATAAGTTTTGAATAACTTTCACTGTTTACTTAGCGCATTCAAGGAAAGCTTAAAATGTTACCGTTCTCGTAATATTTGTTATTGCTGCTCCTCTTCTATTCATTTAAGCGTTATGTTATATTGCCTATAGCCTTCCTCGATAAATGGACTATCTTACACTAAATTTTTTTAGCGTACGATAAGATTTTTTTAAATCGGTCCAGTGGTTCCTAACGCGTTCAAACAATCAATAATTCAAACAAACAAACAAACAAACAAACAAACTCTTCAGCTTTATATATAAGTATAGATACCAGTGACGACGAATACGACTAACTGATGCGATACCATTGGTAGGCGTTGCGATCACCAACCCACCTTTAAAGCGTATTGATTATTAGCAATACCGTACAAAACATGTAAGTGCATTTGAATGATGAAATTTCAAATTTTAATGGAGATTGGGATCGGCATAGCTCAGGGTAAAATCAAATACGGACCCCGCCTAGAAAACGGCTTGTGTGAAATTTTAATGTAACGGCCGCTGACTAGGAAAATGTGCGGTGGTCTCGATTTCGGTTTTATGAGCCTTCTAAACTGTATCACTCATTTACCTGAATAATTTTGTGTAATCGCTAAATTTACCGAGATTTGTTTTTGCGCAAATTGAAATGAAAAGAAAAATGTTAATCTATGTCTTTGAAGTAGGATATATGGCATTTACAAGTATATACCAGTACCTCATTACTAATCATACAGTTATACTGAAACGCTTTTCATCTTGGCATCAAAAAGGAAGTATAAAGACATAAATATACATAAATTAGTCAAGATCATTTATCAATAAATATTATCAATTATATTATTAAATATTATTTATCAATTTCTTCCTCATGAATCGAAACTACAACTCCCAGGTAATCATGATTCTCCTGCTCTTATACCACTCTAAGTGGAGTCGGTACAAAATGTTGTAAACATGTTTTGGCACATGATTTGGCTAAGTATTTTACGACCGGCCGCCTCGGTACAAAATGAAGGTAGTCTATTGTACTTAACTATACTACACGGATACTACACGGTTGGTCAACTTACCTCGCAACTTAAGTCGCCTTTTACGACCCCTTTGGTAAGAAATAAGGGTGGTCTGTTTTCTTCAGCCGTATACCACACAGCGGGTAAACTTACCTTAGTCACTTTTTATGCACCATTGATGAATATAAGATGTTATTATTACGAAATTATAACTCAATCATTTGAGCGATTATCATTTTGAAAACGAAGAATTTATTTGAGTTTTTTCTAATTAAATGTTTGTATTAACAGTCTTATTAAGTTATTATTTTGTAATATTCCAATTTAACGTCTTTTTACTTTTTCGATTTTTGTACAGTATTATACAGTATAAATGGTGAGCATATCAACAAAAATTATTAAGTATTTCGTTGAATCAATTATTCATTCGTCAATAAAATCATACATTTATTAAATTATACGTCATTAAGCTGAATTAATAAACGTTAAGTTTATAAATAATGTAATCGACTTTCATCGAACACAATTCATTTCGGTATGAAATTGAAAGAACATAGCAATGAAAATAAATATCCTAGTCTAGTCTTTTCAGAGTATTTAATTTTTTGTACATAAATTATAGAAATATTTAATATTTCTTATTAAAATTGTCAGTGGAAAAATAGCAGCTCTACATTTCAAAAACATCGTAAACTGTAAAAATAACGTCTGGTGGTTGTTACTCGCACATGTTTCATAAGTTTAAGTTGCATATTCCCTCGAGATCTCATTTACTGGTAAGTAGCGGGCCAAGTGTTAATTAAGCACTAGAAAGTGGGAAATCTTAGCACTGACGTTTGCCGTAATCCTATTTTATTTTGTACACCAATTTCGTTAGAAAACTAAGTATGCAATTATTTTGAGTGAGATTAGAATTCAACGTTACAAAAGTATAGTGACATATTTTTGAGGTCTTAATTTTTATTATTTCACGAGGTTTACTAAAGGAATTACAAGTGTAAGAGAGCATGGAAAAAAATCTGCTACATGAATACAAAAGCAATACTAAAATTATTTTGCTATAATGCGCTATAAAGTAAAATAGAAAATATATATAATGCTAAATGTAGAGTGGACTATCCGTTTTCATACCTGATGTAGGCAGGATTCGAAAAATCACATGCACCACTGCAAAGTAACGCCTAATTCTATAAATTATGCTACATTATTTTTTTAATTTCATTTTTCATTTATAATAGATTATTTTTTTCATAGATAAATATCAATTTGAATTATTTGTCCAGTATATTTTTTCGCAATCTATAAATTTTAAGATAAGTTATTACCAAATTGTACGAATGTACAAAAACATAAACCACTTTGATTACTGATGATAATTAATTTTGCCAAAAAAAAGCCTTGCTTCTCCTTTAAAATCAACATATAAAACATTTTAATAATACAGAAAGACTGCAGTATTTCATAACAGTATGTTATAATGTATCTGCGTTTTTTTGCAATTGATTAAAATTTAATTTGAATACAGATAATGAGCGAGGCTTAATACTTTGGTTTCTCAAAAGATTTGGGCTATCACAATTAGTAACCTATTGTAACCAATAAGATGACCGCGGTCATGAGAACTTTGTTTTTTACTTTTTATAAGTATAATTAAAAAAAAAAGATACTCTAGGAGGCAAGAAAGGCTTAATTCTGTTATAATAAATTTTAGTTCAACGTAGAATATAATCAAATTTTTAATACTTTGTAAAACTATCGTGGAAGTATGATAAAAACTAAGTTAATGAACTTTGAAGAAGGCCAGATGGGGTTTTATTTCATTATAATATTCTTTCTTATAGAGCAATCTTGCAGCTGTAAAATTATATATTTTATATAGAACTTAGGTGATAGATTTTAACTGAAATCTAATGATTCATACTGCGTGTATTTAAAATTTGTAGGATATATATCACTTAGTACACATGTGAGCCCTGTGTTGGGTGTAAGCTTCACATATTTCTCTCCAAGGAGAGAGGATAGCTATTTCTAATAAGAACCTTTATTAGCATCCATCCATAAGTGTTTATAATTTGAATAATATTAATATTAAAAGCATAAACACTTATGGGTATATATATATTTTATAATGAGTCCTTATTGGTAACGAATTTTTCAAGCAAATATACGATATAATTTACTTAGATTTAGGCAACGCTGTCAATCAAATTATAATGATATAGATTTGATGCGTCTAACGGTTCGTAGGTTTGATTCTCAGTTAGCTTTTAGTGTCTTTCAGTTTTCTTGTTTGATATGAATTAGTATAGTTAAGGGAAATTTCTGGTATATGGTTATATGATAATCCTAACCGTGTAAAGCCTCTCTCTTTTTTTTGAAGAGGCTTTAGATGGTTTACAGATTGGTAGGCTTCATCTATATCATATCTCCAGAATTCTCTAGAGATATGCAGATTTCCTCACGATATTTTCCTTCACCGAAAAGCGTGTGATAAATTGCAATTATCAATTAGACACATAAGTTAAACAGAAAAACTCGTTGGTGTCTTCCCGGGTTTGAACCCGTGTCTCCTCAAAAGAGTCGCATGGTATTACCGCTGGGCTACTACAGCTTCCTATCGAGCAAGGCTCGGTGACCGAGGTACTTTTGTTTAATAGTTATAAGTACATACAAATCGACAAAATCCGATCAATTGTACGCAATAATCCTGATAACATTAACATAAGCCGTTAGGTTTATGATAATGATTTTGCCGGAACGTTTCATCTGTTTACACAGATAGATAAAACTCAAATTGTTTTGTTTTTCATATTATACCTTAAACGTTCCGATGTTAACATATATGTATATTTACTTTTATACTTTCTCTATGTAAATTTTATGATTCTTATATAACATTACAAACTACATGCAGCTTCCGAATCCTACTAACAAGTAAATAATATGTAAAGGCTGTCACTCTCCCTATTGAAAGTCCAAAATCAGACACAAAGACGGTCGAACAAATATGTTTTCAGATTCATAACACTATGAAATATACTTTTCATAACATATTCAACATTAATTAATTCATTTTTATATACGTTTACATTGAAATTTAATGTTTTTTTTTAATACGTTTATTTTGTAGCACTCTTACTTTTAGATTTCGACAATTAAAAGTATACTCGGTTCTAATTTCATTTTTATATATCCATTCATTAAAATAATACTTTGATTTATTACAAGCTGAGATTCGGCCTGAACTTTATAATCTTTATTTAGAGTTTGTTAAAACTTCTGTTATATTTCACCTTGTAATACTCGGCAATACGTTTAAAATACCGGCACCTGCCCGGTTTTCTTAGATCGTTAATAAAACTTATAAGTGGAATATAAGATCTCATTTGCGAAGTTTCCCTTGCAGCTTCTAAAATTTATTTACAGTTTTACCCCAGAGATAAGCCCTAATTTACGCTTTAAGGAAAATCTTACGGTATGTTCTGTATAAAAATAAACCTTTGAGCGCCCTTTTTTAATTATAAAGTAAACAGTTCCTAAAACAAGAACTAGTATAAGTATATAAAAAGTAGTGTAGAAATCAATTGTTGTTCCTTTTTATATTGTTTTTTCCTATATCATGTTCTTGCTATAAAATGCATGGCCACAGATCTACAACTTTGTAATCATTTACGATATTACTCTTATTTTTTAAAATAGTGTAGAAAAGTAATGAAAATATTATTAAGTAATCCGTGATAAAAGAAAATATATGAAATGCTAATTATCGATTGTACTATCCGTTCTCATACTTGCTGCAGAATTCGTAAAAACCCATGCATTACCCACCCACTAATAACAAAATAATATACAAGCATTGCACACATTCACTATCACAGTCTCCACAATCGTTTTACCCCGTAACCGAACGAGGTTTGATTAAATTATTAATTTTCATATAATGATGTATATTGATTGCTTGACAAAATGTATATGTCGTAAATATATTGCGCAAGAAAAACTTGTTTATTTATTTCAAAAGCTCTCATAACCACTTCACGTACCTACGAAAATTCATCTTTTTTAGCGCTTCTCAAAGTCGTACTTCGTAAAGGCCGTGATACATCTGAACCCCGGTATTTCAATGAGTTCCACTACTGTTAGATTGAAACAAAAATATATGCGACGTAGAAGCATTCTATATGGCCATGGCGATCAAATACCATACAAAAGTTGGTACACAAACCTTGCCGGTGAAGACGTTATTTCAGTTTCCTGACAGCGCTTGGTCGAGAATTTTCATGACACACCTGATAATGATCTGTCATAGTTACATCCATATAGTAAGTAGCGGCTTGTTACTCTCCCACTGCTGGGAATAGGCCTCTTCTCTCCGTTTTTTGGAGAGAAGGATTGGAGGCTACCACGCTCGTCCAATGCGGATTGGTAGGTTACACATATCTCCAGAATTCTCTAGAGATATGCAAGAAAAGCGAGTGATAAATTGCAATTATCAATTAGACACATAAGTCTTAACAGAAAAACTCATTGGTGTCTGCCCGGGTTTGAACCTTCGACCTCCTCGAAAGAGTCGCACGGTGTTACCGCTGGGCTATCACAGCTCATTACATCCATATGCAGCTCCTTGGCAGGTACTGTTAGAACAACGATCTCACAATTAGTAAAGCTTTTGCGCTCCACTCTCCGTTTTAGCACTCTTAACGATGCGCCTGTACCCGTTCATCCTGCGTAGCGATAATGTAATAACCGGACTAACAGCATATTACCCGTTTTTTTCTTATGAAAGGGTGGCTCGAAGTAATCCTGGAGCCCTTACTGTCAGGTCCTTAAGAAATATTTCTGGCCATGGATAAGCCGATAAAGTAATGATATTAATCCTTTTTTTTCTTATAATAATGGTAAATTAAAGAAGGCGACGCATCGCAATTGCTTAAAAAATTTTGGGTATATAAGGCGGTAAACGACAATATTTTTTTAATGCAATGAAATTTATTAGTATTGCGTTGCTTATGAATAGTGAACTCAAACTGAATTCAAACTGAATTCTACTAATTCAGTTTGAATTAGTAGAATCTGAAAATGCCAAATCTTGATATACCTATGTATATCTTAAAAGAGACTAAACTGTTTTAAATGTGACCGCTAGATATTAAAACAATAGAGTTCAAATAAATAATTTATAGAATTAGGCGCTACTTTGCGGAGATCCATAATGCAAAAGTAATAATAATTTTTTTTTGCTATAATCTGTGATGAAGTAAAATAGAAAATATATATAATGCTAAATGTAGAGTGAACAAAAACCACATGCATAAACCTCCACCACCGCCACCACAATACACAAGCACTATATACGTTCACTATCATAAACTCAACAATCGTTTCGCCCCGCAACCGAAGCATCATCAGGAGATAGACCTTTGCGATTTCGTTCGTGAAGTCAGCATTATATATATTTTCTACTAGCCGCCAGCCCCTGCTTCGCACGGGTATAAAATATATATCCCAAGTCAGTCAGTGTAAAAAAAAATGATTAAAATCGATCCAGTAGTTTTGATTTATTCATTACTGCCCGTTGCCCGCAAGCGTTAAATTTGGAGAAAAACAATTTGCTCTCCCTATACCAAGAAGATTTCCTGCTATCTTTGGAATATCTAAATTCATATAGTACATTTTTACTTATTTACTTTTACATTTTCCCTATTTTTACATTTTATTTTTACAATTAATTACAGAATGTCTTTAAACAAACTCTTGAAAGATTCGAAGTGCTATAGGGTGAAGCGCGGCGTCCTCACGGCATTTTAAATCTGTAATATCTCCGAAAATGTTCACTTAAATTACATGCTGTAAACGGCCATATTGATCAATATTAAATCAACAATTTATTTAAGGTACCTAATTGGATAAGGATTAATCCTGTATTGTATAAAAATTGCTTTGAACATAAGACATTATTTTTCGTAAAAAGTAAATGACAAATAATGCTATTGTGGGCTATCCATAACAGATAGACATATACCATCGCGGACTTTTCTGTAGACCTTTCCAAGGTGTACAAATACTTAGTACATCATTTTGATAAATCTCGTAGGGTTTCGCCTGCGTTTTCAATGTAAGCGGAAAAAAATGTAATTATTTACAGAAACCTCAAAAATTACAGTATTTCTCTACTTCGTATTGAATGTTATTATACGTACAAACCTTCCTCTGGAATCACTTTATCTATTAAAAAAACCGCATCAAAATCTGTTGCGTAGTTTTAAAGTTTTATGCGTACATAGGGATATAGGGACTTTGTTTTATAATATGTAGTGATTTTACTTTTTCGCGGATTACAGCAAAATAATTTTACTATTACTTTAGAGTTCAAATACTTATATAATTAATGTTTTTCTTTTAATGTATCTCACTAAAAATATATTGCATCCAGAAAAAGCCAAACTAGATTGCGAGTATAGAAAACGAAATGTTTGCAAGGTCTAAAGATTATTGAGGGAATATAAGTTGAGGGGTACTTTGTTTATTTTCTTTCGGAGTGGATATAGGAAGGCTTCGGCTTATCGCTAGCGGCCAGCCGCGCTCATATGAGGCGGTCACCTCGCGTCTCTATTTGGGATATAAATCATGGGAAACACACATTTCCTTTCCACAAAATGCTCGAGGCAAAATGTATTTTCTACGTCCAGCGCTCTTATAAGTGAAATAGGGTAAAGTAATATTGCGGATATCATTTTGATTGGCCCTTGCCCCTGTTTACATATTGGCTATCCGCTTTTTGTTTTTATCGTTTTATATTTATGATTTATGTGTCCGTATTAGTTCTTCGTTGAAAAGCTGTTTTTAGTAAAAATGATGTATATCATACTTATAAGAATGAGATGGGATTAAATATTAAGATTGAATATGGGATTATAGGATGGGAAGATTTCGCGTCCATTGAACTCTAACAATAAACATTTTAGATAATAATTTTTCTTGTGATTCGTGAAATACTTTTTATTAAAATTAGAACGTTTATAGACTAGACCTACCTTTAAAAATATATACTTTACATTAGACATACTTTTTTTTCAAATAGAATTCTGAACACAACTTCACGAGGTGTTTCAGAAGATTTATAATGCCCCGGATCGCAGGGCATCTATGGTAAATGGTGAAAGGACTCTCTAACAAATTGAAAATCAATGAACCGCGGAATTCAATTTGATATTGAAAGCTATCTCTCACGTTGGCTCGTGAGGCGTCAGAGCGCACTATGTTATATCTCTTTTGATGTGATTTGTCACACAGGGTAACAATATTTTAGATTTGTAATTAAAATATTCTTTTTTTTTTTAGAACTACGTCCTCCTGCCCTTATCCCACTCTAAGTGCGATCGGCACAACATATCATAAACATGTTATCATGTGATATCATTTGGCTACGTATTTTACGACCTGAGGCTTGCCTGACATCAACTTACCTTAGTCGTATTTAACGACACCTCGGTAAGAAAGAGGGTGCTCTATTCTACTGAACCAGATACCACACGGTGGATCAAACTTACCTCAGTCGCCTTTTACGACACCTTGGTAAGAAATGAGGGTGGTCTATTCTACTCAGCCGGATACCACACGGCGGGATTTGGAACTACGTCCTACATATTATATTATTTTATAGATAAAAGTCAATTTTGTTGGGAATACAAAATGTCCAATGTGCGTCTCCGCGCTTTGATCTACCAGCACCAAAAATTTCGTATGTCTAATGAGATTTTGGGGTGTCAAAACCATACACTTTCACTGTTATAAAATTAGTAGAACTGTTACTATCAATATAAAATATAACTATATAACGTTTTGACTTTTTATAAAATGCTTCGGACTTGGACCAAAAAAGAATCTAAATATTACAGTAAAAGACTCTATTTGTTGGCAATTGAGAGTTCTATTACTACACTTTTTACAAACTTCTGCTGGCTTACAGTGACATTTGTCAAAACAAAAAACTTATTATCCTAAGAAATAACACTGACTACAAAGAACTGAGTGCGTTGAGTAACAGAAAGCTTTAATACAAAATTGGATTTCGTGCTCCATTAATTTTCAATTTGCGTGATTGCAATTTTCGGGGTATTGCTTCTTCCAGAGTCGTCTAAAACTACAATCCCTTGCAGAATGAGAACACGGCTTTGAATTAAAAAAGGGATGAATATTAAATCCCCTTTGAAAGATTCGTAGACATACTAGGTTAGCATAATTTTATTGTTAGCATAATTTGACTGGCCCGTTGGAGCAGTGGGTAGTGACTCTGCCCTCAGCTCCGCGAGTCGCGGGTTCGATTCTCGCCGAGAGCCAACATTTTCTAAATTCTTTTAAATTAATTTGTTCGTTTTTGAGCCTGGGTGTATATTTGTATTTAAGTATGTATTTAAAAAATATATATAAGTATATATTCACTAGTTGTCTGTCACCCATAACACGAGTATTAAGTTACTTACTTTGGGGACGGACGACCGTGTGTGTAAATAGCCCATATATTTATTTATTTATAATAACTTTCATTATAATAATATCAGGGCTTTTGAGAAATATGAACGAATTTAGTCATATGAAGGGACTTTGTTAGCACAAAAGGTACAGAGATGTTACATGACATAATTAAATCTTGTTTGGTAGCCAACGAAAAAATATTTTCTAGGGCCGCCATGTACCCCGGCTGAGTAGAATAGATAACTCTAATATCTTACCGAATTGTCGTAAACGTCGACTAAGGTAAGTCAACACGCCGTGTGGTATCCGGCTGAGTAGAATAGACCACTCTCATTTCTTACCGAGTTGTCGTAAAAGGCGACTAATGTAAGTTCACCCGCCGTGTAGTATTCGGTTGAGTAGAATAGACCCTCTTTCTTATTAAGGTGTCGTAAAATACGACTAAGTTAAGTTGACATCAGGCGGGCGGCCGGTTGTAAAATTCGTAGCCAAATTATATGACAGTATGTTTATAACATGTTGTGCCGACCCCACTTAGACTAGGATAAAGGTAGGAAGATGATGATGGTAGTCACTGAAAACCATTTAAGATTATAATCCAAATCCAAGCAAATTATAGAAGATTATAATCGTGGATCTATTTCTAGTAACGCGGTAGACTAAAAAATGATGGAGCAACACCCAAGTACTTGTGCTATTTTTAAAGCAGTTCAATTAGCTATAATCGACGTGTTTATCGTCATATTTTTATTTATTTTATTTATTTTTTATTTGAACAATTATGTAAGTACATTTACACTTAAACTAGAGAACTAAGCACCAGACTAGCTTCATGTGGTTTTTTGTGTATAGCAATATGCAGCCCAAATAGACCTAGGCCTGTGCTAGGGCTAGCAAGAGTCAACAATATTTCTATTTTGCTTAATGCCAGGTGACGACTAATTTGAACAAATATAAAAAAAGTAAGGAATAGATTATGAATTTAAAAAATAAAAAAATATATATATAAATCTTTCTATATACTCAAGAAAAAAAAAATAGTAATAAAACCCACCACCATTAATATAATTTTAGTGTGTGTGTTCGTGTGTGTGTGTGTGTGTATGTATGTGTGTGTGTGCGTGCGTGTGTGTGTGTGTGCGTGCGTGCGTGTGTGTGTGTGTGTATACATGATAAATCTATATTAAGTTAGGTTGTAGTGTGCATTTTTAATATTTAAATTGTTATGTAACCTAATTTGGCATATAGAGAGTTAAAATCACTAGAGCTGCATTCCAGAAGAAATTTTTGCATGTGTGTTCTGAGTATTTTTTTTTTGGATAGGATATTGAGTGCGGTCTATAACATGTGATATCTGAACAGGTAGTATATTATACAGGCGCGGCGCCATTCGTGTAAAGTGTCTACTGGTAAACAAAGATGCCCTAGAAGACTAGGTATTTTTGGAATTTCACTAAACGCACGGCTCTTGTCGTATTTATGTGTTGAAGGGGAAATTCTTCAATATTTTTAGACATAAACATGGCTAATTGCAACACGAACAATCTTCTTGTTGAAAGTACATTGCATATTTTAAAAAGTTCCTCAGTTGGGAACCTCCTTGGTTTTTTAATAATGATTTTTAAGTTAAGCTTCTGAGCTATTTCTAATTTGTCTAGCAATGTAGAGCCGCAAGCGCCCCATGCAATAATACCATATACTAGTAGAGATTGGGTTAATGCATTATACACTTGAAACATTAGTTTTTGATTGATAATATTACGTAAATCGTTATAAATATAACTGAGACTTCGAATTTTTTTAGAAAGAGAATTCACATGCTTATCCCATCTAAGATGTTGGTCTACAATGACGCCAAGATACGTGGTACTGTCTGTGTAAGCTAGAGTTGTACAGTTACTACAATCCGATTCATTAACGCACGAGTGAATTCGAATATTAGGATTGTCTTTTGGAAGACCAGCCGCTGTAGGTGCAAAAGACATATAAAGAGTTTTATCTTCATTTAGAGTAAGTAAATTATTGCTATACCAATCATTGGCAATACGTAAGGCGTGTTCAGCTTTTTTTATAACACCGTCCCAAGTGGTATCAGCGAATAAAATCACTGTGTCGTCTGCAAAACATATTGACCTATTATCACCTAAAATGATAAAAAAATCGTTGAGGTAAATGTTAAACAAAATCGGCCCTAATACGCTTCCCTGAGGAACACCGAATTTGATTTCCTCATCATTTTCTGTGCTTACGTGATTGCCAATACGAACTATATGTTTTCGATCTTCTAGGTAAGTCATAAACCAATTCAAAGCATTTCCAGTAATACCGTACATTTCTAACTTTTTCAGGAGTAGTTTGTGAGAAATCGTATCGAACGCTTTTGCTAAATCAATAAAAATAGCAATAGTTTTATTATTCATTTCATGGTTAAGAATCACTTGTTTTGTTAATTCAGCAATTGCATCGCCAGTGCCGTATCTTTCTTTAAAGCCATATTGATTATTTGATAGAATATCCTTAGTGTATGCATTAATTCTACATTTCATAAGTTTTTCAAAAATTTTTGACGTGGTTGTCAAAAGTGAGATGGGACGGTAATTTGAAATTAAAGTAGTTGCACCCTTTTTATGTATTGGTGTAATTATTGCAGTTTTTAATGTTTGTGGGAAAATGCCAGTTTTGAAGCTTAGATTAATTATGTAAGATAATGGACTGTCAATTTTATTGTTAAGAATCTTAAATATTTTAGATGTTATACCGTCAATCCCACATGCTTCTGTATTTTTTAAACTATCAATGATTTTAGAAACTTCTGAAGGATTAGTAGGTTTTAAATAGAATGATTTATTAGATTTGATCAAACGCAGTCTTTTGTATAAATCTTCTTCAGTAAAATCAATTTTTTGTAACTGTTTATTGGCTAAATCATGTCCAACGGAATAATAATACTTACTAAAGGCATTTGTAATTTTAATAGGATCTACAGAAAATTCAACTAGGTTGCCGTCAATAACTAAACCATTTATATAATGTAATCTATTCTTTTTTCGATTAGAAACTTCATTTAAGAATTGCCATGTTTTTTTAGAATCTCCACAGCATTTGTCAATATTTGTTTTGTAATAATTTTCTCTAGGCGGGGCGGGGCTGGGCTGGGCTGGGCTGGGCTGGGCTGGGCTGGGCTGGGCTGGGCTGGGCTGGGCTGGGCTGGGCTGGGCTGGGCTGGGCTGGGCTGGGCTGGGCTGGGCTGGGCTGGGCTGGGCTGGGCTGGGCTGGGCTGGGCTGGGCTGGGCTGGGCTGGGCTGGGCTGGGCTGGGCTGGGCTGGGCTGGGCTGGGCTGGGCTGGGCTGGGCTGGGCTGGGCTGGGCTGGGCTGGGCTGGGCTGGGCTGGGCTGGGCTGGGCTGGGCTGGGCTGGGCTGGGCTGGGCTGGGCTGGGCTGGGCTGGGCTGGGCTGGGCTGGGCTGGGCTGGGCTGGGCTGGGCTGGGCTGGGCTGGGCTGGGCTGGGCTGGGCTGGGCTGGGCTGGGCTGGGCTGGGCTGGGCTGGGCTGGGCTGGGCTGGGCTGGGCTGGGCTGGGCTGGGCTGGGCTGGGCTGGGCTGGGCTGGGCTGGGCTGGCTGGGCTGGGCTGGGCTGGGCTGGGCTGCGCTGCGCTGGGCTGTGCTGCGCTGCGCTGGGCTGCGCTGGGCTGCGCTGCGCTGCGCTGCGCTGCGCTGCGCTGCGCTGGGCTGGGCTGCGCTGCGCTGCGCTGCGCTGCGCTGCGCTGCGCTGGGCTGCGCTGCGCTGCGCTGCGCTGCGCTGCGCTGCGCTGCGCTGGGCTGCGCTGCGCTGCGCTGCGCTGGGCTGGGCTGGGCTGGGCTGGGCTGGGCTGGGCTGGGCTGGGCTGGGCTGGGCTGGGCTGGGCTGGGCTGGGCTGTCAATTTTTGTTTTGTAATAATTTTCTCTAGCTTTTTTTACTAATAGGTTGCATATATTTCTATATTTAAGATAGTCAGCTTTCAAAGTGGGCACGGTTGAATGTTTTTTAGATAATTTATGAAGTTTATTTCTTTTCTGTATGCACTTTAGAATTCCATTGGTGATCCAGGGCTTTAATTTAGTCTTAACGTGAGATATACTTTTAAATGAAGTGTTGGAATCGATATGCATATTAAGTACTTTATGAAATATTTCTAATGCCTTGTTTACATCTTTTTCTTTGTACACTGCTTTCCACGACTGATTGCTTATGTCATTTACTAATTTGTCATAATTAATAAAGCGTTTTTGGTATTTTAATTCAGATGTTGCAGATTTAACGTTACCTATTTTTGAATCCAGACTACAGAAAGTCATAAAATGGTCCGTTACATCTGTTACGAGAACAGCAAATTTTGCTCGTCTATCTTTTAATCTCACCATACAGTGGTCTAAGTGGTCACAGTGGTCAGGTAAGTGGGCGGGGCGGGGCGGGGCGGGGCGGGGCGGACCGGACCGGACCGGAATCGAATCGAATCGAATCGAATCGAATCGAATCGAATCGAATCGAATCGAATCGAATCGAATCGAATCGAATCGAATCGAATCGAATCGAATCGAATCGAATCGAATCGAATCGAATCGAATCGAATCGAATCGAATCGAATCGAATCGAATCGAATCGAATCGAATCGAATCGAATCGAATCGAATCGAATCGAATCGAACGGAACGGAACGGAACGGAACGGACGGGAACGGAACGGAACGGAACGGAAGGGAACGGAACGGAACGGAACGGAACGGATTGAATTGAACGGAACGGAACGGAACGGAACGGAACGGAACGGAACGGAACGGAACGGAACGGACCGGAACGGAAAGGAACGGAACGGAACGGAACGGAACGGAACGGAACGGAACGGAAAGGTACGGAACGGAACGGATATCGGTTATCAGGTATGATAACCGATTGTCCACTTACATTTAGCATTATATATATTTTCTATTTTACTTCTTCGCGGATTATAGCAAAATAATTTTATTATTACTTTTGTATTAAGAACTAGTATAAATATTGATATTTGTCGAAAAAATTAATAAAACATTAAAAATTAAAAAACAAAATTATTTAAATTTACAAAAGTCATAAAATTGAAATAAATTACATTACCATCACACATAAGTTTTATATTATTAATAATTAAATTAAATAAGTATATTAAGGTAAAAAATCTCGGATATCATAGAAATTTAATTCTTGCGGTCAAGTGTGATAGTAGTTTACCAACATAATCATCAGTAAAAACTTTCAAATATTCGTATACTACAGTTTCTCTTAAGTATGCGTAAAACACGATCTAAATTCCTTTAGACCCGTGCGCCTAAGGGAACAACCCTTCCATCCGTCTAAGTCATCTACGTAATTGTTAAATTAGTCATTGTAAAGTCGTGCATGGCTCACCTGTCGACCCAGTACCTGTACTTAATAAGGCCTACACTAAGTCTCTACACGTGAATTATTAATTTCTAGTTAAAAGTAGGGACGCCCGAGAAGCAGAATAACTTTACAGGAATAGGATTTAACAATTCACAAAGTTTCTAGGAGAGACGTTGTAACTATAACTTTGAATTATATAACGCGAATTCACAATGGAGTAGGAATTGAGCTTCTGTTAATCCATTTCACTACAATTCAATTCTAACGGGTTTAATGGAGTGTGAAGATATTCACATTTTTTTTCTTATTTCATCATTCTTTAGCTATAGGAAGAAAATTTTTGCGCGCTCTTAGTATTTAAAAATGTGTAAATATATTATACTGACACTTGTACATTAGTAAATACTTAAATATATCGCCTGTAATCGCACTGCTGAACAACCTCCAACTTAAACCTACCAGGTTACTTCAATAAGCATTCATAGTTAACACAATCCAGAAATCTCTTTACAATATAAAATAATACAGATAGAAATATATGACAAAATTAAAATAATTTAAAAGATTTTTTAAATTATAAAAACTATATTTTTATACATTTTTGAAGTCGAGGTGAAGAACTAAATTATGAAAACATCATTTTCAGAGTAGTTATATACTTAAAGGATATTATTCTATACCAGAATAAAAATTAAACATGAAGGCTCACTAACATTAAGAAGGAATTATGGCAAATACATCTAGACGCAAAATCTAAATTCTAGACGCAATCACACACATGTATAAAGTGCATATGTATATGATTGCGTCTAGAAGTACTGAGCTATAAACGCAGCATGGACGCACTTTAATAAATCATAGAAGTTCAATTATCAACTGATTCAAAACTCTTCCAACTTGTAACGGAAGGAAAAGGAAGAGCGCAGAATTTGTGACATAGAGACGTGAAGATAGCTATGGCGAGCTATGATAACGGAAAGGTGCGGTGCGGAGAGGAGAGTAGTGGCGCCATTTGACGTAGTCTTTATTTGTGCGCAGAGTAGACGATTTGTTCTTATTTATTGAATACTAGCTTTTACCCACAACTTCGTGTGCGTGGACTGTTGTAGGTTGATAATAGATGGTGCTTTTGCATGTCATCCTATTCCTGTAGAATTACCAGGATTTCTTCAGTCTATGTGTGACCCCGGTGTATAAGGAATAATTGAGCCAAACTTCATCAATATTGGTTCAACGTATTCGCCGTGAAAGAGTAACAAACATATGTTCATCCATAGTCACAAACTTTCGCAGAGAGTTCTTTGTTAGAGCACATTAGGTACATTCTATAGTGCTCTTAACAATTTAATGAATTCCATGCAGTTTATTTTAGATGTTGTTGGCTAAACGTGAAATTATTTTAATTTCGCGGTTTCATTTGGTCGCAGTGGACGCTGGCGCTGCGGCTCTAATGCTGCGGTTTGGATTTGTTCCACATACGGAGCTTGCCATAAAAGTCTCACAGCATCTGATCGTAAATTGCTTTTAATTAATTAAACACGTGTTATATAATTAGGGTCTTTAATAAGATAATATTTAATTAATCCTGACAAAGAAATTTTTTTAAATTACTATATTATATAAGAAAAGAGAATATTTTAGGAAGCGAAAGAAAATTAATATTTTTTTATGTTAGAAAAAGCCATTTCAATTAATATCTTTAACATTTTTTACAACAGTATTCTAAATGTATAAGCTGTGATAGCTTAGCGGTGAGACCGTGCTATTCGTTTGAGTATGTCACAAGTTCAACCCCGGGCAGGCACCAATGAGTTATTGTAATAAAAGTTATGTGTCTAATCGATAATTGCAATTTGTCATACACTTATCGGTAAAGGAAAACATCGTGAGGAAATCTCTATATCTCTAAAGAAATCTGGGGATATGTGGGGATATGTGTAACCTACCAATCCGCGTTGGAGCATCGTAGGTCTTAGCTTCAATCCTTCTCTCCAGAAACAGAGAGAGGAGGCCTATGCTCAGCATAGAGACAGTAACAAGTCGTTACTATGCTAAATGTTATGAAAGCAGCAGCAACTTGTATCTCTCAGAGCTGGACAAAATTCTTGTTTGAAGAGAAAATTTAGATTACTCACGTTGCTCCAATGCGGAGAGAAAAATTTCCTACACGTATCCGAGTAAAATTGCAGAGGTATGCAGTACTAGATGTGTTCGGTTTGTAAGACTATTTTAAGATAAATGCAGGGGCGCCCATAAATCTTCTGCAAACTATATTCTCATTCATAAAAAAAACTTGCTGATTCATAATCTGTTTCAGTCGGTCTTTGATAGTAAAATATTCAAATATTCTGGCGGCACACTTGAGCCCCGAGGTTCAGCCGACATTTCAAAATGGAAATAGACCTGTTCATGCCTACAGGGGGAATCGTATTCGACATTTGGCACAAAATCATGATGCAAATTTCGTGAAAATGCCAAATATTATGCGCGGTTAAGTACTAATGCCGAATGTGGTGGAGCTCGTAAATTGAATTGCGGTTATGTTTTTTATGTTGCCAGCGTCCTTTTAGGAAATGCTTCCCATTTCATATTTCTCTCGCTTTTAGATATTATTCAGGAAATATCTTACCGTTACTAAGTGGTAAGATATTTGGTACAAACACTGTTATACCATAGTTAATTAAAAAACACTTTCTATCGTAAGTAAAATGATTCTTTTATATAGGTGTTATAATAGTTGTATAACAATAGTATTGTACAATAGTGCTATAATAAATAATGTGTCTACGTCGAATGTTTGCATCGTCGGTGTAACTGGATCATAGGACGCCGTCCGGCCCTTAGGAATAGCTATTAAATTGAACATTCTTTCTATAGTACCGAACTAGGATAGATGATTTCAGTTTGTTATTAGATTGTAATTTTTATATAAAAATAATATATTTAAAAGTCATTTTGGGTTTCTTTGAGTCCTCTGTAGGCGACTTCCGTAATTTAGGAATAGAATAATTACAAGCAATTGTAACAGACCGCAAATAAGATACAGCAAGTAAAAAAACAATTAAAACATAAATTTGCCAATCACCTTATAAAATTCGAGAATTTACTTTAATGCAACATTGAGAGACCCCACTTTGGAATAAGAGCCCTAAAAGATATGGCGATGATAATAAAAGCAAAAATCTAATTATGTACTTTTTTAGTCATAATTAAGTAGTAAGTTCTTGCAGAGAACACAAAGCCACTAAGTACCATAAAGCTCACATTTCTATTAAACATTCGAAGTATCAAAACTGTATAGCATATAAATTTAGGTATATAATCAATATTCAAATAAATGCCTTTTTATGTATCAATTGCTTGCTGATTGTTTGTAATACAAACCGAACATAAAAGACCCATTTGCGCGTTTGTTTTCAATAATTGAAATTCTAGTTTAAAAAACAAAAAGTACGTATACTAAACGGATTTTAAATGCTATTTCAAACACAAATACATTACTTGACATCAATTTTCTTCTTCGTTTTACTTATTTGTATTACTTTTTGATTTATTATAGTACTGTTTGTTCCACGAAATAAGAATCTACATAAATCAGGTAAAACAATTTTAGCCATATCTCGTTAAATTGAAATACAAATTGTATTCAATGTTTTCATATAATCTGCATAAAGGGATACATGTATAAAAAAAATAAGATAACAATGGAGCAAGTGCGTAAAAAATTCGCGATTGAAAAAGATACTTTATTTAAATTTATAGAACCGTACGAGAGGAAGCGCACATTTTAAATTTATTACAGCGAAGCGTATTCAGTATTTTTATTGATAAAACACTGTATTACATATCCTTTTACTCTTATTTCGCAAACATTCGCCTGTAAATTTGAAATGAGTTGAAATGATAAAAAAATTAAAGCAATGAACTCACTTGGAATATCATAGTCATATTCCCTTGATTTATTTAAAACGTCAATTAGTAATAAAGCGTTATATAATCATATGTACCATCTTTTTGTAAATCATATTTGTAGGAAGGAAAAATTTGGTGACTAAACAATGATACTAATATAACCTTTCAATTAAATTAAGTCGCCTCTGTTACGGAAACTAGCGCGGCGACTATTTTAAAGTTTGCTGCGGTTTGAATTGGATTTACTCCACAAGAGGATAGCCACAAAAGTGAACTAGAGTTGTTGTACGAACAGTTTGCTGGTGAAATGATTTACGATTTATATTTCTTGAAAGTATTAGTATAACTTCAAATTATGGAGCACTGATTATTAAAAGGTAAATTGACACCATCGATTATATACTCGTATTATATGTGGAAAACACCATCATTGTCCTGCCCTTATCCCACTCTAAGTGGGGTCGGCACAACATGTTATAAACATGTTGTCACATGATTTGGCTACGTATTTTACGACCGGCCGCCTGCCTGACATCAACTTACCATAGTCGCATTTTACGACACCTCGGTAAGAAAGAGGTTGGTCTATTCTACTTAACCGGATACCACACGGTGGAACAACTTACCTTAGTCGCCTTTTAAGACACCTCGGTAAGAAATGAGGGTGGTCTATTCTACTCAGCCGGACACCACACGGCGTATATATTATATGTGGAAATAAAAAAAAATATTTTTCTATTTTTTATTTGAATCGGTTATTATAATATTAATAGGTTACTGATCTCATTCTTTTTATTATTAAGATGAATAAGAAGACAACTGATAGATCTTAACTCCTAAACATATTATGGCTTGGATATCTATTGTTGGCATTCAGCGATATTTAAAAAATTATACAAAAGTTTCGTCAAATAAAATATATAGGAATAGATAAATAAATAATACCAAAAGTGTGTTAATACACAAATTATATTATTTATATAAATAAATTAAATTGAAGTACTTCTTCCATATGTATAATAAAATTATAAAGTAAAGTACCATTTTACCTCACACTTCAATTAAAAGTTTAAGAAGTATAAGTGTAAAATAGCAATGTATTAATGTAAGATACATTTAGTTGCCAATATCTAAAAATAAAAGTATAAAGTCGCTAGTTGTAGTGTATAAAGAAGAAATATAACAGGTAACTGCAGATGAGTAGCGCCGTCTTGGCGCAGGAAATGAGGGGTATTCTTACTTATTCTTCGGACAGACGCCATAACGAGCTGTTTTAATTGCTATGCCTCGTAATGAATTCTACATTTAATATTCAGAGGATGTGCTAATGAAGCGTACAAAAGTATTATTCGCAAAATAATACTGTTATTTGTTTCATTATTAAAACAAAGCTTTTGTTGATTACTGCAAAAAATTCTACTGATATATAATGTACAATAGCAGACAATGCAAACAAGACAATTAGAGCAATTCTTCTTACGCATATGAATATAAAAAGATTTTCAAAATGAATATATAACAGCCCGTAAGAAATCGACAAACTAAATCCCTACTTCAATGTTGATACAAACCACTGAACCGAAACTTTAACTGAAAATCTTTGTTATGTTAACCGTTCTATAGTAAGCAAAGACTTCTTATACCTTATACATGCAGAACTAGTTACTGCGCGTATCACAAAACAAACACACTACACACATTCACTACGACAATCTCAACATCATTGCGCCCCGTAACTGCAGCATCATCAGGTGATAAGCTTCACGACTAAATCGCAAATGGCGCTAACATAGATAGCTATGTTCGTGCTTTTCCATCTTACAAAATTTTTTCAACGACTATCACACCTAATGAAATAACAGTCATGTATAAACTATAGCAATCCTAATAATTATGCGTTAGAAACATAAATTTATTTACTTATTTATGTACCATAAAAAATGTTGGAAAAAACCTTATTGGTAAAAAAAAGTGTACAATGGTCAACTTATCCCTATGACAGAGATCTCTGCCAGCTAACCTACGAAGTGAGAAAACATACAAAATTTAAAATTATAATATTATAATTAAGGTTGGGAGTTTCTTTTAAGTGTAAGAACAACTGTCAAAAAGCCCCGCTCTCCGTAACCATATGCATGCTAAAAATATCATATTAAAATTACAAAATGAAAAATAACTAACAGGACTATTTAATAGCTACTAACCTGATAAACGCTAATTACATAGGGAACCCTAAAGTGAAGTACCTAAGTTGCAGCTTCAGAAAATGGCAAGATAATCGAACAAGAGATTATAAAATAATAATATTAGACTATTACTATTACTATACTTAGATTTAATTTTAGAATAAGTTTATTATTGCAACATGTTCTTCTTTTTCTTCTTTTGTACATGCATATTTTGGTGAGCAACTAGATTTTAAATATAAACAATATGTATACATTTTAAGTTTAATCGTGTTGTGAACTGTTTTGTTTGTCTAATAAAATAAAAAATAAAAAATAACAACGAAGTAAGCAGCCGTCATCGGGGTCATGCCGACTCTTCATCTTACGGTTTCGCAATAATATCTTGCACTTTCATCTTGATCCCACTAGATAACTAGATTAGTTTAGCTATAGATTAATTGTAAAGTCATCATCATCTTCCTGCCCTTATCCCACTCTAAGTGGGGTCGGCACAACATGTTATAAACAACTGTCACATGATTAGGCTGCGTTTTTACGACCGGCCGCCTGCCTGACGTCAACTTACCTCTGTGGTATTTAACGGCAACTCGGTAAGAAAGAGGGTGGTCCATTCTACTACCGGATATCACACGGTGGGTCAACTTACCTTAGTCGCTTTTTACGACACCTCGGTAAGAAATGAGGTTGGTCTATTCTACTCAGCCGGATACCACACGGCGGTTCGACTTACCTTAGTCGCCTTTTACGACACCTCGGTAAGAAATGACGGTGGTACTATTCTATTCAGCCGGATACCACACGGCGTAGATTAATTGTAAGGTATTATTTAATAAATTAATTATAACTTTTTGGTTTTTTTTCACTCCTCCGATAGTCGCAAACGTAATTAATTACGTTTTACTTCGTTGTTCGATTATCTGGCAATTTTCCGAAGCTGCAACGTAGGTACTTCAATTTAGGGTTCTCTATGTAATTCGCTACGAAGTTTGTAAATTCAAATTCAAATTCAAATTCAAATTCAAATTCAAATTCAAACTCAAACTCAAACTCAAACTCAAACTCAAACTCAAACTCAAACTCAAACTCAAACTCAAACTCAAACTCAAACTCAAACTCAAACTCAAACTCAAACTCAAACTCAAACTCAAACTCAAACTCAAACTCAAACTCAAACTCAAACTCAAACTCAAACTCAAACTCAAACTCAAACTCAAACTCAAACTCAAACTCAAACTCAAACTCAAACTCAAACTCAAATTCAAATTCAAATTCAAATTCAAATTCAAATTCAAAATATTCTTTATTCAAATAAACTTGTAAACAAGTGCTTTTAAATCGTCCACTCTACTGTTGGTTCGGAAAGCTTTTCCTACCGAGAAGAGCCAGCAAGAAACTCGGCGGTTGCTCTTTTAAATATATATTATACTTAATACTATTTACATTCAAACGTTACTGTCTTGTACAGGTTCAAAGAGAGCTATATCCACACATTCTTATCTTCTAAATAATCTTCAATAGTATAGTAGGCTTTCTGTATCAGCCTATTTTTAAACTGATGTAATGGCAATGCAATATACTGTTAATTACACATTTTGGTGGGTTTGTCACACGCTTTGTCACCGTTACAATTATGTTCTCTCTTTTCACGCGTTTGACAGTCATAGCATGAACTGTGAGGCAATTAGACACCTATAATTACTATGTTAATTACAGACACAGCTCTTGTTTCTCATTGTGCTATTCCGGTCGTTTCGTTGTTATTTTAACATAAATTCGTTCTTTACAAAGGAAACTCGAGAGATAGGACGATTAGAGAGTATTTATTTTGTAAATAAAACGAATTAAAGTGAATCCTAGAAGGCTGGCTTCAGGCTACCGTTAGATGTTTTATTTCAGTTCCCGATTACGAAACGTACTTAAATAATTTATACTTTACATTGTTCTAAGAAAAATATACAACGCACGCTTTCAGTGGTTGCATAAAAACACTTTTAAACTAAAGTGTAAAAAAATTATATATGATCGAACCTATTCTTTTATAATCCTCCTGCCCTTATCCCAGTGTAAGAGGGGTCGGCACAACATGTTATAAACATGTTGTCACATGATTTGGCTACGTATTTTACAACCGGCTGCCTGCCCGATACCACACGGTGGGTCATCTTACCTTAGTTGCCTTGTAAGACACCTCGGTAAGAAATGAGTTTGGTCTATTCTACTCCGCCAGATACCAAACGGTAGGTATATAACGGTGCCATTACTAAAAAAGAAAAACAGGTCTATGCTAGCAGTAAAAAAATACCTAAAAGGCCGTAGTTACTACTTTGAAATAAAAACCTTAATAACGGTAGTCGCCGGTAATGTAGCCATTGTAGTCTGATTTAGTTATTAGAACGGCATATGCATTCCCACTAATCAAATCGATGTGCGCTAAACACATCACAAAGTGTCCATGAGTTCTTAGTGCCTCTCCGGGCGGCTGTTTATCGGGGACTAGCAAGTTCCCAATTTCTCCTTGTACCCCCCTATATTTGCCACCTTTCTTACCAAATTTTTACAGTACAATCTATCGGAGATGATAGTAGGCGCCCACCGTACGGATGTATCTTGTAATTGAAAAAATCGATTACTGAAAAATCGACTTTAGTCCCTTATTAATAAATCGATTTGTAAAATTCGATTAATTCGAATAAAATAATCATTTTTCTATTTAAGAAATTCCTTTTTTAAATTTTAATTAGAATAAAGACTAACTAGATACTTTCTACATAACTAGGACTAGTACAAATAAAAAAATAACAGTTGCGCTGTTTGGGAAATTCAATAAATTCTGTTGTTTGGCTACATTGGTTTCCCAAGAACGCAAAATAAGAGGATAAATAATATAATCGTTTTTTTTTTAAACCGATTTATATTTAAATAATCGAATATTAAAATTAGATTATAGTAATTATAAAATAATCGATTAATATAAAAATTGAATATTTTTCTCATCCCTTACCCCACTGCAAATATTGGCTTCATATTATTTACAGAAACTAGTTTCAATTAGTGCTCATAGCTTTAACCCTGGCTTAAAGTGCGTAGGGTATCAATATCGTCTACAAAGTTTTGAAAGCTGCGGCCCATAAAGTTACAGTGGTAGCCGTGGACGAAATAATGTTTATTACGTCTTGCGTCAAAGTTCTCTACTCTCACATGTGTTAGAGAAACTTTAGTAATTAAAGGTGTATGTTTTTACGTAATCCTTACTAATATTATAAATGGGAAAGTTTGTCTGTCTGTCTGTCGGTTCCGTTTTCACGGCCAATCCGCTGAACCAATATCGATGAAATTTGGCATAAATATTCCTTATATACCGGGGTAACATATAGGCTATATAAATCCTGTTAATTCAACAGGAATTAAATTCAGGAGGAATTAAATACGATGACATTCAAAACGCCATCTATAATAAACCTATGGAACTAATTTTTATTTACGATGTGTCAAAATCAAGTCAAATCAGTATTTACGAAGTATTTAGATTCCAAGTTTTTCGGCTTACGTCAAAAGAGTTATCTTTAAAGAGTATTTATATTTTATTTTATTTTATTCGTTTACTGGAAAAATTTAACTGAGAAAATTTGACATTGTAATAACATTGGATTATTAATATAAGTAATACGGGTTATTTAGTAAAATAAATAAACTAATAATATTATAAATGCGAAAGTCTGTTTGTAAAGTTTTCATGGTCGATTCGCTGAACCAATATAGATGAAATTTGGCAAAATTAATGTTTATATACCGGTGTAACGTATAAAAATCTAAAAAAAAGTTATTATTATTATTTTTTTAAATATTTCGGTTTTGTTAATTTCATAAACCGGAGAAAAATATTTAATAAAAAGGAGACTCAGAATTTCATACATCTTTTAGCACAGTACTTACACAATTAATTTTTAAATAGAAAAATATTTGTTATCTTAGTATCAATTATTATTTTATCTAATATTTATTTATTATAGTTTGAGGTTATGTACATGTACAATTACTAGCTAAATACCATATAGACACATTAAAAAGATAGGATTTGTGGTGAAAATATAACAATAAGCTATAATTATTTAAGTTAAAGTCAAATTTAATCATATATAATTTTTGTTGTCAAAAAAACGGACGTTTCAAGAAAACGCATTCTTAAACGGTCTTTAGTTAGTAGTCTATGGCAAGTACGAAATAAATGACTATTAATTGACATGTATTGGGAAGTTTTATTTAATTTAATCCCATAGAAATTAAGCCATACTGCTAATGAAAAAATATTTTATTTCTAAACACCATTTTTAATATTTGAAAAGTCATTATAGTTAATAAAGTCAAGTTTAATATATTTTACGATACCTATTTAAAAATATTATGTTAACAAAAACATAATTTAAATTTAATTTTTCGTATTTTTACTAAAAACGTTGGAATCCATCTCCGTACGTAAGGGTAATTAAAAAAAAAAAACAATTTGACAAACAACAGTTGATGCGTTACGTATAAATGTTATTATTAAATAAGTTTTCTAACACGTTTCCAAAGCTTATAATATTTATAGAGATATTTAATTCCAGAAAACATTATGAATTTTTCATGTGTATAAAATTTTTATACTCCTTTTACTGCGCTTTTTTAATATATATTTCATGTAAGTACGGGCTATTTACAAAAATTGTCATATTAAGCTCTTGATCAAACGATAAATCCTTCAGATTCTTCCAGGATCGATTTGATTTTTGTGATGAGATATTTGAAGGTTTAGAAGGATGGTGACAGAAGCTACTCCTAATTTCAAGACTACAGTCCACGCGAACGAAGTTGCGCGGGTAAAAGCTAGTATTATATCACTGAGTATTGTAGATAAGAACACGTAGATTACGCCTCGTCATGTCATGATTAGTTTCGACAGTCGGTCTCCTATACTTAATACGATCGCCATTGTCTTTATACCCGCTCTCGGTTGTTGCGTCTCGAAGTTGACGTCAGGCAGGTTGCCTATCGTAAAACACATAGCCAAATCATGTGATAAGATGTTTATAACATTTTGTGCCGACCCCACTTAAAGTGGGATAAGGGCAGGAGGATAATGATGTTTTAGTTCTGTTCCTTTATTGTGTATTTTTTCACACGACACCCATTATGAGTAATACTTGGTTCACTGTGCCTTGCACGGCAATTTTTTACAAAATAAAAAAAGAAAAGAATAATTGGGTAGCTGAGTCTCAATCCTAGGTATTTTAATTTCACGACACTGCCTGTGCCCCGAATAATCTACGCTGACTTGACAGTTTACGGCAAAAATAGTGTTTGATGTTCAGTGAAAATTTTAGAATTTTTTAATGCCTAAAAACAGGAATAAAATGATTTTTTCTAAATAGGTTTCCTTTCTAATAGTTCCTAATAATTTTTTTCTTCGTTTTATAAGTAATAAACCTAGCTTAATCGAAAACACAAAACCATAATACGAGGACGAATAGTACACTTTAGCATTACATATATTTTCCTTTATCGTGTAATATTTTTAATATCGCTAGGCAAAAAGTCTCAATTAAATCTTATATAAATACCGTGGAGACTTAAATTTTCGCGTGGTTGTTTATGGAGCGAGGCAATTCATTATTTTATTTGTTTAATAAAGCTCAACAGAGCGCAAGCTGCTTACATTGAAATATAAATTACCTATAATTTAAGCGAAGGGACTAGAAAATATGATGATGTAAAGTTTTCATCAAGCCTTAATAAACGCGGCGTCGCTGCTACCTATCAAGCTGTGCACCTGCTTGTTATGAAAATTGATGTTCAGACTAATCTCATAGAATACCTTTGAGGGGAAATACTACATCCAGTGTGCCTTAATGAGAAAATTTGTATGAAAATTTATGTTATTAATTTATTTGCCTGTTCTTTGGTTTATATATTTTGTCTTCCATTTTTTTAATATTAAGTTCTTAACATTTTTGTGCTCTTTATAAATCTAATATAAACACGCACATAATACTGCAGAAAGGTCTTTGACGTCCAAAAGTTATGATAGAATTATATATATCCTCCTGCTCTTATCCCAGTCTAAGCGGCGTCGGCACAACATGTTATAAACATGCTGTAACATTATTTGGCTGCGTTTTTACGACCTGCCGCCTGCGTGACGTCAACTTACCTTAGTCGTATTTTACGATACCTCGGTTAGGAGGGTGCTCTATTCTACTAAACCGGACACCACACGGTGGGTCAACTTACCTGAGTCGCCTTTTAAGATACCATGACAGAATTATTTTGCTATAATCCGCGTTTGTTTAAGAAAATCTATGTAATGCTAAATGTAGGAAGAAGACAACGTTCACTCAGACTCATACATGCAGGACCAGTTACCACACGTATTACAAAATCCCGCCACCAACAAGATACCACACTACACACATTCAATATGACAATATAACGATCGTTTCCTCCAAGTAGTCTTATATAATAGCTCTCTCAGAGAGATTTACCCTAGCAGGTTAATACTAACTGGCCGTTACTTTAGGTTTTTGCGTACGGACCGTTACATATACAAAAGCTGCAGCCTTTAACCAAAATATATACATACATACTAACAGTATGTTACTACACGTCCACTCTCACCTAAGAGCTCCGGTGTTATTGACGTGGTGCGCTTTGGGATCGGATCGTGTGAGGTATCCTTTGTACACTAGTTTTATTAATATGTTTATTGATATATTCATTTATGTAATATATGTTGCGTGTCCTGTATGTAAATATACAAGTTAAGAATCACATACCTCACATACACTACAAGTATAATAAACTTTTTTTAATATATTAAAAGTAATAACGTGCGGTAAACACTCTAAACAAATATTTCATCCATCAAGGCTTCTCCGAGTACCATATGTTTAATTTCAACTGCTGAACTGTAGTTCCTACATACAAAGTTTGTTCATACCGGTATGTTAAATAAACAAGACCATTTCGCATCGCTACAAGATAAAATATTATGTACATAAAATTGCAGTAAGCGCTCTACGTGTATTTTTCTACTTTAAATAAATATTTTACCAAAAATGTTCGCTTGGCTTAAAATATTGTTATTTTTTTTAACGCGTTTAGACATGGTTTTTGTAACTATGTTTTGCAAGTCTCTTAAAAACAAGATATTTTCGTTTATTCTATACATAACATTTAAATTGTCAATTGGTAGAAGAATACAACCTTTCAAAACAGTTTAGGTAACTAACAATAAAGCATAAATAATAGTTGATAAAACTTCAGACGACCCCTTGTCGTCGTTATCAATTTTGGGTTCGCAGACAACTTATTTTATCATATATTCTGTGTATCGGAGAACAAATCCATAGTCCCCCTAAGTTTTTGCTAGCTACGATTTATAAATATTATGTACATATAACATAAACATTATAGCTATTGATTTTTCCATGCGTAATTAAATAAAGGTAACATGAAATTTTACGTGAATTTCTTACAACGATTTTAGAATTATGCGAGTACATACCTTGTCACGAATCCTTAGAGACTATATAGACAATAAAATATTTTAGGTTTCTATAAGATATCCGCTAAGTGCGAATTCCCTTAGAGTTTTCCCCTTAAAGAATAATTTAGACGATCAAAGATCATATGAAAGCAAATGTTTTGTCACTAGAAATGACTTGTAAACTATGTATCAAATTAATTTAAAAAAAAAATGATAATTTATAGAATTAGGCGTTACTTTTCGGAGATCCATAATACAAAAGTAATAATAAAAGAAGGATTCTTCTTCTTCTTCTTTGCGGATTATAGCAAAATAATTTTATTATTACTTTAAAAAAAATTGATATTAATTCTTTTTACTCTCTAACGCATGAAATGGTTAAAACGCGAACATTGTCAGACGAACTCAAATTGATTGCCTCATATCAGTTACATTGTAACCATTGAATTATTTGACAGCGGAAATTAATTTTAAAGCAAAACCCTCATAAAACATGAAATTGACCTCATTATTTCAATTTACCGGTATTCCGTTGGTACAATAAAGGGAAACAACATTATATTTTTGATTTATTGAAAATCCATGTCCAGGGTTGAAACAACGGTTAACCAAAATAGCTTACAGAATTGCAAAACTGAATTAACATGATGGAATTTGGAATTTTAAAAAATGTACCTCGGTTCATATAAGAATTTTTTCTTTGATACTTACCTTTCTTAAGACAAAGAAGAAGCTAAAATTTCACAAATTACTAAAATATATAAGTGTCTAAGTTTGAAAGCTAAATATAACGAGCATCTAAAAAGTATAAATATTCAAGAAAAAGGTTCATTAAAAGTTTACGATGTTCAACAAGAACGTAATAGTATTACAAAAAGTTCGATTATAGACCTAAGTTAGGAATTTAATAGAGAGGAGGTTAAATTTGCGTAATTCGAGAATGATCGATGATGATTGATGCGTAAAACTTCCAACACGGTAAATATGGAACTTTAAATTTAAAAACATCCAGCAAAACATATAAATTATCTGATTCAGAGAGGCATTAAATTAAAATTATGAATACATACTTTTTCAGTCACAGCATATGAACCCCGACAGATTTTCATTGCATACATAATAATCAAATATCTTTTTCTGAAATAACTTTACTGCTTATTTCATTGTATTGTATTTTTGTACAAAACTAAATAGACAAATGATACAATGTCTTTACATTGAGCGTTGAAGTAATAATTGAACAACATTAGTTTAGGAGATAGAACTTTATAAAATACTAGATGTGCCTTAAAAATATTCTTTATTCAAATATACCTACTTTCAAACAAGTGCTTTTGAATCGTCAACTCTACTGCTGGTTTGGAAAGTTGTTCCTACCGAGAAGAGCCAGCAAGAATCTCTGCGGTTGCTCTGTAAAAAATAATCTTTATCACTAGTTACATTTAGTCTAGTTAGTTTGTTTATTACTGTCTTGTACAGGGTCTAAGAGTGGCTTTCTGTCATCATCTTCCTGCCCTTATCCTACTCTAAGTGGGGTCGGCACAACGTGTTGTCACATGATTTGGCTACGTATTTTACTGCCTGATATCAACTTACCTTAGTCGTATTTTACGACACCTCGGTAAGAAAGAGGGTGGTCTATTCTACTTAGATACCACACGGTGGGTCAACTTACCTAAGTCGCCTTTTACGACACCTCGGTAAGAAATGAGGATGGTCTATTCTACTCAGACAGATACCACACGGCGGGTCAACTTACCTTATTCGCCTTTTACGACGCCTCGGTAAGAAATAAGGACGGTCTATTCTACTCAGCCGGATACCACACGGCGGGTCAACTTACCTTAGTCGCCTTTTACGACACCTCGGTAAGAAATGAGGATGGTCTATTCTACTCAGCCAGATACCATACGGCGGGAAGAGTGACTTTAGGTATTAATAGTGTTTTATTACGTTTTGAATAAACTAAGAACTTGACAGGAAGGATAGTGCAACATAATATTCATAACGGCTACCATTAACTTCTGTCACAAAATCGTGACTGCGGCATGATTCACATGTAATGAAAGTTCCAACTCAGTGCTACTACTCTGTCGCTGTCGGAAAAATAATATGTAAGGATATATTGAAGCTATCTCATTAGTAGAAGCGAAGACACCATTTAAAAAAATCTCCCTTTTTGTGAGTCAAACAAGTCGCTATAAAGGTTATCATTTCATATTTAATACAAATTATATGCCGTGTGGTATCCGGTTAAATAGAATAGAATAGTACCAGCCTCATTTCTTACCGAGGTGTCGTAAAAGGCGACTAAGGTAAGTCGACCCGCTGTGTGGTATCCGGCTGAGTAGAATAGACCACACACATTTCTTACCGAGGTGTCGTAAAAGGCGACTAATGTAAGTTGACTCACCGTGTGGTATCCGGTTAAGTAGAATAGACCACCCTCTTTCTTATCGAGGTGTCTAAAATACGATTAAGTACGTTGATGTCAGGCAGGCGGCCCGTCGTGAAATACGTAGCCAAATCATATGACAACATGTTTATAACATGTTGTGCCGACCCCACTTAAAGTGGGATAAGGGCAGAAGATGATGATGACGATTTAGTACAAAGTATGGCTGCCTGTCTTACTGATGTCTTTGCGCGGTAAACTCAAAAATTACTAAATGGATTTTAATATATGACAATAATTATGCCTTATTTCTTCTATAGAAGACGCTGCCTTATCCGTTTGAGGTAAATCAACAATGTATGTATCCATGTAACAACAATTTAGGTAATTCCTCTTTTATATATCCCAACAATAAATTCCTCAATGCCGTATATACCTTTTGCAAATTGAAAATATGGGCTGTCAAACACTTATGCCAATAACGACAATAATCGTAGAAAAACCTTGATTATTATTTCTGACAAAGTACCTGTATCAATTTTACGTTTTATAACCTCCATACTAATATTAAAAAAAGTCTGTCTGATTGTTCGGCATTCACGGCTAATCCGATTGATGAATATTGATGAAATTTAGTTTAATTCAAGAGTGTGTAATACACATAAGCTTAAAAGTTTATCTTGTTTCTTTGGGAACAGAAAAATCACATACAACATAGTTAACATTTACGTTGCTGAGAACCTAATCAAGAGCACACCTTATAATATTATGGTTTTCTACAAAAATCATCATTGACTAGAATATTTTCTTTGTTGTAATCTTGGTTAATATCGATCTAATCAAAAGTATCGGAACGTTTTGAATTTCACATGAAATGTAGTAGTACGAGTAGAAATAAAATTGAATCCTCTTTAAAATTATCAAATCAAAAAAACTTCAAGTTAACGCCCGGGAAAACCCATATTAATGAAGTGTTCGCCTCCTATAAAGAAGCTGTTGATTTAAAGTTTATTAAAATATACGTGCATTATAATTAAAGCTTAAAATGTTATATTATAAAAAAATACACCTATATCTTGTATGTAGAATTAGGCGTTACGGAGATCCGTAATACAAAAGTAAGTAAGTTAAGAAGAGCCTTTTTATATGTGTAATCTAAGAATATGCATTGGAGCATCGTGCCGGGAGATCAACTCTTTATTCCAATAAGTAGACAAGAGGTATTGATGACTGATAATAGAACTGAAATAGTAGCAGGCCGATAAATAAAATTATTTGGTGCCCTTAGAAAGAAGCTATTCCTAGTACTCTTGTTCAGCATATAAAAGGTTGATAATTGTTCATTAAACGGTGTAGGAATAATATCTATAAAGTTAGCGCTGGCATTTTATTAAATTAAATCCCCCAGTTCATTGATTTTCAATTTGTATAGGGCGTGCAGAAATCGGGGCGCGACGACCGCGCTTTAAATAGGCAAATAAATCTCTGTCCGAGATAGAATGTGAAACAAGCCACGTTGCCAAACTGTTACGTTGGTAAATCCATTACATAATTTTAAAGTCAGTAAATTTGTATCTTAATAAAATATTAAAAAACTTGAAAGAAAATTATCGTCACCGATTCACTATATGACCTAGGTATCGAACCCTACTCAGTAATTTTCAAAAATATAAAAAAATTCAATAAAAATAAAAAAGATAATGTTATCTCGAATCGATCCTGGTATTCTGATAATTTGAGACCGCCCGTTACCTAAATAAGCTATCCTGACTTTGAAATTGACAGCGCCGTTATTTGGATAAATATATTTTATTCTGCGTTATTCAATATCTAAGCCGGTTTAACGTGGTAAAGCAAAATAAATAGAATTATTTACGTTTATAACCAATAAAAATAAAATACTGAGAAATAAGCCAGCTATATTGGAGCAGAATAAATAACACATGTTTTTCATTATCTATTTTTATAACAAGTCTTATTGGCTTACATCTTTGTGTAACAAATCTTGGATTTATTATTACTGTTTAGTTCAATATCAATATACAAAATCTTTAAAGTCTCTATTATAAAGTACAATAACCACCAAAATTGTGATATTATCGTAGTATGTCATGACATAAGCAATATGTTTATCGTTGAATATGGTAAATGACATAATATATCATATTGTATTAACGCACCATTACTAAATGCTGGTAAGATTGTGTACAATGTACACTCGACGTGATATATTATGTGCATAATATATTTTAGTGATATAACATGCAAGTATAGGATACTCTAGACTGCTTCTAAAGATACTTCAAGCTGAAGTTCGAACCTATTATGTATCGCAAAACTTTAAAATTTTGTCGTGGAGCCTATCTCTTGATGATACTTCACTTTTGAGGAGAAAGAATTATTGAGATTGTCTTAGTGAATATGTGCATTGCTATTATAGTGTCACGATGGTAATGACGGGTTTGTGGTACGCTACATGCTAATGTTATATATGCAAAAATGTTTATTGACCTCTCAACGAAGCAATGAATCTATTCGAGTTTAGGTATAGAACAACTTTACAGTAAAATTACAATAGAAAAATAACGAAACAAGAGCAATAATTACTATAATAAGTATGATTACTATAAGTATTACTATAATATAAATATATATAAGTATTACTTAAAGTGCAGTTCATTGCTCTGAGAATTAATTGAATTTAAAAGCCTCATAACGAAGGCAGTTACTTAAGGTATTACTATGATATAAAGTAGTATTTCATGTTAATTAACATAATTATGACAAACTGCTGGTTCTAATCTAAGGGTTGGTGCTCATTAAAGTCAGAAAATATATTGTAGAAAAAGTTTTGTTAATTATGTAATATGTTAACTATTACGCCTATGTCACGTTCACTAAAACTGTTGCTACATTACTTAATTCATAACACTGTTGAAGTTTAATTAATAGGATTGTTATGTTCTAATTAAAGTCTTTTAAGTCACTTGTTTTAATGTTATTCGGGACACTTATTACAGACAACGTAGGCGCCCCTGACATCATAGAGACAGAGAGAACAAGTGTGGGAGCGAGGCCGCTAATACAAACATTCCCATTCTCACATAAACCAAGAAAGACAATTAGTAAAGTAATAAGCATTGTTATTACTCATTGTTAAAAAGAATTCTCTATTTTTTGGAGAGGACTTGAGTTAAGATCCACAATGCTGCTCAAATTAAATTGGTTTATAACCCACACCCTGGGAATTCCTCAGCTGTACACAGGTAACCTCATGATGTTTTTCTTAACCGTACTGCTATCTTTTTATCAGTAAGTACGTAAATATGTAAAGAGAGTAATAAATTTGTTTTATATTTTATACATACTTATACGCAGTCAGGTGCAAATATAATTTTTGGTGAACTAAATTGACTTACTTTTCTAGATACATAATACCATGAATATAAATTAAAACTTAACTAACCTAAACTGACAAAAGTTAATTTTAATTTCACGCATAAAGGAACTGCTTAACTACTCGAAAAATAAAAAAATTCAATATTAATGCAAGAAAATAACTTAAGCGTGAACCTATGTAGTGGGCGTTGATCTTTAGTCGATACATTGTAAAAGCACGCACGTACCTAGTCATTGGTCTGCTGCCAGATCTATCGGAAACCTAACAGGATGTCTCGCAAATAGTACGAGAATTGCATACTAAATTGTACGCAACTTTACTGAAAACAATCTCACGTATTTTCATTCAGTTAACAGTTTCATAAGTCGTTTGGTATAATTAATGATAGTATTTAGAACAAAATAAATAACAAATAGAGTCATGGAACATTTTTAAAAATTAACAATATTTTCTCTTTTCAACCATTGAACATTCACTGTTAAACATAGGTCTCTTAAAGGGTTATATAAATAAAGCATCTTATAACACTTGAAATAATGGCTCCGATCATTTTGAGATCATCTGCCCAAATATAAGGAGGTTCTATGTACATTACATTTTCCGTTGCCGGATCAGTATCCAAACTGTGTTCCCTTCCTATAGATCGTTCCTCACATACTGAATGACAATATTTTTTTAAATAATAAAATAATTAATTAATAAATCTATGGGACACTTACACACACGGTCGTCCATCCAAAGTAAGTAACTTAATACTTGTATTAGCAGACAACTGGTGAATATATACTTATATATTTTTTTAAATACATACTTAAATACAAATATACACCTAGACTCGAAGACCAACAAATTCATTTATAGAAAATGTTGGCCCTCGGTGGGAATCGAACGAATTATAATTTTTTAAATATAATAGGTGTCGTAAAATACGAATAAGGTAAGTTGACTTCAGGCAGACGCCCAGTTTTAAAAAACGTAGCCAAATCATGTGACAACATGTTTATAAAATGTTGTGCCGACCCCACTTAGAGTGGGATAGTGGCAGGAGGATGATGATGAATGTTAAATAAATATTTTGAGTATTCACTTCTATATATTCTTATGTATATTCTTTTAAGTTAATATCGTATTCTTTCGCTTTAATTACTTACTCACTCTTTTGTAAAGACGGGCTTGCCCTATTGTCTAACATCTTAAGAGGCAATTTAACGAGGTATTAAACTGAATAAAAACATTACATTTTAGCTCCATGGTCTTTAGGGTACTCGACTACAGTTCGAGTATATAGACCAATCGCAGCCGAAGATTTTTAATGTAGTTTTTAATGTAAGTTTTTAATGTAATGTATGTACTAATGTAATTACGCAGTATGGTATCCGGCTGAATAGAATAGTACCACCCTCATTTCTTACCGAGGTTTCGTAAAAGGCGACTAAGGTAAGTCGACCCGCCGTGTGGTATCCGGCTGAGTAGTATAGACCAGCCTCATTTCTTACCGAGGTGTCATAAAAGGCGACGAAAGTAAGTTGACCTATCGTGTGGTATCCGGTTCAGTAGAACAGACCACCCTCTTTCTTACCGAGGTGTCGTAAAATACGACAGAGGTAAGTTGACGTCAGACAGGCGGCCGGTAGTAAAAACGCAGCCAAATCAAGTGACAGCATGTTTTTAACATGTTGTGCCGACCCCACTTAGAGTGGGCTAAGGGCAGGAAGATGATGTATGTACTAATGTAATTCTAATATCTTAAGACTTGACTGCATTGATATGTTAGTCACGTCTTATAATTCATACAGTCATTTAATTTATCAGTTAAAAAAATTTCACAGGTCTATTCATATTATATTAGTTATAACTGAAAGACATAAAAAAAACCATCCAAACTGAAAACGCAATAATGAATTTCCATTTGAATCTATTGAAAAGGCTTACGTTAAAATGGCCGTCATATTTTACAGTTCAGTTATAAAATATTTTAGGAAAATCTGCTTCGACTTCACGAAACCATGACACGTCAAGGCGAAACTTCCGCACGGTGAATTTTTATGAGTGTCGCCTTTAGACGACACACCGGGGAGTCAGTGGCTTTTGAAACGACTGCTAGTCAAAGAGAAATGGAGATTCGCAGTTACAAATGTGGGAGCAGCAGACGTAGCATTCGTATTTCTTCGCGGATTACTTTTCCAACAGCGTACTGGAAAGGCGTGAGCCGAAATTCTTATTACACGTAAATGGTGCATTTAGGAAACATTTATAAATAAAGTATATTAAAGTGTTCTGTTAAATAACTTTGAAATGAACAAATATAATGAAAATGTAGACATCATGACCTTTAAAGGTAAATGACAATATCGTGGAAAGAGTAACAAACATACATCCATACTCACAATGTTTCGCATTTATGATATTAGTAGGGTAGGAAGTAAGATAGGATATATAAAAGTAAGATATGATATATAAGAGTTTTTTAAGTGGAACGCATAACTGAAAAAAAAGTTGTGGTGAAATTTATGAAATATGTATTTAATGTAAAGTTCATATTTCTTCGCGCCTACTGCGTGCCTTCGATAGCTGCAGTTAGTGAGCATAGGTAGGATAGGTAGACAACCGGCAATTTCTCCACCTCGAATAATCAAGGAGTACTGACCTTTAACTTGGAGGCTTTTTCTTAAGTTATGGCGTCCCCGCCGCTCCGGCCGGAGTATAACCACAAAAAACTTAATCCACCAATATTTGTGGAATCACAAATCTAATTGTTCTTTAATATAGTTTATACACACAAACACCGAATTATCCTTTATATTTCTTATATATTAATACAATAATCCACCGAACACCGATATTTATTGCAATTCACTTAGAGGCCCGTGCACCGTGTTGCGCGGCCGACCGATTTTCTTTTTTTGTGTGTTACATTAATTAGTCACCTACCCATACCTTAGGTGCAGCAATTTACCCCCGTTTACCCTCGGTGGAAAATATTGCCCGAACAATATTTATTTTATGTATAGAAGTTCTGTTTGATAATTATTAAACAAAACCCCCAAATTTAGGCCGAATTTCATAAAATACTGTGTATAGAATGATTTTTTTTATGTACTTCTGTATGTACTGCCTCTACTCTACGAATAGTACTACCTATAGTAATTGATACTATTCGCCCCAAATTTTAACCACATTGGATGTAGATTAGTTTTTTACAGGATGAAGATGCTAAGTATATTTCGATTTTAGTTTCATAAAAATGATTTAAAAGATCTATTTTATCCTTGGACAGAAAAATATTGAATATGCAAAACTGAACTGTTGGAATAGTAAGATAACAGACAAGAACAGTGACTGTAATTAACATGGTAATTATAGGCGTCTAATTGCCTCACAGTTTACGGTTTGAGCACCCATCCGATGTGACGAGAAGTGGGGGCGGATGCGGCAACTGACAGAATGATAATTGTGATTGCGATGTATAATTAACTGAATATTGACTAACTGAGGCCTACAGGCTAGTTTGACAGTGTAATTCCAATGGCTTTGAGAACCGTTGTCAGAATATTCCTTCAACCGATTTTATAACGAATCATAACATAATTATGAAAAAAAAAGCCCACAGAAAATATGAACGTATTTCTACCCAGTCCACTTATGTCAGTGAATTTTATCTACACTCCACTGTTCTAACTGGAGTGGGTCATATTTACAATAGATCGTTCTAGACAACCGAAAGTATGAATCTATTCCAATCCAGTCCGCATATCAGAGCCGGCTGCATATCAGAGCCTTCCACATAAATTCCACTTTGAACAATCTACCGAAAATATGAACTTCTTTATTTCATCTTGCTTTTTCACTTCAGCTCGCTTATGCCAGTGGCTTCCACCCATAGTGCAGTTAAAACGACTATCCGACAACATGAACCTATTTCATTCACCCCAGTCCGCTTATGTCAGAGCCTTCTACCTACACTCCAGTTAGAACCAGAACATGAATCTATTTAGATCGACCCCCAAAAATATAAACGCCCCAGGCATCCTATAAACTATCGAACGGCGAACATAAGAGATCCTAAGAAGTGGGTGTAGCAACCTCTCATCACAAAAGGCCGATGGACAAGACGCCCTCAAAAAGATCACAAACAGTTACTGGATTCAAACCGAACAAGATTGTATAGCGTGAAAATGGCTCAAAGAAATCTTCATATATAAATAGCCGTACATTATTGTAGAAGAATTTATTCGTACTAGTGGTCACACAGTGGTCATAAAATGTGTAAATATGAAGAGAACGCATATCTCTTATCCAAAATGGACTTCTTCATCTTTTTCGCTTCCATTGGATGGACTTCCACGTTCATTAAAATATTTACCAATTTAACTAAACTAAAAGATTCATTTATGTTTAATAATGATTCGAACCTATATCAAACATACATAACTAACATAGTTTGATTAAATACATGAACCCAAATATTTTATTTACCTTTTAAAAGTAAAATTACGTTTAGACTTGGAATACTACTACAGACTCGGTTAAAATCACATACAATGCTTACCAGAATGCAAATTGTACAAAGAAAACGGCGAAAATGATCTAAAAACTATATAAAAAAGTTCTCTGTTGCGTGTGAGAGCTAGGAATGCCTATAAACGTTTGAAATTACTGAAAAAGCTTTGTAATTAAGAATTAATTTAAACGTTATCTCTTGCAATTGCTTGACTGTTAGCATAAAGAAAGAATGCAATTACGGTTTTCGAAATTAAATACTTGAGAAAACCAAAATGTAAAATGAAACCTTACTTTAATGAAATTATTTTTTAACATAGTCATAGAGTCATTTTTATAGCTATATTATATTAGTGTAGTGAAAAATTAAGTTTATATTAATTATGAAATTCTAGAATTAGAATCACCAAAACCCACAAAGGATTTACGTACGATTGCGAAGCATTACGATTGTTTTAAAATTCAAATTCACATTTCGTAATTACTCCCTATTTTTAAAACGAAAATGAAGGATGAAAAACAAAGGTTGTATCACACCATATTTGAATTATCTTGATAAACAATACCATTTCAGGACGCTGCTATAAATATAGATTAAATTTTACCATAAGCGACGCCATGCCGGCATGAAAATAAAATTCTGCAAAAGTCTGCCGCAAGCACCTCTAATATACAGAATCCTAAAATACGAGCTATAAAAATAAAACTAGGGAACCACGATACTACGACCTCGTTTCATCCCAGAGCGGTCATTTTGTTCCAGCATCCCAAAATTGTCACCTCGCAACTGTCTTCATTTGCAACAAATATAAAGCCCTGGCCTCAGCAATAAATTGCTGAATTTACTTTCCCTCCTTCTCTTAACCGTGCTATTTTTCTCGGTCTTTGTTATGTAACAAAGGAGACATTTAGCACCAATTGGGTTCCGTGAATCTTTATGGATATCCTTTAGTGAAAAGTTAATGTACGCCACAGATGCCAAAATGGAAAGAAAATATTTTCCTTCAATAACACGTCTGATAGCAAAGAGGATTGAATGTGACCTATACGCTCACATATACTAAAATAACATTATGATATTTTAACGTCTATGGAAACTAAATTTTTTGGGTGTAGTTTTTTTGTTGGATCTTTTACGCTAAATCCATTATAATTATTGTTGAGTGAGTTAAAGTTTTGATTTACTCATTGTTCGACTAAAGATTATGTTATATTAAAAGAAAATATTGAATCACTCTGTATTGTTTACTATTACTTATTATTTTATCTTTACAATCAATTCAAATCTTAGAATCTGTTATACTCCGTATTACGATGGAGATGACAACAGTGAACCAGTTAAGAAGAACAATAAGAAGAACTTACAAAACTGTTCATATAAAACTAAATCATCATGCTCCTATCCTTATCCCACTCTAAGTGGGGTCGGTTGTTTTAAACTTCGTCTGTCTGACGTCAACTTACTTTAGTTGCGTTTTACGACACCTCGATAAGAAATGAGGGGGGTCTGTTCCACTCAGTCAGATACCACACGGGGAGTTAACTTAATTACAAGAAAAAAATAATACTATAGCTCTAACACTTAAATTCTTGAAATATATGACAAACACTTTTTAATTTTATTTTATAGTAATGTAAAAAATCTTCTTAGATTAATAAAATAATAATTGAAAATAATTTTAAAACCTATTTTTGTACAAAATTGTACACGGGTAATCCTTAAACAACGGGCGGACCAGTAAAAGGTCTTTTATGAAACCAAGGGTCGGTATTAAATCGACGTGTCAGTTACACTTCCCCTGTACGTGACAATAAAGGGAAATATACAGTCTCTTTTGTTCAACCCAGTAAACCTCAATTACTAGAAAAATCAACATCTTAATTCTTAGAAAACAACTTTATCTATGTGCACCATATTTTACTGGAATGTGTTCGAAACGTACGCTTTAAAACTGATAGGGCAATAGGAGCGTGTAACATTAGCTTGGCGACTCCAACCTCTGACATGGCAAGATATCTGTATAGAGTCTGTAGTTATAATTTTAAGTTTATAAAGTTAAGTTTATATGTAATTAGGATACGTATAGGTGGTTAAACCCGCGGGGCGGTTCCGCGATCCTATGTTCTACCCTGCGGATATGCGGATAAGGCGTATAGTGCAACAGCAAGTCAAAGCACTTACCTTAGCGGTTGTGAATTGTATGTGGTAGCCTGCTCCAGATCTTTCGGGATCCGAAGAAGACGCGGCGCGGTGACCGTTGCGGTACAAAAAGCGGTGATGCAGGCAAGCGGTGCGGACTCGACTTGTCAGTGTCAGTCGTAATGGCGGTTGCGGCGCGGCGATAAACCGCAATGGCCGCTGCAGCGCGACTGTTCGATTGGTCGCGCGACTTTACCACTGTCACTCACCACTAAGTTCATGGCAGTGACATGTTTTACAAAATACGCCCAAGTATTGTAAGTTTAGTTTTAAGTAGGCCTACCAGAGCAACACAGTCACATAAGTAACTCAGCTGTTTAAATGAGAATTTTTTAAAAAAAACAAAAAAGTGTAGTAGAGTCTTATTCTTTAAAATGTAAGGATTTTTATTGAATTGATAATACATACAAACCTTATTTTAATAGCGTTATCGGAAGCACAAGCAATATCGTCCCATTATTAGGCAAATCCCTTTTTAAGCATACCTCCTATAAAGCATTGTAAGTCAAGAAGCTACATTCGTACATCCTAAAACTACTTCATATTTTGTGATTGGTATTCTCCTGCCCTTATCCCACTCTAAGTGGGGTTGGCACAACATGTTATAAACGTGTTATCACATAATTTGGCTACGCATTCTACGACCGGCCGCCTGCCTGACGTCAACTTACCTTAATCGCCTTTTGCGACACCTCGGCAAGAAAGAGGGTGGTCTATTCTACTCAGCCGGATACCATACGGTGAGTAAACTTACCCCAGTCGCCATTTACGACACCTCGGTAAGAAATGAGGGTGGTACTATTGTGTTCAGCTGGATACCATTTGTGATGGCCATTTTTATTTGATCGTTAAGGTATAATATGACCCATTGATGCCTTAATTTTTGGGTCCATCTCTTCTGAAAGTGTATAGAAACGACACATTTATAAGTCGGTGCAAAATTTCGAAGGGAAAATTTGTTAAGATACTTAAGCAGATTACACACACCGAAGAGAGTTGATTTATACAAAGTTATAGAAAGTTTATATTTGTGTTACAAGTTTGATATTTTTTTACGTTTCATTATATTGGAAATGTTAATGCCATAATTAGAACTCGTACTGAAATCTAAGCAAACGAAGTAACGAGCAAGATCTAGTGTATATTAGTAATAAATATCTAAAATGTTCGTTAGAAAATTCAAATTTCTATTATTTTTAATGAATCAACGCTATAATACTAAATACTAATAAACTTAAGACAACTAAAATTGTCATATGAAAAACATATCCTAAATTTGTTTTTAAACATTCTATCCTAAAATTGAACTCACTACAAACACTACTGGGAAACAAAAGTGGTCAAATCCAATTTCATTATTCGACCGTCCAACCGAATTTTAAAAAATTCACAACCGGAATAGATTTTGAATTTTATCAAAAGAGAAACTTGCATTCAACTATTAATAATAAGTGCAATTACAGATATATTTTTTCATTTCAATAAAAATTATAGCGTACGAAAATACTGGGTTATAAATAATATTTCATAGTAAGTGTACAAGTGGGTAGGTGCGCTCGTGTTTTAATTGCTCGTAATGAAAATTGCATTTAATTGATTTTTAAATCGCTATATAAAGTTTAAATGAGTTACTAGTTTATCTACCACTTACCAGCAAGTGTTCCTTACATAAATTCCTTGAGTATTCACAATCGAAATTAAATAAATTCGTTTTACAACTATGGATATGGATGCTATTAAACACTCCATTTCTTCACTAACCGAGCACTTCAATTCACGAATGGCGGAATTTCAACGTAATCTCCAGTCTTCTATTCCTGCGGCGAGTCCAGTATCTAATATTGTCGCACAATTTAATACATTTAGAGTTTTTGTACTGGCCGCCCTTGAGAGTCTCCAGCTGCAAGTTGAACTACTCTCTAAACAGTGTGATAGTATGGAAATGAGAAGCAGAAAAAAGATGCTGTTGATTCATGGAATACCTGAAGTCCAGAACGAAATAGTGACATCTGTAGCTGTCAAAGTGCTAACTGAACATCTTCACGTATCAGAATTGACTCCAGATAATTTCAGTTACTGTAAGCGCTTAGGACAAAATAAGAAAGAAAAGCCACGGGCCGTTTTGGTAAAGTTCCGTGATGTAGCCACTCGCAATCAAATTTGGTTCCTTAAAACCCGCTTCAAGGGCTCTGGTGTGACACTCTCAGAGTTCTTGACAAAATCACGCCATGATGCCTTCATAACCGCTAGACAAAAGTTTGGAGTGTCTAATTGCTGGTCCAGGGACGGATTTATAACTATAGTTGATCCAGTAGGCAAGCGCCATCGGGTTGTGACTGTTGCCGAAGTCAATGCTATTGCTTCTAAGCCTCAAGTGGATTCGGTGCCTGCGGCGTCCACCTCATCGTCGGCCCCAAACAGCAACCCCAGTGCCAGCTTACCGGCATTTAGGGACACAAAAACTACAGTTAGCCGGCATAAAAGGGTTGTAAAACATAGGTAGTATTCCGGAAAACATCAAATTTGTGTTCTATTTGTTATTTGTTATTTTGTTTTTAATTATATCTTTTTCAACTTTTTGTATTATAGTTAGCATTGATGTTCTGCTTATTTCTCAGTTTGTGCTTCCGTATATATTTTATTATACTATTCCGCAAAAGTTTCTATGTAATTTTGAGAATAATCAATTAGAATATATTACGGGGTAAATTGAAGTATACTACAGAATCAAAGTTTATGTTTAGTAATGCCGCTGTGTTGACATACGATGATGTTATAGCTACCCTCCACCATCCTGCAATGTGCAAAGACTACCTTTGTTGACAATACTAAACAATAATAATTTACGATTACCTACATGTTGTATCTCTCAAGTATCACGGACGAACAAACATGAATTTCTACCTCGAGCGCCTTGACTTATGAATGTGATGTTGTTAATGTAGTTTCTAAGTTGTTGTTCGCATAAATTTATGATCTATAGGGATTGGCATTCATGTTTAATATCACTGTCATATGTTGATTGTCTTAATTGTTTGCAGAATAAACATTATTCAAAAACTGGACGCATCCAAATTGTATGAATCTACAGAAACTTCTATATTTAGATAATAAATTGTCAATAATTTTTCTGTGTGTACTTCAATTATAATAAGCAGTAACTTTGTGAAACAATATGTCATATATTGCTGGTAGTAAAGATTATACAAAGTATAAGTAAACTAAAGTTTGACTAACTTAATTTAAAAATATAATTGGCTGTTTTTTATTTATTTATATTATTATTATTATACTATTTTTAATATTATTATTATATTATTTTTATCATTATTATTATTATTATTATTATTTTGTTTTTTGTTATTATACATAATCGCACTCTAAGCATTACATAATGATATCTTTAGATAGTGTCGAAGTCTGCAATAGTCCGAGAAGCAATGATAGCATTTCCATCGCCCACAATACATCTAATTCAACTAGTTGTAGTAATCAAAGCACTTCCTTACCCCTGCACTCCTTGCTTGATTCTACACTTTTGCCTTTTGCTAAAAATTTTAATGCCATTCATATAAATGCTCAAAGCATCCCCTCTCATTACTCAGACCTTTTAGAATGTTTCGATAACAATTATATCCATGCTATCCTCGTTTCGGAGACATTCCTCAAACCTTGCTTACCATCGACTGCATATTCTATTCCTGGATTCCGCTTGATTCGAAATGACCGTATTGGTAAGGGTGGAGGAGGCGTTGCTATCTATATTCGTAGTCATATCCCATGCGCTATCTTGAATAAGTCTCCAAGTCAATATTCTGAATCTGCTGAACATATATTCATTGAAGTGCTATTTGGACAACTGAAACTCCTTCTTGGCGTCTATTATAGTCCCTCATTACATATAGATTATTTTCAGTCATTTGAAGAACTTCTTGAAGAATATATACCTACTGTTGACCATACGATTATTATGGGTGACTTTAATACATGCCTGCTTAAAGATGATACTCGATCTAAGCGGCTTACAAATATAATTAATAGCTCCAACTTACATCTTCTTCCTACTAATGCCACCCATTACTTTCCTCATTGTTTACCCTCACGGTTGGATTTGATGATGGTCTCCTCCAATGATCATGTTAACTCTCATGGACAATTCCCAGCTGAAGCTTTTTCCTACCATGATCTTATTTATATCTCATACAACATAAAACCTCCTAAAACCAAACCAAGTATAGTCTTGCGGCGAAGCTTTAGAAACTTCAATCGTGAAAACTTTACGAATGATCTAAATAATATTGATTGGGACTCTGTTTTGAGTGCACCCACGGTTGATGATAAAGTTACCCTGTTTAATTCAATGTTAACTGAGTTATTCGATACTCATGCACCGGTGCGGCCAATTAAGCTAAAGCATTTACCTGCCCCATGGCTTACCAACGAGATCAGAGCTCTTATGGCCAAGCGAAACTCCGCCAAATCAAAATATAAGTTAAGACCGACTCCTGAGCGTCTTCTTAAGTACAAAGAGCTGAGAAATAAATGTAGTAAAACTTGTAGAGATGCTCAACGAACTTATATTAAGACTACTATAGAGAACAGTAATACTGGTCAGTTATGGAAATTTCTAGGTTCACTAGGTATTGGGCGGCAGCATAGAGTACCTGCACAGAATATCAACCTGGATGATTTAAATAAGCACTTTTCTTCTGTACATTTAATGGATGACTGTATTAGGAAAGATACTATACGACGAATACAAAATTCTCCTACTTCTGATTGTATTCCGTTTCAATTTAGCGCTGCCACTCCAGACGAAGTCAAAAAACATATCCTTGCGATAAAATCAGATGCAGTAGGTTGTGATGGTGTAAGTAAGAAAATGATATTGTTGATACTGGATGAGGTGGCTGCTATTATCTGTCATATTATTAATTTTTCTATGTCAACAAGTACATTCCCTAGTGCATGGCGTAAGGCATTTATCATTCCCGTGCCCAAAATTAGTAACCCTTCTTCTTTCTCTCAGTATCGTCCGATCTCCATTTTGCCTTTTCTTGCTAAAGTAGCTGAACGTATAATTTCTTCTCAACTTAGTCTATATTTAACTAAAAATAATCTTCTCAGCCCCTTTCAGTCAGGCTTCCGAACAGGGCATAGTACTGTTACAGCGTTAACTAAGATCTGTGACGATATTAGATTTGGCCTTGACAATCAACATGTTACAATCATTGTTCTGTTAGATTTTAGTAATGCATTCAATACGGTTGACACAGATATTTTATTGGCTATTATGAAGTCCATGAACTTATCACAGGTAGTTGTTGATTGGTTTAACTCATACCTTCGGAACCGAAAACAATGTGTTCGTGTTGATAACAGTTATTCCTCTGATTCTTTCCTTCGGGCTGGTGTCCCACAGGGAGGTGTACTTTCGCCAATCCTCTTTGCTATTTTTATAAATTCTATTTCGCACTTTCTTTCTTGTACTTTCCATCTTTACGCTGACGACTTACAGGTGTACACTTCGGTACCTGCTAATGAGATAACAAAGGGTATTGATAAAATTAATGCTGACCTTTATAAAATTAGTTGTTGGAGTAAATCATATGGTCTTACAATAAATGCAAGTAAATCACAGGCTGCGATAATTGGCAGTTCGAGGCAAATATGCAAATTAGATTTTGGTAGTTTAGCACCTATTTCTTTGGACAACATCATCTTACCACTTAGTAACACAATCAAAAATCTTGGTTTAATTATAGATTCGACATTTACATGGGTGCCACAAGTTGGGGAAGTCAGTAAGAAACTTTTCGCAGTCGTTGGCTCTCTCAAACGGTGGAAAAACCTTTTACCTTTAAAGACAAAGAAAGCTTTGGCAGAATCTCTTCTGCTACCCATCATAGATTATGCTGACAGCAGTTACACTGACCTTAATGATGGATTGCTGAGAAAGTTGGAGCGGTTGCAAAATATGTGTATCCGATATATATTTGGCCTAAGGAAATTCGATCACATTAGTGAATATCGTGCTCGACTGAAGTGGCTTCCCATCCGTCTACGGCGTAATTTCCATACTCTTTCTCTTATATTTTCTATTCTTTATACTCCCCAAACTCCTTCTTATCTTAAGGAACGGTTCAATTTTCTTGGTTTCAATAGTACTCTTCACCTCAATCTCCGATCCCGCTCCGATAATAAACTTAAAATGCCTTCTAGCCGCACCGGGTTTTACAGTAACTCGTTTACTGTTACAGCCGTGACATTGTGGAATGCACTTCCCCTGAATGTGCGAAATTCGAAATCCGTAGCCACTTTCAAAAAACGTTTAAAGCAATATTACCTTTCATTGGACTGTGTATAAAATTGTATTATGTTGTTATTTATTAATAATTAGTAATTATATATATTAGTGTATATATAAATTTATTTATTTATGTGTATTGTGTATCTGTTTATTTATTATCTATATGTATGTATATAGTATTTATTATATATATGTGTGTGTTTAAATTCATAGTTTTTATACTTGTTCATTATCATTGTTGATGCACCTATCTTATTTTTATGTTAAGATTTCTTTCATTCACCAAAGGTTGTCTGGTAGAGATTGCTTTTAGCAATAAGACCGCCTTTGCACGCCTTTTTGCTTCTATAGTTAAGTTAAGTTTCTTTCTTTTTGTACCTTGTGGTATGTAATGTGTGTGCAATAAAGAATTTCTATCTATCTATCTATCTATTTCATTCGTGCGAACAAACCTTTCATAGTTAAATTATTTTCAGGCTTTTAAACTAAACAACCAAACCAGCTAACAAATCGTTTTAAAATACAGTGAGTTTACTTTGCCGTAAATACACAGCTGACAGTTTCAACTAAAACAAGACATATTTGTCCAATTGTTTCCCATACGAATGAAAACCTAAAAACAACAATTGTTCGGATTGATTCGGTTTGGCAGCGCTCCAATTGTTAAACTTGCTATAATTATGTATGTTAATACGTGCGAGGTGGTTCAGATACCGTCTAACGACTTCCTTCGATAAAAATAAAGTTGCGTTGAAATTTTAGTTCCATAGTTGCAAGTTTATTGCCGAATTGCGTGCCTACCCTGCAATCAGGGGTTCACTATCGCCTTTCTATAGACATTGATTTAATTAGCATGTTTTTTTTAAATGTAATCTCAATTAATTTAACAACGTCACACCTCATGAACTGTACAAATTTTATTAACTATAGCGGGTGAATTAATGTAACGACAGTTGATATTAACAGTATGTAATTAATTTTTCCATATCAAAAGTAAGTGATTCTCAATGTAACATTTAATTAAGACTTTCACAACAGTGCTATTCACCTACACTTTTGTTAGATCGGCCTGCCACAAATACAGCCACCTTAAAGCATGTTATACTATTGTGACAAACAATTCATTATCGCCAATGTAGAGACACATAGTAAGTATATACAGAGTAGATTATTTGCAGTTTCTGAGTAGCCATATGCATTGACCTCAAAGTCGTCCTAGCTTTCTACTACACGATGCTAGTTTTAACAATATAGGTAGTGTCCTTGTAGAACCTTACAGAACACCACTGGGAAAACGTCCTCTGACTCTAGCTTCTATCTTTTACTTTTAGAATTTTGCATAACTGGTGAAACTTCACCATTCGGCTGTCTCCACTAGAAATTTAGTTAAAATCGTTGACATTTCTGAAAAAAGGATTTCGATGGGCCATCCACACCCGCCAGCACAATCTAAACTAAAGTATACCATACGATCTTTCTGTTTTGACTATCTTAATCGAAATAGATTACGCCGTGTGGTATCCGGCTGAATAGAATAGTACCACCCTCATTTCTTACCGACCCCACTTAGAGTGGGATATGGGCAGGAGGATAATGAATCGAAATAGATTACGTTATACTTATTATTTTAGACAAAAATATTTGACAGCTTCGTTATTATAATTCGTGGTGAATCTTAAGAGAACAGCCACAATCTCTTTAATTTTTAGTAATTATTGTATCTGCGTTGCTCTACCAATAAAAATTATTATAATGTTTCTTACGTATATATTTTCAGCGAAACAGCCAAATTTTATGTTGGCTCAGGCTTAAATAGACACTTTCAAAAGCTTTAGACTTAACTACCATTAAAAATTAACGTTCCAAGTCCAACCATTAAAAGGCTCGTGCAGGTCTTCGGAAGTTGTTTGAATGCATAATGTTTAAACTTTACAAAGTAATATGCATGTAATTAATCTATCATCTTTAATCAATATACATATTTTAGGATGAAAAATATACCTTTATCGTGGGTCATTTTTTAATTTAAAATACGGGCAATATGGAACGTGTGTCATCTGGCAGTTGCGGAATTAACGGCTTTAAGTTTGACGTTGGCCCCGAATGCAATCGCAACTAAGTAACCTAGAACTTAAAATTTCCACTCTTCTACCGAATTCACGACCTATGACCAGAGCTTTTAAAAGGCTTTGAAAGTTAAATTTGATTCAAAGTGATTAAAATATACGCACAACAAACATATATAAAGAGCGAAGGATTATACTGTTTACTGTGTGTTTAGAGGGTCATAGGTTTCTGTTAAAAAATTTATGCCTAATTGATATTTGCAATACACCACGCGATTTTCGGTGAAGAAAACCATTATATTGTGAAGAAAACTTACATATCTCTGGAGAAATCTGGAATATGTGTAACCTACCAATCCGTACAGAAGCAACGTGGTGGCTATAAACATTCCAAATAAAAATAGATATAAATCTATGCCTAACAATGGTACAGTAACAGGCCGTTATTTATACTGTTAATTAAAATCAGTCGCTAGTATATCCATAACTTTTAATTAAATTGTATAAAGTTTTCGTAACAAGAAATCATAGATAGAGTTTCTTCGAGTCAGCGTTGGCGAGTTATAATTGAAACAAGCTATCCACTAACAGTTTTACCGAAAACTAAAGGTAGAAAAGAGATATTAAAACCATTTGGTAGATATCTACGTGACTAATTTGTTGCGAGGCGGTTTAACAACATTGCTCTCGCAGTGTATGTAGCTCACGTTCTGCGAGTTTGCTCTACCACCACTCATTATAGTTACCCAAACGGATATTGGATCACGTGGTATTTTTAGATGGCGTGTTTATGTTTTTGCAATATACCGCGTGGTTGTAAGTTGTAAGACCTCGTGAAAATGGTGAGGTGGTAGACTTCAGTCTAGGATAAAAATCCATTTTTAAAATTGTTAGAATAAATTAATTAAAAAAAACTACTCTTTCATTTTATACAAGATAATCATGACAAAAGGTAACCAGTTAAAAGAATGATAATTTGAAAAAGGAACCGCCGATTTTCTTGCTGAGTTATCTCGGTAGAAGCATTTTTCTAAATCAGTACTAGAGTTGGTGATATAAAGGGTGCTATTTACGTGTTTATTCGAATAAAGATTACGTTAAATTAGAATTTGATGATATGACTTTAGCAAGTGATTTATAAAGCATCACCGGAATAGGCGAGAAAAGAAGCATCTTGAATAAATCAATCAAATAAAATGGTGATCTTTAAAAAAACTCTCAACATTAAATTTATATGCGAGGAAAAGGATGACTTAGTAGATATTATAGCAACTAAACGAACTTTATGTTTACAAGTTTTACGTTTAGAAAACGAAATTCATAGTTGAAAATAGGGTTGATAGTACTGATATCTTAACCAATCGTTAACAGTAACTTTGTTAAGCGTATTGTAGTCTAAGAATAACTATACACGTAAATCGAAACGAACACGTAGGACTACTGGCTAACTAAATAAATTGAACGTGACGGTCTGTTTCATGCCCACTTTCGTACTTAACTGTTGGAAAAATAGAGAAAAGAGATAAAGTAAAGTTAAAGGATGACTTAGTTCAAATAAGATTATTTGTTGTTATGAACGTGCTCCGTTATGTTATAGAATAAAGATGGACTTTTTTATTTAGGTCGCTCGTGATCTCAGTGGTGCGTTCTATTGGTCATAATTTGGTATATTAGCTTTGGCAATAATATGCATTCATACTGGACAGTGTCATAGTTAGGATAAATCGTAAATATGGAGTATTTACATTTTATCACCGATGTAAATAGCCCTTTAGTTATCCTATAAACCTTTGTTTATAAGTTAATTGCAAGTATGACAGATTGATGAACGAATAAAAGCTGAAACAGTTATGAAAAAACAATAAAATTTAAAACAATAATATAATATTTAATATTTGTTAATGAAACATGAAACTTTGCAGCCAAATCGGCCTTCTTGGTCGAAAACATACATGTCATTATAAGTAATTGTTCTATAATCGATGTATTAATTTAAAGATATTAACATAACACATATGGTATTAATTACGAGTGCGGTAATAAAAGTTGAATTATAGTTTAGGGTTTCATTAATTCTCACTTCTGGATCTTCTTTAATAATACTCAAATACAATAAGTACACCCAAACTCGAAGAACCAACGATTTTTAATTAAAAACATCGGCGCTCGGCGGTAATCAAACCTACGACCCTCGGAGCTGAAGATAGGGTCACTGCTATCTGCGCCAACGGACCATATTTCACACAATACATATTTCATTATAACATTTCACACAAATTAATAAAAACTAACCAAAAAAATCTTTAGTGACGTTGCTTTTTAGTATTGATTTTAGCAAAAGTAATAAACTATTATTTTGAAATAATCCGTGTATCCAACGAAATAAATAAATACCTAAGTATATGCTGAGATACATGAATTATTTAGTAAATTCCCACAAGCATGTAAATTCGTGCAAAACTAATATTTAACTTACAGCAGTTACCACGGCAAAGGCCTGGAAGCGTTTTAGAGTTGCGGTCAAAAGACTTGCATATCTGTGCATATCTCATGCAACCCTGTATAACATAGACAACATATGTTTTCTTAAGGTCCACTTATTCGACTCGTTCCACCACAACGTTTCTATTGATGAAGATAATACGATTCTGACAATAATCTATACTAATATATGAAGCTGAAGAGTTTGTTTGTTTTTTTGAACGCCCTAATCTCAAGAATTTCTGGGCCGATTTGAAAAATTATTTAAGTGTAAGATAGTCCACTTATTGAGGAACCACTTATCAATATATATCATCACGCTAAGATGAGAGGAGGCGCAATAAAAAATAAACGGCAAAATTGATAGCTTTGCTTGCGTGCGCTGAATAAACGGTGAAAGTTATTAAAAAATCATGTATTACAAAATTGTTCCCCGCTAAAAGATCTAAATAAAAGTCCGCAACAGCATATATCTAGCTTTTAAGGTTAACCCACTTTTACCATTTTTATGGTTATCAAAATACTATATACAAATATATATAATACAAATCGAATCCAGATATATTTATTCCAATTCAAATTAAATGTAATATAATTCAGTTTAATAATATATAATAAAATGAAATTAATAAAAATTCAATCCAAAAAAAATTATAAAAATATAAATTGATGACTATTTCACATTAGCCAAGTATCGAAATAGTGCCATTTACACCAAGAACCGTTTTACGCGAGTGTCTGCAAATAGCCCATACATCTAGCTTAGTGGTGAAGCGGCCACAATAATAATACAATTGCAGTGTAGCACCAAAATTGCGACGCCAATATAACATTCTTGAAATAATTGTTATGAACAAGTCACCACTTTCATTTGAGTCATGAAATATCTCTTATTTATTTTAGTACCGTGACCGTACAAAAGTAATAATAAAATTATTTTACTAAAATCCGCGAAAAAGTATATCTTCTTCGCGGATTATAGCAAAATAATTTTATTATTACCGTGACCGTAAGTAGAATACATTCATGACACAATTATTCAAAAAGTTAACTTGGCACGTATACAATTTGAAATGAAGATATATAATAAGAACCACGCTCATACGATGGAATCCTATCTAATTGGGTACCGTTGAAAAATATGTTTTCGCCATTAGACTTGAAAAGTTGAAATTTATAACATCAAATTCGAATATGTATCTCGTTATTCCTTACGAAGTGGTATCCGTTTCCGGAACTAACAGCCTCCGTGGCTGTTAACGTCTCCAGCGCCTGACTTTTGGTGATTTACTTCAATTTTATGTGTCATCCCTCCTTGGATTTATATTAAATTTATTTTATGGCGATTTTACGACCCAAACACTCCCAAAGTTATTTCTGTTCGTGCCTTATACCACCTAGTGTGCATAATGTGAGTTATAAAACTGTTCAATGTTTTCGCATTCTTACGCTAATTTTAAAGGTTCCAAATGTTGTTGTGTTGCAATTAAATAAACATACTTATCATATATTAATACGTTTCATCTAATGATGATTTGATCAACCTGTCGATAAAGACGTGAATTTGTTAAATTGCTTGGTCTAAGGCGCTTTATAATAATGACGTATATAAAAAATTGTTAACACCAGTCATATTGTCCCTTATTTATGTGGATAGCCCTAAAAGCCATCATAGCCAAACGATAAGAACTTGAGACGCTTACTAGAGAAGATTAATTTGACGAATTAGTAAAATATAGTGACACTTATGTAAAATAGTTTATATCTACCGTGACGATAGAAGGATTTTTGTCTAAAAACATACTAACATAATTGCTTAAGTGTGTTTGATTGTCTTTCTGCCTTATCTTCTGCTTGTCTGCTTTATCTTTTAAGGCAGAACGGAGCACTGGAGTAATACAAATGTTTCTGGAATGAAGATAGAGTTGAGGGAATAATCCACGCTCAATATATCGCTGGCTGAACCTTATGTACTTTGTTAATACTTGAATGGTGTTATTGACTATGTCTAAAAGTTAATGCCATTTAAAATACCTCGTTTTATACTTTGGTCTTATTATACCATTCTTGTCCACTTATGTATTTGATCTAATAAATAACTCATTATAGTTTGAGCAGAATTGATGGAAAAGCGGCAAAACAATTTCGACATTTAATGTTGCGTTTCTACATCTATGAAACAGCATTAATTGAGCCACGGCACTATAGTGTCAGTGTCCGACGCAATTTAGTTGCATTGCACGTCATATAATCAAAGCGAAACTGACACTTCGAATAGATGTGAACAGTGAAAATTTCTACAGGGAATTCCAATTGAAATAGCGCCACGTATTTTCGGGCGCCATTTTTTACACAAAATCAGAATTGGAAAGAGATGTGTTAAAATTCATCCGCCTCCAACCGATGCAAATCGCTAGTTTTATCATAGTAAATGGAAATAAATGTTCGGCTTACAATTTGTACATTCGACAAAAATTTAAATAGTATTTAAATATCTTTTTTATATTAAAATGAATAAAATTTTGTTTCACCGCCCATGCTCAATAACACAAATAATATTATAAATTCAAAATTTTTCCTAAATAAATATTTTAATCCGAAGCTCTTACGGAAATCTAGAGACTCAACTATAGTAAAATGTATTGAGATTAATGAGAACGGAGCTGAGATCCACCATGCAACCCTAGTACATATTGACAAGGTAAACATATCCTTAGAGAAATTTTAGATATGTGTACGATGTTTTCTTTCAGGCACTCAATTCATAACACTGCACGGCAAAAACTGATGTTATATTATTGGTAATATTAATATCTTAATATTTAAATGAGTTAATCTTGTATATATATATATTTTCCAAATCTCGGAAACGGCTCCAACGATTTTCCTGAAATTCAGCATGTAGGAGGTTTTGGGGGAGAAAAATTGATCTAGCTAGGTTTTATGTAAAAAAAAATATTGTTTTATAGGGATAAAACAATATTTAATAATTAATTTATTAATTTTTTGGGCATTAAAAAACACCAACATTTATATTGAATTGAATTTTCGCCATTAACTGTCAAGTCGACGAAGGTTATTCGGTTATCGGGCAGCCTCGAGAAATGTGAGTGCTAAGGATCGGTCCCAACTAAATAATTGTTTTTTCTTTTTTTTAATTTTTTTTTTGTAAAAAATTACCGAGCGAGGCTCGGTCACCCAGATATTATTAATTATATATCTAAGAGCTAGGTCGAAGTGCTATCTATGTAGGTACAAATGCTATTGCCAGACAAAAATTGCTATAGTCCCTACAATATTATCCTTAATACCAATCTCAATTTACCTCAGCCGGTAAAACATATCCGGATTTTAAGACGGGCCTTATTTTTACAAACCGTAAAACCTGAATAATAAGATTTCCACCGTAAATCCGAATGAAATCGGCAACTTACCTGACAACAAAAAAACAGACGAATTTTCCTAATTCGTCTTATATAACGGGAATAGAAAGGTTGAATTAGATACTTTTTTTAATAATATAATGATATTTTGAGACCAAAATAACGTATATAGTTCATGTCTAAAAACTGAATACCATTAAAATATTAATTTAAAGAAGCCAGTCGGAGTCACTTGGAGCTCCCTTAAAAAATAGTTCGTTAAATATAGTAAATTACTATGCCACTACTGGGCTTAGATCAAACACGCTACTCCAATGTGGATTGGCAGGTTACACATATCCCCAGAATTATCTAGAGATATGCAGGTTTCCTCACGATGTTTTCCTTCACCAAAAAGCGTGTGATAAATTGAAATTATCAATGAGACACATAAGTTTTAACTGAAAAATTAATCGGTGACTGCCCAGATTTGAACCTGTGACCCTCTGGAGAGAGTTGCAAGGTTTCTCCGCTGTGCTGACACAGCTCCAGTTTGTTATATATGAACACTAGTCACACACAGTCTAAACCACTTAATATTATTAAAGCGAATGTTCATGCTTCAAAAAATATTATTTGAGAGTGATAAACACATGTTGAGGCAAGAGCTTTTAACATAAAGTTACCTTTAATTCCTTGAGTATGACGAATTCAAATATTAGTCTTTTGAAAATATTCGTACTGATGAAAGAATGTAAACTCTCTCACTCTCATTCTGTTGAAACTAGGCCGTTTGTATAACGTTTACGATAGATGCCAAATGTAATAAATAATAACTTTCCAAATGTTATTAATGCATCTTTAACGTTTAAGGAATACAAATCAATAAGAATGTTTAACGTTATCCTTGATCCGCTCGCAAAACGAATTGGTTGCGAAATTGCTTTCCAAATTAGACTGCTTTGATGGCAGACAATTTGGCAAGACATTTGTATTCTTGTGGAGAAAAATAGCTTTCCACGAACATCTGATAGTGAAGATATGCGGAGTCTGTCTTCAGTCCGTACTTGAAACTGCTCGTGAAATTGGGCAGGAGCCAATCATCGAAACATGAGAACAAATATTTCTTCATGGTCCGTGCTTAAGCTTTAACAACAGTATTATCTCTGACAAAATCGCTTTCTCATTCGTTTAAATTGCAAAAGTTTTTCTTATCAAACTTACCAAACAAACATATTAGCCGGTCGTTCTTATTGTACTTTAGATAATAAATATGTGTTAACAGTTTTGTTTCTTAACTCGGCTTGTTAGTAGATAAATATTGGAATATCGACAAGTATGTAACAGAGTAAAGTAAATGATTTTTTACAAATTTTTTACGAGATATAACTTATATAATCATGACTAATAAGATCCATCTTATGCATATTACCTATTTAACAAATAGTAGTCATGTAAATTTAAGAATTTTTTTAAAAATTAAACCGTTACAAAGTTGAAAATGTTATCTGAGATGTTTGGTAAATAGGTGACTACAGAGACAATACGTGACTGAAAAAGAAAGTGAAAAGACGTAAAAATAAAGTCTCTGTAATTTCCACCTCATTGTCTGTAAAATTGTAGATCAGAAACGTCTTAAGCGAAACTTCAATTGTCAAAAACCGTGTTTATGTTTAACAAATCTCTTAAAATTATATGAGTTTTAATTTTATAATTGTTATATTGAAAATATATTATTTTATAATCCGCGTTTTAAGAAAACCTTCTAATGAAAAATTGCAAGCACAATCGGTTTTTATACCTTATGTGTGCAAAAATTGGTAACTATACCTACCACAAACCATTGCACGAATCACAACACCACACATTCAGTACGTTAACACCAACGTCCCGTTACCATAGAATCATTTGAGGATCCACCTTACAATTTACCTTTATGGCAAAATCGCAAAGCGATGAATAGGAAATGCGTGTATAGAATAGAATATATAGAAAGGATAGTGATTTCTACATTTACATTCGACATAGACATTCGCGAAAACTCAGCTTAAACTAAAAATTATTATATTTATATCTTTTTAAAAATGGATTCCCGCAAAGTAATAGCTACTTCTATAAATGAAATCATTTAATTGTATTATTTCAACTGTTGTCTGCATGATCCATTATTAAATCTAGATTTATTTGTAGATACGAACATTGGAATACAATAAAATTATGCATATCATAATATTATCTGGCAAAATCATTGCATATTCATGAATTACGCAGTACTAGATAATTTAAATTAGAGATTTGATCGCATATACTCATGATGTTTCCAATATTGTAAACACTGGAATTAGAATAATAATTAAGTTTAATCTACGTCTAACTTCAAATGTAATTTCACAAAATTTAAATCTCTATGATATAGTTATATATTAACTAAACGCTACCCATGGCTTTGTATAATAGGATTTTTTTTCATAACTTTCTTATATTTCTTTTTTCGAGATACGTTATTTTTTTCCTCGTTTAGCACTAAATTGCTATTACCGGGTCCTTCGTTATTATTACCACCATCTATAGCACCATTACTACTTTCAAAATCGACAGTAGTTTGATCATTAATTCCAACGTTAACACTACCAATGCTTCGACCTCATATTTTTACATAATTTCTGATGCCATCCATTTCCACTTCGTATAAAAGACAATAATGTTTCCTTTCAAATGTTTCCTTGTTCGAAACTAGGAAACTCAACAAGCTCAGATAAATATCCTGGTGCAGATTTATAAAAGATTAAAGTATTAATTAGTAAATTTTGCTAAATTTTTGTTTAGTCACTGTGTTATCCAGTACAGGCTACTTCAACATCTTGGGATCCTAATACCCATGGTTTATGTTACGTATGGCTATAGACCAAGAATTCTATGCTCCAATCAGGATTGTTAAGTTACCATATCTCAGGATTTCTCTGGAGAACTTCACGATGAGAAAGATTTCTGAACGATGTTTTTCTTGAACAAAAGTACGTGATAAATTGTAGATATCATTTATGTTATAGAAAACTCAAATGTAAGTACCTAGAGTACAGTCTTTCTGTTTACAGTCACACAGTCTATAGGCACACAAATCGTAATCAGACACTCAGTATCAGGTAAAACCGAATTGAAGAAGAATATCAAAAATAAAGTCATAAAAATATTTAGATAGGCAAGCTAAATATTAGTAGTACATAACGTGCCAATGGTGATTGGATTTCGATAGTTTTCTGTGTAAACAGCGTTTTTCGCGCGGAATAAAAATGTTTATTGCGAATCGTAGTCGCTTTTTTGCAGCGATGCAGGTTTCTATCGCAAAACATTGTGAAGATTTATCTACTTTTGTTTTATATTTTTATCTGTGCCACGGCTTAGTCTGAATATGAGCACAGCTTTATCAGTCATAAGATTTTTAGCTTCACGAGCATGTCACTGATAAAAAGGCAATGTAGTTAGGCAAATTAGAAACCTTCAACTATTAAAATTTAAGGATCTCTTAAGCAAAGAGCTTCAATTACTTGGTTGAACCTGTTTATATATAGAGAATACCCAGGATATGTAACCAGCCAATCTAAATTAGAGCAGAGTGCTGTCAGAACTTCAATAGTTGTCCTAGCAGTTATATTGATCCATTTAGGATTTCAAGAACACTAGGCTATCGTGTAGTGTCGTGCAGTATAGACTATAAATAATTATTTATTATGTTATTTTTAATAAAGATCCTTTATGAATTTGGGGAATATTAATATTTATGTATCAGCTGGGGTGTAAGTTGGCAATCAGTCTTCTCAAATGTCAAACTCACATGCACACCCTGCAAATAAACCGACGAGGCTCTGACGAACGATAAATGGCGATATAACTGACCCAAATCCTTCCACAACATCAACCCGCCAAGCGTGGTGATTACCGACAAAACCTTCATGACATCACAAAATAAACCTGCGGGGCAGGCGTTGGGGTCTTATGGTATTGGAGTGGCGATCCCGCACCGGAAAACGCAGCGTCGGATCCTCTACGAGGTGGACTGAGGGCTTCCTCGGGGAGCCGCTGGATTCAGGCACGAAAAATTTGGCTCGGAATGATACACGTCATCACCATGCCAATCGTTACAGCACATGCACTAAATATATCAATGCATAAAAACCTTAGATTCTTCTTCTTATATTCATTGTCAGTATATCTCATAGTAATAGGAATCCATATTCAGATTTAGATATGATATCAACTACCGTGTTTATAAAAATGCGTTTATACTAAAACATGTTAACAGGCATCATGGAAACATCAACGAAAATGGTATTTGATGATCTTGAAGGGAAATAAATCTGCGATTGTTATTTTCTGCTAAATTTTTGTTACAAATTGATTCAGTCATACATATAAGAAAACCAAAAGTAACATACGTAACTTGTTTATTAACAGAAATAACATTCAAACAAATTTGAAGATTTCGAAGAATACTAAACGTGGTTGAGGTTCTTAAAAAAATGTTCTAATTAATTAGGTTCTTATTTGTAAATCTCTTTTAAAAGTCGAAAGGTCGAAAGGAATTAAATACCAATATCAAAGGCTGGCATTTTAAACCATTCGCGAAACGAATTGGTCGCTAAATTGCTTTGTAAATTGGACTGCTTCAATGGCAGACAACTTGGCAAGGCATTTGTGTTCTTGTCGAAAAAATAGTCAACCGCAACTATCTAATAGTAAAGCTGTCTATAGTGCTAGCAATACGTGCACGATTGGGCAAAGGCCAATCACTCCACGAAATTTTGGTATGCAATATTGAATGTGATAGCTTCGTAACCTTGTTTCTCAAAATTCACCTCTTACTGTTCAAAATCTAAAAAGGTATCTTAGCTTTTCAGTTTTCCTTTGCACTAGTTTTACTACGTTTTACTTTTTATTTGTGAATACTTATTAATCAAAGATATGTAACTTTTGAAAGGTTTACATTACTCATTTCAAGATTCCTTTACAGTATTGTAATAGTCTATAATTATAATTATTCAAAAAAGATAGTTATGTCATTATTGAAAACGATTGATTGTTCTACAGACAGCATCATTCAGAGCGTTATTAAAAATATTCTCTATTATCTTATCAGTTCTTATCTATTTTCAGTAGGTGTAAAATATTAACTTATAATTAATACAGCAAAAACAATCTCACATCTGCGGCAGAAAAGTAATAAAATTATCATAAAATTCCTAAAAAACCTTAATAAATCAACCAAGCATCACCCTGCGGCAAGCTCTGAAAAAAAATTAAACAACACCTCATTTGTCTAATTCAGACCACGACAAATTTACAAGGGAGCAAATAATTTAAGTCGGCACGCCTCGTAGCTTCTGAGTTTCTCAGTTTTTAAGAAAATATTTTCATAATCTACTAAACTAAATATTCGGCATAGGTTAAAACACTTTATCTAATAAAACATCAAAGGACCATTTAAACTTGAAGATCTACGTTACTTTCATTTTTTCGCTATTAGAAATTTCTTTACATAAATAAATTAAATTAAATATTCAATTTATTTACGAAATTAATAATCTACAGAATCAAATTAAAAACCACTATTCCGTACTGAATCTTCTTTTTACTTTTATAATCTATAAATAATATACATCACAATTTCTATATCAAACTTCAACTCACAAATTCACTCCTAATGTTTTAATACAATTTTCAATCCAATTTCAAATGTTCTAATAGATAAAAAAAAAATTGCGGCGCAAGTATAAAAAGTAAAACCATTTTCAAATTTTATTCACCATATATCAGGCTAAAATTGATTGAAATGGTTATTTTTATAAATGCAAACCGCACAATATAATATATTAAACGGGAAAACTTTAATCCGGTCTAATCGAATAAAAATTGAAACAAAAGTATCATTATCTCATTCCATATTGTTTTGCGGATTTTACGCGCTAGTGAATGGGTAACGAGAAGGCCAAAAATCGGTATTGTAATGGCAATGCGGTTTCGTTATCTCCATAATGGGCATGGCGATGTCAACAATTTTCCCTTATTGTCTATTTAAATTGGATGCCACGGTAATTTGCTCGTGGTACTGTTTTTTAAAAACGGGTATTATATTGTGCTCCCCTTTATTTAAACTTGAATTACTCCTCATTCATTAGGAAGAGCGGACGAGTGCGCTCTATCCCATTTTTATTTTGCATTGTTGGTTTGTAAAATTATGCCCCGGCAACAATTGCTTTGTTAATATAATAAACTGTCATCTGGCGAGGTTTTTCATCCCTTTGTTACTTATTAAAAATAGATATACAATTATTTTATAAATTTTCCGTATCATGTAATATAAATGCAACGTAGACATATAATTTACTTTTGTACTAAATTTAGTTGTCGTTAAAAACTATCTGAAACAATATAGTTCATATTGTTTCAGATAGTATGAACGTAAGTTTTAAATTCTCAATAATACATACTGTTACAACATATGTATACTGTTACAACATGTTTCAAATACAACCTTCTTCAAATAGTATTAAAAAAACAATATTATTAAAAGTCAATAATATAAAAAAAACATTGTGCCGTTAATGTGTCATTGAGTTGTTGACAAAGGTTAAATGGGTTCAGTTTTGAGGAAATTGCTTTTTATTTATTGAATAAAGGATATATATATAAAGGAAATTTTTTTATCATCAATTATATAGTCTCAAAACATAGTTTAAAAAAAAACTATTTAAAATTTCTATATTCGGGCAAATACTTACAATTTCTTACTGTTATTTTATATCTACTACATAAATTGAAGATAGATAAATTGAACAAAATGTCACTGATCTTTCGAAACAATGAGCTCTCAAACTTGAGATTGACAAGAGAGTATTAAATCTTAGAGTATTAAATCCTTAGGACCCGTGATTTACAGTAAGCCGTGGCCTGATTAACTCTATGGCTTGCTAGTTATAAAATATTCTGAGATTGACAAAATATTAGTTGTTTTGAAGAATTTTGTTACAATTTAAAATATAGGAAATTTTTATACTACACCTTGCACGATTACCTACTTTATACAAGTTAACTACCAGGTATGCGTGTTAGTGTGGTTAATAATAGTATGGTTGGTTAATCTAAGTTAAAACCCCTTGTATCCAATGTATAGACGACGAACTTACTCAACTCAAGTAATATGACATCTTGCATAAACGTCGTGTGGTATCCGCCTGAACAGAATAGTACCATCCTCATTTCTTACCGAGGTGTCGTAAAAGGCGACTAAGGTAAGTCGACCCGCCGTGTGGTATCCGGCTGAGTAGAATAGATCAACCACATTTCTTACCGAGGTGTTGTAAAAGGCGACTAAGGTAAGTTGACACGACGTGTGGTATCCAGTTGAGTAGAATAGACCAACCACATTTCTTACCGAGGAGTCGTAAAATACGACTAAGGTAAGTTGACACCAGGCAGGCGGCCGGTCGTAAAAAACGTAGCCAAATCATATGACAACATGTTGTGCCGACCACACTTAGAGTGGGATAAGGGCAGGACAATGATGATAATAACATCTGCAAAAATAATGATTACAATATACATGTTAAATTGTTGTAACACAACTTATAAATGAACATTGAAGTATTAAATGATAGCCAAAATATAATATATAGGTATTATTGTATCGTCCTATATCATGTAGAATGTCGTTATATCTCGTGGAATAGGACCCACGACAGACTTCCGGAAGTAACAGCCTCCAAGGCTGTAAACGTCTCGAACGCCTGACTTTCGGTGATTTACTACGATTTTATGTGTCGCTCCTCCGTGGACTTATATGAAATTTATTTTATGGCCGTTTTATAACCTCGGAGCATGTCGCGGGGGCTATTATTTTGTATTCGCCTCTTATAGCATAATATGTGCATAATATAATTTATTGTGACTGAAACAAACGACTCATACGTGTAGTTACAGATTGGAAATAACGAAATAAATTTGATCTATTCCAATATCTGAATTTTCGCAATTTAAAAAATAATAAATATGCTTAAAAACTAGAATCTATTTCGTATATTGTATAAAATCTTCTTAAGAAAATATATTTAGCGCCGCGGCTCAAAATATAATTTAAAAGGAAAAACTCTCGTTGTGAATATTTACGAAAAAATGTAATTTCATGCTAACAAGATGTGATTTCGCGATCCTTGCTTTATTGTTTATTCATCCGTTTCAATCCCGCTTATTACAAGGCTGTTTGAAATTCCTTATTTCGTAGATATACAGAAAAATACAGCTGAGGTTACGTTTTATTAAAAAAGATTTTAAAAATAATTGTTTCTGTACTTGTTATAATTTATTAACTTATTATAATTTAAAGTTAGTCTTGCCTAATCTTATTTTTACATTTAACGTCTCAAAAAAATGTTTAGTATTTTCTTAAAGTATTTATTGCTAATAATATTTACCGAGGTGTCGTAAAAGGCGACTAATGTAAGTCGACCCGCCGTGTGGTAACCGGCTGAGTAGAATTGACCAACCTCATTTCTTACCGAGGAGTCGTAAAATACTACTAAGGTAAGTTGACGTCAGGCAGGCGGCCGGTCGTAAAATACGTAGCCAAATCATCATCATCTTCGTGCCCTTATCCCACTCTAAGTGGGGTCGGCACAACATGTTTTTAACATGCTGTCACATGATTTTGCTGCGTTTTTAAGACCAGCCGCCTGCCTGACGTCAACTTATCTCTGTCGTATTTTACGACACCTCGGTAAGAAAGAGGGTGGTCTATTCTACTAAACCGGATACCACACGGTGGGTCAACTTACCTTAGTCGCCTTTTACGACACCTCGGTAAGAAATGAGGTTGGTCTATTCTACTCAGCCGAATACCACACGGCGGGTCGACTTACCTTTGTCGCCTTTTACGACACCTCGGTAAGAAATGAGGGTGGTACTATTCTATTCAGCCGGACACCACACGGCGTACGTAGCCAAATCATATGAAAACATATTTGTATCATGTTGTGCCGACCCCACTTAGAGTGGGATAAGGGCAGGAGGATGATGAATATTTGTTTTAGACACATTCAAATGTGATATTCTAATCAAATATCATTAATCGGCGCCATACAGCCGTATTAATACGCATCTGCGAGCATAAGTTTAAATGATAAATAATTTTATGATCTACTTATTGCGTCCATTATTTTAAGTATCTTTTACATCGATTTCAATTCAATCCGGTTGCTAGAACATGTTTAATTCTTTATTATACTATTGTTTAGTAGTATGCTACAATCGCTAATAATCGCAAATGCTTCTACTACTAATTCTACTAGTCATTAATCTCTGCTGTACTAAGATTTTGAAACACGCCCTAGCATGTACCGTTCAATACTATTTTAAACTTCTACACTACCTCTGTTACATAAGAGTTTTTATTATTATTGTCTGTTCGAGTTAAATAGGTTAAAAATAGTAGAAATTAATATTTTACATAGTCATCTTTATTTGTCTGTAATCAAATGTCAATGTGATTAAATGTCGGTGAGAAAATTGTATTCGCGCGTTTTTAATTCTCTCCTAAAAAGTTAATTTAAATAGCCTACTCATGTAAGAGACCTGGTGCTAGGTTTCATATTCTCTTTTGCATAATCCTTAAATGATTTTACATTACTCTTCTTAAGGGTAAAAATTATTTTAATAATAATTTCAAACGTGAATTAATAGAGGCTGCTGAAAATTCGATGTGAAACTATCAGTTTGTTGATTTAACATTATTACCAATTATCCATTTAATCATTGATTTGAAAAGGAATATAGTCATATAAGTGCGACGCCAATATTCCGTTTTTGACCAATATGTAACCCAAAGGTAGCTTGGTATGGCTTGCACTCTTCTGGAATGGTTTACCTTTTGTCTAAGAATAGCTGGACTTATACAATGAGAATACATTACTGTAAAAGGAAACCTTTGAATCTTTTTTTTAACATGAAATAAATTTTGACCTTTTTTAACTCAATAATTTAAAAATAATGGTTTTTAGCAGCTCTGCGGCTTAAAAACAATAAAACCACATTATTTCCGACACATCAATTAACACCACCAATCGTCAATATGCAAATAAAAGCCTTGTTTATAATTTGTTCCATCAGAAATTATTTGATTGATCCATTGGATTCAGTTTGAAGCTTTCATAAACTCTTATACACTACTTCTGATATATTTCTGCATTTATTTATTACGATAGTGAGTACATTTATAATTACATATGTATCAAAAATCTTTTTAAAAGAAAAATTAGCAGTATCCTCAATATTACAGGGTAAACGTAACCAAAACCCAACCATGATAACCCATATTTAATCATTCAGTTTCGTAACTAACGTTCCATAAAATTTTTCACCAGCTTGGATAACGTTACCATAACACCCATAGATATTAAATTAACGTGAAAGAGTTACTCTTGTGTTAAGTCACAAGCACGCTACAAAGTGAACTCACCTTGTCCTTAATGATTTGAGTTTTCATTTACTTAAAAAAATTAAAGTTCATTTACGTATGTTTTTCAAAATAAGCAATAAGTTGGTGCAAATAATTATATTACAATAACTCTATTAAACTCTGTCTTTGTGATTGAGAAAGAATTGTACGTAATTCCATAACGAGCTTTAATATATCAAACACAAAATTTAGGTTAATGAATACATGTCACAGAAGTCAATTCCCAAATGGCAGGCGATAACTATCGGAGATATAGTTTCAATTACTCGTATATCGAAACTTTGTTAGTAGGTCTCGAAATTTAGATATATCATCTTTATATATCGTAAAATTAATAATGTACAATATGACACTAATCAATTATGTCTTTAATATCATTATCTTGTAGAGTTAACCTTGTATTATGTATACCTAGTAGTTAACTAGTATGCATCGAACTACTACTCTATTCGGGGTTACCCGCTCTTAATGTTAATTTCTCCTTAGTACGTTTTTCTAGTATAATCATTGGTAAAATAACAATCTCATAACTATTTGTAATAATTAATCAAATAACTTAGTTCACAACTTATAATTACACCACGCGCCGTCATATATATATATATATATATATATATATATATATATATATATATATATATATATATATATATATATATATCTGAATCTCAGATGTAGGTTGTAGCATGTAGGTTTTTTTGGGAGGGATAATTCGATCTAGCTAGGTTTCATTAAAAAAAATAAAAAAAATACGTTTTATCTCTCTCTTCAGGCACTGAAAAAATGCTAAAATATTGAATAGAAGTAAATTAAATTAAACTATCAAACGTAACGCTGTGAGGTAACCCTAAGGTAAACGGGCGAACTAAAGAAGTGAAAATACCCGGGATCATGCTCCTGTTAGTACCAACCCTTTTTGAACTTTGTTTTAAAAATTTCATTTTTTTATGATTAAAAAAAACTTAGTATGGCTCGGTTACCCAGGTACTGTGTATTACATGATAAATCAATATATATCAATCAATACCATAATAAATCGGGTACATAAAAAAAGCTTTATTATATTATTATATATTTCCTTAACGCAATAACTATTTTAATTACTCACAAAGTCTCTTACTTAAAAAATAATGATTATGAAGGGCTACCGTGTGGTATCTGACTGATTAGAATAGACCACCCTCATTTTTTACCAAAGTGTTGTAAAAGGAGACTAAGGTAAGTTGACGTCAGACAGGCGGCTTGTAAAATACTTAGCCAAATCAAGTAACAACATGTATAAGCATGTTGTGCCGAACCCATTTAGAGTGGGATAAGGGCAGGAGAATGAAGTGCCTTCGTTCATATACATGAGCCAGTTTTGTGATATTAACTTAATATATCATTACCCAAACTATCACAAGTAAAGTACAAAGTAATCGTAAGAAGCTGCCTGTATTCATTATTTTAAAACCCTAACTAATTATTAAGCTTTCCATTTAATAATGTTTGTTTTTATTTAACCTTAAATGTCTGCTCCTCATTCATTAGTAGGAGTGGGCGAGCGCGCTCTTGCTCTATTATGTTGTTTTTATTCTCATTGTTGGTTTTCGAAATGAAGCCCCGGCAACAATTGCTTTGTTAATAAAGGCCTGACGATTAAATCATTTTATTTTTCATTATTTAATACTGAAAGCATCACCCATCGTACCCTGTAAGTATAGGTATAGGTGTAGTGTATGCGGGTTGAGGCGTGTGTATATACAAGACACATATGTGTAATACATTCATGAACATAGTCACACTAACTCACACTACTACAAAGGTACATACATGGTCTCAGGATGTACAACGACAGTTACACGAGAGCCCTTGGTGAGAGTGGTCGTGAAGTGACATGTTGTTACTTGTTAGTGCATGTTTGAGTCTGTGCTATAATAATAAATAAATATATGGGACACTTACACACACGGTCGTCCATCCCCAAAGTAAGTAACTTAATACTTGTGTTATGGGTGACAGACAACTGGTGAATATATACTTATATATTTTTAAATACATACTTAAATACAAATATACACCCAGGCTCAAGGACCAACAAATTCATTTAAAGAAAATGTTGGCCCTCGGCGGGAATCGAACCCGCAACCCGTGGAGCTGAAGGCAGGGTCACTACCCACTGCGCCAACGAGCCAGTCAATATATTCATACAACATTACTTTATAAACACTACAATAGGTATATGAAGGTACAATTGAAATTTGTAAAAAGTAAAGTAAAGTAACAGCCTGTCCATATTCTACATTTGGGCATAGGCATCTTTTTTCTTTGGATATGTATGCTTGTAGTCTTAAAGTAACGACAAATCAGACGACAAACGACTTAAAACAGTTGTGTGCTACACAACTGTTTTAAGGTATTACCTTATTTTCTTCTCGACTTATCAAGTATCTCGGTGCATCCGCAAAATTAGACTTATTTAAAAGGCAGACAGTATTTAGCCTTTTTTTCTTGGGTGAAAGCAAATTCATCACTACCTTATTCACCAGATAGATAATAACATGTAATGACAATCAAAATAAGAATTCGAACCGTGGAAATCCATTAACTTTAAAAAATTTACAGCCTAATTCAAGCTATTTTAATATTGAGTAAAATTTTCAATGTTATAAATCCAAAATTACAAATATCATTAAAAAAAATAGGTAAGGTACTTAAACGATTTGGCACGTAATTAAATATAATTAGAATTTATGCCTTATAAAGCTATACACAAACAGCTATTACGAAGGATGGAACAAATAACAAAGTCAATTTGGCGCCTATTAAACAATAATTTGGAATGTCGAAACAACGTCACGTTTCAGATTGTTCACTGCGGGCTGAAAACGTGATGATTTGTTAGGGGATTAATATTTGAGCCCGTTTATGAGAGCTTGATGCCATATTTGTTTGTTACTTCATACCGACCATGTACCAACCAAACGATCCCGCTATCTGTCAGGCTCAACGCGCGACAAAATAAGCGCGAAAGAATAAATAGCCGTAGTCTATATAAATGAGTGACATTTTATGCCATATTTTTAATACCTGCAAATTGTGATGGAGATCGTGCTACGTTGTCGTTGTATACGAGAGTGAGCTTAAAAGGTTTTAGACATCTATTTTGAAATATTTTTTCCATGAAGACGTAGTAAAAATACATTTACTGGTAACGAGAAGCGCAAATTTTATTTAAATTGCGTTTATTTTAAGCCTAAATCAAGCTAAATGTGGTTAAAATATTATTATCTAATCTATAGTTATAGTTGATCTAAATAGTGCATAATAAGGAATAAATCGTGAGACATTCCGTTATATTGATGTTGATTGAAAATTATTAGCATTCTCTTTTATACGATAAACCAGGAAAGTTCTCAAGAGGAAATTGCAACACATTCCAATTTTTTTGATTAAGTACTATGTTACTGCTGAACATAGGCCTCCTCTCTACATTTTTGGAGAGAACGGTTGGAGCAAAGACCTACCACGCTACTCCAATGCGGACTGGTAGGTTACACATGTCCCTCCCATGAATTCTCTAAAGCTATGAAGGTTTCCTCACGATGTTTTCCTTCAACGAAAAGTGTTTGATAAATTACAATTATCAATTAGACACAAACAGAAAGCTCAATGGTGCCTGCTCGGGAATCAAACCTTAACCTTAAGAAAGACGTACAGTCTCACTGCTAGGCTATCACAACTTACTTTCGTGATTTACCCTTAAAAACACTAACTAGGCCAAACAGTGAATCTCTTTCAATGCCTACGTCATTAACATTTTTTATACCAAATTTTAAGCATGTTCATATATAATAAATAACATTTTTGCTCGAAAACTTTTATAGATACAAGCATGTAACTGGAGTTTAATAACATATTGCGTAGAAATTTGCTTAATAATAAAAGTTTTAGAGAATTGTCGCGAACTTCCTCGTTCACCTCGATTGTAACTTGGAGCCGAAGTTCGTGTATTATGTTCTTCGCTATATGGCATGATTTATTAATGTGTTTCCAATTACAAATATTCCTATAAATTTAACTCTAATCGTATGAAATTGAATGATTCATTTATTTGTATTTATTTATTGGATGTATCGGAACAAGTAATTTTTCAAATTAATAACAGGGTGTACAGCTTTTTAAAATATATCCATAGCAACAAAAACATGTCGTATTTATTCTTATTATTCATGTCTAATAGGTTATTCTTGATAATATCAATCAATTATTTTTTAATTGATTTGTAAAAAATATGGATAAAAATATGAATGGAATGGTATTGTAAATTGAAATCTCTGTTGTACATTGTAAGCTTTGTTCAAATCACAATGAATGTCATAACGTATCGTAACAATTACTGAGACCACAGAAGGTCCATAATTTACGTTCCATAGAGTCCTATTGATTCATTTTGGTAGCAATATAGTTTGCAATAAACAGTATATTGACTTTATCTTTTGCAAGCTGAACCCAAGACTTAATTTAAATAAACAAATAAATAAATATGTGGTACTATTGAATACAATGTCATTCGTCAATTTCAAGTCCCTTCTGTTAGCCGATGAGAGGTTCTCTCGTCTGGAGCAAAATCCTGGCATATATCGTCTTAAGTCAATTTATAGATCCCATTCTGATATAAAGATATAATGTGATCATTCTTCTGCTCTTATTCCACTCTAAGTCGGGCGGCACAACATGTTTTAAACATGTTTTGGCTAGTTGTTTAACGACCGACCGTCCTGACGTGAACTTATCTTACCTAGTCGCCTTTTACCTTTTTTTTTAACCTCGGTAAGGAATGAGGGTGGTCGCTAGTAATTTATCCGTTGTTACAAGATATTAACTGTTACTGAAATTTGAAATGCAAGCAACTCAAGAAATAACTACATAGTTATCAGTCGTTTCGTTACTTTGAGTTGCAAAAATGTATACTCTCAATGACGAAATGGCAATGTACGTGTACTTTATCTGTAAATGATCAAAAAAATTCTCAATTGTTTTAAGTGTCCACGTTTATTTTATAGCCCCTCTATCAGATGTTCGTTGAACGCTATTGCCTAAGAATACAAATGTCTTGGCAAATTGTCTGCCATCGAAGCAGTCTAATTTAGAACGCAATTCCGTAACCAATTCGTTTTGCAAATGATCAAGAGGTTAGCGTTATATATTGCTATTTGATAGTATCTTTACTTTATCATTGATTTGTATTTGTTAAATAATTGCTTAAAATATTTCAATAACAAAAGAGCCCTATTGTCACCATATATATTTACATTTCACCGTGCGCTTTACGGTGAAGGAAAACATCGTGAGAAAATCTGCATATCATGAGAGAACTTCTAAGATATATGTAACCTACAAATCTGCATTAGTGCACTCAACTTAAATAGTTCTCTTAAAGGAAACAAAAGACCTTTACCCAGTATGGACCAAACCCTTTTCATAATTAATCCATACCATATAATTACGATATAAATTATGTTATATAATATAATTATATATGTATATAATATAATATATTATGTTATATAAAAATTCCCAAAGTTCACTCGGCAACAAAAAATAAATAAAAACTAAAAATTCTAGCCGTGTGGTATCGGGTTGAGTAGAATAGACCACCCTCATTTCTTAACGAGGTGTCGTAAAAGACGACTAAGGTAAGTCGACCCGCCGTGTGGTATCCGGCTGAGTAGAATAGACCAACCTCATTTCTTACCAAGGTGTCGTAAAAGGCGACTAAGGCAAGTTGACCCACCGTGTGGTATCCGGTTGAGTACAATAGACCACCCTCTTTCTTACTGAGGATTCATAAAATATGACTAAGGTAAGTTGACATCAGGCAGGCGGCCGGTCGTAAAATACGTAGCCAAATGAAAAGGTCGGTACAACATTGTTTATAACATATTGTGCCGACCCCACTTAGTGGGATAAGTGCTGAAAGAAGAATGATGAACAAAAAATACGACTTAGTAATCGAGGGTATTTTAACACTAAGGTTAAAATGAACAAAGTCGTGGCGACCAGTAGTATGTAATAAATGCAAATTATCAAACATATTTCAATATAGTCGCTACAGATTATTGAAAATACGTAGAACTCAATTTCAATATCAATATATGAATTTGTTATTATTCAGTTATCTCTTTGAAGTATTCATTCTGGAAATTTGTCATCTACATAGTTGGCAAACTCACAAAGCAGTTAGATGTTAGTACTCGATAAGCCGCTGTGGCGTATGGAGCTCGAATGAGATATATCTGATTCGGTTCGCGTCGCAACCGAGTTGCGATATGATTGAAACTACGTTTCATGTAGTTATCAGCCTTTCATCAGATAATTGGTCCGCCCGACATGTATACGAGTATATTAAGCCGAAGTTCGTCTTTGATTAGTTTAAGGACTTTAATTAAATTATTGTGCGACTGATACACTTATCGACACATTTTCCGAATAAATTGTATAATATTCAATACTCAGTCTTGCATGTAAACTTAATAGCGAATATAAGAAGTATGTATATCTTCTTCTATATCTTCTTCTATCTATCTATCTATCTATCTTCTATCTTCTATCTATCTTCTTCTATACTTATAATAAATCTGTAGAAAGGTCAATTCTGTAACTGAAATATATTTCCAAAATAACTATCAGGGGGTGATTAGGGATCGATACTGATGCCAAAAATGCAATCAGTAAAATTTTTGTCTGTCTGTCTGTCTGTCTGTCTGTCTGTCTGTCTGTATAACCGTTATAGAAACAAAAACTACTCGACGGATTTTAACGAAACTCGGCACAATTTTTTTTCATACTCCTGGGCTGGTTATAGTATACTTTTCATCACGCTAGAATCAATAGGAGCAGAGCAGTGAAGGAAAATGTCGGGAAAACGGGAGAAGTTACTCCGTTTTTTAAGCTTCCGTCGCGTGTGCAACCGTGATGGTTAAAGCTACACAGAAATCATGTATTACGGAAATGTTCTCCTTAAAATTATATAAATAATATCCCACGACAGCATATGTCTATCTTTTATGGTTAACTCACAATAACACGTGTAACTCCCGATAGCTTAGCAGTACGAAGCTTTCTGGTCATATTTGTCTACTTCTACGTTTATATAACTCTCAGTCATCCCTAAATAAAAAAGTGAATAGTATTAACCATTGTATAAAAAAAGAATAATTGAAATCGGTATAGAAACACCAAAGTTATACATGAAATACGCTAATAATAAGCCATCGCGCGTGAATACTGAATCATGCTATAAGGATTATCACTACATAGTATAAAACAAAGTCACATTCTTTGTTTGTCCCTATATCCCTATGTATGCTTAAATCTTTAAAACTACGCAACAGATTTTGATGCGGTTTTTTTAATAAATAGAGTGATTCAACAGGAAAGTTTATATGTATAATAACATTAAATATGGAGTAGAGAAATACTGTAATTTTTGAGATTTCTGATGTGATGTGTAAATAATTACTTATTTTCCGCTTACATTGTAAACGCAGGCTAAACCCTACGAGATTTATCAAAATGATGTACTAAGTATTTGTACACATTAAAAAGGTCTACAGAAAAGTCCGCGATGGTATATGTCTATCTCTTATGGATAATCCACAATAGCATTTTTTGTCATTTACTTTTATACGAAAAATAATGCGTTATTTTCGAAGCAATTTTTATACAATTTAGCATTAATCCTTATCCAATTAAGTACCTTAAATACATTGTTGATTTAATATAGATCAATTTGGCCGTTTACAGCATGTAATTTAAATGAACATTTTCGAAGATATCACAGATTTAAAATCCCGCGCCGCGCTTCGCCCTATTGCACTTCGAATTTAACAGCGATCGGACGCACAACTAAATGTCGCTCTTTTCAGAGTAACCTCTAAAGAAAACATGTTTGTATTATCTAATGATAACAAAGCTATGAATGTTTTATATAAAGACATTCTGTACTTAATTTTAAACATAAAATATATAGGGAAAAATGTAAAATGTAAATATGTAGTATATGAATTTAGATATAAGATATAGCAGGAAATCTTCTTGGTATAGGGAGAGGGGAATCGTTTTTCTTCAAATTTAACGCGTGCGGGCCACGGGCAGTAATGAATAAATTACAACTACTGGATCGATTTTAATCATTTTTTTCACTGAGTGACATAGGCTATATATTTTATACCCGTGCGAAGCAGGGTAGGCCGCTAGTCTAAAATAAAATAAAGTCCCCATATGTATTAGATTTTCTCAAAACTACTGCACAAATTTTTGTACGGTGTTAACTAAAAGATTCCGGAAGGTTTAGGTTAGTACACTACCATTTTATTTTTTATTTTTTTTATGTAAATTGTGGGGAAGAGGCCGCTGTAAAGTAAAAAAAAAAGTCGCTTGCTGGAAGCTTTACTTGCGTGCGCCGCGTAAATCAACAGAGATACACTAAAGTAATGTAATACATAATTGTGGATCTACATAAATACTAGCAAAAAGTCCGCGACAGCATGTCTCTATCTCTTATTGTTAACACACTTTTATATATAAAATTTCAATTCAATACACTAATTTCTACGCGGACGAAGCCTGTTTTATACTAGCACACAGCTAGTGTAAAATAAAATTATTTTGAATACTTTTTTGTGTAAATACTTTTTTTTCATATGAAAGAGTCAAAATCGTTGAACTTAAAGTTGACTTAACTTTTTGTACTACTTTGAAGTTGCCTAATCAAATAAGCTTGATACATAAACTGGATAACAGTTTTATAAATATACACACTAAAATTGAATTTCCATTCGATATAAGCGAGGCGAACCGTGCACCAATAAGGTAACCATCGAACGTTGGCAAAACAAACTCGGGCTACGTGAGGAACATGCACTGCACGATCGACGACGGTAAACCGCTACGGAACATAATATTGTTTACGTATTACTTACCGTTATGGCTTAGTTGGTAAAGAGTATATCATATAAGGATATACTTTAACTATAAAGCCCGTTCTGACATGACATTAAATTTGTCCCTCTGTATATTCAGAGATCACTTTTAATATGGGTCATCACAAAATAGATTTTAGTCTATAATTTAGATCAACCAGAGAACACAATATTGCACTGAGCTTTGTACACTGTACTAATACGAGTATAATAAGTTTTGAAAGTCCTTTTAATAGCAAATAATCTTTTTTATTAGATTTTTATTACGTTTGGCACAACATGTTATAAACATGTTGTAATATGATTTGGCTAGGTATTTTACGACCGACCGCCTGGCTGACTTAAACTTCAACTTACGTTAGTCGCCTTTTGCGACTCTTGAAAGAGGGTGGCCTATTCTACTGAGTCGGATACCACACGCCGAGTCAACTTACCAAAGTCAAATTTTACGACACCTTGTTAAGAAATAAGGGTGGTCTATTCCACACGACTAGATTGTTCATTTGTACATTCCAATTTTTAGGGTTTAAAGATTCCCTTATCAATGTGAAAAATTTATAAAGAAATATAGGTATTCTCCAAGTAGATTGGAAGTAAGAATATATAAATTGTTAAGCACTTAAAGCATGCACTTTTGAACGTTGTTCTTTTCTTCTAAATATTATATGTTCTTTTCTTTCTTTTCTACTAAATATTATTATCAATTTTAGACATTTAAGTCATAATATAAAAAACTAACATCAACCTTCAACTACTTGAACTTCTAATTCATTACATTCTTTTTGTAATTATTTTTGACCAGTCAATGACTCAGTGACTTTTCTTAACGAAATAAGCTGAATTAAGATTTATTACGCAATGTTACTTTCTTATCTTTGTTCTATTTTAAACCTTGATCAATCTGGAAAGATACAATGGATCAGTAAAATAAAATAACGTACATTTACTTGTAGGTGTTATTAAATTTACGAATTCGTTTTGCTTAAAAGACGACGTCAACGAAAAGTAGTCTAAAATTACTTATTCCACAGATTTTTTAATTTACTGAAAGCCACACGGATAATACAGGCCTATTTCATACTCATACTATGTCCATACATTACAAATCTGCAAATATTAAGCTGACATCAACTTAGTTGTAGGTTTTTAGAAAATCGACGTTCTTTGAGAACAATTCCGTGCCCTATTTCTAATAACATGGTAAACTTTTTATAACATACGAGTATGTCATAATTATCTTACCCTTTTCGCACTCTAAGCGGGGCCGGCAATGAAAGTTTTCCGTTCTCTTCTATTTCTAAATCGCTATTCCTTTTATATGCATATAAACATCACATTCTTAAGCCTCTCTCTTATCATATATCCATCCATATTCATACAAAAAACTATTTCGGTCACTAGATTTTTATCCCCCGTGATAATTTTATTAATAAAGTATTATAATATGACATGCAATAAGCACTATAAAAAATACTATCCAGCAAAAGTAAATTTAATAAGCAAATGCAACTGAAATCAAATTACTGTCCAGTATTTTTATCATGTTCTCTTTGTAACAGGATTTTGTTGACCATTTTAATTCAGAGCAGTTCCCGAAGGACTCGGCATGACGTGATTCATTTCATGGGTGTATTACGATTTTTTTCCTTTTTACGATTTTTTTACTAAATTCACTATCAAACAACTTAGAATTTCTTTTATTTCATACGCAAATATATCTTATTGTTTTGTTCTGAATATTGTATATACACTTGACCCTAGTAAATCATGTCCCGTTCTCTACACAAACAATGCTTGCCTGCAAGAGATTGCTTTTATAAATAAAACTGTTTTACTCATACATCTTTATATTTAATTTTGTTGACTTTTTTACTATATGCATAAATGAAAAAAATGTATACTATATAAATGACATATTAAATTATTATCCAAAGGATAAAAAAATAATAACTTACTGACGGTGACAATGTTTATTCATATTATCGACCAATTACACATATGAAGGAGGTTGTATTTGAAACATGTTTAACAATATGATAAACTAGCTTTTACCCGTAACTTCGTTTGTGTAGACTGTTGTCCGTTATAGGTTGATAATAGATGGCGCTTTTCAATGTCATCCTATTCATCCTATTCATATATATATTTCATAAGTTCACGTAGTCGACTATATTTATTACAATTGATTTTTGTTATAGCAAACCCAATCCTTTGTGATATGTGTTTGCAGATCAATCTACTACTTTACTTTATGTTAACGCCCCTTATATTTCTAGTTAGTGCCACAATCCTTTGTAAATAAATCTTTAGCACAAAAAATACAACTTCAACTTAATCTGTGTGTTAACTATTATCCGAAATTCCGAATAAAATCACCCTATCATCATCATCATCCTGCCCTTATCCCACTCTATGTGGGGTCGGCACAAAATGTAAAAAACATGTTGTCACATGACTTTGCTACGTATTTTACGACCGGCCGCCTACCTGACGTCAACCTTAGTCGTGTGGTTTATTCTACTCAACAAGTTACCACACGGCGGGTCAACTAACCTTAGTCGCCATTTACGACACCCTGATAAGAAATGAGGGTGGTCTATTCTACTCAGCCGGAAACCATACGGCTTAGAAATCTACATATGTTTGGAAAATTCCTGTGGCATGTCTAACTTAATCACCCTATCAGTTATGTCAAAGTACCTTTTAATACGATGTGAGTATTAGATATTCACGTAACATTAGTGTAAACTGTTACATACGCGAGGAGCGGGACACAAGTAACACGCGAGATGGTTGTCAACGCACTGCTTTATTGAACAAAGGTAAGTGTCGTGGTGGGCGCAGCCACGCACACATGGACGCGTACATAACATCCCTTCCCCTATTACAATTATTCTTATACTAAATTAGGTACTTAAAGTTTTCTAATATTTAAAGACGCCTACGTAACGATCTTCCTGACTTCTGTACATGCCAGCTCACAGACTCCTGACATTCGTCCTCTGAACTGGTCTGTTCCAAATCGCTCGCGCATTCGCCTTCTCCTGATATTGGCGTATCGTTGGGCATATATATTCCCATTCTTCGCCTACGATCCGAGTTGAGCGCAGCACGACCGATACCCGGGGTCGAGTCATCCAACTGAGGCGACACAATTGGTAAGTCGCTTGATGAATGCCGGGGTGGTGACGGTGACAATGGTGGTGGCGGAGACGACTGCGGTGGTGGCGATGGCGATGATGGTGGCGACTGCGATGGTGGTGGTGACGGCGACGGCGACGGCGGTGGCGACGAAGACGATGGCAACGGCGGTGCGAGTGAGGTAAGTGTTTCAGGTAACTTTCTACTTTGTATATTTTCCCGATCGTTACGTGGCCCTTTATATAGCAATATTTGATTTACGTGCCTTTTAAATTCCTTTAAATTATAAATGTCTTTAATTATGTATAACACTTTCCCTATTCTTTTTACGATAATTCCCTTTCTCCAAGTATAGTTCGTTTTAGTATGGAATTGTTTATAAAGAACAGTGTCATTTATTTTAAAAATCGCATTCTTAGGACTCATTTGGCGCTCAGTTTGCATACACTGTTGATTCGTTACATGACGGGTTACAGCCGGTGACGAAAGTGTTAATGGATTTGGGTTAATTAAATCTAATCGACACCTCAACTTACGACCGAAAACCATTTGAGCGGGCGATAACCCAGTGGTGGAGTGAACAGAGTTACGATAATCCATTAGATATTTAAGTAATTTTAATCTCGCCCCCTTCACTGTATGGCTCGATAAAACACATGATTTTAATCCCTTTTTTATGACCTTAACAAAACTTTCTGCCTGCCCGTTGCTGGGCGCGTGGTACACCGGAGAAGTTAGATGCGTGCTCCCGTTGGACGCACAAAACATCTCAAATTCTTGTGAGCAAAAAGCTGTGCCGTTATCACTAACTATTGTTTGAGGAACTCCAAATCTTGACATAAAATCGCAAAGTTTCTCTATTACCGCTGATGATGTAGTGTTATGGTTCATTGTATAGACTTCTACCCATTTTGTATGTGCATCGACTACGACTAAATATACACAACCTCTAATGGGACCTAAAAAGTCTATGTGTATTCTGTAAAACGGTTGGCGGGGAAATTTCCAGCAAGCGATCGCCGCGCGCGGGGGGGACTGGCGTAGTTGAATACAGACCTCACACGAAGCTATCATACTTTCTATAGCTTGATCTATCCCAGGAAACCAAAATCTCGAGCGGGCCTCAGCTTTGGTTTTAACAATACCTAAATGGGACGTATGCAACTCTTTTAACACCAATTCGTATAAGTTTTCGGGTATGACAACCTTATGACCTCTCATGACGCAACCATTTTCATATGATAATTGTAATTTACACATGAAATATGGTTTTAACTGTAAATCGCTAATTTTCGATGGCCATCCGTTTAATATAAAATCTGTAACGCGCCTAAGTACAACATCATTCATAGTCTCCTGCCGTAATTTATCTAAAGTGACCGGCATGCTGCCGTCTACAACAAAACAAACGTACGTAGCTCGATCGCAGCTCGCTTCGCACTGGCAACGTTCAGTGCACGCGCCCTGGCCGCACCGAGGCTCCGCCGTAGCTTTAGTTAAACTCGCGCGGGAGAAATAGTCGGCGCTGTTATCATTACTCCGTATATATTCTATCGCATAGTTATAACTACTTAGGAATAAAGCGTAGCGTTGCAATCTGTTTGCTGACATCTCGGGTATCCCTTTATGTGGGCCGAATATAGATAACAACGGCTTGTGATCTGTCCGTAATATAAACGGCTCGGACCTCCCGTATAAATATTGGTGATAGCGCCGTACCCCATAAACAATCGCAGTGGCCTCCTTCTGAATCTGAGCATATCGTTTCTCCGCCGTATTTAATGTACGAGATGCATACGATATGGGCCTCTCGACGCCATCTGATCCTACTTGCGATAGAATCGCTCCTAGCCCGCTGGGGGAGGCGTCAACGGTTAAAATTAATTTAGCATGTGGATCGAAATGAGCAAGGATGGAATTCGATGTCATCAATTTTTTTATTGTCTCGAAAGCCTTGTTATGTACCTCTGTCCAATTCCAACTACAACCTTTTTTTAACAAATCATATAGGGGACTAAGAATACTAGACGCGTTCGGTATGAAATTCCTATAGTAATTAATAAGCCCTAAGAAAGATTGTAGTTGACTAACGTTTGCAGGTATGGGGGCATCTACCATGGCTTTAGTTTTTTCCGGCGCCTTCTTTAAGCCATCCTTGGTAATAATATATCCCAGGTATGTTACTTCATCTTGAAAGAAGTAACATTTATCTTTCCTTAAAGTTAATCCTGCATCTTGTAAACGCGATAACACTGCATTCAACCTTTTTAAATGTTCATCCCTGTCCTTCCCAGTGACTAATATATCGTCTAATAAGCATAAAACCCCTTCCATACCCGCCAACACCCCCTCGATGGCCCGCTGGAATATAGCCGGCGCGCTCGACAGCCCAAACACGAGACGATTAAATCTATATAATCCACGGCTAGTATTAATGCAAGTTAAGTTTTTTGAATTATCGTCTAGAACAAATTGGTTATATGCCATGGATAAATCGAGCTTACTGAATTGTTGACCACCGTGAATCTTTGAAAACAACTCACTAGTAGTCGGGAGCGGGTACTGTTCGACGAGTAGTTGCTTATTTATGGAAACGGAATAGTCGGCGCACAGCCTAACAGTTCCATCACGTTTTAATACCGGGACAATGGGTGACGCATATGAAGAGTACTCCACCGGTTCTAGAATACCTAAGTCTACCAACCTATCGATTTCCTTCTCAACTTTATCGCGTAATGCGAATGCTACGGGTCGTGCTTTAAAAAAAACCGGTTTGACATTATCTTTCAATGATAATTTAATTTTATATTTGTTAAATGTACCTAACTTATCAGCAAATAATTCCGAGTACTGTTGTTGCAAGTTCCTAAGGCACAGATCTGTTCCTTGACAATAATTAATCGGCACGAACTGTAAATTAAATTTGGAAATAAAATCCCTGCCAAGAAGTGGCGGCCCACCGTCGCGAACGACATAAAATACAATTACATGCGATTGCCCCGCATAGCACACGGACAAACAGATTGTACCTAAACAAATAATACTCCTACCATTATACGTCATCAGTTGTTTACGCGTTATTACTAACGGTTCATTTTTAAAATTAATTTTGTAGAAACTTTCCGAAATTACCGTAACCGCTGAGCCACTATCAATCTCAAACTTAAATTCGGTATTATTAATTCTGATCGTCTCCACCATGGGTTTACCGTTATAAGACCGGATATAATAAATCTTACCGTCATCGTCACTCTCGTCACCGACATCCACCTCTACGTAGTTCACCTTCCTGCACATTTTACGCAAGTGGCCTTTTTCGTGACACTTTTTACACGTATAATTTTTGTATTTACACTCGGATGACTTGTGATTTGTAAACCCACATACACTACACTTTACTTTTCCTAAATTTTCTTTTCTTCCGTTGTTCGTGATCTTGTACAACTGCGCGTCAGGCGGGTCGAGCGCGGCGGCGGGCAGCGAAGGCGCGGGCGCGCTGGCCGAAGCGGCCGCAGCGCACGCGCAGCACAGGTTCTCCGCCATCTCCACGACCTTTGCCAGCGTCAGGCTCGTTAGCTCTTGGGCGTAAAGTTTTTCTTTTTCGAATCCCGGGCGCATTCCCATTAGGAATTTATCCCGAAGCGCCTCTTCGACGTTTAAAAATCCGCACTGTGCCGTGAGCCCTCGTAGTCTCGCAGCCCACTGCGAGTGCGATTCGGAAACTCGTTGGGTAGCCGAATAAAAATTGTGTCGCTCGCCAAATCCCACTCGCTTAGGCGTAAAATGATCATCTAGGAGTTTCAACAAGTCTTCGTAGGGCACGTCTTCGACAGTCTTAGGCAGCGCCAAGTCCGTTGCTAGGCTGTACGTGCCCTCGCTGAGTGCGCTGAGCAGGATCGCTTTTCTTCTTTTACCATTAAGATCTGACCGCTCGCTTAAGTCATTGGCCAAGAAATATTGGCTAATACGACCTTTATACGTTTTCCAACTTTGTATGTTATGGTCGAATATACTCAGTATTCCGAATTGATGACTCATTTTGCTTTTAATATTTTAATAACGTGGGTAATTCGTCGTCACTGTTACATACGCGAGGAGCGGGACACAAGTAACACGCGAGATGGTTGTCAACGCACTGCTTTATTGAACAAAGGTAAGTGTCGTGGTGGGCGCAGCCACGCACACATGGACGCGTACATAACATAAACTATTGGCCATAGCTCGATGGCGATCGCCACTGGCAGAAACGTGTAATCAGCTGCGTGTAATGGAGTTGACATGTTTAGAAATGTTGCTAAAATTGTTTCAATTTCAATTTACATACCACAGAATTTGTAGCATAGGATATACGGGGTGTTGTAAATGGGAAGTTATGTAACGCGATAACTTACTGGAAAGCCCAAACACCCTTGTATCAGAAACAATTGCTGTTTATGTAGCAATTTTCCCATGTCGCATAATGTTTGATTTACCACGTCTATTCCTTCCTATCCTTTGGCAATCTGCTTCATAGATATAAGAAATATTTCTAAAAGTAACTACAAAAAGTCTAATTAACGATGTCTAGAAAAAAAACATACAAGCATGTTCTTAAGTTGAGATGGGTGATCATAAGAAAATACTAGCTCACTTCAAATACTGTGGCAAACAGCCATTTTACCATAACATTGTTTTGGAGTCACCATGTGACCCAGTGGAACTATTATCAGTGAAATTTATTTATAGCACCGTGTATATGCTTGCTTAGGTTAAAAGGCAACCTCCACCCCCCTCCCCCCCTGAGTGGTTATCCTTTTTGCGTCTCACCCATAATATTTTAATTTTTGACTATTGAACTTATTTTGGGTTAGTTTTTTTTTATGTTGTTATATTTCTTTATTTCTTCCTTGTTTGTACTTTTATAATTGTATAACCTAATAAATCTATTCTTATTCTTAGAAGCAGTGCGATGCTTAATCATCTTTTTCCTACCCTTATCCCACTCTAAGTGGGGTCAAAATATTCTATAACCATGTTGTGCTGCGATTTAAATAAGTATTTTGCGACCGGCCGCCTGCCTGATATCAACTTACTTTAGTCGCCTTTTACAACACCTCGGTAAGCAATAAGGGTGGTTTACTCTTGTCAGCCGGATACCACACAGCACTTACCTTAGTCGCCTTTTACGACACCTAGATAAGAAATGAGGGTGATCTATTTATTCTATTCAGCTGAATACACACGGATAAAAGTTATTTAAAAGACATCGACGAAAATTAAAGTTTATAAAATATTTAAATTGAATTTACACGAAAAACTAAGCTTTCGGTATACAAAATATGTAATAGAAACAAATCCGCCGTAAATTACTTATTGGATATGTGTTTTTTTTTTGTGTTTTGCTAAGCATTTTAAAAACATGAGTAAATAATTACAAAGGTTGTGAGGCTCTTTACAACGCAGTATCACTCCGGTGATGTATTTCAGCATCGGCCGAAACAATGGGGAGATACCTACTGTTGTTTTGTTACACACAATGAATAGCCGCATCTAGTGAGCGAGTTTAATCTGTTTCAATTTATTACGCGTAGCCTTGACAGATTGCATCCGAAAGACAAAGCTACAGAGAGCTTTGTGATACAAATGTGTGCGTGTGTATGAAACTACAATGTTGGTTAAGTTAGGTAAAGCTAGCGTTGATATTACAGAACTGAGGCGGTTACTATACCTTGTGTCGCTGTGGATTAGGTTAAAATCCACGGTTGTACAACATCCATTGTATTCATCAAACAAGTGTGGTTGATAAATTATGCATAGTGTACATATACAACAAGCGGCAACTCTGCAATAACTTGGCATGTGAATTGCGATGCCGCGGGCTGGCATATTCTAGCCGTGCCAGCTTTTTATCAAATGCAATACAAATTTAAAAAGACAAAATCATATCCTATCCTATTCTACTAATCTTACTAATATTATAAATGCGAAAGTTTGTGAGTATGGATGTATGTTTGATACTTTTTTACGGCGAAACTTTTCGTTTAGAGAAACCAATATCTATTAAATTTAACTCAGTTATACCTTATAAACCGGCATAACATATAGGCTATAGAAATCCTGTAAATTCTACAGGTATAGGATAACATTAGAAACCGCCATCTATTATCAATCAGTGTTTTGGACTAAGAATGGGTGTTAATATTAAAATACACATTATTTTCAGCAGCAATACCGGCAGATCTCATAATTAACAATAAGGCCGTTCGTTTAAGCAAACTAGAGAATTTTATGATTTTTCCTTAGCTATGAAAACTTTTGACCAATTTACGAGTATATCAAAATATGATATTTAAGTTGTCAGTAATTGCCGCCTATGAGCGACATGTTATAAACATGTTATCACATGGCTACGTATTTTACAAATGACTGCCTACCTGACGTCAACTTACCTAAGTCGTATTTTACTACTACTCGGTAACAAGCTGTGGTAGCCCAGCGGTATCACCGTGCGCCTCTTTCGAGAAGGTCTAGGGCTCAAACCCCGGGCAGGCACCAATGAGTTTTGTAGTAAAACTTAGGTGTCTAATTGATAATTGCAATTTATCACACGCTTTTCGGTGAAGGAAAACATCATGAGGAAACCTGCATATATCTAGATAATTCTGGGGATATGTGTAACCTACCAACCCGCATTGGAGCAGCGTGGTAGGTCTTAGCTCCAATCCTTCTCTCCAAACAAAAAAAAATGGAGAGAAGAGGCCTATGCCCAGCAGTGGGATAGTAACAGGCCGTTAGTTACTACTTACGGTAATAAAGAGAGTGAGAGTGTAATATGGCTTAAAAACCTGCATAAGTTTGGAAAACTCCTGGAACATGTTAGAGCAAGTTAGAACTTTCCAACCTGAATGTGTGCGTCATAGTTTACTTCACTTTACAATCGCAACAATATTATACACATGAAGTAGGCAATACCGGCCATTCCATATCAAGATCGCTTCAGTATGTTCAATTCGATATTGAAATATTTATAATGCAATTCGCAGTGAATGCAATTCATTTTATATTAGAATATATTACATTTTCAATACAATAGAACTTGAAATATTAAACAAGTCAGATTTACTATATTTGGTGGTATATGTTTATTTATATGTCCGCTGTGTGGTATTCGGATGACTAGAATAAACCACCCTCATTTCTTAAATAGGTGTCGTAAAAGGCGACTAAGTTAAGTACCGTGTGGAATCCGGCTGAGTAGAAAAGACCACCTCATTCCTTACCGAGGTGTCATAAAAAGTGACTAAGGTAAGTAGACTCCCCATGTGGTATCCGGTTGAGAAGAATAGACCACTCTCATTCATTATCGAGGTGTCGTAAAAAGTGACTCAGGTAAGTTGACGTCAGGCAGCGGCCAATCTTCTGTATATATATATATATATATATATATATATATAATATATATACAGAAGATTAACTCATATAGGTATGTAAGAATGCTAAAATGTAGAATTGAATACAAATATTTTTAACTCGGTTTTGAGTCGAGTCTACATTTCGCCAGCGCTTTCGTTTTTATTATTTGCATTTTTTAAAATCTTTTAAATAATTACCACCCAGTCACCCAGGTACTATATATAACATACAAAAATCTCTTCCTTCCTAAATAAAAAAACAATACATTATCGAGTATATAAGTTGCAGTATTGTCATATAAGTTGCCGCGAACGAAGTCTCGGGTACAATTATATTAATATATAAACGAAGATATAAGACAGTATTTAGTACAATAGAACAACTGCAAGACGGTAAGCTTAATATAACAAATATATAAGGGATATACGCTTACCGGATTATATAAGGATTTGAAACATCTATGTGTAACGAATTTCGTTCAACGCTTTCAAAACCCGTCCCTTTGTTTGACTAGTTTGAGACGAGATCCCTGTTATTCCAGTTGTATGAGTTTAGAGTTGAATATTTACATAATTTATAGGAATAGGCGTTACTTTGCGGAATCTCAGAGTACAAAAATAATGATAGAATTATTTTGCAATATACCTCGTTTTTTAAGAAAATCTATCCATTCTTACATCTTATACAATAAGGATTAGTAACGGCACTTATAACACACCACTAAAACCAGTGGTTATAAACATCACTTTCCTACCCTTACCGCACTTTAAGTGGGGTCGCCACAACATATTTTCAAAATGTTGTTAATTCACTTGGTTAGTTATTTTACGACCGGCCTCCTGCCTGACGTCAACTTACATTAGTCGCCTTTTACAACACTTCGGTAAGAAATGAGGATGCTCTAATCTCCTTAACCGCATGCCACATTAGGGGATTAAATATATACAATATTTTATTTATTAGCACTTATTCATGAGCTCTTTACACGGCGTTATTGCGGTAGGATGCTAATGGATGTCTAAATACATAAATAAATATGTTAGTGTAAACGTAAATTAATCGATTATATTAATTTTTATTTATATTTTCACAAATATACCGGGAAGTTCGTATTGGAAATGACAGTATAACATCCTCTCTGCGGCGCGTCGCGGAGGCACGCAACGCCAGTTCCGACTATTTATTTCACTTTATGTGTCAGCAAGGTGCGATTCCACGAATTTATACCCGCCCTCTCAAACGGTTTAATCTTCACCTGTACAAAGTAACTTATTGTTTTGGGAATAGCTGAACCACCAATGTTTCCATGAAAGGAAAATGATAACCTTTTATATAAATGATCATCATTTTATTTGTAAAGTATATACAGGAATGATACATGGTTAAAGTTATTTAGAAATTTTATTATTTATTTAACTTATAAATATAAATATGCTTAAGACTATATGAAGGTTATAGACCCAACCGAGGCGCAAGTTGTGGTTATCTTTAAGTGGGTCTACATCCTTATTAAGATGTCGCCTGTAGGTAATCCTTTTAAAAATAAATAAATAAAAATATTTTCTAGTCTGAACCTGGTAGGATTTTTTTTTATGTCAGGAAAACCCATTATGTGTCGTCACGCCCGCCGTTGTGACGCTTCGCGCTGGGCCACCTTCCACAGGTACTGCCCGATACAACCATGTCCGGAAAGCACCTGTGTCAGGCGGAAGATGAGCACCCCATGCTTCCTTGCGACCCAGCCCTAGAGAATAGGCTGGATGGCTGAAATCGTCCAGAGGAACCTGGTAGGATGCCTCGGTATGATAAGTCACTGCTTACAAATTATCAAACCACTATCGGCCCTATTAGTATTATACTATCATCATCATTCTCCTACTCTTATCCCACTCTAAGTAGGGTCAGCACATCGTGTTATAAACATTTTGTCATACGTTTTGGCTATATTACGACTGACCGCCTGCCTGACATCAAACTTACCTTAGTCGCCTGATATGACACCTCGGTAAAAAAGAGGTTGGTCTATTTTACTCAGCCGGATACCGGGTCAGCTTACCTTAGTAGACTTTAACTATTGATATTATACCGTTATATTATTATAGTGATATAATCTTTTAACATTTAAATGAGTTAATCTAGTATATATATTTTTCTGAATTTTGGAAAAGGCTGCAACGATTTTCATGAAAAGCATATAGAGGGCTTTGGGAGGGAAAAATCGATCTAGTTAAGTTTTATTGGAAAAAAATGTTGCTTTATCCGCTTTCGGACAATAAAAAAAACTGCTATAATTTTATGAGAAACTAAAGGAGAATTACGCTATCAATTTTAAAGTTATGAAGTCATGATATAATCAATTGAGCAACGGGTTGTCTCGAATTGAGAATACTAGGATTGATCCCAGATAAAAAAAAATAATATTTATTTAAAAAAAATTACTAAGCAGGCTTCGATCACCTAGGTACTATAATATACTTTTATTGTTATTTCACGCATTGTAGCAAAGTAATAAATTAGTAATTATGCGGTCTTCAAATGATGCAAATTTAAATATAGAACGGTTATATATGGCAAAGCCAGAAAACATTTCACAGTAGGTCTCTGGACGGTGCTATCCTCATTTTCATTTTAGTCTCGGGTCCGTTTACGATCGCAGCGTGATCCACTAATCCTTCATAAACTTGCTCAAATTAAACCTTCGTTAAATCCTTTTCGCAATCACAGTTCTAATAATGTACTATTTGACGTTCGTCCTTTTGCTTAATTCACCGGTAGAGTGGGTTTATTCGGATTAAATCAACCGTTGCAATAATTCTAATTATATACTTTTACTAGCGGTATACCTGACATCGACAATAATAATTTAAGTACCCTCATTTATTCAAGAGGGACTTACAACCTCAAAAAGGTCGCAGGTAGTCGCTGGATCGGGTGTGTGGAGATTCCTTAAAGAGACCTATATCCAGCAGTGGATATACATCTATTGACAAAAAAGAAGAAGACCCTCATTTATGCTATTTAAAAATAGAAGTCTTTATCTTATATATTAGCTCGGTATATAAGCGTTAATTGTGCCAAATTTCGTCAATAATGTACTAATGGATTAGCTGTGATAGCGTAACAGACAGACAGTCTTTCAGTAAGATAGATTACGCATTTATATTATTACTATTGATTAGCAATGCATGGCTTCGAACGGACTACATCGAGAAGGGTAGCAATATATATGTCCATAGAATTAATTTCCGTTAATTTTTATTTTTGGCAATTGACACAAGACAAGGTTAAAGAAGCTACCACACTCCTCTAATATCGAACGATAACCCTCTTATAACGTACAAATTCTTTTTTCTATTCCATTCCATCCATTCCATCGTTGTTAAAGGTACGATAATTTATAAATATCAACTAAATACATGAACTTAAAGAGCCTAGTATAAAAGCGGTTTTTTTTAAAAACCAAAATTTACCTTCCAATTATATTTACTCAATTCAAACCTTATGAAAAAATTTAAGTAAAAAAACGCGAATTATAATATAATGAAATTATAATTACTTAAGTGTAGTAGATTCCACAAAGTGATGCCTACGTCTATAAATTATGTAAGTAATCATAATAAAACTTATTGTAAAATTACAGTTCCATCCTTATTTAAGAAATTTTCTTACGTGATGGATGGTAATGCGACCCTTGAAGAGGCGCAGTTTGGGTAGAAATGAGGGGCGGAACAATAAAATGCGGATTTTTAAGAGTATACGAAAACAAATTGCGTCTCGAAGCATCAGCGACTTTGCCAAGAGATGATCCCATACTATGAAATAATTCAGCTTTCGCAAATACTCGTGTTTGCTAGACTGAAGATTCTTTTCACTACTACTAAAGTAATACAACAATAATAACTATTTTATTTTTAGCATCCCATCTCATCGGTACCTCATCTCTTTTACCTCATCTCTCTTCTAAATTATATACTTAATTACTTTTATGTTAATGCTATATTGCGAATTTAAACATAATCATGTATCAAAAATTCTCCTAAACTATATTGAATTTTCTTTGAAATGCAACCTACCTACCTACCTACCTACCGATCGATTCCTCCCCCCTACATGCTGAATTTCATAAAAATCGTTGGAGCTGTTTCCAACATTCAGAAATATATATATATATATATATATATATATATATATATATATATATATATATATATATATATATATATATATATATATATACACACACACACAAGATTAACTCATTTAAAAATTAAAGTTGTTTTCTATTTCGTATTATTAATTTAAATAAGTTACTATTGTAACTCATCGTCAATTAAAGTATGATAACACCTTAACGTAATATTAAACTTAAAATCCAAGCCTAACCCAAGACCTAAATCCGATGGTAGGGGTGGCGTAGGTTAAGTCTTCGCGAAGATTTGTTGTCGAGATGTAATTGAAGATACGGTCACGACCACAATTCAGGGCGTACCCATCTTTTGTTGCCTACTTTTTCACTAGTGTGCATAACTTTGCAAATATTTGTATAGTTCTCACTGGAAAACCTTAACCATAGTTTTAGTTTTAACAAAAAACTTAAAGACCATTTAAAGATAAAACATAATAGGTGCGCACTTAATATTACAAATTACTACATTATTTCGATAATTTTGATTAAGTTTACTGTATGGATCAAAAACTTATAATAAATGTTAGTTCTTATTTTCTTGATAGTTCTGTTAATTAATATTAGTATGATATTTAGTCTAAATCTAATACTTTTTATTACATTTAGACTACATACGTAATAAGATATTCTTCATATTTCATCTTTGTTCGTACCAAAAGTTATATTGATCATATTCACATTTATAATTTTAGTATGATATGTTTTATTTTAAACTGAAAATCCGTACCACCTACGAACATTCTTAAGATACTAGCAATAAAATTCAGAGTACACGAAACTGAAATTAATAAATAAAAAAATATATATCAACTCACTATGTCTTTGATAAAACTTTTCAGCCCTTCTTCGCGATTTGGCAAGAATTTGTATCGACGAATTTGTTTCATAGTTTTATTTAAATCGTGTATAAAGCTGAAACTCGTACGTACCAGTAACTTTCAGAAATTATGCAACAACTACAAGTTGTTCGATCACTTCATGCCAAAAAGCGGAGCGCGGTGGAGCGAAATCTGGAATGTATCATTCATAAGGAAATGTAGCTTGAGGCGTACACTGCGAATATTTCACAGTCGGTTTATCGAGAGCGGAATCGTGTTTAAAGCCTCATAGAGTAACGGCACAGGTGGCGCGAATATCTTCGCCAATAGTATGGAGACGTGATCAGAAAACCCAAAAGCTATTGGCAATTCGCGACTTCCTTTCCGAATAATGAAATTTGAAATTTATTACAGCTATCGAGCTTTATGTTCTACCATGCCAATATATTAGATATCTAATACTCTTAAGTTATGACTACCTATTCTACTTGACATTTTCGGGAGAATTTTATTACCTGTGTTAAGTGCCATTTTATATCGACTTTGAGTATATAAGCCATGTGTTCGTAAATTTAATAGACCTACACTTCACGTCAATGGAAGAAAACTACTTAAATAGACTTATATATGACGACGGTGACTATCTTCTGTTGTCATAAAAGTCCTAGCAACTTGTTATTAGTTTTAATCCTTCCGTATGGTAGATAAATTGTCATTGCTGACTTCACTATAACGCCATCTTTGAGTATTACTTATCAGCTTCTCCTATTTATATTTAGAGTATTTTTATAACTATCATTAGGTCAGATTCACGTCCTTACTTTTTAAAGCGCCTGTAGCAAGTTTCATATTTCGGTTTACTATGATCCGTGAGCATAAAAGCCATATATAAAATACACCATTAAACAGCATATAATATTTCTTTTCATTAATATTTTATGTTCAACAAATAAGATGGATCCCGCGATTCTGTTTCAATGTAAAATTATTCGGGTCGCTGACACGATCAACATGTTGAAATTAATTCTCCCCCAGACTCATAATACAGAGACAAAATATATGTTATGTCAATATAAGTTACTCTAATCTTTTTTAATCGCCGTTTTTTGCAGGGCAAGGGAAGACATTATTATAATTAGACACTGAGACATTAAATTTAACATTTAACTCTCCTTTACAACAAAAATATATATAAGTTATATATATCTTAAATTCCTTATATGCTGGTTTTATACAAAATGACCGGGACCATTTCGAAGAGGCTATACCTGGGTTATGTCCCATGGCTCTAGGGTCTCAACTGCATATGGCATTAATATGTAACTCTGCATTAGAAATGCATCTATGCTTTCAGCGTTGGCTAGATTCGATCATTTCCGCAAGAGCTCCAAAGGCACTTCGTACGAAAGTCACTTGTTCCCTGACTGATAGTAGGAAAAAATTTAACCTTTCTCCGTATCAGCAGGGCTAACTAAGAGTAGACAAACAAATCAGATGTGAAAGCCATTTAAACAATAATAAAATTCTAATATTGTAGACGATTTATTAATCTTATCTGATATTTTGGTCTTCGTTTTGAGTATATGAGTAATTTGAGTAATTTTTTTATAGACAAGAAAATAATCATGCCTTATGCACGTGAGTTGGAAACATATATAGGAAATGTTGCTTATTTCCTCCCATGTAAGCATCATACTGTAACTACGTAATCGTCACGGAGCCGCGCCGCAATATGAATTTGTACTGTTTTGTTCGCAGTTTTAATTTTTCCGGCAGAATGTATTGTTCGTGAAACAAAAGTCCGTAGTATCATTGTTGTGGAGCAAGTTCATTTAAATTCCGTGCCCGTGAAAGAGAACGGTAGCAAATATGAATTCCTTTAGTCCCATTGTCAAAACGGTCCGCTCGAAATAGAATAAGGCTTTTTGTTGCTCTATAATCTATGCCCCGGGACGCTTTATTAAATGAAGTTTTTAACATTATTTTGTGGCATAGCAGTTAATTTAATATTTCATTTCAGTACAATTCATCACATGGATCTATGAACTGTACCACTGTATCATTACATACATCTTTTTAATGAGCTTTATTATAGGTAATATTTTTTAACATTCAGAAGAGCAATATGGAAGTCCTCTAAGAATTGTACTTTAGAAACCATCCGTCGTATTATTATTTGGTAGAGTTAGTATTTACTTTTCTCAACTTCTTATGCCGTGTGGTATCCGCCTTAGTAGAATAGACCACGCTAATTTCTTACCGAGGTGTCGTAAAATACAACTAAGTTGACGTCAGACAGGCGGCCGATCGCAAAATACGTAGATTTTTTATTTTATTTTTTTGAAATCATGTGACTACATTTTTATAACATGTTGTGCCGACCCCCCTTAGAGTGGATTGAGTGGAAGGAGATATGGGTAGGAGGATGATGAAATTTACTGTTGAATTATTGTAACTGTTAACCAATAAAATTATTCTCCAGATAAACATAAAAAATACATTATTTTATCGCATATTGAAAAAATAAATTGTTTCGCCTAATGTGAAGGCAGTTCGGATTCTATGAATAAATAACGACATATTTACAACAAAAAAACATTCGCACCTTAAAACTCAGTCGTCTAGCTTAGCAAAGCACAATAATCATTTAGCAGAAGATTGAGTCATATAACATCGTGAAATTTTAGCATATATTTAAAGGAATAAAAAATAATTAACAAAGTGCAGATGTCTAGACAAAAGTGATTCTATTAATATTTATAAACAACAAAAACAGAATGCAGTCATAACACAGCTGGCAGAAGGACTAAATGTCTACGGTTGAGCGCTCTCCATCGCAGACAGCGTTTAAGGCCGGGACTCCACCAAAGCAGAGATGTGTGCGGTGTGCTGTGTGCTGTGCGAGAAGAGATGTTTTTCAGCTCGCGGGACTCCACCAAAGCGGAGATGTGTGCGGTGTGCTGTGTGCTGTGCGAGAAGAGATGTTTTTCAGCTCGGGTGCGGGGCGTTGAGTGCTCAGTACGCATTCTGACACGAAAGGTAGACGATGTCGCTATTATTACAAAAAAAGTATCTTCTTTTACTTGAAGAAGAACTACAGTCTGAAGAAGCAGAATTGATAGCTTTATACTACCTAAACAAAAGAAAACATCGGTTTTGGAAAAGAAGTCACTTGTATTACCATACCAGTCATGGAGAATTTTTTACTCTGTTTAATGAGTTAGATGATGAAAGTTTTACCAAGTCCTACAGACTACCGAGGAATATATTCTACGAACTACATAACTTAATTAAACTGCATATATTTAAGCAAGATACTAACTACAGGAGATCTATCTGTACCCAAGAGCGGCTAGCAGTATGTTTGAAGTAAGTACCTACCTAATTATTTTTTTGTTAATGTGTGTTTGTGTTTATGTGTGTTATCTGCGTTTGAATGTGATCAGTCTTTTTTGAGTGTTTGTTTTTTTTTGTGTAAAAGGGCTAAGTGAGAAGTACTCAAAACGAGAATCAAGAAGTACGAGAATACATGAAAAATATTATGTAAACTGAGGTATGTAAGGATTACGAGAAATCGAGATCCGTTGTCTCTTTCTACCCCTCCGGGAGACTGGAGTGATGCATATTATGTAAAAACCAAATATATTTTTATATTATCTTATTTATTCATAAAGAAAACAAAAAAATCAACTGCCGTTCTGGCAGTAGCAAAAAAAACGTAAGGTTATATTAGAAACATAACGTACAAAAAAATTATAACAGTAAATCACATGAGACATATTGCTTTCTTTTCCATATAGTTACAAATTATCATATGTGTCTTCTTCGTTTCTGAATGCTTCTATCTGTTCATCGGTCATGTGCGTATCTTCCAAGCTTGGAACAGGTGCCTGTGTCGAACTTGGACCCGGTATTTGTGTTGAGCTAGGAACCGGTGCCTGTGTTGAGTTAGGACCACCGGCCTGTGTTGATGTAAGAACCGGTGCCTGTGTTGAGCTAGGACCCGGTGTCGAACTTGGACCCGGTGCTGAAGTGTAACCGGGGGAATACCAATTATTTTCATTTGTGCTATACCATGTGTTTTGTAGCTCAAGTTCTTCCAATTCTAAAAGAACATTGAAAATTTTACGTTTAGCCTGAAGCTGCATATATTGAGAAAGCTTTTTTACACTTTTTGATATCGACAGAAAAAAAGTGTCCATTTCGTCAAGGGTATTATTTTTCTCTATCAATGATTGTATTTCTAGTTTTTCTTGGCGTATTCTTTCACGGTTTGCATGGTGCTGTATAAGTAAATTACTTATTTCATCCGATTTTCTTGTTGCATTTCTGCATGTCGAGGCTGAGACGCTTGATGTCGGTGACGGCGAATGTTGTACAGATGGACGATCTTCTGGAGTGCTTCTTGTATGATTGCTTGATGTTTCAAAAAACTCATCGGTTACATTACTTTCCAATGAATTTGTTTCCTGTTCATTTATATTTGTTTGTGAGGTATAATTTGTAGTCCTGTTTCTATTCGTCATATATGGTATCAAAAATTCCATTACCTTCTCATATTTCCATTCACGAATTTGTTTACCACTCTGTCCACTTCTAGTGGCATTCTTCCTTTTTAATGCGTCCCGGTGGCTGTCTCTCAACTTTTTCCACTTAGATTTAGCCGTTTTTACTGAAATAAAAATAATTGAAATCATTATAAATATTAAATGTTGACATTGCCATAGTCAAAATATACTTACCGCATTATCACTCATGCAGAATTTATAACCATTATAAATATTTAAAAAATACCAGAGTTTCAAGGGAAACCAATTTATAAAAAAAATATCTGAAATCAAACAAACAAAACGGATTGTATCTCTCGTACGTGGTCGCGGCAGACGGCGGCGTCGAAATTTGAAATGTTAATAAATAACGAGTGATAAATCCATTTTATTTGTTTGATTTCAATGTGTTGTGCTCGTGAATCTTAGACTTTTAATTGTTTCTTTTCTATTATTTAAAAATGGCTATAACTTTTGAACGAGTGAAAATTCTGTAAATACATAATTTCAGTAATGCCTAATCTTTTATAGTTCCGGAAACAACACGACACTGATTAAGATATTATTTTGAAATGACCCTTCTATTCTAACTGAAACCACGACACATAAATATAAATCTATATTATAATTATTACAGGTATTTGGCGACTGGTTCAAAATTTTCACAAATAGCTGAAAATTTTAGGATTGGAAAATCGACTGTTCCAAGAATTATAGAAGATGTCTGCGATGCCTTGTGGACAGTATTACAACCTTTGGTTTTGCCAGAACTTAATGAAAATGATTGGAAAAAAATTTCAAAGCAATTTGAAGAAATCTGGCAATTCCAAAACTGCGTCGGGGCCATTGATGGCAAGCATGTGTACATGTTTGCACCCCCAAAATCTGGGTCCTCATATTACTGTTATAAACACAGGTTTTCAACTGTAATGATGTGCGTAGCCGACGCTACCCGAAGAATAATTATGGTAGATATAGGTTCAATGGGAAGGTTCAGCGATGGTGGTATTTTTGCTGATAGTATATTCGGAATTCGTTTGAGAGAAAACAGACTAAATCTACCACAGCCACAACCCTTGTACCAAAATGGAGAACCTGTACCGTTTGTTTTTATTGGAGACGAAGCTTTCCCTTTGATGACTAACTTAATGAGACCATATCCACGCGATAATTTAAATAACGAAAAACGAACATACAATTATAGACTTTCAAGAGCTCGTCGTATTGTGGAAGCTACATTTGGTGTATTATCACGGAAATGGTACGTATACCGTAAAGAATTTGAATGTAAAATAGAAACAGTGGAAAAAGTGATAAAAGCAACGTGTGTTCTACACAACTTTTTAATTGACAAGATGCCTGGCTATCTAGATAATAATGAAACGGGTTTGGCCACGACTATGTTTAACGACACAAACGTGGAAAATCTATTATCGAATGACAATATGGATGCCTATCAAGTTCGAGAAAAATTCTGTAGTTATTTCAACAACGAGGGCGCCGTTCCATGGCAAGACACTCGTATTACAACATTACTTGAACGAAATACTTAATATAATAAATTGCACTTACCGTCAGATAATTGAGTTTCTTTCAAAACGTTCTCCCAAGCTGCATCTTTGACGTCAGTAAGTTTATAGGTATCTATTGATGTGTTCCATAGACATGGATATTTTTTTACTGATTCAATAAATTGTTCATCCATTACGTTTTATTTAAATTAACTAATTGTTTACGTTGAAAAATACAAACTGCACAAATTATTCACGATAAAAGCGTGTGCTCGCGCGCACGGTACTAGCAAGATGGCCGGCCGGCGCGCGCGCGGGGTTCTGCGGGTTGCTAGCGGGCGAGAGGGGGGAGGGTGACATCGCTCACTGCACGCCGCTCACATCTCTCGTCTCCACTGCGCGTCGTCCGCGCACAGCTCACATCTCCGCTTCCATCGCGACATACAAATATTACACATCTCCGCACAGCGATCTCCACTGAAGCTGAGCGGAGAGGAGACGTGTCAATAACTCAATTCTATTGGTTGTTTAAAAAACATCTCCTCTCCGCTCGTCTCGTCTCCGCTTTGGTGGAGTCCCGGCCTAACTCCTTACTTTTACCCCTCCACTACTCCCACATAATGGCGTGAACTAACAATTGTAAATGTCAAAAGCACTTCTTTAGAGCTATCGCTAAAGTACAGATACTTCATTTACTGTTACCGCTTTGATAGTTTCCACCTTTAAAGGAAAATGAAAACTATGTTTTTGTTTTTCAAACCCTGTAGCGGTGTGTTTTACTAAGAACTAAGGGTTTTATTTCATTTTTTTTTATTTCATTTTTCATTACAGGTTCAATTTGCCTATTTTAATTAGAGTGATATTGTATGCATGTTGAGATTTGGAGACTCTTTCGAGGGTATCACGAGTTCAAACCCAATGAGTTTTTCTTATGTCTAATTGATATTTGCCATTATCACACGGTTTTCGGTAAACAGCGTGACAAAACCTTCATATCTCTAGAAAATTCTTGGGATATGTGTATAGAATAGATCACCCTCATTTCTTACCGAGTTGTCGTAAAAGGCGATTAAGGTAAGTCGACCTGCCGTATGGTTTCCGACAGAATAGAAAAGACCACCCTCATTTCATACCGAGGTATCGTAAAAGGAGACTAAGGTAGATTCACCTACTGTGTGGTGTACGGTTGAGTAGAAAAGACCACCCTCTTTGTTACCAGGTGTCGTAAAATAGTTAAGCCAAATCAACAAGTAAAATAGTTAACAACATGTAATAGACAAAATGTGAAAAAGGGCAACCCTTTACACCAAAAACGAAGAGAGGAACCCTATGCCTCCATAATAACATAATTATCATAACAAAGGGACGGTTAATAACGATGATTTTTCGCGAGGTAAAATATATTTTCTTTAATGATCTTAGTTGTAGTAACAAAATCGTAGAAAGGATTCTGCAAAAGTGCCAATTTTATAAAGCAGAACTCTACGAACTATAAAAACACTTATTTTTAGACAGACTACACCATCCAGAAATGCTGACTGGCATGCAACTGGGGTATCATTTGAAATGATGGCTCGTTACACGAATGTATATGTTAATTCAGCAAACAGGCAAGTTCAAATAAAAGCACCAATCAAATGATATATATTATAACGAATAATTCACGTGATTAAATGATTTTATCGATGAAATTTATGTTCACAATCGTATCAATTACATACAGCCGATATTGCAATTTGGAGATAATATATCCCATTCAAATTATGTCTTTTCCTAATTAGTATTATTGTACCATTAAATAATATCTTTATATTGAATGAAAACAATTATTCCATTGATTGAGTTTCATAAGAGAGAATTTTCTAGGCTTATTATGTCACAGTCGTTGATCGCCAGCGATATCGCTGCTGTGTGCACGTAGTATATATAGCACGCCGCTACTTATATCAATTTCCGAAAGAAAATAAAATGACGGACTTATTAATTAATTATTCAACTGTGCAGTGGAATTTATTGAACTTTTACCGGCATTGTAGACGAATAAAAGTAAAGCTGCCTTTTTAAAGACATTACAAATTACGAAGTATACTAGAACAGGGAAATTCCATCGAAAATCGAAGGGGTTTATGCACATTCACTACCAAATGGACAATGAACGATCGCTTTAATGTGGACACAAAAGCTTAAAAGTTTAGTGAGTCGATGGCGATCAAAGTCGCTGCGTGAGTAACCAGTTTTAATAAGAGACTAAATCCAGTGTAATGAAGAGAATGCAGCCTAGTATACTTTCCAGAGTGAAATATAACATATAAACTTGCGGTTCTAACGTAACAATTGCTGAGAAACAAACAAGTTGAAAGCTATCCGCTCAAACTTTTATTATTATATTAATTTCGAGGCGATATGTTGCTAAATTCCTTTTAACTTTACTTGTTTTGACTTTTCCTTTAAGATTCTTACGAGTTACGAATAAGTAGATCATCCAACTTGTCTGTACTCAAGATATTTAATATTTTAATGTCAATGAATATGCGGCTGATACAAAATGCAAATATCTCTATTGAGCAATGCATCTCTTAAGCAATCATGGTTTAATATTAACAGATTGATGAATAATATAATATAAACTAATTACTAGTATCTTCTTCCACAGATAATAATGTAATTTTAATTAAAACTTGTCCTAAATTATAATGCGTTTCTGAATACAGAATACACTATAAACGATCCAAGCAATCTACTAATATCAGCAGTGAACTCACGATAAACAACATTAATAACAAACAAAACAATTTCGTATAGAAAGTTTACTTTATAATAAAACAAGGTTCACGAAAAAGTCAACGATATACAAAAAAGACATTTGATTAAAAAGGATGCTTGCTGCTTATAAGGCGGGTTTCATTCAGTTCGGTCTTGTCGACTACATTAAACTGATTGCTGTAATTAGCGGATGGTGTAATTCTCGTTTTTCAACCGTCTCCCCACCTCACCCTATTGCCTCCTCAGGAAATTACTTGAGCCCCTCAGGTCACGACGACTTTTCTGGGATTGAATAAAATTGAACAACTGAGAAGAAATTGTTTTGCCTGGGACCATTCTTTTTACTTTGCGCGATTGTATTGTAGGTCGATTATGGATTTAATTACAGTAAGTGGATTTGTCGTTATTAAGATATTTTCCATCTTGTTTCGTAATTCTCAGTTGTTTTAATTTGATTACAAAGTACAACGATTTTATTTTAAACTTTCTCAAAAATAAAAACGGGACACTTTGAAACTTTCTATGCTTAAAACAATTTTTATTTTGACAAAGCACAAATTAATGTCTGGAAAGAAAAGTCGCACGTATACCCGTGCATTTAGATAATTAATAGAATACTCACGTCCACTGCGAGTAATAAAGTTTTGACCAGCGCTGCTTTATTTTTGGTTTTTTAGAATTTTCAATAAATCATTTTTGAAAATCGTAGCAAGATCAAGGTTAACACAAAATTTATTTAACTATGGAGTGAACAAAAATAGCTAACAACATCTAGGTTTTAAATAAATAAACACGAAGAGAAGCGAATGCTTGCCCATTAGTGGAACCTCCCTTTTATCGAAAATAATTTGACACTGGGCCCCACCCTAGGGTTGGGTTGGGGCATACTTGCGAACTCGAAATTCAATTGAAATATTGAAAGACGATGACACACAAATATTTTTTGTAAAAGGTTTTGTAAAACTAAATTTAAAACATTTATACCTCTATTTTTCATTTTGTACAGTATTCAAAAATGAAACATTAACTATTACTAGTAACAACGAATAAATTACGATACTGTTAAACTGCTATCGTTCAAGTCCTAAGAATACAAAATTTTATAGAAATAAAAACTAAACTAATAAACTATTGTCATTTATACACCTTCATTTCTTACTAAGGTGTAGTAAAAGACGACTAAGGTAAGTTGATCCGCCGTGTGGTATCCGGCTGAGTAGGATAGACCACCGTTATTTCTTACTGAGGTGTTGTAAAAGGAGACTAAGGTAAGTTGACCCACCGTGTGGTGTGCGAGTTAGTAGAATAGACCACCCTCTTTTTTGCCTCGGTGTCGTAAAATACGTAGTCAAATCATGTGACAAAATATTTATAACATGTTATGCCGACCCCACATAAAGTGGGATAAGGGCAGGAGAATGATGATGTTATTTTAACAGACGTGATTACCAAAAAATAGTAGCTGTATTTCTGTAAAACATCATATTGAAAAAAGAAGCCGTTAAAGTACGTTAGATGAATTTGTTTACTTAATATTGTGAAAGCTCCTTGCAATATGCATCTTTTGTTACGGCAACGCAATTGTAAGACATGGTATTAGTTCACTAAGAAAACACATATTTCTTTCTATTGTTTGTTTAAACCACAATAGGCAACTGAAACCTTTGGTTAGAAAAGAAACAAAGGAGATACAAATTTATAATGCAGCTAGGAAATTAATCAAGTCGCACCGGCCCCTTTAAGCACAGGTCCGAAATAAAATGAACAAAACAAAGCATCTTTGATAACATGCATTTTCTTCATTTGTAGCTTAAAAATATATTTTCGTATTTCCACAAACGATTGGTTATTTTAAAAATCTTATTAATAAAGTTGTTATCATCATCATCCTCCTGCCCTTATCCCACCCTAAGTGAGGTCGGCACAACATGTTATAAACATGCTGTCACATTTGGCTGCGTTTTTACGACCGGCCGCCTGCCTGACGTCAACTTACCTTAGTCGTATTTTACGACACCTCGGTAAGAAAGAGGGTGGTCTATTCTACTATACCGGATATTACACGGTGGGTCAACTTACCTTACTCGCCTTTTACAACACCTCGGTAAGAAATGAGGTTGGTCAATTATACTCAGCCGGATACCACACGGTGAGTCGACTTACCTTAGTCGCCTTTTACGACACCTCAGTAAGAGTTGAGGGTGGTACTATTCTATTCAGCCGGATACCACACGGCGTAAATAAATTTGTTAACACACAAAAGATTTTAATTGCAACTAATCAATTTTAGGTCGTTTTATCGTAGTAATATAATCCAAGTTTCTCTCTTTTCACGAGAAGATATTGTGATAATTTGTTAAAGGATTAATGTTCGAGCCCGTTTATGAGAGCTCGGTGCCATATTCGTTTGTTGCTTCGTATTTCGTATCAACAATACGGCGCTACTATCTGTCAAGCTTAACTGGTGACAAAACGAGCGAGTAAAGAATAAATTATCCCTCATTCATAAAGATTGTGTGTCATAATAATGTCTTGGTACCTGTAAACTGTGTTGCCAGTACCTTCTAACGAGATTCTGTTTACAAATTAAATAATACAAGCTTTTCCCCGCAACTTCGTTTGCCTGGTAGATTGATGATAGATGACTCTTTTCAATGTCATCCTATTCCTGTAGAATTAACAGGATTTCTATAGCCTATATGTTATATCGGCGTATAAGCAATAAATGTGCCAAATTTCATCGATACTGGCTTAGCGGATTCAGCGTGAAAAAATATAGCAAACATACATCCATACTCGCAAACTTTTGCATTTATAATATTTATAGGATAGGATTATATTCCTATATATAGACATTTTTATAATAGAACTATTAAAATGAGCGCCTAATTTTTAAATTATTATTATTTTCTATTTCTCTATTAAGAAAACCCTTAACAACAAAAGCAACCAAAATCACAGATTTATGATAACTAACTCCATTCGAAAAAAAATAATGAAACAACAACAAATTCTGGACAACAAAAAATATAAATAGCAAGTTTCCGATTTTACACTCGAGTATTCAACTTTTAAATAATTAATTCTAAATCATCGAATTTCAGGTAAAGGACAAGCTAATTTATTGTATTTCTGTAGTAGTCGTATGTATGTAGGTAGTTTTAGTAAGGAATAGCTTTACAGATTTTTGAAGCTTTACTCATCTTTCGATTGAATTTGACTGAATCAGATCAAATCTTTTAGATTTAGCTTCGGTGTACATATTTCACATAAAATCAAATTTAAAGCAAGGCAATTTTCACCTATTTATTTGCAGTCTATTTATGAGGGTTGGATTGAACCCTTATTTGAAACTTTGTTGAAGTAAACTAAATTTCAAACGAAAATCGACCTTTACCGTCCTCTGTCAACCTTATTAAGTTTAGAACTCATAGATTGAATGTCACTTTGATCTATACAAAACAATGAACTCCCGAATTCGATATACGCCAGTTTATATCACAGAGAAGATTAACAGATATCTTTCACGTAGTTAATAATATTTGCCTATAGTATTGCATTTATAACAACTATAATATAATTTAAGAATATATTTTTTCTATATTCTGTATGTAAAGGCTGAATGATGGCTTAAGGGAGTAGTAGACCATTTAAGTTTTACTCTAACGGCCAAAGATGCCTTTCGGTCAAAGACAAAACAAAAGACGGAAAAAGACAGTGTACACAAATAGTTTTTAATTAAAGATATAACAAATAAATTTAGCGTCAAGATGACAGTGCGAGTCATAACATGAAAATAATTTCCTTTTAACAGCATCAACACTAGCAATCTACGTAATAGAACATTGCATCGCTCAAAGGATTCATATCTTTCATTCATTGCCATGCTGCCATAGAATCATATCTCTATTCAAATTCAAAGCCTTTTGAATGGTTCAAGGTCCTTATCATACCAAACTATTTCGTTTCTATATTATATATCTCTTACTTTCAAAGAACCGACCACTCATCCGAAAAAATAATGTTAATAGACTCCAGTGGATGGAAAGACAACCTCATAAAGGTCATAAAGAGCTGCTGGACTCAAGACAAACAAGATAGTGTAGAGTAGAACTCCTTCTAAGATACCAATTTTAATCAATGGACTTGTAATAATTATAAACAAGAAACAACGATGTATCCATATTTGTATATACAAATTTATCGTTAAGTGCCGGTTATTTCATTTCTCACCTTGAAAAAAAATACAATTCGAATATCGATTGCAAATACTCAGGAGACTGGAAATGCAGTCACAGCATTGTTAATATTTTATCAAAGCGTTCAATTTCCCTGCAGATCAGCTAGATGTAATAAACTACAATTGCATTTTCTTTTCTATAGCTGAGAGATTTTTTGTATACCTTCAAACATTAATAATATATTTTTATTGGAGTTTAATGCAACTGAAATATCCTTGTATATATATTGTAAAGAACTACGCTTGAAGTATCTCCGCAAAATAAGCAAACTAAATAAATAAGAAAAATAGGGAATTGCAGAAAAACTAGATTTAACCACATAGGTCAAATAACAAGGCTTGAGGCGACGTGCGGGAAACAAAGCAATTGCAATTCTGATGTCTATATCTGAAGTATGGCACATGAAGTATAACAAACGACGATATTTCTCCTTTATACTTATTCAATAAATAAAAAGCAGTTTTACCAAAGTCAACTCATTTACTCTTTCGGAACAACTCAATGACACATAAATATGACAGCCACAATGCTTTTTCATATTAATGACCAACTCTATGAAGGAGGTTGTATCAAAAACATTTTGTAACACTAATAATTGTTGTGGTGAAAAGAATTGTTAAAACATTTATTGCAACAATAACAACAATATATTAATGTTATACACAATAATTAAAAAATCAATAAGTTCCTTCTATTATAAATTATCTTTATCAACCAAATTAATTTCTTATTACTATTCCGTACTAGTGTTCTGTAGTACTATTAATAATATTATCTTTCATAGAGCAAACAACTGGAGTGAATAGACGTTAGGCCAGGTATATAATATAGTGTCATGAGTGCCTCCAGCGGCACATTATGGTTTTCTAGAGCATGCGTGAGGGCCTCGTAAAATATAACAAGATTGGCATAATGTAAACGGGTCAACGATTATGTGTACCTTACGTGGGTTGTTTGCCTTCCAAATTACACAGTCTTTGACTTAGTGGTTATCATGAGAGCTTTACTGTACTGTATAACCTCATAATAATCTCAAGTTAAATGAACCTTCAATTAACTGAAATAAATTTTTTTCATGTTTATTATGAACCAGCTGAGTCCCGCGGAACTACTCGCGGCGTATAGCTAGTTAAAAAGCATGAAAGTAATCTCGATATGTAGATTATATTCGAGGGTTTGCAACCGCTGGTTGCTGGGTTTGCTAATGTTCCGCTAAGCTTTCATAATTTTTGCTTTCTTCACCTAACAATAATTAATATTAGTAAGTAAAAAAGTAAGTAATAATTAACATTACAAAAGAAGAATTATCGAAATTTTCCTATCCGTTCATGCGTTACAAGGGAAATAGAGATTGATTTTTATAATTATCGTCCTGCCCTCATCCCACTCTACGTGGGGTCTACACAACATATTACAAACATTTTGTGACATGATTCGGCTACCAATTTTACGATCGGCCGCCTGCCTGACATCAACTTACTTTAGATAGAGATTGATTTTTATATATGTTACAAAATAATCGTTTGAAATATTTATGCAACAGATTAATGAGACTTTTGGTATGAGATTGTAATTAAAGGTTTGGGTAATTGGTCCAAGCAAGTAAAGCGGAGAGAAGTTATCAGTTTTTGTATCTTCATTACGTGTTGCTAGTGTATCTGCTAGGCTAGTAACATAAACAGCTATTGACAATCGGCTAAGACATTATTTCATTTAAGTTGTCCGGAAGAGGATTTTCATGTCCTTTTTTTATAAATTAGATTTTTATTATATGATGTGATTGTGTGTGATTCGACAAAAATCATGACGTTAGCCTTTTTTTTAGTAAAAAATGGATAAATTAAAACTACGTCATCGTGGGTTACATTAAATCAAAACTACGTCAAAATTGGTTCATGCGTTACTTGCTTTTTCCTTTATAGATCTTAACGCTCTGACTAGGTTGAGACGGCTTATACATATTTTAAAAATACACGTATACTTAGCATTTTCAAACTTTTCTTTATTTTATTTTTTAGTCTACAAAAAACAAAAAAGTCAAAAATCAAAAAATAAAAGGTATAGAAAAATAAAAGAATTATCCTTGTAAATCTTACCTTAATAACACAATATCCCTGACTTACTAAATATATTGCTACGTTAATTCTTTGTCTTATACACTTACGAACATAGTTAACTTGTTACAATAACAAATTTAGCTCCATCGATCCGAATAAGTTCTCTCATTATTCTTCCTTATCAGAGTACATATGAAGATGAAAGCACAGGGTTAATCTCATAGATGACATTTTTATGTCTCCAGAATAGGGAAATAACGAACTCGTAAATGGAAGTCAAGCGATAAACAAACTGTAGCCGGGAGATAAGGAGTCTGCCAAGTAATACGACTGAGAAAATCTTGCACAAATCTATGAGAGCATATAAGTTATTATGCAGCTCTGAAGCTATTCTCCCCAGAGGAAACCATATGTTTACTATACTGTTTTTCTTTGCAATTATATCATTGTTTGTAATTATAACTCTTACTTAACCATATATGAATGTAGCCGTGTGGTATCCGGCTAAGTAGAATAGTACCACCCTTATTTCTTACCGAGGTATCGTAAAAGGCGACTAAGTTAAGTTGACCCGCCGTGTGGTATCCGGCTGAGTAGAATAGACCACCCTCATTTCTTACCGAGGTGTCGTAAAAGGCGACTTAGGTAAGTTGACCCACCGTGTGGCATCCGGTTTAGTAGAATAGACCACCTTCTTTCTTACCGAGGTTTCGTAAAATACAACTTAAGGAAGTTGACGACAGGCAGGCAGCCGGTCGTAAAAACATAGCCTAACCATGTGACATTATGTTTACAAAATGTTGTGCCGACCCCACTTAGAGTGGGATAAGTGCAGGAGGATAATCATTTCATTATAAATGTAGAATAACAACATTCTTCAGATTAACAAACGCTTCCTGAAATATCAACCACGTTTGCTATGTCCATAAAGTAAACGTTAAATTATACGCGAGTTTGAACTGGAATTTTAATAGGCTTGACAGTAAACAGAATGTATGGAGCGTAAAATGCCGGTAGACGACTCAAAGGAACTTTGTCACGAGGCTACGTTTTGAAGGAAATGACGACGAGACTGAGGAGAATGTGATTACGACATACATGTACCTGTGCCTTTTGGAGCAAATAATTACAGAGAAAGCATATGCTAAAACAAAATAAATGCAAAATATATCCGTTAGACTGATTAAGGGACTATAATTTATAGAAGGAGGGATTATAATTTATAGTATTAGGCGTTACTTTGCGGAGTAATACAAAAGTAATAATAAAATTATTATGCTATAATCCGCAATGAAGTAAAATTGAAAATATATATAATGCTAAACGTAGAGTGGACAATCCTTTTTCATACCTGATACATGCAGGATTCATAAAAACACATGCACAAACCTCCACCACCGCCACCACAATACACAAGCACTACATACGTTCACTATCACAAACTCAACAGTCGTTTCGCCCCACAACCGAAGCATCATCAGATAGACTCCACGACCAAAATCGCAAAGCTTTGCGAATTTTAATATTATTTTAATTTTATTATTACTTTTGTACCTAAATGGAACAAATATAAAAGAAATTTCTGAGCAACTTGACAGATTTCTAAACGATTATTACCGTTATACTGTAGTTATTAAATACCTCTTACTACTTACATTAAAAGCATTTACAAATACAATAATTTGTATATTATAACAACCACGATGTTTTTGCTTTATACTAATTCAATAAATAAAAAGCAAGTTCCTCAAAAGTGAACCCATTTATACTCTTTCAACAACTCAATCATAGATAATAAACTATATAGAATATAACTCAATGACACATATAATGACGGCCACAATGTTTTTCATATAATTGACTAACTATGTGAAAGAGGTTGTATTTGAAACGTGTTGTAACAATATAATCTGAAAAAAATCGATCTATTGTATGCTATCTATATTATTCGTGTATTTATTATTAGTAATTATCTAGTTCATAACCAAAACCTTAATCACCGTTATAGGAAAAATCTCAAAGATTCAGTAATACACTCTGTAGTAGGAAATATTATTTTAGGTATATCAGAATTATTCAGAATTTTGGGCAAACCATGAAAAAACGTAAGTTAAGCACAATCTTTTGATTGTTTAACTTAAAAATTAACTACTCGAAATATAAGCTAATATATTGTAAACTATTTCTATTTGTAATGTTATAAACACGTAGAAAACTTATAGTATATTTTTCTTGAAATTGAGTAAATATGTAATATGGTATTTGTCCAATTTTAGTTATTTTTATTTCAATATAGTTCTCAAGAAGCAATTTGGTCATAACAATTTAGTCGGCAATTCTATTATCCACAAGACAATAACAATGTTCCGTCGATAAGAGGTCGTCATCAAGTTGTCTGTTCGTAAAATAAATCGTTTTGAAGACATTTTATTTTTGTACAGAAGATATTTTGAATAAAATCATAACCATATCTACAACTTTTGTTTGTTAAAATGTGTGTATAATGAATAGTAGTATATTTTTAACAGTTTTGTGATATTTAAAATGTAAAAGTCCAAATTTATAAAGAGAAAATAAAGTATTTAAAATAATATATTGTAAAAAAATTTAGAATATGAGATATATTTTCGGCATCGGTCGTATTCGTATATTACACTATAGGAGAAAGCCACAACTTTTGGCAATTTAGACACATAGAGATCATTTTACGATAGGTCTTTATATGGTTATTTTTATTTTTTTTAATTTGTTAATTTATTATCTTCTAATCTAAAATATGAGTACCTGGGTGATCAAGCTTAGTCGGTATTTTTTTTATATAAAAAATGCAACTTCAAAATTGGTGATATCTGGCACTCGCTACCGGGTATTTTCACTTCTTTAGTCCGCCCTTTCTAGCTTCTTTTGAGCTATTACATACAACTTTATAATTGTATGTAATAACAATTTACGTTTTTATTCTATTTATATTTTAGTAGTTTTTCAATATCTGAAAACAGGAATAAAAAGACATATCTTTAAATAAAACCTAGCTAGATCAATTAAACGCCCTTGAAACCCCCTGCATACAAATTTCATGAAAATCGTTCGAGCCGTTTCATAAATTCAGATTCTATCGAAATATATACAAGATTAACTCATTCAAAGATTAAAGATAATCAAAGACCAAAATGTATTTTATTTAATTAGTCCTACCTTAGAGTGGGGTAGGGGTAGAGAGATGATGATATTTAATACTATTCTGAAATTTCACTACCTACAATAGTTATAAATTCAATTTGTTCTTAGAGTTCCGGCTACGACTACACATTATTGCTGCATAACTTTTCCAATTTAACTTTGTATTAATAAAACGATAAAGAATCGTTTACAACTTCGATAACTGCAACAACTTATTTTATTTATAGAATCCGAACTGCCTTCACGTTAGGCGAAACAATTTATTATTTCAATATGCGATAGAATAATGATTTTTTTTTGTTTATCTGGAGAATATTTTTATCAATTCACGGTTAAAGTAGTTCAATATCAAACTTCACCATCCTGCTACCTATATCCCATTATAAGAGGGGTCGGCACAACATAGTATAAACATGTCACATGATTTAGCTACGTATTTTACGACCGGTCGCCTGCCTGATGTCAACTTACCTTAATCGTATTTTACGACACCTCGGTACAAAAGAGGGTGGACTATTCTACTCAACCGGTTAACACACGGTGGGTCAATCTACCTCGGTAAGAAATTAGGGTGGTCTATTCTTCTCAGCCGGATACCACACGGCTAACTTAACTAACGGCTTTTTAATTTCTACGCGTCATAAATGTTTTAATACTTTTTAATTTCTACGCGTCATAATTGTTTTTATTTCTACGCGTCATAATTGTTTTAATACCTTTTAATTTCTACGCGTCATAATTGTTTTCAATTATTAGTTCCAGCCAGTCATTTGATGTGTAGTATCCGGCTGAATAGAATAGACTACTCTCTTTTTTTATACGACTAAGATAAGTTGACGTCAGGCAAGCGGTCGTTCGTAAAATACGTAGCTAAATCATGCGGCAACGTGTTTATAACATGTTGTGCCGCACTTAGAGTGGGATAAGGACAGGAGGATGTGGATGACAATATATTAAATTGAGTTATGTTTATCTTCATATCTATATGAATTTAACAAGTTTTGTGTTCAATACTTTAAAACACGATAAATAAAAATTAGGCTTATTGTTCATTTAGGTTATAAAATGAAACAAAAGTTATGCTAGCGTTCATTACAAACGTTAGAACAAAAATTGAAACATTAATTAACATTTAATTTATCCTATATAGTGTATTTATTATGTATGAATTTAAAAGTGATTGTAAAAGCCAACTTGAATAAAGAATTATTTGAAATTGAAAAAAGAATTTTCTGATTGCTTAAAAAGTTAAGGGTTCCCACGAACGACTTAGTCTTGATTCGGTTTGAATATTCTGTAATAAATGCGTTATATAACCCGATAGTGTTAATGCTGTAAACCATACCGATGCCTCTAGCAGACACGAAGATGGATATCGAGGAACTCGATTGTAAAATATTATTTATTCAATAGGATGCACGTATTAAGCGCGATGAACAGGAATCGAGTTGTTCGGAAATTGGAAATGATATTACGAATTTAATCTCGTAGAAGTGTTTGCAGGAATCGCTTTACATCTGAGATCGATCTGAGTGGTTATTATATAGAAACTAGATGTAATAAAAATGCAATCGCTATGAGAATTTCAACATATTTTATGTTATTCATTATTAACAGACGTGTAATAATTTAATAAGAAAATTTATTTATTAAAGAAATTAAAAACTTATTGAAATAATGTTTTCGAAGCTTCTTTTGGACTAGATACCTGATGTATTACAATTTGTTGCCTACAAACTATGTCGCAGAATCACATTGCAACAACGTGCAATAAGTTTTCCAATCTAGCTTTAATACGCAAAGAATTTTCCACTTAATATATACCTACGCATAAAAGCAAAATATCTTTCTGCACTTCTTCACTTTTTCACTGCAATTCTTAATCTAAAACGCAAAATATACAAAGCATAGATATTTTCATACAAATATGCAATTTGATAAGAATTTATTTAATAAAACTGATAGGTAAGATTTCGATATCAAGTTCCATAATTTATGCAATTTTTTGCATGTAACTAATTAGGTCAATTCTTTCATTATCCAAATGCTTTTTATCATTTTCTTCTTCCATTTTTTTTGGTACATCGGATTTCAAAGCAACAGTCTCTTAAAAACATACCCGATGTCCACTCCAAACTGCGGATCTAATTGCGTTAAATTTGGTTAAATCTGCGATGTATAAGTTGAATAGATTATTTTTTATGGAGCCCTTTTGAGTTTCACTTTCTTTTTTGTAAATCAAAATAAGTTTACTGGCCACATTTAAGCATTACAAAATTAAAAAGTATATAATACATTTTATGATAGACTAGTGGCCCGCTCGGGCTTCGCACGGGTATAAAATATATATCCTATATATAAAATATATAGCCTATATATTTTATTTTTACAATTAGGTAATTACAGAATGTCTTAATGTGCAACATTCACAGCTTTCTTGTCATTACGCAATACACACATGTTGTTTTTAGATGTTACTCTTGAAAGAGCGACATATAGTTGACCATGTGAAAAACAAACCCAGATCGCAGCTAAATTCAAAGCGCTATAGGACGAAGCGCGCAATCGCTAAAGCCCTGCATTTTAAATCTGTAATATCTTCGTAAATGTTCATTTAAATTACATGCTGTAACGGCCATATTGATCTATATTAAATCAACAATGTATTTAAGGTATTTAATTGGATAAGGATTAATGCTGTATTGTTTAAAATTACTTCGAAAATAAGGCAAAAAAAAAATTCGTAAAAAGAAAATGTCAAAAAAATGCTATTGTGGGTTATCTATAAGAGATTTACCATCGCGGAGTTGTCTGTAGACCTTTTCAATGTGCACAAATACTTGGAACATTACTTTGATAAATATCGTAGGGTTCAGCCTGCGTTTGCAATGTAAGCGGAAAAAAATGTAATTAATTACTATATCACATTAGAAACCTCAAAAATTATAGTATTTCTCTACTCCATATTGAATGTTATTATACATATAAACCTTAGTCTTCTATCACTCTATCTATTAAAAAAATCGCATCAAAATCTGTTGCGTAGTTTTAAAGATTAAAGCATACATAGGGATATAGGGACAGACAGAGAAAGCGACTTATTTTATACTATTTAGTGAAGATTAGTTATTATTTTGATAATTGTCAAATTTTTTACCATACTTAAACAAAGACAAAATTAAATATAGCTGTCATTTATGTTTTGTTATTCACTGTCATAGTCGTTTTTGTTATACCACCTTTTATAGTGACTTGACGGGATGAAATAAATGCGGTCGAATGGGATAAAAAGTCAAAGCAAATATAGATTATTATTATTATGAAGTCCTTGATTTTCAAAAATTTAACTTATTACTATTCCGACATTTGCATAACAATAAAGACGAACTATGCCGATATACCATCGAGTCTATCATCGTAATTTTTCCGGGACAGTAGATCTATATGAATTTGTACTCCTTTGTTCATAGTTTACATTTTTCCGTCAAAATCTGTTGTTCGCAGAACAAAGATCAACGCTGGCATTGTTTTTATGCAAAGTTATTTTTAATTTCGTACCAGAGTAACGAATGCATCAATATTGTGTTTATATATTACTGGAATTTCTTTCATAAAGTCGATTTTAAGCTTGTTTTAACAACCTCAATTGGAGTTGGTAATAAAAGTTTCAGGGTGAATGCATAACAAAACGTTTTTGTTTCATATTTTAATGTAAATTTTAACGTAAGTACGTTAGTAATAAGTTGTTAGTATAGATTAAATTGTATATATATCAAATCGATATTGAATAGTTGTTATCCTATCTTATATGTTATTTTGAATAGTTGTTTGTGACGTTACAGAGTAAATTTGTCGACAGCAATCATAGTTATATACTAGAGCTGGTACACCACTCAAAATGTGCCATAATATTACAATAAATAGAAAGCAAATGAGAGTGATCTATGCGTCTCTTTTTTTAAATGTGATTAGACGAAAATGAAGTATACGATTTTCATATTCCCTTTCATTTGTACATTGTGTCGCTATCTCTTACAGGCTTGCCTAGGGTTCCCCTGTTCTTAATATTAATAACTACATATATGAAAACACTACTGATTTCACTGAGATTATTACCAGCCTCTGAAATGATTTCTTTTCGACACATCAAATTCTTTTAAAGTTATACTTAAATATGCTTGGTGTAACTTTCACTATAAAAAAAGTTTTATACTTACGAATTAATACATACTAAATTATTTAAAAAAACGGAGACATGGTTTTGTCACGAAATAAACCTATATACCGTGCTATAAAACCATCTAAAAATCAATTCTTTAATGTTACCTCGAGTTTGTTATTCTACCTAAGTTCAAATACGAAAGCTGAGTAAAGCTAACTTGATTCATGTAATTATTAATGCCACCAATTTTCGTCATTTCTTCTATAATGGCGGGCTGGAAGGGCAAAGTAATTTTGTCAGGAGCCTACAGAAATTTGAAAAAGGAAAATTACACAATTTGCTAATAGCTATGGTACGACTAATTTTCCTGGCGCATTTTAATATTAGACAGAGTAATTTCGTCGTGTTTATATACAGAACGTCTTAAGTATTACAATTATTTTTGAAATTATAATTTTTTTTATTTTATTTGACAAGCCAACAAACATTTATGCATTAAGGTAATTAAACATAAAATAAACACTTATACAATAAGACACATAGCATAAATAGCATTAGAAATAATCAAAATAGAACCTTGTATCTAAATAAAATTAAAACTACAAATACTTTACAGTTAACTTTTTTAATATTAAATAACCCTCAAAGTAAGTAAGTAAAAAGTAGAAAAAAGCCGACTAAGGTAAAATGACCCACCGTCGTAGTATCCGGTTTAGTAGAATTGACCACCCCTCTTTCTTATCGAGATGTTGTAAAATACGACTAAGCTAAATTGACGTTAGGCAGGCGGCCGGTCGAAAATACGTAGCCAAATCATATAACAACATATTTATAACATGTTTTTTTTTAAACAGGAAAAATCCCCTTATGGGTACCGCCGCTCGACGGGGACAGGCGACGGTTATGTCGGATTCGCACCGACTAAAATAACCTGTGTGCTCGACTACGCTGCTTGGTGGCGGGGATAGGGTTATGAAGACATGACCTATTAAGACATTGCCCCCCATCCCCGCCAGCAGCAACTCTGTAGCTTGAACGCCTCGGAGACCTAACTCCAGCGAGTATCCGATAAACCCCATTCGGATCGCTCGAAGTTCCCCGTTAGGGCGGCATACGACGGACTTCGGCGAGTCGCCTGCGCCCTGCTTGCCTGTGGTGGATAGGACCCAAGGACTCGGCTTCCCGGATCCGCCCCGCCGCCTCCTTCCGCGAGATAACATCCTCGCAGAAGGAGGCCATCGCTGCCCACGATCGCTCCCTGTCCACCATGGCGCGAACCACAGTGGGCAGGGAAAGATCGTGCCCCACCTGTGCCACGAGTTCCACTCGCTGAACCACCCAAGCTGGACAGTCTGCGAGCGTGTGCAGCGCCGTGTTCAAGTCGGCCCCGCACTCGTGGCACTCACCAGTCGCTTCGCGCTGGGCCACCTTCCACAGATACCACCCGAAACAACATAACATGTTGTGCCGACCCCACTTAGAGTGGGATGAGGACAGGATGATGATAATGTATTCATATGCTAATATCAGATTAAATACTATTTCTAAGTTATTTTCCATATTTTCCCTAAGTTTGTTAGACTTCATATTTTCCAATTTTTTTTTCTTCTAATTTTAGTTGTAATAGTTATTGTACGTTTGTTACCTTTTAAGCACGCTGTGACTACCTTTAATTAAATTTATATGTTATTAGCAACTCTAGGAAATATAACCATGTAAATTTAGTTACACATGTAATTCTGTTGGTAATTCTATGGAATAAATAAAAACATTAATAAAATGTGTAATACCGTTCCTTTACACAATCTCTTACTACATTAGCAAGACTTTTACTGTCAAAGCCATTTTTTCGCATTACTTAAGAAGGAATCCGAGCAACGTGTCGGAAAAAGTAACACTTTTAGAGAAAGTGACAGTAAGCCTTTCTGTGCAACGTACATATTGATAAAGTTTTTTCCACGAAAACTAATAGTGTTTATCGCTCCCGTATTTTTTCCTTTACTACCACGAAACATGCTCTTAAATTCTTTCCAAACTTGGCACAATGTATTTAATTTATATATAGAAACCGGTTATACTCACGTCTTATTCTATCCGGCAAAGAGTTACGTCGCGATAACTCCGTATAAATAGCTTATGAGTAAGTGGCCCGGATATACTCAATACTTGTCGGGCTAACCTGATAGAATAATACTTGAGTATAGCCGCTTTCTATATATAAACTATGAACACTATTCACTTGCAATTTAATTTATTACGTTTGCAATATTATCATTGTGAACATCAAAATGTCACTTTAAACTTTTCTAGAATTGACGATAGCAGATAAATAAAAACGGATTACTCCAATTTTGTTTTCATTAAAATTTACAATTGGAATTTAATTAAATATCAAGCTAATTATATAAATATTATGCTCGTATTATAGACCAGTCCCTAGAATCGCTTTATTCTTTGTAAAAAAAGAACAAAGCAGCCTTTACACCTAAAATAGAATAAGTAAAATTAAAAAGGCTTTAAAAAAAGCTTTTAACAAAACTAATGTCCCTACTGTTAGCCGTTGACGAGTTCCTTCATTTGGAGCCAATCCTGGCAGTAACATCAGGTCATGCTTTTCACAAGCATATGGATTGTCATCGAGACTGGAGCAGTATGTTAAATTTCAGCTCAATGGAACACCGGGAAGTGGGTCAGATTTAACTTGCAAGATTCCACCTTCACATACATACATTGCAAGTTGAATAAAAGCTTTTAAAAATAGCTGTAAATCTAAGAAATTTTTAATATTTAAATGAGTTAATCTTGTATATATATTTTTTCAGGATTTTGAAAACGGCAAAAACTATTTTCATGAAATACAGCATGTTCAGAGTTTGGGAGTGGGAGGGGGAATCGATTTACATAGCTAGGTTTTATTCAAAATATGTTGTTTTATCCCTGTTTTAGAGCATTGAAAAAAAATGCCATAGTTTTATGTCAAAGCAAAGGATAATCACGCCGTCAATTGAAAAGTCATAATAGCTCAATTGGGTGAAGGGTGGTCTCGAATTCAGAAAACTAGAATCGATCCCAGATAAAATATATTTTTATTTTCTTTTGTAATTTTGAAATATATTTAAAATAAATTACTACGGACACTCAGCTACTTAAATTACTATATGGTAATGTTTTTAAACATAAAAGCAAAATTAAGCACATATTCAGTACATGTGTACTTAGTAACGATAATTTTGCCTTCCTCGTGAGAATATTTACGCCTATGAGTTGTTATGGTTAGCGGTCTAATAGGAAATATATTTGCATGAAATTGTTTTATATGGAATCGGACGCATCGGGCTCATGAATAAAATTATGTAGCTCGTGAAAATATTCCGCGTTACCCGTCGTCGGCCGGGTCGGCTATTGCTCTGTGGGGTGTAGTTACTTTTATTTTAACTTCCACAACGATGTGAAAATATTTCTCAGCGAGTTTATTGCCAGCGAGAGAGTTTCTGCGGTCTATTCGAACGCTGAGTTTAGTATTCAGTTGCTGTATTAAAAGTATTTACTGAGAAGGTCCTTTTAAAGTACTGTAAGATTTGAAACGTTAAGGTGATTAGCGTAATACCGTTTTATGGACGTAGAGATTTTAAGTCTTTCTTTTTAAAAGAAATATTTTTTAATTATTAAACAACTATAGTGCCTTTTATATCAATATGATACAAAGTACAATTAAGTTTACATGTTAAGGCCGCATGTATAGATTTAACGCGTATTTGGTTACTTGGGAGGATGTAACAGACACAACACTAAAAGGTCTCTTTAAAAGTGTCTGTTAAAATTTTCAAATTCAAAATTTTCGATCGGGTTAAATATCCGTCCCTTGATAATTTGTAGAATCAGGCCTTTTTGGAGGTCCATAAAACAAAAAAAAAGCATCGTCGAGATATAAACTTCACGACAAAATCGCAAAGGAATTTATCATTCGTCGAATTCTACATTTACCAGATATAGGAACGGATAGTACACTGTACGTTTAGTATTGCATATATTATCGCAGATTATAGCAAAATAATACTTTCATTATTTTTGCTCTATCTCTTCGTTTAACAGACGAAACCAAATAAAAGAAGTATAGAACTACACAGTAATAAATTTAATTGTTCTACAAAATAAATGATTTTAACTTAACAAGACAACACAGTGTAATCAATACATATAATAAAATCGTAGAGGTGTTAAAATCTGTACATTTGATATTTTTACGAAAAAATTAGTGTAGTCGTCTCAAAACACGCTTCTAAACATGAAACAATAGTTTTTAAAATTTTTGTCTGTTTCTCTGTTTGTCTGTTTGTCTGTATGTCTGTGCGTTTGTTCCCGCTAATCTCAGAAACCGCTGATCCGATTTGAACGCGGTTTTCACTTATATGTAGAAGAAAGCCTCACTTAACATATAGGGTATAATTTATTTCAATCGGTCAGCAAATAAAAAAGATATGTCAATTTTAAGTTGAAAGGTCGTATACTGCGATACTAATATTTGCATTTTTTTCCGTTTTTCGCCGTTCCTGAAGCGATTTTCATACTGGATTACATATACTACCATATCTAAGAGTAGTACGAATATTTTTATGAGAACTAGGCCGGTCTGAAGCTTATTTTTTTTGAAGAATTTCATATTTTTTATTCCAGTTTTTTAGACACTGTGGGGTTGTTCCCGCTAATCTCAGAAACCGCTGATTCGATTTGAAAACTGTTTTCACTTATATGTAGCAGAATGCCTCACTCAACATATAGGGTATAATTTATTTCAATCGGTCAGCAAATAAAAAAGATATGTCAATTTAAAGTTGAAAGGTCGAATACCATGATACTGGTACTTGAATTTCTTTCCGTTTCTCGCCGTTCCTGAAGCGATTAGCGACTGGATTACATATACTACCATATCTAAGAGTAGTACAAATATTTTTATGAGAACTAGGCCTGTCTGGAGCTGATTTTTTTTTGAAAAATTTCATATTTTTATTTGAGTTTTTTAGGCATAACAATAGTGTAACTTTCACTTTTCGATAGTCATTATTCATGCACGGGCTACCAAAACTGAATGGTGAGTCACACTAACAGGTAGGATGCAAAAGTAAATATTTCGTCTTTCCAAGTTGTTTGAAACTTTTTATTCATTGAAGGCATTTATTTGAAATTTTAAATGAAAAAGTAATATTATATGAAGTAACGTACAATTAAAAAAAAAAATTATTATTATTTATGTAAGTAACGAATGGGAGAGAGTAACATATCTCCCATTCTAGGCAAAGCCCTCTCTCTCCCTTAAGAAGGCGACCTATCTACCATGCTACTCCAATGCGAATTGGCAGGTTCAACATATTCCAGAAAATATATAGGGATATGTATCCGCCGTGTGGTATCCGGCAGAATAGAATAGTACCACCCTCTTTTCTTACCGAGGTGTCGTAAAAGGCGACTAACGTAAGTCCACCCGCCGTGTGGAATCCGGCTGAGTAGAATAGACCACCCTCAAGTCTTACCGAGGTGTCGTAAAAGGCGACTAAGGTAAGTTGACTCACCGTGTGGTATCCGGTTAAGTTGAATAGACCACCCTCTTTCTTATCGAGGTGTCGTAAAATACGACTAAGATAAGTTGACGACAGGCAGGCGGCCGGTCGTAAAATACGTAGCTAAATCATGTGACTACATGTTTATAACATGTTGTGCCGACCAAACAAAACCGAAACATATAAAAACTTTATTAAAATAACTTTTTCGACGTAATGTAAACAGCTTAATATATAACCTATTTCTTTAATTTACAGGATATAAAGAGAAAAACCTACCTCGGCATATAGCCATTAATTGTGCTAAATTTCATCAATATTGTTTCATCGGATTGACCATGAAAACATAACAGTCAGACTTTGACATTGATAATATTAGTTATTTATTTATTTTAGTAAATAACCCATCATCATCCTCCTGCCCTAATCCCACTCTAAGTGGGGTCGACACGACATGTTATAAACATGTTGTCATATGATTTGGCTACGTATTTTACGACCGGCCGCCTGCCTGACGTCAACTTACCTTAGTCGTATTTTACGATTCCTCGGTAAGAAAGAGGGTGGTCTATTTTACTCAACCGGATACCACACGGTAGGTCAACTTACCTTAGTCGCCTTTTATGACACCTCGGTAAGAATCATTCCTTACCTAGGTGTCGTTACCAACCTCATGGTTGGTCTATTCTACTCAACCGGAAACCACACGGCGGATCGACTTACCTTAGTCACCCCTCGGCAAGAATTGAGAGTGGTACTATTCTATTCAGCCGGATACCACACGGAGTTTTAGTAAATAACCCATATGACTAATATTAATTATACATTTTGATAACTCAGTTAAATTTATCCAGTAAACAGAATCCAAAATATATAAAAACTTTCTTTAAATAACTATCTACGTAAGCCAAACTACTTGATATAGAACCTTTTTCAAATTACAGATTCAACTTGACTTTGATAAAAACAAAAATCGCGATTAAAAAAACTTTGATAGACTGATAATACTGGGGTTTTTCAATGTCATTCCATTCCTGTTGAATTAACAGGATTTCTACAGCCTAAATGTTACCCGTGTGGATAAGGAAGAATTGTGAAATTTTTTATTAATAATGGTTTATCGGATTCGCCGTGAAAACGTAACAAACAGACACACAGACATACTCATTTATAATATTAGTAACGATTAGGGGAGTATATAGAACCAGTAGAAACTTAGTAACAGTTATGGTCATTTTCTATAAATTTACAAAAAACCTTATTAACAAAAGTAATAATAAAATTATTTTGCTATAATCCGCGATGAAATTAAACTTTTAAATCTACTTTATAAATCACTCTTTCTGTTGAATAAAACCCGTAAATTAGTTGTTAAGTTCATTGTAAGCAGACAGACGCTGCGGGGACATTGTTTCATAATATGAAGTGTAAAATGTTTTAATGACGTTTCGGTCATATATGACCATGGCCTTATTAAATCATAATCAGGCATCATTCAAATTAACCCCAAGAATGATGGAGATATTTGCAGGGTTGACAGAGGGTACTTTTTATTCCGGGACTGAGGTTTCCGCGCACGAAGTCGCGGGCAAAAGCTAGTCATAAATATTACTCATATATATCTCGAATAGTCAAACTTGCGCTAACAAGGGATAATTATTTCCTTGTCTTGGCGAGCTCATATCGCACACGAGAGCTCAGCAAACCTCATGAACTGTGAACAAAGGACATTTGTACCTACTTGTACACAACTATGTACCCACTTGAAAATCAACTTTAGTTACTGAGATGCTGGTATTTATGCCAATATCGTATACCTAACAAAGGAAACGTTAAATTTAGTTTTGAGGACCTGAAAGAGAATGTTTCAAGACAATATCCATTTATATGCAGTGATAGTTTTCTTCACATATAAGAAGTCACATATAACTTAGAATTAGACATATATCCCAGCTATTTAGCGCAGAAACGCTGTCAGCAATCTTAGGACTTTCGCTTGGGCATGATTTGTATAGCAATAGCATTTTTTAAATTCGATCTAGCAAAGTTGACTGTTACCAAGAAAAAAATTTAAAGAGGTATCTTTTAAAATGTTCAAATATGATTATAAGTGTAGTATTATAAGTAATAAAAAGAAAAAATAACCAACTAGTATAATGAATAGTAAATTTCGTTATTTAAATAAGGAGTGAAGATAGATTTAGATTTTCCAATCACGATTCTACACTATTGCCAAGTATATTTGAAACACCTGTGCCCGTACTCTATGAAACTTTAAACACACCTCTAGTATCTTGAAAACTGTATTGCGAAATGTTATCTGAGTTAATAATTGGGCGATTAAGTAATCTTTAATATTACGACTATTATCAAGTACTAACAAAAAATATACCTAATCTAAAATTCAAAATGGATGCTGTGAGTTGTTATGGTAATTGCAAAAATTAAATTTGAAGAACATGTAAATGAAAGAAGGATTAGGATTACTACTATACTACTGAGTAAGAGTACTACACAGACCTATTATATCATAGTAGCCTCATATCATACTAATAAAAGTAAAAGAGTGTGTGTAAATTGTGGAAAGTAGTAAGAATCTATCAGAAATATGGGTGAGCCTCAAGGATGTATTTTAAGACCATTGTTGTTTCTAATATATACAAATGACTTGCCATATTCCATTACCAATCTCTCATTTATTGTTAACAGATCGTACTTTCTTGTTATTTAAGATTGAGATAATTGACTGGCTCGTTGGTGCAGTGGGTAGTGACCCTGCCTTCAGCTCCGCGGGTCGCGGGTTCGATTCCCGCCGAGGGCCAACATTTTCTATAAATGAATTTTTTGGTCTTTGAGCCTGGGTGTATATTTGTATTTAAGTATGTATTTAGCAGTTATATATGTATATATTCACCAGTTGTCTGTCACCCCTAACACAAGTATTAAGTTACTTACTTTGGGGACGGACGACCGTGTGTGTAAGTGTCAAAAAAAAAATTACAATATTTCAACTATTTCAATAGTGTTTTTTCTTCAAAGATGTGTACATACTTCAAAAAAGAGCTGTACTATTATAAGAAACTTTACTTTGTGTCAAATTTAAATGAACATATTTTTTACACTCGCTTTGAAATACTTATAACGTATGTGCTATGAAAGCTGTAAAATAATAATATATATGCATTATTTAATATATATGCATAAGTTCTAAAGCCATTTGTTCGGCACACTTTTCAGAATGAAATTTCACAAAATATTTTGTGGCCTTGCCTTATACAAATATCAAAAAAAGCACTTCAAACTACACTCATCAAGAAAATAGAAAAGCTACATAAATTATTGGGTACCTGAAATTTAATTTGACACGCATAGAATAAATAATATTGTACGCTGATTTAAAACAAAACAAAATATTTTTTGAAAAGAGCGACTGCCTGTTTTCTGCTAATTCTTTTGAATAAGATCACCTTTCCTAACAAATAGTAGCTTCATCTCAATGTGACATTTCAAAATTTATAATAAAAACCAATTGTACTAAAGTACATTTCAAATTTAATTTAAACTTCTAAAAAATTAGCAAATGTTGGGTCATAAAAAAATAAACTTCGTAATTCCAAAAATTATGTGTTAAAAAAGTAAATGTTTACGTTGATATAAAAAACGTTTTTGAGTTATTATTCTGATAGTTAATTAGATCAGATTTTTAAATAGAACAGCCTATTGTACAATATTTCCAGCCGTATAAAAATATTTTTCGATTGCCAACTCGACTTTCGCCTTGGGCTATATTTCCTTATAAATTATACAAATAACCGTTAACTTCGTTCGCCGCTTTCTGGCATGAAATGATTCGATCGCTTCTTGTACTCACTGGTAGTTGATGCATAATTTCTGAATGGTGCCGGGATTTAGCGCTGTGGGTCTATTAATAATAAACGAACTACTGCATTACAGTCTATACGACAAAAAACTTCAAAACTTGGCTTTTCAGCCTTTGACGACAATAAAGAACTTTTTTCATAAATTTACATTTTTAAATTATATATAGCGAGCTTATCAGAGGGCTCTAGTAAGAAAATTACTCGATATAATTTTCCAAGTTCCTCAGTCCTTAACAATCAATTGAGAAGTGTGTATTACCAGTGATGAGTAATAGAGGCCAAGAGCACAAGCTCAGTATCTAAGCAGACGATAAAGCATATTCATGTATTATATTCGTATCTACGAAATCATAATATGATTTCGTAGATACAATTCCGGAAGTGTTTATTTACTTTTAACCAAATTACTGCCACTTCTTATCGTGACGCTGATGGCCTCTCAAACTATCCACTCCACACTAGGCCCAAATCTAGATAGAAAATAGGAGCTCAAAATTGGTACATTTCTATTGGCCCAAGTCTACAAAAGATCATTTTAATGAAATTCCTTAAAGAGACAAATTATAAAGGAAAAAAAGTTTTTGGATGTTAATTTAGAAAATGAATGAATTAATTATGTGATAAGAAGTTTAAAATAAACAAAGAAAATCTTTAAAGTATTAAAGCAATAATTTAGTAATTTAGTGGTAGTAATTTTTTCAATATTTATTCTTAGTATATTATGATAATTAATGAGTCACGTTTTGGTTGTAAGCGATCTTTACACTGAAATGAAAAGAAAGGCAACCGCGGCAAAAGACAGTCTGCCGAACGTTTTATGAACTGACAAAATGTAAAATATAAATCCCAAGTCACGTTTTTCATTAGCTTTAGGTGATTACGTCGTAAAATATAATACACACAACAATTTTTAATATATGTCAAATACCTCTCCGTTTCCGTCCATAAAGCTATTGATAAGTTTTAAATGTCTATTATTTCGGTCTACTATCACGTAAAATAATTTACTGGAGCATTGATGACCAGTAATGTATGAAACATGTTCAAGTTATAAATGGCAGATATAGTCCAAAACTAGTCGTTTACAAAAGATAATAATAAAAAACTATGCCCATTAATAGACAAGACAAATAGAGCTTTACTGAAACTATTAATATTTATTACTTGCACATAGTTCTTAGAAAAAAATGAGCTTATTCGCTTCCAGTCTGAAAAATGGTTGTTCAGACTTAAGAAATACAATTCTATTTTAATTCATTAGCTATGCAGTGCTAGATGATGCAAACGATATCTGCAAACATTTTCTTTTCAGCACTCGATCATTACCTAGTTAGAGAATAACAATATCTAAATGAAGTTTGAATTTTAGGTCCGATAAGTGCTTGGCTAAGAGTAATTGCCTTATCGAATCAGTATATTATTGCATTACGACACGATGTAGAAATGTTGTTCAAAAGAGTATCAAAATTTAAATTATCATTTTTTTAATTTGTGCTTATTTAAAACACTAAAATAAATGTATATTTTACCACAGAATATTTCGGTTCCTTCAACAATATTGCAAATATTTCCCCAATTACAAACAGACTTCTAAAGCTATTTCAAACTAAACTCATTTTCCTAAAATCTGTTTACAGTTTACGTTAGCTTGCGAAATTCTCTCGCCCATTGTTGGAAGCGAAAACATTAGAGTACAATCTAGTAATCACATTATAACAAATGGAATGTCACCGCAGCGACCGAAAATCCAGACAATAACGTAATAAATACGATTAGAAATCCACTTAACTTAATTAAGAATATAATCGAAGCTAAATGATGTCAGCCAAAGTGATCGAAAGGAGGAAAACCTACCAAACCAATATTTTTTGAGTCTCTATTTACTACGACTCTTAAAGATGACTTAAAAATGAGATTTTATACCATTTGCTAATTGCAATCATTTTAATGTAGTTGACAAGCTCAGACTGAATGGAATTTAAAGGTTGTGCCTCATAAGACCTACGAGTACCATACTTTTACTGGATTAACATGTTATTTGGAAGACCTTTTTAATAGAAAATATTTTTAGTTGTAACTTGCTAATAATAGCTTATAGCTTTATTTACAAAATAATTTTGCTTTCAAAGGTAAACTTTATATATCTGATATTTTAAAATGAAATTAGTTAAAATCATTCGTTAATTAACAGAAATTTTCTTTATACATAATGTGATAACTGTCTATTTATAATTATTTTCTGGATTATGATGGATGTCAGAATAACATATGCCTTTTCAATAAATTTTCATGGTATCCAATCTTGTGCCATGACTCTTATGGGACACAGTCTTCGAATAGTTCTCTGTTTCAGATAAATGCACGGTAATATAAAAATAGTTGATTAAAAATTAATATATCTTATTAGTATAGAAAAATGAATATTTTTCTGGATGTCCTTTATGGACTTATAAACGGCTGGACCTATTTTAATTTAATTTTCAGAAAATCTTTTGAATGACGTATTGGATGATACTGTAATGTTTTCTGGCGATTGGAGCTTTTTTATAAGTGTTTTTAAAATTAAGCCCGGCGAAGCGGGCTGTACATACAAGTATATTTATAAAAGTAATTTGATTTACCAAAATGTATAGAGAAATGTAATGGTCTCGTTAAAGGAAGTTACGTAAACATTTTTTGTTATTACTACATTGAATCACTTCTTTTATAGTAAAAGGATAATATTATTTATAATAAAAAGGCTAAAATTATGTTTTATAACGTGAAAGCGGTTGGTAGAACGTATTTAATAAGTTTTTTATATCACGATAGCATATTGCGGGATTCTTAAAACATACAAGGGATCTTACAAACATAATAAGACTCATATTATAAAACTGGATAAATGTTGCACATAAAATCCGTTTTATTTTATAAACCTATTACAAGTCTTTCCCATATATTATAACTTTTAGTGCTTACTCACTTCTGAGAATATAATATAAATAACAAAGGATAAGAGGGACTTGTTACATTTTGACTGACTTATTTAATTGACTTATTTTTGTACAGGCAACAGTTATTTTGATATTATTTAGGCGATATCAAATCAAAAAAAAAATCAAAAGATTTAAAAAAATATCCAAAATGCACAACGTTAATATTCAAGTTTTTACTTCTGTTATAAACGCGGAGTGAAACCCGTTTTTTTTGCTTCCATTGCCGCACATAATTTTGAATTTTCCTCATTTAATGGTTATCAAAAATATTCCTCATAAACATAGCATTAATTATTTTGGCTGTAATCTGAGATTAAAATATAAGCTGTGCAATAAGACGATAAATTCCAGATAATTATTATTCCGAACATATATTGGTATTGCAGAAATTGCACAATTATAATAAATTGAATTCAATCCAGTCAGATCACTGAGCCGTTAAATTCGAATGAAACATTATGTTTGTATTCAGTAATACATTACCGCCTGGAATGGACAGCAACGGCGTTTATACTGACAACACATTCACATACACAAAGCAACATTTTCAACAGTTATGAATTTAAGTATCTTTAATATTTAAGTAAGTTGTATGTATGTATACATTATATTCCGAATCTCGGAAACGGCTTCAAAGATTTTCATGAAATTCGGCATGTAGGAGGTTTTGGGGGGGGAAACTCCCTTTCCCTGTTTTCGAGAAAATGATAAAATTTGCGTTGAATTTAAAAGACAATTTTCTCTGTCAAACGTAAAGTCGTGGTAGCTTATTTGGGGAACGGGCTGTTTAGACAGGTGGAAATACCTAGGTTCGAGCACCAGCGGCCCAACTATTTATCATTTTTTTTTCAATTTCCATATTTTTCCAATTTTTTTATCTTTAAAACAAATCACCGAGCCAGGCTCGGACACCCAGATACTTATAGCATAAACGTGAAATAAAAAATATCCGCTTTAACACCTCAGTTAACTGCCTCTTAAGGAGACAAGAGCGCTGGCTCTTTTTTCGCACAAAGAATCAGCTTAGCGATTCAATGCGGAAACGCTGCCAGAATTCTTGGGACTATTCCACGTGGGCATGATTTGTATAGTCCTAGCGTGTAAGTAATATAAAATAGATATAACATTGTTAACCTATTAAAAGTGGAAATTAAAATCTCATCATTCTCCTGCCCTTATCCCATTCTAAGTAAGTTCGGCACAGTATGTTATAAACATGTATGTTTACCACACGGCGGGTCAACTTACCTTAATCGCCTTTTACGACACCTCGGTAAGAAAAGAAGTTGGTCTATTCTACTCAGCAGGATACCATACGGCGGGTCAACTTACCTTAGTCGCCTTTTACGACACCTCGGTAAAAACTGATGGTGGTATATTCTAATCAGCCGGATCCTACACGGCTTTATTTGTTGTTAACTATTCTCCATTTAGGTACCCATCTTGCCAGTACCAAGTTTTATCATCAACGAAAGAGTAGTATTTTAACGCCGTGTGGTATCCGGCTAAATAGAATAGTACCACCCTCATTTCTTACCGAGGTGTCGTAAAAGGCGACTAAGGTAAGCCGACCCGCCGTGTGGTATCCGGCTGAGTAGAATAGACCACCCTGATTTCTTACCGAGGTGTCGTAAAAAGCGACTAAGGTAAGTTGACCCACCGTGTGGTATCCGGTTAAGTATAATAGATCACCTTCTTTCTTACCGAGGTGTCGTAAAATACGACAAAGGTAAGTTGATGTCAGGCAGGCGGCCGGTCGTAAAATACATAACCAAATCATGTGACAACATGTTTATAACTTGTTGTACCGACCCCACTTAGAGTGGGATAAGGGCAGGAAGATGATGAAAGAGTAGTCCTTTACCCAGCAGTAAAATAGATATAGGCGGCTACTTTAACTTTACTTATCTTACTAAACTATTTTCATAAAGATAAGAAATTTGGGAAAAATATAGGAACAACCTGTGTCAGTTGTCGGTGCCGGATGTAGGCCGTAAACTCCAAAGTAATCTCACCGCGCGATAACAGAGTTATTTGCCAGAATATTGCGGACGCTGACCATAAAGTGACAAATTAAGGTGCTCCCTGCTAGTGACACGTTCAGCGATAGTTTTGTGGAATTATAACTTCTATTCAAGTAGCCGTTTGCGATCCCTGAGTTTATACGAGTTACTTTTATTTCAGAAACAAAACCTGTTCAATTTAATCTAAAGCGCTAGTTCATCATTCATCTTTCAACATGTTATAAACATGTTATCACGTGATTTTGTAAAATACGTAAAATACGTAGATTTTACGACCGGCCGCCTGTCCGACGTCAACTTACCTTAGTCGTATTTTATGACACCTCGGCAAGAAAAGGATGGTGTACTCTATTCAGAGCTGTAGGTAGTATGTCATCTAGTAGACGTGTATTCAAATTCAAATAATTCTTTATTGAAATTGGCTTTTGCAATCACTTTTGAATCGTCAAATTACAATGAAGCTACGACTGGTTCTGGAAGGTACTCGAAAATCGAAAATCAAGACTTTCCAGCACAGATTTCCAAACTAATATGTGTGTGTGTGTGTGTGTGTGTTGTTTTTTCATTTATTTTTTTAAACATTTATTTATTAGGTTTATTTATCTACTTGCAATATCAACAAATAAAACTGTTTAAATTATAAAAATAATGTACTCGTAAAACAAATAAAAATATTACAATCTCTTTTGCACAGATAACCTTCATTTTCACGTCACAATGAACCAATAATGAATCAGGATAAAACTGATTACAAGGTTTATATTAAATTTTAATCCCCGAGTAACCATAAATCATAGGATTTCATTATTAAATCTTCCATTTTAGTAATAAACACTGATTTATGTACCGTCGGCGTCACAGTTACTGCAGGTGTAATTTAATTTAATTTTGATAAAGTAATAACTGGACAATCGACGGTATTTGTTTATATGAAACATTCTAGTAACATTTGTTAAACAAATAATTGGTAATACGTAAGAAATATGGTGTCGAACCATTCACCACTTCGCAAATCCAATTCGAGTGGACAGATTTCATATATTCAAAAAATTCTGTAGGCACATAGGAGTAACATAGTTTCATCACAATATTTTCCGTCCCGAGAAAACACACGATGATGTAAAACATATTCTAGTAATAGGCGTTTTATTAGAAGTATCTGGTTGACCGAGCCTTGCTCGGTAATTTTTATTTATTATTAAGGTAGTAATAAAAAAAAAAACTAAATTTAAAAAAAAGAAAAAAAAAATAGGTAGTTGAGATCAATCCTAAGTATTTACATTTCTCGAGACTGCCCGTTCGCTGAATGAGCTATACTGCCTTCACAGTTTATGGCAAAAACAGTTTTTATATGCAATATATATTTAGAATTTTTTAATACCCAAAAAGCAGGGATATAATTTTAATTTTTAACATTTTTTTTACATAAATCTAACTAGATCGATCTTTCTCACCAAAACCTCCTACATGCTGAATTTCAGGAACATCGTTGGAGCCGCTTCCGAGATTCCGAAAATATATATTTATATACATAAAAGATTAACTCATTTAAATATTAAAGATATTTTTTAATTCCCAAAAACAGGGAAAAACTATTTTTTTTACATAAAAAAATAATTAAGCTAACACATCTTATTTGTTATTACATTTTATAAGAATTCTTTTTATATTGTATTAATTTCATTACACTATTTGTACATATTTAATTAAAACAGTAAATAAAAGGTGAAATTAGCTCTTTTCCACGCATCACATTTCGGTTGCGATGTTTTATTAAATTACAAAGCTAATTAGTCGTAAGACCAATTAACTTTAATTTACAAAGTCGTTATTGCGGTAAGTTAATTTTGAAACCAACGATAAAATGTAAATAAAGGTGCTTGCCTGTAATGAACAGCAAATACGATGGTGTTACGTAGATAATTCTCAAATGTTAAATAATTAAAATAATTGCATTCAATTTAACTGTAGAACTTTTGGAACAATATCCTTTTTTTAAATAATATTGAGAGCCGTTAGCTAATAATAATAACTGTCACCAGAATCATCGGTTGTATTGTATCAGTAAAGTAAGTAGCGGCCTGTTACTATCCCACTGCTGGGCATAGGCCTCTTCTCTCCGTTATTGGAGAGAAGGATTGGAGCTAAGACCTACCACGCTGCTCCAATGCGGATTGCTAGGTTACACATATCTCCAGAAATCTCTGGAGAAATGCAGGTTTCCTCACGATTTTTTCCTTCACCGAAAAGCGTGTGATAAATTGCAATTATCAATTAGACACATAAGTTTTAATAGAAAAACTCATTGGTGTCTGCCCGGGTTTGAACCCATGATCGTCTCTAGAGATTCACACGGTCGCACCGCTAGGCCATCACAGCACTTTGTATCAGTAGTTGCAATTAAACTTTAACATATTTATAACATTGTTTTGATTAGGCTTGGCAACTATAAAATTTCCTTAATTAATAATATGTATTTGAAATAATTAATAATTGAAAAGCATATTATTAGCGTTTTCGTTTTGAAACAGAATAAGGCTGAAGATTAGTTATTTCTAAATATTGGAAACTTAGGACTGAGTTTCCTAAATTACGTCCACACCATTGATTTATTATTTTTATTTAAAAGCGGATTTATAATGATTTGACATTTTATTGAAAATGCTTAAATTTTACTTTAATAACATTAATGCAAGGATTCTTTTATATTTCTTAATATAAAAATTAATATTTTTGAAACACCTAAGTATCTCCTAATTTATTTTTTTATTATTAGTTATTCCTCAGACTTTAGATTAATTCATAAAATGATTAATATGTGACGTTATGATGTATATTATAAGGTTATCTAAAAATATTTAAATGATAAACATGATTAATTGTTAACTTACAAAATAAAGTAAAACGAATTCTAAATTGCTGTTTTTAGGCTAAAAATTTATGCCATTTTCTAGATCGACTAGTTACTAAAAAAAATCTAAATAAGTAGTCGTAATAATTATGTCGTAATTTTATTTTACTAACAGCTAAATACAACAAAATTTCATACAACAATAATATTCACAATTTATAACCGCCCGCCATTCTAAACTGCAACAGCCAAAATTCTACACTAAATTGAACGATAAGCACTATAATAAATTTAATATTGAATGCATTTTGTTACGGTTCTAGCTAGCCCTGCTAGCCTATGCTGTATTTCATAGATTGTCAGCATTGTATTTGTACCTTCAATTTTATAATTGAAAACTATGCAACATGAAACATAGATACCGCTCTAGATCATTTATTCCAAATGATTTATCAAGAATACTTTAGTTTTGTCATAACGTGGATGTGAATGACGGCAGCATTTGGGCAAATATTCTTTTTATATATACGGAACACAATCTTATTTGTAGTGATAGTGATACTTCGCACAGAACAGCAGTTATTATAATTTGTTTCAGTCTTAACTTGTCCACTCTATGCTTCCAACTCCTATTATTTTTAGACCAATATGCTCTCGTTGGCGACACCATTATGCGCGCAGCACCTTGTAAAAATGTCTCAGTTGATATATTACCAATAATATTGGGTTTGTCAGCCGAATTCGCTGTTGTCAAGGACGATGATCCTAAACCTGATATGATATAACTATAATTATACACTATAATTGGCAACTTGAACTGAAACAATTTGCATAAAACCGTATGAACAAATTTGTTATTTTCGTGCCTTGTTGTTCGACCGGGTGACACTTGCCATTCTGCGAGTATCTTTTTTGACAAAAAATTCTACGTATATCAGTTTCTTTGAAATACTGCTATAAATATCTCAAAAACAATCATGAAACCTAATAACTCAATCATTCTTGTATAAAAAAAGCTCAGTTATCAGTCAACGGTCTAATGTCTTCTAAAAGTCAATTCGCTGCCGAGGCCTATTGATGTACATAATTTATGACACACTTAGGCTGGATTCAGACTATGATGCCGTTCTCGGTACGATCTCGCTCCGTTCTCGGTCCGGTAAAATATTGTTAAACAACAAACAATCAGAGTGTTCACACTATCGTATCGCTCCGGTCCCGATCCGATATCGCTCCAGCACCGGTTCGTCAAAAAGAATATTTTGACTGGAGCGAGATCGAACCTGTCTCGGCGTTGTACCGACATCGACAATATGAACACGCTTCTGTTTTAACTCCAGACTTTCATCAGTCGTGCCGCTAGTGTGTTTTAATTAAATCAAATTAAGTTAAAGGTAATAAATAGTGGGAATCTGAATTAGGTAAGTATTTATCATGTACTTTATAAAATTTGTTATAAGTGATTGAATTATTATAATTTTTTATCAGCTTTTCTTTCTTTCTTATTCCTTTTCTTCTATTCTTTTGAATCTTCTTTTCTGTCATTCTTTTTCTTTTTGTGCTATTCTTTTGATTTTTCTTTTAATTTTCTTTTAGCCTTTTTTATTACTCGGTTATTCTTTTCTTTTTATTTTTTCTTGCTTTTCTTTTCTGATTTTTATATTGATTGCTGTTGAATTAAATTTATATAGTTATTTTCCAAAACGTCTTATGTCAACTACGAAGCGAGAACGAACCGCGAACGACATCATAGTCTGAATTGAACTTTTGGCATGATTCAGACTATGATGCCGTTCTCGGTTCGATCTCGCTCCGCTCTCGGTCCGGTAAAATATTCTTAAATAAAAAAGAATCAGAGTATTCACACTATAGTATCGGTCCAGTACCGATCCGATATCGCTCGAGCGTCGGTTCGTCGACAAGAAAATTTGACTGAAGTGAGATCGGACCTGTCTCGACCTGAACTCGCTTCTTTTGTTTCAACTGCAGTCTTTCATCCGTCGCGCCGCATGTGTTTAGCATTTATGTTAAATAAAATTAATTAAATAATTATGTCTGGTAATAAATCCGCCGAGTGGTATCCGGCTGAATAGAATAGTACCACCCTCTTTTCTTACCGAGGTGTCGTAAAAGTCGACTAAAGTAAGTCGACCCGCCGTGTGGTATCTGGCTGAGTAGAATAGAACACCCTCATTTCTTACCGAGGTGTCGTAAAAGGCGACTAAGGTAAGTTGACTCACCGTGTGGTATCCGGTTAAGTAGAATAGACCACCCTTTTTCTTATCGAGGTGTCGTAAAAGGCGACTAAGGTAAGTCGACCCGCCGTGTGGTATCCGGCTGAGTAGAATAGACCCCCCTCATTTCTTACCGAGGTGTCGTAAAAGGCGACTAAGGTAAGTCGACCCGCCGTGTGGTATCCGGCTGAGTAGAATAGAAGACCCTCATTTCTTACCGAGGTGTCGTAAAAGGCGACTAAGGTAAGTCGACCCGCCGTGTGGTATCCGACTGAGTAGAATAGACCACCCTCATTTCTTACTGAGGTGTCGTAAAAGGCGACTAAGGTAAGTCGACCCGCCGTGTGGTATCCGGCTGAGTAGAATAGACCACCCTCATTTCTTACCGAGATGTCGTAAAAGGCGACTAAGGTAAGTTGACTCACCGTGTGGTATCCGGTTAAGTAGAATAGACCACCCTTTTTCTTATCGAGGTGTCGTAAAATACGACTAAGATAAGTTGACGTCAGGCAGGCGGCTGGTCGTTAAATACGTAGCCATATCATGTGACAACAAGTTTATAACATGTTGTGCCAACCCCACTTAGAGTGGGATAAGGGCAGGAAGATGATGATATGTCTGGTAATAAATCGTAGAGTTCAGAAAAAGTTAACTATTTCTTATGTGGTTTATAACATTTGTTATAGATAAAGAATAATTCTGCTATAATTATTTTACCAGTCTTTCTATGTGCCTTTTTTTTTAGAAAAGTGCATAGAGTTAAATTAATAAATAAATGGTCGACTGTTTTCAAAAAATAAAAAATAAATTGAATATTTATTATTTGCAGATGAAAGACATATTGAATTTGTGAAAAGTAGACGCAGCCTGTATGATTTGCAGTCACACTACTACAGTGACAATATTTACAAAATAAAAATATGGAACGAGATTGAAGACGCAATAGGATTACCTGGTGAGTAAAATACAAACGTAACAAAGTGATATTCATTTAATTGCTTTATTGTAATTATATCGCAAGTTTTTCTTGCCATGGCACTGATACTTCAGGAGAGTTGATTTTTATTTCACTTATGCCTATAGGCGTATGCATTTCCTCTTTGTCTTATTAGATTTTGCACGTGATTATTATTAATGTAATACAAATTACCCTCGAAATTCATCGAATTCCAGAATTTCTAATAATATTATGCAGAATGCATGTTGTTACATATCCTTATTTATAAACGTTATATTTCTATTATAGGAGCAAGGAATCGATGGGAGCGACTAAGAGCTCAATATCGAAAATACCTCTCTAAATTAAAAAGTGGCCAAAAGTGGCCAAGCAGCTTACAAAGTTTGCAAATGGCGATATCACGACCAAATGTAATTTATTAATGAGTACATAACTGTAATAGACTATGAATATCCATTATTGCCGATGATGAAGTTAACAATTACAATATTCGTGATATGGATATTGAAGAGACAGATGAACCAACAACTATGATAAGATAAATTGATGTCAATGAAGGAGCTTAATTAGAAATTTATTCCGTCAATACGTTCGCTAGTAATGTACCACTGGAATAAACAAAAAAATATAAACAGAAAAAAAAAACAGGACCTCAACAGGAAAATGCATTATTAACCAACACCATCACCGCTATATTATGTAATATTCATGCATGTAAATGATTGTTATAATTTAAATATACAAATTTTATAAAATATGATATTTTATTACTTACCTTATCCAAACCATTAGTAACCTGACGAAAAGAGGTGTTTCTTTTTAAAATTTGCGCTCAATTATTTTAAAAATCATTTCAAATATTCCTGAATACAATCCTAAATCAATATAATGAACATTATTCTTCATTATTTACCAAATGACGAAATAAAGTATAATAGTCGCCTTCCTCTTTTCTCGGTAATAAACTTTTACTTTTACTAAAACCCATATTTTCTTGTCCCCTTTTTTTCTTTTCTTTTTGTTGTAATTTTTTTTTAATTTATATCTTGTTTATCCAAAAAGCTATTGTTGCTAATTCTTCAATAGAAAAATTGAATTCCATTTTCTGGCGAATAAAATTAATATGATTCTTTTTTTAAACATCGTATGTCGACCATGAATCGAGATCGAACCGAGAACGGCATTGAGTAGTGTAGACACAGTGAGATTTGACCGGACCGAGAACGGCGCGAGATCGTACCGAGAACGGCATCATAGTCTGAATCCAGCCTTAAGACTTTACAAACTCTTAACCTTGAAAGCCATATCAAACAACTAGAAAGATATTAACATTTTATGAGTCCATTGCGTTATGCGTTATTTATATTGAAAAATAGGGCAAAATTGTATCTATAATTACTAATAGTTCGATCTTCGATTTATAAATAACAAATAAATAAGTATATGGGACAATTACACACACGGTCGTCCGTCCTCAAAGTAAGTTACTTAATACTCGTGCTATGGTTGACAGACAACTGGTGAATATAAACTTATATATTTTTTAAATACATACTTAAATACACCCAGGCTCAAAGACCAACAAATTCATTTATAGAAAATGTTGGCCCTCGGCGGGAATCGAACCCGCTACCCGCGGAGCTGAAGGCTGGGTCACTACCCACTGCGCCAACGGGCCAGTCATTCGATTATTATAGTTCGATTAAGGTGTTGGAGTGGCGACGTCGCACCGGAAAGCGCAGTGTCGAAAGACCCCCTACTAAATGGACCGCTGCATACAAGCGGCACAAAATCGTGTGTTGTTGAGATCTCATGGAGAGACCTATGTCTAGCAGTTGAAGAAGAAGCAGAAGAAGACTAAAAATCAGGCAACCTTCATGAAATAAATAAATTACTGTTATTTATACTGGATCTTTCTTATCTTTTATGTAATTTGTGCAAAATTAATCTATGTATATGCAGTTTTCCGTCATTTTTCTTTTACCTTCTTTCTATATTATCCTTATTGCACTTCTCCTTTTCCTTCTGTTACGCAAAGGTTGACTGGAAGAGATCCTTTTTAAGGATAAATCCGCCCATGTACATGTGCTATTTTACTTTTTCTTTTTCTTGCAATATGTATGTACAATAAAGAAAAAATATAATGCCAGAAGATTTTAAGCATTTGTTAATTTCCTTCAGTAAGCGATAATGCTTTAATCCAATAATAATGCTTAATGGGATTAACTATTTGCTTGAAATATCAATACTGATTATGTATTTGTATTAAGCTGTCTACCCTAAAGCTGCATCAAAAGGGAGGCTGGTGTACGGTAATGAACAATACAGGTCTCTCGACGCTAAGCTCTCAGGTCTGCCTAAAGAGCTAACTAAAGCCAATCAAAATGTATTTCAAATGTGAAATGTGGATTTAGTTATAACGGTCGTTTATGTATTGATACTTTAGTCAATTAAATATTTCAATAATTTATATTGAAATAAATATACATATTATACATTACTTTTTTAATAAAGATAAGGGCAGGAGAATAATGATAACAATTAATTATTTCAATAGCATAAAATTCACACTGTTCCTAGTAACACATTCACCGTTCTCCCGCCCTTATCCCACTCTCAGTGGGATCGGCATAATATTTCTTTTAAAGAATTTTGCCTTAGTCGCCTTTACGACACCTCGGTAAAAATAAGATTGGTCTATTCTACTCTATATTGGATGTCTAGCTTACAGGTCCCTGAGGCGGTCGGTGCATCTGGTGCTCCCGGTGCACCGGATACTGGAGGGGGCTTCTCTTTCGAGGGGTCCCTACCTGAAGGAGGTGTTTTCTGGGATCAGAGCTGTCGGCGGGGATGGGGGCAATGTGTACAACGATATCCTGTCCTTGCCACCGGAAGCGTGGTGGAGCAAACAGGTCGTTTTAGTCGATGCGAGTTCGACATAACCGCCGCCTGTCCCGGTCAGGCGGCAGTACCCATAAGGGGTTTTTTCCTGTAAAAAAAGGTCTATTCTTCTCAATCGGATACCACACGGCCCGGCGGGTCAACTTACCTTAGACGCCTTTTACGACACCTCATTTATTAAAATCAGGGTGGTCCTTTCTATTCAGTCGAATACCATACGTTGTGTTAGTAGTATCATAATTCATGTTAATTATATTAACAGCTGGAAACATTGCGTAAAGTTTGCCAAGAAAATATCGTGTCAGACTCGTTTAATACGTAATCGGGTGCGTCGGTTCTCATGAATAAAATTATGTAGCTCGTCAAAGCGATCTACGTTACCTGTCATCAGTCAAGGGTGTCGTAAGTTGGTATACTTAGCAGATTAGAGTTTTATAACTTTGTTATGAGCACCGGGGCGTAGTTGTTGATTTGGAGCCTTATCATAGGAAGTTAAGTTTTCCGTGTAAAGCTCTTTGGATTTGATGCCATTCATTTGACCTATTTAAAGGGTTAAGACAATTGAAAATGACAAATATATAAATGTTAAGAGACTCGACCCGTCGGTGAAACTCAAACATGTAAATATATGTTAAATTTTATGAGAAATGAATAGCAAGATTTTCGCGTTTTTTGAGGAAAGTTGCTCACAGCTACCTAGAGTTACGACTTACGAATAAGGTTCATACAACTTTATATGTAGCGGCCTTACTATCTTATTACTATCCCACTGTTATACATCGGAGCGAAGTCATCATCCTCCTTCCCTTATCCCACTCTAAGTGGGGTTGGCACAACATGCTATAAAAAACAGACCACCCTCATTTTTATTAGTTGTGTTTAAATACGACTATGATAAGTTGACGTCAGGCAGGCGGCCGATCGTAAAATACTAAGCCAAATCATGTGACAACATGTTTATAGCATGTTGTGACGACCCCACTTAGATCGGGATAAAGATATGAGACATGATGATGGGGTTTTAAACTCAGATCGACACCGTATACTACATATGTATACTCCGTATATGCTAGTCTCATAATAGTTTAAGTATATGAAATATCCTATAATATATATAATCCTGTCATAAAAAAACATGAAAATGCTAAGTAAAAAAATTTGCTTAATAATTCATTAGTCTAAGTTTTTACGAATAACTAATAGGTATTGGATTTTCCGATCACGTCTCCATACAAATGGCGGTAATACTCGCGCCACCTGAGCATATGCTATATGAGTCTAAAGACACGTCTCTGTTTTATGATGAACCTTCAAACAAATATTACTAGAACACTAAAGCCATATTTCCTTGCGAAAACTGTATGCCAACATTCATAGTACCGCTGCTTCTTAATACGAAGTAACTTCTCACAGTCATTGCTTAATTAATAAAAGCTAGGAAGACGAAAATAGCTTTACGAATACATATATTCGTAAATGTTAAACACTATTGTAATTATAAAGTTTATTTCACTTATTTAGTCCGGTAATACACTAAGCTATCACATTTACAAATGACAGCTAAAAATATCATATGCATTCTATTCAGCATTTTAGCATTTTTTTCAGTGACCTAAAACAGGGATAAAACGATATTTTTTTCCTCATAAAATCCCCCTCATGCTGAATTTCATGAAAATGGTTGGATCCGTTTCCGAGATCCATAAAATGTTTATAAGATTAACATATTTAAATATTAAAAATAGTCTAAAGCAAAGAAAAGATTTTGAACCATTTTTCGTAAACCTTAAGTTACTGGTAGTTAGACATTGAGTATGTAGGAATAAATGCGTGTATCAAATTTTTCATTTTTCACGAGCATTTCGAGTAAAGTTTTTCGTAAAACGTGTTACAATTAAGGATTATACAAACGAAACAGTTTAACACCAAAATAAATTTCATTGCCCATATTTTGAACTAATTTTACTGGGCTAAAGCACTGTTTTACTATTGGTATATTTATTAGAAACTTACAGAACTTTTACGATCCAGAACTTATAAATTTATTTACAAGTACTATTCTTCACAACGTATATTTCTAAACAGCTCCGAGTGCAGCGTATAAAATCCTCAAGTCTCTCTAAACAGGCTTACACAGTTGCGATTCACAAACCACGTCTCTTATTTACGACTAGCCATCACAAATACACATACAGCATTCACAAGTACACAAGAGTCAAAGTCTTAATATACCCCTAAAAAATTTGTATAGGGAAATATATCTTATCAGTTAGAAGTAAATATATGTTACACCAGGCTTTTTAGTAGACGTTTCTAAATCGGATAATTGTCGTAAATATTATTACCCTGCAAGGCTTACAAGTTATTCAAATTCGCCACTACTATTAATGAAATATCATATCGCCTCTAAAGGTGCACCTCACATGCCTCGAGCTGTGTGGACTCGTGTGCTCATAGTGAGCATTCGCATCTAACATAGTTTGCAAACGCTGCCTCAGTGCGAGCTGTGCGCTCCGTGTAGTGGCATGTTTTGTTTACGTTGCACGCTCATGAGTCGTGGAATACATGGGTATTCCCATAATGTAATATTTTGTGAATTTTTAATTTTATGAATTACTATATGTCCGCAGCACGTCTCGCCTTGTTGGAGCCATTTTTCTACTGGCGAATGACATATGTGGTTGTTGTGTTCTCAGGTTGAGCATATGTCATTCGGGAAGCATGTATAAATGTGTATGTAATGTATGCCTCAGGTTGAGACATGCGTGACAAACTATTCACGACGCTCGCCTCGCCATGTCTCTACACAGCCTAATGCATGTTTTAACGATCTTCTAAGTTTTAAGTATTTCAAAAGACTATTAATATTGTTATTTTTATTTAAATACTTTAGCGTATTTCTAAGAATATTAGGTTTATATCGAACAACCTTTCCAAAGTGCAAAATTTGCTAAATAGTTTCTATAGCATTTATGTAGCTATTTCAAAGTCATAAATTATGAAGTATAAATGAAGATTAAACCATTCAGAATGAAGGTTATAAATTCGTAGAATCGCACCTTGCTGACACATAAAGTGAAATAAATAGTCGGAATTGTCGTTGCGTGCCGCGGGGACGATAGTATGACTTTTGTTGTGTCCAACCTGAATATCGACGCTCCTTAATTGAAAGAATACAATTTTCATTTATTTTAAGTGATAACTTTCCGGTCTTAGGAAAATTTGTATACTTTATTTATGTTTACAATTCATCACGTATTGAATTAAAACATAATGAAGAAAACTGAGTATCTATGGATCAACAAGTACTACAAACTTAAGAGTAACTGTAAATTATATTTGCGCTCACAAATGTAAAAAACTCTGCTCGTTAATTTAAAATGAAAATTGAACTAATGAATTCATATTTATATAAATAATGTTTGAGTACTTTAGTTACAAAAAAAAATGAATACTTGGAATAAATAAAAATTCTAAATAAAATATTTAACAGACCAACTATAAACAATGTTTAAATTAGACTTGCTGCATTCAATTAAATTATCTTAAAGATAATAAAAACTATTAAATTTTACTCAAATCATAAAACAATACACTGTACAAGTTCCTGGAGATATTCGCATGAATTTCAAGACTTAAGCTCGTATAGCTGAAATAACACGAATTCGTGCCGGGATCTCCTCCAACTAGACAAACAAACGGATAAGACGGCATTACTTCAAATTCCAACCAGTTGGTAGTATTCGAAATCGACTACGTTGTATGTCGGTATAAAGCTACTATAACTTAAGCTAATTTGTGATTTGACGTTTCTTTCTTTATAAAGTAAAAACAACTGAACTGATTTAGACGTAATAACATACTCAGATAGTTTATAGTATTTTAGTTTGTATAAAAAATAGCATATAAAATATCTCGGAACTAAATTATTTAAAAGCTACTTTTTGCGTCTTAAGACAAGTTTGCGGTGGGTTATTATTAACTTTACATGATGAATGAGTGATGGTTGAATGAGATATGAATATCTAAGATACAAAAGCTCTCACATAGAAAAAAAAGCTTCACGACCTTGATCTCCAAACTATCTATTATCCTTATAAGCTCTGTCGAAATGTACAAGAACCAGCTTATAGCAGTCTCATCCATACGATTATATATGTATACTAGCAATTGCCAGTGGCTCCGCCTACGTGAAAAGATTAAAACCGTAATATAGTCTCAAGATAACCATAAAAATGGTTGAAGTGGGTTAACTTTAAAAGCTGAATATATGCTATCACGGACTTTTATTTAGAACTTTTAGAGGGGAACAATTTTGTAATAAGTAAATTATTTTGTAATAACTTTCAAGGTTTACTTAGCGCACACGCGGAAAGTTTTATTTTGCCGTTTTCGCCATATTTTTTATTGCTGCTCCTCTCCTATTCATCTTAGCGTGATGTTATATAGTCTATAGCCTTCCTTGATAAATGGACTATTTTACACCGAAAGAATTTTTTTTTTTCAAATTTCAGTTTAGTAGTTCGTGATATTAGCGCGTTCAAACAATCAAACAAACGAACCTTTCAGCTTTATATACTGAGATAAATAAGGCCAATGAGATCACATATTGTTCAACTTAAATACTGAAAGATTTTCGCTTATCCTGCGACCTTCATGGAGGCTCCTCCTCCTTGGGTTCGATTCCCAGAACGAGATGTAACGCCAAACGACTATATTACTCAAGGAGTTCTAACCATCCCAGGTGTGAGTGCCTCTATGTAAGACTTTATCATTACTTATCATCATCTGGTAAGATAATAATAGATGCAAACCTAAAACCAAATAAAAACGAGTTCCTAAAACTCCAGTTAAACACATAAGCAAGTTTCATTTTCAAGCTGTTGGTAAAATAATAAATAAGCCAGTAATATGGATAATTATCACCTTATTGGCAAACTCACAAAGCATTTAGAAGTTAGTTTTTGATAAGCTTCTCTCGTCTTGTGGAACATGAAAGAACCGTATCTAAATGAAACGTCCGGACTTGTTCTTATGTAACCAAGTTTCAATGTTTGTAACTTCCGTCTTACTTACCTGTAATTGTCCATTACTTTATTAAGACTACGACACTCATAGATTACCACAGTGGTCAAGTGACACAGAAGTCAGACTTAAGAAATCAATAAACTTCTATCCTTAATAGTTAGTCTTTACTTTTGCTATTTATTTACACTTATAAGTATTTATTTTACAAAAATGTACAAGTTTTGTCTGTTTGATAATGTGTTCAAATCAACGTTAATTATTCCGTGTTTAATGTGTACCTTTCAAGATAATACATTAATATGTCATTCGCTATGTACTTTTAACCTAAACGAATTGAACTTTTAGTAAAATCCGAAATCCGTTTAGTAAATTTTGAGAAAATCTATCACATGCCTTTGGTTACATTGTTATATATATGTATGTATATATATGCCTCTCTGCACAGATTCTTATATTAAAATTCTATACTAGTATTTCTAATTAAAACCAACGACCGTAAACATCATAACTATCTCTCCAACTTGAAACAGCTTTCCAAAACTATTTGTAACAAAACTAATTTTCATAAACTTTGTATACAAACGAGAGCTTGCAAAATTTACGTGCGCAAATTCAAAGTAAACAAGTAATCATATTATAACTATTGTACATTCACCGCAATAAATTTTCGCAAAACATTAAAAAACAAACAATCAAATATAGTTTGCATTGATGTTTTAATAACGGTGGTTTAAGTGCATCTTTAACTATGACTTTATTTCAGCTTCCTAACTTTAGAAACATGTAATCTAAACAACTTATAAACGTCGCTTAAAAAATCATCCTGAAATTGCAAGAAGCTAACAAATTGAGGTTCAAGTCTAAAACTAGAAATAGCGGTTAAAATAATTAAAAACTACAAATAGATTTGAGCTTACTGGGATCAGTAATTTCAAAACTATACTTATCAGGGCGTCAACATCTCTTCAAAAACAAGGTAATACGAAGCTTGCCTATTCATATTTTATTAATTTAATTTTTTATTAAACTAATTTCTTAATACGCTCGGAAAAGGATTCAAAATTTCTCGCTAAAACTTGTGCTTGTTTAAATCTGTTAAATAAAGCAAGTTTCATGTGTTGATATTAAAATATGTATTTACACAATCAAAATTACAGAAAACAGGAGCTGCAACTATTTAGATAGAATATATATCGTTTGACTTGATGTATCACTTACGCAAATACTATGTTATAAGAAGCATTTACAAAATACTCCATATTACATTCAAACATTTGTCTAAAATCTTTAAAAAAATAATTAAACATGAAATATTGTCAAGACCTAGTTGAAATATTAATTAATAAAATAGTTAGGCAAAAACGAATGGTGTTTTAAAACTGAATAGTTATTTCTTCTGAGTATTTGGAAGTGAAAGAAATAATGTATAATACTTTATTACAAACAATCTTATGGTTCAGTTAAACTGTGCCATCAATTTTTACCGCCCAATATATTGAAAGGTGAGATTTGCAAAGTGCATAATGTAAAGTATAAGTCCCGAGGTTTGACGGCCGGAACCGGAAGTCTCAGTACTGGTAGACTTATGACGTTAAAGATATCGTGGCAAGCCACTTTACTCGAGCAGTATAAAGTTGTATAAAAATTTTCGACTAAATATTGGATAGAGAATTTATAAAATTAGGCGTTACTTTACGGAGATCCATAGTAAAAAAGTAATAATAAAATGATTTTGGTATAATCCGCAATAAAGTAAAATTAAAAATATATATAATACTAAATGTAAAGTAGACTATCCCTTTTCATGAACGATACATGCAGGATTCGTAAAAACACATGCACAGATCTCCACCACAATACACAAGCATTACGTTTACGAATTATAAAACTATAGGTGATGTGTATAAGAGGCAAAGTAGGAACCGACATAAGCTTGCGGCTCCTGCTTTGCGCCTTGCAAAAGTACGTAAATCGTTTGTGGGTCTGGGTATAAGATCCTATAATAAAATTCCACAATCAATTTTAGCTTTGCCATTACAGCAATACAAAAACACTGTTAAAAAGAGGCTGCTCCAGAAAGCCTACTATACTGTTGAGGATTACTTGGAAGATAAGAATGTGTGGTTATAGCTCGCTTAGACCCTGTACAAGACAGTAATGACTAAATGTAAATAGTCATAAGAATTATATTTTTAAAAGACAACCGCCGAGTTTCTTGCTGGCTCTTCTCAGTAGGAACGGCTTTCCGAACCAGCGGTAGAGTTGACGATTCAAAAGCATTTTGAATTTGAATTTGAATTTGAATTTACACACGTTCACTATCACAAACTCAAAAATCAGCCCCGCTACTGAAGCATCATCGGAAGATAGACTTTACGACACAATTGCAAAGCTCTGCGACAATAAAATCGCAAAGCTTTTCAATTTTGTTGCGGTTACGGGGCGAAACGATTGTTGAGTTTGTGATATTTGTGAATTACAAGTTCGTTAATACAGACAAAATATTTTAAGTTAATTATTGTTCATTCACTTCCTACAAGAAAAGAGAAATCATTAGAAGCTTTTAAAAATGGAGGACAACATCTTTCGCTAATTGCAGCAATCAGTTTAATGTAGTCAACAAGTCCGAACTGAGTGGGAGCCAATGGTGCCTAATAAACACCCAACTTCCTTTTAATCAACTTTTGTTGATTCTTTTTCATCCCACTGAACATTTCTCAGTGAAACCTTGAATGTAGTCTCTATTTTTCGACCATTTTTGAGGTATATGAAATTTCAATGAATTAATTAAGTGAAGTTTTATACTTCATGCTTAATACAATTCATATTGCCCAATTAGTTACGATAATTTATAAGTAAGCGTTACTTTGCGAAAAACTATAGTGCAAAAAAATAATAATATTGTAAACTACAATATTAACAACAATAATGACGGAAAAATGTTGACGATGCTTAGAATAATGTTTGTATATGGTGACTTAGTGAAAGCCGTATAGTATCCGGATGAGTAAAATAGACCACCCTCATTTCTTACCGAGTTGTCATAAAAGGCGACTAAGATAAATTGACGCGCCGTGTATTATCCGGCTGATTAAAATAGATCACCCTCATTTCTTACCGAGGTGTCGTAAAAGGCGACTAAGATAAGGTGACCCAACGTGTGGTATCCGATTGAGTAGAATAGTCCATCCTATTTCTTACCAAGGTGTAGTAACATACGACTAAGTTAAGTTGACGTCAGGGAGGGCCGGACGTAAAATACGTAGCCAAATCATGTGACATGTTTATAACATGTTGTGCCGATTCAACTTAGAGTTGGATAAGGGCAGGAGGATTTATCACTTACTGTATATTTGCAGTTAAGTAATGACAGGTTATCGCAGAATATAGCAAATTATTTTTATTGAAAGTTTTCTACTGATACTACATTAAAAACCTTCAATAAATGTTTGGTAGTAAGATTTCGTAATAATCTATTCAAAACGTTTTACCAGTACAATATAACGTTTTATAGTTGACGATTTGCAATTTTAGACTTTCTCCATTATCACTGAATTCACCAGAATAAATTGAAAATTTATATCGCGCGCCAATGTTATTTCACACTTTTCGTTTCTTCAATACTTTCGCGTGTAAAAATTTATTACGATCCTTGAAAACGCACAGATCGGGTTGAAATGAGAGTTGCAACAATAAAAAGAAGATTTTTAAAGTAACAAATTGCGACCCCGAGCTCCGCGACTCTACCAAGAGATGAGGTTTCGACCCTACTACGGAATCATGTTACTTAATCACTAAATTCCTAAAGAGAAAATATTTCAATAGAATTTACTTATTTGTCAAATTTGAAAGTAGCTTACAAACAACTAATATGTGCGAACCAATGCTCTTCCAACGTAAAGAATAATGATTCATAACTGCATTATACAGTTAGCTTATACACATAAAGCTAGTTTTATAACTTATTATTAACTAAACTACATTCATCTATTATTCTGTAACGCGAAAACGCATTCTTGGGATCTTTTCGATGTTATATATTATACTAATCTTACCAATCTTTAATATTAAAATGAGTGATCTTGTGTATATATAAGGCAAATGATATTTTAGCTGTCATTTGTAAACTTTTGATAGCTCAGTGCGTAAAGGGCGGACTAAAGAAGTGAAATATTTGGGATCAAGCACCATATTACCATCTTCTTTTGCTTTTTTATTTTTTCATTTTATTTAATTAAAATAAAATTCATTTTCAAATAAATTTCATTCACGAACATGACTCGGTCTTCAGGTATTACTTAAAGCAATAATAGACTCATATACTAACTTGAACAGTAAAGTAGTATGTAGTTTGTTATTTATCAATATTTAAGACTCGTATGAGTTTACTTTAAAATAAGTATGAGTTTAATATTTAAAATGTCAGTAGTAGTGGTAACGACAGTTCATCCCCGCTAAGATTTGTTGGTAAGATTTAATTTGAGATACGGCCACGACCATACTGAGATGTCTCCAACTTTTACATACTCTGAAGTGAAGTTAATATTAACTTACACGAGTCACGTAGATACGAAGAAAACTGAAATGTTTTACAATAAACAATGTCAAGTTGGTGCTAAATTTTAAAACAATACAAAAAAAAATAGTTAAGTCTGCCCAAATATCTTCATCTTTCTGCCCTTATCTTAATCTAAGTTTGGTCGGCACAACATGTTATAAACATGTTGTCACTTGATTTGCCTACAACTTACCTTAGTCGTATTTTACGATACCTCGGTAAGAAAGAGGGTCTATTCTACTCAACCGGAAACCACACGGTGGGTCAACTTACCTTAGTCGCCTTTTACGACACCTCGGTAAGGAATGAGGATGACCTATTCTACTTAGCCTGATACCACACCGTGGGGTCGACTTACCTAAGTCGCCTTTTTATGACACCTCGGTAAGAAATGAGGGCGGTACTATTCTATTCAGCCGGATACCATACGGCGTAAGTCTACCCAAAATATCGAGTGAATTATTTTTAATTACTCACTTTATTATTAAATAAAATCGAACAATACGTCCGAATGTTCATTTAATTTTGATTGCGTTCGATTTAGTGCATTCAATTTGTATCCATATATAGACCTCAATTTTTGTACAAATAAAGTGCTTTATTTTTAGTAGATGTCCTATTAAACGGTAATTTTGATAGTTTTAATATCAAATAACATTATTAGTGTACAGCCATATGAACAAACATCCCTGCTTCATGTGAACATACTTTATTGGACAGAAACATTCATTATTATCCAGGCTTCATACACTACATGTATTTTACAGTCGGTCTATCAAGAGAACTGAGGTCGGTTTAAAGCCTCAGCGCACGAGAACACATGGTGCGAATATCTTCGCCAATAGTATGAAGACGTGATCGGAAAGCGGAATATCTATTGGTGCTACGCTACTTCCTCCTCAAATAATTTATAAATTCTTTGTTAGATCACATTTTGTTTTACACAAAGTATCTGGCACTATTCGTGTGTTTAAAATTGATTCGATTATTAATAAAACGTAATGATTAATATTACATTAAAAATATAAATAAAAATATTTTTATGTGATTATCATTAGAAAAAATACAAAAATAAATTAAATATTTCATATAAAAACTTTGTTACTCTTTAGTGATTTCTTGCAATCTGGTTCAAAGTTTTTGCCCAGCCGTGTGGTATCTGGCTGAGTAGAATAGGCCACTCTCTTTCTAACCGAGGTGTCGTAAAAGGCGACTAATGTAAGTTGACGTCAGGTGGGCGGCCGATCGTAACATACCTAGTCAAATCATGTGCCATCATGCTGTGCCAGCCCCACTTAAAGTGATATAAGGGCAGGAGAATTACGATGGTTCGAAGTTTTTACAGCGACTATGTAGACCATTACTGAATCATACTTACTGTGTTACTTAATTTAATTTCAATGTTCGTTGTTCAAATGAGATTGTTATTCAAGAAGTAAAATTTACAACAACACACAACAAATTTTATGACTATATATGAAAGATACATGTGTTTATTTATTTATTTTTTAATTTTTCTTTATCTTTTTTAAATATATGTACATAAAGAATAAATAAAATAACAGAAGTGACGATATGACAAATTAGTTTTCCACGATATATCTTACGACTCAATTTATATCGCATAAATCTTGTTCTAAACGTATACACGCACAGAATATCGGTAATATTAAATATTGTTCTTACTTACAATTATTAATAGCACCAAAGCACGATTACATATCAAATATACCCCTGAAGAATGTATCCAACAAACAAGAATCATGAAATTCTCTAAACCAGGAATGTAATTAGTTCCCTTACACAATCAACATTCCGGCAAAATGAAAATTCTCAATGTTCATACAAGCAGAATAACATTTATCATATAGCTGTCTACGCCCAAAATTGTGTTAAATAGAGTGATAACAATTGATAATATCATTAAGATATGCAGAATCGCAAAGCGTTTAAGTCTAGAAACTAGTATAAGCCGCAGAAATGTTCAATAATATTTTTTTAGCGTTATAATTTAATTGAGACTTTTTAAAGTTTTTATAGACTGTAAAGATTATTGGTATAATTAGCTCTGTTCAATTTGCGCTATTCAGATGGCTTATGTTTACCACCACAAGAATTAATATTTATAATGTGATTAACCAACTTTCTTAGCTTTATGTTTGGCTATTTAAGAACCTTCTAATAAGATATAGAGGATCATCATCATCATCCTCCTGCCCTTATCCCACTCTGAGTGGGGTCGGTACAACATGTTGTCACATGATTTGGCTGCGTTTTAACGACCGGCCTTCTGCCTGATGTCAACTTACCTTAGTAGTATTTTACGACACCTCGGTAAGAAAGAGGGTGGTCCATTCTACTAAAGCGAATATCACACGGTGGGTCAACTTACCTTAGTCGCCGTTTACGACACCTCGGTAAGAAATGAGGGTGGTACTATTGTACTCAGCCAGATCTACTAAAGATATAGAGGATAACTTTCATTTTAATAATAAACAATAAATGGCATGTAGAGCAAATATATAGAATTTTAAATACATACTAATAACAAAAAAACACCCAGGCTCGAAGCACCAAGTAATTGTTTATAGAAAATAAACTAAACGGATTTTTGATACTTATCATAAAACATAAACAGCTCTCAATATAAGCTCAGCTCAGCTCAGCTCTGAATAAAACCGCAAAAGCAATATAACAGTAATATCAAATAAAATGATTTAATATGACCAAACAAATATTGCATTTGACATGTATAATAGTCTTACTATGGACGTGAGAATTGAGACCAAAATATTTCTGGAAACTGCTCTTTTCGCCATTCGCGAGATTAGATTCAAGAGGATAAATCTCGCCTTCCCCTCACTTGCGTGGCCCATTTTGTGTGAAGGCTTTATTCCGGATTATTTATACGGAACATTTCATTTGCTAGCGTGACATGCTGAATAACGCCTTTAGTCTCGCTTTCTTCGTATAGTTTCATATTAACCTTTGAAAAAGGGTCTTTATTTATCGAACTGAAATGCTTTCGGCTATTTATTTACCATGGCTATACAATTGTTTATCGGTTAATCAAAATAAGTTAACATTAATCTTGGTGATATATGTATAATTTACTATTTTATTTTTAACTACATTAAACTTATTTCATTAATTATATGCAACATGTCAAAAGAATGAAAATCAGTAGTTTACGATAGTGCACAAAAGTACAGTCAACTTATTATTTATTTTTATAAAAGGGTTTCAATATTAAAAAATCTTAACATAGTGGTAATCTATAGAACTAGTAAAGAAACAATGAACAGTAAAAAATCCACCTTTGCTTAAAACTCAGACCTTACCCCTTAGAGAATGAAATAATTTTGCTCAATATAGTACAACACCACAGAACTAAATTTCAAACACAATTTAAACTTCGCAGGCTGATGTCAACGTCACAACGTGTTTGTAATACAAAAAAGTACATTGTTACAGAACTTGTTTGTTCGAAATTATTTTTCAGATGAACACTGTTAAACAAACGAAAGTTACACCTCCAGTAATACTAACATTTCCCTATAGTAACTCAACCTACATAAGATTTTTAAATAAAAGGAGGCCTTTTATTTTTATCCCGTTTTACTAACAGAGATACTCTTAGCAAATGTGAATAATAAAATTTCAAAAAATATTTTTATTTTAGTCAATTTCTAATATATGGTACCAAAGTAAACCGCGACGTCCATATAAAAATATTGTTTTCTTTATTCTTTATTTCTATGCTCAATAATTATGATTATTGCTACCTTAAGCTGCTTAAAATCCTTATAATAATATATTTATTCCAATGTAACCCATACTTCTGTACTATATCATTCCATTATACTAGAATTGTAATGGTTACTATGTCCGTTTATTTTCTCGCACAAGATGTTAAACTGTTTTTTTAGCGCGAACATCAGATCTCTTTTAGTATTAATTAAAAAGATATATAAACTTTTCATCATGTCTATAGTCAATACGTCTATATACATCGCAACGTACTAACCGCTTCGTTTCTTGACTACAAATGCCATTCCGAGACGATCAGACGATAATTGCGTGTATCGTATAAGAATGAACAGCAAACTGGTCTAGCTGAAAGAACGATCGTCAGGTTTTGCAAGTCACAAAAGTCAGATGGGCGGTCCACCTGGAATGCATGGACGATGCTACTATGCTAGCTAGAGCTACACGAAACGTAGTGTAGGACACCCTGGGATTCGATGGAGTGACGATATACGTAGGACAGCGGGCAGTGGATGGAAGCAGAAAGCCCAGGATCGGGCTAAGTGACATATAATTGGGGAGGCCTATGTCCAGCAGTGGACGAAAGTGTGCTGATAATGATGAAGTGGACTTCGCAACAGAAGAGACCCACTCAAAGAGCGTTAAGGAAGACCTCTGATGCATGGGCAGACTAACATCTTAGAGACGGGACAGAGGCCAGGGATAGAGCGAAGTAACAAAGCCTCGTAGAGGAGGCGAGACCCATACAGTTGTAATGCTACAGGAAGTAAGTATATAAACATTTCATCATGTCTGTAGTCGATACATCCATATACGTCGCAGCGTATTAACAGACGCTACGTTTCTTGACTAGCAAATGCCAACATGTATCATTCATAAGAAATTGCGGCATCAAGCGTACATTGCAAATATTTCTCAAGCGGTTTATTGAGAGTGCTACGGCATTTTTAATGCCAGATATATGATAAAGATTGGCGATATATATAATAGACAAAGTAGAAACTGATATAAGCTTGTTTTGCTTTGCGCCTTACTAAAGTACGTAAGTCGTTTGTGGGTTTGGGTATAAGATTCTATAATAAAATTCGGCAATCAATTTTAGCTTCGTCATTAAACCAGTTTAAAAAAACACAATTAATAAAATGCCTATACAGAAAGCCTACTATGCTAATATATACTTGGATGATAAAGCTACTCTTCGACCCTGCATAAGACAGTAATAATTAATGTAACTAGTAATAAGAATTATATTTTTCAAAGAGCAACCACCGAGTTTCTTGCTGGCTCTTCTCGGTACGAACAGCTTTCCGAGCCAGCAGTAGAGTTGACGATTCAAAAGCACTTGTTTTCAACTTTAATTTGAATAAACAATATTTTGAATTTGAATACAGTAAAGGCTGAGGTGAATCAAATATTATTCCGAACGGTGCACTTATATGACGGAGAATTCAATACTTACTAAGTAGAAATAAAAGTATTATAGTACAACACGTTAGCAATGGAATCTCAAGCAAAGACTCCTAAAAGCCGTGACCCGGTCCACAACCATATTCAGAAATAACAGACCTGACGTGACCTAGCAGCTGTGACCACATCTGAAGTCTAGTCTATGAAGGTTCATTCTAATAATATCATACTAATAAATAATGAAACCACGCAAGGCTTGCGGGTTTTCCCCATTATACGACAGCGTTGCTGCTCGACGTCGGTCAAAAGTGTTAAAGTTGGCTGAACAGACTGATTAAACGCTTTTAATCGATTACTAGAGCCTCTTTGTTACTTTACAAAGCAAATCGGTGTACATATAATATATATGATGTAGAAAATCTGCGGTCATTGCTTTGAACGTGTATCGAAACAACACATCTTTCTGTAATCCCCTAGTAAGAATGTGTAGGGTCTATAAAGATCTCTCGTCCAAGTTTTTTAATCTAGAAATTTTTGATTCTCGTGAGTCATTATTTAAAAGGATTGTCAAGTGTTGTGTTACTTCTCGTAGTGCTGTTCAAGAGATTATAAAAAGATAAAGTTAGACTATTACTATTACGATACTTAGCTTTAATTTTAGAATGTGTTTATTATTGCAACATGTTCTTCTTTTTCTTTCTCTTTTGTACATGCATATTTTGATGAGCAACTAGATTTTAAATATAAACAATATGTATACATTTTAATTATAATAGTGTTGTAAACTGTTTTAGGTGTCTAATACAATAAAATTAAAATAAAAAATAAAAAAGTAGGATACCATATTAGTGGATATATTCTACTGACAATCATTCCAAATTTATATCAAAATCATTATCAGGGATATCCCAACCTTCCTAACTAAACTTTTTATGTATCATACAAGACTTAACTGATTAAAACTAAAAAAAATCCTTGTCAACGGATGCATTTCACTAACATCATTTGATGAACCAGACATAATTCATCACCGTCTTATTCTCAACGTCTCACTCATACCCGAACAGAATCAATATTATTGTAAATAAAAAAAAAGTTATCAAATATATCACAGACATTAAATCGAGGCAACTTAAATGTTTCTATCGAAATAGTGTACAGGACCAGGTGGTAGAAATGTCCGCACTAACAGTAGAGAAACGTGATCCAGAGATCTAATAGCTATTCGCAGCTCTTCCTCTTCAAATAATGTAATTTAATGTACAAATTGAATCCTCAGTTTGACTACGATACTAAATTTGGAACCCAGTACGCGAAGAGACTCATGACGATTTTCATCTCTAATAATTGCGTTGTCTTTAGAAATTCCTGAACCATATTGGCAATAATTTAATACGATTCAATTTAATTAAAATTAGACTATTTTAGTGGAATTCATTTATATAAAAAAAATCGATTTCTGTTGTCTTTGGTCATATATTATTAAAATAGTATTTTTTAATACAATGAATTCATTTAGGCAATGATATAGGCAAAAAATAGCAAAACGGTATAATGTTACAGTCACTACATTGATATTAAAAAAAATACTATTAGAATTCTAACTTTCCTAGTAATTTCCACTTTCTAAAATTTCTTGAATATTTTCTCTACTTTGAAATAATCTTAATTTTTAATAATTAATAGACTGATATTACTTAAAATTCTTATAGGTATTTTAATTGTCAGTACTATTAGGGGGTCTAAACAGGTAATTAGTTCAAGTAAATTTTTCAAGTGACTAACAAACCTTGTTGGCTTTAATCAAGCTATGAAATAAAAAAAGATAAATGCATGCCGTATGTGATATTTTAAGTATGTGATCGATTTTCTCAAAATTGTGTAAAAATACCCTCAAATAATCGTAAGTTTCATATTGATTTTTATTTTTCCCGAAGGACAAATGAAAGTGAATATTGATAAATTCTTTTATTCTGTGTGTTGACCCGATACACAAGATAAAATTGTATCAAATTTCGCCAAAGCCCAACAGACAGACAGAAATACAGACACACAACACAAACAGGCTTGCGCATTTATAATTGGAGCGAAACTTTACCTATTTTTCCGGGCAATGTACAAATTATCACTGATGAGTAGCAACAATTTACCACCCACCTTTTAATTTCGATGTCACTTTCCACTTGAAGGTCCAATGTCCTTGTAGACCCAGAAAGAAAGATGTTACACAAGAATATAAAAAAAAATCATTTAATATTTACGAACTTGGATTCGGTTGGAATACTATTTATTGTTGCTTCATATAACGGAATTCACGTCGACAATCTCGCAGTTAAGTTATTTTAACGGTGCCAGATTTATCTATAAACTCTCGTGGGAAAGTTACAATCCCTAACACTCATATATTTTTACATACAGCCGATTCCACGACATTGTCAATGTTTGTTTTCTCGCTGTGTATTCTTCAATTTCAATGTGTATTATTTCTGTTAAGTTAGAACATTTTGGTCAATAAGTTAAATATTTTTTTATATTTTAAATAACAGTTATGTACTGTTATTTAAAATATAAAAAAATAGTAAAGAACTAATAATTTAATAATAATAAATAAATAAATATAAGGGACACTTACACACACGATCGTCCGTCCCCAAAGTAAGTAACTTAATACTTGTGTTATGGTAGACAGAAAACTGGTGAATATATACTTATATATTTTTTAAAATACATACTTAAATACAAATACACACCCAGGCTCAAAGGCCAACAAATTCATTTATATAAAATGTTGGCCCTCGGCGGGAATCGAACCCGCGACCCGCGGAGCTGAAGGCAGGATCACTCACTACACACTGCGCCAACGGGCCACTCAAAGTGCTAAATGTTTGCTTTCATTACAAAGAAAAATACTGATTGAACGTTACATTGAAATAATAAATTAGTGGCTTAACTTATGTAATCACGAATCAATCTAAAGTTTTTATAGCAGCCCTTCTAGAATAACTCGGTCTTTACTACTTGACAATTATAGACACGTTGGAGTTTGTGTTCGTTGTAGCTGAAGTCAAAACCAAGACGTTACTACAAACAACAATACGAATTCGCGAATAAGATTAAATAGTAAACATTTAGGTTGTTCGAAGCTAAAGATAGTAAAGCAGTGTAGCATAGTTTCTAAAGTGCATATAAGTTGTTTTTGTTTCTATATTAAATCGAAGTCAGTGCCTACATACAAAAACATTTTAGAAGTATAACCCAATTTTCGTATATAGTAACATGATACATTAAGTTACTACTTACCGTTCCTAGATTATTACCGATTTCGTCTCACGTTTGCCACCTTTCAATATTGTTATACCCTTCATTACATTATACCGTTTTCCACATAACAACATGCTTTGAAAGAGATGCCGACGGACAAATCTTTAAAAACCTGTGTTATATTTTTATACATATTGTGTTCAATATAGAATATGATTTATGTAAAGTAGATCGAATTTTTCCATTTTAATCACGATTTCGCAGGGAAGCGGTGAAAAATTGCGGAACCGACTCACGATTGCGAACGTGAGAAAGTAATCAAAATTTATTATTCTTTTCTACAATTCGAACGACGTGAGAAGTTATTTTAATAGAAGTTTAATTCAATTCCATCCATCGTATCGAACATCTGTAACTCCGGTAGGTAGAAATAAGCTTGCCATATAAGTACTGAATAATTTATATAGGTTTGCATATTTAAAGAACAATAAAATTTTCTTATACCTATAGAAAAATGTTCTTATTTAAGAAAAACTGCCTAAAAAGCTAAGACAAACACTTGTCATAGGAGAATAATTAAAACCTTTCTCACTGCTCTAATGCGAAACACTGTCATTTACCTACATGTTCAAGAGATTTAATCGCCATTCGTAAATTATAAATTAATTATTGTTTATATTATTAATGTTTGATGATTACAAGTATAGTTATAAGAAATATATAATTTTTGGAAATATAATTTACCAAGTTTATAGGCAATTAATCAATAAGAAATTTTTTTATGTACACACCGTACATAAAAAAAAAACTATTATAAAAAGAAATACTAATTGAAGCCTTCAAATGACGTTACATAAATTTTGTAAGAATACAATTCTTATTTTGGTTTTGCAGACTAAGCTTTGATATGAATCTAGTAAACGATTTAATTCCGACTTCATTTGATTGTGTCAGGCTGTGTTCATTACATTGCGCGATTAGGATTTCAATTCTTGTCTCATCGAAATATAATATACAAACGCTTGATATGAATTCATACTTAACAATATTATTGTATAATTATAGTAGTCTACTATTTGAATTATTCCTAAAACCATTAAGGCACGATTTTACCCACGCATTATAACTTTATGTTTGTGGTTTTCTTGAATGGTTCGATTATATTGCTTTTTATTGTTTGTTTCGTAACGAAAGATCTTGTAGATCACAGTTTATGACCATAAAAAAATGTAAATAAATTTTTGGAATGTAATTTCAGATATTATTTGATGACTCAAAAGCGAGTTTTGACCATTTTTTTTCTAGTATATCATAAAAAATATTATAATATTGTTTCTTAACAATGCTGTGTAACTTTCATCCTTTGTTTAAGTTGACAAACTTATATGAGCAAGAATTAACTGATTTCTGTCGGCGGGCTCATATCGTATACATGAGAACATTCCAAACAAATCTCAAACTCTATATTCAAAGGACTATTTATATGGGATTACATACACAACAGCTATATACAAATGCCGTGTAATTTGACTATTCAGACGTCTGTTAGTTTTGTACCGCAATAACTATTGGGCTGCTATATTGTAATGGCATAAAACAAATGTACTATCAACTTGGCTTAAATAATAAACTTTGGCATTCATATGAACTGTTTTTTACCACAATAATACCACATAAAGTTATAAATCATAATTTTCATTTAATATTAGTTCATGTTCGGCAAAGCCAAACATATTGCGAAAACCTTCACATCTTTGGAGAGTTTCTGCTATGTGTGTAAGTCTATCCACATTGACAAGCGTAGCGGTCAAAGCTTCAATCTTTCTCTCCAAAAGGAGGCGTTTTGGAGAGCATTACTCAGCAGTAGGAAAGTAACAGATTGTTATATACTTTTTTTCTATTATCGTATCTGCAAAATCTTATACGGCATGCATTTATCTTTTTTTATTTCATAGCTTGATTAAAGCCAACAAGGTTTGTTAGTCACTTGAAAAATTTACTTGAACTAATTACCTGTTTAGACCCCCTAATAGTACTGACAATTAAAATACCTATAAGAATTTTAAGTAATATCAGTCTATTAATTATTAAAAATTAAGATTATTTCAAAGTAGAGAAAATATTCAAGAAATTTTAGAAAGTGGAAATTACTAGGAAAGTTAGAATTCTAATAGTATTTTTTTTAATATCAATGTAGTGACTGTAACATTATACCGTTTTGCTATTTTTTGCCTATATCATTGCCTAAATGAATTCATTGTATTAAAAAATACTATTTTAATAATATATGACCAAAGACAACAGAAATCGATTTTTTTTATATAAATGAATTCCACTAAAATAGTCTAATTTTAATTATGTCACATTTGTCATTTGTCGCAGACAGCTTTTGAGGAATTTGTTTTATAATTCTCTAAGTTTTATAGTACTGAAAAAATAATTAAAAATACTATGAACAAAATGAAAGAAACAAAACCGTATATTATTCAATTTACTTCAAATAACAGACAGCTTTTGAGGAATTTGTTTTATAATTCTCTAAGTTTTATAGTACTGAAAAAATAATTAAAAATACTATGAACAAAATGAAAGAAACAAAACCATATATTATTCAATTTACTTCAAATAACAAGCTAATGGACCCTTTCCATATCGGGTATCAGATTATATACTTGTATGTACTTTAAAAGTTATGCTGTTTCTGTTAATAGGTACAAAGCAGCAGTTTACAGAGCATTGCAACGCATAAGTTTTCCAATTTAACTTTAGACTACATGAAGCGTTTTACCTGATATATGGTTTCTATTATTATCCAACTATATTGTCAGAAAATAACATTAAAATATGTTATAAAATATATTAAAGTGGGCAATCAAGTTTTGATTAAAATTTTGCGTATTATAGCACTATCTGTGTTTCATTTTGAAAATAACTATTACATACAACATGTTTTGGTTAAATATCACGAATAGGTTTATATTAATAACATTTCGATATTGCTCGACAGTAAAATGAAGGTTTTATGCAAACTGGATAACCTTTTTAAGATAAAGTCATTATCATATTTTCTTTGTTTTTTTATTGTTGGTAACCAAATTTAAAATATTTGCCACATGACAAAATATTTAGCAACGACCCACCCCCCCCCCCCGCGCCCCTATTCGCTATATACTATTCGAAAATTTCTCAATTTGGTTTCGAACCTTTTACACTAAACTAGACAATGTTTACGTTTAACTTTTTGAAATGTCTTAGGCTCTATAACTCTAAAAATAAAAAAAAAAACAAATTTCCTTTTCATTCAAAAGTAACATGCTTGCAGATAGGTCTCGTAAACAGAGTGCAATATCTGCGATACGCTTCTGCGAGATTAAATTCGCAATACTGCTCTCGAGTCCTGTACAGCTCGGTTCTCTATTCATCGCGTTTAATATACAAATCTTTTTGTCTGTATAAAATTGTTACATGTAAAATAGACTTCATGCTACCATCAGAATATATAACGCTATATTTAATTGAAAATTTCATACTTGTTATATATTACTTTCTTTTTACCTATTACGTTTTACTAGTCTTACGGGTGACTTCGTTGGCGTCATTTATAAGAGTTAAAGGTCTTAATGGGGGATGGGGGCAATGTTTATAACGGTACCCTGTCCCCGCCACCTGCAGCGTGGTGAAGCACTGTCAAGTTTTTAGACACTGAGAGTCCGGCATGCATTTGGAGCAGCGAGGTAGCTCTTAGCTCCAATCCTTCTCTCCAAAAACAGAGAGAAGAGGCTTATGCCCAGCAGTGGGATAATAACAGGCCGTTATTTCCTATCCTACTTAATATTATAAAACGAAAGTTTGTGAGTATGGATGTATGTTTGTTACTCTTTCATCAATATCGATCTAATTCGGCACAATTATTCCTTATACACCGGAATATCATAAAGGCTACAGAAATTCTGTTAATTCTAAAGGAATAGGATGATACTAAAAAGCGCCATCTATTATCAACCTATCACGCGACAACAGTTCACGCAAACGAAGTCGCGGGTAAATGTTGTAATATTACAAGTGCAAAGTGCATTTTAGTGCTTCATCATAACATGAAATAAGTTTAAAGAAATAAACTTATTTCATGTTATGATGAAGCAACAAATTGATATGATTTTTGTAAAATAAAACACATACGCCTGAAGTATAGAATAAGCTGCTTTTTATTTTGGTTTAATTTAAGACAATGTTGTCACCAATGACTTTTGCTTTGTATTTTTTAGCAGAAACATAGTCATGAAACAAGAATATCGTGCCCTTTTTGATTATAATGGTGGCAACACTGTGCTGTTGCTGTTTTCGGTGAAGTCTTCCTATTGATAAAACGATTCAGTAACATGCAGTCTTTGTTCGTTATTCAAGAGAAGTGTATCTCGCAGCGGGAATAGTGGTATTCTATTATATGGTGTTATTGTATTGTGTGTGCGCTAATAACCACATATATGAATCATATTAATATATGTATATCTGACTTTCTTTTAAAATCGTATAATCAAAGCACATTCAAAAATAATTTAATTTAACTTACATTTATAGGAATTCCAATAAATAATAAATTTAAAAATAAATAAATATGATTTATTCTCTTATTCCTTATAATAAATAATAATATAAGAATATATAAGAAAATAAATGTTCTTATACATAATTTATATTAGTAATTAAATTACTAATATAAATTTAACTGCATTAATCATAACGTTTGTATTTCATTAAATATTCTGAAGTGTGTTTATGCAGTATAATCCAGCCTGCAGATACTTCAACTTGTATTAATATAAGTAGAATAAATACAAACTATTTATTAAAGTTGAGAATCTGGAAACATAAATGTCGAAATGCTGTGGAAATTTAATATTTTAATTAGAAATTACTTACGCTTTCAAATATAATGCGACAAAGTTAAGCTTTTTTAGAATATAAATATTAATAAAACATCGCAAGCTTAGTAATATTGCCGTGTGGTATCCAACAGAGTACAATAGACCACCCTCATTTCTTACCGAGGTAAGTTGAGTTTAGTTGTAAAATATGTAGCCAAATCATGTGACAACATGTTTATAACATATTTTGGCGACCCCACTTAGAGTGAGATAAGGGCAGGAAGATGATGAAATAAAAATTATACGTTATTTTAAGTTTTTACGAAAATTTTTCAAAAAGTTGACTCACAGAGTGTTCCTAAAATCATGCATTTGTTTAAGATATCCGCAAAATTTTCTCTTGGTATCATTCTTGAAGCGAGAACCTCAATTTGTCATTTTATTAGTCACGCGCACCGCAATATTCCGCCAAATAACTTGGTCGCCATGCGGCGAGATTGCTTCCGACTTTACGGCCTCCATCTGACACCGACCACCGAGAAAAGTTGTAAATTTTTCGCCAAACCGCACATTTGAACAAACCCGACTGACCTCCAAGCGTTCCCTTTACCTGTGTTTGTAATTTTTCTCCAAAATCAGATACGCTAAAAATGTGTACCAACTTCTCTAAAAGTAAGCAAATAGCATAACTTGCAGATAGAAAGCAGTATCCAAATGAGTTTAAATCACATGTTTTTGTTATTAAAGGCAAAAAACTCATAAATGTTGGAACGATTTAAATTTAGAAAAAACTTGGCATGCATATTGTTTAGAACGTGGATTAATACAAAAAGTACTTTTTATTGCAGTCAAACACTGAATTCTGGAGTGAGAACAGTACAAGTACAATCAGAAACACAGTAGAAGTGGCATACAAAAGCCAGTAATTACTGTATAAGAGACAAATAATTAATTTAAAATATTAATGGTAAATAAATGTAAGAAATACAAAACTGAAACGTCAATCTAATTAATGATTACTCCCATCATTGGGCAATAGAACACTGCAATGGTATGTAAAGGTGATCTTTATATAACTATATTAAAATAAGTATACCTTTATTTTAAAATCAGCCATAACCTAAAATTTGTTTAACTCATTCTTACGTTGCATCAATGGTTGTTAAAAGTAAAAATACAATAAAAATTGAAATAAAGTAATATGTAGTAAAGGACAAATAAGAACTTTAGTAATTCTGTTTATTGAAATAGTAGAAACCGAAACATCTAACTTTATAAAAAATGTGTAATGCAATACGACCAAAATAATTTAATTTTATTATAAAATCTGTTATCAATGAAGGCAACTAGTACCAGTTGACAGTTAGTAATAGCGCTAATTGTTATAACTATTGTATAACGTTTAAGTAAACAATCACAAAATTTTAATACAAATCAGACAGAAATATTAAGAATACATTAAAAATGCAGCGAAACCTGTTGTAATTAAAAAGCTGTATAATATGCAAGCTTGGAAATTTTTGCGTTGCGTTTTTTCAGTAACATTGCAAAACTTTTGAAATTATGGTATTCGTCGCTAAAATAGTACTCTAGAGAAATTGAAACTTTTGCAAGAAAAGTTAAGCCTAATTTACGACCTGTTACCAACAGAGCAGAAAAAATTGCGAGTGGAATATTTATCCGGTAACTTTTATTTGAAATTTTAAATCCCAAACTTTTCTGTTTTCATCAAATTGGAAGGACTATTTAATTTCTCTGATGTTTTTTTTTTCAATTTTACGGCTCCAACGATTTTCGTGAAATTCTGCATGTAGGGGGTTTTGGGGGAGAAAAATCGATCTAGCTAGGTTTTATTTTTAAAAAAATCATTTTATCCCTGTTTTTGGGCATTAAAAAATACTAAAATTTATATTGAATTGAATTTTCGTCATTAACTGTCCAGTCAGCGTAACTTATTCGGGGAACGGGTGGTCTCGAGAAATTAAAATACCTAGGATCGAGCCCCACCTATTATTTTTTCTTTTTTTTTTAAGTTATTTTTTTTTAATGCAGACCAGATATTATCACTTAAACCTGACCTCCATCACTAGGCGTATAAGTGATAAAAATTATACAATGTATTTATTTAATAGTTTTCTCGTATCATTTATTTACCTACCGCACAACAATACTGTCTAATGAAGTAAAATCTATACGATAATATACAAATTTTGGCGAGATTTCCATATTATTCTTCGTGCACATTTAGAATTAATTTATAAATGCTGTTGATATAAAATTCAATAACTTATGAATATAGCAAGCATAAAAATAGGGTGGTTTGGATAGGAAAGATTTATAGGAGGCTATCAATCTTTCATACCTACATTACCTGGGAAAGGCAAATACTGATACTGGTAAATATATTGGCCGGCACAGAGCGCTAGAGGAAAAATAACCAATACTCTTTAGATATGTATTATAATGCATAAAAATGTCTTAAATACTATTTTTATATACAAAGCAGTAAATGCTAACTGAAATAAAGAAAATTTGTTTATCTAAAGAAAATCATTATGATTTTTGTGACCGAACTAGCCGTAAAGTATATTTTCTTTTAATTCTGGTACGGCTTATATTATAATTAAAGACTGTAGCTAAATGTGACTGTACATAATGTGTTTAATAGATATATTAAATTTTCCCGACCTAATAGACCAGTTGTATAATAATATATTTCATGCTGAATAGCCAATCATAATATATATGACATTAATTTTATATGAAATTAAGGTTATATTAATAAGTATATCCTTTAAATCGCTTTTTAATTGCAGTACGGAGTCAACTTGGTATTATAATACAAAGCGAGTCGCCAAGGGTCTGTCATTAAATTTCAGATTTCCACCGTTTCATTACAGACGATCGTTAGTTGCAGCAGTACTTTTAAGCTGCAAGAATACTTAAAGAAAAAAGTATTTTAACAGCGTTTATGGATCACAATTTGTAAATTAACTATGAGCGTTGAATGCAGATTTCTTTAAAATGAAATAATAACGAACATATTCTTATCTCAAATGTTAATGTGACTGAAAGAAATAAATTTGATAAACATAACGTAATAAATGTTATACATCCATTTTTCTTAATATAACTTTTAAATACATAAAGCTGTTCGCAAGAGATTTGTTTTAGTTACGCAAGTTAGGCAGTTATAAACGGAGTTGATAATGTAAATAACTAATATCAATATTTCGTCAAGATTCAAATCAAGTTTACGTTCATGTGGCCCGTTGGCGTAGTGGGTAGTGACCCTGCCTTCAGCTACGCATGTGGCGGGTTTGTTCTTCGAGCCTGGGTGTATATTTGTACTAAAGCATGTATTAAAAATTGTATATGTATATATTCGCCAGTCGTCTCTCACCCATAACACAAGTATTAAGTTGCGTACTTTGAGGACGGACGACCGTGTGTGTAAGTGTCCCATATATTTATTTATTTATCTGAAAATGTTATTAGCTTTACACTTTACAGGGCCAAGGAAAGGAGATTAATTTGAAGATCGAAATTGTGCGGCGCGTGTATAACTCGAGCTTGTGAGACAACTCGCTCTATGCCAAAGGTTGTAGAATTCGAGTCACGATTTATTATTTTTCAAATATTATTTCCTTACGTTTTCGCTGTATAATTTTATACGATGCATTTCCACGGGGCTGAATGCGAAACACAATTTAAACTTCATGCAACTCGTTATGAGAGTTGCAAAAACAAACGAAACAAAAAAAATGTATTACTTTTACAGAAATACACGTCATTTCCATGAGCTTTTGTAATAGACTACAGTATAATTTTATTTAACACATTTCTAACGAATGTAATTTTATCCAACATTAGCAAATATACGGTTTTTAACACAGTGAATACTATTATATTAACACTCTACTAATTTTTTAATTGGTTTTTCATCGAGATATTTTGGCAGATCTAAATTTAAAATAAGATAATGAAACTAAGAAAAAAATATTGTTCTAACGGTTAAAAAAACCTACCAGATAATGATTTTTAGCATCAATGCTCTCTTACTTTCTTCATCCCTTAGATATTTACTATTGGGCATAGATTTCTTAAGTGATTTTTATCCCATACGGTCTTTTTCCGTATCAATTAAGCAGTTTTGTATGGTCGTCATCTCAACACTTTGACTTCCCAATGTCTGTTCTTCTACGTATTTGCGACTTTGGCGAGATCCTAGATCTGAGATCCAATATGAACAAGGTGTAAATAATAACCCCCATACACTTTATAACTCCCTTCCTTTATAACTTCCGTTCCCTGATTGCAATCCCTGACTGCTCGTTTACCTCAACCAAAAGAAATCAAACGAAGAGGATGTCCTTTAATGCATCTATAACAATCTATACCAGGTAACTTGAGTAAGGTAATGGCCTGTTACTATCCCACTGCTGGGCACAGACCTCCTCTCTCCGTTTTTGGGGAGAAGGGTTGGAACTAAGACCTACCTCGCTGCAAAATACGGATTGGTAAGTAACACATATCCTAAGTATTCTCTAGAGATATAAAGATTTCCTACCGATGTTTAATTTTCACCAAAAAGCATGTGATAAATTGCAATAGAATTATACACACAAGTTTGAATGGAAAAACAAATTGGTGCCTGCCCGGGGTTTGAACTCATGATCGTCACTAGAGAGTCGCATGGTGTTACCGCTGGGCTATCATAGCTTTCACTATCAGCTATCACATCAAGTAAGTCAAATACCTTTAAATCAACGACAACTGGCCACCGATGGTGGTATGAGCGTCAACCTCATATGGCATCCCATACAGCAATACATAAACTAATAAAGATCTGTTAGAGAAAGAGACTTAGGCCAGAAAGTGGTATTTCATCAGTTGAGACATGTAGAAATAACTTTTACAATAAAACCTTTTTACGTTTCTTAGCATTTAATTTTAAACTGTTGCTCTGCTCTACAATACAGTTCTGAAATGCACTGCTCTGTGAGAGAATATTTTGACAATAGGACTAGAGGAAGTTATATTTGCTTCTGTTCCCTCTCACGGGCACGGAATTTAAATGAACTTTACCCAACTACAATGACACCGCACGCTTTTGTTACACGAACAATAGATTTCGCAGGGTAGAATTAAAAACTGTTCCCCAAAGAGAACAAATTCATATTAGGTACAATACGTCCTATAACAACTTTGAGTAGGCAGACATTAAGTACGACTTTTTTTTGTATTCTTTATTTTTGGGGGTTTTTCCTCAAGGAAAATGCTACCCCCATAACAACTACAAACTAACCTTACTTCGTACGACTTATCCTACTTTAACCACATTGTAAAGCAATTTCGCTTCTCCCGAATCCGGAGAAGCCAAAGTGCTATTACAAGTGGCAAAATCAAATATTAATCCTAATTTAAGACTAAAATCACTTCTAAGGTCTTCGTTCCGCACACATTCCATCAAAGTACGACTTAATAAAGTAATTTGCTATTTTATAATAGCTTTATAACCTAAAGAATGAGTAATAACAGTTACAGATGGTTACCAAATGTACTCATAATTGTTACGTTGTTTTAGATATGAACATGTTTTAGAATTAGTGAATAAATATCAAATACTGGAAGCAATGAAATTTCTAATTTCACCATTATTCTTCAAATGTATATTTGTGTGTATGAAGAACTCTATGATAAATTCCACTTTAGCGCAAACACTGTACTCACCTATGAAAGGTTGAAATTTGTGTCAGTTTTGTATTAATTTTTTATTTATTTATTTATTTTATTAGACACACAAAACAGTTCACAACACGATTAAACTTAAAATGGTATACATATTGTTTATATTTAAAATCTAGTTGCTCACCAAAACATGCATGTACAAAAGAAGAAAAAGAAAAATATGTTGCAATAATAAACTTATTCTAAAATTAAATCTAAGTATATTAGTATTAATAGTCTAATGTTATTATTTTATAATTTCTTGACCAGTACTACGAGAAGTAACACAACACTTGACAATCCTTTTAAATGCTGACTCACGAAAATCAAAAATGTCAAGATCCTTAAACTTGAAAGAGAGATCATTATAGACTCTACACATTCTTACTATGGTATTATAGAAAGATGTGTTGTTTCGATACACATTCAAAGCAAAGACCGCAGATTTCCTACATCGATAACGGACATTAATACTTATAGCAGCTAGCAATGCAGAACAGTCAATTCTTGCATGAATTATTTTGTGCAGGGTTGTTATAAGAGAAACATCTCGCCTTAAATGCAGAGGCATGACTTTGAAGTATGTAGCTCTATCAGTGTAGCTACGAAGAATTCGGGACAGGCCACAACGCCAACTTAACGTACGGACACAACGCCTTTGAACTGATTCAATCCGATTAATATGTAATTTATAATACGGAGACCAAATTATAGAACCATATTCAAGCCGACTTCTAATCAAACTGTAGTAAAGATATATTAAACTTTGTGGTTTTTTAAACTCTTTCGTGCTACGCATAATAAACCCTAACATCTTATTGGCTTTATTAGTTATTATGTCGTAGTGTTCTCTAAATGTAAATTTACTATCTAAGTATACACCAAGATCTTTAACGCACTCTTTACGGTCTATGATGTATTTTTGAACCTTATAATCAAAAATTAATTTTTGTTTTCTATTAGTAAACGATATAGCACAGCATTTCTTTTCATTTATTAATAAATTATTATCAACACTCCAGCGCGTTATGGCGTCGAGATCATTTTGAAGTTCCAGACAGTCATTTATATCATTAATAGTCTTAAAGATCTTTAGATCATCAGCAAACATTAAACATTTGCTTTTGATGTTTTTAACGAGGTCATTTACAAATATAATAAAAAATAATGGACCTAAGTGTGACCCTTGTGGGACCCCTGACTTAACTTCAAATGGTAGTGATAGAAATCCTTTCAGCGTCACAATTTGAGAACGCTTGGAGAGATATGATTTAATCCAGCGTAATAGATCTCCATGTATTCCGAAAGTTGCTAATTTTTCATATAACACTTCATGGCTGACCCTATCGAATGCTTTGGAGAAATCTGTATATATAGTATCTACCTGTCCAATTTTGGCAAATGCACTGCATACATAGTTCTTAAAAATAAGTAGATTACTAATCGTGGATCGATTTTTAACAAAACCATGCTGTTCTTCACAGATTGATGATTTGATATGACTATATATAACATCATAGATTAGAGATTCAAATATTTTTGCAATGCAGGACAAGATACTTATCGGGCGATAATTTTCACATTTAGTCCTATCACCTGTTTTGTGGATGGGAACTACATGAGCTTTTTTCCAGTAAGATGGAAAAGTACTGGCCTCAAGTGATTTATTAAATAAGATGTAAAGAGGCACTGAAAGTTCATGTACAAAAGTTTTAACAAAAAAAGGTGGCAAACCATCTGGTCCCGCACCCTTAAATACATCAAGTTTCTTAATTTTTTTGATTATGTTATCACGGCTGATATGTATTGAACATAATAAAGAGCTGTTACTAGGTTCGCATAAGGTGTTAACGTTATTTTTTGTATAAATTTTGTTATAGACTGAACTAAAAAACTCGGAAAACAGTTCACATATCGCTTCGCCATTCACTTCTGTTTTTCCATTGTATGTCATTTTGGTAGGTATAGCATTAGTTGACTTTTTGGCATTAACATATTTAAAGAACTGACGAGGACTGTTACGTAAAGAAGCCTCAGTAGTGCTTATGTATTTATTATAGCATTTTTTTATTAATTTTTTACTTCTTGACCTAAGCATACTATAAGTATCATAGTCTCTTGGATTTTGATATTTCTTGTAACGAGAGTGAAACTTAGATTTCTCCTTAATGCACTTAATTAAAGATTGACTGTACCAGAAAGGATACGTAGAGCATTTTTTCTTTAAAGGTGTGTTACGGGAAATAATTTCATATAAAACTTTATAAAAACAGTCAACAGCATCGTGCAAATTAAGCTCTTCTAGCTTATCATGCCATTGTATACCTTTCAATTCTAACGTGATCGTATCAATGTCACATTTCCGGAAATTGTAAGATTTAACATTTTTACCTTTTAGTACTGATATGTCTGGTGTTAGTTTAACAATTATTTGTAATGGGGGATGGTGCTTATCGATTTTAACCAAAGAATCAACAGATGAAACATTAATAATAAAATTTTCAGCTGCAGTTGTTAAAATTAAATCTAGTAACCTAGAATTTATATTAAAAACATTATTGAATTGATGCAAATTACAAAAAGCTAAAGTATCCGTTAGCAACGTGGCTTTAGGGTCCCCGGGATTAACAGGCGTCATCGCACTGTTATGGGTATTCATACGCCATGTTATATTGGGGGTGTTAAAATCACCCAATAGAAGGAAATGACTGTTAACATCCATGTGTGTTCCGACTATATTAGAGCAATTATTATAAAAATCCTTCAGTTTTGCAGCGTTTAAATCTGGAGGTAGATAGCAAGTACAAAGATGAATACGAAAAGATGAACCATTCAGAGCAGCGTCGACTGTCACCCAAAGATCCTCAAAGCCACTTTCCCAGGAGCATTGCCTTATAACGCTGAGGTGTTTTTTTACTGCAATCAGTACACCCCCACCTTCTTTTTTTAAGCTATTACTAGTACAACGATCTCTACGAAAGACTAAATATCTATCATCAAATAATTCTTTAGTGAATATTCCAGAATCAATATTGGTCTCAGTAAGACAAATAACATCATAATTGCAGTTTAAAATGCTAAGATAAAAATCTTTGATTTTTGACCTTAAACCATTTACATTGTGATAGTAAAATTCCATAAATTGAGTTTTAGCTAAAGTTCCAAATATAAAACAATCTTAAATAGCTAAAGATGGTCAAGAGTGTTTAAATTCTTAATAAGTATTGCCCGACTCTCTTCATTTTTTCTCAGATAGACGTTACCATTTTTCACCCAACAAAACTTGTACGACTTTTCATGTTTTGATCTTCTTGCTGCCGCAAATAATTGTTTGGTTTCCAACGACAAGTGTTCCACGACATAAACAGAGGTGTTTTCTCCCCCGACACCAATAACATTTGAGGTCAGTGGCCCGTGCGTTTTGTGGTAACGATATACTGCTGATAGAATTGTGTCACGATGACGTACAGACGACAAACTAACTAAAATATTTCGCGGTCGCTTTGACTTGGGATCAAATTTGGCTACCCTTCTCGCCGCATTAATGTCAGTCTCAGCTATGGGGCAACCAACTACTTCGCATATACCTTTGAAAATTTGGAGAACATTTTCAATTTTTCTTTCCGGAACTAGTTGAATTTCTAGATTAAAACTTCTGGAATGTTTTTCAAGTATTAGAATTCGTTTATTCAGTGAGGTGACTTCGTTTTCGAGTTCAATGGTTTTTTTAGACATTTCAGATATTTCCTTTTCTTTAGAAGTAAGTTGAAGTTTTATATCATTTTGATTTGCTGACAAAAAATCTGTCGTTTTAGTGAAGTCATCTTTGAGATCTTTAATAAAGTTTCTTAATTCTTTCTGTATCATTAATTCTATATCCTCTTTCATTGAGGACTTTAAAGTTGAAATCAGAGACTCAAATTTAATTTCAAGTTTTTTGTCAAGCATTCTTTCAAAACACGCTAACGTACTATCATCCATTTGAGTGGTAGATTTGATATTTTTCAAGCGAGTTATATTTTGATTATCAGCCGATTGTTTTGATGACGTTGATCGAACTGGTGTATCAGAATTGTCTCCGCCTCTACGTTTGGCACTTTGACAGACTGGACATATCCACGACTTAGTTATATCTTGTGATGTATCGTTTGGTACTAACACACACGCCTTATGGTAAACGTCGTCACATGCACCACATTTTATTAAATTTTTGTTCGACGTTAATGTTTTTTGGCAACCATTGCAGTTTACGTTAGTTTTTGAGTCACTAGGCATATTGATAAATTGTCGTAGAAATAATAGAAAAATATAAAAGTCTATTTTATACTGAGATTTGAACCTATTACTTCCAGTTTATATCGAGCGGTTAAACCATTACACCAGTAAGCTCGATAACTAGTTGACGAAAAAATCAATCCTCTTCTAAGACTTTGTATGTTTACTTAACACATTGGTAGGTAATATATAATATGCTTCGCAATTCACTCAAGAAAGGATAATTACTACCTTCTCACTATAAAAACTCACCATATTTGGATAGATGGTTTGATCTTTTTGTGTTATAAGACACTATATTTATGGTGTTAAAATTATTGCTATATCTTAATAACAAGTTAAACTTTTAATAGCACAACAGATTGAGTCCAAATCTTGCGATATTTCACTATTCTTGATTTTATATGCAGAAGCAACACACTACGTACGCGCCATATTGACACCATATTTTGAAAACTGATTACATAATGATATAACATTTAATATTGATAGAGAACACCTGAACCTTTTTTGGGATTTGTCTAGAGCCTGTATCATATTTTATTCAATTAATTACGTTAATTAAGTCAAACAAGTACAATCATTCCGTCAATCACGTCGCACGTAGTTCTTGCACATTTCAGCTGCGAGTTCCAAGTTCCTCAACGTAGTCTACGATCGCTCATGAAGCTATACATTCTCGCTTACACTGTGTTTACTGCCAGGCCTATTAAAATTCTAGTGCAAGCCTACACACAGTTTAACGTGAATTTTATAGCTACAGCAAGCTTTACTGTCGCTTTATACAACCGCTTCTGAATACGTAAAGACGTTTGACTTCTGCACAGTGTGCCTATCAATTATTATTACGTTAGAAACCGTCAAGATTTCTTTACTATATATTTTCTTAAGTCTTTAAATATTAAAGAAAAATAAATATTTTTTGTTATACTAGCTGACCCGGCAAACGTTGTTTTACTATATAAATTATTTCTAGGGAATCTGCAATATACATTTAAAAATGAATTTTTGTCTAAAAAATAAAAATATTAAGGGTGGACAACTCTTATCAATTATTGGCGTGAAAATAAATTGTAATCGATCCTCAGGCTTACTGAATGTGCATATAAAATTTCATAAAAATCGGTCAAGCTGTTTCGAAAACGAATGGTAAATAACATTGTGATTTTTATATATAAGATGTATCCCGCCGTGTGGCATCCGGCTGAATAGAATAGTACCACCCTCATTTCTTACCGAGGTGTCGTAAAAGGCGACTAAGGTAAGTCGACCCGCCGTGTGGTATCCGGCTGAGTAGAATAGACCACCCTCATTTCTTACCGAGGTGTCGTAAAAGGCGACTTAGGTAAGTTGACCCACCGTGTGGTATCCGGTTGAGTAAAATAGACCACCCTCTTTCTTACCGAGGAGTCGTAAAATACGACTAAGGTATGTTGACGCCAGGCAGGCGGCCGGTCGTAAAATACGTAGCCAAATCATATGACAACATGTTTGTAACATGTTGTGCCGACCCCACTTAGAGTGGGATAAGGGCAGGAGGATGATGATATATAAGATGTATCAATAAATCCAGTTTATTGACGGTGATATATTCATTGAGCTAATATATTTATTACTTCTTGGGGAATGATTCAAACTAATATTAAGGAAAAATGTTTGTTTGTTTGTCCTTCGTTCAAATCTGCATCAAGCATCAGATATGATTATTGCTTTGGACTAAGGAGAAAGTATCCAAAACTGAAGTGATAAAAGCTGCAGTACAAGTACCCTACAATACAGTATGTATATATATTGTATGTATGTATGTATATATATTATTATACACGAAGTTGTGTATATAACCCTGTGTTTCTATTGGAAGATATTCATTATGTTCCTATGACACCTACACAATTTAGTATCTAAATCTATACTAATATATAAAGCTGACTGGTTTGTTTGATTGATTGTTTGAACGCGCTAATCTCAGTAACAACTGGACTGTTTTGAAAAATTCTTTGAGTGTAAGGTAGCCCATTTATCGAAGAAGGCTATAGACTTAACATCACGATAAGATGAGTAAGAGAGGAGCAACAATAAAAAATATTGCAAAAACGGCAAAATTTAAAGCTTTCCTTTCGTGCGCTAAGTAAAGGGATGAAAGTTATTCAAAAATCTCTTATAATTAACTCACAATAACGATATTTCAGTTCGGGAAAAAAATTATCATACACTCGATTTCCATGCGGGTGAAACTGCTGCCACATCTAGTAAAGTTATAATTTCTACTTATAAGAATATTCAAAAATCCCGCCAGAATAGTATAACAATTCTAGTACCAATTAGCGTGTACTAGATATTTGTCTTTATATACGTAAGTACCTAAATAAATATTACCCAAGGTACGTAGTAAATAATATATTCTTGTGTGTTTTGAACGCCACATTACGAGACCCAGCATGCATGAGGGTCTCATAAAATTTAATAAGATGCTCATAATAAAACGGGTCAACATGTAAGTTTTCTGTATGGCCATAAATCTACCTAATTTAAAACTTTTGTTTATTTACCGAATGTTATATAAAGATTTAGTAGCTGGGTGACCAAGCCTAGCTCGGTATATTTTTTTGTAAAGACATAAAAAAATGCAATAAAAAAAAGAAAGAAAAGGCAGATGATGGCTGGGACTCGACATGAATAACTGGGACATGAGGGAATAAGTAGATATACATAAAAAGGCAAGAATCCAGCAATGCAAAATATAAGCTACAAATTTATTTCGCATATATTGCAATTATCTTTAATATATTTTTAGACGTAACGTAATAGGCGACTAAGGTAAGTCGACCCGCCGTGTGGCATCCGGCTGAGTAGAATAGACCAACCTCATTTCTTACCGAGGTGTCGTAAAAGGCGACTAAGGTAAGTTGACGTCAGGCAGGCGGCCGGTCGTAAAAACGCAGCCAAATCATGTGACAGCATGTATATAACATGTTGTGCCGACCCCACTTAGAGTGGGTTAAGGCCAGGAGGATGATGATGATTTTTAGACGTAAATTTGTTATTCACCTAATTAATTCCAAAAATACTTGTCAAAGTAGCAAAATTGTTTCCGTATTACAAAAATGTCAAGTAAAAATCAAATTCAGGGTTTGTTTTCTGTGATATATATCTTGAAATTCAGCGACATCTAATTTACCGCACACTAAAATAGCTGCATCACAAAAACCAAATGCGAATCGTCTACAAAACGATTTATCGTCCGGACAGACAACTTGTCTGCGGCCGCTTATCGATGGAACATTGTTATTTTTCCGACCCAAAATACAAAACTTAGCTAAATTGGACAAACCAAATTGCTGCTTTAGAATTGTTGAAAAATAGAAATAACGAACTCAAACCACGGATTATAAAACGATGGTGTTATTCCGCAAGTGTTAATTTTGACATTATTGCATTTTAGTAGCTTACATAATCCGACAAAAAAAAAGTTAATTGATTACTTTCATAATAAAAGAATTTGTCACTTTTACAAAACAGAGTTGTTCTGTATTCTTGTTGTTTAAAATTATCTGCTTGACAACACCTGCTACACTTATATTTTGTTATAAATGATAAAGAATATCGGTTATATAATCAAATGTAAAGTGAATCCACAATAATAAAGGTAAAATTGCAAATACTTAGTATAGAAAAGGGCTGGTTATAGCTGAAAAATATGACGCCTCAATTGATAATCTATCTTCTGGGAAAAACCATTTAATTTTGAAGTTAGCGGCGATATTTTTACTCCATTATCATTCAACGTAGCATGTTCGCGATGAACTAAACTGTGCATTGATTTGTAAAAAAAAAATTCCGGTAAGAGCAATTCATTTAAATGACGTTTAAAAGTTACTTGTAGATTTGAAAAAAATATCAGTATAAATTACTGTACAAACATGTAATGATTATTTATCATTACTGTTTCAGGAAATTGTAATTGCTTAATACTTCACAAAAAAATTACATTCAAAAAGAAAAAATAGAGGGAATATTGTTCATATATTATATGATAATTTGTTCTTAAACAATTCAGAAGTGCTGATATATTTAAATACAAAGCGATTTCTTAGCATCTTTTGAAGAGAAAATATTAAGAATTCTGAAATAAAAGCAGAATCAACTTTTGGCGCCTTCAATGATTTTTAAAAGTTTCGTTAAAAAGTTAAGTTAAAGTAAATGTGAAAAAGTTTGCAATTTGAAAACTTTCTTTCTTGACCAAATCGTAAAAATATATTTGATTCCCTAATTTTTCTATTTTATGTCAAAAAAATAAAATGCTTAAGAGAACTACAGAGTCAATTTTAAGTCGAATTTTTTTTATATCTAATAACTTTGAACAAAACTCTTTTTTTGAGTTGGAAAGGGCTGTCTGGAAATAAAAAGCTGTCATTTTACTCCATCCACCCAGTGACGCTATAAATTTTTTTAAGTTAGCGTTTAGACAATACAAAAAATGTTTTCCACGATTTTTCTACAGATTTTGAACTTATGCCTCCTGTGCTAGGTTTAAAGATAGAATTCAACATTACACACTTAAGTGGGTATGCGCTTAGGTGTTGTATTAGTCCACGATATATAAGATATACATATATTAAAAAATGAAGCCCTACTTATACGAAATTGAAACTTCGCACCATATAGGTATTTTTCGAAATAATTTCATTGAGAATTTTTAGTATGGTTTTCAAAGTAAACTGATCGTGCTTACTGCCTTCGATAGTTGCAGTTGAGCATAGGTAGGATAGGCACACAACCGGCAATTTTTCCACCCCGAATAATCAAGGAGACTTACCTTTGACTTAGAGGCTTCTTCTTAAGTAATGGCGTCCACGCCGCTCCGGCCGGAGTATAACCACAAAAAACTTAATCCAACTATATTCGTGGAATCACATCTTCAATTGTTCTTTAATATAGTTTATACACACAAACACCGAGTTATCCTTTATATTTCGTATATATTAATCCGAACATCCACCGAACACCGATATTTATTGTAATTCACTCAGAGGCCCGTGCACCGTGTTGCGCGGCCGACCGAACTTCTCTTTTGTGTGTGACATTAATTAGTCATCAACCCACACATCAGGTGCAGCAAGCCCCGATTACCCACGGAGGAAAATATTGCCCGAACATAAACCAACTACTTAAAAGATCTAAAAATTCCAGAAAATCCAAAAATCGTGCTGCTAACTTTTCACTGAATAAAATCTGAAATTAAATAGTCAGAAATTCTACGCCCCATCTTTTTAATTTTAGAAATAAAATTTTAAACACTTAAAGTTGATGAGGTAATAACAAAAAACAATATTTTTATTGTATTATCATTATAATAAATCATAGTCAAAATATCTTATTCTTACAATACATTATAATAAAATACAAAGCTCTTTTATGAATCCGCATTACGTTATTAAATTCAGAACGCCGTGTAGCTGCGGCAAACATTTCTGCGAAGTCTAATTTTTTAAATATATTTCTATTTAAATATCCGAGGAGTACAGATTCATTCAAAAAGCTTTTATACAACCATACACTTCAAGCCGCAATGACTAGTCACTGCTATACAACAAAAATATATAAGTACGAGTATGTACAATGTAATAATCTATTCAGAATATCATACGAGTCTCATATGAAGGTAAATTTAATTTTCGAATTGAAACGCTTCGCTTTTAGTGTATTAAACATGGAGCATATTGAATAGTGCTTTGAAAATAACATTACTGTACATTAATATAATGAATAGATTATTTTTAAACTTATGATAGACTGTTGACGAAATTGAATCGAGAACCAAAAATGTTTATATTTAGATATAGTTAGATATGAAACAAATTATGAATATGACACGTATTTAAATTATACAAACATTAATGACGTAAAAAACTAACGTTTAAACATCTAATTTTATGAGATTTACTATTTTATGAATATTTAATTACCTCCAGACTGTTGACAAAATGAAATAGTTGAGAGATGATGCAGTATAAATAAAAATAAATAAATATGTGGGACATTTACACACACGGTCGTCGGTCCCCAAAGTACTTAATACTTGTATTATAGGTGACAGAGAACTGGTAAATATATACATATATTGTTTAAAATACAATTTTTTTAAAGAAAATGTTGGCCCTTGGCGGGAATCGAACCCGTGGCTCATGGAGCTGAAGGCATCGTCACTACCCACTGCTCCAACGGGCCAGTCAGTATATAGTAGGAATGTCACATTTATTCAAATTACCTATACAAAACCCTAATTTAGTAATAACAGAAACGTATTTTTAAGAGGATACTATATTTAATAGTTTTATTTAAATTAGTAACGATTATTAAATCGATACCATGAAAGGATTTCAGATACAAGCATTTACAACAACCCAAAATAACATTGGGAAATGTTAATATTTATTTTTATAACAATTCAACAGTCTATCGTAAGTTAAATTTCAAAATTGAAAAACAAAACTAATTCCTATCACTTCCTGAGGTTCTCGGGTATGTAGTTATCTTTTCCGGGAATTCCTGTTCCGCCAGAATCGCCCAACCATGGATATCTAAAATAAAAATATTAAAAATGATCATTTGATTAAAAATATTAAAGTTGCATTATGACGTAATGACATTTCTTCTAAACTTTGTGTTCAAAATTGCTATCGTATCTAACAATACGATTTTGTTTTAGTTTGACACTTTTACCGTTTAGATAGATAGATGGCAACACTGTTATATATAAAATAGTTAAATAAATCAATAGTATTTTCAGATGTTACTGCTGCATAATATTATTATTTATTTTTTTTGGTTTATTTTACAACAATGCACATGTACAATCATGGTGTCCCCTGGCTCCCAAGCTAGTTTAAACTGTATTTTGGGAACCAGTGCCCACCTTAACTTGGTTCAACTTTATATGTACAGGAGTAAAAAATATAAATAACGATGTCAAAAAATTACAATTTATAAGCAAAAAAAGGGAATTTAAATTAAATTAAATTATTAAAAATTTTAATTAAACTAAATAAGAAAGGAATAATAAAACACAGGTCAACCTCACAGTTGTGTGTTCGCTGCTCTATAAACTCGCGAATGATTGATGGAACTAACCTATACTATAATAACTAGACTATCAATAAAATATTAGTATCTTATATAATAAAATTATCTTCTATGTAGTATGTCTCAGGTATGAATGAAACCAGGGAATGAAATTGTTATCCATATACCTGCCGTTCTACCGCCAAAACTCGTTGTAAATAAACTAATTAGATACAGAATTAAAGTTACCATAGGCTAATAATTTAATAGGAATGAAGAATAATAAGAACTCTATCGTTATATAAAATATTTCCTCTAAGGTACAGATAGATCGCAAATGGACTAATGATTACGAAATAGAAATCCAAATAATAGTCATTCACGCAGTTACCACACTATTGACATAGCACAAATTATTGTCTGATATTTGCTTGACACTAAGCTATATAGCCCTCTGCTTACATATGAAATAACTGTCAATAATCGTTAGCCAAAGGTATAAAATGATCCTTAATTTATCGATTTACTCGACAATATCTATCCGGAAGCTAGAGTAAATTTTGTTATTTCACACCTATAATTTAATAAGAAGAATAATTTCATAACAAGGTTTATATGTGAATACTTTGTGTACTGTTGTGACATATAAGCAGTAATAAAAAAAAATTCGTAATTATTTTAAAATTAATATTCGAGTCATAAGCACGATGGACTTGCTGAAACGTTATACGGTTCAAGGTTTTATTTTACAAGGCAATTTATTACCGGTACAAAGCAATTTATTACCGGATTTTCAATAAATTAACAGCAAATATTTCTTTTGCCATCAAATCAAATCAAAATAATCTTTATTCAATTAAGGTCTTTCAAGCACTTTTGAATCGTCAAGGAGCGATATGATTAATGAAGCTACAACTGTTTCGGAATGTTGCTCTTACCGAGGAGAACCAGAAAGAATCTCAACGGTCAATCTTTTAAACATTATCAATTTCACATTATTAAACCGCATTCATGTATGAAGCTGAAAGGATTTTCAAATCCAGACATTTTTATCATCCATATAATCTTCAATTTTATAATATGCTTTACTTATAAGCATATCTCTTACACTTAATTTAAACATTCTAGTAGACCGGTCTAGTAGGCATTTTTAAAACTCAACCATAATTATCCAAAAAAATACTTTATTCACTTACTGATTAGGGCATTCACTGCAAGTTTCCATATAGCGGGTATCAGTGAAATTTGATTCTGGTAGCTTAAAGGAGAGCGCACACTTGTTGGACAAGTTGCAAGGCTTCTGTGGCAAGTCTTTCTTGTCGCAGCGCCAAGCCTCGTACTTGTTAAGATCTTTGATCGTGCGTGGATCTGTCATCCAGGTTAGAGCCTGAGTCGCCGTTACAAACCAAACGCCATCCCTAGAAACGATATTGTTAATGTTTTAACCATAGATTAAAAAACACTTTTATTTTAAATATATTTAGATATACTCTATCAACATGGTAAATGCCCTTAAATGTTGTTAAAAGCAGGAGAAGTGTCTTCACGTGTGTGTATGCGATATATGATTAAATGTTTGACCTATAATAATTTATTATATACGCAATCCTAAATTAGTGTAGGAGAGCAGAAGGTGTGTAAATATATTAAAATTTTGCACAATTATTTCAGTTTAACCAAAAAACTTTCTGTTATAATTTTTTTCTTTTCTAATGTTTCATTAGAAATTATAAATATTTTTTTAATTATTGTTATGTCAGGTCAACCCAACCTCATCTTCGTCTTCGTCAATCTCCAACTTTTAGATAATACGGTGATCCCTTAGCATATTCAATAGCTCTTTATTTATTTAACTTCTACTTTATAAGTTTACACTCACAATTTAGACGCCCATTGGAGGAATTTATGAAGCCCTTGTTCGAGCTCCTTAATCTGGAACCAGTTTGTGTGGAAAGGCATCATATAAGGCGCTCTGTTTTGGTCGTAGTATCTACTGAAATCTTCTTGTAACCATTCTAGCACCTGAAATACTTCTTGTGTTAATATACGTCAAAGGGTTTTGCTTTTTTGTATAAAGTACTCTAAATTTCAAGCACAATCTGATTCGGGACGAAAAATTTGAAGACAAGTGCTCGCAATAATCCTCATTCTTTAAAAAGTCTACTAATTGATTGAAATAAAGTATCACCCAGTTATATCTCACTGATGGTCTCACTGATCCATATAATAGTGTAGCACAGTAATAAGTAGGTAGTTTAGAAATCACACTTTTACGCCTAATGAGTCGCATATATCCCCCATAGTCGCCCCAATTTCTCTACAAATATGAAAGTTTTTCTTATCATCGTAACTTTTAAGTATTACTGTAATATTATATAGATATATAGTATATTTAGTGCTTATTTACTTTATCAAGCAAAAAAACACCGGTGTTGTTAACTATATTTAAAACATCAAAAAAATGAAATTTTAAATGTTTTTAATATCAATAACTCTATACTGATTCAATAATTTAAGAATGGATGCACAAACTTTATAAATTTTAATAATGAATTAATTATAAGACAATAAATTGAAAATGTAAAATATACATTAAAATTGCATGTTACATGCCGGAACTGCTGGTTATAAAACTGTTTCCTCCTATTACGTATTTAATGTGTATCCGAGAATGGAAATCAATTACAACCTGCAAATAAAACACGCCAGTTTTATTTCTTCGCGCGTCCAATCCGTCTGTTGTAACGGATTGGAAATTGCACCGTTTAAGAGTACAAAAAGTCCATTAATACTTTCTTTCACTTTAACAAATTTTCATTTTGATTTCTATAACGCTTAATATTGTTATTTTAATTTAAGCTATCAGCCTAAAAGTTAAGTAAACTAGTTAAAATAGGAAACTATACTTACACGTATTCTAAATAATTCATATTTTGTTGCAATTACTTGCAATTTGATTAAAAATACAATTGTTAAATTTTGAAAATTGCACTCGAAAATATATGTACGACTATTATACACGAAACATTAGCTTACCTCCTGAGAGTCGTGATTATGCAGTACACATTGATCTAAATAGGGGCAGTGACCACCTTCATACGTTTCCACGTAATGTGCATTAAATGGTACTTCCCATAAACCTATAAGAAAATAATTTATCTATGATATATGAAGGTAATAAATAATATTAAAAAAAAAGTCTAAAGAGAAATACTAGTCAAATCTAATCAAAATAATCTTTATTCAATGGTTCGGAATGTTGCTCTTACGGAGAAAAACCACCAGCAAAGTTGGTCTTTATATATTTTCAATTTACATTATTAAACCGCGGTCTTGCATGAAACAGAACGAAATTTAAACATATGGATAGACCATGAAATTAAATTTTATAATATGCTTTATGTATACGCATATTTCTGACTTAATTTACACCTTCCTGTAGACAGATCTAGTATGGGTTGCGGACATTGGGTGTTTTTCAGTTAAGATGAATAAATATTTGTTTACTTTTATATTTCTTTTTCCATTTTTTTTAAATAGATTTGGAAGATATGACAATACACAAGGGTCCATGCTATGTAATTCATATAATGAAAAAAAGGTAATTAATTTAAAATTAAAAACAGGTTTTGGTACATTACGCTTAAAGTGAATTTTTGGGATAGATTAAATATGAAATGTTAATAAATTTAATTCATGGATTAAAGGGATTTAGTACTTAAATTTGTGTTAGAGATTAGGACTCAAAGACTAAATTGACGATAGTTCAAAAGGTTTCTATTGAACTTTTGTAATTTGTTCGAATGAGTATTGTAAAAAGATAACAGATAGCACTAATATTGTGTAAAATACCTGGGAATGACTTAGTAGGACAAGTACCAGACTTGCACTCGTGTGGGATCTTGTAGTCGAGCGTGTAAGGCCAAATCGGGATCGGTAGGGGAGGCACGCCCACCGAACTGTCATAAATGTAGCCAAAATCTTCCAACACCTGTAGTTACAAATAAGTCAAACAATGAATATAATAGTCTTTAAATCACAGTACACAGTTATAGAATTTGATCATAAAATTTGCTGTTATGACATTACTAACGAACGAGTTTGTACAAAAAGTTTATATGTACAAATAAAATCACCTGCCATTTTTGTTTATTGAACTCCGAAACTTAAAGTTCGTAACTTTAAGTATTACGAAGCCGACAACTGAGTGAAGTGAAATTAAGGCATCAGAAAAATTTGCCAAAAAAAGTTATAAATTATTGTGGTCAAGCCTTCTCACTCTTCAATTCGAATGTTACAAAAAATGTTATAGCTATTATTCCAATACATATATTTAATTATAAACATATGCTTGCTTATTAATTTCATGCATCATATCTCTATGACATAAACTTAAATGGTAAGTTCGATAGCGAAGGTAAGGCTTGTGGAATTGGTTGTGTAACTACAGACAAAGGCATTTCCATTGAAGACTAACTTAGCATTGACGCTACAAACAAAACTCTTTACAATAGAAAGCGAACTTGGAGTAATTACTGAAATTCGAAACCACAAGGTGGGGAAACCACAAGCATTTCTACTGCGGACGTAGGAATGTTCCAAGACAATAAAAGTCGAGAAACTTTTTATATAGTTTGTCTATAAATAGATGCTCTCCATTAATTTTACTTAGGTGAGTGATATTTATAAATGAAATTGTAACTATATTATTTTTAACTTTAAAGTGCAAAAATTGCCATACACAACCGATTTGTCATATAAAAACTAAAAAAAAAAAAGAAAAAAAATTGAGTAAGTGCTCATTTTCATTTCTAGAGACGACCCGTTCCCCGAATAATTCCCGTTTTATTTATTCAATGTAAATTTTTGCATTTTTTTAATGGCACAATTTTTTTTTTAAATGAAACCTAGCTAGATCGATTTTTTCCTCCCCAAAACCTCCTACACACACATATATATATTTGTGTGTGTGTGTGTGTGTGTATGTGTGTGTGTGTGTGTGTATGTTTGTATACATACAAGATAAACTAATTTAAATGTCATATAGTCTTTGTTAAAGTTTTACTTTATATAATCTATAATATTAGTAATATTTGATTTCACATCTTGAAAGTTCGATGTTCGAAATAAATTCAATTCACTCTCTATTATTAGCAATGACAAAATTGCTTTGAAACGTTAAAATTGGCAACACTACACAAAATATTTCTAAGTATGGTGACAAAAACACTTTTAATAAAACTATCTCAAATATTAAACGCACCTTGAATTGCGTATTCCTTCCGGGCTTTAAGAAAGGGGCGCGCGCTCCAACAATCTCGGAGCGCGAAACATTCGCGAATTTTCGCAGAATCTCCCGCATGCCAATCATCTCACCCGCCCATTCTTCGTAACCTTTGTCCTGGAGACCTTGCTGTTGCGAAATTGTTCCCGTAGCTATCTAAAACATAACGACGTAGGTTAGAAATTAATAGGCATTTTTATGGTTATTCGTTATTCATGAAACTTATCGAATTGTTATGTTCTCATAAATTAATAAAATATTGTCTGATAGGCTAATTGACAACGACTATTTTTTACAATATGTATTTAATATTAGATATATTAAATACAAATTGTAAAAAAATATTTTATAAAGCTTTTTAAATAATAATATTAAATTGATTTTTAAATTTTTACTTTTTTTAATGATTTTTAATTTTTTTTGTTATCCTTACTAATATTATCAATGCTAAAATCTGTCTGCCTGTCTTTTATACTTTCACGGCTGATTCTCTGAACTAATATAGGTGATTGTTGGCACAATTGAACCTTATACTCCGGGGTAATGCCAGTATATAGAAAAAAACACATATTGCCATATTAAAGGTACTAAACGCTTCAATATACTTACTTCGTGACCATCATGAGCAAGTGCTTGGACCATAGCATAGTTGCTGGAAAAAAAATATAAATTATGTTACTACCCAATATATGAAGAAATCACAGTAATGTCCTTATTATTACTAAAATTATACTTGTACTAATTTTCTACTCAAGTACATTTTTGCAGAAGCTATAATAGAAAACTGTGAGCTGATTTAAAACAAATTGTATTTTTACAGTCAAATGACAATTGATTTTATGTCTTTGAAAGGCAAATTTAATAATAACAGAATTCAATATCGCAAATATCTAGAACTTTAAATAATGTTACGTATAAATGATACCGAGTATTTGGTATCCGGCTGAGTAGAATAGACCACCATCTTTCTTACCAAGGTGTCGCAAAAGTCGTAGGTAGGCGGCCGGTCGTAAAGTACCTAGCCAAATCATGTAATAACATGTTCATAACATGTTGTGCCGACTTCACTCAGAGTGGGATACGGGCAGATGAATGAATGATTATTATATTTTCTAATGCTGATTCTAAATTTCTGATTATTTATAGGTACAAAAGTAATAATAAAACTATTATGCTATAATCCGCGATGAAGTAAAATAGAAAATGTATATAGGTAGTGCTAAATGTAGAGGGGAAAATCCGTTTTCATACCTGATTCGTAAAAACACACCGCCACCACAATACACAAGCACTACATACGTTCACTATCTCAAACTCAACAATTGTTTATCGCGAATTATAGCAAAATAATTTTATTATTACTTTTGTATTATGGATATCCGCAAAGTAACGCCTAATTGTAAAAATTATTCATAGTTAGAAAATAATCCCATTCTCTCATTCTCTAATATCATATTAAACGTAATAAATTTGAAATCTTTTTTAATATCTCGGCAACAGGACCATCAAGTCGTATCTAACTAACAAGGCTACTAGGGTAATATAAAAGCACATAAAGATTTCGTCGTCGTCGCGAAAGGAGACGTCAAGAACACTTAATCGCCTTCAGTTGCAGATAACCCAATTTTACGGCTCTCATGTGCCGCCTAACGAAACATCTCTCATTCGATTACTTTGTGCGCCTACCATACTAAAGACTGTTCAGGCTAAATCGTATACACAAAAAAACTATATAGGAAGTTGAGGAATTGGAGAAATCATATAAATTTGCAATGCGTGGACTTTTGTCATGTGATTGGTAGATAATAGATGGCGCTTTTCAATGTCATCCTATACCTGACGAACTAACAGAATTTCCATAGCCTATATGTTATCCCGGTGTATATGAATTGATTGTGTCAAATTTCATCAATATTAACCAATATTCCGCTGAACCCAGCGGATTCGCCGTGAAAGAGTAACAAACATAAATCCATACTCACAAACTTTCGTATTTACAATATTAGTAGAATGAAACAAAAGAGTACAGCTTTAGCTTTATATTAGCAATACTAGAACATTGGCGCAGTGGGTAGTGATCCTGTCTTCAGATCGTGGATTCAATTCCCGCCGAGATCCAACATTTTCTATAAACAATTTGTTGGTTCTTCGAGCTTGGGTGTATATTTGTATTTAGGTATTTAAAAATTATATAAATATATATTTACCAGTTATCTCAACCATAACACAAGTATAAAGTTACTTTAGGGACGGACGACCATGTGTGTAAATGTCCTATAAATTTTTTTATTTATTATAACAAAGCCTAAACTAAATTTGCTAAAATTTTGAAGTATGAGAGATCGGAGAATGAAATTATCGGTCATTCCTACATTCGGTAAATATACGTGTTAAGTAAATATATTTAGTGTGTTAGTGTTTAGTGATTTTCAAACCTGTAATGGCGACTTATACAAAGAGAAAATAATTCTCAACATGCATAGTACGACAACATGCATACTCGAATCACATCTTAAATATAATAAATCAAAAATATCTACTTAAATAAATAACGATACAAATAAAATAAAGTATGCATATGTATAAATAAACCTAATAAAACCGTTACTTACATGTTGTTCTCGACGTAAAATTGCGTAGCGTTACAAACAATTAAATTGTAATTGAAACCTAAACCCGTCGGCTTTAACTCGTTATAGGCGCAATTTATTGAAATGTAATCTTCTGTTGACATCTTGTACGCTATTGCAAATATAATTTGAATAAATGTGGCTAACCACATAAACCGAGAGTAATTTTACATTGTCTAAGAGAGAAATGGCGGTAGAAAGTTAAAAAAAGATGTCGTTACGGCATAACAAATCTTAGTAATTTTATGAATTTCAAACTTACTTTACTTTATTTCCATTTTTTATTTACTATCATCTTCCCGCCCTTATCTCACTCTACGTGAGGTCGGCTTAACATGTTGTCACATGATTGGGCTAGGTATTTTACGACCGGCCGCCTGCGGCCTGACTGACGACAACTTACCTTAGTCGCCTGTTACGACACCTCGGTAAGAAATGGGGATGGTTTATTCTACTTCGCCGGATGCCACACGGCGGAATTTCCATTTTTTTATTATTTACATAATAATATCATTAAATAAATAAATAAAATTTGTTCATATAACAAGAAAGACTTTACTTTCATGCAAGCATTACTTTCATGAATTTCAAATTATTTTAATACAACTCATGCCACATATTAAAAAGTGTGATTTGTATAAATACTCTTTAAATTGATATCATACAACTAGCAGATATTTTAAATAAAATTAAACTTCATTCTAGCATAAAATCTTAGAACTATCCATAAAAGCTTCCACCACTAACCTGTATTCGTGAGATAAGAAGAAAGTACCCCGAACCGGGCAATCGTTTGGATTACGTAATTTCCCATTAAAAACTTTCTTATACAAATCGAAGTTATTCAAATTAACGGCGCCATCAAACGTGAGTATTATCATTTGCGGTGTCTGGAATTAAAAGAAGATTAAAACTTAAGAATATTGCTAGTAAAATTCCTTAAGAACGCGCTGCTTTTCAAAATTCTTTTATAGCGCACATGTATTTGGTTCCAATTAATGATTTCTCTCCATTACACTGTACTTTTAATTAAGAGTATGACGTATAGTAAGTCTGATTATAAACTGGCGTATTTATGTGTTATCACAGAGTCTAATTGATTTTTTTTCAACGAGAAAACAACCTCAACAATCGGTTTGCCCCGTGATCAAAGCATCATCAGAAGAAAGACTCCATGGCAAAAAACGCAAAACGACACATCATCAATCAAGCAGAGTTATAAAGTAATTGGTTAATGCAATTATTTTAAAAGATGGACCAGTGTAATATGTACGTTTGTACGAATCCAAGATCAAGTATGAAAATGGATAGCATACTCTACATTTAGCGTTACAAATATTTTATTTTGATTACAATTAATAATATTAAGCAAAGCCTAAAATTCAACCCCTAAATCTCCTTGATATGATCAAGTAACTTAATTAAACCTATAAAATAATCTAAGTTGTTGAAATATAGAGAGCTATTAACAATTGTTACGCTCTACAGCATAATAAACATTATTGATTCCTGAAATCGACTTCAATGTCAAAACAGTGGAAACATCTAGCTTCAATTCAATTAACGTGATCTGTGCAAGCACAATGCTATTTGTTCATCTAAACTTACATCCTCCGGGTCTAGTCCGCCTGGAATTAGAGTGCCGTCCTTTGAACAAAAACAGTACGGCAACTGGCATTCTGCTGGATCGCACTTTGTAGCTAGGTCTAGCGGCGCCTCTGTGATTGGGGCCGGAGCTAAAAGATTAAATTTTTTAATAATAAAATCTTAAATTAACGAATCAATGAAATATATTCCATGCTCTATTCCCTCTTTTGAGACTAATATTTTGTAATAATACAATGTCTATATAGACAGTTTTTCTAATAATTAAAGCTCATATATATATCCTCCTGCCCTTATCCCACTCTAAGTGGGGTCGGCACAACATGTTATAAACATGCTGTAACATGATTTGGCTGCGTTTTTACGACCGGCCGCCTGCCTGACGTCAACTTACCTCAGTCGTATTTTACGACACCTCGGTAAGAAGGAGGGTGGTCTATTCTACTAAACCGGATACCACACGGCGGGTCAACTTACCTTAGTCGCCTTTTACGACACCTCGGTAAGAAATGAGGGTGGTACTATTCTTCTCAGCCGGATACCACACGGCGGGTCAACTTACCTTAGTCGCCTTTTACGACACCTCGGTAAGAAATGAGGGTGGTACTATTCTATTCAGCCGGATACCACACGGTGATAATAATTAAAGCTCATATATAATGAAATAAATTAAAGAATATGCAATCTATGTTTGAATAAATTCAATGTTATCAAAAAAACTATATTTTTGATTGATTTCGATTTTGATCATGATTTTGTTAAAGACACTTATTTTAATTATTTGAAGCTGCTTTCTCCCTCACTTGGGATACTGGAAGTTGAGGTAAGCTCGGGCTAGATTAGTTAGGTTATGACGTTTCTAGCAGCTGTTAAAGAATATATGGAGTTGGTGATATAAAAAAAATAGTAAATTCATAAAAAAAATTGTAATCCACCTAATCGTAAATTTTCTTTTTTTATTTAGAGATAGTAAATTTAACTGATTTTTACTGATCTAATTTTATGTATGATTAAAATCAATTGACGGAAAACTCGTACACTTATATTATTATATACTTATATTATATACTTATATTTTTTGTTTTATAGTGTACAGTTCATTATAAATAACATATTTGAAACCTTTATGATAGATTTCAAAGAAATTAATTTCATTAATTGGACTATCTTATTTAATCTGGTCTTATAAAACTAATTGACTATCGAGATTTATATATTACATATTATTATTTCTGAATAAGTTAAGAATCAATAGCAATTATAACGATCAGTGGCGGTAAAAAGCTATTTATCATCGAAACAAACTTTCCTACTCAATGTATCCTTAAAATTACTGAACCTTAAACAAAATTTATAATAATTTGACATACGTAATATATAATTTTAAATTATTATTTAATTAGCGTTGAAATGACGTCTTTATTTGTTCTTATGTAAGGAAAAAATGATTCAATCTGATTTATATAACTAAAATATTCTGTCGAGATATCATCACTTTATTTGCTAAAATCTTCATAAAATTATATTACTTGTTTGGTTTAAATTTTTCGCTCGTACCTTTCCTATTCAGTATAGAAATCTATTAGATTCTTACGATACCTGTTAGATAAAGTTGCACCTTATACATATTGTGATCAAACGAATATTCATGATGTATCAAATGAGAGTGATGACTTTGTAACAATGAGTTATTATGTCACAGTTGCTTGTTTTCTACAGTTAAGTTAAAAATTATCATGTCTATACCTGAGGATAGAAACTGAAAAAATCAGTACCACAGATGGAATAGATAAAATGGCTGGCTTATGATCCTAGAAATCAAAGATCAGAATGAGATAATTAAATTATAAACTTATAAAAAGAAATTCTTTTATTTACAGTAAAAATGCACAAGTTATATCTATCTTAAATTACTTACACGCTAGGACTATACAAATCATGCCCACGTGGAATGGTCCCTAAAATGCTGGCAGCGTTTCCGCGCTGAATCGCTAAGCTGATTCTTTATACGAATAATTTAGTATTTAGCCGCCAGCGTAAATACTAAATTATTCGAAATATAATATTTTACAAATTTATTATGCAAAGGTCTAATGGAGCTTGTGTAATAATGAATTAACGATAATGGTATTCGCGCAGAGATATTTATGCAAGATTAACTATTAGCAACGCGCTCTTTAATATAAGCTTGTGACCATCGCGGTCCTTTATTATAGAGTCGATCCAAAACCGATGCCCTGCATTAATGAGAGTTTTATTATGATTGGCAGACACATTGTAGATATTGTAGACGAGATGAAGCACCAGTAGATCCATCTTCATTATAATTTTCTAATGTACACGTGTCGACGATACACGATGATAATTTATGAAGAAATGTTCGCTACCATCATCTTCCTGCCCTTCTTCCACTCTAAGTGGGGTCGGCACAACATGTTATAAACATGTTGTCACATGATTTGGCTACGTATTTTACAACCAGCCGCCTGCTTGTCATCAACTTACCTTAGTCGTATTTTACGACTCCTTGGTAAGTAAGAGGGTGGTCTATTCTACTTAACCGGATACCACACGATGGGTCAACTTACGTTAGTCGCCCTTTACGACACCTCGGTAAGAAATGTGGGTTGTACCATTCTATTCCGACGGATACCACATGGTAGGTCGACTTAACTTAATCGCCTTTTAGTGGGTAGAAATGTTCACTACCGTTAGCTACAAATACGATATATTTGAAATAATGTTTTGTTTGATCTGCATAATATTAAAAATAACACATTTTTACTAAACTAAATAATTATAAAATAAATACCATAAATAAGCGTTAAAATAATTTATAACTATTAAGCTGAGTTTCGTCACTAGTTAATCAATATTTGGTTTTAAATTCGTGCCACTTCCAATCCAAACAATAATGCAAGAGCACTAACAGGTCACCAAGTAAAGTGTGTTTATGGATTGGCCAAAGCATGTTTGGAATCCGTGACATTTCCCTTCTGAATCCACTATAGTTTCGAAAAAAGATACAAATTTATAAATTCAAACATCATTCGAACGAATTTAATTTAAGAATGTCTTCCTTTTCAAACAATTAATTTAGGAACGCATAAATATATACCTAGTCATAGTGCACATAAAATAATCGTAGAATCATAGGACACAGCGTGGGTTTTATAAACGTGGGCATTCACCGCTGGATACTTGGAATTCCTGTTACGTAGACTTACAATGTTCCTTGTGCCGTGACAATGAACGCTTGGATTTGTGACATACTCAAAAGATTGTGTAGCATATTTATATTATATAAGTAACCAATTCGCAACCATACTAACAAGTATGTTTATTTAACCTTCTCATTTTTCAACAGACCAACGTATACCATTTAATTTAAAATAGGGATAGTTAAAGCACAATGAAAAGAAATTGATATAGGCTACTTTTGATCTCAATCCACTCTAACATCTTCGCGGTCAGAAGCGAGAATCTTCTATACATATTATAAAACAAAGTCCGCAAAAGCTGTCTGTCTTTATGTGATCGATATTCTCAAAATCTACTAATTTTTATACGGTTTTCACTAAAAGATAGTGTAATTCCTGAGAAAGGTTCAAATTGACAGTACATTAGATTAAATTTCCTGAGAGGTCGATATTTACGATAAAACTTTTGACTCACTGATTTACGCACGGAAGAAGCGGCAAGTGCAGCTAGTTATATATAAAAAATAATGTTTGTCTGTATGTCTTTAATAGACTTCGAAACGGCTCGAAATGATTTAAATTAAATTTTCAGACAATCTTTTGAATGTCCCAGCTGATGATTCTGAAAATTTTTGAGGGGAATTCAAAAGCGGACTGAGCCACAGCAACGCGTGGTCGGACAGCTATTTTGTATATACAAACCTGTTTCAACTTTACTTGTAATTAGACTCTAGCAGTGGAAGTTGGAGAAATCGAGAAAAACAACTTCGATACGCCACTCTCGTGTTCATAACAAAAGTGCGATCTAACATTGGTAAGTGACAGAACTATTTTAGAATAACAGAAATTCTTATCATCATCTTCCTGCCCTTATCCCACTCTAAGTGTGGTCGGCACAACATGTTATAAACATGTTGTTACATGATTTGGCTGCGTTTTTACGACCGGCCGCCTGCCTGATATCAACTTACCTTACTCGTATTTTACGACACCTCGGTAAGAGAGAGGGTGGTCTATTCTACTAAACCGGATACCACACGGTGGGTCAACTTACCTTAGTCGCCTTTTACGACACCTCGGTAAGAAATGAGGGTGGTCTATTCTACTCAGCCGGATACCACACGGCGGGTCGACTTACCTTAGTCGCCTTTTACGACACCTCGGCAAGAAATGAGGGTGGTACTATTCTATTCAGCCGGATACCACACGGCGTAACAGAAATTCTTATATAAACACAATTATCACTTTCGATTCTAGATATTCGTTTACAGCCCGTAACACAGAACGGTACTTAGCAGTAAAGCTCCACCGCACAGATGTGTACCTTAAACCATCAACAAATAATATCGTTTAAGCAAGCTTTAACAGCTTTCGTGTCATCCACAGTATCGTTTCATCATATCTCATTTCCTGGTTTACGTAACTCATTATTAATATGTTCTAGTATTCACACACATTCATAATTGAAAAACAGTTGTCACAAACACAATACATAAGTTATGCAATATGCAACAAACAGGTTATATTAGCTTCGAATTCATTGGCACACATTATTTTTAACAAAAAACTTCCACGAAACAATATTTCGCTGTTAATATAATAAAAACGAATTTATGTGGTTGGCCTTACATTACTTTACACATGTGTTATATATTTTCAGTCGGACTAAGACTAAATTACCTTAAACTATACTAGCAATGCCCGCGGCTACGCCTGTTTGAAAATCAGTGCGTCACAGAGCTTTTTACACGAAAATCCCGACTCTGTGGAAATTCTAGGATAAAAAGTACCCTATATCTTACTCCACAACTATCTCTATTTTCTAGTGAAAGCCCCATCCCACTTGGCTTAGCCGTTCCGAAGACTGTTATACTTTCTCAAGAATTGCTGAAATCCTTAAGTTAAAGCTGTACAAAAATCCATACAGCAAATTTTTTGAAAATCGATCACATACAGATATAGAGCTTATGAGGACTTTGTTTTGTAATATATTCCCTACACAAACCTATTAGAAATTTCTAAGCAAACCTATTATTCCAAAACCGTAACATAAATAATCGTAAAGAAAAAAATAAGTTATTGAAGTCAACACTACAGAAACAACGTTAATTAATAACTTAAGGAGCTTATAGTTAGAAATCGATTATATTAATGTAGCAAGTGGATAGGTATCTAACCTAACCTAGCATCGAACTCACCAGAAATTCTAGTAATAAGGATTTTAATGTAGCGTGCGCTTAAAAAGGTATCTGGCGAAATCAATACCTAAATAAAGAAAATTACCTACATAACGAAAATATTATTATAATTACAAGTGAAATCAGTTTAAATTTATAAATAACTAAGTAATCATATACATCACGATATTCAGAAAATATATTACAACGTATTTAATTTTCTTATTTAGTGTTCTAAATTGCTACTTCATTAACCAATGTTAATTATTTATCCACTAAAAAAAATTCAATATCTGAAGCCAAAATTCAATAGCTTCAAAAGATACGATTTTACCCAAATGAAATAAATTTAATTACCGTGAAGCCGTTAAAGTTTAACATGATTTTATAATTATCTTTAAATATTATTAAATATTTGACGACAAAGTCCCCGGCCGTGTCTGTCTATTCGCGACAAACTTTTATATCACACAATTTTCACCAATAAAGGAGAATATTTACCAAATGTTTTGTAATAATTAGTAGCATCAGTAATAATAAGTAGTGGTAGAAATTTTACGATAATTGATAAAAAAAATCGGTAAAGCCAGATGAAGATGAAGCTAAGCAATTTTATCAATTTTATAAATAAGTTTCAATGTTTGGTGGGGATATTTCTATACCCATACTGATCTTTTTTACATTAACATTACGAAAAAACTAAAATGAAAAACTAACGCACACCAAAATATAAAGAGAGGTAAAGTCGAAAGCAGCCTTACGTAGAGCAATGCTTGGTCTTATAGTAATATATTTTAATAAGATAGGTAAGAAGAATAGACGTATTAATTAAAGTAAGCCTAATCGCATTCATACAAGTGTATCATGTATTTTAATAGTAACATTATATAATTCCGCAATCAATTTTAGTTTTGCCATTAAAGCAGTTTAAAAACACTGTTAAGAAGGCCAATGCAGAAAGCCTACTATTCTGTTGGGGACTACATAGATGATAAGAATGCGTGAATATAGATATTCTTTGATCCTGCACAAGATAGTAATGTAAATGTAACTAGTTATAAGAATTATATTTAAGAAAAGAGCAACCGCCGAGTTTCTTGCAGGCTCTTCTCGGTAGGAACAGCTTTCCGAACCAGCAGTAGAGTTGACGATTCAAAAGCAATTTTATTTGAATAATGAATATTTTGAATTTGAATTTGAACGCAATCAAAAGCGAATGAAGATTTGGATGTATTGTTCGGTTTATTTAATAAAGCTTATCACTACAAAACACGCACATATTTCATTGTAAATAATTAAAAACACTTCACTCGAGTGTTTGGTTAGACTTATTTTTTTTGTGTAGTTTAAAATTTAGCACCAACTTTGACATTGTTTATTGGTAAACATTTCAGTTGTCTTCATATAAACGTGACTTGTGTGGTTAATATTAACTTCACTTCAAAGTATGTAAAAGTTGAAAAAGAATATTTTTAATTCGTTTAATAGTACGTATCAAACAAATAGCTTAAAAAATTAAAACAAAAAAACCCTTAAACCCCTTAAAACAAAAAATATTTATACTTACTTGTGGCTATTGGTCCACATCTCGCTTCAGCTTTGAAAGTACAATATTTACTAATGTCATCAAAGTACAAGCCGGAGGGACATCTATTTAAATACGGGTAGCCGTCGACGCACTGCAAATAAATCCACAAATCTCATTTTCGTATTTAACATTCTCCTACATATAATACTTCAACACAATTACATCATAAGACATTGAATTTATCGTTTTAGATGTCACACGAAGATTAGACGCTGCTTCAATATGGAATGACAGAACACATATCCAAACAGAACAGTACAGTTACACATATCTAAAGAAATGTTCAGAGATATGCATGCAGATATGTAGTTCTTCTAGTTCAGGAGCTAGGACTTCAATGCACTATGTACATTAGAGCTTCAATGCACTATGTATATTTGGATGATTAATAAAGTTATTATTATTATTATCCAGGTTTGTTTGTTTGTAATCTCTTTATTGCATTAATAATAATAAAAACATAATTTTAGGTTTCGATATTGATCTTGAAAGTAAGTAGCGGTCTGCTACTCTCCCACTGCTGGGAATAGGCCTCTTCTCTCCGTTTTTTGAGAGAAGGTTTGGAGCTAAGACCTACCACGCTGCTCAAATGCGGATTGGTAGGTTACGCTTATCTCCCGAATTCTCTAGAGATATGCAAGTTTCCTCACGATGTTTTGCTTCACCGAATAACATGTGATAAATTGCAGTGTTGCAAATTGATAATTCTAACAGAAAAACTCATTGGTGTCTGCCAACCAGTGACCTCCTCGAAAGAGTAGCACGGTGTTACCACTAGGCTATCACAGCTTGAATGATCTTGAAAATTAGCCACAAAATCATTTATAAAAAATCATCATTTTGACACCTTGGTTAAAGTCACACGATCTAACGTACTACGTACATGGTCTAACCGTACGGTTCATGGCTCTTACTTCTGTATATATTTTAAATAAATATATAATAATAATTTAATCGAATAGTACTGATCTCGGATGCCTTTAGTCTATTACTATTATATATTATATAAAAATTACTAAAATAATCTTTTTCTTTCGTCAAACATTAATCTTAACTGCTCTTAAGTTTATTACTTGAAGTTTCAAGTGTTTATAGAACTTTTTTATAAATTATGTTTAAAATAAATGTTCACCGTTTATTTAACAGCTTTTACTGTAGCAATTAAGTATTTCTTTTTTTGGCTTTTTAATATATTTTTTCGCTTTACAGTCGAGTCAAAGTCGACCAAAATAAAAAACCTTCATAAAAAGCTTTATTTGTCTAAAACGAGTCTAACACAAAAAGCGTGACTTCGGTTGCAAGAATGCAAAGAATAGCGTCGATTCTGGTGATCCTTGAATTATTTTTGTGTATTAGTTTCCTCATGTCTTTAAAACTAAAAGTTAAACCCATAAAAGTCTTCTCTTATAGAATTAACAATTTTAATCTAATAATCCAACAATTATGACAAGATAGTTTTTTATATACACATAAATAATATATATTTCCTTGATTTTCCTCGGTCTGATTAAAGTAATCCACGTAAGATCTTATTACGCTTTTAAACAAATTAATTTATTGACTATAATAACAAGTGATAACCAGTCAAACAAGACATTTAATGTCTATTTTAATACCTTTAAATATTTCCTTAACTATTTAGGTTCCATTTGAAAACGATTACTAATAGTAATTGTCGAATTACGAGTAATGAAAATTATGCTTATTACGCCATCATTATTAAATTCCTACTTTACGTACCTAGAGTTGTCGTTTATTATACATATACATATACAAGAAAAAGTTAAGACATCATGTCTGTACCTTAATATTTTTAACGTTGACTAGTATTCCGGTAATAAGTGGCAATTCAATCTTAGGTGGAAAAACCCGCTTACCTAGAATAGGTGTGGCAGTTTCAAATACTTGTAAATGATTTCTTTTCTATAGATTAAAATGTATTACTTGTTGAGTTATACATGCTTAATTAACCCATTTGCCAAAACAAGACATGGGACCATCCTACTTTTTTTTTTTTTTGTCATAATGGTTTTTTTGTTTTTATCACTCTGAATTTGAGCCTTATTTTCTGTTGTACATGTATTGTATATGTCCCATTCTTCAAGAGACAGCTCGTGTATCTGACTCTTGACGAACGAAGCAGGACATCGACCATAGTCCAGCTTATCTTTAACCCTATGGCGGCAGCTTTGGCCAAAAGATCTTTCTTTCCTCCTTAACGCAACGTGGGCTTTGATCCAAAAGAGTTCAAGTACTTTGCATGTGCCCACGTTTCAAAGAAAATTGAGCCTTAGTATGAAAGAGAATGTCGCATGGATTCCGGTAATTGACATTTTATTCCGGTTATTTATTTAATTAATTCAATCAGAAAAATTAACTGCAACATGCATTATATTTCACGGTTGCAGATCATATATAGGCTCTAATATTAGTACCTAGTGCACATCACTATGACACATAATACATTAAGAAACATTACTTCAATTTTATGGAATATATACATAAATATTATACGAAAATTAAACTTAATTGGATTAATAATGTTGTATTCAATAAAGATTCTAAAAATTGTAAAAGAATACCCTTAATGCTTTGCCAATGGATTCATCCATTAATATTTAAGTAAACCTAAACAGGTTTAACCTCTTAAATTAAATACATGCCTATAAAATTATAAAAAATTAAATTGTCACTAAAAAGTTTTTAAATTTTAAAGTTGTAAGCCCCATAAATTTTAATTAATGAAAGCACTCACTTGGTAGAATCGCCGGCAAGTGGCTGGATCAGCAAAATTGCCGTTGCCCGTAGTACCTTCGGGACAAATGAATTCCTCCGCTTCCTTTTCTTTCTGGCAATTTGCTGCAAATAAAATGTAAAAAAAAAATTATGTCCGCAGGTCACAGAATTATAATTTTTCACTCATTGCTAAATGTATAAAAATATTAGCTTCAATAAAATTTCTTCTAAAGTGGGCAATTATTTGGACTGTAATTGGACATAAATTGGGTGAAAATGAATTTGAGTTGTATAATTTTGTTTCGTTCTTTAAGTTGGTGTTTTTTGTATTTATATTGTATACATTTTAATTTACTATTTAAGAAATTAATACATATGTGTATTTTGTAAATATCTTTAAAATAAAATTGGTATTTATTCCAAACAAAAGTCTAATAAAAAGTTTACATCAATATTCAGACGTAGGTAATATGATATATGTATATAGATATATTAATATTTCTTTTTAAACGCTTATTATAGGATGTTAAACATGTAATACCGTATAAACAAGTACTTTGTAAGCAGAAGATGTAAATTTAAACAAATGTATATATTAAGTTAGTGCTAGACACTTACAGTAACGTGTTTGACCAGATATTAATAAACCAGAAAAACTTATAATTCAGTGTTAAGGTCACATTTTCGACGTAATTTATCATTGATTTATTTTATTATTGCTCTATTGGCCTTTATTATTAGTAATATCAAGGTCTCAGTTTCACTTTTCAATATAGTTTAAGCAGACGTAGACGAATTGTATATAAATTAAAAAATTAAATGTTTTAATTCTAAGTGGCACCACGAACTCTAACCTCTTGACCATCACGATTCATCAAAGTTATTGTAATTTAATACACACGATTATATTTTTATCTCGACAAAAAAAACGTTTCCGCGTATGTCCAAATACATTTATAGGTAGACATATGTTTGAAATGCAGGTTTTTGTTTTGCGGAAATCCTTGGATATTTTACAAGGCGATTTTATCACCACTACTTATAACTATACCTATTTAAATAATTAATGTGCTCTTAATTATCGATGTAAGTACTAATAATGTTACACTGCTGGGCAAAGGTTTCGTCCCTCCAAAGAGAGAACTAATTGCGTACATAGGATTTGAACTCGCTAAATCTTTGTATCCAATTTGTATCAAGTGATACCAAGTTATACCAAGTGATATAGTAATTAGAGCCATAAAATATATGTAACTAGGTACAGTTGCTGGTAGCAAGGGTCTTATCTGTCTAAGAGGAAATGTTGTCTTTTCCCAACAGTATGATTTTGTATGATGATAAAAATAGCGCATATATATCAACATATCCTACAATTCCCTGTAAATATTTGAGGCATCTCTAGATCTTCTAAATAAATCGTCTCAAAAGAAGTATAATGATAATTTTAAAAAAAATCTGGCATTTAAATAAAAAAATGAGTCAGCTCACATATCTGCCATTGTCTCAAGTGAATTATAATTAAATAAAGAAGATTATATAATTGAGACACGTAAATTTCATATAATTTACCCAATAAAATATAAATAATACATAACTTTTGTTTTATACGCAATATGGTATTAATTAAAGTTTAAATTTATTACAAAATTATGTAAGATCGTTATGTCCATTTTTAGTTGGATTATTTGGCCCGTGAGAATTCTGTGAATTAATTTCAATGTTAACATTTATATTTTCCGTATTCATTCAAATTCTTGCGTCGTTCTACGTTATAGAATTTATGCAACTAACGTAACTACTGAATCACTGGCTGTTAAATATTTTTTGTGAGAAGGTCGCATACGATTACATGAAGTTATTTTATCCCCATCACGAAGTAAACGTTAAAAACTCATGTTCCAACACAATGTGTATTACGTACATCTTGTACAACTTTCTAGAAAACTTTATTGAATTAAAGTCTTTAAGATGGTTAAAACGTTTTACGTTTATATCATTTTCTTGATTTATCAGTTTCTTTACCTCTTAAAACATGTTAAAATTTACATTGTCCCTTTATATGATCATATTATATGATCCATTACTATATCATATACGTGAAATTTGGCACAATTTAAGCTTAAATCTGTGGTAACATATAAGGTATAAAAATCCCGTTTTTCTTTAAGTAAAAAACATATTGTATTATTAAGGGTATTTAAACGCTTAAGTTTGTGCAAACGAAGTAGCGTGTACAACTCGTAGATTATAACTAATACCTTCTACATATAAAAGTAAATTTTCTAAAGTAATGTTAAAGTCAGCTCTCGCAAATGACGCGCAGGTGCCGATATCTTGTCTTGTAAGTAAATAAAAAATGCCATGAATGCAAGCAACTGCACATGTACTCAATAAACCTGTCAGACACCAGTCCACTATAACATTTACATCAAGGCAAAAACGATTCGTTCAAAATACTGGTTTTTACATTCTCGAATTGCTTCGTCTCAATGTAATTATAGAATAAGTTTGGCATAAGACATCGAAGAGTGATGGTAAGTTTAATGATACCCTCATTAGGTACCTACATTATTGCTTCTCATTTAAAAATAAATGCATTTAAAGAAGAAAAAAATGTACATGGAAATTTTTTGATAGTTTACAAGACGCGAAACTAACACGAAAAGACGTGATATAAACAAGATTATTCGTAGCCAATAGCTTTATTTATTTTAGGAGTCTCATTGGTAAGGGAATCAAATTATATAATTAAATCCATTCATGCATGTAAAGGTGTTAATATCCTCTTTTCATACATAAGCAGTCACGTCTCAATGTCAAGTGAAAGAAAGGACGTGCACGACGAATAATAATTAGGAAATGATACTTTGACCATACTGTCATATACTTTCTAAAACATTAACACACGTTAATATGTACACCCATTAATAAAATGATTTCACAATACCATGTTGACTTTTTACTTCCTATTGTAGCTTACGTGTGCGAATGTAACTTTTGAATGGCTTTCACTGCGTTTTGGTGTAACGGTTACGTTAGGCGATCGGTTCAAACAATCGTGTAAACATTACATACAAATTACTTGCATAACAATTACATTCATAATTAGTGCTAAATCCGGAAAAAATACACAAATAAAAAATTGCATGTTAACAAAAATTTGATAAGAGAACACAAAACTTTTGACTAACCGTACACAAATATGGCACAAAAAATAAGTATTCGCATATACGCGGTCATGGTGGTCCGCACACTGTTAACTTTACAAATCGACATAGCACCTTTCACCACCGCGCGCGCACTGTCAAAGTGCCAAGTCGGAGCTGCCTTACGCTACCACCACCCACTACCGTCTACCGTCTCGTCTACGCAGCTTTCTCCTTCTAAACCTCATCTAATGGACCTACCATTTATATAAAATCAATAATTTGTTCTGAGTAACGATAATTTTCTTGGCTACGTGTTTAAAATTGTCAACTCATTAATAAAGTGCCCTTTATTAATGTGTCTAAAGCTTATGAAACCATAATATGCCTAAATGACTTAGGTAAGATTTTTTGTACACCTAACATTGTATAAAAACAATGCAAGGACAAATTTCTATAGATGTCGAGTTTCATAGTCACAAAGACTGAGCTAATCTTTTATCTGGGACACATGCTCACTTGAATACCTACTTATAATTATTTTATCTACAAGCTGTAACCGCGGCTACGCTCAGCTTAAGTAAACGATTTCCCGTTCATGTTTTCGAAGCAGCAGTAAAGTTGACGATTCAAAAGCACTTGTTTACAAGTTTATTTGAATAAAGAATATTTTGAATTTGAATTTGAATTTGAAGGAAAAATGAAATCCGTATATCGTAATATAATATTATCCCGGTATATCCTCCATTATACTAAATTTCATTACTATTGCTCAAGTGAACCAAGGTGTAACAGACAGACGCACAGATTTTCGCATTATAATATAACAAAAGATAGAAAACTATTTTTTAGTAACGTAATCAAAACCTTCACCTGTTCGTTTGTCATACCCACTACATATGATGATGAAAAATACATTCTCTAAAACAAGTCTTTCATGCCACCTCTTATTAGCAGATTAGACACTATCAAATTTAAAATAGTTACAACACTGAAGTAATGATATCATCACTTTCTAAACAAAAACAAAAGTTTCAATAAATCAATTCCAAGCTTTTATATATAAATATGAAAATCTGTCCGGCTGTTACGCTATCACGGCTAATCCGCTGGACAGATATTCAACCCTAGCACAATTAAAAATTATTATTATTCCTTTGCGGAATGTACTGCACAAATTTGGCGCAAAACATTCTGCTAGTTTCATATAAAACGGCAAACATACGTATGTTTATTATTTTGGATTTTCTTCATCGAACCGCCTGTAACAATATAATATCAAATCGAACCAAAATAATATTTATTCAAATAAGCTATTGCACGATGCCTAATATATATATTATTATTAATATATATATATAGTATTGGGAAATGAAGTAAAATGATTATAATTATTTTAAAAAGAATGAAATATTAAAATTGCCAAAAAATCTTTCATGTTTAAAGTATTGCAACGTACATATATATAAACTTTTATAATTTATTAATTTCGCGGATAATGAAAAAAAAATTGTACCACAAAAAGAGCCATACGTGGTATTTACAAATTAAAACCGCGTGATTCCCTGTGAGAGAAGTTTAAGGAACTATTTATTCTTACATTTGCTTCACAGTATATTTTAAGCAATTTAATTTTCGTACATAAAAATGTAACAAACTATAAAACGTTAGGTGATGTGTATAATAGACAAAGTAGGAACCGACATTAGCATGCGGCTCCTGCTTTGCGCCTTGCAAAAATACGTAAATCGTTTGTGGGTCTGGGTATAAGATTGTATAATAAAATTCCGCAATCAATTTTAGCTTTGCCATTACATCAGTTTAAAAACACTGTTAAAAAGAGACTGATCCAGAAAGCCTACTATACTGTTGAGATTACTTAGAAGACAAGAATGTGTGGATATAGCTTGCTTAGACCCTGTACAAGACAGAAATGACTAAATGTGACTAGTCATAAGAATTATATTTTTAAAAGAGCAACCGCCGAGTTTCTTGCTGGCTCTTCTCGGTAGGAACAGCTTTACGAACCAGCAGTAGAGTTGATGATTCAAAAGCACTTGTTTACAAGTTTATTTGAATAAAGAATAATTTGAATTTGAATTTATCTAACATTGAAAGAAAATTATTACGTTTCTATTAGAAATTTACATATCTCAAAAAATTAACTCTAAAATACTTGTATCTGAAAATGTTCTGTATGACAGTTGACAGTTGTCAAAATCGACGTGGCGCAGGCAGCCGAATACGCCAATTGTCAATCGAGTATGACATTTCTCATTTCAGGAATGATTGGTGATTAATAAATAAATAGTTAATTAAAGGATCTAATATTACTTACCGTGGAATATTTGAAATATTTAGTATATTATTTGATGGCAGTGTATTTGTGCAAGCATAATGACGACTTTACGAGAACGCCAACTCAGTAAGTTTAAATAAATTGATTTTGAGTAAAAGAAAATATTGTCTTATTTAAAAAAGTCACATATGTTTTAAATACTTTGGAGTTATTCTATATAAAATAAACATATTATTATTTCAAATTGCAGATGCATTAAAACAGATGCTTAATTTAAATCAACCATTAACAAAAGCAGTTGCAAATGAACCATCATGGAAAGTCCTCATATATGATAGAGTAGGTCAAGATATAATATCTCCTTTAATATCAGTGAAAGAATTAAGGGAATTGGGTGTTACTTTGCATGTGTAAGTATAGATTTAGAGGTAATAATCAATGCAACAAAACTCTGACTTTATCTAAATATAGTGAATGTTTTGATCTTAAATTAATTTTGTGTAGTAAAACACACTGTTCTGGTCTGACTTTATACATGTTAGCTATTGTGTATCCTCTTATATAGAGATACCTATATCATTCTCAAATATTTTTGTGTGGATACTAAAATATTACTCCTGTTATATTTATAAATATCTGATTTTTAATTTAATGGCTTTAATATCCTGCACCTTAGATGCCATATTAGTTGTCAGGATATGAAATGAGAATGCTGTAATTTGAACTGAATGCAACCCAAAACTATGAGACAAAATTATGAGAAATTGTCATATAGAGAAACTTACTCTACATATTAATATCAGAAGTTAGATAAGAGAGATAAATAGTCATAAACTTGTGTGGAGCACTTGACTTGCAATTGAAAGAATCTATATAAGTTAGGGATATAAGGTTTTAGAATTGTTATTCAGCTTTATATTATGTAAGTGCACTTCCCTTAGTTGGACTGGTATTTTTAAAAAATTTACTAGTACCTAAGTTCAAACAGTAGCCCTATGTCTAAGTAGACATATTTGGTGATAATGGATTTATGAAACAAAAATAATAATAAAATTATATTTATTATGATATTATGCTTATGAATTAATTGCAGATTATACCAAAATTATTTTATTATTATTTTTGTATTATGGATGTCCGCAAAGTAATACCTATTTCTGTAAACTATTGATGAATTTATGGTTACAGACAACTTCACACAGATCGTGATTCAATACCTGAAGTTCCAGCAGTTTACTTTTGTACGCCATCAGAGGAAAATCTGGGCAGAATATGCCAAGACCTTGATAATGGAATCTACGATCAGTACCACCTGAATTTCATATCACCCATAACTAGACAGAAATTGGAAGATTTAGCTGCTTCTGCTATTCAATCTAACTCAGTAATGAGTATTCACAAAGTATTTGATCAATACTTAAATTTTATATGCCTGGAAGATGACCTATTTATAATGAAACACCAGCAATCTGATTCATTATCTTATTATGGTAACATATTTCATTATCATTAATAGACAATTTAATATGATACAATTAATATGATTTTTTTAAATATAGGACGAGAGCACAACTCAATTAAATCATAAAACATTCAAAATGTCTAATTTAATGTTTGTTTCAACATTTATTCTACCAACTGTTGGTACATAAATAAATAAGTTTGTAGGAAGATGTAGAAAGTCAAAAGTTATTACTTACCATCGAACGTCACATGCCACTATTTGCCTACAATTTAAAAGTATTGGCAAATTAAGATATTATTTTATATCTTCTAAAATTTAACCATATGGTATCCGGCTGAGTAGAATAGACTACCCTCATTTCTTACCGAGGTGTCGTAAAAGGCGACTAAGGTAAGTCGACCCGCCGTTTGGTGTTCAGCTGAGTAGAATAGACCACCCTCTTTCTTATCGAGGCGTCGTAAAATACGACTAAGATAAGTTGACGTCAGGCTGGCGGCCGGTAATAATATACGTAGCCAAATCATATGACAACATATTTGTAACATTTTGTGCCGACCCCACTTAAGAGTGGGATAAGGACAGGAAGATGATGAATAAATTATTTACATATACTTCACGGGCTGTCGTAATATATGTATCCAGCTGAGTAGAATAGACCAACCTCATTTCTTACCGAGGTGTCGTAAAAGGCGACTAAGGTTAGTTGACCCACCGTGTGGTATCCGGTTTTGTAGAATAGACCACCCTCTTTCTTACCAAGGTGTCGTAAAATAAGACTAAGGTAAGTTGACGGCCGGTCGTAAAAACGCAGCCAAATCATGTGACAGCATGTTTATATCATGTTGTGCCGACCCTACTTAGAGTGGGATAATGGCAAGAAAATGATGATGACAATCTTCAAAAATAAAACTATATATTCTAAAATTAATTATATAATACTATTAACATGAAATATCAGATTTTTTTATTTTATACTCTATGGCATTTTGTAATCAAATTGTGTCAATTAATATTTAATGCTAAAAATGTGTTATATGGTTTTTATTAAATCCATGTATTATAATTATGTTTCAGCAATAAATAAAGGAGATACAAAAGATACTGAAATGGAAGCAATCATGGATGATATTGTGGAAAGTTTATTTTCAGTATTTGTGACTCTCGGTATGTATTAAATGAAACTTTGTGAATAATTTTCAATTTATCCATCTTATTTATAGTCTTGATGTATATTTTTTCTATTAAATTATTTTAAATTCTATTTAATTATTAAAATAAAATAAGATATTAATATTACTATACTATATATTTAAAATAAGTAAAACAAAATACTATGAAATGAAAGTGCACAAGGAGGGTGATTGAATGTGGCTATTGTGTGGAATTATATGTGGGTTGAAAAGATTGGTTTCAGGTCTTCTTCTTCTTCTTTGTCAACCGATGGACGTCCACTGCTGGACATAGGTCTCTTCATGGGATCTCCATACCACACGATCTTGTGCCGCTTGGACCCAGCGGCTCCCCACGACCTTTTTAAGGTCGTCAGTCCATCTCGTGGGGGGTCTACCGACACTGCGTTTTCCGGTGCGGGGTCGCCATTCCAACACCTTGAGACCCCAACGTCCATCGGTTCTACGCACTATGTGCCCCGCCCATCGCCACTTCAGCTTCGCGACCCGCTGAGCTATGTCGGTAACTCTGGTTCTTCTACGGATCTCCTCATTTCTGATTTGATCACGTAGAGATACTCCGAGCATAGCTCGCTCCATCGCCCGCTGAGCGATTCTGAGCCTTCTTATGAGGCCCATAGTCAGCGACCACGTTTTCAGGTATTAGGCATTAAATCTTCTGTTTTATGATAGTTGAGTTGCTGTAACCAAGATATAATTTTACCTTTTATTAGTGGATAGATGTTCAAATGTTTTTTCACTACATATTATAAAACAAAGTCCATATTTCCGTATGTACGCATAAAACTTTAAAACTACGCAACCGATTTTGATGCGGTTTTTTTTAATAGATAGAGTAATTCCAGAGGAAGGTTTGTACGTATAATAACATTCAATACGAAGTTGAGAAATAATGTAATTTTTGAGGTTTCTGTAAATAATTACATTTTTTTCCGCTTACATTGCAAACGCAGGCTAAACCCTACGAGATTTATCAAAATGATGTACTAAGTATTTGTACACCTTAAAAAGGTCTACAGAAAAGTCCGCGATGGTATATATCTATCTCTTATGGATAACCCACAATAGCAGTTTTTTTCATTTACTTTTTACGAAAAATGATGCCTTATGTTCAAAGCAATTTTTATACAATACAGCATTAATCCTTATCCAATTGAGTACCTTAAATAAATTGTTGATTTAATATAGATCAATATTGCCGTTTACAGCCTGTAATTTAAGTGAACATTTTCGGAGATATTACAGATTTAAAATCCCGCGAGGAGGCCGCGCTCAGACCTATAAGCACTTCGAATTTAGCAGCGACCGGAGGCGCAACTTAATGTCCTTCTTTCAAGTTTATATTGTCTAATGATAAGAAAGCTATGAATGTTGTATGTAAAGACATTGTCTAATCAATTGTAAAAATAAATAATATCACTACATAGTTTAAAACAAAGTCGCATTCTCTGTCTGTCCCTATGTCCGTATATCCCTATGTATGCTTCAATCTTTAAAACTATGCAACAGTTTTTGATGCGGTTTTTTTTTAAATAGATAGAGTGATTTTAGAGGAAGGTTTACATGTATAATAACATTCAATATGGAGTAGAGAAATACTGTAATTTTTGAGGTTTCTAATGTAATGTCGTAAATAATTTCATTTTTTTCCGCTTACATTGCAAACGCAGGCTAAACCCTACGGGATTTATCAAAATGATGTACTAAGTATTTGTACGCCATGAAAAGGTCTACAGAAAAGTCCGCGATAGTATATGTCTATCTCTTATGGATAACCCACAATAGCAGTTTTTGTCATTTACTTTTTACGAAAAATGATGCCTTATGTTCAAAGCAATTTTTATACAATACAGCATTAATCCTTATCCAATTAAGAACCTTAAATATATTGTTTATTTAATATTGATCAATATGACCCTTTACAGCATGCAATTTAAATAAACAGTTTCGAAGATATTACAGATTTAAAATGCAGGGGCCGCGCCGCGAGTCTATAAATAGCGCGTCGGAGGTCGCGGTTCGCCTCTCGGCGATGCTTCCGCGCTCGCCCGTCTTATCGGTGACGCTGTCAAAGCCATTAGGGCTAACAGCATTAATCAAATATGAAAAAAAAACGCGGTTCGCCCTTTAACCATTTGAATTTAGCAGCGATCGGACGCATTTATGATCGGAGCTCTCTAGCGAGAAAAATAACAATCGCTACATATTATAAAACAAAGTCCATATTTCCCTATGTATGCATAAAACTTTAAAACTACGCAACAGATTTTGATGCGGTTTTTTTTAATAGATAGAGTGATTCCAGAGGAAGGTTTGTACGTATAATAACATTCAATACGGAGTAGAAAATACTGTAATTTTTGAGGTTTCTGTAAATAATTACATTTTTTTCCGCTTACATTGCAAACGCAGGCTAAACCCTACGAGATTTATCAAAATAATGTACTAAGTATTTGTACATCTTGAAAAGGTCTACAGAAAAGTCCGCAATGATGATGTATATGTCGATCGCTTATGGATAACCCACTAAAGCATTTTTTGTCGTACTTTTTACGAAAAATAATGCTTTATTTTTTAAGCAATTCTTATACAATACAGCATTAATCCTTATCCAATTAAGTACCTTAAATAAATAGTTGATTTAATATAGATCAATATGGCCGTTTACAGCATGTAATTTAAGTGAACATTTTCGGAGATATTACAGATTTAAAATGCCGTGAAGAGGCCGCGCTTCGCCCTATAACACTTCGACTTTAGCAGCGATGTCGCTCTTTCAAGAGTTTGTTTAAAGACATTCTGTATTTAATTGTAAAAATAAAATACATAGGGAAAATATAAAAGTAAATAAGTAATAATGTACTATATGAATTTAGATATTCCAAAGATAGCAGGAAATCTTCTTAGTATAGGGAAAGGAAATTGTTTTTCTCCAAATTTAACGCTACGGCCACGGGCAGTAATGAGTAAATCAAAACAACTGGATCAATTTTAATCATTTATTTTACACTGAGTGACATGGGATATATATTTTATACCCGTGCGAAGCAGGGGCAGGCCGCTAGTTTATTATATACAAAGGATGCTAAAAATTGATGTTGATGTTCAAAGAAGGATAGGACAGGAGAAGTGGAGTTTGAGTTATAGATGAAAAAACAATAATACTAGGATTGTTAATTTGAAGCGATTATATCCAGTTGATGTGTGTGCCTTAAGTGTAATGTTTAAATAGAATAATTGACGCGCAGTTAGTGCTTTGGTACTAAAGAATAGTATAGCAGATAATAGTATAGATTATGACCTAAATTGTATGTTAAGACAACATTTTGATTGTTTCAATAATATGAATCTTATCCTTAATTAATGAAATTGTTTAATTCTTAAATTTCTAGCCATGGATAAATGATCTATTTAAATAATACTCTTATTTATTGCAGGTAATGTTCCTGTAATAAAATGTAGCAAAGGTAATGCCGCAGAAATGGTAGCAAAGAAATTAGACAAAAAGTTGCGTGAGAATCTCTGGGACGCCCGAAATAATTTATTCCATGGCCAATCAGGCACCTTTAGCTTTACCCGACCTATGTTGATATTATTGGATAGAAATATAGACATGGCCACACCTCTCCATCATACTTGGACCTATCAAGCTTTAGCACACGATGTGTTGGACTTATCATTAAACAGGTTTAATATCAGTATTCAATATTTACATATAAAATAGTTCATGATATAAGTATAAATAAATGTATGGGACGCTTACACACACGGTTGTCCGTTTTCAAAGTAACCAACTTAATACTTGTATTATGGGTCACACAACTGGTATATACATATTGCCCCATATGAAGAATAAAGTTACATGTTATATGTTTATACATAGAACATGTAAATTTACTTAAAAGAACTCAACGATCTTGATTCTTATCATTTTCAATTTTAGATTTAGTGATGTAAATTCACCTACAATTTTTTTATTTTTAGTACAGAATACTTACTATAGATATAGTATACAATTGATAATTCTTTCTAAAGTATTTTTTTAATGTACAAAATTATATTACAATTTGAAATACATACGATCGAAATCTGCCTTTCTAAAGAGAATACTTGTTAAATGTGTAATTTTCCAAACCAGATTGGAATAGCATGACAGGTCTCAACTTCAATGCTTCTCTGTGAAATAGTAGTATTCCGATAAAATTGAAAATGATTTGTAATATCAATCAATTGCCAACTTCTAGGGCAGTGGTTCCAGAAAGTTCTGGACCAGCGATACCAGGGCAGAAAGCGAAAACTAGAACATGTGATTTAGACTCTAAAGATCCATTATGGTCGGAACATAAAGGAAGTCCTTTCCCCACCGTCGCTGAAGCTATACAAGAAGATTTGGATAAGTACAGGTTCTTAGATGTTTTTATTACCTTTTGGCGTTGGTTTCTGGACTATAAATATTTATTTATTTTGCGTATTTTGCTTCAACTTCTAAATTTTATAGTATCTTTCCTATTTATACTAATATGTAAAGCTGAAGAGTTTGTTTTTTTATTTGATTGTTGGAATGCGCTAATCTCAGGAACTACTGGATCGATTTAAAAAAATATTTGAGTGTAAGAAAATCGAGAAAGGCTATAAACTATAACATGACGCTAAGATGAATAAGAGAGGAGCAGCAATAATTTATATAGCAAAACGTCTGCAGGTTTAGCTATATATTATGAGAACTTTATTTTCATAAGGTGCTATACATAACTTATAAGTTACTACTAACTTAGACATAATTTGACATAGCAACTTAAGAAACCATATACATTAAAAATTTTCTTAAATTTAGGTAAAATTTACTTGCTTGCTTGTGTCTCAGGTAATTTCGACGAAATATTGCGTAATATTATATTTCTTTCTCTTTTTTGATAATGAAATGGGATCAGTCTAACAGTTTCGCTTGCGTTAGACTTTAAAAGCTATGGCCAGATGTATTTTTTGTCATCTCTTTAAGCTTTTACTTCATCCAAGTTTGAAGGGATCTTCCTCGCTTTTTAAAACCAGTATAAAATCATGGAGATTTATTTGTATGTGGGCCTAAAGCGATGGAAATAATATTTTCGTTACTTTTGTATTATGGACTTGCGGAGGTTGCGGAGTAAGGCCTAATTCTAAAAATTAGGGACTAATTAATTTGTGTTAATAATCTACAGGAGTTCAGAGGCAGAAGTCAAGAAATTAAAGAGCTCTATGGGCTTGGATGCTGATAGCGATCTCGCTCTCAGTTTGGTGAGTGACAACACACAACGACTGACCAGCGCAGTAAATTCATTGCCGCAACTCATGGAGAAGAAACGTCTTATTGATATGCATACTACCATTGCTACAGGTAAGATATTTTGACTACTAGCAATTCCTACGACTTCGTTAGCTTCCACTTAAGCATTTAAGCCTATTTTAAATAACGCAATATGTTTTATTGCTGTTCTCGAAAAAAAAGACGGGATTTTATCCTTTTGTTACTCCGGCGTATAAGCTATTATTGTGTCAAATTTCAATTAATATTGTTCTAGTAGGTTAGCCGTGAAAACATGGCAGACCGACTTTCGCTTATATTTTTACGAATTTAGTACGTAATGTCTAATGTTTCCTGTGACTCCGTCTGTCAGTTTTTGTAAGATAAGAAATTAAAATGAAAAACAAATATTATTTTGATATAATTAATAGCTCTATGCTTTATTTTATTTATTTAACTTCTATGCTAATGCAGATATATGTCCAATAAGCTATACACATATTAAGGATTATTTACTAACGGTCACAGAGTACTCCATTTAAATGGTTGAGTTTTAAATATGAATTAGGCAAATAATTTTTAAAGAAACCGAATTTCCGAACCACAAACCGTCGGTAATGGTTCCCTCACCATCCAATAATCACGAATGTCACAATTAGTGTTTTCTACATAGAATTTGGAAGCATTATTTTACACTGTAATTCCAGCTATACTTAACGCGATAAAATCAAGGCGATTAGATTCATTTTTCGAATTGGAAGAAAAAATAATGAGTAAAAGCAGTGGAGTCGAAAGTAAAGCTGTAATGGATCTTATATCGGACACGAGCGCCGGTACCGAAGAAGATAAGATGCGACTGTTTATTATTTATTATCTGTGCACGTCGCAAATACCGGACGAGGAATACAAGAAGTTTGAATCGGCTTTAGTAGCTGCTAATTGTGATATCAAACCTATGATGTACATGAAAAGGTGGAAGTAAGTATATGTAAATATCATCATAATCCTCCCCTTATCCCCATCTAAGTGGGTTCGGCACAACATCTTACAAATATGTTGTCATATGATTTGGCTACATATATTACGACCGCCCGCGAAGTATATGTAAATCATTTATTCATCAGCTTCCTGCCCTTATCCCACTCTAAGTGGGACGACGCCTCGATGAGAAAGAGGGTGGTCTATTCTACTTAACCGGACACCACACGGTGGCTCAACTTATCGTAGTCGCCTTTTACGACACCTCGGTAAGGAAGAAGGTGGTCTATTTACTCAACCGGATACCACACGGTGGGTCAACTTACCTTAGTCGCCTTTTACGACACCTCAGTAAGAAATAAGGGTGGTCTATTCTACTTAACCGGTTACCACACGGCGGGTCGACTTACCTTAGTCGCCTTTTACGACACCTCGGTAAGAAAGAGGGTGGTCTATTTTACTCAACCGGATACCATACGGTAGGTCAACTTACCTTAGTCGCCTTTTACGACACCTCGGTAAGAAATGAGGTTGGTCTATTCTACTAAGCCGGATACCACACGGCGGATCGACTTACCTTAGTGGCCTTTTACGACACCTCGGTAAGAAAGAGGGTGATCTATTTTACTCAACCGGATACCACACGGTGGGTCAACTTACCTTAGTCACCTTTTATGACACCTCGGTAAGAAATGAGGGTGGTACTATTCTATTCAGCCGGATACCAACCGGCGGTAAGTATATGTAAATAATTTATTATTGTACTTTACGAAATTCCATAGTACAAAGTAACCCTGTCTTTAGCTCCGCGGGTCACGGTTTCGATTTTCGTCGAAGGCCAACATTTTCTTTTAATCAATATGTTGTTTTTTCGAGTTAGCCTCGTGGTATCCGGTTGAATAGAAAAGACCACCCTTATTTCTATCGAGGTGTCGTAAAAGGCGATTAAGGTAAGTTCATGCGCCTTGTGGTATCCGGCTGAGTAGAATAGACCACCCTCATTTTTTAGCGAGCTGTCGTAAAAGGCGACTAAGATAAGTTTACCCACCGCGTGTTATCCGGCTGAATAGAATAGACCACCCTAAGTTGACGTCAGGCAGATGGCCGGTCGTAAAATACCTAGCCGAATCATGTGACAACATGTTGCGCAGACTCCACTTAATGTGGAATAAGGAGGATGATGTAGTAGGTCAAACATTTTTAAGATGCTTCATTTATAATGTTGTGATGAAAATGTATAGAAACCGGCTATACTCACTAAAGCCGGTTTCTATACATCAACTATGAATACTACTCACGATAGTTTAAATTTAAAAAATGTTTCATTATTTTGCAGAGGTTTTACAAAAATGTCAAGTCAAAGTCAATACGAGGGCGGCGGTACGAAGACAGTGTCAATGTTTTCGAAATTAGTATCCCAAGGCTCATCTTTTGTAATGGAAGGAGTTAAAAACTTAGTGGTTAAGAAACATGTAAGTCAATTTTTTTTATTTATATACGCAAGACCAAATCCATAAATCGGATTGGAGAAAAATTCACTATTTCAATTCTATAGGTGATTATTAGCGCAAGACGGCTTAGGGCGACGTGTAGTGGAGGGCTGACGGTATGACTGATTAGTCAATTCCACGACGGAAGGATGGCAAGTAGCCACGACCAACCGACGTCACAAATCTGGGACCTCTAACACAGCAGCTTCGTCGGCGAAGGGATAATGGCAGGAGGATGACACAGATATTAAATATTGTCGCCAATGACTTTCGCTTTGTATTTTATAGCAACATTATCATGGAACGAGTAGTTGACTGAAATGGTGGCAACACTGTGTCGTGTTGTTTCCGGTGGAGTTTTTCTATATACATATTGCTAAAACATTTCAGTTGCATTCAGGAATAATGGGAATAATGGTATGCTATTATATCGTGTTATTGTGTAGTGTGTTCGCTACGTCGTGTGGTATCCGGCTGAATAGAATAGTACCACCCTCATTTCTTACCGAGGTGTCGTAAAAGGCGACTAAGGTAAGTCGACCCACCGTGTGGTATCCGGCTGAATAGACCAACCTCATTTCTTACCGACGTGTCGTAAAAGGCGACTAAAGTAAGTCGAACCAGTGTGTGGTCTCTGGCTGAGTAGAATAAACCACCCTAATTTCTTACCGAGGTGTCCTAAAATAAAGTAAGTTAAGTTGAAGTCAGGCAGGCGGTCGTACCCTAATCATGTGACATGTTTATGACATGTGCCGACCCCACTAATGAAAGGAGCTGGAAACAGATATAAACCTAATTCCTTTTTAGAAACTACCCGTCAGTCGAGCAGTGGAAGCAGCGTTAAGCGGTGCAGCTTCGGGGGGTGAATGTGATTTGGCGTGGCTAGACCCTCGTGCGGCGCGAACGGACGCAGCGGCCCGAGCGCGCGCTCCCAAACACCCCCCGCCTACTGACGCCGTGGTCTTCCTAGTCGGCGGCGGCAGCTACATTGAATATCACAATCTTATGGATTTCGCTAAGGTATAAATCAATTTCATATTCTAATGAGCTACATTGAATATCACAATCTTTGAATTTCGCTAAGGTATAAATCAATTTCATATTCTAATGAGCTACATTGAATATCACAATCTTTGGATTTCGCTAAGGTATAAATCAATTTCATATTCTAATGAGCTACATTGAATATCACAATCTTTGGATTTAGCTAAGGTATAAATCAATTTCATATTCTAATGAGCTACATTGAATATCACAATCTTTGGATTTCGCTAAGGTATAAATCAATTTCATATTCTAATGAGCTACATTGAATATCACAATCTTATGGATTTCGCTAAGGTATAAATCAATTTCATATTCTAATGAGCTACATTGAATATCACAATCTTACGGATTTCGCTAAGATATTAATCAATTTCATATTCTAATAAGCTACATTGAATATCACAATCTTACGGATTTCGCTAAGATATTAATCAATTTCATATTCTAATGAGCTACATTGAATATCACAATGTTATGGATTTCGCTAAGGTATAAATCAATTTCATATCCTAATGAGCTACATTGAATATCACAATCTTATGGATTACGTCAAGGTATAAATCAATTTCATATTCTAATGAACTACAATGAATATCACAATCTAATTGATTTCGCTAAGGTATAAATCAATTTTACATTCTAGTGGCCGCTTACCAATACAAACTTCCCTCTATCTTTCTCTCTCTTATCGTTTCTTCATAACTGAAGATCGTAGTTCTTGGCTCTATGCTGGAGCAATACTGATGAAAGGGGATAAATAAATAAATATATGGGGGACACACAAGGTTGTCCATCCCCAAAGTAATTTAATACTTGTTATGGGTGAATGACAACTGTGTATTTTTAAATACATACTTAAATACAAAATATACAGGCTCGAAGACCAACAAATTCATTCATAGAAAATGTTGGCCCTCGGCGGGAAACAAACCCGCGACCCGCCGAGCTGAAGGCAGGGTCACTACCTACTGTGCCAACGAGCCTAAATTTAAGTTTGCTTAGTTTACGGAAATTTTGTATTCAATACAGTTACCTATAAAATACAAAATTTCCCTTTTTTTTCTTTCAGGAATATGAAATAACAATTTACACATAATTGAATTTATTTTAACGTTTAAGTGGAAGCCGAAACAATAAACGTAAACAAGTTTTTCATCTGCACCTCTTGTATTCCTCTGTACGTAGAATGTGCAAGCAATGGAGTACATTTTTGGTATAAGATTTTTCCCGAAAGAAATTCTATAGTTACCCATTACACTAACCTCCAAAGCCATGGTTACTATTGTATACAAAATCTCACTTTTTTGTAATTTTCAGCAACAAGCTGCTAGTGGCACATCAAGAAAAATAATCTATGGTGCAACTACACTACCAAACGCAATGCAATTTTTAAAACAGCTGTCGTTATTGGGTGAAGAACTACAGTAAACATTCCCGATTTATTAATAAATATGTATATTAATATATTTAAAAAAACTTTCGTTTTCTTATAAGTGTTATGGGAAAATAAAAGACTAGACTCAACAAGTTGGCATTTTATTTACATGACATTGAAAATAGAACTAACATCTAATATCTACTAATAAATTTTGATTGTTTAGAACAAGAAGTATAAAATCTAAATCACAAGATTACGATTTCAGTAGTATCAGATCTCTTAAGAAATTAATATTATGCTTAGGTACTCATCGCATTAAATTTTCTAATGAGAAAAAAAATTTGCAACCCAACCTACTACAAAATAAATGTAAACTTTTTGTTACGTAAAGCTTGTCGATATATTTTTTTTAATTTTATCCCAACCCTTAACCTATTGTGCTAATTTAAAAAATAAACGTGTGTTGCATGAACACATTATGTAATAACCCTCGAAAAATAGATGTGTTAGGTACGCACTTATATTAATTTAAGAAATAAAGAAGTACATTGTTTTATTCGACAAGGAACTTGTATTACACTTAGCACTGCATAAACTGCTGTCGAGTAAGAAATATACAGGTTAATCTCCATTTTTAATTAAACTCTAATAAATATAAGACTTAAGTTAAAAGTACACCATGTATCACTGATTATGATATGGTTTGGCACTTTAAAAAATTAATTGTAAGTGATACGCATGTATAAGAGAGCGAATATGAGGTTAACTCAAACTACCAACATGTTAGATAATTTGGCATTGATTGTCTAAAGATTGAAGATTTCAAAAGTATTGAATGAATCAGAAATTTATTGCTTAATCTCTATGAATTGTGTCGTAAATAACAATGAATGTATAAGTTTAATTAAAATTTAAAACAGAGTGTTTAAAAGCTAAAATCGAATTCAAATATTTCAATTAACAATAGCATTTTGTATTGTGCGCAGTTTTTTTTACCAGAAATTATCATAATTTCAATTAATGGCATTGATAAATTTGATTTAAGTATTGTTGCAAACCGCGCACACTTTCTATAATTAAGAAAAAAAAATTTAGTCTTCATTTGTATCGATTATTCAAATTGATTTATATTAGCATTCAATATGTTTATTTTTAATATTTAATTTATCAATTTTCAATGGCACTAACAAGGAAAATATACTAACGTATAGCTTATATTCGAATTACAATATTTTAACATCTTATTTCATAAAAACAGTGAAAAGTACTACAATACAAATACGTAGTTTTAAGAAGGCGCTTCAACTGATATATTTTTATAACGTTTATAGACGAACATTATCAATACAATCCAACTTAAGTACTTACTTTTTTATAATAAGTACTGTGACACTAAACCAATAAGTGTAAACTAAAAAAATATAAAATCACTAGAATCTCAGACCAGATTTGACATATCGATGCTTGAGTTTTGAATATATATATTCGATAGAACACAACACGGTCGTATTGGGATTTCATTTAAGTATTCTATTAATAACGTTCCTTATACTATATCAAAACACACGGATTTAGTTAAGAAGGATGGGCCTTAATTGTAATCAGAACTGAATGTGGTTACATTCAAATCAGGAAATAAATGTTTTTTCAAAAGAGTTTAAACAAATGTAGAGTAATACATAACGCTCATCAATATTACTTATTAAGCTAAGATTTTTATGATAAAATAGAAGCCAGTTTGTCAATAAGAATTTTTAGAATTATTTATGTTTATCGAAAGGCGTTAGACCAAAGGGCTGGGCAATTAAATGATCTCTACAAAATTAAATAAAAATAATTATGCGATATTAACAGTGACACTTTCATGATTATAAAATCATTTACGCAATTCAATTTTTACTGGCTTAGTTTTCACTATTATACAAGACATAATTAAAGTTATAACATTTTTTAGAGATTCTTCAATGTCCTATGTTAAGAGGCCAGATGGAATTTTTATCAAACTTCGTGATGTGTACCACATACAGTATTTATAATGACTGGAGTGTTTTATTTTCCGTAAGTTTAAATTGATTTTTGCCAAAGTAGCTGTTAAAATGAATAAAATAATAAAAGCGTGGTTTAAAATGTTTATGTTTGACGTCAATACGACATTCCTATGCGAGCAGGGTCATTTATCGCGCAGTAGACGTAATCGCGCTCAGCTCAAATATATGTATATTATTTTATTATTCGATATTTTACTTAAATTAACATTGGATTATACAATCTTCTATTAATAATTTTGAATAAACAGGAAAAGCCTTATACACGTCGTAAATTAAATTAATTCTATGAAACGAAGTTAACAATGTCAGAGGTTATCGAGACGCATAATGATAAAGTACAAGCCAGTTTACATTATACCGTACAAGTATTTAAGAATAAAAAATATTACGCTTAAAGAGAAAAGAAAGTAATAGCATTGTCATGGTTTATACAAATTACTTAATACAATTAATATTATACCTATAAAAAATATAATCATGCTTCTCAAATATAATGTGCTATTTTATTTAAAACAACTCTGAATGTGTTTAAGTACTATTTCTAATTTCAGACCTCAATTTTCATCTTTGACAAATAAAATGATATTTCTAATGCATCTTCTCCCGTCACAGCCTTCATGAACACAAAATACAATACTTATTAAGTAGGTACTGCTCTTTGCTTTAAAACTGTACAAAATCAATCTGCAAGAAATTTAATATAATATAATGATTTATAAATCTATACCATTTCAAATTTTTTAATATAATATTCGAATAAGTATAATGAACGATTTGCCAAATTTATTCATGATAGCAGATAGTGCTTAAAATCAGAAATCTAGATCGTGAAAGATGTGGACGGAAGACAAACATATTATGTGCTACAGTTTTTACATATTTTATATATATTTTTTTATAATGGTATGCTCGTGCATACCGTAATGGAATGCCAATAATTAATAAAAATTACATAAAAAAATATTTTAATATATAAATCAAAATTAATAAATATGCAATAGCAATCATGCAATACTGAAAAATGGAATGTTTTTCATTTGTATTTTCACAAGATTCCCTAAAGGAATGTAGTTTTATTTCATATTTACAAAATAATGCAAATCGTTTATCAAATTACATACACTTCTAATTAATAAACAAAGGTTAATATCTGAGTATTTAACACTGCTGATAGTCTAATACAAATAATTGAACTTACTTCATGTTATTTTGACATTTAAATCTACTCATAAAACAAGTTCTTTCAAGCAGTTAGTAAACAAATATATTATAGAATTAAAAGTTAAGTTGTTATATCAGTGGAATTTTCTGTTTACAAATAATTTTGTATGATAGATTATTGCTGTATTGGGCGTCATATGAACCTTTATTACTGAGTATATAAATAGAATTTTTGTCATTAGTTATACAATGGAATTTCGCAAAATAAAACTTACATTTTACAAATTTATCTGAACACAGATTTAAACTTATTGTTGACTTTGAAATATATGTTGAAAATATATAAAAATTAATTAATTAGATAAGAAATACAATTTCATACAAATATATAATAATAGACAACAATCTATAATATATCAATGCAATCTATTTCAGAGAAAACATAAGGTAAAACAAAAATTATAATAGCATAAATGCCTTCTCTTAACCTATTTTTATTAGTAAAATAAGCATTTTTTAACTATTTGCAATAGGCCCTATGTTATTATAAGGAGAATTGTACCAAGTGAGTTTAAAATCGAGATATTATGAAGATTCACAAATATAGAATTCATTTTAGAGATTTTAAAACTGTACTATAAGATAGGAAGGAGTCTGATTTAGAATATTAAAACTTACATCTTATAGCATATTATGCACAATAATTTAACAACTATATAAGTTTATATATGTATAGTTTGGTTAAATAGGGAATACATCATGCACACAGTTACACAATTATATCTCATAAACATCACATAACAGAATTTGTAGGCAATAATTGTACCAATTTGTATGTTATATTGATTGCTGCTTACATATATAGATTTCGTTTATGAACATCATATTATACTATCTTGTAATTTTAGTTTACTTTATTATGATGAGTTTTTAATCTTTTTTACCTGGTATAGTAAAATTATTGCATACAAACTGGAAAAATCAGCTATTGACAATTCTAGCAATATTATATATAACTAGTAAATATTTTTTGCATGATAATATTATGGAAATCTGAACTATGCCAATAATCTTCACACGCATCTTTAACAGCAACAATTAATTACCACATTTATGTGATCATATAATATGTTCTATCATTTTGTCATCATCAGCCCATTATAAAACCATTAAATATTTTTCATGTTATATTTATTTATAACAACTTGCAACAAACCTTAGCATTAAGTGATTATCACAACTACTTATTTGTAATTACTAGCACAGAATGTTAAGAAGAGAATTTTAATTAGCTCTCTTATTATTTTTTATTAAAACTATAAAGGTATATTTTTCAAAATAAAAATTACAAATCAGATACATTAATTACATAATATACTTCACACAATGTCATGTATAAGGTTAAATAGAGATTATCAACGACATGGACATGAAATATGAGATTCCAAGAATAGCGAGTAACATAGCATGCAGAAACAAATTATCTTATTAGCTTACATAGCTTGCAAATACACACATATGCCTTGTGTACTGTATAATGCATTACAACATTGTATTTGCAAGGAACAGTACTTTCAATCTGTAACTGGATCAATAGATTAAAAGACTAGTTCATTTTGTTATTGATACCTTCAATGTTGTAGACCCAATTAAAATAATCAAAGCATCAAGAACATTAAAGCACTGATACAAATTTAGCAATGACACAATTTCTGCTGCTTGCTGGCATTTGCCCCAGCAATAAATATCAATTATTGTTATTTATGCCTCTATCAAACATTTTACTTTATACTAATGGGCATATTGGCATGTACACAGGGGGCTTATAGGATGCAGTCTTTTTTTAAGGATATGACAAAATATCTTTGTCAAACATCATCACCCGAATATATTGGTACAGCATTCTACCCTTTATAAATTATATCCTGGATACATACTAAAACTGATAATTGCAATTAGGATAATGTATATATTTTAAGAGCATTGAAAGAAGTTTTTTTTAAGTTCATTAATTGTATCCCAATTGAATTTATCAGTTGTCTAGTTTATTTTCCTGAGTGAATCAATATAGAGAGAAATATATATTATTAAGTACCTTCATCACATGGTATAGTAAGAAAACTATTGTTGTGGTTTGGGTTGCTGGGTATTAGCATTGCGACTTGAGCTGCTGCTACTCAAGATCATTTTCTGCATTTGCCTGATGACAGTGGTTGCATGGTATGCCTGTTTCCAACGAGACTTGGCAAAGTTCTTCTTAAGCTGTTCAGATACTGTACCATGGATGTTCTTATTGCTGGCTGCATTACCAGATATCCAGGGATGAGCTAAAGCTTGTCTGTAAACATGTAATAATATATATTTTTTGTATTGAGGAAGCAATTGTATTTGTACAATAACTTTCGAACCATAATATGTATTGCAAATGTTAACTAAGACTAAACTTCTACTTAATTCTTATGTCATCAACATTTCTTGAGACTAAAATATATAGTGTCTAGTCATGTTAGCATTACACTAAATGTGTCAATAACACAATGTTATGAAGATTTATATATGAATTCTGTTTTACTTACTTGCAAGTGTAACGCTTATCTACATCAACACACATCAGATGCCTAATAAAATCTTTAGCAGATTCACTAATATCATCCCAGTATGGAGAGTCAAATTCAAAGTCGCCTTTAAGAATTTGGGCAAAAAGGTTAGCATCGTTTTCATCATAAAATGGAGGATATCCACACAGCAAAATATATGAGATGACTCCTATGCTCCATACATCAACTGCCTTACCATATGGCTTCTGAGCCAGTACTTCAGGAGCTACATATCCAGGTGTACCACAGGCTGTTGCCATAATCCCAGAATCTTCTATTTTAGACAGCCCAAAGTCACTTATCATTATTTTGCTTTCTTCATCAGCACTATAATAGAGGAGGTTTTCGGGCTTAAGATCCCTATGCACTACTCCTTGTGTGTGCATGTAATCTACAGCTTCCAATACTTGTCTGATAAGATTGGATGCATCTTTTTCTGTGTAAGAACCTTTCTCAACAATTCGATCAAATAATTCGCCACCTGTTACTAATTCCATCACAAGGTAGACCTTGTTCTTATCTTCGTATGTCTCGAGCAGCTGGACGATATTGGGATGTGAAAACATTTTTTTTTCGCCTCCCTCCCCTTTTGCATTTTCGCTAAACCTTTTCAGAACCCTAATTTCGTTTTCCAGAGAGTCTTCTTTGCCTTTGAGAGCTTTTTTATCGATAATTTTGCAAGCGAACAGTTGTCCGTTTTCCTTGCTCTCAATTAGACGTACTTCTGAAAAAGCTCCTGTTCCCAGCAGATCTTTAACTACATACTTATCTTCGATTGATGGCTGTCTTTCAGAGTCTTTACTTTCCTTCTTAGATTTTCGGCCGAAATCTTTTTTGCCAAAAAGAGGCATCTTGTGGGCCTGCACTTATACACTAAAGAATTAATTTATTCTGAAAAATATCTATGACTACGTAGTTAATAGCTAGGTATCACTAGGTATACGGTCCGATTATTATATTCTCAATGGTTATTCTACATCAAAGTACATTTTTTTTTATTGTGGATATATTATCTACGTATTTTTTCCACAGAGCTCATAGATCTATATTCTATACCATGGACGTAGTATATACTGGACGGCGCCAAAAGACGTTGCCGATCTTGCGTCTGTGTGTAAGCGATTTATCGTTTGTCTCTGTTCTTATCGCGAACTATACATAAGAGTGAAAGAGATTGTGATGAAGTTTGGCAACGTCGCTAAAAATGTGTCCAGTTGGTGACACCAAATGAGGCCATAACATTGAGTTTGTTGAAGATTATTTCTTGAAATCTAAAGCAAATACGAGTGTTACTGATATATTTTTTCAAAAAAGGTGGAATATGTCGTGTGCTCCTTAACGTGTCCATCAAGAACAACGAAAGGAGGAGTTAAAAACACGGAATTACCATTTCATTAGTATATCTTTGACTCTCATTTGCGTGCTAAATTAAAGCGTTTTATTCAGTTAAAGCGTTTCAGATTATAATGTATCAGTACAGTTTGATATTCTCTAGCCGGCACGAGTGTGGGATACTGATAAAACATAGAAATTAATCATTAAATATTCGATTGAATTGTGTTACCTACGTAGTGATGTACACACTAACGAATTATTATGTATCGATAAATATCAGTCAAAGTTATATTTACTAGCCAAGTAAATGCGAATTCTCTAATTTTAGATTATTTTCTTAGGTTTCCTAAATGCCCACATATAAGAGAACAGTGGATAAAAGCTGTCACCGGTCTCACGGATATGTAAATGTTGGGAATAATGTGGATCATGATATTGTTCAATTGGCCACCGAAGCACTAACATTTATGTTAACATTTCATCTATACATAAAGCACCGAGTATGGGCTGCACCTTCGACTTTATTTTTAACGCCTCAATGGATTCTTTGGTAAATCTAGGCTCACAGTCAATTGACTGATACCATTTTTGAGAACCACCCATCACAGTAAGATAAGCAGTAAAGATGTGCATCGGATAATTCACTCAGGAAATTATGTCAATCTATTCAAATGTTTAAATCTATTCTGAACAGTAAACCAACTAGGTTGGTTACAACTGTATATTAACTTTACATTACCTGAGCTAGGCTTCGATAATTATCGACGCCTAGTTTAGCTTAACGATAAGCTAAGTACTTCCCTAATCACGCACACTAATGCAGTTCTAAGAGTTCACACAAGCATAAAACGGACACACAAAAATAGCTAAGGCGGCATCCAGTGTATTCTTTATCCAAGTTCTATACGCAATTAGCACAGACAAATAACTCAAGAAATAACGCAAGGCAAAAACAAGAACAAGTTTCTGAACGAATCATTTGTACCTACTATATAATTCATGCATGCCCTTATGATGCGTTTACGCCAAACTGATTACTGATAGCAAAATGATAACGGGGTAGCAAAAGTTCATGTGTCATTTTTTAACTTTTTATGACAATCATAGATCACAAGACAATTTACTATAACATACAATAGGTTGCAAGAGGTCAGCGTATTATGGGAGCAGGCTTTTTGGGATTTTTTAGAAGTAGAGTGTGATGTATATTCACAATACGTCGTGTTTTTAATGACGAAAACTATTTGACTTACATAACGTGATTTTACTATTAAATATTATTATGACCTATGAAAGAGTTAAAGTTTAAAATTGATCCGAGCTAACACCATCTATTCTCTTCTATCCTGGCTCGTTGGCGCAATGGTTAGTACCTTCCTTCGGTTCCACGAGTCGCGGGTTCGATTCCCGCCGAGTGCCAACATTTTCTTTAAAATGAATTTGTTGGTCTTTGAGCCTGGGTGTATATTTGTATTTAAGTATGTATTTAAAAAATATATAAGTATATATTCACCAGTTATCTGTCTACCATAACACAAGTATTAAGTTACTTACTTTGGGGACGGACGACCGTGTGTGTAAGTGTGTGTCCCATATATTTATTTATTTATTATTATTTATTATTGCTGCGATTAAATAAAAACGTAGTTTACCCGCGACTTCACTCGCGTCTACTTAAGCGCTCATATATCCTCGATATTATATTATGAGCTTTTTATGTTTTTTAAGTAAAACTGTTTTTTTTTCTTTTCATTAATTCAGCTAATCTTAATCTAGTCTTCTGCTTCAGGGCTCCCAGGACAAAGCTACGGATGTGTGTGGATCGTGACTTACGCTAAGGTGACATAAAAATAGTAATCGTAAGCAGCTATGGTGGATAGAGAAAGTAAAAATAATAATAGGCAAGTTTATTCGTAAGAACGTTTGTCAAAGTTTAATAAAGAATTTTTATAATTTTACCAGTTTTTTAAAGAATGATAAATTTAAATTACTTTTAAACAGTGAATCTTATTTGGTTATCATTGATTATTTTCAACGTAATCAATGGCAATATCCATTTTCAAAACTGGGTAATAAAGTACCATCGGTCAACTTTAGTAAAGATAACTTCAATTATAATAGATGGAATTAACATATTTTTTAGAATTTTACAATCGCCTTGTATTTATAAAATGACTAGATGTGAAAAGTTATCAGATTTATATTTACAACCATGGATTCGAAGAAAAAGATTTTATTGAGTTTATTGAATTAAATCGTGAAATCGTAGAAAAACACGAGCAAGGTGTGATTGGCGAAGATTTATAGGCGTTGCATAATAAAGAAACAACTGAGGGAGTTGAAACGAACTTTTTATTTAAATTCAATTCAATTTCAATGGTGAAAATTTCTTTGAGATATTAGAATTTCTAGTTTGAAACGTAGGAAGGCATAAGGTTTCTAAATTAATTAATAAGTAAGCAATTTATAGAATTAGGCGTTACTTTACGGAGGTCCATTATACAAAAGTAATGAGAATATTATTTTGCTATAATCCGCGATAAAAGGAAATATATGTAATGCTTAATGTAGAGTGCACTATTTGTTCTCATACCTGATACGTGCAGAATTTGTAAGAATTCATGCACAACCCGACACCGATGACACAACAATACACAAGCACTACATATATTCACCACCACAATCTCAACATTTGTTTCGCCCCGTAACCGAAGCATCGTCAGGAAATAGACTCCACGACAAAATCGCAAAGCATGCTTTTCTGAATTCTACATGTATCAGGTATGAGAACAAATAGTACACTCTACATTTAGCATTACATATATTTCCTTTTATCGCGGATTATAGCAAAATAATATTATCATTACTTTTGTAATAAGTAAGCGTTAGTTATTCCAGAATGGTAGATCGTTTATGATAATCGTAATTGGCTTAGTTTTACGTGTTAATAATAATATATGCGTGTTTTTGCATTTATATAGAAAGAACTGTATAAGTGTTACACATACTGATGCTCAATTTTAAACTCCGTGCGCTCCATTTACAATTTTTTTATGAATTTGCATACATAAATAACTGAGTTTCCTTAGAAAATTTTGTTTAGAAAGAAATGAATATGCTCGCACTACCGTACCTACCTATCTAACGGCATTAGTGATTGTAGTTAAAACGTGGCTGTATTTATAGTAGGCTAGCTTTTACCCGCAACTTTGTTTGCGTGTGATAAGTTATTTTTCTCGTGTGATTAGTTGGTAATAAATGACGCTTTTCAATGTCATCCTATTCCTGTAGAATTAACAGGAATTCTATAGCCTATATGTAACCCGGGTGTGTAAAGAATAATTGACCCAAACTTCATCGATATTGGTTCAGCGGATTCGCTATGAAATAGTTACAAATATAGGTACATCCATATTCAAAAAACTTTCGCATTTATAATAGGAGTAGGATAGGACAGGATAGGATAGGATAAATAAATGCACCTGTGATTTCATTTATAAACATAGTTTTGCTAAATGGAATATTTAGTTTTATATTACACTTAATTATTAGTTGGAATTATTGGTTTTATTTTATTTATTAAAAATATTTCACTACTATTTTTAATAAATAAAATAAAATTAATATAAAGAAATTACGCAAACACCTTTAGAGACTAGAATAACTATGACGGTTCTCTATCGTTAAGAATGTTATACGACGAGTATATGTTTTATAATACTTACCTCATGAAAGAGGTACAAGTACCCTTTTTTTTTTTATGTCAGGAAAACCCATTATGGGTCGTCACCGCCCGACGGGGACGAGCGGCGGGTATGTCGGACTCTCACCGACTAAAAACCTGACAGTGCTCCACCACGCTGCTGGTGGCGGGGACAGGGTACCGTTGTACACATTACCCCCATCCCCGCCAGCAGCAACTCTGAACCTCAGAGTGCGCCAGCTCTGGGTCGGGGCCTCTCTAGACTAGGCCCTCATTCCGCTAGACGATGCATCGGAAGCACCAGATGCATCGACCGCCTCGGGGAACTAACTCAAGCGAGCGTCCGATGAACCCCGTTCGGACCGCTCGCAGGTCCCCGTTAGGGCGGCATGCGACGGACTTCGGCGAGTCGCCTGCGCCCCACTCGCCTGCGACGGATTGGATCCAAGGACTCGACTTCCCGGATCCGCTCCGCCGCCTCATTCCGCGACATAACGTCCTCGCAGAAGGAGGCCATCGCTGCCCACGATTCCTCCCTGTCTACCATAGCACGAACCACGGTGGGCAGGGAGAGATCGTGCTCCACCTGAGCCACAAGTTCCGCTCGCTGAACTACCCAAGCTGGGCAGTCTGCGAGCGTATGCAGCGCCGTATCAAACTCGGCGCCGCACTCGTGGCACTCACCGGTCGCTTCGCGCCGGGCCACCCTCCACAGATACCTCCCGAAACAGCCATGTCCGGAAAGGATCTGGGTCAGGCGGTAGGTGAGGACCCCATGCCTCCTGGCGACCCAGCCCTGGAGAATAGGCTGAATGGCTGAAATCGTCCAGAATCCCGCACTGGGCGATTCCAACCGCCGCCTCCATTGACGGAGGAGCTCTACCTGAGCTGCTCTCCGCCAATCCACATCTACCGCCGCAGAGTTTGCCCCCGATGAACGGGTTTCAACTCTGCGGCGGTAGGCCTGAGCAAGCACCTTGGCCTCTAGATCCCATGGAAGGGACCCAGCCAAGGCGCAGGCCGCCTCACCGGAGATAGTCCGGTAGCCCCGCACTAGCCTGACCGCCACAATCTTCTGCGCCCCGCGCAGCAGGGGCAGGAACTTGGCGGTCAGCCGCTCCGCCCATACGGGAGCGCCGTACAGGGCCATTGACCGAACCACTCCGGCGTAAAGGCGCCGGCAGCCTGCATTTGGCCCCCCCACATTCGGGAGGAGCCTGCTCAGGGCTCCGGCGGTCGCCTTTAATTTTGGGGCGAGCCGCCGGAAGTGGGTCTCGAACGTCCATCGGCTGTCGAGAATTAGTCCCAGGTACTGTAAAGTACCTGAGATTCCAACCGACGTCCCGCCCACCATCAACCGGGAACCCGCTGGGGGCGCCATCCGAGACTTGTGGAAACAAATAGCCTCGGATTTCTCCAACGCGACCCCCAAACCTAACCGACGAATCCGGGCCACGTCATGAGCCGTGGCCGCGGTCGCCAGTATACGGACTTCCCGGTGAGTGCTTGCGCGGGCAGTCACGAGAGTATCGTCTGCAAGAGGTACAAGTACCCTAATTTGACTTAAAGTTAAAAAAATAATAAGTTATTACTATTCTCATTTGTATATTTATTACGTCCTTCTGCCCTTATCCTACTCTAAGTGGGGTCGGCACAACATGCTATAAACATGTTGTCACATGATTTGGTTTCGTATTTTACGACCGGCCGCCTGCCTAACGCCAACTTACCTTAGTCGTATTTTACAACACCTCGGTAAGAAAGAGGGTATATTCTACTCAGCCGGATACCACACGACGGGTCTACTTACCTTAATCGCCTTTTACGACAACTCGGTAAGAAATTAGGTTGGTCTATTCTACTCAGACCAACACCACATATTTATACATATTTGCCATTTGTATATTTATTATTGTATTAAAAAAAAATACAAATTGGTGTTTAAATCTGTTTGAATCTTCTCTCTTCGTCTTAATGCAACAATATTATTTTAGAGATACAATATTTGTATTATATTTAAGACTAAATCTTAATTGTATTTTGATAGTATATAATCAAATACCGCTCAAAAGGCATGCAATCTAAGTACCAGTTGATTGAGGACGTATAACGTAAGAGCGATATTGTAGAGCGTGATGGCCTACGATGCGATGACATAAAATAGCTGAAAACTATGAAAACCGTACTTACTATATTTAATTGGAATAATTTTACATAGCCAGTGCTCATAAAACTATTTAGTATACACAGTTATCTTATAACCCGTTATAAGAATTATTTTATAAGTGAATGCATTAATTTAGGTTTCTTTCTTTCCGTTTTTACCTTTTATATTTTTATTTATTTGGCTTTTGTCTTCACCTTAATTTTAAGCACCTAACACCTAACTTATTTTATATAGATCATTAGTTAAAGTATATTGTGAAAAAAAAAACACTTTACTCGTAGAGTTTTGTGTTATCTTCAGGGAAAATCTTTTTAAGTCAAAAACGGGACGGGCGAAAAAAACCATTAATTTGAATATTTCGTAAAAAGCGCGTATTTTAATTGATAAAGATTTAATTATAAGTAAATTTTTACACTTATCTTATGTACTAAGCAAGTAAGAATTTAAATTATTAGTGTAAGCAATTTGTTAGTAAACCTAAACAAATAAACAAATATTTAATGAAGACTATATACCGAATACCTTTCATTTACATACCTTTCAGAATTCCGTACACGTCATACATTTGACGTATATGGAACAACGTAGAACAACCCTAAAATAGTCACCCTTGCAAATTTATGTTGTCTATGCTCCCACCCTCTGACGTCACTGTGAAAATCGACCAATCCCTATAAGCAGTAGTCTTCGGTTCTTATAAGCGGAACCACTACCGCATTATAGTTTTTATTATACTGTATTTATAATTTTAATGTTTTCGTTGTGCGACCATACGTGAAGTTCTAAAATGTTTAGGAATGTAATTCAAATTGTGAAATGAAGTTACCCTTTTTTCAATCGTGAAACGTTTTATAATTTTCTTTCTTTACAATTTTATTAGTGTAACAGTGTTACGTTAGGGGGCGGTACCGTGATGCCAGTTCGGAAGCAAGGTGAACGTTATAGTACTAACATTGTAAAGTTGTGGTTTGATCTATACTATTCTATTGTTATTGACGTAATATTATGCAAGGGTATAGATATTATAGAACTCTTCTGTTTATTGCAGTTGCCAGACACGTCTGCATTTTATACTATCTTACCCATATAATATTAAACGATAAAGTATCCTATTGAATTATTAATAATAGCGTTTACGATCATTCTAAAAATAACAACTATACGCCCAGCTAAAGAATTACTAATTCAATGTACTGGTACTTTTATAGACAAAATTAAAATGAAAAAATATGTATATATATATATATATATATATATATATATATATATATATATATATATATATATATATATATATAATTTGTTACGAATACTCTCATTTATATTATGTTTCCTATAAATATAACGCGTTCGAGATGTGCTATGTTAAATTATCACGTACATCGATAACTTGTCAAATAATAATCGTAATAAATATTTTTTAATAATTATGATTATTATTTTACATACAAAATAGGGCCTTAAGATTTTCGTACTTATTTATCAAAATCTATGCTCCCATACATATAGTATTTAATGAATATACGAGTAAGTAAATGGTAAGGCCACGCGTTAGTATACTTCAGTCTGGTTACCCACAAGACAAAATTTTCATTTCACAGTTAAAAAATGCTCCGATAGCCATAAAGATTTATGTGCGGAATCTATCTAAAGATTGTCTGACAACTTCACTTAGGAATATACATACTTTCTGTCATGTACAGATTTTAAATTTGTTTTCATTATCTTCTGCTCTAGAGGCCCACCGAGCATTGGAATTGCTGGAAGACTACCACAGCAAACTAATAAAACCTCAGGATCGTCAGCTTCGCTTAGCTATAGAACGAGTCATCAGAATTTTTAAGTCGCGGCTGTTCCAAGCTCTTCTTGGTATGTATAAGTTATATTTATAAATAAGTATAGTTAAGAAAGCTGTGGTGGTTAGCCCAGCAGTAGCAACGTGCGACTCTTTCGAGGAGGTCACGGGTTCATACCCGGGCAGACACTAATAGGTTTTTCTGTTAAACATTATGTGTCTAATTGCAATTTGTCACACGCTTTTCGGTAAATGAAAACATCATGAGGAAACCTGCATATCTCTAAAGAATTCTGGAGATATGAGTAACCTACCAATCCGCACTGGAGCAGCGTGGTAGGTCTTAGGTCAAAACCTTCTCTCCAAAAACGGAGAGAACGGCCTATTCTCAGCAGCAGTGGTATAGTAACAGGCCGCTACTTACTTACTTATAGTTAAGAAAACGAAAAAAAAAACATTTTTATTGAATCGTAAAATGAGAAATAATTGTTAAAAGGAATCATAAGAAAGCTGAGCGTCAGTTGGCGATAGATCGAGCTATGCTTGTAGTACATATACGCGATCAAATTATGAATGAGAAGATCCATAGAAGAACCAAAGTAACCGACATAGCTCATCGTGTCGCGAAGCTGAAGTGTTAATGGGCTGGGCACGTATGGGTGCTGGGTTCCTAAGGTGCCGGAATGGTGACCTCACACCGGAAAACGCAGCGTCGGTGACCCCCAACGAGATGGACTGAGGACCTTCTCGCCGTACTTCTGACGTCATGATGATGATTAGTGATCATGACGTCCCTCTCGACGATATTAACCCTCAACTACACGTCACCCTAAGCCGTGGTCCGGCCTCACAGAAGGCACCCTTAGGACGACGTTCCCCGACGCTAGTAGAGCTTCTGCGCTCTACTCTCCGCATTTTGCAACATCTACGATACTTCTGTACTCGCCTATCCCGCCCGGTGACGCTGTAAAAGCCGTTAGGGCTAACGAAAAAAAAAGGACTGATGGCCTCAGAAAGGTCGCAGGGAGCCGCTGGATCCAAGCGGCACAAAATCGTTTGGTGTGGAGATCCCTTAAAGAAATCTATCCAGAAGTGGAAAAATGAGTCGAGCGATTTGTGCCATCTTTTTCGTACAGTTACAGTTACCCATGCTTATTTTCAAAATAATACTAATATTTGGTATCCAAGTATGGTGGTATCCGACTGAATAGAATAGTACCACCCTCTTTTCTTACCGAGGTGTCGTAAAAGCCGACTAAGGTAAGTCGATCCGCCGTGTAGTATCCGGCTGAGTAGAATAAACCACCCTCATGTCTTACCGAGGTGTCGTAAAAGGCGACTAAGGTAAGTTGACTCACCGTGTGGTATCCGGTTAAGTAGAATAGAGCACCCTCTTTCTTATCGAGGTGTCTTAAAATACGACTAAGATAAGTTGACCTCAGGCAGACGGCCGGTCGTAAAATACTTAGCCAAATCATATGACAGCATGTTTATAACATGTTGTGCCGACCCCACTTAGAGTGGAATAATGGCAGGAGGATATATACCTACTAATAATTAATCTAAATAAATAATTCATTATTTTTATTCTACTTACTGAATAAACAAAATACGGTTTTACCTATTTCTTTGAGAACAATGGGAGTTTCTTAATTCTGTACGATATTAAAGTTTACTTCCTATAAAAATATTTTTTGTAGAGCCTTAATAAAAATAAATTGCGACGTTGCGTGATTACACAATTGTTTGAAGTAAATATACTTAAGACAAAAATGTATACCTAAACAACAGTTGATACATAAAATAATTAACATATAAATAAGTACATTTTATACATATTTAACATGAGTATACATGTTAAACTTGTACATATGATTATTACATTAGTCCGGTATATTAGTTAAAATTGGTCAAGTGACTGAGAAAGGAGTGGGTAACAGTTAGATTTACTAAGTTATTTAAAATATCAGTAATGATTTCGAGCAGTTTTATACGAGGGTACTTAATTTATTTGTTGTTCTAGGAATTAATTGCATTCAAGTATAGAAGCGTAATTGCTCCGCGGAAATATAAAGGCAACTTAATTTTATACGCTAAATCTATATCAATACTAATATATAAAGCTGAAGAGTTTGTTTTTGTTTGATTATTTGATTAACGGGCTGGCCCGTTGGAGCAGTGGGTAGTGACCCTGCCTTTAGCTCCGCGGGTCGCGGGTTCGATTCCCGCCGAGGGCCAACATTTTCTATAAATGAATTTGTTGGTCTTCGAGTCTGGGTGTATATTTGTATTTACGTATGTATTTAAAAATTATATATGTATATATTCACCAGTTGTCTGTCACCCATAACACAAGTATTAAGTTACTTACTTTGGGGACGGACGACCGTGTGTGTAAGTGTCCCATATATTTATTTATTATTTATTTATTTCAATGCGCTAATCACATGAACTACTGGACCGATTTGAAAAATTCCTTAAGTGTAAGATAGTCCATTTATCGAGGTAGTCTATACGCTATAAAACATCACGCTAAGATGAATAGAGGAGCAGCAATAAAAATTATAACGAAAACGTTATAATTTAAAGCTTTCCTTGCGTGCGCTAAGTAAACACTGAAAATTATTCAAAAATCGTGTATTACAAAATTTTTTCCCTATAAAAGTTCTAAATATAAGTCCGCGACAGCATATGTCTATCTTTTAAGGTTTTTTAAACTCACTTTAACCATTTTTTTGGTTATCAAAATACTATATTACGGTTTTAATCTTTCCACGCAGGCGGAGCCACTGGCGATTGCTAATATCATACAAAGTTATTTAGAATCATAATATCTGTTTCTTATTAATTTAATCCAAGTAAAATTTGAAATAAAATTGGTTCATATAAATTCAGTAAATAATAAATTTTATTATTAAATAATGCTCCAAAAAAGTTAATAAAACGCCAGCCCAATTTCCGCCAGAGCACTGATTAATACTGAGAATTAATAAGAATAAACACTATAGAATTATGAATTGAAACATTACCTTTCCTCGAAGGTTCTATCAAAGTAACTTTATAAAAGAAAATTTGTTTTAAGCAACGTTATCATTAAATGATTTTATGATATCATCAACTAAAACATTCAAAATACAATTTATATGAATTTTTCTTATGTTACAAGCTACACCAAGTATAATACCCACGTGGAATGTTTGCAAGATGCGTTGAATTTGTTAACTGATGCAACAACCTAGTGAGACTTCTTTTTACTCGATCATGTAATGAAATAAAATTAGTTTATTTGATTGCAATCCAAAATCTCGCAGCGTCCTTTATAATGAAACATCTGAACATCTTATCTATCTGCCTAAAATTCAACAATAGGTATACGTGATTAATACATCATTCACCTGCCCTTATCCAATCTCCCCTCTAAGTGGGGTCATCACAACATGTTATAAACATGCTGTAACATGATTTGGCTGCTTTGGCGTAGAACCTGACGTCAACTTACCTTAGTCGTATTTTACGACACCTCGGTAAGAAGGAGGGTGGCCTACTAAGTCGGATACCACACGGCGGGTCAACTTAGCTTAGTCGCCTTTTACGACACCTCGCTAAGTAATGAGGGTGGTACTATTTACTTAGCCGGATACCACACGGCTAGGTATACGTGATTAATACAAAAAATAAAATCTTGTTATGTTGAACTAAATATATGTAACTGTTCTATAAATAAAATATCAACACGCGTGACCGCACCAGTCCACACGTCATTCGCGATCTTGAATCTGACCAAGACACTGCCATTGTATTGTCGAATATATTTAGACTAGTATATCAATGAGTATAACACGTTTGATTCGATATTTGATTTCCTAGACGATTATACGGTCAGTTAATTTATTGATAAAATCAAATTCGAAAATTTTGAATTGTTAAATAGCAGTCACATGGTAATGAGGCTACCGCGAATATTGCTCTTACCGAAAAAAACCACTAATAAATAATTGTAAAAAAGTAAAGTTCCTAACCCACTGGGCTTAGGCCTCCCCTATCCGTTTTTGGAGAGAAGGATTAGAGGATTCCTCCGTTTTTCGAGGATTATTTAATTTGGAGCTAAGACCTACGCTGCTCCAATGCGGATTGATAGGTAACACATATTCCTAGAATTCTCTAGAGATATGCAGGTTTCCTTTTGAGATATGCAGGCTAAATAAAACTGCAATTTTGAACAAAGCTAGAAGGATTTAGAGATTAATTTTTAAAAACTTATGTAATACTCAACTGAGTAATACACTAGCATAAACTTAATACTTCAGAACTTACTTATGGAAGTATAATACGGATTATGTTAGGAGTGTCCTTGGACTACATCAATTATTTAACTTAAATTGTATTAGTCACAGACTTCTACTCTTGATGGGTTATCAACATTCGTTTTACAATGTAGTGGTTTCTGTTTTGATTTTACAACTGTGTTCAACCTGGTTTGCTTTAAAGTTAGTTTAGGTCAACTATCATTGCAGAAATGAATGATAGTGAACTATACAAAAAAACTAAGCTATGAAGCATAAGCTTTACTTTATTACGTTTACTAAAATCGGTATCCGAAAATTCGATTTCTAAAATTCACTTCAATATTATAGTTATATGTATGTTATATCAAGTAAATTATACTATGCAAAAATTATGATTTTACTAGCTGTGCCAGTAGCTTCGCCCGCATAGAAATCAGTGTCACAATTTTTTTCGCGAATTAAAATTTTCAACATAAAAGTAGGTATCGTGAGGTAATCATAAGAGATTTTTCAATAACTTTCACGGTTTACTCAGCGCAATATTTTTTGTTGCTACTCCTCTCCTACTCATCTTAACGTTATATTATATAGCCTATAGCCTTCCTCGATAAATGGACTATCTTACACTCGAAGATTTTTTCAAATCTGTCAAGTAGTTCCCGAGATTAGCACGTTCAAACAAACAAACTCTTTAGCTTTGTATATTAGTATAGATTGAATAAAGGCATTTAAATAAAACGATTTTTAACTTCTTTATTTTATTTATAAATATTGTTTCTACAATGGAATAAGAATTTTTCACAGTTTTAATTAAACTTTTTACCTATTTAACGACATGTTTACAAATGAAAAGTAGGTATGGAGCGTTTTAACATTATTACACGCTTACGATATCTGAAATAAATATAGATTGCGCTTTAGATTAAAATCTACGCTAACGTTTACAAAGTTTATTTATTATACAGTCACAAAATAAGACATTTTATGCACACTAAGCAATTTTAGTAAACTTTCGTTAGCAAGGGAGGAAATAAATAAGGTTAGCCTTTTTATTACCAGCTTCATTAAACAAATAAGATCCACTTTGTTAAGATAATATCAAGAACGTCAATAAATGCAAACTTTAGAATCTAACCTAGGTATGTTTAATTAATTAATGTAATCTGTTTAGTTATGGGATATGAATTAATATCTGAAGCGTATTCAAACAAATAAACATAATTAAGACGAGGTCTGAGAATAGGCTACGATTTTGTTTTCAAATCAAATCATTCTTACATATATCTTTTTTCAAATAAGCTCATTCAAGCACTTTTGAAGCGTCAAAGATCATTATGAAGCTACAACTAGTTCAGAATGTTGCCCTTACCGAGAAACTCGGCGGTCAATCTTTTAAACATTTTCAATTTTACATTATTAAACCGCAGTCTTGTATGAAGCTGAAATGATTTTCAAATCCAGGCATTCTTATCATCCAAATAATCTTCAATTTTTTAATATGCTTCACGTATAAGTATAAGATACTTAATTGAAACATTTCTGTAGACTGGACTAGTATGGATTGCTAAATTTTATAGTAGAGTTTTTGTCGCAGAATGTATTTTTAGCATTATTATGTCAACCTAAATTTTTCGGAATATAACCTGTGTATCCAAGAAGTAGGTTTCTTTTAATTTAATTAAAATAATTCGTAATTATATTTGAACACATTTATCAAGGATTCTAAAATATCGAGGTAAGGTAGACGTAAACGTTCTTGGACCTTGAGTTTCAAGTAACAATTATTGTAACTCAAAGGGCATTTTAACATGGAAAAATTAATGCCGGTTTATGTTCAAGGACAGACCTCACTTAACGCGTAAACTCGGTAAAATACGTGATTGTATGCTTATTGTAAAAGAGTAGGAGAAAATATATGTAGTCGTACATTAAGTATGAGACGGCGATGCTAAAAATAAAATAGACGTCGATGTTTTCGTATTTGTATTGATTCTTGCATCTTCCAAGTACCTTTTTCACCTAATAAGACGCGTAAGGTTAATATATTTACGAGCAGTTCACAACATTCTTATATATATATATATATATATATATATATATATATATATATATATATATATATATATATATATATATATATATATATATATATATATATATATATATATATATATAAATATATATATATATATAAATATATTTTCTGAATCTCAGAAGCGGCTCCAACGATTTTCTTGAAATTCAGCATGTAGGGGTTTTGAGAGATATATCGATCTAGCTAGGGTTTTTTTTAAAAATCTCGTTTTATCCGAGTATTAGGGCATTAAAAGAAATTAAAATGTAGAATAATTGAAAGCATATTAGTTTATTAGCGTAAGTTGCGATAGCCGATGGGTAACGCGCGGACCGAAAATGTTCACAACCCTGGTTCGAATCCCACATATCATCGGCGCCAATGGCGCTACCACCCTCCTCCGGACCTCTTCTAGGCGAACCGCTCCTCTCTGCCCTGCACCACACCTCGCCTCAGCTAATTCACGTATCTATGCTACAACTTCCGCTCTCCTTTTCCTTCCGTTACAATATAGTACGAAGAGAAAATGGGTTACTAGACGGTTTGTATTTAAATACCTAAAAATGGTTTGAGTGTTATAAGTCAAAACCTTTACATTGAAGGCATAAATAGGATAAGAATAAGAATATTAAAAAAATAGTAAATAATATCGACTCATTTTCGATTTCAGGCAATATAAATTTTGAAAAAAAGGCGTAGTTTTCAGTATATTCCTTTTGTACCTTTCTATGTTGAGTTAATTTAAATAAGAAATAGACATTATTAGGTTATTATTGATCATTTTCTAAAGTACCAGCTGAATGGCCACGAGTTGCTCTGGCTCTGCCTGGTTTCAAATTCCTTCCGAAACAGAACTCAACAGTTTTAAAAAATGCTCCGAACGCCACCAAACTTTACAGGGTGATTTGCTGGGTCATTCTAAAGATTTCATTAAAATCGGTCCAGCCGTTTCGGAGTCGATAAAAGACATACAGACAAACATTTATTTTTTATATTAAGATTTTATTCGTTATACCACAATTTAGGAGCAAAGAATGTCTAATTGTAGAAAATTGACGTTTTAGAAAACATACATAAGATCAATTATGTCTTATGCTAGGGTCGCGTTCGCACACGTTTCAAAAGTTAGATTGCCCACGATCCAAAGACCTAACAACTTTTTTTGAGGCGCCGTATCTTGGTGTTTCATACAGAATGTCGACTACCATAGAGCCTCTCAACTATAGACTCATCAGTTCTAGCACTTCTCGAAGGTGTACTGCGTGAAAGTCGAGGTACATCCGAATCCGTTTATATTAATAGCATACAACACGTGTTAGATCGATCAACCGAGAATATAGGCGCCTTAAAAGCGTCCTATATGACCCTGACGATCAAATCGAATCCCAGACGCAACATAATAAACACCGCGTTTTCAAAGGCTGACATCATATTTTCAGTTCCAAAACAAAGGCTTATACCGTCTAGAAGGTTCAGAAGGAACCTTCAATTAATTTAGTAGATCCTCGATAACTTAAAATCGAAGGGAAGAACAAAATATTTTAAGTTATAGAGTTTTTAACGTATCAAGGGGTTTGTTTGGAAGAGAGAATGGGGAGAGGAAACAAGGTGTGTTGGTCATGAGCTTATACTATTTACATACATTTGTGCCCGTAAGCGCCCGGAGTTGAAAATAATATTATAGGTACATACACATGCTATGTAAAAAATAGGGATTTGTTTAAAATTTAGTTTACAGAATAATCTATCAATTTCTTTTATTTTAACAAGGTTACAGTTTCTATTTCGATTCGATTTTCAATTATATATAGCTTCAAAAATATTACAATGCAGGGATTGTAATATTTTTGAAGTCATTCAAACCGCCAAACGCAATTTTTAGCGAATTTTAATCTCTTAGAAACAATTGGTGAACACGTGCAAGAAATAAGTTACGAGTTTTTTTTCCACATTTCATTAAAAAATTACTGAAATTGGCATATAGTTTATGTTACAGAGTGCGTCGAAACATTTTTTAAGTTATTGAGGGTCATCATTGGAATTATTAAGGAGGTTGCGTATTTTAAGTTATATGTAAAGGTTTTGGGGTTGGATAGGAGCAGATTATTTTTCAAGTTACAGAGGTTTTTAACTTATTGAGGTTTAGGTTATCAAGGTTCTACTGTAATTCATTTCTTTAAATTTGTATTTTTTTTTCAATTTTTGCTTTAATACGTAGCTTTTTAGTAATTGTCAATTTTTACATTCTTGCTGTTTTGATTCTTTTAAATTATATCTGATGCTATGTCACTTCTTTCAATAAAATTAGTACTGGTAATTTTATAAATGATGACATCTTAAATATTCATATTTTACATAATTGGTATAAGAATGTTTGCTTGCAAACGATATTGCAATATGTACACTTAAGTACCAATTTAAGTTTCATTTTTAAACAATTATACGGTTCCGAAAATATTTACACTACTTGACAGATTAATTAATTTAAGCCGTGTAGTATCCGGCTGAGTAGAATATACCACCCTCATTTCTTACAGAGGTGTCGTTAAAGGCGACGTGGTATCCGGAGGATTAAGAATAGACCACCCTCATTTCTTACCGAAATGTTGTAAAAGGTAACTAAGGTAAGTTTACTGGTCGTGTGGTATCCGGCTGAGTAGAATAGACTACCCTCTTTTTACCGATGTGTTACAAAAGACGACTGTTAAGTTAGAGTCAGGAGGCACTTCATTTGCATCAATTTAAGCGTTTAATTACCCCTAATGTGTTTTTCCCTGCTCCTTAACGAATAAAGGGATTTTTATTCTATATGTTAACCGGTTGTATAAGCTTTAATTGTCTCAAATTTCATTAATATCGGTCTAGCGGATTAGTCCTGAAAGCGTAACAGACAATATATAGACACGAAAAGACACACAGACAGCCAGCCACAATTCATATAATACCTAATAATAGTATAAATAAAGTTTATCACGATATAGATACAATTAACTATAGTTAAGTGGGTAAAGCTTAAGAAATCGTCTATTTTATAATTAAATATTTAGTTGGCATGAATCTATTCCTCCGGTCTGTATATCTAGAAACTATAAATACTGCGATATTGCTAGGGTTTGTTTAAGCTATAAATACATTTGGTAGGTAAACTGAAGATTTTAAAAGTGATTTTAAAAATTTAGTAAATCCCTTAATCTGCCATTAGCCTCCTTCCCTTATACCACTCTAAGTGAGGTAGCACAATATGTTAGAAACATGTTGTGGAGTCGGCGCAACATGTTATAAACATGTTGTCACATGATTTGGCTACGTATTTTACGTCCGGCCGCCTGCTTGTCGTCAACTTACCTTAGGCGTATTTTACGACACCTCGTTAAGAAATGAGGGTGGTCTATTCTACTCAATCGGATACCACACGGTGGGTCAACTTGTCTTCGTCGCCTTTCACGACTTCTCGTTAAAAAATGACAGAGGTCTATTCTACTCAGCCGGATACCACAAGGCGGGTCATCTTACCTTATTTGCTTTTTACGACACCTCGGTAAGAAATGAGGGTGGTCTATTCTACTCAGGCGATTACCACACGGCATCAATCAATAAATCTGTCAAGTAGTGTAAATATTTTCGAAACCGTATAATTGTTTAAAAATGGCACATAAATGAGTAAGTGACTACATATTGGAATATCGTTTGCTAACAAACATTCTTGTACCAGTTATGTAAAATATGAATATTTAAGATAAAGAAATAATTTTAAAAAAAAATCTGCATCACATCACAAAGTGCATTTTCATCGTTGACCTATATTCGTATAAAGGTAAAAGATATAACTCACAGTTTAACTCTCATGTCGTACCAATAATAACAAAAATAAATATTTACCATATTTAAGGGTGATTAAAAAAAAGCTTTCAACTCTACTCTCTGATCAAAATAATTTAAAAGGTAAAATCTTTCTACGTGTAATTGTTATGTCTAATACAGAAATAGTGTTTCACGAAATAATTAATTTTATCGTAATTATTTAATATTTTTTAATCATAACATTTTTTTTATTTGTTGTACTAACTTAAGGATATCTTATACATTCTAGTAAAATATACATAGGGACATTATGCACTTTTTTCATGGTTTAAAAATATAAAGTATAAATAATATATTCGAATAAAGAACAAAGAATAATCGTACATACAGTAAATTAAATTTTGAATAATGCCGCTGTAGCTACGACTTATATTTCAGTAAGTAAGTAGCTACACTGTAATCTTTGGACTTATAGTAAGTTACCCGTAGAACCTGTGCTACACCAAGGCTACGTAACGAAATACGAATGTCTTCTTTAATTGCCAAAACAATGTTTTATTAAGCTTAAACCGCTTAATTGTTTATTTAGAATTTCTTATTTCACATTTTAGTTGTTTAACGCGAACAGAGTCGTAACGTCATAGCTTGTAATAAATTCTTACAAACTATGACTACGATTTAAATCTACAGAAAATAAAGTATGCTTGAATGCAACGTTGTTCATAATCGTTGTTCCATTCGACCCAAATATAAAGATATGGGTCAGTCATAACTTCATCCATAGTTTACCTGTGCCGGCATATAGCTCGCTTCTGTTTGAACATTTTTAATTGAAATTCAACTAACTATCCGAGCGATAAATGGAACGTCAGCTCGGTACGGAGCGCAATATTTCGCAAACTCGTCAATCAATACTTGAGATTTGAGCGAATCGATATTCACGTTTAATAAATTAACAACATCTAGAATTTAATTTGCTAATACATTTTTGACTCTATAATATTCTTATGTAAAGAAAAATATTTTCACAACTACAATAACTGAAATACTGCTAACGCGAAAGTGTGAGAGTCTGTCTGTTGTGCTTCTTCGGCTAATCTTGTGGAGCAATATCGATAATTTTTTTTACAAATGGGCTTTTACAACGAACCAACATATAAGAAAAATTGTTGCTTTTATCTTGACTCGAACAAAGTCGCGGAAACTGTTAAATATAAATAATCTGCATCTGCAGCAATCTGATTTGATGATTCCATAGAATGCTGACTATTTACGAAAGTTTCAGTTAGAGCCCTTCTAGCAGATTATTTTTAATAAAGGTATGACATGTTAGTTGTTTTGTTTTTATGGATGTCACTTATTATCAATACATCTAACGATGAAAGATATTGGGTATGTTCGCAATTTATTAAACTGGAAATAATGTGGCGACAATATATTTCTATTGGTTTAATATAGTCATTTAAAAGACATATAAAAATAGCCCAAAAAAATAGCCGTACACACGGCGTATGTTAGGGGGAGATTTCTGAAAAACAAGTAATTATAATTATATTTGTTTGTATTTCAGAACTAGAGAATGTCTTCTCATTAAATTAATAGATTGACCAATAATATCTCTCTATATCTGTAGCATTGAAGCCAAAAATAGGTTGTAGGTGTACAACGGTCAGAATTAATTATTATCGGTAGATTTCACCAAGATAACCCACTAACTGAGTAGGCGTCGATATATCGGGACAGAATATAACAACTACAAAATTTTCTAATAGTCACACTAATTGCCGATTGAGATATACGTGTTTAAATAACTCACACTAAAAGAAATACATATCATAGAATATACATAGAAAGAATATCATAGTTTATGCACTTGACACCAAATACGTTTGCTACGAGTAGTTGCAAGACTTAAGTAGCGCCTATGTATAGCAAGATCTGGAAAGACTAATGACTCTACATTTCCGACTACATTATTTCGTTAAGATCGTAATATCGTCTCTTAAGTAAGTCAGAACCCTATTTCTAGGCAAGACCAACACTACCAATTTAGTTGTACGAATATCAAATTCTTTTATAGTAAACTATGTATTTGTGATATTACGTAATAATAGCTTTCGAAAAAAACTCACTTTTTACTTCTTAACAATAAAATTTAATATCAAAACAAAAGAACCTAAGAATATAGAAAGATTTAGAATCCCAGATATCAGATTTTCGCAAGCTCCTAAGCCTCTAAAGATAAATGTCGGATCACTAGATTCGAAATCAGGGATGCCTCCCCGCTTAGGAAATAAGGTGAACAAGGTAATTCAACACTGCGCCAACTGGCCAGTCAAATAAGAATTATATTTATTTATTAAAAGAGCCACCGCCGAGTTTCTTTCTGGCTCTTCTCGGTAGGAACAGCTTTCCGAACCAGCAGTAGAGTTGACGATTCAAAAGCACTTGTTTACAAGTTTATTTGAATAAAGAATATTTTGCATTTGAATAATTCAATTGCTTCTCTACTTGTTGTTTTAGTCAAGCCGTATGCATTTGAATACTAATCAATAACTAAAACAAAGTAGACGGTACCATTTCCCTCGTTTGCTCTGCATATACCAAACCTGTCATTTAAGAACAAACTGCTGCATTTTTTATGTTCGGATCAATCAATAGGTATTGATTAACGTGTGCTCTACGAGCTGTGAACGGCTAATGTGCGCTCAAATGTTGTTTCTGTCAGGTACCATCTAACACTGTACATTATTAACGGGTGGCTGGTTTCATATATGCGTATAAATTTAATACATCGTTATTACTAAGATATTTTGACAATTGATTGTGCATATTTGGCGCAAATATTAGCTTATAAACTTCATAATTAGAGCCGATTCCTAAAAAAGTAATGAAAATATTATTTTGCTATAATCCGTGATAAAAGAATATATATGTAATGCTACATGTCGAGTGTACGTGTATGTGTAGTGTGTATTGTGTTCTCATATCTAATACATGCAGAATATGTAAAAAATTATGCACTACCCGCCACCAATAACACAACAATACATAAGCACTGCACACATTCACCACCACAATATCAATAATTGTTTAACCCCATAACCGAAGCATTATCAGGAGATAGACTCCACAACAAAATGGCAAAGCCGATTCCTAACTTGTGCCAAAATAGGAAGGTTCTAAAACCTCCTGTAATGAAAAGTGTTTGAAAGAAGTTGTAAAGAATTTGCGCGTTCAAAGCCCGGCCAAGCTGTGGGCTTTCATACAATATCATTACAATTGTTCGCTCTAAAAACAAAGTAAGCTCTTTTTCAGATATGCGATAGTAATAGGTCGTAAGTGCTGCTATGATAAGCAAAGAGCTAGACAAACGGATTTCCTATTGCATCGCAACATAGGAATCACAAGTTTATTTTGACCTCTCTATATCTATGATGTAGATAAAATTTTTGTTAGGTACTATAGTAAATATTACCTAATATTTTTATGTACAGCTACCGCCGTGTGGTATCCGGTTAAGTAGAATACCTAGACCAACCTCATTTCTTACCGAGCTGTCGTAAAAGGCGACTAAGGTAAGTTGACTCACCGTGTAGTATCGGGTTTAATAGATTAGACCACCCTCTTTCTTACCGAGGTGTCCTAAAATACGACTGAGGTAAGTTGACGTAAGGCAAGTGGCCGATCGTAAAAACGCAGCAAATCATGTGACAGCATGTTTATTCCATGTTGTGCCGACCCCGCTAAGAGTGGGATAAGGGCAGGAAGATGATGATTTTTATGCACAATTAGGTACGTAAAAATACCCATACTTAGTAGCCCATATTGTTTTCCCGTAACAAAGTCAATATAAGTAACTTCTTACGTTGTTTGACTGCATTACCCATAAGTTCGTTGCCCTTTTCCCGGATCGATCGACTAAACAACACGCGATATTTTGTAATGTAGGCAAAACGTGTAAGAAGCTGTTCTAAAATCTAATAATATGTAAATTATACTTCGACACGAAGGTTAGGCCCGAGTGGTCTAAACATCTATTTATTATAACATAACTTTTTTTTTTAATTATTTCAAGCAATCGTTTAGGTAACACAAGGAAAATCAAATATGAAACTATTTATTTGAAAAGTGATAATTGTTTTATTTTATCGTTGTAATAATTACATATTGTAAAGAATTAGCATACCTACACTTTACATTTATTAATTTCATAATAATTCCACTCATTCACTTGTAAAAACTACTGATACGAGTATTACTGATACTGATAGTATCAGTTCTATAAATCCTTTTCTATATTAAAAATTCTATTTTAAAAATAAAATTTTGTGAACGCATTCTTAAAGTTAAATTACCTAGGTAAAAAATCAAATATGAATAATCTTACCCTAAAAGTTGTTTTCTTAATTTGAATAAATTTAATGTCATAAGTTAAAGTACCTAAATACTACAATTAAGTATTTAAGATTATTTAGGTATTTGATTTTTATTATATAATTTTTTCACCAACCATAAAACAAATACATACTTTTTACCAACATTTGTAGTGCAAAGGTTAAATTATACTATCTTATGCAAAAATGGCCTGATTTTTTTGCAGACATACAAGAATTTTATGAGCTCACTCTTCTCGACGACACTAAGTCGATTCAACAGAAAACTGCTGAGACGATCCGCATAGCAAATAAGTGGGAAGCCGATAACGTCCGTCGTGAAGTAAGTTTTATATTTCGATATAAACCGGAAGCTTCTTATACCTATGCTAATTTACTTGAGTTCGAAACCTTTAAATAAATGTTAACATAAAATATAGCATAATGAATGTTTTGATTAATAACTTGATTTCTACAACATCGTTATTTTTGTAGTTCCATGGATAACAGACCAATTGCTTATATCAGGTAAACTGTTTTAAAAAACCTTTGATAACTTGCCGAAATAATACAAAATATGTATGTATTTAACAGTGGATTTCCAGAAATAACAAAAACTGAAAACCGATATAGAGTGTTATATATGTTGGAAACAATTATAATTATTATTTAATTTTTTAAATCAGCTATATCATTTTTTTTTAATTTATAACACTACGCTTCTGAATAAAATAAAATAATCAGTACCTAAGCTATTAAATGAAATTTGATCTTAAGCATATTATGGTACTGTGACATGCAAAACAAACAGAACGCCTTATCCGAAGAATAAAGTCACATTTTCTATGGTCATGTGACATAGGACATGTGACATGACTTAGGGCGAGAAGCTAGTTAATGTACAAAATTTAAAAAACAGTGATATAAGATTTAAGACAAGATTCAAGACAATTAAAAAAACATCAAAGACAAGAAGTATTTTAAAATAAGAGTTTATAATATTGTATGGCTTAGACTACTACTACTTCTAGATTGTGGCTTAGGCGAATTCAATGAAAGATACGGAAAAGTTTCGTAATTAAAACTATATCATTTGATTTCAGGTACAACCCGGCGAAAATGATTACAGATCAGTCTCAAATGCCTTTCTGCAGGATAATAATAGAAAAACGGACAATCGTAATGTCGACACACCAGATTCTGCGCGGGTATGTTTAATTTTACGCGTAAAACTCTACCCCAGAGTGGATAGACGACAAGAAGTTCGCCGGTAGCCGCTTGGTCCAAGCAGTACAAGATTATGTGATGTGGAGAGTTATGTCCTGCAGTAGATATTTGTCTGTTGAACAAGTAGCGGCCTGTTACTATATTAACCTACCAATCCGCCAAATGCGGATTGGTAGGTTACACATATCTCCAGAATTCACTAGAGATATGCAGGTGTCCTCACGATGTTTTCCTTCAACGAAAAGCGTGTGATAAATTGCAATTATCAATGAGACACATAAGTTTTAACAGAAAAACTCATTGGTGTCTGCGTGGGTTTGAACCCGTGACCTCCTCGAAAGACTCGCACGGTGTTACCGTTGGGCTACTACAGCTTAGTCTGTTGAATAACAGCAAGATTTTTAACTTTATATCAATACTTATAGTATCTTCGTTCGAGTCAACTAAACGTACGTATTAATGATGTATGTTGTTTTCCCCAAAAAAACGGGATTTTTTGTATCTTATTATATTACCTCGGCATAATATAAATAAACTGTTATTGTACTATATTACCTCAGTGAATTATGATTATAAAAATAGATAGATAATTTGAATTTTTTTTCATAGATGGGAATTCCTTCTATTATATCACCAACTGGAGACGCAGATGAGAAGAAGGTACAATCAATATTATATTTATTTTATGTAATATGACGGCTTGGCTGCTGCTTATTATTATATTTCGAAGTCGAAAGAAAAATTAAGTATACCTACAATATAAATTACTAGCAAAGCTATACAATACCATACTACCATTAATAATGGCACAATACCATTTGTCAATAATATTTTACTATAAAAGGAAATAATAACGTAAGCCATTAATAAATTCTTAGTAGCGCCACCTTGCGGAAAACCTCTGAAACACGATGTATTTACCGATACTGTCGAATACGTTTTGTTTTTTATTCTTGTTTTTGATGACGTGACGTTTCCAAAGGTAGGTTGCCGAACGCCGTACAACAAGTGGTAATGGCGGATGGTTGGTGTTTCGCGTCTCGTAGTACTATTTATAACCTAAAATATAGTACAAGTTTTCAGCGATATGTACGCTAACGTTTCATCGTTGTGTGAATTTGTGCTGTTAAATTTAACAATTGTGCCAATGACATACGAACACTTCAACGACTGAGGAATAAACGTAAATGATTATCAAGTGAAATGATATTGCACACAAAATTTTGACATTCACACTGCTGTTATTTCGTATTCGTCGCAAGTAAGGCTATATAATATACACTAATCTATTTTTAAACGTTTAGTAACTTCTTTACAATTTGGGAACGTTTTCAAACCTTTGGTGAGACTAATGAAACTTCCGAAATAGTTTTGCTTGTAACAATTCGCTACGTTACTCGCTGAACAATTTACCTATCTTCTAAATATTACAGCGTCTATATTGCACGTTAAATAACGTAACACGGACATTCTAATTAAAGTTCATCGCTTTGACATTCATACCATCCTATCATTGAACACAAGTTGGTAACATCCAATTAACTACATACGCATACATTCTAATAAAATTCGCTATCAAAAAGGGCTCGGCTCGAAAATAATTCCTTAGATAAGGATTGGTTTAATTTTTAAGTGAGCTAACATGATAATCAGCTTATACAGTGGGATTATATGCAAACATAAAATGAGGTTGCATTCTTTCGAAAGTGGCAATACACAGTTAAAGTTTTTGGTGCAAGCTAGAAGTGGGTTCTAGGTAGAGAATGGTGCATGCAGGAGCGCAGCCAGTACGTTGCTGACAGCGGCACAAGTGTGTAACTAACATGCATGCAGTGTACATAGTGTAGAACTGAATACCTGAGGGCTATGCACAAGTGGTTTTCAAAATGACTGAGAGACGGAAGAAAAAAACTCATAATGGATTCCTTCGGAAAGTCTCCTCCTTATTTAACCTTGACACGGTGAGTAGGCTAATGCTTCTATCTGTTCACATGGGTCTCGTGGATCCTGTAGGTGTTATCTTATTAAATTTTTTCTTTATTTCACATTAAAAGAGTATTAAGGATATTGGCTAGTAAGGACATGGAAAAAATAATATGAAAAATATTATTTGTGATAATATTGTTGTTGTATAAATAATCCAATTGTATTAACTAGTATATGTTTAATATAAGCAGCAGCCAAGCATATATATATATGTAGAATATAGTATATTAAGATAACTAGAATATAATCATAAAGTATAATATAATCTAACACACTAAAAATGCATATTAGAGATTTCTTATTCAAACTCATAACAAAACTTTCACTCAATTTATTACAGTATAACTTGACCTCTTAAACAACATAAGAATGTTTAGAAGGTACCTTACTATATGTAAGACTTTCACTGTCAATGTTAACAATAATAATATCAAGATTTATTTATTGATAAATAGTAAAAATACAGTTCTTGATACTTTTAACTTTTTTATATAAAAAAAAAATTTTTTTCTCTGATAATGAATAAATACACTTATGTGTAGATATGTGATATACTATTAAATTTTGTTTTTATATTTAAATTAAGATTTTAAATTACTTCAATATTTAATTCCCAACACACCCTAATAATCTTTATTGATTTTAGAATTAAACAGTTTACAGATTGTTTTGAAATGGTAAATTATTTTGTATTTCATATAATTTTTAAATAACTCCAGTGCCTAATATAATACTTAAAGTTTTAAAGTATTATAACAGAAACTATATAAAATAATTTGTAAATTATAAAATAAGGATCATAAATTGAGGTTACTCATCTATTATAGTATATAATTTCTGTATTTCAGGCTCACGTCTCAACACCTGAAATGAAGCAGGTAATTAAATATATAAAAATACTTATAAAGAACCTTATTTCCTATATGTTTATTTATAAGGAGCAAATAATCATTTGGAAATATAGATTCATGATGTTTATATAATTACAACTGATGTAATGGAAATATTTTAAAATGATATTATTTATTATACTATATATTATGCATTATACTATATATTCCATAAAAAAAATTAATTAACAGTTTTACTTCATTTTTCTTATTTTTGGAGTATTTTAAATGTATATGTTTTTTGTGATATATATTATCAATATAGGATATTTCTTCCCTCTTGGTGCAATAAAAAATCATGGTTTAAAAATATAACGAAAAATTTAATGACTAATGTTATGTATAGTTTTCCACTTTACAGATGTATTATTCAAAATATAGAATTAGTGTTAATTTACATGAATTTCTTTAAAGCATTCAGTTTATATGTTTACCAGTTGTCTGTCACCCATAACACAATTATTAAGTTACTTTCTTTGGCGATAGAAAATTTACTGTGTGTGTGTGTGACAAGTGTCCCATATATTTATTTATATTATGTCCATATTATACACGCAGTATTGAAGTGACTGAATATTGAATTGTCTAAATTACATTCATTTGACTTTGCTTTAATTGAATTAACAGACCTAGTTGTGTCTTTGATAGTAACAATTATATAATAATATTACATGTATAGATAAGTATTGATATAATATAGTATCACTTGATTTTCTGTAATACATTTATATCTAAATGATTGTATAGTGGCCTATATCAATTTTCTTATCTTTATTTCAATTCATAAAATCCAATACAATAATGTTTCACTCTTTGTCAATATGGTTTCTTGTAAAATAAGTATGAACATTTATATGGTTAATCCTGAAACAAAAACCTAAAATCTACTAATAGCTCTGACATATTAGTTTGTATCAGTTAGTTGTAATTAGTAATGAATATACCAATCAAGTATTAAACAGTTATCTGTATAAAATTAATTTAAACACTATCTTCATTCGCTGTAGTGTAGGTCTGTTGATTTAATTAAATCACAGCCATACATTGACTGTAATGTTTATGAGAGACATACGATTTTGTTAATTACTGATCACATTTATTAAGACTTTTAGATTCTTTAGAATAGAAATATACTTTATTGTACATCATAAGCCTATTATACAAAAGAAAAATAGTTTGAACATAAAACATTTTTATATATATGATTAAGACATACAATGTGCGGATTTATCGCTAAAGAGCGATTTCTTCCAGGCAACCCAAAATTCTTTATTAAAAGTAAATTCCATCATCCTTGCCTTGCCATGCCTTTATCCCACTCTAAGAGGGGTCGACACAACATGTTGTCACATGATTTGGCTACGTATTTAAGGCCTGTCTGACGTCGTATAATGCCTTAGTCGTATTTAACGACACCTCGGCATAAAAGAGGATGTATTCTACTCAGCCAGACACCACACGGCGGGTCGACTTACCTTAGTCGCTTTTTAAGGCACCTCTGTAAGAAATGAGGGTTGTTCTATTCAGCCGGATACCACACGGCGTAAAAAAAGTAAATTAAAAATTTTGATTCATAGCCATTTAAAGCCTTCTATTGATTTCTTCTAGAGATGTATCCATTGTGACATAAATGATCCTCTTTTATGGCAATGAGGTTGGTGATTGGTATGCTTATTCTTCTGCACAGTTATTGCTGGTCTGCCTGGAAGTCACCGGAAAATCATTGATTCTCAAAAACATAGGATCTCTTAAAAAGCAATAGATTTGTATTAAAGAAGATAGATTGGGATGATAGTTGATATTTAAAATGTATCACGATTTCCGATGAAGGAAAACATCGTTAGAAACCTATACATAACAGATGTGACCAATCCAAATTGAAGCAGCGTGAGGTGTATAAGCTCTAACCCCTTTCTCTAAAAAGAAGAGGAGACCTATGCCCAGTTGCTGTATTACTCTTCTTCTTTTGGTGCCTCTCGAACTAGTAGAGGTTGGCAGTCAGCTCTGCATACGCCGTCCTATCCGTGGCCAGACGGAAGAGTTCGGGAGCGCTCTTAATTCCCGTTTTATTACTAGTTTGCTTTATTGAGATGAGCTTACTCCTTACATCGAATGACGGTATTTTCTAGAATAATTCTTCTTTCTTCTCAACTGTTCTCTAATAAATCTTCAAGGGATTTCAACACAATGCGAACTTGTGCCGTTGAATGTAACAACCCAAGAATTGTTTTAAGTTTATCTGGCCAAATACTGGTCCACCGACGCTATATTTTGCAATACGGGATCACCACGTACTTTAGGACCTTCATATATATATGTCATGTTCAGTTGTAGCTTCATTCAAAAGTGCTTGAAAAAGCTTATTTGGATAAAGATTATTTTGATTTATATTCCCATTTATAAATCATATTTTATAATGTATTAATATTTTCACGCTACTTAGCAATAAAATACTTTTGCCTTTCTCCTACACTATCGCGCTCTACTTTGAGTCGACACATTATGTATTGGTCTTCTTTACTGTACTACCATTCGTCAACTTTGGCGCGCTCCTTTTATATGCATGTCATATTCCACACGATCTATCTTTTTTGCCGCCTTTTTCAAGTCATATATCCATCCACACAAATTTCTGATTACTTGATAGGACTAATAAAATACTAATCATGTAGAAATACTTATGGCATAATAAATTACTGCATCTCTAGCTATTTAGTTTACATGCTAAATGAATGATTGACTTAAAAGTTGCAGATAAACGGAATTGAAGGTGGTTCAGAACGAACGGTAGGCGAAGATGGCTACTTGTACTTAACCGTGGTTTTGTCTCGGGCGGGGGGAGCTGGGCTTGGGTTCAGTATCGCTGGAGGCTCCGACAATCCTCACGTCGCTGAAGACCCTCTTATTTACGTCACGAAGCTCATACCTGGTGGGGCGGCCGCTGCTAGCCAATTGCAAATAAATGACGCTATATTACAGGTACCATTAAGTTGAAGCACTACTTTACTTTAATAATCTTTTATTTAACTAAAACCGACTTATATTTTAAGGTAAACTGTAACTAATAATCCGTCGCCGAATACGTAAATACATATTGTAGATTTAGTCTATATCATATGATAAAAGATTAAATGTCTTTGTTTTCATAATTATTTAACTAATTTGGTACTTTTCCATATTATCACGAAAGAATAGCCAATAAATACAATGAAACAACAAATAGAAACCAACAAATAGAAGCCAACAAATAGAAGCCATCTTTAAAGTTTCCAGAATTAGTATTGTCTTTGGAATTCCCTTGACTCTTTAGCTACATATCTACGCAATATAAGTGCGGAAGGAACCTAACTCAAGACAAAATTATAATTTTTGTATGTTAATCGTCAGGTTTTTAAATTTGTTTTAAAAGCTTAAGACAATATTCTCGAATTTATCCTGATACATTTGAGAGCCGTTACAGCCTTACAGTAAAAGCAAGTGTGGAAAAATCAACCTTTTCCAACAATTTATTTGTAAGCATACACTTTATCTTCAAGTAGATGTGTTTCATGAAAAATAATTGTTTACACCGAAAATGAGATAGATTTTTTTGTGCCCGATGAATGAATGATACTCCTAAGTAATGTGTCACATTAATGTATTCATTGGTATCCCATATTTAGGTTAACGACACGTCAGTCGAAAATGTGACGCACGCTGAGGCGGTCGATGCATTAAAAAAGGCTGGGAACACTGTAAGACTGGTAAGTATTAAAAAGTCCGCTAATTTTTCTTAGATACGTACTCCTTAAAACGTTTCGGGATAAAATTATATATATTATTAAATACTTTATCTTTTATTTTATACAAAATTAATAATAAAATTATTTTGCTATAATCCGCGATGAAGTAAAATAGAAAAAATATATAATGCTAAATGTAGAGTGGACAATCCGTTTTCATACCTGATACATGCAGGATCCGTAAAAACACATGTACAAACCTCCATCACCGCCACCACAATACACAAACACTATATACGTTCACTATCACAAACTCAACAATCCAAAGCCCGTTCGCTTTGCGAATATGGTCATGGAGTCTATCTCCTGATGATGCTTCGGTTGCGGGGCGAAACGATTGTTGAGTTTCGTGATAGTGAACGTTTGTAGTGCTTGTGTATTGTGGAGGCGATGGTGGGGGTTTGTGCATGTGTTTTTAAGGATCCTGCATGTATTACGTAAGAAAACGGAATGTCCACTCTATATTTAGCATTATATATATTTTCTTGCTGTATCCGGTTAAGTAGAATAGACCACCCTTATTTCTTACCGAGGTTTCGTAAAATACGACTAAGGTATGTTGACGTCGGGCAAGCGGCCTGTCGTAAAATACGTAGCCAAATCATATGACATGTTTGTAAAATGTTGTGCCGACCCCACTTAGAGTGAGATAAGGGCAGGAGGATGATGACGTCAACGAGACTTTATTTTACAGAAAATAAGACGTCGATCGACAGAGGACACATTAAATGTATCACAAATATCCAATAAGGAGGAAGCGGTAGAAATAGAGCTAGTGAAAGGCGGTTCAGGATTAGGTTTCAGCATAGCAGGCGGTCTGGGTAACCAGCACATACCAGGAGACAATGGGATATATGTGACAAAGATTATGGCGGGCGGGGCGGCGCATCGAGATGGGAGATTGAGGGTCGGGGACAAATTGCTTATCGTTAAAAATACCTCTGTAAGTATCTGTGATCGTACAATTAATTTTAAAAGAGATACATATTTATTTATATAATAGTTGTGTATAGAAGCTGTGGTAGCCCAGCGGTAACACCATGCGACTCTTTCGAGGAGGTCACAGGTTCAAACCCGGGCAGACACCAATGAATTTTTCTGTTAAAACTCATGTGTCTAATTGATAATTGCCATTTATCACACCCTTTTCGGTGAAGGAAAACATCGTGAGGAAACCTGCATATCTCTAGAGAATTCTGTAAAAATGTGTAACCTACCAATCCGCATGGGAGCAGCGTGGTACGTCTTAGCTTCAATCCTTCTCTCCAAAAACGGAGAAAAGAGGCCTATTCTCAGCAGTGGGATACTAACAGGCCGCTACTTATTAGTTTCTTCCTTTCTTTTTATAGAACCCGCATTTGACTTATTGTTTTTCTTTCTATTTTTTAAACCTAAATGGTTTTTTTATGTACATTAGAGAGTACTAGTGTAGCCGTGTCGTATCCGGTTAAGTAAAATAGACTACCCTCATTACTTACCGAGGTGTTTTAAAAGGCATCTAACGTATTGACGGCAGGCAAGCGGCCGGTCGTAAAATACCTAGCCAAATCATGTGACAATATGTTTATAACATTTTGTGCCCATCCCACTTAAAGTAGGATAATGACAGAAGGATGATGATATCAATTGAATTATTCCAGTCGTTGAAGTTTTTTTTTATTTTCTGATGTTGTCGTGAATTCGTAATAAAATACGACTAAGGTAAGTTGACGTCTGGCAGGCGGCTGATCGTAAAATACGTAGTCTAAATCATGTGACAACATGTGTGCCGACTCCACTTACAGTGGGATAGGGACAGGAAAATGATGAATAAAGAGAACTAGCGGTCGCCCGGTATTAATACATAATTACTGAAATAACGAATACCTTGTATCATAATTATGATTGCGTACATTAAGTAAATCTGTAGACAAATAATATTCATCTTAAGTAGACCACAGAGTATAAAAAAAAACATTAAAATAGAGGTTATATGTGCAATTGCATGGCAGTGTTTGTGAATATTATTTTTAATTGCTTTAATGTTTTTTTGAAATATTACGGTCAACAGAAAGGCGACGTAAATTTAGACAATGTGACCCATGAAGACGCAGTGAGCGCGCTAAAGGCTTCTGGTGAACGAGTGCAGTTGGTTCTTATACCAGGACCACGCCATGGCCAGCCATCACCTAGAACGTCGAGAGCGAATACTCGTAAGATTTTTAAAATTGAATATATGTTTTTGCACGTGCAAAGAAAGAAATTATTTCCAAATTCCTTTTTAATTGGCGCAGGCGTGCACTTCACTATTATAACACTAAACATGTAATATGAACTTAAAAAATTGATCAAAAAATGATCAAGATCCCATTTTTAATGGCACAGAACATGTTTTTTTTCTTCCATTCTATTCTATCATTCGTTAACTTTTTTTATACGCTTGTATAATTCACACAATCCAACCATCTCTTTTTACGCTTCCCTCGACCCATCCACAGAAAACTCGAAACATCGTAACATTAATTTTCAAAAAGTATGGTTACTTTATTTCGCATTCCAATATTTTAGACATAAGTTGTTAATATATATTAAATTTAATATCTTTAAAATTCATGCACTTTATTAAATATAAAAAGTGGTTTTTTTTGTGTTAATGTCCTGATATTTAGCCTTTTGTGAATCATATTATGATAATTTTATGACTCCAAAAACATCTCTAATCAAGCAAGGTCTTATTTAGCTACCAATTTTTTTTAAATTAAACAATACAAAAACTGTAATAGCGCAGCGGTGGGACAGAGACTTTTTAAAAGTCAAAAAGTTCAAAACTCAACAGTTCAGACATCAAGAATTTTTTGCCATAACTTATGTGTCTAATTGATGAAGAATTTTCTGCCATAACTTATGTGTCTAATTGATGAACAATTTTCTGCCATAACTTATGTGTCTAATTGATGATTGCAATTTATCTCACGCTTTTCGATGAAAGAAATATAATGAAATCTGCATATCCCTAGAGAATTCTGGGGATATGTCTGATTTATCAATCCGCATTGGAACAGCGTGGTAGATTATAGCGGCAACCTTTCTCTCCAAAAACGGAGAAAGGAAGCCTTTGCCCAGCAGTGATATAGGTACAGGCCATTAATATGCTTGTACTACTATATATAAATGAAGATTATTCCAGCATCAAGCACCGCCAACTCACTAAGGCGCGAGGACGTAACGGACAGTGCCGAGGAACCCCGCGTGGTTGACCTGGAGAAGGGACCTCAAGGTCTTGGCTTCAATATCGTCGGCGGTGAAGACGGCCACGGGATTTATGTATCATTCCTACTGGCGGGAGGTCCGGCTGAAAAGTCAGGCCAACTTAGAAGAGGCGACCGATTACTCGCTGTAAATGATGTCGATATAACTCAGGCCACACATGAGCAGGCTGCTAAAGCTTTGAAGGTAGGAACTATATATGTACAAAGCAAAGACACGAGCAGAAAATTTACTTAAACATTTTCTAATTTCCGAAAATATTACTCAGATATTACACTCCTAAAAAAAAAACTTTAATTCGTTTGTTTTACCAAAACCTTTGAATTTATAGCGTAACTATCATCCAATTTAAAACCACATAGTTACTCCAATTGGACGTAAAAATAAGCCTATATAAATAATAATAATTTTTGGAATCTCGGAAACGGTTCCAACGATTTTTCTGAAATTCAGCTTGCCCCTACAAGCTGAATTATTTGGGGGAAAAAAGTCGATCTAGATAAGTTTTATTTAAAAAAAAATGTCGTTTTATCTCTATTTTCGGACTCTAAAAATTTTTTTAAATTTACGTTGTATACAATTTTTTAATTACACAATTTTTCGCTGTCAAACGTCAAGCCATGGTAATTCATTTGGGGAACAGTCGGTCTAGAGAGGTGAAAATACCTACGATTGAGCCCCACCTGCCCTATTATTTTTTTTTTTTTTTTAAATTAATTTTTTTTACATCATTTTAAAAATAACCGAGCCTTTATATTAAAATTGCCATATATATTAAAAGTGGAAAGTTCAACACGTGTTAAACATCTAATAGTATGTTTTTCTTATTAAAACTAAACATTAAGTACCTATACGTTGTTTGAATTGTCATGCGTATGAATAAATCATGTGATAAAATCAAGTCGCCATAGCTGCCTGATTGACAAACAGACAAGCTAATTGAATTGCGTAACTGAATAATTTAGAAAACCATGACTCAATTGATGTTTTATGGATGACAATAAACGTACGCCTTTTATGTTGATGTAAATTGTTACTAATTATAACAATGTATATTTCGTGAGTGCTACACACATCCCCACATTGACCGTGAACTTAGTTTATTTTTTAGTTCTTAAACTATGTCAATTTTTTCAAGGAATTTTTCAAAATAAAGCAGATATCTATAGATTTGACCTTTATTAGTAGTGACCCTGCTTTCACCTCCGCGGGTCGCGGGTTCGTTTCCCGCTGAGGGCTAACATATTTCTATAAATTAAATTGTTGGTCTTTGAGCCTGGGTGTATATTTGTATTTAAGTTTCGTATTCAAAAGTATATAAGTATATATTCACCAGTTGTCTGCTTACCATAAGTATTAAGTTACTGATTTTGGGGACGGACGACCGTGTGTGTAAGTGTCCCATATATTTATTTAAAATTAAATACTTAAATAGATAAAGGGAAACATTGTTAATATAGGCTATTATCGACTAAGGCGGCAGAGTGGATTCGGGAAGTCAAGTCCTTGGATCCGATGTCCCTAATGGGAACATAGAGTTCCGAGAGTTCCGAACGGGATTTATCGGACGCTCGTTGGAGTTAGTTCCACGAGTCAGTTGAATCAACTGGTACTCCGTATACATCGATCAGCTCAGGAAGGGCGTTGTTTAGAAAGGCCCCGACCTAGAAGTGGTGCTTTCCAAGATACGAGTGGCTGTAGGCGGGGTTGGGGGCAATGTGTACAATGGTTCCATGCCCACACAATCAGCAGCGCGGTGGAACATTGTCAGGTTTTTAGTCGGTGAAAGTCCGTCCCCGTCGAGCGCTGATAACCCATAATGGGTTTTCCTGACTTAAAGAAAAGAGTTTTCAGCTTTTCGATCCCATAAAATCCTGTTTATTGGTAGACTAGTGGTGCTCCGCGGCGAATAAGCGTTAAACGTAATATCACCCGTTCGCGCGTGATGCGATGAACAAGGGACATTGAGGTTCGTTGCGCTTCAAACTTACACACTAACTTTAATACTCTTCCATTATAGTATCTGGCCTATATGTACTTGTATTTATTTGTTAAAAAATATTATATAGCTATTTCTTCTCTTAATTACAGAGCACTGGGCAGAATGTTAAATTAACAGTTGTGTACAGGCCACAGGAATACAATAAATTTGAAGCTCGTATCAATGAACTGAAACAACATCATACATTGTTAAGGACGTCGCAGAAACGATCGCTTTACGTAAGGTAAATGGCTGCATTAATAACAACAATAATATTAATAATTACTGACTATATAATAAACGTAAAAGATGTTGGATAAAAAACTTAATTGTATTTGGTAATTTTTTAATGATATTGGACCATTATTTATTTTTTCTTCTATATTGGTTTCATCTTTAGACATTTTTAACTTAAAATATTATATTTGAGCTCACATGTAAGCCGTGTGGTATCCGGCTCAATAGAATAGTACCACCCTCATTTCTTACCGAGGTGTCGTAAAAGGCGACTAAGGTAAGTTGACCCGCCGTGTGGTATCCGGCTGAGTAGAATAGATCACCCTCATTTTTTACCGAGGTATCGTATAAGGCGACTAAGGTAAGTTGACCCACCGTGTGGTATCCGGTTTAGTAAAATAGACCACCCTCTTTCTTACTGAGGTGTCGTAAAATGCTACTAAGGTAAGTTGACGTCAGGCAGGCGGCCGGTCTTAAAAACGCAGCCAAATCATGTGACTGCATGTTTATAACATGCTGTCCCGACCCCACTTAGAGTGGGATAAGGGCAGGAGAATGATGATTTCAGCTCACATGTGCCATGCTAACTAGTTTTACACGCTCTTTTCACCAACAAGTAGCTTCACAATGGAATAGATTTGTCTATTGTCTAAAGAATAAATTATCATTGATATTAGTTAGGTATTAATTTTATCTTATTATCTGGCTATCTTAAAAGTGTACTAAAACAGTACTTTTCCTGATAAGCATGATCATCCCAAAGCCTTGGACATTGGCCTTTGAAATCTTACTAATATTATAAATGCGAAAGTTTGTGAATATAGATGTATGTTTGTTACTCTTTCACATCCAAACGACTGAACCAATATCGATGAAATTTGGCACAATTATTCCTTATACACCGGAATAACATATAGGCTATAGAAAACCTGTTAATTCTACAGGAATTGGATGACATTGAATAGCGCCATATTATCGACCTATCACACTACAACAATTCACGCGAACGAAGTCGCGGGTGAAAGCTAGTGTTTAAAATTGTTCATGTTTGATGATTTTAATTTCAGAGCCCTGTTTGACTATGACCCCATTAGAGATGATGGTTTGCCTTCAAGAGGACTGCCATTCAGATATGGTGACATACTGCATGTCACAAACGCCTCAGACGATGAGTGGTGGCAAGCCAGGTATGTACTTCATTGTAAGTTAATTTTGTATTTAAAAATAAAAGTAAGTTTTTATTAACTTTACAATTTTTTATCTGTTTTATGTGTGTATTTTTTATCTGTGTATTGCGTAATTCGTGGAACATAAAATAAAATGGAAAGGGCAGGCGGACACCGTGCATCATGATTTTGAACACTTAAATAGACGCGAAGGTGGTTGTGGGTACAGCTTGCAAAATATAGAGGGATCACTTTTTTTTTGTTGATTTTGCTCTACAATAATCACACAATATGTATACATATTCACTCACAAAAATTTGTAACATAATATTAATAAAATCATTTATATTGGTGGTACTCGCGTCTTAGTTCGCACTGTTATAACGTATTCCACTAAAGGGTTTTTAAAAAAAGATATTTTGAAAATACAACTTTTATTTTAACTTCGGATAGAAACTTTTTAATAACAGAAACGAAAACAGACCATGTCGCGGTCGTGGTCTTGTAACGACTGGCGCTCCCGGTGACCGAATGAGCTCATGGCTCCAGACAGTTTTTACTAGCATTCCTAAGCTATAACAGCACCAACGAAAAGCGTTTACGTATCCTCGATAGTGCAATTTGTGTTTTGTCTCCTACCGAAAGAACTGGATTTTTATCCCATATGTTATCCCGGTGTATTACCTTTAATTATATCAACATTGGTCTAGCGAAATATCCATGAAAGCATAACAAACAGACGAGATACACAACTTCTTCATCTTTCAGCGGGCTGTTACCCAAACTTAGTCAAATCCTAGTGACAATGTGAGGGTGACGACAGACAGACTTTCGCATTTATAATATTTTAAACATGAATAATTTAGGTCCAGTTTGATATTTGACATAGTATATTTTTCTCTTAGACGGTTGGACACGACAGATCCAGATGCAATCGGAATTATTCCGTCGAAACGGCGCTGGGAGCGCAAGCAAAGGGCGCGGGATCGGCAAGTCAAGTTCCAAGGGCAGGGCACGCCCGTGAGCACGGTATGCATCACTAGTAATCTGTGATAAATTTATAATCTTAGGAAACAAGCAAATGTATTGATAATTGATTAGTGATAATGATCACGGGTCAGTCCCGCCGTTTGGTATCCGGCTGAGTAAAATAGACCACCGTTATTTCTTACCGAGGTGTCGTAAAAGGTGACTAAGTTAAGTTGACATATCGTGTGTTATCCGGTTAAGCATAATAGACCACCCTCTTTCTTACCGAGGTGTCAGGTCAGTGATAAAGCCCAGCGGTGAGACTGCAAAAAAAGAATACTTTAAAAATCTGTCACTTTCATAATTGAAATCAGAATTTGGAATAATTAAGAATTTTAAATTAATAATAATAACTTACAATTTAGTTATTGTCATTTGAAGATTGTTTATGTTATAATTAAAGAGTCAATCAACACTGGAAAGAAAAAAGAAGACGTTATCTTTCAGCCGAAAATTCCCGTTCATGAAGAGCCGTGAGGACGGCAAATCTGAAGACGGCTCAGATCAGGAGCGTGAGTATTTCATTAAAAATAACTCCACTATATTCAGATACTGATAACGAATTGCAATTTTGTATAAAAATTGTATGTATGTGTAATATAAAGTGAAAACGCTAATCAAAGGATGTATGTAATTGCCTCTTAGCTAAGTTAGTAGTGAATATGAAATTACACTATTGACACTACTTTTGTAAATATTATTCTTCTACGTTATGGTAAACAAATGATGCTTGAACAAAAGGTGCTCTTGCGTATATATAAAATCGTAATTTTATTTATGAAATGAAAATAATTATTGATATAAAATTTCATTATACACTAATAGCAAGGGCCCCTGCACTAGGTAGGTAGGTGCTCATCCATTAAGACAAGTAAATTCATCAATAAACATATAGGCCATATTTTGTGATCTCTGCTGATATCCCATGATATCGGTATAAAGTTGGTTAAATTTGTCTGTTTAACCAAGTTTTCAACAGGCCTATTAGCAATTTAACAAACAATATTTTTTTGGCATAACCGGTTTGGTCCGTAGTACGTAGTAAAAACTCATTTGTAGACAAAACGAACCTGGTTGTATCGTTTTTTATGTGTACCTAGGCAGAACCCAGCAAAATATCTTATGAACGTTTATCTTTGATATGCTAAGAGCGGTAGGGCAAGTTTTGGCCTTAGTGAACAATTTATTAATCGTATTTTTTAAACAAAAAATATACACACTTAATAATAATAACACGCTTAATACTTTTCACAAAAATAACTAACTAATGCTTGCACATTCACATTATCTTGTGGAGAGGTACAGAAAATTGTAATATACCATTTTGTTACAGCTTTCATGCTTTGTTACACGCAAGAGGACTCTAACGCGGACGGTAAGTGCACAGTTTATATTCATTCTTGTCTATTACTTTTGCTATTTCGCTGTTCGTATTTAGGTCATTATACGCCGTACGTTGTCTTATCGATCTCAAAATGCCCACAAAACATCACTGACAGATAACAAAGTACAAAACACAAATACCTAAGTGACGTCGACGAGATTGATATATTAAAGTAAAATTGTAAATAGTGTTAACTAATTATAGCGCATTGAGTTAAAAAATAAATGCCGTGTGTGCCCGACTGCTTAGAATAGGCTACCCTCTTTCTTACCGAGGTGTCGTAAAACGCAAGTTGGGTACCATCGTGTGGTATTTGGTCGAGTAGACTGGACCACACCAACCAAGGTAAGTTGACGTCAAGTAGTATAACACGGTCATATTCATGTAAAATCATATCTTTTCCAAATATAATTCAGTCATCTCAAACACTAAAAAAAGTGGAAATGTTATATAAAAATATTTGATTACAAGCTTATTTAGACTCAGTACATAATTGAATAATTTAATAACAGAGGAGGACAAACTTTCATATAACTTTGATAGATCGATAAGATATCGTCGCAATTGTACGCAACATTCATGCGGCTGCTAATATTGTCACAATAACGAAGTTTAATTCAAGCTGTGTGCTTTTTCTAATAATGATATTACATTATATGTATTATTTGTTAGGTTTTCATACGTTCAAATGTATATTGGAATATTTTTATCATATCGTATATCAATGTTACATATATCGTAAGTTAATTATATCCAACACTATACTATCATGTACAAAGAATATGAATATTTACGATACAAGAAACGTCAAATTATAATTTTTATATTTCTAAACAGACTGTCCGGAATAGTAAACAAACTACTAAACAGTGTTTTCAAGCAACATATTACTGATTAAGATATGAATTACGAATTTTTAAATTGTCATGTAAGATGTATTTAGTGAATTTGTTTTTCTTTATGGTTATAAATTTGATTATACAAATTGGATATGTGTGAGTAAATTAACGCTTGTAGTGTCTATGGAAAGCATGTCAATGCTTTATAATTAATTATAGAAAACTTAGTAAATAAAATTGGAAATTGCGTAATATGACTGTTGCTTAATTAAATGGTGTAAGCGGCTCGAGGACATGTATTGTCATTTTCGTTTGTTTATAACTTATAGTAACAAAAAACTGTAATATCCTGCCATATAGCCATTCAATGAGCAAAGGAAAACAGCAGGGTTAGCAAAAAATTGAAAATATCATCAAATTCAATCGCGATTATTTCAAATATTCACTGTCCCCATTTTGTTCGCTGTATGGTTGTATGAAAGGCCGACATAAAAGAATATCTTGGACGTTTTTGTTGCGCGTTGGTGTCCTAGTAAACGTCAGTTTAAGGGCCGCGGTTAGCACACGGATTGGTTTGACACACGTCCGGCCGCCGTCCCGTGCTTCTAGTTGCCTTAGTGAAGCCAAACCGAGCGTACCGTACCATCATCCTCAAACTATATACATCATTTTTATTTGCTCTTTATGTTCTTGAGCTACTCATGACGTAGACCTGCGGCTAGCCACTAAACGATCATAGGCATCGAATATATCACAAATGTCACATCCAATCATTATGATGTATAATTTGTAATCCAACCAAAATCTAGACTCCCATTCAGACCTTCTCCATAAGGAGTATTTTCAAAGTGGAGTATTTCTAAATGTATATAACGTGAATTTTTCTACGTGTAGGGGAAATCTTGTACCGAGTGGAACTTCCCATGATGGAGGAGATAACGCTCATTTATCTCGAGGACGAGAGTAAGTTTTGGGAGTGAGGCGTAGCTTGCGAGTGCCGTAGCCGATACCTTACCTCCCGCATTCTGGTTATGATCATCAATTAGAAACGTAGTTTTCATTTCAATAACACTGGATTTTTTTTCTATTATTTGTCATATGTTTATGTTCAGTTTTTTATTTCTAATTCATACAACGCGATTATTCTAATAGCCTCTCCGCACACGATTGTATCCACCATCGAGCCCACCTAAGTTTGATTCACCTATCAATTAGATATGTGACGTCGTGCTCTCTAGTCCCGAACTATGGGCCGCCGGCGCAATGTGTTGAACGATAGAGTCATTATTAACTTGTGAAGGGAGAGTGGGCCACTGGAAGCACACGAGGACACAAGTGCCGCCTCTATCACAGTAGTCGATGCTTCAGGAGCCGCGCATGATCGCACGCGTATACGCGCTTTGCCTCTAGCGATACATCTCTCACGAGCATGTACAGATATCGACCTCCCGACATTATATCATTCGGGCTTATTTTAAATTTTTTCAGATTTTGCTGTGCTGATTTATTTCGGAATGTAGATTTCGTGATGCTTTATACGATTAGATTTGCTATAATTTTTTTATTGGCCTGCCATAAGAATGTTTTATAATATATATCGAATAATAAAGGTAAATATACGTTTACAACAATTTATGAGGAAAATTATTTATTTAGGTTTGATATTATATTACAATTTAGTTCTTGCTACATGAAATTGTTTAGTTTAGTTGCAACTGAAATAATATTTTTAAAAGCATGTCATTTATTCATTGACTCGACCTATTTGAATTTGGGGTAGCTATGCGCATTGTTAGTCACTATTACTTTATGTGCAGTTGTGAATTTTTTTCTTATATTAGCCAAAACAGACCGTGAAAAGGTAAGAAATATACGAAATGCGCGTAGGTCAATGTAAACTTAAAATATAGTCTTGTATATATATTTAACATAGTTGACAGTAGTTGTTAATTATTACTGAATAGCAGTTTCGCTAGAACATTTTTTTGTAAAAAAAAATCAGCTAGAGTTTTAAGGTTTAAGTAATATAAAACCAACTTTATAATTCTAAAGGTTGCAGTGAAATCATCATAATACCTCACTCCAATAATAAAGGAAAGTTTTGATTCCACTGTGACCTATTATTTATGGCTTTTTGTAGGCACTTAAGTTGTTTACAATATGTTATCTAATTAAGGTTTTAGGTGCTGCACAATATATTGTAATATACAATTTGTCACTTCAAAGGACTGTTAAATATTCATGTAATCACTTATAAATATCTTATTTGTCCAAATATTTTATATGAACTCAAGTATTTGTAACCAACTGTTTAATTGTCGATGATAAATGTTAAATTGTTGATAAATTGCAGAAATATAAGATTTACAATTTCAATTTAATGTTTCAATTATAGGTTTATATGAAATATACATGCGAATGGTTAACAGTTCCTAATAATAAAAGTTGTCCAGTAATTGTAACTTATATATAGCAATCAGTTATAGAAGCACGCAGCACGATTTATCCATAGCTTTCAGATTATATTCATAAAACTTATGAATAATTGAAATATTCACAGTTTACCAGAATGAATCGTCAACATAGTTGCTTGATCTACATTGCTCTAGAAGATTTCGATTTTTATAATCTTAATAGGTGCAATGATTTTGGAAAAATATTAGTGTAAATTTACAAAGATTTATGGGTAGAAATTTGAAGAAATGGTCGGACGATACAAGCGAATTCCCTGTGCCCGTTTCTAATAAACAGCAGCTTTGTTTTATTGTTTTTAAAAATCTTTATATAAACTCAGCTATATGCAGTAAATAATATAACGTCGTCTAAATCTACTCAAGGGTTTATGTAGCTAGAAGAGCTGCAATATGTTTTCTCGGGTATCAAAACTAATGTATTCAAGTAATTTAACATTATTCTTTTGAGTACAAGTGTAAAAAGATCAATCAGTCCATTCAATTTATAAAAGTAGAATGTACTCATAGTTGCCTAATTTTATAGCTTTATTTCATATAGAAATTATAATTGGTTTAACAAAGATAAGTAGTAAGAAAAATGATAGAACAAACCTTAGTCCACATCCGCCCATCGTTATAAATTTTGTGGCCAACCATTGTCAAAACAACGATAGTTTTTTGGCATTAACCTTATTTTAATTTAAAATAAAAATTGATTAATAAGTTGTTCTGTTTAAGTTTTCTTTAGTGTATTACTAAGAAGTTTCTGATATCCGATTAAGGGTAAAATGGACGTGTTTGACAGCGACTTCACTTGGATCGTCATCACTTGCGACTTTCATTTTAGAAATCTCCATTTTGAATTTCTTTACTACTGGTTTTTACAGGTCAAGATGAAGCGGTTTTGTCATATGAAACGGTGCAGCAATTAACAATCAATTACACGCGACCAGTCATAATCCTGGGCCCGTTAAAAGATAGAATAAATGACGACCTCATCTCCGAGTTCCCAGATAAGTTTGGAAGCTGCGTGCCTCGTAAGTAGCATTGGGATTTATTTGATGGGTAATTTTGCTAAGTCTACATTATACTACCGAATTACGATACTTATTGGCTATTGACTGTTATTACAAGTAGCGACATCTCTCGGTGTTATGTTACAACATTGTAGCAATATGTTAACCTAAAGTTTAATTTATTGACTGTAAAAAAATAAAGTTTATTTAATTATTTTTTACAGTAACATCTATTATTTATGATGGATTCTTATATTTGTCTTTATATTGTTTAACAATTAAATTTATCAATACAGTTTCATTAGTATTTAGATCTTATTTAAATTGCGTCATTCGTATTTGTTTTTGTTAATCCAAAACGTGTTGTTCCCATCCGGTCCAGTCGGAATTTAATGGGTTTGTGTATGAAATAGAACCATGCATGGTGTTGATTGATGTAAATCTGCGTCATGGTCCAGATAGTAAAGTCTTAGTCAACGGGCTCTTGAGGCTGGATGATACATCTTCCGTATTACTTTAGTTACAAAGCGTTGCCGTTTTGTAGTATTTTTTATCACTGGAGTAATAGTAATGGCGTCCTTATTGATTTGTAAAATTAATTTTCTCCTAAAATGTTCTTTAATGAAATGTTCGAAATGATTAAAAAAATATTGATACAAGACGCTCTTCAATACACCATAACGAAAACGTAAGTCGGATTAGTAAGTCGATACAGTTGGCTATATCTAGGCTATAGGATAGAAATATACATTAACACTGTCACACGCGTCTATGTAAGGCAGCGATGGTCCTAAGATAGACCTACAGCAACCTACTAATGTTAATATTTTTTAAATTATATCGGTTTGTTAATAAGTTGTCAATAATTTATTACCAGATACAACTAGGCCCCGACGAGACTATGAGGTAGACGGGCGTGATTATCATTTCGTGGGCAGCCGCGAACAAATGGAGCGCGACATACAAAACCACTTGTTCATCGAGGCTGGACAGTACAATGAAAACCTATACGGGACGTCCGTGGCCTCTGTGAGAGAGGTCGCCGAAAAGGTGCGTATATTAATTTATAGAATTTGCTGTTACTTTGCGGAGATCTGTTATACAAAATTAATAATGATATTATTTTGCTATAGCCCATGATAAAACCATATAGAAAATATATGTAATGCTAAATGTAGAGTGTACGATCATATTCATATCTTGCATGACCGCAAATGAAGTCGTAGAGTCCTAATTACGCTTCGATTACAGGGTGAGACAATTTATGAGATTACGATTGTGAATGTGTGCAGTGCTTGTGTACTGTGGTGGGCGAGGTGTGTAGTGCATTTTCATGAATCCTGCATGTATCAGTAGCAAAAATTTTTGACGAGGGTACAAAATCCAGAATCAAATTGGTGTTGCTTATAATTTAGAGCGAGAATAGGTCTAAAACGCAGTTCAAAGACTAAATAAAAAAGCAGATTAAATACTTCACAGTATTATATATTGATGTCTAGGTATTTGTGGTGTGTATTTTACGCAGCCAAATAGATGCCACCATTTTTCGTGCGTTACTATATGTAATTATACGTAAACTCAAGTAACATCGATTTAGTAAGTTGATTAGCGTTTGATCATTAAAAAATCAAAAGCAAAGTTTATTAATTTTCATTAGAATTCTGCACTTACAATACGATCATGGAATTCTCTAGTTACTACATCAATAAAATTTCCTACTTTGTTTCCAGGGAAAACATTGCATTTTGGACGTAAGCGGTAACGCCATTAAGAGATTACAAGTGGCGCAACTTTACCCTATTGCCATATTTATTAAACCAAAGAGTGTAGAATCTATTATGTAAGTATGACATGTGTACTAAATCTGTGAATTCGTAGACAAAATTGAGACCAAGCCATTTCAAATGATTAAAATAATTACTGCAATTAAGTAATGTTTTGGTTTTAATATGGTATAAAGCACAAGACGTATATTGTCAAACACATTTTACGCATTGTGGAAAATTGATTAATAATTCATAATTTAATATCTCTACATGATCTCATGGTTATAGAATCTTATAAGATAATAATATTATATTATAGAAAGCCGAAGTATAGGTTGATAAGGATAAGTGATATGTAATTTAGGGGGCAGTTTCCCAAAATATCCCCAAATTCTTAATCATTAATCTTTGTTTAAATATGGAAACGCGATATTTATGCTTACTGATCCTCATGTAATTTTTTAAGTTAGAATCGATTTTTTTTTTAAATATTTACTACTATTGTGTTGTTGTTTAATACAAATTTCATTCTCAGGGAAATGACGAAGCGAATGACTGAAGAGCAAGCGAAGAAAACTTACGAACGCGCTCTGAAAATGGAGCAAGAATTCGCCGAATATTTTACAGGTTATTATTTTTATTCATTTATTAAAAGTAAAAATTCTTGTTAATTTTGCATTAGAAAACAAGGTGTCCAGTTCCTAGTTCTTATTTACACCTATCACGAAAATTTCACGAATGTGCTGTGTCTAGCCCTTTTAAAATGAAGGAATATACTTTTATTTATGTACAATGGAACTGCGATTTGAATCTTTGGACCCTTGCTAACACATATTGAAATAAACCTATACTTAAATTACAGTATCAGTATTTTTACAACCGCAGTGTGATCTAAGTTATAGTTGGTTCCATTGGTGACTTAAAAGTGTTAGATAACTTCGTATCTTTTATTACAATCATCATCATCATCATCTTCCTGCCCTTATCCCAATCAAAGTGGGGTCGGCACAACATGTTATAAACATGCTGTCACATGATTTGGCTGCGTTTTTACGACCGGACGCAAGCCTGACGTCAACTTACTTTTAGTCGTATTTTACGACACCTCAGTAAGAAAGAGGGTGGTCTATTCTACTCAACCGGATACCACACGGTGGGTCAACTTACTTTAGTCGTCTTTTACGACACCTCGGTAAGAAATGAGGGTGGTCTATTCTACTCAGCCGGATGCCACACGGTGGGTCGACTTACCTTAGTCGCCTTTTACGACACCTCGGTAAGAAATGAGGGTGGTAGTATTGTATTCAGCCGGATGCCACACCTCGGTCTTTTAATGTATTGCAATATCGTGTTTAAAATAAAAACGAACTTAGTACCCTAAAATTTGGGAATTAACCAGAATATATTAATTATGGTTCACTGACCAGTGTGCTTAGTGCGATTTTTTAAACAACTCGATCACGTTAGTGTAACACCCAAAAAACAATTTTTATGGCGCTGGAGTAGCGGTCACGGAAAATTGCCCGTTAAAGAGTAACAAATATACACCCATATTCACCAACTTTCGCATTTATAATATTAATAGAAGTAGAATAGAATTTCCTTTGCTTAAAGTACTTTTTAGAATAAACTTTTTTTTGTGTAGACTGGGAAGGGACCTTGAATTCAAATTCATTTCCTATTAGAGGTATTGACAGCCCTTTGACGCAGTGAGTAGTGACCCTGCCTTCAGTTCCACGGGTCGCGGGTTCGATCCCGCCAAGGGCCAACATTTTCTATAAATTAATTTGTTCCTTTTCGAGTCCTTTTCGGGTGTATATTTGTATTTAAGTATGTAATAAAAAATATATAAGTATGTATTCATCAGTTGTCTGTCTACCATAACACATTACTTACTTTGGGGACGACCGTGTGTGTAAGTGTCCCGTATATTTATTTATTATTATTTGTATAATATTAATTACGCCGTGTGGTATCCGGCTGAATAGAATACTTCCACCCTCATTTCTTACTGAGGTGTCGTAAAAGGCGACTAAGGTAAGTCGACCCGCCGTGTGGTATCCGGCTGAGTAGAATTGACCAACCTCATTTCTTACCGAGGTGTCGTAAAAGGCGACTAAAGTAAGTTGACCCACCGTGTGGTATCCGGTTTAGTAAAATAGGCCACCCTCTTTCTTACAGAGGTGTCGTAAAATACGACTATGTTAAGATGGCGTCAGGCAGGCGGCCGGTCAGTTGACAGCATATTTATAACATGTTGTGCCGACCCCAATTAGAGTGGGATAACGGTAGGAAGATGATGATAAGTATATATTCACCAGTTGTCTTTCTACCATAACACAAGTATTAAGTTACTTACTTTGGGGACGGACGACTGTGTGTGTAAGTGTCCCGTATTTTTATTTATTATTATTTTTATAATATTAATTCTTTTACAGCGGTAGTAACAGGAGACACGCCGGAGGAGATCTATGCGAAAGTGAAGGCAGTAATCACCGCTGAAAGCGGACCCACTGTGTGGGTGCCCCGCCGCGACCCACTGTGAGCTCGTGCCATACCCCCACCGCCGACCCTCCCCTCGTCCTAATTACGGCACTTACCGGTTCACCTTCCATGATGTTTTCTATATAATGTGATAGGTTCGAGGACCGAAATGCGAATATTGAACTTAGAAATCTAGTTGGCCAGACGTTGTACAACGTTTCGGCGAAACGTCGTCCAAAATGTCTGTTTAACTTTAGTCAATGTTTTTGTAAAATATCGCCCACGTGTCTACCGAACGTCGCCCAACGAATTGGCCGCGAATTTAAACTATTATGCTACCGCAATTTCCTTACGAGTTCTGTAAACCTAAAATAACTTAAATATACTGCGATGTGGTTTTGATAACCTTTTTAAAGTGGTCGTTTTTACAAAATAAAAATAATAACAGGACGTACTGCCGTAGCCGTAGACTTGAAATATTAAAATTTCAAATATCAAATGCTTATCAGGACAAATTGGATTAAACAAGATTTATGTAGAATATACCAAGCAATCCGTAATATATCAAAAGGACGATGTCTGTATCAGCAATAAATGATTTACATCTAACGCTCCATTTTAATATACATTCATTAATGGATTTTATAGTACAAAAGTAATAGTAAAATTATTTTCCTTTAATCCGCGATTAAGTAGAATATTAAATATATATATGCTAAATGTTGAGTGGACTATCCGTTTTCATACCTGATACATGCAGAATTTATAAAGGATAAAAACATCTTGTGATAGTGAAAGTGTGTAGTGCTTGTGTATTGTGGTGGCGGTGGTGAAGATTTGTGCATGTGTTTTTACGATAGTCCATTTAGCATTCATTATATATATTTTCTATTTTACTTTATCGCGAATTATGGATCTCCGCAATGTAACGGCTAATTCTATAAAGGATTTTATAGTCTTTAGTTTATACTGTTGGCAAAAGGTGGTAACTAAAAATAGATCGCAAATGACAGTTACAATTGACAATTAGTATATTCCAAACAATTGATATACATTTACATGAAGATAATTACATTATTGTAACAAAATAAAGTCAAATTTCTAATTCTCAGTTCGATATTATGTATGACTACTGCATTCTATTTGTTTGAGAGTCAAATTGTTCTTTTGAACATGCTATACCACCTTCTATAAGCTAGGAGTCATTTAAAATTAACAGAGTGAAAACATTGTAAAGTTGAACTTTTGAGATCAAGGATTATACAAAAGTAATAATGAAATTATTTTGCTATAATCCACAATGAAATAAATTATTTTAATCACAGATCATAGCAAAATATTAAGTAGTAAAAAATTTATTACTTTTGTATTATGGATATCGACAAAGTAATGCCAAATTCTATAAACTATCAAGGATTATTGTTATCGACTACACATACTAACAATATACTATCATTATAGTATAAATCAACCCTATAGATAATTAATACGAAGTGAATGTCACTCTGTTATGTACTCATCACCTCTAAGCAATATTCCGCAGTCCTTATGTTTAAGTGTGTGTGTGAGATAAACTCATTGATTTTATTGATCATATATTTTCAAACAAGTTTCATCTTTTGAAGCGTTTCACGCTAATAGAAATGGTAACAGTTTCATACACCCAACGCTTTCTCTTTAGCATAATTCTGCTTGTGTTTATTATGCAAATCTTTAACGTAGCGTTTATATTTCTATAATAGATATAAAAAAATATATTTATTGAAATATCCAGTTTGTATGCTTCAATTGATTGTAAATGAATTGTATATTGTAGAGAAAAGATGATATTGTTCATGTTAATTTGTTAACTCAGATTGCTAGTAAATAGGGTATATGACTTAATATTTCTATTACTTAAATTCTTGTAGATTCTTGCGTAGGAATAACAGCTGTAAAATATTCTTTATATATATTCGTAATTTTCTCTTTTGAATGAATTGTTGAAGAAAAAGTTGTTCATAATTTTAACATATATCTTTTACATAGTTATCCAGTTATTGCGAAGCTTTAAAGTAATACAATAAATATAATCTAGTTTAGTAGCAGTCGTATACCCTATTTGGTTTTTCGTAAGCATAAAAAAAACTATTAATCTTTATGTACACAAGATATAGTAATATTCTCGAAGAAAATTATGCACTGTACTGGTGATACGAGAACTATATGACAATTATACTAGTTGTAAACTTTATAATACTTTAGTCGAACCCACCTCACGCGTCCCGCATGGCTAGGCTAAGTCGTATAATCAGAATTATTTGCTCAAGCGGCAATCCGTATTGTAGCCATTGAATCTCATGACATTGTGCACACAAACATCCATTTATACTTAGGCGAGGTGCAAAGTTGTTTGTTGATCATTTTTATAGTAAGAAATTGTGTTATATGGTGTGAAATGTCTCACCTGATAGTGTTTGACATTTATTTATTGAGAATTTTATTTTCTTACGAATCATAGAATGCCCATCTGCAAATATGGCGCTGAACGCAAGCACTTAATGCATGCTTAAGACAATTCTTTATTGCCTCGTTACTTTTACAAGTGCAATGTGTAATTTTACAAAAGTATATAGTAATTATTCACTACATACTGCTTTGTACTTAATTTATACTTAGATTTTATGTTGTTATTGTCATATGCCATTTTACGCTGTTTGGGACCTTGTCAGTGTGAATTTTTTTTATACAATTGAGATTTAAATCAAGCACCATTTGTTTGCTAATTTTATTTTTTACATTTTAAAATACTACCAAAGATATTCGAATTCGAATTGCAAGGCGTATTGGCATATAACTTATAGCTACTTATGACGTATGTTGCTTGTTCGTGTCCATTTTAAGACCTTTCTAAATGTAAATATACATTTTTATTCTCAAGTAACATAATATTTATTGTTATTGAACTTAATCCGAACCTATCTTGAATAACGGATACGTGATTATTGTGTGTATAACTGTCGTGTTAAATATTATTTTTAAGTTACTACACTGATGTATTAACAATTTTAATTTTAGATTTGTTTTTATAGGTATTTATTTTATTGTGCTAAGTAGGTATTCTATTAAATTAATGGAATGTGTTGAATTGTGTATATTAATAAAATTGTAATTATTATAATGTTTTAACACCTAGTTACTTGAATATTTTATTAAAATCCCATATTTGCAGATGTACAATGATTATCAGTTAGTGATGTTCAATAGACTAGTTTGAATAAAATTATTTACGTTGGAAATTCTACCATTGTTTTTATACACAAAGTGTTTTCCCTAAAAGTAAATAAAGTGGTAAATATAGTTCATATTTACATATACCATTTCTTTATGTATTTATGACCATATAAAATATTCTAGAACAATAGTAGTCAATTAGAACAATAGTAGTCTCTTTGGGCCATTCAGAAACATAAATCAAGTAAGAATTTTTTGAAAAACAGCAGTTGTATCTGAAGATAGTCAAATCATACCAAAAGTTATATGATCAAAGCTAGTTTCACTTCACTGTGGCAATTTTATAATTTACCACTAATTATGTTTTAATTATGTATGCATATAACAGTCTCACGAGAAGTGTGACGATAGATTTCTGACTAGAAATACTTGCACATCAAAACAGTTAATTTCTCGTTTAATCATGTCATTTATGATATCATAGAAATAGAAAGATGTTTTTTCTTTAATGTATACTGCCAAGTTTTATATCTGATGTTAGTATTTAAAACTAAATCTTCAAACCTTAATTTAGGTAAATATTTTTTAATAAACAAGTCATCGATTTCTATGTAGAATGTAAAATATACTTGACATTATAAAATAATATTATTAAAGGTCAAACTGTGTTTGTAAATATTTCACCATGTAATTTCATAGATATTTCAGTATAGTTTAGTAGTCAATAACAAACTAAAATTAATTTTGCAATTAAAGACATAATTCATCTTAACACTTTATTGTCCTTATATCTCATCCTGTACTACAGTTGTTTTTTCAGACACATAGAGTCCATCTAAGAACTTTCTGATATCCTTGTTTTTGACAGTTGTTGACTGTTGGATAAGTGCAGCAGAACTGGAGACATCTTCGAGAGAATTACCTTCAATTATTAGCTCATCTTTCTGTTTGGGTGAGTTGACGACAGTCACACCAGGTGCCATCTTTACCCTTCTAATGTATTTTTCTCCAAGGAAATTACGAATTTCAATGACTGAGTTTCCCTCAGTAGTGACACAATTGATGGGGAAATGGGCATACACAGCACGCATTTTGTACTGGAATCCCTTAGTCACTCCTGAAATAGAAATATAATTTAAATTAGTATACCTAATTTTAGTAATAAAGATTACTTATTATCTGATTGCTATGCCAAGTCTCCTTGCAAAAAAGGATTGCTGCATAGGCATGCTATGCAAATCAGAGAAAAAGTTACTGCATTTACAAGATACATGATTTAAGACTTCTTTAGGGATCTACTGCTTTCCTCACTAATCTCCTCACTCAGAGTGCATTAATTTTAATTACCAAATAAAACCTATGGGTCAAATTTGGAATTGGTTGAGATTACTTATATTGAAGTTAAAATTGACAATATTGATATGAATATTACTTATTTTCTTTAAATAACGTTTTCTACCAATTTAGTGTTGTTTTATAAACTAAATTTAATAGTATGTCTTTGCTTAGTAAGTATACAGTATTAAAAATGGTTTGCTAAAAATGCTACACACAGAGCATATATAAATGTGTTACACACATTTTTATACACAGATTTTTTTTGTACACAGCATTTTAGACAAAACATACACAATCAATTTTGGTACAAAATAAAATTTGATAGTCTGTGTTCTATTATCAGTTTATAATTTTGGGGTTTTTAGTAGTTTAAGACACAATTGTACTTAAATTTATTGTTAGTAACAAACAACTAACTAAACAACTCTCTTTTATCTACAAATAAATTCCAGTCTATTATAATAAAATTAATTCAATTGATTAAATCGTTATATATATTTTTTTTTGAATAAGATATAACTTGGTCTGAATGTTCATAGTCATTCATTACTGGACGAATAATATCTTATTTCTGATAACACTCATAATAAATATAGCTAACAATTTGTACGTACCTTTAATCATGTTTTCTACGTGAGAACATACTGTTCGTACAGCGGCCAGCTCTTTCTTAGATCCAAACCATTTCTCTACCTTCAAAACCCTAGGGTTCACCATGCGAATATCTACAGCCAAGTGTTTAAAGTTCCTTTTTAAAACACCTCGAGGGCCTTTCACTGTCACTAAACGAGATTTCACATGAACTGTTAACCCGTCAGGGATTTTCACTTTTTGATTCGCCACGATTTGTTTCATGTTGAGGGCCTAAAAATAAGAAGATTGTCAACATAACCTATTATAACTTTGACATAGTAAAATGTTTTTCTATTAAAAATGAAAAATATAAGTTAAAATGAAATGAAAGTATGACATAGCTATCTCAATTTCATGTAATAACTAAATAGTTCTGAATTTGTGGCGATTATTTTAGATTAATATTTCTCTAACGAAATTTAAGCTTACTTTCAGTGACACCGACAGCCGGAAAAGGGTGGTCAATGTTACCAGTATTAATGGGCAGAATCGATTATCAGCATTAAGTATTAATCGATATCAATTTGTATCCGATACATTAAATTTGCTGGTTAATTCTAATCGTCATAGGGCCCAATTACAATTAAAAGATACAAGACACCAGTACAGTGGCCTACCAAACTTATTGGAAACCAAATATATATTTTTGAGTATTGTCAGACTATGAATTTGTTTTGGTGGTTATCTTTACCAGAATTATTGACATAACAATACGAATCACAAACATCGATTAAATAAACATGTATCGATATCAGTTTAATATAAAAAAAAACAAAGCATATAATACACTTGGAATGGCGTACCAAAACCCAAAGGACGTTTTGTCATTATTATTACAAAATTGAAAACCTTATACTATGTTATCACAGTTTTTAATTTTTAATTAAAAATAACTTCTAAACATACATTTTATGTTATCATTTGTCACTTGTCAGTTGTCAGTGTCAAAAATTTTAACCACGAAGAAAGTTATGTACTTGAAGTTATTTTGAAAAAATCTTATTAAATTTTTGAATGCTCTTTATTTAAATCGTCAAAATGCTTTTAAAAAAACTAATTTTTACTAAAATAGGTCATCAATTCTCTTTAGTTACGAGAGGTATAACATGTGTAAATCGATTATTTATTTTATAAATATTTGGTATATTACAATGCTTTTTTATTATTTCTACAAACAATTTTTCTTACATAACAAAATATTTCACTGCTGCAGTTGTATAACTAAGATATCAGCCTATTTCGTTAAAAATTCTACTGTTTATATTGATAGAAATCAATTAAAAAAATTAAACTGAAGTATGTATTATTTATCCGATAGTATGTTTTTTCCGATGTATATGATGGTTAAGCTTTTGGCATATAGATATTAATTTACAAAAATGTTAATATTACTGCATTGATATTTCATATGATATTATAAGTACTAACGTTTTCCAATTATTACTCAGTGTATTAAAATGTAAATATAATTTTTGTATTAATTTTAAAATAATAGTTTTGTGAAGAATAAAATTACTTTTCAGTTTTACCTTTTTTTGGTGCAATAAATTAATTAACCATAAGATTTTTTTAAATGTATTATATGAATGAAATGAATTATATCTTATAGCTAAGTCTTCATGGGACATTGTTGCTGGAGTGTGTGTCGAAAGATTACCAGTTATAACTCCACCACTTAATGACATTCAAAAAAAGTTCAAAGATTTACAGTGGACAATAGAAATAGAAAAAAGTCTTAAATCAGATCATGAATTAAGACATGAAAATGACAAGTAAGAACTATTTAATTATTAAAAATGTGCAGAATAGAGTTTTTCTTTTTTATCATATAATCTAGACATTCTTTTTCTTCAATTCTTGTCCTTTTCCTTCCTTCTATTACTCAAAGGTTGACTGGAAGAGATCCCTTTTAAGGATAAATCTGCCTTTATATATGTGTGTTTTTTTATTTTTCTTTTCTAAATATATGTATAAAAAAAAATGAATTTATCATTGATAATGTATCTAACTAGGATATTTTTGTAACTTTTATTGTTCACACAATTTTTTTTGGTGACAAGGTTTATATCTCAATTTGAGAAAAAGGGTGGAGTACTGTAGTTTATAGTTACCATCTGTGTAACAGCTCAAACAGGCATCCTAAATTGAATTACAATACATAGTTTTAAGTTAATTAAGTTGATATTTCCAAGAATGATAAACTTGAATCTGCCTGCATAGTAAAAGCTGTCTAATATCTTTGAGATAAAAAAAAAGATTCAGGTGGTATATTTTCTTTTATAGGTCCATCTTTTAAAATAGTTTACTAAAGTAACTTCATAAAAAACTGGTCACATTGAATGCGGTTATTAACCTTTGTACCTTGTACCTTACATTACTTTTCTTTACACCTTTTACATAATTTAAATAAATACCTCTGTGAAACAAAATTTATGAGTACCTCTGTTGTCGCCACTGTCATCATCCATTCACAACTGGGTTAATAAGATTTTTGAACATCCATAAATCATCATCATTCTCTTACCATTATCCCACACTAAGTGGGGTCAGCACAATATGTCATCTTCCATTCTCCTCTATCATTCGTCAACTCTTGTGCTACTCCTTTAACATGTATATCATTTTTCACACAATCCATCCATCTTTTTTCGGCGTCCCCCTAGCCATACATCCATCCACATTCATATTTAAAACTCTTTTGTGTTTGTCTAATGTGATTTATTAATAATTAAATGTGATTTATTAATAATTATTATAGGTTACAGGCAGAGCTGATTAAAAATGAAGCAATTGAAGTAGATTTAGATGCTGTAAGCAAAATAACTGCTCAAGATTTTGAAGATGCTGCCACTGATGAGTTAAGCCAGTTCAAGTTTGCTGATATTGTAACTGGTAATTATGACAATCATAAATCCTAAATAATGAAAAATAATATGAACTCCTTGGTGTAAACAAATTGCTAATTCACAATGCACAGGATACATTTTTGACTGAATTTTTCAAAAACCTTGGTTGTTGGAGAGACTATAGCTGGTTAGAATCTTACAGGTACAGTGATATTGCCAAGTAATTTGCCTTTGACGTTTTTGAAAGTAATTGCAATTGTACCTATGTCTAATAGTAGACATCCATCAGTTGATTAAGCTTGATATTGTCATATTTCTAACATAATACCCCTGCTTAGCTTTTTTATTAAGCCCATAGTTAGCAATCTATTTTCAATAGGATCCTTAGAATATGTAAAATAATAAATAAAACTTACAGATGCAGACAAAAAAGGAATTAAAACTACACCTGAAAGGTGTCTACAGAGACATCTTGTACTTGTTACACAAATTAAACTGGGAAGTGATGTAAAGACATTGTTGCCGCAAGGTTTATGGAGGGAAGGGGAAACACTAAGACAGGTAAATGAGACCCATGCTATCAGTGACAGTAACTTTATTTGTAATTCTTGATATAGAAATCTGTTAATTTGTCAGTGCTGACTAACACTAGCTAGACCTAGGCATATTTTTCTATAAAAGAGAGAGGCAGGCACTTGTATGACTGCTTCTAAAATCTGCTATAGGCTAACTGCTTAACTCATTCCTCGCCTAGGCGGAACAAGGTCCCAGAGGTAGGACAAGTACGGGGACTGACGTGTGGATGGTGAGTTCGTAGTGTAATATATAAAAGTGTCCGCCTGCACCTACCTCAGTCCCCTTTCTAATCCAACGGTCATCCAATCCAAGCAGTTAGCCTATAAAAAACTGTGTTGAATGTAAAAAAAATAACATTAAAAACTATTATTGTTTCAGACTGCTGAGCGAGTGTTATCAGAACAGTGTGGCTCTGGATTAAAAGTAAAATTTTTTTCGAATGCTCCATGTGGTTATTATAAATATAAATATCCATCAAATGTCAGTGAGAAATCTGGGGCTAAAGTAAGTACAAATTTTCTATTTCTATTAATTTAGCTTCTCTTAATAGAAGCTTTGGGTAAACAACACTTAACAGTCTTTTGATGCCAAATAATGGAAAGGATTTTAAAAATTTTCACGTTTTCTACGGGAAATCGAGCTTTCTGCTATATGCTTTCAATCATAGTCAATCATAGTCAATCATAGTCGTGCGTGATGTTCGACCATAGTTCTTTAATTACAAGCCGCTCAAAGCGATGTCTCGACCCCATTACTTATTTTTTTATTTATTAATTACCTTCTGACGTTTTTATTTAATTATTTTCTTATTTATTTTTATACATATATTCAGAAAAGAGAAAGAAAAATTAAAAAAGCACATATATAAAGGTGGACATATCCCTAAAAGGGATCTCTTCCAGTCAACCTTTGAGTAATAGAAGGAAAAGAACAAGACGTTGACCTTAGATAACTAAAGCAAATTTCATTGACTTTCCTAGATTAGTAGAATAGGTATATATTAGTTCCTGGACTCTATTTTACACCATAATATACCTCTGCACCATAATTTCCTACTGCATGGTCACGTTAAAGCTTTTAGAGCTATAAAATTGTATTTAAAACAATATGTCCCGAGATTTACTCCGGGATAGATGTCCGAAGTCTTTTTGGGAAATAAATCACATGCTAATGTACGTCGTACTACTTGCTGACCGATATTAACTGATATTAAGTTTCGATACTGGGTAGTGGGTGTTGGGCTAAAGATATTATATCGGGTGAAGCGATAATGCCGATTACACCAGTAAGTTGGTCTTATTTGAGACAAAGACACAGGTTTTGAATAGAATTTATACTTCATATACATTTTTATTTTAGGTATTTTTCTATTACGCAAACTACAACGATGGTGACGTCGATACAAAGTCCAAACCCAATTGGCTAACTAGAAACGAGTTAACCGAAGTGTTGCCAGAAAAATATAACAAATCAGTCCAAAGTTTTCTAATAGAAGAAACATATTAGTTTGTCATTTAATATTTATTATGTTAGATATAATGTAGGTGTAATAAAATATAATTGATTTTTTATTTGTTTCATTTATTGTTAAAGTATTATAAACAAAATATCTAATTTTCCAATCATTCTTGAAGTATTTGAGTTTTTGTAATGTCAACGTCGTTATAAAACAAACTACAAACTATATGAATTTCAAATTTAGGTCTCAAAATGGCTATTTAGTAGTACAATGAACCATTTTTTCATAATATGACTTAAATTTATAACATAGTTATGACAGAAAGTAAAATACATTTTATAGAACACCATGCTCACAGAATTTTTAAAATGTACAGAAACATTTTATCTGAGATAAATTGTAATACTGTTATAATTTTGTAACATTAGCAGCTTGTATGTTTAAATTCAGAAGCGTTTCAAACAATAATAAACTGAAAATTTGTTTTTGTACGAAATCCATTCTCTAATGCGCATTAAGCTAGCACTTCCCACGTTTACGGTGAAACAGTATTTAGTGCGAATTCCGTGGGCAAACGCTTCACAGTAATGTATCGAAATAGAAATTTATTCAAACAATGAGCGTGATTTATGGGTAAACAGATTTCAGTTCCCAACTCCCCAAAAAGGGTTGTCAGCAGTTTAATTTATAAGAAGTAAATTTCAACATTATTGTATCATATAAATTAAACCATCTGTATTTTTGTATCACATGCTTAATATATATGGATCAGATTTCTTTCCAATCATGATTCATTTAAAAGAGAATTATCCCATTCAGTAAAATGTATGGTATGTGAATAACATTCCTTCTGTAAAAACAATAGTATTTCAATAATTTATAGAATTAGGCGTTACTTTGCGGAGATCCATAATACAAAAGTAATAATAAAATATAATTTGAAAATATAATAAAAATATAATTTTTAAATTTTCATTGCGGATTATAGCAAAATAATTTATAATAAGACGACGATATTTCTCCTTTATTCTTATTCAATAAATAAAAAGCAGTTTTCCCAGAGTCAACCCATTTACTCTTTTCGCTACAACTCAATGAATAACACATAAAAATATGACAGCCACAATGCTTTTTTTCATATTAATCGCCAACTCTATGAAGGAGGTTGTATTAAAAACCTGTTGTAACAGTCGACCATCCTGACAACATTTGCGACCCCGCAAATCTCATAAGCTGACTTCTGGGAATGAATCTACCACCGATTCGGAATGCTGATTGTACTGAGAAGAATCGGCAAGAAACTCAGTACTTGCTCTTTTAATCTGTAAAAGAAAACCGCACATGCCATGACATGACAGGACTACGCTCACGCTTTATGCTCAACTCTAAGCTCACGCTTTATGCTCAACTCTTTAAGCTTAACTCCTCAACTCCTTAAGCTTTTCGCACCATAAGCATTTCGCACCTCAAGCTCACCCTCAATCACTGTCATGGCATAACACAGCTCAATTAGTGGCAACCAACTCAGCAGATACACACGTAAACAGACTCGCAAATGATAACGCTCAAAGAACAATCAACACTTCTAGGCAGAGCCTAGCTGACAGTCGTTGCAGATGCCCACAGTCTAGAAAACAATCGTTACAACTGGAAAGATCCAGAGAACAATCGTCATTCTAGCTGACAGTTCCATCGAACAAAAGTCACGGGCGCGTCTAAGGCCTCACATAGCACATCGTCACTATGATCTCACAGAATTAATTAACCGAATACCAATTACCATCATTAATCTCTCCAAAAAAAAACTACATTTTTTTATTCCATAGCATCGCATATCGCAACTATCTCTCAAATTATACGAAATTCGGACTCTCAGTGTTGTCTCAAGATATTGATCGTCATTTGTCTTTTTTTTAAATTCTTTCAATTTCCAGATATTCCTTTTGTCCACTCTATTTGTGAGTTTAGGTTACATCCCACTTCTGAATATAATAAGACGACGATATTTCTCCTTTATTCTTATTCAATAAATAAAAAGCAGTTTTCCCAGAGTCAACCCATTTACTCTTTTCGCTACAACTCAATGAATAACACATAAAAATATGACAGCCACAATGCTTTTTTTCATATTAATCGCCAACTCTATGAAGGAGGTTGTATTAAAAACATGTTGTAACATATATTTAACTGGATACGTAATTATTATGTAACATATGTCCTTTATTAAGGCCCAATCGAAATGCAACGGACTTTCGGAACGAGACTAATTTCAATATGGCAACCTCTCCTATCGCAGAAATTGCTCTGCGCAAAAAAAGGGTTTTTTTAATGTCATATTAGTATAAAGCTCAATTGTTTGTATTGGCTGCAATGAATCAATTTAACTAAAACATCTAATAGTTCTAACATGTGAAGTTATTTAAAGTCAGACAATTAACTTACGTAAAATATAGTTAAAAAATTCTATATCTAGCAACCCTATTTCAATTCCCGACGCTTCCATGGCCAGATACTGATAAGTGATTCTAAATTGAACTTTATAAAAGCCCCTGTAAAGGTGATGCTTTTTTATCTTAATGCTATAATTAGAGACTAACGGGCGCGGAATTGCTTTTGAAGTTTGAGTTTATCGGCATGCGTTGAAAGCTTAATTCACCTTGTGTAAATGGGTTAAGATGGTACATGTTTACTGCACTCTTCAAGGCTCCGCGCCGTCTTTTGGTGCCCGTTTACAAACATTGAGGCGTGCTGTTTTTCGTTTTGCGCGGCATAAGATTAAATAATTCCCGATGTAAAGTAAATAAACATATTATAGTAATACATATTACGTCAATTAGTTATTGTGTATTATTTTACATTAGGTATTTAAGATACGACGGATATAAGTAAACAGACTTGAGTTTCTTCATATATCTCATGTAAAAAAGAGTACCATGGAATAAGATTTTTAATGATGTATCTGTAGGAGGTATGAAATATAAAGCACGGAAATTTTTATGATTGACTGACATTTCTTACAAAAATATTCGCTGAATATTCACATCCCATTATTAACATATAGCTATGAATGCCAAAAACATTGTAATGGTTAATTTATTTATTTTTTAATTATTATTTTGTATTATGTAGTTTATCTTATAAAAATATATATAATACGTAACAGCATAGGCAAATAAAAAAATCGTCGTAAAATTTACGTATACGTGTAGATTTTAGTTTAATATGTATTCAAGCCCGCAAAATTTTTGAGTTAGAAAAAATTATACGTTTTTACAAAATGATACGTCGACCCTGCTGTAACTTACAACTTATACAACTTCTTTAACTCTACTCTGCAAAGAAGAGAGACACTTTTTTGAGCAGATTAATAGACATAGACCGTTGCAGTTAGCGATGTTGCGTTGAACCGTTGCGTGTATCATATCAAAACGTTAGCGATAATCGACAAAAAAATTTGAACAAAAATTTATAAACAGTTTTTGCAATGATTATAATTCTTATAGGCGTAGGTATTACCTATTCTTATGATATTAAGTATGATGTAGATATTATATGGTGTTCCCAAAAAACGAATAAATTTATTATTCAACTCAGCAACTCATCGAGTAACTCGTTAACCAAGATTTTTATTTTATCCGTCCTACAAAAGGGAAGCATTTCCACGTTAGGAGACGTCCTGCTGGGGTCGCCACCCGCGGCTTTGGAGTAACATAATTGATAAAATTCTTACACTAAGCAATAATTATTTCTTCTCCGCATTCCTTCATTTTTGGAATGTACATTTTATAAATTCTATACACATCGTCGTTGCATACAAGCATACTAATATTATAAATGCGAAATTTTGTAAGTTTGGGATGTTACTTCTTCACGGCGAATCCACTGAACCAATATCGATGAAATTTGGCACAATTATTCCTTATACACTGGGGAAACATAGAAATCCTGTTAATTCTACAGGAATAGGAAAACGATATTATCAACCTATTACGCGACAATAGTCCACGCAAACGAAGTTGCGGTAGCTTAAAGCTTGTTATATACATATAGGAATGCCTTAAAATTTCTGTGCATATAGATCACTTTATATCCTAAGGTCTCGGAAAATTAAAGGACCAAATTTGAAATAGGACCTCCGAATTCTTTTCATCCAACTTTGTTACTGTTGAAAGAATACAACCATTTTAGATAGCATTATTTCAACACCTATTCAATCTCACAGCTAGGCCATACTACTATATTGCGGGCTAGATGCATTATCATTCATTATCTCAGCCCAAGAGTTTAAATTACACACAACTAATACGTCAATTTAACTTGGAAAGAAACAATGCCATCGCACACAAACTGTCATTACTTACCTCCAACCATTATCTGACTAATGACTCCCTACACATCGTTGGCCGAACTCGTAAAAAAACACCGCCAGAATTCACATAAGCTGCGTTAAATATAGATAAAATTGGTAATAGAAACTGAGTGGGCCATTGTTCCAGCCTTAATGGACCACCCGACCGATATGAGGTGGAATCTCTGCAAAAACGGTTCTGAAACGTTGATGCCGAAAAAAGAATAAGAAAAACCGACTTAGTCCCTCGAAGAATTCCGTAAAGTATTTTATCTCTGGCTTTCACAGTTCGATAGCGGTCGCACTGTCAACCTGCTGACAATATAGCCTTATCGTTTGAAAGTGAGACCCTTTTAACCATCATGAGAACTTGATGATTAGAATATGTGGTAGTGATCGATATTTTCAAATCACCACTGAAAAGTTTCATTTTGACTGACACGTTGGCGCAGTGGGTAGTGATCCTGCCTTCAGCGCCGCGGGTCGCGGGTTCGATTGGCGCCGAGGGCCAACATTTTCTATAAAAAGAATTTGTTGGCTCGTTGAGCCTGGGTGTATATTTGTATTTAAGTATGTATTTAAAAATTATATACGTATATATACACCAGTTGTCTGTCACCCATAACAGTATTAAAATTACTTACTTTAGTCACGGACGACCGTGTGTGTAAGTGTCCCATATATTTATTTATTTTGATGTCTAAAATAAAATATACTACAGAACTGAACATAGTAGTTGTAATTGGTTTAAGAAATTACTATGTGATAACAATTGTTGTACTTGATATTCTAGTTGTACAAAATTTATTAGCTACCATTGATAGACTACGGTTTTTCATCTAAATAAATCTTATTAACATATCAATACTCTATGAGAATTCCTAACATATTAATTTGTAATTCTAACACGTCTATTGCTGTGAGTGATAAAGCCGCCATTGCATTAATGTAGTTGTAATAGATGCATTAACGTATTTTCCTTCATCTTCTTGATGCTATAAATATGGCAATGAAAATTGAAACAGAGAAACTGTGTTTTAAAATATTAATTTACGTTTTTGTGACACTTTTATAGGCAATACTTAATCGGAAAGTTGGAACCAATCTCATTGATAGTAATATATATATTCTCAAAAGGCTTTTTTTTATTACAATTGGTGTTTTTTTATTAAAGGGTAACAGATTCTACTGGGTGTGGTAAAGCTTGACTGTTGAAATTTGAAAATACTGTTGTTCTCTGTCACGCTGAAATCTTTGGAGTAAAGTCTATTGGGTCAAACTGAATTATTATGAATAATAATAATAATTTATTATTATCTTTCATAAAAACCTACAATTTGACTTATCTATCAATTAGCATTTAATCACATAGCCCAAGGCACTGTTATAAACGGTGTTTCTTAAAATAGTGAAAAAACTACTTGAAGACAATAAACATCAGACCTAGATTAGTACGTACTTTGAAATAATCTTGCAACCAGTGCAATATGTGCATCATAGAGAAAGACAAGAGAATAGATATTTACAGGACAATCAAAGAATCATTGTTATCGAGCAAACATTATCGCTCCTGTTCGTAACTGTATAAACGAAATTCTTTGTAAAATAAACATTTTTCCTTCCAACAAATTTCTCAAGAAAAAGTACCGTAAAAATCCTCGTGTACCCTAGATTATGTAACATTCCACAGATAAAATAGCGGCCCTCTTAGACGATACACAGATAGTTAAAGTTTTTTTTCTTTCGTTCATTATTGGTTATTTCTCTCAGGATATGTAGGTAGTGTCGCTTAAGAACTGTTATCGTCTTCACTTGAACAGCTTAATTGTGCTGATAACTGTACTCTGGAATAGATAAAAAAAGTAGTGACAGCCGCAGTAGTAGATGTCTTTTTGCATTTATAAATAGGTTTTTAATTATGTTAGTTTATTAATTAAAAGTATTGCTATTTTATTATTAGCATTAGAACTAAGGTTATAAAAAATAAATGATTTAGTTTCCTACACATTTTTTCATTTTAATTTTATAAATAGACAAACGATTGATTCAGTAATTATTTCCACAAAATCTACTTTGAGTCGAATTTTTAATGTAACAGTTGCAATTTGGGACAAAATCCGCTATTTCAGTCATAGATATCGTAAGTCCGGTGCTTATTTTACCCTCTTCGAGGCTAAAGCCTTTTAGACTATAGTAAGTAAAAGTAAATAGATTCCTTCCTAGATTCGATTACAGCTAAAAATGAAAAACTGATGCCCCATTTTGGCCATAGTGGGGCCATAGTAGTATTCCAACTTTCATCAAAGACATCATTTACTTAATATCAATAGATGTAGTTTTCATGTAACTGAAATGTTAATACGGGTTCATCTATATCCATCCATCAAACATCAGTAGAAATAGTGATATGTTATATATATACATGTTGTCACATGATATGGCTAGGTATATTACAACCGGCCTGACGTCAACTTACCTTCGTCGTATTTTACGACACCTCGGTAAAAAGATGCCACCCTCTTTCTATTTTTCTTTCTTTTCTAGCTACTCAACTGGACACCACACTGTGGGTCAACTTACCTTAGCCGCCTTTTACGACACATCGATATGAACGAGGGTGGTCTACTCTATTCAGCCGGATACGACACGACGGAATAAGAATATAAGTAAATATTTATTAGAAATTTAAGCATTAACAAAACTTAAGTGACTCATTTATTTCAAGAATATGCCATAATTTACATCATAAATGTACGAAACAAAACTAAATATAAGTAAAATATAAAGAGTAGACTCTTGTTTGTTTTTTTTCGTTTTCGTTTGTTTTTGTTTTCATCATGGAATTACGGATTAAAATTAAAAAACAAATATTCATATATTGTTCGTAACTATTTCATAATTTTATTTATTTCGTAGTATATTTCTTTTGTCTCTGGGCAATTGTCATTTTTTTATTCACCGATATGTAGGTAGCAATAAAAACGCCACTCGCCGATCGGGTCGTTTGTCGCCGTGCGAGTGTCTAGGTGAGCGCGGAACCTTCGCTAGTGACCGCTCGATCCGCTATACATAATTCGTATTAAATTCATTGTCCAACATTCAACAATTCGTCTAGGACTTGCAATATAAAGTGCAGTGCCTAACATTAAAGTGTCGTGTCGAGTTTTGGACTCGTGATAGTGTTACTGTTCGTTCGAGTAACAATCCCCTGGAGTCACAAGAAACGACCGGCCGCCGGCGCATATCGAGGACTTCAAACCTTCCAGTGCATGGTGGAAGTACAAAGGCATCAAAAGGTAGGTGGTGCTAAGTTGTTACTACGTATCGGTAATAAATGTACATTGCCCAAAAAAGATATAAAATAGCCAAAATCCCTAAACCCCCCATACAGTCCTCTTGAATTACCTACCAGCGAACTAGGGTCCAGGGACCAGGTTCCTTTTAATTAGGGAACATTTTCCTACATATATAATTATTGCTGAATTTAACGACCTATTAGCCAAGAACGCATTAATACTTTTGTAATCAAATGTTTAACAATATTAACAGCGTGTTGGTAAGTCGCATATCAAAAATCAATCACGCCCTTATTCCGCGGTTGAAATGACTTAGCTGGATGGTTCTGTGGCAAATAGGGTTACCACATCCTTGATCGTATTATGATTAACATTAATTTAATCTATATTTATCAAGTTAAACATAGGTAACTGTTATTTGTGGCTGATGTGGGCAGACTATAATTTAGAGCAAGGAAATTGTTAAATCTCATAATTCATAAGTCTCCAATTCACCAGGGCTGAATAGAAACATTATCCCGCGTCTCACCTCGGTAGGTGCTTTCTGTGTTTTAATTCTATGAGTTGTTATAGCATGAGGATCGCAAAATTTATAACTTTCAGAGTACCTACTAATATTATAAATGTTGTTTTTGTATTTGCTATAGTTTCTAACAAGTTATAAAATATTTATATGTTTTATTACCAATAAATTATTCTCGTTGGTTCGATACTTAAAACATTCTATACCTACATTAAATATGAATAAATATTATTTGAGCAAATAAATTTCTAAACTGCATTAAATCAACGCCATTTCGCCAACCATACTGCTACCTCGGAAAATTATATTATATGAAAATTCAGTAGTTGCTCTTTTCAAAATAGAAATACCTTCATTGCTTGCCGAGGTGTCGTAAAGGCGACTAAATTAAGTTGAAGTCAGGTAGATGGCCAGTCGTAAATTAACTAGCAAAATCAAGTGAAAAGCGCATGTTGCGCGGACGCCACTTAGAGTAGGATAATGATTATAATTTAATCATTACTATTGTAAAGTTACCAATTATTGAGGATATTTTGTGTCGGCAACACTGAGCGGGGAGAGGGTTAAGAAGTTCTGTGGAAATGAATAATAATACAGCTATGAATAGGATTAAGGGATCTTTGTAAAGTAGTGTATTAATTAAAGTGTACGAAAATATAATTAAGGAAATATAATTAATTATAGAGTTGTATTACACTATCTTCTGCAAGCTCGTTTAAAATAAAATGCAAGTTTGAACAAAAATACAGTTTGGTAGCCCTAGGTGATTTCGGCTTGGAGTGCGGACAGCATGGACCGTGGAATGTGTGAGCGTGTAGCGTGTAGCGTGCAGTGTCGGTGCGGCGAGGGCGCGGAGGACGCGGTGGCTGCCAGGTGGGCCCCCATTAGCAGCGGCGAGCCTCGAGCGGCCGCTCTTCATCTTTATGATAATTATTTTCTGTTTGTTTTCGTCGAAGAATCGGCCCGCCTCGCCGACCAACGCTTCTCAGAACCATCTTCCATTGTGGTAAATTAAAGCCGCCCGGACCCCTGCCACGACGAGAGATAATTCGACAGGATGCCGTATATTATTAATTGCACTATGACTTGTGGAAATGGAGCTTCGAGTTCAGTGAGTCATTCATTCTGGTGGAAACGACGCTACGCGTGGGAATGGACGGCACTCGTGATTTACACTCGTTTCTTTACAAGCCTTAAATTCTATAATAGACCTTTTGGACTTTTTACATTCCAAACTACCAATGAGCAGCTTTAAACCTTAGTTACCGCACTTTAAAGAGTCGTTAAATTCGTAAATTAATTAAGCATTGCAGGGCAAAACGATAAATATTCGATTGAATCCGCAAACGGCGATTTCGTACAGAGAGGTCAGCGTTTTAACTGCCTATAGTTAACAAGACATTAAATAAGGGTTTCGAGGTGGGCACTAGCGGCCGATAAAAATAAGAACTGTAAATAAGTTTAAAGCCTGCAATAAAAAAAGAATAACCTCGTAATGTTTACAATCTGGCTTTATTCACTTTGTGTTCCAATTTCATGCTAAATCGAGCGGATGAAATCCTCCTTTATAGGCAGACTTACCGTCTCGGCGCAGACCGTTCCTCTGTCCCCGCCCTTTGCGCTCCGCACTGTCGGATCAAATCAGTCTGGGGCCGTTATTAAATATAACTTTAAAACTAACCCTGAATGAAGCGTGACCCTTGAAAGGATCCATTTATAATAATTCAATTTGTGGGAATCCGATTGCAATATGTTGTTCAGAAGGTTTATAAAGTCCAAAATTAATCATCATCTTCCTGTCCATATCCCACTCTAAGTGGGGTCGGCACAACATGTTATAAGCATATTGTCGCATGATTTGGCTACGTATTTTACGACCGGCCGCCTGCCTGACGTCAACTTACCTAAGTCGTTTTTTACGAAACCTCGGTAAGAAGGAGGGTGGTCTGTTCTACTAAACCGCATACCACACGGTGGGTCAACTTACCTTAGTCGTATTTTACAACACCTCGGTAAGAAATGAGGGTGGTCTATTCTACTCAGCCGGATTCCACACGGCTAAAAGTCCAAAATTAATATTAAAATCAAACAATATTAATAGTCTTGTCCATTTTTATATATAACATCGATGATTGTGCAATCTTGATATTTCATGATAGCACAGCGGATGCGTTCAGATTTAAGTAAAAAGTTGTAGAAAAAATCAATTACATTCTGTATAATACAGAGACATAACTCCGAGAACGCAGTAACTTAAACAATTCGATAAGAGGCAAAAGCCCTTTCATACTGATACATAGGACTTTTCCTTTCCTTCTGATTGAATTTACTTTAAGTAGTTACCATATTAAGGACCAGTAAGGCTGAGTTGAATAGACCACCCCCATTTTTTACCGAAGTGTAAAAGGTAAGTGTAAAAGAAGTGTAAAAGTGTAAAAGGTGACTAAGTTAAGTCGACCTGCTGTGTGGTATCGGGGTGAGTAGACTAGACCACCCTCATTTCTTACCGAGGTATCATTAAAACGGCTAAGATCAGTTAACTTACCGTGTGGTATCCGGTTGAGTAGAATAGACCACCCTCTTTCTTATCATGTTGTCGTAAAATACGACTAAAGTAAATTGACGTCAGGCCGATCGTAAAATACGTAGACAAATCATGTAAGAACATGTTGATTAAGTACCATAAAAGACAAATTGTTTGATTACATTTTAGACTAAGTCAAGGTCGTGTCTACACTGATAATTTCCACTAAATGCCTAGTAATTTTTAAGATTTAGCTTATAATACATTTAGAATTCATGTCCTGGAACAGTTTTCCTAACGTTTAGGGATGTGTTATACGTTAGTTTCTGTTATCCAATAACAAATAACATTGTTCTGAAATAAAAATTAAATTTACATAATTTTTTATTGACATTGATTTGTTCAACATATCTTTCAATAAGTTAAGGTGTTTCAAGAAACAAACAGTTTCTTCCCTGCCCGTTTGTAAGTTTAGTTGAAGTTTGAAGTTTATATATTTCATATTTATTTTTCATATATTTTTTAAAATTAATATGTAATTTTACTTGTAGGTGTGTTCTATTTGTTCTTTAAGTTTTTTCTTTTTTGTGAAGACTTTTTTGGTTTATGTTTTTGTTTTGTTTCTCTTATAATTATTTATTGTATAACTGTTTGTCTTCTTAATAAATAAATAAATAATATGTTAGTAATCGATTCCTGATTCTTCTCTTAACTAGTTTAAAATTTTTCTAGGAGTCCTACGAACGTCATATTGTACCTTAACAATCGACAAAGTTTAGGAATTTGTGGCAACCACTAAATTGATGATATTATTTGTTCTAAATTTAAACGCGCGTTTTAGAATGACATGTGTGAAGTACTATATGGGACTCAAGAGTGCATTGGTTAGGAGGCTCGACGGGTTATTAATTTTATGGTGTCGATGGCCGCACGCACCTGGCTGCAGCGGTCACTGCCTGTGTCTTACAACCCCCCCACCACCCCGGACCCCGCACCGGAATCAATCACGTATTTGTGTACACATGTTTTGTTATTGTCATTCGAGTAAACGTTGCGTGAAGGTGTTTTTTTTAGGGATGTGACTTAGAGTAGAAAAAATCAACTAATAAATAATCGATTTTTTTCCTTCTAAAAATAATCTACTTTTAAAAATCGATTTTTTTCGTATCAATATAATCGATTATTAATATACAATTTTTTTTACTTTTTATGAAAAGTTGCCTTTTTTAATATAAATAATTAATTAGAATAAAGGCTTATTAAAGCGCACAACTAACAATAAATAATAACAGATGAGCTGTTTACGAAATACTATTGAAATGTGTAGTTTGGCTACATTGGTTTCATCCGACAGTGCATATGTAATCTTAAAAAACTAGAAAAAAAGAGTGAAATGTGAAAGATGTTTAAAACAATCGATTTTTAAAAAATCGAGAATTTTTTCACATCTCTAGTGTTTTTTTAAAAAAGGTTCGACTTGTTCACATAATGAATACTTTCCAATTTCTTTTTTCGTTGTTAATGATTTCATAGAGTGTACTTCACTTGACACGAACGAAGGTAGTACTTCATTACTAATGCGCCAATAGCGCATATGAAAATCAATATGGCTTGATAGCGATAGCAGCTAAATTACTTTTACTAAATAGTCTGTCGAGGCATCTTTAAATGACGAGATGTGTATTTAAATATTCTCCGAATTTGCACAGCGAACCGATAAAACAATTTCAATTTGATTTAGAAAAGAGAGCTTTTTGCTGCGTCTCTTAGGCAAGTGTTATTTTCCGAACCGTAGTGATAATGATTCAAAAGAACATTAAAAATTCAAATTTCGAAATTCAAAGTCCCAAGTTCCAAATTCTTTATTCAAAAATTGAATAAACAATATAAAAGAGTTTGATATGAATGTGTAATTTAACTATTTAAATCGATAACTAAAATTGCTTATTTAGCAAATCTTTTGTTTTCAAAAGAATAATATTTTCTACTTCAGTTAACGTAACTAGCTTTCCCTGTTGGTACCATTTATTCTTCGTATCTAGATATACTGACCATAACTGTGTTTTATCTTATTTTATTTATTATTATATTAAATATTATTTGACATATTAGATAATTTATAGGTAGTTTTTAATTTTAGACATATTTATTTTTAGAAAGCCTTGATTTATGGAAACCTTAGATTTAATTGTTGGTACAATTAAAATTGAATTGTTAAGAACTAACAAAAAAATAAAAACAATGCTTAACACGCCTGTTAATGATAATTATAATGGAACTAGAATTAATATAAGGATTTATTTTTAATGTATCTATAATATATTGTTGGAGTATCAAATAAAATATCTGGGTGACCGAGCCTTGCTAGGTAAGAGTAAGTAAGTAGGTAGATACTTAAAAAAAAAGAAAAAATAATAGGGTAGGTGGGATTAGTTACTAGGTATTTTCATTTCGCGCGACCACCTGTTTCCTGAATAAGCTACGCTAAGTATATGTTCAATAAATTAAAAGTAAACTTTTTTTTATACCTAAAAACAGGGATAAAACGATTTTTTTATAATAAAATCTAGCTAGATCGATTTTTCTCCCCCAAAACCCCCACATGCTGAATTTCAGGAAAATTGTTGGAGCCGTTTCCGAGATTCCGAAATATATATACATACAAGATTAACTCATTGAAATATTAAAGATAAAAAATAATTTACTAGTAATCTAGTTTACAATACATTGTAACATTGCCATAAGTCCAAGCTTAGTGTGTTTTGATAATTTTTCCAGTTTAACTTAAAGTTTTCTCAATTCTAAGTTTAACGCAGGCTGTAAGGTAACGCAACTGTGTTATTAAATATATAAAATGCAGCATCTCGTTTAGGCATCACGTATTAACAAAAGTTTATTAGTTACCGAGCCCAGTAAGTATGTAGACAGCATTCCCCTCCTAATCGAACAGGTTGGAGGCTGTACGTGCATTACAATGTAAATGGCACATTCGTCTGCAGGTGCCCGCAGCGTGAATGTTCACTTACATACAACATTTCAAACATTACCTTCTACAATGAGATAACCATTGCTGGATAGCTTTGTAACTGGAAAAAACTTGTTCAAACAATACCAGTATTGTATTATAAACATATAAATTGTAATAGTAATGAGATTTTCTGGCTCGTTGGTAACGTATCGTACGAGACACGCAGGCGACGGTGCTGTGGAAATGTAACGGATGCATTATTGTATCATTTGCTTTAGCACTTGACACCTATTCGAGTTTTTAACATGTGATCGTGACGGTATACCGTCACAACATATCACGGACCTACATTTTACCCAAATGCTCGAACTATATTTCCATTTATATCCATAGTTAGAAAATAATTCAAGTAATTTATTTCTTCATCTTGATTTTCAAAATTGAAATTTTTTAAAAGATTGACCGCCGAGTTTCTTTCTGGTTCTTCTCGGTAAGAGCAACATTCCGAACCAGATGTAGCTTCATTAATCATATTTATACTTGACGATTGCTTGATTGAAAAGTGCTTGAAAGAGTTTATTTGAATAAAGATTATTTTGATTTGATCATCCTCCTGAACTTATCCCATTCTAAGTGGGGTCGGCACAACATGTTGTCACATGGCTACGTAATTTACGACCGGCCGCCTGGCTGACGTCAATTTACCTTAGTATTATTTTATGACACCTCGATAAGAAAGAGGGTGGTCTATTCTACTCAACCGGATAGCACACGTTGGGTCAACTTACTTTAGTCGCCTTTTACGACACCTTGGTAAGAAATAAGGGTGGTCTATTCTGCTAAGCCGGATACAACACGGCTAACTAGTAATTTACTTACTATTCCTTTATTATTTTACTAATAACTAATGAATATATAAGGTGGCAACTAATTCTTTGTCTTAAAATGATCTGTTCATTCTTATAACACATCTAATTATAATCTAACATGTCATTACATGTTATATAAATTAAATTTTGTTTGGAAATTTGATTGATCTTAGTCAAAGGCCATTAAACGCCTTGTATTAAGAACATGTTTGGGTACCATCTGCTCGCCGCTCTCTCATCGGTGATATTAAAAGGCATATTGATATTTGTACAAGTTTTTTTTATATAACGATAACAGGTTTATACGTGATCATAACTACATTTGTGAGGTGAAGTGATGAAGGAACTTGAGGTTAAACGTATTATAGAGGCTGGTGGGTTTAATACGAACGTGGAATAACTTTTTTTTATAGAAGTTATTATCGCGCCCCAGTTACACTTCTTCACTTCACTTACAATTCTTCCTAATTTTTCCAAAACAGAGATAATGTAGATAAGAGATTGAAAAATATCGATAAAAATATTCGAAAAACAGTTTTCCTTTATAGAGATATCTGACTTTTAGTATTTTACAGGCAAAATATTTTATTTTTTATCTGTGTAATTGTAAAAAAATTGTGTAACTGTAAAAAAATATCAATAAAAATATTTGAAAAACAAATTTTGTTTATAGAGATATCCGACTTTTAGTATTTTACAGGCAAAATATTTCATTTTTTATCTGTGTAATTTTTGCGTAATACACGGATTCCGGGATTCGAAAATTATTAGATTACTGAGACAATCATACAAGTATTACCTACCTAAATAAAAATCCTAAAAAATATTTAGTTTTCCTATGTTAAGAATGCAATATCTGTTATTGTTTGCGTAATGTTGGTATAAAATTATAATATTTATCATATTAATAAAATAATTTATCTGCGAATCGTAATTATAACAATAATATTTAACGTTGCGCGTGTCTTTGAGTTAATGTATATGTCATTGCTGTTGGACATAATTTATAGTTACGGCATCACAACATGATTTCATAGGCATTCCGTCAAGGTTTTGTTTTTATCTTATAAAAGTTTCCATTGATTGTCGTTTTCCGTAATTTAAAATTATAACTTTATCTTTCGAATTATGTTTTATATTCCCTTGTGTAATTAAAAGAAGAATCACTATCACTACATATTATAAAACAAAGTCCCTATATCCCTATCTACGCATAAAACTTTAAAACTACGCAACAGATTTTGATGCGGTTTTTTTAATAGATAGAGTGATTCGAGAGGAAGGTTTGTATGTATAATAACATTTAATACGGAGTAGATAAATACTGTAATTTCCTGTTGTTCCTGTAAATAATTACATTTTTTTCCGCTTACATTGCAAACGCAGGCTAAACCCTACGAGATTAATCAAAATGATGTTCTAGGTATTTGTACACCTTGAAAAGGTCTACAGAAAAGTCCGCGATGGTATATGTCTATCTCTTATGGATAACCCATTATAGCATTTTTTGTCATTTACTTTTTACGAAAAATAATGCCTTATTTTTGAAGCAATTTTTATACAATACAGCATTAATCCTTATCCAATTAAGTACCTTAAATAAATAGTTGATTTAATGTAGATCAATATGGCCGTTTACAGCATGTAATTTAAGTGACCATTTTCGGAGATATTACAGATTTAAAATGCCGTGAGCACGCGACGCTTCGCCCTATAACACTTCGACTTTAGCAGCGATGTCGCTCTTTCAAGAGTTTGTTTAAAGACATTCTGTAATTAATTGTAAAAATAAAATACATAGAGAAAAATGCAAAAATAAATACGCAAATATGTACTATATGAATTTAGATATTCAAAGATAGCAGGAAATCTTCTTCGAATAGGGAGAGGGAAATTGTTTTTCTCCAAATTTAACGCGTGCGGGCCACGGCAGTAATGAATAAATCAAAACTACTCGATCGATTTTAATCATTTTTTTTACACTGACTGACATGGGATATATATTTTATACCCGTGCGAAGCAGGGGCAGGCCGCTAGTATTTGATAAGAGTAAGATAGGTATGAAATGTTTCGTCATAAAATACTTATAACATAATATTCGTTATGCATATTTACCAGCGTAGTGGACAAGCTCCGTACTCTATTTGTCTATGGACGATGTTTTCGAACAGTAGAACAGTATGAACAGTAGAACTTTTTTTTTTTCTATGTATGTTAGTATTTATTATTGTACATGTAGTTTGATATTATGTATATAAATTTAATGTAGTATGAAATCAGAAAAATATTGCTTATTTCAAACCTCGCTCGGGGCTTATTTTAGTAACCATTTTCGATGAAGGTTTAACTAGAAACTTTTTGGTTACGTTGGGAGCAAAAAATAGATTCTCTAATTGGATAGGAATATAATTGATTGTGAACAGTTAGGTACTAATTTGGTCTTGCCGGTTTGGGACTAAATTTTGGTGTTCGCTGTTTATTTTAGTTGGTCTTGTATATTTTTTCTTAATATTAAAGCGGGAATCGGAGATGATGCAATTTTATGTAATATAGTCAAAATACCTAAGGACTAAGTTTAAATTTTTAGGTCAGTTTAAGTTTTATACTCTACAGATTACGATATGGCCAACCTCCACAATATAAACGACATATATCTCTTAAGAACCTCATTTACAGTGTAATATTATACCTAATAACTAGACCATGGACTTAAATAATACTTATTTATTACTATTACGTTAAGAATGTTGTACAAGCAGACAAAAACAAAGGCCGAAGATGACGAACGTTTTAGCACTTCCATAAAAACTAAAGCGAAACTACGGCCAATAAATTAATAACTCATCGTCAAATGCCTCCAATTACAAGACAATATAAAGCGAAGTCAAGCAGGTAAACAAAATAGAGCTGTTATAAATTTTACAAGAGCGGTCGAAGCCCACACTGCCTCTCGACCGCATTATGCAGTTTTTTTCGTCGACTTTTTGCTCGTTGGTATTCGCTTTGTGAGGTTACTTCCGTCGGTACATTTTTTTATGGTGGCGCTTAGTTTGGACACAAAGGCGAAATTTACGAGTCGAAATATGGCGATAGCGCCACCACCCCGTTTCACGCTCTGTACTAATACGACCCTGCGTCGCAGAAAAGTGGCCGCGTACCTGATGTGCGTCATGACATCGGCATGTCCATGTCGTGTTTTGCATCTATATTTATTTTTATGTATTCCACAACGTTGTAGTTTCAAGTACTAGATGACTATGATTCGCCTAAGTTTTTACAATACTTCCCATGATCTTATAGTTGTCCATTATATGACCTGAAAGCTTAAGGCTGATAGATAGGATGTTAAAATATTTTAGGAGATATCATCCTCCTGCCCTTATCCTACTTTAGGTGGGGTCGGCATAACATGTTATAAACATGTTGTCACATGATTTCGCTAGGTATTTTACAACCAGCCGCCTGCCTGATGACAACTTCTTAGTCTTATCTTAGTCACCTTTTACGACGCTTGGTAAGAAATAACAGTGGTCTATTCTATTCAGCCGGATACCAAACGAAGGAAAATATTTAAGAGATTAAACAGTACACTTTCTACAGGCTATATGTAAAATTTTTCGAATCTTAAAGTCGGATCACAGTGGTGTTACAAAAATAATGTAAACATAAACATTCTAAACATGAATTTATTGAAAGATATTTTATTTTAAAAGGCTGTAAATAAGTTTATAATATTCTTTATTTTAAATTAAATTTAATATTAGTACTGTTATAATGTTCATGATGTTTGATTTTTTGGTAAATTTAAAAAGGTACTGATCTAAGCTGTAAGTTTGTTTTCATATACGAAGACATTATAAATATGATCTCAGGACATCATTTCTCTAAGGATTTAATAACTGCTGAAATCTTCTATCAAAACAAAAAGTTGCCAATACTAAAAAAGATAATTATGTATGCAAAACGTCTGACTTGTAACGTGACTACTGTATAGAGCTATTAATACTAGAGTAGAGAAACCATAGATAAGCCTGTAAATGATAGTGACACAATAAAACATGTGAGGGAAGATGAAATTCGTATACTTCATCTCAAGATACATTTATCTCTGGCTTCCCAACTCTAGTATAATAACTTAATGGATAGCTGCGGTATAGAGTATTTAAATATGTTAATTTCAGGAATTCATTCAGTCCACACAAATCTGTCAATTTAAGGAACATATGTATATGCGAAACAGATACTAAAATTAATTTTATCAACAGGTTTTATTACAGTTGGTAACAGGTTGGAGTTTGGCTGTTTGGTTTGAGTCTTGAGTTACTTAGCATTAAGAGGGGATTATTTTTTATGATTTTTTTTGTCGAACTGAAAATACACTGTTAGTCTATATGACTTTAACGGCATTATGAGTATAAATCTGCGAGCCCACATACAGTGTAGAGGGAGCGAAATCCATGGCGTTGAGCGCAGAAGCTACTATCAACTTGCAATTACGTCGTCCTTTGAGACCGGATTACTGCTGATATAAAGCTATACTTCAGCAAAACCATTGGGTACTGCATGCTTTTTGAAAGAAAGCGCTTTTATTATATTGTTTTATGTGAAAAGATGCAACTTTACATCCATATAGCCGTGGGTTACCGATCCTTAGTGTAGTAATAATATAGTTTATTATCGCAAGCAAATAAATCGAAAATACATGCTTCATGGTGTGGTTATTAAATATTAAGTATGAAAGTTAATGTTACGCTCTTCATAATAAAACGAATACTAATCTGCAGTAACAGTACATATTTTTTATTTCCAGTAAACCATTGTGGGTTAATACTGCAAACATATACCGTATAATGCAACCTTTACAAAATGTGTTCTCATTATCCTATAATCTTGCATCTTTGTGACTGCCAACTTTCCCCGATTGTCGCCGTTTTTTTCATTTGACTTGTATTGACAGGGAGCTTTGTTTGTGTTTTGTCTACGTATTAGATAATCGCTATTGTAGCCTAAGCGCCGGCGGCACTTTCTTGAACGCTCCTGTACTTAGAAACATAAGCCATTGTTTACGCATTCACAAAGAATTGTTTTACGTATTTCATATAATACTTATGCATAGTAATCCTCATGAGATACGTCTCAGAGGTTTCTCGTAATAATTAACAACGTTGCGGCTTCTTAAGCGTTTATTGTTAAGTGTTTAATGTTATCATCAATATATTTGGCGAAATATCAAAAGGTAGCGGTTCTACATTGTGATTCATGCTGACAGTTTTAACTGACTCATCTGTTTTTTTTTCTTATTTTAACCTTTGAACAAATTCCCTGTGAGATATTATTTGTTATGAGAGACACCTTTCCAATGAGGTGGGACGCTTCTTATCTAGGAATGCAAGCGTTTAAAATGTTTCCATAAAAACATGGGGATTTATGTATTATATTTATTTTTATACGTTTCTAATAGAAATTAGCGATAATTAGTTTATTTAACTGGAGGTTCAAATTCGAGGCCTAAGTACGTTTGATACCTACAAGACTATGTCGACAATAAACCAATATTAAAGTATGGAGTAGAGATTTTTGAAACATGTAACGTCTTCATAACCAACAAGATGCAAAAAAATCTTGAGTGTAAAATATATTCAGTACATAAGTTAGTAAGGGTAATTTTGGTATGTATATATATAGAGATTTTGTAGAAACGCAATGATATTTATTTACTGACAAGACAAATTAACCTCAAACATTTTGTACGATTTTGGTCATGATAGCTGACTTCTGAAATCTGTTGTCTTCAAACAACAGTGATTAGTTAACAGTTTAGTCCATCTCGTAAAATTGACAAAAGAAAACCTAATAAATAGCTGTGATGTTGCCGATGAAGTGCTGAAATATTTTTGGCTTGAACAATAACTAAGTTAACTAATAATTATATTTTAGTAATAAAAACCCTATACTGCTTGTTACATATAATCATTAACTTAATATATAAAGCTTAGTTTTTACATACACATAAAAATTCCTTATGGTCATCATCTTCCCACTATCTTTAAAAATTCCAAAACCCGTAACTTACACGATTTTATTGATACAGTATGAGATCATCATTAATTTCAACGCATTTCGGAGGGAACGTATAAATGAATCAGAGTTTCGGCAGGGTACCAATTAGATACGTGCGGGGCTCGTTAACTGGGAAAAAGATAATTTCTTTATCGACGACTGCGTGCGGTCCCTCCTATGCTTTATATGCCGCCGCTCTTGCCCTACATAAAGGTTACTTTTCATACAGATAATCGCAATATATAAAATTTTAAACGCAATATCATTCTATTTTAAAAATTTATTTTATTTATTTAATCGACACAAATAGCGTGCACGTTCTATCTTGTCGCTTTGAAGATTAGGTATCAGATTAGTGAGATCCTTCGTTATTTACGCCCCTAGGACTAGTCACCAGTTCTCCACAGTTCATTGCTCTAAAGTCTAAGCCATCAAAGAAGACGCGACTTAAAGCATTTCTGCGCTCTTCTACGCATTTTGCACCCTCAATGATACTACTGCGCTAGCTTGATCCACCCGGTGGCGATATAAAATCCGTTAGTACTAAAGAGCAAATTATATATCTCCCTGTCCTTATCCCACTCTAAGTGGGGTCGGCACAACATGTTTTTCTCTTCCATTCTGTCCTATCTTTCGTCAACTCTGGCGCCACTCCTTTTATATCCATATCATACTTCACACAATCTAACCATCTCTTTTTAGGCCTCCCTCTAAGCACATATCCATCCACATGCAAATTTAACACACGTTTGGTCACATGATTTTCATCCCTCCTCATTACATGTCCATACCATCTCAATCTTGCACTTCTCGTCTTTTCTGTAATGGGCGCAACTTTCAGACTTCCCTAAAGAGCAAACTGACATTAAAAAAAGATTTTTATAGAGATATTAAAACGATCTCTAGAAATCTTCCTTCATAATACAATGAATCATTTCTATAGTATTACAAATAATTACGTCTTCATCATAATACACACTTCATTATTAATGCAAACAATTTTTATAGATAAATAATAATTACCAATTATATGGCGTCATGTCGCATCGCATTTATGTTCTCGTTGTTTCTTAAGATATAAAACGCATTTTCATTTTATATTCGTAGAGTTATTAAATTAGTTTTTAGTTAGATTTACTATCATCCGTTTTAGTGAAATTATATATTTAACCTTGTACCTATGTGACCGAACCTTGCTCGGTAAATTTTAAAATGATGTAAAAAAACAAAATTAAAAAAAAATTTAAGAAATAGGGCCAGGTGGGGCTCGATCCTAGGTATTTTCAAATCTCTAGACCGCCCGTTCCCCAAATGAACTACCATGACTTTACGTTTTACAGCGAAAAATTATGATTGTATTCAGCGTAAATTTCAAAAAAAATTTAGAGCCCGAAAGAACTTATGTAGATAGATTTTTTTCCCCAAAACCCCCTACATGCTGAATTTCAGGGAAAATTTATTTTAAAGTCATGGCCGATAGATTTTTTTGGGAATGTTACATATTACGTATTATTGTATAGTATGTAAGACTCTTAACTATGTACTGAGATGAACAATGAAACTCAAAACGAATGATACCGAAACCGGGGTGAATAGCTAATTCATGTAGATTGGTTCGATTTTCGAACGCCCTGATTAAAGACACACGCTAAAAATGTCACGCCGCTACAATCCTATTATACATAATGACATAAACATTGTTACGTTATTCCAGCAAAGTATCAACAGAATGAACCGTGTAAATCATCGCTCCGATCTCAAAAGCTGGTAGTATGATAATAAGATCTTCAAAATCGTGAGTAAATATTTGCCCGTCTGACCATTTCTTAAAGCAAGACGAGAGGAACAAAAAATATCTTAACAAGAAGGTCCTGTGGGAGCGGCCGCGAGGTGAATAGCGTATGCGAAGGAAACGAAGGTTGGAGAGAGATGTAAAACGCCACGCCCACAACCACCCACGTAGTCGTAAACAGTCCAAATCCTTTGCACGCATTCATGTATCCCAAATCGAAATCGCTCCAAGCATCATATCGATCATTAACAAGGAATAAATATCTTACGTTCCCCTTTTACAAAGTCCACACTCCCTTCTACCGTCTAAATAACTTATTCCAATTCTTTTTCCTTTTACGATCACGATCATAATAATAAATAACTCAAAGGATAAGTCCAGTTTGAGAATAATAATAGATTTTGATGTCTCAAGCACAACACGGCCCTTGTATGTAAATATTAATAGATATTGTTGTATTGTTACATTTTATACTAATATTGACCCTTCAGTTTCAACTGCAGCTTAACTTGGACTTGGACTTTATTGTTAGTTAATTTGTTTCTGTTGTCATCATCTTCCTGCCCTTATCCCACTCTAAGTGGGGTAGGCACAACATGTTACAAACATATTGTCATATGATTTGTCTGCATTTTTACGACCGGGCGCCTGCCTGACGTCAACTTACCTCTGTCGTATTTTACGATAGGTCGGTAAGAAAGAGCCACCCTCTTTCTTTTCAATTCTACTAAACCGGATACCACACGGTGGGTCAACTTACCTTAGTCACCTTTTACGACACCTCGGTAAGAAATGAGGTTGGTCTATTCTACTTAGCCGGATACCACACGGCGGGTTGACTTACTTTAGACGCCTTTTACGTCACCTCGGTAAGAAATGAGGGTGGTACTATTCTATTCAGCCGGATACCACACGGCGTTTAATTTGTCTCTGTTGTATTAATTAAATATTTATTGCTTACCGTTGATTGTGATTTTAGCAGTCTGCAATAGAAAGTTCGGCTACGTTTTCATTACTAAAAGCAATACCTGCATATCCCGTAATCCAATGGATATGGTTATCCTTTCTTAGTTTACTAGTATAAAACAAAAACAAAATGAAATAAATAAAATAATTGGCCTAAAAAGATATTATAGACATTCCATTCGTTTTAGCGGCCTCCGCAACCATCGAAAAGCTATAATTTGTGCATCCACATCGACGTAAATAATTAGGGGGGACGTGACGCAATAAGTTGCACATTCCCATATGGACACGCCAAGGACAACTCATAATTTTGACCCATTAGTTTGACCGCAAATTATCACCGTGCTTGCCTATCCCAATTTTAAATATTTTGGACCATAATTATCACTGTAACTAAATTTTAAATCAAATTGACTGGCACTTTTATGAAATCAAGTAAATCTTAAACCATTATGTACGGTGTAATCTTTGTCTTAAACATTCTTACCAGAGAGAAATTCTAAGCTGTGTAAAACCTAATCATAGACAAAAAATCGTGACAGCTTTTGTTAACGATATTGAATCCTTTTGAATTTGCATTCTGGTTCAGTATCTCGCCAACTCCTTCAGATTAAATAAATATACAAAGCCGTTTTAGTAAAAATTTATGTATGCGGAAAAATAAATTCAAATCTAAAGAATTCAATAGATTTTTGAGATAAGACATCAAAGAAGTATTATATTTATGTTTTAAACTACCAAACCAATTGCAATTTCAAGCTTATCATTTTATAACGGACGTAAGATATTACCTGCTAAATAAATTTACGACAAAAAACTCAAACAAGGGGCCGACGCTCCGTCTGCCTCGCTCACATAAAACAAATAAAATGTAAAAAAGGTGAGCGACGCATTAAGTGCATATAAACATGTTGCTGCAGTGTCAATATTTGCGGGCTTTTTCCCATGGGAACCTGTGCCCGCGCTCATGAAGACGCGCTAAATCATTGCCGTGCGCGTTGCCACTCTGCTGATTGCCACTTTCCTTTTTTGCCATTGAAATGTCAATTTCTTTGCCATACCCGAGTGCTTGTGCGCCTAAAATCAATTAAGAGTCACCTTTGATTTTGTTTCGCGGTGGGCATGCGGTTTTGCCTCATTCCTAGCTCTTTTATTTTTGGCTCGTAATGGCTTTCAGTAGGAATGGAGCTTGTATTTCATTTTACATTGGCCTCTTAATGGTCTCTCATTTTGTTGGTTTACTATATAAGCGTATCCTTTTTATTGGACTGTAAAGTTGTGCCAACATGAATGTTATTAATATTTGTTTTCCAAGTTAATGCAATTCATTGCATTATTGTGAAAGTATATACTTTTTAAATTATAAAAATAGGAATACAGGAAATAAATCCCTTTATTTTTATCAGATTTGGTTTTTTTACTTTTGTTTCATTCATATAGCATAAAGAGGCATATCATAAAGAAAAAGGCTTTCTTATGTTTAATTTAACAAAGAAAAAATATTTATTTTTTATAGACTGTAAATAATTAGTTTTTTAATCATATTTTGTTTTAAAGCAGAATACTTAATTTTTAAGCTTAATCTGTTATACGAATCCAAACTATATCCATAGTCCTTAATATAATAATTATGCCGGGAATATAAACACTTAACTTACCTGCCTTAATACGTAGTTTTATATCGTTAGCTATGTTATGTGCGCCATGACAATTTCACAAATATTTGTCGCGTGATGTCAGGAGCCGAGTTGAAGTGAGATAAGTTAATTGTAAATGCATGTAGCTGTCCCTCAGATATATTGTCGGGAGGTCGGATTTGACGACGGCTTCGACCACTCGCTCCGATCCTTCAAATGCCAGCTCGATTTTAGTTAGCATTTAGTAAAGCTCTTATTCTAGGTTCAATTTGATTATACTTGATAATTAAGGCTAGAATACCAAACCCTTTTATTAAATCACTAGCTGCTGTACCAGCATGAATACAATATTATGTATGTTTATTTTTTTTTAAAGGATACGTTGTAATGAAAGTGCGTTAGGCTTGATTGATTGAAAAAGTGAAAATATGCAATATATATATATATATATATATATATATATATATATATATATATATATATACCTGTTGACGATGATTTTGAGGAAATAGTTAAATAACGCCAAAGTTTCGCGTTGCTGTTCCAGGCAGGCACTTTATAAGCTCGATTCTTCTCTTTCTTTAATAATAAACAAATGAATTGTTACTTTATTTTTTTTTGTCAAATCTAAGTATATTAGTTACTTTGTTAGTCAATCTTCAAAATTAACCTAAAACATCAGTGTATTGTATCATTTGTGAATGCATAAAATATTTTTAAAAGCATAATACACGTAAAAAGAGTAAGAGACATCAGCTTTCTTACTCTTTTGATAATATCGGTACCGAAAAAAGTTACTAAAGTTGTTTAAAGGCATCGCGAAATTTATTTAAATTGAAACACCAAGGAGCTCATAACGGGACATGACCACAATTTTTTTAACGAAATATGATCCTCACGATGTCGTTCACAATCAACAAAATCGGGAGCACCGCGTGTTATATCGACGCGTCGTGTTGTTCTACATGTGTATCTATACGGCCGACGCAGGTACCTACCTGAGATGGAATGCCCGATACGCTTCTATAATGATGTTAAAACAAACTGTTAGGCTGTCATTAACGCGGCGCAGCGTCCAAATGGGGGAGGCCCATTATAAAAATTTGTCCCATCCGTTTCGGCCCAAATTTATGGTTATCGTGATGCCCCGTTTTTCTTGGGCAATCGAAATTTTATTGTTCCATGATTTGAGTGGGAATAGAGATAACGATGTTTTTGGAATGGGATTCTATGTTATTTGGTGACGAGGCGATGAATGAGCATTCTCACTGCATACCGATCACCAGTCATCATCACTTATATGTACGCTAAAAAACTCGACAGCTTTCTTAATTTTATAGTATCTGGGTGACCGAGCCTTGCTCCGTAATTTTATTAAAAGATATAAATAAATGCAATTAAAAAAAAAACAAAGAAAGGGTCGGTGACATGTGTTACTTAAACCTAGGTATTTTCACATATTTAATCCGCCCGTTTACCATTGCGCTATTACAACTCAACAAATCATAGCGAATTTAAGCTTTACAATCTATTTATATTTTAGCAGTTTTTTATATGCCCGAAAACAGGGATCAAACAACATTTTTTTTTATAAAACCTAGCTACATCGATTCCCCAAATCTGTCTACATGTAGAATTTCATGAAAATCGTTGTAGCCGTCTCCAAAATTCAGAAAAACTCATTTAAATATTTAAGATTAAAACATTTGAAACATTATATCTACAATTATACAATTTCAATTTACAATTAAATTAAAGTTACAAAAATTTGAATAGAGAAGGTCATCGCTTAGCTGTGAGAAGTCACAGTTAAGCGATGATCTTCTCTATTCAAATTTTTAATGCAAAATACAATCGAGGATCAGCAGGATATAATAACAATACAATAAATAAACAAATTTGTAAACCCAATAATAGATTTTTGTACATGACAAAATGAATGAAAATGAAAATGAAGTAATTAACTCTGATGAGTTAGCGACCCAATATGGATCTTGGCCTGCTTAACCGAACAACGTCATGCTTCTCTGACCAATCTCTTAACGATTGGAGAAATACTCAGATATTTAGTTACCTCATTAGTCCGGCGGTATCTGGCGAAGCTCGTTTAGAAGACGTCTATTTGGCTGTCCCAGATATAATAATTCGTCACCGACAGATCGTCTTCCATATTTAAAGCTTTCCAAGCCATCAGGAAGCTTTTATTTCGTCTATAATGTTAGGGTTATACACTACTATCTCATGAATTTTAAATTACCATCATCCTCTTCCCGCCTTTTTCCTATTCTAAATGGGGTCGGCACAACATGTTATAAACATGTTGTCACATGATTTGGCTACGTATTTTACGACCGGCTGCCTGCCTGACGTCAATTTACCGTAGTCGTAAGGAAGAGTCTATTCTACTCAACCAGATGCCACTCAGTGCGTCAACATACCTTAGTCGCCTTTTACTTCACCTCGGTAAGAAATGAGGGTAGTCTAATCCAATTTTTAATTATAAAAGTAGCTAATGTAAGGAATATTTTTAATGAGAGTTTGGTAACTAACTAACCCTAAGACAGAGATCTCTGCCATCTTACCTACGAAGTGAGACAATTTGTAGTAAAGAAAATGTTAATTTAATTGTTCAATATTTGATTCACTGTATTTAACATGATTTTTTTAAATTATGAATCTGAATGTTATTAAAACTGTATACACACGTAACACAGAAGCCAGCGAATTGCTCGTAATGTGTTGTATTTTATAGACATGGCCCGCGGTATGCAAAACCTGTCTTCCATAATCCGACATGCAAATATCTGTTCCACTTTGCTTGGGACCAAACACAACAACATTTAATGCAAACCGTACGCCTTCTCCTTAAGAGTATTTTAAAATAAAATTAGTCTTTCCCGCTGCTTCTACTGATTTCAGTGTTAATGCGTAAGTCAATAAAGTACTTTTTTCTGTTATTGGGAAGTTATAATTTAGTATTTTTATGCAATATATTGATCAGGTCAGCGGTAAGTTAAGATCTTATAGCAAGTTGTAAACGCTGCCTAATCTTTTTAAAATATTGGAGTATTCATCTTTTATTGCGACATAAAGTCGATGGCGAATTTATTAATAAATTAATTTTAATAATTTCCTTTTTTTAATTTACTTCTTGTGACTTAAAAGCGGTGTGTCATGCGGCTGAGTAGAATAAACCAGTCTCATTTCTTACCAAGTTTTTGTAAAAGGCGATTAAGGTAAGTTGACCCACCGTGTGGTATCCGGTTGAGTAGAATAGACCACCCTCTTTCTTACCAAGGTGTTGTAAAATACGACTAAGGTAAGTCAGGCAGGCGGCCGGTTGGAAAATACGTAGTTAATTCATGTGGCAACATGTTTATAACATGTTGCGCCGACCCCACTTAGAGTGGGAAAAGGGCAGGAGGATGTATATTCATTGCTGAACTAAAATAAGATTGTTATATTTTATAATAATAATGTTATAATTTAAATGAACATCTCAGAACTTTATAAACATATCTAAAGTTAGCCCACAACGAAAGACTTATTAGAGTGCAGAAATCGAAAACTGACTAAGCCTCAGCAAGGATGACAGAGCCTGCAAGTGTTACTATAAAATAAATTATAACTAAAAATATATATAAAAAATCTAAAAGTATAAGCAAGTTGGGTGAATCAATATGCCGTCATGAGCCCATCACCGTTATCACGCGGTCACTTTGATTGTTCCGTAGTGCCCTGTCCCTCTGACAGCATGACGAATGGTCTGATGCAACCTCCAGATAACCAAAACTTGTTCACCACTACCCGCTCTGTGTCTTGTCACCGTCAAAAACAAATAAATTCTAATGATCGATCGGCAGACCTCCGTTTTGGAACCCTTTATAAGTTGGGTTATCTCGATGAAGACTTACCTGCTGCGAAGAGAATGGATATGTCATAATCTTATTCAGAAACAAAATCGAATGCTACATCTGCAACCTGCCTATGCTATACGAAAAAAATAAACTTTCATTAGGGACTACCGTAAGTAAGTAACAGCCTGTTACTATCCCACTGCTGGGCATAAGCCTCCTCTCTCCGTTTTTTGGAGAGAAGGATTGGAGCTAAGACCTACCACGCTGCTCCAATGCGGATTGGTAGGTTACACATATCCCCAGAATTCTCTACAGATATGCAGGTTTCCTCGCGATGTTTTCTTTTACCGATAAGCGTGTGATAAATTGGAATTAACAATTAGACACATAAGTTTCAATAGAAAAACTCATTGCCCTGGTTTGAACCTATGATCGTCTCTAGAGATTCGCACGGTTGCACCACTGGTCTATCACAGCTATCGTAAGTACAATTAACTAAATCTTCTATATTATTTGTGTGGAATCGTTATTTTTGATTCATGTTCAACAGAGTTGTCTTTACACCAAAATGAATCAAAATCGGCTCAGCGGTTGAGATAGGAAAACATCGCAAATAAAATAAACTATACCTATAAAATTAGTAAAAATATACAAATCCGCATAAACACGCAATAAATAATGGATTTACCCAACTATTATCTTGTTCTTGATAATGTGTCGGAAATTGATAGCGGAATTGAATGCTACGTAAAGTATAATAAACTATAAAAATAAATATTAAGGACGTAATAAATTATTAAATAGCACATCTATTATTTTAAGTTCCTATGACTAGCCCTTACCTCTTAGTAATGCCTTGAAAGCTATTAGGACAGCATTTAATAAATATATATTTTCACTAGTTATACTCGCGACTTTGTTCGCGTCAATTTAAACTTAAAAATAACCTCATTTAAGTGAAAGTGAGAAAGTTTTTTCTACTCCCTAAGGCAAAATTGGAATTACTTTATATCTTTATGTTACCTCAGTATTTAAGCTTCAATTGTACCAGATTGAATCGATATTATTTTATTTATTTTATTCACTAATTGTCCAAAGGTTTAGCCGTGAAACACAAACAGAATGTCAAATTTTCGCATTTATACAATACCTAGTCGACTTCGCTCCTACCGCGTAGCGGAAGATATCATTGTAGTATCAAATTACAATGACGGAAATGTTAAACTAAAATTTTATGTAATACCCAAAAAAGAAAAAAAAAATTGAAATACTAACAGTTAAAAATTATTAAATATCTAAGCATATGTGTATATATCTTATATATTATATATATATCTTATTATATAAGCAAATGTGTATAGCAAAAAGGTATGCTTTGCTTTTATATTAACTATTTAAACTATTAATTTTTTCTCCCATTTTCACTGTTATTATTTCAATTTGCTTTTTCTTTTTGTGTTTCTTATAATAATTTTATTGGAAAGATTTTTTTTTTCAAATTGACAGTATTTTGTTAGCCCTTACGGCTTTTACAGCGTCGCCGGGCGGGACGAGTGAGCGCAGAAGCATCATCGAGGTTTCGAAATGCGGAGAGTAGAGCGCAGAAGCTCTACTAGCGTCGGGCAAAGTCGTCCTAAGGGTGTCTCTTGTGAGGCTGGACCATGGCTTAGGGTGACGTGTAGTGGAGGGCTGATGGTATGACTTTGATTAGTCAATACGACGACGGAATGGTGGCAAGAAGCCACGACCAACCGACGTCAGAAATCTGAGACCTCATCTTCGCCGGTGAAGGCGCTTTGTGTGTGTATTAGTAGGAAAGAAAAGAAAGCAAAGCGCTTTTTCCTTTTACTACAGTAACTCGTAAGTAATTAATTTAATTTTCCCATAAAGATGTTGCATGAAAATTTCAAGACAATTCACGGAAACCTGAACCTGTATTTTTTATGTATTTTATTTGGTTATTGGCATAAGTAAGTAAGTAGCGGCCTGCTACTATCCCACTGCTGGGCATAGGCCTCTTCTCTCCGTTTTTTTTTTTTTGGAGAGAAGGAATGGAGCTACGACTTACCACGCTGCTCCAATGCGGATTGGTAGGTTACACATATCTCCAGATTTCTCTAGAGATATGCAGGTTTCCTCACGATGTTTTCCTTCACCGAAAAGCGTGTGATAAATTGCAATTATCAATTAGACACATAAGTTTTACTAGAAAACTCATTGGTGCCTGCCCGGGGTTTGAACCCTAGACCTCCTCGAAAGAGGCGCACGGTGTTACCGCTGGGCTACCACAGCTTCAATCAAGGCATATTCTTGGTATTGTATAAATTTAATTCCAAACATTTTTAGGAAGATTTGTAATTATCACGTAATATCATTGCAAAAAGCTCATTTTGCATTATTTATCACATGCGCTCACCAACCAGTGCAATGATCGCGTCTAAAAATAGACTTACACACTCATATTACGGTTATTATCGCAAACTACTTTATAATATGTAATAATGAGCCATCAGTTTGGATTTTTTAGTTCATCTTATGCAGTTTATTATTTTTGACTTTCCAAATAGGTAGAATATGGTAATTTTTCATAAACACTCCTTTCTGTATAATTTATTTTTTATGATCTGTGAAAATAATAGCACAGATCCTGCCATTATCCCACTTTAAGTCGGGTCGGCAGTCGGCACGACATGTAAACATGTTGTCACATGATTCGGTTACGTATTTTACGACCGGCCGCCTGCCTGACATCAACTTACCTTAGTAGTATTTTACACCTTGGTAAGAAAGAGGGTGGTCTATTCTACTCAGCCGGATACCACAAGGCGGGTCGACTTACCTTAGTCGCCTTTTACGACACCTCGGTAAGAAGTAAGGGTGGTACTATTTTACTCAGCCGGATACCAGACGGCGTTTAAAATAATAGTACAGATAAAGTAAGTAAGTAAGTAGCGGCCTGTTACTATCCCACTGCTGGGCATAGGCCTCTTCTCACCGTTATTGGAGAGAAGGGATTGGAGCTAAGACCTACCACGCTGCTCCAATGCGGATTGGTAGTACAGATAAAACGGATAAATTTTTCATTTTATGTATTGCTAAACAGGCAGAGCCAGTCTGTTACTCTCCCACTGCTAGGAAAATGCATCCTCATTCTTTGGAATGCCACGGTCCTCGAACTTTTTATTTTAATTGAAAATGAAAAATGTTTAACAGATGCATACTAAATTATTATACTTCGGGCTATGAGAACGGTTCATGCTTATAGTAAGTGCCTTTAATCCACGTACCATATAAAATTAATAAAGCTATAAATCTTTATTAATAAATTAACGATTAGCTACGACTTAGATTGCATTGCTTACCTAAGTATGTATTAATAATGTTAGCCTAAAATATATATTTAGGTATACTATATATAATAAATGATAATAATATATTTGATTTTTATTATTGAAGTTCTATTCTAGAGTTTTAAACATGTTATGGCGGCAGTACACTCTCGCGAGAGTACCTTGATGCATACCGGGATGAGGCGAGAGCTACCTTGTACACTTTCGCACTCGGCATGTCTCGGGGTGTCTCGTGTTTTTATGAATCTTACACCATCAGGTATGAAACCGGATAGTACGAGTAGATTTTGTATATACCATTACATTTATTTTCTTTTTGCTTTATCGCGGATTATAGCAATTACTTAATAATCATTATGGATCTCCATAAAATAACGCCTAATCAATTAAATTATAATTTTAAAGAAAAAAAGTAGCTATAAGTTCTGAAAGTTTGGTAATAGGAGCTCCCTCCTGAAAATTCTGAAAATTGGTTCAGTAATATTAAAGATAATCTTGAAAGACTAAAGATCATTTTTATTTTTATTAGTTTTCATGAGTAATAGATTTTAACTTAAAAAAACAAAATGAAAAGATCTGAATTATATTATAAAACGAAGCCGAAGGGGCAATATGTCTCATAAATTTTCGGTTGATCTAATCGTTTGAGAATTTATCTCTGCATTATGTACATACGGGCGCAAATATAAAACATGATAAATATGGTTTGAGAAGATTAAGTGGTTAAATGTATTTACAATTTGCGCAAGTAATGAGGAATATCAATAAACGTCTACGTGAATCTATTATTGTATTATTATTTTTACACCTTATATAATAAAAGTAAAAAAAACATGGTATGATAAGTGGAACCTACATTTCATTTTCATTTCAGAAATTACATCAGTTCAAAATTGTTGTTTTGAGATATATTTTATAATGTCCAAAACAATCTTAAGGTGTAAGTCCATAAAAAAACAAAATAAATAATAATATTACTGTCACATGTAATTTATTGTTCACTTACAGTATTAGAAGTTCTTTAACATATTCACCAATTTCACTTAATATTCATATTCATACCTTTGAATAAAACCAAGAAAATTCTTCATATGTACGTATAACATATTCAGTCTTTGGTTTTACAATTATGGAGCACTAGCTTTTACCTGCAACTTCGTTCGCGTGATAGGTTGATAATAGATGGGGATCCTATACCTGTAGAATTAACAGGATTAATTATGTTACCCCGGTGTATAAGGAATAATTGTGCCAAATTTCATCAATATTGATGCAGCGGATTCGCCGTGAAAGAGTAACAAACATAAATCCATACTCACAAACTTTCGCATATGTAATATTAGTAGGATTTTTTTTAACTACTTCTGTTATTAGTCCCAGGTCTCTTTAATGAGCCTTTTAAAACAATAATTTTGGTGACTATTACAGTACTGTACCTATTACATCGATACTTGTCTATATAGTAGAATTTTGGATCAAGTTCTACAAATAGTTGCATGTAGATAAGTCAGGTGCCAGAGCTTTATTATACGGAATGTATAGCGGGCAGATGAAATTGGAAAATTACGAAGATAGCTCCTTAAATCCTTTACTTATTTATTTTTGTGTTATTAGATAATTAATTTAGAACAGCAATGTTTTTTTTTTTTTGAAAGCCCTTTTAGTAGTAGTATCTAGGTGACCGAGCCTTGCTCGGTAATTTTTTTAATAAAAAAAAATGAAATTAAAAATATAAAAAAGGTTTTATCTGTGATCAATACTATATATTCTAAATTCGAAACCACCCGTTACTCAATTGAGCTATTACGGCTTTGCAATTGACAGCAAAATAATCTTTTTCTTTCTTATAAAATTATAGCAGTTTCTTCAGTCCCCGAAAACAGGAATCAAAACGGCTCCAAGTATTTTCCATGTTTTTGGGAAAGAAAAATTGATCTATGTTTTTTTTTTAAAAAATCTCGTTTTATCTGTTTTTGGGCACCAAAAAAAATATTAAAATAGGAACAGAAAGCAATAGATATTTGAACTGAAAATGCAAAGCTGTGATAGTCTAATGGTAACGCGCGAACTAAAAAAAGTTCAAAACATGGGATTGATTCCCAGATGTCACACAACGAGTTTTTTTATTGCATTCTTTTATATCTTTCAAAAAATTTCCTAGCTAAGCACCGGGGTACTTAAAGATAAATTGTATAAACGAGGTCAAAAGGTCACCATTTAATACATAGCTTGTAAATTGATTGTGTTTACAACGCGTGAAATGTCTGTCATGGATTCCTGGACAGTTAGATACGTTGGCTGCCTCCTTGGCGTTCCAGCAATGTGGAGAGTGTATCAGATGTTAAGTCAGGCTATCAAATGATGGGGGCATTCCTCAGCAATTGAACCGCACGCGCGGCGTGATGGCGGACGAGGTAGTGGTGTGATCTTTGTTTTCTAATTACAAGTCGATACATTTTAATTTATAAACTAGAATAAATAATAACAAAAAATATAGATAACAACGTATGTTATAGTCTAGTACCTGGGTGACCGAGCTTTACACGGTAATTTTTTAAAGATATAGAAAATGCAATTAAAAAAAATAAAAAATAAAAAAGCGCCGGGTGACATGTGGGAATCGATCACAGGTTTTTTAGTACTTTTCTAATCCATCCATTACCATTAGCCTATCACAACTTTATAGATGACAGTTAAAAATATCATATGAATTTTATTCAACATTTTAGCACTTTTTCAGTGCCCGAAAACAGGGATAATACGATATTTTTTTCAAAATTTAACCTAGCTAGATCCATTTTTCTCCACCAAAACCCCCTACAATCATAGTATAAAAAAATATAGTTGAATTATGTATTGAATTATTATTCAATACATAATTCAACTATAGCTATAATATAAGCTAATTAGCTTACCTTTAGTTGCAACAATAAAACAGAAAGATATTTTAAGTTTTTTTCACTCAAAATCTAAATATTTAGTATAGTGTAGTTGGATGTTCTCCTTAGCGACAAATTAGAGCAGAATAATTTCATTATTCATTTTCTATATAACTCCCACAAATCATTCACCATTCATTCTCCTGCCTTTATCCATTCTAAGTGGGGTCGGCACAACTTGATATAAAGATGTAGTCACATGATTTGCCTTACGGCGGGTCAACTTAGTCGTCTCTTACGACACAATACAGGACAGCGGTTGCATTATGTAAAATTGAAAATGTTTAAAAGATTGACCGCCGAGTTTCTTTCTGGTTCTTCTAGGTAATTCGAATTGTAATTTTTTATTATGTCCCTTCATTTGCATGTTTAATTGTTATGAGTTAATGCAATATTTGGAAACTGTTTTTGGTTTATGTTTGGCTTATATGTTTATAATGTCAATAATTATCATAGTACTGTTTGTTTCCATAATATAAATAAATAAATAAATAAGAGCAACATTCCGAGCCAGTTGTAGCTTCATTAATCATATTGATCCTTGACGATTAAAAAGTGCTTGTAAGAGCTTATTTGAATAAATATTATTTTGATTTGATACACATTATTCAAAAGCAATGACAATGCTAACGATTTTATTAATTTATTTAAATAATTTTTATTAACTTTCGATGAAAATACTTTGGTTTGTCCATCACTAGGACGAGCCACAGAAATGTGGCCGCAACTCGACACCGCGCTTGCGCTGCTGCAAGGTCGCTACTGCATTGCGCATATTTGACCCGTGTTGGCATAACGCAACCCCTATCTGTCATTGGTGGAAACATTACCTAGATCCTATTGTATTATTTAGTTAAAAGCCCTACCTAAAAAAAGTATAAATTTGTTGTAGGTAACCAAGAATTTTGAATTGATGATATTTATAAATAATGTGTAGAAACCGGCTGTACATTGTCGTATTTAATCGGAAGAGCCAGACTAGTAGTGTGATTTTACAAAGAAAATTAATGCGTGAATGATACGTACAAAATTTTGCGTACATAACTTTTAACCTAGAATAATAAATATTTGGCCACTTTAGTCTATGGGATAAGCTGAGGTCCCAGAGAAAATAAAAAAATAAAAACTTGATTTTCGTTTTTTTATAGCAGGTATAAAAAATACATAACCTTTACGCCACGGAAGAAAGTAAAGCTATAATATATATATTACACAATGTAAGTATAACATATTTTACTAATATCATGCTGGAGAAATAAATAAAAATATATATCTTCATAAAATATATACATAATACTATAACAAAATAAATCTACTAAATAAACGCTCCTAAGAAAGTATCTACTTAGACATTTGCAATGTCATCAGAAAGCTCTATCTATATGGGCATATCTACTTCTTGTTATAAAGTTACGAAATGAAAACAATAACTTTACCATATAAAAAACATTAAAATAGATGCAACTAGTTATTAATAGCCATTCTGCGGTTTTAAAGGTACATAAATATAAGTATGGACTTAGGTGACCAATTGCACGTGTCAAACACGTGTAACAAAGTAAAAATTTACTTTAGAATAAATCCTATACCCAAAAAGTACAATGGAAGTTACTTTTTTATGAAACTCTCAATTTCTTACTTTAAAATATATACATATATCACATATAAATCTATAATAATTTATGTTAAATATGATTAGGTCAGGGGGAAATAAGTTATTATTTCTAGTAATATTATGTAAGTATACTAAGAATTACATTAAATAGTATATTGTTAATTTATATAATTACTAGCGACCTGCCCCTGCTTCGCACGGGTATAAAATATATATCCCATGTCAGTGTAAAAAAAATGATTAAAATTGATCCAGTTGTTTTGATTTATTCATTACTGCCCGTGGCCGTAGCGTTAAATTTGGAGAATAACAATTTCCTTTCCCTATACCAAGAAGATTTCCTGCTATCTTTGGAATATCTAAATTCATATAGTACATTATTACTTATTTACTTTTATATTTTCCCTATGTATTTTATTTTTACAATTAATTACAGAATGTCTTTAAACAAACTCTTGAAAGAGCGACATCGCTGCTAAAGTCGAAGTGTTATAGGGCGAAGCGCGGCCTCCTCGCGGCATTTTAAATCTGTAATATCTCCGAAAATGTTCACTTAAATTACATGCTGTAAACGGCAATATTGATCTATATTAAATCAACAATTTATTTAAGGTACTTAATTGGATAAGGATTAATGCTGTATTGTATAAAAATTGCTTTGAACATAAGGCATCATTTTTCGTAAAAAGTAAATGAAAAAAACTGCTATTGTGGGTTATCCATAAGAGATAGATATATACCATCGCGGACTTTTCTGTAGACCTTTTTAAGGTGTACAAATACTTAGTACATCATTATGATAAATCTCGTAGGGTTTAGCCTGCGTTTGCAATGTAAGCGGAAAAAAATGTAATTATTTACAGAATGTTCGTATTGAATGTTATTATACGTTCAAACCTTCCACTGGAATCACTCTATCTATTAAAAAAAACCGCATCAAAATCGGTTGCGTAGTTTTAAAGTTTTATGCGTACATACGGAAATATGGACTTTGTTTTATAATATGTAGTGATGTACCCTTAATACCGTTCACAAGCATACATCTTCAATACACGCTCAAACTTTGAAGTATAGACACATAAACCTATATACTTATACACAAGTATACAAAAAACACACACAAATGTACTTTTCTCTCAACATTATTCATTTTTTCATGCTTTATTAGTTTATTGAATTATACATATTACTACAGAGAGGGGCCTTTAAAGAGAGGAACTTTGACTTTGTTATCTAATGTAATTAATAGAAATAATCAATTATTATAAAACCTATAACACACTATATTTCTTCAACTTCTAATGCTTATAAAAATTAAGGAAAATAATTATTGTAATTATTATTTATTGACACGAAAAGTAAATGTCAGTTAAAATGAATTGTTCTAAATATTATATATCATATCGCATAAAATTCATCATATTAATTTATTTTATTTTGGGGCTTTGGGGTATTTTTTCTGAAATATACATAATAATATAAAAAACAACCCTCGGATATGGATTGCAACTGAACGGAACACTTATAATCTACTTATTTATTATTTAAATATATTTGTATATTATTTCTTATTTAGTTTGTTGACAGTATAAATACGTATCTCAACAGGACAAAGTTTACTTCGTGTTTGTTTGCATGCTGTTGATAACATTAGAATTTCATGGAAATCTGAAATTATTGAGATACGACATTGACATTACCTACATTGACCTGATTGACATAAATTATTGGAAAGGGATAAATCAGAAATTAATTAGTATTGAATAATCACTATTTGATTTTGATCTGTTTTTTATATGAGGAAATCCTCTTATGTATACCGCCGTACGCGTAGAAGATGACGACGTTTTTGTGGGTCACTCGCCGAATTAAAACTTGATAGTGCTACACCACTTTAATGGTGGCGAGAACAAAGTAATATTTTACATATTTTCCTTATCTCTGCTAGCAGCAGTTTTGTTATTCGGAATGCGCTTCTCTTCGGGTCTCTGTAAACAGATATTTTTCAGTTCACTAATAAAAGCATTAAGAGTATAAGATGCATCAAATGTCTTAGGAACATAATCCAACGGGGCGCGTGATTTCCGGATTTTAACGCCCGTAGGTCCCCGTTAGGTTGGGACGCGAATGCTACGTACTTCAGCGAGCCGTCTTCGCCCCATTTAATCTAAGGAATGAAGAATCCAAGGACTTGACTTCCCGGATCCATCCTGCTGCCTCTGCCCGCGAGGTAAAATCCATGCAGAACAAGTCCAATGCTCACAGCCACAGCGGGCAAGTAGAGATCGTCCCCCCACGCAAAGTCACGAGTTGCGCTCTCTGGAAGGCTTCGTGCTCGGCCACCTTCTACAGGTATCTCTCGAAGCAGCCTACCAGTATCTACGTTAGGCGAAAGGCAAAATGTGCTGGATGCATGCAATCATCCAATGCATTGGATGATATTAATGCACGCTGCCATAGAAATCAGCTTGGGCAGAACTGTGCCAATCAACCTTACCTACCTATAATTTTAACTAACATGTGACAAAAGACCAGTTTTACTGATCTGGTTAATTAAATATAAAATATTGATAATCATAATTCTCTCACAGACGAGGTTATTTTTTAATATAACAATAATCGAGTACAACCCGCTGAAGGCTAGCAACTTTATTATATAATATATGATAAATTATTAATATTGGGCAGCTAATGGAGTTAAAATAAGGATGGGACAAACTGTTGCAATACGAAACAAAAAAAAAACTTAAGCCGTTGAAGAAAAGAACACATAAAATTTTAGAATTCTTGAATTCTAGCTGTGAACATTTCGTTTGTCGATTTTTTAAATATTAGTTTTGTAAAGAGTTCCATTAATTTTAATTATTGCATTAATTTTACACGAGGTATATGGGTGTATATACCCTGTGTAAAATTAATTTTAATTTTTGATAATGGCAATGTTAATAAATTGGTAATAAAAAGATATTTAAAACAGAAAATAGGTGCTCATTAAAATTATACAGCCCGTCTGAACTGACTGACGCAGGACTGTTATTTGTATAATCGCGTATATCTTTTTTACCATATCACCTGTACCTGTAACATGTATGAATTTGAAATTTCTAAATTTTTTAGTACCATATCTACAGATACTAATATATAAAGCTGAAGAGTTTGTTTGTTTGTTCGTATGAATGCAGGTAAAGCTGGCACGGCTACTGTTTTATAAATAAGATTAATTATTTATTGGGATGCAAATATTTATACGAGTAGACTCGTGTCTTACTCGGTTGAAAGATAAATATATTTCTGTTATAATCAACGCATTGCCGTCGCAGACTCGATGTCGTTTTGCGTTAGCTGATATGCAAGCAAGACCTTTGGGTTATAGCGGGGCGCGGCACTGTAATGTGATAATGTTTCTCGTAATGTGCGAGATTTATAGCGATGAATTAAAATTAAATGTCACTTAATTTAATCAATGTTTCGCGTTATCTGTGCAATAAGCGCGCGACTTATGGCTGACAAGTCTTGGGAATTTCGTCAATGTGCACGATGCTATTTGCATAGCGGTTAAGTATTTGTATTAAGAACGATCAATTTTTGATAGTCTATTACAAGGGGGTCGGCGACGGCTTCGGCAAAATTTAATTTTTGACGTTCCTTGACGTTAGTAGAGAGTGAGCTGTAAAAGTCATTGGGGCTAACAGCATATAATCCGTTCGAAATAATTAAAATCTTATAGCACTATATATATAACTTATAGTTGAGCCTTTAAGCGATTTTGCTTGATTTGATTTTGTTGAAGTAAATAAGAAAATGCTTAGCAAATAACTAGTTTACGATGTATTTACTAAAAGAAGATTCTGAATTAGGTATTTTCTGATAACCCTAAAGCCAGCTGGGCTGTGAACGATGAATCACTTTGTTTTGCAGTTCATTCGCAGAATCAATTATTAATTATAATAATTTATATTGTTAATAAAATGATTATTAACAGCGTCGGTAGTCATTTGAGACGTCGTATAAATTTCTTAATGTGAAACCTACTGTAACATGATACCAGGACCGAACTGGTTGCTGCTACACCTGTACAGCTCAAGTCGACTTTGCTAATAGGTTTTTTTTTCTAGATCCGTCGATCACATAAATTAATTAAATAAAACTACGCCTTAAACCATCTTAAGATTCCGCAGTTTTTAATTCCAACTATTTCCAGAGCTTTTATCATTGTGTGCCTTTTTTAATAAATATCTGTATTTATAAATTGATAAACCAATTTTTGATATTATTAAGCCATATGATTAAGAAATAATTTAATTTTTTCGAAAATACTTTCTGGACTAGTATGGTCTGTAACAAGTACGCTAGGCTATAGAGTTATCATTCTCCTGCCCTTATCCTAATCTATATGTACCATAGTCGTATTTTACGACACCTTGAAAAGAAAGTGGGTGGTCTAATCTACAGATACCACACGGCGAGTCAACTTACCTTCGTCTTCTTTTACGTCAACTTAGTAAGAATTGAGGATGGTCTATTCTACTCAGCCCGATACCACACGGTGGGTCAACTTACCATAGTCGCCTTTCACACACCTTGGAAAGTAATGAGGATGGTTTATTCTACTCAGCCGGATACCACACGGTAGGTCAACTTACCTTAGTCGCCTTTTACGGCAAACCGGTAAGAAATGAGGATGGTCTAATCTACTCAGCCGAATACCACACGGTAAATCCGTATGTGTTCTATATATTAATTTATTCATTGCCTTTAATAGTTTGATCAAGTGTGTTTCAAGTAAAAATCGACTACAAAGCTGCGTTACAGAACAACACAACGCATCGCAAACGCACCTTCGATAATGCAGCTTCATCATATTATGTCGCCTTTGCGCTGGCTCTACCAAATAAGGGCAGGTCGTTGCTCCCCGCTCTTTGTTTAAGTAAAAAAATTCATGTCTGTTTCATACGTGTACTGAACGCCAAGTAAGGTTGATGAGTGATTCAAAAGACTATATTTGTGTTAAAGGAATGCAAGGAATTGGAGGTCTTCGTGTGACGTTAGTGATATATAAACAAAGAGAAGACAAATGTCAATATTAGTAAGAAATTTAAGTATAAATCAATAATAATATTATACGAGTAAATGCGGAATTGCAATACTTATAAAATTTGATACAATTAAAGCTGGGGTTAACGTGAAAATTTAACGTTTTTCTTTCTAGAACAAGGCAAAATACATATTGTATTTCGGAGACGTAAATGTTTAAGTTGCCTCGAACAAAGTCGCGGGTAACACTAATATTTTATATACTCGAACTAAAATATAAACGAAGGTTGTAATTTAATGGGTTTCTAAAATTTATTGTTCACATTCAAAACAAATGGTCGCAAATGATCTCATCCCAAAATATCTGTTAGAAATCTGAGATGCTGAGAATACATTTTAAATTAGATTTTTTAATCACTGTGTATTGTATTTCGCCGCTAAAAGCTATTAGTTTATGGAAGTCAAGCGTATATCATTTTGCAAATATATTCATAATCGTTACTGCCATAATTACTATTGGAATATGGATTTTGAACAACAGTTCTAGTCGTGAAGATATCGAGTGTCATGCCAGCACGGGGTCTGCCAGGTGTGTCTCGAAACATTAATCGTCGATCCACCTTCTTATAGATCACAATCGAAACCAGTTTTATTATTTTAAAGTTGTAACTTGTAAATGACGCAAGTGTTGCTGGTGCGCAGGTGGCGTATACGGTAATTCGAGATGAGAGACACACCGTCGCCGAGGACATCGAGCACCTGGATCGACTAACTCATAAAATATTCAACGTGTACCTACATAATTAATGCTAAATAACCTCTTGTTTTCATTGTAAAGCCGTTCTCGCTATTTTATAAAAGTTTTTAATTATCATCATATGTTATTTTATCCTTATTTACTTTCATATCTTTGTCGGAAAATGTTTTTAATAAAAATATAGCGTCAATGTTGACATAAATAATTACAAAACCGAGTCGATTGGTACAGGTCAAAGGGCTAGTTGATATTATCACATATAGCTGTTACAATCTGTCGCGTGGCAGCTGATAATAACTACTTGCAAATTTAATTTTCATATATATATAATTTGATGTTTGTACGTTCATTCCATTAAGATTGTGAGTTTTGACACTTAGAAGTCTATTTCATTTAAGGAAAACGTAAATTTTTTTTAGTATGATCCGCGGTTTTAGATATTATTTTAATATATATTTGTTATGTATAATACTGAATGACTAGCTCTCCTTTACACAGCGCTTTTTGATACTTTTTAAAAAAATAATATACATATACTATGAATGCTATTCATAAACTTATATCGCAAATTATTCCTAAATTTTATCTATTACGAAAGTCATAAGCTTAATAAAATTTTGATGCATCATTACATCGGAATTAAAATCCAATTTAAGTTAATGTAATTAAAGTAAGTTGACTTAGATTAGATTAGTTTAGAGAATCACTATTATTGATCCAGAGGGAAGTAGACACTCGTAGCACAAGTTATCTTAGTACGAGTGTCTAAGCAGTAAGATATTTGTTAATGTGTAAGATATTTGGTTGTATTTAATTATTTATTTTTCAATTTTGTATTTATTGTAAATTTTTTGGCTAAATAAATAAAGTTTGATAATTACAAGAAATATTACAATGTATGAAACTTAAAAAACTATTTAAATATTGATAGTATCAATATATGAATAATTTTGTGTAGTAGCCAAGATAGGATTGAAATCTAAATACCTATCTAATATATGATCAGAATACACTTATAATAATTTTTAAATTATATTTAATGATAGCTTAAAAGGACAACGTAACTCGTAATGTGAGAGTAAATAATTCCATTCATCCGTATTGCGGCGATATCCATTGGCCAGCGCTTCAAGCAGTATGTGCGATACGTAATGCGGCACGGTCAGGCGGCGCGGCGTCGTCTCGCGGCGCCCTATCGTCTACCAGCCGCCTATCATTATTCCCATCCAAATGTATTAACCAACTAACCTTTTATCCTGGCTTTTCGATATAACTGATTGAGAATACATCAATCGAAAATAGCCATTAAAATGCTCAGCACGTCGAAAGTACAACCAAACGTCTCCTGGATTCAAAACACTCACGTACACTCTTCTTTTTTATTCAGCTATAGTTACGGAACTGACCCTTGGTAATAAAATATAAGGATTGTTTCTGCATTTTATTAATTCTACTATTGTGTAGAGTTCGAGACAGTAAGTAATTATGTTTATTTTATAGTAAAGTAAGTAAGTAACAGCCTGTTACTATCCCACTGCTGGGCATAGGCCTCCTCTCTCCATTTTTGGAGAGAAGGGTTGGAGCTAAGACCTACCACGCTGCTCCAATGCGGATTGGTAGGTTACACATATCCCTAGGATTCTCTAGAGATATGCAGGTTTCCTCACGATGTTTTCCTTCACCGAAAAGCGTGTGATAAATTGCAATTATCAATTAGACACATAAGTTTTTAATAGGAAAACTCATTGGTGTCTGCCCGGGTTTGAACCCATGATCATCTCTAGAGATTCACACGGTCGCACCGCTAGGCCATCACAGCTTATTATTCAGCTTATTATTTTATATACTTCACATAAATTGATATCAATCAGTCAATAAAAGCAAATAATTGCAGTTTCAAATACGAGGTGAGTTTTGCAACATGACGTCAACTTACCTTACTCTACGACTCCTCGTTAAGAAAGAGGGTTATCTTTTCTACTCAACAAGTTACCATACGGCGTCAACTTACCTTAGCCACCTTTTACGACACCTCGGTGAGAAATGAGGGTGCTATATACTACTTATTCGGATATCACACGGCTAATATTATATTTGTATTGTGCAAAAATCTATCATATATTAAGGCGAAACTAATTTTTTATTGATATATCTATCGAATCATTTAAGCCGTGTGGTATCCGGCTAAGTATAATAGTACCACTCTCATTTCTTACCGAGGTGTCGTAAAACGCGACTAAGATAAGTTGACCCACTGTGTGCTATCCGGTTTAGTACAATAGACCATCTTCTTACCGAGGTGTCGTAAAATGCGACTAAGGTAAGTTGATGTCAGACAGGCGGCCGGTCGTAAAAACGCATCCAAATCATGTTACAACATGTTTATAGCAAGTTGTGCCGACCCCACTTAGAGTGAGATAAGTGCAGGAGGATATACATATCTATCTAATCATTTCATACAGACATTTCTGAATAAATTGTAGAAATACTTGTAAACGAACTGTACTTGTTTTTTTAAGTATTCAACTAAATACAAGATAACATCAGTTCTATAAAAAATGAAAAAAGGAAAATGTCCCTATACAACTGTGTGCGACATATCGAGTGGATAACGTAAGGTGAGCGATCAGGATTCCTTTTATATCTGTCTCATTTTTCTTGTTGTTTGAACGAGAATGATACTCAAGCTACATTGTAAATTAATTGCATTAAATTCTTTTTATTTTATTGAATTTTAAAGTATTATCAATTTAATAAGGCTTGTTTGCTTTTTTAAACTTCTTGGCATTTTATTATATTATTTCACATTTTATTTCTTTAGTTTTTTTAGGGTATGCGTATTAGTTTATTGAATTTATCATTCTCCTGCCCTTATCCATCTCTAAATGGGGTCGATACATGTTGTATCATAATTCGGCAAGGTATTTTACGACCGGTCGCCTTTTACGACACCTCGGTAAGAGATGAGCTTGGTCTATCTACTCAGCCGAATACAACATGGCGGGTCAAATTAACTTAGTCGCCTTTTACAACACCTCTGTAAGAAATTAGGGTAGTCTGTTCTACTCAGTCGGACCAAAATTAAAAGCTGAAAAAAAATTACAAGCCAGATTTTCACTCTGCTAATATCCTCCTGAACTATCCAATGTAGATAAACTATGTATTCGAAAACAGAGGAATAAACGAATAGGCAATTTAAATTTTTGTTAGTCATTTATGATGACGATCGTTAATGTCCTGATAATTTTCCATTAAAACTGCGTTTAAGATTTATCCACCATGAACGGCAACTTGTTTTATTCCGTGCACGCTGTATTATATAAATATTTTATTTGCATTCATTCGTTAACCTACCTTGCAATTAATTGTGCACCAAGGTAATCAATGTAATTAGTTTGAGAATAAACCAGGTTATTCCTTAAGAGGTGGATGGTACATTATGGCAAGAGTCAGTATGAAATCCTGATTGCAATGTTTGGCGCAGATTCGCGGAAGCGCGGCGACCGCTCGTCTGGCCGCGTGGTTGCACCTGCCTGTGCCGTAGGCTATTTATAAACCAGTCCGTATCTTGTACATAGAGTAAAGATATACTGTTAGGTAAATGTAAGCTTTGTAATCATAACACGATCTCTTACTATCATTTCGGTGAGGTAAGGTACTATGTGATACGAAATTTAAATGAGCACAAACAATTTCATGTAGAAGTCCACGCGGCATTTCTTTAACACTAATACTAACAACGTGCTTGTGTGTTAACAAGTTTATTTCTCAAATGGAACAGTTAATGGTTTTTTTTACTAATGTTTCGTATATATATTTCATATTTGAACACTTGAAGTAAATAAGGCACTAAGTACTAAAAACCTTTTAGAACCAAATTGCATACTTAGTTCGAATTTTAATTTTAAGGTACTTAGTGCCTTATTTACTTCAAATGTTCATTTATTTTTATTACTTAACATGTAATTTAACTTGTATGTGTGTTCTATTTGTTCTTTAAGTTTTTTCTTTCCTTTGAAGACTTTTTTAGTTTATTTTTTTGTTTTGTTTCTCTTATAGTTATGTATTGTATAACAGTTTGTCTTCTTAATAAAGTAAATAAATAAGTATAATTTTCTTATACTAAGTATAACATGTATGTATTTTCTACTTTATAGATTAAAGACTGAAGTAATAGACAATCCTTTATTAATGTGAATGGTATTACATCTTATTGATTGATGGTGCATATTTTCCAAAATTGTTAAATACAAAAATAATGAATATTATTTAGCTATAATCCGCGATAAACGCAAATATATGTAATGCTAAATGAAGTGTTTTATTCGTTCTCATACCTGATATATCCAGAGTTCTAAGAATCCACGACAAAATCGCAATTTTGCGATACTATTATTGGGATTGTGTATTTTTGTGTTATTGGTAGTCGGTAGTGCATGACTTTTTACGAATAAAAACGGTTTGAATGCGGATAGTAGATATACTGTACATTTAACATTACGTATTTTTTCTTTTATGAAGGATTATAACAAAATGATTTTTGCTACTTTTATATTATGTAACTAAAGTAACGCTTAATTCTATAAATAATTGTTAAATAACTAAAATTTTTCAAAAGTGCCAGGTCTGGTTTATTCTTGGATATAATCTTTGTGTTGTAGCGCCGCTGCGAGCTCTCTAACTGCAAACTTATAGAGCCTCTAGTAGAGAATACAAACACTGCTCTCATAATACAGCTTAGTGGCTTGCATAGTTTCCCTATTTAATAATTTTCTACCTAAGTTTCTGTGTTAGATGAGCTTCTAATTCATATAATATTTTTATCAGTCTAAACCAATACGCAATTAATTAAATTTTGATGATAAAATCTTACATTTCGTTTTTATTAAAGTTAGTAACATAACATACATAATGTCAGGACAGAATACGTGTAAAACTTAATTTAGTATAATCCTGTTAATATAATTAAGGATCGATTTTATTAGTCTAGAACATGTACAGATGTGAAAGATTCACTCAGTTTATATAAATATTGAATTATTTTTTAAATAATTAAAATAGTTTACAAATAAGATATAATCTAATCTCTACATTTTATGAAATATCCTATCCTACTAATATTATAAATGCGAAAGTTTCTGAGTATGGATGTATGTTTGTCACTCTTTCACGGCGAATCCGCTGAACCAATTTCGAAATTTGGCACAATTATTCCTTACACACCGGAGTAACATCCTTCAATTCAACTCAATTCAAGTTATGTTCAACTTCCTATAGAAATAACAGGCTATAGTAATTTAGCTATAGTAACATTTTAATTCTACAGGTATAGGATGACATTGAAAAGCGTCATCTATTATCGACCTATCACACTACATTATTCCACGCGAACGAATTCGCGGGTAAAAGCTAGTTATTACATAAATAAATTTTATATGAATTTATTACGCAATTTCATACGAACGACCATATATAAATAAATAAAAAGTCGAACGCAATATAAAACTAATCAACGCCCCGAGACATAGAAAACACTCTCACCGTTGCTCCAGGGTTCTCGTTTATTATTCACCTATGTTGTTTCGAACAACTCATTAGTTTTTAAAAAAAACGTGTTAGTTCGCGGTAGCTGAATAAATATTATTTTTAACGATCAGTGCAGCCGGTGTTTGCGCACAATGTTCGACATGTTTACGTAACAGTTCGGCTAGGCAGTTTACGCAGCGCTGGCAAACACAGATCGGCTTCCGAAGCTCAACTGTTTGTCCACAGTTCTCCGGCCGTGTGAAGGACCGCTATCTACATATGTTAGACAACATTACTTTAACATTGCTCATATGATGATTGCTTTTTAATTGAATAACTAGGATTTTTTTAGGAGTTTGTTTAAATACAAAATTTTTTAGAGATTGATATATATTCTATTATAACGTTATTTTAAAGAACAAAATTGTTAATATTGGAGTGGTTTGAATGCAGAAATGAACCGTACTTCATAGCCGCACATGATATGTAAATGAACAATGAATTTCTTTAAAAAAGAAAAATCTGTTCTTCGTAAAAGTTATAATTGTTTTTTCAACAAAATTTTATAATAGTTTTAATGTTTAAAATTAAAACATACTTACAATTAGTATATACTGATTATATAACTTCGTATAAATACAACGTTCAAGTCATTGACTATATGATCACTATTTACAAGAAGAAAGTAGGTTCTTCTGGAATTATTCTCTTTTATAAATACAACAAATTAAAATAGTTATGTCATTGAATAGCGATGATAATAGATTACGTCAATAAACTACACTTTTGGTTTTCGTCGGCTATCCAAAAGTATGTACATATTATTTAGTTTTCTTCGTGTTCCTAGAGAATATAGAAGAAATCTCCTCCAGAATATACTTTTAAAAATGACCTTATTTTCAATAAAATCCTTTAAACAGTGAGCTTAACACAATCATAGTCATTTTAAACTTAGAAACCGGTGAACGCAAAAGCGATATCTATTAAAGTTAATATCTGTGTCTATAGGTCACAAGATAATATCACGCAACCGACCGAATACGCAACGGCAGTTTTGTGCCAAAAGGGACACGTCCTCTGCGGAAGGTCGTGTGCGAAACGATCAGCATTTAAAAGCCACATCTAAAAAGCAAGGTGAACTGTTAGACAAAGGCTCATCGCATACTGGACTAATTAGGCTTAACGTTCAGTGGAATGCCCCGCGGGCCACGGCGGTAATTGTGCAGAGCGCGCACGCTTTGCATTTCGGGTGACTATGAAACTATTTTTTTCTTGGGATATTGCTGTTGCGAGTTATACTGCGTCCATCATATTATCAGTCTTTTGACAGCTCACGCTCATTAAGTTTTGTATTGCTTACGTACAAATATCATACAAATAATATTTGTACTTTATGGATGGGTACCGCCCACTTAGTGATGTCACACATAATGGTTACTACGATTATGCCACAGATTAAAAATAATCGGTAGAAATCGATGTTACGAGTATTAAAAGACATTTAATAACATTATATAAAGTTTTACTTTCTTCTTAGTTAATACATGAATACAAATAAAACAATCAGGATATTTTAATTTATTTTATTAGCACGAGTCGTCGGAATGATAATCAACACTAGACTCCTCCGATGAGGAGTCTTCAGTAGCAGTTATTATTAGCTCTTGTGTAGATAATATATTATCAAACGCAATATCACGTTCCCAATCAGAGAATATTACTCTTTTAGTTCTTTCCACCACACTTGCCCAGTTCTCGGCCGTTACGTGGGTGCAAGCATTTTTTAGCAATTGCAACATTTTATTCGCTGTGAATGGGGGGCTTGTATTGCATCTCGCAGCATGCCCTTTTACTTGTGCCCATATAAGTTCTATTGCGTTGTACTGGCAGTGGTATGGAGGAATCCGAAGAACAGTATGGCCATATTCTGCTGCCATTTCATTGATTACATAGCGTTTTGCTCTCTTTTTGGTTTTTAATATTTTTATTAATTCAACTTTTAACATTGAGTCGTCCACATTTTCTCCATTGTCCCGAAGCCAATTAATTATTTCATGCTTTTTATTAGCCTGTGTTGGCATTTTGTCAATTTGACGGGAGTGGTAGGGCGCATTATCAATAAAAATTATTGATGGTTCTTCCAATGAAATGAGCATTTTTTTGAACCACTCTTCATACACATTTGCATTCATCTCTTCGTGGTAGTCATTTGATTTCTTCGATTTAAATGCCAACAGTGCGTCTTGTACAAATCCTTTTGCTGTACCTGCATGGCAAATGATTAGGCGCTCACCTTTTCCCATTGGTACTGAGGAAGTGGAATCAGCAGTATCATCAGTCCAGAAACGAGATAGTGTGTGGTTAGCGTTGAGCCATGTTTCATCCGTGAAAACAATATTTGCCCAATCTTGTATTTTCTTTGCCTCTCTTAAAAAATCACAACGTGCTATAGCTATATCTGTGCGTTCCATTAATAATTTTCTTTTATTTAACTTTTTATATGAAAAGCCAATTGTGTTCAAAACTTTGACCAAAGAAGATTTTTCACCATGAAATAGACCACTTCTTTTCAAAGAAACAATAAGTTTTCTCAAAGTTGGAATTTCTTTTCTCAAGTAGTAATCATATACATGACGACGAATAGCGTCAGCGTCAAAGTCATCAACAGCTGTCACCTTATGAGCCCGGCGCTTTCTTTTTGGTGTAGATGGTTTGTTTTGCTCCAAGCCGCTCCTGCCGTAGGCATCAGTAGTGATTTTAGTCACAGTTGATAGACTGATCCCCAACGCGGCTGCAACACGGTTTCGGACTTGCGTGATAGGTATAAGAGGTCCGCCATTTTGATTTTCTTGCTCAAAATACTCATGAAGTTTTAACACTAACTGTCTCGATTGTGCTTTCAACACACGTCCTTTCGGCATTTTCACGATCAATTAATATAAGTTTCACAAAAGTTTTTCCGAGGAATAAAGCTACTTAACTCAAGGTGTAACAGATGCGAGAGAACACTCAGCGAACGTAAATGCGTGTGACTATCACGGGCGTTTCGTTGAGAGTGACAGATCACGTCAAAATGGCGGCCGAGCGGAAGGTCTGTTGATGTTGCCAGTTGATGTATAATATATTTTTTATGATTATAATAAATACACACGGATTAACATTTATTTTCAAAAAACTAAGGCAATATTAAATCAAAATGTTGATTTCTATATCTGTTATTAGTTTACGTAGGTTATCATTAATCGAATTACTTAGGTACGTAATTCGATTAATGATAGTAGGTACTATAATCGGAATGGTATCGCATACGAGAATCTTTAGGACATCACTAAATATGTAAATCGTCAATCTGTCAAAAGATGGTTAATATAATGGACAGTGTATATGTATTATGCCCAATAATTATTGAGAATTAAAGTGCTATTGTGCTATACCTGTAAAATAGTTATTCCAGAAATATTATCTACTAGCTTTTACCCGCTTTTTAACTTAGTTTGCGTCGACTGTTGTCGCGTGATAGGTTGATAATAGACGGCGATTTTCAATGTCATCCTATACCTGTAGAATTAACAGGGTTTATATAGCCTGTTATTGTATAGCATGCTACCCCGGTGTATACGGAATAATTGTGAGAAATGTCATAGATTTTGGTTCAGCGGATTCGCCGTGAAAGAGTAACAAACATACATCCATACTCACAAATTTCGCATTTATAATATTAGTAGGATTTATTTTTGCTATAAATTTTGTTTCTCTAAATTCTGCAGCGGGGCACACTAATGTTCAAGTTTATTTAATTAGTTAATTAGTAAATCCATTTGATATACTTTGGTTTACTTATGGATTACAGAAATAAATTGAGAGGGTAATATAAAAGTGAGTCCTGCATACTCTTTTATTTTACTCAACAATCAAAATTCAACTAAGGCTTAATACCATAAAATAATTTATATTAAATGTGTTGTATAAAATTAAGGCTGTTTCTCCTCGTTTTTTCATATGTTGTAATTTATTGTTTCACGATGTTGTGCTTTGATATAGCCTAAAAATATGTGTCAATTTCTTATAGGAATAGTCGGCCATAAAGGTAATCGCAACACAAGTTCCATATACAATCTTGACAAGTTTTCTGAAGAACCACATTGAAACTTAAGTGCAAGCAAGTTATAATTAATGTCAATTAATTCGCACCATCTGAAGAATAAAGAAAAAGAAATAAAAAAGAATAATAAGTACATGTAACTTTGTTCTTCGAATGGGGCGAATTAAATCGTGTGAACAAAAGTTTTAGTGGTAAATTCATCGAAAAAAGATACAAAATAATATTAGTTATAGGTTGTACGAGAACTTAATACACCATGAAATACATAGCTAGTTCAATTTATAAATATATCGTTTCCTAATGTATGCCTGATCTTCAATATTTAATGAGTTAATCTTGTATGTACATAAATGTATATTTTCGGAATCTCGGAAACAGCTCCAACAATTTTCGTTTGTATGTTAGGGGGTTAGGGGAGAATAATCGATCTAGCTAGGTTTTATGTAAAAAAAAATGGTTTATCCCTGTTTTTGGGCATTTAAAAATATTAAAATTTATATTGAATTGAATTTTTGCCATTAACTGTCGTCAGCGTAGCTTATTTGGGGAACGGGCAGTTCGAGAAATGTAAGCTAGGATCGATAACAACTACATAATTATTTTTTTTTAAGTTTATTTTTTTATTTTTTTTAAAATTACCGAGCAAGGCTCGGTCCACCAGGTACTGTATATTAAACATAATTGTCGTATTCTAAAGGCGAATTATAATTTATTTTGCAATTTATCCAAAAACGCTAATATTCTACACGATTAATATGATTATAAATAAGTTTATCTTTTTGATTTTGCTCTATAAACAAATTTTTACCTCCTTAAACAACCTTCTAATTATTTATTAATTACACTTTTGTTTAAATAACAGTGAGAGTGGAAAGCTATTATTATTTACATACTGTTTTTATGTTGTATTTTCCGAGGTAAAAAAGGAAACTCACAAACCAGCTAGTATTTTTTAATTCAGTGTTCTATACATTACAAACGAGTCTATTAAATAAGACTAATAGACGAAACCTGGTAATAGAATAACTTCTGTAACATAGTAAGTAGCGGCCTGTTAGTATCCCACTGCTGAGAATAGGCCTCTTCTCTCCGTTTTTTAGAAAGAAGATTTGGAGCTAAGACCATTGCGGATTGGTAGGTTACACATATCTCCAGAATTCTCTAGAGTTTTCTTACGATGTTTTCCTTTACCGAAAAGCGTGTGATAAATTGCAATTATCAATTAGACACATAAGTTTTAACAGAAAAACTCGTTGGTGTCTGCCCGCGTTTGAACCCGTGACCTCCTCGAAAGAAAGAGTCGCACGGTGTTACCGCTGGGCTACCACAACTTTTAAATATAGTAGTCGGATCACAAATACATATTAGATATTTATTATTTACGCTGAGTGCGCGTCGACGGCCTTCGCTCGCTGAGAGTCAGGGGGCTCACTGCCACTTTCACTCGGCCACAGAATCTTACAACTACCAAGAAACACATGTGGAGGTGGCATCCAAACTACTTAGTACAATTTAACGTATTTTGATATCGTACTAGTATTATAAATATTGAAGTTGGTTTGTTTCTTACTTATTAACTTAAAAACGGGTGAAAGTTTTATCTTTAATATTTAAATGAGTTAATCTTTATACGAGTATATAAATATATTTTCTGAATCTCGGAAACGGGGGTTTGGGGGAGAAAAATCGATCTAGCTAGGTTTAATTTTAAAAAAATCACATTTTTTTCCTGTTTTCGGGAAAGTGCTAAAATTTACGTTGAATTTAAAAGACAATTTTCGCTGTCAAACGTAAACTCATGGTAGTTCATTTGGGGAACGTGTGGTGAAAATACCTAGGTTCGAGCCCCACCTATTCTCCATTTTTTTTCAATTTTAATTTTTTAGAATTTTTTAAATATTAAAAAAAAACTACCGACCAAAGCTCGGTCACCCAGGTACTAAGGATAACAAACGCATTTGGCAAATTAATGGACCTGAATGAACGCTTAATAAAATTTTACTGTTAGTCAATACTAAGAGTACCTACTATGTCCTCTCAGATGAAGTATCAGGCAGTGGCAATATACAGCAAGTTATTGTCATTGATTAAATTTTCAGTTATTAATGTTTATTTTTAACAAAGATATACGAAAATTAGATACATGTTCCGAACATCAATATGATGAAATTAATTTATATAAGACCTGATCCAAACTTTTTTTTATCAACACGATATATATTTTATCAGATTGCTACACTTTTTAAAACCATTCTTTGATGATCTTTATTTAAATACAAAACGCAATTCAAGTATTTTTTTATTAAATACGTACATTATTTATCATGTAGGTATTATCAACCATCATTTCCTCTAAATATCCATCACATAAACAATAATCATTAATCATCATTGTCCTGCCCTTATCCCACTCTAAGTGGGGTCATCATGTTATATATGATTGATTATATATTATTATTATGATGATGATATGATTTCACATGATTTTACGACCGACCGCCTGCCTGACGTCAACTTACCTTAGTCGCATTTTACGACAACACGGTGAGAAATGAAGGTAGTCTATTTTACTCAGCCGGGCACCATCTAAACAATAATCTTTAATATATTATTATAATAAAACCAAGTTTGGTTTTATTAAACAAACAGTGTAAATAATCTATTATAGAGTAAATTTAGGTAAACACACGACAGGAAAACTGGCAATAAATAATTATGTAATATTTACTAGAATGCTAATTATAAGCTATAACAAAAACATTCAGTATTTAATTCGTTGCGACATGGTCTCACTTTATAAGCGTATTTTATTGCAATATATTTTTTCTCATACAAGATTTATTCAATAATCAAGCACTTAATGTAATATAAGATTACAAATAACCCCAACCAGAATATTTATGTCTTCAAAATTTAATTTTATTAATATTCATAAACTTAGTCACAAGTAGCCGATGTTGAATACGTATTTTTTGGACATTACATTTTGAACATTGCTGGATGTGACTTACATCCACGCATCATTTTTATTTATATAACCTTCAACGGTATTATAAACTTTCTCTAAAAGCATCTTTTTAATACGTACTTTAAATTTGTGTAAAGGTAAAACCTGAACCGACTGAGGGATTGTATTGTAGAAAAGTACACCAAGACAATTTATTACTTTTGTCATTTTACCAAAGCTTAATTCGGTTTATCACATATTTTTTGTAAAGATTTTTATTTAATTTTGCTTGAAAATGGAACGTATTTCTGCACGAAAGGATACATGTTATAGTGTATTGTAATAAGTATAAACATATAGTAAGGGCGTAAAAATGATTATGCAACAATAAAGAATAAATAACAATAAATATATAATGTGCTACATTGTCATTTAAAAATATTTCTCTCACTAGGTCAATTTTCGTTACTATTGTTGTATGTTATTAATTAATTAGAATTTGTAAAAAAAAATTTCGAATTATTATTTTTTATTTACTTTATTGTAGGTACCTAATATATTTGTTACTTGCGATACGAGGCGACCTAGTGCGAGTATCAACAGACAGTATCTGTCATAAATTAAATGTATTAGTTTAATTATTTAAATTTAAACAGAATTAGTGGAATGGAATTAAATAAATTGTGAAAAACGAACATACAACAGACCCGGTTTCGCATGTTCACAATTCTATAGGTAGCAGAGGATATTATGATACAGAGTTCAAGGTTCCTACCTTTGAACTCTGTACCTTAAAATTCAAAGTTATTTATATATTTTTATAGTTATTAATATAGAGTAAAGAACCTAATGTTACAGGATGAAGTGCTTTAGATAACTAACGTATTTAAGTTGATAAGGATTAAGATTGTATCCGGCTAAATAGCTTAACAATTACCTCGTGACTATTTTATTGATTAAAATGGGTGTAATTAGCTGTATAACACGGACTTTGCTGTAGCTCTATAAAAGAAGAAAACCCTACTATATTTATTATTTATATTTTAGAGGTATTGGCCAGCTATTTTAATAAAAGCTTGACTTTTCAGAAATTTTCAACACATATCACATCAATTTTTAACCTATCAACACAAACGCCTTACTCCATTTTTACAAAAGATTGGAGCCAAAAGAGAGGAGGATATGTAAATATATCTTAGATCAAAAAATATTGTTTACGAAAATTTATCATAGAAGTGGAAAAAATTGTATTTTTTAGTTACGTACTGAACATATGTGTATCAAAAGTGTATTATACACTTTTGATACACATATGCAATTGATAATTTATTTTTCTTCAAAATTTAAAAAATATTATTAATATTATATTCCGATTTATTTAAAAATTACCATGATAATTTATTACGTAAGGTGCGGTCTGTGTTAACAAAATATTTTATATTAATGCGCAATACCTTACATTTGTACATAAGTTTATTAATATTAACAAGTCGGACGGGATTCTTTGAAATTATGATCAGTATGCGTTGAGATTTAACCAAGTGACATCCTAATTAATGCGTTCGATTAAAAACTTATACATAGACATATCATCGCTTGTCATTTAAGTAATACGGGCATACATAGATCGTGCGTGCGCGCATTTCAAAACCGGTATTGCGCAATATAAGGTCGACGCCAAGGACGCAAGTTCGTTGCCAGAAATAAATTACTGTTTATGTCTGTCTAGTGCATACTGGAACGCAGGTACTAAGCCTCCACACATTCCTGCACGATGCTCCGGTCAAAGAATTCAAGAATAAAATTATCATACAACTATATTATATCTTGGTGATGTTTATTTATTCATCATCATACTCCTGCCCTTATCCCACTCTAAGTATCGGCACAACATGTTCTAAACATGTCACAAGATTTGGCTACGTATTTTACGACTGGCTGCCTGCCTGACGTCAACTTACCTTAGTCGTGTTTTACGACACCTCGGTTAGAAAAATATATATATCCTGCTGCCCTTATCCCACTCTAAGTGGGGTCGGCACAAAATGTTGTAAACATGCAGTCACAAGATTTGGCTACGTATTTTACGACCGGCCGCCTGCCTAACGTCAACTTACCTTAGTCGTATTTTACGACATCTCGGTTGGAAAGGGGGTGGTATATTCTACTTAATCGGATACCAATCGTTGAGTCAACTTACCTTAGTCCCCTTTTAGGACACCTCGGTAAGAAATGAGCTTTGTCTACTCTACTCTACCGGATAACACACGCCGGGACGACTTACCTTAGCCGCCTTTTACGACACCTCGGTAAGAAATGAGGGTGGTCTATTCTAATCAGCCGGATACCACACGGCTAGGTGATGTTAATTTATTATTGGGTTTAAATTTCATATTTCATATAACAGATAAGAATTTATATAAAACGTAATTTACATAGAGTAATGAATTTTGTTTATTTTATTATGTGTATAATTCTATGGTAAGTGTCGAAGAACTTGTGTAATTAAACTTTTTTTAGTACCGGTTTAGAATTTCTATTTTCAGATTTTTTTTTTTTTTTTCGAAAAATGACTTCTTGCTGTTAGCCAGAGCGGCTTTTACAGCGTCACCGGGAGATTGGGGCGAGCGCAGAAGCATCGCCGGAGGTGGAGTGGAGCGAGCCTCGGGAGAGGCTCGTGACATCTTGGGAACGTCGCCTTAAGGGTGCCTCCTGTGAGGCCGAACCTCGGCTTAAGACGACGTGTCGTGGAGGACTATAAACGGACTTATGGAAAGTCTGAGTGTCATATCGGTCGGGCTATTTTCAGAATTTTAGTTACGCTTTATATACCGAGTATAAAGACTAGAACTGGCTACTGCTACTAAAAATAGAGGTGAGTTTTATTTACGCGAATTGAACAGACTGATTAGTCTGTTTGTTAAAATATTTTCATTTCCTTAATCATAAAAAATTATGTTTCAATCCTTATTTTATAAAGTACTCTTAATGCACAATAAACGCGACAAAGATTTGTAGATATACATAAAGATTTTTTGATTAAAGCTATTATGCTATTTAATGTTGTTTTTTAACTTCCTTACAGATAATCTCGCACTTATTTTAAGTAGGTATATGATTTATGAATCAAATAAAACTTTACACATCGAGATAAAAATATAGGTTTTATTTTAGATCACTCAACTGATATCAAGATCAGCCAAATCATCATCCTCCTGCCCTTATCCCACTCTAAGTAGGGTCGGCACAACATGTTATAAATATGTTGTCACATAAATTAGTTACGTATTAGTCAGTCGCCTAATTGATTTGGCGAGTTGATTTGGCTACGTATTTTACGACCGCCCGCTTGCCTGATGTCAACTTACCCTAGTCGCCTTTTATGACACCTTGGAAAGAAAGAGGGTTGGTCTATTCTACTTAGCCGGATACCACACGGTGGGTAAACTTACCTTAGTCGCCTTTTACGACAACTCAGTAAGAAATGAGGGTCGTACTATTCTATTCAGCCGGGCACCACACGGCGAAGAAGGTTTTATTTTAAATCAGTCATCTGATCTATTGACTGGCCCGTTGGCGCAGTGGGTAGTGACCTTAATGGGTAGTGGGTAGTGGCCTTCAGCTCCGCGGGTCGCGGGTTTGATTTCCGCCGGAGGCCAATATTTTCTATGAATGAATTTGTTGGTCTTCGAGCCTGGGTGTATATTAGTATTTAACTATGTATTTAAAAATTATATAAGTATATATTCACCAATTGTCTGTCTACCATAACACAAGTATTAAGTTACTTTGTGGACGGACGACCGTGTGTGTAAGTGTATTTATTTTTTTATTATTATTTATCTAAAATCTGACAGCAGCCAAAGTGAAGCCAAAAATGTATATAGGTCATTACAACATACTTCTATCAGTTAGCATAATTATGTTAACCCGCCCAGTGACGCTGTGAAACCCGTTAGGGCTAACAGCATGTTGGCAATTCGAAAAAAATTACTCGTTAAACTGTTACTTCACTTATCCGATTAGTCAGGGGTCAAGCGCAAACCTGATAATAAATAAAGTTTATTTATATCACTGGTCTGTGGTTAAGGATATAGAAATAGTCTTGAATGCGGTTGTCCAGTACTGTAAATACTACGCGGAACGTCAACCGAAGAATTTATTGTGTATTTATTTAAAAAGGTACTCTTTACTTTTATTATTATAAAATGCAAGTCTGTCGGTCTGTAATCAGCGGGAGCAATATTATTTAAATTTTTTTACAACTATAGCTAATATACCGAGCTATCATATAGAATTTAAAAATTTCCGTTTTTCCTTTACGAACAGGGAAAAGCAGAATAGTACAATACAAAACTAATGTGAATATTATTTTGCTATAATCCGCGATGAAAGAAAAGATATGTAATGCTAAATGTAGAGCGTACTATTCGTTCTCATACCTGATACATGCATAATTTGTAAAAACTCATGCACTACCCGACACCGATAACACAAAAAATACACAAGTACTGCACAAATTCACCGCCACAATCTCAACAATTGTTTCGCCCTGTAACCGAAGCATCGTCAGATAATGGTTGTTGAGATTGTTGTTTTGTATTATGAACCTCCGCAAAGTAACGCCTAATTCTATAAATTAATAGTACAATAATTTAGTATTATGCTTAGTATTATTAAAGTAGTATTCAAAAATGTTGTTTGTGACAATCGCTATAAATTGCAGGATAGCACCTACAAAATTCGTGAGTAATAGTGACCCATAATTCGGAAGAGCAAGCAAACGTAGGCATTGAAATAAGGATAAAAATGTAAACTAAATTAAGCCTAATTTTGAATTGGGTCACTTTAATACTAAGCGTGCGATATATTATTATAATATTACATATTCAGTGCTAGTAAGCACTAAATATAAAATATATGGCCTTATCATTACAATGTGTTTTCGTGTAAAGATCTTGTACATTATAGATAAAATAAAATTGAAACAATCAGGTACTTCGCTTCTGTAGAGGCTTCTGCTATCCTATACAGACCTTCCGTTTTAATTGTATATTGTTAATTTATAGTGAATATCTGGGTGACCGAGCTTCGCTCGGTAATTTTTTACAAAAAAAAACTTTAAAAGAAGAAAAAAAAACAATTATTTAGTTGGGATCGATCCTTAGCACTCACGTTTCTCGAGGCTGCCCGCTAACCGAATAAGCTACGTCGACTTGACAGTTAATGGCGAAAATTCAATTCAATATAAATGTTAGTGTTTTTTAATGCCCAAAAATAGGGATAAAACAATATTTTTTTTACATAAAACCTGCCTAGATCAATTTATATATACAAGTATATATGTATATATATATATGTATGTATATATATATATACAAGATTAACTCATTTAAATATTAAAGATAAAAGGAGTAGGTTAAGGGCAGGAGAATGATGAACTGTGTTGAATTTTACCATAGATTCTACTGTACAAACAAGTAATTGTGATTAAAATGTATTTAATCATAATTAAATTATATTCATACTTTATCATCATCCTCCTGCCTTTATCCCACTCTAAGTGGGGTCGGCACAACATGTTATAAACATGCTGTCATATGATTTAGCTGCGTTTTTACGACCGGCCGCCTGCCTGACGTCAACTTACCTTTGTCGTATTTTACGACACCTCGGTAAGAAAGAGGGTGGTCTATTCTACTAAACCGGATATCACACGGTGGGTCATTATATTTGAAATTTGTTTTGTACTTTAGATTTAAATATGGATTTATTTTTTACTAATTATATCCCGCGGTTTCACCCGGGTATTTTTATTTACACCTTATTACATTTTATAATGGATCCCTATTTTTTTGAAAATGTTATATAGCCTATGTTGCTCAGTAAAGATGCAAAGCTTTCCAATGGTGAGAGAATGTTTAAAATCGGTCCAGTAGTTTTTGTATGAAAACATTACAAACATACATAGAAATTTTTCCTTTTATAATATTAGTATAGATTCGAATTTATACATAGCTTGAGCTTACATATAACAAAATTATATTAAATTTCATTTAATTTATTAAAATCCTTAAGCTTATGAGAAAGATATGCTTCGCGGCGGCGAATCGCTCCGTCTCACATCCAAGTGCGGAGACCTGGCAGCAGGTTAAATATGTCACCACCGTTATACGAGCACGGCGCGTGATGACAAGTCGCATTACATACCACAATCATAACACCACTATTTTTATTTCTTATCGTCTACGATCAGGTTGTAATCACTAGCAAAAGACCAAAAGTGAAAGAGGTGTTAAGTAAATTAGATTAGGTGTTAGCTAAATTTAATCAAATCAAATTAAAATAATCTTTATTCAAATAAGCTCCTTTAAGCACTTTTGAATCACCAAGAATCAATATGATTAATAAAGCTACTACTGGTTCGGAATGTTGCTCTTGGTTAGGAGAACCAGAAAATTTTCAATCAATCTTTCAAACATTTTTAATTTTACATTATTAAACTGCAGTCCTGAAGCTGAAAGAATGTTCAAATCCATGCTTTTTTATCGTCCAAATAATGATTAATTTTGTAATATGCTTTACTTATAAGTACATCTCTTATACTTAACTTAACCTTTTTTTGTAATTTTATTGTAGAAGCGAATACCGAGACCATGGAAGAGTTGCTAACTCCACTGAGTCGCGACACCGGTATCACTAGCTTTTTGTGACCTCTCGTATGTCTATGATATACATCGAATTTCGTCTTATACATATGGATATAAATGATAGTATTTATTAAGGTCTTTTAAGTGGGTAACTAAGTGCAACATTACCCTACTACCTTTTAATTAAAATCTGATTTTTGCGACGTAAGTACATCTTGTTTTAGTAAGTAGCGGCTTGTTACTATCCCACTGCTGAGAATAGGCCTCTTCTCTCCGATTTTCGACAGAAGGATTGGAGCTAAGACCTACCACGCTGCTCCAATGCGGATTGGTAAGTTACACATATCTCCAAAATTCTCTAGAGATATGCAGGTTTCCTCACGATGTTTTCCTTCACCGAAAAGTGTGTGATAAATTGCAATTATCAATTAGACACATAAGTTTTAACGAAAAAACACATTGGTGTCTGCCCGGGTTCGAACCCATGACATCTTGTTTTAATTATGAATAAATAAACACAGAAATATATTTAGGGGTGGGAACATAAAGTAATGCCGTTGAATTATGGTGTTTCTATACCTACTAAAAGATGTTTTGTTACTACTGCTTTAAGCGAATACTTGTGTTGTTTTTATCATTGTCGGCACATGGTTTGTAGGATAAAATTAATATCCAATTCGAAAAAAAAAATATTTAAGATATTTTACATACAGTTGAAAATTCTACTGTTATGCTATCAGAATTAGGAATCATCATCATCTTCCTGCTCTTATCCCACTCTAAGTGGGGTCGGCACAACACGTTATAAACCTGCTGTCACATGATTTGGCTGCGTTTTTACGACCGGCCGCCTGCCTGACATCAACTTACCTCAGTCGCCTTTTACGACACCTCGGTAAGAAATGAGGTTGGTCTATTCTACTCAGCCGGGTATCACTCATCTCGGTAAGAAATGAGGGCGGTACTATTCTATTCAGAATACCACACGGCGTATTAAGTTAACTTTAAAAACAGTGATGAGTTAGGAATGTGAAATGTAAATAAAGTATCGTGTGTAATTAGTGTGATACCACTCAGAAAAATAGAAATAATTCATACCACCAACACCCAGGTGCTTGGCTCTTGCATCATACCACTAGTTACTAGTATCAACGACAAATTGTGCGCTGGGTTAAGTGTATAACTTTGGCGATTCACAGCAGCGAAATTTATCGGAATTTTCCGCTAGTGGGTCTAACAAATTACCTGATGTGATGACGCCCTTATGGTGAAAGTAGATTGTTATTGAGGTGCGTACGGGACAAAACACGTGGCGTGCGAGAGTGGCACGTGACCACGAAATTTTAGTTGAGTATTATTTTGACACTCGATTTGTTATTTGAGACTTGTTGTACACAAGTTGTTATTTGAGTAGAAAAATCCGTTTAGTAGATTTAGAGAAAATTGATCACATACAGACAGCTTTTGAGAATTTTTTTATAATAAGTATAGAGATCTATACTTATTATAAAGGCATCTATATTAGAAGCTAAATCTCGAGTGGACTGTTTTCTTATCCATGCATGCAGGATTCGATAGTCATTTATTTATTTGTTTATTTATTTATTTATTATGACAAGTCAAAAGCATTTTACGCATACTTATTAATACACTTTTTCATAAAGCAAGTTCTAGGTAAAACACTTTTAAGGTGATTACAGCATTATCGTAAGAAGTTAGGTTTAAAATTATTTATATTACTAAAAGGAGACAAATTAACTTATACTTACAGGAAATTTTTATGAAAACTATTACTTAAACTTAACAACTTAAAGCAGGCGAGCAAGTATAATTTTATATTTGAATAGAGTGAGTGGAAGATGTCTATATTATGGGAATTAAGTGTGTTATAAGTGTTCATTGGCGTGACGCGCACTACAAACCTCTATCACCGCCTTTGCCATTTTGTCGTAGAGTCTATCTCCTGATGCTTTGTTGCGGAGCAAATCGATTGTTGAGGTCGTGATAGTGAATGTCTGTGTAGTGCTTGTGTATTTCTGGTGACGGTTTTACTACATTTAGCATTAGCATTTTTTCTATTTACTTTATCTAGGATTATAGAAAAATAATTGTATTATTCCTTTTGATGAATATAATTTGATGATGATGAGTGACAAGAACTGGTACTGAGATCGTTTAGCACCTCGTAAACAAGTGTATAGACAATTAAAATAACTGACGGATATTTCTGGCTACTTGAGTGTAGTAGCGGCCTGTTACTATCCCACTGCTGAGAATAGGCCTCTTCTCTCCGTTTTTGGAGAGAAGGTTTGGAGCTTAGACCTACCACGCTGCTCCAATGCTCCAACACATATCTCCAGAATCTCTAGACATATGCAGGTTTCCTCACGATGTTTTCCTTCACCGAAAGTATACGATAAATTGCAATTATCAATTAGTTTTAACAGAAAAACTCATTGATGTCTTCCCGGGTTTGAGCCCGTGACCTCCTCGAAAGAGTCGTACGGTGTTACCGCTGGGCTACACAGCTTACTTGAGTATGCGCAAACTTAATTACTTAATAATTATTGTAATGTGTGATAATCTCACAGACACCGTGTGGTATCCGGCTGAATAGAATAGTACCACCCTCATTTCTTACCGAGGTGTCGTAAAAGGTGACTAATGTAGGACGTCCCGCCGTGTGGTATCCGGTTTAGTAGAATAGATCACTCTCTCTCTTACCGAGGTGTCGTTAAATTCGACTTAGGTAAGTTAATGTTAGTCAGGCGGCCGGTCGTAAAAACGCAGCCAAATCATGTAACAACATGTTTATAAGATGTTGTGCCGTCTCCACTTAGAGTGGGAAAAGGGCAGGAAGATGATGATGTGTGATAATCTCACAGGTCAAATATAATAACGCTTAGTCAATTATAATAACTAAGTTAAAAATGTCCGAATCCATACAATAAAAATAAGAGGAAAAAGTTTGCTGTAAATAATGTTGCGCAACAATCAGATATAGTAACATCGTTATATAGTGATTTGATAGCTTAAAGAATATATATAACAAGTACAATCTTAAATTTATGAACAAAAATGTATGCAATAACAAATATCTACTTATCATAAGTAGATATTTGTTAAAAGTGATGATATATTTTTAGCTATAAAATGTTAATCGCGCACTACATAAGGAACAAGGTAATAGAAGGGCTATTTATAGAACTACAACTTTCTTTACAAAGTTGTGAAATTATAGCGTGATCATGGATGTTCTTGGCTTTATTAAAATAAAAACATTCATGATTTGTTGAAGTTATTGTGTAAAAAAATGAACTGCATTTAGAAAACGATGTCTATAGTTATTATAGAACAAAGTCTCCAAAACCTGTCTGTCTGTATGTGATCGATTTTCTCAACATCTACTGAACGGATTTTTGTAGGGTTTTTACAAAAATGTGCAATTCTTCCGGAAGGTTTAGGTTAATAGTAATAAGTTACATAACAGTTTTACGTAAATAATGTTGAACAGGTCGCGTGTAGCGATGTGAAAAATAATCGATTTTCAAAATAAAAGATTATTTTTTCAAAATAATCGATTTTTAATCATCGATTATATTTTCATCAAAAATTGTTTTTTAATAGTTGATTATATAAGGTATTCCTTTTTCTTTTTTACTCTTCTTGTTTCCTAAGATTACATTTATTTATTAATCGATTTTTTCTACTCCAAGACGTATCCCTAGTCGCGTGGTTGTAAAGACTCGGCTGCTGAGTGATTAAGGTGCGTGCGCGTAAACAAGCAGAGATACACTATAGTTGTACTAGAAAGTAGGGATGTAAAAAAAATAATCGATTTTTAATAATCGATTACTTTTATCATGCTCTTTTCTTTTTACTCTTTTTTTTTGTTTTTTAATGTAATATATACATTGTTAGATGAAACCAATGTAGCTAAACTATACATTTTAATAGAATTTCACAAACAGTGCATTTGTTATTATTTATTGGTAGTTGTCCACTTCAATTAGCTTTTATTCTGATTAATTATTAATATTAAAAGAGGCAAATTTTTAAATAGTCATAAAAAAATCGATTATTATTAATCAATTATTTTGATACGAAATAATCGATTTTATAAAAAATTATAAAACCGATTATTCTGAAAGGGGAAAAAATCGTTTATTTCTACTCCAAGCCACATCCCTAGTATAGAGTTGTGTTTTTACAAAAAAGTTTGCGATAGCATGTATCTCTCTCTTATGGTTACCTCACAATAACTTTTGTATCTTTCGTGTCACACTGATTACCACGCAAAGCCACAAGCACAGCTAGTATTATATAAAAATGATAAACTAATACAAGGAAAAACCAGTTTAATATGTGCATACTTGGAATATTTTGAGAAGAGGCCTGAGTTCGATGGCCGCGAGCCGCCTTCCTGCCTCACGCTACATATTATATGCGAGTGACACCTAATTATGCATTACATGCGTTACCTTATTAACCAATCAGTATCACTATCAGATATCGACACTTTTTCTCAGAGTTTTTAATAGATTTCATCAAATCAACACCTTTCACTTGCATATTATCATATCGGTGCATAATACGTTATTTAAGTCGCATTCCTACTTGATGTACAGTTTTGACAATATTTATACGCAAATGACTTACACACGCCTGCTTGATTTTGTTATGAGAGTGACATTGTAAAATAATGCCCGACGGTCATACGCCCGACTTATTTAAATTATTATTATTTAAAAAAAATTATATTTGTTTCTTTTTAAATCAAACAATACAAATACGGAAAAACATGCAATTTAATATACCTAATATTTTATTTTTCCCAATTTTAGTATCAGTAACTATTTTATTTAATCATCATTCTCCTGCTCTTATCCCACTCTAAGTAGGGTCGGCACAACATGTTATAAACATGTTCAAATCACGTGACAACATGTTATAAACATGTTGTCACATGATTTGGCTTAGTATTTTACGACCTGCCGCCTGCCTGACGTCAACTTACCTTAGTCGCCTTTTGCCACACCTCGGTAAGAAAGAGGGTGGTCTATTCTACTCAGTCGGATACTACAGGGCGAGTCAACTTACCTCAGTCGCCTTTTACGATACCTCAGTAAGAAATGAGGGTGGTCTATTCTACATATCTCCATACCGCACGACGGGTCAACTTACATTAGTCGCCTTTTACGACACCTCGGTAAGAAATGAGGGTGCTCTATTCTACTCAGCCGCATACCGCACGACGGGTCAACTTACATTAGTCGCCTTTTACGACACCTCGGTAAGAAATGAGGGTGGTCTATTCCACTCACCACACGGCATAGCTATTTTATTGAATAATTTATAGAATTAGGCGTTACTTTGCGGAGATCCATAATACAAAAGTAATAATAAAATTATTTTGCTATAATCCGCGATGAAGTAAAATAGAAAATATATATAATGCTAAATGTAGAGTGGACAATCGGTTATCATACCTGATACATGCAGGAGTCGTAAAAACACATGCACAAACCTCCACCACCGCCACCATGATACACAAGCACTATATACGTTCACTATCACAAACTCAACAATCGTTTCGCCCCGCAACCGAAGCATCATCAGGAGATAGACTCCACGACCAAAATCGCAATCGCATCTTTGCAATATGTGTAATAGTGCTTGTGTATCATGGTGGCGGTGGTGGAGGTTTGTGCATGTGTTTTTTACGACTCCTGCATGTATCAGGTATGATAACCGATTGTCCACTCTACATTTAGCATTATATATATTTTATATTTTACTTCATCGCGGAGTATAGCAAAATAATTTTATTATTACTTTTCTATTTTATTGAATAAACCGTAAATATTGAATCATGTTATGCCAACCCCACTTAAAGTGGGATAAGGGCAGGAGTATAATGACTACTACTACATTACGAGTATAATGACTAACATTATAAGTGCGAAAGTCTGTCTTTTTATTAGTCTGTTTTGCTTTCATAGCTCACCCACACCAGAAAATTTTTTTTTAAGTTATAATAACATAGGATAATTTCTGTTTTTTCTCCGCGAACAGTAGATAGTAAAAATACATTGCTTCATTGGGGGTATTTTAACATTTAAGTGAACGTGAAGGAAGTCGTGGTTGTAGCTTATACAAAATAAATATAACCTATGCATTGAATGTACATAATAAACATAAATAAAATGGATAATGACTTTGGTAGTGCTAAAGTTGAAAAAGAAATCGTAAATTAATACTCCTCGTAAATGAGACGCAGCACAGTTTTTGGTTTTATTATAAGCTTATTTATTTTAATTTGTGCAACTTTGTTGACAGAGGTATGCCAAGCTACGAAGGTCTGAGCTCAAACTTACCTACTTCGATTCATTCGTAGCTTTTTGTCTCAGAGAATGCGAGTCGTCAGACTTTGGTCTGGTCCGTAAGACCAACAGTGCGGGGGGCCCGTGTCTTGCCCTTTTGTTTTTATACCCGTGCAAGAATGCAAAACAATTATGATTCCCTCGGGGATAAGTCGCCGCACTCCTTGGGAATCAAGTCCATAATCGCAAACAATTTCCATTCTTCTGCTATCTTATTCATGTTGCGGTTTCATGAAATGTAAACTTAATTGGATTAGACTGTATTACTGTAGTTGTCAATGAAATCTTAACTCGGTTAATGTACAACGTTAATGGATAAATAGAATAGCCGCAGAGGGCGAGAAACACAGGCGGTCGGGTACTCAGAGGCACCGACTCTGGCCAATCCATTTACGTTAATTACGTCAAGATGGGGATAAATCGGCGTCCAGCCGTCCACCGCCGAGTTACGAGCGAGCCGACTATAAAATAAATTATACCCACTTCGTTCGCTTCCACTCAGTTTTTTGTTGGCGTCCACGTCAGAAAAAAACAAAGGCAATACTTCGAGAGGACGAAATACGAGGCAAAGACAAAGCTTAAATTTATCTACTGATAATATAGACGTAGGGCGGCGGGCGCGGCAGACGCAGAGTTGCCGGGTGGCCGGCCAAATTATACAGGCGGGCATTCCTGCGTCCAAGCAAAAACATGATATATCGCTGCCTTGTGACGAAATATTTGAAATTTGGAGACCTGCCACACTCTAAATGGAATTCACTTTATATTTATCTCCAACATTCTTTGACGACGACTTCATAAGCATTTGCGTGAATTTTTACTAAGTATTTAGATTTTGCCGATTAATTTTGGTGATCAAAAATGTTTGTATTGTATGTAATTTAATATCTTGAATGCTTTAGAACTAAACTTACAGTAGTCTGAGAAATATTTCTTGAGCAAACTGAAAAATAGTTCTTGCGTTTTTTGTGATTTCCGCCCTTATGAGGAAGTCTATTACTTTCTTTCTTTACTCTGGAATTGCACTAATTTCACAAAGTTGATGTTTTATCGGATTTTACCTATATACAAGCCGGTTTAACTTTGCCAGTTGAGCTGTAGACCAAGTCAAGTTGGCGATATACTCGTATGACTTATATCAATAAAACATCCTTGACAACAACGAACATGGTCTGTTCAATTACCCTCGAAATAACGAATCTAATACTAAACTCTGATAATGATAGGCAAAGTTATTAGGTACAAACTAAACTTTCTACTTTTTCATAACTATACTCTATACTAATATATAAAGCTGGAGCGTTTGTTTGATTGTTTGAACGCGCTAATCTCAGGAACTACTGGGCTGATTTGAAAAATTATATCGGTGTAAGATAGTCCATTTATTCAGGAAGACTATAGGCTATATAACATCACGCTAAGATAAATAGGAGAGGAGCAGCTATAAAAAATATTGCGAAAACGGTTAAAGCTTTCCTTTCGTGCGCTAAGTAAACGTTGAAAGTTATTCAAAAATCTCTTTTAACTCACGATATCTATTATACTTTAATGATTTAAATTTGAATTAGGGTAAAAAATTATGACACTGATTTCCATGCGGGCGTAGCAATTCAAATTTTTTGAATTACTATATAATAATAATTCATATATAATAATTCACAATATTTGTAATAACGAGAACCATGAACTTAAAATACGATAAGATATAGTAAAAGCTTTCATCCTCCTGCCCTTATCCCACTCTGAGTGGGGTCGGCACAACATGTTACAAACATGTTGTCATATGATTTTGTTGCCTGACGTCAACTTACCTTAGTCGTATTTTACGACTATAGTAAAAAGCTTTATCAATTAAATTTATACTTCCTATGCTCTTATGCTTAAGCTAATGTCTAAAACTATTAGATTGGTAAAAACATAAAATTTACTTCTTTTAGTTCTATAATTACTAATATCTGGGTGACCGAGCTTCGCTCGGGAATTTTTTTCATAAAAAAAAATTAAAAACTTAAAAAAAAAGAAAAAACAATTATTTAGTTGGGGATCGATCCTTGGCATTCACATTTCTCGAGGCTGCACGTTATCCGAAAAGGCTACGCCGACTTGACAGTTAATGGCGAAAATTCAATTCAATATAAATGTTAGTGTTTTTTAATGCCCAAAAACAGGGATAAAACAATATTTTTTTTACATAAAACCTAGCTAGATCAATTTTTCTCCCCCAAAACCTCCTACATGCTGAATTTCAGGAAAATCGTTGGAGCCGTTTCCGAGATTCGGAAAATATATATATATATACAAGATTAACTCATTTAAATATAAAAGATATACATATAAGACATTGATACGCCCTTCCATAAGATAATCTAAAAGTTTTAGTTTTATCAAATTAGTGTACTTAATTTATTTATAGTTTCTATTTTGGCTACGATTATAAGGCTATTGGCTATTCCCGTGTCTTATGGGAAAGACCCATTCATAACTCTATAGACGCCGGATGTTATGTCTAGTTCCCTCATATCAATCAATTCTTACAACCTACTATTGATTATTATTGACATAATAAATTTCATTCAAATATCAGGTAACGAACAAAACTATTTTTAGACAATTTACCACGACTTTGCCTTTTATTAATTGTTAACGTAAATATAAACTTTATTTTACTTTAACTTTTATTAATTGTTAACGTAAATATAAAGGCCTAAATTAGTAAAATGTAATGCTAATGCTAATATATATCGAACGTGTACATATGTAAAATTATATCATACTATGTCCTTCAGTATAATATGTAAATATGATAATAATACACCTATACTGCTAACAAAATTAGAAATTTCTGAATAGTTGGTATACTGCAGAGAACTCAATAGGTTCAAGTAATTAGCAATACCATAGTTCTGTGTAGAATAGCTAAAGAAGTAGAGAGCCATCATATCACAAGCACGACCAAACAGCCTTTACTAATACATTTCAGTACTTTAATCCTAACTTGAGAAACACTAATATAGGTACCTAAAGAAATTCTACGAAATATATATTTTTAGTATGAGTATTTCTACACTACATTTTAGTTCTACTTGAAGCAAAGTGGATACAAAATTAATTATTTATTCAACCAAGTAAAATAACTCAAATTAAAAAAGAGTAACTTCTTACTTTACTTACTACTAACTTCTTACTATTCTTCAACATATAAAAAATCATTATATTAGGCATGGTAAAAAAATAATAATACGTTAATAATATTGAAATCTTTTATTACATCATTATCCTCTCAATAAAATAATAATTACACGAGTGTATATACAAATATATTATGTACAATTTTCGAGGCCACTACTATATGTACACTGGGTCCACGATATATCACTAGGTCCGCGCGAACCGTCGCGCCTTCGTCATCGACACCCGCAACCCACTACCATCATCTCCTGATAGTTTTTAAGCACCACATTGTTCACGTCGTCCATATATAACATAGATATAGACGAAAGTTGGGTAGGTACACAACACGCTTTGGGAACCGTCGCGGGATTCACTGAGTTGACAAGAGTCTGTACGATGGCATGATTCGTGCCATTCAAATGATCGGGGAGCGGAAACGGGCAGTCCCCCTGGCAGTAGTACGCGTCGTAGCCGTGAGGGGCTACAATCCAGTCGCTCCAGCCTACGTCGGCGAAGTCAACAAAAAGAGGCCGCCGTTGGCAAATCTCTCGCGCCTCCTTGCGCCTGTGATGCGCACGATGGCCTCTTCGAGGCTGAGCGCGTTTGTTTCGCGTCAGACGCGTTTCGCCGCGTTCTCGAGCAGCTCGCGCTCGCTCGTCCTCCGTATAGAGCATGAGCAACGGTTGCACCGATCGCCATTGATCGTCTTCATCTGTGGCACGTCTACGCACACGCACGTGCGGAAATTTTGCGTCCTTGCTCGCGTTCGAGATACCCTCATCTAAAACACGCACTAAAAGTCCATGATTTTGTTTAGGCTCCTCGAGCCATCGCCGCGCCGCTCCGATAGCGTCCGCAGAAACAGTACCTTCTTCTGTTTTGAGTTGTACCGAATCCAGAAGCCTTAAAATAGGCTCGGTACGACCTCGCCGTCCTGGCCTAACGATATCGTACAACAGCAACCTCTGCCTTCCCGTAGTGCCAACGGCCCTCTGGAAGGTCAGGTCGGCACCTCTCGCGACTTCGTCGGATGGCACGCCGCTTATATTGAAGAAAAGGCGGAAGCGGTGCTCGCCGGGGAATCGGTCGTCAAGATCGGTGGGCGTGTGGTAGAACGACCGCGCCGTGTTGGCGGCTGCGGCGGGGAACGACGAGCGCTCGTCGTAGAGCAGGCGCATGGCGCGGGGCACGGGCGGCGGAGGGCGATGGCGCGGCGGCGGCCGGCGCGGCAGTCCCAACAGCGCCAGCAGCTGCTTCTCGGCGGCGGCGCGCGTCGCCTCGTCAAGCCCCGCGGCCGCGCACAGCGCCACCAACGCGCACACCACCGCGCACGCGCACGCCCCACGCATAATTCTCCTCGACCCACCTGAAACCAAGAGAACAACATACATTTAATAACTCAGCAAACTTAAGATCATATATTACAATAAATAAGGGTAATTGATCAACATTTCATCATTCAAATATTACCTAGCATGATACTGATGCGAAAGAAGAGATTGGTGAAAAAACCTTTATCGTCCAGGGAATTAAAAAGCAGCATTTACTTATAAAAAATATTTTTAAATTAGAAAAACTCTCTTAATCTTAATTCTTCCTTACATAAAACATCAATAAAATAGAAAAGTTGAAACTATCCCAAATTATTTATTTCTGTCAGTTAAATTTTTCAATTTTTAAAACAGAATCTATAGATAATTCAAATGAATTTAAGGAATTTATTACTATACTTATTACCAGTTATTTAACAAAGGTCAACATTGTGCACAACCGGCAGTCGTTTTATCTCGCTTCTCACTATTCCTAATAAATGCAACGTCACACTGTGATGTCCGTACAACTACCTATTAGCAAGAGTGCATTGTAAATAAGCGTGCTAAATCACCGTAACGGGTATTTACATGTATTAGTGAATTGAGTTATTTTATATATCTCTGCCGATTATTATATGGCGTGTAATCTGTCCATATATCGGCAATAAATAGTAATAGAGTTATTAAGTTCTTCACATATGATCTCTATATATGGAATTTACTCCTATAAAATTTCAATGACAACTTTAGATAATAATTTTCTTTATATATCGTAATGTTTGGTCACTATGCTATCTGAAATAATGATGTAAAAATAATGCACTAACCTACCATACTTTTTATAATTATCGTCGATTTTAAGATAAAAAGCGTTGTTTTTAAAAGAAAACTTTAAGTAAAGTTTTCGTAACGGAAAATCCAATAATGTTGTAATAGTAATAATGCACCTACCATACTTTTTATAATTATCGTCGATTTTAAGATAAAAAGCGTTATTTTTAAAAGAAAACTTTACCTAAGTAAAGTTTTCGTAACGGAAAATCCAATCCTGAACCATTCGCTTATTAAGGCGGTTATTAACTGTATTACGAGATAAAGAATAAACCATTGCAATGTCAAATGATAAAAATACGGGGAAGACAATGAGATGCGTTACATTATTCATTAGTATTTGTTAGTTGCGCGCACAACATCTGGGGCGATCCTTATAAGGCTGTTTAACGACACTATGACATAATAACGCCATATATGTTCATAAAATATAAAAAATCAACTTCCTTATGTTTGTATACGCAAAACTCAAAAAAATATTTATAAATTAAAGTTGTGCAAATAATTTCAATAAACCACGCTATGAAATAAAAACAGATTTTTAAACTTTACATACAAACAATTTTGCCTATATAAATACTTAAAAATATGCTATAAAAGGACATAATTTTAAATATTTTGCTACATTATAATATAATGAATTTAAATGTAATACACTCAATGCTATATAATATATACTATATAAACTATTTACTACTGAACTAAACTATAACTTAAGTACATCTTATGTTGTTTTGTTTGTATTTTTCATTCCAAACTTCTAATGTAAATGGGAAATTCGAAAAGTTTATAATTTATATCAGGTTAGCCATAGCGAAGTTTAGCTAGGACCTGTATATAGTAGTAAAGTAAAGCAATGGCTAGCTACAATCACCCTGCTAGGCGTAGGCCTCCTCTCTAAGTAATCTTTTAGAGACATGCATGGTTTCTCACGATGTTTTCTACGCGGGCGGAGCCACTGGCGATTGCTAGTATTATATATGTATACCAGTAAGATGGCATAAGCGTCTGGTGAAGTAGGATTAGTAAACGTTGAAAAGACGAATGAGAATCGTTGAAGTAGTAGTAGTATTGTAGAAGAGAAAAATGAGAAGAGAAGAAGAAGGAAATTCTTTGTATTCAAAGTAGAACGGACGTTAGAGCTTTGCATACATAGAGTTTTTATAATAGAGTAGGGGAAACAGCCTGTGTGTCCATCGACATGAGAAAACAAAGGAGTCTTATTATATGTCTCTCTTTTTACGTGTGATTAGACAAAGATGAGTATATGAGTTTGATTTTCCGTGTCATTATTTGTTGCGTCACTCTCACTTACAGGCCTGCCTGTAACTTTAGTATAATAACAATATGTTTGCATGTATCTATATTATCTATATTGCTACATAAAATATGGTAACCCAGCGGTAACACCGTGTGACTCTTTCGATGAAGTCACGGTTTCAAACCCGGGCAGGCACCAATGAGTTTTTCTGATAAAACTTATGTGTCTAATTGATAATTGAAATTTATCACACGCTTTTCGGCGAAGGAAAACATCGTGAGGAAACCTGCATATCTCTAGAGAATTCTGGAGATATGTGTAAACGACCAATCCGCATTGGAGCAGCGTGGTAGGTCTTAGCTCCAAAAACTTCTTTCCAGATACGGAGAGAAGAGAGGCCTATTCTCTGCAGTGGGATAGTAACAGGCCGCTGCTTACTTATATAAAATATTCAAATGATCTCATATAACAGCGGGGTCCTGCGATGTTGTGCAAACTGCTAAGAGACCCTTTATTGCTAAGTGGGTCCATAAATCACATCCGATTATAAGCTCGTTGCTTTTACTTTTTGTGTAATTTTGTCACTTTATCATTTATGTATTATAAGATGTATGACTTGGTAACCCAGACTGTCCCAGTATTATCAACCCTTCGTGCTTAGTAGACCTATCACTTAGGTATTATGTCTATCTTAAATAATTAAAATAAAAGTACAGAGTATGTATATACATACTATATATTTGTATTTAAATTATTTGTGTGTTCTATTATTATATGAGGAGGAACAATCCTTCTGATATTTCATATTGTTACAGGCACACGTAACACACACATAGGCATATTCTTACACATCTCTTACAACTCTACAATTTCAAGTATTTCGTACAAAACATTAATTGCTATATTATGCTATTTATCACATTGTAGAATATACCCAGTTAACTATCGGTTCGCAAAGTTACACACAATGTTTAATGACTCATATAGGGCGCTACAATTTTTTGTGAGACATAACCTGATATTTAAAAATTCATTTATTCTTTAACAAAATTCTATATATATTGGTTTCCTTCCTTATAGGAATTATATTCTATATATAGGAACCTTCTATATATAGGTTTGATTTTCGTCGAGTGCTTTCTCAAAATTTAGAACTTTAGTACCTTACCGGCGATGTATATTAATTAAGCTACTATCAATTTTTAACTAAAATAAGATGTTAGAGATGTTTTAAATTTACGGCACACCTGTAGTTAGATACAATAGTTCTTAGTTTTAGACTCTTTTGGTTATAGTCTCTTAAACTGTACAGAATTTCATCAATTTATTTCATAAAGTATTTTATAATCATTCAATTCATCATTCAATTTTTTTTTATTACATACATAAATATACTATTTAAGCGTTTAGCGTTCATCACATGCTTATTAGATTTCCCAATAGCCATAATCGGTCACAGAACATTTGCATATTGCATTAACATATAGTGAGCTTATAAGCGATAAATTAAAGCTACATAAGTAGTAGTACGAAATTTTTGTACTTCAGTAATAACGGTTAATATCGTTTACAACATATCAGTAGAAGATTGAACATTATATAATGTTTATAAATCTAGCGGCCTATAGTTATAAAACACTTTCATATAATAAACCATTTTCTTTGTTGATGCAATGATAGAAAGACAATGAATATTATAAAGAAATAGAGATTGAGATTTGACTAAAGTTTTATGTAAACATTTTAAGTTCAATTAACAAAATTTAATTGATATTCAATAAGAAATGATGAGCATGATTTTCTTACAAGATTTATAGGTTCAATGGGTAGGAATCTTAGTAAAAGATTAATCACTATCTGCTGAGCTATTAGTCTGAAACCCTTAAGTATGTAATTATGTCTTTAATCAATATAAAATCTCAATTTACTAGTGCTGACTGATATTTTATTAATGATGATGCTGAATTCTAGTTATGTGTAATTAAAACTTTAAGGGCCTGTATTACAAGTTATTGAGAAAGTGTCGGATATTTAATCGACAAATAAACTAAGTAGTAGATAAATGTCTCTCAAAAAAGACTCTATAAAGTGAAAAATTAAAAAAAAAATCGCGACCATTTTGAAATAGGTATTTGCTATCTAGCAGATAAACAAAATAACAGCTACATGATTTACCTGTTAACTTATTAGGGACTTTAAGTGCTGAATAAGCCCATCAGAAATCTGGGAAACGCAAAATTCCGAGACATGTGTCAGATTCCGAATAAGCTAGCTAACAGTTTATTGGTAACTTGTGAAACAGGCCCTACTTTTTTGTGAAGATAAACGAATAGGTCTCATTAATAAAATTTATCTAAGGCTATACGTTAAGTAAAAAAAAAGTAATGATATTTGCTGAGCATATATTTAGAGAATTTTCCGAATATTTTCAACCTGAGGAGTCGTCTTGACTCCATTGACATTACTTTATAAAATTGGGCGTTATTTTGTGGAGGTCCGTGTATAAAAATAATATTTTAATTACTTTTCCATTAATATTAGCCTCTATTGAGGAAAGTCAAGACACCATGAGTGGAGTTTTTTAACTTTTCATCAAATGAGATATTTCTCAAATGAGAAATTAGCGATAATTGTAATAAGACTTTTAAAATTCATACCAATATTATAAGATGCGAAAGTTTCAGTCTGTCCGTCAGTCTGTTGGCTTATCCGCTAGACCAATATTGATGATTTGATAAAATTGTAGCTTGTATAGTGGGTTTGGATAGGAATAAAATTCTTTATAATAAATTGACCTAAATAGTTAATTTATTTATCCATTATTTTTACGATGGAATCAATTGATGGTAGCGATAGTGTGCGGATAGTGCGGTGTTTTAGCAGACCTAAGATTACATTTATAAATTCTACTAATAATAAAACCTTATTTAATAACAAATATAAAGTAATATGTATCTTTATAATAACTAAAATAGTGTGATTTCCTATCGATTAGAGCAGGTGGAATTTTATCCGGTGGAAATTTCTTTAACGTGTATACTTGTTACTCAAAACTTTAAATTATATAACGTTTATCTATGGGTAACGAGCAGATGGCATTGATCCCATTTCATAATTTATAACGTGATGCTTGTCGAAAAGCATGCACAAGGCTTTGCTGAGAGTTTTAAAAGGGCCTAAGGTACCTTATTCCACCATATTAGAGCAGAGTAATTAATGAAAAATTAATAGAGCTGTGATAGCCGAGCGGTAACACCGTGCGACTCTTTCGAGAAGTTCACGGGTCAGTTTATTTGAATAATGAATATTTTGAATTTGAATTTGAATATGTAAATAATTTTCAATAATGATTATGATCACCGAAGAATCACATTTATAAACTGATAATTGTAATGTAAAATGTAAACTGTAAGCTTTTAGCACTAGCATGAATTAAATAAAAAAGAGACACTAAAAATTGACCTACTTTTTTGTATCACGCTAAGTTCACTCCAGGATCATACTACTAGCAAAATCCAGCCTGTTATATAAAAAAAATACAATAATTAGGCCAAGGAGACTAATTTTCTACTATAGGACTAACCTAGTCGTTTCGTTCAATGCAAAAAATCCAGAACTTTCCCATTACATACCTACATGAAAAACTTTTCAAAAAGATAATCTTACAAATAATTACAAATATATATCAATTATGAACGCGAATATTGGAATCACAATCGTGTACCTATATCCCATCCACGTGTGGTATCCGGATTAGTAGAATAAACCACCCTCAATTCTTGTTGTTAAAGGAAACTACGGTAACTTACATACGACTATGGTAGGTTGATGTCAGGCAGGCGGCCGGTCGTAAAATACACAGCGAAATCATGTAACAACATGTTCATAACATTGTGTGCCGACCTCACTTAGAGTGGGAAAGGGCAGGAAAATGTTGAATTGTTTTTATCCCGTATCTCTGTGTTTACATTAGGCAATGTCTTCCTTTTGTTTGTTTATTTGTATCAAACCGCTTAACATAGGATTTTCATTATTTTGAGTATTTAATCATTTATATGTTTTAACGTAGTTAGAATTCAGTATAAGCAGTTTAATTAAATTCTTTAAACAATTGCGAAAGGCCGTTCAAATAGTTTTCCTAGTTTTCATACTTTTCTTCTGTTTTAGAACAATTTCGCCGTTTGTAAGGGGGTAAATTTGACAATCACACAAAATGTAGTATTGGAAAAGTTTATGCTAATAACTACTAATATATTATTGTATTTTATAATTTATTGTTATATTTATAAGTATATTATATATTCAAAGGCCGCTAAAAATCCCCAGTTATTTTTGAAATTTTGTTCATCTTTATAGGAATTTTAGATATCAATATTAGATTCTTATCTAAGTGTGAAACACAATTTTATAAATAATTAAAAATGAGATAAGCAAATTATTGCAACGGATAACTTTACAACTTTAAATCGATGGAAGGTAACACTCAAACTTAACTATCAAAGGCTCTATATTAAAATAAACAAATTGACATCTAATAGCACTTTCAAAAGTCATAAGCAAAAGACATCAACGAGATTCGTATTCGTGTAGCTCAAGTGAAAATATTGGAGGTTTTAATTTACTGGCGTTTATGCGTATTTTCTGATTTATGCGTATTTTCTCTACAACGTAAGTTACAATGATAATATAAATTATAATTAGTGAATACGGCCACCATTAGAAATCAGTTGTATCATAATTTCTTTAGTACAGTCTCAATTACCCCGTGGAAACTTCGCAATACGAATGCTTTTTTCGTTGTTTACAATATATCATTGATTAGATAGTATCCAACACGTATTATGTTTTAATAGTGTTTTGATCGCTCTAGCACGGTCGACCGGATCATGGCGTACGTATTTCGAAAATAATGCGGTCAAACCAGCCGCAGGCGCACGACCGCTTGGCTCTCTCACTCACCCGAAATTTTAACGCATCCAACGTCGATGATTACACAAAATCCGCAATCCGTGGTACTCTGCCGTGAGCAGCACGAAGTCAACGCTTCGGGAACAAATGGAAGCGCACTCGTTCACGTTCGAATCGTTGGCACATAACAACAGAGCGGTCCGGTAACATAACTGGCGCGTGTTTTCGCGCGGGAGCGGTTGCGCGCGCGTGCTCTGGCGGCGGACGGTGCGGCGTGTGCGCACATCACGTGCTCGCGGCGTCGCTGTCGCGGCTCGAATGGGGAGCTGGCCGGGCGCCGCTCCAGACGCGGCGGCGTCGCGCTCCGTCGCGGGCCGAGCCGGCCCCGGCCCCGCCCCGCCGCACCCACACACACACACCACACGATCCCTACCCTACTACTACCCTCGAAGTTCAAACCATTGCCTCCCTTCACATAACGGCTGAGTTATTACATTTTCCATTTCCCACGTTTTTCAGGCGATTAAATTTTTTACATATCGTTCTAACTTAAACCATACTAATGTTATAGATAAGCGATACTGTCTGTTACACTTTCACGGTTAATCAACATTAACCCTGAAGCAACATTGACGAATTTTGCCACAATTAAAGTTTATATAGCGGGGTAAGTATGGAAAAATATATTGTGTAACTGAGAGTACTTAAATGCTTAAATTGGCGGAACGATGTTGTGGGTACAGCGAGTTTCCTAACAAAATGAATTCGTAAATTTGAATAAGTTAATGCATAACATAAAAATATAAAGAATTCAAAAAGGCTGCATACTAAATGAAAAGTGTTTACTCTACCAGTCCATTTTTTAAAATTATTTAATAATCTATAATAATCATTTCAAGTCATATAGAGATGACTTTTTTTTTTTTTTCAACTCTTCAAATATTACCATATAGAGATATAGAGTAGATTTATTTATGTTAAGTATTATGATTATAGTAAGTAAAATATTTTTATGTATACATAATAATATGTATTATAAAATCATATTCATTGACAAACTTGTAGACTTTTGGTTGCTCAGTCTATTGAATTAAAAATAGTAAAAGTACATTAGTCATCTGTAACAGTTAGTTTCTCTATGGAAGATAATAAAAAACGTATGTTAAAAATTAAGTCATTAGGCTGCATGAGTTCTGAGAACTGTTAATATAACTTAGAATATTACCCTTTGGAGCTTTTAACGGTAGTTATTAGTTTCTTTTTTCTATTATATTATAATTTTTTTATTTTGGGTAGTGAAATTAAAATATAATAAACGCAAAAAAAAACTATTAAGGATCTGTCAAGGGTAAGTATTAATTTAAAATTATACTTATTTAATGAAAAAAAAAACTGAAATTTAATCCAAATTTTTTAAAAAATCAGTAAATGCTAACTGTGAAGAATATTGCTTAGAAAATTTAGTAGCGCCGGGAAACTACATTCAAAAAGGTATCTAATGCAAATTAAAAAAAAAAAATTATTTTGCCATCGATTCTAAGTAAAATAAATTATTTAAAATTTTACGTAATATCAAATATTTTTTATTTATTTATTTAGCTTAATTAATAAAAAATAATTTTCCGTACTGAAGAAGAAACCTCACCTAAAATAATAGAGTCCGATAAATCCAAAAGCACGAAATGTTTAAGAGCTTGTCAACGCACTGGTCTATCACTTCGTCGCACTTCGTCACCGGGCTTTTGACGTATGACACATTAAACGCTTGTCTCAGAATCACTGAGCATTTTAAGTAAATAGTCGTAATTATAAGCCGGGCAGACTCCGCGGCCCCGACCCATCTCCCAGAGTGGGGGTAGGGTGATACAACTATTATTTTCTGTGAACAACGCCCCACCGTTAAGGCACAGATAAGCACAGTTATAATTCATCCCTAGCGGTGATGAGGGTGAATCACCTTCACTTATCTAATGAACACTCTAAACTCATAACTTTCAATAAAAAATAAATCAAAGATACGACGTTGTCATGTTTTTCTTTAATGCCTTATTCAAATATGGAATTTCGAAATGCATTTTTGAAATTCTTTATTTGAATAAGGTATCTCAAAACCCTTGTTTAAGTAGACTTTTACAAAGCAGTGTATGTATCGAATATGAGATAGATACAAAAAATAATACAATAAAAATGTAGAGCCATCTCTATACATTAGTACTGTTAGAGTTATTAAATTACAAACCTAAGTATTGATAAAACAGCAAGAAATTCTATAATATTTATTAAACATAAATGATAATTCGGACAAAACTGAAATATTTAAATATAATTATATGACATTACAAAAATACTTTTTCTTTATAAAACTAAAAAGGTCTCACATATATATTATGTACAATTCATTATTCAATAAGAACAATTCATTTAAATAAAATCATAAAATTCTTATCATTATACTAATGCCATTTTAACTTTAAATGAATGAGAGAAACGATATTTAACAAAATTATTTTCACCGATTATTTCTGCATATTTGACGTTTTTTTTTAATTTTTGTCAATGTGCTCTAATATTTTTACAACCTTACTAAGCGCATTGGTTCAGCGCAGAAGCATCTTAAGTAGTGCAAAACGTGGAAGGCAGAGTTAAAGCTCTAGTAGCATCGGAAACGTCGTTTTAAAACTTTGGTGAATCTAGACAACAGCTTAAGGCAACGTATATAGGCTGGTGATATTACTGCAACTAAGCACTGCATCGTCGATCGCTGTGTGTATTATAATTGCTTTGGTGATATTTATTTGATTCTCAAGGTCTTATAGGATGCATTTTAATTAGATCAGTGGGATACTAATAATTTTCGTAGAAATAATTTTGCAGGAGTATATGTTGAATCAAAGTTTTTAACGCATGAGCTTCAAAGTACGATTTCTGGACGCTTTTAAACAGGAGCTTTTGTGGGTTTGTGTAGACATTATCTGTTCGAATTAATATATTACAAGTATGCACTGTTTGGCGTTTTAAATGTGCGTGAACGCGACGCTTTGATATGTAGGACCTTTAGAAAATAAATTAATTGTTATAAAACGTTTGTCCCGAGAAAGCTTCGATTGTGAGATTTATATGTAAAATAAATAATATACACACTTGTGGGTTTTCTTACCTCTGCAATCTATATTACTCTGTAATATATTCTGTATATTTACCTGACAATAATTTTTAATAACATGAATTGAAGTGATTTTTATTTATATTATCAGAAGAAATAATTTATAGAATTAGGCGTTACTTTGCAGAGGTCCATAATAGAAAACTAATGAGAATATTATTTTGTTATAATCAGCGATAAATGTTTTATATCGCGGATTATAGCAAAATAATATTCTCATTAGTTTTGTATTTAGAAGAAAGTAAATTAACATATATTGCGAATTAGATGATATTATACACCATGATGATGATCTGTATATGAGCTGATTGGTTTCTTTAATGCAAATGGTAGTAGATATACCATTTGCATTAAAGAAGGTGTTACAAAATTTGCGTAAAGTAACTGACGTATGTTTTTGTGAAAGTTCAGACACTAGAGTTTTAAGTACAAATAATGTATATTGCATATAGAATTAATTATTAAGACAATTTTCTTAATTTGCTTTCGGCTAAGTAAATACATTTAGACGTCACATTGCTTCACAATGCTATTAGTCATAGCTTGTCGACAATAGTGAAAAAGGGCACACAAAGTAATTTTTATCGCAAAAAACTACAAAGTGTTTCCGTTTAATTTAATACCTTTGTTGTGAACTTTTTCACGTTTCTAAGATAGTTATCGACTTAGTTGTTGATGTTGATAGTATGAAATTAAAATATTGATAAAAACCCATTGTAACTATAATAAATTGTATTATGAGGTAAATTGTTTGCTGCACAGAAAGATAAGTTAATAATAATTAGCTTATAATTAAGTATATATTAACCAGTTTTCTGTCTACCATAATACAAATATTTAAGTTACTTTGAGAACGGTCCCATATATATTTATTATTATTTGTATTACTTATTTTATATTATTATATGAAGCTAATGGATAGTATCAGAAATCTAAAATGGAAAAAAGGATTACGCATTATATAAATTTTATACATAAACAATTTCATGTTTTGCCGGTTCAGATGATAGATTTTATACATAACCGATTGTGTAATTCTGGTGTAATCATAGTAAAACAAAATTTGCTTAAACTAATAAAGCTTTTCTCTATTATTTAGAATTAACGTAAAATATTCTTTATTTTAACGAAGAACGCAATTATGTACATGAATTTATTATTAACCCTTTATTCCATGTACATGTATAATTACATTAATTTAAAGTTATAATGTCAATGTAACTAAGTAAGTTGTACCTGGTTTAATCTAGGTCAAAAAGATATAACAGAAAATATAACGCGGGAAATCACTTCATCCGCGCGTGTCAGAGCGATGAATGTTTCTTTTAACAATGATAGGAAGTTTCGTTCAGGTGGCGAGGGACTTTATTTTGATTATATCAACGCACGTGCTTCGAACAGATGGCGAAGAAAAAATGTAAACCTTGTAGTTTTTCATTGTGCGAATTCACAAGAATAAATGTTTCGCTTTTTTATCGCGCCTCTTTATCATTGTGTAACATCTTAGCAGATGATTAATTTGATTGTAACTATTTAAATTCAATTAAATGATTAATTCTGTTTGAGCAAAAACATCTGTGATAAATTGATTATTTGTAGATATTTACATGTTGGCTAACGATATCTTTAAATAAAATGATTTCAGAATAGTGAGGTATATAAAAATGAAATTGCTAGTTAGTCAACTTTGGCTACTTTTCTACTGACAATTTTTTTTTTTGCAAATACGTATATTATAAATATATTGTATATTATTTAAATATATTGCATAATATGTATTATACGTATTGTAAATAAAAAAATATTATATTTTATATTATATTATATATTATATTTATATTTCACACACGTTACGGTCGAACGATTGTAATACGAGTAAAATACGATTGGACAATATATATAACGTTTAATCTTTCTTTAATATTTGAATAAGTTATTCTTGTATATTATATCTTTAATATTTAAATGAGTTAATCTTGTACGTATATATATATTTTCTGAATCTCGAAAACGGCTCAAACGATTTCCCTGAAATTCACGATGTAGTGGAGGCTTTTGGAGAAGAAAATTCGATCTAGCTAAGTTGCATATAAAAAAAAGTGTTTGTATCCCTGTTTTCGGGCACTGAAAAAATGCTAAAACTTACATTGAATACAAATTTTTGCTGTCAATTATAAAGTCACGGTAGTTCATTTTAGGGAACGGGCGTTCTAGAGATGAGAAAATACCTAGGATCGAGCCCCACCTACCCAATTATTTTTCTTTTTTTTTCAAGTTTCATTATTTTATCTTCTAAAAAATTTACCAAGCAAGGCTCGATCGTCCATGGCTTTATTTAGTAGCAAACTAAATAAAGTTTGTGCCAAAGATGCATGTGGCACAAAAATTAATATAAAACGTACCATTTTTAGATCGTCACTTATTAAAAGTAAGAAATGAACTTTGGATCCTTACGGCGTATTATGGCTAAAAATTTATACCTAAATAAAAACTTACAATAGCAGACAATGAAGATCAGATTAGCGCACTGTTTTAATACTATAATCATCAGACCATAGACAAGTCTGTTTTTAAGGTTAGAATACGTATAGTATAGTATAGTAAGTATTTTTCATCTTTCTTAGAAAACATACCACCTATATATTTTATGGTTTAAGTACAAGGCAAGCACAACTTTATGACTAATTTCACATTTAATGGGACAAGAAATAAAACAGAATTATAACACTTTAAAAGTAATATCACTTATAAATCTCAACATTTATTGCAATTAAGGTTCAATACTTAAATTTATTTATCGAACTTTCGAAGCTATAATAAATAGTTTATTCCAACATAATAAATTATGTATTAATGAAAGATTAAGCTTAATCTGCAATTATTAAGCATGTAAAACGTAAATTAAAAACAATCTAGATTAATATTTTTTTATATTGAAACTATCCTGAGTCGTGTTCATAGTTAATGTATAGAAACCTTCTTAGTATTTTGGGTGAACCCGACTAGTTTTAAGCCCATACGGGGATCAAGTCTTAGTATATCACGTGAACCTGATTAATTTCTACCCCAGCTGGGGCCCTTATTCATGAGCTCTTTATACAGCGGTGTCGCGGGCTTACCCGATATAATAAGACGTGAGCAGAGCCGGTTTCTATACATTAATCTAGATTAATACTTTGATATTATAATTCACACACTCTCGTCGTGTTATATATATGTCGTGTTATAGCCCAGCGGTGAGAGCCTGCGACTCTCTGCGAGAGGTCATGGGTTCAAACCCCGGACAGGCGCCTATAAGTTTTTCTATTAAAGCTTTTGTCTTATTTATAATTGCAATTTATCACACTCTTTTCGGCGAAGCAAAACATCGTGATGAAACATGCTTATCTCTAAAAAATTCTAGGGATATGTGTAACCTACAAATCCGCATTGAAGCAGCGTGGTTTGTCTTAGCTCCAATCATTCTCTTCAGAAACTTAGAGACGGGGCCTATGCCCAGCAGTGGGATAACAACCCGTTACATTTCACACAACGATTTGCAATTAAACACTAAATAATTTACCTCAAGCTCCGTCAAAGATATGATCAGCGATACGCTGAGATAAAGTCGTCGTACGGCGCTAGTGCTGTAATAAAATCATGCTAAGTTGTCAAAAGGCTGCATCCATTAAATTAAAATTACTTAGATGGCTTATCGTTCTTATAGCTGGCTACCGGGGCCGTTACGCGCGAATAATGAACTGTTGTTCTTGTTTTTTTAATTCTTTTTTTGGCGCGTGTCTCTCGCGATCCGTTATATGCCAGCGAAAGTTAGAAGTCGTTCGGAATTTTATACCAGTTTTTCTTGAGGTTATAGAATTTTGGTTACTTATTACAAGTCAATATGTGCTGCGTCATTGCTTCAGATGGTAATTGCGGTCAAATATTGATATGAGGTGTGGGTCACGATTATGTTTTTATATTAATAACAATTTTTTTTTACATATTACATATATCATAAATTATTTTTTTGATTATTTGATTTACCTAAATTCTTTTCGCATCTATATAATTAAGTAATTTTAAAAAACTATGTCAATTTTGAAGAAACTTTAATTAATTATGGTATGTTATAATTTACATTTATGTGTTTACATATTTTACTTCAATTATATAATTTAGCACATCATATAGCAAAATTCATGTGAATTATCTAACTTCCCATTGAATTTTATCTATACTTCTATACATATTATAAAACAAAGTCCTCAAAAGCTGTCTGTCTGTATGTGATCGATTTCCTCGAAATTAACGGATTTTTGTACAGTTTGCACTAAAAAAAATTGTGCAATTCTTGCGGAAAGTTAAGATTATCAGTTTAACGATTTTGTGTAAATTAAAAAAGAAAACTTTGAGATACGCTGATTTCCACGCCAGCAAAAACACTGGCGCATTATTATAATTGCAAGTAACAACTTATGGTATATCTTGGTTAGAATTAAACGCTTTTTCACAACAAATTTTTCTGATAAATTTGTATATTGAATCTGGTCACACTTTACACAAGGTTAAAACCTTGAGAGACAATTTCAAGAGACAAAATACTTTTGAAATACTTAAAGGATATCTTATTTTATTAAACATATTTACATTTAAATTACCGATAGAAGTATGGTAATGGTGGATTGGACAAGCTCATTTGTCGATAAAAGTGGAAAGTATAATCATAGAAACTTTACAAGCTTCAAATTGTCCTATCGACACTAAGGACTCGTTTGACTCGTGTTATAAATATTCCATAAACAAACAAGTGCGAGCGACCCGGATAGTCGACGCAAATAACTAAAGTAGAAAATGAAAATGATCTTGAAACTATCAAATTAATATAGTTTGTGCAATAAATTTTAATATGAACATAAATTAATAAAAAATACATAATCATTTTTTGGACGGATTCGTTAAATCAAGTACATAAAAGCTGTATCGATTTATACTAGTTACTTGTTCGGATCATGTCAACACGGATTTTATGAGGAATGTGCTGAATTCTATGAGAAAACAACTGTAAAAACACAAAAACAAAGAATGGAGCTACTTCTGTGATCTTGTTATATTCTTTAGGTAGTAATGGGTTGGCCATTATTTTACGTAAATATGACTAGAAATAATGGTCGAGATAAAGGTATTTTATTTATTTTATTAAAGCATTAAAAAAAATTTATAATTATATCATTTAAATCAGTGTTTACCAACGTGGAGCCCACTGCCCACGACCCGCAGGTGGGCAATTCGACGGTTGAGGGGGGAGGGGGTCAACTCGATACGAGTTTAATCCTTTCGCTCTGGGCCATTTAAGTGCAGTACTAGATTTCGGTGCAATATTTAACAAAAAATTAAGCAATTTCTTCTTCCTAAAACCTATTATTTATGCTCTTTAAGTGGACAATTCAATTTTTATTTTTAATATTTATGTATGTTACATAGGGGGACAAAATAATTTTTAACGTGGGGCATGGACCAAAAAAGGTTAGGAAACACTGATCTAAAATACGGATCCCTAATAAAATCCCTAAAAAATAAAATGCAATCATCATGTTCCTGCCCTTATCCCACTCTAAGTGGGGTCGGCACAGCATGATATAAACATGTTGTCACATGATTTGGCTACGTATTTTACAACCGGCCGCCTGCCTGACATCAACTTATCTTAGTCGTATTTTACGACAACTGGATAAGAAAGAGGGAGGTCCGGTTAAGTAGGTCTATTCTACTTAACCTGATACCACACGGTGAGTCACTTACCTTAGTCGCCTTTTACGACACCTTGGTAAGAAAGAAGGTAAGAAGGTGGTACTATTGTTTGTGGTATTCTGCCGGATACCACACGGTGGTAAAAAATTAAATGTAATAATAAGTAAAAGTAAAAAATTAAGTGGGTGAAAATGTGGGATATTACTAGTGTAGTATAATAGTATGGCCGCTTCAGTTCGCTTATAACGAAGTATGGCCGCGGAGCCATGCCGTCTGCCTCCCACGGCCGCTCGCGTCCTGCGTTACTCACCAATTCGCCTCTCATGTACGTAATTAGTCCATTAGCACGCACGCATTGCTCAAATGCTCAATTAGATCAACGACCGTCGGGAATAGCTGAGAAGATTACGTTCCCCGGTTTCAATGAAACAGGGGATAAAACATAAGAATTGACAGTAACTTCAAAATAGATCATTTTTTAGAATTGATAATGTACTAAAAAGTAATAATAAAATTATTTTGCAATAATACGCGATTTTTATTATTACTTTTGTATTATGGATCTCCGCAAAGTAACGCCTCATTCTATAAATTATGATAAGAAACTGTTAAGATAAGACCGGGTGGTATATTCGCAGAGGAGTTGTGAAAGGCGACTAAGGTAAATTGACCCGCCATGTGCTATCCGGCTGAGTAGAATAGACCACAATCATTTCTTACCGAGGTGTTGTTAAAGGCGACAAAGGTAAGGTGACCCACCGTGTGGTATCCAGCTGAGTAGAAAAGACCACCCTCATTTCTTACCGAGGTGTTGTGAAATGCGACTAAGATAAATTGACCCACCCTGTGGTATTCGGCTGAGTAGAATTAACCACCCTAAATTCTTACCGAGGTGTTGTGAAAGACGACTAAGCTAAGATGACCCGCCGTTTGGTATCCGGCTGAGTAGAATAGATCACCCTCATTTCTTACCGAGGTGTTGTGAAACGCGACTAAGGTAAGATGATCCGCCGTGTGGTATCCGGCTGAGTAAAAAAGACCACCCTCATTTCTTACCGAGGTATTGTGAAATTCGACTAAGGTAAGATGACCCACCGTGTGGTATCCGACTGAGTAGAATAAACCACTCTCATTTCTTACCGAGATTTAGTGAAAGGCGACTAAGGTAAGTTGACGTCTGGCAAGAGGGCTGGACGTAAAATAACTAGCCACAATATGTAAAAAAAATTACAAATTTTGTATAATCTATGCTTATAATAACAAAATAATAATATATCATTAATATTATTGATATATTATTATATACAATTTATCAGTTTCTGGTGTAAAGCCAATACATGAATTTTGTAAACTTGTCTAAGGCCTTAAAATGTGGGTATTTAATGCCTATTTTATGATATATTAAAGACAGTTTTTTATTTAATTTAAACTGACTGTAGTTTTGTTTAATTAGGTAACTGGATTTCTTGCTCGTTTTTCTTGGTTTAAATAACATTCAGGACCATTGATGACTAGCTACATTACGGTTCATATTTTACAGTTGTTAAATGCTTGTAACATCTTATTGAATAAAGAGTTATTTCACTTAATTGGGCTTTTACGTTTTCCTTGAAATGTTTCTTAAATAAAAAACTGCAAAACACTGACGTACCCCAAATCCTATTTCCTATCACTACATATTATAAAACAAAGTCCATATTTCCCTATGTACGCATAAAACTTTAAAACTACGCAACAGATTTTGATGCGGTTTTTTTTAATAGATAGAGTGATTCCAGAGGAAGGTTTGTACGTATAATAACATTCAATACGGAGTAAAGAAATACTGTAATTTTTGAGGTTTCTGTAACTAATTACATTTTTTTCCGTTTACATTGCAAACGCTGGCTAAACCCTACGAGATTTATCAAAATGATGTACTAAGTATTTGTACACCTTGAAAAGGTCTACAGAAAAGTCCGCGATGGTATATGTCTATCTCTTATAGATAACCCACTATAGCATTTTTTGTCATTTACTTTTTACGAAAAATAATGCCTTATGTTTGAAGCATTTTTATACAATACAGCATTAATCCTTATCTAATTAAGTACATAAAATACATAGGGAAAATGTAAAAGTAAATGAGTAAAAATGTACTATATGAATTTAGATATTCCAAAGATAGCAGGAAATCTTCTTGGTATAGGGAAAGGAAATTGGTTTTCTCCAAATTTAACGCGTGCGGGCCACGGGCAGTAATGAATAAATCAAAACTACTGGATCGATTTTAATAATTTTTTAAACTGAGTGACATGGGCTATATATTTTATACCCGTGCGAAGCAGGGGCAGGCCGCTAGTTAATATTATAAATGTGAAAGTTTGTGAGTATGGATGTATATATTTGTTACTCTTTCACGGCGAATCCGCTGAACCAATATTATAATTGGCACAATTAATCCTTAAACACCGGAATATCATATACGCTATAGAAATCCTGTCAATTCTACAGAAATAGGATCACATTAAAAAGCGCAATCTATTATCAACCTAACACGCAGAACAGTTCACGCGAACTATGCCGCGGGTAAAAGCTAGTTTAAAATATTGTAAAGACCTATCATATCTTTGTGAGTGAGTTATAAAATAAAAAAATTGTCACAAAACTAAAAATAAATAACACGAGCTTTCACTTTGACAATTTCAGTTAGAAACAATTGTTCAAAACCATTTTCCACTCCCCTTGTCAAGTTTGCACTTAATATACGGCTATTTGATATCAGTAATAGTTAGCCCGTCTTTCCCAGCCCACTTATGTCTGTCTTAGTCAGAGGCGTAACCATAAAGGAAATCTGGGTCTTAGAAATTTTATTTAAATCTACTAGTGTTTTACAATTTGTTCTTTCGGCTTAAACAGGTTTGTTAACTTTTTAATACTATCTATCTTTTATATTGGGTAATCAATATTTTAAAAACCTTGTTGAATAACTATTCATATTTAATCGAAAATTATACGACTAATGTGCAGAAAAAACTATATGTAAAACTACTGATTCAAATTACTTTCTGCAACTTTACATTTTTATATTAGATTTCATAAAATTACATAAAAATTATTGTTATTGTTAAATTAAATTATATAAATTATATGTCAAATAATATTTGTTTATTTAACATTGCAGGATCTTTATTTGTTCATTTTTTTGGATCTCCAACAACATTACTTATTAAATAATCCAATAAATATTATATGTAGTTAAATTAATAATATAGTACCAACTACATCATACCACATCTTTCTAAGTTACAGTGTTACAATTATAAGTAATTAACAATCTTTAACATTAAAATAATATAAATACCTACTTTCATTTTTCAAAGCAATCCGTAAACTTTTCAATAAAATGTGTGATCTATGTGAGATATTAAAAACTTATTACATCGTGTCCCAATTTACCTACTACCTAAAAAAAAGTAAAGTAGCGGTCTATTACTCTCCCACTGCTGGGAATAGGCCTCTTCTCTGCGTTGTAGGAGAGAAGGATTGGAGCTAAGACCTACCACGCTGCGCCAACGCGGATTGGTAGGTTACACATATTTCCATAATCTCTAGAGATATGCACGATGTTTTCCTTCACCGAAAAGCGTGTGATAAATTGCAATTATCAATAAGACATATAAGTTACAGAAAGAGTCGAACGGTGTTACCGCTGGGCTACAACAGCTCCTACTACTACTACTACCTAAAAACAATTATGTAATATTATTGTTGTAATCGAGACGATATTTTACAGTTAACAATTTCAGGATGAATCTTTTATATGGACCGATTAATGCATAATTTTTATAGTACACCTTTACTATAAGGTTCTACCTAAATTACAAAGAACAACTTAGATTCGTATTTCTACCAATTAGGAGTCGATTTCACTTCCCTGTAACATATTGCAATTCAAGCGGTTATACCGTTTACATATAAAGATATAAGGTTCTTTTTCGGTTTCGTTTATTATAAATCTGCATTGTTAGGTTCCTATTGCATTGGCAGAACCCTACAAATGCACTGATATATGCAGTGATTATCACGTGATAGTATTGCTTGGTTTCACGTTGAAGGTCGTCGCATTCTGTAAGATACTAATCTTAAAAAGTATTTATTGTAAATTTGAAGAAAATCTACATATTGTAAATAATGTCTATTGTTTTCCAACAAAAACGCCGTGTGGTATCCGGCTAAATAGAATAGTACCACCCTCTTTTCTTACCGAGGTGTCGTCAAAGGCGACTAAGGTAAGTCGACCGGCCGTGTGGTATCCGGCTGAGTAGAATAGACCAACCTCATTTCTTACCGAGGTGTCGTACAAGGCGACTAAGGGAAGTTGACCTACCGTGTGGTATCCGGTTTAGTAGAATAGACCACCCTCTTTCTTACCGAGGTGTCGTAAAACACGACAGAGGTAAGTCGAAGTCAGGCAGGCGGCCGGTGGTGAAAACGCAGCCAAATCATGTGACAGCATGTTTATAACATGTTGTGCCGACCCCACTTAGAGTGGGATAAGGGCAGAAGGATGGGATGTTTTCCAACAAAAAGAAGCTTTGAACAAAATTACAAGTCCCTACTGTTAACAATTAAGGATTTCCCTCACTGGAGCCTATACTGGCAGCAGCATCAGATTATGTTTATTATAAATATGCATTGTCATCGAGACTAAACCAGTATGTAAAATTTCAGCTTAATCGGACACCGATAAGTGAATCAAAGTTAACTTGCTAAATAAATTTGACTACACTTCACATAAAAAACATACTTACTAAGCAAATTAAGCTTATTGAGATTTAAAAAGCAAATTGAGAATTAAAAAGCTTTTAAAAAAAGCTGTGATATCCGAACAGCGTGATCTACGTATTTAACTAGGAGCTTGCAAATTCAAGCCCCGCGCAGACACTAATGATTTTTTAATAAAAAGTTACGAGTTTAAGTGATATTTACAATTTATGATATGCCTAAGAAAAATATCGTGAGGAAACCTGCAAAAGAAATTTTGGAATATGTTGTCTACCAATCCACATTGAATCAGCTTGATTGATCTTAACTCCAATACATTTCTGCAAAAGGACAGAGGAAACCCAGCTATGGGTAACTGGCTATTACTATATTTTGAATCTCTGCGTAACGTGTACTTAATCCATTCTAATTTAAAATGTGAATGTGTATGTGTCCTCTTATCACATCCGAACGGAAGAATTAATTGGTGTTATCTCTGAAGATAGTTAAAGCTACTACTAGGGATACTTTATATGTTCGTGTTGAACTTCGTAGAGTTGAGTGAAAAAGTTAATACACTATAAAATACTAAGTAACGAAATTCTCTTAAGGACCTTCTTAAAATGCAAGTTTCAATGAAAGGTAAAGCTCTATTTTACTATTTAAACTATACCTTGTATGTCAAATATTTTTAGTCTTTTCAGTTTTTTTAATCTTTGTAAACTTTACAATTTAAAGAATCATCAATTAATGTTCTACATATAACATAAGGAAATAACAGAATTTTAAAAATAATAAATCATTAAAAAAACATGGATATTAAGAAGAACTGATTGATAATAAATTTATAATAAAATGAATTTTTATTAAGATTCCGGTATCCATGACAAGACAAGACGTCTGATCAACAGGGAGACCAATCCATACCGTACCAATAATAACCTTGGAGAACTTGTTATGTTAAACACAATATCGCGAACCAAAAATAAGCTTATTATATTATATATCGCGTGTTTTATCCGAATATATTGAATGTGAAATGCGAAAATATTAAACAGCCAAAATGGTAATTAAATCTGATCTATAATAATAAGGTGGCTGTAAGATATTTTATTAAAAATTGAGTCGTATGATTCTCAGCAATGGTTCGATTTTCAAAATATGTAGTACTATTTTGAAAATCGAACACGTTTCTCGTAGTTCTCTATTAATTTATATATTATTTAACTATTCTTCGTTAAAGAAATATTAATTTTTAGTGCGAATTTGTATTTAAAGTTTCTAATAACTAAAATACTTGATAATCACTTCTTCTTAGAGAACAACTAAAAAGTAGTATGAAGTTTTATATATAATCATTTTCATTTTATATAGGTAACTTAACATAATGTAACGTATTACTACATAATTTCATCCATGTAAGAAATGCTCTAAAACTTTTCAAGTGCAAATACTTCATGTAATTATTTAACAAAATATTTGTAGCATATATGTATGTACCGCCGTGTGTTATCCATCTGAGTAAAATAGATCACCCTCATTTCTTACCGAGGTGTCGTAAAAGGAGACTAAGGTAAGTTGACCCACCGTGTGGTATCCAGCTTATTGTTGACTATAAGGTTATGTTATCCCACTATTCGCGATTATTATACCTAAGAATGTTAACCGTAGAAGATTTTTATGCTTCAAACTAAGTAAACGCAGTGTTCAAATTCTGAAAGCGTATTCAACGTGAGATAAAATAATTCCTCTCTGATGAGCTCTATTTGCTATTTTCTTATGTGAGATATCTATCATGTTTACAAGTATTGCAGATAGTTGCTCTTTTGCATCGGTAATATAATCTTATACAAAACCTTCAACACTATTAGCTGCTATTGGGTGTGAAATACAATAAAGCATTTCATGTCATTAAATATCATGTGTTTTCACTTTACTGAGTTTATGTAACGAGAATTTCCTGTAGGTTTAACTTAAGTAGCGGCCTGTTAGCGACTATCCCACTGCTGAGAATACGAATCTTTTCTCCGTTTTTGAAGAGAAGGATTGGAGCTAAGACCTACCACGCTGCTCAAATGCGGATTGGAAGTTACACATATCTCTTGAATTCTCTAAATATATGTAGGTTTCCTCACGATGTTTTCCTTCACGGAAAAGCGTTTGACAAATTGAAATTATCAATTAGACAGATAAGTTTTAACAGAAAAACTCATTGGTGTCTGCCTGGGTTAGAACCCGTGACCTCCTCGAAAGTATCACACTGTGTTACCGCTGGGCTACCACAGCTTCAACTTAAATAGTTTTAATTGTGAAACACTACAGGGAACTTAATCATTTATTTAAATTAGGCTCTCGTAACGTACGGTGACTCGCGTCTATAGGACCGGTCTACACTTGTATATAAACTCACACATGTTTAGGGAAACATTATGGTTAAACTGTTGATAGCCTGCTGGGAACTTGTAAGGATGGCATTTAAAGATAAAGCTAGAAAAACTTGGGATATATACTTATTTGAAAAATAATACAGATATACTGTTTACGTATAAAATCTATGCCAATATATAAAGCTGAAGAGTTTGTTTGTTTGATTGTTTGAAGGTGCTAATCTCAGGAACGACTGGAACGATTTGAAAAATTCTTAGGTGTAAGAAGTCCATTTATCAAGGAAGGCTATATATAGGCTATAAAACATCATGCTAAGATGAATAGTAGAGGAGCAGCAATAAAAAATATTACGAAAACGGCAAAATTTCAAGCTTTCCTTGCGTTGAGTAAACGGTAATAGCTATTTAAAATCGTGTACTACAAAATTGATCCCCGCTAACAGAACTAAATAAAAGTCCGCAACAGCATATATCAGCATCAGCATATAGAAGATTATAAAATAAATAAATAAATAAATAAATATATGGGACACTTACACACACGATCGTCGGTCCCCAAAGTAAGTAACTTAATACTTGTGTTATGGGTGATAGACAACTGGTGAATATATACTTATATATTTTTAAATACATACTTAAATACATATATACACCCAGGTTCAAAGACCAACAAATTAATATATAGAAAATGTTGGCCCTCGGCGGGAATCGAACCAGCGACCCAGATTCAAAAGTAATAGTAAAATTTTCCTATGTGGATTATAGCAATATAATTTTCTTATGGTTTTCTATTATCGATCTCCGCAAAGTAACGATTAATTTTATACATCAATCTATAAATTGAATTAAGATTATTTTGATTTCATTTGAGATTCTCTCCTTCAATCTCTCTTAATAGCAACTACACGCTACTTTTAAACATGAATATAGTTACTTATCGAGGTAAACATAATTAAATATTTAAAATATCTGAACCCAAAAGTGATTAAAATTACTAGTGGGTATCCGGGTATTCAAATATTTGGTATAAATTTCATAATCCTCTATAATTATATAAATATAATAATTATAAATCTATACCAAACAATGTATATTATATAGACTGACTAATGAATAGACATTATACTCGTATAACCAAATTCGAGCATTAAAGATATATATTCTTCATTTATATACTTGTAGCAGCACGGGGCGGCGCTAGTGAAATCAGCGACCGTGTATTTTGTCGACTGCATGCTTCACTGGTTACCAATCCAACAAAGCCTTTTTAGCTATATCACGTTATATACCGCTATGTGGTATCCGCGTGAGTAGAATAGACCATTCTCATATATAGATACTTCAATTCAATATTGATAGCGTGAAAAACCAACAAATAGTTGTGTTCCTGAAGTATGTCCGTGTTATAGCTCGAAAATATGTTTATTTTGTTGAATAATAATTATCAACTATAAAGTAGTGGCCTATCTATACTATACTACAAGTATATATATAGCTTTACATATAAAGCTGAAGAGTTTGTTTGTTTGAACGCGCTAATGTCAGGAACTACTGGACCGATTTGAAAAATTCTTCGAGTGTAAGATAGTCCATTTATCGAGGAGGGCTATTATTAATATACAGCTAAGCGAAGTTCTCTTCTCTTGGACCAAAGAATGGTATTTTCAAATATAAGTTATACAGATGGGTACATATCTAAGAAATTTTATAGGAATATGCAAGTTTCCTCAAGATGGTTTCCAAAATAAAACAGTAAAGCGCATCACGAATTTTAAATTTAGTTTTTGATAGAAAAATCATAGATTTATAGCATTCTCAAGACTCATATGTAATCATTATCATTCTCCTGCCCTTTTCCCACTTTTAGAAGGGTCAGTACATCACGATTTTCCCTTCTATGCTCTCATTCGTTAACTCTGGCACCTTTTATATGCATGTCATACGTCACACAATCCATCCATCTCTTTTTGATCATCCACATTTTCACATATCCATACAAATATGTAATCAGAAAATATATCAAATTGGAGAGAAAAAATGACTCAACAGAAAATGAACAAATAAAATTTTAGTCAAATTTTATTTGTTCATTTTCTGACTAAGTTGACTTAACATTTTCAAGCATCGCATTACTTATGGAATCTTTGTTCTTGGTCAATACGGTTAATAATATCATCACATTAAATAACGTGATGCCCCCGTTCCTCCTATTAAACGGTTAATTAATGACACAATAAAGACGAGATGACCTCTGCATGCTGTATGTAATCCTAGACACCGCAGAGGTCAAGACCACAATCTGATTTTAAAATAGTCTTATTATGTCGCGGTTTAACTGACAGTACATTAATTATGACTTTTTTTTGTATTATTGATATCATATGGCACTTTTACGAGATTTATTATACGAAGGTAAGTAATTTTTAAATAAACTACAGACGATAAGCTGTGGTAGCCCAGCGGTAATACCGTTCAACTCTTTCGAGGAGGTCACGGTTTCAAAACCGGGCAGACACCAATGAGTTTTTCTGTTGAAACTTATGTGCCTAATTAATAATTGCAATTTATCACACGCTTTTCGGTAAAGAAAAACATCGTGAGGAATCTTGCATATCTCTAGAGAATTCTGGAGATATATGAAACCTACCAAGTTAATGGTGATAGATCGTGGTGGGAAGCTGTCAGATGTCGAAAATGTCCAAGGCATTGACACTGTCGATAATTTTATCTATTTGGGGTCAAACATAAATAATGAAGGCAGCTGTGTCCCAGAGATAAAACGCAGGATTGCTATTGCTAAAGACCAGATGACACGCCTAAAGAATATTTGGAAAAATCGGGCAATAAGTTATAAGACCAAAGCTCGATTAGTCAGAGCTCTAATATTCCCGATCTTTCTCTATGGAGTAGAGACTTGGACAATCCGAGCTAGGGAAAGAAAGAGAATAGACGCATTCGAAATGTGGTGCTGGAGGAGAATGTTCCGAATACCCTGGACGGCCAAACGCACAAATGTATCTATTCTCTCTCAACTCGACATAAAAACCCGATTGTTCACCACCTGTCTTCAGCGCATTCTCTCATACTTCACCCACATAATGCGAAGAGGAGATGGCAACCTTGAAAAGCTGGTCATTGTTGGCAACACAGAAGGCAAGAGACCACGAGGCCGGTCGCCAACACGATGGTCTGATCAAGTGAAAGAAGCCACCTCCTCTTCAAAATTCTATCAAACGGTTAGGGCTACTCTAGACCGGGATAAATGGAGGCAGGTCATACACAAGAAAGGTTCATGTGACCACGATCCTCAGTAATGAGGGACCGATCAAGAAGAAGATGAAACCTACCAATCCGCACTGGAGCAGCGTGGTAGGTTTAAGCTCCAAACCTTCTCTCGAAAAACGGTGAGAAGAGGCCTTTTTCCAGCAGTGGGATAGTAACAGGCCGCGACTTACTACTTACTACAAACGATACATACTTGAAGATATTTCAACCATAGGAATAGAATATGCAGAAATAGTACTAATGCAGGACATGAGTGCACATTAGCAGAATTCCTGCATGAAATCTGCATTAAGCAGTGTCTTTCCACTACAGTTCGAACACGTAATTTCAAATACTTTGGTCACATCTTGCGTAGAAACGAGGAGTCGACGGAGCGCCTTGTCAGTCTAGGTAAAGCTGAAGCCATCAGACCTCGCGGTTGATTGCCCATGTTATAATGAAATAAGATCTGTAGGTAACCCTTTATACGAATGCATGAGGTGAATAGTAAGATAGAGCATTTATCGGCAAATGATATGTACCTCTAACAAAAATATTTATAAATAAATATGCACCATCGACATGACGACTACAAGAGCTCTGTCAAGGAAAGATGAAGAAGATACGCGTTTTATCTTCCTCTGTTTTCTATAGATTTTTATTGACAACAAAGCAAAGAATAGTGAAGTTTTTAAAGGATTGTGGTCAAATCTCTGTGGTAAACTAAAAATTAGTTTACACATAATATCATTTCCATAATTTTCAACAACATACAACCAGTATGACCATTTCAAAAATTATAGTATTATCTAATCTATTTATTATTGAAATAAAGCAGTCCGTATTCTGGTGACGTTGTTAGGTTAGTGGAGACATAACAGGTTAGACTAGTTAAGATACAGCAAAGAAACAGTTTTAGCACTTTACCATCAAGTTATTTAAGTATTTGCTTGCAAATTATTGCTTACTACTCAGAATTTCTCTTTCTTTCTCTTGGAAATTATTTTACATCATATTGCCTATTTGCATTGAACAAACTGCAAAAATATCTATATATATTTGCAGTTTGTTCAATGCAAATAGGTGCAAAGATAGATTTTATCTGTATTTATTTAATATTGTTAAAAATATACCTAATTGTTATAAGAAACAAAACTTTACCTAAATGTTATGATTGGTTGGTTGTTGATTGATCGCTTAAAAAAAAATCATGGATTTATTTACTTTATAATTAAAATTCATTGTCCTATTGAAGGAGTTGTTTAGTAAGAATGTTGCAACTTACAATAATCTTAAGCATAATCACTATGAATATACAATACGAACTATAATATCAACAGTTTTTATATATATAGACGAGTCCTTGGTTGGAACTTATATCATAAGACATAAATAAATTAAGTCTGCGTTAGAATATGTCTTAACTGGTGATTACGCAAGTTGAAACTCATTTTAAACATGTATGGTTTGAAGTAGCACATCGGGTAGGTACCGATTACATCAAGAAAATAGAATCAGGGTGGTAAATAGACAAGAGTCGTATTCGAAACGTACGTGGATCATGGCACGCTGTGCAGGAGGTGAGCGCCCTGGGGCGGCGGCAACGGCGCGGGCGCCGGCGGCCTGCTAGCGAAGCACAGCAATTGAGCTACGAGCGCCGATCGAAAGTTCGCTGCAAGATTCGAGCGCGCATATGTAAATATCGGCACATTTACAAGCGAAAGGGTTCACCAGAGCGGCGCACTAACGCAGCGTTGCGCGGGAACCAGTCCGGTGAGATTCCTTCGACGTCCGATAGAAAAATGTCGAATGAACTTCAAGTCCATCACTAGCGCGAGTGTCTGATACGCGACGCGGCCGCCACTCGACTGCCGCCCTCCGCTTGCCGACACACTGTTGGTATATTTATCGCTTAATTATTGAACTCGTCTCTATAACAATTACGAGGTAGCTCGGCAAGTGGCAAGCGCTGAAGGCTGGCAGAGGATGTACGGCGCACGGCGCTACCGCGTCTGCGCTTGGTCGTTGCGTCACGACCCGCATTGTCGTAGCACGCGCAGCCTTCAGATTTAATCTGAGCCAATTCAACGCTCAACTACTATTTGAAATGTTAACCTCCAACCTCTGTTGGAACACCACGATTTTCGAATGGCTTAAGGATTTTAACATTCATGAAGAAAAATGATATTCGAGAAAATTAACGTATAAACTGAAATATCAAGCATGTATTTGTTTTTTATTTCGCAAATACTATAAATAATTTGATAGAAATAATACTATAAATTTCTTTTCTAAATTCTGATTCGTATATAAGAACTATTACTTATAAAATATTAAAACACACCTGCGTTTGAATGTAAACATAGCCTGAAATTTTGTTTTTTTATTTATCAATGTTTATCAGAAACAGAATCAGTCTACTTATAAGTATGTTTACTATTACGTATTTAAAATTTTCTTTAATGTTTGTTTCTATAATGAAACTTTGACATTATCAAACATTCTAACCCTATAATAAAATGAAACTTAAACTTTACATTATTGTAAGTATGTAATTTATAAAATTAGACGTTACTTTGGACATAATACAAAAGTATTGATAGTATAATTTCTCTATAATCCGCGGTAAAACAAATATAGGTATGTTAACATTGCTAACTATAGAGCGCACTTTCCGTCACACCTGTTACTTTTATACACTGTAATTGTAAAAATGTATGCAGTACCAACCACCACTACCACCAGCACCATAACACTGCACACTTTCAATACCACAATCTCAACGATCGCTCCGTATTCAAAACATCAACATGTCACAAGTTCCATGACGAAGTCGATAAGCTTCCAATTGAGCTTTCCTTTCTGAGCAAGATATATTTAAATGTTATAAGCGCAGGCATCTAGGCAAGACGTCTAGTGTTCAACTTTTTTATTTCACTTATGATAGGTAATTTATTTTCTGGATATCTAAAAGAAGCGTGGATACTTAGTAAGTAATGTAAGGTGGATACTTTAATAAGGGATTAAATATATATTTTTAAACAATACGTATACCAATATCGACATATGTAATTAGCGCTCTATAATCATGATTTTAAATTTACATGACTTCATTTTCATAATCATAATTTTATATTTCTCTTACATCTGTGATTTAAATTCAAAGCCCGATTCAGAAACATAATTATGTTGACACTTCATGTAACTACACACATATGAAAATATGATAATGATTGCCGATAACATAGGTACGCATAGAAAAATATTATGCTAACTGACTAATGGTTATGTAAACCCTAAATGAAGTATATGCCTTTTGTTTTAGAACAATCCATTTCCTTATTTGTAATATCACTGTTATTTTGTACTTGAATGTAATGAAATAAATTATTATTATTATTTCCTCTATCCTTATTTGTTACATGACTGTTATTTGTCTTAAATTTCTCATTTTAGGTCAGAGACAAATAGTTTGTCTAATGTGAAACGTCAATTTAAAATGTCAGAATTCATACCTTCACAGTTTTGATAAATTGTCATTTGTCTGTCAAATTCCAATAATACTTGTAAAATTTACTAAAGACATGTTTTTGTTAATAACATAGTGCGCAAATTATCCCATATATATTTTTAGTGGTATTTATAAATAATGTACTGCCGCCTTAAGATACCGTACGTTTGTCACATTAAACACCACAAAATAAGACGAGACACTGAATAGATAATATAAATGAACCTCACAATTATTTTTTAGATGTGGTTGTCTAGCAGGAATAATTTGCAGAACCTTGAGCTCAGCAGAAATATCGACTGCATTAAGACCCTTTTACTTTAGTGTCCATCCTGATTTATTTGGAAAATATCCCGAACAGAGAGTGAGTTATATTTTTTTATTTTAAAACAAAGACTATTTTTCAATAAATAAAAACTTCTTATTGGATTTATTAATTTTGCTTTTTCGAGTAGATACTTATCTTTAATATTTAAATGAGTTAATCTTGTTATATATAATTTTAAGTTTCTTATATTTTATTTTGTACAATTACCGAGCAAGGCTCACCCAGGTACTATACTATAATTCATTATTGTAATTTTTACTCTATTTTGTAGAAAATCAATGAAAATTCATTACAACAGTTAAGTGCCTTAATAGAAGCACAACAGAGTAGTCAAAGCATGTATATATCAACTCTTCCATTCTATTTAAGACAGAGGGATAAACCTGAAGGTAATTATTTATTAAATTTCTAATAACCAATGGAAATCTTGTGTTTATTTATGATTTAGTCTCTTACATACTAAAATGTGAATTGCAAAAACTCCTCTATTACACATTATATTTTCTGAGTATAATGATATATTTGAAAGAGGATTTATAACATCTTAGATGTTTAAAATAATGGGCAATGTTGTTTTTGTTTTCTACAAATTATCTTGTTGTAATTTTTCATTTGATTAAATTGTTTTCAAACCCTATAATCTATGGCATACCTCTTTAAATTAAGTCTTTCATTTTGTATCACAATTTTATGTACAACATTATTTTATATTTCTTTAAAAATTAAAAAAAAAATACAAAATGTACCATTTTAAATAAATTTTCTGTGCAATAACTAGTGTGATAGACTTAAAATTAATGTATTGAATTTTTCAGGTAACTTTAAATTAGTTAATATACAATTGAATAGTCATACTGTAAGAGAGACAATTGTGAAAATCCTAAGAGCATGTGATATTTCAACTAATTTTATAGACAAAATACCTAGGAGTTCTACTAAGCCTCATTCCAGGTAAAACAATTTTCGGCAATTTTACATTGTAAAAAAGTCAGTAGTGGCTTGTTACTATCCCACTGCTAAGAATAGGCCTCTTCTCTCCATTTTTGGAGAGAACGTTTGGAGCTAAGACCTACCACTCTGCTCCAATGCAGATTGGTAGTTTACACATATCTCCAGAATTCTCTAGAGATATGCAGTTTTCCTCACGATGTTTTCCTTCACCGAAAAGCGTGTGTTAAATTGCAATTATCAATTGGACACATAAGTTTTAATAGAAAACTCATTGGTGCCTGCCCAGTGATAAATATATCTGTATACATAAATAACACATATATACAGGACGATTATTATAAAAAATAGAAGGATGAAAAAAATATAGTACACTATTATTTGTATAAAAATTGACTCAGATTTGTGTTGCAGAAAAATAGACCTAACGAAAGCCTATGAAGATTATACGACAGAATTTGAAAAAGCAGCAGAAATTAAAAGAAAAGTAGAGGAGAAGAAAGCTATCACCAATGTTATGTATGTTAATACAATATTATTATCATTGTAAATTGTGAAAGGTACTATTTAATTGAACTGTTGAATGTTTTTACCTAAATTATAAACTGTGGTTGCAGCCTAATTATACATCTCTGCTAACCAAAGAAATCTCATTAGATAAAAGAGTATATCTCTATATTAAAAACTCGTCATTTTGGGTTGATAAGTTGTACACGCCACATAATTCGAATAAGTACACGTGAATATGTTGATAAGTCGAATTACGTCCTTTTATGTGCTCAATTATAATCGGCATTAGTATTGCCTATTTATATGGTGAATATTTAATTGAAGGCGATATGTCTGATATATCGCCTGTAAACTTGTGAACTTAAGCTTTAAACGTGTGCTTTTTGGACTTGTTAAGTTATTCACGCCTGGTAGGGAGAATAGTTTAAATTATAAATGGGTGTTGAGTTAAAATGTTTTAAGGAAGCCATAATTGCCAATATGTGAGTTTGGTTGTATCAAGGATATGTGAATTCAAATTTCGAATACACGTCGAGAAGTTTTCAATATAACCTTATGTGATTTCTTAATATTTAAAATTCTTTATGTGCAAGCCTTAATTCTTCTCTCCCAGGTCAAATGAGTCTTCGGTGTGCTTAGTGCGGATTTTTGTTTTTTTTTAATTTAATGCGTAACGCCAAAATTTGTATGAAGCTGCAACAGCGGTCACTAGATGTCGCTATTGTAGCGTCATACAAATTGGCGTTACCCTAGCGAACGAGTAGTTTAAAAAACTCGCACACTGGTCACTAGTAAAACTGTTTAAAAAAGCCTACTAGTATTTAGATATTTTTAGATAAAAAAAATTGTATATTTCAATTTATAATTATTACCAGGATAATGCAATAAATTGTTATTTCTATGAATATTATTACAATTCTTGCAGAGAATGGGTGTATGAAAACAGTGGTGATGCTAGAAAAAAATATGAATTAACAAGTGCTACAAGAAATCAAGTTAAATCACTTATTGAACTTCTCTGCAAATCATATGGTATAAAAGAAGTTGGTAAAGCCTATATAAGTTTATATTTATGTAATGTAAAGTGTTTTGGCGTTTAAATTTGTTGAATTTGTATGAAGCTGCAACAGTGACATCTATTGGCTGCTGGTCCAACAACCTAAAGCTTTTAGAATTATTGTGAGCAGAAATCCTACTTTATACAAATTGACTTTTAATAATTCCTTAATTACCTTTTGGTTTAAGTTAAAAATAAAATAATAGTTAAGAATCTAAACTTAAGATTACAATCAGGAAATCGACTCTTATATTTTGCTAGGTTATACCTAATTTTGTTCATAATTTAAATAATGACTCTTTTAAGGTGAAGTACGACAGTGGATGGAATATTAGTCATATAAGAGGGGCCCTGCAAAGTCTTGTATCTATGGCGTCACAGCATTCAAAACATATGGGCAATTTAAAAGGTATGTGACTTATATTTGTCTTATACTATTTATCCTACAGTAAAAAAGGCCGATAAACATAACATAAAGTTTCTCATTCTTTCGATATAAAGAAATAGAAGTTCACACGCCAAAAGTGTTTTATTAGTAATTTATAGAAGCCAGCGATATTATCCAAAATTCCATAGTACAGAAGTTCTGATAGAAATAGTTTGCTATAATCTGTTTGTTTAGAGAATCTACGTTATGCTTAGTGTAGGATGCAGACGACGTTCACACACCTCATACATGCAGGACCAATCATGTCACCTATCACATAACGCACTACACACAGTCACTACGAGAATCTTTACAATCGTTTCGCCCGTAACTGAAGCATTATCAGCAGGATAACCACCGCCCAATTATATTACTTTTTTATTATCATTATACCTAAATAATTATATCATAACTTCTCTTTTACTGTAACGATCTAGCCATCAGGTTAATGAGCAATATAAAATTAATCTAGAAATTGCATAATTTTCATATACTCCAAATTTGCAATAACAATGTTGATGAGACCAGATTCAATAAATAGGTCAATAGGAAATAGGTGAAAAGCTGAGTCTACTCAAAACGTATCTGTCAGCTATACACCATAAGATTAGGTAGTTAACTTAAGGTACACATGTTTTGACATGGTTATTTTTTTTTTAATATGCGCCATGAAACACACAGGTATTTTAAACGTTTTCTACTAAACGACGGAAAATATTAAATATACAATACTGCATTATCACACAGTGACTTTATAAAAGATTGATATTGTGTTACATCAGATAGTCTAATGTAATTACTATTGCCAGAATAGTATATTAAATTTGTTTAATTGGTTTTAAACCGCATCTGATGAATATATTTTATTAAATGTCCATGCTTTTAGCATCAAAAGCATAAACATTTGATTTTATAAAAGAAATATTTCATTAGTGAAATTATTTTGACATGTGCAGTTTCGTTTCAATTTCTTTATTTGTAGATCTTTTTATTGCAATAAAACGTTTAGCACGCCTGAGTCATATGGTTTTGTTTGTTTACATTTAGTTAAGTACTTAAACCTACGGTGTATAAGAGGGGTATATTTTTAAATAACAATGCAAGAGCTACACTGCAATTTCATATGTTATAGGCAGAACAATAGCATTAGGACAATTCACTGGCGTCAGTTTGGATGGAGACGTGTTCCTCAATATTATAGACGTGCGAAACGAATGGCTCTCGGTGAGTAAGCCGGCTTACAATCATTTACATCATCGACTGGCCCGTTGGCGCAGTGGGTAGTGACCCTGCCTTCAGTCGCGGGTTCCATTCCCGCCGAGGGGCCATGTTTTCTATAAATAAATTAGTTGGTCTTCGAGTCTGGGTGTATATTTGTAACTCGTATAGGTATATATTTAAAATACATAAGTATATATTTAAAAATTATATAACTATATGTATGAATATGTTCATGAGTAATATGTGTGTATGTGTATTTAATTTTATTCTTATACTTAAATTTAATATCCATCACAGTTTTTCAATAGCAGTTCGCTCTCTCCAATAATTGTAATGAACTATTTATTAATTTATTTCGTTTTATACATATAGTTACAAAAGTTATATCATCAGGCTAAATATTAATATAACTTCAAACAATGACGTTGATGTTCCGATATTCAATAAGGTCAACGGAGCTCTTCCCCAGAACATTCCTTTCTAGTTCCTTTTAAATAACCTTTCCGCATTAACTGTTCCGTAAAATTGGATATATCAAATCAAAATAACTTTTATTAAAGTAAGCTTATATCAAGCTCATTCAATCGTCAAGAATCAATTAGATTTATTGAAGCTACAACAGGTTCAGAATGTTGCTCTTACCAAGAAAAACCAAAAACTCGGCGGTCAATCTTTTAAACATTTTAAATTTAAATTATTTAACCACAGTCTTGTTAGAAGCTGAAAGAATATTTAAATCCAAGGTTTTTTTCTCATTCAAATAATCTTCAATTGTGTGTGCGTTACGTATAAGCATATTTCGTACACTTAACGTAATATTTTCTGTAGATAAGTCTTATATAGATTGCGGAATTTTATTGAAGAAGCGAGTACTGAGACCAACGAATGAGTTGCTAACTCTGCTGAATCGCGACACATATATCACAAGCTTTTTGTGACCTCTTGTATATCTATGATATACGAAAATATTTAGTCAGAACAAATTTTCCTAGTTATATGTACATGCGTCCAGCCTACTAATAATATAATGGAGCTTTCAGTTGCTCCATAGCTCATTGTAATCGTATGCTAATTTGTGACACTATAGACAAATATAAATATATCATTATAGAAAATAAATTTGTTTCAGTTAATAAAAAAAGTAAGCAAAGAAGATAGTGCTTTAACAGAAATACCTAACTACGAGAAAGCTTTATCAAGTATATTAAGAGACATACATATTTGTCGAAGGTACGAACAAAGTAAAAAATCAATTTTTCTTTTTATTAAATAAATACCTAAGGCTGCACCTTATAGGTGTATCTCTTCTCTCAAGCGATCAGTTATTATACTTGCCCAGCATTGGTTCTTGCCCATTTCGTTCGAGAAATGTACTGGAGCTTAATCCCACTAAACTACTATAATAATTACTTTTACTTGCCTGACTTTTTAAATTTTTGGGTCAAACTTTATTTTTAAGGCTGCTAATTAAAAATATAGGTTACATATTTTAGCGTCTTTTGTACGCGCAAATCCTCGAACCTTATACGGTATATGTATATAGTTTTGCGATTTTAAAGAACTCATTTTCTTTGTAAATCTTATTATATGCAATGTTATAATTAAACTGGTATTGACAATTTTAAAAAATGATTCGAACGCCACCATCATTGGGTCCGTTGGTTAAGATTTTAGCAGTTTGGTAGTGTACAAGGAAAGCACTAGAGGAATGAAAAATAATATAATGGTAAAAGCCGATTCTCAGTCCTACTAAATATGTATATACCTATTTTTTTTAATCAGCCAAGTCGTTTCTGAGGAGTAAAATAAATATGTGACACGAGAATTTTATATATAATATTATTTATACATATTATTCTTATTTGTTCGTTGCAGAAAATTTATGCCAAAAGTGTCGGCAGCTCAATATTGCAGTCATCTGAGACAGTTGATTACTTCGATTGGGGATTTTTATGGGCGCGGAAGGAAAATTCCGGAATCTGTACCGGAGTCTCTTAGTAAATATGAAATTGTTGTTGAACCGTGAGTTTAAATCTTATTATAAGTTAGTAATGTTATACAAATAAATCAATGTAATTAAATTTACTTCGCGCAACCTAAATTGTTAAATTAACCTCAATTATATATTGTCTTATTTTCTCGAATTTTCTCTCGAATGTTTACGAAGGAAAAACGGGATTTTTTAACCTATATGTTAGCCCGGTATAGCTTTAATTGTACCAACTTTCATTAATATTGATCCGGCGGATAAGCTGTGAAAGTAAAACGAACAGACAATAGGACAGACAGACTTTGCATTTATAATATGACTATGGATCACGGTTTCAGAGAAGCGGGCCCATTAATGGTTTCTCCGACTGGACAGTTCATAACACCTTCCTCTTGTCCCGCAGACGAACTCATTCCGTTCATTGCGAACCATCTCGATGAAGCCACTTTGCTTCTTACCGAGTATAGCATGTAAGTATAGTAAACTATTTGTACCTGCGACCTCGTTCCCGTCAACTTTAGTTTTTTATGATACCCTCAATAATGCGTTTTTACCCTACCCCGGAAGAAAAATGGGAATTTAAAAATCTTATACATTACCCCGATATATAAGCTTTAATTTAACCAAATTTTATCAATTTCTTATCGAGACGTCGTAAAAGGAGACTGAGGTAAATTGACCCACCGTGTGGTATCTGGCTGAGTAGAATAGACTCCCTGCATTCCTTAATCAGGTGTCGTCGTATGAGGCGACTTAGGTAAATTGACCCGCCGTCTAGTATCTGGCTGAGTACCTAGAATACACTACGCTCTTTCCAGCCTTGTCGTCGTAAAACATGTATAAATATGTTGTCACATGATTTGGCTACGTATTTTACAACCGGCCGCCTGCCTGACGTCAACTTACCTTAGTCATATTTTATGATACCTCTATAGTTGGTCAATAATATAAAAAAAAAACATTGCCGCAATCAATGTCACATTGAGTTGCTGAGAAATAATAAATGGGTTGACTTTTGAGAAAATTCTTATTTTATAGAATAAGTATAAAGAAAGATTAAAGAATTATTCACTTGTCGTAGTAACAAGCACGTAGAAAAGGCGCTTTGTAAGGAAGTAAAAGAGAGATTTGGCCTTTTGGATCTGAATAAAGACGATAGCATCACGCCCGGCCTCATGATCCTGTGCTGTCAACGACTTCTCACTCGAATCGATAAATTAGAAACGGTATTTTCAAGTTTTATTTCGACTTTTGTTTAATACACTTCATTATAAATATCAAGCTGATCTATATATCGCACAATTAGTACTAAACTGACCGAATTCAAAGCTTGTAATCGCTTATTTAAATACCATATATGACATCGCGCTATGCTACAATTTATTGCACTTTGCCACAGAACGTTTTTGAATTCGGTCACTTTAATACTAAGCGTGCGATATACACTATTTAAAGTGTGTCTTTCAAACTATATATTTATTTTTCACTTTTTAGAGCCATTGACCGTAGAAAGAAAATGTCAATTTTTTGTCCAAGTTATAAGTTTAGTTATTTTATTCAATCAATTATCTTCGGTATTTGATACGTGTAGTAAAAAAAGTTGGTCACAATTATAAAATAAATGAACTTGTACAAATAAAGGAATAATTTGTACAAGTACTTACTTAGGGGAATTTCATAGTACAATGGTATGATAGAATTATTTTGTCATAATCCACGTTTGTTGCGTTTGTGTTATAAACATGGATTTTAGCAAAATAATTCTATTTACTTATACTTATTTACCTATAAAAGTCAAATTTTGTAATATGATATTTGAATAATTTTAACCGCAAGGAAAGCTTTGAATAGTGCCGTTTTGGTAATATTGTTTTTATTACTGCACCTCTCCTTTTCATCTTAGCGTGATGACTAGACTTAGAAGAATATATATATATATATATATATCTTGTATAGAATAGACTTAGAAGACTACCTCAATAAATGGACTATCTTACACTAATGAATTTTTCAAATCGGTCCAGTAGTTGCTGATATTAGCGCGTTTTAACAAACAAACTCTTCAGCTTTATATATTAGTATAGATTTATTTTAATTTTTTTTAAATTTATGTTTCAGAATCTATGTGGAAATATTTTGTATGTCACACACTATTACTCGGTGTTATCAGAAGGAGTGTTGTGTATACCTTGGGATTTTAAATGAAAATACCAAATAAATTATCAAGTGAAACGAATTTATTCACATAATTGAATTTTAGTTTATATTTACATTATTTATACAAGAGAATCAATTACAAATAAATACTCGAATATTGAAAAATAGACAATACAGTTACTTAAGCAAATGTGATGATATTGCTTAAAATAATGTAAATAGCTTATAATTATGAAAATATTAAATCAGTCTATAAGGTGGAATTGTTTTATTTAACTGATTGCAAATTTAATTTAATTATTTAAAATATATTAATATTGCAAACAAAAAAAGAAATGAAGCGCCGGTAGCATGTGAGACTCGATACCGGAACCTGGAGCTTTTTAATGCGCCCGTTACCATTAGGCTATCACAACATTACGTTTGCCAGCCAAAAATATCTGTACAATCAATTCTACATTTTAACATTTTTTCAATGCCCGTAAAACTTCATTTTTTTAAATAAAACCTAGCTTGATTGATTTTTGTATATACAAGATTAACTCATTTAAATATGGCGTCTTGTTGACGTCACGTCCTTGAAAACAACATGTACATCCGGCAGAGGCTATGGCGGACAGCTCACCATTCTGACAATCGCATAAAGCGAACGGGGAAAATTCAATAAAGTTAATGCCAAATGGATAGTTCCTCCCGTGCTCAGACTACTATATATATTTCTACTATTACCCTTTTAACTAGACGATTTGAAGTTATATAGAATGTTTTAGTAATTATTATGATTCAAACAATTGGCATACTAGCACTAGGGTATAACTTACACTGATTCGATGTTTAGCCATATTGTCAATAGCGTGGATTGCGTCAATATATATTCGCAATACCGTAAAAAATCACTATTTAAATTATAACTAATCTCACTCACGTTAAGAATATTCAATAAGATTTTGGCCATTTTCGAAATGAATCACTTGTAACACTACAGTGTAAAGTAAACTTCAACACATAATGTTGCAAAAAATCTGTGGTATTTTTTGCACTAAACACTACTTATGTATCCACTTTTATAAATGGCAAACCGAAAATAACCAACTCAGTAACCAAGTAAAATTAACTCTCCAAACGTCTGTAAATAAATTTTGCACAAAAACATTTTTAAGATTTTAAAGCAGCTATTTATTAATTTAATGATAGAAAAATGTAAGGAATATTGATGAATAGATTTTAAATTTCATATAGCATCAAACAATGTAAATCTCTATATTTTGTGCTCTATACATTTATTATGAAATTTAACTTAGTGAAAGTTTTTTGTAAGGCTGAAAATATAAATAGAGAATAAGAAACACCTAATTATAAAAATACCACGGTTCTATGAAAGTCATTTGCAATAAAGAATTTTTAAACAGACAAAGTTCTTACTAAATTGCACACATAACGCAGTGTCCTTTAGTGTTACTTTACGCAGCGCACAAAATGAAAAAAAAGCAGTGTAATGTGCACTTTTTGGTAAGTTTATGCATTAGTTATATACTATTTAATAATTTAGTGTGACCTAAGTAAGAAACTAATATCGCCTACATTCGGGATATTATACTATTTTTTCTGTTTTTTATGACCCAATCCTTGTATTATGTAATTTTGAAACGCCATACATGTAAAAGTACCACTGTACCATTGCCTTATTCAAAAGTTTATAACTACTAACAAAGAAAGCTTAGCAAAATACAAGGTATGGTCCGACAAGTTCGGATGCGCATGTAAATACGCCGATATTTAGTATATTACTTAGGTTGAGCAACTTTCAAAAGCTTATTAATTATAATCTAAAAGATAATTAAGTATTCTAAGAAATTTATGAATATTGAAAGTCGAAAGTCGAATTTTGAATGATGGTTGTAAAGCAAAAAGAAATATTTCCAAAATCTAAGTAGTGCAATAGAACCCAAAAGTGAAATTAATTGCTAAACAGTGCTCTGTGTGCTTAGTGCGAGTTTTTATCGCATTAACGTAACGTCAAATTCTATGGCGCCAGAATAGCGGTCACTAGATGTCGCTTTTGCAGTTTCATACAAAATAGAGTTACGCTAACGTGATAGAGTAGGTTATAAAAGCTCGCACTAAGCACACAATTGCCCAAAAATATGTCAATACATGACATCCTGAAATTCAGACAATTTATCTTTTTTTGGACCATCTATAGATTTTCACCATAGTTGATGATGGAATGGTGGTTATGCAAAAACTTATATACATATGTACTTTATTTGGATGGTGTTTCTGTTAGATATGAGTACTAATACTCGATATATTTTTTATAATTGTTAGACATACTCATAATAATCAGATATAAATTACAAAATATAAATAGATACGTGATTATGAATAGAATGATAATGAGGAAGTATTGTGTCTACAATAATATGTTGTCTGTCATTTGGTGGGACCGAACGAATGAAGATTATGACACGAGTCTTGTTCTCTAACGACATTCAACAGTTTTATTCATTTCAATTCTAACCATCGAGGAGTTAATACGTCCTCTAAGTAAAGTATTGGGTCAAAAAAATGTGTGAGGCTAACATATCGACCAAATTAGGTTAATACCTAAAATAAAAACGAAACAGTGAGTGGATTGTGTAAACGCAACAAACAGAACATTTCTATAGCATTGATGTGTGGATTAAGTTATTAATCAACATTTTACTTTAAACTAGGTTTTTATATACGAATTAATTTTATATAAAAATTACAATATCACAAAACATACAGAAATGACAGAGTAAAATGTTAATTTTCATCAATTAAAATAATAGAAATTTAAATAAAACGCGTCAAATACAAGGAGTATTAATAAATAAGTACACAAAATTAATATAACATTGAGCGGTAAACATAAAAGTATCTCCTGATATCAGTTCTTCTTGCTTTGCTGTATTATTATCAGTTTGTTCTTTTCTTTTGTCACTTTGGCCACTGGTAAGTTTGTAGCCGGCATTAGCTGTCTCAAATTTTGACTGGGAATCAGCGGAGCCTAAAAAAATATTGTTTATTTATTTTGTAGACCAACGACATATGAGAGGGTTAGATATAATATACCCAAAATAATTAAACATAAGTGAAATGAAAATTTTGTTTTATATTTAATTGTTGGAGTTTCGACAAATGAAAAATATCAAACACATTTAATCACTGTTGAATTTAAGTAATATCAATCTTTACGTTTCCTGCAAAGTGTAATACAAATATTTAAAATTAGCTAAATTTGATTGCTACTTTTGATTCTAATCCCATCATATTATAGATACATTAGGTAACAATTAACACATTAACACTTATACTAAATCTACTAAATGGTATCCGGCTGAGTGGAATAGATAGATCACCCTCATTTCTTACCGAGGTGTCGTAAAAGGCGACTAAATGGGGTCGGCACAACATGTTGTCACATGATTTGGCTACGTATTTTACGACCGGCCGCCTGCCTGACATCAACTTACCTTGGTCGCCTTTTACGACACCTCGGTAAGAAAGAGGGTGGTCTATTCTACTCAGCCGAATACCACACGGCGGGTTAACTAAATAATTAATTAAACTAAGCTAAATATTTGTGGATTCTAGTGGATTCACGAGCAAACTATCTATTTAGTACTTACCGGAGGGTACCTGGCGAGTTGTCGGACTCGGTCCACCAATCGCATGGCATCATCTGACGTTTCTGAATCTGTGGTCATGCCTAAAGAGAGGATTCGCTCAGGATTACCTCCATCTAAACACCTAGGAAAATAAAAAACATTTTTTTCAACCGTCATCATATATGGCACAGTGTTGGATGTCTAGATATATACTTCTTGGCTACGGAAGTATTTGATCAGGTTTTTATAGGCCGGATGCAACAGGTCTGACAATAATCCTTACTAATATTATAAATGCGAAAGTCTGTGTGTCTGTCTGTTACGTTTTCATAGCCAATCCGCTGAACCAATATCTATGAAATTTGGCATAAATATTCCTTATATACCGGGGTAACATATAGGCTATATATATCCTGTTAATTCAACAGGATTTACATTCAGGAGGAATTAAATATACTTTATTAATATTATTAATATAGAGGAGTATACCTATGAGCAAGGGGTCGTGCGCGCTGTGCGTGCCGCCACGCAGCTGCAGCTCGCGCCCGCCACGCCGCTGCTTCGTCAGCCGCCACCGCTGCGTCCGCCTCTAGGGCTGCGCATGCGCCACGCAAATCCACCACCTGGTGAATGAAAAAAAAACTATTTATTCGAAATAATAAATATATAAAATACGCCGTGTGGTATCCGGTTGAATAGAATAGTACCACCCTTATTTCTTACCGAGGTGTCGTAAAAGGCGACTAAGGTAAGTCGACCCGGCTGAGTAGAATAGACCAACCCCTTTTTTTACTGATGTTGTGTAAAAGGCGACTAAGGTAAGTTGACCCACCGTGTGGTATCCGGTTGAAGAATAGACCACCCTCTTTCTTACCGAGGAGTCGTAAAATACGACTAAGGTAAGTTGACGTCAGGCAGGCGGCCGGTCGTAAAATACATAGCCAAATCATATAACAACACGTATGTAACATGTTGGGCCGATCCCACTTAGAGTGGTATAGGGCAGGAGGATGATGAATAAATATATAAAGTAACGGCCTGTTACTATCCCAGTACTGGGCAGAGATCTCCTTTCTCAGTTTTCGGAGAGAAGGATTGGAATTAAGACCTATCACGCTGCTCCAATGCGAATTGGTAGGTTACACATATCCCCAGAATTCTCGAGAGATAGGCAGGTTTTCTCACGATGTTTTTCTTTACCGAAAAGCGTGTGTTAAATTGCAATTATCAATTAGACACATAAGTTTTAATAGAATACTCATTGGTGCCTGCCCAGTGATAAATATATCTGTATACATAAATAATAAATATATACAGGACAATTAAACCCATTCATATCCTATATGACTGCGCTGCTATGACCAAAAGAAGAAGAAGATGGGCCAATAACACACAAGGCTGTATGTCCCAAAGTTACTAACATAATTCTTGTGTTATGGATGACATGTACAACTGGTAAATATATACATCTGAATCGAACCCGCGACCTACGGAGCTGAGGGCACAGTTCAGGTGTTATAAGAATTGTTCAACCACAATTACAAAAACAAATATAAAAATACTATGTTAGTATTCATCAATTTATTAATAACTAGATTTACGGAGAAATCAGTGTACCACCAATTTTTGTTATAATATTCTGAGTTTTCCATAAGGGGTAGAGACACACAGTAGTGGACTTTCTAGTAGTAATTTTGTAGATCTACAATTCTCTAGTACATTATTATAATGCATCTCTGTTGCCTTGCGCTGGGCACGTGACTAAAGCTCTGAACAGTTAAGTTTTTTATGACTTATAAGTAAAGAAATGTTCTTTTAAAACATCTTTTTATAAACTAATATTAATTACTTTATTTTAAATATCTGGGTGACCGAGCTTCGCTCGGTAATTTTTTACAAAAAAAAAACTTTAAAAAAAGAAAAAAACAATTATTTAGTTGGGATCGATCCTTGGCACTCACATTTCTCGAGGCTGCCCGCTAACCGAATAAGCTACGTCGACTTGACAGTTAATGGCGAAAATTCAATTCAATATAAATGTTAGTGTTTTTTAATGCCCAAAAATAGGGATAAAACAATATTTTTTTAAAATAAAACCTAGCTAGATCAATTTTTCTCTTCCAAAACCTCCTACATGCTGAATTTCAGGAAAATCGTTGGAGCCGTTTCCGAGATTCGGAAAATATATATATATACAAGATTAACTCATTTAAATTACTTTATTTTAATTAGGTATTCTGAACTAACCCCCACCTTTTGAAAATATCTGTATAATAATGTTTTCATCTCATCATGTGATAATTTATCGAGCCTTGCCATCAACATCTGTTCACCCCTAGTCCTATTATCTTTATTGTCCTGAGAATCAGACAAGGAAGCTGAGGGTGATTTACCACAAATCAAATTATTTTTGTACTCTATTGCAGTATCTATTGCTTCTATAGCTTCTTCACATTCAAGTAATTTACGCTCCTGTAAATAATATTACATATATAAAATATATGACACTGAAAATGTAATATTATTAATAAATGTAAGGGATAGATTCCTATTAAATTTTGTAATTTACCTCAGAATCTGAAAGAGATTTATAAATTTTCCTTTTATGGCCTAAACTACAACGTTGTTCATGCAAACATTCTCTTGTTTTCCGTAAATTTCTAATCTCCTTACGCAACATAAGCTCTTTTTCTTTCGTTAATTCTAAATTTGCTAAATCATTGGTTTTTTCCTTTAAAATACTATCTAACTGTGTTATTCTATGAGTGAAGTGCTTTATTGAATGTGATTTTCTTTCTTTTGTTTCTACAGAAGTCTCAGAGAGTTCATCTAATTTCAATTTATCCTTAAGAAGTTCTATATCTAAAGTATTCTTTCGTTTTTCATCTTTCTTAATTTGCCTCTTAATTTGGTCTATTTGTTTCTTATAAGTTTTTAAATTAGTTTCATGTCTTTTTATCTCTCTGGTAGTATCATGGTCGATAAGACATGATTCAACCTTTTCTGAATAGGCTTTATTACGTGTTTGTGGCATTCTGCTAAGTTCATCTATCAGCCTTTGCTTAGCTATACAGAGATTTATTAATTCTTTTAATTGAGTTTGACTACTACTGATATCTTTAGATAGCTTACGTGCCAAAATTTGCTTTTGTGTATATTTTTCTCTACCCATTTTGTATTTTTTACACATTTCATTTGTTTTTGGAGAATCAATCATTTTCAGCAACTCTCTTTCAATCAACTTTGGTTCAGGATCTATTTCTTTTTTATGAGACTCTATTATTATTTTCTGAGATTCTGGTGATATTGCTTTGGCAGCTACTTTTCTTAGCAACTCTAATTGAGCACCTGAAATACTTTCTCCAGGCTGAATAGTTCTTCTACGTCCAGAATTAGACTGAGAAGTCATAATGGGCAACGACTGTGAACCACTTGTTTCTGATATTGTAATATCATCAGAATCAATATGATTCAAGTACTCTTCACATCTGGTAGCAAATAGCTGATCATTTTTTTCCCTAAAATATTCCATGAATTTTTCTAGCTTATCTTGGAATACTGTTTCTGAATCGGAATCTTCACTATCTGATTCAACATCTGATTCACTAGGCTCACTTGGTTCAGTATCTTCAGCTATTCTAGGTAGCCCCTGTTTAGTACCAGTCTCCTTATTGTCTGTAGTTATATCACTATTTAAACATTCATCACATTCAGCCTTCAAGAACAGCCATTCACTCACTTGATTCATATCAGCTTCGGACAAAGATTTCGATTGTAATATTTTATTAAATAGTCCTTCTGCATTTGATACTAATTTTATCCATTGAGCAGTTGCAAATTGTAAATTAAATGCATTTTCTGAAGGCATCACAGCTTTGTCTGTGTATACAGGAGTATTATTGTCAGCAAATAAATTAACAGTAACAAAATTTTTTATACCTCTACAACACAAACACAGGTTTAAAATCTTAAGAGTATCTTGATAATCATTAGGCTCAGTACTAATGCATCCTATAACCCAAGTAAATGCTCTGCCACCTAATGAATCTCTTAACATAGCTGTCAATATACACCTATCATAATTTATTTGTTTGGGTGGATTTCCTGCCACTAACTCTTTTATAATATTTTCTAAAGCGAATAGTCCTGGTTCAGGATAAGCTGCTAAGTCACAAAAACTCGCTGTAGACATTCTGTGGTTAAGAATACCATTGGTGCCAACCCACTTTTGTTCCATACTAACAGTAAAAACTGTATGATTGTTTCCAAGACATCTTTGTCGCCATCCTAACTGGAGATATTGAAAAGCTTCCTCAACATTAGTACACCTTACCAAACCTGCACCCAAAACATCGAAAATATTATTATTGACAACTTGCATCCAAGTTATATGTAATATATATTCTCTCTCTGGCAGTTGGCCTAGTCTATGAAATATTTCAGATAAAAATCGGGGAACAATTCCTTGATCACATTCGCTGTGTATGCATTCAAAACCTGAAACAATATGATTAAAATATTACTCTAATCATACAATTATAACATAAAAATGTATTACAATATTCCTTTATGAAATTTTAGTGAATTTAATATATACCTAAATCTATTTATTATTTTATATAATACATATAGTATGGTTGCTATATTTATTTTTTATATTAACAATATAGTCTATGTTTTCAATGTAAAAAATAATAAAATGTAGGTTTTATGTCTAAATATGATATAATTATAAAAACAATAATAAGTTTCAGATATTTTACAGAATAAAGTCCTAATTGTCTATAATTAACTTTCAATTTAGTTATACAATTTACAAACAAATTTAAATTAATTTTTACTGCATTTTAGAAAATCATGTTAAACTAGAATTAGTACCATTACATATGCAGGTAGATTATGAAAATTTTGTAAATATCAAGGTATTAGTACAATTAAAACAAGGTATTAGTTATAATTAAACTTTTACCTGGTCCAAACAAAGTGTAAGTCTTTCCAGACTTAGATTGACCAAAAACAATAACGGAAGTATCGCAACCATCCAAAAAACAATTTATTTGTGGTACCATAAAAGAATTGAACAAGTGGGCCTGGGTGCAGTCCACTGGCAGAGCTCTATTAACATGAAATGTTTGACCACTTTCTGTAATAACTATTTGCGTTACTGGATTACTAAATATGCATTGCAGTGAATCTGCGATACTTGGTGGTTTAAGCCGAATAGCTATTTGTACAGGGATATCCATATTAACTCAAATCAGTTTCCAGACGTTGAGTCTAGTAAACAATTTTTTTCACATATTCTCCAAATTTACACTTTACTATATCTGGACTTGAAATAAAATATCACTTAATTCTCAAATTAATTCCAAATCTAACGATCAAACAATAAATAATATGAAAGCCACCACACATTCAAAATACAAATAAAATATTTATCATAGATTACTAACTATAAAATAGATATTTATTATTTACGTATGATCCCACAGACAAATAATAGCATAGATTATACACTATAAAATAATGCCATGATAGTGCCTATCATAGATTACTAACTAAAAAATGTACGTTTAATACCTATTATTATTACTTTTGGATTATGGATCTCCGCAAAGTAACGCCTAATTCTATAAATTACCTATTATTACTATGTAATTTGTGCTATTAATCTATGAATAATGCCAAAGATTATGATTATACAACGCCCAGAAAAAAAAACCACACATTACTCTATGAATCGAACTCCTGCAAAAGAATTGCTTAAACTGGAGCGTTACTCAGTAAACATTAATATAATATTACTTGAAATGCATTAATTTTGATATAAACACAATTTTAACTCTAAACTTGTCCTGGGGCTTTATACTTAACAAGAATCGAACAATAAAATGTTAGTTTAAAATAGTAAAATGACTTTGTCAGTTTAAAATTGTAGTTAGTAAAATGTTTGAGGCTTCACGCTCGGGACTATCTCGGTTCATAGGTCATTAGTTTACCTACACCACACCTAATTAGAATTATCCAATGTCCCTACTAAAAGTACTGAAAGGTTAAAAGATATTTAATTTTATATTAAATATTTCAGCCTATTTTTTTTATTAAACGTGAAATTAAACATTTGAATACCTTGTTAAATATATTCATTTAAAAAATACTCCCATGCACCCGAACATCTTTTTCTTCAATCAAGAATGAAATTAAAAAAGATTACCTCATTTAAAGATTAATGATTTATTACTAATCGTTTTGATGTAAAGTAGATCTTTTATTTGCAAGGACTTTAAAATCAATTTAATTGCATCTTCTATTCATCGCTCTCAGAAGTACCATCTTAGTAGAGGTGTTATGAATATATTCGTAATAGGTATATGGAATATAATACAGCCCACCTAATACCGTACTATAATACGCAATGTAAAAGTAACCTGTTACCAGATAATAGCCAAATAATAGCTGTCCAAGATAATAGGGTCGATATCGGTAGCCGTGTGCGTGGCGATCGCCGGAGCGCTCCCTATTCCGCATAATAGGGACTATTCCGTAACAGGCTAATACGGTAATACCCGTATTAAGAACTTCAGTAGTAGCGAGTCGCCAACTGTGAGCGAGAAATCGGGATTTGATTTGCTAAATACATGTCAGGCTTTGTTTAAATGCGCCTTGGGATGGTTACTAAGTAAGTAAGCAATGTACGAGTGTGCACTACGATAATCTATTTTACTAAACTAATATTGAATATTGTAATGTAATAATATATAATATTGTAATAAGAAATTATATTTTGTTACACATGCACGTCGGGTTTCATGTTAACGCGCATTTGTACTAATAAAATTTATAGTATATAATAATAAATATAAAATATAATCACTAGTAAAACAGTAGTGGAGAAGCAGTAGATTTTTGCTTCTGCACTAGCACCGTACTATTTGGTTACAAATGGTTACAATTTTGTTGCATTTAATATTTAATATGGTTAACTATAGCTGTCGGAAATCAAACCCGCTAATAATTAAAATGCACTTCGTGTGCGCCGCTGCGCCAGCTAGGTCGCTAAAACTCATCTCGGAGAGTCGGGAACAGTTGGAGGTAGCTCTTTACTAAAACTTTTACCAAAAAGGAACGATATGTATATTTAATGCTACAAGTCGGGTTATGTATGAATGCTGAATAGATTGGTTAAAAATAAAACTAACAATGAAAACAAAAAATAGACTAAACCCTTAAAAACGCTAAAATTTGTTTTTTTTAATCGGCATGTGTACAAGTTGCCTTTGTTTACTTGTTATTGCTTCCTTTTGTAAGGATAGTTTGAAAAAATTAAACCAGTTTAACATTTGTTTGCATAATGCAAATCCTTGCATCGCGTAAACAATACTTTTAATATTATTAGAAATATAAAGGATTTTAATTGTAAATAAATAAAACTTGGTATAAAGATATCTCGCAGATAGAAACAATTGATGTTTTTAAATGTAGATATGTAATATAAGACAAGCTAACAATATTTTTAAATGATAAATCATTCATATAACCACAAAAATAAAAACATTTAAATGAATAGAAAAATATAAAACTATGATTACCTACTTATCAATTATTGTACATAAGGTGTACAATAATTGATAACTAATTATTAGTAACTTTTTAAATACGGCAACATAACCTTTAACAGTCCTAAGTCAATTAAAAGTATGAAGAAAAATTTAATCGCCGTCTCACTAAAATAATATGTCAGGTCACGGAATAGGCTATTACTATAATAGTCAGTGAAAAAATAATACATCATATTTTATCACTGGTTATTATTTGCCTATTACCAAATAATAGGGTATAATACCCTAATATGAGAAACAAATTATATCACATAATAGTATTATTCAAATTTCATATTATCCTAATATAACACCTCTACATCTTAGCACTTTTCACATGGACAAAAAATTCAATTCAATTCAATTTTCAATGAATGGCGATCAGAAGTGCATTCTTTGCACAGGTAGACAAAAACATTTTATGACATATTTATTAATATCTGTCAATGTCAATGTCAAACGTCAAGTAAAATCTAAAGTGATGAAATTCTTGAAAAATTGACATTTCAGCAGCTTCTAATTTTTATTGGACGTTTATTTCTGTTCGTCGCTATCAGATAACAACTACAAGATGTAGATATTGGATATTCTTTTAGTTTACCGATAGTCGTAACGTAGTTTAAAATTCTACTCGTCAAATTAGCTGCCTGGAAGTTATTTTTGTTGTATGTATTATTTTCTAATAAAACTTGGAAATATGTTCAACTTCAATGTTCTACTAATTGCACTCATATTTTATTGTACTTTACAGAATTCGCACATTTAACATACAAATATGGAAACTGAAACGGCCGGCGATCAAGCCGCAGATATGTCAATTCCACCGAAATACGGCCTAAAACTTTATTTAAATCATGAATTTCCCCTTAAAAGCAAACAATCCATTATACCCAGACCTAAACAAATTTTGGATATGATGCCTCTGTCTGCAAGGTTAGTTTAAAATGGCTATAAATATAATATAAATAAATAATATTTTTAACTTCATCTCTTGGTAAAAAGATCACATCCATCAGTATTTGGAATTCATATAATGGTTCTGTTTTAGGTATTTGAAATATTATTTAGCTAGAAGAATGCAAAAAAGAAGACCCATAATGGATTATGTTCACGTGATTTCTGCTCAAAGGATGTATGGTATGAAGTTTATATAAATAAACTTATGGTTCTGTCTACCATACTATTTCTCTATCATTTAAAACTGTAGTTAATATAATAAGAATATATAAGAATATTTCATTTAAATTGAAAGAATATTTCCTTAAAACGCTAAAATAACTAAACTCATATCATTTGATATGTTTAAAAATACTTGCATAATTCCTTTAAAAAATTAATAAATAACACAAACAACCGGTTAATACTGTAGTATATATTATGATGACAGTAACACTAGGTACAAACCTCTGTGGTTTTTTATACTGTTAAGTAACATTTGTGAATAAATTGTTCAAATTGTTAAATAAATGAAAAAAAATAAAGTAAATAATGTGATAATAAATAAATAATGAATCTTTTATGTATTTCTATTTATTGGATCTATTTTTTACTGTAATAAAATAATTAAATAATAGGTGTCTACATTTTAAGGATGTCCAATTGGAGGTATAGGGGGTGGGACAATTGGCAGGGGATTTAAAGGTGAATTCTGTCGGTTTCAACTTTACCCAGGACTATATGAATATGTCACAGTTCCTGAATGCCAATTCATTGTAAATATAAGGGATGCCAAGAAGGACACTATTTTTCAATCAGTTTTATCAACATATAGGTGAGAACATTATTTGTTTATGATTAAAAAACATTTTTGATTGAAGTTTATGCTATGCTGTATCAAATTTTGTTATATCATTTAAGAATTTTAGTAATAAATAATAAATAAAAAAAATTCTGTAATGACACTTGTCCAACAGAATTTACTATGAAATATAGAGTGCCACAAGTTATTTCTAAAAAGTAAGTTTGTTCATTCCAATTTTTTTCTCAATAATTATCAACTTTACAATTACTAATGAAAAAACAAAAGAGGCTACAATTTTTAGAATAAACTTTATTCTGTGGAGATTTATAATACAAAAGTTATCAAATATTATTTTGCTATAATAAGTAATAATTTATTGTTGATTACAACAAAATAATATTATCAATACTAATATAAAAAGTTTTTCATAAAACATATTTTTTTCTAAAAACTACTAGAACACTTAAATATCTATGGATGTGGATCTTATCATCTTAAAATATAAAATAGGTAATATTTAAATAATATAATAAATTGAAAAATTAAATTTTAATTATTATTTATCATTCTTTAGTAAGTTCATAATAACTTCGTTGTTATTTTGTAATTGTTTATACCCATCCTTATTGTTTTGTAACATTTTCATACTCTAATTACAATGTTATTTTAAGTAAACAGTTCAGACATTTCATGTGCTTTTTTGTACTTACTTCAGGCATATCTAATATAATATTAATTTATAGAATTAGGCATTACTTTCTGGAGATCCATAATACAAAAGTAATAATAAAATTATTATGCTGTAATCCGCGACAAAGTAAAACAAAAAATATATAACTTAGCTATATAAAAAAATATAGCTAAGTGTAGAGTGGATAATTTGTTTTCATACCTGAATCGCAAAGCTTTGCGATCGTGGACTCTTATGACCTGATGATGCTTCGGTTGTAAGGCAAAACGATTGTTGAGTGTGTGATAGTGAATGTGTGTAGTGCTTGTGTATTGTGGTGACCGTGGTGGAAGTTTGTGCATGTGTTTTTTTTTACGAATCCTGCATGCATCAGATATGGAAAGGGATTGTCCACTCTACATTTAAAATTATATATATTTTCTCTTTTACTTCATCGTGGATTATAGCAAAATAGTTTTATTATTAATTGTTAATTTAATTTAGCAAACCAAATAAAGCACCACAGTCTTGGGAATGGAACATAAATGGCTCAGACTGTGAATACACAGCGCTATACCCAAGAGCTTGGACCACTTATGATCTCACTAAATATGGCATACAATTAGTATGCCGTCAAATATCACCTGTAATACCTCACAATTACAAGGTTAGTTTGTGAATAATCATTCATTGTTATGAGCAATAGTAATAAAATATTTACCTTGAACATTTAACTGGTCTGTTTATTATTCTAACTATATTTTAAGGGTCATCGCTTATTTACCGAATTCAGGAACAATGTTTTATTATGAATTCCTGATATTACCTGTTGATTAAAAAAAGTCAGTTTTGTATGTCATATATCTTTCTAAGATTATTGCTTTAGTCTTTAATTACAGTTCACGACGAGGTTTTCCAGCAAAATACTTCTTTCTATCACCAAAATATATCTTAAGAATATTAGTGGCACATTATCATAGCCGTGTATAATGTCCGGAGTAGAATAGAACACAGTCATTTCTTACCGAGAAGTCGTATAAGGCGGCTAATGAGTCAATCCGCCAGGCAGGAGGCCGGTCGTAAAATACGTATCCAAATCATGTGACAACATGTTTATAACAATTTGTGGCGATCCCACTTAGAGTGGGATACGGTAAGAAGGATGATTATTAGTAACACATTATCAATCTAAAATAGAAAAACAGTACCTGGTTGACCGAGCCTTGCTCGGTAATTTTTTACAAAATAATAAAAAACAACCAAAAAAAAGAAAAAAATAATAATGTAGTTGGGGATCGATCCTAGGTATTTAAATTTCTCGAGACTGCCCGTGCCCCGAATAAGCTACGCTGACTTGACAGTTTATGATAAAAATTTAATTCAATATAAATTTGAGTATTTTTTAATGCCCAAAAACATGGATAAAACGATTTTTTTTCAACATAAAACCTAGCTAGAAATCGTTGGAGCCGTTTCCGAGATTCCGATAAAAAAAGAATATATATATATATATATATATATATATATATATATATATATATATATATATATATATATATATATATATATATATATATATATATATATATATATATATATATATACATACAAGATTAACGCATTTAAATATTAAAGATAATTACATAGTCTAATAATAGTAGTTTCGAAAGTCGCCAAATGCCACGTAATTCGTAATAAACTGGGATTTCATTTTCAGGATAGCAGCTTGCCTTGTGCCGTTTTCGTATTTTCAGCCAAAAATATCTGTAATGAACCTCGTGATGTCAGCATAACATTTACATGGACTGAGGTATTGGGAGAACCTAATAAAAAGAAAAATATTAGTAAGTTACAAAACTAATTTAGTTAAAGCTTCATATTCAGTGGCGTAGAAAGGTAACCGAAGGCGCTGGGGCATACAATAAATTTGGGCTCCAACTAAACTATTTAAAATCATTGGTTCCATATTGTTCCTATTTCAAATTTCATCTACTCTCGGGGGCAGTTACTTCGCGATTGTGTAGTCCAGGGGTAGCTACGCCACTGCTTGTAACCTATTCTGCCCTATTTAGTTGGTCGTGGCTTCTTGCCACCCTTCCATCGTCGTATTGACTAATCAAAGTCATACATACCATCAGCCCTCCACTACACGTCGCCCTAAGCCGTGGTCCTGCCTCACAGGAGGCACCCTTAGGACGACGTTCCCTGACGCTAGTACAGCTTATGTGTTTTTACGAATCCTGCACTCTACATTTAGCATTATATATATTTTATATTTTCCTTCATCCCGGATTATAGCAAAATAATTTTATTATTACTTTTTTATTATGGATTTCCGAAAAGTAACGCCTAATTCTATAAATTATGATAATACATATTTGCGTATCTAGATTTATTATATAATAACGTTTGAATTTAATTTCGTACAAAATTATGTCAAGCCAAATTACGTTTTGAAGAAAATGAAATCATAGTAAATAAAGTGTGCAAGAATTTACGAAAATAAAGCCACAAAATTTGGCGCAGGCCCAGCCTGGAGACAATTGAAGCCCACACTTGATAACGTAATGTTTATACATAAATTTATCTAAATTGCTAATTACTTCGAATGTTATCTATGCAATGTTTTTATAAAGAAAAGTTAAATTTTAAAACATAGTCATCAACAAATTAAAATTCAAAATATTCTTTATTCAAATAAACTTGTAAACAAGTGCTTTTGAATCGTCAACTCAACTACTGGTGCGGAAAGCTGTTCCTACCGAGATGAGCCAGCAAGAAACTCGGCGGTTGCTCTTTTAAAAATATAATTCTTAATACTATTTACAATTAGTCGTTACTGTCTTGTACACGTTCAAAGAGACCTATATCCACACATTCTTTTCTTCTAAGTAATCTTCAAGAGTATAGTAGGCTTTCTGTATCAGTCTCTTTTTAACAGTGTTTTTTTAAACTGCTGTATTAGCAAAGCTGAAATTGATTGCGGAGTTTTATAATAGAATCTTATACCCAAACTCACAAACAACTTACGTAACTACAAGATTTACTGCAATTACTGCTATATACGTACATAAATACAAAACTTTATGCTTATTTGTATCGAAATTAAAGAGCGGAAACATATATCAACTAAATTAAGTACTGCTATCCTATCGTTGTGTACCGTGTGATCGCAGGTGTCGACTTATCAGCTTATTTATCAGTATTAAATAATAAATTTAGCTATTAAATAGTTTAAAGGTTTGTGAATATATAAGATATAGATTAGTGTTGTCTATATAGAAAACTAGTAGTAGTCGCGACTTTGTTCATGTTCACTCAAGAACACAGACACTGTCGCGTTTATAATATTGGTATGGATTTTTTTTTTACATAAGTTCATTTTCGTATTGCCTTAATAACTATGTGAAACAGAACGTACGACTAAGGCTACGTGTGAGTGTGGCCGGTTTCTAAATATAACTATAGTACGTACCTCTTGCCCAAAATTCAAAATATTATTTTATAATGTTGCCTATTACAGTCTTATTATTCTCTTATTATCTTACTGTTTAGCATAGGCCTCCTCTCTCCATTAAAGAAGACAGGGGTTGAAACAAAGATCTACCACGCTGCTCTAATGCGAATTGCTAGTTAAGAAGATTTTTTCCTTTACCGAAAAGCGTGTGATAAATTTAAAATATCAGACACATAAGTTTTAACAGAAAAACTCATTGGTGTTTGCTCGGGGTTTGAACCAGTGACTCCTTCGTAAGAGTCGCACGGTCTCACCGCTGTGTTATCACATCTTTCAATATTACTTTTTTTTTTTTAAATATATGGGACACTTACACACACGGTCGTCCGTCCCCAAAGTTAGTAACTTAATACTTGTGTTATGTGTTACAAACAACTGATGAATATATACTTATATGTTTTTTAAATACATTCTTAAATACAAATATACACCCAGGCTCAAATACCAACAAATTCTTTTATAATAATGTTAGCCCTCGGTGGGAATCGAACCCGCGACCCGCGGAGCTGAAGGCAGGGTTACTACCCACTACTCCAACAGGCCAGTCAAGTATTGCGATAACCTAATGATTATTTAGCCAAAATTTAACTTATAGTCCAATGTTATTGCTTCAGATAAGTTAGACCTAGAAAGATATTCCGAGGAGCACACATGTGGTGTTACGCTGGAACAAAAAATAGCCGACCAGCCTTGTGCCTTCACAATAGCCAAAAAGAAGCAGGATAATGAAACTATACACGATGCGTACTGTTTGTGGAACTCCGTACAAACTTCTGGTTACGTTTGGGAGTGTCTGAAAAAACATGGAAAGTTAGAACCTAATCCGAATCAGTCAGCAAAAGTCACTGACAAAACCCAAAAGGATAATAAAAGTGACAAGCAGAAGTCAAAAAAGATTTATAAAAGTAAGTAATTTAATGATTTCAATCAAACATACGTGAACTTAATATAAAATTGAAAATTTTTAGTGGAAAATGAAAGCGAGGTGTCGAGCACCCGCTACCGATACTGTATATAAGGATAAAGAATTGCTAAAGATTCCGACTCACATTGAACCATAAATATTAAATTAATTAATGATTTATATAAAATATAAAGTTCACGGTTGTTTATTTTTTTTAATACAAAAGTAATTATAAAATTATTTTGCTATAATCCACGATTAAATAAAATATAAAATATATATAATGCTAAATGTAGGGTGTATCCGTTGCCATACCTGATACGAACAGGATTCGTAAAAACACATGCACAAACCTCCCACAATACACAAGCAATATACATACATATAAGTAAAAAATGACAGTCCTATTAATAATATTTTCCACTATTGTTTTCCCTAAATTAACTCAAGAATAATACAAAATGTAATCTTCTAAATACAACGATAGATAATAAAAATAAAATAATAAAATATATATAGGACACGAACACACACATGTATTTCAACTAGGTATGTTAAAAGTTATTGTAAACAACCTATTTTTTTAAAATACTCTTAATGAATACTTACTGCATCATTCTTTGTAGATGATTCTATTGCATTGTCGAGCACAATCTCTTTAGACCCAGGAGGATGCGGGTCAACAGAATTCTGCCTTGTATGGGACATGCCAGTAATAAAATATAGGGATTCTAAAATACACAAAAGGTATTCCTTTCACTTCAGTCAATCATTTCTTTGTTGCAGCTATAACAATTTTTAAATGTATTGTATTATTGTAATTGAACAAAGTATCTACATTACCATAGCTCGAATTTTTTTCTTATTCGATTAACACAATTACTTTAATTGATTTCTAGTTATGATATTAGAGTCGCTTTATCACTTTCCTCACCGTTTAGAGAGGGTCACGAGTTCAAACCCCGGCAGGCACCAATGAGATTTTCTATTAAAACTTATGTGTCTTATTGATAATTACAATTTATCACACTCTATACGGTGAACGAAAACATCGTGAGGAAACCTGCATATCTCTAGAGAAATCTGGAGATATGTGTACCCTACCAATCCATATTGGAGCAGCGTGGTAGGTCTTAGTTCCAACCCTTCTGTACAAGAACGGAAAAAGGAGGCCTATGCACAGCTGTGGGATTGTAACAGGCCGTTACTAAGGATATTACTAAAGTTGTAATGGGATAAATGTCCTTTCAGATATTACACTAAATATTTTGGCAGTGATGGTATCGCAGGAGCTGGCATAGCCGCTTATGCCCTTAAAAATTATGGAAATTGGGAAAGGCAACTCGCTGAGTGGCAGGACCCTATATTGAATAATAGGTAATATAGTTAAAAAACGCGTTCAAAACTCGCAAGTGTTACAGAGACCTGGAAGAGAAAGAAGCTTTTTTCATAGTTCGTAGCGTTATGTTAAATAAATAAAGAAAAAAAAAGATTAGAAAGTATCTAAATCAGTTAAGGCTAATTTTGGATTCCGGCAGTTTAATACTGCACTTGCGATATATTTATTACTAGTTATAAATATATCGTATATATAACCGCGGGATATTTCTCGCGGTTTCACCTGCGATCTCATGGCAGTGGAGTGTGCACGCAATGACAGATTTTTATAACTAATTTTTTGCATCTTATCACCTACATTTTTATAACGGATCCCAATTTTTTTGAAAATGTAATATAGCCTATGTTGCCCAGTAAAGATGCAGCTTTCCAATGGTGAAAGAATTTTTGAAATCGGTCCAGTAGTTTTTGTGTAAAAACATTATAAACATACATACAAATTTTTCCTCCTTATAATATTAGTATAAAAAGTAAAGTAAGTAACGGCCTGTTACTATCCCACTGCTGGGCATAGGCCTCCTCTCTCCATTTTTGGAGAGAAGGGTTGGAGCTAAGACCTACCACGCTGCTCCAATGCGGATTGGTAGGTTACACATATCCCTAGAATTTTCTAGAGATATGCAGGTTTCCTCACGATGTTTTCCGTCACCGAAAAGCGTGTGATAAATTGCAATTATCAATTAGACACATAAGTTTTAATAGAAAAACTCATTAATGTCTGCCTGGGTTTGAACCCATGATCGTCTCTAGAGATTCACACGGTCGCACCGCTAGGCCATCACAGCTTTATATTAGTATAGATACCACTAAATATATCATTCATCGTCCTGCCCTTATCCCATTCTAAGGGGGGTCGGCACAAAAAGTTATAAACAAGTTGAAACATGGTTTGGTTTCGTATTTTACGACCGCCGCCTGCCTGACGTCAACTTACCTTAGTCGCCTTTTACGACACCTTGGTAAGAAATGAGGATGGTCTATTCTACTCAGCCGGATACCACACGGTGATTCGACTTACCTTAGTCGCCTTTTACGACACCTCGTTAAAAAAAGTGGGTGGTCTATTCTACTCAGCCGGATACCACACGGCAGGTCGACTTACTTTAGTCGCGTTTTACGACATCTTGGTAAGAATTGAGGGTGGTCTGTGCTTATCCGGCTACCAGACGGCTTTGTTTTATCAATAAATAATTAATTTTTAAACAGAGCTTTCTTAATTTCAGTAACATACCTGACTGGTTAAAAAGTGCCTTAATGAACGAGCTTTACTTTATCGCTGACGGCGGGACCATTTGGTTTGATGTTCCAAACGACTTCCCGGAGAATGATCCTCGGTAATATCACCAAAACTGTGTATTATTTTATATTTAATACATTGTTCGTTGGTATGGATATGTAATTAATATTACGTGCCAAGAGCATTTTAAATATGAAGCTGCATGGATATATGACTAGAGGAAGGCCAAAAAAAGAAAAGAGATTGAAATATAATCCATCTTTCATTCAATATCTTCTACCATATCACAGAATTATCAATTGAATAATTGATAATTCTGTGATATAGTAGAAGATATTGAATGAAAGATGGAAATATGTTATTTTTTAACGTTTTTATTTAGTTTATATGAATGTCTCACACCTATTTGTAAGTAGGCTAGCTTTTATATTTTTGGCCTGTATTTTGTTTGTTTGGGCTATAAACTGTTAGCGTGCCAATAAAATAAATAAATATTGTGCCCACCTAAGTCATAGTGAGATAGGGGATTCTTCTTAATAATGAACGTCTTTAACTTTACTTTGTCTTTGGACGATATATAAAATAACTTTTTCGACGTTTTAAGAACTTAGTGTATCGTGGTTACATGACGAGTTAAAGTCTATTAGTTATGATTCTCTTAAATTATACCCAATGTTTATTGGTTGTTAAATCATACTTAAAAAAAATGTTAACGTTCTGGTTGCTAATTTTGATAATTTTCGAATAATATTAAAATTTGTACAGTAACTCTCATGTCTTTCACAGCAATATATGGAATAATTCGTTCTGTTTCTAACAATTTCACTTAATAAATTTATGCTTGATTTATTTCAGGCATGAGTTTGGTGTTTTTGGATATTTAGAAGGACATGAATACAGAATGTATAACACGTATGACGTACATTTTTATGCGTCTTTTGCCCTGGCACAGTTATGGCCTAATTTGCAGGTACATTATTAAAATTGTAATCAAAAAATTATTTCGTAGACCAATTAGGTAAGGTATAATAACTAGAAATAGTATGTCAACCAACCAACTACTTTTTCAATTCATGACCTCTATATATTATTAAAATCAATTCTAAGTTTCGCAGCTCTTCTGTGTAGTCTTCAATGAAAGACATTCATTTTCACTTTAACTTTCTATGTATATCTATTTAAATTTATGCGTAACGATGTTTCGTGTATCAGAAAAAAATTATACAAGTATATAATTGGCGTTTGTAATTGCGTTGCGTGCGTAACCGCCGTCTACGTATGATACGTAAATAATACGATTACGTAAAGAATAATGTTTAATTACAACGAAACTGTCATACTAAAGCAGTCGCACGGTATACGACTGAGTAGAATAGGCCATCCTCTTTCTTACCGAGGTGTCGCAAAAGGCTAAGGTAAGTTAACGTCAGACAGGCGACCGGTCGTAAAATACCTAGTCAAATCATGTGACAACATGTTGTAACATGTTGTGCCGACCTCACTTAAAGTGGGATAAGGGCAGGATAATGATGATGATTTCTACTAATCCGTATTGGAACAACGAGGTGGTTCATAGCCCCAAGAAAAGGAGAAAGGAGGCCTATGCCCATAAGTAGGATACTAGCAGACTTTACTTTTCCAACGAAGATTATCTGTTGTTCGATGCCTTAATACTATTATAGTACCATTTCATTACGTCACTAGCTCTTTAGAATAGTAATCAAATCAAATCAAAATAATCTTTATTCAAAAAAGCTCTTTCAAGCACTTTTGAATAGATTACCGAAGTTACTACTGGTTCGGAATGTTGCTCTTACCGAGAAGAATCAGAAAAAAACTGGGTCAATCTTTTAAACATTTTCAATTTTACATTATTTAACCACAGTCTTGTATAAAGCTGAATAGATTTTCAAATCCAGGCATTATAATCATCCAAATAATCTTCAATTTTGTAATATGCTTTGAGATTGAAAACGTTAATTTCTATTAGTTCAGTATTAAATTTTAAGTAATTGATCGTTGAATGTATTTATAGGTGGTATTGCAATACATGTACCGCGACTCGATAGCGGTAGAGAGCCCAAAGCTTCGGCAGTCATTGTACGACGGGAAATCTTGTAAATTCAAAGTTAAAGATTCCATTCCTCATGACTTGGGAGATCCCGGTAGGTGATACACAATTAATGATATAATTACTATATATTCTGCATTATAAAGTAAATTTATTTGATACCGAATGCAGAAATGGGTACAGGTAAAGAAATATTATAGTTAATATGATATAAATATAGTTTATTAAACAAAAAAACACGTTTTTAAAGCATATTGAATTAATAAATGAATAGAAATTATAAACGTGTTTGAGAAGTGCGTGTTTGGGGATATTTATATCAAAATTGTTTTTGACTTATCTTAGCGTTAAAAATGTAATTCTAATATCAATGTGTTGCTTCTTCAAATCCGAGTGTATTTATGAGTTTTAATTTTATTTAATAATTATTTATGTATATATTTACCAGACATGGAAAAACGAAAGGTGATAATTAATTTGTATATTTTTGTCCAGACGGCCTTCCATTCACGCACATCAACGCGTACAACATTCATGACGTATCCGAATGGCGGGATTTGAATCTCAAATTCATACTACAAGTGATGCGCGATTATCGCTTGCTGAAGGGCTATAGCGCGCCCTTCGGTAAAGAAAGGTATTACAAAATATAACTTTGCATATATGTACTTAATGTACTACTTTGCTAATAACTTAGGTTATGTGATAGCTTTAGAAATCAAAATGTACATGACATGATACATTTTTATATTATTTATAAAATCCTAAAATTAAACTGAGATATAATAGTAACCAAAGGTTTATTTATTTACGCATGCATTTTGATAGACTCTGACTAGTTTTCGTACTCTAGTTTTTACTTAATACTTGTTAGCTATAGAAATGGCGGCTGAAATAAACTATTATAATATCAAACTTTTATTTGAACACCATTTCCAAATAACATAAATATATACACCCAAGACTCCCAATCCATTAAGAACCAACGGTATGTACCAATCTTTATACAATATTAAAAGGGTCCAGGGTAGGCGAACTTTTATGCGTCGGTTTTTATGCCATTGCCATTTTTACTAAACAAATTTTTAAATGAGGTCATGTGCGTACGTAAAATTCGTTGACTTTGTGGGAAAGTAACCTTCGCTCTTCAACTACTATAATTTTTCACTTAGTGCATTTATGTTGACTGTAAAAGATCCCTTTTAGGAATAAGCCTGCCTTTGTACATTTGTTATTTTTTTTCTTACATTGTAATTGTTTTTAAGTACAATAAATAAATAAATTGCGTGATCAGTGAATTGTCCAATATTTTTTCGCGTGCCATTGGTTTACCATCTTTAGTATAGTGTTACTTTTTATGAAAAAAGGTACCAGTCGATGGCGTTCATAGACGACGTACGGGATGGGACCGAGGACGATCTATACTCGCGATCTACCGGGCAGGTCGACACGGACCGATCCCCTGATGATTCTGGGGACTTATCTCCTGAACCTTCGCCGATCCCAATAGACCGACCGAGTGGCGTAGCAGATATATTGGATTTACTATACAGGTACAGAGCGCTTGAAATTGGTCGCTACGGTGTTCAAGACGATATTTTAATTCAAATGAACTTCACTATTCTAATATCAGCTTCATTTTATTTAAACTAAGATCCACTACTAGTAACTGCTGAGTAAAATCCATGTTTTTATTAACTCTTAATTATGTGTTAACTATTATAAGTACTTGTTAAAATTTTATCTTAAAGTTATTAAGTTACGTTACGAAATATATCAAAAAATTTAACAATTTTAAATGCAGTTAACTCATGCCATGAAAAAATAATCTCTTCTCGATTTCTCCATAAATTTTAACCGATATTGTATAGACGTGTGTGTAAAATGCATGGTTGGGTGTGTATTGATTTTTTATTTATTTAATGAGCCGTTTATACCTTATTATCTTTTATATTGGCATTCTGCACTTCTTCTCTATAGTTATGCAAAATTCTTACTCTTCTCTCCGCTTAATTTGTGTAAAAAGCGGTGTAAAGGTTTTGTTATACGTAATTATAGAAATATAAATATTTGATGTTTGTTTCATAGCAATTTAATAATCAGATTTTAAATTCGAGACTATGAATAGTTTTATGGAATTGTGGAGACTCTGGTTCTACTAAATGACCACCTACAATTGGAAAAATAATTTACAGGAGTTCAGAGGTGGTCGAAGAACCTGGAGAAAGGGTTGAAGCACGCGATCCCGCGGTTGCTCTCTGGGATTCCCGACAGTATCTATCTGACCTCTATCCTGCTTGTGCTGCGTTGTTACGGCGTTGTAGCGAATGGGATAAAGACGGAGATGGCTTGATCGAAAATGGTGGTTTTCCGGATCAGACATATGACGCTTGGATTATGACCGGACCAAGGTGTGAACATTTTCCTACCCTTATCCACTCTAATTAGGGTCAGCAATATGTTTTCGTCTTCCATTCTCTTCAATCATTCTGATGGTACTCCTTTTTTATGCATATCATACTGCACACGATCCGTCCATTTTTCGGTTTCCCTCTAATCATATATCCAACCAACTTTATATTTAAAACAGTTTTAGTTACATGACCATACCAACTTAATTCCGCACTTTCATCTTTTTTATAATGGGCGAAATTCTAAGACGTTCTATTATATAATATACTCATTTCGTATTGTATTAAATCACTCTCAACAACGTTAACATTTTCATCTCATTTACATGTATTATTGTTGTAATTTGATTTAGTAAATTATTGATTTACAAATATATATCCTTTTTGTTCGGATTCTAACAAAGTAGCAACTTTTAGTTCATTAAATTGTAATATGTGAATTTGCATAAGGAATTCCATACTTGAACAGTTAAAAGTGCTGTTAAAGGTAATAAAGGTAAATAGATTTTTTAAATTAATTAATTAATTAATATTTTAGCGCGTACTGTGGTGGTCTCTGGGTAGCCGCGATCAGCGTAGTCCGTCATATGGCTCACCTGCTAGGCTTCGAAGAGGATGAGAGAGAGTTCGCTAAATTGTTGGAACAGGCTCGCAGTTCTTACGAAAACAAATTATGGAACGGTTCCTATTACCGATTTGACACCAGACCGTCCAATAACGACGTCGTGATGGCCGATCAGTTGGCTGGACATTGGTTAGTATGCATGTATTATGTATTTCTATTTTAATTCATCCTTATGGACAAATAGTAAGATGGGACTATTACAAACACGAATCCTTTGAACTAAATTATGACCCAGTTTCAACGAACAGATATAACTCAAACTTTGTACATTTATTAAAAACTGGTAACAGTAATTTGATTAAACTCTCTTTTTTGACGCTTGAGTTAGTTCCAGTGGCTCCCTACAAGGTCTTTCAGGTCATCTGTCCGTTGGGTCGCGACACTGATTTCCAGTTCGGAGTCACCATTCCAATACTATACAATAATTTAATCGAAACTTATATAGCAGAATCAATAATTAAAAAAGTAACAAACACATTCGTACAAATATTTCAGGTTTCTTCGTGCATCCGGCTGGACAGATCAAGTGTTCCCCGAAGATAACGTGAAGAAAGCATTACAAACTATATACGAGAATAATGTGATGCGTTTCCTGAACGGTCGCATGGGTGCAGTGAACGGGTTCGTTAGAGGTGACAGGGGACACATCGACACCACCGCGATACAGAGCGAGGAAGTGTGGACTGGAGTCACTTATGGCCTCGCTGCAGTTATGATCTATGAAGGTGAGTTTGTCTATGGCAGGGCTTCTTAAACTTTTTTATATAGCGACCCCCTTCAACCTTAGGAAATTTTAAACGACCCCCTCCTCCATATAAATATTTTTCAAAAAATAAATCCGGCTGAGTAGAATAGATCAACCTCATTTCTTAACGAGGTGTCGTAAAAGGCGACTAAGGTAAGTTGATCCACCGTGTGGTATCCGGTTTAATAGAATAGACCACCGTCTTTCTTACCGAGGTGTCGTAAAATACGACTAAGGTAAGTGGACGTCAGGCAGGCGGCGGGTCGTAAAAACGCAGCCAAATCATGAAACAGTATGTTTATAACATGTTGTGCCGACCCCACTTAGAGCGGGATAAGGGCAGGAAGATGATGTCACTGAGGTGTATGCAAGTAATTGAAAGGTCCGGCGATAAGAAAACATTTGTACTTAGAACAGCTGTTTTATTATTCATGCCATATGATATTATTAATATACATCAGGTTCTCATGCACAAATGATAGTCACAAACACCAGCTCACCGATCATGGAGGTAAGTGAAGGTTCATCCGATTCATCAACATGCCATATTTTTCTTATTAAATATTAGGTCGTTTGCCATCGTGCTTCACATGACATTCAGCTAATATATTTATGTGTCTAGCTAGCTATGTTTTGCTACTATCGCGAGACAGATGTTGTTTTGGACTGTAGAATTGTTAGGCTAAACTAATGTAGGATATGTGGTACTTCCCAACACAGGGGTTGTGATAAGAAATGAAATAATATATTTATTGGACATAGGACATAATATGTTTATTGGAAAGGAAAATACAGTTATCAGCAGGCAGCTGCTGGCACGCACTTTGGGTGCAATTGGTTGACATACGGTTTAACAAGTGATTATTCATCAAATTTTGAATTAAGTTTCCAATTAAAAGGGTAGATAATTATTCACTAACTGTCTCTTCTCCCATTATTGAATAGTGTAAATTAATGAAACTTACTTGCAAAAATGCATGTTATTACCATATAGCCTAGTCTTTCAGACGATACCAGTCTGAAAGACTAGGCTTCTTTCATAACCCGAAAGTAAAAAGTAAGTAGCGGCCTGTTAATATCCCACTGCTGGGAATAACTGCTGGCTTCTTCTCTCCGATTTTTGGAAAGAAGGATTGGAGCTAAGTCTGACCACGCTGCTCCAATGCGGATTAATAGGTTACACATATCTTCAGAATTCTCTAGAGATATGCAGGTGCATATCTCTAGAGAATTCTGAAGATATGCATGTTATTATGCATGATACGCTTTTCGGTGAAAACATCTTGAGGAAACCTTTCCTCACGATGTTTTCACCGAAAAGCGTGTGATAAATTGCAATTATCAATTAGACACATAAGTTTTTCTATTTTTCGGATTTCGTAACCCATTTCTTATTAATTCAGAAATGTGCTGTTCTGATTGCATATATATTACGCTATGCACAACCCGATCTGTCTGATATGGTTTTAGCTGTGCAATATGTATTGAAAGTTTCAATTACATAATATTAAGAAAATTTTAACATAGAAGTTAAGCGGTGATTATTTATTTAAGGTATGCACGAGCAAGCTTTTGCGACAGCTGGCGGACTGCATAATACGCTAATAAAAATGGGACTAGCATTCGAGACCCCAGAAGCTCTCTACGAGAACGGTAATCACCGCTCTGTTGCTTATATGCGACCACTAGCCATATGGTCGATGTATCAGGCCATTTTGGCAAGGCCCTGTCCACCTGCACCTACGAACAACGGCCAACCTCATCACACTAAAGAAAACAACTTATAGTGGTTACAAATATTTGCATTTATCATAAACCAAAGGACTAAGTTATCGAAAATCAAAATGTTGATGAAATTTCTCTTTAAAGAAATGTAAGGTGCCAAATTATTTTGTTTTCGCTTTACATTATGAATTTCAAGTGCACAATTAATTAGATTATTTTTTGTATCATTAATGGAATTTGTAAAGGAAATAATAGTAGTCTTTTATTTATTTTATTTTATGTAAAATATATGTATATTAAAAGATAGTAAAAAGTCTAGAATTACATGTCTCCCCCTCTGGCTGTCGCGGTCTTTATTTTATCAACGTATTTAAAAAAAATTACGAAATTATTTACTTATATATACGTTTTTAATTCTTCAAAATATTATCGATTTGAAAGTGAGTCTAGTCTAATTTATTGTTTTACAGTTATGTGCCAAATACGAAACTATGAGAAACCGATAGTTGCAAAATAGAATTCATGCTGATATCTCATAACTTCGTTTGGACATACATCCATGATTTTTTTATTTTATTTAATGGCTATTGTTTAATTTGTAATAATTTAACCTGCTAATCATTGTGTTTAATATTTTAATTTTATATAATTTTAATTGTTTGTATGAAATGCGGTCCTATATTATATTAAATTATATCATTTTTTTTCTTTAATGAGTTAATAAAGCAAAGTTTATTAGTTCTATGTTTGTGAAAGAGATACGTAGTCCAATCGTAGTTTCGTCAATATGATTTCATAAAAAACAAATTTTTAACATTTAGAGTTCTATAAGCAGAATATATGAACTCTCTTGAAAGACTTTCATCATCCTGCCCTTACTTCTGACTTTCATGACTGACAATAATTATTAACGATTTTTCCAGGTCACAAAAAACAATTGCATTTACTTTGTATATTTTAAAGTCTTTATAGGTCCGTCCAGGCACAAAGGGGCAGATTTTTGTGTATTTTATATCAAGTAAGTAACATATATTTATACATAATAAATATATGTTACTTTTATATGTGGAAAAAATTTAATTTATGACGTCATAAATACTTTGAAGTTCTTGAAATCGGCTTGGGTCGTTGGTGCTATAACAATATCTCTATACTCAGCCGAAGTACATATATTTTTTTCTTTATTAATAAAAATAATGTCTAATTAGGCGTTATTTTGTTTTAATCAAAGTAATATATTGGGTTTTCACCACTCATTATTACGAAGCAAAGCAAACAGCATCAATCATTCATAGTTTGTTACCTAGCTGTACATCAGTATCTAATATACTGGTTATTCGTATTGAAAGATCAAATGAAACAATAAATACGAGTATTCACACATCTTTTATGTCACATTATCACGAAAATGAACGCATTACCATCGTAACGCGTTTGATGGTAGGTTTTTCATTTGACTCCACCTTCTCTCATTGCATTTAAAGATTTTCCATGAGAAATAAAGTTACTGTTTATTTTGTCTACAAAAGGTATTTCTAATAGTGTCTGAAATTTGTATTAGTAATACGGTTCACATTATTGATATCGCTTGCATATACTTGTTCAAAGTATTAAAAAAAATTATAGTAATTAGACGATCAATGTAGAGGAACTTTCTGAAAGTTTATCTAGTATATTTTTGTTTGCGATTATCATGTCATATTGTATTTCTAAAACATAATCCCTATATTAAAAAGAGATGAAATCTCCTACAGTCTTTATGCTTTGTTATTTTTCATGCAAGATTGTGATAAATTGTGTCCCATGTTTTCAATATATTTATAACCGTTCTCACAAAATCATATTATGTTACCAAAATGTCAAATTGTCATGACTTTAAATGTAATTTAAGTTCTTAGAAATTTATTTATGGAATATAGCAAGGTAATAAAGTTTAACTTGTACAAATGGTTAATTGTTTTAACTACATTGAATGTATTTTTGTGTTTTTATATTTTAATAAAATAAACGATATTTGTAAAGATACGAGTTATCATAGATTTAAAACTGCAACATAGTTGAAAATTACTATATAATATACATATACATGATGGTACCCACCATACACCATTAATTTTAGGTACCTAAATACCTCAGCACCCTACATAAAAAATCAGTCAATTTAGTGAAGTATATTAGCCGCAGGAATTCTTTTTCGTTTTTTATAAAATTGACACTGTTTAATGAAAACAATGGCCATTCGAACCTTGACTTAAATAGTAAGGTGCGAGTGTAACAAAACATTATTGTTATTGTTTTCTCCCGTTTTTTTAACACGCTCACCGCGAAATGTCAGTCATCCATTACTAATTAAGCAGATCCTTATTAAATTGAATTTATTTTGTTCAAAGTAATTTTTTTAAACGATATTTAAGGAGATTGAATTATGCCAAGGTGCATTATACGTTAAAGATTCGCTCTATCCAAAGAATATATAGGCAAATTTCTTATGCTAATTGACTAACATGATAATGAATAACATGTGACTTTATTCTTCGGATAGGGCGAAGTGATCGGTGGATTTATTTAATGTTGTATTGTCGATACTACTCTGTTGTACAAAATGTTTAAAATAATTTAAACGTTCCATAACAATTTTTTTTGTAAAGGACTTAATCTTCTTTTATCTTTATCTATTTAATTTCTTTGTTTATAGTCATTACCGCTTAATAGTAGGGCAGGTAATAAATAGACATTTATTTAATTTAATATATTTAATTTATTTGTATATTTAATTCTAAATGCATTTTGGGAAGTTAATATAACAAGTCTTCTGAAAATCTTGGTTTCATTTTTTACCTTGATTAGATATAAAAAAAATTACTTTATTATCTATGTGACACAATATCAAAACTAGCTTTTCAATGTTTTCTAACCTTAAACTTAAACAAGACGTGTAAAAATAAATAAAACTACAATCTAAGTCTAAAAATATGTACAATTATTTACATAATATTGTATTTAATGGACTTGAAGAATTATTCTCAGTCTTTAAATATTCTGAATGTTGTGAATACAGAAACTGTCACAATGTAAAGTTAAAAAAAATTCACAGTAATTGATTATTGTTTAAGCTTATTATTTTCTTTGGCTATAACTATATTTGTTTTAAGGAAGTTAACACAATATCTACTACGATATAACAGTGACCTAAGCTATGATTTCTGCAAAATCACTGACGTAAGAATAACAATACAATGTCTCTAAATATAGCCAACTGGCGTCACAGTGAAGAACGTAAATTTATAGTATGTTCTTATAAATGTAAATTCAGTACATTTAAACTAATATAATTACGCTATATATTAATAAGGGGTAAAAAATATTTGTTAACACGTTGAGTGCTACGCCAGTCACCAGTGTCATACAGACCATTCCTTTCAGGTCACATCAGTCATTTTTTCAGAAAACGTTTATTGATTTTATTGAAACAATGTAGACATAAAAATGGCTGTCCCTCGCAAGTATCACAAATATTATAACCCGTTTGTTTGTTTTACCATCGAGTTAATTCTAAGTAGTCAGTATTGCGCTTTGCATCGCTGTACCAAGATTCCTGTGCGCTTGGCCTCACGGGTAAGTAGCTATAAAACTGGCCTGACACTCAACGTGTTAATTACTGAATTATTTCGTCAGTCGCAGGTTTAAAACTTTGATGTTTCGTGTATACCATACCATATATACACAAATATCTGTATAGTGACGCCTGCTTCTATCTAAGTAACCTAACAAGTTTGATAGCCATCGTCATATATCATTATGGATGAAGAATCGTAGAACTATTTAATCTTACAATGATATGCAAATATTCTGTATTCCAATAAACTTGTAAGCAAGATCTTTTGAATCGTCAACTCTACTGCTGGTAGAAGCACTTATCAAAAATATATGTTACAAATATTTCAGTACGAACTTGTGTTGACCACGCTCCTATTTTTATATCGTACTACAAGCTTAAATAGAACATGATGACATCATGCATATACCAGCTATAGTTTTCTGACGTAAAATTTGCAGATTCATTTCTGTACATTTTTCTAACCTTTCACAATAACATTTAAGAATATCTAATGTTTTTTTTTACTCAAAGTGGCGATTGTTTCTATGTGTGCGTAGCAGAAATATTCATATACATGTGTGCACCGTCGCGATCGTCGCAGCGGCTAGCTACAGACCTATCTCGCGCGGCGAAGTTAAGTCGCAGATGTGTTGAGTTCGTATCTGAATCACAGTCCAGTCGCTCTCTTGAAGCTGATGCTTCTCTCTCCACTATCGTCGCCATGTGTTGGGCTCTAATGATAAGAAATCGTTTAATTTTAATAATAGAAGATTCGTAGTAGTCAATGTTATGTAGCTATTAATTAATAAGTAACATAAAGCTAACTTGTAGGATATGGGAATTCCCTCTTTTCTCGGAGAACAGAATAAATACAGTACACAATTGAAAGTATTTACAAAAACTAAAGATGATGCGATCGAACTCGCGGATTCCACTCATAAGATATTTAAAAAACTAGTAATATCCCGCGGTTTCACCCGCGTACATACCGATCTCATGGCAGTGGAAACTACTAAGTCGGATAGATTTTTTTTTTAAATCATCAATAGTTTCCGCAACGCACGCAATGACAGATTTTTATGACTAATTTTTTACACCTTATTACATTTTTATTACGGATCCCTATTTTTTTTAGGTTATATAGCCTATGTTGCTCAGTAAAGATGCAGCTTTCCAATGGTGAAAGAATTTTTGAAATTGTTCTAGTAGTTTTTGTGTGAAAACATACATCCTCTTTATAATATTAGTAGGTATAGATAAGTAACAAAAAGTTCTACTACACGATATCTTCGAAAAATTTTAACCTAGACGCATTATAAAAATGAAACAAACAACTTATTGCTAAAATCTCTTATGGTCATAATATTTACCTATTTTCATGTTTCGGATGTCCAAATGTGGTAAATTGAGGACATCCGTTGAGGGGTCGCGGCGGCGGCGGGATCAAGTAGTCATCGAGGCGATTGTCGCTGTCGCACGAATTCATTGTCAGAGTGCTCGCGGATATCTAAAAATAGACGAATAGTGTATATTGTAGTGGATCTTAACCACTGTGCCTTTTCCTTCAATCAGTTTATAAAACCAGTCGTACTCCCAATTTTTTCGCATCGACTTTAGTGTTAAAATACCCTTTAGTATCTAAGTTTGATCCTTCTTTTGAAAAAAAAACGGGTTTTTTTATCCTATATATGTTATCCCGTAAGCTTTAATTGTAGGCAAATTTTATCTACATTGCTCTCGGTTAGTGCTTTAGCATTTATATATAAATACAAATTATGGGGTCACTAAAAACTTTTTATTTTGAATGTCAAGTTAAAGCATAACGGTCGTAAAAACGCAGCCAAATCATGTGCAACATGTTTATAGCATGTTGTGCCAACCCCACTTAGAGTGGGATAAGAGCAGGAGGATTATGATGGGTTGGATTATCTTACAAAATTCAAAGATGAGCAATTTTCATAATCATCAAATCGTCAAGAATCGGCAATTTAATAACGGGTATTCAATTTTACATCAAGAATGAGAACGATTGTATTTTTCTCTTTTATAATTTTTTTATATTTTAATAAACATTTTCTCTTAGTCCCCTTTTTGTGTAAATAAAAATCAAATATATTTTACCATTACTTTTATACTTACTATTGATCTAGCTTTGTCGTCTAATTCGGATTGTACACTATTCGTTTCTCCGACGCTTCCGCCACTAACTGTGCTAAGTCGACCAGACGACGACGAGCCTGTAAAACAGAAATAGTCAATTAATTCACGACATTATGTATACAAAGACATTGTTTGTATTTATCAAGAACTTACTGTCACTCAAACTACTGTTAGGCCTTGTGTTCCCGTTTCTTTTTTCAATCGTGCCTGTGTTGTTATCATGATGATCTAAAAACAAAGGCGTATTGTTATTAACAACGACCTATATTTGATTTTTTGTTAACGAATATAACTAAGCCATTTTAACTTACGTTTGCTTTTACTTTTTGAAAACATTTTCTTCACCCTTTCAAAAGGCGTCGGCCGTTTCAGGTTGTCTTTTATTTTCTGCTGTATTTTATCATATTCATCACGCATCTTATTCAATTGCTCCTGTTTCTCTTTCAGTGATTGCTGCGTCTCATTTCTGTTTCTCCATTCCATTACCAATTTCTCAACTTCAGAAATGGTGAAAACGTTATTTTTAAAATCATTTATTATTTCTGCTAGCTCTTCCTGTCCGGTAGCATCTTTACCAGACTTAACACTACCGCTATTGCGGTTGTCTTTGGTGCTTAAATTTATTTGACTAATATCACTTGTTGGAGTGTCGATAATAAAAGTCTTCGACTCTTCGGTGGGAGAATAAAGGAAAATATCAGATTGTTGGGCTAGTAGTCTCGAACTGTTTGCATATAAATTATTTGGCCGAAATTTTGGACTTTCTACTTTGATATTTGATGGTTGAACAAGATAATCGTGTTCGATGGCTTGCTGGATTCGATCCTCTGTGTTATCGTGTTGAACGTCCAGTGCGAAATCATTTTGATAAAACTGTTCTTTAACTTTCGGTAGTTTCAAATTGGGTTTCGGCTTTTTTTCTCCTTTCTCAGTTGGAGTTTGTTCCAAATTCTGAGTGCAAGCTTCGCTAAATGGATCAGATAGACCTTTGTTGTCTGCATCCTTAATGTTCTCAATACTCGGCGAATCAACGGTGTCGGCAGTTTCCACAATACAAAGTTCTTCGTTCGTCCCTTCTTCTTGTCCGTCTTCTTTATCATTGTCGGACATGTTTTTCAAATAGTAGTACATGTTGGAAAACTCGTTAATTTTCTAAAACAATATTTATGAATTAATTTAATTAGTCCTAACTAAGAGGACTAGTCATTTAAATGAATTTTCTAACCCACGTACAAAACTACTTTATTAATCTACTTTAGCATTAACTTTATTATTTTGTTAAGTGGGGTTTTTTCTTTAAATAAATAATCTCCTGACGGTTATTAATAAATTGCGATACATACAAGATGGTCGGCCAGCATGTCCGCAAGGCGGTAGTGCTTGTGGTCCCGGGCGAGATCAGCGGGCGTGCGGTGACGTACGTTTCGTAGCGCGACCGCCGCGCCGCCTCCCGGACACTCTAACAACTGCCAACATACACGTTCCAGCCCGAACCGTGCAGCCCAATGCAGCAGAGTTGGGTACTCTTCTCCGCCTAAGGGAAAATTTTGAAAAATTATTATGATACCATCCAAATCAATGAACATAATTTGTGTTATGTAAACATACAAGCCGCAATACTTCTTGTATTCTCTGATACTATAAAAACCGCGTCAACTTAAAGGCATTGATAATTCGTAATAGATTTTAAAAATTAAGCTAAGGACTTTTTGGCTGAACTATTCAGAAAATTCGAATTTATTAATTACTAATTTGAAGTAAATATTGTGTGTTTTTCTATTCTTTTTTTTTTATTATGTGTCCTTAGTAGTACATCATGAAATTGTGTTCTTTGTTTTTTTGTTAAGTTCTTTCTGTTAATACCTGACATTCTAGAACGACGGGTAAACACTCAGACCTAATCATTAATCAATATTTGGTACATTAAGTAACTATAACTAATCAAGTACTTACTAGACACATCACTTTTTGGATTATATTGTTCAGTAGATGAGAGCAAATTGAAATGTGGAGGAATGTTTTTTTGGAAGGCGCTCAACATCCAACTATCTAACTGTTCCTTACTAGTTGTCTTAAATCCTAATGTCTGTAAGAAAAATAAAAAAAATATATTTTATCTTTTTAACGAACATCAATTATCGGGTTTTCTGTAATATAATAGACTACGAAACATCTTAATTAGAAAATAAACATTTTTTCAAACATTCAATTTCCGTGCAGCGATTTGTTTTTGGGCAGATAAAAACACGGCATTTTTGAAATTTGGTATTTTTTTAAACATGATTATCTTCGTGACCTTTTACCGTTGCCTGGTGGATTGGATTGATGAATATTTATAGAGATATTAAATACCAGAAAAACGTTATGAATTTTTTGATGTATATAAAGTTTTTGTACTCCTTTTACTGAGCTATTTTAATATGTATTTCATGTAAGTAAGGGTTATTTACTAAAATTATCAAATTATGCTCTTGATAAAACGATAAATCCCTCTGATTCTTCCCTGATCGATCTGATTTTTGTTTGGACATATTTGCAGGCTTGGAGAGTGACAGAAGCTACACTTAATTTCAAGACTACAATCCACGCGAAGTTGCTAGTTTCTTATATTTATGATAATAGAAGTAGGTAAGCAATTAGGATTAATTATCATACCTGACACATGAATTCTAGAGGGTGGTCAGATGCTCTCAACAATTGGTCCAATTCTCTAAGTCGACTTTCGCATTTAATTTGCCTTCTTCCCAATGACTGGCCGTTTTTGCTTACTCGTACCCAAACTAACATTGAAACTTCGAGACACGACTCTGTGAAACGGATTCTAAATGTAGAAGGTAGAGACACTAAGTCCATATGCTTTTAGTAGCGAACGGATACCATTCTGATTAAATAAAGTCATTAATCATTTGAGAGGTAGCACAAAGGATGAGAAATGAACAACATCCTTAGGTCAACCTCCAAGCGGCAAAAAAAATGAATATTAACCCGGAATGGTGTCGAAATCAATTCGCTGCCAGTTAGAACTGGCAGGGCACATCCGATAGATTTATAATATAAGACAGCGTTTACCAGCCTTCAGCCAGTCCACGGACCCTTAGGAAATCAAGCACAGTTTTCACGGTCCCCCTTATTAAAATAAACTGCAAAAAGCTAATTACCTAGGTACTAATTTTTTAATTCTTTAAAATATCGCGTGCTTAGAAAAAAAATGATAAACTAGTTTGCTGATTTTTCGTTTTGCAGCCTTTTTGCATTTAATGAGTGATTTATGTATGGTCCAGAAATGACACCGGACCACCAGAAATGGCGGACCCCCATACATATACTCGCAGACCCCTAGGGGTCCACGGACGCGGATGTAAGAGATACGGATTTATTTTTACCGATGATGAATATATAACTCTCGGAAGTTTAAATTCCAAAGAATCTAAATATAATTATATTTTAATATTTTAAAGTTTATTTTCTAATTTAAATAAGTTAAAACTAAAGTTTATGTTACCTGGTATATCAAATTGTAATGTATAGGGATTCCTCTTTTTGAAGGTAGGTATGTGAATAACCTCTCCTTTTTTGTCAACCATTATTTTTATACTGTCCTCTTCTCTAATAGGATCGTTGAGTAACGCTATCACTCGACTTTGACCCTATGAAGATATGAGATGAATATTATGAAAGTTCTTATTTATATGCATTTTACAGTTTTATTTATGTACTTTATTTTAGTATTAATAATAATTACAGTTTTTAGGTATTCAGTATAGATGCCGTGTGGTATCTGGCTGAATAGAATAGACCACCCTCATTTCTTACCGAGGTGTTGTAAAAGGCGACTACGGTAAGTTATCCCGCTGTGTGGTATCCGGCTGAGTAGAATAGACCATCGTCATTCTTACCAAGGTGTCGTAAAATACGACTAAGGTAAGTTGACGTCTGGCAGGCGTCCGGTGGTAAAATGCATAGCTAAATCATGTGACAATATGTTTAAAGATATTGTGCCGAATCCCACTTGGAGTGGGATAAGGGCAGGAGGATGAGGTGCGATGTACATTATAGATGCGATGTACAATTAGAATGAAAATAAAACTATTTATATCCAAACCATTGATGAAATTGAGCGCTGATTAAAATAAAAAGTGACTAAACCCGAAACTCTAAAATAATTTATAGGAGTCTGAATAAATGTATTATGTATTTATTTCGATTTTCAGAGACATATCACGATCAAATCAAATATATAAAAATTAAAAAGCTGATATTAATCAGCTTTATAATTATACTTTACATTTACACTACACAAATAAAACTAAAGGATTATCGCATATACATGACCGATAAAATCAAAAAACGAAATGATATTGAGAAAGATAGAATAAGTGAATAAAATATGAAATTTTTAAAATTATTATTATTTGTTAGTTTACTAGTAAGTTTACGCCGTGTGATATCCGACTGAATAGAATAGTACCACCTTCATTTCTTACCGAGGTGTCGTAAAAGGCGACTAAGGTAAGTCGACCCGCCGTGTGGTATCCGGCTGAGTAGAATAGACCAACCTCATTTCTTACCGAGGTGTCGTAAAATACGACTGAGGTAAGTTGACGTCAGGCAGGCGTCCAGTGGTAAAAGCGCAGCCAAATCATGTGACAGCATGATTATAACATGTTGTGCCGACCCTACTTAGAGTGGGACAAGGGCAAGAAGATGATGAGTTTACTAATAAGTTTATTTATATAAATTTATTTATGCTGATAAATTAGAAGGACTTACAATTTTAACTTTCTTTGGTACGATTGAGAAACCAGTTCTGTCAGTGGCAGTATCTTTGCAATCTTTTGTACGCAGAATACCAACGGCAGCTGTTAGGAAGGTATCCACGAAAGAAGTATCCTTTTCACGCACGATCATCATCTGCCATTGGTCAATTGTGGGATAATCTACAAAACCATAAGGACAATTTGTTATTCACATCTTTACTGTCCTTGAAATATATTTTACATTCTTGTCGTTGACGTGGTTAAAAGAACAATTATATAACATCGTAACATATCACGCTAAGTTATAGTTGAACTGTTTGCAAACCGAGTTTATTCAATTTAAATTTTTCATAATAATTCCCTTTAACAATAATGAATATTGGTTTTTATAATTCCAGTGTTTGTTAAAACTAACAGTTAACTAACTAAATTAACTAATAATTTGTCCGTTATGTAATATAGGTAAGAAAACATTTTCACACTTCGGCAAATAAATACACTATTTTAACTTTATTCGATTTGTTATTTCCAACAAGGAGTATTATAAGAAAATCTGCCGTGTGGTATCTGGCTGAGTAAAATAGACCGGCCTCATTTCTTACCGAGCTGTCGTAAAAGGCGACTAAGATAAGTTGACGTCAAGCAGGCGACCGGTCATAAATAACAAGTCAAAACATATAACAACATGTTTAAAATATATTGTGGCGACCAAACTACGAGTGGGTACAAAATACGAGGAGAATGATGATGAATATTATAAGAAAATCAATTTATGAATACAAATTTCCCTTTACCAATAAATTTTGATACTATTTCCTATTAAAATTAATTTATAAATTCGGGCAAATCATATTTGGGTTTCACCCACAAAAATAGATGACCTACCTTCACAATTATTAGCAACAACATGATTCTTTTCCACGCCAAGAAGCATGACTAACACTTTATCGACTTTGAATAAATTATCAGTATTTAGGTCTCTCTTTAAATCGGACAATTTGGCAGCTAGGCTTGGACACAGTATAACTATTTGCAATTGAGCTTTGCAAAGTTTATCTAATTTTTCTTGGGAATCTGAAGACATCAATTCCTCCGCAGTTATTGGTGTAACCCTGAAATAAATTTTCATATAAATCTTAACTCGTTAAATATGACATTACGATTATCAATACCCATCAAGTTCGCCATATTCTATCAAGTATTTTTAATACCTTGGCAAAATGCTAAATTTGCTTTGCTAAATGCTAAAATTTAAAGCTGTTATATGCTAAATTTCATAATAGTATAGTAATAACAATAAGTGTAGAAAGTCGCGTTAAAAAATTGCTGAAATTACTATAAAAGATTGTATTTAATTGTTTCCGCCGTGTGGTATCCGGCTGAGTAGAATAGACCACCCTCTTTCTTACCGAGGTGTTTTAAAATACGACTAAGGTAAGTTGATGTCAGACCGGCGGCCGGTCGTTAAATATGTAGCTTAATCATGTGACAGCATGTTTATAGCATGTTGTGCCGACCCCACTTAGAGTGGGATAAGGGCAGGAAGATGAATGATGACTTGTATTTAATTGTTTATATGTGTAAGACCAGAAGCAGGTTGACTTAAAATATCTTATTATACGTAAGCTTGAAATAACTTTCTCTGGCTCTCTTTTATATTAACTCAGAAGTTCAGAAGTGGGACATAACAGATTTAGACAGAATGTTCTTAGATATTTCCTTTGATTGCAACTTACCTGTAGTGATGTCTCGCTCGTTGTGACATGATTTTATCGAAGCTAGCGACTAGATAATCAGACCAAAGCCCGCTTTCTGGCGACGCGGAACTCCACAAAATTGCAATATCTTCCATTTCTGGAACAATAATTTTACTTTATCTCAGATTAAAGGGAAGCATTATATTTAAAAATATAAAAACGCTGTACAACAAAAAGGCGGTATTATTCGGCGGTGTTTATATTAATTTTAACATGTCTATTAAGCTTTAACGCCAAAACCCCTGGGAACAACCTTGATAATATTTGGTACAATTGAAGCTTATTTACGGGCTAACATATATGATGAAACATTTAGTTTTTTTTATGGAAAGGAAAAAACATTTCGAGCCAAATTGATGGTACTTCATAATTAACTAGACGTAGTCGTTACAGCTTGTGAAAAAATATTATAAAAAGTGTTAATATATACTGCGTGGTTCACTATTTTTTTTGTAATACAGAAATATGTTTCAAAAAACAACATCTACTATCTTCCTTAGTTGATACTGTGAAGGCACAGGTAGAGACAGATCGAGGGTTTGAATACTTAATATTAAAGTCTACGCTTTCCAACATCAAAAAACGGATCTATTCACCTAGGCACAAGGTTTTTAGAACAATTATTGATCGGCAGTTTGAAAAATTAACACTTCACTCTTTTAAATACACGCTTTTTTATAAATAAAAAATGAATTGCATTTACAACCGGTTTCGAATAGATATTTGTATATACGGTAAATAGAAGAAATTTACCGAACAATATTCGGGCTGAATCTTCAATCAAATCTTGGCTTATATTATATTTAACATCTTATTTTTTTCAAATTGTAAGTAAGCATGATTATAATACGAACTCAAGTGCCACTGGTGCCACAAGACTGAATGAAAATAAATATATTTAGATTGCGTCTAGCAAAGAAGATAGCCGGAAGAAATGATTGATTCTGAGAACAATATATCGGTAAGTACTATGTCCTGTCGCCTCCTTTATTACAGTTGACGTCTTATCTAACAAGGAAGTACCTAAACGTATTAGCTCTATATAAGTAAGATTGATATGGTGTCGTGATGGAGGTTGTAAACAATAGACTATCAGCAGCCCTTTACAGTTTGGTCCAAGTACAAATTGGGATTAAATCTTTTAATACATAATCCGAATGATGTTTTCCTTTTTATGAACGAATAAATGAACAATTTGTAACAAATATATATAAAAATCGATCTCATTTTCTCTTGGTCATCGCATCACGAGTGAACAAACAATATCACTAATTTCTTGGTATTGTTAAAAGATTTTTATGGAAAAAAAATATTATAAAACGAAACGAAAGATAAGAAAATTTAAAAAAACTAGGTTTCTGTGTATAATTTACTTATCCATCTAAGCCTCTAGTTATTATTATAGAGTAGGGGAGCCATAGGCAGGCTTGTAAGTATTACAACATATAATGAGAGCCTGAGAGGGAAGGTGAAACTCGTCTACTTCATCTTTATCTAATCACACATAAAAAAGAGACGGATAGATACATCTTCATTTGCTTTCTCTTTATTATAATATCGAACATTTTAGGCTGGTTTTCCTACTCTAGTATAATAACTCAACAATTTATAACACGTAGCTTTCATGTCGTATGGTATCCGGCTGAATAGAATAGACTACCCTCATTTCTTACCAAGGTATCGTACAAGGCGACTGAGTAAGTCAACGCGCCGTGTTGTATCCAGCTGCGTTTCTACGTTCTAGACGACCCACATTTCTTACCGAGGTTTCGTAAAAGACGACTAAGGAAAGTTGATCCAACTTGTGGTATCGGGTATGCGTAGAATATACCACCATCTTTATTACCGACGTGTCGTTAAATACGACTAAGTTGACGTCAGGCAGGCGGCCGGTCGTAAACTACGTAGCCAAATTATGTGACAACATGTTATATGACATGTTGTCCCGACCCCACTTAGAGTGGGATATAGGCAGGAGAATGACGATATTTAACCTACTAATCCTGCCTGAATCATCATCCGCCGATAATAACACGTAACTTTCCACTACGATGCAAACAAAGACTTTAAACCATTTAAAAATACAATGCAGTTATACCCCAGTTAAGTTAATTATTTCAACAATTTATGTATTACATATGCTCAATTCAAGTAAAATATATAATAAATGATAAAAGGAAGTTGTCAGGGGATAATCAAGGCATGAACGATGTCGTTCACTTGATATCGAGTTAGGTCGTTGGCTGGATCGAAGTTCACGGGTCATCATAAAGCTCTACACATAACTTTTACAAGCGCGTTGCGTGTGTGCGTATGCTTTGAAGTTTAACTGGAACAGAGATTCATTATTGTTTTTGATATTGCTTCCTGTCGATTATTTTCATTTGCTTATAATTTTGTTTCAATATAACTAGTAATGCGTTCACTTTTTGCAATTGTTAATTAAACGTTTTTTAGAATAAAAATCTTTGCAAAATTTATTTTTACAACTAACGAGATAAACTATGAAATAATTGTCTTTTGAATGTTGCTATTGTAATATTGTTTATTAATTGATATTTTAGTAAATCAAATTTTGACTATATTTTAGAATACTTAAGTATTCTGAAGTATTATGAAATACTACATACTACTAACTTAAAAAGTAATATTTTCATTTTATAATTTTTGATTTGAGGAACTATTATATATAGTTTAATAATGATTTTTAGATAGAGTGAAGTTTCTTGCTGGTTCTTCCAAACCAGTGATTGTAATTTGACGATTCAAAAATGCTTGTGAAAGCCAACTTGAATATGGAATGTTAAAAATTTTAATGTTAGGCTTACTAACTACAGTCTACTAACTGCCATGTTATTATATCACAGTACCTTGAAAACATTTAACTTTGTCGAATGGTTCAAGATTTGTAAGCGTAAGCTTATTTATGAAAAACTTTTTTGTGCATATATTACGAGTATGTCGAACTACGAAAGAAGATAAAGAATATCATAGGAATATTCTTCTTCATTTAAACAAATCGTACATAAAAATTCACAACGTTCGTTTTTTAAAATAAATTCTATTCCGCCTAACATACATGTAACTATTATTATTTTAATTAATTATTAAAATAAATTGTACATAAAAATTCACAATATTCGTTTTTGAAATAAATTCTCTTGCGTCTTATGTAATTAATATTATTTAATTTAATTACATATATTAGATGGTACTAACTATGTGTAATATTTGCTTTGTAAAGAACAATTTAAATGATAAATGGTAAAGACATCTGCGCTTCTACAGATGCATGATCCGTAACCTGACCGTCCGATCTTCTTTAGCCCTTGTCTTGCCATTAGACCGTTTATCCTTAATGCCACTTGAAATCAATTAATACTATTTAAGACAGACATTAGTGCATGTAAAATTAGACTTGAAATATTGATTATGAATTGCTTATTCAGGCACTGTAGGTCTCCGAAACTTATGCCATTAATTTTTTATAATCAGTATGAAATACGTTGCGTGTGTATGTAGCCGTGTGTATATATGTGTATAGCCGTGTGGTATCCGGCTGAGTAGAATAGATCAACCTCATTACTTGCCGAGGTGTCGTAAAAGGCGTTAGTTGACCCACCGTGTGGCATTCCAGTTTAGTAGAATAGACCACCCTGCTTCTTTCCGAGGTGTCGTAAAATACGACTAAGTTAAGTTGACGTCAGGCAGGCGGCCGGTCGTAAAAACGCAGCCAAATCATGTTACAGCATGTTTATAACATGTTGTGCTGCAGTGGACGTCCATCGGTTGAGAAAGAAGAAGAAGAAGAAGTGCCGACCCCCACTTAGAGTGGGATAAGGGCAGGAGGACAACAATCAGTATGAAATACGTGGGTATACTTATTAATACTACTAATATTATAAATACGAATGTTCGTGACTATGGGTGTATTTTTGTTACTCTTTCAAATAGAATCCGCCATTATTGAATATTGAATTAAAATAGGTAGATGAAATTATTCATTATACACCGGAGTAACATATATGCTATAGAAATCCTGTTAATTTTACAGAAATAGGATGACATTCAAAAGTTCCATCTATTATCAACCTATCACGCGACATCAGTACACGCGAACGAAGTTGCGGGTAAAAGGAAGGATGATATTATATTAGTACGTACGACAGGTACACATAAATATGTTAAATTTTAAATTTATATTTGCTTGCTTGGCGTCTTAAAATCGTTAATAGTTCTCTCTTCTCCCCTTTCTCTTTCTCCCTTTCTTCCTTGTTGTTCTCTTTTCTCCTTTTTGGGAATGAGAAGCGTTGGAGCTAGGAGCCAATACGGGTAAGAACGCTTCAAATATCCCCACAATTCTCTAGATATGCAGGTTTCCTCACGATGTTTTCCTTCACTGAAAAGCATGTTATAAATTACATAGAACCTGTGACCCCTTCTAAATGGGCACACGGTTGCACCGCTGGGCTATTACATCATAAAAAATAATGATCGTCCTTAATTATTCAATCAATAATTAGAGGACCATATATTTTTATATACTTTTATATCTAGATAAACAGATTTCAAAATAAGTCCAAAGTAAGTAAAAAAGGTTACCCCGCCCCCAAAACACATTTCTTCCGAGTGCACGACGAAATGAAAACATACGTTGGCCGTTAAAGTTTTTATTGCATCCAGCTCTGCATACGCATCGGGTGCTTACAAAATATGCTATGCATCGCGCGCGCCGGAAACTCATACGGATTTATACTTACCCACCTCTGCCGCCAAATGAAGACCCAACTAAATGTAATATCCGCTTCCTAAATAGACAAACGTCTATCAGCGTGGCTTGGAATAACTATGGACGATTAGATGCAGCGGTAATTCTTAGGATATAAAAGGTTATATACTCGTAGGTGCAAAGCGTAGTTATGTTTATTGGTAATGTTTTATTGCATTGAGGTCAATTATTATATGTTTGGGAAGTGTTAAACTTTGGGTATTGATTTACGAAGTAACATATATTGAGATTGTTGGTAACGTAAGATGTGTTGAAACATAATGCCAAGTAGGTTATTTTATTTTTACCTTCTCGCGTGATTAGAAAATTACAAACTCCCGCTGTTTTGAAAATTAGCGATCTTTTTTCACAATTTCTCCGATACATAAGACAACAATTCTAAATCATGTAACGAAGCCGATGTAAAAATGCAAAGTTAACGCATTATAATCGAAATCTGCTCGCTAGCATAACCTAGCGAGAGCAGATTTTCTGAGACTCATGTCGACAAATACTGACTGTTGCGAATAATTTAATATAAAATTGCATCAAAGCTGTACAAAATATAATCTTCTTTCAGTCAGTAAAAAGGTTGTTATTAATGTTTCTACAAATGATAAATAATTTATTAATTTATCCTTTCCATTCTACGTGACAAAAGCGAAATAGTAATCTCACAATTATTATTATGCAGGCATTATAGATAATGATTCTTATATATTCCTTTCTTGTGTACTTTTATTGTGAATATGTATTTATTATATTAATTATAATCTATAAAAACATTCTAAGTAAAGTCAAACAAAAGCTTAGAGTTATTTAGATAATGTTGATATTATAATAAACCAGATATTTCTTTACTCCTCTCGTGTAGACAAATTTAATTAATAAATATAAATATATGGACCACACACATGGTCGTTCTTCCCTAAAGTAAGTAACTTAGTACTTGTGTTATGGTTGAAAGACAACTGGTAAATATATACAAATATAATTTTAAATACAAATATACACCTAGGCTCGAAAAACCAACAAATTGTAAAAGTATTTTGAAATTAGAATTTAATTAAAATTATTTAGAAAAAATTTAAATTATACTTAAATATATCCGAAACAATAAATACGTGGTATTGGGTGGTGGCAGGCATGTACCAACCGTTTTCAGTTCAACGATCAGTGTCTTTGATGTGGCGGCTGAAGTATTGCAGTTTCCTCCATATTTTACAGTTTGCCAGGTGCCTTTTTGATCTACTATTTTCCCTACAGCAAATAATATAGGTTTGGCTTTTGTTTATTATAAAATACTTCCGATAAGTAGAACAGCAACTGTTTACACTTTTGAGATAGAAAACATGTGTTCCAAGAAGTTTGCTAATTATTAATAAGCGTATCCAGGAAGGATACAATATATTTAAAATCTTTACATTTCCTTGAAACATGATTTGTTTCTTAATTAAGTACTACTTTTAGATTAGACAAACTGTGATACAAGTAAGTGGTAGCCCAGCGGTAACACCGTGCGAATCTTTCGAGGAGGTCACGGGTTTATACCCGGGCCAAAAAATGGGAGACTAGTTAATAAACAGCCCAATTCTACTATACTACTAATAAACGCTATTAATATTTATTTGTATGTATAATTATTATGAAACAAAGTACCCAAAGCTGTCTGTCTGTATGTGATAAATTTTCTCAAAATTGATTACATACAGACAGACACAAAAGTGAACCGATTTTTAACGGTTTTTACTTAAAGGTAGTGCAATCCTTCCGGGAGGTTTATATAGATCGCGCATAACGGTTTCATGTAAATTGTCTTAAAGAGATCGCCCAGTTGTAAAAACTCGCCTGCTGGGAGCTTTAGTCGCATGCGCCGCGTAAACCAACAAAGATACACCAAAGTAATGTACTAGAGAATTGTAGATCTACAAAAATACTACAAAAAGTCTGACACAGCATGTCTCTATCTGTAATATTTAACACACAATAATTACTTATATGATCAAAATTTTAAATAAATAGTGTAATGATAATATTTTTACCACGCGGACAAAGCCGGAAGGACAGCTATTGTATGTATAATAAAAACGATTTAGTGTATGATCGCAGTCCATGAACTTATAATAACAACGAATCTGTTATGGTTGCGCTTAGCGTGAACTGTGAGCTGGCAGTGCTACAATGATTCATAATTTCAAAATAAACTTATCCTCTTTTTCTCATCTGTTTCTCGTACTTAATCATTTAAATTTACTCTCTGATCCTACATACTAATTAACAGAATTAATATTGATTCTTTAATCTTATGTATACTTGTTGACTTTAATTGGTTAACGTAACAACATGTGCAAAATAACTACGTATTGCTCATTGATAAACTTGTAAGTCATTATAAGTTTATTTAGTCATCAACTTTGAGTTTAACATTTCTTATAGTTTATACATTCAAATTACTTTATAAGTAACGTTCTATTTTGGGTAATAGCTGGCTTTACTTGAATACATAATATGAGATTAAGTGCTTTTAACTCTATCGTGACTTTAAAGTACCATCATTACGTGTTAAATACAAACTCTGTGACAATGCCTCTAACATAATGATCAGGCTTATTTTGTCATATATATATATTTAGGAATGTATTTTTATACTTATTGCACATTGAAAGTTATTTCGTGGTATCCTAAATTGTAGTTAATTTCCTGTAAAAAGTCTGTTTGTTTAATAAAATATTCTTAAAATAATTTACACTGTTTAAAAATTAAACAGGATGAACTACCTAGAGCCCAACCCAAGTTACGAGGATTTTTGGAGCTATAAAAAGCTACCGGAAGCTAAAATAAACAAAATAACTATTGGGGTGGAAAATCTTAAACAGATTTTCGCCCCATATTCTTAAAATAGGTAGAGTATACCAGGTCATAGTCTTATATTTTATAGAAATCATTACTTATTTAGGTGACCTAATTAGAAGAAGCCGATAAAACAAGAACTCTTAATAAATCATTCAGTTCATATATTTGGAGTAAAGAAAGTAACATTTATATCCTGTATCCTGTATAATATAAGCGCTTGTTCCGATGAATTTTTGAAGATTGTATAAAACATAATTGTCAAAATAACTTTGTAATGGTGGATGTCAAGAAGCACATTATGAACATTAAAGAACATAATATTGTTCCATGGGAGGGATTCTTTAGTTTAGGATGGAGTACAAAATAGGCGTCGGCATTTATATTCCTACCGCAACTACATTACGGGAGTTGCTTCGATGCATGTAAAATACACCATGTTTATTCTACCAGTATTGCCGCCCTGCATCAGTAATGTCTACAAGCCTGTAAATATAATGAACACGCAATTTTTACTTCTATTACGATGGTTTTAAAGACTAAGATATAGTGTAACAATTTTTTTTACAATGGTAAATCTGTTTTGGTAATGAATTGTACGGTGTCCCTTTGACGTTTCTTTCGGGCAGACTACACATGTTCTAGCTACGGAGAATTTTGATTTGTATCTTATTTTTGTTTTGTAGAAAGTCTCAAAAGCATACAAAATAATAATGTACCGTGTTTCTAAGCTGCACATAACATGAAAACCAAATCCATCATAAGATATCCACAACACTAAATAAATAAAAATGTAAGTAATTATTTACAATAATTGTCAGTAATAACTGGGAAAGCAAATAAAAGACATCGTTAAATTATCACTAATCAAACTTTTCATATACTGTAAACGTTGAGGTTTTGCAAATTGCTTATTTTTTCTAAACATTTAAGTTTGAGATTCTTAAGCAATAATCCTTGCCGTTGCCTTATTTTTGTAAAAGTTTAAATTTTAATTTAAAACAGAAAAACATTTTTTTACTCACTTGTGTTTCCATCAATGATCGTTTCATTAGATTTCTCCATGTTCGGGAATCAAAGGACTGCACAATTGTTCAAATTTACAGGTATGACATTGCACTTAATTAGAGAGGAGCACTAAAGTGAGTACGGAATAAGTAAACCGAGCAAGGGGCTTGAAAGCTTGAGCCCTGAGAAGAGAGCGTCGCGAAGTGTCGGTTCGCGAGTCGCGACGGACCGCGCCGGCAAGGCGGGAGTGTTGCGCTGGCGTCAGGCGGCGCGCGCGCACGCACTTCGCATACTAAAAGCACTAAAACGCAAGCCCGTCGCGACAATGATAATCGCGAAACCATCTCTGACGCCTAATCTTGACAAACAAATTTGGGACCATTTTTGGCCTTAAGTAAATATTCTCTTAACACTATCTGTCATCAAATACGATGCTGTCAAATGCAAACAAAGCGCGTCTCTATTGTATTTCTCACTCTTGTTGATATGTCTAATCGTCTGAGCATTATGGTATCCAAAGGAAGATAAGCACTTTGATCATTGATAAATAAAGTTTGCTCTAGATTATCTAATCCTGCATAAGAATATGAAATAAATATGTAAATACGTAACTAGATTGAGTAGGATTATAAACAATTTATGAATTTAACCAAGTTATAGTAGTTCAAAACATTATGTTGTAATATTTGGTCAAAGGTCGAAAAGTAAAAACTGACCCTAATGTTTCCTTGAAGACTGGTAGGTACATGCTAGAGACAATGCATTTTGTTATCATCTTATCATAAAGGGTCGTAGAGTTCGGGTGCAACGCTCTGGGCTGATACGCGCCCTACGTCTCTAACGCATTGTTTACGACCATTTATCAAACTGCCCATTTCCACGTACATTATTATCTATTAATAGAAATTAACGACAATATTTCTTTATAGATATATCACTTAATTTGTTGTTTGCCTTGTACCGTAATTTGGTAAAAGCATTAGCGTAACCTGTGTATAGATTAGAAGAAGGAAATATTTATTATGATAAATCTATACTAATATATAAAGCTGAAGAGTTTGTATGTTTGATTGTTTGAACGCGCTAATCTCAGGCCCACTAGTTAGTGGACAGAATTGAAAAAATATTTGAGTGTAAGATAGTCCATTTATACAGGCAAGCTAGAGGCTATATAACATCACGCTAAGATGAATAGGAGAAGAGCAGCAATACAAAATATTATGAAAACGACAAATTGAAAGCATTCCTTGCGGTCTAAGTAAACGGTGGAAGTTATTAAAAAATCTTGTATTACTAAATTATTCCCCTCTAAAAGTTGTAAATAAAAGTCCGCGACAGCATATGTCTAGCTTTTAAGGTTAACCTACTTTGACCATTTTTATGGTTATCAAAATACTATATTACGGTTTTAAACGTACCACGCCGGCGGAGCCGCTGGCAATCCCTAGTTTTAAAAAATCGATTTCTAAAAATTAATGATTAACAATAAATAGATACATAACTAACCTTTGAAGGCAAAATTCTTTGGTCGCCTTCTTTTCACGGATTCATCTTCGGTTTGGTTAAAACGCGGTGGAGGCATCTTCGGTACTTCACTAGGTACGCTCGTGACTTCACCTGTTCCTGCTGATCCAGTTGCTAAGTATCCTCCAACTGAATGTCGTCTACGCCCTTGTAGAGGTATAGTATAAAATACTTCCTCATTCTCTTTGGTACCATCTGAAGTAACAATTTTTGCGGTAATTTTTCCTTTCCTATAAATAAAAATTAATGTTAAGAAACAATAATAATTGCAGACTCTACATTTCTAGTATTCATGTTTCATTCCCATTTTAAGCATAATAATTTATTTCCGAACTTTATCGAACAATAATAGGTATAATTGATAAGTTAAAAGTGCACTAAATAGCAACTGTAAAATAAAATGCATTGCTAAAATTCATGTATAATATTCATGTTGTTAGTATTTTTTTTTTTTGTGTTTGTTATGGGCATAATATAGGTAACTTATAAATATAAGTGGTAGCACAAGTAGATCGAAGATCAAATGTATTAATTTGAAATAAGTAGGTACATAGTTCGAAATGCTGTAGTATGCTTTTTCTGAAAATTTAAACTTAATTTACACTAAGTCTGTATAACAAACTACGTATGCCGTTCGTGGGTTTGGGTATAAGATTCTATAATAAAATTCCGCAATCAATTTTAGCTTTGCCATTACAATAGAATTTTTAACAGTGTTTTTAAAAACTGTTAAAAAAAACTGTTGAAGACTACTTAGATAATAAGAATGCGTGGACAAAGTTAATCTTCGACCCTGTATAAGACATTAATTACTATATGTATGTTGTTATAAGAATTGTTTTGATAAAAGCAACCGCCGAGTTTTTTGGTGACTCTTTTTGGTCGGAACAGACGTTAAACGATTCAAAAGCACTTGTTTACAAGTTTACTTGAATAAAGAGCAATTTAAATTTCAATATAACTAAACATTCCTGATGAATCCCTCTGTTCCCATCCCACCATCCTGAACTGAGGGAGTTTTTATTTTATAATATATACTTTACTACATAACTTTGCATAAAATATTGTAATGCGCGTAATACTTACTTTATCCGTGGCGCAGTAAATGTCGTCCTCATATCGCCAGGCGCACAGTCGCCTGGCCTCGGCTGGCCTTTAAGAAATGCCTCAGCTTGCTCAGGTTCCTTTGCTGATAGCGACCTAAGAAGGGCTCTGAATTCCTTTCTTCTAGGGCTTTCAGGTTCTCTCCTTCGAGGTGAACTTAAGGGCCGGGCACCTTCTGCCCAAGTTCGAGCAGGAGCTGATCGGGAATACTGTTCTGAACTTGAAGCATGAGCAGCGTTGTCCGTGACATCTTTATCTGGGAACGCGAAGTATGACGGATTATCTGAAACAAAGGAACACATTATTCAAAGTAACGTGTACTTTAGTTATGTTTACAGTAAAGAAGAAAAGATTTTTATATTCTTTATTTTTATAGTCAACAATTGAAGAAGTTACTGTAATAAGGCCTATAATTAGCCTTTGAAAATATCTTATAAGGATGGTGGAGGTATCAGTTGAACGTACCAGTAAGTGAATGTTGCCAAATTAAACAGCTTTTGCCGATTGTTATGATAGATTCTGAGTACAGGCACAAAATCCCCTAGTTCTATTATCCTGACTAACCAATAATCTTCATCGTTTATCCCGACAACGGCTCCCGTTGACCAGCGCTGTGCGACTGAGTGGGAATTATCCAATAACGACAATGAACTAACGGCTCTCTATTACATCAAGTGTCCAGTGCGGCCCGTAGGCCAACCTACTTTTCGTAGGCCGGAAAATGCGAATTGAATTTAATCTTCATCTCTACATAAAGTCCCTGGTCCATTGACTAATATAATGCTATAAATTTTGTTAGCAGTAAAGACCAATAACTTGAAAATGAAATTATAATAAGAGAACTTTTAATGAAAATTAAGACAAAAATGTGATATTTTTATACGTTTACTTGGATATACAATAAATATAACATCATATATAATATAAACTACATATTATATTCATGTTTTTAAGCTTAAACACACACACACACACACACCTATGAATTCCCCATTCCCCCCGAATAAAAAATACATTACATTTTAGTAAAGTTACTTGCTTATTATAAGTTGTTTTTAATATGCGAACTATGTTAATATACCACAAAATTGTGTTACTTATAAGTTATTTCGAAGAACGGTGAAATTAAATACAGAACAATTAAAATATTACACGCTAATAAATAGGAAGTTAGACGCAATAGGACCTGCATTGGTACATCTACCGAATAGTAGATAAATCTACGGGTACAGCATTTAGCCCACTTTCAATTACGTAAAGAATGTACGCAGCTTGCTGCTGATAGTAGGAATGATAACAGCTTGAATAGTTAAACATTTACACAATACATTTATTGCTCAATGGTTAAACAGACTGTCGGTCATGTTTTATAGCAAAACAATGTGTTCTCTATCTTCTGGTATCAACCAATTGAAGAGAGATTATCGTTTAGAAATCTTGTTATAACAAACATTAAGATGCTTAGAACACAATATTTCTATTTGATATTTATATAAATAAAACAATAAAAATATCTATGAATTTCATATAATCGATGTTCTACATAAACGACCGTCACAGTCCGAAAGATAAGACAGTCTATAGACGTCAAAACAGCAAAATGTGTTTATTTTGCTCACTTCAATAGCATTATGTCTTATAGAATATTGTTATGGGGAAAATAGGTAGATAGCGAAAAAATATTGTATTATAAAAAAACATGCGTGGCATTTTCAATGTAAGTATGCGTTATCCCCCTTCGCCGCAAATTATGACTAAATATAACTATGAAGTTAAAACAATTATATTTTAAAAAGAGCAACGCCCGAGTTTCTTTCTGACTCTTTTCGATAGGAACAGCTTAACTAACCAGAAATAGAGTTGACGATTGAAAAGCACTTGTTACTTGAATAAAGATTTTTTACATTTTAACAGGTTTAATCCAAAATTGTACAAGTTATATCTATCTTAAACTACTTACACGCTAGGACTATACAAATAATCCCCACGTGGAATGGGACCAAGAATGCTGGCAGCATTTCCGCGCTGAATCGCTAAGCTGATTCTTTGCGCGGAAAAGGATAATTTAAATTTGAAACAAATAGTCGGATTTCTGGATGATGATCTGTCGTTAGTAATTGGTTTTTTTTTTCGTTACTTCTTAGCAAATTGTTGTTAACCCGCATGTGTCGACCATTATGTTCTATAATTTGAACAGGGTGGGATGAGGACTCCTTTGAGACATCTGTAGCATAAAAACTATAAGTGACTTACAATAGGGGACTCGTTCAGAAACCAACGTAGCTAATTTAATGTTATTTTAGTTATTAACGTCATGATATCGTGAGAAAATGTTTGTCATCGGACTGTTACTATCTGACCTCTGAGAATAGGCCTCTTCTCTCCGTTTTTGGAGAGAAGGATTGAAGCTAAGACCAACCTCGCTGCTCAAATGCGGATTGGTAGGTTACACATATCTCAAGAATTCTCCAGAGATATGCTGGTTTCCTCACGATGTTTTCCTTCACCGAAAAGCGTATGATAAATTGCAATTATTAATTAGGCACATAAGTTTTAACAGAAAAACTCATTGGTGTCTGCCCGGGTTTGAACCCGTGACCTCCTCGAAAGAGTTGCATGATGTTACCGCTGGGCTACCACAGCTTCTATACGTATTATAACAGAAAGTCCTCAAAAGCTTTCTGTATGTAATCGAAAACGCTACTCAATGAATTTTTGTAAGGTTTATACCAAAAGATGCAATTATTTACACGTCAACCTTCCTTAACACTTAATAGTACTTTTGAGAAGATAAAGGACAACAGATAGCCTACACGTGGAGCATATATGTTGTTTCTTTTTTTTTCTAAAATTCCTCGGAGTCAGGATTTACGCGGGAAAAACTATGTGAGACATACATACCCACATACACTACATATCCACGCAGGCGAAGCCGTGGGCACAGCTAGTGCGATATAATTATAAAATCACGTAAAATTAAGTTAAATTAGACAGTTTGTTGGCAGTTACTTTGAATTAAATAAGAAGCAGCGTATTCTGTTTTATGATAAGCAGAATACATATACTATTATTAATTAATAAATGTAGAAAAATTGAATGATATATTATTTGATATAAGTTTTGTATTATACAATCGTACAAGATAAAATAAAAGTCAAAAGTTTAAGATGTCTTAATACATCATCAGCTTGTAATTAGCTTAGTTTGTACATAGTATGTTGGACGCGATATCCAGAGGGGGCATTGCCCGTTATTTAATACAAATGTAGGTTACATATTAACAAAGTAAATTTTGTATACATTGTATGAGATCTTTATTAAAAGTTAAGTATGTTGGAGGATTTTGTTTTTTTCTTACGAAAGAATTAATCCAACAAAGTGCATTATATATTTTTATTGTAAATAACTATCGATAAATAACTATATCGGTTATATTTGAATATTGATAAACTCTTCATACAATATTAACTATGACAATGACGAAATCAAGATAATCGCTTGAAGGGATTAAAATTACTTTGTGAATAATACTGGAATGGATCGAAATATTCGTCTCAAACATAAGGTGATGAATCAATAATTCTGGGAAAACAAGTGAAATACTCGCGGATGCTGAAAGAATAACATATAACATGTTTATAGATTTATGAGTATTTAAACAGTATGTTTGGGATGATATAAATTATTTAATTTTTCCATATCTATATTTTAAATATCCGCCTGATGTGTCAAATTCACTTTATTCCACAGATTTTTAAAAGTTTCTTTGATCGAGCTTTATTTATTTATTTTTATACATATAGTTAGAAAAGAAAAAGGAAAAATAAAAAAATCCATGTATAAAGGCGGACTTATCTCTAAAAGGGATCTCTTCCAGCATTACTGCTAGCCCGGAAATTGTTTCTACCGAGTTAGTAGAAACAATATACCATGTTATATGTAACGGAAACTTTTTTAAATGTATTATTATTAAATTGACATATATTTTCACACAAAAATATAATTTAATTATTCTAAATGCTGATTTTTGATTAAGGTACTTTACCAGCATGGTTTTAACTCTTGCAGCGTTATATATATATATAGGTATTCTAAATAATTATGTAAAAATAGGACTTACTGGTGGCGCGTAGACAGTAATCGAACTGGGGTCCCATGGTTTCGGTGATCAACAATAGCACTAAGCACGACACATCCCGTCGAAAGCGCGGCGGGTTCTGCGTTCTATGTTGAATAAAGCGGGCGGGCAGCGCGCGCGCAGGTGGATCGAACCAAAGCCACACGTGCTTTCAGGAAGGGAACCTTTCTTAGCACGCGCGAGAAGGAAACGTCCCTACCCAAGCTCAGTATACGAAGGGGAGCCTACGACCAGATTTAATTTGAGTGCGCGTGTGCGTCCATTTTGGTAGCACACGCCAGCTTTTAATGTTTGTAAATAAACGCCGTACAATGTTGATGTTGACGTTCATTCATATTCGGCGCGGTTCCGTTCACCTATCGGGTTAACATATGCCATCTGACTTTACAAAATCAAATGGTGCCTGCAAAAGCATAAACTGTTTAATAAGTAAAATTCGTTTATTAAGTTAATCATCGTTTTCAAATATTTATGTTGAGAACAACAATCTGTTTACTGTTGACACTGAAAAATACATAATTTACATTAAAATTTTATTTCTCATAAATGTAATTAATGAAGTAAAAACCAAATAAAAGTAATAACTTTGTATTGTGTTTATGAATGGTGTAATTGGTACATCGGACTGTTATTATCACAAATGACGACGAATTATTTCATGTTGAAATGAATAATTAAGTAAATATTTAGTCTAAATATTGCAATATTGCAGTAAATGTTCCAATCTCGTTTCACTTAATAGCAAAATGTCTCCACCAACACCTCAAGCCCCTCTCTTACTAAGTTGATGAGATCTAGTGTAGCATATAGATATTGCTAAAGAAGTGACGCATTGAGGTTTATCAACCTGTTACTTTAAGTACTAGTTTTTTAATATACTAACTGTGTTTTTTATTAAGTATAAAATATTTTCGGCATTAGTAGGCAGAAGGATGTCTCTACATAGCAAGCTGGTTTGTAAATATTATTATAGCCTATCTATTATGACTCAGTACACTTTATTTCCAATTTTTTTAAGAACTTTTAATGGTGGCGTGTGGCTTATCTTAACATATTATAAAGTGCCTGTGTCACAAGTTACCAATAACCTGTCAGTTAGCTTATTCGGAACATATCTCTGAATTTTTTCGTTTCTCAGGTTTCTGATCGGCTTATTCAGCACTTAAAGTCTAATAAGTTAACAGGCAGATCATGTGGCTGTTATTTTGTTTATTTGCTGTATAGCAAATACCTATTTTAATATGGCCGCGGTTTATTTTTTTTTATTTTAACTTTTTAGAGTCTTTACTTAGTTAATTTGTCGGTTAGCCATCCGACACTTTATCAGTAACTTGTGAAACAGTTCCTTAGTCCCCTAAAAATCAGTACGTAAATAATAATCACTTTTGAAGATACGAAGTAATCAGTAAAAAATATTCAATACGAAGTTTCAAATTCAGCAAGAAATGGTGCATAATGATGTGTATTGAATATCCAATCTCAACTTTTGACTGAACCCTTGGTAAAATGAGAACTGTGACAAGGGGCGACATCTTGTAATTACATACAGCTGTTCCGTGTCGCATACGAAATACAAATATCCCGCATTCCGAAAATTACATTACTTTTATTGAGATTTGTGATTCATACGTGCTTATTTTTCAACTTTATTGTCCAGACTTAACGCCGTGTGATATCCGGCGGAATAGAATAGTACCACCCTCATTTTTTACCGAGGTGTCGTAAAAGGCGACTAAGGTAAGTCGACCCGCCGTGTGGTATCCGGCTGAGTAGAATAGACCAACCTCATTTCTTACCGTGGTGTCGTAAAAGGCGACAAAGGTAAGTTAACCCACCGTGTGGTATCCGGTTAAGTAGAATAGACCACCCTCTTTCTTACCGAGGTGTCGTAAAATACGACTATGGTAAGTTGATGTCAGGCAGGCGGCCGGTCGTATAAATACGTAGCGAAATCATGTGACAACATGTTTATAGCATGATGTGCCGACCCCACTTATGGGGATAAAGGCAGGAAGATGATTGTCCAGACTTAAGAAGTATCAATTTAGTAGCGGATTAAATTTAATATTTTAGCAATCTTGACGCACGTCATTAACAAATCAGTGACTTAATTGCATGACGATGACGTTGATTTTTACTGTATATTTTTGTAATATACTTAATTGGAGCCTATTTTATATCATGCTTGGTGCCGGATATAGTATCACATAATACCACTTTATTATAATGTTAAATTTTTTATTAAATAATTATAATATAATACTCATACGTTAAATGCAAAATTAACAACTATGCGAACTATATATCTTATTTATTTGTATGAACTTAGCTACGTACATTTTCTCAAAGCAAATACAACAATATTAAATTGCATTTAAGCAATCTCTAAAATATCGTACGGTTTTAAAATAGGCCGCCTTCAGTGGAAGTAAAAAAATACGCCAGATGTTGATTTGACTGTGTTTACTTACATCTGCTTGTAAAACAAAGCTCACTTTTGTACCACCAAAGATTAACAATGGAGTACAAGGAAGTAAGAATTTCTAAGAAATTACTGTTCAAATGGTACTAAGTTTCGCCTAAATATACATCAAGTGTATTTATTATAATATTAGAATATACAAAAGTGAAAATTATTTTACTTAGATTATTAATTACCAGACCTAAATACCTATACGAAATTCCACCTACCTATGTATTTACGTTAGAATAAGATGATATTATGCATATGCTATTTTCAAATTGATACTATACTTATTCCCGATAAAATGTGAATACTACAATCCAAGGAAACAATGGGTTAAGGCAGAGGGTTCTCTGGGCCATTAAGTGCGGCTCTGGCACAAATATCTACGGAAGACGAAAAATATTTTCAAATAAAAAAAACTTACTTGAACTTTTCAAAGAGATGCAAGCCCATTGTCCATTAAGAAATATTTATTAAGTATGAAATTTAGTGTACTACTTATTTCGTGTAATAAACGTTTACTAAACAAACAGACTTGGCTCCCAATATTTTAAATTGTTGTAATGTTCATATTTGGCTGTTTGGCTAATAAGTTTGCCGACCACTGGGCTAGGGCACTAGTGAGTGCGCTAACCCATGATCAGTAGATCATCATGAAAGATGAATTATGAAATCCTTAAATAATTTGATTCAATCGTGAATCTGTATCTCTTACGAAGGAAGTAACTTATAAGATATAGAAAATATTTTTATGTCAAATTCACGAAATTCTTGTGACAAATTAAGACATGAAAATAAGATTAAGTCACAATGTTCCCGAGTTCAAAATCCGCGGGGTATTTGCGGAATGCCTGCGTGTTTATTTATGCCAACGCACGGCGCATGTGCCCGTATATTTCTGCACTTTGGTTTTAGGTTGATCGTTCACAGCTTGCTGAGTCGACTGCGAAATATACGATGTTTATTGATAGTAAGAATATAACTTATCTTTAATATTTAAATAAGTTAATCTTGTATGAAAATATATATCTTTTTGGAATCTCGTAAACGGCTCTAACGATTTTCCTTAAATTCAGCATGCAGGAAGTTTTGGGGGAGAAAAATTGATCTAGCTAGGATTTATTTAAAAAAAAATCGTTTTATCCCTGTTTATGGGCTTTAAAAAATACTAAAATTTACTTTTAATTTATTGAATATATAAAACACCATTTTGCCTTCAAATGGCTAGTCAGCGTTGCTTATCCGGGGACCGAGTGGATGAGAATTGAAAATACCTACGATCGAGTCCTATTATTTTTTCTTTTTTTTTTGAAGTTTTTTTATTATGTAAAAAATTATCGGTAATGGCTCGGTAAATGAGGTACTTAATATTATATATTAGAGTATGTGTTATTTTTTCTATTTCAGTAATTTGAATCTAAGAATGGATCGATGTGATATTTGTTACTTACGGTCATTATTGAGCTAATCCAGTTAGAGCTGAATAAAAAGTTGTCTGGGACTCAGTTACTGTATTAAGGATGATTCACGCTACACCGTGCCGCGACCGGGCCGTGCCCCGTCCGGGGCACGGTCGAACATTATGGTATACTTTTGGTATGAAGTGATTCATGCCTAACCGTGCCCCGGCCGTGTCCCGGCCGTGCACGGCCGGGGCACGGCGTTGAAATGTCGGTGGGTATTGTTTCCCGGCTCCGGCACGGTTCGGCCCCGACACGTTGTAACATAAACATATGCGCCCGGGCGCCCGCAGAGCAGTCAACGTCAAATCTTAGTGAGTTTAGCAGCTTAACAGCAAAATGGACAATGCAAATTGTTTAGAATGTGTGTAATTTGCTTTGTGATTTACGACATGAGCCATCCTAAGTATTTAGATAATAAATAAAATAATTTCCAATACTTCATCATCGATGGCAATTGCAATAGCTGCTAATTCAAATTGTGAAACTGCATATTTATTTAGGCGTCAAGTCTATCGATAGATGAAATCAATTGCTGACAAAAGCTACTTAACATAGATATAAGTCGTGCAAATAATAAACCCAAACAGCCCGGTGTAACATGAATGACTGCCACGGCCGGCGCACGGTGGCCGTGCCCCGGCCGTGGCACGGCCCGGTCGCGACACGGTGTAGCGTGAATCATCCTTTAGCCTCGATACACACGATGACAAAGTTGCGGGCAAATACTAGTTTATTATAAGTATTATTTTTTTATTGCAGACTAGGCGAGCGCTTGACTGAAATCATGCCTGATGGTAAGCGATGATGCAATCTAAGATGGAGCGCGCTTGCCTAGAAGATCACTTTTGCTTTAAAGCGACCCATTAATGGGTAAAAATAAAGGGTTATCAACTTTGACGATGTATAAAAGTGTAAAGCTAAAATGCAAGGATCGGCCTTAGGACTATTATTCCTAAAGCGGAAACAGCAAAGCAATACATCATACGATAATTTTGGTAGATTACATAATAATAATGCTACATTTGAAACAAATTATAAAACAAAAATTCAGTCTTTTTTCGGTCACTACGATAGCATTATCTAAATAGAATCGAACAGCTCGAGAACGATTATAATCTAATTGTTTTATTTACTAATAGAATATAAAATAATTATTAGTAAGAATATAAAAGAAAAAAATAAAATAATTTGCTACTGCGAAAGATTTTAGTATTTTTAGTATTAGTACTCAGACGTTTGAAATCCGATGGTTGTACAGCTTTAAAATTCATCATTACTCATCTTTAACCCTTCACACAATGTTAATGTTAAAATATCGCTTAATTTATACAGTCGTGGTATTATTTAGTTCAAAGATTTAATAAAATTAACTAATTAATTTTATAAATAAATATTACTCATTAGAATAATTAAATGAAACATTCAAATTCGATGCCTAAATATCGAATATTGTTGTAACTGAACCTCAGAGCAATTCACTATGCCAATCTATTGGCCTGTATTTCAGCTTAGAGAGGAACTTGTAAAACGAATAATATTTACTTAGAAAAAGGCACAAAGATTGATACTAAAAGTAATGTACAATAAACTTTATCGATTTCCAACTGTCATAACATTCTTAAAGAAGCGAACAGCAAACAAGCAAAGTACTTAATGAAAATCTAATATTTTTTATAGTCGCTAGACTAAGTTTAACTTTAGCTAGTTTTAATCCTTCACTTCATATTTACAATAGTAGAATTATTGTTTTCCATCTACATTTAGACACCAAACATCCTTTCTAAGAACATCAAAATTCATTATATCAATTCGATCTTTATATAATAAAAAAAACAAACATTAAAATATATTACTCTTAATCAAACGAGCAGCTACAATTAAAATGTTATCTTGGTTACAGCGAATGAATTATCAAAAAACTGAAGATTGAATGCCATATATTTAAAGCTTAGGTATGCATTTTATACTTAAAAAATATGATTTTACATCTGCGTAGCCATGTACCCGCTCACGAATACACGCATAAACATTAAACACACAGATACATACATATGTAGGTACATTCTTTTTTTCATATTTCCATTCATTATTTTTAATCTTTTTTTTTAAGTGGCCTAAAAATTTGAATATGGAGCACAGTTAATACCATTGCAATGTCACCCTCGCAAAATGATTGTTTCTTGTTTAAGTTTGAATAGTTGTATAAACTTGTGCTAAAATTGTCATATACCTATCTAAAATAGCGGAATGATTTGATTTGATTTGATAACAATATATCTACATAATATAAAACATAGACACAATATAGAATAGTGTCAATAGACAAAGATGAACATTATCGGATAGCGACGACCAAGCCACGGCTTAGATACAATTGGATGCTTCCGCTTGTCGAATTAATTCTCTGTGCACATAAGTTATACGGTAGGCGAATGATGAAATCAGAATCATATATCCCACACAATTATAACATGTATCTATTGACGATAAAGGTTATATTTCTGCATATTTATTATATAGTGTTTATACAAGAGCTTGTCTCATTGAGTATAATCCTTGTGTTCGTACATAACTGCCCAAGTATATACTAACTACGCATTATCTTACACAATACTTACAACCATTAAAAATTAAACTGTTAGAGTCGTGATGTTTTCGTTATATATATTTAATGTTTATAAATATGAACGTTAGTAAGAGAATGGCGAAAGTAATGTCGAAAACTCACGCACGACTAACTTCATAATCGAACGTAAGGGAATAGAAAAAATAAGGAAAGCTGATCCTAACAACATGTGGAATGCAAAGTTAGGAAGAGAGAGAGGCTTCAATTATAAATAAACCAATCATAAATAACCTCTGAAAAGACCTCTAAATTGGTTATGCTACGACGTGTATGTAGTATTTATATAAGTTTAGTATAGTGTTGTAGGTGACTTGTTTAATATATATTTCACTAGCGGCCTGCCCCTGCTTCGCACGGGCTATATAAAATATATAGTTTGTCACTCAGTGAAAAAAATGATTAAACTCGATCCAGTAGTTTATATTTATTCATTACTGCCTGTGACCCGCACGCGTTAAATTTGGAGAAAAACTATTCCCCTCTCCCTATACCAAGAAGATTTCCTGCTATATCTAATATCTAAATTCATATACTACATATTTATTTTTTATATTTTTCTCTATGTTTTTTTATTTTTAAAATTATAACAGGATATTTTTATATACAACATTAATAGCTTTCTTATCATTATTAGACAATAAAAACATGTTTTCTTTAGAGGTTACTCTTGAAAGAGCGATAGTTGCGCGTCCTATCGCTGCTAAATTCGAAGTGCTCTAGGGCGAAGCGCGGCACCCTCGCGGGATTTTAAATCTGTGATATCTCCGAAAATGTACATTTAAATTACATGCTGTAAAAAGGCCATATTGATCTATATTAAATCAACAATGCATTTAAGGTATTTAATTGGATAAGGATTAATGCTGTATTGTATAAAAATTGCTTCAAAAATAAGGCATTTTTTTCGTAAAAAGTAAATAACAAAAATGCTATTGTGGGTTATCCATAAGAGATAAACATATACCATTGCGGACTTTTCTGTAGACCTTTTTAAGGTGTACAAATACTTAGTACATCATTTTGATAAATCTCGTAGGGTTTAGCCTGCGTTTGCAATTTAAGCGGAAAAAAATTTAATTATTTACGACATCACGTTAGAAACCTCAAAAATTACAGTATTTTTCTACTCAATATTGAATGTTATTATACATATAAACCTTCCTCTTGAATCACTCTATATATTTAAAAAACCGCATCAAGATCTGTTGCGTAGTTTTAAAGATTTAAGCATACATAGGGATATATTGACAAACAAAGAATGTGACTTTGTTTTATACTATGTAGTGATTATAAGGGACGAATAGAGCGTAAACCTTCGCGAACTAAAAATTCCAAGTACACTTTCCTTGCCGCATTGAAACCGCGCCAAGCAATACCTACTAGGTATAATGAATCTATACTAATATATATAAAGCTGAAGAGTTTGTTTGTTTGAACGCGCTAATATCAGTAACTACTGGACCGTTTTGAAAAAATATTTCAGCGTAAGATAATCCATTTATTGAAGAAGGTTAAAGGCTATATGAGATGAATAGGAGAGGAGCAGCAATAAAAAATATTACTAAAACGGCAAAATTTAAAGCTTTCCTTGCGTGCGCTGAGTAAACGGTGATAGTTATTCAAAAATCATGCATTACAAAATTATTTCCGTATATAAAAATCCGCGACAGCTGATGTATAGCTTTTAAGGTTAACCCACTTTAACCATTTTTGTGGATATCAAAATACTATATTACGGTTCTATTCTTTCCACGCGGGCGGAGCCGCTAACGATTGCTAGTCCTATAAGAAATATTAAATTTCTCTTTTGGCAATTACGCATTCGTGGGTCAGTAATATATATAATTATACATTTATTACTATTAAATATGTACGTAATAACATTTTAAAATTGGTTAGAAATACATTTTTGTTACGCTTATCTCTATTCAATGTATTCTGTAACTATTTTCATTAATAAAAATTTCAGGACGGTAACAGTTTCACACAAACACTGCTGGACCGAATTCAAATTCTTTTCCCATTGGCAAGCTGCATCTTTACTTAGCAACATAGGCTATACTACATAAAATAGGGATCCGTAATAAAAATGCAATAAGGTGTAAAAAATTCATTCAAAAAGTCATTAAAATCTGTCATTGCAGACGCTGCGCTATTGATGATATATTTAACAAAAATAAATCTATAATCCGACTTAGTAGACTTTCCACTGCCATGAGATCGGTATGTATGCGGGTGAAACCGCGGGATATTACTAGTAAGTAAATAAATATAGTGACAAAATGTATTTCAAATTTATTATACAATTCCAGTATCGAATGCGAAGTATATACGAAGTAGGTCATCCAGCAGGTGGCCCACATAGCTGCCCTAAATACGACTATAGACAGTCACCGGGCATAATCAATACACATTCGAGTGGAACTGTAAAGGTACCTAAATGGAAAGCAGACATATACTCGTAGGTTACAATTCATCTGCATTCTATTACAGTACTATTCTGTTTAGTACTATTTATTACCAAATGTTTATATTTGTTAAATCTAGCCGTGTGGTATCCGGCTGAGTAGAATAGTACCACCCTCTTTTCTTACCGAGGTGTCATAAAAGGCGACTAAGGTAAGTCGACCCGCCGTGTGGTATCCGGCTGAGTAGAATAGACCAACCTCATTTCTTACCGAGGTGTCGTAAAAGGCGACTAAGGTAAGATGACCCACCGTGTGGTATCCGGTTTAGTAAAATAGACCACCCTCTTTCTTACCGAGATGTCGTGAAATACGACAGAGGTAAGTTGACGTCAGGCAGGCGGCCGGTCGTAAAAACGCAGCCAAATCATGTTACAGCATGTTTATAACATGTTGTGCCGACCCCACTTAGAGTGGGATAAGGGCAGGAAGATGAAGATGATGATGATGATGTTTATATTTGTTAAATCCAAATAAACAACAACATTTTAATATATATCTTTGTCACATGAATAAATAAAATACCTACCTGGTTGACCGAGCCTTGCTCGGTAATTTAAAACAAAATAAAGAAAAAAAAAAAAAATTAGGAAATTGGGGATCGATCCTAGGTATTTACCATAGCTATTTACATTTCTCGAGACCACTCGTGCCCCGAATAGCTACGCTGACTTGACAGTTAATAGCAAAAATTCAAATCAATATAAACATCTTTAGATGTTCATACTGTGACACATAAATATTTATTCTGATTTAAACATCGATATTAATGGCATTTAATAGCTCTTACCTTCAACTTGGTACATTGTAATTAAATTTCGAAAAAAACTTGTACTACATTAAACATTAATTAATTTAAGTGCAAATATTTTTCATTTTGTTTTAATTTATGTTTCATGATTAGCGTATAGGTTTTAATGTCATTATATAAATAAAAACGTTATTATTTAAGCAATACAATGCACTAAAGTATTTAAGATCAAATTTTCATCGCTTAGAAGATAATATAAATAATCCTAACAATTATTATCAATTGAATTTCTAATATTAATAACGGAACCAATGATTGTATCTGTACTTAATTTATGTAAAGAGCATATTTTATTGAAATTAAATATTTTTTATAGCTGTCCGAACCAGCAGTAGAGTTAATGATTCAAAAGCACTTGTTTACAAGTTTATTTGAATTAACAATAATTTGAATTTGAATTTTATGAAGTCACTAGTAATATAATAAATAAATGTAATGAAAAACAGATCTTATTTCTATACCTAACCTATTACTATCGTGGCTACAATTGTTTAACAAGAAACTAATTTACTGACACATAATATGTATACGTAATCAAAGTACGACTTTTCTTAGTAAAAAAGTACTAAGATTGCCTTTATGTGTTTTGCATACCGTTACTTATTTAGATATTAGATTCTTTGAGCGGATGGTAAAAATTCGGTAATAGGTACATACATCGCGCTAATCAAGTAAGGCAGCATGTTGCCTAGCATTATCCAAGTATAACACAAAGAATAATAATGTGTTAATTGACGCATTGTTTCAACAAAATGGGGCCGTGAACGCATTGGGTACGCAAACTAACAGTACCTTCCTACCAATGTCATGCGCATTTAGTAGGCTAATAAGATACAGTATATTAATTGCTACGAGATACAAAATAAGTTTATGGCATGTCCAAGTATAGGATTGTGGATTAGATCAGATATAGCTGAAATAACCGTTATTTTTGTATCCATATAAATTTCCTAGCAGTTCAAACGACAGCAGATTGGAGTAAATTTCACCCTATCCGAAGAATAAAGTCATTTTTCTTTATGGGAGATTTCCTATATGGGAGATGTAACTTCTTGTAATCTTCAGATAGGGCGATTTATATAACATTTCGATTTGCTGTAAAAATAATTAAAGTGATATTCCAATATTTGCATTTCAGCAAAGTAAAATGTTGTTGTAAAAAAGCAAAAATTGTGTATTTAAAAGCCTTCCCAGGACTGTTCTGTTTAGTTTTCTGTTACATAGTAACAGTTATTATTTGTATAAGTAATATAAATATTGTGTGTTGTTCAATCATGACGTTCCAGGTTACTCATGTTGGTCGATCGTTGGTTACTCAAAACATCCGAAGGAATAGCAGTCCTTCACGTCATCGTTCTAAGCTATGATTCGACCTCATATAATGCATCCATGGACGGCCTTCCCCGACGCTAGAGTACCTTCTACATTCTATCACATGTCGCAGCCTCGGCTTCTGACAAAGTCCATCCAACCAGTAGATAGTCTAGATAAAGCCTTTAGACCTAAACCATATTACCTTCTCTAACGCTGAATATAATTTGACGAATCTGAAATTAGGTTAGTTATGGTAACATAACAATTCCATGATATGAAAACCGATAGTCCACACTACATTTAGCATTATATATATTTTTTATTTACTTTATCGCGGATTATAGAAAAGTAATTTTATTATTACTTTGTAATATGGATCTCCGCAAAGTAGCGCCTAATTCTATAAATTATTTTAAAGCTTAACGTTCAAATTATCAAAAATAATTATTTATGTAAGTAAAATTACGTATTCTATAAGATCCAATATACTAAATATTAGCAGTATAAAAGCGAGATATTAAAGACTTGCTAAACTATATTTTCTGAATTAAACCTAAATAGACAATATCTATGAATACGCACGTACATCTGCAATTAAGATATCAGCGATGGTGTTCGCGTCTACATATTAATACCATCTCAACAAAAAATTAAAGGTTGAACAAACTTTCGGCGAGCACACGGGGCGAATAGAAAATGTGGGAACGTAGCTCGGGGCATTGTTGTCAAGCATTCATATGCTACTCCACTCACCCATTGCCGGGACATCCGCCGCTACTTCCGCTGCCAAAGATGGAGGATCTTCGAACGTCTAGTTCGTTGACAGCGCCTGTCGATGTCCCCGTTAATGTACCATAACAACGGTACGATAATATCAACCACTTTTATAACAATTGAACGATACAAACACTGGCGCGCGGTAAATTCACTCGGAAGGTGTAAACATTATTAATTTCTCCTAGCGAGGCACACAGCCGATGTGGCCGATGAGCTCCGTAAACTTGAGTTTAGAGCGTCTTCAGTGGCTATTTTTGATGCAAAAGCGTGTTGGGAGTTTGAAGCGCCAATGTCTAGAGCATGCACGGAATATGCAATGTCGTTCGTTGCCTTGATGTTAACATCGAACGTAAGATTCCCAGCTTTGGCGTTTTTATTTTATTTAAATTTATTATTATATACCAAGCGTACATTTAAACTACAGTTTAATTATTAAAAATCAGGAAGTGAAAGTATAGAGTTAAAAAAAGTTATTGACATTTTTTGAATAATAATAAATATTTACATTAGGTATTATATATACAGGTAAAGTCAATATCTCCTTGACCATTATCTTTATTTGATCCTTGACAGGTTGGTAACGAAATAGTTCTATCAGGGCTCTTATAGCAACTTTTAAAATATTCTATTGGATATAAAAATACAAATTTATTATGTGAACACTTAAATCATTGAACTTTTAAGGTATACATTTAAAGTAAAAAATTGCGATTAATGTTAATTTTCCCATTAAAGTAGAAAAGATTTGTTTTCTAACTAGAAACGCCAAAAAATTTGGCGCCAGACAAGTTAGCAATGATTGAAATATTATGGCTAGTAAATATCCGGGCATCATGACTTACTGTAGTAGTACAATCCTACTAACATTGTAAATGCGAAAGTTTGTGAATATGGATGTATGTTTGTTACTCTATCACAGCCAATCCGCTGAACAAATATCGATGAAATTTGGCACAACTATTTCTTATTCACCGGCGTAACATATGGGTTATATAAATCCAGTTAGTTTTACATGAATAGGTGAATTAAGGTGTCTTCTATCATTAAGTTTTTAATACCTTAAATTAATTAATTCAATACTAGCCCGCTTCATCGGACTTAATTTAAAGATATATATAAGAAACTAGCGGCCTGCCCCTGCTTCGCACGGGTTTAAAATATATCCCATGTCAGTCAGTGTAAAAAAATGATTAAAATCGATCCAGTAGTTTTAATTTATTCATTACTGCCCGTGGCCCGCAAGCGTTAAATTTGGAGAAAAACAATTTCCCTCTCCCTATTCCAAGAAGATTTCCTGCTATCTTTGAATATCTAAATTCATATAGAACATATTTGCGTATTTATTTTTACTTTTTTCCCTATGTATCCTTAAATTTAAGCATCCTTAAATTGTTTATACCAATGAGCCTGACGAACAAATGACGATCGCAAATACAGACTTACATACATAATGCATTCACAGTTCTTAGCCGACAATGATGTTACAGTTTTCTGACGTCAGTCTCTTGTGGCTATTTGCCTCACTCCTGACTGATAATGATGACTTATCTATATTACCTATATTGTTATAGTAACAATCTTCCACTACAAGTTGCCCTTAGCCGCGGTCCGATCTAACATGACCCCTAGGACGAGATTACTAGACGGCCTAAACGCTAGTAGAGCTTCTGGTCTTAACCTGCACATTTCGCAAAAGAAAGATTTCGGAAACAAAGCCATTACACTAATACACTATACACAATTCTAATTTTTAATTGATATTTGTGTTTCTTTCGCCACAGGATTATCAAAACGCAGGCATATATTTCAATAATGTATTTCTTTATTATTATTGTTTTTTGAACATATGCCTGATAAATACATTATAGCAATTACAACTTTATACGTTCAATGATTCTATTGCCATCATCTAAATAATATATTGAATTTTTAAGCCCATCTTGACGTTTTTTACTGATCATTAATTTTTTTATTATTTGCAAAAATAAATCGCAATATACGCATATACATTCCTGTTGGATTATTGATTTCGCTACCTGAGCTGCGCAGAATAAGCTCCAATCACATATACAAAAGGATACATCTACTACACCATAGTATTAGATATTATTAAGCCACTAAGTTGGCATTTATCTTATGCATTAATGCATTTTAGTAGGTACAACAAATATTAAAGCTAGTAAAACAAGCAATGGATTATATTCCATCGTTATTGCCGTTAGTCCTTTACTTTTTAATGGTGTGCGTGAATGTAAGTATAAAACGTAAGCGTAAGTTTGTGCTCATAGTGTGAGTGAATGGAGTAAAACCAAATTAAAATGATATTTAAGTTGAATTCTAGATTCCATTCTAGATTTTCTTAGCTTCTAATATTGTTTAGGAAGCTGCAATAATCATGTTATGAGCTATATTACTATAGTACATATACAGTACTATAGTACAGTTCACACGAACAAACGTATCATTTGACGTAGTTCACTACTACATCTCCAACTCTGGTTAAGTGATACACAGCTATACCTATACATATTATATTGTATGATTGTAGAAATTTTCTACAACACCTACATTCAACATTGACAGTTTCCGTCAGTGTACACTGGGGTTTTGTTAGGGAGGGTCGTGAAAATGACCGGAGTGGATGAAATATTAAACTATCAAAAAAACCCTAATGACGACTTCTATGGATTGCTGGGTTGTGATGAAAATTCCAGTGTGAGTATAAAAGTGATTCTATTTCCAAATTGTTGAATAATATTTTGTATGTCACTTAAAAGGGTATTGATTTCTTTCAATCTGACCTTAATCTGTGGCCGCGAGTGTTGACCTACATCCTAGAGTATAATTTTTTTTATATCTAATGTAAACAAAAACCTTGATTAGGAATATAATAATATTATCTTTTAAATTTGTATAAGATTAAAAAAAACACGTCTTGCGAGTTAATTACGTCTGTGGTATTATAAGTAAATGTATCTATTCTACTTGAAATATAAATAGTATGTACCTAATCTTTGTGATCAATTATCAGTATATGAATATATTAAATATTAATTTAAAGTATATCCTTTTTACTAATAATTTGCAATAAATATTAATTAATATAAATTCATATTGTACTATTGCAGGTTGACCAAATAATTGCAGAATATAAAGTTCTAGCTTTGCAACATCATCCCGATAAGAATGACGGTGATAAAGATGCCGAAGCAAAGTTTCAAAAACTAAAGGTAAAAAAAAATATATTTGTTCTGCTGTTCAGTTCGTAAAATCAAATCTATCTCACTTTATTCCGCGTAAAGGGAAATCCCATGCTCGGAAAATAACTTGTTGATAATTAAGGTAAATATCAATTAAAAAAATGATGTCATGGTGTTTATTTTTTTTTCCTTAGGAGGCAAAAGAGACGCTGTGTGATCCAGCTAAAAGGGCTCTTTACGACAAGTGGAGGCAGAGTGGAATCACCATGGGCTACAAGCAATGGCTTGGCATGAAGGATCACATTCAACAATCCATGCACTGGTCTAAGCCAAACACTAAGGATCGCATGCTAGAAGATGAATCAGGACGTTCTTCTGGGCCTTCCAGCCTTGGCAATTCAAATGCTGCTGCTCGTCGAGCCTCAGAGGGTGGTGCTGCTCTCTGGGGTCGCTGGGGTGGTGCCAACCAAGAACCACCATCTGAAGTTATCTCTAAATTCCGCAACTATGAGATCTAATCTTATGTTGTTGTAGTATTTTTTAATATTATTTAATGAAAAACTAAGAGATATGTGCCCTAATCTCTTTTTTTTCTACTTCGGTTATTAATCTTGCCATTATGTTTTTTCTTATTTGAATTTATGTTTGCTTAGGTCTTAAAAAAATTAGTTCAAAATAATTATTTAATGGGCACAATATTCATCAAGTCAGCTCATGAAATACAATGCTCGAATGTTACTCGGTTTCTTGATGTTCAGTGTTAGTAGTTATAATATTTTCAATGTATCTTGGTGTTAGATGTCCCCAAGTTAGAAATACTTTAGTGTAAAACACTTGTAGTCTATCCTTAGGTTTAAGCTACGCACATTCCTAAAACATATGAGTCTGATTATTACATTTCTGCTGCTGTACAATATTTTAAAGTTTACATGAATCTATTATATTTTAAAAAATTATATTTTTGATCCTTTTTAAATCAACTTATATTATGTATAACATAACCCACTGTTTGGAAGGAGAAAATATTGGAAAAGTGACTTAGATAAGTACAGGGTATAGTTGAGAGAGGCATAGTTTATGTTGATATTAATTTTTGTATCCTTCACAATTTTACATCTGATATTATTTAAATCTTCTCAATAAATAATGATAAATAGATGTTTGCCCCAGGTTGCTAGGTTAAGTAGAGTATTAATATGTGTTAAATGTTTTCATCAGTATTTACTCTTTATTGAATGTTTTTAAATATCTAAATGTTACATTGTTAGTGTAGTAGATTTAAAAATTTGGATGTTTTATGTCTATATTCAACTAAAATATGGATAGATTTTATTTTTGACTTATCTAAATGGAACAATAAAATTTTACTAAACATTTATAATCTTTTATTGTATGCATCTTTTATTATATATTATGTATAACCTACTTGTCTTAATATAAGATTTATGATGCATCTGCGAAAGATAAATAAAACAAACAGTAATTTCTAATTGGCTACCAAAAAAAAGTTGCTTCATGTATATTTAATGCATATTTTTTGAAGTGGTACAAACAAAAGATGTAAAAAAATCTTATACATTGATTTATCTTAATTATTAATAAATTTAGATAATTGCCTATAAATTCTAAGCTATCAATTATTCATAGCAACCTGAAAAGTGAAATTGCATGTTTTCTGAAACAAAAATAAAATTAAAAAATCCGTCTTTTTTGTTTAACTTTTGATCTGTCTTTGAAACTGCTATGCAGTAACAGTAGTATGTGTATATATAGTTAGTGGGTAGGTACTATTACATTTTGATTTTTCAATGGATTATTGATATGCTAATCATTCAAAAGCGTTGATAGGCTACGGTGGGTAGATCAATAAGGTTTTACTGGGATTGAAGAATATCATCCTAAGAATACTCGAGGGAATCTTGAGCTGGAGAATATTAGAACTCCGCTTAGAGTATCATCTACTTAAGAGAGTTAGTATTAATGTGACAAACTTGTAAACGATTTGTTCGAAAGAAGATATTGGGCTACTATTACATTTGGGATGGTAATAAGTGAGTATGGTCCGCTTGTATACTAGCATGTTTAGAATATTGATTGAACGGGTTACCGCCGCGCCAATTTCAAATTACTTAATTTTCATTGCCATCCCAGGTTATTAAAAATTCATGTCCTTAGGTTTTCCCAGAATTTAAATATTTATTAATGACACCATCTTAAATTGGAGTAGCTGTATTAGTATCAAATGTTAGTCATAATAATCAGGAAATGGGTACGGGGGTTCCCCAAAAGTCGCTCTCAAATACGTCACAAACCTTGAGCCCATTAAAAAATCTGAAGGTTTTTCTAGTTTCTTCATTCCTCATTTACTTCTAATGGACAGTTATAATTGTATGTTTCAAAATTTAAGTTCGATATTATAAACCTTTATACGAAATAATTTAAAGGAATATCTTAGAAGTTAGCGCAAAATTAAAACAAAGGCACGCAAAAATAGTAGGAGTGGGAAAGGCGAAAAAGATTAAGTTAATGCGTGGCCGAATCTGCTAGTAATTAATGTAATATAGAGGTTAGGAAATCAGGCATTAATCCGTTTATTTTAAATTTTTTGTCGTTGTTTTTACATTTAATACGGGAAATATAAGGTTCAATCACGATTATTTTAATCTTGTGGATTGTATTTGTTCTTCTATACTACTATTTTCTGGATTTATTATTTATTTTCTATATCAAAGGTATAAGTAAGTAGTGGTCTGTTACTATCCCACTGCTGAGAATAGGCCTCTTCTCTCCGTTTTTGGAGAGAGAAAGGTTGGAGCTAAGACCTACCACGCTGCTCCAATGCGGATTGGTAGGTTACACATATCTCCAGAATTTTCTAGAGATATGCAGGTTTCCTTACGTTGTTTTCCTTCACCGAAAAGCGTGTGATAAAATGCAATTATCAATTAGACACATAGGTAAGTTTTGACAGAAAAACTCATTGGTGTCTGCCCGGGTTTGAAAACTTGACCTCCTCGAAAAAGTCGCACGGGTTACCGCTGGGCTACAACAACTTATTAATTAAAGGAGTATTATTTATATAATAGACCTATAATAACCTAATCAAAATGTAATATAAGAACTTCATTGCTTCCACAAAACAATCTTATGGGATTCGATCATCTAATTGTTTTCGTCCGACTGCATTTCTCACAGAAGATGTTTTGTAAATATGTAGTATAGCATCTCTATGTATGAAAACACAAAGAAATAATTAAAACTTCTGCACAGACAGGCGCATGTTTAATAATTCTGTAAATTCCTGATTGGAAAACAAACAGCGCGTGCTGTCGCGGGAAGTCTCGATAGGACGTACTTTTAATCATAACGAACACATCATGTTTTAACTCACAACAAGTACAGAAGTTACAATAAAAATATTTTGCTGTAATCCGCGTTTATTAAAAGTTATGTAATGCTATGTATGAAGCAGGCAACATTTACATACCCTATACATATACGTAAATATAAATTTAATAAACAACATGTACCTTAAAAACTATTATAACGAAAATTAAATTAATGTAACTTAATAAACAACATGTATTAAAATATTTCAATGGGTGTTGACATTTGACGATTAGTACATATTGAAATTACTTGGAGGGCTCGCGGTAGACCGGCGCTGCGATGGGCAGATAACATTAAAAAGGTGGCAGGTGACCAATGGATAAGAACAGCAATGGATCGGGACACTTGGAAGAACTTGATGGAGGCCTTTACCCTAAGAGGGGTTCTCACAAACTAGAAAAATTCAACTCAACTAATTATTTTTTTTTAACTTTAATTTTTTTATACATATACTAGCGGCCTGCCCCTGCGTTGCACGGGTATGAAATATATAGCCTATGTCACTCAGTGAAAAAAATTATTAAAATCGATCCAGTAGTTTTGATTTCATTACTGCCCGTGTCCCGCACACGTTAAATTTGGAGAAAACAATTCCCCTCTCCCTTTTCTCAAAAGATTTCCTGCTATATCTAATATCGAAATTCATATACATATTTACATTTTTCCCTATGTTTTATTTTAAAAATTAAATACAGAATGTCTTTATATACAAAATTCGTAGCTTTCTTATCATGAGACAATACAAACATGTTTTCTTTTGAGGTTACTCTTGAAAGAGCAAAATTTAGTTGTACGCCCGATCGCTGGTATATTCGAAGTGCTACAGGGAGAAGCGCGGCCTCCTCGCGGGCTTTTGAATGTGATATCTTTGAAAATGTTCATTTAAATTACATGCTGTAAACGGCCATATTGATCTATATTAAATTAACAATGCATTTAAGGTACTTAATTGGATAAGGATTAATGCTGTATTGTTTAAAATTGCTTTGAAAATAAAGCATTATTTTTCGTAAAAAGTAAATGGCAAAAAATGCTATTGTGGGTTATCCATAAGAGATAGACATATACCATCGCGGACTTTTCTGTAGACCTTTTCAAGGTGTACAAATACTTAGTACATCATTTTGATAAATCTCGTAGGGTTTAGCCTGCGTTTACAATGTAAGCGGAAAAAAATGTAATTATTTACAACATCACATTAGAAACCTCAAAAATTACAGTATTTCTTTCTCTACTCCATATTGAATGTTATTATACATATAAACCTTCCTCTTGAATCACTCTATCTATTAAAAAAACTGAATCAAAATCTGTTGCGTAGTTTTAAAGATTTAAGCATACATAGGGATATAGGGACAAACAAAGAATGTGACTTTGTTTTATACTATGTGTTGTAGTGATTATATTTGAAATCTTTTTGGACAATTGACAAATAATTTATTTTTGTATTTGTATCTGTAACTTTTTTGGTGAGAAATAAAAGACTGTATTTTTTTATTTATTTTTACATATTGAAGTCCGTTAATTAAGTTACCATACACACTGCTAGATTAAAGAATTCCTTATAAAACATCTGTTAAAGTTTTAAGGTCAAGTGCCGTATAAACCTTTATCTCCATGGTGGCTAAATGATAATGTTAATATGAAAGTTAAATGCAATTTAGACGATACGAGGCATAAGCGACAGTGCGGATTCTTGTCACTGGATGTTTATACTTCGGCTCCGGTTGCATCGTAAGGCGGCGACGACTAGGTATAAGGTAGTCACCAGTAACATGTCAGCACTTGGTCACGAAAGTGAAGTGGTGAAAAATAATACAATTTTAATTTATTTTCATTGCGAATTACCAAGTACCTTAATAACGGAAGAGAAAATATGATATGTATTTTTATCACACGAAAAGTATTAAAGGCGTTAATAAAAAATCAATGTGGATAAATCAGAAATATATGCAAAAAAGTCGTTAAGTTGACTAAAATATTGCAAATATTTAACAATTAATCAGTGATATAATTCTTGTGGATATCTTAAACTTTTTAGCTTATTAAGGTAAGGTATTAGGATTTTAATAATTATGATCAGATTGACAAATCATATTAATTATCATTATAATCAGATTGTAAGTACATAAGAAAAGAAATACGTCCCCATGCATACGATTTTTACTAAAATAATATGCAAGTAATAGGGAATTTATATCTGAAGACAAATTATATCTTAATATTAAATTTATATCTGATAGTTCAATGCAGTAGGTCAATCTGAAGTTCTCAAATTTTTCTTAAGCCTGGAGCTATGGACATATGTTATGGCTTCAGTTTAGATGTTTGATGAGAAAAACATATCAATGAGTGTTAATAGCTGGTTTTCAATGCAAACATCTTTTTGAAGAGTTTTAATTTTCTATAAAGTCGTTTCTATAAAGTTGCCCAAGTTTATTAATTTAATTTATTGTTATAAATTTGGCATTTCTTTTTCACTTATTATATTTAAGCAGCAGCATTGCGTGGAAATCAGTGTGTCACAAAATTATTCCCGAAACAAATTTTCAACAAAAAGTAGTTATTGTGAGTTAACCATAAGACATAGAGACATGCTATCACGCACTTTTTGTAGTGTCTTTGTAGTTCTACAATTCTCTAGTACATTAATCTAGTGTATTTCTGTTGGTTTACACGGCGAACGCGAGTGAAGCTCCCAGCAGACGATTTTTTTAAAGCGAACTCTTCCAATTTTTTTTACATAAAATGGTAGTGTATTATCCTAAGCCTTCGGGAAGGATTGCACTACCTTTAAATAAACACCGTACAAAAATCCAAAATCGTTCAGTAGATTTCGGTAAAAATCTAATATCTATGTAATAATCTACATAAAGATAGACAGCTTTTGGCGACTTTGTTGTATAATAAATACAGATTATAAATCTTTTAGCATTCAAAATTATATGATAATCGAATAGGTTTATCCATTTGCTTAATTCAATGACATATAGTTGTAAAATATCTACAACAAGTTCTAAAAGTTACATTAATTTATAGAAGTAGGCGTTACTTTGCGGAATTCCATAGCAAAAAGCAGCAAACGCGGATTATAGCAAAATAATTACAGGTATCATTCCTCTTGCAACTTATATTGGTACAGCAGTACAGTTTTCCGCGAAAATGGAATCGATGCAACCCGAGTACCAATACGCGGTGACCTCTAAAACAAAGAGTCGTTATTCTTTGTCAATGAAAGACAATTGGTTACCTGGAAATTATTCCTATATCCGATATATTAGTTCGCTCTTTATAAATATAATTTGAATATTTGAATTTGTACCTAATGCGGGATTTTAAATATTGACTTACTGGATGACAGCTAAACTTGTGGGTACTTTTTTTTTTTAAGGCTGAGCGAGATTTTTCCAATATTTACACAAGTTTACACCACAAATTATGCTGCTACTTAAGCTTACTATACAATCGATGATTATTTGAGGGATAGTAAAATATTTTAACTGCTGCAGTTGCAGCTGCAACATTTAATCATTATCTTTCTCCTGCCCTTATCCCACTGAGGTGGGGATAAGTGGGCTTGAAACTAGTATGAATAAGAACCCCGTTTGGGCTTGAAACTATTCGGGCTAACCCGATTAAATAATATAGCTATATAGCGTTTAGCTGGTTTCTATACATTAATTAAGAATACCATTCACGATAATTTAAACTTTTTATTATATATATTTATTTACGCGAGAACTTTTTGTCTAAAATATCTTCAGACCTGAAGACCTAAGTCTTCAAACAGCGCGTGTTGCTAGTGATGGCTGATACGGATCTGAAATGTGTTCGTTGACAATGGGTCTCATAAGAAAGGTCCCTCAGCGATGGAATGGAGCGAGTCGATCACGTAGACGTGATCATATCAAGAATGAGGAGATCCGTAGAAGAATCCAAGACACCGATATAGCTCAGGATGTCTAGAAGCTGAAGTGGCAATGGGCAGGGCGCATAGAAAAACCGATGGGCGTTGGGGTCTTAAGGTAAGAAAGGCGACCCCGCACTAGAAAATACAGTCTCGGTAGACCGAAGTGGATAGATGAACTCAAAAAGGTCGCGGGTATTGGAAGTATGTAGTGTAGAGATCTCGTGAGGAAACTTATATCCTGCAGTAGACGTCTATTAGTTGAAAGAGATTCGTAGATCGTTTGTGGGCTTCGGTATACATTTTTATAATAAAATTCCACAATCTTTTTTGGACTTGCCATTACACAAGTTCAAAAAAGGAATTAACAAGACACTTATTCATAACGCTTATTATATGAGGACTATGTTAACGATAAGAAAGCTTGGATTTAAATTTCTACCTGCTACGCACTAGATACTATAGTAAATTTCGATTTGTTAACAATTATTAAATATTTATTTTGAAAGGAGTCACCGCCGAGTTTTTCACTGGTTCTTCTCGGTAAGAGCACCTTCCCAAACCAGTCGTAGCTTCATCGTAATTTGACGATTCAAAAGTACTTATAAAAGCCAATATAAATAAAGAATTATCTTAATTTGGAGAGAGAGAAGAAATTTTGAGAGAATATATTTCTTATAATTCTGTATATCTTAAATGTCAATAAAATTATATAGCTTCGAATACCTGAAGATGAAGATCAAGAATCAAAATCGCATCAAAGTGGGACGTTTCACAGCAAACACAGTAGTGTGCAATGCTAAAGTTAATCATGCATGTACTTACTTTGTTTGTTCTGATATGTCCCAATATACCTCAAGTGACTGGAATCGTACCAAGTGAAGAAATACCACGTATCAAGATCCTTAGGGTAATGTATAAACAACAGGAATGTTATGTACAGTATACCTTTAATTCTATATGTAACGTTTTTGTTGTCTTAAATTGCTCTCCACTCATCATTGAAGACATCTCAAACGATTCAGTCACCGAAACGTATCAAGACTAACTGTATATTTACGATTTTTTCTATAACTTAAGACTCTGAAGCGTATATGGGTTTTCAATTGTTTGTTTTGTACGGCACTACATTTTCTCATACAAAATAAATAACGATTTATGACGTTCTGCTTTTGAGAAGTGTACAAAAAATTAATGCGGAGCGGCGCTATCAATTTTCGGTATCAAATTTTTGGACTGATTTCCAAAAATTTAAATGAATACGGCACAGTGATGCTTAAAGAAGTTAGTATGTAAGTTGCTTAAAGAAATATATTTTTCGTGTACAAACGTTGTCAATTAATGTTTATCAAATTTGACGTGTAATAAAGTGCTCCGCTTAAAGTGTTAATGATGAACAAACACGATTGGTCGATAGTGGTGTAACCATATAACCATTGGATTAACAAATATAAATACTTGAATAAATAAAAGGTACATAAAAATCCATTGTTACTCTTTCTAACGTGTCTATACATGATTTTATCACGTCCAAAAGAAATATTTTTGTATACAATAACAAAGGGCCAGAGACATTAAAAAGATTCTGAATACAAAAAACAATTTCATGTGTTAATGTATATATTTATCTATAACAAGAAATAAAATTAGTTTTATGTTCTAACAAATGCTATTAGAGCAATATTAGAAATTAATATTAATTAAAAAAAAAAGAAGGAAATATTAGTTTTGGAATTTCTGTAACATAAATACTAGAAAAAAAACCATTTTGTTTACCGATTCCACAATAGACGATAGACGGTTAATAAAATATAACATAGATTTTTTTTCTCGTTAACTTGTTCTTCTTTTAGATCGTGTGGATTCCTGTGATTACTCTAGAAATTTAACTTTCTATTAGTATAACTAACGCAGGTTTTAGCTAATTTGAAAATTCATATAGTTTAGACTATTCAAAATCCCATGAATTTACAAAAAAATTGTCTGGTTTCGATAGTTAAAACATCTTTAATACGTGACAATGTTGATATAGGCAATTTATATTTTAAATAATTTTCATTTCAATATTTTTTTTATTATTATAACAATAAGTACATATAAAATACTTTAATAAAAAATGTCTTATAAACTATATCTATGCAAAGTACAAAAAAAAATTAATAGGATAGGATAATAATTAATTAATAGGATACATTGATCTGACTGTTTTGATGCAAAGCATTTATAAATTTAGTATGTGTCTATATCAAAAAATCAAAATTTAAAACAGTCTATACTGTACAAAAAATACACAAAATAAAAATATTATTATAAAGGGTTTTATTTGTATCTTTTTTTAAATACAATATAAAATGGTGATTCTAACCCATTTTCAGTTATTACGGCATTGTTGTTTTTATGGTATTTCTTATTTATTAGCCCATCATAAAACATTATATAGCATTAGAGAAGAAATCGTACAAAAAAAGTTTTATGATATACAATTTGGTATACAGCATTGTATATGTATTAATAATTCATTAAACTATCGTGAGTGCTATTCATAATTAATGTATAGAAACCGGCTATACTCACCTAGTCAGGCTCATCAGATAGAATACACGTGAGTATAGCCGGTTTCTATACATTAATAATTAAATATGTAGAATTATTTTTTTATGTAAACAGCATAAAAAATTATGTATAATATAATTAACTTTTTTAATAACAGCATAACTTATGCGATGGATAAAAGTATTTTTTTTTATTACACTTATCGTACTTTTACAATTATGTAAAGCGTTATTGTTGTACATGTTACTTATAATAAATACAAATCAGAAAAACAATAAATGCAGTATTAATGAAAATGAATCATAAAAAGAACCCTTAACCTATACTAATTATAAATTAAGAATAATATATCATAAAAGCCTCTGCGTTAATAACGTAAATTTTTAAACAGCCGAAGTTGTCAGTTAATTAAAAACAAATTTTCCTTAAAAAAAAATCATAAACCTCCTATAGCAAAAAATATTTTTCCTAATAAATCTTGTCTGTCTTTATCATAATAAGACTTTTTTAATTTTCTAGCTTAATATACGTTTGTAGTAAATATTATAATTTTCGAATAACCATATGGACTATATTATAGGTATCTGAAAAATATTTTAGTAGTCGAATAAGTAAATAAACTTTAATATATTTTGAATAGGCCGCTCCCCTTATACATTCGATATGTTAGAATAGTATTAAAGTAGGATAGTGAAGAAGTTATTACATTTATACAATACGTAGTGGTAAGCGACTTAAACTATTATATAACTCAAGTAATTTCAAACGCATTACATTATATCAAAACATTTAAATCTTGCCCTTATCCCACTCTATGTCGGCACTCTATGTGTGGTCGGCGTAGTCAAATCATGTGACAACATGTTCTGCTGACCCCATTTAGAGTGGGGTAAGGGCAGGAGGAAAGAATTAATAATAAAATGATATAACGAAGGATAGGTATAAGATTTTAATATAAAGTAGGAACACAATGTAACACGGCATAATGCTACTTGGATAAGCCTTAACTTTACTCATAGTATTTTTCTATATCAATATTTTTTTTAATACATTATTAATTAGTAGAGATTCGAATATTTCATTTATTATAAATTTTACTAAATTTTGATAAGAAAATAATCAAAACCTTTATTATTTCAATCACGAAATAGACAATAAAATATAAGATTACAATAAATAAACTCAGATATACTTTAGTTTTTATAAATAAGGGAGAAAATATGCATATGGTTTAAAATATAACTTATATTAAGTTTTTTTCACACAAAATGACAAGATAAAAATGGCAAATATATTTGTACATACATATAACTTAATATAAGATTCTTTTTGTACATAAAATAAAAACATAGAAATGGCAAAATATATTACTGGCAATTTCGTTTTTCACTGGGTTTATATAAATATAATAAAGCATGTCACAAAAAGCTCGATTTGAGCAATGCAAATTCATTATCGTATTTACCAATTGTCTTCTAAATCAGTTCTTTTGGTAATAACTTGGATAGGAACTTCTATCTGAACGTTTTTGGCACTGGCCGCGGTGGCGTGCGAATCATACTTTCCGCTTGGTACTCGAGTCCACAAGGCTTTATTAACTCCTGACCTCCTTGATGAATCCATTTATTGCACACTAGAAAAAAATAATATTCAAAATTTAAAATATTCTTTACTAGTAATATCCCGCGGTTTCACCCGCGTACATACCGATCTCATGGCAGTGGAAAGTCTGTCAATAGATTTATTTTTGTTAAATATATAATAAATAGTTTCCGCAGCGCATGCGATGACCTATTTTTATGACACTTTTTTTTACACCTTATTACATTTTTATTACGGATCCCTATTTTTTTAATGTAATAAAGCCTTCGTGCTCAGTAAAGATACAGCTCTCCAATGGTATAAGGATTTTTTTTAAATCTGTAATATCATCGAAAATGTTCATTTAATTTACATGCTGTAAACGGCCATATTGATCTATATTAAATCATCAATATATTTAAGGTACTTAATTGGATGAGAATTAATGCTGTATTGCATAAAAATTGCTTTGAAAATAGAGAAGTAAATGACAAAAAATGCTATTGTGGGTTATCCATAAGAGATAGACATATACCATCGCGGAATTTTCTGTAGACCTTTTCAAGGTGTACAAATACTTAGTACATTATTTTGATAAATCTCGTACGGTTTAGCTAAAATAAAATTATTTACGATATCACATTAGAAACCTCAAAAATTACAGTATTTCTCTACTCCATATTGAATGTTGTTATACATATGAACATTCCTCTTCAATTACTCTATCTATAAAAAAACCGCATCAAAATCTGTTGCGTATTTTTAAAGATTTAAGCATACATGGGATATAGGGTCAAACACAAAGAATTTGACTTTGTTTTATACTATGTGATATACGCGCGTTCGCTTCGACTTCGGTGTTAAATTACATTAGTATATAGTACATTTTCACGTTCGTTTGTTCATTCATCATTTACCCACGGTGGAGGCAACCTTGCCGAAACATCGAACCATAATATTTATATAATAATCCTATCTCAATTAGTAATTAATAAACGAAGTATCGCGTAATACTTAATGATAAATCATTAAATCGCAATATCCGAAAAATAGTCACATTTCCTATGCTTAAGGCTCATTTTTATTGGTCGTTACAGCCCGAATTCGACGTGCGAGAGATTTTTCTTACGCATGCCGTAGGAATCGCATGCGGAAACCATTTTCATTGTTGATGAAGCCCGAATACGACGTACGGAAGATTTAAGTTTAAGCATGCCATAGAGCCCGCATGCGGTAACAGTTTTCATAGTCGATTGCCCGCATGCTGAGATATCGATGGCGCATTTTCACTAGTCGTTATTCCGTATTCGGGGACTCCTCGTATGCAGTATAACGACCGAGTTATCGACCAGTGAAAATAAGCCCTTATATATGGGACATGTGACTTTGTTCGTCTGATAGAGCGAAATGATCTTTTTTTAATGTTCTTCTTCTTCTTATAGCGGGCTGCTTTCCGCACTTAGTCGCTTTGTGGCGACCATTGTGCTTGAGGGTGAAAGGGGCTGGTTACTCTAACCAGTCAAGCTCCTTCCAGAAGCCGAGAGTCCTATTCATGTTGTCCATTATCTTTTACAACACGCATGTGATATGTGATAACTTCTCATATGAGACACTCACCCCACTTAGAACCTCGCAGTACGGGGCAGGCTGCGTGGCGCGTGGCCAGGTCACCTTCTCCTGAAGGGTGCAAGTTCAGCCAGAATACGGCTGAACTTTTAACTGGAAACACGCTTAACCCCAGCTCGGTGAATACAGTCGCACCGCCTTGGGCGACATCTGACATCTGGTAAATACAAACTATTATAAAATATCTAATCAAATCAAAATAATCATCAATCAATAATTTAAACGAGCAATTTTTGGATAAATATGTATATATTACGATTTTGATCAAATTTAACATAAGGGGAGTTTCGAGGATAACAAATCGATTAAGTTAGGTTTCATTTTTAAAAAACTTCGTTTCATCCGTGTTTTCAGGCAATTAAAATCTGCTACAATTTCATTAGAATACGAAGGTAAATTTTGCCACTACCTAAAAGGGTATATATAGCTCAGATGTCACCGGTCCGAATAATTTAACCCCTTTTTTTCAAGTTCTGTATTTCGTGAGAAAAACTATTAGCCCTTTATAAACGGATCTAATTCGTATATACGTCTATTTTATAAAACAATAATAAGCAAACCGCGGTCATCCAAGTATTTTGGCAATTTTAGTAAGCAAGAAATTTTGGAACGTCAAGATTTAGATTCTCGTTTATCATATTAGTTAGCTATTTAAGGCATTAATTTCGGTTTAATGTTTATCGCAACCTACCAAGTAAATTTCAAAAGGTTTTTATAATTAATTAATTATACTTACGTAAAATAAAACTGTTGCTATCCGATTCCCATTGAATTGTTTGAAGGCGTTTTCTTTCTTCTATAAAATAAAAAAAAAAACAAGTTGTAAACCCACAACAATCGTGTAAATATTTATATTCAATATAAAATGTATATGACACTGAAGAAGTTACGTAAGAAAAAACCGCATAATTGTATATATAATATATATAGAGATAATACCCTCTATTGTGTATTACATGTTCTTTTTCCGTTTCTAAAGGAAAAGCGGGAATTTTTTTATTCTATATGTTATCTCACTATATAAACTTCAATTATACCACAAGAAAATTAAACCACAAGAGAAAATACAAAACACACAAACACAGCATAAAAAATTATAAAATTGTATTTCAAAGTTTCAAAAATAAAAGTTGGATTCCGACCGTCGAATATAATCAAGTAGTTGCGTGGTAAGTACTAATGAAAAATATAAGTAAAAAATTTATTGAGATGGAATTGCCTTTTTTTATTGCATAACTGCAAGTCCACTGTATTCCGCCAAATCTAGTGATGTTATGAAATGGTATACATTAAAATCTCTCGCGACCGCAGAATTTTACTACGACTCATAATTTAAGAAGCCCTGGTATAGAGCAGGGCTTCTTAAACTTTTTTATATAGCGACCTCCTTCGAGCTAAGGAAATTTTAAACGAACCCCTCCTCCATATAATGAAATAGCCGTATCCATATTAGCCGTAGATGTAGATGTAATATCGCACTATTTTACAATGTAAATAACAGTTTTGCATTGCCATTTTTTTCAAAAAATAGTTATAATAAAACTACAATAGTATTTTGTATGATTTTTATTTGTATATATATTTGTACGTAGTGTGTATACTAATTTTAAAATTTTATTTATAATTGTTGTGAACTAACCAATCATAAATTTAATAAAATCTATTTAATTAAATTTAATGAAAAGGGGTAATGAAGGAACTTAGGAGGAGAAATATCAATAAATCTTTGTTAGAAAAGTTCTTTAAAGGACAGCTGCTGCCATGTAGTTGTATCAATAATACCTGGGGGTCGCGACCCATAGTTTAACAAGCCCTGGTATAGAGAATCCTTACCCGAGCGAAGTCAAAATGCGGTTCGTAGTGACCGCCGATACCATAATTGACCACTTGTAACTCTTCAGCGGACATCATATTGAGGCCGGTGAAATCTGCCACACGACGGGATACTCTCTCGATGACCGCCGACTCCTCGTCTTTGAGCCAACCTGATTTGCTGATTCTATAGTGCGCGGGAACAAGCTCGCCGGTCTTTGCATCGTGAACCGTTGCACGACGGAACTGCAAAGAAAAATATACTGCTATTAACAAACAAAAATGGTTCGTAAAACTGAAGACTAATGCAAAATACAAAAATATTTAATTCTTTTCAATAATTCATTACGAGAATACAGATTGAGACCTTCTAGTAAGTAAATATATAAATAAATAATAAATATATGGGACACTTACACACACGGTCGTCCGTCCCCAAAGTAAGTAACTTAATACTTGTGTTATGGTAGACAGACAACTGGTAAATATATACTTATATATTTTTAAATAAATACTTAAATACATATATACACCCAGGCTCAAAGGCCAACAAATTCATTTATAGAAAACGTGGGCCCTCGGCGGGAATCGAGCCCGCGACTCACGGCGCTGAAGGCAGGGTCACTACCCACTGCGCCAACGAGCCAGTCAAGTATTAGAAATACTTGTGTCAGAAGGTCTCGCTCTTCCATAACAAAGGTATGTTATTTAATTATAAAAAAAATATGTAAAGACTAAAGTTAAATTCGTGATGTCATTACTCTAATCAAGTAGAAATATTGTTACAAGCAAAAATTGACAATATTTGCAAGAATTTATAGAATTAGGTGTTACTTTGCGGAGATCCATAATACAAAAGTAATAATAAAATTATTTTGCTATAATCCGCGATGAAGTAAAATAGAAAATATATATAATGCTAAATGTAGAGTGGACAATCCAATGTGGACAATTAAAATTCGAATTCATCACTCTGGAACTTTCGGTCGTTTACGAATTGTGTCCCTTATAGTGTGTCCTAACATTGTAATAGCGACTTGCGATTAATCGAGAAACAGAACTTTCAGGATCGAATATTTTACAATATAAGTGGACCTAAACCACGTATTAAGCTCTCAGTTTGCGAATAGCGATCAGTGATACAATATTTCATCAACATCGGTACATCGGAAATGTTTTCGGACTAAAGGTCAAAACCTGAAAAAAAGTTACTTCTAATCCAGGAACCCTGTACGTAGCAATATTTATTATTATACAAATACAATACAAATAGCTGACTCAATTTGATATGAATAAAGTTAAACATACAAATAATATATGTCGGAAATAAAGTTAAACTACCCTCAATTTCATTTAGTATTGAGTTTTGTTAGTACATATTTTGTAATATCTATAAACACGTTATAAAACAAATAAATATGAAAGGTTTACCGATTTTAATTTTGATACAATTAAATCATAAAAACGCTTATAGCAAAATATTGTATTGTGCATAACTCACCCTTGGCTGCGCCATTTCCTTGATCTGTTCAATCTCAACATCGTTTAACACTTCGTGAAATACGACGATATCAGGCTTCAAGTACACATATTCCATTTTAAATGGCGCTATCTTATTAAACGGGTGATTTCCAGTTAGATATTTGCAGGTCAACCTGAAAAAAAATTACACATAGTTTCTACATCCATAGTAATATCATAAACTAGCTGACCGGGCAAACATTGTTTTACTATATAAATTATTAAAACCATATTTTTGAAACCATCTTTGCAAATAATGTATTTAAGAACTTTTAGAGGGGAACAATTTTGGGAATAACTTTCACCATTTACTTGGTGCACGCATGGAAAGCTTTAAATTTTTCCGTTTTCGCAATATTTTTTATTGCTGCTCCTCTCCTATTTATCGTGATGTTAAATATCCTACAGCCTTCCTCGATAAATAGACTATCTTACACGCAAAAAATCGTTCCAGTAGTTTCTGTTTCTGATGAGTGCGTTCATACAAATAACCAAAAAACTCTTCAGCTTTATATATGAGTATGGATGAGAAAGTCTGTCTATACAGTATTGTATCCACTTGAGCATGCTCAGGCAGTATATTTACCAGTTATCTGTCATCCATAATACAAATAATAAGTTACTTTGGGAATAGAGAATCGTCTGAATATTTGTTTATCAAAAAAATCCTAGGAACGCGTACTAGAGTAAGTACGAGAAGTAAGTGTAAGTAAGAGAAAAGTTACTTTTTAGAGATTTCTGTCGGTATTTCCATTTCACCACGGCACAGTGCTTCGTATGCCCTCTTCTCTACAGCGTAAGGCGATGTGTCTTCTGGTTTCTTTAGTATCTCATATTCTTCCTCGATATTCAACTCATCTTCTCCTGTGTCCTGATTGAATGATATGTATATTTCTACTAATTTTCATCACAGTACTACCGAAATCACTTAAGATTTGAGACCGGTAGGGTTAGAGGTTATAGATATCCGCCAAATCATATCACAACATGTTTATAACATGTTGTGCCGACCCCACTTAGAGTGGGATAAGGGCAGGAGGATGATGATGATGATGATGATGAGTCTAAGAAAAACGTGCCTCTTTAATGTTTTTAAACATTGCCTTTACTTTGGAGAACATCTAGACAAGCTGAAGTGGCCTCGCAAAGGACAATACAGAAAAGAGAGATCCCATTCCAGTACCTACACAAATAAGGTAGTACACCAATTGCTACGCCACAAGGCCTATAAATGAAAATGTAATGTAGACAAACGATTGTTTAATTTTACCGGCTTAATTCAATTATTCATTTCATTAATTATCTTGTCATAATGACAATTTAATGTTAATTATATTCACATTCCATTCTTTTTTTAAATATTTTTTCTTAATTTGTATTGGTAACACTGATTATAATCTAGCAACATGTTAAAATAAGTACCTCGGTGACCGAGCCTTGCTTTAATTTTTTTTTAAATATAAAAGAAAAATATTGAAAAACATTAAAAAAAGAAAGAAGGCACCGATGACAGGTGGGATTCGAACCCGGGTTGTGAACATTTTCGGTCCGCCCGTTACCTTTGACAGCTAAAAATCCTCTGCTTTCAATTTGCAATTTGCAACAAATTTCATGCCCAAAAACAGAGATAAATTACATAGAAGATTAACTCATTTGAATATTAAAGATACATACTCCACGTAGTCTTCTTTTGAGTTTAATTTCTCTCTCTTCAAGGGCCTTCCTATAATGCGGTAGGTTGCCGCGGGCGCGTGTATGCTCCGGATCTAATTCTAGAAGCTTTCGTGTCCATAGAATTGCTTTTTTCACATCATCTACAAAAAGTAAAATAAAAGAACAGTCTATTAATATTTCACTCTGAGTAATATCTCTTTTTTACTCGAGCAAAGGAGTTTGTACCAATCTAGATACTAGATGTGGTTGGTTCACAGGTTACACATATGCCAGATATAAAGCAAGAAATATAACGTAAAATTTAAACAACATTACTTTACTTTTACTGTTGTATTATATGTAGATAACATATAATACAATAGTAAAAGTAATGTAATGTTGCAGCCTGTTACTATCCTATAGCAGACAAAAACCTTCTCTCTATTTTTTTTTTTTTTTTTTCCGAATTGACTATATGCTGTTAGCCCTAACGGCTTTTACAGCGTCACCGGGCGGGACGGGCGAGCGCAGAAGCATCGCCGAAGTTGCAAAATGCGGAAAGTAGAGCGTAGAAGCTCTACTAGCGTCGGGGAACGTCGTCCTAAGGGTGCCTCCTGTGAGGCCGGACCACGGCTTAGGGCGACGTGTAGTGGAGGGCTGATGGTATGACTTTGATTAGTCAATACGACGACGGAAGGGTGGCAAGAAGCCACGACCAACCGATATCAGAAATCTGGGACCTCGTCTTCGCCGGCGAAGACGCTGTGTGTGGATTTTTTAAGAAAAGAATTGAATATAATTTTTGGACATAATTGTATTTATATATTACATAATTGTATTTTATAATTGTAGGTCCAAACTCCAATTATTTTCTGATGCTGTTATGTGCTTTGGTAACACATATATCTGGATCACTCATATATGAAAATGTCCTAATGATATTTTATTCCACTGCGATACGTATTAATTATAAATACCTATAAAGCATAAAGACTATCATTGTTCCTAAAAATGTTTACTGCATAACGATAACGTTATACAGTAAGTTCTCTGAGGATCTAAAGAAACTACCTTTTATCGGATTTAAAACTAAATTATTTAATTATCTTTTGGAACAATATTATTAGGATATTAATGAATTCTTAGTTAATTGTAATATATAATGATTTTTTTTGTAATTTTTTAATTATATTATAATCACTATCACTACATATTATAAAACAAAGTCGCATTTTTTGTCCATATTTCCCTATGTATGCATAAAACTTTAAAACTATGCAACAGATTTTGATGCGGTTTTTTTTAAAATAGATAGAGTGATTCAGGAGGAAGGTTTGTAAATATAATAACATTCAATACGGAGTAAAGAAATACTGTAATTTTTGAGGTTTCTGTAAATAATTTCATTTTTTCCGCTTACATTGCAAACGCAGGCTAAACCCTACGAGATTTATCAAAAATAATGTACTAAGTATTTGTACACATTGAAAAGGTCTACAGAAAAGTCCGCGATGGTATGTGTCTATCTCTTATGGATAACCCACTATAGCATTTTTTGTCATTTACTTTTGACGAAAAATAATGCCTTATTTTTTAAGCAATTTTTATACAATACAGCATTAATCCTTATCCAATTAAGTACCTTAAATAAATAGTTGATTATATGAATATAGATCAATATGGTCGTTTACAGCATGTAATTTAAGTGAAAATTTTCGGAGATATTACAGATTTAAAATGCCGTGAGGACGCTGCGCTTCGCCCTATAACACTTCGACTTTAGAAGTTATGTCGCTCTTTCAAGAGTTTGTTTAAAGACATTCTGTAATTAATTGTAAAAATAAAATACATAGGGAAAATGTAAAAGTTAAAATGTACTATATGAATTTAGATATTCCAAAGATAGCAGGAAATCTTCTTGGTATAGGGAAAGGAAATTGTTTTTCTCCAAATTTAACGCTTGCGGGCCACGGGCAGTAATGAATAAATCAAAACTACTGGATCGATTTTAATCATTTTTTTTACACTGACTGACATGGGATACATATTTTATACCCGTGCGAAGCAGGGGCAGGCCGCTAGTACATTATATTGTAATTTTATAATTTATAGTACCTGGGTGACCGAGCCTTGCTCGGTAATTTTTAAAATAATTAATAATAATAATAAGTAAAAATATATATCAATAATAAGTAAAAAAAATTAAAAAAAAATTGAAAAGAAAAATGAAAAATTCAAAAAATTGTGATTGTATTCAACGTTAATTTAAAAAAAACTTTAGAGCCCGAAAACAGGGATAAAATGACATTTTTTTTTAAAATAAAACTTATCTAGATTGATTTTTCTTCCCCAAAACCCCCTAAATGCTGATTTCAGGAATATATATATATATATATACATACATACAAGATTAACTCTTTTAAATATTTAAGATTGTTAGACATTTACACGCCACTTATGGCAGTTTATGGCTGTGTTTAATTAATTTTAAGATCTTTCTACGTACCTACCCATAATCTGCAAATAAAGATGATTTGATTTGATTAAAAGTTAGAAAGCTCAGCAGAGTTTAAACTTGCTTACTGTAAGGTACATACAGTGCTACCAACTTCGCCATCACGGCTTTCGTAATAAAATATCTGAATTATCATCTTCCTGCCCTTATCCCACTCTAAGTAGGGTCAGCACATGTTGTAAACATGCTGTCACATGATTTGGCTGCGTTTTTACGACTAGCCGCTTGCCTGACGTCAACTTACCTCAGTCGTATTTTACGACACCTCGGTAAAAAAGAGGGTGATCTATACTACTAAACCGGATACCACACGGTGGGTCAACTTACGCCTTTTACGACACCTCGGCAAGAAATGAGGTTGATCTATTCTACTCAGCCGGATACCACACGGCTAAATACAAATATCTGAATATCTTACCTAATAAATAATGTCCGAAACTAATATACTCGAGTATGTCGACTTCCGTAAATGTATGCTCTTCTTCTTCGTCGGAATACTTCCGCAACGACTCCAACATCCAAGCAATAGAATTAACGTAATCCTTTTCGTTATACAGCGCTTTGCCCAATTCGTAACAGTCGCCGGCACTCATTGGGGTACTATGGAACAATTTTTCATCAAAATCCATAGTATTATTATCATCATCTTCCTGCCCTTATCCCACTCTAAGTGGGGTCGGCACAACATGTCATTAACATGCTGTCATATGATTTGGCTGCGTTTTTACGACCGGCCGCCTGCCTGACTACGACTTACCTCAGTCGTATTTTACGACACCTCGGTAAGAAAGAGGGTGGTCTATTCTACTAAACCAGATATCACATGGTGGGTCAACTTACCTTAGTCGCCTTTTACCACACCTCGGTAAGAAATGAGGTTGGTCTTTTCTAATCAGCCGGATACCACACGGCGCGTCGACTTACCTCAGTCACCTTTTACGACACCTCGGTAAGAAATGAGGGTGGTACTATTCTATTCAGCCGGATAACACACGGCGATCATCAAAATTCATACTAATATTATAAATTATTAATATTAATTAATATTGACTGGCCCGGTGGCGCAGTGGGTAGTGACTCTAGCTTCAGCTCCGCGGTTTGCGGGTTCAATTCCTGCCGAGGGCTAACATTTTCTATAAATAAATTTGTTGGTCTTTGAGTCTGTATTAAAAAAATGTATTTTGAGTACTTAAAAAAATATATAAGTATATATTCACCAGTTGTCTGTCACCCATAACACAAGTATTAAGTTACTTACTTTGGGCACGGACGACCGTGGGTGTTAAATGTCCCATATATTTATTTATTATTTATTTAAATGCGAATGTCTGTTATTTACATCTTTATGATTAACCATTCAAAATCGTCTCTCCTAACCAATCGTACTTTCTCGCTTATACTCTGACGATAAAAAAGGCTGTATATTATATCTATCTATAAATAACCCTAAAATTATAATTAATATTATTACAACAAAAAATGTACATACTTGCCATTAAAAAAATAAGGCTGCAATAAAAGCTCATTATTATAGACGTTTTTTTAATATCTAATTGTTGTTTAGTAGTCCTTATTTATAAATACATACTAAAATTTTGTAAAACAAAAAAAATATCAACACAAGAAAACAAGATCGAATATTTTTATTTGTGCGTGAAATAACAAATATTTATTATTACTTACAGACACCATAACCATAAACTGAAAATACGTTTTTATTTTTATAAATACATAAATTCATATAGATACGAGTATATATAAAATTATAATTGTGTACAAAATATAATGTATATAACTTAAATCGTAAGTTAAAATAAAGTTCCCTCATGAAATCTAAAAACTCAAAAAACTTACGATACGGCTATGTCATCCCTTTTACTGTAAAATGGGAAAAAAAGAATATAGTGACAGAATATAGGTACTTAAAGAAAAGATTGTCAGTTGGATATTTGACAAATATAGTATGTTAAGATCAATACGAGTGACCAATATCTCAGTTTTTTTTCATTAGGATAGGCTGAAGTAAAGAAAAACTTTATTAAATTTTGCCGTAACAGAGCAGGACTGATTTTCTTGAATGTTTTCAAAAATTTGTTTAAAAATTTTACACATTAATATTTCGCTAGGAAGTTTCAGAGACTTGTTATTCATGATAATTGTTATTCATCAGATGCTAACGCTTAAAATTTCTCGACTTTAATTTTCCTTAAACTTTCATCAACTCAAAGAAAAAAAGATATTAGGTAGTACTTAGGTACTTAGGTAGGTAGGTACTTAATAATATTACGTCGTAACTAGTTTGATTAATAAAAATTTTTGCATTGTTTGACATGCACAAAGTAAACACAATCTTATAATAAAGTTAACAATTAATCAAAACATTAAAAGAAAATAATTAATGATTTAATAATTAAGTAAGTTTTATTTTAATAACAATAAATCGACCGAAATGGTCCAGTCGCTATAAAAAACGGTAACGTGCTTTAAAAAATTCAAGTCAACATGCTGCAATAGCTTATAATAGCAATATTTGCATGACTTTGAATTGGCAGATTACCTTAATGCCCTTCGTGTAGTTGTGAAACACAGGAAAAAGGCAAAGGTAAATAGCACAAACTATCTTCATTTCTATGAAAATAACTACAGTATCCAAATATCATGATTTCAAGAATTCTGCATAGTTAATTTAAGACATATACCTATATATTTTTATAAAGGAAACTAGAAATTTATGTTACAAATTACTAGTAAACTTTTCAACGTGTCCAGCTAAGCTAAATGCTTGGTATTTGGAGTGGGTTCACGTCGATAGTATAATGGGATTCGAACCCACGACCTCTCGATTGCAAATCCATTACCCTAATCATAACGCTACCGCCGCTTTTTTATGAAAAGGTATAGAAAATATAATATTTTACTTACAACACTGTTGGCGGATCTCTGTGAAATTATATCGGTATTTAGATTCACTAATGACATAGTAATATCAACTAAAATATTTAGTAAAAATAGTAGATAAACAAAAAAAATAGTTTATTAATAGTTCTGTAAACTTCTCATCAAATCCGAAAGAATGGGTTCTATAGAAAAAACAATACGCTGATGAAGCTGAAGTGCCATTCCGAAAGTGTTGTAATGGGGTCTTCGCATCGTACATACGTACATACGTAGACATAATTAGGCGGACGGACAAAAATGACGCCAAATAATGATACTAGATCGTAGGGGGTAGAAGGTGTCTTCAAGAGATGGTCTATAATATATAGACCATGTACGTCTAATGTTTGACACCAATGAAAGTTTTCATCAGTTGGAACAACGTTACAAACCAGTTTAAATTAGACTACAAATTACATTCAATGAATAGGGAGAGCGATAATTGTTTCGTTCAATTGAAAATACGCATATAGTAACGTACTTAAATTGGTGATATAAAAACAATATTTTCGATTCAACGTTGATTTTGGACAACTTGACAATGTACGATTAATTACATTTAGTCTACGAATGCTTGTCTGGTACTTAAAATTAAAATTCCTATTTTTAATATTGATATAGGTATAATTTAAATACATTTATCTATAATATAATCCAAATAGGTAAGGATTTTTACGATTAGGACATTTTTAATCAAGTTTCTATTATACATTGGTCTCGAAAAACAGTTAACGAAATCGACGACCACAAAGCTTATATAAAATGAAAACTGTGTCTACAGAAACAATAAATATAATTTAGTAAAATATTAAGGTTATATTTTAAAAATACCTGTAAATTACACCATTCAATCTTCCTTCTGAGAGATCGCCGATATCAAGATGGTAGGTTTCTTGCAGTCTTGTAAGAGCTTGTGCGGCCCCTACGAGGTCCTCTAACGTAGGATATTTTACATCGGTGCTATTGTTCAGAATTGTTATATTCTTTATATATTCTGTAAACATAATTTTATATTATATGATTTAAATTAAATATATCGGAAACGGAAATAATCAAATGACTGTTCCTATAATTTATAACTGTGCTATGTAAGTAGTTCAATCATCATCTCTTCTCTGGGTCTGTTTTTAATTTTCCGACCATATATAAAAAACATCATATTCGGAATTTCAAATCAAATGTAGGAAAAATTACTGCCACTTGCAATAAATGAATACATTAACATGTAAAAAGAAAAAACAAATTTAACAGAATAAATTTTTTTAAAAATTAACAATACTGAATATAAAAGTGAAAAAGTAAAAAATAAACGTCTGCGGTAATGTTTAATATTAAAGGCTCTTTCTGTAAGCACTCGTAATAAAAATCAGGACATTTCGATAGTCATCTATATACCATTGAAAGCGTTCTCATCAACATGCTATGTATATATTCACATTCAGTCCTATGTAGTCACATTCAGATGTCCTTTTTACAACGGCATTACGTCATCTACTCATACATTAACGTTTAGTCAACAAACCATCCGCTTATTCATATATCCACTTATCTAACTAAATATTTATATAATATAATGACATTTTTGAAATCTAAATATAGATAAAAATGAATAAATTTTATATGCAATTGCAAAAACTTAAAAAAAAAAACTTGTTTTTTCTGCTGTTTTCCAAATATTGGTTAAGACTCGAATAAAAAAGTGATAAATAAATTGTTTCTCTGTTTTATTTATAGGTATATTTTTATTTATTTATATCTTTTATTTTTTCCGCAAATTGACCGTTTTATTGGTATAACAAGTATGACACTTGAATTTTGAAAGTGAAGTTAAAGTTATACGGATTTTGTCACTTGAGAAATTTTGTGAGTGTGATAAGCGTAATTTAACTAAAAATACATACAAATAAACCCTATTATTTTATATACATTATTTTATGTGTATGGTGAACTCCATCTGTTTATTAACCAAGCTTTTACTTGCGCAATCGTCTGTGAGATGTGAAATTTGAGACTGATATAACATTTTTCAATAATTTATTGAATTTTTTTTTGAATTTTTGGCATTTATTCAGTCAATTAAGAATAAATTGTGGGTTTGTTAAATAGAATAAATGGGGACAGTAAGCTTTTCGTAGATTCAGAGGTCATCTATTGTATTATTGTCACATATTTAGATAGATTGTTCTACTCGCACAATCTACTCACGTATAATGACGATAACAAAGAATTCCGAAGGAGTTATTTATTTATGTATCTTACAAGGATTTACAAAAACAATGAGCAATTATAGTTCTATGCTATCAAGACATTTATATACAATTTTTAAGATACCTATTTAAATATTTTTAAACTGTTTACTTTAGCTTCTTTAACATAAATGGTATGTACCAGGAAAGGCAATCCGTAAATTGCGCAATCTACAAAAAGCTGATCGCGTATCGGGTTTAATTTTTCATTGATTTCATATTTTAATCTTTGCATCGCGTGTCATATTTCTTACATGTAGTAATGAATATGACTGTGACTACTTTATTAAGTAAAAAGAAGTATAATAAAATATAATAATTAAATAATTTATTGCACATAATAAAATAGAAACATGAAAGTGAAAATTAAACAAAAAGAAGTGCAAAGGCGGCCTAATCACTAATAGTAATATCTTACAGGCTCTTAAAATATCGTATATCAATTATTTTATTTACTTTGTTATGACTTGAGGATTACTATAGTTATTGTATACTAGCTTATACCCGCGACTTCGTTTGGGTGAACTGTTTTCGCGTGATAGCTTGATAATAGATGGCGCTTTTAAATGTCATCCTATTCCTGTAGAATTAACTGGATTTCTGTAGCCTTAATGTTACCCCGGTATATAAGGAATAATTGTGCCAAATTTCATCGATATTGGTTTAGCGGATTCCCCGTCCCCACATTCACAAACTTTCGCATTTATAGTTTCGCATAATATTACTAGGATAAGATGTATAAATTAAATTAAAAATAAAATTTGAACCTGCATTAATTCAAAAGTAATAATAAAATTATTTTGCTATAATCCGCGATGAAGTAAAATAGAAAATATATATAATGCTAAATGTAGAGTGGACAATCGGTTATCATACCTGATACATGCAGGAGTCGTAAAAAACACATGCACAAACCTCCACTACCGCCACCATGATACACAAGCACTATATACGTTCACTATCACAAACTCAACAATTGTTTCGCCCCGCAACCGAAGCATCATCAGGAGATAGACTCCTCGTTGTTGAGTTTTATTAATTAATTAATTATTAATTTAATTTTATTATAACTTTTGTATTATGGATCTCCGCAAAGTAACGCCTAATTCTATAAATTATGCATTAATTCGCTTTTATAACGTTTATAGGTTTAACTTACAAACATAAATTTTGGTAACTTACGAGTATGTCCCTAAACAATGATTTTAATTCTTTAATGAATTTATACAATACAATTATGTCATATTTTCTTCATACTAGATCTCGCTGTGGGCTAAGATGTTTTCAAGATATTAAAAAGATAGAATGGATTCCATGTTGACAAAATCGTGTCCAATAAGCAATAATTGTTAATATACATATAACTACTCAACAACCACTACACGATTATGCCATAATAAAGTTCGTGATGCACGTTTGGCATTTGATTCGCACACTCGAGATTTATGACAAATAGAAAATAAACATACCTATTCTACGATATTAGTTACCTTCTACGAAGTGGTTTCAAAACGAGCTAACATTTCCAAGTATACGATTTTGTAATATTTACTCTCATTATGACAAGATGATGATGATGTGATGCATGTGTAAATATACAGAGGTGCTAACGACATATTTAATTTACATAGTCCAAGAGCAAACGATCATAATCCCATGAACCAAAAAAAAATATTTTTAAAATATCAGTCATATCAAATTTGCTTGTGAATACAGACTGTTTCCAATAACCTATATAACTTCAGTTTTTAAACGAATCATAGGACTGATTTGAAAAAAATAGTATGCATCATATGTTGTATGTATAAGACAAAAAAAAAACAAAACTATATTTTTCGGATATATCTCGTTATGAGCACTGACATTAAAAAAAATGTTTGTCCGTTTGTTATTGTTCAGTATTTAATTTAATTTTGAATTTATTTTTCATTAAGGTAATGATTTCACAGGAAGCAAAACTTGACTAATTTTAAATGTGCATATTTTTATAAAGTATGATTGTTAAAATGAATTATCCATATAAAGGTTAAAAGCTATTATATTGAAGGATATATTCAACACTTTTTAAGAGTTTTCCGCCGTGGCTATTTACCAAAAAACTTAAGTTGCCGACTGGTTTGTTTATAAATGTGTAAATGGTAAATAACTATTTTATTTATTATTGTTAATCTTGTTTCATTTCTTTAGAGCAAGAGAATAAGCACTTCTAGGCGGCCAAAATAACTGTATTCAAAGTAAACCTGCTTATTCGAATATATTGCTTTTTCGATACCTGTACTTATAAAATAAAATTACATTTAGTTATTTGTTAAAATAACCATTGATTTCTTATTCGGGGAAAATATCGTTGGACTCTCAGATTTAAAATCGTATATATCGCAATAAATAAACAAATAAATTTACCTTGCTTTGCTAAATATTTTTGCATATATTTTTTTATCCATGATATATCATACTCTACAAACAACCTATTTGTATTAAAAATAATGTAGAAAAAAGTGTTCTTTTTTTGTTATGGCGACTTGCCGTACAGAATGTATGAACTTATTATAGTATCTCAATACTAGATGATAGTCTCACTTACTTTATTATTTACAAATCGGACAATTTCCTTGATATTTGGTCTATTCTTTTTCGTATAATTTTTAATTTATTTATTATAACAAAAACCTCCATTACACACATTTTTTATAGTAATTTTTTGGACAGCAATAAATCATCCAATATATCACTTACCTGTTCCCGCTTCAATAGTATGTTCAATCAAATCCAAATCTGTTGTCAGTCTTTTTATTAGAGTAAACGCATTTATTGGATTGCCCAAATAGTTAGGAATGTCGTCCATTGCCTTTTCGTGCTCCTGTTTGTACTTAATTAGATGTCTAGAATAATTAATAACAATATTTAATTAGTCACGCTACAAGTATTTTAGCACAGATTCATTATACATAAAAAAAGAAGCGTATTCATTTACTAAACATCTTCGTATTTATTTTAGACAGCAAGGTCAAAATTTACATATAATTAATAATTAAAATATTTTAGCAGTACTTCACGAAGCATTTGAAAAAGTTATTTAACACCAACTAAGCCTTCAAATATTAAATTTTACCATAAATACACACGATGAAGATAAGTTCTAAATTTTAATCGATAGTAAAAAAACAGTTCACTTTCGCTTGAAAAATTTGCAATGAGATGACGACGTCTATGTTCAAATATTATGATTTAGAAACTTAAGAATGGTATCTTTGTGTACTTTTTGCTGTTGAAAATTTAAGCAGAAACAGTAAGACCACAGGATTTACAGATTCAAACACCGGGCAGGTATTTATTTAATTTTACATAAGAATTCATACTTATTATTTATCACGCGTTATATGGAAAAAACAGTGTAGCCGTCGTTTCTTTAGAGAATTTCTCATATGCATACATCTCAGGAATTATCTAGGGAAACGAGGACACTCGAATTGCCCCAGCATAGTGTATCAAATCTCAAAACCTTCTCTATAGGAATGCTGATTTAGTATACCTCTTCAAAACTGATAGCCTCTTCTCTTCTTTGTTTATATAGTCGTCTAAATCATCTATAATCTTCTTGTGCGTCTCCAATAATGGTTCTACATCCGATATGGCAGTGAACAGTTCCCCTCTAGTCAATGTCCATGAATTAGATACAATGAAACATACAACAAATAAAATCTTCATTGTGGGGAACATATTGGAACTTTTCTGAAACAAACAAAAGTATTGCCAATATTTAACGATTATTGCTGAAGTAATTAAATAATACTTTGTAATAATATTTTTATTTTAAATACCTTCGCAAAATAACGCCTAATTCTATAAATGATAATTGCTGACTAAACTAAGTTCAGTAGCGAAATAAAATGGCCTATGTTACTCTAAATACCGCTAAACAGTTTTGGTTATTTAATAAGCAAAACATCATCCTCCTGCCCTTATCCCACTCTAAGTGGGGTCGGCACAACATGTTATAAACACACTGTTACATGATTTGGCTGCGTTTTTACGACCGGCCGCCTGCCTGACGTCAACTTACCTCTGTCGTATTTTACTACTCCTCGGTAAGAATGAGGGTGGTCTATTCTACTAAACCGGATACCACACGGTGGGTCAACTTACCGTAGTCGCCTTTTACGACACCTCGGTAAGAAATGAGGTTGGTCTATTCTACTCAGCCGGATACCAAACGGCGGGTCGACTTACCTTAGTCGCCTTTTACGACACCTCGGTAAGAAAAGAGGGTGGTACTATTCTATTCAGCCGGATACCACACGGCGTTATTTAATAAGCAAAACGTCAACGCCTAATTACTTAGAGTGTGAAAAGACAAGATATTTATCACATTTTGTTGGAGTATGAATATATGTAAGAAGCTGAAGGATCTGAATTTTTGGCTAAGTTCAGCCTCAACGTCATGGTTATTGTAATTTGTAATAGCATTCTTCCTTTTCCTTCATCGAAAAGGAAGAATGCTGTACTAATCTGTTGATATCGGGTGTAAACGTAAACTGTAGCGTCTTTTACGGAGTTAAAAGAAAAAAATAGATTAAAAAAAAGAACTATCTCTATACCAAAAATCACATTAGTTCATTGTTACGTTTGGCAGTGTAATAACACTTTTAGGTTCACAAAATTACTAACTTTATATGGTTTTTAGTTAGTTCAGTAATTTTAAAAAAGAATAATTGTTTAATGGAACAATGTGTCTCTAAGGGCCTGTTTCACAAGTTACCAATAAACTGCCAGTTAGCTTATTCGGAACATATCTGATACAAATCTCGGAATTTTGCGTTTCTCAGGTTTCTGATGGCTTATTCTGATCTTAAAGTTCCTAAAAAGTTAACACGTAGATCATGTGGCTGTTATTTTGTTTATCTGCTGTATAGCAAATACCTATTTTAAATGGCCGTGATTTTTTTTTTTTTTACTTTTTAGAGTCTCTTTTTAGAGACATTTATCTGCTAATTAGTTTATTTGTCGGTTAACTATCCGACACTTTATCAGTAACTTGTGAAATAGGCCCTAAGTGATTCTTTTAATTCGATAACCTAAAACATACACAAACATTTTACTTTTATACTGTGATAATACGTCGCCTACCACGTCATTTCGTGTCCAGAGTATATGATAATGACAAATACATGTGTGGAACAAAAAAACATTTCATATCCCCACAAAGTCTCTTATATTAATCTAGGACACAAATAGTCGATTTATTAAATTGATAAGATCCATTAGTGGCGAATAGCTATATTTCTACTGTGACCTAGAACATATTTAACGGTATTAAACAGAACCTAAGTGGTGCTGTTTAATATTCTAACCAAGTAATGCGAACGGTAGCGGTTTATACGCGAATTGGTGACTGATTTACGCAAATCCCATCTATATATATATTAAGTTTATCAGAAAATTAAAAAAAAAACTCCATTGTCGTATATAATCTACATATCCATCCAACTCTTGGGTAATTCCTATTAACAACCTATTCTCCGCTGGTAGTACTGCGGAATGCAGTTAGTTAGGTTTTAAAAAAAGCAGAGCTTCAGTGACAAACTCTACCAAAGCTACCTTGATAGCGTTAATGTCTGGGAACAACAGATTAACTTACTTCTATAGCAGTTTTCTCTGTATCTATGTTTAATTATTTCAAAAAAATTAAACAAATCTTAAGTGAGGTAAACTCTATGCATCTACTTGTTTAATTATACACGAGATAATAAATTTAATTCGGAGTTCTCGGTAGACAATTTTTGTTTTTTACTATCTATTAATTTTATACTAATCTATTACAATACACGTACCTGTCTATTCCCATATACTTATGAATATATGTTTAATGGTTATGAAAAACTTTATAAGTCCTTAAATAGTTATAGTATGAATTATAGAATATTACAACTCGACAAAGCAAGCTAAAGTCTATGAAAGATAAATCAATTATCAGAAAAAATTATTAATAATAACATAAGGGATAACGAGCGATAATGTTTAGAATTGTTAATTTTGTTGTATGTCAATGTTACAGATATTTTTGGAATGTCTTGTTTATGCAAAATATTAATATATTAGATGTCTATAAATATATTTAAAATCTATAAATCAATATAATGTATCAATAAAAAAGATAGCGGACTTATTTCACACATAATTGAAACAAAAAGAAACACTATTTATCATAATCACAATATATATACATTAATTTAATAGCGTGCCAGAAATATACATAAAATTAACATAAATTAGCAAAATTGATATCTTAAGTGGCGGCAAAATAGCTAAAGAAACTTTTTCTATTAATTTATGTGAGTTTAATATTAATTATACTAATTCAATTTAATTTAGTATGTATAATTAATGGAAGAAGAAGACATATTGTGCCGACCCCACTTAAAGTGGGATAAGGGTAAGAGAATGATGATGATGTATAATTTAATTAAATAAATAGGGTAATAAAGCTAAACAAGAAACATACATACCTAAATTGAAACAAGTGGTAACCTTAGTATCACGAACAGTTCAGAATCGAAGTAACCACAAATTATCTGGTAGAACATTCGGGAAAGCTCACAAAGATCATGATAAAAACGTAATTAATGTGACATTAGACACTTCCTCTATCCAACAGCGACATACGATCAATGGAGACTACGTGCGCGAGCGCAGCACCCGGATCGGGTCAACGGACAAATAAAACTTTGCGCAGAAACTAACGACAAACCGGTGACCTTATCAAAGCGACGTTGTGATATTAATAATTATTTGTGTCACCAGCGAGCTTTATGGTGCTTAATGGAAGACATAAACAATTTTACAGCAATTTGTAATAAATATGCAAATCAAATGAAAAAAATATTTATTATATCTTTAATAACGTTTATGACTAAAATATCATCAGGATATTAAGTTACGATAAATTAGTTACTAAGTGAGGTCGAACTAACGAGGTAGTGGTGATTCGCGAATGATTTAATGAACCTTAAATACAAACAAAAAAAAATTAAAAAAAAGTGAAAAATGTTAAAGAAGTAGCACCAAAGTTGACGAATTATAGAGGAGAATGGAAGAATAAGACATGTAAGAGAATGATGATGAAATACAAATTCAAAATTTACTATAAGTAAATTTCAGGAAGTCCGTTTGCGTGGGCTTCTTTTAGACGTTATTATGAATAATTTTTATTCTGAAATAAATGCTATCACTGGTCCAGAAAATAACAACCGAGAACAGTTAGCAACAAATTCGACGTTTGCTCGTAAAATATAATTTTTATAAAAGTTACATTTCGCCTTTACTATCTTTTATTAGGCGAAGTATAATTGAACGTTTTTTTTGTTTATAATTTATGTAACACTAGTTATATTAAATGGCAAATTTAAATTGATTTTTACATTTTATTTGTATATGATGTACAACACAGATTCCCCTATACCTATAGCTATACACTGATTGAGTAAAATGCTGTAACATTATCTGAATACCAAAATTGTATTATAATTGAAAGCGGTCGGATCGTTGAGATAGCGTCATCACTGTAAACACCAAGCCAAGCGTATGTTAGGTACTAACATTATATATAAAAATGAATGTTTGTTTGTATGTACGTTATAGACACCGAAACGGTAGGACTGATTTTAATAAAATTTTATTAATCTTTCGAATGACACAGCGGATGTTTCTACAGTTTTGTAGCGATCGAAGCATTAGTGAAGTCTATTGAGGGGAATTTGTAACCAGAGTGAGCCACAGCAACTCGTAGCCGGACAGCTAGTGTATTACAAATATAACTTTACTTCCATAACGTTAAAAGTATCGGGTTTGTCCGAACATCCAGTCGGAAGCCGAAGCACTATGTAATCTTGGGCAGGGAGTAAAGCAAACAGTAGAAAATTTATGGTTCAAACTGAAGTACATTTCCTCTTTAGAAAGGAATTTGTTTTAATTGAAGTTTATGACGTCCAGATCTGTACATAGAGTTAAACACAGATACGTGTATACCTTAAATCATATTTTTAATACATATGTCAAAAATTTAATATACCTTACATTTCAATCTGCATCTTTTTCGTTCCAAAAACCAGCAGGAACGATAAAACCAGTTGTGACGGTTCAATATTCTCAAAAAAATTTCAAAGTAATGGAAGATAAGGAAAAACTGTTTTTCTTTATATATTAGGTATTGGATTTAAAAATTTATGCTAATGAATGTCTAATGTTTATTATTTAAATCTTTAGTGATCGTAAAAAATGTTTTATATTCACGGAATTTACAATACAAATTATAACACAATCGAAGATTATGTTCGTAAATCTTTACTAATATCGTAAACCCAAAAACGTGTTTCTTTATTTGTACCTTTATCACTACGAGAGGAAAAAAAGATCCAATGTGAAATTTGAAATTGAGATAATTACAGAGCTATAGAGTGACATAGACTTTTTCTCGGTTCTGAAGTTCTGAAAAAGAACACTAACTATACCCACAAACCTGGTGGCAATGGCAGGGACAATAAATTGTACGTTATAGTTATAACTTATTTACTAATCATGAACCTACAATCCTGACTCCAAAACACATGTACGTTGTAAAACCAATAAAAATACCTGGTAATTTATAAAATGATGTAAGGAAAAAATTTAAAAAATCGAAAAGAAAAATAAGAAAATAATACTGCAAGTGGGGCTCGATCCTAGATATTTTCACCTCTCTAGACCGCCCGTTCCCCAAAGGCACTACCATGACTTTTATGTTTATTTGTAGAAATTTGTAATTGTATTAAACGTAAATTTCAAAAAAAAATTAGAGCCCGAAAACAGTGATAAAACGCCTTTTTTTAAATATAATTTATCTAGATCGATCTTTCTCCCCCAAATTCCCTACATGCTGAATTTTTGGAAAATCGTTGGAGCCGTTTCCGAGATTCCGAAATTATATACGTACAAGATTAACTCATTTAAATATTAAAGATATACAATTATAAAATAATAACAAAGATTGGCCTGTAAATTAGGACATTCTAGGAAGTCAGTATTCATCATCTCATGTAAGGATAACCTATATTTATAATTATCACGTTCAGGACTTTTATTTATATTGCATTCTTTCTTTTCATTAACCTTTTCCTTACAATCAGAATAATAAACAAACTTTACTGTTATTCGGCAATTCAAAAATCCCGCAATCATGATATTGTACATTTGAAAGACATACATTTGTATTGCACTTATGTTTAAAATATCAATTTAAGGATTTATGAAATCTGAACTAATTCCTTATCAGTATTTCGCTTTTGAATTATCATCATCCTCCTTATCCCACTCTAAGTGGGATCGGCACAACATGTTACAAACATGTTGTCACATGATTTAGCTTCGCATTTTACGACCGGCCGCCTGCCTGACGTCAACTTACCTTAGTCGTAATTTACGACACTACAGTGAGAAAGAGGGTGATCTATTTAACTCAACTGGATACCACACGGTGGGTCATCCTACCTTAGTCGCCTTTTACGACACCTCGGTAAGAAATGAGGGTGGTCTATTATACTCTAGCCGGATACCACACTGCGGGTCGACTTACCTTAGTCGCCAATTACGACACCTCGATAAGAAATGAGGGTGGTACTATTCTATTCAGCCGGATACCACATGGCGTTATCTTTTGAATTATATTTATATAAAATATTTTTTTTAAATGCTTTATTAAAACATGGGTAATTTCAAAAGCTCAATTCTTCAATAACAAAAACAAACAAAAGTAAACATCGAATCAAATAAAAACCATCTTTATTCGAATAAACTTTTACAACCTCTTTCCATTTTAATAATTCGACCCTCTGGTTCGGAATGTTGCTCTTACTGAAAAGAAGTAGCAATTTTTAAACATTTTTTTATCAACATAATGAAGCTGCAATCTTGAAGCTGGATTTTTTTTTAGATCCAAACCTATTATTTTATATAAACTTCAACTACGTTAAATACTACACGTAATAGCGTATTCTTAACACGTAACTTAAACCTATGTATGGGTGCAAGTGCAAAAGTAATTGCGGAATGTCATTATATATCCGAATACTCAAGTACAAATATGATTTTGCTATGTCGGTTGAATCGCAGCTAAGCAATCAATATCTTATTTATTTTCGATGTGCGTCACATATTGTTAAGTACATTCGTACAAGCGTATTCTTAACACGTAACTTAAACCTATGTTTGGGTAAGTGCAAAAGTAATCGCGGAATGTCATTATATATCCGAATACTTAAGTACAAATATGATTGTGCTATGTCTGTTGAAAGCAATCAATATCTTATTTATTTTCGATGTGCGTCACATATTGTTAAGTACAAATATTATATGGTTTCGTACTAAAATTATATTACTATTTTTGCGACACTACGGGAAATACGTGCCTATTTTGCACACACGCGCACGCACGCACGCAAACGCGCACACACACACACACACACACACACACGCACGCACGCACGCACGCACGCACGCACACACACACATACGCTTAAGTTGTTTCAAGTTAGGCCGCAGAATAGATCACCCTCATCTCTTACCGAGGTGTCGTAAAAGGCGACTAAGGTAAGTTGATCCGCCATGTAGTATCCGGCTGAGTAAAATAGACCACCCTCATTTTTTACCGAGGTGTCGCAAAACCCGTCTAAGGTAAGCTGACGTCAGGCAGGCGGCGGGTCGCAAAATACGTAGCCAAATCGTGCGATATGTTTATAACATGTTGTGGCGACCTCACTTAGAGTGGGATGACGGCAGGAGAATGATGATATTGTTTCAAATTATAGACTAGCGGCCTGCCCCTGCTTCGCACGGGTATAAAACATATAGCTCATGGCACTTAGTGAAAAAAAATATTAAAATCGATCCAGTAGTTTTTATTTTTTCATTACTGCCCGTGGCCCGCACGCGTTAAATTTTGAGAAAAAGAATTCACCTCTCCCTATACCAAGAAGGTTTTCTGCTATCTTTGAAATATCTAATCTAATAATGACAAAAAATTCTATTGTGGGTTATCTATAAGAGATAGACATACACCATCGCGGACTTTTCTGTAGACCTTTTCAAGGTGTACAATTACTCTGTACATCATTTTGATAAATATCGTAGGGTTTAGCCTGCGTTGGCAATGCAAGCGGAAAAAAATGAAATTATTAACGACATCACATTAGAAACCTCAAAAATTACAGTATTTCTCTACTCGGTATTGAATGTTATTATACATACAAACCTTCCTCTTGAATCACACAATCCATTAAAAAAAACCGCATTAAAATCTATTGCGTAGTTTTAAAGACATAAGCATCACTACATATTATAAAACAAAGTCCATATTTCCGTATGTACGCATAAAACTTTAAAACTACGCAACCAATTTTGATGCGGTTTTTTTTAATAGATAGAGTGATTCCAGAGGAAGGTTTGTACGTATAATAACATTCAATACGAAGTAGAGAAATAATGTAATTTTTGAGGTTTCTGTAAATAATTACATTTTTTTCCGCTTACATTGCAAACGCAGGCTAAACCCTACAAGATTTATCAAAATGATGTACTAAGTATTTGTACACCTTAAAAAGGTCTACAGAAAAGTCCGCGATGGTATATATCTATCTCTTATGGATAACCCACAATAGCAGTTTTTTTCATTTACTTTTTACGAAAAATGATGCCTTATGTTCAAAGCAATTTTTATACAATACAGCACTAATCCTTATCCAATTGAGTACTTGAGTTAAATAAATTGTTGATTTAATATAGATCAATATTGCCGGTAACAGCATGAAATTTAAGTGAACATTTTCGGAGATATTACAGATTTAAAATCCCGCGAGGAGGCCCGGCTTAGACCTATAAGCACTTCGAATTTAGCAGCGACCGGAGGCGCAACTAAATGTCCTTCTTTCAAGTTTATATTGTCTAATGATAAGAAAGCTATGAATGTTGTATGTAAAGACATTGTCTAATCAATTGTAAAAATAAATAATATCACTATAAAGTACAAAACAAAGTCGCATTCTCTGTCTGTCCCTATGTCCGTATATGTATGCTTCAATCTTTAAAACTATGCAACAGATTTTGTTGCGGTTTTTTTTTAATAGATAGAGTGATTCCAGAGGAAGGTTTACATGTCTAATAATATTAAATATGGAGTAGAGAAATACTGTAATTTTTTAAGGTTTCTAATGTGATGTAAATAATTACATTTTTTCCGCTTACATTGCAAACGCAGGCTAAACCCTACGAGATTTATCAAAATGATATACTAAGTATTTGTACACCATGAAAAGGTCTACAGAAAAGTCCGCGATAGTATATGTCTATCTCTAATGGATAACCCACAATAGTAGTTTTTGTCATTTACTTTTTACGAAAAATGATGCCTTATGTTCAAAGCAATTAAGAACCTTAAATATATTGTTTATTTAATATTGATCAATATGACCCTTTACAGCATGTAATTTAAATAAACAGTTTCGAAGATATTACAGATTTAAAATGCAGGGGCCGCGCCGCGAGCCTTCCGAATCTCAGGACTTATTTTCAAATTAACATCCAACGATAAGACCAAGTCGTCGGGATTCGTCGGGAGTCGTCGTTCGGCCTCCCGAACAAGCTGGATTCCGAAAAGGCTACAGTACCATAGACCACATATTCACGCTGCGGCAGGTTATACAGAAGACCGAGGAGTATAACCAGCCACTTTGCTTGGCGTTTGTGGACTATGAAAAGGCCTTTGATTCGATTGAAACATGGGCTGTGTTGAGGTCACTTCAGAGATGCCGAATCGACTACCGGTACATCCAGGTGTTAAAGTGTTTGTACGAAAACGCCACTATGTCTATCCGCCTCCACGAAAAAACTACGAGACCAATCCAGCTGCGGCGAGGAGTGCGCCAGGGGGATGTTATCTCCCCTAAGCTATTTACCGCTGCACTGGAGGACATCTTTAAGCTTTTGGACTGGAGCAGATACGGCATCAACATCAACGGCGAGTACATCACTCACCTTAGGTTTGCCGACGATATAGTGATTATGGCAGAATCTTTGGAAGACCTTAACACAATGCTCGATGACCTCAGCAGAGTATCTCAACAGGTGGGCCTTAAAATGAACATGAGTAAGACGAAAATCATGTCTAACTCACATGTTCCGCTCCATCCGATCATCGTTGAGAACTCTGTACTCGAAATTGTAGACGAGTATATATACCTGGGACATACGGTCCAGTTAGGTAGGTCCAATTTCGAGAAAGAGGTCAATCGTCGAATCCAACTCGGATGGGCAGCGTTCGGGAAGTTACGTGAAATCTTTTCGTCCCATATTCCTCAGTGTCTGAAGACTAAAGTCTTCGAACAGTGCGTGTTGCCAGTGATGACCTATGGCTCTGAAACTTGGTCGCTGACTATGGGCCTCATAAGAAAGCTCAGAGTCGCTCAGCGGGCGATGGAGCGAGCTATGCTCGGAGTATCTCTACGTGATCAAATCAGAAATGAGGAGATCCGTAGAAGAACCAAAGTAACGGACATAGCTCAACGGGTCGCGAAGCTGAAGTGGCAATGGGCGGGGCACATAGTTCGAAGAACCGATGGACGTTGGGGTCTCAAGGTGCTAGAGTGGCGACCCCGCACTGGAAAACGCAGTGTAGGCAGACCCCCCACCAGATGGACAGACGACCTCAAAAAGGTCGCGGGGAGCCGCTGGATCCAGGCGGCACAAGATCGTGTGGCGTGGAAATCCATGACAGAGACCTATGTCCAACAGTGGACGGCTATTGGTTGAAGAGAGAGAGAGATAAGACCAAAAAAAGAAAATATTTGTATATTCTTCGAATATACCTCATTACGGTCATTGTTTGTGATCAATATTTAATTTAATTTAATACGCCGTGTGGTATCCGGCTGAATAGAATAGAACCACCCTCATTTCTTACCGAGGTGTCGTAAAAGGCGACTAAGGTAAGTCGACCCGCCGAGTGGTATCCGGCTGAGTAGAATAGACCAACCTCATTTTTTACCGAGGTGTCGTAAAAGGCGACTAAGGTAAGTTGACCCACCGTGTGGTATCCGGTTTAGTAGAATAGACCACCCTCTTTCTTACCGAGGTGTCGTAAAACACGACAGAGGTAAGTTGATGTCAGGCAGGCGGCCGGTCGTGAAAACGCAGCCAAGTCATGTGACAGCATGTTTATAACATGTTGTGCCGACCCCACTTAGAGTGGGATAAGGGCAGGAAGATGATGATTTAATTTAATTTTGACTTTATTTTTCATTAAGGTAATGATTTAACAATAAACAATACTTGACTTAAATGAGAATATTTTTTATGAGATTTAAAATGAATTATTTTAAGTAAGAATAATTTAATAAAGTACCATTGTTAAATTTAATTTACATATAAAGGTTAAAAGCTATTAGATTGAAAGATATATAATTAATAATATATTAGATAATAAGAATAAGAAAAAAACACTTGTTAAGAGTTTTCCACCGTGGCTATCTACCAAAAAACTTAAGTTGCCTACTAGTTTTTTTATAAATGTGTAAATGGTAAATAATTTATATCATCATCTTCCTGCCCTTATCCCACTCTAAGTGGGGTCGGCACAACATGTTATAAACATGCTGTCACGTGATTTGGCTGCGTTTTACGACCGGCCGCCTGCTTGACGTCAACTTACCTAAGTCGTATTTTACGACACCTCGGTAAGAAAGAGGGTGGTCTATTTTACTCAACCGGATACCACACGGTGGGTCAATTTACCTTAGTCGCCTTTTACGACACCTCGGTAAGAAATGAGGTTGGTCAATTCTACTCAGCCGGATACCACACGGCGGGTCGACTTACCTTAGTCGCCTTTTACGACACCTCGGTAAGAAATGAGGGTGGTACTATTCTATTCAGCCGGATACCACACGGCTGTTACAATGACTGACATGGGATATATATTTTATACCCGTGCGAAGCAGGGGCAGGCCGCTAGTACATATTATAAAACAAAGTCCCTATACCCCTATGTACGCATAAAACTTTAAAACTACGCAACAGATTTTGATGCGGTTTTTTTAAATAGATAGAGTGATTCCAGAGGAAGGTTTGTACGTATAATAAAATTCAATACGGAGTAGAAAAATACTGTAATTTTTGAGGTTTCTGTAAATAATTACATTTTTTTCCGCTTACATTGCAAACGCAGGCTAAACCCTACGAGATTTATCAAAATAATGTACTAAGTATTTGTACATCTTGAAAAGGTCTACAGAAAAGTCCGCGATGGTATATGTCTATTTGTTATGGATAACCCACTATAGCACTTTTTGTCATTTACTTTTTACGAAAAATAATGCCATATTTTTGAAGCAATTTTTATACAATACAGCATTAATCCTTATCCAATTAAGTACCTTAAATAAATAGTTGATTTAATATAGATCAATATGGCCGTTTACAGCATGTTATTAAAGTGAACATTTTCGGAGATATTACAGATTTAAAATGCCGTGAGGACGCCGCGCTTCGCCCTATAACACTTCGACTTTAGCAGCGATGTCGCTATTTCAAGAGTTTGTTTAAAATACATAGGGAAAATGTAAAAGTAAATAAGTAAAAATGTACTATATGAATTTAGATATTCCAAAGATAGCAGGAAATATTCTTGGTATAGGGAAAGGAAATTGTTTTTCTCCAAATTTAACGCTTGCGGGCCACGGGCAGTAATGAATCAATCAAAACTACTCGATCGATTTTAATCATTTTTTTACACTGACTGACAGGGGATATTTAATACCCGTGCGAAGCAGGGGCAGGCCGCTAGTAGGGATATATGAACAAACAAAGAATGTGACTTTGTTTTATACTATGTAGTGATTACCCACATACCTCTCTCTCTCTTGCTTTCTTTTAAGCAAAAATCAAAAATAAATATATGACTCATTAAACATTTTAATCCTTGTGCCATTAAAAGTGTATGTCACAAAACAAAACATCAACATATATGCGGCCTGTGGCAATTAAATACGAAACTTTCGACTGCAGCTTTCTGACTTAAATAACTGGTCATCAATTTATGTACAGTATCAAATATAATACAATGTGAGCCATTATTTGTTGACGATGTATAAAAACAATTTTGCTTGTCTTTGCAAGTAGAGGCCAAAGTGAATTCTTGGAAAACTCAATTCTGATAATGTAATAAATAAATTTCAATAACTGTTGTACTTGGCATAAGTAAAAAATTTATTTGACATCTATTTTATTTTAAACTACATCTTCCTTACAAATTTTTAAATTCCACTTAATGTAAAGTTAGAGAGAGTAGAGACTTAGTATAGGTTTGTTTTTGAACTTTTTCCAATCTGTGATTATCACTACATAGTATAAAACAAAGTTGCATTCCCCGTCTGTCCCTATATCCCTATGTATGCTTAAACCTTTAAAACTACGTATCAGATTTTGATGCGGTTTTTTTGAATAGATAGAGTGATTTAAGAGGTAGGTTTATATGTATTTAATATGTAGTACAGAAATACTGTAATTTTTGAGGTTTCTAATGTGATGTCGTAAATAATTACATTTTTTCCGCTTACATTGCAAAAGTAGGCTGAACCCTACAAGATTTATCAAAATAATGTACTAAGTATTTGTACACCTTGAAAAAGTCTACAGAAAAGTCTGCAATGGTATTTGTCTATCTGTTATGGATAACCCACAATAGCATTCTTTGTCATTTACCTTTTACAAAAAATAATGCCTTATGTTTGAATCAATTTTAATATAATACAGCATTAATCCAGTAATAAATAAATCAAAACTACTGAATCGATTTTAATCATTTTTTTTCACTGAGTTACATGGGATATCTATATTTTATACCTGTGTAAAGCAGGGGCAGGCAGCTTATCATAAATAAACTTCACTTTTTTTTGCCTTTTACTAGAAATAGGTATGTCAACAGATGTGTGTTACACACTGTATATACAATAAAACATTTGAAAGTATTTTATAATACCATACAATTTATGTTTTATACATAACTAGAATTATCACCTAGAAACATTGAAATTTGAAAACCATATAAATATTTTTAGTTGTTCGCCGTGTGGCATCCGGCTGAATAGAATAGTACCATCCTCATTTCTTACCGAGATGTCGTAAAAGGCGACTAAGGTAAGTCGACCCGCCGTGTGGTATCCGGCTGAGTAGAATAGACCACCCTCATTTCTTACCGAGGTGTCGTAAAAGGCGACTAAGGTAAGTTGACCCACCGTGTGGTATCCGGTTTAGTAGAATAGACCACACTCTTTCTTACCGAGGTGTCGTAAAATACGAGAGAGGTAAGTTGACGTCAGACAGGCGGCCGGTAGTAAAAACGCAGCCAAATCATGTGACAGCATGTTTATAACATGTTGTGCCAACCCCACTTAGAGTGGAATAAGGGCAGGAAGATGATGATGGTGATAAATATTTTTGGTTGTCATTTGTGGATCAATATAACATATTAATTAAATATAAATATAAGCAGAATAGTTTATAAAAAAGAAGTTTTTTCCTACCTACTTTCCTATCTTATTTCTTTGAAAAAAAATAATTTAAGAAAATATTGCACAAGTTACTGGTGCTACTCAAGACATATAAAAATATGATTAGTATTCGAAATACGTAAGTAAAGAAACAACTACAACAAAAAACTAAATAAAAATAAATAACAATTTAATTAATTATAATTGCAGTCATACAGAACAAATAAAAATTTTACCCTTTCCTTTTTTCCACTAATAATTATAAATAATATGTTACTTATGCATTATTATTATATGAAAGCCACTTATAAAAAGGGGTGAAACCTATTTATTCTATTCTAACACAGCACACGTTCAGACATTATTTTTCCGACGTACTATTTATTCTTATACAAGCTAATACAAACAGTTATACTTGGTATATGTAAAGTGTCAGCTTTATCAACGCTTAATAAATTAATAATGAATTTATATGTATATCCTAATTTATTTTATTATTTTAATATTCATTCAGAACCTTCTTACTCTTCGATTTGTAAAAAAAAATATTTTGAACTTACATGATATGGTTTCAATTAGCCGCGTTTTACACGTAGAATTACAAAATCATCAATGAAATTTTTGACTTTAAAATTTAAATTATCATATTATGCTGTGTTCAGACCATTAGGGATGTAAAATAATCGATTTTTATATTTATCACAATAGTCGATTTTTAATAATCGATTGCTTAAACAAAAAAGATTTAAAATCGATTATTTTAATTAGCCTCTTTTTACCCTTGACATGCATTTATCGATAAAATAAATGTAGCCAAACAACACAGAATTTTGGAAACAGCGCATCTGTTTTTTTTTATTTCACTCTTCACGTTAATTAGTCTTTATTCTAATAAAGTATTAAATAATTCTAAAAAAATTAACAAAATAAAAAAAGAAATTTTTAAATAGTGAGAAAACGATGATTAAATAATCGTTTTCTTAGGCTTCGAGATAATAGATTTTTAATAAATCGAGTTATTTTGAAGAAAAAGATAATAGATTTTTTATACGCCAAGGCCATCCCTAGACCATGGAATTCTGACGTGTTTTGATTAGCTATTTTAAAGTTAGTAATCTATGGCTATTACAGAAAAATACCACAGATTACACATATACTATATAGCTAAAATATTTCGATTCTCCAACATAGATAAATGATTTAACCAGATAAAAGATAATTTCGATGTTTTCTAACTTACAGTAAAATTGTAAGGAAATGAATGCATTTGCTCATCTCTTTATCTATTTTAAATAACTTTCCTCAAAGAACCTTGTGCTAATTAAAGAGCACATATACCTAATAAATATTATTTCGTCAAAAATATTATTTTTGATGAAAATAGCTTCCATTTAATATTTTTCTATTGAATGAAATGATTTTTATCAACATAAATACATAGTTACTAGTTAGTAATCTATAATCACTACATATAAAAATATAAAAAAGTCACTTTCTTTGTTTGTCCATATATCCATATGTATTCTTAAATCTTTAAAACTACGCAACAGATTTTGATGCGATTTTTTTGAATAGATAGAGGATTCAAGAGGAAGGTTTATATGTATAATAACATTCAATACCGAATAGAGAAATACTGTAATTTTTGAGGTTTCTAATGTGGTGTCGTAAATAATTACATTTTTTTTCTGCTTACATTGCAAACGCAGGCTAAACCCTACGAGATTTATCAAAATGATGTACAGAGTATTTGTACACCTTGAAAAGGTCTACAGAAAAGCCCGCGATGGTGTATGTCTATCTCTTATGGAATACCCACAATAGCATTTTTTGTCATTTACTTTTTACGAAAAATAATGTTCAAAGCAATTTTTATACAATACAGCATTAATCCTTATCCAATTAAGTACCTAAAATAAATTGTTGATTCAATATAGATCACTATGGCCGTTTACAGCATGTAATTTAAGTGAACATTTTTGGATATATTACAGTCGCTCTTTCAAGAGTTTGTTTAATGAGAAGGAAGCTGTGAATGTAGTATATAAAGACATTCTGTAATTAATTGTAAAAATAAAATTCATAGGGAAAAATGTAAAAATAAATAAGTAAATATGTACCTAGTATATGAATTTATATATTCCAAAGATAGCAGGAAATCTTCTTGGTATAGGGAGAGGGGAATTGTTTTTCTCAAAATTTAACACTAGCGGGCCACGGTTAGTAATGAATAAATCAAAACTATGTACTGAATCGATTTTAATATTTTTTTTTCACTGAGTGACATAGGCTATATATTTTATATTTCATTATGTACACTGTAATATTTGTACCCGTGCGAAGCAGGGGCAGGTCGTTAGTAACCATAAATATTAAAAACGCACTGTGTTGTGAATACAATAGATAATACGCTATAACATAGATAATACACTATAATATAAGAACACGTTGTGCATAAAGTTTACTCTGTGTCTGTGACATTTTAATTATGTATAATTTTTTTGAAAATTAATAGAATATTTACATACATATGTATGTAACCAAGATCTTTTTTAAATATTAAACAGCTTAAATCGAAACACATAAATGAAGATACAAGTATTAACAATTAAGCTGTACACACTCCTTTTCTCGCTGATTCTTGTGTTTTAAGTGAATTTAATTTAAATATTCCACAATGAACGTTAAAATTAAAGTTATAAGTAGGAACCCAGAAGATTACTTACGAGCTACTAAAAAGGATATTCATAAACGTAAGATTATAAATTTTATATATTTATGTGTTAATATTATATTACTATATTATGATTTTAACGAGTATTTATTAACCTTTTCAGTACCTAGAAATTACGATCCAAGTCTTCATCCTTTAGAGGGCCCCCGCGAGTACGTAAGAGCATTGAATGCTGTTAAGTTAGATAGAGTATTTGCAAAACCTTTTATCGCAAGTTTGGATGGACATTCAGATGGCGTTTCGAGTTTAGCCAAACATCCAAGTAGACTAGCGGTATTGGCCAGTGGAGCTTTTGATGGTGAAATACGATTGTGGGATTTGGCTAGTCGAAAATGCGTTAGACATTTTATAGCTCACGAAGGTTGGGTGCGTTCTATTTGTTTTACAACAAATGGCCAACATTTTACAAGTGTTGGAGATGACAAAACTATTAAAACTTGGAAATCAGAGATTTGTAGTGAGGATGATGAAGATCCTCTTAACACTTTGCTGAGTATGTCAGTTTTATCAGGTATCACACACCATAAGACTCGACCTATATTTGCTACATGTGGTGAACAATGTCAGTTGTGGGAGAATACAAGGAGTGAACCAATAAAAATATTTAAATGGGGGGTAGATAGTCTACATCATGTTGCTTTTAATCAGGTATTGAATCCACCTTTTATTTTATTATATTAAGAACAATAACTAATAAAATAATAATAAAAATACTTAATTGCACAAACTAAGTAAAACAAATACAGAAAAACTTAATGATACTTATGAATAGTGCAAAGGCGGCCTTTATTACTAATAGTAATCTCTTACAAGCAACCTTACTTAAGAGTTAAACTAAGACTAGGAGTATGATGGACAGCGCACAAACTATTTATTGATAAACATACATACATTCAAATAATTACACAATAATACACTTTTAAATAATTATTCACCAAAACATATGTCAATATTTATAAATATATATAGGTACATACATCATAAATAGATACATACTGTATTTAAAATCGTAAACAATATTAACTTTTTTTAGAAATTTTATAATTTGTTTGTGTTTTTTAAAAGGCTAATAATAGTCTTTTGTATAACATCAGTAAAGCTATTTTTGTAAATACCAAATATGTAGTTATTGTATTGTTAAGCATTGATACTGGTGATACAACCCTGTAATTTGATGCACAGCTAAATATTGTAACATCTATCCCAAAACTATTTCACCACTTACATGTCAAAAGATGAAGGACTTTAAAAAATAGAATTAGTTTTATTTTATTTCTCTGGCATATGTTATGGAAAATCACTCCATGTTAAATCTGGTTATTATATCGGATATCAGAGAGCTTGGTATAATCGCAAGCTCTGATTATACCATACTCTGATATAATAAGAGCTTGGTCTTGATTGAAGGGTCAGTCTTGTGGCTATCTTACTTTGTATAATAAGTTTAAATGTGATAAATACAAAAACACAATAATTTAAAGAAATAACATTAAGTCTGAAATATTACAGGTAGAAACTAATTTACTTGCTTCGTGTGCAAGTGATAGAAGTGTCATACTGTATGACTTTAGGGAATCTGGTCCTCTCAGAAAAGTTGTAATGGAATTAAGATCAAATGCACTCTCATGGAACCCAATGGAAGCTTTCATATTTACAGTGGCTAATGAAGACTACAAGTCAGTAATAAAATTATTAATATGTATCTTTTATAAAATATAAATGTCCTAAACTTTATAGTAGATATAATTCTGAACTTGTTTAGCCGAATCACAAATTTTAATTACTAAAAAATATGAAAATCTCAATAGCTTTAATATATGAAAGCTATTGGTTCCTAAAATGTTTATCTTAAGCATCAAATCTCTTACATATATTTTATTCATTTCAGTTTATATACCTTTGACGTAAGAAAATTAAAACATCCTGTTAATGTGCATATGGATCATACATCTGCTGTCATTGATGTGGACTATTCACCAACTGGTAGAGAGTTTGTGGCGGGAAGTTATGACAAAACTGTCAGAATATTTGAAAGTCTTAAAGGCCATTCACGAGATGTGTATCATACAAAAAGAATGCAAAGACTTACTTGTGTTAAGTGGTCTTTAGATAATAAATATATTTTAACTGGATCTGATGAAATGAATATAAGAATGTGGAAAGCTAGAGCTTCTGAAAAACTTGGTGTCGTAAGTTATAATTTTCCTAGTCTTCTAGTTTAGAACTTATTCTTTAAATTTAAGAATGATATTGATAACTGCATGTGGAATACACAACTACTATACTGTTATAACAAATATCCATGCTATAAAGAAGATTTGGGTGATTGGTTTCGAAATCAATATAATTGCTTATTTGTGAAAAAAAAAATATTAATCTGTTTTGTACAAAGGTATTTTCAAATTAATAAAAACCCACAATTTGTAAAGCAGTGGCCACCCCATTATTATTTGCTTTTCACCATCAATTGAAATGTTATGGGGATTTTCATTCAAAATTAATGATCCAAGGCCAATGACGTTAATAAGTCGTAATTATTTTACTTTGTAGTAATTATGTAGAAGATTTAGTAAGAATTAAGTAGAGATAAGACTACTTAATTGCTCATACTCGTATTGTATTTTACAGCACATTAAAATAAGCTTTAAAATTAATACTTCCTACACTTTAAATATCAAACTAAGCTCTGAATAAATTTTTGCATGAGAAATCCATTTCCCTAGAAAATAACAGGCTATTACTATCCCATTGCTTGAAATAGGCCTTCTTTCTCCTTATATAAAGTAGGTTTGGAACCTCTACCCACTGTGTAGTTAACACGTATCTCAGAATTTTCTAGACATATGCAGGTTTCCAGACAATATTTTCATTCACTCACAATTTACTTGAAGCTGTGAATCCCCTGGTGAGAGGCACTCAGTCTTACTGTTTGGCTATCACAGTTTTTTTTTTATTTTCAAAGTTGAATCATAGCTATCGTAATAAAATTATTTTGCTATAATCCGCGATGAAGTCTGGATTATAGCAAAATAATTTTATCATTACTTTTGTATTGTGGATCTCCGCAAAGTAATGCCTAATTCTATAAATTATTTGAATTATAACTATATATATATATATATATATATATATATATATATAGAAAGATGTGTTCAAAAATAAAAAAAATGAATTTTCTATAATAATAACATAACTGTTTCCGCCTGTGTATCTGACTGAATAGAATAGTACCACCCTCATTTCTTAACGTGGTGTCGTAAAAGGCTACTAAGGTAATAAGGCCCGCCGTGTGGTATCCGGTTTAGTAGAATAGGCCACCCTCTCTTACCTAGCTGTCGTAAAATACGATTAAGGTAAGTTGATGTCAGGCAGGCGGCCGGTCGTAAAAACGCAGCCAAATCATGTAACAACATGTTTATAACATGTTGTGCCGACCCCGGAAGACGATGATGAATAACATAATTATTTCCTTCTAGATTAAGCCTCGTGAACGAACAGCACTCAATTATGCAGAGGCTTTGAAAGAAAAGTTTAGTGGGCATCCGCAAATCAAAAGGATAGCTCGCCACAGGCATGTTCCTAAGCATATAAAGAACGCCCAACAGGAAATTAAAACCATCAGAAATAAAAACAAACGCAAGGAAGCAAACAGACGCGCACATAGCAAACCTGGCGCAGTACCATTTGTGGCTGAACGCAATAAGCATGTAGTTAAGGAAGACAAATGAAACTTTTTAATTAATTGCACTAATGTGTATTGTATAATTTCAACAAATAAATACAGATGACAAAATATTTTACATTTCTCATTTAAGTTCATATATGTATATGCATATTATTAATATTATATTTATTTATTTAAATTTTATTTCAGCCAACTAAGGGGCCATAAAAACATAACATACAATATACAAAAATATTATTATAATCTAATTAATCCTACGCCGTGTGGTATCCGGCTGAATAGAATTGTATCACCCTCATTTCTTACCGAGGGGTCATAAAAGGCGACTAAGCCGCCGTGTGGTATCCGGCTGAGTAGAGTAGAATAGACCACCCTCTTCCTTACCGATCGTAAAATACGTCTCGAGGTAAGTTGACGTCAGGCAGGCGGCCGGTCGTTAAAACGCAGCCAAATCATGTGACAGCATGTTTATAACATGTTGTGCCAACCCCAGTTAGAGTGGGATAAGGGCAGGAAGATGATATAACCTACAGACAGGACCGGTTTGCCAGCATATGTACCATTGCGCAATGATTCAAATGCGGACAACCGATCCTGTCAGCAAATGCCCTTAGAACGTTGGAGCTTGCCCGGACTCTGCGCAGCAAGAATGTGTAGATATCCTATATAAATGTGTATAGAAACAATCCACACGTGCCGCGGCGAACATTCGCGACACTACAAAATCGGGGCAGCCCCATCAGCACCCTAAATGCATTATTAAATTGAACGCGCAGGGTTATTGCTTTTTCGTATAATCGATCCACAGACTGCTCGAAGAAAGAGACGTAGAGTACGCTCTGAAGACGGTTACTTTTATCGAAACTGACAAATCTGCGAATCATATTTGCGGATGATCATGTTTCACAGACAAAGCCCTGAGCTCCCTTTTGATGTCTGCATCATCTTAATTGATTCCCAAACATTCCTGTCCATATCATTGCTTTGATCATTAAGTTATTATGCTTTACTAGTATATGAGAACATAAAAATGTACTGGTTTCAAGTATCGTTCAAATATTTATATGTAACTTATAACCTATATATATTTAACTTTCTAATTTAAACTAAAATATAGTCACAATTACTATAATTATCTGTACAATAGTAGAGACTAGAAAAAAAAAGAGAAACAAAAAAAAAACTTAAATCATTAGCATATGAATCTGTTAATTTTGTTGATGATCACGAATACCCTTTAAATTTTGTTGAATGCATCAACAAAATTAAAGGGTATTCGTGATCATCAACAAAATTAACAGATTCAGTCGCCATTTTTAATTGAAAACTATTTATACAAAAATAAATGATACACGCAAGCTATTGAGACTTATATTAATATCATTATTAAAAATATATTCGATGAATTATGCAACGGAAAGATTGAAGAAAAATATGGTACACTATATAACAATTCAATACAACACTATGTCACTAGAGGGAAGCCGAAAAATTGACGGATAGATTGTGTGAAGAATGACATGTATATAGAAGGAGTGGCGACAGAGTTGAGTGACGGATGACTGAGTACTGACCCCACTTGGAGTAGGATAAGGGTAGGAGAAATAAGTATATATATATATACCATAGTATATGCATTGCTACGGCTAAAACTGTTATGGCTTGTTAAAAATACAATACGATATTACCTATGACATACAGCTAATAATTATATACGTTTATATAAAGTTCATATTATAATAGGCAATATATACTACAGCGTACATTTGAGATATTTAAATATAATATTTATCATTTCTCGATTAGAGTCTCATAAACTTAACAAGTGAGGAGGATTACTACGAATAACTTGTGACAATTAAATATTATCCATTACAAGCAATTGCCAACGACTCCGCCCGCTTTGAAAGATTAAAACCGTAATATAGTTTTTTGATAACCATAAAAATGGTTAAAGTGGGATAACCTTAAAAGCTAGACATATGCTGTCGCGGACTTTTATTTAGAACTTTAAGAGGGGAACGATTTTGTACTACATGATTTTTGTATAAATATTACCGTTTACTCAACACGGTAGTTATATATTATTATATAGGTATCCAGTAGTTCCTGAGATTAGCGCGTTCAAACAAACAAACTCTTCAGCTTTATATATTAGTATATATATAAATTTAAACAAAAAAAGTATAAATAATATTAAGAATTAAAATTTCAATCTTAAACAACAAGAAGTTCATTAGCAAATAACAACAGTACAACCATGAAGATGAATTTTATCTACAAAAATACTTGTGTTAAACGGCGAGCGGCAATCGCTTGAGAAGTTTTTAGATGATTCTCAGTTGTTACTATTATCTGGCGCAAGCAGTTTGAAGACCTGACCTCAGCCCATCTCCGCATTCACTCAGCCAGACTGATTGATAGGCCTGCTTATTCGATTTGGGAGCGTCATTGTCCTTATGTCTAAACTGGAAATAATAATAAAAAAAAACAAACACGCTTTATAGCACATCGAAAAAGTGAAAAATAATATTTGAAATAGGTTAAATAAAAATATTTTTCCCCGTGTGGTATCAGGCTGAGTAGAGTAGAACATCCTCATTTCTAATCGAGGTTACATAAAAGGCGACTAAGGTTAGTTTGCTGGCCGCGTGGTATTCAGCTGAGTAGAATAGGCCACTCTTTCTTACCGAAGAGTCCCAAAAGGCGACTAAGGTATGTTGACGTCAGGCAGGTGGCCGGTCGTAAAATACCTAGCCAAATTATGTGACATGTTTAAAACATGTTGTGCTGACCTTACTTAGAGTGAGATAAGGGTAGGAGAATGATGAGATGAAATAAAAATATTATATATTAGGAGTTCCATCACAAAATAATCATCAAAATATGAAATGCAGATATTTACTACAGCGGGATATTTTTAAAAATTGGCGAGACGTTTCACAACAGCGGAACTGTCCCGCCAAAATCGGGAAGTGTGGTCGGTCACATTAGTTTACGACACTATGTGGACTTTTCTTAAAGCGCTTTGTTATTTGCAATAAGTTGAATCACTTTACGCAAAAGTTAGTCATTACTATCAACAAGGCCAAGTTGCCGCCATCGGCACAGCCTAAAAGGGTATGACTGGTTATAGGAGGAACATGCCACGTGAAGAAATCATTATATAAAGCTTTGAAGATTCGACCGTTTTGACTTCAATTTGCCTTTGTCCTAAGGTATAATCTTAAATTCAAATTAAAATATGCTTTATTCAAATAAACCTGTAAGCAAGTGCTTTGAATCGTCAACTTGCTGGTTCGGAAAGCTGTTCCTACCGTGAAGAGCCAGCAACAAATTTGGCTTAAAACTTACATAATGTCGTGAGGTAGCGTTGTTTGATCCAAATTATGTTCAAGAACAGCAAGTATAGCCAGTGTTTTTAATGACGGTGAATAATCCAACACATGCAAATCACTGTTGTCTATCAATCTTTCAGGACTATCATCGGAGTCATCAAATGGCCTGACATAATTGTTTTGTGTGCAAGGGCTGTGAAAAATATTGTAACATTAAAAAATTGGATTTCATTACGATTTTTACTTCTTAAAAATATTTTATCTACTCTGATACTATAATACAAAAGATTATAAAACTGAAACCAAAATTTTTATAACAAACATTACGTACAGGCCAAAAATAAAAAATTAATAAACGTTTTATTACGATACAGGTCTTGTATGAACATCTGTATCATAATATAACTTTTAATCATACCGATACACCTATACAACCTCCAGCTCGACCAAGGTAGTTGAACCTCTACCTTAAAAAAAGGTTTTAATGAACGAGTCCGCGGCGACGCAACAGGCATGCGCAATCGATGTTTGCGCCTTGGCACTAACATTTGACATTAAAAAATCTTTTCAATATTTAAACAAAGTTTGGTTTTTATTAATATATACGTATTATAGTAGTAGAGAGTAGATACGATTGATGAGTTTATTAAACAGCCTATATTTTTTAATTTCTGCTAACTTTTTTTAAGAGGATTTAAGTCAATTTAAACTCGTTGGTGTCATGCGATTTTGGAAAATTACGTAACTTATCCCTTTTTTTAAAGGCAAGTGAAGTGTTCTTTATAATATTAATAATAATAATTAATAAAGTTTTTTTTATGCGCATTTAGAACGTATTCAACGAAAAAAATGAGTGGCACTGGCCAGCTATACTATGGCCAAATATATTTTTTTATATTTTTAATATAATGGCGCGCGTTTGTTCTAAGGTTTAATTAATTAAAAGATTTCAATATTCTGTAGTTAAATTTAGTAAAAGATATAATTTATGCTATTGGACGTAAAACTCTAAAGGAATGTTTTCATATTAGAAACCAATTCTTGTTTATCTAAAACTTCAAAGCCTGTGCTTGAATATATAATACCTTGTTCCTCCAAATAGGTAAACTTTGTCCTTATAATTAAGACATGCTTGCCGCCGCCTCTGACAAGGTCCAACACCACACACATTGAGGTACTCCCAATAATTTTCCTTTATTGAATATCTGTATAAATCATTGAAGTGTGTCTTTGTTTTGGCATTCAATCCACCAAATATGTACATGTGATCTTTATAAATCCCTAGAAAATGAAGATAAATATAAACTGCGGTCTTGAGAACAGAAATCTTTAACCATTTACAAAAAAAAATCATTATGTACTTTATGCTGAAGTCAAATATTGTTATTGTATTTTATCAATTCATATATGTTAAAAGAACATCTAGCTGATACAACCAAGAGCAACAATGGACATTAACAACAGACATTTTTCAATGAATGTTGGTTATACATATATGTGATAGGATTAATGTAATTTCAAACACGTCTGCTAAGCTCGATTGATAATAATTGATATAGTTATTAAATTCATGTAATAATGCAACAGAATAGTGTGATATTTCTACGGAAATAGTGATGGGTTGGTCACATGATGAGAGACACATTGTAAAAATGGAATAGAATTGAAGAATGGAGAGATATAGTAGAGTGGTACGCACAGGGAAATTCAAGAAAAAAGGTTTTACTTAAGATGGAAAGATGATATAAAAATGGTTGCAGGTCACATGTGGAAAAAGAAGGCTGGCAACAGAAAAATTTGGAAGCCTATGTCACAAGAACAAAGTGAAGATTAAAAGTCCTATAAAAAGTTAAATACATTATAATGTATATATATTGTAAAAGCTTAAGATAATAAAGGCTAATCTAAAATAGTAATAAAACTCATTAAATCAATGACTCATTTAATTATGGTACATAAATACATACAAACCACTCATTTAATTATGCTACATAAATTAAATGATAATTATTTTTCCTAATCTTTTATTTTTTGTACAGAAATTATTGAATATAAATCTACTGTATACTCTTTTATTTCTTTAATGTAAAAAATACTCACACGCTGAGTGACTGCGCCTAGCTTCTGGCCATGTGCCCTTAGGATTCACATTAACCCACTTTTCAGTAATTGTATCCAAATAATAAACTTGAGGGCAATATATTTCTTCATCAGAATTATAAGGGCTATTTATATCACCTCTGCCTCCATAGATGTACATCCTGTCATTATATGCTACAGCAGTGTGGAAGTCACGGTGACAAGGGGGTGTACCATTAGTATTAATGTAACTCCATTGCATGGTGTCCAAATCTAGATAGTGCACATCTTGAGAATATTGATCAAAAATATATTCGAACCCCCCAAAAATATACATTCTGTTTTTAATAACACATGCAGAATGACCATCTTTTGCATATGGAACCATGCCAGTAACTTGAGGTGTACTCCATTCTAATTTTTTTGTGTCAAAGCAAGACAGTGTGTCACAGGCTACAGCATTATTTCTTCCACCCCACATGTACACCTTGAAAAATGAAATATTTATCAGTCACAAATGTACATTATAGTCCATCTTATAATTTACTACATATTAATACTTTTGAAAAAATTTGTCATGAAAGAATATAAATATAAGTTGACCACAAGAATTTTTAAATTTTTTGTATTTTTTTGCACCTAATACCTGGAATTTTTCTCTTTTTGTATTATAAGGGCTGAAAAGTACAACATAGTTATATTCTATGAATTTTAGAATATAACTAAGGATTAACGTTTGCATCAAGTTAAGTGTTAATGTGCTATGTGTAACCTTACCACCCTGGTGTAACCTGATCTCAAAGGACAAATATTTTATTTAAAGCACTTTATTTTATTAATTCAAATAGAGGTAGTCAAAAAGATAAATTAAGTGACTCAAAACCTTGGAATGCACTTAGAATTTAAATTTCTTATTTGCATGAAGAAAAAGCTGTTTTCCTGTCAAGATAAAATAAAATTGAAGTTGATTATATAAATGCGTGGCTCATTCAGTGGATCTCTAATTCAGAAATATGTTTGTTATTTTATTTGAATATCGAATCTTGTCTTTTCGCTGCAATATATTAAAACTTACTTTATGGCCATAAGCTACCGCTGTGTGTCCATATCTTTGAAAAGGTAAGGGTTCAGATATGTCCTGCTTCCTGTAGTTAACAGGCATCCATCTAAGTGTAGTTGTATCCAACACATGAACGGGAATAGGATCCCAGTCTTTGTACTCCTCGGTTGAACAGTATCCACCAAAAGAATATATCTTGTCTCCGATACAGACAGCTGCATGATTAACTCGTCTAGGCCCACCCTCTATATGCACTGTCCATCTCATTTTGCATACGATATATATATTTCTTTAAAATTCAATTATTGACTTGACTTTATAACTTTTTATTTGCAAATTAACATAAAGAATTTTTCCTGACGACATATAAAACGAACTTAGACTTTTTTATATTACTAGTTGACAGCTGACATTGACAATTGACATTACATAGATTGTATTAAAGTAGTTAGAAATGAGTTACATACGAGACATTACAATTTTTATCATAATTTTGACTAACTTGAATGTTTTATAATCAACAATGAACTGCAAATCTCAGATACCTAGCATACTTAATAATTACCCTATTAATGGTTATAACATTTTGAAGCTTTGAACTCAGCAATAATCTCTCTATTATTGTGTTATGTGTATGCTTAGATGTAGTTTGCTATCATTGAGTTTGAAATATTCGTATGGTATCTTGATAGAAAAAATGTGGCAATACCCGAGAAAAATTTAAACTTTCACAGAAATACAAATTCTTTATATCAAAAACATATAAATTAAAACATTATTAACATATAAATTGTATCACTTCGTAGGTTAGCTGGCAGAGATCTCTGTCATAAGGATAAGTTGACATTTGTACACTTTTTTAACAATACCTTATGTTTTTTTTCCAACATTTTTTTATGGTACATAAATAAATAAATAATACTAAAAACGAAATTGTGTTCATGGAGACCGAACCAAACGAAATAAAATCAAAATAATCTTTATACAAATAAGCTCTTTCAGGTACTTAATGAAGACTGACGAAATGAATAACTGGTTCGGAATGTTGCTCTTACCGGGAAGAACCAGCAAGAAACTCGGCGGTCAATCTTGTAGCCATTTTCAATTTTACATTATTAAACCGCAGTCTTGTATGAAGAAGAAGATATGCTTATCGTATAGGTAAGCATATCTCTTGTACACTTAATTTAAACCTTTTTTGTAGAATGGTCTAGTAAGGATGGTGGAATTTTATTACCATTATAGAAACAGAGCTGTAAAATTCATTATAAGTAAAATTATTTTTGGCAATAAATAAAAACGGAATAAAATATAAAATAATCCATAACAGAACATCATAGAAAGTAAGTGAAGTTAGCTACTTTGCGCATTTTATAGGCAACGATATAAGAACGTAACCAATTTATACAGAACTGAACTGGATCTGTAATAAAAATTACCTTGTCCGTAATAAAAGTTGTGATTCTTCAGCGTAATTATATAACTTGGTAAGTCTTGTTGTGAAAAGCTTAATCTTAGACAAAAGCCATTGGATTCAAGCTGCAAAAGATCATGTGGCATGGATCTCTTGTAGAGACCTGCGCTCAGCAGAGAATGTCTTTTAGGTTGAAAAAGAAGAAAAATAATCATAAAATTCTATCTAAACTAAATATTATAAAACGAAGTCTACAATAGACTTGAAGACTATTGAACGCATTTTTATGTCGTTTTCGCCAATAGACAGAATAATTTATTAGGCATAAGGTTTTGAGTACATTGTCTGTAATATGACAATAATGCTATAAAATATTGGAAAAAGTCTAGTTGCCTGGGAGCTGTCATCATGAATGCTGTCTAATGGCCCTTTTCAGATATAACACAAGAATTTATGGTATAGTGATCTATTATTATGGTCATTCCTAAAAACAATCAAAACCTAAATTCAACTTCAATATTTTCTTTTATGAAAAATGTATTACCTGAATTACCTAATAATTTTAATTAAATTTTAAACAATGACCTAAATTTTAATTAAGTTTTAAACAATTAGGTACCTAAATTTTAATTTGTACAAAATGTATAACTTAGAAACAGAATATATTGTCTTTTATTTACTGTTACATACGTCATAAAATTCCTGAAAAACAAGTGAAGGCGAAGATAATAAATTATAACAATGTAAAAATTTGTTTTTCTTCAACATGTGAGTGTGAAGGTTATAAGCTTGTTCTTTTTTCATCAGTAAAGAGCAATAGGCGTGATCTTTCAACGCCAGGCGGTGTTAGGGCGCGAATCATTTGTTATTATTTCTATCACGCGCCGAGTTTCCAAACAAATTGTATTGTAACTGACAATATGAGCGATTATTGTTCGATTTCGTACAAATGTTCGGCTACTGTTACCCGATGTTTCGAAGATAAAATTTTTGATGTGATATTTTTATCTTTTTTATAACTATGATTGTTCATTATTTCTTACAGTACTGTTATTAACATACAATTAGTTTTATACCCTTAACTTGTCGTAAACTTTACTCAGTTATCTTTAGTATCCAAGAAAATTCAGGTTAATTTTGTAACTATGGTCGAATGCTGAGACGTAAGCCCGTAACACGAAGCACGGAACACGTAAGCCTCACTAAGGGATTGTAGGTTCAAATCCTATGAGTTTGTTTTTTATTTTTTATACAAAAGATATGTGAATTATTTTGATTGATATAGAGAATTCCTTAAGCCCTTCGTGGTGACGGAAAACTTACTCAGGACAATTCAAAGGATGTGGGTAATCCGCCAATCGGCTTTGGAGTACCGTCGTGGGTCTTAGCTTCATTACTCTTAGCTACATCCTCTTTATAAAAGATAGAAGACATTTTCCCATGAGTATAAAAGTAACTTTGTTTTTCTAAAGTAATTTAGGTGATATTAAATGCAAGCCACTTTCTTCGCTTTAACGAAACATGTGTACCAAACACATGTTTTGTATAAATATACTCGTATACAAACAATATTTATTTATTATTAACTATTATTTGTATTTAATATTTCACTACTATATCGCAAATGTGACAATGATGCGAGTCATTTTTATACCGAAATGTATTTTTCTTCATCCCCCAAGCCGCCAGCCGAGCCTGTCACATGTCCTGACGTATAGAAAGCGCATTGCCGATGACGGCCGATCTATAAATCATATTTTGGGTTCGGCAATCGTCCGTCCTCCCGTCTGCCTCGTGATTTTACTCGTTTTTTGTCTGACTTCGAAACCGAGCATCTGTGATAGGAGACAACGCGATATTTTCTACCTACTATGCCGTATTTCACCTACTACTGTATTACAATGTATAAGTACCATAGTTGTATTTATTCTTTTTTAAATACGACCTATTTGTTAATTTGTCATATTTAGCTTAAGGGATATACGCCGAGTGGTATCCGGCTGAATAGAATACTACCACACTCAATTCTGAGGTGTCGTATAAGGCGACTAAGGTAAGCCGACCCGCCGTGTGGTATCCGGCTGAGTAGAATTGACCAACCTCATTTCTTACCGAGGTGCCGTAAAAGGCGACTAAGGCAAGTTGACCCACCGTGTGGTATCCGATTTAGTAGATTAGACCACGCTCTTTCTTGCCGAGGTGTCGTAAAACACGACTGAGGGAAGTCGATGTCAGGCAGCCGGCCGGTCGTCAAAACGCAGTAAAATCATATGACAGCATGTTTATAACATGTTGTGCCGATCCCACTTAGAGTGGGATACGGGCAGGAAGATGATTATGTAAGGTTGTAATATATACAACAAAACGATAAAGCATCATAAGGACTTAAATAATACTCTTTGCTACTATCTCATTATTCCATCAATTCCAATAAATATCGTACTACCAAGTAGGGAGTTGTGTAGCTATCAAAATATTTAAATTATGAAAGCATCAAAAAAGTGGGTATTTGAATACTTTTCACGCACCATCCGTTAGCCTATCGAATAGCAACATTTATCATCGCAATCCTATAAAAAGTAAACCGGAACTAATCCCGCGCCCCGTTGCCACGCACCCCTAATCTGCATACGCCAAAGAAAATCATTTCACGCCCTCGCTACATTGAGATACTCTATTTTGTTGTGTATTATCTTCAAAATTAGCTCAAAGTAGTAGCTAAAAGTTTTTTTGAATTTGTTGAGCTATTAATTGTAGCTTTAATCTAATAAAATCTAGTACCTGGGTGACCGAGCCTTGCTCGGTAATTTATTTCAAAATAAAAAAAAGGAATTTTAGGAATAATCGTTGGAGTCGTTTCCGACCATAAAGGCAAAAAATACGCAGTCATGGGAAATGAAATTACCGGACCGCCAACTAACTATAACTGGACCTCAGTATTGACTTCTATAAGTTAGTTAAAAATATAAAATCTCGGGAGATCTTATCAATGACAGTCCTTCTGAGTGCTGGTTACTGGAGTTTCTTAAACTTTTTAGACAAAATTTATCATTGGAGAAGAGTATGATCATTTCAAAAACCTAGTCCTAAGAATCCGCACTTTCTTGGTCTTACCATGCCTAGAACTAGTACCATCTTACCACGTTTCGTAGTCTTGATGGCGTTTATAATTTTAATTGAAGAAAAAAGATAATCTAATTTTATAAGGACCGCTGAATCCTTACATTTTGCTCTCCTACTTTGCGCTGTTGGTGAATTTGACCCAAAAACTGATAATTATAATATATGTTTACCTTTTTTATTTTGTGTATAGGCCCTTAGAATTTTAGTACATTTACGCTGCGATTCCTTGCGATAAGCTACGATGTCAGTCCACATAAAAGAGCGCAATGTGTCTAGTCGACGCCTCTGTCGGCGTTATTGATACACGGAAAAGATTTCTCTTTGATAGTTGCGGTTCCTTCGATTCGACGCCTTCACTGTCTGAAATAGTGCAGTGGAGTGTAAATATCGAAGCTTTGGGACTTTTTATTTTTGAGTTAGTTGACTTATATAGCTATATTAGAACGTTTATACATGTATAACCTAAAGCTTGGAAGCAATTGAGTAACATTTAATAATACTCTATAAGCTGTAACCCATGTAGTCAACGCATTATTTATTTATTTATTTATAGATCACCAACAAAATACACACTTCACATTACTATTATACATTGAACAACTTAAAATAAGTAGTCTTTTAATTAAAGGTAATAACAACTTTCAAACTAAGTTACGACAAATTGATTTATTTAATGAATAAAATATTATTATTGATAATATTTTATTCAGCATATTTCTTATGCTGTTTAAGTTCATTGTAATAATGTATACTGAAATTAATTTAACGAAAAGTAAATCTAATATAGAAAAATATTGCACGATCTACCTAACCTTTTTTGGATGAAGTGTAAGAGCAATTGTCATATTTCAAAGAATTTGAAAATTCAAATATTTTGTGTAACCGCCATTTTAAAATAGTATATAGTAATACCAGAAATTTTTATAACGCTTTCACAGCTAATCCACTTAATCATTATTGATGCTTTTTTACATTTCAAGCTAAACCTTATAATAATTATCTTTATATTTAAATGAGTTAATCTTGTATATATATATATTTTCCGAATCTCGGAAACGGCTCCAACGATTTTCCTGAAATTCAGCATGTAGAAGGTTTTGGGGGAGAAAAATTGATCTAGCTAGGTTATATGTAAAAAAAATATTGTTTTATCCCTATTTTTGGGCATTAAAAAACACTAACATTTATATTGAATTGAATTTTCGCCATTAACTGTCAAGTCGACGTAGCTTATGACTTAGCGGGCAGCCTCAAGAAATGTGAGTGCCAAGGATCGATCACAACTAAATAATTGATTTTTTCTTTTTTTAAATTTTTTTTTTGTAAAAAATTACCGAGTGAAGCTCGGTCACCCAGATATTAATATATAATAATGGCATTACTTAATTAATAGAATAATGAATAGCACATTTAAGACTTAAGTTGTAGCGAACTTACTCTCAGGTACAGCTTGCAATAAATACTTTGTACAATATATTATATTGTACATAAGTAGATTAGTAGGTTCAGGCTGAAAGCCTGAACACGAGATGTACTGTTACCAAAACGAGCAGTGATTATCTCTTAGTTGCCATACTTGCGTAACGCTAATCATATACCTGTTTAGATCCCTCTAATACGTGTTTAGTAGTCATCAACCAGAGTATCGACTATCGATATGACGCGGTAAGCCCTATTAATCGGATAAAGCGTAAACTTCCCCACTCCGCGTCACATTTATTGATGGACTTTAGAAGTTTTCAATATTATGACTGCCTACTTTACATGTGATATGGATAGTTTTATTACGATTTCGCATTTGCCGCCTGGTGCGTGAACTGAGTTTCTAACCCCCGCCGAAAATTCATGGGGTGCTAGGTGTTTGACCTGTTTAAATACGTTTGTCACATTTTATGCCTTTGTTATGTGAATTAAATGTATTTCCCGCGGTTATGTGTTTAATATCTTTAGTAAAACTTTAACACGATATTTCGGTTAACCATAACTTATAAATCAGTCTGCATGAAATATGAGTGTCACGTATAACAGCTTAAATTAAAGAATATCGTTTTTGAATTAAAAGAGCGAACATGAGAAATAACTTAGGTCTTTGGTTATTCTATCTATACTTATTACTGAAAGTTGTCTGTCTGTATGTGGTAGATTTTCTCAAAAACTGCAGAACGGATTTTTGTAGGATTATTACAAAAAAAAATATATACAAAGACGTTATTGTTTCGGAAGGATTAGGTTAATGGTACCGTTTTATGTAAATTGTGTTAAAAAAGGCGCGCGATTGCAAAAAAAAAACGCCTGCTGGCAGCTTTACTCGCATGCGCCGCGTAAACGTGTAGAGACATACTAAAGTATTCTACTAGAGAATTGTAGATCTGCAAAAATAATACAAAAAGTCTGGGATAGTCTGGGGTAGCTATGCTCAAAATTTCCTTAAAAAATATTACGATATTTTCGAGACTGTTTTCTTTTGTTCAGTATCAATGCTTATCTAAATAAATGCTATTTAATATAGGTATGTCAAAATTGTCTCCTGCCATTATCGCACTCTAAGTGGGGTCGGCACAACATGTTATAAACATGCTGTCACATGATTTGGCTGCGTTTTAACGAACGGCCGCCTGCCTGACGTCAACTTACCTTAGTCGCCTTTTACGACACCTAGGTAAGAAATGAGGGTGGTACTATTCTATTCAGCCGGTTTATACTTTAGAAAATATTATAGATTAAAATTATATGCCACATGAATAAAATTTATGCGGGAAAAACTTTGTGACACCGATCTACACGCGGGCGAAACCGCCGGCAAAGTTAGTATTATATAAGTGTAGCCTTTTATCACGATGAAAATTTTCTATTCAATAGAAAGCATTCACTTATTATGATATCCGTAAGAACAGCGTCATATCTGTGCATAGCTTTACTTTGCTATTGAAACCGTAAGTCATTTTTATGTGGGCACTTTTCGGCGATTTATTCCTTTCTATTGTCGCAAAGGTGCTTTGGGATAAGAGCTTTAATATACGATTATAGGTGACACTCACTATTGTGCTTGACCCACTGGAAGAGTTACTGGTGTCATCAATGATAGAGCCATTTATTTAAATAAATAGGTGGTATCCGGCTGAGTAGAATAGACCAACCTCATTTCTTACCGAGGTGTCGTAAAAGGCGACTAAGTTAAGTTGACCCACCGTGTGGTATCCGGTTTAGTAGAATAGACCACCCTCTTTCTTAACGAGGTGTCGTAAAATACGACTTAGGTAAGTTGACGTCAGGCAGGAGGCCGGCCGTAAACACGCAGCCAAATCATGTGACAGCATGTTTATAACATGTTGTTCCGACCCCACTTAGAGTGGGATAAGGGAAGGAGGAGGATGATGATTTTAATAAATAGATAGATTTTGCTGTGTAGTATCCGGCTAAGAAGAATAGACCACCCCTATTTCTTACCAAGGTGTCGTAAAAGGCGAATAAGCTAAGTCGACTTGACGTGTGGTATTCGGCTGAGTAGAATAGACCACCCGGTAGGAAAAACCTACCGAGGTGTCTTTAAATACGACTAAGGCAAACTGTCTTCAGGCAAGCGGCCGTTCGTAAAATACCTAGCCAAATTATGTGATAACATGTTTACGACATGTTGTGCCGAACCCACGTAGACTGGGATAAAACGTAAATTATTTCATATTCTTAATAGGAGAGTTTTATTAGTGCCAGTTTTTTGTTTTTAATAAGTAGGTATAACGATATTTCAATCTAAATTAACTTCAAAGAGTTTTTTTTTCATTTATTACTATACACATATATTCTGTATTAGTGTGTATTTGTATTATATTATCTGTATTATATTTGTATAGAATTGTTAGTGAGAATTTATTTATAGGCATAGTTGTGTTAGCAGAGATTGCTTTCTTATGAATTCTTTTTAATTACATTTTGATCAGATAAAAATGTTAAAACCATTCTGTAAAATTATATTCTACTATTTTATAAATAATTTTATATTACAGTATTTGAAATCGGAACGCTTGCTCTATTGAATACTTAAAATCGCATATGTGGTTATAAAGTCGGGCCATTATATGCCAGTTCAAATAGCAACTTCTAAAAAATATCTTATCCAAAGAACACATAAAAAGCAGACATCGTTTTTCTTTTAAAAAACTCTCTCATTTGCCTATCAATAGTGGTTCGAGCAGATCTGACCGTAATAAATGTCATACTTTATGGCACTTAGGAAAATATGCAAGGGAACCATTTTTACATTTTTAGACGGTGACCGGGGATCGCTATGCCGAATTACGCATTTTGGCGGCCATTTCCTAGGGGCATTTTAAAATGTTTTATATTGCTGATATTGGACCTGTAATACCACATATGAACCATTTGATAGACTGATATGTTTTATGTAACGAATGGTGGGTTTTTATGGGGTTTCGGCGTTTAAGTTAAGTAATGATATTAATTATAGATACTAACAAATACGCAAATTGTTGGTGTTTATTAATAACATTTATACTTTCTTTCTTCTCTCTTTCTATTCTTCTATTCCCAAAAAGTAGTCTTTTATCTATTCCCAAAAAAACATTTTCTTGATTCAACAGAATAGCTGTAAATGCATAATAATCAAATTTACTTTCGAATTGATAATGTTGCACAACACCAGTCTATTCTTACATTTTCTTGATAAATGAAATACTATACATAGGATGAATTTTTAATGGAAATTAGTTCAAACGATCATTTCGATCTTGGAACATCATTTACTCTATGAGGAATTTTGCCTAATTAATCATGAACGATGTAACTCTTGATCGTGTTAACAAATATCATCATTCTCCTGTCCTTATTCCACTCTAAGTGGGGTCAGCATAACATGTTTTAAACATGTTGTTACTTCATTAGTCTAGTTATTTTACAACCGGCCGCCTGCCTGACATCAACTTACCTTAATCGTGTTTACGACACCTCAATAAGAAATGTGAATGGTCTAATGTACTCAGCCGGATAACACATGGCGGATTTCGTGTATAATAATGTCACAATAAAAAGCAGAAGGAATATCTTATAAAAAAAAAGCCATACCATAACTTTTCCTAGATAAATTAAATAAGTAGCGGCCTGTTACTATCCCGCTGCTGGGAATAGGCCTCTTCTATCCGTTTTTGGAGAGAAGGTTTGGAGCTAAAACCTACCACGCTGCTCCAGTATGGATTGGTAGGTTACACATATCTCCAGAATTCTCTAGAGATATGCAGGTTTCCTCACGACGTTTTCATTCACCGAAAAGCGTGTGATAAATTTCAATCATCAAAAGATAAATTATATTAAGGTAATTGTTATTTGATATAACTTAAACCGCTTTTGAGATAAATACCGCTCATCAGATTATGTTGCTATTTTCCTAATAACAAAAGATTAGATACTCGCGCGTAAAGCAAAATGTACGTTGTTCTGAATTTCACTAAAATGCATCAAAGCTTAGTGCTATTAATAACGTTAGATTAAAGAGCGCTGCCGGAACGAGGTACATCGTCGCATAATAATTACTAATTAACGCCTAAATTGTTATTTTAACTCGTAATACTAATTGATCGTGTTTTGTAACTAATTATAAACATGATAATTTCATCGGAATAGATCTAAAAAATGTTGGTAATGAAACTATTAAATAATTTATAGAAGCAAGCGTTTCTTTGCGGAACTCTATAGTGCAGAAGTTACAATAAGAATATTATAAAGGTAAAATTATTAAGAGGTTGTGGTTGTGAGTGTGTGTAGTGTTTGTGTGGAGTTTTGGTGTTGGCGGCGTTTTGTGATACGTGTGGCGGCTTTTCCTATATGAGGTGGAGATGTGACAAATAATCGATTTTTTTTTAAATAATCGATTTTGTATAATCCATTATTTTCACATCACAAATCATTTTTTAAAATCGATTATTTTAATCGTCCTCTTTTTTTTACACTTTTTTGTTTAATGCAATGCATATCTAATAATATAATTATTTTTATATATTATATAATTTTATATATTATCATATAATCACTTCATTTTTCTCCTGGCCTTATTCCTTGGCATGGCCCACTCTAAGTGGGGTCAGCACAACATATTACATGTTATAAACTTGTTGTCAAATGATTTGACCAGGTACCTAATTTACGACTGGCCGCCTGCCTTATGTCAACTTAATTTAGTAGGCTTTTGCGATACCTCGCGAAATGAGGGTGGTATATTCTACTCAACCGGATACCACAAGACGGGTCAACTTACCTTAGTCGTCTTCCACAACACCTCGGTAAGAAATGATGGTGGTCTATTCTACTCAGCCAGATACCAAGTGGCTTATTATTATATAACTAGAATTTACCCGCGACTTCGTTCGCGTGGACTGTTACAGCAATGTATCCTGTGATAAGTCGATAATAGATGGCGCTTTTCAATATCATCCTATTCCTGTAGAATTAACAGGATTTCTATAGCCCATATGTTATTCCGGTGTATAAGGAATAATTATACCATACCATATAATTAGTTATATAGATAGTGGTTCAACGGATTTGCCGTGAAAGAGTAACAAACATACATCCATACTCAAAAACTTTCGCATTTATAATATTAGTAGGAAAGGATAGGATAGTATGACTAGTTACGCCTCACTCTAAAATTTCCTTTATCTAAGCACTATCTATGTTAAATGGTTCGACAATATAAGAGAGTGGACGGGACTTAGATACTATGAAATAAAAAAGATAGCACAAGACCGGAAAAGTTTTCTCCAGCTGACCTCCGAACTTCATTCTGAAGATGGCACCAGATGATGATGATCTATGTTAAGTTTCCTTTTAATTTATTTACCGAGTTCGTTTCCAATTTTCGCTAAGCTCGTCTTTTATACATCCGTTCAATGACTTATGCACACGTCTTAACACTTTACAATGGCTTTCGCATTCAGATTACGAGCACAATATTTGCGTGCGGCGAGTGCGGGCGGCGATAAAAATATTCTATTTATTACAAACTCGTGGAGGAGGCACATTCAAAACGCGTCATGTGTCAACCGACTTCGGTGACTTCCCAAACAAAGTCAGTGTAGGGGTTGCACATAAACGTTTCTAAGCTAACGATTTTTTTAAGCAAGCTTTGATAACCGAGTGGTAAAACCATACGACTCTTTCGAGGAGGTCACGTGTTCAGACCTCGGCCAGGCACCAATGAGTTCCTATTAAATCTTATGTGTCTTATTGATAATTGCAATTTATCACACGCTTTTCAGTGGAGGAAAACATCGTGACGAAACTTCTAGAGAACTCTGAGGATTTGTGTAACTTACCAATCCGCATTAGAGCAGCGTGGTACGCCTTAGTTCCAACCCTCTCTAAAAACGGAGAGAGCAGACCTATGCCCAGCAGTTGGTTAATAACAGACCTTCACCAACTACACTAAAGATTTTTTTGTATAACGAACAGATAAGAACTACGAAGAGACGAATAGAATACCTCAACTTCAGCGAATAAAGACAATAATTGGTATTTTAAAATATTTTTTTGTTTCTGTATCAAAAACATGTATTTTTTACACGGCGTGCCTTATAGTAGATAATAGTTTACCACCGTAATTTACTATGATATCGAATGAGTTACTGCACGTATAAAAAAACACCGCCACCAACAACACACTACATAAGCACTACACAAATTCACTATCACAATCTCTACGATTCGGCCCGTAAACGAAGCATCAGGAGCCTATTTAATGTAAATAATCTATCTAATCTAATCATCTAACTATTCCTGCATGTATAAGGTTGAATGGGATTTCGCTTCCTACACTTAGTATTATAAAGATATTAACAAACGCGGATGACGCGCAAAATAATTATATCATAACTTTTGTACCCTCTATCTATTTTTTTTATCTTTTGGTTATGCAATCATTCTCCTGCCCTTATCCCACTCTAAGTGGAGTCGGTACATGTTTTAACCATGTTGGCTAGTTATTTTACCACCGGCTGCCTGCCTGCCGTCAACTTGTTTTAGTTGCCTTTTACGACACCTCGGTAAGAAATGAGGGTAGTCTATTCTACTTAACCGGATACCACTAGTTGGGTCGACTCACCTTAGTCGTCTTCTAAGACACCTCGGTAAGTAATGAGGGTGGTCTACTTAGCCGGATACCGAACGGCACAATCGTAGTTATTAAAAAAGTTATTATAAAGTCTCTGTAGAGACAGCCCTACATCAATTACGCTAGCTCACGCGCCCCTGTCAATATGTGTGAAGTCAATACTTGCGAGTGTGAATAATTTTTCATCTATTTCTTATGCCTATTATGTGTAATCTAATATCGGCAATATCACACAATACTCGGTTTTCTCCTCCCTAACTCCTCTTCGTTGTTTTCACACTAGGTGATGTATTTTACACGTTCTTGGCAAAAGTATGCTTCTTGAAAATGATATGTGTGTTAAATAACCTACTAATTACTGACTAAATTACAATATTTAATATTTTTAGCATTATATAATATATATACTAAGTAAACTATTTTCTAAACTAAACTATTTTACAAAAATACACTAAATCGTCATCATCGATTCCATCGTAATGGGGTAAAGTTCCTAAAACTGGCAGTAATTGCTGGATATAAAATCTGTGCTGAAAGCAAATATATATCATTATATGGCTCAATATATGTGCAAACAAATATATTGAGCCATTTTCTCTTTTATGAAATGAAAGATCTTTGGTATAACCTACGTATTATAAACGAAGGAAATAATATATATAATTATTTTTATGCCTGATTATATATATTATATATACATTATTGATAATACTTACGTACATATTTATAAGAAAATAAACGTAGCTATTTTTACGCTTGTATGGAATTTTTTTTGTAAGGGGAGGTTTTAGTGGTAAAGTCTGTACGTAAACTAACGGCCTGTTACTATCCCACTGTTTGCCATAGGACTCCTCTCTCCGTTGTAGGTGAGAACTGTTGGCGCTACCTATACGCTCCAATGCGGATTCGTATTTTACGCATATCCCCAAAATTGTCTGGAGATAAGCAGGTTTCCTCAAGATGTTTTCCTTCATCGAAAAGCGTGAGATTAATTGCAAATATTACTTAGACATAAGTTTTAATATAAAAACTCATGCCCATGGGTTGCATCATGGGTTTGAACGCGTGACTCCCTCGAAAGACTCGCACGACCTCACCGCTTAGCTATCACAGTTGTCGTCAGTCTTTATTTTATTTATATACATATATTTTTTTCCTAATTTAAACCTAGCTTTGTTTAAAAATCTATGGACGACTTAAGCTTTGTACCTCTACAATTTACTACGCACGCAATTATTTGCATTTCACTGTCATAAAAGAAATTCTAGATTCCAAAAAATCTTAACATGCATTAGACTACCAAGCGCGCTATTCATAGCGAAAGTATCATTCATTCTACACCGCGGTCAGCGTCGACTAAGCGCAGTCAAAAGAGCTTTGACTTCAAAGCGATAGCGACACGGAGAGAATGCAAAATAAACTAGCAACACCAAAGGAAAAGTGCAAAATAAATGCGGCAACACCGCATTACACAGCCATTGAATCAAAAGGCAGACTGAGCGTGAAGTGATGAAAACTGGAAAAAATAATAAAGGTGCCCCTTGTCGTCAGTTATACGGAACCTATTCTGGGATCTTGGGACGTTGGGCGACAAATCAGGCGACCTAGGTGCATAATAAGAATTTGTGATATAAAGAAATATAATATATATGAGATTACATGAATTACTAAGCGATCGCCAATTTTCGACCAAATTGATATTCGTAGTGCTCTCTAATTTAATCAAATAAAGAAGTGCCCTGTTACTATCTCAAGAATGTGCAAATGCTTTATTTTAATGTTCCTATACTGCTTTGCACATACCTATCTCCTAAATTTTCAACAGACTTGTAGATATTTTTCTCACGATATTTTCTTTTCACCAAGTAGAACGTGCGAAATCCTTAATTCAATAAGGCACATAACATTTTGAAGAAAGTCATTGCTGTTTAGGAGTTCGAACAGGGGTTAGAATAACAGATAAGTCTCACAAATTGATTCATTTTTAATTAAATTCTACTTATAATTATGTGATAAGTACAAGTTTTTGTATTTAATTTTTTTAAAGTTCGACATTCATCAAATATAATAAATAGTCAACTAATTATAAATTAGAACATGAGTCCTATAAATTGCTGGTCTTAGTTTAACTCTCAAATAAGGTTGCCTATAAAAGATCGCTATTAGTGAAGGCCGCCTAAGGCCTATTTGTGTATATTTATATTATTTATAAAATATTATTTTACTTTGTTTCTTATATTTTTCGTGTATTTGTTAATAACTAAGTACAATACAAAACTAGTATTTTATTTCATCATTCTCCTGTCTTTATCCCACTTTACGTAGAGTCGGCTCAACATGTTGTTTCATGATTTGCCGAGTTAACATACGACCGGCCGCTTACCTGATGTCAACTTACCTTAGTCGCCTTTTACGACACATCGGTAAAAAATGAGGAAGGTCTATTCTACTCAGCCGGATACCACACGGCAAAAGATATATTATACATGCTATGCATGCTACATACTACTACATCTACTACGTGGAACTAGAAATGCTGACGTCGTGAATATCAGGTTTTCTGGACTCATTTTAACTCCAACTCCAAAAAGATCTTATAACTTAGTTATAAGATCTTTTTGCGCAGTTTACGACTAAGGGCCCAGCGGGCTGCTGCAAGCAATCCCCGAAACAAAATAAACTAAAAGAGCTCATTACTAAAGATCCCGGATTGGTTCGAAACTAGTCGGAAAAATCCAGTATTAACAAAGTGCGGATAGCTTGTTCCAATACATCATATACCAAAACAAGACCATTTAAATTAAAAAATCGAACTCCTATATTTATTTTATGTAACCCAAATACGAATAAATTACGCAATACGCAAATATAAACATGTTATCCAAAAGTAAAAATTTGTAATTTCGAACGCAGTCCAAAAGTTTAAGACATTTAAAACGTTTCCAACAGAATAAGTGTGTCTTGCTGTTAATTCATGGGCACTTTGGTAAGCTCAGTCAATATGTCGCGACATTTGTAGGGGAGAAACGAATGACTTTAACATCAAAGCTATCCCGACTGCATCACACCTTATAGACACAGCCTACATAGATAGGTACTCATTCAAAACAACACCACGAGCTAACAAGTAGAGGTGTGTAATGAGCCATGATTATTCTCTTTGTGAATTTTGCTAAGCTACAGAAGGATTTGCGATTTTATATATTACGTGCAGTGATTAAAACCGTAATACAGGATAACCAAAAAATGGTTATAGTGGTTTAACCTTAAAAGGTAGACATATGCTGTCACGGTCTTTTATTAAGGACTTTTAGAGTACAGTAGGAACAATTTTCAATTGTTAATCATTATTTTTTTAGAAATCGATTTTTTTAAACTTGCAATTGCCAGCGGCTCAGCCAGCGTGGTGCGATTAAAACCGTACTATAGTATTTTGATAACCATAAAAACGATCAAAGTGGGTTAGCCTTGGCTAGACATATGTTGTCGCGGACTTTTATTTAGAACTTTTAGAGGGGAATAATTTAGTAATACATGATTTTTGAATAACTATTACCAGTTTACTCAGCGCACGCAAGGAAAGTTTTAAATTTTGCCGTTTTCGTAATATTTTTATTGCTGCTCCTCTCCTGTTTATCTAAGTGTGACATTATAGCCTTCCTAAATAAATGCACTATCTTACACTGAAATAATTTTTAAAATCGGTCTAGTAGTTCCTGCGATTAGCGCGTTCAAACAATAAAACAAATAAACAAATATATATAACTAGCGGCCTGCCCCTGCTTCGCACGGGTATAAAATATATATCCCATGTCAGTCAGTGTAAGAAAAATGATTAAAATTGATCCAGTTGTTTTGATTTATTCATTACTGCCCGTGGCCGTAGCGTTAAATTTGGAGAAAAACAATTTCCTTTCCCTATACCAAGAAGATTTCCTGCTATCTTTGGAATATCTAAATTCATATAGTACATTATTACTAATTTACTTTTATATTTTCCCTATGTATTTTATTTTTACAATTAATTACAGAATGTCTTTAAACAAACTCTTGAAAGAGCGACATCGCTACTAAAGTCGAAGTGTTATAGAGCGAAGCGCGGCCTCCTCACGGCATTTTAAATCTGTAATATCTTCGAAAATGTTCACTTAAATTACATGCTGTAAACGGCCATATTTATCTATATTAAATCAACTATTTATTTAAGGTACTTAATTGGATAAGGATTAATACTGTATTGTATAAGAATTGCTTCAAAAATAAGGCATTATTTTTCGTAAAAAGTAAACGACAAAAAATGCTTTAGTGGGCTATCCATAAGCGATTGACATATACCATCGAGGACTTTTCTGTAGACCTTTTCAATGTGTACAAATACTTAGTACATTATTTTGATAAATCTCGTAGGGTTTAGCCTGCGTTTGCAATGTAAGCGGAAAAAAATGTAATTATTTACAGAAACCTCAAAAATTACAGTATTTCTCTACTCCGTATTGAATGTTATGAACCGTACAAACCTTCCTCTGGAATCACTCTATCTATTAAAAAAAACCGCATCAAAATCTGTTGCGTAGTTTTAAAGTTTTATGCATACATAGGGAAATATGGACTTTGTTTTATAATATGTAGTGATATACAAACAAACTCAACAGCTTTATATGTTAGTATAGATGTATTGACAACAACGGTGGCCCGAGATTCGCACGTCTCAATCCAAATTCAAATCATTTGAATTGTCAAATTATAATTCATGTTTTGAAAAGTTACTCGTAACGAAAAGAACCTCTCTTTAAATACCTTATAATAAAAAAAACCTTTAAATTCAAAAATCTTTAAATCTATACATATAATAATCTATTTATTCTATCTTCTATTCATATAATAAAATCGTTGAGATGTCAAATCTGTGTGCGTTTGTTCCCGCTAATTTCAGAAACCGCTGATCTGATTTGGATGCTGTTTTAACTTATATATATTAGAAAACCTCACTTAACATATAGGATATTTTTTATTTCCATCAGTTAGCGAATAAAAAAGATATATAAATTTAGAGTTTCTAATGTCTATGATATTGGTACATGCATTTTTTTCGCTTTTTGCCATTCCTATTAGAGTTCGTCTAAACAAGTTATAATATCGTATGTAAAGTAACGGCCTCTTACTATCCCACTGCTGGGCATAGGCCTCGTAGTAAGTAAATAAATAAAATAGCACTGTGTAAATAATTGTGGAATAGATTTGTATTAACTACGCCGCTATTTGTGATAATACTCTTTCTATTATATCAACGCAATTGAAAACGAATTGGAAAATATAACAAAAAGGTACTACTGCCTGTTAAGAAGTGAGAATTCATTAAGAGCTAAAACCTTATGCCAGTATGACAGATAATTCATATATGTCGTGAGGTATCTGGCTGAGTAGAATAGACCACCCTCATTTATTACCGAGGTGTCGTAAAAGGTGACTAAGATAAGTCGACCCACCGTGTGGTATCCGGCTGAGTAGAATAGACCACCCCTATTTCTTACCGATGTGGCGTAAAAGGTGACTAAGATAAGTCGACCCCCGTGTGGTATCCGGCTGAATAGAATAGACCACCCTCTTTCTTACCGAGGTGTCGTAATACGACTAAGGTAAGTTGACGTCAGGCAGGCGGCCGGTCGTAAAATACATAGCCAAATCATGTGACAACATGTTTATAGTATGTTGAGCCGACCCCACTTAGAGTGGGATAAGGGCAGGATGATGATGATGATGACAGATAATACATATAAGAATATACCTATACTAAATTCTAATGGACTTTATATAAAATATGGACGTGATGGGATAATTATGGGAACTTACATTGCAGCCGAAAACTGGAAAGGCAATAATTCGATTAGGTATGCGCTGTGGTTATTTCTAAGTGCTGCGTGCATTAATGGTTTTTTTTTTATTTATATTGAGTTATAAAGTATAATATAAAAAATATGTGGTGTAGAATTTATTTTTTTAAAAGATATATTGCAATTATTATTGACTTTATTATTATGTCCTACAAACATTTATTATTCTCATTAAGAATTATTATTTATTTAATGTAAATTATAATGAAGGGTCATCAAATAAATTCAATTACATTTAATTCGTTATTTTATAGCTACACAATATGAAGTGCGTAATACATAGTTGAATAGCTGGAGAGTGATAGAAGAACAAATGTATAACACACTTTGCCATTAAACACTTTAGTACTAACACACTAAACACTTTGCCATTTTTCTTATTTGTATCGGCTAGCTGAACCGGCAAACTTTTTACTGTCTTTGTATTAAATAATGCGGTCTGGTGGGTTCAAAAAAATTTGCCATAATATATCAAACTATATTGAAACAGGTATGACTTACCTAATACTATACAAAATTAAAATTTAATAGAATGTCAATAAACAATGGAATGCGGCGATTAATATTCCATAGTCTAAACTATCTTCCTTGCTTAATATTTAATTTTCGAACGCATTGTGATTGACAAGTGCGAACAGCAAAGATTACAGTGTACATAATGGCGAACAGTTTGTAAAAGAAAATAAAATTGTTGCTTCTACTATACACATTAATTATAATTTTTTCATATATTTTGGCCTTTTAAACCTGGATTTCACCAAGCAATTTAAAATCAAAATTTGCCAATTCGATTCAGCCGATATAGAGCTTTGGTAGGACTAACAAATGTGTAGGTATATAAAAGTTTTGAAATGAAACAGCTGATGTTTTATAGGTAGCAAAGAGTATTGGAAATAAATGGTCTTTAGCGAGCAATAAATCGGGCTCAGCATTGGAGCACAGACTGTGTACTCGTTAAACTTTATTTTTGCATTAAATCCGTAACAACGACGCGTCGCGACACCCACTGACGTAATCTGGGCAAATGAAATTTCATGTACCTATATTGTACCTGTAAAATTAACAAAGGTGCATTGCTTAGTTAACTATTTCTCACACAGCTTGCACCACCTTGATCAGGTTCTCGCAATCGACTAATTGTAATAAACTTTTCATAGAATAGAATACTTTTTATTGTAAACCACAAAATTTACAATAGTACTGAATAACAAAATCACAATATAAACTGCGGGATACAGTGAGGCGGCCTTATCGCTAGCAAGCGATCTCTTTCAGGCAACCTTTGGGCTAGAGAACTTCACAACTCAAGGAAAGAAGGTAGGGTGGTGCAAGACTTATAAATATTACACATTTACAAACGTACAAATATTACATATTTAAAATAAATATACACAAATATAAAAGTCTACATACTAGTTTACTGAAATGTAATTATAATTACCTAATATACAGTGAGGACATCAAATAAGCTCGTCGAGCATTATTTTTAATATATAATTTTATCATATATTTATACTTCTACCTATACTAAAGGTTTACAAACGTGTATAATTAAAAAAAAATTATGGTCGGGAATCTACTCCTTTAAGTCGAATTATTTTCATCTCTTTTTGGTTTTTATCATCTAAAATGATTTTGAGTATGAAGAACATTGCAGTATTAATAAATAAATTTAGGCACTTTAGTACTACTTATTTTATTAATTCTTTAAGAAACATCTTAATCGTTATAAGTGATTGTGTAACTAAACAAAATATATAATAACTAAGTTTAATGTCGTCGTTACGCCTTATAAAATTGTTATAGCAAAGTTAAAGATATACGGGAAGTCTCACTATATTTTGAGTAGTTATCTAAGTGTTATTATACTAAAATTTGATGTTACGATGACGTTTTTGCTCTTTCAAACCAAAATATGTTTGTCTGTGTTTGACAAATATGGAGAGGAACATTAATGTACAATTAAATAAGTCAAAGAGAAATAAAATGAGAATAAGGTTTTTTTTTCAATAAACCTCTACATTTACGTTTTGATTAACTGGAACGTCTTTTCAAGCTGTCATAATTATGTTGATATGATGAGTAGGTATTATTAGTTTTATGTTATTATAAATAATGTAACTGTACAGACGTATTTTGTGTTTTTAAATAAAAATAAAACCTAAATAATTCAGCGCGTATTTTTTTTTTATTTTGTCTATGTTTTTGTTTTTGTCTATCTATAGGCTATGTCGTTATATTTAATAATAACTGGGAAATATTAGACAAAACATTACCAATACTAATATTCAATATTGTTAATATTTCTGTCATATATTTTTATCGCGTATCATTTTTATTTGTTCAATATCTTTTTTTAAATTTAATAAAAATAAATATAAAGTGTGCAAAGTTGGGTGATAATTGGCATTATCGTTTTATGGATTCATAATCCATTTCTAATATAACTAACTATTCCTATTTTATATATTTTCACAAATATATTATGACACATTAATTATTCAGAAAATATGATTTAAAAAGTGTATTAAAAACGAGTAAGTAGTCTTTCTTTTAAAACGAGTGTTTTATGCAATATACAAGTAATTGATTTTTACACTTATTATAATAAGTAGAATAGATTTGACCCTAAAAATTGTTACAATAAAAAATGTTCTTAATTTGATTCTCTGAAATAAAGTTATAAATCTTGATTTCGCGATTAGTCATTATCTATTTATTTTATAAATATAGAGATTATTATCTTCTGTAGATTAATGTACGTATAATTTGTTTGTTTGTTGATAATGATAACTCGAGATTATCTGACAAGTAGGTAAAATATTCCGCGCTTTAAATGCGACACAGATTATGTTTAAAGCGAAGTGCTTTTACGATTTGTTGAAAGAGTTTTTATATAATGTAACTAGGGAGAACATTGAACCTACTTGAATATTAGAAATTGGCCTTAAAATAATTGTTTGGTACTTTACAAGAAAACTATTACATTAATACTACCTACTAGTAATGTTAACAAAATTGATTGTTCGAACCAGGATGTGTTAACACGATTGTGTTAACACATCCTGGTTCGATCTTGCATAAGCATTTTTTTCGAAAATCATTATTATCATTATCATTATTTTCTGTAGCCGTGTGAGTAGAATAGACCAACCTTATTTCTTACCGAGGTGTCGTAAAAGGCGACTAAGGTAAGTCGACCCGCCGTGTGGTACTCGGCTGAGTAGAATAGACCTATAGTGGTCTATTATACTCAGCCGGATGCCATATGGAGTAGCGGATATATGAGTTTATGATGCGAAAACGCTTCTTAAAGATCAGGCAATTAAAAAACTTGAATGGCATTGAAACCGTTATTTATGTGATTACACCATCACCTTCCTGCCCTTATCCCACTCTAAGTGGGGTCGGCACAACATGTTACAAACATGCTGTCACACGATTTGTACGTCGTCGTATTTTACGACACCTTGGTAAGAAGGAGGGTAGGGTCTATTCTACTAAACCGGAGATACCATACGGTCTGTCCACTTACCATAGTCGCCCTTTACGATACCTTGGTAAGAAATGAGGATGGTCTATTCTACTCAGCCGGATACCACACGGCGGGTCGACTTACGTTAGTCGCCTTTTACGACACCGCGGTAAGAAATAAGGTACTATTCTACTTAGCTGGATACCACACGGCTAAACAACCTTTTAGTGAAAACCGTACAAAAATCGGTTCATCTACTGAACCGATTTTTGTACTTTTTGTGATCGATCACATACAGACAGACTTTTGTGGACTTTGTTATATATTGAATGTTATAGAAAATATACCTATTAGTAATTTAAAATTTAAAGAAATTATATAAAACACATTGGCCTTAATAAACCAACGCCTAAATCATATTAAGGTTTAAAGTAGGCACTAGCAGAGATTTGGAGCCATTATGAATTAGTGTTTCAGTAAATAAAGATAAGAATGTCCTTTGTTTTTTAGTTTCTTCAACATTATGTTGTGACACGCCATTATCGCGAAGATTTATCATTGGCGATAATTTTGTGCGCGACAATCTTATGTCTTGTGTTTTATGATTATAATATTGTGATTGCCTTTTTAATCACTGTATTTTGATGTTATAAAGATGCGAATTCTTAATGATTGACATGCCTTTATCCCACTCTAAGTGGGGTCGGCACAAAATGTCATAAACATGAAATCACATGATTTGGCAACGTATTGGTATTTTATAACCGGGCGCCTTCCTGACGTTAACTTACCTTGGTCACTTTTTACACCTCGGTAAAAATGAGGGTGGTCTAAAATACCCAGCCGGATACCACAAGGCGGGTTGACTTACGTTAGCCGCTTTTTACGACACCTCGGTAAGAAATGAGGTTGGTATATTCTACTCACCCGGATACCACACGGCAGGTCGACTTATCTTAGCCGCTTTTTACGACACCTTGGTAAGAAATGAGGGTGGTCGTACCCCAAGCCAAAATATATAACCTTCTAATATTATAAATGCGAAAGTTTGTGAGTATGGATGTATGTTTGTTACTCTTTCACGGCGAATCCGCTGAACCAATATCGATGATATTTACTTTTATTTTTACTTTACATTTTTTTTATTTACTTATTTATTTATTTATTATTTGGCACAATTATAACTTATATACAGGAATAACTTATATGCTATAGAAATCCTGTTAATTCTACAAGAATAGGCAAATATTCAAAAGTGCCATCTTTTATCAACCTCTCACGCGACAACAGTCCACGCAAACGAAGTTGTGGGTAAGAGCTAGTAATATATACATTCTCTTACCCTTATCCCACTCTAAGTGGGATAAGGGTAACACAATATGTCTTCCTCTTCCATTCTCCTCTATCATTCGTCAACTCTGGTACCACTCCTTTAGCATGCATATCATTTTTCACACAATCCATCCATCTTTTTTTCGGCCTCCCCCTAGCTATACATTCATCCACATTTATATTTAAAACTCTTTTGGTCACATGATTTTCATCCCTCCTCATTACATGACCATACCAACTGAGTCTCGCACTTCACATCTTTTCTGTAATGGACGCAACTTTCAGACTTCCCCTAATATACCTATAGCTAGTATAAATATAGAAAAGGGCCTCCTGGGTCTTAAGTCTAAAGGAGAAAAATGACCATAGTCCTACAGTTAGCTAGTAATAAACCGTTTCTTTACAAACAATTCATTCATTACTTTAAAATTGACGCAAGAGTCCGCCACTACTAAGTACAAATACATACACGTCACATCTGCTTGTATCGTTTACTTTCCTCATCTCAATACAAAGGGGTCGAAAGTGTCGTCTGTGACACAATAGCGATCTCTATAGCCTTCGACAACTTGGAAATAAAGCTTGAGAGCTTGGCCGCAAACCAATATGCGCTTTAGTGCTTTAAGTAGATTTAGCAAAGTTTATTTACATTATTCTTTGTTATTGAGTGAGTTTGAGTAATTTACTCAATCTCAAGGATGCTATTAAGAATGGCAATTGCTTATATGTATTTGTGTAGTACTCACTTCAAATTAAAACTTTTTATAAACACAAGCTGTGATAGCCAAGCGGTAAGTGCGACTCTTTCGAGGAGGTCACGGGTTCAAACAAAATCAATAATTTTCTGTTATAACTTATGTGTCTTATTGATAATTGCAGTTTATCGCACGCTTTTCGGTGAAGGAAACCTGTATATCTGTAGAGAATTCTGGGGATATGTGTAACCTACCAATCCGCATTGGAGCAGCGTGGTAGGTCTTAGTTCCAAACCTTTTCCAAAAACGGAGAGAAGAGGCCTGCTCCCAGCATTGGGATAGTAACAGGCCGCTACTTACTTACTTACTATAAACTCAAGGAGTTGTCAACTGTTACTCTGTTGTCTACTAGCTTACTTAACTTAACTTAAAGGTTAGAGCGTAAACATTTCTCATAAACATCCTTCTGCCATTATTCCACTTTAAGTAAGGTCGTATTGCTCAGCTCCGCGTGTCGCCAGTTCGATTCCCGCCGAGGGCCACGAATAAAAAATAACAATTTCCGAGTTCTCCGGAATAAAATTATATGGTATTCAAAAATTATATACGTATAAATTAACTACTTGTTAAATCGATCTAGCTTTTTTAAATTGTTTTATCCCTATTTTGGGAATTAAAAAATACTAAAATTTACTTTTAAATTATTGTATATATAAAACATTATTTCTGGCATTAAATGTCAAGTCAGCGTAGTTTATTCGGGGAATGGGTGGTCGCGAAAAATGTAAATACCTAGGATCAAACACACTATTATTTTTTTTAAGTTTTTTTTTTTTATTTTGCAAAAAATTACCGAGCAAGGCTCGCTCAACCAGGTACTTTATATTCAAACATTTGTTTTTTTAATTTAAACTATCGTGAGTGGTATTCATAATTAATGTATAGAAACCGGCTATACTCACGTGTTATTTTATCGGATGAACCCGACTAGTTTTACATTTACAAATATTTAAGTCAATAAAAGTTGGGGGTTAACTTTGTCTTGTATATAATAACATTCAGATGTATAAAATGGATGCTAAGTGTGCTATGTCTAATATAGTATAAGGCTTAGCAGCAAGTTGAGGGAAGTTAACAACCTGCGGCGGCCGTGACCCCGATATAAAATAATGACCTACTGATTTACAAGACGGGCGAAACACACGATGTTATATAATTTTAACACCTTAATATAATCTACTACCTATTGCTACCTGTGAATTCGTTTCCGCTAACATAAGCGTTTAAGTACCCTCAATAAATGATTTAAAAAGTAAAAAGTAAAGTAGCGGCCTATTACTCCCACACCACTGGGAATTGTCTCCGTTTTTGGAGAGAAGGGTTGGAGCTAAGACCTACCATGGTGCTCCTATTAATTGTTTCATTCCAAGGACGCAATTCGTAAAGTTACATAGGTGTACCTATAAACAGCTTGTACCAATCTGTATTCCTAACTTTGGTAGTTCGGGAGAACTACCCCCTACTAGAGCCTACGGCGTGCTTAATATACACCATGACGATCTAGGTATAAAGTAATGGCAGTGTAAGCATCTTTTTCAAAATATAACCGGCTGTTTTTTAAAGGGTATAAAACATGTCGTTTATTGTGATAGTATTGTGATAGTTAAATAAAATTCTAAAGAAATAATTTTAACAAAATTATTTTACTACAGGGTCTTTATAACGACAAAGTTGACTGTATTACTACAAAACATGATCTATGTGTATCGTGAAATGTCTGAGCTTCCTAGTAATTACAGTGTCCAGCCTTAAGTAGCTCAATATGAAAGATAAAAGCTAAAAATATTGCATAGCGACATAAGAGCAACGGGAGACCACAACGCTTCCGCGCTCGTATTGATTGCTGGTGACATTCTTATCAATACCCCCGGCACGAGCGGCGCCGGCAGCCGGCCGCTCGAGCCGGGCCGGTCGCCGGGCGCCGGGCGCCGCGACAGGCGCGATCCGCGGCCGCACCGCTCGCCACCCAAAAGAAACAGAAACGTTTCTTCGCGCGTTCGCAACGCAACGGAAAAAAGGGCGGAGACACCGCGACAGCGTCGGCGCCCAATGGCGGCGGGCTCCGCGCGACGGCCGACCAATCGCCGCCAGACGCCGGGGCGGGCGCGCGCACGCGGCCGCGCCCTCGTTTCGCTCGGGCTTTTTATTTATTGTTGCGCGAAACGCCGCGCGCGACGGGTGTGTGATGCGCGCGTGAACGTACCCGACGAAGATGGAGTCCGCCGTGGACTCAGCGTCGACCGCGAGCGAGGTCAGCGGATCGTCCGGGGGCTCGCCGAGGGTGAAAGCGCTGTCGCCGGCCCGCGCCCTCAGCCCGCCGCAGCTGCTGGCGCCGCGGCTGCCGCTGCCGCCGCCGGGCCTCGGCCTGCTGGGCTCGCTGCAGATGATGCACCACTCGCCGCTAGAGCTGATGGCCGCGGCGCACCACCACGGCCCGCCGCGCTACGGCAGCCCGCCGCCCATCTCGACCTCCGACCCCTCGGCCAACGAGTGCAAGCTGGTCGACTACCGTGGCCAGAAAGTAGCCGCGTTCATCATCCAGGGCGACACGATGCTATGTCTGCCGCAAGCGTTCGAACTGTTCCTGAAGCACCTGGTGGGCGGGCTGCACACGGTGTACACGAAGCTGAAACGCTTGGACATAGTGCCGCTGGTGTGCAACGTGGAGCAGGTGCGCATCCTGCGCGGGCTGGGCGCCATCCAGCCGGGCGTCAACCGCTGCAAGTTGCTCTCCTGTAAAGATTTCGACGTGCTCTACCGCGACTGCACAACGGCAAGGTACGTTTCATTTATGAAACTGGCGTTTTCCAAGTTGTAGTTCGTGTTGTTATATCGTAGGTGTGCCTTACTGAGTAGTTGGATCGAGTAACGTCTTTGGTTTATTTTTCTGTAGTATTTTTTAACAGATTGTGATTTTTTTTTGCTCTTTACCTTTTAGTGTTACTTAGCCTTAATTTTTTTCATGTTTATTTCTATCGTAAGATAGTCAGTGAAACATATACCTAGCTAATAATATAGAGATATCGCTTTCAAACTTTCGTTGACATTTGATGTAAAATTCACATAGGTTCTATTAAGTATTAAATAGGTGACTTAATTTAAAAAAATATAAGAGTAACAAAGTTTTAGAGTATAAGTACCTATTACAAAATAACAAAGTAAGACAGAAAACTGCCTTGTCCGTAAACCATTTCGACGGAGGGTCGCGCGTCGCATTAATTTTTCATATTTTAATACGCGCCAAATATTTCCACTGGGTTAAATATTAAATCCAGCTTCGGCGACGGAAGGGTTAATTCTCTGTTAATTAGCGGCCGAGGTTTAAATTTTTAAATAGTAATTTTTACAAACGGTGAAGTTTGATTAAAAAAATAATTTGTGTTGTGCGCTTTACCCGGTAGGCCTATATCGGCTTTCCCGAATGCGATTTTAAAAATGTAATGTTTTCACCAACAGTGCGTTTGGGAGGTGTAAATTTTAATTTTTTCGCCAATGAAGCTTTGTGTTTGTAATATTTAATGTTTGTTTATTGGTCGGAAACGTTTGGGACGGAGCGCGGGCCGGGCTTAACCTGTGACTCATATGTTTAATTTTAATGAAATCACGTTTACTTCTTTGACTTATGATGCCATATGTGTAGCGCGACAGCTTATTAGGTCTTAATCATTTTAAATTAAGAGTTAAGTACGTTTACGTCAAGTTTTAATAACGTAAATCATTTTTATTTTACTTGTTTGTAAATTAGTCGTCAGATGAATAAAATAATATTAAGATTTTTTTAAGTTAACATAAAATTTATTTAGAAATATCAATGAATTGTAAATTGCGAGCATTAAGTACAATTAGAAGGAATTCTTCTTAATTCATATAGCTTAATTTATATTGGACTATTTATGCGCATAAAAATCATTTTTATTTTATATTAAGGAGAAAAATAACTTTTTCATAACGTAAATAAAACTAAAACGAAGAGTGATGTTAAATTAAATTAAATTTCTAATTTTTCGGTAATGAAACAAAATGTTTTCTTAATAATTATTTTTTGTAAAATGTTTAATTATTTGGTATGTTACAAAGTTTCACTTTCGAATTATGTCTAGACAATTTTTTTTTATGGGATGTTTTTAAAATTTGATAAGGTTTCCGCGTGGACGAGCCCATCTCTATCGTGTTTTTATAATTTGGAACCTAATTAGTGCCGGCGGATATTGACGCTTGTTAGTGATTATTATATTTTAGGATGACTTTGTGGCGTAAAAGTTAGGATGTATTATTAAAAGTTTTCGTTTTCGTTTTTTGATCCGCAGTTTTTTCAACAATATAAAAAAAAGAATATACATTTTTCCGAATCACATATTTAAAGACGCTTGGGAAAACTTTTGAAAAAAGATGTTGGTGCTCGGAAAAGTTTTTGAAATGCTTGTAACCTTCAACCATTAATATTTAATTTAGCCATTGATATTTAATTTAGCGAACTATTACGAAAACTTGGATTTGGTATATTATGCACCTGTTAACCTTTATGCAGTGTAGTATCCTGCTGAGTAGAATAGAACATAATTTTTTTAATGAGGTTTCGTAAAATACGACTATGTGAGTTGACGTCAGCCAGCTAGCTGGTCGTTAAGTACGTATCCAAATCATGTGACAACATGTTTATAACATGTGGTGCTGACCCCACTTAGAGTGGGATAAGGGCGGTAGGATGATCTTTATGTTAATATTTCTTAGAAAAGTTTTATAGAAACCTATGTTTTTTATAAATGTTCGCTATGTTTTCCGCATCAATGGCCGCTTCGCATCCATCCATCCGTGTCTTCTCTAATTAGATAATTAATGCCGTAGATTTGTAAGTTTCTTCATCATTACATTATCAAGTTTAGTTTACTTAATATGCTTCATTCTTCAATATAATGTTAAATGTTCATAGACCGTGTGGTATCCGACTGAATAGAATAGTACCACCCTCATTTCTTACCGAGGTGTTGTAAAAGGCAACTAAGGTAAGTTGACCCACCGTGTGGTATCCGGTTCAGTAGAATAGACCACCTTCTTTCTTACCGAGATGTCGTAAAATACGACAGAGTTAAGTTGACGTCAGGCGTCAAAACGAAAATACTATCCCGATTTATTAGTTTATAAATTTTCTTTTTGCTCTCTTGTCATCAAAACACACATCAGACCCTATGCGTCTAAGAACGAGATATATAATGCTAAATGTAGAGTAACTAGATTATCCGTTTTCATGTGTGTGGTGGTGTTATCCAATACGATATTTAAAAGATATCCTACGTCATCATACATGATTTAAATTCATTACAATGAATCGGTAACATAACTCAACAAAAGTATCAGCTTAGTTATTAAAAGATAAAAATAAATGTCTGCAGTCGGTGCGGTAGAATCAAACTAATCGGTATTGACATGTTTCCGCCATTACGATTTCACTGGTTCAATCCAAGAGCCCGCTCACAAATAACAAGTTTTTTTGTATTACCTACCTCCGTGTGGACGAAGCTTAACATTTTTTTTATTTTTGCAACTCTGCATTGACCGCAGTCTAATAATTTATATTTTATGCTATCTGTGTTGGCTATAAATGTTTAGGTACACATACCTAAGTAAGTTACACATACCTAAATATTTAGGTAAAAAATCAAAGGATATAAGAAAGTCGATATTTTATAGTATCTGTGTTGACTATAAATATTTAGTTAGATAAAAAAATATCAAGGGATATAAGAAATTCAAACATAATATGAATATTGTAGGGCTTTTTATTTTAAGCTGCGGAATAGAACTACGTGTAGGGTTTATAACTAAAGTTTAATTTTTATTATTAACTTAAACTTATTTGATAATTAATTATTACATCTTTTACAACTTTAAGTAACATTAAGTTACACAGAAATAGCAAATATATTTATTATTGCCATCGTGTAAATTTAATTAGTCCAATTAAAGAATAACTAGTTAAGGATATGAATATCATATGCGAAATAAAAACGTATTTTTAAATACAAAGTTCAAGTTGACAGTTGTTATTTGTGTCTGTTCGGATTTTTACCTTAAAGATAAATGTTTCTAATGATTAGCCGTGATAGTTAAATGTCGAAGGTTTGTAGGTACAAACCCTAGGAAAACGACTAAGAGTTTCCAATAGAAACTTACGCGCTTAACAGATTACATACTAAATTAAATAAAAGAACAATGTTACCATATAAAAATAACAATATATCATATTAATTAAAATTACATATCAATATTTATCCGGGTTTATAAGCTAGGAAACACGATATTTTAAGGCATCGCCCGCATTACAAAACGTATATAATAATAGGTGGACGTTCCTTTTCACGCTTCAATAATTGCTCGACGGCAGATAAATGAGGATCAGGTTACTTTGGATCGTGGAATGGAACCCCACGGGTGTGAGTTGTGATTGCGACTTACAACTCTTTTAAGTACCAGTAATGCTTTTGAAGTTCTAATTGAATTACAAAGGCCGTATGGATTTGCCGTCAAGAGGCATATTTAGATAAAAGGAACGATTTCTGTTTGAAACGGTGACAGATGTTAGCGGTTTTTTTTAATATTGCTATTATATATCAATATAGGTACTTCTATAGTTGGTATAGTTAGTTAGCTAAAAGACTAAGTTGACGTAAGGCTTATCTTCAAATACAAAGACAAATCATGTGACAACATGTTTATAACATGTTGTGCCGACCCCACTTAGAGTGGGATAAGGGGATCAAGGATGATGACTTCTGTAGTTGCAGTAATGGCCAAAAAGTAAAATGACGAGACGTACTAAGGGAGTCCGCGGTTCAAACTCGATTTAAAGGGTCTTCTATACAAATTTTTGTTTATTTAAATTTAAAATTCATTCTGTGATTTAAAATTGAAAGAAGTCTGCATATTTGTAAAGAATTCCAGGGATATATGAAGTTTAAAAATACGCATTAGATCAGCATCAGACCAGTTCTGGTGGGTTTATATTCTCATTTCTATCTCTCCAAAAATATGACGGCGCGTTTGCCTAGCTGTGGGCCTTCCATAGGCCACAACTTTTCTTTTTTCCTTTTCTGTATAGTACCTGGATGTCTGAGCCTTACCCGGTAATTTTTTAAAAAGATATAAAAAAAAATTAAAATTGAAAAAAAAAATAGTTGAGGAGTTGGGGCTCGAATCTAGACATTTTCACCTGTCTAGACTGCCCGTTCCCCAGATGAGCTGTCATGACTTGACATTTGATAGCGAAAATTCGTTTGAATTCAACATACATTTTAGCATTTTCCACAAAACAGGGATAAAATGAGATTTTTTTTTAAATAAAAATCGATCAATTTTTCTCCCCTAAAACCCCTACATACGGAATTTTAGGAAAATCGTTGGAGCCGTTTCCGAGATTCCGAAAATATGTATATACAAGATTAATTCATTTAAATATTAAAGATATAGTATCATATATTATTTTTGTTTCTTTTTTGAGATTTAAATGGCCGGACGAGGCCTACTTTTGTGTTTATACACCTTTTACCTCTGACTATTGTGATTTTTTTAAACTGTTATTTCCAGCCTGTACCATACCATTATGTCATCACACAGTTTTTATATTCTGTATTATTAAACTAGTAGATGATTATTTGTTTACAACTTCATATGTATTTTATCACTGTTAATGACTGCAGGAAACTCATAAATTACCTTATACTTTCAATTATAATAAAATTACACATTTATGGACATGTGATTGTGTTATTTCTATATTCATTAATACATTAATTCATATGTGGCATATTAAAATTGAAATTTACTTAGAATTTAAATAACTTTATGATACTGAAATGTGTAGTCCTTGGTGTCGGCTGTTTTAATAACGACAGGTATATATAAAGATATTGGCGATAATGACATTTTAGACAATTATTTAAAATTTTGATGGCCTAATTTTGGATTGAAAGCCTTCATATGTTTATCACCTTCTTATTATAATAAAATAATATAAGAATAATACAATATGCACAATCAATCATATCGTTATTAAGTTTGTTATTGTTTGATTTAACTTCTTTTCCCAAATATATTTTAAGATTTGAATAAAAATATAATAGGACATTATTAAGACACTACGTCTTAATACTATCCCACAGCTGGGCACTGGTTTGGAACTTGGATCCACCAAGCTACTCCAATTCGTAGGTAACAATTATCTTAATACATCCGAGATTATTTCGTCACTTAACATAACTGAAAAGTGTTTGATTATATCAAGGCATATAAGCTTTATGTAGAACTAGTTTTTACCCGCAACTTCGTTCGACTGGACTTTCTTTTCTGGACTGGGTTTTCGCGTGATAGGTTGATAATATCTGGCGTTATTCAATATCATATTATTCCTATAGAATTGACAACATTTATATAGCCTATATGTTATTCTGTACACTACGCCGTGTGGTATCCGGCTGAATAGAATAGTACCACCCTCATTTCTTACCGAGGTGTCGTAAAAGGCGACTAAGGTAAGTCGACCCGCCGTGTGGTATCCGGCTGAGTAGAATAGACCAACCTCATTTCTTACCGAGGTGTCGTAAAAGGCGACTAAGGTAAGTTGACCCACCGTGTGGTATCCGGTTGAGTAGAATAGACCACCCTCTTTCTTATCGAGGAGTCTTAAAATACGACTAGGGTAAGTTGACGTCAGGCAGGCGGCCGGTCGTAAAATACGTAGCCAAATCATATGACAACATGTTTGTAACATGTTGTGCCGACCCCACTTAGAGTGGGATAAGGGCAGGAGGAGGAGGATGTTATTCTGTACACTAGCCTTTGTTGTATAATCCAGCACATTTTTAAAACCTTGTCTGTAATAAAACTCAGCATGTAATGCTTTCAATCAACGACTATATTTATTGCACAGATATATATACAACTTTACATAACATTTCTTATACAGTCTGTAGTTGGCGCTAGTATATATATATATATAATATTAATATTATTTTTATTACAAAACAAACAAATATAAATAACAAACTGTTATACCGAGAGTTTGTATTGCTATATGTTTCAAGATTGTTGTCAAGATTTCAAGAATTGTTTCAAATCAAAACATTCACCGACTAAACATACAGTTAATAGTAATAATTGACTAGTATCTATCTCAATCAATACAGTGAATACGTTGGTTCCGTCCATTGTCTCTGCTTCACAAAGCGAGGTTCAATTATGGAGGTCATCAACACGACTTTTTATGGAATTTCAGGTTTACGACGCATTTTGATGGTCCGCCTTCAAACAGAGTGATATTTTGTAAATAAACAAAGCACTGAAATAACTACCTCATTACCTTTGTAGAGCCGGTAGTTGCGACGGAACTTGGTGCGTATTCTGTAGTTTTAAACTTTGAAATTTGACGGAAGGATCGAGGATGTACCAAAAGGATTTTGAACGGCGGCGCTTTTGAAATACGTTCTCACGGTGCGTCGGCATACTTCAGAGATAATATCAAGATTGCTAGTCGAAAAATATTATTAAATTTATAATTATTCATTTACATAAAATATACTAGTTATACCTATCCTAAATTACACGCTATTACTACAAAAATCATGCCTACGTGAAAAGGCTTTAATAATTCTGACAGCATTTCCGTGTTTAATCGCCAAGCTGATTTTTTATGCGAAGAAGGAGCATCGTTCTTATTACCTAAAGAGGCAATAAACCCTGTCGTATAATTTCAAATTGATCTAGACCTACCTATATATCTCTTCTTCTCTGGTTATTGGCACTCTTGCTTTGAGATGGGCTTGGGCTGTGCCAGTAACTTTGCTCCTTTTCCGAAACTTCTCATTTCTGATTTGATTATGAAAAGACGATTTATGGGTACCTCTGTTCTTTTGCTGTGTGTCTTTGTGCTTTCTAAAAACTCCCATAGTTTGCGACCAAGTGTTAAACGATTATCTCAAATCATGCTTTTGGTCAGTACGGCTTAAGTATTTGGTTTGGTTGCAGGATATACAAGAACGAATTTACCATTCACAAATCTAATTTTTACAGCTTATTAATTGTCAAACTCCTTCCATAGGAAATTCTTACTATTAGGGTTTTTACGAAAACATACTCGTAGATATCTATCTATGCTTTCGGACGCTTTAAAGCTTTTGACTGAGTTCAATTCGGGTGACATACTTTTGATTTGCATTTAAATTAACAAAATTGCTTTCATTTTTAAACAGCTATAGCTTATCCTACGAACAGATTTTTTTCCTGTGTCAAAACTTATAATATGATTATATTAAATCAGTGCTTGTCTATAATTGACACTACAGTATCTTTGTAGCGTAATGTGTGATTAATTAAGTGATTTGACACCTGAAATATTGAACTAAAAAGTTTTTGATATGCATCAAGCGCATGTATTAAATGTTTTAATTAAGAGAAAATATATTAATCAATTTTATGTTTTAAAACCGGCTACAACGTCCTTTACGTCATGGCTATACTCACATCAAGGACTTAAGTAAAGCCACTTTCTATCCATAAAATATGGATACCACTTTAGTCTAAATTTAAAAAAGAAACCCTAAATTTGCTTATGGTACTTATATATAGGCAATGCATTCCGATGCTGCTATCATTGCTTGAATATCGAGAAGGATACTTCTTAAGAAGAATTCTTATATCTTATCTTCTTTTTCTTTCTTAGAAAGAGAAGTAAGCTGTGAGGAAAGGGGAGGTTATTAACATAATTTAGCGATCGAGGGGTATTGGGAAAACTAGTGATATAATTGTATGTTCTTGAGTTGAATTTTTTATCCTTAGATGTCTTATTCATTAACATGTTTTCTAAAAACTTAATCTAACGTTTGCCTACAGCTAACGTAAATGCGTTATTGATTAAAACTAACGTAATTTGTCTCCATCGATCGAATGGCCAACTCATAGATAGATAATGTATCGAGAAATAATTATTGGTTCAAAGATTTATGAACGACGTCCTTAAATGATAATCTATTTGTTTTTAATTGTAATTTCACAACTTGTTGATCAGAAGCTTCGACATGAACTCAATCATAAGTTAAATTTGTTGCCTATATTTATGATCAATCACAATTATCGTGATGATATACAAAAACAGAAGAACAGATAAAATATGTCTTCAATACTGAGTAGAAGGAAAAATATATTTGTCTGACGACCCGGATTTTCAATCACATTAACAGTTATGTTGTAAATGCTCCTTAGAACGAAGATAATTCGTTATTTCAATCGGTTGAAAGTAATTGTGCAGACTCTATGATAAAAAGTCTTCATGACTTTTTTAACTTGGCTAAGAATTCGAATGATAAAAAGTAGAATATTTTTCCTGTTCGATATTCGAACATTTGTAACTTCTGAATTTGTTAGTCACATTTCCATTTCAAAGATTGAATTATTGTTGCCATATCAAAAAATGCTTGGGTAATATAAATCGATATTGGTCACATTACTTAATTTTATTGCAATCTTTAGAAATATATACTGAGACTTCTAATAGTTACTCTCGAATAGCTTATTTGTAGAGAAAAGAATTTCATAAGATTGATTATGATATGTTATATCTTAAAGAGTAAAGTAGTAAAGATTAGTTCGTCATCTTTTAAGTCATTGATCATCCTAATCAAATACTTATACACGTACATATTTATAAAAAATCATCTACCAAAACCTCTCTCTTTAAAAAATTCATTACGAAATCATAAATTTGGTAGTGTCTAGAAACAGTTCTAGATTTGTGCGTCAATTTATTGATAAGGCGTAATAATATTCCGGTCTATTAAATTATTGTATAAAATTAACACTACTTAAAACATTAGTTATATATGATTGAGTTTCAAAAATTTGACACCTAATACTTCTTGTATTTTATTTGCCATTCTTGAGTAAAATTATGCATACACATTACATAGGTATTATAATATTTTTGGTTTTGGACATTTTATAATTCAGTACCTAGGTGACCGAGCATTGCTCGGTAATTTAATTGAAAGATATAAAAAAAATAAAAAACGAAGAAAAGGTGTGTGACATGTGGATTTGAACCGAAGTATTTTTACGAGAAGATGAAATAATAAACAAACATATAGAATTATCAAAGCCAATACCTATTGAGCCCATGTGTTAGCTACAATATTATGAATAATCTGAACGCGACGGCCAACACTGGCCGAGATCCAAGCGGTGGTTTTCATTGAAATATTAAACCAAGACGGCCCACTATAGTGTCTCAGACATATGCTCTAAATTATTTGGGCAAATTAACTCGTTACGTACATAGAATATTCATCATTGCTCATCCAATATAACCATGCGGAATTGAGTGACATACTGGCAATTAAGCATAGGATTTCCTATTTGCTTAGGTGTCGTTGATAGCTCGGAAGAGGTAAGATTTAAATTGTCATTTTCATTTTTATGTATAATATCGTTGACTATAAAATACATATGCGGAAAGAACATAAACAAAATTAAAGTAACTACATATCTCATCGCAACTACAAACTCTGCCAAATTCGCTGATTTTCATTCCATCAAACTTCAATATCTACTTTAAAATAAATCTTTGTTATAAATAGCTATTTTACTTAGTAGTAATAAATGTAAAAGATTCGTTTTCAATAGACATGGATAGATTTTTAACAATGCTGTTATTATAATGATAACACTTTCTCGAAAGTTTAAGAACGATTGGTATAAAATAACTAGGTACATATTCATAGTTAATTCAAAGATGGAGTAAATCAAATTATGCTTAGATTAATTATTTCCCTAAGAATGAGATTACAAATTTTAATTCGGCAATTTTTAAGTACTATTTAAATATTTCCAGTCCTACTAATATTATAAATGAAAAGTTTGTGAGTATGGATGTATGGCACAATTATTCCTTATACTAAAGCTATAGAAATCCTGTTTATGATTTACCTAATCATAGTGATTCATTCTAGCAGATGAATTCAATATTTTTTACAGCAGATCAAATTTTTTTTTATTTTTTGCGTCACTAATAATTTATACAAGAAACGTTGTTTTTTATTTGTCATTGTGCAAAAATTTTGTAATTTAGTTTTATTGCGACAAAAAGCGATAGTCGTGCCTATCAAAGGTTTTTTTTATTACAAAATCCATAAATTAATTTTATAGAATTACGCGTTTCTTTACGGAAATCCATAATACGTAAGTAATAATAAAAGTATATTGCTGTATTGCGCGATAAATTTTAATAGTAAAATTATTTTATTAATTATTTTAAATCCAAAACCTCATAATTTGCTCACTTTTTCTTTTTTTTAACTTCTGATTTGGCTACTCTATTTTTTTCTATTTTGATGAAATTTTATTCAAACATGTATTTTTTCAATAGTTAAATCTTGTTTTGTTCAATCTTAAGAGGCAACTGAATGTAACCTATTCTACTAATAATTTAAATGCGAAAGTTTGTGAGTATGGATTTATGTTTGTTACTCTTTCACTCTTCCGCTGAACTAATATCGATGAAATTTGGCACAATTATTCCTTATACACCGGAATAACATATAGGCTATAGATATCCTGTTAATTTTACAGGAATAAGATGACATTGAAAAGCGCCATCTATTATCCACTTATCACGCGACAACAGTCCATTTAATGAAGTTGCGGGTAAAAACTAGCTTATCATAGAGCTCGTACATACATATATTGTACTTTATAGATATTTCTATTTATGCTCATTACTATGAACCCGCCTGTTAAAATATTCCAACTTTTAATTTTTAATGGAGCTATGACTCGACAACCGCTGGTTTTGAAATCGAGAGTTTTTGTTTTTTATTTAGCCACGGCGTTGTACATTTGTTACTTGTTGGTATAACTGGGTAAATAAAATTGAGTGCAAGTACTGAGTTTTCTTTTACCATCGACCAAGTCCACGTGCATTCGCTTATCTTATTTGTTTATAGTCTTTTAAATTTGAGATAATCAGAACTATCTTGAAAACTATAGTTTTTTTTATTATTGTTGACTACAATTATGGCTAATGTTATGCGATGATGCTCGCCGTGTGGTATCCGGCTGAATAGTATAGTATCACCCTCATTTCTTACTGAGGTGTCGTAAAAGGCGACCAAGGTAATTCGACCCGCCGTGTGGTATCCGGCTGAGTAGAATAGACCATCCTTATTTCTTACCGAGGTGTCGTAAAAGGCAATTAAGGTAAGTTGACCCGCCGTGTGGTATCCGGTTAAGGAGAATAGAACTCCCTCTTTTTTACAGGCAGGCGGCCGGTCGTAACCAAATCATGTGACAGCATGTTTATGAAATTTTGTGCCGACCCCACTTAGAGTTCTATAAGGGCAGGAAGATGATGTTATGCGATGATGCAAACTTAGGTAGAGGGCGCTTTCCTAATTACTTTTGACTTATTATAATGCGGTGATTTATTATATACAAATGATTTATTATAAACACACGCAACAATAAAGAATGTTAATTTTTTAACAACATACGTATTAAGCATATCGTTCAAAATCTAGGATGACATGAAATTTTAAATTAGTTAGTAATTATATAATTAGAAAGAATGATAAAACAGTTGCTTAGAGTTTTAATGTTTTCATTAAATGAAAAAAGATTTTTCAATGTTCTAAAATGTCACCTATAAAAGTCTATATTGTCTATAGCACTTTGGCCAACGACAAATGAAATGAAATCGAGAGCAGTGGACTCAAGTTAGTTAAACAGTTAACAATTATTTTTAAATCTACCAAAATTAGTGCCGGAATTGTAAAAGTTTTATCCACTTTCTTCGTATTTCTTGCAGGATTAAAACAATTTTTTTTTAATGTTTTATAGCTGAAATGTTTATTGAACTTTTACTGATTGAAATGTAAGTGCAAAATGAGTTGAAATTTTTATAATTTAGTTTTTTCTAACATGCGATATGACATCTCATATATGAAAAAAATGTTTAAACAGTCTGACGTTAAATAACTAGTGATTCCCAACTATAGTTAGTTACACTATCGATAGTTGACCTTGAAAATCAGTTAGGATATCGATGGGACTATCGATTGTATCGATATTACAAAATAAGGTAATACTATTGATGATCTGCGATATTCGCACTATCGATAAACTATCGATACTCCATCGATAGTAGCATATGGAGCGGTATTTCTATCAATAATCAACGACACAAAATAGAGGTCAATGAATGGTTTTTTCTAATCTAATAAAAAATAGATTTGATATTCTTAATGATTATCACAATTACGTAGAGGTCAAAAGAGATAGAAACAGTAAAATTTCTCATTAATTTGTAACATTTATAAAAACAGCGGGATAGTTCAATGGGTGTCAATTTCTGTATCGATCTAGAAAGCATTATTAAGCATTTCATTATGTACACTGTAATCTTTGCTAGAAAGTGCCATCATCGTTTGCTTGAACTTCTTGTCAGAGAGATCTCGAAATCTTTGAAGTTTAAGCAAACATGATCCGTCATAAACGGATGCTAGAACGTGATAAATTAAATTGTTAATCTCCACAAATCGCATCATTTGTAATACAACCAAATAAACTTCCTGATTGTCATTCAAAGAACAATGAAACGTCAAACAAACTGAAGTAGCTTAAGGAAACGCAATTTCCTCAAAGGCAGTAAAGCGACAAACTGTTCCACAATGGGAATATCATGGAGGCAATTTATTACGATTGATCAACAAGTAGCTGGGGAACACTCGAGTCAGACGGAAGGAATGGAAACCCCGACACCGGCAGCCCGGACCGGTACGTGCCGATAAAGGACCCCCTAACACCAAGTGAACAGTCGAAACGCACGCCGACATTCGTAATCCTCTTGTACAATTCGAAAAACGCACACAAGTGACACGAGGGAATCCCTCCGGCTAGACGGAATTATCTCGGGCTCTATTTCCGTTTCGCGTACTATTTAAATTCCATCCCATTCGCTCATCAGCAAAGTCCATCTGTCTGTCTCTTTCCCATTTGATTTCATTCATGATTCTGGATTTGAATGGATGCTGAACGCGGTTGGAGCATTTTCGCAAATGTATATTTGCAGACGCGCGATGTTTCCGCGTACTGCGATTCGGAATATAACTAATTTTATTAGTAGCTGGCAAAGGAGACATTCCTCTTTGGCGATAGACATAACCAAATTCTGGAAATAATATAAAAAAATCCGAAATATATATGACGAAATGATCTTTTGATTTGATTGAAGTAATCTCACTTGCACGAGGGAAATAGTTGAAAGGTTTTTAGTTCTAATTCAAAAAACTAAAAATAGATATGTAAGCATCTATCTTTTATCAATCAATGACGACGCACGAAAAAGTATGAAAATTGCCTCATAATTAGTAGACACGTAAATTTGATTTAAAATTGGCCATAGTAAAATTAAAGCTAAAGAAAACGGTGTCTGTTACTTTAATATGGTTAATAATCGCAGTATCAGAGTATCCCAATTGCTGACAATACACTATAGTATACGACGCTGTATCCAATAAAGATCTGATATAATTAAAAAAGAAACTAAGTAATATGATTATAAATATAAAAGAAATGCAAATGCTTTAAGTAGTAACATAAAGAAATGTGCAATATGCTTCAATGCTATCGAATGGTTGGCATAAAATAGCGTGTTACGTACAGCGGTAGCCGTCGTTAGCCGTTGTCTTGTAATTGCACAAAGTGTTGAGCTCTAATCATGTTTAATTATAGCTAGAAGAAGTCATTGCCGTTTATCATGAGATGAACTGTTCCATACCTTCTAAAGAAAGAAAACACGACTAATTTATTGTTCAATAAGGTACATTAACGGGTTTACAAGAAATAAATACTCTTGCACCGAAGTTGTTAAATCAATATACATAGAAATTTAATAGGGTCATACTTCATAGTTATATTGTAAATGAAAAAGTCTATCTGTCTGTACGCTTTTACGGCTAATTCACTGGGCTAATATATTATGAAATTTTGCACAATGAAAATTTATATACCAGGGTAACATATAGGATAAAAAATCGGGAACACGGTAAATCATATCTGATGATTGAAAGAATTTACCGCATAAGTTGGCGTTAATTCGGGAAGTCGCGGGTCTAATTTATTATTTTCACAGAGTCATTTTAAAACAAATCGAAAAAAATTACTCTTTAAATATTGTATGTAGTAGGTTTTCTTTGTAAATCTCGCATAACCATTTATACTGAACAAGTATTAAGCTTGTAACAGAACCTCGGATTAACCAGTTGCAAATTCCACATAACAAATATGATTACATTCTAATGTAAAGATATTAACCGGAACCGGCGAGTTACCGTAACCTAAAAGCACTGACAAAAGACATCATATCGAAAAAGAATCTCAAAACATTGGGCAATATTCGTTTACTGACTTAGGTCACTGAAACAAAGCGATCCTTTGGTATACAACTTTTTACACCATAAAACTATACTATAACCTTTAAAAATAAGATAGAATTGAGGCAAATGAACTTTAAATTATGGGTTTCAAGAAATGCTATCTTAATAATACTTGTCCAATTGAATAATAAGAAAATGCATTTTAATAATGATTAGATTTAGTTTCTGGCCCAATGCGACAGTACAGTTAATAATCCAAAGAAGATAGGAATGAAAACAATAGGTGACGGAAACATGCAGAATTGATGTTTTTGTACGCCTCGCTTCACTCGCTATGAGAACGAGACCAATCGTACAATAGCAATTTATTGTACCTCTCGTATTGCATAGTAACAACGATTCGAAAAATATGCAGAATACCAACGAACATTATGCATTCAAATGCATAGACAGAGAGAATTAGAAACCGTAGATTGAAATGAAATTGAAATCAAATTTATTTATTGTTGGATTATTTACAGTACTTGTATAATGCTAGCAATGATACTGCAAAAGTAAAAACTGCGTTGCAGATATTAACGCCCGCCTTCGATACTATATTACAAAGTTCCAGAGAAACGAAAAATACTAACTACTTAATAAAAATAAAACAAACTATAATTATATTAAATCAATTAGTACGTTCGCGAGAGTGTATGAAACACACACACATATATTAATTCACACAGGTGAATTAATATATGTGTGTGTGTTTGTGTATGTATGGGAGAGAAAGAGCAATGAACAGTTTAAGGATACAATATATAAATTAGTATATTAACAGACAATTTTAAGAAGATTTTCTGTTTCATCATAAGTGAGCGAATGAAGATAAACGTTTTAATTTACACGAGTAGTAGTTTAATGAGTAAATATTTAAAACAAATAAATTACTCAGTACAGAATTGAAGAAAGTATGTGACATCAAATAATACTGAAGTTAAACAGATCCCAGAACTACAACAAAAGGACTATAATTTCTAACAATATAGGCGTTTCAATTCCATGTCATTTTTCGGAAGGAGGAAAGAATTGTAAAAATATAACAGACATTGCAAAATTCTATTTGGACTTAAGTTAAAAGCTAATATCACATATATTGTATGTATTTAATATAACGAACATACACGAGAACAGTCAATGTCTAGTAAAAAAAAAGTAGTAGAAAATAACATTTATATATAGCTAGTAAATATATATTTTAAGTAAATAATATTCAGTATTTAATAGCGAGAAACATTAATAGCATAGATACATGCTACACAGTAATCTTAATTCAAGGCAAGCAAAGGTAAAGAAGGTTAATAGGTACATATATAGATGACAATGTAGTAAAAAGCTTGACTTTAAATATAATTTTGCAACTGAGTAAAACAACACTGTCTGGTAATGAAATAACAATTCATAGAAAGTATTCTAAGTTAACGTAAAATTATGTAAACTGTTTTTTTTTTGTTTTAAAGTTTAAATATGTGAATTGATTGTATTTGCCATAGTCACTCAAATTAGTTTTTATAAAACACATACCTATACTGCGTCCATCATATTATCAGTCTTTTGACAGCTCACGCTCATTAAGTTTTGTATTGCTTACGTACAAATATCATACAAATAATATTTGTACTTTATGGATGGGTACCGCCCACTTAGTGATGTCACACATAATGGTTACTACGATTATGCCACAGATTAAAAATAATCGGTAGAAATCGATGTTACGAGTATTAAAAGACATTTAATAACATTATATAAAGTTTTACTTTCTTCTTAGTTAATACATGAATACAAATAAAACAATCAGGATATTTTAATTTATTTTATTAGCACGAGTCGTCGGAATGATAATCAACACTAGACTCCTCCGATGAGGAGTCTTCAGTAGCAGTTATTATTAGCTCTTGTGTAGATAATATATTATCAAACGCAATATCACGTTCCCAATCAGAGAATATTACTCTTTTAGTTCTTTCCACCACACTTGCCCAGTTCTCGGCCGTTACGTGGGTGCAAGCATTTTTTAGCAATTGCAACATTTTATTCGCTGCGAATGGGGGGCTTGTATTGCATCTCGCAGCATGCCCTTTTACTTGTGCCCATATAAGTTCTATTGCGTTGTACTGGCAGTGGTATGGAGGAATCCGAAGAACAGTATGGCCATATTCTGCTGCCATTTCATTGATTACATAGCGTTTTGCTCTCTTTTTGGTTTTTAATATTTTTATTAATTCAACTTTTAACATTGAGTCGTCCACATTTTCTCCATTGTCCCGAAGCCAATTAATTAATTATTTCATGCTTTTTATTAGCCTGTGTTGGCATTTTGTCAATTTGACGGGAGTGGTAGGGCGCATTATCAATAAAAATTATTGATGGTTCTTCCAATGAAATGAGCATTTTTTTGAACCACTCTTCATACACATTTGCATTCATCTCTTCGTGGTAGTCATTTGATTTCTTCGATTTAAATGCCAACAGTGCGTCTTGTACAAATACTTTTGCTGTACCTGCATGGCAAATGATTAGGCGCTCACCTTTTCCCATTGGTACTGAGGAAGTGGAATCAGCAGTATCATCAGTCCAGAAACGAGATAGTGTGTGGTTAGCGTTGAGCCATGTTTCATCCGTGAAAACAATATTTGCCCAATCTTGTATTTTCTTTGCCTCTCTTAAAAAATCACAACGTGCTATAGCTATATCTGTGCGTTCCATTAATAATTTTCTTTTATTTAACTTTTTATATGAAAAGCCAATTGTGTTCAAAACTTTGACCAAAGAAGATTTTTCACCATGAAATAGACCACTTCTTTTCAAAGAAACAATAACTTTTCTCAAAGTTGGAATTTCTTTTCTCAAGTAGTAATCATATATATGACGACGAATAGCGTCAGCGTCAAAGTCATCAACAGCTGTCACCTTATGAGCCCGGCGCTTTCTTTTTGGTGTAGATGGTTTGTTTTGCTCCAAGCCGCTCCTGCCGTAGGCATCAGTAGTGATTTTAGTCACAGTTGATAGACTGATCCCCAACGCGGCTGCAACACGGTTTCGGACTTGCGTGATAGGTATAAGAGGTCCGCCATTTTGATTTTCTTGCTCAAAATACTCATGAAGTTTTAACACTAACTGTCTCGATTGTGCTTTCAACACACGTCCTTTCGGCATTTTCACGATCAATTAATATAAGTTTCACAAAAGTTTTTCCGAGGAATAAAGCTACTTAACTCAAGGTGTAACAGATGCGAGAGAACACTCAGCGAACGTAAATGCGCGTGACTATCACGGGCGTTTCGTTGAGAGTGACAGATCACGTCAAAATGGCGGCCGAGCGGAAGGTCTGTTGATGTTGCCAGTTGATGTATAATATATTTTTTATGATTATAATAAATACACACGGATTAACATTTATTTTCAAAAAACTAAGGCAATATTAAATCAAAATGTTGATTTCTATATCTGTTATTAGTTTACGTAGGTTATCATTAATCGAATTACTTAGGTACGTAATTCGATTAATGATAGTAGGTACTATAATCGGAATGGTATCGCATACGAGAATCTTTAGGACATCACTAAATATGTAAATCGTCAATCTGTCAAAAGATGGTTAATATAATGGACAGTGTATAATGTTCATCATCATACTCCAGCCCTTATCCCACTCTAAGTGGGGTCGGCACAAAATGTTTTTTCTTTCATTCTCTCCTGTCATTCGTCAACTCTGGTGCTACTGCTTTTATATGTATCATACTTTACACAATCCAACCATTTCTTTTTCGGTCTCCCTCTAAATAAATCTATCCACATCATCATTCTCCTGACCTTATCCCACTCTAAGTAGGGTCGGCACATGCTTTAAATGTGTTGTTAAATAATTTAGCTAGGTATTTTACGACCGGCCGCCTGCCTGACGTCAACTCATCTTAGTCGCGTTTTCATTTCATTCATTCTTTATTACATATCCATACTATCTTAATCTGAACTTCCCTTAAAGTGCTTGACGAGATGAGGACGACGAAGTGAGAAGAAGAAAACTCATAATGTTGTTATATTAAAAGATACTATTTCATAACTAAGTTTAATAACGAGTAAACTAAACCTGTACAAAATTAATTTATAAGAAAGTGAATAAAACTCCCTCGCAAAAAGTTTTGCAATTTTTCACTATCTTGTTTGATGCCTGTTGCATGTTAGCTGAACTTTTATTCGATGAGACTGACATACGATCACAAAAAAGTATTTAAGTACTATAGAATTATAAACCTCGTTTAATACGTAATACGTAATAATTACGTATACGTAATACTTTAAGTTTGTGATCGAATAAGGATACTCCATCCGACATTAAAACTTTCGTAATGATAAGAGAGTAATTTTGTTATAGCTATTTTTACTATATGTAAGTTCTAAAGTGTCTCGATAAATACATTAAACGAACTGACTAACCTCACTAAATAAACCAGTAAAGTAATTACTAATAATGCTGCTGTTATAAAGATTTAAGATAAAAACAAAAAAGTACAATATAAAATGCAATATAAAGTGCTAAATAATTAAGACACATTTAACAACCTTATTCCGCCTAGAAATATTGATGGTAAGAATGATTTAACATGAACATAAATTAAGTAAAAAAAACAAACGAGTAAAAGTCTAAATAAGTTTGAAATTGTAAACGAATAATAACCATCAAGTAAACACAAAACATCTAATTTTTATTAATGAAATGTAGCGCAACGTGACAACTTTAGCACAAATGAATGGTCTTCTAATGTATCGTGTAAATTTTGCATAAATTTTCCAATCTTGTCCTGTATGCGACGAACGTTCGACTCTTGTCAACGCATACTCTTGTTTTGCCATCCAATGATCTTATCATTTAATCACGCGAGTGTTGAATAATCGTTATTAGTTATCCTATTTTTACTTTCGAAATGAAGATGTTTTTTTTTTGTTGTTGAGAAAATTGTCCCTCTAGTTTCTTGCTGGTTCTTCTCGGGAGGAGCAAACTTCTGAATCAGTGGTAGCTTCTTTAAAAACATTTGACGATTCAAAAGTACTGTATACAGTCTTCTTTAATAAAGAATATTTCGAATTTGAATTTGATATGCTATTAGACCAACGGCTCTTGTAGGGTCAATGGACGGGAATGGAAATACTCTCGGTGATGCAGAAAGTAAAGTAGAAGCTACTAGCATAAGAGAACGTTGTAGTAAGGATGGGTGGATCCTGTAAGATCTGACTAACACCTAGGGTGAACCCTTGTGAAGGGCGATTGAAATGACTGTATTAAGTCCTAACTCCGTCATGATTACAGCGAAAAACAATGACCAATTTAACGAGGATTCTGGTATGTAAACTATATGTGGTTATAGGTTACAACCAGGTAGGTATTCTCTGCTAGTCCATGAGCAATAAAAGTACCTAAATAGAAACAACTCAAAAGTCCACAACAAAGTAACAACGAGATAAGGGCTACCTAAGGCCCTCGTTAAATCCAGATATACAGTTGGTAATAAAAACTAATAAAACATTTGCAACAATTTAAACAGGAATCGATAAAAACTTCTAGAATATCTGGACGCGGGCGGTAAAGATAGTAAATTGTATTTTATAGCGTCCGTTTTATTTACCTTGTTTTAATCATATATCACAATTAATACAGGGATAAAATTTGAAGAGTGCGTTAATGTGAATAATAAAATATATAACAAAGTTCTGCAGATTTGTAAGTAAATTTACAGTTTAATAATTTATGACGTATTAAAAATGCACGTCACTTTAATGCGTTCAGATGCCATTGTCTGAAAGCTAAATAAAAATAGCTGGAAGATAATGTACCCATTAGCAGTTGTTAGTTTGAAAGTCCATTTCTTGGTTTGTATTTATAAAGTTTAATATTAATTTATAATGGTGTATGTGGTATCCGGCTGAATAGAATAGACCACCCTCATTTCTTACCGAGGTGTCATAAAAGGCGACTAAGGTAAGTTGACGTCAGGCTGACGTCCGGTCGTAAAAACTAGTAGTTTATAAAACGTGTTTAAAACATGCTGTGCCGATACCACACCGAGTGGTATAAGGATAGGAGAATGATGATGATTTATAAAGATATTATAGAATCTGAAACCTTATTCAAATTCCTAATGATCGTACTTGAAATAATAATTTGTTGTAAGGTATTATGTATTATAAGCAACTAATACATAAGCAACTAATATGTAAGCAAAGTAACTATATGTAAGTAGAAAAATAAAATTATCATGCAACCTTGAATGTCTGGTGTGTTACAAAGTTGTTTAAAGCCATATGAAATGGCAGTCCTCAGGTCACAGGTACCGACTACGTCTTCGATTAAATAAATTTATGGCTATTATAAAATTATATATTTCATTCCGAAGTCGGAGATAATTTTAATAATTGTCACACTTAAACCATCATTGTTTCAATGGAATTGATTATAATGTATTTATCAAAGTCAATGCACACAAATATTATGGGTAGTGCGGTTGTTTGTCTGTGCGGTTGTTTGTTGACTCTGAATCGGGTATCAAATGCCGATCTCATTTTTGTTATGGAGTTAATAGGACTGGAGGTTGGAGAGTGACTCTTTAGCTTTTTATCTCATTTTTAAGGAAGACGCACTGGATGTAGGAAGCATTAATACTGCAAAAAATAATAGCACTAAAATACAAATAGGAATCAAACAGCAATAAACAGCTAGAGCTTACAGTACGAAGACAGGAGACCTGGAAAGCTCTCGAAGAGATTTGTATATTAATTGACGTCTATAACTTAAGTTTTTGGTCTCACTTAGGTAAGCTTTATCTACTACTGATGAACTCTATCTCTAAACTCATTTTACATATACTTGTCATAGCCATATCACCAGCCAATCATTAAATGTCTCCGGAAGTCATTGCCTAGCTTCAGAGGAAGCACCTTTCTGACGACGTTCCCCGACGTTAGTAGAGCTTCGCACATTGACACACTCTGTATGCGACCATGTCTTATGAGTTTGCTTGTTTTGCCTCGTAAAATTGAGCATTGGGGACTTGCATATTATAATTATGAAACAAAAAAACAATTTAAGGAGTTATTATATGAATGTATTAAATACAGCGGTTTTTTTATTATGAATTCTTTTGGGCCCCTTAATGACGTATGATCAGCGTTTCTACAATTCTCATATCTCATATAAAAAATAGTATCAATACAAATTAGCCTGACAAAATAATCGATACACAACTGTGAATGTAAAATCGATAATGGTCCAGATGCACAAAAATGGGGCACAGGCATCGATTTGCCCCACATTTTGGCGGTCTAGCGGTCGCGCCAGCGAGGGTAACGCTCGCGATAAGGGATAGTGCCCCCCTCAGGGGCGGGGGTACACCCTGTAATATTTACCGCCCCCGGGCCATACTTACGCCCCTCAGTATTTACGGGTTAAAGAAAAACAAGGGTACTCGAGCTTCGGAAGGTGCAACGTAGATTTTAATCCTTTCTGATGTTTTATGATTGATGACGGATTTCGCGATCGGCGCTACGCTGATGTTGATGGATTCTTTATATCTGCTTTTGCCTGTCGTTCTGCAGCGGGCCGTGTCTGTGACTCGGATCATGTGATTATTGAGGACTCGTAAATAGATTAAATAAAGTATCTATCTACGTGACGAAAAATGTAAAGTAAAAATGCTAAAAGGGGTGTGGACTGAAATCATTTCTCAACAAACGTGGTGATGCATACAAAACTGGTTCGTGACTACGCACAAGTCCTTCTACGTGTACCATCCGCCGTACGTATTCAATTCATTAGTTCAGACGCCGACTCGCAAATATTTTGTAACAATGAAATATTTTATCTTTGTAACGGTATATAAAAATATCTTTCTATAAGAAGGTATGCATGTTTTATACGAAATGTTCTCTTTAATGTTTAATGATTTTGAAAATAAATGTATTTTTTATGTCTTTAATTATTAACAAGCTGTTGGTACGTCTAACAATAAAATAGATTAACCGTTAAGTGATGCTTTTTAAAAAACGCTTAGGTACTTTTATAGTCTGCCAACATCATATCATTAGAGATAGTGTTCTTTAAAACGAGGTAAAACAAATGAGTTTTTTGTATTTTAGAGAAAACTAAGTATACGTTATATAAGCTCAGCCGAAAGATGTTTCTTTTTAGTTACATCTTTCCATTTCAAATTAAAATTTAATTTTATTTGATTCAGATTGTATTTGTGGTATGCAGCTGAGTAGAATAGACCACCCTAATTTCTTACCGAGATGTCGTAAAAGGCGAGTGTGGTATCCGGCTGGATAGAATAGTACCTACCATCATTTCTTACCGAGGTGTCGTAAAAGGCGACTAAGGTATGTTGACCCTCCGTGTGGTATCTGGTTAAGTAGAATAGACCATCCTCTTTCTTACCAAGGTGTCGTAAAATACGACCAAAATCCAAAGTAGCCAAATCATGTGAAAACATGTTTATAACATGTTGTACCGACCTCTCTTGGAGAGATATAAGGGCAGGAGAATGATGATGATGTTGTATGTAACATACATACATTATCAACAAATCAGTCTTTAAAATTTCCATTCCGACTCTATAACCGCTTTATTACGTGTATATTTTACTTTTGACAAGCTATAAAATAAAGTTAATCTATTTCCATTAAAAAATAATCACAAAACAATTGTAACTTAATAATTGTTCTCCGTATTGAAACTAACATATTCATTTACAATATGCCGCTAGCGCCATCTGCCAATCAACATTGGATTTCAATAGTCTTAAAAACTTAATTAGACTGCTTTCAAAGACAGCAACGATATCCATTTTAAGTTGAACTTTGGTGAAGTTGCTTGCGTAAACGGAACTGTATTTATAATATGTTTAAAGTTCAATCTGTGGGCTTTGTTTGGGTTTTCGGTGTCGATATTAAAACGATTTAAGTCGTGACATTATAATGTAGTGATGATTGGTAAGAACTACGTGAAGGCGTCCGTCAGATATTGACGCGTGCGCGATGGCCCAGTGAGATCACAATACTCAGGGCCATAAGACTAATTATTATTTTCATGGTTACGAAACAGCTGATCGGTTTATTTTTAAAATATGAACAGACTTCCCTCTGCTATTTTTAATCTTTCGCAGATGTTTTATAGGAATTTAATGAATGTGACGAATATACGTACGTGGCGCTGACGCTTTGATTAATACAATATTTCATTCAAAATGATTTTTTTTTAAATTTCTTCTAGTAAATGATTAGTCTTAATATTGCTTATTTATAAAGGCGCATAGTAATATTGAATAAACGATAGTATACTATAGTCATTAACATGTCTTTTACTTTCCCTTTACCTATGTCAATATTTTAATACATTTCACGTATGTATGTCAAATGAAAATGACACCACTGCATGAGATCATCATCCTTCTACCCTTAACCCACTCTAAGCGGGGTCTTCAAAACATGTTATAAACATATTGTCACATGATTTGGCTACGTATTTTACGATCAGCCGCCTTCGTGACGTCAACTTACCTTAGTTGTAGAATAGACCACTACCCTCATTTCTTAACAAGGTGTTATAAAATACGACAAGAAATGAGGGTCGGCTATTCTACTCAGCCTGATACCACACGATTTATGAAACTCATTTACTTGTCTTTGTCTAATCACTCATAAAAAAGAGAGACAGAAAATAAATGTCATTTGCTTTATCTTTAGTGTCGATGGTCACATTTTAAGCTGGCTCCCATACTCTAGTATAATAACTCTGTGGTGGCGTTACCAGAGAGGTAATATAGCGTATAAGTTAATTTATTATCAGGTTATAGCGTTTTATTTTTATTCGGGTGAAGGACTGTGTCCAAGGAAATTGGATTTGGTGAATTGAAATTGCTTATTGTTCGTTTAATTACGGACATTTGTGGCGTTTTGGGTGAATTGTGCTGATCATCGTGTGTTTGGTGGTTTCTTTCCCTCTCTCTTACTGGAGTAGGCACAACATGTCATAAACATGTTGTCACATGATTATGTTAAGTATTTAATAACAGCCTGACGTCAAATTACCTTGGTCGGCTTTTAGGCACTTCGGTAAGGAAGAGGGTGGTCTATTATCTTCAGCCGGATACCACACGACGGGTCAGCTTACCTTAGTCGCTTTTTATGACATCTCGGTAAGAAATGAGGGTGATCTATTCTAAAATAAAATGTTTATTAGTTCTGTTATTTTATGAGAAACATCTACAATTTATTCAGATTACCAAATACTAGTAAATAATAGAAAATATTATTTATAGTATTTGGTAATCTGAATAAATTGTAAAGAACTCAAGAACAGATAATATATAAAAATTCCGCAGCATAGTACAAGTCAAATTTCTATAAACTAAAACTATTATACAAATAAAACACACATCTAACAATATAACATAGAATTTAATTAAGTAAGCTATAATTCCAAATGCATCAGCCTTTTCTGTTAATTTCGTAGCGTATTTTAATAATTCCATTCCAAATATCATTATAGATATCAAAGAAAGGGTTTGCACAGTGGCCTATGGCCAATGGCCTCCTCACTCCACTTTTAATTGGAGCGAAGGTTTGGAAATTAGACCAACAACATAAAATATTAAAATTAAATTAAATATTGACAATTTACAAAAACGATACAGTGATATAATTGTCAATTCAAAAGATGCGTAAAATGATTTATTAGTTCTGTTATTTTATGAGAAACATTTTCTATTATTTACTAGTATTTGGTGATCTGAAAAAATTGTAGAGAATTGAAGAACAGATAATATATAAAAATTACGCAGCATAGCACAAGTCAACTTTCTATAAACTAAAACTATTAGTACAAATTACACACATCTAACATCATAACATAGAATTTAATTAAGTAAGCTATAATTCCAAATGCATCAGCCTTTCCTGTTAATTTCGTAGCGTATTTTAATAATTCCATTCCAAATATCATTATAGATATCAAAGAAAGGGTTTGCACAGTGGCCTATAGCCAATGGCCTCCTCACTCCACTTTTAATTGGAGCGAAGGTTTGGAAATTAGACCAACAACATAAAATATTAAAATTAAATTAAATATTGACAATTTACAAAACCGATACAGTTATATAATTGTCAGTTCAAAAGATGCGTATATTAATTTATTAATTCTGTTATTTTATGAGAAACATTTTCTATTATTTACTAGTATTTGGTAATCTGAATAATTTGTAGAGAACTCAAGAACAGATAATATATAAAAATTCCGGAGCATAGTACAAGTCAAATTTCTATAAACTAAAACTATTAGTACAAATTACACAATTAACATCATAACATAGAATTTAATTAAGCAAGCTATAATTCCAAATGCATCAGCCTTTCCTGTTAATTTCGTAGCGTATTTTAATAATTCCATTCCAAATATCATTATAGATATCAAAGAAAGGGTTGCACAGTGGGCCGAGTGCGCGCTGACTCGCACAAAACGCTCTATCTGCATATGCCCTGATTGATGTGGCCTGTAATTATAAAGACACGATAATAACACCACCGGCGACGGCGCACTTTGTTTCTGACGACTTAAGACGAATCAAATGAGAAATTCTATAGGATACATAAGAGCTCATTGCTTTCTGATGTGTTGTTGATTAAACGCAAACTTATTAATAACACGCTTAGCAGTTTTAGTTTTGATTTTGTTAAACATTTTTGTTACGTGTGTACCTTAGATGTTTAATTTCATACTAGATTTATCTTATTTATCTTTAATATTTAAATTAGTTAAAAAGTTATCCGGCTGAATAGAATAGTATCACCCTCATTTCTTACCGAGATGTAAAAGGCGACTAAGGTAAGTCGACCCGTCGTGTGTTATCCGGCTGAGTAGAATAGACCACCCTCGTTTCTTACCGAGGTGTCGTGAAAGGCGAAAAAGGTAAGTTGACCCACGTTGTGGTATCCGGTTGAGTAGAATAAACCTCCCTCTTAAGAAAGAGGGAGGTTTATTCTACTCAACCGGATACACGGATATTTTACGACACCTCGGTAAGAACCGAGGTGTCGTAAAATACGACTAAGATAAGTTGACGTCAGTCAGGCGGCCGGTCGTAAAATACCAAAGCCAAATCATGTGAGAACATGTTTTTAATATGTTGTGCTGACCCGACTTAGAGTGGGATAAGGACAGAAAGAATTTGCTTATATAACCGAGACATTAATTTAATTTGATTTTCTTTTTTTTAATTGATGTAAGGTTATAATGTATTAATTCTATAATAATTTAATGTTTGCACACTTGCAAGGCAGAATATGTATGACACGTTATTACTCATATTCCGCAAATAAAGAAATAAAGAAAGAAGCGATCTCTTCCAGACAACCAAGTCAGAGAAAGGACATCGCTATGAGTCGGTATAGATACGTCGTGTGTATTGTAAAATTGTTTTTCTCGTAAATTCGGCATTTACGAGAAAAACAATTCTAAAATTTATTTTTCAAATTATATTTTATTTTTCGGAACAAATAAATCTCAGTTCCATAATTAAAACATTAAGTTGGCGTATATTAAACTAAATGTTTTTCCAAACCAACCACACCCAAGAATTACGTAAATATGAGCCACTCCCGTTCTGTATCTACAATTTTCATAATAGCACAGTATCGTAGATTTATATTTACATAAATGGCCGCCACATACAGATTGTCTTTATGTTTGTTGTGCGTGCGGCCCCCGCTCAAACAAATCAGAATATTAACGTAAATAGTAATGGCAGGAAAAAAAGCTATTATGCAAATGAAACATTTTGTGGTAAATAGAGAATGACGTAATGCGTAAGGAAGGAATAATAAATTGCTTCGCTTTGGTATACAGCCGATGTTCCCATGATCATGCAAATCATTTATAGAAGTAGGCGATAGTTTGTGAAATTCTATAGTACAAAAGTTATGATAGAATTATTTCGCTATAATCTTCGTTTGTAAACAAAATCTGTGTAATGCTTAGTGTAAGAAGCAAAACCGTTCTCATACCTTATACATGCGGGATTAGCCACCAGACGTATCACAAGACACCATCACCAACAGCATACTACACAAACACTACACACATTCATTACGACAATCTCAACTATCGTTTTGCACCGTAACCGAAGCATCCTTTGAAGATATGCTCCACGATAAAATCATCATCCAAGCAAGCAGTTTTGTATACAAATAATTCAACCCCCACCATTGATTTTTGCCTCCAAACACGTGTTGGATTTGGAGTTGGAAACGTTTACTTGTTTGTTAAGCAGGTGCCAATTGTTATATTTAATTATCTCTAGATGCCCTAAAATTAACTCGCAGGTTTTTATCGCGGGTGTGTAGAATATTAAAGGAATGGTCATCGGGTACTTTATTACCGCTTTCCAACAGATGTTTAGCAAAATTCGAATTTTGCGGGTAATTATTTCTGAATGTGGCCATATGTTCTTGAAAATGGGTTGCAAAGTTTTGGCCAGACTAACCAACATATTACTATTGCACTCAGGACAATCTATTTTATAAATACCAGATTTTTTTCGTTTTTCTTATATATCTTTATTATTACATTTTTCTAAGCGATTATAGTTACTTCTAAAAAAAGTTAAGTACCTGATTTTGTTTTTTCATTGAAATCAATTGAAATTTTCATTCAAAAATATTTGCAATTCAATCTGTTAAGTACTTTGGAAAATTAACAGATAACAAACAGATGCAGATTCCGGTATTCTTTATTAATGTAAATCTGTATCTTTTTCGAAATAGTAACTGAAACGTATTAAGAATGACGAAAGACAACAAAGAAATCTATAATAATGAATTTTTATAGAAAAATAATACGAAATCACGCTCGCCATGTGGTAAAAAACACCAAATGTAACTATCGGGGAGCGAAAATAATGAAATTGGCGTATCCATTGAGATTGCAGATATGAATACGTTATGATATACATTATTACGCTTAATAACAAACGGCTGCTGAGTGCCGAATGTGCTTACGTCACAGCGGCACCGTACACCGAATAATAGAGTTCGCTCAAACATTTAGCGCACCCTCGAAATTGAAATAAAAAAGGACCATTCGAGATGTAACAGCGATATGATTTGGCAGTTTTTTATTTTCTTTTTTTTATGTGTACTCTAGCTCCAAGTGTGTAGAGCTATAAATCAAATAGAGTGTAAATATCATATTAATGTGTTTGATAGTACTTTTGTTCTACCCGTGTGGTATCCGGCTAGAATAGTGCCACCCTTATTTCTTACCGAGGTGTCGTAAAGGGCGACTAAGATAAGTCGACCCGCCGTGTGGTATCCGGCTGAGTAGAATAGACCATCCTCATTTCTTACCGAGGTGTCGTAAAAGGCGACTAAGGTGAGTTGACCCACCGTGTGGTATCCGGTTTAGTAGAATAGATCACCCTACTTCTTACCCTTATCCCACTCTAACTGGGGTCGGCAAAACATGTTATAAACATGTTGTAACATGATTTGGCGTTTTAAGACCGGCCGCCTGCCTGACGTCAACTTACCTCAGTCGTATTTTACGACACTTCGGTAAGAAATGAGGATGGTACTATTCTGTTCAGCCGGATACAACACGGCGTAAATTGTAAATGCTTTAATTCGGTTGTATTACTATTAAATAATTTTATTGCATTATTATGTGGCAAATCTATTTTTTTGTCTTGTCTACTAACACATAAGTCTACAAAGCGCCCCCATTTTTGTCAGACTAACATAATTACAAGCGAGATTGTTGCAAAGTGACTCGTAATACGAACCCTTCCAAAACATCATTTCAATACCAAAATATCAAATATATTTTAGATTTTTTTTATAATTAAGTATTGAGTGAGATATTTTTGTTTAATTATTATTTACAATCGTACTTCATATTCTCGCTAATACTTAGTACCGGTTATCTTGCTGTTATTTTCTATAATGTGCGGTCAAATAATTTTACAATTTCTATTTGATTTCAATGTATGGCAGTAACATCATTTCAATGAATTAACTTATGATTAATAAAGAAATATATTTTTACCAAATTTTTTACTCACTGATATTCGTTTACCCCATAACATAACATTTGATACAGTACTTTGATACAATACCACGCCTGTTTAATATTTCTGTGACTCCTTAGTACTGGGTTATTACGTATTCGGCAAGAACTCAAATTATTCGGACAGTCGGACAAGCCCCCAATGGCTCCAATCCAAAGAATGTAATTAATTAAATAAATGTACAGACCCGGAAAGAAATTCGCCAACCCTTGGCTGAGTTTTTTATAACGGACATTCCACGCCATTTTGTTTTGGGGTGTAATTGACTCGTCGTTAATTTTCTTTTAATTTTCCGCTGCCAAGAAAATATATTCCCCGTTTTGAATTTTAAATGAATTTTGAAATTTCGTCATGATCTCAATAACATAATTATGTTACTCGTAGATCTGGAGATAAGTAGTTACAAGCTGTTTGTAAAATAGAATAATTAGTGTTCAAAGTGAACCGTGCATAGAAATCGATGGTAATAAAGCATTTATAACTGCAAGAATCTAACGAAGACAGGATAGAAAGGGTACTAAATCATAACTGCGCAACATTCGCTCATATTTCCAATTAAAATTCCTATTCATATGCATTGTTTTGAATCAGATGTCTCTATTGTCCGCGGAATAGTTTAGTATTGTGCCCGCACACTAGACACGTTTCTAGCAATTATTAGGTTGCGTGTAAACATGCTAATAGACTAGATATCTGATATTCAATGCATTAAGCTCATTGAAAAACTTTATTTATACCAGTGTACTAGTTCCTATTGCTCTTTGTGTTGTTACCGTTTGTTTTATTTGAGTTTATTTCATGGGAACTTCAATTGCATTTTGATTGCACTTTTTCTTCTCAGGAGAGGAAAAGTAATAGCTAGATACATGTAGCGATAACATAATTTTTCCTTCATTATCGTTTTAATTATCTACGTTTAATTGAACAAGTTTTTGCATTACAAAAGAACGTGTTTTTATTGTGTTGAGATATTGAGTTTTTTTTCTGTTACCTACGTTTTAAATATACATTCTTAATTTAAAATCGATCGATATAACTTTTGTGAGACAATTCTATCTATATTTTTATCGGTTGTTTCGTAACATAAAGTTTTTAATCGTAATTTTCTTTGTTATTTATGATTTTTTATGATTTATTTGATATATATTTATATGAGGTATGTAGGAGTTTCGGATAAATCGATCCAGCTAAGATTTATTAAAAAAATGAAGTTTTATTCCTGTTTTTTAGGCATTGACAAACTGGTCAAATATAAATTGAATGCAAAGGTTAATTTTGATTTGAAATAAATACCTGGAGATCAAGTCTTAGATATCACCAGGCCTTTCTTTGTTTATTTATTTGCAGTATTTATATCTTTAAAAAAAAATACCGACCAAGTCTCGGTCACCCAGGTACTAAAATTTATGCATCTTAATTTAATGCCATAGTTTTTAGAAAAGCATATTACAGCTTTTACATTACCCGGGACATTCGAGTATAATATACCTTAACTGATCTAAATTTGGTAATGAATTTTAGTGTTTTATGGCATTATGTACAGCTGTGATAGCCCAGCGGAAACACCGTGCGAGCCGTTTCGAGAAGGTCACGGGTTCAAACCCGGGCAGATACTAATGAGTTTTTCTGTTAAAACTTATGTGTCTAATTGATAATTGCAATTTATCACACGCTTTTCGGTGAAGAAAACATCGTGGGGAAACCTGCATATCTCTAGAGAATTCTGGGGATATGTGTAACCTAACAATTCGCATTGAAGCGGCGTGGTAGGTCTTAGCTCCAATCCTTCTCTCCAAAACGGGGAGAAGAGGCCTATTCTCAGCAGTGGGATAGTAACAGGCCGCTACTTACTTATGTATTTAAATAATATATAATTATATATTCACCAGTTGTCTGTCACCCATAACACAAGTATTAAGTTACTTACTTTGGGGACGGACGAGCGTGTGTCTAAGTGTCCCATATATTTATTTATTTATTATATGTATTCCCAGCAGTGGTAGAGTAACAGGCCGCTACTTTACTACTTTATGGCATTATGATCTGTGTGGATGTTACACTAAGTTTTTGTCTTATCTCTTCAATTTTAAAGTAAGTACACACTTGCTCAATGTAAAACAAACAAGATTAGCTACACATCCTGCTATTCCGGTGGCCTAATCTGCCCTTATCGTTTGAGGGAAAAATTTATGAATAGGCCTTTAGTCTCTGCTTATTGTTTGTCGAGGACAAAGGTACCGCACTTGAAATTTATTATATAAAATTTGAGATATTTTGAAACTTTCATGTGTATTGTGATACGACGTGTGTGTCTTAAATATTTGATAGATGTTAATTAATTGGCCTATTATATTTTTTGAATAAATATGACTGGCCAGTTGGAGCAATGGGTAGTGACCCTGCCTTCAGCTCCGCGGGTCGCGGGTTCGATTCCCGCCGAGGGCTAACATTTTCTATAAATGGATTTGTTGGTCTTTGAGCCTGGGTGTACATTTGTATTTAAGTATGTATTTAAAAAATATATAAGTATATGTATATTCACCAGTTGTCTGTCACCCATAACACAAGTATTAAGTTACTTACTTTGGGGACGGACGACCGCGTGTGTAAGTGTCCCATATATTTATATTTATATTTATTTGCTTATAACTGAAGATGAATTATCTCTAAATAAAACATAAATAAATATATGGGACGCTTACACACACGGTCATCCGTCCCCAAAGTAATTAACTTAATATTTGTATTATGGATGACAGACAACTGGTAATTAAATACATATGTAACTTTAAATACATATACTTTACACATACTTTTACATACGGCGTATGATAGCCGGCTGAGTAGAATAGACCACCCTCATTTCATACCGAGGTGTTGGAAAAGGCGACTAGGGTAAGTGTATGTCGACAGGCGGCCGGTCATAAAATACCTAGCCAAATCATATTACAACATGTTTATAACATGTTGTGCCCCCGCTTAGAGTGGGATAAAAGCAGGAGGATGATGACAATAATTTTAAATACATACTTAAATACACATACACACAGACTCGAAGAACCAACAATATGTTGTTAAAAAATGATGGCCCTCGTCAGTATCGAACCCGTGACCCGAGGAGCTGAAGGGTCACTGCCAACTGCGGCAACGAGTCAGCCAATGTAAGAAAATCATCATCTTGCTGCCCTTATCCCACTCTAAGTGGGGTCGGCACAACATGTTATAAATATGCTGTCACATGATTTGGCTGCGTTTTTACGACCGGCCGCCTGCCTGACGTCAACTTACCTCTGTCGTATTTTATGACACCTCGGTAAGAAAGAGGGTGGTCTATTCTACTTAGCCGGATACCACACGGCGGAGCCAATGTAAGAATATGTTTCCCAAAATGAGAATGATACAACTAAGTAAAAATAATTATTCTCGATATCACAATTAAGTAAATTCATATCGACAGTTGCCATCGGATGTTCAAAATCTGATAATCTTTTTTTGCTAAAAAAGACACTTCGAGGTGGTCCCATGTAAATGTCATCAAACTTACGATAAAGTCCGAGCCAATTAGGCAAAAGACAAGTTTGTATGGTCATATTAGTTATATTAGTCCCTTATGAAGCCTTAAAATATGTTGTCCTTCGATTGAATGATTTAGACCTCTAAAGGGACCACGGGTTGACACGTCAATTAATTATATTATTTAATCAATTCTATAATAAATTAATTCTTCTTATGGATCATTTTATATAGGACAAGGATATATCTGGTGGACACAAGTGAAAAATAACCAAAGAAGTCGAAGAATACACGTAGAAAGACTTCTTCCATATAACTTCTACGGAGTATGATCCTATTTTCTCTATATTATCCGTAGTCTCTACCTTCTTCACTTCTTCTCCTTTTGCTTTTGTTACTCAAAGGTTGACTGGAAGAGATCCATTTTAGGGATAAGTTAGCCTTTACAGATGTGCTTTCTACTTTTTCTATCTCTTTTCTAACTAAATGTATAAAAATAAATAAATAAAATCGTTTGTTGTAGTAAAGTTCTACTAACACTGGGTCGACGATAAGAGTGCAATGTTTACTTAAAAGTAAATGTCCCTCCATCATCACTTTAACTCCACAAAATTCCTCAGAATTATGTAGTAATTTTTTTTACTATTTTGTGTGTAAAATATTTTAGAAATAATACTGCAGCCAAGCTATGGACTAGGCTACAACGATTAACATAATATAATCAAATTGAATTGCATCATTGTTTTCTGAACAGGGAATCTAACTGCCGAAGGAAGTAAGTAAGTGAACTCTCACTTAAAAACGAACTTTCGAATCATTGATAGTTTTCTTAATAACATTTCCGAATTCAAATTACTTGAAACGGTCTACTTGAACACAGAATACTTTGAATTTAAATTTGCCTGCTTATTCAATAAGACGACTCATGTTAGTTCTTATAGGGATTTATAGGCTAAATTCCTTCTTTATATATTCCATGAAAGTACAAAACTAATGACGTTGTCTTCCTTCAAACGATTATTATGTAGCAGTATTTTTATTGGTAATATTTATTACTAAAGTGGTAAAATATAACATGCAATAAATCAAGGCCCAATCGCAACTCGGGTTACAGGTTGCGGTTAACGGTCATCACGATTGACGCAGCGATAATGTGCATTAACTTTGTATAACCGATAGTGGTTGCGGTGTGCATTTGGATTTTTTATGGAGGAATTAAATAAATATCTAACGTATAATTCTTATTCCTAATTGATTATAACCTGCTGTACACCCGTCCAGTAACATTAGCAGAACTAGTTTTAGACTAATTGTATGCAAAATGTCTGCTTACTAAATTCGCTTAACGTAATAAAATTAATATAAATAAACTCGTTGATTATAGATATTAGCTGCACCTCTACTTGCGTTGTAAACTCGATTTAATTTATAGTATTATATTACTTTACGTTTATAATGCAACATGAATGAATAGAAAAGACTACCCTTTTTCTTACCGAGGTGTCGTAAAAAGCGATTAAGGTAACTTGACCCGCCCTGTGGTATCTGGTTGAGTAGAATATACCACGCTCAATTCTTACCGAGGTCTCGTAAAAGGCGACTAAGGTAAGTTGACCCACCGTGTGGAATCACGCTAAGTAGAATAGACCACCCTCTTTCTTATTGAGGTATCGTAAAAGGCGACTAAGGTAGCTCACCTTAGCACACCTCACTCACGTCAGGCAGGCGGTCGGTCGTTAAATACCTAGGGGAATCATATGACAACATGTTAATAACATGTCTTGCCGACCTCACTTAGATTGGGATAAGGGCAGGAGGACGATGAGTCGGTGATAAGATTTTGATACATATTTTTATCAAACTTTAATAACAAATAAACTTCAATGAAAGAAACAAAAAGAATAGTTTTAAACTTCCCTTTGGTAGCTTTCCTAACCTTGAAACTTGAAATGTATCATAAAGAAGTTCGCAGATATAATAATCTTTTCTCTGTCTGTATTGTAAAATTACCTAAAGTGTGCCATTCATTCTTTTCTTGTTTAATTAAATAAAATTTACTACAGGGCGATTTATGAAATATTATTTTATAAGGCCTTATTTATAATAAAGTAAAAACAGATATTTTTATTAAGCATTAAATAGTGTCAAAGTATCATATCTCATATAACATATCTCGTCACAAGTTTCTTAATATTCTTTATTCAAATAAACTTGTAAACATGTGCTTTTGAATCGTCAACTCTACTGCTGGTTCGGAAAGCTGTTCCTACCGAGAAGAGCCAGCAAGAAACTCGGCGGTTGCTGTTTTAAAAATATAATTCTTAATATTATTTACATTAAGTCGTTACTGTCTTGTACAGGTTCAAAGAGAGCTATCTACACATATCCCCACATTCTTATCTTCTAAATAATCTTAAAGAGGCTGGCTGATAAAGGCTTTCTGTATCAGCCTCTTTTTAACAGTGTTTTTAAACTGCTGTAATGACTCGCTGTTTCACTCGCTTAAATAAATTAAAATGATTTCAATATGAAAATATTTCATAGTAACTCTTGCATGATAATTGCAGAGAGAATCTGATTAAAAATATAAGAACAATCAGATGACCGATAGATATGGATTAATAACAACGTACCGTATTAATATTAGGAGTTACAAGACTAATCAGAGTTATAAAAATTTCTAATAAATTTTTACATCTAAATAGCGCCAAATCACGTTATGCATCCATGTAGTAACACAGTAGGAAATGCAATTAACCATTGCTCGATGTATTTACGCCGCTCAACCATGTAACGCTTATCTCTGTTGCATGCTTTTTCAATATGCAATCCCACACAACCGGGCTGGTTTATCTGGCAATCGGAATTCTCAGGTATTTTTTATCCATTCCTTAATTGTAATTATTGTGTTTCGTAAGAATGCCGTGTGGTATCCGGCTGAGTAGAATAGTACCACCCTCTTTTCTTACCGAGGTGTCGTAAAAGGCGACTAAGGTAAGTCGACCTGCCGTGTGGTATCCGGCTGAGTAGAATAGACCAACCTCATTTCTTACCGAGGTGTCGTAAAAGGCGACTAAGGTAAGATGACCCACCGTGTGGTATCCAGTTTAGTAGAATAGACCACCCTCTTTCTTACCGAGGTGTAGTGAAATACTACAGAGGTAAGTTGACGTCAGGCAGGCGGCCGGTCGTAAAAACGCAGCCAAATCATGTGGCAGCATGTTTATAACATGTTGTGCCGACCCCACTTAGAGTGGGATAAGGGCAGGAAGATGATGATGTGTTTCGTAAGAGGTTTCGTGTCAATCGAACATCAAACACGCTGGATACACACAGTCGAGATGTTTGTCGAATTTGGTAACAAGGGCGCTTTAGCATATTATCGCTGTTAGTTCGTGTAATGGGACTACAATGCAACATGTTTGTTTGCCGTGGGACATAAAAGCTGTTTAGCATCAAGTAGGATAATATGGTATTGTGTTATGTGCTTCACTAATTACATATAGGTTAACTGTTGAAGTTAATAGATAGCGAGTGAGTAGTTGTAAATATCTCGGCTATACTAAAGTTAATATATAATAATAATGGTCTGATAATATAAATATAATATTGCTTCTTTGTTAACTATCCCTGCAATCTTATTAGGAAATTTCTAATTTCTATAACTAATTTCTTATTATTACAATTTACACATACACGGCAGTTTATTCAGTACGGGGAAAGTATAAATTCTAACCTCAATTACTGATTTCTGTCGAGGCAAAAATATTCAATGATTATTTTACACGGGTCCTAGCGCATTACCAATACACTGATATTATGGAAGAAGCAATAAGAGATGATACTTAATTAGGCACGCTGTAGTGGTGCAAAGTAGTGGAAGGCAATTCTATGCGGACAGCCACTGGTTGTCCGTGGTTCATGCGGAACGATGACCTCCATAGAGACCTCGACCTCCCTACCGTTACTCACCACTTCAAACGTTTTTCGAAGCGTTCCTTCGTGAAATCTGAGGTACACCTGAACCCTCTCATTTCACTTGCTTTCACCTACATTCTAGTTAGGTCTGACCACCGAAAATATAGGCGTCCAAAAATGCGTGGCTCCAAATATGCTTCCGTCGTCGTATTGACTAATCAAAGTCATACCATCAGCCCTCCACTACACGTCGCCCTAAGCCGTGGTCCAGTCTCACAGGAGGCACCCTTAGGACGACGTTCGTAAACGCTACTAGTGCTTCTGCGATCTACTCTTCGCATTTCGCAAACTCGAAGATGCTTCTGCGCTCCCCCGTTCCACCCGGAGACGCTGTAAATGCCGTTAGGGCTAATAGCATACAGTCAACTCGAAAAAAAAAAACAAAATAAAAAAGGCATTTCTAAATATAACCTATTGGTTTTGCTAATTTATTATTCAAGTTTACGGACAATTTATACAGTTTTAATGTAGTAAAAACATATTCAGAATAATTACAAAGTATGTCGGTTGTCTCTGAGAGTACACACAATTATGTTCTTATGTGTTGGCGTCAGTGAGTGCATTGTTACGTTAGGTTTTTATCGGTTAGATAGCAGTTCGCTTGCACCGTTTCAGACGGATTGCTTGGACGCTCGTGCTCGCTAATTAGTAATTTTCGCTGATTGAATTGTATGCTTACAACATTGTTTTGTATCTAGCAAATTAGACGATATTATCATTACAATAGCGTTATGCGAACGAATATTATTTTTTATTTAAATATAGATCATATTTCATGACAAACAATTTGTAGAAATATGTCCAGTATCTACCTTACCAAAGTGTTACTTCCTAACTTAAAATACCGTAACTAAGTACCCGGGGCGTAAATGAATTGCTGTAAAAATATACGTTACTACTTAAGTTATAAATTTGTCCCTTTAGCTATTTACGTATTTACGTTAATATTATTGACAAGATGTATTATTTGTTTCATCGATGAAGTACGTGTTTTTATCCGGATCTAAAAGGCAAAAACGGTTGTTTTTTGTACCTTAAGTTAGCCCGCTATATAAGTTTGTAACGAAATTCAACAATATTATTTTGTTTCACTGACCTAATGATTATAGCGCGCCCTGTATTAAACTATGGATACGTAGGGAGACTACTTAAAGTGTTTATGATATAGTTGTGAATCCATAACTATCAGACTATAAGTGGAAATCTTGTTAGTTATCCGAAAAACATTGATTTATGGTCAACTTGGACTCTGTTTAAAAGAAAAGAGTTCATTTTATAGCAATGATTTTCAAAATTTTCTCTATATTTTGTACATAGATAGCATAAATGTGTTTCCTTACATTCTACGTGAAAGATACGTTTAAAAACACGCTAACTTTACCTAATAGAGCCAACCGTAGCTTTCATTCAGACAGGAGTTCAACATAATGCACTGTTTCCTGAATTATACAAATTGTTCCTTACCTCGTATGTTTGATGCCTTAATATCGTTCAAATGATGTTCGCCAACCGGAAATACGAGTCGCCGGAAATATGATATATGGATTTTTTAAACGCCCAATTTGTTACAGTAAAACCATATACATATATCAATAAAAATAATTATAATATAGAATATTTAGTTACGCTGCTGTTATTTTTTCTTTTGCACGTTGTTGACTGGTTTTTACGACCGGCCGCCTGCCTGACGTCAACTAACCTTAGTCACCTTTATTTCACCTCGATAAGAAATGAGAGTGGTCCATTTCACTCGGTCGGATATAACCCGGCGGGTTATTATTATTTATTTGTAATTGTTCTTTTATAATTCTTTTATAATTGTTGTTAATTATCCCTAAACGAAATGTTAAAATAATTAATAAATAAATGGGAAAAATAATATGAAACGCAATTTTGATACAATTTCAAGTTTAAATAATCCCTTCTATTGAGAATGGTGAAATCTTATCTTCATAGTCTTGAGAAAACTGAAGTACGCCAGAACCCATTTATTACAGAGGCTTACAAACATCCCTACTTTGTTAGGTCGACTCAGGGAAAATATCGGCGTCTAAAAAGCGTCCTTTATGACCCTGACGATCAAATAACAAGCACAAACTCAGTTATACAGCGTCTGCGCCGGCGAAGAAGAGGTCCCAGTTACCTGACGTCAGTCGACCGTGGAGTCTTGCCACACTCCCGACGGGATGATGACTAGTCACAGTCACACCATCAGCTCTCCACTACACGATGCACTAAACCTTGGTTCGGCCTTCACGGAACGTCGTCCTAAAAGGTGCCTTTAGGAGGACCATCCCTGACGATAGTGCAGCGTTCCACATTTCGCAACCTTGACGGTGCTTCTGCACTCGCCCTTTACGTCCAGTGACGCTGTAAAAGCCGTTTGTTTGTTTTTTGTTTGTAATCTTTTTATTGCATACATAAAAATAAAAACAACATAATTTGCAATGACGGGCTTATTCAGGATTCGAAATATCTTTCAGCCAACCAGTCTAAAATTAAAAAAGAGGTAAATATAAGTACAATGAATTAAACTTAAAACCAATAATAACAAACAGAAAATGGACCTTTTAGTAATATCAAATAATCAACGTTTTTTTTTATAATATATACATATAATAAATATTAAGCCGTTAAGGCTAACAGCATTTAGTCAGTGCAAAAATGTTTATCACTTTATTAAGCGTTAGTATGCATAAATAAAAAAATTGTATCATTTAAGCTGCGATCTAGAAGAACTAAGTTTAAATGCCCAGCAATGAGGCCATAGTTTCCGATCATATTCAATACCAACTGGTTCTAAGCTGAGACAAGATCTTCCTTAAACTGTTCGGACTACTATCCCGATATGCGAATGCAGTTCAGTAAATTACGTTATACGATTTAATTCCTTCTACATATAGCGATAGGGAGTATTTTCATTCAATAATTATAGCTTCAATGGTAATTTACTGTTGCCTGTGTGAAATAAATCGTGAGCACAGTCGGTCGATGCCTGCAGCTAATCGCTCCTGTTGTGAATATATTCCTCTCATTTCTTGACTTCAGATTCTGTACTGTTGTGTGCCACTCAGAGTAGCTAGCCTTTAAGCGCTTTAGCATTTTAAACTAACATTTAATTTACACCAGAAAAAGAGATTTGTACTAGCATTTTTAAATATTCAATGATCAGTCAGGCTTTAAGAAATTAACCACCATTCTCCTGCCCTTATCCCACTCTAAGTGGGGGTGGCACACAACACGAGGGGAGGAATACAGTAAATTCCTTAAATCCGCCGTGTGGTATCTAGCTGAGTAGAATAGACCACCTTCATTTCGTACTGAAGTGCCGTAAAAGGCGTCTAAGGTAAGTTGACTCGCCGTGTGTCATTCGGCTGAGTAGAATACTAGTTAATTTTTTTAAATTAATTAATAGTTAATTTTTTTTTTACTTAAATATAGTCAAATTATTCCATTAAATGCTTTGTTAAAAAAGTATCTTCTTTAATCAGACGAAGGGGAACATTTTAATCCGAAGATTAAAAGTACAGAACAAGGACTTAAACGATTCAAATATAATATTTCTTTCGACTATAATAAATAAGAAAAGTAAGGATTTCGCGCTAAGACCAATAACAAAGGGGAAAATTTTGCTAAGGTTGGTATTGCAGCTCAAGCTATAATATACTTCGCTTCTCCTTGATAATTGTCATCACTTATGGTTACACTGTTTACTTATTTTTAAGTAATATGTATTTTTCAATAATATATCTTATGTACTTGTGAAAGTTACCTAGTCTGTGATTATACAAATAATTAAGGATTATTAAATTAGTGACTTTTTATTATAGTTAAGTAATACTAAAATTGCTACAGATCTAAATTATAAAAAGTAAATCATTAGAAACAACAAACAAAGTGAAATTGTTTTGTTGTTTTTAAAGGCTTTAAATTTCTAAATTTTTGTAGCAGAATAAGAGAAATTTGTATAAATATTGTGACTATTCTGGCAAAAGATAAGGTACATGCAAATTTATAAATATTAATTTTGAATATGAATATTGACATGAATTTGAATGACATTGAATATAGACTGGCCCGTTGTCGCAGTGGGAAGTTACTCTGACTTCAGCTCCGAGGGTCGCCGATTCGATTCCCGCCGAGGGCCAACATTTTCTATAAATGAATTTGTTGGTCTTTGAGCCTTGGTGCATATTTGTATTTAAAAAATATATAAATATATATTCACCAGTGGTCTGTCTACTATAACACAAGTATTAAGTTACTTACTTTAGGGACGGACGATAGTGAGTGTCTAAAAAAAAATATATACATATTATCGTACGTGATAGTGTAAGAGTATCCTAACCTGAAACCTGATGTCTAAGTAAGAAGTAATGTACTAATTGGGTTGTTTCCAGGGTTGAATCGCGAGTGTCGGAAATTTAATGCCCTCGGGAGGATAAATTCGCCATTATTTTTCTCGAAAAATGTTTATAACAGTGTCAAAAGTTTGTTTAAGGTGCAGGTGTGGTAAAAGAGTTGTTCCGATATTTTTTGTTACTTTTGATACTTTTTATGTTATATCCTTTATAAATACTTAGTAAAAGTCGAATGTTCCGTGAAATAAGCGAGTATACAAAGTAAAAAAAAATATTCTGTGGTTCCAGATAGTAATTAGTATTTAAAATCAACTCAGATTGAATAATTGATTTTAATGTAACGGAAGTGTAATTTAGGTTTGTTGCTTGCAATAAGTGGTTAATTCGTCAAACACGAATAAGTTTGATTTTAACCTTAAGAGCAAATATGAAATTGTAACTATATCCAACCGAACCTTATAATATAAACAGTATTTATTCGTGTCAGAGTTTCGTCTATAATATGAAATCGAAGACCTTAGCCTAAAGTAAGCAACCTTTAGACCTGACTGAAGTATACCTATGACTATGCCTACTCAAAACGTTATCAAAGGGTTAGGCTGTCTTAAAAAGGTAGTTATTAACTAACTATAACATATTAAAAAACTTACGAGTTAATATTTTTTCCAAAAATCTACGTCTTTTTTCTGACACAAGCCCTGGCACTGTTTATTAATAAATTTACAAATCTGATTTACACAGGGGTGGAAAGTAATTATTTCACGTTTTAATTGAGAGTTCTGTAATTTCAGGACCCTTCGGATCATTGCCGGTTGCTATATTTCAAACAAGTTGTGTCGTATACGTTGGACTCTAAATGAGTTATTAGAAATATTATAGATTGTCTATGGCTAATAAATTATCTCTTCATAAAGCTTCTTCTCAATGAAAGAGTATTTGATAATATCAAACTATGTTCGTCTACGATTTGTGACCGAAAAATATTCAAATGAAGTGTCGTGACTGTTTGAGCACTTTGGTCATCCTTCTTTAAACCTATACTCCATAGGTTTAGGTACTTAACTAAATTTAAACATGTCAAACAACAAGGTTATTTTATTAATATGCGCCATGACACACACATGTATTTTAAACCTTTTCTACAAAACGACGGAAAATATTAAATATACTATAATACTCCATTATCACACAGTGACTTAATAAAAGATTGATATTGTGTTACATCAGATAATCTAATGTAATTACTATTGCTATTGGTTTTAATCTGCATTTTATGAATATATTTTATTTAATCAAATGTTTGTCCTTTTAGTATCAAAAGCATAAACATTTGAGATTATAAAAGAAATATTTCATTAATGAAATTATTTTTACTGAAATTAATTGAAACGAAACTGCACATCAGTTTCGTTTCAATTTCTTTATTTGTAGATCATGTTATTGCAATAAAATGTTTGGCACGCCTGAGTTATATTGATTATATTTTGTTGAGTACTTAAACCTTCTGAGTATTCCCTATTACGGTAGAGTAAAGAATACAGTAGAAGGTCTACCTAACTACCTTACTTACTTACCTTACTACCTTGTTAACTAATGTTACATAGTTTTTGTTCATATAATAAAATAAAAATATATTCTGTTTCTACAGTGCACCGCATCGCTTCATCGAGTACAACAACTTTTCCTAACCACATTAAATATTGAAATATATTTAAGACAAATTAAATAGGCGCAAATAGAATCCTAGACCCCCACATCCCGGCCTATCACTGTCAATTGCCCGTGTAACCTAGAATACATCAATCTAATTTTATGAGCTGTCAAATGTAATTTATTTATAACAATGACGTCCCGTATAATATCTGTTCGATACCTACTAGTAACGCCCGCGACTTCGTTTGCGTGGACTTCTATAGCGGGACCACAAGAAGCCTTAGTCTCTCACTAAACTTTGAAGTAAATGAATTTTTTATACTAGTCACCATTCTCCTGCCCATATCCTACACTAAGTGGCGTCGGCATAACATGTTGTCACATGAGTTGGATAGATATTTGACGATCAGTCGCCTGCCTGACGTCAACATACCTTAGGTAGTCGTATTTTACAACTCCTAGGTAAGAAAGAGGTCTATCCTACTCAACCGGATATCACACGGTGGGTCAACCTACCATATTGACTTTTTATGACATCTCGGTAAGAGATGAGGGTGGTCTATTCTACTCATATTCAAAATATGAAAAATATTATTAACATAAAAATTAATATAAACGGATTGTCCGCAACGTTTGTGGTCAATTTATTTACTAGAGATTCTTTGCGGTTTGGGCGGATACTTGCTTCGATGATAAATTATATGAAGTCACTCATTACTGATGTTTTAATTAAATTGTAGAGAAGTTTAAACCATATTATTAAGATGTTATGAGTCATTATCATTTCTCTCTCTAAGAATAACATCTTTAAGTTCGACACAAAACATGAATATTAATTTGAACTTTATTGGGTCGTGTCAATATTCATTTTGCTGCACATGTCTATTATCTTTCAACTATGAGATTTGAATGACATTGCAGACTGACAAATGGATACCAGTCGCATTTCAACAGTTAATTTCTATGTTAATGGTAAAAACAAATTTATTTTAAAACTTTACGATTCATGTTCTGAGAATCGCAGTGTAATAAAATAGATATGTTATTTGAATAGATTGTAGCTAATACAGTTAGTTAGCATTAACAATAAGTGTATTAAATAGGAGAAAATAAATGGTAAATTGCACTTATTTAGTGGGTCGCAGCGATCAATCATGGCGCCCAAGTCATCAGTCGGTTCAAATGTCAAACGAACCTAGGGTGACGATAAAAAGAAAACTGAGTTGCCATTATTAAAAAAGTGACTGTGACTTTATTTCCATTGTAGATTGCCGATTCAGGATTATTAACTGACTTGCATTATTTTTTGTGTTCTAATATTGATAGATTGGTTTTTTTGGAGTACGTTTCTTTTGAATTCATTACGTGTTTAGTCTGATATGTGCGTTGTGAGTACCTTCGATTATAAATTCTATGTTAGAAGTCATAGCTGCTGAAATTACTTAAAGCGATAACAATCGCAGAACGAGTACACGAGCAGTTTTTTTTATTGCAATGTCTAACCGTTACTGATGTATTCATTAGCTGTTTATTTTGCTTAAATTGAGTTGAACTCATGAACTGTAATTGTATAACATAAGAATTATATTGTGTAGTATTCTTTTTTAAAGTAATTTTGTTTATATGTTTTAAACTGATTTTATTTTAATAAGAATTATTTTATATTATTTTAGTAATTTTAATAAGTTTGTTTTAATCACAATACACAAGATTTTGTTAGAGTCATCCTCAAGCCCTCATCTCACTTTAAGTGGGATCGGCACATCATGTTATAAACATGTTATCACATGATTCAGCTACATATTCGACAATATTTTGAGTAAATAATATATAAAAATTGAAGAAAATTTATTTCATGCCTTAATAAATAAGAAATAATTGACATAATGTCCAGTAATTAAAGATGTCAAATAAATCATAGCAAAGTTGATTAAAATACATATTATTTAACAAAATACCGAATAAGCAATAGGTATGTATAATAATCCTTAATTTCTTTAACCATATACTATCATATTTGAATATATCTATTAGATATTCGTATGTTAAAAATATTCACACAAAGCATCCACGTGTCACAACATTCTAAAACACCACATTTAACGAAATTTTGTCTGTATAAATCAATGTTTAAAAAAATATCGAATACTTTTATATTTTCAATAAGCAGCCACTTATGAATTGATTTATTAGGAAATGAAGTATATGAAATTGGATTCAATTTAATCAAATTGACTTCCTTTAATTTTACGATTTCGTTTGCGTGATCTCGTCCGGTAATAATCCAATAAATTTGTCCATTGGGAAAGGGCAGCACATACCATAATGACTTAATATTAATCGACCAATTTATTCATATACTTTTGTTTCCCTTTTATTGAAAATGTATTGCTCCCTTCTAGATTAATCATACTTATAACATCAAACTGTTATATGTTGATAGACTTTTTTATGAAATAACATCATCATATAGATAGAAAAACTTATTTGATTTTATTTAACAAATGATTTTAGCCTATTAGGGATACAGAGGTGATAATTATCTTATAGAATGTTGGATTAAGAGTTTATCATATCGTTCAAATTAGCTTTGCTAGTTAAATAATTGTCTTGTAACTATTTACATCTTAATTGAAACTACGAGTAAATATGCCATGATTAAGTTAGTATGTTTTAAAACGAATTATCAAAATTCAAACATTAACAAATATTATATTTTATTTTTTAAGATATTGACTTATTCAAAAAGATTAAATTTAAATTAATTTAAAATATAGTCCTCATTGCTCAGTTATTCTTAAATTTACGTTTCAAGTAACCATATGTTTAGTAGAAATACGAAAATATAAAAATTGCTTTTTTTGCTATTATTGATTTTGATGAAGTGACAAAAAACATTTTGTGTTTTTTGTAAATATTGTCCTCATTGCCGCATTGTAAAGTTTAAATTTTCAAGGAAGCATAAGTTTAGTAGAAATATGAATATCTAACAAAGAATTTATATATAATAACATCTCAAGATCGTATTAATCATAAGTAAGACAAGATTTCGAACTGTAGCGCATATCCAAGTCCAATTATGAGAGGTAATCAATAAAACAATGAATCGGGACGAAACGTACAGAGCGCGGCGTATCGCAGCGCGAACGCAAACACGGCCGGATCGCGTGCGCGCTACCAATATCATCGGAGTCAAGCCGTTCCACGCTACCCTATATTTTAACAACTGTCCTAATACATCTTGCAATGTTGTTTTTAACTGTTTTTGCCACATTATTGTTTGTACCTTTTTTTTGAATGTTTACTTTTAATTTTTCTGTTTCATTTGGATCTTTTTTTTATCTGTATAGACTGTTTTTGCGGTTCATTGATCACACGTTTAAGATATAATGTTACGTTTGCGTTACTTTTGTTTCAACCGCAAATATAACGTGATTAGACAGCTGCTAAATACTATGTTTTATATTACATGCATGTAAATTTATCTGTGTTAAAGATACAACAAAATTTTACTTGAATTTGAAGTATTCAACGAATTGGATGGATTTTTTTCTTCATTTCAGGTGCCTGTCAATGAAAGCGCCAGACAGGTATGTCGCTAAGTTGATCGCGCTTTCTGTTTCGTTTGGCCGGATTCGCTAACGTTCGGGAACGTTCGGGTGGGCTCGGCCACTAAGAGCGGTCGGATGATGGCAAAGGGTTAACTTGGAAGAGACCACACGACGAAAGTAGACACCCGCGTCGCAGGACTTTTAAACAGTATTATTTTTCCAACAAAATTGCTTATAAATGTGTGTTATTTTGAGTTTTTTTTACTTTTTTGCCAATTCCATCCATAGCTAAAATTTGCCCGTTTCATGTCATTGACATTTGAATTTTTTCAAACACTTTTTTATTTGCTTGATTGGCCATTATCTCCTTGTAAAATCGATTGCACATATTTCATTGGTGTTTTGTTTATACTGTTTTATGTAAATGGAAAAATTGTGGGTGATTGTTAGTTGTCGTTGTTTTGCTTCCAGGTTTAACCCTTTCTGTATTTTGAAAATGACAGTTGAATCCTAAGCGTATCACAGATAAATTTACAATTTTCTTTATAAGTAGAACAGTTTGTGTATTGAATGCATTTGTTTAATATTTAGTTTTTTTAAGCATGTTTGTGTGATTATTTTGGATAATAAATTCTGAATAACTGGTAAGTGACTTACGTCCATATAAATATGGTGATAGTATAATTAATTTATGAGTATTTTCGTTAAATGAACATTTTTACGTATATTAGAATTTTAAATAAGGCATTTTTTTTTGTAATCTAACTGAAGATTATTTGAGGATTTATTACTGACAATATTAGTCAATATGTTATTCTAACATTTAAAATGACATTGTAGTCGATATCATAAAATTAAACTTAAAAAATTAGAAGATATAACACAATGCATTCGTAGTTGGTACATAAGAAAATAGTAATAAGAATCGTAACAAAAACCTTTTGTATATAACAACAGTAGATAATCAATACGACATCACGCATGAGCAGTAACAAGAGTCCAAATTGATCCCATGACAAATTCGTGATCATCATCGTCAAATCGTAAAGGATTTAACGCCTCCGTTGGCACGCTTCTTTTGTTGGCATCATAAAGCCGGCCATTAACATGTTTGATAAAACGTTGGCCGCACAAAAAGAGACCGCGGAGCTACCGTGGGCTCCCCACTGCGAGACCTCATTGAGGAATGATGCCATGCTGTGGTACTTATAAAGGAATATAAAGATCGACCCGTACTCTTGTTTTGGTAGAAGTAACCTTGATGCATTCCATACGTGTCATAGAGAGTGCATATGTTTATTAAAGTCGACTCGCATCTGGCGAATTGATGTGCAGATTAAAAAAGTTTACAAAATGAATGGATCGAAATGTCCAATGCATCCATAGCGTTAGTAACAAAATTACTTAGCCTAGGTTAGTACTTAAAATATATATTTACAAAATTTGTTTAAGTGGATTTCAGTCCATGTCCTCCAAAGAGGACCATCCTATTTATAAGCAAATGGGATGGTGATAAATGGTCCTTTATTTCATAAAAATAAAATATTCAATATTTAATAAATTTCATATAGTTTAATTAAATATTAAAATATTTAATAAAAATAATAATAATATTAATATTTGCACGACTAACTTTAAAATGTAGTAAAATTAAATTATACATATTCGATTTGAAGTATAATATAATAAAATTTTCTCAAATCAAATCATAGAGGTGTAACATCTAGATATTTTAAATCATGTTATTCTAAATTTAAACGATTACTGAGAAATGAAGCTATAAAAAAAAATTACGCCAAACGTTTAAAAACTACAATTTAGTCTCAATTTACATTGTTATTGCGTATTTGGTGACAAGTGGTCTTATTTAGGTCAGTTTTATTTATATTTTTAAAAATTTTATTTGAAACCTAATATAGAAAACAATGTGGTACAGCTACCTACATCAAATATTATAGAATTCTGACAGATGTTATAATCCCCTGCCGCCCATACAAAGAGGATCACAGATAGTAGCTTTATAATATAGATTATTTTTACTAATGGACTCCAAATTTATACAGATCTACGTCGCTTTTAAATGTTGATCCTAATTCTAAAGTAAGTTTTAAGATAAAAAGATTGAGTGAAATAGGTTATTATTAAAATTCTTCACATTAAGATTCTTTTCGTATTAAAATGTCTTTTAGCTTTATTTTATTTGTCCGATATTAGGGGTTAAGAATTTAAACAATTTAGGATATTATTTTAATATCTTACACATTAAAGTAATATATTAAAACAAGATTTTAATATATTAAAAGTTAACTTTAGGCAGGCGGCCGGTCTTAAAATACGTAGCGAAATCATGTGACAGCAGGTTTATAACATGTTGTGCCAACCCAACTTAGAGTGGGATAAGGGCAGGAAGATGATGATGCATGTATGTATATAGAATAACTGATTTTTAAAAAATATACAAATAATAATGTCTAATAAGGCGTTGCTAAATCTTCTTCTAAACGAATACATTAAAATCCATCGCACCTCTAAAAGGTGTACGAAACGTTTCCAGCAAAACAAACAGAAATCACAACAAAGGATCCGCTTACATTCTGACGCCTTTTATACTAACAAAGGACGAATTCAAATAAACACTAAATCGTTAACCCTTTGACCGTCGGGTAATTTTCACTTCGGAAAACGGAATGGAAATGGTTTTCAAAAGGGGTAAACACCTCGGTGTTTGTGGTGTCGAATGTTAGTATTATTTTCAAAGTAACTTTGTTATATTTTCCCTTTTCATCTAATAGGCAAGCTTAATTGGTTTCTGTAATAGTTTAGCCAATTATGTGATTCAGTATTAAAAATAAATAAAAAATAGTAACGTGTTTTGCCCTTGACTTGGTTCGAGTCAATTTAAAATCCCTTCAAAAATGTTCCCAAAGGAAAAATGAGAATTTTTGTCTTCTTTATATTATGGCGGCTTTACACTCTCGCCCGAGAGCACTCGCTTTCGCGCAAGAAACGCTTCGGCCGAGAAGTGTAAGCTTTAAGTGACCATGTACACTCTCACAAGTGACGCTTTATCGATTGTACGAGGCTGCGCAAGACTTTTTGACTCAGGTACAAAAATCGTCACTGGTAAAAATGAGGGTGGTCTATTCTACTCAGCCGAATACCACACAGCGGGTTGAATTACTTTAGTCACATTTACGACACCTCGGTAAGAAATGAGGACGGTGTATAGTATGTTCGTTAATGTTAATTAATATAACTGGGAATTGGGACAAATGCAAAATAACACTATTTAACAAACATTCGAAGACGAGGTACCAGATTTCCGTCGTTGTTGGTCGTGGCTTCTTGCTACCCTGACGTCGTCGTATTAAATAATCAAAGTCATACTATCAGCCCTCCACTATACGTCGCCCTAAGCCGTAGCCCAGCCTCACAGGAGGCACCCTTAGGACGACGTTCGTAAACGCTAGTAGAGCTTCTGCGCTCTACTCACCGCATTTCGCAACCTCGATGATGCTTCTGCGTTAGGGCTAATAGCATACAGTCAATTCGAAAAAAAACAAACGTATTATAACTGTTTATTGTACTGCTTAATGAGGCTCTCTACAAATTATGTCATGAATGGTCGGTGCATTGGTTGCCGGTAGCCGCATTCACCCACTTGTGCGCGGAGGCGTGAGGACTTTCCCTCTCATCTGTGTCCCGAGTTATGCAACAAGCCATCCCTGATCCGTGTTTGAACCGAGTCAGAGGGTGCGGGTTACTCAAGTAGGAACGCGGTGAAACGTATTGTGAATGTATCCTGGCAGCCACGAGGGAGTCTATTATAGGTTTTGGAAAGGTTGAGGCGATATATTTAATTGTGGCCCATCTGAGTTCTCAAGAAGTTCAAAGACCTTCCCCGAACATACGAAGCAACAAGACTGAATGAATTAACATTCAGTCAATTAAATTTAATGGCAAATGGCAAATGTCAAAATTAATGGCCCGTTGACGCAGGTGGCAATAGCCCTGCTATCAGCTACAGGGGTCACGGATTCGATTCTCATCGAGGGCCAACATTTGCTGAAAACAATTTGATAGTTCTTAGAATCTGGGTGTTACTTCCTTTAGGGGTGGACGACGTGTGTAATTGTCCCATATATTTATTTATTTTAATTGGTTATGGACAGACTTCGTAAATCTAATGTTATCATTAAGCAACTGTAACATGATTAAAAGGATGCAAGAAGAGCAACGAATGGTTAAATGCACAGACAAAATTTAAAACATTCGTAGAAAAATGCTGAATTCAAACAGCCCATGATCATTTTACCTATGGTATCCTTTAAAAGCATAAATTTTGGAAGCAACTATACTAATTACTTTTAATTTAAAAGTCAATTTAAATATTTATATAATGATAGCCACTATCATATACCTACGATATGCAAATAGTTTGTGGGAAAGATACGAAGTAATTTTTATCGGTACAACTCATGAAGGTGACATAAAAAATCGGGATAAAACTTAATTCGATATTCAAGCGAATGCATTTCTCAAAACGTCTAAGACAAATGAATCTATAAAATTAATTGGACAAGTAATCGAAAACTGAGAAAGAATTTCTTCATCTCTTGCTTTAGGGGAGAGAAAACAAATGAGAGGCGGACATTGAATAATTTGATTTCCTTATTTGCAACAATCAATATGTTTGTAAGGAATTCGATACCATAAAACAAGACGTTAGGCTATGAATACTGTGCGCTGTGTTAAAGCCCTTATAATTTCAAGAAAAATGCACTCATACGTGGAATTACATTGTATCTTATAAGGAGTATAAAATTAACAAGAGTTGTTGAAAAGATGACGTATTCATGTACATCATTAATAAATTCTTATGAGTTTTTGCAACAATATGTTTTATTTTATTATACATTTTATTTGATTTATACTATACTGGGAAAAAATGTGACTCGTGTAACATTGCAATTAAGGTACTTGATTTTAATAATAATTGAAGAGCAAAGATTGTGAGAGTAGAAGATATTTATTATTAATATTATTACTATTAATGAGAATAATAAAAAAGGAGAATCTCTGGAAATAAAACAATTGATTTCTAAAATTTTAAGAAAGTAAGTTTAGGCGTCGTCATGACAAACTTACAAATAATCGCTCCTAAACAATTAAAGGGTGGTATCGCTTGAAGCAGGAAGGTGGCGGCGTCCGTTGCAGACGGCATATTAGTTGATATAATTGCATTTGCTACCGACCTCGCTGACGTTTCCCGGCAAATTTCTACAGCTCGATCTTATAGGCAATTGAGTTACTAACACAAACCACCCTTGGAATAACTTGCCACTGATGAGAATATTTCTTGATTGACATCTTGAACGACTTCAAAAGTGAGCCGTAAAGCAACGATAGACTGAAAATATGAAGTAATTATTTTGATCTCTTCGAAGTCGCTGTAACAGAATTAGCTACGAGCCTAATAAGTAGAATGTTGCATCTGATTAATTAAGTAAGATACTTTTAAAAATGAGCTTATATTAAATTTTGTTCGTAATTCGGTCGGGTACTTATTTAATTCCGGATATAAAATTTCTGTGATTGAGCCCCAGCGGGAGGAGTTGAGGGGCGTGAATTCCAACAAAATTAGCACCAGGGGTCGAAATAAAAAAGCGAAGGAAAAATTTAATGAACAGGAAAATGCTCCTTTTTGCAGCTATTCCATCTATTTATCTACATTGGGATGCCCATTACCTTGCTAAGAGAAAAGTTTACATTTTTAATTTAATGATTCCACTTTGTGGAAGTTGGGCGGGTTTCTGCAAAATCTTAATTTGGGGATTTCTGAGGCGTCTCGTTTTGTAAATATTATTCCTTTAATAAGACCTCACGTTTAGGGGTGCTGGTGAAGTCCGTGATTACGACTCACTTTGTGAGCTTCATTTTAGACCTCGTCATTTTGATTGGCGCTAATGAAATTTTTCGTACTCCATTCTATTTTCTTGTTTTTGACAGAATAATTTCTAACAGAGCCATCCGCCCCAGTCATCTTGATATGTCATCAACACACCCTCTTAACAGTTACTGAAGGTAATTTAGTACAGCTGAGCCTATGTTTTTGCCATCTTCATTTAAAATTTCACTTTTGCTAATGCAATTTCTTATTTTATCTCTCCTGTGAAGTGCGTGTCCCATCTGTATCAAAATTTCTAAATCGTTAAGTCCCAGCTGCGTCTGTATACGCGATGACGTTTCGCTTTTAGCGAGCTGTTTTAAAATTGAATATTTGATGGCGCATTCCCTTATGACGAATTCGCGGTGCGTGGTAAGGGCCAATTGAGTAGGACATAATTTTTGAACGAGCCTTTTATGGTTAGTACCTGTTAATATGCAAGTTTCATACGGTGAATTTTATTCTCAAAACGGCTGTGCTATTAATATTATTAGCACGTCCAGTTACTTCGTCATTATTCAATCAATATTACACATATTTGTTATCGGACAACTGTATCGCACTCAAAAGTTCCCATTATAAACGCAAATGGTTACAGCTTAGTTCCTCTCTAATTACACAGATAAGCGACTTCAATAACGGTACTTTTATCACGTCCATACGTTTGGAATCTAATTGGAATTTTGCATGTTGATATGTGGACTCTTTATTGGTCGATATTATGTTTGCTTTCTGATATTGATGTTTGTAATTCAAATGGAGGTATCCAGCGACAGTCAAGTAGTGATAAATTAAACTGTCATTGGTAGAGTTTCATGTTATGTTATTATTAAAGTACATATTATCATCTAAAGTACATAGACATTAGATAGTAATAAACTAGACACAATTTATAATATTTTACAACCACCTGTCTAAAGAATAAACTGAATGTTGTTGCAATTGGAAATTTTGATATATAATTAATTATTTGACAAATGGTCCTGTCCAATTTATAAAAATTAGGACTATATTAATACGTTAGAATGCCAAATTTGCATTTAAACGCTCCTGTCAGAAAGGTAATTTAGGAAATTACAGTTATCGTAATAGAAATTAGGATCGAAGATTTTTTAATTTCATTTTTTTTATCCAAGGGTCGTTGGGGTCGGTTTTTTACGAAAACATCTGTTGTGTACATCATATGAGTTTTTGTTATTTTAAAAGGAGACATGATGGATCAGTTTCAACACGTATACGTCGGTCCCTTTGTTGCTTGGTTTATGGCTTTGTAATGTGTTTCTTTGTTTGTTCAATACGTGATGCTGTAGCTTCCAAAAGTTTCAAAAAGTTGTCTGGGCCATACCAAAACTCTCATTCTAGTAAGTGTTCTAATAATGGTAACAAAAATAAGTATCGTCACAAATCATTAATGAAGTACACAATTAAATATTTGAATTCTTGGAATTTGATTTAAGCTTTCTAATTTAGTGAAATAACTTTTAATTCTTGTTACTTATACAAGATAAATGTATCTATCGTATTTTAAGAACAAAAGTAATTAAGTTTAAAAAATCCTATTTAGTTATTTGCTATAAGTTTTCCGTCTTTTTTTAACGTTATTATTTTATAGAAAATCTATTTAATTTTTTTCTGAACACCTTTATAAAATTTAATCCCGATTAACTGACAAAAGATTTTTGGTGTTACACGCAAGGACGCTATTGCATAAAGAAGTGGCAAAAAGTAAAGTACAAAATGTCATTAGTAAAAACTTTTTTGTAGGTGTGGGAGTGCTCGAGTTTTTAAGAGCTTTCTTTAAAAACCACTGTTGCGTGTTCTTCAAATAGGATTTTGTGCAGATTGCCGGTATATGTAAAGATTACGCCTTATCTCAAAAAGGTCTGTTTGTCGTCGAATTCTTTCAAATGCTATTAAAGAGACGCATATGTTTCGATGCACCCTGTGTAGCTTGCTAGTTATTTAAGAGGTTTTGTATTAAATTTACTATCTGTCTAAATGCAATTACGCCGTGTGGTATCCGGCTAAATAGAATAGTACCACCCTCATTTCTTAGCGATGTGTCGACTAAGGAAAATCGACAACCCGTGTGGACTCCGGCTGAGAAGAATAGACCACCCTCATTTCTCACCGAGGTGTCGTAAAAGGCGACTAAGGTAAGTTGACTCACCAAGTGGTATCCGGTTAAATAGAATAGACCACCCTCTTTCTTACCGAGGTGTCGAAAAATACGACTGAGGTAAGTTGACGTCAGACAGGCGGCCGGTCGTAAAATACGTAGCCGAATCATGTGACAACATGTTTATAACATGTTGTGCCGACCCCACTTAGAGTGGGATAAAGGCAGGAAGATTATTGTCTAAATGCAATTAGCATTTACAGAATAGGGATCTAGGATTCTAGTAGTGGATATCTAATAGGAACTAATTTATCGCTATATCAGGCTTAAATTGGACAGCGCTTTGCTCTCTTTGGGTAAATTTTACTTATTATAATAGATATGCTATTTTTCTATAAATCATTTTAAAGGAAGAAAATGATAATTGATGGTAATAACATGTTTGATAGATTTATGGTTAATAAATTTATCATAGCTATATGAATTAAGTTAGATAACGGTCATCCCAAATAATATCTAAATAGCTGATCGAATTTTGGTGGTTATATTTACCTATACGATACTTTATTTTTGACGTTCCAGTTGTCCTTGATCATAACTTAGTGGTCAATTCTAGGGAATTATACTTATTCTAGGGAATTATACTATTTAACTATAATAGCTTAAAAACTTATAACTGTAGCAATATACAAATATTTTTTTTACTAAATATGCAAGTGGAACTAAGTTAAAAAAACCATCTTGAAATTAGATTTCTGTTTTACTTAAATAATATCTGCTTAGGAGAATGTATAAAAGCTCTCGAACCAATTTGCTAATAATCACTGTGGGTATAAATCATTCCAACCAAATCCATCAAACTAATTTAATTCAAAGTATATCCATTTCCTTTTTGCAAACAACATAACAAAGTAACATTTATAGCGGTTACAGAAAGGCGAAAGTGTGCGTACTGCACATTATAAAAAAAGCAAATGCGACTTTTGATTGATCACCGCCACCAAACTGTTTTTTGTTCGAAATTAAAAACACGGAGTGAGCATGCGTTGGATTAAGAAGGAATTTCTGATGAATTTTCAATAAGTAGGGACTCGATTCTTTGTTGTTGAGAACTAATTTGGAAACTAATTTACTTTTATAGGACATTTATCGTATTATCAAATAATAAGCACCATTTTTATCTTTCGATAATGATTTTTTTATCATATAGTAAGAATACTATGTTGTGACTATAATCAGAAGAAGTTAATTATTAAGTTAATATATTGTTCGTGCTGTTTAACATTTTAGATTTTATCGATTTGTAATATAAATCTAGATGAACTTACAGGTTTTGAAATGTTGCAGAAGAATGAATCAAACGCACTATTAGTGTATAAAAGCCCGCAAAAAGTTTTCGGGATCTGAAAAGGATCTTGTTTTGTAGAAATACATTGGACAAATCAATTATTTGTCCAAGGATGGAAGTTCATATGTTCATTAAATGAATAATATCTGTTATATTATTCTCTTTATTATTAGTTTTCTTTTCTTTTTTTCTTTTCTGTTAATATTATAATGTTATATGATTATTTAGGTCAAGCATATAATAAAAATATCATTTTTCTGTCCATTAGTTTAACAAGCATTACGTAAAATACACTAAACATATGTTTTTACAAACTTATTGCAGTAAAAGTATAAATAATGATGAGACCAGGTGAACGTAAAAAGAAAAAAAACCATATCTTATTTGCGTTAATAGATTTGGAAAACATTGATTGCTGTTCAAAATAATTAAATGTATCAAGCTCATCTAACCTAATAAATATGTATGGTTAAGTTCTTTTATTACAGCGCAACTTTTAGCTAAAATAAATAAAAATGTAATAAAAAACTGAAGTTCTAAGTTAGCATATAGAGACAGAAGCTCAACCCTTTCTTCTTACTTACAAAATATTTTTAAAATCATAAGTTCATCGAAGTAAGTAGAAAATAAGCTTTTGGGTCGGAATTAACATTTAGTAATCCATAGGTGTGTGTAAAGAAGTGTCTCAAAGTACAAACGTCTAAATTCTAAATAAAGGGAAATGAACATCTACAATGGAACCGCAAAGCACACCGCAAACGAGTAATTAAAGCTTCTATAATACATTAACATTGTGCATACTAAATTCGTGGGAGACTTAGTCGAAATGTTAACGGAATGGTTAGGGAGATGTAACACCCAATACCGCAAAGGTAAGACGTAATAATAGTAGCTGTTCGGGGCTTTATGAACGATCAAAATTGCACGAGCACGTGTATAAAATACACTTTGCAAAGTAGATTTAAATTTTAATACGAAGCTTTCAGTCGAGGGTCGTAAGTAATGTCTCGGCGTTAGAAATAGATGGAAGTGCTGGTTTTTTTGTAATTTAAAAGTTTCATCTTATTTACTTTTATTGAGTGATTTTTTGATGTTCTAAAATTTTTTTTATCAAAAATATGTATTATAAAAATTGAATTTGTGATTCTTTTCCCAAAAAATTATTCATTATATTATATTTCATTTGTTAAATTCAAATTTAAAATAGTAATGAACATATTTGTAATAATTCGCGATAAAATTTGCGTCTATCGCGGGTTATAGCAATATAATATTATTTTCATTACTTTTTGTATTATGGATCTCCACAAAGTAACGCGTAATTCTATAAATTAAATAGAAAAAACTGACACTTCTTGAAAAAGTTACAAGTTTGTTTGAAAGTGTTTACGCAAATGTTTATTATCATTAATAATAAATTTTTGAAGTCAAAATAATTGTTACAGTTGATTGTGAAGTAAAATTAGAATATGTTATCCACCCACTGTGATAATGTGACTGTTACTGATAATGTGAGAATCGTCAAGATTACTATGGACATGGTGCGGCATATCCATCTTAAGACAGCGAAGGTCGTGGCCGAGTCTCAGGTGTCGACCGCGGCCGATTTCACAAGACAATGCTTAATAATTTCATTTCAGCATTACGGCGGCCATCTTTGCGAGTCGCACAGTTAGAGGGCATCGACGCACCCCTCCGCGGCAATTTGCATTGTAACTCGGACCACGTAGAAGGCCCTAACTGCTATACCACCACCTACCAACTCTTGAATATATAATTTTGTTGCTTTTATTAACAGCAACTTTGCGTGGGAATTGGCGATAGCCTTCTGCGGTGACTGTTTATTGTGGACGATAACTTAGCTAGATTTATTTTATAGTTCAGCTAGACTTTGTTCTGGGAGGGTTGGTTCTTTTACAGACGCTTTTGACGCATCGAGCCTCTTTATTGGCAGTATGCCAATAAAGAGGCTCGATGCTTGTGCCCATTAAAATATTTGTTGGATTTATTTGATGGGCTTGTTCTACTGAAATGTTTATTAGTTTTCTCCATAACATTGTTGCACATATTAAGTAGTAAAATATGTGATCGACATAAATGTAGTGGTTTGGTCATAATGAGTGAAATCCAAGTTGTAGTTCATTTAAATTTATCATAGAAAGACAAAATGAAAAGCATATAAATTAAATACACTGATAATTTTAATAAAAGGAAACCGAGTACTATTCTGTGCTCCACCAATATAAGGCCAACTGTGTTCAGCCAACTCTTTCATAAATTTTGATTACCCACAGCACAATTCGTTAATTTACATTTTTAAACGTAACAGTAGCCTGTTACAATTGCATTTCTTAACGAACGTCAACATCTGAACTTAAATCTATTACGTCATCACAAAGTGAGTTTACATGTTCTTAGGTCTTCAGGATTTTTCAGAAGTTTTGTCTTAATCGCCAAGCCCATAGTGAATTGTAACTATCGATTGATCACGTAATTGGCCTGGCCTGGGTCTAAGCCCGTGAACCCGTGGTCCCGAACTCCCATCGTTTGGCTCTCACGGCTTATAAAATCTATATAAATAATGTCTTAATTTTAGAACGAATATAATTATGAGCTAAATGGCATTTGTCGATGACGGTACGGAACTTAACGGCGCAGTAATAGATGCAATCGTAACCGCTCCCCTTTCTGGTGTTAATGTAAAAGTTGTCGGGGCAAGACGGTTATAGACTTCTAAAGTTTGTTTTGGTTCTATTAATTAATGTGTTTGGATGTCTCGCTTAGCGTTTTGTAACTTCTGTGTTTAAGTATCTGACTTGTTTTTACTTTAATTTGGCAGTTAAAGTACCTGGGTATCGAGTATCGAGCCATATTCGGTGTTTTTTTTAAAATTATAAATAAATTAAAAAATAGAAAAGAAAAAAAGTTTGGTACTAACAGGCTTGATCCTGGATATTTTCACTTCTTTAGTCCGCCCGTTTGTTATTGGGCTATCAGAGCATTACGTTTGACAGCTAAAATTTCATTTACTTTCTATTCAACATTTTAGCATTTTTTCAGTACCCGAAAACAGGGACAAAACGACATTTGTTTTAATGGAACCTAGCTTGTTCGACTAAATTTTTTTATTTTTATTGTAGATGTCATTATAGGCGTATATAATTAAAGAGCCGAGTAAAATGTAATAATTTACTAATCACATCAATTAATGGTTAAATACGAAATTTATGAAATGATCAGATACAGGAAAAGATGAAAATATTAGGCCCCAATGCAGAATAAATTGTGCCACTAATTCCTACACCGACTATTAGGGGAAAACATAATTCCATGCCGTGTTTCTAACTCTTTAGGGGACCGGTATCGACATTAATAGATTCTAAAAGCTTTCTTACGACATAAATTTTCACTCATTTCTATGGTCTTAAAATCTGAGTAAAATATTAAAACCAAATGATATTTTACAATTTGATTATCTGTGGTTATTTTTAACGAATTATTACAACAATATAAATACATTGGAGTAGTTAAAAAGTTGTGATTGTTATTATTTTGGTTTTCGTATTTGTAGTTGAGGTGCCACACACACAATTTTACATATTTTAATAATAAGCTACAGTTGCACTATTTATGTCACTAACATACTAGAGAAATCTGAATGTGAAAATATATTCCTTTTGTTTACAAAAATTAAGAAAAATTTCATAATAATAATTAAAATACAAACATTTGAGTGGGATAAGGTCAAGCGGATGATGATGATGAGTGGTTGAAAAATTTTCAAAATTTTCAAGCTTTGCCATGATTTTAATTGGTATGTCATAAGAAATGCTCAGGTTTAACGACAAATGTTAAGTTCTGAGAACCGAGAGAAATCATGAGATTTTAAGAGAAGTATTGCCGGAAGCTGTGGGGGATATTCTAATATAAGAATTCCCGAAACCCCGTACTTGAAAACTTCGGTAAATTAAAGCCTATTCCTATATGTGTAACGTGTATTTATGCACATCTGTGTGTATAAAGATGTTATTTCTGAAAATAGGCAAAACTTCACATACCTCGATACTGTTTAATTAAATATATATTTTATAACATTCCCACCGAATAAGTGCCATTATGCGATATGAATGAAGTGCAAGCCGCCGTTATAGGGGCATCTTATGAGCTCTCCATCGAGGATATTGACACTTCTGTCTGCGCCCTTTGTTCTAGCACGTTTTAGGTTACACTACCCACAACTGTACACGTGTGCCTATCTTCCTTTATTTCTTATGTTCGTGTTGGTTTCATTTTATTATATTTTTTTTATAGTTCGATGTAGAGGTAATAAATATTTATAAATATAGCAATAATCCGCGGTAAAATAAAATATATGTAATGCTAAATGTAGAATGTACCATTTCGTTCTCATACCTGATACATGCAGAATTTGTAAAAACTCAGGCACTACCCGACACCGATACCAACACCAAAGCCAATTTTGTCGCATAGCTTTGCGATTTTGTCATGGAGTCAATCTCCTGACAATGCTTCGGTTACGGGGCGAAACAATTGTTGATATTGTGGTGGTGAATGTGTGGAGTGCTTGTGTATTGTTGTGTTATCGGTGTCGGGTAGTGCATGAGTTTTTACAATATCAAATTCTAATTTCTGTATATATTAGGTATGAGAACGAATAGTACACTCTACATTTAGCATTACATATAGGTATTTTCTTTTATCACATATTATAGAAAAATGAGATTCTCATTAGTTTTGTATTATGGACATCCACAAAGTAACGCCTAATTCTATAAATTAAATATAAAACTATAAAATTAATACTCAAAAATCTAAAAAGTAAATATAAAAATCTAAAAAAGTAAATATATCACTATCTAAAGCCATGTTGAATATATTTGACCACTCTAATTTCTTACCGAGGTGTCTTAAAAGGCGACTAACGTAAGTCGACTCGCCGTATGATATCCGGCTGAGTAGAATAGAGCACCCTCTTTCTTGCCGAGGTGTAGTAAAAGGCGATTAAGATTGGTTGGTTGACGTCAGGCAGGCGGCCAGTCGTTAAATACCTAGCCAAATCATGCGACAACATGTTGTGCCCACTTAGAATAGGATAAGGACAAGAAAATGGTGATGATATAACACTATGTATAATAAATATTTTAAAATTATAAAAAGTTATTACGATACTATCCCACTTCTAGGCATGGGTCTCCTATCTCGTATATCGTCTAAGACCCACCACGCTGCTCCAATACGGATTGGTGAGCTACACATATCTCAGAGTTCTCAACAGATATGTAGGTTTTCTTACGATTTTCTACACTTAAAAGCGTGTGATAAATTGCAAATATCAAATAAACACATAAGTTTTAAGAGAAAAGGCATTTGTGCCTGCCCGGGGTTTTAACCCGTGACCATTTAATTAGTTTATATACACGAATTACAGTAATATCTTCTTATAATTGCGATATTTTATTCGAAGTTAAGCAATAAGAGTCAAAATTAACTTAAATCGGTCTGGAAAAGGTTTAAACGGTGGACTTGCTTAGAACTAGATGCCGTATTACCGCCAAGCAGAGGTTTTGTGTGACCACAAATAATATGTTATATCTATTACAAGGTTTTCCCGTTTCAGAGTTGTGGATAAACTCCTTGGCAATCCTGAGTGAAAGATAATCGCATCTCGCTCCGTTCGCGCGTTATAATTAGTACAAATCGGTTTTTGCCATAGAGCTTTAAATATTCAGACATATTGCTCTTAAAAAAACAGCGACAGTTTATAAAAATATAAATTAAAGATTTGATAAGTGGTACATACACTGGTATATACACTGGTATATTTACAATTTATAAAATCACTTTTGGAATTGTTTTTTTTAAATTTGTTAGATACTGTATAGCTTTAGTAACCCAGGTTCAGCTATATTTTCTATACAGATAATATCTACTACTTCTACATTGTCGTAATCATAATTAAATATGAATGCCGGGACTTTCCCTATGATTATGGTTTTTTTTCAAAAATGTAAGGTACGTATACTTATTCCACATTTAAGAATTGATGCGTAAATTAAAAATTTCACTTGCTGAATTGTAAACTACTATTAAGAGTTATTAATCATTTTTCTCCATTTATAATTTCATCCAAAAATTTTGTATAAAAAATTTCGCAAAAAGATTCGTCAATTCCTCTTTATAACCTACTATCTATGGTTTTACTCATGATACAACTTATGTATATAAAATTCGAGAACTTTTTTTCTGTAGTTTATGGTATTAATTATTTTTATGCAATGGAAATATTATGTTCCAGCAAGACGAGGCCAAAAATCCTGGCTCGTGAATCACATTAACCAATAAATGTACACAAAGAAATATATAATTATAAAAAAAATATAGTAATGTCTAGTAATGCTATCATCTTCAAGTCACTATGAAATCCGTGCGAGTTAATAGATCCGATAATTCATCGTCACGCCTTGCACTCGATCCGACGATAGATGGCTTCACGTCAATATACATAAACCCAATTTCTCCTAACCAACGAGAAAGTATGTAACCATTTGCTAATAAAGTGCCGATAGAGATTTGTATTAGCATCACTAATTAATGTATAGAAACCGGCTATACTCACATCTTATTTTATCGGATGAGCCCGACTAGTTTTAAGCACATACTATAAAATAAGACGTTAGTATAGCCGGTTTCTATACATTAATTATGAAAACCACTCACGATAGTTTAGATTAATAAATTAACATCACTGTCTATGAAACTTAACATAGGCGTGAATTCAAAAAAATCTATACATATTATAAAACGAAGTTACCAAAAGCTGTCTGTCTATACCTCTCTATGTCTATGTCTGTTTATGTCTGATCGATTTCCTTAAAATCTACTAAACGGATTTTTATACAGTTTTTAGTAAAATATAGGCGGATTCTTGAGGATAGCTTAGGTTAATAGTATATAACGGTTAAATTCCTGCGGGATCAGGATTTACGCAGGAAAAACTTTGTAATACACTGATATTAGCGCGATTGAACCCACGGGCACAGCTAGTATATGATAAAATTTTCCTATATCCAAAAATCATTTCAGAAATTTTTATATGTGGTTTGTTTACTCATACTAAAAGTAATACATGGCTATACAAAAAACTTGTAATCAATTCGATTTCCTAATTTTGCCTTTATGCCAACAGTTTTGGTTAGTATTTTTGTATAACACAAGTATTAAGTTACTTTCTTTGGGGACGGACGACCGTGTGTGTAAGTGTCTCATATATTTATTTATTTATTATTATCTAACTTAAATTAACACGAAACAACATATAACCAACGAAAGAAATGTCGGTGTGCTTAACAGAATGCGTTCGCCCTGAAGGTACCAAAACATTATAAGAATTAATTATATCAGAGAAGCCGCTACCGGGGCCACGGATCGAATATACCGTTGCTGATTACCTAGTATCTAAAAAATACTGGAATTGAAACCAAACATTTGTCTCTTAACGAATCGTGTCGCGGCGGCTTTGGCTCAAAGCGGCGTGATTCGGCAATTCTATTTTATTTTCAAATGCTTGCTGCCCATTCGTTCCCTCGGCTACGCCTACCCAATAAATTAGATGCCTAGCGTAACACATCACATAGTTACAAACTAATGAAATCTCGAAAAGTACTCAACCCATTTTCTTAACAACTTTTCCAAAAGAGCAGCCGCCTTCAAAGATTTTACCCCAAGAAAATAATTCCGCTAATAACGCTCCGCGCTCACACGGGTATGTTATGCAACCATAGGAATTTCATTAGATACACACGCGTCTGTTTGTTAAGGCGTTTTCCATTGCTAAAAGTTTCTTGAGGCGGGTATAATTCCTTTGTTTGTTGTGGGGTGGTCCTCCCGCTTCACCCACTACGTTTTCTAAGTCATCGGGTCCAATTATGCCCCTTTGTAGGTTTTGATATGTAAATTCGCGATTTTATTAAACAAACCATGATGCCATTCGAGGGCAGCGAACCGGATTAATAGCTTCTTCAGATTTGTGTAATCGCTTTCTCTTAAGATAACATCAAGACACGAGGGAGCTATTTGCTTTCAGTAGCTGCCTACTGGCAGAAAATGTGATTGTTTCATTTTCACCTTCGTAAACTTCGAGCGAACTTTTAATTATACGATTTTCTAATTGAATTTAGATTATTTGATAATAAATGAAAAGCCAATTTTGTCATGTTGCATTACAAATATTCATATTAACGCAATATTCACTTGATTGTTATTACAGAGATTTCGGGGACTGTTATCACCCTACAAATTAATCTGGCCATAGAAATATAAAACAGGCGTTACTGCCCAAACTACCCATTCGATTTAAGCTTAATTTTTACCCCAGCACTATCAATAATTTACAGTGTATCCGACAACGTTTGCGCCATATTACATCGCATAAATTAATAATGTCGTCCGCTTGTTTAACTGCGAATCAGATGAGTTTTATTGACAATTTTGTTTGGGAAGAGCAATTTGCGGGATGGCCGGCCAGTGTCACCAAGTGATCACCAAATTGGGGTGGATGGTTTAATGGGTGTTGCGAATCAATGAACGATTGCGAGTACTGTAAAGATATGCATCTATTTTTTTGTTAATATCTTTAGTGATTATTAATAATAGATAATTTTTAATAAATAGAAACCGGAATTGCTTACATTGTATGAATGTTTGATGTAACGTATTATCGGATTTAAAAAAATACAGCGCTAAAATAGAATTGCCATCGTAAAATACTTTAACTTAGGTTCTATCTTTCTATCTATCTTTATAAATTATTTTAAACTTTTATTAAAATAATTTATAACCATTAAAAATTAAATAAATAAGTAAATTAACCTTAACTTCGATCGATGTATTTGTTAGGCGCGACTTTCTTTCACCTATTATAAGTTTATAAAATACGTTAACCGACACTAATTTAGTAAATATCGTAGCTAGTGATGTTGCAAAATATATTCCTTTCGACTTATGTTACACTAGCTGTGCTTGGATATCAGTGACACAAAAGTAGTTAGTGTGAGTTAACCATAAGAGATAGAGACATACTATCGCGGAATTTTTTGTAGTATATTTGCATATCTACAAATTCTTTAGTACATTACTTTAGTGTATCTCTGTTGGTTTATGCGTCGCACGTGACTAAAGCTCCCACCAGACGAAGTATTTTACGACCGCGCGACTTTTTCTATTATGTAAGTTTGGAATTGCGCTATCTTTTAGTAAAAAGCGTATAAAAAATGGTCCACTATTTTTTGAGAAAATCGATCACATACAAACGCAAGTGTTTAAATCCCTTTATCTTAAAAATATTAAATCTAAAACATTGAAAATGATATTGTTAATAATAAAGTATCAAATAGACGCCCGCACCTTAGTTAACTGACGACAGTGGATGCAAATGTTTCCATCGCATTACTGTAACTCAATACTGCACAAATGTACACAATTGCATTTGGGGTTGCATTGAGCAGGCACTATTATTGTGCAAACAGGGTCGTTCCTATGATCTATGCTACGTTCGGCACTATGCATTAACTAAATTTAGTGCTTGAATTACAGATACCGAACGCTGTATGAATTATATTACTGTGATCAACTAAAATATAGTCGATCAGGGATTCTTTTCGGTTAAAAAAAATAAATGCTTTTAAAAACTTTGAATAAATATTTTTTGAATGTTGAATGTTTTGTCACTTTACTGATTACTTCATATTGTCCAAGCTAAAAAGCTTGGACAATATTAATAGTGTTTTATAAATACAAAACTAATCAGAATATTATTTTGCTATACCTAATCCGCTATAAAAGATTTTTTTTATTTAAATAAACTTGTTAACAAGTGCTTTTGAATCGTAAATAAAATTGTAATTGTAATCGTTATCGTAGTGGTAAATAGTATCGTTTTGAAAGGTATAAGACCTATATGTATGGAAAAAACCGTGCAGATCTATAAAGCCAAAGAGACACACGGACACACAAACATACACACACAAACACACGCACGCACCCTATCTTTCACCTCTATATTACCAGAGTATAACTAACTACCGTTCAATATAACAAATACAAAAAAATCATACGTATTTCAAGATTTCAAATGTCAAGAGGTATGTTTAGCTTCTGCATCTGAATGGACTTAAGCATTACTTAACTATCTTCGTATCAAAATCACATCGAACCGTTGCTTTTCGATGAAAGATGGCCAAATAAAGCAACACACGTTAGCAATTTGAATAGCACGGTATTAAGACTGGGTTGTATTCTCACCGACATTTTTCATTCTGTAGATGCCAATATCAATGTTTCTCCTATCTCGATGTTTGATATCTCGGTCTACGTCTGAATGCTCTTATCGCATATGAGCAAAACGCGTCGCCTCGAATTAATACAAGCTTTTGTTATCGTTCAATTTGATTTCGCCGCCGGCTGCTTTATTATTTTAATGAGACTCAATTTTCAGGGATAATTGAATGGACGTTGCTGCTTCGATTATTTCATTCGATAGCTAGGCAGGCTGTGCATAGTGTGGTTCAATGAGGAATTTAGGAATAGGGGTTTAGATAATTGTATACACTGAATTTATTTAATAGCTAATTTTAGCATCAATATTTTCATGGTAACTAAGAGTAAGTAAAGCACTAAGGTGTTTAATATTTTGTTTTTAATAATTCATTCAGAAATCTGTATTTTGTATATATTGTGATATTTCATATTCATAAATTGTGATTATCAATGAAGCAGATATTCGTAAGGAATAAACATCGTTTAATTTGTATCATTCTATTATATAGTGCACTTTATTTTTATTTTACTACCAGAGTATGGTTGATTTATTTCCTCTCTTTTGTTGAATTCACAATTAATATGGTTAAACAATATAACATAACCTTGTCATTTTTGATTTGATAAAGCGATATTAATTTAAGAAACTAAATTATACTTCTTTTGAGTCTTTTTGGAAAAATGAATACTACCTCTAAGTTTTTAATTTATCTCACAAACTAAGAATTTAATAAGCAAACAAATGAATACAATTTCAAATTGATGTTTTTACATTGTTTATTGTATATTAATTTTGTAAGAACATAAGTAATTTGGCTTGAAAGACAAATCATAAATATTTCAGAACATTTATAATTAGCGTTGAAACAGTTAATTCTTATGTTCATTGAAAAATGAATCACTATTTTTATGTTATATCTCTAAAAGGTTGGTGGATTCCAACCTTAACGCTGTTATTAGGTTAATTGAACAAATCTTTTTATGTTATGTGTAGAAACCTTAATGTTTATTAAATTAGCGCATGACCTCAAAACAAATATGATGCTTCAAGTATACTTGTGAATCATACCGACTTCATTTAATCTGTGTAAAATATGTGTATAGTGACTATTTCTGGTGATTTCATTGAGATAAATTCATTAAAAATACGATACGTTTTTTATAGACAACGCAACTTTTCACAATTCATCACAAATTTACTTTACAAAGCAATCATTATATTAAAGATAGGTTTCAGTGTAGAAGTCTATGAGTATTAAAAATAAGCACATTGGATAAGTTTATACTCTTGTTTTGTGGTAAAGGGGTTCAAAGTAAGAATACAAGTAAATGTTAATGTTACTTCTGCTTTAAATATTTTTATGACACAAAGTAATGTGAGCCTAAAAGTGTGGCCATCAATATTTACTTGGTGTAACTTTGCTTTAAGTTGTAAGTAATGTTTTTATTCGTAGAGTTCATTCAATCTGTGTATTATATTAGAGTAAAGGAGCCATAAGCAGGCCAGTATAGAGTAAAGAAAGAGTAAGTAAAGTAAGTAAGGTAAAAGAGTCTAGCAAGAAATAATCAAAGGGAAAATGAAACTCATATATATAAGAGAAAGACAGATAATAAGTCCTATTTGCTTTCTATTTTTTCGATGGTCACATTTTAGGCTTCTTCCTCTACTCTATTATAATAACTTTATAATAACATTAGTTGCGACTTTGTCACTCGCCACACTCGATATTTTCACTTGTGGTCGATATTCCATTTAAAGGGACTTTCTACAATCGTCTTATATTTGTGCCGCTACAGATTAACTGTGTGTAACGGGCCTTAATTGTTAGTTTTACCTATGGTCACAGTTGACATAGTGCCGCCAGTTTAATTAAAGGGGTGCGTGTTGATTTGTAGTCGCCAATATGGAAGAGTGGGCTTGATAATGTTATTTCAAATGGCCATTTAAATTAAGGCCAAGCTTTAAAAAATACTTGCATGAGTTTCTTTGTATGGAAACGAATTTAAAATTAAATATTTATGACTTAACGGCTTATTCATTGTATTAAATTTAATTTAGGTAGAGTTTAAGGTAATTTGGAAATTTGTGAGAGGAGGGTTACATGAATCGGAGTATACTAGCCCTTAGCACAAATCGGAAAGGGTATCCGAAGAATAAAGTTGACTGGCCCGTTGGCGCGGTGTGTAGTGATCCTGCCTTCAACTCCACGGGTCGTGGGTTCGATTCCCGCCGAGGGCCAACATTTTCTATAAATATATTTGTTGGTCTTTGAGCCTGGGTGAATATTTGTATTTAAGTATGCATTTTAAAATATATAAGTATATATTCACCAGTTATCTGTTTACCACAACAGTATTAAGTTACTTACTTTGGGGACGGACGACCGTGTGTGTAAGTGTCCAATATATTTATTATATTTATATTTATTATTAAAGTTACATCTCCCATGTAAGCGTAGGAAATAAAACTTCACAGAGTCACAATTTGTCAATAATATTATATATAGTTTCGTATTTAGAATATTCGGAATAATTCAATTATTACGGACGACGAAGCTATCTAAAATCTAAAAGTTGTTTGAGTCCGCAAGTAAGCTAATAGTAAGTAAAGTAAATAGCGGCCTGTTACTATCCCACTGCTGAGAATAGGCCTCTTTTCTCCGTTTTTGGAGAGAAGGTTTGGAGCTAAGACCTACCACGCTGCTCCAATGCGGATTTGTAGGTTACACATATATCCAGAATTCTCTAGAGATATGCAGGTTTCCTCACAATGTTTTCCTTCAACGAAAAGCGTGTAATAAATTGCAATTATCAATTAGACACATACATTTTAACAGAAAAACTCAGTAGTGTCTGCCCGGGTTCGAACCTATGACCTCCTCGAAAGAGACGCACGGTGTTACCGCTGGGCTACCACAGTAAGCTAATATCATGAATGAAACTGTTTAAACGCGCGCATTATACGGGCTAACCGCAGACCACGGCACGCGACTGCTCGAAGCGCATCGCGTCCTCATTTTATTATAAAACATCAATATTTCGTGAGCTTTTGTCAAAATTGGAATTCCTCCCAGCTGCCCTTCTATAGGCCTTCTACGGTTCCTCTAAATCAGTCTTTCCTAATTTTTTTTGTGCCCACGCCACACCCTAAACATACTTTTGCCGCAATGTAACGACAATAAATTTAAATTATCTGGGTGAACGAGCTATAGTCGGTATTTTTTTTAATTAAAAAAAAATCATTAGACGGCCGTCTACCATTAGGCTATCACAACTTTACAAGTGACAGATAATGAAAAAATAAGCAGTGATACAAGTATCTACAACCATAGATATCGCCTTAAATATTCTTATATTGGACGTCTATGAACAACGGTTAACAAAGTAGCGGACCTACGATTGAAACATACCTAATTTTGAACCCTACTTCCCTTAATAAAATCTTCTACTCACAACATTCTAGTCAGCCGGATACCACACGGTGGGTTAACTTAACTGACTGGCCTTATACGACACCTAGGTAAGAAATGAGGGTGATCTATTCTACCCAGCCAAATACCACGCGGCAGGTAAACTTACCTTAGTCGCCTTTTACGACACCTCGGTAAGAAATGATTCTATTCTATTCACCCGGATACCACGCGTACAGTTACAAGTCAAAATAAGACATTCAAACTAAAGGTTAAAGATCACATTAGTGTCACTATAATTATACGTTTCAAGAACAAAGCGGCGATAGTGAATCATTGATATTGCCTATTATGGGCGCACTTAAAAACCGTTAGAGAACCCTACAAGTGAGAGCTTGGGTTTTGACAGGTCTCATCGCGTGACTAGTCAGCTTAATACGTTTTTTATCCCATACACAATTTCGAACAAATTGATTATGTCTATTAACTTGTTTCTTCTAAGTGACAGCCCTGGCTATTAAATACGGCGCCTGTTCTGTTTGACTAACAATGACAATTGAAAATAGGAAAATTTTTGTTATCACAATGTAATTAAAAGAATGTGAAGGTTTTACAAATATATATTTAAATACACACTTCTCCACAACGCCCGACAACTAAATAAATAGTACAATATGAAATTACGATCAAAAAGATTTGCACATGCTATCTGCCAGGCTTCGATCTCCCGAGTTACACGCGATTAGATACACAGATACACGCTATGCGTGGTAGCATGAGCTAGAAGCAAACAAGAATAGTATCAGTACGAGCATTACACCAGACTCAGCGTGGAACCTATCTAATAGGATTTCTTAAATTATTCCTTACCAAAATCCACCTACAAGTATATGAACGTTTCGTACTTTCCGATACTCATCAGGTCAGCGAAGAAGCTAACTACATCGTAAAAATAGAACAACTAAAAAGATGAGTTAATGTTAGAAACCAATATCCTTAAAGTAGGATAATTAATACTTAACACATCGTACCTTTACGTACTTTTTTTGAGTCCCGTACCGTACGGTATTGTAAGACATTAATAATCTTGCTGGTATATGAGAAATAGACGATAGTGTCCTAACATTACTTAGTTGTTTTTGACATTAGATCACTGTTTACTGTGTACAATATTTAAAATTTGTCTTTACAGAGATTGGTTAATAAAAATTATCAATGTTATACTTATTATATCAAAAATTTAGTGACGGGTAAATAATTACAGAACATAATACATTTTCAAATAAAGTACTCTCATAACTTTGTTAAACTTTAGAGATCGTAAGTATATCTCCCTTGTCATTTTGATTTAAAAAAATATACATTTCATTTTGCATGTTATATACAATAGGTTTGGGTAATTTAAATCTATTATGTTATCTTATGTTCTTTTAATAATTTTGACTGTGAGGATGGCATATGCACACAGTCTTATACTATCGCAATGCCATCCTCGCAAATGTAGCAAATGTATATATAAATAAATTAAAAAAAAAAATAGTATAAAGTTTATGCCCCCTACGCCAAACGTTTGTTATCTCACTAGCTAGACTTATTTAAGTATCAAATTTGCATACATTATATAAATTTCATAAACTGATCCTAATATTTCTCTTCGTTTGGAGGTCGGGTCGGCAATTTGATATATTACTCTCCATTCACACTGTCTACAAATTATGTTACATATGAATTATTACTATTTTAAGCACAGATTGTATATAAATTACAACGTTTACACCATTTACATAATATCTCCAAGAGCCATTTGTTTAAAAACCCTGTATATAATTGATATTATAATTATCTTAAGGTTTTCTCTGAAATTAAAAATTATAGACATATATAAACTAGTCGAATCTCGGGTTAATGTAACCACAACTGCTGAGCTGGTTGTGAGTCACAATCCTTCTTTCGAAGAAGGATTTTGCAAAGCAATAGGAGAGCACCAGGTATTTTACTGGTACACAACAATTAATAAAAAATTGAGAGACCATTGAATAACAATTATTGGAAACCTTTCACGGTCAGCTTGTTTAGAAATGATTTGAATAAAAATGTATTGGTTTCGGTCGATGACCTGCGTTTGAACACGATCAATTCAGAAAGTCAGTTCAAACTTCAAGATCCTTTACATTTTATTTTTACTTTACATTTTCAATTTATTTATTTAGACAGTCTGCGCGGACGTAGTAGCGGGTAAAAGCTAGTAGTCTATATTTTGGTTTTATACATTGAGGACTCAGTGATGCATATTTAGTGTATTATTTATTGTAAAACCTAAACTGTGGTTTAAGTTTTGGCCAGTCAGATGCGATGACGTAGCTATTAGCCCTGATCCAAGATTTCGGATGTGTTTATCTGGATACCACTGTTAATCTAAGATGGATCAATCGTTAAATATTCTGTATCGTGGTCTTATTATCGCCCATCACAAAGTAAGACATAAAAAATACGTTTTCGATGCCAACTAGTACAAACACGTTGACTGTATTTACACAATTGTGTAAGATGAAAAGAAAGACATATTTTCATGTTAGTACTACATTAGTTTAATTTTATATTTGCTTAAGATAAGCGGAGGCTGGGAACGGAAGTCGGTTGCTGACGCATGTCAAGTGGCATAGATAGTGTACCTGAGGAATGAAAAATGTAGGCCCATTTGCATTTCAAAGATACCTTCGTACCTTAGAACACCTAGTATATAGTTGCTGATTTAAAAATCTTCAGAATTCATTTCAAAGGTTTGTTAGTAAATGGTATACGTTATATTGTTTATTTGGTAGTCTGGTGGAGACCTGTGGGTGATCTCTCCTATTTTGGTATTTAGTCCGATCCAGAGTCGTATATTCTTCGGTGCCTTATGGTCATTGATACCTATTTCTTTCGTGATGATTTATAATATTCTTCTTTGTACCAACCGATAGTCGTCCAATGCTGGACATAGGTCTCTTCGTGGGATCTCTACAACACACGATCTTGTGCCGCTTTAATCAAACAGCAGTTCATCCATCCCCGCGACCTTTTTGTGTATAGTATAGAATATCCCTTAATATCTTTATAGATACTACAGTAGTACCTTTTGTGTTTGTGTAAGCTATCACGCTCAGATCATGTTACAATTAAACATTGTAATCATCATCATCATCATCATCCTCCTGCCCTGATCCCACTCTAAATGGGGTTGGCACAACATGTTATAAACATGATGTCACATGATTTGGCTGCGTTTTTACGATCGGCCGCCTGCCTGACGTCAACTTACCTCTGTCGTATTTCACGACACCTCGGTAAGAAAGAGGGTGGTCTATTCTACTAAACCGGATACCACACGGTGGGTCAACTTACCTTACTCGCTTTTTTACGACACCTTGGTAAGAAATGAGGGTGGTACTATTCTGCTCAGCCGAATACCACACGGCTAACAATTAAACATTGTAATAAAAATTTAAATTATCAATAGGTATATTAAGAAAAAACCTGAATGAAAATTATGAAAAACAATCGTTCAGACTACGTTACGAAAAAAAATAGGCCAAATAACCTTGCAAAATTGCGTATACATCACAAAGTAATCGTGTATAAAAAGTCGAAATCGATCAATCTAAAATTAAATTTAAAAGAACGAATCATAACCCGGATGTAGAACACAATAGAATGATTCCCACATGCCTCCGAGAAAACAAAACAAGGTTCAAACATCGTCTAAACGCTGAAATAACAAACCGATTACGCCACGATCGGTGCTATATCTGGGTTTAAGTAACAAGCTCATTGAGGTTCTGGAACTTAATTAAACGGGTGAGAACTAATTGTTCCAATTTCGGCATATGTAAGCTATCGAGGTGAACGGAAAGGAACAGTTATCTTTTGTTTGTGTTTATATTTTCCTTACTCGCTTGTCGGTTATCACTTGCGCTGATATGTTAAAACAGTTCGGGTATTCTCACTCAGCGATCCAATATTTAATAGTTTTATGATGTATTATCAAAACAAATCTCAGCGAGTTACTATGAAGCGAGTACGTTTCGGCTGCAATTGGTGTGCAACTGAGTCATTTTGGTACTAGATAAAAATTATTCGCTTGAATTTTTCTAATAGCAATGAGAAATATTTTTTAATAATGTTTTTATTTTTTCATTAGACGAGATTTTCATCATTTAAAAAATCAGAGGTATTTACATGTTATCTATAATTATTAAAAAATAGAGTCTCAAAAAGCTGTACGTAATTGATTTTCTCATAATCTACTGAGCGGATCTTGCAAATGGTTTAGGTTTATAAAATATTACGGATTTAAGTAATTTGTATTGTTATGTAAAGTACGTTATATTAAGACACACTGATTTCCACGTGGACGAAGCCGCAGACACAGATAATAATAATCAAAACCCACAACAGCTGAACTAAAGTAGAGAAAATAAATAGTAAATCGCTAAATTAAAATGAAAAAAGTTTCAGGTAATATTTATCTACCCAATTACTTATTTGAGTCACTGTTTAGGTAACATTCTTGACAATATTTTTTACAACAAGGCTGTAACGTCTTTTTATAGTCACCATTATACAAATAATAGTAATAGGTAATTTAAAAAAAACTATCTTACTTGTTGATGTATAATTATAGTTTGATAATTTGAACACAAAGTCGTATAATAAATTATAGCCCAAAATTAATTGGGAATGAATTAGCGAATTTGTGTATTTTAAGAATTAATTAAGTTAAATTTAATTAAATTTAATTAATGTAGTATATTAAACTACAATTTATCGGTGAATGTAATGTTACCAGGTATAGCTATTGATCTGTAAAGTTAGATCAAAGTATGATGTTTTTGCGAAACAATAAAACCGGTGAGCTGGCATTTAATAAAATGTATGGACATTATTCATGGCTACTAACTGTTTTTATTTATGCAGTACATAATAAATGCAATTAACGTAATACGTTGCAGCCCTTCGGGCGTACTATTTATGTTTTTTGTGGTTGGTTCAACATTGTCCATTAATTGGCAAAGATAAAACGATAAAAATAATACATCAACAGCTTACAACGGCTAATTTATTTTATACTATGAAATTAATTTTACATTAATAAATATTTTCGTTGCCGATGACGAAATATCAAGAATATCCATTCCAAGTTTACCACAAACAGAAGCGGTCGATACAAAAGGACTTAACGTGTTTTTTCTTCATATTTTATTATGAACTTCTGTTAAACATCCAGATGTTTGAGTCTGATCAAACAAAAGATTTTTCAGATGTACTTACGTAGTGGCAGAGTGTAACTATTACATTCTTGATTTATGAATAACTTCTGTTTATTTTAAAATTCCCACAAGTATTGAAATCCATACAGATATGTATGTATATTTTAGAAACCATTACTTTGGTTCCGATTATAGATCCTAAAGATTTGTTACTCAATAAATCATTGTTAATTAGGTTCATATAATTGTAGTGGTTTAACCGCAAGATTAAATTCTCTATTTATATATCATATCATTAACAAAGTGCTTAATTTTAGATTTCATTTATTATTTTATACAACATAACCGCCGTTTGGTATCCGGCTGAATAGTTACACCCTCATTTCTTACCGAGGTGTCGTAAAATGAGACTTAGGTACGTCGACCCGCCGTGAGGTATTCGGCTGAGTAGAATATACCACCCTCATTTCTTACTGAGGTGTCGTTAAAGGCGACTAAGGTAAGTTGACCCACCGTGTGGTATCCGGTTCAGTAGAATAGACCACCCTCGTTTCTTACCGAGTTCTCGTCGAGGTGACATCAGGCCGGTCGTAAAAAATTAGCCAAATCATTTAACAACATGTTAAAACATGTTGTGCCGTCCGCTCTTAGAGTAGGATAAGGGCAGGAGAGTGATAACAGTTATGCAAACGATTATGTTCTTGAATATTTTAATAGAATGTCACAAAATGACTGCTATTCCTGAAAGCGATATAATAATAGACAGGACCTTGTTAAGTATCTAGTACAGTGATTCCCAACCTTTTTTTGTTGCGGCACATATTTAACGATTTCAAAATTTGGCGGCACACAATGAAAAAGATAAAAATTATTTACTTACTACAACACACTGCATAAATAGTTTATGACAAAATTTTTAAATATACGAAATAAACTAATATATACTACAATCATAACCGAACGTTTATTACAAGCTAATAATAAAAATATTTATAATATTAACATTATTCTATATTTGCAAAATTTGGCGGCACGCAAAAGTGCCGCGGCACAGTGGTTGAGAATCACTGATCTAGTAGGTTAAAAAATAGACGATATACTCATTTCACGCAAGCAGTTTGTGTTTTGCTAAAAACTTGTTAAACAAATCATAACGTTTGTTTTCATTTAGCATTAAACGATCACACGTCCGGGACTCTATTCTGTTTCGAATCATCTGTTCTGTTTGTTTTCTTTAATTTTGTTTCTTATTAAATATACAATATGAAATTAAACATAAGCTCTCTTTAATGAATGTTGTGTATGTTATATCAAAACATATCATCTTTTAAGTTCATACCTATAATGTGTATAAAATTTGGTAATGTCACAAAAAATGGTTGTTTAAATAGTGGCTAAGAAAGCATTTGAATGATTTTTGAATAACTATTTCCGTTTACTCAGCGCACGCAAGGAAAGCTTTAAATTTCCCCGATTTCGTACTATTTTTTATTGCTGCTCTTCTTTTATTCATCCTAGCGTGATATTATATATATAGCTTATAGCCTTCCTCGATAAATGGACTATCTTACACGTAAGAATTTTTGAAATCGGTCCAGAGTTCCTGAGATTAGCGCGTTTAAACAAACAATCAACCATACAAACAAAAAACAAACGCTTCAGCTTTATATATTAGTATAGATTAGATGTGCCAGCGGCTTTGCCCGCATCGAAATCAGTTTGACACAAAATTTTACCCAAATACAAATTTGGACGTGTAAGTTATTGTGAATAAACCATAAGAGATAATAAAGACATGCTATCGCAGACTTTTTGTAACATTTTTATATATATTCTCTAGTACATTACTTAAGTGTAATTGCTTTACGTAGCACACGCGACTAAAGCTCCGAGAAAGCGAGTTTTTTTTTACAACCGTATGACTTCTTCAACACAATTTACATAAAACCGTAAAGTACTATTAACCTATACGTTCCAGAAGAATTGCAATATTTTGTAGTAAAAACCGCACAAAAATTCAGTACATTTAGAGAAAATCGATCACAGACATTTTTAGGGGAATTTGTTTTATAAGTATAAATATATATTTTTTAAGAATTAAGTACTATCATGCCCCATAAAACATCAAGATGGAATTGCATTAACAATGCTTGTGCACAAAGGTCTAATAATCTCTTTTCATTGATTCATCTAAAGTTATTGCATTATTTTAAAGAAGGGTGTCCCAAGGTAACCGATGAATCAAGTATTTTATTAAGTTCTATTAGTGATACATATGCAATTTGATCTATTTCCTTGGGTATTCCAATCTGTATACATAGACAACTAAGTGTAGGTATATCCGCCATAGTCATTCGACTGTCTAAGGTGGAGTAAAATTTCATTAAAATAAAAAGAAAGCAACGTGAATTAGATGATCAAACGTTAAGTAGTGGTTTCAAAAAGTTTTAGCTACCAATTTCTTATAAGCCTTGGAAAAAATCTTTAATTACTTAAGAACATGAAATCATCAACTTATTTGAATCTAATCGTAAATATAAGCTGGCCAAGGTCTAGTTCACGTGAGAGGCTTTAGAATGCCTAATAACAGCTCCAACAACAAATCGATAGTAACAAGAGATTTGTACCGTAACGATGTCATTTAGAAACTGTCCAGGGGCATGTTTATCATACCTTGTTCAGAATAGTGCGTCTCTATTTTAAATTAATGATATACCATTAATTATGATCACATAAAAGAGGTTAACCCAATTCCGCTACTTTGCCGGTGCGAACCGACCGGTGAGTGTCACGAGTGCGGCGCCGAATTCGACACGGCGCTGCACACGCTCGCGGACTGCCCAGCTTGGGCAGTTCAGCGGGCAGAGCTCGTGGCACAGGTGGGGCACGATCTCTCCTTGCCCACTGTTGTTCGTGCCATGGTGGACAGGGAGGGATCGTGGGCAGCGATGGCCTCCTTCTGCGAGGACGTAATCTCGCGGAAGGAGGCGGTGGGGCGGATCCGGGAAGTCGAGTCCTTGGATCCGATCCGCCGCAGGCGAGCGGGCCGCAGGCGACTCGCCGAAGTCCGTCGCATGCCGCCCTAACGGGGACCTCCGAGCGGTCCGAACGGGGTATCGGACGCTCGCTGGAGTTAGGTCCCCGAGGCGGTCGATGCATCTGGTGCACCCGATGCATCGATTAGCGGAGGGAGGGGCCACTGTTAAGAGAGGCCCCGACCCGGAGGTGGCGCTCTCCGGGGTACAGAGCTGCTGCTGGCGGGGATGGGGGCAATGTCTTCATAGGTACCCTATCCCCGCCACCAGCAGCGCGGTGGAGCACTGTCAGGTTTTTAGTCGGTGAGAGTCCGACATACCCGCCGCTCGTCCCCGTCGGGCGGTGATGACCCATAATGGGTTATCCTGACATAAAAAAAAAAAAAAATTCCGCTACTTTTTTTCAAAGATGATCAGTAAATACAGACACCCCAGTATCGGTTACTTTAATGATTTCTAAATACGCTTTCAGGATAGTACTGTGTACTTCCTTTGAAGACCTCATAACTTATCCGTCGTTTACCTATATAATAATCTGTTAATTTATGTTTCTTTTTTAGCAGAGTTTACGGTTAGACTTAGAACTCTAGGTTAGAGATTAGAACTCTCACAGTGCTTATTAAAATTCTAATGTTCTACGTCATTTGCGACGTGTCTGTGGAAGAACAAATATTCTATGTATATTAAGTAACATAATAATTTTATTCAGCTTTGTTTTGTGCGATATTAAATTCAGAATTGTCCCATCGTCCGAATTAGAGTTACATGATCCGTTGAAATAATAATATAAATTATAATTAAATTGTCATAATGTAAGTTTGTATTATACCGTGTGGTATCCGGCTGAGTAGAATAGACCACTCTCTTTTCTAACCGAGGTGTAAAAGGCGACTTTTAAGTTGATCCACCGCGTGGTATCCGGTTGAGTAGAAGAGCCCACCCTCTTTCTTACCGTGGTGTAGTAAAATCATCTAAGGTAAGTTGACGTCAGGCAGGCGGTCGGTGGTAAAATACGTAACCAAATCATGTGACAACATGTTTATAACATGTTGTGCGACCTCACTTAGGGCGGGATCAGTGCAGAAGGAAAATGTAATGTAAGTTTAAATGTAATGTAATGAATGTAAGTTTGAATATAGCGGTACGTATTTTTGAAAATAAACAAAATTTGCGTCCAATACTAAAATTGCATTGAGATTATCTTTAGTTTTACTTTCAAGAGCATAAAAAGTCTAGCTAGGTGAATCGGTCATCTAGTTATAAAAGTTTAAAGACCACATTTTTTAACTAATAATATTTCACTTGAAAGCAAAAATGTTACATAATTAGAAAAAAGTACTGAAAGAACATTAATTCTTTTGTTAACATTATTATTGATAGACGACAAAAAATGAATTGAAGAACTCAATTTGAAACGACTTGTAAGATGGTAGAACTTAAATGAAGTAATAGTACTGATATAATACCGTGGATATTCCAATATATTTTACCTAAAAGTTGAGTAAAAGGCCTTTCTCATTCATTGTTCACGTTCCAACCTAAATCCTAGAATTAAAGGATTTTAAACATCGCTAAGTTCATATTCCTAAAAAGTATAACGTGACGTCGTAGAATATTTGTCCAATAACCCACTCTAAAATAAAGAAACGGCCTGTAACTACCCCACTGCTGGGCATAGGCCTCTTCTCTCCGTTTTGAGTTGTAGCTAAGACGTACCACGCTACTCAATTGCGGATTGGTAGGTTGCACATATTCCTAGAATTCTCTAGAGATATGCAGATTTCTTTATGATGTTTTACTTCACCGAAAAATGAGTGATTAATTGCAATTATCAATTAGACACATGTTTTAACAGAAAAACTCATTTGTGCCTGCGCGGAGTTTGAACCCGAGACCCCTTTTACAGCTTTTACCCACTGATTTCTTGTATATTGACTTGAACGAGACTTAAAAAATAGAACTTAACATTGTTGAGCTGAAATTGTTTACATTTTAATTTTCTATTGGTAATGCGTTTGATACAAGACGGTGCTTATTAAGTTAGAAGTAATTTAATACTACACAAAGCAATTTTAAAATATTTGCTAAAGGAATTCTCAAAAAGGTTACGAATCCTATTAATAATAGTAATATAAGAATTGAGAAAATATACTTACTTTTCACATTACTATATCTATAATGACACGTACAAATAAAACAATTTACTTTCAAAGTGTCTTTTAATGGTGGTCGATGAAAAACACGGAATCGTTTTTTCTATCCCAAAATAGTTAAAAGCCGCTGTTGGCATATATGACTCGACATTATCTGATGCGAGAGTCAGATGAAAGTAATTTAGAGACCAACAAAATGTGTTGCTAGCCAGGTAGCAATTACTTTTTTTAACTACAACAGGCCGATTACAGATAAAAAATACAACAAACGAATGGGGAACAGTAGCAAAAGTTTTCGATTGTTACTGATGAAGCATATCACTGTAAAAGGAAACTATTAAATTTTCAAAAGCGACAAAGCAGTAATACATCAAAAGCAGGGCTGTTATGTGGATACGGGTCGAAATTTTTAATTTCTTTTAATCATTTCGTGTGTGTGAAAAAACTTGGCGCCAGGCGGTTCGAATATTAATTTGCAGAATGACTGATGCTTTGGTAATATGTTTAATTTTATTTGTGTCGATTGTGATTATATTGCACTAAAATGTGTGCTTTGAAATTTATTCCGCCTTTTAAATTTAAAATGTTTTTTTCATAATATAGTTAGCCAACATACTAAAAATGTTAAAATTATATTTTACTTTTACCCGTGACTTCGTTCGAGTGATAGGTCGATAATAGATGACGTTTTTCAATGTCATCCTATTCCTGTAGAATTAACAGAATTTCTATAGCCTATATGTTATTCCGGTGTATAAGAAATAATTGTGCCAAATATCATCGATATTGGTTCAGTGGATTCGCCGTGAAAGAGTAACAAACATACATCCATACTTACAAACTTTCGCATTTATAACATTAGTAGGATAGGATAGGATTAACAACGAAAATAAAAGTTATGTCTAGCTTAAGTTACTTACTATAAGTACTATACAAATCATGCCCACCATGTTTAATCGCTAAAATGATTTTTTGTGTAAAAAAGAAAGATGGCATTAAAAATACAAAAATCAAATGTATTATTTTTATATGTTATGCGGCAATATATAAAGCGAATATTCCTTTCGTTTGTTATTATATCTAAACAATATATCTGAAAACGCATTACATTTACAAAAGCAATAATTTAGTTCAATCTAAATCAAATAGCATAGGGCGCAACGCTTTAAAGGCGTGTGGCGTGGTCAGTCGACCAGAAATTGTATAATTTTATACAACAGTCGCCAATACTGACGATATGAATGGTAGCGTCCGAACCAGAGACCGTCAAAGAGTCAAAACAAAACATGCCAAACGCACAACTGGTTTAATGAAAAGTGGGAAATAAAATAACGTACAAAAGGGAATTTATTTTGTCTAACCTTGATGTATTGATCGAATTTATAAGGGAACTGAAATATTCACATCGCATCTAAAGATTGTGATTAAAAATATATATTTTATCTTAAGAGTTTCAAGTCGTCTGATATTAGTTAAAGAGGAAATTTCATAAAAGCTCGCGAGAAATGAAATAAAACGACAATATGTCGCGAGCTATTACCAGACTGACAATAGAGAAACGACAAAGGGAGTCGTAAGACGGCTCTTCAGTAAAAGAGATAAAGTTACATTGAAGATAATATCGTGCGTCAAAAGAGTACGTACATATACTACTGTGTACTTATAATTCGTTGCAAAATTTCATAAGTTTTATTTAACTAGTGGAGTGAATGAAAAGGGGAGATTGATTGTATAATTACTAATAATATTATTTTAGAGATTGATTGTATAATTACTAATTAATACTGCTACTTTCATTTATCAAACAATAATCGTTATAAAAATTATTGTGTAATATCGTAATATTTTCTGTGATATTAATTTGTAAGAAGTCAAGTTAAAAAAAGCTTTCAAAAAAAATTTTATATCCCTACTGTTCAATTTAGAAGTTCCCTCGTCTGGAGCCTATCCTTGCAGTACAATGAGGTCATGCTATTTTCTCATATCTATCATAATGGACCAGTATTTAAAATTTCAGCTTAATCGGACACCGGGAAGTGGGTCAAATTTACTACATTATTTTTGTAATGATTAAAACACCAAAAAAAATTATTTTCCGAATTCTAGTATTTCAATTAGGTTCAAATTTCAATAATATTTATATAAAGCGTAGATTTTAATTTATTACCAAACCCTTTGATATTGCAGACAAAGATGCAAGGAATTAATACAGAAGCCAAAGTATCAGCTAATTCTAAACGAATAAAACAAAATGTATTCGAGACTTTCTGAAGATGAAGTCTCTTTCTTCTCAGCAGTCGTCGAGTTTCCTTTGTAATTAAATATTGAAATTAAGAAATGAACAGCCGCTAATTATGAGAGCTTGTCCCTTGAGGGCTGATTATGTTGCCCTAGTGTTGGTCGGGGGGATGCCGGGGCGGCTTTTACAGTATTATATTCGTAATAAGGATTTGTTTAGGAAATAATAGCATTTGTGTTGCTACTGAAATTGAAATCGAAAACGTTATTAAATTTAGTTTTATTTGATGTTACCAGACAATCTTATTCTAGTTAATGTATATATATGCTGTACGCACGTCTTACTCTATCGGGTTAGCCCGACTAGTTTCAAACCCATCCGGGGCACTTATGCATGAGCTCTTTACACGAAGTTGTGTATTATCATCACTAATTAATGTATAGAAACCGGCTATACTCACGTCTTATTTTATCGGATGAGCCCGACTAGTTTCAAGCCCATACGATAAAATAAGATGTGAGTATACCCGGTTCTATACATTAACTATGAATACTACTCACGATAGTTTAAATTTAAAAAAAAATATTCTATATTGTCATGTATGAATAAATAAATAAATCGTATCTGAAATTTTAACCGTCCATGAGAAGCACAACATAATGTTAATACAAAGTAATGAATAGTTTGTATAACTACAAACATATCAATGCCCATTATTAATATGTCAATATAATGAAAAAGTTTTCGGCCGCCGTGTAGTATCCGGTTGAGTAGAATAAACCACCTTCGTTCTTCCCGAGATTCAGTAAAATACGACTAACGTAAGTTGACATCAGGCAGGCGGCCGGTCATAAAATTCGTAGTCAAATCGTGTGACAGCATATATATAACATGTTGTTCCAAAACATGTGACAACATGTGTATAACAAGTAGGATAAGGACAGAAGGATGATGAATGAAAAATTATATCGGGTTTATTTTACAGGTTAGTAATTAAAGTACCTTATTAAAATCTAGCTCTACTAAAAAACAATTCAATAAAGGTTTTAATGAATCTATAATCGTAACTAGAGTTAAGGAGTGCCGGTTTTGCTTATAGAGAATTGCCGTACGCTACCCACTTATTTGCAAGACTCTATCTTTTATCTATAGATTTGTATCACCATGTATTGAATACGTAAAAATCTAGAGTCATCATAGTAAGAACATAAATTCACTGTTTGGACATTTCAATTATCCGATCCACGTGGCGTGCCGACAAAGTTCGTGCCAACAGCAATAAAAATTAGAAAAAATATATATAAAAAATGTCTTAAAACTTGGGAATAAGGCTGAGAATTATTATTATTTATCGTTATTGTTTAGGTTAACTTCAATGCTGTCGTAAAATAATTTTAAGATAAATATTACTTTTTCATTACATTTTATCTTGAAAAGTTTTGCTTGATTACATAAAATTCATACATCTTATGTCGTCGCTTATGAGGGTTAAACTTATTATATTTCATGTGAAAAAATTTATAATTTCGTAATATTATTTATTATTTGTATTTAAATATATATTAGATAATTATTATCTACGTTACTTAAACTTTTATAAGAAATTACGAGTAAAATAGGCGTAGAAGACTATATCGAAGTAAAAATTGCTTCTATGCAGAATTACCCGGGTAAAAACTACAATTATTCTTCTTCTGGTGTGGCTTCTTAGTCTCGTATTAAGTAGACGGCGTCGAGATTAAAATACTAACTTCTAAGTTTAGTAAGAGCAATTTCAATACGAAGACACTTAAATGGCGCAAACATGTTGTCGCTGCAATTTGTTTTGTACAATTTTTTAAAGTTTTGATTTGGAATCAGAATGATAGATATATGAAGTCTTGTAACCTTGCAATTGAAATTATATGAATATGCTAGTAGTGGGATTTACTGGAGGATACTGAGAGTTAAATCTTCCTTAGAAATTATCATCGGATTTTCAACCAAACGGTAGGATCAATCTATTCTGTCCAGTCCCTCACATTTTTGCAGACAAGCAAATAGAATACATCGAATTATTCGATAAAACTTGTTCACTCTTATATTAGTATTTTTCTTAGGCTACTATTTGCTTGTTGATTTCTTTAAAGGAAAAACTCTTTTGGTTGCGATTCCGGATCCGATATCGACGCAGTAGCACATTCAACTACTACGTTAACTTAACAATTTGATTTTCTCGAACATTTTGCAATTTAATCAATAAAAAAAATCATAAATTGTTATGCCTCTAAGTGTGGATGAGGCCTAAAGTTGATCATTGTATTTCCAGATGAAATTAAGATCCAGATTAAAAATGAACGCCTAAAAAACGCAGCCTAACAAAGTAGCGGTCAATAACTTGTCTAAATAGAGTAGCTTTAAATCACAATATCTAATACGAAACAAATAGAGCATAATAACATTTCTTCATTATCAAACGGAGTCAGAGATGAAATAGTCTGATCTTAAATTCGTTTGGAATGTCTTTATTAACTGTCGTCGAATCAAGATGTACGCGGAGCTGTTTAATACCCTATCAGACAAACATAATTAGTTTTGTAAATAAAATGCCTCGAGAAATTGAAACGTACGGGCTACCTGACTGCGGTGACTAGCTTTATTAGCTTATGATTTCTTTGTGCTCCCAATAAATGAAATGTTGTTACTAGTTCAATTGTTACTAGTCCGTTCCCATTTATTCGGCAACGTGTATATAAATTTTATTATTTACTTTACAAATTATTTATTTAAATAAACGAAAAAGTGATTATTGAAATTTCAGTAAAGCTTTTTGGCTTTTTTTACTTTTGCTTTATTTTCTTTTAATACATATCTCTATGAATCATAGAAAAACTTATGTGCAATAATTATATATACTTATAATAAATCACTTAATACTATATAATATATACTAAGTATACTATTTACTAACTTTTTTTACAAAGACAAGCATTAAAAAAAAATTAAAACAAATTAAAACTAAGTAAATAATAAAAAGATAAAAATAATATATACATATATACACTAAATCAAAAACATCTATTCCATTGCATTGGGGTAAAGTTCCTAAAATACTGGCAGCGTTACCCCTTTGTATGGCCAAATTTCAGTTAACTGTTAATGAAGTCATAAATATTAGTTTCTTTGCAATCTTAAAAAATATCGAGCTTTTTGTTAGAATTCCATATGTAAAAAAAATAATTTTAGATTTCATCAAATTTAACTAAAACCCAATCACGTGAAGGGCGTTAGTCTGTTTTCAACTTCCTTCCTACTAATATTTTGGCGCGCGTAAATTTCCGATAACTTGTAAGATATTAATTTAAATTATTAGGTTCATTATTAGGTGGATCATGACTAATTTCAGTCGATAAGGATTTATACTGTATCTATCTAAATAGCTTTTTGTCTTCTGATGTAATTATTTCCGTTTTGATATATAAGTATTTTTTTAAGGATTATTAATTTAAGTATTTTTTTGTAATGTGTGTGATGCCTTTAATATTAGTCCACCCAACCTAAAAAGGTATTCTGTAGTCTTATAATCAAATAGTCAACTGAAATCCTAATATATTACATCGATTTGATTTAGTTTTAATCAAATTTATATCGTCCAAAGTTCATTATTTGGATTAGTCCCTATGCTATAACTAACAAAGTCATATAATCTTGTTGAATTTAGGTTTCAAATATTATATTTTAAAACAAAAGGAATAATCTTTTAACTAACCGATTTCGTTATCTTCGCCCAAGGTTAAATAAACGTTACAGTAAATATTACGTTGCAGTTGTGCTAGGAAAAAATATAAAAAATAAGAAGAAAAAATATAAATAAATTATAAGATATATTCTGAGGACTTAGACATAATATTTAATTGTTCTCTGGTTTGGTTAATAGCTTGGGGACAGGTAATATTAACAGAATTTGCTCAGAACAAGAAATAATTGTACGGCAAAATTACACTCCGAAACTTTTCCACCCTAAGCATTTTTATGTAATTTTTATTTTTACGACACTCCTAAACGCGGCTTTGCTTTCATTTTTTATTGTTACTGTCGATGTGCCCTTTAATTTTTGGTTGCAATTAAACTTTTCTTTTGCTGTTTTATTAAACATTGTTTTTAATTATGTTAAGTCTGTCTTTTATATTTTTTTGGTTCAGTATTACGCTTCTCATTTTTTTTAATTAGACGATTTATGTAGATTAGTAAAATTTCTGGAAAGTCAATAATGTTGGTTTCTCTTCTTCTCCAGGTACTTCTCAAGGTGAATAGGTATTATAACTTAATCAAGGAAAGAATCCATCTCCCTGCAACCGGAACTCGTTTACAAAGTAGAACAACGTTTTTTTTTGTAACCGAAATCATTTATCATGTTTGTACTGAACCCAAGACAAACTGCTACTGCGTTTGAGTTTACAAAAGATAAGATTAGGTGCGTTTGCTTTACCTTGTCTACCGATTTCTGAACCATTTTTAAGACAGAGATTCGTTGTTTTGTGTAATACGAATTAGAAGTTTCCGAGGGCAGAATCTTATGAAAAGGAAACGTCATTTAGCTCAAGTACAGATAATATTTTAAAATAACTTCCATGTATCGTAAAGTAAAGAAGGACATAGAATTTCTTTATAAGCTGATAATAAACCAATTTTTTTCAACTTTTTCAATTATAAGAAGGATTAACGTATCGCAATTCGGACAATAAACGAAACATTGCTTACATTTTAGGTTGATGAGGATCACATATAACATTTACATTTCAATTGTATTACAAAGTTAGGATAGTCATAAACAAAATGAAAGAAATATAAAATATATATTGACACAATTTACAAATAGATGATTAAAATAATTTTCCTACATTATCCACTAGATTGTAGAAGTAGGTCAATATTAAGAAGTCATTGACGTAAATAAAAATAAAAATAATTTATCACAAAGTGAATATTCACTTATGATATGTAACACATACACCATTTTGTAGCAATGTTTAGTTGAGGTTTTTGGATGAGGTCAAATAGGAGTCTAAACCTATATAGTGAAGTTAAAAAAGTAACGACCTGTTACTATGCCACTGCTGGGCATAGGCCTCTATCTATCTCATTTTTGGAGGGAAAGCTTAGATCTACTACGCTGTTCTAATACGGGCTAGGATGTTGTACAATTCTTGGAATATTCCCAGAATTGTTTTCGATATGTAGGTTTCCTCACGATTTGCCTTCATCGAAAGGCTTGAAATTAATTGCAAATATAAATTAGGTAGTATATTTTAATAGAAAAACTCAAATCCATGGTTTGAACACGTCGCTTCCTGGAAAGTGTCACACTTAATATATGTGTTATGGCCCAATGGATCTTGTATGTACATAAAGGTATCCTAAATTCATACGGGTACCGCCATCGTCGATTTATTATCCGATAACGCTACAGTATTCTGTATGTCTTTTGTAAGTGTAACCACTGGCACTCTCAAAATATCTTTAATGTTGTAGTTTTTATTCCTATTAACAGCAGCATGCAAACGATACTTAATTCTGAACAAAGCCCCGATATTGAAGAGTTTAATTTGATACGTAAACATTCTCATACGGGTAGTGTGCCGTGTAAATAAATATTCGAACGTAGGGAAAAAAATGTAAACAGATTATGACTATTAGCTTGCCATACGCTGTCAGCGAGTTCGTATCTTACATATTTTAACTGTTAGGGCTAGCGCAAACTACAGACATATTATTGTCTAAAGACAATTAAATAGTTATATTGAATAATAGCAGTATGTGACCCAGAAACTGTTATAACGCATTGTATTTTGACTTCTTTAGCCAACCCAACTAACTAAAATGCCATTTTATCTGCAAACTATTAAGTCGTATTCAGAATCTCGGCAGCAACTAAATTGTTAGTTAGTAAAAAACTATTAGTTATTAACATGCACACGTGGATATAAAGAGTTAGTAATGTAGATATTGTTTTAGATAGTTGGACAGATTCCTTAAGTTCGAATAGCTTTTACCGAGAAGCCCCCAACAGAATTCACAGGCGACCTAAGAGCGTCCTTGACGACCCCGATGATGCTATAACAGTGTAAAACAAGATATACCTACGAATATATACATAGCACTTACACAAACAGACTAACAACTAAACTAAAATAGTCAACCGAAAGTATCACATCAGTAGTGAAATCAAAAGTATCAACTTATATGTAGTATTAGCAATATGTTTAAATAACTCTTTCATCAGAGATAGGGATTCTGAGGGTTGGATCTTACCTTACACATGTAAAATTCTAGATATCTATTTAATTAATATTGTGTGTGCTGTACGTAATTAGAAAAATAGCACTCCACACCAAATCTTCATAGAGCAATATGCTCTATGAAGATTTGGTATGCATTATGCTTTTCAACCACTAGGTTATTTCATCTATCTACGTTTAACGATTATTGATTATTCGGTTGGTATATGCTGTCAGCGTCATGTATTTGGTGTTTTCAGTTTTTTAACTGCCAGAAGAGGATGTTTACGTTGAATGTTATGATTTAGTGTCAGTAATTGGTAGTGAGTGTGAACACGTCCACTAAGAGTCGAGAATAGTAACACAAATATAATAACAGAGACTGCAGGCCATTTGTAGTGTATGAAGCGGTTGTTTTTGTTCCTCTAATAGGCGTGTTAAAATCTCTTATATCTATTTTTTGGGTATTTTAATACTCGTATTTGTCCTCGCTATTTTTAGTAGTTTGTTTATGCTTAAATGTCTTTTGTCAGAATTTATCATATTAAATTTTATTTTAAATCTAATCCATGCTAATATGAAAGTTAGTAAGAGTTTCAATATTTTTTTTATAATGTTTTTTACAAATACTTCAACTGAAGCTTAATAGACAGTAAACGTTAAAGGAAAATAAAATCTATACGAAGGTGTTTAGAAATCTTTATGATATTGCAAACAGATGTAGGTGAATTACAGTTTGGCACAGTTTCACTTTATATTGATTATCGCTTAACGTCGCTTAACTAGTGATCAAGATAAAACTTCTGATACCAAAGTATGTTTGACGTATTTTATATTATCTCTTGAGGTAATGAAGGAGAAGCGACATCTGCTCTATTTTGTATTTTAATTAACTTAAAGTGTAAGTAAATTTACAGACAAATAATACATTGCGTATGTATAATGTAGAGCAGGTTATGTTGGCAACAGTATTTTTCAAAGTGCGGGCACGAAACTAAGTATTTATTTAAATATATCTTCTTCCTTCTGCCCTTATCCCACTCTAAGTGAAGTCGGCACAACATGTTATAAACATGCTGTCACGTGATTTGGCTGCGTTTTTACGACCGACCACCTGCCTGACGTCAACTTAGCTTAGTCGTATTTTACGATACCTCGGTAAGAAAGTGTGTGGTCTATTCTACTTAACCGGATACCACACGGTGGGTCAACTTACCTTTGTTGCCTCTTTGGACACCTCGGTAAGAAATGGGGGTGGTCTATTCTACTCAGCCGAATACCACACGGTGGGTCGACTTACCTTAGTCGCCTTTTACGACACCTCGGTAAGAAATGAGGGTGGTACTATTCAGGCGGATACCACATCTGCTTTATTTTGTATTTTACTTTAAAGTGTAAGTAACTTTGCACACAAATAATACATTGTGTATAATGCAGAGCAAGTTATGGTGGCAACAGCATTTTTCAATTAATAAATTAGGGGCACGAAACTAAATATTTATTTAAATGTATATAAATCTTAGAATCTGTAAAATCTCGGAATCTGAAGTATGATCTATGGCGCTTTCACATTATTCTCTAAAATATTCAATGAAAGTACTGTAAACATCATTTTTTGATAGAAATAATGTTGGTCAACAGTTTCAAAGAAGTTTAAAATTATTGACAGCATTGTAGAAAATTTAACGCTTCTCGGACCAGTGGGCAGTGAGAAGTTGTTTTATTATTCTGTTTGCAACGGTTGTTAAAAACAAAGATAATTATAAACGTCTTTTATTTTTTTCTTTATGGGTGTTCATAATATAAAGTTTTAGAAAAGGGAAAGGTTGATAATAGTCGTAAATTAAATATGTAACAAATTATTTATATACGTAAAATTAACTTTTCGGTAATAAAAAAACTATTTCTTACAAATAAATCAAACAGCTGATATATTTTTTTTGCAAATCGTTTGCAAGCTTCGTTAGAAAATTTCTATCTGTGGTATCCGACTGAATAGAATTGTACCACCCTCATTTCTTACCGAGGTGTCGTAAAAGGCGACTAAGGTAAGTCGACCCGCCGTGTGGTATCCGGCTGCGTAGAATAGACCAACCTCATTTCTTACCGAGGTGTCGTAAAAGGCGACTAAGGTAAGTTGACCCACCGTGAGTATACGGTTTAGTAAAATAGACCATCCTCTTTCTTACCGAGGTATCGCCAATACGACTGAGGTAAGTTCACGTCAGACATGCGGCCGGTCGTAAAAACGTAGCCAAATCATGTGACAGCATGTTTGTAACATGTTGTGCCGACCCCACTTAGAGTGGGATATAGAGCAGGAAGATGATGATGATTTTCTTGTTATACGACATAATCTTAATATGAACTTTACGAGTTTTCAATTTAGGAGGTGACTAGTAACTTTGCAGAGTAGGTACTTTAAATTATTGATTATTATTATTTTATAAATCGACAAATAGCTTCCGACAAAGATATAGGCTATAATTCATAGGTTGTTAAAACGGGTTATTGAACTATAGCGATCAAGGTTACAATTTACAACTAGTTTTTCAATCTATAAGCGATATGTAACAGTGTGCATTAACTCGAAGCCTCTACCCATACTTATTATTCTCTATTTATATCGCTTTATTGTAAACCTTAACTATGTAAAGTGCTTTACAAGACATCGTTAGTTAGTGATAATGTGGTTATTAGAATACTTACTAAATATCCGTTGCCTTATTGCTATTTTTAACTTCTTTGTCCTGATAGTATTAAATATCAAACGTTACGGAACACTTTATTTATCTTTATTTCCTTCTTTACATATTTATCGTAGTTTATGTACATACGCGTATATCATTGTATCATCATCTTCCTGCCCTTATCCCACTCTAAGTGCGGTCGGCACAACATGTTATAAACATGTTGTCACATGATTTGGCTACGTATTTTACGACCGGCCGCATGACGTCAACTTATCTTAGTCACATTTTACGACACCTCGATAAGAAAGAGGGTGGTCTATTCTATGTAACCGGATACTACACGGTGAGTCAATTTACCTTAGTCGCCTTTTACGACACCTCGATAAGAAAGAGGGTGGTCTATTCTACGTAACCGGATACCACACAGTGAGACAACTTACCTTAGTCGCCTTTTACGATACCTCGGTAAGAAATGAGGGTGGTCTATTCTACTCAGCCGGATACCACACGGCGTACGCGTATATCATTATAACCTATACATAAGCTTTCCACTGCTCTGTACACTTAGCAACTCTTTGGAGATGAATCACTTCCAGCACAATAAAATACATTATATTTTACCAACGGCTAAACATGTTCTCCACATGAAGGAAGAAAAATAAACAGACAAATATCCAAATATCGGTTGTCCATTAATTACGCATTTTTTTCGTAAAACATTGTTACAATAGTATAATCATTTTCTTTTAGCTATCGTAATCAGGCAAAATTTCCGACTTTATTTTAGTTTTTTTTTCTGTTTTATACGTAACTGCATTGTACATGTAAAACATACAGTAATAGAAAAGAGAAACCTGATAATCGCTATTTATCGTGTCGATTTATGCGGTATGTTTGTCAAACTATCTATCAAGGGTAGATCTGTCAGAAATATCTGGGGACTCCTTTGTGGATGCTATTTGATCAGTGACATGGGTGGTGAGTGATGAATATTGCCAAGCAAATATAAAAAGCAAAACTATCCGGTTTTAGTTTCACTAGGGTAGGGTTGGGAAATGCGGCATATAAATGGCTCTATGTTTGCTATTCCTAAATGTAGATGGAAATAGGAAATATTGTTGTTAGAGAACGTATATCTAGCTAAAATGTTCGATACAAAAAATTCACTTACAGAGAACATTATAAAAATAATTTAGGAATTTTGCAATACACAAAAGATAATGGAGTGTTTATTATAAAGTATATGGAGTATATTTAGTAAATAGAAGAAATGTCTACGTCTAGAAATACAGGGTTCTCTATCATTTCTTCTTTTTCTTGTTCTCTTTTATTCTTTGTTTAAATTTGTTTTATGTAAATTTGGGCGAATTAACTAATGTGAAGATTTTTTCCGGCAAGTGATTTTTTATTACCTTAAACATTAAAAAATAAATATATTTTATTTTTAATTCTTTTGATTTTTTTTTTATATTTTTTAAATGTATAATAAAAAATATTATTTTCTGTATTTTCAGTTAGTAAAATATCAAAACCTTATTTATTTTATAATATAATGTGAAATAAAAAACACGTTCAAAGCCGTATTTAAAAAAAAAATTTACGGAACATAAATTATTTTTCTTCTTATTGTTTTTTCGTACGTTTTGTTCACAGAAGTTGCAGTCCAAATTACTTTAACTTACAAGCGGGTCCAAGCTTTAAAATGTATCTTATTTATTCTGATACGTAATGCGAGCTATTTTAAACGTGTACACGAACAACAGTGAATCCTTAAGTAAACGACACTTTATATCGACAGTTGCTATACTCACAGCATTCGATAGTGTTTTGCACTTTGCACGTCCATATAAATCGTTCGGAAATCGTCGTGTAATAAATCGAACGCTTTTTAATGGCAGTTTATCGGAGTGAGCTTTGGTGTTCAGATTACGGTCTAAGTGGCGGCAAGGGAGCACGCGTTCCTTATCTGTGTCCCTCGACACTTTCAATATTCGGTTTCGTCGCGCTTTGTCTTTTATTTGATATTTCGCTCCCGAACGTCTGTTCTAAATATAAACTACGTATATCCAATAATAAAAACGCCGTGTGGTATCCGGCTGAATGGAATAGTACCACCCTCATTTCTTACCGAGGTATCGTAAAAGGCGACTAAGGTAAGTCGACCCGTCGTGTGGTATCCGGTTTAGTAGAATAGACTACCCTCTTTCTTACCGAGGTGTCGTAAAATATGACTGAGGTAAGTTGACGTCAGGCAGGCGGCCGGTCGTTAAAACGCAAATCACATGACAGTATGTTTATATCATGTTATGCCGAGTTAGAGTGGGATTAGGGCAGGAAGATGATATATACAATAATAAAAACGGTAAACGGGTTCCGGATATCGAAAATGACGCTTTTGTTGTCTGCCCCATAAAGGATGGTGTGGGCGTCATAGTGTTTCGCTATTAGACGATGAATATTGCCAAAATTATAACTTTTGCTCTAAATGTATAAAAAGTAGGAGAAAAAACTAAAATAAAATAAAGTTCGTTTTAATTTCTTGCTCCGATAAACAAACCTACTTTCAGGAATTACATTATAATAACACGTACCTTAGAACTCTCTCGGGATTAACAGGTTTCATCGCAATGTTTATGTTCACAATTAAGCGTATCATTTATTGTTAATATTTCTAAACACATAAGTTTTAGTACAAAACTCTCTCCTGTGTGTAAAACCTGAGAACTCATGAACCATTGCAAAATATCGTATGTGCGTATTAAAATGGAGCATATATAAATTAATACGATAAATTTTATCATAATTTGATTTGATCTGAGATAAAACCTGAAAACCATGTAATAATTAAAATTCTGCTCACTCGTAGTCAAAATTATGGAGTTCAAGTTAATATAATAGGTATAATCTCTCGTAGTTGCGCCAAGATGCTGTGGGTCGCGCTTTTAACATTGGTCCATGATCTTTTTTGTGTAAATGTAACAAAGAGTCGAATTGATTTGTTATTATAGAATTTTATGTGGATTTATTAGTTCATGTATGAAATTGTACGTTTTTACCATGTTTACAATAAGCTCGCTTTGTATAATGATATTTTTTGGTCGTAAAAAAAGGTACTATGGGCAACTCAAGCGTGGCACCTTGAAATACAAGATTCGATTATGTTTCAGTCATCGTTTTGTTAAATTTTACGCTCCCAACATAACTGGAGTAAAGTGTTAAAAATAAATTAGTTACAATTTTTGTGCGCGTCATTTTCTAATTTATAGTCGCTATTTCGGTGTAGTTACATCTGCTGATGACCGACCACCGGAAAGAGTTTTTCATTATAACACAAATAAATTTCTTTGTTACGATATAAAAATTGAATGTATCAAACTTTCTATAACCTAATACAATGCAGTATCATTTTTTATTAACGTAACGTAAAGAAAATCAAGAAATTGTGTTTTCAATGCCGTCAATTGTGGAGTGAAATTTTTTTTTCATTGATAGCATGTTTGTTTACGACTATTATTTCACATAATCATAATACACCCACCACTATCTTAAGCGTTACTGCGGTCCTACAAAATATTTAGGGTTCCGTTGAAATGTGAAAAGAAAAAATAAAAAAGGAATCTTTTAATATTCGAAATATACCGGAGCACTGTCTTTTCATTCAAATATTTTGTGATTTTCTTTTATTTGATGAAAACTATATACAACTGCAATAAATGCATAAAATGAGACAAAAACAATAACTTAAACATTACTATTTTATCATCTTAATGGCATTTGACAGAATATGAAATAGTACTGAAATGTCAAGATTTTTTTTCAAAATTTATGGCGGATATTATTAAACATACCCTGGCCCAGGGCACAGACCTCATATGACCTTATTGATAGCTTTTTGCACTTGAATCTGTAAGAGAAATAGAAAGTTGTGTAGTCTCTACGCAAGTTCGTTCTAGGATGAAACCGTGACGTGAAAATGACACGATTTATTTCTAAAACTCTTTTTGCCTTTAGGAACAAGGAAGGTTTTTTATACAAGAAATGCCATACCAATAGAATCAACTATCATCATCATCTTCCTGCCCTTATCCCACTATAAGTGGGGTCGGCACAACATGAATAAGAATCATACTATATAGATCTATATACAGAGAGTTAAGCGTTAAAAAAGACCTTGAGGTCAATATTGAAAAAGATTTATAACAAAAACGCACATCCAATTATAACGCATAACTTATCCCTGGCCGCAAACAATTCATCATTTCCATTAAATCCTTTATCAAAAGACCGCACAAAAACAAATCGTCATATTACCGAATCGCGCCCCACCTACCGAAAACGAGATACCACAATCCAAGCTAATGGAGTGTCTCATAATGACGGTTGCTGACATAAAAATAAATAGGCGAGAGTCGGTTTCTGCGTAAGCTGATACTATGATAACGGCATCGCTCCCCCGATAATTGCCGAACTTGTCCGAGGATACGATGATAGTAATATCGAATTAGTTGGTGCGAAATTGGGATCTATGATTGGAATTTTTTGATTCATACCTTGAGTTGGCCTGTGGCTTTTCTTCTCATTTATAACTTAGTACATTCTCTTATATTCTATTACTAGCTTTTACCTGCGCAACTTCGTTCGCGTGGACTGTAGTCTTGAAATTAGGAGTAGCTTCTGTCACCATCCAAACCTTCAAATTCTCCATCACAAAAATTAGACCGATCCGGGATGAATCAGAGGGATTTATCGTTTGATCAAGAGCTTAATATGATAATTTTAGTAAATAACCCGTACTTACATGAAATATATATTAAAATAGCGCAGCAAAAGGAGTACAAAAACTTTATATACATGAAAAATTCTTAGTGTTTTCTGGAATTAAATATCTCTATAAATATTATAAGCTTTAGAAACGTGTTAGAAAACTTATTTAATAATAACATTTATACGTAACAAATTAACTGTCAAATTGTACGGCGCTGGGTTCCAACGTTTTTAGTATAAATACGAAAAATTAAATTTGAATTCTTTTTGTTAACATAATATTTTAAAATAGGTATCGGAAAATATATTAAACTTGACTTTATTAACTGTAATGTCTTTTCAAATATTAAAAATGGTGTTTAGAAATAAAATATTTTTTCATTACCAGTATAGAAATTAAGCCATACTGGGAATGAAAAAATATTTTATTATGGCTTAATTTCTATGGGATTAAATTAAATAAAACTTCCCAATACATGTCAATTAATAGTCATTTATTTCGTACTTCTTGCCAAAGACTACTAACTAAAGACCGTTTAAGAATGCGTTTTCTTGAAACGTCTGTTTTTTTGACAACAAAAATTATATATGATTAAATTTTACTTGAACTTAAATGATTATAGCTAATTGTTATATTTTCACCACAAATCAAATTCATAAGCTTTTTAATAACCTCAAACTATAATAAATAAATATTAGATAAAATAATAATTGATACTAAGATAACAAATATTTTTCTATTTAACAACACTAAAATTATTACTCTGGTCTGGGCCAAAAGATTTTTCATCATTCTGGCGGTCTCTTTTTTATTAAATATTTTTCTCCAGTTTATGAAATAAACAAAAACCGAAATATTTAAAAAAATAATAATGATAACTTTTTTGAAGATTTTTATATGTTACCCCGGTATATAAAAATTATTTTTGCCAAATTTCATCTATATCAGCGAATTGGCCATGAAAACGTTACAAACAGACTTTCGCATTTATAATATTATGTTTATTTATTTTACTAAATAACTACCGTATTACTTATATTAATAATCCATTGTTATTACAATGTTAAATTTGTCCAGTAAACGAATAAAATAAAATAAAATATAAATACTCTTTAAAGATAACTCTTTTGACGTTAGCCAAAAACTTGGAATCTAAATACTTCTGTAAATACAGATTTGACTTGATTTTGACACATCGTAAATAAAAATTAGTTCCATAGGTTTATTATAGATGGCGTATTGAATGTCATCGTATTTAATTCCTCGTGAATTTAATTCCTGTTGAATTAACAGGATTTATATAGCCTATATGTTACCCCGGTATATAAGGAATATTTATACCAAATTTCATCGATATTGGTTCAGCGGATTGGCCGTGAAAACGGAACCGACAGACAGACAGACAGACAGACTTTCCCATTTATAATATTAGTAAGGATTATCTTATTTCTATCATCATCATCCTCCTGCCCTTATCCTACTCTAAGTGTAAGTTAAAGGTAATATAAGTGTTCGATTTATAATGCAAAATGTGACAGATTGTACGCTGCCTGTTTTCCAATACACTGTTGAGTACAACATCACAATCACCGCTTTTGTCAGGCGGCGTACCCGCTATATTAATGCCATGTACCTTATACCCATACGCCATATACCCGCTATGTATACGTCATAATTTAATCATGATCTTCCTGCACTTATCACACTCTAAGTCTAATCTGACGTCAATTTAACTTAGTCGTATTTTACGACTCCTCAGTAAGAATGAGGGTGGTCTATTTTACTAAACCGGATACCACACGGTGGGTCGACTTATCTTAGTCGCCTTTTACGACACCTTGGTAAGAAATGACGTTGGTTAATTATACTCAGCCGGATACTACACGGCGGGTCGACTTACCTTAGTCGCCTTTTACGACACATCAGTAAGAAATGAGGGTGGTATTCAGCCGGATACCACACGGCGTATTATTATCTTATTTCTATATATTCTCAGTATTATCTTCAACACGGTACAAGACAGTAATGACTAAAAGCTACTAGTAATAAGAATTATATTTTAAAAAGAGCAACCGTCAAGTTTCTTACTGACTCTTCTAGGAAAGAACAGCTTTCCGAACCAGCAGTAAAGTTGACGATTCAAAAGCACTCGTTTACAAGTTTACTTGAATAAACACTATTTTGAATTTGAATTTCATTATATGATGTACAGAAAAACTCAACTAAAAGGATCGTCATATCTCATCAGAATACGCCCTTTTAATTATTGCTAATACCATATTAAAATGTTTTGCAATCAGCCTGCCTATTTGCTGCAATCAGAATAACTACAAATATTACTAAAAATATAACCAATGAAAAAATATCAATTTGTTCCGTGAACTATATCGGCAATTGAATTATTTATCTTTATCACTTACAAACTGTGGGCGTAATATAATGTTATTGATTTTTTTATCTCTGTCCACGGTCAAGGCTTATGGAATTAGCAATTTTTTTTAAAACTCCAAAGCTAAAAACAGGTGTGATACTTAATGATATCGTATGCATGGTATATAGATTTTACTGTCAAAAACTAACAATAGGTATATTTTGTAGTATTTTATTACATACTAGCTGCCTGCCCCTGCTTCGCACGGGTTATATAAAATATACAGTTTGTCAATCAGTGAAAAAAATCGATCCAGTAGTTTTGATTTATTCATTTGGAGAAAAACAATTCCCCTCTCCCTATAGAGATTTGAGAGAATTGTTTTTCTAATTGTGTTTGGTATAGACCAAGAAGATTTCCTGCTATATCTAATATCTAAATTCATATACTACATATTAATTTTTACATTTTTCCCTATGTATTTTATTTTTAAAATTAATTACAGAATGTCTTTATATACAACATTCATAGCTTTCTTATCATTATTAGACAATACAAACATGTTTTCTTTAGAGGTTACTCTTGAAAGAGCAACAGTTGCGCGCCCGATCGCTGCTAAATTCGAAATGCTATAGGGCGAAGCGCGGCCCCCTCGCGGGATTTTAAATCTGTGATATCTCCGAAAATGTTCACTTAAATTACATGCTGTAAACGGCAATATTGATCTATATTAAATCAACTATTTATTTAAGGTACTTAATTAGATAAGGATTAATGCTGTATTGTATCAAAATTGCTTCAAAAATAAGGCATTATTTTTCGTAAAAAGTAAATGGCACAAAATGCTATTGTGGTTTATCCGTAAGAGGTAGACATATACCATCGCGGACTTTTCTGTAGACCTTTTCAAGGTGTACAAATACTTAGTACATCATTTTGATAAATCTCGTAGGGTTTAGTCTGCGTTTGCAATGTAAGCGGAAAAAAATGTAATTATTTACAGAAACCTCAAAAATTACATTATTTCTCTACTTCGTATTGAATGTTATTATACGTACAAACCTTTCTCTGCAATCACTCTATCTATTAAAAAAAACCGCATCAAAATCGGTTGCGTAGTTTTAAAGTTTTATGCGTACATACGGAAATATGGACTTTGTTTTATAATATGTAGTGAAACAGCGTTCATTTTCTGAATTAGTTTGATAACAATTTTCATTGATTATTTGTCACATATTAAATTGTCAGTCACTTGCTGGTAAAGTGATTGTAAATTTTTAGAACTGTCTATGGAATAGGTATAAGGGGAGGAATATTCCGGAATAGGAGCTGATCACCCGCCCTGTCCCGACAGGCGTCCCCGAAACTAGATAGATAGATGGAATAGGTATAGCATAAAAAAGGTAAAATAAAAAATAAGTAAAATAGCACATTTAGAGGATTTTATGACTTAAATATTGAATAATATCAAGAATTGTGCTGCAGAAGAAAAACTGGAATAGTCATCCAGTCAGATCACAATTAATAAAAATAATAGCTCTTGCTATTCAAAGTTTATAAATAAGATTTAAGCTTAATTCGTAGCAATGTATTTTATGTAACGTGGTTAAGGGCACGCAATAGGCTTACAGCAAAGATTTAGGTGACAAACTTTATTGCGACCAAGAATATACCGCCGACTATTACTTGACCATAAATCACGGATGGGAAAACAATAAGCGTGAAATTGTGGAAACTGCGGACGATGTCTTGTATTAAATCTTAGGGGAAGTGAAATAAATAAAAATAAATCTGGATCTTCCCTCACGCGCGAACATGATTTATTAGATAAGTCCCGTAAAAGACTTGTGCAAGGCGATTTAGATACTGCCCCTGTTTCTTTTAATTGATATTAATTTATTGTTTTAATGGTTTTATGGCAATATTTTTAGCGTAGCAATTGTAAATCAGTGTTGAATTTTTTAATCAAATCTAATACTAATTAAATGATTTAATAATTTAAAAAGGAAGAAATCACTAGTCTGGCTTAGTTAAATTAGTAGAGAAGGAAGTAGTTAGAAATATCTGAGAGGTATAAGAGTGGAAATTCTCTTTTTAAATAAAAAAATAAACTTTCTTTATCATTATTAGCGAAATGGAAAAGACTCGTTGAGGAGGCCAAGACCCACAAAGGGTTGTAGTGCCACAGGAAGTAAGTATCATATAAAACATTTATGATAACGCATCAAATATGAATATGGTCATGCAATTGATATCATCGAATAGGTAATATGACAATTAAAAACGATTTTCTTACCAACAACTTCAAAAAACGGCATTTATAATAGGTACGAATTAATATTATGAAGATTTTTATTAAAAGTTTGCTAATAAGGGAAGATGGTAAATTTCCAAAAGTTTATCAGAATTATTAGTATAGACCACAAACATTTAATAATAGTTAATAGTAGTCTAAATAGCATTCTATGTGATAACATACTATTATTGAATACTACAGGTTAACTTCAAGTAGAAGTCGCAAGTTGAACTCGCATAACTCGATGTGCGTCGTCGATTAACACTCAGATTCTTGAATAAAACTTTAATGTCAGTAACGCCTTCAATGTAGCCTAAATATAAAGTATTTCTAATGAGGTGGCTTTTAATAATTTGAATTAAATTTGTCAACGACACGGATAAAAAAATTAATTCAGAAAAACATTAAAATTAGATGCCCTATTTCTTCTTATAATCAAGAATACAAATTTTATAATCTTATAAAAAATATCCAAGACCTTTGTATTAATTCGAAACATTGTTAAGTAGTAAGTAGGTTGGAGTTTTATTTGCATATATCGACTCACTGAAAATATAGGCAAATATTTTCCTGTATGACCCTAACCATGATACCATACTTCATATCATCACCATATATTCATTTTGATCGCCAACACAGAAACAAACGCACACAGCGTCTTCGCCGGCGAAGACCCTCCTTTATACGTTACCCTAAGCCATTGTCCGACCTCACTGGAGGATCCTTTGAGACGAAATTCCTCAACACTAGTTTGAGTCTACTTCAAGCATTTTGCAACCTTGACGATGCTTTTGCGCTCAGCCGTCGTGGTGGTGCTGTAAACACCGTTAGGGCTAACAACACTTTGGATCGGCTTTGGCTATAGCATGTCTAGCGCAGCGTATCGTTAGGCATTATATTATTATTCTTGTTAGGTGGTATAAGTAGCAACACTATTTATGTAAGTGCACCGTCATAAACGGCAGTAACGTGCTACTATGTCCGCAGCTCCAGACCGGGTCGACCTCCGAAGCGTGCCTCCGGCGTGGGTCTGTCGCTTGCAGCCACGCAGTTCCCTGGACACCCCTTCAAGAAACACCGGCTCGAAAATGGCGACTACTCACCGTATGAAAATGGACATATGAGTGGTGAGTTTTATTATAGTAATCTTGTAAGCGGCAACTATCCAACTGTTGGGCATTGGCGTCCTCCATCCTTCTGAATAAAAGGGATAGAGCTTAGACCCTACACCTTGCTCCAATGTGGAGTGGTAGTTTACACATTTCCCAGGATATCTCACAATTTTTTCCTTCACTGAAAAGCGTGTAAAAGTTAAAATAAGCAACGGCCTGTTACACTAGACATAGGACTCTCCCATCCTTTTGGAGAGAAGGGTTAAAGCTTAGCCAGGATGTTTCTCCAAAAAGTAGGTTCCACATTTCCGAGATTCCTCAAGTTTCCTTGCTATATATTACCTCCTCGAATTACGTGGTATAAATTAAAAATATAAATTAGATACATAAGTTTTGTTTCTGTGTTTCTATTTTATTGCGGAATGTGCAATAAAGTTTTATAAATAAATAAATAAGTTTTACCAGAAAAACTCAATGGCAGCTGCCCGGGGTTTGAAGTAACACCCTGGTAAGAGCCACAAGATCTCACCGTTCGGCTATAACACCTTTCTTAAAAGAAAAGGTAAAATCTCAAAGTAGCAATGTAGCACCTATAAGGAAATGATGAAAGTCTTAAGGTCCTAAGATAAGTTTTGAGTAGGTTCACAGTAAAACACAGTATTAGTAGACCCCCTACTAGTTGCATTGACAACTTTACAAGGGTCGCAGGGAGCGATTAAATTCAAGTACTTCAAGTAATACAAGTAATTCAAGTAGAGCTATTCCCAGCAGCGTGCGATCCCAGCAGTGGGCAGCATGCTAGGTAGCATGATGGGTCTCAGTTCCAATTTTGTTTTCAAAGTACAGGGAGCAGGCCTTTATCCAAGAGTGGAATACTAACTAATATTTTACTTTTTCTTTTCTACTTGTCCTGATTTGATTGGCCCGTTGGCGCATTGGGTAGTGACCCGACTCCGCGGGTCGCGGGTTCGATTCCCGCCGAGGGCAAATATTTTCTATAAATGAATTTGTTGGTCTTTGTTGGTTGTATATTTGTATTTAAATATGTATTTAAAATATATATTAGTATATATTCATCAGATGTCTGTCTACCATAAGACAAGTATTAAGTTACTTACTTTGAAGACGGAGGACCGTGTGTTTAAGTGTCCCATATATTTATTTATTTACTTTAAATTGTATTGTTTGTTTATTTTTCGCAAAAAATTATGTAAAAAGAGTTGTTAAGATTGGCCATACGTAATAAACGTAAATAACTAGAGATATCGTCATAAAATTGGGTACAGATACTCCGGATAGCTACCGGATATGAAACCCTCCTCGGGCGGTATGCGTTCTCATTTCGTATACAAATTACACAAATACAAAATTATCCCAGCACAAACGGAGAAAAGGGAATAAAGTGATTAAATAGAGCTCAGCACAAGACGGCTGGCAATCAATCATTTTTGTCGCTTACGCTGTTGTTGCTTATTTTGTATTCCATCCCATTCGCGCCAATGATTTCTGATGGTCCTATCTCATTCTGGCCTGAAGTGTCGTAGCAGACAAGGGAGCAATTACATTCGTGATCTTGCATAAGCAACGCTTGCTTATCGCGCACTGCCGCATTTGACTTTGAGTGCAGTTTGTTCGCTTTTTTCCTTAAATTTGCAATTCGAAATACTCTCATGCTGACAACTGGAAAAACAATTGTTTTGTAGTACTTTAATTATTTTGAATACCAGTTATTTTGCCGGAAACCATTATTGCCCGAAACACAATAATTGTAAATAAATAAACATGTTAATATTGAACACGGAACTAAATACAATTAAGTTTAGATCACGTTACATTTCACTAAGATCCAATCCGATGTTAAACTAATATTATTTTGACGAGTCGTTGACAGTGGTTAGAAGTTGATGAAACAGGGCCAACACATATGCATTTTCTTAAAATATCAGCACACAGATATAAAATCATCCGTACGTACGTCACACATGAATGTCAATCTTTAGGTGAGTGTGTGAGGTGGCGGGTGGGCCATTTTCACCCCGTGAAATAATAGGATACGAAAACATCGGAGAATATAATCCTCCTAGGAAGGTTGAACGGAACGGGAATAGGAATATGAAATGCGTGAAAGGGACGTGTCGGCCCACGTGCGCCGCGAAAGGGTTGATGTTTATCTTTTGATGATAAATCAAAATTGATGCTTATTTCATGTTTTAAAATTTAAGGATGTATTTTGATATTTAACGCTACTTTGTTTACTTAAACTTGAGCTTTTCATGTAACAATAAAAATATTTGTTTTGTTCTATAGTAGTTTATTTTTCATTTTTTTAATAAGCGATAACCCAGCGGTGACAGCGTGCGACTATTTCCAAGAGGTCATGAGTTTAAGCCCTGAGCAGGCATCAATAAGTTTTTCTTTTAAAACTTGTGTCAAATTGATAATTGCAATTTATCACACCCTTTTTGGTATAGGAAACATTGTTAGGAAACCTGCATATCTTTAGAAATTTTTAGGAATATGTGCAGTCTACCAATCCGTATTGGAGCAGCGTGGTAGGTCTTAGCTCCAATCCTTCTCTAAGAAAACGGAGAGAGGAAGCCTATGCCCAGCAGTGGGATAGTAACAAGCTGTTACGTTACTTTACTTTATATTACTTTTATTCTTCTTCACAGTCATTGGGCATCTACGACATAGATTACATACATTTGTCAAGGGATTTCCACGGGAGACGTTTATATGTCGTTTTAATTCAGCGATTTTTTTGATATCGTATGCCGCTAGTTAGGTATTGACTAATAGTGCTTGCGGAGTCGCTATTCCATCAAGATGGGTCTTCAGCAACCATCGTTTCTTCGAACTGTGTGTTCCGTCTATTTAAGTTATTATAAGGGATATTCGTCGGGTAATAGTATCATAACGCTGAAATCTTAATTTCATCCGTCAATATAAAATCTAAGTGTAAGATGGAGGCGAAAAGTAAATAAGGAGCTCTTGTAAATTTGCCTTGATAATTATAAATTTTACCTACTTGCGGTGCACAAAGCTGAACACGGGTCTTGCAATCGTGCTATTGCAATATTTTAAACAATAATACTATTAAACCATAGCAGGTAGCACTGCAATGAGCAAACAGACACCGCTGTATTTACCACATCTCGCCAACCTCAAGTTATCACTAGACGTCTCCAGAAAGCGGTAAACAGCCTCGGACGCTGGTTTCGCCGATGGAGAATCGAAATAAACCCTGATAAAAGTGCAGCTATGCACTTTATCGGTAATCGTTTCCGATCTTACATAGACACACCTACGGAAATTTCCCTTTACGATACACCAATTCACTGGCAACAGAAAGTCAAGTACCTAGGTGTCACCTTCCAACCTTCCATGACCTTCCACGAGCACATACACACAGTCTGCAATAAGGCTGCGTATGTCATGGGACGACTTTATCCGATGTTATGCAAGAAAAGTAAAATGTCACTCCGCAACAAAGTGACACTACAAAACTTGCATAAGACCAATAATGTCCTATGCAAGCGTTGCGTTCGCGCACGTTTCAAAGGTCAGATTACTCACGCTCCAAAGAATGCAGAACCGATTTATGCGTACAGCCACTGGTTGTCCGTGGTTCATGCGGAACATTGACCTCCATAGAGACCTCGACCTCCCTACCATTACTAACCTCTTTAAACGTTTTCGAAGTCTTACTTCGAGAAATCTGAGGTACACCCGAACCCTCTAATTTCAGTTGCTTCCACCTACATCCCAGTTAGGTCTGACCACCGAAAATATAGGCGTCCAAAAAGCGTCCTATATGACCCTGACGATCAAATAACGATCGCAAACACAAAAACACGTAATACACACACAGCGTCTTCGCCGGCGAAGACGAGGTCCCAGATTTCTGATATCGGTTGGTCGTGGCTTCTTGCCACCCTTCCGTCGTCGTATTGACTAATCAAAGTCATACCATCAGCCCTCCACTACACGTTGTCCTAAGCCGTGGTCCGGCCTCACAGGAGGCACCCTTAGGACGACGTTCCCCGACGCTAGTAGAGCTTCTGCGCTCTACTCTACGCATTTCGCATTTCGGCGATGCTTCTGCGCTCGCCCGTCCCGCCCGATGACGCTGTAAAAGCCGTTAGGGCTAACAGCATATTGTCAATTCGAAAAAAAAAATAAAAATAAATGAGCAAACATGCTGCAAAACAGCTTTTTTCTGGCTTTATTTTATTTGTATTATATCCGTGTCAGGCATATGTAGATAAGTCGACTTGCATCCTTTTATATGTATAATCATAATAGATTGCCTAATTTATATGGTGAACTTTTCAGTAAAGTCTTTTTTACAGTACATACTAACTTATGAATATTTAAATAACTCTCTTAAACGTATACTAAACGTAAACCTATTGATGACTGCTATTAAAAGTGTGCGTTTTGGACTTATTCAATTATTCACGTCTGGTACAGTTATATTAAAGTATATCAATAAAACCATAATAAACATTACAATTCATTCGCTCATTCATTCACTGATGTATACACAGCTGTGAATGGTTAAAGATGGGATGACGAGATAAAAACAAATTACAATCATAATTTTCCATTGACAACCCTGTTATTTCTGAAACTGGCATGAAAATGATGTGTTGATAATAATTAAAGGTTCCGTGCGATGTCGCGATTCGGATGTTATATAAACGGGGGGATAATGTAAGGCATTATAACATTACGCAGGGGTATACAGCTTTACATTCTGATTGAATTCTGCGACTGAAATTAAGTAAGGATTTGCCTGTTTATGTTAAGGGAGAGGGATATCGCGGATCAGTCAATTTGGGACACGCTTGTCTGTTCACGCCTTTGTTACCGATAACGTATCGTTAATTGCTTTAATGTTAAGCAAAAGTAATTGCATTGTTAAAGAGCGGTAACGCTTAATTTATCAACAAATGCATTTACAAGTAAAAGCAGCGATAGCCCAGCAGTGAAACCGCGCTACTCTCTTGAGAGGGTCATGAGTTCACACCCCGGGCAATGCGTCTGTTGAAAAATGGAAAGGAGATTCCCAGCAGTGGGATAGTAACAGACCGTTACTTTAAACTCTGGCAGAGTAGGATAGACCACCCTCATTTCTTACCGAGGTGTCATAAAGGCGACTAAGTTAAGTTGACGTCAGGCAGGCGACGGGTCGTAAAAACTGGCAAAATCATGTAACAACTTGTTCAAAACATATTGTTCCGACGATAAAATGACGCCGACGGGATAAGCTGGAAATGAAGGTGGTCTTTTCTACTTGGCCTAATATCACACGGTGACAACACGGGTCAACTTACCTTAGTTGTGTTTTACGACACCTCGGTATAAAATGAGGGTTATCTATTCTACTAAGCTGGATACCACATGGTATGAACCAGATATTTGAATATTGAACACCATAAAAACCAAATAATTTTAACTATTATACAAACAAATCATAGCACGTTCTTATACATCTGCTTTCATATTACTCTATTAGTTAATTCGAATTAATTAGGCGGATGTATAAAAAAAAAGTTGACACAAAATTGCTATTATTGACTTTTTAACGCCGAGCGCACGCAATCCAACATTTATCGATGCATAAAAAGCCAATTCGTACCACAGTCGGCAAATTAAGAATTTCCTATACGTTTTTATTACTGCCTTTACAACGGCATGCTTTATGCTTTATGCTGTATACGTAGTGGTCAATGCAACTGAATCGGTGATTAAAACATTAAAAGAGATTATTAGCGAAACAAATTGCAGATCTAAGAAATGGTTATAATACGTCTAGTAGCAGATATAGAGGGCTGCAATTATATAGTAACGAATACCAATAAATACGCAAATAAAAATAAAACAAATTTGTTTGAAAATAATAAAATTCCTCTCCTACTTAATGTTATAAATGCGAAAATATGTGAGTATGGATGTATTTTTGTTACTCTTTCACAGCAAATCCGCTGAAGCAATATCGATGAAATTTGGCACCATTATTCCTTATACACCGGGGTAACATATAGGCTATAGAAATCCTGTTAATTCTACAGGAATAGGATGACATTGAAAAGCGTCATCTAGTATCAATATATCACGCGCCAACAGTCCACGCAAACGAAGTTGCGGGTAAAAGCTATCATATAATATACGTACATATTATATTCTTACAAACGAAATAAATCTAGAACATATCGCACGCTTAGTATTTAAGTGTCCTAGTTCAAAATTAATATTAATATTTGGTTAATGGAAAATTTACGCCGTACAAAGACGGTCTTATTGCTGTAAGCAATCTCTTACAGACAACCTTTGGCAAACAGATTATAGCAAAAGAACTGATTGTATTGATTAAATTCTTATTTCAATGCCATCTATGACATCACGCTACGAATTACAAAACAAAATATAAGAAGGCTGTGCAATTTATATGCCGTGTAGTATCCGGCTGAATAGAATAGACCACCCTCATTTCTTACCGAGGTGTTGTAAAAGGCAACTAAGGTAAATTGACGTCGGGTAGGTAGGAGGTCGTAAAATACCCAGCAAATCATGTGACACCGTGTTTATAAAATGTTTTTACCTTACTTTAACTTTACAAATTTACGAAATTACGGAAATGCATTCTATCTGTATTTTATCAGTTTTTTTAGTGCCAGAAAACAGGAATATTATTATTTTTTTTTTTAATGAAACCTACCTTTATGTTTTGTCGCCCCCGAAACCCTCTACTCTCTAAGTTTCTCTAAGTCTCTAAGTTTCATTCAACTTAAGTCCTTTAAGTTTCATAAAAATCATTGGAGACGTTTCCGAAATTAAAAAAAAAAAATCATATATATATACAAGATTAACTCATTTAAATATGAAACATAAAGAAGATAAAGATATACATTTAGTTGTATGTATATCGCATATTATAAATCTCACAGCTGTCTCTAGTACTATATAGCAACATCGATTAGATGCCGAACTGAAGCGAAACGGCGAAGTGTTACGATCATCGTCACTGAGACGTCACGTGTGATTTCCACGTTTATAGCGAGGGATAAATACACACAACTGTAATAATAATATGCTATTATTGCGACTGTTATATTAAAGTACTGTTAGCATATTCTGTTTTCTTGTATCTTATAATTTAACAATCAATCAATCGACATAGCATTTTTTGCTTCAATGCGCGTTTATTCATACGTTCTTATACAGATATCAGGCAAATCTATAGCTTAATCACAACACCTTAATGTATTACTAGCTTTTATCCGCGACTACGTTCGCGTGGATTGTTTTCGTGTGATAGGTAATAGATGGCGCTTTTCAATGTCATCCTATCCCTGTAGAATTAACAGGATTTCTGTAGATTATATGTTATTCGGGTGTATAAAGAATACTTGTGCCAAATTTCATCGATATTGGTTCAGCGGATTCGCCGTGAAAGAGTAACAAACATACATCCATACTCACTCACTTTCACATTTATAATATTAGCAGGATGTGATTATCCCCTTTCTGGACAAAGGCAAGATATATTACTGTATACACATCTAAGAAATTTGTAAGGCAAATGCAGGTTTTCTCCGAATTACATGATGAATACAGAACTTTAACCATGTCTAAAAAAATTTAGTATATTTATTTTATTTATTTATGTAACATAAAAAACGTTGGAAAAAACATTATTGGTAAAAAAAGTGCACAAAGGTCAACTTATAGTTATAAATAAAAAAATATATAAAGACTAACAAGTGAAAAAGAGGTTTTATATTGAACTAAGTCTAAAATAGGGCGGTAAGAATTCAATTTGTATATTACATTAGAGGTATGTACTATAACGGCGAAATAGTAGTGATGTCGGCTTAGGTATGTGACCTAATATTCGGCAGTCAAAGTACACAATGGGGTTATTCGAATCTGTACCCGTTTCAAAGCAATGCCATTCCACGTTTTACATTCCAAACATTGGAATCCAAAATTGGATTAAACCCCTATAAATAGGATCCTATTAAAAATTAAATAATCCTAGGAAAAATTATGATCGTCGTTATTTATAACAATAAATATGGGCTAGAAGACATAGCTATTTATAACAGAAGAAATCATCGTCAGTAAAATCGAATTATTTCATTAATTAAATAACAAATAAGAACTTGTCATTTTACATTAATAAGAACTGCATTCTATGTACGGAATGTAATAAAAAATATATCGTTAGTTTTTAAAGAAACGTCTACTAGAATTGTGTATTTTTTTCAACAAATCGCACATAATAAAACTTAAAACATATATTCTATCATTACGTTTGTCGCAACTCCTTATAAGTATTTATTGCTAACCATACCTATAAATTAGATAGAGTTATAATAACTTCTTTTGTCTTTAACCGTTCTTGAGAAGTGGAATCGGTTTTTCCTTCGTTGCGAGTGGCAATAAACATTTCTTGCTCGTCATTACCATACAACATTAGCAATAAACTATTATAAACTGTTTAATTCCCATCGTTTTGTTTGTCGTAAGGAACAAGTTAGGCGCAGACTGCACTAGAGTTATTTTAAGCAGCGGCAAAAAATTTCCTCTGATTGATTAGCCTTTAAAAAACTATTGCTAAAATTATTTATTCCACAATGGAATTATTTTTATATAATTCTTCTTTTGATTCTTTTTCATTGTTAAATTCACTGAAGGCACTGTTTGGTAAATGTGATGTTTGGTAACTATGAGTAAATTATTTTGCTAAAATTGACGGTGAAAGAAAGTAAATGTAACGCCAAATGTAGAGCACTGTTCGTTTTATTAACGAAAAATCACGTAATACAAGACTTTGTTGTTGATTTTTTGGTTTATCATTCCAATATGCCTCGGGGCAAAACTATTATTGATTATATCTCACTGAATGTGTGCAATTTGTAATGGGGGTGGAGGCGTACATTCTGTTTTCATAATCCCGCACGTTTGAGGTAAAAAATGGACGGTGTACTCTACATTTAGTATTATATAGATTTAAATCCCCGCGGATTTAAGCAAAATAATCTGACCATTAAATTTAATACTAATTAATTCTACCAAAGTCACGCCTCTTCTTTACGTTAGAATATACATTTTTGATTAAAAATTTGTTCAACATAAGACAATTGTCCAAACGAAACAAAGAATTTCTTTATCATGAAGATGGTAAATTGTAGAACTGCATTTTTTTACAGTATACTGAAAAGTCCTATCGCAGATTTAGCGTATAATACATGAAGTGAGCGCTAAGCCTTACAATTAAAATGCTGTTTTGCCACTTACGACATTACTCACACCTCGCAGTCATCGCGCATCCATTTTATTTTTTGCGCGAGTAAAAGCATAACGAAGGAATTTCTTTTAATTAGCAATACCGGCGTATTTTGAGTGTGGCACTGATAATATTTTTAATTCGTAATTGTGATATTTAACGTGGTTCTCGAAAAATTTCATGGCATAAAATTTGGCGAATTATTTACGGTTTAGCGAATTATTTACGGGCTAAATGTTTCGAATAAAAGGTGATTAATAATTAATATTCGTAATGTCGTATTCATTTATAAAATTGACTTATATATATCCTCCTGCCCTTATCCCACTCTAAGTGGGGTCGGCACAACATGTTGTAACATGATTTGGCGGCGTTTTTACGACCGGCCGCCTGCCTGACGTCAACTTACCTTAGTCGTATTTTACGGCACCTCGGTAAGAAAGAGGGTGGTCTATTCTACTAAACCGAATACCACACGGTGGGTCAACTTACCTTAGTCGTCTTTTATTCATAAAATTAACTTATTAAAAATAATTAATAGGATGCTATGGATAAATGTGTAACGAATTTCTATTAATATTCACTATTTCTTATTAATTCTTTTTCGGGTGACTATGTAAATAGTAAGGGTAAGTAAGTAATGTAAATAACTAAAAATACTAGTTCTATTCTCCATACGGCTAATATCCCTCGTTTTTTTAAAAGTTTAAACCTTGAGCCAATTAAACCTTAGGCGACTACTAGGACACTTCGAAGTGCGCATACGCTTTATTACATGCATACAAAGCAATATTAGTTTCGGTGGGCGAGCACAATCCGTAGTAAACCAAAATATTGATCGAGTTAAAAGAAAATAATGGGTTGTGTCGTAACTCAATGCGGTCGGTATCCGCTCGGCGACAGTAATAACACTGTATTAATTCATCCAAGTAACTGCCCATTATGAAGTATCCATAACAATAAATATGCCTATCTTAACCGATTGTCTATTAAAAAAATATCTAAGCCATATATGAGGTTTTGACTACGCCGTGTGGTATCCGGCTGAATAGAATAGTACCACCCTCATTTCTTACCGAGGTGTCCTAAAAGGCGAGTAAGGTAAGTCGACCCGCCGTGTGGTATCCGGCTGAGTAGAATTGACCAACCTCATTTCTTACCGAGGTGTCGTAAAAGGCGACTAAAGTAAGTTGACCCACCGTGTGGTATCCGGTTTACTAAAATAGACCATCCTCTTTCTTACCGAGGTGTCGTAAAATACGACTAAGGTCGACTAAGGCCGGTCGTAAAAACGCAGCCAAATCATGTGATAGCATGTTTATAACATGTTGTGCCGAACCCACTTACGAGTGGGATAAGGGCAGGAGGATAATGATGAGGTTTTAACTAAGATATTGAAGCAGATAAAAAATGAGTTAAAGGGCTCAAAGTATTTTTTCCATCGCTAAATTGTATTACTATAGTATAATACATAGAATTGAATTGAATATCAGATAATATTATACATTTTTAGATAACAACTACTTATTTACGTTTTGAGTATGAAGTTTGCAAATTTATGTTACTAATTTAATGCTCTGGTATATTACAGTATTAATATAGTTCTCCATAAGTTATTCACGCCTTATACTACTCTATAAAACGTTTTACCGTGACTTTTTTAAGGTTATCTGTCTGTCATGAATCTGTCTGAATCCGTCTATCATCACTATAACTCACGAGCGACCAGATTTTAAAACATTAACATAATAACATATTCCAAGGATGCTGTGTGGTATCCGGCTGAGGAGAATAGACCACCCTCTTTCTTACGAAGTTGTAAAAAACGACTGGCTGTTGACGTCAGGCACGCGACCGATGGTAAAATACATAGCCAAATCATGTGACAACATTGTGTGCTGACCCCGCTTATAGTGGGATAAGGGCAGAGGATAATGATGTTAACATATACCAAGGATATTTCTTTACGTCGCCCGTTGAGTGACTAAATCTTTTGACGTCCGTTCCTATTCGTCTATCCGTTCGAACCCAAATTAAATTCAGTTAAATTAATTTTATAATAGAACATAATATAGACAAATTTTATCATGTCGTTTACATATGTGGATACAGTAGAAACGGTTTTAATAATGTGCATACATTACAATCTTGTGAATTTCTACTACATACGTCTTAGTATAGCTGGGGTAGCCCAGCGATAACACCATGGGACTCTTTCGAGGCTGTCTGGGGTTCAAACCCGGGCAGACACCAATGAGTTTTTCTGTTAAAACTTATGTGTCTAATTGATAACTGCAATTTATCACACGCTTTGCGGTGAAGGAAAACATCTTGAGGAAACCTGTGTATCTGTAGAGAATTCTGGAGATAGGTATGTTAAACCTACCAATCCGCATTGGAGTAGCGTGGTAGGTCTTAGCTCCAAACCTTCTCTCTAATAACGGAGAGAAGAGGCCTATTCTCAGCAGCGGGATAGTAACAGGCCGCTACTTACTTTACTTTTTTTACGTCTTATTAACTGATAAAACACTAATATTCAATAAAATCTTGCATCACTCCAAATTCGGAAGCTGCAGCTGGTATTAACCTCACGTAATCCCTCCTTTGTGCATTGATATTAATAAAAATATGGATGGATATTTGTATCTTTGATACTTGTATGATGTAACAATGGCATCGGTTCTTTTGTAAGTTTACGGATGAGTTGGTCTCAACGAGTTCTAGGCTGAGACGCGAACTTCGATTTTGAATCATTTTTTTAATATCTACTAGGTAATAATTTCTTTCATGTTAAATTTTTGCATGTAAGATCGATTTAACCTTAGTAGCCTTTATGGAACGTTGACTTAAGAGATATTTTATATTTATAACATTCTGATATTAGGACCTTATGATCGTATCATGAATTATAGTTAAATTTGTTAATACTTTATTATGTTTAGCTAGTTCTGTTACTAAGGGTTGAATAAAATATCAATTTATATTTTTACGTAATAAATATAAAAATGAGTAGTGTTGCATACACTACTCTAATGCATATACTACTCTCATTTCAAGTTATTCAAAAAATGAAAATAAAAAAAATGAAAAAATAGGTAGTTAGGCAGGTGGGGCTCGAACCTAGGTATTATCACTTCTTTAGACAGCCCATTCCCCAGATCAGCTACCATGACTTTTCACGTGACAGCGAAAATTTTTAGCATTCAACGTAAATTTTAGCATTTTCCCGAAAACAGGGAAAAAAGGTAATTTTTTTAAATGACACCTAGCTGTATGCAATTTTTCATCCCAAAACCAAACTTGCTAAATTACATGAAAATCGTTGGAGCCGTTTCCGAGATTCAGAAAATATATTTATATATATACATACAAGATTAATTCATTTAAATATTAAAGAAAGATACTAACTTATAGTATTATAGTATACTTATAATAGTTTTGACATTCATTTTAAATCTTGAATTGAATTGAACTTGAATCCTGCTTATTTGAGCATTTATCATAATTTATTCGTGATTAGCTCAAACTTATAAATAATTTAAGGAAACGAAGTCAATAGTTAGAAGAAAGTCTCCATGTATTATAAAAGATATGTGTAAAAAACAATCTCCTCTATTGTTGAAAGTTTCTGTACAATACGTCCTACAAAATATATTTTCCTTTGGTAAATTATTTCGATGTACACTTCTTCTAAACACGAACATAATAACGGATATGACACGTACTAATCCCGGCACATATATTTATCCGGGATAAAACTGAATCCCGGTCAATTTACGAGTAATTAACTCTGACCCTCTTTCACACAACGAGGGAGAAGTTTTATTTGCCTCGTAGAGAAGGCCCCGAATTGCGTTAAACTTTTATACTATTAGTTTTTATTCGGGACCACTACTCATACTATAACTTTTTCTTAATAAGAAGAAGCAAAATAAAGGTTCTAAATATAAAAAAAACGTTTTTTGTGCTGTACCCCCTTACAGGTTTTAAGTGACTCTCGACGAAATTGATGTGCCCAAAAGAATACTTTATGCGTTAGAACTATTTTTTGAGCTGTACTTATTTTTAAATTTTGAGGGGAAATCGAATATAGAAAAATCGATATAGCTAGGTTTTATTTAATGAAAATGTCATTTTATCTCTGTTTTCAGGCATTGAAAAAATGCTAAAATGTAGAATTGATTGGAAATGATATTTTAGCTGCCAAAAGTAATGCTGTGATAGACCAATTGGTAACGGATTAAAAAAGTTCAAAACTCGGGATCGAATCCTACGTTATATATACGTTATGGGCGGTTTCTTTATTTTTTTTTTTTATATCCTTTAAAAATTACCGAGCAAGGCTCGGTTACCCAGGTGCTAATTATTAAATGGGCTATTGCAATAGAAATTCTATTTCAGGAATAATAAGTCAATATTTAATAAAAAAAATTATTTGCTACATTACTGGTATAAATGTTATTTAAGTATAAACTTTATACTATACATATAAACTGATTTTGTAAAAATGTTTATATAAAAAAAATTAACGAATTAATATGACAAAAATTATTTCACTAACAAAATTTGGAATTGAGTGTTGAAAAAATATTACCTCCGTCAAAACTTGAATTTTTCTTAGTAGCAGTAATAATGGCAAAAGTAACCTTAACGATAACAATATTTTCAGAAGCACAAATGTCATCTTTCACACAGGCAAAGTTGCGACTATATAATAGTTCGACATCAATAAAGAAATCGCGTTTCTCTCGCCAATAACATCTCAAATTGCGTTAGTAAGTAAGGGACTCGGATTAGCGTGAGTTAGGGCAAATATTTTATTACAGTCCAAATCTCCTGCTCTCAGCGTTTTATTGTTCATAAGGCTCGTCCGAGCCAAATGAAAGAGTTTATGGCGAACACATAAGTCTGTCGGTGTTGCAACTTAGAGGGATATTTCCCTGTTTTTGTAGATACGGTTATCTTTTTGTGGCTACTTTCATTTTAGCTATATCTTTAAATTATTAGAAAATATTTATTAATGTGTTCTATTTAATAACGCAACAAATTATGATGTGATGATAAGAAGAAAATTCATTTTTGTTACAAAAACATTTTACAAAAACCTTGGAGTTTTTTTACATTGGCGACACTGCCCATCCTATGCTGTTATAATTATTAGTCACAAGCTACCCTCATCACCTTGGCATAAGTGATAGAGCGCATTATACCTTAAATGATTGAGTTTATTTCAACTTTAGTTTTTGATTTGTGATAACTTCTATTATAATCAATTAATTCATGTGGCATAAAGGATACAATGATAAAAGTTTGAAATTCGTAACTAAAGTCAACTGAAGTATTTAGTTTTACTTGATGAGTTTACTTGATGGTGTTGCCATATCAACTTACTCAATAGCTTTCTGAGTCTGACGCTTTATGACTACTTTTTAAAAAATAATTAATGGATAAACAATAGATAAATCCTAAACGATTTTAATGATCTATAACTGAGGTATGCCTTACTCTACATTGTTTTATTTTATTTCAAAGAGATCACGCTGCATTTCCATGAACGATTCCGATGATTGTATTTTAACAAGTAGTCAATATATTCTTATCTTAAGGACTAAAAGTGCTATTACCATATTTTTTCAAACATTACAAATATAAATTCAATCAAATCAAAATAATCTTTAGTCAAGTAAGCTTTGTAAGCACTTTTGAATCGTCAAGGTTCAATTAGATTTAATAAAGCTACAATGGGTTAGGAATGTTGCTCTTACTGAGAAGAACTAGTAAGAAACTCGGCGGGTCAATTTTAAACACTTTAAATGTACATTAATTAACAAAACCCAAGCATTATTATCAATCAAATAATTTTTAATTTTATTACAGTATATATTACTACTATTTAAATCATATAACAAATATTGAATGCCATGTAACATATTCGAGGAAGTAAATGTGTTATATCGGACAACATAGCCTGATCTCAGTTGTTGACTCAAGATATTGACTGTCTGCATTTTGGCTGTATTGAGTATTACTGTTATTGATTGTACTCGCACGTGACCTGAGTTGAGTGTTATAGCTTGTCCCTATTATATATATATATATTTTTTTTTTATAGGGACAAATGTTTGTGTTAGCCTTTGTTATAGCATTGAATAAAGGAGACCGAAGAAGCCCCAGTTATCTACGCACACACGCCTTAATTTTGGTGTTATTTTATAGTACGATTTCTTAATTGCTAAAATTCATAGCGATTTTACGTAAGTTATTTTTATTTTATACTGAATGATTTAAAGATTCAAAAACAGGTCTGTCTTCAATTACCTATTATAATTCGACATCGATATTTACTTCCTAACATTCAATGTTAAGGTCTAGCGTCTTTACTAATTACCTAATTATTTTTTTTGTATGTTTAACTGAACTATTGGTGACTTTGGGCGAGAAATTTCTTGAAGGTATGTTACCAAAAAAATCCCATCTCGGTCGTTTTATTTCTTAATTTTGAAATCGCACTCACGGTATAACTTATTAAGGAGCTGAGATAAAGTTTGTAATGTTTAGCAGTTCGGACCAGCTGATCTGATTGCAAAGCAGTTTCTATATGATAGGATTTAAGCAAGAACGAAAGAATCCTTCTACTAAGCGTGATGATAATTGACGTAATTCTTTTTAAATACCAGAATAACAATATAATAATGTATCTGCCGTGTGCTATCCGATTGAGTAGAATAGACCACTCTTTCTTACCGAGATATCGTAAAAGGCGACTAAGATAGTCTGACCCGCCGTGTGGTATCCAGCTGAGTAGAATAGACCAACCCCATTTATTACTGAGGTGTCGTAAATGGCGACTAAGGTAAGTTAATGTCAGGCGGGCGGCCGGTCGTAAAATACGTAGCCAAATCATGTGACAACATGTTTATAACATGTTGTGCCGACTTAGAGTGGAATAAGGGCAGGTAGATGATGATGATGACAATAGGATAACCTATGTTCTGTAGCCTCCCTCCATCGCAGTTAAAACGACAAGTCCATTATAAAGTATATTTTCAACACCGCGTGCAAGCGACAAGCTGCGATTTATTCTCAAAATTGCAGACAATTATTTTGGCCAATCGTATATGCCATTGGTACACTGGCCGTACAATTATGTGTTTATTGTAAACGGCACGATTGCCCGCCGACTGTAATTTTCTTTTAATTCGCCTTGTTTTGTATCATTTCGGGTTTCTTTATTTTGCCGTTCATCGAGATTTGTCGGATTCCTTGTACGAGCAGTGATTTAGTTTTTACGGAGCTATTTATTTGTCTAAATAATTATACTATACGTAAGTGTGAGATTCAAAGAATAAACAAACAGATATTAAACTTACTTTGTTAATTAAATATTGAAATTAAAGGAAAAAAGGAAAAAATTAAAAAGAGTGACACAGATTAAGGCACATTAGATACCATAGATTAAAGTATCTAATAAATGTGCGAGTATGTGTGTGTACGTTTCTAGCATACCAATAGTGTGTGTATGTCTGTGTTACTTTTAATATTTAAGCAGTTTTTCTTTGTACTTGGTCTGACAAGAGATAACGATAATTTAATTGTAATTATTTGTATGAGCTTCGCCTTAATTATTATTGAACTGTTGTGATGGTAGAATTAAAACTGACTTATTGAGTTGGCCCTTTAGCGCAGGTGGCACTAACCCTGTATTCAGCTCTAAGGGCCGCGGGTTCGATTCTCGTCGAGAATTTTCTAACATTTTCTAAAAGATAGTTTGGTTCTTCGTTTCTGGGTGTATTTAAAATTATTTATGTATGTGTATATTTATTTACCACCCATAACACAAGTATTAAGTTACTTACTTAAGGAATGGATGACCGTGTGTTATTGTCCCGTATATTTATCTTAAATTGATGAATTTAATCTAAAGTCTAACCAAGACGGCAAATTTATTCCTCGTATACAGTGGTATATATCACCAGTGTAATCCAGTAAAGTAATTGAACCTAACATTGTAGTCCTCTGTGAGTTTATTGTAGGACATTTCAGTTCACATACTTTGTAAGAATTACATTATTACCTCCGTATTTCCACTTTAATGCGATTAATAATTTATTCCTTTACTTTGATTTACTGACGCCATTACTGTTTGTAATGTTGGGGTTATCATTAAAATTTTACGTTGTAAAATCTAGAAGCCTTACAAAATACATTGTTTATTTTACGATGTAAAATAATCTTAGTTTTGTATATAACATATTTCTTTTAATTAATTTTATGTTTTAGATGGAATTAATAGAAAAAAAAGTTAAATGAAATTTGAAATAGGACTTTATGTTTATTAATTTTTGATTTTTATATAACTATGTTATTTTTCTAACAACAATTAATCTATCTAACAAGATTTACCCATGACTTCGTTTGAATTAACTTTACAGTCAAAAGACTCAATTGCTCTCTTTCATGTTTGAAATAAAGTTGGGAATATATTATCCTATATGTTATTTTAATTTTTCTTATAAAGGTAATTGATGAGATTATACATAAATATTTAATTAACTTAATAGTAAATGTAGCGGACGGTAAAAAATACGAGTACGTTTTGCTCAAACATTGTCAGTCAACGCGCAGTTTATGGCCAATCATTTAAGCCCTACCTGTTTGGTTATTTTGTAATCTCTACGTAATAAAACTCAATGGTTATTACGTCTGTTCCATTATCTCTGCATCATCGAATGTGAAGCCGCTACAGTACAGCCGCTCTTAATCATTATTTCTCGAATGATTTTGTAGTTTTCATCATCATTTGTATTTGTATTTAAGTATGTATTTAAAAATTATATAAGAATATATTCACCAGTTGACCGTCAACCATAACACAAGTATTAAGTTACTTACTTTGGGGACGGACGACCGTGTGTGAAGTGTCCTATATATTTATTTATTAATTTTATTTTTTTATCATTTATTTACTCACGTCACACATTTACGTCACACAGTTCACGTGCATCAGCCATGTAAAGCAAGCGGACTTTAACATTATTATTATATTAACGTTTATATTAATTTATTTTTTAAACACGATTAACCCAAATTCTCTAAAATAGTGCAAATTAAAAAAAACAATCACACAAATAACTTTTTTTATAACATCGAATGGGAAAAATACTCTTAAAATAGTCTGCGAAAATTACGTGTGTGGTCAATATTATTATTTTTTGACGAAAAATTGACATGTTTTATTGATATTTCATCATGAGCTTTACCTTGACCTTGACCTTGCATCATCATAATTCTCCTGCCTCTATCCTGGGTCGGCACAACATGTTTTAAACATGTTGTTACATATTTTGATTAGTTATTTAACAACCGGCCGCCTGGCTGACGCCAACTTAGTCCTATTTTATTGTTTGTTTGTTTGTTTTATTTGTTTGTTTGTTTTGTAGTGGTGGTTTATTCTACTTCACCAGATACCACACGGTGGGTCAACTTACTTTAGTCACCTTTTACTACACCTCGGTAAGAAATGAGGGTGTTCTATTCTACTCAGCTAGATGAACCTCGCATAGTTCAAGAAAAATTTTATCCGTATCGGAGTAGCGTGTTAGGTTAACAATCCAAAATTTCTTTCCAACAATAGAAGAAATTCTTTGTTCCGTATTGGGAAATTAAAAGTTAGTGGCCACTTTACTTACAACTAACTAAAAATACTTTTATTTATTTATTTATTATTTTTCTGTTAAAGCTATCAAGGATATTTTAGTTTATTAAAAGTAGTCAATGTATAAAAACCGGCTATACTCACGTCTTATTCTATCGGTTAGCCTGATAGAATAAGACCTAGGTAAATTTAAAAAATATTAAAAGTGATTTATGTGACAAACACCTATACGAGTTTTGATATTATAAAAATCCGTCGATCGATTTGAGAAATAAAATTCCTCTCAGATGGTGTATTTTTTCTTTAAAGGTAATTTGATAAATAAAACTAAGTCCTTAAACTTAGCAGTTATGACTGGCTTTATCCCAACCTTCTTTAAACACATAAGTGATATAATTGGGGTTTCGATTCTATCGATTCTAATTCTAAATAATGGCCGGCAATTTGGTACGACCATTTGTCGAGGACAGTCGGTGTTCGATCAATAAATCGATGAAAATCGATATAATAGCGGTCGAAGATCGACGTTTCATTTCTTTAAATAGCTGATCAGTGGTTTGGTTTAATAATAGTTATAATAATATAATCGAAAAGCATCACATTGGTTACGGGTTGTGTTTGAAGATTATTAGATTATTTTTTCTCGACGCCTCAAAATATTTACTGATTCAAACTTCGTCATATTTTTGTGACTACGTTATAACGAATAAGTCAATCGCGTTAAAAAACATTGAAAGCTAGACATATGCTGTCGCTGACTTTTATTTAGAACTTTTAGAGGGGAACCATTTTGTAATACATGATTTTTGAATAACTATTACCATTTACTCAGCGCACGCAGGGAAAGTTTAAAATTTTGCCGTTTTCGTACTATTTTTTATGTCTGCTCCTCTCCTATTCATCTTAGTGTGAGTCAATTAATCTATAGCCTTCCTCAATTGCGACAACATTCGGTAAGTAGATAAAATTGTAAAATGTTCTAAATAAACCTCCTTTAAATAGTAAGGTAAAAAAAACATTTTCGCCGTCAATGTGACAAGTTGTTGAAAAAGAATAAATTGATTGACTTTTGAGACAATTAGTTCTTATTTATTGAATAAATGTAAAGGAGAAATATCGGTGTTGTAAATTATTTAGTCTAAAATAATTCATTTAAAAAAAAATTACGAACTGCATATTTTTCTTGGCTTTATAATAATATTAGAAATTGGTTTTATATTTTTATCACCATTGGAGCGATTACATAGATATTGAAAAATACAAAAAAATGTAAAAAAATTTCTCTCGTGTTTAATTCTATAAAATGTGGTCAAGTTTTCTAGTTACAACAATCTGACCGGTTGAGCAATAGAAAAGAGATAGCGAGATATAAAAAGTTTTAACTAGAAAGAGATGGCGAGGAAGGGTTGTGGTAACCGCAGGTTATTACGAGATTTAACACGTATTTAGTTAATTAGTAAGTGCGGTTGACCGGTGCGGTTGGGTTCTTTACGTTTAGGGATTTGTAAATATTATTTCTGGTACACTAACCTGATTGTGGTTTTGTTGGTGAATGTACCATCTTCTTTAAATGAAGCTATGGTAAAAAAGGTTTTGATCATTAAATTTTCATATGACTTCGCTGAAAGATTTGTTTAATTATAGATCAAGTCAATAAAGCCATATGCCGTGTAGTATCCGGCTGAATAGAATAGTACCACCCTCATTCCTTACCGAGGGGTCGTAAAATAGTAGGATTGAGACAAATCTCATCTAAATTTCCTTATTTTTTTTAATTGCGTTTATTATCTATGAATATCATAATTGAATTCAATATTCATTAAAAACCATGAAAGTTTATAATTAATTATCGGGTTTATTTTCATAAAAAGTTTGTACATTAATTATAAAACAGTTATCCTTAAAACTAACATTGGTTTTCCACCACAAAGAGAAACAACTAAGAAAACAAACACGTAAAATCCAACAGCAAATACATTAAAATACTGCGTATGGTTTAGAAGATAACCGAGGCTGTTAACTAAGTAAATAAACCCAAATTAATTCAGGGTCCATTGGTCATATTGTTTGTTTGTCTGTAACTTTGTATTAGCCTTAAGAGTGAAACGTTTCTACGGTATTATATCTAAGTATTTTTATTGAGAAAAGTGTAGTAAGTACACTTTTATCAATTTTGAAAAAGTTCGTCGTTGATTAGAGGGAAATAGATTTTAGATGATTAAACTTTTCAGTAGGTAGGTAAAATCACAGATTATCTTAAGGATTTGAATTTTATTTATCTTACATATTTTAAAATTTATAATGCACTATAATATTTTTGAAAGTTGATAACTTCGCGTGGTATCCGGCTCAATAGAATAGACCACCTTCATTTCTTACCGAGTAGTCGTAATAGGCGACTAAAGTAAGTTGACACGCCGTGTGGTATCCCGCGAAGTAGAATAAACTACACTCACTTCTTACCGAGGTGTCGTACGACTAAGATAAGTTGACGTCAGGCAGTTGCCGGTCGTAAAATACGTAGCCAAATCATGTGACTACATGTTTATAACATGTTGTGATGACCCCATTTACATTGGAATAAGGCTGATGGTAACTTCGGGAGAAGTGCACTGGCATATCTCATGACTGGTAAAAAAATAAATATGGACTATAGTTTTGCTCGTGATGTAACGTATACTTCTTACTTTTGAAGTATTTGTTTTGCTTAGTTTTATTAAAGAAAACCACCCCTGTCCAGCGTAGGCTAGCTAGTTAATACCAAGACAAATGCCATTTGCATTTCACAAAATATTATCGGTGTTCACTTTTGCAAATACCTGTTCCCTAATCGTATAACAAAGCGAAACACGTATTAAATACTCAGCAATCCTGAAATCCTTTGTACCGCACAATGGAAAAGGGTTTTCCTTAACGGTCCAAACTCGAAACGTTAATTCGTGTATAATTCGACACCTTGTTAATTGTTTTCGACACCCCAGTTTGGTGACCTCTAGGGGGTATGGAAAGACCAATCCTCCATAGGGGGTCATTTTAAGAATATTTGTCCACCCCCACCATGTTTACACGGGCTGTTTGTGGTACCCAGAAAACAATAGTCTCCAAATTCATTGCTCATTTTATTATTGTTGATACACCATTTTATGGGCGATTCAATTATTGGGACGAGTAATTAAATGATAATACAGGGTATTAATTGGTTTTTACCTGAGTAGGTACCCGATTACGTTTAAGTGGTATGCTATTTATTGTGAGGATTGAAAATGAAAATTGTTATTAATACCTTCCCAAATTGTCTTAAGCCTCTTTAGCTTACATCTCAAAGTATCTTGAAATTGATTTATCATTCTATTTTAGCATGGAAGTGTTGGGAATTCGGAAGCTTTGTAAATAATATTTTTTTATTATTGAAACCATAATTAAAATATCAAAAATTTAAAAATACATTTTTATATATAGCACAAATTTATAAATTTGTCTTTATACTTTATACTTTATACCACGGTTTCCTACAACTTTATTTTCTTTCCATATAAATATTCATAATATTAGAAGGTACGATATCTTTGTAGTGCTTGAAATTTGATTAGAGAACGATAGTGTACTATTAAAAAAAATAATCGTCGCCGCTATGGTCGTTAACATCTTGATAAAATAATCGAAGTAGAAAAATATCGCTAATAGGTTAATATTTACGACTGTGAAATATAAAATCTTTTCTCTGTCTCAAAAACTATAATAATAATAATAAATTTATAAATTAGGTACCATAATAAAAAAAATAAGTAGTTAATATATAGAAATCGGCTATACTCATATCTTATTCTCTCGGGTTAGCCCAACTAGTTACGAATCCATCCGATGCACTTGGTTCGAATATACAGACGGTTTCTTTCCTTTAACTATGAATGACCGAGCCTGTCTCGGTATTTTTTTTAAGATATAAAAAAAAAAAAAATAGGTGGGGCCCAAACCTAGGTATTTTCGCCTCACTATACCGCTCGTTACCAAAATCATGTGTCATGACTTGACATTTAATAACGAAAATTATCTTTTGAATTTAACATAAAGGAGACATTTTTTTTAAATAAACCTAGGTAGATCCATTTTTCTCCCCCAAAACCCCTTGCATACTAAATTTAAGGAAAATCGTTGGAGCTGTTTCCGTGATTCCGAAAATATATATACATATATACATACAAGATTAACTCATTTAAATATTAGAGAAGAGATAACGATAAAAATAAGTTTAGAAAATGATAACAGAGACACCAATAACCCAGTTCAAGTTATTACAATTGTTTCAGAAATGGCACGAATGGACAAGTCTCCGCTGCTCGCGAACGGCTACAACGCTCCCCCCACCCACCTAGGACCCATGGGCTTTATGCATCAGCACGCCCTCATGTCCCCGGGAATGCCTCATCCAGGAGTCCCAAGGCCTGATGGTTCTATCATCAAAGGACAACCAATGCATAATATGGAAGCACTAGCGAGGTAGGTGCAATATTTATGTCAGTTGCACATCAGTGCAATATTTAGTTAAACTTAACCTTGTAATTAATGTATAGAAACCGGCGATACTTATTTTATCGGAAACTATCAGTTAACGTTTCAATAACGCCGGTTAAAAAGCTCATGAATTAGAGCCCCGCATGGGCTTGAAACTAGTCGGACTCATTCGATAAAATAAAACGTGAGTATAGCCGATTTCTATACATTATTATGAATACCAATCACGATAGTACAAATTCAAAATCTCAATTTTTTTGAACTGATTGAATATGTTAAGTATCAACAATTTTTTAAATGAAAACTTTTATTAAAGACAGGTCCTTTTCTTTATTGATATTTACACATCGCGCGCTTAAGAAAACCATCGTAATAAAACCTGAATATACCAGAGTACTCGTATTATACTCTTAATGTAAATTGCAAACTTGACAGGAGACGAGGCTTTTTACCTTTATTATTCTGATTACCTATATCACCTAACTTTCATTTTCGTTTAAAAGCCCTTTTAACTGTACAAATGTTACAATTTTATTCATATCAAAGTAAAGCTATCTCATAGTCATTTCAGTTGTAAAAACATCTAGCGATGAATGAATTAGCACCCACCTAGAACATTCTATAACAAACAATTTGAATATTTTAGGAGCTACTTTTAAATACTTTTTAAAGAACAAAACACACCTTTGTTTACAATAAATAAATAATACCAATAATTAAGTACTATAAATCTTTGATTAATAGTAGTTATTTTGTACAACATGCTTCGATAAACTGATTAAAAAAAAGTAACGCCTCTTATTATCCCACCACTGGGCATAGACTACTACTCTCCGTTTTTGGAGAGAAAGGTTGGAGCTATGACCTACGCTGCTCCAATGCAGATTGGTAGGTTACACATATCTCCAGAATTCTCTGGAAATATCCAGGTGTTTTTCACCTCACGATGTTTTTCATTCACCGAAAAGCGATAAAATTCTATTATCAATAAGAAAAGAAAAACTCATTTTCCTATGGAAAGAGTTACATGGTCTTACCGCTGAGCTATCACAGCCCTAATAAGCTGATTGATTTAACTTTTCATATACCGCGCTGCAGAGATTACTGAAAGTTATTTCAAGCGGAATCATATATTGACGCATTTCACAGTCAGTTTAAATAAAACGTCAATAAACGAATAAATTGTTATAAAGTAAGCTTACAGCGGATATTGGTAACGTAAAACTGCGGCTTCCCAACATCGCTTCAACTGGAATTAATTTAGTATCTTCGGCAACGTGGTGATATGAACACAGTATAATGTATATTTATAGTAATTTGATTGTTTTGGTGACATTTTTGAATTCAAATTTATATCATCACTTTCCTGCCCTTATCCCACTCTAAGTGGGGTCGGCACAACATATTATAAAAATGTTGTTATATGGTCTTAGTCTTAGATCTTGTCATCTCTTAGATGAGCGTGGTCTATTCCACTCGGCTGTATACCACACGGCGGGTCAACTCACCTTAGTTGCCTTTTACGACACCTCGGTAATAAATGAAATAGAGCCTTAATACTATATGATTACTTATTTACATTAGTAATAACAAAAGTAAGTACATATCAGAATTTTTTTTATTTAACATGTTTTAAACATGTTGTCATATGAATTGGCTAGGTATTTTTCGATCGGCCACCTGCCTGACGTCTACTTACCTTACTCGCCTTTTGCGACTCCTCGGGTAGAGCCTAAATATCATATAACTAATTTACATTAGTATTAGCTAAAGTAAGTGCGCATCAGAGATTTATTTAAAAAGAATTACTACAATAAAATATATTTCTTCTAAGTTAAATGTAGGCGAACTTTATATACACGTGTCAAAGAAGTCCAAAATGCTATGGTTCTATGTTTTATGTTTATTAATTATTTCTTTTAAGCTTAATATTTTGGGGAAATAATGATGGGATTCGGTACATTGGAGCTTATTTACTTAGCTATAAAGAACAAAAATAGCGATATTAAAAATAGAGATATTTAAACATTTTTCTTCAAAAGCTTATGTAAGCACCCTACAGTACAGTTGAGTTAATAAACTGCTACTTTTTTATTCAATTTATCTGAAACAATAAGTTTTGTACGACACCCACACGGGGTTATTTCACGGAGGTAAATAATAATGGCATGGCGTGTCTATTTCAGTTTTATTGATTGAAGAGTGAACGACAGACAGATGATCTATATTTATAGTTTTATGAACTAAATTGTTTACGTGTAGCGTTCTTCGTGATAATTATCTGGACGTCTAAATATATGACAACGTAACGGAAAGAGTGAATAAAAATTTATATTATCTCAAAACAAACAATATAAAAGTGAAATAGGTTGGAAACAAATGTTTAATGAAAGTTATATTTTATTAATGTTTACTGGACGAAGTTAAATATTCTTGACCTGGAATAAATTATTAAATATGCAAGCCGGATTTCTTACATCATCTTATCGTGTATAATTGAAATATAGTACAAAACGTAGTTCTTAAATAATTTTTTAAATATCAAATGACAATAAGAACGCCGTGTGGTATCCGGCTGAGTAGAATAGACCACCCTTATTTCTTACCGGGGTGTCTTAAAAGGCGACTAAGGTAAGTTGGCACACCGTGTAGTATCCGGTTGCACAGAATAGACTAACCTCTTTTTTACCGAGGTGTCGTAAAATACGACTACGGTAAGTTGACTTGTTTATAACATGTTGAGCCGACCCTACTTAGAGTAGGATAAAGACAGGAGAATGTTGATGATAAAATTACCATAACATCAAATATTTGATGGTATACACTTTAATTCATTTACAACTGTTATACTAACTCGTTATAGTTGATTCAACAAAATCGATTGCTGTCATGAAAAGTTTATTTGAACAAAAGTGAAAACATTACCCTAATCACCTAGATAGACCTTAAGTCACTATTCAAAGGTTTTTGATAATACGTATTATTTCCAATTGAAAATATTCTGTACAATTTTCCAACAATCAAGGGTTGATAAAAACATATTTTTCAGTGAATTAATTATTTATTGCCGCGAATATTTATACAAATTAAAATTGTCATGGTTCATTATCATAAAATTAGAATAATACCGATAAGTATATGAAATTAAAAATATTAGTAGTGTAATTGAAGAGTCATAAAAATCAAATGTCTATATCACAATGTGATCACGATTATATAAATGAAAATAGAAATACAGCTAAACGTGCCAAAGCAATTACTACTAATTAAACCATAATAAGCTTATATATAAGGGAGCAGAAAGGAAGCCTGTAAACGGGTCACAAGTGATACAGGTTAAATGACTGAGCTAATCCAATAAGAAAAGTACAAACATTTGCCCTGACTTCCGCCCGAAGACCCGCAATGACTTCACTTGACTTACCCCACTGTCTTACTGCCACCCATGATTCAACGGTCAGTACATTAACCTACATGTATTACGTTCGCTTACGTATCGTGTTACGTAAGTGGTGTGTTCAAACTGTGTTTTTAATCTTAAATGCACATGTCTACATCTTTCTTTTATTCCTATTGGGAATGTTGATGTTTACGCCGTGTGGTATCCGGTTGAATAGAATAGTACCACTCTCATTTCTTACTGTGATGTCGTAAAAACGACTAAGGTAAGTTGACATCAGGCAGGCGGCCGGTCATAAAATACGTAGCCAAATCATATGACAACATGTTTGTAACATGTTGTGGCGATAAGAACAGGAGCATGATGATGGCAATGAATGATGAGAATAGACCAAACTTATTTCTTACCGAGATGTCGTAAAAGGCGACTAAGGTTAGTTGACCCGCCGTGTAGTATCCGGCTGAATAGAATAGACCACCCTTATTTCTTACCTAAGTTTCCTAAGCTCCTAAATTTCGCAAAAGGCTTCTACGGTAAGTTGACGTCAAAAAGAAGGCGGGTCGTAAAATATCTAACCTAAAATTTGACAACTTGTTTAAAACATGTTGCGCCGACTCCACTTCGAGTGGGATAAGGGCAAGAAAATGACGTCGTTCAAAAAAAATGTCGTCGAGAAATGGGTCGTTCAAAAAAATATATATTCCTGAATAGCGTTGGTTATTTATATTATTTGTAGAAAAAAAATATTTTGGATTTATATGATAAGATAAAAAATCTTAAAAAGGTAGTGCGTAAAGGTCAAATAGAAATCGCTGGTAATCTTTCTAATACCGGTTAGAATAAAGATTTGTAAAGCAACTCACATTAAGTATGAAGAAATTAATTATATTTAAGGATATATTTAAGATTTGATTTGTCAAATTAAATTGTAAATTCCAATAGGAACATATAAATTGTTATAGTAAAACTACTTACTTGTAAATACTACTTACCCGGGACTACGAAATTAAAATTTAAAATTATATTTGTAATATAGGTAATTAATAATCTTACTTATATCAATTCTTGTGTTTATATTATTATATTATTTAAGAATAGGAAGAGAGTGTATTTTAAGGGGTTGCAAAAGTATGCTTCAACGTCGGATGAGAATGAATTAACCCTTAAGAGAACCCATTAACTATTATAAGAAGTATTCCCTCGAAGAAAAGTTTAATGAAAACAAAGTGCCAAAGCAATTGAGAAACAATTTCGACGATCACGCATGAGTTGTTACGACACAAATATAAGCGATTGTTTTAAAAACATAATTAATTTCTTCGACCCCTCGCTCACTCTAACGGAACATTTAATATTGAGTGCTCATAATTATTCCTTTTACATTCAAAACCCTTTTTCATTCGCGAACTTTTATTTTTAAATACTTGAGACCACTTTGTTCGAAGTTTTGTCTTTCTTCAGAACTTATTAAATTGCGTTTCTAGAAAGAGCTTCCTCATAATTGGAAAAAAAAGTATCAGTCGTATTATTTTCATTTTTATTGGCCTCGTTCAAACTTTCCAACTATTCTTCTTTATTTTGCTTATTTTTATTGTTTTTGTCAACAGATCTGGTATTTGGGAGAATTGTAGAGCAGCATACGAAGACATCGTAAAGCATCTAGAAAGGTAAGATATAACGCTTCCCATACCTTATTTTATAGATCAGATTTATAAGAGGCACAACAATTAAAACCATTAAAAGCACGCTATCAAGGAGCTACAATGAGCCACGATTTTCAACTTAGAGAAAACGACGCAAGATCAATTCATTTAAATCTTTTTTAATTTAAACATTACGCAGATATCACGGGGGAGTGTGAAATTAGAGGAGACAATTAGATCGTTGGATCGGGTGTATTTTTAACAAATGACCGCTCGGCCGACGGCGTGGGCGAGGGACTGTGCGGGGTGAACAATTCATCAAACTCATTCTGGGCTAATCTCGATGCGAGGAAAATGCGGCTCTCATGTAAATTGGCCCGATTCGAGGGCCAATGGTTAGGGGAAACGCTTTTCTTTTCTTGTTTAATGGATGGTGATTGATCGGTGGGCTTGAACGATACCTCGCGGTTTTAACTTCATTTTCAAGTGCCGCGATTGAGTGTTTGTATCCGATTTTGAAATTATTCCTCTAGGCAGAAAATATAACTCGTACGTACTTAACGTAAATACCTACAGAAATTAAACAGTGCCGAATAATGAAATATATTTCTTGAACGACAGTAACGACTTAATGTAAATAGTATTAAGAATTATATTTTTAAAAGAGCAACCGCCGAGTTTCTTACTGTCCCTTCTGGAACAGCTTTCCGAACCATCAGTAGAGTTGACGATTCAAAAGCACTTGTTTACAAGTTTATTTGAATAAAGAATATTTTGAATATAAATTTGAACGAAAACATTAAAAATATGAAAAATTTCGTAGTAGTTAAGTGGAAAAAAACTTGCAAAAAGTTAGCATACAATTTATTTTTTTATTAGGTAGTGCGGATTAATCCTATAGATTTGGAAATAAAACATATCCCTGATCCGGAGTGTCGGATGGGTAGAATTACAGTTGGACAGCAAGCCTTGTACCGATGTGTCACTGTCAGCCGATCGCCTGCCACGGGTAGGATTAAGGTTGTTTTTAAAGAAATTACTTTGGAATTTTTGGGATTTTGCGCTTTGTTGCGAACATTGCTAAATATAAAAATAGTACCTACTTCAGTAAATATACAGATAAAATGATTTAAGTGTTATGTTACAGTTTAATATACAATAATTTCTACAGGTCAATTCAATTTTAAGCCCTAGGCTATGTAATTTAATAAAACAATACAATAAAAGTGAAGCTATAATGCGATTGTGACGGATTTTATTTAAATAATAGTGAATAATCTAACCTGATCGAAAGAATAAAAACTGTATGATTCTTATCAGCATTAAGAAATTTGTTAAAATATTTCTAATCTAGTATAGACTGTCTTCTAAACCACTAGTTAAATTTAAATTTTTTTAAATATTATAAAATAGTCCCCAAACCTGTCTGTTGTTATGTAATCGATTTTCTACTGAACGGATTTTAGAAAGCTTTTTAGTAAAATATGTGCAAATCTTTCAGAAGGTTTCGGTTAATATTACATTACGGTTTTATGTAGTTGTATATAGTAAAATATTGTCATCATCATCATCCTGCTACCCTTATCCCACTCTAAGTGGAGTTGGCACAACGTATAATAAACATGTTGTCGCACGTTTTGGCTACGTATTTTACGGCCAGCCACGTGCCTGACGTCAACTTACATAAGTCGTATTTTAAGACACCTCGGTAAGAAAGAGCGTGGTCTATTCTACTCAACCGGATACCACACGGGAGTCAACTTACCTTGGTCGCCTTTTATGACACCTCGGTAAGAATTGAGGATGGTATATTCTACTCAGCCGGATACCACACGGCGGAAAACATTGTAACACATTGATTCCCATGCGGACGAAGTTGGCATAGCTAATACACTATAATGCGCAAGACAATTGCGTTTTTTGCTGTGGTATTAGTATTTTTGTCACGAAAAGGAATTCCAACCAAGAAAAATTGCAGACAAAAACTAGTAAATAAATAAATAAATAAATATATGGGACACTTACATACACGGTCGTCGGTCCCCAAAGTAAGTAACTTAATACTTGTGTTACGGGTGATGGACAACTGGTGAATATATACTTATATATTCTTAAATACATACTTAAATACTATATACACCACATAAAATGTTGGCCCTCGGCGGGAATCGAACCCGCGACCCGCGGAGCCGAAGGCAGGGTCACTATCCACTGCGCCAAAATATTCTTTGTTATATTTATGAATAAAAGCTTTAAAAGAAAAAAAACAATGAAATATTTCACCCTTTGAACTTGACAAGGTCCGGCATATAATTTATATTCTGCAGCATCAAGGTAATATAATTTTGATATTGACATTTACAACAAGCAACAATGTATATCGTGTTCGTTTCTTTGCCCCGTTCGTTTGTTTCGCGCATGCGCCGACCGGTTTTTGCCCTAAGTCCAATTAATTGACAGGCTTATGTCTGATTTAATATAATTTGTAAGTACTGTTTGTTTTGCATCTTACAAGTGCACTCGACCGTGATTATTTGGTACTTAAAACAATTAATATTTTATATTGAAATTCAACTGCGTAAAGTGCTTTTTTACCTTTTTATTCTTCATAGATTGTGTATGTATTATTAACATACTTAAGGAATATTTTTAAATCATCAACATTCTCCTGCCCGTATCCCACCTAAGTAGGGTCTACACAACATGTTATAAACATGTCTCACATGATTTGGTTAGGTATTTGACGACCGGCCGCCTGTCTGACTTACCGTAGTCGCTTTTTGTGACACCTCGGTAAAAGACAGAGGGTGGTCTATTCTACTCAGCCGGATACCACACAGCGGGTCAATATACTTTAGTCGCCTTTTACGAAACCTCGATAAGTATGAGGGTGGTGTATTCTACTCATACCGCACGGTATGTCAACTTACCTTAGTCGCCTTTTTTGACACATCGGTAAGAAATGAGGGTGTTCTATTCTACCCTCTTTCTTACCGAGGTGTGGTGAAATACGACTATGGTAAGTTGACGTCAGGCAGGCGGCCGGTCGTAAAATACGTGGCCAAGTCATGTGACAACATGTTGTGCCGACCCCACTTAGAGTGGGATAAGGGCAGGAGGATGATGACATAATTTGAGTTGAAATTTTATCACTTAAAATAGTCGAATAGAGCAAGAATAGAAGAAGAAAGAAAAGCCCTTATTGTGTGGAAATCCCTTAATTAAAGTACATATTACACTACATTTTCATTGGTTTAAATTATCCAAAAAGAAGAGCGTTGTATATATGAAAAGGCTTTCGACGTCATAAATCACACTATAATGATAATAAATAAAAATATTGTGTATAAAAGATTTCCAATACCCAAATACTAGTAGATCAATGTGTAACTCAATTACCAGTCGACAAATTGTTGGGATCTACATTCGTCCGGTTCAATTCCGATTCGGCTTGAATTAGTCGCGATTAATCGGCGTGCGTTGGGTTAAGCCGGGAGGCCATACGCGCACATCGCTCTGACGTCGCTCGTTATTCATCGAGCCCTATAGTCTGGGGAGATAGCTCTGTTTGGTGACCCTTAGCTGCGGATTTTAGCGATATTTAATTAAGAGTACAATTATTTCAATTCCTGAAATGTGTAGGTATTAAACAAATTATCAGTAACATATCATAAAAATTTCAATGTTATTGTGTATCTTAAGTTATACGATAACGCAGGTCATATATAAACATTTATTTAGAGACATAAACTTTTTAAAAATGATGAGATTTTTTAAGATTTATAAAAAATTGTGGATAAATTTTAATTTAAATAGTTAGGCAAGGGCTCCGCCGTGTGGTATCCGGCTGAATAGAATAGTACCACCCTCATTTCTTACCGAGGTGTCGTAAAAGGCGACTAAGGTAAGTCGACCCGCCGTGTGGTATCCGGCTGAGTAGAATAGACCAACCTCATTTCTTACCGAGGTGTCGTAAAAGGCGACTAAGGTAAGTTGAGGCACCGTGTGGTATCCGGTTTAGTAGAATAGACCACACTCTTTCTTACCGAGATGTCGTAAAATACGACTGAGGTAAGTTGACGTCAGGCAGGCGGCCGGTTGTAAAAACGCAGCCAAATCATGTGACAGCATGTTTATATGTTTTGCCGACCCCACTTAGAGTGGGATAAGGGCAGGAAGATGAGTTAGGCAAGGGCTGATTTTCCAAATAAATATTATATATTAGGTATATGATAAATAGTTATTACCTATATGACGTTCTTATAGTGTCGTATTATAATAATATTGACCCATATAATAATATTTTCCTACCAAAATATTGATTAACATCTGTAATTACATCATTATTCTCCTGCGTTTATCCCACTCTAAGCCTACTTAGAGTATCACAACATGTTCTATACATTTTATGATGTCATTTGGCTTGGTATTTTACGGTCCGCCGCCTGCCTGACGTCAACTTACCTAAGTCGTATTTTACAACACGTTGGCAAGAAAGAGGGTGCTGTATTCTACTCAACCAGATACCCACACAGTGAGTGGGTCAATGATTAATTCCCTTTTTTTACTTTATAAGTTACGAACTGAACAAATAATTAAAAATATATATTTATCCAGTTTGTAACTTAACAAGTAAAAACAGGGAATCAATCATAAGGCTTTTTGTCATTCAATTTATTACAATCACATTAAAGTTATCTTAGTGTATTTACGGATCCTCTTTCAATTTGAAAGCCGTGCTGTATTAAATTATAACAAAACAGCGTAAGCTAATGTAAAATTATACTTTATCAGCGTGTAGTAGAAAACGTCAAGAATCGCGGCGGTAACATTTGCGTGATTGAATCCTCTACCATTAATTTCAACGAAGATCAAACGAAGACCGAGGGTGATATTTATCAAGGATATTGCGAATTATTTTAATCAAATCAAATTCCCTTCGTTGTAAACAAATGCTTTTGATTAATGAGACGCGCGACAGAGCTTCGTCGTTGTGATAAAACACCCGAGGAAAAGACAAAATTAATGGTCATAAAATGAACTCTTGTATCCGCGAGATAAAGATGCTGAATGCTTTTGATTTTCAATAATTTTTCTCGCTACTATTTTGAGGATAATGCTGGAGATCGCATCTGGTGACTGAACATTTATGTCGCTATATTTGCAAGTATTTTCGCGTGCTTGGCTCGAGTTTCATCGGAGATATTTAGATTGTCATGGTGCGAAACCATTAATAACAGCGACTTTTGATTTTCAGTTGGCTAATATGCGAAGGGCGTTGCGTAAAGGGTGCCGAGTCATGGCAGTCCCTCTGAATACCTCCCGAGTTTGTCACCGATGCGGTCGCACTGGCATTTTATGTAGCTCTTTGTACTTTGCCCTTTTATGGCTGAAACTATTCGGATAGTTCCGCCGGTGAACCGAACTATTTATTGTGTGTGCTTTGATATTTGTACGTGCTGTCGCTGTTGTACGCTGTTCTTCTGGACGAAATTTATAAATTCTTTATACATAGCCAAAGACGACATTCTAAAAATACAGCAGTAATTAAATAAAGTGGACCTGAAACAAGTCTAGAGTAAACAATATTCTCCCATAGCTCATCACCTCACAAACCTTATGACCTCATCTTATGATTTTTTTACACGGTAGTATGCATATTAATATCGTCAAAGCGATAGTCAGTTTGTCTATTTGTCTGTTACGCCTTCATCGCCGAACCGCATCAATGGTGATGACAATTTGATAAAAATAATCTTATATACCGAGCTAGCAATCAAGATAGAAATTCCTTTTCTTCCTTCGGGAACAGTAACATAGTAAATATTTAACAGTAAATAACTTAATAAATTAATTTAAAGTTGATTCTAATAAAGACGCGGGTAATACTAGTCTAGATATATTTATTCTTCATTATTTTGGCAAAACTTTTATGCTATTCTTCTATGTGAGCTCTTAAATTATAATGTAAAATCAATTTCCAATGATCATGTTGTAATTAATCTACTTGAGTTCCCTAGATTAACGTTTTTAATCTATGCAAGTATACCTGTATACATAAAAATGACCTTAAAAAAAGTTATCAAGTAAAAAAATATAAATTCTGCATTACAACAAAAAATAAATTAAGTAACACAATACCCAGATCAAATAAAACGAAAGACAGCTCGAACATTTTATACCAGGAGCGCCTAACATTGTAAGTTGCAAAGTCAGCTTATATTAATCTGGATCCGGCGCTTGACAGCACAAGTCAAATTTCTCATCAAAAATAAGAATTAATGGCGAACGGCATTAATCATTAGCTCGCAAACAGCACTGAGGTGTCCGTATCCCATTATTTTGCATTACTAATGATATGTACACAGCGATAAGGGATGTTTTATAAAAACCTCTGAGGTTTCAACTTTCTTCATCGATTTTGAGTTAGCTCGCTAATGTTGCGTTACTTTGATGGCTTTAAAATGGCAGCATTTTAATTTTTGCTAATTTAAAAATATCTTCACGTTTCTTATGAATATAGTTAAAATGCGACATCAAATATTAATATGAATTTAGTATAAGTTAATGGGGAAGCGCATTTGGGTCAATTTTAGTTAATTTAGTTTGGCAAAAAATTGAGCTATTTATACAGAATTCATACAATTTCAAATTTTTGGTATAAAATTTACGAATTCCTCACATAAAGTATTTTTGTCCTATCGTAATATGTATTTTCAAGTTAAGTGCATGGAATTATAAAATAAGTCACATACCTAACGAAGTGTGACGCAACGGGCCACTCGGCAATCAATTAGCCGCCTTCACTCAATAATTTTTAATAAGTTTGCAACACTAATCACTTCCTCCCCAAAAGGCGTGACTGTTCTATTTCTAAAAGTTGGCCACACTGTCATTGACAGAAGATGTCACTTTTCCTTTAATTACACAGCGGCCTCATTCCTTCGCGCCCTATTAGTACGCATCAATCAATGTTGCCAATACCTATTTTTTACCCCGCGACTTGAATGTTTTTTCCCTTGGTGCGTTTTTGTTTACGGAGATTTTTTAAGTGGGGAATAATTTGATGAGGTCCGCCACCCGATTGTGTTGGACGGCACTGCTCATTTGTCATCGTCTTGTCATTTCTGCATTTCTTTTGAACAGTTGTATCGCTAAAGTAATTATGTAATTTTTAGTAGACTTTTTTATCCGACTCGAGGTTCAATGGGAGCATAGGAATTTTGCGCGCAGGTTACTAATTTTGTTTATTCATTCCACGTAAAAAGCGTATAACATTCCTTATAAACTATACCTAGTCCGTTCTTAATCATTGTTAAGGATTGCTTTGTAGAGTCGGTAGGCGTAATTTTTGATTTGCTTTTAGAAACATGGACAATAATCTGCAGGTTAGTAAATAGAACCAAAAACATGGGATATTAAACTTAATCCCCTCATTAAAATTAACATTAAATATCATTCGTAAAACAATATGTTGCAAGCGGTTTTCGTTGATATATGCGCAATCACACTCAGTCGGTAGTCGGCGCCAAGTCAGCATGTAAACAAGAGAATACTTTTTATTCCTGTTGTAATTTCCCCGGTGGATTTGCATAACAAACCGGGAAACGGGAAAAGGTCAGGAAGCGAACGGAATGGCAAGTGTCCGGTTTGATGCGCAGTCAGCATTGCTGGCTGACAGAGCGCTCGTTTCAACGTTCAATCCCGCTTGCCAGAAAATGTTAATACATGAAGAGAAGTGTTTAAGTGTTATTAAAAAGAAGTTTTTATTCATTTATTTTTATAAATTCGACCTGAAATCAATATTAAATTGGCAAATATTCCAATAGGAATCAGTTATCTATTTTCGAGTCATAATTTATTTATACTTTAAAATTAATTATTATTGAAATTTACTATCATAACTTAAACCTTACATTACCAATATACTATATTTCCACTTCATTTGACACCGAGATAGCAAAAATATAATACGAAATAAATCACGAAAACATAGTAAATTGTTATTTATCGGACGCCCACCGAAAAGGTCCCAAAGGCGGTCGATGCATCTGGTGCTCCCGATGTATTGTCTAGTGGAGGCTCCGACCTAGAAGTGGAGCACTCTGGGGTACAGAGCTGCTGCTCGCAGGGATGAGGAGCAATGTGTGCAACAGTACCCTGTCCCCGCCACCAGCAGCGTGGTGGAGCAGTGTCAGGTTTTTACGCGATACGAGTCCGACATACCCGCCGCTCGGTCACGTCGGGCGGTCATGACCCATAATGGGTTTTCCTGACAAAAAAAGGAAAAAAAAGTAAATTCTTATTGAGAGAATAATGGAGTTACTAAGAGTAGTAACTGACTCTCCGAACACCTTATTGTAAATTTTAATCTTATTTCTACTTCTGACAGAAATAGGCAAGCAATCTAAACGTAGCACCGAATGCTCCGACTCAGGCGTTCGGGATGCATATTCATGAAACTTTGCGCCTCATGCAAATCGTGATTTACACATTGTAATGAATTCTTTTGATCTGTGGATCATATTTGATTTTCCCCCGTTATATTAACATGACGTATGGTTACGTATTCATAGTTTTCTGATAAACGATTCGTAAGCAATTTGTTTATTACATAATATACAATTATCTATTTTTTGATAGCAGTAGGTATATAGTATTATAAGTTCAAGACTTATTGAGAGACCTCGGTAAGAAATGAGGGTGGTATATTCTACTCAGTCGGTTTACCACACGGTATATATTGCGTTTTACAAAAAAACAAAATACACAGATACAGAAATATAAACAGATGTGTATAAAAAACGCAAAAATCCACATTCCTAAATAAATTTTCAAATTGGGCAGTCAAATTCTATATTTGGTATCCCGCTGAAAAGAATGGACTATTCTTCTAAGCCGGATACCACATGGCACTTACCTTAGTCGCCTTTTACGACACCTAGGACATTGTAATGAAATTAGATTATCCTCCTGCCCTTATCCCACTCTAAGTGGGGTCGGCACAACATATTATAAACATCCTGTAACATGATTTGGCTGCGTTTTTACGACCGGCCGCCTACCTGACGTCAACTTACCTTAGTCGTATTTTACGACACCTCGGTAAGAAATGAGGGTGGTCTATTCTGCTAAACCGGATACCACACGGCGGGTCTACTCACCTTAGTCGCCTTTTACGACACCTCGGTAAGAAATGAGGGTGGTCTATTATACTCAGCCGGATACCACACGGCGGGTCAACTTACCTTAGTCGCCTTTTACGACACCTCGGTAAGAAAAAAAAGGGGGGGGGGGGGGTACTTTTCTACATAACCGGATACCACACGGCTAGTTGTAATGAAATTATCATTTTTAATTAAGTTATGAGGAATGCGTTATTGAAACTTTGATAAAACCACCTCGTGTTTCATTCTACTATCACCAATTATCCAATACAATAAAATACCATCCTAAAAGTTTAGGAGGCTGGTACGCTGGTCTAGTTCGGCCCCATGACAGCATGGATTAATAATTGACTACATAAGTAAGGGCCATCGCATCGAATGACTAAATAACCTCAACCCCAGCCACAAATCAAATGTTTTGATAGGGATATTAACGAGACAATTTGATTGCGGACATATCGTGCTAAATTGCTTCGAAATTATATTTTCTGTTTACTTTCCAAACTCCCTGTTATATGGACGTTTGGAACAGATGGCTTTGTTTCTATCGCGTTTATCGGAGAGCAAACAGAGTTTTAATACTAAAATTAGTGAATTGAATACCTAGTAACATAGATATAATCCTTTCTAAATATTTTTGTAGATAGTTTTTAGCATAAGACGTTAATTTGCAGAATACCGTCGAAATGAGTCAATTTATTTAACTATAACGGTGAGAAGTGAACGGTGAGAGAGCGACGGTATGTGGTACTTGCAATTTTTTAATCCTGCAGGTTATATATAATATTGGAGTTTACATTTAAAACTATTTACATTAGACTTATTTATCTATATCTATACTTATTATAAAACAAAGTCGGCAAAATCTGTCTGTATGTGATCGATTTTCTCAAAATCTACTGAACAGATTTTTATACGGTTTTTGCTGACATGTAGTGCAATTCTTCCGAAAGATTAAGGTTAATAATAAATCACCGTTTTATGAAAATTGTGCTAAAAAGATCTCGCAGTTTTAAAAAAACTCCCCTGCTCGCAGCTTTAGCCGCGTGCGTTGCGAAAACCAACAGTGATGCACTAAAAAAGTAAGTAAGTAGCGGCCTGTTACTATCCCACTGCTGGGCATAGGCCTCTTCTCTCCGTTATTGGACAGAAGGATTGGAGCTAAGACCTACCACGCTGCTCCAATGCGGATTGGTAAGTTACACATATCTCCAGAATTCTCTGGAGAAATGCTGGTTTCCTCACGATGTTTTCCTTCACCGAAAAGCGTGTGATAAATTGCAATTATCAATTAGACACAAGTTTTAATAGAAAAACTCATTGGTGTCTGCCCGGGTTTGAACCCATGATCGTCTCTAGAGATTCACACGGTCGCACCGCTAGGCCATCACAGCTTAGCACTAAAGAAATGTACTAAATAATATCTACAAAAGCCCTAAAAAAAGTCCGCGACTGCTTGTCTCTATCTCTTATGGTTAACTCACAATAACTTTTATGTTAAAAATTTTAATTAAATACACTAATTTCCACGCGGGCAAAGCCTCTGGCACTGCTAGTGAATAAATAACTATTAAAATCTATTATGATGAGGTCTAATGTGCACAAGTTGGAATTATTATATTTATTACTTTTATATTAAACTTTAGCAACACGCAATTTGCACTAAGAGAAAATGATCATATCATAATATTTACTGACGCATCTACGTAGGTATTGATTATAACATTGTACTTTTTAATGACCGATAACAAGTTTTATTGTTTTCCTTGTTAAAATCCTAAGTCTTGCAAAAGTCTTGTACACAAGGATACAAATTAGATGTCATAATTTCGTATAATTAACTTTGAATTGTGTAAAGTGACCCCTATTTTATAAATTAACTTTTTTAATATTTAGACATCATATAACTTTAAATTATAACCTGATTTTGTAAGAAATTGTTTAAATTTTAGATAAACGAAAGTATAAACAAATTTTATATTATTTTATTTTTAATTTTGATTAAACGTCTAGAATCTTCTATTTTTAAAATTTGTAACCAAGAACCTGTGTTAGTAAAAATATCATGTGAAATAACTATAATTGCTTATGTAATTAATAAATCATCTATCTATAGATGAATTAATATCAAGTTAAAACATTCTTGTTCTAATAAGAAATAAATTTACTAAGTTCATTAAAATTACTATCTTATCTATAGAATAATGTTAAGTTTATCAATGGTCTGAACAATACTATGATCGATGTGTCCTGCGCCGACTATTCAAGATAAAAGCTACAGAGTGTGTCGCTTATTAGATTATATCTATGGTATTAAAATCTTTCGACCACTCAAGGTTTGTGTATTATTCGTTATGTTATATTTTACCGTCGAATATTTATAGACCACATATTAAATAATAATAACACTTTCTTAACTTTTGTATTTTGTACTTATTTTTATTTACGAAATTCGATTTATGTATATTAACTTATTATTTATCAATAATATTTTAGATATTAGTGCCCATAAGTGAAGTTTGAATACTTACAATAAAAATACAACAACAAAACATAAACATTTAATGTCTAGAAGAGATCGTATTACATTGAACGCAAACGATCACTTCTGCAATCATTACTCATGCATCTGTTCCGTGTGCATCCAGTGGTCACAGCCGATGAACAAGTTGAACCGTCCAGCCAACAGAAATTTATGCTATTCGATGAGCAGCGCTAAAGCCGCTAGAAGATAAGGAAGGATTTGTCGCGTCACATTATCCAAGGAATTGAATTGGAAGTATGTCGATGTATGTAGATTTTCTGCGGTTATCCCATATGCTGCATGCCTTGAAGCCTTATTTATGCAACTTGCGGTCGGGCAATTGTAAGTCTAGAGTTACAAATTCGGAAAAAGAAAAAATATAACAGGTAAATCTCACTGGAGTAATAGGAACGCTGCCACGATTTCCCTAAAGAAATTACAATGAGATTCAACATTATCAAAAAGCATTCCCATTACAGATAATGGTTATGCCCCTAAAAAGTCGTGGAGTACGAATTGTTGAAGCAATTTTGCATAATTATCTAACATTGTGCCCGGAGACAGGCGACGCTCTGCCGCTTAAATCCTAATAACCTCGCACGGGTCCGATCGGAATCTCGTTACGCTACTGTAATCTGTTGCAAACAAATAGATTGTAATTCTGTTAGACTTTTTTAAATCCTTAAATATAGAGATATTCTTTCTACTATGAATACTTCGTTTAATACTTTTCATTCGTTATGTATATAATTTAACTCTTTGACGATGATTTCTTATTTAGAATAATTAGTAATAATAATAATAAATATATGGGACACTTACACACACGGTCGTCCGTCCCCAAAGTAAGTAACTTAATACTTGTGTTATGGTAAACAGACAACTAGTGAATATATACTTATATATTTTTATATATTATTAAATGAAATGAGAATAATATATTTTTGTGTACATTAATTTTACTTCAATATTCTTGTACAAAATTGTGTTTGAGAAAAATATGCGACGTACATACAAACATGCTTGTTTCATGTTCCTGCATTTCTCTTCTCATTGAAATTCACATAACTTTCTTGAGCATCTTTAAACGTTCATCTATTACATTCCAATGACAACTGAAATCTCCTCACGTTTTACTAATATCATAATGAGCTCTAAAGTCTCCGGGACATTTTATTTTCTTCCCGACACGTTTTATTTTTCATTTCACGTTTCATAAGCTAAATTTGCTTGTCCCTCTTTGCATTTGGCAAGCGTAATGCCCCAGTCGCTTAGTGTACTTTTATTACGGTATTAAGTGACGTAATTTTTTCCATATTATATTATTCAAATTTAAATAACTGTCTCCGATTTCCCCCGCAGAGGTTTCGCAGGCTGCCGACTCTTCTTGTCGCCCTCCGAAATTGTTATTTTTTAGAAGCGTAGAATGAGACAATAAAGTTATGGAGTTGTGGTACTTTGCATTGAATATAAATATTTTTTAACTTTTTTTATATTCAAAACAGTAAAATACCAATAGCCTCTTTACTTTATTATTAAATAATATAAACAAAATTTAAAAAAAAAGCTAGTAAGAAAAACACTAGTATCACAACAGCTTATTTAAATTCTTATAGGTGTTTCATACATTTGCTACTCCTTAACTTTTTGTTCTAAAATCGAAGAAGTTAGGAGGCCACAATTTTTACAAATGACATCGTGACGTTTATGCGGAGGGTGCGGCTACCAACAAGTCATCATGTTACTTCTTTCCTATTATTTTTGCATTTCGCCGAACTTCTTCCGCCCTAAGTGTTTCTTTTTTGTCCTTTCGACTGATAACCTTGTTTGCGACATCGCTGTTTAAACGATTATAAAAATAGACTGTCATTTACTCAAAGTCGAATGTTATTTCTTAAAATCAAAATTTATATGTAAGTTCCTTATGCACTGATTCATTTAATTTAACTACAGTTGCGTCAATTAGCGCTTACATATCGAATTTGATTGTCTATTTTGGTAAAATTTACTTAGGAATGTGGGTTTTTGCGTTTTTTATATACATCTGTTTGTTTTTGTTTTTTGTAATACGCTATACATGTCGCGTGGTATCGGGCTGAGTAGAATAGATCACCCTCACCTTACCGAGGTGTCGTAAAAGGGTGTCTAGGTTAAGTCGATCTGCCGTGTATCAAATATAACATCGTCAAAAATGGTTACGGTTTTAGATTAATAATTTTATTAATAATAAATTTGCTCTTAGTTAAAGTCGTACGGAAGTGATGTAGATGATTTCTGTGGTTCTTTAACCTCATTCAAAAGTAAATTGTGTTAATGGCTGAGTACCACATAAGTAAGAGTAGGTTAAAATCTTACATATTTATCATTACTTTGATTTAATTACTCACAATTGATTATAACCAGTTTAATGAACCAAATAAAATTAAAAAATTAAGTAATTGGCACAGTTTAACGTTATTCTACTTACTGGAATATTAAATTGCCTGATGTTAAGACTGGTTTGATTTGCTGGTGTGAAGGCAAATTTTAAGAATTATTTAAAGTTGTATTAAGTAGGCAAAAATTTAATCCAAATTAAGACATAACATATATAACCACAGACAAATCATTCTACGACAATCTGGAACTGAAGTTTTTATTTTTTGTTTTACATAAACGGGATCACCATTTATAGTTAATGTATAGAACCGACTATTATTATTATTATTATTATTAGCCTTTATTTCTGAAGCATAGTATTTTTTTTTACATAGTATTTTTTTTTTTTTTTTTTAACTTTTACAAAAAAATCAAATTTTATTCTTCAGGTTGTCCCCTGACATAGGCCTCTTCCATAGATTTCCAGGTTATTCTATTGCCAGCCATCTGTTTCCACCTGTGACCTGCAACCCCCTTTATGTCATCCTCCCATCTTAAGTAAGGTCTACCCCTTTTTCTTGTATATCCTCGTGGGTACCACTCTACTATGTCTCTATTCCATTTTGACAATACATCTCTGATCATGTGGCCAGCCCATCTCCATTTCTGTTGCATTATCACACTAATTACATTTGAAGTATTTATTTTCTTTTTAACATTAAAAATTTTAATTTTATCACTTAGTTTTATTTTTAAAATATTTCTCTTCATATTATTTTGACATACTTCTAATTTTTTAAGCTTGTTTTTGGATATAGACCAAGTTTGACAACCATAAGTTAAGATGGGAATTATGCAAGTATTTATTAATTTGGCTTTATCTTGTAGAGCTATTTCTCTTTCTTTCATTACAGATTTAAGTGACCAATACCTTTGCCATGCTTTATTTATCCTTTTTTTAATTTCTTTCTCCATTTGTTCATTATTTGATAGTGTTTGACCTAGATACTCATATTCCTCGACATATTCAATTATGTTATTGTTGATTACTATGTTATCTTTTTGGTCATTCGTCATTACTTTTGTTTTTGAAGTATTAATGTTCAATCCAAGTTCAGAACTTTTATCAACTAGTTCTTTCAGCATAATTTGCATTGTTTGGGAATCCCCTGCAAGTAAAGTTAGGTCGTCAGCAAACCTTAAATGATTTAAATGTGTACCATTGATATTTAGACCATAATTTTCCCAATTAATTTTTCTAAACATGTATTCCAGAGTTGCTGTAAATAGCTGGGGTGATAATGGATCCCCTTGACGTACTCCTTTTTTTAAACTAAACTCTTCTCCTGTCCTTTCTAACTTTAACTTTGCAGTGGCATTTAAATATATGTTTCTTATGAGACTAATATATTTTTGGGGTATACCATGTGCTCTCAAAGCTTTCCATATCTCTCTATGTTTTAATGAATCAAATGCCTTGTTGTAATCAACAAAGGCAATGTAATACTTCAGCCCATATTCCCTATACTTTTCTAGTACTTGTTTTAACACAAATATGTGATCTATAGTTGAGTAATTTTTGCGAAATCCAGCCTGTTCTCTTGGTTGGTTTTCATCTAATATATTTAATAAACGCCTCAGTATTAATTTTGAAAATATTTTATATAGGTTAGACATCAAGCTAATTGGTCTATAGTTGTTAATCTGGCTCTTGTCTCCTTTCTTATGTAGCAGAGTAATAGTTGTTTTAGTCCATTGTATTGGAATGATTTCTTTTTCTAAAATATCATTGTACAAATTTGTTATGGGATCCAGAATAACATCTAATGTTCCTTTCAACAATTCGTTTGTGATTTTGTCTTCACCTGGGGTTTTATTATTTCTAAGGTCTTTTATAGCATTTTCCACTTCAAACTTCAAAAATTTAGGTATATTTTCGGTATATTCCTGTTGATATTCTTCAACATTCTCTTCTCTGTCTATATCATCATATAATTCTCGATAGAAATCTGTGGCTACATCCATAATTTTTTCTCTTTTTGTTATAGTGTTATTCTTCTTATCTTTTATTTGTGGCATCCATGGTCTAACGATTAAATTCTTAAGTGGCTTTTTTATTCCCCCTGTCTTATCTAGATAGTATTTAATTTTTTCTAATCTACTTGTATGTTTATATTTTCTGATACTTATTTTAATTTTCTTGCTAATTTCTTTTATCTTTGATTTGTGTTCTTTCTTTTGTATCAGTTTTTCACGCTGCTTCAAGAGATCTCTAGCTTCTTGCCCTAGCTTATCCTTGGATTTTGAGTTACCAGCCAATTTGTTTGCGAAGCTTTGGAGTTCTTTCTCAAGATGGTCATATTTTATTTGAATACCTTGTATATCTTTCATATGTTGCAGCGATATATTTAATTTATTCAATAATGGTTCTGGAATTGGAAGTGTTATTTGGTTCACATTATTAACAAAATTTTTCCTTGACTTCTTTAGTTGATGACTCAAAATTTCACCACGAACCAATCTATGGTCTGAGTTAAAGTTCATGTTGCTTATTACATTTATATCTTGAAATTGTAGTGGCTTATTTGTTATTATAAAGTCTCTTTCATCTTTTATTCCTAGGGGTGAGATGTATGTCCATTTTTTGTTGAATTTCTTTTTGTAGAATGTATTAACAATATATAGTTGGTGTTCAATTGCAAAATCAATCAATCTATCTGCATTATTATTTCTTTTTAATCCAGTAGTGTATTTCCCATATACTTTTTCCCCAGTGTTTGTTTGAGGTCCCAAAATGCTGTTAAAGTCCCCCATCATGATTATATTCTTATATGATTTATCCATTGCTTCATTTAGGGTTCGATAAAATACATCTTTCTCAGCTTCTGAAGCAACCTCAGTGGGAGCATAAGCTTGTATTATTGTCCACTTTTCTTTACAATTGTTTAGGTTTAAGTTCATCATTGCTACTCTATCAGATAATCCAATGAAATCTTCTATCATCCTTTTAAGATATTTTTTGACCATAAAGCCAACCCCATATAGTCCCTGTATCTCTCCTTTATAGTATAAAATAAAATTTTTGTTTTCCTCTATCTGATCACCCAATCTTCGTACTTCACTTAAACCTAAAACATCCCACTTTATATTCTGTAGTGCATGTTCAAGTTCTATCAAGGATTCTTCTGTCCTTAGTGTTCTGACGTTATATGTTGCGATGAATATATTACATGGCTTTACTTTACGATTCTTATTATATATCTCTGGAAGGTGGTGGTCTAATTCCCCGCGGGGACCAGCCGAATTGGGGAATATGCTTTTAATTTTTACAGTTTTTCGACTATTTTTTATAAATTTTTCCGGTTTTCCGATGTCCACTAATTGCTAGTTTAAGTATGTATTTTTCTCTGACATTGAGTATGCTCTTGCTCTCATGTAAGCGAAAGCATCAGCTCTTTGTAGTTTATTTGGCGCTTTTGTTTCACTTTCATTTTCCGTTTGCAATTCAGTGGATACTGGTGATTTTGTTGGAGATCTTTTCCGTTTGTCATTTTCTTTGTTCTCTCTAATTATTATTTTGTCATGTTTAATATATGCAAAATGCCCTTTCTTTCTTTCGTTTTGCATTTCCATTACTAGCGCCTTGCGTTTTTCTAAAATATCTTTCGGAAGGTCTTCCATGATAAATATATTTTTTGGCAGCTTCCTTTTGTTCTTTAGTATATTTATTTTTTTATGATAGTTTGCTATCGTTATTAAAATTGGTCTGATTCTTGTTCCTTCTTGTTTACGACCTATACGGTAATGATTAACAATTTCGCTTTTTTGTAATTTTATATTTGTGGTATTTATTTTTTCCAGTAAATTTATCAAAAGTTCTTCAGCGCTCTCTTCTTTTTCTTCTAATCCATATATTATCAGGTTGTTTCTTTTCGTGTGCATTTCCAAATTTTTTACTTTATTTCTGAGGGTTTCCACTTCCCTCTGGAGTACTTTATTTTCCTCAAATAATGGTTGTAATTTTTCTTCAAATTTAAGTGTCAAGTCTTGTTTTATAGCCTCCGTTATTGCTTCAGTTTGTTTACTAAGTTCTTCCTTCATTTTATTGAAAAAAATATTCATTTGATCTGTCAATATTTCACTCATGATGCAATAACAAAATGCGTTGTCTATGGTCGTTTAGAAAAATTATGTTGGCAGTATTGACAGTTATTATGACGTTTATCGTTATCTATATTGACATTCTGCTAATACTTGTAAACGTAATATTACTTATTTTGATCACTGTTTTTGATAGTATTTATAATATTATGACGTTTGCAAACAGTATTACGAAAATATTAAGCACTAATTTGACACTTTTTAACACTTTTCGGGTAATAGTACTCGTTTTTCCAATATTTTTATATTAATTTCTATGGAGTAGTTTCGTTAGATGTTTACAGTTTGACAACCGGAACCGGAACCGGAGAACCGACTATACTCACGTCTTATTCTATCGGGTTAGCCCGACTATTTTCGAAGCCATCCGGGGCACTTATTCATCAGCATTTATTTAATATTTTCCTTTTTTTAAAAACATCTCCGTAACATATATAACCATGGCGAAATTTTGATATATTATTTTTTTAAGTAATTTTCGAATTAGATTTTATATCTATATATATATAAAAGAAAGTTGGTCTAAGTTACACTATTTATGACTCAAGAACGGATGAACCAATTCGGCCGAAAATTGGTGTAGAGGTTGCTTAGAACCAGGAGACGGACATAGGATACCTTTTATCCCGTTCAACCGCATTTATTTTATCCCGTCAAGTCACTATAAATCGTGGTATTACAAGAACGACTATGACATTGAATAACAAAACGCAAATGTCAGTGGAATACAAAACATAGATGACAGTTAACGTAATTTTTCTTTGGTGATGTATGGTAAAATATTTGACAATTATCAAAATAATAGTGTTACAACATGTTTTTAATACAACCTCCTTCATAGAGTTGGTCATTAATATGAAAAAGTATTGTGGCTGTCATATGTGTCATTGAATTGTTGCGAAAGAGTAAATGGGAAAATTGCTTTTTATTTATTGAATAAGAATAAAGGAGAAATATCGTTGTTAATTATATTCAGAAGAGGATGTAACCTAAAGTCACAAATGGAGTGGACAAAAGGAATATCTGGAAATTTTAAGCGTTCAAAGAAAAGACAAATGACGATCAATATCTTGAGACAACACGGAGAGTGCGAATTTTGTATAATTTGAGAGATAGTTGCGATATGCGATGCTATAGGAATAAAAAATGGAGTTTTTATTGGAGAGATTATTAGAATGGTAATTGGTATTCAATTTATTAACTCTGTAAGATCAACGTGACGATGTGCTATGTGAGGCCATAGATGCGCCCGTGACTATTGCTCGATAGAACTGTCAGCTAGAATGACGATTATTCTCTGGATTTGTTCCAGTTGTAACGATTGTTTTCTAGACTGTGGCCATCTGCAACGACTGTCAGCTAGACTCTGCCTAGATGTGGTGATTGTTCTTTGAGCGTTATCATTTGCGAGTCTGTTTACGTGTGTATCTGCTGAGTTGGTTGCCACTTATTGAGCTGTTTTATGCCACGACAGTGATTGAGGGTGAGCTTAAGGTGCGAAATGATTTTTCTTTTACAGATTAAAAGAGCAAGTATTGAGTTTCTTGCCGATTCTTCTCAGTACAATCAGCATTCCGAATCGGTGGTAGATTCATTCCCAGAAATCAGCTTATGAGATTTGCGGGGTCGCAAATGTTGTCAGGATGGTCGACTGTTACAACATGTTTTTAATTCAACCTCCTTCAGAGTTAGTCATTAATATGAAAAAGCATTGTGGCTGTCATATGTGTCATTGAGTAGCTTTTGAGAAAGAGTAAATGAGTTGACTTTGGGAAAATTGATTTTTATTATTGCATAAGAATAAAGGAGAAATATCGTCGTTAGTTATAATACCTAAACGTCACTAAATAATATAAAACAAAGTCGCTTTCTCTGTCTGTTCCTATGTCCCTATATCCCTTTGTATGCTTAAATCTTTAAAACTACGCAACAGATTTTGATGCGGTTTTTTAATAGATAGAGTGATTGAAGAGAAAGGTTTATATGTATAATCTAACATATTATAAACATTCAATATAGAGTAAAGAAATACTATCATTTTTGAGGTTTCTAATGTTATGTCGTAAATAATTACATTTATTTTCCGTTTACATTGCAAACGCAGGCCGAACCCTACAATGTTTGTCAAAATAATGTACTAAGTATTTGTACACCTTGAAAAGGTCTACAGAAAACTCCGCGATGGTATACATATTATGTCTATCTCTTATGGACCCACAATAGCATTTTTTTGACATTTTCTTCTTCATTTGTAATTTAAATGAACATTTTCGAAGATATTACAGATTTAAAATGCAGGGTATAGCGATTGCGCGCTTTGTCTTATAGCACTTCGAATTTAGCTGCGATTGGACGGGTTTTTTTTCACATGGCCGACTATATGTCGCTTTATCAAGAGTAACCTCTAAAGAAAACATGTTTGTATTGTGTAATGAAGATTCTTTCTTTATGACAAAAAAGCTGTGAATGTTGTATATAAAGACATTCTGTGATTAATTGTAAAAATAAGATACTCAGGGAAAATGTAAAAGTAAATAAGTAAAAATGTAGTATATGAATTTAGATATTCCAAAGATGGCAGGCAATCTTCATGGTATAGGGAAAAGGGAATTGTTTTTTTTTTATACAGAAAAAAGCTCCTTATGGGTACCGCCGCCCGACGGGGACAGGCGGCAGTTATGTCGGACTCGCACCGACTAAAACGACCTGTGTGCTCCACCACGCTGCCGATGGCAAGGACAGGGTATTATTGTACATATTGCCCCCATCCCGCCAACAGCTCTGATCCCAGAGAACAAACACCTTCTTCGGGTAGGGGCCCCTCGAAAGAGAAGCCCCCCTCCGCTTATCTGTGCATCGGTAGCACCAGATGCACTGACCGCCTCGGGGACCTGTAAGCCAGGCGTCCGATGTACCCCCTTCGGAACACCCGAAGGTCCCCAGTTAGGGCGACAGACGATGGGCTTGGGCGAGTCACTTATCCCTGGACTCACCAGCAGCAGATTGGATCCAGAACAACAGTTCGTGGAACCGCTCCGCCGCCCCCCTTCACCCGCCTCCGCAGAACAAAGGGAGGACATCGCTGCCCACGGGCGCTCCCTGCCCACCGTGTTTGCTATGTCACGGTCAACAGGGAGAGACCACGCCCCAAGTAGGGGCCACAACGCCTTGGTGGGCGTTTCTGCCCCCACCGGGTAATTTTTTATAGAAGTTTTCTTCCTCGCAGGTCCCCGTTCTCATTGCTGTGCTTCCGGGTTTCGCCGACGGTGGCCGTAACCATGTCCAGCTAGACTTAGAATAAGCCCAACCGGACCCGTCGCTCATTAGGAACCCCACCCCAGCCCCCCCGGAGTCCCTGGCCTATCCAGATTGCCCTCTGCTAATCAGAAGGACAACTGGATTGGCCACCCCACAGTGCTCCATTCGCCAAGACTAAGCTTGCCCAGGGTGCGCCACGAAGAGGCCGACCACTTTGGCACCCCAGGGGAATTGTTTTACTCCAAATTTGACTCGTGTGGGCCACGGGCAGTAATGAATAAAACAAAACTGCTGGATAGATTTTAATCATTTTTTTTACTGAGTGACATAGGCTATATATTTTATACCCGTGCGAAGCCGGAGCGGGCCACTAGTAAACATTAAAAATAATGTTTGTTGTCTGCATAAACATATAACTTTTTGTTGGCCTACAGCCCCTTGCTACTTGTATTTTCTTTATAATTTATTCCATTCCTCCCCCATACTGCATCGGCCGCTGATATTTTTTATTCGATTAGTAAACCCCTAAGGTGTTTTAGCCTTTTTTCGCTCGATTTTCTTCGAAGCTTTGTTGACTGTTACGGGGGTTACAATGCTCATTTCTTGTGGATGAGCGAGCTTATTTATTATTGTGTATCTGCACTAGGTTTATAGAGCACTTGCGTTTATTTTACCAAGCTAATTGGAAAAAAAATATTTTTTTCCTATTATGGTACTTGTGGCACTGATCCTGCGTGTATGAGGTAGGAGAGCGGATTATTTTTCCTAAACTAAGCATAACACAGTTTTATCCATCCGTTGACAAAGTATTGACAAGACATTGTTAATAATAATAGAATAGACCACCCTCATTTCTTAACTAGATGTCGTAAAAAGAGACTAAGATAAGTCGACCCGCCGTCTGGTATCTGGATAAGTAGAATACACCACCCTCAATTCTTACCGAGGTGTCTTACAAGGCGACTAAGGTGAGTTGATCTACCGTGTGGTATCTGGTTGAGTAGAATTGACCATCCTCTTTCTTACCAAGGTGTCATAAAATACGACTAAGGTAAGTTGACATAGTGCAAGCGGCTGGTCGCAAAATACGTTGCCAAATCTGTGACAACATATTTATAAAAAGTTGTACCGCCACTTAGAGAGGTATAAGGGCAAGAGAATGATGATTGAAATGCGCATGACGAATTGCTAATATAAATTAAGCAATTTATAGAAGTAGGCGTTACTTTGTACTATGGTATTCCGGAAATTAATTCCGTTTCCAAGGAAATTTCCGTTTGTTTGTTGTTACAAACGCGGATTATAGCAAAATAATTCTATGATAACTTTTATAAATTTATAAGCCCTTGGCATTAGTCAGGTGATCACACAATTAAGCCATCACGACTATATATAAAGGTAATCAGAATAGTCGCGATTGCTAAATGGTCTACTTTATTTTCTCCTTTCAAGAGTGAGTTTATAATTAGGTTGCTACCACAAATTAATCACGTGTCGCTCGAGGGGATTCGAAACAATTGAGTAAATTCTTTGCCAAGTAGTCCGTATGTATGACCCTAGTTCCGAACCACAGTACTTACACACTCGATTTGTGTCGGAGAGGAGACGGGGGAAAGGAAACTTTTTGATGGATCGGACGGAGTTTGTTTTGCATGTGAGTGATATGTCTGAAATAATAAATGTTGAGGCGTCGACGCTTCCCCAATCTCCCTTCGGGAGGGTGAGCTAAAACGATTTTTGATTTGGGTGTCAAGCAAATGTTTTACGCAGCGACGCTCCGAGTGGATTTGATTTTCTTAATCGATTCCGCGCAATGCAAATTGGAGTAACTACTGGTGCATAGATTTTAATTACAGGCTCATTTCTCTACGACATATTTCATTATGTTATAGCATTCTCACGTAAATTGGTGACACGGTTACGTTCATAATACTTATAATAATCAGATTATGCATACAAGAATGGTTCAGATCGTGGAACGCTGCAATGTTAGGCAGTATGAACGGTTCAGAATTAACTAATCAGCGTACATTGGCTCGGGTGGTGATTGCATCGCATTGTCCGCGCTCGTGGCCCCGGAATATCTGTTTAGGCCACCGCCCGCCCTGTAATGGCAATGGTTAACGTTAACTAACTTAGTTAACCTTCATAATTTTGCGAGCGAACATTTGCATATCAATTTGACGTTTTCGATATAGTCATTTGCAAAGCTTTGGCGATGCAAGCAAGCTACGAAAAGTTAATATATTTTCAATATAACTCATGTATATATTCAAATCTATATAAATGAATTCATAACAAATCTCTCCTCATTGAAGAATTCATATTATTGTTTGAGGTAATAATTTCGAATCATGTTTCAATAGTAAATGAATAGGACGTTAAAATAATGAAATATTTTAAAAATTTTCAGTATTTTAACGTTGAGGCTTTTGGTTTTTAGGTTTACATTTCGATTCCGACTTATTATGTATATAATATAAATATCTTTTATACCATGATTAATTTCGTACCGTTTCGTATTTTTATGGTTTAAAATTCCTGAAAGTGTCGAAATAATACTAAAATTATTATTTATTTCATATTTTTTACTGAACTGATTTTTTTATTGAACTGTTAGCTCTTATAGCTTTTAGTGTTACCTGTAGTTTAACCATTTTTTTTTTTTTTTTCTTGTCAGGAAAACCCATTATGGGTCATCACCACTCGACGGGGACGAGCAGCGGGTATGTCGGACTCGCACCGACTAAAAACCTGACAGTGCTCCACGCTGCTGGTGGCAGGGACAGGGTACCTATAAAACATTGCCCCCCATCCCCGCCAGCAGCAGCTCTGTACCACGGAGAGCGCCACCTCCGGGTCGGGGCCTCTCTAAACAGTGGCCCCTCCCTACGCTGGACGATGCATCGGGAGCACCAGATGCATCGAACGCCTCGGGGACCTGATCTAATTGGGCGTCCGATACCCCGTTCGGAGCGCCCAATAGTCCCCGTTAGGGCGGCATGCGACGGACTTCGGCGAGTCGTCTGCGTCCCGCTCGCCTGCGGCGGATCGGATCCAAAGACTCGACCTCCCGGATCCGCTCCGCCGCCTCCTTCCGCGACATAACATCCTCGCAGAAGGAGGCCATCGCTGCCCACGACTTCTCCCTGTCCACCATGGCACGAACCACGGTGGGCAGGGACAAGTCATGCCCTACCTCTGCCACGAGCTCCGCCCGTTGAAGTGCCCAAGCAGGACAGTCCATGAGCGTGTGCAGCGCCGTGTCAAACTCGGCGCCGCACTCGTGGCACTCACCGGACGCCTCACGCCGGGCCACCCTCCACAGATACCTCCCGAAACAACCGTGTCCCGAGAGTACCTGTGTCAGGCGGAAGGTAAGGACCCCATGCCTCCTGGCGACCCAGCCCTGGAGAATGGGCTGGATGGCTGAAATTGTCCAGAACCCTGCACTGGGCGATCTCAGCCGCCGCCTCCATTGGCGGAGGAGCTCTACTTGAGCTTTCCTTCGCCAATCCACCTCTACCGCCGAAGAATTTCCCCCCGATGAACGGGCTTCAACTCTGCGGTGATAGGCCTGAGCAAGCACCCTGGCTTCAAGGTCCCACGGAGGGGACCCAGCCAGGGCGCAGGCCACCTCGCCGGAAATGGTCCGATAGCCCCGCACCATCCTAACCGCCAAGATCTTCTGCGCTCCGCGCAAAAGAGGCAGGGACTTAACGGTTAGCCGCTCCGCCCATACGGGAGCGCCGTACAGGGCCATAGAGCGGACCACCCCAGCGTAAAGGCGCCGGCAGCCTGCATTTGGCCCCCTCACATTCGGGAGGAGTCTGCTCAGGGCTCCGGCGGTCGCCTTCAGTTTTGGGGCGAGCCGCCGGAAGTGGGCTTCGAACGTCCATCGACTGTCGAGAGTTAATCCCAGGTATTGAAGAGTACCTGAGATTACGATGGACGAAACCTGTAGTTTAACCAACATTAACCCGCCTTAGTAGAAAAGTGGCATTTCAATTAAGTAGTATCAAAAAATAAGCCTACTTAATTTTGGAATCTATATTCTATCAAGCGTTTGAGTATAACAAAAAAAGAGAATTGATTTGACATTACGCCAAATCAACACCTAAAATAACAAACAAAATAAAGTAAAGCTTTGAAACAAATGAAGTGAAGAAAAAAGGTAATGTAACTAACTCGGTTAGTTTATTATTATACTATTACAATAGATCTAGTTTTTATTTTACTATTACAATAGTTATTTGTGTTAAAGTGTGAGACCACAATCATTCTTTGCAGGAAATGGTTACTTCATGATTCTCCTGCCCTTATCCCACTCTAAGCGGGGTCGGTACATACAATAAACATGTTGTTAAAGGATTTGGCTAGGTATTTTATGACCGGCCACCTGCCTGACGTCAGCTTACAATAGTCGCCTTTTACGACATCTCGGTAAGAAATGAGGGTGATCTATTTTGTTCAGCCGGATGCCACACGGCGGGTGGACTCACCTTAACAGTCTTTTAGGACACCCCGGTAAGAAATGAGGGCGGTCTGTTCTATTCAGCCGGATACCACACGACGGAAATGGTTACTTCTTACAAATATTAATAAGTCTATCAATTACTTCCATCTGACTAAATTAATGATATTTTTAATAATATTATAATAACTTAATTATGCCCTTTTAAAGTTGGTTAAAAATATTAACGCTTCAAATGAACCTCACAAATTCCAAACATCATCGATCACATTAACAGTTTTGTGATGATGAAAATAAAACGAAGGAAGTGGAAATAATTTATTACTTTATTGATACAGGCGTTATCTTTTGTCCGATCGCCCTGTGATGATTTGGTCATTTCTTTTGGATTCGTTCAGGATGCGAGGCCTCATTTATTTTCAATTCGTTTAAATTGGTTTGTCAAATAATATCCTGTTGTAATTGATAAAAAAGTTTTAATTTACTTTATTTCTTCGGTTTACTTACAAGTGAGATTTACTGAACACCTTTTGAGCGTATCAGAGGGCTAACGCAAAATAGTTTCTTTTGTTTCTTATGTTTTAAGAGGACGCCGTGTGTTATCCGGCTGACTAGAATAGTACCACCCTTATTTCTTACCGAGGTGTCGTAAAAGGCAACTAAGGTAAGTCGACCCGCCGTGTGGTTTCCGGTTGATTAGAATAGACCACCCTCATTTCTAACCGAGGTGTCGTAAAAAGCGACTAAGGTAAGTTGACCCACCGTGTGGTATCCGGCTGAGTAAAATAGACCACCCTGTTTCTTACCGAAGTGTCGTAAAATACGACTAAGTTAAGTTGACGTCAGGCAGGCGGCCGGTCGTAAAATACGTAGCCAAATCATATGACAACATCTTTGTAACATGTTGTGTAGACTCACTTAAGAGTGGGATAAGGGCAGGCAGATGATGATGTTTTAAGAGACCTTTTAAGTAAGTTACTGCTTGTAAAAGGTGTTCATTCTCTAGTAAAAAAAGGACATGTTGCCTATTTGGCCTATATGCAATTTGTTATATTATTCCTTATGTCTTGTTTGTGCAATGCAAGACCTATTTCTATTGTGGTAAATTTAGTATTTTAACTCCAAAATTGATAGATATTAAAAACAGTTAGTTGAAAACGAACTAAACAGACAGTTTTTTAGAGAGAACGTAGTATATTCAAAGCGAAACTTTTTTGTTTATTATTTCTTGAAACTAAAATATGCATTTTCTTAGTGTATCAAAAGTATTGAATTCATAAGCTCATCGAATCACATAGCAACGAATATTAAAATTACAAATTTTATTGTACCTACGTAAAATTAACAGCCATTTAACTAATTTATAAAAATGAGAAAATTGCTAAAACAGATCAAAGATTATAAAATTGTAAGTATTAACATTTTGATAGCAGCGGAAATGAAAAATGTATTAATTCAAACTGAATTCCGTGACTCGTCAGTAAAGTACTGAATGACTCCGTTTCGAGGGTCAAACCATAGAGTACTTATATTATAGAGTATTACGTAAATTTCAAAATTTCAACAAGCGTATCTTTAATTAACTTAAACAAGTTGTATAGATTATTAATTCAATTTATAAGCTGTTTTCTTTAAAATTATAAACAATGAATATTTTTTCTAGTACAATACCATATTTTTTTTATAGAATTCCGTCCGAAGTTTTTGTATTATAATGTATTATATTTTATTACACATAAATGTTGTATTTATTATACACATTAATTTGACTCGTATTTAAGTTATAAACAAAAACATGATTGAGATGGTAACATTCAACATTCATTCAATAATATGAATTAATATCATTTTATTGGTTGCGGACAAAAACAATAATTCATATTGATTGGGCGACGGCCCAGGGTCGCGTGTGATGGTGACCGTCTCTTCGGTGATTCGTTCCGAGGATCGCTGGTTCGATTCCCGCCGAGTGTCATCATTTTCTAAGTACATTTTTCTGTTAAAACTATATATATGTATATTTACCAATTAGCTGTTTACCTAGTGTATTTGTCACATATATATTCTTGAAAAGAATTATTTGAAAAGAGTGACCGCTGAGTGTCTTCTGGTTCTTCTCGGTTATAGCACCTTTCCGAACCAGTCGTAGTTTCATTGTAATTTGACGATTCGAAAGTGCTTGTAAAAGCCTATTTGAATAATGAATTATTTGAATTTGAATTTATGTATATTTGCTAAATTTAGTGAATGTGGCGGGTATATATTCTTCTCTTCAAGGCTCTCCGACATTGACTATGAGCAGCAGAGCAAAAAACTATAATACATGATTTTTTAAATTAATAATAACGTTTATCAACGACCTATCATAAACTCCCAAAATTTCCAATTACACGTAGTATTTCAGAAATATAAAATATATCTCTGCCTCATAAATTACTCTGTAATCCACAAAAGGGTTCCGCGAAGGCTTAAAACAGCCACTTATTATGTATGTTACATTTCACTTTCAGACGTCATTTATATTCAAATGCTCAAAAGGCATTACTGGGCAAAAATTGTAGCATTAACCCCTTTGAAATGAGCGAAATTGGTTCCGACAAGGAAAATCATTTTTTAAGATCTGTTTTTATGAATATACTGACTCATACTGGTAATGGATCGCGTCTATTATATTTATATAGATTTTTATTAATCGTTTCTATTGAATTTTGATTCGATTTACAAATGATTAGTAGCATAATATCTTCAAATATAACTTATCATGTTACCAACCCTAAATTATTGATCGTATTATTAGTTGCATAACTTCCTTGCTATTGACTCATGTTGTATTTCTCTGGTGAAGAAAGCTAAAGGTTACACAAACAAACATTCCAAAAGTTATATATATGAGTTTATCTTCACCGTTAAATGCACTAGGAATTATAAATATTATACAAGATTCTAAATAAATGTCTGCCAAAGTATTGAGCATGTATTAGAACCCAAATTAATTATAGAGAAAAAACTTGCGTGTGTTGCAAACGACGACGCAAACTCCATTAAAATACATCTCATTTAACAATTCGGCTCATAATATTTTTATTTCTTAAATTTTTGCTATTTAAACTCGATCTGGAGCAAATAAAAAGGCTTCTAATAAATTGTTTCTTTATCATATGGTCATAAACTTTTTTATAAACAGGACCGTTGTTAACCGTTGAGGAGTTCCCTCGTCTAGAGCTAATACTGGTAGCAGCATCAGGACATGCATATCATTAACACGCATTGTCATCGAGACCACTTCTTAAAATTTCAGCTCAATTGGACACCGTGAGTCAAATTAAACTTGCAAGATTACACCTTCACACATATACAAGTCGACCTATATAAAACCTTTTAAAAATGGTTAACAAGGTATGATGTTTCCATAGTAGGAAGCCGCTACTTCACGTTATTGTAAATTGCCCGCAATTTATAACTATAGAAGACAATTGCAAACGTTTGCATAAAAAGAAATGAAACGGAAGCATCAAAAGACCAATAAGTAACTCACAATCAAAAACCTACGGTATTAGGGTAGCGGCTCGGATCCGTACAAAATGATTACACATACCGTCTTCATCCGTTCACAAAAGAACTCAGCGGGGTCTTATAATATTATACTTTTCCCTTTGTGGTAGCTCCGCAGCTCAGTGGGAAGCATGCTTTATGGTTTCAAATGATAAAACTGTTTGTCAGTGGCTTTGTTTGAATTCGTTTTGCGCGGTGGCGTATCTGATTGGCGGCATTTATTGGTCTCTACGGTATCTATAACAAGGTGATGACATATGATTTCGAATGTTCGTATTGATGTTACTACCAGTATCGCATGAAAAATACATAATTACGGATCATCTATTAAAATCTTTGGTCACAGTGTTCCCAAACTTACCTTTGATCACGAACTCCACACTTCATCCTCGTTTACATAATTTTCATCGTTGACAGAAGTCTATAGATAAGCACTCTTCCCAACTATTTAAATACATGGATTAAAATCAAATATAAAAAGGTATTTTAATCATTATTCTCCTGCCCTTATCCCGTTCTAAGCGGGGTCAGAACATGTTTTCAACATGTTTTGGCTAGTTTTTTTACGACCGGCTTCATTCTTGATGTCAACTTGCCTTAGTCAACTTTTACGAAATTACGGTAAGAAATGAGGGAGGTCTATTCTACTTAACCAGATACCACACGCCAAGTCAACTTATCTTAGTCGCCTTTACGACACCTCGGTAATAAATGAAGATGGTCTATTCTACTCAGCCATATACCGCACGACACATGAAAAGGTATTTAAATCGACAGCATTAATGACTTAAATACTTCATGCTAACAAAAATGAAAGTATATATTTGTAACAAAGGAAAACGCTCTCTCTTAATCAAAATATGTCGAGCTCAGATATTTTCCTCAGTGAGAATTTCAGCGCAATACATAAATTCGAAACTTGCAATATTATATGCAGATTTACCTATATCATAAAGAATATGACAAACTGTAGATATCCATAAAACATGGTTCCATAAATTATCAGTCAATAAAGAACTGTATATCAATAAAACACAAGTTTATAAAAGTTACTAAGGATGTAAGTATTCTTGCAATCTCTTGGTCACTATGATATTATGCCACAATTTCACATTTTCATAAATTAATTGCTAACAAATGCTTTAGCATTTAACATTGTATAGTTAAATTCATTTATATCTTCACCCTTCAGCACATTGTTGGAGCGAGCTTTCTGGCAGTAACATATCCGAAACGCGACAAAATAATAACACACAGAAGCGTATTGCCTCAGGCCCACGTCACGAGTAGTTCTATCCCTCTAACCATTCTGGATATCAAGCCTCTAAAATATCTGTTACGTATTGCGTTTATATGATTATCACTTGTGATAATTATGAATTACTTAAACTTTGTTACTTAAAATGCTTTCTGGATCTTATCCAGGTTACAAAACTAATGTGAATATTATTTTGCTATAATCCGAAATAAAAGAAAATATAATGCTAAATGTAGAGTGTACTATTCGTTCTTATACCTGATACATTCAGAATTTGTAAAATCTCATTCACTACCCGACACCGATAACACAACAATACCAAGCACTGCACACATTCACCACCACAATCTCAACAAATGTTTCGCTCCGTAACCGAAGCATCGTCAAGAGATAGACTCCACGAACAAATTACAAAGTGAGGCATTACCCAAACATGCAGTTATTTCCTACCTTTATATACAACGACATTAAGGTCTACCAACTATTAGACACGTGGTTTACTATTGAATAACGCCATTACTTAGCCACATCTTTCTAGTAAAGTAAAAGATATGGAACTCATTTACAATCAAATCCGAAGTGATATAAAATGTTAGGAATTTTTGGGATTTAAAAACACTGCTAAAATTATTACATTAAGTATATATAACTTACGCGTGGACCTCAAAACCAAGAAAAAGACTCATGCCACACTGTTATGACTGGTAAATAAAATAAATGTTTACGTGTATTTCCTATTACGTAATACGCATTCTTACAGTATACACATTACAGTTACAATACAATACTTAGGTTTGGGTAAATCGGAGTTAAGCTTCACGATACTGCCCGAATGCCGTACGTCATATATTGCCAGGTTTCATCACGACATTTTTCTTAACTTTACAGTGCTCATAAATTGTAAATATCAATCAGGCATAAATGTTTACAGAAAATTAATAGACCAGGTTTGAATCCGCCAGCATTTTTTATGACTACTTGCATATCATTTTCTCATATTTATTTTATTTTGTTCCAGGTTGCGTGATGAACGGGGCGATATTGAACGTGTTATAGCAATGGACAAAGCTCGCGAGGGGTCACATAATGGTAAGGATGAATGCTTAGTATCTGAATTACTTGTATTGATATAATCGTAAAGTTTCGTTTTGACACACAAATTTACAAATCATCATCAAAGGATAAACGATATTATTGAAAAAGATATACGCTTTTTCATTAAGATTGTTTTTACTATCGCTAGATATTCTAACGAAATATACGGTTTTACTACGAAGCTAAGTTTAGTAAACAGTTTTCTATCTTTTATAAAACTCACCCTTCTTACATTCATTACTTTTAGATACGAAGGCATATATAAACAAAACTAATACTAAAATTATTTTGCTTTAGTCCACGATAAAGTAAAATAGAAAAATATATATATATAGCTAAATGTAGAGTGGAAAATCCGTTTTTATACCTGATACATGCAGGATTCGTGTTACATGCAGGACCTGATACATGCAGGATGATACGCCGTGTGGTATCCGGCTGAATAGAATAGTACCACCCTCATTTCTTACCGAGGTGTCGTAAAAGGCGACTAAGGTAAGTCAACCCGCCGTGTGGTATCCGGCTGAGTAGAATAGACCACCCTCATTTCTTACCGAGGTGTCGTAAAAGGCGACTAAGGTAAGTTGACCCACCGTGTGGTATCCGGTTGAGTAAAATAGACCACCCTCTTTCTTACCGAGGAGTCGTAAAATACGACTAAGGTATGTTGACGTCAGGCAGGCGGCCGGTCGTAAAATACGTAGCCAAATCATATGACAATATGTTGGTAACATGTTGTGCCGACCCCACTTAGAGTGGGATAAGGGCAGGCGGATGATGATGACATGCAGGATTCGTAAAATCACATGCACAAACCTCCATCACCGCCACCACAATACACAAGCACTACATACGTTCACTATCACAAACTCAACAATCGTTTCGCCCCGCAACCGAAGCATCATCTTTCCGATTATGGATCTCCGTTCAGTAACGCCTATTTCTATAAATTATTTAAGCTGTTAATTCTCTGCTTGCCCAGGTTCCTCACCTGGCCACAGTCCTGTGCTAAACCTCTCTAAATCTGGTTCTGGAGAGCGCGAGCGGTCAGAGAGGGATCGTGAACGCGCAGAGAGAGGAGAAGGTTCAGCGAGCGGTCGTAGTTCAGCGGCTTCTCGGCGCACTCCGCAGCCTCCCCGTATTCCTTCCACGGCTGCAGCTGCGTCACCGCACTCTCACACCGACGAAAGTGATGCTGCTCTATCTGATCAGGAAGACCATAATGTTAAAGATGAAGATGATGGTGAGATATGTTTCTGTATTAACAAAGCATACTACTGACCTTTTATTCGTTGAAATGGATGCACAAAACACAATAGAGAAGTCTGTAACTCATTTATCAAAAACGCTCTGAGGATTGATCAGGATAACTGTAAATAGATCTTACAAAAAACTCCCGTAAATATTAGAAATTTTTGATTCTGATGATACTTTCGGCCTTCATTTTGAATTATGCATTAAAAATTGTAGTTTTGCAGCTGTTGATGTGGTGCTGAAATAAACTTGACCAGAATCATAAAGTTAGGTAATAAATTTGGGAAAAAACTAGGAATAGTAATGGACATAAATTATTGGCTATGAAGACTGATAAACTAATTATCAAAGAATCTAATATTATTATATTAATAGGTTTGAGTGCTATTTAAAATCTAGTCAACCTATTAGATATGTGTTACAATTTTGATATGGAACATAATGCTATTATTGAACATTAATCCACCTTAATAAGTTTCATCATTACATATAATCACAGATAGGACAGGAAAATACCCATGTTGCATTAACCCTGGCTAGTACTTTTCATCCGATATAGCGTCATGTTTCGCACAATGAAATTACCCAGTAATAGTCGCCGAACCTTCGACATTCATAGTTCAGAAATTATCGGCAATAAAAGCGCCTTTTATTTTAGAGCATAAAGTACTTAAAGTTAAACCTGCCTCATCTTACTTTGTAACTTGATGGCTAGCCTACGTTTATTTGCGTATAATTACGGCTGAACTATAAATATAAGAAAAAACAAAAAATAATTATAAATTTTGTGATTGTTGCTTCGATTACATAAATATAATTCAGGTTATTTTTGGACTTGTATAATGTTTAACAATGTTCTCTTCTAGATAGTCTCAGGTCGCTGGCGTTCAATATTTTTGATTTGTCTTAGTATGTATACAGCGATTACACAACCAGCTAATAGACAGTTTATTAATTATTAGAAACCAATGAATTGAATTGATACATACAACACTTAGGCATTACTTTAAATGTGCGACGCTTTCAAGAATCTTAATAACTACAGTAGCCTTTTAACACCCAAGACAGAATTTGAAATATTTTAACATAATCTTTTTGTCTTCTTCTTCAATCAATAGACTTCCACTGTTGGACATTGGTCTGTTCACGGGATCTCCATAACACACTATCTTGTGCCGCTTGGATCCAGCGGGTACCCACTACCTTTTAGAGGTCATCAGTTCAATTTGATATAATACATATATTGTCGCAACCACTCTACCACCCTTAAGCTGGCTCAAGCATGTTATTGCGTGCAAATGTACCATGATTGCTAGTTTCTAAATGATTTCTCATTTCAATCCTGAGGCATAGGCCTACCCATAATGGTCCTATATTATAAAATCTTATTACAAGTATCAGCCGATGGTCGATGCCGATGAGCTTTATAAATCCCTTTAATATTTAAATGAGTTAATCTTGTATGTATATATATTTTCGGAAACTCGGAAACGGCTCCAACGATTTTCCTGAAATTCAACATGAAGGGGGTTTGGGGGAGAAAAATCAATCTAACTAGGTTTCATGTAAAAAAAATCGTTTTATCCCCGTTTTTGGGCATTAAAAAATACTAAAATTTATGTTGCATATAAAATACTATTTGTGCCATAAACTGTCAAGTCAGCGCAGCTTATTCGGGGAACGGACAGTCTCGAGAAATGTAAACCTATCAATCGATCCCCATTTACCTAAGTTTCTTTTTTTTATTTTGTAAAAAATTACCGAGCAATGCTCGGTCAACCAGACACTATATCTTTAAATAATACAAAAATGATCAATATCGGTCAATATAGTTGAAGATTATGAAAAAGTCTTCTCATTTTATCAATTAAAAGGTATATTTAAACTTAAATTAAAAATTTGATTTAAACTGAATTTATGATAAAATTATTTTATAAGCGCTTATTTTATGAGCAGTGGTATTTCATAAATGTGGTGTGTCGTTGATTGCGGCGTTTTGTTATACGTGTGGTAACTGGTCCTACATGTATAGGATGTGAGAACTTTGTCTGCATCCTACACTTAGCATTAAAAATTAATTCTATCATAAATTCTGTAATATGGAACTCCGCAAATTAACGCAAACTTCTATAACTTATTTGATCTAAAGTTATTTATAATTATCACAAGACTATTGTCACAAGGGTAGAATAATGAACGATGTTAGTACAGACGATGCCTTCAAATAATAACCATTTTAAATACAGGAGGCTTTCTGATTTTTGCCTTAAAAAAGATATTTGATATATAACTGTTAAAACTGTTTCTATTCTACTTAATAAGTTTTTATATAGAATAAAGCATATTAGTTATGAGAAACGCATTTAGAGGTGATTGTTGGTAGATGTAATATCTCATTATTACATGGGAACTATAAAAGATTATACTATTAATATAAGATTAGGATTAATATAAGTGATCACTCTAATGAGCCCTCTTCAGAGATTTCGTCATTATAGCGCATCTAGCACTATTACTCTATTACAGATCAATGATGGATGATATAGCAATGTCTACCACGACATATAATCACTGGTTATATCTGAAGCGTTTTTGTATATTGAATGTATAAAGGCGTCAAATCTATTAATCAACTTAGTGTTGTAGATCTTCAATCAAAAGAAAACTTTTTAGTGACACCCCAATAGATAACAAAATAGATAAGATTAAGATAATTTTTATTCATAGTCCTAATTTTATATATTACTGTGTTTACCATGAAGGTTTATGCCAGTAATCACCACGCTTGGCATTGGGGTTGGTGACAGGGCTGACCATATCGCACCAACAGTGTTGCTATTATAAGTCTGGTAATATTTGGGTCAGGCTATAGAATGGTTATACCGCCATTAATCGGTCGCTAGAGTCTTAGTTTATCTGCAAAGTGCACTTCGAGTAGGTGAAGTTAAAGAGACTGAATGGGACGATACTTCCTGTTACACCCCATTAAATACTCAAAACACACCCAAATAAAACTCCCAAACGAAACAAAACACTCAAATAAAACTAACTGTTTTTAGGGATTCCAAATTTTTTCTGTTTTCTGACATCCTTTAAAATGAAATATGTATTTTGGTTAACCATATACAATAACTTCTCTAGTAGGTATATAAGTAAGTAAGTAGCGCCCTGTTACTCTCCCACTGCTGGGAATAGGCCTCTTCTCTCCGTTTTTGGAGAGAAGGATTGGAGCTAAGACCTACCACGCTGCTCCAATGCGGATTGGTAGGTTACACATACCTCCAGAATTTTCTAGAGATGTTTCCACACGATGTTTTCCTTTTCCGAAAAGCGTGTGATAAATTGCAATTATCAATTAGACACAGAAGTTTTAACAAAAATACTCAATCGAAAGAGTCGCACGGTGTTACCGCTAGGCTATCAAACCTCCAGTAGGTATATATTGTATACAAAACTGAAACTGTATTCTAACTATATGTAAATTCAATACAATATTAAGAAAATGACCAGAAATAGAATGAACATAATACAGATGTTATGGCACTTCATTATAGTGAACCGAAATGTAAATACCCCAAGCTTACAATAGGCGAATTGATGGAACAATAAGGATTGTATATGAATTGTGGATATCAAAGGCTAAGTAGTTGTTACTAGCGTGAGAACTCAATTTCAAAGTAGATTGGAGTTATTCGTAGCCTGGATTGAATAGTCGCATTAAAGATACATTATTTTATTATTTAGGTATTAAAAAAGTAGATGTCCCGTAATAATGTAATATGTGTTTTTTACCCTGTACCCGAAAGAAATCCGGATTTTTTTTAACCGATATGTTACCCTAATGTAAGCTTTAATTGTGCCAAATGTCATCAAAATTGAGCCAGATGACTTGTGGTATCCGGCTGAGATGAATAGACCAACCTCATTCCTTACCGTGGTGTCGTAAAAGGCGACTAAGCTTTGTCCACCCGCAGTGTGCTATCCGGCTGAGTAGAATAGACCACCCTTATTTATTATCAAGGTGTCGTAATAGGCGACTCCGGTAAGTTGACCTATCGTGTGGTATATGTGTGGTAAGTAGAATAGACCACCTCTTTCTTACCGAGGTGTCGTAAAATACGACTAAGGTAAGTTGACGTCAGGCAGGCGGCCAGTCGTATAGTACGTAGCCAAATCATGTGACGACATATTTATAACATGTTGTGCCGATCCCACTTAGAGTGGGATAAATGCAGGAGGATCATCAAAACTGATCCAGCGGATTAACCGTGACAACGTTCCAGACAGATAGACTTTCGCATTTATAATATAAACATAGATGTACCTACACGTAATTTCGTACATTTAAAATATATATATATATATAAATTTAAGCCGGTACATATATTTAGGTTGAATTGTACTAATTTTTACAAATAACGTAAAAAATCTAAAGAAGAAACTACATTTATTTTATTTTCAAATAAGCTTATCGATTCCAATATTGTTATCTGTATGTGTCAGATAATAAATACTCACAAATTTATCTACACATCTAAAAAAAATGTATTTTTTGACGATTAGAGGTTAATTTATTCATTTTGTTTATTTGTTTGCTAGCTTTGTCAATTCCTCGATCATCACAATCAGTGTGGCCATCACAAAAAATCTTTTCCCAAACAAACGTGTCATTCAACTTTGATATTTTTCGATACGATATTACCTTGTTTCAATCATCACACTCGTTTGTGACCCAATATATGTTTTATGTCCGTTTGCTTTTATTAGTCATGAATAATTGTATATCGAACTGAATATTTTATTTCAAGGTCGGAAAGTCCATTTTCGTGCAACTGATTTATTCATATTTTTGTTAATTGGTCTTATTAGGAAGATGGTGTTGTGACAACTCGAAAGTGCTATCGTGCGCATCGACAATGACGAAACGATGTTGTCTTCATTATATGATGAGCGTTCACTATCTTGTCAGTTAAATTAAATGTATCGATAGATTACTTTGGGCCGTGAGAGACGCCAATCGGAACACTTTCTTTTTTTTCTCATGTTACGTCTGTAACTCATTTGAGTCAGCCCAATTCAATTAAGTTAAGTATATCTCAAATTCGAATAAGTTAATTATATTTGTGTTAATAAAAAACAAAGCAACGGTCTTCTACGATATCACTGTTGAACAATGGCCTCGTCTCTGCTTGGAGAAAAGGACAGGAGCTTAGACATACTACACACTCTAATGTGGAAAGTAAACATGCCTCAAATTTGTAATTTTCTAAGAATACTCTAGTAAAATCAAACTAAAAATATCCTTTATCCAAGTAAACGTGTAAACACGCGCTTTTGAATCGTCAACTCTAATGCTGGTTTGGAAAGCTGTACCGAGAAGAGCAAGCAAGAGACTGTGCGGTTGCTCTTTTCAAAATATAATTCTATTATTAGTTACATTTCGTCATTTCTGTGTTGGACAGAGACCTATATGTTCTCTTCGACCACACATTCTTATAATCTCAACAATATAGCAGGCTTTATGTATTACTAGTAGCCAATTTTTAACAATGTTTCCAACTGCTGTAATGACAAAGCTAAAATTGATTATAGAATTTTATTATAGAATCCTAATACTTAAACTCAGAAATGACTTACGGATTTTTGCAAGGTGCAAAGCTGCAAATCAAAATTATTACACCCAGTTACAGGCAATTTACTACCGTATTCTGCCGTAAATTACATGATAAATTGTAAATTATCAATTAAGCACGTAAATTTTTATAGAAAATTCGCTTGAACTTGTGAACCCTTGTTAAGAGTTCCACTCACACCATATGGCCACCCACGGTTCAGTCAATCGTAAACTTCGTTAGTGTAAATAGCAAAGAGCCATAATAATAAGTAGTATTCGAGTTAAATCTTGAATCGCAAAAGGCACGACTAGCGGTACAGTACATCGAAGAATATATAAATCGGCTTAGAGACAGCCCATTCGGTGTCGAATGGCTTAACGTGTCCTTATTCTGACTTGTATAGGCAAAACGACTTGTAAATTAAGGTACGTTTAACTTGCTTACAATAAATATCTACCACCTTAAGTTGGTCTTAGAACGAGAATAGAAATCTATAACTATTAAAAGGGTACATAATGTGCATATTTTTTTAACTTACCCATATTCCTGCTTACTCATGTAAATATAAATAGTCACTAAACGAAGTTAAATTATTTTATTTTATGCTAAGCTATTAAAAAAAGCAAAAACACACGTTTGTAGTCCTTAAATCCTAAGTACAACAAAACATTAATCCTATCCTATTAATATTATAAATACGAAAACTTGTGAGTATGGATGTATGTTTGTTACTCTTTCACGGCGAATCCGCTAAACCAATATCGATGAAATTTGACACATTTATTCCTTATATACCGGAATAACATATAGGCTAAATCTTATTAATTGTACAGGAATAGGACAACATTGAAAAGCGCCATCTATTATCAACCTACCACGCGACAACAGTCCTACCAGTCAACAAAACGAAGTTGCGGGTAAAAGCTAGTGTACCATAAAAACTATACATTTAGAAAATTATTAAAATGTCCCTGACAATTAATTTTGCTCGCATCGTTTGCTTAAATCATTACGTGAACTAACAAAAGCAATAAATACAAAATATTGATAGTTCGCATTCCAATGGAATAGGCTTGCCCTTGCAGCTTTACAAAGCTCCGTACGGATTACCACGCAATTTCCATGTACCTCGCAATAATAATTGTTATGCGAATGATACACGCACGCGAAGCACTGTCTTGTATTATTGATTGTTTTATGTTGTATCGCCTCGTGGCTCCTTACAAAGCGATTGATATATTAATTGCAGTCAGTATTGGTATGTAAATTTTCATTCTTTTGTTTTATACGCACTTAAATAACAAGGAGTTTTATTACTCTATCTGTTTTATAGTCTATATTTATCAAAAGTATTTAAATCTATTTTACTAAATTTTATTTTAGTAAATAAAATTAAGTTTAAAATCTGGTAAAATAATATTTTAGTTAGCTTAGTTTTGTTCTTAACGAGCTGCACCAAACATAATTTGCTCAGGTTCAGTCTGTTTCCGCTTTCTTTACGATACCCAAATATTTTGGCGCATTTTACTTTTTGTGTCCCAAAAATTAACACGAAAACTTATGAAATAATACACGTCTTCGTCGTCAATCTCTGTCTAATAGTGAAAACGACTTCAAAATGAGTTTTCTAGTTTTTAATCTCTTGTTTTTGTTTATCGCGAATGTTATGTTAATTTTGTTTGGAAGTTACAATAAAATTTCTTTGCTGTAATCCGCGTTTGTAAAGAGAATACATGCAATGCTATATGTGTATGAAGCAGGCAACAATCACGTACACACATACTCCACACAGAAAACTACATACGCTCACTACCACAACCTCTACGATTGTTTCGCCCCGTAACCGAAGCATCATCAGGAGGATTGGCTCGACGAACAAAATCGAAAATTTTAATTTAATCATTATATGTTAATTAAGTTGTCCTGTTTAGTAAAACGACTATTTTGTTTGTAAAAGGAGCAGATCTCAGCGATGGCGAACGAGACCTCCCTACGAATACGTCACCAGCGCCCGTCAGCTACCCCCCACAAGGCTCGCCATCGAACGTACCCGTGGATCCCACCGCCGACACCCTGGTTTCCTCGACGGAGACCCTCCTAAGAAACATCCAGGGTCTCCTTAAGGTAGCAGCAGACAACGCCCGCCAACAAGAACGGCAAATCAGTTACGAAAAAGGTACTTATAAACTATTTATATTTTATATTAAGCTTTAAAACAATGGGAAGAGTTAAACCACAATAGCATAGTCGATGTTAATTTGTTTAAGTATAATAATAATAAATAAATATTTGGGACACTTACACACTCGGTCGTCCGTCTCCAAAGTAACTTAATACTTGTGTTATGGTAGACATACAACTGGTGAATATATACTTATATAATTTTTAATTACATACTTAATACAAATATACACCCAGACGCGAAGACCAACAAATTACTTTATTGAAAATGTTGGCTATCGGCGGGATCGAACGCATTACCCGCGGAGCTGAAGGCAAGGTTACTACCCACTGCGCCAACGGGCCAGTCAAAACCACTATCTATTACACATTTACCATCTAAAAAAAATTACGGCATATTACTAATCCACTATATAGATATAGGCCTTATCTCTTTTTTTCCTAAAGACATAAGTTTTAACAGAATGACTCGTCGGGTTTAAACCCGTGACTCCCTGGAAAAAGTCACACACCGTTCGGCTATCACAGTTTAAAAGCATCAAATATAGAAGAATATTATATAATCTAAAAACACCCGCCGTATGGTATTCGGCCTAGTAGAGTAGACCACCCTTATTTCTTACCAAGGTATCGTAAAATATAACTAAAGTAAGTGGACGTCAGGCAGGCGGCCGGACGTAAAAAAACAAAGCAAAATCATGCGACAACATGTTTATAACAATTTGTGCCGACCCTACTTAGAGTGGGATAAGGGAAGAAGGAGGACGAGGAAAGGAATAAAAAAGGATGATTATATCATCTGAAATATCTTAGTGATCTTGCTGGATATTGGCAAGTATGTAATAGTTCTAAAGTGAAGAAATTGTAGCCTGTCAATTAACGATCTATGAAGCATAAGCATTTAGTAATCTACATATGAAATTAAGGCTTATTATACTATGAAGACTCAAAGAGCTTATCAAGCAGGAAAGTCTAGTGATGTAAATGCCATAATCGATATTAGTCGACATACCGCGTGAATCGATTTATCGTAATCGTACCTATAGCCTAGTACTTTTAACCAACACGTTCTACTTGCAACAAATTACTGCTTTATAAGTAATGTTTATTTATATCACATTTATGTTCATGTTCATTGCAGTATCAACTCGGGCAATAAAATTGTAAAGTGCTACGTAAATTGTGAATTTTAAATTATATTTGTAATTATTCTTAAGCTCCTGCAACTTTGTTATGCCAGGTGGCTTCGGCTACTGAGAAAGTAAGTTTCCGCGAAATCCGTAGTAGTAGCGGCCTGTTGCTATCCCACTGCTAGACAAAGACCGCCCCTCTTTTTGGAGAGAAGAGTTGGAGCTTAAGACCTGCAAAACTTCTCCAATGCGGCTTGTTAGGCTACACGTATCCCAGGATTTCTCCTGAGATATGCAGATTTCCTCACGATGTTCTCGTAAATAGAGTACTAAATTGTAACTACAATTATAGATAAATTCATTGGTTCCTGCCCGGGATTTGAACCTGCGACACCCTGTTGAGATTCACACGGTTTTACTGGTCGGCTATCACAACTTATTCGTATCACAACTGCCGTCTATAAAAACACGTACTACTGATATGTTTTGCCTTGTAAGATTCTATTTTGCTGAGCATCAGCTGTATTAGATTATGCAGAGTAATTAGTCTCCAGTAGTTATTAAAACGAATAGATAATATATATATTAAAATCAAAAATAATTGAAGCTAAGAAAGGACAAGTTTTCGCTGAGAATACAAAGATCCAAGCAGGCGCATGTCGTGCCTTAACAAATAGCCGTAGAACAGATGCGTTTGAGTTATAGCTCAGGCCTCTATTATTACCCGCGATTCCATTCGGACAGCATAATTGTTTAATTGATATTTCTGCAAGTTATTCACGTCATTCTGTTTTCACCATGAGAAACATCTTCGTGCGCTATGGATTCCACTGGGAATGTACTTAGCTGGTAAAATATTAACGTTCTAGTTTTGATTTAAAACTTGCAGATGGTTTAGCAAAATATAATATATGCCGTATTAAAACTAAAAAAATATATTATTTATTATCAAAAACCCTAACAAGAATCTAAAGTTGTTAAAATTATTGTAATATATTCAATATCAACATCTTTGCTGATAAACAAAAAGGAAAACAATTGCTATAAGAGCCATAAAAATACAAAGGTTGAGAAAACTCGCGGCGCGAGTCATCATCAAACTTGAATATCAATATTGCGCCTCGAGCCAATTGTATTAATAAACAAAACAAAATGAGAAATAATAATGCTATAGGCTAACAAAAGGTTCCATTTCTCCCCCTGACATGTAAGCAAAATGCAAAAGGAATATCTCCCTAAGCCGTTCGCATTAAGATACTAAATTGTATCTATTTACTAAACCAGTAATTTTGTTATTACGATAATAAAATTATTGTTGATGAAACATTTTTTCGAATCGATGTGTCTGGCGAACCTTACCGTTGATTTTTTTATAGAAATTACAGCAATCACCCGCTTGGTCCGCATCGAAATGATAGGTCCATATTGGTTGAAAGCTTTGAATTTTCTTACTTACATATACGCATCGTACGGTTTTATATACTTTTGGCCACACCTCATAAGAAATCATCCTTTTGTCCCTATCCCACAACATGTTATGAACATGTTATCATATCATTTAGCTTTGTATTTTACGACCGACCGCCTGCCTATCGTAATCTTGCTTTAATCGTAATTTACAACATCTCGGTAAGAAATGTAGGTTTTTTTTACGCGCGTGTTTTATTAACGTACTCGATTGCGTTAGCGTAACACCAATTTGTATGACGCTGCAACAGCAACATCTAGTGACTGCTGATCCTGAGCTAAGCACTAAGAATACTGATTGAAAATTCGCAAGACGGAGAGCAAACCGCCAGCCTCTCCTATGCCAGCCGGCGTAGGAGAGGAAGTATCCCCTCTCCTTCTCATCTTTTTAGCCTTCTGCTAATCGTGAACTCTTCGTCTTTTTAGTTTTTTTTATTTTACTTCCTTTTAAATCCGACATCTTGACTAAGGCACTGAGCGTCTGAAAGTCTCTACAACGTCGAAGCAAATATCATAGCCAAACATCTGTCTGTTACCCCTCTATAGTACCGGAATAGCAGATCTCTATCATATGTATCCGTCGACAATTTTTACACTAGACGTGTCGAGTGGGTGTCGCTCGGACAAATGTACTGCATTCACGGTGTTATCTGATAACAACGGAGGGTTCCATGAAAGGACTTCGCTGCGATAAAACTCTTTCGATTCGTTTCTGTAAATATACAGACCATGAATGGGAAATAGGTGTTGTTTGTACGTCATTCAGGTGCTTGTATTGTATAAGCGACGTGTTTAATAGATGTTTTTATGCGAAATAGAATTCTGGTTTACACGACTTATATATAGTTATAAAATAGTAGTTTTTAATCGATACGCACTTAACGCTTAGGATTACTATGTCAATTGCTTAATTAATAATTGTACGTTGTTAAATCTTCATGATGGACCAATAGATAGAGTGATACTGATTAATAGAATTACTTTGGCGTTACTTTGGAGATCCATAATACAAAATAGTTAAGTCATTTGGCGATAAATAAAAAAAAATGCTTAATGTAGAGTGTACTAGCCTTTTTCATATGTAGTTTTAGTATTACTCTAGATAGTGTTGCGTAAATTTGCAGAATTATTTCTTTTGGTTGACAATTTTTAGTTGATTAAAGTTACTTTTGTTGTTATTATTGATATTTTAATCGATGAATTTACTCAGTTAATCAACATTGTTTTTAATTAATTCATTATTTATCTACATAAATTAAAGGTAATGGTGTTTGATCAGCGAATCGTTTATAAACGATAGAAGGATTTACCTATATTAATTGAAAATAATGTGATTATAAAACTTCTACGTTATACATTCCACATTATGCACTCATTGGATGCTTTTTACTCGCCTGTTGCACCCAATAACGCTTGAAGAACCGTTAGGCTTAACAGTATATTGAAGATCCAAAAAAGTCACTTTCTTCGACTACATGCCGTATTTAATTGTCCAATCCTTTGTTTATAAAACATTCGTAACACGCTGAATCGTTCCGATCGCAATCGCCACGACATAAATCCTCTTCGGCTACTCTTTAATCCTTTATCCTGTTAATTCTTACCGCTTAGTTTATTTCTGAACCAAATGGCCCGATCTTGCTCGTGGTTTTGTTCACCTCTTTTGTTTTACAACTATCAGTTTTTGTTAAGCTAAGTGCTGTTTAACAGACAAATGGCACATGCGCAAGTAGATAGGACGTGTTTTATGGGGTTTTGCTAGAAAGGGAATTCCACTTCCATATCGGAAGATAACTAGAGTCGGTGTCCATAGTAGTCATGGTGCTGATATTGACTATTCCCTTGTCTTAAATGAGTGTTATTTCTTTGCAGAGTTATTCAGTAGTGATTTGTATTATTCCTATAACCTTCGACATAAAATGAAACAAATATTTTCTGTAATTTTTCAGTTTTATAAATGTGTAATTCGTCCATTTTATAAATATTGTCAAATTGCAGTTAACTAAACAAAAAATTAATTTTTTATACTCCGAACATTTGAATTCTGTTACAAGACTTAAAGAGTTCTTTAAAATGTTATCATCATATACGAGTAATATAATACTTCACGCATTTCACTACGCGTGTAGTATAGAAACGAGTTAGTATGCAATTCTGAATACATTATAACAACGATATTTTTTTTTTTTATACTTATTCAATAAATAAGAAGCAATTCTTCATAAGTCAACCCATTTATTATTTATCAACAACTTGTTATATATTGACGGCATCAATGTTTTTTTTATATAATTAACCTATTTGAAGGAAGTTGTATTTGAAACATATTGTAACAATACATATTGTACGTACTATACAAATATGAAATGCGAAATCATGTACTGATATTTTTCATTTAAATTCGTATTTTTCGTATTACGTTTCCGTATCAACAAATCATTTAGATGGTTCACCTTTCCATGGGTCATGAAAATAATAGACAGGCTCACCGTCCAGCAATCCCGCCATTATATTGTTAATAACACGTTTATCAGTATCTGTTTAACTTTGTGTTATGACCACTTCGGCTTCTATGCGATATCGTCTGGTTATCTTAAAAACACATGTTTGAAAAATTACTGCGAAAATCTACTGGTCACATTAACAAAATTATACAAACAGTATTTAAAGCTTAAACGTCCAACAAAGTGAGCAGGCTAACAAATAAAATTAAAATAAAAACCTTTCTTATTTCGATGTGTTTATGATGTAATTTGCGATGATATCAAATCGCGTTGGAGGGAAAAAGGCCATCAATAATGTGGAAGTGACCGATGGAACAAACAAGAACTGGCCAATGATAAAAACTGATGAGCAAATAGACAGACATGACTTGTGTACTCAGCTAATGGATTCAATTGATATGAAAGCTTTTATAATACTGTCAGGGGCATTGCTATTATGTTGCGATGTAACCAAATTAGCGGAATTGCGTTGTTCATATTAACTGAAAAATGTGCATCACTATAACTGCTATTTATAATAACACTATTATTGATTTTTATAGTTCCTGTAGGCTTTCCATATCTTTAAGTACCATTATTAATATACTCATATATATAAAGTTTCTTTGTAAAATTAAAAGTAATTCTACGTTACTTTTTAGCCCTTTGTCTTTGTCTAAATGTCTTTTCTTTCCGTCTTCTAATGCAGATTTGCTATCTCAAGATCAGCCCCGCCAACTCTTGGAGCCTTTATCTTCTATACTTATAATAAATCTGTAGAGAGGTCAATTCTGTAACTGGAATATATTTCCAAAATAACTATCAGGGGGTGATTAGGGATCGATACTGATGCCAAAAATGCAATCAGTAAATTTTTTGTCTGTCTGTCTGTCTGTCTGTCTGTCTGTCTGTCTGTCTGTCTGTCTGTATAACCGTTATAGAAACAAAAACTACTCGACGGATTTTAACAAAACTCGGTACAATTTTTTTTCATACTCCTGAGCTGGTTATAGTATACTTTTCATCACGCTACAATCAATAGGAGCAGAGCAGTGAACGGAAATGTCGGGAAAACGGGAGAAGTTACTCCATTTTTTAAGCTTCCGTCGCGTGTGCAACCTTGATGGTTAAAGCTACACAGGAATCATGTATGACGGAAATGTTCTCCTTAAAATTATATAAAAAATATCCCACAACAGCATACATCTATCTTTTATGGTTGACTCACAATAACACGTGTAACTCCCCATAGCTTAGCAGTTCGAAGCTTTCTGGTTATATTTGTCTACTCCTACGTTTATATCACTCTCAACCATCCCTAAATAAAAATGTGAATAGTATTAACCATTGTATAAAAAAAGAATCATTGAAATCGGTACAGAAATACCAAAGTTATACATGAAATACGCTAATAATAAGCCATCGCGCGTGAATACTGAATCATGCTATAAGGATTATCACTACATAGTATAAAACAAAGTCACATTCTTTGTTTGTCCCTATATCCCTATATATGCTTAAATCTTTAAAACTACGAAACAGATTTTGATGCGGTTTTTTTAATAGATAGAGTGATTCAAGAGGAAGGTTTATATGTATAATACGAGTAACATTCAATATGGAGTAGAGAAATACTGTAATTTTTGAAGTTTCTAATGTGATGTCGTAAATAATTACTTTTTCTCCGCTTACATTGCAAACGCAGGCTAAACCCTACGAGATTTATCAAAATTATGTACTAAGTATTTGTACACATTGAAAAGGTCTACAGAAAAGTCTGCGATGGTATATGTCTATCTCTTATGGATAACCCACAAGCACTTTTTGTCATTTACTTTTTACGAAAAATAATGCCTCATTTTCGAAGCAATTTTTATACAATATGGCATTAATCCTTATCGAATTAAGTACCTTAAATACATTGTTGATTTAATATAGATCAATATGGCCGTTTACAGCATGTAATTTAAATGAACATTTTCGAAGATATCACAGATTTAAAATCCCGCGAGGAGACCGGGCTTCGCCCTATAGCATTTCGAATTTAGCAGCGATCGGACGCGCAACTAAATGTCGCGCTTTTAAGAGTAACCTCGAAAGTAAACACGTTTGTATTGTCTAATGATAACAAAGCTATGAATGTTGTATATAAAGACATTCTGTAATTAATTTTAAACATAAAATATATAGAGAAAAATGTAAATATGTGGTATATGAATTTAGATATTAGATACAGCAGGAAATCTTCTTGGTATAGGGAGAGGGGAATTGTTTTTCTTCAAATTTAACGCGTGCGGGCCACAGGCAGTAATGAATACCTAAATTAAAACTACTGGATCGATTTTAATCATTTTTTCACTGAGTGACATAGGCTATATATTTTATACCCGTGCGAAGCAGGGTAGGCCGCTAGTTCTAAATAAATCATGTATTTTTTAAAATAGATAAATAATTGTCTTTGACTTTCTCATGGCATCTAAGAGTGCACTTACAGTGCCACAAACAAATTTGGCGTAAACTCAAATATTTTGAAATCGGTTGCATACGTAAATAATTAGTTTTATTTTTGCTTTATTTCATTGCTGGGCATAGGTCTTCTATCTCCTTGGGTATAAATATAATCTAACTTAAACCCACCACGCATATTTCAGTTTATCACGTCTTTTTCTCTTCATCTTTATATGTAAACACAAAAAAATATATACAAATAAACAAATATAGATAGTTTCATCATCAACTTCATCCTCCTGTCCTTATCCCACTCTAGGTGGGGTCATGATTTGGCCTGCCTGACGTCAACTTACCTTAATCGTATTTTACGACACCTCGATAAGAAAGTATGTATGGGGTTTTGGGGGAGAAAAATCGATCTAGATAAGTATTATTTTAAAATAATGTCGTTTTTCTCTGTTTTTGGACTCTAAAATTTCTTCTCAAAAGTTCTATAGAGGTGAAAATATCTAGGATCGAGCCCCCCCACCTGCCCTATTCTTTTTTATATTTTTCTTTTCAGTTTTTTTACATCATTTTTTAAAATTACCGAGCCAGGCTTGGTCACCCAGATACTGAACACTTAAACGTGGACATACAGTGAATTCTTCACCGAAACACCAAATAGATGAAAAATTAACAGTAATCTTAAGGAAAGCAAGGATTAAATATTCCGTATTCATAAGGTTGTCGATCAGCTATAATTCGCTAGCTCAAACAACCGCCCCCAGGTAACGAGCCACCGCAGATCCGCGAGATACACCAACGAGGTATTGTTGTGCAGCGCGCCAGCTTTCGCACCATTGTGCAACCGAACATCTCCCGGCCCAATCTTTGTTTGTTTACTTCAGCGCGCTGACTTGAGTTATGGAGTTATTTAAAATTCATTATTTCAAGCTTGCGCAATTAAAAGTTTTGCTACATTCACCCAGTCATAATTTAAATGTTGTTCTAGAGTTCTCTTACTCTTTGCCAATTTATTCCCACTAATATATTTGAAGGTAGGAAGTCTTGAGATTTAAATAGAATCCGCATTCTCTATTATTAGTTTGAAGAAAAGTTTTTGTATTTTATTTGTAGACTATAATTTACTTATGTTCATCATCTTCCTGCACTTATCCCACTCTAAGTGGGTTCGGCACAACATGTTATAAACATGTTGTAACATGACTTGGCTGCGTTTTTATGACCGGCCGCCTGCCTGACATCAACTTGCCTTAGTCGTATTTTACGATACCTCGGTAAGAAGGAGGGTGGTCTATTCTACTAAACCGGATACCACACGGTTGGTCGACTTACCTTAGTCGCCTTTTACGACACCTCGGTAAGAAATGAGGGTGGTCAATTCTACTTAGGCGGATACCACACAGTGGGTCGACTTACCTAAGTCGCCTTTTACGACACCTCGGTAAGAAATGTGGGTGGTACTATTCTACTTAGCCGCCACTACTTAATCTGTATTAATAAAAATTGGTTCAACTAAAGCTTAATTACCTGGCTAATATACAGGAAAAAAATCTAGATTTTCCTTCGAAAAATGGGAATAAACAATATAATCCATAACTGAGGGCATGTGATGACTGAATCCGACGCGATTGTAGCCGCGTGTATCCCTAGCATGCTGTAATTTCTTGAAGCTTGAATTATGAAATAGAATATGAACCTATTTGCACAAGGTGTAATAGTCGTTGATACGCGGTTTCCATACCACTTGGCCGTGGAATAGACAATAAGTGACATTAACGGGGGTATTAAAATGGCATTCCTGCAATGTACCGATATGTGACATCGGGCGGCCATATTGGATTACTTACGCGTGTCGCTCCGGTTTCGTTGCGCACGCGACTCGACCACACGCGCGACATCTTCCACTTAATATATGAACATATAGTATCGATTGAGTATTGTAAATTTTACGAAATATCTATCTTTGGAAACTATTAATAATAATAGTTAATTTTATGGGTAATAATAATTTTAGGGGTACTTGTAGTATCCGCAACATTGTCCGCACAAAGTGCAAAATGTGTTTAATCCTTGTTTCCAAAAGAAAAACGTGTATTATTATCCTATATGTAGTTTTGATTGTCCCAAATTTTATCAATATTGGCCCAACACATTAGCCGTGAATACGTATTAGAAAGACACAAATAATTTCACATTTATAATTCTAGTATAGTATGGATGGTACTTTGACTTATTAAAGTGCAAATTTACTGATAATTTAGATATATTAATATTAATAGCTGGGTGACTGAGTAATTTTTTACAAAAAAAAAATAATTAAAAAATAAAGAAAAAACAATTATTTAGTTGGAGATCGATACTTGGCATTCACATTTCTCGAGGCTGCCTGTTACCCGAATAAGCTACGCCGACTTGACCGAATGTCAGTGTTTTTTAATGCCCAAGAACAGGGATAAAATTTTTTTTTTAAAACAACTTTTTTTAAACAATTTTTTTTTCATAAAACGTAGCTAGGTCAATTTTTCTCCCCCAAAACCTCCTATGTGCTGAATTTCAGGAAAATCATTGAAGCCGTTTCCGAGATTCGAAAAAAAAAAAAAATAAAATATATATATATATATATATATATATATATATATATATATATATATATATATATATATATATATATACAAGATTAACTCATTAAAATATTAAAGATTTTAGAGTTAATTGCAATGGCATGACGTTAATCTTCTTTCTGCTCTCACAAATAGATCTATAAAGAAAAGCTGAGTGTGACCTCTAGCACCTAAATAGATCATCAATAACACGTCATCTGAGAAAATCGAAGGAAAACGAAATGAAAAATTTCATTTTAATAATTTTTGTGTAATAGAATATTTCCTTAACTTACTACTACTAAATACGATAAATAATTGAATTTCCGTTTAAAAGTTTATTATCGTAATATCTATAAATTGTCAGACAGCATTTCAGATATGAATCCTGTACCGCAACAAGCTAAGATACTCCCTGAGGATCTTAGGATGTTCTCGTAAAATTGAAATGTTGCAAAAGCTAAAATTTGCATATGAATATAGATCTTGTGTAGAAGTAACTGAAACCGAAACTCCTTTGTGATTCATCATCTTGTTGTATTATTTCGTATCCCCGCGTAATATAAAGGGGTAAAGTGAGACAATCGTAAAGTTTAATAATAATTACATTCTCAACTCTCCTCCCGGCTTGTACGCAATAATTAACCGCCCGGAATTACTTAGCCGAAATAATTTAATGTGACGTACGCCCAATTATTCGTGATGTGAGAAATGTCTTTATTGAAAAGGAACAGGCATTGTTGCATTATTGCAATGTTCTATTCTCCTTGATGAATGTCTTGCTTGTTTTAATTAAATATTGTTTATTTTGTATTTTTATCGATCTTTTGATAAAGAACGTCCCGAAATGCCCCTTTCGGTTTAATTTAGAGAATTATAATGCCTTGAGCATGCTGTCATATATCTAACAAACGTAAAACTTAATAATCTTTCTACATCACTTAATGACTGATTAAAATTATTTATATTACGCGCTTTTTGGACAAAATATACCTTTAGATGGTAGATAGTGGAGAATTTAATATAAATTAATTACTATAAATTTAATAAGTTGTTTTCGCTAATCCGGATTTGGAGTCTTGAAATGATTTGACCATAAAATTTCGAAGTTCTACAACCTTACCAAAACTTCTTATAATTACGATTTTTGAACTCTTATTTCAAAGAAAATCATCATCCTCCTTCCCTTATCGCACTCAAAGTGGGGTCGGAACAAAATGCTATCACATGATTCGGCTACGTTTTTACGACCAGCCGCGTGCCTGACGTCAACTTACCTTAGTCGTATTTTAAGAAACCTCGGTAAGAAAGAGGATGGTCTTTTTTGCTAAACCGGATACTTCAAAACAAAAATAAGATACCTATTTAAAACCTTACATGCTTATAATATTATTACAATTAGGCTAAAAGATATAGAATATTTACAGTTAAATAACCATAGAATTAAACAAAGATGTTAGAAAATTATGTAATATTTGTTGTATACGAGTAAAAATATCCAAGCATCATACAATTAAAATAAAAGAAACAAATAAACATAAACAATAAACACATATTTAGTGTTCAAAACGCTAACAAGAAGGTTTTTATACAATGCAATAAAGAAACACTACTTGTATTTTGTAAAGGAATATGGCGATGGCCATTGAAACGCAGTAACTTCATTAATTTTAATTTGTTTTTGTATTGTAATTCTTGTTTCCAATATCTATTATTGTTTATTTATTTCATATGTATGGCGCAAATTGTATTAAAAAAAAAAAAAAAAAAAAGTAAGTAACGGCCTGTTACTATCCCACTGCTGAGAATAGGCCTCTGCTCTCCGTTTTGGGAGAGAAGGAATGGAGCTAAGACCTACCACGCTGCTCCAATGCGGATTGGTAGGTTACACATACCTCCAGAAATCTCTAGAGATATGCAGGTTTCCTCACGATGTTTTCCTTCACCGAAAAGCGTGTGATAAATTGCAATTATCAAATTGTATTGCTATATTCAAAATGTTCCTAAACCTGATACAACATTGTTATAAACTAAACCCATTTTCCAGCATATTTAAACGTACCTGGTACGTATTTCGCTTGAAATATCTTTCGTCCCATAAACATATCATTATGGGTATATGTACATCTCTGTTCTTAATATTTAAAACTGACGTAAACCGAGGTTTAGGAGCAGTTATTCGGCGACAAATATAAGAGGAACGTTACGCATGTACGCGATCTTGATAATGATAGCTCACGTCACACTGGTTATGCGTTGTCTCCATAGGGTGAAAGAGAACCCTTGTTCTAGTTGTAATTTACATACGGAATTACAAGCTGGAATAACGACGTTCCATATGTTTATAATACGGAAACATGTTTATGAAGTGCGATGTTTTTGCGTGAATTATAGATTATGTACTGCTGTAATTTATAATTTAAAGTCATGCAACCGATGAATATTTTGCGGATTTCTACCGCGAATTTTAAGTCGGACAATCATTATGATTGGAAGACCGGTGGTTTATCTCAGTATTGATTATTGTTTAACAAAATCGTAATGCGCTTTTACATAATTTGCATTACGATTTTGTTCGAGGATCCTCCTGATGACCTTCGGGGTGAAACGATCGTAGGTTTAGCAGATACCGTGGTACCTGGTGTGGTAGTGGGTGTGTGTAGCGCTTGTATGGAGTGTTGGTGTTGGCGGCGTCTTGTGACACTTGTGACAATGCTTCGGTTACGGGCGAAACAATTGTTGAGATTGTGGTGGTGAATATGTGCAGTGCTTGTGTATCGTTGTGCCATCGGTGTCGGGTAGTGCATGAGTACTTACAAATTCTGCATGTATCAGGTATGATTTATAAGAAACAAAAGCTGGTCTCACATTGCATAATTTTTTCTATTATAGAATTTCATTGCAATAAGTAAAAATGATATTTTTGACCTTATAAAGCTTTTAACAGATATGAATCTTTTATGATGAAAAAACAATTCATAATTCACTAAGACGTGCCAACTATCTGTAATATTTCTAAACTAAATTGCATTAACCTAAAAAATAATGTGTTGAATAAAAGGAATATAAGTGAACTGTTTGTATAAATATGTATTTTGCAATATAAGTTTCTTCAAATATAAGTTCATTATTGAACTGCGTAAATTCAAGCACCGTAAACTCCATTACTTTTCATTAAAACATTTATCATAATTTCAATTCCCTCAATATGAACAGGAAATCGTAATAACATAAATCATAACGTGCAGCTGGAACTCCGCGGGAGTATAAATATTCTTTATATGCAGTTAAATTTTTAACATCGCGCCCATTACATCAGAAAGTTTGCAGAAAAATGAAAAATTACCGGTCAGGGAGCGACCGCAAAAACATCTCATAAGGAACAACTAATGAAAGCTTAGAGCCATTCGCATAAATCTCCCTTACATTTTTAATACCAATATATCCAGCGAGGGGAGCTTCCGCCGGGGAAAGAAAAAATGAAGCCGAAAAACAAAACATTCGCGGAGTCGCGCATTTATATCTTATTTAAATACCAGATGTTGTCCGCTTATAAATGTGGATATTTTTTAATCGGTACCTTACCGGGGACATAATGGTATCGGCCGATCTGCCGTCAGCTGGTATGTAGATGTACAGGAGTTTATCGTGTTCGGTGGCTAATTTAAAAATGGTGCAAGGGCCGCGGGGATTGTTCGCATTTCGAGCACCGGCGTCCCGCACCGCCGTGATATCTTTCTTGACCCGTGTACTTTTTATTTGCTTCGTTACCTAAGCTCTTTTCGTATCGTTTCGAATCTCGTGGAGTCGTGTAGTCTCATTAAAATAATACAGGGCTACCGGATAATCTTATCCGGTGTGTTTCGATCGCAGATTGGGTGCGCGTGCGCCGATAACACCGCGAGTTATTCTGGCGGAGCTCGCTTGAACCACCACTATTTTTAAGTCATTTTGCGAAGACATCTTCATTATTTGTACTCTTAATGTTCGATAAAACGATATACTTAGTTCTAACAATTGTATAGGTAATACTTTATTTACTATTACAAAATAATTATAAGAAAGTAAATCGTCAATCGACAAAAAACAGGCGTGATAAATAGAATAACGAAACGTAAACACGTCAAAATTATCGCCTCTATAAAAAAGGTGATTCATATCAACAAAAAAATAAAAAATATAATGGATGCAAAGATTTTACGATCGAAATTTCACACATAATAAAGAAACGCAATTCCTATGATTATTAGCGTGGAGACTGCGGGAATAATCCGCCTCAGTAACATCGCCGTGTGACATAAGCCGGAAAAATCTAATAACACTAAAATAAAATTGCCGACGGTTTGTAAATTTAAAAAGCATAGGGAAGGAAATTCGTTTTGCTTTACCGTAACAACCATTATCGTTATTCTGAATTAAGCTGCTTGAAAGAGAAGATGTATTTCGTAAAATATATTAATAGATAAGTAATTAATTATTTCCAACATCTGAATATCATATTTTTTTTTTACATTAAGGCATAAAAAACTAAAACTAAAAAAACTAAAAAAAGATAATCGGCGAATGTATATTTTGTGTATTATTTCTAAACTTGGGTTTCTCGTTTTATTGATATTTTGTTTTACTTGACGCAAAAGACAAATAAATCCGTGGTGATAAAATCGGAAATAATACGCAAATAATACTTCATCAGAAAAATTAATTGTAAAGTTTTTAATGAGTATTTATTAATAATATTGCTAACTAAATCCCTCTTTATTCGCACCTCAGAGTTTTCTTAAGCATTTGAATCAGCAATATTCCTCAGTAATATTTCCTTATGCTATTACTATTAAAATTTTACCTTCAAACCGCTGAAGACTTTCATTCAGCGCATTAAAAAGGACCAAAGACGAAGCGAAAGGGAGTGGGGAATGCGTTCTTTTGTTTCCATTTTCAAAGACCCATTTCAGTCGCATTCACCTTAGCGCCCGTTTAAATTATTTTGCCAGTTTCGAGTCGTAAATTTTGAGCGGACTTTAATTGTTATTTTAACTGCAAACGCAACTTAGTCTTGCGTTGGGGTCTGTGAAAATATGTCTTAATTCGCTTACCCTATGACTTATGTGTTACGGCTCATTGCGTTTGTATTGCTTAATTGTATTTTCGTTTTACTTCTATTCTTTGTATTTGCGTTATCATTGTTTTATATTATAGTGTCAATAGTCCAAAAATTCAACAAAGTAAAAGTAATACTGATTTTCTATTTAAACTTCATTTTATTCTATACGTAATTAAATATAATTTTCATTTCTATATTTTTTTAAATATTCAGCGCTATATAATGTTTTTTTGCAAAAATGTATATTATACTTACTTTAAAAAATATGTTTAAGGAGATTTCATTAAAAGATCGAGTAAGGTTGTCATATTTCTAATTTAAATATTTTTGTTGCTTTTGCTGAGTGCATGAAATTGAAGAGAAATAAATTTTCCCTCTACGACCCTCCGGGAAAACGACATTTCGCCAACAATCGACTAAAAAAATAAAGACGATAACTCTCAAACGACTTTTCAATTCAGGGAAACGCTTATCTTAAAAATATCCGGTTAAATATATATAGATTTATACTTTGTATGGTTCAGTATAACATTTCCAAATTTTGCTTTAGTAAATTAAATTCGCCGTGTGGTATCCGGCTGAATAGAATAGTACCAACCTCATTCCTTACCGAGGTGTCGTAAAAGGCGACTAAGGTAAGTTGACCCACCGTGTGGTATCCGGTTTAGAAGAATAGACCACCCTCTTTCTTACCGAGGTGTCGTAAAATACGACTATGGTAAGTTGACGTCAGGCAGGCGGCCGGTCGTAAAAACGCAGCCAAATCATGTGACAGCATGTTTATAACATGTTGTGCCGACCCCACTTAGTGTGGGATAAGGGCAGGAGGATGATGCTTTAGTAAATTAAATAAAATGTATTGCAACAAATATACGTATCTATCCATAACTCTTAAATCATCGTTATTGTGAAATGGTTTTTCATTTCATAAACTTTAAATCCACTCAAAATCATTGCCTCACAAGTTTTTATATGCTTTTACATACTTTTTTTTAAAGAGTTTTTATATACTTTTACCTTTCATAAAAAACCTTAGTTAATATTTTCTTGGTGTCTTAACGTATTTATGCGCCATATTTACCATTAACTTACCATGACTTATGTTTGACTTAAGAAATCGAAAATATAACAAATATTTTCGATGCGGGACCTTAAAAATCGATCCTTCAATAATCGATTACAATATCAGTTAATTACTTCAGGCCATTATTAAATTGCATAACCGGAATTGATCCTTTTGTTTATGGGTTTCGATCCTTTCAATCATCTATCAGCCATTGAGCTTCGGTATAATAATAATTGTCCATAATTATATATTCCCTTGAACGGAGCATCATTTTTATTGTTATTTTATTTATAAAGTTTTTTACTCCGGCTCCACTCTATCATGTTTTTAAATTTGATTGATTCGATATAAAGTTCGATTTACTTATAATCGAGTCTTCCGCTGCGATGCTTCGTCGATGCCAATGTTTTGTTATGCGAACAAATATTTTGTATAAATATGTTAATAATGTTTTTAAATTTATGTGTCTAATTGATAATTGCAATTTATCACACGCTTTTCGGTGTAGGAAAACATCGTGTGGAAACCTGCATATCTCTAGAGAATTCTGGAGACATGTGTACTAATCCGCACTGGAGCAGCGTGGTAGGTCTTAGCTCCAAACCTATCGACTGGCCCGTTGGCTCAGTGAGCAGTGACTCTGCCTTCAGCTTCATGGGTCGCTTCGATTCCCGCCGAGGCCCAACATCTTCTATAAAAAAAATTGTTGGTCGTCGAGCCTGGGTGTATATATTATGTATTTAAGTATGTATTTAAAACTATATATGTATATAATTCCCAGTTGTCAGTCATCCAAAACACAAGTACTAAGTTACTTACTTTGGGGACGGAGGACCGTATGTGTAAGTATCCCATATATTTATTTTTATTTATTCTTAACAATGGGATAGTAACAGGCCGCTACTTACTTTTACTTTTATTGTATTAATAATGAAATAATTATTTAACGAGATTGAGTGTATCATATTGGCTGTAGTCCTGTCTTTGTGATTATGGTTGCTCTCATCACTCGTATCTATAACACGAACATAAACAATACAAAGATAGATCGCAATGGACTCTGAGACCACCAGGAGCATCTTTTGTTAAGACGCCTAAGCTCACAAATCGCTAGATGCTAAGATACGGCGCATACCGACGCGGGTCTTAATGGCCGCCTTGCCAAAGGTAATTTACGTCTCATGTGCGAAACCACTTTTAACTAAAAGCCCTCTAAATTACACCATCTGGATTGATTTGAAATTAATCACGAAAACGGTCCCTGGAAATTTGAGATAAACACATAGTTTCACGGTTAATATTTATAAAATTTTCCAATTCTTAACATTATTATAGCTATTCGTTAAATTGAATTTTACTATTTTAAATAACAATAGGTATATTATAAGTATCAGAAGCATCTTTGACCTAACATAAGTATTTCTATGGGGTAGTGCTGTCTTTGCTGGCTTCATAAGGCAGTGATTAAGCAATCTAGGTATTGAATCGAGTAAAGCTTACTGTAGTCTTATTTTTAAAATATTTATCTAGGTCTAGTTCTGGTTATTCTGATTCTGTTAAAAGTAAGTTCCCCACGGCTAAGGAATTTAGCTTTTATATTTTTAAAATCCACAAAATTAATGCAGAGTTAGCCGCGTGCTATCCGCCTGAGTTGAATATACCACACTAATTTCTTTCCGGGGTGTCTTAAAAAGCGACTAAGGTAAGTAAACCCACCGTGCGGTATCAGTCTGAATAGAAAGACAGTCCTCATTTCTTACCGAGGTGTCGTAAAAGGCGAGTAAGGTAAGTTGACGTCATGCAAGCGGCCGAATCATTTAACAACATGTCTATAACATGTTGTGCCGACCCCACTTAGAGTGGGATAAGGGCAGGAGAATGATGACATCATAAGTATCGCCCAGCGATTCCCTTTAAGGCCGAAAACATGATCGTAGACGATTATAGACGATGATCGGCGAGTACGGCCGCGTGTTGTGCTCCCGCTTAATCTTTGTAATCACCGATTATGAAAAGGAGCCATATTATAAAAGACAACCGCCCATTATATATAAATGAACAGGTATGAGTATTGTATCAGAAAAATCACTTTTCGATATGGATCCGTACATTACACCGAGATATTTTGCAACCAGTACCGGGCAGTTTCATATCGACAAACAATAATCTCGGAGATAACACAAAGACAAGTTAACTTGCTCGTATGCTGGTAATAAGGACCAAGAATAAAGCCCTGGTACTCGTATTATCTTGAACGTCGATCTTGTAAAGTGAAACGTTGTCTCGTTCATTGTTTGTTAAATTTTCTGTGACTATTTGTGTTTTAAGCGCCATATCGTATTATTTTGAATACATATTATTTATGAGAAAGTGCAAATAAGCAGATATAGATCGATATTTTTTTTCTTTCAAATCAGACGTTCTTTTTCTGCTTGTGGACATTTAAAAATTAACGATAATTTATGAAAATTAAAAATATGCAGCTATGTGACTTTTCATGTCAAAACAAATATACGGTACTAGTTTGTTAAGTAAACGCTGAGGTAGTTGGTGATTGAACATTGATTTGACGTCATTGGATAAGTTAACCGACTTACTACTAAGTTACTAACTTACAGCAATATTTATATTAAGAGTATTTTTAACAGGTGACCAATTTGTCTAGCCAGCATCTTTCATGATAGTTTGTGCTTATGCTATCTAAACTGTAATAGAGATATCGTTCTGCATTAATCTTGATTCCTCCTGCCTTTATCCCACTCTAAGTGGAGTCAGCACAACATATTATAAACATGTTGTCACATGATTTTACTATGGTATGGGTGGTATTCTACTAAGCCGGATACTACACAGCGGACTTATGATCGTATGATAATATAGATGATCGTGAGGACACTTACACGATGATTGTGCCGATTATAGACGATCACACGATAAACGGTCATCGGCGAAAGTGAAGTGCAGGTTTACGCTTGGCTACTAGCATTAGGATTTTTTTTTTCTTTTAGTTACTATAATATGATCTAGTATTGCTACAACTTAAACTTGATTCCCTTTTTAAAGATATATTTATTCGTTTTTAAACAATATGATTATTTTACGATTTATAATATTTAATGTTCTAATTGATCCTGATAATAAAAATTTAGGGGTCAGCCACCGTGTGGTATCCGGTTGAATAAAATAGACCACCCTCTTTCTTATCTAGGAGTCGTAAAATACAATTAAGGTAAGTTGTCGTCAGGCAGGCGGCCGGTCGTAAAATACGTAGCCAAATCATATGACAACATGTACATGTTGTGCCGACCCCACTTAGAGTGGGATAAGGGCAGGAGGATGATGAATGAAAATTTAGGGGTCAGGTAATTCAACATTAATTGTTTATGGACTGCCTAAGTCAATTTAACAGTATAGTATTCATAAAGTAATTAGAGAATTCAATGCGCATAATAATTGCAAACGGAGTATTTAATTATACACCGAGCAAAGATGTTATCCACTCGTTCATACAGAGATATCTACAATAATTGCGAAGTTAACAAACTTATTAATTAAGCGGAATGATCGTGGGTATAAATTAAAGAAAACAATTGCTTAGTTGTTGTAAAAATGACTAATTACAACTGAGTTCAGTGAGATAGATATTTAAATGATATGTTAGTTTTATGATAAAGAGATGATTAAGAATTTTGACGTAACTTAGTTTTGTACACATAATTAACATAAATTTAGTTTAATAGTATTTATCTTCACGATTATATCTACACAAAATAGGCTTACATACTGCCGTAAAAATGACGGGCTGGTACTATTATGTTTCCGAATTTTATTTTTGCTTAGTAGAACTGCAGTCTACTGGAATTACATTTAAACCAAACGTTTATGATGATTTAATATGATCACCGGAATGCGGATCATACTTAACCATCATAAAACACCATTACAAAGATTACATCTGAGTATATTATATTTTATAGTAATAAATAAAATAATAATAAAAGCAATATCAACATACTAACATTCACTCACATAAATGTCGCAGCAGACCATCGTACGTGATATGAGCGACTTGCTGAATTCAACAAATGAAAATCTATAATATTTAAATGAGTTAATCTTGTATGTGTGTATATATATATATATATATATATATATATATATATATATATATATATATATATATATATATATATATATATATATATATATATATATATTCGGAATCTCTGAAACAGCTCCAACGATTTTTGGGGGAGAAAACTCGAACTAGCTGGGTTTATTTACAAAAAAATTCGTTTCATCCCTGTTTTCCTGTTTTTAGGCATTGTCAAGTCTAGTTAGCGTAGCTTATTAGGAGAACGGGCGGTCTAGAGAAATGAAAATACTTAGGATCAAGCCCCACCGACCCAGAATATTTTTCTTTTTTTTTGACGTTTCTTTTTTTTATTTTTAAAAAAATTACCGAGCAAGGCTCGGTTATCCCGGTACTTATAATTATACAACAATGTAATGAGTCAAAAACGATTCAAAATGACCTTTAAATTTACTGTTCAGACTCTTTAAATAGGCTGATAGACAGGCGAACTAGTTTAATAAACGTGAGGTTTTGAAATGTAGCTGCTAAGATCACAAGTTAATCAGACTTATCCCGACCCCCATTAAGTCGAGTCGCCTAATTGAATAAGGGGCTAAATTAAACGGAACTGGCATCACCACTTTCTATTCAAATTCGTCTGTAATGCGCTTACGTGCCCATTCTTTGGAATACTTACGGGGCAAAGGATGTAGGGTATCTGTTTTAGAATACTGATAACAATTTTATGCTTATTTAATTCGGAGAATTCTAAAATATTATATCATCCTGTCCTTATCCCACTCTAAGTGGGGTCGGTAAAATAGTTTGTAATTAATTTTGTATTTAATATTTTGATTGTAGCGTGGCTTACGTGCAACTATTAGAAAATTTATTTTATAATCATCATTCTCTTGCCCTTATCCCACTCTAAGTGGGGTCGGCACAATATGACTTCTTCTTCTATTCTCTGCTACCATTCAAGGTTATAGGAAACCATTGTTGTCATTATTATTTTGTTTAAGACTTGACGATAAAGCGAATGATTACGAAATATATTCAATTTCATCCATTCATATTTTTCACTCTTGTCATGTCTCTTGTGTGTCTTTAAATTTCGTCAATATAGATTATAAAATCAAATAAGATGGATGGTTTGTTTGAAAAATGATGTGCATGTTAAAGGAGTGGCACCAGAGTTGAGGAATGATAGAGGAGAATGGAAGAAGAAGTCATATTGTGCCAACCCCACTTAGAGTGGGATAAGGGTAAGAGCATGATGATCAATATTGATCTAAAAACCTTTTGAATCAGAAGATTCAATCGACTCTTCAATCTTTCAATCAAGAGACTCTTCAATCTTTTGATATGATTAGAATACTTCATAATCCAAAACCAATTAGAGATACAGTAATCAAAATCCATTTTCCCTAATACGGAAGTTGCTCCCCAATAATTTCCGTCAGGTTAGCTTTAATTGGAAGTTATGCAAATCTCCCAAATCAACTCCTTCACAATGCTGGATTCCGAATGAGTTAATCCGTGTTTATGTTCTAATCAGCCCCTTTCTCGGCCTTGTACATTGAATATACAATGCCTTTTGTGTATCCGATTATTTATTTAACCTAATCTCTAGTTTATGATGTTTGTTTCGTTTGCTGTACGTACGTAACATTTAAAGCTCTTTAACTTGATTAGATTCTTTGAAAATGAAAATCAAAAATTTAGTTGTAGGTATATTTAAAAGATTGGGGATTTTTTTTATAAATGCCACTAAAACTATTAAATTTATTAAACTATTTACTTTTGGAATACTATTTCGGTTGTTACAATAACAATAATACATAGTATAACAACGATATTTTTCCATTACAATAATTCAATAAATAAGAACCAATTTTCTCAAAAGTTAACTCATTTATTCCTTCTCAACAACCAGTCACATATTGATGGCGTCAATGTTCTTTTTATATTTTTGACCTAACTATTAAATAATATTTATTAAATAAAGGAGGTCGTATATGAAACACGTCGTAACAAACAAGATAGATAAAATATATCTATTTAGTGATATACATAAAATATTTGTATTTGTCCAGATGATATGTGAATGAGATCTAAATACTAACCTATTTTTGTTCTTTCGCAGCTGAACTCAAGATGGACGTCTTAAGAGAACGAGAAGTGAAAGATAATTTGGAAAGACAACTATTGGACGAACAAAAAATGAGAGGTAAGCCGTAAAAATAAAATTTTATTCATTAACTAATAGGTGAAAAAAACTAAACAATAATTTAATCACTCATCAACTTGAATCTTTGGCCAGTCTATGTCTTCCAAGGCACAATTTTACACCCAAAATCAAATTCTAACTAATTCTAATTACGCACCACAAAACAATACAAAAATTAAAAGTAAGTAGCGGCCTGTTACTATCCCACTGCTGGGCATAGGCCTCTTCTCTCCGTTATTGGAGAGAAGGATTGGAGCTAAGACCTACCACGCTGCTCCGATGCGGATTGGTAGGTTACACATATCTCCAGAAATCTCTGGAGAAATACAGGTTTCCTCACGATGTTTTCCTTCACCAAAAAGCGTGTGATAAATTGCAATTATCAATTAGACACATAAGTTTTAATAGAAAAACTCATTGGTGTCTGCCCGGGTTTGAACCCATGATCGTCTCTAGAGATTCACACGGTCGCACCGCTGGGCCATCACAGCACTCAAAACAATACACTTAAATAAAATTATCTGATTTAATTAGCTGAACAATAATTATGGTTGTGGATTGTTGCCTATAGTAGGTAAAAATCCATATAATAAATAGGTCACCAGGTCTCCACCCTTCGAATGCATTAAAATTCACTTCAATTAACAGCATATACTCGTACTGTTACGAGTATTTGTGATGTGTGGAATAAAACATCAATACATGAGTGTGTGTGCGGATCAGTGTGACTCTGTGTAGGAATGTGTGTTAGTGCATCCTATTTTGTAATGGATAAGATTTTAGAGAATGTAATGTGGACATATGTTTGACATATCTTTTATTTATACGAATATTTCTAATAGACCTTCCGTAATAGCATAGCATTGATGTAGAAGCAAGTTTTCCAATTTAATTTATACTATCTATTTGGGCTGAATAGAGTCAGGATTTTAATTTTATTTGTAGTAATTAATAAGTGGGAGCTTTTCATAGCTAATGTTCGCCATTATTTCTATATTTAGACATATCTTTTTTTTATACGAATATTTCTAATAAATCTTCCGTAATAGCATAGGATTGATGTAGAAGCAAATTTTCCAATTTAATTTATATTTCTATCTATTTAGGCTAAACATGGTCAGAATTTTAATTTTACTTGTAGTAGTAATAATATAAGTGGGAGCTCTTCATAACACTAGAAAACAATTACTAAAGATTATATCAAATAAGTGATCAATACTGAGTCATTTAGATTTTTCTCTTTAAAATCGTTATAATTGACTAATAACCCAAGCTAGCAAAAACGAAACAAAGAAAACAAACCAGCGTTGTAGCTTCAATGGCTCCATAAATCACCGGTCACGACCACGGTCCATATTCACCAAAATAACAGCAGATCTTATTACCTCACCATTGTCTTCCTGCGAGACGCGTTATTTATTTCGTACATTAAACTATTATCTAACAGACTGCGAGAAAGGTCCGACGCCAGTTTTCCTTCCGTGCCACCGACTCATTGGTCTTCTTTATTCAATAACTGTGTATGCCACAATAGGTTACGGATATTCAATTAAAATGCAGTTTTGTTTTCCTATTCACACGTTATAACTTACAATTATATCTTATTAATGGCAATTTCGCGTTTGTTTCTCCGCTTTCCCAAGACTTGATTGCACGTTTTGATATTCACCTCAACATACGGGATCTGTGATAGTGTTTGCTGATAAGCGAAACAACCGTTCGATTATCAAACTTATATAAATGCAAGCTTTGATTTTCGTTCATGCACATTACACCTTTAAACTTTCACTATCTTTTATAGCATAATCTTTTTATAGCATTAAAAAACTCTGAGATCGTAAAATATACTTAAAGAATTACTTTTGGGTAAAACTAACAAAGAATAAAAACAGTGTATTTCCGTTATCTTTTATAATGCATATATTTGCCGTACCTTAATTTGGATAGCATACCTATTTTAAGTCTTTTTTCAATTTTATTTTCAAAATTCAGTTAGGGAGTCAAAACATTACAAACAAACCATTAAGTACTATAGAAGCATGGACTGTATTTTTTTCACTAAACGTCTTTGCAAATAATATATATTTTCAGTTTAGCTAAAGAACATTTCAAAATAAGTTAATGAACATAGTAAAATAAATAATACCCTTGACCAGAAATTGAATTTTATTAACATTGAATCATACTAATTCGTTATTTCCATGTTTATAAACGCTAAGTAATAGCTTTCTCAGTATTGTTAAACTTATTAAGGCGCTTCCACCCCATTCAATTCAAAGGTTAAATAGCACGAAATACAATAACACCCTTTCTTTGTTAATAACACAGTGTCAGCTAAGAAAACATATTGAATGGAGGTAACCTTTGGAGAAATGTCAAGCAATACGCCATGAACAACTGAGCGACTTAAAACAAAGGGTTGATAGTTTATATATACATAATTTCGTAAATTCTAACTTTGATACCGGAAAAATTCATCATCCTCCTGAACTTATCCCACCCACTCTAAGTGGGGTCGGTACAACATTTTACAAACATGTTGTCACATGATTTGTCTACGTATTTTACAACCGGCCGCCTGCCTGACGATACCTCGGTAAGAAAGAGGGTGGTCTATTCCACTCAGACGCGTACCAAACGGTGGGTCAACTTACCTTAGTCGCCTGTTTTGACACTTCGGTAAGAAGTGAGGGTGATCTATTCTACTCAGCCGGATACCACACGGCGGGTCGACTTACCTTAGTCGCCTTTTACGACACCTCAGTAAGAAAAAGGATGGTCTATTCCATTCAGCCAGATACCACACGGCGTTGTGATACCGAAAAATTACCTTTTGTAATTTCCACTAAAAACTACTCCACGTCATATTGAGTTAATAATTATTTTTTCTTTATGCATTAGTAGAAAGAAAATCTTTTGTTATCATTTTGAAGTCTTATTTGTGAACAATGGAGGTTTATCGACACGGCACATCCCGGTAAGAAACACTGCGTCTTCACAATTCTTTCGCCTTAAACCCTTTTATAAACAAGCACTAGTATGTAATGAAAAAGATCGAAGACTTGAATTATGATAGGTAGTTAGCATTACTATTTCTGACATAAAAGGCAACATTAAAATTTGCAGAAGAAATAAGTTAATAAAATTGTTATAATTCTTTTAAACAAGGTAAAATTAAAGACAACTTTTATTTCCTAAATGTTAAATTTTTAGGTACTCGAGTCATCTCTTAGTAATTCCATCTTTTTATTTCATTTCAAAAATTAAGCGGTTTATATTTTATTGTTACACATTTGTACCAGTTATATGTAGTTGCTCTATTATGGGAGCAGTTAATGGATTTTACCCGATATTTGACAATCTTGTGTCCGATGCACTAAAAGCTTTTTGACAATTACTCGCGGTCCAATTAAAATTATTTGCCGGCATTCCCCGTGCATTGTTTGTATACCGGACCACAGAATTCATGAGTTGTACGGTTATACCATAGTCGTCCTTATTAGTGACATTATTCTGATTTTGATCAATCACATATCAAAGCACACAGTATTAAAAGTGGGTATAAATACGAAAACATTCACTATGAAGCAAAGCCAAGAATTTCACATTCGTTGCCCATCGTATTTAACTTTTACGACAATACAATTCTATGAAACCATATGTAATATGACTATTTATTTATTTTTTTATTTTTTTACACATATATTTAGAAAAGAGAAAGAAAAGACCATATTCTGTTTGGACTAGTTGGTTTGGCTTAACAAAAAAAATTATCCTAGGTAACGACTAGGTTTGTACCATGGACTCCTAGACTTATCATGGATGGATAATATCCGAAATCCGAATATCCAAAATCTGATAAAATTTCGAATGAATACCATTTGCTTACAACAAAGTTAACACTATTGTGTTAAAACTGATTAAATGTGTATTGACTATGATAATATACTTATATAGTAACAAAAACCTGATCATGAATCTGGATTCTAACCATATCAACGTTACAACTTTATAAGATAGCCCCTTTGTTGTAAGACTTAGCTGATTAATCTACGATAATAACCTCAGTTCAGAACCTAAGTCTGGTTATAGACACAAATTCTAGTTTAAACAACGTCACGATGAAATTGTTTGTTTGTTTTGTCATAAACTACATACTTATGTAATAATCAAATTTAGTCCTATTTGTACTGTTACAATTTAAAAATAAACTTTTACAAATATTGTTGTATTAACTATTTTTGTAATAAAATGCAATTCACAAACATAGACTTCAGAATCATTATCCCATAGTTAATTTGAATAGCAAAATATTATTATAGATGGCATTGCACGATGCAACAAAGAGCAGATTCCATACATATTTCACACGGTGAATGCGCGTCATTTCGGGCAATAGTGGTAATTGCCAAAAACCAATCATCAGATAGCGTTCTGTGTCGACGCTGTAAAATACGCCTTCCATTACAAAAGCGAAATATGCACCATGTTAACTGGGTATATGTATGTTTGGAAATATACTCGTAATTCTAGAATAATCTTCATTAGTTTACTTTGTTGTAAAATAAGAAAATGATAACATAACTTATAGCACCCGCGACTGCGTTCGCGTCAACTTTAGATGAAAATTCCCGGAATTGTATTGCAGTACTTTTTCCTTTTTTTACATCCTATATGCTAACCCGATGTATAAATTTCAAGAAAGACCAAAAGACAGATATACTTTTCAATTTACGAATTCCATTGCTAATTTTTTTTAAATATCCATACACATGTCTATTTCGTGACATTTCAATTATTCTGACACCGATATTGTGTATTCTCAACCTAAGGAATATAAAAAAGAAAGATAGCTCATTGAATTAATAATTAACATTCTAGTGTTTCCAATAGCAAAATTTTGCACCAAAGGAAGGATAGGAAAAGTGTAATTTTTTATCCGATATGGTAGCCATCTAACTGTGAAAACGTGAGACACAGTGACACACGTATAGACATAATTTCAAATTTATAATATTATTATGGATAAAGTCCTTATCCCTTGCTAAAAATAAAAGTATCAAGTAGCGGATCGCATATTTCAAGTAGTACAATGCATGAAGCATTATACCAAATGCCGAAAATACTGGTAATTGCCAAAAACCAATCATCAGATAGCATATTGTGTGTCGACGCAGTGAAATATGGCTTCCATTTAAATATACGGATATGTGGCATGATTACTGAGTAAATTATCTATATATCTATTGACAGATATTTACAGGGAATTGAGGTTATAACTATTAACTGAGGTTATAATAAACTGTGATGGACGAATGGGGACAGCGAGTACCCTTACCAAGGTATTTAAAACCTATGAATATTCTATAAACTGTTATGTGCTTAATAATTATTGACAATTCATCATGCGCTATTCGATAAAAGATAGAAAAATTAGGAAACCTGCATAATATTCTTACCACCTGTTACAGCAGCAGGGTCTTCTCGTTTACTCCCCGGGTGGGGGTAAACGGGGTGCGGGCCTCGAGGAATTCCTCTCTACCCGGGCATCTCCTCGCGGGCACTTAAGCCCGGTATGTGTTCCGGCCGCAGGCCGAGGTCACCTAGGTGACCCAAAGGTGTCGGTATTTGGGCCGTAAGCCCAGGTCACCTAGGTGACCTAATGGATGTCTTGTTCGGTGGGGAGGTCTGGGAATGGTAGCTCCCAGACTTCGGGGTCAATTTCGGTGGTGTCTCGTCCGGTAGTGTCTTGATCGGGTAGGTGTGTCATGTCCGGTGTATTCGCCCTTTCGCCCGTCGCGTCGTCCTCTTCGTCGCCGTCGTCATCCGCCTCGGGCCGCGGAGACGGTGATCGCAGGAGCTCGCGAGGCAGGGAACGTCCATCGGGTGGTCGCGCATGGAGTGGCGCGATGCCATGGAGGTGTACGTGCGCGCTATTGTCCGCACGCGCGAACAAACGGCGCGCAAGGCGACGGACATACTCCTCCACGGTCGGCGTTCTAGTATCCCGATGCACGACGTCGTTCCGCACATACCTCGGGGCTCCTACGATCAGTCGCAGGCAGCGGTTCTGCTGGACTTGAAGTCTTCGCCTCTGGTACGCCGAACATAGCGCGTACCAGGCGGGTGCCGCATACGTCAAGCGCGAGCGGACGTAGGCACCGTAGACTCGCAGTTTGGTGTTGACAGGTAAATGGGATGTGAACAGCGTGTGGAGCTGGGACCTGGCAGCAGCAGCTTGGCCCACGGCACGATTGACCATGGGGACCATGCGCAGGCTGCGGTCCAACTCACACCCCAAAAACCTCACTGTGGTCTTCCACTCTACGTCTTGGCCTCGAAGAGTCAGCTGACGTAGCGGCTTGGAGCGGCTGGTGAGCAGAGCGGCCGTCTTCCCGACGTTGACGGCCATCCTCCACTTGTCCAGCCATTCCGGCAACAAGTCCAGCATACGCTGCATGCGGTTGGTGGCGACGATCTGGTGGTAGGACGACGCGAAATACGCGCTGTCGTCAGCGAAGAGCGACAACAGCACGTCCTCCTCCCCTTCCCGCAGATGATGGCGCAGGGTGGGGATGTCATCCGTATACGCCGCGTACATACGCGGCGATATACAACTGCCCTGGGGTACTCCGGCTTGGATGGTGCGTGGCTGGGATTCGGCACCATCCACTGCCACGTAAAAGCTACGGCCGTGTAGAAATGATGCCAGCACTCGCACATAAGCAGGCGGCATGGTGGTGTCCAAGATCTTGACCAGGAGCCCGGCGTGCCACACACGATCGAAGGCCTTCTCGATGTCGAGAAAGACCCCCACGGTGTAGCGCCCGTTGTTCCGCTCACTGGTCAGGTGGTTTATTACCCTCGCCAGCTGGAGCGTCGTCGAGTGGCCGCTGCGGAATCCAAACTGCTCCTCGCGCAGGGGCAGATGGTACCACCTGTTAGTGACTATCTGATAAAGTTATTTGTTATACCGATGGATGGCGCTAGTAGTATTTTAAATTACGCTATAGAGATGCTCTTTCTGGACATTTAAGTATGGAGGAAAAACTCGTGATATTAACGGTTTTATTTTTCTTTCTTATTGTAACGAAGGTTTCTATTCCTAGATCTTCTTCTTTAACATGTTATAGCAATACCTTATATAGGTTACTCGACAACGGTGTCGAGACTTAAGCCACTTTTACGTTCAAACAGTATCGAAGAATCATAATGATAAGAATATAATGGCACATGACGGTTTACTTTGTTTCGGTTACTGTCATGAATTTTAGTAAATATTTTAACTACATACCTGTATTGTATTAAGATTTCTTAACAAATGGCGCGCAAATTCAATATTACCGTTCACTATTAGGAAATGAAAATTTTATTTACTACCTGCGACTTCGAGCCAAGCGTTAAGTAGCTTCTTTAATGCAATATGTGTTTTTTCTTTGTTGCCGAAATAAAAGTGGGAATTTCTTTATTCTATATGTTATCTCGGTGTATAAGCTTTATTTGTTATGTGTTTTTTCCTTGTGGCCGAAATAAAAGTGGGAATTTCTTTATTCTATATGTTGTCTCAGTATAAGCTTTATTTGTTTCAAATTTCTTCAATATTAGTCCAACCGATTAGCCATGAAAGCGTAATAGACTGATAATGATTTAACTTTAAATTGACGCCAACAGTCAAACAAATACACGAAAATAGCTATTTTATAAATATGAGGCTTCAATTATGTTTCAATTAAAGTTACTTATCAGTTTCACCTTACTCTATCATTTTGATTTATACGTTTATAATTGGTTCGGACATTTAGTCCTGCAAGGGATATCTTAGAAGGGTTCCTCTTTGACTAAAGATACTGTGAGAGAAGGGTCGCGTATGAATCCGTAGATGTTGCTTCGCTTTCGAGTTTAACGTGATTAGTTACACATTCAAAGTTCACCCCCGTATGTAACTTCCATTGTCTTAAAACAAAACATTCAGAGGATATGAATGAAATGTATAAGAATTAATGTTTGATTCCTGTGTACCAAATTATTGACACAATGAAGCGTGACCCAGTTTAGAATATTTCATATACATACCATACATATATATGACAAAAGCGGTGTGGTATCCGGCTGAATAGAACCAGCTCCGGCTCCGTCTGACCACCCTCTTTCTTACCCAGGTGTCGTTAAAGGTGACTGAGTTAAGTTGACCCGCCGTTTGGTATTCGGCTGAATAGAATAGACCATCATCATTTCTTACCCAGGTGTCGTAAAATGCGACTAAGGTAATTTCACACGCCGTGTGGTATCCGGCTGAGTAGAATTGACCACCCTCTTTCTTACTGACGTGTCGCAAAAGGCGATTAAGGCAAATTGACGTTAGTCAGGCGGCTGAAATACCCAGACGAATCATGAGACAACATGTGTATAATATGTTGTGCCGACCTCTCTTAGAGTAGGATATGTGCAAGAGAATAATAACATACATATATGATTAGCTATTTGGCAAAAACGAGTCGCTAAAATATTATTAAAAGTTTATTGCATATTTAATAAAGTCAAAATTAATAAAGATAGCGACTAGCACAAAAATTGTTATTACATTAGCTTCAAAGAAATTTTATGAACATGATATAATAAAATATAGTCTCTTGGTTAATATTTCAATCATGGAAAGGAATCGCTACTCAACACAATTCACATTGTTAGAGATTGCGTAATTAAATAACATGTAGGGCGTAACATTACGTCTTCGAAGGGTTGAAATGGAAATGTTTCGCCAATTATGTGAACATTATCTTCGGAATGGAGGGTTATTGATGTCGAATATTCACAGTCGCAACTATAAATGTATATCACATAAAATTAAATTATAACTTCTTTACATGGTTCTAGAGTTTTTTTGCTTTATTCAATAATTTCATTGTTGACAAACATTTGGGATTCATTTCTTTGAATGTGTTCATGCTTACTTTCTCGCACTCGACATTATTTCGATATAATTCACATTCACAACATAGAAGTTGGAACGCGATACTATAAAACGGTAAGTGTGCTCCCATAGATCTCACAGGCGCCCAAAGAGCGTCCTTAACGACCCCGACGATGCTATAACAACATCAAACAAGATATACACACAACACTTACAGAAACAGCGTCTTCGTCAGCAAAGCCGAGGTCCCCGCTTGCTAGTGTCAAGCCGCCGTAATCCCTCTGCCGCGACGACGTTCCCTAAGAGTTGAGAGTGTGTCAATGCACTCGCTTTTACCAATCTTACCCGGCGAAGCTTCTGCTCTCGCCCATCCTTCCGGAGACGCTGTGAAAGCCATAAGGGCTAACAGCATTAGTCAATTCGATATTTGCTATTTCCTTTATTACGGATTAAAGCAGAATAATAATATTATCAGAATATGCTTATCTTGATAAGCATCCGTACAATCCGTACATAAAAGATCCGTACCATACCTGTAACTTGTGAACTACCATGGAACATTATAGTTACTTGAGATTATTATAGGTACTGTTAATTAATTAGAAAAAAGTCCTAATACCAGGAATGGGATATTGTTAAGCTATGCATATCCACGCTTTTTCACCACACTAAATAAAAACTTCGCCAAGCTATCTACATATACATCTCACTCTGAGTTTCCTCACGATGTTGTCTTTCACCGTTAACACATGATACAATGTGTAAGTTTTTCCATAACAAATAACAGAACCCGCGCACTGTCGTAAAGGTCACGTACTCGCACCGTTTGACAGTCACAGTTTTTCTGTATCCTTACTAATATTATAAATGCGAGTCTGTATTAAAAATTTTACATATTTACGTTTCTGTTTACAAGATATATTTAACTGAGTTATAACAATGTTTGTACAATCTTTATTTTTTAAATGAGTTAATCTTGTATGTATATATGTATATATATTTTCTGAATCTCGAAAACGGATGATAATTTTTCTGAATTTCATAATTTAGGGGTTTTGGAGTGTTTTTGGGCATTAAAATTTATTAGGCTACAATATCAATATTTATTAATATTTATATTGTAGCTTATTCGGGGAACGGGCAGTCTCGAGAAATGTAAATACCTAGAATCGATCCCCAAGTACCTAATTATTCTTTCTTTTTTTTGAAAAAAATTACCGAGCAAGGCTCGGTCAAGCAGGTTCTTATTCCATATCCACCGAGGTAACAGGACTACAGTCCACGCGAACGAAATTGCGGGTAAAAGCTAGTTAGTATTTGAATGTATAGACAAACTTACTTATAATTAACGTGTGTTATGCGGTGCAACCCAATCTATTCCAAGCACTATCACGAATCGGACAGGCGAGTGGTCAGATTCAAATGAATTGTTTTCGAAACAATTGTATCAACGTTCATCAGTAGTCGCTTTAGGCTATTGTTAGGCTACCTAATGCACCCCAATGACTGTGTTAGGGATATATCATAACAATGGAGTTAAAACATATAAATCCATACTTATATTACAAAAGTAATATAATTATAACCGCGATGAAGTAAAATAGAAAATATATGTAATGCTAAATGTGGAATGGACTATCTGTTTTCATACCTGATACATGCAGGAATCTTAAAAACACATGCGCAAACCTCCACCACCGCCACCACAATGCACAAGCACTACATACATTCGCTATCACAAACTCAATAATCGTTTCGCCCCGCAATCAAAGCATCATCAGGAGAAAGACTTCAGGACAAAATCGCAAAGCGGCGTGGAGATATCTCCTGATGATGCTCGGTAATTTTTTTAAATATATAAAACATAGAAAGACGGCGCCGATGACATGTGGGATACGAACCCAGGTTTTGAACATTTCCCGTCCGCCCGTTACCCATCGGCTATCGCAACATTACGTTTGCCTGTTAAAAAAATCCTTTGCTTTCAATTCTACATTATAGCATATTTTTATTGTCCAAAGACAAGGATAAAACTTTTTTTTTTAATTAACCTAACCTAACCTAACTAAATCTATTTTTCTCCCTCAAAACCCCCACACGCTGAATTTTAGGAGAAAATCGTTGGAGCCGTTTCTCAGATTAAAAAAAATATATTTATATATACATACAAGATTAACTCATTTAAATATTAAAGAGTCAAAATAAAGATAAACATTTAATTTACAACACGTTATTATTTAAATCTGAATTTCAGATTAGGAATAGATTGCCTATATATCAGTCCACAGGAGCGATATTAATTCGGTTGTACTGCAAAGCTCCTAATAGATGCAATCTGCACTGTCCAATGAGCATCTCACGGTTGCTATTGTGCGCCGGCATTAGACGGAAACCACCCATTATAGGGCACGTCCCCGCAACGCAAACACTTTCAATACGTACGATGGACATGTTCTGCAATTGATGATTGTGTGTGCCGAGTCATTGATTTGGAAATATTTGACAAACGAGAAATTCAAATTATCTGTTTACACTTAAATAAAGTAAAAGTTAAATAAAGTGGAATGCAGTCATAATAAATTTCTGTGGTATAATCCACTTAAGAAAATGGCATTTGTATATTGTTTCTCTCTACTATTGTGAATTTCTCTGCCTACATAAAGTAATGTGTACTTTTGCATTGTTCGTAAACGTTTCTTTTAAACCTCTAGATGCAAATATTGGCCATGGAATATTGGCCTCAGTAAAAGATATATTTTATGTTGATCAAGTTGAAGAATCGAATAAATAGATCTTATATTGAAACTGATTTAGAATATGTTTACCGTTGCATTTGTTAGACTCGCATATTATTGACGACTTGCAATAGAAGATTATTAATTAAATTCCCTTTCATTTGTTGTTTAATAAATTAAAGCTATACTGACAAATGACTGCTGCCCACGATTTTGGAACAATTTGGTGAGGACAGATCAAAAATATTTTCAATATCCCGTAAATCCCTACCACGGATACGTGCGATGAATACCAGTTTGATATACGTCGCGCACTGAATTCAATTACATGAAAGAATCCGAGTATCGCAAGAATCCACTGGCTATTTATAAAATCTTATTTCTGCAGTTCTCTTATATATAGGTTTCGGCAAAAAGTTTTTTTTATTATTAATCATCATTATTCTCCTACCCTTATCCCACTCTTATTTGGCTCAAAGAACATGTTTTTCTCTTCTATTCTCACCTGTCAGTCGGTAACTCTGGCGCTACTCCTTTTATATGCATGTCATACTTCTATTTGCATGTCACACAATCCAACTCTTTTTTTAAGCCTCCCACTATTCACAAATTACATCCACATTCATATTTAACACTTGTTTGTCACATGATTATCATCTCTCCTCATTATATGTCCATACCATCTTAATCTTGCATCTCTCGTCTTTTCTACCTATATAATGGGTATGTTAAACTATGTAAGGCTACAAAATTTTCCACTAAAATATAGCTTAAATGGGTTGCGTATGTTCGTCAAAAATGTGGAGACACTCGTGTTTGATCGTGATTTAGACAAACTTGGGAAGCGACACTTTCCTTGCTTAACTTGTCATTAATGTATCAAAAGATTTAACATCATTGTTTTGTAACCTTATGCCGATTTAACTAAGTAACCGCGTAAAAAATTTAGTGGCTTAAAATTTCTCCTTTTCGTATTTGTGGTGTTGTTAAAGGTAATTGTGGGCGTTCAAAATTTTCGTTTTCGTGGACGGCGGCGCAAATATTTACACATGTACGATGCACTCACTTTCTTTTTTGTTTCGGTTGAGGAAATAATATTTTGTAAGCTTGTTGCATTTAATAATCATTATGACTAAGAAAAAAAAAGCCATTTTTTTAAATATTTAATAACTAGATGTCCGTCCGACTACACATCGCTGTGGCTTCGAATTCCCCTCAAAACAGAACTGAACAGTTAAAAATGCTCCGATTGCCACTAAACTTTACAGGATCATTCACTGAGCCATCCTAAAAAATGACTGATAACTTCATAAAAATCGGTCCAGCCGTTTCGGAAATATATATTGAAAAACCTTCCTTTTTATATATTACATAATAAGTGACGCAACAGAAGAATAACTCAAGAGGAAAATTATAATGTAATTAGAAAACTAGTAGTAAAGTAGATAAAGTAGATTCTGGATATAATTGACTTTTGTCGAATTCTTATTACAGCTAGGCAGTGGAACGTGACATGTTTAGCAATGTCCAAATGCTAGGCACGTCACCAGGGGACAACTCCCACATGAGTAATATCACCGATACACCACTTATAGTTTACGGTTTACGGTTATTTCCACCAACTTCGATACTCTCATACCTTCATAGATGTTACACAATACTACTACCATAATATTTTTAACGGACTAAGATATTTTCAAAGTAGACATGATCCCTGTCCATCAATGATTAATTAGTTAATTAATTAATTACACGAAATATTATAGGCTTCTAATCAAAAAGTAATTAGATAAAAATGAAGCACAATAAATGAATTTAATTTCGCTTCAAAGATAGAAATTTACACTAATTAGTTTTACCGGTAGAACCAACCTATTTCTTTTTCTTTATCGTACTAATGAGTCTGGCTCTTTTATTTTGAGGAAAATTTCAATTTGCGAGGCCACAAATGTACAAATCGGATCAAGGGTGGATGTTCTGGTGAAATGAAGCGCAGTATGGGCTTCGGCCGCGCATGACTAATGCAAATGATTAGATTTGGCCGACTCCGACTGGTCATCCGTCTATCCCTAATGTACGGGAGGGACCTATAGAATGCATACAGTCTCACATCTCTCAGTTATCAAAACAAACTCTTTAAGCTTTATATGAATCTATAATAATTCTGATTGTCATAGTCTTTGCAGTCGATCACTGCTTGTGTTCTATTATATAAGTAAAAGCTAATTCATAGTTGCGTGTAAATAGATATCTATAATATTATTAATGCTAAATTCTGTCTGTCTATCTTTGTATATGTCTGTCTTATACGCTACAACGGGTAATTCGTTAAACCAATATTGATGAAATCTAACAGTGCCGAAGCCTTTAAATGGAACTTACATAAAACAATCCCAGTTTTTCAATCTGTGATACATAAATGAGGATATTTTATAACTTATTTTGACGGAAACGAGATCGCGTGTACTGCTTGTGGTCTTAAAAATAAAAACTGATGTCTTATGTTATTTAACAAGACCTACTGACGCTTCGTGTCTGTTATAATTCACAACTATGTTACATGATACAATATGCTGATACTCTTATAAGATACGCTTCTAATGAGAGTGATCATTCAATACAAACAGCTTCTTATAACCAAAGTGAACTCAAGTACGGTTAACACAAATTTTATTACAATTCAGTAGCATCATTTAGCCTTCGCACCGTGTCCCATTAAAAGTTAAGACGTGTACAGCAAAGGGCGGCATTGGAAGATCCAAATGAAAGGCATTACACATTTCACCGCTAAGTAGAAGACGCTGTATACCGACTCCTAGGAACACAAATGGACTACCTTATACGAAAAGTGATTTCTGTGTTCGTTTAAATCCTTAGCCTAGCCGGATTTGGTATCAAAGTTTAATTGTTTCTTACACACTTATTCCATTGTATAGGATTCGATTCAATTTGGACAAAACAAAATTGAACAAAATGTTTTATACAGAAATCAACTAAACCTATTTTCGAGACATTAAAATTTAACCTAAAATTTAGAATTGATACATAGTTTCTATCTAAAAATCATACATAATTTCTATCTGAAAAAAATATCTCAAATCGTGTCATTTGTTAAAACTCTGGTCTACTGGTAAAATACTTGAAACGTCACTGATTTGAAATTGTATTCATTACTATATGAAAGTGGAAATAAAAAATTCTTACTTTACCACTCCTTTTGACCACAAGAATACCTTTTTGTATCTTTCAAACAACCCAAGTTGAGTTTCAAACAACCTAAAATCTTCGCCATCCAAAAGAAATCTAAATTTAAAGGAAGTAAATATCAATTTTCCTCTTAATCTATGAAGTACAAAATCGTGAAAAACAGAGTGTACATTTATCAAGGAGAAAGTAGTTATTTTACATTGACTTCTAAATTGACCAGTTGAGAAGAAGTGGATAGGCAGTTTTAATATACAAAATATATGAATAGGCGACGTTTAATTTAGCAAAGCATCATTCGCAACGCGATAACGAAACGAAGTCTCGCGAAGGTTCCACAACGTACGCGGCTGTGTAATTACAACTTCTGTAATTACGAACTTGTACCAAAGAGAACATACAGGAGCGATGCTAATCAACGGCCTATTCAGATCCGCCGTAAGAGTAATAAATATGAAGCGCTAATAAAATCCCAGTAACGGAAATAATAATAAAATATTATAGGCCCAAGATTTTGTCTAATTAATTTTGTATACGTGAAGGCCCCCGTCTTGGGAGTAACATACAATGAAAGGTAACTGAAGGTGGTAACGCGATCCGCCAACTCGCTAAATTAGAATTTATGATTGTATGTAAAATTGTAAGGGGCTTCGATACATCTACGCGGTACGGGAAACTTTAGCAAAATGTGAATACAGAGATTGTTTACTTCTCTGTAACTTCTTAATTCTTGAAGCGTAGGTAGGTAAAACGAGGTCAAGCCACGGGTTAGATATATAAAGCATAGGACATTTAGCGTATTCTTTTATTTTTGTTTTTTTTTTAAGATCAACTTACCTTAGTCACCTTTTACGACACCTCAGTAAGAAATAAGGGTGGTCAATTCTACTCAGCGGGATACCACACGGCGGTTAGTAAACGATCATAGAGATTGTGGTAGTGAGTGTGTGTAGTGCTTGCGTGGAGTGATGGTGGTGGCGGCGTTTTGTGATGCGTGTGGTGACTTGTCTTGCATGTATAAGGTATGTGAATGTTGCCTGCTTCGTACATTACATAGATTCGCTTAATAAAAGCGCATTACAGCAAAATAATATAATTGTCAGTCACTTCGGTACTATTAAATTCCTCCAATTACTTTGGGGAATTTAATAGTACCGAATGCTTATTTCAATCATATTTTATTAGTTCCAATCCAATTTGTCTCAGTATAGTTTCACTATTTTGATTTCATTGTCTAATCAACCGGTAAGTTCCAAGCCCTTATAAACTAAATTTGACAGTATTTCAACACGAGTCACACGGGTGGCCATATTATCCGGTGGCAGTGGATCATTGCAGTTCAGTTTTAGAGTGCCAACTCCCAAAGCGAACCGGCATGCGGTGTCGGCTCATTAGTTCATGCGCTTCGGTGGGCAATTTGGTATATATAGCAAATTTAAACACCCTATTCTATTTAATTTACTAGTGAAATTTGAAACTATTATCCCGTGTACTGTGATTTAAACAATAATAGGCTATTATTATATTTAAACATCTGTTAATTTATATCCCATACTTATATACTCATTTTCAGACTAGATAATGAAATGTTTATGCACTATTGAGCGTTTGAGACTGTTGAGACGCGGAATATAGGAATAGGCGTTTTAACACTTTCCTGATCTAAAAGTCAAACTAAAACAGAAATATAATTAAAATATGAGAGGTTTTAAAATAGGAATACTCAAAGGAGTTTGAAAATATTTTTTAATACAATGTCCAAATATAAAATTTTAACTTATGTTATCCCTTTACGAGCAAATTTATCCCAATCAAAGTTAGATATAAAGTAATTTAACCCCTTCAAAACAAAGAAATTACAATAATGTTGAATGGTAATGTAATGTGTTGTAATCTGCATACTAATTCATATCAAATAATTAAGTAAAACTAAGATTTGCTTCAAATATCATAAAAGCGATTAAGTATTTAGTAACTTAATGTCAGATTAATCCCAAGTAATACAAAATGATTGAAATTGGCGGAAGAATCACCCCTTATAAATCGACCTTCTTGAAACTGTTGTAAGAAGAAATCCCATTCCTCCATGTAGCATCTGTACGAAAGGAAAAGTTCCGGCGTTGCTTATACAAATAAATAATTTGTAAAAAAGCCCCATTTTGACTTTCAATAATTTAATCACCAGGAAACTTAATATTTTAATATGTATAAGATATGTCGAATAACTACTTTACAGATTAGTAATTTCCGAAACAAATTGGAATATTACTGGTATCCAGCCAATTAAAAAAATAGTAACTCAATTAAATTATGTTTACAAATTAGTAATACAATTTTAGTAAAACCTAAAGAAAAATTCTGAAAAACAAAATTTATAATATTGTAGATAATAAGTAATGTACCTATACTTTAAATTCAATCCTTCTTACAAATATAACCCTTCATTAATAAGATAGGTAAAAAAAATATTAGGTAAACATATTTTGAACATAAATATAACATGTCGCTAGAAAAAATATGTTAGTACTTAAATAAAAGTAACACACGACGTATGTAAAGTAAAAAAAAGCACATTAATTATTTTTAATGAACAAAAGTTCATTACTTTTTTTTAATATTAAATAGGCAATATCGATGTTTCAAAGGACTCATAACATCCCTAGCCTTTTTGCCTCTCCGGCTACGGCCATAGGAAATTCAATAATAATTGAACTCGTGCCCGGTAGACCGCATCCGGTGTCTTGGGGAAATTGCTTATTGATCTGAGAGTACTCTCCGCCACTGTTTGTTATTGCGAATTTACTGTTATTAATAGTGTAATCAATTTTTACTATTCATTAACTTAATTTTAGACTGCGATAATTTTATTAGTATACAAAATAAGTATATAACGGTTGTGTGCTTGAATTTTAATTTTTACTAATACTGGTAAAGTAAGAAAAATAATTGGAACGATTCCAAAAAAACTAAGTTTTAACTACGGCTTATTATACATATAACAGATGAATTATGAATATTTGAGAAGAAAACCTAAAAGGATATGAAATTATACCCAAAAGTTTTTTTTTTTAAGTAGGTGTCGGTAGATGAGCATGAAAAAAGTTTACTTACTATATAATTTAAGCAGTTTTATCACTTCATCATCATCCTGCCCTTATCCCACTCCTCACATGATTTGTCTGCATATTTTGACGACCGGCCGCCTGCCTGACGTCAACTTACCTTAGTCGTATTTCACGACATCTCATTAAGATAAGAGGGTGGTCTATTCTACTCAAACGGATGCCACACGGTGGGTCAAATAACCTTAGTCGCCTTTTACGACACCTCAGTAAGAAATGAGGGTGGTCTATTCTAATCATCTGCATATCACACCGTGGGTCGACTTACCTTAGACGCCTTTTACGACATCTTGGTAAGAAAATACACTCACTCGAAAGTAGAAAATAGAATAAATAAAATCATTTGTTCAATGGGAAATTAAAATACATAAGTCAATTTAACAATAATAATCAATAATTCGCAATTATAATCGAGCATCCATATCAGACCTATTATTATTTCGGAGAAAGCAACTCGATACATCGACTCGTCTGTAACTGCGATGTCGATTGTGGTAATAAACTGTTGACGTTAGTCTACGGCCATTAAGAGCTTTGTTTACGGACCACACACGAGCAGACGTCGAAGCCATTGAAACCATATGATTTGATTGCAGGATATCGTATTTGCGCTACTAATATCGTATTTAAGCAACTAATTTTGAAACAGTTATAGTATGCCGATGGTATCGAATTGAAATACGAGTGTAAACAGATAGACGTCTGCTTCTGGTCTTGAGCGAATCAATTTACAGTGAGATTTGACGTTTTAATTTTGTGGTAGTGTTTTATAGTTTTTTATTTTCCGTTTTCCTCAAAGTTACTATGAATGTGTACCAAAAAATTGCACACATTTCAAAAAGTTTAAATACATGGTCAAAAGTTTTAGACTATTTGCACTTTAAATACAATAAGTCGATAGAATTTAACCTTCAACATTGTCTATTATTACGAGACTATTATTTTTTCTTTCTAGATTAATGAATTCATGATATTAAATTTTATTATAAATTTTTAATACAAATGCATTAAAGATAAAAAACGAATCAGTATACAATTCTTAAAAAATTTCCTCTAGACTCCACGACAAAATCGCTGTTGCTTCGGTTGCGGGGCGAAACAATTCAAATTCAAATTCAAATTCAAAATATTCTTTATTCAAATAAACTTGTAAACAAGTGCTTTTGAATCGTCAACTCTACTGCTGGTTCGGAAAGCTGTTCCTACCGAGAAGAGCCAGCAAGAAACTCGGCGGTTGCTCTTTTAAAAATATAATTCTTAATACTATTTACATTAAGTCGATACTGTCTTGTACAGGTTCAAAGAGAGCTATATCCACACATTCTTGTCTTCCAAATAATCTTCAAGAGTATAGTAGGCTTTCTGTATCAGCCTCTTTTTAACAGTGTTTTTAAACTAATTGTTGTGATAGTGAACGTGTGTAGTGCTTGTGTAATGTAATGGCGGTGGTGGTTTGTGCATGTGTTTTTACGAATCCTGCATGTATCAGGTAATAAAACGGATTGTCTGCTCTACATTTAGCATTATTTATATTTTCTATTTTACTTCATCGCGGATTATAGCAAAATAATCTCATTATTACTTTTGTTACAAAATTGCATTTAAAATAGCAATGTTCTGTGTACTTACTCTGTAACATACGATGTACGTAGTCAATAAAATCAATCGTGTTTCCGTGTAAACCGTCCGCCGGGGCGTGAAAGATGATTCCATTTATACTCTCATTCGGTAGTGAAGAGTCGTTTTCTGCTTTAAGCTCTCTGTTTATTGAGTTATTCGTTTTTATCGAGAATTCGTTTGCTTGTTTATCCTGTCCGGTTCGCTATTACGGACTTTTTATTATTTTGAGTGTTTTTTTAACTAAGGATTAGATTTTAGATTCATCTTATACACTATTAAATATTTTAAACATCTTACAGAAGATCAATTACATGTTATTCAAATGTTTGTAAACATTTGGTAATGATTATAATAACTGTCATTATATTTAAATATAATGATATTCTTGAACTCCAAAATCATCATCATCATTCTCTTATCCTTATCCCACTCTAAGTGGGGGCACAATATATCTTCTTCTTCCATTCTCCTCTATCATTTGTCAACTCTGGTGCCACTCCTTTAATATGCATATCATTTTTCACACCCTCCAACCATCTTTGTTTCGGGCTCCCCCTAGTCATACTTCCATCCACATTTATATTTAAAACTCTTTTGGTCACATGATTTTTATCCCTCCTCATTACATGACCATGCCAACTTAGTCTCGCACTTCTCGAACTCCAAATCATATAAATATGAAAGTATTATCTATCTTCTATTCTTCTATCTATCTATACATATAATAAAATCGTTGAGATTAAGATCTCTTCCTCTTTGCGTTTGTTTGCGATTGAGAACCTCTTTGCGTTTGTTCCGGCTAATCTCAAAAACCGCTGATCCGATTTAGACGGGGTTTTCACTTATATGTAGTAAAAAGCCTCACTTAACATATAGGGTATGTATTATTTCAATAGGTCAGCGAATAATAAAGATATGACAATTTTACAACATGTTTTTAATACGACCTCCTTCATTGAGTTGGTCATTATTATGAAAAAATATTGTGGCCGTCATTATGTGTCATTGAATTGTTGCGAAAGAGTAAATGGGTTGAATTTGGGAAAATTGCTTTGTATTTATTGAATAAGAATAAAGGAGCAATATCGTTGTTAATTATATTCAGAAGGGGATGTAACCTAAAGTCACAAACAGAGTGGACAAAAGGAATATCAGGAAATTTTAAGAGTTCAGAGGGAATACAAATGACGATCAATATCTTGAGACGACGCGGAGAGTGCGAATTTCGTATAGTTTGAGAGATAGTTGCGATATGCGATGCTATGGAATAAAAAATGGAGGTTTTATTGGAGAGGTTAATGTTGGTAATTGGTATTTAGTTTATTAACTCTGTAAGATCAACATGAGGATGTGCTATGTGAGGCCTTAGACGCGCCCGTGACTTTTGTTCGATGGGATTGTCTGCTAGAATGACAATTGTTCTCTGGATCTTTCCAGTTGTAACGTTTGTTTCCTAGACTGTGGACATCTGCAACGACTGTCAGCTAGGCTCTGCCTGGAAGTGTTGATTGTTCTTTGAGCGTTATCATTTGCGAGTCTGTTTACGTGTGTATCTGCTGAGTTGGTTGCCACTAATTGAGCTGTGTTATGCCATGACAGTGATTGAGGGTGAGCTTAAGGTGCGAAATGCTTACAGTGCAAAAAGCTTAAAAAGTTGAGCTTAAACAGTTGGGCATAAAGCGTGAGCTTAAAGAGTTGAGCATAAAGCGTGAGCGTAGTCCTCTCATGTCATGGCATGTGCGGTGTTCTTTTACAGATTAAAAGAGCAAGTATTGAGTTTCTTGCCGATTATTCTCAGTACAATCAGCATTCCGAATCGGTGGTAGATTCATTCCCAGAAGTGAGCTTATGAGATTTATGGGGTCGCAAATGTTGTCAAGATGGTCGACTGTTACAACATGTTTTTAATACAACTTCCTTCATAGAGTTGGTCATTATTATGAAAAAGCATTGTGGCTATCATATTTTATTTGTGTCATTGGGTTTTTGAGAAAGAGTAAATGGGTTGACTTTGGAAAAACTGCTTTTTATTTATTGAATAAGTATAAAGGAGAAATATCGTCGTCTTTTATATTATACTTATATATATTTTAAATATATCATCATCATCAATCATCATCAATATCGTCATCAATCATCAATACATATAATAAAATCATAGAGCTGCCAAATCTATTATTTTTTAGAAAAAATTAGTGTTGTCGTCTCAAAACACGCTTCTAAACATGAAACAATAGTTTTTAAAATTATTGTCTGTTTGTCTATGCGTTTTTTCCCGCTAATCTCAGAAACCGCTGATCCGATTTGGACGCGGTTTTCACTAATAAGCAGTAGAAAGCCTCACTTAACATATAGGGTATGTTTTTTTTACAATCGGTCAACAAATAAAAAAGATATGTCAATTTTAAGTTGAAAGGTCATATACTATGTTACTGGTACTTGCATTTTATCCGTTTTTGCCGTTCCTGAAGCGATTTTACTTACTGGATTGCATATATTACCGTATGTAAGAGAAGCACAAATATTTTTATGAGACCTAGGCCGGTCTGAAACCGACTTTTTTTAAAAATTTCACATTTTTATTCCAGCTCTTTAGCCATTGTGCATTTGTTCCCGCTAATCTCAGAAACCGCAGAGCCGGCTTTTTTCACTAATATGTAGGAGAAAACCTCATTCAACATATAGGGTATTTTGTATTTCAATCGGTCAGCAAACACTGGTTTTACATTTTTTCACTGAATTCTAACTTACTGAATTACATATATTACCAAGAGAAGCACAAAAATCTTTTTATGAGAAATAATCTGGAGGCGGGTCTGAAGCTGATTTTTTAAATAAATTCCCATTTTTATTCGAGTTCTTTAGGCATAACAATAGGGTAACATACACTTATCGATAGCATTATAATGCACGGGCTAAACTGAACGGTGAGTCACACTTACGGGTAAGATTTAAGAGTAAGGATTTCGTCTAACCAAGTTATATTATGGTTAATAATCATTGTTAATGAAGGGTGCATGTTGTTTGAAACTTTTTATTCCTTGAAGGCTTGAAATGAATATTTCATTATTGCCGTTGGCAATTGCCCGCGTGGGCAATTGACATGTATTTTTTACTTTTAACACCATTTTTAATATTTGAAAAGTCATTACAGTTAATAAAGGGACGTTAATATATTTTCAGATAATTATTTTAAAACATTATGTTCACAAAAACATAATTTAAAAATGTTGTAATAATATGTTTTTTTCGTATTTACACTAAAAACTTGGAAGCCAACGCTGAAACTATATAGGTAATTAAAAAATACAGATTGACAATTCATAAGTTACATATAAATGTTATTATTAAAGTTTTCTTGCACGTTATTAGTTTATAATATTTATAATGATATTTAATATCTGAAAAAATTAAGAATTTTTTGATGTACATATATGGAGTTTATTGTAACAGATAAGCCCAATCTAGGAAGTCTCCTTTTAATATTTGTTTCATGTACGGATTATTTACTAAAATAATAAAATTATGCTCTTGATTAAACTATAAATCTCTCTGACTATACTGATTATTCTATAGAGATATTTGCAGTTGGAGAGTGACAGAAGCTACTGGTAATTCCAAGACTACAGTCCCCGCGAACGAAGTTGCGGGTAAAAGCTAGTTTATAATATTATCATATCAACTTACGTGGCTCCGAAAATAAGTGAGAAAAATTTATTATTTTTATGAATAATTATTGCTTTTCTATAATATTATTGTTGATTTATAATAATTTTATTTTAATGATGCATTTGCTTCTAAATCGAGCTCACTGTCTACGGTAAAATAATAAAGGTAGAGTCGGCAAACCTAGAGTAAAATGGCTGACAAGCTGCTTTCGTGCTATTTTTATCTCCAGATTGACTAAGGGAGAAAGCCAATCAGAGACGATGAAGTTAATGTCGCCTTTTAACTTTGCTTATCACAACCAGTTTATGCGAGCTCATAAAATTCTTTTATGGATACCTACTTTGACTGGCCCGTGGGTAGTGCCTTCAGCTCTGCGGGTCGCGGGTTCGATTCCCGCCGAGTGCCAACATTTTCTCTAAATGAATTTGTTGGTCTTCGAGCCTGGGTGTATATTTGTATTTAAGTATGTATTTAAAAAATTATATAAGTATATTCACCAGTTGTCTGTGTACCATAACACAAGTATTAAGTTACTTACTTTGGGGCGGACGACCGTGCGTTTAAAAAAAAAACTTTAATGAAGAATGAATTCTTGTTAAGATGAATGATAACAAGTTGATGATCAATTGAATAAAAATTATTACTTACACGCTTTACGAAATAAAAGGGATAAGCAATCTTCTTATCTAATTTCTTTATGAACTATATATATTTTAGTTGCTCTTTAAACTTAATCATATAGAACTAATCTTTGGATTCCAACTTACACGTGTACCGCACGTCATAAATGTAAGAGCAATTTCCATTGCATATGTAAAACACACTGGATATAACTAACAGGAGACCAGACAGTATCCCGACAAAAATGAATTATTTCGAGCCCTCTCAACCTCGACATAATCAAATCACGTGAGCCGAATCGATTTATGAAAACCCTTTCCCTTGTTCATTATATTTGCACTAGAACTAATACAGAACCGAAATCAGTACAGTTTAGTGGTTAAACACGGGTTCATTAACGGTAATTTTAGTTTTATTTTCCCTAAAAACAAATAAAAAATATATGAGACGCTTACGCACCCGGTCGTCTATCCGCATAGTAAGTAACTTAACACTAGTGGTATAGTTGACAGACAACTTAAATATACAATACTTAAATATACAGCTAGGCTCGAAGAATACCAAAAAACTGTTTATGGAATATATTGGCCCTCGTTGAGAATCAAGCCTGCAACCTGTGGAGCTGAAGGCAAGATCACTATCCACTACGCCAACGGGTCAGTCAAATAATAACAAATTAAATATGACACATTACGTATCACTTATATAAGCATTACTGGGGATTGGAGTTAACACTTTAGGCTCAGTGGAACGAAACAACCCTATTCTCCAAATACCTCTCTCTAATAACAGAAATATCTTGTCCTTTAAGTAGGTTTCCAACAGAATGTTCTTTTAATACAGTTCCGAACAAAAATTAATATTTATATACCAATCTCCACTTCATATTTAGTTTTGATCGATGACAGGAAAAACGATAACGACCGATATCATATGTGACAAACAACATGAACTTTTATAGTTTTTAATGAACTAAATGCTCAAAGTAGGTACACAATGTTAATCATCTATCACACGTTATAATTTTTTTTAAGTGATAAGTGCTTTACTTTAAATAATTAAATGTAAATGATCAAATTTAGTGTAAGTCAAAGCACAAGAGTATAACCATTTTTTAAATAGTGAGATCATGATAGCGAGTGAAAAAAATGTCTTATAAACATAATAACAAATTAAGAATAGTCATCATTCTCCTGCCCTTATCCCACTCTAAGTGGAATCGGCACAACATGTTACAAACATGTTGTCATATGATTTGGCTACGTATTTTACGACCGGCCACCTGCCTGAACTCAACTTTTTTTTTTTTTTTTTTATTATACAGGAAAAAACCCCTTATGGGTACCGCCGCCCGACGGGGACAGGCGGCGGTTATGTCGGACTCGCACCGACTAAAACGACCTGTGTGCTCCACCACGCTGCCAATGGCAAGGACAGGGTATCATTGTACATTTTGCCCCCATCCCGCCGACAGCTCTGATCCCAGAGAATAAACACCTCCAGGTAGGGGCCCCTCGAAAGAGAAACCCCCCTCCGCTAACCGGTGCATCGGGAGCACCAGATGCACCGACCGCCTCGGGGACCTGTAAGCCAGGTGTCCGATGTACCCCGTTCGGAACACCCGAAGGTCCCCAGTTAGGGCGGCAGACGATGGGCTTGGGCGAGTCACTAACACCTGGACTCACCAGCAGCAGATTGGATCCAGAACAACAGTTCGTGGAACTGCTCCGCCGCCTCCCTCCGCCCCCCTCCGCAGAGCTAAAGGAGGCCATCGCTGCCCACGATCGCTCCCTGCCCACCGTGTTTGCTATGTCACGGTCGACAGGGAGAGATCGCGCCCCAAGTAGGGGCCCCAACGCCTTGGTGGGCGTTTCCGCCCCCACCGGGTAATTTTTTATAGAGGTTTTCTTCCTCGCAACCCGAAGGTCCCCGTTCCCATTGCTGGGCTTCCGGGTTTCGCCGACGGTGGCCTTAACCATGTCCAGCCAGACTTAGAGTAAGCCCAACTGGACCCGTCGCTCATTAGGGACTTCACCCCAACCCCCCCGAAGTCCCCGGCCCGTCCAGATTGCCCTCTGCTAATCAGAGGGACAACTGGATTGGCCACCCCTCAGTGGTCCGTTCGCCAAGACTAAGCTTGCCCAGGGTGCGCCACGAGGAGGCCGACCACTTTGGCACCCCGCCTGAACTCAACTTACCTTATTCGTATTTTACTCAACCGGATACCACACGGTGGATCAATTTACCCTAGTCGCCTTTTACGACACCTCGGTAAGAAATGAGAGTGGTCTATTCTACTCAGCCGGATAGCACACGGCGAAGTTATTAAAATAGTATACTCATATTAAAAAAAAAAATTATCGAGCTTTGTTTATATTTACATTTTATATGTTATAAACAGAAGCTACTCATTTTAAAAGGATGGCTCCATAATATTGTAAACGACCATTCGACCACCAACAAGGCAGTATTAGGTTGCAAAATTTTATTGAGCAAATTTTCCGTAAGTAATTAAACGAAAAGCATTCTGTTGTGCATAAGTATCCAATTTTTTATCAGTTGTTTTATAAACTGTCCATATAAAGTGTCCTTTTATGTTCAATATTCATTCAAGAGATTTAAGTGTTTCAATTTTATTTCGATACTTTAAAATCAGCCAATCGCCTTTTCGTTTAAATAGGTACCTAAATTTTGAAACCTATATAGTATAGCTATTTAAATTTGAGTACTTTAAATATGAAATAGATTTTTACTGTATTTATTAAATATGCTTAAAAAAAGAATAACAAGCACAGTACGCTGTGATTTAATAATGACGCCTATAATTTGTTCACAATATTTCATTTTAATAAAAGAATAAAATAGAACATAATTATGATAATACTATAACATAATAGTTAAAAATGTAATTTCCTTTTTTAAACATGTATAAATTTAATAAATACAGTAAAAAACCTTTTACTTTTTTTCTAGTTAAGATTTCTAACTTCAAATATTTCTTACATATTCTTATTCAAATATGAAAATGAGAATAAAATTGAATCAATATTATATTTAATATCTGTTTCAAAATAAATCATATTATGTCTGGACACCAAATGAATATAACATGAAATAAGATTCTACAGCCGTTTAATTTAATAAACTGTCGGCACCTGTTAGTGTGTACAAATGGTCCGGACATACGTTTCCCGCCCTGGTTTCCCGACAGGGGCGATTCGCGCCCCCATGATGAATTCACCTTTTATTTTGTCCCACTTCACTCGATTGAGAGTGATTTTTGAGCGTGAATGGGCAGCCAGTGTAATTTGCCACTGACAGGTCGAAATGTGCATTGAAAGCTATAAAGGACTGGGCCAAACTCAATCACGTTTGTTTTTTTGTTTGGGCCCAAGTATAACAGAAAAATTTACGGCGAACATTGTTGGAGTTTGAAAATTTGTTTTGTATTCCCTCATTTTTTACCTTCACGAGTAAGTGTTTAAAATGTGAATGTGACCACTTTGTTTGTATAAAATCAATTTAATTGTGCACTAATTTGTTACATTGCGTATATGTAAAAATAACTAAATTTAGTTTCCTTCAATATGTTACTCATAATTGTTTACCTGCTATGCTATGCTATATTATATTAAGCTATACTATGCTAAATTATATTAAGCATGCTATATTAAGCATAATACCTTTCTTACTTGCATTGTATTTGACAATACTTAAATTTAAGGTGAGAAAAATAAGGCGTTTAAAATCAATAAAATCGGTTAAATCGAAATTAAAGCTTTGTTTATTAATTTACAGTGTAACTTTCAAGAACTCGACGATACGATTTCTCTTTCTTATATCAATGGGAGATTAAGTATAGATTAAAAGTTTTTCTTATAAACATTTATCATCTTTATGGTACTCTTAATACGGACCCAATACGGGTGAAAATTACTTAACTACAATAACATTCTACTTCGGATACTGTAAACCTTCAAAAAGATATTTTATTTAAGCCATTTTAATTAATTTTTGCAGTGATACTCTATTTCAAATTATATGCCCTAAAAAATATTTATTCAGAACATAGTACGCAGACTTTGCGCTTGAACCCAATTCATTTAAGTTTCATAGACAAAGTTTGGTCAGCAATACCATAACAAAACTTAGAATCTTGGCGGAACATTCGAGCTTTGCCCCTTACGAATAGTTGTTAGACAATAAATTATTTAATAACCCTCAGCCCTTACCCAACCTGTGCACTTAATCAGGGTATATATTCGACGGAATCACCTCTTTAGAAACAATTAATTCGGTCTTGATTAGGGACGTTGCACTTAAAAGATGTCTTTGTGGTGTCTAATAGACGTGGGTTCGTAATGGAGGTAAGAACTCGCTAAAGCTGTACAGTATATATATAATAAACTATCGATATGACAGTTTAATTTAATATATTAAATTTCATGGAAATAATCTAGATGACGTAACAGTTATAAAATGCCATTTTTACACTTAATACCGGTAGCCGTTTCGCCAAACACTCTTTGCGCATTGTTTGTGAACCTTCAAAAACTAAGACACACAAATGCAGATTGGCAAATTACATATCCAAAACTATCATACCCAAAGATCTTCTATATGAGAAACTCAATTGAATCTTCATCCATTCATCCAATATTAAAAATGAAAAGGTCTGCCTGATACACTTTCACGAATAATCCACTGAGACTATATTAACTGAATTTAGAAAACGAAGGTTTATACCGGGCAAATAGAATAAAAATTTCCGCTTTTCTTTTGGAAACGGGAACAAAAACATATAATAAATACTTAAGATTATTTAAATTTTTAATTTAACGCGAACACGGAGATAAGTAGTCTTAAATAATAAATTCATCCATCTTTGTTTCATAAAATATAGATCACGTGTAAGCGTCAAGTTAAAAGTTTAATTTCCTCTCAAACAAATGCGACAAGGAATGGCCCATTTGATGTCCAGGGTCGGTAAAGTTCGAACGCTTTATTACTGTCCGGCTTTAAGTGGGAGTAAAGTTTCAACACCCTTTGATTTACTTGCGGTGCGGGGAAAAGGTATGTTCCGAATCGAACCAAATTTACTCGACTATAACAAACTTCTCCGCTTTCATTGTCAATAATTCAATGTAATCGTGTATCAGTATATATATATACTGATACATTTAAAAAAATATGTGTAATGAAATATTTCAACTGATTAACTTGTTGAATAGTAAACGATAGTCACCAATGGATCGAATGCTTACCGCATAATGAACCCCACAATTATTAGTCTAATACCACAATAGGACTACCTTAATCCCCTAATCGGAAGCCAAACTAACGTGGCGCCGTCCCGCATAGAAATATCTTAAATTGGCAAAACGGTCCGGCGGACCGTCCATAAAACATCTTAATGAGTACAGCCAGCAGCTGCGGAGCCCCATATTGCCGCTCTCATATCCATCCAAACTACCCGCCGACTACGTCTTAGCGAGCTTACTTTGCTCGTCCATGTTTACAAGTCGACAACTAATTTGTTGCAATATGTGCATAGGATAACATAATGGGCACTATCTCCTCAGTGCGTGTCTTGCATACGCTTACCTCCTACCTCACTACGACCTACCTCGCTCTGACCCTTCAACGTATCCCTCTTATATTCAAATTTACTCCAAACGGGCATTTGGACACGGATTTGTTATAAGATTAAAGGAAGATTTCACTTGTGAAACAATATGGCAGTCGATTTACATATTTCGTTTCCTTATTAGTTTCGGGATATTTGTTTTGGGGCCGCCGAATTTACATCCACTGACCGATTAAATGGCCCTTAGGCATCTTTAATGGGGGTGCCGCGTGGTCGTTGTTGGCCTTAGCAAATGTGTGCTTATGCGTAATTGAATATTTTATGGGCTTGAGGAAAATTTAGTGCGGAAAATTTATTGATTTCTAGTTTGCATTACGTTTTCCCCAGTAGAGCAGTTCGTTTTGCAGTTGAAAATATTAAAAAACATTCCAAGTGCCCATTGAGGTGAGTCAACATTGACTTTTGTATCTCGCCTCTTCAGTTGTCGCATGTGTTTATCGTCGACATTTATCTGTTGACTGTTTTTATTTCGCGGTTGACATTTACCCTCTGTTCCAACAAACTCATCCCGTTCCCAACGAGTTTCTTTCATTCGCTGTACGAGTGCTCGCATGCATTAGCTCTATTCATATCGAGATAGCCTCACTTAGGTTCCTCTTTTTCAGTCGGGACAGGTTAATTTCTGCATCTTTATTATTCGAGTGGCCGGTATACAGATGTAGTCTAGTCTCTAGTCTGGTAGCGTAGATTGTGTGGCGGAAAGCAAACTTGAATTGTTGGTCGCGCGAAGGTAATGAACGCACGGGTGGCACATGGCGTGCTGCTGGAGGCGTCTGGTTCGAGCGAGAGGCACGTCCCGGGGACCGGCGGGAGGGAGTGGGCGCACCTAGTAGTGGGAAGGGAGGATGCAACGCGTCCTGTATGCACAGCGCCGCTTCCGCATTCGTTAATGCAAAAGCGGGCACAGACTTCAGGTGTACATTTTCAGTGCTTGTGTGCTTTATACTGGATGCTAAGGCGCGCGTCTTTGTGAAATGTAAAGCCTTAATTATTATTACATTTTATCTCGTCTATGCTTTATACTCTGTTGGCTTTTAAATATAGGATTACACGAACGTGGAATCTGCTTACTTGCGTATGGAAGTTAATGGAATGGAATAGCACAAAGACTGGTGTTATTAAATTTATTTTCTTGTTTTCATTCCATTCAGTTTGTAATAAGTATAAAAAGAATATCCAGGGGCTTAACAATTCATTATTACATTCATTCATTTCGGGTTCATTAAAATCGCATTAGGATTAATTTTTCTCGTCCCCGTTTTAATTTGCAGTTTGCCAAGGGGATCTCTGGCCGGTTGCAATCACCCATTGTCAATATTTGCCGAACGTTACCTGCGCCTATGTTTTATGATATTGCACGGAAACCTGTACTTTTTTCACGTTTTTATTTGACTTATCTCTTAGCGTTTATGAATCATTTATGATGTTTGTTTATATTTATCGAATTAACTATATTTAAGTAAGTAAAGTATTACATCATTATGGTATCTTTATTTTTAATATAGTCAAGAGCATTGTAATGAATTTCATATTTGTATTTATACATACTGATAATATTCCTTTTACAATTAATCGAATCGTAAACGATTCGACTAATTATAAAATTAATTCGATCATTAATTGGATATTTGTTTATGTATACATAAACAAAGATAGTAGAATGTACAACAAGGTTAACGAAAATATACAGGATTTATATTAATTTATCATTATTTATTAATTTATCATTGAATTGAAACCTTTTTTATTAATTTATCATTGAACACAGTTTAAATTTTGTGATTTTTTGCTAATCTGATAAGAAGATATCGGAATAAGTATACGAGATATGTATGAAAAAATTCCGATCCAGGTCCTTTACTTTAAATTTAAATATTTCATACTGCAACAGCGATTTTTTTCGCGTCAATATAAATTTTAAAATACAAAAATAATTTTAATATCTATACCCCTAAGAAAAGTTCGTTAAACTTCACTACATATTATAAAACAAAGTCCATATTTCCGTATGTACGCATAAAACTTTAAAACTACGCAACTGATTTTGATGCGGTTTTTTTTAATAGATAGAGTGATTCCAGAGGAAGGTTTGTACGTATAATAACATTCAATACAAAGTAGAGAAATACTGTAATTTTTGAGGTTTCTGTAAATAATTACATTTTTTCCGCTTACATTGCAAACGCAGGCTTAACCCTACGAGATTTATCAAAATGATATACGACGTATTTGTACACCTTAAAGCGGTCTACAGAAAAGTCCGCGATGGTATATATCTATCTCTTATGGATAACCCACAATAGCAGTTTTTTTCATTTACTTTTTACGAAAAATGATGCCTTATTTTTGAAGAAATTTTTATACAATACAGCATTAATCCTTATCCAATTGAGTACCTTAAATAAATTGTTGATTTAATATAGATCAATATGGCCGTTTACAGCATGCAATTTAAGTGAACATTTTCGGAGATATTACAGATTTAAAATGCCGTAAGGACGCCGCGCTTCACCCTATAGCACTTCGAATCTTTTAGAGTTTGTTTAAAGACATTCTATAATTAATTGTAAAAATAAAATACATAGGTAAAATGTAAAAGTAAATAAGTAAAAATGTACTATATGAGTTTAGAAATTCCAAAGATAGCAGGAAATCGTCTTGGTATAGGGAGAGGTAATTGTTTTTCTCCAAATTTAACGCTTGCGGGCCACGGGCAGTAATGAATAAATCAAAACTACTGGATCGATTTTAATCATTTTTTTTACACTGACTGACATGGGATATATATTTTATACCCGTGCGAAGCAAGGGCAGGCCGCTAGTATACTTATAAATATAAATTTCTTATATAAATTTAAATTATAATAAAAATTTCATCAATATTGATTAAACTGATTAGACGTCCAAGCGTAATACATGAACAGACTGTATGTGTTTCGATATTGGCCTTATTGTATTACCCATAATAATTTTCATGATAACATTACTAACATTAACAATAATTACTAATATCGATACAAAGAAACATAATTATTACGAAAACATTATCACCTAATAAACGATCTTTATAATATTATCGTAAGTATTAAGTGTCATCCCTAAATGAAATGTCCAATGTGTCATAAATAATGATTAAATGTTTTTTGTCGACCATAACGATTAACGACTTGACGTCCAATTTCAGTAATATTGCGACGACACCATAATAAAAACGAAACATAAATATTCGATAATAATAACTAACTATATTTGATAGACTGCTTGTATTTAATATCGTATTATAGAACGTATAACCACCATGTTACCACTCCTGAGAATTCGCGTCCTAAAATTTAGATTCAAGATCGATAATTACAGTAATCCCCACTACAACGCGGTTCGCGTATAACACGTTTTCATATTACACGATTTCATTCCCTAGTATAACGCGTTTTACCCCATATAACGCAAGGATATCTTACGTTCCACGTGTTATAAAATTAAATTAAATAATTTTTTTGAAATTTTGCCGCTTACTTTTTGGTTCCTAAATACATGGGTAATACATATACCTATATACTAAAAGGTGTAGAAATTTTATATTTATAAAAAAAAAATGTCAGCCATGTTTTTGATAAAACTCATATTTTGTTCATAAAATATTTTTACCTCAATTTTACATTTTAATTCCGCGATATACTTACGTATACACATTATCCTACAACGTGGAACAAATCTTCCGCGTTATAGTGGAGACTACTGTACATATTTTACCACATTCAAAATTCATAAATAAACAGGAATAGTGACAGTCCGATAATAGTAACAAATTATTAATGTCTATATCTTTTAATTTTTTTCAACTCACTTTTTATTGTAATAAATAATTTTACGATAGTAAATTCTTGACACAAAAATTTAACACCGTCGTTGTGATATTACACGTTTAGCAAAAAACAAAACCATTTCCTCTCGAGCCCTTATGTAAAATAAAACAGATGCTTTCGATTTTCTATCACAGGAATCGAATGTAAATCGATATTTTTCTCAAATGATTGCACTGAAGCCTCACGATATCATCATTTGCACGCGACATGGCCCCTTCCAACAAATATCTACGTTATTAATTCAGGCATATTAATAAAGGTGTCACGTTACGACCACACTCGTGTCGCAGGAAGCATGGCCCGATGAGCCACACCATCGAAATAACACATTTGATCCCGAATCCATTATTTTTACTAGGAATTGGAATCAAATTTTTTAATAATCACCTGACGGGACTGTAATTAATGACTAACGAATTAAAATAAAAACGAAACAGTGTTGGCAAAGTTTTGTTAGGTGCATATTTTAATCAGTACATTCAAAGTTAACTTTTATTCAAGCGCAAGTTATAAACAATGTAAAAAATCTATGACACTAAATGCTTCCATAATTGTAAAGTTGAAAAAATAGTACAATAACATTAAATAACAACAGCAAATAGAGGTGCGATCTGCATTTACCTACATAATATCGTCTTTACTTGTATATAAAGGAATTTAGTTTGCTAACTTCTATGTAAGATAAATCGCCCGCAGACGCTGAAACAGCCGTTGGAGCATATTGTGAAACTAAAAAAAAAACAATTTTATCTTTGCTGTGATCAATAGTATTTCTGGATTCGCAAATGCTTTGCGATGTCGGACTATGTTTTTGTCCTATCTACACACAAAGAGGTTTTTATCTATAATTCTATATTAACAGGGTCTAACGTGAAACACCGTTTCCACGGACAGTTGAAACCGTAATAAATTGAAAATATTTTTAAAATGTTCTTTTTATTATTTTTTACCAATCGATCGACAATATCACATAATTCTATTTCTTTCATAAAGATTAAACCAATAGAGAGAAATGGCGGCACTAAAGTCAGAGTTATCAATATTTTTATAAGCAATAAAAATAGGATTGGTTTCTGAAATAGTGAACGTGACAATCCGTCATATTGACTATTTTACTACTGAGATGATCTTTACAACTGGAAACTTTTGTTTTAATTTTTTAATTTTTTTTTTTAATTAATTTTGAAAATACGGGGCAAAGTTTTTCGTTAAATATTACAAAAAATAATACGAACTTTATATAATTTAAATAAATAAGCTTCAAATAACCTAAATAATCTTAACTAAAAGGCAAAAAATATCAATTGATTTTAACATAATACGATTCTACGAAAAGATGTCGCGATAGAAATGGCGCATTGTTTAATTTTACGTAGAAGTGAGAAAGTGAAGAGAAAAACCTATTATCACTGTTATTGTTAAATATTAAAAAATTACCATGACGAAGTAGTCTAATCCATAGCAATCTGTTTTTAAAGTTTAGAATGTCCGAAATTGGTCGCAACGTACCGAGGGCTGCAATATCGAATCAAGCATTTCACGCTCCGTAAGCTTAACCGTATCGATACGGATATAATAACCAGTGGAATGGTAACTATAAAGAGAGATTGTATTTTTTTACTAACGTCGTAAGAAGTTGGAATGTCCGACCGGTCCTTTGATCGGTTTGATAAAACTGCTTGCAATTTTCTTTATTTTTTGTTGAAAAATTTTCTTGCCCTTTATTGTATGATATATATTGGAATGTTGCGTTTAAAGTACTGCTACACTTTCTTTCCGCACCAGTTAACAAGAAAATTAGAGAAATTCATTTGACAAAAAACCTATTTACCCCAAACTTCTTTTGAATAATAAATGGAAAGTGGTAAATTATGTGTATTTAGAAAGGCCAGATTATTAAAATAAAGATAAACTTATTAGAGTAAAGATAAAATAAGAAAGATTTTAATATTTTATATATTATAAGCTGATTATGAATTTTTTTCTTCTTAATTTAACTAAGATCGTTTGCTTAATTTTCAATTAACATTAACAACAGAAAAAAACATATTCTATAGTATAATAGTTATAAATTATAATTATAGTTAGAAATTATAAATATATATTGAAGTATTATATATTCTTTATTTATTTTACATTTCGTATATGTATTAGTATTTACATCTAGTATTACTTGCACATATCCATATCGTTTTTTAATTGTTTTATTTTTAGATCCTTAATGTTATGGTTGCCTGGAAGAGATCACTTGTTTTTATTTAGTTTTAATAAAACATTATATAAATTAGCAGTGTATACAATAAAGTTATCTAAATAAAATAAAAAAATAGTTATATTTTGTAATTAAACTTTTCATAGACACCATTGTAGTGTTTGATTTTAGTTTTTTTCGAATATCTTTATAAAGTTCTGTTCGTGACTGTACACAATCTTAAGTGGATATATTGCGTTATGGGTGAAGGTCAGCAGTAGCTCGTAACTCAGAGTCCCCACTCGTCCGACAACAACAATAATCCGTACAATTTTGAGGAAAATGTTTATCGCAAGACACACTCGCCCCATAAATTTAGCCCAAATAAAACAAGAAATAGATAAAAAAGGTATCTGTTTTCATGCCAACTGTACTTGGCGAGGACAGTTTTATTACTATATAGTTTTTTATATCAGGAAATATTCAATGACAAATAAGAAACATACATTCATACTCCAAAACTTTCGCATTTATAATATTAGTAGAATTCTTTATTTTCTTTATTATATTAAAAGATATCTATATGAAACCTTCATCAGATTTATAAGATACTAGCGTAACACGTAACTTTGTTCCCGTCGACTTAGATGTTAAAATACCCTTACTGATATACTATGTTGCCTTTCTCCTATTCCCGATCGAAAAACAGTATATTTCATAATTATTTTAGGCCAGTATATGTACTTCAATTGTAGTAAATTTCATACATATTGAGTAGGCTCATGAGCTGTGACAGACAGACAGACTTTCGTCGATTTCGATTTACATTATATAAGATATTAGACATGTGTAACCTACCAAACTCCATAACAGTATATAATATATTCGTAGAGTAAGTGATAGTAACAGGCCTTTAGTTTACCTTTCCTTTAACGAGATCCTAATCGTATTTAAACTTAATATATAAATGATCAACAAGACTTTCAATAGTGATTCACTTTCAACTCTTAATGAATACAAAGGATTCAAGGATCTGAAGAAGCAATTAAATCATTTCATATCGTCACTTATATTTACTGAAGTGTCGATGACCAAAACAATGAACTCCATCAAAGTAGGCGTTCAATTGAAATCCATTCGTTTATGACTCAATGTTCATGTATACACCTTATATCTAACGCTAAATCAAATGTATATACCTACTGTTTAAAAAAATATTATGAAACACTAGTTTCTAACCGCGACTTCTGATTCAACTTGGTGCTGCGATAAACCTATGTCACTCTCTTGCCCTTTAACTATATGCAAAATCGTATAGATGTTGTCCTTTCAGATAAGAAAAAAAAACAGTTTTGGACTTTAAACTCATAATATATAGATGCGCATTAGATATAGCCTACCCAATACGTGATACGTGAAATCGCATTAATGTGATTATTATGTAAGTTGAAAGGGTATATTATATATTATGGTATATATTATTTTTTAGATCTAAAAAACAGAAATATCCTTAACTTTCCCCATAACACACTGTCTATTGTTAAAAAGCGCATACAAATTCGTCAATAGCTTTTGAATTTATTAATAGCGAACGGTTAGACAAATGTTTTATAATATGTATTAAAAATAATCCTTTTATCTTTTCCTTATCAGAGGATTCCTAAAAAATATGACGATTCCATAAAATCCTAAATTTTATTCAAATTCCTCCATCCATTTTTTACTATTGCAATTTTAAGGATGTAAGGTAATTTTAAAGTCGTTTGCTATCTAATAAAAATATTATTTCGTTTAATATTGTTATACTCCTAAAAAGATCTTACTCCTTGAAAGCTCTGATGTTTTAGAAAAAAATCTCAGTTGTGCAAACGTGACGTGGCTTCGATATACACATATCAAGCATTAAGAAAAAACACTTCGTCATGTTCGTCGATTATGCCCCTTCAAGCGAACATACGGCTGATAACTGACACATCTTATCTGCCAAACATTATTTCATACACATCTATCGGAAAGCCATTCCGACTGTGTCTGATTTTATTCTAGGCAATTTATTTTCAATAAAGAACTATAAAAAGACTTATCTAAATGGCTCTGGCGACTGAGGGGAGTGGCTGTCATAAACGTCGATTTTTATTTACGTTACCGGGCGCGAGTGGGAAAACTATCATATATTTGATTCGGAAAAACAAAAAATAATTACACACTTTTTATCGTTAATGTTCATTAATTATTTGCTTTTTTACATTTTTTTTTTTATTGCTGGTGTCATAAAATATTTTGGATATGTATTTATTAAAAAAAAAACAATATTAAAACGCGTCTTATATTACATAGCAATGAAGTGAAATAACTTTAATTTAAAAAAATATTTTAAACACAGGTCGAGCTTATATATTAAAGACTGACGATAAAAAATAGCATTAAATTTTATTTAGTTCAAGAAATGATGGACGAATTCCTTTATACATTAATTTTGAAATGTGAGGGGATCAAAATAAAAATTTGTAAACACAAACCGACTCATTTACATGTTATTTGAGCAACACACCCAAGGGGCCCGTATCAGCCATTTATGAGTCGAAAGTATTAAAGAAAAGAGAAACGGATACATATAAAGAGATATAATAATAATAAGAAAAGAAGCGCAAGAAAACTGCTCGCGGCGAATAAACCCCGCAGAAAGCGGCATTGTTCTGCGACTTTTAAAAGCGGAACAAAATCAATGAGGGGAAGGAAATCGGATGAAAATATGAAAAGAATACACGGTATATACGTAAAAGTGAAACGAAACGTCGGAGATCGGGCCACAACCGCGGCGGTCCGCAAATATAATTTGCATAGTCAAGTAGCCGAACTTTTGTCTGCAACGGATGTTCGCAACCATATTCGTTCGTTGCTTTTTAACCACACTCTCATTCTGTATCGGGACGGACTTTTTATTGCATTTTTCCCCTTTGAACGGATTCCTTCAATATTTTGGTGGTTCGTTATTCATACGCTCGGTCGTCGAATTGTTTTGTTTAATGTTTGACTGTTGTACTGTTCGTATCGTTTTTAATCTGAATGCCAGTGCCGGTATCACTTTGTTTACTGTGTTATTTAATCTCAATATATACATATTTATAATAAAAATAAACAATAGATTTAGGACATTCCGCCGTGTGGTAACCGGCTATGTAGAATAGACCAACCTCATTTCCTACCGAGGTGTCGTAAAATACGACTAAGGTTGTAAGTTGACGTCAGGTAGATGGCCAGTCGTAAAACGCAGCAAAATCATGTGAAAGCATGTTTATAATATAACATGTTGTACCGACCCCACTTAGGGTGGGATAAGGGCAGGATGATTATGAATAGATTTAGGACATTGGTATTAATCTTTTTTATTGACTACTTCTAAATGTATGACTGAAATCTTGACAAAAATACTAAAATCAAACAAAAGATAAGAATTTTATTGAAAAGCTTCATTGAACTGAATGGAATAATCTATTGAACAATTACAATTCATCTTTACCCATGAATCTATCGAAGTGGGAGCTTACCTTCAAAGAGCGCCGACAATCTACAATGTTGACTTATAAAAACAATAAACCGACGTCCCTCTTACTTTATTCATTCGATAAGACATTTGATTATCATCGGATTCTTTTAACTACTTCGCAACCTGCTATTTATATTATGTTCGATAATGATGTATATATAATTATGTTACAGATGTATTTTTAAAACTGATGATATCTAAAAAAAAATGTTTGTTTTTTCTTAAAATTCCTAACCGAGTTCTATATAAGAATAAATTTGATATGTTATATTAATCTAAAAGAAATTGTTATGCAAATATTATTGATTTTTACTTATGAATATTTAAATAATATGGCTGACAATTATTCTAAACAAATAATAGTTGCTATGAAATAACCATATTTTGTTTTTCTATTCATTTATATATTAGCGACTTCATATTTGTCATTAATATATTATACTAATTGTCCAGCCATGCGTTGCCGTAGCTCAGTCTAGATTCGAATTTCCCTCGAAACAGAACCCAACAGAAAAAAAATGCTCCGATCACCACCAAACTAGAAGATAATCCGATGAATCATTCCAAAGATTATCTGAAAATTTCATTAAAATCAGTAAAGCCGTTTCGGAGTCTATAAAGGACTTTGGGATAAAAACATTAATTTTTATATATTATAAGATATAAACTGTTGATGAATTGAATTTTTTGATTTATCATGTGAACTAAAGTAAAGTTACAAAAGGATAGAGGTCTAGCGAAATAGTTTTCTACATATGCGAACAAAACCATTTGCAGTACTCTCATAAATATTAAGCGCGCTACAAAAGCTTAGCTAATTGTTAATACCTGCGTTATTCACAAATGAGGTGAGATGAAAAGGGCCAAAAATAAGCGTCATTCGAGTGAGAGTGTTTTTCAGAGGTGTTGGTCTGTACCGGTTCGGACTCCACGGGCCGTTGAATTTTCCACTCAGTGGACGTTTGGGAGCTCACTCGCACACCGAATTGGTCTCACCTTTTATCCTAAATATACGTCGTACGTTATGCAAAACTCTTTCAACTTTGTATTATTATACCATAAAAAACAAATTCAAAGTAAATAAAATAAACGTTTTTTACAACAAGTTCCTATATTTTAAATACTTGAATTTATAAAGTATTTTAATCAATTTATGTGCAAATAAAACATTTTTTTTTTTTTACTTTCCGGAGGTCTATATTACAAAAGTAATGATAATAATTGTTTGCTATAATCGGATTACAGAAAATCTATGAAATGCTAAAAATTTTGTGTACTATCCGTGTTCTTACCTTTATTTTGGAATACACAGATGTGAAAATGAACGCCCTTGTTATGGATTATTTATATGGACAAAGATACAGTTTTATTATAATGAAGCCGTGTTCGTAAAGTTGATAGCTTGTAAGGGACCTTATATTAGTTTATTGGATGGAATTGAGTCTTTTAGAATGCATTTGCGCCACAGACCAATAACCGATATAATCTACGAACACTACCTTATTTACGCAGAATTCGTAAACCGCATACACTACATCACCACTTCACACAACCACCAGCGCTGCACACGTTCACTTCCACAATATCAAAAATCGTTTCGCTCCGTAACCTCAACAATTTTTTTATTTGATCTTGCAGAGCCTTGTTCTGCATTAAATCAGCAACGAGGTCAATCATAGTAAATCAATTATATTGTTCATCGTATTGCAAAAAGAGGTGGCGATGGCAGGAGCATACGGTTCAGAGAATGTGTGGGATCCTAACACATTCTAGTATATTAGCTAGTATTCCTTCTCTTCTATCATTGGTCAATTCTGGCACTACTACTTTTATATATATATCATACTACATATATAATTTATTCAGTATTTTCATAAAGGTATGAATTGCACTTCTAATGTCGGTTAGTAATGAAAATATTATATAAATATTTATCATCCATGACACGAAATACCTTCTACAAATCATATTAGGAATGGGAATTAGCAAAAACGACGCTTTATTAACATTCATGTCGGAGGTGGTATGACAAATGATGCGTAGGAGATGAACTCCGACCGCTTCATTAGCAGCAACATTAATTACTAGCGAATCTTTAATGGGAAACTGGTTTCTTTTATTTTCATTGCACTCTAACTTGTACTAGGGTATTGTATATGATATATGTAATTACTATCGTTACTCGCTTTACCCGTACCTTTGTTCTTAAATTCCTGCGAAATAAATGAATGCACGGTTTCTTAATCTTATAATGGTTTTTGAAGGTTTTTTTTCAGAAATTGTCATACTTAATTCAATGTATGTGGGTTGAGATGTGATATAAATACAAAACATATCATAAATACATCAATATCCACAGTCTCAAGCGCACCACTTCAGAAGCACTAGAGCCATAGGCGAGAGTGGACGTGTAGTGACATTAGTGAATGTTTGAGCTTTTGCTCAACTTATACATTTTAAAATACAAATAAATTCCTACGCCCATTTACAAAATATACAGTTGCGATATAGACTAGCTTACCGCTCTACCACTTATAAGTGCAGAAAATCCAACATAGCAAAAAAATATTGTTTTTTTCCCTGGTGATTGGTATAAATGTTATTATACAGAATGACTCACTTTTTGAATTATCTACTATCTCTATAAAAAAAACCACAATAATCGACCATTTGTAAAAAATATTGAATACAGTCTAACAACAGGTAGTATCACTCGATACATCTTCAATTCAAATTTACATAGAGAAAGATAGTTCAATAATCTTTCTACGGACAGAAAAGAGATAGCTGTTCAATCGAAGCCCATGATTATAATCGATGAGTTAAATCAGTTTCTGTGGCGAATCATAAAGATTCTGCCATGTTCCGTAGGCTTTTTAATGCAGAAACTTTTATATGATGGAAAGGGACAAACGATATCCCAGTTTCCATATTTACTTACACAGATACGAGTATGTATGGATACTGACTGCATGCGTTTGAGTATTGAGAATAACCAAGTATGGCGTGCGGCTCAAAAGCTAAAGCGATTATTTCGTTTGGGTTTTGTTTTGTTTCACGCTGCGTTCACAGCAATTGTTGTTTCGATATGCACGTAAGCAAAATGGAATCCATATTCTCTATAAATATTGATGTTTGATAACTTTTCAACCTGTTACTGGTTTATTATTTGTAACTTAATTACACTTGTTCAAAACACAATCGCTTTTGTAATTTTAATACTTTCATTATGAACCTAATGAAAGTAAAACAATTCAAAAAAGCATGGAAAATCAGTACCAAACGGTAGCATTAAATACCTTCTGATTCACGAAGAAAAAAGCGGTGATCAGTACGTAACCAAATGTTGTGATCAGTGAGACACATATTCCGAAGAACCAATAGGTCCGTATACCGTCCGTAACCAATAAACCTTATAGGTATCGAAGTCTAAGTTAAAAGTCAGTGTTAATAGTAGAACTCTGCAAACCCTCAAGTAAAACTCAATGTAAAACTCTCTGAACTGTCTTTTAAAAAATCGCAGGGAGCCTCTGAATTCCATACATACAAGTCATATGGTATCCAAAACTCTTGAAGAGATCTAAAGAGAGATATGCCTAATTTCTACCTCTAGACGTCCATTACGTCGAGAGATAGAAAAAGATTAAGATTCAAATAACACTCAATGATAACGGCTAACAACATTTGTGATAGCAAGCAGCATACAGCATACAGCATGACCTATAGCAGGTGCGATATGTCAGCATTCGGATCATTTTTCTACATTCTAAGCTTGTTAAGTAATTCATAATAACATTCATGAATAACAAAGACATAGTAAATATTATCTCTAACGGTAACCATATTCAATTGAAATAGTTACATTGGTGGCACAAATATGTTTATACTTTATGTTTAAGGCACCTTAAAACAATAAGAGCTAGTTAAGAATACTAGTTCTGTTCCATTTATTTTAAATGACATTTTGGTTACAGTAATGTACCAGAAGAGATTAAAGAAGGAAAGAAAGCAGAGGCAACAAATACAAGAGCAGTTAGAATTGGAGTTGAAGAGACGACAGAAGATAGAAGAAGCATTAAAGCAGTCAGGAGCGCCCGCCGAAATCCTCAGAATAGTTACTGGTAAGAAGAAAATAATTTCTTTTTAGACTAGGAATTATTAACCTTTGGGAAATACTCAAAAGCAAATATTCGAAGCACATTGAAACGAGTTATTATAATTTCAGTAGTAGTTCGAACATTTCGGAATGCCGCTGACATGTTAACTTGCCGTCTGTCAAACAATCTTTGTATCAGTGTAAGGAGATCATAATCAAAACATCTTATACACCACCATATAATTTGCAAATCTCAACTATATAATATGTAAAACAAGATTCTATTTTTAATGGCTCGGTAACAACACTTGTGTTACAATTGATTGGGAGTTTATATGGAGTGCGTGACGTAAGGAGGGTGGTAAACTAGTGAAGCCTTGTACTAATCTCCGTGTCAGGAAATCGTTTCGCAGGCCATTTGAAATGAGGGTCGATGAAGTAACACGCATTCGAGTTCAATTTCTTGTATAATCGCTGTTTGCCACTTACAGTTATTAGCAGCCTATTCACGTACACAGTTATAACAAACAAATTACGATCGACATCACTGTTCTAGAGCAAATATAATACTTTTAGATACACGAAGGATCGTGACGTTTGAGAACCAAACATTGACGGAGTTAACGTTCAGTATGGGAAATATTATATGTCTACGTCAAAGAGAATTACAGTCCTATACTAAATTAAATTTTTATTAGCGAACTATTATTGTTTTGTATGAGCATTAGGTATATATATAAATCTCACTTGGAATTAATTTGTAATAAACTATAAAGTTATTGATAAGTTTTTTGAAGTAGCAAGACTTATGCAATTTTACTCTTATTTTTTATTAATGAATATAGACGATACAGTAACCGCATCATATAAATCTATTTGTTTTTCAACAGAGAATCTAACACCACCATCACAAGAAAATCGAGAACGGGAAAATGGAACGGAAAGTAAACCCCCTAGCACAGAACCTCCCACCTCGTCCCCGCCGTTCCAGCGGGATCCACCGCGCACCCCAGATAAGCCACAGTGGAACTATCCGCCACCACCTGTTGACATCATGAGCGGAGGAGCTGCCTTCTGGCAAAACTACTCAGGTGAGCAGTTCTTTGTCCAAAAATTCCATTTGTTAACATCGTAATTTTAATTAAAGTAAATTTATCCAAGAATATAAAATAAATATATAAAAATTAGTTGCTGGATGAGCGAGCCTTGCTCGGTAATTTTAAAAATGATGTAAAAAAAATTTAATTACAAAAAAAATTGAAAAGAAAAATGAAAAAATAATAGGGCAGGTGAGACTCGATCCTAGGTATTTTCACCTCTCTAGACCGCCAGTTCAGTTGAACTACCATGACTTTATGTTTGACAGCGAAAAATTGTGATTGTATTCAACGCAAATTTAAAAAAAAATTTAGAGCCCGAAATCAGGGATAAAACAACATTTCTTTCAAATGAAACTTATCTAGATCGATTTTTCTCCCCCAAAACCCTCTGCGTGCTGAATTTCAGTGAAATCGTTGGAGCCGTTTCCGAAATTCCGAATATATATATATATATATATATATATATATATATATATATATATATATATATATATATATATATATATATATATATATATATATAAGATGAACTCATTTAAATATTAAAGATACTGGACACTCAGTCGTCCGTCCGGTGTTCTTATGTTATGAGTAACAGACAACTGGTAAATAAATACAAATATATATTTATAATTTCTTAAATAAAGTTACGAGTTCAAACCACCAATGAGTTTTTCTATTAAAACTTATGTGTCTAATTGATATTTGGGATTTATCGCTGGCTTTTTGGTGAACGAAAACATAATGAGGAAACCTGCATATCTCTAGAGAATTCTGGGGATATGTGTAACTTACCAATCCGCATTGGGGCAGCGTGGTATGTCTTAGCTCCAATCCTTCTCCCTAATAACAGGGAGGAGAGAGAGGCCTATGCCCAGCAGTACACCCAGACTCGAAGAACCTACAAATTGACATTAGAAAATGTTGGCCCTTAACGGGAATCGAACCGACTGCCCACAGAGCTGAAAGCAGGGTCACTACCACCTACGCCAACGGGGCATTTTAATAGAACCGATAACCGATTTCTGATGGAACTATTGCAAGGAAATATTTGCATGTGACGATTTTCTCCGGTAGAGAGTTGTAAGTTTTTATCGAAAAATAAACAAATGGCCACACCATGCAATCAAATCAAAAGTAACGGAGGGTCTCTCACGAAGTAAAAAATATTCGACATGCGAAATTTATATCCATCATATTACATACCGTTGCGAATCGAGAATTTCAAGTATTCAAAAGCACAAAATGAACGATTGCATTCCTAATTTTTTTCTGGACATTTTAGCGGGGAGAGTTCAACCAATTGATTGTTATTGAACTTTCATATGGTATCAAATATTAAAAAGAAATATGTACTTATAACATTAAAATTTATAACAACAATAATAAAAGTATTATTTTTGTAGTAAAAATACTTATACACTGTCCATTATATTAACCATCTTTTGACAGATTGACGATTTACATATTTAGTGATGTCCTAAAGATTCTCGTATGCGATACCATTCCGATTATAGTACCTACTATCATTAATCGAATTACGTACCTAAGTAATTCGATTAATGATAACCTACGTAAACTAATAACAGATATAGAAATCAACATATTGATTTAATATTGCCTTAGTTTTTTGAAAATAAATGTTAATCCGTGTGTATTTATTATAATCATAAAAAATATATTATACATCAACTGGCAATATCAACAGACCTTCCGCTCGGCCGCCATTTTGACGTGATCTGTCACTCTCAACGAAACGCCCGTGATAGTCACACGCATTTACGTTCGCTGAGTGTTCTCTCGCATCTGTTACACCTTGAGTTAAGTAGCTTTATTCCTCGGAAAAACTTTTGTGAAACTTATATTAATTGATCGTGAAAATGCCGAAAGGACGTGTGTTGAAAGCACAATCGAGACAGTTAGTGTTAAAACTTCATGAGTATTTTGAGCAAGAAAATCAAAATGGCGGACCTCTTATACCTATCCCGCAAGTCCGAAACCGTGTTGCAGCCGCGTTGGGGATCAGTCTATCAACTGTGACTAAAATCACTACTGATGCCTACGGCAGGAGCGGCTTGGAGCAAAACAAACCATCTACACCAAAAAGAAAGCGCCGGGCTCATAAGGTGACAGCTGTTGATGACTTTGACGCTGACGCTATTCGTCGTCATGTATATGATTACTACTTGAGAAAAGAAATTCCAACTTTGAGAAAACTTATTGTTTCTTTGAAAAGAAGTGGTCTATTTCATGGTGAAAAATCTTCTTTGGTCAAAGTTTTGAACACAATTGGCTTTTCATATAAAAAGTTAAATAAAAGAAAATTATTAATGGAACGCACAGATATAGCTATAGCACGTTGTGATTTTTTAAGAGAGGCAAAGAAAATACAAGATTGGGCAAATATTGTTTTCACGGATGAAACATGGCTCAACGCTAACCACACACTATCTCGTTTCTGGACTGATGATACTGCTGATTCCACTTCCTCAGTACCAATGGGAAAAGGTGAGCGCCTAATCATTTGCCATGCAGGTACAGCAAAAGGATTTGTACAAGACGCACTGTTGGCATTTAAATCGAAGAAATCAAATGACTACCACGAAGAGATGAATGCAAATGTGTATGAAGAGTGGTTCAAAAAAATGCTCATTTCATTGGAAGAACCATCAATAATTTTTATTGATAATGCGCCCTACCACTCCCGTCAAATTGACAAAATGCCAACACAGGCTAATAAAAAGCATGAAATAATTAATTGGCTTCGGGACAATGGAGAAAATGTGGACGACTCAATGTTAAAAGTTGAATTAATAAAAATATTAAAAACCAAAAAGAGAGCAAAACGCTATGTAATCAATGAAATGGCAGCAGAATATGGCCATACTGTTCTTCGGATTCCTCCATACCACTGCCAGTACAACGCAATAGAACTTATATGGGCACAAGTAAAAGGGCATGCTGCGAGATGCAATACAAGCCCGCGAGCAAGCCATTCACAGCGAATAAAATGTTGCAATTGCTAAAAAATGCTTGCACCCACGTAACGGCCGAGAACTGGGCAAGTGTGGTGGAAAGAACTAAAAGAGTAATATTCTCTGATTGGGAACGTGATATTGCGTTTGATAATATATTATCTACACAAGAGCTAATAATAACTGCTACTGAAGACTCCTCATCGGAGGAGTCTAGTGTTGATTATCATTCCGACGACTCGTGCTAATAAAATAAATTAAAATATCCTGATTGTTTTATTTGTATTCATGTATTAACTAAGAAGAAAGTAAAACTTTATATAATGTTATTAAATGTCTTTTAATACTCGTAACATCGATTTCTACCGATTATTTTTAATCTGTGGCATAATCGTAGTAACCATTATGTGTGACATCACTAAGTGGGCGGTACCCATCCATAAAGTACAAATATTATTTGTATGATATTTGTACGTAAGCAATACAAAACTTAATGAGCGTGAGCTGTCAAAAGACTGATAATATGATGGACGCAGTATAATAATCATAAATTTGTTTATAATTTAACTATCCACTCTCCCAGTAAGGTTAATTAATAGTTATAAAGGAAAAGCAACTATAAACCTGCAAAAATATAAATATGAAAAATACTATGAGAATAAAAACGACTGTTAATAGAAAATACCCTAGCTCTCTATAACTAGAACTAGTAGTATTTAAATATTTTTTTTTTATTATTATAAGAGAAATAATACAAATATATATAAAAGTTGAGCACAAATGTCTATTATATGAGTTTGATTAAAGCAATCTTGAAATCGATAAATAAAACCACTACAGGCTCCATGCACGAAAAATATCTCTCAAATATTGGGGAATCGGTTAGTGCTTTTTTCATTCATAACCTCTTTGTGGAAAGCCCAGAAATTTCATTAAAAATTCATCGGCTTCTGCAGAGCTGCAATACTATTGTGCGCGGTATGGACACACCTATAACTTTGATATGAAAATTGGTTTTTCGCCTTATTCATATTTAACAATTTAGTTTCAGTAATCCGATTTATTGGATCGGATTATAAAATGTATTTAATAATTATTATATTCTAATGTCGCTTGAAAATGCTCTTTACTTCTTCATATTCTGTTATTAATCGTATATACGGTTGGCGTATATCGTATGCGTTTTATTTATTTATTTATTTCTTTATTTTTATACATATATTTAGAAAAAGAAAGAAAAGTAAAAAAGCACATGTATAAAGGCGGACTTATCCCTAAAAGGGATCTCTTCCAGTAAACCTTTGAGTAATAGAAGGAAAAGGACAAGAATTGAAGAAGAAAGAGAGTACGGGAACGTATATAAATAAAAAAAAATTGTTGATAAATAGTCGTATGTATATAAAAAGAGACAGCGTGGTGTCTAATTTCAATCTTTTTATACATAAAGCCAAACGATAGTGACGGATTTTTGCATGAATAATGAGACAGTAAAAATTTTAGATAAAGGGCAATAATTGAATAAAAACAATATTGAGTTATATATTAAAATATAATGTTATATTTAGCTCTTAAAGTACAAAATATTAAGAGTATCATTGTATTACTTTGCATTCGCGTGTTCGCGTGAGTTAGACACTCGTAAAAGGGTAAAAGGCAACACTTAAATTAGTTGCAATTTCAACTCGAAACTAAAGTCGGGCAATTGTCGGTAGAGTAGGTAGTAGACAAGTGTAGCTTGTTGATTGTCAATACATTCCATACATGTTGCATGTGACACAAATATAAGAAGAAGTCTGAAAATTGTCTATTTGTATAGAGTATTTGGTTATACAAATTATTAAAGAAATATGTGTATTTCATTATTGCTAACAAATATATCTTACCAAATGCAAGTTGGTAATGATATAAAGCTTTCGAGGTAATAAACATTTATATACGCATTAATTAAAAACCCAAGTAACGGCTATGTTACTAATATCATTAATCAAATCATTACGATAATAATAAGCTAATTGACTGATATACTTAAATATTATATATGTAATTGCTCGAATTTTATAAATATAAAAACAGGATAAAGCGACTGATGCTAAGTAATATAAAGTTGCAAAATTAATAAAGAGGAAACTTCTCCGGCACTTTTTAGGTGCGCTTGTAAAATGAATGGAAATAAAATTGTACAACACAGGTGCGCTCGAAACCTTTGACGATATTAATTTTTTGTTCGCTCTCGACGTAATACAACCGTATAATAGATAAGATCCGCTATATGAATTAGCCAGCCCATTAAATTATTGTACGAAAATAGAGGCTTTGTGTCTATTATAATAATTGATTCATCGACACTGAGAAAGCTCGAGATTCAATGCACGTAGCACGTGAGCTTTTGACCGTACCGTTTATCTTTATTAATTAAAATAAAAATACGCTAAAAATTTGTTATTTCGTGTTGAGTACTATTACTTATATGAGACATTAAAACGTTGAAAGAATTGAAATTTACTTGTGAATTTCTAAAATTGACCACACGGTGTTAACCAGTTCTATCCAATCACATAAACTATATTATTTTTTTAAGTCGCATTTGAAATGTACTTTACATCACTTGGAAATTGAATGTTTATAAAAAATAAAGAGTACTTTTAATAGGAAACAAATTCAATCAACGTGATTCGATACGCTTCAATAGTAGAACCCATCCGAACTTACTATGATAGAATTTATTGTTTTGTACTATTATTACCCAGTACACTGACGTCCTATACGTGACGGCTAGCTATTACAAAAGAGAGCTCTACAAAAGCCTAAATCCCTTAGAAATAACCTTCTCAAATTTTAAAAGGATCTAATGCGTGCAGAGTTTAATTATTTTAATTTTTTTGCTGTCATCAAAACGAAGCGTTGATTACTTTGACTCTGTTCGGGGTAAAATATCGCCTTTGATGACGTTTTGCGAAAGTATTAGATTTCTAAAAAGTTAAGTTAATACTTTTTAAGCAAAAACGTTAACCGCGGATCATAGACATTGTTAAAACTGGAAAATGAAAAGCAAATCAATCTTTATCATGCTTCTTTTTTATCCTTTTTTTATAAATAAAAGTTTTATTATAATATAATACAGTCAGAAATTTTAATATTGGAAATATTATATTATTAAAATTGGAATATAGTTCTTGACTCATTATTCTCTTGTCCTTACCCACACTAAGTGGGGTCGGCACAACATGTTTTAAACATCTTGTTACATGTTTTGGCTAGTTATTTTACGACTGAATGTCTGCCTGACGTCAATTTACCTTAGTTACCTTAGTTACCTTTTACTACACCTCGATAAGAAATAAGGATATTCTACTCAGCCGGATACCATACGGCGGCAATATTGTTCTTGACTATGACCGATTATTACACCGAATATGACCAATTAGTTATAATTTTTTACGATAATAGTACCCTGATTTCCGTCTTCAGTTTTAAGAAATAAAAAAATTATTGAAAAAAATATTTACATTTTATAAAAATATATGAATTTAATGACAAAAAGTAGGTATGTATAAAGCAATTTAACTCAGCTTAAATCGAAGATCCGCTCAAAGAAATGGACTCTTACATGAAAGGCTAACTTTTTATTTAACTCAGGCGCTCAAGCGTAACAGTTATTTCAAAGAACAAATAGATTACAGCTCTCAAAGGAACCGGCAATTCAGTTTTAGGAGCGGCAAATGCAAAAATATTACGTATTCAAACAGACCTAATGGGACATTTAGGGGTGGCAGCGAAGTGAAACGGCAAAGGCCGAAGCTTTTAAGTGTATAATATTTAATTGTGACGCCCTAGGCGTATAATCTCGCCCGGGATAATAGGTTTCTGTTTCGGGACAACCCTCGATGAGCGACACTTGTGAGTGTGATGCCCTGCAGCCGACTCCGTTGAGACAAATCGGATTATAATTGAGTTTTTGTAATGACAAATGAAACAAAAACAGTATCTCGTGACTTTTCCAAAGTGACATTCAGTATTTTCCGCGTAGCTTGTAACATGTAATTTTAGTACAATAATATAATTTATTTATTTTTGTTAGTTAACTCTTTAGAAACTGTTTTTATTATTTTCAAATATGATTTAATTCATATATTTACAAATATGCGGTAACAACAGGAATCGGAGAAAGGGCTAAAGGTCAAGTTTCAGTATTCATATTCATATCAAGGAGTATTTGGCGTACCATGGCGACTCATCACAATGTTAAATTACCTTATATCTTGCTCGTGATCCAAATTTTAAACTGAAGGCTTTTGTTACTTTATTTTCTAAAACAAATGTATCTACTTTTAGTTTGATTTAGGCTTATTAGATTCGTAAATAGAATCTAATTGTTAAAAATTACAAATCATAAACGAATATCGCGCACAAAATTTCAATTCCCCGTTGAGAAAATGTTCCCTGGGAGTAAGCAAAAAACGTGATTCCGTTTATATCTTTTATATCTCGTAAATTGCAGGAGGCGGCAAGCGTTGCATGAAATTGAATAAGCATATTTCGTAAAACGTAGACGTTTTCGGAGACAATTGCCTTACCTCACCTACTCTTCACGAACTTTGTCAATTTTCCCAAAATCTTATTAGAAAATATTCAATGCTTAAGATTTATTTCGCTTAAGTTATTCTTGAGTCGTTTATGCAGAGTGATTCTATTATATCTTTCGTACTTATAATGGAAATGCGTTCTGCAATATGGCCCTTTGTAGTCTCCCGTTATAGACATAACGTCTCTAACATTTAAAGCAATTTAATTATTCTAATATACAATGGGCCTTGATTACTTATATAATTAAAGTAATGAATACGGATGAATTAAAATATATTCTTCACTATAATATAAATAAATTTTAGATTTACTTCTCTGCTGTTTTAATAACGCCACAGGAGGGTTCTTGTTATTAATTTTAAGTGTTTTTCTTCCAATATCAAGATCGGCAAGATATTTTACGACCAAAATCTCTTACATCTAACTATTGATTAGATCAAAATCATACAGCAGTTCACGTTTCTATTTACGACATGCGAAACCGAAACACTAACTTTGTCTCAAAAGGATGATCCGATTGGTCTAGAGGGCGATGAAATGAGCTAAGCCCAGAGTGTCTCTCAAATTCGAATATCATACGAAGATCCTGATTGAAATTTTTAAAGCGTAATAATGATGACCTATCCAAAAGGACAATATCCAAAAGTATAGATGTCCACTTTTGCATATTGTTTTAAAGGAGTTTAATTGTTCGGTTTCAAAGTAGAAAATTAATTATCTTAACATTATTAACATTATATAAAAACCACGAATATGTTTTCTAATTAAATTAAGTCCAACGTCATACCACGTTTTTAACAAAGGCAATATTCAATATTAAATTAGCAAGTGGCTCAACATCCAAATGTTGAGAGATCGTTTGATCTCGGCCTTCCACGGTGCTAATGACATTTTCTGGGGCACTAGACATTCAAATGTAAATATGTGAGATTGATAATTGTTAAGGATTTGTGAATATATTTTCCCATAATAATATGTGAGGATGATGTAATCCGTTTTTAATGTTTCAATGGAAGTGAATATTTAATGTTTAAAAGAGACGCATCGTAATTTTCAAATTCTATATGAAACAATAAAAACAACGTAAAATTTTATTACCTTATTTTATTTCAGATTAATCTACCGTTTTCTTAGTTTGGTATTAATGTTTATAATTGCTCGAAAATAATTACGAGTAATCAGTTTAGCTGTAAATGTTATGTTACTAAAAAACAACTGTGCTTACGAAAAACTAATTAATTGTTTAATATTATATTACTAACACGCAAAAAATATAGGGACTAATCAAATTTACGGTAAATAATGTTATCTATGTTGTCAACAGAATCCTTGGCGCAAGAGTTGGAAATGGAGCGCAAATCTCGTCAACAAGCCATGGAACGTGATGTGAAGAGCCCCCTGTCAGACCGCGCCAGCTACTATAAGAACTCGGTGCTTTTCAGCTCGGCCACTTAGCTAGCAAGCACCGGGGCTATGGACTTCCCCGACAACCAACAATACGAAAAAGATAACGACGATACGAGAAAACCCATTATAAGCGTCAAACCTGAGTTCAGGGAAAAATAGTACGTCTAAGGACATTTTATCTAAAGATTTATCTTTAGAACAAAATACGTCCTATCGACCTTTGTGAAGGGTTATATCTCACGTCTTATTCCGAAACGATACGCTCGTATGTAAATTAAAAATTATTAAACTAACCCTTATTTTTCATTGAAATACCAGTTAATTGGATCTCGAGATAGTATTTTTACTTTGGGATTAATTGTAAATACTGTTATTAAATTCGACATAAGCACTAAGATTTCGTGGTGCAAGGCGAAGTCGTAAAACCCTTCTTCCATAGTGAAATTTGTAAATATTTCTTAATATTTTTAGACTAAGTCTCAGCGGTTTTAATGACTGTACTACGTTATTATTTAGTCGTCAACATTTAATCTTTTACGAAATGTACCTTTAAACTTATTGTTAAATGCCATATTTAAACATTAAGTATGATTTACAATTTATGTATTTAAGTAAGGAATCAGCCTTATTACTTATTATTTTTATTAACATTTGTAACGTGGATCAAATAATGTAATCACAAAACAGTTGGAATTGACCTAAGACTGCTTTTGATTAATTTTTCAAGCGTTTGTTAGGACGACTCGCTTTCTACTAACTAGTCGATTTGTTTACAAAAATACTTTAAAGCTGCAATAAAAAGCTGTTTTCTAAAGACAACGCCAGCAAAACAATAGCTTAAAACGTATCGCATTCAAAACAATGTGATCTTCAATATCATAAATATTAAATTTTAGTGCAATGATTAGGTATAACTAATAAATAGAATAATCTTTTAAAGCATAGAAATGTACGATAGCTATATTAAGTTAGCTGTTTTTGATGATTAATTTTACAAAAAAAGATGTTATTGACTGATTACCCACAAAGATTCTTTCGTTTAGAGCGTGGTTTCGTTGTATTTAAGACATTGTATTATATATTCTCTCATATCCATGATCCAGTCGGTGTACGTGGGTAGTTATTATATTAAGCGATAGACTTAACAGTATAGATAAAGTATAAAATAGCGTTATTTATATCGATGCTTAGTTTATGAAATGACTTTGAATGTCTAAAATAGTATAAATAAGACTTAGACATTATGCGAAACGTTGAATTGGCGTTTGGCTGTGACAAGTAAAAATTTGTTAGTCGCACCTGATTAAAACCAAAATTGAGTATGAATGACGTGAATAATAAAAAAAATAGCCAAACGCCAATACCGAATGTAACTGCAGACGATAATTTCTTACATTTTATCTGTAATGGGTAATACAACGTAAAGCATAAAACTTAGCTGTTACTATAAATGTTTAGATGAATGACGTGTGATTGTATACAGCGTGTGAATGTCGAATTTTCATATCAGTTCTTTCGTTTCGATAATAAATGTAAGAAAGTTTCACTGTTCAAAGTTCATGCAGACAGCAACAGTATTAGGGTAGGTTTCCTTTGTCAATTATATGTCGAGGCTTATCAGTACACATTATTATCTTGGTTATTCAGCGAGTTATTATTTATTATTTCTATTATAATTATTATTAATTTACTTAAAATTGTGTGTGTGCCTTGTATCGTAGAAGAAAATATCAAGATTAAAAAGGAAAATTATCATTTTGTGTTTGAATTTTTACCTTTGAACCTAAAACACTTATCGCCACTGTCTAAGATATACTCATTTTATTATATTCAAATATTACATGAGTAGAATATATTAATTACATCATACTTATTACGAAAAAACTATTTAATCTCAATTTTATATCCCTAGATCATGAACCCAATAAAGGACAAATAATTAAAAGTAATAAGAAATAATATATCAACAATTTAAGTATTGTGACAATTTAAGACTTTAAAAATAAAAATTGAAAACTGAAGTTTGGATTTCCATATAATTACTAACTACGTAAATTACTAGAAAATTATTTACTACAAATCTATCTCGTACAGTTTCACAAATCAAAAACATTAGAGAGCAAATGATTGCTCAGTTGCTCAGCTCAGTATGAATCGGTTTATTCATAAAGTTACATTTCTAAAAATTGGCTAAAGTTAAGATTAGATTTTATCCACACCAAGATTTTTCAACCATTGCTTATAAAATTACAAATACAATATTATAACTTACTTATATTATAAATATGAAAGTCTGTTTTTCTTTTAAGGTTTAACAGCTAATCGTTGGACCAATATTAATTAAGGTTTGGCACATTTAAAGGTTATATACCGGGCTAACAAATAAGATAAAAAAACCTGTTTTCCTTCGGTAGTATGGAAAAAAACACTATGCACTATTGATGGTACTTAAACGCTTAAGTTAAGTAAAAAGAAGGTCATACAATAGTTAGAAATTTCTATACCAGTGCAATCGGGAATTTAAATTTACAGCATATATCACAAATTATTTGCTTGGTGAAACTTTGACCCAAACTGGAAATTGAATGTGTTAGTAAACTGGAAACATAACGCAACGTCAGGCTTTTAAAAACCACATAGAATTAATCCAGTAATACTATCAAAAGGAAAATTGTTAGCAGTCCTTGTTATTCCTTGAATTCGTACTGATCTAGAAATATGTAAATGGAATAAAATCTTTAACGTAGTTAAAGATATAGGTGATTATGACAGATACAAATGAAAACAATATAGGTAAATAAAAATAGTTTATTAGACCAGTAGACTCCTTCCTTCTAAATTTAAATGTTTCATTCTATTTATCGTATTAGAGAATACAGTGTCCTAATATACGAGTCTACTTACTACGAGTAAAAATCTTAAGTATTAAGCACTATGTACACTAAATAATTACGCAGTTTTAACGGCGATCATAAAGTTCATATTAAGAAGTGCGGGATAATAAAATTTTAATTATAAATACATGAAGAGAATAAAATAACATACTAATTGTTTACGTTTGCTGTGTCAATGCGAACACCAATAATCTTATAATTTATCATTTTTTTAGTTAATATACATTTCATATTGGCAATTTAATGATTACTGAGCGTTACTAGTGACGGCTGGGACCTGGCCTTGTAAAAAGACTAAATTATAAAAGCTAATTAAAAAGTATACATTTTATGAAAGTAACGTCACAATTTAGAGCCAGTTACAACCACTGTATGTCTTTCATTTAAATACAAGTGGAAATAAGTAAAGACGATGTGTAAGATCTAGTAGTAGACAATCTTTTTATGATTCCCTGCGAGGGAAGTTTAAACAAACAGGTATTCTTACATTTATACAGTATATTTTAAGCAATTTAATTTATGTACATAAAAATATAAAGAATTATAAAACGATAGGTGATGTATCTAATAGACAAAGCAGGAACCAACATAACTTTACGGCTCCTGCTTTGCGCCTTGCAAAAGTACGTGAGTCGTTTGTGGGTTTGGGTATAAAATTCTATAATAAAATTCCGCAATTAATTTTAGCTACAGCAGTTTAAATACACTGTTAAAAAGAGACAGATACAGAAAGCCTACTATACTATTGAGGATTACTTAGATGATAAGAATCTGTAGATATAGAGCTCTCTTCGAACCTGTACAAGACAGTAATAACTAAATGAATAAAAATATTAATAATTTTATTTTCAAAAGAGCAACCGCCGAGTTTCGTGCTGGCTCTTCTCAGGTAGGAACAGCTTTCCGAACCAGCAGTAGAGTAAACGATTCAAAACACTTGTTATAAGTTTACTTGAACAAAGAATATTTTGAATTTGAATTACGTACACAAACATTAATGCTGTGTGTTATGGCTTAGCCAGTAGTATGTTAGCGAGACATAGCCAAATCCTCCTATCAGATCAAATTAGCCGTAAGTTAAAGTAAAGGATGCTGCCTGAAAATAGGAGACACAATTGGGATGCTAATGTTGTCAAAGATTAAATGTTTGCAGAAAATTCATAATTCGTTTTTAAAAATGAATTATGAATCGATGCCGCCAAACTACAGTTCCATAAACCGTAAAAGTCCCAGAAACTTTCCGATTTTATTGGAAAGGCACCGCCATTTTAAATCCTGTTAAATCGGAAAACTTCATATTTATTGCTAATAGATTTTCGGCCGATGAGCACCGGGTTATTTGGGATGCAATTTTATTTTGTCCATATGAATGGTTTTTATATCTGCCCGGGGCGGCTGACCCGGTGATGCGACGCCTACCTTTTCCATTTCGGACAGCGCAATAGGTTTTCACTTATTGGTACAATTTTATGGATTTCTGACCTTTTAACATTATTTTATTACATTATGGTAGAAGGGAATCAGTAAAGCTAAATAATAATTCTACCGACAAAAATAACTGACATCAAGGAATGCACTAAAAAGTAAAAATCAATATAATGTAAGTCTTTCAATTAACTTGAGAAATTTTGTTTCTGCTCAATCTCATAGCCTGACGACCTATATATACCTCCACTACATATTTAACACATCACATATTACTAAAAACAGGATTATGTAAACGTATATTATTTTGTTCAGTGTTGGTGCTAGCCAAGTTATTAAACTTCGACATAAAAGTATTAACGTAGTAACTGAATGAGATAATTTATTAATTAAAATAATTTTCCTTCGTACGAATACTGAGGTCTTAATAATAATATGGACATACTTGTATACATAAACAATAAATTATAGTATTATGTTAGAATTTTCGAAACGTTCTCGTGTTAATAGTCGCATCACAGTTAATATTGCGGGCATAAATATTGTCGCACAAGACAGCTACTTGCCGCCTTTAGTCTCCATTGAAGTATGGTCTTAATATATGGGGTGATGGTGAAAATAAATAAAAGCATTTCATATAGTTTAACTTTATCAACAATATTATTTCTTATATTTACTTTAATTGGAAATAATAGGATTAAGTTATATACATGTTTAAGAAAAATAAACCTAATACTGAATTTAATGGCTTATCACATTATTTGTTCACAATTATGGTAGAAAAGCGTGTGAGAAATAGCAATTATCAATTATACACATAAGTTTTAACAGAAAAACTCATTGGTGTCTACCCGGGTTTGAAACCGTGACCTCGTGACGTGAATCCCTGACGTGAAAAACCGCACGGTGCTACCGCTGGGCTATTCCAGCTTATCAATGGTATGTCAACAATAAAAAGATGCCTCGAGGATCTTGTCTACGACATTTTACAATTTTAAACATGATTTTAATTAAAATATGTAAAACCTATTAGTCATTGATCACAAGACTTCATGAATCTATTAAGTGAGCCCTAAAGGACTGTGATAAAAAAATTAAAATTGCGGAAATTTTGAGGCTTTTGCCTATTATGTCACGAGAAAAAACTATATACGAACAAATTTTTTTATATGTCACTAAATATACGAACATTCAATTTATGAAACTTGTTATGGCATACACAGAAAATATATTATTGTAATTTGACGGATACTTTTCTAAAAAATTGGAGGTCTCGCTCTGTCTTAGGTATACATTTTTCTTCTGCTGACTTTTTTATTATTAATCTTAATAATCAATCATTCAAAACGAGTAACAATATTAGATGAAGCTTGACACAGAATTTCAATATCGTTTTAAAAACGAATTTAATATTTCGGAGCATACTGTATAAGCACACGCATGCACACACATAAGGGCACCTGTCGACGGCGCGCGTAATTTTCGTTCTACCGTCGGATTAGTTTTTCCTTATAATTAAATAACTTTGAGCTATGTTCTGCGTGATGTACGGCCTTGTTTATTGTCTTGTTACGGTGTTCATTGTTTAGGGTGAAGACTTTGTATTACTCCTACATACTAAAGTGTTTGTCTTTTTAATATTATTTATACCACGTTTCTTTTCTAATAAGAGAATTTTTGTTTTTCGACTTAATTATTGTTCGTAAATATTTCATAATTTTATTTATTTCGTAATATATCTTTTTGTCTCTGGGCAATTGTCATATTTTTATTCACCGATATGTGGGTAGCAATAAAAACGCCACCCGCCAATCGATTTGTCTGTCGCCGTGCTAGTGTCTACGTGAGCGCGGAACCTTCGCATATGGCCGCTCGATCGCTATAAATAATTCGCATCAAATTCATAATAAAACATTGATCAATTCGTCTAGGACTTGCAATATAAAGTTCAGTGTCTAACTTTTAAGTGTCGTGTCGAGTTTCGGACTCGTAATAGTGGCGTCACAAGAAACGGCCGGCCGCCGGCGCATATTGAGGACTTCGAACCTTTCAGTGCATGGTGGCAGTACAAAGGCATCGTAAGGTCGGTGTGCTGTTACTACGTATCGGTAATAAATTATGCATTGCCCAGAAAGATAGAAAATAATCAAAAGCCCTGAACCCTCTATACAGTCCACTTAAATCACCAACCAGCGACCTAGGGTCCAGGGACCAGGTTCCTCTTAATTAGGGAACATTTCCCTACAATTATATTGCGGCATATTTTCGCATAATAAAGATACAGTTATGTATTCATACATGCAATATTAGATATATATACTCGTGAGATTATTAGACGCCCTTACAGCGTCCTTATCCCCGTCGTTATCATAACATTGTGTGACAAGATCACTTCACAAAAACACATACACACACACACATCTTTACTGACGAGGTCCCCGATTGCTTGTGTTGAGCCGTCTAGACGCCCGGCCGTGGCTGTTAAGTGTACCCACACTAGTCTTTGCAGCCGCAAAGACTTCTTTAAAGTCCTAGATTCAGCACACCAAAGCGCGTTTCTTTAAGCTGAGGTCTGTTCTTACAGGGCACACCGTACCCAGGAACTTGCAAGTCTTCTCAGAACGAGAGTATATTTTATATCCAGATTTGTGTCTTGTTAAGTTTGGTTACAATCATACCTAATGATTATTGTATCTAACCCTCAACAAAACATGAACTGCAAATTACATTTACAATGCATTCTGTCATGTTCTTAATGAAATTCCTTTTATTACATCTTCACAAAATAACAATATCACATTATCTTCAAAAGGTACGCAATTTAATAAAATAGTACTCAATTTAAACTATCACGCAGGCAAAGCAGGAAAAAATGATTCGGATCGTTTTTTCAATAAGTTTTGTTACTCGACATCATCGTCATTCTCCCTAAGTAGGGTCAGTACAACATGGTTTTCTCTTCTATTCCATTTTGTCATTCGTAAACTCTGGCGCTCTCTCCTTTTATATGTCATACTCCACACCATCCAATCATCTCTTTTTAGGCCTCCGTCTGGTAAATTTTGTACTTAGTGGATAAAGTTATTCAAACATGAGAATATCTTAATGATTGATTGAATGATAGATGAAGGATTGTCATATTTAATCTCGTTACGATTATTCTGAATATGAACTGTCCTTTACAAAATCATAAAATGTTACCCTTTTCTATGTTTTCTATGCTAGGGATAATCTTAACGTAACTCAGTGTTAAGCATGTCTTAGAATAAGAGGATATGTATTGATTTACCTTTGTACGTGTATGTAGAATCACTGAATGACCGAATGATTGTAGCATTTTGCAATAATCTTTATTCATTCCCATTTCCTCCTCCAGTCGTGTGCTCACTGCTGAGCATCGTGATGGTCCCGATCCCTTCTCTTGTGGATTAACTGCCGCCAATTATCCCGGTCGGCAGCGCTGTGTATAGCCACGCTCAGTCCGATGTCCAGATGTTCGGACACCTGATCCGACCATCTTTTCGGGCTCCGACCCCTGGATCTCTTTCCGTCTACCTTCCCAGTGACCATGAGTTTCTCAAGGTTATCGCTGGGTTTTCTAGCTATATGTCCAAAATACTGAAGTATTCTCTGGAGACATATGCTTGAGAGTCTGTGCTTCACCTTGAGCTCACTGAGAATAGAGGCGTTTGTTCTAAAGGCTGTCCAGGGGATGCGCAATATGCGCCGCCAGCAGAACATTTCGAACGCATCGATTCGTTTTCTATCTGCTGCTCTCAGGGTCCAGGACTCAACGCCATATAGAAAGATCGGGAAGACTAAGGTTCTTACAATGTAAATCTTTGTCTTTTTGAGTACATTACGATCTTTCCATATTTTGTGAAGTTGACTCATGGCTGATTTTGCCATGCCAATTCTGCGTCTGATTTCTATTTCAGAGCCTCCCTTGCTGGTAATGGTAGAGCCAAGGTACACGAAATTGTCAACGGTTTCGTACTGGCTAAGAGAGGTGTCTGATTGCAGAATGCCGGTTCTATCAATTGCCATGAGCTTTGTTTTGGCCTGGTTGATCTTGAGCCCCAGTTCCTGGCTGACCACCTCCAAACGCTGCAGAATATCTGCCATTTCTTTATACGACGCTGTTATCAATGTGGTGTCATCAGCGTAGCGCAGATTCGAAATCCGCCTGCCAGCCACTGCTACCCCACCATCCCACCCTTCTAGGGCTTTGCGCATTATCATTCCCATTTAACGAAGCTTAAAGGTGAATGGTTAACAATGAATGGTTACAACACTTAACTACGAAAACATCTTCACCCTCGTAGGAAAGAGCTGTTATTTGAATTTGCATACCATCTGAATATAAATTACCTAAAAAAATCTAAAAGGGTGAATGAAATAAAATGAAAGTTAATTACCACAACTATAAGGAAAATCTTTAGTTTCACAATATAAGAAGAGGCTTATTATACAATATGTAAAAAATAATAACTGCTTGGAGGCAAAATAAATGGTGATGGTTGAACCAATTACTATTAATATGTACTAGTGACTATGTTTGCTTGGGTAATGCATCGCTTTGCAATTTTGTTTGCGTCCTGATGATGCTTCGATTGCGGGATAAAACTATTGTTGAGATTGTGATAGTGAATGAGTGCAGTGCTTGTGTATTGTGGCGGCGGTGATGGAAGTAAGTAGTTTATGCGTTTTTACGAATTCTGCATCTATCAGGTATACAAATAATTGTCCATTCTAAAATTAACATTATATCTTTTTTCTATATACTTTATTAGAGATTTATAATATTTACTTTGTTACGAGGAAACAATTGTTGAGATTGTGGCGGTGAATGTGTGCAGTGCTTGTGTATTGTTGTTATTGGTATTTTTAGTGATGAGTTTTTTAAATCTGCATGTATCAGGTATGAGAACGAATAGTACACTCTACATTTATCATTACATATATTTTCTTTCATCACAGACTATAGCAAAATATATTATTATTACCTAAGCAACTATGTCGATATGTTTGGATATAATCTTATATTAAGTAATATTACGATTTTATTAGACAATGGAAAAAAGTTGGCGCCTTATAGTGTAATAGACAAAGAACGGCAACAATCAAACAGCTGGAGAGGTTAACTCAAAGTGACGGCAGAAGACAGTCTCTTCAAAGATTTGCATTAGCTAAGACATTTCACGCTAACGGCCCTAAGACCGCCCGCTTTTAATACAATTGGATTTAAAGGGAACGCGATTTCCATTACACTTGGCGAACACCTTTACAACAGTCTACATTAAAATTGTATATTATTACTTTGGAAATTTCTTAATAGTGGTTGAATATTTTAAAGCCAATTTAATAATGTGATACGATGCTATAAGAGTGTTACGAAAATTCTTGTAACTTTAGCACATCAATGATTGTAAAAATGTATATATATCCGAGTTTCTTTCTGGCTATTCTCGGTAAGAGCAACATTCCGAACCAGTTGTTAACCATTAATCATATTGATTCTTGACGATTCAAAAGTGCTTGAAAGAGCTTATTTGAATAAAGATTATTTTGGTTTCATTTGATTTGATAACTTTCTTGAAATTATCTAAACGATGACTGTCTTAATGTTACAGTGGGCACGAAGCTACAGTAACTCCCGTCTAGAAATACTTACGTTGATAGAAACGTAGTAAGATACCTTTATAGTAAGGTTATCTTCAGGTCGCGGGTTCGACCCCGAGCAGGCACTATTACTTCTGCAAAAATAAATAGCTCTAAAAAACTATAAAAACGCTATTTTATATTATTAATAAACGATTTTTTTTTTGTATTATTGTGAAAAAATACAATTGTTCAATATTCTTCATATTATATCGACCAGATCGACTAAAGTAAGTCGACCCGCCGTGTGGCCGGGTCAGTAGAATAGATCACCCTCATTCCCAACTAAGGTGTCGTAATAGACGATTAAGGTAAATTTTCCCGCCGTGTGGTATCCGGTTGAGTAAAATAGACCACTCTCTTTCTTACCGAGGTGTCGTAAAAGGCGACTAAGGTAAGTTGACTTCAGGCAGGCGGCCGGTCGTAAAATACGTAGCCAAATCATTTGACAACATGTATATAACATGTGCCGATCCCACTTAAAGTGGGATAAGGGCAGGAGAATGATAATTAACCAGATTCAAACTCTTGCGCAGGCTATATAATTTATATATTTTTTAGTTAATTATAACTTTGTTTATTTATTTATTGTTTATTTTGAAACAAATACAAAAAGATATCCAAAAAGGATTTCCTACAACATCCTGTCAGGAGTACCTGAAAAGGTTGTAGATTTTAATAAAGGAATGGCAGAAACGAAAATCCTCGCTGCGTTCCGGAGATTCCGTTAAAATAGTGTTCCACTTTGCACACTATTCGTATTGGAAGTACTGAAATTATCCAGAGTCGATAAAATGGCGTCGGCCGCGACGAAGGCGGCACAGAGACACAATAATAAATTGTAATTACAATTTAAAATGAGCAGGCGTCGACGAGGGTGTGGCCTCGCCCCACACGCCACCTCCACACACGTGCACTTACATGCATGCAAGCAATTAATCCACCTGTGTGTGCAACTTTAGAATACAAAGATGCCAATGAGACAGTAACAAATCGAATCATAATGACCACCCTACGTATAAAAATCAAGTTATATCCTCAAATGGGCCTACATCGATTTTTTTTTATTTCTCAAAACAAGAAAACACTTCTTACTCAATCTACAAACTTAATTTATCAATTGCATAAACACAATAAAAGAACCCCCAGCTGGACATAGGTTTATATCCAACACTGACATAAGGACAAAGTCAACAAAGAACATAAAGTCAATTAAGGAAATTATCTATAGAGAGTATACGAAAATAATAGTAAAGTACAAAATTGTAAATAACCAAATAGATTTCCTAATATGATATCAATCATACATAATCTCTATATTGGGCATTGATAAAGCAACAATTAAAGCGTTAAAAAGCTAAATGTTGGGGCCAATAATGAAACACCTCAACTGTGAATGGAGGAATGTGAAGAAGAAATGCATATTTGCGCCAACTTTGCTAGCTTCACATCTTTTCAAAGTTTGAAATATGCAAATAATATCATTAATATCTTGACTGGCCCGTTGGAGCAGTGGGTAGTGACCCTGCCTTCAGCTCCGTGGGTCGCGGGTTCGATTCCCGCCGAGGGCCAACATTTTCTATAAATGAATTTGTTGGTCTTTGAGCCTGGGTGTATATTTGTATTTAAGTATGTATTTAAAAAATATATAAGTATATATTCACCAGTTGTCTGTCACCCATAACACAAGTATTAAGTTACTTACTTTGGGGACGGACGACCGTGTGTGTAAGTGTCCCATATATTTATTTATTTATTTATTTAATATCGAGTTATGTCCAGGATCAAATTAAATATAAATTTTAAATTATAATTGATCTAATTTTAATACGGAATCATAAACCTAATATTATGTGCATATTGAAATATATAAAACTTATCGTTTGTCCATACACAGGTTTTTGTTCCCAAAACGATTTGATTCGTATCGAAGAGCTATTTACCAAAATTACATGTTATGATACTGCTTCTTTTATTTTTCCGCTCCCCCATATCCGAATATGATTTTTATAATAAAAGCTGAATTGAGTGGACACGGTTGTAATTTAAACGAAAGGTCCCGTATAAATTACAGGGCGTACCTAACCTGTAAGTAAATATTACCCTAAACGTAAGTCTTAAATCACACGATGATGAAATTCTTTTCATTTTATACCATAATCAAAAATTCATGCCAATTAATGAATCCAGCTAAACGTTTTTTTAGGTAAATTAAATTTGTAGTCTCATGAAATTAAGATTGTAAAGACTCCTATATGTTATCGCTATATGTTTACATTTTAAAGGGATCCTCCCTATAACATATTGCCGTTTATGTCAAAATTTAAAAAGCCCTAGAACATTATTGAAATTATTGTTAAATTCAGTGGTAGTGTGAATATTGTCATATTTTCAAATTTCTTTTAGATATACCTCAAGACGTGCAAATGTATCTGGACTTCAAAATGTTTATGCAAGATGTATTTAATATTTATATTTGCCTGCCCCATACAAAATATGAGAATATCACAGATGACGGTTTTAAAGTTTTGAAATTTATCTACAGTACCCTAATAAAAGGATAGAGATCCTAATCGAAGAGGTCGGAGTCAGAGCTCGAATAAAATAGGAATACTTTTAATGATTATTATGCCCCTAAACGATTCGCCTTGAACGGTTCATTTTCAATGGACCTAATCACTAACCCGAACACTTTTCACCTATTTTTTAGTTTATAGTATTATTATATGTGGACGACTAATATATAAATGTTGTATGTAATTAAAAAGTCTTTGCTTTATTTATGGTTTATTTTAAAAGTGTAATACTTTTAAAATATTCTTTAAAATATTTTTTTTAATTTTCTACTATATTCCCAAATCAGTTTTTATCACTGATTCGATCAACAGGTCAATGCCAAAACGTCACAGCATCAGTCAAAAACAATCCCAACAGCTTGTGACTGCAATAAAAAGTTCATTTATATATGAAATCCATGTCTAACATAGTTAATTTTATTAAGTCTGGTTACATATATTTGATTCCTAAATCTCGAAATAGTGTAGCATAATAAAAATGCTCTTTCGCGAGTAGCGATGTTTTTGACCATGATTCAAATGATTGATGAAAATTGATCAACGCCCCTAAATTTTGCTTCGGCTGTTGTGTAGGCATTAATATTTAAATTTTGATAGCCAAACCGTGCTTACTCGTTCATCACTTGGAGCACTTCGTCAAAAGACCGTGGCAGAACTAAACATAACAATGCTGTATGACAATGTCTGTGGTTCACAATTTTACGATTAAGCGGATTCCTAATTAATTTTTTTTTTTATTAGGAATTGTGTGTAATAAATATTTTTAATAGTATTTTTACGTCTTAATTTCTCCTGTCGATTATATGGATTCCTGGATGAGGTTCCGGTTGTGGTACCAGTGCTGAAAGTTTGTGCTTGTGTTTTTTATGAATCATGCATAAATCAGGTTTGAAAAAGCATAGTGCACTCTACATTAATTACTACATTTATTCCATTTTATCGCATATTATAACAAAATAATTTTATTATTACTTTTGTATCTCCGCCACGCCTTATCAGGTACATACAAGACTGCGGTTAAATAATGTAAAATTGAAAATGTTTAAGAGATTGAGTTTCTTGCTGGTTCTTCAAGGTAAGAGCAACATTCCGAACCAGTTGTAGTTTCCATTAATCAATTAATCCTTGACGATTCAAAAGTGCTTAAAAGAGCTTATTTAAATAAGGATTAATTTGATTTGATTTCAGTTAATTTTATAAAATTAAAAAGTTTTTCTTCTCCATAAAACGCAACTGTCTATGACTTGCGCTAGAAGCAGCATCGCAACGAGAGCACTCTTCGAGCCGCACACAATGCGGGTTTGTTTGTCGCTGCTGTTTGTAGTGCACCAACGGCAGCCACTGCGCTCGATTCAGAAATTATAACTAAATTTTCAAGCCGCATTCAAAGCACCACTATAGATGACTGTACGAATGACGATCAATACCCAAATAAAAAAACCTTAAAATTGTTTAAAAATAACCTTATAACTATTATATATAAGGTTTGTTATAAGACCCAAATAATAGCAATAACTTTAAAATAATATTCAAATTAAATGCATAGCAATCTAATCGTTTGTATATATCTAGATAGAACCATATTGTAAAGACAAGATATGCCACCGATACCTACACTTTGTACTCGTCAGTCGTTCCCACATTCATGTACTCGTAGATTGCACATTCATGTATTGTATATTGTTGTAATCCTTTTTTTTCAAACCGGAAAAAACTCCTTATGGGCCGGATGTCGGACTCTCAATAACCAAACCGACCTGAGTGCTGAGACACCACGCTGCTGGTGTCGGGGACAGGGTAACGTTGTACACATTGCCCCCAAACCCACCAGCAGCAAATCAGAATCCCCAGAGTACGCAACCTCTGGGTCGCTCCCTCCGCTAATCGATGCATCGAAAATGCACCAGATGCATCAACCGCTTTTAGGACCTTCAGGTGGGTGTCCGATAAAGCCCGTTCGGACGCTCGACAGTTCCCCGTTAGGACGGCATACGAAGGGCTTCAGCGAGTCGTCTGCGCCCGGTCGCCTGCGGATCGGAACTCGAATTTGCGGACCCACTCCGCTTTGCTATAATCCGCGATGAAGTAATATAGATAATATATGTAATGCTAAATGTAGAGTGGACAATTCATTTTCATACCTGATGCATGCAGGACTTGTAAAAACACATGCACAAACCTCCGCCACCGCCTCCATAATACACAAGCACTACATACATTCAATCAAACTCAACAATCGTTTCGCCCCGCAACCGAAGCATCATCAGGAGATAGACACCACGACCAAAATCGCAAAGCGAAGCAATACCCAAATAAGCATAGTTATATACTAATCCGTTCAACCCCACCATTTGTATTTGGTGTTTTTTGCCCTACTTTTGGATCTCCGCAAAGTAACGCCTAATTCTATAAATTATAAATTATTAAAATAATATATACCTCCAAACCTTTGAGAGTTACTGCAACTACAATTGGTAAATATATAATATTAATTCAACTGATTACGAATAAATTAAAATATGTCCCGCAACAACCAATTGTATTTTGCAGTAGTCGCGTGCTGAACTCCATTAGCCCGCCCTTAAAACCAGTATGGCGGCTAAATAAGAACACAACGATTAATTACTCTTTCATTGACTTTAATTAATACTCCACCAAATGGTTTTACTACAATTATAGTTCGAATTGTATTTTTGAATAAATACAGATTCGCCCTTGACTATCTTTATTTGTTTCTTAGTTTGTAATCTCTTTATCGCACCAGTGAAGATAAAAATGATAAAAAAACAACAATGGCCCGCCATTGCACATTATAATTCCAGAATCGGTATCGCTTCCAGGGAACCAGTCTTTAATTCAAAAAAGTCAACATTAAGTCTATTGAATTAAAATAAAAATTAAACGTGTTTAATAATAAAAGCAAAAATTAAATTTAAAGCAATATGAAATAATAAAATAATATTATATAAATATAATAATATAATTAATCCAATACAATATGTTAATATACAATAAAGAAATATGTATATGTAATGAAAACGGAAGAAAAGGCTTAAATTTTCCCTGCGAAACAAAATTCCAGTAATAATACAGACCCATTATTGAGTTTAAGTATTGGATAACAAAAGAAATACCGCAAAAAACAGTTTCATTTGATCAAAAGACTCAAAATCTTTTAAATGCAATTGGTATAAAAGCGTTACAATTACCTCGCATTAAAAAAATTATAATAAAAAAGCGACGATTTAGTGCTATACTAAATACGTATCTTTTTTAAATACAAAAACTGTTTAAACATCAAAAATAACGCAGTTACAATCTATTCTCACTTACCGATTTTCCTCATTATTGTTGCTTTGAAATAGCGTCTAGGTAACTTTTTCACGTCGAAATCAATCCAGTTGAGATGTCAATAACCTAACAAAAAACAATAGTTATCGTGTCAATGAACCAGGTCATGCTTAGATTCTACAAACTGACTGTTAGCGCACACTATATATAATAACACGATATAATAGGAATACCACAATTCCCGTTTCGAGATGCACTTCTCTTGAATGACGTACAAGGACTGAATGTCACTGAAACGTTTTATCAATAGGAAGACTCAACCGGAAACAACACGTCACAGTGTAGGTGCCATTTTAATCAAAAAGGGCGCGATACTCTTGTTTCATGACTGTGTTGCTATAAAATACAAAGCGGAAGTCAATGGCGACAACATGACCATATACACTAGCTAGTACATTCAGTAATTCATCGTCATCTTCCTGCCCTTATCCCACTCTAAGCGGGGTCGGCACAACATGTTGTATGACACAATGATTTGGCTACGTTTTTACGACCGGCCGCCTGCGTGACGTCAACTTACCTCAGTCGTATTTTACGACCCCTCGGTAAGAAAGAGGGTGGTCTATTCTACTAAATCGGATACCACACGGTGGGTCAACTTACCTTAGTCGCCTTTTACGACACCTCGGTAAGAAATGAGGGTGGTACTATTCTATTCAGCCGGATACCACACGGCGGTACATTCAATAATCCATATACAGATCAAATTTCACACAGTAATACAGATGTAACAAAACTATTGATTATAATTATCATCAATTGCATTGTAATAAATATTTACTACTACATCGTTTGATAATTAACGGTAAAAGTTATTTTAAATATACGCCTTAACCAGTACATAAGTTTAATTTATGTGAAAAATACCTAAATATCATATACCTAATTATTATATCTGTGCAAGCTTTTACCCGCAACTTCGTTTGCGTGGACTTCTGTCATGTGAGTGGTTGATAATAGATGTTGCTTTTTAAAGTGATCCTATTCCTGAGGAATTAACAGGATTTCTATAACCCGGTTATCCCGGTGTATAAGGAATAATTGTTTCATTGATATTGATTCTGCGGGTGGGCCTTGAAAGAGTAACAAACATACATCCATACTCACACACACATCTTACTTTCACATTTATAATATTAGTAGGATACAGGATAGGATAGGAAGTAGGATAGAATGGTCAAATGTAGATTAAATTTAACACGCATTCTTTGTCTTAGTCGCAGTACATCCAGTATGTTCGGAATTTACAAAAATGAGTAAATTTTAAGTAAACATTATTTTAAGAATAATGAACAATTTTTTGGTTGCAGACCAAATAAGAGTACAATATTTTATCCTTTTCTTGGTTTGCTTTAAATAAAATTTGAATATTACATTGCAATTTATATTTTTATAAATGTAAATAATATTAAATATTTACAGTCTTTAATACAAGAAACACGTTAATACATTTTTTAAATAGGAATATTTTTCAATTTACATATATCAGTATACTATTTTTTTTATTTACATATTTTATATGAAAAACAAGATTATTTATGACTATTTCTTTGGTATTAGGTATTAGATTGTTAAACAAGTATTTAAGCTTATACGAAGGATCTAAGAAAAGCTAAATACATGAGAAGCAGAATAATAACTCGATTATAGAAGGGGAGGAGCACAACCATGGGTTGTAGGCGCCAGAGGGGGATTATGAGAACTTCGTTAGTCTTACGAAGTTGTCGAACTCAGGTATGAGACGAACGAGATCATCGCTTTTGCTTTTAGCGCATTTCGTGTCATCGCTCTTTTCAGTGTCAAGTATACGCCTTGCACGAATAGAAAATACAATATAATATAAATACATTTAGAATCTTTGAGGATACACAAATTCAATTGAATACATAAATTTTATTCAATACATAAAATATTATGAAATTAAAGAGAAAAACGACATAAAAATACGTAAATACGCAAAAGCTTAAAGTGTAACTGTTCCCGGATAAAAACTTCTAAATAGATAAGAAGATATTTTTTTTTTTTGTTTTATTTTTCTTAGAAGAATTGAGACTCATATATTTTTTACATATTATTTTAACGATTGTCGTCATCAACTAAAATATTAATTTTAATTTTCTTTATTTATTTATCTCTTGTTGTATTCAATTTATTTAATATCTGCCTAGAAAGAATAAATAAGAATAGAATATTAGGTATCATAACGATTATATTTATTTCAATTAAATTAATACACGCAATGCACAGAATGTCTATACAGAGTTTTTTGTTATGTATTAATATTTTTCTTATACTATTAGTACCTCTGTCTAACAAGGATTATCTTAAAAAATACTTTTTTAAACTATCTTTTTTGTACAGTTCTGAATAATAATCTCGACCTTAATTTCTTCATAATTCTGAAAAATAGTCATATTCAGCTTTCATAATAAACAATAATTATATTTCAGTTTGTATTTAACTTACTTAAGTTTTATAAAGTAGACATCGTAAGCCAAAACAGAAAACTTGATTAAACATAGGGCAAACGTTGTTGATACAGGAGGGGAATTTCAAGAACTTAGTCTCACGAAGGTGTTTGAGACGAGACAGATTATCGATTTGTTTGTTATGGCTTTTTTTTTAATAAAAATGTACTTATATTACTGATTGACTGTGTTATTTCTTATACCTTTTATCATGATTTTTTGGAATACAAAGTATGATTACTGGACAAAGCTACTCTTCGACCCTGTAAAAGACAGTACTGACCAACTGTAATTAGTGATGAGAATTATATTTAAGATTAAAAGAGCAACCACCAATATTCTTGCTGAATCTTCTCGAAAAGGTTGAATAGGAATAGGCTGAAAAACGATTAATTTGAATTTGATTACGACGATAGACAAATGGTGGTTATGGAGTCTATCTTACACCAAAACGTTACAATCAGTTATAAGTAATAAAAAAAATTAATGTTGTGACTAATAATTTCAACCTTTAAGTAACTTTTGTTACATATACTGACTTATCTATCCAATAAATATACATACAAAAAGAAAACGAAATTGAGTTTTATGCCTTTTTTCATAATAATGTGTTTTTTTAGCTCTTTTCCAAGAAAAAATCGGTAATTGTTATATCCTATATGTTCCCTATATCATAAGTTTCATTTGTTTCAAATTTCATTAATATCGCTCCAGCGGATTAGCCGTAAAAGAATTACAAACAAACAGGCAAACTTTCACACTTTCACATTTATAACATTAGAATGAATTCGAAAAACTTTGAAATATTCTTTATTATCAAACAACAGTAAACAAGTGCATTTAAATCCTCCTCTCTATTGCTGGTTCGGAAAGTTGTTCCTACCAAAAAAAGAGAGGGAGAGAGAGAAAAGAGCCAACAAGAAACTTGGCGTTTACTCTTTTCAAAATTGAATTCTTATAACTGGTTACAATTAGTCATTACTATCTTGTACATGATCGAAGAGTTGAAGAGCTACAAGTATAGCGACGCATTCTTATCATCTCGGTGATTCTCAAGCTTCTTTCAACCTTCAAGTAACCTTCTACAAAAACACAATATAACATACTAATGTATATGAATAAATTGGTGAATCTAATAATAATGTAATGCGTTTAGTTAGATAGAGTACAGAGTAAACGTACCAGTTGCCGGCTTACAAAAGCAGCCACACAACACACAAAAGGTATCGAGTGCGCTGCAAAGTTATGGAGGATGCAATCACAACTTGTACAGCGAGCGAACGTGCATTCATAATTAAAGTTCCTCTTACGTGTTATAAGCGTTTTGCTCTCCTTTAAATTTTTGCAAATTTTTACTAAAAAGGAAATTAAAGACTCATTCCTGCTCTAACTCGACTAAGGCAGAATTTGTAAAGCTACGTTAGATCTTGTCCAAAATCTCTTAATTCATTGAGAGCCTTTGAAAGATCAGAATGACTTTTGAATTCGAAATTTGGCATAAAAAGGCCCACAACAATAAAGCTATCTATGTTTGGAGGTAGAGATTCGTGCAAGAACCGTAGTTTAACTCTATAAATCAAGAGATACAGAGTAAAACTGCAATTACTTATGTAGGTCTATAAACAAAGAGATACGTAGAAAATCTGCAGTTACTTATGTAGGTCAATAAATAGAGACATGCAGAAGAACTGAAGCTACTTATGTAGGTCAATAAATAGAGACATGCAGAAGAACTGAAGTTACTTATGTAGGTCAATAAATAGAGACATGCAGAAGAACTGAAGTTACTTATGTAGGTCAATAAATAGAGACATGCAGAAGAACTGAAGTTACTTATGTAGGTCAATAAATAGAGACATGCAGAAGAACTGAAGTTACTTATGTAGGTCAATAAATAGAGACATGCAGAAGAACTGAAGTTACTTATGTAGGTCAATAAATAGAGACATGCAGAAGAACTGAAGTTACTTATGTAGGTCAATAAATAAAGAGATATGTAGAAGAAACGCAGTTACTAATGTAGCTACATAAATAAAGAGATACGTAGAAAAACTGAAGTTACTGATGAACACAATAAATGAAAAGATATGAAAAAGAACTGTACTTACTGATAAAGCTCAAAGAATCGTGTAGCGGAAAATGTAATACAAATAATAATAATAATAATAAAAATACTTTATTGCACAATAAAAAAACAAAAAAAAAAAACAAACAAACATAAATAATCTTAAAAGTAGTGCAAAGGCGGCCTTATCACTAATAGTGATCTCTTACAGGCAACCTAATATTAGAGACACTAAAACTAGGAATATACAGGACGGTGCACAAAGTATTTATTAATAAACGTAAATCCATTCTAATAAATACACCCTAATACATAATAGAATAATAATACACTAATACATACATATTTATACAAAGTTAGGGTAGTATGCAGTTCTTTAAGCCATTAACTTATTACCTCTTTATTTACATGCTACAGCATCATAAATTTATTATAAAAAAGATTATTAACTATATAATCTCTAAATAATATTTAATTGTTAAAAACATAAGTTTATTAACATTTGCAATTTTGAAAGCATCCAAGATTGATTGCAATGTCTGTAATAGGGAGACACGTAATAAAATAATCTATTATAAAATTAAAGTTTATATTGTGGCAAAATTTATTACTCTCCCGTTTTAATTTGTTAACTTTTATATTAATTTGAGATAAATTTTGTTGTAGGTACGAATATATTTAGATAAATTATTTGAGGTTATGTTCTGTCTGATCCCTTGCGGAAGACAAACACCACATCCGGTTTAATGATGTTTCTAGAATTATTAACTAAGATTTGAAGGCGGTAATAAATTCAAAGTTTCCACTGAAGGATAAGGGACACGTCTTCCGGTCCATACCTTCAGGGATAGTAAATGTTATTTGGTAAAACCAACCCTCTAATTGGTTAAAATTTTTGGACACTACCAATTTAGATATGTTAAATTATCTTAACAACTGTTTATAATCTAATATAATCTAAAATATTCTTCTATTTCATAGAAACTAAAGTAAAAGAAAATAAAATAAAACTGGTATCAGTTCTGTTTTTTACGCGCTTAATGCCTGTCTTGGTACCAGAAAAATATAGAGTAAGAAAGAATCATCATCTTCCTGCCCTTATCCCACTCTAAGTGGGGTCGGCACAACATGTTATAAACATGCTGTAACATGATTTGGCTGCGTTTTTACGACCGGCCGCCTGCCTGACGTCAACTTACCTCTGTCGTATTTCACGACACCTCGGTAAGAAAGAGGGTGATCTATTCTACTAAACCGGATACCACACGGTGGGTCATCTTACCTTAGTCGCCTTTTACGACACCTCGGTAAGAAATGAGGTTGGTCTATTCTACTCAGCCGGATACCACACGGCGGGTCGACTTACCTTAGTCGCCTTTTACGACACCTCGGTAAGAAAAGAGGGTGGTACTATTCTACTCAGCCGGATACCACACGGCTAGAGTAAGAAAGAATCTTAGCGATATTTATATAGGATCGTATAACATTTACATGGGGGTGATATCTAGCCAAGACCGAAGTCCTCGACAAGATAAAAAACTGATTTAGTACTAAAAAAGATTGTTTTTTTATAATTCCACTTAAAAATCACACCAAAAACATAGTTCGATACATAATTGACAAACGCGCTAGACGCTTCACTACAAGAATTAACATATAGCCAAATTGTCATGTTTTCTTTAGATTCACATCTACAACACGTTATACAGTGAACGATAAAACATGCGCTATGGTGAATATTGGCGATATCGATAAAGAATATAAAACCATTTCCACGAGATACCTCTACGTCGTGGTCACCTCTACGCCGATCTAAAGATAGACAGATGAATTTGAGAATCATAAAATTTATAAGATATCTTAAGTTTATTAACAGCGGTCACTAGATATCACTGTTGCAGTGTCATAATAAATGGCGCTACGCCAACGCGATTAAGTAGGTTATAAAAACTCGAAATATATTACCATATATTGCAAAATATTTACCATACCAAATACCATAGGATTAATGCTAACTTAAATATCAATGAAATAATTTAAAAATCACTTCAATAATTAGTATTAACCACTACCTAATCTCCAAATAGATAGGTGGCTTTATAAAAGATGCTATTCAATTCAGTTACCAGTTAACCCTTTGGGCGAGGCTTCCGCTCACCTCTGGTAAACGGTTCAAGCACTCATACTATATTAAAGATCGCTATCATTCAGGAAGGCACACTAAAGTTTCGCTTCGTTTTCATTAATACTAGATATGTGTCCGAAATTATTAATTTACTTGCAATATCGTAGATGGAATTAAATGAATATTGGAATACTTAAAAGTATGTACTATTTATTATTCTTTTGACTACAATCATCCTATAAATTGAAATATTCATATCATTATAGTTTTGTACGATGATGGCCGTAAATCTCGATAATTATTTAAGGACCTCTTTAAAATCGTTTTATAAATAATACATAATAAAGTTTAACTGAAATATTTTCTGGAAAAACCTAATTGCGGCCAACAACATCTAAAAGTGTCGTTTCAAACGAAGATGGCGGTGAATAATTAGGTCTCTTCTAGGCAAACCGCGTTCGATCTTAGATTACAAAACACTTCCGATCAGGCATAAGTGAAATACAGCGCTCGCCTATAAAACAATAAAAAAGTAAATATCCATAGAGAACAAGTATAAGTTATCCATAGAGAAAAAGAAAATATCCATAGAGTACTTTTTCTTACTTTTCCCTATTTCGCACCAAAACGAAGCAATAAACTTAAATCACGAAACGCAGCCAAATCATGTGACAGCATGTTTATAACATGTTGTGCCGACCCCACTTAAAGTGGGATAAGGGCAGGAGGATGATTTAATTATATTTTTTTCGACATTTAAATAATAGACAAGTTTCCTTTTGTTAATTATAGAAAAGTAAACTGCTCTAGCATTTTAGATTTAAAAAATGAGATAATCCCATAGTTTTCATGTCTTAGCAGGACGTACGATCCCATCTCGTATGGTCCAGTAAGGTTTAGCCGGCGGCAGCATCGCCGTTCAATCGTATTACGGTACCATCGGAGCAGTAAATTAAGAATTAGCAGGGAACTGATTATTTTAAAACGTGTCATACCCTTTTCTAACGAGGTAACCGATGTTAAATTCACCTTTCCATTACCCCATATACTTACTATTTTTACGTTCTTTATTAGTTTTCTTAATATCTCATTACTGTGTTATAATCAGTGGTCTAATTTTATGTAGAATATCAAATTTAACTTTTAAGATTCCATCTTTACATACAAATTTAGAAGTTAAGCTTAATAAAAGCTTTTTAAAATAGTGTAATCATCATAAATGCAAATTTAAAAAATAAACCCAAAGCCCAGGCTCCGTTTCACCTATCTACAAACGAAATGTAATTAGTTTACACAAACCGCATAAGACGTTTCAAATACGATTAAATCCTCCTACCCTTAATCCCACCCTTGGGTCGGCACAACATGTTACAAACATGTTGTCATATGATTTGGCTACGTATTTTACGACCGGCCGCTTGCCTGACGTCAACTTACCTTAGTCGCCTTTTACGACACCTCGGTAACAAATGAGGTTGGTCTATTCTACTCAGCCGGATACCACACGGCGGGTCGACTTACCTTAGTCGCCTTTTACGACACCTCGGTAAGAAATGAGGGTGGTACAATTCAATTCAGCCGGATACCACACGGCGTGAAATACGATTAAATCTATTTTTTAAAAAGAGTAACGATGCACATTCTATAAAGAATGTACATGAAAATGTTGAAAGAAAGAAAAAAAGCCTGATACATGAAGTAATCGTGTCGACGAAATGGTATCGTGACAAAAATCCATGCCTCAAGCGGGTGCGGTAAATCAGCGCGTATGAAAACCAATTACGTTCACAAAACCATTAGCTATATACGAATAAACATATAAATATAACCATAACAGTCATGGTAAAAATCAGTTTCTATTATAATATACAATTAAAGAATCATGACATTATTACGCACAATTTGAATTCTTTCATCATCTTCCTTATTCCACTCTAGGTGGGGTCGGCACAACATGTTATAAACATGTTGTCACATGATTTGGCTTTGTATTTTACGACCGCCGCCTGCCTGACGTTAACTTACCTTAGTCGTATTTTAAGACACCTCGGTAAGAAAGAGGATGGTCTATTCTACTTAACCGGATACCACACGGTGGTTCAATTTACTTTAGTCGCCTTATACGACACCTTGGTAAGAAATGAGGGTGGTACTATTCTATTCAGCCGGATACCACACGGCGGAATTGTAATTCTTGCAGTGATGGATTATTTAATATTTACGTCAAAACAATTTTATATCAACTTACATCATTATGCTTTCATAATTGTATCAATTCTTTTAATAAGCATTAGTATAATAACGGCCTGTTACTGTCCCACTGCTGGGTATAGGTCACCTCTCTGTTTTGGAGAGAAGGGTTGGAGTTAATAACCACCTCGCTGCTCCATTGCGGATTGATAGGTAACACATATCCCCAGAATTCTCTAGAGATATGTAGATTTAGCACATATGATTACACATTAGCACATTAGATATGTTTTATCGAAAAGCAAATGCTTTTTGGTAAGGGAAAGATAAATTGCAATTGTCAATAAAACAAATATGTTTCGAGCTTTACTTTCCAAAGTGATCAGATTGCCAAAAGACGCATCCTATAAATGTTTCGCATTCGTATTTCCATCATCCATATTTCGCAAAAAGTAAAATAACAAAATTATTGAATTTCGCAATTTAATATCGGCGCGCTCGCTCACTGTCCATAATTACCAATGCGGGCCCAATTCATCATTCTTTATTACAAGTACAAAATTCCATGTAAATTTCATGCACGACCGATGAAGAACGCGAATGATTTTCGATGTATTGAAGTAATCATTTTTTTTCTATGATTGGCCACATTAATGCATCAAATCTCTAATATCGGTATATTGTAATTAAATGTACTATTATCTCAAAACAAAATTTCGTTATACAAAATGATATATCTACAGACGGGTCTGTGGGAAATAATTAAATAGTCACCAAAACGATTTTGCTAAATGCCTGATATTGTTTTTATAAGTTCCGAATACTAAGCTAACTTATACTAGCGCATCTTGCCATATTTTTTGATTTATACTGCGTTCCGCAAGATTTAGTTTAAATGTGAACAATCATTTTGAATAACAACAAAAATCATGCTTAGCCAAACCAACCAAATAATAAAACCGAAAAAAATTATCACCACTCTGCTTTGTAAGGCAGTAATTTTATATGGATATACATAAAGATGTAATGTACATAGTATAAAGCTCAGTAGTTTATGTCTTACCTCAGAATGAATGTTTTATATCTTACCTCAGAAATTCTTTAATATAGTAAGTTTGAAATTTATTTAAACCTATTCATTGAAATTGTTATGGCAACGATTTTCGTTCTGTAATTTGTTAAATTTGAAAATTTGTATAAATAATTCAAATAGGTACTTATAGAGTTTAAAATGTATGTTCATATATACACAAGTTTAAAAAATAAATTCCAAAATCAATTCACAATAGATTTCAAATTTTGCGTTATTGACAACGAACGTTTGTAAAAACTTTTTTCAATTTAAAGAGGATCAGTTGTGATAAATTTAATTTTGATATATTCAAACGCCGACGTCAAAATCTAGGCAGTTTAACTTAACGAAATGACTTTCAAAATCATTGTCTCAGGCAACAAGCAACAAAGTCCCCTGCGTGCCAACTGAAAATGTCATTAATGCCTGAGTGAAATTTGGGGTCTAATCTCTCTGCAAAGCTTATTACATTTATACAGAGTAATCTTGGAATAAAGTTTTCAATGGAAACTGTTGAATCATTGCGGATCGCAAACCCTTCCCGCTGAAACTCGCTCTTTGATGACGCACGCTTGATAAATACTGTTTACCTATAGGTGTATTATACATTTTAAAGTCTTTTTGCAAGGCCTAACATCATTTATTTTAAACTGAAAGTGATGTTTATTCAAAAACATATCTCAAAACATATTTATACTTATTATTTTTATAATTAGTTGATTTTTCTTATTTTATATTATTTATTAATCGCATATACAGACGCGCGCCACAGACCAAAAGTATTGCATCTTTTAAGTTTTTTAAATAAAATCAGGGTTTATCTCAGTCGTTTAATTTGTTTTCAATAATTACGTTCGAAGATGACTCAACATCATGATCCCGATTTAGATCTCTTGTTAATATGTACGATTTATCAAATGTAATTATGAAATTAAATGGCCGCTTTGTTTTTGCAAAACGATATAAATAATAAAAAATATTTAGATTGTCAATGTCATATGATAATATGACATTTTCATTTGACTCACATTACACTTAGGTGCATAATTATATAAGATAAAATAAATAAGGAAATAGTTGGAAATATTTCCTTAAAATCTTTGACGATAGTTAGAATTTCTTAAGCGATTTTTTTTTTATTCCATAATGTAGCAATACTGACTTTTGAAATATTGAGAAGTATTATTATTTCTCAGTTTATTTGCATTTTGGTTTAAACGCAATCCTTTCGCAATAGTGCGATACAGAACTGTAAATATAAGCATAATTGTATTAAAGAATAACCTTTATTATTCAAATTTTTATCTGCCATCGCATAAATGTGACATTTTCCACTTAGGTTGGAAAAGTCATGGCAGCGCGTAAACCGCAAAGTCATTGCGACGCAATAACCAATTGTGAGCGTATTACGCGTCCTAGCACAAAGCCGGGCTCACAGGTCCACTTGTTATAACGAATGGAAGTGACTCGAATACACGAGTAAGTGCGCTATCCTTCTTGTACAAATATCTTTTCTGGATTTTTCTCGAATAACTATTACACTATTTATTTACTTATTCAAGTGTTCGAAGATAGAAGCTTGAGCTCACAAAAGCGTCAAATTATTTCAAAACAATTGGTGAATTACTATTAGGTCCAGCCAAATAAACAAAAACGTTAAAACTAATAAATTATTTAATACATTCGTCGATTACAAAGTACAAAATTTGGAAAAGCGAAATTAAATAAAATAATTGCTTTGATTGCATTGATTGACATAATCAATCCGTGTAATATATAAATAAATGTGGTATTTCAAATAGTGAATTTCGATTGACTATTAATTAAAAATTTAACCCTTTTTTCTTTGAATTAACTTAATATTACAATATGCTGCAGTACACAAGTTTAACAAAGCTTCCCTGTAAAAAAGTCGTCCATTGAATGATACTTTAAACTATTATTTTCAAGTGCAAATTATATTAAAACTTGTATGTAATAATTTATAAAGTACAACAAATATAATTTTGTTAAATGTTTTAAGAAACTTAAATCGATTGAATAAGTTTAGGCCATTTCCAGATAAACTTTAATTTGATGTACGGATTTTTTATTACTTTGACTGTGATGCGACAAAGTCGTTTTTGCGCAAACATATCGGCGACAATGGGAAACGGGGCTTTTGTATTTTTTAGTTTGATTGATGATTTTAATTTCCTATCTGCTTCATTGATTTTGGAGAAACAGGCGACATGTACATACGCCATTTTATTACTTTCTTTGCTTCTATAAAAGTACAGATTACAACTATAAAGAGTTTTAATGCCATTTTAATTATAGTGTTTATTACTACTCTTAATCTTAATAACTAATCGACTAAAGTAAGTCAACCCGCCGTGTGGTATCCGGCTGAGTAGAATAGACCAGCCTCATTTCTCACCGAGATGTCGTAAAAGGCGACTACGGTTGTTGGCTAAGTTAAGACACACTGTGTGGTATTCGGTTAAGCAGAATAGACCACCCTCTTTCTTGTCGAGGTGTCGTAAAATAAGACTAAGGTAAGTTGATGTCATGCAGGCGGCGACACCATGACAACATCCGATTTCGCATAATTATATGGTTCAAAACCTTCAATATTAAAATTATAGAATAAAATATAGCAGCTTATAACAAATTAGTTATGACTTACTTAATAAAATATTTACAATACAGTAATTCGATATCCATTAATCAGATATCATTCTTAAGATTGCAATGTAAAGATTACTAACTCTTTTATTAAAGTTTCTGTGAAGAAAATCTGTACGTAGCTGTATAATTTTTTGTTATAAATATACAAACCATCACAAATATATTCAGTAAAACCTCCGTGCGCATCGCGAATGTGACAAGCGATTTAAATATGGCGGCAGCATCATCCTACCGGTGATGCCGCGGCCGTCCATTTATCACTCTCGTAAGCCTCCGCCGATATTATGATCAATGCCATTCGCCCGAGCCAAACTGGGTCTCTATTACGTATCGTGATTGAAGTCTTTATTATCAGTTTCCTTCTTCTCCTTATTCCATCTCCTACCAAACTTTGGCAATCATTATGGCGATTTCAACTCTGAAAGCTGCTCTAAAAAAAGGCTATGGTGCTCTTTCTATAGCATTGACGCAGATTTCTTAAGCATCTTCCAATACCAATCACCAATTATCACCATCTACCAATCATCTTCCTTCGACCAAGCTTCAATCTCAGTCAGTACTATACTCTATAGACCATCAAAAAATTGCACATCTTCAAGCAATATAACTAACTGTTTTATCTAATACTTACGTATCTTTATTATTTAACTTGTTGAATTTAATTTGCATTATTCTATTAACAGCCTTATTTTTTGGTACAAATTAAAGTAACCTAATTCTTTTTCTTTCTTCCGCGATGTTAAACTATTTTGTATTAAATTCGAGCAGAATCGTTTTTTATACCAAATCGCGCTAATATGACAATATTTTGAAATGTCTTTTCGTTGTTGTATAATATTTTATTGTCAATCAATAAACAGAATGCTTATGAATTATACTATTAATGTAATCATATTAAGCTGTTAATTTGCGTACTTTTCTATTGATAAAATTTCTCATGACAATAACAAACGTTACTTAATAGGGCTTATGATAGAAGCGCTCACCCACATTGCATACTTTATATTGTCATAGTCACCACCTGGGATAGTGGCTTTTTAAAGAATCATTATCTAGGTTTCACTGGCTGCAAATATTTATATCTATGGTCGCCAAATACTTTAGTTCAGTAAAAAGTATTAAAATTTCACTAGATCGGTTAAAGAATGTTTTTTTAATATATCTAAGAAGCTAATTTATGATTACATAATTAAAACGCTTTGTTACAAAGCTATGCATGCTATCACTCTTTATTATAAAACAAACTCCCCCGCTATGTTTGTCCGTCTGTTCGCAATGAACTCAAAATTTACTGAAATAATGTTCATGCGATTTTCTACATGACACAGATTTATGGGGAAAGCTTTGGTTTGATTAACAAAGACTCTCTGTAAAGTAGTTACCTTAGTCGTATTTTACAACACGTCAGTAAGAAAGAAGGTGGTCTATTTTACTGAACCGGATACCACACGGCGGGTCGACTTATCTATGTCGCCTTTTTACAACACCTCGGTAAGAAATGAGGGTGGTACTATTCTATTCAGCCGGTTACCCCACGGCGGCAACAAAGAAATATTATTCATGTTTTTTTTCTAAGATTTGCGGAAATTTTCGTATATTGAATTACATTTATCGCCAATAAAGCCGTATCACTTTCCACTACACTGTAACAAAGACGTCCCAGCGTTGAGTGGCGCAACTGAAAGAGCGTCTGACAAAAGATTGGAACCGGAAAGATAGGTGAGTGCCGCTTCAAACAAGTGGATTGTGAACCGACTTACTGAGTGCCATCTCAGGAATCTGCGTGATCAATTGATATCGACACGGCCAGACTCTTTTGAGAAAAGCATTACTTTATAGAATTCTATTCCACGAAAGTAATGATAAAATGTAAAAAATCAATGTAATGCTGAAAGCAGAATGTACTATCCATTTTTATACATGATGCATGCACGATTCGTTTGACACATGCAAAAATCAGTACCATACCACTATACTAACACTGACGCCGTGTGGTATCCGGCTGAATAAAATAGTGCCACCCTCTTTTCTTACCGAGGAGTCGTAAAATGCGACTAAGGTAAGTTGACGTCAGGCAGGCGGCCGGTTGTGAAATACGTAGCCAAATCATATGACAACATGTTTGTAACATGTGCTGACCCCACTTAGAGTGGGATAAGGGCAGGAGGAGGATGATGATGACCAGTATACTAACACTGCACACACTCATTACCACAATATCAACAATAGTTTTGCCCCGTAACTGAAGCATCATCGGGAGATATTCTCCATGCTAAAATCGTATTTTTTTTTTGGTTTTTGGACGTTAAAAATTAGATAACCTATTAAGTAGAGATCTTTTACACCACTAATAAGCATAAGCTCTCCATATCCTTGGGAAGAAGAATATAGGCTCATATGCCACTTTAATACGAATTGATAAGCAAAACTAAATAAAAATAAGCTATAACATTCCTGGAATTAATTCAGTTAATATATAGGTGCTCGTGTTTTAAAACCTAAGACAATTAACTCCTTGGTTTACTTTTCTTCTTAATGATATTTTATGGCAGTGCCTTTCAATTTTTATACAGCAAAATTAATTTTGTGCTACAAAGTTATTCAGGATCCTTATATTTGACGTCACCTATTTCTGTAAGAAAGAAGGTGGTCATTTTACTCAACCGGATACGACACGGCGGGTCGACTTACCTTAGTCGCCTTTTAAACACCTCTGTAAGAAATGAGGGTGGTCTATTCTACTCAGCCGGATATTTTATGGCAGTGCCTTTCTATTATTATACAGCAAAATTAATGTTGTGCTACAAAGTTATTCAGGATCCTTATATTTGACTTCACCTATTTCTGTACAGCTTATAAGTTGTTACACCTACAAAATAAAGTTGATTAGTATTTTGAATAAAGGAAAGTTACAAGAATAAATATTCCATTGTACTTTGAAGAATAAAATGTTGAGTTGTTAAACCTGGTCAAAAATTCTTAAGATTATTTCACGATCACTTTCGTATTATTCTTCTATTGTGACTATATTTTTTAAAACGAAAATATCAAATTGTGCGACATAATATTACCAAAATGGTTCGAATATCTAATATAATAATATCTAATATAATATATATCATAATTGATTTTTAATTATAATTACAATTTAATAAAAATCATAGTAGGTAAAGGTTAATCCTCGAATTAGTAGGTATAGGTTTAAAATTTTAACGCCCCACAAATTATACGATGCAATGTAACTTAGCTTTCAACTTGCCGTACATATTCATTTTAATATTATTATATATCAAAGTCTGTCTTTCTGTCCGTAAGTTTGTCTGTGTTGTTGTGTCTATATTACGTTTTCGCTGCTAATCCACTGAAGTAAAGTTAATGAAATTTGAAACGTTTGAAGCTTATATATCACGCCAACACAGGATAATCAAACCCCTTTTTTCCTTTTGAGGATAGTAAAGTATGTAATTCTAATAGAAAAAAGATTTGTTCATGGACATGATTATCTTCTAAAGCATACCTACAACATGTCCAAGCATGTTTCCAGACAATATGCAACGATGGAATAATTCACTTTGCAATTAATTAAGTTAATTATATTCATATATAATTCTTAAAAATTATAACAGTGCATTGATTTATGTCGTAAACATATACGCCAATATCAAACGTATTAATTCAAAATAAACGTAATTCAAGTCAAAATCTAAATCTACTAACCAAATAATATAAAGAAATTAAAGAACAAAGATTAAAAATTATATTGGAAATAAAATTTGAAAATAAATTATGAAACTCATAAAAGTAAATCGCACTCAATTATTCACCGTCCCCCTGAAGCCACTTGAAAAAATCCAATCAGCATAACTCGTCACTTTAATATCGATCCCCAATTTGCCAACACTTACCAAATTATTTTATGCATAGATATAAGAAAGACCAACGTAACTCATGCTGTAATATTAATCGATCTTAAACCTTAGTGCCTTCATAATAATGCAACGCTCTTCTTTATTGATGTGTGGAAATCTTGGCGGCGTACAAAGCCGAGTGGTTTACTTAGAGTTTAAAATATTCATAGCTTGTACTGGATCGTATTTAAATATTTACATAAGTGTCACGCAGCGGCAGTGACGTTTGTCGATAAATGTATTGAGTGGAGCTGACTCGGATGTTGCTGGGGTGAATTAACACGACTGCGAGAAACAAGTTTAAAGTAAAATAATATTATATACAATCGTCTCAACTAATGAGCGTCTATATCTGAATATCAGTGTGTTAGAAACATACCAGAATGTTTTGTCCACTTGCGTTTCGAAGATTCCGAAGTTCATGTTTGAAATCTTTTAATCACATAATGTTGTCCTACCAACATTTCATTTTCCAACCATCATCCTCCTGCCCTTACCAAACTCTAAGTTGGGGTCTGCACAACATTTTATAAACATGTTGTCACATGTTTTGACTACATATTTTACGACCGGCCGCCTGACTGACGTCAACTTACCTTAGCCGTATTTTACGACACCTTGGTAAGAAAGTGGGTGGTCTATTTTACTCAACCGGATATCACACGGTGGGTCAACTTACCTTAGTCGCCTTTTACGACACCTCGGTAAGAAATGAGGGTAGTCTATTCTACTTAGGTGGATGCTACACGGCAGGTCGAGTTACCTTAGTCGCCTTTTATAGCACCTCGGTAAGACAACATTTCATTTTCCAACAATTATCGGAAAATCTTACGTATATACGCGCCGCCCATAATCAGTTAAGTTTCTCATATGTTCTTTATTCGTTTAAATAAAATGAAATAAATAAATGCTTAGCAATTTTTGTGGCCTTTTTAAGAACCATTTTAACGAAATGTTGTTCCCTTACTTTGTATGGCTGGGACTTAATAATTTATAGGTACAACAATTGCTAATTTACTAATTTCTTATGATTAATGCTATAACAAATACGAATATAATACAAAATCTAGAGGTAACTAAATTTACTTCTTTTTTACAAAAGTAAAATCGAATCGCAAAAAACTTAATTGTCTCCATTAATTAGCCTAATTATTGTAGCCTTATTAGTTGCCGTGTTCTGTATATCACTTGAGGCCTAATAGTCATTTATTTAAAAAATAATGTGGGTCATGTACAAGTTAAAAGTACCTGTAATACCTTACCGTTACAACATGAAGCGTAGGGGGTGCCATCTGTAAGCATCGTGTATTGGAGCTATAAAAAATAATGGTTCTGCGAATCGTCGAGATACGCGTCGAAATATGAAGAAGGTGCGCTCAAATCGTAATGGCATCGCGAAAATGGGGATTAGAAAACGATCGAGTGGAAATCAATCCGGGTTTATACGGAGATGTTTGGCTAAGTGGTTCGAAAGATAAACAGCTGCCTTGATTTCATGCAGACTGTTATGAAATTATTTTTACATTTCGCATCAATATTTTTCTTTTTTTTATTATATTTTAAGGTTTACTTTTACAATACTCAAATATATTTAATCTATGGAAGGTATATGTACGGGCTAACACGTACATTTGCAACAATTAAGCGCCGCAATCTATCAATTATCAATCTATCAACCAGATCGTACAGTATCTATTATATTTAAACACATTTTGTATTTTAATTGTCTACACAGATTTCGTAGAATTATTAAATCAAAGTATAGTTATCGACTACCAACAACCTATAAATAGAACTTTCATATTTTATATTCAATTTCTTAATTCATAAATAATCAAATATAACTCGCTGATTCCAAGTTTCTTGCATAAGAAACTTAAGGAAACTTAAATTATTGTTACTACTGCACTAGCAAGCTGACTACAAATATTAGCATTTTTATGTATTGATAGATAAATGAATTTAAATTCTATGAATTTAATCATTTTTTAAAAGACTTTTTCTGTAGAAATCCGCTTTCGGAATTAAAATTAGGTTTTTAATAAGTTCATATTTATCTACAATCTGGAAAACTAGAAAAGTCTACCAAAACAAATTGTGTTAGAGATTGTCGAGAATATTAAAAACAAAAATTATTTTGGATATTTCTCATTTCGGTAATTTCTTTACTTTTTTGTAAATTGTTTCGTTTATTAATTTAATCATATCACCATTGTAATAACAATAATTTTATTGTTCGATATGTCACAGACAAAATATTGTATTGATTTACCAAAAAGTTTATTACATATTCGAATATTTAGTATATAGGCCTTGATGAATCAAGAAATGAATTAAGTAGTTTTTATACAAAACTTTCGTTTATGTAGCACATACGGATACTAGGTCAGAAATGAGATGAGTTCATGTCTTGGAATTGCTTTCCGAACCACAGCTTTTCTAACAAAGTTTTCCTTTAGAGAGCGCGTGATAAATTAATAAATGTTCGCTTTCCTTGAAGGAAACAACACGGTTGCATAAGGAATATTCTATATAAGGGAATAATTTAGGTGAAATATTCAGATTACTTAGATGTTTATTTATGATACTTAAACTAAAAACGCTTAACTTTTTCGCTAGCTATTTTGAAGCGTTGTAAACAAGCAATCTTATTTATTTATTGATAGACAGGTATGTATTTACATTTTCGACAAAGATCCGTTTACCAGAAACGTGAAACAATTTCGAGATAACATAATAAAAGCGAGCTCTTTATTTTTGTTTATTTAATTAGGATAGTTTTAAATCATAGATTCAAAAAATGCAAAAATTACCAGACATTACACAAGTTAGAGTTATTAGAATTACTTAAAATTAATCTGCACAGTTCCCCAGTTTCTTGATGGATCACCACAACCACCAAAAACAATGAACGTTCCAAACTCGGAACTTGTAAAATCGATTTAAAGTGCGCAAATTTTTAAGTTTAGTTTTATATAGAATTATTATTAACGACTAAAAATTGAACTGTCACACTTTATTGACATTTCTTTATTCTTATTATTCAAAAGAATTAGTATATGTGTAAATACCAACGTAAAGAACTGCCCTTATTTCAGGTAATCGTGTGTACTGGCCGTTCGCAAACATATTACGCTGAAAATTAGTGTTACACCAAAACCTACTCCAAAACAAATGTGTGGAACTTTACGACGTACGAGTAATACAAACGCCTGTACACAATGAATATAAGCTATTCTAAAACAGTATTTTTGTAATAATGAATTAGGCATTACTTTGCAGAGGTCCATAATGCTAAAAGTAATGACAATATTTTATTTTACTATAATCCGCGATAAAAGAAAATATATGTAATGCTAAATGTAGACTGTATTTCGGTAAGAAATTAAAAGATTAGGTGCCGTAAAATACGACTGACGTAAGTTGACGTAAGTTAAGACCGATCTCTAAGTGGGGTCGTCACAACATGTTACAAACGTGTTGTCATATGATGTGGCTCCATATTTTACGACCGGCCGCCTGCCTGACGTCAACTTACCTTAGTCGTATTTTACGACATCTCGGTAAGAGAGAGGGTGGTCTATTCTACTAAACCGGATACCACACGGTGGGTCAACTTACCTTAGTAGCCTTTTACGACACCTCGGTAAGAAATGAGGGTGGTACTATTCTATTCAGCCGGATACCACACGGCGGGTCGACTTACCTTAGTCGCCTTTTACGACACCTCAGTAACAAACGAGGGTGGTACTATTCTATTCAGCCGGATACCACACGGCGTGTGCTATTATGATTGTATGTGTATAAATTGATTGTTAAGAGTTCAAAAACACAATACATTTGAAGTGTAGAATTTATTTTCTAAGATATTACACAGTAAACAAAAAAAACATCTAATTAACCAACGACATACGTAAATAACATAATGCAAAACACTACCCTTATTCCAGGTAATCGTGTGTACTCGCCTTGTGCAAACATATTACGCTGTAAATGAGTGTTGCTTCTGAACGTACTTCAAAACATATGTGCGGGACTTTACGACCTACCTGTTCAATTTTGGGGAGAACACATTTTAAATTTTTACATGACAATAAATTGAATGAGTCCGCGCGTTATATACACACGGCAAATTATATCCACTCATACATATGAGGGTACTGTCGATGTGTATAAAAAAATGTTTTTATGACCATATCAAAATTTTACTAAACCTTTACAAAGAGAAAATTTTTGATAAACCAAAAACATATAAATAAATATATGGGACACATAAACACACGGTCGTCCGTCCCCAAAGTATTTAACTTAATACTTGTATTATGGTTACAAAAAACTGGTAAATATATACATATGTAATTTGAAATACATACTTAAATACAAATATACACCATGCTTGAAGAACCAACAAATTATTTATAGAAATTTTCACCTTGGCGGGAATCGAACCCATGACCCGTGGAGTTGAAGGCGGGGTCACTGCCGACTGCGCTAAAGTGCCAGTCATATAATATAGATGACATGAAAAATTATTCACGCTTGCGGCAATTATTTAAATAAATAAATAAATATATGGGACACTTAGATACACGGTCGTCCGTCCTCAAAATATCCTCAAATAACTTAATACTTGTATTATGGTAGTTAGACAACTGCTGAATATATACTTATTTATTTTTTAAATACTTACTTAAATACACCCTTGTCGAGACAGCAGTGAAACCCGTGTCCCAACATGGGGACCTGGGTGAAATAGTCCAGAATAGGAGCTGACCACCCATCCTGCAACGACGGGCGTCCCCGCAATTAAATAGATAAATACACCCTATATTTGTCTCTAACAGTTCCGACGTTTCTATTAGCAGTAGTGATTTTAGGAAACTTTATAAGTTGGCGGTTTATATATACTGAAACATTAATTTTAAACATCATCGTATACTTTGTAAGCGGACAAAGTTTTCTAAAGAAGCAGGCTCTTATACAATTGATCCTAATGTTCTCGTAAGTAGCACAAAAAGCGCATGCAGCGTTTTCCTAAGATATTTTTAGCGCTTCCGCTTAGTAGGAAGGTAATTAACACTACCTTTACTATTTATTTATCTCATGTCCCACTTTAAGATCCCAATGGTTATCAGTTATGTGTAATATGCACACGTTAACCTTACTTGAAGCGTTAGTGGTGATTGAGTTCACAACAAATGACATCCACATCTACTAATTCCAAAACTTAACAGAAACTATACCACATGTATAACCACAATATGTTACTGTTGTCGAAAATGACTTTCGCTTTGTATTTTATAGCAACACCGTCATGAAACGAGTATCGCGCGCTTTTGACTGAAATGGTGGCAACACAGTGTTGTTTGCGGTGGAGTCTTCCTATACATTGCTAAAACGTTTCAGTTGTAGGCAGTTTTGTTCATCTTTCAAGAGAAAAAAGCATTTTGGAACGGGAATGTGGTATTTGTGTTATATAGTGTTATTGTATAGTGTGTGCGTAAACATTACTTACTATACTACTATACTCCTTACTATAAACCTCCATGGTCGAATAGCGTGTTCAAATATCGGTAGGCGTATATAAGTTTAATATCGTAATATGATCAGCATATACCTAGAAAATTCGTGGTATATTTTTGAACTGGCAATACGTTTGTTATTTTTTTTTATCATTTGTGTATTAAAAAGAATACAAACAAACAGAGCAACGTCGTCTAAGCTTCGATACATCTCTAAAACAAAATAGGCGTATTTGTTTAGGGTACACGGAACTCCAAATTTTTTAACTCAGTCATTTCGTAACAATATTTCAGCACATTCATGTCACACCGAAGATATACCTAAGGAAATTTAAATTAAGCGGAACGTGGAAAGGAGAGAATTGCTATTGTATTAACAGTTCGGCAACTTTAAACCAACAAATGGACGTTCACGATAAAGACGGATGGGGATAATGAAGTAAAGGTATGACGTAGGCATAACGTCCAAGTAATTCGTCTCAAGTTATCAACAAACAAAGTTGGCCGACGGGGAGCACCCAATTATCTTTAATGAAGACAATGATAGAAGCGCGGGTATTGATCTAGATTTAAATTTCAGGACGGGTCAGTCCCTGCGATGTGCGAGCCCTTAATGCTTCTTACCAAGTTTCATGTAGCGCGATCGAATCATTTCGAACTGTTAAGAAAACTGTTGAGAAAATGTTATCTGTAGACGCACATAACCAATGTTGGTATGTTGAAGTATTCGAGTATTCAAGATTTGTATCACAAACGGTCGTCCGTCCCCAAAGTAAGTAACATAACACTTGTGTTGTGTTGGGCCTCGGCTGGAATCGAACCCGCGACCCGCGGAGCTGAAGGCAAGATCACTACCCACTGCGCGAACCAGTCAGTAATATTATTATCGATTTAATTATTTTTCTTAATTAATATAACATAAAATTACGTTTTAACTTACTTCATACAATATACATAAATGATAACGTACTTCATACAATCAAAAGTATGATTATGGATGAAAAATGATTTCGATTATTTATAAATAATTAAGAAGATTATTCATAAATTACTTTAAAAAGTCTTATATAAATATTATACCAATGAAATAATAATCGTAATTTTTATTATTTACGTACGAAAATTATATATAATACGTGATAAGTACATTCCACGAATTGAAGGATCTAAACTAACTTTTCAACTATACTGAAGTTTAATGTCCACTAACTAATTTCTTATCCCCAAAACATAATACTATGAACCAACGTACACAAGAACAAACGTCTCAAATTATGATTAACGAGCGTACACACATATAAACGTAAACCTTTGTATAGATACATAATGGAATAGATAACAATGTTAGATTAAAATAAACTTTAGTTAGTCGATATTCTATTCTCGGTAAGTAGTACTCAGTAAACTCTACAAGACCTTTTAATCATATTAAGACTATAATGAAATGAATTAATTATCATTAAATAAAAATATTTTTAAATAATTAATTAAATAATTTTAATCAACTAAAATTGATAAGATAACCAACATATGGTATTTGATAACATTAGAATTAACCGTACCATATTCAGTAGTAATGTCTACGTAATAGTATAATGACGTGATTTTTAACCAGCAATAAGCTCAATTCAAGCTAAGGTAGAGTAGTATTCTAGAGAACCTGAGGTGGTCGATGCATCTGGTGCTCCCGATGCATCGCCTAGCGGAGGGAGGGCCTAGTTTAGAGAGGCCCCGACCCAGAGGTGGCGCACTCTGGGGTTCAGAGTTCCTGCTGGCGGGGATGGGGGCAATGTGTCTAACGTTACGCTGTCCCCGCCACCAGCAGCGTGGTGGAGCACTGTCAGGTTTTTAGTCGGTGAGAGTCCGACATACCCGCCGCTGGTCTCCGTCGGGCGGTGATGACCCATAATGGGTTTTCCTGACACAAAAAGAAAAAAAAGTAGTATTCTAGAGGCATTGTCTACAATCCAGTGCACTAAAAAAACTGTATTTGCAAAATCGATTTTATTTTTGAATTAAATTAAATTGTCTAAAACATTTTACGTAAGTTCATTCTGCTGGAAGTATCGTCTACATTTATTATTTATTTTAGTTATATTTATCGTACTGACATAGAAAGTTGCCTATTTCAGCCATGTTTCGACCTTTAACTATTGCTAGATAACATCGATACATCACTCCGTTCGAATACAAAAGAAAAGCAAATAAACAAACACACTTTCGTATAGATTTCTATTAAAAGTTTATTATAAAAACTTTCTATTTATTCTTAAATGCATTTTTTTACTTTTCCTTTTATTTGTACAGTAAACATCTGCCATTTTTTATATATTTAACGAAAAAAAATTACTTGCTTTCTTTATCTTTAATATTTACAGATTAAGAGTTAATCTTGTATGTATATATATATTTTCGAAATTTCGGAAACGGCTCCAACGATTTTCCTGAAATTGGATTGGATTGCATACGGGGGGTTTTGGGGGAGAAAAATCGATCTAGCTAGGTTTTATTTACATAAAACCGTTTTACCCCTGTTTTTGGACATTAAAAATAGTAAAGGCTAGGTCACCCAAGTACTTTCTATAAATCCAACATATTCTACTTTTATGCATCCGGTTTGAGAAGAAAAACATATAATTCAGCTTTCCAAAAAAACGGGGCGGTTGTTTTGGCAGAGATAGGATCGTTTGAGAAAGCGGCACGCGGTCGAGGGTCACCGCGGCGCCGATACATTCCCTCTAACGCTCCATACTTCACAATACTTATGATATAAATTATCTTTAATGTTTTATACATTACTACAGAAATATACGCACATAACTGAATAGACATACAACACATATTTTTCCAACAAATGTATATCATGAAATTAACGCAACGCTATTGTTTAATAGCTTCTAGGATATTAAGTCCCCAAAAAAAAAATTACAATTAAATGAACCTAACCTTAGTATAATATTAATATTGTGTACACTATTCACAGAATTGTAAGTCTATCAGTTATAGATTAACTAATCTAAGTAGTACGTGATAGCACGGATACATCATCATCATTCTCCTGTCCTTATTCCACTCTAGTGGGGCCGGCACAACATGTTATAAGCATGTTGTCGCATGATTTGGCTACGTATTTTACGACCGGCCGTCTGTTTGACGTCAACTTACCTTAGTCGCCTTTTACGACACCTCGGTAAGAAATCAGGGTGGTTTATTACTCAGCCGTATACAACACGGCTTATTTGTATTGGCTACTTTCCAATAGAATGTTAACCCCATCAAAAAATGATAGCAAAAAGAAAATTTACAAAAATAACGAATTCGTATGACCGTGAGCGTGGATACCGAAGGGAATCGTAAAATAAAACATCATTTTACACTTTCCTTAGAGAGAATAATGTGAACAATAAAAAAACTGTAACATTACTTTTCATATTTACCCGCGGGGTGATAAATAGATTGGAAACGCGAACTGTTATGTAAATCATAAAATATCCTACTATTGTGTATTTGTACAAGTCCCATATTACAAATTTAGTAAAATACAAAAAGCGTAGGTATGTATAGAAAAGTTAAATACTTTCTGTCGTTTTCCGACTAAAAAGCTTTTGACAAAATTTCATGTACCTTCTGTAAACCGTCCACAAATAGAGCCAAGATGCCGATTTTTGGTCAAAACTGAAGGTCGCCCTTTGCTGGATTAACACAATTTTCATATTGATTTTGGCTAAGAATAAACCGTTACATGTGCGTCGTGTCGAATATATCCTTTTTTTTAATAAGATAGATAGAATTAAAGTGCATTAAAAAATATTAATTAGTTCATCGTCCGGTCATACCTCTTTACGATTGTCTTAAAGCATTTTCTAAAGTTATATTCTGGCTCGATACTGCTTTTAAAGCGATATTCTAGTAATGCTCGTTTTAGTTTCACTGAAAAGCTTCATCGTTTAAATCCAAATGCTATAGTTTGTTCACATTGCTAATTTCCCAGGTATATTTAAGGTCATAGCTGATTAGTATGAGTCAACATAATCTAAAGGTCCAGGTTTAACTTCACTTTGGACTACGTCTATTTAGGCTTAGCTGAAAAGAAGTAGTAGAAGTAGTAGCTTCTTGCACTTAACTTCTGGGTGACAAAAGCTTACATTAGGATGAATTGGGTAAGCGCTTCTAGTGGTACGATTTCTTACTAATAACACCTTAAATTACAATAATTAAAATATTTTTACTAAAATTACGGTCATGTCAAAGCCGTAATAGATAATTATAACAGAAGGAGAGAAAGGCAAATTACATCAATAAAAATGTTGATAACAGCAGAAATATCATTATATTGAAGTCCCTAGCGAGTGCAAGGAGGAAACAAGACCTCTTCGATCTATTGCAATGAAATCCCGCGGGGAGAGGGGGGTCGTCATCAATCTGTGGTCCCCGTCGATACATTAAGTGGCCTGTGGCCCACATACTGTTCTGCACGCAGATGTGACCCGACATCATAGAGACATACATACACTAGCTATTGTAATAGCAATAAACAAGGCACTATTGAACTACTATAATACAATGAATATTTTTTATCCTATTATAAATTACATCCACAATGAAAGTACTTTAGTTATTTTACAATCTAGCCATAAGGCTAATAAGTAACTTAATATAAACCTAAACTTATAAATTAATTTATATCCTATAATATGGAGCTGTGATAGCCCAACGGTGAGACAGTGTAACTCTTCCGATCATTATTATCATGGGTAATGGATTCCAACCTCGGGCAGGCACGAATGAATATATTACCGTGCAAAAATACATTGGAAAACCGTAACCGATTTAGCTTGCGCAATTATCACTTCTTATACTATTATAAAAATATTACTATTGCTATCAATAGTAATATTAAAAATGCTGAAGTCTGTCCGTCTGTCTATCTATTCTTCTTTTTCCGTTTGTTACACTTACATGGTTAATCCGCTGGTGCAATATTGAGGATATCTTAAAACTAGAGTTAATGCAAAAGATCACTAATATGCAAATATTTGCTAAGAAACTTTATGAATGGATCATTGAAAGTACCAAAAATATATTTTAAAAAAAGAAAATCAAACGTAAATGTTAATTAGGTGGATATTACTAATTAGTAGTCATCCTGTTTTAAATATCAAAAACATTTTAAAAAAAAGCTTATTTTTATTGCTTCTTAATCAAAGTAATATTTGTGCAAATGAGTGAATAGGGCCAAAATTACAAAGTGAACAAGAATTCTTTGCGGGAAAATAATTAATTAAACTCGAACAAGTTATCTCTGAGCGACACCTAGCGGCCACCGTTCTTTGTATAGCCATCTTTTCATCGTCAGAACTCATTTCAATTAATTTTCTTAAAAGTAAGTAAATGATGTGCCCTTTAAAAGCGAGATATCATTAACACTGCGGTTGGGGAGAGCAGCTGTATAGAATAGGGATGGTTTAATTTCATGACTAAATACTAAGTTACCATCTTTACGTAGAAAAAAAATAATTTAAAAAAATAATAATAATTTCGTTGTAATGTTGTAAAAATTATATTTTTATATGAAATTTTTGAACGGGAAATAACACAAAATTCGTGTTATGTTAAATTAAATTTTTTTTTTTTTTAAATATGTAACTGTTACTAAAATATTCTATTCCATTTTCAATGTCAATTTTCAAAAATCAGTCCGTAGTCAAAATAAAAAAACTAGCTTCATAACTACATAGTACATAACTAACGCAACAAACACAAATGTGAACATTAATACACACAATGTTTTCTCCGAGGATTATTTTCGAACGAAAAATAACTAGATTTAAAATTTCCACTAACATTCGGTCACCTAGGTTACTGTTTACAGACAGGAATCAAACTTGCTTGGGATGATATTCTATTGAACCTTGAATCTTTTATTTCTTGTAATAAGTTTTAATATACTACAATTTTTGCATAATAATTGATAATCCACGTTTTATCAACGTCGTGCGTGGCATTTTTATGAACTAGGAAAATAAGAAATAATAAAGCCAACGCTCTCCATCGCCCACCACCCAGCTCCCATGGGAGAATCATTAAGAAAAAAATCGTGTTGATGGATTTAATTACAAAAAATAATTATTCGTAAGAAAGTTGCCTGAATAAACTCGGACGGAGCGGGTTCTTCGATTCCCCCTTAATCGGATTAATTTACTTTTAAAAAGCAGGGAGACGGTTGTTGTAATTAATGGAATGATAACATTACCCACCTTGCGGTTGACGCCTTTGGAAACACAATAGCCTGAAACATAAATGGATTATCAACAAATATATATAGCTATTGGAAATGATTACATAACCAAATGTTCTAAAGCCGTTAATAACTAAAGCCGAAGAATAAAGAAACGTAGAAACGTTTCTTTATTCTTCGTTCAACTATAATACATGCCTACTCAATTATATATGCATTTTTTTAAATTATCTAATAATTTTTCTATTCGATCTTCTAGTTTTCGGTGATATTCGGTAAATCGTATATCGGTATGATTCGATAAATTATAAAATTCATCATGACTGAAGACTGTTTATTGTACAATTTTTTGTGTGTACTTGTGTGTACAAGTGTACTTTTTTTGGAATTATTTACAAGTTTACCCTACTACTGTTTATTTCTTAAATGCGAATGCGCTACGCAAAACATTTATTTGATTTTATAACTTAACGTGTATAGTAGACTATGAATTAATAGATTATCAATAAATGTTAGTACATCTTGTCTTATGTTACATTTTAATGAATATAATTCCTCTAATCATTTTTACTGTTAGAGAAGCCATTACGAGTTGCCGCCCGACGGAGACGAGCGGCGGCTATGGTGGACTCTCACCGGCTAAAACCTGTGCTCCATTCTACTGGTAGCGGAGTAACGTTACGCATATTACCTCCATCCCCACCAACAGCAAATATGTACAAATGAAAGCGCCACCACGGGGCCTCCAAACAGTGGCTCCTCTCTATTCAAAGGTATTCTACATACAACTGGCAACTGGTACTAATAAAATAGGTAATCACCGTCACCGTAAAAACTGCAATAAAGTGAAATAGATACAAATTAAATATATCTATCAACGTCACTATTCTACAATAAAAATAAATACTCTTTCAAATGTCCGTGTTTCGTAGCAATCGGATGAGAAGCGTTTTTTCCAGACCGTTAACGTTCGTTGAACAATTTTAAACGTATCTTCACTGACGCAAATCATATTGTACGGAAGGGTTTGAGATTTGGAACGTAAGGGTAACTAAACCGAACCTTTTTCTCAATGTGAATCGGCTTCGGCAAATACATGCTCTCTTTCTAAGAAACTCTGCAAGAAGAGGACAATAAAAGACTTTGATTGGCTGAAGTCGTAGTCGAAGTGTAGAATCGACAAGTCATCGCCGTTGATTTTTCGAGCTTCCTCGCCCCTTTGATGAAAGATATGTCTTGTTTTTTGGCATGTCACTACTGTTTTGGAAGTTTAGACATTATATTGTACTATTTTCTTGGATATGTGCATTCTGGGTGTCAAAAGAGTGTTAGAATGGTCTTGAAGAGAATTTATTGTAATATTTACTTTAAAAATTTACAAAATGACCAGCCATACTATAAAATATGTAAATGGTCATAACTTATATTTTTCTAGCGTTCAATAGGGTTGCTATATGAAAAATATTTTAATAATATATATATTTTAGAGTAACTTCACTACCGCTTTAGCCTGTATTTAAAAAACCCTTACATATTAGTAATACAAAGTCAAATGGTAACAATAATAAAAATATAAATAGAAATAAAACCAATTTAACCCTAAATTGTCCCTAACTAAAAGAATGGACGTTGTTTTTCTTCCAAGTGCTGCATCATGAGACGATCATTCTTTAAATTTTCTCTATCTACGTGTAACACGTAAGGGTGCATCCATAAGCATACAAACTCGGCAGCTGAGCTTTTATATATATTTCGTAATAGTTTCTTCTTCGGGTTTTGGCCGCGTGGACCTTATTACTGGAGCCTCTGTATAGTTGTTTCTATAAGAGTGTGTGAATATTTATAATTTGTTAAAATTTTGTAAATAAAATTACAATAATTGTTTCAGAAAATGACAGAGAAAGTCAAGCAGCCTAGGAGCTTTCATGGTAAACGCTGCTTAATCCCTTTGAGATATCCTTTTTTTTTAATATTCTTGTCGATGTCTTATATATTCTTTTGCTTAATTATGTATCTCATACCTATTACATGTATTAAATTATGTATCACTTTATTATGCAAAAATATGTACCTATTGTAATAAACATTTCAATAATAATGGTCACAAATTTCGCTCTCAGCTTAACATCTTATTACGCAAGATTGGTTAAAAGGCAAAAGGAACGTAGCATAACAACTACATTCTTAAACTTTTTTATTTCAATCGCATAACAACTGTGCGATTATAATGTTATCTTATACAAATGTTATAGAATGAAAATGTCGTTTAAGTGTAATATTTTCATTTCAACTTCACGTGATTTAATATTACTATATACTAGCTTTTACCCGCAACTTCGTTCGCGTGGACAAGGGTCTTAGAATTCATAGTAGCTTCTGTCACTCACCAACCCTGCAAATATCTCCATCAGAAAAATCTAATCGATCCGGACAAACTGAGAGAGATTTATCTTGAAAGCATAGTTATCATACTCATAGTTACTCATAACTCTTTTGACGTAAGCCACACAATATTATACAGAAACTTCTTTAAATCATAGATTTGGCTTGATTTTTATATACGGTGAATAAAAACTTCCATAGGTTGATAATAGAAGGTTCTTTTCAATGTCACCCTATTCCTGTTGAATTAACAGAATTTCTATAGCCTTTATATAACTCCCATGTATAAGGAATAATTGTCCCAAATTTCATCAATATTGACCGTGAAAACGTAACAGACAGACAGACAGACAAACGATTGCCCCCCCCCCCAATTTGTTACTGGTTCTTCTTGGTAGGAACAAACTTACGAATCAGAGGTAGCTTTGTCAATAACATATGAAGATTCAAAAGCATTTGGATTAAGAATAATTTTAATTTGAATATATTTTATCAAACCCTCTTTATCCATATTAATATTATAAATGCGAATGTCTGTCTCTCTGTCTGTGTTTATGTGCGGCTAATCCACTGAACTAATAATGACGAAATTTTTCACAATTAAGGTAAGTGCACTAGTAATTGACCATGTACTAGAAAACGACCGTTTTTATGAAATTTAAATAATAAGCGTTTTGTTTGTGGTAGCTAATAAAAAATATTAAATTTGTATTATTAAACAATATGCTACAGTTCTGAGGTTTTCAGCAGTTGTTAATTAGTTAGCAACGGGTAATAACAAATTTATTAATTTTTAGCTACCACAAACAAAACGCTTATTATTTAAAATTCCATACACAACGGTCAGCTACTAGTGCATGATCAATTACTAGTGCACTTACCTTAAAGTTTATTCTATATGTTACCCCAGCTAATATATAGGATAAAAAAACAGGTTGCCTTAATAATTCAAAGAACTTAAACCTTTAAATTGGCGCAAAATAGTCGCTGGGGCACTAGTTGCTATATAAGCATTAGTAGCAATTTTTCTTCTTTTCTATTTCAACCGATGGATATCCACTGTTGGTCACAGGTCTCATCAAAAGATGCCCTCCAGCAATTTCCCCTTTACGTAAAGAAATGTATCCAAATTTAGTTACAGCTTACACAAGTACACTAATAAATGCTCCTTAATTGTAAAAAATAAGGCGACTAAACGCTCTAATATTAAAATTAGGTAGAAAAGAGGCTTCACTATATTGAACTTTCCATTTTAATATAAAATAAAAGCACGGTGAACAATTTATGAAGGGCCCTAGTGACGAAAGGCTAATATAGGTTTGAGAGGCATTGCGCATTGGCCTCATACACTTAATAATCTCATAACGTAGCTCCTGCATAATTTATCGATAGTTCATTAGTTGCGTATAATATAAAACTCAGCAAAAGTCTAGAGGTATCTTGTACATAGTTCGCATGCATCGACTATCGCCATACCATCATTTGGCTCAGTTATGTTATACTCATACGCACTGTAAAACCACTAAAATCTACAGCAGTAACTTAACTGTAAATACTCTTGATTACTTCTCACTACTTCAATTTGTCCTTGAAGTTATGGACCATGAGTTCTTTTTGCTCAAACGTTCAGCAATCGTGGACAGAACCATATTGAAATTCAAATTCAAAATATTATTTGTTGAAATAAATAAGCAAATAAGTCCTTTCGAATCATCAACTCTACTGCTGGTTTGGAAAGCTGTTCCTGCCGAGAAGAGCTAGCAAGAAACCCGGCGGTTGCTCTTTTAATAATAAAATTATAATTACATAGCACTACATCTAGTTGTTAAAACCATATAATCTTATTTGGTTACGTTACACAAGAACTTCTGAATTAAAACATGTTCTCAGCTGAACCTAGTAACAACTTAAGTCCATCTTCATACAGCAAATATCTTCCTCCTGTCTATATATTCCCTTTCTTTTTATTTTATCAAGCATTTCGTATAGTACAAAACCTATTCCCAGCTACACACTTAAGCTACATACTTAATATTTCAAGTTAACCAATGGCAGCTAGAAATTTTGAGAAATTTTGAGAAATTAGAACAGATAGCTCAATAGACATCTTTTTATTACCAAGTCTATCGGCAATGGCATAGCTTCGTCTTCGTTCTGTCGTCAAAACGCAGCCAAATCATGTCTCAGCTAGTACATAGGTTAATATATATGTATTTAAAAAATAGATTTGATGTAACTCAAAATTACCCTTACTGGTAATTCCTGTATTAACTGCTTCGTAACTTTGCAAGCCTGTCCGTTTTATTTACAAATCCATATTTTATTTAATAAATTAATAAGTTAATTAAAACACAAAATGAAATCTTACTATAAATCAGATTATCCCATGTTTCGTTCCGAAATACAAAACATTGCCACGGTTTGTATAAATATTTTCCTTATCAGAAAAATTTACGCAAAACCTTCAACGTAGTTTCCACGCAAAACTACAGACGTATAACGTTACTGATTGTATTCAATAACGTAATCACTTGAATTGCCAATTCGTATTACTACATAAACGTTCTTTACCATTATAATTGGCTTATTCATTTCTCCGTTACGTTACGTTTCTACGTTTTATTCGGTCGGTCGGTTATTTGGAAATATCCTTGTTTTCAGTTTGGTTTTTCACCGTGATCAGATATATCTGTGAGTGCCTTTTAATTATTATATTACAGAAAGAAAATTATTTAGTAAACACTACTATAATCTTATAATCCCAAAATCAAATACCTAATACATTAGATGCAAAGTATAAAAATATAAGTAAAATAAGTTATACATAGAGGCCATTGAAAAAATTTAAAGAAAATTTGTTAAGTATTTACATTACAAAGGCAGATATACATCAAGCAATGCTCCCCGTGCTATTAACACATTAGTTGATCGTCGAACACTGAGAGACCAATTACAATTATTTTTGTTTAAGTTAATTAGAAACGAATTAGACTCCCCATATCTTTTAAGTTGCTTACGTTTCAGGTGCCCAAACTTACGTACCCGCAATTTCCAAAAAAAATTGTTTGATCTGCCCATGGTTAGATCAACCTATGTAGAAAACACATTTTGTTTTAGAGCGTGTAAAAAATATAACACAGAGTTCCGTCACATTGATTTGTTTTCGGAATCATTAAAAACATTTAAGAAAATAATTTTAGAAAATTATTTATAATTTTTAGTTTTTGTTCTATTCTTATTTGTCTTAGTTTATTAGTGAAAACTTTACTGGTTTGTGCGTTAGTTTAAGTTTTATCAATGTTATTAGCATAAGTATACTGTTTGTTTTCCAAATAATAAAAAATAAAATAAATAAATAAAATAAATAAAGTACAACGAAAAATTTAAAGACCGTTACAACTTATATTGTAAAAAATCTTCAGGCTGAATCCTGACAAAGTGATACTAATTTTCACAGTTAATCACCTTTATATAGTTACTCGTAACTTATAAGTCGGTATGTAGTCTGACTTTTCAAATTATGAATAACAGGATTATTTTGGTTTTCGCAGTTAATATATCAGTATTATATAATATTTCGCAGTTAATATATCGTAGAAGGATATTTTACGATTTCAATAAATAAATACAATATTTATACCGCTATTTCTAAAAATTCAGTTTCTACTTTCAGGGTGATTGATAGTCGAAGAGTAGATGCTTATTTACTAAAATTAATATAAAATGCTACTGGTTGTTTAGTTACAATATGAGGACGATATTTCTATTTATTTGTTCACATATTTTTTTAGTGGAATTTGACTTATTAATGCAATGCTAAATTTACTTTTAGTTCGATTTGTCATAGAATAATTTCGGTAGTAAATCCAATGTTTACCATAAAAACTTTCTGTTATATCATTGTTTAGTTTAAGTTTACGTCATCTTATCGGCTAGTATATCAGCTGACATATATAACTCACGCTAGAGATTATTGATTAGCTGCATTATAAATGATAATTTTATTTCTTTTGAATTTCTGCTTAGATAAAGTTTTATTTGATAACTTATATAATTAGGTGTTACTGTGCAAATATCAAGAATAGAAAAGTAATGTTTGCCGAGCCTTGCTCCGTAATTTCTTAAGGATATAAAAAAATGTAAAAGAAAAAAGCGTCGGGTAACATGTGGGAATCAAACCCTGGATTTGAACTTTTTCCCGTTAGGCTATTACAGCTTTGCAATTGACAGATCAAATATCATTTGTTTTATATTCCTATAATAGTAGTTTTTAAAAAAATAAATAAATAAACCGAGATTTTTTAAATAAAACCTAGGTAGATCGATTTTTCTCTCCCAAAACCCCCTGAAATTCATCATGTAGGGGCATGATGGATTTCGGTAATACCGTTGGAGCCGTTTCCAAGATTCGTAATAATTTCGCACTACAACTAACAAAATTAAAACTATAATACATTTAAAGGTAACGCAGAAGTCGCGGGTAAATGGTTGCCTTTAATATACTCAGCGTATGCCTTGAGCGAGAGCGGGAACTTAAGTAAAAGTAGGTTCCTCATTCTCGGATTGTTACCACCGGGCGATACATAGCTTTAACTTCCGAAGCACACGCTCTGAAATATTTATTCCTGAAACGTAAAGATCGGGAGGGGGTGGTGGGGTTTATCCCGCGGTTTCCTTCCCGCCGTGTTTTACTTCGAGAATGGGAAGTCGCCGACGGGTCGATATTACCAAAGATAAAGACTGCAGATATACGATTTCATTTGAATATCATTATTTATTTATGAAATTTTAAATACATTTTCCAATATATAATAGTAAAAACAATGTCGTTGTCACTATTAAATTGTATAAAATGTTTATCAGATGATAAACTACGACAAATCTTTATATGAATATCGTTTTAAATCAGAACGCGATAAGTGCATAAAATGCAATAAATAAGAAAAATATAGTATTAGGTATACGTTTAAGTAAAAAATAAAGTAATCTTGAATTATGAAGTATTGAAATACAATTAATTATAAAAACAGTATGAAAGAAATCAAAAATTGGTAAAGGTGTCAAAGGTGGAAAGTTATAAAGTTATAAAGATTTTAAGTCACGTTTTCTCAAATCTTCCCAGTTTCAGCGTCAGCGTCATTTGCAACATTTAATTTTACGTATATTTGACAAAGAACTATTAAGCAGCAAAATTCCAATATAGCACCAAAATAACGTTTTTATTCTTGAAAATATTTAATAGAATTAAATTAGGCTATGAAGTGTCTATTATCCCGACTTTAATCTTTGCCGTTCCCCGACTCGGTCGGGGGGGTGCCCCCCACCGTTCGATTGTCTGCGGAGGCTGCCCCGCCGGTGCCATCTGATGTGCCGAGAGCACTCCAGATCTGCATAGATCGTTGCCTTCGTTTTTTCCCTATCGAAAAATCAATACCCACTGTTATATATAAATGGGAAGACACCTCTCATTGCTCTTAATAGTCTATTTAATATTTCATGAAAAGATGTTCAGGGATTTATCTATTACCATGCCTAATCAATGAAAGTTATTATAGATGAAGTTTAGCGCTGAATAATTCATTTCATTGAAATCTATCATCTTATGTATGGCATCCGAATGGGGTTTTCTTTTTAGGGTGTTAGATAGAAGTTTATCTGTGTACAATTGTACCATTCCCTCGTAGGCTGCAAAGGAGTTGAGTATATAATGTGGAGATCTCATCCCAAAACCATTACGAGGTTTCCGCCGCTGTCTCCCTCAAGGGGAAAGAGGCTCAAACACGTAGCAGTAGAGCCTTCGGGTCCAGCAAAACAAATACAACGCACATTCCAATGCTAGATATCATTCGCCCCGCCTACACAGTCGGCATGACGACTGTAAGCGCTCCCATTGGTCGCCGCGAAGCCTTCTCCATTTCGAATTGGTTATTTTTTTTTCTACAATTGAAATTGGCACTGTCGGTTTGTTCTGTACGAGTGTGCTACGCATGCGTCGGCAGTAGGCGTCCACGTCACGTAGACGTATCTACGTTTAGGACTAGGAATGTTTTATTGGATTCCTCTCTACGTTTTCATTCGTATTTCGTATTCGAATGTGGATTTGTGGCTGTTTTATTTGCACTGCGCAGCCGTGACGACTCTATTCCAACAGGCCAACCTTTTACTTACGCAACTAAGTATATTATAACATCTGCGATTAATGCTTTTGAGTACGCGATGACAATTACGATTACAAATCAAATTTAACACGTAACTGAGCTTGAAATTCTATTCTTATTAATGTAATACATAAAGAAATTTTATAATTAAAAAAGATTTCATTTGAACATTTACTATCCTTTATTTAACAAATTTATATATATTATTATCTAATGAATAATGGATAGCAAAGAGGCTGTTTTCAAGCGTTTAGTTTTATGTATAATTATAATGATTCGTTTTTCTATTATATTTGATTTAATTATATTAATATAAGCAATAGTTTAAAATTTTCCTCAATTTCTTAATAACATAATCCCAATCGACTTGTTATTTTATAGATGTATGTAATTTAAATAAATCATATATTGATTTTGATTTTGTTTAATATACTTTATATTGCAGATAGAACAATACAACAAAAACTTTGCAGCTTTAGTGGCCTTATCTGAAAAGTTAAAGTTTTGTTAATATTTATACTAAAGCTATTTTAGGTTTTTAGCTGAGAGATGACTCAAGCAATCTTTGAGCGTAAAATACATTATCATTACGTAGCATTACTAGAAAGTGGAAGTAGAAGTTTGTAGGATTCTCTAATTATCAACCTAGCCTGATTGGACTGACAAGAGCCGGGAGCAGGTATATTGTGATCATAAACCCACTTGAAAAGTGTTGTGATTATTGACCTTCAATAATGTAGAACTCAGAAGAGACCTACGTCCATACATGCCCATAGGTCGAAATTCTATTAGACATAAGGCATATTCAATTATTTAAATCCGTTTATACATTAATAGAATAATAGATACAATTTAGACACCACACGTGCTCTATTCAACAACGTATTGAGCATTAATTGTATTACGAACCGCAAAATACGACTAAACGGTTCATCGAAGCCATATCATACAAATATACGCTAGACAACTGCAATAACATCCAGGCGTCCATAGCAGGCTGTGTCCCAAACAATTTCATTTGCGACTGAGCGAGGATAGCGTTGTAATTACAACAACAATCGATAGAGGCGCCACCGTCTGCCGCACGTTTAATCTCGCCGGAATCAAAGGACTGTCGCCTCACACCCACCCCAAACGAGTTTCACCTATCAACTACTACCAAACGAATATTCCATTCCACTGCACATCCATTACCTCTTTACTTTCTTCCACTATAAAAGATACGAATAATCGCGCAGTGGATAATGCACGCATATTTTTTATTGTTATTGAACTCGTTTAGTGGTAAATACTTTGTGTCTCCAATCCTATATCTGCAACGGTATGCTTAGGTGTCCTCAGACCAGATAGTTACATTTCCTATACATAACTATTCATGGAGTTTTATTAAAGCTTAACATTGTTTGCCTCTTGTTTGTGCTTTTATAGTGCCGCCAGTTGTTTCCATATTGTTTTGTAAATATTCCCCCGCTGTTAATTGAATTCCTGAATCAGTTATTTATAATATGTATTAGAACGCTGTGTAACAAGGTTCTAATAATATTCTGCGCTTATAATGTGTCATGAATATTTTGAGTAAGTACACACTACACAGTTTACATTATGTAAACAATAACGATTAACATCAAAGCATAATAAATGACATTTGTACTTTATCAAAAACAAAACTTATCATGTACTTGTAATTAAAACGTTACTACAACTGTTAATTTAATTTTGAGTAACAGATTAACACCATCAGTTTTATTACGCAGAACTATTTCCTATATTTCTCCAATTTAACAGAAAATCTGTCAATTTATTGATGCGTTTTCTCTTTGTTGTCACTACCATTTTAGGTCACATGTCCAAAATACTTAAAACAGGGTCTTCACGATATCTGTCTTCACTTCCACATAATATTAAATCGTACCATTGATAAAGTCGAGGTTTTATTTCATAGCGATACGGCTAGTTTTCTTCACTTGTGCCTTGCAAATTAAGTTGAAACATGTTAAACTCGCTATGCAAGTTGTCAGTTATAATAAGACTTAATAATAAGTCTTATTAAATACATAATAATTTGATAAAAATGTCTTCGATTATGTAGGCCAAACCTGCTTTCATATTGAGACAAATGCTTAAGACAAACTCAATATAAAACCGAAAACCTTATAGAGATTTACGCTCAACAGTAGACGTATTGAAGGTTGATAGAAGTTGAAGCCCGCAGATAATTTATAACTTGGCAAAAAAAACTAATCCCTTAATTATTATCTAAGAAATCTAATCAAATATCAGTTTCTTTATAAATAAAGAATTACTGTAAAAATATCCAAAAATATCTAATTCTTTTCATTTATACATATAACGAGCAAGTTTCCACAAACACGTATTATAAGATAGCAATTTACAGTATAATTCTAACGTGATAGATAATTTGCAATTATTAAGTGAGTCCCTAGAATATATATTCAAAATAACCATAATAATAACCCCTAGATATTTTCATTATATTAAAAATAATAAAACATAAATTATTATGGAAGACGTTAGAATATTAAAGATATTATGACATGCTTTGGTCTTAGACAAGCTGTTTGATTAGTTTATTAATAACTAATCTAGTAGAAAACCTTAGTTCTTCAATTAAATTATAATTAAAATGAAAAGTCTCAAATAGCAAACAATTTAATATGAAAGATGAATTCTGCGTTGAATGAAGTAGCAATGTAAAAGTTGGAACGTTCTCACATTCAACACTATGTAGAAACGAGTTCTCCACATAGCGCTATGTATTTGAATCCTTAGGGCGTAGAACGTAACGTGTTATGAAGATATTTTTTAGTAATAAGGTTTTATATCAGAATATTTTATAGTCATCGTTATTTAACAATTATTTCTATTTGCAAATATTTTATTTAAAAAGTAGTTGAAGTAGTTTAACTTGTGTTAAATCACTGATAACAATCAATTAAAATAATATTTCAAGTCATGTGTAAAGAGTATATTTTATCCAAAAACATATAAAACGACATATTTTTATATCTGTGAATATTTTTTTATCTGCAAAAAAGGCTTTTTTGGCACTTCGACCTTTATATACTCTTTTGCATTACAAAATTTAACGTATTTTTTCGTCGAAAGGAGTAGTAGAGGCATAGTGTTACGCCAGAAATAATTTTTTTTTTAATATAATCCACAGTTTTGCAAGAGTTGGGCATATATCGTCACCATGGGTAAACCATAGTATGAGTAAGCCATAGCGGCTTTACCCTCAATAATGCACTATATTGTTTTTCTTTGTATACCCGAAGGCAATACGGGATTTTTTTATACAATATGCTGTACTAAATTACATTGATATTGGACCAGCGAAAACACTATGAAACTGTAACTCACTCAGGCAAAAGACAGAGACAGAAAGGCAAGGCATTCATATTGATATGAATAATAATAATATTTTACGATTTTTTTTTTATTTACAGCAATAATATACAAGTAATATCTATCTTAAATTACTTACACGCTAGGACTATACAAATCACTCCCAAGTCGAATGGTCCCAAGAATGCTGGCAGCGTTTCCGCGCTGAATCGCTAAGCTGATTCTTTGTGATTTTTATGATTAGTTAATTTATATGAATAATATGGATCTTATATCCAATTCGGTTTACATTCTACTAACCGCGCTACTTATAGAATAGGAAGCGAGTGTAGGTAATGGCGCAAAATAGTGACGCAGTATTATTGCAGGGGGTGGTGGGGACCCCCCCTACCACAGCACTGGCGGAGAGAGACTGAAAAGTCCGCGAGAAAAATAAGATCCGCCGTCCTGCTTATTCTTGGGAAAGCTTTTTGTATATTTTTGTATACTTAGTTTTTCCTCTTACTGACAGTATATATTGCGGTTATAGCAATGGCAGTTGTTGAAAAAATATTTTTTTCCTACTTATTGTTGTTACAATTTTAACTACTTTTATATCAAAATGAAAGTTTGTCTGCATAGCCTATTCTACTAATATTATGAATGCGAAAGATTGTGAATATGGATGTATGTTTGTTACTCTTTCACGAAAACACTATTGGACGGATTTGGATGAAACTTTACAATAATATAGGTTATGCATCGGTTTAACAAATAGACTACAATTTGTAATGATTTTATGTGATACTACAATACATGTAATTAAATCGGAAAAATATGGTCTCTGAGCGTATACTGCCTACACGCTTCGAGTTACACAAAGATCATGTAACGTAGAATTCTTTGTCTTGAATATTGTAAATAAAAGTCCGCGAAAGCATATATCTACTTTTTATGTGGAAGCCACTACAACCATTTTGTCGTAGTGGCTTTATTAGGTATGCTATACAATTTTTTGTGAACCATAAATATAATTAAATTAGATACTATTTTACAATGCACGTTTTAGTAAATAAAAATATATTTATTTAGAAAGGTCATGAAACAATGTGACAGACCAAATTCCATGCGAGCAAAGCCGCAAGCAATAGCTATTCCTTAATAAATTCCAAAACGCCTGGACCGATTTTAATAAAATTAGTACACTTCTAAATTTTCCGTAATTCCAAAGATTGTTAAAAGATAAAACCCAGCGGATGATCCTGTAAAGTTGGGTGGCGATCGAAGCATTTTTTTTTCTGTTGGGATCTGTTTCGAGTAGAACTCGAAATCAGACTGAACCACAGCAACGCGTGGCCGGCGTATCTAATATAGAATAAATATAAATACTCATCTGAAATTAGACCTCTTGTAAAAGCTTGAGTAGCTTGTGTTGATGTAACTAAACTAACTTACCGATTACTTACTTCCTAACTTCTTGTAAAAAAATAATTTACTAACCAAAATTATTCTCTTGTGTATAACATATTTTTAAAAATATAATAGGTAAGTTACAGAAGGCTTGAGACGGCCAGTATATGCCAGTTGGTTCTGGAGATCTTTGTTTTTTTAATAAAAATATTTGATTTGATATGAAATTAAATAATGTTAAACAACAAATTAAACATTTTACCACTAAGATGAACTTTAAAATAACTTAGAAAGATTATTTGGTTTAGGCAATTCAATCATTCGGTATAAAATGAATAGTTCTGAATCATTATAAATTTTAAGAAGCCTTTCACCTAGTTGTTACATTAAGAGTAGTATACAAAAAGCGTTATTGCTTGAGACGATAGTTGTATGTATGAGATGCTATGTAGATTTTACATGCTAAAAAAAAGTTACATTCCATAAGAATTGTACGACTTTATGCTATTTATTCAAACGCCCTCTAGCTTACTACTTCAGAACTCGGACAAGTCTGAGAAAGTCTTTTGACGTACCTAACCCAAACAACCTTAACAGTACAAAAGTTATTGTATAGATGGCACTTATTTTCACTTTAAAAAATTAGAAATTATTTTTTTGTATATTGTATTTTTTTTGTATTTATGCCGTGTGGTATCAAGCTGAGTAGAATAGACCACCCTAATTTCTTATCGAGGTATCGTAAAAAGCGACTAAGGTAAGTTGACCCGCCGTATGGTATTCGGCTGAGTAGAATAGACCACCTTGATTTCTTACCGAGGTGTCATAAAAGGCGACTATGGTAAGTTGATCCACCATGTGTTATCCGGTTGAGTAGAATAGACCACCCTCTTTCGTACCGACGTTTCGTAAAATACGGTAAGTCGACGTCAGGCAGGCAGCCGGTCGTAAAATACATAGCCAAATCATGTGACCCCACTTAGAGTGGGATAAGGGCATAATGATATTTTTTTGGTGTTTATAAGTAACTGGGGTAGCTGCATTTTTAATAGAATCATAAATCTTTACATATTATAAAATAAAACTTCCCGCTGCGTGTGTCTATCCGTCTGTCTGTTTGCGCTAAACTTTAAAAGTAAATAAAGTATTTTCAAGCAGTTGTCACCAAAGGACAGAGTAATTCCAGACAAAAGTTTTAGTATATAATTTTTAAACATTTTGTCTAAATTAGTAGATATAGAAATAATGATGATATTTATTGAAAGTAAAAAAAAATTACACCTGGATTATTATTATTTTTTAATATTATAAATCCATGATTGAAGTACTTTATTGAAGTTACAATCTTGCTATATGACTAAATATCAACGTAATATTAAACCTAAACTTATAAATTAACTTATATCTAAGAACAGGCCCAGTGACTTACCTATCTTAGTTTTTGACTATATAATACATTTCGTTCTTGTGTTCGATGTTATTGTAAAATTTAAACTAAAGCCCGCCAAAATATAAGGAGAGGCAAAGACGGAATATACACACCAATGTTTCCGGATCTGCTAGTGAGAATATAAAACCTTAAACTTAAACCTAAAAAATTAAACAATGTACATTAGCTATTACTTTACTCAAATCAATCAAATTTCCTATTTAATCTGTTTCATTTATTGGCGTATTGTAAACGTACATATATATTTTATAATATTCATTGAAGTATGTTTTTATTTATGCCGTGTGGTATCCGGCTGAATAGAATAGTACCACCCTCATTTCTTACTGAGGTCTTTTAAAAGGCGACTAAGGTAAGTCGACCCGCGTGATGTATCCGGCTGAGTAGAATAGACCAACCTCATTTCTTACCGAGGTGTCGTAAAAGGCGACTAAGGTAAGTTGAACCACCGTGTGGTATCCGTTTTAGTAGAATAGACCACCCTCTTTCTTACCGAAGTGTCGTAAAATACGTCTGAGGTAAGTTGATGTCAGGCAAGCGGCCGGTGGTAAAAACACAGCCAAATCATGTGACAGCATGTTTATAACATGTTATGCCGACCCCACTTAGAGTGAGATAAGGGCAGGACGATGATGATTGAAGTAGGTATGTTTTTATTTAAATGAACATTATAATGTTATTATAGCATGATTCGCGAAATACGCTATCCCTACTTATTCAGTAAGTATACGATTAATGTATTGTAAAATGTTTGTAAATACTTGAGACCGGCATTATATAGAAAATGCACGTGCAGAAGCATCACATATCTAAGCCTACGGCAACTTTTATGACCTCAAACATAACCTGCCTTAATGTCTGAACCATTGGCACTGCAATTTAAACTACCAATTCCAAACGACGCAAAGTGCCTAAACGATTGATGCGTCGGACTCCCTTACACAGGTGCCAATGACGTAAGCATGAGTAGGAAAGCATACGAATTTAAAATTTTGGTGGTAATGTCCGCAGGGCAATGCACCCACTAACTGGTTGGGAGAGGACTTTAGTATGATTTTCGCAATGACTTGGGTTTAAGTTTTTTACAACATTCGGGACGAGAAACACAAGTTTAAATATTTAACCAGAGAACTCACTGTTATCAATTGAGCTACAGCTATTTTTCAAAGTAACATAGTTGAGATATCCCAGCGGTGAAAGCGTGCGACTCTTTCGAGGGGGTCACAAGTTCATATACCAATGAGTTTTCCTTTAATAACTTATGTGTCTTATTGATAATAGCAATTTATCACACGCATTTCAGTAAAGAGAAACATCGTGCGGAAACCTGCATATCTCTAGAGAATTCTGGAGATATGTGTAACCTACCAATCCGCATTGGAGCAGTATGGTAGGTCTTAGCTCCAACCCTTTTATCCAAAAACGGACAGAGGAAACCTATGATCAGCAGTGGGAAAATAACTGGCCGTTATTTTATTTTACTTAAAAAGTAATAGAAAAAGTTTGATCACATCATTTTAAACAATGTTGAATATTTTTTTAGGATAATAACTCTTTTTGTGGTATATGTAAAGGCAATGCATTAGTTTGACTTTTAATAACAATTTTAAAAAATCTTTCTCTAAAACATTACAACACTCATTGTAACTAAAGAAATAGAAGTAAACCGGCAGTATATAAATCAAAGAGATAATCACGACTTCGTATGGCAACACGACCATAAAAGTTACATAACATGAATTTTTTTAATCTACCAATGCAAGATTAGTAAAGTCGCAGGGACAAGGTCGGCCACTTTCTCCATTTAAATGATACCGAAATATGGTCTTTTCATATGTCCCGAGCCAGATCGTGATATTGACTTTCTTCTAACTTTCACTCACCGGTTTCATCATCAAAGTCCTAAGATCATTTGTCGTGTAATAAATCTATTAAGATAGAACCATACGGAACACTTACGTTTTCAATATGTAGGAGAAAACTTTTAATTTTCTTTCTTTTTAATTATGTCACGATAGTCTTTATGAATATTGGTGCTATCCATACACGATAACAAACTCGCACTTCCATTCCCATTCCACCAACGTGGGACAGAAATCTCTCCCTTATAAAATCTCATATGCTATTTTATTGCAAACTTCTTTTTTTGCGCAGTATTACTCCGTACACTCACTTTTAATGTCATTCGACTCTTGGCATGTTGTGAATAAATCTATACTAATATTATAAAGAGGAAAAATTATATGAATGTTTATAATGTTTTCACACAAAAACTACTGGACCGACATCAAAAATTCTTTTACCTTTGGAAAGCTGCATTTTTACTAAGCAACATAGGCATATATTATCAAAAAAATGTAATAAAAAAAAAATTATGCGGGTGAAACCGCGGGATATTACTAGTAAATAAATATAAATATAAATATGGGAACTTACACACACGGTCGTAGTATGTCATCCCAAAAGTAACTAACAATACTTGTGTTATGGGTGACAGACAACTGGTAATAATAAATACCTACATAATTTTAAACACATACTTAAATACATTTATACACCCAGGCTCGAAGAACCAACAAATTTTTGTTAATAATATTTCTATAATAATCAGTTCAACAAATTACATTTTTATATCTTCAAAAGCTCACATCTACAACAACCTCCGCAAACCATTACTGGCCTGCCAATCTCAAGGATTCGAATCATCACCTGATATGCTGAATCATTATCTGATATGAGAAAGCTATTTACTGACTTCTTCCTATCGTTGATGTATGATGATGAAGATGATATAAATGGTAGGAAGATTCATGTCAGCTTCACTTTCTGTTCGGTAGAACATACAGCAGCAGAATGACTTAGATTATATAACACTGTATCGTAGACTGCAAAAAGTAAAATGTAAGGAACCGTTTAGTTACGTTTTTACCTGGCTTACCTAATCTGTTCTGTTAAAATGTTAAATATTACAAAGTCTCATGAAACTTACGGATCGCTAATTCGATTTAAATTCTTGATATCTATAGAACCAGTAATTGCCTGATGCTTCACGTAAAGCATTACATTTATAGTAATGTAGTATAACCGAGATTAAAAGTATTTCTTAAGAGGTAAGAGTAGCTATGCGTTTATTCAATGTCTGTGTTTTATTTAATACTAGTTACGTTTAGTTTTTACGTTCATATTAAAATACCTTCAGTTATGTTATGTGTTCTTCCCTGTTCCCAAGGAAAAAACGTTAAAATATACTATATCCCAGTATATACGCTTTAATTCGAGTGTCATCCTAGTTTCTGAGGTTTAGCTGTGAAAAGTAAACAAAGTTACAGAAACGCAGACTTTATAGACACAAACACAAAGTCCCCAAAAGTTGTATGTCTGTATGTGGTCGATTTTCGCAAATCTACTTGAAGGATTTTTGTACAGTTTTTACTTAAATGTAGTGCAATTCTTCCGGAAGGTTCAGGTTTATACAGAACGGTTTTATGTAAATTGTATTGAGAAGATCGCACGGTTGTAAATATACTCGCCTTATGGAAGCATTAATCGCACGCGCTGTGTAACAACAGAGATACACTAAAATAATGTAAAAAAGTGTGCGACACCATGTCTCTACCTCTTATATCTAACAATAACTACATTGAATTTTATGCGGGCGAAGCCGCAGGTACAGCTAGTAGGTAATACTATATACTATTAATTAAAATGGTTTCTACTGTTAACCATACTTAAAAAAACCAAACGAGTTTTGAAGAACAGAATTTTGGAGAACAACTAAAAGCAGAAGCAATTATTAGTGACCAACGGTAGAGAGTAACGTAGAAGCTGTTAAAAAGTTATTTGAAATTAAAAACTGTAAACGTGTTCGGAAATCTGTAATTAGTGTAAGAGGGCTGTTATAATGGGAAATTAACAGAAATTTCGACTTGTAATAAGAAGCCGAGATGGAACTACACCAGAGAATGAATGATTGAAATGAATTGAAACCACCATAGTTGGCGATTGTTTTTTGTTAACTTTGCTTAAGTTTCCATTGAAAAAACTAATCGAGTATAGGTAAGAGACGCCACAATTAAGAGGTTTACCTACTTAATATGATGCGAAGTAAGATTTTAAGAAGTTCCTAAAGAGAAGAAACCACCCCTATATGTCCGCATAAATCGGATTAACATAACATAGCGCTTTAATAAAAAACACAATTATTTAACTTATAGATTAGACGTTACTGTCCGGAGATCCATAATACAAAAGTAATAAAAAAAATACCACGATAAATCGCGAATTATAGCGAAAGTAATTTTATTATTACTTTTCTAAACAAAATTATAATACAACAATCATGTAAAATATTGTTTACTTTTTATATTTACGTATTGGAAAGATTGTAACTATGTTTGTTTAATCTACGCCTTTTTATAGATTCAAAGTTACTGTAATTATTTATTGAGCTGTTATTACAATTTAGGTTGCTCCTTAAATATGTATTTATTATTAATATCATCAAAAAGGCCAATATGCTATATTTCAAGATACAAACATGCGAAAAACTATACAGCATAATAAAATTCCCTAAATACGAGCCCTTTCTCCCGATCTTGAGCATTGAACTCGGACGGGGTGACATTGCGGACGAATGCAGTACACAAACATCTAGATGTTTTGATACTTGTATTTATTATTTGTACTTAACAAACAAGAGTTAAAATATAGAAACAATGTCTTATTCTATCGGGTTAGCCCGACTAATTTCAGTATCTTCTCGCCGCGATAACGTCGAGTAAAGAACTCATGAATAACGGCCCCGGATTGGCTCGAAACTAGTCGGGCAAACCCCATAGAATAAGTCGTGTGTGTGTAGCCGGTTTCTATACATTATCTATGAATACTACTCACGATAGTTAAGATTTAAAAATACGAGTTAAATTTATAAACTAGTTCTTATTGCCAGCATATCGATTTTAAAGGAAAAAAAAAATTCTAAAGGAACTTAATACACCAACGGAACCAATTGTCCATCGGATACATGAAAACTGTATCGGAATAGGGTTCAAAAGGTAGATTTCTCACGTTTCAAAGACTTTGAAGCAAGTTCATGCGGTTAGTCACTGTTGGTTCATAATTCATGCAGAATTCGACCTCCATAGAGACGTCGATCTCAGCAATTTAAGAATTCTGACGTAACGAGGGTAAACACAAAACTATACACAAACACTGTCTTCGCCGACGAAGATGAGGTCGTAGTTGCTGAAGTTGTTTTGGCATGGCTTTTTCCCGCATTTCAGACGATTTTCATAACACATCGTAGTCATACTAAGAACCATCAACTACACGTCGCCCTAAACCATGGTCCCATCGCACAAGAGACAGCTTTAAGACGACATTACCCGTTAGTAGAGCTTCTGCTATATAATCTTCATTTTTTGTGACCTTAATGATACTTTTGCATTTTCTCGTCCCGCCCATCAACCCTGAAAAGCCTAAGAGCTAACCGCATACTATCAAATAGAAAAATAAGTCTAACATTTACCTCCATGCGGTCAATCATATGTTTTAATTGTATTCAAGTAAAATCTGTTTAAGGACTCTAAATTCAAATTCAAATAATTCTTTATTCAAACTGACTTGTACAAGCTCTTTTTTATATCATCACATTACAATGAAGCTACGACTGGTTCGGAAAGGTGTTCTTATTGACAAGAACCAACAAGAAACTCGGCAGTCACTCTTTTCAAAAAGAAATATTTCAATAATGTATTTGAAATTGTTCTTAAACAAAAATCTAGTGCGTAGCTGGTCGCAATTTAAATCCAGTCTTTGTTATCATTAACATAATCGTCAACAGTATAATAAGCTTTATGGATAAGTCTCTTCGAATAAGCTTTATGAATAAGTACTCCAGTAATGCGTTATAAAATAAAAAGTGGAAGCAACTTATCTAAAAATAAACAAGTATAATATTCTACACGGCAATAGAAGTATCAAAACTGTTTAGAGCGGGTCATTTAAATGTACAGTGCACTTGCATTATGGCGTATGGATGCAACGTCTTGAATTTTTTTCGCCGGTTTTTAACTGCGTCCTTGAATTTCAAGTTTAGATTACAGCGTACACATTACCAAAACGTGTTCCTTGCACACAGGTGTATTACTTCAGTTACAAAGGTACATACGGTAAATACATACTTACAGACGTACAAGCATATAATACACACGATGCGGGTGGTTTTTGTTGTAACGTCCTTTAAGTGACATTCCTCACAAATTAATCGAGTTAAAACAATTAATACTTTGAAAATCAAAAACAAATCTTAATAAACTTTAATACAAACGTCACCGCTTTTCTTTTACATTCTTATCTTTTCTCTATATCTTCAAGACGTCAGGTAGACTAGTTGTAAAATACGTAGCCAAATCATGTGTCAACATGTTTCTAACATTTTGTGCCGACCTCACTTAGGAGGATGATGATGGCACGCTATTAAACGCATAAATAAGCTGTCTTCTATGATTCGTCTATTATCTATGGTCTACGATTAAATTTGAATAAAATGTTATAGGTATATATAAAAGAATTCTACTCTAAATACGTGCTAAAGCACTCTTAAAGCACTATTTACGGTAGAATCCTTTATCATAGTAACTGAATCGCCAATAACGAAACAAACGAATGAAATCAAAATAATTTTGAAGTAATAATTTTCTGTTAGTATATATCATGAAGATTACATGTCCGTAATCTGAATATTGAATAATTGAACGTTATTTGAAAAACAAACATCATTTGATTCAATATTAAAACGTCCTTTTCCTTAACACAAATCACATTAGGCTAGGTCAAGACTCCTAACTCAGCTGAGTAGATACGACACGAATAAACATAATAAAAAAGTTGAAAGGCGACGCAGACCCAGGGCAATGTACTTTTTGGTAGACGGTCAAAGAAGATCGAATGCGCCTGGTCCTGCTCAACATTTGTGAATAGCATGACAATTTCATCAGTGCACACCATTGTGATTTAAACCTTAACCCATTGTTGTTCACATCATTTTGCGAACATGAAAATTTGGATCTTATGACGTTTTGGATTCGGCCCAGTGGTTGCCAAAAAATAGCCGGCAACATGACCGAAAACGCACCTTGTAAAGGATGCAATTGATATTAATTTCAAAGAATACGAGCTTCATCCAAATCAAATGCGCTACGGTGTCTAAGGAAAAGTAAAGTCTACCACAGTGGTTTTAAGGTAAATTATTTGAATTACTGTTAGCTAAAAAAAACGTCATGCATACGCAATGGAATGTAAACGTGAGGTGGGTACATGTGAATAAGTGTAACTAAGGTCATGATACTAAAGAAGCATTTGCGAATATGCGTTTTGAAGCACCAATTGATTAAGTGCAATCAATTCCACAATAACAACAGTAAAGTCGTATTTTAAGACACCTCGGTAAGCAAGAGGGTGGTCTATTCTACTCAACCGCTTACCACATGTTATGTCGACTTACCTTAGTCGCCTCTTAGATACGACACCTCGAATGAAATGAGGGTGATCTATTCTATTCAGCCGGATTCAATTAGATTCAAAAAGCTAAATTCAATTTTTATAACATTGTTAGGTAAAGTCAAGATAGATTGATTACGGATTCAATGGCTAATGTTAATAATTAAAAGCCTAACGTAGAGCTTGCTATAGCCCAGTTATGATTTGAATTTGTTTTTATTTTTATGTAAGCAACCTGATAACCATTTAATCAGAGATATTATTAAAAGTATCAACCGCGTCCTGAACCGCCAAGTTGACTTAAGGTGGAAAGTGCATTATATTTTATGTTCGTTTTGTCGGTTTATTTCCTTTACGCGACTGAAGATTAATTTCGCTGTTTTGCCTTGTGATTATTAGGCCGAGTGGTATCCAGCTGAGTAGAACAGACCCTCATTTCTTACCGAGGTATCGTAAAAGGAGGTTAAAAAAATTAAATTAAATTTTAAGTATTTCAGCCAACAGAGTGGCCATTAAAACATAACATTATATTATATAAAAATAATATAATCTAATTAATCCTAAGAGAATTAAGGTAAGTAGACCCACCGTGTAGTATCCGGTTGAGTGGAATAGACAACACTCTTTCTTACCGAGGTGTCGTAAAATACGACTAAGGTAAGTTGATATCAGGCAGGCCGCCGGTCGTAAAATATGTAGCCAAATCATGTAGCAACATTTTTGTAACATGTTGCGGGAGCCCACTTAGAGTGGGATAAGAGCAGGAGGTTGACGATGCTTTGTGATTATTATCTTAAATGGGAGTTCATCAGATTTAAGCAACAAGTGATGAGAAAATAGGAAAAGATCGACCACTAGTATTAAATGCTTAAACCACTATACTAACTTAAACACTGCGTATGCTTGTTCTAAGGTCGACAAACAAGAATCTTAGAAAAAAAAGACATAATTGAAGGATCTTAATGTGTCATAAGCGGTCACAATCGGTACTTATTGATATTCCTTTACTTATATCATTGGACATAAGCTAATAATATTCCAGAAAATCATGGAATATTTCAAACGATACGTTGACATAAAGTTATAATACTAGAGGAGAGAAGCCAGCCTAAATTGTGATCTATTACAATAAAAAAAAAGAAAATGAATCTGTCTCTCTTTTTTATGTGTAGAGAAAGATAAGTACATGATTTTAATCTTCCCTCTCATTGTACACGTGGCATGTGTACAATTGTGACACGATCACTTACCGCCCTATTTATGGCTCCTGGTATATGATAACTCTATGTTAATAGAATAGGATATTTAAAGCAATAAGATTAGACTGTCACAGCATCAATCTGTACTACTAAACATACTTTATATAGAATTATCCTTGGTATATTTTAACTAAGAACTCGCTAACTTGCTTCTCGATGAAAATAACCTACCGCAGTTATTTATACTGTATTGCTGCGATGATATTTCACGATTTATATTTTTGCAAAACCAAACTTGTAAGAATCTATATAAAAAAGTGTTTTTTTTTACAAAGAGATCCTTAGGTATAGCAGTACTATTGATATGATTTTCAATAATCGTAAAAGAATGTTTGACTTAAAATTTTAATTAAATAATAATTATAATCTACACCACAAAACACTTTAAAAATAACAACATTGAAAGAAGGTCACATTATATTTCGTTTAATAAAAATATTAACCCAATACATGTTGAAATAAATCTTCGATTAATTTTAACCGCCTATTTTCATGATCACTTTGAGTTTTTCTTATATTGTAATGTACTCTGTCGTCAGTCAACAGTCGTACATAGATTCTGCATTCGGATGCATTTGATTATGATTGGGTTTTTAATTTTGTAAATGGAAATCATATTATCTTTTTTATATGTAACATTATTCGACTTCGTGCTAAAAACAAAACAGTAAAATCTATCTAATAGTATACACCATAATTTATAAATCACAATATGTGTCATTATATCTTTTAGTTATATTGGCTGAAATTATTTTGCTGGAATCTGCAATAAACTAAAATAATATTATTTTGAGCCGTTTAGATTATCTTATATTGGTTTATTTATAAATTTCGAGTGTAAATAAAGGGAGCTTCCAGTTTTTATCAAACCTGTTCAAAAATTGCTGTTTCATTTTGTTCATTTTTTTATCAAAAGAACCATTCTGTTAATACTTACTTATAATTGCTTTTAATTTAAATTGGCATAAGATATTTTACCCTCACAGTCCGTGAACACCACTTCGTACAGTTTTGTCCATTGTTCACTTCTGTCTTCTCAAAATAAAAATCCGTAACAATTTTGAAATATAAATAACGGAAAATAACTAATTACATGTCTTCGTGTTGAAAACTCTTTCTCCAAACTGGTTATTGACCAAATTTATAATACTTCAAAACATTACACTAAGGCCGTTACTTACTAGTAACGGCCTCTTACTATCCCACTGCTGGACATAGGCCTCCTCTCTCCATTTTTGGAGAGAAGGGTTGGAGCTAAGACCTGCCACGCTGCTCCAATGCGGATTGGTAGGTTACACATATCCCTAGGATTCTCTAGAGATATGCAGGTTTCCTCACGATGTTTTCCTTCACCGAAAAGCGTGTGATAAATTGCAATTATCAATTAGACACATAAGTTTTAATAGAAAAACTCATTGGTATGTGCCCGGGTTTGAACCCATGATCGTCTCTAGAGATTCACACGGTCGCAGCGCTAGGCCATCACAGCTTAGTAACGGCTATACGTACTCCATGCAAACTTTGTTAAATGTTATTGTAATGAAAAAGGAAAAGTTTAATAATCGTAATTAGTAACATTTAAAAGCCATGCGATAGCCGCGATATCCCAGCCGTTAGACCGTGCGACTCTCTCGAGATGGTCTCGCGTTCAAACCTTGGGCAGGCACCAATGAGCTTTTCTGGTAAAACTTAAGTGTCTAATATTGCAATTTATCATACGCTGAACAAAAACATCGTGAGGGGATCTATCTGCATATGGATGCATTCTGGGGATAAAGGTAACCTATCAATCCATATTGGAGCACCGTGCCCAGTAGTGGGTTAATAACAGGCAGTAACTTAAAAAAAGTAAACTTTTTTTGTGAGGTTAATACCCATTAATACTTAATGATCCTAATCAATCAAAATTTTAGTGTTAAGATAGTTTTACAATTTACTAAATTCGGAGATACATTTAAAATTACGGTCACAACTTTAAGTGTATTAATTAAAATTAATTCTAAATTAGGTCTAATTTAAAATATCAAATCCTCCTGCCCCTATCCCACTCTGAGTGGGGTCTTCACAACATATTGTCACGTAATTTGGCTACGTGTTTTACTACCAGCCGCCTGGCTGACGTAAACTTACTTTAGTCGTATTTTACGACGCGTCGGTAAGAAAAATGATGGTCTATTCTACTCAACCGGATACCACACGGTAGGTCAACTTACCTCAGTCGACTTTTACGACACCTCGGTAAAAAAATGAGAATGTTCTATGCTACTCAGTCGGATACCACACGGCTTAGAAGATTCGAATAAATAAATGAATTAAACAACATAAAGAGTTTATTTAAAATCCGTCTGTTTAATTTTAATCGATTTGCTAAAATGTTTTTGATGTAGCGATGATACCGTTACCACAGTTAAGTTAAGTTTTTACTTTTAAGTTTTTGCTTAAGCTTAACTTCACACGGTACGAAACAATAAAAACATTGAAGAAGTAAAGAAAAACAGAAAAACAAATTGTAATCGCATATAATTATCACAAAATTCAGCCTGTACATTTAGTTCAAAATTGCAAAACTTAGTTGAGAAATTGTGCAAAAATAGATGAGGTGAAGGCTGTAATTTACAATGCTGAAGATTTACATTGCTTAACAAAAGAGTTCATGTTTCGATTTTATCGATGGTAGACGTAAATGGATCTATTTTCAGATATGTATGAATTACACGAGTTAGAATATTAGAATATGATTGAAAAGATAAATCAATATGCTATTGAACACAGGAAATGAATTCAGATTTAAGTTCGCCTTTGTTAATATTCTTGACACGTTTAGGTGACGCTGTTTATATATCATATTAGATATATTTTTTTACGATTGAATAGGAATTTGCTAACGTTATTAGTTTTACAATAAGAACAAAAGTAAATAAGTAAAAGCCTGTTACTATCCCTCTTTTGGGCAAAGGTCTCCTCTCTTCTTTTTTGGAAAGTAGGATTGGAGCTAAGTGATATACATATCCCTAGAATTCTCTGGAGATATGCAGTTTTCCTCACGTTGTTTTCCTTCACCGAAAAGTGTGTGATAAATTGAAATTGTCAATAAGACAAATTGTAATAAAAAAAACTCATTAGTGCCTGTCCAGGGTTTGAACCCATGATCCTCTCTAGAGAGTCACTTAGATCAAAAGTATTCTACACCAAATAAACCTTCTTGTGCTGGGGAAATATCGGATTTATCTTCTTCTTCTTCTATATCTATATCTATCTTCTTCTTCTATTCTATCTATATCTATTCTATACATATTATAAAATCGTTGATGTGTCAAATCTCTGTGCGTTTGTTACCGCTAATCTCAAAAACCACCGATCCAATTTGGACGCTGTTTCTACCATTATGTAGTAGAAAGCCTCACTTAACATATAAGCTTGCATTTTTTATTTCAATCAATCAGGAAATAAAAAAAATGACAATTTTAAGTTGAAAGGTCGTATACTATGGTACTGGCAAATGTAATTTTTCGTTTTATGCCATTACTAATAGAGTATTTCGTCTAAACAAGTTATAATATTCGTTCATTCGTAAAGTAACAGCCTGTTACTATCCCACTGGTACACTTTGTCTTCTTTATATATAGAAAAGAATTTAATCACGGCAAAGCGGGCTGGACATACTAGTTTACATTAGCATAAGCTTTAATTTTCATTAAATTCATTAAATTAAATCTCAGTAAAATGAACTTATCTAAATAAGTGCCTAAATTAAATTTTATAGATATTATGAAAGTAAATAACAGAATCATTAAGTTTATATATGACGTTCATTAACGACATAATTTATACTCCTAAATGAAAGTCGTCAATAAACCACAGATACGAGTAGATTAGAATGGAGGTATTGGAAGTTGGCGAGCTATATATTAAACGAAAGTTATTTTACATTAATTTTTATCCAGAGTTAACAAAAAACTTTTAGAACTTAACAAAAAATTACAATACGCTGCGTTTTCAGACACTAAGAAAATTTAATTTAAAGTATTAGTCGTTACTTTGCGGAATTCCATAATACAAAAGTAATTAAAATATTCATCTTCCTGCCCTTATCTCACTCTAAGTGGGGTCGGCACAACATGTTATAAACGTATTATCACATGATTTGGGTATGTATATATGTACAATGAGGGCGGTCTATTCTACTCAGTTTGATACCACACGGCGGGTCGACTTACTTTAGTCGCCTTTTACGACACCTCGGTAAGACTGAAGGTTGTACTATTCTATTCAGCCGGATAACACACGGCCTAAAAGTAACGAAAATATTATTTTGCTATAATCCGCGATAAAAGAAAATATTTGTAATGCTAAATGTAGAGTGTACTATTCGTTCGCATACCTGATACATGCAGAGTTTGTACAACTCATGCACTACCACCATGTCACAATACCACTAAGTCACTAACAACAAAATCGAAAATCTTTGCGATTTTGTCGAAAGTCTCCTAACGATGCTTGGGTAACGGGGTGAAACAATTGTTGAGATTATGGTGGTGAATGTGTAAAATGCTTGTGTATTATTGTGTCCCGCAGTGAATATACTGCTAGGCATAGACTTGTTCTCTCCGTTTTTAGGAAGGAATTTTGAACCTAAAAATCACCACGATGATCCAATGCGGATTGAGATTACAGATATCCCCAGATTTTCGATGTTCTCCTTCACCGAAAAGCATGTCACAATTGCAATTATCAATTAACAACATAATTTTTAATAAAAAAAACTCATTTGTGCCCTGGGTTTGAACTCGTGATCCCCTTGAAAGAGTCCCAAGGTCTCACCAATGGACTATCACAGCTTTATCACAGGTGCGGTTTTTGCTTAAGGGACTACTGCGGAATCAATTTATGGGCAATGAATCTACGAATAGGATTAAACAAGTAATCACAGTTATACACAACCATATCACTGGAGAAGGATATCCCGTAGCTATATAAACTACGAAAACCTATTCTATATAAATTTGATTGGTTCAAATGTTTTATCTTTCGTAATTTTAGTACTTATTACAAACTATTACTGCAAACTCACTATTCGCATTAGATAAACGTGGTTATTCAACTCCAATTCTCAAAATTTACGATATAAAGTTCTTTTTAATCGTCAATTTAATGCTTATCGTAAAATTGTTCCGATCCAGACGGGCCAGGATCTCGGTGTCCGTTCTTTTCCAAATATCTCTAATAAAATCTAAATATCTAAGTATCATAAAATCTATTACAGCTTTGAGTATCAAATCTTTTATCTTCTTGAGAACATAATGGCAATACCAAAAATAATTAAGGAAATTTTTTATACAATCACCAAAATCTATACACATTTTTTTATTTATTAAGAAGAATCCGCAAACCTCTATCAGTTTCTATTTTGTCTTCTATATACATACAACTAGAAACCACGGCCACACGTTGCTGTGTCCGTTTTGAGTTAACCTCTCCCAATATCTTGCAGTGCACTAATAATTTACTTTAACTTTTAAGACATTAATTTAAATTATATGAAATGTAGAAACATTATAGTTAATGAAATTAAAAGATTTGATAAATTTAATGAAATGCCTAAACAAACGAACGTTTTGAGTTGATAAGAATGAATACTGTATTCATCATACATTCTTTCAAAATATTCCATTTACAAATCAATGTATGAAGTTATCAAAAACATTTAGATATTGAAAATATTTTATAGCCCTTAGAAATATATCCACCATATAATGTTTCGTCACAATATAAAATTATGCAGAATATTCGATAAAAGCTTTGTAACTTGACTTTTTCCAAAATGTTCACAGTCATAGTTATACTCGTATTTCAGCTAATTTACGCAAAACCTTAAAATATCATTAACTTAAAACTTTGTCGTAAATATTTCGAGCTATTAGGGAAATCTGCATGACAAATTGTTCAGTAGTTTTTTAGTTTATCACGACAGAACGACTACGACACGACAAACTTGACGAATACTTACAAGTTATCACACGTTCTTCGTTGAAGGAAGTCATGGCAAGTCTTGCATATATTTGGATAATTTCTTTGTTATATGTGATTATTTGTTAAAAACCAAATAATCTCTCTTCAAATAAGCTCTTTCAAGCACTTTTGAATAGTCAAGGATCAGTATGATTAATGAAGCTACATCCGGCTCAGAATGATGCTCTTACCGAGAAGAAATAGCAAGAAACTCGGCGGTCGATCTTTACGTCTTCAGCATTAATTATCTACTTTACCTTACTTTTATGAGTTATTTATTAAAAAGCCAATTTAAGGTACTATAACCGAAGTTGTGCCCTACATTGAGGGAAACTCTCCAACATTCGCGGAGGGACTAAGAATCCATTTCTATTAAAATATCAAACGTAAAATTTTCTATAGCTATACACTTCTTTCAAGTATTTTCAGTTTAATCAAATACTAAATTTAATAGTATTTTAATTATATGATATAATGACTTAAATTTTAATAAGTATTTACCTAATTAAATAAATCCAATATATATTGATTTATAGAAGCCTTATTTTGCTGTAATTCACGTTTGTTAAGAGATTCTATGTAATGCTAAGTGTATGAAGAAGTGTATAATGTGTCCTGTATGTATAAGATATGTGAATGTAGACTCTATCATACATTTAGCATTACATACGTTAACAGCAAAATAATTATATTGTTACTTATATAAAATACATGTTAATAAATAAAATAAATATTACAAAGTGTGTCATGATATATGTACATTTAAGGTCTTAATGACAAAAGTAATAATAAAATTATTTTGCTATAATCCGCGATGAAGTAAAATAGAAAATATATATAATGCTTAATGCAGAGTGGACAATCGGTTATCATACCTGATACATGCAGGAGTCGTAAAAAACACATGCACACACCTCCACCACCGCCACCGTGATACACAAGCACTATATACGTTCACTATCACAAACTCAACAATCGTTTCGCCCCGCAACCGAAGCATCGTCAGGAGATAGACTCCACGACCAAAATCGCAAAGCAGGCTTTGCGATTTTGGTCGTGGAGTGGATTGTCCACTCTGCATTAAGCATTATATATATTTTCTATTTTACTTCATCGCGGATTATAGCAAAATAATTTTATTATTACTTTTGTGTTATGGATCTCCGCAAAGTAACGCCTAATTCTATAAATTGTCTTAATGACACCTTAACTCGCATGATTCTAAGACCTAAGAATTTATAATATCTCTTACATCTTTAAGGGGCCAAATTTACAATATGACAATTTAAAATATAAATTATATATTTAAATATGACTTAATTACGTTGGTATTTATTAAAAAAAAACCTATTTATTAGTCAATTAAAACCCGATTTTCAATAATGGACATTATTTTGAAGTCAAACATATATGTAATGTGTACGACATATTTTTCCCAGAATCATCATTTTCCGACTCTAGAACTCCATTACTCAGACCTGGACCCCTGGCCGTCTTTGGTATATTGATCGACAAAATCGTGGATCCGTGGCACATATAAATACTTCCGAACCACGCTTCAACCGAGACTGCTCGCCGAAACCGCGCACAACAGAGCGACCTAGCGCACGCGCACTCGTCTCGATAAAAAAATAAACCCCATAAAAAAAAAAACAAAAAATGAATAATGCCGAATTGTATCAAAATAATAATACATTACAGAAAAGAGCTGCTCTAGAGACTTTAGAAGAATATGCGAAAAAAATTAAATGGAAAACCGATGTTAGCACGGTCATTGATATAGGGTGCGGAGATGGAAGTGTCACGACTGGTATACTGAAAAAGTTTTTACCCTACAACTGCAAGAAACTCGTAGGCTGCGATATAAGCGAAAAAATGGTCCAGTTTGCAAACGAGCACTATGCAATTAACGATACAAGCTTCACCGTGCTGGACATTGAGGGAGACTTGCCTGAGGAGCTGCAAGAAAATTTCGACCACGCATTTTCGTTTTACACGCTACATTGGATTAAACAACAAGAGTGAGTAATTTATATATATTCTATTTATTTTTTTAACAAATGTATATAGAAATTAATTTCTATAAATAAATATGTAATAATATGTAGTATGAGCTAACTCTAACTTCTCTTACTGCGTCGCAGTTAATATTAATAGCTTTTATATAAATATTTTTATGTCACAAAGGACTTAATAAACTCTCGATATAAAAGCTCAATATTTTTTTTTTATTTGTTAACTTTAATTTCTTATTAAGTATTTATCCATGCGCATATTACGATAAACAAAGAAATATATGCCTAAATTAAGAGCAATCCTGAGAAACGCATTTGTAATTTTTTTTAAATAAACAATGATAAGATTATTCCGAAAAGTAATTTGGTGTCATCTACTCATCCACGAAAATCGTTTTTATTTTGTTATTATGTTTATTTTATTTATTTATGAAATCTAATATCCATGTACATTAAAACATTAAAATTTCGCCATTCAGGTAATGCGTGTATTAACAACTATAAACTAAACTAGTTTTTGCCTTTGGCTGTGCTTTCACAAATTCTTTCATTTAAATATATATATTCAAAACCTCTGTACATTACAAAAAACCAAATGAAAATCCGTTCACCCGTTTTTGAGTGAATCGCAAAGGATAGACGGACGCTGACTTTATTTTATTATATGGAATGATTATATACCACCTTAAGTATTATTCGATGTTTATAAAATGTACAGAAAAACTTGTTATATACATTTTAATTAAATAAGTTGAATCCAGAGCGTCTCACATCAACTTAGATAAATTAAGAATAGTTAAAAGGTTAACGTTGCACGTACGTTTTTTTTACTATTTTCAATTAATATTGTATTTCATGCTTTCATTAAATCAGGAGGCTCAACAGAATCAACATCAAGAAGTAAAAAAAATTTGACTTCAACGACGTTCACATCTTTGTATTCGCGGAGCGAAATTATTGCAAATTATTACGAAAAAATCACGATCTGATTTTTGTTATGGAGATATTTGCGGTTGGATACTGATAGGGTCCTTTTTATCCTAGGAGCAAGATCCAAGCGGTATAAGTCGCGGGCAGAAGCTAGTGTATAGCGTAATCGTTTATCATTATAGCCCATTGGGTAAAGGCAATATGACCGATACGGTAAAAAACGTCTTCTGATTATACATACATATCCTGGAAACGAAATTGTATTTTATAAATATAATATAAAACAAATAAATATAATTATATGGGACACTTACACACACGGTCGTCCGTCCCCAAAGTAAGTAACTTAATACTTGTGTTATGGGTGACAGACAACTGGTGAATATATACATATATAATTGTTAAATATATACTTAAATACAAATATACAATCAGGCTCAAAGACCAACAAATTCATTTATAGAAAAATCGAACCCGCGACCCGCGGAGCTGATGGCAGCGTCACTACCCACTGCTCCAACGAGCCAGTCTAGTCTCAGTCTTTTCATTGAATATTCATTATTTTTATAATATTCAAATGAGTTAATCTTGTATATATATATTTTACTGAATTATGGCTGCAACTTCATGAATTTCAGCATGTAGGTAGGTTTTGAGGGGACAAAAATCAATCTAGCTAGTGTTTATTGAAAAGAAAATGTTTTTTGCATCGTTTTTGGGCAATAAAAAAACTGCTACAATTTTATGAGAAAGCAAACGTTAATTATGCTGTTAATTTCAAAGTCGTGATAGCTCATTTGTGTAACGTGCCGAGAAGATAATTTAGAATATCAGGTTCGATTCCAATTAACATAATCTTTTTATATTGCATTTTTTTATATATTAAAAAAATACCTAGCAAGGCTCAGTAACTCAGGTAATAATAATAAATTACAAAAAGAAATCCATTAATAACTTTCAGGGCGGCTTTTACCAACATTTACAAGCTGTTAGCGAATGGAGGCGATTGCTTACTGATATTTCCAGGACATATGCCTTTTTATGATGTATACCGTTTCCTGGCGCACACTACGAAATGGAGCTATTGGTTCAAAGACATGGATAGTATTATATCACCCTACCATGACTATCAGGTGAGTTACCGATGTGTGATTAAATTTAATGTTTTACAATAGATTAAACTATAGCCGTGTGGTATCCGGCTGCGTAGAATAGACCACCCTCATTTCTTACCGAGGTGTCGTAAAGGGTGACTAAGAAGTCGACGCGCCGTGTGGTATCCGACTGAGTAGAATAGACTAACCTCATTTCTTACCGAGGTGTCGTAAAAGGTGACTAAGGTAAGTCGACGCGCCGTGTGGTATCCGACTGAGTAGAATAGACCAACCTCATTTCTTACCGAGGTGTCGTAAAAGGTGACTAAGGTAAGTCGACCCACCGTGTGTTATCCGGTTTAGTAGAATAGATGACCCTCTTTCTTATCGAGGTATACGACTAAGATGAGTTCACGTCAGGCAGACAGCCGGCCGTAAAAACGCAGCCAAATCATGTGACAACATGTTTTATAACATGTTGTCACATGATGACCCCACTTAGAGTGGTATACGGACAGGAGAATGATGACAATGGATATACTACAAAAAACAATCAGCACTGATAGAATGTACCGATGGAGTCTACCTTGTTAATAAATGAACTTGACATATTAATTTCTTAGAGTGAATATTATTCATTAATATTAATAAATTATTCACAGATATTAAATAAAATAAAAACTTAAAGAAAAAAAAACAAATTCAAACTGTGGTGTTGTAGCTATAGAGTTGTTATACTAAAGTAAGGAAACCAGCCTCAATTGTACCATATTCATAAAGTTATTATACTAGAGTAGGGGAGCCATAACAGGCCTGTTGGTGTGAGTGTTACAATAAGTAATGAGATGGAAGATAAAACTCGTAAACTTCATCTTTGTTTAAACACATAAAACAAATGAAACTTAATATTTTATTATATATTTTCTAGGATCCTGAAAAAGAAATAAAACGAATGATGACAAATATCGGATTTCATGACGTAGAAGTAAAATGTCTAAAAAAAACATTTGTCTACACCAGTGTAGAAGCTCTTAAAAGTAAGTCAAATAATTACCAAAATTTAAAGATACACAGGTAATAATAATAATAATTAATAATTATTATTATAATCTTATGTTTTGATGAGACCTGTAATAATTCAGTCATATAGTTCAGTCAGTAAGTCATATTTTTTGTGACTAATCCAATGCAGCCTGAGCTTAAAGCTGAGCCAAAAGTTTTTTAGCCCCTAAAAGTCTTAAAAAGCTATTTTTGGCTTTATTATATTATGTTGAATCATTTCTTTTTTTGGTTTTTTTAAAATTAAGTAAGACTATCTCTATTAAAAGATAATTATTTTTTAAATCATTGATTTATACATCAAATTAAATTGCTGTTCAATCTGAATACAATATTTGTCTTCCACATTCTAGTTTTCGTAAAACTTGAAAGTAATTTGTGGTTTAATGATTTTTCTTTTCATTTTTTAACACAGTTTCCCATGAAGTTATTGGGATTTACTTGTTATCTACATGTATATATAATTTTCCAAATATATGGGAAATACTAATACCACATACATAGATGCATCGATGCGATTATCTTCCTCTTATGTTTTTCAACTAATGGACGTCCACTGTTGGACATAGTTCTCTTTCAGGAACAATACACGATCTTAAAACGCCCTAATCCCGCTGGATTAGGGCGTTTTAAGATGAGCTGGATTAGGGCGTTTTAAGAGACAAACGACTTTAAAAAGGTCGCGCGGAGCCGCTGCTCCGCGCGACCTTTTTAAAGTCGTTTGTCCAACTAGCGATTAGCTAATATTATAGAAATCATTGTGATACCTTAAATAGACCACAAAAAATTAAATCGCCGTTTAAAGAAATATCTATCTACACTTATTTTTAAACTTCTAATGTGTACTGTAACCATTCAAAATATCATCTTGCTGCCCTTTTCCCACTCTAGTGAGGTCGGCACAACATTTAATAAACATGCTGTCCTATGATTTGGCTGCGTTTTTACGACCGGCTGCCTGCCTGACGTCAACTTACCAATGTCGTACGACACCTCGGTAAGAAAGAGGGTGGTCTATTCTACTAAACCGGATACCACACGGTGGGTCAACTTACCTTAGTCGCCTTTTACGACACCTCGGTAAGAAATGAGGTTGGTCTATTCTACTCAGCCGGATACCACACGGCGGGTCGACTCACCTTAGTCGCCTCTTACGACACCTCGGTAAGGAATGAGGGTGGTACTATTCTATTCAGCCGGATACCACACGGCTTACTGTAACCATTCAAAATATATATTTTACTAGTGAAAGAGAAAAATTTATCGCTGCAATAAGTCAATAAACCATTTAAACATGTATCGTAATATGTCGATTTTTAATTTCAGACGCCGTAACTGCTGTTAATCCTCTCCAAATACCTGATGAAATGCAAGAAGATTTCTTGGAAGACTACATCAAAATTGTACGAGATATGAAACTCATTGATTATGTCGACGATAGCAATCACGTAAACATACAAACCAACTATCATCTTATAATTGTTTATGGCAAAAAGTAACTTAAATTATGACAAGAGTTACATCTATGTAGAGCGTCTAAATTTTAGAAATCTAACTAAGCCGTACGAAATTTTAGTTTTTATGATTTCCAGGCACGTGCATGTTTTTTTCGGGGAAACATGCTTTGTGTCTCAGTAGATTTGTATTAAGAGTTTATATATAAACTCCGGCTGCGATAGTATTAGTATTTATTATATTTTACATGTGTTAGGACCTCTAGCATTCCCCGTTAACAAAATGAATCTAACACCATACATTATTATGTATTTTCCTTTGATTTTAAAAATCTCTTTTACATCTCCTCTTTATTTAGAATCCATCCTAATTATATGTTGCTCCTGCTCTATCCAAACACCCAACTCTCTTTATTCTCTCTTAATTAACAAAAATGTCCCCAATTCCAATTGCCCATTTTTTTCGCGATATCATTTTACTTCCTCTCTTTGAGACCTCTTATCATAGATAATACACTATATAGGATACCTCTTATGAATGCTTGGTATTATGTTCTTTTGTTTTTTTTATGTCAAACCTTACATTTGATAATGTCATAGAGTTATCAATGCTAAAGTATAATGCCATAGACAAGCCTGTAAGAGATAGTGAAATAATAAATAATGACAGGGAAGATGAAATTTCTTAAAAACTTCATCTTTGTTTAATCACACATAAAAATTAGAGACACATAGATCAATCTTATTTGCTATCTTTTTATTTCGCTTCATTGTAATATTTTAAATTTTACGCTGGCTTTTCTACTCTAGTATAATAATAACTCTATGAATAGTATTATAAAAAGCCTGCTAGTACAAGATAGGTATGAGGTGATGGGGTAAAAGTTGTTATAGATAATATATTAGTTGTAGCTGTAATGATAAGTTTTATTTTTGATTAGATGAAAATAATATATTTTATTAATTTACCGTTACTAAAATAGGTAACTATTAAATATTTAAATTAGTTTCAACATTTTTATTATTGACTAATATTAACTTTTATAATCTTGTATTTTTGAAATTTATTAATGTTTGGCTTAGAATTTTTATTCATCAAAATATAAACAGTGTTATTCATTAAAAGTTTAAGTACTTTTTGCTGTTTGTTAATTTATCTTATTTGAAGAAACCATTCATTTCAAATTTACGTATCAGTTAACGTTTTTTTCACAGTTTACAAATAATCATTAATAAGTGTTAAACAAAAAAAAAACATTGCCGGCAAACTCAGACTCTTATTATTATTTTTTTTATAAATGTGTATATAAGTGTCCCATCTATACACACGGTCGTCCGTCCCCAATGTAAGTAACTTAATACTTGTGTTATGGTAGACAGACAACTGGTAAATATATCGTTATATAATTTTTAAATAAATACTTAAATACAAATATACTCAGACTCGAAGAACAACAAATTGATTTATTAAAAATGTTGGCCCTCGGCGGGAATCGAACACGCGACCCGCGGAGCTGAAAGCAGGATCACTACCCACAGCGCCAACGGGCCAGTCCATTATAAGCATTATAAAGAGACTAAAACTGAACAGCTTGGAAAAGTGTTTGATCGACCACTAGCATGAATTCCTTTATATAAACTTCAGTGTATCATAGGATCCAACTTGCTCGAATCTCCTTATTTAATTGTCTTTCAAAGTCATACTTCAAATAAGCCGCCATATATCAACACTAAATTGTTATCAACACAATGGCTTCTGCCTATATTGATAATTCAGCAGGTATCTACAGTTATTTTCGGTGAGATTGCACTGATCGCACTACACCTGTCCATTAAGTACATAAAATCGTAGACGACGTATATCGGTCTTTGCTTTCCCCACACCCACTGACGTGATGACTGTTCCTTGCCATCATCTTGCGGAATCAACCACATTTGGTTGAGAGCAAAGCTTTGGTTGAGACAAAAAATTTGATTAGATGATGTTTTTTTTTAATTTTCTCTGGGGCATTGATTTTAACAAAAGAATAGTATTCAAATTTCTTATGCATCCATTCGCTATCGATGCGCCAAAGCAGTAAAAAGTATTTTATACAATAAAACACTAAAATTATAAGTTAATATAAACTTATAATATAAACTTTATAAAATCATCATCCTCCTGCCCTTATCCCACTCTTAGTAGGGTCGGCACAACATGTTATAAAAATGTTGTCACATGATTTGGCTACGTATTTTACGACGAATATAAACAATAAATATATTTTTAAAAGAATAATAAAGATACACGAATAATTTATAAAAACATGATAAATGTTTTCAGAAAAAACGATTATAACTTTAAAATAATTTATTGTACTCACATCAAACCATTATAATAAGTTTTTATACATCAAACTTCATCCACATATGATTATTTTACATAGGTATGTATTTATTAAGGTTTTTTATAAAATTTCATACCTAAAAGGACACATGCTATGTTTCCTTTACCAGAAGTTGCTGTCACTTTGAAAAGATATTCGCCGTAAAAGAAGGATGGACCTAAAAGTGACCGTATCATTTCATCAAAGTCCATCAACGAAGCATGTACTCCCTGCAATCATAAGTGATAAATAGCTCAAATTTATTTCTGTCACAAAGTTATCTTTAATATTTAAATGAGTTAATCTTGTATGTATACATATATATTTTCGGAATCTCGGAAACGGCTCCAACGATTTTCCTGAAGTTCAGCATCTAGGGGGTTTTGGGGGAGAAAAATCGATCTAAATAATTTAAAAAAAAGTCGTTTTATCCCTGTTTTCGGGCTCTAAATTTTTTTTGAAATTTACGTTGAATACAATTACAATCTTTCGCTGTCAAACGTAAAGTCATGGCGATTCATTTGGGGAACGGGCGGTCTAGAGAGGTGAAAATACCTAGGATAGAGCCCCACCTGCTTGCTCTATTATTTTTAAAAAAAAAATTCAATTTTGTTTTTAATTTTTTTTTACGTCATTTTAAAAATTACCGAGCAAGACTCGGTCACCTAGGTACTTACTTATTAATACAGAATTAACAACAGTAATTTCAACGACTAAATTGTTATTAATACCTACTCATCATCTTCCTGTCATTCTACTCAACCGGATACCACACGGCAGATCTACTTACCTTAGTTAAAATTAAACATTACAAAGTTCAAATATTAAATAAAAAATTAATACCTACTATAATTAATTAGGTTCTCTTATGGATCTCCTCATTCCTGATTTGATCATTTAGAGATAATCCAAGCTTTGTATTTATTGTATTTATAACGTTCTATGCATCAAATACAATAAATAGCCAGAACGAAAACCTCCCACCAGAACATCGATCAATTTTAAAGCTAATACCATAAAATTCTTTAAAAGCTAATACCAGACTTAAATATTGGATCTTTGTCAACGCAAAGGAAGTTACCTTACTTAAGATGCAATCATGTGCTTTGAAATTGATTTCTATTATTTTAGCCATAGCAAAATGTTTGCACGGATCATTTAACTTGTATGTCCAAAGTAAAGTTTTTTTGTTTACATCTTGCACGGAATATACCAATATTTTCACCTGCAATTTAGTAAAATACATTTAATAAAGAATATTTTATTGTAATACAAATGAAAACATGAAATAAGAGTATAATGTACAAAACATTTTAAAAAACTATACTCATGAACAAATTGAGAACTCAAAAAAAAATGTTCATAAATCATCATACTCCTGCCCTTATCCCACTGAAAGTGGGGTCGGCACTACATGTAATGATCATGTTGTCACATGATTTAGCTAGATTTGGGTAGGATTTTACGACCGGCCGCCTGCTTTACGTCAACTTACCGTAGTCATATTTTACGACACCTTAATAAGAAAGAGGGTGGTCTATTCTACTAAATCGGATACCACACGGCAGATCTACTTACCTTAGTTAAAATTAAACATAACGAAGTTCAAATAAAAAATATATAAATTAACTAATATGCCAGTTGGCACAATAATTACAACAAGCAACAGATATTTAGCTTTTTTTTCAAGTTTATCTAAATTTCTCCAAGAGTTTATATATATTTGTGAATTCCACATGTGATAATTTACTGACCTCATCCAACTGAGCCGTAATGGAATACGTAAAATTGGCAGTGCCCAAATATTTATTGCCATCAAAATTGATACTGATTTCGCCTCTAGTAATATTGCTACTCTTCGGTCCAGCGCACAATTCGTATTTCGTGTAGTTCACATTATAGGGTCCCTTAAGAAGTAAAAACTTGTTGTTACTATTTATTATAAAAAAGTATTAGTTATTCTAAAGACTTAAAAAAAACCAGTATTATAACAGAATATAGAATTATTAAGAATGTTCTATCGTTCAAAAATCTCCTTATATATATACACGGCAAGTTAATTAAAAACTTTTTAAAGTATTAAAAAAACATTTTTCTTACATATTGGTTTCGATCTTGTATGCTTAAACCTGTTGTATTTGTTATATACAATAAAAATAATAAAAGTATACTGGATATTACAGTGCGCATGATTTCATGAAATTCACTATAGAATATACAATTTAATACATTACTTTTATTATTATTCCAATGATGGGTATATAATTATTTAGGCGTTTTGATCAAATCAGTACCTGCTTTATAGGGCTGGCACTTAAAATAGCAATGGGCCGAGATTTTTTAATAAAAACTATGAGAGGAAAGAATATATTTAACGATTATGATTCTTCCCTTATTTTATACTAATGCCCCTTACACAGGTAAGTCGTTAAGGCTCTATGCTGAAATTCCACAATCAATTTTACCTTAGTCATTACAGAAGTTAAAAAAATCTAATATTAATATAAGTATAATATAAAGGAGATATAATATAGAGCTGTGATGGCCTAGCGGTGCGACCGTGTGAATCTCTAGAGACGATCATGGGTTCAAACCCGGGCAGACACCAATGAGTTTTTCTATTAAAACTTATGTGTCTAATTGATAATTGCAATTTATCACACGCTTTTCGGTGAAGGAAAACATCGTGAGGAAACCTGTATATCTCTAGAGAATCCTAGGGATATGTGTAACCTACCAATCCGCATTGGAGCAGCGTGGTAGGTCTTAGCTCCAACCCTTCTCTCCAAAAATGGAGAGAGGAGGCCTATGCCCAGCAGTGGGATAGTAACAGGCCGTTACTTACTTACTATAAAGGAGATTAATATACAGTCTACTATACTATTGAGGGTTACTATTCAAAAATGGGTAGATACACATACAATGAGAAATTACAAGTTGTTATTAGAATTTTATTTTTTAAAGAGCCATCGCTAAGTGTCTTGCGGGATCTGTTTGCGTATTCTCGACGATGCTTCTGTGCTCGCCCGTCCCGCCCGGTGACGCTGTAAAAGCCGTTAGGGCTAACAGCATACAGTCAATTCGAAAATAAAATGTTTGCGTATTGTTAATGCGACTACTATGAGCCGCGATCCTCCCTGTCGCTTCCTACCTGTGCGAATCTGAGAAAGATAAATAATTCAAATTCAAATTCAAATTCAAAATATTCTTTATTCAAATAAACTTGTAAACAAGTGCTTTTGAATCGTCAACTCTACTGCTGGTTCGGAAAGCTGTTCCTACCGAGAAGAGCCAGCAAGAAACTCGGCGGTTGCTCTTTTTAAAAATACAATTCTTAATGCTAGTTACATTTAATGTTTCTATCTTGTACAGGGTCGAACAATATTTATATCCACGCATTTTTATCGTCTAAATAATCCTCAACAGTATAGTAGGCTTTCTGTATCAGCCTCTCCTTAATAGTGTTTTTAAACTGCTGTAATGGCAAAGTTAAAATTGATTGTGGAATTTTATTATAGAATCTTATACCCAAACCCACAAACGACTTACGTACTTTTTCAAGGCGCAAAGCAGGGGCCGCTAGCTTATGTCGGTTCCTACTTTGTCTATTATATACATCGCTTATTGTTTTATAATTCTTTATATTAGTATATACAAAAATTAAATTACTTAAAATATACTGTGAGGCAAATGTAAGAATACCTATTTCTTTAAACTTCTCTCGCAGGGAATCCCGCGGACTTAAATTGTATATGCCACGTACGGCTCTTTTTTGTAATACAAAGATTTTTTCATTATCCGCGCATTTACCCCATAGCAATATTCCATAGGACATAACACTATGGAAGTAAGCAAAATAAACAAGTTTTGCCGTTTCGACGTCAGTAAACTGTCTAATCTTTCGAACGGCATAGGCCGCTGAACTGAGTTTCCCTGCAAGAGTTGTTATGTGTGTGCTCCATTGGAGTTTTGTATCCAAAGTCATTCCCAAAAATACAGTTGCATTATCTGTTTTTAGTGAAACATTATTTATATAAAGTCTATTTGCTGTTTTAGCAGCATTAGGTAATACAAATTCTATCCATTTTGTTTTATTTGAGTTCAGTACTAAATTATTTTGTCTGAACCAATGAGCAACCTGCGACAAACCACTGTTTACTTCGTCAAATTTGTCGTCATTTCTATTTATTTTAAATATCAAAGATGTGTCATCAGCAAACAGTACAATATCGCATATACTCTGAATAAAATACGGTAAATCATTTATATATACTAAAAACAGAAAAGGACCAAGGATTGAACCTTGAGGCACACCCATAACTAAGGCCGATCCAGATGACTGCACATCATTAATGCACACTCTTTGAATTCGGCTATGAAGATAGGATGCCACGAGTCGAAGCGCATTGTCTGTGATACCATAATGACCAAGCTTTAGCAACAGTGTCTCATGTTGAACACAATCAAATGCCCTGGACAAATCACAAAATACCCCTATGGCATTCTGTGAGTTCTCCCATGCATCAAAGATGTGCTTCACCAATCTCACACCCGCATCCGTTGTAGACCGACCTTTAATAAACCCATACTGCTCAGGATGAAGCAAGTTATTTAAATTGAAATGCCTGAGCAGTTGATTAAGAATGATTTTTTCAAACACCTTGCTAAGAGTTGGCAAGATGGAGATGGGTCTATAGTTATTAGGGTCGCTCTTATCACCAGATTTAAAGACTGGGATCAATTTACTATATTTCATTAAATTCGGAAATATCCCTGTGTCTACAGATTTGTTAAAGATCTTGGCCATAATTGGTGCAATGATCTCAATAATATTATTAATTAATTTTACAGACATTCCCCATAGATCTGTTGTTTTTTTAATATTTAATGACTTAAAAGTTTTGACAATGTTGTATGGGGTAACGTGTTCAAATTTAAAACAAACAATGCTCTCCGCGACGCAGCCCTTCAATATATTAAAAGCTTCTATTGAGGATGAGCTTATTGAGCTAGTGGTAGAAATTGGTATATTCTGAAAGAAGTGCTCAAATGCACTTGCCACTGCTGTATCGGAATTGATAATCTCATTCCCAATTTTAAGCTGCATGGCAGAATTATCTATTTTTTGTCTGCCTATTTCTTCACCTATAACATCCCAAGTTGTTTTGATTTTATTTTCAGATTTAATTATTTTTCTCTTAATGTGAAGTGATTTGGCCTGTATGCAAACTTTTCGAAATATTTTAGAATAATTTTTTACATATTCTAGAAAAGTGGGGGAATGATTATATTGCTTTTCTGCATACAGATCAAATAACTTGTTTCTGCTTTTATAAATACCATCAGTGGCCCAATCGCTAAACTTGAGATGTTTTGACACTTTTTTTTCTATTATATTAAATGTCTTATTGAATTCACAACCAATAATACCAAAGAGGGCATTAAAAAGATCATCTGAGCTACCGCAACTTTTGTCAATCTTTGATAATTTTGATGATATTTTTACTTGGAATCGCTTTATTTTTTGAGAAGTGATAGGCCTGTATTTAATTAATTGTTTTTTTTCATGTATATAGTCAGGGGCAGATATAATTTGCCCACTATGATCAGACCTTAAGCGACTTATTACAGATTTTTCTAAGATATTACAACTGTAATTAGTAAAAATATTATCAAGGCCGGTAGCAGAGTCTGCAGTTATCCTAGTAGGTTCGTTAAATACATTTATCATTTCAAAGCATTGAAATAAATTTAGTAACCTACAACGATTAGAGGTATCCACTAAAATGTCAACATTAAAGTCCCCACAAATTAAAACTTTTTTTGAAGATTTACAAGTCTTCTGTAGAACTTCCTCCATAACTCTCTCAAAGTGTAAATAATCACTGGAGGGTGGGCGGTATACAGAAACTATAATATAACGCTCTAACTCTACACAAGATAGCTCAATGGTACGTTCAACAGAAAGACCGACAATATCATTCCGTTCTTTACAATTTAATTTAATATGACTCAATATTAAAGATCCCCCACGAATGGCGGTTTTCCTCGAGAACGCACTAGAACATTTATAATTTTTTATATTTAACAAGAAATTAGAACTGTTTAACCAATGTTCAGTTATACATAAAATATCAACATTAAATTTATTGATAAACAGTTCAATTTCAAATTCTTTGCCAGATAAACCTTGTAAGTTTTGGTGTACAATAATCAGTTTACAAGGTTTATCTGTTGTCTTGTTACTTAGTTTAAAGTAATATTTTCCGTACCTAAAATATTACTTGATATATTATTAGTACTAATCAAAATGTAATTTAAAAAAATATTAAATAATGAGATCGCGTACATACATCATCCTCATAGTACATACATCCTCTCGTTTAGTAAACTGTACTAACCCCAAGCACGATTGTACTAATGGGTTTTTAACCATTTCAATAATGTTACGAATATATAAAGTTAATTTTGGTGGGCTATTTTATAGCTTAATCCGGAATTATTAGAAAAAGAAACCTAGGAGCAATTTAAGTTATGGAGTTTTAATTCTGGTTATATGTCCTCGAAAACATTATTGTGTAATAATATAATATGTAATAATAATAATGTAATAATATAATATAATATCTTTACAATTATAACGATTATTAAATTGAAAAAATGCTCTTCGCAATCCCCCTTTTGCAAACTCCATACCAAAAATAACATTGACACATTGTTTTATTAATATGTGAAATAATGAAAAAAAAAAAACTCATATTTATAATATCGATGTGGATAGAAAAACCTCCGATTTTTTTCTGTAATAATTGAAGCAGTCTGAAAATTCTTAGCTAAAAAAAAATAAGAAAAGCGTACTCCACAAATTTATAGCTTTAATATATTATATATTTACTTAAATGAGTTAAACTTGTATGTATATATATATATATATATATTCGGAATCTCGGAAACGGCTCCAACGATTTTCCTGAAATTCAGTATGTAGGGGGTTTCGGATGAGAAAAATCGATCTAGCTAGGTTTTAATTAAAAAAAATCGTTTCATCCCTCGTTTTTGGACATCAAAAAATACTAAAATTTATATTTAATATAAAACACTATTTTTACCGTAAATTATCAAGTCAGCGTAGCTTATTCCGGGAACGGGTGGTATTAAAAAATGGATATTTGTATGATAAATGATATTAAAAAACTTAGGATCGAGCCCTACCTTCCTTTTTTTTAAGTTTCTATTATTTATAACTTTAAAAAAATCACCGAGCTAGGCTCACCCAGGTTGTAAAATATAAATCTATTTTATATGTAACAGAAATAAATAGTTCGACTAATTTCAACCTTAACAGACAAAATTAAAAACTAAAATGACACCTGCAATGTCTATAGATATTTCAATTATTTTAAGTGACCACGAATATCAAAACCTCAAGTGATAAATTGCTTACAAAAAATTAAAGGAAATGAAAAAAAAGGTTTCGACCATTCATTAACTTAATTTAGCGTCTTTTGTACAATATATTATGTAAAAATTATTATCATTTTAGAACCGATCTGAAGTCTCTCTTTCGGTAGTGAGATCTGAAACACAATATAAAGAAGAAATCTATGTACCACCTCTTGATGTGATCAGCGTTCAAGTCTTAGATTTAAGAATACCCGATGAAGATCCTAAGCCTTATACCGTAATGGTGTCATTTTTTGACCAACTACTCTTATCGAGTGTTATAACGTCCACAGGGGGCAGGGAAGTTAAAGAAGAAAAGATGAAACCTATCGCCAAAGGAAATATGAACTATGACCCATCAGATTATGAGAAAATGTGCCTGTTTGCTAATAATCCTCTTATAAGTATGAATACAAATAATAATGTAGAAGATATAAGAATACGGAATTATTGAAATTTGTTTGGTCATAAGCTAGGCTGAATCTTTAGTTGTAATAAATTGAAACTTATCTGCAGGTTAAATATATATTAAAGGTTTCATTGCAGTGTTACTTAATAATTAAATAATCAATATTGTCTGTATATTTAAACCAAATTATTTTTCGTACAGTTGAAAAACATAAATGACCACTATTACTGACTTAGTGTCCAATGTACCTTATGAAAATTGTGTACCACTTAAATCTATTGAGCATCAAATCTTTTGGTGAAACGTGAAATTCTATTTGACGATTTATGACAACAATAATTTTTAATACTTAATTGTTTCAGTCAAAATTCATCCATATACATGTGTAGATACAAATCTACGTAGCGTATTAAGTTCATTGGTACATAGCCCATCCACGAAATCTACCAAGTCAAATTCTCTGGCGGCTTGTAAACCAGATGCAGAAACATACTACTGTAATATTGATATTTTACCGATATTTATCGGTAAGTGAAATGTTTCTTTCGGCTACTATTCATGACCCCTAATAATTATAATTCAAATATACATAGCCTAATATAATAATATTAGAAATTACACAAGAAATGTCAACTAATATGTAGACCGCTTAGTATGGTACTGTATGCGTAGTTAAAATATATTATGGCTGATTAAAATAGAGTCCATTTTTTTACTAGTAATGAAAAATACGACTGCTCTGCAATTTTTCAGTCTAAAAACTTAATCACATGCCTTTTTGATAACATTTGATGGTTTTTTGAATGTATTGGTTTAGAATTTTTTCAAACGTAGCCGTTTGCAAGCTACACTATTTACTTAATTAACATTCGAACAAACTCATACAAGCTTTTAACATACTACGCTAATAATGTTGTAGAGCTAAATAAAATGCACTTGAAGAAGCGTCTAGAGCCATTTATAAAACCTTCCGTGTTATTGGCTAAAAGCTGGGATAACCTTCCGATGATAACGCTAACTTTAAAAGCAATAAGAAATCCAGCAAATGAAATTCACCACAAAATGTTCAAGAGCGCAAATTATATGAAAATGACACTCATAGGAAGTTATAATATGATAATTCCATTCGATGACGAATATGTTTACACTGCAGCGTCTAAACTGCCACTGCAAAATGAAATGGTAAGAAACATACTTTATACTCGTACTTGTTGTAACCACGAATTTACTCGTATGTGGCGGGCCAGGCACAGACAGACTTTTGCATTTATAATATTAGTATGAAATAAATTACAAAAATTGTTATAGATTTCATGTCATAAATGTTTGTAGTATTTATCTATTTTTTGTATCATTGTACCTTTTTTTTGTATATTTAATTTCTAACGTTTTTTATGATACATAAATAATAATAAAATAAAAATAAGCAAGAAAGATATGACAATATTTAAGCTCTGTATTAAAAGAAGTTTTATAGTTGGCAGAAATGTTTTGAGTGATATTTTTGTATTTGTTTGTTAAAGCATACTGGAATTTTCCCTTTCAATCACGGTTATAGGGTGCCGAAAAGATTCAATAACATATATTTTTACTCTCAATGGGAAAGTCTGAGACTTATAGAGGATACGTTCACGCAAAGCGATGAAATATTTCAAACCAAAGTTGAAGAATTACAAAATGAAGAAAACATTGATTTTAATTATTATTGTAACGAAATACCAAAACACCGTAAGCATTAAGATTTTTTTCATTCATTCGCTTTTATTCATTCTCGGTACTTGTCAATAAACTAAGGACGTATTGATCACGTCATTTGATCATCGAAATAGTTCATAGGAACCAAGCACAAGAATATTTGATCTGGCATTTTATTTACCTAATACATTAAAATACTAATTATATTTAATTGTTTTAGACACAACCGTCTGGACCTCCTTTCACCGTACTCTGATGTTAAAAGATACTGAGCAATGGCTATCAAATCATATACGGCAATACAAGTGGCCGATAGAATTGCATATTTATGGAGAGAATGGGGGTTTCAGTTTTATGGGCTTCATAGATCTTTTCCAACTTCTTTACCCTGGTGGTATGGGTGATTTAACTTATTATAAACTAGCTTTTGCCCGCGACTTCGTGCGCGGGGACCTCAGTCCCGGAATAAAAAGTACCCTCTGTCAACCCTGCAAATATCTCCATCATTCTTGGGGTTAATTTGAATGATGCCTGATTTAATAAAGCCATGGTCATATATGACCGAAACGTCATTAAAAAATTTTACACTTCATATTATGAAACAATGTCCCCGCAGCGTCTGTCTGCTTACAATGAACTTAACAACTAATTTACGGGCTTTATTCAACAGAAAGAGTGATTTATGAAGTAGATTTAAAAGTTTAATTTTATCGCGGATTATAGCAAAATAATTTTATTATTACTTTTAAATAAAATTTATTATTACTTTTAGCCGTGTGGTATCCGGCTGAGTAGAATAGTACCACCCTCTTTTCTTACCGAGGTGTCGTAAAAGGCGACTAAGGTAAGACGGCCCGCCGTGTGGTATCCGGTTTAGTAGAATAGACCACCCTCTTTCTTACCGAGGTTTCGTGAAATACGACAGAGGTAAGTTGACGTCAGGCAGGCGGCCGGTCGTAAAAACGCAGCCAAATCATGTTACAGCATGTTTATAACATGTCGTGCCGACCCCACTTAGAGTGGGATAAGGGCAGGAAGATGATGAATTTTATTATTACTTTTGTTAATAAGGTTTTTTGTAAATTTATAGAAAATGAACATAACTGTTACTAAGTTTCTACTGGTTCTATATACTCGTTACTAATATTAATCCCTAATCGTTACTAATATTATAAATGAGTATGTTTGTGTGTCTGTTTACGTTTTACGTTTACGTAGACCACCCTCTTTCTAACCGAGGAGTCGTAAAATACGACTAAGGTAAGTTGACGTCAGGCAGGCGGTCGACCCCACTTCGAGTGGGATAAGGACAGGAGGATGATGATGGGTTATTTACTAAAATAAATAAATAACTAATATTATCAATGTGAAAGTCTGACTGTTATGTTTTCATGGTCAATCCGATGAAACAATATTGATGAAATTTAGCACAATTAATGGCTATATGCCGAGGTAGGTTTTTCTCTTTATATCCTGTTAATTAAAGAAATAGGTTATATATTAAGCTGTTTACATTACGTCGAAAAAGTTATTTTAATAAAGTTTTTATATGTTTCGGTTTTGTTTGGTCGGCACAACATGTTATAAACATGTTGTCACAGGATTTGGCTACGTGTTTTACGACCGGCCGCCTGCCTGTCGTCAACTTATCTTAGTCGTATTTTACGACACCTCGATAAGCAAGAGGGTGGTCTATTCTACTTAACCGCATACCACACGGTGAGTCAACTTACCTAAGTCGCCTTTTACGACACCTCGGTAAGACATGAGGGTGGTCTATTCTACTCAGCCGGATTCCACACGGCGGGTGGACTTACCTTAGTCGCCTTTTACGACACCTCGGTAAGGACAGAGGGTGGTACTATTCTATTCTGCCGGATACCACACGGCGGATACATATCCCTATACATTTTCTGGAATATGTTGAACCTGCCAATTCGCATTGGAGTAGCATGGTAGATAGGTCGCCTTCTTAAGGGAGAGAGAAGGCTTTGCCGAGAATGGGAGATATGTTACCATCTCCCACTCTTTACTTACATAAATAATAAATAATTTTTTTAAATTGTACGTTACTTCATATAATATTACTTTTTCATTTAAAATTTCAAATAAATGCCTTCAATGAATAAAAAGTTTCAAACAACTTGGAAAGACGAAATATTTACTTTTGCATCCTACCTGTTAGTGTGACTCACCATTCAGTTTTGGTAGCCCGTGCATGTATAATGACTATCGAAAAGTGAAGACTAAGTAAGTTACACTATTGTTATGCCTAAAAAACTCAATTAAAAATGTGAAATTAAAAAAAAAAAATCAGCTCCAGACAGGCCTAGTTCTCATAAAACTATTTGTACTACTCTTGGATATGGTAGTTTATGTAATCCAGTCGCTAATCGCTTCAGGAACGGCGAGAAACGGAAAGAAATTCAAGCACCACTATCATGGTATTCGACCTTTCAACTTAAAATTGACATATCTTTTTTATTTGCTGACCGATTGAAATAAATTATACCCTATATGTTGAGTGAGGCATTCTGCTACATATAAGTGAAAACAGTTTTCAAATCGAATCAGCGGTTTCTGAGATTAGCGGGAACAACCGCACAGTGCCTAAAAAACTGGAATAAAAAATATGAAATTCTTCAAAAAAAATAAGCTTCAGACCGGCCTAGTTCTCATAAAAATATTTGTACTACTCTTGGATATGGTAGTATATGTAATCCAGTATGAAAATCGCTTCAGGAACGGCGAAAAACGGAAAAAAATGCAAATATTAGTATCGCAGTATACGACCTTTCAACTTAAAATTGACATATCTTTTTTATTTGTTGACCGATTGAAATAAATTATACCCTATATGTTAAGTGAGACTTTCTTCTACATATAAGTGAAAACCGCGTTCAAATCGGATCAGCGGTTTCTGAGATTAGCGGGAACAAACGCACAGACATACAGACAAACAGACAAACAGAGAAACAGACAAAAATTTTAAAAACTATTGTTTCATGTTTAGAAGCGTATTTTGAGACGACAACACTAATTTTTTCGTAAAAATATCAAATGTACAGATTTTAACACCTCTACGATTTTATTATATGTATTGTTTCATGTTTAGAAGCGTATTTTGAGACGACAACACTAATTTTTTCGTAAAAATATCAAATGTACAGATTTTAACACCTCTACGATTTTATTATATGTATTGATGATGATATTGATGATGATTGATTGATATTATGGTGATTTAACATTTTCCTATTATAAAGAATGAAGGTAAACCTGCTTCTTCGATCAGGTTACCTAAACGCAGTTTTAATTGGGCGGTAGTCGTATATAATAGCGGAAGCTGTCACCCCAACTTGAGTGAAGTTTGGCCGCATACTTTGACTTTTTCTCAAGTGGTCATCCCAAAATAACTGAATCACTTAAAACTGGAAAAAAATGTTTCCGTCACATACGTACTCTGTTGTTTGCTGTTTCTGAAAAAATAGTAGATTTTAAATCCTTAATACTAATATGAAAAAATAATCGTCTGTTATTATAAGTAAAATATGCTATTTCCGAACAAGCAATAAAGAAAATATTGAGACATTGTGTGAGATTTAATAATCTAAGATATCTATTTTCACACCTACTACACTTTGGTCTATTCTGTCTGTCTATTCCTTGGAAAGGATTATGTTGCATATGCATCTATATGATGCCAAATTGGATTATTCACATTTTCAAAATAACTTATGTCGTTTTATCCCATTCTACTTATCATGAAACTGTTGCTGAGCATATATACGTTTAATGTAATTATGTTCTTCAAGTGAAAACGACGCGCCTAGTTGTGCCGCTATATTGGATTGATGCTGAAATCATGATGGCCAAATGTGGCTGCGAATTCCTACTCGCTCCAAACGATAAAGTGCCTTCCTTCATGGCAACAGTTCAGAAAGCTAGCAAGTTAGTCTATACTCTATCGATAAGACATGCAAATATAGTACGCAACCATTTAATGCTGGTACTACCTACTAATAGTTGAGCGGTATTTTATCAATAATCACAGTTTTTTAACTCAGTTAGAGATTTTGAACTTTAAGTTTACTATATATGCGTACACGAGTGCTTATTGAAATTGTGAAATCCAAAGGCTAAAAGTTTGACCTTTCCACAATGGTAACGTCCAAATAGCAATCATTTTGGCACGGAGCAATGGATCTATAATGTTGAACTGCGTCAGAAATTATCACGGTCATAATCATTTTAACCGTTATTTTTACCACATCTGAAGAGCAAAATGATCAAATCACAATTTTCACTCTTAATTCTAATTAGGGTCACAAATGAATCTGCACCTACAAGCACAAATACAGAAATCACGTATGTACCCCGACCGACTGGCAGCGACGACAACTGTGCTTTCCTTATCGTTGAAGCGACTCTAGCACGACCTTTTAAAGAGCCCATCATACCACCTCATATATCAGAGTAAGTTAATATTTCTAAGTTAAAATAATAGGATCTCTGAAACGTCTAGCATTACGATTAAACTAATTGATAGATATAGGTGCGACACTGAATTTGTATATTAAACTGATAGTAAATTATTTATAGTATTAGGCGTTACTTTGTGGAGGTCGATAATACAAAAGTAATGAGAATATTGTTTTGCTATAATCCGCGATAAAAGAAAATATATGTAATGCTAAATGTAGAGTGTACTATTCGTTCTCATATCTGATACATGCAGAATTTGTAAGAACTCATACACTACCCGACACCGATGACACAACAATACACAAGCACTGCACACATTCACCACCACGATTTCAATAATTGTTTCGCCCCGTAACCGGAGCATCGTCAGGAGATAGACTTATAGATTTTATCGTGGAGTATATCTCCTGACTGTAAATTGATAAATGAATGATAATTACTCTTCTTTTCCTCTCTATAAGTAATCCGCCCCCCCCCCCCTTATTCTAATGCAAATGAACACGTCTAAAAATTATCAGTCTATATAGATTTTTACACGATGTTAATTGTAACTTGTTAAGCACATGTGTTTTTTTAGTCAGCGATGCCATAACTGACATTTTACGTCACAATTTCTTCCTTAAAAGTTCCTTTTTAGATCGCAGCATTTTTTCAGTTATAAAATACACTCGTATATTAACAGGTCTGAAATAAATGAAATGTTAATCGAAATGGAAGTTTTACCGTCTAAGCGTGAGTGTACGGGGCGCGGCCAACTCGACCGTGACTGGCAAGCTACAGTGCGAGGAGCTGCTAATTCTTTGCGGCGCGTGCCTTACTTTGGTGACATAATATGGTGGAATAAATATGTGTTAAGGAATATATATTGAGTCGTCAACTCTACTGCTGGTTCGAAAAACTGTTTATACCGAGAAGACCCGCCAAAAAACTTCTTTTTTTTTTAAAGGATGTTTGAAAAGTGTTTCCATGCTATTTCAAAATATAATTCTTATAACTATTAACATTGAATCATTACTACATTGTACAGGGTCGAAGAGTCTTTATCTACGCTATAGCCTTCTATAGGTATATCCACGCATTCTTATCATCTAGGTAAAATTTAATCGTATATATAACTTTCTGTATCAGCTTCCTCTGAACAGTTTTTTAAACTACTGTTATGGCAACACTAAAATTGATTGCGTAGTTCTATTATAGAATCTAACGAGCATATCCAAAACTCCAAATGTTCCCTATGGAAAAACGGGAATAATAAAAAATTAATAACAGTATTTGTTTATTTCTTGACAACTATCATTTTATTTTAAAAACAAATCTCCAAATATATATCGAGTTTTCATACTTCAAAATATATGTGTGCATCGATTCACGCATTTCTATTTTTAAGCATGTAAGATGCAGACAGAATTGCATACCTAAACAACCTAATTTATACTAGTCACATACATACGGCTGAAATAATTAACATAATAATTATATTTTATATGAGCGATCATTTTAATTTTTATAACCACACTTTACATTGTTCTCAGAGAATTGTTTATTAACATTAAATTCATGTTAATGTAAAAGGTATGACTGATTTGTGTACAATCAACCGACAACTTAGCGAAGCACGAACCCGTGTCGAACTGATAACCTCCTTCTGGCAAGACTCGGCTGTTTACGTCAACAACAACTTTATCGTCACTGATTTTTTGCACTCCGATGATGCTTTTGAGGTAAATGAGGTCAAAAGTAAATAAACAACAGTAGTTAGTGTTTCCTGGGATGAGTTCATACAAATCGAAGCGCCAAAGTTTGCGAATAATAAATTATTATTTTACCTTATTCGAACTCATCAGTTGCATCACACAAACACTAGAAAATAATTAACATGTACCATCAGTTATTCTACTCGTCGTAGTGTTGTCTCGATCAAAGGTCGCATAGTGCAACCATTTGACAGACATCCTGATAGGCTGTTCTGGGGTTCTTTGTCGAGGGTCACAGAGCAAGACTGTTTTTTATTTACAATTTTTTATTTTTTATTTAAGTTTCTCAATCTTAATTCCAAGCCATCGATAGCTTGAAATACTTCTTACGCTTGACATTTTCATGATTTAAATTTGTTTGAAAGCGTTGAAACTGTTTCTTTTTGTAGTAGGAAATATTTAACTATATAAGTAAATCGTTTTTAAGAATAATATTTAATATTAATGAATGTTTATATGTATGAAATTTAATACAAGAAACACAGAATACCATACCGTCAATCCTTAGGGATCATAAAACAATAACCGTTAGACGATCCCACAAACATATCAGATCGATATCGATTACAATATCACGTTATGTGTAACATTTTAAGGAGATGCTGTTGATAGCACACGCCTGTCTCATGAGAATTGCAAACGAGACCCTACTAACAGCAGATAACAGACAAGATTTGAGCCCTACTATGAGAGCGGCACGACACGCCCGTCACCTACAGGACTTGCCACATGCTATGGATCTTTACTTACAGGCATGAGTATACGTCTTATTATCATAATATCTGGGTGTGTTATTTTCCTTGTAGATATACTTAGGTACGTATTAATTTCTTTGATAAAGGGCTTCCTTCTAATACTAAGTTTTGACACAAGGACGAAACTTGGAACAGGGTAATAAAAAATAATACTACTGGAGATATCTGGACTGGATCAGGTTTCTGGATACAGTGCTGGATTCATTCACCCCCTGATCTATTATAACTTTACAATGACAACGAAATTAACCTTCATATAAACCTAGCTAAGTCGATATATCTTATCTATATGATCCGATCTAAGTTATGTGAATTTCGGAAACGGCTCCAACGGTTGTACATATAGTTAAATTTACGATTTAACTGATGCTTTGAGAAATTAGCTGTATCTAAACGATGAGAGAACATCATCAGGTATAAACCACGATAAATTGAAATCCCAATATGACAAACATTGTACTTGCATAAGACTCGGTAGGTAATTGTTGTGGTAAATGGTGTTGAAGGTTCTTTTTATATTTGACACTACGAAAAACTTCAAGTTAAAACTAAGTTGGAATCACCTAAGTGAATGAAATTGTTGGTTAGTTGGTTGTAGAGAGACCACGTGAAGCCGATAGTTGGCGTGAGCTCGCCAGCTGTCTAAAAGACATTGATGATGACTGGGCAAACTTTTGTATTAATAAATCAATCCTTCTGAATCCCCGGCACCCATTAAGGTAAGTAGCACTTAAATTTTTTACCTGTTCTTACCTAATACAAGCAATGTGTGTCAGTATGGATATATATTTTGATAATTAAGAATTATCGGATATATAAGGAGTTTTATTCTCTGTCAATAATTATATTCCTAATCTTATAGTTATTTCCATAATGCAAAAAATAGCAAATTGCTTAAATAATATACGATTTTTTACAATATAGTATACAGTCTGTTATATGGTTCTTAAATAAAATTTAATTTCAGTTTACTCTCTAAAGGCGGTTCGATATTTGAAAAGGATCCCGATGCGGCTGAACCTTTCTTCACAGCGCTTCTGGCATTCAATCCCTTTTATAAGACCTTATGGATTATTGCAAATGCGTATTATTTAAATAGAGAATTATTTCACATGGCTAATGCAATTATGGAGCAAGTTAAGAAGTAAGTAATGTTTCCTATTATCGTAACAATTATACTATTGCCAAATTCGTGCTGGCTCTTTTTTCCTCGAAGCAATTTCTTAAAGCATCAGTAGAGTTGACGATTCAAAATTCGTTTACAAGTTAAGTTGAATAAAGAAAATTTGAATTTACAACACTATAGGTTTTTGTTATTGTCGTTTGGGAATCAGCTTCCGCAGATATTTAAGAGTACGTACGTTAACTAAAGCATTTGAAACATTGTATAAATATAAGAGGAAAGTGCTTTTAGAATTTGAATTTATAATAATGTTAAAAAAGTTTTAATTTATATAACCAAATAATATATTTTAAAAAATTACAAGTAGTAGTACTGTAAATTTACATTACATTGTTTCGCTGATTTAATTATTGAGATTATAAATTTCGTTAATTCGATTTCAATATTTAATGAACAGAACAGAAGCTGAGGGGTTATCTGAAGAGATGCGTTTCCCTCGAGCTTGGGAATGTGAACTCGGCGATTGGTGGGATAACACCCCTTTGCTACCAGGCACTAGTCTATATTACGATGCAGCTGATCTTTTACTCAGAGTTCGCGCTATTTCCGTAAGTTCGCAATTTAATAAATCAAGGGATTTCTTCTCTATCTGCCGTAGCATGTTGAGAAATCTGCTATACAAATCTAGGAAACTAGTATTTCCATCTATGATTCATATTCTACATTTAATTTTTACAAATCCGCTTACTACTCGAAATTCTAATAAGACTAATTTAGTTTAAAACCCTTAATTTATTAATACATTTTTTCTTCTTTAGACTTTCTATATAATTCTGCCTATTAAGGTCTATGGGTTATTCGGCCATGCGTTGGTTAAACTTAATCTGCATTCACCTTCCCATCTTCATAACATTTTGACGCGCGTTATATTTTTTACAATAACTTCTAAGATAATCGTTAAAATTATATGGTGTATAGGATCTAAAACTCTAGCATGAAATGCGTAATAACGTATTTTAGTTTATCAGAATAAGTACTATATCCATGTATACAGCTTTCCAAATACCGTAACTATACGTTAATAACCATTTTTAAAAACGTTAGAATGGTTTTAATAAGCTTAATTAATATGTTAATAATTATCGACATATTTGAACTAATTTACAGAAATCATAACCAAATTATACAATATTTGTAGTGAATCGATCTATTTATTGGTGTGAATCCGTAAAAATTTGTTTAGTAATTTTTGAATTAATTCCTAATAAACAGACAGAGAGACACATAGAATCGACAAAGGAATTTGTTTGATAATATGTAAAGATAATTAAATCCATTTTCGATTAACTCGCAGTTAGCAGAAGTATGCATAGCCCAAGGCTTAACGGAGACTGGTGAGTCGGCAGTTTACTATCACTTGGTTGCTCTTTGTTGCCGACTTCGAGGAGATATCGTAGATGCTTCGTGCCATCTTAAACAAGGCATAGAAAAATTTGGTGAAGTAAGAAATCACTTTTATCTAAGTTATCATCGCTCTATACCTCGGAGCTTATCGGTCAAGAAGTGATATATGCATTATCATCATTCTCCTGCCCTTATCCCACTTTAAGTAGGGTCGGCACAACATGTTTTAACCATCTTATGATGTGACTTGGTTTGGTATTTTACGACCGGCCGCCTGCCTGACGTCAACTTACCTTAGTCGCCTCTTACGACAAATCGGTAAAAAATGTGGAATTCTAAGAGATTCTACTCCGCCGGATACCACACGCCAGTAGTGTTATATATACTATTCATTTATCTTTAGTTTTATAAGTATATTTTTTGTGTTCTAAACCTATAGGTTCTCTTTATTATTTAACCCATAAGTCAAAAATTTATATTGAAAATAGAGTCAAATTCATGTTAACCGTGTACTTGAAGGTTAATTTATTAAACGCAATTCCTTTTCAAGATTAGTTATTTAAGAAGCTTAGAAGGTGAGTGTTATCACAAACGAAGAGAAGTGGCATCTTCTATTTCGTCATTTGAAAAAACTGGCAGTTATAGTAGTCCTTATATGTAAGTAATTTTGTTTAGTTTTAATTTAAAATGACCAATTCATTAAACTGACTATTTACCATAACAAGTATGCCTGCATTATACCTGAGTCTTTTATTACTTCATTGATTTAAATAACAATAAACTAATATTACCTACACAAATAATACACATTTCTAAATATAAATTAAATTCTAAATATAGGTAATTCTTAGAGTAAATGACCTAATGCCAAAAAAGTTGAGAATATTTGCTTCACAGTATATTTTAAGCAATTTAATTTATGTACATAAAAATATAAAGAATTATAAAACGATAGGTGATGTATACAATAGACAAAGCAGGAACCGACATAAGCTTGCGGCTCCTGCTTTGCGCCTTGCAAAAGTACGTAATTCGTTTGTGGGTTTTGGTATAAGATTCTATAATAAAATTCCGCAATCAATTTCAGCTTTGCCATTACAGCAGTTTAAAAACACTGTTAAAAAAAGGCTGATACAGAAAGCCTACTATGCTCTTGAAGATTATTTAGAAGATAAGAATGTGTGGATATAGCTCTCTTTGAACCTGTACAAGACAGTAACGACATAATGTAAATAGTATTAAGAATTATATTTTTAAAAAAGCAACCACCGAGTTTCTTGCTGGCTCTTCTCGGTAGGAACAGCTTTACGAACCAGCAGTAGAGTTGACGATTCAAAAGCACTTGTTTACAAGTTTATTTGAATAAAGAATATTTTGAATTTGAATTTGAATACCGAGTCTAACAATTAACAACATTTCACAAAATTGTTAAGTGTAAACTTATAAAATATTTTATCATCCAATTCTTATTGTGATTTTCTTTCTTCTAAAAAGGAAAACCAAGGACATAGGAGATGCCTTTTTGAAAATATGAGCAAAAAGAATCACTCGATAGCCCCTTGTGATTGTTATTCGAAGTAAGATATTGCTACATACACATGAAGTGCTTTAATGATGATGTTTCGTTACAGTACATTGCTCTCATTGCCGCGTCGTAACTATGTACGAACTCGTTCGATACTATCAGATCTGACGCGACGCCATCCCAGTGCCTACGCTTGGATGGCCTTTGCAGACCTTTGGATGATGGTAAGAAGGCAAAGGCGGTTAATTGTGCTAAATTGTTAGTTTGCATGACGCAAAAATAAAAAATCTGACGATAGGCAATACTCAGATAAGTGTAGCTAAAATAAAGATGAAAAAAATGAAAGAATGCAGTTGCAAACCAAGCGGCACCTATGAGAATTCTATAAAAACTAACTTGTTTTTCAATATATCACATATTCTTCGGAGAAACTTATTTGCATATAACTGGAGAATTCTTTCGGTATGAATAATCTACAAATCTACACTGAAGCAACGTGAAGTTGAAGGTGGGTCAGACCTACAATTTTCTCTATTGAAGAATAAATCACATCAATATCATTCACAGTGAGGATATATAACTAAAATACAACAAAAAAACAATGTTTTATTTATGTATAATATTGGCTTTCACTTTTTAATAGCACAATTCGTAATCACAACAAACAATAAAACAATCAGGCGTATTTGCTTAGTTAAGTAAAGTTAGGTTGAGTTTTAACGCTATAATGTTATCCAAATATCCAATAACGAAATTGCTAACGCAACTTATAAATAGTTTTACAAAGAAATCCTGAAGTTCCAGCCTTCTACAAATGCTAAAACACTCAATTTCATTAGCCTCATATTGTATATGCAAGTTACATATCGCCCCATCCGAAGAATAAAGTTACATGTAGGTATAAATATAGAACGTGCAACTGAACAATTCGTACCTTAATAGGCGAGCGCAGAATGGTTTTAGTAACACTAATGTGTTACTAAAAACATTCTGCGACACGTTAAAGAATACAGTTATATGGTTCTAAATGAATTCTGCAAAATTTAACTCAATACAGTACTCATACAACACACAAACGGCACAAAAAAAATTATAAATAAGCTACTTTTTCTTTTTTTTCGAATTGACTATATGCTGTTAGCCCTAACGGCCTAAACATCGTCACTGGACGGGACGGGCGAGCACAGAAGCATCGTCAAAGTTGCGAATTGCGGAGAGTAGAGCGCAGAAGCTCGGGAAAGTCGTCGTAAGGGTGCCTCCTGTGAGACGGGCTAAGCTATTACATTTGTTACATTGTATAGGCTAAGTATTTCTAATTGATTTTGATCTATTCAAAAATTAGGGGCCCTGTTTATTAGCAAAGTGGCATGGGCGACGGTGGCGATGCTGATAGAACAGAGGAACAGCGAGCGGCTGCGACTAACGCAGCCACTTGTGCGCTCAACGCGCTCAAATGCGACCGTCGCGCCGGACGTGCATGGTCGTTGTTGGCTATCCTTCTCAAACCCAACGCTAGACGACAGTTCTGCAAGGAAATGGCCATTTTGGTACTTATGTAAATTTTTCTTCCAACCGTTATTCTAAATATAATACTATCTAATAAGACTCGAATAGTTTCTCTAACAAGAGAAACGATTAGATAATATGATTCCAAGTAGTTTTAAGACTTTCTTATAATAAACTAAAAGAAAAAAGGCAGAGGAAAAAGGAAGCGCATAGTGAAATAACAAGAAGTTGCTGTGTTTCCACTTATAACTTGCATATATCCTACTTTTTTTATAGTCTTCCTAACGGAAAAAGGTTGTGATACATTGTAAAAAAACGATTAGTCACATAAGTTTTTAGTAACTTTGTGTCCGAGCCTTTTTTTAAATAAAAAAAGATGCTACTAGGTTTCTGAGATACTAGGACTCAAACTGGAGTATTAAAATTTTTAGACCGTTCGATCACCCCACTGATCACCCGATCACCCCATTACAACTTTACAAATGAAAGTTTAATTAGCCTATGTTTTCAAATCATATTATAGCAGTTTTTCATATATATTTTGTAGTAGTTTTTTTATATATCTTTTGTATTCTGCTGTAGTAAGCTGCTTATATTTTTTTTTCAATATTTTTTCCAATACTTATATCATGTTAGAATTCTTTTCAATTCAATGTGTAAGATGAAAATTTCTTAATTTTCAGTGTGGTGAAAATAAGGCATTCGAAAAACTCTTCAAATATACACTTGACCCAAAGCAATCATTATGTTTTCGCATTGGGAAAGCTCTTCGAGAATGTCGTTGCGACATGTGTGAGCACCTAAAATTTTGAAGTCATTTTTGCCATAATCAGATATTGAATAATTATTTAGTTAATAATAAACTTGTTAGTAATAATAATTCTTTTTTTTTCTCTCTATTTTGAATTTTACATAAGAAACATAATTATAATATCATCTTCTGCTAATTCAACATTAAGACGTCAACTGCTGCATACATGTCTTCTAGGGATTTCCACATAACATTTCTGTGCAGCTTTGATCCCAGCGACCTTTTTGAGGTCCATCTTTAACCTGATAGGGGTCACCAACGCTTCTTTATCGGTGCAGAACTCTATCAATAGTTTGGGAAATCATTTGGAATTTTAAAAAATAATCATCTTTTTAATATTACTTATCATTAATTTTAAAAAATTAACAAGTTAGAGCTCTGAAGAATAATAACAAGAAATATATAATACATTTAATTTATATTTCCATTTGTGTCTTCGTTAGGCACGTAGTGTTTGCTACTTTGTTATGTAGGTGCAAACCATTCATGATTAAAAATTATTTTGTTTTTGTCAATGGAACAAAAGTAGTCTATTTTTTCAAAGAACACTAATTATTTTTGTACTGATTTTTTTTTTGAGTTTTAAAGTATAAAAATTAGGAGAAAATCATTTCCCAAGTTAAAATTTGTTGTGTTAATCTATAGAACTACATCTACCTCGCAGAAAACTATCATCTACGCTCGCAGAAAACTGGGTCTAAGCAGCATAAGATCGTTGGTGGAAAATTAAAAGTTATAAAAGACATATAACGTAACATAAAAACCATAAATATACTATAATTTAATGTCTTAAAATCATAACTGTTTTATTTAAATACAAAATGAAGGCTGGTTTGTTAATCATAATAATTTTAAAAGATTTTTCCTCGCTGTGAACATTTTCTATCTCGTAGGTGCGACGTAGTTCCTGAAACTAAACGTTTCGAAACGAGTCAAAACAAGTAAATCACTACATATTTATAAAACGAAGTCCCTATATCTCTATGTACGCATAAAACTTTAAAACTACGCAACAGATTTTGAAGCGGTTTTTTTTAATAGATAAAGTGATTCCAGTGGAAGGTTTGTACGTATAATAACATTCAATACGGAGTAGAGAAATACTGTAATTTTTGAGGTTTCTGTAAATAATTACATTTTTTTCCGCTTACATTGCAAACGCTGGCTAAACCCTACGAGATTTATCAAAACGATGTACTAAGTATTTGTACACCTTGAAAAGGTCTACAGAAAAGTCCGCAATGGTATATGTCTATCTCTTATGGATAACCCACTATAGCATTTTTTGTCATTTACTTTTTACGAAAAATAATGCCATATTTTTGAAGCAATTTTTACACAATACAGCATTAATCCTTATCCAATTAAGTACCTTAAATAAATTGTGGATTTAATATAGATCAATATGGCCGTTTACAGTATGTAATTTAAGTGAACATTTTCGGAGATATTACAGATTGAAAATGCCGTGAGGACGCCGCGCTTCGCCCTATAACACTTCCACTTTAGCAGCTATGTCCCTCTTTCAAGAGTTTGTTTAAAGACATTCTGTAATTAATTGTAAAAATAAAATACATAGGGAAAATATAAAAGTAAATAAGTAAAAATGTAGTACATGAATTTAGATATTCCAAAGATAGCAGGAAATTTTCTTGGTATAGGGAAAGGAAATTGTTTTTCTACAAATTTAACGAGTGCGAGCCACGGGCAGTAATGAATAAATCAAAACTACTCGATAGATTTTAATAATTTTTTACACTGACTGACATGGGATATATATTTTATACCCGTGCGAAGCAGGGGCAGGCCGCTTGTAATAAATAACGTAGTACATATTTACATAATGGGCATGTGTTAGAACAAAATAAAACTGGCAGTTATGGGTGACGCACGTGTAATTTTTGTGTTTGCAATATTTTTCGGTTGGGAAGTTTTATTTAATTATGTTTGTGCAAATGAAATAAAACTTACGCAGGGCATATTAATGGGTAGAGTCAATCAGGTACAAGGCTACAAAGCTTATTTAGGAGTACCTTACGCATCAGTTGTAAACCGTTTTCAGGTAAGATACATTTTATTCAGTGGCGTAGCTATCGGTCGGGTAGGTGGGGCCCCCGGTCAATGGGACCTCGGACTCTGACTGTTAAAATATAAAGTGAACGAGTAACTACCACAAATTCAAAATATATATAACCCAGATTCTAGGAATGCGACTTGATGGCAACTTATTAGTTACTATTATTGAATTGAAAAAATACAATATTTGAAAAAATCCAACAATGACAACAAAATTCTGAAAACGACGAATACGGAACGAACGATTTTAAATGTTTACTAGGGGGCCCTAGTCTATGTTTCAAACACTTCTAAAATTTACGAAAAAAATTATGGTGGTTAGTTTTGAAAGGCAGTGTATTTTTGCCAGTTTTATTATAGTATAGTTTAAATAATAAAATATGATAATAAGTATATTCGAAACAGGAAAATTTTAATTTCTTTTTACCATTTATTTTAACGTGTTAAAACTTTCGATAAAGTTTTATTATTGTTGCTGCACGTTTTCAGGAAGCTGGTCCTCCACCAACATGGAACGGAACCTTTTTCGCTAACCAAGGTTCTATTAAATGCTATCAGTACTCTCAGAATTTGAAAGCGACTATCGGACAAAAACAATGTCTCGTTGCCAATATCTTCACTCCGATTTGTACAGACAACCAGTCATATTCAGTCATGGTTTTTATACATGGTGGAGGCTTTTACTTTGATAGTAACACTGATCTTGTTTACAACCCAAAGTACTTTGTGCAAAAAGGTGTCATTGTAGTTACGGTTAATTATCGACTTGGAGCATTTGGATTCTTATGTTTACATAGAACTGAAGCTCCTGGCAACATTGGTCTGAAAGACCAAATTGCAGCATTAAATTGGGTTAAAAATAATATTCAAGCTTTTGGTGGAAATCCAAATTCAATTACTGTGTTTGGCCAAAGCGCAGGTGCATCTTCCATTCATTATATAATAACATCTGGGAAATATAAAGGATTGTTCAATAAAGCAATTTTACAGAGTGGTTCCGTTTTAGGTCCAAATAAGATTGATATAAACCCAATAAAAACTGCATCATTTGTTGCCTCTAAAATGGGATTTCAAACAGATGATCCAGATGTACTCCTTAAAATATTCCAAAATGCCTCAGTTCGTGATATAATTGAAGCTTCGCAAGTAGATGCTAAAAATCAACCACTAAAATCGTATATATACAGGCCTTGTGTTGAAAGTCCAATCGATAACCAATCTTTAGTTACAAAATATCCAAGACAGTTAGTAGAATTTCAATTAGACCCTGATTTGAAAATTATAATGGGCTATAATAATAAAGAAGGAATATTGTATGCTGGTAAATATGATCGTAACGGAATCAAAAAATTGAACAATACATTTTCTACCTTGATACCTGAAAATTTAATATTCACAGATGAATCAGCGAAAGCAACACTTATGCATGATATACAAAATTTTTACTTTAAAGAAGGCATCGATTACAATTCTTTAATAGACTTATTTTCAGATACTATGATAATTTATCCTTCAATTGTATCCACAATTTTTTTCCTTTCATACAATGTCTCTGTATACAACTATTACTTTAAATATGATTCTAATAGAAACTATAAGAAATTAACATCTGGGCTGCCATTAATACCTGGTGCTGACCATGGAGATGAACAGTATTATATGTTTGATCCTGTGTTTTATGATTTAACACCCCAAAAACACAGTGATCTTTATTTTATCCATACACTCACAACATTATGGACAAATTTTGCCAAAACTGGGTAAAGTATATTATTTATATTTTTTTATATTTTACAGTATTGTAATGGATAGGCTGATAATAAAAATATATACTAAACTGATATTTACAACTCGTATATAAGTAAGTAAGTAGCGGCCTGTTACTATCCCACTGCTGAGAATAGGCCTCTTCTCTCCGTTTTTTTTTGGAGAGAAGAATTGGAGCTAAGACCTACCACGCTGCTCCAATGCGGATTGGTAGGTTACACATATCTCCAGAATTCTAGAGATAAGCAGGTTTCCTCACGATGTTTTCCTTCACCGTAAAGCGTGTGATAAATTGCAATTATCAATTAGACACATAAGTTTTAATAGAAAAACTCATTGGTGTCTGCCCGGGTTTGAACCCATGATCGTCTCTAGAGATTCACACGGTCGCACCGCTGGGCCATCACAGCCTATACATGTTGTATATACGAGTTGTAAATATCAGTATACCAGTATTACTATAAATATAATTCATGACGAAATTATAAAAAAATTATGCCAGGGCTACGAATAATATCTAGTGTCGAGATGATATTATACCACAATTGTATTAAATATCAGTACAAATTATTTAATGTGATAATTATTCTATTTACTAATCTGAATTTTAGGGACCCAGCATCCTGTGTGAACATCGAATGGACTCAAAGCAACAAAAATGAATTACGTTTTTTACAACTCGATGAGGAAATAAAATTGATACCATTGCCTAATGAAAATAGATTTCTGTTTTGGAATAGAGTCTACAAAAAATACACATCATACTAAAGATAAAACTCAAATAAAAACAATATATTTCGTATTTCTTGTTTTTAAAAATATTTTTAAAGTATTATTTCACAAAAATATAAATAAATGTATGATGAAAATATTTTTTTAGTGTGAAGATGTAAAAATTGTTATACGAGTATAGATTTAAAGACAAATTTAATTTATATGTCCATTCTAACCTTTAACATAATGGTCACGTATATTACGATAAATTAGAAGCTATTTAGACGGATACAATATCTATTTAGTAAGCTATTTGACTGGCTCGTGGTCGCAGTTGGCAGTGACCATGACTTCAACTCCGTGGGTGGGTTTGATTGCCGCCGAGGGCAAACATTTTTTTAAACAATTTGTTGGTTCCTCGAGCCTCTTTGTTAATAAGTACATATGTAAAATTATATATACATATATTTACCAGTCGTTTGTCTCCCATAACACAAGTATTAATACTTTGGGGACGGATGACCGCGTGTTAGTTACCCATATATTTATTTATCAACTTAACACAATAATAACGTTACGAATGTCTTGCTTCACATTGTGATATTTTAGCCCTTTTAATTTAAAAGAATATCTAGAGGGTTAACACAATAAAGTAAAGCGGACAATAAAAAGCTCAGTTTTCCAGTATTGCGCTCTCTTTAGTACATTTATATGAAACTAGACTAGACCTACAAAGCGAAGCGATAGTACGAAACAATGACAGATGGAATTTTTAATTTTATACAAAAAAAAAATATTCAATTCATCATCATCCTCCTGCCCTTATCCCGCCGGTCGGCACAACATGTTATAAACATGCTGTCACATGATTTGGCTGCGTTTTTACGACCAGCCGCCTGCCTCAACTTACTTACCTTAGTCTGTCAACTGTCAACTTACCTTAGTCGTATTTTACAACTCCTCTATAAGAAAGAGGATGGTCTATTTTACTCAACCGAATTCCACACGGTGGGTCAACTTACCTTAGTCGCCTTTTACGACACCTCGGTAAGAAATGAAGTTGCTCTATTCTACTCAGCGGGATACCACACGGCGGAAAAAAAATTTATTCAATTATTATATTTTTATTTCATCAAATCATCCCTGAAGAACATTTCCCTGAGGTGGCATATGGCGGTCGTGAGGAGGTGTAGGTTCGACGTCTGGTGGCGGCGGACTCGGTAGTTGCGCCAATTTCTGCGTGAGCCATATCAGGAAATAAACGAAGAGCCCCATCCCGGAAATCCTGTACATATTTTAAAATATTTAAACATCAATTGTAATGTATACAATTAGGTAAGCGTTCTAGCTACTCACTAGGCGATAATTTGCTGAGGTCCATATTACAAAAGTAAAGATTATAATACTACTTAAAAGTAAAAGTAAGTAGCGGCCTGTTACTCTCCCACTGTTGATAATAGGCCTCTTCTCTCCGTTTTTGGAGAGAAGGATTGGAGCTAAGACCTACCACGCTGCTCCAATGCGAATTGGTAGGTTACACATATCTCCAGAATTCTCTAGAGATATGCAGGTTTCCTCGCGATGTTTTCCTTCACCGAAAAGCGCGTGATAAATTGCAATTATCAATAAGAAACATAAGTTTTAACAGAAAAACTCATTGGTGTCTGCCCGGGTTTGAACCCCTGACCTTCTAGTAAGAACTGCACGGTGTAACCGCTGGGCTACCACAGCTTACCATTACTACTTATATTATAAATATTAATTTGATATAATTCCCGATTTGCGAAAATACATGTAATGTTAAGAGTAGAGTGTACTTTTCCACCGCCACCAGTACCACACTACACACATTCACTAGAACAATCTCATCCAACTTTTCGCCCCGTAATCGTATCGTAAGCATCATCAGCAGAAACAGTCCACTACAAAATGCAAATCTTGCATGGATAATGTATGAACACGGATAATACACTCTTACTTTTAGCAATACATAAATTATATTTAACCACGGATTTCGGATATTATCTTTTTATTCTATTTATGAGTAAAATATGTCCAATATTAGGTCCATACATGCCCAACATTTTGTAGAATCGTACAAATATATTCGCACTTGTAGAAACTACCGGCGTTGACAATCGATCATTTTGTGTGGTGCAAAATGATTGTCATAGTTTACTGTTTAAAAATCAACAAACATATTTGTTAAAATTAAGTCAGTTAGACACAACTGCTATTTGCGATAGTTAAAGCGATATTAAGTAAGAATGAAGATGTATAAAATATATGAAGAGCTTTTGTCAGAGGTTTTAACTTTCGATTTGGCTATCGATTTTATTCGAAAGATTCAAGCTGCTCGAAGGGAAATATTTCGTATTTAATTTTACATGAAAGTAACAAATATTTATTATATTAGCCAACTGAAGAATGACAGGCTTCAGTTGGCTAAGATAATAAATAACTTGTTGAGTTGTGTGTCAGTCAATAAATATTACTTTCGTTGTTAATCAATAACAAAAAAAATACTTGCAAAAGTCCAATCTTAATCAATAACAAAAAAAAATACTTGCAAAAGTTCAATCCATCAAAGAAACATAAAATTTTAAATTAGCCGTCTTTGGAAAATATTTAATACTATAAGCCGTGATGTCTTGTAATTTCTACTCGCCACATGGTTAGATGCTAGAAAAGAAGATAAAAGAACACAAGCTGAATTATTAGTATCGTACTGGATGATGGACTTTACCCGAAGAATGTCTTGTTTACGAAAAATATCGTGTTGATATCATCAAGTACCATATAGATTTCTTTGTTCAGAAAGTATTTTTATAATTATCACACGCAAATTCCAAACTGTCTTATGTAAATATATTAAACGAAATTGATATTTTCATTTAAATAGTTAAACAGCTATAAAATTCATAATAAAAATCCGTAAAAAAGGCGCTATCACGGCCGCAGCTGATCGTATTCCAAAGTTCAAATGTTGTGATTAAGGCTCAAAATACGATAGTGGTGGGAATTTGGGTCCTAAAGTATTGAAGTGGCACACACTGAAACACGTCCCTAAGTAGAGGGGCGGCCTCATATCCTACGGAGATACCTATCCCCAATTGTGAACCCATCGGTTGAAGGTAAAAATTAACACGGTATATGCCTAGCTATGTCGGTGAGATATTACGTCGGAAGGGATCTCAAGTTTTAGTCTAAATTGCATAAATATAATTTGCTTATGTGTAGCTAGTGTTTACTGCTTACGGAGATTAATATTTACTAATAGAGCGTAAATAATCCAGGCAGAATCATTCTATGGTACCTCTTGCCATGATAATGTTCCTTCAGATCCAAGGTCAAACATTAAGATTGGATTGCCATCCTCAAACAAATAATCACATTCGTGAACTAAATTCTTTAGAAACGAATTCGTTTTGAAACGAAACATCGCGCACCAGCAACGAGGCTAAATAAAATAACTTTGTATATTTCTTTTGCTATTTATCCAAAATTTACCACTTAGTTATTAACATAAACTTGAAACAGTGCTAATTGATAAACTGATCAAGCATTTCAAACTCTAGGACCAAGCAATTTCCTAAAAAATTTCCTTTGCATGTCAGTGATTGGAGATCACAAATTTCGAATTTATTAACAAGTTATAATGTATATTTATCATTATTTTCGATTCAGGCTTAACTTTAAACACTATAAATTATACATTGTTTAGAGTGGAAGCATAAAATTACTTAGTAACTTCATGCTTTTGTCTTAACCTTAACTGATGATACTTGAAACTATGATATAAAACATTGTCGATGATATTATGAGATGAAAATAGAATGAATTAATTCACATAAAGTATTCTAGTCCCCCTGAAATATGCGAAAACTTTAATAGGACTAGTTAAACTAAGCTACGTTTACCTATGACTGAGCGTGAATATTCTAGACTTAGACTTCCCCCACTACCACGACGACTCACTGCTCCAAAGCGCGTAATGTTACATGAATAAACACCTAGTCTTTGTAAAATCTTAAAAATATGAACTAATGAAAAATAAGATAACTCACAAGCCACAATCAGCAAATGTCAATAGTTTTATTTATATACATAATTATATCGAAAACCCCGTCTTGTATTAGTTAGTTATTTACAAATTAGTGATTTAAATTCTTAACCTAAGGAGTGCAGGATTATGAACACAAAAAAAAGACGACATCGGTTACGTTGCTTTTTACTATCAATTTTGGATGTATGTGTACAAGTATGATTTTGAGGAAAATAAAGGAATATGTAATGTTTTTTATAATATATATTCTACATCGCAGTATTCGTTATGAACAAACATTACTTAAAGTTACTTCCCATATAGTACTTCTACTCATTCATAATTTTGTTCGCTCGCTCATCATTTGTATAAGATATCGTCCGAGCATGTTTATTCAATACAAGTGACAAAACAAGAAATACTAACTATATATAGATCCGATCGATTTAAATAAACGTACCAGCTAATCGAACCACTCCATACGTTCATTGCAAAATATCAGCAAATACTGCATAAAATCTAACTGTACAGACACGTAACATAAACGCATCAAGGAAACATCGTCGATATCCACATGATATTTATTACCAATTTCTCGCTTACAGATGCATAGAAACGAACAATATTCTCACTGCGTATCATAAAATCGGTGAAAAAGTTTTGCAATAAAAACCTAAAATTCACATACTGAAAATCTAAAAATATATTATAATAGATTTCAAATGTCTATACATAAATGAGTGTTCACTACGCGCCCGGAGCGGACGTCGACAGCGCGTCCGTAACGTTTACAATATTAACCCTTAAATGGATTATGCGATATTATTATAAGATCTACAGCTATGACCTACATATATTTTATCTCCTCTGTACAACAGATATGAGTTAAAATATGCCACATAGCCAGCATTCCTGGCATGGTACTTTTTAATTACTAATTTTCTATTGTATATGATTGCACTGTCATCTTTACCGTTTTTCACGGTTCCGTAACCACACAACAAAAAAGGAACCCGTATAATTTCCTCTCCTTAGTGGCTGTCTGTTCGTTTTATCACAGCCAGGAGACTTTTATTCATATATTATATCATATTAGAAGACTATTGGCACTATATAGATGAAATTCGGATGGTTAGTTCCTTCTTTGACCCGCTGCATATTGTGGAGTGTGACCCTAATTTGTTTTTGTTTGCAACAAATAATTAATTAGGGTAGCACTCCACACATGCAGATCTTTAAAAATGAATTTTTCAAATTGCTCTTCCACATTTTTTGATATCTAATATTTTTATTAACCACTTATTGTCCAGTTAAGTTACATCGTTCCTCGTTTAACCATACAATGTGTCCACTTTAAAATATAAAAATCTAAACTATCCTCAAGAGTGGTACAAATATGAAATACATACAAGAGACTGTGACTAGTCTTGACGTTTGTATAAATTGTAAAAAAAATCTAATAGTGAACAAATTGTCTGGTTTCTCACTAGCAATATAATAAATTCTCATCTTTTCCAACTTTCCAAAGGACCCGCCTGGTTTATCTGACGCTTTCATAAAGTCACGACCAGACTAAGGTCTAGTTAATCTCTTTTAAGTATATTGAAAAATAATCATGCATTTAAGGGTTAAATACGTATAAGCGAGCTGCCGGGCGCGGGACTAGACTCGCGGCGGAGCTCGCCTCCCCGTGCGACAGGTGGTTCGAGGAATCGCGTAGACGTCGCTCACACGAACACCTTCGAGAGCCCGTCCGCGCCCGCGCTCGCGATGTACGGCCGCAGGGGATGGAAGGCAACGTCGAGGATGCTCTCGTCGAACTTCTTCCGGTGTGCGGTGATCTCTTGCACGCACGTTTTCGTGTCCATATTCCACAGGCGCACCGAGCAATCGTGACTACCGGACAGCAAGAACAAGCCGTTCGGGTCCAACGCTAGACTGGTGACGGCGTCGAGATGGGCCACCATGGCGTGCGCGCACCGGCCCGAAACAGAGTCCCAGAAACGGATGTGGCGATCCTCGTGTGCCGTCACCAGTAGCGGCATTGTGGGGTGTGAGCGGACACGGTTCGTTGAGCTGTCGCATGACATGCGCACCACGCTCTGCAAAGAGACATCTTAGATGAATTTATAGGTTCAATCATTAAAAATCAGGATCTTCATGAAAAGACTAATAAAAATAGCTCTGTTGAATATCCTATCCATACTACTATTATAAATACGACAGTATGACATCGTGAACAAGCCTGGATATCTCTGGAAAATTCTACACATACCTAAACCTACAAAAAAATTCTACACATACCAATACACATTGGAGGAACGTTGTGGGTCTTAGCTTCAACCCTTTATAAACGCAGAGAGGAGATTTATACCCATGAGTAGGATAGTAAAAGGCCATTAGTTTTATGTGTAAATCAATAAACATATAGCAGTCTCACCTGTCCAGTTTCAAGATCATAGAGCACGACATAGCCGTCACGGTACACGACAGCGGCACGAGAAGCGCCTTCCGTGAAGTCGATGGCGGAAGGCGCGGCCGTGGTCGCCGTCTCGTCGCGCAGCGTCGCCAGCAGCGGGCGCGGGGCGCGCGGCGCCCACAGTCGCGCCGTGCCGTCGGCCGAGGCGGACAACAACCGGCCTTGCGCGCTCGCTAATGACCACACGGCGTCCGTGTGTTCACGAAATATCGGACCCTGTAAACGTAACCTGGTTTTAATAAAATATTTATTACAAATATAATTTATTATTTTGTTTACAGTGTTTTGTTTTTGTATTTTAAGATTTTTAATGTACCTATACAACATTTCTTCTAGTCCAATCCATCACCAAGGGTCGCTGGCGGAGATCTCTTATAGAGATAAGTTAGCCTTTGTACTTGTTTTCCATTTAACGGCATTTTTGTATATTTTTCTTTTTTGGTATATAAATAAATAAATGAGTCTATAGTTTGTAAAAACAGCTATATTATTAAGATTCATACAAGCAATGCCATAACTAGGTAACCAAAGGCCGTGGGGCAATAACTACTAACCCATACTATTTCAAATCCTGATTCGTCGTAAAACATATACGACAAGAAAATACACGGCTACCACGCGGTGGGTCAACTTATAATAGTCGCCTTTTACGACTGAGATTGGTATTTTCTACTCAGTCGGATACCACACGGCTATTGTGCTATTGGGATATTAATTTTAATTTTAATCATAACATGTTCAAACCTGCACAGCAGGATCGTATGGATCATAAGGATCAGCGGTGGGCGGCGGTAGGTTCCAGACGCGGATCGTGCCGTCCAGACCACCAGAGTAGCACTCCTCGGTCCGCACAGCGCCCATAGCCAGGCACAGCACAGGCGCCGAATGAGCCCGGAACGTGTATAGGGGCTCCACGTCCAAGCCCGCCGACTTTTTGGCGGGAACCGTGCGCTGTAGGTTCCATAGTTTCAACGTGTGGTCTTCGGAAGCAGTCACTAATGTTGCTTCAGTCGGATGGAAGGCAAGCGCTCGCACCTGGAAATTAGATTTAAAGTGTCTTATATTCATACCAATAATATAAATGCGTTTATAATATTACTAATATTGTTTATGCACCCTCCCACGCTCCTGCGAATAACTACTCTATAAAGGTTGCATGTAAGAGATTGCTCATAGCAATAAGGCCGCCTTTGCACGCCTTAAATGTTTGATATCTCTTATTTTGTTTCAAGTTTTATAAACAAACAAATAAATAAATAAATAAAATAAATGCGAAAATATGGATGTCACATTCACGTTAAATCCACTGAAACAATATTGATGAAATTTGGTACATTGTAGTTTATATTATGGGCTAATACATGTTTAAAACAATTCCCTTTTTCTTGGGAAACGGGAAATAACACTTATTACATAATTAAGGATGTTACAATTTCTAATCCTGTGCAGGCACCAATGTCTATTTCTGTTAAAACTTAAATAGATATTTAGAATTTATCACACACTTATCATGTCTACATTCATAGTCACACCAGTTTAGTTACTAGGTTTTCAGTATTCACATGTTATATGTAATAGAGTGAAAGTAAATATACTTAAGTTAAATAATGGCATTACTATCCCACTAGTGGGTATAGGCTGTTTTTGGAGAGAAAAGTTAGAGCTTAGACCCACCACGCTGCTCCAATGCAGATTGATTGGCTACTCATATTACCAGAGTTCTCTACAGATATGCAAGTTTCTGCACGATGTTTTCCTTTTTAAACTGCAATCATCAATTAGACACAAAGTTTTTAACAGAAATATTCTATAATCCCTCCCCGGGGTTTGAACCCTTGAGCCTTACGAGGGTGCAGCATTGTGCCACTGCTGGGCTATCAAAGCTCAAATACGGTAATTATAGATTAAAAAACCTCAATGCCGTGTGGTATCCGGCTGAATAGAATAGTACCACCCTCATTTCTTACCAAGGTGTCGTAAAAGGCGACTAAGGTAAGTCGACCAGCCGTGTGGTATCCGGCGAAGTAGAATAGACCACCCTCATCTCTTACCGAGGTGTCGTAAAAGGCTACTAAGGTAAGTTGACCCACTGTGTGATATCCGGCGGAGTAGAATGGACCACCCTCATTTCTTACCGAGGTGTCGTAAAATACGACTAAGGTAAGTTGACGTCAAGCAGGCGGCCGGTCGTAAAAAACGAAGCCAAATCATGTGACAACATGTTTGTAAAATGTTGTGACGACCCCACTTAAAGTGGGATAAGGGCAGGAGGACAGATTAAAAAACCTCACCCCGTCAAAGTGCGAGCGCAGCGTGTATTTGGCGTTCCACGTCTTGCGGAAGGACTCCTTACTTGCAGTGGCTAATTCATAACCTTCGGACTCGTTGTTAACTGTTAGTGCCGCCAGCTCACCAAGCGCTAACGGCTTCTCATCATTTTCAGCGCTGGGCGTATTCGGTACATGAGGAAACTTCACTACAACATAATAAACAAATTTTACAACAGGAACAAATTTATATATTTCAATAATATCCCTAGGACCCGAACTTTGTAACTCTCCGTAATACAAAAGTAATGAGAATATTATTTAGCTATAAATCGCGATAAAAGAAAATATATGTAATGCTAAATGTAGAGTGTACTATTCGTTCTCATACCTGATATATGCAGAATTTGTAAGAACTCATGCACTACCCGACACCGATGACACAACAATACACAAGCACTGCACACGTTCGCCACCACAATCTCAACAATTGTTTCGCCCCGTAACTGAAGCATCGTCAGGAGATAGACTCCACGACAAAGTCGCAAAGCTCCAAAAGCTCCAGCGCAAACTCTCCTTAATTAGATGCTTATAATAAAATCTCCATTGCCTTTAAAAAAATAACGGATTTGCAAAACTCAAGAATCGCAATCAATATTTCAAAAAAGTCTAGTAACAGAATGAGCAGAATAGAATAGAACATTCTTTATTGCACTACATAAAATTACAATATATATTGTAAAGAAAACGATGTAATCTTAATGCTGATACAATAAGGCGGCCTTATCGCTAACTAGTTATTTCTTCCAGGCAACCTAGAGACATTAAATTACAAAATGGAGCATTATGAAAGAGGCGTAGACAATAAAAGTGGGATTACCCAGAGCAACAAAAAATAAATGTATATATTGGCAATTTATTTTGACCAGATCTTATGAAACTATAACTATACCAACCAACCAATATGAAAGAACTGGGATTTTGATAGTTGATATTGCGTATTGTTTTGCTCTGGCAGAGATTAAAAAAACTACATCTATCTATTGCAACTTACTAAAGCAGATCTTCTGAAAAATAAATACAGTAAAAAACAACATTATAATTTCTGAAAACAGGTAAGAACTCTTGGTATTATATCTTATCATGTGAGATTTGTATCTTGTTAGACAGACAGATTTGCATCCAGATTTGAAGCGATTTCTTTAAAAAAAATTAAGCTTAACAAAACGGTTAAATTTTCCTGACTTTCGTATGATGATAATAGGAGATAGCTAGCTAGGGCTTTATGTTAGTGAACACAGTCATAGTTTTGACAAACAACATGAATTACCGACGAATAACTTAATAAAATAAGAATACGTTGAATGCCTGTGTCATAGGATAGTTTGCTTTAAAATCGCCATTACAAATAAAAATTTGAACTTCAATTATGAACTTACACAAATAAAGTTATGTTACATTTTAGTCACTATTGCTTGAAGAAGTAAGCAATAAGCGTTTGAGCTAAAAATAGCATTTTGACAGGAAAACCAATTTAACAATGTATATTTAATTAGAGACAATGTAATATTAAAACTAATACTATTATAAAATGCAGGCAAATATTGTTGATAATACTGTGCTCTCGTCAGAAGCAAATCGACGACAAATCATAAATCATACATCAGAATAGATATGGAATATAAACAGTAATAGAGGAAATACATCCTATAATAATTAATTGTAATTAAAGACTTTACAAAGTTATTACGACTATTTTCGCTAATAACTTTAAAATATTTCAGCTTCCATTATACATTTTAGGCACACATGGATATGTGAAACTGATGACCGAAAAATAAAACCTACCAGCTTCATTTGAATGGCGTACATAAAATCCTTCGATACTTCATCACCAAGAACCTGCTTAAGTTGCATCAGGAATGCGTAATCGATTAAGCTTTGCTGTTCGAAGGCAAAACTTTCTAAGGTCATTCTAAGGACAGCAATAGTACAGCTTTTGGATTGAATAGTAATAACCGACGTCAACGACGAGTATATCACTCTGAATTACTGAGTGAGCCTTTAAATAAACATAAGCCACCCAAAAATATTCGTAACGATTATATTTCCCTGCACGTATACACTACCATTAATGAATCAAAATGTAAATAACATAGCGACTTAGTTTGTTCTTAGTTACTTTTAGTTGAAAATCTCTCGCTTGAAGACCAAAGAAGTTGAAGTCTTGTTACAGCATGTATTGGAAGTGTTAATGGATTGAAAATACAGGTTACTGTCCGAATATTAGCCTCATGATAGTACTTAGATTCATTGAACAGGAGATAAATATAACTATGCTTAGTTGATAGAACTCTTGAAAGCGTTAGTTAATGAGTAACACATTATGTAGTTAGTTAATGAGTAACACATGAGTAGTCAACACATTATGAGGGTAGTGAAAGTCGAAGATGTTCGCAATACTAATTGACGCCCGACGAAATATTGTACACAACCTATTGACCCTAGATTGACAGATTACCTATTAGGTTGCAGAAAGTCATCTCAAGATCATCCAGCATGACAACCCCTTGACCAAAAATGATTTAGATCATAATATCGTACATAAGATTATCGAAAAACGAAAATGCCTACAATAGCACAAACAAAATTTATGAATCTAGAGTACTCTAAAAAATACTTAAGACAAACGTTGTGTACTAGGTGTTAATGTGATCTATGATTTTTAACTCGATATTTATATTGTTTAAAGTTCATGTGTACTCTCATGATACTCGTACTTTACTATCAAAAGGAATACTTTGGTCAAATACTTTTATTAAGGTATTGTACCTAACCATTATACAGCCAACGAGCAATAAAAGCCATAACTTTCTAAGCTCTTCTTTATCATAAGATTTCTTCTAAGATTTCTTTATCTTATAAAAATACATGTTACCATTTAAAAGAACGCGGTCCTGCTTCTATCCTATAATTTCATAGCAATTTAAATATAAACGAGTTACTTACCAGGCTGAAATTCATCTCCTTGGCCACCCCCAACAACCACCACCCCACCCTCAGCTTGGCTTTGGCTTTCAGTTAGAAGGTTCAGTTCATTTAATACGTCGTCCGCCTCACGGTCTACCTCCTCGCCTTGTGACCAGCAATAAATTAATCTTAATATGTCAAATTTTAATTAGAAATAACTTTGAATAAAACCTATTTCTAAGGAAATGTTTAAACATGAATTTTGTGTTTTTGATTTTACTTTATTATTTATAATATAAAATGTTAATATTGCTGAAGTAAATCAAGCAGGAAATTTATAATAACTAACAGTAATTATTAGACAATATATACTTTTCAAAAGGCATTTCCTTCTATAACTACGGTATGTAACCGGTAATATTAATAAATGCGATAATTTATTACTTGCTTACCTATAAAAATAGTTTAACAAACAACTATATGTACGAAGTTTGTATTGATGTTAAAAGAATCAGACTTTTAATCAAAGGTTTTGTAGCTCAAATATCTTGAAAATTTTGCATTTTTTTTTTCATACCACTTACACTACTGTACAGTGATTTTGATGTAAGATTTGAATAACTTTGTACAAGGAGGTGATTCTGTATCTGTATATATTGTGAAATCTAACTAATATTCAAAAAAAATTCAAGAAGTTTTATTGAATTAAAGGCTATATAGTTCTTAAAAAATAATGAACTAACAAATTTAATACTTAAACAGAGTACCCTAAGAAGTAATATCACGCCGAAGTCCCAATTATAAAAAGTATGAGGTCACATAATTTATTATTAACTGACACACTGATAGCCACAATAAAATTTGCAGGCGGAAGCGCTATCACGTTTTTTTAATAATACTAAGTCAAAAAATTTTTGTTTGCCTATTTATTTTTGAAATTTTTGCAATTGCAATTAAGATGCCTCAACAATATCGTACTTAAAATAAAATACTTTGCATTGAATTCCATAATTTTACCAATATTTTACCATTTTGCAATTGTTCACGCCAGATAGCTAACCTCCGTAGAATCGGCGGGTAGCGAGAAGTAATATCGTTTTCTCTTTTTAACGGCGCGTACTAGTGTTTTGTTTTGACTAACCAACTAAATTTCAGATGAGATCGTTGCAGTGGTTATCTTCTACGATTATATTCCACTTAAATCAATCACTTTCTCATCAGGTAAATTTTTACTTTTTTTGTGGATACCCTAACTAAATAGATCAGTTATTTGACCCATAATGATTAACAGGTGCCCAATGATGTTTGGATCCAGCAAAGGAAATTCAGATTTAAAATCAAAGCACATTATTTCAACAAAATGGAACTACTACAAAGTAAATAATTGCTAAGTCTGTTCTAAACTTTATGGCACTAGGATTATTTAAGAGTAAAACTTAGCACAACCTAAATCTAATACCATTGTACAGGCAAAGCGCATTAAGGGAATGTTTAACATGGAGTATGTTGTTTTTTATCACTTTGAAATACAGGGCAGTGAAATCAAAGATTAAGTTGCAGAAGGGTAAACTTAAACAACAGCTAAATATGAAGCAGTCCCAACTGCTTTAGAAGAAATAAAATGAAATCTTTAACATAAAATAGACACAGAAACTCGAGAAGCAACTATTTCGAAAGAACACCAACAGCAGTTTCATTAATGCCAGTTTAGTTTTTGATAAAATATTTGATACAGATTACTGTATTATGATCAACAAACCTAGGAACCAAAGATCACTAATTATAAAGAAGTATCCCTTGCAGTTTGATCAACAAACCTAGAATGATGAACAAATCTATAAATAAAGGGTACAAAAAAATGTGATTACATGCTTCATAAGATCTGGTTAAGCTCTAACTTTATATAAAACAAACAGCTAATGATAGACCAATTCAAAGTAAATCATCAAAAATGACAATCGTAATCTTAAATGGAGGAGGCCAAAACGTCATACCTTTTTCATTCAAGAACTTGCCATGTAAAATATTCTAACGATATTAGTAATTAATCGCTTTTATAAATAATATTTGTGCTTTATGCATTCCGTTTATTTATATATAAATAAAGATCTAATTGAAGTGACAAAACAAAATTTCATAGGTAAGCAAGCATCTAATGTGTAAATTTTATAGAACTGTTTTACATAAATTTCTATTTTCTAATTTATAAATTATATATCCATACCAGGCTTGAATAATTTTACAAGTCCAAATCGCACACTTTACAGGTCAGCCATAAATAGGTTTACGTTTCGTATATGTTTAAAAGGGTTATTCAAATATTCAGAAGATTACTTTAGCGATCTAAAAGATTGAAATATTCTCCATATAAATAAATAAGGCAATCCGTTAGTATTAATTATGTATGCCTATTATGATTAAACATATAAAAAAGGACATAAGTTGACGTATCAACATATTCACACCTGGTATGGATATATCGGCAAATAATTCTTAAAACAAAAAATACATTATTTTTTATTGTTTATTATATTTTACACTATACTAGAATTGAAAATATAAATATAAAAATATAAAATATAATATAATAAAAATATATAAATATAAAATATAATATAATAAAAATATATAAATATAAAATATAATATAATAAAAATATATAAATATAATATAATAATAAAATATAAATATAAAATATAAAAATAGCAACCAAAATTGCAATATATAATCAAAACTTTTAATATTAAAACAAAACCCTGTTTTACCTGTTTTTACCGTGTTTGTAGGGTGGTGTATTTGTTTGGCATCTAAGTCGTCTATCTCGTCCATATCCATCTCTTGATTAGCAAGGAATTCAAAATTCGCGAATACTGCTGCTGTCTCCTGTACAGAGAGACCCTCTTCATTGTAACCACTGCCTTGTGAAACACCTTTACGCTGCTCCTTTCCTGCAAATGGTAATTGAGGAAGATATTTATTTATTTTACAAATTAACATGTTAACAGTTAAATTAAATATCAGCTATTCATTACAATATACCTATCATTAACATTTAATAAAGTCAAATATAGTATGACATTTGGTGGTTTGGCTAGATGTATTTATTGAAAGTTCTTCATCATGTACAAGATCTTACTAAGAGGAGCATAAAACTAATTTGGCTACTTGCTAATGTTGCTGTGTCTATACTTATTATTACTAAATGAAGTGCATGAATGAATGAATTAATAAATCTTTTTTTTATTATCTTAACAATTGCACCAATCAGAGATAGAACTTTCAATTTTACAAGAGATCCACTATTTCTATCAATTATTATTAGATCATTGCCTGACAATTTTACTTTTATATCTTTCATATTATTATACAGCATCATATTTTAATTATTTTATTTCTGAAATCCAACAGCTATTCAATGTTTGATAAAAATAGGCAGAGAATATGAATATATGTGTTATCTACATCTTAAATAATCTAGGATATTTTTTCTACAAGTACAGAAGTACTTGTGGGAAAACAGAAAAATTGACTAAAATGTAAATTTTTTTAGAATCATATTTATACTATTTTTTTAAATTTATTATCTACTACAGAATACGTTATCTATCTATTTATCTATAGTCAGACATTGAATAAAATTTTAATTTTTCTTACCATAATCATACATCTTGCGACTAAGGGCTGTATTCATTGAATAGTGTTGTTGTTTTTCACAATTTCTGTAACTAGTGTCACCTTCTGGTTCTTCATTATTTAATCCCAATAAAGTCCTTACTTTATTTGAACGTACATCAAGTATGGTATCTGTATATCCTATTTCCTGTTAAGAAAATTAGTTATACATTATTATTATTATTATAAATTAATAAACCTATTAAAACTTGTGGTGGCATTTCTGGATTAGTATTTAAGAGTTAATTATGCAATTCAATCATTATATAGACTAAGATCTGCTTCAAAGAATCTTCAAGGTTGATAAATTTTGAAATTTTATTTTAATTTTATCCAAATTTTTACAATTGTTACTATCTTTAATATTTGATGAGTTAATCTTGTATATATATATTTTCTGAATCTCGGAAACGGTGTCAACAATTTGCATGAAATTCAGCATGATCTAGCTAGGTATCAATTAAAAAATATGTCATATACCTGTATATTTGCATTAAAAAAAGCTAAAATGTAGAATTGAATGCAAATGATACTTGAGCTGTAAAATGCAAAGCTGCGATAGTGGTAACAAGTGGGTCAAAAAACTTCAAAACCTTTTAAGAAATTACCGTGCAAGACTGTCACCCAGGTGCTATTATTTGTCTATGTTGTGATCTCATTGCACAATTTTTATATATATTATAAGGTAACAAATGTTTGTGAAATTCTATGGTGCTGTCACCATAGAATTTCACAAAAATTTCACAAAAAAAAATTAAACAAAAAGAAATGAAAACTTCTTTTAAACTAAGAAATAATTTGAAACTTCTGCTATTTAAACTTAATTAATGTGTTAAAATTATATATCCTTAGTTTTAATGTTTCTAGTGCTCTGAAAAAACAATGAGAAATGCAGAAAACATCTACATCACATTACTTACTAAACAGGCTATAGAGATGCAAAATCGGAGAGTTGTATATACTCTAATAATATTCAATGGTACAGTACTGAGAAAAGATTAAAATTATGCAATATCTTATTAGCTTTTAGTTTGTTGTCAAAAATAAAAGATGGATAAATCAATGTGAAAACAACAAAAGGCTTGGACAAGCTTTTATGTCAAATTAAAATACATCATGTTGGTAAATTATTTACAATTTATAATCTACAATAAATAATTCAGTTTAACCCTTACCTGTAGGTATTGCTTAATGAGCTGACGTCCCTGTTTCCATTGAGCCCTTTCTGCAGGTTCTGGTTCTTGAGGGGGTTCTTCAGGCGGAGGACGCATATCACCCTGCTGAAGTTCTACACCATATTTAAGTTTATGAAACTTTGCTCTTTCTTGTTTTAAGGCATATTCTAGCATTTTGATCCGCCTCACAAGATCATTTTTTAGATTCTCTTGGCCCTTCCTCTCACCTTGGAGGAAAGCGATCCTTGCCTATCAACAATATTTATAATGGTTACATGAAATTTTATGGATAGAAAAATTTTATGGATTCATTTTTACTAAACTTTAAAAACAGCAAAAGTAATCATTCATATTTTAATCGGAAACAGTATAATTTTATTATTACTTTTGCATTATAAATCCCTCCAATATCATCTAGTGCTATAAATTATTCAAAAAACAGACTTAAATGGAATAAAAGTAAAAATAACTTTGTAAGAAAATAATACACTATTATAAATGGGAAAAAAGTAGTTTCTTAAAAACAGCTATACATTTGAGAGGTGCAGGTCAATATTTGAATTTAGGAAGCAACTTACTGTAGCTTTTCATCAATTTTGTATTTCTTACATTCTTAGCCTCATTTTGTTTATAATATATTAACAGAAAGAGTTTAAATACAACAATCTTCTCAAAAAAAAAAATTATTTACGTAATTTATAGAATTAGGCGTTACTTTGCGGAGATCCATAATACAAATTAGTTACATAATATTTTTACGTAAATAAATATTGTTATACATACTTTATTGCATGCAGACATTGGATAAAGACTGAAAGTACATTTTAAGCATTTAAAGATATAAAATTTATTAAATTATTAAAAAAAAAAATATATTGGTAAAACTATAAACTATTTAACAAAAACTTAATGCATTTAGTAGACATGTTTTATTTGTCGTGCAGCCAAATCATGTGACAGCATGTTTATAACATATTGTGCCTACCCCACTTAGAGTGGGATAAGGGCAGGAAGATGATGATAAAATGTATAAGTATTATATATTATAATATACATTTTATATTAATGATAAATAATGTAGAAGAATATATATATTTTTTTTTTTTTTTTATTACACCATATAAAATTACAATATACAATGTAAAAAAACAACAGTATAATATAAGTAATATGAATAATTATAAATAAAATAATACTCAATCAAGCTGTAGAAATTAAGTAAGATGATTGATTAAACTAATTCGAAAATTCATTCTTAATGACCCAATACTTAATTAAACTGAGATTTAAAAAGTAATCAGTCATTCAAATTGGAATTAAAATTCTACTGAAAACACTTTCAACTATTATTCAAATTTATTAATAGAAGACATATAAAATATTATATTACTTTCAAACAATATGAACCTTATTCAATTAATTGAGTCAGTTCTTTTATATATTGCTGTCCTAAATAGCACAAAAGTTTAAAATTTGAATTATATGTACATTGATTTTCTCTTCGAGTTATTTGTTAATATGTTTATCAGTATATAAAGAGATGGTAAATAAATAATAACAATCATAAACAAAAACTATAATATATAAAAAACAAGCCTTTTTATTAAGACACCAATAGGAAAATAACAGAAATCAACCAACAACTTTCTATACTAAACATTGATAAGTACTTTCCCATACCATTATTTAGATATGATAAACTTTTAAATTAAACAATATTCAGGAATTAAGATACTGCACCTAAACAAAATTAACATGTCAATGAACGAAATAGTCAGTGAAGTGGAGATTACGTGGGTGTTACGAAAGAAATAAATGCAGCAAAACTAAGTCACCAGAACAATTAAAAAGTATCACTCAATAAAATCAATATAATTATAAAAGTAATACCTCAAACTCTGCTCTGTCCACCTCCCATTGTGATCTCTCCAGTTCGAATCTCGCCCATTCGTGTTGGATAAAATGCAAAACGCCCGGTATTGAATACTGGACACTTTGACTAGATTCTTCATTTTGTTTGTTATTTACACTAACACCTATCTGAGATCCCACTTGCCCTCCGTTATGATGAGATACGGAGCTATCATCCATGGCTGTGGGGATTTTCATGACATGGCCACCATTACCGTACTTGTCACAGACCTATTAAGAACTATAACATGAACTATGCGAAATCGTACACTAAAATATCATTTTTATCTAAAATCTAACTAGTTTTTACGACAGCGACACCATTTAAAACACTTTTAAATGACGAATTCATGAATGAAAAATTATTGCTTGACGGAATACAAAAGTCGAAACGACATTCGTCCGCTGAACATTGCTTTTGTACTTTTTTTTTAATAAAAATGTTGCCATTAGATGTTAGGCGTATTTATCGTAACAAGTATAAATACTAAGTACTAAAATTTAACAGCCTGGAACAGGTACGCAAATACTCAAATACTAGCGACGAGTATTTTATACTCACTGTGACAAAATACTCATCGAGTATTTTGTAACAGGTATAAAATAACAGGCGCGGACGAGTATAAAGTACGCCTCGCAGGGAAGCGTACTAAGAAATACTAGGCTAGTATTTATGACACCTGTTCCAAAATACTATGTAGGCGTGCACTTCAATTATATAAAAAGAAAAGAGAAGCGCATTGTATTCTTTATCACTTTGGTTTTTATACTAATATTCGTTAGAATGAAAGAAATAGAACACGTATGCGCCGCTGTTCATACGGCGCGCTGTACATTCAGTATTTATTGATTGCAAAAAAAATATTTATAATTATATCGAGAGAGTCATAGGTTAACGTATTTTTTACACTTTACTAACAAACTTAAGAAGAAAACCTAATATAACTAAATTTGGAATACGAAATATATTATTGATTTTTCAATATTAATTTGTGTAAACAAACAATAATAAACTTTATAAAGAAAATTTCTAATAAATATATGAGAAAAAAGGTTTTAAGTTGGAGACTGCTTTAAAAGTTATTTACTATATGTTAAAACTAATGACCACAAAAGTTAAATTATATCTTTAATATTTGTTAAGTTTAAAATTGAAAGAAAAGGATTTCTTTAGCTGTCAAACGTACTGTTGCGATAGCCGATGGATAACGGGCGGACCGAAAATGTTCAAAACCGGGCTTCGAATCTCACATGTCATCAGCACCTTCTTTTTTTTTTTAAATGTAAATTTTTAAGTATATAAAAAAGTATTTATATGCTTAAAAAAATACCGATCACACTATTCATATAAGTATGTCGTATAGATGCGTAGAAAATATTACATCTAAAGTTTGTTGCCACCTAACTAGGTGGATAGGATAGGCTAGGGATTTGAAAAATAAATCGATTTATAATAATCGATTATTTTTTTATCAGTATTAATAATTTACATCTGTTAATAATATTTATATTGAAAAAATGGTAATTAAATCAATCATGATTTAAATAACTAATTCTAGCTAAAAAAAGTAAATAACATTCAAGAAAATTATCTCACTTATTTACTGAATTTACATGTATCTAAAAACTGTAGGTAATGTAATGCATTATTAATGAATTTAAATACCGGAAGTATCATTTTACTGTACATTATCTGCTAACTTTTGTTGTAAGCGCTAAAGTAGGTTCTAAAAAAAAGGGTACTCTGTAAATGTTTTGTTTCCGGTGTGAATTTGTGCAAATGTTTTACTTTGTACTCACAACAAAATGTGTATGTCGTTTTGTAGTATATAAATTGTAAAATCATTAATTTTTTTGTTAAATACTCATTAAAACAACAGTTCTTGCTGTTTTAATGTTGATTAGGTAACTATATAATGTCCTAGCGTTACGGTCCTAACATCCTAACATTACGGTTAAGATTAGAATTAAGTTTAACTAATATATTTTATAAGACGAATTGTAACTAACACCCATGGATCATTTGTCTGAAACAAATGTATTATAATTATTATTTTTGTTTACGCCGTGTGGTATCCGGCTGAGTAGAATAGACCACCCTCATTTCTTACCGAGGTGTCGTAAAAGGCGACTAAGGTAAGTTGACCCACCGTGTGGTATCCGGTTAAGTAGAATAGACCATTCTCTTTCTTATCGAGGTGTAAAATACGACTAAGGTAAGTTGACGTCAGGCAGGCGGCCGGTCGTAAAATACGTAGCCAAATCATATGACAACATGTTTGTAATATGTTGTGCCGACCCCACTTAGAGTGGGACTTATCCCACTTAATTCATCATCTTCCTGCCCTTAGGCAGGAAGATGATGAATTATTATTTTTGTTTCAGATGCTTTAAGCTGGGCCACATCGTTGTCCGGCGTACGTCATGTATGACGTTTTTGTTACAGAAATATTTTAAAATATATATTTTTAAAATTATATTTTGTCTATAATACTTTATGTATTATTTATATACTTGACACATTATCATGTGTTCATTTACTCATATAGATACCGCTCACAATATGACTTTTGTTTGCACTCTTACATCTTTCGTTGTTCGTGAGATTTAATATAGGTAGCAATCATCACTGCATTACGCAAACTCTTCGATGCTTCCGGGCTCTCCTGTCCCGCATGGTGATCCTATAGTCGTTAGGGCAACGGCATATAGTTAATTTGAAAAAATATGAAGACGTTCATTAATTCAAACTAGCGAATAGTATGATGATGATAAAAGTAAACGCAAGTTGTAAATTTCCTCACTAAGTTATCATAATACTGTCAATAAATTTATTTATTATATGTTTAAATAATTGTGATATTGGACCTCTGCTTTTTCTTTTTTAATTATATATACGACGCTTTGGATTCGTTTTATAAACTGGAATCCAGTCCTTTTAGGTTCCGCTAGAAAATGGTACCGAATATACAATGAATTGAAACCAGTTTTAAGAAAACCTTCGCAGATTTATTCAGTAGGTAAGGTTAAAACTAAGGCGCAAAAAAACTGATGCACAATATAGCGAGGCTGGGTCTGCTAATTAATAGTTGAAGTAAATGAACAAATACTCAATTTTTAAATCCATTCTGTTTATTTAATGAAAGGAACAAAAAAAGGTGTTTGTTTTCTCTTACACATTATTATTACAAAGGGAATGATATATATCCCAAAAAAGTATCTGATAATGACACATTAATGAATCTGGAATCTCGTTATTTAAAATGAGATAATAAATCTATATTCGTAAATCTATTTAGACTTCTTTGAATCTTTAGATGGCGAACGCGATCGTGAGCGTGACATCGATCTTCCTTTAGAACGGGAGCGCGAGCGGGAACGGCTTCGGGAGCGAGAGCCTGATCTTGGAGAGCGGGACCGTGTACGGCGGCGGGACCTCGACCGACTGAAAAGTCCAATATCCGCATTATAAGTTATGTTACCTCCTCAAATGTTATATTACTATTTACTTGTGTCTAAACCATAAAGGATATATTATATTTTAGAACAGTGATTCTCAACCACTGTGCCGCGGCACTTTTATGTGCCGCCAAATTTTGCAAATATGTAATGTTAATATTATTAAATTATATCATTTAAAAAAATATATTTTTAAATAATTTATAGAATTAGGCGTTACTTTGCGGAGATCCATAATACAAAAGTAATAATAAAATTATTTTGCTATAATCCGCGATGAAGTAAAATAGAAAATATATATAATGCTTAATGCAGAGTGGACAATCGGTTATCATACCTGATACATGCAGGAGTCGTAAAAAACACATGCACACACCTCCACCACCGCCACCGTGATACACAAGCACTATATACGTTCACTATCACAAACTCAACAATCGTTTCGCCCCGCAACCGAAGCATCGTCAGGAGATAGACTCCACGACCAAAATCGCAAAGCGATTAACGTATATAGTGCTTGTGTATCACGGTGGCGGTGGTGTAAGTTTGTGCATGTGTTTTTTACGACTCCTGCATGTATCAGGTATGTTAACCGATTGTCCACTCTACATTTAGCATTATATATATTTTCTATTTTACTTCATCGCGGATTATAGCAAAATAATTTTATTATTAGTTTTGTATAGATGGTACATATAAACATTGTAACTTTAATTAAGATGTACAATCAGTTTTAGTTAATAAACATTTCCTATTAATACCCTACATACGTATCACTCAGCGATTTAATGCGTGTCCGAAAATCTGTCAATTCCCGGATTCTTTTTCACCAGGCATTTTCTCCCCAGGTACCCTCCTAGCTTACACCCTGGTCTCCTGAATAATCCTCCGTGAAATAACCCCGTGTGGGTGTCGTACAAAACTTATTGTTTCAGATAAATTGAATAAAAAAGTAATTTATAGAATTAGGCGTTACTTTGCGGAGATCCATAATACAAAAGTAATAATGAAATTATTTTACTATAATCCGTGATGAAGTAAAATAGAAAATATATATAATGCTAAATGTAGAGTGGACAATCGGTTATCATACCTGATACATGCAGGAGTCGTAAAAAACACATGCACAAACCTCCACCACCGCCCAAAGCAAGCTTTGCGATTTTGGTCGTGGAGTCTATCTCCTGACGATGCTTCGGTTGCGGGGCGAAACGATTGTTGAGTTTGTGATAGTGAACGTATATAGTGCTTGTGTATCACGGTGGCGGTGGTGGAGGTGTGTGCATGTGTTTTTTACGACTCCTGCATGTATCAGGTATGATAACCGATTGTCCACTCTGCATTAAGCATTATATATATTTTCTATTTTACTTCATCGCGGATTATAGCAAAATAATTTTATTATTACTTTTGAAATATATTTTTATTATTAGCTTGTAATTAATCCCTTAATAAACGTTTAGTTATTATTGTAGTATATATATGTTTATTTCGTACATTTAAATATTTGGAATAAACTATTTATGCAGTGTGTTGTAGTAAGTAAATAATTTTTATCTTTTTTTTTTGTGCGCCGCCAAATTTTGAAATCGTTAAATATGTACCGCAACAAAAAAAAAAGGTTGAGAATCACTGTTTTAGAGTATAAAATTAATAAAACTATTACCATTACTATTTTTCAATTTCTTTCTATTTCTGTACATAAATAACAGTGATATGAGAGTTACCTAAAATTCAAAAATAGTAATTTTTTTCTGTGATATGTAGTGCACAAAAAATTATTATAATATCAAATAGTTATTTGCTATTTTAAAAATTTTACTCTTTTTTGGAGTACTATGTATGTTTATTTATGACCCTAGAGCAGAGATGAGCAACACGCAGTTAGTTAAACATGCAGCCCACCAAAGATTTCTAAAATTGCATTTACTTTACAGACTTTCTCCTGTCAATGTATTGTTATAAAATTAGTTTTTATTATATTATATTTGTTTCTCCTATAATGTTTATTATAAATAATGTTTTTTAACTGAACAAAATATAATTCATTATGGCATGTACTATTATATGTATAATTGTGTATGTTGTATGTATAATTGTCTTACTATAAGAGATAGTCACATTGCTTAAGCCTATAAAAACTATACATAGAATTTGTTCTTAAATAATTTATAGAATATGGCATTACTTTGCGTAAGTCCATAATACAAAACTAATGTAAATATTATTTTGCTATAATCTGTGATAAAGCTAGATTTTTATCAGAGTAAAATAATATTTTTATTAGTTTTGTAATTTAACCGACTTTAATAATGTATATATTGATTATATTTTCAAGATATTTAAGATATTTTTTCATTATATCATATTGGTAGTTTAAATTTAATTTAACAAATTATAAAACATAATGTCATAATTTATTTTGTTGTGTTGTTGTTGAACAAATAGGGCATCTAATTTGACAGAACTATTATAATAGATCAAGCAAACAATTGAACTATTTTAATAGATCAAACAAACAAATTAACTATTATAATAGATCAAACAAGAATTATGACTGAATAATAACTTTTAAATGAATAAATCCTCTACATTACATTTTCAAGTAAGTAAGTAGCAGCCTGTTACTATCGCAGTGCTGGGAATAGGCCTCTTCTCTCCGTTTTTATAGAGAAGGTTTGGAGCTAAGACCTACCACCCTGCTCCAGTGCGGATTGGTAGGTAACACATATCTCCAGAATTCTCTAGAAATATGCAGGTTTCCTCACGATGTTTTCCTTCACCGAAAAGCGTGTGCTAAATTGCAATTATCAATTAGACACATAAGTTTTAACAGAAAAACTAATTCATCACTTATAAAAACTCATTTTCAAGTATTTATCGATAAAACTAATTCTATCATCATTACTATTATGATTATTAGATTGACAAGTGTCTTATATACTGGTCCCTCGATTGTAAATAATTGGTTCTTACATTTTGTTATTCGCATATTTTATTGTCTAGATTATAAATTCTTCTACTAGAAAGATCATTGAGATAAAATTTAATAAATAGGTATTACATATATACCCAAACACAAGTGTAAATATTATGAATGGATTAGACACAAGTAACAATTAATAAATTTATAAGACAAAAGAAATAATTATGTTACATTTAAGTTGATAGCTTAATACAATTTACCTACATGATGCTGTCAAAATATACATTTTTATCTCTTCTGTGTCTGACTAAACGCTTTCTTTTATGGTATTTTTTTTACTATCAAAATATTATATTCCAAGAAGAAAATCGAACATAACAATAGCAATAGTAATTAAAGTGATGTATCCTAAAACTTTTGTCTGCCTTGAACATAAATATGAGTAATAATGTGTAACTCACTGAGTGCACGCAGTGATTACAACAGATGTGCCGCGACGTGAAGTACAAACGTTACACTCATTGTACTTCTCGATAATTGAAGTGTGCACGTTGGCTGAAGTTACGTAGTTCACAGAGCGAAGTTACAGTCGCTGCCAACATAAGTGTAGTACACGACGCGAAGTGAAAGCTACGTAGCGCAGACTATAAGAAGTGCAGACACTGAAGAATTCGGTCTCGGCGCACAGGCCAATGATAACCTATAACATAGTTATCATTGGTATACGTGGATTCAGAACTGTGGAATGGAATCTTAGGTTTCTGTTTCTTAAGATATATTCTTGTACATACAGTTGATAATAAAAGGTCAACAATAATTAACAAAAATTAATAAAGATTCCATACCATGCAACATCACATTTTTTTAACAATAATATGAAGTCACCTGCGGCGACGTCGGCGAGTACAGTCTCTTGCGTAGTGACCGCGATCACCACAATCGTAACATCGGTCATCATATGGACGTGGTGGCAGTCTGGAACGAGGAGGTGGCCCTCGGCTACCATAACCCCGCCCACCATTCGACAGTTCCACACGGGCACGGCGACCACATATCGTCCGTCCATCTAATCCACGTACCTAAATAAGATAAAAGCAATACACTTGATCTAATATAGCAATTTACAATATTCAATCAAAAATAATCTGTATCTTGGTTGTAGAAAAACTAAAATTAATCTATAATAATACTAGCGGCCTGCCCCTGCTTCGCACGGGTATAAAATATATAGCCCATGTCACGCAGTGAAAAAAAATTATTAAAATCGATCCAGTAGTTTGATTTATTCATTACTGCCCGTGGCCCGCAAGAGTTAAATTTGGAGAAAAACAATTTCCCTCTCCCTATTCCAAGAAGATTTCCTGCTATCTTTGAATATCTAAATTCATATAGTACATATTTGCGTATTTATTTTTACATTTTTCCCTATGTATTTTATTTTTACAATTAATTAAAGAATGTCTTTAAACAAACTCTTAAAAGAGCGATATCGCTGCTAAAGTCGAAGTGTTAAGCGCGGCGTCCTCACGGCATTTTAAATCTGTAATATCTCCGAAAATGTTCACTTAAATTACATGCTGTAAACGGCCATATCGATCTATATTCATACAATCAACTATTTATTTAAGGTACTTAATTGGATAAGGACTAATGCTGTATTGTATAAAAATTGCTTTGAACATACGGCATTATTTTTCGTAAAAATTAAATGACAAAAAATGACAATATTGTGGGTTATCCATAAGAGATAGACATATACCATCACGGACTTTTCTGTAGACCTTTTCTAGGTGTACAAATACTTAGTACATCATTTTGATAAATCTCGTAGGGTTTAGCCTGCGTTTGCAATGTAAGCGGAAAAAAATGTAATTATTTACAGAAACCTCAAAAATTACAGTATTTCTTTACTCCGTATTGAATGTTATTATATGTACAAACCTTCCTCTGGAATCACTCTATCTATTAAAAAAAAACCGCATCAAAATATGTTGCGTAGTTTTAAAGTGTTATGCGTACATAGGGATATATGGACAAAGAATGCGACTTTGTTTTATAATATGTAGTGATATAAAGCTGAAGAGTGTGTTTGATTGTTTGAACACGCTAATCTCAGGAACTATTGGACTCTTTGAAAATTTTTTCGAGTGTAAAATAGTCCATTTATTGAGGAAGGGTATAGGCTGTATAACATCACGCTAGGATGAATAGGAGAGGAGTAGCAATGAAAAATACTTTGTAAACTGCATAATTTAAATCTTTCCTTGCATTTGCTGAGTAAATGGTAGTTATTCAAAAATCATGTATTACAAAATTGTTCTCCCTAAAAGTTCTAAATAAAAGTCCAGGACAGCATATGTCTAGCTTTAAAGCTTAACCAACTCTAGCCATTATTGTGGTTATCATAAGACTATATTATGGTTTTAATCTTTCCACATTGGCTAAATAAGGACTAAATGGAAGCAGGGTTTATTGTTACTTCATATATGTAGTATATTGTACTGCATATAATATAGATTGATAATTCCAAATTGGACAAGCGATCACAGCAATATACAAAATATAAATACTCGATTGCAAAGTAAAATTTGACTATTTCTATTTATACTTCACATTATTTCTATGTGAAAGAACAAGCTCTAATAAACAAAGAAAATATTTTCAGATCTCTAGTTATATTTGAAGTTATTTAAAAATTTTTGAAGACAAAAATTGGACATCACCACATATTTTTTAACTTAATTTATATTAGATATATTTTAACTTTTGATTTTATATTAATTTAATTACAAACCTTGAAAATCAGGGTAAATTGTAATTTTTATTGAGCATGGGCTATTTACTAATGAATGGGGGAACAGCCTACAATATTATTATTACAACAGTGCTTCAATTGAGAGAGCATAAAATCTGAACTGGAATGGCAAATTATATATTTGCCATTGCCATGACGAGTTACCAAATTGATTTTTTCTGTAAACACAATTTATAACATCAGTATTAAATTAAACAGGATCCTACATTCAAAAATAAAGAAATTATAAATGATTTACTGGACTAATTATGCATTTAGATTACCAATTTTAATGAGTTTTATAAGGGTAACATTTAGATTATTTTTTTTTATATAATGAAGGTACAACTATTTAATAGTTTAAAAAGGAATGAAAATACTTACAGCATCTTCAGCATCCCTGGAATCCTCAAATTCAACAAAGGCAAATCCTGGCGGGTTCCTGGCAACCCATACATTCCTAAGAGGACCGTAATATGAAAATGCATCTTCGAGTTCAGGTTTGCTTGCATTGTTACCCAAATCACCTACATATACTTTACAGTCGCCGTAGCGGGACATTATACCTACCTAGTTACCAATGAATTAGTTAGTTGTAAATGTTATTAATTGATTCCGTCATTTACATTTAAAAAAAACCAATTATTTGATCACCAATAATTACAACAAGCACCAAAATGACCAAAGAGCGCTAAAATTATTAATCAATTAATGCGTCTTTTCCAGAACAATAGGGATGTCAAAATTTAATCGATTTTTAATAATCGATTATTTCTTCATCAAAAATCGGTTTTTTAAAAATCAGTTATTTAAGTATCCCCTTTTTCTTGTTTTTAAGATTAGATATACATTGTTGGATAAAACTAATGTAGCCAAACTACACATTTTAATCCAATTTCACAAACAGCGCTTCCAGTTGTCCACTTTAATTAGCCTTTATTGTAATTAATTATTAACATTAAAAAAGGAAACTTTTGAAATAGTCAGAAACAAAACGATTTAAAAAGTCGATCACTTTTTTTTGTCTACTCCATGTCATATTCCTACTAGAGTTGAGTAGCTCGCGTGCTAAAGACAAAAAAGATATATATCTCTCCAGAAGATATAATCACTCTCTAGCTCGCATGTGTTTCAATTATATCTCTATATCTTTAATCTTAAGAGTCAATTTTCGTGATGAGTTACGGCTCGTTCAGAGTTAGAGTGAAAGAGATGAGCTTATATAGCAATTTACATGTCAGAAAGAGAGACGAATAACTCTATTGCATATTTGTATTAAAAATGTAAACTACGGATTTTCGGAACGACAACACGCGCCGGCGTTCAGCTTTTTTGTGCTTTATGTCAAAGACATAAAATGCTTAATTGGATGCAAATGTACCAAAAAAATCACTAATTCGCGAACGATTATTTGTTAATGACATTCCATTCTAAGTGGGAAGAAGTCATCCTTACCTGAACATATCAGAAAAGCGTAAATAATAGTGTACATAATAAATAGAAAAAGAAAGAAAATATGTAGCATAACTTATATAATAAATAAAAAAGTATAATACCGCCCTACTGAGTTCTAAGTCAGGGCTAAAAGAGCCGAAGATATAAAGGATATATTTTTAGTCTTAGTTGCCTTATACTCTCTTCGAGCCGTACTGAGCTAAAAGATTTAAGGATATAAAAGAGTGATATATATCCCAAGATCGAAAAGATATATATCACTCTTTTCTTGTCAGGGATACATTTCGCCCATCGCTAATTCCTACAGAACAGTTCAAACAGGAAGCAGAGATTGAAAAATAATCGCTTTTTATTATTTTAATCATCCACTGTTTCTTTTCACTTTTTTCTAGTTTTTTTAAGATTACATATGGCATTGTTGGATGAAACCAATAGCCAAACTACACATTTTAATAGCATTTGACAAACAGCACATCTGTTATTATTTACTGGTAGTTTTCTACATTAATTAGCCTTTATTCTAATTAACTATTAATATAAAAAGGCAATTTTTTAAATAGTTAGAAAAAATCGATTATTTTGATACAAATTAATCGATTTCGGGAAAAAAATGATTACTAATTAATCGATGTTTTCTACTACAAGTTACATCCCTAGTTACCCCAGTTCAATCACAAGCGCACCTGATACAAATAGTTTTAGTCATATAGATATACTATTATTTTAAATATTGTTCAACGTATCTTATTAGTTTAATCCTTATTCTAATATTTTTATAGTCAGTAATCTATGTTCTCTATGACAAATAATCATAAAAACAAATAATTAGGATTAGCATTGAAGATGTTCAAATGCTAACGTACGACTCTCTACTTATTAAGAACTAGCGGCCTGCCCCTGCTTCGCACGGGTATAAAATATATATCCCATGTCAGTCAGTGTAAAAAAAATTATTTAAATCGATCCAGTAGTTTTGATTTATTCATTACTGCCCGTGGCCCGCAAGCGTTAAATTTGGAGAAAAACAATTTCCTCTCCCTATACCAAGAAGATTTCCTGCTATCTTTGGAATATCTAAACTCATATAGAACATTTTTACTTATTTACTTTTACATTTTACCTATGTATTTTATTTTTACAATTAATTACAGAATGTCTTTAAACAAACTCTTAAAAGATTCGAAGTGCTATAGGGAGAAGCGCGGCATTTTAAATCTGTAATATCTCCGAAAATGTTCACTTAAATTACATGCTGTAAACGTATCCATATTGATCTATATTAAATCAACTATTTATTTAAGGTACTTAATTGGATAAGGATAAAAGCTGTATTGTATAAAAATTGCTTTGCACATAAGGCATTATTTTTCGTAAAAAGTGAATGACAAAAAATGCTATTGTGGGTTATCCATAAGAGATAGACATATACCATCGCGGACTTTTCTGTAGACCTTCTTAAGGTGTACAAATACTTAGTACATCATTTTGATAAATCTCGTAGGGTTTAGCCTGCGTTCGCAATGTAAGCGGAAAAAAATGTAATTATTTACAGAAACCTCAAAAATTACAGTATTTCTTTACTTCGTATTGAATGTTATCATACGTACAAACCTTCCTCTGCAATCACTCTATCATTAAAAAAAACCGCATCAAAATCTATAGTTTTAAAGTTTTATGTGTACATAGGGATATATGGACTTTGTTTTATAATATGTAGTGATGTGACTTGGAGTAGAACAAATCGATTTTTAAAAAATCATTTCGTATCAAAATAATTGATTAATAATAATCTTTTTTTTCTGACTATTTAAAAAGTTGCATTTTTATGATTATAATTAATTATAATAAAACTACCCATAAATTATAAAAAATGCGCTGCTTGTTAAATTCGAATAAAATGTGTAGTTTGGCTATTGGTTTTATCCAAAAATGCCATATGTTATCTTAAAAAACAAGAAAAAAGTTAACGAAACAGAGGATGAAAATAATCGATTTTAAAAAAAGATTGTTTTTTTTTATGAAAAAAAAAAAGATTCCTAAAAATCGATTATTTTGAAAATATATGAAAATCGATTATTTTACACTCCTAGCTTGCATCCGCCGTCCGCCATTTTCCTGTTCGAAAGCGGCGTTCATCTTTTTGGTTCAACTGATTAATTGTACCATTTCAATGTATAATTTTTAGTTCGTGTGCTTTTCATTAGATTGATTTTGTTTATGCGTATGATATATTAAATGAGTTATTATTAAGATTTAAAAATCTACCCGAAAGTTGTATTTTGTGTGAGTTATTCTCATGGTGTGGAGTTTAAAGGTAAAATTCGACGCATTTAGCTTATCTAATGTTATATTATTTATTAAGGTAAAATGTCGCGTTATGGCGATTGCAAGGTGTATGTCGGTGATTTGGGTAATAATGCTAGCAAACCTGAACTTGAAGATGCGTTTTCATATTATGGCCCTTTGAGGAATGTGTGGGTGGCAAGAAACCCTACTGGCTTCGCATTCGTCGAATTTGAGGACCCTCGTGATGCTGAAGACGCTGTAAGTCGATTTGCCTTTTACGATATTTTCAGTTGATTTATTTATTATCAGGCGCCTTATTTATGCCATTATATGTGCAGATACGTGGCTTAGATGGCCGGACTATATGCGGCCGTCGCGCTCGTGTCGAAATGTCGAATGGCGGTCGGGGTTACGGCGGTCGTGGACCACCTCCTCGTTCCCGACCACCACCTCGTCCCTACGATGATCGGTGCTATGATTGCGGTGACCGTGGCCACTACGCCAGGGACTGTACTCGCCGTCGCCGCCGCAGGTAACAAAGCATATTGATATTATAGATTTTTTTTGTGCTTTAAAATAGGGTTGCTATCTTTATATTCACTACTAATAGCACTATATAGTGCTACTGTTAAATACTTAAAACATCACCTCAACTTTGATATTTGATATTTTTAATAAATAATATGAATAATTATGATTATACGAAAATATTGTGTAAACACCTTAATATTCAAATGTATAAATTCTAGATCAAATTTTTAGCACACCTTTGATTTATAGTTCTCTGTTAACAAAGCAGAACCTAGTGGTAGGTGTAAAGGATTAAAGTCCCTATGTAATAGTTATTCTAAATAGTTAAAATTTATAACACAAAACATGGGATGTATAATTTAAACATTCCACTCGTATGTTTTGACAATATTGAAACATTAAAAAGGAAGATAAATTTACTCTTTTAAATATAAAAAGAGAAACATATACAAAAATATAATAATAATACTGTGGTATGGTTGGTAATGCTTTGGTGATTATTAAAGTTATATATCACCATTATTTTGTCAATTTTAATGTTTAATTAATAAAACTGAAACAACTTGATAGAAGATTTCGATTCTAATTCTTAAGATCCGCAAACCAATGATAACTATGTTATAGGTTATCATTGTCCTGTGCACCGAGACTGAACTCTTCAGTGTCTGCACTTCTTATAGTCTGCGCTACATAATGTTTACTTCGCATCGTGTACTCCACAAATGTTGGCAGCAACTGTAACTTCGCTCTGTGAACTTCGTAACTTCAGTCTACATGCACACTTCACTTATTGAGAAGTACATTGGGTGTAATGTTTGTACTGCATATTGCGACACACTTCTGTTGTTATTCCTACGTGCACTCAGTGAGTTACATATTAATTATCCCATATTTCTGTTCAAGGCAGACTATTTAGGACTCATTTCTTTTATTAATATGGTGATGTGATATTGACACGTGCTTCAGCATTGATTTTAATAAATATGGAAGCACTAAAAGTTAATTTCAGTCAGACACAGAAGAGATCAAGAAGAGTATGTTGAACATTGTCAAGCCAGTAGTGATATTAGTGGAAATATAATCTTGTCAAATTATTAAAGGATTGTATATTACTTGTAAAGCATTGAATATTACTTATAAAGCATTATTAGTTCATAGTAGCATATAGAAAAAGTTTATAATAACTGGACTTCTCAGTACAGTGGACCATAGTGGTAAAAGATTTTGTATAGATATAATTATAGAAGTCCACAACTTGTCAGTGTTACAGTTAAGTTTAGCCTGCTCTTGAAACTTCCATTAGTATTTCTATTGGCAAAGTACTTAGGTTTGTCTTACTAATGATGTAAAGGCATGAATAGAGCATATGATTTAGTTTTTAAGAAAACCAATCTTGCAAAAGTACTTGCTAATATTATAACAATATTATCTATTCAATCTACCTGATCCTAAGATGTTCAACTAAATTTACTTAAAAATAATAAATTTTTTATTGGCAGTGTAAAACGTGTGTAAAATCAAATCTATATGTACCTTACAATATATAACAAAAAATTTCAGTCGGTCGAGGTCTCGCCGCCGAACACGTTCCCGCTCTCCAAGATCAGGATCCCGTTCCCGCAGCCGTTCCCGCTCGCGCTCCCGCTCTAAAGGGAGATCGATGTCACGCTCACGATCACGTTCGCCATCCAAGGATTCCAAGAAATCTAATTAGTGAAATAATTAACATTTATTTTCCATTCAACTTGTATGTAAAATATTAAAGAATACATTTAAAATATAATATTAATTTGTTTTATTTATTACTTAAGATAGAATGGAGTTTATTATATACATAAAATAACATACCTTATTGAGGTATTGGATTATATAATAAATGTTAAATAAACGCCTGTTACCATCCTTTTTATGAGTGGAGGACTAGAGCTTGAGCCCACCTTGCTGGTACGGTGCGGATTGGCTGGTTATACATTCAAGAATTCTGAGATATGTAAGTTTTCTCACGGTATTTTCCTTTACCGTAAAGGGTACCTGTAACATATTTTCGGAAACAGCACTGGTGCAGTTTCAGTTCCTTAAAACAGTTTGTGAAGTAGAACCGAAAGGTTTTTGCTACATAATACTTCAACTTTGCACAAGAACAATGTTATGAAATCGCTTCCATATTCTATCGACTTTCTTGTTGACTGTTATTGACGAAATTAATTTTATTTCATTAGTGGAAGTTAAGGGTTAAGAGAGAAAAAATAAATAAATCAAAAGAAACATTTTAATTGAAAAACGTATAGTTTACACCCACAGAAACAATGTTTCTGTTCCAACAAAAAAATGCGCGTCCTAATTTACCCTGTCTGAGTATAATCATTTCTAGCCTGTAGTATTAGTTTCTAATACCACATGCATTATGCTCTACCTATTAAAAAAAATTGGAATTGTTGAAAACTCATTAGAAAATATAATTGTAACAACATAAATGATAAACATGCAAGAGCCTGCCACACACCAGACAGTTACGACAAAATTTAAAAAAATATTTAAACTAACACTGTAAATGTAACTAAGAAAAAAAGTATACTACCTTACCTTGGTTTATAGGTAGGCGAAAATGTGGAAAAAGAAAGTGCTTCAATTCTGAGTGTTTTTTATTCTAAATTAATACTTTTTTCCAATAATGATGCAACTCTATCTTTGAATGAGGTTGATTTATCATATATGTATGAATAAAATACATAAAAAAATTATTAAAAACTTATTTAATAAATCGTTTATTTAACAATTACTTTATTAAAATGGCGACATATTCCATTGGTGAGTTATTCAATCATACATTATAATTATACCTTTTGGGCATGACCAATTAATTATATTATTTTACAATTGGCATACATTTTTGTTCACTAATATACCATTGAGATCATATTTATTATTTACCATTACACAATTGCAATCAATCTGAACATTTAACATAATTGATATAACTTAAACTATACATACATATCTAATAATACCTATCGAAGTGAATACAAAAATAACTTTAATTTAATAATCTCACTTAAATAATCTTGAACTTATTTTGTAAATTACATATTAAAGCAAAACGTGTTAAAAATAATAATACCTAACAATTTATAATCCAAATAACATGTTATATAAATGATACATGCTTATATAAAAATCATTGTTTTCTTTCAAATTCGGTATTATATTCAAATTTACAACAGAAACAAAACCTTTTAGGCAAGAAGTTTAGTAATACGAAAATGCAGCTCCACCTCACAAAACAAAAGAGAAACAAGCTTTGTAATTATGTACGGCACAAAGTAAATTTGCGAAGTGTCAATTTCGACATGCATGAAAAACCCATTTGACATATATTTTGATATTTTGAAGGTACACAGAAAATACATATTTACTATGCACATCAGCAAAAAATTATCTTACAATAGAAAAAAATAAACTAATTTATATTAGTACTAACAATTTTATTAATAGATTCCTGTATAATGACTAAGACCATATGGCATTTTATTAATAGCACACATCTCAATTCTTTACGGTATCAAAAGTACATTCAAATGTATGAAACTGCGACAAAATAAGCTTTATATATTTGTAAGGTATACATCATCTATCCATTTTGGCCTTTTGTAGCTGACAGACCAGAAAAAAATTATATTATCTTTAAATTATTATCGAAACTATATAATTATATTGTGATGAAAACTATGTCATATGTATATTACTTCAATTCATAACACATGCAAAGTATTTTCCTAGATAAAGATAAAACTTAATATATCATAGTTAGTAAAGCCTGAAATAGAAATATAAAAATGCCAAAAGTAATAAATTCCAAATTAGTATGAGCATAAAAGAAAACTTTAATAGGTGCGAAACACAAAATGGAATGTAGGGCAACAGAAATTCAGAAGTGTGAATGACTGTGAAGTGGAAAAACATTTATCTGGAAGACACAATATTTTTGGAATAAACAATATAATTGAGTTTTCATGTTACACAAGTTATACATAATATACACAATAGTAAAAACATTTCTTAGCAATAGTTTCATAATAACCTTTGTATCAACTAAGGCATTACTTGACTTACCTCTACAGCATTACTCAGTGTCAAATGGAGCTCTGTCAACCTGATAGTTCTATAGAAATTTGTGTAACATTATATAAAAATGTATTTTCATAAATAAACTAATCATCCTATTGTAATATCAACTTCAGACAAACTGGTTGCTCACACGCAAACTGAAATACATTAATAAATATGTTAAAAGCTACTGTTTTAAAATATTTAGACAAATCAACATTTTGTTTTATCAACTAACTATTGCAATTTGTACATTTGACTCATAGATACATTACTTTACAAATATAAACGAAAAATACCTTAATTACTGGGTATTATTAAATTGTGTCATGTACTGCATTAAAATATAATAAAATTTACATACATTAAAACCTTATACACAGAACTGAAAGTAATTTCATTGCAATTCTTTGGTATTTTTTTAAGTTAATTTAACTTTTCGGCTTTTTTTTAATAAAAAATAGAGGATGACTTATGTGATTACATGGTATCAAATACTTTCCTTGAACACCTCTATTATTGACATATATATAAATAAATTCAATATCTTTTTTGCAAAAATTAAATTTACATTATGACACAATAAAACATTTTACACAATCAATTTCTTTTTATATTATGATATTACTTTCAACCATTAACAGCATAGAAATATTCAAATATACATGGGCTGATCAATAAAATAAAATTCTACATTAAAATAATTTTCATCATTGCAATTTATACAGCTAACTCAAATATGGTAATATTTATTTTACAACATGGTAGAACTATGACACATTTTTTTCCAATAAGTATTTTTACTTTACTTTCTAAAACTTCAACTTACAAGCAAGTCAAGATATGTGGTTTAAATATGAGCATATTCCAACGTTAATTAAAAAAACCATAAATAAAATAGAATAGCCCAAAGAGTTTTGTGTATTATATGTAATAATTGAAATATCACATATTGTTAAAGATATAAATTCATGAAATCCCCATAATTCAATCATAATGCAATCCTTATGAACTTTACAGGATGTTGGCTAATTATGACTGAACAGGCATAACAATTCCATACAAAAAATACTAGCAAAAACTTAGGCCTATCTATTCATACATTATTATGAGAATGCATGGCATTCTCTAAAGCTGCACTGAGGTGCAATTGTGATTCAAGGAGATAGTCCTGGTTTTGACGTACTTCCATTAGTTGTGCATCATGGATTTTTTTATCTGGTTTTTTCACTAAATGTGCATTGACAGGAAACGTTAAGGCAGTTCTCAATTGTTCATTGTGCTCTTCTAATGAGTTAACAGCATAGTGTAACACAAGTTCATTTAAAGTTCTGCAAAAAAGAGCACATATTAAAGATCATCAACAATATTTTTAATGGAATATAATTAATTTAAAACTATACAGGGTATTTCTTAGATTTTTTAATATGTAATTGCTGTTGGAGAACTGAATAATAAATAAATAAAGTTAAATTACTCAGAATATGAAGTAAAATAATTTATAAGGGTTGATTGTCATCCAACATTCATTTCAATAATTTATAGTTATTTATTTATTATATTGCTGAATAGTTATATTGATGAAATAAATCAACTAACTTATATAAGAAAGAAAGCGGTGTAATTAAAAATGAACTATGTAATTAAAAATAAAATGGTATACTTACCATGTTATTAAATTAAAATGAAGCCAGGAAAATAATGTAGTTGTAAAAGATAATATCGAATTACAATATAGTACTTACTTGTAAATATTATAGGGTTCTGCAAATCCATAACCTCTTTCAGTCTTGAAAATTATACAATGATATACCATATTGTTACAACAAATTGACAGTGCAAGTTGACCAGTAGAATTAGGTCTTATTAAAAATGTGCCTTGAGGCTTGCCTTCTAGAAGATTCTCTGCAGTACTACGGGAACAGTTCTCAACCATCCAAGTTACCATTTCACGGTGAGCATACAATTCTTCTAGTTTATGTATATTGTCATCTTCTAAGGCTTGCAGGTATTCTTGACTCTTACCTCGCCTTTGTAACCACCTGTAGCAGCAAAAACATTATGGAATATTAAAATGTACAATGTAAATTAAAAACCTATTAAAAAGAAATTCATTAATGTTTTGAATGAAAATTATATTAACTGACTTGATATATACTAGCAGTAAATTTATCATAGATATTATGCACATATATATATAAAATCATATCAAAATAATATTATAATCTTACCCTTTGTAACGATTTTTAACTGTGAAAAGATAAATTATCTCCGATTTTAGTTTGGATATTTCTCTTTCAAGTAATAGTTTAGTTTCTGTGGCCCTCTTTGATTTATGATCTAACTGTGCTCTGGCTTGTTTAAAATTGTTCACTTGTATTATAAGACGCCTATTATTTTCAATAAGATCATTTTTTTCATGTGGCTGAGCTTTTGATTGCATCACTATTTGGGTTTTAATGTGCTCTTCACAAACTTTTATAGTTTCATTAAAACTATCAAGGACTTGTTTCATAAGTGTAACTTCTTCTCTTTCCCTCAGGTATCGGTCAGATTTTTCATCGTAATCTCTTGTTTTTAGAACAAATTCTTTATGAATTTCCTTGTATCTAGTTTCAAGAGTTTCATCATTGAAATTTTCTCCACCTTCATTTTCTTGATGCCTCGATAAAGGGTACATAAGCTTGATATCAAGGCTGCTATTGCAGTGAGCAAGTGAATATTCAGTGTAAAACCTAACCAGATCAACAATAGAATTAAATTCAAATGGTTCACAGAATCCATAGTGACCATTTTGATTGTAGATTTTGATTAATTTATTTGTGCCTCCTTTTCTTACTGTTAAAGTATAACCACTATCTTTATTTGAGGCATTGCGTACTAGAAAAGTTCCATCACAAGTATCCCGTAGTTTTTCATTTGCTTCATCCCTGTAAATAAAAATAAGTACATAATATAAATGTTATTTCACTTATTATCAATCGTGAGATATATTTATCGTGATAGGAATTTACTATTAATGTAAGTTATTTCTAATTAATGCGATTGAACTCAAAAAATATCTTTTTTGTAAAGTGTGAATCCTATTTGAGAAAAATATATATATTTCATTATTATTTATTATCAAATTATAAAAATATGTGTCAAGTTTTTTAGAAACCCAAATATTAAATGAATACAGATATTAATTACAACCCTAGTTAGAGGGAGATAAGGGCAGAAGAATGATGATTAATAACTAATAAATACATTGTCTTTTTTTTATTAGTGTGAAATATTTTATACATTTTTTAATAATTTAATTATAATTTAAATATTATTTAAATAATTGGTCTAATTGTATAATATATGTTCTTTTATGCATTTAAAAAAATGTTTGATTCAAATTGCATAACATCACTTAATAGAAGGAAGCTATTAGACCAAGTTTCTCTTGTTATAACATGAGTTTACTTTTTCCAAGCATCAGTAAGATTCTAATATTCTATGAGATTTTTCAATAAAATATAGTAGCTACTAATTTTTATTCACAAGACTAAATGCAATTGCATTTAAAAGTGCTGAATAATAGATTAATATTAGCTCTTTAGTATATCAGTGCTAGGCAAAAGACTCTTTGGAGCTTTGGAATAGGGTTGCAACCTAGACTACTACTTACCCCACAATTAAGTAAATATATTATTATTACATCATTTATGTTTTAAAGCAAATACTGCAACACTATTATTTACTTTAAATAAACTAAAAAGATTGAACCTTGATCTCTCATTTAGCTTCATTTCAATTTACAAAAAGATAATGATACTCTTTATATTTAGAGTTATGAAATTGGTTCACTCTAGAAAATAATTAAGTACGTTTATACATCTAGCTTCATTTAAGTATTCAGGAATCAGGTAATGAAAAATAATTTTTATAAAGAAATTGAAATTATAAAATTTATAAAAACACGTACCGAGTAATATCACCCCAATACCATTCGGCATTTTCTAAACTATCCTCGGCCGATTGCTGTGGAACACCTATTTCTACCATTATAAAGATAAAATGTTCAAATAGATCCCGCGAACCTTATAAGTTCCATTAAACCTTTATTAAATTCATTAATCCATTAAATCTGCGGGTTCAGGCACTTCCGCTTGATTGAGGTTACAAGACAGCTCAATCATGGTACAAGTTAAAAAATCATGCACGGAGTGTATGAACACTTAATTATATTTTAACCTAACGTAGCAAGAAGAATAATCAAAATTCAAAAGTTACACATCTGGATATCACTAATCGGTTTAGAGTTCACAAAGGAAAAGCTAGTTAGATAGAGAAGTTGCTATGGCTGACGAACAAGTACAATAGTTATTTCTAATAAACATAATATAAGATAGTAATTATAAAATATCATTTGTTAATATGAAATTGTCCAAATTATTTTGACCAATTATTCGATGCTAATCGCGATATCATATCTAACAGGAGAAAAAAATCTCTAGAAACGAATTGACTGAAAACTAACCACAGATGAAAACATTTATAGTACAGCTAAAATTTTTTTTTATATAATTTTTTCAGGCCTGGAATCCACATCATTACATCCTTGGTCTTTATTGTGAACTTGTTTTACATATGTTAATAAAATATGATTAGTAAAATAAATACTTATTTATTATCTACTATAATTTGTGAATAAGAACAAGACGTGAGTATAGCAGCTTTCTATACATTAACTACCTACTAATTTAAAGTATTTTAAATTACAACCTGAAATCAGCGCTTCTGCGGAAAACGCTATATTTTGATCATAATTTTTTAAAAGGTATAAATTTGTTATACCGTTTATATACTTTAAAGCAGTTGATCCTTAGCGTCTTATTTTCGAAAAAGGCGTTGAATTTTTTGCTTATCTAATTAATCTATTCTTCCAAATATTAAAAGTCAAAATTGAATTCAGGCAAAATGTCTTCTGTCATTGTTAAAGCCATTAAATTTACAACTAGAGTAAATGTTATGGTGGAAATTACAAATCTTGCAGGTGTTATCATCTAGTGGCTACTATACCCATATAACTAACTTTCTCATAATCATCTTTTCATTTTTATATGTAAATATCCATTATGTTTTCATATATTAGATTATAATTATAATTCTGAAATCAGAATGTGATATATTTTTAAATTAACATCGTTATTACCATCATTACATAATCAAATTTAAAAAATAACTTTCTTTTTTACTTTTTAATACTCTCCTAAACTAACAGATATTATAGCATGAAATTATAACCAGCTATAATAGAATAATAAAACTATTCTCACAGAACTTTAGTCTTTAGCTTCATAATAAGATAAGAAGTATTGTTTTAAGTTAATTACTAAGTTAATAAAAGTTAATGTAATTTTTTTCTATATATGTTTGGTTATTTTCTTTGTATTTTGATTGTTTATTGGTTTTATGATTTTACCATAGACGATCCACGAATTTAAATAATGTTATTTGTCTGTCATGATCTTGTCGACAAAAATTTACAAAAATGTTGTTTTATTTTTGCTGTTAATCCTGATATTTTTGATGATTTAAAATTATAATATTTTTACAATGTAAAACAAGTCTACAGCGTAGAAATAAATCTGTGACAAGAAATGTTGATACAGTGCTTTTGTATTAGACCATCAAAATGTGTATAAAGTATATAATTTTACTATTTTCTTTACTATTAACCGCCGCATCTACTATACACATAAAAGGGGAATTTTCAACAAAGGAGTTTTTTAAGTTCCTAGTTAAGTTTGGCTTTCAAAAGACAGATATACATTGGGAAAAGGAAACATATGGTTATATTTTTGGTAACATAACTTCAAAAGAGAATTTTAAATATCCAGTCACTTTTGCTGTTTTAGACAGACAACATTTTTTACACTATTACAAAAGTCGCGATATTGTTAAAAAGGACTATGCATGTCAGGGCATGTTCCAACAGTTAAATGGATCAGCATATCATCCAAAATGCAATGCATATGGACAAGATTTATTTAGAAGAATCCCCTGTCCTAGAGACAAACTTTGTGTGGATGAGGATTCACCTTGGAATGTAGTAAAAAATAATCAATTTACATATGTCATCAAAAATAATGGGCAGCCTAGGTAAGATATAAAGGAGTTTATTGTTTGATTGCAGAAACATTCACAGCACATTGTTTTTCTACTCCACTTCTACTCCAAATTGCACTTATTTGTGTTAATCTTGGCTAACATTACTTTACTTTCATTAAAGCATGCCACTTTTGCAATAGGCATGACTTTGCCCAAAAGGTTAGTTATAAGCAAATCTATTTTACTTATGATATTCAAAGCAATGAATGAATCTGCTAATAAGGAAAAATATTTTTCCTTATTAGCAGATATGCCTATAACTTACTCCTTGTGCAAATTTATACCTGTTGGTAATGTTGGCATGTTTTTTCAGTAATATTATTATATTTTATCGATTCTTGTTTTTATAATATAATAAATAATTTTTTAAAAATTTAATAATTTGTAGTTTAATTTATAATACACAAATTATTCATATTTATCTCAGTTCAGCAGGGTAGACAGTGTCTATTTGTCTTTATGTAATGCATGCTACTGGGACGGTCGTAAAAACGCAGTCAAATCATGTGACAGCACGTTTATAACATGTGCAGACCCCAATTAGAAGGGATAAGGGCAGGAAGATGATGATGATGTGATGTTTGTAAATTTTCTTTACAGATTCTGGTATGTCTCAATTGTATCCTGCTATTTGGATGAGACCACTTGTACTTGGCATCACTATACCGGCGCACCATCATGGGACAACAAAACTCTCACAAATTTCCCTCAGAATATTGAGTATGACTTCTGGCTTGTTAATGGAAGTCCTAATCTCTCTCTGTATAATACAATGTTGTATCATTTCTCATTTGATAGACAAAATACTTTGGGGCTTTATTTGGTTTTTTGGCTGTGTTACATTATACTACTACCTGTCCAAATTTATGCTGTAAGGTAATTATTAACATACTGTTAAACATACCATACTGTCATTAATATATGTTTGATATTATTAATTATATACTTAAGATTCACAGCACTGGCATTGTTGATAACTCTTATATGTTCAATAACTGTCATAAATAATAAATGTGGAAACAAGTCTATGCATGTGTATGTACCTAGATCCCCCTGTTGCATTCAAAAGTTTTTTGTTACTAAACCCAACAACTAAATCAATCAATCAATCTTATGATAGGTATTTAGATAAGTAATAAATTATATGAAGTACAAAGCAAACAGATCAATTGGATCAGAAAAATGTAATGATATATGTACCTAAATTTTATCTGTTATAGCCCAGTGGTGATATTGTTTCATGGGGTGACAGTTTCAAACTCCGATCAGGCACTAATGATGATTTCTGTAAAAACTTGTGTCTAACTGATATTTTCATGATTCACTCATTTTTGGTGTAGCAAAACATCGTGAATAAACCTGCATGTCTCTAATAAATTATGTGAATATGAGTAATCTATGAATTGGGGGATTGTAATGAATCTTAGACCAAACCTCCTCCCCAAAAACCTAGAACTTAAGCTGAACACAACAGTGAGATAATAAGAGGATGTAACTTTACAATTTTTTTTTCACTCCAGAGTTTGGTTCTAGTTTAAAGCTTTACCTTTAAGAAATTCATATAATTATATTGAGTTATATAGAAAAACAATCAAATAAAGATGTAAGTTATTGCGAAAAATATGTTGAAAACTTATAAATTAATATATTGTTCATTAACAGGTGTGTTTTATATAGTCAGATATTCTGCATTATATTTCAATTTTTGCTCAAAGTTTCTATTACAGAGATTGGATCGATGTATAAATTAATAAAGGCATAAAAATGGGTTAGCAGTTTAAAAATATATCTCTTTTCTTTCAGAACTCAAAGACATCCGGTTACAAAACTGTTTACCTCAAGCCTTGTTCTAGAGTTTGTAGCTCTTTGTTTCAATGTACTTCATACAATAAAGTTTGCAGCTGATGGAATAGGGTTTGAAGGTTTGGCTGTCGCTGGCGATATATTTGATATAATGAGCAGAGTGAGTAATTTTTTTCTATTGCAACAAAATGATAACATAATTTATTAATGTAGATAAAGTCTAATGTCATAACGGTTTATATTCATTTGGAATATGTATTTCAAGTCTGTTGCTATAAAAGTCTAGTTTCGAAAATGAGTTTTCTTTCTTCCTTAAGAATTTTTTGAAGTTGATAATTACCTACAAATATATAGAAGTAATTATATTTTTGTGGAATTTCAAAGTTATGATAAATTGATTTTACTATAATCTAATCTACTATGCTGTCATACGTTCAAACCCTGGGCACCAATAAGTTTTTCTGCTAAAATTTGTGTCTAATTTTTATCACACAGTTTTCGGTGAGGAAAAACATAGTGAGAAGTCCTGCATATTTCTAAGGAATTCTGAGGTGTATGTGTAACCTACCAATCCACATTGAAACAGTGTGGTGGGTGGTGGTTATGCCCAGTACTGGGATAGTAACAGGCCGTTATATCACTCATATCAATATAAACTATATATAGTTGATATTCTATATTTCAATACTTCTGTTCTGTTCAAACTGCATAGCATTTAAAAGCTGTTAAAATGGCTAATTTAATTAAATTCATAGTAAATATTTTTATTAATTAAAATTACAATAACTATAGTAATACATTTGAAGTATTTAAATATAATGTTAGCATAAAATTAATACGATTTGTAAGTATGGCATAAGAACGACAGGACAGTTATCTGATTTGATATTTTCAGCGTCACGACCCCTGAGATTTGATAATTTTTTTTACAGACCCTCTTTATGTTGCTTCTTCTTTTACTGGCAAAAGGTTGGGCAGTGACCAGGCTTGAGCTGACATACAAGCCACTTGTGTTTGGAGTGTGGATGATCTATGGAATTGTGCACATACTATTGTATGTTTGGAATACGGTAAGTACAATTAGCGACATAAGCTTTATTATTTGCATTCGCATTTTGAATGTTTTATAAGAGATAAGGTTTATCTATGGTGAACTATATACTTTATCACGGACAATTAGCTAAAACTTTGTGGATCTGTTAGAGCAGGGATGGTGAACCAATGGCACGCGACACAAAATTTTGGGTACATCAGCGATCACGAAATTCATAACGCGCTGAGAGAAAGAAAGTGTATTAGGTATTTTAAAAGACCGAACGTGGGTTAAGTTTACAAAAAATCACTCAGGCACCAATTTTCGATGACACTAATGCAAAAAAGTTCGCCTACCCTGTCCTAGACATAAACAAAACATCTGTAGGGTTCACCAAACAAATTATATAATTGCTGCCTAATTATATTTAATGCCTTGTTGTATACGGCAGAGTAGAACTCAGTCGCGGGAAAAAGTGAAATAAATATAATAAATGTATTTAATTACTAGTTCAACTTAGTAGTAGTCCAGCGGTGAGACCGTGTTTTCGAGGGGTCACGGGTTCAAACCCAGGCAGACACCAACGAGTTATTTGTCTAATCGATAATTGGAATTTAGCTTTTCGGTTAAGGAAAACATCGCGAGGAAACCTTCACATCTCATAGAATTTTGGGCATATGTGAAACCTACCAATCCGCATAGGTCTTAGCTCCAAGGATTGGAGCTAAGACCTATCCAAAAAACGACGAGAGGAGGCGTATGCCCAGCAGTGTAATAGTAATAGGCCGTTACTTTACTAGTGCATTTATCTATACTAATATATAAAGTTGAAGAGTGTTTGTTTATATGAACGCGATAATCTTAGGAACTACTAAACCGATTTTAAAAATTCTTTAAGTGTGAGATACTCCATTTATCGAGAAAGGCTATAGACTTTATAACATCAAGTTAAGTCGAATAGGAGAGGAGCAATAAAAAATATTGCAAAAACGGCAAAATTTAAAGCTTCCTTAGCGTGCTCTAATTAAACGGTGAAAGTTAATCTAAATCTCGTACAATTAACTCACGATAACTACTTTATATTCATATTTTCAATTCGGGAAAAAAATTATGACACTGATTTCCAACGGGCGGCAACTAGTTATTAAATAAAAGCTGTCACTCTTTTCTCAGGCAGGCGGCTGTGGTAAAATACCTAGCCAAATCATGTTACAACATGTTTAAAATATGTACCGACCTCACTTAGAGTGCGATAAGAGCAGGAGTATGATGAAAACCTTTCACTCTTTCTCCTACTCAGTCGAATCGTGTTAAAGTAATTTAATCATCTATTACAAATTGTTATTGTACCCTGAAATCAGAAGTAATTATAACTATTCTTAACTAAATGTTAACTTAGCGTCCACAATCATTTTATTGTAAATGGCATAACGGGTTCCCACGACACAGGTTTCCTACTGTGGGTCCCAACGGGAAAACTTATAAAATTGTAATTATTTTTTTAATTGAATAAAATATTTTTTTTATTTTTTATTTTCAGACGGAAGTAGATATAATAGAGGAAATCGACGAGTACCAAACGTGGCCTGGATGGCTGGTGCTTACGTTGCGCGTCGCCATCATGACGTGGTTCGTGGTAGAGTTGCGCAACACGATGATGTATGAGCATAATATGCCAAAACTAAATTTCCTATTGCACTTCGGTGCTTCGAGCCTGGTTTGGTTCGTTTACTTGCCAATTATGGCTCTCATAGCATTACAGATTAACCCTCTGTGGAGATTTAAATTTATTTTAGGTAAGTGTAGCATCAAGCATCAAGCTGTGCGACTCTCTAGAGTTGCTTAATCGGTTAATTCGAGTTGGATTGTTAATTGTATCATTGCATCTAATCTATTTTATAAAAAAGTAATGAGAATATTATTTTGCTATAATCCGCGATAAATAGCGAAAAAATATCGCGGATTATTACAAAATAATATTCTCATTACTTTTGTATTATGGACCATTTGCAAAGTAACGCCTAATTCTATAAACTATTTTATAAAATTAAACGTTTATGCTTTTGATATACTTATAAGGCATTAATTTTGATATTTATAAAATAAATCATTAATTGAAGAAATAAGCCGTGTGGTATCTGGCTGAGTAGAATAGACCACCCTTCATTTCTTACCGAGGTATCTTAAAAGGCAACTATGGTAAGTTGACCCTCCGTGTGGTATTCGGCTGAGTAGAATAGACCAAGAATTAAAAAATGCAGTTTTATTCCAATTTGTTTGTATAGATAATGTTATTCTAATAAAATGTGTGGAACTTTTGATTCATATGGTTTACATTTAGTTAAGTACCTAAACCTATCGAGTAAAGATTTCCCTATTATTCCCACTTTACAGTTGGATGGGTTGACATCTAAATCTTTGTTCACATATAAGTTCAATACTAGGCTTGTTAAATGTTTTATGAATATTGAAAAATCATTATTTTATTTTTAATTGTAGGTATTACTTACTCTGCTGATTGTCTCGCGTTCTGCGTAATGGCGCACTTGTTGTGGCCGACACGATCCGAGCAGTATTTATTGCTTGGACCCTCGGATTATACAGGTAATTTAATATTTATAACTGGCCCGTTGGCGCAGTGGGTAGAGATCCTGCCTTCAGCTCCGCGGGTCGCGGGTTCGATACCCGCCGAGGGCCAACATTTTCTATAAAAAGAATTTGTTAGTGCTTCAGGCCTAGGTGTATATTTGTATTTAAGTATGTATTTAAAAATTATATATGTATATATTCACCAATTGTCTATCACCCATAACATAAGTATTAAATTTCTTACTTTGGGGACGGACGACCGTGTGTGTAAGTGTCCCATATATTTATTTAATTTATAATTTAATAATGACAAATTTTGAAAAGTAACATGTTGTGCCGACTCCTCTTAGAGTGGGATAGTGTTTGTGATTTGCAGTGTATTCCACCACAATCAACTGAGTTTTCTTTTATATTTTATTTTGGAAAAATAGACAACCGAGGTGTTTTAATTATGAAATATTTGTCCACAGCTGGTATAGAAGAGTTAGATGAATTCAACGAATCTCCCCATGTAGTGCACAGTGACACTTTGGCCCTCACCGCGGAAAGTGTGAACGCCGACGAAGAAGAAGTGATATTCACTCGCCTGCACAAGAACGGAGTAGCTTTCTCATAGCAACGCAATTTATAAATATATATAAAAAAGAAAGTATGTGTGTTCCTTATAGACTCCGAAACGGCTGGTCTGATTTTAATTAAATTTTCAGAAAATCTTTAGATAGACCCAGTGAATAGTAAAGTTTGATGGCGATCGGAGCATTTTTTTGAACTGTCAATGACAGTGTTTTTTCGAGTCGAAACCAGACTGAGCCACAGCAAAGTATGGCCGGATCGTTAGTTGAAAATAAAATATAATTAAAAGCTCTCAATATTGCATTCATAGAACTATTACCTTTTTCAAAATTTTTAATATCGATATGTATGAAATTACATTAAATTATTCAATAGAGTAATTATGTGTTAATTTTTAACTTAAACTCACTTTTCAATATTAGTTTAACAGCGTTATTAAATTGTCAATTACTACAGTTTTAACCGGTTTTTTATTGTAACCAATTCAATATCTATTTATCTATTTTCCAAAACTTTTATGATTTGGCAGCTTTCGTACTTTCGCGATATGTAATTGAATTTATTATGTATGTGTAGGCTAATCGTTTAACTCAGTCCTCGCGTGCGGGTCTAAGGTTGCGGAGGTAGGACGAGGAAGGGGATAGAGGTAGGTGCGGGGGGGGTATCTCTTGTATATCACACTACGAGCGCTCGCCACATGGTGGTAGGTCTTAACTCCAACCCTCCTCTCCCAAAAACTGAGAGAGTAGGCCTATGCCCAGCAGTAGGATAGTAACAGACTGTTACTTTTATATCTAGTTTCTATATATTAATTATGAACACCACTCACTATAGTCTCAATTTTAATATCATTCTTTATAGTTTTTATCGTAAATCGATTTTGTGAGTGTAATGTTAGAGCTTATTCTATGTGCCAATGTAAATTTAAAATTCTATAAAACTACCGATTATTGAAATCTTTTTATATAATAGTTATTATACTAGAGTAGGGGACCCATAGGAACGTCTGCGGGTAAGTTTAAAAAAAATAAATAAGTAAGAAGTGGGAGACCTATTGCACGGGCCGCTACTACCCTGTACGATCTTTGGTTGATAGATTGCGGCGCTTAATTGATAGATTTATTTTTTATTATAATAATGATAATGATTATATGATATATGATTTTGATATAGGTTTGATTTGTTGAGCATGCGCGGCTGCTAACGTACTGATTTTCAATTGATTCGCTATTAAAAATATGGCGTAAATACCTATGTTGCAAATATACGTGTTAGCCCGTATACCTATATATACATCTTTGTCTAATCAGACATAATAAAGAGAGACAGATAAATACTATAATAAACGAGGTCCCCTAATCTACTATAATAACTCTATGTATATTATAGTGAACGACTTTTGTCAAATCTTGAATACCTAAAAAGATTTTTACGAAGGAAACCTTTAGTTTTTTCTAAATTCAGTGGTATTACATCACAAATTAATTCATCACACATAAAATAACTTGAAAACAATTAATACCTATGTAATAATGTCTATTCACAAAGTAGACAATTATTTTAAGTATTAAGAATATTTAATAAACGTGAAAAATGTAGTTGATTAGTTATTATCATCAACATTTATCAGTATTGAAATGATGTTTTCAGAAGTCGTAAATATTGAACTCTATATCGAAACTACGGGGAAATCAAACACGGGTGTAATTTAGAAACTTAGATTGCAATTGAGAAATATTGCAATTAAGAAATAAGAGGGGGCTATGTTTATGATATATAAACATAGTAGAATTTTTGAACAATTTGTATGAAATGAACCCGTCTGATAAATTGAAATGTCGATGAATTTATTAAATTTAAGATAAAACGTGTAATTTTAAAAATCATGTTTAATTGTCTATTACTAATTATTAAAAAAAATTTAAATAACAAATTTTTTTTTAAATAATTCTTACATTTGTAAGTCATATTATTTTTAAATATATATCGCACACTAAGTATTAAATGACCTAATTCAAAAAAGGTGTTTTGTGGTAAATTGCAATAAAACGTAGCCTACAAAACTCGTAAGTGTAAAAGAGACCCATAACTTAAAAGAGCAAGAAAACCTTACCTTTTTGAATAGTTTGTTGCGTGATGACATTAATGCCATTTTGAATTAGGTCTAATAAAGTCACTTTAATAATACCAAGCGTGTGGTATAAAACAGTTATTGCGTTATATTTCGGAACACCGTATGAATTTGTTGTGAGTTGTGACTAAAACATTACATTTCTTTCAATAATACAGATATGTTTAAAAATTTATTAATATTAAATGATTAAGACCTATAATAGTCTAGTTTCAGAAAGTCTGGTCAGTAGGCTGGGCTAATTTTAAAATATTTAATAATACTTATGAATATTAACTTTAATGGCGTTAAAATTAAGCCTTACGCAGAAAGGTAAGCTCACTGAGCAAGATACGTAATAGACTGTAGTAGTAACGGACTTAAATACAAGACGTTTCAAAAGTTTTATTGGAGGCATCTCGCCTTAAGATTGTGAATTAATCCCCGATCACTTCTGACTATTCAGAAAAATAATTAACTTATTTCTTTATTTAAAAGTTCATTTTATAACTTACTAATTAGTAATTCATTACTAATAGTTTAGTAAGTTATACGATAGTTTTTCCCAATTTTTTTTGCGCTATGGTCCATTTTAAAAATATTTTTTCCCCCTATGTAAGACACATAAATTGTTAAATGGACTAATTTTTTTCTTGCGTTAAATATATATAGCATTGCATTTAAAAGGCCTGGAGAAAAAGGGTTAAGCTCTTCCCGAATCAATTTCTAATTCGAATTAAGATCCCCCCAATCAAATTCCCTTCTCGGGGTGCTTGGGCCTCTCGGGAAACACTAATTTAAAAGAAACCTACAGACGTTTAAAGACATACGATATTTGTTGATCGGTGTTCATTCACACAAATCCAAAGTATTGATTCGATTTGTTAGTTGTAAGAACGGTAAAAGCCACCGTTAATTAGTAGTCTTAAATGTTAGAGAATTTTGTAAGTTTATAAAAAAAATATAATGAGTGTTAAAATATTAGAGCACTTCGCATTGGATGTTATAATGTATAGTAAAAGCACAACCGTGTTTGAAGTCGCTCTACGTGGATGTTCCTTAATGCTTATGATTCGAATATTATGATGTGATTTTTTCAATTTTATTGTAAATATGTGAAATTAAAGTACAACTAGATCTCTCATCGTAAATGGAACGTTATTGACTTTTATAAATGTACTTATACGTATATCGTAGTTTTTTCATAGAGTTAATATACTGAAGTAGAGGAGCCATAGACAGGTCTAAGTAAGTGTCTATAAATAATGAAAGGGGAAGTGAAACTCGTCTACTATCTCTGTCTAATCACACATAAAAAAGAGAGACAGATAGATAAGCTCTTTTACTTTCTCTTTAATGTAAGGTCATATTTTAGACTGGCTTCCCTTCTGTAATATAATAACTCTTTGAGTTTTTACGTGTATTTTTAAAATCACTGCAATTTTTTTAATAATATATTCATATTCTTATTATGATTGTTTGAAGTTTCGAGTTTATTTATATAATTTAGTTATAAATAATTGCATACATTTTAAGTTATATGAAATAGAAAAAAAAAGACGCTAAGACCTTATTTTTTGATTGTAAGATTAACTTATGTCAATGATCGTTATTATTTTTTTTATTTATATTTTTCCAATAAATGTCCTCATACAAATTTTTGTTTAAAAAATATTAAAAAAAGACATGTAAATACGTGTGTTTGTTCAGTTCAACAAACATTCGAAATTGTGTAAAAAAGGGAATAGAGATTGTCAGAGAAAAAATTACAATACCAACTCCATTTTACACATTTATCATATGATGAGAATGAGTTACATTAAGTATAACGAAAATGAAAAATAACTTGAATTCTAAAAATAATTGCGGTGATTTTAAATTTTTATTACCAAGCACAGTTCCGTTTTGTGATAATTAATTAACAAGGATTATACATAGTATTACGTGTAGATTAAGCGAAAATATATTTTCAAATTAGTAGTTCTACTGATTAATTATAGTTAATTGCGTTTTAAATATTGTTTGGGTAGTATTGTCTAGGATATAATTTACCGTGGTCATGTGCTATGTACCTTATGAACAATGAAGTCCGAAGAGATAATGTGCATAAATATAAATAACCTGTTTGTTTTATTCGAATACCTTCCCTTTCGTATATTTTAATTAAGGTATACAGCTGAGTAAACTTCCTATTACACCATCGAGAGCATCGGACTGTTTCCGAGCTAATTGTCAAGCTACTTAATTCAAGTATATTTTGTTAGAATTTTCTATATACTGTTAGCCGTAATGGCTTCTTTGGTCACCGGGCGGGATGGGTAGATGCAGGAGTTTCGCGGAGATTTGAAGGCAGAAGCTCTACTAGCCTCCTCTAAAATCGGTAAAGGCTCAAAGCGAGGTGAAAGCTGTATAATGGTGCTGTGTTTGTGTATAATGATGCTGTATAAAGCTACGGCATAATGACTAAAAGGTCATTGTCGCAGAAAGAGTAGAGATGAGTCACGGCTCTCCGACGTCACGACGAGATCTGTGACTCGCGACTAGGGCGGTGAAATTTGAGAGGTGTGAAAATTTTTGAATTGCTTATATTTTAGAGATGAAAAAGTAAATGGGGTCTTCTTTAATAGTTTATTCTATTAGTTAGGCAAAACAGGGCCTAAGGCGGCATTAAACTCAAAATCCACTGCACGTGCGTTGTGACTGCGTTTGCATTAATAATCGTCAGTCTTCTAGGACACTTTTTTGACTGGCAAACAACTTATTACAAGAGAATTTGCATAACATTAAATGCGTGTAAAAGCTCTTAAGATGAATGATCATTCATTTATAAAATTAAGAGTTACTGTGCGGAAATCCATAATACAAAAATAATAAGAGAATTATTTTGCTATAATTTATACTTCTTTCCTTATTTCATTTTCTCTTGTTTTTGTGCATATAATCTTGGACAATCCGAATTGTTTTCGCGTCAGGAGAAAATTAAACAATATTCTAGATCCAACAACAATAATTTATTTATTCACTCATAAACGTTTACATTAATTAAATATAATTATATTTATTTTCAAAAAGGAATTCAAGCCAGCACAGCACGTTTTAAGATCGACGTAATATCATTACAGATTTTTCATTTACAAATAGTATACTTACATGTAAAAAAAATATATAAAATGAATATTTTCATATAATAAAGAATAAGTAATATGCATATTTTAATGCAGTCATAACTTTTTAAAGAGATTATATTTATTGGTATTTCTAATCACGATTTTAACGAACAATGAGTGTATACAGTTTCTAAAATAAACTTATTATAAGATCAAATAATCAAAAAATATATAATGAATTATTGATTAATAAAATATTGTCATATGGGTAAAATTATTGCAAAAAAAATTGAAAATTTCTGGAACTCATGGAATATACTATAGATATTAATATAGATTATTTTTCATAAAATATTACTATTTATATAATAATAATAATTTTGGAACATTTATATTAGTGTCGTATTTCAAAATACCACACATGATAACAATATCGCGGCAGTAATCATTTTCCTGTGAATAGAATTTGGTTTATAATTGTCGTCGTTATAACTTTACAACAGGATAGGAATCCTCATAAAAGAACGCTTGAAATAACTTTTGGCATTTATAAAGCAATCGTGTCTATGCATTCATTTAATAAATGAACAATCCGTTGAGGAAAAGGAGGAAGAGGAAAAACGATAACGACCTTATAGCCTTTTGCTTAAAGTAACGATTACTTTAAGCAAAAAAAAGTTGCGTGATACTGTTACCATATTTATTACTCCCAATTTTTAAAATAATATTTCACTGGTTTCTTTTCAGTAGGAACAGCTTTCGAACCAGCAGTAGAGTTGACGATTCAAAAGCTCTTATTTGCAAGTTTACTTGAATAAGAATATTTTGAAATTGAATTGGTTAATATTACAAGAACTATAACAGATGTGATAGGGAGGTGCATAGTAAAGTACATGACTATAAAAGTTATATGTATGAAATACCATAATTATATAACTGTTGCATACAAATAGTAATTTCGAAATTAATGAATTCGAACAATCGGTTTTGAATATGGCGTCACTTTTCTTGCGTTATATAAACAAATCTTATAATAAAATAAAATATGTAAAATAATTTTGTCAATAAGTTTTGTTAATAAGTCAATTATGTTACAGAATCGTTTTTGGTTTTTATATTTCACTATGTGCAAATTACGTACGCATTGTTTAATCCTACTTATATTATAAATGCGAAAGTTTGTGAGTATGTATGTCTTTGTTACTCTTTACGGCGAACCAATATCGATAAAAATTTGGCACAATTATTCCTTATACACCGGAATAACATATAGGCTATAGGAATACTGGTAATTCTATAGGGATAGGATGACATTGAAAAGCGCCATATATTATCAAACTATCACGCGACAACAGTTCACGCGAACGAAGTCGCGGGTATAAGCTAGTACACAATAAAGAAATGAATCGATGGTTCGTTGATAAACATTTTTCAAACAATATGCCTAGTACTTGATTTCGAGATTCCATAAAAATAGCAATTTTAAAAAATTAAGTGAGATCACTGGAAGATCTATTTTATTTAATCAGTCTCGAAAACATGAATAGTAACAAAACGACGTTCATATAAAAACTATATTAATAACGTAGGAAAAATCGTAATACAAGCAGACGTGCTGAATACATTTATATTATGTACATTAAAAGAAATTACACCACAGATGGGTTTTTTAACCACAGCGGCTGACGAAATTACTTAGGTATATTGAGAAATGTTGACTTTTACTATTACCGATTTGGTCCACAAAAATAGAATAAAAGAATGTAATAAAAGTTTTAAAAAAATCTTTTACGGTATTCTGTCATACTGGCTGGTTACAAAATTTTTAATATGTTCGTTATAATATAGAAACTTAAAAAAACAAATTACAAAGCTAAAAAACTGAATTTTATAACGTATTTTTGCATATTTAAGTCATGTCAATCTTATAATGTTACATTTAAATGTTAGTTTTGTGTATTACTAGTATGTGATCGCTTACTAAAATCCTTTAACTCATAAGATTTGTCTTTGAACAGCTCCTTTTGAGAATGAACTATTCTTCCATAATTCCATTCTAATTAATCCAAAGCTTGTTCGCAGAATATGGGCTTTATAAATGAGTTCGCAAGAGCTATGCCTCTCGAGTGAACAAATCAGAAATGTTGAGAACTACGAGAGAATCAAGGATTTATTCCAATAAATCGTTAGTGCAGGGCACAGAGTTCTGAATAACATTGTGTGCATTGTGCATTAGTGATCCCACATTCGCAGCGAAAAGGTACAGGGTCTAGAGGGGAGAGAATTAATGGATTATGTAAATATACAAGATTGTGTGACGCAGCAATTAGTTTAAGAGACCGGTTAACTTTATTTACTGGTTTCATTGGTTGAAGGAAGACAGAAAGTAATTGAAAATTAAATAAGGATTGTGTCCAAAATTTTCTTTTTGTTCGTTCTTTTTTTGTGTTCACATCAAAAGTGTAAGGTTACAAATCCATATTTATCCATTTTAAGGTTAAATTCTACACGTTCATGTCATAACAATTGGCCTCGTCTGTGAAGCCGTACATTAGATATACACGAGGTGATATACTCAGCCTCGAGTATTACATACAATGTAAACTGTATACGTTATAAACTATTTCAGTGAACTCGTAAATTTGACTCATAATAGGATGATTATAGAAGAATTAGTACAAAGGTCTGCCAAATACTATGTAGGTGTAATGCGATAAAAACTTTTTTTTATTTAATTAACCAACAAGACACAAATACGTCAGGATTTTTTTTTACACAACAAGTACCTATTTACTTTTTGAATACATATATTTTCCGACTTATTAAGAAAATCACATACATATATTACACGTGGAATAACATATATAGTAGTAATTGGTAATCAATTGCATGCATTTGCAGGAGCATATTTTTTTGATATTCTTATCCTAAACACCAATAACCTTACTCCAATTATCCAATCGGCTTTGCGATGAACTTATCATCTAAGGAGTGTAATAATCACTTTATTATGTAAGACAGACATAATTTCAAAAAAATAAATATCATTTAACTTACCCGTAGAAGCCAACTCTAATCTACACATTTATCTACTTACACATTTTTTTTAGATCTTAAAGTAATCTGACTGAGGCTTTTCATGGAATTATGAAAATTTAAAAGTTTTACGTGGTTTTATAGAATTTAACCTTTACATGAATGGAAGCTATGTGTGAGTATTTAAATTTTACAACTTGTGTAAATATAATATACAAAATTCAAAAAGGATTATGCAATTAGCCTCTAAATCGGACTTTAGACATAGATGAAAATTGATTTGTTATTAGCGTGTCACATCTTAGATATTAAATAATTTAAACACAAACAACCCAATATTTACTTCACTCGCTTCACTTAGACTTTCAGAAGTGGTTCCGAAAAAATTTCTTTTACCTTTAACTTTTTAACTAATGTTATATCTTGAATGGAAGAAAAAAATTGTTTTGTAACATTTTAACGATTTATCCAACCTGAGTTAATGGAAATATCCAAATAAATGGATTTTCAACTGAACTACATGCCTCAGTCAGATAAAAGCGTCTCTTTAAATTTCTTAAATCTAATAGTTTTTAACTGAAATATATTAAAACTCTTAATATACTAATAATTATAAATAAACAACAAGAAACGTAATATCTGCATTTTGACGAAATACTTATTAAATACATTTTTATAATACGATACATGAAATGAAGATCAACATTCAGAAAGTCTTAAAATATTGTTAATGTTAATACATCATTTTAATACTGAGAAAATACACGGTTTACAATAGTTAGTTAACAAGCAAAGCGGAATATTTTTAAGTAAGTCCATTTCAAATCAAACATGAATTCCTGGAATTTTAATTAATTTAACGCATAAATACTCTTTTTTTAGGACAGCAAATAAGATGAAGAAATGATCTTTGGAGCAAAATCGCTTCATTTTTGAAAATCGGTTTCATTTTCTAAAACCTATAATTTTTTTAATGGCTTTGAAAACCTTGCAATAACGATAACAATATTTTTCAAACGTATTTTTAAGTTTCTTTAGATTAAGATTCTACAGATTTTATTAATTGTCATTCTTTCTCTCTATTTATTATTTATAGAGAAGAAGCGATTTTTAAAATTATCTGTTTATCTACCGTCTTATTATTATGTATATTTTCCTTTAGCCACTTCAGCTAATTGAAATAACTGCGAAATAATAATTTTTCTAACCAACCGTGTATCAGTATGTCATGGATAGAATTTTCTTTCTAATATATTTTTATGGTAACACAGACATGATTTGAATAATAGTCATTTAAATTATACTTAACTTCCATCTTTCGTCAGAGACATGGACATCAAAATTCTTATGAGTGTTTCGTAGAGACTAGAGTTTTACCTATATCGTAAGAGATTCCCAGCCTTACAAATGGATTAACAATATCCACTACCACATATAAACGATTAGCTCATTAGTGACCGAATTAAAGTAATTTGATTATAGACCATAGACCATTAATAATAAATTAGTAAGGTACACAGTGACGATAGACTAAACTAATTATTAATATTTAAACATCATTTACATTTTTTTATTCGCCATATTACGATCATATTAAATATGTGAATTACTTGCAATAAAAAAATATAATTCTGTTTATATAATAGACTTTTACCGACCGTCATAAAATGTATAGATTTATATCTTGGTACTAAATATTCTAATAGTAACAAATTCAAGGTAGTTACTTATGCATATAACTATTTCATTATGAATAATATATACTTTAATAAACACCGTTGTTACGTATTTAACGACGATTACGGGATAATGAAGTACTGCTGACTGGAGCTAGTAGTCGGCGTGGCACAAGAAGGCGAGCGTTGCCCCGAGCAGGTCTAACCGCACCGGGTTGTTTTAAATCAGCCAAATGCAATGCATATCCATCACTTAAAGTTGTAGCCATATTACTATATTTTTTACTTATTTTTCCAATAGCATATATTTGCTTTGATGATAGTCCACAATTATTATAGACAGTTATATCCTTTCCTGAACCATAAGCGGCATGAAAAATTACTCCGTGTTCCGTTATTAAGTTAATTAAATGGGCTGCTTTGTGCCCCAAAGGATCAGTTGAAAAGCCATCGGAAAAAAACACTAAACCATGAGGGAAATTATGTTCAGCTAGCCAGGAAACAACCTTTCTTTGTTGCATGTCTGGTCGGCCTGTAATGTAAAGGATCAGATAGCCTAGATCTTGCCAAAATCGTACCACATCTACGGCTCCAGCTCTCACTTTTGGATCTCGACCAGTCACCGAGACGCTTGCTGTGAAGGAACCATCAATGCTGAATACCACACATTCAGTTTGTGGTGGAACGACAGCTAGATGAAAGTTACAACTTGTGTGATCACCTCGAACGACTGCCCTTACTGGGTATATACCACAGCCCACGCTTTGTTTGTCGGACAGTGTATAAATAATTCTTCCAGTCTTGTCCGTAACTTCAGTAGATAATAATGTCCATTCACCCGCTGGTGGATCCTTTATCATGTGAATGTCGACTTTTTCACCGGTTAGAGTAATCATGTCTAGTGGGCCATACATAAATCTGGCGGAGAAAGTTTGTGGACATCCTTCTTTTACAATCACGTCATTAGCTCTGTGATTAGCAGCAACATTTTTTAATTTTACAGATGTTCTTTTTCTCATCCATTTCTCTTTATCTTGACCAGGTTTAAACATTGCACTTTCTTTGTCATCTATTTGATTGTATAAAGCTAGATCAAAATGACCTACCTGTCTTAAAATAAACGCAATAACATCAGAACTCTCCCAATAACTGGCATGGAATAAATGTGGAAGAGCATTTGTAGGAAAATTTGCTAAACCTTCTGGACAGTATAAAGCATAATCTAGACGTTTTGTACCCCACCACTTCTGTTGAAGGGCATTCATAGTAATCAATGGTATATTATCAACCATCCCACTTACAGTGCTTTGAACTGATGCTTCGGAAAGTCTTCTTAAAACTGGAGTAGGCGGCATTTGCAAATGATCTCCAAATAATGTTGGATGGCTATGTATCAGTTCTATTACATGATATGGTTGGCCATTACCCAGTGGGTACTTAGCATATCTAGCAACATTTATGGGAGGTAAATTTGTAAATCTAGCCGACAGCAATGGTTCTAATCTTGAAGCTACAGGGTCAGTAGGATGAAACAAATTGTATAGTTGCTGTACAGGCGGTTTTAATATGTCTTTGAATTTATCATCAGATATTTTTCTTGATGCAAGAATAAGTGAAAGTGGACTACCAAAAGTAAAAAAGTCACTGACTTCAAACTCTATCTTAGTTTGATTATCACTAGCTGTAGAAGATCGTCTTCTAGGTGTTGGTGCCTGTAGGTGCGATTTATTTAAATAATTTTCAGTTGGCTCACTTGGAATAGTTATTTCAGTGTCAAGTATACTACTTTCACTATCATGTCGCGATTGATACTGTAGGGTACGGCATAATGCATCGAATGCTAATACAGAGCCCATACTGTCACCGACAATAGCCACTTGACCATTAAATCCTTTTCCATCCTCAGATTTTACGAATTCGTTGTAAACGAGATTTGCTGATGTAATTGTTTTTGTTACATATTCGCAATATTCAGGAGACGATGTTGCTATTAATGGAATAGCGCCAATTGGGATGAGATCATTTGTAAGCGAAGGTGTTTCAACTGTAGATGGTGAACAATCAAAACTGTAGGGACTCAATGTTGATAATACCCCAAGTGCTTCTGTGCAAATAGATGGACACGATACTAACTTTATACAAATATGACCAACTAATGTTGGATAGTGTTGTCGCATAACAGATTCAAATGCTCCTTTAAATGTAGTAACATCAGATTTTTTGGCAGTCATATCAACATTTGCATCAAGTACACTACCAGCATGAAAAACAAGAATTAGAACTGTAATTGGACAGGAACTATGAACAGGTGTATCAGGACAGCCGTCAATGCTCTGATGACTGTGCAGGGTTGGAATTCTGCGAGATCCTCTTTCAGAAGTTACCCGCTTCAAAAACGATGGATTAAATATACTGTCATCTTGATTATCTCCTTGAGTTGGAGATATATCAATTTCAGTTTCATCTAAGGAGCACATTGATGACCATTTATTAAAAGAAGACTCGCAATCATAAAATTCATCTTCTGATCCAGTTTCAGTTTCAGACTCTCTTACTAGGGTCTCCATTCTCCAATTAGCAACTTGAGTCTGAAGACTTTTAAGTGAACCTGAAGAAGATGATCTGAGATTCGACTTTGTAGATTTAGGCTCTGATGGTGGAGTATTTTCTGGACTTAACTGTTTCTGCACTCTGATTTCCATACAACTTTTTTTCGTTGGAAGTGGACTTGATGAGTCTTCATTTTTTTCAAGGCTGCTCATAGTAGCTGCTAAGGATTTTGAGTTTTCTTCAGAATAATCTATTTCCTCAACGGTTTCTCCTGCCATTTTCTTCTGTAATGCCAACTGGGTTTGCTTTTCAATTTCACGAATATCTTCCATTGTAAGACCATGCCATTCATCTTGCCAAGCCCAGGCTTGCCTGTGGGCTCTTAGCATTGTTTTTCTCAATGCTACATCATGAATAAATTTTTCTAGTTTAGTTTGCATTCCCCAGTAGCGAAATTCGACTCTACATAGTTTATAAGCACACATAAGTGATTTTCCATTTGGTAAAGGTTGTGATTTACCTTGCACTTCACTCCAATACTCATCAAGCCATGTGTCAGACAATGGTCCTCTATTACATTTTTGTGAAACAAATAGTTTTGGATCTTCTTCTTTTATATAATCAGCACCATAAAGCTGATCCTTAACAACATCTATAAAATCAACTATTCTATTTTTTAAATCACTTCCAGTTAATTTGAAAACATTATCTTGGTAACCATTATCAGGAAAATAATATGTTTCAATTTCCAGGGAAAATTTTTCAACAAATGGACATGTATATCTAGTTTTAGTATAGGGATAAGCATTCCATGCCTCCTCAGATACTGTCAAAGCTGACTTAGGAAGCAAGCTTTTAAACCATCCTGGTAAATGACTACCAACATGGTAGATTTTTTGAGTATACTGACCTGATCCCCCTGGTCCGTTTTCATAGGGCTCATTCACAATTATTTCAACCCCACTGCCTTCACCTGTGCTTTCTTCCTTGCTTTTCTTTGCTATCATATACAGCTGCGCTATACGATACTCCTCAACTGTCATTGGCAGAGGAATTCTATATTCTTTGATTAACATTTTGTAGGTTAGTGAAACTAGTATTTACACTAAAAGATTCTGTAACAATATAAAATATTTTATAGTCAAATAAAATTATTTTTGTCTTTGGGGAAAAATTAAACAAATATTAACCTAAATGTATTACTCTATTTAGAAAGTAAAATAAACTTAGTGTTTCATAAAAAATTAGCTTTGTTTCGTTTTGGTTTTAGAGAGCTATGGTAAGGATAGTGTTACAAATAAAAATGTTAATACCGTATAAATGAGCTGGCCATATAACAGGCTAAACAAATGAAAATATATATAATGCTTGTTACATACAAAAATATATTATCAAAGGTTAGTCTTATAATTAATTTTGCAAGGATTGTTACCATTAACACACTGAGCTAATATATAAAGAAAATTTTAAAGAATATTTTATTGTAAAGAATATTTTAATAGCTATAATAAGATAATCAGTTAATTTCATTTATGAATATTAATATTTCAAAACATGAATAAAATTTAGAATTTTTTAATGTGAATTATTCAACTGACAATTTAAAAAAGGAATGAAAAAGTCAATTTTAATAAAAAAAATTTATTACAATACTGTAATAATCACAATGACTAAAATAGAATATAATACTGACTGAACTATCTGAATATGCAATTTCGACATGTATTAAGATGTATAATACAGCTTATATCTTAATAATACCTCAGAAATCTGCTGGTCATTTATCTTGTAAAGTGGGAAATTGGAGCACTCTGAACAGAAACAAATAACGATTTCAGAAATCCAATAAAAAAAACATCTAAGGATCTGGTTAGGGGAGTATTCAAACTGGCAAGCAAAATGTTCACTTCTTAAAAATCTCCTCATATATTGTTGTGCACTTAAAAGGAATCATAGTTGTTATTTTTAATATATTAGCAGGTATAAATATTTAATTTTATAAATATTTTAAAAAGTCAAGAGTGTAAAAATTGTGATTTGGGATATTAAGAAAATAATAATTAAGAATAAATTATCGCACTCACATTGTTATATTAATATCTTATCTGATATAATTAATAAAGTGAACGAAAATATAGACTTTCTTCATAAGACCGTCTCATTTTTGAGATTTATAAGTTTTTCAATAATTGTTACTCAATAAATTAATTCATGATTATCGACTTTAAAAATAAAAATTAATATGAATGAAAAATGTAGCGCTTTGTTTTACGTTTATACTTACGATTAGAGAAATAAATAGTTATTTTAAAACGTGATTAAAACCTAGTATGAGTAAGAATTAAATTAAAAATAACAATTTAAACGCCAATAGATTAGATGTACTCATGTAGTAAAAATTGCATCTAATAACTTATTATATCTTTCGACGCACTAATATATAACATAAACTATCCAATAAAATTGCTACTTTGTTTATATCTTAAATAACTCATACATTTGATATTTACCTTGCGCTTTAGTATACAAAAGAGCACATTTTCACAATGACAATGTTTTATCTCTTTAACACAAATTCATACTCTAAATATATTTTTACATTTTTCTCACAAAACGAACCCTTCTCTAGTCTACAAATGAACTTTGACATTTTTACTATGGCACAAATTCCTTTCGTGTTAAACGATGTGATGAAACGTAATATTTTAAACATGATATTTTTTAAAAAGTCATGTATGAAAGATAAAAAATACTTGACAAAAAAGTTAAATGAATAAAATAATAAATAGACACAAATTTAAGGACTAATCGATTTTTTATGTTTCACATAAAACGTGAATTGGAACGTTGGACATGTCGATTACTTTACCGCCCGCTGTATGCCGTATTTATAGTCAAATCCTGTAGCAGGTAGAGAATAAGTTAGCGTTTTAATATTAGATACGCGGACAGCTTGAAGCAGTCAGGATGGAAAGTGGCAAGCTGCGACTATACAGTGAACTACAGACTTTTATGTACGTTTATAACGAACCGCTCGAGCAGTTCAGACTGCTTCAGGCGGTCGACAGCTCGGTTGGCTTCAAGCTGTTGACTCTGACTGCGACAGCGGTCCGTATATGTTGATCACAGGCTAACCGTTCGGCCAGTTCGTATATGACCGGTCTCAGAGATGTTTTTAACTAGTTTTGGAAGTTATGCTTAACTACAATTTTTTCAAAATTTACTCAGTGCCTGAAGACATAAGTTGCGTAAATCGTAAGTCTGTGTTCACTGTTTAGCGTGGCAGTCAAGCACTGGATTGGTCGTTCACACTATTCCAGTGGCACTGGAATGGGCGAGCTGGAATGAAAATAGAACGCCAATCCAGGCGACTGGACTGGATTGATCACTGGATTGGTACATTCCAGTGCAGGTGCACATTATTCCAGTCGACCATTCCAGTCCAGCGCTGGAATGCTACTGGAATAATGTGAACCGGGCATTATAGAAGTCTCATAAATCGTTAGAGTTGCTCAGTGCGTGATGAAGCGAGCTATGCTTAGAACGTCTTTGCGTTATCAAATCAGAAACGGTATCATCTGTAGAACAAGCAATCATAACTATAAGAGTTTGAACCTACTATTTTTGGTGCTTGCTGTCTACAAAATCAAACAAATCATCAACATCGACAGTATGATGAGAGTAGTACATGACCAGTACGACGAGGATGAGATCGCACATTAAAACCCAATCCCCATTCAATAAAGATGCCGGTGATCGTAGTTTTTCTGTATCAGTATAGAGAAAACCGGTTTAGTGTATTTCAAATACAGAGCTGAGAATATGCTTCATTTTTAGTTTGGGCAATCCAATCTTCCAATTTTCGTTTTTATCGGAGTTTACAGTGATAAATAATATATAATATTAATAATACTGCGGAATGATCCCGTTAAAACCTAGTCATACCTATAACTATGTCCTTTTACAGGATGGACACGGCAAAATCGATAACTGTAGTTGAATTAAGGTCCACCATACTTTAATGTATACATGCAGAGCTCCTATAATAGACAATACTACGTACTGTTTCCGTATACCTACAGACTCGATGATTACGTACGAGTATTTGCATATAGTACTTGTTTTACGCGTTTAGGCAATCTATGGTAAAAGGTAACATCTTAACACACCATAACGATGAACCATGGTCATTGTATAATAATATTCCACACTTTAACAAATGTTATTTTAATAAGATTTTATTTTACCTTCTTTACATTCAGCAAATATAGAACATCTGATCAAATATTTCAAAAATTGAATTGTTTTTAAAATTTACTTGCAAATATTAATTATTAATTACTTATTTTGTAGAATCTAAATAAAATTAAATAATAAATAAATTTGTTCTTTATTTACCTGTATTCAGATTGTTTAAAAAGTAAGACGTACGGTACCATATATATGAAAATGGTTTTTTTGTTATTACCGTCTACTTATATATAATATTATGTATGGATTTTTTTTATTACTATGTCTACTTATACATAATATTATATATACCAAGTAAACACTAAGTGTAAGCAAAATTTTGTACAAATCAGTTAAGCCGTTGGAGCGTTAAAGCGGGACAAACACACAAAATTTTCTCAACAAACACACAATTTTTTTTTTTTGTAAAAGTTATATTTTCAGCCACACGAAGGTGAACAAAGTTCAAGTTCATATGCATCTGCAAAAGGTAAAAGGGCTATACGTCGTACATAGCTACCTATATCCTATTGTGCAGCGACCTAAAAACATTGACCTTTCATAGCGAGACAGGTAAGTGGTTACATAATTATAAATTACTTAAATCTCTGTAATAGATTCTTCTATATAAATAGTCATATTCTTTGTAACAGATAGTTCTGAAATAACTGGTCAATATATAATTATTGTTATTTTGTTTTATGGCCTGTACAGCGCAAATGACTCTGCCAGTATCACGTAAAATGGCAAACACACGAGTAATGGAATTTAGTATTTTCCTAGAAGAGAATGAACCAAATAAACTAACTACATAAAATAATACAAAAAACATATCATAATGGAATGAAATAAAACAAAAAAGAATATAACCAAAATAATTAAACCTTTAACTTATCTGGTCAATATATTATGTTAGATCAATATCTTTAATATTTAAATAAGTTAATCTAGTATATATATAAATATAATTTCCGAATCTCGGAAACGACTCCAACGGTTTTCATGAAATTCACTATTAAGGGTGTTTTGGGGGCGAAATTCGATCTAGCTAGGTTTCATTTAATAAATGTCGGTTTATCCGTTTTCGGGCACTGAAAAATGCTAAAATTTACGTTGAATGTAAAAAACAATTTTTTCTGTCAAATGTAAAATCGTGGTCACTCATTTGGCGAACGGGCGGTCTAGAGGTGAAAATACCTAGAATCGAGCCCCCACCTGCCCAATTTTCATTCTTTTCAATTTTTTATATTATTAAAAAAATTACCGATAATGGCTAAGTCACCCAGGTACAATTTATGACAAATATTCATGTAAGGTTTGACCTTTAACCAAGTTTTACAGAAATGCAATGAAAGTAAACACGTGTTCTGCAATAACGTATTATATCATAGATCATGAAATCTATGTTATGAAAGGTAATTTATCAAAATTTATAATGTTATGTAACTAATTTTAGTTTCATCTAGTATGTAATAGTCTTGGGGTAATATAAATATAGCGTTAAAAAACAAACATTAATTATCCATTTCAAGGATATGAACAAAGCGGTCGTCATTAATAGATAACGTTAAATTAAAACACTTTTCAAATATAAAAACATCTCTATTTAAATAAATTTAACCAATATAAAAAATTTACAAAACCACAAATCCTTTGATATAATTATTCTTAATTGTTGTAATAAATATATTTACCTTAACCTAAAAAATCTAGACAAATATATAAAAGCGTATACAAAAGAGTTTTTAATAATTGCTCTCCAAAAATACATTAGTGTAGAAAATATAAAGGCTCAATTTGTTAGGCAGTCTTTGCATAAGGTATATAATAAATTCAGCTAATATAGGCACTTTATCGTAATTTTTTTTTAAATAGAGCGAAATTGCGTCAATAAATGCACTAGGTGTAAATATTTCTTTTAAACACTATGAACTATGATATTATTAATTAGAATTACAAAATTTACGTATTTGCTAAATGGAATTATTAGAACATTTTTATGGGAAAATTTGTATACTCATTTAATATTTATTATATTAATTCCGAAAAAAGACCGATAACAGATTTACAAAATAACAGAAACAGTATTTCAAAGGTGTCTAAAATCTGCAAAAGTGAAACTCGTTTCGGACGTCTGAGTAATTCCCGATATCCACTAAACCGGAGAGAAGATATGGAAATGACGTCTCCTCAAATTCAAATACAAATTCGAAATATTATTTATACTTGTTTACACGTATATATATATATTATATATATATATATATATATATATATATATATATATATATATATATATATATATATATATATATATATATATATATATATATATATATATATATATATATATATATATATATATATATACTTGTAAACAAGTGCTTTTGAATGTCGGTTCCTACTTTGTCTATTATATACATCGCCAATCTTTTTATAATAATGTATATTGTAATGCAAAAAATTAAATTGCTAAAAATATACTGTGAAGCTAATATAACAATACCTATTTCCTTAAACATCTCTCGCAGGGAATCACACGGTCTTAAATCACATCTCTCCTCTTCGCTTTGTTGGATACCGGGTTCAATAGTGTTCGGCACAAATCTAAAGATATTTTAAATACTTTCGAAAATACTTTTCCAAATATTACACCAACACCGTTTGTGAATTTTCTTATCTAGACTATATATACAGAGAGGTACCGAAGATATGTTAAATGAATTTACTGATCATTTGTACGTAAAAAATTTGGTATAATTCAATCTTCTTAAATATCGGTTTTAAAAAATGTCTTGCGGTCAAAGTTCAAAATTTTTTTATCCGTTTTAACACCTCGGTTGATTGCCCCTTCAGGTGACAAGAAGGCTGGCTCCTTTTTCGCACAAAGAATCAGCTTAGCGATTCAGCGCGGAAACGCTGCCAGCATTCTTGGGACCATTCCACGTAGGCATGATTTGTACAATCCTAGCGTGTAAGTAACTTAAGATAGATATAACTTGTACATTTTTGCTATAAATAAATTTATTCAGACGAATAAATATAATTTGATTGAGATCTAACTTTGTTAGTAACGATTGACTGACCTGAGGCGGTGTGCTTGTTCAAAAAACAGGAGAAAACAATAACATTATTGTTTTCTCTCCCTCGCACCAGACTAACTTTGTGTGAAGGCTTATTCGTTTCGTGTGGTAATAGGGTACGGTCGTTGATCTCTATTAATCGTGTTTTTTAAAAGTAAGATTATTCCTTTGGCTACAATACATCACTGAATTAACTGATTTCTTTTTATGTGGGGTGCCGAGGTGTACAACTAAAATAAAAATTAATGATGATCGATACCACCCTGTATACTTTTTTTTTAAACCAAGTGACTACCCGTCATATAGCTAGTATATATTTTTATCATCCAGATAAAATATCCGTGATATCAACAAAAGATTTGTGTAAAGCCTCCACGAATTGCGTGCTGTCATTTTGAGCCTTGTAAGCTGAAATCGCTGCTCCCAGCTTATCGGGGAAAGCGGAGTATCTGTAAAGATTTTCTGCTTAATCCATGTACATCTATACATATATCGCGAGCTTAGTATTAAAGTGACCTAATTCAAAATTAGGCTTCATCGAGTTAGATACGTTGTAATCCTTATTTCAATGCCATCTGTGACATCATGCTACGAACTATTAAAAGGATTGTGTTTTCTTGCTCTTCCAAGTTATGGGTGTCATCAACGCTCGTGTTATTGCAATTTGCACCTTAATTTTTGAATTAGGTCACTTTAATACTAAGCGTGCCATATATAGTCTAATGTGAATGATATCTCCTCTCTCTGTTTTAGATTGGTAGGTTTCACATATCTCTAGGATTCTCTAGAGATTTGAAGATTTTCTCACAATGTTTTCCCTCACCGAAAAGCGTGTGATAAATCGCAATTATCAATTAGACACATAAATTTTAATAGAAAAACTCATTGGTGTCTGCCCGGGTTTGAAACCGTGATCGTCTTTAGAGATTCACACGGTCGCACCGATGGCCAAGCAAGAGGCCATTATTTTTACCCTACTTACCCAATTCCGAAGCCTTCTTTGGTGACGGGTCCAAAACCACCCGCTAAAACGCTGGGCGCGGATAATGTACTCGTACTTAGAATCGATTTATTCAACAGTTTAAATTCGTACGAATCATACAACTGTGGACGTGGCAAGTTGTTTTCTTCGGCTATTTTCATTAGTGCAAACAGATGTCGGTCGAATCCTTGTCCCATAGCAGCTTGTTTCACAAGTTCCGAGTGATAGGACGAACATTCTTGCATTATAGCTCTGAGTTCTTGTTTCGATGACTTGTTTGAATGGAGACTGTCGCAGAATAGCTGTTAAAAGATCTACAGCTTAAGTTTTTGAACTCAGAAATGTTACATTTAGTAACGACGATGCTTTGAAAATGCGTTAATGATATTAATATTTTACTTCTACATGTAAGCCTTAATTTAGATAAATACCAACATTTTATATATACGTTTTGATATATGCTAGTAAATTGTGAAATCGATGTGAAAATCTTCCAAAATTCATTTTGTTAGTTTTTCTCATCGAGTAGAAAAAAACAATAAATAAACGATTTTTCCCCTTAAAATAAATTTTAAAGAAATAAATATTTTAAATTTAAAAGATTTTTAAACAATCGATTACGATCGATACGTATCAAAAATAATCAATTGATAATAATCGATTTCTCTGACTATTTGAATATTATTTATAAATTATAATAAAGGCTAATAAAAGTGGACAACTACCAATAAATATTATTATTTATTGGATGCGGATATACAGATATACAGATGCGCTGTTTGTGAAATTATTTTGAGAAAATAATCGTTTATTAGAAAAATCGATTTTTCTACATCCTTACTGGAGATCCGTGTGAATAAATAAAGGGCCGCAAGTGGCCCGCGGGCCGTGAATTGGTTATCTCTGGTCTAATCAGTCTTATATGGTCAATAGTCTTGTTATTTTTTTATAAACTACTATTGTAATAAAATTGAAATTCATTTACCAAATGAACAATTATATTATGAATTCTAAAATGTATTATACCTTAGTTTTTTCTGTACAAGGCCTCATCGTCTCTGTCCTACCATGTTTAAAGGCAGAAGTACTGCAAGATTCATATGTACCTACATATTTACCATGAAGAAGGTGATACGCCGCCTAAAATCATACAAAATATGGAACATGTTTTACCATACTATATTATAAATGCAATGTCTGTCTGTCGCTTTCACGTCCTATATTAATGAACTGTTATTAGCAATATTAATGAATTTACTAGGTGATTGGAAGAAATCCCGTTATAGGGATAAGTCAGCCTTTATATATGTTCTATTTTACTTATTCTTTCTCTTTTCTAATAATATGTATGCACAATAAAGAAATAAATAAATAAATGAATTTGGATCCATCAAAGTCTGTACACTGGATATACTTCGAGTGTATTGGTTTTTTATTTCCAAGAGTATTTTATTATGTGTATATATAATAATAAATAAATAAATAAATATATGGGACACTTAAACACACGGACGTCCGTCCCCAAAGTAAGTAATTTAATACTTGTGTTATGGGTGACAGACAACTGGTGAATATATACTTATATATTTTTTAAATACATACTTAAATACAATTATACATCCAGGCTCAAAGGCCAACAAATTCATTTATAGAAAATGTTGGCCCTCGGCTGGAATCGTACCCGCAACCCGCGGAGCTGAAGGCAGGGTTACTACCCACTGCTCCAACTGGCCAGTCAAAAAATGTGTATGGACTATACAATCAAGATATTTTACCTGAAAACCAAGCTGCATTATACAGTCTGGGCTGACTTTGAATTTCTTGCATGCTCCTTTTGTTAGACCCTCATATAATATGTAATCTATACTTAACGAATTACACCAATCTCTGTATTCCTTTTTAGCTTTTTCAATAAAACTTTTAGATTTGTCATCCAAATTGAAATCTAGAAAGTCACAATACAGTGCATATCTAATTATATTTATATCTTTATCTTTATAATACACAAAACATTCTTACATAAATATAAACATAGGTGAGTAAAGAATATCACAAAATTGATGATTATTTGGATAATAAAAATGTCTGGATTTGAAAATCCCTGAGCTTCACACTGCGGTTTAATAATGTAAAATTGAAATTGTTTAAAAGATTTACCGCCGAGTTTCTTGTTGGTTCTTCTCGGTAAGAGCAACATTCCGAACCAGTTGTAGCTTCATTAATCGTATTGACGATTCAAAAGTGCTTAAAAAAGGGCTTATTAAAATAAAGATATTATTTTGATTTAATAGTTTATCATAATACCATAACTATGTCATATATTACACAACGACTTCGATAATATTGTCGTATGGGACAATTACACACACAATATACAATAAAATAACTTTCGTGATACGAGTAACAGGCAACAGATAAGTATACAATTTTAGATATATATTTTAATACACTGTTTAATTAGAAATGGTTGCCCTCGACGAGAATCGAACCTTTACCCTTTCTCACAACTTACTCACTGCAACATCCGAATTTTCTTGTATGTTCCTTGACAGAAAAACCTTATAGCTGTCTGAAAGGTTTGGTTTTGTTGTCTCAATCAAATGTTGATATATATTAATTGTATGTTAGTACGTTAAGTATTAAGTATACCGCAATAATCCAAAACAATTAATGAATTATTTAGCTATAATTCGCGATTAGATTAATAACGCGTCAATCGCGGATTATAAAAAATAATTCATAAATGTTTGTATTACAGAAGTCTACAAAGAAACGTGTAATTCTATCAATTATAGCGTAATAATATTACAATAACCTAGACATATTTCCTTCATCAAAATACTTAGATGTTATCATGCCTATTTAATAATAGAAAAAAGTAAATTTACAGACAGTTAATATCCCAAAGCTGCATATAGCTTATCCTTAGAACTATAATTGTATTATAAAAAACGAAAAATAAAAAAAACTTACCTAACTTTTTAACTGTGATTTGTTTATTAGAGGGTTTGGATTCAGGTCCAATAAAAGGCTTAGTTGTCGTTTCGGTGTAGACATCTTGGAAAAATCTAAGCACTGCAACACCATCTCCCCATGAATGCTCAAAGTTTATACCAGATACTCCATCTTTAGTGATAATAAGACTGAACGATTTGTCAAACCATCTAAAAATAAAAGACCTCTTATGTATAACAAAAGATAATTTCTAACTTTTGAACTATGACCTTGAATTCTCGACTGGTCCATTGGCGCAGTGGATAGTGACCCTGCCTTTAGCTCCGCGGGTCGCGGGTTCGATTCCCGCCGAGGGCCAACATTTTCTATGAATGAATTTGTTGGTCTTTGAGCCTGGGCGTATTTTGTATTTAAGTATGTATTAAAAAATACATAAGTATATGTCCACCAGTTGTAAGAAAAAATAAAAAAGAAGACAACGTTTTTATTATTATTGATTGTTAAAAAAAATATTCGTTACATGCAAACAAAAATACATATATACATCCAGGTGAAACCAATATGAAGCATGTTCACTGGACTAAATGAACCATGTAAATAATATAAATTTGAAAGTTTGTATATCTGTCAGTCACACTTTCTCACCTTATTGATTAATTATTACAGTACCTGAGTGACCAAACCTTGCTCAGTAATTTTTGAAATGATGTAAAAAAAAAAAAAAAAATGAAAAATAATAGGGCAGGTAGGGCTCGGTATTTTCACCTCTCTAGACTGCCCATTCCCTAAATGAACCACCATGACTTTACATTTGACAGCGAAAATTGAGATTGTATTCATTTTCAAAAAAATTTTAAAGCCCAAAAACAGGGATTTTTTTTTAATAAAATCTAGCCAGATCCATTTTTCTCCCCCAAAACACCCTACATGCTGAATTTCAAGAAAATCGTTGGAGCCGTTTCCGAGATTCTGAAAATATATATATACATACAAGAGTAACTCATGTAAATATTAAAGATAACTCAGAAGAAAACATTTTTAATCACCTGTTAGTGCCATCAGCGTGTAAATAATGTGTTAATATATTGTGTTTATTATCATCGATTGTGAAATCATCAAGCACTAAATTAAATATAGCAGAGTCAATTTTGTTTAACACTTCAGCGTTTCCGGTTTCTTCTAAATGTGTTCTCTGTTTTGCCCATTCATCTCTGTTCTGAGTTGTTAACACACCAAGTGGATGTTCTGCTTGTGAATTATCACTTAGAATTTGAGCTAAATTACCTTGAATTTCATTGGGTAATAGGAGATTACCTGAATCAATGCATATAAGTAAGTGTTTAAAAATAAAATATAATAATTCTAGGTTACATAAATTTTGTTTTAGGGTATCAGCCTTACTTTATTTTTTTGTCACTTCAATTAGATGTTACACATTCTTTTGAATTGTCTGTCATTTGTTATTGGTGACCTAGCTTTTGTAATTAATTTATTATCCTTGAAATATATTAAATCATTAGTTATTAAATATAGTTTAGTATTCATTATATTAATTAATAGATCATTTAATTGTATTTATGCTTAAAAAGAATTTAATTTATACATCAGTTATATAAATATAATATGGTTTATATGAATTTCCGCCGTGTGGTATCCAGCTAAGTAGAATAGACCACCGCCTTCTTACCGAGGTGTCGTAAAAGACGACTAAGACAAGTTGACGATAAATACCGAAATATACGATAGGTCGAAAAATACCTAGCCAAATTATGTTACATATTTAAAATATCATCAGCATAATGGTGGTATACCTATCAGTAAGTAGAGACAATTAATAAAAACTGTTAAATTTTCGAATTTATTAGTAAAAAAAATTGTACCATCAGAATCTAATACATCAAAGGTGTAAAAGTAGCCACCTTTCTGCACAACTACATGACTGCAAGATGGATCCCTGAAGATCTTGTCTTTATTTAAAATGGGAATTCGAGTAGCATTAAACAACCCAGTGAATTGACTCATATCAAGTGGGAAGGCTTTGAATAAATATGCACCATACCTGAAATTATACAAAACTTATAAATATTATTGGTAATTCATAGAATTTAACAATTCATACAATATATGATTTAAGTACAATATGTATTAAATGATATTCTCAAGTGAGTATATTGTAATAATATAAACACTGTGCCATTTTTTAAATACAGGCAGATATACAATTATAACTTTTATTTTAGTTTAGCAGGGAACTTTATAATAATCTGACCAAGTACACACCTGGTAAGGTTATCATAAAGTTTCTTATTTTAGAGAACAGAGGGCTTCTCCAAACCACTTATTTAAGGATATATATCAATAATAACTATGAGGATTTTAATAAAGGTTTATTCTCTATATTGATTTATTTGATATATGTGTAGTCATTATTATAATTTAAAAAATACTAAATAGGTACTACTATAAAAGATGAAGCAATAAAGCTGTCAGTGAAGGTTTTAGGATGTAGGATAAGTATTTAATTAAAAGTATATTTCAAGTGTAAAATATTTTTATATTGAAATGAGTTAATCTTGTATGTATATATAAATAGTCAGAATCTTGGAAACAGCTGTAGGGGATTTTGGGGGAGAAAAATCAATCTATATAAGTTTTATTTTAAAAAAATGTTGTTTTCTCCCTGTTTTCAGGCTCTAAATTTTTTTTTTTAATTTATGTTGAATCATAATTTTTCCCTGTCAAACGTAAAGACATGGTTGTTCATTTGGGGAATGGGCGGCCTAGAGAAGTGAAAATACGTAGGATCAAGCCCCACCTGCCCTATTATATTTTAATTTTTCTTTTCATTTTTTTTTTAAATTTAATTTTTTTTACATCATTTTAAAAATTACCGAGCCCTTGCTCGGTCACCCAGGTATTACACACTTTAAGAGCTAAACAGAAAACTCATTATACTAACCAAGATAAACTTGCTGGCAATAATCCTGTTATAGTCCTAAATAAAGTTGTATCACTTTTTTTAGGTTGCATGTGATAAACTTCAGGCTCTAGTACCTGTTCTCTTAAAGATAACATAAATCTAACTGCACTCACTAACAAATTTGTAGCTCTTACAAGTTGATGATTGTATTCTGGTCTTTCATCATTTTGCATTACAAGTAAAGGATTATAATTTATAGGCAATGGCGCTCTATCCCTTAAATATAGGTCAAACCAGTAGTCTGATATGTAACTAGTATGTTTATTTGATTTATCCTTTGCAATAAGTTTGGTTTGCAATTTGTTACCTTCATTGTGTATAAAATTGGTAGTTGTTTTTACCGCTTCAGCATACTGGGAATCGTTTAGAAGTGGTCGCAATGCGTTTATATAACGATTGCCTGTTTTATCTAATTCAGGTATTGGAAGTCGTGGTAAGGACTTTTGAAAATGAAATGTGGGTACTTTGCTCCTTTGAAAGTAATGGTAATTTATATCCTTTATAGAATTCTTCTTTGCAGCATAATTTCGCACCTTAATATTTCCTATTGATATGTATTGTACTGATGCATTATTGCATTTCCAAATATTACTAATTTTAAACATTTTTTAAAACAACTTAATTTATCTTGACTATATTAGGCTTGATATTTTATTTGTTAAGTATATAAATATTTTGTACAAGCTTAAAATCCATTGAAATAATACAAATACATAATAAAAAACATTCCAAATTAATACCACGTCTAATGATAAAATTATAAAACTTTGGTAACTTATCTGTGATGAAATTTAAGTTTCAAAATTTGAATTAGAGATGTCAATAGATTCGATTTTATATTAATCGATTATTTAATCCCAATAATCGATTATTTAAACATAATTCAGTTAAAAAAATTCATTATTAACTGCCCTCTTTTTTTCTAAAATAAGATGTGCGTTGATGAATAAAACCAATGTAGCCATTATTTAAATATAAGAGCAAATATATTTAAACAGTCAGAAAAAACTGATTATTAACAATCGATTTTTTCATTTGATATTAATCGATTTTTCAGAAATCGATTTATTTTGAAGGTAGAAAATCAGTCAAGCGAGATTGATTTATTTATTAATCCATTTTTCCACTTTAAGTGACACCCCTAGTTCGAAGTTCATAATTTTATTAACCTATTGACCGACGAACGATTGAACAGAAAAACGACTGAAGGTTTTTAAAGGCCTTTTATAACACTATGGATGTATGTTGTCATCTATTTTTATATTAATCGATAATTTTATTATTTTTCGATTTGTCATATTCAATTTTATAAAAATTATAAATCGCTTTATAGCATTCGGAAAATCGATTATAATAATAAAATAAGTGATTGATATAAAAATCGATTATTTTTTCATATCCATAGTCTGAGATTTTAAATTAAGATCACAAACTACTAAACGAAATAGATAAGTTATTTGAGTTTACGGTTTACAAATACAGATGGCACTTCATGTCATTTTTATTTTTAGACATACATATGTAATCTTTTTATAGATTTCGTCATTGTTTCATCATTGAAGCTGTATAACTGTATAAAAAAAATTGCACGAAAATTGCAAAGGTCAATAATATGAATGAACCGGAAGGTACTAGTAATAACGATCAGCCGGACTTGGATACCTTGGACTATCTCCGCGGTGTAAAGTCTTCTACATGTCTTCTCCTTCCGATGACTCCAAGTCCTACTCCCCTGGATTTGAAACATCCCCTGTCCGAAGAGATGAGTGAAGAACCTTTTTTAACTCTCAATGATGATCCAAAAATAGATCTCCAGAGTGCGGGTGAGTATTTCTTATTCGTTTTTAAAATAAATAGTTTTTCGTTTTCCTCAACCTACAAAACATCACAGGGGGGCATTTTTTTTTATTTATATGTTTAGAATATAAAATGTAGTGACAGAACTTATGAGAGATATATATGAGAGATATATTATATTGGACATAGGTACGTTTACATACATTACATACTTTTTATTATTGCCCGTAACATGATATGAAGTAGTGCCATATTGGCTAGACTATTTTCTTACGTTAACATTGTGCCGATTTATACCTAAATTTACAACTATACTACTACCTTTAACCAGTTCTTTTTATATGCGTTTTATATAGTTTATGTATAGAAACCGGCTATACTCACGTTTTAGTCTATTGGTATATAATATGGCCTGACTAGTTTTCAGGCCATCCGGGGCACTTATTCATGAGATAGAAAATCAACTAGATTAAATGATGGGATTGATTATTTCTTTAATGAGGTGGAAACAGTTTAACAGACACAGGTATAGAACCTCATGGTATATATTTTGAACTTCAAGCAATAAAGTTAGGTCGGGTGTACAAAATTTTTAATGGCTGTTATAATTGGCTTTAGCTACAACAAAGATTAAGTGTGGGTAATAAAGAGATGAAATTCACCAACATTGCATCCTTGGTACTTTTTATTGGCCACCTTTTCATGTTAAGGTTCCCCATCCAAAGAATAAAGCTATATGTTACATGTATATATATAGGGCATGTAACTTCATTCTTCTGATCTATATATTTATTCCTAAGAGGGGGCAATATATGCTTTATCTATCGGTTTGTTACACCTATGTGCATATTATGTGTACTATCTAATCCTCCTCCTGCCCTTATCCCACTCTAAATGGGGTTGGCACAACATGTAATAAACATGCTGTCACATGATTTGGCTGCGTTTTTACAACCGGCCGCCTGCCTGACATCAAATTACCTTATTTTTTGACGCCACGGTTAGAAAGAGGGTGGTCTATTCTACTAAACCGGATAACACATGGTGGGTCAACTTACCTTAGTCGCCTTTTACTACATCTCGGTAAGAAATGAGGGTGGTCTATTCTACTAAACCGGATACCACACAGTGGGTCAACTTACCTTAGTCGCCTTTTACTACACCTCGGTAAGAAATGAGGGTGGTACTATTCTATTCAGCTGGATGCCACATGGCGAATGTATACAATCTAATCCAGTTTACTTAAATCTGTGAGGATTGTTTTGGCGTAATTTTTAGTAAAACTATTATTGTTACTTAGCATAGGTTGTCATATAAAATATTATGTTAAGAAAAAGACTCCCATATTAATAAGTAAGAAGCACTTAAAAATAAATTAATATATGTAATGTGTATTACAGCAGATGCAGCAGGAGACTCTAGCTCATCAGGAGATTCAAATTCAGTTGTTCAAGATCCAGTTAGTGCACAACTTATTAACAACATTAGTATGTTAGACTATCAGACACTTAGCAAAAATGGTGATATCATTATGGGACAGGTAATTACAATTACATAATAATAATATACCATTGATAACTTTGATTTGTTTTTGATTCTCTATAATAAAACTATATGCTGTGTGGTATCTGGTTTAGTAGAATAGATCTAGAAGATCTCTTTCTTATGGAGGTGTTGTAAAATACGATTTAAGATAAGTTGACGTCAGGCAGGTGGCCGGTCGTAAAATATGTAGCTAAATGACAACATGTCAACGACATGTGCTAACCCCACTTATAGCGGGATAAGGGCAGGAAGACGATGACCATCTTTTGATAACTTTGATTTGTTTTTGATTCTTAATTATAAAACTATATGAGTTAATTTTTGAGTTATCTTTGTACACATCTCCAGAGAGTATTCATGCAAATTTACGTTGCCATTGTCTTTATTAAGTTTTTGCTGGTTCTTTTTGGTAGTAGCAAATTGCGGAATCATTGGCAGCTTCTTTAATAACATTGGACGATTCAAATGCAAACCAAACAAGCTACTTGAATAAATAATATTTTGAATTTGGATTTGTAGATGTCAAACAAAAATAAATCAACTGAAGCTCATGAAATTCAATTAGTTCTACTTGTATCTACTTTAATTGAAATGGGTCCATTCAAATTTCTCAAAGTTATGATAATATCATTTTGACATAATACTCGTAATTTATAAATTAGGCATTACTATGCGGAGGTCCAAAATACAAAAATATTGACAATATTATTTTGCTATCATCCACGGTAAAAATATAAATAATATAAATGAATATAATAAAAAAAATTATCGCGGATTATAGCAAAATAATATTCTCATTACTTTTGTTTTACATAATACTCTACCAGAATTCTTTTTTTTTGCAGCCCGAATGTATTAAAGTAATTGGAAGCCTTAATGTTAACAACAGGAAGTTACCAAATTTTGTCAATTGGAACTGGGGTATTATAAGAAAAGTCCTGCTATGGTTTTTTCTCTCTGGTCTAGTTGCATGTATTGGAGCTATTATTGCTATGGTTGTTTCTATACCTCATGAATGTAACCCTAATCTCCCATGGTACAATGGAAAAGTTATCTATGAAATATTTCCTGCTAGTTTCAAAGACTCAGATAATGATGGTTTTGGAGATTTGAAGGGACTTATAAAGAAGTTGGATTACATTAAAGACTTAGGTGGTTCATCTATTCGACTTAACTATATATTTGAGGCCAGCAATTACCCTTTTAATTATTATAACATGACATCTTTATTAAACATAGATGAACGAGTTGGTAATTTGAAGGACTTTCAAGATTTAGTAAAAGCAGCACATAATAGGAATATGAATGTTATCTTAGATATCCCAGTTCTGAGTATGGTTGAACCTTTGAAATCAAATGATGTCAATAATACATTTGTATTTTCGATAGATCCTCAAGAACGAAAAGATCCAACATCTGTTGCAATAGCATATTGGTCACAAACACAGAATGTGGATGGGTTTTATTTGAAAAATTTAGAGAATTATGTTGATAATGTAAATTTTGAGACATCTCTCCAAGTATGGAAACAAATTTTAGGTAGTGGTAAAATATTCATAGCAAACGAAGCTGTACTTGAAAAAGTTGAAGGTTCTTCTCTTACTGTATTTCTTAATAGGGTTGACCTAATTGAATTTCAGTTGGATCTGGAAAATGGTACTACAGGTTTGAAAAACCGTATTGATAAAGTTTTATCTGGTTCTCTTTGGAATAAACCTCATTATCCATGGGTGCTTTGGAATATTGGTAATATAAATAGTGAAAGGATATCTGATAAAAATGAAAACAGCACTTTAGCATTATTAGCTCTTGAACTAGTATTACCAGGCACTATAAGTATATTTTACGGCGACGAAATAGGTCTCGGTGGTTTATCAGAACACGATGTTGAACATGATTTCCATGAACACGAACATATAAATAATGTCGCTATGATGACATTTTCTAATAATAACAAGACTAATAATGCTTCTCCAGCTTTACCTTGGATAGTAGAATCCGCATCTGAGCCTAAATACCATTATTTAAGTGTTATTAAAACTTTTATAGAACTAAGACTGACCACTCCAACATTGTACTTGAAGGAAATATATAAAGGGGAGAGCATTCTCAAAAATACGGATATACGTAAGACAGAGGAAAACCTCGTTTTAATTGAACGTTGGTATCCACGCAGGAATACGTGCGTTTTTATTGGAAATCTCAGTAATAAACCAATAACAACAGATTTATCGACGATGTTCTATGGGGGAACAGTTGTAGCTTGCACAAATACTTCCTTGGTTGGACAAATTTTATATTTGGACGAAGTTACATTTTCCCCTTACTCTGCAATACTTTTAAAGTTGGAAAAATAAGGTCTGCCTATAAATAATTGTCTACTTTATATCGATTTATACCAGTATTCATCCAGTATTCAGGAAAAACCAAAATTTATTTTTGTTTAAAAGTAAAATTTGATTTAAAACTAAGATAAAATTTAGACTAAGATATCAGACACTAGATAAATGTTTTAAGGATCTGATTTTGATAATCTCAAATTATTATTAATCTTGTATTAATGAACACTATGTTTCACATTGTTAGGATAGGAGCGTACTTATTTTTAAAAGCAAATAGGATACGACGATATTGTTGCTTTATTTTTATGACTCTTAATGTTTTTTTTACATATTTTTTTTATTATCCAGATATATAATATTTTCCATATTAGCATACTGTTTACGATTAAACTGATAATGAACCTAAACAGTTCATGATTTATCGAATCGATTTTTTTAACTAAAATTTAGTATTTAACAAAATTATGTGATAGACTAATCCATTTTGTCTATTCTTATATAACATGGCAGTTGATGATTTTATTTTGTCTGTATTTGTAACCTCGTAATCAAACTCGATATTCGCAATTTTAAAAAAAGAATCTCATTTTCCTATTTCTGTGTGAAATATTAAGTCAAAAGTAATATTTCCAATATTAGGTACTTTCGCTAGATCTATTTTTTTTCAAACTTGGAGATGCAATTAAAACAGTATGTTTTATACAAAGTATCAAGTTTTTACATTTATAATAATGATACTCAAGTTTAAGTCGTTAAGTACCATATTATACAATTTCGTTGGAACTAAAATTTTTGGATATGATTTGTTATTAATAGTGAAGTGTCGTCGTTTTTTATTTAACTTTATTGTGATTTTAAACAAATATTATCAATTATATTTTTTTATTTAATCTAAAAATTGTATTATTTATCCTCATTTTTTAAATACGAATTCTAATATGACATTGTTTTATAACTATAATACATTAAGATTGGTTTTGTTTTTTATAATAGTAGTAGCGGCCTGTTACTCTTAACAACTACTACACTTACTTACTTACTATTATAAAAATGCAAACTAAGTGGGAGAGCCCACTGCTGGGAATAGGCCTCCTCTCTCCATTCTTGGAGAGAAGGGTTGGAGCCAAGACCTACCACGCTGCTCCAATGCGGATTGGTAGGTTACACATGTCTCCAGAATTCTCTAGAGATACGCAGGTTTCCTCAAGATGTTTTTCTTCACCGTAAAGCGTGTGATAAATTGCAATTATCAAATAGACATATAAGTTTCAACAGAAACTCATTGGTGTCTGCCCGGGTTTGAACACGTGACCCCTCGAAAGAGTCGCACGGTGTTACCGCTGGGTTATCACCGGCTTTTTAATTTTTTTATAATAGTACGTGAGTTGAAATTTTATTTGTTAATAATATTAAGAAGCCTTTGTTTGGCATAATTAACAAAGATAAATTTCTAATAATTGGCTGTGTTTAATGAAGCTTAAATAATGGAAAAAACTTTCTCGTTGTGTGATAATTGAAAAAATTGGATGGTCACTTGTTCGGCCTGTTTTAATATCTTGAATTATGAACATATTGTATATTATAAATGTCCTACTAATATGACAAATGCGAAAGTATGTGAGTATGGATGTTACTCTTTCACGACGAACCTACTCTATACCAATATCGATGAAATTTAACACAATTATTGCTCATACACTGGAGTAACATAGGCTATAAAAATCCTGTTACTTTTACAGGAATAGGACGACATTGAAAAGCGCCATCTATTATCGACCTATGACCCAACAACTGTCCACGCGAACAAAATTGCGGATAAAAGCTAGTATATTATAAATTACCATTTCATTACTGCTTTGTATTTAGCAAAATTCTAATTCCTATTTTATGTTATTCCTTTCCTTTCCTTGGTTATTCCTGATTTTTCAATTTCTTAATATTATCATTTACAACTGTCAATAGTTATATTTTTAAGGAAACATTAATCAATCAGTATTACAATTTTGATGCCTTGACACTTCTAGTAAGGTTCTAAGTACAGGATAATTAAAAATACTCAATATTTGGGTTTGAAGATTTACTTTTTACATTTGTACACATTAGAAAAATAGTTGTGCTTAGATAACTAATTATCCGTTATGTACATGATTTTAAACAAAAATAAATAGTTGTGAAAAATATTAAACTTCTATAATTAACTAGGACTTAGCAATGACTTCCGATATTCCTACAATCGAATACATTTACTTCGGATTAATGTAAAATGTGAGTATTACCATTACTAATGATTATAACAATAATTCACTATTTAATAGAGAATTAATTGAGTGAATTCAAGTTAATAAATAAATATATTTATAGTGACGTTTATACAGTGGAAACAATTACAATTTGATAAGCAGATGAATAAATAATTATTTTTATTATTTATACGTTAATAAATAATTTCTGGACTCAAAATCCTAGAGCAATGAAAGTGCGAAGTTGCGAATACCTAAAATTAAAATTACAATATTTGTAGGGTTATTCGATCAATTATTTATCGTAAGGCTTTATCGTTATCTTTTAGTAATCCTTAATACTTGTAAAACATTTACCGTATATTAAGTATATAATATCAGTGGGATTGTTACTATCTAATGTCAGTCTTTTGTTACAACAAAGAAATGGTGGATCAAAACCAAAAGTTCATAGCACTGGAAGGATTCACAAAAAGTCTTAATTAATTTATATATAAAGCAATGTCATGAGCTAGTTTGACTCTTTTTAAGTTTTCCTATAGTTGGATGCATTACATATGTGTTGGACAAAGCTCTAGGAGTGTGAGATTCAGAACCGGGTAAGGCTGGAAGTTTATCTGTTGGATTTCTTATTAATAATTTTTTCTGAGGCACAGTTGCTACTCGCTTAGTACTTATGTCTTGTTTATTCTTACTATCTATGTTATCGGTGGTGATTTGTATAGACTTGGCACTTTTTTTGTCACTTTCACAGTCACTACTCGTTTGTCTAACTAATTTTGTAGCACCAAAAGCTTTAGTTTGCTTTAACAACGACCGATCATTACACAATGCAGCAATGAGTGGCAAATCCAAGTTTTTACTTTTTTCTCTTAAAGTTTTTATATCTAAATCACAATTAGAGCTTTTTCCCTTTGTAATACTTATGTTACTATCGACTGTGGTGCAATTCGAAACTTTAAACTGTTTTAAATGAGAAGGAATTTTCTTCTTGTGTTCATAGGGCGGAGGAGGCGGAGGCGGCATTCGTCTTGTTTTAATTCGCGGCGGATCCTTAATATTCAGTATGTTTTCATGCGATTTTGTTCGAGCAAAGATATGCTCGGGCGCCTCATTTAATATTGGTGTTTTTTCCAGATTTATAGAATGGCTACTTACAGAAGTCCTCATGGAGTACCAACTTGTTCTAGCCCCTGGTATTTGAATGTAAGAATCTGAAAGATTTTGTATGGATCCATATGTAGATGAGGCAGATAAAGAAGTCGATAGGTATGGCGTACTTCTATACTGCAATCCGCTTTTGTGTAAATTAGATACACGTGACTCTGTTAGTTTATGATCGATGTAATTTTGCTGCGATATAGAAGGATCTTGCAGAGGATAGTAAACATAGTCAACGTCGCTATATAATTGTTGATGAAATATTTGATTGTGTGGAGGCGGAGGTGGAGGTAAGCGCGAAACTGGTGGAGGCGGCGGTAACCTTGGTCTACGAGGTGGTGGTGGTGGTGGAGGCAATTTCATCATCGCAACTAGCACATTAGAATCTATGTGTGATGATATTTCTCTTGATGGCGAAAGGTTGCTTAGTCCCTGAGCTAATTTCGACCGGCCAGCCCTACGACTAGAAGCTTGATGTCTCTTCGACTTTTGAAAGCGATGTTCTAAAACCATAGGACTGGCAAATGTGCGCTCGCCAGCCACATTGACTTCCCCTGCTTCTGCTTTTAGAATAGTGATCATTGGTTTCGTTGTTACGACTCTCGCTGACACCTCTTCTTTTTTACTAGGTTGTTTTGAACAATTCGAGATTACTGTTCCAGGATAAGCAGGCGGTGGTTTGGACGGTCCAGCAGTGTGCGCTGAAAGTGTTAGATGCTTATATTCATAGGGCGGCGGTGGTTTATCAGGATATATGGATAGTATTGGAACGTTTTCGTCTAAATCTAGTATATCAGGAAGAGATAAATTAAGACTTTTACGGCTGTCAATTCTCGTGGGTGGGGTTGGAGGTCTGTCGAAGAATGAATTGTTAGGATAATTATCGTCAGAGGGGGCTGTATCTTCGTGGCCTTGAAGGTAACTATCACCGGAAAATGGTAATGGTAATCTTACGTAGTCAGACACAGAGTCAAATGTGTCGCTTACTGATTGATTTTTGGGGTAAACACCTCTACCTACAATTAAATCGCTCAATTCACTTGCACTTAGTAAGTTGTGTTTGTTGTCAGTTGGATCACTCCCATCACCATGAAAAGAGAGTGCGCTTACATTTGAGTTTGTACGTTCTCGAAAAATATTCTCCTTGTCGTTGTGTTCTGTATCACAAAATGGTGTCGCACCATCAACGCAATCAGTATTATTTAGTGGGATCGTTAATATCAATCCTTTAGGTGAGAGTTCTGTCCTCTCAGATTTGTTTTTTAATATCGATGAGACACTATCAAAATCTGCTAAATCGTTTTCTTTGGAAATTTTAAAACTATTGTACTGTGATTCGCTGTATTCTGTTCGACTTTCTTCTGAGTGACCATACAATTTTGAACGTGCTGTTAATTCAGAACTTCCCATAGTATAAACCCCACTTGTTTCGCTCGATGCAGCGATTGTTGCCGGTTGTCCAAGACCATCATATAATGCCGATGCTGTGTCTTGAGTATATACTCCTTCCATTCCAACAGCACTGTTGTCACTCATCACAGAGTTTTGCGCTGTGTGACTATATCCTAATTCTAAACTGCTTGTATTCGAAACCCTACTAAGTGTACTTAGACCTCCACGGGCCAATACAACGGTGCTACATGAAGAGGAGCACTGTGATCCAGTACATTTTAATTTACTCGAACTTGGACTGTCTGTTATTTTTTCCTTTACAATGTTTTGATCTGCTAAAGAACATGTTTCCTCTGTTTGAATTGTTGAACTATGTCCTAAATCTAATGAAGCTTCTGTTTTAGAAACATTTTCACCGTCGTCTTTATTTTTTTTTATACGTATTTTATATTTTTGTAATTGTAGGGATGATGTCTTATTTAACGTTTGTACTTCTTGAGGCATGTATCTGATTAAGCAGGAATTTGAATAATCTAATAAATGAGCAAATGCTAAACTTTCAGTTGATGGAGCTGGAGGTGAATCGATCATTATTTCTAATTCGTCTTCCGATTGCACTCTATCACTAACAATACCAGAAGTTGTGTTAGAACTTGTAGATGATATAAGAGATATCCTCTGTTCATTTTTGTTTTGACAATACTGAAAGTCTAATGATTTTGAATATCCAAAACAGTTTTTACGTTCGTCCTCTTCATTTTTTAAAATTTCATTCAATTTAGGTGAAATCTTCATAGAAAACTGGTGAGTTTCTTTACACAAAGCAAATAAGTATTTACATTTTTCTTCACTTGATGAATATAAAGTGATTTTTCCTTCTTCTGTTCTGATTTCAAACTTTTTTCTATCAAAACTAAGTTTACCTATAGAACTCCATACGAAATTTGATATTGGACCATTGTCAGGCAAAATCTTAATGCCCTTTGCTGTCACGAGAAGCCATAAAGTTCCTGGCTCTGGTTCTGTTTTAGCCTGCTTTAATCGATATCTGTGAGAGTTTATTGTATCGGGCAGCAGGCAAATCTCACGAATAAATCTTATTTCGGCGTCGGTTTTTGTTAGACCTCGATGTTCACGATGACAAGCACGAACGGCTGACGACACCCAGTCACCTGTTAACGACGGTGGCACAAGTTCTTCTACTTTAAAGTATTCCTGACCGACATAAGCATCTTCGTCACCATATTTAGCCTGCAATGCTAGTCCAACTAGTAGCAAAATAATTTCGACAGGCAGCTGTAAGTTCCTCGTCCGTAAGTTTTCAAAAAGTTGCAGGAAATATAGATGGCGACCAATGTCATCATGTAGAAGTAAAGGACTTTCTACGTAATACTGTACTACTAGATGAAGTTCCAACAAGGGTTTTCCATTTGCATCTAAACCCTGAAACAGTAAGTCTATTATTACTTATTTGCCAACAAAGTAGCAGATACAATGATTAATAAAGAAATGAAATTATATCTTACATGCGTATGAGAAGATCTCCAGCTCTTTGGCGCATATTTTGAAAGTTTACTTTCTAAATCAACGAACAAATATTCGCCATCTGTAAAATAAAACGAATAATTAAATAATCGAAAAATAAACCTAACAGATTTACGTTAATTCTAATCGAATTTTATTTTTCTCATTCAGAAGCAAGTTAAACTGGTTTAAGTTCCTTAAAGTAAGGTTACTTTATCACTGTGGGTCAAAGGGCTGTGTTCTTTGGAATTTACTCTGAGATATGAAGGTTAAAAGGTTAAGGCAAAATGTTAGTTAGCCGTTGCACTAAAGAGGATGTGCAGGTTACAGACATCCCAAAGTTTTTATAGTTATATGAAGGATTCTTTATGATGTATTTCTTCACTGTAAAGAGAGTGATCAATTGCAAATAATGATATAGGCATAAGTTTTAAAAACCTCGATCAATCTTGAATAACATTTTAGGCCACCACAGGCATAAGTGAGTGATTTTTAGTACTCAATGCAATAATTAAATATCTTTTTAAATTAAGATTTTAGAATGTAAACTTACTTTGCATGACAGCTAAACCAAATAGTTCGGTATCGGTCATGCCTAGAAGCTGTGAGTGTGCGTGAGCCAAAGTTTTCAGTTCCTTGACTCGTGCTTTTGCTTCCACGACGAAATGGAGCGGCTGAGGCTGACCGGGCATGCGTAGGGACAGAAGACGCGCGCCCGCACCGAGCGCACGCGCTTCCCCGCCCAACGGCCCGCGAACCGAACACAGAGCGCGCATATCGCATCTCGAGACGTCTATTGCTCTACCTGTTATGAAAAAGAACGATTATATAGCTTAATAAGATAAGAAGAATAGACCCCACTCTAAGTGAAATTCTAGTCATTCTAACTATCATCATAAAGAGAAGCTTTTTAAAGTTGTTTTTTTAAATTTCTTAATAACATATACCTATTATCGTTAACAACTGTCAATGTTATATCATCATCCTACTGCCCTTATCCTACTCTAAGTGGGGTCGGCACAACATGTTATAAACATGCTGTCACATGATTTGGCTGCTGTTTTACGATCGGCCGCCTGCCTGACGTCAACTTATCTTAGTCGTATTTTACGACACCTCGATAAGAAAGAGGGTGGTCTATTCTACTTAACCGGGTATCACACGGTGAGTCAACTTACCTTAATTGCTTTTTACGACACCTCGGTAAGAAATGAGGGTGTTCTATTCTACTCAGCCGGATACCACACGACGGGTCGACTTACCTTAGTCGCCTTTTATGACACCTCGGTAAGAAAAGAGGGAGGTTAATAAGATTACAAAATCTTTAAAAAAACATGTTATCTATACTACTATATAAAGCTGAAGTGCTTGTTTGTTTGAACGCGCTAATCTCAGGAACTACTAGACAAATTTGAAAAATTATTTGAATGTAAGATATTCCATTAATCAAGGAAGGCTATAGACTATATAATATCACGCTAAGATGAATAGGAGAGGAGCCGCAATAAAAAGTATTACGAAAACGGCAAAATTAAAAAAAATCAGCGACAGCATATGTCTAGCTTTTAATGGTTAAAACCATTTCTTATGATTATCAAAACACTATATTACAGTTTTAATCTTTCCACGCGGATGGAGCCGCTCGCGATTGCTAGTACACAATAATTTATAAAATACTAACTCAGGCAATCAGTGTGTGACAAATTTTCTCTTGAATTCAAACTTGGAACATAAAAGTAGTATCGTGAGTTAATTAAAAGAGATTTTTGAATAAATTTAGTCGCGTGCGCCGCTTAAACCAACAGAGTAACACTGAAGTGGTGTAAAAGTGAGTTCTAGATATATAAAAATACTAAAGAAAAGTCCGCGACAGCATGTCACTATCTCTTATGTTTAACTCACAATAACTACTTTTATGTACAAAATTTCAATTGAATACACTGATTTTCAGGCGAAGCGACCACAGCTAGTAATTGATATAAAAATAGTTATAATATTTCTAGTCTGTCTAGATTTATCGAGTTGATGTATATGTTGTTTGTTATTCACACTAAATAAAAAAATATAGGTCTTCAAACAGGGCACGCCTGATTTTATTTCAAAAGGTGCATCCCTGACAAGAATGCGGGGAACTGCACCATCTGTGCATTCCAGACTTTTTTTTTCCATACAATTGCCTTTTTGCTACCTGCGGCTTTTATAGCTTACATTGTATTATGTTGCTATTATTTTTGGTGCTTTATGCTCTAATTTTAATCATCAACAATACTTTGTATGTATGCATTTATTCATTTTTAGTACTTTATATGTATGTAGGTATGTATTTAGTCACTAACATTAACAATAAAAATTGCTCAGCCGCGTTATCAAAATCTGTTAAAGTTTAGACATACTTCCACTTCCAGATACATTTTTTTTTAAATTTAAATTGAAATAAACAATAAATATCTTTATTAATATGGTGGATCTTCCCCTAACTCTTGGATCTCTAATTGGAGCTCCCTTCTAACTTCTAAGATTTATTAATTCAGAAATGCAATACTATATATTCATAATCAAATCTACATTTTAAAGGTAGTATTTTATATCGTAGTTGTTAAGTCTTTAAGTACAGTATCTCTTCCGTTTTGATAGTAAGCTCTTAATGGTAGAAATTAACACTGCGAACCACTCCGTCACCTTAATTCTGACGTGTTCCTTATAATCAGTATCCTGGCATTATGCGTCCTGATATTTTGCATAAGTACGCATCCTTTTACCATAAGCCATCAAAATGTTTTCACATTAAATTGTAGCATTTCCTCTAGAATTCACTATTTAGGACCTGAATTAGCCCTAATGAAAAGAACACAATGTCTTTTATTCTATCCAAAATAATGACACTACAAACATAAACGACCCACCGCCACAATCGACACGCTTTTATGCAACATTGCGCGAATTTATCACATTCTTTATGCTCTTGAGCGTACATAGAGTTAAACTATCCTACACTAGTCAGAGAATATAACCTCCCTCCATTGATTATTGGTAGATTGAAGTCGAGGTTATTGGTGGGCTGAGGTCAATGTCAGACCATTTGCTAGCCGTACTGTCTAGTTCAACTTCAGCTAATTTTCTTTTAAATATTCACTACTGACAGAATTCTTTGATTTAATTTCATTACATTAAAATTTAACTAAAATTAAATTGTTATCAAGTTAAGCTTCAGCACACAAATGTACATCTGTTTTACCTAAAACGAACTAATTTGAGGGTATGTATCTCTTTATATGATTCGTGGCTGGATTATTTGAACGTCGAAAATTTTGTTTTATTTTTTACATTCTATATTTAATACTGTAAGCATTTATTTACGTAGGTTCCTATTCTGACGAAATTCTCAAGAATATGAAGATAAATAAAATCATATGATATAGTGGCTGAGCTGTTTTATGCTCTCAAGTATACATATTGTGAAATGTAACTACGAATATAGCGTTCATGTTGGGATTAGATAGTTCAATGCTCACAAACCAACACAAGGGGCAATAGAGACTAGGCTAGGGCCATTTAAATTATTCCATTCTAAACGGATTTAGTCTCTTGACTATTATTTTCATTCGATCAAATAAGAAACATCCAATTATCGTAAAACTCAATTATGTTACCAGTTTTTAGATAAACAATTGCGATACGATTTGTGTTTTAAACTTAACAATCTGGTGATTAAATACATCATGGTTTACATTAACAGTTTATAATTACTGTAAAAATTGCCAACTTTGTCCAGGGGTTAAGTTATAAGCAAATCTGCTGAAAAGTAAAAATATTTTTCGTATTAGCAAATTCATTAATTGCTATGAAGTGCATGAAATAGATTTATTAAGCCAAAAAATTACAAAAAATACAAAAAACAAGATTCAAAAATAGATAATAAAATACAAAATTCACATTAACAAATATCGTAGACACTCGTACTAAGATAACTTGTGCTACGAGTGTCCACCTCCCTCTGGATCAAAAATAGTGATTCTCTAATCTAATGTAATAGGTACACAATTCTACATAAACAAATATTATAACTGACGCGTCTGTTGTGAAAATTAAATAGATTTGCTTATCACTTACCTATTGACAAAGTTAACATGTTTTGCGATTACATTTTTAAAATTAAAATTGTCATGTCTGTTATCTACCCAGGCTCAGCCCAAGGTACTGTTAACTGACGTTAGAATAACATATGAAATGGTAACAAACGTTACTATTTGACATATACATAACATACTGTAATTATTATCAACTTCAGTACTTATGAAAATTAAATTAAGTATATTGATATATAGATTTAATAACGATCTGTTGTAAGAAGAAATACAACAGCGAGACAAATAATTTCACGTCATTTAAAAAATCAATGAAACGAAGGACGATATTTTGCGGTTACTCTACTTTAATCAGTATTATAAAATGTTTCTTGGAATGTAGCAGCACAAGTTTTGTTTCGAAAAAACTAGATGCGAATAAATTTCATCGCATCCGGTACCTCTGCGGCTCTTCAGCTCTTAATAGCCACAAGAACATGTTTTTTAGGGTTCAACGAAAAGATTCTTGATGAAATGTAATAATTAAACATCTTGAAATTCAATATTTATTTTATTAATCCTCCATAGCTGTCTTACTAAATTCAATCGATGACGATAAAAATTAAACAAAACAACTCGCATAGTTTCTAGAATTATTGAAATGTAAAAGAAATTAAAGCATATCTAGTAGTATAGTATAAAGAAAATGCGCACGAATGTTAATTTAACATGGTCTCCTGATTCATTTTTTATCATAGCCCCAGTTATGCGTTAATATCTTGGCTATTTTAGTTTTCTCAGATAACTTTTATTCCTCTATATTAGTTCGATGTCTTTGGTGAATCATAAGATAACAAGAATGCGTTGTCTTTTTTTTAAATGAATTTGGTAACAAGCACTTTTGCCTCATTTGAATGTTTATGTAAATTGCTGCAAAGGTAAAACTAAAATACGTTTTACTCATGAGTAACGATTTTACAATTTGAATAATACTAAAGACATTTTTATGCTTTAATAATCTAAAATTCGACAATATAATTTTGGCTAATGCATTAAAACTGGCGTAATAATGTATTTTAACCCTTATCTAAGGTGTTTCATAATTGTTTTAATACTTGCCTAGATTACAGAAAGTCAGCTTCTTATGCTCCTAAGTCGTTATATCATAAGGCATAGGTATAAGTTTAACTTTGAGCAATAGTGTTTCAGTCATATCCAATAATGTATTTAGAAAGCAAGTAAAAGTGTATAATCTAAACTTTGTTACCATAATCTGTACATTTGAAACAATGGTTCCGTAACAAACTCAGAATTCAAGAATCAAGGTGTCTACACCAAATGTACGTACTGTGTAATTGTTTCGTACAAAAGTGTGTAATTTAAATCCACGGATTTAGTTTTTAGAAAAAAAAGGTACGGAATCCTTCATGGATGAAGCGGACGCGCACGTGGCTGGTATTATATTTTTGTTTTTAATAAATGCGCGATAGTTTGTGATGGCGGTCAGGCGAGCGGGGCGGCACAACCGGTCGAGTGCGAGGCGCACGGCGGCGGGGTGAGGCGCGACGGACGGGGGCGCTACGTAAGCGCGGTAGCAGGCAGCAGCGGTCGGCGACGCGAGGAATGCGGACGACCTTCAGATGCCGGGCGCCCCTCCCCGTAAGCAAGCCGCATCTTGCGTCCTCGCATACCTATGGACGTCGTTGCCTCCACTTTTCGACATCTCGCCACCACTTTTGACACTCGGACATTGTTAAGTTTGATGGTTGTGAACGGAATTCTGAGGACCTTTTGGCTGTAATACGAGTTTATATAAACTAAAGTGGCCTTTTATCGCGCTGACCATTATTAGATGGCTTAATTGTTTATATCGTTAGAATGACTAGAAGCGTATTATGTACAACTTACTATTATTATTATTTTTAGAACTAAGTTTAATAGACTATAATAATGTTTTCGGAATAACAAATTGATATAACAACAACAACAACAAAATGTGTGGGCACATAATTTTAAGTATAATATGTAAACTACTAAATAATATGATAACGGAAATCATGAAAAAAATTCAGGCCGATAAATTTTATGTTCCTGCAGTAATTCTACAAGGATAACCGTTTTATTTTAACCTATGAATGAATTTTTAGGATTTGGCATGAAGCATAGTTAAGTAAAAAGAAGTAAAGTTACGGCTTTATAATATCCTACTGATGAGCATAGCCTTCCTTTCGCCGTTTTATGAATAGAAGAATAGAGTTCTCTAGAGATATTCAGGTTTCGTCACGATAAGACGATGATTTTCTGTGATATGTGATAAATTGCAATTATCAATTAGACACATAGGTAAGTACTAACAGAAACACTCATTGGTACCTGCCAGTGGATTGAACCTATGACCCTATGGATAGAGACACACGGTCTCACCGCTGGGCTATCATAGCGCGATTGTGTGTTTAATAGCATCATATATTTTTTATTATAATTAATAAAAGGCCAGAAGTTACAATAGAATTATTTTGCTATAATCCGCGTTTGTTAAGAGAATCTGTGTAATGCTAAGTGTATGAAGCAGACAACGTACAACGTAGGTAATGCATTACAGTTTTGTCGTGGAGCCTATCCTCCTGATGATGCTTCGGTTTCGGGGCGAAACGATCTCCAAAAGTTATGACTCAGGCGTTCGATCAGCTCTATAGGCCCTAAGTAGGCCCTAAGTCCCTATGGCCTATAGTCGTTGTAGATTCTGGTAGTGAATGTGTGTAGTGCGTAGTGTTGGTAGCGGCTTTTTGTAATACTTGTGGCGGCTCGTTCAGCATGTATAAGGAATGCGAATGTTGCCGGCTTCATATATTTAGCATTACATAGATTCTCTTAACAAACGCGGATTCTAGAATAAAAATTATTATGCTGGAATCCGCGTTTGTGTATTGTAACTTCGGTACTATAGAATTCCGCAAAAGTAACGCCTGCTTATATAAATCATTGAAAAAAAGGCTATTGAATATTTTTATTTTATATTAAAGCTACCTAAAGCAAATAGCGAGGAGTAAACTAAACAAATTTACAGAAAAAACTATATGTTAAGCACGTGGCGTAGCATTGTGCACGCTAGATTTCCATTGACGTCAAAGCGATAGCGGCGAGATAGAACCTTCACATGACAATAACTGAGATTAAATGCATGTGTACAGGTTAATTATCACACAGTTTATTTTAAACAAGTTATTGAGAGATAAATAAGTTCTTCGCTTTAGTGGTTTGATGCAGGTAAAATGTTCTTTACTATTTAACTATATAGTAAAGTAGCTACAGTAAAAGAAGCGTTAAAAAATAAAAGCTTATTAAGCCTTCTTTAACTATTGCAGGGCTTCATAAAGTTGGCATTCACGACCCTATGTATTATTGCGAGTTTCTTGACGACCCCTTACAAATATAAAATAATAATGAAATACTATTTTTTTTACATTTTTAACATATGAAAATATATAGTTTTAGAATTTGTTTTGAAACACAAAAATCTTAAATTAAAAATTGCACAAAAAATTTTAAAAATGTATTTATTATAGTTTCAAAAATAAAAGTGGATTCCAACCGTCTTAATTCGCTAGAATATATTCAAGTAGTAGAATATATTCAAGTAGGGTTAAGAATTAAAGTAAAATATAAATAAAAAATTCTCTCGCGAACGCAGAATTTTATATTTTTATTATTATATATTTATATATTGACCATATTTGGGGTTTAAGAAGCCTATAGTAATCAATACTATAGAAATCAAGTCTACATAGTACGGTTTCGTAATTACTTTATATAAAATCAAATCAAAATAATCTTTAGTCAAATAAACACTTTTGAGGTCAAGGATCAATATGATTAATGAAGCTACAACTGGTTCGGAATGTTGCTTTTATCGAGAAGAAATAAGAAGGAACTCGGCTGTCATTCTTTAGACATTTTCGATTTTACGATATTAAACCGCAGTCATGTATGAAGCTGAAAAGATTTTTAAATGCAGGCGTTGTTATCATCTAAAAAATCTTCATTTTTGAAATATGCTTCACATATAAGCATATTTCTTAAACTTAATTTAAACCTTTCTGTCTACAACAAGTCTAACAAAGAATTAGACGTTACTCTGCTGTCTATAACACAAAAGTAATGAAAATATTATTTTTCTATTGCCCGCTATAAAAGAAAACATATTTAATGCTAAATGTAAAGTGTACTCATACCTGATACTTGCAGGATTCGTAAAATAGTCATCAGCCACTAATATAACGCTACACAAGCCCTGCACACATTCACTACCACAATTTCAACAATTCGCCCCGTATCCAAAGTATCATGAAGAGTCCAAGACAACATCAAAAAATTTTGATATCCAAGTCTCGACCTACATTCATTAAATAAACAATTAATAGTACTACTACATTATCAGAGGACAAACGACATATTTTTACTTTTTTTTTCAAAAATGTTATTGGACATTATGTACCATTTTTTAATAACTTTATACCATATATCATCATCATAATCATCATCTTCCTGCCCTTATTCCACACTAAGTGGGGTCGGCACAGCATGTCAGATGTTTGGCTACGTATTTAAGGACTGCCAGTCGGCCTGACGTCAACTTATCTTATTCATAATGAGGGTGGTCTGTTCTACGCAGCCGGATACCAAACGGCGGGTCGACTTACCTTAGTCGCCTTTTACCACACCTCGGTAAGAAACGAGGTTGGTCTATACTATTACCGGATTAGCCGGATACCACACGGCAAAATTTTATACCATATACGAGGTGTGTTCAAAAAGTATCGCGAATTTTGAATTTTCGCGAGTTACATACATATATTCCAATTTCGATTTTTTGTGGCACTTATGCTGACAAGTTGGGCCATTTTGAATGTTCGGTTAATTGTTGACAGCTGCTTTGCTTGCACGTCTTTTGGTTCGTCTTCGATTTTTACCTATTCAAAAAATGGAACAAGGAACCTGTATCGATTTTTGTGTGAAAAACGAAATTAAGTGCGCGGATGCATTCCGAGTGTGGACTGTGGCATATGGAGAAGCTACTTTGGACAAAAGCAACGTTTATCGGTGGTACAAAATGTTTTTAAAAGGCCGAGAAGATGTGAATGACGAAGAGCGTGCCGGACGCCCGAGCACTTCAACAACAGACGAAAAAATTGATGAATTGAAGAAAATGGTATTGACCAATCTTCGAATCATCGATAGAGAAATTGCCGAGGACCTAGGCATATTGATTGGCTCGTGCCATTCGATTTTAATCGATAATTTGTGGAAAAACAAAAATTGGCTTTTGCACCTCGATAACGCCCCTGTTCACACATCGCTGCTTGTACGCGACTTCTTGGCCAAAAACAACAGACCAATGATACCGCAGCCACCGTATTCCCCAGATCTGGCCCCCTGTGACTTTTTCTCATTCCCGAAACTGAAGAGGCCCATGAAAGGAGGACACTACGCCACGATTGACGAGATAAAGACGGCATCGAAGGAGGAGCTGAACAAGATAGAAAAAAATGATTTTTTGAAGTACTTCGAAGATTTTTAAAAACGTTGGCACAAGTGTATAATATCCCAGAGGGATAACTTTGAACGGGCCAAAATAGATATTTACGAATAAATAAATAATTTTTGAAAATACACAAAATTCGCGATACTTTTTGAACACACCTCGTATACTAGGTATTTATAAATCTATTTTTTTCATCGACTATACCATTGGTTTTGTTAGAAGAATGAGCGAGTTAGTCAAAAGTAATTTAACTTTACTTTCGCGAACGAGTTTACAAGATTGTATCTAAAGATTTAGTTATATACGATTCTATGGACCGTTCTGGAGAAATAAATTGGATCAGCACTCCTTATCTTTAGTGTTACTATCAAAGACATAAAACATTTCTATTACTTAGCACACCGTTAAGTACAAAATTCCATTAAAAAACACATTTGCAATACATAAAAATCACTGAATTCGCATCTACTGAACAGCGGGTTCAGATTCTTACCACTGAGATGAAATGAGATAAGATTGAAATCGTAAAACTGAAATTTATTACTTACTAGCTCAGTTTAACGGCACACCTAGGCACACCTAATTGGGACAGTTAAAAAAAGGATAATTCCTTTAGATATTAGGGACATGACATCTTCCTGCCCTTATCCCACTCTAAGTGGGGTCGGCACAACATGTTATAAACATACTGTCACATGATTTGTCTGCGTTTTTACGACCGGCCGCCTGCCTGACGTCAACTTACCTCTGTCGTATTTTACGACACCACGGTAAGAAAGAGGTTGGTCTATTATACTAAAACGGATACCACACGGTGGGTCGACTTACCTAAGTCGCATTTTACGACACCTCGGTAAGAAATGAGGGTGGTACTATTCTATTCAGCCGGATACCACACGGCGTGACTTAAGATATTAGGGAACGCTTAGATAAAAATATTACGCGCGATTAGCAAAGCCTGTCACCATCCCTGTTGCGTTTTTCATTGCTTTTATTTTACAAAACTTTAATTGCATAACATTGCCTTTAACTGTATTAAATTCTGAATTCCGTAACCGAATTTCAATTCAGGTTTCATTAAGTTTTTATATGGAGAGATAAATAATTTTTAACATGTTGTCGTCAGTCCATATTAAACTGTATATGTAAATTCAGTACCCTAAAATTATAAGTCATAGGTACTGATTTTAACTGTTTCCTCAAGAAAAAAAGGTGGCTTTTTATGTTCGAACTCCTTCGGTATACAAGATTACTTAATACTCAAAGTTTTAACAGAAAAAATCATTGGTGTCTGCTCGGTTTGGAACCCTTGACCTCTTCGAAAGAGTTGCACGGTGTTACCGCTGGGCTACCGCAGCTTAAAACTTATAGTGAGTGGTATCTATTAAAAAAAAATACACGGGAACTTGATCATATGAACATTTCAACCAGATGAAAACTACAAAATGTTTTTTAATATAAAGTGTCCTAAAAGATCCTCTTTATTTTAAAAGCATTACATCAGACTGCATTCCGGTGAAACTAGTCTGACACCGTACTGAGTCAAAACTAGTTTTAATAATTAGCTGATGTGTTCCTTTTTATATCGCAAGCGAAACAGTCGTTGCTATTTTTATGTTAGGTATTTAGTGAATAATTTATTTCCTGAAGTACTGTTATACGGTTTACTGTAATTAGTTCTGTTTTTTGTATGATCAGTATATTGTTTAGGCCTATAGCATTAAGGCGTAGTCTTTACGTTGCCTACTTTTGGTCCGGACCATGGACTAAGTAAATAGAAGGTTGGTGGTTTAAGTGAGATTAGTCACCACGATGGTTGCGAGAAGCCAAGACAAAACTAATTTTAAAAAACTAGGATCTCATCTTCACTGGCTAATAGGTTGTGTATATGTTGGCGATCATGATGTGATAAATGAATGCTCGATGACGATCGTGGAACAATGTTTTAGGTAGGTCGATCTAAGAGGACCGTAGCTAGGAGGTTTTTTTTAAAGAAGGGTTCAAATGAAATTCAGCAAGCTGTTTAGGTCTATATAGTGTTAATCCACAGTACGCCGTGTGGTATCCGGCTGAATAGAATAGTACCACCCTTATTGCTTACCGAGGTCTCGTAAAAGGCGACTAAGGTAAGTCGACCCGCCGTGTGGTATCCGGCTGAGTAGAATAGACCACCCTCATTTCTTACCGAGGTGTAGTAAAAGGTGACTAAGGTAAGTTGACCCGCCGTGTGGTATCCGGTTTAGTAGAATAGACCATCCTCTTTCTTACCGAGGTGTCATAAAATACGACAGAGGTAAGTTGACGTCAGGCAGGCGGCCGGTCGTAAAAAAGCAGACAAATTATGTGACAGCATGTTTATAACATGTTGTGTCGACCCCACTTAGAGTGGGATAAGGGCAGGAAGATGATGATAGTGTTAATCCACAGTAACTTAAATACGTTAATTCATATGCACTATATAATTTAAATAAATATGTCAGAATTTATCGCAAATTAAAGCTAACACGCTCCAAAAATTGAAAGGAAAACCAGAAATATCAATAGCAAAGCGTCGCCAGTTCCGCTAGCTTATGAAATTATACAATATTTCTTGCCTAACGGAAATTTCATATCGTTTTATCATTTCTTTAATTTACGTGGAATTTATTTAACGTGGAGCACATACCAGATAGATTGAAGTCAATATCTTTTTCATTTTCTTTTACCGGACTCATCATTAATCATTATTCGTCTACCCTTATCCTACTCTAAGTAGGGTCGCCGAAACGTATTTTTATATTCAATTCTCTTCTATCGTTCAACTAAGGCATTACTTCTTTATGCATATCATACATCCATCCTTTTTTCGACCTCCTTACAGTCGCACATCCATCCACAATCATATTTAGAATTCTTTTGGTCACGTCATAGTCAACCGTCATCATTACATGCCCATACAAACTCAATTTCAATGACTTTACTGGACGATTAAAGAAATGAAATATGTGTATCATTCTCCAGGCCTTATCCCACTCTAAGCGGGGTCGGCACAACATGTTATAAACTAACATGTTGTCACATGATTTGGTTTCGTATTTTACGACCGGCCGCCTCCCTGAAGTCAACTTACCTTAATCGTATTTTACGACAGCTTGGTAAAAAGAGTGTGGTCTATTCTACTCAACCGGATACCACTCGGTGGGTCAACTTACCTTAGTCGCCTTTTACGACACCTCAGTAAGAAATGAAGGTGGTCTATTCTACTCAACCGGATACCAAACGGCAGGTCGACTTACCTTAACCGCCCTTTACGACACCTCGGTAAGAAATGAGGATGGTCTATTCTACTCAGCCGGATACCACACGGCGGGTCGACTTACCTTAGTCGCCTCTTACGATACCTCGGTAAGAAGTGAGGGTGGTCTATTTTACTCAGCAGGATAGCACATATAAGAAATATGTGTAAGTATATAAACAATAATTATTATGTAGCTGTTACGTATACGCACGAGTTCGTGACTATCGCAAGGAATGCGGTAGTGCTGTGACTCGTCTGTGACCTAATTAGTTGATAATATCAATTAAATACTATTCTGATTAGTGATACTATCAATAAAAAATAAATTTCGCTTTGTTGCTCATTATAATTTGTGATTAAATAAAAAAATATTTTTGAAAAATTATATACCTACGTTTTTGGATAATTAATCATTTGTCGCGTCTAAATTACATATTCAAATATATGAATCACTTCCGCACAACATAAATTCTTGAAGGCTTTTGTTTATTGTAGGTTGAATTCATATATTATTTTTTTATGAAGTATTTATAGATATAGCTAAGAGAAAGGATTCATCTTATAAAGGTGACGTTATCGACTATTATATTCATTGTTTTTACACCTTGATTACAACCAAGCCTCAAAGATCATTATCTTAACTGTTTACAATCATCAACTTTATCTGGTAAAGTGAGTAAATGGAGTTTTTTTTATCAAGTAAAATGATTCAATTTTTCTTCTATTTCATCTTATACATTGATAACGATATTTTATTCTCACAAGTTCTCTATTGTGCATCTCTATTTTAATTTTAACAAGGTTTTTGTCATATACGTTCGTGATAATATCTACAAATGACATACGACACGGAGATTTTGTCATTTGTCATTGACAATACTATTTTAATCCTAAAAATGATAACATTAGTCGTGTAACAACAGCACACGTAAATTGTTATTGGTAATGCAACAATTTGTTTTATACCATAGGTTTACTAGCCTTTTTACTTGTTCCCCTAACTTTTAATTACCAACCTCAACAATCTAATCACAAGGTAAAAAGTTAAAGCTTATTGTCCCAAAGAACAAATAGTTGAAACTGTAAATAAGAGCTATTATATTGCAAAAGGGTTGGAATGTTGTTTATAAAATTCTTTTAGTGATATGACTTAGGCGTAGAAATTTCGGAGGAATTTATATTTAAAATTAGAATTTCAATATACATCCATATTCAGTGTGATAAAATTGTCCCGAGGTAGAAATGAAAACCTACGCGAGTAATATTATATATATATATATATATATATATATATATATATATTATATATATATATATATATATATATATATATATATATTATATATATATATATATATATATATATATATATATATATATATATATATATATATATATATATATTTCCTGCCCTTATCCCACTGTAAGTGAGGTCGGCACAGCATGTTATAAACGTGCTGTAACATGATTTGGCTGCGTTTTTACGACCAGCCGCCTGCTTGACGTCAACTTACCTTAGTCGTGTTTTACGACACCTCGGTAAGGAGGGTGGTCTATTCTACTAACTCAGATACCACACGGTGGGTCAACTTACATATAGTTATATGTAATGTATAAGTAAGTGAAAGTTATATGTATGTATGTATTATAACTTATATAGTTATAGTTATGAACATGAATACATGAATTAACTGAATGTTAATTCTGATATGAGTGTATACTCCTATAGTAGGTACAGACATTACATGTAGGCTGTTGGTTTTTATTAACATACTTCCTGTTATCGCAGGAATGTGGTCGCTTTTTGTCTTTAATGAATCATTTGTGCTATCAATTATATGAGTAAATCCTACTTCGCTAATATATTGCTTTAGCGACTTATCTACAAGTAAAACTATTGATAACAATAATTTTCAGTCTAATTATCACTTACACCTATCCCTAAAACATAAGAATTAAGTGTTTATATGACATTGATATTACTCGATCTAATATCACTTGCCCGTTATATACGCTTTTTCATATTGAACAAAATTAGGTCATGTTGGTTTAAGATTTTCCGAGAATTATCGATGTATGTACAATCCTAAATTGACAATCTATTTGGATTGTTCTAGATGATTCAATATCCTCCTGCCCTTATCCCAGTCTAAGTGGGATCGGCACGACATGTTCTCACATGATTTGGCTACGTATCAATTTGTCTAACGACCGGCCACCTACTTGACGTCAATTACCTTAGTCGCCTTTTACGACACCTCGGTAAGAAATAGGGTGGTCTATTCTACTCAATTTATATTAATGAAATAATTAACTATTTAATTAATGAAATAGTTAACTATTGCGTAATGTTGCAAAAGATCAGGCAATTTTTTATTGAATAACCGATAACTAAAACCACATCATATGTTTTTCGGAGTGACCCTACACTCAAGATAGACCCTAGATTCTAAAAATCAGTTAGTTCAGCACATACATTTTTACAACAGAAATTATTTTTCCCGGACTACGCTGTTTGTACGCTGTTGTTAAAATTAAGACAATTGCTAGACCAAAATTTCTTAATTTTTCTTACCTAGCATTTAAGTAAATGTATATTGTAGTTAACGTATAGGACTGTGTTGCTAAGATTTCTGTTAGCAAATGCAACAGTACATTATCTATAGGACCTTGTGATAAGTCAGCACTCAAGGCAACTGCATATGCGTCTGTTGTAGAAATGAATGGTTTCTCGTTATCGGCGTAATGTATTGTCGCTACACGTTACTAATTCTTTGGACTAATATATACTGTTATGTGGTAATTCCGCGTCATCACCCTCTTACCCTTATCCCACTCTAAGTGAGGTCGGCACAACATGTTATTAACATGTTGACACATGATTTGGCTACATACTTCACGACTGGCCGCTTGCCTAACATCAACTTACCTTAGTCGTATTTTACGACAACTCCGTAAGAAAGAGGGCAGTCTATTTTACTCAACCGGAGACCACAAGGTGGTTCAACTTACCTTAGTCGCCTTTTACGACACCTCGGTAAGAAATGAGGGTGATCTATTCTACTCAGCCGAATAATGTGGTAAATCCGCGTATATGAAAAAAATGTATAGAATATGAGCAAAGAAGAGAGTAATTTATGATCTAACAGATCCTGATTCCATTCGAGAAAATTTTAAATAAATAGGTGTATTTAAATTACCTTCGCAATATATTTACGGTACTAATATAATTTTTGTACTAAAAAAATAGGAAGCCAATTATATTATTCTACCGACGATTGCTAATCAAAAAAATGCATGAATTTAATTATACTCGGAACTCACACCAAAAAGCAATAACGTGATCTACGATTTTATTATTTTTATAATAATCTTTCCATGCGAGCGCCACTGGCAATTTTTATTTGCTACTAGCTAACTGGCTAGAAAACTAGCCAGTTAGCTATAGCCAGTTAGCTATAGCCAGTTAGTAAGTTTTTTCAACTGTAATGCAAATTCTTATACCCAGACCCAGAGAATTCATATACGACTTACGTATTTTGCAAGGCGCAAAGCAGGAGTCGCAAGCTTATGTCGGTTCCTATCAATCTATCAACCTCGAATTCCCGACGGTAGTGTTAGGAATATGAAGGGGACTACGGGATGCGAGTAATGCGTATGGCACAGGCAAAACTAAAATTGATTTCAGTATTATATTAAATTAAATAAACGTAATTGTAGTGTCAAGTCACTAATGTGACTAACTATTTTAAGGGGAAAATCAATAACTGTGTCTTTTTGTACTATAAATCGCGTATGACATAATGCTATAAGGGTTAGTTCAATAAAGGAGTTTCCATGTTTTTACTTATCAGATAACAATATTTTGAAGTGTTAATTTCTTAAAGTGACACATTAAAATATTTTAACCTACCTATAAGAATACAAGGTACTGTTTAGAAGTTTTAACTGAAATTGATAACATTTTACGTATAAGTATAAACCAACCACTGAATCTGATAATAAACTATACAGAATTATAATATATGTATAATATTTAAAATTTATTAGTATATGATATGATCTTATTGTAAAACTGGGCGTATACGTTCTCCCATAGTCGAGTCAGAGCTTGTGACTAGTGGTCCATAGTTTTGCAATATGGCATCACTGCATACCATGTGGTATTTTGTAAATTGAGTGGAGTTACTACGGCGATTGCTGTGTGGTGGAAAGCTATGGTGTGGTACAAGAGGAAGGGCGCACAGGGTCAGCGCCCGCGGCGCGGTGTCGGCGCTGGCGCGGAATTCGAGCTATGTGTATGAAATGAAAGTGGCCGCATCGTGAAAGCGCGCGCATCTACAGCGGGTGTCCAGGGCGCCGTTGACAAACACCACACTCACCATTAATAAACAAATCCAAAGCTGCAGAACACAATGATATTAAACTCCCGTGTAAACCGCATCCATTGGCACTTCACTTCACTAGACACGCGATCTTTAGAACGATGTTTTTGCGATGCAGCGTATACGCGCATAATCTCTACAAGCGCATAGAAACGACTGAGTGAGTGAAGCGACGAGGGCGCGTGGGTCGACAAAGGCATGAAGGCACGCGCGGGGCGCGCCGCGGCTTTGGCTCGGTGGAATGTGGCAAGATAGTGGCGCGCGGGTACCGACCGAGGCCCGCTGTAGGCTGAGGCATGGAGCCCCTGGGTAAGTATTGCCGGACGCGCCTCGTGGGTTGGCGCGGAATCGACTGACGTATTTGTATGTCTAATAGTTGTAGTTTTCAACTTTTTGTACATAATGTTTATTTATATACACTAATATGTTTTAGATTGTAAGATACCTATATAAAGACTAGTTCATTAATCAAAAACAATATCATATATACTTACCTAAATAATGTGACCTATCTCATATAATTTGTATAATATTTTACATTCATGGTTACACAGAAGCGCTTGAGCCTTACATACTTACTATATTATTATTATTACATACTTATATACGTATGTCTGTCTGTTCGTTGATATACCCAAAAAAATCTAATGCGATTTCATGCAGCTATAACTCATATGCGGATATAACGTTTTGTAAGGGTTTGATATATTGAAATAATTAGGGGATGGTGGGTTTATTTATCTTGTATGTCTCGACGGAAAATAATTATATTTTGATAGTATAGTATTGAGACTTACAAATAAATTGGTCACGTACAATGTGTTAACTGGAAACCTAGTTAGAAGGATACAGTATTAATCCTTATCAACTTTGATACGTTAGTTACATTAGGTAAGCATTGCACGCGAAATATTATGCTACAGCTTTTACATCACATAATTAAAGTTGGTATCTCGCAGAATAAAAAGTAACGCGCAAAATTTTAAATTTTTTTAAATTTATTCAATTTTATTTATTTATTTATTTTTTAATTTTTTTTTCGGACACTAAATAAGGCTGTTAGCCAGGAAGGCTTTGACAGCGTCACCGGGAGAGTGGGCGAGCGCAGAAGCATCGCCGGGGGTTGAGGTGCTGGGAGAGCGGGTCTCGAGAGAGGCCCGCAGCATCCTGGGAGCGTCGCCTTAAGGATGCCTCCCGTGAGGCCGGACCTCAGCTTGAAAATTTTCGATATCCCAGACAAATATTCAGACTAAAAATAGATGAAAGAATTGCAATATCGTTATTTCATCACTTTTTATAATACTTTTGGTATCCGCAACTTCGTTTGATTCGACACTGATAACATACCCTAATAATGTAGCCAAATATACAAAGCTTTGACTGAAAAAATTACATCGATTTTGAGAATTATATTATAATACTGGACTGGCCCGTTAGCGCAGGTGGGATTGGCTTCTGGAGGCTCGCCAGTTCGATTCCCATTATTTCAAATTATATAAGTAGTCATTATATTATAATTGTAGTTATAGTTGTATATACCAGTTGTCAGTCTCCCATAACACAAGTATTAACCTCAATACTTAAGGACGAAACATCGTGTAAGTAATTGGCCAATATGTTTATTTATTTATTTTAGTAAATTTTATTATTAACGGGTTAATATTTTTAATTCAAATTGTAATATTACTCATATATATGTGATTATTTTTAGTATAGATACCTAAAGTTTTTAAAGAATGTATATATTTGTTACTATATATTATTCCAAGCTAGCATACTGATTTTTGTAATGTCGATATCGTCCATAGGTAATGTAGTACTTATGTAGGTATATGGCGTAAATGTGAACTAACTGAATCAAAAGACGAGAGTGCCGTGTGAAAACAGCACACTTGGGGGCGGCACAATCGATCGATAATATACAATCGGAATCTACTCTTCAACGGCGAAAATGAAGATAAAATTTTTCTCGTGGTGAACCTTTACCTCGAAGTTGTACTTTGAGAAGCACCCAAAGAGATCATCTATGGAGGGAAACCAAGGCCTTAATGAAGTCGACGTTCTGAATTAAACTGTAAGCAACCGGTACTTGTAGTAATGAATTGATATAGAGCGTGTGAAATTTGACTCAAAACGTGCGTAAACGTGACATTCGTATAGAACTTTTTTATCGGTTGGGCAAAATGAGGGAGTGATACATAAATCTTTGGCGGGCCACTATTTATATATTAGCTATGCAATTAATTCTTTATATCTCACAAATGAATATGAGTTGTGCCTTAATTTTTTTCTAGTTTTCGAGAACTTTATATTGTTCTTAGGCGGGCCATTCCAAAATCGTCAGCGGGTCACACTTTGGCCCGCGGGCATAGGCTGGAGCTGGCCTGTTATAGAATCTTATTGGTCTTACCTAAGATTTGTAAGTGACACTTTATTACACTGTGATATATTACTGTTCTTGGATGTTATATGATAAATAATGCTATAATGCAAAAAGACACAACATTATTTGCTTTATTTTATCGCAGGTTCTAGTAAAATAATTTAATCGTTCCTCTTCTGGTAGCTATTTATTTTAAATTATGGTAACTCTAAACTTATATACATATGTCAAATGTCAATACGGTTTGAAGTTCATTACTATCCTATATAGTGTATTATCTATGTTCATTACAAAACTAAGTACTTGAAAAGTCAATTTTTGTTGACAAAAGAAGCGTAAAGTTACATCAGTCTACTGTTCATTTATTTAAAAAGTATCTGATCATGGTGGAGCAAATAAAATCTAAAAATTCGGGTAACAAAGGTTAAAGCAATATTCTTAAATACGTGAACAAGAATAATTCTCAATATGATTTTATCGAAAGCAGCGATATCTTTTGTATGTGTTCTAATGCTTTTGTCTATATTTATGGCGAATTTATTAAATATAATAGCAACAGATCATAATTTTTACGCTGAGAACAAAAGCAATGGCGAGAATTTCACAAAATATTTAGGAGAAAAATATGGAAAAATTACTGATACCACACAAAATCTAATGTGGTTTTTACAAGTAAGTGACAATACTCTATTATAAATAAAATTTTATCATCTGTATTGGATATATAAAATTAAAGATTTTTTTTTGATTTTTTTACACATTATTTATGTTTAGAATTCATGTTCCTAACTATATGTTTAAGTTAGCTTATGTAAAAAGAATTTAGATTAGCATTTATGTGATAACATTTTGAGAACTAAAAATATTTCTGCAATCTTGATTTTAAGCAGTAGTAATAACCTATCTGCATATTACAAATAAACAATTAAATGTTATATTTTAGGAACTAGAAATATTGAGTCTTATTTATTATTGCCATTGATAGGGACTCCTTTGTCTTACACAAAAATATAATTGTTGAATGCTACTAAACTTTTACAATTTTCTTTGTTAGTTACAGTGTAGTTAGTATCTCTCTTATTAGTATCATCTACTATGGTTAGTACGTATGAAACTAAATAATAATTAGAATCTTTTATTAAACATTTGGAAACAAAAAAAACCCTTTGTCTCAAATTTCTCCTAATAACTAAATTTAGATTTAGTAGTTATGAATATTTATAACCAATAGTATATATTTATTGTTATATCTAATTATTTACTCCCAATATCTGAATTTACGGTCTTAAACTTTGGCTATGTGTCAACAGAAAGTATAAGGTTGAGCAATATAAGTTTTAAGCTATTCTTCATCTTAAAATAATAAGCATTGCAATCATTATCAGAAATGAATGTATGTAAATAGCTTTATGATTAAGTTCTCCTTTATAAGTTAGAATTTACAACATGTTCAAGAAAAGTCTCAAACTATTCCTGCAGTGATTTTATTTGGGAAAATCTAAATTACACAAAGAAAAGTGGATTAATATGTTTATAATAAATAATGTAAATTTTTATTTTTGCTATAGTAATACAAAATACAATACAATATTCTTTGTGAAAATTTCTAAAATATAAAACATTTGCAGTATAATTAACTATATTAGCATATCTTTTTTCTGCTTTCCATATAGTGTGGCTAATGCAAATATTGTTCACAGAACATTAATTTATACATTTTTAGAAGTATGATAATAAGCTTTTTACTGTTGAATTAATTTATGATAATAACCTACTTTCAATTTTTGGCAAAATTAGAATTCTTTAATTAAAATGTACTGCATATGAAATATAAAAGTATTATTTTGGTACCAGTGTATATTGTTCTTTATTTATATGAACAAGAAAGGAAAGGTTAGGCTCAAAGACTATGTTTTGTATTTTTATTTTAAAAAATATATTTCTTACTAATACTTTTTAGTAGTCTCTAATATATTAAAAATCTTTATTTGATTAAAATAATTATTTTTCTGTTGGCATTAAAATTACTTGTATTACCAGCATTTCTGACATTATATTTCTTCAAATTGAATTAGATTTCAGATATACATATCAGTATATTCCGGGATCCTGGAAGAATTTCTCAATTTCAACAGTTTTGTGACAGTACTGTGAAAAAAATAAAGCCTCTTATTGTATTAGCAACTGGAGATCTCACTGATGCCAAAGCGAAAGATAATCTAGGCAGCTCCCAAGTGAAAACAGAATGGGTCTACTATTATAATATTATTAAGGAGTCTGGTGTTACTGAACACACAACTTGGCTAGATATAAGAGGAAATCATGGTATGTGTATATTAGTTTTAAGTTGCATATCATCAATACATATAATAAAATCGTAGAGGTGTTAAAATCTGTACATTTGATATTTTTAAGAAAAAGTTAGTGTTGTTGTCTCAAAACACGCTTCTAAACATGAAACAATAGTTTTTAAAATTTTTGTCTGTTTCTCTGTTTGTCTGTTTGTCTGTATGTCTGTGCGTTTGTTCCCGCTTTGTTTGGACGCGGTTTTCACTAATATGTAGTAGAAAGCCTCACTTAACATATAGGATATTTTTTATTACAATCGGTCAACAAATAAAAAAGATATGTCAATTTTAAGTTGAAAGGCCGTATACTGTGATACTGATACTTGCATTTTTTTCCGTTTTTGCCGTTCCTGAAGCGATTTTACTTACTGGATTGCATATATTACCATATCTAAGAGAAGCACAGATATTTTTATGAGAACAAGGCCGGTCTGAAGCCGACTTTTTTTGAAGAATTTCACATTTTTTATTCCAGTTTTATAGGCATTGTGCCTTTGTTCCCACTAATCTCAGAAACCGCTGATCCGATTTAGACGTTGTTTTCACTAAAATGTAGTAGAAAACCTCACTCAACATATAGGACATGTTTTACTTGAATCGGTCAGCAAATAAAAAAGATATGTCAATTTTAAGTTAACAGGTCGTATGTTATGATACTGTTACTAGCATTTTTTCAGTTTTTTGCCATTCCTGAATCGATCGCACATACTCGATTACTTAAATTACAATGTCTACTAGAAACACAAAAATTTTTGATAGGACCTAGGCCGGTCTGAAGCCGACTTTTTTGAAGAATTTCACATTTTTATTCCAGGTTTTTAGCCATTGTGCATTTGTTCCCGCTAATCTCAGAAACCGCTGATTCGATTTAGACGCTTTTTTCACTAATATGTAGTAGAAAACCTCATTCAACATATAGGGTAATTTTTTATTTCAAATGTTCAGCAAATACTGGTACTTACATTTTTTCCATTTAATGCCGTTCCTGAAGCGATCTAACTTACTGAATTACTAAGAGAAGCACAAAAATCTTTTTATGAGAAATAATCTGAAGGCGGGTCTGGAGCTGTTTTTTTTAGGAAATTCCCATTTTTAGTCGAGTTTTTTAGCATAACAATAGCGTAACATAAACTTATCGATAGCATTATAATGCACGGACTAAACTGAACGGTGAGTAACACTTATAGGTTAGATTGAAATTTAAGGATTTCTTCTAACCAAGTTATAATATGGTTAATAATCATTGTTAATGAAGGGTGCATGTTGTTTGAAACTTTTTATTCCTTGAAGGCATTTATTTGAAACTAGCAATTGCCGCCCGCATGAAAAGATTAAAACCGTAATATAGTATTCTGATTAACATAAAATGGTTAAAGTGGGTTAACCTTAAAAATTAGATATACATATGTTGTCGCAGACTTTTATATTTTTATTTAGAACTGTAAGAGGGAAACAATTTTGTTTTTGAATAAATTTCACCATTTACTGCGCACACATGGAAAGTTTTAAATTTTGCCGTTTTTTTGCTGCTCCTCTCCGATTCATTTAAGCGTGATATTATATAGGCTACAGCCTTCCTCAATAAATGGACCATCTTACACTCAAAGAATTCGGCCAATTCGGCCCAGTACTTTCTGAAATTAGCGCGTCCAAACAAACAAAGTCTTCAGCTTTATAAATTAGTATAGATTTTAAATGAAAATGTAACAATATATATTAGGAAAAAATGTATGATATATTTTTAGCAATTTTTTTGTTTTAAGTGGGGCTGAAATAGCAAATGGAATCCTAGGTGCTTAAATCCTAGGTGCTAAAAAAATTAACCGCAAACGGACCATTTGTATAAAGCTTTGCATTTTAATTATTAAAAAAAAATGATTTATTATTTCTGTAAGGAAAATAATGGCCTGTTACTATCTCCTATTGTGGGCAAAGCCTTATCTCTCCTTTAAGAAGGCGACTGGAGCCTATATCTACCATGGTAATCCAATCCGGACTACGTGGTAGTGGAGTGAAAGAAGTGGGATTATTCATATTAAAAATGCTACTGTTCAAATACACTCAAAGAATTTTTCAAATCGGTCCAGTAGTTCCTGAGCTTAGCGCGTTCTAACAAACAAAGAAACTCTTCAGCTTTATATATTAGTATAGTTTCTTTTTATTCAATGAAGTCCGTAAATTTGCTGTTAAGTTTATTTTAAGAAGATAGACAGCTGCGGGGACATTGTTGTTTCATAATATGGAGTGGTTCTAAATTGTCAATCTATTGTTATCCTTACTAATATTACAAAATGTGAAAGTCTGTCTGTCAGTATGCCTGTCTGTCTGTCTATCTGTCACGTAACATACATGTTACGTTTTAACGGTCAATCCCCTGAACCAGTATCGATAAAATTTGGCACATTATTCCTTATGCACTGTGGTAACATATAGGCTATAGAAATTATTTTAATTCAACAGGAATTAAATAGGATGACATTCAAAACGCCATCTGTAATAAAACTATGGAATTTTTTTTTATTCACGATGTGTCAAAATCAAGTCAAATCTGAATTTACAGAAGTGTTTAATTTCCAAGTTTTTCGGTTTATGTCAAAACGGAATAAGTCTTTAGATAGTAGTCTAAGGCAACAAGTAAAAAAAAATACTAATAATTGACATGTATTTTTTACTTTTAACACCATTTTTAATATCTGAAGTACAGGCCATAAAGCAAGATAATAATAATAATATCTGAAAAGTCATAACAGTTAATAACGAGACTTTAATATATTTTCAGATACTTATTTTAAAACATTATGTACACAAAAACATAATTTAAAAATTCTAATAATATATTTTTTTTCGTATTTATACTAAAAACTTGGAATCCAGCGCTGAACCTATATAGGTAATTTTAAAAAAACAGGTTGACAATTCATACGTTGCATATAAATGTTATTATTAAAGTTTTCTTGCACGTTATTAGTTTATAATATTTATAGTGATATTTAATACCAGAAAAAAATTAAAATTTTTTTGATGTACATATATGGAGTTTATTGTAACAGAGTAGAGTAGCCCAATCTAGAAAATCTCCTTTTAATATTTGTTGCATGTACGGGTTATTTACTAAAATAATAAAATTATGCTCTCGATAAAACTATAAATATCTCTGACTATTCTGATTCTGATTCTATAGAGATATTTGCAGTTGGAGAGTGACAGAAGCTACTGGTAATTCCAAGACTACAGTCCCCGCGAACGAAGTTGCGGGTAAAAGCTAGTTACCTAATATAATATGTGAAAAATATTCTTATTTTATAAAAATTTAAAACTAAATGTAAATTATGATTTGATTTTTAATAAATTTGAATCTGTTGTGAAATTTTTTAACTGGGATAGGTTTATTTATTTAAATATGTCAATTATTTTTGTTCTAAATTAAAATTACTATTTTTATATTTAATATCTATTATTTTTGTTATATTTCTTTATTAAAATGATAATCAACTGTATATGAATTGTTATCTATGTCAGTTGTTATAAAAACATATTTTGTATCTTTTACAGATAACTTTAATATCAGAACTCTAAATTCACAAGAAAATTATTTTAGAAACTTTTCTGTACAAGGACATATTTACTCAAAATCATATGTTCATACTGTCAAGAATAATGGGCTCAGTGTGGCATTCTTGGGTGTTGATGCATGTCCAGAACCCGGACTACGGCGTCCGTTTAATTTTATAGGTATTTTAAATGCCCAAGAACAGCAAAATATACAGAAGTTAAAAATCGAGGCTGAAAGCAAGGCAGATCATATTGTTTGGTTTGGACACTACCCAACATCATGTATTTTATCATTAGAATGGGATTCTCAGAAAATGGATGTGAGGCAGCTCATGGGTAATGCGCAGGGATCACAAGTTTACGTATGTGGTCACTTACATTCTATGGGAGGTATGGTTCCGAGGATGTATACTAAACATAAAAAAGGATATTTAGAACTTGAACTAGGGGATTGGAAAGATAATAGAATGTATCGTTTAGCTGCAATTGACCATGGACTCTTTTCGTTTGTGGATCAAAAACACAATGCCTGGCCGGTTGTTCTAGTCACAAATCCAAAACACGCTCGATACACATTACCTGGGCGCGAGCCACTACATTTGATTCCCGAATCTACTCACATTCGGATACTGGCATTTAGTGATGTAAACATGGAAAGCGTGAAAATATCTTTCGACAAAATCAGTTGGATGAAATGCAAAAGTACTGATGGTCCACTCTATGTATGCCAATGGTTGCCACATTTATTCGCAACTGGATTGCATAAATTATATGTTCTGGCAACAGATGAAATAGGAAAGGAAATAGCTTTAGAACACGTGTTTTCGTTGGACGGAACTGTGGTTCCATTTGAAATAACGCCGAGAATTTTACTTATGATTGATGCTGGTTCAGTGGTAAGATTGAAATTAATCTAACATTTATATGACGACGACGTATGTCAGGTTTAAATAAAAAAATCGTTTAGTTTCAGGCACTATTCGGAACGCTATTATTGATTAACGTTTTGCCCTTAGTAATATTGAGGTTACAGAGGAGACCACCGAAATACAGGCGAAAATGTGGCCGGCAAATATTACGAAGAGTGTGGCTACTAAGTAAAATAGATCGATTATTCTATCCAATTGTACTTTATGCCATATATATACCTTTTGGACCATGGGCTATTGGAGAACTTATCGATGGCTCCATAGGAGCTATTTTTGCTTGGGGGATATTGATAAAAGGGTCATTCTTACCCGAACCGTTTACATACATGTACGGCAGTGTACAGTTAATGTTTGTACAAATACCGTTAATTTTCGTACTAGCACATTGTCTGGAGACTAGACTACTTGGACAAAATTTAAGAACCTTTCAACGTCTGTTGAAGAATTTGCCATTCATTTTCATTTTGTCAATACAATTATTGTTAGCATATTTTTTTTGGCTGGAATATGGAACAATTTCATTTTTATTCGGCCCTTTAAGAACGTGGAGCGTTGTTCTAAGTATATTACTATGGTACAAAACATTAACATTACCTCCTGAATATTGCAGGTAATTACCGTTTGGTATTATTAACATATCCTACTCTGAAAATATATGTGATCTATGTCAAAGTATCTCTATACATACATAAAAATAGACATAAAAGAATTTATGAAGAATGCATAAATTTTTTAGTTCTTAATAACACGTTAACTAGAAAAATAAATGAAGGTAGAATATATTTTCCAATATGTGACTTTATCATTGCTTATCTTGAAACATTTTGTTGTTGATGTTTTTGGGATTTAATAGTTATTTTCTCATTCTAATATTAAATCACTAAAAATATATATTTTTTATGAATCGACAAATTGTAATATTGATTTTCAATATTTCCAGATTTTTGACCAGATTAAACGAAATTCCGTCTTAACTACACGAGCTTGACCTAAGAATAAAGAAGGTATTTTAAAAAACGCATTTCTACAATTATCTACTTTAATATACTATCGTATAATATAAAACTGTACATATAAGTCATTTTTTAAGATTTCGACGTGAGTATTGTATTCGCACCAAAGATTTATGAATAGCAACAAGTCATTCCAAACCAGCTCTACTATTCTTACTCTATGTGGATAAGAATGGTAGATTTGATTGTGTTAGGTGATAATTTATGTATTATTATTTTTATTGATTAAATAACACACGGCAATGGTTGATTTATTCGATTTTTTTCTTTCAATTGTTAACTTGTATAACAAGGCACAATAACGATAAAAGATCTGAAAACGAGAAATTTACAAAATTGTGTGTATATTGATTCGTTCAATGAAAAATTCTTCGGACGAAGCACTTAACTATTATTCAAAAGTATGAAAACGATTTTGTAATATTATTCCGCAAATCAATGAACCTATTAATAAATATCTTATGACTCGTCTAATACGTATTACGTTTAAATTTGTACATAAAGGTATTTGTTTTCAAATGTATTCAATGTAGAAATTAATTGAACAATCTTGATATTAAAAGCAGTAGTTACGATAACGTGGACAGTGAGATAAAACAAATGTTTATTATGGTATAAATTATTCACGAAAATTTTCTTATGATAGTTTTAATTCTTTTCACAAAATTAAAGTTTTGTTTTATTAATTAATTAATTTAGGCTAATATTTCCTAGTGATTTCTGTGATAACTGTTGCTAAATTTCGCAGCATTCGTTTTTTTAAATATATTATTTTTGACGCTCAAAATAAAATAACTGTACTGTAAATTAAGAGTATTATTACTGTAAAGAAGAGTAAGAGCATATAGTGTTTTTTAATAGTTCATATTGTGATGTCATAGATGGCATTGAAATAAGGACTGCAATGTATCTCACTCATTTAAGGCTAATCTTGAATTTTAACACTTTAATACAAAGCGTGCAAATTATTTATTTGCAAAGCAAACGTTTTTTTAACAACTTCAATTAAAGTGTTGAATTTCTTTTATCTACTCTGAAATATCTGTTTAAACAATTGAACGTACAAAAGTAAAATGTAAATGAAAAATATTGTCATTTTTTATCTTAAATGGTTATGATGTTAGGATCACTGTAGCCAAAATATATTTTTTTATATGATAGATTTCTAGATTTTTGTTCACCGAAAGTGATTTTGATATTAAATGATCAAACATTTTTTTAAAATTTATATTTATAAAATTGTATGATCATTTAATAACATACGCTGAAAATCTCGTTTATAAATTCTTATCACGGTACAAATATTGACAGTGAAAATCGTTTTTTTTTAATTCTCATATACCTATAGCTATCACAACAGTTTTTAAAATTTTTGCAATTACTATATTTATATATTATTATATATGTATATATTTTGGCGAATTACATAATATGTTTTATTTTGTGATTCGCCTTTTACTAATAGGACATTTAGGATGCGACTGCGTATATTGCCTATTAGTTTTACCTATCATCAATTCTACGATGCCTGATGTATAGGATCTTTAACCAGCGCTTCTAGCCCTCTAAAACAAGTCAGTTTTATTGAAATTCATATTAACCACATAACATAACATAGCCGAAGATTCAAACAAAATTCAATTATCCGTATACTGATATCCACGAAAAACGAGACTTCACACATACAAAGAATAGAAATTGAGATATAATTATAAAGAAATAAAAAGAAAATTATAATTATAAAGAAATGAAAGTTAAAATTGATTCTTGTTCAGAAATTAATTAATAGTGTTTACGCTTATTTTATCTATGCTAAAAATGTCATGTTTCAAAAATCTCCTTTTTAAAATATATGAAGTTCATAACTCCAGTTTTAATAAATTTTTTATAAATCTGCTATATTAGATTGACAATATCAACCAAATTTTGAATTAAAGTTATCTAATAAAAAACCTATTAATTGAACCTATTTTCATCTTTTTACATCGTGGGCTCAAAATTGCATGAAAGTGTCAATTTCTTTTGTGAGATATCACGAATAATTTTGATTTTATAAAGTCAGGTCTTAATATTTACGAATTCTTATAATTTACGTATTCCAGACAGCGCAATCAGTGATTAATTAAATAAGCGAAAAAATCTACAAAAAATGGCTGTGAAAAGATCTAGTGTGGAGGCGCGTTGGACATTTGTTCGATGGAAGGCTTTAGAACGATATATTAAACCGGATATAGATATAAATAGGTTAGATATACCTTTAATGTGAGGCTAATTAATTTTTATACCGATAATTATTACTATAATAATGCAATTCAAAGACTTATTATTTCATTAAAAAATTCATTAATAAACTATACAATACCAAACAAATATTAAATATTATGTTTTGTATTTGTGCAATATAAAAGTATTATTTTTAAGAGGACGGTCTTTATTATTCTTTTGTAGCTCCTGCTTTATAAGGGAATAAATTTTTTGTAAAGTTTATTTGTTTATTAATAAAAAACATTGAAGATAGACACCAGTGACTTAATATTAAGTATTGAAAGAAATTATAATTAATGCCATGGCAAACTAAATTTCTTTTATGGAAACAAATAAAACAAAATATGTATATGTAATAATTTGACTGCAAGCGAGTGTGTATTGATACATTACTATTCTAAAACGATTTGTTAATTCTTTACTGCTTAGTAAGGTTGATACTTACAGATTAAATTCACCTTTACGACTGATAATCCTAAATTAATTTAATATTGTTAGTCCGTTATTACTTCAGTTAAATGCTGAAAGCTAATATTTTGGACGCCTTGTATAAAATGTTAGCCTGTTTTTTTTACGATACGGTAACAAGGGGCGTAGCCAGGATTCTATACAGAGAGAAGCAGAAAATTCTAAACAATATTGCTTTAATAATGGTTTTTAACATACGAGTTCATTAGTAGTGGGGTGATGTTAATTATAGCTCTTATGCAAGCGTTATAAAGTGTGAATTTACAAGCGACCAACCGTTATTCTAGAGGGCGGCAGCTATCTCCCTCTGCCAGTACTTGGCCACATCCATCTACGATGCTGGTGTTAATTGATCTTTGTAAAACCTTATGAACAAAAAAGCTTATAACTTGGCGAGTATTAATTTAGTCTGTAATGCTTTAAAAGTATTTGATAGTACCAAACTTACCTTAGTATGGTATTAGTATTGAACAATGTTATACTAACTTAATAATAAATCGTTGTTATATATTATATATATTGATGTTATATTAAAGCTTAAGATCACGTGATGTATGATAATTGTAGATGAATAAAGTATTTTTCTGTGATGGGTTTTTCTTTTTCGTTATATTTTACGCGCGCGATCTCAACTTCTGATTGATACTCTATACTACTTGAGATAAAATAATTAGAACATTAACATATATATGCATTTTTTACTGATGATTAAAATCATCAAATTTTACGACTCCGATGAACGGCTTGAATTCACTTCCTAAGTACAATTTAATATTCATTAGCAAAAGGTAAATAAACCTAAACTACTTGTTTCCAATTTGCCAAATACGACTATGGTCAATATGTGAAAAATAGAAAACGACATAATTAACAAACAACTCTGTTTTAGAGTTAAATAGTTAAGGCTTATTTACCCCATAAATTTTCCATAGAGCCTTAAATGAAAATTGTTTGTTAAAGAGTTAATTCCAAATCGACTCCTCTAAAACCTTTATACGTAAGATATACCTAATTCGTAAAACTTTTTTTATTAAATAATGTAACAAGCTCAATATGGTTCCTATTTTTGGTTATTGCTGAGTTGCGTTGAGTGTACACAATGTACTACGCAGTGTACTAATATATACTATGCAGAAACACTTTTACAGATCTAAGTGAAAGTAAGAAAAACGTAATGGCCTATTACTACCTCACTGTTCAGCAAATCGCATATTAGGAAATCCCTAGGTATATACATATATAGTGGGTTTCACAGGGATGTTCTCGTAACCAATTGAACATATAAGTCATATATTTTAGCCTGGTATGCAGTGGAAGACTTGGTATGAATCATTTGTTTTTGCCGTTTGTCCAGTATCACTACATATTATAGAACAAAGTCCATATTTCCGTATGTACGCATAAAACTTTAAAACTACGCAACCGATTTTGATGCGGTTTCTTTTAATAGATAGAGTGATTCCAGAGGAAGGTTTGTACGTATAATATCATTCAATACGAAGGAGAGAAATAATGTAATTTTTGAGGTTTCTGTAAATAATGACATTTTTTTCCGCTTACATTGCAAACGCAGGCTAAAACCTACGAGATTTATCAAAATGATGTACTAAGTATTTGTACACCTTAAAAAGGTCTACAGAAAAGTCCACGATGGTATATATCTATCTCTTATGGATAACCCACAATAGCAGTTTTTTTCATTTACTTTTTACGAAAAATGATGCCTTATGTTCAAAGCAATTTTTATACAATACAGCATTAATCCTTATCCAATTGAGTACCTTAAATAAATAGTTGATTTAATATAGATCAATATGGCCGTTTACAGCATGTAATTTAAGTGAACATTTTCGGAGATATTACAGATTTAAAATGCCGTGAGGAGGCCGCGCTTCGCCCTATAATACTTCGACTTTAGCAGCGATGTCGCTCTTTCAAGAGTTTGTTTAAAGACATTCTGTAATTAATTGTAAAAATAAAATACATAGGGAAAATATAAAAGTAAATAAGTAATAATGTACTATATGAATTTAGATATTCCAAAGATAGCTGGAAATCTTCTTGGTATAGGGAAAGGAAATTGGTTTTCTCCAAATTTAACGCTACGGCCACGGGCAGTAATGAATAAATCAAAACAACTGGATCAATTTTAATCATTTTTTTTACACTGACTGACATGGAATATATATTTTATACCCGTGCGAAGTATGGGCAGGCCGCTAGTTAATCTATATACATTACAAATATGTAATTCTTTTTAGTAATCTGTGCTATTAGCGAAGAGTAAAAAGAAAAAATTATAAAACATGGGAAGTTAAGTATATGTAGATAATATATTAATCTTTAATATATTACATATACTTAACTTACTCTTCAGTCAAAAGTAACAGTAATATTTTGCTTAAATGAACGTTTAATGACAACACGCTTTGCTTGGTGTACAATTTAATAAAAAAAAGTTGTACTATACAAAATAATGTATAAAAATAATTATACTAAATATACAAACATTACGTCTTATACTTCATACTTTTTTAACATACAATTATATTAATTAATATTATACATTTGATTAAATAGGAATATTGCATGAAGGAAATCTACTACATTTACAGTTTATGAGTATTGTTAATATTTTAATTTGTGAGTATTACATATTAATTTGTGAATTTATTATGCCAATATCTTTGTGCAAGAAAGGCATGTCTGGCGGACGCAATCGATGCAATTTAAGCTGCTACGGATAGTGCTACGGATCCTATAATGCAGCTGGCCACCACTCGAAGAGTTATATTTTTTTGTAAATTATATTTTGCGTCTAGATTTACAAAAAGTACTAGATTTAAAAAAATGCGATTTTTTATTATTAATGATAGTCAGTAGTCACACGACTATTACGCTGTGAACGTCCTTGTTAAATATTTACTGCGAAGCATCCATTCCTAAAGTTAGGAATTTCTTACTCTTGACTTCAGGGACTACATATAATTAATTTATACCTATATCTAATATAATAGAGTGATTTATAAAGAAATAAACAAGATAAAAAATATCAAAAATCGTTAATTCTATAAAATACTACTAAAAATCAGTTGCTATTATTAATCGCTTGGAATTCGTATTAAAATGTTAAGTCACAAATAAAGCGCTCGTTGGCATATAAGTTGAGATTCAATTAATTGAATGTCATTGCCTTTTGTGGGGGTTCTTACTCAGTGTATATTACAATGTAATACTAATTCGGCAATAAACCTAGAATAAGAAGACATTTATTTATTTATTTTAAAAATATAATATCTGTATACTGTATGTAATATCAGATTACACAATATAAACTAAATATATTTTTTCTTTGGGCTCGTCCAAATACAAATCTTATACTATATGAAAGATATTTAGTTACTAGTTTTTTTTAAAGACTTTGATATACTTGGTATAGAGACCTAAAAGATATAATAATTATTTTAACGGTATAATAATTGTCATGCCCTTAAATACAGTATTACGAGTAGCATTACTATTAAAGCATTGCTCTTTTATCGTCTATATTTTTCATATATATTTTCTTTCATTCCGATCAGACGAATTATAATAAATAACTCATAACATGTTCTATTTTCTTTTATACTCATGGTTAGTAATACCTTATTCTATTAATTCATAAAAAGAGTTTAAAATGAAATCGGACTATCATATTTAAACTATGAAATCCTTAAACTTTCAATTACCAAAATAGGCGAATGTAAAACAGTAATTTTTAATATGTAAAAAAAATAACGAAACTTTAGTTATAAAAAACAATTTCCGTATCAAAAGACATAAGTAATGTACTATCTACACGCTTTATAGACTCTGTACTTTAAAACACATATAAGAGATATCTTCAACAATAAAATCCATACGACCAGTGCTATGACGTCATTAGTAAAGTTTTGTGCTAAGCCTAAGTCTTTAAGGAACTTGCTTGGAAATTTATATAAGCAAAAAGGTTTGTTGCATGGCAATTTTCCGCGTCCGAAACCGTATGCAGTTTGGAGGAAGGCATCGAAGGCATAACGAAAATACGATATTAAAGCTAATGGCTGCATGTAATAAGGCATCTCCTGATAAGGAATAAAAAATTCGGAGAACATTAACATTGGTATGTTTGCAGCAGGAATAACGAAGAGCCCGAGCTGAAAGAGAAAACACTGATTAAAATACTATTTCGACTAATGACATAGCAAATATAAAAAGTTATTTGAAGAGTATAAAAAACAATTTAAGGGCAGCTACGACTCCACAATCCCATTTTTTCATTCATATGAATATTTATATGTGTAGTAAAAGACAAGTGGAATAAATAATGCATATTAAAGATACAATATAAAAAATATTAAAAAAATTAACAGAGTTCGTCAACAGAAAACATAAATTTGAAAATGTATAATTTTCAATCATGAAGCATTAAATTTGCACATGACAATAAAATCCGTTATTGGGCATAGGAGAAATATCAACGAACGAGAAGCAGGTTAAATATATTAGTATATGTACCTATCTATGTATTATGTTAAATATATATTTACTCGTATGAAACCCTGACCGAGTGTCCCGTGCACTTGCTGGTAAGAGGGGAGACACTAGGTTATGATGACATTGAAGTCGAGGCCGAAAATATCTTCTTCAGAAATATTAGCAGGTTTTTTAAAGCTACTGGCAGATTAAAGTAGTTGACAGCAGTGAAACCAATGTCCCGATATGGGGAAAAGTGTGGAATAGTCCATAAGAGGAGCTGAACACCCGTTCTGTAACGACAGGTGTCCGCGAGCTTGGATAAGATAAAACAAATATAATAAGGAGCAAATCCGTTGGTCGGAGAAAGGAGTCTTGTCTTCACAAAATCCACGAGACAGTTCACGAGAACCTGTGCTTTTTCATGGTGGAATTTATCTTCCGATGATGCTTCATTAGCGATGCGAACTTTAAGAATATCTTAGTGAATTTCTGTAGTATACGGTTTGTGGTTGTGGTTATGAATGTAAGTTACTATGTACCTAATGCGTTCTATAATTAACATTCATAGAATATCTTACATCGGTGATTACAGTACAGTTAGATGAGGAAAATAATCAGCATTCCAAATTGCAGGATTGTCACTGAATTGTTTTCTGATGTAAAAATTAAATAAATACCTTCATTCCTTACCTTGACTCCACATGCTGCACCTACTACAAGTCCAAAAGTCTGAGCCAAAATCGTGATAAGAACGCAGATTAGCCAAGCCAGTCCAATCCTAAAGGGTTCTAGCGGTTGCGATGTTAAGTACCATGCGGGGAAGACGAAAACTGTTGCACACAACAACTGCAATAAATTAGTTATGATAAAATTATTTGAAAACTAATCAAATTGATTGCCTAACCCAGATAGTGTATAAAATTTGAATCTTGTACAAGTTTAGAAATTTGTAAGTAGTGGTTAACTGGTTTAATTCATTAGAATACGAGTGATAGGATAACCGAAATATTACCAAAAAAAGAAAACAAGAGTGTTTTATTCTCATTTATATCCCAAATTAAGATGCTATGGTATCTATAGATAAACTTTATTGAAATTATTAAATAATATTTCTTTATTAAAAATGGTAATAGTAAAAGAGAAATATGTGTACGATACCTGTGTTGGCAAATCAACAATTATCTTTGTAGCGCAGTAACTGGATAGGTAGTACCATTTGTTGAGGTGTTCTTGAAGTACTACCGTTGACTCCACAGGAACTTTAACAACAATAAAGCAATTATGTGGCAATGATTAGGAAAAAAAAACAGAAATTTCAATATTGACGATCGGTTTGTGTAATAAAAATATAATGTGGTTTTCATATACATGTAATATAAAAACCACATCTGGTTTATTTTAGGAAAATATTTGGTGATTAAAAATAGTGCTTAGTACTTGAAATTACTTGAAAATTAAGAATTGAAAATTGAAAAATCTTGTAAAGTTAAGTAACGATTACATGGCCTATTATATATGATAGCCCATATTTCAATAATTTGTCTTCACAACCGCTATGGATATCCACAAATGGATGTAAATCTTTTAAGGCCGTTCTCTACCATATGGCCAAATGCTGCATGAGTTGAGCAGTTCCTTAACGCTATCTGTCCACTTACATAGGGGTTTACCGAGACTGAACCAACCATAGAAATAAGAGAAATCATTTTAGGCTATGGAGCTTTAGGGTATTATCACTGTGACTACGAGAGAGACTAAAAAGAGCTAGAACCCATTGCCACAAAATCAGTCCATTAGATAACTAAATCTTAACCGCCTAGATTAATTTCAAACCGCTTATATCTCAGAATCAGAAGGCATTTAAGAAAAACTCGAGTTAAGACAAGTATCATAAACAAATATTTTGTAATAAAATAGCGTTTCGTTTATTAATTACAGCTAGGCTTCTCTTTTTTATTGTTAATCATACAATAGTCGTTACGCAAACTGCATAAAGCTATTTGTACTTATAAGGTGAATTAGTTTACGTTCACCTTATAAGTTATGTCACTAGTTTTAGTTTAACAACTTGTTTAGTGAAAAACACCAGTAATAACAATTTTATAACGAGTAAACATGTATAAATGAATTTTTCAGTTCGTGGCAGTAGCAGCATTAAAATTTAAATGACTTTATATAAATCAATACAACCGTATGAACTTTAATCTATGCTATTTGAATTGTTAAAAAAATGTTGATGCATGTGAAAACTAGAACAAAGGAACAAAATATATTGTGTAAAGTAAAAATAATTTGTAACCAACATTTTTTTACAATTGTCAGTACCAAAACTATAATGCGAATTTTGTCTTTTAATAAATAAAGTTAACATCACGCAGTAAGACTCGCCTATCTTTACTTATTACAAAATAAAGTTCTAAAAGCTGTCTGCCTGTATGTGATCGACTTTCGTAAAATCTACTCAAGGGATTTTTGTACGATTTTTACTAAAAGGTAATGCAATTGACTGGCTCGTTGGCGCAGTGGGTTCAGCGGGCCTTCAGCTCCGCGGGTCGCGGGTTCGATTCCCGCCGAGGGCCAACATTTTCTGTAAATGAATTTGTTGGGCTTTGAGCCTGGGTGTATATTTGTATTTAAGTATGTATTTAAAAAATATATAAGTATATATTCACCAGTTGTCTGTCTACCATAACACAAGTATTAAGTTACTTTCTTTGGGGACGGACGACCGTGTATGTAACGGTCCCATAAAAAAAAAAAAAAACAAAAAAAAAATCTTCTGGAAGGTTTAGGTTAATAGCACACTACGGTATTATGTAAATGGTGTTGAAGAGGTCACGCTGTTGTAAAAAATCTCGTCTCCTGGGAGATAACTCGCGTGCGCCGCGTAAACCAGCAAAGATAAGGTAGAGACTATGTACTAGAGAATTGTAGATCTACAAAAATACTACAAAAAAGTCTGCAACAGCATGTCTCTATCTCTTATGTTTAACTCACAATGACTACTTTAATGTTATATTATAAGCGGGAGAGCAAGCACAATAAATATACGCAATACGCAATAATATAAAGTACCTGGGTGACGAGCCTTGCTCGGTAGTTTTTAAAATGAGGTAAAGAAAAAAATTGAAAAGAAAAATAAAAAATAATAGGGCAGGTGGGGCTCGATCCTAGGTATTTTCACCTCTCTAGACCGCCCGTTCCCCAAATGAACTACCATGACTTTACGTTTGACAGCGAAAAATTGTGATTGTATTCAACGTAAATTAAAAAAATATATATAGAGCTCAAAAATAGGGATAAAACGACATTTTTTATAAAATAAAACTTATCTAGATCGATATTTCTCCCCCAAAACCCCTGCATGTTGAATTTCAGGAAAATCGTTGGAGCCGTTTCCGAGATTCCAAAAGTATATATATACAAGATAAACATACAAGTGTTATCTTGTATGTTTATCAACATATATACAAGATATACAAGATTAACTCATTTAAATATTAAAGATATGCAATACTGAATCTTGCGTTACACAAATATTAATACTTAAGAATAATCATGTACTAATATACCTATAGAAGAGTTAATAAACTTACAGCTCTGTATAGTAGGCATAGCGTTTGAAAAGTACAGGAAAAGCAGGAAGAAAAACAGGCAGCCATTATTGGTTATCACGCGACTCCCTTCGTTGCCAGCGCCGTGGTATAGTGCACCCAGCAACAGTGCTACTAGGAAGTGAGTAACCACTCTTATCTGCAACAAAATGGGGCATATTCGTAAATTGGTAGCAAAAGCTTTATAGCGTACATACTCGTACATACTAATTATGAAACTCGGTTATTTAACTGTAGCCTTCTCTTCTTATTTTTTAATTTTATATGTGTTGCTTTCCCCTTTTTTACATGGAGTAAGAGACTTCTAAATTTTACAATCCGCTAAGAAATATACCACTGGTAAAGTTTTACGATAAATTTTAGTTTGATATAAAAAAAAGAAAATAATATGCCAAGCATTGATATGGGTTGTTGCAAGTAAGAACAGTAGAAACGATACCGCGGAAAAAGGTAAAAATTATAATTTGTGTAGAACAACAGAATGTGAGTTTTGGTAAAGAGTTTTATTGGTGGATATAGTAGAGACAGTATCTAGTTCGGATAGATTTTAAATAAAGGGAAATGTAAAAGAGAAGACTGCAAGAGAGACTCAATGCAAAAAAATACAATATTGTACAGTATTTCATTATCGGGTTAGAATCCTATATAATGATACATGTTCCTTACATAAGATTATTAATCATCATTCTCCTTAAGTGGGGTCGGCACAACATGTTTTCACATGGTTTGGTTAGGTATTTCACGATCAGCCGCCTGTCTGACATCAACTTACCTTAGTTGCCTTTTATGACACCTCGGTAAGAAAGAGGGTGGTCTACTCTTCTTATTCATAGTCATTCTACTTAGCCCTATACCACACGGCGAGTCAACTTACCTTAGACGCCTTTTACGATTCCTCGGTAAGAAATGTGCGTGGTCTTTTCTACTCAGCCGGATGCCATACGGCTAGCATATGGAAAATAAAAATGGATGAAACAGAATTTTTAAACGTCACATACAACTCTTGATACTAGCCTGTGTCAGATGGACATCCCTGAGAGCTCCCAGATATCCTCGACGTAATAGAGCACACATTTGCTGACCGAATCCAGCAGCAAACCCTTCTGTGTATTCAATATCTGTCCTTAACAATGCTTCTGCTTCTGTTGACTTATCTGTAATATGACATGTCGTTTCATTGAAACGCGATAGCTTTAATGCTAAAGCCTAATCACTAGTTGAGTTTTTATAATAATTATTAGTGACATGGTTCTAGCCTAAGATTTTGATCTATCAATGATTTTGATGTGCAGTGCAATGAATGCAGTTTTTTTATTTATAAATGAAGAAAATAAAATTATAATTGTATAATTCCTATCAATAATAAATATAATAATAAATATATAATTCCTATCAATAGATCGCCGGTTTAAATCCCTAGCTTACAAGCTTTTTAATGTATAGACATTCACTTAAGCTTATTTTGTTAAAGAATTAAGATACAGATGAAAAATGATGAAGACGAGTGTGACAGTGGTGGAGGTTTGTGCATATCTTTTTACGAATCCTGCATGTGTCGAATATGCAGGATTCGGATAGTCGACTCTACATTTAGCATTATGTATATTTATTTATTTACTTCATCGCTGATTAAAGCAAAATATTTTTTTTATTACTTCTGATAAACAGAGCCTGTATATTTTGTTTATAAAGTAAAGATATAATTTACCACAATGTGAAATATTAATTTTACATTGTGGTAAATTATCTAAATGAGCGGCATTTTATAAGGAATGAATTCCGTTAAATCAATGCTTATTATCAATCTGCGTCATAAAGCAAGTTCTATTAATTGTTATTAGATATAACGCCGCTTAGAATCCGGACTGCATATTATAGAAAATATTTTCCTAGATTTACTATTATACAATATTAAGGCTACGTTTACAGTAACAATAAAGTTAAATTCTTACAATATAACAATTAATTAAGCTCTATTATTAATTACATACAATACATTATTATTAATTGCAGTCTAGTTGCAATTAAATTCAGTATGTTAACTGTGTATACAGTCTTCGTTTGTTTCTGCTTTGTCGATGTTTGACCGAGTACCAAAATAAATAAACTAAATTTGAAATGATTGAATTTTACACAATAAGCAAACTATTATTACAACATGTTAATATAAAAATACACGCCGTGTGGTATTCGGCTGAGTAGAATAGACCACCTCATTTCTTACCGAGGTGTCGTAATAAAAGTCGACTAAGGTAAGTTGACCCACCGTCTGGTATCCGGTTTTTTTTATGTTTAATAGAATAGACCATCCTCTTTGTTACCGAGGTGTCATAAAATATGACAGAGGTAAGTTGACGTCAGGCAGGCGGCCGGTCGTAAGAACGGAGCCAAATCATGTGACAGAATGTTTATAACATGTTGTGCCGACCTCACTTAGAGTGGGATAAGGGCAGGAAGATGATGATGATGTTAATATACAAGTACATAATAGAAACACACCTTTTCCATTTCTTTGTTGAATCTCTCTATCGGCTATCTTTTTCATTTCGTTGGCATATGTATTCGCTTCTCGTTGCAAAAGGAGTAAATTGTCAGTGCTTTCGCCGCTTGCGATTTCTAAAACTATTAACAGAAATCAAATCTTAATCAAAGATCTTTGAACATAAAACATTTTTATAATAGTTATTATATAAATGGACTCCCAATCTCTGAATCTAGCAACTAGATTATTTATTTACTCCATACTAACGTATAAATATGAGTATAAATGTGAAAATCTGTCTGTCTGTTACGGTAACAAAAAAAAATTAGCAATACCGATATTAATGAAATTCGTTACAATTGAAGCCTATAGGTTTAAAATATATTATGTAAGTAGCCTATACGCTAAAAGAATTAATAGAAGTAGGCATTGCAGAATTTCATAGTACAAAATTTTAATTTTTATAGTATACGCAAATAATTAAATATCGCGTTTTTTCTTCCAGAAATCAAGAACCAGAAAAAATTCTACACAATAATTAAAGAATATAATTAATTACATTTTAACAGTTAGGTTGGCGCGATTGAGGTGTCAGGTAGAGTTTGTAATATTTATGTAATTATTATTAATGTAATTATTGAGCTGAAATTCCATGTTATGGAAAACCCAAAATGATTGTGTGGTAATTACTGTTAGGTTTTTCTTCAGTGTCGATTTTCGGAACTTGACTTTTTTTTAGGGTTCTCTCTATTATTTGCCGATCTCCATAACAAACTACAGTGCTATAAAAGGAACAGTTTGTATGTACGTGTTTCGTTTACAAATAAGTCTGTTATTTGCAACGCATAATACTCTTTATGGAGACATTCAAGTGAGTATATGTCATGGATATTTTACAATCAAGATAAAGGTTTATTATACATATTCGGGGTCGCATTTCCATGACACATTCTTCACTACACATTGAAATATAAAGTTCTTCACTTCATATGTCTCTCTGTAAATAAACTCAAATACCACTGAAGAAATTTAATTTAGTTTTCATCAATATCTAGTGAATGTATTGTAATTTTTTTTATGGGTCTACAGATACCTTGCCTATATACATAATGCAAAAGAAATAATCATAATAATTTAAATGAATATTTTCGGAGATATCGCAAAATTAAGCCTAACGCCCGCAAAAATATATACAAGGGCGTGCTAAAATAAATTTAAGAATAAAAATAAAATTAAGGCATAATCAACTCTACTACCCTTACCAAGGCGGTTCTAGCATAGAATAATTTTCCTATTAATGAAGTGAGAAAGATGTTTATAATCTTATATGTATATAAAAATGAATGTTATGTCCGTTATAGACTCCGAAACGGCTGGATCGATTTTAATGAAATTTTAAAATGTCCCGGCGGATGTTTCTTAACGTTTGGTAGGGATCGGAGTATTTTTTTATAACTGTAATTCATATATCTTTGAGTTAAGCACAGCGAAGCGAGTAGGACATACTAGTTTCATATATTTTTGAAACTTATAATATAATATGTAAATATGCAAAATTAAGCTCATATATTACTTATGTCGCTAACACCTAATAATATTACACACGTTCATTGTCTTAGAGGTTATCTTTCTATATACAAAAGGCGTTACAAAGCAGGATATAAACATTGACCAAATATGAGAAAAGAAACACTTACGATAATCCGCTAAGTTGTAATAAAGTGGACAAGTAAATCCAGATTTGTTAAGCATTTGCGGTACATCTGCGATTGCTCCGGCGTACAATGTCCTGCCATTGGCGAGCAGGATCACATCATCAGCAGAGTTGAATAGCTGTGACGAAGGTTGGTGAAGCACGCAGGCGACTGTTCGCCCACTATCAGTCACTGATTTAAGAGCCTGGATCACGGACATAGACGATACTGAATCTAGACCGCTTAAAGGAAAAAAGTTTTTTAATTTGTAGTTTTTTTAAATACACGCATGGTGCATTGAGTTGTTCCAACCATCAACTTTTACGCTAGTTTAAGTAATTTATAGGATTTGGTGTTACTTTGCGGAGGTCCATAATACAAAACTAATAAGAATATTATTTTGCTATAATCCGCGATAAAAATCCGCGATTTTTTTAATATTCAAAATAATATTCTCATTAGCTAGTTTAAGCGTTCAATGCGAACACAAGTATAATTTGAATTGATATAATCTTCATATTTTAGTTTCGTACGTGCTAAAATGGAAGTGGCATATACATATTGTATATAAGTCCCTTAATTAATTAAGGGATTTTAATATTGTATATACAATATTAAACAGAAAAAAAGGAAGATGAACTGGCACCCGTAGAGTTAGACCTCAAATCTTATACTTGTTTATTAAATTTTTAAAACTATAAACGTTTTTCCACTTTATTCCAAGATTTTTGTGCCGTTCAAGCATACTACATAAAACAAACTGGATTTAAATCCATCTCAGTACGAGGAACAAAAAAAATTAACTTGTTCGTTGTATAAAATTATGTACAATGTATTACTCGTATGTATGTAACAAAGTCCATATTAATATTATAAATACGAAAGTCTGTTTGTCTATCACGCTTTCACAACTAATCTGCTCGACCATTATTTATGAAATTTGACACAATTACAGCTTAATTAAGCTGTAAGGAAATATACCTTCGCTTACAGTAAATAAATCACATATTGCATAATAACATAACTAATCGCGAGTACCTACCACTAGTTTTCTATCGGCCTATTTGATGTGTCTATATATCCATAGAGCATGGTTGCATAGACTTATTGAGACTAGGGGCCACTCGGGCAAATCATGAACTGATGGCGGGCCGGACGCCAGAAGTATAGGTAAATAAAGACAATAAAGAATTGATATGATATATATATATATTGAATTGATTATTTTTGTTCTGGAATAAAATTCAATATTTTTCGCATGTACGAGAGTATTATTTTTACTGTCGGCAGGCCACCAGTATTCGACCCGCGGGCCGCGGTCTGTGCATCCATGCCCTAGAGGGTTCATTGGATATGTAAAACCTGGCAATACGCACTGGAGCATCGAGAAAGTTTTACGTATCCTATCTTTCATTATAATTATAATAAAAGGAGACTGACTCGAAAGACTGGTTCGAATTTAACTCAGTGATATGTAGAAATGTACCTGGTCGGTTCATCAAGTAGAATAGCAGTGGGATCAGTCAGCAATTCACATGCTATGGTTAGCCTCTTGCGTTCACCACCCGATAACCGACCTGCTCGCGTATCTAAAACTTCATATATTCCCAACTGCTTTGTAATCGCTTTAATCTGAAATAATTTATATTCACATTTGGAAGTGGTTAACTTATTTTTTTAAATTTATCTTTAACGTCATTGTTTTAATTAAATACAACGTGATATCATTTCCGGCACAATGTTAGCATAATAATAAATGTTTTTTGTGCCATTTTCAGTCGTGATATTTAAACATATTATATGATAAAATACGTTATTCAACATCCCAAGCATAGGCTTTAGTACAGGTTTGAAAAAAATTAGAAAAATGTTTCTCATTGACTACACTTTTGACTGTGTATACGATGTTAATAAAGTCTTAGCTTTATCTTAATTTTTATAGTATTTAATGATATGTTTATCACTAAAGTGTAACTTCAACAAAAGTATAAATTAAACCATAAAAGGTAATGGTATAAAAAGTAATAATGACTGGCCCGTTGGAGCAGTGGGTAGTGACCCTGCCTACAGCTCCGCAGGTCGCGGGTTCGATTCCCGCCGAGGGCCAACATTTTCTATGAATGAATTTGTTGGTCTTTGAGCCTGGGTGTATATTTGTATTTAAGTATGTATTTAAAAAATATATAAGAATATATTCACCAGTTGTCTGTCTACCATAACACAAATATTAAGTTACTTACTTTGGGGACGGACGACCGTGTGTGTAAGTGTCCCATATATTTATTATTATAATGGTAAATTGCTATTGCTCAGTATTTAACTCTCTTCCCGCGACTTTGTCAAAATATTTTGTATTAATCTAGGTTATAAAAAATATATATAAATAAGGGGAAGGGAGGGTTATATAAATAAGGGAATATTAAAACAAGAACTTTTCCTGGCTTGTCGAAAAAACACATTATAGATGAGGTATTCCATTTATTGATTTTATTAACGTAGTAAAATTTAAATGGTACGGTTCATACAGGCAACACTTTTCCCTTCACGGACTTTGTAATCTTTGAAAATGGTATAAAAACAAATTGATGTATATGTAAACAGGAAAATATTCCTGGCAATATTTTATGACGATATTTATAAGCGATTATATAAAATGAAAACAATGTAAATGGACACGGGAAATGAACATCTGTTCCTTATAAGAATTGTAATATCTTAAATTATAAGATAACTCATGAATATTGATTTTAGATTATTATACGTAGTCTAAATTCATGTTGTTTAATTTTTAATGTCGTGAAACCTGCGTTTTTAAAATGTAACAATTTAAGCGCGCGTTACTTTGTGATCATAAATATCAACGATTTATCAAAGTTTTTGATAACATTTTTTGTGCGGTATCTAATAATACCAAATTGGATTATTTAAAAAGACAAGTTTCTTGCGATTTTCGAGCTCGTGTTTTTTTTTAATACCAACCTACCTTATTGGTACGTTCATTGCGACTAGCCTGAGGTAGTTTTAAAGAAGAAGCGAATTGTAGCGTTTCCTGAACTGTCAGCGCATTGATAAGAGTTGCGTGCTGTGATACAAGCACCACGTTCCGACCAGCGCCATGAAGACAACCAGTTACTCCAGTATTTCTGCGACAATGTCAAAAAAACACTGATAAAATTTAAACTCACTCACAGATCAATTGGTCTCTTCTTCTCCATCGATACGCTTTGTCAAAGCAGTCGTGGCCGTCATGTAGTTAGGGCTTTTATCGCTTGCCTAACGATGTTTCGCCATTTTTCTCTGTTTGACTACTTCCTGGCGCATTAATTCATTCATTCATGATCAATTGATAATATATAAAAAAAATTATATAATCATAATATAAGAAATTTCTCTAAAAATTTGGACGTAAGAGTTACTCGTACCTTTTAAATCTATGGGAAATTGTAAAGATAAGCTTGTAAAACTTTATTTAAATAAAATTTACTTTAAGTTTGCATTTAATTTGTATTCTGTTTTGAGGCAGATGTAGGTGAATAACACACAAGAATTTCAAGAGTTAAATTAAACCCGCTTCAACTCGTGGATGACTTGTGTTACTTTTGTTTGGTTTACAAACATTTTTGAAGTGGGTAAAAAGTGTTTTCAGATAAACAATTTTATGTGAAGTGTCTTAAGCACACACGTTTACTCAATTCATGTCAAGGATGATATAACCTTTAATATGCAGCTAGTTTTATTGCGTTGTAAGTACGTAGATTTTAGCTTAATATCATTTACAGACATTTATAATTGCAGGAAGATAGAAATATGAGTTTTATTTGTTCAATTCTTAGACATGCACTTGCATTCCTGGTCTGAGGTAATGATAACAGGTATGCTGGCTAGAAGATCTCTATTCGCTTATAGTATTACCCTGATTATAGTTTACAGAAATGCGGCAAATATAGTTTACAGAATACCAAGGCACTGGGCACCATAACGATTTTAACAACGTAATCACTCGGAACATTTTAGCGGAGAAGAGTCCACACCAAGAGCATGAAATGCGAAGAGCTTTACCATCGACGGGGATTTTCTTCGTTAATATATAAACGCCGTCCAACGCCTATATTTTCGGTGGGTCGATAGACCGAAGTTAACTAGAGACAACGCTAGAAATAGTTGGTTTTTTATTTATTCAATTCAAATGTTTAAATGAGTTAATCTTGTATGTATATATATATATATATATATATATATATATATATATATATATATATATATATATGTGTGTGTGTGTGTGTGTGTGTGTGTATGTATATATATATATATATATATATATAAATAAATAAAGTCAAGGTAGCTCATTCGAGGAATGGGCGGTCTAGACGAATGAAAATACCTAGGATCGAGCCCCACCTTCCTAATTTTCTTTTTTTTCATTTTTATTATAATTTTTTTAGTATCTTAAAAAAAATCCAAGCAAGGCTCAGGACCTAGGTAGTATTAACTATTGACAAGTGCTTTTGAATCGCCAACTCTACTGTTAATTAGGAAAGCTGCTTTTAAAATCAAAGGATAAAGTCCCTTTGATTTACGTAGTCCTGTCACGGGTCACGCGTACGCTTTCGTTAATAAATAATTTTTCGTTATAAATAATTTGTCATAGTTCGTAATTTCGTTAAGTAATAAAAGGTCGGAAGGTGATATAATTGACTATCTATTACCAGGAGGTGTCGCAAAGAGAAATCAACGTGTGTCTCTACAAAAAGTTTAATTTCTTTCGTCCCTTACGTATCTGACTGCTATAGAATTTAATAGTAAACGTACATGATAAAATAAGTTATTCGCCTTACTTGCGTCCGGCTAAAATTTTAAAAAGTGTACTTTTGCCAGCTCCAGAGGGTCCAAGGATAAATGTCAGTCTTCCAGGACGAATAGCACCACAAGCATTCTTTAAGATGGACTGTTCTTCTACTTTCCTTTTCTTCAGAAAAACTACTTTTTCTGAAACAAATGAAATAACTTTATTGTGTACACTCTGGAATGAATATTGTTACATGTGTCAAATAGACATCATACATCTCCCTGCCCTTATCCAACTCTGTGTGGGGTCGGCACACGATGTTATAAACATGTTGTCACATGAGTTGGCTGCGTTTTTACGACTGGCCGCCTGCCTGGTGTCAACTTACCTCTGTCGTATTTTACGACACCTCGGTAAGAAAGAGGGTGGTCTATTCAACTAAACCGGATACCACACGGTGGGTCAACTTACCTTAGTCGCCTTTTACGACACCTTGGTAAGAAATGAGGTTGGTCTATTCTACTCAGCCGGATACCACGCGGCGGATCGACTTACCTAAGTCGCCATTTACGACACCTCGGTATGAAATGAAGGTAGTACTATTCTATTCAGCCGGATACCACACGGCGTACATGTGTCAAATAGAACCTGCTTCAAATTACGTAGATAATATTAAAAAAAAACATTTTCGCCATCAATGTGGAAATTGCTCTATGTTTTTGCGCTCTCTTGATTATTCTCGGCCAATGAACGCACGGTTGCATCAACTGACCTTTTATTCACCTGTACCCTATACATTTTCAGTATGTGGTCACATAGCCAGTCTCTTGCAGAGACTCTAGCGACTATTAGATGCTGATATCTTGGTCGTGTCCTAAGCTAACGTGTAGTGTGCTGGGCTAATGTGTGGTGTGGTGATGACCTGTGTCTTGGACGGGCCAAAATTGATTCCACTATGGCCACAAAATTTTCTGTGCGTTACAATTATCGTGATTATGAGCAGAGAGTAATTATAATATATAAAAATATTCTTTCTTATCTTTAATATATACATAAATGTTTTCTTGTGTTCCAGAAAACATTATACAAAATTCAACTTCATATGTCAAAGAACTTTATACAAAATAAAATGAATAACATTAATATGAGTCTCACCTTTAAACCAATACCTAGTATAAACCGTATGTTCGGTTGGCCATTGACATTTTTCGATGGGTGGGTGTGAATACCTATCTATTGTATTCAAAAATTTATGATTATGTCGCAGATGTAGTGACTTATTTTTTTATATCTCCCGTTTAATATTTACTTGATAAGTATATTGTGTAAATAAGGATAAACGGCCAATAAACGTTGGTTAGATGTTTGCAACAGAAGGCAGGTTGCGGTTACACTCCGTATCTTAAGTTTGATACACATGGTGTCGTAAAGTTTCGAAATTTATTATATCAATAAATACTAAACTTCGCGATGATATGAGAACATTACACTTACGTAAAGCGTGAACTCTTTTTTTGATTGATAAACATGTGTCGTAAAAGGCTAAGGTAAGTAATTCTACTCTTCACCCTCATTTATTACCGAAGTGCCGTAAAAAGCGGCTAAGGTAAGTTGACGTCAGGTAGGCGGCCAGTCATATTATAGCTACCTTGTAGCGACTCCCCTTAAAGGTATAAGGGCAGGATAATGATAATGATGAAGCTAAAGGTATGTCTTCATACCTGTGATAATTCTTCTGCCCTTATCCTACTCTAAGTGGGGTCAGGACAACATGTTATAAACATGTTGTCACATGATTTGGCTTCGTATTTTAGAACTGGCCGCCTGCTTGACGTCAACTTACCTTAGTCGCCTTTTACGACACCTCAGCAAGAAATGAGGGTGGTCTATTCTACTCAGCCGGATACCACACGGTTAGTTTTTATACCTGTCAATAAATAGCTAATAGCATTTAACACCACAAGACATATAAAGCTTGTGACAATCTGAGCTTTTAAGACTAAATTGACTATAAGAATTAATGAAACTTAAAAGAAGTAAATATATATAGTACAGCATTAATTTATTCATTATAAAGGTTGTGTTAAAGTTTACTAAAATACTTGTATTGAACCCGATAAATTGAAGTATCATATGAAGACGACAGCCTTAAATTTACGATATATATTAAAATGTTATTACGCAATAACTGCAATAATCAACTCGAAATGTAACCTGTAGTATCCCAAGCTTAACAAAAGCTTCTATTTTCTTGAAGAGAAGAGTACAGCCTAAATCTTACGCGCTTCTCCAATACTGTAGGAAATATATGAGTAACTTTCCTAAATATCCGATGAATTTTAAAGGGACAAGTAGCTTTCATTACGATTTCCATCACCGCGACCTTTACCTGATGAATTGTAAATATCAATTTATCACGAATTAAGTACAGAAAAACATTAAAACAACAGTGGCAGTATCGTGGTAATTAGTTTTTACATGGAAATTATAATGATATGAAAATTTAATAAACGAGTGACATACCTTAAATGGACTTTATACTCGTAACTTGTGTCTGACCGATAATTACTTTGCCACTGCTTAAATAATTAAAAATAAAATATGTTTTGTTCCATTTGTGAAGAAAGTAAAAAATTTTTTTTTTATCTGTTTTTTTTTCTTTTTAACACAGGCTCATTCTTTTTTTTAACACGCTATGGTCAGAACATAGACTTGTCAAATTTACCCACAAGATGGTATATATATTAATGCCGCGAATTGCATCCCTTCTAGAGTACCAAGAAATGAAAAGGGTAAACTCTTCAAACCTAAATTTAGCCGTTATAATCTAGGGTTTTTCGCCCCCATTAAAAGAATGAAGCGTCAGTACAACACACTATCTACTGGTGATTTTAAGGGTGACATCTACATAAATAATTTACCAACCTTTAAATGTTTACTGCGTGAATCGTTAATTTGTTAAGGTGTTACTTTTTATACTTATATTTTTATTTTTAGCTTAAGTACTGCCTTTTTCTTTCTCTTTTTTTTATTTATTGTAACTTTTTAAAATATAAATTTAAATATTTAGTTTTCGTTCAAATTGTTAAGCGCGTATAGCACCATAAGTACGCATGCTGTGTACACCTCTAAGTAAGGATGTACTTGTAGCAGGACACAATACTGTATATGTTTAAGTTTAGTTTAAGTGCATTCTTGTTGGTGTTCCAATAAATAAATAAATAAATTGAAAACATTAATTATATCTAACAATATTTAGGAAGGAGAGACAGTTAGATAGTTTTGTACCATAGGCCATTCTTAAGCAAAAAAGGTATCTTGTATACGCCGTAATTTGGTTTATACTTAATATTCAACCTTGAAAACGTGTTAGTGTTTCCCATATAATAATCATGATTAATTTATATTCATTGATATGAAATCGTAAGTTTACTCTTCATGTAGAAATCTATGAGTAAATAAATGCATCAATTAAGTTTATAGAGACAACTATTGCAAGAACGTTAAAAAAAAAGAGATTATAGAAGAAAAAAGAGAATGTCGTGTGGTTTGCGGTTGAGTAGAATAGACCACCCTCTTTCTTACCAAGGTGTCATAAACTACGACTACGGTAAGTTGACGTCAGACATGTGGCCGGTCTTCAAATACGTAGCTAAATCATGTGACAACATGTTTTTTAACATGTTGTGCCGACCCTACTTAGAGTGGGATAAGGGCAAGAGGATGACGAGGAGAAAAAAGGGAAGTTGGATATATGAAAAGAGTGATAACTTGTTTATTTTTGACTGACAATGTATATAGAAACCGGCTGCAAAATACGGTTATCGACAAAATTGAGGATATATGAATGAATGAATGAAGGGACATCAAAGGAAAAATCAACGAGAAATTAGAAGCATTAATGGGCAACATTATTATGAAAAGTAAACTGGGTATACACATTCCAAACTTGTTGCACATATTTGGTTATATAATAGTTATAACCGCGTCTGGCACTTGATCGGATGAGATTACGTTATGTGAAAGTTACAACTCAAGTCACAATTATGGGTATGGTACTACTAGACTAATATTTACAAACTTTGTTAAGTTTATATAACGCCTATTTGCCTTTTTCATTTACGTCTTATTAGAGTCCTGAAAACTATAAGTCAAATTATAATATAATAACATCAAATTATATTATCTCTCTCTCTCTCTCATCAACCAATAGCCGTCCACTGTTGGACATAGGTCTCTCGCATGGACTTCCACGCCACACGATCTTGTGCCGCCTGAATCCGGCGGCTCCCAGCGACTTTTTTGAGGTCATCTGTCCATCTGGTGGGGGTCTGCCTACACTGCGTTTTCCACTCTAGCACCTTGAGACCCCAACGTCCATCGGTTCTTCGTACTATGTGCCCCGCCCATTGCCACTTCAGCTTCGCGACCCGTTGAGTTATGTCCGTCACTTTGGTTCTTCTACGGATCTCCTCATTTCTGATTTGATCACGTAGAGATACTCCGAGCATTGCTCGCTCCATCGCCCGCTGTGCGACTCAAATTCGAAATTATATTATAATATAATAATATAATGCCTATATTGACCTAACTTAACCATTAAGGTTGTCAGTTACTATTACAAAGTAATTGTCAGGGGACCGAGAAGTTGTTTGTTCGACCTTAAAATAGTTGCTCAGCAAACTACTGTATAGTAATATACATAACTAACTGTGCAAGCAGCTTCGCCCGCATGGAAATCAGTGTGCGACAATTTTTTTCCGAATCGAAATTTTGAACATATAAGTAGTTATCGTGAGTTAATTATAAGAGAATGCCGTTTTCGCAATAATTTTTATTGCTGTTCCTCTCCTATTCATATTAGTATGATGTACCCTATAGCCTTCCTCGATAAATGGACTATCTTATACTCAATGAATTTTTAAAATCGCTCCAGTAGTTCCTGAGATTAGCGCGTTCAAACAAACAAAAAACTCTTCAGCTATTATTAGTATAGATAACAATATTAAAAATCACAAATAGTAGAATTCATTAGATAAACCAGTAAATGTGGGTGGATCTACTCAGACAATATTAAATCAACAATGAGAACCCTAAAACCTACAACTATATATTGAAAAACTACCACTTGGGATAGCCCTAAGCCATATCTACTATATAAGACATTCCTACCTTACTGGCTACTGCACTGGACATATATTATAACTGTCGTAATATAACAATATACTTTACGAAGCACTCAACATTAGTCTAGAACAAGACCCGATATATTTCAATGCGATGCTTCACCTCTTTGTAAAGCAAATATTAACATCATTTAGACTGATGCTTTAGAACATCTAATAGTTGTATCGAGTATATGTTTAAAAGGGAAATGACATTCCATACAATACTTTCCCCATTCACTAGCTAGGGCATAAACATTTCTGTTATAAATAAAGCGAAAACTAAAAGATCCTACAAAAGAGTCAAGCGAATATTTTGTCGGTTACATGTACAATTAATGCATTAAAATAACTGTTACAACATGTTTCTAATACAACCTCCTTCATAGAGGTGGTCATTAATATGAAAAAGCATTGTGGCTGTCGTATATTTGTCATTGAGTTGTTGAGAAAGAGTAAATGAGTTGACTTTGGGAAAATTGCTTTTTGTTTATTGAATAAGTTAAAGGAAGAAATATAGTTGTTTGTTATATAACATTACTAAAGTGTTAAGTTACAATTAATTAATTAAATTATAGCACCTGTTTACGAATTCAATAATTCATGAGTAATAAAAAAACAATATAATCTTTTTGGTTTATTTATCAGAAACCCTAAAATGGATTTGATTGATTAATGGAAACTGAACTTATTTCCTATTTTCCGTTTCCGTGTAACTGCGGAATATATAAATATTTAAATACTTCTGTAATATACACACGAATTTATAACTTTACGATACCTTGGCGCGGTTGTCAATATCTTTTATATAATAAGTAGCAATGACCAGCGGCTCCGCTCGCGTGGAAAGATTAAAACCGTAATATACTATTTTGATAACTATAAAAATGGTGAAAGTTGGTTAGTTTTAAAAGCTAGACATATGTTGTTGCGGACTTTTATTTAGATCTTTTAGAGGGGATCAATTTAGTAATTCATGATTTTTGAATAACTCACCGTTTAATTAACGCACACAAGGAAAGCTTTAAATTTTTGCCTTCTTCGATAAATGAGTATCTTACACTGAAATAATTTTTCAAATCAGTCCAGTATTTCCTGAGATTAGCGCGTTCAAACAAACAAACAAACTCTTCAGCTTATTAGTATAGATATAGATTTAATATTTACGATATGTTATAGAAAATAATATTACAGCATCCTTTTTTTCTAATTATTCGCTTTAATTACTTTTATGGAGATAAATACATTTTGAATAATTCGTTCTTTTGTGTCAATAAATCAGTATGATAGCACACGTACTGTACGTTTGACATTGCCTTGTCTGTAATAATAATAGATAGTAGAGATCTCTATCATAGGGATAAGTTGACCTTTGTACACTTTTTTTTACCAATAATGATTTTTCCTACATTTTTTATGGTACATAAATAAATAAATAAAATAATGGCTTTGTATTAAATTTGTATCCAATTTTTCCTGATTATATCAGTACTTACAAAGTTATACAAAAAAATATTCCTTACGTCCTCTGTAATATTTACGTAGTCACTACGATTAATTATATAAGTACCTGAGTGACCGATAGCGTTGCTCGGTAATTTTTAAAATGATGTAGAAAAAAATTTTTAAAAGAAAGAAAATTTTTTTTAGGGCAGGTAGATCGATCGATAGTTCGATCCTAGGTATTTAAAGCTCTCTACACCGCCCGTTCCCAAAATGAAAGAGCATGACTGTACTTTTCAAAGCGAAAAATTGTGATTGTATTCAAAGTAAATTTTAAAAAAAATTTAGAGGCTGAAAACAGAGATAAAACGACATTTTTGAAAATAATATATATATATATATATATATATATATATATATATATATATATATATATATATATATATATCTTGTATGTATATATATATACATACTCTTTAAATATGAAATATACTTATATACTGTACTTCTATTGTGTAGTGGTTAAGCAAACGCTTTGTTATGAGAATTTTTAACTTGAATTTTTAATTTTAATTTTGGTTTGTATCTGCCGTTATAGCCGATGATATTTACCACGAGTAATTATTGTGAAAAAATTCAAAATAAATAATGAAAACAAAATTTGGTTTTGAGTTGATACGCTTAGAATGATATCATTTACACTAATGTTCTAAAAGAGTGCAAGTTTTTATGCTCCTATCGTTAATTTAAATCTATAATAAAAAAAACTTAGTTTGGGTCGGCGTCATTATGTTTAATGGCATTTTAAAAACAAGGTTCATAAGTGGGTGATATTTAGAGTATTCTAGCAACAGGTTAGTCTGGGTTAACGCCTATGGTTTCTGAAAGGAAACTGGCACTTTTGGGCCCGAATGAAATAGGTTGAGTCTTGAAAAAAGTGGTATAATTTTGTGATTCAAAATAAAAAAAGTTTAGCGCAATTTGTAATCTGGGAATTAAAAAACCTTTATAATTTTTTTGGCGCAAATAAGTTATCGATTAAACTAAACGAATAGTTAAAAATACATCAAAGATGGCGTTAATTAAATGACTATTACAATATAAAATAAATTATATTTTTTATAATATTAGTTTTAGTTTGTATTTTTATATATTTTAAGCATTAAAGAACTTAAAGTCAAAGTTGGTTCTTATTTAGAAATCGATTAATTGTTTATTTCATCACTATTGTATTTACGCTTACTTATGCTAAAAATATCAAATAATTTATAGAAGCAGGTGTTATTTGCGTACTACATAGTACAGAAGGTACATTAAAATTATTTTGCTGTAATCCGCGTTTGTTAATAACCTCACTTTTACAACTCTGCTTTTAGATTAACAAACCAGCCAAATTTTTGGGTAAAAAAGATATTAATTGGCTTCATTTTCATCTTTTTACGTGTTGGGGCCCAAAATTGTATGGAAGTGTATCAGTAGCCTTTAGATGGCAGGCAGTAAAAAAATGAAATTTATATTCATATAATCAGTAGACTGTAGGTTTATTCCGAGAATACGCTTGCTCTAAGAAGAACTATATATAGAAAACAAATTGCTTAAACAAAACGCAGGTATCTAAACTATTTTTCGCTTCACCTGCTAAAACTCTATCGATGATTACATTTTTAAAGACTTAATCACTTTTCTATTTTTATGTCGAATGGCGATAAGTTTTAATCCTATAATTTATACTACTTTAAAATACACAATAAAAGAAGAAAAAGATTGTCAATAGTGAATGAAAAAGGATTTGAATTTAAAATTTTCGAATATGTTTATCTCAACAGAGGGTATAGGTATCTCAAAATTTACTTCAAAATCAGTGAAGTATGATAGCATTTGTGTTTGTCCATTAAACATTTTTAACCTCTATCATTAATATAGAAAAATATAAATAACACAAAAAAAACTCGTTAAAGGTAAAGGCGCTAACACCATCTTCATCTTTCGAAAAAAAATGTTACCTATGTAGGTAGGTTTCTTCAGTAACTATCCATTAAAAGTATTCAACAAATAATCACCACTCTGGGCATACAGTTTGGTGATCGCATTGCGGTCCCTATCGCCCAGACAACGTTGATATCACTCGCTGATATGAGACTTTATTTATTAGTTACTTCTAATCGTGTTTTATTAATACTTATAAAAACTTCATAGACACGTGCTTAAATTGTAAAGATATAGATATATCCTTATCCATCCTAATAAATTTTTTTGCTAAATTTATATACTGCTTTATTTATGAATGAAACATGTCTTATTATAGTTACATTTTCCTATCACTCAATACTAAGCAAAAATAAACTTTTCTTGATAACCTATATAAATAGATGATACTGAAATAAATTTGGATAAACCATTTAATAATAAATACCAAATCTTTATGCAAAAAAACGATGAATTTGGTCGTTTTAGCTATTGGTATACGCAATAATAGCAAATATTTTCATACATGTTTTAATTAAAGCATAAAATGGCATTTTAATACAATACAGTGTACATAGATAAACTCCGAACTTTCTTACCGAGATTTCGTAAAAGGCGACTAACGTCAGGCGGCCGATTGTAAAATACCTAGCCGAATCATGTGACAACATATTACTAACATGTTGTGCCGACCCCACCTAGAGTAGGATAAGGACATTAGGAGGATGATGTAGATAGCTAAACTCTGGTTTAGGTACTTAACTAAAAGTAAATATGTCAAAAAAGGTTCTTTGAGTCATATGGTTTTGTTTGTATACATTTAGTTTACCTACGGAGTGCATTACAGTTCATATTAAAGGATATAGGATACGATGAAGAACTAAATGTATTAAGTTATGTATTTACATTACTGGCCGCTATTCCTAACCACAAAAATAGTTATTTAAAAACTTGTGTAAGCGAATTTATACTCTATATCTTATATAATATCATTAGAATATCTCGCATCCGCATTGTATTTAAACTGGTTATTCTTGAATAAGTTCTAATTTTTATTGGTACTTGGTTACTACTTCCAAACTTTTATTTAAATTCGAGGGGATTTTGTAATTATAAGTTTTAGGTTTTAATGTACAAGTGACCGCCTAGGCAGTATACCCAATGACCTTAACTACATCAATCACATCATCATTCCAAGCAATCAGTATAAGAAATCCATTGCTGATAATAGGCATTTTTTTTCGAATTGACTATATGCTGTTAGCCCTAACGGCAGCGTCACCGGGCGATCGTAATAGGCGACTTGTAAGTTGTTCACAGGCAGGCGGCTGGTCGTAAAATAACTAGCCAACACATGTTTTAAACGTGTTGTGCCGATCCCACTTAGCGTGGGGAGGAGGGCAGGAGAATGATGATAAAAGTTCACACTAAATATTTCCACTATGTACAAAATTTAATAACGACAAAAAACCGGTAAAATTCCTAAACTTGTGTTGTGTTGTTGTATTTTTTTATTAACAGTTCAGCTGTATGCCATTTCAAAGTTTTCCATTCTTATACACATTACACTGGTACACTGTATTTTTGTACAAATTATTGACGTACAGTAATTACAATTATTTTGGTAGCAGTTTTTATTAACAAGCCCGTAATTTTGTTCATACTCTTGGCCGAAATCTTATTAGCCTTGATTAGACCTATAACATATCAATCAGGCCAAAGGTCCAGACGATAACATATTATTTTGTGTGTACAAACTGTTTTTTTCGTATATTCGGTTTTCCACAACATACGCATATATATGACGATTTTATAAAGAAACACAAATACGAAGGCGCGTGGACCTAATCAATAGGTCTAAGATATTAGTAACCCCGAAAATTTACTGCAAGGTTTCCATAGAAACCTGTTCTGTCCTATGTATAACTGATACAATTCATCACGCTTCAGCATTGAAGTAGCGTGGTGATTTTAAGTTTCATATACAATAGGTAAAAATTCAAAAAATGACATATGTCTGTGTTGAATGAAATATTTACAATATAATTTTTATTTATATTCATTGGTAGGTATTCGAGGCTACATTCGCGTCGTGTTAAGATTTATGTACTATATTGTGTTATTTTTTATACTATTTATTGGACCGATATTTAAACTGGAATTTTAAATTTTATCAATATTGGTTCAGAAGATTGGCTCTGCGTGTATAACAAAAAAGAAACAAACATACATACTCGTATTTACAATAATATCTGGGTGACCGAGCTTCGCTCGGTAATTTTTAAGAAAAAAAAACTTCAAAAAAGAAAAAGCAATTATTTAGTTGGGATCGATCCTTGGCATTCACATTTCCCGAGGCTGCCCGCTAACCGAATAAGCTACGTCGACTTGACAGTTAATGACGAAAATTCAATTCAATATAAATGTTAGTGTTTTTTAATGCCCAAAAATAGAGATAAAACAATATTTTTTTTACATAAAACCTAGCTAGATCAATTTTTCTCCCCAAAACCTCCTACATGCTGAATTTCAGGAAAATCGTTGGAGCCGTTTCCGAGATTCGGAAAATATATATATATATATACAAGATTAACTCATTTAAATATTAAAGATTAGCATGGGAGAATATTAGGAAGTATACAATCTAATGTGTTATGAGTATCTTTATTTTTGCCTTTGACCATTATAATACAAATATTACAAATTCCTTGCACCTTCAGAGAATTATCTAAGATAATATACTGCTTTGTATGTGAGGACACGTCAATAAAATCAATCGCCTTTATCATCTAAGTTCATTAATATTTTTGCTGGGCATAAAACCCTGAAAGTGTAACCACAAATAGATAGACAGATAGACACTGAATATTACAAAGGTTTCAGCGCCCACATTGGCACATTTTGACGAAGAGAAAAAGGTTTTATGTAGGTATATAATTAGCTATACCATTCTTACTTGAAAGACTTGATAAATAAAACCTCTACATGATGAATTTCTTCAAGAAACATTGTATTGGAAGACATGGAAGAAATTTATTATCATCATGAAATTTTGACAGGAGATAATCGATGGACAGTTATATTACAATACCAAAACCTGTTGTCTGTTGGATAAAGATCAAACAAGATCGTTATGCATTACGATTTTGTTCGTGGAGCCTATCCTCCTGAGGATGCTTCGGTTCGGGCCGAAACGATCGTAGAGGTTGTAGAAGTGAGAGTGTGTAGTGCTTGAGTGGAGTACTGGTGTTTGCGATACGTGTGGTGACTTGTCCTGCATGTATAGGGTATGTGATAATTGCTTGCTTCATACACCTAGCATTACATATATTCTCTTAACAAACGCGGATAACAGTAAATTAATTTTATTGTCACTGCTATACTATGGAATTTCGAAATGTAGCGCCTGCTTCTGTAAATCATCATAGAGTCATGTAAGGATTAATAACTAATATTAAACTCAGTTTCTGAAGACTGGTGGAAAACTTTTAATGCACGATATTAGTATTTATGGTTTGGAAGAGGGATTCGTTCACCAACGTGACTTGACCCTGAGTTTTTATATTCATCACGTGTCCTATTTTATTGGTGTTTTCGTTGTGAGCTGTATGTTAATTTGTGTAATTGCCACATTGTTTGATATTTATTTTATAAATTCGCAGTTTAATATCTAAGTTCAAACGTATGCTAGTTTTGTTTAAGAGACAATCTATTCCGCCCATTCTTGACATTTCATTTAAAAATATAAAACAAAATGAACACTATACGGATCGCGCAGCACTTTCAAAAGTCTTGTATAAGATATAAAAAGATTATAAGATTATAAATATTACAAGACTATATTATTATAGATTTATTATTCATTGAACATAATATGCCGTTGCCGGTGGTTCTCGAAGTATGATATATTACCGATATATAAGCTGTACACGCAATTCGTTTCCGTTAACCTATTCAATAAAAATTATTATTATTTTTTTTTTTTTCGAAAAATGACTTCTTGCTGTTAGCCAGAACGGCTTTTACAGCGTCACCGGGAGATTGGGGCGAGCGCAGAAGCATCGCCGGAGGTGGAGTGGAGCGAGCCTCGGGAGAGGCTCGTGACATCTTGGGAACGTCGCCTTAAGGGTGCCTCCTGTGAGGCCGAGCCTCGGCTTAAGACGACGTGTCGTGGAGGACTATAAACGGACTTATGGAAAGTCTGAGTGTCATATCGGTCGGGGCTGGACGCCCCTTCCGCTAGACGTAAGAAAACGAGGACCTCGTCTTCGCCGGCGAAGACGCTGTGTGTGTGTTTGTTTGTTAAGTGTTTTGGCGATGTCGATCGTGATTTGATCGTCAGGGTCAGTAAGGACGCTTCTTGGGCGTCTGTGGATACGGGCTTTGAACGATTTGTCAAAGCAGCGGTAAACGGCCATCCCTGCTATCAGAGGGTTAGCGTGTACCTCCGCTTTGTCGAAATAATTTTTCGAAAATCGCTTAAATAAACTGGCGACTGTGGGGAGACCTAGGTCTTTATGGAGGTCATAGTTTCGCACGTACCATGGGCAGCCACAGGCTATTCTCATGAATTTGTTCTGTAAGGTCTGCATGGGGCGCAGGATGGTTTTAGGCGCATGTGCGAACGAGACACTCGCATAGGACATGATGGGTCTTATGCAAGTTTTATAAAGTGTCACTTTGTTGCGAAGTGACAGTTTACTTTTCTTACATAGCATCGGAAAGAGTCGACCCATTGCATACGCTGCCCTATTACGGACTGTGCGTATGTGTTGGCGGAATGTGAGGTTAGGTTCTAGCGTGACCCCAAGGTATTTGACCTTGTCCTGCCAGGGGATATCCCGGTTTTGTACGGTAATACATTTCCGGGGTCTAACTAAGCACATGCGGGGTCTATAGAAAAACATGGCAGCGCTTTTATCTGGATTTAGAGCTATTCTCCAGCGGGAGAACCACCTTTCCAGGTTGTCCACTTCCTTTTGGAGACAGCTGACTATGAGATCGGAACTTTTGCTGCTCTTAAATATAGCAGTGTCGTCCGCATAGAGTGCCAACGACGAAATCCGGTTGTTATGTGGGATGTCGCTTGTGTAGAGCGAGTAAAGGTACGGTGCTAATACCGAGCCTTGGGGGACTCCAGCGCGTATGGGGCGTCTGGAAGAGAAGGTGCCATCAAGGCGATATCTAAACGAACGGTTAGTAAGGTAATCTCTTAAGAGAATTACGAACCTATCCGGAATACCTATTTGATTGAGTTTGTAAATCAAACCCGCGTGCCAGACCTTATCGAAGGCTTTGGCGACATCGAAAAATACGGCGCCCGTGTAACTTTTTACGGAGAATCCGCTCAAAGCGTGTTCCACCAGCCGATGGACCTGATGAATGGCCGTGTGGTGGGATCTAAATCCGAACTGTTCGTTCGGTATAAGGTTTTTGGACTCTATTATTGATATGAGTCTAGAGAGGATGACTCTCTCGTAGACTTTGCCCAGACTATTAATTAGGCTGATGGGGCGATAGCTGTCTGGGAGGTTACGGGGTTTACCCGGTTTATGGATGCCTATGACTGTTGCTTCCTTCCACTCGTCCGGAAAGCAACAGCATGAGAGAAGGGCATTAAATATCAATACCAAGAGGTGCACGAGACGGTCAGGAAGACACTTGAGTGTCTTGTTTGTGATGGAGTCGGGACCTGGTGATTTACGGGGGTTGAGTTTTTTCAAAATAAACCTAACCTCATCTCCGGACGTGGAGGGGATCGGTTCGCTTTCGGGAACCGCCGCTGGTAGGCTGGCCGCCGCCAATTCCACGTCGGCGTGGAATTCGGCGTGGTCAGGAGAACTACTGTTTGGGGAGCACTGGGCTTCAAAGCTGTCCGCCAAGCACTCGGCCTTATCGATGTCATCGAACGCGGGTGGTAAGTTATTCCGCAACAGAGGCGGAGTAGCTGCATACTGGCTACCTCTCAGGGATCTCGACAGCTTCCAGAAAGCCAGATGACTTGGTGAGATCTCCGAGAGCTTCGCATCCCAGGAATCGCTATTGTGGAGGGCAAGTTTTTCTCTCACCTCTCTCTGTAATTTCCGGAGTCTAATCCGGTTTTCGGGAGTGGGATACGCAGCATACGCCCTAGTGGCGGCGCGTTTTTTGGTGAGGAGTATTCTTAAATCGACAGGGAGTCTTCGACGTTGGTCGTCAGGTATTTCCCTGGAGCACGCTTTAATCGTGTCGCACAGGTGAGCAGTAAGATGGGAGGTGGCCGCCTTGGCGACTTCCTCTGAATCTATATTATCCGGAATTTGGTCCAGATGGACAGAGTCAATCGACTGAAGTTGCTCGTTGAGCTTCTTCCAGTCTATGATGGTTTTAGTGCTAGGTGCTGCGGACGCAGGCCTGCCTAGCTGGAATAATACTGGTCGATGATCGGAGCTTAGGTCATGAATGACCTCTATAGAACGCAGCTGGAGTGTTACGTTCTTCAGAAGCACTATATCGAGGATGTCGGGCTCGTGCTCGCTGTTGCTGGGATAGTGAGTCGGCTCGTCAGGAGCTACGACTTCAAAACCAAGGTGGGCTAAGTCACTTAGATTGTGAAGGATGCGACCGTTCTTATTAGTTTTTATGGAGTTCCAGTGGCCGTGCTTAGAATTGAAATCGCCGGCCAGGATGACTGAGCTGCCGAGCGCCAGAAGCGCGACAAGGTCGCTTCTCAGCACTTCTTTCTTAGGACTCAGGTAAACTGATGCTAGTATGACGGGTGGATGACCCGTCAAACCCACCTGACAGACTGAGGTCTCCATGTTTTCTAACTCGGGGGAGTCTACTGGGGAGACATGGAGAGATCTTTTATGATAGATGACAGTGCCACCCAATTTAGATCTGGTGCGATCATGTCTGATCATATTGTAATTAGCGATTCTGGGATTGCGTCTGCTTGGTTTCAAGAATGTTTCTTGCACCAGCAGGATATCGATGCAGTGGGTGACCACGAATTCTCGAATTTCGTGAATTTGCTTGATAAGGCCGTTTGCGTTTAGCGTGACGACCCTGAGCCCTTCGGGTTTAATCCTTTTGGTTGTACTACCCATAAAGGATTTATTTGGAAATTCTAGCTATGGCCTGAACGAGCTCGGCATGCTCGATCAATGCCATAAGACGGTTCTGCGGATTTTCCCTCAGCTTGTTCGCCAGTATGGACAGCTCAGAGGTGTCGATACCGGAGATCAATCCGCTAATCAGCTTCATGTCTTCCATGAAGCTGCTCGCGTGCTGGGGGGGCGCCGCTTTAGGCTTGGGGGGAACGAACCGGGGGGAGGGGGGGCCGCTTGTGGTACTAACGACAACCGGGGTCGTCGCTTGAACCAGCGGGGCCGGAGGAGGTGCAGCCGATGAGGCTGCCTGCCTCTGGTGCCATGCGTTTACCGCTGGCAAGGGGGCAGGGACGAAGCGCTCCTTAGGGGGGGCCGCTTTTTGGGTGGCACGAGCTGCTGCCTTCTTACGGGCTGCTGCTATGCCACCCCGCTTTGCCCTGAGCGGGACCTTTGGGCAGCCGCGGTAACTCGCGGGGTGCCCTTGCGTCATACAAAGGACGCAGCTTGGCGGTTCCTCTGACGGAACTGTCCTTGGGCAATCCACGGTACCGTGGTCACCCAGGCATTTCACACACCTAGGGCGTGCGAAGCAGTTCCTGGCAGAATGACCGAAGAGCTGGCATCGGTGACACTGACCGATAGCCCCTCGGTTGCGCGGAACTTCAATCTTCAGACCGGATAGTCTGCAGATTGATTTTACATTGAAAATTTTCTTGCCCTCATCGCTGAGGTCAAGAATCACAAGGCAGGACTCGTATGGAGTCTTCTGCCTTTTATTGAACATCCGGTGAACCTGTTTCACCGGTAAGTTCTGCCCTAGAAGGTCGTCTTTGATGTGCTCGGTTTCGAGCCCAACGGGGAGGCCTTTGACGATTACGCGAAGTTCGCGCTCGTCTTCCAAGGCGTATGTATGATATTGAATGTCTTTCTCTCTGAGGAGAGCAGAAAGACTCCGATGGTCTGTTGAGGTGGGACACTGCACCTTAATTCCAATAACCGTAGACCGCGCGGTTTGGAATCCTATTGACTGAGCGTCAATAGTGGGCAGTAACGACTGCCACTTTTCTTTTTCCCTAATGTATAGGGGGGGGACCTTTTCCTTGCGCTCCGTCATTGGAGCGTCCTCGGAAATAACAGGAAGAGAATTGGCTTTTGTGGTTTTCTTAACCACTCGAGCCTTTTGGGAAGGCGGGCCAGTTGATGAGCCGACTTCACTTACCACCCTCTTGGGCGGTACAGCTTTCGGAGCCTTAAGCTTTCGCTTTTGGCTCTTAGTCTGGACGGTGGTGAAACCGTCCTCTTTTTCGGATTCCGAGTCCTCATCCGAATTTGAAGACGTCTGGGGGGAGTCAGAACTCTGTTCTGACTCCGACGCCTCTTCAGTCTCCATATCGGAGGACTCTGCAGCCGACTTCGGGCTACATGGTTCGGACTCGGGAGGAGAAGCGGGAGACGGGGAGGATGGGCCCTCCCCCGAAGTCGCCTTAGGCGGAGACTTTCCGAATTTCTCGAACTCGTCGAGAATATTCGGAAATTTCGCCTGGAGAAACGCGAGGAACGCGTCCAGGCGAGGATCCGCCGACGTTATAATTTTAGGGTCCATATTGGACCCTTGAAAAGGTTATGACCCTCCCCGTCGAGACAGGGAGGTGCGTGTGCCTAATTAAACTAATTTATAAATTTTAATATGTACTGTATAAGATTCTACTTTTAATTTCGTAATTAAAGATTAAAAAATTAAAAATTAAAATAGAAAAAACTAATGGGATTGTGAATTTAATTTAATTGATTACTCTATGGTACTCACAGATCGAGCCTGAAGTGGCAACCCTAGTGCGACAACCCTATTGGCCGTGATATACTAAAAAGTACTCTCACTGCCAATTAGACAGACGCAGGAACGCGAGGACTCGTAGCGCCGCCTCTGCTCACACCGCCGCGCTGCGAAGCTCAGCAACCCGCCGCTGCGCACTCACACTGCACTGCACTTCACTAAATTAAACGAAAGAACCCGAGCAATCGACCCGACCTGACTTTCAGACTAACGAGCGCTGAAAAGCGCTAAAAGCTGGCCGAGAAGAAGGCAGAGATAATTCAGCGTCGGGACGTCCGTATGAACGGAGGCCGAGCCAAATTTAACGTGACGTATATACTTATATGTATGTATATATATATTTATGGTCTGAGCTCAGCGAATATGCGTTGCTCTCTAATAAAAATTATTTTATCCTATTTTGATAAAACATGATGTAAAACTTTAATGCCATTCGTAATGTCTGTTCGACATTTAAAATATTACAAACTAGGTTTTACGTACATTTTAATTCTTTTACTTCTATTGCAGTTGGATTCAATGATACTACGACAAGCTCACGACGCTCACACAAGAAGTTCACAAAAATTTTTAAAGTGACATTTTTAAAAGTCAGCGGTCACTATATTAGGTTAACTTAGTAATATTTTCATAATAGTTACATTTATTTTGTACACTTGATTATGTTACTTTTACTCTCTCTTTCTCTCGTGATTACTTTTTCTTTCTCTTGTCAATCAATAGACGTCCACTTTTGGACATAGGACTCTTCAAAGAACATGCCACGATCTTGTGCCGCCTCGATGCAGAGGCTCCTTGTGACGTTTTTAAGGTCGTCTGTAAATCGTTTTAGTATAAGGTATATATTTATCATATGCTTATACTGAATAATACGTTGAGTATGCAATGCACAAAGGTTATTTACGAAGATTGGCACTATGTTATCTATATTGTATAAATAAAATATAATCAGTTTTTATCTCTTTCTGAGATTTTCGACAGTGACCTTTACACCTCTATCAATTAAGTTTAAAACGTAGTGAAAATAATAAATGATTGCCAGTGAAATACGAAAATTATATTTAAGACCTAAAATGGTTTTTTGTTTCTTTTAATTTTTTACTCTTGTAATCCAGGCACACATGTCATTTTATAGAAAAAAAAAAAATTCTAAAGAGGTACGAAACTTTACTGAAATCAAGAATTCGTAGTCATTTCCAGTGAAAGTGTATATGAATAAATATAAATATATAGGATACTTACATATAGACGACTTGGATAACAGACAATTGGTAAATTTATACTTATGTTTTTTATTTATACATATATACACCCAGACTCGAAGAATCAAAAAATTGTTGTTAGAAAACATAGGCCCTCAGCGGGATACAAACCCGTGACCGCAGAGCTGCAGGCGGGGTCACTGTCAACTGCGCCAACAGATCAGTCAATTCTGCAGCTATAATAAATTTAAGTTTCTAGTGTCGATCTTCTGCCATCCCACGTTTGGGCAAATAAAGATATTACCTTGGATTGGCACTGAGGTTTAACGCTAGTAACGAAGATTGTCAAATTATATGTATCTCAATAAATTTAATTCTATTAAAGATCTTTTATTTCATTTAGACAAGAAACAATAATTATATATTAAGTACTTGTAATCTAAGAAATTCAAATCTTTTTCACTTTTCTATGACAAATAATAACATAGACTTCTGGAAAGGTATAAATGTCCTATCCTATACTTGAAAGATGTGATACTATGAATTTACATTAGGCAGCATATGGAATTAACAATTTAGGAGTAATACAGTTTTTGATAATATTTGTATTTTTTTACTCATTTTGCATGTGTTAAAAGCGTTCGGAGATGTAGTTCGTGTATCGCGTCCAGGTTATTTCGATTGCAAGAGATATCACCGCTTAAAATCATCATAAGATGAAATAGTATTTTAGCTCGTAGCTGCTTAATAAGTAGAGTGCCCAAAAAATAATATATTGACTTACAAATATTCATTTACATTGGGGACGGATAACCGTGTATGTAAATGTCCTATATATTTATAATTTTTTATATTTTATTAGATAAATAAATAAGTATACGGGACAAATACACACACGGTTATCCGTCCCCGAAGTAAGTAAGTAATACTTGGGTTAAGGGTGACAGACAACTGGTAAATATATGTATACTTATATTTTTTTAAATACGTATTTAAATACATATATTTAACTAGACTAAAATAAATAACAAATTGTTTTTAGAAAATGTTGTCTGTCGGCGGGAAACGAACCCGCGATCCCTGGACCTGAAAGCAGGGTTACTGCCAAATGCGCCAACGAGCCAGTTAATTAGATAAACATAACTTCCTTTTTGCGGAGTGTCACCGAGCCCGAAGCTTGAATAATATATGTTTTTACGATGACCTAATTCGTTTAAGATTGTGGGATGGGAAATGCGAAATATACCGGTACACCAGCATACAGATCATACATTATTCTTCTATTATGTTATGATTAACAGTTAATTACCTCTTTATCATGTAACGGTCACAGTCACAGATAACAAATAAATTTCTCATCGTCTAATAGTAACAATACGAGCAATTGGAGATAATAAACAATTTAAAAAATATTTACCACGACATTTGCATTCAAGATCCGTGAACACTGTTAAATTATTACTACAATTATTTGACACCAATTGTTTATTACATCCTAACTCAATATCCATTTTATATAAATTTTATTTCATTTAAATTTCGCGGTATGTTTACGAACGTTCGCGCGGCTAGTATTAATTTATGGAGGTATGGCCGGCAACTGCGAACTTACGTTTCACTTGGTTTAGTGATGTAGCGTGGCATGATAATCGCAGTACAGATGCAGTAAATAATTTAAACAACAATAGTTATGATAAGGGTGTTATAAATGAATAAAATTATATTCTTGCAGACTGTAAATCTACCACTAGAATAACCAAGCTCTCAATATTTTTAGAACATAATCTCGTAACGACACTATTAACGTTATTTTATAAAATAACGTTATGTTGTCGTTTGTGGTATTCAACGTTTTATATTTAATTTGATGCAAAATTTAGACGATTGGAGTTTTTCTCTATGTTTGTGGATGCAATGGTGTTTGAATGTTAATTTCATCTGTTTCTCTTTTTTATGTGTGATTTAAACAAACATATGTGTATAAGTTCTATCTTCGCTCTCCTAATATTGGTTGCGACAATTTCATTCATAGAGCTGCCTAATACTCTTTGGTTAATTTACTAACTTTTGTTATCAGGATGAGTGATTCTATCGCAGTCTGTGTTTATGTCTCCCTTTAAGTCTGTTTTTCATTATTTCTTAAACAATCTTATCTTATCACGAAGAACAGGTTATAATTTGGGAAAATTGGTTTTCGTTGACCACATAAAGGGTGTAGAGAGATCGAGAGCATTATATCAATAATTTACAAAGGTATTTTTTTAAATGGTTATTTATATTATAATCAAATAATTCCAAGGTTTCCAAGTATTAAGTAACTTAATATTTAAGAATTAATCTTGTATATACAAATATATATATTTTCTGAATCTCGGAAACGGCTCCAACGATTTTCATGAAATTTAATGGGACTTGAATGGGGTTTTTGGGAAATCGAGCTATCTATCTACTGAGCCAGGCTCGGTCACCCACTGATCGGCACCCAGTGACATAATCATAAATTTATTCACGATTATAAAAAAATCGACGCGATGATTTGAATTACCATAATCTCAAGAAATTATGTTAGCGTTTCGTTATTCGGTACATGATACGGAAAATAAATAGTACCCATAAGTTGGTATGCTAAATGTTTGCCATGCTTATTTTGTTTATATTGCAATCAAAATGGGTTGTGAAAGTATTGAGGTGAATGAACAATAGAGTATAAGATGTTCTTGCTAGCATTATATAATCTTAGTTTGAATTGAGAGATGTTATAATGATTGAAATATGACGATTTGAAAATGTTATTTAAATAAATACAAATTATTTAATAATTAGGAATATGTTTAAATTAATTAATTCGGTAAAGAAAACATAAATATCAGGAAGTGTACATTAGTTACATTTTCCGGGAATGTTTTCTCAATTCTTAGTTCGGCAAATATTGATGGTCAACGGTATTTTTTCGGGGTCCGATTATTTTGTATATTTTGGGAAAAGCACAAATAACAGAGCTACTTGCTTTTTATAGTAGTCAGTAAGAAATAAGAAATCACTCATGTGCATTGCTTCATGGTGTAATTAGCTGTCAATAGCATAGGGCTAAGGTTCGATTTTTAACCGATATGGCATATGAGTTTGTATTCACTAGTGATAGATTAAACTCTGGTCGGTAATTGAAAGAAATTGAAGAATCGAGGAAGAAATCGAGCGAAAATAATATTTAAAAGTATATAGTTGTCCAACATGAGACTGATTTTGAGTAGGTGTAGACATTCTACATCTCAGCAAATTCCAGTTCATCTTCTGTCAGCGCACTGACGACTAGCGTTTGAATAAGTATAGATTAGAAATAAGCCGGTTCAATTCAATTAATTAATTTAAAGCAGTTATATATAATTTTCGAATAAATTACTTACAGAAGTGTAAATGTTTCTGTCTGCCTATAATTCTAATCAAATTAGTTAGGCTAACAAACCAGTTTTATGTGGGGCGTCTTCTATTTCATCGCTGCAAGCTGTTGAATATTTACTTTACGTTCAACTTAGATTTATTACATACGAAAACAAAGCAAAATTGGGCTAACGATAATTAAGCGATACTATCCTATTTTTTATATAAATAAGTATGCATAATATTTGGGCTGTGATGTAATGTAATGTGACGTGCGTCTCCTTCGAGGGGGTCACGAGTTCCAACCCCGGGCAGGCACCAATGGGTTTTTCTGTTTAAATTTATATGTCTAATTGATAATTAGACATATAAGTATGATAGTTATGATGGTTCAACTAAGGACGAAATTAACGACTATATACAAACTTATTATTAGTCTTTTGCTTCTAGACAAAGTTTCCTATAAATATTTGTCATATGGTTGTTGTATACCATATTTTGCGGGAAAGTTGATTTTTGCACACCATGTAGTATCAAGCATTTGGTTCATATATCTGTTGTTTATAAAAATGCCATTATTTTATTTACGTATCGGGCTTAAATATTTAGTTTTATTTGTGATATCAAAATAAATTTAATAAAGCTTCCTAATGAACGCATTACAAATTAATAACTATATTTAGATATGTTACGTGTTTATACTCTATAAGAATTGTCATATAGGTAATAATCATATATTTTTTAATAATCATTACAGGTAATCATTTTTTTTTTTATAATCATAATAATCATATTTTTTTTAAATAAGACTGGCGTCTGTGCGAAAACACTGGTTTTTTTGCAATTTCGGACAGGAAAGCAAATAGCAATGTCATATCAAAGTGCAAATCATAAACGGACGTTGCATGGTGATATAATTTATTTTTTATCAATGAGATTTGATAAAGGCAGTCACAGTTTTATTGATATTCAATGGTTTAAAAGTTGCGGTAATCATTATATGCGAAAATGAAAGGGAAATTCAATCGTTCAAACACGAATTCCTCAAACAAATTTCACAATGTATTATTGAGCTTTTACCTTCAAAATGTACTTTGGATGATTTAATAAACAGATAATTTTAATAATAGTCAAAGTTAAAACGGGTTACATAATGTATATAATTCATAACAGTGGCGGTAATGTAAAAAATTATAGATTATTAACGTTAATGCTTTATACACAACGTATAATTCAATCGTACCCCGTCTTGATATATATATAAAAAAGGGTTCGTTTTTTTATTTTCAAAAATTTCTCCAGTGGGTAAGTGATTTTTATCCAATAAATGCGATAAAAACATTTTATTATATTTTATGTCAGAACGGTTTAATCTTCTAAGAAGTAAAACGGTTAATTTTATCACGAATAGTTAATAAATGTAGATAGACTTAATCAAGAATGACTAATAAAAAAAAGATAAATAGAGAATATAAAAGAGTGTTTCGAATAATAACTTGTACAGTAATTTAAATAAAATATACTTACTCCCAAACTGCATCTTAACTCCGTAACTAATATTCGTGAACACCAGATGAAAGCCATCATCGATGCTCACATCGTCTTTTCCTGATTCCACATCCATTTATGTTGTACTGAACCTAATTCCAGACACGGATTTTATGGTCGTTTCACTCGTTTTTATTCAAGAAACGGATATGATCATCCCGCTACGTAGCGCGCAAGGAAATGCCTTGTTGTCTTATAATGTCAAAGTGCCCGGAGTAAGTACATATAGAGCTCTATACAAAATATATGTTAAATTGATAGCAACTGCACACAAGACAGTAATGTTTATCGCTATTCATTAATTAAATAAATATCTTGGAATAATTAGGGATAGATATGTTACTATTATTATTTAATGCGATAACAAGAAATCATTTATTTATCGCTATTAATTTATGTGATAAGTATTATTTTTAAATCTGTTAATAATCCGTGTCTTTTGAATATAATCTCTATACTACTAATTTGTAGTTTAGAATTTATTGTAATTTATGGAATTAGGCGTTATATTTTTCATTCGTTTATACCTTATGCATGCAAGATTCGTTAACCGTATGCATAAGGTGTGACGGATTACTGTATAATATTAAAAGTAGAGTGTACTACTCTACTTTTAATATTATTTAGATAAATAAACATAAATATAAATATATGGGACACTTACTGACACGGTCGTCCGTCCCCAAAGTAAGTAACTTAATACTTGTGTTATGGTAGACAGACAACTGGTGAATATATACTTATATAATTGTTAAATACATACTTAATTACAAATATACACCCAGGCTCAAAGACCAACAAATTCATTTATAGAAAATGTTGGCCCTCGGCGGGAATCGAACCCGCGACCCGCGGAGCTGAAGCCAGGGTCACTACCCACTGCTCCACGAGCCAGTCAAGATTTCCTCTAATGGCGGATTATAGCAACATAATACTATCATTAATTTTGTATTTCAAAGTATATTATTTAATAAGTCATGAATCTTTAATATTTAAATGAGTTAATCTTGTATGTATGATATGTATTGAATGTAATGCTAAAATTAATGTTGAATTCAAAAGATAATTTTCTCTATCAAATATCTTGTAATGACAACGCATTTAGGGAACGGGCGGTCTTGAGAGGTGAAAATACCTCGGTTTGAACCACACCTCCTCACCTATTTTTTTTTTCAATTTTAATTTTTTAATTTTTTTATATTTAAAAAAAAATTATCGAGCAAGGCTTAGTCACCAAGGTAATATTGATTGTATAACCTTGAAAGTTTCTGCCAGTAATCACCACACTTGCCGTGTGGGTTGGTGATCGCAGCGCCGAGAATGTCGCAGCAGCAACGGTTCAGATCAGTGGTGATCCCATTAAGGGGGTCTACATCTAGCAGTGCACGTCTATGCGTTGAGGAATCAGAAGATGTTATGATTGTTAGATTTTAATTTATTAGCCAGCCTATATCAAAAATTAATAGCTTATGGCATACCAGACTGTGTCACTTAACATAAATACAGATTATATTTAATGATATTATCGATTTTATTTTCGAACATACTTAACGTGTCTTCGGTTTTTTTTAATTCATTCTGAATACATCAGATTGTAAAGTACATTCTAAAAGACCTGATAACTTATCTTAAAGTATTTTTTAAAAAATATGTAAAAAAATATATAGCACAGTCAATAAGCATAAATCGTGGTGTGCGTAGTTTTATAAGTTCACCTAACTTTTTAGGGTATCTTGTAGCCTTGGTGTCACGAATTTATCACAGGCATATTTGGTACCTCAGAATTTATATGTTGGCTAAACTTGAACTCAATGCGTTCGAATAGCGTTTTATCAATAATTTATTTCAAATAAGGACCACTATGAATAAGACCTGAAACAACAAATATTCATATGGATATCATGCCTTAAATAATAGAATATTGTCTTAACAAAATTCTATTATTTAAGGCATGATATCCATATGGTTCAGTGAATTAAACAAAAAATAAAAAAATATATTATACCAATTATATTAAATCAAAATTTTGTGAAACAAAATATATTTTGTGACCATAAATATCCATAAATACATTGTACAATATGTACCTAGACGGAAATAAAAGAAATCATTAAAACAAACTTATAATTTGTTACAATCACCATACATTAACGAAAAGTAAAAATAACATTTTAACATATTTTGTTTTTTTTCTAAATATCTATTCTTAAATAAAAATATTGATATAAGTTTTTTTAATACACAATGATATAACTATATCAATATTTTTCGTACAAAATAAAGCTTCGTAACCTTATACTAATTTATAATCTGATTTGTGCAAAACATTAATGTACTTAAAACAATAATTACGTTGATGCGTTAGAATGAAACTTACGAATTGAATCATCCATTATTAGTTTTATAACGACAAATTGCATATTGTTGACTTAGAATTGTTCATACTATAACATATTGTGGATCTTTCTCCAGAGTACAGAAAAATGCGTTTCTGATACGATTCTGTTTTTGTACGCTATTTAGACTAGCGTCGAAGGTTTAGTATGGACGTAATACATAGTTTTTTTTTTGTGCTAGTAGAAGCTGTGATAGACTAGCGGTGAGTGCGTGCCAAGGCAGGCACGCACCTATGCAATTTTCTGTTAAAACTTATGTGTATAATTGATAATTTCAATTTATTACACGCTTTTCGCTGAAGGAAAACATAATAACGAAACCTGAGTATTTCCAGAGAATCCTAGCGATAACTGTAACCTATCATTCCGCTTTGGAGCATGGTAGCTATAGCCTCCAAAAACGGAGAGTGGAGGTGGAGGTGGAGGATGCCCAGCAGTGGAATAGTAACGGGCCGTTACTTTACATACTATATAAAATACAGCATTATTTTAATTTTGTATTTTAGACACAGCTAACAAAATTGTTAAAAGAATAGTCCGCACACGAATAATAATGATTTGTGACTCTCTCTTGTGACTCTGTGCGAATTATGAAATTTTCAATTTCGTTCAAACTTATATTGTTGTCTATGCCTAATAGAACTAGATGATTAATTTGTTAAATTGCATATTCAGATGCAAAAGGTTTGGTATTTTATAAAATGCCCTATAACAATGTACTTAAAATATACAAAAATCGTAAACATTTCTCTGATATACAATGATAACTTTTAATTTCAATTATCTTCACTGAAATTTCACTTAAATGCAATAAAAATTGAGCAATTGATACCAACTTACGAAACAATGAAATCTAGCAAAAACTTTTACTATTACTATTAAAATACTTAACAGTAATTTTTTAATGGTTCTTTTAATTTATACAACGTTGCAACTAACAAAGATAGAACTTTAGTTATAACGTTATAATTATTTACATTCAGGAGGGTGAAATTCTAATACGCTTTAGAAATAGAGTTAAAATGTAAACAGACTTATAGCACAGAGGTTGGTAATTAAATTACATATTGTATTCTGTATGAGCAATCATAACAATTTGTCTTGAAATAAACTTAATCTATGACTTTCCCCAACTTTACAACACCTGAAACATTTCATTAATACCGGATTTAGTATTGCTTGTTATATGCATGGTTTTATATACAAACGCGTGAAGATCACCTCACGTTTGAGATTCTGATCGTATTGTATTGATATATAAATGTTTGCTTTTGTAAAGTTATAACTCTGTCAATTTATTCAAAACAATTGTACGCTATTTAATGCTACTAGTAATAATATATATTTTTTTTAAAGCAGCCGTCGAATTTCCTACTCGCTCTTTTCCGACCCAGCAGTAGAGTTAACGATTCAAAAGCACTTATTTACAATTTTATTTATTACTTGAGTTTGAAATGAATATAGTTATCAATAAAATATTGTTTACATAATATTGGAATGCTGATTTACCTTAAAATCTAAATAATAACTTATTTTGGTATGATTACTTAAACAATATTTCTACCTATGTGATCCAATGTCAATTGAAGATCCTGCTAGGCAGTGATACAAGAGATCCTTTGTTTTATAACTTTCGATAAAAATAGCTTAAAATTTATTCTGGCTGAGGGTTTTGGTTTTGTCCTTACTTGCAAAGCAGTTTCACTGAGTAATTTATAATATTCCTTGTGATGCTGTGTAAATATTTATAAGAGTCTTTGATCTCATTAAAGCGGTGTTTTTCTGTGTGTATTAAAAATTGAATTTTTCAATCAACTTGTCAATTAGTTAGTAAATCTGTCAGCAGATAAATAAACACAGTTCAATAAACACACGCTTTATCTCAATATACATATTTAAAGTATTCACATATTTTTTATCACACTTTGTAAAACATCACCATTTCTTTTTTAATCTTATTTTCAACACTAGAAAGGCAATCATTAGGTATACAAATCCAATTATGATAAGATATAAATAAGCGTCAGACAATTTTTCATTAGACATTCCATTGAATTTCAAAAGTTGCGATGGAATCGCGTAAGGGCAGTAAATAACTGAGCATTCTTTTATCTTGGGACGATCCCATCCGTAGATGGCTACAACTAAACCAGCGAATCCATGCTTCAAAAATGATATGTGAAATAGCCATTTTACAAAAAATGGTGCATCGTTGTATTTCAAAAAGAAACCAGAGAATATTGTAAATGGCATCAAGAAGAACGGGCCGAACACTACACCATTCTGAAAAAAAAATTACCTTATAGTTTGTCAACCAAATTAGTAAAACTGTTATTGTTGCAATGCTTTGCTAACGCCCTCTCTCTTCTAAAGAAAAGAATTGGCGCAAATACTTTGTAGGTTAATGTAAAAAAGCAAGTTAAGTTAAGCATATTTGAGGAATTCTCTATTAATATTAAGATTTTAACACGTTATTTTTCTTTATCATGAATGACTGTGAGTTGTAAATACCAATAACTGTTAAGATTTTAGCCCGAAAAACTTTGCTATGGATAAGTTACCTTCATATACAGCAAATATGTCTCTATTGAGTTAAATTAAACTAATTTGAGTTTTTGATTGTGATGGTTCCATACATACAATATGAAAAGCAAATATTATCGGGGGTTTTAATAATACGTAGATTCTTAAGGTAAAAAATATTTTTGTGGTGCCATTTTAATTGTTAATAGCCAAGACTGTATTGATGTCTTCCCAATTTTTCCATAGATTAATCATTTCACATTAATTTGAAAAGTAAAAAAAGTAAGTAAGTAAACCCATTGGTGTCTGCCCGGGTTTGAACCCGTGACCTCCTCGAAAGAGTCGCACGGTGTTACTGCTGGGCTACCACAGCTTAATGTGACTAACTAATAAAAATTTTACAATCAACAAAATTTCAATTTTTTATATCTTCTCAGTTTTAGTTTTAAATATTTTATTAATTTTCTCTTCTTATTAAAACCTGAAAATTACTAAAAAAAGGCTTATGTGATATATAATTAGTTCTCACCTTCACATTGAACAAGGAGCCGGTAAAAAATCCAACACACAGTGCAACGTATGAGACCAAGAGAAGTATACCACAGTATGAAAAAAATCTTCTAATATCTAAAGGTTGATCCGTAAGCCAATATGTGATGCAAGCAAATAAAATTGAGCACACTGTTTGTCTCGGCATTACAGATGCTATTGTTGACGCAAAATAAGCTCCGGTATTGTACCACCTGTTAAAGTGTTCTCTTCTTGTTACTGGGATTTGGTCTGGAACTGGAAACAAAACAGGGTTATTTAAAGCTAAACTACTTGTAATTTATATCACGGCAGGCGAATCTTTAGGCACCAATGTGCCAATTTTTCTAAACAAATGTTTAATGCATAATAAATTCCCATAAAATATTTTAACTTTGAAATGATTGGGAAGAATGTAACTCCCGCAATTATGTCACTCGCGTCTGATCTTCAAAAGATATATTTTTCACTTTTTTCTCTTAGCGCATTATGAATCTCGTTATCATTATGTGCCCAAAATAATATGTCGTGTATAATCAAGGGCATGCGGGCCATTGGTTCGCCATCTCTGATTTATAAGTATGTTTCTTAAGTAATCATTATTTTCTTAACAATTGAGGTACAAAATTGAAACGGCATTACACAAATTATAATTTTATTGTTAGAGTGCCTTAGCATGTAGTTGAAAGTGAACTTTTCGGCCGCGCTAGCTCGATGAGAACTTCAGCTTACGCTTACGATCAAAAATTTTTTTGTCTTTGATTTTCAAAGTTCAATTTCATGATATTGGTCTGATATCTGCAGTAATGATACTTTTTGTCACGCAGAGCCAGTAATATTATGATACTTATCTGATAATTTATCCAACAATAGCTACAGCTGTTTGGGCAGGTGGTTATCAAAGGAATCATGATAAAGTAAATATATCACATTTTATTGACTGTTTTATTGGTCGTTTTATAATACTAATAATAAAAATAGATACACTGCCATAGATACAAATCGGTATCCTAGTTGTATTTTGAGCTATTTATTATTTCATGTTATTTCTGAATTGAGCGGTAGTTGCATATCAAAATCTTTAAAAAGATTAAAATGTGCCGAAGACTGAGTCCTATCTTTTGGTGAGGTACATAAAATTAAAACCAAAATGAGTAAATGTTTGTTTCTCCATCTTTCACGTAAAAAACAAACCAACGGATTTTATTTTTGTTACTAAATAGTTAAAAAACTGGAGAGTGACATTAGTTAATTTTTAAGAATCAGGCGTTACTTTTCAGTAACCCGTAGTCCGATAACATTGTCCGATATTAGCTGAATAATTAGAAATATAACGTTCATCCTGGATTATGACAAAATGTATAATCGTCTTTACTTTTATGATAAAAGTGACATTATATATTGGCACTGACAAAGTTCCAGCCAGAATTAAGTATAAAATAATTTCGAAATGGTTTTGTTCATTGCTACATTCATCCTTTTCAAGTCGAGTATTTAATACTTACAAGTAATAATAACTGCACTGAAGGCCGTGAACATTAGAAACATGAGACAGAAGTATAGGAAGTTGAAATTGGAGGTAACATAGGCGCCTTTGTTACCCATGTCATAGCAAAGTATTCCGCCAAAGAGTGCCATACAACAGTGTATACCTGTGGTCAATAATGTGAAGAAGGGATCACGCCATGAGGACTAAAAAGTAAAAAATAACAATTTCTATAAATTACTATAAAATTGAGAATACATTATAATCTTAACACAAGATAAATAACTTGCCAATGAATGAAAGAAGATCTAATTGATGTAGTATTTTTCTAATAGTTTACTAGCTGTGCCCGCGTCTTCGCCCACGTTGAAATCAGTTTTTTCCGCGCAAAACCCGGCCCCGCGGGAATTCTAATGTTATTTACTATTAACCTAAATTCTCCGGAGGAATTGCATTATCATTTATTAAAAATCGTACACAAATCCATTCAGTAGATTTTAAGAAAATCAATCACATACAGACAGACAGGTTGAGACAACATATGGCTTGTATAAAAACAAGCAATCAAACAAGCTATAAAATAAAATAATCTCTAAATATGTATTAAAAATATACCAGTAAAGCTCTTCGAGTTAAAATTCCGAACTGCTTCCATGGGGAGGTGGGATACGTGCTCTTTAAAGCTAGGAGTATTTTACGAGTGTCATTTTCCTTAGGGGTAGGTAAGGTAGTCAAGCGTACTTCTTCACTTTTACTACGTTTATATTCTGAAATTTTACAAAATATTTCATAAACTTGGTCTGTGATCGCCAAATGGTGCGAACGACGCTTTTTAGAGGTTCATGGGCAAACCCCGGACAGGCACCGGTGTTTTTTTCTATTAAAATATATGTGTCTAATTGTTATTTGCAATCTAGCAAACTTTTCCATGAAGGAAATCAGCGTGAGGAAACCTGCAAATTCTTGGAGAATTTCTCAGAAATGTTGCTCTATCCGAAGAATAGAGTCACATTTCCTATGCTTATACATGGGAGATGTAACTTTAATCTTCGGATAGAGCGATGTGTAACCTACCAATCCCCATTTGGAATGTGGTGGAACATAGTGGTCCAACAAACAACAAGAGGCGGCCTTTGCCCAACAGTGGGATAGTAACAGCTCGTACTTTACTTTTAAACTTGGTAATGTAAGACGTATTTGACAATGAATTAACATAGGTGTTGTTAATTACATTATTTTTGGCAATTTATAGTTTTTATCTATGCAGGTCAGGCATACTGATTTTCTTTGTGACAAATGACGACATAATATTCTGTATTTATTATATGCTTACCTAATAATTTTCTATCAGTCTCATTAGGTATCACGGTTTGTATCCATTCTTCGCTTTTACCATTTCGTGAATATTTAACTAGATTTTCTTTATCATTATTCTCTACACATACTTCTAAAACTGAAAGAAAAATAACATACCATTTTTTATTGGATAACTACCGTAAAGTTATTTAAATAATTCTCAATTTTTATAAAATTCAATATTTGCTCATGTTTTTGAATATTTTTTATTTTGTGCAAAAACGTCACATAAATAAGAAAGTTGATTTCGAAAGTTTCAGTGTTCTTTTATTTCTCTTGAATGAAAAAAAATAAAAGATTTAGTTTTTATATTAATTTTGAAATTTTGCGCGCATAGAATGAAAATTCGACAAAAAAATGAAAAATACATAAGCTAGTCGCCGTAGAACAATAAATTATTAATAATAAATTTTCTGTTAGATAGCGACATCCTATCACCACCATAGCTTTGGTCTTTAACTACCGGGATATCTATAAATATCATAGATTTGTTGTTTCAATCAGTTGCAGAATAGTCAAGAAATTTTATAGCTTTACGAAGTTCTTAGTATTAAGTAAGTAAGTAAGAAGTTTCTGTTTCAAGATACGAAAAGCGACTGCATTACTTATGGTTAGGTATATTCTTTTCGCCTGGAGTTAAAAATTTTAGCGGATTAAGCAGCCTTAAGTTTTTTAAACTATATTTGGTTTATTTATTGTTAACGATGGCGGGATATGCATTTATTCTAGACATACCACCGAATCCGAAAATTTATTAAATTGAATAGCAATATACTAACAATAGTCTACAGGATTGTGATACGTAGGACAGACAAGATTCATCCGCTCCAAGTAAGGTAGCAAGAGTGGCACCGACCCCATGTATGCACATCTGCCAGCCATCACCGCGTAAAGCCTGTCCACCATGGATAGAACCATCGCAGAGGGTTGGTGCATACTGATCACAATCGTTCTCCCTTGCCGAGCTAGTTGATGCAGGAGGTAGATCAGTTGCTTTGTCATCGAACAGTCAAGCCCACTGAAATAAAATATCAATTCAAATAAAACATCAAATATAGGCTAAATATTTTAAGGCTAAATAATTAATACTCTATACTAATATATAAAGCTGAAGAGTTTGTTTGTTTGTTTGAACGTGATAATCTCAGGAACTACTGGACCGAATTTTGAATGTAAGATACTAGTACATTTATCGAGGAAGGCTATATAACATCACGCTAAGATGAATAGGAGTGGAGTAATAAAAAACGGCAAAATTTAAGGCTTACCTTGCGTGTGCTAAGTAAACGGTGATAGTTATTAAAAAATCATGTATTACAAATATGTTTGCCTTTAAAAATTCTTAATAAAAAGACCGCGACAGCATATCTCTAGCTTTTAAGGTTAATCCACTTTAACCATTTTTATGGTTATAAAAATACTATATTATGGTTTTAATATTTCCACGCGGACGCAGCCGCTGGCGATTGCTAGTTATAAGTAAGACACCATTAAATTGAGATTATTACATGGCATTGGTCAGTCACGGGATTAAAATCAGGCATGCACCCAAGAGTTTTCTGTTTTTGGGTCTAATTGATTGCAATTTATCACACGGTTTTGGATGAAAGAAAGTGATGTGAGGAAACCTGCCTAACTCAGTACAATTATGGGAGTATGTGTAAACTACCAATCTTTATTGCAGCAGCGTGTTTTGTCTATGCTCCAACCCGTTTCTCCAAAATGGAATAAGGAAGTATATGTCCAGCAATGAAATATGTAGTATGTTACTATCACTAGGCCATAACTATACTATTTGATCGTCATAATTTTACAAGTAGAGCTTGCTTAAATCTGCTACATTAGCATTTTTATTATGAATATATAAAAAAATATATAAAATCCGGTAAATCATGAGACAATACAGTATTAATATTTAAATCTTTGATCCAAAATTCTACAAAATAAAATAATGTAATAGCCTTGTACAACAAGTTTAATAAAAATATGTAAATTTTAATACTTTTGTCAATTTCAAGTCAACGCCTGATAAGATTGTCTGTAGCCTTCATTATATATCATAATGATTTGTGAATTGCAAAGAGCGCAGATAGCGATGACTAAGAGTCAAAGGTTATAATAGTTCTTTGTTTAATTATACTAACGTACTATTGTCGATCTTAGAGAAAAATTAAACCGTCGGATGCAATGTTACACTAATTTGTGTTAATGTTAAATATGTCGCACGCTTCGTATTATAGTGACCGAATTCAAAAAAGTTGTTTCGTGGCATATTGCAATAAAGCATTATGCAGCGCTTACAAATCTCGTGAGTTTTAAGGACACCGAAAATTGGCAATATATATAATAGACATATATGAGTTTTAAGTATAAGATTCTATAATAAAATTCCACAATCAATTTTATCTTTGCCATTACAGCTGTTTTAAAACACTTAAAAAGAGGCTGATACAAAAAGCCTACTATACTGTTGAGGATTACTTAGATTATAAGAATGCGTGGATATAGCTACTGTTCGACCTGTGCAAGACAGTAACGACTAAATTTAACTAGTAATAAGAAATATATTTTGAAAAGGGCAACAACCGCATTTCTTGCTGTCTTTTCTCGGTAGGAACAGCTTTCAAACCAGCAGTAGAGTCGACGTTTCAAAAGCACTTGTTTACAAGTTTATTTGAAAAAATAATATTTGTATTTGAATTTGAATTTCATATTAATTCTATAGCCATTGGCATATCCGGAATGAGAAAACAGATGGTCCGTCTAAGTAGCAAGTTCGCCAAATACGCAATGGTGTCGCAAAGCTTGTGCTTGCGTAAAACACTATTAATATATAATTTCATTGGTTTGTACACTGAATGAATCAGAACGCTATATACGCTTAGCAACTACCCGTAGCATCCAAATAAAGAAGGCATAGATGTGTAATCAAATGGAGACAAAGGAACGAATGTGCAATATTTTTATATTAAAAAAACTCGTTTGATACCTATTTTCTGGCATTAAAATGTTAAAATGTAGTGAATGCAAATGATATTTGAGTTATCAAATGCAAATCTGTTATAAGCTAACGGTAACGGGCGGACCGATGCCCACATGTTGCCCAGCGTTTTCTATCTTTTTTATTGCATTTTTTTTTATTTCCTAAAAAATTACCGAGCAAGGCTCGTTCACCCGGGTACTCCTTATTATGTTCTTATAATCACATGTTTAAGCGATTTTAAAACCTTGTAAACCTGACCTACCTAGTTCTGATATTATGATATTCACTAATCTAAGTTTCATTTTTTATTAATTTGTTTCAAACGTGGTTGCAAAATAAAGTGGTATTATTTTAAAGTAAATAGGATTCTAAGTCATTTCAGATTATGTAATTCAATTTAATTTACTCATACTAATATTATAAATGTAAGTCTGTCTGTCGGTCTGTGTGTAACGCTTTTACAGTTAAAAGAAAATAAAAATATATAAGAAATATTGATAAAACTTGGTAGCGCCAGAGTTGACGAATGATAGGACAGAATTGAAGAGAAAAACATGTTGTGCCAACCCCACTTAGAGTGGGATAAGGACAGGAAGATTATATATCTCCCTGTCCTTATCCCACTCTAAGTGGGGTCGGCGCAACATGTTTTTCTCTTCCATTCTGTCCTATCTTTCGTCAACTCTGGCGCCACTCTTTTTATATCCATATCATACTTCACACAATCCAGCCATCTCTTTTTAGGCCTCCCTCTAGGCACATATCCATCCACATTCAAATTTAACACACGTTTGGTCACATGATTTTCATCCCTCCTCATTACATGTCCATACCATCTCAATCTTGCACTTCTCGTCTTTTCTGTAATGGGCGCAACTTTCAAACTTCCCCTTATATACTCGTTTCGTATCTTATCCAGTTTTGTCACACCACACATCCACCTTAACATTCTCATCTCATTTGCATGTATTCTTCTTTCATCCGTCTTTTTCATTGCTCAACATTCTGATCCATACAATACGACAGGTCTTATGACCGCTTTATAAATTTTGCCCTTAACTTTAAGAGGCATTCGAGGGTCACATATTGTGCCTGAGACCTGCCGCCACTTCATCCATCCTGCATTCATTCTTTTACCCACATCTCGATCTATTTCACCGTCGTTTTGAAAAAGCGAACCAAGGTACCGAAAATCAGAGCAGACTGGCAAAATGTTCCCATCCAAACCGATCGGGGAGAAATTGGAGGTCCCACTAAAATCGTAGTACATATATTCAGTTTTAGTACGACTGATTTTTAAACCGACTTTCTCCAACTGGTTGTGCCATTTTGCCAATCTGCTTTGGAACTTAGTTGCATTTACTCCGACGAGTACAATGTCATCGGCGACTTACTGCTAACATTCAAGAGGAGGCTTCCTCTTCAATGTTAGCAGTAAGTGCATCCATTACTAGAAGGAATAAAAATGGACTTAAAGCTGATCCCTGGTGTAAGCCTACAGCCACATCGAAATCGTCAGTTACTCCGGCTGCAGACCGGACATGAGTACTAGCTCTGGCATACATAGAACATACAATCAGTACATACTTCCCAGGCAGTCTCTTTTCTTTCAAACTCCACCACAGAACGTCACGGGGAACACGATCGTACGCTTTTTCTAGGTCTATAAAGACCATATGCAAGTCTCTACGCGCATGACGGTATTTCTCGCATAACTGACGCAAGGCGAAAATAGCGTCGGTCGTACTCCGTCCTGGCATAAAACCGAACTGGTTCTGGGTTATCTTACATTCTTCTCGCATTCTTCGCTCTATTACTCTTTCCCAAATTTTCATGCTATGTGACATGAGCTTTATCCCTCGATAGTTGTTACATTCTTGTACATTCTTGTAGAATAGAAGATATATTATTAAAACTTGGTACAGTTAAAGTTTGGCATCGCTTACATACCGTTCTAAAGAATAGGAGAAGCAATCCAGATTTTTTTTTCGAGAAAAAAAACATTAATTATTTTAACACTTAATATGGTAAGAAGGAAGTTGTGTTACACTTTTATTATATGAATACGGTCCCTGTTTTGGGTTTTTATTTTTGTGTAGCTAATTTATAGAATTAGGCGTTACTTTGCGGAGATCCATAATACAAAAGTAAAAATAAAATTAATTATTTTGCTATAATCCGCGATGAAGTAAAATAGAAAATATATATAATGCTAAATGTTGAGTGGACAATCGGTTATCATACCTGATACATGCAGGAGTCGTAAAAAACACATGCACAAACCTCCACCTCCGCCACCACGATACACAAGCACTATATACGTTCACTATCACAAACTCAACAATCATTTCGCCCCGCAACCGAAGCATCGTCAGGAGATAGACTCCACGACCAAAATTTTTGACCAAAAAGGCGATTTTGCTCGCAAATCATAGCATCTAGCAATCAAGCATTATATATATTTTCTATTTTACTTGATCGCGGATTATAGCAAAATAATTAATTTTATTATTACTTTTGTTTTGTGTAGCTCCTACTGTTACTATGTACTATTACAGTTTTGTAATAGTACAAAGTAACAGTAAAAATACGACATTGTCAAATTAAATATACTATATAAGTATATTTAATTTGACAAATATAAAGTCGTGACTTAATTTTCTCATTTTATCTCGTACGTTAGTATGCAAGAAACCACTATTTCAAAATTAGGCCTTTTCACGATATAATATGTACGGATTATATGTTTGATAATTATTTATTATTACGTTATATTGTGCAATAAATGATTGCTTTGTTGCGATGGAGATTATAGTCGGCAACCGATATTTGTACACAACATGTGATAAGTCAATCTACAGGTTCATTATGGTCGTTGATTACGGGTTTCATAAGAAAACTCAGTTTTAAGGGGACCCTGCACCGGAAAACGTAGCGTTGTTAGACCCCCTACGAGTGACGACTTCGAAAATGTCACGGAAACTATTGGATCTAAGTGGAACAAGATTGTGTGGTGTGGAGATCTTGTGAAACGACCTATGTCCAGGAGCGGATGTCAATGTCTATTAGTTGAAGAAGGAGGATCATCCCTAAGTTAAAAGCGGGACTAGATGACACTCTCGTTGCCGTACTTCTAAGTTTCAAAAACAAAACAAGTTTATTCAAGACTATAAGATTATATAAGAGAAGATCCAAGTCCGAGATTGCTCGATTTGCATTTGATCTGGCTAATAGCGATATTACAATTGATTAAATATGCAAATATCCAATACATATATACATGGCAGATGTTTATAGATCAACATATGTAAAATTGTTACATTTTTATATACCTTGTTGGCTCATCGAGGAACATAACGGGTGGATCACTGACTAATTCCAATCCGATGGCGAGTCTTTTCTTTTGACCCCCTGATAAGTTGCCCGCCCTCATCAACCGTGTTTCATTCATGTCTAGTGATGTTATTATTTCGTTCACCTGAAAATGTAACAATTCTTTGAAAAATAATAAAATTAAAGATCACTTTTAGAAAAATATATTACTAGAACCAAAAGCTAAAACTAAGAATAATAAAAACGATTTAGCGCATCTTCGAAAAACTGAGCTATTTATTTATTTTAAATAAATTATCCAATTGAGTACCTTAAATAGATTGTTGATTTAATATAGCATTAGTATGGCCGTTTACAGCATGTAATTTAAGTGAACATTTTCGGAGATATTACAGATTTAAAATGCCGTGTGGAAGCCGCGCTTCGCCCTATAACAAACACTTCGACTTTAGCAGCTATGTCGCTCTTTCAAGAGTTTGTTTAAAGAAATTCTGTAATTAATTGTAAAAATAAAATTCATTGGAAAAAATGTGAAAATAAATAAGTAAATATGTAGTATATGAATTTAGATATTCCAAAGAGAGCAAGCAGGAAATCTTCTTAGTATAGGGAGAGGGGAATTGTTTTTCTCCAAATTTAATGCTTGCGGGCCACGGGTAGTAATCAATGAATCAAAACTACTGGATCGATTTTAATAATTTTTTTCACTGAGTGACATGGGCTATATATTTTATACCCGTGCGAAGCAGGGTCAGGCGGCTAGTTTGTTATAATATGATGAAAATATAATGAACAATAATCTACTAAGAAAACAGAAATAAAATAAAATCAGTAAGCTATACGAGGAACCAAAGAAATATTTCAAATTTCTTAATAATGTCATATAATAGCAAATGATACAATAATTATGACGGTCATTATGATATAATATGAGCATATAACATGTTGTAAATGAGTCATTAAGAGAACCAACTCATACTCAAGTAATTTATCATAAATCTATAAAGAATCAGTTTCATCGATTGAACGCGGAAACTCACTCAATATTTCCTGACTCTTGCAAGATGCCGTGACTTGTAAAATAAAAGCTTCTAAGTTAAAAAAATTGTGTCATAAATTATCTACACTAATACATAAAGCTGAAGAGTTTGTTTGTTTGAACGCGCTAATCTCAGGTACTACTGGACCGATTTGAAAAATTCTTTGAATATAAGATAGTCCAATTATCAGGGAAGGCTATAGGCTATATAACATCACGCTAAGGTGAATAGGAAAGGAGCAGCATTAAAAAATATTGCAAAAACGGCAAAATAAAGAGCTTTACGTGCGCTAAGTAAACCGTAAAAGTTATTCAAAAATCTCTTATAATTAACTTACGATAACTAAAATCAAAATTTCATTTCCGGGAAATTTTGTGACACTGTAATTTCCATGCGGGCAAAGCAGCTGGCACAGCTAGTATATTATATATTGTACATTATAAAACAAAGTCCCCAAACCTGTCTGACAGCTTCATCATGTGACTTGTTTAAAAGAAGAAATTACTATATTAAGATACGCGAAAATAAATAAAGCCTTACTCGATTCTTTTTAAGCTGACTGCTTACGTGATTTCCCAACTTCAGCTCGGCAGCTATGGCCAGGGACTCATGAATCGTGAGCATGTCATGGACTTTGTCATCTTGGAGGATGTAACAGGATCGCCGCCTGAACATTTGCTCGTTCCTGATTCGGCCGTTGACGTATACCCTACCACTAGTTGGTTTTCTGAAAAGAACGATACGTGACTATAATAACGTACGCTTATAATTATTTTGGAATATAATCCGTTTTACTGTGTACAATTTACATAGAGTTTTATACTAGAGTAGAAGAAAGAGCCAGCCTAAAATGTGTTCATCAGAGAGAAAGCAAATGAGACTTATTATCTGTCTCTCCTTTTAATGTGTGATTAGACGAAGATAAGTTTTTAGTTTAACCTTTTCTCTCATATTTTGTTGCGACACTCACTTACAAGCCTGCCTACAGCTCCCCTACTCTACTCATACTACTCTTGCCCTTATCCCACTCTAAGTGGAATCGGCGCAACATGTTATAGACCTGTTGTCACATGATTTGACTACGTATTTTACGACCGGCCGCCTGCCTGACGTCAACTCACCTTAGTAGTCGACACCAAGGTACGAGAGAGAGAGAGAGAGTAGTCTATTCGACTCAGTCGGATACCATAAGGCTGGACCAAATTACCTTAGTCGCCTTTTACTACGCCTCGGTAAGAAATGAGGGTGGGCTATTCAACTCAGCCGGATGCCACACGGCGGTTCAACTAACCTTAGTCGCCTTTTACTACACCTCGGTAAGAAATAAGGGTGGTCTATTCTACTCAACCGGATACCACACGCCAAATGAAAATCTTTAATACCGTAAGTTATTTATATGAATTTTATAGATTTCTTTCCAATATTATTTCCTATTTTCGTCTTTCTAAACCTTTATTTAAACAGTAAGATGGGCTTAATTATTTAGTTACCTTTTTTCCTTATTGAATTGCGAACTAAACATGAATTTTGTAAAATACGTTATTTTATTATTGAGTTTTAATCTTAATAGATTCAATTTTATTTTAATTGAAAATTAACTCCAAATAATTAAATATTAATAAACTCAATAAAATTAATAAACTCCAAATTAATTTGAACAACTAACCTGCACGAATCAGACTCAAAAATGTTATAAAATAAGTAATGTACCTAGTATCTATTTATAGAATTATGCGTTACTTTGCGGAGGTCCATAAAACAAAAGTAATGAGAATATTATTTTGCTATAATTCGCGATAAAAACGCGGATTTTCATTATAGCAAAATAATATTCTCATTACTTTTGTAATATAGTATTATTTAAAACCAACCTCATTAAAAAATCCAGAAAAAATTGTTGCCATTAAATGACAGTAAAATAGCAGTATACATAAATATCACTAATAATTAACAGACGTTATTAAGTTCCACTAGATTGCAGTTAAATGTCAATGTAATGTTCTTTCAGCCATAAACATTATGTTCCTTAATTCTGTGTTTTAATCTGTTCGTAAGTAGCATAAAATCGTGTAGTAAAATTTCAAACCTAACTTGAACTGGTACAATAACTAACTGACATATTTATGTTATTCTTCTTCTTCCTACCCTTATCCCACTCCAGGTGGGGTCGGCACAACATGTTATAAACATGTTTTCACATGATTCGGCTAGGTATTTTATGACCGACCGCCTGCCTAACGTCAACTTGCCTTATGCGCCTTTTGCGACACTTCAGTAAGAAAGTGGGCGGTGTATTCTACTCAGCCGGATACCTCACGGCTGATCAACTTACGTTAGTCGCCTTTTACGACTCTTGGATAAGAGAAGAGGGTGGTCGATTCTACTCAGCCGGATACCTCACGCCGGATCATCTGACCTTAGTCGCCTTTTACCACAACTTGATAAGAAATGACGGTGGGCAATTCTACTCAGCCGGGATACCTCACGGCGGGTCAACTTACATTAGTCGCCTTTCATGACACCTCAATAAGAAAGTGGATGTTCTATTCTACTCAGGTGGATACCACACGGCGTAACATAACACATGGTGATTCTGGTAATACACTAGCGGTTTAGCAGATATATGAAGGCGGAATACGAAGTTTAGCTGGCTTGCTGGTGCAGTTGGTAGTGACCTTGCCTTCAGCTCAGCGGGTCGTGGGTTCGATTCCCACCGAGAGCCAACATTTTCTAACAAAAATTTGTTCGTTCTTCGAGCCTGTGTGTATTTAATTATGTATTTAAAATTATATAAGTATATATTCAGCAATTGTCTGTCACCCATGACACAAGTATTAAGTTACTTTGGGGACGGAAGACCGTGTGTGTGATTGTAACATATATTTATAAAAAAAAAGTGCAGGGTGGAAATTCCACAACAATTAAGTACTGATTCTTACATATAATGTTCACAGTACAAAAAGAGTACAATTTCAAAGACATGACGCACAAGAAATAAGCATATACATAAATGTAATTTAACTAAATAACAGTAAAATTATCGCTTTTACAAAGGGTTTGCTTTGCATTATCGTATCGCGTGTTTCATACAACTTGATCTTTTTATGGTAATTATTATTCCATCGCCATAGAAGCAATATAGATACGCCGTGTGGTATCCGGCTGAATAGAATAGTACCACCCTCATTTCTTACCGAGGTGTCGTAAAGGCGACTAAGGTAAGTTGACCCATCGTGTGGTATCCGGTTTAGTAGAATAGACCACCCTCTTTCTTATCGAGGTGTCGTTAAATACGACTAAGGTAATGTGACGTCAGGTAGGTGGCCAGTCGTAAAAACGCACCCAAATCATGTGACAGCATGTTTATAATATGTTGTTCCGACCCCACTTAGAGTGGGATAAGGGCAAGAGGATGATGATGGTAGAAGCAATATAGATCCACTGGCAAATAACCTCTCGTCTTATACTTTTATACATCTTATACTTCAAACAATAGGATCGCCCTATTTTAAATGTCAATTCGGATTATGGCACTTATTGTACTGGTAAACTGTATTTATATAAATGTAAATTAGTTTTTTTGGAATGTAATATAAGTAGCGTAATAATTTGAAGCACTAATTGAACCAATTTAAATGAACAAAGGCGTGAATATAACTGCTAGTCCTTAATAATAACGCAGTATATAAACTAGAAGGAAGTAGGTGAGGTCATCTAATGAACATTTCCTCCCGGTTCAATTTAAAGCGGGTTACAACCCACTAACGAATCGAAATTGTTAAATTAGGGAATTTAGAAAAAATATTTGAATATAAATAATCCCTATTTTTATCGATATGTCACTACCTCACAGAAAAGGCCTCCAATCTCTTTTTTAGAGAGAAGGGTTACTACGCTGTACTACGCTGCTTTAATGCGTCATCATCCTCCTGCCTTTATCCCACTTTAAGTGGAGTAAGCATAATATATTGGAAACATGTTGTCATATAATTTGGCTACGTATTTTACGACCGAACACCAGCCTGACGTCAACTTAACTTAAGCGTATTTTACGACACCTCAGTAACAAGGAGGATGGTCGACTTACCTTAGTCGCCTTTTACGACACCTCGGTAAGAAATGAGGTTGGTCTATTCTAGGTTATCAACCGGTGAGTGGATTTTCCTTAGTCGCGTGGTCTATTCTACTCACCCGGATACCACACGCTTGTTGCTTAAGCCAACAATATTCTTAAGATATGTAGATTGTTTCACGATATTTTGCTTCAGCAATAAGCGTTTGATAAATTGTAAAATATATCAAGTATAAAAATTACATACGCTTTGGAAAATAAAAAAATATCCATCAGAAGATTTCCATAATTGCAAATGAAGACTGCGACGATGTTTAACCAGTGCTTAATATCGTATTTATGTTCGTAACGTATTTGAAATAATGGTATTTTGCAATTTTACATTCACAGTTTTCTTGTATGAATCGATTTAAAGGTAAATTAAGGTTAAAATTGCTTCCAAAAGATGTTTATTAGGGAGAATATGCAATTTATAGTTATGTGTAGAACTAAACATCTCTTATCGATGTAAAACTAACAATATTATCAATACAAGTGTTACAGTACAACAAGTGCGTTGTTTAGTCATCCAAAACATTAATATAACTGAGGTGATTCATTGCAACTAAGTGGTTTTGTGTATACATCGATCACATTTTACCATGCAGCCCTCAGAAAGCAAGCGTATAATTTTACTGTATAAAACTCGAATTCAAATTTACTGGTAATGAATTAAAAAGCCTTCTTTTTGTTTAAAAAGCTTTCTGTCTTCCTGCACTTATCCCAAACATGTTGTCAAATGATATATTTACGTATTTTACGACCGGCCGCCTGCCTGACGTCAACTTATCTTGTCGTATTTTATGACACCTCAGTAAGAAAGAGGGTAGTCTATTCTACTCAACCGGATACCACACAGCGGGTTGAGTTACCTTAGTTGCCTTTAACGACACCTCGGTAAGAAATGAGAGTAATCTATTCTCCTCAGCCGGATACCACACGACGGGTCGACTTACCTTAGTCGCCTTTTATGACACCTCGGTAAGAAATGAGAGTAATCTATTCTACTCAGCCGAATACCACACGACGGGTCGACTTACCTTAGTCGCCTTTTACGATATCTCGGGAAGAAATTAGGGTGGTCTATTCTATTCAGCCGGATACCACACGGCGTCTGTGTCCCATATATTTATTTATTTAAATAAAGATAAAAATAAAATGATTTTCCAAAAAAAGCGTTACTTCGCGGAGTTCTACAATATAAAAAAATTTACTATATTATATTAATCCGCGATCAGAGATAGACGGATAGTACACTCTACATTTAGCATTATATAGATTACGCATTACAAAGTTGTCTCAATCAATTGTATTATATAAAGATAACAAGATATTAAATTTATAAAATAAACGTATTTGGTATATAATAATTTTAAACTATTGCAAAAAGCATTGACGTAAGTAGTTTAAGTTATGCGATTTAACAAAAAATAGTAAAAAACGCACAACACCGCTATGGGTGACAGACAACTGACTTATGAATACGTATATAATAAATACATAAATATAGTTAGACTTGAAGAACAAAAAAAAAATTAAAAAAAATTGATAGACGAGAATCGCATCCGCGACCCGCGGAGCTGAAGGATGCTGCAACTTGAGCAAACGGTCTATTTTGTTATATCTGGCTGACTTGAGTTTAACACTCGTATACTAAACTAGATTTTAGTATAAAGTTTTAAGTGTTCTCTGAACGAATTGTATTAACATTTCTCTACTAATGTCAAACACAACGCCTGACAAAGATAAGTAGAGCCTTGCTCGGTAATAAAAAAAAAAGATACTTAAAAAAAAAATAGTGGGGCTTGTACCTAGGTATTTCCATTTTTCGCGACCGCCCGTTCCCCGAATCAGCTACGCTGACTTGACATTTTGTGGCAAAAATTCAATTCAATATAAATTTTAGAATTTTTTAATACCCAAAAACAGGGATAAAACGGATTTTTTTAATTAAACCTAGCTAGATCGATTTTTCTCCCCCAAAACCCCCAAATGCTGAATTTCAATAAATTGTTGGAGCTGTTTCCGAGATTCCGAAAATATATACACATACAAGATTAACTCATTTAAATATTAAAGATTTTAAATCGTTGATGACAAAAGTGTTTCAACACAGTACCGTCGCGCGATAATTTGACCGATAAGTATTAGATTTTCTCGTACTAGATAAGATAGAAGTTATTATTGCATCTTGTAGATAACATAAATAGGATACAGTGAAGACAATACGATATGGATCATTGTGGTATGAAGGTTGATCTGTGCATGATAAAGTAAATTTATATATAGTTAGCATTAGCTTGTGTGATATGTTATGTTTTTAAATATTTACAACTATATTACATCCTTCTCCTGCCCTCATTCCACTCTAAATCGGCTCGGCATAACATATTACAAACATGTCACATGATTTTATGATACGCTACCTATTTTAAGTCCGGGCGCTTGCCCGACGTCAACTTACCTTAGTCGTATTTTAGGACATCTCGGTAAGAAAGACCGTGGTATATTCTACTCAACCGGATACCACACGGTGGGTCAACTTACTTTAGTCTCTTTTAACGAGACCTTGGTAAGAAGTGATGGTGGTCTATTCTACTCAGCCGGACTACTAAGTACTATTTTTAAGTCAGGGAAGGAATCCGTACTAATTATATAAATATGAAGGTCTGTTTGTCTCTATGTTACGCCTTAATGGCCTTAATTAACAGAAGTCTGAATGATATTTAAGGTCTTTAACAAGTCTCTTAGTTCTAACCTAATCTAATTGCGGGGAGGCCCGTCGTTGCAGGACGGGTGGTCAGCTCCTATTCTGGACTATTCCACCCATAAAAGTCTCTTAGTTAGCGACCATATATTTTCCTTCTGATATACCAAAATTATTACTGTTATATTTTGTTAAACTATTTGATATGTTTTATTTAGTTTAGATAGATAGATACTATCTATGATTGAGGGAATCTTAATTGACCACTAACGCAGTCATGACTATATAAAAAAACAACAGCGTCAACTTACTACAAAGGTCTCAATGACTAATGCTTGTCTTGAAATCACCTAATATGCGCCATGACGTATAAATACAAGCCACATAACAAGGACTGCCCACTTACTTACTTTGAATTATTATTACATTGCCTACGTGTCCGTTGTAGTCCGATAACAACGCTTCCATTCTATTACTTGTATGAATTATTGTGCTGTTCACGGTCTTGTTTTGAAGTTATACATCCGTTCCTATTGAGCTTCGAAGTTATTGTTTTATTATGAGATCAAAAATAAAAATTTTCATTAAATTAAACACTTTAATCAATTCTAAATAATGCATTATTTGATTTGTTCATTAAAATTCTAAAAACACAACTTTAGTTCTAATGCATATTTGTTTTGGCACCATTTGTACAATGCGTCGGTTAAAAAGCAGCTTTAAGCTGAGTCCGTCACGACCTGTTAACGGTATAATTATTATGTAAATAATGTTAGGTTTGACTTTCGTGAATAAAGTTATTATTGTGTAATTTTTATCTGCGGCCTTAAACTATGTACCTACTGTGTTGTTAACTTGTGCCAAAGAAAAAACGCTTATTTAATTTCTTATATTAGCTCGGTATATAGAGTGGTACTGACCATAAGACATTAATTTTATTTCCAGGTACCAGGTACACACATTAGTACATTAGTACTTTACTTACCTAAATAAAAAATCATTTAATTTATTGAAGTAATTTAGCCACAGGAATTATTTTGTGTTTTGAAAAAAAAACATGATACAAGGGTAAATGACCGTACCTCGTATGTAACGCATAACCTTGACCGAGAGTATAAAGTGTGTGACAACAAGTGCGAAAAAGACAAACCTAAAATGTTATTGCTTTCTCCTGTTTTTTTATAACAAGCGTGCCGCTCCAGTTTATTCAAACATTACTAACAAAGCGACTGGCCACATTTATATTCGTTAAGCCCACTATAACGGCCGTGAGAGCGTAACAGACAGACAGAGACTTAATATTATTATATTAGTAAGGATTTAGTTGCTGTGTGGTAGTTTTGAATAAAGGTTTGGTGGATCTTCGGGTTAAGAACAGCCTACCAATGTTATATTGTTAATAAAGTTGGAGTTTTACTTACTAATTAGAGCAGAATTAAACATGGAATCAAGCAATAACGTACATTTGTTGTTCAAAAGTTTTTGGTTTTCATTAGGATATTTACCTGTATCATAAACCACCTAAAAGATGTAGAAATAAAACCAAAAAGGTTAAATGTTTTTGTAGCGTACTGGTTTGTATGAATCTTTCTACAGGGAAGGCAACGAACTTTTGATTATAATTCACGTGCTCAAATTATTAGACCATCAATACTTAAACCTTGTTTTATTTGTCGCTATTCTGCGATATGTCACGTTTATTGTATATTCTTATCACGAGGTGCATTAGCACTTATTATTAAACAATATTATTGGAATAACAGAAAAAGATCACGTAAGTTCAACGATACATATTTATACCGGCTACCTGAGTGCAAAAGCAATGGAGTCATTTGCGTGTCAAAATGATTTGACAAAGGTGGGAAAAATCTTTATGAATATTTTTTTGAAGCCTCTTCTTTTTCTAGAATTTAAATTCAAATTCAATTTATGTCATTGGTTTAAACATTTCATACCGTAAGTTTACATGTTAAATTCTCATGTTACTTTGTATGCCGGCACTAACGATCTTCACATGATAAAATAAAATACTTTAAAAAAATTGAAAATTTTATTGGTTGCTCAATTTCAGTAAGAAAAGATGGCAGAAAGCGTCCTACACTATGTTCACAATAATATTTTTGGTTATTTTAACCTTTTTTTGTTTTAACGATTACAAAAATAAACCAATTTTGTTTTTTATAAGGTATAATTATTTTCCACTTTTAAGTTAAAAAAAAGATACAAATTGATGAAATTATTATTGTTACCGGTTCTTGATAAGTTTAATTTTTTTCAATTGAATCTGTCCTATCAAAGTGGGTCTAAATTAAGTTCAAAGGAGTCGGTTACAGACACACATGCTTACATGTGAAGCTTATATAAGTAAAGGGTGTAATAAGCGAATAATTTCTTGCGACCACGTTAAATTATCTAATCTGTTATTTTGTTAATCTGTTATTTTTTTACACTAATACTACATCCGCCTGTTGGTAGCAGATAGCATAGTAACAAGAAGCAATAATATCCGAAGAATCTTTTCAAAACAATATTAGTATTAAGTTTATCATGTTACATATATCTCTAAAATCCTTTTAATCCATATAAAAGGGGCCAACGAATTCTGTATAATGTAAGAAAGAGTTTTATATGCAAATTAAAAAAAACCTGATAAAAATTATAGGTATTGTATTATATTCGTCAGGTTGCTAAGATATTTTATGTATTTGTGTGGGATTCCGCTACAATTGAATTTGTAACTCGTTAACGTTTGGTATAAATTAAAAGAAAAAAATGTTTTTAATATTAATTTTATTATGTAAGACTTCATGTCGATGTTTTTATACGCATTAATTAAGGACCTATTAACGACGTCTTTATAACGACATTAAAAGAATCTACTTGGGTGTGAAGTAAAATCCACTTAAATTAGTATTTTAGAACAACATACTTTACGATAGATTGTTTGATATCTGGTAGCTTGTTCATCTTAATCAAGGTCGTAAATAGAGATAGAATAGAATTCTGATTGGCTTTTGACATTAATTATTACGTGTCCATGAGAAAGCAAAGTTAAATCAAAAAGTTCGGACATTCGTAGAACTACCAATTTAATAACAAGTTGCCAATTTTTATGTTTGTAGGACTCCACAAGGTAGAAATAAAACTTTGGAATAACATAGAAAGTATTCGAACCGCAAAATATGGTATGGAAATCATTTGAAGGAAACTAGTTATAGAGTGAACGTCGATCTATTAGGAAGTGAACATTTTTATAATCTATAGGAAACTTACGTATATCCCGCTAAGATGTCCATTAGAGAGCTCTTGCCTGCTCCCGACTGGCCTATAATGACACTCAGTTCACCAGCAATAAATTGTCCGCTTATTTCGTTTAGAATAGTCTTGTGACCTGGGAATAGAATAAAATTGGTTTTAATAAATTAATACAATCAAAAAAATTTATCATAATTACTATAATCGAAAAAGGTGATAATTCCCTTTTTGGCCATACCCTAATTAATACCCTAATGGGAATTTATATATCAATTTTACGGTTTCAAAGATGTATTATAAAGGCGCCTGTGCCCTATGCGTTAGTTCTGTGTTCATACTTCCATAATCAAATAAAATCAAATGAAAAATATTTTTGTTCAATATATTATTCATAAGCTCTTTCAAGCACTTTTAAATTTTTAGGGATCAATATGATTAGTGAAGCTACAACTGGCTCAGAATATTGCTCTTACCGAGAGGAATCAGCAAGAAACTCGGCGGTCAATTTTTTAAACGTTTTCAATTTTACATTATTAAACAGCATTTTCATCATCCAAATAATCAATATTGTAATATGCTTTACGTATAAGCAAATTTCTCAAACTTAATTTAAACCTAATAAACGCGAATACGGACAAGATGCCTATAATTATCCTTTATTATCTTTCGATGTACATTTCTAGTATGGATCTAGTCAGGAATCTTCAAAAGACCAGTGTCAATTCATTAAATATTTTGCCTTTTAATAGGGCAAGGGAGCAGACAATTCTAAATCGGTCATTAGGTGCAAGTCAAAACAAACATTAACTAATATGTTAATATTGGTTGGAAAAATATGTTGGTTTTAATTTGTAATTTACGTTAAGCATTGTGGCAGAATACGGTCTTGCGTCATAAATTTTAATTTATAATTAATTATTAATTAGCTTAAATGTATGAGGAAGTAGGCATAGCATACACAGTAATATATTAATTACTATTAAATTTATTATACTGTTTAGAATTTTAACAAGTTCCAAGTAAACTTTTACATCTGTGTACTAAGTGCACTGTGTGCTTGTTTCTTTAACCTTTTCAATCGCGTTAGCGTCGCGCTGATTTGTAAAGCGCTGGAACTACGGTCACTAGATGTCGCTGTTGCAATGTCATATAAATTGGCGTTACGCCAACGCGATAGAGCAGGTTAAAAAAACTCGCAATGAGCACACTGGTGAGTTAGATGGTAAGATTTCTTATAAGTCAGAAATCGATTTAAAGAATATTATAGTACATTTTAGTTTTAATTAAATAAATAATTAATGGTATTGACATCTTAATTGAGACCACTATCCATAGTGTGTCCATAGTGGCCATCTATCTTATGTTATGTAAAATAATTTTAAATGAGGTGTCGTAAAAGGCGACTAAGGTAAGTTGATTCACCATGTTTTATCCCGTTGACTAAAACAGACCACCCTCTTTCTTACCGAGGTGTCGTATAAGGTGTCGTATAAGGTAAGTTGACCCGCCGTGTGGTATCCGGCTGAGTATAATATACCACCCTCTTTCTTAACGAACCCTCTTCCTATACGACTAAGGTAAGTTGGCGTCAGGCAGACGGCCGGTCGTAAAATACGTAGCCAAATCATGTGACAACATGTTATAACATGTTGTGCCGACCCCACTTAGAGTAGGATGAGGGCAGGAGGATTAAAGGGAACGAACAAAACAAATAGATGGTTAGTCTCATTAAGTAGTTCCGTTCTTTATATACGGAAAAAAGTTTTATTAGATTTTGGTATTATGCCACAGAAATGTCAATATTGCCCTACTATTTGACAAGATAACTTAATAGAATAAATACTGAAGTGTATAAAAGTGTATATTTTTGGCAAAATTATTTTGTTATATACTAGATCATAAATATATTAGCAAGCAGTGCATTAAGCCCTAGCTGCCTAAATTTGCGTAGTTATCTTTGAAATCTCGCTGAAGTTAATTTTATACTTAATTTTCCGACGAACAATTGTCAAAAACCACTAATTAGGTATTTACTAGTCATACAGCTACCACTAGTTCGGAATACTATTTAAGATGGATATTGCTTGTAATTAGCCGTGTGGTATCCGGCTGAGTAGTATAGGCCATCCTCATTTCTTAACGAGGTGTCGCAAAAGGCCTAGCCAAATCATGTGACAACATGTTTATAACATGGTGTGCCGACCCCACTTAGAATGGGATAAGGGCAGGACAATGAAAGGATATATACTATAGGACTTAATACAATAATATATTTTATATATTAGTATACATCTATTGTTATGTTTAAAGTTAATTATTTTTAATAACTCAAATATAATAATTTAATTAGGTAAATAATTTATATTTTGCAGGTGAGATTTTGTACAATCATATGTATTACAGTTGAAGTTTTTTGCAAGTTCGTTTTATAATTAATCATAATTATGTATATAAAACTTCGTAATCCAAAGACCAAAAACTAAAAGTCTACGATTAAGTCAGAGCAACGGAGCGTAACCGTGTCTGTTGTTCAAATTGGTACAAAAAAAATGTATTTAAGTTTTTTTGTGTGTAATAAAATTTTGACTGAAAGTATTGTATTTTTAGTTTAGTACTACTTTGTTCGACACTTATACTTTTGACACTTTTGTTTTATAACCTCAGATCAGATTAAAGACTTTTAGATTGAAGCAGTGGGTTATTAAAAAAAAAGTATGTCCTTATTACTTCGGGAACAGAATAAAACTAAACAGAATTAAGTATATTTTAAAATTTTACTTGACGCGCATGAAGTCGCGTGAATGCTTGTTATAAAATAAGTTGCGCGAATCATAAGTACGCAAGCACTTGTCGAAACTAACACTGTAAGTTACAACAAAAGCTTGTAAAATCATCTATACCAAATTAACTAGAATTAAACAGCATAAACTTAACCCATTGTGGTTAACAAAAAGTGCAAAATATGGTTTGTTTACATTTTATGTACTCGCTCTAGATTGAGAGTATGATAGGGCTACCAATCGTAGGTTTTTGAGGTGCTTAGTAATTTGTTAAAAGTAGATAGAACAATAATAGAAAGAAATAATAGATAGATAATAATAGATAGAATATAAGTTGGGTAAGGCATCTCGACCTCGCAGTGAAAGACGGTGCGTGCTGGAGCCACAATTAAGCAGATACTCGTTTAGGACCTCGAACTTAAGCTGCACAAGACTGACGTGCTATTGACATCCATAATTGTGAAGGCAAGATAATATTGTTATTTCAAAGGTACATAACTACAGATTGAGAATAAGGCCGAAAAAATAATTTACAAAACTCTCGGACTAAGACGAGAAGAATCATTCAATGTTCAATGATGTTGAAAATTAAAACATAATGTCTTAGATATAAGTAGAGCATACGTTAATATCACGGATAATAAATAAAATAACGTCCCATTTGCGGTTCCCATAATTAATATGCAAAAAAAAAACTGTTTAAGCAATATCAAATTATGGAAATTTTCTTTATGAATACAAATATTATATTAATTCAATTCAATCAATATTTGTGCACGATATTTAGTGATATCGAAGAATACATTTCAGTATTATATGCATAGACTTATAACAGTTCGCGTGATTTGATTTTACATATTAATTAGCAACATATAATACATATTATTAGTATCTATGCTACAGTGTTTCTTAAATAAAGTATATTTAAAAAAATAATTTCTGAGAGAACAGTTTATAAAATGCTCTTATTTTCGTATAAATCATCTGAGTATTAATGATTAAAATTGATAATCACCAACTCCATATGACTGTATTATTTTTAAAACTATATATGTAAGGCGCGGGACCCGAACGCACGTACTGTCGGGGGCGGGAATGCGTGTTATTCACGAATACGGAAAGCATCGCGGACAGACGACGGGTTCCTCACGGCATTCCAGGTGTGGATGTGCCGGACGGAGGATGCACCGTCTCAGACGCGCTAAGGCGTAGTGTTCCAGTAGGATGCACATTAGAGCCCTAGGATCTGATAGCGATGTCGATCTAATAACCTAATGTATGGGGACTTCTTATATTACTATGAAAACACTTCGATAGCGCGGAGCAAACGATCAGTGGCGCCATCTAGTTTTGATTGCGGAATCAGGTGTTCCTAGTACGTTGTGTTACAAACTCCCCCTCTGTCCACGAAGGCGTCCCGACGAGTAGGACAGGATAAAAATTGTTTCCTCGGATGCCTAGACCACTTCGTATCGATGGTTTTGAGTAGTTTCCTTCTGGCTTGGTCTGGTAGTGAACTCCGTTGGATATTCATTCCGTCCCTTCTTCTGTACAAAACTGCAGAAGCCGCCATGGTGACACAAGGTTGAATGATGCCTCTCAACCATTTCGTAAAGCGATGCAGTGGAACAGATATAGGCGTATGTATTGTCTTTCGTAACAGTATATCGCTGAAGTTGATATGTTTGCCAATGTGTTCTATTGATTTAGGTTTCTTCACAATACTCGGCATTTCTTCGGTTCATAAAATTTTCTTTGAGCCACTCTTCGAATGCGCGTTTGTCGCTAGTTGGTAATACGACAAAGTGCGAAACACTTTCGTACAGATGTAGTGTTATTCTTGTTTCTAATAGAAACAGTGTCCCGGATGAGTCCTTCACGATATTCCTGGTAAGGATGTATTAGAAGATGCTCCGTTTGTAGTTCGCTGAACTGTTGTGTTCCAGTTTGGATGCACTATAACTGCGATGCTTGGGATCGATAGCTAACTCCAGCGGATGTTTCTCTTCTCCCTCCCCCTGGACAAGAATTGCATTCAGGGTCACTCTTCGACGTCGAGTTGTGCGTCAGATTGTATGATGAAGTCAGGGCCTCTCTTCAGCTGCGAGTAAGTCGTCAGATTGTACTCAGGATCGCGTTTCGGCTGAGAGTTTGTCGTCAGATTATACTCAGGATCGCTCTTTGGCTGCGAGTTTGTCGTCAGACTGTGCTCAAGGTCGCTTTTCGGCCACTAGTTGGGCGCCAATTTGTAAGGCGCTGGACCCGAACGCACGTATTGTACGGGGAGAGAATGCGTGCTATTCACGAATACGGAAAGCATCGCGGACAGACGACGGGTTCCTCACGGCATTCCAGGTGTGGATGTGCCGGACGGAGGATGCACCGTCTCAGACGCGCTAGGGCGTAGTGTTCCAGCAGGATGCACTTTAGAGCCTTAGGGACTGATAGCGATGTCGATCTAATAACCTAATGTATGGGGACTTCTTATATTACTATGAAAACACTTCGATAGCGCGGAGCAAACGATCAGTGGCGCCATCTAGTTTTGATTGCGGAATCAGGTGTTCCTAGTACGTTGTGTTACATATATCAATATTTTTTATTTTTGATCCAATCATCAACTAGAAAAAATAATGAATTAAAATTTGAGGATAAAAATGTACTTTAATTTTTCAGTAAAAAATAGACTATGGGAAGCCATAAAAATTATATAATATAATTTCATGCATAACAACCAATGTACCAACCCTAGTTCAGTACATGTGTACGGAATGCACTTGTTTTCCTTAATTATAATGGCTTTTCACACGAATGTGTTGTTATATGATTATTGTAATTTTATTATAATTAATAGTATAAAAAAACGTTGCTTTTAACAAAGGGAGGTAATGTAGGTAAATTTTACTATAGTAAAGATAACGTCTAAAATAAGGTACGTTGTTCAAATATATTCCTTTTAGAGGCAGATTATATGAATTCCTCCATGTGATGTACGAAGTTTTATTATGTAGTTAGACAAAAGTTTCTTATATTGTCGAAAATTAATAAGGTTATAATAAATACGAGCACGCCAATTTTGTTTATAACAACTTTCATGACATTATAATTATCATGGCCATCTTAATCTATTATAAATGGAAAAGTGATTTGCCATTTTTTATTTACTTGGAAAATGTTTTAAAATTATAGTCAAATAAGATTTAATTTTTCAACCACATAAGATATAAGTTAAATTTAGTTCAATTTAATGTTTTACAGGTTATAAATGAAATCTCTAATAATGTTGGATTTTCCTATCATTGCCAGTTTGTATGAATATGTCGTATAATTGCTGGTTATGGAAATTTTAATTTATCGCCTGCTTGAATTATTATTATCACAATAAGAAATAAATACTCATTTTTATTTTTTGTTAAGTAAACGGAGGAATGGATATACTTAGTTGGGTTTTCCTATACCTACTAATGAGTAATAGGTACCTACGTTATTAGGAAATAAACATTATATTCGCCATTTAATTTTCTCTGCTGTAAAATCAAATCATTTTAGTTCTGCTATTGAGTTAAGGTTACTTATGCCGTGTGGTATCGGGCTGAGTAGAATAGACTACGTTCATTTCACGTACGTCGTACAATGTCACTTTTTGCAAGTACTACTTACGAGTATATTGTCACTCTTTACGTATGTACATACGTACGAGTAAATTGTCACTTTTTACGTAAGTACGTACGTGTATATTGTCACTTTTTACATACGTATGTACGTGTATATTGTCACTTTTTACATACGTACGTAAGTGTATATTTTCACTTTTTGCAAGCACTACTTATAAACCACAAGTTCGCATCATTTTAGGAAGTTCTAAAATATTGGTTTAGCTGTAAATTAACCAGTGCGATAATCGAATTAAAAGTAAAATAAAGCATACGGCTTGTTACTATCCTACTGCCGGGCATATATCTCCTCTCACAGTTTTTGGAGAGATGTATCGGAGCTAAGACTCTCCACGCTGTTCGAATGCAAATTGTTAAGTGACACATATCCTCAGAGTTTTAAAGATATATACAGGTTTCCTCTCAATGTTTTCCTTTACCGAAAAGAGTGCGATAAATTGATAATATTAATGTGTTTAAAATTAAAAGAAAAACAGTTTTAACAGAATAATTCATTGGTGTCTACCCGTGGTTTGAGCCCAGAACCAGAACGTGTTGCACGGTTGTTCCAAGTGGGGTATCAAAGTTTCAGTAGCCATGAGACTAGAAAATTATATTTCGTTCTTGTTTAGATTCTGACAGCAAGAGATCTATCTGACAGATAGACAGAGTTCTATGTGACAGAAGAGATAGAAGCGTTTCTAGCTAACACAGATCAACTTTATTCACTCCTGGCACTATTCGAATAAAGGTACTATAAAAAATAAACTTTTCCGTGTGATATAAATTAACATTTGCTCTTTCCGAAAACATTGGAAATAAATGTAAAAAATTACTCTATAGAAATGCCATTTTACGTAAAAATTTCAGCTCACCTAAAGCTTATAAACAGACATATATGCTTATGAAGAGACTTAAATGATTGGCTAGTTTAATGATTAATTTCCTCACCATTTTCATTGTCATCAACAAATTGTTACTTTATCAGTGAATTGGATACTTAACCATAAAACATACAATTGCTACATGTTTATAAACTGAAAACTCGATTGTTGAATATTCTCTACATAATTTATGTTTAACCACAATATAAAAAAGGTATTTACAGCTACGTAAAAACATTTCCAATTGAGTTGGTTACGTCAGAAAAAATAAGTAAGTATTTCATGTTACAATTATTCACAACAAGCCGTGTGGTATTCGCCTGAGTAGAATAGACCATTCTCATTTCTTACCGAAGTGTCATAAGAGGCGACTAAGGTAAGTCGACCCGCCGTGTGGTATCCGGCTGTGTAGAATAGACCATCGTCATTTCCTACTGAGGTGTCGTAAAAGGCGACTATGGTAAGTTGACTTACCATGTGGCCACGGGTACGGAACCGGATACGGTTGAGTAGAATAGACCACCACCTTCTTACCGAGGCGTCGTAAAATACGACTTAAGGGTAAGTTGAATTCAGGCAGGCGGCCGGTCGTTAAATACGAAGCGAAATCATGTGACATGTTTATAACATGTTGTGCCGACCCCATTTAGTACGGGATAAGGGCAGGAGAATGATATTACAACATAATAAATAAATAAATATATTATCGAGACATATTAATTATTAAGATTGAACGACTTATGTACATATTATATGTCAAAGTATGTACATATTACAAAGTCTAGAGCAATGCGTTTAATATGCAAATCCCAATCGAAAACTTCTTTATTTAAAAAAAACTTTATGATTGGGAAGAGTAAACTGTAAACTGTTCTATATATTTTCAGCATATCGTGTATTGATGTGGTCGAAATAAATCAAATCAAATCAAAATAAACTTTATTCAAATTAACTCCTTGAGACACTTAAATCGCCATGTCAAATGTTCTCTATAATGAAATTTGTTTATTTCAAAAAAGTGCTAACATGACATAAATTTATTAATATACAGAATTAACCTAAAGCTAAATTAAACATCACATTAATGTATGCAGCAAAATGCAGGCTTTAAACTGAGCATAATACTGTGTGCCCCGTTAGGGAGCACACAGAACTGATTTTCATCTAAAGCCTGATAATGGTAAAACTGTATTATTTATGTATCATTTTACATTACCTATTTAGATAGTTGGCATCTGCCAGAACTAGAAGGTTGATCAGAACATAATTACTACGCCACCACCCCCACCACGTTTTTTAAACAGGAAAAAACTCCTTATGGGCACCGCCGCCCGACGGGGACAGGCGACGGTTATGTCGGAATCGCACCAACTTAAACAACCTGTGTGCTCCACCACGCTGGTGGCGGGGACAGGTTACCTGTGAGACATTGCCCCCATTCCCGCCAGCAGCAACTCTGTACCCCATAGTTCGCCACCACTGGGTCGGGGCTTCTCTGAAAGTGGCCCTTTCCTCCGCTGGACGATGCATCGGGGGCACCAGATGCATTGACCGTCTCGAGGACCTTATAGGGTGGCGTCAGATTAAGTCCCGTTCGGAACGCCCGGAAGGTCCTCGTTAGGGCGGCACGCGATGTTATTGAGCGAGTCGCCTGCGCCCGGTTCGCCTGCGGCGGATCGAATCCTAGGACTCGACTTCCCGGATCCGGTCCGCCTCCTCCTTCCGCGACATGACGTCTTCGCAGAAAGAGGCCATCGCTGACCACGATTGCTCCCTGTCCACCATGGCACGTACCAAAGTGGGCAGGTAGAGACCGTTTCACCACTGTACGGACAATTTCATTTTTCCTTACCTACCAATAATTTTACCAAAACAAGCAATATGAAACCAAGCAATAGCAAGCTTTAAAGATAGAAAGGCCCATAAGAATCTCAGCTTAGATTTTATCTTTGCCTGGTATTTCCTATCTTACCAGTGCGTATAAAGGAAACTTGTCATAAAGTGGACTTGTTTCCTTTAATTAAGGCACAATTATTTTTTATTATTTCAATTACGTAGTATATATTAGTCATATTTTATTATATTTTAGGCTATAAAAATGCATCATGAAGTTATGAATTCGTATATTGATTATACATTGATAACGGAGATTGACATTATCATACTGAACACACGTAATTGACCTCAAAACTATAAATATCTGCTTTGATATGTACCGAATATTTAGAATATACGAGTGGTGATTAATAGTGTGGTATCCGGCTGAATAGAATAGACCACCCTCATTTCTTAGCGTGTCGTAAAAGGCGACTAATGTAAGTTGATTTGCCGTGTGATTACCGGCTTAGTATTTTACGACTCCTCGGTAAGAAAGAGTCTATTTCACTCAACTGGATACCACACGGTGGGTCAACTTACCTTAGTCGTCTTTTACGACACCTCGGTAAGAAATAAGCGTGGTCTATTCTACTCAGCGAGATACAACACGGCTAATTATTCGTCTAGGTATATAGGATTCATTGTTTCAGTAATTAAATTAACCAACAGCATAAGCCGTGAAAGTTTAACAAACAAACAGACGGACTTTTATAATAAAATATTAGGATGGACTTATGGATTGTTACTGTGCAAAGTGATCATGTACTTCAATCATCTTGATATCTTCAACTTTGTTGCCTTTGACGACAATCATTGAAATCTCTGCTATGATAAAAAACTAATTACCTGTCAGAAGGAATTTTCATTGTTCGATATTACAAGGTCAGAATTTAAATACAAAGGTTTTAGGAAACGTTATATAAGTATATCAATGGACTCAGAGTTACTCAATTTACGCTTTAACGATAAGATATCTTCATAGAAACAAGTAATGATCCAAGATAAACACGTGCTAAGTATAAAAAGGGAGAAAATATGTTTTTTCTGCATCCCCGTGCATCTTACACGTGGCGAATATGAATCACAATCATCTTCCGGGCTTTATCCCACACTAAGTGGGGTCGGCATAATATGTTTTAAACATATTGTGTCGATCCCACATGTTGTTGTCATAAATTTGGCTACGTATTTTACGAGCAGTCGCCTGCCTGACGTCAACTTATCTTAGTGGTCTTTTACGACACTTCAATAAGAAAGAGGGTGGTATATTTTACGCAACCAGATACCACACGGTGGGTCAACTTGCCTTAGTCGCCTTTTACGACAACTTAGTAAGAAATGAGGGTGGTCTATCTACACAGCCGGGAACCACACGGGTAGGGCGGATACGAATGTGTTAAGTAAATCTAGTTTATTTTCTTGATTCACTAATGTTTCACTTCAGACTTAAAAACATTTTTTAGGAACTTTTTTGTTATGATTATAAGTCGACGCCTCCCTATAGGGATGAGCATCGGGTACATCCGACTCATCGACTAAAAACTTGACAGTGCTCCTATATATATACATATATATAAAATATATATGTCCTATGTATGTATACTAAAGTCGAGGACAGGGTAAGGTTGTGCACATTGTCAATATCTCCACCAGTCTTTTGTAACCTTTTTTTTATTAAGGTCTGGAAAACCCATTATGGATCATCACCGCCCAACGGGGACGAGTGGCGGGTATGTCGGACTCGACTAAAAACCTGACAGTGCTCCACCACACTGCTGGTGGCGGGGACAGGGTACCGTTGTACTCATTGCCCCATCCCCGCCAGGAGCAACTCTGAACCTAGAGTGCGCCACCTCTGGGTCGGGGCCTCTCTAAAAGTGGCCCCTCCCTCCGCTAATCGATACGGGAGCACCAGATGCATTGACCGCCTCGGGGACCTTTTCAGATGGGTTTGTAGGAACCTTCTCCTAACAATAATTAATGCAACAAAAAAAAAATTAGCGTAATTTTCAATGTGTTCACGCGTGATGCGATGACCAAGCGGAAATAGACCTTAATTTTCATATGTATAGATCGATGTTTATTACTACATTCAGAGTGAGTGAAAATATTTTAGTTCTATTCATAGCGGTAGCAATGTCTAGTTAGTCAGTGTATAATACTTATTCGTTTTTTTGAGACCGTCAAGGTTGGGAAGTCATTACGTGAATAAGATGCAGTTAATTTTAAATTTACTTTTTTTTGTGTTTTAGATACTTAATGAAAAAATGGCAGGGTAATGGGACGGACAAAGAAGAAATTGCGGGTTTTTTTTATAGAGGCATAGTTCGTTTACGAAAATATCTGAAACAAATATATTGATATGAAGGATACGAATAGCATTTGAAGATTTTACACGACTAAAGAATTTAACTTTGGAATGAGATTACATTTTGCATTCATTTCTACATAAAACATTACAAAACTATTTTGTTTTGTGTTTGTGTTTAAAATATTTCTGTAAATAAAATTTTGTAATCTGAGTAGAAAACAGAGATAGTTTGAGTACTTCATTTTTTAATACATCTTACACACAACAGTTACTTGATCCTTTTTAAAAGTAAATATTAGGTTGTGAAGTGCTTATTACACGATAAATGAGTTAACACCAAAAATTGGGCTGGCTGAGTCACGCACACGTGTTTATGGCTGCACAATATAAGCACAATATATCCATGTATTATAAATACTTTGTTAGTAAGTAACGGTCTTATTATCGTATAAACTTTGATAAACTAGCGGTGAGACCGTACGACGTAGGCACCAATGAGTTTTTCTGTAAAAAACTTATGTCTAACTGATAGCTGCAATTCATCCACGCTTTTCGGTGATATAAAACAAAGTAAGAAACCTACATATCTCTAGAGAGTTCTTGGGATATGTGTAACTTACTAACCTGCATTGGATCAGCGTGGTAGGTCTAAGTTACAATCCTTCTGTCCAAAAACGGATATAGACCTATACCAAGCAGTAGGATAGTAACAGGCTATATCCTACAGGTTTGTTAAGGCCTCCCTCATCTCTTTTTTGAAAGGAAAATTCCATCTCATACCCACTACGCTGCTCGACGGTAAGTTAAACATATCCTGGAATTTTCTAGGGATATAGTTTTTAAATACTATATTTTCATATATCTTGACTGGCCCGTCGTTGGCAGTGACCCCAGCCTTCAGCTCCATGATCGTTCGATTTCCACCGAGGGTCAAATTTATTTACAAAAATATTGTTGGTTCTTCAAGCTTGTGTGGATATTTGTATTTAAGTGTCTATTTAAAACTATATATGTACCTATTTACCAATTGCCTGGCACCCATAATACAAGTATTAAGTACTTACTTTGGGTACAGACGACCTTGTATATAATTTTGTTGTGTGTATTTATATACCGTTATGCACATGATGAATTTATATATACATTTACAATATATAGTTTTTCATATATTTTTTTATAGAATTATAAATTATATTTTTTACAATATCGGGCCTTACGCCGTGTGGTGTGTGGTATCCGGCTGAATATATAGAATAGTAACACCCTCATTTCTTACCGAGGTGTCGTAAAAGGCAACTAAGGTAAGTTGGCCAACCGTGTGGTTTCCGGTTTAGTAGAATAGACCACCCTCTTTCTTACCGAGTTGTCATAAAATACGACTGAGGTAAATTGATGTCAGGCAGGCGGCTGGTCGTAAAAACGCAGCCAAATCATGTTACAACATGTTAATAACGTGTTGTGCCGACCTTAGAGTGGGATTAGGGCAGGAAGATGATGACAATGTCAGGGCTTTAACAGGGTTGCTGCTACAATTGCTAGACAGTCTAACTTTCATTGGTTATTCGAACTATATGTTCCACCGATTGCTACTTCAGTTTTTGACCTTTTGGGCTGTGTTAGTCAACCTGGTTCTTCTACGAATCGCAATTTCTGACTTGACCACGGCAGAGCCATCGAAAAATAGATCTTTGTAGTGGTCGCTGAACAACTTTTGAGCTTATGAAGCCCGTAGTTAGCTAATTTAAAAAATTAGGCTCTACTTTGTGCGGTGGTCCATAATAAAAGTAATGAGAATATTATTTTGCTATAATCTGCGATAATATCCGCGATTTATCGCGGATTATATCAAAATAATATTCTCATTACTTTTGCCCGTAGTTAGCGAAGTTTTCATCATCCTCCTGCTCTTAACCCACTCTAAGTGGGGTTGGCATAACATGTTATAGAACGTTGTCACATGATTTGGCTACGTATGCTGCCGCCTGCTTGACATCAACTTACCTTAGTCGCCTTTTGCGACACCTCGGTAAGAAAGAAAGGGGTATATTCTACTCGACCGGATACCACTCGGTGTGTCAACTTACCTCCAAGTCGCCTTTTACGATACCTCGGTAAGAAATGGGGATGGTCTATTCTACTCTGCTGGATACCACACGGCGGGTCGAAAGTGTTAAATCTTATATCACCATTATCCTTATCGGGAAACCTTTAGATGGATAAATGCAAATTTTATTTTATAAAGTGCCTTTTTTGTCTGATTGTATGATGTAGGTCTCTACATCATACCATACATGTAAAATATATATTACCTATACATGTTATAAAATAAACTATACATATGTATTATAATATAAAGTCTTTGCAAGTCTGTCTGTCTATATGTGATCGACTTTCTTAAAATGTACTGAACGGAGACCTGTCGATTTTGACGTGACAACGTCTTAAATTAGGTTGCGCCTTGGAGTCACTCATGAAAAAGTGTAACGCCCGCTCACATCTGTTACAATGAGTCACCGAACGAAGGAGAGGCTCGCCGGACTGGCGAATGCCTTGCGTCTCTCTCCCACTCCAATCCATCACATTTAAAAAGACGTTGCCACGTAAAATCTTTGCCCGTAAAACCGACTTTACAGGCAACCGTTTTTTTACTTAATTTTAATTTTTGAGGAAAGTTCAGGTTAATAGTACATTTTCCGAAACGGTTTAACCTATGATGACACTTTCACTGAAAGATAGATGTGGTTATGGAGCAATATATACGAGTAGGCTACTTTTTTATACTAGAAGAAAATCTTTGTGACACACTTATTTCCACGCGGGCAAAACCGTGAGCACATCTTGTTTTATTATAATTTTATCGGACGTCCTACATCATTCTTCGAGGCTGTGACCCAACATAAGGAATAAGGAAAAATTATGTATAAACGTTGTCCCGTTTACGATAAAATACGTGTTGTGAACGAGTGATACCTTTACTCGTGAAGACATTTAAACAGCCAGTTCTTTTTTGTTCACGATTTTTTATTCAACGCTATAAATAAGCTTCATATATTCTGCCCGAAGCTGTGGTAGCCCAGCCGTAACACCGTGCGACTTTTTCGAGGAGGTCACGGGTTCGAACCAGGGCAGACACCAATGAGTTTTCTGTTAAAACTTATATGTCTAATTGATAATTGCAATTTATCACACGCTTTTCGGTGAAGGAAAACATCGTGAGGAAACCTGCGTATCTCTAGAGAATTCTAGAGATATGTGTAACCTACCAATCCGCATTGGAGCAGCGTGGTAGGTCTTAGCTCCAATCCTTCTCTCCAAAAACGGAGAGAGGAGGCCTATTCCCAGCAGTGGGAGAGTAACAGGCCGCTACTTACTTACTTTTATTCTGCCTGATTCAGTACATTAAATCTACACCCTTACTTAATATTGTGGCGTTTTTTCTAAGAACCAGCATAATATTAAGCTAGAAACTTCCGTACCTGGTGGAAAATACCATTCGATTTTTTTGTCAATTTCAAAAACATCGGTCATGATTCACGGACATTCTTCTATTTGAAATTGAAAGGATTGTAGCTGAGTTTAAGACTTTTTGCGAATTGTAACTTCAATTTAAAGATAATTATTTAAGATTATTTAAGATAGTAAACAAGTGCTTTTGAATCGTCGACTCTACTGCTGATTCGGAAAGTTGTTCCTACCGAGAAGAGCCAGCAAGAAACTCGGCGATTGCTCTTGTAAAAAATATAATTCTTAATACTATTTACATTAAGTCGTTACTGTCTTGTACAGGTTGTCTTGTACAGCTATTCTTTTCTTACAGCTATTCCACACATTCTTTTCTTTTAATTAATCTTCAAGAGTATAGTAGACTTTCTGTATCAGCCTCTTTTTAACAGTGTTTTTAAACTGCTGTTATGGCAAAAATATTAATAATATATACAGTTTACAACTGAGAACTCTGAATGGGCACAAATTCTGTTGCGATAATTATTCATTCATAACTTGTATATAACTGGTTATTATAAGAATATAAATACAACTATTTATTTATTATATCTGAATTCAGAAACTTGTTATATTTTTTGTCACAGTTACAAGTAATTCGCAAATGTCATGTTATTGTTTATATTATGTCTGACTTAAGCTATAGATTATTAATAAGGCAATATTTTATAATATTTACTTATAGTAATTTAACAAATATTAAAATTGTTTAATGAGTGGACGTGTCCTTATAAACGTAATTGCAATTTTTAATTTTTTTCGTTAACACTTCCAGAAAGACAAATGAAATCGTTAAAAGCTGAAGGGTAAATTTTGTTCGATACGTTCATGTAAACGAAGTCGTAGGGCGATTAGGGTTCGTAGATTTATAAAAAATTGATTCATAAATCGTCTTCTTACTTCAGTTTTGTTATTGATACACCTAGTCAATTAACAATACGTTTTTAACGTATTAAAATTATTTATGCATCAATACGGCGTTTTATAAATGAGTGTACTCAATGTAGAGTTAAGTAAAATAAACGTTCGAAAATCTGTCATTTAAAAAAAATGATTCGTAAATAACAATTAAAACAGCACACTTTGAAAAGATTACATTTTTTTAATTTGCACACGCTGTTTATAAGAAGTTTTACCCCTACTTTTATATTACGAATGAGCGTTGCATAGCGAAGTTTAATTTAACTAATTCAATAATTTAAAGATAGAAACGACTTACGAACTATAATTGTGTAATTAGACCATTACAAAGCTAATATTAATATTTATTAAAACGATAAAGTTGTTATAGTAATGATTTCTAAACACAATTATGATATTGGTACACAAATGGTGATTAAGGTAACATTGTTTCGCGGATTATTTCCTAAGTAATTATTTTAAGGAATTTTTTTACTCTACTATATTTTTGTTTTAACAACAAAAATATAGTAAGTAAGTAACGGCCTGTTACTATCCCACTGCTGAGAATAGGCCTCTTCTCTCCGTTTTGGGAGAGAAGGATTGGAGCTAAGACCTACCACGCTGCTCCAATGCGGATTGGTAGGTTACACATACCTCCAGAATTCTCTAGAGATATGCAGGTTTCCTCACGATGTTTTCCTTCCCCGAAAAGCGTGTGATAAATTGCAATTATCAATTAGACACATAAGTTTTAAGAGAAAAACTCATTGGTGTCTACCCGGGTTCGAACCCGTGATCGTCTCTAAAGATTCACACGGTCGCACCGCTGGGCCATCACAGCTTCCAAAAAAAAAAAATAGTAAGAGTAAAAAAATTCCGAAAAACCTAATATATAGTAGGTTTTATGACATTAAAAAAATTTAATGTATATTGATAGGTATGAGTTAAAAGTGACTTATGAATATATTTTACAACTATTAAATAAATTTTAGAGTGAGAATTTTAAGTAATAAAAATATAATTTATTAAATATTAATTTTTTTTTAAAAAAATATCATAATAATATAAAGATTTGACTGAGTACGAGCATTTTAAAAATTAGGAATTGAATTTAAAAGTAAATGTTCGTATGTGTGAATATTAAATCAAGTTGTATCGCTAACATAAATGTGCCGAGAATTAATGGTCGAAGTGACTTTACTTGTTCAAATTTAAAAAGAATTTGAGAAGTCACAAGAATGTGTTTGTTTATAGTATCCATTACATAAATAGACAAAGGCCATTGACACCAGCCACGGTAGAGGGCTATAAATATTGGATGAATAATATAGTTCATATATAATCAAAGTAAAAGTGAATCGTCCTACTAACTTTATTAGCTTATGTAATTTACTAGTGTTGTACTGACATTAAGTTTAGCAGTTGATATGTAATATTCTTTTGCGCCTGGTATTTCGTTTATCACAATGCGAGTGATAATAAACTTAAAGATAACTAGTACGAACGCTGTTATGATCTACAATTTGTAATGAGCTAAATACTACAGATACTATCACTTAAATATTATGCAACTGTTTCTTACCTTTAGCAAAGATACCATTTCGAACTTTATAGGAAATATCTTCGAATGTGATGTTAACGGAATCTTCCACCAGCGCCGTCGAACTAGTATCATTGGAATCCGACTGGTTGTCGAGAGCCATTGCCACTGACACATATAACTAAACAAGAACAAAGACTTCGTATTCCATCGCGTAGTAATGAACACAAAGAGTCGTATTTGATGTAAACAAAGAGCGATCGCGAGGCGGCGATTTCGCTCTGTCCGTGCACAAAGACGATAAACGGCACACTAACTAAGCTGCGCAAGCGTCTTTCTCTATTCCCCCACTCCCACTGCAATTATCGGTCGTTCTCCCCACCCGTTCCTTGGCAGCTGTCAAACATCATATGGCATGCCCACAGATTACATTCGTTACCTACAACCAGCTGATTGCCGTTATCTTTATGTACTTTATCGTGTTTTAACAGATAGACCGACATTTTTCAACCTCTGGTTTTATTAATAGATAAAACTTAATGAAGTCTACACCGATATTTGTATTTATATCCCATTTTAACAGATTTATATTTCTACTCTACGTATTCTGTATGTACGTAACGTAAGCTTTGCGGCTTGCAAAAGTACGTAACTCATTTCTGGGTTTGCAATGGATCTTCTCAAAGTAACGCCTACTTTTATAAATTAAATAGATAGAGACTTTTTTGTATTGTTATAGATCTACAATTTTCTAGGGCATTACTTTAGTGTATCTCTGCTGGTTTACGCGGTGCACGCGAGTAAAGTTCCCAACAGGCGAGCTTTCTTACAACCAAGTGAACTCTTCAACATACTTTAAATAGAACGGTAATGAACTATTAACTTAAGCCTTCCGGAAGATTCGCACTATCTTTTAGTAAACAACATACAAAAATTCGTTCAGTACATATTGAGAAAATCGATCACATACAGACTTTATTTTTTAAAGGACTTTATTTAATAATAAGTAATTCATTACATAGTCTTTAAACTCCAGCTTCATAAGTATAACAATCCAACTGCAAGTAAATCTTCATTAGACCAGCGTGGAGGTTTTGGCTCTAATATCTTCTGTTCATAAGGCTCTTCTTGCCAAGCAGTATGATAAAAATACTACTTACGAGTACTACGTTTACTTAGATAAAGCTAATTAGAGGTAATACTGCCCTTTAGATTTTATTTATTTATTTATTCATATTGAACTATACAGAGGTACATTGGTTTATGAGAAATTAAATTAGGAAAAGCGTGCAAAGGCGATCTTATCACTAAAGCGATCTCTCACAGACAACCTTTGGTGCGAGGAGAATACTATGTGATCGGGTATAGTGCATAGTAAAGTATGCAACATACTAATATTACTGTGTAAGTAGTTTTAAATTACTCTAAGTTTTATTAATTTGCTGACACAAACACTAAACTATACGAATATTTCCAAACTTTATAAAACATTTAGGAGTTGAGTAGTGCAGTGCAATCGCGAAAACATCACCCCTTAATGACAAGTCATAATTTATATAATTAATAATCAATTAAAAGGTTTTTCTTCAATAAAGCTTATAAATAAAAACTTTTGTATTACTTTGTGATATTATTCTTCTAAAATATTCCTTGAATGGTCTACAACATTGAACAACATTAAAAACGGGATACACTTTCCCAGTAAAAATAAATTGAAAATTGCAAAAAAGTAAATTGTACTCAAGATATATATCCATATGTTTCCAAAAAAAAAGTTGTTAACAGACGAAATATTTAAATGGAGATTTTTCAAGCGTCACTAAATACATTAGAATAAGTTTATATTACATGAATAATTGTTCCTAATGGTTTTAAAAATACCTCGTTACTGAGAAACGCCCTAATGGTTGAACAATTTAAAAGCGTTTCAATGACAAAAGTAATCATTGAATAAAAAAATTAAAATACTCTACCTACTTACGCCAATAAATTCTTTTGTAGAATAAATAAATAGACTGTATATATCAACATGATTATTGTTATATAACTGAATGATTATGATATTTGTTATAATTATTAGTCCGGATAGTGTGTGTCTAGGTTAGTTAAATATTAAAGAATAATAATTACAGAAAAAGTAAAAAAAGGTAGAGTTGCAAATGTAGTTCCTGGTTGTAAAGTGATCTTCGGTAGGTGAAAATTTCAGAACCGGAATGGATTTTTCTTCCGCGTTTATCTGTATTTAAAGATATTTGGTTGAGCAGTTTTGTAAGATCAATGTATTGATTTGCTTTTTGAAGCCTTATGCACTATGAGAAAAGTGAAAAAAAAAAGAAAAAAGTTTCATATGCAGATTCAGGGTGCAAAGTGGTCTTTCGTCAATGAAAAAGAAAATAAGTATTGAACAACCTATGGGAATGTGGACTATCGAAAGGTTAACAAAGAAATAAAAAAGTTACTAACATTGTTGTGCCTAAGCAAAAGTAATTTTGCGATGCACGATAATATTTAAGGAAATATTACAACAGTTTGGAAGTAGTTACTTTCATATGGTGTTTGATAGCATTATGCTACATTTTTTTCACTTGACCATACATAAATAATACAGTTTATTTAATACATCATCATGTCAAATGTCGACAGTTATCTCACTATCATTTTCATCCTAAACCTTGTTTTGTAATTCTCTGTACAATGATGAAAAATTTGATCATAATGTTCTTATAATACAATACAATTACTCAAATAGGCGTGATTATTTCAGGAGAAAAAAGGCACAAATGACAACGATTATAGTGTAGTCAAAACACGCTACAAAGTAGACGACCTATATAGTTGCGAAATCATTTATATGGGTTGTATAGTAATGTAATTTAGTTTAAAGCCTATGAGGCATCAATTGGAGAAATTGTATTTATCTGGTAAATCTCTAAGCACCAAATGTAACGTGAACTAATACATATTCAATTACCTTCTGTCATTCACGATCTTATCATATCGAACAAAGCAATAATTTGTTCGTGTGATAATTTATTCTATATTAATTAACGCGTTAACGTGGCACTGTTATTAAATCTTTATTATTTAAATGAGTTAATCTTGTATATATGTATATTTTTTTTTGGAAAATTGGAAACGAAATATGATTTTTTTCCAACGATTTTCATGAAATTCAGCATGTAGGAGGTTCGAATCGATCTACTATACCCATTTTGCAAAATTTCCCACCCGAACTTACCATAATCTTCTTAACTCAATCTTCGAGTGACCCAATTACAAAATAAAGATTTTAACTTACGAACGATTTCAGACTGAAACTGTTTGCGTTTTCAATCAAATTTGCTGAATACATTTAACAGGCGTTGAAAAAATTTTAGGAGACCAATATACAGGGATTACATATTCTGCTATAATTTTATAGATATTTGGATCACAATATTTTAGGTAGCACTATCTAAAGCTTTGAACTAAGGAATCATCAAACTTGGCTAGTTTCGACTCATCTTCAGTATTCATTTTGTAAGAAATTTTTAACATATCAGTTACATTGTTACATATCACCCTATTTTTTAATTAACTAAATTTAGTAAGGATAATAGCTGTGTGGTATCTAGCTGAGTAGAATAGACCACCCTCATTTTTACCGATGTGTCGTAAGCGGCGACTAAGGTAAATTGCCCACCGTGTAGAACAGAATAGAATAAACCAACCTCATTTCTTACCGAGGGGTCGCAAAAGGCGACTACAGTAAGTTGACGTCAGGCAGGCGGCCGGCCGTAAAAACGCAGGCAAATTATGTGACATCATGTTATAATATGTTGTGCCGACCCCACTTAGAGTGGGATAAGGGCAGGAGTATATATATAGTTGATACTGTGAAATAAATATCTGCAACATATACATAGCGTCAATAGTCAATAAACTGCAGTATATATCACACTTTATGTAAAAAGGCCCCAAATAGGGCCCAAAACGTATCTAGCACGATGAAAACATCATTCATTTAAATAAATAAACCTTAAACTCATCATAGTACAAAGGTAAGTTGAGGATTTAGTATTACTTGTGGGCAATCGTTTTTTGAAATAAATTAAAGCAAGTTGGCATAAAATTATTGTTCATTATTAATAGAAATAATAAGTTACAATAAAGTTGTGGACGCGGCAAGCTTGTATGAATTATGATTATATTATAAGATTACAACAAAACAAAAACATTTAGGTAGATCTTATTACGAATAGATTATCAACATTATTATTTAATGAAAATATATTAAGCCTTGTACATTTAATTATACTGAATAATATATATTTTTTTAATAAGACTTGTCTAATCTACTCAGAACAAGTTCTTACAAACCGGAAATATATTTGATGCCACGGCTTTTAGTCTTATATGGCCTCGTTTTGATTAGATTAGGATTAGATGCGTTGGATTATGTAATTTGAAACAGGTGAGTAAAACAAGATAATTGTTAATTTAATCTATATTATTTCATAGATGTATGTTCTTTATTGATATATTTTTTGTTCTTCAGTACACTTATGTCGTGATATCGTATAGAATGTATTTGTGAAACATTTATGAAAATTTGAGGGCAAAATCAATTAAAATATAATCATTAATTAAAAAAATTGGACTAACAAAGTCATGTTATATGACTTGCCAATATAAGAGATATTTAATATTTTGTTTGAAATAAAAATTTATGGTCTTCATAATTTTATTTTCCTGTTATCTATGGCATCAAAAAACTCTAATGAAGTTTATTATTTAATTAACATCACTATTGAATAAATTAGTGTTATATGTTTAGATATAAAAATCGTAAATTTGAATTTATTTGGTTAGTTTGTAAGTAAAGTAAACATGCCGTGTGGTATCCGGCTGAATAGAATAGTACCACCCTCATTTCTTACCGAGGTGTCGTAAAAGGCGACTAAGGTAAGTCGACCCGACGTGTGGTATCCGGCTGAGTAGAATAGTACCACCCTCATTTCTTACCGAGGTGTCGTAAAAGGCGACTAAGGTAAGTTGACCCACCGTGTGGTATCCGGTTTAGTAGAATAGACCACCCTCCTTCTTACCGAGGTGTCGTAAAATACGACTGAGGTGAGTTGACGTCAGGCAGGCGGCCGGTCGTAAAAACGCAGCCAAATCATGTTACAGCATATTTATAACATGTTGTGCCGACCCCACTTAGAGTGGGATAAGGGCAGGAGGATATATAATTTGTAAGTAAAGTAAACAACAATGTGTTACTTTTGCAACTCACATAATAATACTTTACTTAAATGACTTACATGAAAGTATTATTTAATTTATATCACCATAAATTAATAATTTATTGTACAATTACACGTAACGTAAAACATAAATATTTGTGAAACATAAATTGTTCAAAATACATTATGATTCAGTTCTATACGCAATTATACATTTCCTTTAAATAAATCTAAGAAATATATTTAATTTTCCTTTCCCAGAAATAAAATTAACACAATTCCACCGCCTACTTACTAGGTAATATTTGAGGTAAATTCATTTAAGGCATGTTTTGAGACTCGCACGAGATTAGGCTCACAGCAACAGTTCTACAGGACATATTAGATCTACTTACAAAGAAGTAAGATTATAAAAAAATTGAAATTTTAATGACCATATATATAAAAAATGTAGTTATGTTGAGCTTTTTGTTTCGATAACAAGCAGCTCAGTACCTGAAAACTATTTTATTTTGTAATGTTTTTAATATTGAATATCGAAGAATAGACTTAATACTATACAGACACTATATGTAGCTTTTAAAGTGCTTTGTTGTGCGTCTTGTGTTGCGTGTCTTGTCTCAAATAAACGATACCGTAAATACTACTACATTACTATATCACACAATCTCTACACATCATTGTATTCTATAAACATTATCAGTCACATCCGCTAATAATCTTAATTACTAAATAATTTATCTTTTGTTTAACCTATACCAAAGAATACTGCATGTTAGTATATGCATTAAGACTGTCGTGCTCAATACAACGGCTATGTTGGCGCCAACGTCAATCGTGGCCATGTCCATTTCTGCGAGAAATTTACTCGGAGTTATATAGTGGCAATATTCTGGAACAAAAAGAGCACTTTAGACGATTTCTTTCATTAAAAAACTCCAAATTTTCTAAAAGCACTACTAGCGTCAGGGTACGTCATTAAAAGGGTGCCGAGAGTAAGGGCCTAAGGGGACGTGTACTGGGGGTAGTTGTATGACTGTGACTAGTCATCATGTTGTCCAGAGTGTCCGGAGTGTGTGCGTGCGTGGGTGGAGGAGTGTGCCACGGTCGACCGACGTCAGAAAACTAGGAATTTACCGGTAATGAGTAGTCTAGTAGCAAAGAGCCTGTCTGTATGTATAGTAGCAGCAGGGTCTTCTCGTTTACTCCCCGGTTGGGGTTAAACGGGGTGCGGGCCTCGAGGAATTCCTCTTTTCCCGGGCATCTCCTCGCGGGCACATAAGCCCGGTATGTGTTCCGGCCGTAGGCCGAGGTCACCTAGGTGACCTAAAGGTGTCGGTATTTGGGCCGTAAGCCCAGGTCACCTAGGTGACCTAATGGATGTCTTGTTCGGTGGGGAGGTCTGGGAATGGTAGCTCCCAGACCTCGGGGTCAATTTCGGTGGTGTCACGTCCGGTAGAGTCCTGATCAGGAAGGTGTGTCATGTCCGGTGTATTCGCCCTTTCGCCCGTCGCGTCGTCCTCTTCGTCACCGTCGTCATCCGCATCGGGCCGCGGAGACGGTGATCGCAGGAGCTCGCGAGGCAGGGAACGTCCATCGGGTGGTCGCGCATGGAGTGGCGCGATCCCATGGAGGTGTACGTGCGCGCTATTGTCCGCTCGCGCAAACATCCGGCGCGCAAGGCGACGGACATACTCCTCCACGGTCGGCGTTCTGGTATCCCGATGCACGACGTCGTTCCGCACATACCTCGGGGCTCCTACGATCAGTCGCAGGCAGCGGTTCTGCTGGACTTGAAGTCTTCGCCTCTGGTACGCCGAACATAGCGCGTACCAGGCGGGTGCCGCATACGTCAAGCGCGAGCGGACGTAGGCACCGTAGACTCGCAGTTTGGTGTTGACAGGTAAGTGGGATGTGAACAGCGTGTGAAGCTGGGACCTGGCAGCAGCAGCTTGGCCCACGGCACGATTGACCATGGGGACCATGCGCAGGCTGCGGTCCAACTCACACCCCAAAAACCTCGCTGTGGTCTTCCACTCTACGTCCTGGCCTCGAAGAGTCAGCTGACGTAGCGGCTTGGAGCGGCTGGTGAGCAGAGCGGCCGTCTTCCCGACGTTGACGGCCATCCTCCACTTGTCCAGCCATTCCGGCAACAAGTCCAGCATACGCTGCATGCGGTTGGTGGCGACGATCTGGTGGTAGGACGACGCGAAATACGCGCTGTCGTCAGCGAAGAGCGACAACAGCACGTCCTCCTCCCCTTCCCGCAGATGGTGGCGCAGGGTGGGGATGTCATCCGTATACGCCGCATATAAGCGCGGCGATATACAACTGCCCTGGGGTACTCCGGCTTGGATGGTGCGTGGCTGGGATTCGGCACCATCCACTGCGACGTAAAAGCTACGGCCGTGTAGAAATGATGCCAGCACTCGCACATAAGCAGGCGGCATGGTGGTGTCCAAGATCTTGACCAGGAGCCCGGCGTGCCACACACGGTCGAAGGCCTTCTCGATGTCGAGAAAGACCCCCACGGTGTAGCGCCCGTTGTTCCGCTCACTGGTCAGGTGGTTGATTACCCTCGCCAGCTGGAGCGTCGTCGAGTGGCCGCTGCGGAATCCAAACTGCTCCTCGCGCAGGGGCAGATAGGGCGTGACTCGACGCAGCAGCAGACGCTCGAACAGCTTGGCTATGTGCGAGAGCAGGGTGATCGGCCGGTAGCTTGCAGGCAGGCGGCGGTCCTTCCCCGGCTTGGGAAGAACGATGATCTTCCCGGTCTTCCACGCCTCTGGGAAGTGGCCGGTGCGGAGTACTCCGTTGAACAGTCTCGTGAGCGCTACAAGACCTGTTCGGGGCAGCAGCATCAGCGCGGCGTTGGCGATTCCGTCGGGGCCTGGCGCCTTTCGCTTATCAAGGCGAGCAGCGACCGACTGCAGCTCTGACAGGGAGATGAAGTCCTCTCCCCGGAGCGGCGGTGTAGGGGCCGACAGGAACCTTTCCAGCTTGTCCTGGACAGCCGCGTGATGACGGATGACGTGGAGGTTGGAGGTGTTGGGGGCGTTGGGCGTGAATGTCTTCTCCAGGTGGGCCGCCAGAATCTCAGCACGATCCTTGGCGGCATAGGTGCGTTTACCCGCGGCATCGAGCAGCGGGTAAACGGGGGTGTCATGTCCGGTAAGCTTCTTGCAGAGAGAGTACAGCGCTGTGTCGTGTTCGGTCGCTCGATCGACGGTATCCTCCCATCGCGCCTCGTCGAGAGCGACTACGGCACGCGCGATCTTCTCTGCAAGCCGGTTCAGGTCAGCCTTCACCCTGGGGCAGCGAGTGCGGGCCCATAGGCGGCGCAGGGTGCGCTTCCGTCTGAGCATGCGGCGTATGTATAGTGCGTGTCTGTATTTGACCGTCAGGGTTATATGTTTATTTATTTTTATTTTATTTATTTATTCCATAGAACTACCAACAGAATTACATGTGTAACTAAAATAACATGGTATTATTTCCTAGCGTTGCTAATAACATATAAATCTAGTTAAAGGAAGTCACAGCGTGCTTCAAAGGTAACAACGATAACTAAAAAAGGTAACTATTATAACTTAAATTATAAGAAACAAAATAGAAAATATGAAGTCTAACAAACTTAGGGAAAATAGGGAAAATAGGGAAAATAGGGAAAATAGGGAAAATAGGGAAAATAGGAAAAATAGGAAAAATAGGGAAAATAGGGAAAATATGGAAAATATGGAAAATAGCTTTCCATTGAGAATGGACGTATAAATAACATCCATCCTCAATGCAAAGCTTTGTATAAGTGTTTCTTGTTGTATAGGCCGCTTTTTATATTTTCGGTGAGTTGCCATATGGAAAAAATGCTCATCCGTTTAGCAACACCAATTGTACACTACAGAAGTAACCTAATTTCGACTTGAAACAATTTTATACTCCTATTTTTATGCAGCCTCATTTATTACCAAGGTGTCGTAAGAGGCGAGTAAGGTAAGTTGACCCATCGTGTTGTATGCGGTTAAGTAAAATATACCACCATATTTCTTATTTAGGTGTCGTAAAATACGACTAAGGTAAGTTGACGTCAAGCAGGAGGCCGGTCGTGAAATACGTAGCTAAATCATATGACAAAATATTAATAACATATTGTGCCGACCCCAGTTAGAATGAGATAAGGGCAGGGGGATGATAACAATTTTATACTTATATTTCTTATATACGATAAATAGTACATATTATATGCAAGTTTTAATTACCTTTAGCGCAATGCATTTTCGTACGATTGAATCCATATACTGAGTGAACAGCAAGGTGAAAACCAGCTCTGAAGTACGATATATGGTGTAGCCATTTAAAAGCGTACGGCGTGTCTCTCAAGGCAAGACAGAAACCAAATACAGAGAATAGACATGCAAGAACTGGACCTATGAATACTGCAATCTGGAAGAGAAACATTTAATTAAATAAATTGTTATCACATAATCATGAAGTACACGTTAATTTTTTATACAAAAATATATATAACATTAAATTTATTACTGTAATCAATTAAGAAAACAGACTGTGAAATAATAAATAAGAAAACGAAATAAACTTAAGGAAAACAAAATAATTTTCATCCTAATTTGACATTTTAAAAAGAAATATTCATAGAGTTATTAAACTAAACGAGGGGAGCCGTACGTTAGCCTGTAATTGGGAATTTCGCAATAATAACAGGGAAGGTGACACTCGTATACTTATCGTTAAGATCATCATCGTCCTATCCCACTCAAAGTGGGGTCGGTACAACATGTTATAAACATGTTGTCACATGATTTGGCTACGTATTTAACGACCGGCCGTCTGCCTTACGTCAACTTCCTTAGTCATATTTTACGACACCTCGGTAAGAAAGGGTGGTCTATTCTACTCAACCGGATACCACACGGCGGGTCAGCTTACCTTAGTCGCCTTCTACGACACCTCGGTAAGAAATGTAGGTGGTCTATTCTACTCAGCCAGATCCAACACGGCGGCGTTTTACCTTAGCAACTTTACCTCAGTCGTCTTTTACGACACCTCGGTAAGAAATGAGAGTGGTCTATACTACTCAGCCGGATACTATACAGCTAGTATACTTATCGTTAAGGTTATACGATTCCATTTGCTGTCTGTTTACCTATTGTGATAGGGAACATTTTAAGCTAACTCTAATAAAATAACTCTATGGAAATAGTGTGTTAAACAAACTTCCAAAATAAACTTTATGCATTTCAAAGAAATAATGATATTTTTTTTTTATTATCAGCAAATTATTATATTCACAATCGTTTGAAAAGAGTTCCTCTAACATATCTTTTTATCTTTAATATTTAAATGAGTTAATCTTGTATATATATCTAGCTAGGTTTTATGTTAAAAAAAATAGTTTTATCCCTATTTTTGGGCATTAAAAAATTATTTACTTTTAATTTAATATAAAACACTATTTTTTGCCATAAACTGTACAGTCAGCGTAGCTTATTCGGGGAACGGGCAGCCTCGAGAAATGTAAATAGAATCGATCAGTAACTAAATAATATTTTTTTTGTTTTTTTTTTGTAAAAAATTACCGAGCAAGGTTCGGTCTCCCAGATATTTACGTCTAATATAACTTACTCTAGTCGATGTGGTGGAACCAATAAAGTACCCCCAAGCTTGTGCGCAGAGGGAGGTTGCAACTATTGTGGCGAGAAATAATGTAGCTCGCGTCGGCTCCAAGGGGTTGTCCGTCAACCAATACGATAATACCACGTAGGATACGCACGATATCATCTGTACCATTGAAATAATATTGATTAATTATTATACAAATATATACATTTTTATTTATTTTTTTTATTTTTTTTGTTGTCCTTTCGTGGCATTCCCCGCCTATCGCATTGTTATTTTGTTTTTTCAGAGCTCAAAGGTTGCCTGGAAGAGATCCCTTATTGGGATAAGTCCGCCTTTGTACAATTTTTATTTTATATATATTTCTGTGTCATGTATGTTTTTTTTTAATCTTTTGTACAATAAAGAAATTAAACAAACAAAAACAACAAAGAAATCATCATCATGTGACTCAACTCAACTCTAAGTGGGGTCGGCACAACATGTTATAAACATGTCGTCACATGATTTGGCTACTTATTTTACGACCGGCCGCCTACGTGACATAAACTTACCTTAATTATATTTTGGTCTATTCTACTTGACCGTATACCACACGGTGGGTCAACTTACTTTAGTCGCTTTTTACGACACCTCGGTAAGAAAGGAGGGTGGTACTATTTTATTCCGTCGGATACCACACGACGTAATTAATTAATTAATGATTAATTATTATACAAATATAATAACAAAATTATTTTGCTATATAATTCGCGGTAAATTATTCAAATTAAAATTCAGAATTTACTTTATTCAAATAAAGTTATAAACAAGTACTTTTGAATCGTCTATTCTACTGCTGGTTCGAAAAGCTGTTCCTACCGAGAAGAGCCAGCAAGTAACTCGGCGGTTTCTCTTTTCAACATAATACTTATAACTAGTTACATTAGGTCATTACTATCTCGTACAGGTTCAGACAGTAGCTTTATCCACGCATTCTTATCATCTAAATAATGCTCAAGTACATATCCTTTCGCAGCCTAAATTTTTCATGATAGGCCAAATGAGTATAGTCTAACCTCATCAACAGTTACATTTAAAAATAGCTTTATATTAATATAAATAACATTTGTGTCTGCGTAAAAACTTACCTGAAACGGTAGTTCTACTGATAAAATTGATAATAAATACGGCCCTAAATTGTACCATCGATTGAAGTATTCGCCTTTTAATATGTCCATCTCCAACGGAACTGTAAGTAAAAAAAAAGTAAAATTATTATATCTAGCATTAGTCTTAAGCTAAGTACTCAGAAAACTTCCCTTCATCTTATTTAAATAAAGTTATGAATATATTATTTGGATCTTGTTATTGTATTATAATATAGAAAATTTAGATCAATTAATTATAAATATCTGGGTGACCGAGCTTCGCTCGGTAATTTTTTACAAAAAACTTAAATAAAGAAAAAACAATTATTTAGTTGGGGATCGATCCTTGGCATTCACATTACTCGCGGCTGAATTTCCCTAAATAATATACGCTGACTTGACAGTTAATGGTGAAAATGAAATTCAATATAAATGTTAGTGTTTTTTAATGCCCAAAAACAGGGATAAAACAATATTTTTTTTACATAAAACCTAGCTAGATCAATTTATCTCCCACAAAACCTCCTAGATGCTGAATTTCAGGAAAATCGTTGGAGCCGTTCCCGAGATTTGGAATATATATATAAATATATATATATATATATATATATATATATATATATATATATATATATATATATATATATATATATATATATATATATATATATATATATTTATTTATATATATATATATATACAAGATTAACTCATTTAAATATTAAAGATTATTTTTACAACATGTTTATCATATTTTTATTAGCGTGGTTATTTTTAATTTCTGACGCTATTCATTTGTTTATGGAAAAGTAATCCAACAAAGTTGTTGACAATATGCATAAATGTTGTTGGCTTGTCAAATAAAATAAAACGAAATAAAATAAAAAACAATTACAAGTACATTGGTAATTGTTTTGCTAATCCTTCGCACTGTTTGCACTGCCACCCGTTATCGGTCAATTTGTATTGTTTTTTTGTCTGTGTATGGTTGTTTTGACTATCTTAGATTTAAATATGGCTTTTGAAAACTAGTATGCTTAGGTAGTGCAAGTTTTTGCACCTACTCAATCGCTTTAGTGTAACGCCAACTTGTATGACGTTGCAAAAGCGACCTTTAGTGTCCGCTATTCCATACAAATTGGCACTACGCACAAAAGTGTTGATTGGCCATAGGGGAATTAGTCTAGCACAATACTTTCTTTCATCTCATAAAAGTAATAATTTTTCACATAAATAATCAACATCTTCCTGCCCTTATCCCACTCTAAGTGGGGTCGGCACAACAAGTTATAAACATGCTGTCACATGATTTAGCTGCGTTTTTACGACCGGCCGCCGTTTTTATACCTCAGTCGTATTTTACGATCCCTCAGTAAGAAAGAGGGTGGTCTATTCTACTAAACCAGCCACCACACGGTGGGTCAACTTACCTTAGTCGCCTTTTACGACACCTCGGTAAGAAATGAGGTTGGTCTATTCTACTCAGTCGGATACCACACGGCGGGTCGACTTACCTTAGTCGCCGTTTACGACACCCTCGGTAAGAAAATGAGGGTGGTACTATTCTATTCAGCCGGATACCACACGGCGTAATAATTTTTCACATAATTAAATTTAATTTCTAGTGGCGATATTAGTATTTTTTTAAATGGACCCTAGAAATATACTTATTATGATGGATGTAATGGATCTTTACTTACAAGACAGTGTGACTGACATTTTTCCAGTATATACGACGAGAAGCATGGAGCCATATAAATACACGTAATTTCCTAGTACGCTGCTAGCTTCGGCTCCTACTCCAAGATAAAGGTATCCGAATAATAGAGCTATCACCACGTGAGCAGCTACTCGGTACATAAGTAGTGCCTGAGGACAAAATATGTCATGAATATTATAGCTTCTTCTTCAAGCCCTTATCCCACTCTAAGTGGTCGGCACAACATGTTGTAAACATGTTGTCATATGATTTGGCTACGTATTTTACGACCGGCCGCCTGCCTGACTTCACTTCATAACTTACCTTAGTCGCCTTTTACGACATCTCGGTAATAAATGAGGGTGGTACTATTCTATTTGATATTATTGCGTTTTGATATTATTGCTACATTTTAAGTAGTAAGTGTGATTAAGAAATCAGTTTGATTCGCTTTTTCGCGATTTTCAGTGTGACTCAACTATTATATTGACAGATTATTTAGGCTTAGTCAGTTAAACTAGATAAGTTTTTTTTTATATAAAAGGGATGGCATACATAATACAAAATCAAATCATTAATGCAAAAGTCTTTCAATTATAGAATAACAAAAAAAAGCATCAGATTTTATCTGTAATTATGGACTGTCACATATTATGTACGTACTATATGGGAACGCGTTATTGCTAACGTCTATCAATGTTTTTTTATAAAACTTTATTGCTCATTCCAACAAAAAACAAAAAAATAGTAACTAGAGGCGTGCAATGGCGGCCTTATTAATACAGGCAACCTTTATAGAGAACTTATTTGCATTAGTGTAGTTTGTGTGGTATTACATACATATAATAAAGCTAATATAGTAGCTGCACAATGGACGCATTATCACCGGATATTGGCTGCGATAGGCTTTCTAAGGGCTATAATTTATAAAAAAATGTACTAAAATTTTGAGTTCAGGTCTGAAACTTAATGTTGTTTTTTTAAGTTTTCATTATTCTCTTGTTTTTTGTTTATTTATAGGTTTGTTATTGTGAAATTGTAACTAAGAATCAAGTGGTTTCCTTTAATTGGTACTACATAATTAAATTAGACTATTATTTTTTGGGTTATATAATATGTTATACTGGTAGAGATCCGTATAAATAAATTAATAAATATAAAAAAAATAAAGTAAATGGTAAAAAAGATAAAAAGAATTCTATACTGACAAATATAAAGACATATATAACACGTGTATATATCCTTACGTCAAATGACAAGTCATTGATTAGTTTTGTCTGTTAATAAAACGCATAGTTTAGAATGCGTATATAGCCCTTACGAGCTTGTTTAGTACATGCCGTGGAGGAATAGAGTAGATAGGTAGGTAGGTAGCGGCCTGTTACTATCCCACTGCTGAGAATAGGCCTCTTCTCTCCGTTTTTGGAGAGAAGGTTTGGAGCTTAGACCTACCACGCTGCTCCAATGCGGATTGGTAGGTTACACATATCTCCAGATTTCTCTAGAGATATGCAGGTTTCTTCACGATGTTTTCCTTCACCGAAAAGCGTGTGATAAATTGCAATTATCAATTAGACACATAAGTTTTAACAGAAAAACTCATTGGTGTCTGCCCGGGTTTGAACCCGTGACCTTCTCGAAAGAGTCGCACGGTGTTACCGCTGGGCTACCACAGCTTATAGAAGGAATAGAGTAAGGAACCGCAATAACAAGGTATATAGCGGGAAGTTACGATAAATTTTAGGAAGCGTGGAATTTATTATAAATAGACATAATACAATAAAAATCATTGTGACGCCGTGTGGTATCCGGCTGAATAGAATAGCACCACCCTCATTTCTTATCGAGGTGTCGTAAAAGGCGACTAAGGTAAGTCGACCCGCCGTGTAGTATCCGGCTGCGTATAATTGACCAATCTCATTTCTTACCGAGATGTCGTAAAAGGCGACTAAGGTAAGTTGACCCACCGTGTGGTATCCGGTTTAGTAAAATAGACCAACCTCTTTCTTACCGAGGTGTCGTAAAATACGACTAAGGTAAGTTGACGTCAGGCAACGTCGGCCGTTCGTAAAAACGCAGCCAAATCATGTGACAGCATGTTTATAAGATGTTGTGCCGTATATTACGACACCTCGGTAAGAAGAAGGGTGGTCTATTCTACTAAACCGGATACCATACGGTGGGTCAACTTACCTTAGTCGCCTTTTACGACACCCCGGTAAGATATGAGGGTGGTCTATTCTACTCAGCCGGATACCACACGGCGGGTCGATTTACCTTAATCGCCTTTTACGACACCTCGGTAAGAAATGAGGGTGGTACTATTCTATTTAGCCGGATACCACACGGCTAACTTGTATTCTTATAATGTTCGAACTAAATATTGATATGTAATAGGTACTTCTATACTTACGTAATTTCTTGTCGTCATTAAATAATTCCTGTATAGGAGTATCCAAGTCTGTTTCATATAACCAGATGGCCGGTAGATATTCTTAGCGTAGTTCTTCTGATATTTAATATTACTTCTGAGTTGTTTGTCTTTCATTTCTGTGTCAATACCTTTAATTACATAATAATAAATTAGATATTTATGCGTAATTGATAAATTGTTAGTATCTATTAGGGACATAAGTTTTAACAGAAAAATTCTTTGGTGCCTGCCCGGGTTGAAATCTGTGACCTTCTCGAATGAGTCACAGTCGCTCCTAACGGTATTTATAAAAGCTCAAAGATTTATCTTTAGTCTTCAATTGTCTTAAAATTTTAAATCCAAAAATAAATCTGTATTTACCTTTGTTTTAAAACCATATTTAAAAAAGGCCCCAAAATTTTTTCTCATTCATATAGATTTATATTTCAAAAGAAAATTCTCATCATCATCCTCCTGCTCTTATCCAGCTCTAAGTGAGACATGTTGTCATATGATTTTGCTACGTATTTTACGGCCGACCTCCTGCCTGACCTGAACTTAACTTAGTCGTATTTAACGACAGCTCGATAGGAAAGAGGGTGTCTATTCTACCCAACTGGACACCACACGGCGGGTCGACTTACCTTAGTCGCCTTCTACGACACCTCGGTAAGGAATGAGGGCAGTTTATTCTACTTGGCCGCATGTCACACGGCTATTATTCTTAATTTAAATATTATTAAATATTGTGTATTTATTTTTTAATAAAATATTCTCTTACTTAGAGATCTGGAGAACGACGACATTACAGGACCGTTCTGATCCCAGGTCCCGGAGGTAGATTCTGGTTTGTACTGTAGTATGTTGTTAGAGACGGTATCCAAATCGGTACCATATTCGCCTGACGCTACTTCCATTACTGAAAGATAATAACAATTTAGCTATACAATCGTTAGTTTACACACCACCTACTATATATCTGTAACTTTGTCCTTTCATCAACCTGGTTGGCTGGAAGAAATCGCTATTTAGCAATAAATCGACAAGATTGGCACACACCCTCCTGCCCTTATCCCACTCCAAGTGGGGTCGGCACAACATGTTATAAACATGCTGTCAAATGATTTGGCTGCGTTCTATGACCGGCCGCCTGCCTGACGTCAATTTACCATAGTCGTATTTTACAACACCTTGGTAAGAAAGAGGGTGGTCTATACTACTAAATCGGATACCACACGGTGGGTCAACTTACCTTAGTCGGCTTTAAAGACACCTCGGTAAGAAATGAGGGTGGTCTATTCTTCTCAGCCGGATACCACACGACGGTTCGACTTACCTTAGTCGCCTTTTACGACACCTCGGTAAGAAATGAGGGTGGTACTATTCTATTCAGCCGGATACCACACAAGTCTGTTAGATTGTAGCTCTACTTTTTTAATATGTAAATATTTATTATTATTTGTAGTTTTTACTGTTATTAATGTGGTGTTAAATTAAAGTGTTCATTCATTCATTCTGTCATTCAATTTCATTTTCTCGTTCTTTTTTAACCGATGAACGTCCAGTGATGGATATAACCATTAAAATGATTTCCTTAAGGTTTGTACAGGTGTTTTTACGAATCCTCCATATGTCAGGTGCTGCTGGCGGGGATGGGGGGCAATGTCTTCATGGGTACCCTATCCCCGCCACCAGCAGCGTGGTGGAGCTTACAGGTTATTTTAGTCGGTGCGAGTCCGACATAACCGTCGCCTGTCCCCGTCGGGCGGCGGTACCCATAAGGGGTTTTTTCCTGTATAAAAAAAAAATACGGAAACGGAACTTTGTAGGGTTTTTACTAAAAGATAGTGCAATTTTTGAGGAAGGTTCACGTTACTAACACAACGGTGAAATACCCGTGGGTTGGGATTGACGCGGGAAAAAAATTGTTACACACTGATTTCCACTTGGTCGAAGCTGCGGGCACAGATAGTGTCTGTATATAAAATACTACACCTTCTCAAAAATCAATATTTCAAATATTATTTTGATGAATGCTAGCATTAGCATTAGCATTGTAATAACTCAATTTCGCACACATATCGTAACTAAGTTAAGTTACTTAGCTAAACGTATAAAAATTAATGTCGTCATCATTGAAAATTGTATGTACACATAGTGCAACATTGACTGGCTCGTTGGAGCAGTGGGTAGTAACCCTGCCTTCAGCTCCGCGGGTCGCGGGTTCGATCTCCGCCGAGGGCCAACATTTTCTATAAATGAATTTGTTGGTCTTTGAGCCTGGGTGTATATTTGTATTTAAGTATGTATTTAACAATTATATATGTATATATTCACCAGTTGTCTGTCTACCATAACACAAGTATTAAGTTACTTACTTTGGGGACGGACGACCGTGTGTGTAAGTGTCCCATATATTTATTATTATTTATTATTATTATTAACACTGTTGATTTGTCTCATGTTTTATTTTAAAGGAAAGTCCAAGAAGGAAATATATATCGATCCATTTTTAGACGTTTACATTGATAGTGTATTGTTTTCCTTCCTTGTGTCCTCGTGAAATGTGATTAATGGTTACAAATAGTATTTATTAAATCTATTGTTTAGTATACATAAAGTATTTTTTAAATAATAATGCTATGCTATCTTAAACATTATAATACAATCAGTTTCTTACAGCTTTTAACTTAAATAAGTTTTTTTACTATTTTAAAATAATTTGTAATTTATCTATCATACCATTTCGAGTCATACTTAATTGACAATTTGTATTTGAATATAACTTGACCTGAGATATGAGTTTGCAACATGGACGTTTTATGTATTTTAATGACTTTATCTAATCTGTGACTCCTGTGACCATACTTTGTTGCATCAAAATGGGATACCCGTTTCATTTATTTATTTCATTTAAGAAATTCCAGTTCGTTAATAAATTATTATTAATTTTAAGCTGAAATCTAAAGTTGTCCATATTATGTACCGGAATCGGAAAAGAAAAGGTTGAATGCCAATTCGTGGTTATTTTAGTTGCTTTATAGCTAAAGTGTAATAATTGGATTCATTAGTACTTGATACAGTTATCAAAAAATTGCGAAAGTGGGTGTAGACAGGCCCGTTGCTGTCCTTTCTAACGAGGACTCATACGACTACTAGGCGCTTCGCATGCCTCAAATGTTACGGAAGTTTATCTTGCTCCGAGTCATAATGGAAATTTAGTGCACCTACACGAAATTACTATTCCTGCTAAATGCAAACATTGAGCTTCTGGCCAGTACCTATCTGTGAATGACAGCATAGAAATTGATAGTAGAATCGGAATCGGTTTTTATTACTTTTTAAGGACTACTGCTTTAGAACAATTGAAAAGGTCCACTTTATTGAAGATAAATTCGGAAGGAATTTCAAAATGTATTAAGTATTCATTTAATCTGATGATCCAAATTATGCCTCCTTAATTGCAAAGGTGCTCTACCGTCCTAACTAGAAAAGATTGTGTCCGAATACTAAAGTAATTAGATATGATAAGTACTTACAGAAATCGGCAGGATTGTGGTAAGGTGGACAACGTAGGCCAGCGTTATTTAATGCTGGCAACAGTTGTTCTCTTGGGCCTGAATACAGCGTGTTCCCTGCAGCTAGACAATATATGGAGTCTATTTTCTCAAACATCAAGGCGGAAGGTTGGTGGATAGTGGCTATGAGTGTTCGACCACCGCGCGCTAGTCCGTTGAGGAGTGCAATAAGTGACGTTGATGACGAAGAATCTAAACCGCTAGAAACACGTGACAATTATTAGTATTAATAGGCAAAAAATAGTATTTACAAAAGTAATAACAAAATATTTTGCTATAATCTGCGATAATCCTGATCCGGTTTACAGACTTCTTTTCACATCTCTGTGACTGGCCTCGAGATCAAAGTCTGCATCCTTCAAGATATGTCCTTAATGACCTAGACGACTAAAATCATAAAAGCCAATTTACACCAATACCAAATTTTAACAATATCGCACGTATTCGCTAAATGGCTTTTCATTAAGCATTTGCTTCTGGAAACTAGACTAGTGAGACCGACTGGCACAATATTTTTAAATATATTTGTAAATACAATTGCCTCATTATGCCTGTTGAGAAAAGATTTCTAGGTCTTCGGAATAAAGTCACTGCCAAAAGCTAACAATTTTTGTAACTCTTTGTGACTTTAAATTTCCTTTTAAGTGCATACCATTTTTATTTTGTCAATTTCATTGGTCAATATTATTGAATCCTATTAAAAAAGTTCCTAATTTCTAATCCTATAATAAATGCGAAAGTTTATAAGTAATGATGTATATTTGTAACTCTTTCACGGCGAATCTACCGAACCAATATCGACGAAATTCGGCACAATTATTCTTTATTGACCGGAATAGCATATAGGCTATAGAAATCATGATAATTCTACAGGAATAGAATGACATTGAAAAGCGCCATCTATTATTAACGTATCACGCGAAAACAGTCCAAGCAAACGAAGTTGTTAGTAAAAACTAGTAAGTTATATGGGAAGTCTGTCGTTTGTATAAAATAGAAAGGTTATAGCCTCTTTATATAAGAAAAGATAAGAAAAATTATAGACAACTCGTGTATGGAAGAACACTATTACGACACATTGCACTTTGGTAATAAACACACACATAGAACTGCGTGACATTATCAAAAGTAGAGAAGTGATGTAAATAAAAGTGCAAAGAGCAGATAACACTTTCATAATAGCCCTATTGGAACAGATTAGGCATTATCGTGGAGGTCAAGTTGTTTATGAACTTAAAAATTAATTTATCGAAGTAGGCGTTACTTTGCGGAATTTTATAGTACAAAAGTTATGGTAGAATTATAATGCTAAGTGTAGGAAAACTTTATACATGCAGGATTAGTTACCGCACATAATATGAAACCCACCTACCAACTTAACACTACCCACATTAACAAGGACATTCTCAACGATCGTTTCGCCCTTAAAACTAAGCATCGCGCTTAGTGCGAGCTTTTTCACCTACTCCATCGCGTTAACAACAGCGTTATTTATGTGCTTAGTGTGTTTCATTAACCTGGCGCTGGAAGAGTGATCACTAGATGTCGCTGTCGCAGCGCCATACAAATTGGTGTTACGTTAACGCGTTTGAGTAGGTTGAAAAAACGCGCACCAAGCACACTAGTGACCGCAGTTCGAGCGCCATACAAATTAGCGTTACGCTAACGTGGTCGAGTGGGTTAAACAAACTCGCACTAAGTACACTGGAGAAAGTGTCTATGACAAAAACTTCCTGAACTTAACATTTAATAGATTTTTTTAACAAACACGGATTATAGCAAAATAATTTTATCATAACTTTTGAACTTAAAAAAAGTATTATTTTACTACACTATTTGTCGAAGGCTTCGGACGCTACTTACGAGCGATAACACCAAGGAAATTATATTTCCGGATATTTAGTAGCCTTCTTCTTAATTAGTATGTTAGTAATCTTGATCTTGTTTTACATTGCGCTTGTACTATACGTGATACCATATATAGTGCTATTACCATTTAAATCAGGGATAGCTGCCGTTCTTATCGCAATATCGTGTTCCATTTTAGATACAAGATCTAATTGAATGACCTTAAACTTATCGCACGCTAAGTATTAAAGTGACCTAATTCAAAATTAGGCTTAATTGAGTTAGATACATTGTAATCCTGATTTCAAAGCTATCTAAGACATCGTACTATGAACTATAAAAAAGACTAATGTTTCTTTGCTTTTCTAAGTTATGGGTCACACACGGGCTTTGTAGACGCTACGTAACGCTTTACAGCAATGTTCCACAAAACATTTTTTTTTAAATTAGGTACTTTAATACTAAGCGTGTGTTATGTTTTTCATTATTCTTGCCTTTTTACTAATAATAGTATGTGAAAACAGTATTCTATAATCTTATCTTAATTTGTATTTGGAGAAATATTTAACTATGTATAAATGTCACTTAAAAAGTAAATAGTTTTTGTGGCACCGTGTCATTTGAAATATTATCATGTAGGTATATAATATATGTTTCCAATTATTACTTACGTTGTTGGTTCATCAAGAAACAGTAAAGATGGATCGGATAACAGTTCCAACGCAACAGCAAGTCTTCTTCTTTGTCCTCCAGATAAATCTTTGCTTAGCGTTCGCGATGTTTCGCTGAGACCCAAAAGCGCAAGCATTTCGAAAACCTGTAAGAGGGAGTAGAGTAGGATTTAATTTACATTATTTTCTTATGTTACATACATTTTTCTTATCTCGTTATAAATCTGTTAAAATATGTTTATCTTAGTACCAATCTCATTATGATTTACGAGTATATATATTCATAGAATTTTAGTAAAAGTTTTTACAATTTTCGTTAGGATTCTAAAGTTTATATAATACTTTCTTTTATATAGAGTTAGGCGTTACTTTGCGGAGGTCCATAATAAAAAATATTATGGTCCCACCTTTATCCCACTCTTAGTGGGGTCAGCAGAAAAACTTTTTAAACAAGTTGTTGGGCTCGGTATTTTACGACGAGCCGCCTGTCTGACGTCAACTTACCTTGGTCGCCCTTTACGAAATCCCGGTGAGAAATGATGGTGGTCTATTCTACTCAGCCGGATATCACACGGCGCATCAACTTACCTTAGTCGCCTTTTACGACACCTCGGTGAGAAATGAGGGTGATCTATTATATTCAACCTGATAGATACCACATGGCAGGTAGGTACATAATACAAAAGTAATGAAAATTATATTTTGCTATTAGACGTATCCGTTTATCGCGGATTATAGTAAAATAATATTTTTATGACTTTTGTTTTATAAGATACAACCATTAAAATTATAGTTAGTTAGTTAGTTAGTAACGGCCTGTTACTATCCCACTGCTGGGCATAGGCCTCTTCTCTACGTTTTTTTTTTTTGGAGAGAAGGATTGGAGCTAAGACCTACCACGCTGCTCCAATGCGGATTGGTAGGTTACACATATCCCTAGAATTCTCTAGAGATATGCAGGTTTCCTCACGATGTTTTCCTTCACCGAAAAGCGTGTGATAAACTGCATTTATCAATTAGACACATAAGTTTTACTAGAAAACTCATTGGTGCCTGCCCGGGGTTTGAACCCTAGACCTCCTCGAAAGAGGCGCACGGTGATACCGCTGGGCTACCACAGCTTATTAAAATTATAGTATATATCAGCTTTCATTAGTTACTTGCATTAGTAAAACAGTGAAACGTGATAATTAAGTTCCAAAAGATTAATATTGGGATAAAAATATTCCTCATTTGACCTGAAAATTATTAGAGCATTACGTTTACGTTTCCAGTTATTTTCTTTAATGCTTGACGGTACATAAGCTCTATGTAAAGTTGATGCTACATTATAAATTAGTAATAACACAGTTTCTATTAATAATCAGTTGCTGGAGTATAATAATTCTTACTATATATGTATTTAGTTTACACCCACCATTTAGTACAACTTGACGGATATTCAAGACTTATTAAGTTATTATCTTTCCTTGAAGTCATATCTGCTTTTACAGCGACCGATTCTAGAGGTGACTTTTCTTTCAATTGGTTTGTTAATCACACACTCCAGCTAATTGACCTTCACGGTTTTTTGTAACGTTTAAAATTAGCTACCGTGAAATCAATGTTAGATAAGGTTATCTCTGTGCCAAGGTTTATTACTATATGGATATACCATTCAAGTAGTTTAGTAGTTGGAACTATTGCACCGGGTAGAGGCTCGAGATTTTTACTGCGTTGAAAAAAGAAGGCCTTTTCTTAAGAATGGTATAAAAAGAGACTGTTAGTTTAACTAACTACGACTATTTAAAATCGGCCGCCGTGTGGTATCCGGTTGAATAGAATAGTACCACCCTCATTTCTTACCGAGGTGTCGTAAAAGACGACTACGGTAAGTTGACCCACCGAGTGGTATCCGGTTTAGTAGAATAGACCACCCTCTTTCTTACCGAGGTTTTGTATAATACGACTAAGGTAAGTTGCCGTCAGGCAGGCGACCGGTGGTAAAAACGCAGCCAAATCATGTGACAGCATATTTATAACATGTTGTGCCGACTCCACTTAGAGTGGGATAAGGTCAGGAGGATGATGATGACTATTAAAAATCGACTTATGAGGAGTTATCCTTAAATCCATTATCCAGGAAGTTAAATACATATTTGGAATTCACTTGTGTTATGAAATATGTATTTAATTCGGAATTCAGCGCTTCAACTGTTTTATCAACGAATTCGTTCGATTTAGTATACTTTAGCAGTTATATCGGTTGCGTCATTAGCTGGACTAAAAACTTAATACTAAGACTTTCACTGTAGCTTTGTCTTACTTTCTCTTTGCGTTCGTTGGACTTAAAATCAGCCAGTTTAAGTGCGGCCGCAAGAGACATGGACTCATATACTGTCAGATGAGCACGGAGGTCATCGTGTTGGCGGATATATCTCGCGCCGCCTCGTCCGGTCGACTGCGATGCACACGTGCAAACCCCGTTAATGATTATCTCACCTTTTGCCCCTTTGGTTCTGGTGATAAAAACAAAAATAAGTTATTAAGAATTCATTAATTATATTTTCATTTATTAGTAAATATTTTCTTTCTTAATATTATTGAGTTGAAAGTTTAAGGTCTAATTAACAATATAATTTACATTATCTTAGCCAAACCAAATCAAAGTGACCTAGTAAGTGTACTCGTATTTCGTGAACGGAAATTTTCGTTATTTTTGAATTTAAACTATCGTGAGTGGTGTGGATATAGATTGTTCGACCCTGTACAAGATAGAAACGATTAAATGTAACTAAAGAATTGTATTTTTTTAAAAAGAGCAACCGCCGAGTTTCTTGCTGGCTCTTCTCGGTAGGAACAGCTTTCCGAACCAGCGAGAGTTAACGATTCAAAAGCACCTGTTTACAAGTTTATTTGAATAAAGATTATTATGAATTTTGAATTTTGAATTCATAAATAATGTATAGAAACCGGCTATACTCACGTATTATTTTATCAGGTATTTTTTTATTTATTATTATTTTAAAACTAGCCGGGTTCATCCGATAAAATAATACGTGAGTATAGCCGGTTTCTATACAATAATTATGATATTCGTTATGTTGCTTAATATCGGGTGTTCCATGTCTTTTGTTAACATCCATCATATTTATGATTATGCTTGTCATAAAATATTATTTTATCAAAATTACCAGTTCATGGTTTATAATTTTGCAATAAAGTTTTGACGTGAATTTTTGGCAATCAGATTATATCTATGTTACTCCGGACGTTATGCATGAAAAGGAAACGAAAAATGCATCAAATGTTCGGTCGTAATTAGGTTTGCAAACACTACTCAAATATCATTTATATTTAAATGAGTTAATCTTGTATATATACATTTTTTCTGAATTTTGGAAACGACTTTAACGATTTTCATGAATTGCAACATTTATAAAATCTAATTAGGTTTTATTTAAAAAAAATTGTTTTATCCCTGTTTTAGGGCTCCGAAAAAACTGCTATAATTACTCAATTGGGTCACGGGCGGTCTCGAATTCAGAATAGGATCGATGCCAGATGTTTTTTTTTAAATTGCATTTTGATATTTATCAAAAAAAAATACCGAGTAAGGCTCGGTCACCTAGGTACTGCTTAAGTATATGAATATAAAAGTGCACATTTTCATTTTTTATGTTGTGTGATAAATCGTAAGTCGTCATATCCAAGATAAGTCTATAGCTTGAATATAGACTATTTTATCTGTTCGCTGATTTATATCAGGCATATACGAGTTATGTTGGAATTTATTGGAAATGTTAATGTATTTCATGATGCGTATCGCCTTTGTTAATGGGCGCTATATTTTCTAAAATATTGTCGACAGGTGTCAATGTGGCAATTTGTTATTGATTTAACTTAGACTAAGTCTCCTTCTTTAGGTCCATTATTGTTAATTATGCTGGTCTAATTATTATTTTTTATGAAATGTCCGTAGTTCGAACGATGGCGTTTAAATAAAAGTAGTTTGTGAAAGTAAATCTTTGTAATGTAGTTTATAATGTTTACTTACTTTCACCTATAAGTTTTCGTTTTACTTTTATATCAAGATAATTCTTTCTATAAATACAAATATGCAATTGAAGTTTTATTGACCAAAGTTTCTTCATAGTTTTAACAGCAAACAAAACTAGATGTTGTGGCGATACGGCTTGCAGTTTCGAGATGATATTGACTGGCGATTCTTATCTTTAAGATTAGTTAGTAGACAGACCACAATAACACTACAGTAAGCCTAATACAGAAAGCCTACTATACTATTGAGGATTGCTTAAATGTACATGACTATACTATGGAGTATAGTATATGAATGGACTATATGGACTGAATACTATATGGATTGAATACGTGGACATAGCTACTCTTCGACCCTGTACAAGACTACTGACTAAATGTAACTATTGATAAAAATTATATTTTAAAAAGGGCAACCACCGAGTTTCTTGCTGCCTCTTTTCGGTAGGAACAGGTTTTCGAACCAGCAGTATAGTTGATGATTCAAAAGCACTTAATTACTAGTTTATTTGAATAAAGATACTTTTAATTTAAAATTGGATTTCACCATAATGTCACCTGCAAATGATGTTTTAACAACAACGTTTACAGGTGGGCAATTCTATTAACTTACAAGAGTTTTGAAAGATGCCAATACGGAGATGTTACGAGTTATATCTAGAGAAAGCGGCGTTGTTCTGTTTGTAGTAACTACATTCTGCGTCATACCTAAATTAGATCTAGGTCGCTATTTTTAACAGAGATAGTTTCTCCTAATTTAATTAGCGAGAAAAGTCGCAAATCTAGGCGATACCATTTAACAGGTTTGTTCAGGTTGTTGTCAAAAGTGAACAGGATCCTTATCTATAAATGTATATGAAATGAGGAAGTATGTCTGTTCTTTATAGTCTTCGAATTATACGTATTAAATCAAAAGTCTGTCTGTGTGTCTTGTTTTTCACTGATATTCTAGTGGAACAATATTGAGGAAATTTGCGCCATTGAAGTTTATATATTAGGTAGACATACGATAAGAAAAACCGTCTTTCCTTTCCGATCAAGGAAAAAACAGTATGTACATATTTTTTAAATAATTATGTGAAGGAATGTGCGGGTAAAGATTGTTCTAGATCAGCGTTTCTTGAATTTTAGTTAAGTGTAATATTTTAACATTTTAACAAGTGTAATATTTTAATAGTATTTATATTTTCTTTTAATATAATATTATGTAAACGGATTATATGCAACAAATAATATTTCTATTACTTTAGCGGGCCATCTAGGATCTTAAAGTGCTATATTTCAATTATTTCCATTTAGCCAAATCCGTTTTTTTTTAAAATTTTTAGTGAAATGCATAATTTTAGTAAATTTTCTTAATATAAAAAAAACAATCTCATTTAAAAAATTATTAAAAATTGTCGTGTTAGTATTCAAAACATTAAAAGTCCACCTTAAGACCGAAAGTTTAAAAGATACTTATTTTGATTATTTTTTACTTTTGTTGTCACATTTGCACCGACTGACCAGATTAATAAGTGAAATTAATTGTGCCGTTAAATTATAATAACTTTTTTATGTTACTTCCTTAAATGTTATAAAAAGCTACGTGCAGCTTTTGCGAAACCCCTGACTCCACGGGGTTCCGTGGAAGCAGTTTAAGAAACACTGTTCTAGGTAAAGGTAAAGTTTACTTACGAATAGCCAGCGAGAATGTTTAACAAAGTTGTTTTGCCAGCACCAGAGGGGCCCATGATTGCTGTTAGTTCTCCTGGTTTGAAACATCCGTTCACACTCTTCAATATATTTTTCTTTTCTGAAAAAAATAATGTCGTTACAGTCTTTCTCATTAATTCATTGGCGAGAGAGTAGGGTTTTATATAATAACTAGTGATAATCGCGATTTCGTTTGCGTCTACTTGTGAAAATATCTTCAATTATGTAAAAAAAATGATATCTGAAACTTAAGTTATCGCTGTCGTCTATATTTTTCATTTTTTTTATTAAATTTACTTAATTCCACAACAAAATTTCCGAGTATACAATATAAACTTATGCCTAGAAGACATATACAAAGAGGCGGTCTTATAAGTTAACAGCGATTTCGACCAGACAACCTCTATATTTATATGTTAAGCTATTTTTTATCTTTAAGTATTATTTTTTTGTATATCAGTAAATTGTTTAAGATTTTGCGTATTGTTATTGCATGCGTTTAAAGCAAATAAAATGTTTCATTTTTAGTTCTCGTCTAAGTGAACAGTGTAAGTTCTTTTGAGAAATAAAATATCTTTAACCCGCAAAGTAACTGCCTGCTACTATTTTACAGCTGAGCATAAGACTTTTCTTTCTGTGTTAGTCATATTGTGTCGATTGAATCCTATAGTATCCTGCTTTTTGTGATCTCTTCACTACGTGTATTGTTAAGGAGATGTCTAACAATTCGAGGTTGCTATTTTTATATTTAACTTTCACCGTGGTTTGCAAAATGTTACATTCGCTGATGCGCAAATACGTATATCAGTTTACGCATACTGTTAACTAAAATAAGAAACTTGCAAATGTCACCAACATTCCAAAACAATCGCGTTTGCTAGTTTTTAGAATTGTGTCTTTTTTGTAAGCAAGCTTACATAAGCCTTTTATTTTTAATGGTAAACTCATTCTGTTCCGGTGTGAAACAAGTACAGTGACATCGTTTCGCAATTAGAGTTATGTTGAAGAATGACAAATATTATTACTTAACGTTAGGCGAAAAATGTATGACCTTTTCAAATTATTTTCTGAATTACCTACTGGTATCGTTTGACACAAAATTGGTTTATTAAAGTGCAAATGTTTAAAAAAAATAAGGTAATCATTACACTTAGACCTTTGCTTACTTCATCATAACGGTCCCTGCTATTTCCTTTAAGAACCATCCATGCACGTGAATAACAGAATTACTGTTAACTAGAAGGGAATGTTGTTGCACTGGCCATATAAAGAAACGAGTTTCTTTGGTGACAGAGCATTGCTCGGTAATTTTATTAAAAGAACGCAATAAAAAAATAAAAAAAGAAGATTAGGCAGGTGATATCTGGGACTCGATCAGGGGTTTTTTCAATTTCTTAGTCCACTCGTTCCCCACTTCGCAAGTTTATATATGACATCAAATTTAATCTTTGCATTCAATTAATTTTTATCAGTTTTTCTGTACCCTAAAATAAAATAGTCATTTTTTTGTAATGAAACCTAGCTCGATCGATTTATTGTATTGATCTATAGATATATATCAATATATTAAATGCGAAAGTTTCTGAGTATGGATGTATGTTTGTTACGCTTCCACGGCGAATCAGCTGAATTAATATCGATGAAATCCGGCACAATTATTCCTTATATTCTGCGCACACATATAGGCTACAGTAATCCCGCATTTATAATACTAGTAGGATAGTTTATATACATGGCAATATTTGACTCACATGTGATTGACGTGTATTTGTGAAGTGTCAATGCCGTCTCACATATTAAGATTTATTTATTTGCATTCATTCAACTCCAACGTGTCCTGATTAAAAGCCAAGTACAATGACGTACAATATTGAGAACAATAATACAGGTATACACACGTTTTCGTGTCATGAATAAGTCATTACCGTGCTGATTCAAATTAATTGTAGCGTGTACGCTCATCTTTTGTTTTACGTTGTAGAGCGATGTGTAAAAAGTATATAAAAATATGAAGGTATATAAAAGAATTATCTATTCTGCCCTCTATATCTACCACATGATTTGGCTACGTATTTTAAGACGGTCCGTCTGCCTGGCGTTCGTTACCTTAGTCGTATTTACGACACCTCGGAACGAAAGAGGGTGGTCTACTCTACTGAGCCGGATACCACACAGCGGGTCAACTTAACTTAGTCGTCTTTTACAATACAATACCTCGGTAAGAAAGAGGGTGGTCTATCCTACTCAATCTGATACCATATGGCGGTTCAAAGAACCTTAGTCGCTTTTTACGACGACTCCTTAAGAAATGAGGGTGGTCTATTCGACTCAGCCGGATACCACACGGCGGTTCAACTATCCTTAGTCGCCTTTTACGACCACTCGGCAAGAAATGAGGGTGGTCTATTCTACCTAGCCGGATACCACACGATGGATAAAAGAATAATATATATATATTTTCAAATACTTTCTTTTTTTGAACCAGCATTACTATTAGAGAAATACAAAGTAATTGGGTCAAACAAATTTATTTCTTTTGTTTTATTGTTAATCGATAGAAAATTGAATCGTAATGAGAAATTGATATCGCGTGAAATACAAAAAGCATTATATAATACTTACATAATACTTTTTGGAACGGAATTGAATTTAAAATTAACTACGACAAGCAAACCGAGTACTTGGCCAGACATTTATAAGATTACTTTTTTTTGGTTTCCCTTTAGTCCCATATTCATCAAGATACATATATAGCACTCACATTATTTGGAATGTATCAACTTAATTATCTAATAAATAAATATATGGGACAATCACACACACGGTCGTCCGCCCCAAAGTAACTTAATACTTGTATTATTGGTGACAGACAACTGGTAAATATCATCATCCTACTGCCCTTATCCCACTCTAAGTGGGGTCGGCACAACATGTTACAAACATGTTGTCATATGATTTGGCTACGTATTTTACGACCGGCCGCCTGCCTGACGTCAACATACCTTAGTCGTTTTTTACGACTCCTCGGTAAGAAAGAGGCTGGTCTATTTTACTCAACCGGATACCACACGGTGGGTCAACTTACCTTAGTCGCCTTTTACGACACCTCGGTAAGAAATGAGGGTGGTCTATTCTACTCAGCCGGATACCACACGGCGGGTCGACTTACCTTGGTCGCCTTTTACGACACCTCGGTAAGAAATGAGGGTGGTACTCTTCTATTCAGCCGGATACCACACGGCGTATACATCAACTGGTAAATATATACGTATATAATTTTAAATATATACTTAAATACAAATATACACGCAGACTCGAAGAACCAACAAATTGACTTTAGAAAATGTTGGCCCTTGGCGGTATCGAATCCGCGACCCGCGGAGCTGAAGTCAGGGTCACTGCCAACTGTGTCAACGTGCCAGCCGAACATTGAGGTAAAATTTTGAACTATATTTTGACTCTCACTAAAAGTAAAATGTTTATTACATTTGACATGTGAGTGACTTTGGATATACTATGGTAATGAAGTAAGCGGAATTTTGTCGAATGTTTTAGAACTAGTTTTGTATTTATAACTTTCTACCTTTTTTTTATAATTGGTGAATCGCAGTTTTTTGGTCATTATGCCAACATTTTATTTTATTTATTTATTACAAATTATTTTAATAACAGGCAACATACTTAACATCAATGTACATATTCATTTAAACTATTTGTTGGTTATCTTAAGTAGAATCACGCTGACCTCTGTACTAGTAACAACTGTATCACAGTAGGTCAGCTATCCTCGTCCACGGTGTACCAAATTAAACACTGAGTAAATTGTAGATGAAATGTGGATAGACAAAAAACTTGATTACTCGTCAGTAAGTATGATTGACATATCGAATTATATCTACCTACATCCCATTCATACACACACTTTAGTCTGTGTGTGCATTTTAGTTATTTGTCAATACTAATTATAACTATTAATATGGTATACTTTTAGTAGGTTATGCTAAGACTAACAAAAATGATATTACATGTTATTATATGGTTTATACGCATGCTATTATTATACTGCTATTGTATTGCTATTGTATATAGAAAAACTTGTTTTAAGTTTATGCTATGCCGTGTCGAATTTTTGTATTATCATTTAAGATTTTATGTAATAAATAAAAAAAAAAAAAAAATACGTTTAAACAAAAAAAAATCATCATCCTCCAACCCGTATCCCACTCTAAGTGGGGTCAGTACAACATGTTATAAACATGTCATTATCGAAATAATCTGACAACATGTTATAAAAATGTTGTCACATTATTTCGCTACGTATTTTACGACCGGCCGCCTTCCTGACGTCAACTTACCTTAGTCGTTTTTTATGACACCTCGGTAAGAAAGAGGGTGGTCTATTCTAGAGTTGACGATTCAAAAGCACTTGTTTACAAGTTTATTTGAATAAAGAATATTTTGAATTTGAATAATCAACCGAATACCACACGGCGGTTTAACATACCTTAGTCGCCTTTGTAGACACCTCGGTAAGAAAGAGTGTAGTGTGTAGAGTAGCCGGATACCGCACGGCTATAAAATGCCTTATGCAATAGACTATTATTTTATGTATAATATAATATCTAGGTAGATCACGGTAATACATTTTAAGGCAAATGAGGAACTATTTTAATTGTATGTTCAAAAATAATGAAAATATTATTTTGCTATAATCCGCGATTAAAGAAAAGATATGTAATGCTAAATGCAGAGTGTAAATACAAAGCTTTGCGATTTTGTCGTGGAGTCAATCTATCTTCTGAAGATGCTTTGGAAACAATTTTTGAGTACATTACGGTTTTATGATAATTGATTTTGAAAAGTTCGCGCAGTTTAAAAAAAAACCCGCCTGCTGGAAGCTTAAGTCGCGTGCGCCGCGGAAAACAATAGAGATGCACTGAATAAATCTTGAAATTGCAAAACTACTAAAATACTACAAAAAAGTCCGCGACAGCATACCTCTATATCTTATGGTTAACTCACAATAACTGCTTTTATATTCCAAATTTCAATTAAAAACACTGATTTCCACGCGGGCAAAGCTGCAAGTACAGCTAGTTATAAATAAATCACGCATAGCTATTATCAAATTACAATTCGGCGCGTTCGTCTTCGCTACTAAGCTCACACATGCAATACTAGTTCAGACAAGGTAAGCTTACATTAAATTTAGTAGAATGTACACAAGTCTTCTGTATATGGAAATGAAACATGTTATCAGAATTATCGACAGATACGCAAAATAGCAATCACAATGACATAGCTACGATCCGAAGCAGTTATTACAATCAGGTAAGAAATTAATTACAGTAGACATGTAAAAATGCAGGATGCTTAATAATTGCTAACAATACAAGGTTATTTAAGTACTAATCGCAAATTAACTTCAGTCAATTAAGTAGAATTTGCGTTCCTTTGATAATACTGGGACATTAAAAGTGTAGCGAATAAACTTATAGCGCGTTTCGTCTTTAGATGTGAATTCTGTTTTATTGTCATAGTTTTCTCTATTTATGTACTTCCAGATTTTAGGCAATTAATTTCCAAAAACCATCAACATTCAAAACTTTTAATATGTATAAACATTATTTTCATAAAATTTACTTCCATAATTTTACAAAAAAAATGAACTGGAATTTCCAAAATTTTTTACTCTTTTTCTCTAGGCTCTTTGCTCTCTCTAGACCAGTGTTTCCCAACATGAGGCCCACGACCCGTAGGGGGGAAATTTGTTGGATGGTCTGGGCCATTTAAGTGCAATGCTAGATTTCGGTGCCAAATTAACAAAAAAAAAACAATTTTTTCTTCCTAAAACCTATTATTTATGTCTCTTAAGTGGACAATTCAATTTTTAATATTTAAATTTATGTATGTTACATAGGCAAAATAATTTTTAACATGGGGCATGGACCAAAAAATGTTGGGAAACACTGTTCTAGACCATCATCGAAATTTATTGTTTTCTAAGGAATTTATAAACCAGCTTTCGCAAACATTTTAACTTCTGTCAGTGTATTAATGTCCCTTAACTAATAACTACCTCTAAGCTCAAGGAACAGTTAAAGTTTTATTAGTTAATAAATGTGATGTACTAGTGCCTATCCTATCCATCCAGCTGAGATGGTTTCACGACCGTCTTTCAACAGTGTTTTGTATATTGTGGTTGTCTGTGCATTTTATGTATGTTACTTGCTATTAGGACTTAAACTATCGTAGTCTAGATTTCTAGAACCCGTTTAAGGCATGCGTTAACTTGAGCGCAAGAGCATCAGAATTAAACCATGGTAAGAATCCCTTCGCTAGATGTTTTGGAAGATATATCTTTGTTTTTATGATTTATAGACAAACAAAATCAATTGTCCGTTGTTTGCATTGGATTGCATTATTGAGGATATAATTGTAGACACGCAATGTTAGGAAATGTAAGTATATACACTGTAATTGCTACACAAATCATCAAACACGTTTAGTACAACTGTGTTAAATTAGTTTTATTCGAGAAGGTAAGTACAGATTTATAGAAGCAGGCTCTACTTTGCGGAATCCCATAGTGCAGAAGTTACAATATAATTATTTTGCTGTAATCCGCGTTTGTTGTACCATAGTAGACCCATAGCTTTGAATGCAAAGATACAAAACTGTTTTTTAATTCGTAGCGTAATGTCATAGATGGCATTGAAATAAGAATTACATTGTATCTAACTCAATTAAGCCTAAATTTGAATAAGGTCACTTTAATAGTAAGCGTGCGATATGTAACTTTTGTAAATACTAAATAAATATTTAAAAAAGTGCGGATTTTAGTTTTTCAGAAAGACCTACATTCACACTCATAATGCTGACGTAGATTTGTGTCAATAAATTATGTACGCGGAATTAACTTAACAGCTTTAGTTTGGATTTTTTAAGGAAGTTTCAGATATTGATTTTAGTGCATTTTTTATGCTCAAATGAGATTATCGTTAAATCTACATTGCGTTAATTGCATTGATTGCGTAACGCAATCGTAAAATAATACGGAATTAAATCGAACTAGTGCCTTCAAGTTGACGTACTATTTTTTTTAGATTGGATTACGCAATTGATTATCTGGTTCATAAAGAACGCTTACTCCCATATGTGAATATATAAAAGTAATATTTTCGTTTATTCATTGGTGGTGCCGTTTAGTATCCAGCTGAGAATAGACCGCCCTCATTTCTTACCGAGGTGTCGTAAAAGGCGACTAAGTTACGTCGACCCGCCGTGTGGTATCCGGCTGAGTAGAATATACCACCATAATTTCTTAGCGAGGTGTCGTAAAAGGCGACTAAGGTAAATCGATCCGCCGTGTGGTATCGGGTGAGTAGAATAGACCATCCTCATTTCTTACCGAGGTGTCGTAAAAGGCGACTAAGTTAAGTCAACCCGCCGTGTGGTATCCGGCTGGGTAGAATAGATCACCCTCATTTTTTACCAAGGTGTCCTAAAAGGCGACTAAGCTAAGTCAACCCACCGTTAGGTATCCGGCTGAGTAGAATAGACCACCCTCATTTCTTACCGAGGTGTCCTAAAAGGCGACTAAGGTAAGTCAACCCAACGTGTGGTATCCGGCTGAGTAGAATAGACCACCCTCTTTCTTACCAAGGCGTCGTAAAATACGACTAAGGTAACTTGACGTTAGGCAGGTGGCAGGTCGTAAAATACGCAGCTAAATCATGTGACAACATGTTTCTAACATGTTGTGCCGACCCCACTTAGATCAGGATAAGGGCAGGAAGATGTTGATGGTTACGCAATTGATTATCTGGTTCATAAAGAACTTGCTACTACTACCTTTATGTGAATAAATAATATTTTCGTTTATACATCCTATATTCTACTTTATAATTTAACAAAATATGTGTGCGTTTGAATGTACACGTGCTAATACATAAGTAAAGTCAAATTGTCTTATTATGTGAGAAAAGTCTTAAGTTAAATCTCTAGAAACCTATGGAATAAAATCTTAATAGATAAAAAGTTGAACATAAAACAAAGATAAAATTTTATCACGGAAAGTAAATTATGCGAATGGATAGTGCATTAGAGGTGAACTCTACATTAATCTTAAATTTATTTTGTTTTAAGAATTTGTAAAAATATTAATAAAAATCTTCTTTGTCTAAGATCGCCTTTATTGCCTGTAAAAAGGGATCACGAGAAAAACAAACCACACGTCGTCATACTAATAGCCCTCACATCGCCTTAAACCGTGGTCCGGCTTATAAAACGACGATCCCCCAAGCTAGTAGAGTTTCTGCGCTCTACTCTTCGCATTTAGCAACTTCGACGATGCTTCTGCGCTCGCCCGTTACTCCCGCTGATGCCGTGAAAGCCGTTAGGACTTACAGCATATAATCAATTCGAAAAAATCAACCCAGAGAAGTTTCACATAAAAAAGATCGCAATTAAACAGTACGACTTAGTAGTTTTAATCTTCAACTTAAACCTTTTTTGATTTTTTTTATTTATACATAGACAGGTGTCCCGTAATGAATGGATAAACTTGTTATACCTAAAAGACCTTTTGACGATTTAAAGTAAATTATACCACAATAATAGTTTCGAGGTACTTAAGTTAAAGTTTTTAATCAATTTTTTTTCACACTATTTTGCGTTTCTGTGAATCACAGCTACAAAGAAGTAAAATGCGTGGTGTTTTTTTATCCAACTCTGGGATACACAGCGGGTTTTTTGTTAAAGAAAGATGGGAATATGGCTAATACTAAGTTGAATAATGCTTTATTTTGATTTATGTTTGTAGTTTTTCCTTTTAGATATAAGACTATGAATTATATAGCAATACTAGGGATTTCGGAAGGGTAACATAATGTAATTTTATTGTCACGTTTGTTTGTGTACGAATATAACAAAAAGTACATAAAAAAAAAATTGGCACCTAGTAAGTAATATTTTTAGTTATATTTTGGTATATAACTAAATATATTGTTTTGGTATCTGTAATACCAACTCAAAAGAGGAAGTGTAAGCTATTAAATTATTAAACTGATTAATTAACTTAATTTGATTCTGTTTTTATTTTATAAAATGAGCCATTAATTTTATCATTACATTACCAAAAATCGGAACTTTTGATGGCCATTAAAAAACTGGACACATTTATCTACGTCTTTTAATGTGATATGAAGATTTTATTTATATATTACCTCATTTTAAATGATATTATATAAAATAAATTGCTAAGTATTTCCGAAATTATGTATGAGACTTTTAAATTGTTGAATTAAATTATCACCAAATTTTGTTTAATTTGTTGAATTTGAAATATAATAATAATTAAATATAAAATGTGTAAAAATTAGAAAAATATATATAGCTTTTACAGTGATTTCCGAATCTTCTCAATGTAAGATATGTACACGTATATTAGGGTAACTGGTAAAAACCGTCTCGGGTTAAAATTTGATCGAAAACAGAGTGTAGCTTTACCCAGAAGCTGTCATATTTATTCCCTTTATTTACGAACATATTATACTCTGTATGCTAAAAGAAAATTGTGTCTAAACCTGTAAATATTCATTTACTTGGTCTTTTTGTATACAAAAACCACTTTCTTATATAAAAAATGAATGTTTGTCTGTATGTCCTTTATAGATTCCGATACGGCTAAACTGATTTGAGATAAGCTTTAGAATGATACAGCGGATCCGGGACCCAGGGGAATTCGAAACTAGATTAAACCACCCCAACACGTGGCGGGGCAGCCTGTATCATTTAAAAAAAACATGGTGAATTAATATTTTCTCGTGCTTTGTTTACATCTTTGCGAAACTAGTAAGATACATTAATAAGACATAACATTTAAACCTTGAAAAGGGCAAAACATGTCATAAAAAAACTGCCATCGCCTAAGTATTTCCGCAAATGATATAGTAAATGAATATTTAAACGATCATTTTTTTAAAGGTTTTTAGTATGCGGTAGTCAAAAATATTTAGAATACGATAAAAAATTCCTGGGAATTTTGGTTTTGAATGAAACAATTAATTTTGATTATGTGAAACGACTTTGTCACCAATGACGTGGACAACACAAATAGCCTTTTGTTCCTTCATAAATAGGAATAGGTAGAAACATACCTACATTTTTTAAAATGTTATAAATTTTGTAATTATTATTAATTTTATAATAGTGCTATACACTTCTGAATATATTACAACACAATTTGCTATTAATCTTTACAAAACCATGTTAGTCGCTTAAATAACTTTCTACCACATATCACAACAATATACAGCGTATCGCGAATTCCTGCTCACAGAACAGTCACTATGTTTTTAAAGGCCAGACTTTCGACCAAATCTTCACAATTTATTATAATTCATAATTTTATAAATGCGACAGTAGCTCTATTTGTTACGTTTTCAGGCGCAATCTGCTAAGCCTATTTTGATTAGGTTTTGTATAGGTGCATCGAAAATGTTTCATGAAATTTATATTTATTTCGTAACTATTCTTAAAAAATAACAAATTATGTTTAAAAAAAGTTTAATATGTTGAGAATAAAATGCAATAGTTCAAAATTATGAAACGAATCCATAATAATAATACAAATACCTATAATATGTACAATTATTTTGCACTATATATCATGTCATTTCAGATAACTTTTTTGAATCTTTAACGTCTTAATCTCTTTAAACTTATTAATAATTTATTAATTAAGCTACAAAAAATAATCTGAAAGTTAACCTGTTATAAATTTAAACGATGGCATGATTGTTTCGTGTTTTAACATTGGGTGTTATCAGTGATAATTTACGGGTGTCAAACGTGGTTGCTGACTACTTTCCTCATAAGAAAGCTTAGAGGCACTCAGTGGGTGATGGAACGAGCTATGCTTTGTGTATCTCTACGTGATTAAATCAGGAATGAGGAGATCCGTAGAAGAACAAAAGTAACTAATAAAGCTAATCGTTTCGAAAAGCGGAAGTGGCAATGGGCAAGGGACGTAGTACGTAGAACCGATGGGCGTCAGGGTTCTAATGTTATGGAATATGGTCTGTAGACCCTCTATGAGGTGGACTGATGACCTCAAAAAGGTCGTGGGGAGCCGCTGGATCCAAGCGGCACAAGATCCCTTAAAGAGACCTATGTCCAGCAATGGAAGTTCATCGAATAATTTATAGAATTAGGCGTTACTTTGCGGAGATCCATAATACAAAAGTAATAATAAAATTATTTTGCTATAATCCGCGATGAAGTAAAATAGAAAATATATATAGTTTTGGACGTTTATCGGTTGAAATAGAAGATGATTATTTCATTAAAATAATAGCGGAATATTATTTAAAAATTTAGGAAAACATCGCAAAAACATTTTTAATATAGTTTATTTTAATGTTAATTTATTTGTGACGTTCAAAGGATTGTTTGATTTAAATATTATACAAGTTTGTAATACATAATATTGAATAGTTTGGTATTATAAATCGGATATATAAGTATGTCGATTTTCAGACTAGTTTAAACTTGTATGATGTATTCAATCACGACGCTCATTGCGTATCGCACTGGAAGTATTCTACTAATGAAGTATAAATAAAATAAGTTAACTTTATTTCAACACTACATATACGCCGTGTGGTATTCGGCTGAATAGAATAGTACCACCCTCATTTCTTACCGAGGTGTCGTAAAAGGCGACTAAGATAAGTTGACGTCAGGCAGGCGGCCGGTCCTAAAAACGCAGCCAAATCATGTGACAGCATGTTTATAACATGTTGTGCCGACCCCACTTAGAGTGGGATAAGGGCAAGAAGATGATAATTTCAACACTACATATAATCTGTAGCCACAATAGTAAATGTCAACAAAAGTTTTTACCCATAGAGTTATTATTTAGACTTTTTTTATTTATCAATACTTATATATATAAAGCTAAAGAGTTTGTTTCTTTGTTTGTTTGAACGCGCTAATCCCAGGAACTACTGGATCAATTCTTTGAGTGTAAGATAGTTCATTTATCGAGGAAGGCTATAACATCACGTTAAGATAAATAGAAGAGGAGCAACAATAAAAATGTTACGAAAACGGCAAAATTTAAAGCTTTCCTTGCGTGCGCTAAGTAAACGTTAAAAGTTATTTAAAATTTATGTATCACAAAAGTGGTCCCCTCTAACAGTTCTAAATAAAAGTCCGGGACAGTATATGTCTAGCTTTTAAGATTAATCTACATTAACCATTTTTAGGTTTATATTGCGGTTTTAATCTTTTAACGCGGGCAGAGCTGCTAGCGATTGCTAGTGTAAAGGATAGATAGGAAGTAGTAATACAATAGAGAGAAAGTTCATGAGATTATCTATTTGTCTCTCTTTTTTATGTGTGATTAGACAAAGATGAAGTTTACGAGTGTCATCTTCCCTCTTATTATTTATTGTGTCTGTATCACTTACTAGCCTGCCTATGGCTGCCCTTCTCTAAGTATAATATAATAGCTCTAGGCTCTTACCACTATATAATATTGTACATAAAGTAGGGGAGCTCGTAAGTGCCAGTGTCTAACAAATATTAAAAGAGGGTAGATGAGAGACCCATACTTATCTTTGTCAATCACACACGTGCAGAGAAATAATTATATTCTTAATTTAAATAATTCATAGTATTTAATAGCACACCTTCAAATCTTCATGCGTTTTTTATGCAAAAGGAAAATTAAATTAAAATTTTTCAATATACAATTTGAGTAACTAACTAAATCAATTTTGACTTATGCGCAAAACAGAGACAGATAATTAGCCTCATTTGTTTTCTGTTCATTTCGATGGACACAATTTGGGTTGGCTTTTCTACTCTGGTATAACTCTATGGTTCAACGAGAAAAAAATAAATTATAACTTAATATACATAAAAACTTGTTCCAATTATTAAAAAACAATCTAGGTTGAATTGACGTAACAAAAACAGAATAGCAGACATAGATAATACACTATATATGATAATAGCAGATTCGTCTGTTTTAATAGGTGAGATTGAGGAAAATTATTATTACGATACCTCTATCATAACCACAGGGGATACAACTTTATGAATGGGTAAATATATTACAGGTTTTCAACTTCCTGTATACGCACCAATCAGATATGAATCATGGAAAACACGCGAGCGGGCATTGTATGAGTAATCTGGATTATTGGAACAAATGTTTAGTGTTTGGTTGAACAAGTGAACAATAGTGCAAGTCATATCGACTGGCCCGTTGGCGCAGTGGGTAGTGACCCTGTCTTCGGCTCCACGGGATGCGGGTTCGATTCCCGCCGAGGGCCAACATTTTCTTTAAATGGATTTGTTAGTCTTTGAGTCTGGGTGTATATTTGCGCTCACCAGTTGTCTGCCTACCATAGTACAAGTATTAAGTTAGTTACTTTGGGGACGAACGACCGTGTGTGTAAGTGTCCCATATATTTATTTATTATTTATATTATAATCCGTACAATAATGTGATTGAATATTCTTTTTGGTATGTTCAATAATTATTTTTAAATTCATCTTTTGTACGTTTTTATCAATAAACTGGGAAGCCCATGTCCAGACGGCCGCGGTCACTTTTGAGTTTTGTTTTGAGGGGAATTCGAAACCAGACTGAGCCACATCAACGCGTAGTGAGATAGCAAGTAGACTATATCAAATGGGAACTTATAGTAAAGAATGCTTTCTTAACCCCTTTTTTTAACTAAGGAGTTAAAAAAGGGGGTTCCTTCAACAACAAGTTTATAATATAACTTATTAGATACGTAGTTGGAATATCTTTTTTTATTTTATCAGACGGTTTAATGTTGTCAGCATAAAGGACTCTGCCCTTACAAGACTTCAAAGACTTGAATTCTAGAAACATACTTACAAGGGAAGTTCTAAAGTTGGTACAAAGTCTTAAATGATTTAAGAATTTGAACCAAATTCTAAACTTAACTAAATCTAACGAAAACGTAACGAAACCTAACTTTGTAACCAAATTCAATACATGAATATACGAACTGAATGATGTAACACTACAATATATCACTGAATATATTATATTGTTACATCATTTAGTCGACTGTCTCGTTGGCTTAGGAGGGTCGTGGGTTCGATTCCTCAAAGTAAGTTATTTAATACTTGTGTTATAGGTAAAAGACAACTGGTATACATATACATACATACATAATATAAAAAAAAAACTTAAATACATATATACATATACACTCAGACTCGAGCCATCAAATTGTTTTATAAAAAATGTTAGCCCTCAGCGGGAATCGAACCTGCGTCTGACAGAGTTGAAGGGAGGGTTACTGGCGCCATAGGGTCAATCGATATTAGAGAAAAAATTGTTTTGCAAAACTATAAACGATAACGATATTTATTGCTTTAGACTTATTTATATTTGCATAAGATTTTTGACTAATGTCTAGAGCCACCTTCACCTAGATAAATACATTTCCTTGGCCTTATTTCAAAGAGCAAATATATTTATATTTCTTTTATTAGCACACATATTGGCACTGATAATAAATAATTCAGTATTAAATTGATTCGTTTAACAATTTTATACATAGACAATTTATAAGCTATGGATATTTAAATATTTTGCGATAGATAATATTTACATAAGTAAAGCTAATTAAAAAAAATTGTTGCCCATGGATTGATATATTAAACACTAATGTACGAAGATAAACATATGTTAATCATACAAATATATCAAGACCAGCGATAACTATACATACATACGAGTATCTACACATATACATAAAACTATATTAAAATTTTTGAATTTAAACTATCGTGAGTAGTATTCATAATTAATGTATAGAAACCGGCTATACTCACGTGTTATTTTATCGGATGAGCCCGACTAGTTTCAAGCCCAGCATATTCATAAATAAGAGCCCCGTATGGGCTTGAAACTAGTCGGGCTCATCCGATAAAATAACAAGTGAGTATAGCCAGTTTCTATACATTAATTAATATTAAAATGAATTTATAAAATTTAAAATTCTAAATTTATTTTGATATGTATTTAGAAAGTAAAAATATGACATTAACACTATATTATATTATGATATTTATACTATTTTCGTAAGTGAGGGATGAATATATATAAATATAATGTAAATAATTATATGGGGCACTTACACACACGGTTGTAAGTCTCCAAAGTAAATACTTAATACTTGTGTTATTGGTCCTGTTCGGCTGCTCCACATTGTGGGAGCTGCCAAAGAGCGGGGCTAAATGCCAACCATCGGGCGGGGGGCGGGCAGTGCAAGGCACCGTCCGTCTTTGCGAGGAGGGGAAGGGGGGGTGATGGCCCGACGGTCCCCTCACCACCCGCCGCCGGCTCGGTTCAAATCACAATGAGCCAGGCAATGGAGGAATCTATGGAGGTCAGTAATAAATAATGGCCTCTATGAGATTCCTCCAGGCGAATATTATGCGCTCCACCAGGGCCCAGGACCTTATCTTCCAGACCTTGGCGGAGCGCATGGTGCACGTGGCCGTGGTTTCCGAACCTCTCTTCGTTCCGTCGGGCGAGGAGTGGGTCGGAGACCGTAACGGGGATGTGGCCATCACGTCGAGGGCTGCAGTCGGCTCTCCATCCCTGGAGCGCGTGGTCAAGGGACGCGGGTATGTCTCCACCAAAATTGGAGACGTATCCGTTATCGGGGCGTACTTCTCACCAAACAAACTGTTCTCCGACTTCGAGCTGTTTATGGCTGAAATCGGAGATTTGGTGAGTAGGTTGCGTCCTGGCAAGGTGGTCCTGGCTGGAGACCTCAACGCAAAATCCGCTGCGTGGGGGTCTCCGGTCACGGACGTAAGGGGGAGATTCCTGGAGGGTTGGTTGGCCTCAGCTGGGATGGTCGTCATGAATTGGGGGACGGCTGACACATGTGTGCGATGGAATGGCGGCTCCAAAGTCGACGTCACCTTTGTCGACGCCGCCTTTTCACCATGTGTCAGCAATTGGGAGGTAATGGTGGGTGTGGAGTCACTCTCAGATCATCGTTATATATGGTTTGAGGTCTCCACACGCCCCACTCCCATTTTTCCTCAGTCAGGGAGGAAAAATGACGGCCCTCGGTGGTCCGTCAAGAAAATGGATCCCGGGTTCCTGGTTGAGGCCGTAACCGTTCAGGCATGGGTGGCAGGGCCCACGAGTGGGGGTGTTGCCGCGGAGGTTGAAGACCTCCAGCGGCGGATGTCGCTCGTCTGCGACGCCAGCATGCCGAGGGTGCGTGGCACAGGGCCGGCATGCAGGGTGTATTGGTGGTCTGAGGAGCTGGCGCGGCTGCGTGAACAGTGCGTAACCGTGCGCCGCCAGTACACTCGATACAGACGTCGTAGGCGACGCGACATTGAGGAGGAGAGGCGCCGCTACGAGGCATATAAGGCTGTCCGCGTCTCCTTGCGGACGGCCATTGCTGAGGCCAAGGACAGGGCCCACAGGGAGCAGGTCGAAGAGCTCAATCGGAATCCGTGGGGGAGGCCGTATATAGCGGCACGAAAGAAACTTCGTGCCCGCGCCCCTCCCCTTACCGAGAGCCTTCGGCCGGATCTCTTGGAAGCCATTGTGGAAGCCCTGTTCCCTCAGGGAGCCGAAATTCAGCCGCCTCGTATGGTGCCTCTTCAGGAAGAGGAAGACACTGTGTCAGGTGCGCCGGAGGTGTCGGAGTGGGAATTAGCGGGGGCGGTGAGTCGCATGAAGGCGAAAAACACCGCTCCTGGCCCTGACGGCATCCCTGGGCACGCCTGGGCTCTTGCCCTGGGCCCGTTGGAGTCAGGACTCAGGGCGACGTACAGTGCCTGCCTCGAGCAGGGATTGTTTCCTCGTAGGTGGAAAACGGGGAAACTAGTCCTGCTCAGGAAAGAGGGAAGACCGGCTGATACACCCTCCGCTTATCGGCCGATCGTTTTGCTGGATGAGGCAGGAAAGCTGCTTGAACGCATCGTAGCTTCCCGCATAGTCCAGCACCTTCAGGAGGTAGGGCCCGACCTCAGTCGCCTCCAGTGCGGATTCCGTCGGGGCAAGTCCACCCTCGACTGCATCGAGGGTGTGAGAGTCCTGGCGGAGGAGGCGACTGCCCGGGGCGAGGTGGTGTTGGCGGTGTCGTTGGACATCGCAAATGCATTCAATACCTTGCCTTGGGGAGTGATCAAGGAGGCCCTACGCTTCCACCGTATCCCCTTGTACCTGCAGCGTGTGGTCAGTAACTATCTGGCTGATCGCGCTGTTAGGTACCCGACGGCTGGGGGTGGGTGGAAGGAGCGGAGGATGTCGTGCGGTGTTCCACAGGGGTCGGTTCTTGGCCCCCTCCTGTGGAACATCGGCTACGACTGGGTGCTGCGCGGGCAAATGCTTCCGGGGGTGCGACTGTTCTGCTATGCAGACGACACCCTCGTGACTGCTCGCGCGAGCACCCACCGGGAAGCCCGAGTGCTGGCGACCGCGGCTACGGCGCACGTTGTGGCCCGGATTCGCCGGCTGGGACTGGGGGTGGCCTTGGAGAAATCCGAGGTCATTTGCTTCCACAGGCCTCGGATGGCGCCCCCAGTGGGCTCCCGGTTAGTGGTGGGCGGGACGTCCATCGAAATCTCGGGTACTTTACAGTACCTGGGATTGCTCCTCGACAGCCGATGGACGTTCGAGGCTCACTTCCGGCGGCTCGCCCCTAAGTTAACGGCGACCGCCGGGGCCCTGAGCAGGCTCCTCCCAAATTTGGGAGGGCCTAATGCAGGCTGCCGGCGCCTATACGCCGGGGTGGTTCGGTCGATGGCCCTGTACGGCGCTCCCATATGGGCGGGGCGGCTGACCGCGAGATCCTTGCCCCTGCTGCGCAGGGCGCAGAGGATCATGGCGGTCAGACTTGTGCGGGGCTACCGGACCATCTCCGGCGAGGCGGCCTGCGCCTTGGCCGGGTCCCCTCCGTGGGACCTAGAGGCTGAGGTGCTAGCTCAGGCCTACCGCCGTAGAGTTGAAGCCCGTTCATCGGGGGGAGACTCAGCGGTGGTAGAGGTGGACTGGCGGAGGGTAGCTCAGGAGGAGCTACTCCGCCAATGGAGGCGGCGGCTTGAATCGCCCAGTGCAGGAGCCTGGACGATTTCGGCCATCCAGCCCATTCTCCAGGGCTGGGTCGCCAGGAGGCATGGGGTCCTCACCTTCCGCCTGACACAGGTACTTTCCGGACATGGTTGTTTTGGATGGTATCTGTGGAAGGTGGCCCAGCGCGAAGCGACTGGTGAGTGCCACGAGTGCGGCGCCGACTTTGACACGGCGTTGCACACGCTCGCAGACTGTCCAGCTTGGGCGGTTCAGCGGGCGGAACTCGTGGCACAGGTGGGGCACGATCTCTCCCTGCCCACTGTGGTTCGTGCCATGGTGGACAGGGAGCGATCGTGGGCAGCGATGGCCTCCTTCTGCGAGGACGTTATCTCGCGGAAGGAGGCGGCGGGGCGGATCCGGGAAGTCGAGTCCTTGGATCCAATCCGCCGCAGGCGAGCGGGGCGCAGGCGACTCGCCGAAGTCCGTCGCATGCCGCCCTAACGGGGACCTCCGAGCGATCCGAACGGGGTTTATCGGACGCTCGCTGGAGTTAGGTCCCCGAGGCGGTCGATGCATCTGGTGCTCCCGATGCATCGATTAGCGGAGGGAGGGGCCACTGTTTAGAGAGGCCCCGACCCGGAGGTGGCGCTCTCCGGGGTACAGAGCTGCTGCTGGCGGGGATGGGGGGCAATGTCTTCATAGGTACCCTGTCCCCGCCACCAGCAGCGTGGTGGAGCACTGTCAGGTTTTTAGTCGGTGAGAGTCCGACATACCCACCGCTCGTCCCCGTCGGGCGGTGACGACCCATAATGGGTTTTCCTGACATAAAAAAAAAAAAAAAAAAAAAAGTGTCACTGCCCAACGGGCCAGTCGATATATGTTTTTAGAACTTAATTTTATAAATACGAGTCAAAAGGTTTGAAATGAGGTTATCGAAATCTTAAGTCTGTAAATAATTAGGTTAAAAATTGATTGACCTACTTAATAATATATAAATTAAATGCACATTATATGAGAATGCACAATATTGCGAATTAAATAAGTATCGAAGTGACGGAGCACTGCTCAGTATTTTTTTTTTATTATGAAAAATGAAAAAAAAAAAGATAAAAAGTTTGGTATTAACAGTTGCTCGAACCCGGGTATCTTCTTTAGTCCGTCCATTTACCATTGAGCTATCACAACTTTACAAATGACTGCTAAAATTACATTTACTTTCTATGCAACTAATTAACATTTTTTCAGTGCCCGAAAACAGGCGTAAAACGACTTTTTTTTAATGAAACCTAACCGGAAAGATTTTTTTCTCCCAAAACCCTCTAAATGCTGAATTTCATGAATAGTTTGGAGCCGTTTCCGAGATTCAAGATTAACTCATTTAAATATTTAAGATAATATTTTTCAACAGTCCATACACGTGAAATGAGTCTGTTAGATACAGTCGTAAATAATCTTAATATACTAAACATTAATTAATTTTGCACTTGAAGTAATTACTAGATAAAATAAAAAACTTGACTGTAATGTTACTTTAAAAATGAATTATTGCTATGAGAACCTTTATCATGTGTATTGTGGTTTATAATTAGTACATGAGATCGAACTTGAATTTTACATCCGTCTTGCAAAAATTTTTGGCGTATAACTAAGTCAAACAAGAAACATAATAAAACGTAATAAATAAACTATGTAATTATCAAATAACATAGTTACCGGTATATTTTTACCCGTTTAACCGATTATTAAAAAAGTAGGTAAAGAAATTTAACTGTGAGATATATTCGTTTATTTTTTCGAATTGGCTTATGTGGGCATGTCTTAAATCGATAAGCAATTCCGCAAGACTATTTATAAGTGATAAGTCAAATCAAAAAGGCTTTTAAAAAAGCTTTTTTCAAAATTTCAGGTCCCTTCTGTTAACCGCTGAGGACCGCATGCTTATCATAAACATGTATTGTCATCGAGACTGGTCATAAAATTTTAGCTCAATCGGACACCGGGAAGTGGGTCTAATTTAATTTGCAAGATTTCACCTTCACATTACAAGTTGAATAAAAGCTTTTAAAATAAAATGTAGAGCCTTACTAGTATCGCAACAAGTACTTTGCTTGAAGATTATTTCCTACGATGTCTGAACTGATTTATAACGATATATTGTAGATTATTGTGACTGTAGAGTAATAATTATTAGGTTCGACAAAAGCGCGGCAAAAAGCCACAAATTATTATATAAAACCGGGTTGTTTAATTAACTATAGTTATGCTCACGATGACGATCAACTGTTAATACGTTCCCAGAGAATATTCTAACATACTATAGGAATTTCTTGTCATCCAGAAATAGTATCAATTTGAATCTATTCGTAATAGAAATTTGCTTTATAAGACTCTGTGGAAGAATCGTACGTATATAAATAGGATGGGCGAGTCTTTTCTAAAAATATTTGCTATTAAAGGTTCATATACTACTCTATTCGATGGGTTATTGCAAATTTTTGGTTTAATAAGGTTTCAACCAAAATATTATTTAAATAATTCAGGTCATCAACTACCCTTTGGTATGAATTAGTTTGATATTAACAATATACAAACTTTTCAAAAACGTTCCTCTTCCTTTCTTCCTTCTCTTCTTCCTTCCATAATTTCTGAAATCTCTTTTTATATGTTATATCATACCTTACTAATTTCATTCATATCATTTTCAGCCTCGCTCTCGATACTCATAATAATATTTGATACTAGCTTTTACCTGCGACTTCATTCGCGTGAACTGTTGTCACGTGATAGGTTGATAATAGATGGCCCTTTTTAGTGTCATCCTATTCCTGTACAATTAACAGGATCTCTATAGCCTACATGTTATTCCGGTGTTTATGGAAAATTTGTGCCAAATTTCATCAATATTGGATGAATATAAATAGGATTCGAGGAAAACTATTAATGAAAATGTTTTAGATTTCTGGTAGCAATGGGAATTTTGAAATAATAAGTACCTATATGATAACATTTTTATGATTTAATATAAGAAGAACAAACGGGAATGACTACTGAATTGCGTTTGTTATTTTTTAACTGTCAATTTAAATTGGCCTTCGGTAATATATCAGTTCACGTGAGGCCACGAATAAAATCAAGGACAGACATATTCAAAATGACAATGTCATCGCTGTCCAGTAGTGGTTATTGTTATTTGAGTGACTGGGTACGATTTGGTCAACGCACACGTTACAGTTCAATATTTTTTAGACGCATAAGTTTAGCTTTACTTTAGTTGAGGATGCGTAAATGATGTGTAAATAAAAACTTGCAAGAAAAAAATACTAATGATAATTAATATTTTCAGTCTTTAATGAATATATTTAAATGTGTTAATCTTGTATATACATATGTATATATTTTACTGAATTTTGGATACGGCTCCAACGATTTTCTGAAATTCAGCATGTAGGGGGTTGAGGGTAGGAAAAATTGCTTGCTAAGTTTTATTAGATTTTTTAAACCCTGTTATCGAATACAGAAAAAACGTAAAATTATATGTGAAACGAAAAAATAATTTCACTGTCAAGTACAAAGTCATAATAGCTCAATTAGGTAACGAGCGGATTCGAATTCAGGATACTAGGATCGATTCCAGATAAAATCTTCTGTTCAATTAAAAACATTCAATTGCTTATTTTATAAACAAAAAATTACCGAGCAAGACTCGGCCACCCAAGTACTTGTCATTAATTGTAAGGTTTAGCGTCAAGTATTGCAACAATGTGGAGAAAACTATAATGGGCATACAATAATAACCTGAGTCGCATTAAACATGATTTTAAACGTTTTGTTAGAGTGTAATACTACTGACTGACGACTGACAATTGATTGTTTAATGTCTTTTTCTTTACACAAGTGATACTTATTTAGTTTGCTTCGTGCGAGTTTTTTGTAACCTACACAATAGAACAGTTAAAAAAATGCTCCGATCGCCACCAGACTTTACAAGTTCATCCACTGGATTATGCCGTAGTGTCTAAAAATTTTATTAACATCGGTCCAGCCGTTTCGGAGTCAATAATTATTCTAGTCTCTTCTAGTCTATAATAAAGGACATAGACAAACATTCATTATTATATACAAGAATATTGTTGTTGTATACAAAAAAGTCAATTTGCGTAGCTTGTTATCTTTGTTTAAGATTGTGCGTTATTGGTCAATATTGTTGTTAGTAAAGCAATTGACACAATTGTCTTCATTGATTTGCGTCTTGCAATTCTGTCTTTATATTTGTTACAGCTAACTATTAACTAAGCAGGTTTCACGATTATAATGAAAATTGCACGCTGGGGTTGGATCTAAAAATCGATTTACCTTTATCTAAAATTCTAATATTGCGTGGTAAAATGGATACTGATGTTCATGGTTTATAATAAAGTTGGAAGTAAAAAACGTAACGGTCTTTTATTATCCCACTCCTAGGTATAGGCCTCCTTTCTTTGCTTTTAGAGAGAACAGTTGGAGCTAAGACCCATCACGCTGCTCTAATGAGAATTGGTAGGTTACACATATCCTCAGAATTCTCCAGAGATATGCAAGTTTTCTCGCGATATTCTCCTTCACCAAAAAGCGTGTAATAAGTTGCAAATATAAAAAAAAATCTTTAAAATCAAAATTCATTTATTCTTTAACAAAATTCTTCTTTACTATAAAAATTTACGAACATTCTATTAAGTAAGTCAAGTATACTCGTGTCAGAATGTCCCGTTCTTCCATATCTTAATAGTTTACAATAAAGAATAAATGAGTGTGTACCTATATGTTAGTGTTTGTATGTTTGTATTTGTGTGTGTTCATGTGTGTGTTTGTTAAATATCAATAAAAACATAGATTTTAATAGAAAAACTCATTGATAAAACCTGCCCGGAATGAAAATCTTCGAAAGTGTCCGTCTCCCCACTGTGCTATATAAATACTTAAAATAAATATTTTAAGTTAAAAATAAAACTTACCAATTTTCAGCTTGCTGATGCTGAAAGTTTTAACAGAACAGGTTACATCTTTAAATTCTAAGTGCACTGTTGCCCTTGGTAGTAAGGGCACCACGTTATTATTACTCAGTTCTATACAGGGATCACTCTTAACTCCCGGCGTCATTGTCTATGTTTTAATTTTTCTCACACACTTTAAACAGGGACGTACAAATTTACGTCTGTCTTCAATTAAATTCATATGCAGAATGTTTGTGATTACACGATTTCAAACTTATATTGCCTTGCATTATGCATTGCAAAATAGTTAATTTTGTTTATCCCGGTAATTTTGAACTGAGTCGTACTAAAATATCCGTCTGTCCTCACTGGAATCGTATACTAAATGCCTGCGACTATCACTCCTGATCTTGAGCTTAGTGTATTTCTCAGATTCATATATTATCCAAAATGTTTACTGTTTTATACACACTTTATATAGGAACTTACTAGACATGCGTCCGAATTCACTGGAATAATGCACTGAATGCTTAATGCGAAACTTTCTGGAAGAAGTATATCCGATCCATTTGTTTATTCTTTATTACGTTAGTCGGTTATCTCATATCGTTTACGCGGTTCCTTATCGCTTCATGCTCCTCGTTAATGACAATATAATATACTAGCAGTAATTGTCTATTTGTTTGTGATTTGGTCAAAGATATCTTCTAGGTCATGCCTCAGTTACACGTTCGGCTTCAACTCGGAAATTTATTGGGCAGTGATCTGTCAACAAAGGAGTATATGTCAACATAATAAGTTTATCTATAATTTTTAATTAAATATAATTAGAGCGTACTAATAAACTCTTTATGCATGTTTACAAAGAGAATAAATGTTTTGTTTGGAGTTTACTAGCTATTGATTTAAAATATTTTCGATAGAAAATTCAGCTTAAAAAAATCAAATATATGGTGCCATAGTACCACATTATTTTTAATGAAAAAAAAAAGTGAAAATTAAGAAATAGTAAGCACAATATTTTATATTTAATTCCTTATTTTAAAGAAGTATATTTATTATCGTACATGTAGGGGTTTAAATGTCACATGCATTTAATAGTAATACTCTAATCTAGTGACTCGTACCGCTATAATGGCCTACATACAGAATCATATTCTCCAAATTGTTCTTTGGATAAACTAGGAGATATTTTATTTTGATTGTATTATTCAACAAAATATAACAAAATAAAAATAAAGGGTCAAAATACAGTCTGGCCTTTACTTTTTTTATTTAATAAACAATTCAATACATCTTTATCTATTAATTAAATAAAGTAAATAAAGAATATGTTTGAAAAGGTAAGCAGGGTAGTTAGGTTAAATGTAACGGTTATCTTATTATATGTATAAGCATTGACCTTTATATAGCATATTGTTATCTATTTGTCAGCTATCTGTCTATTTTTAAATTACGTGACAAGAGATTGTGGTATCAGCATAGAGTTATTATATTAGAGAAGGCAAGCCAGCCTAAAATGTACCATATATGTAAACCTTAATGAATATAAAAACTAGCTTTTACTCGTTCGCGTGAACTGTTGTAGCGCGATAGGTTGATAATAAATGTCGCTTTTTAGTGTCAACATATTCCTGTAAAATTAACAGGATTTCTATAGCCTATATGTTATAAATAAATAAATAAATATAATCTATGGAACACTTACACACGCGGTCGTCAGTCTCCAAAGTAAGTAACTTAATACTTGTGTTATGGTAGACAGACAACTGGTAAATATATAATAAATATATACTTATATAATTTTTAAATACATACTTAAATACAAATATACAACCAGGCTCAAAGACCAACAAATTCATTTATATTTTAGTTATTCCGCTGTATAAAGAATCATTGTGCCAAATTTCATCGATATTGGATTCAGCGGATTCGCCGTGCCAGAGTAACAAACATACATACAAACTCACAAACTTTCACATATATGATATTAGTAGGTGTTGTATATCAGAATAACTTCTGTGTAATCGACTCTAAATGTATACTCTCGTCTGTGTTCTTCCTTCCCGATCTTGTGAGCCTATTAACATATACGAGTGCTAATATAAATTAATTTACCTTGTCATGTATCGAAAAATAAACTGCTATCTACGAATTTAAGTCTTAATTAATTACTATATTAATATATTAATAATATTATATTAATATATTATTATTAATATATACTATATTAATATATTAATATATAATATAGTAATTAATAGGTTTATTTGATAAGATATCGATAGGATTCGATAGGATTATTTGATACTAGCTGCACACTTTTACTTCGTTCATGTCAACCTAAGTGTTAAAATGGTCTAAATAAGTATCTCCCCTTTATCATATAAAACTTTTAGAATCAAAGATTGGAATTGTTCAATTAAGGTACTTAAATGATATGCTGGGTTATTATGGGATCAAAGATTATGCGCTTAGTCTTATTACATCTTTTCTTGCAACTTTTTGAATCAAAGATTTGAATGGTTCATTAAGGAACTTAAATGCTGGGTCATTATGGGATCAAAGATAATGCGCTTAGTCTTACTACATTTTTTCTTAGCAACTTTTAGAATCCAAGATTTGAATTGTTCAATTAAGGAACTTAAATGATATGCTAGGTTATTATGGGATCAAAGATAATGCGCTTAGTATTATTACTTTTTTTTTTAATCACAAAGACTTTGTATAAATGACGTGAAGTCTTTCGGATCAGCTACAGTTATGGGCGACCCAATGACCAAAGGTTCAATCTTAGTTCTTTTCTTGTTTTTAGTTTATATTAATGATTTACGATATTTCGTGCTCAGTATTTGCAACATTGTACTATTCGCAAATGATACATCTTTAATTTTTAAAGAACCTTACCTAAAGTTTATCTACCTTAAGCGAAATCTATTTTAGCAATTACATCCCCCCCCACGATGAAATCACCCACTTGTGGGGCGTGGGCCCCACATTGTGAAATTTGGATCTAAATTGTTGTAAATTGTAAACTGGAGTTTTTGTCTTATATTATTATTTATCATATTTTTCTATCTTAGCCCGGTATATAGGCTTAACTTGCGTCAAAAAGCGCAACTTTCGTAATCTTTAATATTTAAATGAGTTAACCTTGTATATGTATATATATTTTTCTGTAGCTGATAGCATGATATCTGATAGCATGTCTCTATCTCTTATGGTTACAATAACTACTTTTGTGTCTTTTGTGAGACACTTATATCTGCGCCTGCGAAGCCGCAGGCGCAGATATAAGTGTCTCTCTAGTCTAATGTAAGACACGATACTTTGATAGTATTTTTGCATTTCATAAATAGATAAGGTATCCATTTCTACCCGCAGAGGTGTCTTCAGTAAAAAACTGATTGAGTTGCTTTAAAGCAGCGATCGGAGAACTTTTCTAATCATTACCCTTAAATATTTTTGTGTAAGTTGATATTAGCCCATGGCGATGAGTAAAAAAAACGAAATCGCTTCTTTTTGGCATCTTTCATATTATAGCCCCCATGATAATTTTGAAAAAGAAAACAATAACTAAAAAAATAATTTTAATTTGTTTTACTCTCAAATTGAACACGTGCTTCAGTATTAGATCGAAGTTCAAGAATTTCCTCTGCCAAACCTGAAGGTTCTTCTGGTATTATAGCAATTTCACATTTAAAAGGACTTTTAGGTTTCATTTTTACCCCCAAAACTTCATTTGTACCCCATTTGGGGTAATATACCCCGGTTCCCCGACCGCTGCTTTAACGGAACCGTCCATATCTAAATACGTCTGCATGATGGTAATAAAATACACCGTTATCGTCAATTGTTTTATTCACGGCCGGAACGGTGAATTCATGCAATGCGCTTCGCTAATGCAGTATTATGTTATTTTAAGTATTTTCAGCGTTTTCAATTTTACTTTCCTATTTAGGTAACTTTAATTGCTGTTATTCCACTGCTGAAAAATATATGCGGATTTATTTATTTATACACTTACTACCTACACCACAACGAATAAATTGGAAAGAGAAAAGAGCAATCAAAACAATAAATATAAATTGTAACGTACAAAAGGTGGCCTTATTGCTTAGTAGCAATCTCTTCCAGGCGACCCTTGCGTTAAGGAGAACTGTAACGACGGTGTGGGTGGTGCACTATTCTATACTTAAATACATACTAATAATACATACGAATACAAAGACAAAAGATTTACACATCATAAAAATATCTAAAAGTAATATATATACAATCTTTAAACTAATACATATTATATAATAAATACATAACAATTATTTAAATACATAAATAAATATATATACATTAATTATTATTTGACAAGTAATATTGCTTCACAGATTTTTCGAATATGTGTAATGATTCTTGAATATTTAAATGAATTCTATAATAAAACGATTTAGTAAAAAAAAATGTGTTATCCCTATGTCTGTAGGTTATACATATACCAAAATTCTTTGGGAATGTTTCGTTTCATCAGCGCGTTATATTTTAATTTATATACGTTAGCCAAAATTGTATACCAAAATCATAGACTGGCCCAGATTTTGAAGCTATAAAATATAAATAAAGATACTGTATTATTTCCGATCGGCCTTCAGACTATATATAACATATATTATAGAAGGACGTCTTCTGTATACATGTAAATTGTAATCTACGCACGTATATTAATAACTATAGTTGTACGCTAACGCACTTAAAATGTGGAACAAGAATATATAAAGAAGCACTTATTCTAATCGCAAATGCATTCAATGTGCTGTGTGCACACTGAATACACTCCGTTAAATTACAAATTAAAGCTAAATATCCATAAAGTAAATTTTGTAATTGATTAATTTATAGAATAAGGCGTTACTTTACGGAGGTCCGTAATATAAAAGAAATGAAAGTATTATTTTGCTGATCATCCTTAATAAAAAAATGCTATGCTAAATGTAGATTGTACTCTCCGTTCTCGTATCTGATACATGCAGAAACCGTAAAAACTATGAATAACGCAAAAATACACAAGCACTGCACACATTCGCTACACAATCTCAACAATTGCTTCGCCCCGTAACTGAAGCATCGTCAGGAGACACTCTCCGACAAAATGGCAAAGCGACGCATCACCCAAACAAGCAGAGTTATGCAATAATAACTATATTAGTTTATATATAGTTTTTTTTATCTCCTGTCATTAAGTACTATAGTTATTTTTTATCGACTATCATTAACTTCTCGTATAACACGTAATCAAAAGATTAATAAAGAATTATATTTAAATTCATTCGTGAATTTTAATAAAAAATCCATTATAGGAATATTTAAATAACTTTAATTCCGGGTATCGGTAAAAAAAATGATAAATGAAACTACAATTTTTTTCCTGATATTTCTTATCGAGTATTGTAATGTAGAATTAAGTAATTGGTAAATGAAGTCGCAATATTTGAAGTGTATTTGTATATGTATTAAAATTAGACCAGTACTCCGTATAGTAAGTAAGTAGCGGCCTGTTACTATCCCACTGCTGGGCATAGGCCTCGTCTCTCCGTTATTGGAGACTAAGACCTACCACGCTGCTCCAATGCGGATTGGTAGGTTACACATATCTCCAGAAATCTCTGGAAAAATGCAGGTTTCCTCACGATGTTTTCCTTCACCGAAAAGCGTGTGATAAATTGCAATTATCAATTAGACACATAAGTTTTAATAGAAAAACTCATTGGTGTCTGCCCGGGTTTGAACCCATGATCGTCTCTAGAGATTTACACGGTCGCACCGCTAGGCCATCACAGCACTATTACTCCGTATATCACACCAAAATAAGGACCGTTTATTTAGAAAGTGGTGTAAGTCCATTTTTGAAAAAAATGAGCTATCACGTAATTTATGCTTAATTTAATGTAATTTTTTTATATCTAACTAGTCCGTATTTAATTTCTCAAAAAAATCCCATGTTTTGTACAACTTAAAATCGGTCGGTAAATGAAATTGCATAATCATTGATTATGAAAGTGGTGTAAGTCCAATTGACAGAGGTAGGTGGCAGATGGATGCCGATCAGTGTTTTGTTATTTTTCATTTATTTTATACTAGCTGTGTCCCGCGGTTTCACCCGCGGACGATTTGCATTGTTTTACTCCATGTTTCCACTACTTGTAAGTTATTTACCTTACAACGATTTTAATAATTTTTTGACACAAAGTACTTTTTACAAAAAAAAGGTTAATGACTAAACTTTTTTTTGATAACGCAGGAAATCCCTAGTGGATATTTACTCTATTCCTACAAAATTTCCTGCAAATAAGTCCAAGGAATAACAATTTTCATAAAAACTTCCATTCATGATTTCTTACCCCCTTGGGGATAGAATTTTGTAAAATCCTTTCTTAGTGGATGCTTACATGATAACAGGAATACGTGTGAGAAATTTTAAGTTTCTAGCTCTAACGGTTTGGACTCTACGTTGATATGAAACACTACACAGAGAATAAGTAAATTCTTGTAATCAGTATCCTTCAGTATCTTGTAATTATGACAATGTGATTGGCGTCTAAAATAAAATTGATGTGTTGTTATGCTTATTTGTAAACAAAATTATACTAAAATGAAGTATATTTTAAGTGATATTTGATTTATCCAAATTGAAATGAAACGATTTTTAAAATTGTTTAATTTTGAAATTGGTGTAAGTCCATTTACAGCACATAAATTTGTGTTATCGTAGTCTAATTAACCAAAAACAAATTTATATTAAAAAAATTAAAAGTTGATAAAACAATAGAAACAATGCCAGACCTCATATAATTTGCCCATATTTTTAAATCAACGAATATAGTAAACTTTAATTTTCTCGAAACATAAGAAAATGGACTTACACCACTTTCAAAATAAACGGTCCATATTATGGTGTTTGCCTTAATGGCTTTTATGGGGTCATAGGTGGAAGGGCGCATGCAGCTCTACTAGCATTAGAAAACATAAGGGTACCCCAATGAGGCCAGTCTACATAGAATATCATAAAAGTTAACAGAATTGAAGGTATATAAATAGTTCTCAATACTCTAAATTTATAAGCTGTGGTAGCTTAGCGGTAACACTTAGCGACTCTTTCGAGAAGGTAACGGGTTCCAACCCGGGCAGTCACCAATGAATTTTTCTGTTAAACCTTATGTGGCGAATTGATAATTGCAATTTATCACAAGCTTTTCGGTGAAGGAAAAAATCTTGAGGATATGCAGGTTGCATATCTCTAGAGAAATCTGGAGATATGTGTAACCTACCAAGCCGCATTGGGCATCGTGGTAGGTCTTAGTTCCAATCCTTCTCTCCAAAAACGGAGAGTAGAGACCTATTCTTAGCAGTGGGATAGTAACAGGCCGCTACTTTTACTAAATTTATAAATATATGTATTTTATTTGTACATTTCTTTTGATAAATATAGTTTTTACTACTTAAATTATATTAAATCATTCATGAATTATAATCAGATAAACATGTAAAATAACCTGATATGAACATATTTTTATTCTTTCTTCAACTCAATACCAATATTTAAGAATTTTTCCCTTAATCCCTTAGAGATCCCTTAAGGAGACATGTCCAGCAATGGACGTTTATCGGATGAGAAAGAGAGTATCAAGAAATAAACATAATGTAAGTTTTGACATATCATAATAGGTATTTAAGTATTTATGTTTCATAAAATCATATTTTATCATTGTTTTACCCTTACGTAATCTAACGAACCTAATCTAAAAACCTTCACCAAAAAATAAACTTCTTAAGCATTATTAAAATATTGACGTGGTTTTTATAACTATTAGTACATATTATAAAACAAAGTCCATATTTCCGTATGTACGCATAAAACTTTAAAACTACACAAACAGATTTTGATGCGGTTTTTTTAATAGATAGAGTGATTCTAGAGAAAGGTTTGTATGTATAATAACATTCAATACAGAGTAGAGAAATACTGTAATTTTTGAGGTTTCTGTAAATAATTACATTTTTTTCCGCTTACCCTACGAGACTAACGCAGGCTAAACCTTACGAGATTTATCAAAATGATGTACTAAGTATTTGTACACCTTGAAAAGGTCTACAGAAAAGTCCGCGATGGTATATGTCTATCTCTTATGAATAACCCACAATAGCATTTTTTGTCATTTACTTTTTACGGAAAATAATGCCTTATTTTTAAAGCAATTTTTATACACTACAGCATTAATTCTTATCCAATTAAGTACCTTAAATAAATTGTTGATTTAATATAGATCAATATGGCCGTTTACAGCATGTAATTTAAGTGAACATTTTCGGAGATATTACAGATTTAAAATGCCGCGTCACCCTATAGCACTTCGAATACAGCAGCTATATCGTTCTTTCAAGAATTTGTTTAACGACAAGCTGTGAATATTGTATATAAAGACATTCTGTAATTAATTGTAAAAATTAAATACATAGGGAAAATGTAAAAGTAAATAAGTAAAAATGTACTATATGAATTTAGATATTCCAAAGATAGCAGGAAATCTTCTTGGTATAGGGAAAGTAAATTGTTTTTCTCCAAATTTAACGCTTGCGGGCCACGGGCAGTAATGAATAAATCAAAACTACTGGATCGATTTTAATCATTTTTTTTACACTGAATGACATGGGATATATATTTTATACCCGTGCGAAGCAGGGGTAGGCCGCTAGTAATCAATAAAAACCACGTCAATATTTTTGAAATTTAATTAGGGTGCTTTCTCTATATGAACTAAATTGTGCAGTACGAAATACCATCAATAACATTTAATTATTTGAAAAATAAATAATTCCTATTTGTTCAGATTGTTGTTTAAAATTAATTTAATAATGTTTACAATGGGCGGAAAAAAGAAAATACTAATTATTACTTAAGTATTTTCATTTGAAATAATTTACACATACACTTACTTAACTCAATTGGTCAATTTCTCTTTACATATAAAAATAAAGTATGAATATTTATTCCACTTGGTCAAATAATTTACCCGATTGGTGGATTCCTCTTTTACATATATATAAATCAAGAAATAATTTTTTGTGCTCATACCAAATAATACGGCTCTTTTAGATTTAAAGATTCGAGAATAATATTCGAATTAAAATATACTGAGTAAAGCCAGTTTCCATGTCATCCAGGATACTCAGAACAAGTCTGCCTGTTATAATCTATTTTATATTTTTTTTATAATAACGTTGTATTTATATTAAAATAGTTACGAACATATTTAACTGCATCGTGGTGTTCATCCGGCTGATAACTTTCACATACGGAATAAGGCGATAACACGCGCGAAAGTGGCCACAGACACAATTCTTCACAAACGTCTTTACCACGCGCTATTTAAAACACCACTGCCGTTTGTCTGACTGTGTACGCCAGTCGCTAATATTGATCCAAATGCCGCTGCGTTACTGTTAGCAGTTAGTACGTATCGTGAAATCGTCAATATATTATTTATAGATATTTATAGAATTAAAGATTATTGATGACATCTGTGGCACTTACTTTCAAAAACAAATGACAATGCCAATATACAGAGGTGTAAATATGTTTAATGTGACTCTATCATAGAGTTATTAAAACAAGAATAAGGGATCCATAGCAGGCCTGTACCTAAGTGCTAGTGACACAATAAATAATTAGAGGGAAGATATTCGTATTAAAAAAGCTTTTAATTTTTTTTATCACCATTTCATGTCTTTACTGTTAGCCGTTACGGAGTTTCCTCATCTGGAATTAATTTTGGCTGCAGCATCAGGTCATCCGTACCATAAACATGCATTGTCATCAGAACTGGAACAATACGTAAAATTTCAGCTCAATCGGACACCGGGATCCAACCTTCACATACATACAAAGCTAGTTAACTAAAAGCTTTTAAAAAGAGACAAACAGATCACCCTCATTTACTTTCTCTATATTGTAATATGGCACATTTTAGGATGGCTTTCCTATTTAAGTTAATAACTCTATGGACGCGTACGAAATTAAATAAGTGTGAAATCACTACATATTATAAAACAAAGTCCATATTTCCGTATGTACGCATAAAACTTTAAAACTACGCAACCGATTTTGATGCGGTTTTTTTTAATAGATAGAGTGATTCCAGAGGAAGGTTTGTACGTATAATAAAATTCAATACGAAGTAGAGAAATACTGTAATTTTTGAGGTTTCTGTAAATAATTACATTTTTTTCCGCTTACATTGCAAACGCAGGCTAAACCCTACGAGATTTATCAAAATGATGTACTAAGTATTTGTACCCCTTAAAAAGGTCTACAGAAAAGTCCGCGATGGTATATATCCATCTCTTATGGATAACCCACAATAGCAGTTTTTTTCATATATAATAAAGTAAAAAAAGCTATGATATGAAGAAAGTCAGAATAATTTTTTTTTATAAATAGTAATGTATACATTATATTGAAGTAACTGCTTATTACATTGCCGATTGAAGACGGTGTAGAGAGAGAAAAAACTATAATATGAAAAATCATATAAAATATATTGGTATTTTCTCTCTTCTCCAACAAAAAACGAGTTAAATTAGACGTAAAATATAAACAGACAGAATTTTGCATTTATAATTAAATGGATAACATCACTACAAAGTGAAATGAATACAATCATATGCGGACGCCGAAAAGATAAACATAATTTCGGTGACTCACTTTCAACATTAAACATTAACTACACTTTATTATTACTATCTTTTGCTCGTAAATACATTGAAACCGTGTGGTATCCGGTTGAGTAGAATAGAACACCCTCATTTCTGCCCGAGGTGTCGTAAAAGGCGACTAAGGTAAGTTGAGCCACCGTGTGGTATCTGGTTGAGTAGAATAGACAACCCTTTTTTTGCCGAGGAGTCTTAAAATACGACTAAGTTAAGTTGACGTCAGGCAGGCGGCCGGTCCTAAATAGTTGCCAAATTATGTGACAACATGTTTATAACAGTTATGCCGACCCCACTTAGAGTAGGATACGGGCAGGAGGATGATGTTCGCAAATACATTGAAGTTCTAATGTTATGCGTCGCTTTCACAGGTATGTTTCTTGTATCAGGTCTGTAACAAAATCCAACAAGTCTTAAAACGAAACTAAATCTATTTGTCTGACCAAGAAAATATCCACACCAAAACCCAAACGCCAGAGCATCTAATAGTCGCAACGAGTCAACTTTTACTCACCTTTCAAACGTTGTAGTGTGAAAGGTGAGTAAAAGTGAGAAGTGTAGTGTCTATAGCTGAATCAGTGATTCAGTATACTATAATACCCATTAACAAAATAAATTGATATTTCCGGCTCTGATTTATATCAATGTGTAAAATGTAATAAGTATAAAGATTTGTATTTATTATGAAATAAAAAAGTTAAAGTAGTATATTAATTTTAACATAACGCTTATTACATCTGCACGTGTGAATATCCAATTCATTGTTTGTTTACATTTAGTATGTCTGTTATTTGGCCTTACTTTCCAAATGAATTCATTCGAAACGTCTTATTAAATGAAACAAACTTATAACCATATACGCCGTGTGGTATCCGGCTGAATAGAAGAGTACCACCCTCTTTTCTTACCGAGGTGTCGTAAAAGGCGATTAAGGTAAGTCGACCCGCCGTGTGGTATCAGGCTGAGTAGAATAGACCACCCTCATATCTTACCAAGGTGTCGTTAAAGGTGACTAAGGTAAGTTGATTCACCGTGTGGTATCCGGTTTAGTAGAATAGACCACTCTCTTTCTTATCGAGGTGACGTAAAATACGACTAAGATAAGTTGACGTCAGGCCGCCGGTCGTAAAATATGTAGTCAAATCATGTGACAACATATTTATAACATGTTGTGCCGACCCCACTTAGAGTGGGATATGGGCGTAAAGATGATGATGAAACTTATAACCATATCTATGCATTAAAAAAAGGAAAGGCCTGTTATTACACTGCTTGGCATAGGCCTCTTCTCTTTGTTCTTGGAAAGGAGAAATGGAGCTAAGGAGGACCCTTTACGCTGCTCTAATGCGGATTGCTAGGTTATACATATCCCCAGAATTCTCTAATGATTTATAGTTTTCCTTTAATTTCCTTCACCGAAAAGTGTGATAAATTGCAATTATCAATTAGACACATTAGTTTTAATAGAAAACTCATTGGTGCCTGCCCGGGCTTTAAACCCGTGACCCTCTTTTGAGAGTCCTACGGTCTTTCTACTACTACTGGTGGACTATCATAGCTTCTATGCGGTATCGAATACTAATTCGTTTAATAATGAGGTATTTCAGGATTACTGTGTAAAAAAGACTATACGAGAAAATAATAGAATTATAGTTTTGGTCTAAAAACTTTAAAAGTGCATGATAACTACTTCAAAGGCAAATATTTTTGAAATCCATTCCAAATTGGATAAATCCAAAGATTAAAAATGTTTTACCTTATAATTTTACGTTAAGGTATTCCCAATGAGTTCTAGGCTTTTGGATGAGCTTTAAATAAATTTCATACTGGCACATATCCAAATTGATTGAAATGATGCACTATTTACGATACAATACTAAATTAAAATTACTATCACAAAATTCAACACATCATATTTTAAGCTCTAAACATCAAAACAATAATTTCGTTCCACATATCAGAAGACATACTGCTTGCAATTTGTTCCTAATAATTATTTTCACATACAATATTTCGTCATTGTCGACCTTTGGGGAACGAAACCTGCGTGCCTCTATGGAAATCCTGAGGTGTGAGAGGCCTTCCAATACACAGCATCGTGGTAGACCTTAGCTCAAATCCTTCTCTCCAATAACGGAGAAAGGGTGCCTATGCCCAGCAGTTTCCGCTGCACGCGTCTCTTACAGATTGACAAGGACGCGACATTATCAAAGCACAAAAGCGACATGTCGTGACCATAAAAGAAATTTTTTTGACTAAAGATTGACTAATGAACTGCCTGATTTATTATTTTTTTGCATTGTAATCTTATTATTACATTTTACCTTGCGATATGAACAATTTTTTATTTTATTATACTTTAATAAAAATTTTGTGACAGATTATTCCTTAAAGAATAAATAAATGCCTCCGTATCATAATATTGCAAAACATAACATTGTCAAGTTCAATAGGTCAGGGCATAACCTAAATTTTTAAACTTCATTTCCTCATACTAGTAGATATTTGCGATATGTGCCCCCTAGCCATACATCCATCCACATTCATATTTAAAAAACTTTTGGTCACATGATGTTGACCTATTCCTAAAATTGCCTATTTCTAGGTTACACATATCATGCGAATTTACTAAAGATATGCAGGATTCCTCGCGATATTTTCCTTCGCCGAAAAGATAATTGCAATTATCAATTAGACAAATAAGTTTTAAGACAAAAACTTATTGGTGCCTACTCGTGGTTTGAATCCCTAAAGACGCACACGGTAGCGTCACTCGGCTATCACAGTTGTTGACGAAAGCGCATATGCGTAAATGTTTGTTTGATATATAATTTCTCATTTGAGCGAAGCAATGGAAAGGCGATTTTAGAAATAGGCACGACTACCGTCTTTGAGGTTATTTATATTTATTATGTTTAGTATCGATGTGGCTTCTTCTGGGAATTTTTATTTTTATTCACATCTGGAATCTTACGCAATAAATAATTGAAGTAAATAAAAAAATCTTATATTATCGGAACCGTAAAGTCAGCGTAAATGTAAAATGAAAGGTCAAATTATATTATATAAACTTTATTCAGATATTAATTTATCATAATCGTATTAATTGAGATATTATACAATATAAAAAAAATTATAAAAAGAAATTAATGTCAAAACAAATAATAAATTACCATTATTGCACACAACACAAAATCAAACTGATACAGATAATTATTTTGGAGTAATTTCAAAGGAATTTGTTTGAACTATATTGAAACAGATTAAATGTTAACCGTTGAACAACAAAACATTTCGTCAAGCTATGTATACATAGATTTGCATACCTCCTTGAATGTTGCGACTTAATATACGCACAAAGATTTATAGGTATTTGTATTTTCATGGTTTTCTATAACATATTTTATAAATGTCCAATCATTAGCACTTAACATTTGCAAAACGCGGTTTCTATTAATTCATGTTTTATAGAACGTAAACATGAATTGACATTACTGAGAAAATAAATGAAAAACGGTTTTATATTAAGACTGTATTTTGATACTTTGCATCAAATTAATATACAATCGAAGGGGAAATAAATGAAGACCTCTAGTTAAAGGTAATGACAAATATTCATCAAGAAAAACGAAAAAAAAACGATAAATTAAAAAAATTAAAATCCATAAAGTAGAAAACAATTTTTTACTACGAATAGCTAAAAAAAATTAATTTATGACTGTAAAATTTACGAAACATCAACACGTGTATATATATAGATTTCTCTTAGATAGCATATAACAACTTTCGTTGTTTGTTTTTTGCGTATTATCTACTTTTATATTTGAAGCTGTGAACTAACATGGTTCACAGATTTCCCTCGTTATCTACTTATATAACAGACGTTACACAATTGATGCCATGAAATGTTTGACCTCCTTTTATACCGTCTTAGAATTAGGGTTAACATTCCAATATGTTTCCGATTTTCAACAATCTAATCTCTCTTGGGATAATGTTTTTACTCACATATCTCCCATTAGAACTAATCATTGCTGTAAAAATAAAAAAAATATAACGAAAAAAATTAAGCAAGTCGTCAAAAAGTTAAAACGATGGGCGGAAATTTAAAATTATTTATACAAAAGTAATTTAAAAAAAATTTCCACAATTAGGCGCTACTTTGCTGACGTCCGTATTATTATGCTAGTTACAATAAAGTTAAAATAAATAAAAATAATCAATATATATTTTTATTGATTGAAAATGTTTAAAAATAATTGTATTGAATTTACGATTGTATACACTTACCATTATAGGCCAAATAATATTTTCATTACTGTTGTTATTGTTTTTAACTATGATGTAATGTACGGAGATGTACAGAGCACTAGTCTTAAAGCTGTAACAAAGAAGTAAAGAAAGAAAAAGATTGTATTATTTTTACTAACCATGTTGTTATTATTAAATTATAACATTCTATTTTGCTTTCTCTTAGCTGTGATAGCCCAGAAGTAATGCCGTACGATTCTCTGGAGACGATCATTTATGATCACTAATGAGTTTTCTATTCAAACTTATTAAGTATTGATAATTGAAGTTTATCACACGCTTTTCGGTGAAGAAAAACATTGTGAAGGAACCTGCATATCTCTAAAGAATTCTAGGGACATGTGTAAGCTACCAATCCGCATTGGAGCAGCGTGGTAGGTCTTAGTTCCAATCCTTCTCTGCAAAACAGAGAGAGGAGGCCTATGCCAAGCAGTGAGATAGAAACAGGGCGTTACTTTTGACTTTACTCTAATGCTTTCGGAGCATACGTGGCTGCTATGAACAAGTGATGTTTTAATTGAAAAACAAAGTTGTCGATCCACCGGATACACTGAGACGCATTTATTTGCATGTGAATAAATGCGTGATTTGTATCGTGACGAACGGAATATTTGTTATTCTACAGTTATGTTTAATTTATGAGTCCAAGGCCCCTTTATCAATGGGTCAATGTATATATGATTCATATCTCCAGACTGATCATGACCGCGGACCCTGCAAAATCCTTTATTATAATATCCGCTTTCATTGTGAAGTATGATCGACGAATTAATTAAATTTTTTGTACTCCTATTAAAAAATCTGTGATAGCTCAGCGGTGCGACCGTTTTACTCTTTTGAGAAGGAAACAGGTTAAAATCCCGGGCACCAATGAGGTTTTCTGTTAAAAATTGTCTATTTTATATTTACGTTTTATCACACGATATGACACGTTTTTCACCACTACTACATTTTTTTGGTGAAGATAAAAACATCGTAGGACTTTTTAAATTAAAATTCACATTCAAAATATATTTTATTCAAGTCAACTTGTGAATAACTGCTTTTCAATCGTCAACTCTACTGGTTTTCAATCGTCAACTCTACTGGCAAGAAACTAGGCGGTTGTTCTTTTCAAAATATAATACTTAATAACTAGTTACATTTAGTCATGCTATCTTGTAAGAGACCGAAGAGTCTGAAAATGGTGGGTATAGCTATATTCACGGTTTCTTACCATCTATGTAATACTCAACAGTATGTTTTTGTACGAGCCTTCCTTAAATAATTTTTTTTAACTTATGTAACTTTCACAATTAAATCATTAGGTAAAGGTTACCTCACCATATCATTTTGCTCACCTTTTGATAAGAATTAGAGTTTTAACCCATTACGCAGCTACAAAGCGTATTATTAGGTAACATATCTATAGCTCCATCTTCAATCATCGCAAAGATCTTCAGTTTAAATTTATACATAGCTTCGCGGTAGTTAGGTCGATGATCATCATCATTCTCTTACTCTTATCCCACTCTAAGTGGTCGGCCGCATATGTCTTCTTCCATTCTCATCTATTATTCGTCAACTCTGGTGCCACTCATTTAATATGTATATCATTTTTCACACAATCCATCCATCTTTTTTTCGGCCTCCCCCTAGCCATACATCCATCCATATTCATATTTACCACAACCACTCTTTTGGTGACATGATTTTCATCCCTTCTTATTACATGACTATACCAACTTAGTCTCGCACTTCTCATCTTTTCTGTAATGGGCGCAACTTTCAGACTTCCCCTAATATACTCATTGCGTATTCTATTAAGTGTAGTTAGGCCGATGATAACAGACTAAATATGAAATTATCTTGTTGAACAATTTAAATATTTTGTTATGACCTTTTCAATTTCACCAACAGCTAAATGTAACTTCCTGATGCTGCTGATGACATTGCCGACAATTATAGTAATAATTTGTGTTAATTCGGTGACCCCATTAATTATACCGTTTTGTGATAGTTTCTATCTCACACTAAACCCATTTGCGGTCCACACTTTACTGTTTTATGCGGTGTGTAAATTCTATGTCTTGTTAATATTAATGATTTCAATACAGTGACTACAATATGAAGTGGATCTTCTACGTTTTAGTTATTTTATACATGTTCTATAGGACAGGTAAATTATTTTTATTTATAACCACCTTTAATTTACTGAATTTTTAACGAGGAAAAATGTGATACATAGAAATATATATTTTTTTATTTACATATAATTTCACAGTATACATACTTTATTTTATAAATTCAATTTTAAAGACCTTTAAATAGTACTTAAAGGTATTTTCAAACATGCTTCATCCTAAGCTAAATAAAAGTAAAAATTTAATTTATCATCAAGTATTAAAAGTGTAATTCTAAATAGAAATAATAGTTTAATTATTATTTAACTTTATACATTACATTACAATGTTTAACTTTTTAATGTTAATTTAAAAACATTTAAGTTGTCTATTTATTTTCTAAAACTGTTAAATTTTTTCACTTAATGTATTTTTAAATGCATCATTAACAGCCGTATGTATATTTTAATTTGTTCTTCTTAATAAACTGCAATATACAATAGGTACATTAATTATGATATAAAATATTAAGTATCTGTAAATAAATTTAAACGAATAATTAGAAATAAATCCTTAACAAGCGTGAATAACTTAACAAGTCCAAAAGGAACACTTCTGGGCAGCCATAAATAGGTTTACGTTTAGTACACGTTGAGGAGAGTTATTTAAGTATTAATAAGTTTTGTTTATACGATATAAAAGAATCCACTAAACAATCACTGAAATATTCACCATATAAATAATCCAATCCATACCTATTATGATTATACATATCCTTTTATGATTAAACATTTAAAAGGACGTAAGTCAACTTATCAACATATTCATTCCTGGTACGCAAATATATTTGAATATTTGTCATTGATTACTCAATGTCGAATAGAGTTATCTTTTGCGGACGTATCATTTAAATATATAAACCCTATAATATGGTGTTTCAAAATAAATTGACTTTTTTCATATTACTTTTAATTGAATTTTTGTTTTTTCAATATTATATAATGTATTCCTTTCTCATTTTAATTAATTAATTGATTTTACTTAATATTCAATAATTTAACTCCTTCTGGTTGGCTGGAAAAGATCCCGATTCCGTAATACTCATAAGATCCGCCGTTGTACAGTTATTTATTTGTATTTTTATCATTTTGCTTTGTTAAATATTTCTCAGTGTGCAATAAAAATAATTCAAACACACCCACGCACACACACACACGCGCGCATACACACACTTACTTTGCCTCGAGAATAGTCACCGCGTCACACAGTATAAAATATAATATAATTGTATATGTATACAACAGAAAGTACTAAATTAAAAATGATTACTATTTTTCACAGTCTATGGAATAAAACCAATTTACAAGGAAACACGTAGCTTATCAATCGAGCCGATAGATTATGGACAAAATAAAAATTTCACCGATGCTGGAAAACGAATATCAGTTGTTTGTAAAGGAGCCAGTATAAACCAAAAGGTAAATTTAGATTAAACCTACCTGGATATGTAATGAGAGTGGAGCAATCGTAGTCGGTAATGAGATGGGTGACCAATGTTTGGGTAATTTTATGATCATTTAGCCATTTTTCTTTTCTTTAAAAGAAAATGTAGGATAGGAAAGTCGTTGTTAAGATTAGCTATAATAATTTTATCGTAATCCCGTAAATAAACCGTTAAATAATTTATTACATCCCGGTTCTACAAACGTTGAGCCGTCATAACTCGTTGCCAACAAACCAACCTGTCACGTGGTGGAATTGGCAATTTGCGGGACAAATAGTACGGAGAACCGATAGGCGTTTGGGGTTCTGAGGTTCTAAAGTGGCGACCCCACAACGGAAAAAGCAGATGGTAGACTCAAGTAGTTGGAAATAACCACCTCAAACGGTTTGCCCTTCTGGAGAGTAATTGGATCTAAGCAGCGTAAGCTTGCGTGGCGAGGACATTCCTTGAAAGACCTGCGTCAATCGGGGGATTTTTATCGGTTCAAAAAGAAGAAACGAGTATCTTACGTGGGATGCGTGGATAAGTAGGTCCATAATGAAAGCTTAATTGTGTAGCGTTTGGGTAAGTATATGAGGTTTTTCGTTCCAATTTCCTCAGAGACAGTCCCATTTCCGTAGCGCATATTGCTAGCGAAAATCTGGAATATCATTGTTGCCTATGGACCTTATAACAAATTCGGAGTATCTCCGTGACAAAAGTAATAATTTTTTAAAGCTTATATAATTTTATCACTGAGTAATAGTACTTTATTCCTCGGCTTATTTTTAAAAGCTTTTATTTAAGTTGCTTTATATGTATGTGAAGGTGGAATTTTCACCCACTACAAGGTGTCCGATTGAGCTGAAATTCTACTGGTTCAGTCCCGATGACAATGCATGTTTATGATAAGCATGACCTAATGTTGCTTTTAATATTGACCCCAGACGAAAGAACTCCTCAACGGGTAACAATAGGGACATTCAATTTTTTTACTATTGTTAATGGTTAGTTCCAATCACTTATGTAAACAATTTCGGCTGTCGTAATAATCGACTTTCGTAGAATATCTAAACATCAGAAGCAAAAGCGGCGCATGTTTATTTAATTGAGACAACCGGTTAAAGGGCTATGTCACCTACTTTATCGGCAACTAAGAATGCAGTAATGGAGAAAGTTGTATCTACCATATATTTTATCAAAACAGTGCGCCTTCTTTTTAGAAATATATGTATGATTGAAAGTTTTAAACGTGGATTATGACGACTTGATTGTTCAATTGTTTTTACAGTAATAACAAATAGAATTGAAATGTACTTAGTTGGATAAATAGGGACTTAGTACAGTCACCAGTGAAACTATATATCTACATCTTATACACATATGTTTTATAAATTGTGTATAATACATTTGAAATTGTTTAAAAATGACTTTACTTACACATGGTAAACATTAATCTGCGTATATTAGATACGTGAGCTAAGAAAATATGTTCTTGATAATCCGTGACATTTTATACTTATTGAAATTTAAGCAAGTAAAATTTAAACATTAAAACTAACTTACATAGAATAATATTCGTAAAATTTATTTTAAAATTCCTGTATTCTACACTGTATCGTATAGTTTTACATATACTTAATGCAACTACTTAACTATTGCATTGGCCTTTATCTCTATCGGGTGAATGACACATTGTGTTGTGTTGTATTTTTAGTTTACATTTTCATTTACGTACATATAAACTTATATTTTTGCTTCACTACAATAATAATATTCATGCTCTGTGTCTTTTAATATTTAAGTGACTTAATCTTGTATGTATATATATAAATATATGGATATATTTTCGGTATATATAAATATATGGATATTTTTCCCTATTTTTGGGCATTTATAAATACCAAATTTATATTGAAACACCTTTTTTTGCCATGAATTGTTAGGTTAGCGTAGCTTCTTGGGGAACGGGCGGTTACGAGAAATGAAAATACCTAGGATCGGGCCCCACCTACCCAATTATTCTTTTTCTTTTTTTGAAGTTTGTTTTTTTTATTTTGTAAAAAATTTGACAGCAAGACTCTGTCACCCAGGTACTATGTATATATATGACTAACACTAAAGTTGAAGTTAAAGACGACTAAAATTCAACAATCTATGTAAAAAAACCAATAACCGAGAAATTTTATCAATGAGTTTTTCTGTTAAACTTATGTCTAATTGATAACTGCAATTTAACACACGCCTTGCGGTGAAGGAAATCTTTAAACTACAACAGAGAATTCCAGAGACAAGGGCTCCCCCCTTGTCTTGGAGGGAACTTATGTGTCTATTTCATTAATTGCCTAATTCACAATTGCAATTTATCACACGCGTTTCGGTGAAGGAAAACATCGTGAGGAAACCTGCATTTCCCTAGGGGATATGTGTAACCTACGAATCCGCATTGGAGCAGCGTGGTAGTTTTAGCTCCAACCTTTCACTCTAAAAACGGAGGGAGGAGGAGGCCTAGGCCAGCAGTTGGATAGTAACAGGCCGTTACTTTTTACTTTTACAAAAATACAAAATTATTGCAGGTGGCTTGGATTGATCCAGAGGGAAACATAGTTCAGCGTGACGCAAAGAGCAGGGTGTACGTGCAAGAGCACTTTGTAGCTTCACACCGGCCTCGTGTTCCAGCGTTATTGCTGGTCATAAACCGAGCTGTAGTAGAAGATACAGGACTATGGGAATGCCGTTCGGGAGATACAACAAAAGAGATATCCATATGTGTTATTGGTAAGGCGATATGATAAGACAGTCCTATGGCTAGAACAATTATAATGCAAGAGTAATCATATAATTGTTTAGCTATGATACGCGTTTGTTAAGAAAATGTATGCAATGCTAAGTGTATAAAACGAAGCGTAAGAAACGATTGTGTAAAACGATAGGTGATGTATATAATAAACAAAGTAGGAACCGACATAAGCTTGCGTCTCCTGATTTGCGCCTTGCAAAAGTACGTAAATCGTTTGTGGATCTGGGTATAAGATTCTATAATAAAATTCCGCAATCAATTTCAGCTTTGTCATTACAGCAGTTTAAAAACACTTTTAAAAAGAGGCTGTTACAGAAATCGTACTATTCTGTTGAGGATTACTTAGAAGATAAGATATATAGACCCTGTACAAGACATTAATGACTAAATGTAACTTGTGATAGGAATTATATTTTTTAAATTTTTTTTTTTTTTTTTTATATTTTTTAAATTTTTTAAACCGCCGAGTTTCTTGCTGGCTGTACTTGGTAGGAACAGCTTTGGGAAACAGCAGTAGAGTTGACGAATCAAAAGCACTTGTCTACAAGTTTATTTGAATAAAGAATATTTTGAATTAGAATTTGAATATAAAGCGAAACCGTTCTCATAACTTATACATGCAGTTTTAGTTACCACACGTATCACAATACACCACCACCAACAGCACAAGCACTACACACATCCACTACAAAAATCTCAACATTCGGTTCGCCTCGTACCGAAGCATCACCAGGACATTGGCTACATGACATAGACATTTGTACATGAATTCCTTAAAGTAACGCCTACTTCTATAAACTACAATTATAATTAAAAATCCCTGGTCTTCAAAATCCTTAAAAATCCATTTATGTAAATTAAAAATGTTCTAAATTGATCTCCGAGTTTCTTGCTGATTCTTCTCGGTAAGAGCAACAATCCGAACCAGCGATAGCTTCATTAATCAGACAGATCTTTCACGGTTTCAAGCTTATTTGAATAAAAAATATTTTAATTGAATATAACTTGCTTATCATGCCTATTTCATACCATTACAAAAAAATAAACAGCAGCGTTATTAAAAATATTACAAGTAAGAAAATTTTACCTTATTGATAATTAAAATTGGAATACTGAATTACTCGTGCGTTATCATGTTCGCAAGATACAACGTAACACATTTAGGCATTCTCATTTAATTTTTTTGGCGGCCTTTAGCTTCATCATAGTTTTTACATTAAGATCCACAGAATTAAATATTGCCGGAATGTTAATAATGAATAATAAAATTAATAATGACATAAAAGTCCAAGGAGTCGTGTTTTTGAATTCAATTAAAGAAGCTTCAGCAAGCAAGCAAGCTTTCTTCTTGCGAGAAGCTCATCACAACCCACCTGACCTTATCCCACTCTAAGTTGGGTTGGCACAGCACGTTATAAACATGTTGTCACATGACTTATAAGTATTTTCGAACCAATCGCCTGCCTGATTTCAACTTACCTTAGTCGCCTTTTACAACACCTCGGTAAGAAATAGAGTGGTTTATTCTACTCAACCAGATACTACGCGGTGGGTCAACTTACCTTAGCCACCTTTTATGAAACTTCGGAAAGAAATGAGAGTGGTCTACTCTACTCAGCCGGAAACCACACGGTTTTTCGTGAGAAGTTCATAAATATATAAATATTTAAATTAACTTTTTAAAATGTGTATTTATTTTTATTAAACGTAACAAAGATATTGAAGAATGTTTCACATATTTCGTCTCAGGGCTTCCCTAATTTCTTCTATTTGATTTAATTTGAATTTCTAATTGGGTCGGCCTTTTTTTGTATATCAGAAATTTAATAATTGAATAAAAATAATTTTTACTGTGTTCTTAATACGAATTAAAAAAAAATTGTCTTCTTTCTTTGTAATGCTATTCTTCATTTACATCTTTTCCATAAACGATTAGCATAATCCATTGTATCTGCGAAGTATGTATAAGACATTCCAAAAAAATTCGTTATTTTTAATAGTAATTTGTGTTTTTAACAACATCTTAGCTATTGGTTTCATAAATGAAACAATATTACTTTTAAGAGTGGGTTTAATAACCCCGATAATTACTTGATATAAATAACTAGCGATTATTAAGTTCCCGGTATATTGAGATCATAGTGCTAGTGTATTTCATTACTCATATACAGTTCTTAGCAAATGGCAATACAGAATAAAAAATAATAAAAGTAATACTATCCCAGCCCCCAGCCCTTTTTTTGTACAGAAAAAACCCCTTATGGGTCCCCTTATCTCGCTTAGGTCTCTTATGTCGGACTCGCACCGACTAAAACGACCTGCCGATGGCAAGGACAGGATATCGTTGTACACATTGCCCCCATCCCCGCCGGAAGAAGAGAATACTTCCTCCGGGTAGTGACCCCTCGAAAGAGAAGCCCCCCTCCGCTAACCCTGAGGCGGTCGGTGCATCTGGTGTTCCCGATGCACCGACCGCCTCAGGGACCTGTAAGCCAGACGTCCGATATATATCGTTCGGAACGTTCGAAGGTCCCCTGACAGGGCGGCAGACGATGGGCTTAGGCAAGTTGTTACCAATCCCAGACCCCAGCCCTAGCTTAACCACAGTCCCGCTGCTCTGAGAAAGGTTGGAGCATAAACCCACCACGCTGCTGTACTCCAAAACATATCCCCAGAATTTTCTAGAGATATGCAGTTTTCCTCACAATGTGTTTCTTCAACAAAAAGTATGTAATAAATTGCAGTTATCAATTAGACACATTAATTTAAACAGAAAACTCGTTTGCGACACTTATGTAAGAAATGCGGGTGGTCTATTCTACTCAGCCGGATACCACACAGCGGTCAACTTACTTTAGTCGCCTTTTACGACACCTCGCTAAAAAAAAGGTGGTCTATTCTACTCAGCCGGATACTACACGGTGGGTCAACTTACCTAAATCACTGTGTGACACCTCGTTAAAAATAACACGGCAGAATATAATATAAGTAAATGTTACAATTTTAATTACAAATTTACGTGTTTTCTACATAAAACTTTGTTAACTTCTCCACTAGATCCAGCATCGTTTGTGGACACAGTTACAGAGGTGACAGCGGATCATGGTCGGTCCATCACGTTGTCGTGTCAGGCAAAGGGCGAACCGGAACCCCGTTTGTTGTGGTACAGGAATGGAGAAGTTATTACCGGTAAATAAACTATTGTAGTAATTGTAATATAATCTTTAAATGAAATTAAAAGTGTTTATTTCTTCTATATATGAAACACATGTCACAACAGAAAACTGAGCACTGGTTTTCAGCCGCGGCCCTTTGAGTGTCATCACGGTAAACATTTCTTAATAAGCTACTATAAAAAATTATGATAAAACTTGAACAAAAAAAAAGTTGTTGTGTTAGCTATAGTCCTTTTGCTCTTACATGTCGTATTTAATAAAAAAATATGGCGGACTGGAAACCTGAGACAATTATAGTGTTAAGAAATTATCGACTGAATCAATTATATAATCGGAAAAAAATAAACAAAAAATATATGTACTAAAAATACTCTTATTGGTTACACTTATACCGGCAGATTGCGAAAGGTGCGGGTACGGTAGAAAGGATAGAAGAATAGATTAATAAGATTAAGATTTACATTTAAGTAACGATGGTTGCCATTGAAAACCAGCATTTAGGTACACCTCAAATTAAGCTGAGTGGTGTTTCAATTCGTAACATTTCTGTACAGTATTCCTATTATTTTTACTATTATCTATTTTAACTAATGTGACGTCATTAAACGTTTTCTTTATGGATTTAATGGATTTAATTTGAAAATTTTAGTGGTTTTTGGTAATTGTATAAGGTAAAAACTGTCAATGGTAAATATTATTAAGACAATATAATAAAAAACTCCAGCATTCGAATCCGAAATGAATGAATTATAAATTGAAATGAATGATTATTTAATGAAATGAAAGAAACTTAAAATTCCACTTTATATTATTATATGTTTTTTATTTAGAATATTTCATAACTAAAAGTTGTGCTTATTGTTTTTTTTTATTGTGTTATTTATTTTTTTCCTATTTGTATGTAAATTATGTGGACACTTATAGTTCGAATCTTCACCAAAAAATTTTTTTAGGACAATATTATACAAAAACAGTTCACAAAGTTGCTTTATAGGTTAAAATGATAAATTAAGTTATAAGCTGTGTTAGGCCAGAGGTAACACCGTCCGACTTTTTTGATGAGGTCATGGGTTCAAACCCGGGCAGACACAAATGAGTATTTCTGTTAAAACTTATGTGTCTAAGTGATAATTGCAATCTATCACACGCTTTTCGGTGAAGGAAAACATCGTGAGGAAACCTGCATATCTCTAGAGAATTCTGGAGATATGTGTAACCTACCAATCCGCATTGGAGCAGCGTGGCAGGTCTTAGCTCCAATCCTTCTCTCCAAAAACGGAGAGAGGAGGCCTATTCTCAGCATTGGGATAGTAACAACCCGCTACTTACTATGTTATTGTCATTTTTAAATATTTTTTTAATTGTATAGATGAATTCAACCATTCCAAATACCAGCTGATGACGAAGTATAATAGCCAAGGGTTCGAAGGTCTTTTAACGATTACGTCACTCGATAGTGACGATAGTGGGGAATACTTTTGTGCAGCAATCCAAGAAAGTCCCGCCGTTGACAACTGCAATGCAAGCGTAATAATGAACATAACTCTGTATGTTAACTGTAAGTGTTTAATATAACTAAGGAACTAGCATAACTAAGGAACTATATAATTAAGGAACTAGCATATACAGTCCACTTCGACAGGCTTAAAAGACATTAGTTACAGTTAAAAAAAATGTTACGATCGCTAATAAATTTTACCGGATTATCCGTTGAGTCAATCTAAAGATTGTCTGAAAATTTCATTAAAATAGATCCAGCCGTTTCGATGTCTTTAAGGAACATACACACTTTATTTTTTGTACTATCTTTTTTTTGGTTTGGAGTTTGACACAACATGCTATAAACATGTGGTCACATGGTTATGGCTACATATTTTATGACCGGTCGCCTGCCTGACCTCAACTTACCTTAATCGAACGACATCTATCTTTTACGACAGCACTGTAAGAAAGAGGGTGGTCTATTCTACTCAACCGGATACCACACGGTGGGTCAACTTACCTGAGTAGCGTTTTACTACACCTCGGTAAAAAATTAGGGTACTCTATTCTACTCAGCCGCATACCATACGGCGGATATTAATGATAGTTCAAATAAAATTGTTCCGATCGCCACCAAATTTTACAGGATTATCCGCTAGGTCAATTTAAAGATTTAATGAAAATTTCATTAAAATCAATCCAGACGTTTTGGAGTCTATAACGAACATATCGTCCCATCTGGAGAATAAAGTAACATGTTCTATGTATATTTGAGTACATAGACCATATAACTTTATTCGATATATACATAGTTTCTCTTTAATATAGGTACATAGATGATTTAATGATAAAATTAATTAATTTTATTGTAATAAATAATATCAAGTCCAGTCAATTCAAAGTAATATCACAAACTTGTATTAAAAACAATTGAAATATATTAAGTGGGCATTGAAACTAATGTTTAAGAAATAATATATGTTTTTTTACTTAAAGTTAAGCCAATGTTTGACGATGCCAATGAGACAGCAGTGGTATTGGGGGAAGAGGATAAAAGGTATAAATTCTTATTATAATACAAATTATTTGTATCACATCTTCTTCTTCTTCTTTTTGAACCGATGGATGTCCACTGCTGGACATAGGTCTCTTCATGCGATCACCATACCACACGTGCCACTTGGACCCAGCGGCTCCCCACGACCTTTTTGAGGTCGTCAGTCCATCTCGTGGGGGGTCTACTGACACTGCGTTTTCCGGTGCGGGGTTGCCATTCCAACGCCTTGAGACCCCAACGCCCATCGGTTCTATGCACGATGTGCCCCGCCCATTGCCACTACAGCTTCCTGACACGCTAAGCTAAAGTCACTCTGGTTCTTCTACAGATCTCCTCATTTCTGATTTGATCACGTAGAGATACTCCGAGCATAGCTCACTCCATTGCCCGCTGAGCGACTCTGAGCTTTCTTATGAGGCCCATAGTCAGCGATATCACATCAGTCACCACCAAATATTACACATACAATAATTGCAATAATACATTGATTTCACATTAAATTTCAAATTGAGTAATTTCATCACAGTAATGCTAAGTCATTATTGCTAACCACCAACTTAAAATGAAAAAAATTCTATTAATGGTGGATATGAGAATATATATAGTCGATTTTAATTAAACAGAAACATATGTATAGTATCCGTTCGTTACTAGTCTCATTGGTTGTTTCAAAATTACTGACATAACATATCGTATCCTATGAAAAACTGTTTGGTGCTAAAGTTTTAAGGTGCCGGAATGGCAATGTCCACTGATTCGGGTAACGATTTGAAAAGTTACAAGGATAATCTAGATTCACGCAGCATACAATCATATGCGTTATTGAAGAGACTTCTGTCCGGTATCGCGAGTAAATCTTTTTGAAAGAAAAAGTAAGCTTTCTAGAACGACGATAAAAGGATACAAAAGCTACAAGGATAAGGCATTTCCACTTATCCATCACAAAATATACATTACTGATTCCACTACTGTACAATATCTCGCATTTATTATAAAATTTTAACACAGATATAGTATACATTATATAAATAGTAATTTATATTTTTAGCGTGGACTTAGTTTGCGCTGCATCTGGACATCCAACTCCCACATATAGATGGTTTAAAGAAATCGGCGACATACTCTCTGAATATCCCAAAGATGTTATTCAGTTACAAGATGATGGAGAAAAAGCTGCACTCACTTTAATAGCTAATTCTACATCATTTGGACAAAGATACCGTTGTCGAGCAACAAACAAATACGGAGATATTGATAAATCCTTCATTTTATTGAAACTTGAAAAGCCGAGGAAACCAGATGAGGTGTTGTTTACTTACAAATTTATTGTGCTCGTAAAATGTTAATTAATATTTTAACTATTATTTCTCTTTAAATCATTTTCGTAATTGCATGAAATGCATGAGTAAATTATCTTTTTTAAACCTATAATTTTTTTCAGCTTACATTGGAAAATGCAAACGATAATTCTTTGGTTTTCTATGTGAAGTGGTACGGCCTAGTGCTATTTCTTGTGAACGGTAAATATTTACATACTGTATAAAAATATTTTTGTTAGGAATTCTCTTGTAAGAAGTTGTGTGAATTTATATAAAAACAGAAGATAATTGTACTTCGTAGTTTAATATAATTTAAATTAGATACGATTTTAAATTATGAGATGAACTTGCTAAAACTGGTTATATTTTTTGTAATTTTCTTTGATTAAATCTTTTTATAAAACCGGATATTGTCATCTATACTAATACATAAAGCTTGTTTCTTTGAACGCGCTAATCTAAAGAACTACTTAACCGATTTGAAAAATTAGTCCATTTAGCGAGGAAGGCTATATAATATAACGTCAAAATGAATAGGAGAGGAGCAGCAATAAAAATTATTACGAAAACGGCAAAATTTAAAGCTTTCCGTGCGTGTTCTAAGTAAACGCTGAAAGTTATTCAAAAATCTCTTATAATTAACTCACGATAACTATTTTTATGTTTAAAATTTCAATTCGAGAAATAAATTTGTGACACACTGATTTTCATGCGGGCAAAGCTGCTGGCACAGCTAGTATTATATAAAATGTGTTTATTTTCACAGATATACAAGTACAATATTTAAAAAAAAATTCTTTAAAGAGGAAACCTAACGAAAATGATTGGAAAAAGGGAATAGAGGTTGACATTACAATAGAAGACAATGAGTTGGTTAATGAGGAAAAACCAGGTATTTTTCAAGTATTATAATTTTATGAGGTATTTTAGGAATCAGGTTTATTTTATTGTATAGCCATTCACATTATATATATTTAATGTAAATACTACTGTTATTAAGATTAAACGCCGTGTGGTATCCGGCTGAATAGAATAGTACCACCCTCATTTCTTACCGAGGTGTCGTAAGAGGCGACTAAGGTAAGTCGACCCGCCGTGTGGTATCCGGCTGAGTAGAATAGACCAACCTCATTTCTTACCGAGGTGTCGTAAAAGGCGACTAAGGTAAGTTGACCCACCATGTGGTATCCGGTTTAGTAGAATAGACCACCCTCTTTCTTACCGAGGTGTCGTAAAGTACGACATTGGTAAGTTGACGTCAGGCAGGCGGCCGGTCGTAAAAACGCAGCCAAATCACATGACAGCATGTTTATTACATGTTGTGCCGACCCCACTAGAGTGGGAAAAGGGCAGGAAGATGATGACTACTGTTATTAAGATTAATTAGCCCAAGATAGTAAATGTGAATACTAATAAGAATTATAATTTGAAAAGAGCCATTTCAACGTTTCAAAAGCTTATTTATATACAGAAATACAAAAAGAATATGGTTTATTAGTAGGCGTTCCTTTGCGGAACTCGATAGTACAGAAGTTACAAAAGAACTATTTTGCTATAATAAAATATAATATAATATAAGGTATGTGAATTTTGCCTGCTTAACAAGCGCGGATTAAAGCAAAATAGTTATATCATAACTTCTGCAGAGAAGAATATAATTTAAGCAAATTATTTAAAAACTTTAAATTAATAAATAAATAAATAATACTATACACTTACACACACGGTCGTCTGTCCCCAAAGTAAGTAACTTAATACTTGTGTTATGGTAGACAGACAACTGGTGAAAATCTACTTGTATATTTTTTAAATACATACTTAAATATAAATATACAGCCAGGCTGAAAGACCAACAAGTTCATTTATAGAAAATATTGGCCCTCAGCGGGAATCGAACCCGCGACCCGTGGAGCTGAAGGCAGGATCACTACCCACTGAGCTAACGGGCCAGTCATCACTTCACTCACTCACGGTCCCTTTATGTTGCCAGGTGTAAATGTAATCTTGCCAGAACTTGAAGAAGAAACAGAATACTGGGTCCGAGTTCGCGCTGTAAACGACGCTGGGATCTCTCCATGGTCTAAATCTATCTTAGCTTCGACTATAGAGAAAGCTGAATATGAAGATAATACAGAAAGCTCAGATAATACGGATGACGCACCAACACCCGCTGCCCAGCTATCTGATAGCACATTTTATGGTGTATTTTTCGCTGGTGGTATTGTTGTGGTGGCCGTTGGATGTATGTTTGCGATGAGAATGGTTTGAATTTGGTTCCATTAAAATATATCTTGTTATTCATTCACTGCACTGTTTGAATGACCAGAGTATATTCATTTAACTTTGATAGTATCAGTATTACAACTGTCAAAATTTTTTGACTGTGAATAGGTCGATCTATTTAAGACACAAAAATTGTATCGACGTCCAGTCTAATTAGAATGTAAAAAAGAGAGTAGATGGTCCGTATTCTCAGTCAAGTTTTGATAACCCATGCAGTATTATGAAAAATTTAATAAGGTGAAATCTCGTCACAAAATTCATGCTTAAATGATACTTGAATGTAAATATTTAAACATTATTGATTTCCTTTATCAGCAAAGGCTTAGAGATATAATTTTGATCGTTAATAATCCAAATAAAATATAATTTGTTAATTTATATTAACTTATATGTTATACTCATTAACCTAATAGGTGTTCTTTTTCTTCATCTCAAGATGAGTATGGTCATTATTATAATTTTTTAATTTATTTAAATAAAAGAAATGAAATTATAATAGAAAATACAAACCAAAAATCAAAGAGGTTTGCATAGTATGTAGTAATTTAAGTTTTTTTGTTTCATTTCACTAATTAATTGGTTCGATAAGTAGCTAAAGCCAGTAGTATGTATAATTGGTCTTGTCAATAGTTCATAATTGTATCTTTATTACCTAATAACAAATACGCGATGTACTCAACGCATGAATGCAAGTGTAAGAACTGGACTATGTTCTGTAAATCTTGACATCTGAACAAGCTCAAAAAATCTGTCAATTTTACCATTCCGTGTAACATACACATATATTTAGCATCAAAGTTCAGATTTTATTTATGTACGCTGTATTGATTGTTAAGATTATATATCTGCTAATAAAATAAAAGTCATATTATTTATAAACCATTTTTATTACGGGCAGAATCACGATGAGTGTGTTAAATCAGTGAATAGAGGAAATCTATTGACAAATTATATGCTTATCTTATAAATAACTATAAAATTAAACAAAACACACATAAGTGAATTCTCTTTATGTGATTATTTTATAGAAAACTCCCTATGGGAAAGACACTAGGTATCTTTATGCTTTTTAAGCAAAGGCAATATTCACAGAAAAGACGCAATTAGATTAATTGTAAATGTAATAATATTGATATATATTTGAAACAATGGCAACAAATATTGTATGGAAACACTATACAGGCCTTCTGCGAAAAATAATGATATAATGTACTGATGAAATAATCCAAGTCACGGGTCATAATTATATAGATGTCAACTAACCAAATGTTTCTCCATTTTTAAAAGGGATTAAAAATAATAACCGTGAAAATTGTTTATTTAGTTCATTATTAAATTTGGAAATTCGCTACGAAAATTATGCATTATTTTTAATGTTATATTTATACGTTACTCTCGGGACCTCATTGAAATGATATATAACCCATAAAATAATTAAATAGTATCTTTGATGTAAACATTGCCTTTCTTTAACAAAAAACTGATATAGTGTGTTCCTACTATTATATTGTATATAAGTATTATATCTAATGTCATTCAAAGTTAAACCGAAAATAGACAAAATTCAGTCTTCCTGTATACAATACCTACAATTGAAAAAAGCCTACCAAAATGGATTATATAAAATTGACCAATATTGTGAACAATTATTTAATTTGCGAGCGCTAACATCAGGGCTGTTTTTGGCTATGCCCGGTTTAGGGCCCAAGAATTAAGGGTCTCGTTGAGAAGAGCCAAATTCTGACTAGGTAAAAACAACTCTTTTCGTATATTCTTTTTTTTCGGACACTAAGTAAGGCTGTTGGCCCTGAAGGCCTTGACAGCGTCACCGGGAGGATGGGCGAGTGCAGAAGCATCGCCGGGGGGAGTTCTTATCGTATAAGCCGCCTTGTCTCGTATATACGTCTTGTTGGGACCTCATATGGTTGGGAACTCTCGCCACGAGCTCCATGTGCCCTTATGAGAAAGACGGCACCGAATTACATATATCTAATTATGCACCTAATAAAAGCCAAAAATAAAATTAAATGTCAGAATATACAAATATTGTCATTGTTTAATTTTAATTAAAGTTTTCAATCTTCAACATACAAAGTAACCTACTATAAACCATTATATAAATTATTTTAACTTTAACATTATATATCTAACAATAGCACAGGCTATGATATTATAGGGGAAATGTGTTTTTTAGATGGAAGCGATAGTTGGCATTTACGATATTTTATGTTTCCTTGAAATTAGTACGTTTCCGGCCATAAACAACCTTCGTTGAACCAAGGTCATCATAGAATTATATTAAAAAAGGAACAAGTTTTAAAATAAATACGAATCATAAATTAAATAGTGTTCTATTAGTGAGGAAATGGCACCATAGGTATGATTATTTTATATACTTAACTTTTAGGAATGATTTATTTAGACCGAGGGTTTTTAAAATCAAATATATATAGACAAAAACAGAAAAATGAATTCTTAACTGAAACTCCAACAGAGTCCCAGATTTGATTATGTTGATTAAATAACCCGATCGTTAGATACGATAATTAGCAATAAGACCTTATAAAGTAATTAAATGTTTCTGTTATATATTGTACACTTATTAAAGTTCTTGTATCAATATAAAAAAATTATCTTTATTTGATTGTCGGCTTTTATAAACATTTTATGTGTAAGGAAAGTCGTGTTTATTACCTTTATTTTGAAAACCAAATAAATAAATTAAAAGGCTATTATTTTGAATCGGAGTTCCATGAACCAAAAAAATTGAGGAAGATTTAATACTTACCTAATTAATAAATTAAAAGCCTATTATAACAACTTATTCATATACAGCTATGTTGCCATATTTTTTTTCCTCCAATTAACTGGTTAACTAATAAAGGCAAATTTCCACAAAAACTCTTAAATATTTTAATTTATCAATATTTACATACCTAACTAATATTATTACGAAAATATAATTGGCAATAAAAAAATTAACAAATTAATTAATTGAGAATATTTTTAAACTTTATTGTTAAATCATTTTTGGACAAGATATTGAGTATTTTTAAAAGAAAACAGCTAACGTAGAAATAATAATCATACTTTGTATGGGAAGAATATTAAATGAATTAAACATTTATAGTAACTGATAGTTGTAAAACCATTTTTATATAATAATTGGAAACACCTTTTTTAAGTTAGCGAGTTATTTAGTAACGTAAATATCAAGAACAACGTAAATAATAAGTTTGCAACTTTTCTGAAGGAGTTTTATATGTAAGCCATTATTTATTGGAACATCAATTTTAGAATATTGACGTTTGAGCAAGGCTGTATATTAATGATCATTATTTAACTCCTGTTTTACTAATTCAAATAATTCAAGATACAAAACAAGATCAATCTTCTTTTTGCTTGTGTGATCTAATGTTATATGAATTAAATTTTAACAATCCAACAAACGAACTCTAATATCATATAGCAAATTTCTTCATCTACATAATAATTTATATCGTGGCCGCATAACTGCCAACACTTATAGCATTTTTTGGAATAATATCGCTAAATATACGTTTACCTGAATTACAAAACCCAGTTCAGGCTATCAGAATAGTGAACACTTTTATAAATTGAAACAACATACATAGTCTTTTAATTAAATTAATTCCTATCTATATTAAGCTTAAACTGGGGATTTTAACTAAAAAGCATTCAACATTTCGTAAGCGACTATTTAAAGTCTAATTATAAATAATAATTCCTTAACCATTGTTCTCGAAGTATGAATAATAGCCATATTAAAATTATTAAATAACAAGACTCGGTGTTTAACATCAATATAGTTTATTATTCATACTAATTTGAGATAAATATTTAAATTAATTTTTAGGAATAAGAAACAGATAATATGAGTATGGGAAACACAAACTTGAGCAATATTATACATTTTTCGAAAACAACGGACGCTAGTAACACCATAATAATCTAACTTACATAAACGCAAGAATATTTACAAGAAAAAAATTATGCAATATCTATATTTAATATCCCTTACAAAACTGTCAATAAAAATTGACTAATTTTTAATTAATAATCCAAAAACGATGTTGCCAACAACTAGCAGAAATGAGGCAAATAGGTTGATAGCGAAAGCAGTAGCTGGCACGTCTAAAATTTCCACGAAATCGGAACATCCGGCGGAATTACGCGTGCACACTCGGGCATGGTAAGTGGTCTCATTGGCGAGCGGTCCTACTTCAAAGAGAGTCTGTATATCTGAAACAAACAATTCTTATTTTAAACAAATAGTATCGTCATTATTTTTTTCATCCCTGGCGATTTTGTCGTGGAATCTATTTATCTCCTGATGATGTCTTGTTTGCATGACGAACGATTGTTGAGTATGTGATAGTACTTGCGTATAGTAGTGGTGGAGCTGCGTATAGTAGTGGTTTTATTTAAAAATGTAGTTTTATCCCTATTTTCGAGCACTGGAAAATGCTTAAGTATAGAATAGAATGTAAATGATATTTTAGCTATCATAAAAGATATTAAGTTATATAAAGTTTTAATAGCAGTGTGGAATGGGCGGACTAGAGAAGTCAAAATACGCCGGACCGCACCTGCTCAAATACTTTTTCTTTTTTTTTCAAGTTTCAACTTTTTTATATATTTAAAAAAAAATGTTACTTATATCGCAAATAGGGAGGGTGTTTTCCTGACAATTTTTTTTTTGTTATTTGGAATGTGAAAAATTAATTAAATTTATTTTAAGGTTATTGTTATGCTACCTAGGGTCTTGGTGTAGAAGACCCTACTGTCTGGGTAAGAAAACGTAGATATGGCGTCATCTTCAGATAGCTAGTGGAATTATAACAAGGCAAACGCGAGATTGCCATTGCAGTTATTGTAAATTGAAACAGATGGCGATCAAAAATGTATACTTACATATGTGTTGATTAGATTAATTTATAAGTACACTAGCGGCCTACCCGGCTTCGCACGGGTATAAAATATATAGCCTATGTCACTCAGTGAAAAAAATGATTAAAATCGATCCAGTAAGTAACGGCCTGTTACTATCCCACTGCTGAGAATAGGCCTCTTCTCTCCGTTTTGGGAGAGAAGGATTGGAGCTAAGACCTACCACGCTGCTCCAATGCGGATTGGTAGGTTACACATACCTCCAGAATTCTCTAGAGATATGCAGGTTTCCTCACGATGTTTTCCTTCACCGAAAAGCGTGTGATAAATTGCAATTATCAATTAGACACATAAGTTTTTTTTAAGAGAAAAACTCATAGGTGTCTGCCCGGGTTCGAACCCGTGATCGTCTCTAGAGATTCACACGGTCGCACCGCTGGGTCGATCCAGTAAAATCGATCCAGTAGTTTTGATTTATTTATTACTGCCCGTGGCCCGCAAGCATTAAATTTGGATAAAATCAATTCCTTCTCCTTATACCAAGAAGATTTCCTGCTATCTTAGGAATGTCTAAATTCATGTACATATTTACATTTTTCCCTATATATTTTATGTTTAAAATTCATTACAGAATGTCTTTATATACAACATTCATAGCTTTGTTATCATTAGACAATACAAACATGTTTTCTTTAGAGGTTACTCTTAAAAGAGCGAGATTTAGTTGCGCGTCCGATCTCTGCTAAATTCGAAGTGCTATAGGGCGCGGCTCCCTAGCGGGATTTTAAATCTGTGATATCTTCGAAAATTTTCATTTAAATTACATGCTGAAAACGACCATATTGATCTATATTAAATCAACAATGTAACATTGCAAACGCAGGATGCGTTTGCAATGTAAGCGGAAAAAAAGTAATTATTTACGACATCACATTAGAAACCTCAAAAATTACAGTATTTCTCTACTCCATATTGAATGTTAATATACATTCCTCTTGAATCACTCTATCTATTAAAAAAACCGCATCAAAATCTGTTGCGTAGTTTTAAAGATTTAAGCAGTCATAGGGATATAGGGACAAACAAAGAATGTGACTTTGTTTTATACTATGTAGTATGTGATAATCCCAATAGCATGATTCAGTATTCACGCCCGATGGCTTATTATTAGCGTATTTCATGTATAACTTTGGTGTTTCTATACCGATTTCAATGATTCTTTTTTTATACAATGGTTAATACTATTCACTTTTTTATTTAAGGACGACTGAGAGTGATATAAACGTAGGAGTAGACAACTATAACCAGAAAGCTTCGAACTGCTAAGCTATCGGGAGTTCCACGTGTTATTGTGAGTCAAACATAAAAGATAAATATATGCTGTCGTGGGATATTTTTTACATAATTTTAAGGAGAACATTTCCGTCATACATGATTTCTGTGTAGCTTTAACCATCAAGGTTGCACACGCGACGGAAGCTTAAAAAATGGAGTAACTTCTCCCGTTTTCCCGACATTTCCCTTCACTGCTCTGCTCCTATTGATTGTAGCGTGATGAAAAGTATACTATAACCAGCCCAGGAGTATGAAAAAAAATTGTACCGAGTTTGGTTAAAATCCGTCGAGTAGTTTTTGTTTCTATAACGGTTATACAGACAGACAGACAGACAGACAGACAGACAGACAGATAGACAGACAGACAGACAGACAGACAGACAGACAAAATTTTTACTGATTGCATTTTTGGCATCAGTATCGATCCCTAATCACCCCCTGATAGTTATTTTGGAAATATATTCCAGTTACAGAATTGACTTCTCTACAGATTTATTATAAGTATAGATTACTTAGTTTAAGATGAGTAAATTACTAAGTTTTATATATATTACTGTAATTATATTTAACTTGTTGCTTACGTGCGACGTTAAACGTGGTCACTGGTCGTAGGTGCTTTTATTATATTTTTTTTAGTTTTTTCATTTTTATTACTCACATGTATAATTTACAATGTCTACGTTAAATTCCTCAGCTGCACTCCAATCAGCGAGCAGACCTTCATGCAGTGGGACCAACTGGAATGTGTATCCTGAAAATAGATGACAATAAAATAAATAGATATATGCGACAATTACACAGACGGCTGTACGTCTTCAATGTAACTTAATTCTTGTGAAGTACACCTGGTAAAAACTATACACGTATATAATTTTAAATAAATACAATAGATTAGTTAAAGAGGCAAACAATCACGGAGCTAAGACATTTCTTAGGCCTGAATATAGAGAGGTTTTACTAAATTATAAGAGCTTAAGATAATATGATGAGGGGAAAAGTTATTTTACCAAATTGTCGACAACAAAAGGGACACGGTATAAATTCGTGCAACATGAACTTTCTCAATATTATTCAATTTTAAAGATGTAATAATGAATAAAGATTCAATATTAAAGATTAATATATTTTTATTTTTACACATCGTGATATTTGAGTTTAGTTGGAGCGGTTATGGTAAGGAGGAAATTGGGACTTTACCAAATTGTCGACAACAAAAGGGACATAGTATAAATTCGTGCAACATGAACTTTCTCATACACCTTGGTTTAATAACTCTGGATTGACCAGGAAAATGATTGTCTGGGCTCACAGGCTTCGATCCGGACACACGCCAATAAGTAAGTTTAAAAATACATAGAAAATAATTAGATCACTGTATTGTAAATCGTTTGGGCACCATACAAAATATTCTTGCAGTAACGGCTTCTGAACAAGCAATGCTGTTCTATAGCAGTCTCGATATTATTAATCTGTGAAAATAGGTTACGATGAGTCTGACATAATCTCTAAGTTGATAAAATATCCGATAAAAATAAGGGGGGAAAAATACACCCAGACTCAAAGAACCAATGATTTTTTAAAGATATTGGCCCTCGGCGGGAATTCGCAACATCTGGAGCTGAAGGCAGTTAAAGGCCAAGATAAATAATATAAAACCTACCTAAAACCGTCAAGTTCTGTGGATCTTCAGATTTGTCTTGTTCAATCGCCATGTTGCATGTAGAGCAAGAGACGTTGAAAAGAATGCTAGATGTTGTAGAACTCACTGCATTTACCTGAAAGCATATCCCAAAGCCATGTGTTAAAAGTATTTATACTTATGGATGAAATTGTTTTATCATCTGTGGCAAAATGTAAATATGTATAGTGGATATAATTTGTTTAAAACACTACTTACATGGTCCGGTTTATCGGGTTTGTTTCCTTTCTGTACGTGATAAACCACGTAGACATGACCTTTGTCATTGCTCGCAGAACATTTATACTCTCCCAATGCGTCTTCATCATACATCCTTAACATTAAAATTGAGAACCTTCCATCAGGAGAGTTAGCGATCTTTAAAAGGAAAGAGTAAAGAGTCAAGGATACGAAAAGAAAGATAAAATATCTTTATGCAATTAATTTAAATTAACATCATCAATTCATAAAATGGTTACAGAATACTTTAAACAATAATTCAAAAAAGGTCGTTTCTGTGACTAAGTAACAAACTTAGTCACAAATCTACCCACATTAATTAAGCTTTTGACTTGAACAATTAGTAAAAGTAAGAAATAATTATGACGATACATCTAGATCCAGCATTCATATTTGTTACATGCATTTATGTACTAGCCTAATCGTTTATATTAACATTTATGTCTCTCTCTCTTTGCGTCGTTCTCCTCAGTGCTGAGGGTCGTGACCTTTTCCACGGATCACTTTCTCATGGATAATTGATCTCCAAGTCTTGCGATCTCCTGCGACTTGTTGTTGAATAACATTTATGTACTCTTTGTTAATTTTTATATTAGGTCCACCAACAGAATTTGTAATTTAAATATAAAAAGAAAAAGTTTTACAAATTTACTCTTAATGCCATTTATAATATTAATACCATATGCAGACAGCATGAAACTTAAACACGTACGATTATAATTATAATTTTTAAAATTAAAACAACTAAATATGAACGAGTTATATGAGAAACACTAATTAAAAAAAAGGAAAGTATAATACAAATATGATATTTATAGTCTCTTCAACAATTTATTTCTAAAAACGTTGAGGTATTTTTAAAACACATTCAAAGACGAATCCTTCGATAACAATGCTTTGTATGTTCTGCTCAACTTTGTTATCCAACATTCGTTTTGTACGCATTTTCGGTGAACAGTGCAATGGGATTACAATTTGTTAGCCTCTAAAACCTTTTAGGGATCAACAGAGAGTATATAAATCGGAAGTTATAATTTAAACAAACAGTTACCATATCTTCATCAGTAATCGGTTCATCGTGGTTGTTGCTTCGCCTGAACCATTCGAATTTTGGCTCTGGGTAGCCCTTTGCACGGCATGTGATGTTTTTCCTGACAATAAAAAAATTATATACATATAAAATTTACACATTTATACGTAAATAAATGATTAAATCTTTTATTTTTGGTGCTTAACTACATATGAATATATTATGATTGTTTACTCGTCGTTATACTTGAGTTCAGTTGGAAAGTTTATGATAGGAATAGGTGGAAATTGCGGATCTGCTTTGCTTTCAACTGAGAACTAAAGAGTATACATAGGCAAGGGTTTTTATTTCATATAAAGATCTACGATCTTATATTCTTTGTCTCATCACCATTGCATTGGATTATAAACTCGTATAAAACATTCATGTACAAGTGTCAAATACGTTCTACAGCTAAGCAAAGTTAATTTGATTGCATTAGTTATACTTACGGGGAGTTCAAAATTGCGTAAACCTCTTCAGTTCTGTATTTCGAATATGAAATAGTATCAAATTCATCAAATAGGAAGGGTTGATCTGCAAATATAATAAATATCAAAATTTCTTATTTTAGTAATAAATTCGTTTTCATAACAATGATTAATACCTAATATTTACACACATTTACATAATACACTTTTGATGAGTTTTTAAAGTTGTTTTTTAAATAATTAATAAAGCTCTACTACAAATCTTGCATTTAATTTGAAGTTTGATTTATATATACAATAAATAAGAAATTGAATAAGAATTAAAAAGACAACTATCAGTTAAAACAAGTTGTAAGAACCAGCCAGAGTTCTAAAGTTGCTTTTTAACAAAAGATTTGTAAACAGTTCGTAGAGAGCTGTTCAGTACCGAACGGTATAAAGTACTTAAACAATAAGAACTAAGTAAGGCTACTTGGAGGCAATTGAATACAAGTAAACAGAATTCAGTTGAGCAGCTTATGTCATTTGTACAGCGAACTTAAAGTTGAAATAGTTTGGAAAAATAAATAATAATTTACAATAATTCAGAATTAGATTGAATATGACTTAACACACTATTTTAACGTTTCCATTAATACAAATAAGAAATAAGTTTCATGTTTGTTGAGTTTCTTTCGCTGTATGTAGTATGTAGAAAAAGTGTGTACAGGATTTAAGTACCTATCGATTTTTTTTTATTTATATAAAACTAATATATTTTATATTTTTATGATTTCTGGCATTTGCGTAAAACGGAAAGTTTATTAACATACGAATTTTTCTAGTCATTCATTATTTATGATTTATTACTTACGTTGGACGTTGAGAATGACACGTTTATGAGCATAATGAGACAATGCTTTTTGGGTCACTTTGCAAGTGTATTCGCCGGTATCTTGGTGGGTCAAATTCCTTATTTCCAACTGATAGTTATTTTCCTTTTTCCTTAGAAAATACTTTTTGCCGTCCGCTGAAAATGTGCATTTTTTAGTCACTTAACTTGATGTAACATTTGAAACACACAAGCCTGGATATGATTCTGCAACTTAAAAACTACAAAATAGATAAACATTTAATATAGGACATCGAATTTGAAAAATGTCAACGTAAATAATTGTTAATAAGAGAGAGATCTTTGTATCGCATTATAAAAGAAAGTGGTAAAAAGAGGGGGATGCTACGCCATGCAGGCGGTCTACTCTCCCTTCGTCTTATGAATTTTTGACCAGGTCACGTGTTCTGACGCAAGTTTAACATGGTTTACTCATCACAAAAAATACACTATGCCGCTAAAGAAGTATTTTCTTTAAAAATCCTATTTTTTCTTCGAGAACAGGAAAACTAAATAATTGAGGTTATTTAACGCTAAAGTCGTGACCGATGTCATGGGTACTAGTCATTAATCGATAACAATAAGCGTTACATAAACGTACCAACTATGGGTGTATTATCCTTGTACCATTGGAAAACAGGCGTTGGGTATCCTTTAGCAGCGCAGTCGAATCTAGCCGATTTCGTTTCTTCTCCTTCAAAAGTTTCATGGGCTGAACTTAGGTTAACTTTTTCTATAAAAATAAAATACAGTAAGAACATCAGTTGATCTTTTTACGTTCATCAGGAACATTACGTTCATCAGGCTGTTTACGTTCTATTATATAGAAATATGACTATATCAAAAGATTATTATTATACAAGCTGTGCCAACGATTTCGCCCGCGTAGAAATCAGTGGCGCAATTTTTTCCCGAATTGAAAGTTTAGTCACAAGAGCAGTTGTTTTGAGTTAAACATAAGAGATAGAGTCGTGTTGTCACGAACTTTTTTGTTATACTTTTGTAGCTCTACAATTCTCTAGTACATATTATATTTGAGTAACTCGCGTAAAGAAACCTTTTTTTGCAACTGCAACAACCTCTTCAATATGGTCAACATAAAACTGTAATGTATTACAGTTTTATGTTGACCATATTGAAGATATGTATTGTAACCTAGACTTTCCTTTTAGTCAAACCGTACAAAATCGGTTCAGTAGATTTTGAGAAAATCGATCACATCCGACAGGCAGCTTTGCTTTATATGTATACTATATTGCTAAATGCAATATTATTAAAAATTATTTAATAATTTTAATTGACATTATAGGGATTCCTTTGCACGTGTCGGTTTAAAAAATTATTAATATATTTAGATAGTTAAAACAAATTACATAATTTTGAAAAAAGATTATTTGTTTTAGACTTCTGGATCCATGGTCACCGTTAAGGTCGATATCTTACCTCTACTGCTTAATTAATTAATAGCATAGTTGTTAAACGTATTAGCATCGCATTTATATATAGGTCGTTAGAAAGTATAGATTAAGAGCGTGTCCCAGTCTTCTATGATGAACACGATTTTAACGTAATACATACCACCAACAATGATTTCTATAGTCTCGAAAAGCGGGCCGGCCTTACAAGTCCAGTTGCCACTGTCTTCAATCTTAAAGCTCCTGATGAAGAGAAGCACAAGGCTGCTGGCTAGAGTGTCATTTTTGAACCTTTCCGCGTATATTCTGGCGTTAACCGTTGACCGTTCGCCTACGATATCACCGTTAGGTGCATACCACTCAATTCTCTGGAACAATTTTTTTTTTCAATATTGTATTATTCTTTTAAATCATTACTCAGAAAATCGGTACTGAAAACTCGTTGATAATCCAATTTTAAAGTTTTCAGCACAAAATTTTTTGTGACGGTTAAAATATAATACATTAGCCCTGTGGTATCCGGCTGAGTAGAATAGACCAGCCTCATTTCTTACCGAGGAGTCGTTAAAGGCGACTAAGGTCAGTCGACCAGCCGTGTGGTATCCGGCTGAGTAGAATAGACCACCCTTTTTCTTACCACTTCTTACATAAAATATGACTGAGGTAAGTTGATGTCAGGCAGGCGGCCGGTCGTAAAATACGCAGCCAAATCATGTGACAACATGTTTATAACATGTGCCCACCTAGAGCGGGTAAAGCGCAGGAGAATGATGATGTATTTAGAATTCATAAAAACCTTTATTAACATTTTTTTTTGGGTACAAAAACTACAGAAACATGACTCATTTCTAAATAATAATCCATTATATGCACTTGCGTATTCTAAGGTTTCAAAATCTAATAAACAAGGAAATGATGTTACAAATGTGAGAAAAGTTCCAAAAGTTTAGCTTAAATTAAAAAAAATAAGTAATGGTGGAAACGTGGCAACACGCCGTTAGGCAGTTTCCTGCTCAAAATTTATTAGGCGTCTGAAATGTTGACTCAACAATTTGGATACCAAATGAGCTTTATATATCACAAATTTCCTTCATCACCAATGAATATTGAGTTTTAAGAAAATATAAATATAGATTTATTAGGCGTGTTAAAACTTCGTGATATTTTTTCATCATACATCTTATTTTCTTTCAATTCTTTTAATTGTGAATGTGTCTAAAATCGATTAGACACATTCACAATTAAAAGAATATGAATAAATTTTTGATGGAATGTTGACTGATGTTGTTTGGAAAAATTGTTTCTTTGGAAAATAAAGCACATCATAAATACCTCCGGCAGGTTAAGTCCTTTGCAGTAGATGACTTTGTTTTCGTTGACATTGTAAACTGAGGATCTCGCCATGACTTCCAATGATGGGACGCCATCTCCTGATTCAACTGCTAAACCTGGAAAATGATACATAAAAATTGTTTTTAAGTGTTTTTTATATAGTTTAATGAAACAAAAAATGTATTTTTGTTTAAGTTAGAGATAATGTATTAGAGATTGTATTGAAAAGTATTGCACTTCCACATATTATGTTTTTTCTTTACTTAACTCAATTCATTACTTTAGTGAAGCATGTAGTCCAATAGTTTATTTACTGCATTCAGATTTAAAGTCATTACTCTCTTGTCCTTATCCCACTTTAAGTGGCGTCTGCACAACATGTTTTAACCATGTTGTTGCATGTTTTGGGTACATATTTTACTACCGGCTGCGTGCCTAACGTCAACTAGCTAAGTCGCTTTTTACGACACCTCGGTAAGAAATTATGGTAATCTATTCTACTCAGGATATCACACAGCGGACATAAAATATAATTTTAGTAAGTGAGTAAATTCATAAATAAGTTCATTATTACCCGTAGTTTATAAATAATTAAGTTAATTATTTTAGCCACATAGTTATAAATAATTAATTTAATTAGTGAAGCAAAAATTGAGTTTGTATTGTTGTGAATTCGATAACAGAATTAGATTACCAAACTAAACTAAAGCTTTTGAATTTTTACATGTCACGTAGGTGAATTAATGTTCGTGTATAGACTGTTCTGAAAACTACAAGCATCATTTTAACTGTAATCCTGTATTGTTCGAGAATATACATTTTAATTTCCTCTACGATGTCATGTGAATGGCCATGCGTGTCTTACTGTCCTTACAAATACAGAGTGTTTTGCGTTTTTATTCCCAAAAGCACAATTTTATATTTTTAATTCTAGTTGTTTTTTTATGTAGACCTTATGTCCATAGGGCCCATACGCTCGTGCCTTCTACAAAGATCTATCCAGAAGGCACAAAGAGCGTACTGGAGACCACGAGCTCGTAGCTTCTTAGACTATCGTAAGGATAATGCTCGGTTCACATTAGTGCAGTCCAATAATCCAGCGAGTCAATCCAGTTCAGTGCTGGACTGGATTATATTGTTTACATTATTCCAGTCATTAAAAGCACCGTATAGAATTCAACAAATAAATAATACGTGTTCACTGTTTAGCGTGGTAGTCAAGCACTGGATTCAACTGGATTGGCCGGTGACACTATTCCAGTGGCACTGGCATGGGTGAGCTGGAATGAAAAATAGAACGCCAATCCAGTCGACTGGACTGGATTGATCACTGGATTGGTACATTCCAGTGCAGGTTCACATTATTCCAGTAGCATTCCAGCGCTGGACTGGAATGGTCGACTGGAATAATGTGAACCGGGCATAAAGCGTATTGGTCCTTTCTCTATGAATAGGACGAATAAGTTTTTTAAATAGAGAAAATTAAAGCAACATTTAAATAAGATACGAAGAGAACTTTGTCTTGATCTTGCGCAAAGTTAGCCGTTTTGTTAGTGTAAAAACATTAAGAACATGAGAAGTGCTCTAAGTCGGACGCGACGGTCACAAAGTAGAGAACTTCATCTTGCCGTTGAGTGGCTTCCATTAGCAAGTTAAGTTTCGTGTTAAGGATTTATTTGCACGCTAAGTTTTTCGCGACAATTAGTGTTTCGAATGTACTGTATAAATATAATTGCTTCTTTTCAAGAAATAAAGAGAATGCCAATATATTTTCTGTGATGCGTTAAAATTAACAGTCTTATATTCGTGTAAAGCAAGCAGTACTAAAATGATAAGTGATTTACCATCATTTGCTGCTGCTGCATTACAAAGGAAACAAAGTTTTATTTTTAAAATTCACCCCCTATACATATATGTAATCCACCACTGTCCCTTTAACCAGTTGTTACAAATGAAATCAAAATAATCTTTATTTTTTGAATAAAGATTATTTTCAAGCTCTTTCAAGCACTTTTGATTCGTCAAGGATCAATATAATTAAACAGCTGGGTCGGAATGTTGCTTTTACCGAGAAGATCCAAAAAGAAACTCGGTGGTCAATCCTTTAAACATTTTCAATTTTACATTATTAAACCGCAGTGTCGTATGAATCTCGAATCGTTCAGGAATCACTGAGCATTTTTATATAGTCATTTATTATAACAGTTTGAAGTATGTATTAGACAGTAAATGTACGAGTAAATAATATAATGTAAATCCATAAGGTCTTTATATTACCTAATGTTATTATTATTCCTTATTACGATTCAAATTGTGCGTTCTCTTAGAAATATAGCGATAATCTATCCTAAAGTAATTTGGTGTATTTAAAATTTCGGTCAATTTAAGAAGCACGTTCGGTTCGTATTTTATTTATTCTTTCCGCGTGCGTATTACGTTACAATACTTCGACGGCCATACATACAAAAAATGTAAGGTTAATTTTTATTTTTTCTATAATTTTTTCCTCTACTATAAGTATAGCTATTTTCCTCTACTATATATATGTGTGTGTCCCAGAGATAAAACGTAGGATTGCTATTGCTAAAGACCAGATGACACGCCTCCAGAATATTTGGAAAAATCGGGCAATAAGTTATAAGACCAAAGATCGATTAGTCAGAGCTCTAATATTCCCGATCTTTCTCTATGGAGTAGAGACTTGGACAATCCGAGCTAGGGAAAGACAGAGAATAGACGCATTCGAAATGTGGTGCTGGAGGAGAATGCTCCGAATACCCTGGACGGCCAAACGCACAAATGTATCTATTCTCTCCCAACTCGACATAAAAACCCGATTGCCCACCATCTGTCTTAAGCGCATTCTCTCGTACTTCGGCCACATAATGCGAAGAGGTGATGGCAACCTTGAAAAGCTGGTCATTGTTGGCAACACAGAAGGCAAAAGACCACGAGGCCGGTCGCCAACACGATGGTCTGACCAAGTGAAAGAAGCCACCTCCTCTTCGAAATTCTATCAGACGGTTAGGGCTACTCTAGACCGGGATAAATGGAGGCAGGTCATACATAGGAAAGGTTCACGTGACCACGATCCTCAGTAATGAGGGACCGATCAAGAAAAAAAAAAAAAAATAAAAAAAAAAATAATATATATATATATATATATATATATATATATATATATATATATATATATATATATATATATATATATATATATATATATATATATATATATATATTCCTAAAGTTTTTAGATTGTGAGTAGATGAGTGCAACGTGGTTATCGAAAATGCAATGGATAAGGAACGAGTAGCTTAGAGGAGAAAAAGTAATATTCTGGTCAGAATAACAGGCTTATCACACTTATTTAAGCATCGGAAGTAATCGGGAACGTGCTAGGACGACTTTTCGTTGGGAAATCTGGAAGTCCTACTTAAAAATAAATTCCATACCCATTAACAAAAACCATAATAACGTGATAACCATAATAACGTGTAGTAACGTACGTAGCCAAATAACGTCGTCAATTATATATGAAAAATATTAATAAATACAATCCCACTCTAAGTGAGGTAGGCACAACATGTTACCATAAACATGTTGTCATGAAACATGATTTGGCTATGTATTTTAAGACCGGTCGCCTGCCTGACGTAATACTTACCATAGTCGTACTATACGACACCTACGTAAGAAAGAGGGTGGTCTATTCAAGTACAATAATATACCAAAAATATAGTGATCAAGCTGTGGTAGCCCAGCGGTATCAACGAGCGACTCTTTCGAGGTGGTCATGGGTTCAAACCCGGGCAGACACCAACGAGTTTTAAAACTTTTGCGTCTAATTGATAATTGCAATTTGATCACACGGCATAATTGCAAATTTATCACACGGTTTTCGGTGAAGAAAAACATCGTGAGAAAACCTGCATATCTCTAGAGAATTCTGGAGATATGTGTAACCTAGTAATTCGCATTGGAGCAGCATAGTAGGTCTGAGCTCGAATCCTTCTCTTCAAAAACTGAGAGAAGAGGCCTATTCGCAGCAGTGGGATAGTAACTTATAATGACTAAAAAACAAGAATTCTTTATTTTACAGCGCCACATTTGGACTTTTAATTTGGTTTCATTGTTATTTATCCTTACGGTTTGAGCTTAGTCGAAAGTAGTTACAAAAAAGGGGAGCAAAACTCCATTGCGCTAGTGGCTGCTAGATTTCTGAAGTAATTTATTGTCAGCCACATAATAGCATAGTTTCCCATTAAGTTTATTCGTTAATTTCAAACAGAGAAATTTAGTTGGATTTAGTCTACTTTAAATCTACCTGTTTAAAGAAACATTCGCACTAAAAATTCACCAAAGTAAAATTATTTTACACTACTACTTGGTGCATTAAACTGTGAAGCAGTTTGGAATTTAAAGACTTTAAGTTTCATCCTTATTTTAAACTGAAATTTAATCACAGTTACCAACATAGCGCAGCGTGTCGCGAATTTGAAGGTGAAATTGTACATAGTACGAAAAACCAATAGACGTTAGTGTCCTAAGGTTGCGTTGAGACACTAACTAGTACTTACCGGGACTTAATTGTGCTATGCATACAGACCTACAACAGTGGATTTCTATCGCTTAAATAAGAAGACCTAAATATTAATTCAACTAATATAATGTAACAAATCAAATGCATCATGGAAGGTCGTTACATAATTTCACCATAATAATGTGCTAAAATTTTCCACAATTTACTCATCATAGCAAAAAGTAAATAATAATAAAAAATAAAGCCGAAAGTTTCATTGTACAGAAAGCTATTGGAATTCTGTAGCGTTTTATCGCTAGCCACATAATAGCATATTTAATACGCTTTATTTTTTTTTAAGTTTAACATTCTCCATATAATTAATTAAAACCCTATTTTCAGAAAAGCGGCTACATTTAAGTGAAAACTTACATTGTACCAGGTCTGCCAAAACAATTGAATATTTCATACTCTAAAATATCGGGTGCTTTTAATAAACATTTCATATTCCGCTGTGAGATAGAAATAAATGGTTTTGAACGATGAATAAATCGGTAATTTATAATAGATGCAATGCGTATAATTTATAAGTCATGATTAAATAAACAATTTTAAATAAGTTTATTATTAAATTAATTATTTAAATACGTATCAATTATACGTGTTGGTAAGCTTACCTAAATCTAAGACGTCAAGGCGTAGGCATAAATATACTGAGAGAAAATATTTAAAGGTAAACAATTATGAGGCACCCTCATCAGTTTATAAATAATATCAGTATAATAATAGCACAAAGTTCAACTCAAAATGTACTCGACAGAAAGTCGATCGAGTCGATAATGAATTAATCATTATATATATAGCACCACTATTGAAGCAAGTCTACTATTCTTTAAAAAACCTAATCTATAGTATTTTTCTTTGTACACTTACGAGTATAACAAATGATACTTGACTGATTAATGAAAACAAAGTAAAACATGAAATTTAACATTTTACATGATAGAATTTTTGGAACATTCAATGCTTCATAAATGTTTGTGCAATATTTTAGATTCACGGATGTTATTTTAATTAAAAACTACGCCTATAATACTTCTACATAAAACATATTTGACATATATACTAAAATTAAAATATATATACATCACGATCAACGGTCAACACTTTACGTTATGTGTTCTACGTTGGCGAAATTTGGGTTTAGTAAATTAAAATTAAAGTAAAGTAAAATTAAATCATTTAATTCAAAATATCAATTATATTAATCAAACATCTTGTTCAGTATAATTATCTAACAACATCTATTAACCAAACATTGTACAGGGTCGTATCAGCCAGTTCAACTAGAATATGATATCTTAAAAGCTTTTACCTAGTTCGTCGTAGTTTAAGCAACACAAGGAAAGAAAGGGTAAACTGCTCAGTATAAGTGAACTGTCGGACTGCGACACCTGGGGCTGATTTTCAGCTTTCGCTCGGGGAATAAACGTCAACGGGTATACCCTTAACTACGTAGCTACATTCTCTAGTTGAATACTCATTAACATTAGTAAGACCTTTTTTCGCTTAACCTTTCGATGTCGACGTCATTCATAAACAATTAATATAAAATTTTTAAATATAAAAAAAATCTGATTAAACGCCGTGTGGTATCCGGCTGAATATAACAGTACCACCCTATTTTCTTACCGATGTGTCATAAAAGGCGACTAAGGTAAGTCAGCCCGCCGTGTGGTATCCGGCTGAGTAGAATAAACCACCCTCATTTCTTACCGAGGTGTAGTAAAAGTCCACTAAGGTAAGTTGACTCACCGTGTGGTATCCGGTTAAGTAGAATAGACTACCCTCTTTTTTATCGAGGCATCGTAAAATACAATTAAGATAAGTTGACGTCAGGCAGGCAGCCGGTCGTAAAATACGTAGTCAAATCATGTGACAACATGTTTATAACATGTTGTGCCGACCCCACTTAGAGTGGGATAAGGGCAGGAAGATGATGAAAAAAAAACTAATAAAATTAAGGTAGCTCGTTACTATATCGACTATAAATAGGTACACGTTTCTTTTCGTTTGATGAGAAAAAATTATATTTTATATAGTCCCGTTCCAATGTAGAGTGGCAGATTACCCATATGTTAAAAGCTTTCTGAAGATATGCAGTTATATACTTTGATATGTTTTGGTTTGCCGTAAAATGTACAATTAATCGATATCTATTAAGCTTATATACACATTGTTTATATCCTATATATATTGTAAGTAATAATATATGCTAAGAAATAGTCAATTTAAAACGCTTAAACAATATCTATTTACTTAAGTTTTGATCGCCAAAAGCGATGTAAGTTTAAGGTCATAAATTTATTTGTTATAGTTTTAAGGAGAATGTTATTGCTAATTATCAAATATGGAAACGTTGTGGCACTATTCATCTTAGGATAACTAACACGCAAGGTTTATAGGTTAGTCGGATGTAGATCCATCTGGATCACTAAAAAGTTTATTGTAGGCAGTTTAGATTAGTAAAGCCAGACTGTTTAATACGTTTCGTGCCCGCTAAGTACGTTTTTGTTCTAAGAAGCTTAATACCGTTTGTATTTTCGTTTAGCTTCAGTAAAGGACGTAATTATGCTGGCGCTAAGGTGCGGAGTAATACCTGTCAACATGATTTATTAACTCCATCTTATTTGGTTACTTCTACGCAGAAGTCATCTTAACAGTATATTAGACATATTAAATGTAACTAAAGGATTATTCATCATTCATCATCCCACTTAAAGAAGCGGCCTGTTACTATCCCACTGCTGAGAATAGGCCTCTTCTCTCCATTTTTGGAGAGAAGGATTGGAGCTAAGACCTACCATGCTGCTCCAATACGGATTGGTAGGTTACACATATCTCCAGAATTCTCCTGAGAGGGTTTCCTCACGATGTTTTTCTTCACCGAAAAGCGTGTGATAAATTGCAATTATCAATTAGACACATAAGTTTTAACAGAAAAACTCATTGGTGTTTTCAAACCCGTGACCTCCTCGAAAGAGTTGCACGGTGTAACCGCTGGGCTACCACGGTTTATTTAGCCTGCTTATCGCACTATAAATGGGATAATAGCAGGAGACTGCTCTTATCCCACTCTAAGTGGGATTGGCACAACATGTTATAATCATATTGTCACATGATTTGGCTAGGTATTTTACGACGGGCCGCCTTCCTAACGTTGAGTTACCTTATTCGCCTTTAACGAAACCTAGGTAAGAAATGAGGGTGGTCTATTCTACTCAGCCGGATACCACACGGTGGATCAACTTACCTTAGTCGCCTTTTACGGCACCTCGGTAAGAAATGAGGGTGGTCTATTCTGCCCACTTGGATACCAAACAAAGAAACTAAGGAATTATTATGAGATATAAAAAAACCCTCGCTTTTATAGAGCATTCTGTAGAACGTAGAATTGAAAATGCAAAATATTTCAGCGATTCCCGAACGAGAATGTTTAGTTCTGAATATTTTACTGATTCTGAACAGACAGCTGTATTAATGAAATTTAAACTAAGAAGGTTTTTAAACATAGAACACTATTATATTCTATTTTAATGTATTCTTTTTATTTTCATTTTACAGAATAGCGCAATGTAAATCTGTTTATGAAAATTTATTAAATATTCATGATTGCATTATTTTCATGTTTAATTTTATTATTTGCATTTAAAATTGTATTTATTGTCATATTCATATCACGTTTAGTTATCGTGTATCTTTCAATCTTGCTTATCTATTATTAATAGCTGACTTAACACAAGATCACTAAATATCTGGGTATAATTACGACCATATACCAAGTACTCGAACTTAGAATCTTGTGGTTATTATCTGAAATATATTCCTAACCTAAAGCTTACTAATTGTATAAGGGTAATGGTGATATTATATATAATTTATAAAGGAAATTTAATACACCTTAAGGAAAACAGGGTTAAGGTTAAATTTGAAATTATTTAAAGAAATTTTTTTATATAATAAGGTTCATCGAGGGATGAGATATGGCGCTGGGTATGATTGGTATTGGCTGCCTTTTTTAGCTGCCTATAGCCAGATTGGGTTATATTTGAGGGATTGACACTGACGAAAACGATGGGTTCCATCTATTGTTCTACGTTTTCAAACTACATTCTAGCTCAGTAATTACAAATGAAATTACTTTTCTTCTCGCTTTCTTGCACTGTGGACAAAGAACAAAGACAAATCAGTCGTTTTCGTACCGCTAATCGCCGTAGTAATCGTATGCCGCATTAATATAAAACGGACATAGAATTAGGTCAAGTCCTTGCATTTTCGACACATTATTATTGTGTTCGGCTGAAATCAGTGTTCAGTAATTCACATCGTGAAGTTTCCAGGAGTGTAGTGAGTGTTCGTGTATGTGCCTGGATCCAAGACTCGTTGCATTGGCCAGTTATCAGGTACGTGCTATTTCCCGCTTTCGCTGTGCCGCCATTTATTTGGTTATCTTACATGGACACTGCATACTAAATATCTGTCCTCTTGCCCTTATCCCACTCTGAGTGGGGTCGGCACAACATGTTATAAAACATGCTGTAACATGATTTGGCTGCGTTTTTACGACCGGCCGCCTGCCTGACGTTACCTTATTCGTATTTTACGGCACCTCGGTAAGAAGAAGGGTGGTCTATTTTACTAAACCCAATACCACACGGTGGGTCAACTTACCTTAGTCGCCTTTTACGACACCTCGGTTAGTAATGAGGGTGGTCTATTCTACTCAGCCGGATACCACACGGCGGATCGACTTACCTTAGTCGCCTTTTATGACACCTCGGTAAGAAATGAGGGTGGTACTATTTTACTTAGCCGGATACCACACGGTTAACTAAATATATTCTTCTAAAATACAGTCCACTCATATACCTACGAGATAGCGGTCCGTAACCGTAAGCCCGTAACATAAATTAAATAAACAGTATCATATATGTTAATTATACTTGTATATATCTGAAAATACATCCAAAAATTACGCATTACTATTCTTTAAATGTTCACTGTCATACATACATTTGTACAATACGTTGGCTTTATATACTGTCAACGATAAGAACTGAAATATATTTGCAGCAAACACGTTAAATCTCTGCAGAAATAAATTCAACGTGAAGTTACAAACGCATATTGCGGTCTGCCAAATCCGGAGATTTCCAACATTTTCAAGGGCGTATACTTTCGATACAATTTGTGGACTCCTATAAGAGTATTTATTTTTACTTGAATAGTTTCGATCGCGCCATAAGGATATCTTTTATAATAGACTTTTTTAATACATATCACCTTCGTTCATTGCAATATAATGTAAAAAATTCACTTAGTAAAAGAATATTAAGTATTTTAAAAGCTATCTCTTTATACAGTAGGTGTAGTAGGTTTTGACTGTTTCAGGTTAGTTCGGTCAAAGAGATATTAGTGTATATCAATTGATTTTTGCTATTCTATTTTTTTCAAACTGACTATATGCAGTTAGCACTAACGGCTTTTACAGCATTGCCGGTTTGGATGGGCGAGCGCAGAAGTATCGTCAAGGTTGCAAAATGCAAAGAGCAGAACACAGAAGGTCTACTAGCGCTGGGGAACGTCCTTCTAAGGTTGCCTCCTGTAAGGCTGGACTACGTCTTAGAGACGTATTGTGAGGGCGATCTAAACTTTACCCGCGAATACTGCGTGGCATTATTTATTATTTATTTATTTATTTAACTAGAACTGACATTATCCACTTACACTAATTAAACACAATACATCACAAAAAAAAAGAAAACATAATTTAAACTAAAACACAAAGAAAGAAGATAAAACTGAATAAAGTAAAACATTTAAAAAAAAAGAAAATAATGCAGTAAAATAATCATCATCTTCCTGCCCTTATCCCACTCTAAGTGGGGTCGGCACAACATGTTATAAACATGCTGTCACATGATTTGGCTGCGTTTTTACGACCGGCCGCCTGCCTGACATCAACTTACCTCTGTCGTATTTTACGACACCTCGGTAAGAAAGAGGGTGAACTATTCTACTAAACCGGCTACCACACGGTGGGTCAACTTACCTTAGTCGCCTTTTACGACACCTCGGTAAGAAATGAGGTTGGTCTATTCTACTCAGCCGGATACCACACGGCGGAATGCAGTAAAATAATGATACTAAATATAAAATATAACATTCTTTTGCACGTCCCATGCAGAAATAGTGCTGTATTAGTAGAATTAAGTACCGAAATATAAAGTAGTTTTTGTCATTCTTCGACTATCTCCATATAAATGGCCAATTTAATAAAGGATTTAATTAAAGAGGCTGGAAAACCTGAGATCAATTAAGCGTAAAATTCCGGTGTGTGGCGTAGAAATTAAAAAAAAAGTGGACGTTTTTTGTTGATGGCGTATAATTTGTCAGTAACAACAATTGTGTAACTTAAAAACATTGTTCGATATAAGACACTATTACAATGTTTAAATTGGTTGTATAAAGAATGTTAAACTCGCTGAATGTGCTCGGATATTCGCTTTAACCCGTTTGAGGCGCAAGGCGAATAAATGACTGCGGTTACTACGCGCCAAATTGGGAATACCCCTTTTATTTTGTATATATGGGGCACCTCAGGGTGCGGTGAGCTCAAGAATGTAAATGAAAATTCTACTTTAATTTTGAAGTTAACTGTTTTGAAAATTATCAATATGTAGCAAGTTAAATAAGTCACCTTACTAAGACTAAAAAAAATATTTCCAAAAAAAGGAACGTACAGTATTAGGTATATCATGAAATGCAACACGTTACTCAGTCATATGTACATTTTATATTTTTATATAGAGTATGAGGCTTATACTACGCCACTGTTGGCCTCCTTTCTACGTTTTTGAAGAGATGGGTTGAAGCTAGCCACGCTCCATATATCTCTTGAATTCTTAAGTGATATGCAGGTCTCCTAACGATTTTTTCCTTTACCGATAAGTGTGTGATAAATTGTAATTTTCAATTAGATACAATTTTAACAAATAAATCTCATTGATGTCTTCCTGATTACGGACCGGTGACCCTCTCAAAATAGTCGATCGGTCTCATTTTTTTCTAATCTCGGTCTCGTTAATTTATATAGATAACATTTTATTAAAGAAAAACATGTATTTAAAGAATACGTAACTTTTAAAGAAACGTGGAAAATCCTTTCCATGTTTTTCAAGTTACACCAAAATACCAAAATATACATAACAAAATATTATACACATTGTGTTATTAGGCTGATATTGTGGTCGGCAAAAACCATACAGAATATTCGTATTGTGGTACATTGTGTGATTAGTTTTAATTACCAACACAATTACCCTGGGGACTCGTACCATTTGGTGGCTCAGTACATTTACTACTGATGACAGCAAATAATGTTCGGATTATTAATTACATATGCTGTAAATACAAAAACACATTATATTATTAATGAAACAATATATTATTTATCTACTTTGATACTATAATACAAAGACTATAAAATTGAAACCAAAATTCTTATGACATACATAACTTACAGGCCAAAAATAAAAAATTAAAAAGTTTTATTACGATACAGGTCTTGTATGGACACCTGTCTCATAATATAACTTTTTAATCATAACGATACACCTATGCAACTTCCAGCTGGATCAAAGAGGTTGACCTCTACCTTAAACCTCTACCTTAAAAAAAGGTTTCAATGAACGAGTCCGCGGCGACGCAACACGCATGCGCAATTGATATATGCGCCTTGGCGCTAACATTTGACATTTAAAAAATCTTTTCAATATTTAAACAAAGTTCGATTTTTATTCATATTGTTTCACGTATTATAGACACGTATGAGAGTAGATAAAGTAGTGTATGACACTGTACATAACTTGGTCTTATAACACTCGTAAGATACTATAAAAAAACACACTCGTGTTATAAGAACCCTTATTATGCCACAGTATCATAATCTACTATAAGAAAATTGGAGTTTAGAACTATTTCGTCGTTTTAATGCGGGTTGTCAAGTAATAAATATATCCTAGTAATATAGTTCTCTAGATACACTCAGATTTCGTCTTTTTCAATTGCTTCCTTTATCATGAATGGCAATAATCTATTATTTTACTTATAGATAATTTTTTGTGAATTATCTTTATATGTTTAATAGTTTTTTCTTTTATCGAAGCACAAATAAAAGAAATATGTTTTGTGAATACTACTTTCACTTTGTTTAACACATTTCGTTTATTTTTTGTATTTACCAAAATTATGGGCTTCATATTTACAAAAAGGTGCGCTCACTTTGGGGTGTAACGACCGCAGTCATTTATTAAGGGTTAAACAAATTTTCAGCGCATTCTTTCCATACTTAAAATCCTTTATAAAAAAAATTCATTGCGTATAATTTACAGAAAGCATATGAATTTTAAACTTTTACTTGCTTGACTTGTTAGTGATTGAGTAGTTGCTCCTAATTGTGAAGGATAATAGGCATTCTCGTTCTAAATATATATTCGACTATTAGATGTTTCGTCATCGTTACTCAGTTTTTCGTCGGGTGGTTAGTGACCAAATGAGATTCATCGTAATGATTTCATGGTTTTAATACAATCATTGGTTAGAATGATGCTACCTATATTTAGCGAGTTGTGTCATTAATTTATCTGTTAATAGGTACTGAGCAACAATTATCTTCTCTGCTAGTTCTTATATTAATCTGAATAGTCTTTTTCGCGCTCTCTTGACTATTCCATTTATATTATCTAGAACTCAATATCGTTAGTTAGTATTTTTTTCCTATTATCCTATCCTATTAACCTACTAATATTATAAATGCGACAGTTTGTGAGTATGGATGTATGTTTGTTACTCTTGCACGCCGAATACGCTAAACCAATATCGATGAAATTTGGCACAATTATTCCTTATACACCGGAATAACATATAGGCTATGGGAAATCCTGTTGATTCTACAGGAATAGGTTGACATTGAAAAGTGCCTTATCACGTGACAACAGTCCACGCGAACGAAGTTGCGGGTAAAAGCTAGTCTAATAAATACGTATGTTTTAATAGAATATACCACTTTTATTTTAAATGCATTATTTCTTAGAGTTCAATCTACACTGCAATCACGGTTAATTTTAAATATTAAAAACATTTTTAATTCCGTGGGGTTCGTATCGTTGCGGTTTAAGCGTGGATTTGCCTAAATTTAGCATAATTGAGAATATATAAATTTAGCTTATCCGAATAATTTATTCATTATATAGAATTTATTTCTATTTATTATATTATATAATAGGTGTTTAAATATTATAAATTACAGTTACCCATCAAACAACCTTTATTTTTCTTACAAGTAAAATTTCCTTATTATTATCATCATTCGTCACATTAGGTCCACGATGACTTGGGCTACTTATATCAAGGGTCCCGTTCCTATCCCACTGCTTTGCATGGGCCTCTTCTTTCCGTTTTTATAAGAGAAGGATTGGAGCTAAGAATGCGCTGTTCCAATGCGGATTGGTAAGTTACACATAACCCCAGAATTCTCTAGAGATATGCAGGTTTCCTCACGATGTATTCCTTTACCGAAAAACGTTTGATAAATTTCCATTATCAATTAGACACATTAGTTTTAACAGAAAAACTCATTTTGAAAGAGTCGCATGGTCTCACCACTGGGATATCATAGCTTTGGGTCTATTTGTTGATAATTAAATCAAGATATGTGTATTCCTATTAATGTTTATTGGAGGCACGCATCCGCAAGCGAGGTGTTTACGTGACTGGGGTATCGTTACACATAATGTATAATAACTGTGTCTCTACAATTATTAATTCCTGTTTCGGCATCCTTTACATAGTTATTTTAACCGGACTATTAAATTTTTTTCAAGTAATGACAGTTCACACATATTCAATTATTCTAATTATTCAAATTCTAATTATTCTTTATTTTTATAGCACTTTTAAATCCTTTAAATGATAATACAGCTACCTTTGGCCCCGAAAGCTATTCTTACCGAGAAGAATCGACAAGAAACTCGGCGGTCACTTAAGAAATGTTTATTTAAATAATATATAATTGTCTGACAAATTAAAAATTACAATAAAATGTAGCGTAGCTGGATGAAATTTTAATCAAAGATTTCATATCATTTACAATGATACGGAATCTTCTATAGACTTCAATAGTATAATAGCTTATAACCTGGTATATTTGCATGCGGACGACTACGTTAAGTCTAAGATTAACTCCAGGTTAATATTGACTATATTCATCCGATACGCCCGATTGCACTGACGGGAACGTAGATGCGGTTCCAAACTTCCAATTTCACCGCAAACTTGTTCGAAGTCGTCTATGCTCTAGCTATTTGTATCGGTTCCACTATTTGAGTTCATTGCTTGTTGGTACAAACTTAAGTTTGATTACGTGATTAGTTAAGCAATAGTACTGTTATTTCATTGCTAATTGCTCCGAATTTATATCAAAAACAATTTGCTGGTTCTTCGAGTCGAGGTGTATTTATGTCTTTAAGCATGTATTTAAAATTATATGTATATGTTTACTAGTCTGTCACCCAAACACAAGCAGTGAGTACTTTGGAGACGGACATGAGTGTGTGTAACTGTCTCATATATATTTATATAATATATTCTTAAAGATGTCAGGGATTTCACTTAGGATTTTAGCGTTCTCACATTGAAAAAAAAATACGTCAAGAAATGATAAACGTCCAGCTATAACATACACAGAACAGGGTAAACCAGTATGGACAAGGTTAAGTTAATAATTTGTAATTGGAATTTAATGAAATATAATAATCAATATAATTTGAAATTGTTATGCCAGGATGATTCTACCACCAGTTTGAAACGCTGTCATCTACTGAGATGAACTGGCAAGAAACTCAGCGGTTACTCTTATCACGAAACTCCAAGCAATGACACGATATAGATGCTTAAGCGTCTTATAATCGTATGAGTCAGGTATTACAGCAAGTATAGTGGTATGGCGAGCTCGCCTGTTATAAACAATTCTCACTTGCCCTTACTTTTGCTATTGGTCACGTGACATTATACAAAAACTAAAGAAATGAAATTTGACTGTTTCCATTCCTAACAATATCCATTTTATTTATTATATATGAGTTATTTATGGATCCAAGTTTTATATTCATCCAATTAAACAATTTTGAGTTAAATACTAAAATACTTTATACTTTAACGTAGTAAGTTACGACTACTACAAGTATTATTTCCACTTCATTTAGCTGGACACGACTCAAACACGATCAAAAGCTTCATAAATATGCTGTTTGTCCAGAGAACTTAGCGTACATATCTTATGAATCTTTTTAACATAAACGGTACTTGCAAGAGCGTAAGTGAAGAGAAGGTGAGTTATTCGGTTTACATAGGATATGATATTTTTATATTTTAAAATAAAAACAAAAAACATAATCGGCTGTTACTTTAACACTAGTGTGCTAAAATCTTGTTTTCGTTGGAGAGAAAAATATAATTTTAGTATCTTATAATTACTCTAATGTGATTGGAACATTAAAAAAAATTCCAGACATAATCAAGTTGTATCACGATGTTTTCATCCACTTCAAAAAGTATGATTAAATAAATGCTATAACGTATGGTATATATATAAATATAAATTTATTTTGAAAATTGAAACGTAAATATAGATTTAGAAAAAGGAGATAAAAGGTTTGGAATTGGGATAGTAAGAGGCCACTATTATCATTTTAAATATAAAATAACGTCTGACAAGATAAAAGACAAATATTAATAAGCTGATCGCGTAAAATCAAACACTATCTAGTTTCATATCACGTAACTGAAAGCCACTGACGTTGAATATAAGAAATTTGTTAATCATCCAACTATATTGGAAATTCTCATTTTATACTGCCTTATACATACCACCAAGCATTGTCTACGTATTCTATTTTAATGTTACTCAATATTATGTGAATCTATTCATAAAATAGCATAAAGTATACATGTCATAAAAATTCAAAATAAGATTTCTTCAGTTTTTTAGTAGAGTGAACATAGATGACGCTTAAAACTGAGTAAGTTACTTAATATGAACGTTATTCCCACGTTCTTTTTTTAAAATTACTATTGAATATAAGCTGTGGTAGTCCAGTGGTAACACCGTGCGCCTCTTTCAAGGAGGTCTAGGGTTCAAACCCCGGGCAGGCACCAATGAGTTTTCTAGTATAAAACTTATGTGTCTAATTTATAATTGCAATTTATCACACGCTTTTCGGTGAAGGAAAACATCGTGAGGAAACCTGCATATCTCTAGAGAATTCTGGGTATATGTGTAACCTACCAACCCGCATTGGAGCAGCGTGGTAGGTCTTAGCTCCAATCCTTCTCTCCAAAAAAAAAAAACGGAGAGAAGAGGCCTATGCCCAGCAGTGGGATAGTAACAGGCCGTTACTTACTTACTATTGAATAATTGTTGAAAAGATTAACTAGAATTTATTCATATTTTAACTTTACGCTATATAGTTGCTGCTAGTATAGTGCGTATAACGTTGCATTATTGTTCAAACACAAGCACAGTCAATTAAATCTGATTTTAGTCCAGCAAAACAGTATTTTATTTCGGTCTAAGCAAACCAGACGAAGGAGCGGCACAAACTAGTACCTAACTGATAAAACATTTTACTGATAAGCCATCATATCATTTTACAAAAATAGGACATTATATTTACTTCATTTAAAAAACGATGAGGAAAAAATATATTTCACAGCGCTTCATGTAACAGCGTGTCGTATAGCCTGAAGTTCTTCATTTACATATATATTCGTTTATCGTGTCATAAGTATTCGCGTTTGAGAGAAAATTCAGTTTGTGCGATGTAAAACGAGTAGGATTTTTATCCATTTTGAGTTTTAATATATTGTCCCTACGATATTGCCGAGCTATGATAATTAATAACTTCTATTCTCAGGAAAAAGTGAGGAACACCTTTTTTCGACAGGGCTGATTTCAATGGCAGTGTTGTGTTATTACCTTATAATTTAGGAGGAGAGTTCCTTAATTAGTTAATTAAATAGTTGCATCAATAAAAATGATAAAAAAAATATCAATATAGAGTTACGTTTTCACTGCAAAGCCGTTTAGATACGGAGCGGCAGTTAACATTAAAGACATCATGACTAAACGGTAGTTAATTAATGTAAAATCATGATTTTCGAATATGCCTAAAAATAATATATCTCATGCATTTTTGTTTTTTTTTCTACGTATGAAAGTTCCTTATCTTGAAGCGCTCTGAATATCTTCAAAAGCAAATAGACATTGATCGTGACAAATGACTACAGAGATGTTCTTTTTTCAAGTTATACCTAAGTGCCTCATGAGTATATCACGTAGTGTATCAAACAACAAATAACCTTTAGCTACGCAATACAAGTATATAACTAAAAGAAATATAGTTGTAATTTATTAGATTTTAATACTATAGTACAATATCCTATATGCAAATGGAATGAATGCAAAGAGCAAAGAGTTGCGACCGTAAAATGTACTTATTCCAAACGGAATTCAATTACAGACCAAAGACAAAGCGGAAAAATTGTTCTCTGGTTCCAAAGAAAATAGAGTAAAAATAATGTAACTACGGTATTCAATAGTACCCTGCGCCTAGTGACGTGAACTTTAATCGTAAAAATACTTTTCCAGGGTGTGGGGCGAACGAATAGAGAAGATAGAATTAGCATAGAATTGATTCTAATTTTCATCTGTATTTAAATTTGCGAGGGGTTGAAGTTATTATTTGATAACAGTACATTTTGTCTCTGGTCAGGCGGTAGAGTAATTCACGCCAGTAGAGATTAGTTCCATATTTGAGCCCGTATGTTTCAAGAAAAGATAAAATAAAAGCATGACGGATTGACGGATTGTGACCTATTGCGACGTTTATTTTACGAATTAAATATTTCTGACAAAAAAGGCTTTATTAAAAAAATAAATATTTACTCAAGTACACACAAAGACCAGAAGGAACCTGGAATTTATCGGATTGCTCTGGCTAAAGCCCCACTGTGTTTCGCTTTGCCTCTGTTGGTTGGGGAACAGTGTTATCTAAGAATTATCTAGTCCCCTTCTAGCAGCTGCTATGTTACTCAGAAAGCCATGTATGAATGACGCTTTTCTCAGAAGCCCCTACCTTATATATTTACCTAGCATCTAGGGTACCTATATCCGTCGTTAGAGATCCCAGAGTTTATTTAAAAGCGCAAAGGCGTGGTTTCGAAAAGTTAGTAAAAGTGTTAAGTGAATGAATGGATATAAAAATTTCACCGTCACAAAGAATAGTTGGGTTACTTAGATTAATGAGGTTTTATACCGATCAAATTCCATTAAAATTTTAACATATTTTGAGTTTTTTTTTGTGATAAAAGAATAATCTATTAAGGAATCAAACTTCTTGATTACTTTCGTTGTAATAAATTATATTAAAAAAGGACAAAGTTTCTTAGTCAATTTATTGAGATTGTTTGATAAAGTTCTTTAAAATTGCAAAGAAACAGGCGAGACAATCAATTACTTAAGCTTAATTTAATTTATTGCTGATGTATTTATTATTATTCAGAGACGTCGATATTACGCCCGAGTAAGAAGACCTTTCTTTTTTATCTATTGTGATTTTTTTTCTCATATCAATAATATTCACGAATATGATGTTATGAAAGATAGTTTTAGCTACTTAGTTGTATTTATAATAGCGGGAATGCCTTCCTGAATTGTATATGAATCTGCATAACTGCAATAAATATTCTGTTCATAAAATTATTACACAAAAATAACTATAAGCGTTTATATGTTCCTTTTCCGAAACATACAAATAAATTAATTTAAATTGAAACAAAACAATAAGTATCTAATTTTATACGATTTCTAACGAATTTCTTTTCCAACATTATGTTGAGACGAAAAACCATGAATTTTTTTCAATGGAAATTAATTAATACTTTCTCGGAGAAACCTAACAAGTTTCTTTGTGAAAGAACCAGTTGGCTTCATTTTAATTACGATACTGAAACTTTTAAAAGAAGAATTAACAATTTTATTGAAATATTGTTTCTAAGTAGGTTCTTTTGAAAATTTTCAGTATAATATTAGTACTTTACTAGCAGATACCTTAAATGGTCATGGTTAAATGGTTTTAAATAATATGAAAAAAAAAAAATTGTTAACCTTCGAAAAATATTTTTTTGTTTAACATTTTCACATTTTTGATTTTGACAATTATTAAATATTAGAATTTTCTTGAGACATTAGAGTTCAGAAATGAACATTGCATTTAATTTAATATTGTAAGTGCGTAAGTTTATTAGTTAGTTTGTCGATGTCTGACTGAATGAGGTGATAAAACTTTGTAATTTTTGGTATGCTTATAATTGAAGGGCTTTTTGTAGGCTAGTTTTGGATTGTTTCTGGAGTTAAGTCGCGAATGTAAACAGTTCTTATCCACAGTTATTTTATGGCATTTCCTTATCTTCTATTTCAGCTCTCGATGGATGTCTTCTGGCCTATGTCCAGTTCTCTTCGCGATTTTTCCACGTGCTGCTAGGATTCAGCGAAAACCAGCAAGCTTTTTGAGGTTAATTATTCATCATGTAACGGGCTTTCTAACACTGCGTTTCTTGTTGTTTGACCTCATTTTTTCATAAGCCCTGGCCATTGCCACGCTTCACTACGCATTTAACTTCAATAGTAATTTTGGTTTTCTACGTATCCGCTCATTCCTAATTCGATCATATAAATAAAAAAAGCATAATTATAGACTTATAATTATGATTTTCATAACTTTTAAATATTGTTTGGTACTTGTCAAACAACGTTTGGAATACCCGTTTTTATTTCACTTGAATTGGTTTACAATTTCAATACGACCGCTAGCGCTGCCATTTTCCGGCAGATAAGTGCTTTCGATTTCCGCACTTTGTACATTCGTGCCTAGTTTACCAACATTTCACTGCACATTTATAGCTTTCGTACTATGTGTTTTTTTTAAGGTAAATATATGGTTCACTTCTTGAATTTCTGTACTTTTAAACAAATTCAGCATTGATCGAAGCGTTAAAGAGCATCTAAGAAAGGCGGTATTTGCATTACATCAATGTCTTATGATACACAATCTTATGTACTTTGGCTTGCTTTTTACATTACCGTCTTGTTGTTTACATAAAATATAAATTAACATACATAAGAATATATAAAAATACATTATCAAGACTTCTTACGTGGCATAAAGAGATACACCCCGAAACTTATTATTTTTGCTTGGGTAGTAATTTTTTGAATTTTATTAATAGTAACCACCCTTTTAATACTTAATACATACTATTTCATTTGCTAGTGAAAGTAAATCATTAACATATTATATGAGGTCGGAAATATACGACGTCAATATCCTAACCTAAAGCAGAATTTGAAAGAATATTACAGCTTTAAGACGAAAGCACCTTTATTACTTCAATTCAAACTTCAGAGACGACGAGGGCAGAGAAAACGTATAAGATAGACGCATATGAGTTAGTTTTTAAAACAGACGATTAAACTCTATTTAAATTCGCTTTACGTTGAAGGTAAACATAAAGAGGAACCGTAAATTCGTATTAAATTAATAGCAAGTAAATTAGTAGCAGTGTGGTAGACCTTAGTTTCTATCCAACTCTACAAAATAGAGGTCATATTTTTTCAGCCTCACTTCTTACCGAGGTGTCGTTAAAGCGATCAAGGTAAGTTGTCGTCAGGCAGGCTGGCAACTCTTAGTCGAATCATGTAACAACATATTTATAACATGTTGTGACGACCTAAGTTAAAGTTGGATAAACTGATTTTTCAGGATTGGGATAACTTTTACGTTCATATCAAATAGCGTATCACAAGCAAGTAATAAATAATAAGACCTCAGAATATAATATGAAACAAGTATTTTCTATTAGAAAATCCATTTGCTTTGTTTAATAATAATCTCAATTTTGATATAAAAATATTTCACATTTTTATTATCATATTATTTTTGACATTTTAACATTTTAACGCTTATACTCTTCCAGCATATTTGTCATACGATTGAAAAATAACTATTTGGCTCGTGTATATAATAATATATGCATATACTGGTGCAGAACAAAGAAATTGAAATAATAAATAAAGTAGAGACTTTACCACGAAACTACTTATATTATACAGAATCTAATTATAGATCCAAGAATAAAATTAAACATTCTTAACCGGAAGTAAGAAAAATAGAATAAAAAGAGACTCCAACTGGGGTATTCAATGAACTCGTGACGAGAACTCTAAGTAGGTACCGGATGTATGAGGACAACGAGGCTAGGATTAGCATAGAATTGATTCTAATTTACGCTCGTATTTCAGGCTGATGTTCCATACAAAAAAACCTAGGCAAAGAAAATGTTAAAAATTCATTTTCTATTAGCAGTATATATGGCTTTCTGTGTTGAGTAATATCCTGTTTATTCCCACTATTTGATAACGCCTTTTATAAAACCATATAAAAAGCTATTGGGATTTGCAAATTCGTTCGCAAAACTAAAGCGTTTAATAATATATTATGTTTTTCTCTGTTCTAAAAAAGAAAAACGTGGCTGTTATCCTTTAAGTCATCTTGGCGTATAAACTTTCATTGTCATAAATTTCGTTTATATTAGTCAACAGACAGACAGATTGACAGAAAGAAAGTAGAAATTCGAATTTATAATATTAATATGGTTTATTAAAATAACAGAAAAGTATCTGTATGTATTTTTGCTGCGAAGATCGGTTAATTAATTTTCTCTATTTACTGATAGTCCCATTTGTTCAAGTTAACTTTTATAGTAATAACAACTTACCTAGATTATATCTGTACAAGTCATGAATATGTTGATAAGACGACTTATGTCCTTTATATGTTTTATCATAATAGACATTAGAACTGTCTAATTACAGTGCACTCGATAAGTCTTTTATATCGTACATACAAACTTATGAATATTAAATACCTCTCTTTAACGTATACTAAACCTAAACCTATTTGAAACTCAAAAGAGTGAGACATATATTGACTGGCCCGTTGGCGCAGTGGGTAGTGACCCTGCCTTTAGTTCTGCGGGTCGCGGGTTCGATTCCCGCCGAGGGCCAACATTTTCTATGAATGAATTTGTTGGTCTTTGAGCCTGGGTGTATATTTGTATTTAAGTATATATTTAAAAATATATAAGTATATAATCAACCAGTTGTCTGTCACCCATAACACAAGTATTAAGTTACTTACCTTGGGGACAGACGACCGTGTGTGTAAGTGTCCCATATATTTATTGATTATTTATTATATATAACTCCAAATTCAATTATTCTTTATTCAAATTAGCTTTTTTAAGCACTTTTGAATAGTCAAATTACAATGAAGCTACGACTGGTTCGTAAAAGTGCTCGTACCGAAAAGAACCAGCAAGAAACTTGGCGGTCACTCTGTTCAAAATAAAGTATTACAATAATGTATTTTAAATTAATAAAAAAATATTTGCTTGCTTTATATTTGCTTAGTTGCAATAAATCTTCATAAACCAAGCAATCCAGTTAAACTTGTAAATGCGAAATAATGCTAATCAGAACAAAGAACCTTGCGTGACCTGGATGTATAATTGACGAACTGCACCCAAACTGTTAACCTTCATGTTGTTGGTTTGACCTAAAAAAATAGTCACTCGTTTATTTATTCCTGTTTGAACAAAAAATTCATGACTGTCCGAATAACACGTAGCTCTTCTGGAAATATTGTCAACCCTTGTGTGACAGCGCTAGTGAAATATTATGGCTTCCTAACATTTGAAATTTATTCTAGAACATACTGTTATTGTACGTAGTGACGCATTTAGAATATATGACGTTCAGGAATTACAGAATTGCAAACTAAATATTTTTCATTAATAAATATATATACAAATAACACACTCGGTTATTAATATTCCCCAAATTAAGTAACTTAATATTTGTGTTATGGGTGACAGAAAACTGGTAAATATATACTTATAATTTTAAATAATAATTTAAAGTACCTGGGTGATCGAGCTTTGCTCAGTTTTTAGCAGATTAAAAAAAAATGTGAAACTTGTATAAAAAAGAAAAATAATTGGGCAGGTGGAACTCGATCCTCGGGTATTTTCACTTCCCTAGATCACTCGTTTCTCGATTAAATTACCATGACTTTACAAATGACAGCTTAATTCACCTTTGTATTCCTTTTATCTATTTCAATTTCCGTATAAAGATCTGTTATTCTGATATAAAATATCAACGTACATAGGAGTAATAAAGTTTTGGAGGGACACTCATCTCAGTTTTTTTAATTCCATTAAAGTTTGTTATATTATATTATAAAACTAGTGATATCAGTCACATCGTTTACGCTAACTTTGAGAACCCATAGCGCAAAATGGTTTTGCCCTGATGCCGAAAGAAACAATGAATTTTTAAATAATATTTTATCCCGGTGTATAAGATTTAATTATGCTCAATAATATCAATATTGGTCCAGCACATTAGCTGTGAATGCGTAACAGGCATACAAAATTTCTAATTATAATATCAGTACGGATATATTCCAAATTAAAATGTATTTTTTAGCGCCTTCAAAACGTGTGATGGCTTCTAATTTAGGGTTTAAATTTAATATTCATATATGAAATACAAATACATATTATTACTATGAGATTTCAATTGAATAAGGTCCGGACTACGATCACCAACCCGTCTGTTCAACTTGGTGGAATATCGCTGATGTGCTGGTAGTTAATCTTCATAACTTTAAATACATAGACATAAGTTTTTGGGTTGAGCTTCACTCTATGCATTAATAAATATACGTACAGCAAATATTATGTCATAACTGAAAACGAAAGTTGTTTAATTAAACTGTTGAACAAACAGTCAGACCAACAATAAATAAATAAATAAAAAAAAAGTTATACCACTTTTCGTGGGACAGCGGTGAAACATTATTGTTTGCTGGCAATATAAATAACCGATGTTTTTTTATATTGTTACGAATTCAGTCACAATTTCCAGCTTTTCAGTTTCAATATGGGGTTGTCTACAAAGTTTACTTTTTTCTGTAGATTGAATTGTCTGTAAACTTGTCAAATGTTATCGTCTAAACTTCGTAGTTTTATTTTATTATAAATCTTGTGTCTTATTATAATTGTAATCTATAAACTGCTTTTCTGTGAAGGAAAACATGCTTAGAAAATAATTTATAGAATTAGGCGTTACTTTGCGGAGATCAATAATACAAAAGTAATAATAAAATTATTTTGCTATAATCCGCGATGAAGTAAAATAGAAAATATATATAATGCTAAATGTAGAGTGGACAATCGGTTTTCATACCTGATACATGCAGGATTCGAAAAAACACATGCACAAACCTCCACCACCGCCACCACAATACACAATCACATACGTTTACTACCACAAACTCAACAATCGTTTCGCCCCACAACCGAAGCATCAGGAGATAGGATCCACGACCAAAATCGCTTTGCAATTGTTGAGTTTGTGATAGTGAACGTATGTAGTTAAGTTCTTCAAAAAGTAGAGTTATCGTTTATGTGTATTACATACTACAGGATCCATAGTATGTTACGAGGTATGTTAAGCTTAAAATATGGCAAGGCATTGGCGCAGAGTAAGTTGGCAGAAATCGCCATAGGTCACACTACATATACAATGTGACGTGTGCAAATTTCCTGTCCAGTGTAATGGCTCCACGCCTTAATTCATGGCCTCGACTGACGCCAACAAGCTATATAATGAATTTTGTATAAAAGAGGACATCTTTGTCGTTACTTTATTACAAACCTAAAACCGGTATAGACAACTTAGTAAAGTACAACTGATAATTTCTAGAATTTTTGATAATTTATATTAGATAAGGATAAAATTGTATATCAACTTTAAAAAATTAAAAATATAATGGCAAAATCTCACAAAAATCCTGTACTAGCTTTCGCCAGCGGCTCCGCCCGCGTCAAAAGATTAAAATCGTAACATAGAACTTTGATAACCATACGCTGTCGCGGACTTTATTTAGAACTTTTAGAGGGGTACAATTTTGTAGTATATGATTTTTGAATAACTTTTACCGTTTAGTTAGCGCACGCAAGGAAAGCTTTAAATTTTGTCGTCCTTGTAAAATTTTTATTGCTGCTCCTCTCCTATACATCTTAGCGTGATACTATATAGCCTTCCTCGATAAAAGGACTATATTAAACTGAAATAATTTTTCAAATCGTTCTAGTAATACCTGACATTAGCGCTTTAAAATATTCAATCAATCAAACAAACAAACTCTTCAGCTTTATATATTAGTATAGATTTGTAAAGTATCATAAAAAACTTTTTTATTATGCTGCAATAGCAATGAATTTTGAAATATTCTGTTTGATTAAACGTTTATTAGTGTTATATAAAAAATTATACTGTCAGATTAAAAAATTAACACTTATATCAAGAGATCAATTTATAAGATATTGAACAGCAAATTCACGTTATAAACTTTCTCAAATTTACATCATTTTGATTTGAATACCTTTACTCGAAGAATTTTCTCAAGTGGAAGTAATTTAAATCGCTATAAAATTTGCAACGGATGTTATTTGCCGATGAAATAACCTTCAGGAAGGATTAATTAAGAATTTATTAGGCATTCGCCGTGCCAAATATTTGCTTATTTCTTCAATCAATTTTGTAACATCGAGTAAAGTATATAGCAATTTCAATAATGATGATATGAAATAATAACTTATTATTTCTTAGTACTATATACTTTTTATTACTAGTTTGGATTTTAAATAGATATGAATTTCAATATCTGAAAAGTTTATCATTTACAAAACTATACTGCGAAAACCGAACCAAAAAAATCCGTCAATGTTTTTTCAGTTTTTATTGCTTTTCAAGTTTCTTAATTACTTCGCAATTATTACCGCGAACCTTTAATAATTAAAGTACATAGCGATAATTTTGATTACATTTTTAATTTTATATATACTTTTACTTAGATACTTTTTGTTGTAATACGAACCTTTGAAACTATATTAAAAATAAAACTACTTCGAATAAAACTACTTTCCTTAGAATAAAGGCGACTACACTATAGCCGAGCACCCTCGTTTCTTACCGAAGTGTTGTAAAAGACGACTGAGGTGAGTTGACCCACCGAGTGTTATCCGGTTGGATAGAAGAGACCACCTTCTTACCTAGGTGTCGTAAAATACGTAGCCAAATTATGTGACATCTTTAGAACATGTGCTCATCTCACTTAGAGTGGGATAAAGACAAGTTGACGATGAGGATGATACTAATTAAACTTACAGCAGCTTAATAATATAAAATAATAGCTATATAATAATAATAGCTAATGTTTGTAGCTTATATAAGAAATAACAAACAAATTTAGAGTCTCATTTGAGGTAATACATCGTGGCAGTATTAAAGTTAGGGGTATTATTATCTTGTATATGTGTTTTTTTAATATTGATCCACTAAAATACTTAGTCTAAAGCATGAGAGTCGAAAAATTCACACAAGGATGGGGGCCGCAGGGAAAAGATAGTAAAGATTAAGCAGCCTCTGGCGAGTAATATTTGAATCGGGAAAATAAAATATTTGGAGCGGAATTGAAGTAGGTCCTCGATCTACTTAATATGTCAAGATATAAAGGCAACTTGCAAAGATTCGTATAAGTACGTGCTCAATATGTGATATAAAACACCTACGCGATATTTCTTTGTGAAACATCATATTCCGATAGTACCTTCAAAGATTATTGCGTGAAAAATAACGTGAGAAAATTTTCTCATAGCATCAAAGGGAAGTAAATAAAATTATACACATTTGTCTAGAATGTACAATGAAAAGTCACTTTCTTGTAAAAAACTGAAATAAACTAAACAATAGTTTAAAAAAAACATTATATTGTGTAGACATTTTTCGGGTTGATAATGTTTCTTATTTCCCATCATCGAAATTATCAATACACTACTGCGAAGTCATTGCTGTTAATATTAGACCAATTTAAGATAAGTTGACCCGCCCTGTGGTATCATACTCAGTAGAAGGAGAATAGACCACCCACATTTCTTACCAAGGTGACGTAAAATTGAAGTTAGGAAGGCGGCTTAAAATAACTAGCCAAACATGTACCAACATATTTAATATATGTTGGTACATGGAGGGGGGCGAAGGGGGGCTGTGGAGCGGTTCCGAGAACTTTTGTTCTGGATCCAATCTACTGCTGGTGAGTCCAGGTGGTAGCGACTTGCCTAAGCCCATCGTCTGCCACCCTGTCAGGGGACCTTCGGACGTTCCGAACGGGGTATATAGGACGTCTAACTTACAGGTCACCGAGGCGGTCGGTGCATCTGGTGCTCCCGAAGCACCGGTTAGCGGAGGGGGGGCTTCTCTTTCGAGGGGCCCCTACCCGGAGAAGGTGTTTGTTCTCTGGGATCAGAGCTGTCGACGGGGTTGGGGGCAATATGTGCAATGATACCCTGTCCTTGCCATCGGCAGCGTGGTGGAGCACACAGGTCGTTTTAGTCGTTGCGAGTCGGACATAACCGCCGCCTGTCCCCGTCGGATGGCGGTATCCATAAGGGGGGTTTTCCTGTATTAAAAAAAAGGTGAAGAATAATATTTACTATTAAGGTTTCATTTATAATTGATTGTTTTATCCTTTGTATTAAAATGTAGCATGATATTTTAGTAAGAGCCAGCGACATTAAAGAATTCTGAGATATGATGTATTTTTATGTAGCTGAAGGAAAAACTTAAATTTAATATGTTCCATCTGTTAGCCCGGTAAACTTCAACTGAAACATGTTTCTTCAATATTGATCCAGCGGATTAACCTTGAAAACTTACCGATAGCCAGACTGATATACAGACAGACTTTCGTCATTCATCATCTTTATTTTAATTCGCTGTTATCCCACTCTAAGTGGGGTGGGCACAACATGTTAAAAACATGTCGTCACATGATTTGGCTACGTATTTTACGACCGGCCGCCGGTCTGACGTCAACTTACCTTAGTCGTATTTTACGACACCTCGGTAAGAAATGAGGGTGGTACTATTCTATTCAGCCGGATATCACATAATATTAGTATAAATTAAAATCGGATACAATTAATCAAAAAAGGAATACCTATCAACTTAGTTATCATTTTTATTTTCCATAGTGAAATAAATTCAGCAATATAACGTCAAAACTTGCGTAGTCATAGAACAGGAGAAAGCAATTGGAGGTCGCACCAGATAAAAGTCGTGAATAGGGTTGTCACGATTATTCAAGTTATATTTAAGTTGTTCTTTCGAAACTTTCTCACAAATTTTAATGAAGATTTTAAAAAATATTCTCAATATAATTATTTGTATAAAAAAAGCTGTACTCGCGGCTTTCCTCGAGCTGACTTAAATATAAAAATACTGTTAATTACCTATGTATTTTTTTTTCTTTTCTTCCTAAACAAATAACAGAGTTCATTTTATCCTTTAATAAATGTTATAACTATAGCTTCAGAAAATTACCTGTGAAGTTGTGTCAGACAGACTGACGGAAAAACTTTCCCTTTTATAGTATGGATTTACTTTGAAGAAATTCTTTTACACGATAAACACATTCACATAAAAAAAATCACTCACCGTACTCATAATTTGCTAGATTTTTAAATTGGAAATTATTTGCTATTCCGTAGAACTTACTGCTATAAAATTAACATATAATTTATAAAAATATCATTTAACAGTGTCAGCATCACGTAAATAAACCAGAGGCCAGTTGCTACATTATTTTTTGAAATAAAGATTTATATCTTTTTACTTTTGTAAAACAAATCAATTTGTAACTCAATCAATAATTAACTTGGTTTAATATAAAATATTGGAACTAAAATATTTTCATGAAACGTGTAATCATTTCCCTTTTCTATTTATAAAATCTGGTACTGTCAACCCTATTAGCAGATGTAGGGTGATAGATGTATACTTAAGTATATATAGCTCTGAATGGTTTTATTTTCTGGCTAGACGCGCTGTCGCCGTTTTGACCTATGTATGAATTTGGGTATGTAGAGCTAACTTCGCTTTGAGCCCAGACTTAATAACTTGGGATAAATTTTTATTCGTCATTTGTATTTTTTAGCATAACAAAGAACAACAACATGGATATATTTATATATGGCTTTAAATTGAATTATTATTTGTTGTTACCAACAAAGCACAATAATTTGGTTAAATATAAAAGTTTTGCTTATTATTTTCATTATACTAGCTATCCCCGCGGCTTTGTCCACGTGGATATTCGTGCATCACATAGATTTTCCTGCGTAAATCCATTCTCGCGGGCATTTAAGCGTAATGTACTATAAACCGCCTTCCTCAAGAGTTGCAGTATCTTTTAGTAAAAACTGTACAAAAATTCGTGCAGTAGATTTTGAGAAAATTGATCACATATAGACAGATGGCTTTTGGGAACTTTTATAATATGTATAGATGTTGAAAGATATGTATTTTATAAGGGAATAAAAGTAAGATTGTCTCAACAATGGAAGCATTCGTACCAGGCTCCAATTTCCAATCGCTGATCTCGTCTACTTAGCAAGTTTTAGCTTTTAACTTAGCAAGGAAACAAAGTTTTTACATAAAACATATACTAAATAGTTCTTCTAATAACCATTAAAAGTTAATAATTATTTATAATTGGAATTAATTACTCATAATGAATAATAAGTGAAAATTTACACCTGTCTTGATTTAGTGCTTGGTGGCAAAATCTTTTGTGAATTACAAATTTCTACAAAAGAGCTCAAGGTATTAAATTATACAAACCAACGATTCAAATTTTATTTAAAATATTAAAGAGACAAACTACGGGTTTAAGTCCTCATAGCGCGGTTCGTTACGCAGTCCGTAGTAGAAATTTGCAATATTAATAAAATATGTGCGCCATCGTACTTTTGTTTAAAGTTTGCTGTTTTTCTTACACAGTAATTGTTTTTAATATTTAACCGAGTTAAGAGATTAAGATGAAAAATGGTGTCTTTATTTAATAATAAAAAAAGTAATATCCTATTACAGGCCCAATAAAGACAAGGGTAACATTTTTCTTTTCTTTTTGAAAAAGAAATAGTTTTTAAAACTATTTCATAGCAGGCTATATCCCCGTTAGATTAAATTGATTGTGTAATAAAACTTTCATTATCATTCTCCTGTGCTTTACCCACTATAAGTGGGGTGGGCAAAGCATTTTTTAAACATCTTGTTAGGTGTTATATATATATATATATATATATATATATATATATATATATATATATATATATATATATATATATATATATATATATATATATATATATATATATATATTATATATAACACTATATTTTACGACCGGCCGTGTGCCTGATGTCTATTTACTTTAGTCGTCTTTAACGACACTTCGGTAACAAATGAGAGTGGTCTATTTTACTTAGCTGGTTACCACACGGCGGATGTGTAATAAACTTTATTATATGTTTTATTAGCGGCGAGAATACATGATTAAAACTACACTTCTTCAGAATTCTCTTATTTAACTATAATGCCACCAAGTTTTGCCTAAATTTCGCTAAAACGATCTTTAAAAGGAAATGTACAATCAATGTTTCGTACATTTTGAAAGAAATATTACCATAAGCACAATATAAAATGATCTTCAGCATAATTTATAAAAGAGATATGGGAGCTCCGTTTTTGAATAAAAAATACGTGAGGCTTAGCTTAATCCAGTACAAAAATTTTGCGTGATGTTAAAAGCGGAATTATAGATGTACATTAGGGACTACACATTTTTTTGCCGACGTTGATTCCTTTGTGCCGGTCGTAATTATGTATTTTTAAAAATACGTCCCACCTCGTAGTTTAGATTGAAATCCGGATTAAGTCCGTGCTTGTCTATCTTTCAGTTCTGCTTTTAATTTTGAAAAATTATGAAAGTTTATACAAGCTTTACCTTCTTTTTATATATATATATATATATATATATATATATATATATAAATATATATATATATATATATATATATATATATATATATATATATATATATATATATATAAAGTAATAAATTATATATTAAAGCTATAATATACAGTGACATATTAATATTACAGTGTAATATAAGTAATTTTGTCTCCTTGTTACGTTAGACTTAAAACTGCTGAATTGATTTTGATGAATATTGCAGCAGTGATTGCACAAGGCAGATTAACTTACAAATACCAGCTAGCATAGTATAAAGCGGCGGTAGCGGAATGGTAAAAGTAACGGATTTACGATCAAGAGATCGCGGGTTCGAATCCCGGCCATTATACTACCGTCGTTAACCCACTCTTAACACAGGAATTTAGCTTAGCTGGAGGGATTAAAAAGCTAACAAAATGCAAGGAACCTTTAAAAAAAATCTTTTAACTTAAAAAGTGGTTTGTCTTTAAATAATAATTTTTCCATATATATAACTCTTACGTGTTTTACTAATACTTACAACATTTTACATATTTATATCTGTACATACGAAAAATTTAAATTATCATCAAAACATGATCATATTATTTGTGAACAATATTCAATAATTGATTTTCAAAATTCAAATTCAAATGCAAATTGTTTTAATGCTATTTTTCATTTTATCGCTGCTAGGAATTTGTCTAAAAGTCGAACATCGAAATTTTGTCATGGAATTTATTTCCGGTATTATCAAGGAAAAATTCAATTTGCTACACGTAATCTCAGTTGCAGTTCGAGTAACTTTCAGATTAATTTTCTGCAAGTTCACTTCATGCAAAATAAAACGTATTTCGCAACTTTTTTTATGTAGTACACATATGAGAATAAATCGAAATAACATTATATTTATTTAAATCAGTTTAGTTGATTAAAGATTCTACCCTATCTTATCCTACTAATATTATAAATGCGAAAGTTTTTAGTATGGATATATGTTTGTTACCCTTTCACGGCGAATCCGCTGAACCAATATCGATGAAATTTGACTCAATTATTCCTTACACACCGGGGTAAAATATAGGCTATAGAAATCCTTAATTCTACAGGGATAGGATGACATTGAAAAGCGCCATCTATTATCAATCACGAGACAACTGTCCAAGCGAACGAAGTTGCGGGTATTAGCTAGTGCATTCATAATCGTCATATGTAATATCATATATTCAATTCCTTAAATGTTAAATATATATTACATGTTATCACCGTATTAAAACATATAGCAGTGATGTGATTTTGTTACTCGAACATTTTTGCTAGTGAATTGGAAGCTATACGAGTAAATTAGCGGTCTGTTACTCTCCCACTGCTGGGAATAGGCCTCTTTTAATAGGAATTTTTGGATAAAAAGGTTGGAGCTACAACCTACCACGATGCTCCAATGCGTATCTCCAGAATTGATATGCAGGTTTCCTCACAATGATTTCCTTCACCAAAAAGCGTGTCATAAATTGCAATTATCAATTAAACACATAAGTATTAACAGAAAAACTCATTGGTGTCTGCACGGGTTTGAACCCTTGACCTCCTTGAAAGAATCGCACGGTGTTACCGCTGGGCTACCACAGCTTCCTCTTTACGAGTATCACTTAATAATTTCTATACAGAGTTAACGACAAAATCACCATTAGTAATAAGCTAAATAATATTCATATGTATTCTAACGATAGATTATGACACATACAGGTAGGCCGCCATTAGCCACCAGAATGTATTATCAAGTAAGATGTCAAATTATTAGAGCGAATACAATACCCGAGGGCCACAAAAGTGTGGTAGGCGTCGTTCTTAATCAAATATTTGACATGTTGGGTTAAGAGATAAACCTTTTAAAGGTTTTGACTTAGGCTATAGTGATACAAAAATCACTACGGTCTCAGAAAAATTTGAGAGTCTTAGTAGATATAATTTTTGATATTTGGCCTCCAATAATTTATAAGTAACCTTCGTGGTTGTAGATATAAGTTAACTAAATACTATCACGAATTGATTCGATTTCTCTTTAGATCCTAACTAATCCCAAATATGTATATCATCATCATCTTCCTGCCCTTATCCCACTCTAAGTGGGGTCGGCACAACATGTTATACATGCTGTCACATGATTTGACTGCGTTTTTACGACCGGCCGCCGGCCTGACGTCAACTTACCTCTGTCGTATTTAACGACACCTCGGCTAGAAAGAGGGAGATCTATTCTACTAAACCGGATGCCACACGGTGGGTCAACTTACCTTAGTCACCTTTTACGACACTTCGGTAAGGAATGAGGTTGGTCTATTCTACTCAGCCGGATATCACACGGCGGGTCGACTTACCTTAGTAGTTTTATCTTAGTACCTTAGACACCTCTATCCCAAATATGTATATGAATAGTGAAAATTTAAAGTACCATATACTAATGCAATAATTTTAAACTTTGGCCATCCACTAGCAATTATCTCTAAAAATATTGTGAATTTGTATAGCCAACTCACACAGGAGCAATATAGTACATTTAAACTCAAAAATGCTCTCAGTAATAAGAAAATAAGCTTAAAGTTAGCAGCCGCGCGAAATGCTTTGTTGTTCTGAAACTGTTTTCTACGAGTTAAACTTTAAACCGTATTAGGATTAAGGAAAACATATATATTATATCTTAACAAGGCTTTCTTTAAGTAATACACAATTATGTTAGTTTCATCAAATTGATTAATTAGTACAAATATTCGACTCTAGTTGATATTTGACGCCCTTTTGTTATAACTGCGTTAAACTCATAATACAATAATTTAAATAATGACGATATGTGTTAACTATTGCAAAATCAAATCGTACCAGTATCGCAAATATAAAAGTCTCTGCATTGTTAAAGGAACATTTCATTAAATTAAATTATTAGGGAAATTGAATACAATTTACAATACCCCTTAATCACATAAAATTTTTAAGCAATTGGAAATCTACATATAATTACTCCACCACTAATTAACCATGTAGCTACTAAGGCGAAAAACAGATGTATAGTTACTCTCGCAATTAATATTTTAAATAAAAAAAAAACATTTATAGAATTGAGCGTTACTTTGTGGAGATCCAAAAAGTTAATATAAACTTAGATTTTATAATCTGCGAATTATTAGTTCTATGATCCGTGATAAAAAAATTAAATCACTATGCTGCACCAGTATTTAATCCACTTAAAAAATATTTGAGTTATTATTAAATAAAGTTTTTGTAATGTAAACTTCTTATTAACCAAGTCATCATTGTCCTTATCCAAGTAGAGTCGGCAAAACATGTTATAACCTGGCCGCCTGCTTGACGCCATCTTAGCTAAGTCGCCTTTTGCGACACCTCGGTAAGAAAGAGGATGGTCTATTCTACTCAGCCGGGTCACACATTAATAACCTAATGTCAATGATATTTTAGTCAGGACATTTGTTAAAAATATTTATGCCGTTGATGGCAAGCTCTAATCTCTCAATAAGCGTGACTTTGTTCTACTAACCACTCAAAATATGCATTACTGTAATTGTTACTTTAATTGTAATATAGCCAGTCCCGTTCATTGCCACATATCACCATGCTGGTAATTTATATTCAACGTTCATTGCTGTGTCACTGCGAAGTTTAATGTTACAGACCATGTACGCTTGGCAGTGGAACTGTGGAAAGATTTATGTACATTAATACGAATTTTACTGCCGCCTTTAATTGTTATCGCACACTGACGAAAAAATCCACGCGATATCATGTAGTTTTGTTACGATACAATTGAATATAAGTTATAGTTGGGTTGGCTGAAACTGAAATACACAATTAAAACATATGTGTTTTAGTTTGAAAGCGCTTTTTGAAGTCTTTTTAGAGGGTTACAAGGGTTTTTATGCGATTAGCTCTCAGTGTCGTAATTATTTTAATGCACAGACCAGACTAATGAATCTTTAACAAATTAAATATAAAATAGTCAAGCGCTTACTTACTTTCACTTACAAGTATGTCAAATACTTTAGGAACATTGAAACAAAACCCTTTTACAGTTGCATTAAAGTTAAAAGAATCTTACATAATACAACTTTTAATGTCATTAGAAACTACTACACTAAGTATGAAACACTATCATACTTTTTATATATACAATATTAATACTAATATAGTAAGATTTTATAAATTATTTTTATACATTTATTGATATGTATATGACTAGTAAATATAATTAAGCTTAATAACTTTGGATAATTACGTACTTTATAGAATTAGGCGTTACTTTGCGGAGGTCCATTATACAAAAGTAATGAGAATATTCTCATTACTTTTGTATAATTACGTACCAAAACTGCTGTACTATAAATTGTCAAATTTTTTTAGGTTAGCTGGCAGCGATCTCTGTCTAAGGAATAAGAAGACCTTTGAACACTTTTTTTTTATTAAATAAAATCAAACTGTAAAATTTCGTAATGACCAGGCCATAATAGACAAAGCTGCAGCAGATTTTAAACGAACCAAGACGTGCGCCGCATTTAAAGGATTCAGTTCTAATTTACTTTAACCTGTTTTATAACTAAAATAACTGCTGGAAGAAATTTCCCTCTTTTATTGCCACTGCGGGAACGGATGTACGCTTTAACGATAGTTTTACAACTAGAAAATTGAAGTATAATTGTGGTAGCTATATAAAATGTTATACATTTCATTATACAATAAGCGACCTTTTATGTATTACAGCCTTTTATGTATGACGATTCAAATCAGCTTCTAAAAAGTTTAATTGGATAAAGATTACCAGGGTGAGCGAGCCTTGTTCCGTATTTTTTTTTATATATAAAAATATGCAATAAAAAAAATAAATAACACGCCGGGTGACATGTGAGAATCGATCCCATTAGGCTATCACACTTTGGCATTTGACAGCTCAAATATCATTTACCTTCTATTCAACATTTTAGCATTTGTTCAATGTCCAAAAACAGGGATATTACTACATTTTTTTTAATGAAACCTAGCTAGATCGATTTTCCCTCCCCCCAAAACCCCTATATGATAAATTTTTGTAATATATTACGAATATAAGCAGGAGCCGCAAGCTAATGTAGGTTTCTACTTTGCTATTGTTCTATTATATATGAACATCGCCGATCTTTTTATAATTATGTATATTCTCATGCAAAAAATGAAATTGCTAAAAAAGAGCAAAATATTGTTAAAAATAAATTAAGTTATCCTATTGATGTATCCTGATAGTATATTTGGGAGCGGTCGGTATTTAACAACCATCGTTAGTTACTGACTACAGCGTTGTTGGTCTATCACATAGATAAAACAAAATTTAAAAACAAAAATGAATGCCAAAACCGCACAGTTTGCGAACAATATAGCTATTATTTGTCTTCAATATGAAATCGATAACATTATAAGGTTAGTTAAAGATTAATATCTTACACACAGAATTTCCATCACAGCCATTAATAATACGTTAAAGAGCAAAAGGTAATGGCTATTTGATTTCAGGTGGATTTTAACGAGAAAACGGCAAAGGCATTGTGGTTTCTTTATATGTATAAGCTTAGTTTGATTTGCTTTCTAGTAAACACAGTAATATATTTTGCCTGCTATCGTATTTGGTAGCTATTAAGGCAAAAATATTTATTTTTATATGTTTGTAAGATTTACTTCAGAATATTCTAGTGCTAAAAACTATTCTAGTGATGAAAGATGATTGATTTATGTGTATCACGGTTCACTAATAAGTATACTATAGGTGGAAAGGTTTTCTCCTAGTTTTTTGCTTATTCTTCTCTATGGGCAAAATTTTTTGAACCGTTAGTAGAGCCGATGACGGAAAACTTTATTTTTAATGAGTCTTATTTAAATAAAGAATAATTTGAATTTTCCAAGTATAATACGCAATATAATACGCAAAATTTTATTATTCAGATATCATTTAAAATACAATTTAAGATAAATTAATTAACTAAATGTAAATAATTATATTAATTAGATAATATTACTACCTACGAGTACCTTACTACTTTAAGCGATAGGGAGTATATAAAAAACAATTTTTTTGCCATATTGTGCACACCTCTTATAATAGAATACCAACTAAAACATTACAAATGAAACAAACGTTTATGAACTTCTATTGCAGGATATTCAAATGTAATATATAGGTATAAAGTAATAGCATAAACGCAGTATATTACCATTACCATGGCAATGCAATGAGTGTCGCTAATAAATTACTCGCATGGTGATATGTGGCGTTGACTATCATCAATGTGGGACATATATACATACACCTTTCTCAATTATCCATACTAATATTATAACTGTGATAGACTGTCTGCCCGTCTATCTGTTACGCTGTAGGGTCTAATCTACGGGATTAATATAATTGAAATTTGGTACAATTACAGCTTATATACCAGGCTAACATATAAAATCCCATTTTTCCTTTTGCAATAGGATAAAACAATATCGTAAATATCGAAAGTATTTAAACACTGAAGACGACGATAAATATGACATTCTGGATGCCTGTAACGTTTTCACGGGTAAACCGCTGGACCAGTAGTTACGAAATTCGACACAATTAAAAAAAAATTAAATCGACTTATATTTCAACTAGCGGCCTGCCCCTGCTTCGCACGGGTATAAAATATATATCCCATGTCACTCAGTGAAAAAAAATGATTGAAATCGATCCAGTAGTTTTGATTTATTTATTACTGCCCGTGACCCGCAAGCGTTAAATTTGGAGAAAAACAATTTCCTTTCCCTATGCCAAGAAGATTTCCTGCTATCTTTGGAATATCTAAATTCATATAGTACATTTTTACTTATTTACTTTTACATTTTCCCTATGTATTTTATTTTTACAATTAATAACAGAATTTCTTTAAACAAACTCTTGAAAGATCGACATAGCTGCTAAAGTCGAAGTGGGCGAAGCGCGGCGTCCTCACGGCATTTTAAATCTGTAATATCTCCGAAAATGTTCACTTAAATTACATGCTGTAAACGGCCATATTGATCTATATTAAATCAACTATTTATTTAAGGTTCTTAATTGGATAAGGATTAATGCTGTATTGTATAAAAATTGCTTCAAAAATAAGGCATTATTTTTCGTAAAAAGTAAATGACAAAAAATGCTATAGTGGGTTATCCATAAGAGATAGACATATACCATCGCGGACTTTTCTGTAGACCTTTTCAAGGTGTACAAATATTTAGTACATCATTTTGATTAATCTCGTAGGGTTTAGACTGCGATTGCAATGTAAGCGGAAAAAAATGTAATTATTTACAGAAACCTCAAAAATTACAGTATTTCTATACTTCGTATTGAATGTTATTATACGTACAAACCTTCCTCTGGAATCACTCTTTGTATTAAAAATAACCGCATCAAAATCTGTTGCGTAGTTTTAAAGTTTTATGCATACATAGGGATATATGGACAAAGAACGCGACTTTTTTTTATAAAATGTAGTGATTAGGAATAAAAACATATTACGCATATGAGTTTTAAGTGTTAAAATACCTTTATATGCGTAATGCTTTTGCGCTTAAATGTATATACTATTAAGAGGTTGTTAGCATTAGATATCCAAGAGAGTCCAGATATATTGATATTGTGAGTGAAATTACAATATTTCAATATTTATACAATATAAATAATTAATTGCTTTGGAAATTGAATTGAAACATAAAATATATTGACGCAACTCGCCTGAAACCAATTTCCTGTACGTAAATCATAATTAATAAGCCGACTTAAGAGCACGGGTTGATGGATGGTTGATATTTGAATCGGTTCAAAGAGCAGTATCCATTGTAGCTGAGACGGCTTTGTTTAAGCAACGTTAGAATTGCCATTATCTTTGGCCTTCATTTTGGTTAATATTGCAATATGAAGTAACCGCAACGTCATATTATGCATAAGCTTAAATTTGATTTAAATTAAATGTGTAATCGACTACTTCTAAAATTGACGGCGAAAACTAGGCCGTGTGGTATCCGGTTGAGTACAATAGACCACCCTCATTTGTTACCGAGATGTCGTAGAAGGCGTCTAAGGTAAGTCGACCCGCTGTGTGGTATCCGGCTGAGTAGCATAAATCACCCTCTTTCTTATAGTGGTGTCGTAAAATACGACTAAAGTAAATTAACACCAAGGAGGATGCAGGTCGTAAAATATGTAGCCAAATTATGTAACAACATGTTTATAGCATGTTGTGCCGACCCCACTTAGAGTGGGATAAGGACAGGAAGATGAAGATATGACACAGAGAAGTGAAAACAATACGCTTTCAAATATTTATTAAATATAAAAATTAAAATAGTGAACATAAGAGCTCTGTGCTGCAGCTTAATAAATAAAGAAAATACTTTTTTAAATAATAAAAATCTGTTATTGACATAATTTTGTTTTATATTTTCTCTTTGTGAAACAATTTACAATTTGTCATTTAAAAAAAAAATAAAACCTTGGTAGATCGATTTAATGCCCCCAAAAACCGCTACATACTTAGTTTTATAAAAATCGTTAGAGGCATTTCCAAAATTAACATTATATATATACATACAAGGTAAACTCATTTAAATATTAAAGGTATGACGTTAATTTTTTCTTAAAATGAATAATATAGATATATTTCATCAAAACTTATGCAGTACCATATGGTAGCTTTCAAATTAAAGTCTTATTGAAAATCTAAAACAGTTTTACTATAAACGGTATATCGATGCCGCCTACCCCACATTGAAACCGAGGAGCGCAGCTGTAATCCTCCGTGATGAAGTGCTATCTATTGAATGGGAGACCAGGATGGTTTCAAAATCAATATATCTTTTAGTAATGACACATTAAGACATCTAGATTGTAGTGGAGTACTATTTTACTTTAAACGTCTCCTTAAATCTCTAATGCTAATATAAAATACATGAATGAAATTATTGCAGACTTAAATAATAAGAAAACTCCCTATTACTCCCTATACTCGTTCCTTTTTTAGTATTATTTATGATTTTATTAAATTATTAGATAATTTATAGAATTAGGCGTTACTTTGCGGTGACCCATAATACAAAAGTAATAATAAAATTATTTTGCTATAAGTCACGAAAAAGTAAAATAGAAAATATATATAATGCTAAATTTAGAGTTACCTGATACATGCAGGAGTCGTAAAAACATACACAAACCTCCACCACAATACACAAGCACTACACACGTTCACTATCACAAACTCAACAATCGTTCCGCCCCGCAACCGAAGTATCATCAGGAAATAATATACTTCACGACAAATCGTAAAGTTTTACAATTTATACCAAAATAATTTTATTATTACTGTTGTAAATGATTAGAGTTTAAGGGTTAGAGCTAACACCCATCACGTTGCTCTAATGCGGATTGCTGGATTAACACATATCCCGAGAATTCTCCAGAGGTATTAAGTATTCAGGTATCCTCACGATGTTTTCCTACATCGCCAAGCGTGTGATAAATTGCAAATATCTTTTAAGTATATAAGTTTTAACAGAAGAGCTTATTCGTTTCTGCCGGGGATTTGAGCAAAAGCAATGACAACAAAAACAAAAACAACAAAAGCCACACGGTCCCACAATTCGGCTATCACACCTTTAAAAATCTTCATCCTGGCCTTACCCCACTCTAAGTTGGGTCGGCACAACGTGTTATAAACATGTTGTCACATGATTTGGCTACGTCTTTTACTGCCTGTCTGATGTGAATTTTCTTTACTCGAAATTTTACGACATCTTGGTAAGAAATAGGGTGTCTATTTTACTTAAACAGATAGCACAGTTCTTGGATCCGATCCGCCGCAGGCGAGCGGGGCGCAGACGACTCGCTGAAGCCCATCGTATGCCGCCCTAACGGGGACCTCTGGGCGTCTCGAACGGGGTTTATCGGACGCCCATTTGAAAAGGTCCCCGAGGCGATCGATGCATCTGGTGCTCCCGATGCATTGATTAGCGGAGGGAAGGGCCATTTTTAGAGAGGCCCCGACCAAGAGGTGGCGCACTCTGGGGTTCAGAGTTGCTGCTGGCGGGGATGGGGGTAATGTGTACAATGGTACCCTGTCCCCGCCACCAGCAACGTGGTGGAGCACTGTCAGGTTTTTAGTCGGTGCGAGTCCGACATACCCGCCGCTTGTCGGTCGCCGGCCGGTGATAACCCATAATGGGTTTTCCTGACATAAAAAAAACCAGATAGCACACGACGGGTCAACTTACCTTAGCCGCCTTTTACGACACTTCGGTAAGAAATGTGGGTCATTTTACTCAGCCGGATACCATACGGTTTTATCATAGCTTTAAATAATAAGCCGAAAATAAATTGCCTATAAATAGTTGCTCAATTTGACGGTATCGGCTAACCACAACCAAAAACCACTTTAATAAACACAGCTGTTGATAATTGGATTAGTAAATTTTATTTTAATATTAATTACACTTTGATAAATAAGTAATCGGTAATTATGAAATGGATGAAATTATAAAAAAAGTAGTTTATATAGCTTGAGTGACTGGTATCCGGCAGAAGAAAAATACACCACCCTTACATCGTAAAGAGGTGTCGTAAAAGGCGACTAAGGTAAGTTTAACCGCCATGTGGTTTCCGGTTGAGTAGAATAGACCACCCTTATTTCTTACCGAGGTGTCGTAAAAGGCGACTAAAGAAAGTTGACCCACCATGTGGTTTCCGGTTGAATAAAATAGACCACACTTTTTCTTAAGGCGTCGTAAAAAACGGCTAAGGTAAGTTGACGTCAGGCAAATGGCCGATCGTTAAATACCTAACCAAATCATGTGACAACATGTTTATAACATGTTGTGCCGCACTTTGAGTGGAATAAGGACAGGAGGATGCCAGGACTAATTTCATCCTCGCATCAAATTAAGATGACTAGCCAAATTCACGGATGACGCGCGGCTATTACTCCAGTTCCTGGATAAGCCTTAGCAATATTCTGCATGCAATTTCCTTTGCAATAATATCGCAAAATGACTAAGAATCCTGGATGGTTTTCGAAACTACTAGAGAAAATGTAGCTGCCAGCTTTTAATATTAATTCTAATGACACAAAATCACTATCTAATAACTTTGTTATAGTAAGTCACGTTGTGTTCTAGAGATTTTAGTAAATATTTACGAGTTTAAAAAATAGGTTTATGCGCTATTAGAGGTGACACTAGAGAGGACGATACCGGCAACTAAACAACTAACTTATCTATGTAACAATCTTAAAAGCTCTTAAAAGTTGGACGAAGTTCAAAGTTAAGGCAGTATTGCTTGAAATAGCAGCTTGAACGGCTACATTAATTTGTCATTTTTAATTCCGCTCAATTGGGTTTCTATTGAAATAATCGATGAATCGAATAATATAGAAAAAATCATTGAATGGAGTTACACTAGAAGAGTTTCTTTTAGTACTTAATTGAATTAACAAATGATCGAGAATTTGGTCTGGTTAAATTTCATTTTTTTTTAATGATGGTAACTTTAAGGTGAATACTAAACCCTAAACACTCAGTATATTGTTTTTTTATTTATTTAAACTTAAATCAATCAAAATAAGTAAATAATTATTTAAATAAGCTTTTTACAAGCACTTTTGAATCGTCAAGGATCAATTAGATTTAACTTTCGGTTCGGAATGTTTCTCTGAAAGAACGAACCAGCTAGAAACTCGGCGATCAATCTTTTAAACATTTTGAAATTGTTTGTTTGAACAGATTTGTTATTATTTATTACATTTGTCATATTTATAACTAGTGGCCCGCTCCGGCTTCGCACGGGTATAAAATATATAGCCTATGTCACTCAGTAAAAAAAATGATTAAAATCTATCCAGCAGTTTTGTTTTATTGATTACTGCCCGTGGCCCACACGCGTCAACTTTGGAGTAAAACAATTCCCCTGGGGTGACAAAATGTACGGCCTCCTCGTGGCGCACCCTGGGCAAGCTTAGTCTTGGCAAACGGACCACTGTGGGGTGGCCAATCCAGTTGTCCTTCTGATTAGCAGAGGGCAATCTGGACAGGCCGGGGACTCCGGGGGGGCTGGGGTGGGGTTCTAATGAGTGACGGGTCCGGTTGGGCTTACTCTAAGTCTAGCTGGACATGGTTACGGCCACCGTCGGTGAAACCCGGAAGCACAGCAATGGGAACGGGGACTTCGGGTTGCGAGGAAGAAAACCTCTATAAAAAATTACCCGGTGGGGGCGGAAACGCCCACCAAGGCGTTCTGGCCCCTACTTGGGGCGCGGTCTCTCCCTGTTGACCGTGACATAACAAACACGGTGGGCAGGGAGCAACCGTGGGCAGCGATGGCCTCCCTTTGTTCTGCGGAGGGGGGTGAAGGGAGTCGGCGGAGTGGTTCCACGAACTGTTGTTCTGGGTCCAATCTGCTGCTGGTGAGTCCAGGTGTTAGTGACTCGCCCAAGCCCATCGTCTGCCGCCCTAACTGGGGACCTTCGGGTGTTCCGAGCGGGGTATATCGGACGCCTGGCTTACAGGTCCCCGAAGCGGTCGGTGCATCTGGTGCTACCGATGCACCAGTTAGCGGAGGGGGCTTCTCTATCGAGGGGCCCCTACCCGAAGAAGGTGTTTGTTCTCTGGGATCAGAGCTGTTGACGGGATGGGGGCACCCATAAGGAGCTTTTTTCTGTATAAAAAAAAACAATTCCCCTTTCCCTGTACCATGAAGATTCCCTGCTGTCTTTGGAATATCTAAATTCATATACTACATTTTTACTTATTTACTTTTACATTTTCCCTGAGTATTTTATTTTTACAATTAATTACAGAATATCTTTATATAAAACAACAATCACAGCTTTTTTGTCATAAAGAAAGAATCTTCATTACACAATACAAACATGTTTTCTTTAGAGGTTACTCTTGATAAAGCGACATATAGTTGGCCATGTGAAAAAAAACCTGTCCAATCGCAACTAAATTCAAAGTGCTATAAGACAAAGCGCGCAATCGCTATACCCTGCATTTTAAATCTGTAATATCTTCGAAAATGTTCATTTAAATTACAAATGAAGAAGAAAATGTCAAAAAAATGCTATTGTGGGTCCATAAGAGATAGACATAATATGTATACCATCGCGGAGTTTTTTGTAGACCTTTTCAAGGTGTACAAATACTTAGTACATTATTTTGACAAATATTGTAGGGTTCGGCCTGCGTTTCCAATGTAAACGGAAAATAAATGTAATTATTTACGACATCACATTGGAAACCTCAAAAATGATAGTATTCCTTTACTGCGTATTGAATGTTTATAATAAAAGTTTATAATATGTTAGATTATACATATAAACCTTTCTCTTCAATCACTATATCTATTGAAAAACCGCATCAAAATCTGTTGCGTAGTTTTAAAGATTTAAGCATACAAAGGGATATAGGGACATAGGAACAGACAAAGTGACTTTGTTTTATACTATTTAGTGACGTTTAGCTATATTTCTCCTTTATTCTTATGCAATAATAAAAATCAATTTTCCCAAAGTCATTTCGTTTCCTGGTTCTAAGCAACCTCTACACCAATTTTGGGCCGAATTGGTTCATCCGTTCTTGAGTTATAAATAGTGTAACTTAGACCAACTTTCTTTTATATATATAGATTATTATGATGATATTATGATGGTAATTGCTATTCGGTTTATTAACTCTGTAAGATCAACGTGACGATGCGCTATGTGAGGCCATTATTCTCTGGATTTGTTCCAGTTGTATCGATTATTTTCTACACTGTGGCCATCTGCAACGACTGTCAGCTAGACTCTGCCTAGATGTGGTGATTGTTCTTTGAGCGTTATCATTTGCGAGTCTGTTTACGTGTGTATCTCCTGAGTTGGTTGCCACTTATTGAGCTGTGTTATGCCATGACAGTGATTGAGCGTGAGCTTAAGGTGCGAAATGATTTTTCTTTTACAGATTAAAAGAGCAAGTATTGAGTTTCTTGCCGATTCTTCTCAGTACAATCAGCATTTCGAATCAGTGGTAGATTCATTCCCAGAAGTCAGCTTATGAGATTTGCGGGGTCGCAAATGTTGTCAGGATGGTCGACTGTTACAACATGTTTTTAATACAACCTCCTTCAGAGTTAGTCATTAATATGAAAAAGCATTGTGGCTGTCATATGTGTCATTGAGTAGTTTTTGAGAAAGAGTAAATGAGTTGACTTTGGGAAAATTGATTTTTATTATTGCATAAGAATAAAGGAGAAATATAGCTAAACGTCACTAAATAGTATAAAACAAAGTCACTTTGTCTGTTCCTATGTCCCTATATCCCTTTGTATGCTTAAATCTTTAAAACTACGCAACAGATTTTGATGCGGTTTTTCAATAGATATAGTGATTGAAGAGAAAGGTTTATATGTATAATCTAACATATTATAAACTTTTATTATAAACATTCAATACGCAGTAAAGGAATACTATCATTTTTGAGGTTTCCAATGTGATGTCGTAAATAATTACATTTATTTTCCGTTTACATTGGAAACGCAGGCCGAACCCTACAATATTTGTCAAAATAATGTACTAAGTATTTGTACACCTTGAAAAGGTCTACAAAAAACTCCGCGATGGTATACATATTATGTCTATCTCTTATGGACCCACAATAGCATTTTTTTGACATTTTCTTCTTCATTTGTAATTTAAATGAACATTTTCGAAGATATTACAGATTTAAAATGCAGGGTATAGCGATTGCGCGCTTTGTCTTATAGCACTTTGAATTTAGTTGCGATTGGACAGGTTTTTTTTCACATGGCCAACTATATGTCGCTTTATCAAGAGTAACCTCTAAAGAAAACATGTTTGTATTGTGTAATGAAGATTCTTTCTTTATGACAAAAAAGCTGTGATTGTTGTTTTATATAAAGATATTCTGTAATTAATTGTAAAAATAAAATACTCAGGGAAAATGTAAAAGTAAATAAGTAAAAATGTAGTATATGAATTTAGATATTCCAAAGACAGCAGGGAATCTTCATGGTACAGGGAAAGGGGAATTGTTTTTTTTTATACAGAAAAAAGCTCCTTATGGGTGCCCCCATCCCGTCAACAGCTCTGATCCCAGAGAACAAACACCTTCTTCGGGTAGGGGCCCCTCGATAGAGAAGCCCCCTCCGCTAACTGGTGCATCGGTAGCACCAGATGCACCGACCGCTTCGGGGACCTGTAAGCCAGGCGTCCGATATACCCCGCTCGGAACACCCGAAGGTCCCCAGTTAGGGCGGCAGACGATGGGCTTGGGCGAGTCACTAACACCTGGACTCACCAGCAGCAGATTGGACCCAGAACAACAGTTCGTGGAACCACTCCGCCGACTCCCTTCACCCCCCTCCGCAGAACAAAGGGAGGCCATCGCTGCCCACGGTTGCTCCCTGCCCACCGTGTTTGTTATGTCACGGTCAACAGGGAGAGACCGCGCCCCAAGTAGGGGCCAGAACGCCTTGGTGGGCGTTTCCGCCCCCACCGGGTAATTTTTTATAGAGGTTTTCTTCCTCGCAACCCGAAGTCCCCGTTCCCATTGCTGTGCTTCCGGGTTTCACCGACGGTGGCCGTAACCATGTCCAGCTAGACTTAGAGTAAGCCCAACCGGACCCGTCACTCATTAGAACCCCACCCCAGCCCCCCCGGAGTCCCCGGCCTGTCCAGATTGCCCTCTGCTAATCAGAAGGACAACTGGATTGGCCACCCCACAGTGGTCCGTTTGCCAAGACTAAGCTTGCCCAGGGTGCGCCACGAGGAGGCCGTACATTTTGTCACCCCAGGGGAATTGTTTTACTCCAAAGTTGACGCGTGTGGGCCACGGGCAGTAATCAATAAAACAAAACTGCTGGATAGATTTTAATCATTTTTTTTACTGAGTGACATAGGCTATATATTTTATACCCGTGCGAAGCCGGAGCGGGCCACTAGTCTCTCCAATAAAAACTCAATTTTTTATTCCATAGCATCGCATATCACAACTATCTCTCAAATTATACGAAATTCGCACTCTCCGTGTTGTCTCAAGATATTGATCGTCATTTGTCTTTTCTTTAAACTCTTTAAATTTCCAGATATTCCTTTTGTCCACTCTATTTGTGAGTTTAGGTTACATCCTTTTTTGAATATAATAAACGACGATATTTCTCCTTTGTACTTATTATATTATTATACTTATTCAATAAATAAAAACAGTTTTCCTAGAGTCAACCCATTTACTCTTTCTCAACAACTTAATGACACATATGACAGCCACAATGCTTTTTCATATTAATGACCAACTCTATGAAGGATGTTGTATTAAAAACATGTTGTAACACTATTATTTTGATAATTGTCAAATATTTTACCATACTTCACCAAATAAAAATTACGTTTAGCTGTCATCTATGTTTTGTATTCCACTGACATTTTCGTTTTGTTATTCAATGTCATAGTCGTTCTTGTAATACCACGATTTATAGTGACTTGACGGGATAAAATAAATGCGGTCGAACGAGATAAAAGGTATCCTATGTCCGTTTCCTGGTTCTAAGCAACCTCTACACCAATTTTGGGCCGAATTGGTTCATCCGTTCTTGAGTTATAAATAGTGTAACTTAGACCAACTTTCTTTTATATATATAGATTCCTTTAATTTATAGAATTTGGCGTTACTTTGCGGAGATGCATAATACGAAAGTAATAATAAATTGATCGCGTTATTATTGCAAAATTCTTTTATTATTACTTTGTTCTATAAGACTGGCGGGAAATGATTCGGTAAATATAAAATCATTGGCTCATATCAAGTTCAGCCATTATGGAAATACCCTGGAAATGGATTCGAAGGATTAAACGATTAATTTTTAATAAGGTTTATGCGTTTGGTACTTACGATGCATTTATAAGCGAATTAAGGGGTTTACGTTTAGAGAGAGGCTTAGGAAATAAAGCTTCTCCGCATTACATATTCTACTTGTGGAGGAGAAAATAAGTAATCCTTTCCATTGAAGTTACTTTGTGAAATTCCGTAGTACAGAAGTTACGATAGAATTATTACATAAATCGTAATGCCTTACACTCCTTACGATTTTATCGTGGAGCCTACCTATTACGATTTTGCCGTGAACAACAACTACTAAACTGAATACCACACGGTGGGTCAACTTACCTTAGTCGCCTTTTACGACGCCTCGGTAAGAAATGAGGTTGGTCTATTCTACTCAGCCGGATACCACACGGCGGGTTGACTTACCTTAGTCGCCTTTTACGACACCTCGGTAAGAAATGACAGCGGTACTATTCTATTCAGCCGGATACCACACGGCGCTGTAGCTGAGCTGTATAATAGCTGAATTATATTCATTGAACTAATAATAGTGTGAAATATACGGTACTCGAGGTAAGATTACAAATCATGGACACAATAGATCCTACAAAGAGCGGCTATATCACTAGGTAGTTATCTCTTCCGGAAAATCTCCCTCCCGCTGTGAAACGCTTGAATGAGATGAGAAAAAAATTGCGACCACTTTAATGTTACTGACAATATTCATTTATTATTTTTTATGTGCAACTAGTAGTTTCTCCGGCTTCGTTCATGTTAACTTTAGTGTAATTCTGCACAATTTTTGCTATTCCCAAAGAAAAGCGGGATTTTTTAAAACTATTCATATTAGCCCGGTATATAAGTTGCTGTTTGTATTTTATCAGCCATTTTTACTAATATTGCTTTAGTCGATTATTAATGAACTAATGACTAACACAGAAAGACTTTCAAATTTGAAATATTAGCTTGGATGTGTACAAATATTAGTAAAAGTAAATTAACCATCTGTTACAATGCTTTAGTCGATTATTAATGAACTAATGACTAACACAGAAAGACTTTCAAATTTGAAATATTAGCTTGGATGTGTACAAATATTAGTAAAAGTAAATTAACCATCTGTTACCATAGTAAAGGCTACCTTGAGTTTCGAGAAAAGGATTGAATTATCCGTAAATTTGATCGTCTATTTTTTCTTTGCCGTAAACAGCTTGATAAGCGGATATATTTTTAAAGAAAATTCATAGGTCAATGTTAGTTTCTTGGGGTTTGAATCAACATCTCCTTAACGAGATAAAATTAATAAGAGTATATTTATTGTGACACCAAATCACAAACAAAATAATTGAAAGCTACATGCCTAAAAATCATCGTCCTCCTGCCCTTTTCCCACACTGAGGTTGGCACAAAATGTTACAAACATGTTGTCACATAATTTGGCACAGTATTTTACGACCTGCATCCTCCTTGGTGTTAATTTAATTTAGTCGTATTTTACGACACCACCATAAGAAAGAGGGTGATTTATTAAGTAAGTAGTTCTGAAGTTAAGTAGTTCTAAACTTATAGAGTACGTCACAAATGTCAATCATCATCTTCCTGCCCTTATCCCACTCTAAATGGGGTCGACACAACATGTTATAAACATGCTGTCACATGATTTGGCTGCGTTTTTACGACCGGCCGCCTGAAATGTCAATGGCACATCGAAATACCTGATCTATGTGATACATGTTATTCTGAGAGTTGAAGAAGTTGAAAGTGATAGAGGGTTGTTTATTTTCTCTATTCATACAGTCACATTGCGGTAAAGAAACTAGTATTTAAGTAAAATGTAAAAAAAAAATACACATCGAACGAAAAACTTACGGATAGTATTGTACTTTATAGTCGGTTTTCTTGTTACGTAAATTCAATTTCAATTAAGCTCGCCACTTTTATCGCAGCTATAACTGTCAAGAGGAATTATATTGTCATTTAAACTCTCTTACAACAATTTTATAACTTGTAAATAGGTGTTATTCCATTAATTTATAGTTTTAGAAAGTTAATGATGTGACATGATATATAAGAAGCTGTGATAGCCCAGCGGTAAAACCTTGCAAGTCTTTCGATAGTTCACGGGTTCAAACCCCAGGCACCAATGAGTTTTTGAAATGAGTTTTTCTGATTAAACTTACGTGTCTAATTGATACTTCAAATTTATTAATACACGGTTTTCGGTGAAGGAAAACATCGTGAGAAAACCTGCTAATTTTTAGAGAATTATGGGTATATGTGTAAACTACAGCGTTACCATTGGAGCAGCCTGGCTGGTCTTAACTCCAATCCTTCTCTCCAAAAACCGAGGAGCCCTATGCCCAGCAGTGGGATAACAAGCCGTTAATTTTCTTAACATTTTTTTTACTTATGGGTATATGTACTTGTGATGTTTCGGATATTCTTCTCTTTCACGTTTTATGTAGTAGGTTTACTTATTGCTTAGAATAGAAGGTTGCTTTAAAAAGACTAAAAAAAGTAAGTAAGTAACGGCCTGTTACTATCCCACTAGTGGGCATAGGCCTCTTCTCTCCGTTTTTTTTTTTTGGAGAGAAGGATTGGAGCTAAGACCTACCACGCTGCTCCAATGCGGATTGGTAGGTAGGTTACACATATCCCCAGAATTCTCTAGAGATATGCAGGTTTCCTCACGATGTTTTCCTTCACCGAAAAGCGTGTGATAAATTGCAATTGTCAAATAGACACATAAGTTTTACTAGAAAACTCATTGGTGCCTGCCTCGGGTTTGAACCCTAGACCTCCTTGAAAGAGGCGCACGGTGTTACCGCTGGGCTACCACAGCTTTAAGAAGACTATTGAACTATATTTTCTAATGCCATTTATTCCAATTCCGGTATAGAATATCATTGAACTAAATAATGTGAATATATTTTGCTACTTTTCCAGCCGTGTGGTATCCGGCTGAGTAGAATCGACCAACCTCATTTCTTACCGAGGTGTCGTAAAAGGCGACTAAGGTAAAATGACGCACCGTGTGGTATCCGGTTTAGTGAAATAGACCACCCTTTTTCTTACCGATGTGTCGTAAAATACGACTAAGGTAAGTTGACGTAAGGCAGGCGGCCGATCGTTAAAACGCAGTCAAATCATGTGACAGCATGTTCATAACATGTTGTGCCGACCCCACTTAGAGTGGGATAATGACAAGAGGATGATGATATTTTGCTACTCTTATACTACTAGTTCAAAATATGTTAATCAGATATAAGTTAAATATTTAACGTAAAGCAGAAATCTCGAAATCTTTTTTGTCTTTGCCTAAGAAACAAAAAATTGCAAGGCACGCAAGCCCATACAATTTTTTCAAAACCGATACCACTAGATCTTTGTTAAAAATATATTCCCCCTCGTATATCACCGGAAAGCTATTTCGCTTAGCAAGCTATGTACAATGTACTTACATTCAAAAAGAATCTTATCCGATTTAACACCTCGGCTAATTGCTACTTCAGGTGTCAAGGGGAGGCAGGGTTTTTGTTCAGAGCTTGGCGATTCAACACAGCTATATAGCTACTTCTATTCATGTTTTTTAGTCCTCGTGGATATGATTAGTATCGTTGAAACTTAAAAGTAATCCATTCGAAATTGTAAATGTGAAAATCTGTCTAATTATTTGCCTTTCTGTCTGTCTGTTACACTTTTACAGATAATCCGCTGATACTATATTGATGAAATTTGGTAAAATTGAAGCTAGTCTGCTTTTTGTCTGACTGGCCCGTTGGCCCCTTTTGTCTCTTATGTGATAAAGTTAAGTTCTATAAACATATAACGACTAGCCCGCTAGTGCAGTGGGCCAGCGAAACTGCCTTCAGCACCATGGGTTGCGGGTTCGATTCCCACCAACAGCCAACATTTTTTACAAAAAAATTGTTGCATCTTCGAACCTGGGTGTGTATTTGTATTTAAGTATACATTAAAAACTATTGAGATATATATATTATATATATATTGGTATTATATACTAGTATTTAATACCAGTTGTCAGTCACCCATTACACAAGTATTAAGTACTTACTTTGAGGACGGACGTCCGTGTGTGTAAGTGTTACATATATTTACTACATTTATTATTTTTATTATTTGCTATACGGGTCTAACATATAGAATAAAATAAAAATCACATTTTTCCTTCTCCAACAAAAAAAAAATACACAATGAACAATTGAGGGTGGTATTTAAACACTTAATTCGCAAACGAAGTTGCCGGGAAAGGTTGTCTGTAATAAATTTTATTTCTGTATTATAAATGTGCAACCAGACTTCTATAATAAAAATTATTATTCACTGGTACATTCATGCAAAATTTCATATCAAATTTGGACCTTCTTTTATTTTTTTTGTATTATGTCTCAAGAAAAAAATGAAGTTAAGCATACTTACACAGAACAAGAGACACTCGAGTGTAAAATGATTGTTTGATACATTTTTCTGCAATATATGGTCTATGTCGAATTCTAAAGTGGCAATACTAGTAAAATATTGCTGGCACCTCGCTCCAGATTGCTGTGAAGGCGAAACTTTGAAACAAGTGACTGAAGCGTGATATAGCGACGATGTATTCTTTCAACTTTAAACCCGTACTATAAAGTAGGAAAGATTAAATGATATACAGCGTGTATTTATTATCATTATCCTGTTTTTTGGTATTTGAATTGTTTTTAAAAAGGTGGAGGTTCTTGCTTTGGTTGTATAATCACGTAGTATTATATATTTCTTTGAATAGAATAATACCGCCCTCATTTCTTACCGAGGTGTCGTAAAAGGTGACTAAGGTAAGTCGACCCGCCGTGTGGTATCCGGCTGAGTAGAATAGACAGACCTCATTTCTTACCGAGGTGTCGTAAAAGGCAACTAAGTTTAGTTCACCCACCGTGTAGTATCCGGTTTAGTAGAATAGACCACCCTCTTTCTTACCAAGTTGTCGTAAAATACAACTGAGGTAAGTTGACGTCAGGCAGGCGGCCGGTCGTAAAAACGCAGCCAAATCATGTGACAGCATGTTTATAACATGTTGTGCCGCCCCACTAGGAGTGGCAGGAAGATGATGATTATATATTTCTTTGGTCAAGATTAGAAATATGATGTAGTATGAGATTGGTTTCGATTTTTAAATTATACATCTATAATTGGTGTCCTTGTTCTTAACTTAAATCCAGAAGAAAAACATTTTTAAATAACTAAAAAAATTGTTTTAGTACTAGTAATATGCTACTGGTAATCAAATATTTGTTTTAACTATTTCGTAAATATTAATTAGTGTACGAGTATATTGTATGTAGGGAACATATCAAAAATATGAACATTACTACATATTACTACCAAAATTAGTTTATCGGTTTGGGAGCTATAATGCCACATATAAGACGCATATATATATCCATATATAATAATTCAAAATTAACTTAAACGTGCAGACATTTGTCAATCAACGGGAAATTCCAGTAATATCGTCTGAAAAATTTAATTACAGCGGCGTCAGTTTTGAAGTCGACAGCGGTTTAAAAACTGATAAGAACACGGATTAACGTAATTAAAAGTTTGTCAATCTTAACTTATAATTATATTATCTATTTTTATTCGGAATCTCGTAAACGGCACCAACAATTTTTGTTATATTCAGCATGTACGGGGGTTTATTTTTTAGTAGAGATTCAGTTATTCGTCTGAGAATCCTAATATCAATAAAATGTGACATGCCAATAACAGAAATCTGTCAATCCACATCACGTAAAAAAAACCTTGATTGTACATTGAAAAATAATTGACGAATTGTTAATAAATGTTGTTATAAACTACAAAAGCTGTTGAAAGGAGTAATTCAAATAATTATGTTAAGAGGACTTCATCTAAATATTCCAGCACTGCTAACCTGAGTTCTCAAAGTTGAATCCTTCTAAAATTATAAATGATAATAAAATAATTTGCATAATACTTTGGCATCTTATGCCATAAAGAGGTGTAGCGAAAAGGGTTAATTGAACTGATTATGCTCAAAGTTTTGGTAAGTGACCTCGCCATATATAAGAAAATCAATTCTACGCTTCATAAAATAATTAGCAAAAATACTTCGTAGTTTCAGCAGTTGGTGTGTACCTTAGTTAAAAAGAATTGTTAGTCAGTCAGAATATGGAGCTTAAATGGACCATGCTGTTCCACACATACCAAAAAGCCTCTAAAAATTCTCATATTATAAATGTATTGCGTTAAACTGATTTACATTTATACATTGACAAAGACTGTGATCTGATTTGCTATAAATATGTCAAATAACGATTGAACGTCTTAAATATTTGCTTTAATTATAATTTGTTCTGTACCTGCATGTATTCCAGGTAGATCTGCGGCTAATTGCATTTTTTAGTAGATGTTAATAGAATGTATATAACAAATTAATTACTAACGGAATACAAACCGGTCTCTTTACAATTCGATTCTCAATTAATTGTACGATTACATTCTTTTGCAGTTTATAATATAAAAAGGAAATGAGCCTAATTTCATTGCATTGTACAAAGACATTGCGTATGCTTTTTTATTTTACTAACCTGCAGAACAGACATTGTCTGCAGGCTTCTAATTAAGGTTTATCGCTCCGGGGGCGATGCTGCTGGCCTTTCACATGAAAATCGTATGTAAGTAATTCAGTCGACCCTAAGTTTCTTGTGTCGCTGTGATGCAAATACCCGTCTCTCAAGTACTGAATTAAATACATGTACGTCTTTGTGTAAAGTTGTAGTAGCCCAGCGGTAACGCCGTGCGACTCTTTCAAGGAGGTCACGGGTTCAAACCCGGGCAGACATCAATGAGTTTTTTTTGTTAAAACTTATGTGTCTTATTGATAATTGCAATTTATCACACGCTTTACGGTGAAGGAAAACATCGTGAGGAAAACTGCATACCTTTAGAGAATTCTGGGGATATGTGTTCCTGTGTGTCCTACTAATCCGCATAGGAGCAGCGTGGTAAGCCTAAACTTCAATCTTTCTCCAAAAAACGGAGAAAGGAGGCCTATTCCCAGCTGTGGGAGAGTAACAGTCCGCTACTAAACTATATAGGTCTTTGTGGCGATATTAATAGTGCAATCAAAATACTGACATAGTAGTGAACCTCAAGGCTCAAGCTAACTATGGTATTTAAAGATTGTAGATGTAAACGTGATTTGAATTCCGACCGGACAAATGAATTTTTTTCAAAGCGAATTCGACTAATCAATATTCATGACATACTATTTTTTCGACATCTTTTCGTCCAAACTAGGTACCCAAAGTACTCTTCGAATGGTGCGTTTTGCCAGTGATGACATACGGGCCTAAAGAGTGGTCGCTGATTATGAGCCTCATAAGAAAGCTCAGAGTCACTCAGCGGGTGATAGAGCGGGCTAAGCTTGGAGTATCTATACGCCATCAAATCATAAATGAGGAAATCCGTAGAAGAATCAAAGTCACTGACATAGCTAGGGCGGAGCACATAGTGCGGAGAACCGATGGGCGTTGGGGTCTTTAATCTTAAGTCACTGGAAAACGCAGCGTCGGTAGACAAAGATGGACTGACGACTTCAAAATAGTCTCGAAAAACCATAACGGCACAGGATTTTGTAAGGAGATCATGAGAAGAGACATAAGTTCAGCACTGGACGTCTATACGATTGATTGATAAGAAGATATTATCGGAATTGAAAAATATTATAGCGAAACGTGGACTTCTTTATATTTTGTGTAGAGAACGTGTTAATCGTAACGAATACACGATAAAAGCACTGTGGTTATAAAGTTTATCTCCATACCTCTGGGACTTCTGATCACAGAGCGACAGTAAACTAGCGTTGTAAGGCGGTTACTCAGCACTCAAAAGAGTTTCTTAACCTTCATGGTTGAGAAACTTTGGAATCGCCTCTCACAGGAGATCCGTCAAACTGAATCTAAACATATATTTAAATGTGTTATAAAAGAATATTATCTATTATGAAGTAGCTATTGTACATATTTCTTTTTATGTAAAATAAATACTCAAAAAATAGAATTCTATAATCAACAAACTTAAGTAAGTCTCTGTAAGTGTATTAATTCGATTTTTAAATAATTATTTTCATGTAACTAAATATTATTGTAGACTAAAAAAATATTTGTTTTGCCCTGTTCCTTAGAATATATAAATTTTAGTGATGAGGATAAGTTTACGCCGTGTGGTATCCGGCTGAATAGAATAGTGCCACCCTCATTTCTTACCGAGGTGTCGTAAAATACGACGGAGGTAAGTTGACGTCAGGCAGGTGGCCGGTTGTAAAAACGCAGCCAAATCATGTGACAGCATGTTTATAACATGTTGTGCCGACCCCACTTAGAGTGTGATAAGGGCAGGAGGATGAATGAGTGATAAAGATAAGTTTACGTACTATAATATTACGCTAAGTTTGGCATTTTGAGCTACAAACATTTAACGAACGGTATGTAGGTAACGTCCATTAGTCAAAACATGAGAGAGAAATACGAAAAAATATCTTTTATTTGAAGTTCAAAATTTCATACAAAAATTGTTTCCCTAATTTCACCCATTCCTTTTCTCATTATTTTCTCTGTAAGAAATGATCCTCATTAGCGTCGCTGAATGGTTAAAAATCCTTTCTTAGATGCCTACGCTTACAATGAATCTTTCTTCCATGACAACAAATGGCTTTAAAAATATCGAAAAGGTATGAATAAAATATATGGTAGAATATTTTTTTTGTATCCCACATGTTAGTTTGGTTTATGAGCAGCTGATTAGGCTTGAAAGCGTTACAGACATACTTTTACATTTATTTTATTTGTATAGATATGTTAATTTTAATTTAACCTTGCCATCGTAAGTTCAATGTCAGAGTATTACAATGAATATCTCAAAAAACTAAGTATATTTCCTAAATGTTAGATATCGTAAAAAGTTTTTAGTATTTATACTGTTATAGGATAGGAACATAAAGTCATAATATTATACAGCTTACCTTTATAACTTTGAAAGTCGTAAAATGTGTAGAATGATATAGTTTTTATGTATAATAAACTTTATAATGTATTTATATAAAATGCTACAGAAAAATCAGGAACCTTTTTGGTATTCTTGAAATTTATCAATGGAAATAATCGCTATAAAAGTTTAAGAGAAATGTTGTTTAAAATGGTAATAAAAAGTTTTTTTTTTTTTATATGTTAGTAGTAATACATAAGACCTTTGTGATTATTGTTCAATAACTGTTTATTAATCATCATATTTATTATATCATATGTTTATTATTTAGGCAATAGGTAGTGAAGTTAAAAAAGATTTGAATCACACATTATTAGATAAATAGACATTTCGGTTTAGATCATAAACATCTCATTTTTTAAATTTGAAATCAATAACGAAAGTACAGTAAAGTAGCGGTACACTAAGGCTTCTAGCTGACTGTAAATAATATGCTGCATACATTAGAATTAAAAGAAAAAAGTGTAAAAATATTTATATCCGTTTTAACACCGCGGTTAATGTCTGCTTCAGGTGACAAGAGGGTTGGATCCTTTTTAGCACAAAGAATCACCTTAGCGATTCAACGCGGAAACGCTGCCATTGTTAGGACCGACGGGGCATGATTTGTAAAGTCCTAGCGTGTAAGTAAATTAAGATGGACATAACTTAAACAAATAAAATAAAACAGATCAGAAAAAATAGACATAGAAGAACATTTCAGTGTGTTAATAATATGTTTTATTTTATCATACACTACATTATTATATATTTTTTTTATTGTTAAAACAAAAGCTTGGAAGACATTTCTGAGGTTTATTTTGGTATTTAACCGTCGTGAAATCTACTGATACAGCGAGTGCTAGTTACTGGCTGGTTGGCAGAGTTTTTTTTATGTGAAAGGCTATATCTTAAAGAGTCGGTTATTTTGTGTAAATATACGAATGCAGCGTGCAAAATACGTAAGACCCTGTTACATAATCTTTGATAAGATAATACAGAAAGTTTAAGTTAAGGTAAATTTTGGCAATTGTTTGCAATATTCTGACAAGTAAGATTCACTTCACTAGAAACGGTATAATGAACAGGGCAGAGTAAATTTAATCACACAAATTAGTTACATTATTCCGTTCATTAATCAAACGCCCGCCGGAATGCCTTAGATTCAGTTAGATTTAATTGTAAGTATAGACATTGACGTTGTGTACATGTAGAGAATATAGTATAAGGCAATATCAACTTTAACATGGATGATATAAGTTATAAATAAGTCAATCTGGGTTTTGCTGTTGATATAATACTCATCGTTAGGTTGTACTTGTATTTGGAAGTTTCAGAGTTGTGTGAGTTCTAGTTTACGAATTACTTTGAAAGACTCATTTGTGATGAAACGTTAGTTAAGATCGAACACACATCTACAAACACTACAGCAGTGAAGTTAGGCAAAAGCTATCTTTTAGACAGCCTTCGATGTCGAAACAATGTCTTTCATTCGTCGTATTTCTGCCGTAATTCGAATCATGTACGATATTCTTTTAATTTATGTTAAAAAAGAATTTCTGTTATACACAGTTATTCGAATTCTGAATTTAGAGCGCAATACACGAAAACAATATTCTTTCTCGCACTTAGCCCCAAACCTTCTCTCCAAATACGGAGAGAAGAGGCCTATTTTCAGCAGTGGGATAGTAACAGGTCGCTACTTACTTACTTACTTAACAATGAGTGTTTACCCTAAATGATTAATACATACACACACACACTTTTTAGTATGTAATACAATATGCTGAACCCAATTGGATATGTGTGTGGTGGGTTTAAGTCTTCGTACTTCTGTTTAAGGAAATTTGTCTTAGCCTAGTAATAGGATGGTAAAAAATAGCCTTTTCACTTTTTTTAATTTAATACTGTAGCGTTTATCCGTATTTTCAAATAAAAATATCACGGACACGACATTTTCATTACGTATTCTGAAAGCGCTATCAGTTGATACAGGCGGCTCCACTTTTTGCATATATAAAGACTCTTGCGAACTCATCATATGAATTTAATATAGAAAATTAATTCGCTCCACTCGTTTTGACAAGCTAAGTATATACGGTATGTTTAAATGATAAATCGGGCATAGTTACAAATATTTTTTTGTGATTGCAGTCAATAGTGGTTTCGTAGACTTGCTTACTCGAATATTTGCATTTAATTTTCAACAAGAACAAGTATACAGTACGCCCTATGAAGTGACGATCATATATATATTCTCCTGCGCTTATCCCACTGTAAGTGAGGTTGGCACAGCATGTTATAAACGTGCTGTAACATGATTTGGCTGCGTTTTACGACCGGCCGCCTGCTTGACATCAACTTACCTTAGTCGTATTTTACGACACCTCGGTAAGTAGTGAGGGTGATCTATTCTTCTCAGCCGGGTACCACATGGCGGGTCGATTTACCTTAGTCGCCTTTTATGACACCTCGGTAAGAAATGAGGGTGGTACTATTCTACTTAGCCGGATACCACACGGCTAATGAAGTGACGATCAATGACGATTCCGTAACTTAGAGAGTTGTTTCACCTACCGTCCACTGGATGGCGCTAAAATAATTTAAAATTATAAAGTCCGTGTTCTTTACTTAATTTTGAGAATATCGTTACCAGTCGAATGAAACTTTATTACATTTTTCTAAAGGCATTTTCAGGTCAAAAGTTGCGCTAGCAACAAGCCAGCTTGTTATTTCTGCTAGGGCTAAAACAACTATAGAAAGACACCTCACACTCGCTAACAAGCAGTGGCCGCGTTTTTAAACATTTCATTTCGTTTTTGAGATTTAGTTTTAAACTCCATTCTACGGATTTTTTTGTTAAAATTTAATCTAGAATTTTTACCGTTATAGTTTGAGATATTTTTTTTATTAAATATGAAACATACATTGTGATATACATACATAAAGACATAGAGATTAATAATGAATTTAAACATTACTATTTGGATAGTTTTATTTGTCACCATCACTCAATTTATTTGTTAAGAAAAAAAAAACCAGCAAACTGTTGAGTTTGAATGATTAAGTCAGTTAAGATGATGCAATAGATGTTTATCGGAACGACATATATGATGTTAGCATATATAGTAGTTTTCAATAGATCTGAATATAACCTACATTTTATGTATGTAACATTTATATTTTTCGATATTCTATTAAGGTACTCATTTGAATTTAGCATAGTTCGAAAACATGTTGCTAAAAATTTTAACTTGACGTCTTTGTCGTTTATTACAGTCTTTGGTTCTGTAATATTATATATGTCTTTACAAGGACAAAAATAAATATGTTATAGGTGGTCCGTTAAGTGACGTAGTGACTTGAATAGCGGTTGATTAAGAGATTAATATCAGGATTAAGCTATAACTGAGCCAGCAGCTTTCACCCACTGTCCATTAGATGGCGCTAAAAATTTATAAATGTTTAAAAAAATACTTATTACATATAAATATTTCTAGTTATTTCTTTCTTATAGCTCCTTCCTAGTTACCTTTAGTTGTCGTCGTTAAATTTTCCATAAGTAAATTAAGGAAAAGATTAAGTTTTCCTCACTGTATTTTGTAATCGCGTTTATATATATTTCTACTCGTGTTAAACAAACTTCTAGAGTCCATTCCCACTGGTGCCGTTTGAAAATTTGAGAATGAGACCTTACGGATTCAAGTTTCTTTTATTTATTTCTAACACAGGAAGAAAGATGCGGCACTTACAGAATTTAAAAAATGAAAGAATTAAAATTATTACAATTTAATATTTGAAGTCAGTGATGAGTATGACTGTATTGTGTGAATTCTATCAAACACTGCAACAATTAAAAATATTGGTGGTCCCTTAACACTGTTTTACTCTACGTACCTTTGATAAGACCTCTTAACTTACCAAATTGTTCTCAATTCCAATTTTTAATATAAGTAAACATTTTAAATTTTTATTTAAAAAATCTAACAAAAATAACCTGCGTTATGCTTTTTTCGAGTGCGAAATATCTTTTATTTTTTTACTGGAAACTGAAATAGAATCTAGATATTTTTTGTTGTTAATAAGTTTTTGTTATACAATACTGAAGCGTTCTAATTAATATGCTTAAAAGGAGAAGAAATAAATGTTATATCAACAAATATAACAATTAAATTTATACAAAATAATTTATTTTGTATAAATGCTTTTGCATAAAATTGATGGATATAATTCCCATGATTTAATTTAAAATTAGAATACAAACACAAAACATTTAAAATTTAAATTAAATATTCATTTGGAGTAGAATTTACATTGTACTTATATTTGTATTTTAAATTTAATTAAAATCAAACAACGTCGAATTCTGTCTTTTCCATTCCTATTACGACTGTTGAAATTTATAAACATAGAGAAGTCGGCAGTCAGATAAATTTAATTTAATTTCAAAATGGCATTTAGTTAATCATCCTCTTGCCCTTATCCCATTATAAGTGGGGTCGGCACAACATGTTATGTCAATTGAGATGTATATTAAAATAATAATTAAGATATGTTACACATTATATAAAACCCATCTTTGTTAACGATAAACGTTAATCTAAACTATTGCATAGTTTTAATAGACCGCAAACAATGTATATTGGAGCAAAACTATTTCACATTCCTGAAATAGAGCAAGCATTTTCAATTAAAGTCATTACTTTTAATAGAAGTTTTTTTTACAAAATATTGCATTCAAAGGTCTCTTGGTAATAGATATAACTGGTTTACGCCAAATAGCTACAACATCGTAATCAATCAATTTTTCAATTCTGTCTATTACTGACGTACTGGGTAATTCGACATTATTAGAACCATGTCACAATGATATAGAAAAACAATTATTGCATGCTAAATAGTTTTATGTAACTACATCTGTAAGTGATAACTGTCAATGGTGTGTAACGCTAAGGTGGACGAAAGCCCTTAGCTGGATGGTTTGTGGAAATCACAAGAAGCCTTGAGGCACTCGCGTGGGGATTCCGACTCCTGGAAGGAGATTAAATCTTTAGTGTAACCAATCTCTCTACCCGCACATGTAGGTAAAAATATTTTGACTTGTTATTATATAAAAAAAAGTTATAAAAATAAGATAGAATTGTTGAAGACCGGAACGTTATAGTGAGTGAGAGAATGATGTGATGCAATGTAAATATGTATGCGATGTAATTTTATTTAATGAATAATTAAATAATTTATTTTATTTTGTACAGGATTTGAAAAAGTTTTTGATTTTTCTTCTAAATGTTGATTTAAAAATTTAAATTAAATTTAAATACTAGATAATCAATTCAAAATCAACCGACAAAGCACAAGCGAACCAGTTATACAGGATAATTGTCATATACTTACAATAAAAAATATAGATTGGATCTAATATACATAACATAAAGTAAATGTTCGTTTACATGACAAATTCGGTGTTCAAAGTACTATATACTATACACCAGAATATCTTTACTTTTCATAAAATAAATTCTCCAAAAGCTGTCTGTAAATTATCGATTTTCTCAAAATCTACAGAACAGATTTTTGTACGGTCTTTACTAAAATGTACTGCAATTATTTCAAAAGCCTAAGGTTACTAATACATTACGGTTTTATGTAAATTGAGTTGACGAGGTCGGGCATTTGTAAAAAAACTCGCCTGCAGGGAGCTTTTTTGTGCGCTACGTATACCAGCAAAGATACACTAAAGTAATATACTGAAGAATTGTAGATCTACAAAAATAATGCAGCAATATCGGTGACAGCATGTCTCTATCTCTTATGGTTAAATCACAATAACTACTTTAATGTTCAAAATTTCAATTCGAAAAAAATTGTGTGACTGATTTCTACGCGGAGGAAGCCGACACTTCCTAGTTCCATCAGTGACTGATGTAGAATAAATACACTCTAATGCATTAGTTAGGTTAATAAGTTAGTTATAACTTAAGTCTTTTATCAAGACTTAAAAGCATATAGGGCAGGGTATTTTTTGCGTAAAATGGAATACCATATCTCAATTCCTGAAAGCGATCTCACGTTTCATATTAACGTCGTTCAAGATTACAATCGCGCCTACATTAATGCAGCTACATGATCCCTCATAAGCTTTCTATATCAATATTCTACATTATGTTTAAAACTAAAGCACTGTTTTTCCTTTTGTTATTCTTAAAACCGTAAATTACCTCACTTTACACATAATCTTGTTAAAAAACCTAGACACCGAGTACATTATTAGATAACAAATAATAATTGAAATAAAAATCTCTTATGTATTTAATACGATAATTTACAGAATTAGGCGTTACTTTACGCGAGAGTTTTTTAGAGAATTTCTAGATTCTGGTAATCTGCTTATGACCTCCTTCTGTTCTGTTCAAGAACTTCAAGAAGAGATCTTAGTCGTAGCGTAGTTGTGTAGCATTGACGTAGTAACAAGATGTTATTTTAATTTTTTATCTTTGGTTAAGGTTATGTGCAGTTGTCTTATAATTTTTCACATTTAATTGTAACACGAGAATTGAATATCAATCTAAAATTATTATATACAGTTTTCGCAAGTTATTTTCAGCAGTGAAATACTATAAATATACTGTTGTCTGCCTCTAAAGTGGTAGGAAGGCTATTTCTGAATTTGACGGCACATGGATTGTGAATGGTAATTTCAGCCTGCAGGTATTTTGCAAAGGCAGGAGTTAATATGCAACACGAGAATTTTGAATTTGTTGCTTTGAATATTTTGCTTACTGGATTTATCAAAAACAAGTTTGATTTAAGGTGATAGAAATGAAAATTTACCGACACTTTTAAGTATACAGTAATTTGTGGTATGGCTGTTCTATATAAATATTATCTTATTTTATTTATTATACAATATCAAGACGATATTCCGTCCTCCTGGTCAAATACGTAGCCTGCTGCGCTCATCGGAAGATCCAGATCAATTTAGCGTGCCTGGTGTGTATATGATTCCCTGCGGTTGTGGGAAGAATTATATAGGTGAAACTCGTCGCAACATCTTGACGAGAATTTCAGAACACATACGCAGTGTCAAGAATATGGACACTAATGGGTCAGCCATAGCGGAACATGTCCACGATTCGGATGTTAACCATTATATCAGGTTCGATAAGGCTACCGTGTTATCTAGAGAAAAATTTCTAGTACCTAGAAAAATACGTGAGGCGATTGAAATAGGCCGTCACCCGAATTTTAACAGAGATTGTGGATGGGCACTGCCTCCAGCTTGCAAACCTATTTTTGGCACTACCGGTACTACTAAAGACCTACTGGAACCGGAAACCGTAAGCGTCGCATGCACAGAATTCTTTCGGGCATCCTACGACGAAGACCCCCGCTCCAACCACTCTCGAGTCGCGCCCTGCGAGCTGCTACACGCAGTTCCCGCCGCGATAACGCCGCGTAAAGAGCTCACGAATAAGAGCCCCGTATGGGCTTGAAACTAGTCGGGCTCATCCGATAAAATAAGACGTGAGTATAGCCGGAATCTATACATGAATTATGAATAGCACTCACGATAGTTTAAATTCAAAAATAACTTCTCTTGGTTTGTCATTTTAGTAATAAAGTATACGGAAAATATAATAAAAGTATATCTTATTTGTGAAGCCCTTATGGAATATTCATTGTCGTTTGTAAAGGTACTCGAGTGGTACTCGAAACGAAGTCTCCGAATATTTTTCAGGGGAATAAGTGGTTACGACACTTACATGCACGACTTTTATAAGGTTCTTATTCCCAAAATTGCAAGGATTATAGTAGATTATATAATGTCTTATATATATTCTACATAAGCGTATTACATAAGAAGTTGTATAACATTTGGTTCGAAACAAAACTAAGCAAATACTAAAGCGTAGCCGTCTTCAATGTCGATTTTTCATTTTTAAATGAGTTAATCTTGTATATTCGTATATGGAATCTGCATTTCGGAAACGAGTTGCAACAATTTTTATTTGGTATGTAGGTTTCTGTTTATTCCTGTTTTCACGCACTGAAAATACTACTACAATATTATTAGAAGATTAAGGCTACGACACCGATGACGATTTTTTTTGTAATTTTGTTTATCTTTTTTACTGATTATTCAAATTATTATTACACTTCTATTAATACAACGGGCCAAATAAATAATTTTGCTTCCTAATGGGACTTAAAAAAACGTAGCTTTTTAATAATTTAAGCATATTCTTATTCCAAAGATAGGCGTATCGGAATTTGAATTCGAGTGGTTACCCTACCTTAGTGACTACTGAATCGCATTAAAGCTGCTCGTTTCAGTCGCATTTTCTTCAAAAGAGTTTTATTTTACCTTAAATTTTGAATATTTATCAATTACATGTTCACGTCAATTTTAATTATGTAAAATAATTGCTAAATGAAAGTATAATCACTACATATTATAAAACAAAGTCCATATTTCCGTATGTACGCATAAAACTTTAAAACTACGCAACCGATTTTGATGCGGTTTTTTTTAATAGATAGAGTGATTCTAGAGGAAGGTTTGTACGTATAATAACATTCAATACGAAGTAGAGAAATGATGTAATTTTTGGGGTTTCTGTAAATAATTACATTTTTTTGCGCTTACATTGCAAACGCAGGCTAAACCCTACGAGATTTATCAAAATGATGTACTAAGTATTTGTACACCTTAAAAAGGTCTACAGAAAAGTCCGCGATGGTATATATCTATCTCTTATGGATAACCCACAATAGCAGTTTTTTTCATTTACTTTTTATGAAAAATGATGCCTTATGTTCAAAGCAATTTTTATACAATACAGCATTAATCCTTATCCAATAGAGTACCTTAAATACATTGTTGATTTTATATAGATCAATATGGCTGTTTACAGCATGTAATTTAAATGAACATTTTCGAAGATATCACAGATTTAAAATCCCGCGAGGAGGCCGCGCTTCGCCCTATAGCACTTCGAATTTAGCAGCAATTGGACGCGCAACTAAATGTCCTTCTTTCAAGTTTATATTGTCTAATGATAAGAAAGCTATGAATGTTGTATGTAAAGACATTGTCTAATCAATTGTAAAAATAAATAATATCACTACATAGTATAAAACAAAGTCGCATTCTCTGTCTGTCCCTATGTCCGTATATCCCTATGTATGCTTAAATCTTTAAAACTATGCAACAGATTTTGATGCGGTTTTTTTTTAATAGATAGAGTGATTCCAGAGGAAGGTTTGTACGTATAATAACATTCAATACGGAGTAGAGAAATACTGTAGTTTTTGAGGTTTCTGTAAATAATTACATTTTTTTCCGCTTACATTGCAAACGCAGGCTAAACCCTACGAGATTTATCAAAATAATGTACTTAGTATTTGTACACATTGAAAAGGTCTACAGAAAATTCCGCGAAGGTATATGTCTATCGCTTATGGATAACTCACTAAAGCATTTTTTGTCGTTTACTTTTTACGAAAAATAATGCCTTATTTTTGAAGCAATTCTTATACAATACAGCATTAATCCTTATCCAATTAAGTACCTTAAATAAATAGTTGATTTAATATAGATCAATATGGCCGTTTACAGCATGTAATTTAAGTGTACATTTTCGGAGATATTACAGATTTAAAATGCCGTGAGGAGGCCGCGCTTCAGCAGCAGCAGGGTCATCTCGCTTATTCCCCGGTTGGGGGGTAGGCGGGGTACGGGCCTCGAGGCGTACCTCTTTGCCCGGCCGCGCTTCGCCCTATAACACTTCGACTTTAGCAGCGATGTCGCTCTTTCAAGAGTTTGTTTAAAGACATTCTGTAATTAATTGTAATAATAAAATACATAGGGAAAATATAAAAGTAAATAAGTAATAATGTACTATATGAATTTAGATATTCCAAAGATAGCAGGAAATCTTCTTGGTATAGGGAAAGGAAATTGTTTTTCTCCAAATTTAACGCTTCGGCCACGGGCAGTAATGAATAAATCAAAACAACTGGATCAATTTTAATCATTTTTTACACTGACTGACATGGGATATATATTTTATACCCGTGCGAAGCAGGGGCAGGCCGCTAGTACTTAATATTATGTTAAGTTTGAAAAGGAAATTGAAAATGAAGCGAGTAAGAAATATTTGACGAAATTTTTTTATTGCTATTGTTTCAACGAGGAAAATTAATGTATTTCGTTCTTTTTTGATTTTGTATTTAATTATAATATTAAATACATAATATATATCTGTTTTTTATCATTGAGTAGACAACTAGAGACAATAGAGTAGAGTTGGCAACATTCAAAATTAACAGTCAACATATAAATTTACTGTCAAAAAAGGATTTTGTAGTATATCACAATTCTTAATTTACCATTTAAACAAAAATTGTTAAAGTATTAATAATAACTTTGCCAGTAAAAAAAAATTGCCAGTAATTTTATTTGGTGTGATATTTTGTGATTTAAGGTATATTGTATCAGTAAGCATATTATTCAATAAAGGCTTCAATGGTTCAATTCAATTCCTAAACTAATTCCTAAAATTAAATTAATTCCTAATTCAATAACTAAAATGATTTTATACCGTGCAAACGTTGTTTTGCCATATAAATTATTTCTAGAGAATTTCTAGTGTACTAACATCATAAAAAATAAAAATGTAGGAATGTCCATGTAGGTGGACAATCCTTCTTACTTAGGGGTATGAAAAATAGATAGTAGCCGAATCTCAGACCTACTGATGACTATAAATAAAATTTATATGGAATATAGATAAAATTCCATATAAATCAGTCAAGCCGTTTCGGAGGAGTATGGTAACTAACTTGACACGAGACACGAGAATTTTATATATAAGATTATATTATATTATATAACGAAGCGACTAAAAATTTATACGTCATATATCACTGTCCTTATTATAAGGAAATTACGGAACATAATGCTAAAGCTAATTAGAAACTCAATCACACTTTCGTAGAAGTTTGTGTATTTACGACATTACGTCGTCATTATGCGGGTAGGAAGTTGACAAATAATATATGTACTCCTACATGAGTATGTACATATGCATATCTTACATATATGCATAAGTAAAAGTAAAGTAAGTAGCGGCCTGTTACTATCCCACTGCTGAGAATAGGCCTCTTCTCTCCGTTTTTGGAGAGAAGGATTGGAGCTAAAACCTACCACGCTGCTCCAATGCGGATTGGTAGGTTACACATATCTCCAGAATTCTCTACAGACATGCAGGTTTCCTCACGATGTTTTCCTTTACCGAAAAGCGTGTGATAAATTGCAATTATCAATTAGACACATAAGTTTTAACAGAAAAACTCATTGGTGTCTGCCCGGGTTTGAAACCGCGACCTTTTCGAAAGAGTCGTACGGTGTTACCGCTGGGCCATCACAGCTTTTTACATATATTTTACATATATCGAATATAATTATAAATATAGAAATGCTTGTAAAATTTACATAATTATATTTAAAGTATGTTATGTATCGTATAATAGAACCTAAAACTGTTATTTGTTAACAATCGTTTGTAATTTTTGGCGTTTAAGCTTTCGAATTACATTGATCAAAATAAGATTTAGCAACTTATTTTTCTGACACTGCACATGATAAAACGTTATCATGTGCATTATCAGAAAAATAAATTATTTTGTCCAATTATCTAGTATATTTAGATAATAATTAAAAAAGTTATAGTAATAATCAAAACTAAAATATGAAAAAGTAATTTTAATATTATTTCTACTATCTGGATGAGCGATCGGTATTTTAGAAATTATTCTTAGATACGGATTAGATACGTTGATAAGGGACTCCCAATAATAACTTTTTGTGCAAAAGACAGCACTTAAAAAAAGGGGGAAACAATATGTCATCAGATTGTAAACAATATGTCATCAGATATCTGGATCCGTATCGAGGTATAATACTATTTGAGACTGTTCGACTACCCATCTGAACTATTGTAACTTTGCAAATGACGGCGAAATTAACTTACGTATTCTACTAATATTGTGGTAGTTTGAAATTGCCTGTAAACATAGATAAAACGCTTTTTTTTAAATGCAACACAGCTAGATCTTTTTAAAATAACATACTTTCATAAAAATCGTTGGAGCCGTTTCCGACATTCAGATTATTAATATCAGTAAAAAAATATTTAAGGCACGTTGAAGTCCTAGCGGGTTGTATTATGTAGCTTAGTAAGCTACATAATAATAGCGTAGTTATACATAATAATAAAGCCGTGTGGTATCCGGCTGAATAGAATAGTACCACCCTCATTTCTTACCGAGGTGTCGTAAAAGGCGACTAAGGTAAGTCGACCCGCCGTGTGGTATCCGGCTGAGTAGAATAGACCAACCTCATTTCTTACCGAGGTGTCGTAAAAGGCGACTAAGGTAAATTGACTCACCGTGTGGTATCCGGTTTAGTAGAATAGACCACCCTCTTTCTTACCGAGGTGTCGTAAAATAAGACAGAGGTAAGTTGACGTCAGGCAGGCGGCCAGTCGTAAAAACGCAGCCAAATCATGTGACAGCATGTTTATAACATGTTGTGCCGACCCCACTAAGAGTGGGATAAGGGGAGGAAGATGATGAGTTATACATAATAATAGTGTTTTGGTAAAACTGGAATATAGTAATATTCCAGTTTTTCCAAAACAGTACGATTCGCTTTCATAATTGTTTTGCTGAGTTTTTGTGGTGTAGATTTATGTGCGAGGCAAGGACTGCTTTCACGCCCACCTTTTAAATACGCTCCCAAAAACTGGAGTGCATTTAAACGAACAAAGCATTGAAGCGTGCACCCAAAGCGTTTAGTTGTATATAAGATCTAAATTATATTTTAGAGAAGCTAGAGAAATCCATTTGTTAAATTTAACGTACTTTATTGTATGAATTTATTTTACAACTGTACTTGCGGCTTCGGCCGCGTAGAAAATCAGTGTTTTGATCATAATGAAAAGTTTTGAATTTTGAAATATTGATCAACAAAGTAGTAATTATAACAGATAGAAACATTCTGTCACGGATTTTTTTTTGTATTTTTGTAGATCTACAATTCTCTTACATCTACTTTAGTGCATCTCTGTTGGTTTAATATGGCTTTAAATATAAAACTGGCAGTTCATTGGTCAGATAAAGTATCAAATCAAATGTCAAAATGCTGTAATGTTTCGTTAATATAATTTGTTGTCCCTTCTTACTAGTCTGCTATTTATTAACCTCATGGTTTGATATTTTTTTATATACTATATTTTTTATACATTTTATTATATACCTACTTTATCTACTATACTTATATTTTTTATTTTATATATACCTACGTAGGTGACGTAGTGCAATGTTGTTTGTGTATTGTTGGTAAAAGAAAGAATCTAAACAAATTGATGCACATTAGATTACAAAATTACCTATGTATACGCAGTGCATTAAATATATCTAATATTTATTTTGTATTACGTAAGTTTGGCTAACTACTAAGTTTATTTTGTTCTAGCCAGATTAACAAAAGTACCGAATAAAAATATAATAATTTAAAAATGATAATAGAATATAACAAAAACTAAGCAGTTGATAAATAAATAACATATACGATGAGATTACTTAAATATATGAATTGTGTTGGCACTTCCGGCTAAAATTTTCTACCTTTGTAAATAAATTAGACAATATATAAAATAATAAATAAAACGTATTTACCTTATGTATCGAATATGAATTTACAAAAGATTAATGAGTACTATTAATTTATGAATATTCTCACTTTGTCATATAATAATGAAATAGTATCAATAAAAACTTGTTTTAAAAATATTACTAGCAATTTGGGTTACAAATTACTAGTAAAGTTGTAAGCCCCTCTAGCTAAGCTTAATGCTTGTGTTTGGAGTGGGTTCACATAGGTAGTACAATGGCCGGGATACGAATCCACGACCTCTTTATCGCGATCGAAGTCCCTTACCCTAACCATTCTGCTACCCCCGATTTATTAAAGTGAAGTTATTGTTTATTATATGACGTACTAAGAAATATCCTTATATTGCCTTAAGAAAAGTTTAACAGACTGAATTCTATCAACTAGTTTTAACAGTCTAAGATTAAAAGTATGTGGTAACGATTCAATTTTTAAAACCAACTAGGTATTACCCGCAACTTTGTTCGCGTTGACTCTTGTCGTTTATAGGTTGATAATAGATAGCGCTTATCAATATTATCCTCTTCCTGTAGAATTATTGGAATTAGATGGCGTTTTTCAATGTCATCCTCTTCCTGAAGAATTAACAGGATTTCTAAAGCCTATACGTTACGGCGGTGTATAAGGAATAATTGTGCCAAATTTCATCGATATTGGTTCAGCGGAGTCGCCGTAAAAGAGTAACAAACATACATCCATACTCACAAAGTTTCCTATTTATCTTTAATATTTAAATGAGTTAATCTTGTAATATCTGGGTGACCGAGCTTCGCTCGGAATTTTTTTGCGATAAAATAAAAAACTTTAAAAAAAGAAATAACAATTAATTAGTAGTTCGGGATCGATCCTTGGCATTCACATTTCTCGAGGCTGCCCTTTATCCGAATAAGCTACGCAGACTTGACAGTTAATGGCGAAAATTCAAATCAATATAAATGTTAGTGTTTTTTAATGCCCAAAAACAGGGATAAAACAATATTTTTTTTACATAAAACCTAGCTAGATCAATTTTTCTCCCCCAAAACCTCCTACGTGTTGAGTTTCAGGAAAATCGTTGGAGCCGTTTCCGAGATTAGGAAAATATATATATACAAGATTAAGTCCTTTAAATATTAAAGATATATATATTTAATTTATTGAATATATGCAACACAATTTTCGTTATAAAATTTCAAGTTAGCGTAGCTTATTCGGGAAACGGATGGTCGCGCGAAATGAAAATACCCAGGATCGAGCCCCACCTCTATTATTTTTTATTAATTTTTTTGAAGTACCTTTTTTATTTTGTACAAAATTACCGACTAAGGCTCGGTCAACCTGGTACTAATATTAGTATGATATTACTACACTAAAGGAAACAACAAGCTCTAAAAAAGTATGCTAACTAACTCGTACCGTACTTATTCAAGCGAAGAGGTTTCTGCTCTACAGCAGAGGTAAGGTTAATTAAAAATGACTGTATTGCGTCCCTCTACAGAAACCTTACCGCATTTCTATTTAGATGGGATTAGCTGAATGGTTAGTCTTTAGAATTATTTTATCTTAAATAAGAACGTTAATAATTTAGAGTATATTAAAAGAACTTATGTATAGTAAAAGAAATCTGCATGGAATCTATAAGCAAATCATCAATCTCCTGCCCTTATCCCACTCTAAGTGGGGTAAGCAGAACATGTTTTAAACATGTTGTACATAATTTGGCTACAACTTTGATAAAATAAATTTTATTATTCTCTCATTTCATTCTGAATATCAACTGTGAAATAAATCGAAATTTTCAAATGTCAAATGCCTAAGACTTGAAGACACTGAAGAATGTTATAAACATGTCACATGATTTATCAATGTATTTTACAACCGGCCGCCTGCCTGACGTCAACTTACCTTAGTCTTATTCTACGAGACTTCGGTAAGGAAGAGGGTGGTTTATTCTACACAACCACATACCACACGGTGGGCCGACTAACCTCAGTCGCCTCTTACGACACCTTGGTAAGAAATGAGGGTGGTCTATTATACTCAGTCGGATACCACACGGCGGAATCTATAAGCAAGAACGAATAAAAATTCAATGTACCTACATATAAATTAAGTTAATATTTTAAGAGAATACATAGAAAGGGAAAATATAATATGAGAACATTCAAAGAAGAATTTTGTTACTTTATATATCTACATATTTTTCCTTGAATTTTTATATTGCTTTTGTAATAAGATATCGGAACGTACTTTTCTTATAGTAATTAGAAATTAATGTTAAAATCCATGAATTGTTTATCTTAGTCAAGTATGTGATAACCGAACGAAAGCTGTGCGACTAATTATTGTTGATGTTTTTAAAACAATTTAAGGGCTCCTCCCCCTCATTTGTAAAGTTAGTTCCAGTTAAGTTATCCTTGCATTGATATTCGTAGTAATATATGTAAGTTATAGTCACAGTCATGAATTCCAAATCCCTCATACTGCCCACGAACATTAACCAACGCAAGCAACACAACGCAATCATTAAGTTACTTTGGGAACGGAAGACCATACCTGTATATTATTATTGATTATAAATATAACTTATTTTACAACTTCAGACAATTCTTTCTTGTAATCTGCAAACTGTGTCTTACTTATTAATTAATATAGGCCGGTGTCAGGTTTCGATAGAGAGATGTAGAAAGTAAAAGTAAGAAGTAGCGACCTGTTACTATCCCGCTGCTGAGAATAGGCCTCTTCTCTCCGTTCTTTGGAGAGAAGGTTTGGAGCTAAGACCTACCACGCTAATCCAATGCGGATTGGTAGGTTTTACATATCTTAAGAATTCTTTAGCGATATGCAGGTTCCCTCCCGATGTTTTTCTTCACGGAAAAGCGTGTGATAAATTGCAATTATCAATAAGACACATAAGTTTTAACAGAAAAACTCATTGGTGTCTGCCCGGGTTTGTACCCGTGACCTCCTCGAAAGAGTCGCACGGTGTTACCGCTGGGCTACACGGCTTGCTAGATGTAGATCTACAGAGATGTAGAAGTTTAGATAATTACTTCATTATAGTGAAATGTAGCAGCATGTCGTCGTATAAAATAATACGCTTTTGTTAAGTTAAAGTATTGTATTTTAAGCATTCTTGAAGAATATAATATCGACGCCACACCTGCTCGGTTCTGATTTAATAACGGGCCTTCGTTCTCAATTTTTCCTATCGTATCGCAATTTTAATATTTTTACTTTGCCGTATACGAAACATGCTTCGTAAAATATTCGGATTTATAACAAGCTAATTAACGGCACAACATGTTATAAGCATGCTGTCACATGATTTGGCTGCGTTTTTACGACCGGTCGCCTGCCTGACGTCAACTTACCTCAGTCGTATTTTACGAAACCTCGGTAAGAAAGAAGGGTGGTCTATTCTACTAAACCGGATACCACACGGTGGGTCAACTTACCTTAGTCGCCTTTTACGACACCTCGGTAAGAAATGAGGTTGGTCTATTCTACTCAGCCGGATACCACACGGCAGGTCGACTTACCTTAGTCACCTTTTACGACACCTCGGTAAGAAATGAGGGTGTTACTATTCTATTCAGCCGGATACCACACGGCGTATTCTATACTAGTTATATACATATATATATAAATAATTTGCTCATATTTTTATCTATTACTAGCAATTTAGCCACGCGTTGATGTGGCTCAGTCTTGTTTCCATTTACCGTCAAAACAAAACTGTCATTGACAGTTAAGAAAATGCTTTCATCACTATCAAACTTTACAAGATCATCCGCTAGGACATTCTAAAGATAGACTGAAATATTGAATAAAATCGGAGAATCGGAAATTTCCAAAATTTTGAATAAAAAGATAGACTGAAATTTTGAAATTAGTCTTTTCGGAGTCAATAAAGAACGTACAGACAAACATTCATTTTTATATAAAAGAACCAGGGTAGGATCGACTTCGGTTTTGTTGGAATAAATAATATAATTATTTTGCTACGTGTAATAGCAGCCTGTTACCCGCTGTTTGGATTGGAACTTACATCCACCACGCGTCTTCAATGTGAATTGGAAGGTAACACATGATACAGGAATTCCCTAGAGAAAAGTAGGTCTTAACGATGTCCGTTTCGACTCGACGTTGCTAACGATTTCCTTTTCCGATATCCTTAATCGTAAAGTGCACGATGAATTATAATTACTGATTTAGCTCATAAGATTGAACAAAAACCTTATACGGTTTGAAACCACATAAAAGTGATGCGGTCCCATTGTTCGCCGATCACAGCTTGATGGTAAAAATGAATAATTATATACACCAAAAAAAGACATTTGTCTTCTTTTTGTTTCAAACTTAGTCTCATAAATGTTAAACACCAAACAATGCTGTAGAAAAACTCAGCCAACTTATCTCGCAAAATGTATTTTGCACTTAATTTTAAATCAACTAGAAGTATGAAACGTGCCCGGAATACAAGTACTCCCCACATACGATGCCTTTGTGGACTTTGTAATATTGTTAGCTCCCCACTTGCTTACACTTCATTTCAATTTTTTAATGGATTAAACATGATAAATATATACTTTACAAAAATATTACGTAATTATTTCACCATATTTTCATTCAGTACTCAGACATTTTCGTAGAGTAGTGCATCTTCTCAGTAATGACTGTAATTTTGATATGTGGTCACTGATTTCTGGTCACATTAAAAAATTAAGTCCCTCAGCCGTCGATGAATCAATCTTCTTCGATCAATCAATCAATCTATTCTTCGAATATTTCTACGCAATTAAATCGCGAACAAAAAGAGTCGTTTAGAGCCGAAAGAACTGAAATAGCTCTATGAGTCGCAATATTGAATTGGAAATGAGAAACGCACATAGTACGAAACGAAGGGTTACGCGGAAGACACGCGATTTTAAAAGGGTCACTAGGGGCCGCTAGATCGAAACGGCAAAGAATCATCGAAAGTGGGAATCACTTAAAGAGACCTATGTCTAGCAGTGGACATCTACAGTATGCTTATTATCATCTACAGCCTGCTTAGTGCGCGTTCCTTAGCCTACTCGATCGCGTTAGCGTAACGTCAATTTGTATGACGCTGCAACAGCGACATCTAGTGACCGCTGTTCCATCGCCATACAAATTGCGTTATGCTAGCGCGATCGAATTGGTTAAAGAAACTTGCACTGAGCACACTAAAATTTAAAAAAAAGAACATCGTTTCAACACATTCTATAAACGGCAAATCAAATTTTCATCTTGTGAATATTTCTACTATTATAGGTACTTACTTATATATTAGATCATGACAGGCTAAAAATATTATACTTACGCGCACATTACCCGTCCCGTGCGTAATTATATAAAAACAAATGACGTATGCAGTTTGTTACGTCAAACTAGTGGGGAGGGGGGAGGGGTAATATTGTAACATATTTAACGCTAAAGTGCACTACAGGTGCGTCGTTACATAGCTGTAATCGGATGAAGCTCTAGGAGTGTTTTAAAACTATTACAATCTATGGCGTCTATGTCAAGAAACTATAAACAAAGAAATATAACTTATAAGAAAATAGGCCTATATCTTGTATCAAGCATGAGAATTGAGTTTGAATTGAAGAATAACATTAATTAATATAGAAAACGGAGTGATTGTATATGAAGTCCGCAATATCCTAATGAGATTTAGGTGGTAAGTTTTTGGGTCAGGTATTTTGTTCCTACAATGATGGAGGAATATATCAAAATGAATGAATACTGTAAGAATATTGTGACAGTATCACTTGATATTTCAATGAATCACCATCCCAGATTCTCTAAGACATAGTTTTTAATCAAAATCATATCAACATTATGATATTGCGCTCACATAATATTAAACTTGACACGCCGTGTGGTATCCGGCTGAATAGAATAGTACCACCCTCATTTCTTACCGAGGTGTCGTAAAAGGCGACTAAAGGTAAGTCGACCCGCCATGTGGTATCCGGCTGAGTAGAATTGACCAACCTCATTTCTTACCGAGGTGTCGTAAAAGGCGACTAAGGTAAGTTGACCCACCGTGTGGTATCCGGTTGAGTGAAATAGACCACCCTCTTTCTTACCGAGGTGTCGTAAAATACGACAGAGGTAAGTTGACGTCAGGCAGGCGGCCGGTCGTAAAAACGCAGCCAAATCATGTGACAGCATGTTTGTAACATGTTGTGCCGACCCCACTTAGAGTGGGATATGGGCAGGAAGATGATGATAATATTAAACTTGACTGGCCTATTAGTTCAATAGGTAGTGACCCTGCCTTCAGCTCCGTGGGTCACGGGTTCGATTCCCGCCCAGGGCCCACATTTTCTTTAAATGAAATTTTCGGTTTTCAAGTCTGGGTGTATATTTGTATTTAACTATGTATTTAAAAATTATGTAAATATGTATTCACCAGTTGCCTGTCTACCGTAACACAAGTATTATGTAACTTACTCTGGGGACGGACGGCCGTGTGTGTAAGTGTCCCATATATTTCGATGGCAGCAAAGTAGATACGGACATCTGCATTTTTGTGAAAATGCTTTTTTTTCAAAAAAGTACATTACAATCAACCCTCTATAGATCTGTATTAAAATTATTTCAATTTTCGAAATAATAAAGAAAATTTGGCACGTCAATAAAGACATCTACAACCGAATTTAAAAAAACTTCGTAGTAGAAACGGACATTTAAATTTGTCCGTCTTTACTTCGGAGCTGTGACAGATTATTGAAACGTAAACAAAGCTATCAGTCACTTGTCACATTCTCGTGTGTAAAGGTTTGATTTTCGTGCCTCTTAATTAAATTTATATTGTAATAAGCATTATACCTTAATAAATCCTTAAAATATCAGTTGTTTTTCAACAATGAGTGTCTCTAGGAATAAATTACTATTAAATATGGCCCTAAAAGGTGAACAAAAGGAAATAAATGAGATTTCGGATTTGGTAAACTATAAAAATACCATGCGAAATCCCTGTGAAGGTAAGTGCCTTAGACAGTTATGTTATTATTATAATGTTGAAATATGTAATAGTTGAAATATTATTGTTAATAATTAAATTTTAGCGTAAGTAATAACATTTATTTTGAGGTTACATTCCAACGTAAACACGGACATCTGCCACTTGTCCGTTTATACGTCGTACTTTTTGTACATGTCCTGATCTATGAATGTATTATTTCGCTTTTTTATTTGGAAATTCATTGATTTATCTTTAGATATACTATTTTTTCACATAGTTTCACATTATTTTCAAAACCTTCTTAGTTTTTTCAGGTTCAGATACAGAAAATGATTTAATTCAGCTAAGTGATCTGCAAGCAGTGACTGAGGGCAATTTAGATATAGGGTCTTTTGATAAAAGCAGGTTAGTGACATTTAATAAAACTGCTTGAGATTATGTATAGTACGTTTTTAAACTATATAATTGGTTATTATTTACAGCTTACCGATCTTAGGTAAAACACGCTTGAACAGATTTTGCGTGATAAAAGTGAGCAGCGCAGTGCGTTATCTATTACGAATTCTGCTGAAATACATTGTAATCCAAATGCTTGTCCAGAAAACTTTACTGTTTATCCTCAATCACGCTCTGTTACACCTATGCCTCCTCAATGTATTTCGTTTGAAGCTGAATCACATTTGCCGGAACTTATTGCAGAGGATGATGTTTTACGTCCCTTCAATCCACAAATTTCTTCACCGTCCATTTTAACCACTAATTCTAGTGCATCATCAGCAAGTGGTGCTTCCAGTGAATGCTCTTCACCTTCGTCAACAGAAAGCGTCGTAAATTTACAGTTGACGTTACAAAGGAAAGGAGAAAATGCAGAAAAGAGAATTGGATCAATACAAGAAGAAAATTATTGCTAAATGTCGGTAAAAAACACTTATCACGGTATGGAAAAGAACAAAAACGGAAAAATATGCGGCCCCCATGTGAAAACTGTAAATTTAAATGTTGCACCAAAAGTAAGTGACGAATTAAGAGGAAAAGTATTTGATTTATTTTGGGGTTTAGGTAATCATGTTAAACAATGGGAATTTATTGGGAAATGGTTGGCAATGGCAATGGTACATCCATTGCTATGTATGCACTTTTGCCATCTCATAGGTAGTTCATTGATTCCCTTACTAAAAAAACCATTCGGGCGGGAATCAATAAAATCTTTAAGGCGGTTTGGACTGCCTCATCGGAGTTGAATTTTTTTCCTTGCAAGTAGTTATCCAAATTGGTCCAAAAAATGGTTATCTGTTGGAGCAAGGTCCGGAGAGTACGGTGGATGTCTAAGACATTCTAATTGAAGCTCCTCTGATTTTGGTAGCCGTCTGTTGTGCAGTGTGTGGTCTAGCGTTGTCCTGAAGCAGCAGTGGCTTAGAGCGATTGACCAGCCTCGGTTGTTTAGCAGCTAGCTTTTCCATCATGGTTTGCAGTTGCTGACAATAGATATCTGCCGTAATCGTCTGGCTAGATTTAAGAAAGCTGTAGTGAACGACACCGGCACGAGTCCACCAAACACTTACTAGCAACTTTTTTTTAGTCAATTTTCGCTTAGGGCAGGATTTGGCTGGTTCGCCAGGGTTCAGCCATTGCGATGAGCGCTTCCGATTATCGTAGAGGATCCACTTTTCATCACAGGTAATGATTCGATTTAAAACTCCTTCATTATTGTGCCGGTTGAGTAACGTAACGCAGCAGTCGACGCGCGATTGTCGGTTTGCTTCACTCAATTCATGAGGTACCCACCTTTCAAGCTTTTTCACCTACCCAATTTGCTTCAAGTAGATTAGAATAGTTTTATCACTAACACCGGAGCCTGCAGCTAACTCGGACGTGGTTTGCGATGGATCCGCTTACACAATAGCCTTCAATTCTTCATTATCAACTTTGGTCTCCGGCCGTCCACGAGACTTGTTCTGCAAGTCGAAACTTACAGTACGAAAACGTTGGAACCAAAAACGCACTGTGTTTTCTTTTGCGACACCGTCACCATACACATCATTAATCCTTCGAGCTGTTTCTGCAGCACTGGTGCCACGGTGGAACTCATACTCGTAAATAACGCGATATTTCATGTTTCCCATTTTTTAAACAGAGTGACACAAAGAAAAAAACAAAAGAAGAAAAAACAAAATTAACAAATAAATGAAACATAGCTCCTAATTTAATGCATTTTTATTAAAATATTATTTCAATATCGTTAATATTTGGGCAATTTGGGAAAGAAACAAATTTTAGAGATAGACGTAGATGAAGTTAAGTGAAATCTTGAATGCAAAGTATATGAAGACATCTTCATAATTGGGTTAAAAAAAGGATAACTGTTTTAACACGTTGCTCAAATTTCATTTAAATATCTGTAGAAATATTACTGGAGTTTTATTATCTCAATTTTTTTAGATATTTGAGGTTGAATTGATGGCTTTTGAATCACCACGTATAAACGGATATCGGGCAGATATCTTCTTCTACGTCTAAGTTTTTTCGGAGTAAAAAAATACAACTGCATTATTTCAGCAAAACAACGATATAGCAATAAAATCTGTTATGCAATCAATAAAGAAGGTTATTTCAATGTATTACGGAAATTTTCATGTTTATTGGTGCATAACTCTCAAAATGGTCGCAATTTTTTACTAAATGTGCTCTCCTGTAAAATGACGATTTTGTAGATGTCCGTATCTACTTTGCTGCCATCGATTTATTTTTTTATATAAAGTTTCTAGCTTAACGCATGTTGTATATGGCATGCATATACTCTCTTCTTTGGCGCATATCGTCTATACAAAGATGAAGTCTTTAATACCAGCAACATCTTCAGCTAGGCTATAAACCACAAAAAATAAACGCATGCATTATGCGTTTTACAAAACTTGATTAAATTCCGCGTATGACTGAGAGGACGTCGTCTGCACACATATGGTTTCCAAAAGCAGGTTTTAATTAAATTTCTGTTGTGACAAATGCTTCGGTGACAGGTGTTGCAGTATAAAATTACTTCTACGGTGCTATTGGACCAACAAACCTTAAATAACACTATACCAATAACTTGCTTACCTAAATGTTAATACAAATAATGTTAAAAATTCTTATTCTCAAATGTTTTGATAGTTTAACTTTTAAGCGTCCACTTCCTTAAGTAGGTAAAAAAAACGTCAAATCGTTTATGGCTCCTCTAGTATAGTATAATAAATGTATGTATTTTACTAAAATTTTGGTAATTAATAGCAACACTGATTAATGGACAATGCCGCCGTGTGGTATCCGGCTGAATAGAATACTACCACCCTCATTTCTTACAGAGGTGTCGTAAAAGGCGACTAAGGTAAGTCGACCCGCCGTGTGGTATCCGGCTGAGTAGAATAGACCAATCTCATTCCTTACCGAGGTGTCGTAAAAGGCGACTAAGGTAAGTTGACCCACCGTGTGGTATCCGGTTGAGTAAAATAGACCACCCTCTTTCTTACCGAGGTGTCGTAAAATACGATAAGTTGACGTCAGGCAGGCGGCCGGTCGTAAAAACGCAGCCAAATCATGTTACAGCATGTTTATAACATGTTGTGCCGACCCCACTTAGGGTGGGATAAGGGCAGGAGGATGATGACTGATTAATGGACAATGCGATAGAATAAATAATGACTTTTGTATATAATTTCAAACAATAAAATCATTCTCCTGTCCTTATCACGACATTCGGTAAGAAATGAGGGTGGTCTATTCTACTCTGCCAGATACCACACGCCAAGATAATAAAATTTCACAGAAAAATCCTGCCAACTCTGTAGTCCAACAGTTAACGAACTAACGGAATGTATGAGCATTGCTCTTTACATTATTTTCTTCTAAAATCAATGTTATCGTATTATATATTTTGCTAATTCATTTCGAATAATCATAACTATCTCGCACTAAATACGCGTTAAGTTTGTTCTAAAAATAGACTATAGTAAACAATAGACAATCAAATCAAATCAAATCAAAATAATCTTTATTCAAATAGGCTCTTTCAAGCACTTTTGAATCGTCAAATGTCAATATGATTAATGAAGCTACAACTGGTTCGGAATGTTGCTCTAACCGAGAAGAACCAGAAAAAAACACGACGGTCAATCTTTTAAACATTTTCAATTTTACATTATTAAACCGCAGTCTTGTATGAAACTGAAAGGATTTTCAAATCTAGGCTTTTTTATCATCCAAATAATCTTCAATTTTGTAATATGCTTTACGTATAAGAATATTTCTTATACTTAATTTAAACCTTTCTGTAGACTGGTTTAGTAATAGTCTACAATAGATAATAGCCTATATGTATGGGAATGAAATAGCCGATCGCAACAGTTCAATAGTATTTGCATAAGTCAAGCACAGGGTAACACGACCCACCTCAACGACAGTCATTCTGGAATTGACAATGATATTGTTACCGAGAAAAAAAGAGGTTTATCCGCTTTTTATATCTCTATTTCCATTTATATGTTAATATTTTGTATTATATTGACTACTGTTTAATTATACATATAAAAAATATATATATTATTTACGTTTTGGGTTATCAATCAACCTATTAGTAAACAAAAAGAATAAATGATACGATAAATCATTCTCGTTTCAAGAGTCTTTAATTTGATATTTGTATTCTCGAAATGGCTTAATTAAAACTGTTAAAGCATGGATTGACAAACATTATAAACGTAATAAATAAATTTACGTGCATACATAAATAGTATGTATTTATGTATGCACGTAAATGTATTTATTGTGTACATAATTTATTCACGTTCATAATTAATATTATTATGCAAATAATATTTTATAATTTAATCATTACATGTAAGTTACTGTAACGTATCTATTCTTTAGTGAGTAAATCTTTATTATGATAATATTACAACTCCTACTCCTACGCCGTGTGGTATCCGGCTGAATAGAATACTACCACCCTCATTTCTTACAGAGGTGTCGTAAAAGGCGACTAAGGTAAGTCGACCCGCCGTGTGGTATCCGGCTGAGTAGAATAGACCAATCTCATTCCTTACCGAGGTGTCGTAAAAGGCGACTAAGGTAAGTTGACCCACCGTGTGGTATCCGGTTAAGTAGAATAGACCACCCTCTTTCTTATCAAAGTGTAGTAAGATACGACAGAGGTAAATTGACGTCAGGCAGGCGGCCGGTAAAAACGCAGCCAAATCATGTGACAGCATGTTTATAACATGTTGTGCCGACCCCACTTAGTGTGATATGGTCAAGAAGATGATGATAACATATACAACTCCTATGTATGAGAATTGACCACGATTTAAAGCCAATTTAAATTTCATGAGAGACAATAATCACAAGAAAAAATTATTTCCTAACTTTGACAATATTGATTATCGCACTCCTGATTACGTGGGAAATGAGTCAATTTTCCTGTGACACGACCCAACTCAATCTGACGCGTTCTTGAATTGACGTGTACATCACAAGCGCGTTAAAGATTCCGAGAAGAGAAATATATATATTGACTAAATAATTTCATTGCTTTGAATATACTAGTCGCGTGTGTTCGAAATTAAACCATAATTCATAATTGATAAAATAAATAAAGATTATGTTTGAAATTCAGTTAGACCATAGACTAATACTTCTTCGTAATGTGACTACAGACCATAAAAAAATACACGTGTGTATTTTTGTATTCAATGAATTGACACGTTTACCACAAGAGCGTTAAAGATTCCGAGAAGAGAAATATATATAATATGGACTTTATATATGTTATTTCATTGGTTTTAATATACTAGTGGTCGCCCAGTGTTCAAAATTCAACCATAAATCATAATGACTAAAATATAAAAAAGGGTACTTTTTATTGTTTTATTTGTTTTATTGATATTTAGTATTTATCAGCTATGATTGTAAAAAAATTCGTATTCCTCCGATCGCGTAATGTTCGTATAAAGTTTATAGATATTAAATTATAGAATGTATTCTTTATTTGAGAATTTCTGACATTTTTCAGAATTAATCTGATCGTGGAATTTATATAAACCTTATTATCACACCACCAAACAACACAAGCACTACACACACCCACTACAACAATATCTACGATCGTTTCGCCCCGTAATTGAAACATATTCAGGAGGATAGGCTCCGCGACAAAATCGTAATGCATTGTTTTTATAACATTTATTTATATTTCAGAAGAAAAATTGCGTAACTAATCTTCACAAAGCATGGGTTAAACTTTTTTTTTTTGTATTACAATACAAAAAAAATAGTTACGTTAATACGGAATGCGGCTTGATCGGATGACTAAAATTTTAGATGTCTCATACATATCCCCCTACTGACTTTGCCCACTATTAAAAGAACGCAGTCATTCGATCGTAATAATAAAACAGCAACCTCACTGTACACTAAATTAAAGGAATTAATCTTAAATGACCGAAGTAATATACGACCTCTGATATTGGAGTCGGAATACATACCAATACATTGTCCTATTTGCGAATATCTTGCTACGCCTGTTAGTTTGCGATATTCGCCATTACTGTTGAAACGTGCTGACGCATTCAATTGACTCCAGGAAGCGGTTCATCTATCACTTTCAAATTCTAATTCTAAAAGCTTCTAATAAGTAACCGTTTAGGTATAATGTAATACTTACCTCTATAAATAACACCAGATACTCTTTGGCTTTTTGAGTCATGTTAAGTAAGCATTTTTGCTTTCCCCCTCCCTAATAACTCAAAAGTGTGCTATTTTCAAAACCAATCACTACACATTTTTAAAATAGCATCGGATTCTATAAAATTATTTTCAAGAGGTTGCTATATAAGTAGTAAAGTAGTAAGTGAGTAACGGCCTGTTACTATCCTACTGCTGGGCATAGGCCTCTTTTCTCCGTTTTTGGAGAGAAGGACTGGAGCTGAGACCTACAACGCTGCTCCAATGCGGATTGGTAGGTTGTTGCTATATAAATCACGGATAAATAGAGTTCACCGCGGATTATAGCAAATTAATTTTATTTTTATTATTACTTTTGTATTATGGATCTCCGCAAAGTAACGCCTAATTCTATTTAATTAAACTATATAAATAGAATTATTAAATGAAAAATTTCATTTTTCGCTTTCGCTAAATTGTTAAATACCAAAGTTTCACTATGAACGATATTCAATACTTATTTTATATTTATAAGTTTATTAAATACTGATCTAATCACAACTTTCTTTGTATTAATTTATTTAGTTATTTATGTACCACAAAAAATGTTGGAAAATAAATTTTTGGTAAAAAGTTTACAAAGGTCAACTTATTCCTATGACAGAGATCTCTGCCAGGTAACCTAGGAAGTGAGACAATTTATAGTTAAAAAAAAGTTGGTACGCAAATATCAAATATTCATTCATGTATTCATTTGTTTAGAGTTATTAGTTGCCATAGGCCTCTTCAGCCCATTTTTGGAGAGAAGGATTAGAGCTAAGACCTACAACACTGCTCCAATACGGATTGGTAGATTACACATATCCAGAACTCTCAAGAGATATGGAGGTTTTCTTATTATGTTTTCCTTCACCGATGTGTGTGATGGATTTCAAATATCTATACATAAGTTATAACATAAAAAAAGTCATTGGTGTCTGAGTTTTGAACCCTTCGTAACCCTTTCGTAAGAGTCGTGCGGTCTCACCGCTGGGTTATACCAGCTTTAAATATAAATATGTATTATAAAAAGGAAAAATTTGTATGTATGTTTGTAATGTTTTCACACAAAAACTACTGGACCGATTACAAAAGCTTTAATTGAAAAGCTGCATATTTACTGAGCAACAAAGGCTATATGACATTTAAGAAAAAAATTGGGATCCGTAATTAAAATGTAATAAGGTGTAAATAATTAAAATTGCGTGGGTGAAACTGCGGGGTATTACTGGTAGAATATAAGTTTAGTTGGGAACCACAATGCAGTATTCGGAATACGACATTCTCTATCTAGCAAATGCCTTAATATGGCAGTGAGGCTGTTATATTCGGCATTAAATCGGCAGAACGTGCTGACGCATCAATCTCGGTACTGCGAAATGGAAAATTCGTCTATTATTCTAGAATTTTAATAGCTCTTGAATTTGAATTTCTTTCAGCACATTTTTTTATTGGTGCTCAAATGCAAATGATCACTTCGAAAATTTCAGGCACCACTTTGGTTTGTTTATCATGTAATATAAAAGTACCTGGGAGCCCGAGCCTTGCTCGGTAATTTTATTGAGAGATATAAAAAAATGGAAATAAAAAATTTAAAAAGTAAAAAAGAGGTGATGATATCTGGGTCTTGATCTCAGGTATTTTAACTTCTTTAGTGTCCGCACATTTCCCAATATTACCATTTCCCATTACTCAATACTGTGCTATTAATACTGTACAAATGACAGCAAAAATAGTCTTTTGTATTTAATGGCCCTTCGACTGGCCCGTTGGAGCAGTGGGTAGTGACCCTGCCTTCAACTTTGCGGGTCGCGGGTTTGATTCCCGCCGAGGGCCAACATTTTCTATAAATGAATTTGTTGGTCTTTGAGCCTGGGTGTATATTTGTATTTAAGTATGTATTAAAAAAAAAAATATATATGTATGTATATATTCACCAGCTGTCTGTCACCCATAACACAAGTATTAAGTTACTTACTTTGGGGACAGACGACCGTGTGTGTAAGTGTCCCATATATTTATTTATATTATTTATAATGTCAATTAAAGCAATTTCCCAATGCCTGAAAACAGGTATTAAATTATATTTTTTTATAATAACACCTGGCTAGATCTATTTTCCTCCACAAAACTTCCTACAAGCCGAATTTTATGAAAATCGTTGACGCTGTTTCAGAAATTTGGAAAATATATATATACCTACAAGATTATGGAACAAGTATACACACGTTTGTCCCTCCCCAAATTAAGTAACATAATAATTGTGTTATGGGAGACAGACAACTGGTAAATATGTACTTCCATAATTTTAACACATATACACCCAGACCCCACGAGGTCACAGGTTGAAACCCAGTTCAGGCACTAATGAGTTTTTCTGACATGGTGAAGAAAATCATCGTGAGGAAACCTGCAGATCTCTAGAAAATTCTAAGGATATGTGTAACCTACCAATTGGAGCAATGGGGTAGGTCTTAGGTCCAATGCTCCAAGAAAAAATCAGGGAGAGAAGGCCTGTGCCCAACAGTGGGATAGTAACAGACCGTTGCTTTTATACACCTAGACTTGAAGAACCAATTTCTTTATAGAATGTTGGCGGGAATTCCCTCAGCGGGAATCGAAACCGCGACCGCTTTTACTATAATTAACTTGGTGTAGGCTTAGTGTAAAAAAAAAAAGAATACTTGGTGTAGGCAATAGCAAAAGCTCAAAATTGTTAATCTTTACCATTTATTTTATTTACACACTAGAACAAATTTCTTTCGCTGAGACTGCCAAAAAGATATCGTTTTCTACCCATAATACTGCCTTATGCTCTAGTTAATGTTCTGATGTAAATTTATTTTATTGTCTGTGCTCCTTTCATTTTATGTACCATAAAATATATCATTGGTGAAACAAACATAATACAAAAACCATTTTTGATACGTGGCACGATTTGTACAGTATTAGCGTGTAAATAATTTTACATAGACATAACTGATATATTTTGCTGTAAATAAATTAAAAGAAACCCATCAATATATTTATAGTCTTTCTATGTTATTATAATTTTGACATAAAATATTAAAAGAAATTTTAATAGGGACAAAGATAAATTTCAATTTCAGAAAGAGCAATTTCATAATTCCACAATGGTTTAGGTACATAAATTTTTTATATCTACGACCTATTTCGGATAACAAATCATAATCTGTGCTTTTTTATCTCAAATAAGTCGTAGACATATAAAACACAGGCTCATAAAGGCTATTATACAGGGCTTAAAAGACAAAGATAGGTCTTCACCAAGTTTACTTAGGTATCAAAACCACACAAGTTTATTTATATTTCAGTATACGATATAATATTAATTGTGTCCCATCAGAGTTTGAATTTGCGCTTCACCCGTTCATAATTTATAATTCCAAACGAATACGTTTATTTAGAAGGGCTTTAATAAATTTCAATAGTTCCAATAATAATTTATAGAATTAGGCGTTACTTTGTGGAGATCCATAGTACAAAGGTAATTAATTTGCTACGTAATTAAAATAAAATTATTTTGCTACGTTACGTTATAACGTTCACTAAAACTCACACTACTCACGAGTTTGTGAACGTATGTAGTGCTTGTGTATTGTTGTGGCAGTTTGTGCATGTATTTTTACGAATCCTGCATGTATCAGGTATGAAAACGGATTGTCCACTCTACATTTAGCATAATATATATTTTCTATTTTACTTCATCGCGGATTATAGCAAAATAATTTTATTATTACTGTTTTTAGTTCCAATGATTTTAAATCCAGCCACAGTCCGAAATTATGTGACCTTCGTTAGAATATAAAGCATCTTATGGATTGAGACTGGTATCTGGGCGATCGATGTGACCAGACTTCTCAGACCTGCCACAATGTTAATCGTAAATTACAGTAGAATTTACTCAACCAGGTTTATTTTATTGGTTGTATTGCATAAATTTATTGTCTTTCATTAATTACATTATAATCTAATGATAGCTTTCATTTGAATTTAGTACCATATTCGTATTAATTGCTCATGTTCAAGCCAGCATTTATAGAAATGAACTTAATTACGTATTATTCAGATTTCGAGCAATTATGTTTGAATGATTTACAGTAAAATGAGTGTAATTGCAACTCAGTAACTTTAATAAGGTCGCATAGCGTGATTGGAAATAAAAAATTAAAACTCTGTAAATAGTTTCGTATTCAAGAAAGTCCAATTTTGTGTAATGATTAATTTTACTTTTACCTTATAAAACGCACCCTATGTCACCCTCTACCCTTTCAACTCCATTCGGACATAAAAAACACAAATCAATATTTTCAACTACAAACGCATTTATATATTATAATTTGGATAACAAGTAATTTATCAGATTAAAAATATAATGATATAAAAAAGTTTTGCCTTTTTTTCATTCAATTACTGATTCACTTCAGTTACAGTAGACAATTTCTCATTATTGTTCTAAGTGTATAAAATATTAAACAATAAATTTTTTTTATCCTTTAATAATTAGTTCATATGCATATGCACTAGGAATACATTCCATATGTTGGCTGTACTCGAAGCAACTAATATTATATTGAAATTATCACGAACATCCATAATTTATTGTTCCAAATTCAAATTTTTTAACGATAACGGCGAAAATTTGCTTTAGCATATGTCTAAATTCGAGATGTAAGTTATTTTAGTTCGTCGAAACTAGATATTATAATATAATGCACCCATGTAATCCACTCGTGTTTAGCGAATGGATTGCATAATTCCCGACTGTCAGACATATTTACATCAAGCGGAAAATGATTCCATATGCGCTCGGACTGCTGTCATTCCGGGCATAGAACGCGATTCGATACAATGCTGAATAATTAGTGTGTGAATTTTGCAATGTAAGCGATTGAGAAATGTTGCATCTATTTTGAGACGTACTCTTGCTTCCGTAATTAACGACTGCTTTGATATCTGTCTTGCTTCCATCCCCTAACTTTACAGGGTTTCTCAGCGTCTTGCGTTCGATAAAAACAAGTAAAATAGATTTTACTATCATTTTACTGCCTCTGATGAATTAAGAAATAGTCGCTTATTCATTAAATACCCTATTACTGAGCCTTGCTCGGTAATTTTTTACAAAAAGAAAGTTCAAAAAAAAGAAAAAAGATAGGGTAGGTGGGGCCCGATCCTAGTATTTTCATTTCTCGCGACCACCCGTTCCCCGAATAAGCTACGCTGAGATTTAACGGCAAAAATAGTGTTTTATATATTCAATAAAATAGAAGTAAATTTTAATATTTTGACTGACCAAAAACAGGGATAAAACGATTTTTTTTATAATGGCTAGATCGAGATTCCGTTTTCGAGATTCCGAAAATACATACACAGAAGATTAACTCATTTAAATATTAAAGATGTATCACTGACTCTGCACAACACGGTCGCTATACACAAACTCAAAAGGTTTTGGTCCTTTAGAATCCTCTCACTATCATAGTACGAGTACATCAAGTAGCTGGATTTTATGATAATTAAAACTTGTTTATTATAAATAAATACTAGATAGATTTTTATTGTTCATATTACTAGTTACTAAATTTATATAATTTATACATTATCAATATATTGTTATGTAATGTATTAACTAATACGCATATATAATGTTAGTATGGATATAACCGTAGATAGTTTACAAACTACGCGCGCATTCTATTCGAAATTAACGAATACGTTGCGCAACTAACTTTTGGCATATGCTCTCGGATAACGCCAACTTATATTAGGTATATTGTAACTAAAACTAATAATTATATCAATTAATGTAGTTTTACAGGGGAATTATTTTGCTATCTGTAATATAAGGAAAGCTGTATGGTATAAGACTGCAATACATTTTTATAATACATATACATAGCTTTTAAATTGAATAGGTTCTTTGGACATCCTCTTTCCCTTAATTGAAGATGAAAGTAAGATTATGATGTACTTCTAAACTTAAGATCTTTTATCCATACTAATATTGTAAAAGTCTCTCAGTCGGTCTGTCTATTAGGCTTTCAAGTCCACCAGCCTAAAATTTATGAAGTTTGGATTATACAAAGAGCAATAACAATATATAAAGGGGATAACATATAAAGTAAAAAAATCACGTTTTTCTTTCGAAAATAAGGATAAAACAGATCGCATTGTTGCCTTGCTATTTATATTAATACTAAAACATTTAACTTGGTTCAAACCGGCGTATGGTATCTAACCTCATTATTTACCGAGGTGTCGTAAAAGGCGATTGCCTACCTGACGTCTATTTTGCTTACTTGCCTTTTACGACACCTCGGTAGGAAATGAGGATGGTCTATTCTACTCACCCGGATACCACACGTCATATTTTTTCAATTAATTATTAACAAAATAGGCATTACCTACATTATTATAAAACATAATATCCAAGAATTGTTACCTCTATGTGTGGTAGCTTTAATCTATGTAGTTAGTAGTTGATAGTCAGCTTATGCAATGTAAACTCCATTAGAAGATCGTTAGTGCAGTAGCAGGAGAAATAAGCCATTCACGGCAGATGTTATGGCAATACGGTCAGTAAGAAAAAAAACTAAAAAATATTATTTCATTCATCGATATGAGAGGTATAACTTTTGTTAAATATAATATACTAGCTTTTACCCGCTAGCCATGTGGTATCCGGCGGAGTAGAATAGACCACCCTCATTTCCTACCAAGGTGTCGTAAAATACGACTAAGGTAAGAGGACCCACCGTGTGGTATCTGATTTAGTAGGATAGACCACCCTTCTTTTTACCGAGGAGTCGTAAAATACGACTGAGATAAGTTGACGTCAGGCAGGCGGCCGGTCGTAAAAACGCAGCCAAATCATTTGACATGTTTATAACATGTTGTGCCGACCCCATTTAGAGTGGGATAAGTGCAGGAAGATGAGGATACTAGTTTTTACCCGCAACTTCGCGTGGACTGTTGTCGCGCATAATAGGTTGATAATAGACTGTGCTTTTCATGGCATCCTATTCCTGTTGAATTAACAGGATTCTTATAACCTATATGTTATCCCGTTGTGTCAGGAATAATTGTGCCAAATTTCATCGATACTGGTTCAGCCCATTCGCCGTGAAAGAGTAACAAACATACGTCCATACTAATAATCTTCCGTATTTATAATATTAGTAGGATTTATAAAAGATTTCATCCTCCTGCCCTTATCCTTTAAGTGGGTCCGCACAACATGTTAAAAACATGTTGTCTCATGATTTGGGTACGTTTTTTACGATCGGCCGCCTGCGTAATGTCAATTTACCTCAGTCGTATTTCGTAAACTACGATACACCTACACATACACCTCGGTAAGAAATAGGGTGGTCTATTCTGATCAGCCGGATACCACACGGTAGATTAACTTACTTTAGGCGCCTTTTACGACACCTTGGTAAAAATGAGGGTGGTCTATTCTACTCACCCGGATACCACATGGCGCTTCAGCTTACCTTAGTTGACTTTTACGACACCTCGGTAAGAAATGAGGGTGGTCTATTCTGATCAGCCGGATACCATATGGCATATTTATCAATGTAAAAATATAATATGCTTTATGCTCAACACTGTGCTATTCTGTAAATTATGATTCAACAATATAATAATATTTAGATTTAGAAACAAAAGTATAATAGATATTTAACTTATTATAAGTTTGAAACTTATGCCAATATTGATAAAACAATTTCATTAAAATTCTGTCACATTTTGTTTATTTCAAAGTAGGGTTGAATATAAATTCCCTAAAGGGCACCCCGCGTTCAAACCAAGGTTGCGATTAACAATGGATTTTGAGGATACAGGCTTTGAATTATTGTAATATATGGTAAATGTTTTAATAATAATAAATATATTTAATATAAGCCGTGTGGTATCCGGATGAATAGAATAGTACCACACTCTTTCCTTACCGAGCTGTCGTAAAAGGCGACTAAGGTAAGTCGACCCGCCGTGTGGTGCCCGGCTGAGTAGAATAGACCAACCTCATTTCTTACGAAGGTGTCGTAAAAGGCGACTAAGGCAAGTTGACTCACCGTGTGGTATCCGGTTCAGTAGAATAGACCACCCTCTATCTTATCGAGGTGTCGTAAAATACGACTAAGATAAGGTGACGTCAGGCAGGCGGCCGGTCGTAAAATACGTAGCCAAATCATATGACAACATGTTTATAACATGTTGTGCCGACCCCACTTAGAGTGGGATAAGGGCAGGAAGATGATGATGGTAAATGTTTTAATATAGGTACTTCATAAAAAAATATGTATTATCATATTATATAAATCATTCTCCTGGCAGTATCCTACAAGTCGGCTCAAAATAACATGTTTTAACCATGTTGTGATTTGATTTGACTAGGTATTTTATGATCGGCCGCCTGCCTGACCTCGGTAAGAAAGAGGGTGGTCTATTCTACTCAGCCGGATATCACACGGCAGGTCAACTTACCTTAATCGCCTTTTACGACACATTTTACGATAAGAAATGAGGTTTGTCTATTCTACAATACAATCAATATCTATAATATAATATTGTTGCAATATAATGAATCAAAATGAAATGAATCAAAGCCATAATTTATATTATGATTTTATTAGATACTAGTGGCCCGCTCCGGCTTCGCACGGGTATAAAATATATAGCCTATGTCACTCAGTAAAAAAGCGTGGTAGAGCACACAGGTCGTTTTAGTCGGTGCGAGTCCGACATAACCGCCGCCTGTCCCCGTCGGGCGGCGGTACCCATAAGGAGCTTTATTCTGTATAAAAAAAAACAATTCCCCTTTCTCTATACCATAAAGATTCCCTGCTATCTTTGGAATATCTAAATTCATATACTACATTTTTACTTATTTACTTTTACATTTTCCCTGAGTATTTTATTTTTACAATTAATTACAGAATGTCTTTATATACAACATTCACAGCTTTTTTGTCATAAAGAAAGAATCTTCATTACACAATACAAACATGTTTTCTTTAGAGGTTACTCTTGATAAACCGACATATAGTCGGCCATGTGAAAAAAAACCCGTCCAATCGCAGCTAAATTCAAAGTGCTATAAGACAAAGCGCGCAATCGCTATACCCTGCATTTTAAATCTGTAATATCTTCGAAAATGTTCATTTAAATTACAAATCAAGAAGAAAATGTCAAAAAAATGCTACTGTGGGTCCATAAGAGATAGACATAATATGTATACCATCGCGGAGTTTTCTGTAGACCTTTTCAAGGTGTACAAATACTTAGTACATTATTTTGACAAATATTGTAGGGTTCGGCCTGCGTTTGCAATCTAAACGGAAAATAAATGTAATTATTTACGACATCACATTGGAAACCTCAAAAATGATAGTATTTCTTTACTCCATATTGAATGTTTATAATAAAAGTTTATAATATGTTAGATTATACATATAAACCTTTCTCTTCAATCACTCTATCTATTAAAAAACCGCATCAAAATCTGTTGCGCAGTTTTAAAGATTTAAGCATACAAAGATATATAGGGACATAGGAACAGACAGAGAAAGCGACTTTGTTTTATATTATTTAGTGACGTTTAGCTATTATAAGTAACGACGATATTTCTCCTTTATTCTTATGCAATAATAAAAATCAATTTTCCCAAAGTCAACTCATTTACTCTTTCTTAAAAACTACTCAATGACACATATGACAGCCACAATGCTTTTTCATATTAATGACTAACTCTGAAGGAGGTTGTATTAAAAACATGTTGTAACAGTCGACCATTCTGACAACATTTGCGACCCCGCAAATCTCATAAGCTGACTTCTGGGAATGAATCTACCACTGATTCAGAATGCTGATTGTACTGAGAAGAATCGGCAAGAAACTCAATACTTGCTCTTTTAATCTGTAAAAGAAAAATCATTTCGCACCTTAAGCTCACCCTCAATCACTGTCATGGCATAACACAGCTCAATAAGTGGCAACCAACTCAGCAGATTCACACGTAAACAGACTCGCAAATGATAACGCTCAAAGAACAATCACCACATCTAGGCAGAGTCTAGCTGACAGTCGTTGCAGATGGCCACAGTCTAGAAAACAATCGTTACAACTGGAACAAATCCAGAGAATAATCGTCATTCTAGCTGACAGTTCTATCGAACAATAGTCACGGGCGCGTCTATGGCCCCACATAGCACATCGTCACGTTGATCTTACAGAGTTAATAAACCGAATACCAATTACCATCATAATAATTTCTCCAATAAAAACTCCATTTTTTATTCCATAGCATCGCATTTCGCAACTATCTCTCAAATTATACGAAATTCGCACTCTCCGTGTTGTCTCAAGATATTGATCGTCATTTGTCTTTTCTTTAAACTCTTTAAATTTCCAGATATTCCTTTTGTCCGCTCTATTTGTGAGTTTAGGTTACATCCTCTTCTGAATATAATAAACGACGATATTTCTCCTTTGTACTTATTATATTATTATCCATATTCAATAAATATAATCAATTTTCCCAGAGTCAACCCATTTACTCTTTCTCAACAACTTAATGACACATATGACAGCCACAATGCTTTTTCATATTAATGACCAACTCTATGAAGGAGGTTGTATTAAAAACATGTTGTAACACTATTATTTTGATAATTGTCAAATATTTTACCATACTTCACCAAAGAAAAATTACGTTTAGCTGTCATCTATGTTTTGTATTCCACTGACATTTGCGTTTTGTTATTCAATGTCATAGTCGTTCTTGTAATACCACGATTTATAGTGACTTGCCGGGATAAAATAAATGCGGTCGAACGGGATAAAAGGTATCCTATGTCCGTTTCCTGGTTCTAAGCAACCTCTACACCAATTTTCGGCCAAATTGGTTCATCCGTTCTTGAGTTATAAATAGTGTAACTTAGACCAACTTTCTTTTATATATATAGATGAGTATTCCAATAATGAGAGATTATAATAACATTATAATAGAGAAATTGTTTTGGCAACTCTACAAAAAACTGCTGGCGTCTAAAATATTTACCGAAATGCACTAACCTACTCTTTACTTACACATTTACCGGGCACATTTATCGCGATGAGCTGATATATTCTCACATTTTAAAAACTAAACGATCAGATTATGTATACTGCTACAGTTTAACTATTGTTTATATAGCCCTTGTTATCATCTTTTAGTATCCACAACATAGAGTTAGAGCCGAAACAAACGCGTACCACTTTCAAAAGTAGTAATAGCTTCATCTACATCTTTAATATTTAAATGAGTTAATCTTGCGGTCTATTCTACTCACTGGTTACCACATGGCGGTTCAACTTACCTTAGTCGCCTTTTACGACACCTCGGTAAGAAATGCGGTTGATCTATTCTACTCAGCCGGATACCTTTTACATCTTTAAAAAAAAATTACCGAGCAAGGCTTGGTACTCTTATCTATAAATGTTAAAATTAATTGTTGTTCGTAAGTCTCGCTAAAACTCGAGAACGGCTGGACCGATTTGACTAATTTTGATCTTGAATTATTTGTACTTCCACAAATAATTCAAGATCAAAATTAGTCAAAGGAACCAGGGAAGGTTTAAAGGTGAGTAAATATTATGTAAGTTTATTTATCAATATATAATTTATTTTTATAGTGTTTTGATGTTGTTATTTATTAATTTTAATGTATCTGTACTACGTTTCTTTCAGTTTTCCAACCGCCAAGGGTCGCTGGCAGAGATCTCTTAAAGAGATAAGTTATCCTTTGTACTTTTTTCTTCATTTAACTGTATTTTTTGTATGTTTTCTTTTATGGTACATAAATAAATAAATATTATAAAAACGGTTAGATGGATTGAGGCAGAACGAAATCTGCCGGGTCAGCTAGTCTCATATAAAGTTTCATACTTTACATAAATTTATAATACTGAAAATGACAAATAAAAAGAGTCCCAGATTGGTACAAATAATAAAGGTCAGTAAAAGGGTAACGTTTATATCCATATCTTTGGTAAATGTCAAATTAAAGCTCTCTCATAATCCATATATCAAAGTTAAATAATTCAATTCTTTTGAAAATATTGTTTTTGTGTGTTTTTACAAATGTTAGTTTGACATACCATAAAGTTTATTCTATTCTATTTATTTTTAGTATTATATAATAAACTAAAAGCGGCTCATCTCTGCTGGTATGTAACTCTCCTCTAAAGTAAAGTTCATGATTTATGTTAATATTATCAGGCACATAATTGATACTTAAATCATTCTTAATCTAAATTGGCTTTTATTTAATAAAGCACTTGTACTCTATTAAGTGTTAAGCGTTACCCTTCGTTAGGAATCAAAAAATATCCTATCTCCGCTCTATTATGTCATATATTAAATTAATATATGTGTTTACTCTAATAACATACATATATTACCGCACTTTATAATAAATAACATGATAATAAAATAAGAATACGCACTACGATATATCAAAACTTTTCTCATTCTCATAATATATTTGTACCATTTATTTAGTAGTTACGAAAAATACGATGACCCAAATTCTTACTTTTATCTATAAATGAATAAATAATTAGATATCACATCTATTATTCCATGAATTCTGTGTAGCATATGACCTTCGATCCTGACGTGGAATTTTTGTCCTTTTTTAATTGATTCTATCCTGTTAAACCTAAGGGCTTTCACAGCGTCACCGGGCCTAAATTTTTTGAGTACCTATAGAAATCTTTAATGGGTAAGGTCCAACAATAATGGTACATATAGGATAAATACTACGTCGTTAAGGCGCTTGTTTGTATCATGTCCCATTTGGCACCGGAACAGCAACTAGCGCAATATAATGATGAAACCGCTAAATATCATCTATACATCTATTTTGTTTGTTTGACAATTTTAAGATATCAGTGTGAAGTTTTGTTCTAAAAATTCTCACAACAAATATTGTATAATTACAGAATATTTGTCTTGATGTATAGAATTTAATAATTAAGACATCATTGTTTGAAAATCACTACGCCGTGTGGTATCCGGCTGAATAGAACAGTACCACCCTCATTTGTTACCGAGGTGTTGTAAACGGTGACTAAGGTAACATAAGGTAAGGTAATATAACGACCCGCTGTGTAGTATCCGGCTGACTAGAATAGACCAACCTCATTTCTTACCAAGGTATCGTAAAAGGCGACTGAGGTAAGTTGACGTCAGGCAGGCCGCCGGTCGTAAAAACGCAGCCAAATCATGTGACAGCATGTTTATAACATGTTCTGCCGACCCCACTTAGACTTGGATAAGGGCAGGAAGATGATGGTGATTGTTTGAAAATCACTGTCAAATGAATTTATCAGAACCAGTGTGAATGTACCGAACGTATATACTGAGTTCTGCGCAATTAAGTAATAACAATTAAGTTTAATTTTAAACTTACCAAGTAATGGCTGAGATGGAAAATTTCCCCGCCATGTCGACACGTAGTAATAATAAAACGCTTACCTGGAAAAAACAATTACGTAATTAGATTTTCAAACAAGTTAATTCAGAACTTTAGTTATTAATTTATAATATCTTGCACGGAATGTTTTAAAACAATTTGCATGTTTTAAAAAGTTATGCCGCGTATTCAGCGACGAACTTGGTTAAAGATAAGGCACCCCAGCACTCTGCAACGTCTACCCCTATAACCTACATTAATTTCATACGTAAACATTACAAACTTTATGAAACGTATAAGGTACTTAGCAGTAATACCGGTGGTAATTTCAATAATTACCACATCATTGAGATTATACCAAATTATCTTTATCGCTTGAAAACGAGTGAAAAATATGTTTTGTATGAAACTTGCGTAGTTAAGTACTGATTTAAATCAATACTTATTTTAAAACAAAGACGCCAAAGGCTGTCTGTCTGTAGGCGATTGATTTTCAAAAAATGTACTGAACTGATTTTTGTACTGTTTCTTGCTAAACGGTAGTTCATTTCTTCTGGACGGTAATATTACATTACCATTTAATGTAAATTGTGTTGAAGATGTGACATGGTTGTGAAAAAATCGCCTGCTAGGAGCTTTAGTTAAGTGCGTCGCATAAACCAGCAGAGATTCACTAAAGTAATTTATAGAATTAGGCGTTACTTTGCGGAGGTCCATAATACAAAAGTAATGAGAATATTATTTTGCTATAATCCGCGATAAAAGGAAATATATGTAATCCTGAATATAGAGTGTACCATTCGTAAAGACTTTACGATTTTGTCGTGGAGTCTATCTCCTGACGATGCTTCGGTTACGGGGCGAAACAATTGTTGAGATTGTGGTGGTGAATGTGTGCAGTGCTTATGTATTGTTGTGTCATCGGTGTCGGGTAGTGCATGAGTTCTTACAAATTATGCATGTATCAGTTATGAGAACGAATATTACACTCTACATTTAGCATTATATATATTTCCTTTTATCGCGGATTATAGCTAAATAATATTCTCATTCCTTTTTTTTACACAAAAGTAAATTTTTAGAGAATCGACGATCTACAAAAATACTACAAAAATGTCTGGGATATTAAATTTGTATCTCTTATGGTTAACTCACAATAACTACTTTTATATTCGAAATTTCAATTCGAGAAAAAATGCTAAACCATCAGTAGACAATACTTGATAGTTAAGCATCGTAGCTCTTACAACGCGCTATGAGTTTTGCAAAGTCCAACTCATTCTTGTAATTATTCAATACACTTTGTTTAAAATGTATAGCTCGCGGTCATTCGAAATTCTTAATGAAACTCGGGGGTCATAATTTACTGAAAGTCCTTGAGAACTTATAATTAAATCATCAACGCCAATCTATTACAAGTTCTTCTACTGCAATATATAAAAACCTAGAGTTTTAAAGCCTTGTACACGTCGATTTTAATAAAAATCACTTTAGTACACAAAACATGATTCTGCTTACTAGTGACTATATGAGTCTGTGATTCTGTGTACTACATGATTCTATGACAACATGTTTATTACATGTTGTGCCGATCCACTTAGAGTGGGGTAAGGACAGGAAAATGATGAGGTTTGGAGCTAAGACACGCGATACTTGTGTGAGGAAGTAAATTGCATTTATAAGTATAACTAAAAATTTTACTTACAATGTTTACGTATTGTCTAAGTTTTGAACGTTTTTATTGCGTATTTGTGACTCTATTTCAGCTTTTCATAGATATTTAGCCGGGGAACAAGAAACGCAAGATGTTGTTTGAACCTTAAGAATTAATGAAACAGGAAAACAAAATGATTACTTCCCTGTATAAATTAATTCTTGGTAGCAACAATTACGAACAACAGGAGAAGTATTAAAAGATTAAATCCTAAATTAAATTTGCCAGAAGCGCGATCTCTCGGCAAGCGACGTTACGGAATATAATGAAAAATAAAATATAAATGACGCCCCATTTGTACTAAGTTCTCAGTGAAATATCCTAGTAAAAGTTCTTTAACCTTTCTGTAGGTTTCGCTAGTGGCACCATTGAGGATACTTCCATTACTAGCACGTAATTACAAAGGCTTGTACGAACGAATTAGCTTGATTAGGTTTTGATGTTTTACATATGGCCTAACTAGATAATAACACGAAAAATTGTTTGTTGCGTGTGTATACTTTTAAGTATGTAAGTAAAAATATCTGGGTGACCGAGCCTTGCTCGGTAATTTGTTACAAAAAAAAAAAAACTTCAAAATAAGAAAGAAAAAATTATAGATAGGTGTGGCTCGATCCTAGGTATTTTAATTTCTCGCGACCACCCGTTCCCCGAATAAGCTACGCCAGTTAATGGCAAAAATTCAATTCAATATAAATTTTAGTATTTTTTAATGCCCAAAAATAGGGATTTTTTTTTTTTTTTAAATAAAACCTAGCTAGATCGATTTTTCGCCTTCAAAACCCGTAGCCGTTTCCGAGATTCCGAATATATATATATACGTACAAAATTAACTCATTTTAATATTCAAGATGGGGATAATATAAAGAATGGGATGGTTTATTTTCATCATACAAACTAGCCACTCAAATCTAATGGCGTAATCTAATAGTACATAATTCCGAGTGAAATGGAGATGTAATTTTAAATTGTACCTTTTACTGACAATTGTTATTCAATTTTATTGAATGAAATTAACTTTGCAGTTACCCTACCATCAGCTCCACGGGACGCGGGTTCGATTTCGGCCGAAGATAAAATTTTCTTTAAAACAATTCTTTGAGTCTGGATGAATATGTATATTAAATTACTAAATTTTGGGCCTGGCGACCGTGTGTGTAAGTGTGCCATATATTTATTTATTAGTGAATATAGCGGGTAATAGCTTAACATATTTTTTGAGGTACGGGAACATGAAAAATATAAGTCAACTATCCAGTTATATAGATTAATATGTAGAAACAAATATCTGTTTGATAAAACAGTCTGCTCTTATTTATATCAAGTAAGTGAATAAATTACTCTAACTACATCATAATCTAAAATTATAATTGCTAAGTGAATACGTGAGTTGGTTGGTAAAATGTTCGTAAATTTAGACTACGTTGATATATTGTTGTGTCAGCTTTTGATGTGGTGTAAATCTGCATACATCTAAATTAAAGAAGTAGGCGTAAATATGTGAAATTTCTAAACTAAACTAAACTAATGGTATCATTATTTCATTTTAAACCGCGTTTGGTAATAAAATCTATGGTCATTCTATATGTATAAAGCACTATTCGTTTCTATATATTTTTATACATGCAAGATTAATAACTGCGTGTACCATAAACCACCACCATACTACACAAGCACAGCACACATTCACTACCACAATTGGAACAATTGTTTTGCTTCGTAACTGAACGATCATCAGAAAATAAGCTTACGACAACATCGCAATACTTTGTGTGTTTTTTATGCAGTGCATGTGTCGGTGTTGAAGGTTTGGGGTGATGCGGTTCTTAAGCATTCATGTATAAAGTATGAGAACGGATTGGACAGCCGACATTTTCTTAAATCGTGGATTATAGCAAAATAATTTTATCATTCCTTTTGCTGCGTTAATATTCATGAGACCGTTATTTGCTTGTTCAAGCTTGCGAAGATAATCTTCATTCTGATAGGATATAAATTGCTCATTTTGTATTAAGTAGGCACTCGGTGAAGGTTATATTAGCGACACCAACGAGCCGTATTGAATTAGAAAGATAGTGATTTAGCAATTATATCTGTAGGGGACTTATTACCGCCGTGTGGTATCCCGCTGAATAGAATACACCACCCCCAGTTGTTACCGAGGTGTCGTAAAAGGCAACTAATGAAACTTGACGTCAGGCAAGCGGCTAGTCGTAAAATAACTAGCCAACTCAATCAACAACATGTTTAAAGCTTGTTGTACTGACCCCACTTAAGAGTGGTATAGGAAGATGATGATGATTTGTTGTTTTTGTTTTTAATTATTTAATAGTAAGCAGTTGCTAATTATTTAATAGTAATTAAGTATGTCATTAAGCGGCGGTAGCGGAATGGTTAGGATCACGGACTTGCGATCGAAAGGTCGTGGATTCGAATCCCTGCCATTATACTATCGACATGAACCTACTCCTACACAAGCATTTAGCTTAGCTGGATGGGTTAACAAGTTTACTACTAATTTGTAACAAAAGTTGCTAGTAACCTTTAAAATAATAATAATAATAAAGTTAAAAATTAAAAAACAAGTAAGTAGAAGGCGTGGTCTCTTTGGGATTCTAAACATACCATTTAATTTAGTTATAATTTTAAAAATTTAATTTAGTTATAAAAAATCTTATTTTTTATTTGAAAAATCTTTTGATTATGTTTTTGTATCTTACTGCAAACGAAAATATAGGTGTCCACAAAAGCTTTGCTGGTGAAAAACAGGTGCAAGCTTGACTTATGACTTAGGATGCTTCTGCACTCGCCAGTATCACAATATAAAGCCATAGAACAATATACACCATAAGTTCTACCAGCATATTGTCACTTCGAAAAAAAAATTATTTGACTTTTATTTTCCCTTAATAGATGGCCAAAGCCCCATGAATTCTTAGGTAGGGTGGATAGCGGTCGTAGATTACATTTCCCTGATTGCTACGATTTTTTTACATTAAATAAAAAGAACGAAGCAGCGATTTCTAAGTAAACCCATTTTAATATCTTCTACCCAAATGATGATCAAAATAGTGAAAAATATAAAATAATATAACATGGAATATAAATCTTCGCTATAAAAATTGCACGTAATGTCATTTTGCATGACTAAGTTTCGTATATAACTGTATTTCAATTCAACGCGACGAAAGGTTGAAGAGATAAAACAGAGTGGGAAAAGTTGGCGACCTTAGGACGCGACTACACGGCGCCTTATGACGTCATAGAGAAATCTGTAGGTCAGTGGATCGGGAAAATAATCGCTGAAATCAAGGTTGTAGCGCACAAATAACCTCAAGGATTCCACCCTCTACCTAATAGATATTGAAGCTCAGATAATCTTTACTCCATTAACTGGTTGCGGTGTACTTATATAATAGTTTATTTATTTACTTTACGTGTTCTAGATTTATTGAATATATATGGTCTTACTATTTCTAACTACTTAATTTTTTAGTAAGTAAGGTGAGTAGTGGCTACTATCCCACTGCTGGGAACAGGCCTCTTCTTTCAATTTTTGGAGAAGAGGTTTGGAGCTAAGACCTACCACGCTGCTCCAATGCGGATAGGTAAGTTACACATATTCCTAGAATTCCCTAGAGATATGCAGGTTTCCTCGCGATGTTTTCCTTCACCGAAAAGCGTGTGATAAATCGCAATTATCAATTAGACACATAAGTTTTAACAGAAAAACTCATATCTAAAAACTATCACAGTTTATCTTTTAGGAAGGTAAAAACGTTATCTTGGAGAATAGTTACGTTGAAATCGATTTATACATCACCTGGGATTATCCCAGGTTACTAATATTCTCCGATGAAAGCCGATAGCCAAAGTATAATGAATGAGAATGCAGCATCATCGAATCCCCTATCCAATTAAAAAGTTAAGCCACCGTTGCTTTCACACAGGATTTTTTCGTACGAAACTGAGGAAACCAGACCGTATGTACTAAAATGGCTAAGAACGGAAATTGCAAACGTATTTTTATATTATTGTGTGTACATACGAATATAATATTAAGACATGTTTTTATAGTTTTTATCTAAATTTATATCATATCAAAATCTTGATAAATCTATAATGATATTAAAAATAAGACCGCTATTAACACTCGTGCATAATTCAGTATATGTAACCCTATGAGTTTTAAACTTGTATACATTCTATGCATACATATGCAAATAATATATAAGTAAGAATCTTATTATATAAATTAACTTTAACTAGTGGTCTCTTACTGTCCCACTACTGGGCACAACTAACTATTTTTCGGGAATATCTCAAATATATTCTCGCGAGACTCGTAAGAAGAATTAATTTCTGCACGGTGGCTTAACGGAACGCAAAAGTATTTTGGCAATACGAATTCGTTAGTACATTTTTGTGGTTAATACACTGATTGAGTTACACTCAATGCGTCAATAGATGAAAAAGCGATAAATTAATGTTGCTTCGATGTTATAATATAAAAATGGAATCTTTACTTCAAGGCTTTACCTAATCTCTTGTGATAATCAACTTGCAGTAATTTCATAAGATAAAAATAGCGAGTCTATTTTTATTAGCGCTTTGATTTCGAGAATCTAATGAATTTGTTAAATAAATAAGACAATAAATATGTTTTACAATACATATTTCATATAGAAATGTAAGTAAATTTTTTAGCACAGCCAATTTATTCGAAGTATAATTATATCCCCCGTATAAATTTTTCAGATTATGAACTGAGATTTTCAACATAGAGAGATGAGATATTATACTGAGTCAATGTATATTAATACTTGTGGTATACGCGACTTCCTTTATGTTAACTTGAGCGTTTAAATACCTTCAACAATGGGGTGTTTTTACCCAAAATACAAATGACAAATTTTGTAGGCTATTACTTAATATGACTTTTAAGTCCTGAATAAGCCTATCAGAAACCTGACAAACGCAAATTCCGAGATATGTGTCAGATATGTTCCGAATAAGCTAACTGACAGTTTGAGTGAAACAGGCCCTAAGTCATGTAAGCCTAAGTTTTATAGATATTGATAATATTGGTATCAATAAATTTACAAAAAGTTCAAAACATTGTATCATCAATTTAACGCCAACAAGTAAATTGTAGACTGCGTCAAATATTATGCGCAATAAAATAATCTGGATCGGGGTCGCTCATCCCTCAGGGTGCGTTGGCGACGGCTCGTCGCGTCGCAATGGCGCCGTTACGTCATGGGGATCGATGCCATCTGGATGTGGTGCTCAAATCCGAGTGCCGTATTATTGGCAACGTTTTGGGTAATAATGGTACCATATACGCCGTAAGATAAAAATTGGACTTTTGACGCAACTTGGCAAAAACAATATTAGTTTTTCATTCTTATTCCTTTCAGTCCAAAACGTATGTGTTGATATAATATTTAGGATGATATTCAAAAGCTGTAATTGTATTTTAAATTTGTTGAAGTAATTATGATAAAGTGTAACGCCGTGTGGTTTCCGGCTGAGTATAATCTCTATCTATCTAATTTCGGGGACGCCTGTCAGTGCAGGGCGGCTGGTCAGCTCCTATTCCGGAATATTTCACCCATTTCTCCATGGCTGAGTATAATAGACCACCCTCATTTTTTACCAAGGTGTCATAAAAGGGGACTAAGGTAAATGAACTCACCGTGTGGTATCCGATTGAGAAGAATAGACCACCCCCTTTCTTACCGAGGTGTCGTAAAATACGACTAAGGTAAGTTGATGTCAGGCAGGCGGCCGGTCGTAAAATACGTAGCAAATCATGTGACAACAGGTTTATAACATGTGTGCCGACCCCACTTAGAGTGGGATAACGGCAGACGGAAGAATTATGACTGTACTTGCGACTTCTATGTGCTATTTTTCCAATCCTTATCATATTTATTTATCGTGTTACCGTTATCGATAGACATAAAGACAGAAATACTTTAGTTTTTAAAATATTATAATATCTATCCATTAATTCTCCCGCCTATATACAGCTCATTAAAACATGATGTTAATTAATTTCGCCTGTTATTTTACTATCAGCCGCCTGCCTGACGTCATCTTACCTTAGTCACCTTATCGTTATCGTTAAGAAATGAGGGTGGTCTATTTTACTCAACCGAATAGCACACGGCGGACCAACTAAATTTTAGTTGTATTTTACGACATCTAAAGAAATCAGAAATCAGGGTGGACAATTCTACTTAACAGAATACCAGACGGCAGTTCAATTTACCTTCGTCTTCTTTTATGGCACCTCGGTAAGAAATGCGAGTGGTCTATTCCACTTAGCTGGATACCACACGGTGGAGCTTTTAAAATATAATAATAAGATTGAAATAAACATGATTTAACAGTACAAATAAGTCGTGATGTTCTAACGGTTTACAGCGCGTGATTATCACTGAGAGCTTGCGAGCTTTAATCCCAGACAAGCACCTATGTCGACATGACGAGAAATATAATCCGCCTAATGAATCAAACTGCGTATAAAGTGAAATTTTAATTGATGTCTTCTTACGGTGACCTTAGGATGTTTTTTTTGAAGACTATAACGTAAATCTACGATTTCATAAAAAAAATCTATTTTAGGAACTTTTTTTCTCCTTTCCAACATATACAAAGGAGCTTAGATATGTCTGACGTGCTTTGCATGCATTTTAATATCAGCGCATATTTATAAAAAATAGAAATATAAAAAATACATTATAATCTTCCTAATGCTAATAAAATATTAGAGAAAAAAATGTATTCTTAATTGTGTGGTATCTAGCTAAGCAAAATAGACCACCCTCATTTCTTACCGAGTGTCGTATAAGACTAAGTAAATTAAAGTTAGGCAAGTGTCCGGTAGTAACATACCTAGCCAAATCGCATCACAACTTGGTTTAAAGATGCTGTACCGATCCCACTTAGAGTGGGATAAGCGGAGGAGAATGATGATAATTGTAAATGAAATTATTTGTAGAATCGTTTGAAGACAAATTACGATCTCCTGTAAATCTCGGTTTTTGACATGTCCGTATATACGTCGGGGCGGCCGATATGTTTTCTACTAAGAAATGCAGCTTCTTACAAGGGACTTCCGTACCAAATACACCTCACACATGCACACAAGGAAGTTTAACATTTAAATTTCGTCCTCGTTAATTCTAATTTTGTTCATTTGAATATATTTAAAGATAGAACCAAGCCAATTTATTATCTAATCAATATTAAATATAATACTTAAATGATCTGATATTATCGTATAGGTAATTCACAGAATAACAAAAAGATACCTTTTTAACATGCAAAGGGGAATCCTGTAAAGTAGATATTTTGTAGCAATAGCTATTGATAAATGAAAAACATGTAAGTTACTTTTACCTCTTAACAAGTATACAGATGAATACGCCGTTTATTATCCAGCTGAATAGAATACCACCCTCATTTCTTACCGAGGTGTCGTAAAAGGTGACTAAGGTAAGTCAACCTGCCGTGTGGTATCTGGTTAAGTGGAATTGACTACCCTCTTTCTTACCGAGACGTCGTTAAATACGATTAAATAGGTTAATGTGAAGCAGGCGGCTGGACCTTAAATACGTAACCAAATTATGTGACAACATGTTTGTAACAAGTTGCGCCGACCCCACTAAGAGTGGGATAAGGACAGGAAGATGATGATGAAGTATACAGATGAATATGCGACGGCTTTGGGAGACAAAAAAATTAGAAACTTCCATACTGTTTATTTTGCGAATATTTTTTAAATTACTAGTAAGACGTGCCACCGCACAACTACGACAAAAAGTGATTACATTGGAAAATAATTTATCATTCTTTATCGCAAACCTCATTTATGTATTGATATTAAAGCATGGTAATTTATAATCCCACCTCTTTCCTTTTCATTTCCGGTATTACCTTCCTTTTTTAACCGGTTTATATTATAGCACAAGCTTTTACCCGCAACTTCGTTCGCGCGAACTGATAGGTTGATAATACATAGCGCTTATTTTGTCATCCTATTCCTGTACAATTAACAGGATTTCTATAGCCTAATTCGAAACAATGGTAGAGGTTGTGGTAGAGAGTGTGTGTAGTGCTTGGGTGGATTGTTGGTGTTGGCGGCGTTTTTGATACGTGTGGTGGCTTGTCCTGCATGTATAAGGTATGTGAATGTTGCCAGTTTCATACACTTAGCATTACATATATTCTCTTAACAAATGCGGATTACAGTAAAATAATTCTATTGTAACTTCTGTACTATGGAATTCCGCAAATTAACGACTGCTTCTATAAAACAAATAATCATATTGATCTCTTGAACGGTTGTCGAAACAGACTTTCTGGCATTTAAGTAGTCTAGGGACCAATACTGCGTTTTTTGTTGTAGAGTTTGTTTTACTATTATAATATTTTGAGTACTTTCTTGAAGAATATATATTATAGAGTAAATTGTAAAATACTGTAGCAAATCTCCTAACTGAGTTCGCAACATAAACCAGAAATAATATCAATTCTTGAGTAATGAACTATCATTTCGATTTAATTGAAAACGAGCGCATCACTCAATGAGTCGTTGTGTAGAGCGCTATTTGACAATGAGCTTCGCTAATTAAATGAACCATCAATTCCGTTACCTATATTTTCTTAATCAGACTGATTTTACAAGAATTACAATTAGAAAAGTAACAATGAAGTTATTTTGCTATAATCCACAATTAATTATGAGGAAAATATATATAATACTAAATGTAGAGTGGAGTATCCGTTTTCATACTTGATACATGCAAGATTCATAAAAACAAATACACAGTTCAAACAACCGCCACCATAATACATACCACAGTGGATTATCCGTTTTCATACGCGATATATGCAGAATTCCCAAAAACAAATACACAGACCTCAACCACCGGCACCACAATATATAAACATTACACACGTTCACTATCACAAACTCAACAATCGTTTGGGTCCACAACCAAAGCATTATCAGGGGATAGACTTAACGACAAAATCGCAAAGCGATATCGTAAAGCTTTGGTGGTTATTTTGTATTACGGATCCCTGCAAAATAACCCCTTATTTTATATATTATTTAGAGATTTTTTTTACTTTATATTTATCTGTTTTCAACCGCTATGATGATCCACAAAATAAATAATAATTGCATAAATTACGTAAACATTTTTTTACTTTAGATTTATCTGTTTTCAACCGCTATGATGATCCACAAAATAAATAATAATTGCATAAATTACGTAAACATTTTTTTACTTTAGATTTATCTGTTTTCAACCGTTATGATAAATCCTTTTTGATAAAGTATTCACCTTTTTTTTACCTTAGAACTAGTTGTGCCAGCAGCTTCACTCGCATGGAAATCAGTAACAATTTTTTCCGAATTGTAATTTTGAACATAAAATTGATTATCGTGACTTAATTATAAGAGATTTTTGGTTTCACCGTTTCTTTAGCGCACGAAAGTAAAGCTTTGAATTTTGCCGTGTTCTGCCGTTTGCTGTATTCATCTTAGCGTGATGTTATATAGCCTATAGCCTTCCTCACTAAATGGACTATTTTACACTCAAAAAAATTTCTAATCGGTCCAATAGTTACTGAGATTAGCGCGTTCAAAAAATAAAAAAAAACAAACAAAATCTACAACTTTATATATTATTGTCGAATATATATATATATATATATATATATATATATATATATATATATATATATATATATATATATATATTATTTTAAGTATTTTTCATCCTGTTATCTTAAAGTAGAAAGATTATGCACTAGCAACACGAAAACAAGCAGCCAGAGATTGCAGTTAAACTAATATTATTGGATAAGTTTTAACCATTATGAAGGTATGTTAAATTGTAATATAAACTTTTAGCCTGCCTCAACTTGAAGTTGTTGACGAACTTTACCAAAGCCTCTAGGTATTTGATAAATTGCCGTTACTAAATTATTCAGCAACGCTGCTTTTGCCTTACTTGGAATGTGCGAGATCTGTATGTTTAAGTAAGTATTTATTAAGTTTAAGTATTTTTTGTTGTGAAAATCTGTTTTGTTCAAATATATTTTGGAGGTTTTTTTTATTGGAAAATTATATCTTTTAAGATTATCCATAGTTATTTGTAAAAATTGCTGTGTGGTGTCTGCCTGAGTAAAATAGACCAACCTCATTTCTTACCGAAGTATCGTAATAGGCGACTAAGGTAAGTTGACGTCAGACAGGGCGTAAAAATTAGCCAAATCATGTAACATGTTTAAAACATGTTGTGCCGACCCTACTTAAGGTGGTATGATTTGTTCTAAATAAACCTATGACAGTGTCCGGCTTTTATTCAAAGTCCGTGCCTTACATACGAGATGAATTTTTGTGAAATTTCACTGCAGACGTGCAATTTTAGTTTAAAATGTACATTGGACAAACAAACTAGACAAAGTCACGAGTACTTTTGTATTTTGTATGCAAATAAAATCATCGGTGCGAATGGAAATATGTTTAGTTAGTTTCTATGAAATTTTTGTGGACTACTTGCTTTGTTATCCTGGGGATGGCAGATTCATGTATAGCCTAATTGTAAGATTATGGTTTTTAAACATGGAACTGGAAAAATGATTTCATTTACTAATTAGTGCGAAACTAATCTTAGTCGGCTTTTACGACACCTCGGTAAGAAATGAGGATGATCTATTCTACTCAGTCGGATACCACACGGCGGGTCAAGTTACCTCACTTGTCTTTTACGACACCTCGGTAAGAAATGAGGCTGATATATTCTACTGAGTCCGATACCACACGGCGTGGCGGGTCAAGTTATCTTATTTGCCTTTTACGACACCTCGGTAAGAAATGAGGGTGATCTATTCGTACCCGGATACCACAAGGCTGATAGACCCTTCTTATTATTTCTCGTTTAAAATTGGTAGTCATAGTTCTAATTTGCATGTGATGTAAAAATAATATAATAAAGGATAGCAGTGCTGCATCACTCCTGATATATATTTTTTTAATACAGGAAAAAACCCCTTATGGGTACCGCCGCCCGACGGGAACAGGCGGCTGTTATGTCCGACTCGCACCGACTAAAACGACCTGTGTGCTCCACCACGCTGCCGATGGCATGGACAGGGTATCATTGTACATATTGCCCCCATCCCGCTGACAGCTCTGATCCCAGAGAACAAACATCTTCTCCGGGTAGGGGCCCCCTCGAAAGAGAAGCCCCCCTCCGCTAACCGGTGCATCACCCCCGATCTGAGTTGAGTTGAGTTTGGCCATGGGATGCGCGTTTCTCGACACAGTTTGTAAAAAATAACGGCACGAAACACTTAAAACTGAATAAAATAAGAAAAAAACCACCAGAGAAGAACATTTCTAAACATATATCGCTTATGTAATCATTCGAAACTTGACATAAATGTCAATAGATAAGAATGAAGCTAACAGTACATAATCAATATGCAAATTAAATATGAGTAAATTAATAAAATAACGATCGACATTTGATACTATACTTTATAGCCATATTACCATGTTTGTTCAATTCGCTAATAACAAAGGCAAGCACACAGAGGTTATTATATGTGATAATATGCGAAGGGGCCTATTTTACGACCGTAATAACATTAAATTATGGTTTGATAACCTGAACTCATAGGACCCAGACCATTAAAGTGGCCATTAAGCGATCTATAGCGCATCTTTGAAAAAGAATTGGCAGTTAAAAAAAATATAGTTGCCTAAACTTAGTGACCACTATATATCTAACTATATATATATAGGTGATATGATTATAATTATAAAAAAAATATAATCCTAATATATCGCAGTTAGAAACGTAACTTAGAGTGAAAAAATCGATATATATATATATATATATATATATATAAACGATTATTCCCTTCAAAATAAACGATTTCTCGATCGATTCTCGAATCGAAATCTATGAACTCAAACAAAAAAATTTTTGTGACTATTTGAAATGTTGCCTTTTTAACCTTAATAATTAATTAAAAAAGACTAAAGTGGACAAGTAGTAATAAAAAATAGCATATGATGTTTGCGAAATTTCAAAACAATCCAAAAATCTTATTTTAAAAAACCAGAAAAAGTAGAATAAAAAAGGAAAAAGAGGTTAATATTTATGATCGAATTTTTCTAAATCTATCATTAAAAGTAAGAAAATGGATAATTAAAAAATTAATTATGATATAATAATAAAATAATTGATTAATATAATGTTTTTTTGACATCCCTAATTGCAGTATTAAAATTATTTTTTATTAAAATTAAATTAATTTAGTCAAAATTAGGATAGTAGAGTACGATTTCTGTATTACTAAAAAAAGTAACTTCATAGGTTTTCTTCATAACATGCAATAGAAAAAAAGTCACAAGGAAGGCTTACTGTTTTCCCCTAGTAAACATTCGTAGTTGTTTATACAGACAGTCAAAAAGGTGAAAAGAGCACGGGTGTGATGTAACCTTTTGTTCTTGCAAGTAGATGTCGTGCCAAACCACTCGATCGCCTGTCAATTCAAGCGGCTCCATTAAGTGTTGGCTGTAGGGTTCACATTCATCTCGTGCACAAGTGTGCTGTCTCGACTGAATACTTGGTAGACCCAAAACCTCTTAAGGGTGCTTCATCAAACTCCATTATAAGATATCTGAATAATAAGGCTTATAATCCAACTAATTTTGCTATCCAAAAATATAACAGGATACTCGCCAGTTCTTCTTTTTTGTATTATATCGTGCCCATTTTTATTTGACACAAATAGTTCCTAATTCGAATACGGGTAGAGTTCCCTTTAGACGCCTTTAGTTTGACAATTTAATATACCCAGAGGAAGTCTTTGACCTTTCGATTCCAATTTTAAATTAATTAACATTTAATTTTAAGTAGAGAAATTGACAACTGACTGTGCATAATCAATAATTATAATTCTTTCATATTTTTGAGAAGCGCCATCTTCATCTAATTTTATATTATAGAAGTCTTTAGTTTCAATAATTATGTGATACTAATAAAACAAAATTTGCCCGTTTCAATTGAAATTGATTAAAATTATCGAACGTGTAGTATCTGGCTGAGTAGAATGGGCCACCCTCATGTCTTACCGAGGTGTTGTAAAAGGCGACTAAGGTAAGTTGACCCGCCGTGTGGTATCCGGGTGAGTAAAAAAGATCACCCTCATTTCTTACCGAGATGTGGTAATAAACGACTAAGGTAAATAGACGACCGGAAGGCGGCCGGCCGTAAAATATGAAGCCAAGTTATGTGACAACATGTTTATAACAAGTTGTGCCGACCCCACTTAGAGTGGGATAAGGGCAGGATGATGACAATGATTTGATTAAAAGTATATGACTGGAAAATTGGCCGGTTCAAGATCAGCACTGTCTGTTCTAAACTGCATAATTAGGTAAAAGAGTAGTCAAGCGAATACCTTAACCAATTCGATTACTAACAGTTGAGAAGAGAAGCATTACAGCAGCGTGGAATAACCGCATTTAGACGTCATATGGCGATGAGCACTCTACCATGTTGCTAATATACATAATATTGAAAATGGAATTAAGGCAACTCATACCCAAATTGTTTAGTCATTTAAAGCTTGAAAAAAAAATTGTCTACTAAAATCTTTTGTGTAAACCGATATGTTGCAGAAAGTATCAACGTTGTTCGAAATTTAGCAGATAACGCAGTTGAATATCTTTACAATTCGGAAAATGGACGAGTATTTTTATTTACTACTTGTTCCATGAAGAGCTACTTTCCCTACTTTCTGCCTTTTAATTTCATCATTGAAGCACTTAATCAAAATTCATAGTATTTAAATAATTTTATAATAATAATCAAACTAAATAAATTTCCTTAAACCATTTTTTTTTATTTACAACAAAAATGTACAAGTTTTATCTATCTTTACTTACTTACACGCTAGTACTATACAAATCATGCCCACGAAGAATAGTAGTACTAAGAATGCTGGCAGCGTTTCCGCGCTGAATCGCTAAGCTGATTCTTTGTGCGAAAAAGGAGCCAGCCCACTTGTCACCTGAAGAGGCAATTAACCGAGTTGTTAAAACGGATTAAACTTTTTTTGCACTTTGACTTAAACCTGCTAGAACATAAACAACTTAATTAATGAAACTTTTATACCGTACCGTACTATAAATTTTGCGATATAAATATTCGCTAGTAAGGGCCTATGTACTTATACATCCATATAAGATGTAACCAACATTAACATAGAACATAGCTTCACCGAGTAACGCCTTGTCGTTCACAACAGATGGTCTCGCCAAATGTTACCACCAATCATTATTGTCTTGTCTTCCACTTTAGTGATATCAACGTTAATCCGGTAAATTACAACAAGCGAAGCGATCGCGATTTAGCACCAACTTTTAGCTGTGTATTTTGAAAAGATAAAATAAAAAGGTTTCTAGATTTATTTTATTTCATTTTTATTTATAAAAAGGTGTAGTAATTTCTACAAACTTATTAAGTCATATAATAGAATCCGTTTATTAATAAGTTTTATTAATAAGTAAATCTTGTTATCGGAAGCTTGTAACAATAATATGGAGTTCAGTGTGGCAATAAATCTTAATATAGGATTTTATACATGTCATACTTCACACAATCCAAACATCTCGTTTTAATCTTATTCCTCTAGTCACATATTCATCGACATTCATATTTAACACTCGTTTGGTCATATGATTTTCATCCCTCCTCATTACATGTCCACACCATCCGAATCTTGCACTTCTCGTCTTTTCTATAACGGGCGCAACTTTCAGAATTTCCTCTATAAACTCATTTCGTATTTTATTCAGTCTAGTCAAACCACACATCCACCTTAACATTCTCATCTCATTTGCATGTATTCCTCTTTCATCCGTCTTTTTCGTTGCACAATATTCTGATCCATACAATACGACTTGTCTTATGACCGTTTTATAAATCCTATCCTAATGTTATAAATAGTTTGTGAGTATGGATGTATGTTTATTACTCTTTAACGATGAATCCGCCGAATCAATATCGATGAAATTTGGCACAGTTATTCTTTATACACCGGACATATAGACTATAGAAATTCTGTTAATTCTACAGGAATAGAATGATATTAAAAAGCATCATCTACACGGCAACAGTCCACGCGAAAGAAGTCGCGGAACTTATATATACTGAAAATATCTAAAGAGATATTGTGATCGCGATTAGTTATGATGAATGGATCTATGAAAAGGGCGATCTTAAGATCATAAGAGATTTATTAGTAGGAACACTTGGTAGAAATGAATAGGATCTGAATTTTAAAAATGCAAAAATCTAGTTAAGTAAAAAAGTTCATTCGGGATTAATTACAGTTGCGGGGAAGTTTTTATATAAAATGACTTGCGGAAACCTTTCTGTAAACTCAATTTCGTCTTTTCAATCGACAAGAAAAGCGGATCATGTTTTCTTGCTGTCATACTACGATGTTTTATTTATACATATCAACTTTATTAGTATATCTAGATTACTTCCAAATCTTTTGTTTAAGACATGAAGGATTTTGTTTCTAGGAATTCCTGATCTTATAAAACCAAAGAACCTCTATATGCTAATAACCAACCCCTTTAAGTAAATAAGTAATGTATATTTGTTTTTCACAACTTGTAATACAGATGTATAAGTATAATGCAAAATTTTAACATCTAGGAGAGCAAACATTAAGGCCATCCTCTTCTGAGAGCGAAGATTTAAACCAACTACAAATCTCCAATGTATGTCGCAAGAAAGTTCTGGCGATATGTAGGTGTTCGTTGCGGTGATTTCTTTTGAAAGAAAAATATTAAATGCAAGGATTAATCAAGGTAATAGATTTCTAAAGAAAAGTCATATGTACTTACCGAGATCTCAATGACAAACTTTTAAGTTTAGAGCATGTAAATACTTTACAATTTAAAGAATTAAGCGTTACTGAGCAAATATTTATAATACATAAGTAATTATGATATTGTATCTGAACTTAAATAGGGTTCACTGTTAACCCATAATGATTTAATTTTTTTTTATATTAGGAAAGACAATTTATTGTACTACTAGCTTTTACCCGCAACTTGGTTAGCGATGACTATTGTCGCGTGATATGTTGATAATAGATGGCGCTTTGCAATGTCATCCTTTTTCTCAATGTCAATGTCATCCTTAATTCTGAAGAATTAACACTATTTCTATACCCTATATATCACCCCGGTGTATAAAGAATAATTCTACCAAATATCATCAATATTGGTCCAGCGAATTCGGGATAAAAGAGTAGGTAACAAACATACATCCATACTCACAAACTTTCGCATTATTAGTAGCATATATTTCTCCTCGTCTATCAATATGTATATTTATGATTATTGGAGATATACATATCACATGTACGTAATTTTGGCTTTGACCCTACGAATTCATGCGCACTATGACAAATAATATGGCGACATGTGTTTACTTCGATATTAGTTTTAGGTCGATTCCTTTCACTGATTCACACCAATTTGATAAAAATTAATATAATTGCTATGTACTTCTGTAAGCAATAATTTTATTGATTATGATATTGTATATTTAGCCGTGTCAGACTTAGTAGAATTGACCACCCTCATTTCTTACCGAGGTGTTGTAAAAGACGCCTAAGGTAAGTCGACCCGCTGTGTGGAATCCAACGGAATAGAATAGACCACCCTCATATCTTACCGAGGTGTCGTAAAATACAACTAAGGTAAGTTGACGCCAGGCAGGTGGCCGGTCGTAAAATACGCAGCCAAATCATGTTTATAACATGGTATGCCGACCCCACTTAGAGTGGGATAAGGGCAGGAGGATGCTTATGATTGTATATTATAGCATTTATAATCGTTAAGAATAAATACATTAATATATGAGTTACTTACACACACGGTCGTGCATCCCCAAAGTAACTTAATACTCGTGTTATGGTAGACAGACAACTGGTGAAAATATATCATAGTTATATAATTTTCAAATACAAATATACACCCAAATACTAAGTAATTTTGAGTTAAAAATAATATAATATATTAAATTATATTGGAATTTTTCAAAATCATTACTAAACTCATAAAAAGAAAAACCATACCATGACTTATCTTAGTAGTATTTTACGAAACCTCGATAAGAAAAAGGGTGGTCTATTCTACTTAACCGGATAACACACGGTGCGACAACTTACCTTAGTCGCCTTTTACGACACCTCGGTAAGACATGAGGGTGGTCTGTTCTACTTAGACGGATACCACACTGCGGGTAGACTTACCATAGTCGCCTTTTACGACAACTCAGTAAGAAAAGACACCCTCTTTTCTTTTGAGTCAGATAGATACCACACGGCGGACCATGACTTATGAAAATACTAACTCAATAAAATTTCGTTAGAAAAATATGAACAATTTTTTTAAACGATCTTTTCGATCTTTGTTCGTCATTTAGTACCAAAAAAAGCCTAAATTAAACTTTTCATTTGTTTTATTTATTGAAACCAAAGAAACACAAATATAACAAAAGGTACAAACCAAAAACTACAAACATTTGTCTAGTATGTATTATGTAGTATTATGATATTAATGAACTAAATTTACAATTATTATTAGGAAAGTGCGAAACAACACATGAATTCAATTTCACTCAATTACCGATAGGTGTATTAATCCTAATGCTAGACCGGACCATGGGTTTACGGTCATCGCACAAACAATAATCATCGATTGCGTGTAATGTTGTTGGCTGCACCGAGTAGATAGCCACTGTCAATAGTTCAAAATGTACAATATAGTGAATCCAGAACTGGACTATCTAGCTATAGGTTAGGTAAGAAATAACTGAAATACGGTGACTTGAAAAGACAACGTAGCTTAGCAGCATTTATTTATTCTCCAGAATTCATTCCTTGATAGCTGTCCGCGGTCAGACTTTGTGACTTTGTGTAAGACCCTCGTAGCCTAGAGCTACAAAACATCTTAAAAAATAAATCTATATCTCTTTCTATATTATAAAGAGGAATTTACTTATATTATAAAGAGGAAAAATTTGTTTGTTTTTGTTATATTTTTTGATGTTTTCACACAAAAACTACAGGACCGATTTCGAAAACAAAAGTCCGCGATACCATTTATCCAACTACTATAGTTATGTCAATATAACTACTTTTCGTGGACTTGCCACTGCGATGAGATCACTATGTACGCAGGTGAAACCTCAGGATATGACTAGGATAAAAGAAAGTCCCCAAAGGCTGTCTGTCTGTATGTGACAGATTTTCTCAAATTCTACTGTACGGTTCTTATTTACTACTACTACTATACTACACTAATTCAAGGTTTACATTAACAGTGGTACGTTACAGTTTTACATAAACTGACTGAAATACCTAATTGTGATAAACTGATTTCTCCGTGGGCAAAGCCGCGGGCACAGCTAGTATATTTTTAAAATGCATTGCCGATACTATATTCAAAATACTATTACTAACATCTGGACAAAAATATTTTATTCTTTACTGCGGAATTAAAATGTAAATCACTTCGTAGATTTTTTTATTATTATCGATAAGCGACATCTGGCGTCACGTATATTGCGGCATATGCGTGAAACTGAAATCATTTGTAATCTGCTCGCGTTTCGGAAACATAAGTTGAAGTAGTTACTATTATGTGAGTAACAGGAAATCGCCACACTTCGCAGGGCCCTTTATTGATATTGTTCCAAAAACATTACCTGAGAGTAAGCGGTCACTACCAGGCATAGCCATAAATATTTGAACTGCCGTTGTTTACAACAGAAAATAATTAATTCGCCTTTCCTTAAGTCCACATGTATTACATTTATAAGTTTCTGTGACTGCCGTAGACAGAAAAAAATTCTGTCCTTACACATAAGTATAACAAAAAGTAGAAAAATATTGAGCATGTAATCTTTACTTTCTTATTTAAAAAGAAATAGATTTTAACAATTTACAAACTACAATCAGTTTAAATAAAGTTCATAATATTCGTTGTTGTGATGACGAGGAAAAACTCTCAATTCCGTTCTCTTAACTCTAAGTATAAAAAAAAATCACGCAGCATCCAAAATAACTGCAATAGAAGACTCTAGGGTATAGAGAGAAAAATATCAAAGATGAAATCTAGTGATGTGTCAATTGTGTTACAATTAAGTTATTTATTAGCAATTAAACCTATAATGTCCAATTGCGTCATAAATACTTTAATTTTTAGAGATAGAGATTACATTACCAAATGCAATCGTACCATGATTTAAATGGGGTCTTACAGCGAATGTCATTAGGTTATGTATTCTATATGAATAAATAAGTTTATTTGCCTATTTTGTCTAATTGCACCATAAATACCTTAATTTTTAGAGATAGAGATTACATTATCAAATGTAATCGTACCACCATTGACTGGGGTTTTTCGGCGAATGGCATTTGGTTTAAATGGGGTCTCACAGCGAATGTCATTAGGTTATTAGGTTATATATTCTATATGAATAAATAAGTTTATTTGCCTGATTATTTTGTCTAATTGCGTCATAAATACTTTAATTTTAAGAGATAGAGACTACATTACCAAATGTAATCGTACCATGATTAATTGGGGTTTTACATTAGATGGCATCATGTACCTCGTTAAGTAGCATTACCTAGACGAACGTGCAATGCTAAGTGTATGAAGCAAGCAACAATCAAATACCACATACATTCAGGACTAGCCACCACACGTATCACAAATCGCCGCCAACACCAATACTCCATACAAAGCACTACACACACTCACTACCACAACCTCTACGATCGATAATGATGGTATCTTATTTAAGTTTTAATGGTTGTATGAACTTGAACTGAATAATTGTATAGTATCTATATAACAATTCGATAGCCGTGTGGTATCCGGCTGAGTAGTATAGACCACCCTCATTCCTTACCGAGGTGTCGTAAAAGGCGACTAAGATAAGTCGAACCACCGTGTGGTATCCGGCTGAGTAGAATAGACCCGCTTTCTTACCGAGGTAAAATACGACTAAAGTAAGTTTACATCAGGCAGGCGGCCAGTCGTAAAATACGAAGCCAAATCATGTGGCAACATGTTTATAACATGTTGTGCCGACCCCACTTAGGTTGGAATAAGGGCAGCAGGATGATGGGTAATGATTACTTTCAAAATATAATAATTATATACTTATAATTTTCACAATTTAAAAGTAAAACCTTTAAAATAAAAAGTTAAGTTACGATTACGAAGTTACAATACAATGGGAGAGTTACGAATAAATTAAATTATTCAGGAAAGTTTTAGTTAGTCCATTAGCAAGATTATTATCATTTTATCGTACAACTATTGTGATTAGATGTTGCTGTTAAGTAGATAAAATTATTACACCTTTACCGATAATAGAGACATTTACCATTTTAGATTATAGATATTATAGATATTATACTACAGATAAAGATACATGTCATCACTGCATAATCTATTGAAATTTAGTATTCAAATATTTTTATACTTTAGTTTTCAAAAATAGAATGCGAAAATCTGAAAATAAAGCTTTAGAATAACATGATATGATTAATTTGAGACAAGTTTAGAGATTTCTAGATAAATTTTCATGTATTGACCCTGCCTTGACCCGACTCTGATTCTGATTGCGATTCTTGCCAATTATTATATCACTTTACTCTATGGTTTTTGTCTATAAGTATAGAGAAAAACCATAGAGTAAAGTGATTTAAAGTTCGGAACATTTGACAACATCCACGCATCAATCCTATATAGTGTATTATCTATGCATCAATCAATCAAAGCCCTAATCTATTTAAATGAATGTCTGTCCTATTTATTTCAATCGATGGTTGTATTTAATTAAAGAGAAATACAATTAATATATTTAACTCTTTAATTTCTTCAAGGATCAGTCTTTCAATGTTCGCAGCAGACAGTTCGCATTAATTTCGTTAACGGAGCGATGCTGCCTGAACCAAGCTGTGTAATAAATAGGATGATTAAATTAAGATGCCGACAATAGAGTTGAATCGCAGGGAATATCTTTATATATAATATACACTATAAATTGTCTCACTTCGTAGGTTAGCTGGCAGAGAACTCTGTTCAGAGGGATAAGTTGACCTTTGTACACTTTTTTTAGCAATAATGTTTTTTCTAACATTTTTATGGTACATAAATAAATAAATAAAAATACATTTATTTTATGGCTTTAAAATTCAATAAATATATACTATTCGTTTTCGAATTTTCGATAATTATAGAGTCCAAATGTAAGTAAAAAGCATAATTTACTTTAGTTAGTTTCTATTTTTTTAGCATCTTCAAGTCAAACTGTAGAACTAATATACTCGTATTTTTATTTTATGTAGCAATATCTTAATATTGAGTATGCGTAGTACAGGAATTCATCTCAATTTTACTACTTATGCCTTATTAAAGTTGACTATAGTGCATCACGAAAACGTATTCGTAATGCACTGAACCCTAACATCCTGGTTGTAACGGTCGTGATAACTTGTAAATGCTTTTTAATCGTCAATTGTACTGCTGGTTCGGAAAGCTGTTCCTACCGAGAAGAACCAGCAAGAAACTCGGAGGTTGCTCTTGTCAATATAATACTTATAACTTGTTACATTAAGTCATTACTATATTGCACAGGGTCGGATATTAGCTGTATCCACGCATTTTTATCACCTAAATTATCCTATACCGTATAGAAGTAGGCTTTTTGTATCAGCCTCTCTTTTTGACTGGCCCGTTGGAGCAGTGGGTAGTACCCTACCTTCAGCTCCGCGGGTCGCGGGTTCGATTCCCGCCGAGGGCCAACATTTTCTATAAAAATGAATTTGTTGGTCTTTGAGCCTGGGTTCTTTTTAACTGCCGTAATGGCAAAGCTAAGCTAATTTCTGTAATTTAGTCACCGTATAATAATATTATATCGGTAAAATATTTTCTACTCGATCAGAACATCTAGATCTATAGATGATATTTATATTCATTTTCTTTATAGTAATATATATCTCAAGTGAATATTATATCTCATATAACATTTTTCCCAGTTCTCTTAAGAAACATGGATGGAGAGTCTTAACTCCATTCCATAGCCCTCACTTATTGAGAGAGGAGTGACGTAACTGCTAGATTTTATTTCTTACTTTTATCATTCACTTTAAAGATTTCTATTCTGTAATAAATCACTAAACGCAAGTTGCTTTTGACTTATTTCGCATTTAATTTGTTCTCCGATTCCCGGGCGTAAATGGTACAAAAGTACTTTTTCACCGTTGTTTCAGACAGGCGAAGGAATAGGTAAGATAAAAGAGATATCCAGGGAATAAAGCCGTATTCGCATTCCGCAGTACCGATTGTACGAGATGAAAATATATTAACGAACTAGGAACGATTGCGTATAAAATAAGAATTGATTAATAATGATTGAAGGTATTAAATGAAATGATAGATATAAGTGCATACCAAACATATACATAATTATAACGTATACTGTTATAACAGTTGTTTTATTTTATGAGGAAAACTTAAGCTATTACATTAGAATAGATACTAAAATAGATTAAAAAATAAGGCCAATTACAAGTTTTCACTGATAGATGATAAATATATAGACATGCTAGCATTGATACAGTAATATATTATAAATTTATATATATAAATATAATATAATTGTCGCGTGATATGTTGATAATAGATGGCGCTATTCAATGTCTTCCTATTCCAATAGAATTAACAGGACTGTCATAGCTTATATGTTACCCTGGTGTATAAGGAATAATTGTGCAAATTTCGTCGATATTAGTTCAGCGGATTCACCGTGAAAGTGTAACAAACATACATCCATACTCACAAACTTTCGCATTTATAATATTAGTAGGATAGTAGGATTGTTACTTAATATTAAGATATAAAGTTTTTAAATTCACTCCTCAAAAATCCTCTCAGTAAATTTTAAGTAAATCGATCACATACAGACAGCTTCTGGGGACTTTGTTTATTATAAGTATAGATCTCACTACATAACTTATTTATATTTGAAATTTACTTGATTCTAAGCTACAGAAGAAGTCGTTGCATAGCGATGTCTTTTTAAAGCCTTACAGACTATTGTCACCTAACTTCAACTGTGATTGTAATTCAAGATGATGGTTCAAAAGTCTAGGTATTCGCTTCTTCAATAAAATTTCACAATCCTTACTAGACCAGTCTACAGAAAGGTTTAAATTAAGTGTAAAGATATGCTCATGAAATTAAAGATCATTTGGATAATAAAAATGCCTGGATTTGAAAATCCTTTCAGCTGTAAACAATAACTTTAATTGCGATTTAATTATGTAAAATTGAGATGTTTTAAAAGATTGACCACCGAGTTTCTTTCTGGTTCTTCTCAGTAATAACAACATTCCGAACCAGTTGTAGCTTCATTAATCATATTGATACTTGACGATTTAAAAGTGCTTGAAAGAGCTTATTTGAATAAAGATTATTATGATTTTGAAAAAATATAAAGTAAATTATATTATAGTAAATTATATTACAGTCGTGTGGTATCGGGCTGAATAGAATAGTACCACTCTCATTTCTTACCGAGGTGTCGTAAAATACGACTAAGGTAAGTTGACGTCAGGCAGGCGGCCGATCGTAAAAACGCAGCCAAATCATGTGACAGCATGTTTATAACATGTTGTGCCGACCACACTTAGAGTGGGATAAGGGCAGGAAGATGATGAGAAAGTAAATTATATTCATATTGTATTGTATTCTGTTATCGATTGACAATGTTAACAAAGCTGTGAGATACACAGGTAATTGGCTTTTGATCATGCAATTTACTGTCGTTGTATTGTCAGAGGGTATCGACGGCGTCATTAGTCTGTGACGCCGAGGTAATTTGAGTACTCTGTCTAAGCTGTCCACTTGTTTAGCTTCCTGCGATAATTAGAGTAATACGCACCAATAAATACCCTATCAATAGATCGTTACAGGTCAATTACAAAAACCCTTGTCATCGGAAATATAACTGGCGTATACATCGTAGGTTTATCTTTAATATTTAAATGAGTTTATCTTGTATGTATGTATATATACATTTTCAGAATCACGGAAACGGGTCCAACGATTTTACTGAAATTCAGCATGTAGGGGGTTTTGGGAAAGAAAAATCGATCTAGATAATTTTTTTTTAAATGTCTTTATATCCCTATTTACGGGCTCTAAATTTTTTTTTTAAATTTACATTGAATCACAATTTTTCGCTGTCAAACGTAAAGTATGGTAGTTCATTTGGGGAACGGGTGGTCTAGAGAGGTGAAAATACCTAGGATCAAGCCCCACCTGCCCTATTATTTTTCTTTTTTTTTTTTAATTTTTTTACATCATTTTAAAAGTTGCAGCTCAGAGCAAGCTTGATTGAATATTATATGAATAGCAAGAAATAAAGCCGTGTGGTATCCGGCTGAGTAGAATAGACCATCCTTATTTCTTACCGAACTGTCGTAAAATGCGAATAAGGTAAGTCGACCTGCCGTGTGGTATCCGAGTGAGTAGAATAGACTACCCTCATTTCTTACTAAGATGTCGTTAAAAGGGGACTAAGGTAAGTTGATCCACCTTTTGGTATCCGATTGAGGAGAATAAACCACCCTCTTTATTACAGAGGTGTCGTTAAATACGATTAAGGAAAGTTGACGTCAGGGTCGTAAAATACATAGCCTAATCATATGCCAACATGTTTATAACATGTTGTGCCACCCCACTTAGAGTGGAATAAGGCCGAGAGGATGATGATGATGAATAGCAAGAAATAATGACTATATCATAATGCTTTCTATGTATTAAATTATCTGCCTGTTAATATGCACAATATTTCATGCACAAAGAGGGTTTGAATTTAGACCTACCACACAGCTCCATAGCGGATTGGTAGGTTCCAGACATCTAAAGATACGCAGGTATCATCACAAAACTTAATATTACTAAAAGCGCATGAAATATAAATTTTATAAAATATAAAATATTTATAAATTTTTATATAAATTACTTGAGAGATAATTTATATAAAAATTTAATTAACCTAACAACAAAAAAAATTATACTACAAAATTTATTTAAGTAAGACAAACAATTTTTACAAACACAACCTTCATTGATAAAAAATATTTAGCATAATTCAAAAGAATTATTAAATATTTAATGAAATAATTTGACTTCGTCTTTTATATTGTTAGTTTTTTTTTAATTTTTCAGTACACTACTATTACTATAGTAATATTATACAGTTGAAAATATACTCATAGCTACTATATATTGCCATTTTCAAATTTTTCATATTAGTTACCAAGCTTGTTAAAGTAACTTGTTATTCAGGTCGAGTAGCGCCTAGTGTAAACGAAGCCTGATTCTTTAACTTTTTTTTAGCGCACTGCCTCAAATGTATGAGTTAAATTTTAATTAACACTTGTATATTTTAAACAGATTTAAAATCTTCACGTTAGATGTCAAGGTTCGAGAAATATCTTTTCAAAGTAAAATATAATATCAATGTATAATAATGTAAAACTTCCATAATGTATGTTTTATTTTTAGTACTTACTCCATACAGTCGGAAACGAAGGATTAACACAATAACTAAACAATTATATTTCTGTATTGTTGATAATAATTTATAGAATTAGGCGATACTTTGCGGTAGTCCATAATACAAAACTAATGAGAATATAATTTTGCTATAATCCACGGTAAAAGAAAATATATGTAATGCTAAATGTAGAGTGTACTATTCGTTCTCAAACCTGATACATGCAGAATTTATAAGAACTCATGCACTAACCTACACCGATAACACAACAATACACAAGCACTTCGCACATTTACCGCCACAATCTCAATAATTGTTTCGCCCCGTAACCAAAGCATCGTCAGGAGATAGAGACAGGACTTCACGACAATATCGTATTGCGTAGTATTTTTTTTATTGTTGATAATATTAATATTAATTTTTTTTTAAAATAATAGTCACAGTAAAATTTTGAATAATAAAATCCAAAAAATCACAGCGATTTATTCCTATATTCCCGACGCTCATTATGTGCAAAAAAATGTATTTGTTTGTAAATATTTATCACACGCTTTGAAGGAAACCATTGTGAGGAAACCTGTATATCTCATGAGTATTCTGGGGTTATGAGTAACCTATCAATCCGCATTGGAGCAGCATGGTAGGTCTTAGCTCCAATCCTTCTGCCTAAAAACGGAGGAGGCTTAAACCCAGCAGTGGAATAGTAACAGGCCGTTACTCTACTTTATTATGTGTAAATAACACGTAAGTCTAAATGTCAGGGGAACAGAGCAAGAAAAAACGATCCCACTTCTGATGTCTGATTATAATACATCTGGAAAAAGTGCGGACCCGATCGAGCTTCGATAAGGTTCGGACATTTACATTATAACACAATACTATTTATTATTGAAAAAAAATTGTTAACAATTGACCATATTCTCATTCATTTCTCAAAATTTATCACGACTCAAAGATAGACGCAATCTTATCTGCAAATAATAAAGACGTCTTCAAATATCTGATTTTTTATTATCATTGATACAAAGGCCATATATTTTCAATCATATTTAAATATAAATTGTTACAATCACGATGCCGCACGGAAGTGAGATAACATCTCTTTCAACTTATCAGAATCTGTTAATTTAATTCTTAAAAATTACGCGGAAGTTATTTAAGACTATTATACTTTTTTAAGTTACATTTGTATATTTTTTTAAATTTAAACTATCGTCAGTAGTATTCATAGTTAATGTATAGAACCGGCTATACTCACGTCTTATTCCATCGGGTTAGCCAGACTAGTTTCGAATCCTTCCAGGGCACTTCATCATGAGCTCTTTACGCGACGTTATCGCGGCGATAACGTACGAAACTAGTCGGGCTAACCCGATAGAATAAGACATACTCATGTCTTATTCTATCGGGTTAAGCCGGTTCTATAAATTACTTTTGTATAAATCATAATATTTTAAAGATTAATATTGGGTCTATTAGAATAAATCTCATTGTTCGAATCATAGATTCTTACCAAGTAAAAAATCCTTGCAATTAACTAGGAGTTTTCTATAGAAACTTGCATGTTAAATTGATGTTTTCAACTCACGAGCTTTTGGTGAAGTATATAATGTGACAAAGAACGTAGAAAATCATTTCGCTTAGATGTATTGAAAGATAGAATACATAAGATTCATCCATAACTTGCCCATTACCAATACTAAACAATAAATTAAATACAGAGAGAAATAATAAAAAATATTAATCACTTTTAAACTCTTTGTTTTGAACATATTTTGAACGGACTAGAAAACCGTTCCCATTTCACGAGTTTGCATTTAAAATTTAATTTCAGACAGACAATAGCTTGAATGTCCACTATATCTTCGCACGATTACGACACGACACCGATAATGATACTAGAGCAGTAGAAACTAATCGAAGGATCGTGTACGTTAACCAAACTATTATAAATTCGTAAGTTTATCTGTCTGTTTGTTACACTTTCACGGCTAATCCACTAGATCATTGTTGATGAGTCTTAGCAGTAGTGGGTAACACATAGGATCAAATAAATTCTGTTTTTTTTTCGGGGAGAATGAAAAGGGTAAGCGTAAACGCTTTAGGTAACTAGTACTAGTAAATAATACAGAATAGAATTATGCATAAAAAAGTAATAATCATACTTAATTTCTATATATATCATATATTATACAGTCGACAGCAAATCCTTACATATTTATAGACCAAAGTCCTACGTCCTACTGCGTATGCCTATCCGTCGATTCACAATAAAATCAAAACTTACTGTAGAGATTTTCAGCAATTGGCTAAAATATCATTATGCAATAATTATTGCAAGTTTCGAGGAACTTTAAGCTGCCTGGTAGCTTATACAAATGCTATAAGCAATCTCTTTTAACGATTCAATATAACATCTAAAGGTTTCAGATAATCGCTAAACTCTAGCCACTCTAATAGAATCTCTGGTAACAAAATTTGTTACTCCATAGTTAGATTAAAAGAAAGTAGAAAAATGTTCAAAAAAGTGTACAGTATTATATTTAGTAGGCATTAGTAGTTTTTTTCAATAAAAGGTAATCCTAAGACACGAATCAACGATCTATAATCGTGTCGTTGTCTATAAACTGACCTATGACATTCAATCTACGTCACTACGTCACCAATTAGAGCTGCTGCTATTGAAATGAATTCAATTTGAGAGGAGACCGCCGCGTGAGCATCGGCCGTGCCACGAATTATGGAACATCCAATATCCTCATATATCGTGTGCATATGAAGCCAAAACTTTTTGCGCTAATATTTCATGAGATTTTATTGGCTGTGTGAGGTATTTAGAGGTTTGGCGAATTGTTTATTGACAAGGTTTTTATTTATTTGGTTTTTATTTAGTGACCCTACCTTCAGCTCTATGGGTCGCGGGTTCGATTCTCGCCGAGGATCATTTTTATTAAACATTTTGTTGGTTGTTCTAATATGGGTGTCTCTGTGTATCTTCTTCTTAGGCGATGTCTTCATTACTGAAGGTCGTGTGTAGACACCTCGGTAAGGAAGAGGGTGGTTTATTCTATTCAGCCGGATACCATACGGCGATAATACTTGATTACCTACTCAAAAAATAATATTTAAAAAATCTGTTCTTATTATAATCCAACGTCAATAATTAACATACATTAATTGATTTAATTCTGCACTCAACGTGGTATTAAAATAACTCTCAAAAGCATTTACGTGTCCTGGACAAAATAAACGATATGTATTATAAGTTTCGTGTTTATTTAAAAATATACTGTGTCTGGTGTAGTATGAATTTCCATGTTTTTATGATTTTGTTATGGGATAAAGTGATGTTAAAGAAAATTATTTGAAAAATGTCTACCATTCTTTCCAACTACAAAATTAATATTGCGTTCGCAAGTGGACTATTCCATCTAGGCGAAAGCTGACGTTCCATGATACTTAAGGTTATAACCGGGTCGTCGTCCCTGGGCTCGGCCACCACACCTTGTTTACGACAGACGGCAAGCGATTACTCATGCTATATTCCTATCGCATAAAGAACTAAGTCACTAAATTGTTGCACATTTGATAATTCTTTCATTTGTTCTACCTCTACAATTTCAATATGCATGTAACCTATGAAATGAGGCTACTTTGCGGCGATCTATCATACAATATTAATTACAATCTTATTTTGCTGTAATCCGATATATCATCCTTTTGCCCTTATCCCATACTAAGTGGGGTCGGGAATATTAGGTACGAGTATATGTAATTTCAAATTAATTTTTAATGCGCCAGATTGCCAAAATTTAAGTTGTAGAATATAAACTCTCCTGGTTTATGGCTATACTATAACATAAGTCACAAACATTTGAAAAGCGACGGAAGGATCTCCTCACGTTTCTCAGCCAATCCGTCACATTCACAAAGGGTTGGGCACGTACAACCTTGAAGCATACAAATTTTGGGCAAATGTTTCGCTTCATCAGAAAGTACGCAATCTTGTTATTTACATATGATATATTGTGAGGAATCCAGATCTCTAAGCTGTTATCTACCTATACTAGTATATAAAGCTGAAGAGTTTGATTGATTGATTGTTAGAACGCGCTGATCTCAGGAACTACTCAAGCGATTTGAAAAATTCTTTCACTTAGTCATTTTACTAAGGAAGGCTATATAACATGACGCTAAGATGAATAGGAAAGGAGCAGCAATAAAAAATAGTACGAAAACGACAAAATTTAAAGCTTTCCTTGCATGTGCTCAGTAAACGGTAATACTTATTCAAAAAATCAATTACAAAATTGTTCCCCTCTAGAAGATTTAAATAAAAGTCCGCGACAGCATATGTCTAGCTATCAAAGTTAACCCATTTTAACCATTTTTATAATTATCAAAATACTATATTACGGTTTCAATCTTGAGCCGCTGGCGATTGCTAGAATCCTATATGAGGCAGCGGCTGACGACATTCGCTCTCTCTTCACATAAAAAGACCTCTGAGTTTCTTGCCTGTACTTCTCAAATAGATTAATGTTCCGAACTAGTCGTAGAATCATTGTCGTTGGATTTTATAGTGAAAAGCGTGAGTGTACAGGAATAACGCACTAGGCGTGATTCATAGACATTCTCGTTTATTGTTGAATTATTCATTTTAAATTGAATTCAGACTTAATTTCGAACAATATTGTATTGGCTAGCTGCACCTAAAGCTATAACAGGCGTGAATACTTTAAGCCATAGATTATTTCCTGTGACCCTATAGTAATTTGTAACGTTAACACAGCAGCTGCGTCACACACGAGATATTTTATTGGTGCGTAACCTCATTAGTTGAATGAACTATAATTGACATGCCGACTGACCTGCCAATTAGGTGGCCAATGTAAAACTTCGCTTATTTCATTTTTTATTCCATATATTGTTGTACAAAAAAACATAATGTATGGTAATTTATTACATATTTTTTTAAATATTACTTGCTCGTCTTGTTTTTATTATATTGGCTAATTATTTTTATTTATGTCTTGAGTATAATTTTTATATTGCGTCTCGTATTTTTGTAAGTAAACACGACAATGAGGTGAGTTAGAATCTAAAGAAACAAAGTAACAAACTTATTTAAATTACCTACAGAAATTATTTTTACAGGTAACACACACATAATAGATACAAGCGAATTATGCGAAATATTCATTTATTTATGTTAAATAGTTAATTATACATGTGATCTAGTACGTACGACTTCATCATCCTCCTGCCTTTATCCCACTCTAAGTGGGGTCGGCACAACATGTTATAAACATGCTGTCGCTTGATTTGGCTGCGTTTTTACGACCTGCCGCTTGTCTGAAGTTAACTTACCTACCTGCCGTATATTACGACACCTCAGTAAGAAAGAGGGTGGTCCATTCTACTAAACCGGATAAGAAATGAGAATACACATATAATAGATACAAGCGAATTATGCGAAATATTCATTTATTTATGTTAAATAGGTAATTATACATGTTATCTAGTACGTACGACTTCGTTCACATCGACTTTTATGTTAAAATAACCTTAATTACGTACTTTATTGCTTTTTTTTTGCTGTCGAAAGAAAATAGGAATCTCTGTATCCCATATGATCCTACATAGTTCTATGTAAATAGAGTTGCGTTTACGAAAATGAAGAGAAGGAGATGAATCTTTCTCTCTTTTTTCGCGCGTGTGTAGTGAGCGAACGAAATTTTTACTAAAATGCTAATTTAAAAAGCCGTGTGGTATTCAGCTCAGTAGTATAGACCAACCTTATTTCTTATCGAGGTTTCGTATGAGGCGGCTAAAGAAAGTTGTCCCACCGTGTCGTATCCGGTTGAGTAGAATACACCACCCTCTTTTTTTCTCTTTTCTCTTTTCTTACCGAAGTGTTATACGACTAAGGTAAGTTGACGTAAAATAAGTAGCCAAATCATGTAACAGCATGTTTATATCATGTTGTGCCGACCCCACTTACAGTGAGTTAATAGCAGAGGGATGATGCTGAAAGCTAACCTAAAATATCATTGTATGAGATTTAATTCGAGTAAAATATACAAAATTGTATGCTGTTTAATTAAAAGTATATTAATTTGAGTTACTAAAATGGTGAACAGCAATTCAAAACATCTAATTAGTAAGTTAACTTATAATTTACGTAATCAGTATTGAGCGAAAACATTTTTAGCAAGAATAGTAAACAGAGATTTTTTGACTACAGTTCTTTTTTTTCTACTACTGCTACTAGAGAGCTGTGATAGTCCAGCGGTAACACCGTCCGACTCTTTCGAGAAGGTCAAATGTTCAAACCGGGCAGACACCAATGAGTTTTTCTGTTAAAACTTATGTGGCTAATTGATAATTGCAATTTATCATAAGCTTTTCGGTGAAGGAAAACATCGTGAGGAAACCTGCATATCTCTAGAGAATTCTGGAGGTATGTGTAACTCTACCAATCCGCATTGGAGCAATGTGGTAGGTCTTAGCTCCAATCCTTCTCTCCAAAAATGGAGAGAAGAGACCTATTCCCAGCAGTGGGAGAGCAACAGGCCGCTACTTACTTACTCTTTACTTACTGTTACTAGCAATTTGGGTTACAAATCACTAGTAAACTTATTAACCCCTCTAGCTTAGCTAAATGCTTGTGTTAACAGTGGGTTCACGTCGGTAGTATAATGGCTGGGATTCAAACCCACGACCTCTCGATCGCAAGTCCGTTACCTTAACCATTCCGCTACCACCGCTTCTCCTCCGTTCCTCTACCGTGAAAACCATAATTTATGGGAACTTAGCGGTCCATGCTAAAAGATGGATCAACGGTTAGCGATGGCGACGAGGACAAAGTGACGTGGGCAAGAGGGCATCACCGGAAATGACATCACCACTAGGACATTACTTCCACCCCCACCAGACTCCTGACTTTGACCGAGCGATCTGAGAACTACTACTCAATCCCTACCCAGAAGTCTAGCCATAAAGCTTGACCTAGACCCAATGGACTAAACATAGGGCTGGTGTAATTGCTTGCGAAGATCACGGGCAAAGAGGTTCGTCCCTATGATCCTTATGATATTTAGATCAAATATATTATTTTACAATTTAGCATTGGCACACCGATAAAGCTGTAACACTAAGAGATTACATTATCTGATTTATTCGTTATTTAAATATTATAACTAATTAAAAACTGATGTTATCAAATATTGTGCTAATTTAAAAAAAAATGAGACCATTATTGTTTTAATTTTAATTAAAACTTAAAATTTATATTATACATTGTTTTATATTTTTTTTTCTTATATTATAATATCTGGGTGACCGAGTCTTGCTCGGTAATTTTTTACAAAATAAAAAAAATGACAAAAAAAGAAAGAATAACTAATAGGATAGATGGGGCTACATCCTAGGTAATTTGCATTTTTTGCGACCACCCGTTCCCCGGGTAACTTGACATTTAACGACAAAAATTCAATTCAATATAAATGTTAGTATTTTTTAATACCCAAAGACAGGGATAAAATGATTTTTTTTAATAAAACCTGCCTAGATCGATTTTTCTCCCCCAAAACCTCCTGCATGCTTCTTGGCGCTAGTAATTCAGAGCCCTCAGTGAAGTTGCCGATTCAAGAGCTTGTTTACAAATTTACTTAAACTAGATTACTTAAATGAGAATATTTTAAATTAGAATTTTATAAATGGAATATATGAAATTAAATGTAACTTAATTTTATAGATTCGTATTCAGTAACCCAGGGCTAACGTTACAACAATCAAGATATCCGTTTGTCCGATACTCGCAGGGGAAATATGCTGAATATTTGTGGCTCTACGTGTTTGCCATTCAATATTGTATTGAATTATCGACACAAAAGTAGGAAGGTTGTAATTAATTGCAAAAATTTTCAAACGACTACAACGTATGCGGTTCACAATCATCATGGATCCAACGAAAAATCGATTCGGAATATTGGGAGCTATTTGTGTTACGCAATCTTAATAGAAATCATACTGAATTTTGTTAATTTGCTATAATTGATAGAGCGCGTCGTTACCTTCTTTAATACGTAACCCGACTAAACATTCCTTGACCATCTTATCAGAGTTCATATAACGATGTCGCTAAAAACCATCAAAGCTATATTACACAAGTATTAATAGGGTAATTAATATTGTTTTCTCTATTAACTTTGAAATTAATAAGGCTTTTATGAGTTATTGAGCTTATGTCTATACCAAATCATGTCCACGTAGAAAAACGTTTTTCTTTAAATCGCGTAACCTCATTTGTCTTCTATTTCCACAATATTATAATACTCAACTTAAATATATTAATGCCGCATTAGATTATGCTGTTGGCTAGTTTTTACATAAATATTTTTTCGTATTAATGGCGCATTAAGTTATACTGTTTGCTATATATTTTTTCGCCGTCAATAAAAAATATAAACCCTGTAAAAAATATATTGGCAACTTGAATTGTTGAAAAATCTTATTGTTAATATTAGTATACACTACAGTTCATGCATGACATTAAGGTGGTTAAAATCTACAAATATCAAGAGCTCTAATATATTGATCACCACAAATATATTTAATCGAGAAATCGTATCGTAAATCGTTAAATATACATAAACTCCAAAATAATATTGATATTTGTCATTAATACGTCTCTCAACGTAGCTATTAAAATTGTAAATAGTATGAAATATGTTTTTATTAAAAAATTAGAGCGTCTAAAATTTTTATAAATTTTCAAATATTTGTATTAAAAAATATATTAGAAAATACTAAAAACATACCCAAAGTAAATAAACTGACGAAGAAGACCGGCGTTGCCCACTTCATTTTTATACACGAACACATACGATCATCTAACACACTAACGCGTTTTTTTTTTAATTTCAACGTCCGTTCGTCCCTGAAAGTTTTCCTAAACCGGTCCTGTTTCCCATACGGCTCCCAACTGTGAATGCGTCTGTAGGACTACCGTTAGCCGAACGGCATGTAGGCTCAACCTTTGACACGCATGCGCACTCTTGACCCCCTAGAGAGCAAATTAAACTCGAACTTTATTATAAACAGTGTAACAACAATAAATCTGACAGGAGACTTAATAATAGTACCAGATTTTTTATTGCTCATTGCGCCTTGACTATTCAACCAATTAAACAAATGAAGTATGACTTCATTTGGCACATTTGTTTAATATTTACAAAAATTGTCGTTTCGTAAAATTTGACTAAGGTAAGTTGACGTCAGGTAGGCGGGCGATAGTAAAATATGTAGCCAAATCATGTGACAACATGTTTATAACATGTATATGACAACACGTTGTGCCGATTCCACTGAGTAGGATAAGGGCATGAAGATATATATATCTATGTAGAACAAACTCAAACATAAACAAATTTTATTCTCTATGAATTTTATGTGTAGAGTACGTAATATATACCTTAAGTTAAATTTTGTAACGATACTAAAGATATCATTTATATATCCTATTTATAGACTTAATTTATAGTATTGTTTTTGCAACTTTATTGGAAAATTTGCATAATATACAACAAGGAACTCAAATTTAATTTATAATAAAGTTAGGTAACTTGATCTATTGATTATTATTAGCTTAAAATGTCTTCGGTTCTATAAATATTTCCTGAATCAAATAAATTTTATAATAAACTGGTTACAACGTTTCTTTTGAAATCAATTATTCATTTTTGGCCGTGAAAAAATGGAGATTACGCTTTATTTTAAAATACGACTGTCGTCTTGGAACCACTGCAACACAGATAGCTGGGAAGTATTAATGATCTCTATCATCAGGTCATGGTCATTTCAAGTATGGCAAGTGAATGAGCGTAGCATTTTCGGTTTCCGCTTCCTGTCGCAAAATGTTTAATCTTATCGAGTTGCATGACGGGCTGAGAACAGAAATCCATAACAATGACAATAAATATATAGTGGAAACAATTCCTTTCAGGTTCAAAATACAAGGTTAATAATTTCAGTCAAAAGGAAAAAAGAAAAAAAACTTGAACTATGGGTACCGTACGACCTTTTTTAACAAGAACTTCAAAGTTAACCGTTCCGAATTGATGAGCACAACATTTAAAATAAATTTGCTGTGTGGTATCCTGCTGATTAGAATAGACCACCCTCATTTCTTACCGAGGTGTCGTAAAAGGCGACTAAGGCAAGTCGACCCGCCGTGTGGTATCCGGCTGAGTAGAATAAACCAACCTCATTTCTAATCGAGGTGTCGTAAAATACGACTAAGATAAGTTGACGTCAGGCAGGCGGTCGTAAAATACGTAGCCAAATCATGTGACAACATGTTTATAACATGTTGTGCCGACCCCACTTAGAGTGGGATAAGGGCAGGAGAAAGATGATGAAACAAAACGCTTATTATTTAAAATTTCATACAAAACGGTCAACTACTAGTATATTATTTAATCACTAGTGCCTTTACCTTACTTCAAAGTGAACCGTTCCTAATTAATGAGCACAACCTTCAAAATAAATGTTGCTTTTGATGAAAAGTGGAAAAAAATCGAATGCTATCAGAATAGGGGAGAGTGGTCGGAATAGTGATATCGTGTTGATTGGTCACAGGGGATATAGCCAGACCACGTACTCGTACCAAACGCAAATTGAATAAAAAAGAGCTCCTCGTGCTTTTACTATAGTAAAGTTGGAACTTCTTTCAACCTAGACAACAATTACAACTATAAAAGATAGTTTTCTCAATGAAAAAATTGTAAATTTAACGGCAAAATATCTTTAAGTTCCGCGATTACTCTTAGGTTTTAAAGCAGAATCAATAAACTTAAATTAATATGGCAAATTCATGTAAAATCTACGATTAGAAATCATCGACTGAATTGCCAAAAAAGTACACCGATATTCGGAAGAATCAAAAAGACAAAGCCTTTGACAGTGCAATGCTCCTTACACATTTACACTACATGCTAACCATTTAACTTTGACTTCGCCTCGAGCAGTCATCTCTTGTATATCACGCTACGGATGATTTCCGCTCGCACTGCGGTCTTCGTCTCGTCCTACCTCTGCGCTCTTGTATTCTGCAGGCGAGGTCTGAGTTAAACGATTAGCCTATAATTGCTGCTCCAAACGTCAATGTTGTCTCAATTCAAGATACTACGATTACTCAGTTGTCTGATTGATAGAAATAAGTTAGTTTATGATTTAAAGTTAAATTTAATTAACTCTTTGGTCGTTTATCCGTCTAGATTGTTATAATAATAAGGTACTTATAATTATTACAATCTTTATGCTTCTTTATGCATCTATTTTTATGTTTCACTATAAAAAAAATCCACATAAAATGTTTGTTTTTAGTTATCTAACACGATATGGTTAACTGATAGTTGGTTTGAGCTACAAACGATAAGTAAGCAAGAGGTCGGTTAAAGTGTATCAACAACTATCTCATTATTGGAATATTTACATAGAGTATTTTAACTTTGTTGAATTGTAAATATCTTATTCCATTCTACATTAAATATTTGCTAAATTTATTAATCTGAATGTTTGTTATTTTCTCAATGTTTGTTACACATCGGTTGAATTTAAAATTATTTGAAAATAATTATATAAATTGCCGAATATTATAAAAGACGAAAACAATATTAAGACTTTCAAAACAAAATTAAAAGAATGGCTGGCACAAAATAGTTTTTATAACTTAACGGAATTTTTTAATAATTAAATATAATAAGATAGATAATAAGACGTATAAATAAATTGACATATAATAATAATAATTTTAATTCGACATATGAAGATTATTAAATTGCGACATTATTAATATAATTAAACACTATTCTTCCTACTAAATTGAAATTATTGATTATGTAAATATTGACATGTTAAAATTAATTTTTTGTATAATTTGTATAAAATTAATTTGTTAGACGTGTGTACAATATTTTGCAACGCCCTAACCGGGCAAATATGTAACATATTTAAATGCAAATAAATGAATAAATAAATAACTTTTAATGAACTATTGATGAGTTTCATTTTGTAAAGTAGGTCATCAGAGTATGGTGTGACGCATACACCAAGAAATTTGGCAGGACGCAACAATAACTCGTCCAAGTCGTGTAACTTACGAGGGCCACTCACTTACTGACCCAAAATTACTTGGCACTGGTTATCGGAAGACGCACAGAGTCTGTTAAATTACCTATCTATGAACACTCAAGTTATTATAAGGCATAGACTCTTTTTATTTTACGTCAGGAAAACCCATTATGGGTCATCACCGCCCGACGGGGATGAGTGGCGGGTATGTCGGACTCTCACCGACTAAAAACTTGACAGTGCTCCACCACGCTGCTAGTGGCGGGGCCAGGGTAACGTTGTACACATTGCCCCCATCCCCGCCAGCAACAACTGTGAACCCCAGAGTGCGCCACCTCTGGGTCGGGGCCTCTCTAATAGTGGCCCCTCCCTCCGCTAGACGATGCATCGGGAGCACCAGATGCATCGACCGCCTCGAGGACCTAACTCCAGCGAGCGTCCCATAAACCAATGCATAGACTCTAAAATGAGTTCGTTTAATACTAATTTTTGTCATGAAATGTCAATTTTTGACATAATTTAAGTATATCGAAGTAATTTATAGAATTAGGCGTTACGTTGCGGAGATCCATAATATAAAAGTAATAATAAAATTATTTAGCTATAATCCGCGATGAAGTGAAATAGAAAATATATATGAAATATATATAATGAATATATAGAAATGGACAATCGGTTATTGTTTAACGACTCCTGCATGTATCAGGTATGATAACCGATTGTCCACTCTACATTTAGCATTATATATATTCTATTTTACTTCATCGCGGATTATAGCAAAATAATTTTATTATCATTTTTGTATATTGAAGTTGCAAAAAAATCATCATCTTGCGCTTATCACGCTCTAAGTGGGGTCGGTACAGCTTATTTTAAATATGTTGTCACATGATTTGGCTGCATATTTTTAAACTGGGTGACGTCAACTTACCTTAGTCGTATTTTACGACACCTCAGTAAGAAATGAGGGTGGTCCATTCTAATTTAGCCAGATAGCACACGGTGGCCAACTTACCTTAGTCGTCTTTTACGACTCCTCGGTAAGAAATGAGGGTAGTCTATTCTACTCGGCCAGATACCACACGGTGGGTCGACTTACCTTGGCGCCTCTTAAGACACCTCGGTAAGAAATGAGAGTGGTCTATTCTACTCAGCCGGATACCACACAGCTATAAAAAAATATAAAACGTAAATTATTCCTGAAGAGCTAACTGTAATAAAGGAAAAGACGTTTTGCATTGATAGAATCATGCAAAATTTCCCCAAATTTCTTTATCTACATTTTGATTTAAACAATCAAAATTAACAATCTCGGTCGATTATCGGAAACAAGTTGCGCCTTGATGTCGCATTAATTTAATCTATAATATCTGTACATTTATCGATATAAGGGTGATACATAAATAAGAACTTTTTTAATTATACACAGATTACAATTAACGTGTCACCGAGAATAACATAAAATGTTTAGTTTTTTGGTTTTAACTATCTTTTGCATTATCGGTAAGATATATTATATTCATTTACTTAAGATATATTATAAGAACTGTGGTTTTTTTTAATGACATTAAAAGTATTTTTACATATATAAAACAGGATCCCCAAAAGCTGTCTGTATATGATCCATTTTCTCAAAAATTACTAGATGGATTTTACTGACGGTTTTTACTAAAAGATGCAAATGTGTGAAGTACAATTTTTAAGGAAGGCTTAGTTTACCTAAGCCTTCCTAAAAAATTGTAAGTGAATAACGTTATTCAAGTTATTGTAAGTGAATTACGTAAAATTGTAAGTGTATTACGTTATTCAAAAGGGCTAAAATGATTTTGATGGAATTTTCACTGGACGGTAGAGGAGGTTGTGGAGCATATGAGCTACTTTTAAGGCGCTGGTTTAATTATAAATATTCTAGAACCTCATTATTCTCTATGAAAACATATAAAGATCAATAATAGCTTAATTAAAAATGCGGCGTTTATGGTAATTTTGACATAAAATAATGTGGCATAAAAAATTATAGACACAGACAACATGTAGGTAACAAAAAGATTCTTTTAGTAGGTATATTATTTATCTTTTTCTTACTTTCGTGAGTATTTCATAAGAGTCTTGTTTAAATTATGTATTGAACTGCGCAAAACATATCTACTACAAATAATAATAATATTTAGTGAAATAACATCAGTCTTTATACAAAACATAATCGTTTGTTAAGAAAAAAATTGTAATGGCTGCGGAGTGTCGTAATTTATGATACAATGTTTGTTAATATTTGAATAATAAATATATCTATATTTACTTTTATCTTTTTATATTAGTGCTAGCTGTGCTTACGGCTTTTCCTGCGTCAGTTTTATTATTTAATTGAAATTTTAAACATAAAAGTACTTGTCGTGAATTAACCATAAGAGATATAGACATGTTCTCGCAGACTTTTTTGTAGTATTTTTATAGGTCTACAATTCTCTAGTAAATTACTTCAGTGTATCTTTGTTGGTTTACGTGGCGCTTGCCACTGAAGCTCGCAGCAGGCTAGATTTATTACGTCTGCGTGACTTCTTCAACACAATTTTCATAAAACCGTAATTTACTATTAACATCAACCTTCCATAAGAATTTCACTGTATTTTAGTATAAATCGTACAAAAATCCGTTTAGAAGATTTTGAGAAAATCGATTACATACAGATAGACAGCCTTTTATCCGTGTGGTATCCGGCTAAGTAGAATAGTACCACCCTCATTTCTTACCGAGGTGTCGTAAAAGGCGACTAAGGTAAGTTGACTCACCGTGTGGTATCCGGTTTAGTAGAATAGACCACCCTCTTTCTTACCAAGGCGTCGTAAAATACGAGTGAGGTAAGTTGACGTCAGGCAGGCGGCCGGTCGTGAAAACGCAGCCAAATCATGTGACAGCATGTTTATGACATGTTGTGCCAACCCCGCTTAGAGTGGGATATGCGCAGGGAGACGATGACAGATAGACAGCCTTTGTGGACTTTGTTTTATAATATGTCAGATATTTCTGAAACGGATCAGTTGCATAGCAAATCAAGCACACCTTTATAATAATAGCCCCCATGATTAAACCCCAAAGATTCAAACTCTACTATAGTATTTTGATAACGATAAAAATGGTAAAATGGGTAAACCTTAAGAGCTAGACATATGCTGTCGCTTTTATTTAGATCTCTTAGACGGAAACAATTTTGAAATACATGATTTTTAACAACTTTTACCGTTTACTTAGCGTACGCAAGGTAATCTTTAAATTTTGGTATTTTCGCAATATTTTTTATTGCTGCTCCTCTCCTTTTCATCTTAGCGTAATGTTATTTAGTCTATTGCTTTCCTGGATAAATAGACTATCATACGCTCTAAGAATTTTTGAAATCGGTACAGTAGTTCCTAATATTAGCGCGTTCAAACAATCAAACAAACAAACTCTTTAGCTTTATATATTACTGTAGATAACCATATCTTGAAAATTTAATAATTTGTGTAATATTAAAACATTAATGCTCATAAGTTAAAGCGATAAATGTTTTATAGCTTGCAATGGAAACCCAGCAATTCCAGCAGATGGAAGTTTTAACAGATACTTCATACACACAAGGTAATTTTAGATATTACTAGCAATCGCCAGCGGTTTCGCTCGTGTGGAAAGATTAAAACCGTAAAAAAGTCTTTTGATAACCATAAAAATCGTTAAAGTCAGTTAACAAATCAAGCAAATCAAGAACACCTTTATAAAAAACCATATAGGAAATTACGATACGCCCAATATTTTTTTTTTAATACAGGTAAAAACCTCTTAAAGCATATACCCAATACGAGGTATACGACGCGTACATAATTTAAATATATTACAAAAAAAAAAAAAACTACAATACCAAACTACAAAACTATTTTAAACTACATTATATATTATTAATTTTAAATTTTTAATAAATGCTATCGCTGTAATGTCTATATCTAATTCTTTTGAGTAATTGTGGCGACGTTGTATTTGTTAATTTGATTAATTAATAAATTTTATTTTCTAATTAGTCTTAACAATAATGTTATAAAGATTTAAGTTGCAAACAAAAAATAACGCTGACACAATCTATCTACTGCGAACCAACATTCGAATAGTTTCATGCCAGGACTTTAAAATTTCATGCCAGATCATGCCAGCAATACCAGCCGTCTGCCTGATGGCAACTTACCTTAGTCGTATTTTACGAGGCCTCGGTAATTAATGAGGATTGTCTATTCTACTCAACCAGTCACTGCACGGTGGGTCACTTACCTAGGTCGCCTTTTACGACACCTCGGTAAGAAATGAGGGTGGTCTATTCTACTCAGCCGGATACTACACGGTGGGTCGACTTACCTTAGTCGCCTTTTTAACGACACCTTGATAAGAAATGAGGGGGTATTATTCTATTTAGCCGGAGACCACACGGCGGGTCGACTTACCTTGACCGCCTAATTTGTTTCTTGACAATCAAATTTAATAATTTCTGATAATCAATCTTATCTCTTTCAGTCCTTGTATTTTGCGTTCCTATGTTTGTATCGATAAGATGTAACAGCCCAGCGTGGAGACCGTGCAACTCTCTAAAGATAGTAGCGGGCTAAAACCCCGGCCAGGCACCAATAATTTTCTCCGTTAAAACTTATCTAATTGATTATTGAATGGTGCGATTTATAACATGCTTTTCGGTGATGAAAAGATCGTTAGGTGGATAAGTGTAACCTACCCATTCCCATTGGAGGAACGCACTGGGCCTGAGCTCCAATTTTTCGCCCCAAAAACAGAGAGAGGCCTACGCCCAGCCGTGGGATAGTAGTAACAGGCCGTTACTTTACCTTTTACTTTTCGTGTCTATTTTACACATATTTGAGACCATTGACATCAAATGAAAAGGATAATTCAACATCAATCGCAAAACTCAATATACAACCTGTATTAAATTAAACTTATCAAGAACATGCAAATGCTCCGAAATTTTGCTGCCGCCAATGTCCATAGAAACTTGGCACCTATAAGCATAAAGATTTAATAGCGCACTTCGATTGCGTTATTAAATCTTTATTCTCATTTTAATTATTCTACTGATTCACGATTTCCTTATACTTTAATTTAATAACCATATTCTACTTTACAATTTTTCTACAGTTTTTGTATCAAGTTCTAAAATCTATATAAAAAGCTAAATATTTCGACACCGAAAATCCAAGGATCGACTCCGATTGAACTGATTTTATATTTGATTGTTTTTATTACAGAAACATTCGGACACGTTATGAAATCGTCCTTTCAGATATACCGGAAGCCGTAAAGCTTCTTTCTAAAGACAGAAACACAGCGGTTATTGTACACGGGCAAAACGGTTCTGGTTCTACTTCTCTGAACCCTGACCTCGTAAGCGGTATGAATTTCTACAAGTTATTTTATACAAGCCCTGCTGCTAAGCAATGCGTCTAAGTGCGAAAAACAGCCCGCTAAAAGAAAAAGAACCAGAGGTAGCTGAGCCATGCAGTTTTATAGAAGGGTTATGTAGGGGTTATGAAGGGTTATGTAACAACCAACAATTGTTCAACGTTCAAGGCTTGTCTTTAATTGAAGCAATTCATTTAAAGACAAGCCTTTTTTTATCTTCATTTATTTTGGTACGGGAACTATTGGAAAGCTACCTTATAATTATGTTTAATTTACTGCAGCACAGCCTTGGTTTTAAGGAGCTTTTATCTTCATAGATTATTTAGCAGTATATTTACAGCAATAAAGCAGTAAAGTGCCTGCTCGAGTAGTGTGGGGCGATTTTGCAATTTTCCTTTTTTTAATTTAGGCAGCTTAATCTTCATATAGTTATGTACAGTAACTATTGGAAATCTACTTTTTTATTATGTTAACTTAATGCAGCAGAGCCTTGGCTTTATGGAGCTTAATCCTTATAGATTTAAAACAAAAGTTATAATAAATTTTATTATTACTTTTGTATTATGGATGTCCACAAAGTAACACGTAATTCTCTAAATTACTTTATAGATTTTGTCGTAGATTATTTAGTTCAATCCATCAATATGAAATCCATCATCATCAAATGCTGATGGATTTCAGTTTTATGTATTTATTGAACAACCAGCAATAGATCCATTAGATATAATAAAATTACATTAAATTATTCAGATTTCATTATAAATGTTCTATTAATTACTGATTATCTCTGGGCGTCAATATTATTATAATAAAAAAATATTATTATCATAAATTAATAATTAAAAATAAATGTTTCAACAATTTTAATCCATCAAATTTTTTAACAATTTTATTTATTAATATTATATTATTGTTTGCATAAACTATTGTTGCTTATAAATTATTGCTTTTTTTTTAAATATGAGACACACACTCGGTCGTTCGTCCCCAAAGTAAATACTTATTACTTGTGTTATGGGTGACGGACAACTGGTAAATATACACACATATAGATTTAAATACATACTTAAATATAAATACACACCCAGGTTTGAAGAAGCAGCAAGTGTTGTATAGAAAATGTTGGCGCTCGGCGGGAATCGAACCCGCGATTCATGGAGCTGAAGGCAGGGTCACTGCCCACTGCGCCAACCGGCAAGTCAATCATCTTAGTTTGATGCTATATAGTCTATAGCCTTCTTCGATAAATGGAGCATCTCTTTATCGATCGATTTATCTAAGTATAGAATTAAAAGTTACTAAAATGAGTTTTCATCGGATATTACTTATTTATAAAGGAATTAAAAATTAAAAAAATTTGCAGCATTCCTCACAAGTGAAGATATTGATGTCATTGTCGTGGACTGGGAACTGTATGCGTCACAGAGTTATTCTAGAGCGGTGTCCGCAGTACCTCAAGTTGCCAGATCTTTGGCGAGCCTCATCAATGAACTAAAGGAGGTCGTGCCTCTGGAGACCTTACATATGGTTGGATTTGATCTGGGTGCCCATGTTGTTGGCTTCGCTGGTCGAGCACTGAATAGAAATGTAGCAAGGATAACTGGTAAGAGAATATTAATTCTACCTATTTACAACGAAAAGCTGTGATAGCCCTGAGTTGAAACTATGTGACTGTTTCGAGGGGTTCGTGTCCCCCTAAATCCTCGGGCACCAATGAGTTTTTCTATTAAACCTTATGAGTCAAACTGATAATTGCAATTTATCACACGCTTTTCGGCAAAGGAAAACATTGTGAGGAAACCTGCATATCTCTAGGAACTTCTGCAAATATGTGTAACCTACAATCCGCATTAGAGCAGCGTGGTGTGTCTTAGGTTCAACCCTTCTCTCCGGAAACGGAAAGAGGAAGCCTAGGCCCAGCAGTGCGATCGTAACAGACCGTTACATTATATTTTTTACATCGAAATAATTTGATATCTTAATTGCTTTTCTAACATCAGTTCAAAGTATTTAAAAAACAAATGTTAACTGAATATATACTAGTCGATATACAATTGTAAAAATGAATACGTGTCGTTCTTTATTAGATCATTAATTTGAAAACAGAAAACTATTTGACCTTCAAATCACACTACACAAATAATTGTCATAATTCAATATTCACTTAACTTATACTTGCAGTACTATTACTAAGAGATTCAGAAAATTTAAATATTACTACTCATATTTTAGGACTTAGTCCGGCCAGAAACCAATGGGGTAGAAATTCTCAACGGTTAAGCTCGTCCGATGCTCATTACGTGGAAGTGATTCACACCGACACCTCAGGCTTATTTAGTACTGGTATTGATGAAGCTATTGGGCAAGTGGATTTCTTTGTAAACGGTGGAACCGGACAACCTGGCTGCTTCTTGAATAACGCCTGCAACCATAATCGGTCTTGGGAGTTGATGGCTGCCAGCTTGTTACACGATCACTTGATTGGCAATCGCTGCAATAACATGCTCCAGGTTTCGTTAAACACGTGTCGCGGCTTTCAAATTCACTTGGGCACCAATAATTTGATAAAATTTGGGTAAGTCAATGGCATTCAATTTCTCCTATTATTTCAATTTAACTTAAGTAGCTATAGAAAGACGTTATTGGTATTTTGCTGTAAGACATTTATTTACTCAATATGATATTCATTGCTTCAAGTCGTGGTTGACAAATAAATTTTAATAAATAAATACAAAACTAATGAGAATATTTTTTTGCTATAATCCGAAATAAAAGAAAATATATGTTATTCTAGATGTAGAGTGTATTATTCGTTCTCATAAGTGATACATGCAGAATTTGTAAAAACTCATGCACTTTTTTACAAATTCTGCATGTATCAGGTATGAGTTTTGTATTATGGACCTTCGTAAAATAATGCCTAATTCTATAAATTAATAAATATATAAACAAAATAAATAAATAAATAAATAAATATATAAAATAAAAAAATATACATAAGTCATATTTCAAAGGAGGAGGAGGAGGTAACATATATACATACATTCTGCCTGCTTTTACAATGCAATTATTTGTATATATTGTGGTTGTATAATAAATTGTATAAATAAAATATATAAATACATACATACAGATGAAACTAATATAAACCGTGTAATAAATAAATAAACAAATCACGTTAAAAGCTATTATCCAAACCAGCATAAAAAAGAGTTTGCAAACTCTATTTCAATAAATAACGATATGAATTTGAAAATCGGTAATACACATTACGCCATATTTTATACATACATATAAAGATAATGTTATGGTATCTTTGTTTTTGTAGGAAACGGAAATTGATTAATAATTGTGATTCACTACTGCGTAAAATAAAAACTATATACAGCAAAGCTATACCTACATACTTAATGTAAAGAAACCGGGTATACTCTCGTCTTACTATATTTGTTCCTGCACTAAATCCCTCTCCCCCCCCGTTCCAGCGCAACTCACGAGTCGGGCATAGTGTAAAAAGCTCATTAATAAGTGCCCCGGATGGGTTAGTTGGACGCAACACGTTGGGCTAATCAGTTAAAATAAAACAAATTATAGCCAGATTCTATACATTAACCATACCTTCATATTGAAATCAGGATTTTTCTGAACGCGGATGCGATGTGACTTACAGATACTATCGACTAGCTAACACCTAGAGTCTATCTATCTCCTAACACCTAGAGTCTATCTATCTCCTAACACCTAGAGTCTATCTATCTCCTAACACCTAGAGTCTATCTATCTCCTAACACCTAGAGTCTATCTATCTCCTAACACCTAGAGTCTATCTATCTCCTAACACCTAGAGTCTATCTATCTCCTAACACCTAGAGTCTATCTATCTCCTAACACCTAGAGTCTATCTATCTCCTAACACCTAGAGTCGATCTATCTCCTAACACCTAGAGTCTATCTATCTCCTAACACCTAGAGTCTATCTATATTAGTTTTGCTTAGGTACGATACTGTACTACCGAGCCATTACTTATCCAACTAGGTGCGTGTTGTCGGTTCAGTACGCTATAGAGATCTCTGCTAAAGATGCGAATTGGGGTAGAAAAAATCGATTAATAAATAATCGATTCTTCCCCTTTAAAAATAATCGTTTTAAAAAAAATCGATTTTTTCGTACCATAATAATCGATTATTAAAAATCGATTATTTTAACACATCTCTAATCTCTGCTGTCCAGTTTTGGTGTTGTAGGTCCGTGCCTATCTACGAATACATTAAATATTCTGTGTGTTTTTGCTACATGTACTTAGTATATTAAATTTTATTGATGTCACTATCAATACGCATATTTCATAGAGTCATTCTAGATTCTCCTGCTCTTATCCCACTCTACAAGTAAGTATGGTCGGCACAACATGTTATAAACATGTTGTCACAGATTTGGCTACGTATTTTACGACCGCCTGCCTGACGTCAACTAACCTTAGTCGTATTTTACGACACCAAGAAAGAGGGTGGTCTATTTTACTCAACTGGATACCACACGGTAGGTCAACTTATCTTAGTCGCCTTTTACGGCAACTCGGTAAGAAATGAGGGTGGTCTCTTCTACTCAGCCGGATACCACACGGCGCGGCGGAACGACTTACCTTAGTCGCCTTTTACGACACCTCGGTAAGAAATGAGGGTGATACTATTCTATTCAAGCGGATACCACACGACGTAACAAAAGATTATTACGGTAAACATATTTACTTATAGTTGTATTTTATCTATTTCAGATCTGGCATTTACCGAGCAAATACAAGAGCATCATATCCCTTCTAAAAAGCAAATTCAGTGAAATTTACTTAACTTTAAATATCTTAAAATAAATGTCTGGCTGATTTTGTATAATATTGGACCAATATTATAATTATAAATAAACGATGTTAAATTTTTGAATTTATTTTATTTTTCATTGAATAATAACAGGTACTTAAATAAATAAGCAGAATATTTTAAACACTATTAAGCAGATAGACGTCTGTTATTGAAATGTAATTTTTTTACGAGATCAAGGTTGTCAACCGGATGTCAACGATAGATGCTTTATGTCTAGGTAATCCATTTTGTATATGCGACTTTTGAAAGTAAATGGTACTGAGTTTTGTACCAATATTTCGTCCATGTGAGAGTTTGATTCATAAATAGAAATAATGTCAGCGTAGATTTTTTCATCGCCTTGTGTGTGACTCTTAGCTTAAAGCCTGTAGCAACCAGCTATAAATCCGCGGTCCAGCTCTGACTGAAGACTTCAAGGTTGAATTAAGGTAGTAGGTAGTTGTTTTGCGCTAAGCAACGTAAAATGTAGTCACACGATCTAAGACGAAGTGATGGCTTCCTTTTGCTCTACGAAGGGAGGCGGCGGAGCGCTGCCACAAACTTTTATTCTGGATCCAATCTGCTGCTGGTGAGTCCACGTGTTTGCGACCTGTCCAAGCCCATCGTTTGCCGCCTGAACTGGGGACCTTCAGGTGTTCCAACTGGGGTATATCGAACGCCTGGCTTACAGGTCCCCGAGGCGGTCGGTGCATCAGGTGCTCCCGATGCGTCGGTTAGCGGAGGGGGATTTCTCTTTTGAGAGGTCCCTATCCGGAGGTGTCTCTGGGATCAGAGCTGCTGTTGGCGGGGATGGGGGCAATTTCTACAACGATACCCTTTCATCAGCACCGTGGCGGAGCACACAGGTCGTTTTAGTCGGTGCGAGTCCGACATAACTGCCGCCTGTCCACGTAAATCGGTGGTACCCATAAGGGAATTTTTCCTGTATAAAAAAATCTAAGACCCGACCACTGACATAACCAATGTACCATATGCTTTATCAACTACTCATGTAACAAATATAATAGGTAAATTACCTCAAGTACGCTATTGTCGATTGAAAAGTTTAAACTGATTAAAACCTCAAGCCGTAACGAATTCTATCCATCCATTATCCAGCTCGGTGAAGGTCGTTGCATAGCGGGATCTTATACTAAAAGCTCTTTCCATCATCCGTTGAGTAATCTTATGTTTTTAATGAGATTCATAGTTATTAATGTTATGAATCCAACAGGGCTTCATAGCCAACACACACTGTCTTAAAAATGGTCTTAAGTATTAAAAGATTTTGGGCGTAACTATCTCGCAGTTATTTCATCCAAAAAACATGGAGGCCACCTAACTGATTTGAATTCAACGACTGACCTCTGAAACGTTAGTTGAGTTCCTTATTAATAATTTTAAAGTACATATCCTTGTTTACCTCTACCTAAACATGATCATGTTAAATTTCACGTCGCCTAGTGGATAGTAGTAGCATTTCGCCGTTACTTATGAGATCTACAGTAAAAGTATAGGAGCAAACTTTTTTTAAAATAAGTAAAGATAAGTTATTGTTATGTGCTGGTATTGGTTTATATGATCAATGATATAAAACTGATAGTTAACTCAAGACATCGACTTACTCTTAAAGCAGATAAAAGAAAGCAGATTTTGTATTATTTAATGAATGAAAAAAAATAATACTATCAGACAAATCGGCTTTAGCACACGTGAAAAAAACGATTCTGTTCTATGTTTTAAATTTGAACAAAGACTATACGACAACCTACTACGTAGAGGCTATGTGTCGTAACATTTTTCTTCCATTTAGTTTTCTCGTACATTTGAAATCCCAAAGTTTACTATTTACAAATTTACACCCTGCAGACTACGATAAATATCTGTAACGTCAATATTTATACAATACTCTTGAAATATAGTATTGAACATTTTCCTTTTCATTGAAAATAGTTTTTATACATGAATTACTTTAAAGATGTTTTGATTTAAGATTAATGCCAGCGGTTACTGAATATACCTTCAACACTTAGTCAACGAACTTAACATACAAGCATTATATGGCCTTCGTTAGCTCGATGTGTACACATCATTAAAAATAATATTACATGTACCAAGCATACTAGGAGAATTTTTATACACAAACTTTAAAAACATGGTATCCTACTTCCTACTAATATTAAAAATGCGAAAGTTTGTGAATATGGATACATGTTTCTTACACTTACACGGTGAATATGCTGAAACAATATCGATGAAATTTAGTACAATTATTCCTTATACACCGGGATTACATATAGGCTATATCAGGTAACGAAGCGTCCAGACAAAAAATGGGCTTTGGTTTTAAATAACGGGGAAAGTTATCGATATCTCCTATTAAAATCTTTAAAATATATTTATTGAAATTAATGCATAAAAAGCTGAGTTTGAATTAGAATTTAATCATGACTTCGTAAAATTATATTATACCATACCATATTGTACCTACGGCGAAGTTGTTGAAGTTTGTCCAGTCAATTACTTTTTATTTTCGAAGGACGAGGTTCTCAGCAAACTAGTTAGTCGCTTTCTCGAAATTTTTAAAAAACTTGAATTTAACTTATTAAGAACTTGAACTTTTGAACTTGAATATTTCCTATTATTATAGCTTGTACGTGACAATTGTAACTTTCCTTCTTTTCAATTGATTCTGTATATTTTGTTCTCATAAAACATATAAATAAATGAGTTTTCAAAACGCACGGGTAGACCAGGGCATTATGATCATATTTAGTTAAAACCCTCGTTACATTCGAAATTACTACTGGCCTGAGGCCTTAATATTCCATGAGTACCCTCCAAAGCATGGTCCAGCAAAGTTGCCTCTGCCAAGTCACATTCAGACACTATAATAATTGATGACGGTGACTTCCTTTCTTTAAAAAAAAAACTAGAAGAGTCAACTACCATCGTCTTAAACCTGATAGTAATCGCTGTATACATTGCCCTGATCACCGCTCTATACATGCAACAGCTTTGTACCCCGGACATATGTCCTAAGAGACGGGGCTTTTCTAAACAGTGGCACCTACGTCAGCTAATCGTTGCATCAAGAGCACCAGATGCACCGACGGACTTCAACGAGTCTCTGACGCTCCGCACGACGTCGACTCATCCAAGCACTAGACACCGTATTAGCCGTAACTGCTCCGCTGCTTCTTCCGTGAGATAATGTAACCCCCTCTATAATTTCAACAACTACTGGACAAAAATCACTAAAATCTCTCCACGTACGTTTGCTTCACAATTAAAGTATTTACTAAATATAGAATCCACTCGCAAAGCAACGTATCACTAAAGTGAGCACATTTTAAATATCAGATCAATCTCTACCATAAATTTTATTTTAAATCAGTGTAAGAGACTCGAATTTGAATATTGTTATTAAATAATGGAACAGTATTATTATAATTCTTTCTTGTAAGTGATTATAATATATTTCTTTTCGCTCTGTGGTTTTGCCGATTAAGCAACTAAATTAATTGAGCAATTTAATTGTACAAACTCTTATGCAAAAGTTCGCAGCGTTAGATTTAATGTAGGGCGTCCTTGAAATTACTTGATACATTTAATTCATTTCGTTCACAAGAATTATAACGCATTATTTTATTTATTTTACTTGTCTTATTCGTCATTACAATTATTTGTTCCAGTCTCAAAATTAGTTGGCAATAAAATTAAAATTAGAAGCTATAAATAATGTAAGACTCTATTTTTTTTACACCGTCTCTATCATTCATTTATTCCTTACCTATTTAATAATCCGTCCGTTATCATTCCATCCTCGTATCATAAAATATTATTTACGAATAAGAACATAAACAAATTTAATAATAAAATATTCACTAAATTAATATCTCGATGGTATATATCACAAAATTAATAAGTTCACCATTAATTATGTTTTAAAAAATTACAATAATTATAAAATAAGGAGTCATAGAAAATACTTGTAAAATAAAGCACAAAATTTAAAAATTCATGTGTCCTAATTAAAATTTTAAATTAGTTCGTTAGTAGCAAAATTGGTTTCTGTGGTTAATACGGAATAATCATAGCAGTTAAATGTGTTTAAAATATAAATACCTACCCCAGTCGCGCGCGAATTGCGTTAGCGAGCGCAAGTGTACGAGTTACTCCTTTCGACGAAGTAATTTTATTTTTTGTCTACCCGCAAAAATGGAGGATGATAGTACAAGTGGAGATATAAGTGATGACAGTGAGAAAAATCGGAATAACAGAGAAATTTACCAAATGCAAAGTAGTCAATGTGACGAATCTGAAAAGTCGATGAAAATAATAGGAGATAAGCGACCGAGGGAAAAAGGAGATAGTAGTGAAGATGGTTTTATAACTGTTACGAGGCGGAGACCAAAGAGGTTGATTAGAAGCGAATCGCAAGGTAGTGATAAAGAAATGTCAGAAAGTCAAATGAATGAAGGTATTTGTGAAATGTATGAAGTAAGTTTATTCGGATTACAAATTTTGCCTAAACAGATGGCTTTTGCTAGACTACTAAGGGAAGCGAATATTCTACATGTAACGAAGATAAAATATAAAAGTCCATATAAAATATTTATACAGTTTAGCGATAAAAATCAAGCGGAAAAACTTATAAATTTACAAAAACTTATGGAGATGGATATTAGGGCTCAGTTTACAAATCAAGGTAATTTGTCTTACGGAATTATTAAAGGAGTTGATTTAGACACGACCGAAAAAGAATTGTTACAAAATCTAAAATGTTCCGTGGATATAATTTCAGCAAAGAGATTAAAACGCGTTAATAAAGAAGGAAAATGGGTTGACAGTGAAACAGTCAGACTGTGTTTTAGAAATTCTGTAGTACCCGCAACTATAATTGCTTATGGATTTAAATTTGACGTCGAACGATTTATGTTTCCAGCAACTCAGTGTTCTGGGTGCTGGAAGTTCGGACATATTAAGAAGTTTTGTTCGTTAAATAAAGTAGTATGTCCAAAATGTGGTAAGGATCATGAAAATTGTGAAATAAATGTATTTACATGTGTTAATTGTAAAGGTCCGCATATGGCACTAGATAAGACATGTCCGATTTTTATAAAAGAGAAGGAAATTCGACGTATAATGAGTGAACAAAATGTTACATATAAAACGGGCTTAGAGATATATTCAAGAAGTATAAAAGAAAATAAGCAGAAAATAATACAAGAGGGAAATGTATGCAATTTTGATGTAAACTGTGGAGAAGATTTTGTACAAAATAATTCTATGGATAGAATGTACAGTACTGTTGTAAAAACAAAAGCGGTTGTGCATAAAGATATGAATAAAAAAAGGCAAATACAGGAGTTAGACGTACAAAATATGAAAAATGATGTAAAAACTGACAAGCGAACAAAAGGTAATGATGATATAGATTGGTATATGGATTATGCAGAAATTCAGGAAGAAAGGATGGAAGATAATACACATGATGAAGACGATTGTAAAACGGAAGAGAATAAAAAAAAGAGAAGAAGTTGTTTTGATTTTTGGTATTTTATCAACAAAATTAAAAAAATTATACTATCCGAGGAGAAATTACTTGATAAATTGCTGTTAGTTTTCAAGGTGGTGTTTGAAGAATTTAAGTTGGTATTAGTAAATTTTTTGAGTGAAGGAAAGTTATTTGAAGTTTTTAGAAAAATTATTAATGGGTAAAGACTTTAATCTTAATATTGTACAGTGGAACGCACAAAGTTTGAAACATAAAGTGGTAATGTTAGACAATTTGTTAAAGCAAGAAAAAATACATATAGCTGTCATTTCGGAAACTTGGTTAAATGAAAATATTGCACTTCATGTTAGTAGTTATAATATCTATAGGAAAGATCGTCGGGATTCATATGGTGGTGTGGCCATTATTATTCATAAGTCATATAAATCTCATATGCATAACATAGAATGCAGTAACACGGGCATAGAAGTGATACACATTAAAATATTGAATTGTAAGAGTATAGAGGACATTATATCGGTCTACTGCCCTTCTTCAGTACAAACGCGTCAATTAGAGTGGGATAGTATTTTTCGACAAGCAACAAAAAAAACACTTGTTTTAGGAGATTTTAATGGCCATCATACAAACTGGTCCTGTAAAACGAATCAGAGAGGGTTGCAAATTTTTGAGGCGGCTTTAGAGCAGGGGTTTTTTTCACTTAATAATGGAGATGCTACAAGAATTAAATTAGTAAATGGCGTCCTACAAAAGTCATCTCCTGATATAAGCTTTGCGTCATCAGATATAGCAGTTAATTTCAAATGGCAGGTTTTAAATGAAAACTTTGGCAGTGACCATCTCTTAATTAAAATGACCTTTAGTAATGGTGATAACTTTCACTATATCCAAAGATTTAATTTTAAAAATGCTGATTGGAAATTATATAGTAGTGATTTAAGTCATTTGTTTCCAAAATTAGATGATTTTGAATGTTCATCAGATACTATACAACATTACTATGATATATTTTTAGAAAAAGTTAATACAGCAGCTCATAAGAATATTCCTAAAGTCAAATTTTGTTCTAAATCAGCTAGCGTGTACAAACCAAAACATTATTGGTCTTCTTCTATATCCAAAATAGTTGCAGAGCGTAGACTAGCCTTAAAAATTTTTAGAAAAAATCCGACCCCATTTAACCTTAATAAATTGGAGGCGAAAATTAAGGAATCAAAAATTTTAATACAAAGGGTGAAATGCTTAGAATGGAAAAATTTTTGTACTAATATTAATGAAACGACCTGTACCTTAGACATGTGGAAGAAAATGCGCTGGTTTAAAGGATATCAAAATTCAAAGTTGTATGTTTCCACCGATAAGGAAAGAAAATTGCTTCATAATCTAACGCCGGATTCAGTTATTAATCGCCCACCCACATTTGAATCTAATAATGAACTTTTACAGAGGTTACTTACCATTCAAGAATTAGAATATTGTATAAAAAAGAAAGATACGTCTCCTGGTAGTGATGGGATAACATATTCTATGATATATAATCTGCCTTCAGTTGGGAAAGAATATTTGTTAAATATATATAATGCTATATTTAGGGTAGGTATTATTCCAAATCAATGGCGTAAAATTGTAATAGTTCCGATTCCGAAGGTTAATTCGTACATGAATACAGATTCAAAACTAAGACCAATATCACTTATGTCATGTCTTTGCAAAATATTTCACAACATGATTGCCAAAAGAATTGAATGGTTCGTCGAAAAAAGTAAAACATTGTCACCAAGTATAATAGGTTTTAGGAAAGCCCAGTCAAGTTTAGATTGCATTGCAAGGCTTGTAACTTATATTCAACTAGGTTTCGCTAAAAAAAAATCAACAGCAGCATGTTTCTTGGATATAGAAGATGCTTACAATAATGTGTTGATTCATAAAGTTATTGAAGTTTTAGATGAATTAGGTTTAGGTAGAAATATTTGCCGATACTTGTGGTCTTTCTTAAGTGATCGCCAATTGATGATTAAACATGGAAAAGATGGTCAAATATCGGAGGGTAGATGTACAAATAGAGGACTTTCGCAAGGAGATCCCATATCACCATTACTTTTTAATATTATCACCCATAAAATATGTCGTGATATTGAAAATGTGGGTATTCTGCAATATGCAGACGATTTGGTAATATACCTTAGTCATAATAACTTACAAGTTTGTGAAAATTATTTACAATCAGCTTTAAATTCAATAGTAAATAAATTAGACGAAATTGGGCTTAGTATATCCACAAATAAAACAAAATTATGTTTGTTCAATAGGGGTTATCGAAGAAAACAGATGAAACTCAGTTTAAATAATCAAAATTTACATATAGAAGATAATATTAAATATTTGGGAATATGGCTTGATAGATCATTGCGATGGAATAGACATATAAATGCGATAATTGAAAAAACGTCAAAATTTTTAAATTTGTTTAGAGTATTAACTGGCCCAGATTGGGGAGTACACCCTAAGCACTTACGTAGGTTATACATATCGGTTATAAGAAGTAGAATGGATTATGGCAGTTTTCTCTATGATATGAGTGCAAATAGCAATCTGTTAAAACTAGACCGGGTTCAGAATCAAGCTCTTCGACTTATTGGTGGATTTATTCGAAGCACACCTATCCATGTAATGGAAAACGAAATGTGTATCCAGCCATTATTTATAAGACGGTTGTATTTAGCTTACAAATATTTTGTCAAAAGTATGTCATGGTCAAATAATACGTGTATCAATCTTCTGGACGATCTTAGCTCAAATGAATTTGATAGATATTGGCAATCAAAAAAAAAACCATTACTTCTTACAATATATAACGAATGTAAAGATTATAAAATATATTCGACTAGTCCTTTACAAATGTTTCAGTTAAATATCTGGGTATCATATATTAATATCAATAATGTAATTAGTGCGAATTTAGATTGTTTGAAGGTAGCAAAGGGAGAACATGAGGCTGTGCATCTTCGATCTCTGGTATTAGAAGAATTGAATAATAAATACGAGGGCTGGTTACATATATTTACAGATGGATCCAAGAATAAATTAGGTTTAGGCGCAGCCTTTTGTGATTTGAAAAGCAAATTTTTAAAAATGGTTAAAACAGATCAACAAATTTCTATTATGACAATGGAGCTTATTGCAATCTCAGAAGCATTTAAGTATATTAATAATATAAGCGCGCAAAATATTGTTATTTTGTGTGACAGCAAAAGCGCCTTGCAACACTTAGCTCGGTGTGCCTCTGGTTATAGCAGAGGAGTTCCGATAGCTTATGAAATTTTAAGTCAGTTATACAATTCGCGTCATATAAATCTGAGATTGCAATGGGTTCCTTCTCATATAGGTATAGTAGGAAACGAAGAGGCTGATAAATTAGCGAAGCTAGCACTGATAGAAGGTAGTCAGATATCTATCTTACCATATTATACAGAAATATTACACCGTTTTAAAAATATATGTTATGATAGATTTAGGGAATATTTTGATAAAAGAAGTAGAGAAAAAGGCATTTGGTACAAAGTTATACAAGGGCAGCCTCTTCGTTTCCCTTGGTTTGATAACATTAATTTAAGTAGAAAGTATATATTTGTAGCTCATAGGTTAAGGTCTGGACATTATCCGTCTAACAAATTTAGATTTCTAATGAAAAAAGTTAATTCGGCCAATTGCGATATGTGCGGGACGACGGATGATGTCCAGCATATTTTATTAGAATGTAAGAAGTACGATGGGGAGAGAGAACACTTTATGCGGAAATTTAATTTAAGTTATAATAATGTAGGAATTCTAACAAGTGTTCTCTCTTACCCATCTGCTGATATATTTAAGGTACTAGTTCATATATTTTTTAAGAAAGTCATTTAGTTTAGTTAGTAATTGTAATTTAATTTTTGTATATATTAATTTAGGCGCCGATGGGACTGGCATATCCTTGAAGGAAAAAAGTCCTAAAAAAAAAATAAAGATAAAAAAAAAAAAAAAAAAAATACCTACCCATAATTGATAACCATTTGGAAAAAAATGTGTCTGCCTGTTTTGAAAGTTTTCGAACCATTTAAACTATTTTTTATCACATTTTCCTAGTGATTTTATCGCTCTCATGGAGAGCTGGTCTTTCCTATGTCGACTATGTCGAAAACATAACCGAATATACATTTTTATAATTAACAGCAACTTTTACTTTTCTTATGCAATGCATACACGTGCTCTGCTACCACAAAATTGGTAAAGTCGTCATCATTTCATATGGCATTAAGTTTTTTTAAATATGAATAAGGTACCATTGTCACAAACTGGCCCTTATATAAGACATGACAAAATATTTCATGCATTTTCGAACCCGAAATCTGTACCTGGTCGGCACGAGGTCGACAATTGCACCACAGATCCAAGAACGCCACTTAATAATATTACGTACTTACAGTATTCACGTGAAGATGCACGATTAGTACATCTTTGCCTCTGACAGAATTGTAACGTGTATATTACTGTGTAAAACAGTAATATGACAATGTTAACCAAACTCTTCGGGTTCTGGAATAAAGAGAGTTTATTAAAGTTTCGCATATCAATATATTTAATATCATACGCACATTTAGTGATAGTGACCGCGATATTAATAAATAAAGACTTTGAGAATTCGGAAGATGAAGCGATGCGAGTTTACGAAAAAACTAAATGGAAATTAATAACTACATGGTTCAATGTAAGTATCGAATAATTTAGCTAGGTTAGATATTATTTTTTTTTTATTATTATTTATTTTAGATATTACTAGTATTTACTAGATGCAGCTTCGCCTTCATGAAAATCAGTGTCACAAATTTTTCCCCGAATTGAAATTTTGAACATGTATTTATCGCGAGTTAATTAATTATAAGATATTTTTGAATAAATCTCACCGTTTAATTAGAGTACTCAAGGAAAGTTTTAATTTTGACACTATCCTGAATTTTTTTTTGCTTCTCTTATTTATCTTAGCGTGATATTATACAGTCTATAGCCTTCCTCTTATCTAATCTTACAAAGAATTTCTGAAATCGGTCCAGTAGTTCCTGACATTAGCGCTTTCAAACAATCAAACAAACTCTTCAGCCTTATATATTAGTGTAGATTTCTGGTTTTATTCAAGTATATTAACTCAAACACTGAATAAATAAATAAATTATATTACTAGCAATATTTTGTATTCATAGATATAATATGTTTACAAAAAATTGTCAAAGCAGAGTCTTTGTCAGAGAGTAATTGTGTTATTGTTTTTTATAATACTCTGCTTGCTGACAGAAGTAAGATACTTGATAAGGGATTTCAGTAATTTATAGAAGCAAGCGTTACTTTGCAGAATTCTATAGAACAGAAGTTGCGATAGAATTATTTTGCTATAATCCGTGTTTGTTAAGAGAATCTATGTAATGCTAAGTACAGGAAGCAGGTAACGTTCACATACCTTATTAGGTACATACATGCAGGAGCAGTCACCACATGTATCACAAAACGCCGCCACCGACAACACACCACACAAGCACTACACACATTCACTACGAGAATCTCTATAACCGAAGCATTTCATTAATTCATCAGCATTTGTACTGCTTGCTCGGGCAATGCGGTGCAATACTATTTTGTCTTAGAGTTATCCTCCTGAAGATGCTTGGGACAAAAATTCTTTGATATATATAGTCTACTAGTTTCAGTCTGTGACTTGATCTTGGACAAATAAACGAACTTTACATTTATAATAATTCAAACTTCAGCCACGAATTCTATCATTTCAACTTAATCCTCAAAATATCCTCAATTATATTGTTTCCGTTCCTAAAAGGAAAACATAATAAAACTCTGCATGTTAGCCCGGTAAAAAAGCTTAAGTTGTGCCAAATTTCTTCAATATTATACCACCGGTTTAACAGTGAAACCGTAACAGACAGACGGACAGATTTTCACATTTATAATATTAGTGTAGATTGGTATATTTCTTTTGCTCTATCCTAATAGAGAACTTTGTATTTTCATCCAAATGTCGAGTTCATGTGCGTCATTTGCATTGTATTCATATTATTCTAATCCTGCTCTTCACTATCGAAGATAATCGTATGACGTGTGATCGTTTATAATCGACACGATCATCGTTCATCTGTATTATCTGTATTATTTGATACTTACGATCATACCATATCATCCATCATAACACCCAGCAATTCCCTTTGATGCGTGTCCGAAAAACGATCATTCCCGGGTTGTATCCCCATCCCGATCACAGGCGATCATATAATTGTGAGTATAGCCATATCTGTCCTCTGCACGATCATGCTTAGTCGTCTGTAATCGATTATGAAGAGGATTATGGGGAGAGAAACGATCGAGCTCGCGCTATTAGAAATTATATCATCATTCATTTATGTAATTATAAAACAGTCCACTTGAATTGAAAATAATTTAAAAAACCATTGGAAATACCAGAATAATTTACAAGCTATATCTATCTTTTAATACTTACATAGGAATATACAAATCATGTCCTCGTGGAATGCTCCCAAGAATGTTAGCAGCGCTGAATCGCTGATTATTTGTGCGAAAAAGGACTCGTGTCACCTGAAGATTACCAATTAACCGATGTCTTAAAATGGATATAAAAATTGCACTTTGACTCCATGGCCTAGGGTCTCGGTACAAAATTGGCAATTGGATCGTGAGATATTTGGTCTACAAATTTTTCTTGTCAACTATGCTCTAAGCTTCCTTTCTTAGCTTACCGTGCTTAGGTTCCAAACTCTCTACTATGATATAAGTATTATTTGTAAAGTAGGACAAAAAAAATTAGGTTAAAGTAACCTCTCTTTACAAAAGTAATAATAAAATTATTTTGCTATAATCCGCGATGAAGTAAAATAGAAAATATATATAATGCTAAATGTAGAGTGGACAATCGGTTATCATACCTGATACATGCAGGAGTCGTAAAAAACACATGCACAAACCTCCACCACCGCCACCATGATACACAAGCACAATATGTATGCATGTATCAGGTATGATAGCCGATTGTCCACTCTACATCTAGCATTATATATATTTTCTATTTTACTTCATCGCAGATTATAGCAAAATAATTTTATTATTACTTTTGTATTATGGATCTCCGCAAAGTAACGCCTAATTCTATAAATTAACCTCTCTTTATCAGGTTAAAGTTGTAATGTATTGAAAATAAAACGCATAGTCCAAGCAACGGTTTATTCCGAACTGACAATGTGTTAACAATTTTGCAATTACCTACTATTATGTTATATTTATATTACAACTAAATTTATAATAAAAATACCCACAATACACTATACTATTCCCCCCTTTTTTAGCGTATGAAATAACATTTATTACATATGCTATAATTATACCTATATATAATATTAAGGATTAACAAAACAAGATATACATATAATTTTAACGTTATATAATACTAACTTTTATTTTTATTTTATTTAACAGTATACTATTCGTCAAGGCCATAACGACGTGGTGGCTTACGGTTACGTTTCTTTGCTGTAAACAGGTCATATTCCTTGCACAAATCCGATGCGATACTATTATTTTTATCAGAAACGCTAAAGACTGCTAACGCGGCATGTGCACGGACAGAGTGATAATCACCCACTCGGGTTGCCGCTGAAACTGTCCCTTGAACCGATCTAGTCTGTATGCCGAGTCTACCGTAAACCTTCCTCAGACTCCACCCCATACATATTCTGTCCCTTTTTACTTGTAATAATAGCTGAGCTCCACTTTTTATTTTTACGAAAATCCCTGACCCACACTTTTTCTCCTTCTTCCCCCTTTTTCGCTTGATCTCCCAATCTAAACGCGGCCACCAAAAAAATCACGCGAATCCTTTACTCTTAACCATTCTTATGTGCAAGCCGTGCAACTCGGCTAACACTGCGGGCCGCAGTACATCGGTTACTACAACGCAAAAACCCAAAAACCAACCGTTTTCTACGTAAAGGTCATCGCGCCGCCGCCAAAATGCCGTGATTTCCGGGTCAGAGGCAAATACTATCGCTAACGCTTCACGCTGCACTTGACTGTAATAAGTTTCGGCCGCGCTGAGCGTGCGCGATGCGCACGAGACCAGCCGCTCGCCGTCTGCCGCGCGCTGCGACAGCACCGCGCCTACCCCGCGCGCGCCCCCGTCCCAAGTCGAGATAAGAGTCAAACGTACATCGTAGTGCATTATCAGACAGCTCGTTAACGCTTCTTTTATACTATTGAAGTCTGTATTTTGTTCCTCGCGCCACTCCCTAATAACTTCTTTCCTAAGTAATCTATAAAGGGGAGCTAATAACATCGATACATTTTTAATAAATCTAGAATAAAAGATTACCATACCGAGGAATGATTTCAATTCCGATACGTTATTTGGCTTTGGCGCTTTGACTACGGCTTCGACCTTTTTATTGACAGTCCTAATTCCACGCTCCGAAATTACGAACCCCAAGTAACTAATAACAGTGTACTTTTTTGATTCGTCCAGGATTACCCGGCTATAGGCCTCGGAAAAGTCTATTTTAGTAAAGCGTTTCCGCCAATTTAAATTATTGAACAGAACCTCCGACCTAGGCATTAGATACGTATTAGTTTCAAGTACAGAGTTTACAGTACTTTTATATTCCCCACTTATTCTTAAAATACTATCGGTCTTAAATACTACCACCAAACATGCCAGTCCAGTGGCCCAGTCTGAGGAAGGCACGGGTTCTAAATTACCTGCAGATTGCATGCGCCGCAGCTCAGTGTCGACGTCAACGCGCAGCGCCAGCGGCAAGGCGCGCGCGCGCCTGAACACCGGTAGAGCGTACGCACGCACGCGCAGCGTGGCACTCTGGCTGTGCAGCCGGCCCAGCTTGCCACTGAACCCCGCCGGGTACCGGCTCGTAAACTCGTTCTTGTTAAACTTACCGCGAACAAAATTATTGCGATTATTACACCCACGGTCGGACACTTGATGAATAGATTTCGAAACGATAACACTCATGTGCAGCTTTTTCAGCCACTCTCTGCCTATTAAAGGTACACTACCGTTACAAATTATATACAGTTTCAGGTTTTCCTTGATTCGACCGTAACTTACTGGCACTACAATATAACCTATACACTTTATAACACTTCCATCGTAACCTTTTAACTTATAATTATTTTGTTTCACAGGATATTTAGAAAATTTTTCTGCATACAATTTGTCCCCGATGCACGACATGTGCGATCCGGTATCTACATGCATAACGAGACACCATTGCGCGATTGTAACCTCCACGACGACGGGATCACTACCCGTAAGCTCCAACATATACAATCCGCTGGGACCCCCGACTCCCTCGTCATCGTAGTCCATTTCGGACCTGTTGTGTTCTTCATCATCACGAACACATCCGTCAAACGTATTTTCTACCCTCGCCGTATCTAGCCGGAGCAGTCGTCCCTCTTCGCTGCCTTTTACGTTCGGACACACTCGTTTTAAATGACCTCTTCTTAGGCAAATTCTACAGGCATAATCTACAAATTTGCACTCTTTCCATGTGTGACCGTTGTTCCCACAACATGTACAAATCAATTTGTTCGTGCGGCTACAATTTAGCCCCGCCACGTTTCGCTCGCTGCCGCCGAGCTCGCTCCGCCAGCGCGGCCCCGCCCGCCGGCCGGGCGCCGCCTGCGCCGCTCGCGCATGCACCGCGTGCACCGCGCGCTCGTCCGTCCCCCGTTGCTCGACCGCTGCTGCGCTGTGCGCGGCCGCCTCCAGCGACACCGCTTTATTGAACGCCGCCGTAAAAGATAAACTATCTTCACAAAACATACTCTGACGTGTAGATTCACTATGCAGGCCGCATATAAACTGATCTCGTAAATTCTCCTCGAGGTTGTCCTTGAAATCACAATTTCTCGCCATATGTTTTAAAGCCGCAGCGAACTGAGATACCGATTCACTAGTGGCTTGTGTTCGCTTTCTGAACTTATATCTCTCGGCTAGCATCGATGGTGTAGGCTGAACGTGTTTCTTCATTAGACGAACGAGTTCACTGAATTTACACTCCCCCGGTTTTTTCGGGGAACACAAATCGACCATTAATTCGTAAGTTGCATCACCAACACACGCGAGCAATGTGGCCACTTGAAGGTTAGGTTTTACATCGTTTGCGAGAAAGTATTGTTCCATCCTTCCGATATAGGTGCTCCAAGTTCCCGAACTGAGATCAAATTCACCTAAGCGGCCGACTGACATTTTTAACTTTGATTGAATAATTAATAAATTCGATACCGACTGCGCCACTGTAATGTATTGAAAATAAAACGCATAGTCCAAGCAACGGTTTATTCCGAACTGACAATGTGTTAACAATTTTGCAATTACCTACTATTATGTTATATTTATATTACAACTAAATTTATAATAAAAATACCCACAATACACTATAAAAGTAATCTATCTAAATGTATACCGTAAAATATTAGGTCCTTACATATGAAATTGGTGTTTTGTCGTACTGGCCACTTTGATCACAAATATTACCTTTATGGTTAGGAATTTCAAATTCAAATTCATACAGCTATTTACTCATGCATTTGTATTTTCTTCTTTTGTTTTTTTCTTTGTGTCACTCTGTTTACAAAATGGAAAACATGAAATATCGAGTATGAGTTCCACCGTGGCACCAGTGCTGCAGAAACGGCTCGAAGGATTAATGATGTGTATGGTGACGGTGTCGCAAAAGAAAACACAGTGCGTTTTTGGTTCCAACGTTTTCGTTCTGGAAATTTCGACCTGCAGAACAAGCCTCGTGGACGGCCGGAGACCAAATTTGATAATGAAGAATTGAAGGCTATTATGGAAGCGGATCCATCGCAAACCACGTCCGAGTTAGCTGCAGGCTCCGTTGTTAGTCATAAAACTATTCTAATCCACTTGAAGCAAATTGGGAAGGTCAAAAAGCTTGAAATGTGGGTACCTCATGAATTGAGTGAAGCAAACTGACAAACGCGCGTCGACTGCTGCGTTACGTTACTCAACCGGCACAATAATGAAGGAATTTTAAATCGAATCATTACCTGTGATGAAAAGTGGATCCTCTACGATAATCGGAAGCGCTCATCGCAATGGTTGAACCCTGGCGAACCAGCCAAATCCTGCCCTTAGCGAAAATTGACTAAAAAAAGTTGCTTGTAAGTGTTTTGTGGACTAGTGCCGGTGTCGTTCACTACAGCTTTCTTAAATCTGGCCAGACGATTACGGCAGATATCTATTGTCGACAACTGCAAACCATGATGGAAAAGCTAGCTGCTAAACAACCGAGGCTGGTCAATTGCTCTAGGCCACTGCTGCATCAGGGCAACGCTAGACCACACACACATGCACAACAGACGGCTACCAAATCAGAGGAGCTTCAATTAGAATGTCTTAGACATCCACCGGACTCTCCGGACCTTGCTCCAACAGATTACCATTTTTTTCGCAATTTGGATAATTACTTGCAAGGAAAAAAATTCAACTCCGATGGGGCAGTCCAAACCGCCTTCAATGATTTTATTGATTCCCGCCCGAATTGTTTTTTAGTAAGGGGATCAATGAACTACCTATGAGATGGCAAAAGTGCATACATAGCAATGGTACATACTTTGATTAATTAAATATATTTCATTAAAAAAAAACGACTTTATGTTCCTCCCATAGAAAACGCCAATTTCATATGTAAGGACCTTATATTTGAAATAGGTAAGACATGCAACCTAAATTAGAATAGCGAAGTAGTAATAGTGATTCAAAATCAGAATAAAATGGCCAAGTTGTATGACAAACATGATACATGCATAATATACATGAATTTTATGCAGTTTTTTTTATTCAAACTGTAATGTTACGTTTATATTACTATAAACGTAATGTTACGTTCATATTACTATAAACGTAACATTCCATCAAACGTAACAATGAATATTAATATTCATCATCATTTTCTTGCCCTTATCCCACTATAAGAGGGGGCGGCATAACATATTAACCGTGTTGTCACATGACATAGCTAGGTATTTTACCTAGCCGACTGTTTGACGTCAACTTACCTTATTCGCCTTTTATGACACCTCGGTAAGAAAGCTTCTACTCAGCTGGATAACACACGGCAAGGTTATAGTAATTTTATTGTGTAATTTTTTATGTTATAAGAAATATAAAAAACACAGATTAAATAATAATGAATTACAATGAAAAAGCGGTTCAATAGAGCGGTTAAAAGGCATAGCAAATGCGTCTTTTTTACGGGGGGAAAATAACAAATGTGACCTAGAAAAGAACCAATCGTAATTTATAGTTATTGTATAGAACCGGCTATACTCACGTCTTATTCTATCAGGTTAGCCCGACTTTATTCGAACCCATCCGGGGCACTTATTCATGAGCTCTTTACACGACGTTATCGCGGTGGGAACTGCGTCCCGCAGCTCGCTGATAGAATAAGACGTGAGTATAGCCGGTTCTATACAATAACTATGAATACTACTCACGATAGTTTAAATTACAAAAACGTAATTTATATTATGAACCCTATCGCTATCCCTCAAACTTGATAATAAATTGATCATTAGTTAGAAACCAAAATTAATTATCATTAAAATATATATAATGTACAGGATACCAACGAATCTAACACAGATAAAACATGGTTGAATGAGCTTTGCTCGGTATTTTTTTAGAAATTATAAAAAAAATGCAATATGACAAAAAGGGCTGGTATTTTCACTTGTTTAGTCTGCCATTTCCTAACATAGCTAAATAATATTGAAAGTGACAGCGAATTAACCTTTGTTTTCTAATAAAATTGTAGCAATGTCTGTCTCTAAAAAGAAATCAAACGACATTTTTTGTAATGAAACCTAGCTGGATCGATTTATCGCCCCTAAAAACTACATACTAAGTGTCGTAAAAATCGTTGAAGTTACCATTGTTCCGATACATATATATATATATATATATATATATATATATATATATATATATATATATATATATATATATATATATATATATATACATAGATGTCCTTGAAGAACCATTTCATTATTATTTGATTTCAGCTCCTGACTGCGGGCTATATACCTTTATCTCTATATTGTGATTGGCGAGAGCTCAGAGAGGGAAATTCTAAACATTTGAAGAATTTACAAGAAATTAGAGACTTCTATTTCACAAATCTTGTGCTGCCCGTGACAGTCGTAAGTTTTCAGCTTTTTCAATGAACTTAATCGTACATATTCGCTGTACCCTAATGATCTGCTTATGGCAAAGATAACCCAGTAGTTGGACGAATAACCCCAAAAGCACTGAGCCACTCCATCCAAGCTGTATAAGATTGGGTGGCGTTGAACGTGTCATTTACATACATAAAAAAACATACACCTACGCGTATATTCGCACTCTGATTATTCACTAGTAAGCCTATAAGTTGAAACTTTATTTTAATGATTATAATACACTTTCTATCTGGTTAGCCGTGTTGTATCCGGCTAAGTAGAATAGACCACCCTCATTTCTTACCGAGGTGTCGTAAAAGGCGACTAAGGTAAGTTGACGTCAAGCAGGCGGCCGGTCGTAAAAAACGCAGCCAAGTCATGTTACAACACGTGTATAACATGTTGTGTCGACCCCACTTAGAGTGGGATAAGGGCAGGAGGATATATAATACACTTTCTATCTGGTAAATAATATAGCTTTGAAATAAAAAAAAGATTAAACAAAGAATTATACTTAAACTAGCTGAACTCTCAGCTTCGCTTAGAAACAGCGTGTTAAATCTTTTAATAAAAACAGTATAAAAATCTATTCATTAGATTATAGATATATGAGATAATGTTAACTTTCTTATATTTTCCAGTTTGGTGACGTCCTTTTTTGGAAGCTGTGGTGCCATGATAGATTTTTAATGATGCCAAAATCGGTGGACAAGGTCATACATTATTGGGAACAGCACAGCATGCATACAGCGTCTCTCGTTTTCGTTCTATTCGATTTATTTTTCGTACGGCGAGAGAGACCTCAGAATCCTGTGCCTGGTGTCATTGTTTTGCTGAGTTTTGTTACCGTTTATATTTGTGTGTAAGTAATTTACTGAAAGTAGCTACGTTACCAATATATAGATCACTAGCTTTTACCCGTGACTTCGTTTGCGTGCACTGTTGTGTTATAGGTCGATAATAGATGGCGCTTTTCAATGTCATCCTATTCTAAATCAAATCAAATCAAAATAATCTTTATTCACATAAGCTCTTACAAGCAATTTTGAATCGTCAAGGATCAATATGATTAATGAAGCTACAACTGGTTCGGAATGTTGCTCTTACCGAGAAGAACCAGAAAGAAAGTCGGCGGACAATCTTTTAAACATTTTCAATTTTACATAATGAAACCGCAGTCCTGTATGAAGTCTATCTATATATAAGATAAGTTATGAAGTTTTAGTCGGTGGGAGTTCGACATAACTGCCGCCTGTCCCCGTTGGACGTGAATACCCATAAGGGGTTTTTCCTCTATGAAAAAAGAATAGTGTCACTGACAACTGGCGATGGGAGAAACCATACAGATGTTGAGATTGTAAGCTACTGTTAAGTGAATAGCGACACCGTATCGAAAACGCTGAGTTGGTAGACCAACACAAGATAAATAGACGAATACCAACTAATCGCAGACACTTTTGTATACCTGTGGACGTCGCACGATTGAAAGAAGAAATCTCTCTCTCTCTCTAATAATAATCTTGGTTATCAAAAAATTTATTAACAATTAATATATTACTAGCGTTATTTAAGCTCTGTTAATGCGACACAGCGTAATAGTCAGATTGATTCGTGATACGCTCTACGGGAATGGTAGATTGCAAATAGGCGCCTAAACATATGATTTTAGGAAATCGCATACAGCAATTAACATTCTTGAAAATAATAACTAATAGAACTAATCAAAATGAATAATTATACTACTAAATAAGTGGACGTGATGGCCTAAGGATAAATTCACGGTCATTACTACAACTGATTACTGATGAAAATTGGTTGGATGTAAGACCCACCCTGATGTTCTAATGCGGAGTGGTAGATTGCTCATACCCGCAGAATTCTCTAAACTTCAGGACCAGACACCACACGTATCACATAACGCTATCACCAACACACTACATACACTCATTACGACATTCTCTAAAATCGTTACGTCCCGAAACCGAAGTATCATCAGGAAGATAGTCTCCAGGACAAAATCGTTACGCATAACGATTATTGTGTGAATTGTGTAATTTGCAGTAAGTGTATGTAATGCTTGTGTTGGTGACACCATTTTGTGATACCTGTGGTGACTGGTACTGCAAGTATAGGGTATGTGAACTTTGTCTGCTTCCTACACTTAGCATAACATATATGATCTAAATAAATGATTAAAGCAAAATAATTTAAATAAATTCTATAATCTAATGTATACAAAAAATAATAAATATATAAAATTGAAGTTTATAAATTTGCATATTAACCTTTGTTATTATTTTGCTTTACAGGTGCATCCATAGCCTGTTGAACAAAGAATATATTTATCCGTTATTTGAAAAATTCTCCACTTTCAAGATAGTAGTTTTACTTTTATACATGTACATATCAGTACTGTTTTATCATTCGGGCCAGTGGCTTATAATGGATGTAATGTATCGAGAAAGGAGAAAAAAAGTGGATTGAAGCAGGACAATATAAAATGTGATATTTAAATATCATTGTTATATACGAACTATGTAGTTTCTATAAAAAATGTTAAGATTAATTAGTGAAAAAAAACAAAAAATTGGATAAATACAGTGTTAATATACTAAAGTAGGAGAACCATGAGCAGAACTGTTAGTGTTACCCCGGCGATTCTTCTGCGCTCGCCCGTCTTATCGGTGACGGTGTCAAAGCCATAAGGGGTAACAGCATTAGTCATATTCGAAAAAAAAAAATGAAATTCGTATTCTTCATCTTTGTCTAATCACACATAAATAAGAGAGACAGATAGAGACACCCTCATTTGCTTACTCTTTATTTCTCTTTATTGTAATCATCATTTTTGCCCTTATCCCACTCTAAGTGGGGTCGGCACAACTTGTTATAAACATATTTGATTTGGCATTGACATACGTGTTTGAAGACCGGCTGCCTGAGTGTCGTCAACTTGCCTTAGCCGTATTTTGCGACACCTCAGTAAGAAATGAGGGTGGTCTATTCTACTCAGCAGGATATCACATGGAGGGTCAGTTTACCTTATTCGCCTTTTACGATACCTAGTAAAAAATGAGGGAGGTATATTCTACTCAGTAGGATACCACACGGCGGGTCAACTTACCTAAGTCGCCATTTACGACATCTCGATAAGAAATGAAGTTGGTCTATTCTACTCAGCCGGATACAGCACGGCAGGTCAATTTACCTTAGTCGCCTTTTCAAGACCTCGGTAAGAAATGAGAGAGTTCTATTCCACACAGCAGGATACCAAACGGTATATCAATCTTTAGTGTAATATTTAAGGCTTGCTTCGCTACTCTGGTATAATAACGCTAATAGGAATAATATAAGAAAAATTGATGGTGTAATTGCTGAAGATTATCTTCTTGGAAGTTGTTAATATATTTTATACAGGGTAAAAGATAATGAAAGTGGGACACTACAGTGATTCTATATAAATAAGTTAGTTGATGTTAAAAATAAAATATACTTTACAAATATTTATTTGGAAATAAAAGAGTGAAGGAAATTTTTTCGTATTAAATGTTATTCTCTTTTCAGCATGATTTACGAATGGTTACAGCAAAAATCACTAGAACATGATTTTCTTGCCTTGCCTGGATGAGCTTTACTGGGTATTTTTTAAAGAAGATATACTTATATTTTAGAAATAAGCTATATTTAAGCTGTGGTAGCCCAGTGGTAACACCGTGCGACTCTGTCGAAGAGGTCACGGGTTCAAACCGGGCAGATACCACTGAGTTTTTCTGTTAAAACTTATGTCTCTAATTGGTAATTGCAATTTATCACACACCTTCCCGTGTAAAACATCGTGAGGAAACCTGTATATCTCTAGAGAATTCTGGAGATATGTGTAACCTACCAATCCGCATTGGAGCAGCGTGGTAGTTCATAGCTCCAAACATTCTCTCCAAAAACGGAGAAGAGAGGCCTATTCTCAGCAGTGGCCGCTACTTACTCACTTTTACTTACTATACCTATATTTGAATTAGATGCGTTGATAAAGGGCCTCCAATATTTTTTTTTTACAAACACTTGAAAAAAATCGCATGTGAGACATCTAGACTCAAACCAGGGTCTAATTTCAGAACCGCCCGATTACCCAATTGAGCTTTTAGAACTTTATAAATGACATCAAAATTAACCTTTATATTTTAATTGTATTAGTAGATTTTCATTCCCTGAAAACAGGTATAAAATGACATTAACAGAATAAATCGTAACCCCCCTACATACTAAATTTTATGAAAATTGTTGGAGTCGTTTCCGAAATTCGTATTATATATACAAAAATAGCTCGTTTAAAGGTAAGTAGCTGTGTAAACGGGCCGTTACCCAATTGAGCTATCATGACTTTGCAATTGGAAACGTATTTATTCTTTACTTTCATAAAATTATAGCAGTTTTTTCGGGGATAAAACAACATTTTTTGAATAAAACCTAGTTAGATCGTTTTTCACCCTAAAAAACCCCCTACATGTTGAATTTCGTGAAAATCCTTGGAATTTCGTTAAAATTCAGAAAAATATATACATATATACAAGATTAACTCATTTAAATTATAATATGATGTAAGTATGAAAGTAGATGTAATTGGTTATTGGAGGTAAAAGATGTATATTGGTTACTCACGAATCGTGCGTCATTTAATTTATTTGTATCCAATATTTTCTGAGATTTTAAGATTACATCATTTTCAAATATTTTTTTTTGTGTGACAAACCACACAATGCTCGGGCGTTTTGTGGAACTAATCATAAATCATGACAAGCAAAAAGTTTTACCAAAGAATTAAGTTGCATGGGTTTTATCTTGCACATAAGAAATTATCCTTCAAAGATGTTATACACAGTCGTAGGTACACAAAATGTAATTCAAGTACACTTTACATAACCAAATTGAACTTTCTTACAATATGTACATTACAACTTTTTACATTTATCATCATCCTCCTGCCCTTATCCCACTCTTAGTGGGGTCGACACAACATGCTATAAGCATGTTATCACATCATTCGGCTAGGAATTTTACGACCGGCCTGCCAGCGGCAACTTACCTTAGTCGCCTTTTACTACACCTCAGTAAGAAAGAGGGTGGTATGTTCTATTGAACCGAATACCACATGATGGCGACAAAAGAATAAAATACTATTCAGCTATTGCAGAAAAATTAAAAAAAGAAAGAAATAAAAATTCATTTAACAGAAGTCAGTGCTTTACCTAATTTTTTACAGAATCAGCTAATTTGTCAGGAGATGTATCGATTTAACTAACTTTATCAACCAACTCTTTCAGCAATCTACAAATGCAGGAATGGCGAGATTTCTTTTATAAACTTTGTTTATAAGAGAGATACCTACTCGTAGGATGTCGAGAAAATTTAAGAAGTAACTCCAGAGTTGACGAAAGATAGGACAGAATGGAAGAGTGTGGGGTGCCAAAGTGGTCGGCCTCCTCGTGGCGCACCCTGGGCAAGCTTAGTCTTGGCGAACGGACCACTGAGGGGTGGCCAATCCAGTTGTCCCTCTGATTAGCAGAGGGCAATCTGGACGGGCCGGGGACTTCGGGGGGGTTGGGGTGAAGTCCCTAATGAGCGACGGGTCCAGTTGGGCTTACTCTAAGTCTGGCTGGACATGGTTACGGCCACCGTCGGCGAAACCCGGAAGCCCAGCAATGGGAACGGGGACCTTCGGGTTGCGAGGAAGAAAACCTCTATAAAAAATTACCCGGTGGGGGCGGAAACGCCCACCAAGGCGTTGGGGCCCCTACTTGGGGCGCGATCTCTCCCTGTCGACCGTGACATAGCAAACACGGTGGGCAGGGAGCGATCGTGGGTAGCGATGGCCTCCTTTAGCTCTGCGGAGGGGGGTGGAGGGAGGCGGCGGAGCGGTTCCACGAACTGTTGTTCTGGATCCAATCTGCTGCTGGTGAGTCCAGGTGTTAGTGACTCGCCCAAGCCCATCGTCTGCCGCCCTAACTGGGGACCTTCGGGTGTTCCGAACGGGGTACATCGGACACCTGGCTTACAGGTCCCCGAGGCGGTCGGTGCATCTGGTGCTCCCGATGCACCGGTTAGCGGAGGGGGGTTTCTCTTTCGAGGGGCCCCTACCTGGAGGTGTTTATTCTCTGGGATCAGAGCTGTCGGCGGGATGGGGGCAAAATGTACAATGATACCCTGTCCTTGCCATTGGCAGCGTGGTGGAGCACACAGGTCGTTTTAGTCGGTGCGAGTCCGACATAACCGCCGCCTGTCCCCGTCGGGCGGCGGTACCCATAAGGGGTTTTTTCCTGTATAATAAAAAAAAAAAAAAAAAAAGAATGGAAGAGTGTGTGAGAAAAAAGAGAAAGTGCCAGATGACATGTGGGAATCGATCCCAGGTTTAGATCTTTTTTGGTTCGCCCATTACCATTAGGCTATCACAGCTTTGCATTTGACAGCTCAAATTAGGAGTTGCTATTTATTCCTATTTTCGTAATTTTTTTTGTGCCTAAAAAATAAAACCTAAAAAAAGCTAGATCAATTTTTCTCCCCCAAAATCCCCCACATGCGGAATTTCAGGAAAATCCTTGGAGCCGTTTCCGATTCAGAAAATATGCTTATACATATATACACATACATACAAGATTACTCATTTAAATAATAAAGATTATAAGAAAATCTTTGAAAAAAAATAGGAACAATTATATTTATTATACACTTTAAAACAAAATACAATTAATTGTTCAGTTTATCTGATCTTTAGCTTTATAAACCTCGACCTAGCCATTTCCCTGTTAAGCATTAAACTGCAGTACAATTCAATAATACCTTCCTTGTATTAACCCTGACCTGCAGAAGTAATGTAGGAAAATGATATAATAATTGTCTTGTTGACAATTGCTGTTATTATATATGACTAAAAAACACCATTATTATGACCTTTTTAATGTAATTCTTTTATGTTATAAAACAAAGTTCGCTGCGTCTGTCCGTCTAACTTCCGCGAAATACAAAACTATTGAACGGACTTTTAAGAAGTTATCACCAATAGGTATACAAAATATTTCGCGGAATATGTTTCAGTATACAATGTTTTATTTTGAAGTTGTGGTAGCCCAGCGGTAAAACCGTGTGACTCTTTCGGGGAGGTCACGAGTTCAAACCTACCAATCCGCATTGGAGCAGCGTGGTAGGTCTTAACTCTAAACATTCTCTGTTAAAACGGAGAGAAGAGGCCTATTCTCAGCAGTGGGATAGTAACAGGCCGCTACTTACTTATGTAATGTTTTTGCGTAAATAAGTCAAAAAAGTGTAATGATTTTCTATTATTTATACAGACAAAGCACTTGAAATCAGTATGTTTGTTGCAGTTTTATTGTGTATTTATCTATAATAATATAGGTACTAATACTGGTATATACCTTCATCAAAAAAATTGTATTTCATTTCGCAACGGTATCTTATATATATAAAAAATGAATGTTTATCTATATGCCCTTATAGACTCCTAAACAGCTGGACCTATTTAATTAAATTTTCAGAGAATCTTTGGAATGAACCAGCGGATCATCCTGTAAAATTTGGTGGCGATTGGAGCATTTTTTTTAACTGTTGAGTTCTGTTTCGACAGGAATTCGAAACCAGACTGAGCCACAGTAACGCGAGGCCGGACAGCTAGTATGTCTATAAAGATATACAAAGACAGACAAACAATACATCGTTAAACGCAAACAATTGCAGCAGAACACGCTTAGAAAGAAAAACCTTTTGTGACGGTGGTTACATCATCATTCTGAATAAAATTGTAAAAAAAGTCATCGTAATATATAATTTTTCTTATTATATTATCAACTAGCTGTGCCAGCAGCTTTGCTCGCATGGAAATCAGTGTGTCACAAAATTTTCCCGAATTGAAATTTTGAACATAAAAGTAGCTATTGTGAATCACTACATATAAAACAAAGTCGCATTCTTTGTTTGTCCATATATCCCAATGTATGCATAAAACTTTAAAACTACGCAACAGATTTTGATGCGGTTTTTTTTAATAGATAGAGTGATTCCAGAGGAAGGTTTGTACGTATAATAACATTCAATACGGAGTAAAGAAATACTGTAATTTTTGAGGTTTCTGTAAATAATTACATTTTTTTCCGCTTATATTGTAAACGCAGGCTAAACCCTACGAGATTTATCAAAATAATGTACTAAGTATTTGTACACCTTGAAAAGGTCTATAGAAAAGTCTGTGATGATATATGTCAATCTCTTATGGATAACCCACAATAGCAGTTTTTTTCATTTACTTTTTACGAAAAATGATGCCTTATGTTCAAAGCAATTTTTATACAATACAGCATTAATCCTTATCCAATTGAGTACCTTAAATAAATAGTTGATTTAATATAGATCAATATGGCCGTTTACAGCATGTAATTTAAGTTAACATTTTCGAAGATATTACAGATTTAAAATGCCGTGAGGACGCCGCGCTTCGCCCTATAACACTTCGACTTTAGCAGCTATGTCGCTCTTTCAAGAGTTTGTTGAAAGACATTCTGTAATTAATTGTAAAAATAAATACATAGGGAAAATGTAAAAGTAAATAATTAAAAATGTAGCAGGAAATCTTCTTGGCATAGGGAATGGAAATTGTTTTTCTCCAAATTTACCGTTTGCGCGCCGCGGGCATAAATCAAACCTACTGGATCGATTTTATTCATTTTTTTTTACTGAGTGACATGGGCTATATATTTTATACCCGTGCGAAGCAGGGTCAGGCCGCTAGTAAACCATAATAGATAGAAACATGCTGTTGCGGACTTTTTTGTAGTACTTTTGAAGATCTACAATTCGTTAGTACATTACTTTAGTTTAGTGTATCTTTGTGACGTGTTCTGTTTACGTAAAATTTTAAAGCAATCTTAAAATACACGTTTTATAACTTTATTGAAAAAACCTAGAGTGAAAATTTTTATAAAATAGTTAAATGTTATTAAAAAATGTTTTTGGCAAATATAATAAAAATAGTTTCATCCTATCGAGATTAATTCATTATCGATTTCACAAAGTTTCATTAAGGAAATTTCAAAAATGTTCTAAGAGAACATTTTTGAAATTTGTAACATGATTTTTATTGTTCTTGAATTCTAACATATTGTGATTTGTTAGCGTTTTGTGTAGTATGACTATATTTGTATTGTTTAAAGCAAATGTTGTAAGTTTACTTAAGCGCTCAGTTCTATATAATAACTAAAGTGTTTCCTTATTATTAGTAGACTTACTTCAAACTAACTTATCATGTTTATAAACGTCTAAGTGAAGTAGATTTAAAGAAATTATATAACGCAGCTGTGAACAGAAATATTAATTCCTAACAGCTTTCAAATGAGCAGCGAAAGCTTTCGTAACAAACAACATTTAGGTGTGAAACTGCAAAGTGAGGCTAAATTAGAAGCACAATTTATGATATTAGCGTCCTACTTTAATATTGGTCTCATTTGTCCATTATGCCTGTTGGTAAGTGCTAATGTAGTTCAAATATTTAGAAAGAAACCATGTTAGACGAACGATTTAAAGTCTGGGAAGGCGTCAATTAGATATAAAACTTATCAATCAATTATTACAAATTACAACGCCTTTTTCCGTGAAGAAAAATGTACATTCTTGAAGGATTCCTGAGTTATTACCTAGTAATTCAACAAATATGATATTGGGTCCAAAGTCAAACCCCACACTTCAAAAAGCAGATATTCGCATTGCCCAGCAGTTATTATACATATTTAAAATCCATGACACCACTTACCGTTATGCATATAACATTTATTTCATGTTTTTTCAATCTTTAACTTCGCAATTATAGAAACGCAACAAATGCACGCAATATTTTTAACTAATCAGTTATTTTGACCTCTAGTCAAGATATCCATCATTCATATTTATTACTCGTTTAGGGACATGATTTTCAGTTCTCTTCATTACATGTACTTACCATTTTAATTGAATATTTCGATATAAATTGTATTCGAAATTCGAATCGTTCTAGCATATTAATTTCCCTCTTATAGAAATCTTTGGGTTGTAATTAAAATTAATCTAAATCTAAATAAAATTATAGTTAAAATTCGCCTTTGAAAAATGTAGTAGCATGTCATCATAATTGTAAGATTTATCATAAAAATAACAGGCGCAAACTATAAAAATTTGTCGAAATAGTCATAAAAGAGATGTGTATATAATTTTATTTCTTGCTGATGTAGCAGTAGCTTAACCTAAATGTATTTTACTTATCCTGAAAATTTACCTGTTTATGTCGTATTTTGAATTCACTTTATTAAAGAGCGAATAACAGGGGTTTAAGTAGCGGTAAGTTATTTAAGTTTAATTGCGAAAATTAAGGAATGATTAACGAGCTTCTGGCACTGATTAAATTTGGTTTACGTGAAATTAACAATTGCGTAATAGACATCATTTATATAACACTGAATTAAATCTATATTCGAGTTTAAGTACGTCGTTTAAAGAGCTTTTCGAAGTCATTATCCTTTACAATACGGATATTCTCAATGAGGCTTCTCACACTAATCTCTCTAGTCCAGCGTTTCTTAAACTGTGTTTCGCGGAACCCCGAGGTTTCGTGGCGCTTAAACAGGGGTTCCGTGAAAATTACGTGCGTTTATTTATGATAATATTTGAGGAAGTACCATAAAGAGCAATAAAAATTTAAAGGCACTAATAAATTCTATTTACTAGTCTGGTTAGTCGGTGCAAATGCGATAACATAAGTAACGTAATTAAATTAAGTATGCCTATTATAAACCTTATTCAGGCTTAGGGAAGAGTTCTCATTTCATGAATAAAATGACGAGAATTAATAAAAAACAATAGTGAAATTAAGTATTTTAATTAGATCCTAATAAACGGAGCAGTCAAAAGTTGAATTAAAACTCAAATACAGCATTTTAATGAAAGATCTCAGTTTGGTCACTGAAATAATTAAGAAAATTGTAATTTTTGTTACATATAATGCGATTACAGAATACTAGCTTTTACCACCGACTTCGTTTAAGTGGACTGTTATCTTATGATAAGTCGATAATAGATGGCGTTTTTCAATGTCATACTATTCCTGTAGAATTAACAGGATTTCTATAGCCTATATGTTATACCGGTGTATAAGAAACAATTATGCCAAATTTCATCGATATTGTTTCCGCGGATTGGCCGTAAAAGAGTAACAAACATACATACACAAACTTTCACATTTATAATATTAGTAGGATAGGATGGGATTGTATTAAAAACATCCCGTTAAAACATACTAAGGGTTCCACAATAAAAGTAACTCTTAAAAAGGGTTCCACTTGTCAAAAAGTTTGAGAAACGCTGCTCTAGCCAATTCGTAATGAGACACCATTTAAATATATTTTTCTACTATTAAGGTTTTTTAAGGCAATATTAAAATAAAAATGATGGCTGTAAAAGCTAATTCATAATAGCTCATCATATATATGAGGTTTATTTAATTTTTGTACCCAAGCAACACGATTAGCGTGGAAAAATTAAGGTTACATGTTTACAATATTAAGACCAGTCTGAGTGGAATATTTTATGGACACGTTAGCGCGTTAACATATAAGCGCGTCATATTCCTAATTAAAAATAATGTGTTAAAAATATTATGTTTATTTTACTGCTCCCGAAAGAAAAATAAACTTTTTTTATCTGTACTTATATGGAAAGCTGAAAAGTTTGTTTGTTTATTTTTGAGCGCCCTAATCTCAGGAACTACTGGACCGATTTGACAAATACTTTGAGTGTAACATAGTCGATTTATCAAAAAGGCTATAGGTTATATAACATGACGCTTAGATAAATAGGAGAGGAGCAGCAATAAAAAATATTATAAAACGGCAAAATTAAGGCTTTCCTTGCATGCGTTAAGTAAACGGTGAAAGTGATTAAAAAATCATGTATTTCAAAATTGTTCCCCTGTAAAAGTTCTAAATAAAAGTTCGTGACAGCGTATCTAGCTTTTAAGGTTTACCCACTTTAACCATTTTTATGGTTATCAACATACTTTTTTGGTTATTAAAGTATATTTCGGTTTTAATTTTTCCCCGCGGGCGGAGCCGCTGACGATTGCTAGTCTTATATAAGTACCAAATGTCAAATCAAAATCATAAAATAAATAGAACAAATAAATAAGCTCATTCAAGTATTTTTGAATCGTCAAGGATCCATATGAGTAATGAAGGTACAACTTGTTCCGAGTGTTGCTCATATCGAAAAGAACCAGCAAGAAACTCGGCGGTCAATCTTTTCAACATTTGCAATTTAACATTACAAAACCGCAGTCTCGTATGAAGCTGAGAGGTTTTTCAATTACAGGCATTTAATTATCATCCAAATAATCTTCAATTTTGTTGTTTTGTCTATGATGTGATAAATATTGTCCCAGCGTATTGAAGTAGATTTAAAGAAATTATATAACGCAGCTGTGAACAGAAATATTAATTCCTAACAGCTTTCAAATGAGCAGCGAAAGCTTTCGTAACAAACAACATTTAGGTGTGAAACTGCAAAGTGAGGCTAAATTAGAAGCACAATTTATGATATTAGCGTCCTACTTTAATATTGGTCTCATTTGTCCATTATGCCTGTTGGTAAGTGCTAATGTAGTTCAAATATTTAGAAAGAAACCATGTTAGACGAACGATTTAAAGTCTGGGAAGGCGTCAATTAGATATAAAACTTATCAATCAATTATTACAAATTACAACGCCTTTTTCCGTGAAGAAAAATGTACATTCTTGAAGGATTCCTGAGTTATTACCTAGTAATTCAACAAATATGTACTTATATGGAAAGCTGAAAAGTTTGTTTGTTTATTTTTGAGCGCCCTAATCTCAGGAACTACTGGACCGATTTGACAAATACTTTGAGTGTAACATAGTCGATTTATCAAAAAGGCTATAGGTTATATAACATGACGCTTAGATAAATAGGAGAGGAGCAGCAATAAAAAATATTATAAAACGTTTGTTGTTTTGTCTATGATGTGATAAATATTGTCCCAGCGTATTCGCCGAGAAAGCGCAACAAACTGACAGACAACTAGACTTTCTCTCTTATAATATTCTTTTTATGACATTTCTCTAACAATTATTATTTACCGTTACCCCTTTATTCTAAAAGAATAGACATTACCTGCATACAAAACATATTAGAAAATTACGAGAATTAGTAATCAGAGAGCGAATGTACCTAGCACTATTTTATAATTTTAGCAAATTTGAACTGTCTGGCCATGTGTTGTTGTGACTCAGTCTGGTTTCGATTTCCCCTTGAAACTGATTTCAACAGATAAAAAAATGCTCCGATGGCCATTCAACTTTACAGGATCATCCGCTGGATCATTCTAAACACTGTCTGAAAGTTTCATTAAAATCGGTCACGCCGTTTCGGAGTCTATAAAGGACATAGAAAAACAATCATTTTATGTATAACAAGAGGTTAAAGGCTGAGGTATAAATAGCTTAACAACATCATTGCTATTTCATTCCATCGATCGCCGCCGTAGCGTGCGGATGTCTCGGTCGAGCGCAATCCGGTTGCCGCTCCCCCCGCCTGACTCACGCCCCTGCCGCGTTAGATTGTGAAAGTGCTCAAGGACTCTGGACTGTCAGTGTTGTTCGTTCCTGTGCAAGTGGATTGTGTTAGTGTCACTGTGCTTCGATTAGGTAGTGTGGTGCTTCACGCATAACACTTGCCGTAGGTGGTTCCGTCCGTGCGTAAGTACACTAATTTTTAATTTAGGTACTCACCTCTTTCCCCCGAAGGGAGAGAGACTAAGACCTAGATTTTTTCTTAGGTACACACCTCCCTGCCCTCCGGCAGGGAGGCCACCCCCACACTAGCGGGCCAACATGGCCCCTACTTTGCGGCCCACGGGGCAACCGATACTGGACGCGATTTTCGCGTTCCTTCAGGCGCACCACCCCGCCATTTTAGTGGAACTCACCAAGGCCCTCCCGCCCTCTCAGGGCCAGAGTGGCAGCCCGGCAGCACCTTCTCCCCCCTCTGCGGAAAAGGCCAAACCACGCTCCCGCTCCGTGTCTCCTGACATGGAAGTGGAGGAGCAATCCGATTCGGAATCCGAGACTCCCTCAGAGTCCGGTGAGGACGAAGCATCCGATGCTTCGAAGTCCCCGTCCCCCTCGGCGTCATCCGCCTCAGACGAGGACGACGGCTTCACCGCCGTCCTATCCAAGAGCCAGAAGCGTAAGCTGAAGGCTCCCAAGACCGTCCCGCCCAAAAGGGCCACTAACGACGCAGGTGCACCTGCCCCGCGTCCCATCCTCAAACCCCAGCCTGCATCACAGGCCGCCCGCAAAAAAGACGTACCCGACTCACAGGACTCGCCTATGACGGAGAGGAAGGAGAAGGTGCCGCCCCTATTTGTTAGGGAAAAAGACGCGTCGAATCGCTTAATCCCGCGCATGGACAGCTCGTCCATTCCTTTCACCTCTGCCCGGTCCACAAGCCAGGGCATAATGGTGCAATGTCCGTCTTCAACGGACCACCGTCGCCTCACGACGCTCCTGGATGCCGAAAAGATCGGCTATCACACGTACGCCTTAGAAGACGAGCGCGAACTTCGCGTCGTCATCCGCGGACTCCCAGTAGAGATAGATTGCGACCTTATTAAGAAGGACCTCCTCAGCCAGGGCCTTCCAGTAAGACAGGTACACCGCATGTACCACCACAGGACCAAAGTTCCTTATGAACTCTGTCTCGCGGTCCTCGACCTCAGTCCTGAAGGCAAACGTGTCTTCAACGTTCAAACAATATGCAGACTGTCGGGTCTGCGTATAGAAACGCCGCGTACGCGTGGGGTAATGGGGCAGTGCCATCGCTGCCAACTTTACGGCCACTCGCAGCGCAACTGCACCGCACGACCAAGGTGCGTCAAGTGCCTGGGCGATCACGGCACTGCCGATTGCCCCAGAACGGTTCCGTCCGAGGAACCTCCCAGCTGTGTCCTCTGCAGGACCCAAGGGCACCCCGCGAGCTATCGCGGCTGCCCGAAAGTCCCGCTTAGGGCAAAACGAGGGGGCAGAAGGGCCACCCGTAAAAAGGCGGACCGTACCGCCCCCAAACCAGCTGAGAGGTTCGTCCCCGCGCCTCTCCCCACCTCAAACCCCTGGCACAGGAAACCGGCATCCGAGCCGGCTGTGCCAGTAAAACCGGCTCAGGAGACGGTAGCGAAACCCGCCGCCGCCATCTTGAGCTCCAATACAAGAGCTGCCGCTCCTAAAGCGACAGCCGCCCCTCCAGCAACGAGTTTCATGGACGACATGAAACTCGTTCGCGATATAGTAACCAAAATTGACACTACGGAGCTGTCAATTTTGGCAAACAAGCTGAGGAGTAATCCTCAAAACAGATTAATGGCCTTGCTCGAACACTCTAGTTTGGTGCAGGCCATCTCTAGGCTTTAAGCTTAAACCCTCACTGGGTAGGGCCAAGCCCCACTCCCTCAAGCTCGTCACGTACAACGCAGACGGGCTTATCAGACACATGGACGAAGTCCGCGATTTCGTAGTTGCACACGATATAGATATTCTTCTAATACAAGAATCCTTCTTAAAACCCCAATTTCGCAATCCCAATATTGCGAATTACAGTTTGATTAGAAATGACCGTCTGTCATCCAAAAAAGGCGGCACGCTCATTTACTACAAAAGAGCCCTCCTATGCTCCCCCCTTGATTCCCCAAAACTCACTAACATGGAGGCTTCAGTCTGTCAGGTGGGTATGACCGGCCATCAGTCGATCATACTAGCATCAGTATACCTCAGTCCGACCAAACGGGTACTCGAAAGAGACGTCCGCACCCTTCTCGCACTAGGCGACTCTGTAATACTGGCCGGAGACTTCAACTCCAAACATGGCCAATGGAACTCTCGCCGAACCAACCGGAACGGCACAATACTCCAAGGCCTCAACGGCCTTCCAAACCTCGCTTTTGAGGTGATAGCCCCTAACGAGCCCACCAGATACCCGCCTAACGGGGATCCAAACAGAGCAGATGTGTTAGATATATACATTTTCAAAAATGTAGCTCTCCAGTTACATTCTATAGAAGTCCTGCATGAATTAGACTCGGACCACCGTCCGGTTCTAATTCAGTTAGGGCAATCTACCTCCACGACCCCTCCCACGAAAACGATAATCGACTGGAGTAAATTAGGCGGGAAACTCCAGTCCCTAAACTCAGACCACCTAGATCAAATTCCTGACAAGATAGACTCCGTGGATAGTGCCAAGTTCGCTGTTACCCACCTTACGAAACATATAACAGACTCACTCGAGCGTTGCTCCAAGGAAGTCCCCGACGACCGCGGTCGTGGGAGACTACCGGACGACCTGCGCGACCTACTTAGACGTAAACGTGCCGCCACTAGGGCCCATGACGCATACCCGACAGACGATAACCGGAGAACACTCCGGCGACTTCAAAGAGAGGTTAGAGAAAAACTCAGCCTCAACCGTCAGTCCGCCCGGGACAACAAACTCTCAGAGATCTCGCCGAGTCACCAGGCTTTCTGGAAACTGGCGAAATCCCTGAGAGGAGACCAGTGTGCAATTACACCTCCATTGTTACGTTTAAACCGTCCGGTCGCTTTTGACGACATCGATAAGGCCGAATGCTTGGCTGACAGTCTTGAGGGACAATGTACAAACAATCCCAGTCATCCCGAACACGCCGAATTCCACTCGGAAGTGGAAATGGCGGCGGCTAGGATATCCGCGAAGGCTCCGGAAAGCGAGCCGCTCACTCCCACCACTGGAGAGGAAGTCCGTTCCATTATCCAAAACCTAAAGACCCGCAAGTCCCCAGGCCCCGACTCCATATCCAACAAAGCACTCAAGTGCCTCCCCGACCAACTCATAAACCTATTAGTATTGATTTTCAATGCCCTCCTGTTAGGTTGCTCCTTCCCCGACGAATGGAAGGAAGCAATAGTAATAGGTATTCGTAAACCGGGAAAACCCAGTAATCTCCCGAGCAGCTATCGACCCATCAGTCTGCTCAACAGCTTAGGGAAAGTCTACGAGCGAGTAATCCTCGCTAGACTCAAAACGTTCATGGAGTCGATGAAGCTCATACCGGATGAGCAATTCGGCTTCCGCGCTAAACACACCGCGGTACAACAAGTACACCGACTTACCGAAGCCGTCCTCAATGGCTTCGCCAAAAAACGGTACACCGGTACTGTCTTCTTCGATGTCGCCAAAGCCTTCGATAAGGTATGGCATGCGGGTTTAATATACAAACTCGCGAACCTAGGAATCCCCGATAGACTCGTTCTTATCATTCGCGATTATCTTACTAATCGCTCATTCAGATATCGTATTGATGGTGCGCTCTCCTCAAGACGCACCTTACGCGCCGGAGTCCCCCAAGGTTCGGTACTCGCACCGTTCCTTTATTCGCTCTATACGAGCGACATCCCACGATTCTCCACTAAAATTAGTGTAGTTACCCACGTAGCCATGTTCGCGGACGATACCGCAATCTATACTACCTGTAGAGATCCCATAACGATAAATGATAGGCTCCAAAGAGCAACCAACCAGCTCGGAAGCTGGTTTCGCCGGTGGAGAATCGAAATAAATCCCGATAAAAGCGCAGCAATGTTCTTTGCGAGATCTAGGAGAGCCATGGACTTCATCCGGACGCCTCCTAGAGTCTCTATTTACAACAAATACATAGATTGGCAAAAGGAAGTCAAATACTTAGGTGTCATCCTCCAACCGACCCTATCCTTTATCCGACACATCCGCGTTGTCCGTAACCGGGCAGCGTTCGCCATGGGACGCCTCAATCCGATACTGTGCAAGACAAGTAAACTGTCACTTCGCAACAAAGTGACACTTTACAAAACTTGCATCAGACCCATTATGACCTATGCGAGCCTCGCGTTCGCGCACGTTCCGAAATCACGACTGTGTCCGTTGCAGACACTTCAAAATCGATTCATGCGTACGGCCACTGGCTGTCCGTGGTTCGTGCGCAACGTGAACCTCCATAGAGATCTCGACCTACCCACGATAGCCGATCTTTTCAGACGATTCTCGACGACTTACTTCGAGAAAGCGTCCATCCACCCAAACCCCCTTATAGTGGCCGCGTCCAACTATAAGGTGTTCAGGCACCCCAATAAGATTCACAGGCGCCCGAAGAGCGTCCTTAACGACCCCGACGATGCTATCACAGCATCCAACAAGATACACACATTACATTTACACAAACAGCGTCTTCGCCGGCGAAGACGAGGTCCCCGCTTGCTTGTGTCAAGCGGCCGCAGCCCTCTGCCGCGGCCGCCGTGACACAGACTTCTTCCAAGTCATTTATTAGATGCAGCCCTCCAAAAACGCGCCGCCTTAAGCCGAGGTTCGGTCTCGCAGGAGACACCCTTAAGGCGACGCCCCCTGTAGCGCGGGTGCTTGTAATGCACCCGCATGTATTATCCATTTCTTCTCGGCGATGCTTCAGCGCTCGCCCGTCTTATCGGTGACGCTGTCAAAGCCATTAGGGCTAACAGCATTAGTCATATTCGAAAAAAAAAAAAAAAAACATTGCTATTTTATGTAATATACATAACATTATTATTCAAAAACCCTGATCTTCTTAGGTATTGATTGCTTGTTTGTATAAAAAAAATTTGTCGATGTGCTTTGAAAGAAGACCGGGTATTTTTTCTTTATAAATTAAATTGTTTATAAACCACAGACGCGCCGTGTTATCACTGAGATCAAAATCAAAATTAATATTTGACGAGGTCGGTTGAAAACAGCACCAAGAAGGTCAATAAATTGTATAACGTATTTACAGCATTCACGCGAAAATTTAAATTAGTATATCTTTGACTCTAATGGAAATGTAACGTGTGTATTAGTAAAAAAATAATATGGCAAAGTTACCTGAAATAACCACATTTAACGGGGCCAGGAATAATGAACGTCTATTAAAATTTCGCATATCAATATACCTAATATCATTCGCAAAACTAGTTATAGTGGCTACAATATTATTAAATAAGAACTTCGCAAAGTCCGAAGATGAGGCGGTACGACTTTACGAAACAATGAAATGGAAATTAATAACTACATGGTTTAATGTGAGTATATATTATATTATAAGTTTTAATTTTAATTTAATTTTTCCTATAAGAAGAATTTTTATATTTTAAATATTTTTTTTCATTTATTAAGGAGTGAAGTTTTTTTGGCAACATACGCTTCTTTAGAGGAAAAGTTAAAATACCGAAGTCCTGTAAATTGAAATTAAAAATAAAATAGTAGGACATATTTAAAGCTTGTATTATGATATAATCTATTATATTTTCCCAAACTAGAGTGCATCTAAGTATTTGCATAAGACGCGATTGATTTTATTTAAGGGTCCTTTTATTACAAAAAGCAAAAACGCAAACATACAATTTCAAACAATTTTGATGAACTCTAGCGAATAGCTTCTTATTGCCGCCGTTTTTTCCATTATAATATAATTGTTACTACAATTGAGTTTAATTAACTTTTTTTATTTAAGTATATACATCGCATTTTTATATTTTAACCTCCATTTTTATAGTTGTTTGAAAGAAATTGTCTTTTTGGCAATAAGACCGCAATATTGTTCTTATTTTTTATAACATATTTGTTTCTAATTTTTATAATCGCCAGCGGATCCGCCCGCGTGGAGAATATTAATACCGTAATAGAGTCCTTTGATATTCATTAAAATGGTTAAAGGGGGTTAACCTTAAAAGCGTGGACTTTTATTTAGAACTTTTAGAGGGGAACAATTTTGTAATACATGATATTTGAATAACTATCACCGTTTACTCAGCGCACGCAAGGAAAACTTTAAATTATGTCGTTTACGTACTATTTTTTATTGCTGCTCTTCCCCTAATCATCTTAGCGTGATGTTATATAGCCTATAGCCTCGATAAATGGGCTTTCTTACACTCAAGGAGTTTTTTTAAATCGATGCAGTAGTTCTTGAGATAAGCTCGTTCAAACAATCAAAACAAACTGTTCAGCTTAATACATTAGTATAAATTCGCTATTTACTATACTTCCAGCTTGCCATTATAATCATTATTGCCATAGAGTTCTTAGGCTAAAGCGCCAAAACAAATAGCTTAATTTAGCTGTTTCAACTAATTTTCTAACTTGTAGTCGATTGATTTTACACGATATGTGAACCATAGCATCGAGTTCACATATCGTGTTAAATCAATCGAGATTGAAACATGGTCTCGGGACTTTTTGGATAATTTCTATAGATCTATAATTCTATAGTACATTACTTTACAACCACGCGACCTCTTCATGTCTCTCTCACAGTTTACATAAAACGGTAATATATTATTGACATTAACTTTCTTCAAAAAATGCACTATCGTTTAGTACAAAAATTGTAAAAAAATCCATCAAGTAGATTTTGCGAAAACCGATCACATACAGACAGACAGCTTTTGGGTAGTTTGTTTCATAATATGTATAGATATAAACATGGATGGACAAATTCTAAAGCCTAATTTCAAGTTCAAAATATAATTAACTTCAATGACGTAAGCTCTTTTTATACAAAATATCTGGGTGACCGAGCTTCGCTCGGTAATTTTTTACAAAAAAAAACTTTAAAAAGAGAAAAAACAATTATTTAGTTGGGATCGATCCTTGGCACTCACATTTCTCGAGGCTGCCCGCTAACCGAATAAGCTACGTCGACTTGACAGTTAATGGCGAAAATTGAATTCAATATAAATGTTAGTGTTTTTAATGCCCAAAAATAGGGATAAAACAATATTTTTTTGTACATAAAACCTAGCTAGATCAATTTTTCTACTCCAAAACCTCCTACATGCTGAATTTCAGGAAAATCGTTGGAGCCGTTTCCGAGGTTCGGAAAAAAAAAAATAAATAAATAAATATATATATATATATATATATATATATATATATATATATATATATATATATATATATATATATATATATATATATATATATATACAAGATTAACTCATTTAAATATTAAGATGTATATTAAACTATAATTTGCATTTTATTTTATATTTTTAGCTAAAATATATGTAATCTAAAATTAAATTAAATTAAATTAAGCTACAATAAAGTATACTTTTTCATTGTATAATAACAATAATATATCATAGTGCCGATTTGTATTGGACGTGTTTTACGATTTCTTTATGAGGTACGAAGATGGATTCTAAATTGTGAAATAGGTACATGGACATTTCACATTTAATATTACATAGATTTAATCGTGAACTAGCTTTCGGGCCACGCGTTGCTGTAACTCCGACTGGTTTCGATTTCCCTTCGAAACAATACTCAAAACTTTAAAAAAATACTCCGATCGCCACCAAACTTTACAGGATCATCCGCTGGGTCATGCTAAAGATTGTATCCATTAAAATCGGTCTAGACGTTTAGGTGTCTATAAAGGACATACAGACAAATATTTATTTTCATGTGAGATTACAGCAAAACAATATCATTCCTTTTATTTCAAGGATTTTTTGCAAACTATCACCAAAATCTATAAAAGAAAATAATATTTCCGTTTTTCACATTTAAGCGGTGTAAAATTGTTACTACTAGTGAATGTATGTAAATTAAAATAGTATGATATATTTAAATTATTAAATACTGTTTGTTTAATAGATAAATAAGGAAATAAAAGATAATCAAGAGATCAATACCATTGTGATGGCCGTTTAGTTTATAATACAGAGGTCATGACGAATGCGAACTAGAAAAAAATAAAATAAATAGTCTTATAAATATATCTTATCTATAATCTTATTAAGTCACATTCAACCGTTAATCTGTCACTTAGCTATGAGTGTCCCATTAACCAAACAAGCAAAAAACCAAACATTACAAATACCAAAGTATGGCTCTAGAAATTTCTAGCTTATCGCTCTCGATGAACCGACGTCATTAGTTTAGATAAAAGATTTGGCTTCTCCTACAAACATAACAGAACATATTCGGCACAGTTTCAGTAAAGGAAATTTATTTTTGTTTCAGTTTCTATACCTGGGCTATCTACCTTTATGCTTGTATTGTGACTGGTACGAGCTGAAAGATGGAGATTTGCAACATTTAAAGATCTTACATAAAATTAGAGACTTCTTCTTCACAAACTTATTAGTACCTGTTACATTAGTAAGTTTTTTACTCTTTTTATTAGAAGGTAACATTTTCTGACTAATTAAGACGTTTAAAATTAAATTATTACCACTAACAGTAAACAGCTTTAACAATGATATTTTTGCTTTACTCTTATTCGATAAATAAGAAGCAGTTTTCTTAATTTCATCTTTTTCAATAACCTGTCACATTAACGGTGACAAAGTTTTTTGTATATTATTCACCTATTTGAAACATGTTGTAACACATATATCAGCAGTTCTCGAGTGGTTATAATTTCGCCCAATCAGAAGAATAAAATCACATGTCCCCTGTATAAAAATGGATGTGACTTTACAAAAGTAATAATAAAAGTTTTAAATAAAAAAAAAAAATAAAAGTTTATTTTTCGGATAGGGTAATTTAAATTTTGCATAGAAAGATATTGTTTAAATTATTATCAAATTATAGTTATGATACTGAATTTCATAATCTTTTAAAAATAATTATGTTTACGCAATCAACACTGTAACGAAAAATTGAGATGAAAAGTGGCGTTGTTAAGTCGTCAGTTTTCAAGTAATAGATATATAGGTAGTTTCGTACTTGCTTAACTTAAGACTCTAAAATAAAGATACCTAAATAAAAAAAACACACGAAACATTGCAAAACTTCTCCCCTACATTTCTTACTACTTATTTTGGTCATTGTTATAAATTAGTATTTTTTTACATATTTAACTTATCTTAGTTATCTTTTTGATAGTATTATTTTATATTTGTGTAATTGTATAACTCAAAGTTTATTATGATATTTTGACATTCATATATATTGTTGGTGTCTTATATTAAATTATGAAAATTATATTCTAATCAAATGCAATAAACTTAGTCTGTGTAATTTAAACTTGAATAAATATTGTTATATAACTATATATAAGGTATTTTGTGAATTATAAAGTTTTAAAATTAAAAATACATATAAGCAATTTCAAACTTGTACCTATTCTAAAGAAGAACAATATGCACTATTAAATGTAACAAATTTTTCACAGTTTGCTGATATCCTGTTCTGGAAGCTTTGGTATCATGATAAGGATTTGATGATGCCGAAAAATGTACACAAGATTGTATATTTTTGGGAGCAATTCAGCATGCATATGACATCTATTTTTTTTGTTATGTTTGACCTCTATTTCGTGAGGCGGGAGCGACCACAGAATCCTGTACCTGGACTAGTTGCATTGCTGAGCTTTGTTACCGTGTATAACTCTGTGTAAGTATTTTACCGAAAATGATATTTTCGTATTCAATTCTCCAAGATAAATTTTAGCGCTGCCATCATAAAAGTCAAATTAAGTAAGTATTATAAAGTGCTGAAATACAGTTATAGGTTTTTCCCCTTTACTCTCCTTAAGTTTTTTTATTATGAAGTATTTAACTTACTCTCATTGATGATCTTTATTAAACCACTTAGATCGTTTCCTTCTAGGCCTTCTGTTGCTGAAAAACCTCCTTCTAAATCATCTTATGAAATGAGTGCAGGGACTCTATAAATTTCCTAAAAAGGGAACCTTTTTTTATATAATATTTTTGACTGCATCTAGCTTGATCCAGTACTTAAGGAAAGAGGAATTGTCCAAGAGATCTTTAATATTTCGTGAATTGGCGTAAAAATTAACCTTTGGCACAAGCTTTTAGATGTGCTAAAAGCTTGTGCTAAAGGTTAATTTTTACAAAAATGTGTACTCATATGTATCTTCTTCCGATCTTCTAAAAGTGACCGCCTGCTATTATCCTACTCCAAAAAAAGGGAGAGCAGGTCTATATCTAGTCTCCCCTTTATTTGGAGTGAAGGTTTGGAGTTTAAACCCACCATGTGAATTGGTAGGATATATTTTCCCAGAAATTTCCAGAGATGTGTAAGTTTCCTCCTCCAAGATAAGGTGCAAAGATTAGTTAAACACATTTTTAAACACGTTTAAATAGAAAAACTCTTTGGTGACATTTCTCGGGGCTTAAATCTATGACCCCCTAAAGCCCCTCCGATCTTCTACTAGACAACTAACGTAAATGTAAGTTCAATATTTCGTAATGAGTCAATGATGATTATTGGCTTTTTTGGTAAATAATCGATTTCCCGTATTACCCAAAAATTAAAAATATATTCCCGAATTAGTGCTAAAATAAATGAATTTAAAATAAAAGGCGTCAAAATTAAACTCATTCATTACTTCCGTGCTCAAAGTTGTTCGCTTAATTTTATATTTTGTATATATTACAATTATCACATTATGCTAATGAGAGTTTTATTTTTAAAATATCTAACGTGCTTCGGAACCGAATTTGAAATTCAAAGGTCGTATTAATAAACCTCTTTATTTGGCGAGTTATATTAGCAGATGCAAAGAGTTGGTATAATAAAAAATATTAGATTAAAGTATACTAGAGTAAAGACCCAAAATTTAGATGCTAAAGAGATGCGATATAGTTTCGTCCTAAGTTATAATGTGACCTAAAACTCACAAGCAAGACAAAACATATACATATATAAATATGTATAAATAATGCTTTAATAAAATTAAGAATCGAAATATAATTAATAAGTGTGTCTATTATTTGAATTTAATACTATGACTTAATGTCGCAAATCATCAAAGTATGTGACCAAACGAGTTTTAAATATGAATTTGGATGTCTAGAAAGAGGCCGAAGAAGAGATTGTTGGACTGTGAAAAGTATGACATGCGTATAAAAGAAGTAGCGCCAGAGATGAAAAATGACAAGGGAGAATGAATTTTATACCGACCCCACTTAGAATAGATAAGGTTAGAATAATGATGATTCTGATTTCATGTCTACGAATTGTTGGAAAACTTAAACAATGTCAAAATTGAGTTAATTTATTTCTGATTAATTAACAGTTAACAGTTGGAATTTATTTTGGATTATTTAATTAATCAATTATAATAACTAAATAATTAAATTAATACTGCATTGTTTTGTTCACAGGTGTTTGTACAGCGTTATGAATGGAGAATACATTTACCCGTTGTTTAAAAAATTCTCTACTTTTAAGATGGCAGTCTTAGCCATATATACCTATGTATCAATACTGTTCTATCATACTAGTCAGTGGCTAGTGGTGGATATAATACATAGAGACAAAGTTTTTACGAAAAAAATTGCTTGAACAAGAAAATTCCATAATAATATTAAAAATGCGAAGGTCTCTATCTGTCTTTTTACACTTTCACGGCTAACCCGCTCGATCAATATCCATGAAATTCGACACAATTGAAGCTTATATAGTGGATAACATATAGGACATTAGATATAAAAATACCTGTTTTCCCTTCAGAAATATGGAAAAACAAATACATTGTTGAGGGTATTTTAACACCAAAGTTATCAAAGACAGTCGCGGGGACCTGGGATATTTATATACTGCGACCTATTCTTTTTCAGTAGACATAGTAAGGCTTGATCAGCGGATTGGCAATAAAGAAATTACGAAGAATAAAACATTCAACGAATCAATACTCTTAAAAACTTTAAATTAATTATAAAGCAAGGTTGTTGGAATGTATCAATGCTTGGGAAAAAGGCATTATAAAATAAATACTTATTTAAATAAAATTTTTTTATCATTGTTCCTCATTTAACCTTTTTCCTATTTGCAGCTTGATTCAGTTATAAAATAGTGCTAAAAAGATCAATGAAATTCAAGTTACAAAAAATCCCACAATAGTCTATATACGGCGTGGGTGTAAAAATGGAGATCTAATAAAGCAGCGTTAATCGTTAATCCATTTGTTAATTCCATAGAATAAATGCACAATGCATTGTAAAACAGCTAGGAATTATTAGGCGCTATTCTACGGGGCTGAGATTTCCTGAGTCCAAGAGCAAGAGCTCAGGCAAGTCCCATGGCGGTCCTGCCTTCGTTACAGCTCTAGAAAATCATGAGAATAAAAGAAATTATTTCTTGTTTTTATCCTCACCACATTTCTTATAGAGCAAAATATTCGAAAACTAAGAAGCACCTGTTTCAGTTTTACACCTCTACGGATAGCTTATTTTTTTAATGTAACATACAAAGCACCAACACGCTGGCAAGGAATCATAAATAATTATGACAAATTATGATATTCAAATACCTTAATATCTCAGTGCCTGAAAACCAAAGTCTTCGAACAGTGCGTGTTGGCAGTGATGACACGTCTGAAACGTCATTGAGGACTATAGGCCTCATAAGAAAGATTAGAGTCAGTCAGCGAGCGATACGAGCTACGCTCGGAGAATCAGAAATAAGGAGATACGTAGAAGAACCAAATTCACCAGTAGCCAAGCGTGTCGCAAAGCTGATTTGGCTATAGGTGGGGCACATAGTGCGGAGAACAGATGAACGTTGGAGTCTTAAAGTGTTGTAATGGTGACCTCACACCTCACCTGGTAGCACAGAGGTAGACCCCTAACGAGGTGGACTGATGACATCAAAAAGGTCATGGAAAGCTGCTGGACCCAAGCGGCATAAGACCGTGTTGTGTGGAGATCTCGTGTAGAGACTATATCCAGCAGTAGACGTCCATTGGTTGAAGGAGAGAGAGAGAGGGAGAGAAAGTGAAAAAGAGAGTGATGATATTCGATATAATTAATACAAAGTATGAAAAATGTACACCGTGCGACTCTTTCGAGGAGGTCATGGATTCAAACCCGGGCAGACACCAATGAGTTTTTCTCTTAAAACTTATGTGTCTAATTGATAATTGCAATTTATCACACGCTTTTCGGTGAAGGAAAACATCGTAAGGAAACCTGCATATCTCTAGTGATTTCTGGCGATATGTGTAACCTACCAATCCGCATTGGAGCAGCGTGGTAGGTCTTAGCTCCAATCCTTCTCTCCATCAACTGCGAGAAGAGGCCTATTCACAGCAGTGGGATAGTAACAGGCCCCTACTTACTTTTTTTTATGAAAAATGTATAATTTGTTTTCATTCTAAAAACGGACAGAACTTAGGTCCACTTAGGTATACCTAATATATGTATAATTAATCTATCTCTTGTTAAAAAAGGCTTTGGGTTGATACAATCAATTCTTATCTAGTCTTAGAGTAAAACATGGAGTTTGTTTATCATATTATCTTATTGATAATGAGGAGAAACCCTATGCACTTCAACCGGTTCGCTATTGACGTAAAATATTTTGCTGACGTCAATTCGCAGTAATCTTAATTTGGATTAAGTGTAAAATAAATAAATCATATTATTTTAAATGCAAAAATTTTAATTGTACACTTTTTGCTTAATGTTTCAATTAGAGCTTGTAACAAAAAAACTTTGAAAAAAAAAGCAAAGAATAAGACTTATTTATATGAGCGACGTAAAAAATTTACAATTATTTCGTTATTAGCGTCAATCCATAGTAATATTATAAATGCGAAAGTTTGTCTATCTGCTTGTCGGTCTATCTGTCTGTTGTGTTTTCACGGTCAATCATCTTGAGCGATATTGATGAAATTTAAGTTAAGTAAAAAAAAGATTCTAACAAAATTTTATTTCGCTTCTGTTAACCGTTGAGGAGTTTTTCTGAAGCCAATCCTGAAAGCAGCATCGGGTTATGCTTAACATAAACATGTATGTCATCGGGACTGGACCAATAAGTAAAATTTCAGCACAATTGGCACCGGGAAGTGAGTTAAATTTAACCTGCAAGATTCCACCTTCACATAACAAACATGTACGGCAATTTCAATAAAATTACATGTGACAAGAATATGCGATATATTAGTAGCCAAAGGGTCTCTTAAGTCTGAACTAGAATCCCAACACACACAGTATTGATTATCCATCCTGTTTGGCAGGATTGTAAAGGGGTTATTTTTCCTGAAATGATAACTAATATAAATTTCAGATAAAGCATAGTTATGACTTTTAAATTTCAACGGCCACGGCCTACAACCACAGACGAAACTAATAATTGTATCTTATTTTTTTTATGGTATAGGATGGCAAACGAGCATGCGTTTTACCTTAAGTAATTACCACCGCCCACGACCTCTCGCAGAACGTCCTCGCAGAATCTCCTTTAAAAAGGTGGAAAATACGTTTTTTGAAGATAAGTACCAATCCGGAAACACTGCCAAAGGGTCCAAGATCGTTCCATAAAATGGTGGTGCGTGGAATAAAATTATTTGAAAAACGCACTTTAGTAGATATCCCAAACATTGCTTATGATCAACTTATTTAAAAGTAAGTAACCGCCTGTTACTATCCCACTGCTGGGCCTCCTCTCTCTGTTTTTTGGAGAGAAAGATTGGAGCTAAGACCTACCACGCTGCTTCAATGCGGATTAGTAGGGTACACATAGCCCTAGAATTCTCTAGAGATATGCAGGTTTCCTCACGATGTTTTCCTTCACCGAAAAGCGTGTGATAAATTGCAATTATCAATTAGGCACATAAGTTTTAATAGAAAAACTCATTGGTATCTGCCCGGGTTTGAACCCATGATCGTCTCTTAGAGATTCACACGGTCGCACCGCTGGGCCATCACAGCTCTCCAACTTATTTTTTTTACTTATATAAATTTATAACTAATAAACAACTCAGTTACCTATTTTAAGCGACTAAACTACTCCGTTGTAAACTCTACTAGCGTATGCACACTATTAATTTAAAACAACGAAAGTATCTAAATTATTTACTGGCAACTTTCCGGTTCAGACATATCTGTTTAAACATTATATTCAAGGATATTAAATATATAATTTTCTTTAAATGGAATGAATGTTAGAAATTTGCATTTGCAAAAAAATTACGATCCACCTTGACCGCGATAGCCAAAGAGGATTCGAGGTTCAAATCTAACCTTGTTCTTATTATTTTTATATCCTAACATTCCTTAAAATTAACGAAACCTTTATCCCTAAACTTAAGTTAATACAATTAGATCGACTAAATTATAGTCGGCAGTATAAGTTGTGTAGTTCTTAATCAAGATACGAAAATTTATACTTCAATTGCCATTTATACTAAATTTAACAAAACAAAATATTAAGTCGCAAAATCAAAACGTTTTTCTCTGTTGTAATTCTTAAAAAAAATTGTATTTTATAAGTTTAGAGCTGTACATAAAGTGCATCCACCGAAAGATTTATAAATACGTCTATATTAATTACATTATAATTTATAATTAGGAACCACAAAAACTCTTGGTTCATCAAACTAAGGTCACCATTGTAAAAATTTTTGGAACGTTGGAACACTGGAAAATTCCACACTTCATAATATCAGCAAAACACAACCCACTGCCGCCGTGTGGTATCCGGCTAAGTAGAATAGACCACCTTCATTTCTTACCGAGGTGTCCTAAAATTACGACTAAGGTATGTTTACGTCAGGCAAGCAGCATGTCGTAGAATATGTAGCCAAATCATGTTTGTAACATGTTGTGCCGACCACACTTAGAGTGGAATAAGGGCAGGTGGATGATAATGACACAACGCACTGTCTCATGGTTTAACAAAGCTTAAGTAATAATAAAATTATTTTACTATAATCCACGATGAATTCATCGCGGAATTTTATTATTACTTTTGTATTATGGATCTCCGCAAAATAATGCCTTATTCTATAAATTATTTAAAGCTTATCAATAAAAGTTTGACGATATCCTTACCATTGTGTTAAGACAAGATATCTAAAAACACCAAAAAGTTCGGCAAAAAGTTCCTTAAAATACTTTTCAATGTGATTAGGTAAGGATAAGTGGTAATTTTAGGAATTTTATAACACGAAATAGGTTATTATAATGATCTTCTTCTTCTTCCTGCCCATATCCCACTCTAAGTGGGGTTGGCACAACATGTAATAAACATGTTGTCACATGATTCGACTACGTATTTTACGATCGGCCGCCTGCCTGACATCAACTTACCTTAGTCGTATTTTATGACACCTCGGTAAGAAAGTGGGTGGTCTATTCTTCTTAACCGGATACAACACGGTGGGTCAACTTACCTTAGTCGCCTTTTACGACACCTCGGTAAGAAATGAGGGTGGTACTATTCTATTCAGCCGGATACCATACGGCGTAAATAGGTTATTATAATGATGGCAAATATAAATGTATATATTTGCTAGCTATTATATGCTATACGTATCGTATGTTAGATGGTCATGTTTATAGTTATGTCGTACCTGTTCGAGCCGCAGCCGTCCATTAAATCATCGGATCCCAAAACCTATCTCGCCATTGCAGGTGAGGTTTTTTCGTTCGTTTCAAAATTTCACCTATATTACAATAGACGCAAAAAGATTGAGAATTGTTGTGCTCACAAATTAAGAGCGAACCGGCACTCACCTTTCAAATACTTAAACCCATAACGTATAATAAAAATAAAAAGTGAGCCCAAGCGATATTGAGTATCATATCCTACTTCTATACTAATATTATAAAGAGGAAAAATTTGTATGTATGTTTGTAATGTTTTAACACAAAACTACTGGACCGATTTTAAAAAATTCTTTCACCATTTGAAAGCTGCATCTTTACGGAGCAACATAGCCTATATTACATTTTTTTTAAATAGGGTAATAAGGTATAACCGTCTGGTATCCGGTTAAGTAGAATAGACCGCCCTCTTTCTTATCGAGGTGTCGTATAATATGACTAAGATAAGTTAACGTCAGGCAGGCGGCCGGTCGTAAAATACGTAGCCAAATCATTTGACAACATGTTTATAACATGTTGTGCCGACCCCACTTAAGAGTGGGATAAGGGCAGGAAGATGATGAGGGTAATAAGGTGTAAAAATTAAAAATAACGCGGGTAAAACCGGGATATTACTAGTATATTATAAATGCGAAAGTTTGTGAGTATGGATGTACGTTTGTTACTCTTTCACGGCGAATCCGCTGAACCAATATCGATGAAATTTGGCACAATTATTCCTTATACGCCGGAATAACATATAGGGTATAGACATCCTGTCAATGTCCTGTCCTTCAATATCATCCTATTCCTGTACAATTATACAGTAATATGATGACATTGAAAAGCGCCATCTATTATCGATCTATCACACGACAACAGTCCACGCGAACGAAGTCGCGGGTAAAAGCCTGTTGTATAAAGAGTAGAATGCTTCTAGGTGTAAAAAGATTCAATACTACACTAAAATTGCTAAGTTTTTTTAGATTAACTTTATTTATATAGGTATCTTATACTTGAGCTAATCGACACAAATATAATTATGGCAAACGTAATTAAGAAAATAAATACTTTGTTTTTATTAGCCTTGACATACCCGTCTATCAAAATACAAACAGGTTCTACAATTTATTTAATCGTTCTATTATTCATGGATTATATACACTATATTAGACTTTTTAATAAACTTATTTTTTTTAACCATAATACATTGATATTTTTGTTTCAATATTGTCTTAACAACAGCGATAAATAACTGAATTAAAAAGAAATAATTGTAAATAAATTACAATTTCGTGTAGTATCCATCTAATTTATTTTTTAATATTTAATAATTATAAGCTTTGCCGGATAGGTACGACATAAGTACCTTCTTAAAGTGTATTTTCCATTTTATTAAAGGTCGGCAACACTCGCTCTGCGAAAGGTCGTGGGCGGCGGTGATTCTTAAGATATGCCGCATGCTTATTTGCTATCCTATTCCACAAAAAAAAAACTTCAAATACTACATAAGATAACATCCATAAAGTTAATACGAACTTATACTTTTAATAAAGAGCTTAAAAGTGGTATGTTTTGGCAAAGAGAGAAAAGGCAAAGATTTATATAACTGAAAAATGTGTTTAGTTAAAACTTTTGTTACCTACGCGGTAAATTTTGAGACGCGATGCCAGCGCCATTTTTTATACCGCGGCTTTCTAATCATAGAGTATAATATAAATTATAATGTAAATTAGGGAAGCCAATCTTAAATGTTACATATTACAATAAAGAAAAATTAAGAGTAAACGAATGAGAGTGATCTATATGTCTCTCTTTTTAAGGTGTGATTAGACAAGGATGAAGTACACGAGTTTCATCTTCTTTCTCATTATTTATCGTGTCATTTTCTTTAAGTGACAATGGATGGGCTGCCAATGGATCCCCATACTCTAAGCATAATAAGTATGCTCCTAATACAATGCTACTACTAATATTTTAAGCAATTTAATTTTAGTACATAAAAATATAAAGAATTATGAAACGATAGGTGATGTGTATAATAGACAAAGTATGAACCAACATAAGCTTGTGGCTCCTGCTTTGCGCCTTGCAAAAGTACGTAAATCGTTTGTGAGTCTGGGTATAACGTTCTATAATAAAATTCCGCAATCAATTTTATTTTTAACATTACAGCAGTTTCAAAACACTGGTAAAAAGAGGCTGATTCAGAAAGTCTACTGTACTGTTAAGGATTACTTAGAAGATAAGAATATGTGGATATAGCTCGCTTAGACCCCGTACAAGACAGCAAAGACTAAATTTGACTAGTAATAAAAATTATATTTTTAAAAGAGTAACCGCCGAGTTTTTTGCTGGCTCTTCTCGATAGGAACAGCTTTCGGAACCAGCAGTAGAGTTGACGATTCAAAAGCACTTGTTTACAAGCTTATTTGAATAAAGAATATTTTGAATTTAAATGCAGAATGAAATATTACTCGACAAATCAATTGAAATCAAACATCGTCTTTCTTCAACGGGGACACTACTTTTTAATCCATTTTTTAAAGTTGTTTATGTTACAAATATTTCGGCCTTGATGTGGAAACGATATAGCGTTATTGCTTAACTAATATCTAACAACAGGTCACCTCAATACACTACGCATATCCAAACGCTAGAATCTATACAAAGGCAGTTTCGCAAACATTTAGCGTTTAAGGAATTTAAAAACTTCAACATCTATGAAGAAGCTTGTAGTCACTACGCGATAGACTCTCTAGACCAGTGTTTACCGACCTTTTTTGGTCCATGCCCCACGTTAAAAATTATTTTGCCCCTCTATAAGTAACATACATATAATTTAATATTAAAAATTCAATTGTCCACTTAAAGAACATAAATAATAGGTTCAAGGAAGAAAAATTGTTTTCTTTTGTTAATTTTGACACCGAAATCTAGTATTACACTTAAATGGCCCAGAGCTAAAGGCTTAAACTCGTGTCGAGTTTCCCCTTCCTTAACGATCAAATTGCCCCCCTGTGGAGCGTGAGCCATACGTCGGGAAACACTGCTCTAGACCAAAGAATAAAGCAGAGTGATATGGTATTATTACAAGCAATTATAACTGATAAAATCGACTGTCCTAATCTACTGTCCGTCTTTTCACTAAGTACCCCACCCTTCTGATCCCTCACAAGCGTCTACTAAGTGTGCCCAAATATAAAACTAACTACGCCAAGAACTCCATTATAACATGCCTGTCACGTATTTACAACAATAAATATTCTAACCTAGTTTTATTTCATTTGTCCAAAGCACAGCTGAAATAGAAATCATCAAATTTCACCGAGATAAATAACGCACAGTCACACAAAAGCACGTGCACGTACACACACACACAACACACACACACACACACCCACACACGCACACACACACACACAACACCTACAATATCTACGTTTGCATATGAGTTTGACTTTTTATCCTCAATTTTTATTTCACGTTTTATCTTTTATATTTTGTTCTGTTACTAGGCATATTATTATTTATGTTAATGTAAATAATCTATTCATAATTATTGATATCTATTTATGACCTTATTGTACTGTTTGAAATTTCCTAAATAAGTAGTATCCGGAACGTTGTTGATTGCAAAATAATATAATAAATAATATAATTTTAATTTTTTTTTTTGAAATTTTCTGCTCAATTTTCATATCCTCAATTCATAATTTACTATTAGTTAAAGGTAAAACTATTTTTAAAAAATCAACTTTTGTAGACACCTATTAGCAAAATAATGCATTTCAGTAGTTGCTTGGAAGCGAAGATGACAGCGAAGATTTGTTACCAACATGCAGCCATAGTATTTCGCTGCTTTACCGCTAGGTGGCGGTAACCATAAATATTATTTAACTATAATTTTGTTAAATTTAATATTTCTTAATGCTTACTTAGTTTAGTACACTCTTGACTTTTATAATTAACATAATTTAAGCTGATAACGAGTTTCCGTGTAATTTTCGCCATAGAGTTGTTGTTCAGCTGATAAACTATTCAATACGTAGGTATTTGTAATGTATTGTATGGTATAAGACAGCAGAATTTCAAATAGTTTTTATTTCCTGTGATTTCATAATAAATGAGATATAAAAGTGTCAGTAAATTTTATTTAAAAGATTTAAATTGTCTTTCTACAAAACCTGTGGTTTATAACAATATCAGATTGTTATATAAATCGATATGCATTAATTTCCCGAAATGAATATACTTTGTATGTTCATTGCCTTATAAAAGTTATTGGATGATTCAATAGGATGATTTAAATAGCATTGGAATGTACAGAAGATCAAAAAAGCCATTGTTGTTATAAGTAGAGGGGACGAGTACAAGCTCGATATTTAATGTGCAACTATTTTTTTTTTTTTTTTTTTATGTCAGGAAAACCCATTATGGGTCATCACCGCCCGACGGGGACGAGCGGCGGGTATGTCGGACTCTCACCGACTAAAAACCTCACAGTGCTCCACCGCGCTGCTGGTGGCGGGGATAGGGTACCTATAAAGACATTGCCCCCATCCCCGCCAGCAGCAGCTCTGTACCCCGGAGAGCGCCACCTCCGGGTCGGGGCCTCTCTTAACAGTGGCCCCTCCCTCCGCTAATCGATGCATCGGGAGCACCAGATGCATCGACCGCCTCGGGGACCTAACTCTAATGCAACTTGTTAATGTGCAACTATAGATCGATGAACTAATATAATAAAACAGGGCTAACCATCATTTTAAGCACGAAGATATACTTACATGCAGACCTACACTCATAAATTCCAAAAGAGAAAGCATTAGTGTCTGTTCATACCTCAACATGATGCCTTATTATTCTCATGCGACTAATCCCCAACTATTCAAATTCAAATTTTTCTTTATTCAAAACTTTTAACCAAGACTTTGAATCGTCAATTTTACTACTTGTTCGGTAAGCTGTTCCTAACAAGAAGAGCCAGCAAGAAACTCGGCGGTTTCACTTTTCTAAATAATACCTAAAACTAGTTACATTAAGTCATTTCTATCTTGTGCAAGGTCGGCCGCATTCTTATCATCTAAATAATCCTCAAAAGTATAAGATCTTTGTATCAGCCTCTCTTTAATAATTGATTAATAAAATCTCTTTAATAAAATATTGATTAGTATAAGCCAAGATCCCACAAGGTAATATTATTCAAATACAAATTCAAAATATTCTTTATTCAAATTACTAAATAAACATGTAAATAAGTGCTTTTGAATCGTCAACTCTACTGCTAGGTCGGAAAATTGTTCCTACCGAGAAGAGCCAGCAAGAATTCGGGGAAGAAGATTCCCCGAATTTGGCAATTCTGAGCTCTACTACCTGCGATTTGCACTATCAATACGTCACGTCCGTTCCAATGACCCTACAAGAGCCTTCTTCAACAACTAAAATCTTTTTAAAAACAAAGCACAGCAGTTCAAGGCATCAAATCAATAATCGCAGTTGCTATTAGTTTGAATATTGCTTTTAAAATATTTTTGCCAAAACAGAATACTTAAACAGTTGCACAAACGTAAGTTATACCGAAATATTATGTAATATTACTTTTAACCGCGATTTCGTTTCCGTGGACTGTTTTTGTGTGATAGGTCGATAATAGGTAGCGCTTTTTAATGTCATCTTATTCCTGTAGAATTAACGGTATTTCTATAGCCTATATGTTATTCCGGTGGATAAGGATTAATTGTGCGAAATTTCATTGATATTGTTTCAGCGGATTCGCCGTGAAAAATTAACAAACATACATCCATACTCAAAAACTTTCGCATTTATAATGTTAGTAGAATAGGGTACTGAATATCGCTTAGGATCACTTTTTATTTTTATTATACGTTATGGGTTTAAGTATTTGAAAGGTGAGTGCCGGTTCTCTCTTAATATGTGAGTACAACAATTCTCAATCTTTTTGCGTCTATTGTAATATAGGTAAAATTTAGAAACGAACCAAAAAGCTTGCAAAGTAACAAACATACATCCATACTCACAAATTTACGCACTTATAATATTAGTAAAATAGGACTATATTGTTCTCGGTAATAATTATCGGTACTTTATTAACGTGAAACCGACTTCTATGAAGCCTCTATACTACAGGGTTGTGACCTAAATATCAGCAGTACTGACACCCATCGCGCTGTCAGATTTCCATTTACTTTAGTGACAGGCAACGATGTGAAATCCGCCTCTCGACATTAAAAGCACTCTCGTCGCTAATTAGAGATTAATTGAGTCGGGGTGTCAAGATCCTTTATTAGTTGCTCCCCTAAGTGGCAAACTATGAGTTCCAAATATGATTTTATTGGTGTTTATTATAGTTTTGAATATAGATATAAGTCTGAAACAAAATTTTTCGATTAAAAACTCACTATTCAGTGAGACAAGTCATGAATGTAATTCAGTTGGCCGCCGCGCGTTGTTAACGGCGCACGTTATGTTTCGTGCTGTATCCGTGAGTTGGAAGCGATATTGGTGGGGCACAGGTACGAAATAACCATCTAAAACATCTTGAATAAATTAATTAACTCTTTGTATATTAACGATTTAATATACATTTAATTTTTACATAACGAACGCAAATCTTTAAGTTCGAAACAGCAAAAAGTTAGTTTTTATAAGATAAAAACTATTTGCAAAAAATAACAGTAAGAATGTAAATGAAATTTATCATGTATAATAAAAAGTGGACAGAGTTAATATAGTATAAATAAATAATATAATATACTCACGGGAATTTAAAGCGGAATTTGGCAGTGGCCTACGTTAGCGAACTCGTACGCAACTATTTGCGTTCGCGCGTATTCGTTAGGTTTCGGTTTCGTTTCGGCAAAATTCGGAACGCATGGTTGGGAGAAATTTGACAGGTGCTAAATGAAACATTTCGGCTCTATAGAACTGCCAGTGACATTGAAAAGAAACGTAACATGACTTCGATAGCCATCTTTGTTATCTTATCTCATTCGATTATTTGCTTTTGTAAACTTAGATTAAACGTTACGACGTCGTTGTAATTACTTGAAATTTTACCCCATTAATCTCTACATAGAGCGCTATCTCTTCTAGGAAATAACTTTATTTATTAATTTATTCTGATAATCACGCGTTAACTTGTGATTATCATGATAAATGAATGTAGAACTGAGTATGCAAAGTTAATATGAAACAAAAATTTTAGATACTTAATTGTCCCGTATGAATTTATATCTCGCGTATTTACGTATTTTTAAACAAATTTGCTTATTTGGAAAGCAACCTGCTAGTTTTTTCGTATATGTATAAGCCAGTAATCCGTAACAAAGTGGTTAAGGGTTATTTACGCTCTTATTCTTTGTAAAAAAAATAAACCAATGAATGAAACCTAAAAACTCTAAATCGATTTAGATTAATTTTTGTATTTTTGGTTTTTTAATAAAAGATCAAGGCTATGCGAAACAATTATTATTCAGCAAACAAAATCGCAGATACCAGCAAGTATATATGATATAAATTCCTTTTATGTATGCAATATGAACTTAATAAGAAGATGCTAAGTTGATTATTAAAGTTCTATTATATAGCGATTATTAGAATTATTAATCCTTGAATTAAGTACAAAAGTAATGAGAATATTATTTTGCTATAATCCGCGATAAAAGAAAATCTATGTAACGCTAAATGTAGAGTGTACTATTCGTTCTCATGCCGGATACATGCAGAATTTGTAAGAACTCAAATCGCAAAGCAAGCATTGGCTTTGCGATTTTGTCGTGGAGTCTATCTCCTGACGATGCTTCGGCTAAAGGACGAAACAATTGTTGAGATTGTGGTGGTGAATGTGTGCAGTGCTCGTGTGTTGTTGTGTTATCGGTGTCGGGTAGTGCATGAGTTCTTACAAATTCTTCATGTATCAGGTATGAGAACGAGTTGTCTCTACATTTAGCATTACATATATTTTCTTTTATTGCGGATTATAGCAAAATAATATTCTCATTACTTTTGTATTATGGACCTCCGGAAAGTAACGCCTAATTCTATAAATTACATATTTCGTGTAAAAGAATTGCCTAAATGATTGCAGGCTATGTATACAAATAGGAAATGTAAAGTTAACAAAGACTAGATTTACGAGGGAGGTGCGGCCTACTGTAACGGTGTTTGAACGGTATTTGGAAGTTCTATTTCATACCTATTTGACTGTTTACCTTTCGTCCGAAATCACATTAAGTCGTCTATACCAGTTTACTATTATAAAATCTATAATAATTACATTTCTTTAGTTACGCCGTGTGGTACCTGGCGGAATAGAATAGTACCACCCTCATTTCTTAGCGAGGTGTCGTAAAAGGCGACTGAGGTAAGTCGACCCACCGTGTGGTACAGCAAACACGGTGGGCAGGGAGCAACCGCGGGCAGCGATGGCCTCGTGCCCTGCGGAGGGGGGCGGAGGGAGGCGGTGGAGCGGTTCCGGGAACTTTGTTCTGGATCCAATCTACTGCTGGCGAGTCCAGGCGATAGCGACTTGCCTAAGCCCATCGTCTGCCGCCCTGTCAGGGGACCTTCGGACGTTCCGAACGGGGCATATCGGACGTCTGGCTTACAGGTCCCCGAGGCGGTCGGTGCATCTGGTGCTCCCGATGCACTGGTTAGCATGTCTGAACGGCAAGAGCAAGTGACTTACCTAAGACTCGTCGGTTAAAAACCTGGGCAGATACCTATGTTTTATCAAATTCAAATTTTAAATATTCTTTATTGAAATAGACTGTATAAGTATTTTTTATCTGTTATTTTTTTTCTGTTTATTGTCAGAGTTAATTCGCTTAGGCGAATATGCACTCCGAAAATTAACACACATATATCATAAATTCTAATATATAACAAAGTTATTTATTTTCGAGGCATTTTAGCTAAATGTAGCAAATCTTAAGCTGTTCTGTATAACTGAAATACGAAAATACTATTGTATTTATTTATTTATTATTCTTGCACTGTACAGAGGATCTTGCACTATACTATATATTACACTATACTATATTAGGTAATAAGAAATTAAATTAGGACAAGCGTGCAAAGGCGGTCTTATCGCTAAAGACAACTCACAGACAACCTTGGGCGAGAGGAGAATACTATGTAATATAGTGCATAGTAAACTATAAAAAATACAATTAAATACTAATATTACACAGATATTTACAATTATATATATTATATTTTGTATTACATTAAATAATTAATTATAGTACTTACTACTCTATTGTATTACATTATCTAATTAATAGTTTATGACTGGTCAAATGGTTTTAAAGAAAGTACTAGCTCATTAGAAAGTTTTCTTCTACCGAGAAGAACCAGCAAAAAACTCGGCGGATACTCTAAAAAGAAACTGTCCCTGATTAATAGTATCAATTCACCATACTCGTTACAGTAAAAAATAAGACAGAGAGGCATATTTCTAAAGAATTCCTGGGATTTATGAAGTCTGCTAAACTGAATAGGAACAAGGTGGCAAATCGAAGCACCAATCCTTCTTATCAAGAAGACAGAAGACATATCAGCGATAGTATTATAACGGGTCGCTAGTACCTTACCTAACAAGGTTATATGAATTTTTACAATTAACTGATTGTATACTTACATACCATCACGTAATTACATGCACCTTAAACACGTTATGTATTAATTGTTGAGCCTGTTAAAATCATACATGTGTTAAGAATATATAATGGGCATAAATATAACATTGATTGATTAGTTACGGCTAATTAAAATATACATTATTGTTTATTATATTATATAAATGGCTACACCCATAATTAGTATACGACGAATATAATCTTATATCCTACGCATATTCTAAATGCGAAAGTTTGTGTGTATGTTTGTTACTCTTTCACGGCGACTCTGCTGAACCAATATCGACGAAATTTGGTACAATTATTCCTTATACTCCAGGGTAATATATAGGCTATATAAATACTGTAAATTCTACAGGAATAGGATGACATTGAAAAACGCCATCTATTATCAACCTATCACGCGACAATAATGCGGGATATCTCATATTTAGCAAAAATCAAAATATTCTTCAAGGTAAATTATTTTTGTTTTTATTAAAATTTTAAAGCGACAGAAACTTTATGATATAGGTAGTATATATGATTTTTCCTTATACGTAATTCTTAATGAAAATTATTACTTATATCGTTAAAAGGATCTATTTCAGATCGATTTAAATCATTTCCGCATGATAAAGACACGTTAATTTGATGATTGTAATAACAAATCGGTATCAATAAATGTAAAAATAATGGCAGAATTGCTCCTTAGATACTTGTATTGCTATTTACAATGCGCAGGTCTTAAGTTTTTATTATATATTTTCTTAAACAAGAATTTACTAATACGCAATCAACTTCACTCAGTATTTCCAATTTGTATGGCACTGGAACAGTGGTCACTAGATGTCACTGTTACTTACTGGAGCTTATGTTTACAACTCACATATACAAATTGGCAAATAATATTTCTGCTCTGTAACTCGATATTTTTTTTCTACATTTATATAGTAACTAGGTGTCCAGCAACGCGTTGCTGTGGCTTAGTCAACATCGGTTTCGACATCCCCTCAAAACAGAACTTTACAGTCAAAACAATACTCCAATCGCCACCAAACTTTACTTTGACACCGATTTATCTAAAAATTTCATTAAAATCGTTCCAGCTGTTTCGGAATATATGAGGAACACTTACACATATTAATTTTAATAATTAAGCCTCTGACTCCGGGCTCGCCTATATTAATTTAAGGACTAAGATTTAAAGTAATCCGTTACTCCGTTAGCGTATGATATAAAAAAAAACAAACATAGCTTCGCATTTATAATATTAGCATGGATAATTCACATCCGGATTATTACTTCGACAATGACACAACACAGGTGTCGTGCAACTAATCCCATACATATTAATTAGTTATTTACCCACCTTATCTCCACTTATATAATGAGCAAAATAGGTAATAATAATTTAAAAATGTTATATTTTGATAACTTGTTATATTGTATAAAACAGAAATCGTGAACTTTTAAGTTGAATAATTCTTTCTTTCTCTATCATCTCTCCCCTAACATGCGTCCCATAACATCTTTTTCTTTCTCTCTTTATCTCTCTTCAACCAATAGACACCGACTGCTGGACAAAGTTATTCCCAATGGTTTTTTAATTCACGTCCTAGCGTGTTCTGCATGAATCCAGCAGCTGCCCAGAATCTTTTTGACGTCATCTCTCTACCTCTTAAGACCCCAATGTCCATTTGTTCTATGCTCACTATGTCAAAAAAAAGGGCCCAAGGGTTGTAATAATAATTATAATTTACACTTTCGTAGGCATCTTTGTATATAATAAACCATTATTTGTCTAAAACCTCACATGTCATTTACTTCCGGTTGCTTCAAAATAAAATTACCTTGAGAAATTAATTATTTCGCTACCAAAAAAGTCCAAATGGTTTTGGATATTTATTAATCTTTATCCGTAAATATCTTATAATAGAAATCGACTTCCGCGTTTAAACTCCAAACTTGAACTTCCGCGGTTGAACTTGACTTCAAACTTGAAAAGTGTGTATTGTCACAAAATTTGTATACGAACGTCAGACTTTATTTTGTAAAAAATAAAGTAAAAATCTCATAGAATCATCATCGTCCTGCCCTTGTCCTACTCTAAGTGGTGACAACATGTTATAAACATGTTGTCACGTGATTTGGCTACGTATTTCACGACCAGCCGCCTGCCTGACATGAACCTACTTTAGTCGTATTTTACTACACCTCGGTAAGTAAGATGGTGGTCTATTCTCCTTAACCGGATACCACATGGCGGGTCGACTTACTCTAGTCGCCTTTTATGACACCTCGTTCACATTCTATTCAGCCGAATACCACACGGTGTATAAATCTCAAAGAATCAATTTTTTTGATAAATTGAATAGGTGAAATAAGGCGACGTAATAGAAACCCGTGGTTTTATATAATAATTAATTTGTTGTATATCAGATAGAGCTCACTCAAAGAAAACAAGAACACAACAAGAAATTTTTTTCGTGCGCATATTTATTGAATATTTAAAAATATAAAAATTTCAATATGTTGATGTCTAAATAAATCTTCCGATAAAAATAAACCGATATCAGAATAGTTCATCCATAAAAATATGCAAAAGGACTTAATAATATATAACCACAAAATATAAACATCGTAAATTAGCTGTGAATACATATAAGATATTTACTTTAAATCGCTTGAATGTTTGCATAATTAATTGACTTTAGATTTTTTAGTATTCATTTTACTACACGGAGATACTCTAAATATTGGGTTCAACGGAACGGTATATAAAGAAAATTTTTGATACGGATAAGTTAAATTTTACTTTATAAACAATACTTCACAAATGTATGTGTTACTTGTGAGCGTTTAAACTATTTTTTGTCATAAACCATTTGTGAATCAGAAAAATATCAAAACACTTAACTACGTCGGCATTTTTTATAAGTTTACTTTAACCAAGATGGAAACTTTAAGCAACTTTTTGTCATGTTGTCTTATTTGTTTATATTTGAACTCGTACAAAGTACGTTCCGCATTTTTTATTATATAAAATAAGTAATTACAACAGCTGTACAAATGCTGTTTTTATTGTGGTCACGACTTTAAGGCATAATAACCGTCAATAACTCTATTTCAAATCAGCATTCCCGAAAACCGCAAGATGAATTTGTCTCATATTCTCTAATTATTGTTTTGTTGTTTGCAAAATGCATCAAATCTCGGAACTTAAACTTAATGAATGAGTTGATACATTTACATAATGTAGGCTGAAACACTATTCATGGCAAGAATTGACCCTACGCTACCAACTTTGGTTAACTATTCCTTTATTAACATTACCTCTGGAACTTTAAATGCCGATAGGATATTATTCGAAAGCTTTTAAAAGTAAATCTACCCCAACATATAGTCCAAAATATTTTAAGATAAAAATTCATTATTATTACAGAACTAAATGTGGAAGTTTACTTATAATTTTATTCACGGAAATATGATTGAACGGATTCGTATAAAAATTGACACTTACATTGTTTGCATGCTGTTTATATAAATGCTTGACTCAAACAAATATTGAGATAAGTGCGAATTGATGCTCTGTGTATCCATGTGTAACTGCCATTTATTTAGTTAATTCCAATACACAATAAAGTTAATAAACAAAAAATTAAATATTTGTATAACTCATGTAGTTCGGACTCAGGGGTCGGCTAAAAACCAAATCGGCTTTTTAATTTTTTACCTATTGTTCGAATCCTGCCAAAAATAACTTACAGTAACAATTGAGACATAAATTATATACTAATTTGGGACTATAAAAGTTAGCAGTTAGGCATAAATTATATATTTAGATAGACTTCATATCATAGAGTTATATTAAAATAGCGGAAATAAAGAAAAAGCAAATGAGGGTGTATCTGTCTGTCTCTCTTTCTGTTCTTCTTTATGTATATTGGACAAGGATGACAAGTTTCATCTTCCCTCTTATACTCATTTCGTATCTGAAGAATAAAGTCACATATCCCATGTATAAGCATAGGAAATGTGACTTTATTCTTTGGATAGGGCAATTTATTGTGACACTGTCACTTACAGTCCTGCTTATGGTTCCCCTACTTTATTATAATAACTCTATGGTTATTATACAAAGATGTGCTTAACCGCTGTTTTTACTGGTAGTAATGATCCAAACTAAAGCGGAAACAAGCCTATCTAATGAGACATTACCATTACACAGACTTCCCAAGGGCATCTTGATCGCCAAATTGATTTGCAGTGAAACTTTTGGATAGTGTTAAGTAACCGTTTTAAGTATACTAAGTAAATAACATTGAATCAGAAACTGAAATGGTATTGCAGATTAAGTTTCAAATTCAAAAAATTCAAGTAAACTGATTTACAAGTGCTTTTGAATCGTCAATCTACTGATGGTTCGGAATGTTCCTTCCGAAAAGAGCCTGCAAGAAACTCAGCGGTTGCTCTTTTAAAAATATAATACTTGTTACTAGTTACATTTATTTATATCTGTTTTGTACAGGGTCGAACAGTAGCTATATCAACACATTTTTATCATCTAAGTAATCCTTAACAGTATAGTAGGCTTTCTGTAACAGCCGTTTTTTAACAGTGTTTTGCTGTTTTGACAAAGCGAAGATTGATTGCAGAATTTTATTATAGAATCTTATACCTATACCCACAAATATTTTACGTACTTTTGCAAGGCGCAAAGCAGGAGCCGCAAGATTATGTCGATTCCAACTTTGTCAATTTATTTAGTTTGTCTAAGAATGATAATTATACATAAACAGAAAACATATTTTACTAATGTATGTTAATATTTATGTTTTACCTTGAATGGTTAAGCGACAGAACTAAAATGAAGTTCAATGTCAAAACGTGGCACATAATATATAGTACAATATTTAATAATAATGTGCTTATTTGAATATGGCCTTCGAAAGGTAAAATAGTCAGTTAATAAGATAATAATTTTATGCGTTTTCCGTACGCCTATAAGTCAATTTTATTTTACTCGTTTTCCGCAAGCCTATAAGTAGAATAAATCTATGTCAACTGAGGACTTAATAGACAACCTAAAGCTGTCAGATACAGGATCGTGCAGAATCTTTTTTTCTTGTTCCTCTGATATGCAAGGTAGAGACTTTGTTGTTTTTTATAAATTTACAATTATTATAAGCTTATTTTGCGTTTGTAGACTTAACTATTTAACATTTTGCCTTCTAATTGCGGAGATGCCCGTCGTTGCAGGACGGTAGGTCAGCTCCTATTCTGGACTATTCCACCCATAACATTTTGCCTTATACATTACCAATTTTGTCTTATTAGTTACTAGTTATTACCTGGGTGACCGATGCTTGCTCGATAATTTTTTATAAGATAAAAGGTGAAACTTGAAAAAAAAGAAAAAGTAATTGGGCAGGTGGGCCCGATCCAAGGAATTTTAAACCCCAAAAAAACTCTAAACCGCCCGTACTCCAAATAAGTGAATTATCATACAATTGATAGCAAAAATACTATATTTTTTTTAATAAAACCTAGCTAGATCATTTTTTCCCCCCAAAAGCCTTACATGCTGAATTTCATGAGAATCGTTTGAGCCGTTTCGAAAATTCAGAAAAATATATAAATACAAGATTTACTCATTTAAGTATTAAAGATTTATACTTTACTAAAATTGGTTTAACTATTAACAATTAAGCATAGCTAAGATTTATTTTCAGTTTATGTTGTGGGCAAGGGGTTCTAGGCTCACTATTCTCACAGGACTATTTTTACGTTTTTAACGTTATCCTTGCAGACTGCTTAGTGACGTAGTTAGACGTACGTAACATATTCTTTTGCATATGTTACTGTGCTGTTTCATAATCGACACTCTCTTAGGGTCGCACTATTTACGCCCAAAGGAGGTTAATAACTCGCTGCCAAGAAGATCCTGGTATTCTTGAAGGATACCTGCATTGTTAGGCTGTAACTTGTAACTGTAGGCAATGGCGATCACAAAAGATCAAAAATGGTCAAATTTATACTGGGCATCAAGACCCTGCCTAGCCGCTACTCCTGGAAGAAGAAAAAGAAGCTTATAATAGGGATAAGTTGTGATACCCCAGCGGTAAGCGAATGTCAGGGTCACGTGTTTAAACCCATGTATGAGTTTACTTTTAAAACTTATGTGTCTAATTTATAATTGCAATTTTCATACGCTTTCGGCAAAGAAAAATATCGTGAGGAAACCTATATCATACTAAACGCTAAATAATTATACAAAACAGTGTGATTTGTTCCGTAACGAGTTGATCAACGTGGTTAGTTATTTCGGTTAATAAACACACAATACGCATATTTCGAACAGAAATTAGTAAATACCCAAACACGTTATGTTATTTAATATAAGTGGTATTCTAATTATTTTCAAATATAATGTTAAATAATGCTTCGTTAGGTATAAAAATACCTGTTACGATAACGAATTAAATAATTTACACAATTAGGAGTTACTTTGTAGAGGTCCATAATGTAAAAGTAATAAAAATATTATTTTGCTAAAATCCACGGTAAAAGAAAATATATGTAACTAGCGTTTACCCGCAACTTCGTTCCCGTGGTTTTGAAATAAGCAAGTTTAAGCAGTAGCTTCTGTCACTCTCCAACCATGTCATCACAAAAATAGCTCAGTTAAATTTATCTAATAAACAAAAACCGAAATATATAAAAACTTTATAAAATAACTATTTTGACGTAAGACAAACAGCGTAATTTAGAACCTATTTCTTTTATTTACATACTTAATTTTGACACATAGTACAAAAACCTTGATATATTGATAATAAACGGCGTTGCTTGCACTCTCCTCTTTTCCCTTAGAAAAAATAGGATTTAGATATATGATACCACGGTATATCAGCATTAATTGTGCTTAATTTCATCTAAATTACTTCAGCGGATTGGCCATGAAAACAGACAAACAGACTTTCGCATTTGTAATATTAGTAAGGATGCTAAATGTAGAGTGTAATATCCGTTCTCAAACCTGATTGAGGCAGTCATCATCATCATCTTCCTGCCCTTATCCCACTCTAAGTGGGATCGGCACAACATGCTATAAACATGTTATCACGTGATTTGGCTACGTATTTTACGACCGGCCGCCTGACTGACAACTTACCTTAGTCACCTTTTAAGACACCTCGGTAAGAAATGAGGGTGGTCTATTCTACTCAGCCGGATACCACACGGCGGAAAAAACTGATAGAGGCAGTATTCGTAAAAATGAAGAATGGAAGTAACAACCTCCTTAAAGTCATCCGTCCAAGTACTTGGGATATTTCAGCTGTCTATTAAAATAGTATTAAATCAATGTAAAATCTATCTCTACTCTCTGAAACACTGTAAATGTACTCTCGACTAGCATTGAATAAAACCATCTACGTCAATAGTTAGCTTCGATTGACCTTTATAGTGGGGCATGTACGAGAATCAATAAACGCATCGCACTGATTGTATTGCCTTTCATCATACAAGTGCTCTCTATAATTAGAGCAATCACGATGAGCGTACAATATGAACTATGCGGCTACGTCATTATACGGTACGTATATCTGCGTACTTATCAATCTCCTGCCCTTATCCCACTAAGTGGGATCGGTAAAACATGTCATTAACAATCACATGATTTTGCTAAGCATTTTACGACAGGCCGCCTTTCTGGCTTCAACTTACCTTAGTCGTATTTTAAGACACCTCGGTAAGAAAGAGGGTGGTCTATTATGCACAACCCGATACCACACGGCGGGGTTACTTTTCTTAGACGCCTTTTACGACACCTCGGAAGAAGAGGGTGGTCTATTCTACTTAACCGGATACCGCACGGTGGGACGACTTACCTTAGTCGCCTTTTATGACACCTCGGTAAGAGAGAGAGTGGTCTATTCTAGTTAAACGGATACCACACGGTGGGATGACTTAGCTTAGTCGCCTTTTATGACATCTCGGTAAGAGAGAGAGTGGTCTATTCTAATTATCCGGATACCACAAGGTGGCACGACTTACTTTGTGGCCTTTTATGATACCTCGGTAAGAAAGAAGGTGGTCTTTCCTACTCAACCGGATACCACACGGTGGTTCAACTTACCTTAGTCGCCTTTCACGACACCTCGGTAACAAAGAGAGTGGTGTATTCTACTTAACCGGATATCACACGGCGAATCCACTTACCTTAGTCGCCTTTTAATACAACTCGATTAGAAATGAGGGTGGTCTATTCGATTCAGTCGGATACCACACGGCGATTCATCTTACCTTATTCGCCTTTTACGATACCTCAGTAAGAATTGAGGGTTTTCTATTCTACTCAACCAGATACCACACGGTATAAATTAAAATAACATTAAATTTTTTTATTATCCATTTAACTAAATGTAGAGGTAATTGTATTTTACTCCAGCATACAATAGGGACGTGTACATTGTTAAACTTTAATTAAATTAAAATTAAAATCCTTCTGCTATAAAAATTAAACTTTATTAAAAAGATAGGTGAAGACCAACTTCCGTCACAACTCTCTGTGGTTAGTGTCATCCAGATTAGTATATAAACAATACGGGTCACATCGCGTTATAATTAAAGTAAATCGCGTTTAAAATCTACTAGTTTCATTCAGTTGTTCCCTGTTCGTTCTTGACATACCCTCCATGTAACTTAAAAATAATCCGCCGTGTGGTATCCGTCTGAATAGAATAGTACCACCCTTATTTCTTACCGAGGTTTAGTAAAAGGCGACTAAGGTAAGTTGACCCACCGTGTGGTATCCGGTTAAGTAGAATGGACCACCCTCTTTCTTACCGAGGTGTCGTAAAATACGACTAAGGTAAGTTGACGTCAGGCAGGCGGCCGGTCGTAAAAACGCAGTCAAATCATGTAACATCATGTTTATAACATGTTGTGCCAACCCCACTTAGAGTGGGATAAGGCCAGGAGGATGATGTAAATTAAAAATAATAACTTAATTTACTTTAAAATTTCTACTTTATCAACACCAAGTAGACGAGATTTATGTTTATACATCCCTAGCACACGCACTTATAGAGTCTTTGCATATCTAAATCTAGGTCACAAGCCTCACGTTTAGAAGTAGTAGTATAAATGCGGTACAGTTTTGAATACTAACTGCAATGAAAAGACTAAATGAATGCTCTATTATCGTCCATGGAATATAACGAAAGTGGTACCTTAATTTAATGATTCAAATTTTTAAAAATAACCTCTTTCATAAAAATACGAATAAATCGTTCTAACAAATTATCATTTAATTTGTGCTGTAAGCTGTGATAGCCCAGCGATGTGACAGTGCGACTCTGGGATCTCGGGTTCAAAACCTCGGGTAGGCACCAATGAGTTTTTCTGTTAATAACTTATATTTCTTATTGAGAATTGCAATTTCTGTCACGCTTTTCGTTAAGGGAAAACATGAAGAAACCTGCATATCACTAGAAAATTATGGGGATATGTGTAACCTACCAATCCGCATTAGAGCAGCGTAGTAAGTCTTAACTCCAACGCTTCTCTCAAAAATTGAGAGAATAGGTCTATGTCCAGCTGTGGGATAGTAACAGGCCGTAACTTAATGCTGGAAAGAAAGGCATTTGGTATAACTCTGTAGAAATCCTGGGATATCTGCTCAGCGTGGGAATTCAAATTCAAGGAAAAATTAAAAATATTCGTTATGCAAGTTTACATGTACACAAATGCGTTTATATTGACAACATGTTTCAAATATAATCTCCTTCAAATTATAAGGGGAATAATAAAAAACATTGTCGCCGTCAATGTGAGAAGTTGTTGAAAAAAATAAATGGGTTGATTTTTGCCAAAATTGCTTCTTATTTATTGAATAAGTGCAAAAAAATCGTTGTTGTAATGTAAACTGATATTTTGTATATTATACTACATATAATTTCTAAAATGACACAAGATATATTATATTTCTTAAACCATTTTACTAAATTACTAACAATAACACAATTAAACCGAAATTCTTGATATCAAGTTCGAAACTATGCGGTTTTACTCCACCAATATTAACCACATTCCAGAACTTACGATTGTGTAAGATTCTTATCTTAAGAATGAAGACTAATGCTAGTTGCATTTTAAAAATAAGGTGCAAGTTTTGCGGCGATAATTATTTCTTGTACGGTTTATAGATTTTTTTCTTATAAATTAATTTTTGTTTATTTCTAATTTCGTGAGACGATCCCAAAACTTATCCTTGAAAGCGGTATTTAAATTAATAGGTCAAAACATTTTAGTAAAGTATAAAAGTTATAAATGCTGATTTATAAAAGACGAACTGTTTTCAAAATTAAAAATACTTATAACCAAATTTTAAATGATTCAGAGGGATTATTTTATCTCAACGGAAAAGAACCCAGATAAATGAAGATATCTTGACAGCTGGTGATAAATGATTTATAATAATACTAAATGTACGCAAGGAGATAACATAATGATTACTATTTTATAATCAGCTGTAGCCGTAGATGAATCTGTGTACGGACAGACAAGATGATATTGGAAAAAGGCTTGCTGTTTTTAAATCTTTCTACTTTATATATATATATATATATATATATATATATATATATATATATATCCCATACTTCCCACTACTAGTAGTATTAATACTAAGTACTAGTAGAATTAATAATATAATCCGCCTAGAATTAATAATAATTTGCGCTTTGCAAAAGTGCGTAACTCGTTTGTGGGTTTTGGTATAAGTTTCTATAATAAAATTCCGCAATAAATTTCAGCATTGCTATTACAGCAGTTTAAAAACACTGTTAAAAAGAGGCTGATACAGAAAGCCTACTATACTCTTGTAATAAAACTATAGTATTAACTTTCCTTAATTATATTTTCGTACATTGTAAACAGTAATCTACTTTACAAAAGATCCTTATTATTCATTTCCATCGAACCCATCCTTTCTGTAGCTAGCCGCCATATTATCTCCCCGTCCGCTCAGTGTTGCCGACACAAAATATCTCGGCGCTTTACACTCTTGAAGATTATTTAGAAGATAAGAATGTGTGGATATAGCTCTCTTTGAACCTGTACAAGACAGTAACGACTTAATGTAAATAGTATTAAGAATTATATTTTTAAACGAGCAACCGCCGAGTTTCTTGCTGGCTCTTCTCGGTAGGAACAGTTTTCCGAACCAGCAGTAGCAGTAGCAGTAGAGTTGAAGATTCAAAAGCACTTGTTTACAAGTTTATTTGAATAAAGAATATTTTGAATTTGAATTTGAATTTTGAATCGAACAATTTTTTGTATTGATGCTGATTATCACTTATATATTGAAAATTTCTTGTCTAGTTCTTTCTGGGTTTTTTCAATTACATAATAACATAAACAGCGTAATTCAAACTTCAATAATATCACAGTTTTCCACGGATCACGAGAAAGAATTGTCATACAATGCGTGTTTTATTGAACATATTTTCTATATTGCACTTAATTTACGCCGTGAAATTAAAAGAAAATACTGAAACTGATTGTAATAATATAAATATGGGTATGTTGTTATTTTTTTATTTATTCAAATGTTTGTTTTATTACAAAAGCGATTGCGTTTTCAGTAGTACCTAATATTGCTATACCTATAAAGAAAATTATTATATGACATAAGTATGATAATTCCGTTCATCATCCTCCTGTTCTTATCCCACTCTAAGTGGGGTCGGGACAACATGTTATAAACATATACATATAACATATACATATATGTTACCACATGATATCACGTATTTTACGACAGGCCGTCTGCCTGCGTCAACTTACCTTAGTCGTAAGAAAGAGGATGTTGTATTCTACTCGGATACCACACGGCGGGTCAACTTACCTTAGTCGCCTTTTACGATTCCTCGGTAAGAAATTATGGTGGTCTATTCTGCTAATTTGGATGCCACACGGCTAGTTTCCGTTGCCTACCACAATCTACACGGTACTTTAAATTAAAAAAATATACTGTTATTGATGGGCGATGACCTCTCTCTATTTTTACTGAGTCAAAAAGGAAACGAAAGTAAGAAGGTTATACATATCTTTGGATTTTTTTAGGAATACACAGGTTTACTATAATGAGCATGATAGATTCTAATATAAAAACTCATAAGTTTTTACCGAATTTCATAAGTTTTAATGCATATTCATATTTTAACCTCTTGACCTCTTGGTCACGTTCTCTGATCTCCTAGCACGGCATAACTTCACAATATAACAATATACACTATATACACTGTATAACTTCACTAGAGCAAAGGAGAGAAAAAAAGAAAAGAGAATTCTCCTATTACTACAAATCATATTTTTTTGTGAAGCTGTGGTAGCCCAGCGGTAACACCGTGCGGCTCTTTCGAGGAGGTCACGGGTTCTAACCCGGGCAGACACCAATGATCTTTTCTGTTTAAACTTATGTGTCTAATTGATAATTGCAATTTATCACACGCTTTTCGGTAAAGGAAAAAGGCCTGAGGAAACCTGCATATCTCTAGAGAATTCTGGAGATATTTGTAACCTACCAATCCACATTGGAGCAGCGTGGTAGGTCTTAGCTCCAATCCTTCTCTCCAAAAAACGGAGAGAAGAGGACTATTCCCAGCAGTGGGAGATTAACAGGCCGCTACTTACTTAGTATATTTTATTTTTATTATTTTTTCTGACTCAATTGGACTTGGAACCGCGGCAGCAAGAACATTACCATGTTTGACATTTTATACATATTTAATCAAGGCATATGTTATACGCTTTCTTAATAATAATTAAATACCTTTATAATGATCAGCAATATGTTCGTTTAAATAACAATATGTTTATATTAAAACTCACGTACATTGTTCGTAGTGTTTATTTTTCATTTATATTATTGACAAGTCATTCATCGTTATTCATCTTTGTTAAGGTATTCTACCGGACAGAACTAATCGAGTTGAAGATATCTACCTACGTTTTTATAATGGGTAAGTTTCAAACTTATGGTGATATTTTTTTAATACGAGTATATGAGACAATTACACACAAGTCTGTCCGTTCTGTAAAGTAAGCAACATGATACATATTATTAAGTTACAAGGTATGAACTTAATAATAAGAGTTATGTGGGTGACAAGTGGTAAATATATGGATATATAATTTTAATCCTTCTGCCCTTATCCCACTCTAAGTGGGGTCGGCACAACATGTTATAAACACGCTGTTACATGATTTGGCTGCGTTTTTACGACCGGCCGCCTGCCTGACGTCAACTTACCTCTGTCGTATTTTACGACACCTCGGTAAGAATGAGGGTGGTCTATTCTACTAAACCGGATACCACACGGTGGGTCAACTTACCTTAGTCGCCTTTTACGACACCTCGGTAAGAAATGAGGTTGGTCTATTCTACTCAGCCGGATACCAAACGGCGGGTCGACTTACCTTAGTCGCCTTTTACGCCACCTTTTAAGGTGGCGCCTGGCCTTTTAAGGTTGTACAGGTATTAATAGAAAACCAGACATATAATACGTCCATTTAATTCGCGGTCTACAACCAAGACTCCATATCTCCATTAATATGTTTTACAATTGCAATACCATCTATGTACAATACAAACTTCACATTCAAACAATGCCGTAATGGGGTTAAATCTTTCAGTATTATTTTTCCTTACGTTATATATACCTGTGTTTCTTTCATATATTTCTTTATACATTACAAACCTAAACTATTTAGAAAATGTTTAGGATAGTGACCTAAAGACTTGTCATTAATACAACTTTTTAAAATTTTTGTATGTTATTATACAAAATAGAGCTATTCACTTATAAGCCTCTAATATTTCATGAAATATAGCTTACAAGTATTTTCGTGAAATAATCGTCAGCTATTTATTGTTGTATCCAAAGATATATATCTCGAGATTTTTTTTGGTTTATATAAATTATAACCCCCATGGGTCGGCTAAGAGACGTATTTTCTCGAGTTTTTTGATTATGTAAAATAGGATAATTTTTTCTTTTTACTATGTTTTGCTTACTACTTTTCAAGAAATACGTTTACGTAACGAATAGTTTTATATACATTCAAATTTAATAGTAGTACTTAACTTATACTAAAAACTAGAATTTTTCCGTGCGCATATTCATTTACATATTTATACAATAATTTATCTGATTTATCTATTTCATAAATAACAGCTTAGCAATTAACGTGACATGGTGTCACGAATTCGAGAAATGCCATTTATAATGTACTTTTATTAACATTAATGACTGTGATTTTTCAATAATTACTAGCATCAATAAGAAGTTAAAAGTAAAACAATTATTAAATTTCAAAATATTAATTCTGTTTTCAGAACTTCTTTCGAAGAATATCTTGATATCCCGCTACATCAGGCTTGCAGACTACTGGAAGTTAAAGGCTTTGACAATGACAACCCCAGCATTCTATACATCCATGGGTTTATTGAAACAGCCCAACAAGAAAGTGTACAGGTAATAACAAATCTAACTATACTATTTTTCGAAATGCATAAAAAAGCAAACTGTGGTTTCTTTTTAGGAATCTAAGATTATATAGTTTTATATTAATTCAGTAATAGTTCAGTTAAGTCTTTTTAATTCTGGAAGCACCTTACTTCATCGCATTTTTTACTACAATTTATCAAATTCCTATAAAATTCCTATAATTTAAAAAATTACTACAAATAATTCGGTTTTTAACGTTGACGTTATTTTTTTTAAGTTGTCTATGAAACGGTATTAAAACAATCTATAAATATTCAGTACCTGGGTGACCGAGCCTTGCTCGGTAATATTTTGAAAAATAAAAAAACACACTTAAAAAAAAGAAAAATTAATAGGGTATGTGGGGCTAGGATCCTAGGTATTTTCCTTTCTCGAGACCGCCCGTTCCCCGAATAGGCTACGCCGACTTGACAATTTACGTTAAAAATAATGTTTGTTATTCAAAATATTAAAGATATAGGTACTGTTTAACGGCATAAGAATATGAATAAGTTGCCTTATCAAGTAATGCTTATGAAATCTGGAGATCGCAATAGAAATAAATAAATAAATAAATAAATAAATAAATAAATCTTTGGTATTGGCCGTCGAGAGCATTTGATTGTATAGGATTCCTATATAACCAGATTTGTGTTCAATGTGCACATCACGTACATTTTAGTAACGGAAATCTTCACATGGAAACCACCTGGATATGTGTTACCTAACTAATCTAAATCTAAAACGAGTGGCATAAAAGGAGCGTAGTTTAAAATAGTAATAATATGATTCAAAGAAAAATAAGTTATATGTCACTGCTGCACATGATTTTAGTGTAGTTTGGTAAACAATCTAGTCTATTATATCCTTCTGCCCTTATCCCACTCTAAGTGGGGTCGGCACATGTTTGACATGTATAAACATGCTGTAACATGATTTGGCTGCGTTTTTACGATCGGACGCCTGCCTAACGTCAACTTACCTAAGTCGTATTTTACGACACCTAGGTAAAAAATGATGTTGGTACTGCTACTTAGCCGGGTATCACACGGCTAGGTAAAACAACGTGTATAAAATACATATTTCTTTAGTACAGTACACAAACAAGGTTATAATCACCACTTTCGAGCACTGACTTCCGATGACTTTGATTACTTTACGCACGAATGAGTAACATGTGTGGATACTAATATACACTAATACTAATACACATAAAAGTAATAGAAACCATCATTAAATCGCTTACGCAGTAGATGTGCCGATCTGATCAAGTTGATACTTTAAAAAGTTACTAATTTATATGTAAGCCGTGTGGTATCCGGCTGAGTAGAATTGACCACCCTCATTTCTTACCTAGGCGTCGTAAAAGGCAACAAAGTAAATTGACCCACCGTGTGGTATCCGGTTTAGTAGAATAGACCACCCTCTTTCTTACCAAGGTATCGTAAATACGACTAAGATAAGTTGAAGTTGAAGGCGGCCGGTCGTAAAAACGCTGCCAAATCATGTGACAGCGTGTTTATAACTTGTTGTGCATACTCCACTTAGAGTGGGATAAAGGCAGGAGGATGATGTGGGTGTATATGTGTCTAGAGGAAAACCTTAAAAGTGATGGTTGGATTCTGTGAATGATGACATACATATGAAAAAAGTAACGCCAGACTTGACGAACAATAAGAGAAAAGAAAACCATATTGAATACGAATAAGAGAAATACATATACAACATACAAGCCGATTTACTTAGAGCGGGATAAGGACATAATATATAGAATAATATGAAATGGAAAATGATGATATGTAATATGACTTTTGTGGTGAAGTGTTCATGTAACTAGCCTCGCTAAACTGGAATTAAGTTACCACTACACAGCTATAAGCCTTGATGGTTATAAACGAACCGTGTAGCAAGGGATCTTGGGTTCAAAATTAGAATTATAGGAATGAATATTCTATATAGCACAATATAAAACAAACAACACTACTACTTCTAAAAGAACATAAAAAAAATTATACATTTGGCAGCCTTGTACTAAGACATTAACCTCTTCCAGGCTATATGCAAAACTTGCAAAGTAGGCAGTAGGTGCGTACGGATTATAAAATAAATAAAAATATAACTTAAATAATATATTAAAATAAAATTATAATATAATATAAGATAAGCCGCTGTATGGTATCCGGCTGAGTAGAATAGACCACATTCTTTTCTTACCGACTTCTGATGTCAGGTAGGTGGCCGGTCGGAAAATACGTAGCCAAATATGTGACAACATGCTTATAATATATAGTGACGACCCCACTTAGGGTGGGATAAAGGAAGATGATGATGACAGTATAATATACAATATATAATAAATAAATAAATAAATATATGGGACACTTACACACACGGTCGTCCGTCCCCAAAGTAAGTAACTTAATACTTGTGTTATGGTAGACAGACAGCTGGTGAATATATACTTATATATTTTCTAAATACATACTTAAATACAAATAAACACCCAGGCTCAAAGACCAACAAATTCATTTTTTTTTTTATAGAAAATGTTGGCCCTCGGCGGGAATCGAACCCGCGACCCGCGGAGCTGAAGGCAGGATCATTACCCACTGCGCCAACGGGCCAGTCAATAATATAATGTAACCTATTCTACTATTGCACACTTAGTGTTAAAGTGATCTAATTAAAAAAAACATTGTTTTATTTGCAAATTTGCAAATTGCAATAAAGCATAGCATAGCGTCTACAAAACTCGTGAACTTTAAAAAAGACACAACTTGGAAAAGCAAGAAAACACACAGTTCAATTCAAAAACAGTTTTTTTAATAGTCCATAGCATGATGTCATATATGACTTTGAAATAGGGATTACAATGTATCTAATTCAATTAAGCCTAATTTTGAATTCGGTCACTTTAATACTAAGCGTGCCGAGTACCAAATCTCGCGCAGACTCATGGATATAAAATAGTTACGTATACAGATCTTAAGAGAAATACTTCTTATACTCAATACGGTCTTAACTGTCACATAATAACACTTGATGGACTTTGAAGAAAACGTTTATTTAAATTATTGTAATTTTCTTTCAGGTCATGGTAAACGCGTACTTAGAAGCAAGGCCGAATACAAACATCATATTATTAGATTGGTCTAATATGTCACACGGGTCCTACCTAGTTAATGCCGCTAGAAATACTAAGAAGGTATATTTTCGTTTACCAAAGTAGTTCACAACCTCTAAAGCGATATTTTTTGTCAATATTTGTCTAATTGACAAATATTAAAATATAAGAAATTCAACAAAAAAACACACTCCTGCAGTTAATATAATTAGGCATTACTTTCCGGAGGTCCTTAATAATAAAGTAATAAAAATATATTTTGCTATAATCTACGATAAAAGAAAATATAATATGTAACGCTTAATGTATAATATGAGTTCTTAGATGTAGAATACTCGATAAAACGTACGCAGGCTATAACTCATGCACTATCTACCTATAACAAAACAATACACAAGTACTGTACACATTCACTACCACAATCTCAACAATCGTTTTACTCCGTAACCTTAGCATCATCAGATAGATTCCACAACAAATATTGCAAAGTTTTTTTATCGCGGATTATAACAAAATAATATTTTTATAAGTTTTGTCACATAAAAGTAGTAATAAAATTATTTTGCTATAATCCGCTTTACTACTTACTTACTACTACTTCTTTACGCTTTATTACTTTTGTATTGTGGATATCCGCAAAGTAACGCCTAATTCTATAAATTAATTTTGTCACACTTTATTTTACTGTATTATGGTCACCAGATGGATCGGTGGTCACCTGTGTGTTGTCTATTAAAACTAATGTGTTTGATTGATATGTACCTGCAAATCCCTAGAGAATTCCTGCGACTTATGTAACCTTCCTATCCGCATTTGATTAGTGTGGTAAATCTATGCTTAAAGTCCCCCCACACAGTCCAAACGTTAAAATTACGAGAAGCTAGAAGCGGGTAGCTGAAGTATCGAAAAGCGATTTGTATGCAAGTGGCGGCCACTGGCGTCAACCGTGTGCGGCGAGTCCATATACAATGTATGAAAAAATGGAAACTACAGGCATAATGCCCTTGTAGTCTTACTAATGGTAGTAAACTGGCATTTTGTGGTTGTGACCGGTGGCTGGAATGTGGTGACCGTTAACTTATTAATTACCCTTCTCTCCAAAGAAAAAGAAGACCCTTGCCCGGAGATAAGAAGCAACCACACTCTAACTTAACTCGAGAAACTCGCATATTTACTTGTGTGTACGTTTAATATAAATTAAAAATACTTTGCTATTTCTTTTCAGGTAGGAGCAGTGGCGTCTGAGTATTTAAGTAAACTTCTAGACGCTGGCTTATCTATAGATAGATTACAAGTTATAGGACATTCCCTTGGCAGCCACGTAGCCGGCTACTTGGCACGAGATCTCAAAAACAAATACAACAAAACTATCAGAAGGTATTTTGTTATTAAAAATAACACACACCGACACGCAATACGCACACTACTAACAATGCATGACTCATCATCATCTTCCTGCCCTTATCCCACTCTTAGTGGGGTAAACACAACATGTTTAAAGATGTTGTCACGTGATTCGGCTACGTGTTTTACGACCGGCCGCCTGCCTGACATCAACTTACCTTAGTCGTATTTTACGACACCTCGGTAACAAAGAGGGTGGTCTATTCTACTCAACCGGTATCACACGGTGGGTCAACTTACCTTAGTCGCCTTTTACGACACCTCGGTATGAAATGAGGGTGGTCTATTCTACTCAGTCGGATACCTCACGGCGGATCGACTTACCTTAGTCGCCTTTTACAACACCTCGGTAAGAAATTAGGGTCGTACTATTCTATTCAGCCGGATACCACACGGCGATACTAATTATAGAAACTAACAATGCATGATTATACTCTTAAAGAGACAATTTTTTTTTTTACTGGCCAGTTGTTGCAACTGGCAGTAACCCTGCCCTCAGCTCCACGGCTCGACGGTTCGTTTCCCGCCAATTGCTAACTTTCCTAAGATTAATTGGTTGATTTTCCGAGACTGGGTGTATTTATTTAAGTATTTACTACTATACTATTTAAGTATTTGTTAAAATACATATGTCTATTTATCAGCTCAGTCACCCATAACATAAGTATTAAGTTAATTTGGGGACGGACGACCGTTTGGCTAATTATCCCATATATTTATTCATTTATTATGAGTGATACCCGGGACTTATTAACTCTTAGATACTTGTTGTCGATTTCGGTGTTAAAACACCTTCAATATGATTTATATTTTTTTTCCTATGATATGTTTTGCTAGCCCTGTATATAATCTTCAAGCTTCAATCGTATCAAATTTCACCTATATTGCTCCACCAATTTAGCTATAAAGAATAACAGACGGACAGAGATTTTCGTATATATAATATTAGTATTAATATTATTTTAAATAGCATTTAATTTCTAAGATTCTAAATGACGCTTGTATTATTAACTTGTTGTTGTTAACTTTCTCGATTTAATAAACTTATGGACTTTAATTTTAAAGCTATTAGTACCTCAGCATTGTTTAAGGGACATCGTAAAGATTTCAACTACTTCTTAAGAGGCGAAAGGAATAACTCAGAATAAATGAATAAAAAATATGTAAATACGTTCTCACTACATAAATTTACATTTTGTTGAGATCATTAAGTTATAAATTATTATTAATTTTAACATTATACAAAGTTAATTTAAGTAATATTTACTGATAAGTTAAACTCGTTTAACCGACAAGGAAACGAAAAAGATATTAATTATAGTGTTAATTAACTTTGACAAAAGCAAATTTTTTGATAATTAATCATTAATAATCATTGCTTAGATAAATAAAAAAATACATATTCTTTAACATTCTATTTTAATACAATGTTGGTACATATTCCTTAATTGTAATAAAAGGTTATAGCTATATATAAGGTCGTGATGACAATATGACGAGACCATGTTATTTGACAGTCTCAGGTTTAACCCCGGCCTGTGTTTTTTCTATAAGGATTCATATTGTCAATTGCTATTTGGTATATACATCGTGCACTTTTCGGTGAAGGAAATGTCAAGAGTAAAATTGAATATTTCTGGACAATTCCTATTGACTGGCTCTTTGGCGCAGTGGGTAGTGACCCGGCCTTCGGCTCCACGGGTCGCGGGTGCGATTCCCGCTGAGGGCCAAATCTCTATAAATGAATTTGTTGGTCTTTGAGTCTGGTGTATATTTGTATTTAAGTATGTAATTAAAAAATATATAAGTATATATTCACCAGTTGTCTGTCTACCATAACACAAGTATTAAGTTACTTACTTTGGGGACGGACGACCGTTTGTGTACGTGTCTCATATATTTATTTATTATTTATATTTATTTATATATTTGCAAAAAATAAATTGTTTGTAAACGAAATATTTATAAACTAAATATTCACAACATAAATCATTATTTTATATCCTTGTATAACTATGGGTATGCTTCAAAATATTTCGTGTTCGCTCTGTTGCGAAAATCACAATTAAAAATATTAAAACAAACTAACAGCGATAACTGAATGTTTGTATGACAGACCAAGCCGCCGCGTTAGACCGCATCGCGCCACGTTAGCGGTAGCGTTCTATTTGGCAAAGAGAAAGGAGTATAGTAAATAGCTAAACATTAATTTTTCATAATGTGAATAATCGAACTTTACTGTATTTCTCAATGAAGTTTATTTATATAATACAATGATCACTTTAACCGTTCTTTAAGCAAAAAATATCTAATCGCCTTATGAGAAATTCTTTGCCGGCATTAGTAGTTTCAATAATACCTAAGCTTATAGCCATTTCAATTAATTTTTGATATTACTGCTCGATGACTGACTGTCGTTACCGTTGTAACACACATATAATGTCTGCTGTCAGTTAATGTTTAAGCTATAATTTTAACGGTAATAGTGTCTTTGTTTTGTGGATAAGGTTCAAAGTCAAGTGATATTTTGTATACGAAGAAAACATTTTGATACAATCGGAGTATTATAAAGTGTGGACGAAATTTTTTTGGGATACTGTAAAGTTGTTTTCATTATTGGTTTGATGCCGTATGATATAGAATATAGATGTATATTGTAGGAGTTTCATTTAGCACTGTTATCATCCTGCTGCCCTTATCCCACTTTAAGTGGAGTCGGCACAACATGTTATAAACATGTTGTCACATGTTATAAACATGATTTAGGTGGGTATTTTAAAAGCGGCCGCCTGCCTGACGTCAACTTACCTTAGTCGCCTTTAACGACACCTCGGTAAGAAAGAGGGTAATCTATTCTACTCAACCAGATACAACACGGTGGGTCAACTTACCTTAGTGGCCTTTTACGATACCTCGGTAAGAAAGAGGGTCTCTTCTACTCAACCGGATACAACACGATGGTTCTACTTACCTTAGTGGCCTTTTACGATAATTCGGTAAGAAAGAGGGTCTATTCTACTCAACCGGATACAACACGGCGAGTCAACTTACCTTAGTAGCCTTTAGGACACTTCGGTAAGAAAGAAGGTCTATTCTACTCAACCATATACCATATACCACACGGTGGCAATAAGTTCTTTTTGTGACCCCTTTTTTTAAGTTATCTGGTTTCTTCTTCCGCAGATTGACTGCGCTTGATCCGGCTTTTCCGGCGTTTTACCCAGATGGCGTAGTAATGGATCATGTGACGGAAGGAGATGCAGATTTTGTAGATGTGATACACACAGATGCAGGCGGATATGGCGCCCCGGTCAGGACAGGAACCGCAGACTTTTGGCCAAACGGAGGCAAGCGTGTTCAACCGGGTTGTCCAAGATTTGCACCCGTACCGCTTTCAGATGACAGTAAGTAATTTGCTACTAATTGTTTTTATTTTCCCAAAAGCTAAAGCAACAAAATAATTCTATTTCATTCTTCGTGAGCTTACTAGTTTCTAGGAACTATCTATTCGAATAAATAAATAACAAACAAATCTCCTAGGGCCACAAACTTGGATTTGTATTTTGATTATTTAAATAACTATATTTATATACTTGATTACTTAGAAGATATGAATATGTGTATATAACTTCTCTTCGACCCTGTACAAGACAGTTATTACTAAATGTAACTAAAAATAAGAATTTTATTTTTAAAAGAGCAACCGCCGAGTTTCCTGCTGGCTCTTCTCGGTAGTAACAGCTTTCTAAATCAGCAGTAGAGTTGACGGTTCAAAAGCACTTGTTTACAAGATTATTTAAGTAAAGAATATTTTGAATTTGAATTTGTATATAATGTGGTATAAATATTTTTAGATTAATAAAACCGAGTTAGAATAGAGTCTTGGTTCTTCATGATGGAAATAAAAAGTGTCTGCCGATTAACCAGTTAACGGTTAATATGACTTAACCCAATCCACTGCTGGCAAAGGATTCTGATGTCCTTGGAGAGAATTATTCTCTTGGGATAAGAAATTTCAGCACAATGTTGTCCTACCCATCAAATGCATGATGAATTTTATATAACTATTAAGCATACGGTTTTTATGGGAAACCATATGCTATATTTTAAAACATATCGTAATATAGTTTTTACGGAATACCAAGTGCTTAATAATTACATTAATGCACATGAGATAGATAATTATATTTTTATAACTATGTATTCCAGATTTATGCAGCCATTGGAGGTCGTGGCGATTTTACGCCGAATCTATAAGAAACCCCGAAGCATTTCCGGCGTCGCCAGCAGAGTCATATAATAAATTTAGAGAAAATCAAACGCCTGAAGTCGGCATGGTTTATATGGGAGCTAATTGTGATACCAAGTAAATATAAATGTCATAACTATATATTAACCAAATAAAACAAATCAATAGGTCCTTGAATACAGATAAAAAATATAACGTCACCATACTTATTTCGTCTTACTTACAGTCGTAGCTTCATTGAAATTTGACGATTCGAAAGTGCTTGTAAAAGCCAATTTCAATAAAGAATTATATGAATTAGAATTTATTTAGCACCCGGCACACACGTGCTACATGATTTTTGTTTCAATACCGACCATTAATCTTTGAGAATATGGTAATCATAGCCATTTCAGTCGCAGAATATACATGTTAAATCTATGAAGGTGCCGAACACGCTTTAGGCGCACGCTTTTTCTCGAAAATTCCCCAAAACCCCTTTATGTAAAGCGGACATGTCGTTCGCGTGATGACCGGCTATTATCGAAACTGCATGCCTTGATCGTCTACAATTCTTCTTCTTCTAGTTCTATTTCTTTGTGGACTTTGGCATATTAAAATTTCGAAATTAAACTTTAATATAAATTTCACGCTCTACAAGATTTGTCTATTAACAAAAAATCTACTTTACTCTCTTTAATAATGTTACTTAACGAAGGATTGCGTTATGCCCAGATGCGAATTGTGTCTTAGGTACCCATCTACATTAATGGCTGGGATAGAATTCTATAACGTATAATATATATCGCTCTTGTATATTTTTTAAGTTTCAAAATTTTGAAAGGTTAATAAATGTAAAAATGTGATTTAAATAAATGTGTTCATGTGTGACTAAATTTTCCTATATATTTTTCAGTGCCCGAGGATCTTACTATTTAACAACGAACGCAGAATATCCGTTTGGCAAAGGAATGGACGGCATTTATTTGAAGAATAAAAATAAGAAAAACAGCAAAAAAACAGAAACTAACATCGTCTCTAAATGAAAATGAAAATGACAAAATGTTGAGTGTTGCAATTAGAAAAATTGTTCTGAATACTTGAACAGTCGTGTCGATCGGCTTGGCCGTTTGATTAATATTACCAAAAAATATGAATATTATTCGGGAAAGTATTTAAAATGTGTCTATATTTTCGTGCATTACAAATTGTGTAAAACTTATCTTCACCTTATACACAGTGGTATCGACGACATGGCATAATTCAATCTTAAATATAATTAAATTATCAAAAATAAATATAATTTAATTGAGGTTTTGCTTTTTTTAGTAATGCCTGATGGCCTCACGTGGCGCGCTTGTTCAGAAGAAAGTAGAAAACAATAACATTATAGTTTTGTCCCCTTCTTACTCGTTACGCACTTTATCTATATTCTCTCTTTAGTGGAATGGAATGGCGTACGGTCATTCGCCCTTCTATATCATGTACCTTTTTGAAAACGTAAAATAATTTTGCCGGCTAAATTACTTTAATAAATTATTATGTAAGGTGTGTAGGTATCGGGAATTAAAATTAATATCGTATAGTCTGTACCACTCTGTATGTATAAAATAACTCTGTATGTATAAAATAACTCTGTATGTATAAAATAAACGATAACTTCGTTGTACTTAATTCACATGTAAATATAGGTAGTACATAGGTATGAACATTCTAGTAAGTGGTGACTTTCCATTCAAACGTCGAGTGTACAAAAAAAGTTTATTGATTAATTTCAGTTTTCTTTTTTATTTGTATTTTTATTTTGAATATATATTATAAATTATTATATTTTTAATTAAACCCGTAATTTAAAAATAAATAAATAAAGTTAATTTTAAAAATAATTTAATTTGAAAATGATAACTAATTTATTTTCTATTTTTGATCCATCTACTAATATTTTTTATTTCCCTTTACATTTAATTAGAACTTTTATTGAAATTATATTTATCCCTCAATCATTCTGATTTTTACCTAATCGTTATTTTACAATCTGAAATTTTATTTCAGTTAAACTTCATAATGAATTTAAAATTTTATTAAAAGTAAATTCAATGATTTAACATTTATTTTTATTTCACTTTTCTTTTTTATTATTTTTAATAACTTTTTAGCTTAGACACTTCGTACTTGCGGGTGACTGAAAATTGTGTTTGTGAAATGTATACCTACATATAAGACTTGAACATTCTTGCCTAAAATGTAAATATTAATAGATAATTTTTTGGTCCGGTTTTTTTATACCGTGAGTGGGAATATCAAGAACACAACGGCGTGTTTTGAAATTTTAAAGTAACATGTCGTATTTATGAGGATATATAACCTACTACAACTGTATTAAGCACACGTAATTAGAATAAATTTGAATATTGAAAGCACTTGATGTCAAATACGATTGCTACAGATAATATAGATGTTTTAAAAATATTTCAAGTTTAAAAAAAATTAATATATGTACTGTAGAAAATTATCGTATATTAAAAAAAACTTTTATATTGTACCAATTATGGTGTTCTATCAAGAACTCGATTTTAAAATTATATTCATTAGCAATTAGCTTGTAGGTGTTTAAGGACTTGAATTGAAATTAGTAGTTTGGTTAAATCCATACATTTTTTTCTCATTAAATTGTAATTTAAGAACATTTAAACTACCTAGGTCCTATAATTTCTTATATAATCTGTATTAAATGAATTTAATTTATTTATTAGAATAAGTTATATTTAAGACTTAAGTCTGGACTGATAAAAGACAATATGTATATCTGAATACATATATAAAATTTAGAATCTCCCAATAAGTAAGACGAAGATGAAGAATTAAAATATTCAAACAAAAAAAATGAAATACATATGGCATTTTTATCCGTCCAAACGTGTAGATTTCAAGTTCTCATTTTTCAAATGTACCTGCACCTAAGTAAATAAACGTACGAATTTAGTAGATTATATAGATAATATATTATGGTTATATCTGTCAAAGTAATGAAAATAGTTGGGTGTAATCTGCGATAAAAGAAAATCAACTTTATATACTTTTTATAGACACTCATACCAATTAAAAAAAAATAAGCTGACAAACGAATCCCAAAAGTTCGTCGAATCACAAAAATCGTAAAATCGTTGAAGATCGCAATCTACGTGTAAAGACTGAAGGCAGATTATACCTTCTAATGACACATTTATAAAAAATGCACAGCGATGAAACAAGTTGTTATGTTGATTAAATTAACATATTATAATTTTTTCTTTGTTATTTCTTATACACTAGTATTGCCAGAGCGTTTAAAATTTTATAATATTTATCATAAGGTACGCGAGTTTGCTGTTTTGTAGTAGCAAATTATTGATATAGTTAAAAGCGAAGTAAATACGTTATTAAATATTAATGTTAGGTGGGGGCTTAATAATAAAATCATGGTATCAATAGATTATTGTCGATTTTTGCCTTTATCTACTTATCACCGATTTAAAAAAAAATCTTACTTTTGTATTAGTTGAATATAATAAATGTTAAATAGCATTGTGTCTGTTTTTATACATCTTAAGTAGTTTTAAAATAAATACAAACATTGATTATTTTCTAATGTACAGAACAAAAAAACGTCACAATTATTATTACATCACAAAATCTTATTTATAAATTCTTAAGTAAAAATTATGGAGTTTATTTATTTCACATATTTAGGGACAATAAAATGCTTTAATCATTTTTTCCACAAAATAATTTACCATGGGTATTAGTTAGTTAAATAGACCAAAATAAACAATTTAGTTGTAGTATAGAATTAAAAATTTCATAGATAATTTATGCATAGAGTGAGGGCACCATAGGAAATGCAGTGAGTGCGAGTATTCAACAAATAATGAGAGAAAGTATATGGTAGATCCATAGTTATTTTTATCACATAAATATTAGAAAGAGATAGGCAGCTTCATTTACTTTCTCTTTTTTACATGGACACATTTTAGACCGTCTCCACTACTTAAATGTAATATTTATAAAGATCTGCCTATTCATATACTATATAGATAAAAAATCATATATGTAACTTTTTAAATAATTGTCACAAGATGTCGTATATGTATCCACAAGTAGAACGCACAAATAATGTCAACGAACCAAATTGTTAATAATTTTGTAGCTTTTATACAAAAATAAATATAGTAAATATGAAAGTATTTGTCATTTTATATCAAACCTTCTGTTCATATTTAGTCTGTAACAAGCACGATATATGCACGTACTGAATGTTGATTATCCTGTTTAATAATAGAATAAATTCCGTATACAAAAACTAACTGACTTATAATATTTAATTACTTTGGAACAAATTTTTGTTATGGTGATTTAATATAAAATGTTAAAATATTTAAAGTTTATTTTTATAAATTATTATATATAAATTATAATGATTTAATTAATAGCTTCAATTTTAAGACATCGAAACATATTACTTAAAAAAATATATTCTTAATATAAAAATACATAAACATAATATTTAACATTTTTAAATGTATTATTTATTTATTACATAGCTAATGCACTTATATTATGTTCGATCCATTTACCCATCATATCTTGGGAATTATCGGAGAGCATGTCATCGGAAAGTTTTGTAGTTGCAATTCTTACTCTTTCCGTAACCAAATATAAACAAAATATTAAAACGCCAGTCAGTAGAAACCTGAAAATATTTAAAAAAAACTTTAATATGGGCCCTACAACAAATTCCTTAATAGATCACAAGAAAGATTATTTATTCAAACTTATTGTTGATTTTACCATGCTTAAGGTGACGAATTTAAGTCCCAAGCAGTTGTATGAGTTCTATATAAAACTAATATGCTTAATTCATATTAATACTTAATTTATTTAATTATTATAAAACCTGCGTGTCCCTAGAGAATATTTAGAATTTGTGTAACCTTCGAATCCGAATTTTAAGCAACATCTTGGGTGCAATCTTCTTTTAAAAAATTGGAACATTCAGAAGCAGGATATTATAATGCTGCCATACATTTTAGTCAGGTTGTAGATAGACCTGATAATAAATGAAATGCTACACGTGGCACACTATTTAATTCTAAATTGACAGACAAAGCATCATTTATCAATTCTCCATTAAAATAAAAAAAACATAGGTATCGCAGTGTGTGTGAGTGTGGGATTTGTTTGAAAAATTAATGTGAATTTACTATAATTATCAGATACAGGCAACACCACAAAAACCAATGTGCATTTATTTAGTAAACATACCGTACATCAACTACTCAACGTATTCAATAAACTCTCCAGCGAATCCAGTGGGAGTTATGTTAAGCAAAGACATATTTAATGAAGTGCCGTTTTTAAGTTTTGTAGCAGAAAATATCTCCGTCAAGAACTTGGTCGTCCAAAACGCGGAGAATACAATAGCTCCAAGAATAAGAACACTGGAAAGCACAGAAGCACAAGCACAGTATTTTATTGAATGAGTATTTAATTGTTTTGCGCTGGGAAAAACTACTTTGCAAGATATATAATTGCATTTTTTCCTTTTTATTTATTTATGAAGCACTGGTAATATTAAGAATTAAGGTAAAAAATATAGGTACATTGAAGCTAAAAATTTCAGTTTTAACACTTATAGATTCCAAATGATATATGGTTTATCCTAGACAAAAAGCATTATTTGTATATGTAAAGATACTCTGAACATAAATGACAATCAATTAAAAACTAAATGTGTAACTGTCGAGATCTTTAATATAATTTTAGTCTTAAATAAAATTAAATTTTATTTCGGAGTGTTGTAATTATCATATTATATTTCAAAACGGCGCATATGGAGATTATGGAGTTGATTGATTGATAATTATTGTAGAACTAAGATGTTGTTTCTCAAAAATAATTAAATTCATGCTCCGTACCAATATTAAATATGAAATGAAGCTTTCATAAGTAATAGAGCAGTATAAAATCAGATGATATTTATATTGTTTCGTACAACTAAAGCTTATACATTAGGCTAACATGAAAAGGTAATAAATTCTTCGGTGACAGTATATAATTAACTCTTATTTCTTTAATGCTGAAAGCTTTTAACGCTTGAGTTAACGGGGAGGAAGTCGCGCTAATTTCAAATATTTAACTTTAATTAAAACATGGAACTTAAACTGATACAAAAACTACACGACATTGAAATTCCAAGTTAAGGATTATACGGTGAAAGAATTAATAGACCTTAATATAATAAATATATGATATATATAAACTACAAAAACACCGTATGTGTGGTATCCGGCTGAATAGGATAGTACCACCCTCATTTCTTACCGAGGTGTCGTAAAAGACGACTAAGGTAAGTCGATCCGCCGTGTGGTATCCGGCTGAGTAGAATAGAGTAAGAAATGATTCTTACCGAGGTGTCGTAAAAGGCGACTAAGGTAAATTGACCCACCGTGTGGTATCTGGTTTAGTAGAATAGACCACCTTCTTTCTTACCGAGGTGTCGTAAAATACGACAGAGGTAAGTTGACGTCAGGCAGGCGGTCGGTCGTAAAAACGCAGCCAAACCATGTGACAGCATGTTCATAACACGTTGTGCCAAGCCCACTTAGAGTGGGATAAGGGCAGGAAGATGATGATATATAAATTACAAAAAGTACAATAACTTACAATCCTGCAGCCATTTTTAGTTATCGCACATGTAACACGAAAATATTTTAAATATAGCTTTCTTTTATAATTTTATGGAATCAGGTGTCATATATCTTATAAACATTTCAGTCTCCAACGATGGTTCGGTTATGACTGAAAATTTTTAACAAGCAAACAGTATTGTTCTATATTACGTAACCATTTTAATAATGCAAGATGAATTGAATATTGTTGACATCATTTCAATTATGAGCGAAAAGTAAATAAACATTTGCTTTAGTCGAACAAAGCTTAAGTAGAAGATCAGAAGCCATAAAACCTAGTGTTTTACAAATTCAAAATATTCTTTATTCAAGTAACCTTGTAAGTGCTTTTGAATTGTCAAATCTACTGCTAGTTTGGAAAGCTGTTACTACCGAAAAGAGCAAGAAACTTGGTGGTTGCTCTTTTCAAAATATTCTTATCTTTCTTAGTTACATTTAGTCATTACTATTTTGTACAGGGTTGAAGAGTATATCCACGCATTCATATCGTCTATATAATCCTCAACAGTATAGTTTTTTTCTGTAAGAGCTTTTTCATACACTGTAATGGCAAAGCTAACATTGATTGTTAAAATTGATTAATTAAATTGTATCAAGACGCAATTACACTACACTCTTTCAATGCAAAATTAAATAATATTGAATTATAACGAAATGCTGAGTAGAATAGACCACCCTCATTTCTTTCCGAAGTGTTGTAAGAGGCGACTAAGGTAAATCGACTCGCCGTGTGGTATGCGGCTGAGTAGAATAGACCATCCTCATTCCTTGCCGAGGTGTCGTGAAAGACGACGAAGATAAGTTGACCCACCGTATGGTACCCGGCTGAGTAGAATAGACCACCCTATTTCTTATCGAGGTGTCATAAAATACAACTAAGGTAAGTTGACATCAGGCAGGCAGCCAGTTGTAAAAGACGAAGCCAAATCATGTGACATGTTTATAACATGTGCCGACACCACTTAGAGCGGGATAAGGGCAGGAGAATTATGATTGAATTATAACCAAATGACTTATTACATAAAAATAACTTATCATCTAACTTGTAAACAATTTATACTCTAAATTTAATTTTATATAATAGGTTCAATTAGTTTATTAAATAAAGAATAATACACAATTAAACGTAAAACTATTTTATTTTTGATTGTACATTCGAACGAGATTAAAAGCAAACAAATGTATTCTATATTATCCCAGGCCAGTTAAATTCGCAATAGGAACATTATTATTCTGACTGTCCATTTCCAAAAGATACATCGCTCCTAAGTAAAGTGTAACCATAATAGCTCCAGTTACTAAAAACCTGAAATAATAATTTATAGAATTAGGCGTTACTTTGCGGAGATCCATAATACAAAAGTAATAATCAAAATTATTTTGCTATAATTCACGATGAAGTAAAAAAGAAAATATATATAATGCTAAATGTAGTGTACAATCCGTTTTCATACCTGATACATGCAGGTTTCGTAAAAACACATGCACAAACCTCCACCACCGCCACCACAATACACAAGCCTCCAACAATGGCACCCTCATTAACTATTACTATTACTATTGTCCTGAAATAATAATAATTGATTGTTTATGCATAAATTTGATTTAACTCTTTTATGACTTAATACAGCTTAACTTGAAAGTTATCACACAGGTTTACTTTTTTTTCATTTTGCATCGTATTTAAATGTCAAGGTTGCTTTTAATATTGGCTAATATTTATAAACCCTTTAGTATCTTAATGCATTTCGCACATTCGTATTTTAGAGCATAGGCTTCATTGCCTTATGTGAATAGTGCAGAATGATACAGATGTTTTTTTACTGTCAATACACTTATCATTCTCCTGCCGGTATCCCGCTCTAAGTGGGGTCGGCACAACATGTTGTGACATTATTCGGCTAGATATTTTCCGACGGACCGCCTGCCTGACATCAACTTATTTTAGTCGTATTTTGCGATACCTTGTTAAGAAACGGGGGGGTGGTTTATTCTACACAATCGGATACCACACGGTGGGTCAACTTGCATTAGTCGCCTGTTACGACACCTCGGTAAGAAGTGAGGGTGGCCAATTCTACCCATCCGGATACCCCACGCCAATAGTACAATAACTAATAATATAGGTAATTTGCAAGAAACCTGTTATAAGATTTGAACTACCCCTTTCCTAATTACAGTCTACATTTCAAGTTACCTTAAGCTGCGACTGAAAGTGACTTAGAAAGATGAATAATAATAATAAGTGACTCTTGATTGTCAATTTGAACCAAAATATTCAACCCAACTTAATTTATTGCAGGCGTTAATGGCTAACTATGAGCATTAACGAATTATTAAATCAGAGATCGAACGGTACAAAAGACGATTAAAACAACAGTAGAACTTGCTAATAAAATGTATTGTACTTACGTCCCGGCTATAATAGCCATAGTTCAACACTACTATAACAACAGGATGTTCTTATTTCTCTTAAAATATCTGGCAATACCACGATTGCGCGTTTACTTAAGTAATAATGCTGCTTAAAATGGGGCAATTTGGCTAGGAAATTTACATGCACTGTTTGCTTGAAAACTATCCAAAAACAGTCATAAAATTACCTACATCAGGAATCGTTATAGTATAAATATGTTCCCAATACTACTTTTATACTTGTTTATGTTATTATTTTGCATGCAAATGAACATAAAACATTTTTCGGATGTATACTGAATCGTATGTGTTTTTTCCCGTGTTGTACATTATACATTTTTTTGAATTAATACACTGACGCGAGTACTGATACTCGGTAATAATAAACTCTTAAGAAATATGCTTATGCTTATACGTAAAGCATATTAAAAAATTGCAAATTATTTTGATGATAAAAATGCCTGGATTTAAAAATCCATTCAACTTCATACTACATAACTTCATAAAATTGAAGATAACTAAAAGACTGGCCGTCGAGTTTCTTGGTGGTTCTTCTCGGTAAGAGCAACATTCTACCAGTTGTAGCTTCATTAATCATATTGATACTTGATGATTCAAAAGTGCTTGAAAGAGCTTATTTGAATAAAGATTATTTAGATTTGATTTGAACTGCGAGTCTCATCTAAGTGATCGCCAAATAAGACCAGCTTGACACAACTGGCTGCCCTCAAGACCGAGGACCCCTTTTTGTATCTTTTTTGTTTAGAATAAACTATAATATTGTTAGATGAATACTTGTGAGTTTCAGGAAAAAAACACAAAAACCGTCGCTAAGGCCTTAAGAAAACCTAAACGTAACACTGTTCTGGCACAACTTATGTTCAGAATCGCGCAAATCGATCTATGAATTATGGAGATCTACACCGCTTTTATGTCTATTCCACTCTCTAACTACAAGCTACATTCTGTATTTCTTCTTCGTCTACTTTCAGTAAAAATTGTTGTAACAAATATTATTGAATGTTAATGAAAGATGTGAAATCATTTCTTACATTTAATTCCTCACCAATCAGTGTCTAGGAAATTTTTTCGATGTTCCCGTAATCGGAGAAACTGTTCCGTTAGCAGTACCACCAGTTTCGTATTCCGTTGTCGTAGTGGTAATGGCCGTCGTTGTGGTCGTAGACTCAGGTGTGGTTGGACTAGTCAAAACCTGGATTATCATTTGTTCACGCTTTGGGTCGGACTCCATCAAGTAATATCTAACGCCCCAGTGTATTGCGAATGCAACGATGCAGCCAACTAATAAACTATAAAATAAATAGAATACATATTATTTATGCCACTGGTCCGGCGATAGACCATCCTTATGTCTTACCCTGGTGTCATGATAGGCGACTAAGGAAAGTTGACCTGCCATGTGGTATCCGGCTGAGTAGAATAGACCAACCCCATTTCTGATGTGTCATAAACGCGACTAAGGTAAGTGACGTCAAGCCGGCGGCTGGTTGTAAAATACCTAGCCAAATCATATAACAACATGTTTATAACATGTTGAAAACCTCACCTCCTCTTCCTCTGAAATTTAGACGAAGCTGTTGAAATCGCAAAATTTTATTCTTTGAAATTATTGTGCCCTGAGTTAAAAATTCACTTATCTTTGACCAAATAAAAGTAACATAAATGTTGCGTAATTAGCGACTGTTAACTTACTATCCAAAAGCCATTATCAAATCAAAACATCTAATATGACACTTTATTTTTCGAGGATTCCGTAGGATGATAAAAACTACTGACTATTACGTTCCATAATAGAACCCTATATATACTTGGTGTAATAAAGCTTCATACACATTTCCCTTCTATATTTTAACGTATTACATAAACTTCAGAGTTAAGTTCAATGCTCTTTTATCTATGAATGTCTAATCTAAAGTATGCATTTTTCGCCTATCATAATTTGGAGTTATTTTGCTAAGTTCCAATAAAAATATTCTATTTTAATTAATTCTTATACTTCACGATGAAAAGTGGTTAGCATTTCATTTAAGTTGGATTTGTTTTTTCTTGATGACATAACGGCGTTACCAAAGCATTTAGGACATAAGCATTTAAGCATCTTATATTATACGGAGTATGCAATGTGGATTTGGAATAATTTCAAAATTGAAATATTATAGTCGACTTGTTATCTATATAAAAGACAAAGCTACATTGATGTAGAATCAAAATCGATTCATGCGTACAGCCACTGGCTGTCCGTGGTTCGTGCGCAACGTGAACCTCCATAGAGATCTCGACCTACCCACGATAGCCGATCTTTTCAGACGATTCTCGACGACTTACTTCGAGAAAGCGTCCATCCACCCAAACCCCCTTATAGTGGCCGCGTCCAACTATAAGGCATTCAGGCACCCCAACAAGATTCACAGGCGCCCAAAGAGCGTCCTTAACGACCCCGACGATGCTATAACAGCATCCAACAAGATATACACACAACACGCACACAAACAGCGTCTTCGCCGGCGAAGACGAGGTCCCCGCTTGCTTGTGTCAAGCGGCCGCAGCCCTCTGCCGCGGCCGCCGTGACGCAGACTTCTTCCAAGTCATTTATTAGATGCAGCCCTCCAAAAACGCGCCGCCTTAAGCCGAGGTTCGGTCTCGCAGGAGACACCCTTAAGGCGACGCCCCCTGTAGCGCGGGTGCTTGTAATGCACCCGCATGTATCATCCTTTTCTTCTCGGCGATGCTTCAGCGCTCGCCCGTCTTATCGGTGACGCTGTCAAAGCCATTAGGGCTAACAGCATTAGTCATATTCGAAAAAAAAAAAAAAAAAAAATTGATGTAGAAACAACTTAACGCACTACGGAAAACAACAATGATAAATGTTTTTAAACAAATCAAGCTGACGACAATCATTCCATGGGAAACATCACCGTATATTTTTGTTTACCTTAAGCCTCTAAACCAGTGTGACCCAACCTTTTTTGTGTCACACCCTATCTTCTAAACCCTTTAGCTCATCTAAACCAAAAGTAATAATAAAATTATTTTGCTATAATCCGCGATGAATTTAATCCGCGATGGATTATAGCAAAATAATTTTATTATTACTTTTGTATTATGGATCTCCGCAAAGTAACGCCTAATTCTATAAACCTTCTAAACCCTTTAGCCATTCTAAAATTCTAAACTCCCCTAAGTAATATACATAGTTTTAATATTAAAAAATACTTAAGAAACCTAAATGATAGGCTTTTGGAAGAAGAATTAACTTTTTTTGTAAAATTTGGCGCCGAGAATTGTGTTTAATCATATGTAAATGGTCCGGAGCGACAGGGTCAACCCGTGTCGATTCCTTTTTCGAATTGCCCCTCCTTACCAATCTAATTGCCCCCTGTGCCCCAAATAGCCATCTGAGCCTCAAATTGCCCCATGTTGGCTATACATGATCATATAATGACTTGAATGAAATAAAAGGTGCAAAATTATAACACCTAACAGCCTTCCGGCGTCCCATTGATGGCCGTTTTAAAAAGAATGGTGATATATGTATAGTTTGAAGTTACTTAACAGCAGAAATAATAATGTCTTGTAATGCTTTTAAGCTGTTAATTGAGTACGTTCGTTTTTGGTCATCATATCATTTTGATTATCGATTTTATAAAATCAGTAAACGAATCGGTGAGGGAGGACGTTGCAGGCTCTATAATAAAAAAGATTTAGTATAATTATGTCCAAATTGTTCTTAAAATATTTTTTTTAACTTTTTATACAATTTACTTATAAACTTATTGCTTCTAGTTTAAGTGTTATTAAAGTAGAATCTATGTCGTATCGTAGTCGCGTGCACGTTGAGCGTAGATGCCGTAGTCGTTTCTGCCATGTTCATAATATATTTCGTAGTCCAATAAGCACCAAAAGCTAACAGACCAGTTATTATTATGCTGAAAACAAAAAGGTCCAATATAATTTTTTTTACAATTTTTACACATCAAATAATGCATGGTAACAGGTATATGGATTTATATTATAAATTAATAAATAAATGAAAGAGTCAAACACGATCTATACATATTAAAACATACTGATAACAAAATAAAATAACGATATTATACTTACAATCCAAGAGGCATCTTTAAAGAACACTGTATTCGCGAGATGAAATATCGATTCATTACACTACAAAGGCCATAGTAATAATTTGATAACGTTTAAACAATGAAACCTTTTATACGAATCATTAAAACAAAGGTCCTGCTACACTACACTCCATATGATATGAATAGCTATAAAAATAAACTTAATGATTCAATATAAATCTATTTATAAAACATAGATTTAAAGAAGTAAACACTTCAATTAACAACACGAGTATATCACACATCACACTATTTCAAAATCTTTTAAATTTAAACTATCGTGAGTAGTATTCATAGCTCATGAATAAGTGCCCCGGATGGGTTCGAAACTAGTCGGGCTAACCCGATAGAATAAGACGTGAGTATAGCCGGTTCTATACAATAACTATTTCAAAATCATCAAAACTTCTATTATAGATAAATATATGGGACACTTACACACACACGGTCGCCCGACCCCAAAGTAAGTTTAAGTATTTTAATACTTGTGTTATGGGTGAGTGACAACTGGTGAATATATTCATTTATAATTTTTAAATACATACTTAAATACAAATATACATCCAGGCTCGAAGAGCCAACAAAATCATTTTTTATAGAAAATGTTGGCCCTCGGCGGGAATCGTACTTTCAACCCGCGGCGCTGAAAGCAACATCGCTACACACTGCGCCAACGATCAGTCAAGTATGATATGTTTTTATTCTACTTCAAGCAGCCGCATCAAAATTTATGTTACAAGTGTACGTCACTATATATTGGTTTGCACAGTCGATAATAGACATTTCAACTCCACAGTTAGTACATACAATGAGGGTGTCAAACTCTTAAAGCATATATCTGATACTTCAGGCAGAATTAACGGAATGCGGAATGTACGGTACATTTTCTGTGATTTATCGAAGGCGTTCGATTTCGTTCAGCATGAAACCCTTCTGAAAAAATTATGTTTTTATGCTGCGAATAACAATGCGCATGGTCTTATTTCTTCTTATCTTAAAGATGATTACAGTAGCAGTAGTAGTAAGTATGTAATTAATAATGTTAAGTCAATCAGATTGTTTATTGTAATAGGTGTCCCTCACTGGTCAATCCTGGGTCCTTTTCTATTCTTAGTATATATAAACGATTTTACTTACCTACTTTGTTTACAATATTTCCGATATATGGTGATTGCAGATGATAAATCTTTTATTTTAAGGTAAATCAGAATAAAAGCAATTTTGACGATGTAAAAAGTGCTCTATTTCAAATATCAAACTGGCAAATAATTCACTTTTAAATACTATAAAAAGGCCACTTATTTTAAATAACAGACGACTTAATTTTTTGCATTAGTATATTAAAGCATATTATAGCATTGAGTATAAAATTATATGAAGTGGATCTTAAACAATATTCAATATTTGATAAACAAGTCAATTGTTGATATTACGAACATTCTTAAACCCATAGACAAAAAGATTGTACTAAGTGAAATGTACATATCTGCATAATATCCCTAAAATTCTCTAGAGATATTATGCAGATTTCCTCACGATTTTTTCCTTCACCGAAAAGTGTGTGATAAATTGCAATTACTAATTAGATACATAAGTTTTAACAGAAAAACTCATTGGTCTGCCTGGGGTTTGAACCCGTGACCCTCGTAAGAGTCTCGAAAGAGAAGTTAATATTAAATAATTTCACTTTTCCATTATACAAAATTGGCTTACTGGTCATAATGATTAGTTATCTCCGGAAACCCGCACTAAGCCCCATATATCAGATAACGAAGTCTGCATTCCACGATCATATTATTAGAGCATCACAGTTATTAATATTTAAAAAAAATTTAATACTGGCGATAAATAGCGATGTTTAGTTTATCAAATCATATCGTATAAGTTTATTAAAATAAAACGGAAATTGATAATACTCGTAGTTAATGAATGGAAATAATCAAACATGCAAAATGGCGAAATAGTAAAAAATAAATTGACAGATTTTTTCTTAAATTTCCAGTGTTTCGTCATACTGTTTTCATTTACCGTAAAACCCAATCATATTAAAAAGAAAATAAGTTCAACGTATTCTATTTGCCTTAACATAATGCACCTGAGCATAATTAAAAAATTATGACTCAATGCAATTCCAATTCGCATCTTACTGGTTCTATATTTATATAAAACCTTATACCAATATACATTTTTAAATTAATGTTTTATTCCAATCCTACTTAATATTATTATATTATCTATACTAATATATAAAGCTGAAGAGTTTGTTTGTTTGATTGATTGTTTGAACGTGCTAATTTCAGACAATTGACCGATTTGAAAAATTATTTCAGTGTATAGTCTATTTATCGTGGAAGGCTATAGGCTATATAACATCACTCTAACATGCATAGGAGAGGAGTAGCAATAAAAATAGTACGAAAACAGCAAAATTGAAAGCTTTCCTTGCGTGCGCTGAGTAAACGGTAATATATTACAATATTGTTCCCCCCCTAAACTTATAAATAAAAGTACGCGACAGCATATGTCTAGCTTTTAAGGTTAACCCACTTTAACCATTTTTATGGTTATCAAAAGACTATATTACGGTTTTAATCTTTCCATGCGGGCGGAGCCGCTGGCGATTGGCTAGTAAATTAATTATAAATGCGAAAATTTGTGAGTATGGATGTATGTTCGTTACTCTTTCACGGCGATTCCGGTGAACCAATATTTATGAAATTTGGCACAATTATTCCTTATACACCGGAATAACACATAGGCTATAGAAATCCTGTTAATTCTACAGGAATAGAATGGCTCTAAAAAGCGCCATCTATTATCAACACGTGACAACAGTTCACGTGAACGAAATCGCGGATAAAAATTAGTTATTTAATTTCAATTGATTTTATATGTCTCCCTCACGATTTATTAATATTATCTTATTCTAAAAATAACCTATGCATTCGCTAAATTTTAAACGTCCAAGCAAGATTGCACATCCAAAGCAAAACAAATACTGATTACAATTAATATTGTATACGGTTGGTTGGTTACATCTATCAAATAAATTATTTATAGCCTTTTGTCCATGCAAATATAGATCTTTTGCCTATATTATAAATATCATGTTTGTAAATCGCTCACAAAAGATACTACATTACGATTTCTTTAGAATATAAGGGGGTGTACAGATTAGACTTAGTTGTTACTATGAATAGTTAACCGAATTTTAGTTTTAATAAATTACAAGATTAAGGCCGGAGAATGATGATGACCGTACTACTGAAAGTTTAATGCTGTAGTGCTAGGTTACTCAACTTTTTTATCGGTTGGGCAAAATGTATTATACATGTATCATTGGCGGGCCACCATTTATATATTTGCTGTGCAATTCATTCTGTATATCCTCCTGCCCTTATCCAACTCCAAGTGTGGTCGGCACAACATGTTATAAACATTCTGTTACATGATTTGGATGCGTTTTTACGATCGGCTGCCTGCCTGACGTCAATCTACCTTAGTCGTATTTTACGACACCCCGATAAGAAATGAGGGTGGTCTATTCTACTCAGCCGGATACCACACGGCGTGTCGATCTATCTTAGTCGCCTTTTACGACACCTCGATAAGAGAGAGGGTAGTGTATTCTACTAAACAGGATACCACACGGTAGGTCAACTTACCTTAGTTGCCTTTTACGACCCCTCGGTAAGAAATGAGGTACACCTATTCTACTCAGCCGGATACCACACGGTGGGTCAATTACTTTAGTCGCCTTTTACGATACCTTGGTAAGAAATGAGGGTGGTCTATTCTACTCAGCCGGATACCACACGGCTGTGCAATTTATTTTGTATATCTCAAAATATAATACGAGCCGAGATTTAATTTTTTTCTACATTTAGAGAACTTTGTTATTCTTAGGCGGGCCATCCCAAAATCGTCATCCACACTTTGGGCCACAGATAAGACACTTTGGTCCGGGAGTATAGGGTTTAGCGGATCTGCTGTAGTGTGTAACCACCTTTACTCAAATGCTATCGTCGCTTCCATTTCCTCGACGCACTCTATATATATCACATTGTGCGATACCTCGCATCGCAATACGCGCGTGAACAAGATCAAGTTCAGCTACGATGGTGAAGGTCGATATTAAATACACTAAGGTATGAATTGTGATTTCTTTAAAAATTAATTAACAATAATGTCCCACAATATGTATATTTAGAGAAATTTGGTACTAATTGGTATTATTTTCAATGCGTATTCTTCGAAGTGAATTTATAAGAATTATCTACTGTAATATTATCTCGTATTTGTAGTGTTTCTATGCGTACCCATATCACTCTGAATAAGTTGATTAATTTATTTATTTATCTGAATGTACAAATTGCTAAAATAATATTGGCGTATATATAACTCATTAGATGTTTTCCGTACGCCAGAACCGTCAACATTCCATACATGATACATTTATAATAAATACTTAACCAATTTTATAATTCATTTATTAGAATGTAAGAGCTATTAACAAACAAGAAGTAGATGACATTAAAAACAATAAGGTAGTGCACTTATTGACTAATCTTTTAAATAATATAAGGAGAAATGCTGGTAGCCAAGAAAGCTATGGTTCCCACATAAAATTTTATTTGGAATTGATTTCAACCAGTAAATTTAAAAGATTTTTTTACAAAAAACGCGCAAGGTAAAGTTTTGCAGTATTAAAAAATATAAAAAGAAATACATATTAAACTTATACCACGAAAGTATTCCAATTTGAAAACCCTTTTTATATTGACTTTAAAATTAATTTGCAAAATAATAAAGCAATACTAATATTATAAATGCGAAAGTCTGTTTGTCAACATATTAAGGGATTTAAAAATTCTTGTTTTTACATAGTACCTACTATTTTCACATTTTGGGCATTTTCAAAAACTAAAGTTGTCGCGAACAAAGTCGCATTTACCTAGTGAGTATTAAGTATAAATATTTGTGACCGTAATTAAATGTTTCGTTGCATTATATCTCAAAAAAAAATTGTTAGTAATTATAACAAACCAATGTGAATGTTCTGGAACCCTTCCAGTATAGCGTAGTCATGTGCCATAAATATCTTGTCATTTGAATTGGTCTTGATTGGTTATCAACTCGACTGTATTAAACCTCAGGCATATTAAACTAGTACTATTTGAGCTCTAATAATTTCTTTAATATCTTAATTTTCTTAGTCTGAGGTTTTTATTTGAAATCATCTACAATAGGGTTTTATAAAAGTTAAAGTCTATTTGCTACATGTTTCGTTGAAACATTTTCATTTTAAAACTACCTACCAGTAGCTATGAAAATTCACAAAACGTTACCCATTCGCAATGCCTTGAGTTGTGTGTTAAAAATTTGATAATTTAGCAAACAGTCGAGTTACATGGGGTATGAATTGTGGATTATAACGATATATTTGTTTAAATCGTTTAACTTAATAGTAGCACATTTTAATCTTTTATCCATTCAATTATATTTTATCTCAATCAACCATTTAACCGATATTAAACAATTAAAAATTATGTATTGAAACTAGGAAAGATTTAGGATAAAATCCCTAAATTTCAGAGTTTTTTAGTTAAGATCGCCTAAATATTTTGGTATCTTTATATGCATAAGCAGCATTTTTCTACTGCTATAAAAAAATATTGTGTCTGTAAAAAGGATGGATTATTTATGGATTTATGGATATAAATCCATAAATAATCCATAAATAAATCGATATATTTTGCATATAAAGTGAGATAATACCGTCACGCAATAGGTTTTCTAGATGTTTTCTATGGATATCATAATAAGATAAATGTGATAATGTGGTATTTGAGATAGTATAATCGCGTTCGGTAAATATTTAGACAATAATATTATTATTTAAAACAATTTACGAAACATATTGGTAGTATACGTGAAATAGTCAGAAAATTATAATGAAAAATCTTTGCGCCTTGCAAAAGTAGGTAAGGCGTTTGTAGGTTTGGTTATACGATTATATAAAATTCCACAATCAATTTTAGCTTTGTCATTATAGCAGTTCAAGATATATATTAAAAGAAGATTGATACAGAAAGCCCATTATACTGTTGATAATTATATCGCACTACATAGTATAAAACAAAGTCGCATTCTTTGTTTGTCCATATATCCCTATGTATGCTTAAATCTTTAAAATTACGCAACAGATTTTGATGCTGTTTTTTTTAATAGATAGAGTGATTTAAGAGGAAGGTTTATATGTATAATAACATTCAATACGGAGTAGAGAAATACTGTAATTTTTGAGGTTTCTAATGCGATGTAGTAAATAATTACATTTTTTCCGCTTACATTGCCAGTAAGTAAGTAAAGTAAGTAACAGCCTGTTACTATCCCACTGCTGGGCATAGGCCTCCACTCTCCATTTTTGGAGAGAAGGGTTGGAGCTAAGACCTACCACGCTGCTCCAATGCGGGTTGGTAGGTTACACATATCCCTAGGATTCTCTAGAGATTTGCAGGTTTCCTCTTATGGATAACCCACAATAGCATTTTTTGTCATTTACTTTTTAGGAAAAATAATGCCTTATGTCCAAAGCAATTTTTCTACAATAAAGCATTAATCCTTATCCAATTAAGTACCTTAAATACAATGTTGATTGAATATAGATCAATATGGCCACATAACATTTTCGGAGATATTACAGATTTAAAATACTGTGAGGAGGCCGCGCTTCGCCCTATAGCACTTCGAATTTAGCAGCTATATGTCACTCTTTCAAGAGATTGTTAAATAACAAGAAAGCTGTGAATGTTGTATACAAAGACATTCTGTAATTAATTGTAAAAAAAATACATAGGGAAAAATGTAAAAAGTAAATATGTAGTAAATGAATTTAGACATTAGATATAGCAGGAAATCTTCTTGGTATAGGGAGAAGGAAATTGTTTTTCTCCAAATTTAACGCGTGCGGGCCACGGGCAGTAATGAATAAATCAAAACTACTGAAATCGATTTTAATAATTTTTTTTCACTGAGTGACATTGGCTATATATTTTATACCCGTGCGAAGTAGGGGCAGGCCGCTAGTAGATGATAAGAATGTGTGGACATAGCTATTCTTTGAACCTGGACGAATTAAAACTATTAAAATTTTTCGAGATTATTTTTAGTTCTCATTTCAATTCATCCATCAAAATAATTTACTATTCACACGTGTGAAATTAGTATTTACTCTGTTACCCGTATACGTATACGAATATTCAAAAATTAACGTAAAATTGACTGCGGTAATAACAATAACTGTACAAATGCATAATGGAAGTGAGGGCAATACAATCGACATACGAATACTTGGTTAGCATTGACAATATAAATGTACATATGAAGAGACTTCTTTTACTTAACTTAGGTAAATTTTACTTTTCTAAGTTTTCCTTCTCTATCATCATCATCATCATCATCATCATCATCATCATTATCATCATTCTTGCTCTTCTTTGGCTTTTTCTTCTCTATATGAATTTTTATTATGTCAATTCGCACGCTCCTTCGTTCGCGCAATAGCTTAAAAGAGGAAAGTTTTTTTCTTTATGTATACGAGTATATGTTTCATGTGACAATTGTCTTTCAGTTGTTCATCAACAACGAATGGGTGGACGCTGTCAGCAAGAAGACATTTCCAACCGTCAACCCACAAGATGAAACTGTCATCACACAGGTGGCCGAAGGAGATAAGGTACGAGTACACCTTTTATTAAATTTGTTCAACAAACATATGTAACACAGAAATCATAAGTCTCTAATTCTGAAGGCAGTCTTTTATATTCATTGACACACCTATCTTTTGAATTACAGAATTTTGTCTATAGCTACATATTATATTCAATAGTATTTACACACCTGATATATACACACCACGAACAAACCTTCATTAATACGAATATATACATTCACTGTCATTTCTACATATAGAGGTTCATACACGCTTAAATAATAGTAAAAAAGAAATTATGTCTGTATGTCAGATAATCATCTCTATATAACTTCTTTGTTCAAGGTAACAAGATAAATGAATGTCAATTTTTCTATTTTTAATGACAGGCTGATATCAACCTAGCTGTAGAAGCCGCGTCGAAAGCGTTCCATCGCTATTCTGAATGGCGGTTACTCGATGCCTCTCAAAGAGGAAGACTTCTTCTCAAATTGGCAGATTTAATAGAGAGGGACACCAAATATCTTGGGGAGCTAGAGACTTTGGACAACGGCAAACCAATCGCACAAGCTACCGGAGAAGCCGCTTGGTCTGCCCAAATTGTAAGATATTATGCTGGGAAAGCTGATAAGATTTTGGGGAACACTATTCCAGCTGGTACGTATTCTTTTCACTATTCTATTCTCCTTAGTTGAGACTACAATTTTTAATTCAATAAAAATTTTCAACAAACTTCTGTTTTTAAAGCTTCTGCAAAGCTGTCACGGTTCAACCGCTCGACGAAATTAATATCGAAAATTGCGAAACTGATATTGAATTTATTGATATTATTATTGATGAAATTTGGAGTAAAAAACACTTCTTCATTTGCAATACAATATAATATAGATTAAGTATACGACAGTGTAAAATGTAAACGCAAACGAAATCGTGGGTTAAACTAGTTATGTACATATATCAGAATGAAAAATAAGTTGTTTGAAGTAGATTATTCAATATTACTTATTATATATCTCTTTTTTTAGGAAATTATTTTGAAATAAATTGACGATATTAAAAAATTAACGTTTGTTACAGATGGAGAAGTGCTTAGCATGACGCTAAAGGAGCCAGTAGGCGTATGTGGTCAAATCCTTCCATGGAATTATCCAATTCCTATGTTCGTATGGAAAATTGCTCCTGCTCTTGCTGCCGGTATTCTATCCATTTTACTTTATTATTTTGGATTCATTAACATATGCTATGTTGTTGTACTCCCTATGGAGGTTTTGCAAACTAATGCTTTCTTTTTTCGTCGAGATTAATAAATTTGAGATTTTGAAAATTCATTATTTTTTTCACGTATTTATTTAGCTTGTGTAAAGAATCATAAAGAAATTTCATTTTTGTTTGCTAATTTATAAAGAGCAACAGCGTCCTTGTTACCTTGAAACAAAAGTATTTTTTTAATGCATTAAAAATCCATTTTGGTATATTATAATTAAATTGACTACTTTCTATCCAAAGAAAAGTTGTCCCTTTTTTCCAAAAAGGAGACAGGAGGCACCTGCACTACATTAAAATAATAATAGATCGTTAAATTTAACGAAAGTCACCGAAAGTCATATTAACGAAATTGTTGCTAATGAGGTCATAACATTTGACTCCGAATATTTATATAATAAATAGTTACAAGAGAGTGTTATCATGTTAAGTTATGTTTATCAAAAATAAATAATATAAATATGATCATGTCGTATGATCGTGTTCATTATTCTTATCAGGCTGTTAAAATAAAACAAAAACTTTGTAGAGGTGAGACATATTAATGTCAGATTCTAGAACATTTTACTTGACTATATAAATACTTTGTAAGTTAACTTATGTACTACGTTTTAGTTTATAATCATTTTGTAAGCTTAGTAAAGCAATAATATCCGGAGAAAACGTAGATAAACCCTTAAAGATAAAATCCTGCTGTGTAATCGTTGAAAATAACTTATAATGACAACACATTGATCATGTAGAGAGATGATAGGAATTATATACAAAATACTTGTATTTGTAACAAGGAAAATAAATTAGGTGTTCCATGTGTTATAAAAACTTGTTGCTGTAGCAACAAATATAGGCCTCTTTTTTAAGTATGTCACTTTTAAGTCTTCGAAATAATAAAAAATCTTATGCAATTAAATGAAACAAAAGTTATAAACCTAATTGTAAAGACATCGGAGCTCTAATCAATAAATATAATATTTTAACTAGCTGCCACACAGCTTATTTTACCTTTGTAAAAATATTACTTAACTAAGCTTATATGAATTACTTCTTAATTAGTGCCTACTAATCTGCGTGTCTACAGGTTGTACAGTGATCATCAAGCCTGCAGAACAAACGCCTCTCACAGCTCTTGCTGTGGCAGCCTTGGTTAAAGAGGCTGGTTTCCCACCTGGCGTAGTCAATGTAGTTCCAGGTTACGGACCAACTGCCGGTGCAGCTCTAGTAAATCATCCAAAAGTTGACAAAATTGCATTCACTGGATCTACCGAGGTTTGCATTTATTTAACCTTACGTGGTGATATTAATTTTGACCAACATCATTATCTAGGTCTAATCAATTGAGTTAAAACTTACATCGTGGGATTTTATAATCTTGATCACCACTTAATAACTAAATATGAAATCCTTTTCGTACCTGAGTTAATCCTATCACTATCATCGATTTATGTTGCTTACAGTCTCATTAATTTTTATATTAATAAGATTCTATACTTATTTTTACAACTACTATTACGGAGGTATACAATGAAGGTCTTAGATTATCGTTTGACTCTTAGAATCTATTGTATTAAAATGCTGGACGCATCTAGAGTTTAATCTTGGTTTGATGTTACAATAATGGATGCTTTTTGTATACGGTCCAAATAGAAATCGATCAGACGTATGATTGGTTTCTTTGGGTCGGCTCGTCTCAATCTTCGCTTACCCCATTATTTGCCATTATGAATTTCGAATAATTGTTAATACGTACTCAAGAATGTAACGTATTCACTTATAAGTTTTAAATTTGTTTAGGTTGGTCGCATTATCATGAAAGGTGCATCGGATGTCAATCTGAAACGAGTCACTCTCGAGCTTGGGGGCAAAAGTCCTTTAGTCATTTTTAATGATGCTGATGGTGAGTTGATTCTTTTTCAATATTTGCCTCTTGGCTAAGTAAAGTCTTACTTCCAATTATTCCATACAAGCCAAACCTGGCTATGCGTTGCCGTAGTTTAATCTGTTTTGCTCTTCTGTCTTAAGGTTTTGGAGTACGTTTATTTAAATTATGCGATGACTTCAGATATATTTATTACTATTTAAATTACGTGGTGTAAAGGATTACCATTTAAAAAATAGGAAGTTATCCTTAAAAGAAAAATATGTGGACTTTCTCGTAGCCTTATAAAAAAAATATCCCAACTTGATACAGTTTTGTTATATTAACTGATTAGGCAGCTCAATGGCGGTTTGTCTTTTTCTTATATCAACTTATTTACATTATACACTAAAAAAATTCGTGTGTATTAGTGAAAACAGCATGAAAATTCGGTTTAAGTCTTTGTCACATCAGTTTATTGCGACATATTATTTATATATGACATAAATTTCGATATTTTTACAAATTGAAGATCTCTAAACTGATATATCAATCATTAGTTGAGAAAGCAGCGGACATCGCCCACCGTGCTTGCTTTGCCAACGCTGGACAGTGTTGCGTGGCGGGTACGAGAACATTTGTTCAATCTGGCATCTACGATAAATTCGTCGCTAAGGCTGCTGAAATCGCTAAAAAGAGGACTGTTGGCAAGTCTTGGGATGACGTTCAGCAGGGACCACAGGTGAGAAAATATAGTGAAAGGTGTCATTACTTATCTGTTAAGTTCGTAATATCGTATCGTATCGTTAATAAAGCATCAACACATACAGATTTAAAGTATTACACTACAGCTGAATGTTATTTATTTAATGGTGGTTGGAATTCAATCAAATTCCGAACTATTGCCCCAAAAATAGTTCACTAGAATCTTGACCATGATTGCGTGTGCCATAGAAACTTTGCAATCCAAAATTTCATCTCAATACACCCTCTCTTTATTTTATTATCTTAAACAAATTATTTCTTAATGAATGAATACCTTCACCTACCTATAACGAAAGGTCGGTACTGTCAAATGGACTTTGTTGAAAATGTAAGCCTCTTGAATTATAAAACTGGTAATTAATCTTGTATAGTTGTAAAAATTGTAATCTTTCGTGAGTACATAAGATAGTAGACAGTAATCCACTTTTTTAACGCCGGTATAATTCACATATCAGTGTCAACAATTACTACATTTACGAGAATAACTTTATTTTCCGTTTTTAGATCGATACAGAGATGTTCAACAAAGTCATGGGCTACATTGACGCAGGAAAGAAAGAAGGCGCTCGCTGTGTAGCCGGTGGAGACAGACTAGGCAGCGTAGGCTTTTTCATACAGCCAACTGTATTCGCCGACGTTAATGATAATATGAAAATTGCAAGAGAAGAGGTAATAACATACAAAATTAATTATAAAAGAATAAATAAACCAATCTATACAGTTAAACCTTAAAGTTTATGCTAATATTATTATTGTATTTATATTCAAAGCTAATTTATTTGGTGAAAAGTAGAAAAAACAATGATGGCGCATTTGTGAAACCTTGTCACTTTTTCGATAACGGGTTTCACGGGTTCAAAACCTCAAGAAGGCACTAATGATTTTTCTTTTAAAACCTTCTACCTGATAATTGCAATTTCTCGCAATATTTTCGGTGAAGGAAAACATTGAGAGGAAAACTGCATATTTCTAGAGAATTCCGATTATATAAATTTACCAATTCATAGCCGAGCAGCCAAGTGGATCTTACTCCAACCCTTTGGTCCAAAAACGGAGAGAAGGGGGCCTATGCCCAGCAATAGTAGCAAGAGGCCGTTCTTTACTTTTTTTTTGTAATAAGTATAAATCCAAAATAAACTTAAAGTAAAATTTTATTTACATTACTCCAGCCTTACAATACATCCATGTAGGATGTATTGTAAGGCTTGTAAAGCTCCCTTAAAACTTTATGTTCATATTTATTTTTCATTCCATGTAGATCTTCGGGCCAGTACAAAGCATTCTGAAGTTTGAGACCTTCGAAGAAGTTATCGACCGCGCTAACGACTCGAACTATGGATTAGGTGCTGGCGTTGTCACCAACGATATAACAACTGCCTTGGCATTCTTGAGACACATTCGAGCTGGATCTGTTTGGTACATACATTTACCTTTAACTTCGTTAATTTTAGCATCTGAAATCACTGCATTTCGCCAATGTTTCATTTGTGTTTATTAAGTACATAGTTTGTGAGATCATAATAGTCCATGTGGTTACAAGTACCTTGCCCGCCGTGTGGTATCCGGCTGAATAGAATAGTACCACCCTCTTTTCTTACCGAGGTGTCGTAAAAGGTGACTAAGGTAAGTCGACCCGCCGTGTGGCATCTGGCTGAGTAGAATAGACCACCCTCATTTCTTACCGAAGTGTCGTAAAAGGCGACTAAGCCGAGTTGACTCACCGTGTGTCATCCGGTTAAGTAGAATAGACAACCCTCTTTCTTATCGAGGTGTCGTAAAATACGACTGAGATAAGTTGACGTCAGGCAGGCGGACGGTCGTAAAATACGTAGCCAAATCATGTGACAACATGTTTATAACATGTTGTGGCGACCCCACTTAGAGTGGGATAAGGGCAGGAAGATGATGAGGCTATAAGTATATTAAGAGTAAGCGTTGGTAAATTTTAACACAAATATTTTACGACTGGTAGGCGGCCGGTTGTAAAATACCTAGCCGAATCGTGTTACAACATATTTAAAACATGTTGTGTGGGATAAGGGCAGTAGTTCAGGTTCTGGTTCGGTTTTTGAAAAATGCAAAGGCATGTTTACTTCTAATTGCAAGCTGTAATTTACAGTCCTAAAAACACGATCTCCGAAACTTATAAGTTCTTATATTTTTAGGGTCAATACCTACGAGGTTGTGACACCACAAACTCCATTTGGAGGATTCAGGGAATCTGGGATCGGTCGAGAGCTGTAAGTATAATGAAACTAAATATGAAAAAAGATAACTTTTGTTATAGTTATACTTCGTATCTGATTTAAAAGAGATTTGTAAATTTTACTATACTCCCCATATGCTTGCTGTTTTGTGGTTTGCGGCTGACTTATGTTGATAATCCATTAGGAGGCGTTTTCAAAATGAATAAAACAAACCCTTGAGCACTTTTTAATACACATTTCAGCAATTCCCGGACATTGTGAACATTGTATCTAGGTCCTCTCCTAAAGTACAATTTTGTGAACTCTGGACGATTAAAGCATAACAGACAGCTTGCTATCCAAAAGTGTTGCCACCGCTGTAAATACTGGTGTAGTGTCGCCACAGCGCCAAAACAGCAGTATTATTTTAATATAACATGACGTAAATAAAGACACTATTCTACTTAATAAATATTCAATATTTAAGTCTATCATCAGTCTGAATTTGTCACAGATTTTTTGTAATAATTCTTATTTTTTTTCAATTTCTAAGTTCCATCTTATGCATGGTAATGCACAATTAGGTACATACGAGTAAATCTATGTTTGTTGTCGGTTTCAAAAACTTGAGAAAGGTAAGCTTAGGTAGCCTAGGTAGACAGATTATGACAAATAAGATGGTGACAAAAATAGCAAACAGGATTATGTGTATAAGTTATGAGAATAGTAACGATAGGTACCTTAGATTAACGACTTCATTATCGCATGTGTGTATATGCTGTTCGTGATTAAGTCCGAGACCGACGGTATAAAGACATAGACGTGGGCCCAAGACGGTCCCAAGAAGTATCTCTAAGACGTGGAGGTAAGGTAAACGATCAAATGTATATGAAATTACAACACAATTACACAATTACAACACTGTCATCTGATTGACGCATTGACTGTGTTGTAATTGACTCATTGACGCAACCAGTCCATCTTATATCTTAGAAAAATCTTCTGGTCTAATATGTGATTTTATTGTTAAAGGGGAGAAGACGGCATTCAACAATACTTGGAGAATAAGACTGTCACTCTGAGCCTGCCAAAGAAACCGAGTTTTTAAAAAAATATTTTCAAACATACAATATTCTTTACATGCAGCTTTTCATGTGTCCATATTTTAAAAAGACAATATTTTTTTACGATTGTATTGAGTATTGTTGTTATTTTGGAAAAGTTATATTGTTTTGTTATGTTCGTTTATATCTAAAGTTTTAACAAATTCTTATTCAATAAACATTTTTTAAACATGTCTCTTTAATTTTTGTTTTGTATTAAACTATTTAATTGCCATCCTATTCTTAATTAAATCTTCCTGAGCATAGGGTAAATGTAACAGTAAAATTGTGATGAAGTCAATAAAGCATATAATATATTTTTATTAAAGGCTCCTGTTCCAAGTAAAAATTTCTGCGCGCTGTCAAAGCATCTTAGAAAAATTTCAACAGGCTTTAACTTTCCAAATATTCTTCTTATATACTACATTAAAATTAATGTTTGTCTGTTTGCCCTATAGAATTCTGCTGAACCGATTTTAATGAAATTTTCAGTCAATCTTTAGAATAACCCAGCCGACGATCCTGTAAAGTTTCGTGGCCATCCCAGCATTTTTTTAAACTTTTGAGTTCTCTTTCCAGGGCAATTCGACACTAGACTGCACCACAGCAACGCATGGCCTGACCACTAATTGTTTCATAAAACTTAAAGGTTCCTATTCCAAATTTAAATTTAGGTACACTGTCAAAGCGTCTTAACAAAATTTTAACAGGCTTTAACTTTCTGAGTATTTCCAAATAAAAAACCCTATCAGCTTTATTTCTAGAAATACATCTTCTCGATCTCATCAATTTACTAGTAACATTGTTTTATATGGTAAAAGAATTTATTTAAAATAAAATATTAAGATAAAAAGAATATTAAAATAAAATCGACAAATGAAAAAATCGCTGCTATTGATGTCAAGACACCGATACTAAAATATATCTTGTCGAAAGACTTTCGCAGTTGTGGCGGTACAGTGTCTGTAATTACCCTTAAACTCCTTTGTTTCTTGAGTTTTCTAGTTTCTTCGATAATCTAAAATATAAGATTATATATTACCTATATTAATATATGTTAGGTATACTTTTTGAACTTTCTGATATATTAGTTTTTCTTCCACCGTGTGGTATCCGGGAGAGTAGCAGAGAACGCCCCAATTTCATACCGAGGTGTCGCTTAATACGACTAGGTAAGGTACGTTGACGTCAGGCAGGCGGCAGGTCGTAAAATAACTACATATATACGACGTATAACAACATGTCTAAAACATGTGCCGACTTAGAGTGAGATAAGGACAAGAAAATGATGATGATGCAATTGGTATTTCTTATGCAAGAGATACAATTTAAAAATGAATAGGTACCGAATTTATTACGTCAATGAAATCGTTATTGCGTGGATGGAATGGATCGAATCTAATTCTGAAAATAGGTCGGCATTAAACTTGCACAGCTTATTGACACATCCTTAATTCCAATAATGAATTTATATAAGGGAATATCCCTACCATATAATATTTTTTAAAGCTTCCGGATGGTTAGCGTTTACGAAAATTTTGACAATTATCGTAACCTTTCAGTTACACTATTGTAATTTACACATACTCTTATCAAATTCTACCTTTTCATGAAATACTGACCAATAGACAATTGGTGAAAATCGCATGGAGATCCGTTGATCAGTTTTTGATTTTATTGCAGATAAACAGAGTAACAGAAATACACGAAGGCAGATTGTTTTATAATATATGGATTTTGATATCCTTACATACAATAGTATTAAGGCTAATCTGTTTAGCCTTACCACTCCTCACTATCACAAAACACTATTCTACAATTATTTCAGCAACTTACCAAAATAATACCAGTTGAACTCAACAGTAAAAATCCACTGAATAAATAGTATGCGTGTACAAAGTTATCCAACTCCTCGTCCACTATAGCAGAAATTATTAGTCCTATAGGTATCAGAGTTTGTGTCCAAATAGCACCCCCCACAAGCGTCTGCTCATCTTTATACTTTGGTCTGGAATCAACGCCGGCTCCAGCCCAAAGTCCTCCAGCAGCAATAACAAGTCCCAAGCCACAAAGTTTTAAGATAAGACTCACTATATTCATAACTTCCACTATCCCCCAGCCATTGCTATTGTTCAGACGAAGCAAATGTGCTTCTGCTCGTGATGGTCATTCTTATTATATTTATTATAAATCATAACAATGATATATAATTTTAAGTCGTCGATGAAAGGACTCTATGTTTTGAAAGGTGATGAAGATATATTATTTGTCATATCTAGAACCGACGTTGCGCAACGGAAAAGTTCTTAGCACGTGTCAAGGACTTTTTTTAATCACTATATTGAATTTCTTAAAGTAATAACTGCAGTGATATTTATACTTTAAATCACACATGGAACATTGGACTATGTGAATAATATTTAAATACACAGTAATACCAAAACAAAATTAATGCCAATGATATACTTTTATACTTAATATTCTCGTGAAATCTTTTTTTAGCTTTTGCTAAAAAAATAATTCGTTCATAAGTTAAGTCGAAATATAAAAAGTATCCAGTATAAATTCAACATATCTTTTAATCATATTGGTAGTTCAGAATATGAATTTGGTATGTGAATACCAAATATATAATACACATAACTAAATTTTCATGTCGTTAATAACGCCTTATTGTTATTATCCGCCACGTGAGTTTAGAGTAATGGCATTCAATTATATTACACACTAAACCAAATATTATTTCAAAATAATCATTTCCGATATTTACATAAACTACATATATGATTAGACTTATTACTACAGATATTATTAGTTCATGGCGAATTGAACAGAAAACTTTTGATTGGGAAGAATTCAACATACGTATAGTTTGTTTAGTAAAAATTACACGCATCGTATCGCACTTCTAGTCTAACGATGTTCAAACACATTCTTATTTGTACCGCTATTATTATTTTTCATAGCATAATTTGTTATTCGACTACCCCAAAAAATTATGTAAGTAAAATTATGACCATTGCATGTACTGTTATCTCGGTCCAAAACAAAATCCTGTAGAGAAGCAGAAATATTTTTTTTAATATGCAAAAAAATTAAACAAATATCTTTTACACAGGGGGAATTTTCATTAACATTAGCAGATATTGTAATGTGTAAAGGTCCAAAACGCGATGATTGCTGTAATAACACTGCGTTAATAAAAAACGGTACAAACATGCAACTATATATGGACGTAAAGAAAAACGTCATTCCTAATCGGGTAATGTATATTTACTTTTATTCTTATATACAGTGCGTATAAAGATTTGAAGGACGTAAAATGCAAGCTAACCAATAGTCGATGTGATCTTAGTTATTGGTCTCAGTTCCAACCGCAGGACAGTATATCCGAGGTTTTAATTTTACAAAAATTTGCTAAGGTAATTTACAGCATTACATTTAGCATTGCATAGATTCTCTTAACAAACGTAGATTATAGCAAAATAATTATATAATAACTTCTGTACTATGGAATTCCGAAAAGTAAAGCCTGCTTCTACAAACCAATTGCTTAATTCACATTTATAAATTATAATGCGCCTTATAAAGATGAAAAAAAACACGATAAAACCTGTTTCTATCAGGAGAATATCTTAATAATGAGTAACAAAGCCGCCTTTCCTCTACTGAATATGAGACGTAGCCTATGTAGTATGTTTACCTAGTACTTAGTGTGGAACTGTTATAAATGCTATTAAGCTGTTTAACTAGTTGTTCATATGTTTCTTTGTTAAACGTCGTATACAAATCTGATGTTTTCTACTTGAATCATCAATTACTTTTCAACCAACAAAAATTATTTTGTTTGATAATATTATATAATTTATAGAATTAGGCGTGACTTTGCAGTGGTCGATAATACAAAAAGTAATAAATATATTATTTCGGTGTTATCCGTGATATATAATTTTAGATAATTTTATTGCGGATTATAGCAAAATAATATTTTCATTACCTTTTATAATATTATACATATAGTCGATCAAGGGGCGATGAAAGGAAATTTTGCTCAATGTATATATGCGAAACTAAGAATTGAGGAGGTCTATAATAAAACCATACAAACAGAAGAACATTACCCAAAAGATTGGGAAGCTGAAACGGGTGATTACGAAAAACCAATTGATATTGGGATTTCAACGTGACAGGAACCCGCGTCTGAAAACGCATTTAAGGTGGACTCTCTCACTTGGGGGAACATACGCTATTTCGCGATTCATATTATTGCTATTATATAAACATACGGGTCACTTCGCGATAAACTTGAGTTATCTTTGTATAAGGTTCGACTATTCGGCAGAGTTGAATCCACCGTGACCGTACCGTGACCAAGGCGGTTGCAAAGGTAAACTCGAGTTTATCGCGATTTGACCCATATGTTTATATAATTAAAAATGGTGGTTTAAAATGCCCTTGATGTTCAATAGTGGACGTCCGAGAGCGAAAAATATTTGGTTTTATTTAGCTTGTCGTTTGTGGGATTGGGTATAAGATTCTATAATAAAATTCCACAATCAATTTTAGCCTTGCCAGCAGTTTAAAAAACTCTTAAAGGGAGGCTGTTACAAAAGCCCTATATACTGTTGAGGATTATATAGATGATAAGAATGCGTGGTAGTATCTACTCCTCTACCCTGTACAAGATAATAATGATTAAATGTAACTAGTTATAAGTATTATTTTTAAAAGAGCAACCGCCGAGTTTCTTGCTGGCTCTTCTTGGTAGGAAAAGCTTTCCGAATCAGCAGTGGAATTGACGATTTAAAAGCACTTGTTTACAAGTTTAGTTGAATTTGAACTTATATTATATTCTTATATTAACGGTGTGTTGTTATTATTTGCTACAATTGTTATTTTAGGGTAAAATGTTGGTAATGGTGAACGGACAGCAACTAGTAAGATTGCAAATGAAGAAACCTTGTGATCACCTTTTTATAAAACCCGTATTTCAAGCATTACTAAATGTTACTGACAATTGTGAATTTAAAAAGGTAAATCTATTATAGGACTAGACAATGTATGTATATCAAGAAACAAAGCTTTTAAATGGTGACGGAGACCGTATTAGTGCTACATTCATTCAAAGTTTTATTTTTGTATTCATTTATGTTTAAAAATGTTTTAGGGCGTATACAACTTAGATCTCGATATCGAGAAGCTCGTTCAGAAATACTACGGTGGAATGTTTTTCTACGGAAATCTAACTTTTAAGTCTATATTTTACAATGAAGAGTGCAATTTTTTTTGTATTATAGAAGAAGTTATATTGTCTCCGAAAAAGACTGGAAAAGAATCATAATGTATATGTATGTTAATAAATGAAATGTACGTTAAAAAGATTTGTAATTTATTTATATATATATAAGAATAAGAAGAAAAAGACGAATATATACAAGATGAATTATTCATCAAATACACATATGTAAATTAGCATTATAGTTTCTCGGTTGAACAGTATCGAATAACGTAATTCAAACGTAAAAAAAGTAACTAGATCAACTAGACAAAGTAACTTGAATAGAATTTTTGTAGAGTAAATAACACAGACTGTATATAAACTTAAAATAAATATATAAATTATTATTATAACAAGCCATGACAACTTAATAATCAAAGTTACGCAGGATTAGTAACTCGGGCAGGCACATATAAGTTTTCTATAAACATTTATGAGCTTAATTGATATTCACAATTCAAAAGGCGTTTAAGTAAGAAAAAGAAGCGCCTAAGGATAGAAATATGTAACCCTTGAGACTCCCTTCGGTATATCTAATATGTCAATCTATATCTGACGAGAGAGCATAATGCGTCTAAACTCTATTCCTTTTTACGAAGAAACGCGAAGGTCTATCAATACACAGGCCATTAGGTACTTCATACAATAGCTAACGAAAACATCATCAACAACACAAGCAATTACGAGTGACCATGTTAAAAAAATCTGAACAAAATACGAAATTGTGTATCAAAAAGTTCAACAATTCAAAAAAATTTAAATAAGTTTTAAAATACAGAACGTAGCTTTAGTTTCCAGAAAGCTACATTTGACAGAAAGTACTCTTTTTAGGCTAGTTTAGTTAATAATTTCGAGGTAGGTTTAGTATTTTTATTGTTTTTCAAAAATCTATAACGCATAACTTTAGATGTTGTTTGGGTGTTGCGTATATTATAGGTACATACTTCATCAAAATACAATGCCTATTATATGTTGTTTGTAGCAAATTGACCATTTAAATACAACTTTTAAAATGATACTTATAGGATAGGTATGTCTTGGTTAGTTTACAATAACTCACAATGGAATCGGCATCAGGCATGTTGAGCGCGTACATCCTATAGTCGTATTTGTACAAATCAAGTTATGATACATCAAACAATTTTATGTTACGTTATTTTAATGAGCAATTTATTTTTTTTATGTAACTCTGGGTCTCAGAAAAATTATGTAAGTATTAATTTTACAATACTTACAATAATAGTACAGGAATGATTGGAACACAATACTTAATGTTATTTTCATAAGGTATATGTATTCATACGACAGAAGATAAATTCTTAATACGGGCTTTGTTGTCACAACGGTAATCACCGCTATTAATTATTTAACAATAATATATATAATAATGAGGGTAATGCTTGATTAAAGCTTGATTACCAAGCTAAGATTATATTTTCAATATTTATTTTTAAAAAGAATGATCGCCGAGTTAATTGCTGGTTCTTCTCGGTAAGAGCACTCTTCCGAAACAGTCGTAGCTTATATTTGGACGGTTCAAAAGACTTGAGGAAGCCAATTTAAGTAAGGAATTATTAAAATTTGAAAAAAATTATTCACCATAACTAAGCAAATTCTAAGTATACTTTGAAAAATTCCATCATTCGTAACGTTATTCAGAATTTAATTCTATTTCTCGCAGCTCCTTATTTCTATTGATTAGTTATTTTATTTTCTATACTACTTATCATATAGGTAGTCAACTTCTGAATACAAATATCGTGGAATTTTTTTTTAGGCTAAGTCGTCTTTTAAATTTTACTGAAAGCAATGTATTTTGCGTTTTGTATAATTATAAAAAAAATTGCTCAACGTGTAAAACGAAATGCATCCGAGTGCCGATAAAAATTGAGCATATTTACTTTCACCCGGTCATGTTAAAAAGCCGTTAGGGCTAACAGCATATAGCTAATTTAAAAAAACAGTACTTACACAGCTTAAATTGAAATACAGTTTATTTTGTTGTTGTTTAAATTTATGAGCTCATACAAAGTCAAAGTAAACCAATCAATTCTAAAAAATATTAACCCGATACTATTAATGTTTTCACGCAGGGTAAATTCGTATTAAAAGTAACAGAATTCAATATTTGTAAAGGACCGAAACGTATTGATTGCTGTGATATAACAGTAAAATTAGAAAATGGTACACTTATTTTGTTGGATCTACACGTTAAGAAAGATTTTGTGCCAACACGGGTAAGGTATAACATTCTATTGCTATTAAATACAGCAATATAATAAAATGCACTTCTCATTCTATTTTCTTTGTATATAATTGATTGACTTATGTCTGTATATCTAATCACTCCTAAACACGATGCCTAAAGAAAGAAAGATCGTCTAGTTTAACGCCTCTTTATTCTTTCCCTTAGAAATAATGTTTTAATAAATATATTTAAAAAATAGTAATTAAACTTCTAGGGCACGATATTAAAGAAAAATTTATGTGGTTATTTTTTTTCGTGAATATTTATCTCTTCAGTTAATAGAGTTTTCGGTTGTAAAATATTACCATAATTTTACTTGTTATACTAAAAACTGTACAAAAGTGTAATTACAATTAAGAAATAATTTAGTAAATTATTGTTTATCTAGGGTAATATTGTGGCAAAGATGAATAACGAACCCCTAATAAGGTTGCAGATGAGAAAACCATGTGACAATTTATTCATGAAGCCACTATTTCAGCAATTATTAAATGTCACTCAGGATTGCCAATTGAAAAAGGTGAATACAAACTAAAATGATGTAAAAATATAACCATTTAACAATAAATAAAATATGTTTTCAGGGCCATTATAAAGTAAGCGTCCATACACAGGAATATGCACATAAAATCTACGGAGGAATGTTTTTATTTGGAAATCACACATTTAGAGCGCTTTTCTATAATGATGAATGCAACTTCGCATGTGTTGATGTAAAGGACACTTTTACTCCAATTGATTAATATGATCGTTTTTACTGAACATTACCAATGAGTATGATTGATTTAGACTATAAATATACTTCTATGCTAGTTCTAGTTAAATATAGTTATATGTAGAATTACGTGGGAAAATGGAGGCTTTTACAAAAAGGACGCTTTTTCCATGTACAAAATCTGATCTTCTATAAATTAGGGTAAGAAAAAACAATTTTTTATATAAATAAATTATTTATTTATCTCTATCTTTTTGCACTTATGTTTCGAACTAGTTTTTTACTATTTGTTACATTTGAAAAAACAAATTTAAATTCAATAAAGTATGCGAATGTTTTAGCTATTATAATTTTTTTGGAAAATCAATATTTTACTCAGGTGCATATATGTAATTGATTGTATTTAATTCGTTTAAAATTGTAGGCTTGTGTAGTGGGGTTTTTTAAAACCTACTCGATCGCGTTAACGTAACGCCAATTTGTATGACGCTGCAAGAGCAACATCAGTGTGCGTAGTGCGAGTTTTTTCAACCTACTCGATCGCTGCTCGATTGCTGTTGCAGCGTCAGGTTGCAGGTTTTAAAAAACCCCACTACACGAGCCTCTAATTTTAAATGAATCAAATACAATCAATTACATATATGTACCTGAGTAAAATATTGATTTTCCGAAAAAATATAATAGCTAAAACATTCACATACTAATGTGATCGAATAAGTTAAAAAAAACTTACACTAAGCACACTGATGCAAACAAACGATACTGATCGGAGATACCGATCTTAGATATATTAGGCATGTATTTATAAATACTTAATTTTTACATTTTTTATTTTAACTTATGAAACTACTGATAATGTCATTAGTACTTTCAGTCTGTCGAAGGGATTTTTTTTTATTTTTACGATACTAATAAAAAAATTAGCATTAGTACTGAACAAGAAATATAATAATTGTATAGAACCTCTTATCGTCAATAAGGACGTTTTTATTGTTTACGGGCTGTACCCTTCAACTTCATTTTTAATTCTATTCTAAAATATAAAGCTCAAGAGTTTGTTTGTTTTATTCTTTTAAAGCACTATTTCTAGTACTACTGAATGATGAACTATGAACTACTGGACCGATTCCGAAAAAAAATCTTTAAGAGTAAGATAGTCCATTTATCGAGTAAGGCTGTAGACTATATAATATCACTCCTAGAAGAATAGGAGAGGAGCAGCAATAAAAACAACAGAATTTAAGCTTTCCTTGCGTGACGTGTGAGAAACGGTGAAGGTTTCTCAAAAATCTCTTATAATTAACTCACGATAACTACTTAACATGTTCAAAATTTCAATTTGTGAAAAAAATTTAAGACACTTATTTTTGAAGCTGCTGCTGAAGTAATTTATTAAATTAGGCGTTTCTTTGCCAAGTTCTATAATAGAAAGGTAATAACAAAATTAATCCGCATTATATAAATTGTTTTATATTCGTAAATTATAGCAAAATAACATTATTGCTTTGCACATTTACTTAGTTTTTTTTTATTCTATTCCCAAAAGCAAATTCCAAAAATTTACTTATTCTAAAAAATACAAATTCTAAAAATTTAACTAATATTGCTGTAAGGAATTAAACATCATAGCTTGAAGACGGGCAGATTTTTGCATTTATAATATTAGTATGGATGGAATTTTTTTTAAATGCAAATGCAACCAACCACCCGCATATGATTTTGGTTGCCAAAACCTACGCTTACCTAAGTATAAAATTGTATTAAAATTATCAAATATATATGTAATTAAATAAATAAATAAATATATGGGACAATCATAATAAAAATATGATACACCCAGACTCGTAGAACCACAAATAATATTAAAAAAATGTTGGCCCCCGCCGGGAATCGAACAGCGACCCACGGTTCTGAAGACAGGGTCACTGCCACCGGCGCAAACAGGCCATTATTTACAATATTTAACAAGTTATTTAATGTTTGCTATATTCAGACCATCAAAAATTGAGATAATTCGACAAAATTGGTGTATTCCGTTGAAAATGTTATGTGAAACTATGAATAAACTTATAATGAATTCTTTGATTTTCTCTTTTCATTAATCGAATGGACAACTTTCTTCTTGGTCAAGGCGGACGCAGTACATTCCTCGCGATCTGCAAAAAAATAAATATAAACAACAAAATTTTTCTATTAAGCTATTTTATTTTATATCTATAGCTTAACGAACCCGCCGTATGGTATCCGGCTGAATAGAATAGTACCACCCTCATTTCTTACCGAGGTGTCTTTAAAGTCGACTAAGGTAAGTCGACCCGCCGTGTGGTATCCGGCTGAGTAAATTAGACCAACCTCATTTCTTACCGAGGTGTCGTAAAAGGCGACTGAGGTAAATTGACGTCAGGTAGGCGGCCGGTCGTAAAAACGCAGTTAAATCATGGGACAGCATGTTTATAACATATTGTGCCGACCCCACTCGGAGTGGGATAAGGGCAAGAGGATGAAGATGCGTTATAGCTTAATGAACATGCATACAAAAAAATTAAACCCCAAAACGTAGTTAAGAAATTTAAAATGTAATAAGAAAAAAAAATCATTGCTTTTTATAATAGCAATGATTTTTTTATTATAAAAATAACCCAGCTTGTTTCGATCACCGAGGTACTAGAGGAACTACTACCTATTTATTTTACCAATTTAATGATTCTGATTAGGAAGGATGATTATGCTTACGTCTCAGAAATCTCGTGATCAACTCTTACTACTCGGCGATCACTCCGAATACCCCAATGACCTTGTTTAGGACACGCGGAGTCACAAGGCACGCCTATCATGCGTATCCGGCGACGCACTGCAGCAGCAAAGTAACAGGAACTCATAAAATGACTGCAGCGGGCTATACCTAAACAAGAGCATCACAGAGTATAAATTTTAAGTAGTTATTGTATAGAACCCGCTATACTCACGTCTTATTCTATCGGCGAGCTGCCGGACGCGGTTCCCGCCGCGATAACGTCGTGTAAAGAGCTCATGAATAAGTGCCCCGGATGGGTTCGAAACTAGTCGGGCTAACCTGATAGAATAAGACGTGAGTATAGCCGGTTCTATACATTAACTATGAATACTACTCACGATAGTTTAAATTTAAAAAATTTAAGTACCCGGTTAACCGAGTCTTGCTCGGTAATTTTAAACAAAATTAAAAAAAACTTCTAAAAAGAAAAAAATAATTGGGTAGGTGAGGCTCGATCCTAGGTATTTTCATTTCTAGAGACCACTTATTCCCCGAATAAGCTACGCTGATGTTAAAGTTTACGGCAAAAATAGTGTTTTATATATTCAATTTAAATTTTTGTATTTTTTTAGTAACCAAAAATAGGGATAAAACGAATTTTATTTTTTAAATAAAAACTTTGCTACATCGTATTCCACATCATAAACCTCCTGCATGCTGAATTTCAGGATAATCGTTGGAGCCGCTTCCGAGATTCCGAAAATATACATATATATACAAGAATAACTAATTTAATTATTAAAGACAAACAAATAAGTAAACAAATTTTAGTTCCTAAAAAATATGGTAGTAAATAAATATATGAATATATGTGACATAACAAATATAAATACATGCGATAATTACACACACGTCCCCAAAGTATGTTAATTAATACTTGAGTTACGGGTGACAGACTAGGTCAATAAATACATTAAAAAAGTAACGACCTGTTACAATCCCACAGGTGGGCATAGGTCCCCTCGCTCTATTTTGGAGAGAAGGTAGGTACCACAAATTCCTTGAATTCTTTAGAGAAATGCAGGTTTCCTCATGATGTTTTCCTTTACCGGAAAGCCTATGATAAATTGCAATTATCAATTCAACACATAACTTTAAACAGAAAAAATCATTGTTGCCTGTTGTGTTTTTAACTTGTGACCCCCTGAAAGAGTCGCACGGTCTCACAGCTCTTAAATAAATATATAATTATAAATACATACATAAATACACCCCGACTACTAGTGCAAAATCACTTGAATTTGACCTTCAGTTATGAAGAGTGCGACCATAAAGTGGTGTTATCAAGGCAAAAAGTATAGAGAACAATGTTATCATAGAAATCATCTACGAAATGTAAATAAAGGTTCATATAGGTTTGTCGAGTGTTTACACTTAATATTATTATCGCCGCGGCCATAGTGACTAAGCTAAATAATATTAATGTTATGCCTAGAAAAGATTTAATGGTTAACACGCTCTCAATACACTCTTGTTGTTCAAAAAGATGGGCCTCTAATCTTAATCATTTTTACATTTACTTTTTAAATTCTTCGTTTTCTACCGATGTGTGTCCAATTTTAGACTTAGTTCGCTTTTATTTGGAGAGTATATCCATTAGATTCTAGATAAATTCAATCGCTAAATTAAATTGTGCTGTTTGTATTCAAAAATCTCTATGACCTTTCGAAATCATTTGTTTGCCAATAGGGCTTAACGCTGCGTTTTCGAAAACAAGCCAGCACTTTTGGACTCAGAAGTCCATTATCAGCCTTACTATTAGGATAAATAAAATTTTCAAAACTCACGCATAAAATGTCCATGACAGCCTGGTTGCAACCTGCCACCGTTAACACAAAAATCCGCATGTCCTATTAAGCCGCTTTCGCCAAGAAAACCCGCATTTGAATGGACAACTTGGACGACGTATGCATCATCTCTTCCTAGACGAAAAAGGTGGGATCCATAGTTCGACACCAGAGGGCGCGCGGGATCTAAACCTGGGAATGAAACAGTGAATTGATATCACTTGCTTTAATTTTATATATCAATGTATTTAATTAGTACCCAGGGTAATTTTTATTTAGTTGTCACATTCCCTTTAGCCGTAGTCAGATGTAAAATGAACCTTACTTCTCAATATGTTACTGTCAATAAATTTTATTTTATTTATTTATTTTATTTTTAATCTAATCACCACTGGTTTTATTTTCTGGCCTGTTCTGGCTAAAAGAACTAAGGTCTACACTACGTGATTATAGCATGTATTTGTCAATCGATTTAATGGATCCATGGTTCAATCAAATCCAAGCGATTATAAGATAAGACAGAACTGAATTTAAAAGCCTAATTTGTCTGCCTAATTTAAATTTATCTCTTATCTATGCTCTCACATACCAAATCACCGTAGATCTCGTCAAAAGTAATTGTTTGTTGAGTTAAAAAATTTCGTAGGCAAATTCTTGGTAGGTACTTCGTAACTAAAGAATCGTAGAAAATTTATAGGAAAAACTTCAACGCATTTCATTTCCATTACCATCATAAACAAACATACAATTGAAAATTAAGACATAACTGAGAGTTATTTATTTTATTTATAAACTTTATTGTACTACGACTTACAATACATGCATATACAAATATTTACACAAAAGGCTGTTACTAATGTATTTGGTATCCTTAGTACCTCAATTGATTATAAATATATTTTAATTAATTAACATTATCTGCAAGTGAAGTCATATTAATGCATTCACATATCAAACCGTTAAATTTTAACCGTACTCGTAGTGGAAGATTATTGTATAGCGAAAGTAAAGCATGCGTGCACAAATGTGTGCGGTTGGTTACATTGCATCAATCAAATAAAATATTTATAGCCTATAGTCTAAGCAAATATAGATTCTTTGAACGCGATGTATAGTGTGAAATTTGTAAAACGCTCACATCATATACATTACATTACTTCTTTAGATTATTAGGGCACGTACAGATTGGTCCTAGCCAATGCAATTGTAATATAGGAATTATTTATAGTAAATTTTTGGGCCAGCGCACCTCTGGGCTACAAGCTGTGGTAGCCCGTAACACCGTGCGACTCTGTCGAGGAGATCGCGGGTTCAAACCCGGGCAGACACCAGTGAGATTTTCTGTTAAAACTTATGTGTCTGATTGATAATTGCAATTTATCACACGCTTTTCGGTGAAAAACATCGTGACGAAATCTGCATATCTCTAGAGAATTCTGGAGATATGTGTAACCTACCAATCCGCGCTGGAGCAGCGTGGTCCTTGTGGTCCGTGGAAGGCCGAAAAGAGGCCTATTCTCAGCAGTGGGATAGTAACAGGCCGCTACGTTTTTAAATAAAAGTGTAGGTAGGTATGCGATACCATAAAGAATCCATTAATGGATCTGTCTCATGAGTGTGCATTATATGGAGATATTAAAAAACACGAACTATCGTATTACTATACTGTGTTATGGATGCGCGGCGTACAATTAGGTTTTTGGTTAGTTAGTAAACTATTAAATTTGAAATCACTATGAGTTTATTATATTAAGCAAAAGGGGGTTTGAGTTCATAGTATACTTAAAACTTCTAGCAACATTTAATACCCGAAAGTAATGAAAATATTATTTTAGCAATATATAGGAAATAAATAAATCGCAAAGCTTTGTGGTTTTGTCATGGAGTCTATCTTCTGACGATGCTTCGGTTACGGGGCGAAGCAATTGTTGAGATTGTGGTGGTGAATGTCTGCAGTGCTTGTGTATTGTTGTGTTATTGATGTCGCGTAGTGCATGAGTTTTTACAGATTCTGCATGTATCAGGTATGAGACCGAATAGTACACTCTACATTTAGCATTACATATATTTTCTTTTATCGCGGATTATAAGAAAATAATATTTTCATTAGTTTTGTATTATGGACCTCCGCAAAGTAAAGTCTAATTCTATAAATTATTTAATACCCGCTTTACACGTCCATGTATGATTTTTTATTGGCGTTAGAATTGCACTTGAGACAGAGTAGTTAACCTCTAAGCGTTTTACAAAAACACTGCATGGCACTTAAAAAAGCAGCGGTAATAGGTACACCTGATATATCTAAATTGAATTAATCTAACTAAATATTTAACTTCTTACTTGAAAGTCAGTTATAGCATCAGTGCGCTCCGGAATTACGTCCTCGATAAGAGAATAAATTATACAAATAAAACACAAAAACAATTCTGAAGCATACTTTAGAAACTTGTGCACGCATTGTGAAATATAATACTGATAACACATTTATCATAATATCTAGTAGTGTGGTATCCGGCTGAATAGAATAGACCAGTCTCATTTCTTACCGAGGTGCCGTAAAAGGTGACTAAGGTAAGTCGGCCCACGTATGGTATCTGGCTGAGTAGAATGGACAAACCTCATTTCTTACCAAGGTGTCGTAAAAGGTAACTAAACTAAGTTGACCCACCGCGTGGTATCCGGTTTTGTAGAATAGATCACACTCTCACTTACCGAATTCACGTAAAATACAACTAAGGTAAGTTGACTTCAGGTGGCCGGTCGTAAAAACGCAGCCATGTGACAGCATGTTAATAACATGTTGTACCGACCCCACTTAGAGTGGGATAAGGGCAGGAGGATGATCATTATCATCATTCTTTTCTATTAATCGCTTAAAGTAGGTACTCAAAGTTGAATCATATCAGTGTGTACCATCCTTTACTCAAATGCTATCGCTAGTGCCATTTCTGCGACGAACTGCATATTATATGTCACATTGTGCGAGACCTCGCAACACAATACGCGCGCAATCGGGATATAGAAATTCAGTTACGATGGTGAAGGTTGATATTAAATACACTAAGGTATGGATCATTTTTCTAGACATTAAATTACAAACTACTGTGTGCAACTATTATAACTGGCTCGTTGGTGCAGTGGGTAGTGAACCTGCCTTCGGCACCACGGGTCTCGGGTTCGGTTCCCGCCGAGGGCCAACATTTTCAATAAATGAATTTGTTGGTCTCTGAGCCTGGGTGTATATTTGTATTTAAGTATGTATTTAAAAATATATAAGTATATATATTCACCAGTTGTCTGTCACCCATAACACAAGTATTAAGTTACTTACTTAGGGGACGGACGACCGTGTGTGTAAGTGTCCCATATATTTATTTTATTTTATTATAAATCAGTACCTGGTTGTTACTGAGCCGTGCTTTTTTTTACAAAATAAAAAAGAAACTTAAAATAAAAAGAAAAAAATAATTAGGTAGTTGGGATCGATCATAGGTATTTACAATTCTCGAGACTACCCGTTCCCCGTATTATACTGACTTGACAGTTTATGAAAAAAATAGTGTTTTGTATTCAATTTAAATTTTAGTATTTTTTAATACCCAAAAACAGGGATAAAACGATTTTTTTACATTAAAACCTAGCCAGATCGTTTTTTCTCCCCCTCCATTCTGAATTTCAGGAAAATCGTTGAGGCCGTTTTCGAAATTCCGAATACATCACTACATATTATAAAACAAAGTCCATATTTCCGTATGTACGCATAAAACTTTAAAACTACGCAACCGATTTTGATGCGGTTTTTTTAATAGATAGAGTGATTCCAGAGGAAGGTTTGTACGTATAATAACATTCAATACGAAGTAGAGAAATACTGTAATTTTTGAGGTTTCTGTAAATAATTATTTTTTTTTCCGCCTACATTGCAAACGCAGGCTAAACCCTACGAGATTTATCAAAATGATGTACTAAGTATTTGTACACCTTAAAAAGGTCTACAGAAAAGTCCGCGATGGTATATATCTATCTCTTATGGATAACCCACAATAGCAGTTTTTTTCATTTACTTTTTACGAAAAATGATGCCTTATGTTCAAAGCAATTTTTATACAATACAGCATTAATCCTTATCCAATTGAGTACCTTAAATAAATTGTTGATTTAATATAGATCAATATGGCCGTTTACAGCATGCAATTTAAGTGAACATTTTCGGAGATATTACAGATTTAAAATGCCGTGAGGACGCCGCGCTTCACCCTATAGCACTTCGAATCTTTTAGAGTTTGTTTAAAGACATTCTGTAATTAATTGTAAAAATAAAATACATAGGTAAAATGTAAAAGTAAATAAGTAAAAATGTACTATATGAGTTTAGATATTCCAAAGATAGCAGGAAATCGTCTTGGTATAGGGAGAGGAAATTGTTTTTCTCCAAATTTAACGCTTGCGGGCCACGGGCAGTAATGAATAAATCAAAACTACTGGATCGATTTTAATCTTTTTTTTTACACTGATTGACATGGGATATATATTTTATACCCGTGCGAAGCAAGGGCAGGCCGCTAGTATAATATAATATATAAAACATACAAGATTAACTCATTTAAATATTAAAAATTTCATGCATTTTCTCACCAATTGTACAAAATATGCGTTATATATTATTTTTAATTAATTTACTAATTCTACTATGTTAAAATTACTGTAGTGTTTCTGTATATACTCTCATCAAAGATAATTAATTATTTAATTAAAATTTTAATTCAAATTCAAAATAAATATAATCGTTAATTCGTTAATTACTCCAGGAGTAAATTTACTCGCGCTCGGAAATAAAAATCAATTAAGTTTTGAATTGACTTGCAAATTTATTTGACCTAAAATTAATTTAAATTTAAGTCGAGTAATTAAATATTCTATTACGATTCGATTTCACGGTGTCATGTATATATCATAAATATAATATAAGTACATCTATACATATTATGAAACAAGGTCCTCAAAAAAAGTCTGTCTGTATGTGATCGATTTTCTCCAAATCTACTGAATGGATTTTTGTACGGTTTTTACTAAAAGGTAGTGCAAATCTTCAGAATGGTTTAGGTTAACAGTACATTCCGGTTTTATGTTAATTATGGTAAAGAGGTCGCGAAGTTGTCAAGAAAACCCTTCTGCTGTGAGCTTTAGCCGCGTGCGTCGCGTTAACGTAAAAAAGCGTTCAGGTAAAAGAAGAACATTATTATGTACTTATGTTAAATTCTTATAGATGTCATAGACAATAAATTTCTACATATTGCATAACTTCAAGCAATAATCGTAATTTCTGATGTTAACTTGAAAATGATTATTGCAAAACATGACCAAGCATTTTAGTTTGTATCAAGATACTTTATAACAAGTGTTCAAGTAAACATACCTACAATATGCATATATTTACATATGCATATATTTACATATTATGCTACTCACAGATTTGCCGTTTTTTGAGGAAAATTCTTTTTGTCCCAAACACAACGTATTTTTATGTATCAATAAATTTTGGAAATTGTACTTTATATGCAATAAATATAAATATATAAAATATAATATAATAATTGCAATCGCAATATTTGTATATGATATTAATGACCATTACATATATGTAAATATAATGATACAGTTTCAAGGGTAAGGTAGAATTATGCTATCCTGTAATTTGGTGATTGAATTAACTTCTTGGCGACCTCAAATTCTTGTTCTAAATGCATTGCAAATAGTCAATTGTTATAAATTAAAAATTTTATGATTATTTTTAGTTGTTCATCAACAACGAATGGGTGGACGCTGTTAGCAAGAAGACATTCCCAACTGTCAACCCACAAGATGAATCAGTCATCACTAAAGTTGCCGAAGGCGACAAGGTATGTCATTTAGAAAACAAATTCAACAATCAAAACGACTTATGGTTATTTTAGATTAAACAATAGATTACTAATTCTAATATGTATAATTTGTATTAATTTTTATTTTCAAGTCCTTGAAGCTTCAGCGCTAACAAAAAGTAAACATACAGTAGAATTTTAGAATAAATTAAATGCTGCCTTATATTTTGTTGTAATTTTAATAATGTATTTTAACAATTACAACGTTAGAAAACCGCAGACTCTTGTCTGATATGATGCTGTTTTACGATATTACTTCAGGTGTCATTAACTGCCCAGACCTGCTATCTACAGTAGTCCAATTATTTGTCCCCCACCGTCGAACACGATATACAAACCTATTTTATGTTCCCTTCAGTCGCTTCAACTACAGTAGCAACGCGGTCACTCGAGGGCTGCCTAAAACTTACAACAAACGCTTGTGTTAAAGCGTTTGTTGTAAGTTATCGACCCTTTTTGCACGTCTAGAAAACCTTTCAGAAATGCAATTTTAAACAACATTGAGTTACATAACTCTTAATCATCTTCAACAATCATCACATTCAGTCTTATACACGTCCATACACATTATAAAATTTTTACATACACTACACATATACCTACACAAACAACCACTAACACACCATCACTAATAACACCATCATACATAATTTTGTTTATATATTGTTTCTTAATTTGTTAACTTTAATTTAATTTAAAAATACTAAGAGTGTTTCCTTTATCTATGTTCAGCTAAAAAAACTTCTTTTTGTTTTTCTATTTAAGTTTGTTAATTATATTATGTTTATTACCTACATAGTTTGACTCAATGTTTACAATGTTTAGGCTAAACAATTTAATCCTAAATGTTTTATGTTAATGTTTTATGTTGTTTAATGTTTTTATATTAAGAGTAATTTAGTCATAATATATGTGGATTTGTACAAATAAATAAATAAATATATTTTAATATCAGGCTGACATCAACCTAGCTGTAGAAGCCGCTGCAAAAGCGTTCCACCGCTATTCAGAATGGAGGTTACTCGATGCCTCCCAAAGAGGCAGACTTCTACTTAAATTAGCAGATTTAATGGAGAGAGATACGAAATATCTTGGAGAGTTAGAGACGTTGGATAACGGCAAACCAATCGCACAAGCTACCGGTGAAGCCGCTTGGTCCGCACAAATCATCAGATATTATGCTGGGAAAGCTGACAAGATCTTGGGGAATACTATACCAGCTGGTAAGTATTTTATTTAGTACTAAATAAAACTCTTACTTCGTTTTTGTTCAGAGTATGATTATAAATAATAGGTACGAAATGTTCTTGAAAAAATATTTCAAGAAGAAAAGGTTTTTTATTTATACAATTTTTATTATAATTTGAATTTAACAAATCCTTAAATATAAGGTCATATATGATATAGGAGATATGTTTCTGTCTTGCCACACTCAGTTATGAAGTTATATTGATAAAATTAAATATCTGTTGAAAATTTTCTGATCCCACACCAAGAATCCATACTAATATTGTAGTCTGTCTGTCTGTACGTCTATTCCGCTTACTTCACTAATCCACTTGAATTATATATTTCAGATTAATATATTTAATTTAAAAAACTAATTTATCCTTTGGAATCAAAATTTAGAATACAATTGAGGGTATTTAAAGGATACGAATTACGAAGTCATGGATAAATTAACAATTTTAAAGAAATGTAACTGTCGACTAAATAATAAAACTTCTTTTGAATTTATTTAGATATTAGATACAAGGCGCAATCTTTGTTGCATTATTCGCTAATATTAAAAGCTATGATATTAAAATTTAATTAAAAATTTACGATATATTACTTAGTTTATTAAAACATACTTCATACATATATATTACCCATTTCTTGAAAATAATAATATATATAGTATAATAATATATATCTACATATTTTGAGATGAATAAATTGATGATGATGAAATGTTGCTTTCTCTTGTTGCAGATGGTGAAGTGCTTAGCATGACGCTAAAGGAGCCAGTAGGCGTTTGTGGCCAAATCCTACCATGGAACTATCCAATTCCTATGTTCGTATGGAAAATTGCTCCCGCCCTTGCTGCAGGTATCTTATGCAATATAATAACTGTTACCTAAACATGATCATCAAGACAAATATGTACAATGTTGAGGTCTTCTTCATTGTTCGATTTGTCAATGACTCTTAACATCGAATAACTGTTTCAATTATTACTTTTGTAAAGTTTCAAGTTGAAGTTTGAGATTTTACTACATTCTTACCTATGACGAACTTCCAACAGCAGCGGTCACTACACAGTTCTCGTCATTGTAATAGAACTAACGCCTTAGGTATAATGTACCAAAAAGATTAAAGCTTGAGAAGCTACAAATCCTAATGCTTTTTATTGTTAACAATTATGTCAATGATTAGTTAGTTTTTAAATGGGAATGAAATGGAAAACAGCAAAGTCAAGTTTTATCTAAATACTTATTTTACAAGTTGACATAAAACTGACAATGAGAATGACTACAAATTAACGATTAACGATGAAATGCACATAAATCGTTTAAGCTGATCCTAAAAACAATATTTAATTAAATCAAAGAATAACATATCAGTGATTATCTTTGTTACGAAATTATAAAATCCATAAAATTCTCTAACATATAAAAATTCAAATTACGACGCTCTACGAGCATTTGTTATTGCAATTAACGCTGTCAAATACCCTACCATTTTAAAAATAAATATATTCGCAACAAAAAACATAGAGTTTATCTTAAAACATTTTATATCAACAGGTTGTACATTGGTCATCAAGCCCGCAGAACAAACACCTCTGACGGCACTTGCTCTGGCAGCCCTAGTAAAAGAGGCTGGTTTCCCCCCAGGCGTGGTAAACGTAATTCCCGGTTATGGGCCAACTGCTGGTGCCGCATTAGTGAATCATCCAAAAGTCGATAAAATTGCATTCACTGGATCTACTGAGGTGTGTGTTTAGTTTGTACCTTAATTGGTGAAATATTTTTTAACCAATCGGAAGAAGCTTTTAAGAGTCAATGTCCATAATTTTCATCATTCTCCTACCTTTATTCAATTCTAAGTCTGTTCAATACCATATGTCATTTGCAAGTCTGGCGCTCCTCGTTTTATATGCATTTCATTCTTCACACTATCCATTCACCTTAGTTTTGGCTTCCAGTATCACTGGATATTCATCTACATACATTTTTAACATTTTATGCTGTTTAGTCGATTTTTTTCATTTTTTTTTATTTTTTTCTTATTGCACATCCATAAAAAAAATGTGTACATGTACAAAGGCGGTCTTACCCTTATTAGTCTATCATAGCACATAATTTGATAAATATACCCTTAAGTCTTGCTTTTGTCTTTTTTATTCATTGAATTTGTTTTCTTACAACCTCAATAATGGCACATTGGTCCAATTATCATTCAAATCAATCATTTCTAAACAATAGACACAGTAATCACAAAACTGTACAATTAGGCGACTCATAATATCCGATGTGATGACATATCTATAAAATAATATGTACCTGGAGAAATGTTCAAAGCACACAGTTAAAAAATTTAATTCTTTGTAGGTTGGCCGGTTAATCATGAAAGGGGCTGCTGAGGTCAACTTAAAACGGGTCACTCTCGAGCTTGGAGGCAAAAGTCCTTTAGTCATTTTCAACGATGCTAATGGTATATTTATAATACGCCTTTTTTTAATTTCACGCGTAAAATACTATTTTTTTAAATTAACTTTGCTATGCTTGTAGAAAAACTGTAAAATAATGCACAGTTTTCGTTTAAGAAGTTGCTGGAATAATCATAGATTTATAGCTAAGATTACAAAAACATACAAACTATGAACTCTATCTATCTAACGATTAATCTAACGGATCAATTATTTTTGATAAATTAGTCGATACAGCAGCTGACATCGCCCACCGTGCTTGCTTTGCTAACGCTGGCCAGTGTTGCGCTGCAGGCACCAGGACATTTGTACAATCTGGCATCTATGATAAATTCGTTGCGAAAGCCGCTGAAATCGCTAAAAAGAGGACTGTTGGCAAATCCTGGGATGATGTTCAGCAAGGACCACAGGTGAAAATATAAATAAAATTTATACTTAATATTAAACCTAACCAATTATTATAATTATCGTATCTCCTGAAATTATCCATTGTTTTCAAACTTAACTCTGAAATTACAAAAAACTCCTCTTAATAATGAAATCAAAAAGTTTCTAGATGTAGCTTATCAGTTGGTACTCATAAAATTTCGTTCTTGAGGTACAATGTAGATGATCGCGTCTACTAATGAGAAAAACGAAATTAGGGGATTTCATGTGCCCTAATTTCAGCAAAAAAGATGAATTTCAATAATCAGAATGATTATTGAAATACGGAATAACGGAATAACGGAAACTTTCTCCGTTAAACTATTTTCAAAATTTTATGTATGGATATTTGAAATAATTTATTATTATATCTGAAGGTATTCATCGTGATCACGATTAAATCAAATAGTATTATGGATAAATATTTAATATTAACCATCTGTTTTCAGATCGATTCTGAAATGTTCAATAAAGTTATGGGCTATATCAACGCAGGAAAGAAAGAGGGTGCAAAATGTGTCGCTGGTGGAGATAGATTAGGCACCTTAGGTTTCTACATACAGCCAACTGTGTTTGCGGACGTCAAAGATAATATGAAAATTGCTAAAGAAGAGGTAATAATATAAAAATAATTATATCAGACCATGTAGTGAAAAAAACCAAATTAGAGCTAATTTAAGTCAAAATGAATCATTATATTATTTTTTTATAATCCGCGGTAAAGCAAACTGGTGTAATGATAAGTGTAGAGTGTGCTATCCATTTTTATACCTATTATATGCAGGATTCGTAAAAACACATACACTAAAAACCTCCACGACCACAATACACAACAAAAGTTCACTGTCACAAACTCAGTTTCGCCTCGTAACCGAAACATCATCAGGGCTCTATGAGAAAATCGCAAATAGATTTTCAATCCTGCATGTATCAGGTATCAAACAGAAAGTATACTCTACATATTATAGCATTACATATATTTTCTGGTTGCTTTATCGCGAATAATAGCAAAATAATTTAGCAATTTCTTTTGTATCGTCGATCTCCGCAAAGTTAGGCCTAATTTTATGAACTATACTAATGTTTATATAGGCGTTTTATCTGTTTTTTTTACGTAGATTATAGCGAAATGGTAAAAATATTATTATTACATAACCTTAGCTGATACACAACGGCTACAATAGCTCTCTAATATTCACGTTTCTTTGTTAATCCCTATAGATCTTTGGGCCCGTTCAAAGTATTCTGAAATTTGACACCTTCGAAGAAGTTATGGATCGCGCCAACGGCTCTAACTACGGATTAGGATCTGGTGTTATCACTAACGACTTATCAACTGCTCTGGCATTCTTGAGACATATCCGTGCTGGAACTGTTTGGTAATTGTTTTTTACGTAGTCGCTTTTGTATAGCTCCCAGACCAAAGAGAAGTAATTAAGGTATAACTTTCAGTTTATCTAAGTCAGTATCTCCCAAGCGTTCTTGTGCCATGCCCTAACTTAGCCTATCCACAATTCTTACGCTTATATGCCCTAACATAAATAACTTTCATATAAAAAATTATTAATTGTGCATTAAGAAACTGTTAAAAAAAGATGAATTAGTTTTTTTCGTTAAATTTAGCGCCGAAATCTAGCATTGCATTTACCTAAATGGCTCGAAGAGAAAGAATTTAACTAGAGTTAAGTCTATTTTAGACCCTCCCAATCCCATACGTTGGGAAACACTGATCAAATTGAATAAAAATGTGCGCTTTATTGAATCGTACAACTTCAAAACTATAAGTAGACGAAGAAAAACGTTATGATCTGTCTTTTACCCTACTTATCCTAAGCTAAAATTAGTAAGTTTCGTAACTAATAAGCACTTGTAATTTTTAGGGTAAACACCTACGAGGTTGTAACGCCACAAACTCCATTCGGAGGATTCAGAGAATCTGGGATCGGTCGAGAGTTGTAAGTATAATTTTTGAAATTTTATAAAAAAATTTAAACCAACAGGTCGCGTCCTGTAAAAACAAAAGGTGCCCTAGGAAATTTGCTTCAATTATTGTGTTTAGAATTTTCCCGTTATATTTAATGAACAATTTATTTGTCTAATATCTACATTTTTTGTTAAAGGGGAGAAGACGGCATTCAACAATATTTGGAGAATAAGACTGTCACTATGAGCCTGCCAAAGAAACCGCGAATTTGAATTAACATACAACTGTAATAATCCACACATTTTATGTTCCTATAAAGTTTAAATGGCTACACTTCTTTTATGAGTGTATTATGTATAATTATATTTGTTTTTTTTAAATAAAAATATTTATTTTCATCATGTTTATTTTCTTACTACTAATAACTACTGGCCCGTTGGAGTGGTGGGTAGTGACCCAGCCTTCAGCTCCGCGGGTCGCGGGTTCGATTCCCGCCGTGGGCCAACATTTTCTATAAATGAATTTGTTGGTCTTTGAGCCTGGGTGTATATTTGTATTTAAGTATGTATTTAAAAAATATATAAGTATATACCAGTTGTCTGTCTACCATAACACAAGTAATAAGTTACTTACTTTGGGGACGGACGATCGTGTGTGTAAATATCCTATATGTTTATTTATTTATTTATTAATGATTAAATATTTAAATGAAAAGATTTATATATAAGTATAATTTAAAAACATCAGATATAAGATATAAATTTTTTTAAAGAAATTTTTTTTAGTTCGTCAGAAAATACCAGCAATGCAAATTTCAGAGAAACCCTAAATTCAAATCTAATTAAATATAATATCTGGGTAACCGAGCTTCGCTCGGTAATTTTTGAAAAAAAAACTTTAAAAAAAGAAAAAAACAATTATTTAGTTGGGGATCGATCCTAGGCATTCACATTTCTCGAGGCTGCCCGTTACCCGAATAAGCTACGTCGACTTGACAGCTAATGGTGAAAATTCAATTCAATATAAATTTTAGTGTTTTTTAATGCCCAAAAACAGGGATAAAACAATATTTTTTTTTACATAAAACCTAGCTAGATCAATTTTTCTCCCCCAAAACCTCCTACATGCTGAATTTCAGGAAAATCGTTGGAGCCGTTTCCGAGATTCGGAAAATATACTCATTTAAATATTAAGATAATAATAATAATTCGAATTTGTTAAAAATAACGTTTTTAAAAAAAATCTATATCCAATATTTACAAAAGCTTTTTCGATGTTATTCTTTAGCATCTGTATGTATGTATAAATATGTAATTAGAAAATGGAATTTCTTAGCTTTGTATAACTTAATTTTTCCCTTTATTTATTTTCTGTGTATGCTTTGTCAAATGTAATGCTCATGTCGTTACGATTTGTAATGGACGATAAATTTATCAAAAAACCTGTTTATATTAATAATGTTTTATTTAACGTGAATGATATATTTGTCGCTAATGGTCTTAGAAAAATAAATAAATAAAAATAAGGCATATACCTACTATAAGGAAAACATTTTTCAATATTTTAACAAAGAAACTAAACTAAACGAAAACAAAAGTAACTTAATAAAATATTATAAAGTTTTGTAGACGTAGATTTGCCAAATTATTACAAAGCAATTACATTAAACAGTACTATCGACCTAACGCAACATAAGCCTTTAATATATTTTTATAAAATTAATTTAAATCATATAATATATTAAGCAAATCATCCTCAAGATATATCCTTTAATAAATTTAACGTAATGTTTTATCAAAACAAATTTTATCATACTTATACGTTAAATATTGTAGTTGTGAAATCGATAATCTTACTTAAATTATAAATGCGAAAGTTTGTGAGTATGAATGTATGTTTGTTACACTTTTACAGCGAATCCGCTGAACCAATATCGATGAAATTTCGCACAATTATTTCTAATACACCGGAATGTTGTCGCCATTGACTTCCGCTTTGTATTTTATAGCAACACAGTCATGAAACAAGAGTATCGCGCCCTTTTTGATTAAAATGATACCAACACTGTGACGTGTTGTTTCCGGTTGAGTCTTCCTATTGATAAAACGTTTCAGTGACAGTCAGTCTTAGTTCGTCATTCAAGAGAAGTGCATTTCGGAACGGGAATTGTGGTATTCCTATTATATCGTGTTCTTGTATATAGTGTGCGTTAACAGGAATAACATATAGGCTATAGAAATCCTGTTTACTCTACAGGAATAGGATGACATTTAAAAACGCCATCTGTTATCGACCTCTCACACGACGATGGTCCACGCGAACGAAGTCGCGGGTAAAAGCTAGTAATATAAGTAATATGCCAAGCTATAATAGATATTTTACCAAAATAAAACTATTGCTTAAACCTTGAACGCACATTATTTAATCCTTAAACATACACATTTACATAAAATTACATTGGGTGTCATCAAAATAGAATTTCCATACTTATACTAAATTGTTTCTGGTGATATTACCATCGTTTCAACAAGCGAATATAATTGAATTTATTCCATCTGTTTTACGTTTTATCTTAGTTAAATTCTTTCATCTGAAAATTTCTTAAGTGTTCTTATGATTACATTATAATTTTAACCTAATGGCACTAGATTTATAGCACTTACAATTTAAAATATGATATCATGAGGCATCATTAACCGTAATCGTGTCGAGTTTTTGTATAGATGGCAGCATTGGCTGTACGTCAATGTCATGGTCAACTGTGTTTGGGAATATCGCAAAATACAGATAACAGCGCCGCTGAAGAAAAATGTGAAACTACAGTTCAATCGCTTCGTTATCCGCGTGTGGACGTAGAAAACATTTGAACGAGTTTATTAAGAACATAAATATGGTGAAGGTAGACGTTAAATATAAGAAGGTTAGTAATGATTTACATTATTCATAAATATTTTGACGAAAAAAATTTTCAACGGCATCTGAAAATTCTGGAGCTTCATAGTCTGTTTTTACTTGAGATTGTTCTATTTCTGTATATTGGGTACCTAGTAAAAACATTCCTAATTTAAATTTTAGACTAAATTTTTTTAATAAGGTATTTATCTATGTTAGGTATAGTATCTTAATTATGTTAAAGTAACAATCTATTATTACTTTAACATAATTAAAATACTATACCTAACATAGACAATACATTAGTAAGAGCGATTTCTAAATTCTTTCGCTTTAAATATTCACGATGAATCTTTTCGCATGAATTTTTTTTGTGTTTTATATAAAATCGTATTTTTAATCGCTTTTATTTAGCCACTATAATGAGCTTAATATATCACAAATATATTTTAATAGAATATTCCGTGTAGTATCCGGCTGAATAGAATAGACCACCCTCATTTCTTACTGAGGTGTCGTAAAACGTGGCTAAGGTAAGGTGACCCGCCGTGAGGTATCCGGCTGAGTAGAATAGACCACACTCATTTCTTGCCGCGGTGTAGTAAAAGGAGACTAAAGCAAGTTGACGGCTACGGGGCGACCGGTGGCAAATTACGTAGCCAGATCATGTGACAACATGTTAAGCCGACCCCACTAAGCTAATATAATAAAATATAGTTTGGATATTCTGTATGTATCTTGCTTATTACAGATTAAACCGGTATGATATGAATATGTAAACATGTGCTCTTATCAACTAACGAACTGATAAAATATTTGGACTTTTGCCAATTCCTGTATGACACGTTGATTAAAAAAACATATTATGCGCAAATATCTAAAAGGTTGAATTTGAACAGTATTAGCTGTAATCATGCATCTTCCTGCCCTTATCCCACTCTAAGTGGGTTCGGCACATGTTATAAACATGCTGTCACATGATTTGACTGCGTTTTTACGACCGGCCGCCGGCCTGACGTCAACTTACCTCTGTCGTATTTTACAACACCTGGGTAAGAAAGAGAGTGGTCTATTCTACTAAACCGGATACCACACGGTGGGTCAACTTACATTAGGCGCCTTTTGCGACACCTCGGTAAGAAATGAGGTTGGTCTATTCTACTCAGCCGGATACCACACGGCGGGTCAACTTAACTTAGTCGCCTTTTACGACACCTCGGTAAGAAATGAGGGTGGTACTATTCTATTCAGCCGGATACTAAACGGCGTAGTATTAGCTATAATCATAAAATAAAAAGGTAATGCAGGCGCAATACACACACGATAATTAATAATTTAGTTAATACAATTCCCTATAAGTTAAAAGTTTGTTTAAAAAAAACTGATCCGACTGAATGTTAAATTACAAGTTTTCTCCATATAACTTATACGAAGTGAAATTGCACAAGAGACAGCCAGTGTTGCCAACCTCAAGTAACTAAAAAACTCACCAATAAAACCAGTACGTAAAGTAAAAAAGGCAGATTACATACTGAACTTATATAATATCTACTTTTATTACTGACCAGGAGTCATAATATTTTTTTTTTAAATTTAGGGCCTGTTTCAAAAGTTACTAATAAAGTGTCAGATAGTTAACCGACAAATAAACTAAGTAGCAGATAAATGTCTCTAAAAAGAGAAAAATTTAAATAAAATAAAATCGCGGCCATTTTGAAATAGGTATTTGCTATCCAGCAGATAAACAAACTAACAGCTACACAATCTATAGCTTGTCTCTATCTCTTATGGTTAACTCACAATACCTAACTACTTTGTGTATTTTGTCTCACTTACACGCGAGTGAAGCCGCAAGAACAGCTAAATAAGAATAAAATAACACACAAACACACAATAATAATACACACAACAATAAAACAGCGGAATCAATGTGAGAACAGCAAATCTACTGTAAGGTTGGTAGCACTGGGCAGCCATACAAGTGCATCCCTATAAACATCGAGTGTCCAAACAACTTTTAATCACTAGTAAAGGTTGTTAGCTCTATAAACCCCACGATGGCGCTATCAAAGCTTTTTAACGAATACTCATTTAAGTTATGTGTATAAAGTTAGCGAACATTATTAATGCTAATATAAGTAAGTGGAATGTATTTATGTATATATATTTTTATATATTATAAATATATGTATGTGTATATGTATGATATTAAATATACATTTAATTTTAGTATTTAAAATATATGTAGACTTCAAGTTAAATTTATTTTTGTTATGAAGTGTTGTTCTTTGTTGTAATCAAATTGTTGCGCACCAACCCGTACTTTAACCATGTTCCTTACATCAAAGTTTGTCTGGGAAAGATCGCTCCAAGCGATAAGACCGCCTTTGCACGCTACTGTGTATTCATATGTTATGTAAATGTAATTCTTCTGTGTGTGTAATAAAGAATAAATAAATACTTTTAAATCGTCAAAATCTAAGCGACTTCAGAAAAGTGCTTCTTCCGTGATGAGCCTGCAAGAACCTCGGCGTTTGCTCTATCCAAAATATTATTCCTATAATGATTTTCATTATGTCATTGCTATCTTGTGCAAGGTCCAAGATACCTAAATCCACGCATTCTCATCATTTATATACCTAATCCTCAAAAGAATTGGCGATCTATATCAGAGTAATTTTTATAGTTGTATTAAACTGCTGCAATTGCAAGGTTAAAATTGATTTATTTATTATTAAAAGAAAAAAAAAGTTAAAATATAAAAGTTGCATTAATTGAGGATTAGTCGAGGATTGTTTGTAGCGAATAACACATTCATTACACTATCTTTATTACAATACATTTTACCAAACATATTTATATTACTGTATATGTATGTGTGTATTTGTATTTGTGTATTTCACCTATCCCGATATTTAAAATAATTTAAGTACCATGCTTTGCCGTGTGGTATCCGGCTGAATACAATAGACTACCCTCATTTTTTACTGAGGTGTCATAAGAGGTGACTAAGGTAAGTTGACCTGCTATGTGGTATCCGGCTAAGTAGCATAGACCACCCCGATTTCTTACCGGGAGGTCGTAAAAGGCAACGGAGGTAAGTTGACCCGCCGTGTGGTATCCGGCCGAATAGAATAGACCACCCTCATTTCATACCGAGGTATGAAGTCAGGCCATCCGTAAAATACCTAGCCAAATAATTTTACAACATGTTCATAGCATGTCGTGCCGACCCCACTTATCCTGAGATAATGGCAGGAGAATGATGATGTTAAGTAAAAGCACAACAATTAAATTGTCGAATGCCTCTTACTTTGTGTATATGAACCCTGGGTTGTAAAGTGGGTGGGTGATAACCCTGTTAAATAACATCTAGGTGGAATATAATTAAACACAACTACTAAAAAACAAAAACACGATAAGAAATAGTGGAAATATTTTATAAGATTTCGTTTATTTCGAATAACAATGACTGATAACTATATAATTCATATTGATAATTCCTTTTCTTTACGCCGTGTGGTATCCGGCTGAATAGAATAGTACCACCCTCATTTCTTACCGAGGTGTCGTAAAAGGCGAATAAGGTAAGTCGACCCACCGTGTGGTATCCGGTTTATTAGAATAGACAACCCTTTTTCTTACCGAGGTGTAGTAAAATACGATTGAGGCAAGTTGACGTCAGGCGGCCGTTCGTTAAAACGCAGCCAAATCATGTGAAAGCATGTTTATAACATGTTGTGCCGACCCCACTTGGAGTGGGATAAGGGCAGGAAGATGATAAATGCCTTTTCTTTAATCATACAAATCTTGAAAATGACAAAGCTTCAACTAATAGTGTCGAGTTGGTGATTCGTCTTCTTTAAATATAAAAAAAAAAAAAAAATTATGGGATACTTATTACTTACACACACGGTTGTCCGTCCCCCAAAGTAAGTAACTTAATACTTGTGTTATGGTTTACAGACAGACAGTTGGTGAATATACTTTTTTTTTTAATACATACTTAAATACAAAATAATACACCCAAGCTCGAAGACAAACAAATTCATTTATAGAAAATGTTGGCCCTCGGTGGGAGTCGAACCCGCGACCCGCGGAGTTGAAGGCAGGGTCACTACCCACTGCGCCAACGGGCCAGACAAGATAAAGGATATAATGAATTTTGAAAATTATCCACAAACTGTCTTTGCGATAAATATTCGCAAACAACTTTATTACAACTAAACTTAAAATTATACAAACTTCTAGTTGTATATTCGACTTTAAATCATTTCACGTATCGTAAATCGAGTTCAGCATAAAAATAGCCTCAATTATTCAAAAGTAAAGCGAACTCATAATTAGACGTAATTTTTTTTTCTATGCTTAGCACGATATATGTATAAGCTTTAATTTTATATCATCAATCAAATTACAGCTATCTAATCGTGAACAAATAACACGCGGACGCACAAACAAACAGACGGACACTCTTTCGTATTTATAATGTTATCTTACTTCTTACTTCCTATTTCCTACTAATATTATAAATGCGAAAGTTTGTGAGTATGGATGTATGTTTGTTATTCTTTCACAGCGACTGAACCACTATTGCTGAATTCTGGCACAATTATTCCTTATACATCGGAATAACATATAGGCTATAGAAATCCTGTTAATTCTACAGGAATAGGATGACATTGAATAGCGCCATCTCTCAAGCTATTTCGCAACAACAGCACACTCAAACGAAGTTGCGGGTAAAAGCTAGTATATTATATATCCATACTATTATATATAATAAGGCTGTAATATATTTATAAATTTTATATATAAAATGAACATTCTGTACACGCCACAAATAAGTAAATTGTCAATTGTTAGACAATTTATTGTCTTTCAAATGATTTCCATATTATTTTTATATACAATGAGATTTCAATAACATTTTATATGCAGATAAATGCCCTTTGCCTTTTATTGCCGTAAATGTACCAGTCGTTTATTGGCCACTTTATATATACTTTAGTAGATTAAAAGCAAGTTTTTTATAACTCTAATATTAAAATAATTGGCACATTTTAAAATTAAATTGAAATAGCAGATAGCCTCACTTAATATTTTAGTTAATTAAGATAACATGGGTATTTTCTTTACACAGTTATTCATTAACAATGAATGGGTTGACGCTGTCAGTAAGAAGACCTTTCCTACCATAAACCCACAAGATGAGACAGTAATTGCAGAAGTGGCAGAAGGAGACAAGGTATGTACAAGTATAAGGCTCTCAAAGAGTTGGACAGAACATCAACTGTTGGACAGGTCTTTTACGGATTCAAAAGTCAACGTATTGTTTTTCCACAAATTTACTATTTAAATTTGATTAAAAACCTTTCTAAAGATTACAACAAAACGTAAGGGGCCTTAGAGACGTTGAAGCGAGTTATTTTTACAGCTGTAGATATTTACTCAAGGACATACGAGTACAAACACAACTAAGCTATAAGTGAGAAAATCACCGGACATCATTATTGGTCGTAACAATGTAACTACAAGACACCACAATATTCAGTGCGCATTCCATATTAGTCAGCTATAGACAAAGGTAAAACTAACGAATTCAATGTTTCTTGTACTTGTGTTCTTAATAGTTTAAATGCTACATGATCTGCTTTGTAATCATAGCATCAAATTATTGTAATGATAAAAGACAAAGGAGCTCCGATATCAAAGACTTCTACGAAATGAGTATTAATATAAAAACAATCGTTTTATCTTTCGCTAAATAAAAGTAAAATCTCAAAAAAGATTTTAACAACCTTCCTTATCAAAGGTTAATTAAAACCATGCAAGCGGAAATATCAAATTAATTCATAAAGTCAAATGAAAATATATGAAAAATTTAAATATAATTATATAAATATTAATAGCGTAGGGGTAACACCATTTCACTCTTTCGAAGGGGTTACAAGTGCACATCCCGGGGTAGTCACCAATGAGTTTTTCTGTTAAAACTTATTTAATTACTAACTGCAATTTGAAATCACACGCTTTGTGGTTAAGGAAAAATCACGTGCAAACCGGCATATCGCTAGTATAGACATATCCCCAAATCCCCTCACCAAAGAGGAAAAATTTGTATGTATATTTGTAATGTTTTCACACCAAAATTATTGTACCGATTTCAAAAATTCTTTCACCATTGGAAAGCTACATCTTTACTGAGCAATATAATCTATATCACATTAAAAAAGAGATCCGTAATTGCTATTACTAGTATAATATAAAAACGCATTGGACCAGCGTGGTCCAACCCTTCTCACCAAAAACGGAGAGAGGAGGCCTATGCTTTACAGTGGCATTGTAACAGGCCGTTCCTTTAGTTTCTTAATTATCTTTTAGGCTGATGTTGATATCGCAGTGGCTGCCGCAAGAAAGGCTTTTCACCGTTATTCTCCATGGCGCACTATGGATGCGTCTAAAAGAGGATACCTAATGCTCAAATTAGCTGACCTAATCGAATCCCAAGCTAGATATTTAGCCGAGTTAGAAACTCTAGACTGCGGAAAGCCCGTTAAAACATCTGAAGAAGAAGTGTTTTATTCCGCTAGCGTCATAAGATACTATGCCGGGAAAGCAGATAAGATTTTGGGGAACACAATTCCTGCCGGTAACTATAACTCTCTCTCACTCCGCATTATAATTCTAAGGTAAGAAAGTACGAAGCCTACCAGCAGAAGTACCATGAAGTAAAGGCGCTGAAAACGCAATCACCAAGTCGCTCCCTGACCGTAATAATTTGTTTGCGTGTTTGCGTAAATAAGTGCTTGTTTTTAATGTACTTTTTAAGTCATCATCATCCTCCTGTCCTTATCCCACTCTAAGTGGGATCGGCACAATTATAACATGATTTGACTACGTATTTTACGACCTGCCTGACGCCAACTTACCTTGGTCGACTTTACCTCGAGGACACCTCGGTAAGAAATAAGGGTGGTCTATTCTACCCAGCCGGATACTACACGGCTTAATGTACTTGTTAAATATGACTTACTACATAAATATTATAACTAAAATTTTGCTAATGCATTTGTAGCATATTCGTATGCATTTGTGGCATATTCATAGTAAATATATATTTTTTTCAACCTCATATCTATTTAAAATACCGCAAACGATCACGGTATTATTAAGAGTTGATCCGTAAACAAGTTAATTCTATTCTAAATTAATTATCTACCACATAAAACAACCAATCTTTTCCGTAAACTCTGAAATCTGTTATTATGTATTTTCTTTTAAGATACACACTTAATTTCAGACGGCGAAGTCTTGTCTATGACTCTTAAAGAACCAGTAGGAGTTTGCGCACAAATCATACCATGGAACTATCCTATTCCAATGTTGTCTTGGAAAATAGCACCGGCATTAGCTGCAGGTAAGAAATTTTATTTCGAAATAAAAACAAAAATGTAAATAACTATTTCATGTATTTCTTAATTATTGTAACTTAAATTTTAAAAAATAATTGTAGAAAACGAACGAAAATTGTACAAAAGCACTATTTAAATTTTTTAATAATTTCGTGTAGCGTAGAAGTCCTTTAAACAGACCTATGTCCAAAAATGGATGTCTATTGATTGGCAAGAGAGAGAGAGAGATTTTGAAAATAAAGTAGCTTTTGGGGACACCTACTTAGCTTATGTAGGAGTCTAAACTTGTCATTAGAATAAATAATATTTTTTAGGTTGTACAATAATTGTCAAGCCAGCAGAACAAACTCCGCTCACCGCGCTCGCTGTAGCAGCTCTTATCAAAGAAGCGGGCTTTCCTCCTGGGGTCGTTAATATCATTCCCGGATACGGACCTACTGCTGGTGCCGCGTTAACTCACCACCCCGATGTTGATAAAGTGGCCTTTACTGGATCAACTGAAGTAGGTACAAGAGCAGACTAAAAAAGTGATGCATGCTTAAATATTCAAGATGCAATGAATTGTCTATGAATAAATTTACAATTAGAATCGAATTATTATTTCAAAATCGAACGTGGAATCGAAAACATTGTTTTACATATCGTTGTTTCCATATATTTTTGCCACCGAATACTAGAGGTACCGCGTCGTCCCATTAAGAATCAAGTACCCCCAATAATGTAACATGTGTTTTTCTCTGTTCCCGAAATAAAACAGAACTTTTTTATTCTGTATGTTACCCCGGTGTATAAACTTGAATAGCGCAAAGTTACGAACAATTGTGAACAGTTAATATTCCATTTCATTGGCTTTTTGTCCATCCAATTACATGAGGCATAGAAATTATTTCCTATAACTTCTAGGCCGAGTAAGCTTAATTTATCAATTTTATTCTCGTAATTGCTATATCATTTTAGCAATATAATATAAAATAAAATCATTTTAGCAATTAGAATGTATTGGTAAAATGATTTTATTTTACTAAAACTTTATGAAAATAATTTTATTATAATGTATACGCTGTTTGGTTTCTGGCTGAATAGAATAGTAGCACCGTCATTTCTTACCGAGATGTCGTAAAAGGCGACTATGGTAAGTTGACCCACCATGTGGTATCCGGTTAAGTAAAATAGACCAACCTCTTTCTTGCCGAGGTGTCGTAAAATACGACTAAGGTAATTTGATGTCAGGCTGGCAACCAGTCGTAAAATACGTGGCCGAATCATGTGACTTGTTTATTATAATATGTTGTGCCGACCCCACTTAGAGTGGCATAAGGGCAAGAATATGATGAATGTTATTAAAATGTATGTGATAAAGAATACAAATATGCTAGGTCGGACGGTTGATACTTGGAGCAGCTCCCGTTGCAAATCTTAAGCGCGTGACTTTGGAACTCGGAGGAAAAAGTCCTTTAGTGGTCTTTAATGATGCTGATGGTATGTATAATCTTATTGTATAAAAATAAATGACAATAGTTCAAGGATTAATCGACTGTTAATATAATCGTTTTAATCTGCGACCAATATTTGGAGATTCTATTTAATAAACATTTTAATATTTAAATTTCCAAGTTGTCGGTCCAAGTTGTTATTACGAACACCTGATACAGGTTCCGCCGACGGGTCGCAAAAGTTCTATGGTAGGCACGTTATAAAAGTTTGTTCTGTGTGTAATAAAAATTAAAATTATAAGAGCATCAGAGCCTCAGGAATAATTCATAGAATTAGGTGCTACTTAACGGAGTTCTATTATACAAAGAATATTGAAATATTTTGCTATAATCAGCAATTAGGAATCGCGAATCAGATAGAATTCTAATTCCAGATTATAGAAAAATAATTTAATATTTTTTTGTAAATTGCATAACTTCATCAGCCTCTTACTCCTTACTCATATCCCACTCCAAGTGGGGTAATTTGTCAACTCAAGTGCTTATCCTTTTATGCTCATATCATACTTGACACAATCTATTTTTTCTGTAGTTATATATAGATCCATATTCATATTTAAAAATATTTTGATTCACATTATTTTCATGCATGAGTATATTATTATAATACATACAATAGAATACTAATATTACAACAATGTGTGATTCATTTCCATATTTATAAAAACAGTTGAACAAGCTGCTCAAATAGCGCACGCAGCTGCATTCGCGAACGGCGGTCAGTGTTGCTGTGCCGGTACGCGTACCTACGTCCAATCCGGTATATACGACCAGTTCGTGGCCAAGGCCACCGAGATAGCTCTCAATAGATCCGTTGGGAACCCGTTCGATGACGTCCAACAGGGACCCCAGGTAATTTGCCATCTTTGCAGTAATAAGATGGAAAGACTTTCATTTATTTACAACGAAAATTTGTCATATTTTATATTACTAACACTCTAGTACTTCACAAATGGTCAAAGAACACTGACAGCGTTTCAGAATTCAATCGCAAAACCGATTCTTTGTGTAAAAAGAAACCAGACCACTCGTAACCTCTAGAGGCTGAGTTAAAACGGATAAGAATTTTTTTTTTCGATATATAAATATAGCTCCAACATCGCTAGACATAATTTTAATAATTTACTAGCTGAGTCACTTTCAGGGTACCTTAATTTTTAATTTTTCTAAGCACCTATTATTATTTTTCCCATCCTAAAACCCTCTAAATTTAAATAGAATAATCTATTTAGATCTAGTTTTTCTAAAGTGATGCATTTTTGAATATTAAATATTTTTGTATAGAAATATTTCATCTGATAGTTTAACGTTAAAGATTTTTCAAGGCTAATAAAATTCATCCTGGTTTCGTAGGAATATAAATATTTAGATATACTAATTTATCTATTTGAATGATCATATTGTACATAATATAATCAAGCACACACATTCGTAAATATAGTATGTTTACGACAGATATACTTCGCGCATTGACCTGATATACTTAACGTTTTCTCCAGATCGATCAAGAAATGTACTCCAAAGTACTTAACTACATCGAAGCTGGAAAGTCCGGTGGAGCCAAATGTGTAGCCGGTGGAGATAAGATTGGCGACAAAGGGTATTACATTAAGCCTACAGTCTTTGCTGACGTCAACGATGACATGAAAATTGCAAGAGAAGAAGTAAGCTGAGTTTAATTACTCTTAGAACCTCAATCATTTAAAATATTCGTTGTCTAGTTTAATAAACCCCTCTGTCCACGAAGTATATAGCATGTAGAACTAGAATATGTATAGTTAAACTATCCTTAGAAGATAGATATTTGGTATCACAGATTTTTTTCTCTAGGCCTACAAAAGCAAAATATTCCACATAAATAGCGCTTCTACATCCCAAAGGGACTCAGAAACGTTTTCAATAAAATTTCTTTCGGCTATTCCGTAATGTTTAACAACTGTTATCATATTTCAATTAATTTCCACACAAGCTAAAAAAATTATGAATATTTATCTATTGGTGGAAATAGATATATGTATGGGAAGGTGAAATTTTGCAAATTAATTTTGACCTACTTCCCGATTGAGCTGAAATTGACATACTGGTCCAGCCATGCAAGTTTATGATAAGCAGAACTCGATTGCCAGGATTGGCTCCAGACGAGGAATTTCTCAACAGTTAATTTCATGTCCCTACGGGACATTTTCATGTTCCTACTGGACACGAAATTTTTGTTTATCTTATTTGATTTATTAATCACTCAATGTATTTGTAAAGCCAAATACAAATTTCTACGATAATCAAAGTTTTTGTGATTATCGTAGAAAGGCAAAATGAGTAGCTGGGGACTTTGGTTTATAATATGTTGTGATTGAAAGATCATTTTTGTAGTACTTAAATATTTAATTAAGATGCATATAATTATTATAGATATTTGGACCAGTGCAAAGCATTTTGAAGTTTGAAACGTTCGAGGAAGTTGTCGATCGCGCAAATGATACTAACTACGGTCTGGGAGCTGGAGTCATTACTAATAACATCACTTTGGCATTAAGTTTTGCCAAATATGTCCGAGCTGGCTCGGTTTGGTAAGTCACATTTTAATTATCATATTCAAACCGGTTTTATGGCAAACTTAATGAAATTTAAAAAGCTAACCTTGTTCTTAAGATTTTGAATTACACCTGAGATCAGTTAGTTTTGAATTGATTATTTTTATATATATTACATGGATCCAAGTTTAAAAAAAATAAAACAGAATTTAAAGTGAAAGTGTCCATCTGTAGAAAATTATTTTTTGTATATGTAATTGAAATTTTTATGTGAATTAATTTATTCCAAATAAAAACCTCAAAAATAGATAATAAATTAATCAGACATTACTACTATGATAATTTTAGCTCTCTATCTAAACGTCACTAGCTGACCTTGACCGTCAAAATGCGACTAATTAACGCAAATCGTTATGAAATGAGCGACTAACTAAAGCTAATTAATTTAATGCACGCTTTTCATCTTCATAAATGTGTTCTTCTTTTTATTTGACTCTATGCCAAAGAGCAAACTATAATCGTGATTTAATAACCGTTTATAATTTTTATATTCCAGGATAAACACTTACGATCATGTCACTAGTCAGACTCCATTCGGCGGTTTCAAAGACTCTGGGATCGGCAGAGAATTGTAAGTAGATCTTCTTGTAAACAAATGCTCTTATAATTCGCAGTGGTTAAGTCTCAGAATTAGTCCAGCATTTTGGCTCACTAACATTAAAGTCACTGTAATATGGTATTAAATTGCCAACTTTATCTACATAGCTAATGTTTTGTTCACATACTATCATTTTTTGGACTTCAGAAACCGCCTTCAAACGATTAATTCCAATAAAGTATTGTGAACCTATCTAAATATACTAGCTAAATATTCTATATATACTAGCTTTGACTCGCAACTTTGTGCACGTGGACTGTCTTGGAATAAAACTAGTAGCTTCTGCCGTTCAAATATCTACATCGGTTAATAATAGCTGACGCTTTTTAATGTCATCTTATTCCTGTAGAATTAACAGGATTTCTATAACCTGTATGTTACCCCGGTGTATAAGGAATAATTATGTCAAATTTCATCGATATTGGCTTAGTGGATTAGCCGTGAAAGAGTAACAAACATACATCCATACTCACAAACTTTCGCGTTATATAATATTAGTAGGAAGTAGGATTAGTAGTATAATGATTTTGGACCAAGCTTGATGGATCCAGTAGTTCCAGTATGTACAAATATAATTTAATATAATAAAAGATACATCCTCTAATAACATCAATATAGTGTATATGGCGTTACTGAAGTTCTATTTCAAGTTAAACTTAAAATTGTTTGTTCCAGGGGAGAAGACGGCGTAAATCAATACCTTGAAGTCAAGACTGTTACTTTAGCCCTCCCTAAGATTCCTAAAGTATAAAGATTTTATGATTTCTCATACTAAATACGGCGAACCTTAACATAGAAATATGCACCTACTATAAGTACTTGGCAACATTTGTATTTGAAATAAAATTCTTGCATTTCACCGTTTCGCTTATATTTTCCTTTCTTCATTTATTTTAAAACTTCATCTTCCAGACGTTACTGAGACGCATTTGGAAATTTATATGGATCGTTTTAATACGAAATATTTTTAATTCATCAACAATAAACAACATTTGATAGTAAGAAATGACTTAGGTAACATTAGTTATTTATAGAATTAAGCGTTACTCTGCGAGGATCATCCGAAGAATGAAGTTTATGGAACATGTTATTTTATTCTTTAGATGGGGTAAACAATTATTTGAAGTCCATGTTTTTTATTTATATAATCTTTAGTTAAATAAATATAAAATCACTCACCAATAATCTTGTATTGCTTTTCGGTGAGATGGTTAGACATCATTCCACATACATGTGCACCAAGGGAATGCCCCACGCATGTAATCTTTCTGGCTAAAGCACCTGATTGCGTTATGAGAGAGTATAATTGAGCTGCGCATTGAGCCGCAAGTCTGAAAACATATTTTTTAAATAAAAAAAAGATTGGCTACTTATATTATCTCTTAATATTTAAATGAGTTAATCTTGTATATATATATATATATATATATATATATATATATATATATATATATATATATTCCGAATCTCGGAAACGGCTCCAACGATTTTCCTGAAATTCAGCATGTAGGAGGTTTTGGGGGAGAAAAATTGATCTAGCTAGGTTTTATTAAAAAAAAATAGTGTTTTATCCCTATTTTTGGGCATTAAAAACACTAACATTTATATCGAATTGAATTTTCGCCATAAACTGTCAAGTCGACGTAGCTTATTCGGTTAGCGGGCAGCCTCGAGGAATGTGAGTGCCAAGGATCGATCCCAACTAAATAATTGTTTTTTTCTTTTTTTTAAGTTTTTTTTTGTAAAAAATTACCAAGCGAAGCTCGGTCACCCAGATATTACTTATTTAATTCCAAATAATTTATAGAATTAGGCGTTACTTTGCGGAGATCCATAATACAAAAGTAATAATAAAATTATTTTGCTATAATCCGCGATGAAAATTTCATCGCGGATTATAGCAAAATAATTTTATTATTACTTTTGTATTTAATTCCAATTTATTCGTTAGAACGGAGTTGTCAAAATCTATATCAATAAAAAAATGTTAACCTATAACATAACTTCTCAACGACTGGACCAAATTGGATAAATCTTTCTTTTATGTTCGTTTTTTCAGGAAAGGGTTGTATGAAAAAGGTAAAATTAATTTAAAGCAATTCACGTCACAGAATCGCACCGTTTTTGTCTTCCACTTAAAGAGAGTTGTTATAAATATATCATACTCACTTTGTATTCGAAAGAGCAGACAGGTAGCATGGAAATCTTGTGAGAGGCGACCAATTCACCATGAACACGTTATAATCTTTACGGGATAAATAAGCTATAATACAAGAAAGACGATAAATTAGACAGTAGTAGATGATGAAATCAAAAGTCGTTTTGGATTGTTTTTTAATAACCATATTGAAAAAGAGATATAAAACATATTTACCATCGCGAAGAAATGTCATAGGAGTTTTGAAAGATGTCCCGTTAAATCCGTGAATGATTAATACGTTCTTTCTAGATAGCTTCCATCCATAAGAAGGCAGTTTGTCTGTACGACGAACGTCCACCCACTGTCTGAACGGCCGTTCCCTGTTCATGAAATATTGTTTAAAATATTAATTTTAACAAGTATGGCTAATTGCGGGATTGGATTATCCATTTGGCAGTAGGCAACTGTCTCGAACTCTGTATTTGTTTTTCGATGGCAATCGTGTCGGCCTTTTGATGCAAACTATGAAAATAGTTAAACACTGTTTAAATTTAGTTATCTTCCATAAACCTTGTGATCTAGCTCCTCGCTTATTAAACTAGTAGTCAAGTATCAAACTTTGGCTTATGGTAAACCCACAGTGGCGTAACCATTTAAATAATCCTTAATATTTCTTCAGACACACGATAACAGTCATGTAGAGGGATTTAAGCGCAAATTAAATATTTTTTGAGCAGCATAATGAGACTTAGAGAGGCTTAAAAGATGAGAAATGTCCTTCGTTATGTAGGTAATTATCAATGAAATTGTGCTTAGTAAAAACAAAAACATCATAAATTTATTTATTTTATTAGGTCCGCCAACAGAGTATACATTTTATATTAGCTTAATTATTAGTTAACATTCTAAAAGTCTAATGCTACCCTATTTATAAGTGGACACAGCATGATCAAAAATACAGTACATTATGATCGTTATAAAATTGTCAACATATTAGAATTTCGAATGTCAAAAGATATATATATATACTAACTGACACTAATGTACTATTTAGACCCCGACACGATTTGGCTGGATCTGATAGACTGTAAAATTATTGTGATTTTATCTAAGATTGATTGCGGCACATTTGATAGCAGATATGTATTGACCCAAACTGGAGAGTGACATCGATGTTTTAATTTAAGTTTAAAGTGAATATACATGTAAGTATTGTCATGCTAATGTCAACGGCGCCTTGCTGAACATTTTTTCTTTAAATCTTATAGCAGCAAATTCGCTTGATAATGCAAATGTTAATTCTTTATAATGTCCGATCTTAACAATAGAGTACTGCTAATAAATCAGAGGGGTAAGTGCTTTATTTTAGAAAATGCTATAGTAATATTATCAATTGAGATCCGCAACTGTGGCCTTTTACTAGCGAATAGCATCGCTGTTGTCCCATAAAAGTAGTTTAATATCATGCGTATGCCACTTGAGTATAAAGAAAGCGAGTGTAACGACAAGCTCACAGTCAACTGTTATGGAAACTTGCGTTTTTTCTTACTATCGATTTCATTTTATCTTTTATATTAAAACTACAATAGGGTGTAATTCTAAATTACAGGAATGGCCATTCAACTCTAGTTACGCCCGTAGTAAGTGACGAAAAATGAAAAACAAATCTAACCATAGTAGTGGTTGTTACGGTTTTCTGATTAAAATATACTGTTTTATCTGTTTATTTCCTGTATTAATCGTATGTAAACAATAAAGTAGCTTGCCAGAATTTTTATTTACATGAAATTAAATTGTCAACATGTTATCATAATTATAATTCAAAATGAGGTAATACTTGAGGTAATGAGGTAATAAATGAAATAAAATAAATACTGAAGATACAAAATGTTCTAGTTCAAAGTGTTGTACAGGTCATACGAGAGAAATATAAAATAAGATTCAAAAGTTATATTTCGCAAGAAACCACAATACGAACGTGATAGGAATTGGACATTACTGCCAACTCTGGCAGAAATGTCCAATTCCTATCCCAAATTTACAACAAAATTTCACATAGAAAGAGAAAAAAATACACAGATCATAAAAAATTCAAATTAAAAATTAAAATAAAAATACTTATTAATGTTTTACGAGTATTAGATTTGCTGTGCGTTTTCGAATTGAAAAAAGAGGCGGGAAACATTTTGACAGGAGACGTTCCGGGCGTGTTAAAATGGAACCTGTATAGTTTTCATAAATAATACGTATTTTGCTTATGGCATTTGAACTGTACTACCGTGTTGCATTTTCATAATAATTTTTTCAATTGTTTTGTTATACTTACGGAGTATAGAGGTAGAAATTGATTTCACTGTCGGGACACTTCCACTCTCGCTTCATCACGCATCTGAAGTATCGAAAGTCTATCATTGGCATTAAATTTCCATCCGTTTTTGGTGCTGTCGACATGCAATAATAACGTTAAAGTTAAGTAAAAGTTAACGCAAAAAAAGTTACTATACAGGTACGAATGAAAATAGAATCGAAGGTCAAATAATAAAGACTCTGTTTATCGATTATCTACCTAAGTCAGACATTGATAAGAGATTTCTTGATGACAATGTACAATAGTCATTATATTTATGTATAATATAGCTGTCCAGACACGCGTTGCTGTGGCTCAGCCTGGCTTCGAATTCCCCTCGACACAGAACTTAACAGTTTCTAAAAATGCCCCGAACGCCACCACTATTCAGATTATCCGTTGCGTCATTCTAAATATTGTCTGAACATTTCATTAAAATCGGTCCAGCTGTTTCGGAGTCTAAAGACAAACATTTATCTTTATATATAAGAAAAAGGCATTAATATAGCCTGAAGTTGAAGTCGTAACTTTTTTTATTAAAGGCTGCCATAAAAATAATGGTATATCTATAAAATACTGAACAATAGTCACTTTGTATTGGAAAACGTAAAGGAAAGTCTTTTGTACAATGTAGAAAAGATTCAACTTAAACCGTTACTTAATTGACTTTCACCGCCCGTTGGTCTTTGCCTTCATAATATCTTTAAAGTTAATCGTTCAATAAAATAAATTTAATGACAAAATTTTAATAGTTTCAGATTTGATGTCCAACAATATTAATTAGTCGTCGTTGTATTTCAATCAATGGATATTTCTTTTAGGATTTATCTACATAAGTTTTATCTAATAACTTAAAAAAAAAATTCTCAATTTATAAGGTTTAACACTTCCATCATTCAAACGTATTATACTATACTATTACACTAAATGTAAAACTATTTAAAGGTAAACACCACATACAAAATGTAACTCAAACCTAATAACTAAAACTTACTTAAACTAGAACTAAAACTTGACGCGCTTCATAATCGAAGGCCACAATAAAAAAAAATTTTGCCAATGATGCCAAATGATTAATGGCGGGACTAATTTGGACTTTGCTAAAATTTCAATAACTCTATGTATTTTTGGAACAGGGGTTTTTATACTTCAATGACACTAACCAATCACATTGACAAGTTAGCTGCCTAGCATACCCTAGATTCTCCGGAAATTATTTATTATTTCCGCCAGCTGAGTAGAATAAACCACCATCATTTCTTTTCGAGGTGTCGTAGAAGGTAACTAAAGTAATATGACGTCAGGTCAGGAGGCAGGTCGTAACATAACTAGCTCAAACGTTTAAAAAATTTTAAAACGTGTTGTGACAACCCCACTTGGAGTGGGATAAGGGCATAAGAATGATATTATGTGTTCTTCAGAGATGTGCAGGTTTTCTTTAATTTCATCTAATCGCGATGTATTGCAATATCAAATGAACACATAAGCTTTTATAAATAACATAGCAGTTTGCCCTTCAAGGGTAAACAACCTCCTCATATTATGGCACACATTCACCACCACAATGACAAGAATTGTTTCGCCCCGGAATCGAAGCATTCTCCACGACAAAATCGTAAGGCTTTGGTTATTGGTTTCATTATTGGTAGCGGGTAGTGAATGAGTTTTTACAAATTCTGCATGTATCAGTTATGAGAACGAATAGTAAACTCTACATTTAGCATTACATATATTTTCTTTCATCGCGGATTATAGTAAAATAATTTTCATTACTTTTGAATTATAAGTTACTTTTTAGAATTCAGCTAGTTATGTTAGAACATCATGACGCCGTGTGGTATCTAGCTGAATAGAATAGTACCACCCTCGTTTCTTACAGAGGTGTCGTAAAAGGCCACTAAGGTAAGTCGACCCGTCGTGTGGAATCCGGCTGAGTAGAATAGACCAACCTCATTTCTTACCGAGGTGTCGTAAAAGGCGACTAAGGTAAGTTGACCCACCGTCTGGTATCCGGTTTCGTAGAATAGACCACCCTCTTTCTTACCGAGGTGTAGTAAAATACGACAGTAGTAAGTTGACGTCTGGCAGGCGGCCGGTCGTAAAAACGCAGCCAAATCATGTGCCAGCATGTTTATAATATGTTGTGCCGACCCCACTTAGAGTGGGATAAGGGCAGGAAGATGATGATGATGTAAGAACATCATGGTTTGACGAGCTCAGTTTCGATTACTTTTAAAGTAATTTAAAATCAAATAACGTTTTATTATGGAAAGTGAAGCGAGAACTTGATCAAACGTTTGATTAATGTGTGCATATACCGTAAGTAAACTTTATTTTCTCAACACATTGTCATGTTAGTCATGAATATGCCGTCTACTAAGAATAATAGATCTCAGAACCGACCTACATACTAAATAGTTTAGTAAAGTAACTGCGTGTTACTGTCTTACATCAGGGCCAAGGTTTTTTCTCTGTTTTTTAAGAAAATCAATCCTTTTCTTAGCTTAGCTTAGCCCACCACGCTTACTTAGTATTTAAGTTTTAAGTCTTGGAGGCTTACGACTACCGGTCGTCTGTATCTATTAAGTATTTTAAATTATTTTGCCATTTGATCAATAGGAATAAAAACAAATTGCAAATTTATGGGTGAAATCATTAGAATAAAGAGCATAGATTACATATGAATACATATCATAGAATTCAAAATTCAAAAATTAGTTCCATAAATATTATATTTTGGCTTGCGGTATTTTTTATTTCATTTTAGATACCTTTAATAATGTATATTCAGTTAATGTGTATTATGTATAATTCCGACATATTCTTCATTCACTCATTTTCTATTATAAAATTTCAGGTTTTAGTTATTTATATTTATTTATAGTAAATGGTATTGTTTAAATCAAGATTATTTTTTTTTAATTAAGCACAGTATTTGTTCATTGAAGATGAAAGATAAGAAGCAGAACCGGATTGTAAATTTTGATATAAAATAATTTTAAAAATATTTACAAACATTGTAAACTTACCAGATACAAGAGAAACCAAAATTAATGTTAATAAGTTAATATAAATCATTTCGTTTGCAGAAAAAGCATGTACCTTAAATAGGTAAACGAAATATATTACACTAGTAAATTAGACACTAAAACATACTTGTAGTATTGAGTATTACAATAATATTACTTAAACAAATCACATTTTTTATTAACTGATCGCTTTAATCAACTTTACGCGGCACTGCCGCCTGCACTTGCCCATGGCGTTCGTTTATTCTATCGACTAAGTCGGAGAAAGGCATGGCATTTTCACATTTCACCTTGTCGTTATGCACAAAGTATTGCAATTCGATTTTTGCACATATAATATTGCCTGTTTGAAGAACTTAATATTACAACCAATCTCTATCGTAATGTTTTAATTTTAGAATTCTATTTTTAATATTTTCATTGTTTCGTATACAAAATTGTAATCAATGTTGTTTTATTTAAATTATTCTACTGTTTGTCATATGCATTAAAATAATATGTGCAATAAATGCTTTAGTGCTTACTTTGCATAAATAAATACCAGCAGTTGGCAAAATATTGGCCTCATCTCATCTTTGGAACTTTTCACTAAACATGTTTAAATTTTAACTCGAAGACTTACAACATCTTCCACACTATTGACCAGACAGAGATTGCTCTCAAGTCCAGAATTCAACCAAAATCTATAGGTATTCAAATTAAGAAAAAATGGTAACTAGTTAGTTTACTATTTTTTTTTTTGGCTTAATTTACTTCGGAATATGTTTTAGTTTGGTACATTTTTTTTGTTACGCATCATACAATAAAGTTTTCTTATGATGGTTTACGGATAAAACATAGCACATTTACCGCTGTATACGAGGTCAAAAAACCATTGATATAGGCCATTGCCATAGGCTGGCATGGCAATTGTGCCGTTGTCAATTTTATAGTTTATGACTGTTCAAGTTTCTAGTCTAGCAAGTACACCGCATATAAATAAACAAACAACAACCTACAACACCACCAGTCCTACATTTATTATTAACAATTTTTACATCAACATATAACCAATAATTAATTGTATTTTTTTTTATGAGGTATGGCTTGACCGCCTTGATATATCAGATATTTTCAGTTTAGGTTCCTATTTTACTTAGGGTATGTCCCCAGTCTATCGGATGGTAAGTCTGACAAGTTTTATATGATACTATTTATACTGATGATATTTAATGACATAATAAATAATGTAAAACATCAATTATACAAGGAAACACCCGCAAAACTTGTGACAACGGATAATTCTGTAAAGTTTGGCGGAAATTGTTGCTAGAATTATCCGTTGGGTTTAAAGATTTGATTTCATGATTTTCATTAAAATGGATTCAGCAATTTCGGAGTCGGACAAATAATACAATTAATTGGATGATTCCCTGGAAAACTATCCGATCCAAATGTTATGTAGTCTAATTCAAATCCAAAAAATAAAAATTATCTAATACCGGAATTTTTTAAAATAAAATTGTTAAAAATAATTTTCTGTTATTGCTTGAAGATAGTAAAAAGGAATGTTTAAAAATAAGACAAAGAACAGACACAATATATTTATTTTCCTTTGTAGGTTTTCGTAAATTCTTCTACAATTAAATTATTTTGGAAAATACATTTCCAAACATATTTTTTTAAACATGTTGTATATACCTACGTAAATACTACTTTATATTTTGTTCGAACTCTTATTATTATACCGCATCAATTATTTTATTTAAAAATTACATAATACTTTCGTAAACTAGGCAGACACTGTTTTTTTTTTTTTTCATTTAGACACCTTATACTGCACACGCTGTTCTATTACTGAATATGTATGAACTGAACTATAAAGACGCATTGCGCAATATTGTTAGTAACAAATTTTATAGAAACGAAAATCTGTTCATTTCATATCATAAGTAATCGACGGACCGAAGTAATATATGACTGAGTGGAATTGGTTTTTCAATCAGAATCCAAATCCAGAATCAATGAGAAACCAAATATGCGCCATCTTTTGGAGGCAACGTAAAATAACATAATAAGACTGACGTAAATAATAAATCTGTCAAAATATTATGAAATATCACATTACTTCTAAATAAACTTACAATTACTGTATGTTACTAATACTATGATAAAAACCTTGCAAAACTTCAAGAGCTACCTTAATTATAAAATTTATCTAAAAATTGTGTCGTATGAAAGTAAATCTCTTAATCTGTGATGATTTAGTGAAGTTAAAAACACGATGTATTTGAAGTTGCTAGGGTAAGATTTTTTGTTTTTATATTTTACAAATATAAGTATATTTTTTTAAGAAATAATCGTTTGTCGCCGTTTATCAGGCATGAGTATTAAAACAATAATAGCGATATTCAGAATAAACCTTCGAAAAACAACCTCAAACAACTACCGATGCCTACTTGATGGCAATCAAAATTTAAACTTCACAATTTAGGTATTTATTTTTTATAAAGAAGAAATTACCCTACATAATGTTAAACTATTTATATTACCAATAAACGTTCTTTTATTTGAAACATTTCAGAAAAGAAATAAATACATTCTATAAGCGACCTATAAATATTAAATTAACATTTAACATTGACATTGGCAAATGACAGAACATAGATTAGTATAATACTTACCATTTACCATAGATCACTTACTATTCGAGTGTCTGTAACTAGTCTGTGGTTAAAATATATCAAAGACAAATAACTTGATATTGTGGGATGAGAAATCTGGATCAATAATTTGTTATTTATTTATTTAACAATTTTCGTACTACATAACATATAAATAAATGGTAAAAGATAGATTTACACTTATTTATATTCATTAGTTTAATTTTATACTCATTACATATGCCTTGTCTCTGCAAATGATCGAAGAATTAAGGCACCTCGAATCCGGTTTAATGGATTAAAAAAGTCCCAATAATTTTCTATAGAAAAAGATATTCCATAATAAATCCAATACAAAGGAATGTCATCCCGTCTATATGTCTGCTAGTAATAAATTTAATCGTTTTTTATTTTAAAAAAATCACAAATTAAATACTTTTCGGAAGTACTACGGATTTGCTTCACATTCGTTACTTGTTTTAAGTTCATTGTTATTACCACATTGGTGTGAAACATGCTCAAATGTCAACGATAGACAAACAACTATTATCTCGCGTTCGGAATATTATTTTACTCCATAAATCGACTGGTGAACCACCACACATGTCAATTTTATTTCCAAAATATTCCGCCTAATGTGCTTTTCGGTTAATATTAGCTAATAATATGACCTGAATTCTCACTCAGGACATTAATATGTTCATTCCGTTATTGATTTATTTTAAATTATAATGCTAAGCATAAAATTCCCAAGGGAACTAATATATTTTAGTTGATAGGGATTTTTTAGAGGTCAGAGCTGGGGTAGTAAGCTTTCCTACTAACATGGATTTATATGCCATAAAACACTATATCGTAGACTAATCTACTATCGTATAATAGAGGATATTAAGAAATTAGCCAGCGTTTTTGGTATGGACTTTTTACTTAATTTTCACTGATTATGGTCCTATTTTATACAACTTACACAAATTACTAACGATTTATACCTACAAGTAACGAATTATACCTTTGAATTATACACGTAAACCTTCATTATGAATAACTTTGTATGTTAGATTGTATCGCATGAAAATTATATAAAGTAATTATATAAAAAAAATTATATAAGTATTTTCTCACCGTATCTTTCCAAAAATGTCTAGAAACAAGTTTATCAAAACTTGATTTTACAGGCGATAAATTTATTTATCAAAGATAAATCAATGTTCCATAAGATTCAAGAAGATACGAAACAAATGTATACAATGTTTCAGAATATTTAAGATATTATTTCAAATTGTATTACTTAAGATAAATTATTATCTTTCATTTTGCTCATGATCTGCCCTCATTCTATGTAGGTTTTATTTTGATAACGTGACAGCTAGCAAAGAAACAGTCAGGCTATTTATATAAAGAACAATGATTGTATCTGAGAAGACTGATGAATTTTTAAATGATCAATATGGAATTCAACCTCGCTTATTATAAGTCTGTCTTTAAAAATAAATACTCAGTATCATAGAATTGACCCTAAGCCCCTTGAAAAACTACATTAAAATTCGTTAAAAAAAATTATTATCTTCTCTATTGGTAATCTATTCTTAGATTGATTCCCGTTTTTTCCGAATAGACGAAATTTCACCGACATTCCTTCATTTCTTGCATCTGCATTCTTATTTCAAATTTCTTTAAGTTAAGGTACAAGAAGCTTCAAAGTTTGTGGTTTAAATTTAATACCTGATACATGCACGATTCGTAAAAACACATGCACAAACCGCCACCACAATACACAAGCACTACAAACGTTCACTATCACAAACTCAACATTCGTTTCGACATGCAACCGAAGCATCATCAAGAGATAGACTCCACGACAAAATCGCAAAGTGATTTTTTCGATTTTTTTTGTCCACTCTACATTTAGCATTACATATATTTTCTATTTCACTTCATCGCGGATTATAACAAAATAATTTTATTATTACTTTTGTTTGTGGTTTTGTTAAAAACTGTTATAGGTATTACTAAAAACAGAAAAAGAGAGACACACAAAAACTAAAATGTTTTATTAATCACGTGCCCTGTAATCATAATGTCTATTTACTCATCCGCACACTGAAACTGAATTATGAACTTCAGTTCCTATGATTATAAAGTTACAAATGTTCGAGCTCAGCTGCTTGAATACAATCTTATTGACTTTTGACTTCCGTTAAAATACGCGGTCTTTATAGTTAGTGTAAACACATGATCGGACTGGGCAAGTAATATTGTGAAATCGTGTTCAAGTGAATTAATCATGGACGTTTAATGTCTTTTGATAGATTAATAAAGAGATTTTAATTGACTACAATAAAATTCAACGATACAACAAACAGTTTAGAAAGTGATGCTTAGGTATGCGATTTTTATGCGTTTCACTGTGTCAAACGAAACAGAAACTTTAATACAGCTTTAAAAATCGCAAGCAAGGGTGGTTACATTACATTATATTCCATACATACAAGTGATAAGTGCGACTTCGTTTACGTCAACTTTAGTTTTATTAAAAATACCCTCAATTAATTAGTATGTGTTCTTTTTTGGGCTTATATTGTAATATTTTAATGGGCTATATTGCTCAATTATATTAGTCGTGAAAACGTAACAGACAGACATTTATAATATTATATTAGTAAGGATTATATGTATTATAATTTTATATTAAATATATAAGATCAATCAATAACATAAACAATACGTTTCAAATTTTTTTTTATCACATTTTGGAATATATTATGTATTCAAATATTTGCGATTTATTTATGGGTAATTTTTTTTTACGTAGTAATTTATAAGTAAACTTAATTTATTTTTTTTGTTGAATCTATATTATAAAAAGCAATTACAACATTTTTCGACTTTTTCAAGTATCAATTCGAGGCTATTATTAGATGCAAAAAAAATTAAGATACGAAATTATAAACAATCAACTAAATACTTAACTAATAATGTAATTTTACTGTGATACTACAATAGAATTATTTTGTTATAATCCGTGTTTTGTTGTACAAACGGCGAATATTGCAAAGTCTATTGTAACTTTTGTACTATGAATTACCACAAAGAAACGCCTACTTCTATAAATGTTTAATTTAATGTTGTTCTTTTTTCAGGGAAACAAAATATTTATATTAAATTAATAATGGATACAAACTCTTATGAACCAGGTAAGTTTACTATCATACGGTGAGATGGTTGTTTTCTCATAAAAATCTGTTATATAACAAATTGTTCTCTAATTCTATCATCATTGTAAATATTCATTTTTATGTTCGTAGGTGTTCGTGTTTATACGTTTGTAGGTAAATAAAAATTGTATGTATTACTAACAAGAAAAAATAAAAAATGGGTTGCACTTCGGGAGTGCCGGAAGAAGTGAAAACTTGAATATTAGCGTTTTGTATTTTTATATTTTGGAATGGTTAGATCATTTTTCATGAATTGCTTTAATTATCACTATAAAAGTACTATCATTTATGTGGTAAAATACAATATTCTTATACTGCGCTATCGTACACAAAGATTTCAATTTATATTACATTAAAAATTTAAGACTTTAGAACTATTACAATTCAATCGAATTCGCGCAAGCGCCCTGCGGCGCCTAAATGAAACGAATCTTAGAAATATTCGATCAGTGTGCTTAGTGCGTTTTTTTAACTTACTCGAACGCGTTAGCGTAACGACTATTTGTATGACGCTGCAACAGCGACATCTAGTGACGGCTCTTCAAGCACGATATAAATTGGCGTTACGCTAACGCGATCGAGTAGGTTAAAAAAACTCCCACTAAGCACACAGGTCACGTTTCCTCACTCGAGTTTTATCGTTTTTTACCCATCATAAAAAGGCACAACGCCGCAAAAGAAGTTTTCACTTTACTATTTACTAAGTTATATCGTGATGTAAATTTATTATTCGATTTTTAATTGCACTTCGTAATATTGAAAAGTACCTATAGCTTATTTCAATAACATAAAATTTACTACAAGAATTATTATTACTAAATTAATTTGACAAATTTTAACACACCACTATTGTTTATAAAGTTAGTAATGTGCATTTATTTCTGAATTTCAAATCAAAGTTTCAAAATTGTTCTTTTTTACGCCTATCAACTTTGAAAGGAATAATAATTATTTACTAAATAAAACAATAATTTTCGCAGATGAAATTAATCGCACCGAAAATGAATCTCAGTCGTAAGTATAATGATATATCAAACATATATTTCACTATTACAGTACTATATGTTATATTTATATGTCTAAATTAGCCACAACAAAACGCTTAAATGTTTTGAGAAACCCTATTTTTCTAAAAATTTTCTTTTTTGTGTGTAGATGGTGGCACAAATTTTGCTTACGATGTCATCAAGCGGATCAGACGCCATCATACGAACCGAAATGGTGGGGAAAAATATTTCCTTTTCCATTTTTTTCAACATTCAGACAATCTGCTCAGCAATTGTGTATTATAATTTTTTGTAAGTTTACCATGCATTTATTACAATATTTTCTTTATGTTTCTGTCGGTAATACAATATTTTTGCTAATTATATACGGTAACCCTTGTTAACCCAAACGATTCAAATAAAATTGACATAATCAGGTATAATATTTTCTTACGATGTCTTAGTATATACGAGTATCTAAGGTTATTTAAAAAAAATAATAGGTTTTACACGGAGCAATTAATTTTCTTAATCCGTTACAGATGAAACAATGATTACTCTACTGTTTCTACATCAGATTAATGATTATTATGAAATCTAAGTTAAAATCCCGATAATTACAACTTAATTTATTCTCCAGGGCCAAAGTTTAGTATGACTATAAATGCAAATATCGTCCACATATTAGTTACTAACTTAGATCACTGTTGATACAACGCAATTATCTTATATTTGCTATCGCAAATATGCTGTAGTATTTCGTTACTGTACATACTTATACAAGATTGTGTCCGCCAATTTATATGCATTTAGTACAGAGGTATAAAGAATCGTTTTTTATCCGTATTTGTGAAAACTCCACAGAACTCCAAATTTATTAGGCTAAATTAACAAACATACAAACTTTCACATTTAAAAAATTGTAAAGAAATTCATAAAATAAATAAGGGATCTTGATCATATTGTGGACATAGACTGAATAAATTCAAAAGTAAATACCTGTTTCTTGCTCTTTGCACTCATATATATATTATTAAATATTTGTGTTGCAGGAAATATACGATTTAGTTTTGTTGTCTATTTCAGTTTTTCTCACATGGGGAATATTGTACGCTGAACTAGGAGAACCGCTAAGTCTAAATGGAGAACTTTTGAGTATGACAATTCTAGTCATTGCCGCATACTTAATCGGTTGGATCTGGTTGAAGATTACGACTTTACCAGCACTTATAGGCATGTTACTTACTGGTATACTTTTTCAAAACTTACATTTGGTTCATATGACTGACACGTATAGAAAATTGAACCAAGATCTAAGGTAAAATGTTTTATTATGTCCTAGTCAATTAACTGTCATTCTTTCCGATAAAAATTTGAACGGTATAAAGGAAAAATTTATTATCTATTTCACTTTCCAAATAAAATTTCTCATTGATTGAAAGATATAAATGAACTAATACGATTTCACTTAGAATTGTGAAAAATTCGTAATACAGAATAAATAATTCTTTCACCACGTAGACTGACAAAACTATGGAAGTACCCCTGTTATACAACACGCAGGTCATTATTGGATGATAAAAGACTTTTGGAACTTAGATGGAGATTCACAACCAACGCAGGCGGCAAATAACAGTCCGTTTATATAGTATGGGCCGATATTTCATTATAAAACTAGCTTTTACCCGCAACTTCGTTTGCGTAGACTGTTGAGGCATGATTGATTGATAATAGATGGCGCTTTTCAATGTCATCCTATTCTTATTCTATGATTTAAGGAGATTTTTGTAGCCTAATGTTATCATGGTATAATAGCAATAATTGTTTTAAATTTCATCGATATTAGTTCAACGGATTCGCCGTGAAAGTCTAAAAAACATACATCCATACTCATAAATATTCGCATTTATAATATTAGTAGAATTAAGAAAAACTTATTTATTCTTGCCTTGATGCTAAAAAGTCTAGTCTTATCTAAAGTAAGCCCTCAAGAAGAAGTTTTCTTTAACAATAATAATTTATTGTTTTAGGAAAGTTGCATTAGTCATTATTTTAATGAGAGCTGGACTAGGCCTGGATGCCGGTGTACTTAAAAAGCATTACGTCGCTGTATTACAACTGGGACTCCTGCCATGGCTGGTGGAGTGTGTAGCTATCAGTATTGCATCACATTATTTATTACATTTACCATGGATTTGGGGTATGGGCCAGTATTCCTATTTAAAAATGTTATAATATTTAATTTCAGACGATCTATCGAAAACAAATATTAAGTAGCCTAGTTCCTATAAAGTAAAGAGGAACAGGAAATATGAACTATTATTGAAATATTCAAAGATTTTTTACTATTTACATTTTTTCAAATGATCCAGTGAAAAATGGAATTTTTATAAGGAATAATTATTCTTAGGGTTATTTTGTATCTCTATCACACATAAATAATATATTGCCGTGTCGTATCCGGCTGAGTAGAATAGACCACCCTCATTTCTTACCGAGGTTTCAAAAAAGGTTTCGTAAGTTGACGTCAGGCAAGCGGCCCGTCGCAGAAAAATAGCCAAATCATGTAACAACATGTTTAAAACATGTTTTAGTCGACGGCACTTAGAGTGCGATAAGGACAGCAGAATGATGATGATCACACATATAAAAAAGAGAGATATATATGAGTAGTGATGATTAGAATATCGATATGCTGTAAAATTAACCGAATTTTCCGAATATGGTCCTGATCCTGATAATGCTTCGGTTACGGGGCGAAACAATTGTTGAGATTGTGGTGGTGAATGTGTGCAGTGCTTGTGTAATGTTGTGTTATGGTGGCGGAATTTGTGGAAACTCATGCGTAGTGCATTTATCAGGTAAGAGAAAGAATAGTATACATTTAGTATTACATATATTTTCTTTTCTCCGCCATTTCCGGTCCCAAGCCCGGATGAAAAAGGAGGAGGGTTGGTGTGGAGAAGACAAAACCAACTGTAAAACGTCAACGCCGAACATCGGGCGGCGCCAAATAGCCCGACTTTCTCCGTGGTCCCTTTCGGAGTGGCTGCCAGGGGCCTTGAGAATTTAAATACTCTCAAAAAGACTGATGTGGAAGGATTTGGGAACCCACCACGATTACCCTCCCAAGAAAACCTCAATATGAAAACAAGGACAAAGGAATGTGTTTTGTCATGCGATCCGACTGACGCTCGGCGCCTATTGGTACCCGGGCCGGTAGGTGTGAAATTGGTTACCGATGATGCGGGCGTTACGTTTAATCGAAGTTACGTGAATGATTGCATAACATCAGATGAAAAGAAGCTTTTAGGAGACAATACTGCTCAACACTCTATACGAACCCATCACAGAATAGGCACGTGGAACGTGAGAGGTTTATTAGGCCCTGGAAAATCAACTATCGTCGAAAACGAAATGAAGAACCATAAGTTATCTATACTCGGCGTAAGCGAAACTCATATGAGAGGACAAGGACATTTCAGAACTGCGTCGGGAAATACAATGTATTTTTCGGGTCCAGAGAACGAAAGCAGCAAGGGTGTCGGTTTTATTATTCCCCCTCACATTAACAAACACATTATTGGATACCATCCTATCTCTGACAGGATTATTAAAATAAGATTAAATACCAAACCATGTGTCTTGAACTTAGTCCAAATTTATGCACCCACTAAACAAGCGGATGAGAGCTGCCTTGATGAATTTTATAACATGTTTACTAACACCATTGAATCAATACCGAGTCGGGAAATTACTATAATTCTTGGTGATTGGAATGCAAAGATCGGAAGTACAGAAGGTGATGATCACATCAGAAATGTTGTGGGTAAGTTTGGTCTAGGTATTCGAAACGATCGAGGAGAGAGATTATTAGAAATGTGTATAGACAAGAAACTTAGCATTGCGAACACCTTTTTCCAACATCATCCTCGCCGTTTGTACACTTGGAGATCGCCTGGTGACCGTCACAGGAATCAGATCGATTACATCATCATCGATAATCGATGGAAATCTTCTATATCCAATACCAAAACTTTCCCGGGTGCTGAGTGTGGATCTGATCATAATTTGCTGGTAGCATGGTTTGCTCTACGCCTCAAAACCTCACGACGGATCTCATCTCTAAAGCCAAGGCAACTAGATCCGCTTATACGCCCCATATTCAGAGAATCAGTAGAGACAAAACTAAAGGAACTAGTACATTGCCCGGACAGCTCTAACGGGCAATGGGAGTGTCTCAAATCTACGATTCTGGGCTGCTTGGAGGAATGCCAACCCAAGCGCTCAGAATCGAAGAACAAAATCTGGATCTCCGATAGAACCTGGGAACTGGTGCAGAAAAGAAAAGATCTTAAATGTAAGGGGCTTCAAAACGAAAAAGTCATGAGGGAATATTCCACCATCTGCAAAGAAATAAAGCGTCTTACCCGCCAAGATAAGAATAATTTCATACTTAACTTATGCCGTGAAGTGGAATCGCACGCGCTTAAAATGCAACCCTCTGATCTTTTCAAAAAAGTCCGCCTTATTACTGGAAGGTTCAAACCTAAATCGTGGCTCATTGAAGATAAAAATGGTAAACCTATTCATGATCTTCACAAAGTGGCTGACAGATGGCATGAATACTGTGAAGATCTTTACAGTCATTATAAAACTTTACCTGAGTTGCCACAAAACATGGAAGGGTTAATCTGCGAGCCTCCCATTCTTAGGTCGGAAATAACCTCTGCTCTAGCCACGCTGAAGAACAAAAAAGCTCCAGGCCCCGACGAAATAACTGCAGAAATTTTGAAAAACCTCCGGGACACTGGTATTGACATGTTGCATAAAATCTGCAACAGTGTGTGGTCTACAGCAAAATGGCCTCATGACTGGACCCAGTCTATCATACTACCACTCCATAAAAAGGGCTCCACTAAAAAATGTGACAACTACCGTACCTTAGCCCTGATCTCTCACGCCAGCAAAATCCTGCTTCAGGTCATAAACAGTCGCATAAGATACTACCTTGATTGGCAGATCCCGCAGGAGCAGGCGGGTTTCGTAAAAGGGAAAGGTACGCGTGAACAAATACTGAATGTCCGTCAACTAATCGAAAAAGCGAACGAATTTAACACACCCTTCATAATGTGCTTTATCGATTACACTAAGGCCTTCGATTGCGTGAACTGGGATCGTCTGTGGGAGGTTCTGCAGCATATGGGAGTCCCCAAACATCTTATAACTCTAATACAAGGCCTGTATTTCAATAGTGAGGGGATAGTAAGAATTGAAGGGACGACCTCTAAACCGTTCTCGTTTTCCAAGGGAGTCCGCCAAGGATGCATCATATCTCCCATCTTATTTAACATCTACGGAGAGCATATTATAAGGCAAACTTGTGAAGACTGGGATGGCGGTATAAATGTCAACGGCAATAAGATCTCAAATCTTCGCTACGCTGATGACACTATCATCTTTGCTGCCGATGAAATTGAGTTGTGCTCCTTTCTTGACAGCATAGAACGTAGTAGCAGGGATTTAGGACTGACCATAAACCGCTCAAAAACCAAAGTCATGGTTGTGGACCGGGCTTCTAAGTTAGAGCTCAGTGGGACACATAAGTTAGAAATTGTCAATAACTTCATTTACCTGGGCTCCGAAATAAGTAATACCGGTTCATGCGAAAATGAAATCCGTAGGCGTATTGCAATGGCAAAGAGTGCCATGTCGCAGCTGGAGAGAATATGGAAAGACCGCAACATCAGGCACAAGACAAAAATCGCACTTGTTAACAGTCTAGTATTCTCCATATTCTTATACGGCGCAGAGACGTGGACACTTAGACTGGCAGACCGCAAACGCATTGATGCTTTCGAGATGTGGTGCTGGAGAAAATTGTTACGCATCCCGTGGACGGCGCATAGGACTAACAAGTCAGTGCTCGAAGAGCTCAAACTAGACAAAAAACCGAGGCTTTCGAACATATGTCTACGGAGGATCCTAGAGTTCTTTGGCCACATTGCTCGCAAGCCTGGCGACGACATGCAGAAACTCATTGTTACCGGCAAGGTCGATGGCAAGAGAGCGAGAGGACGTAGCCCTATGCGCTGGTCAGACCAGATCCGCACCACACTCAACACGACAGTCTCCGAGGCCATCCACGTGGCTGAAAGCAGGAACAGATGGAAGACCATAATTAAGGATAAACTGTTTTCAGAATAAGGTCACGACCCCCAGTACTGGGGTAACGACGCAAGGAGGAGGATATTTTCTTTTATCGCGGAGTATAAGTAATATTTTCATTAGTTTTGCATACATATGTTTTTTTTTGTTCCGCCGTGTGGTATCCGGTTGAATAGAATAGTACCACCCTCTTTTCTTACCGAGGTGTCGTAAAAGGCGACTAAGGTAAGTCGACCCGCCGTGTGGTATCCGGCTGAGTAGAATAGACCACCCTCATGTCTTACCAAGGTGTCGTAAAAGGCGACTAAGTTAAGTTGACTCACCGTGTGGTATCCGGTTAAGTAGAATAGACCACCTTTCTTATCAAGGTGTCGTAAAATACGACTAAGATAAGTTGACGTCAGGCAGGCGGCCGGTCGTAAAATACGTAGCCAAATCATGTGACAGCATGTTTATAACATGTTGTGCCGACCCCACTTAAAGTGGGATAAGGGCAGGAAGATGATGATAATTTTTTTGTTCTAGGATTTCTTTTAGGTTCTATGATCGCGTCTGTTTCACCTGCTGTGGTTGTTCCTTGTCTATTTAGACTCAGGGATGAAGGTTATGGTGTTTCAAAAGGGATACCCACATTGTTGTTAGCTGCGGCCGCCATAGATGATTCTGTTAGTGTTGCGGTATTTGCAATAATTCTGAATGCAATGTTTTCTACTGGCTCTATGACATTTAATATAATAAAGGTTTGTAAATACATTTACCCTCTTAAATAAGCCTTGCTCGGTAATTTTTAAAATGATGTAAAAAAAAATAATAATAATAGGGGGGCCCGATCCTAGGTATTTTCACCTCTCTAGACCGCCCGTTCCCTAAATGAACCACCATGACTTTACGTTTGACAGTGTAAAATTGTAATTGTATTCAACGTAAATTTCAATTTTTTTAGATAAAACGACATTTTTTTAAATAAAACTTATTTACATCGATTTTGCTCCCCCAAAATCCCCTACATGCTGAAATGAGGAATTAAAGATATTAAGAGCTTTAGGTGATATGTTATTTGGATAATTAAATTAAATTTTTTTGTGGCGTTATGTTGGTACATATGTCTCTCACTTATGCTGACAAGTTGGGCCATTTTGAATGTTCGGTTAATTTTTGACAGCTGCTTTGCTTGCACGTGTTTTGGTTCGTCTTCGATTTTTACCTATTCAAAAAATGGAACAAGGAACCACCTGCATCGATTTTTGTGTGAAAAACGAAATTAAGTGCGCGGATGCATTCCGAGTGTGGACTGTGGCATATGGAGAAGCTACTTTGGACAAAAGGAACGTTTATCGGTGGTACAAAATGTTTTTAAAAGGCCGAGAAGATGTGAATGACGAAGAGCGTGCCGGACGCCCGAGCACTTCAACAACAGACGAAAAAATTGATGAATTGAAGAAAATGGTATTGGCCAATCTTCGAATCATCGATAGAGAAATTGCCGAGAACCTAGGCATATTGATTGGCTCGTGCCATTCGATTTTAATCGATAATTTGTGGAAAAACAAAAATTGGCTTTTGCACCTCGATAACGCCCCTGTTCACACATCGCTGCTTGTACGCGACTTCTTGGCCAAAAACAACAGACTAATGATACCGCAGCCACCGTATTCCCCAGATCTGGCCCCCTGTGACTTTTTCTTGTTCCTGAAACTGAAGAGGCCCATGAAAGGACGACACTACGCCACGATTGATGAGATAAAGACGGCATCGAAGGAGGAGCTGAACAAGATACAAAAAAATGATTTTTTGAAGTGCTTCGAAGATTTGTAAAAACGTTGGCACAAGTGTATAATATCCCAGAGGGATTACTTTGAAGGGGACAAAATAGATATTTACGAATAAATAAATAATTTTTGAAAATACACAAAATTCGCGATACTTTTTGAACACACCTCGTATACAAGATTAACTCATTTAAATATTAAAGATACACCGAGGTAACGTATGCGATATAGAAATCCTATTAATTCTACAGGAATAGTACATTGAAAAGCGCCATCTATTATCGACCTATCACGCGACAGCAGTCCACGCGAACGAAGTTGCGGGTAAAAGCTAGTGTAATATAATTGAAATGCCTAAAGATTACAATAACTATATATTTTATATACATAAATAATTATACTCATCATCTCTCTGCCCCTATCCCATTCTAAGTGGGGTCGGCACAACATGTTATAAAAATGTTGTCATGTGATTTTGCTGCGTTTTTACGACCGACCGCCAGCCGACGTCAACTTACCTCAGTCGTAGGGTGTATATTTGTGTTTAAGTATGTATTTAAAAATTATATATGTATATATTCACCATTTGTCTGTCACCCATAACACAAATATTAAGTTACTTTGGGAACGGGCGATCTTGTGTGTAAGTGTCCCATATATTTATTATTATTATTTATTATTTATGTTGTCACATGATTATGCTACGCATTTTACGACCGACCGCACTGCCTGTCGTCAACTTACCTTAGTCGTATTTTACGACACCTCGGTAAGAAAGAGGATGGTCGATTCGACTAAACCGGATACCACACGGTGGGTCAACTATTATGGGCGTGGGGATGGGTCCATTCTACTCAGCCGGTGGACATATATAATTATACTATTAGATCGATTATAATTTGAATCGAAATGTTTCTCTGGCCTTATTCCATATTTTTATCCTTTAATTGGTAAAACAATTTGAGCAAACACTTATTTTACATGTTCCAGGGTCCACTTTCGATTATTCTTGGGGTTGTTCTTGGTTCATTTTGGGGTGCTTTAGCATCAGTTATACCAGAAAGGGGTGATACTTACGTCGTACCACTTAGATTTTTAATATTATTCTTGGGAGGTTTATTTTCACTTTTCATCTCAAACCTAATTGGATGGAGCGGCGCTGGTACGTAATATAAAATTTAATTGCAATTTAAATGAACATATAAGGATATATCATTGTTCGATTTAACTGTTATTGATTTAGGCCCATTAGCAATAGTATCTTCTGGTTTTATTGCTGCCTTTTACTGGAATAAAGAAGGATGGCTTGTTAATAAAAATCCTGTCAGTAATCTCTTTAGAATATTATGGATATTCTTTGAACCAATTCTTTTCGCTTTCACTGGAGCTCAAATCACGGTAAGTTAATAATTGACATAATATGTTTTACTAGCAATCGGCACCGCCCGCATATAAAGATTAAAATCGTAATATAGTATATGATAACCATAAAACTTGTTAATGTTGGTTAAACTTAAAAGCTAGACATATGCTGTCGCGGACCTTTATTAACAATTTTTAGAAGGGAATAATTTTGTATTACATGATTTTTTAATAACTTTCACCGTTTACTTACCACACGCAAGGAAAGCTTTAAATTTTGCCGTCTACGTAATATTTTTTATTGCTGCTCCTTTATTATTCATCTTAGCGTGATGTTATATGCCTATAGCCTTCCTCGCTAAATAAACTATCTAACACTGAAAGAATTTTTCAAATCGGTCGAGTAGTTCCTGAGATTAGCGCGTTCAAATAAATAAACAAACAAGCTCTTCAGCCTTATATGTAGCGGGCTATTACTCTCCCACTGCTGGGAATAGGCCTCTTCTCTCTGTTTTTGGAGAGAAGTGACTGGAGCTAAGACCTACCATGCTGCTCCAATGCGGTTTGGTAGGTTTCACATATCCCTGGGATTCTCTAGAGATATGCAGGTTTCCTCACGATGTTTTTCCTTCACGGAAAAGCGTGTGATAAATTGCAATTATCAATTAGACACGAGTTTTTACAGAAAAACTAATTAGTGTCTGCCAGGTCGCACGGTTTTACCGCTGGGCTACCACAGCTATATATATTAGTATACAATATTTTAATTTAAATAATATTTTTATGATTTTTTTCAGCTTAGCGCTCTCGATCCCCAAATGATAGCGATGGGAACAATTTGTCTTGTGTCTTGTCTTTTGTTACGTGTTATTGCAACGTTTATAGTAAGCTTTGGATGTGGTCTAAATAAAAAAGAAAAACTCTTCATTGGCCTTACTTGGTTGGCTAAAGCTACAGTTCAGGTGTGTATAAAATAAAAAATGTTTGTTTTTTGTTTTATTCAATACCCTATAAGTTTATTCTACTTACTACCAAAAGAATAAACCGTAGGTAGTTTTAGCTTTAGGCGTGCATGGATAAGGTAAAACCTAGTTTAAGCCAGTAATACAAAAATTGCTAGTTTATCTTATCAGTCAAACGAACTTGACAGTTCTTATCAGTCAAACGAACCAATGTAAAAGTTCTAGAAATCACTTGAGTTACTTCTGTAAATGTTCTTTTTTATCAATGCGGTAGATAGTTATTTGTCGTCACGGGTCCTTGTTTAAGTTTATATATATATCCTACTGCCCTTATCCCACTCTGAGGGGTCGGCACAACATGTTATAAACATGTTGTAACATGATTTGGCTGCGTTTTTACGACCGGCTGCCTCCCTGACAACAACTTACCTTAGTCGCCTTTTACGACACCTCGGTAAGAAATGAGGTTGGTACTATTCTACTTAGCCGGATACCACACGGCTATCCTGTTTTAAGTTTACGCGAATATTTAACAGGCGGCGTTAGGACCGGCAGCCTTAGATTTAATTAATAACGGACAAACGGCTGGTGGATATGCAGATGAAGAGGAAATATACGCGAAAACTATTCTGGCTGTGAGTGTATTGAGTGTGGTGGTATCAGCCCCGTTGGGAGCCATACTTATTGCTCTTACTGGACCTCGATTACTTCAACGTGATTGTGAGTGTATTTAGAATCACTAACATCTATTTCTGTGATATAAACATCTATGTCATAAATCTATATTTTCAATTTGAGAATTTAATTTCATAAAGAATTTTATACATAGATATATTATGAGATCTATAGTAAAAATGCTATTTCTAATTTCTTGTTTGTTTTTTGTAAACAATAATTTCAGCCCATTTTTTATACAATGCCTTTAACAATAACAGTTAGTCACATATTTTTACACCATAGAGAATCATTATAAGGCATCGGTGGACAGTATGCCTTAAACGAGATGTTGATTGTCTCCCATTAAAACTAGACGTGGCATTTTTTTTCGATCTGTTTTGCATTTTCTGTTTTTAAATTTGTAATGAGCTTTCTTACTTGCAGCACAAACTAAGGGTGCGGTGAATGAAACTGATCATGAGGCAGACATTAATACAGTACTGTGATTAAGACACGGAACTTACAACTGCGACCTTCGTTTGATTGTAGTGTACCTCAAATGAACATGAAAACAATAATTTATTTTTATAATTTTTTCTAAGTACTTAAAATATATCGAATATAATTTATATTAAATGATAATGAAATATCAATTTATTTTAATTTAAAAAATTATACTGCTACTGTTTAATGCAGTATTTTCCTCTTAGCTATATTTAGTATCAGTAAGTAGTAGTAACTAAATAGTGGTAGTAGAAATAACTATCGTAGCCAATACGGAAGTAAAGTATCAGAAATTGTTATCTAATTTACAGAACAATTTTAAAAGTAAAAAAACAAACTGACAAATGCAGGTGTCAAAATCCAATACGACTAGTTTTCTACTGTTGTGGTAGTCAGCTGGATACCATCGTTAAATTTAAGTTTGACATTTCCTTAAGAAGTCATCCTTTTTTAAAGTATCTTGTTTGGCATATTTTTAATATATTAACGTATATGTACCGTTAATAAGTATAATATTATTAGTATATTTTTTATTTCCTTCACATTTCGATACATAGATAATATAATAGTATATCCTTATTTATTAGTCTGCTTACAGAGTACAGACTATAGAGCTGTAACGTATTTTAAAAATAAAAAGTTTTAAATGTTTGTTTGAAAAGTTTACTTTTTTTTCAAAAATTAGAAATCTAATAAAATTATTTGAAAGATATAAATTAATATAAGAATTTAATGAACATGTCAATAACAGTTATAGCAATAGCATCTGAAAGTGGTGTACCAATATTTTCTAAAAAAGCAGGCAATAATGAAAATGTAAGAATTTACCTTCTTAAATACTATCATTATCGGTTAATCGGCTTTTTTGTAGAACAAATAAAAAATTGTTTGAAATATGAAAGCAAAAAAATATTTCGAATTTGTTTTGTTTACCCGACGAATATATATTTAGTAGTAAATACATTTAGTACCAACAAACTTGTTAAATTATCTTTGTTAAGTTAGTTGAATATAAATCCTTTCAAATAATATCTATGCCCATTCTCACTGTCAATTTTAAAATGTTGATAAATATTTGAATGATTATTTAAATTCTAAACTAGAAGACTGAAATGTATATTTTTATTACCTTTATTGCAAGAAATAAAAAATTAGTTAATTAATTTAATATGGAAAATAATACGATATTTTATTTTAGTATATCTAATTCACATTGCATACAGTCTTAAGCAACACCACCTTCTGTATCCTGCCCTTCATCCAACAACTAAGCAAGAGTTGTTAGTCGAGCCTCTGCGAAAGTCTCTAGTTATTGTTATTGTTATTAGTATTGTATTATTATTGTTATAGTATTGTTATGAACTTAATTAAAATTATGATATCTGTTTTTTTCATTCTAGATACAGTTCTCTACAATAGCATCTCTTCATGGTATTAATATGTTTACCAAATGTCACAACCTGCAACTAATCAGCACATTAGTTGAGAATGGAACAATACTGTGGAAAGAATATTGTAAAAGGTATGGTGTGGATAGATGGTGTTTTGAATATATTTGCTTTTTTTTTATATTTCTTCAATGAAAGAAATCTAACAATAGCTAACAGGCTTTTTAAGAAGTAATACTCATACCTATATGCTGAAATTGAATTTATAATTAATATTTATCATCTTGAAAATATTGTCAATAATATTATATTATTGTCATTATTAATAATATTATATAATAAAGCGACAATATTTCTCCTTTATTCTTTTTCAATAAATATAAAGCAGTTTTCCCAGAGTCCAACCCATTTGCGATGCAATTTGTGATTGTGATTTTTTCCTGGAGTCTATAAATATATACTATAAATGATTTAAATTAAGTGTGTAGAACTAGTAATATAATAAAATTAATTTTTTAGTGTCACATTAATTGGTATTTGCAGTGGAGGACTTGAATGTGATCTAGAACTGCTTCTTACTTGTGTTCACGATGTAATCGTTTTTTGCATTGGAAAGAAAGAGTTGGAAAACTTGAAAAATATAGATCAAATAAAGCGGGATCTAAGACAGTGTTATCCCATTTTGGATTGCCTATTGGAGTCTTTGGATCCTAACACAGTACCACAATCCACAATAGTGTTGGACTTCATTCAGAGTATACTGTGCCCTCAAGCTCAGCAACTGCAGGTAGAAAATAACATTTTACTAATTTGTAAACATTTTTTTTGTTCTATTTGGTTCATACATCATTCATATAGTTAGTCTTAATAAACACACCAATATCCTTAATTATATTTCAAGAAAGCTGAGGTTCACCTAAATTTAAAAAATAAAATAAATAAACGCCACTGACTAGGAGCTGTTATAGCAAGTGATGTAATCTATCAATTCGAATAAATGTGGCTCTAATTTAATAAATAAATAGGATTTAATAAATAAATTCTATACAAAATATGAAGCAATTTTAATACCTATCAGAATGTCAATTATAAATTACTAGCTTTTACCCGCGACTTCGTTAGTATAGACTGTTGTCGTGTGATTAGTCGATAATAGATGGCGCTTTTCAATGTCATCCTATTCCTGTAGAATTAACAGGATTTCTATAGCTATATTATATGTATAATATGTTATACCGCCGTGTGGTAACCGGCTGAATAGAATAGTACCACCCTCTTTTCTTACCGAGGTGTCGTAAAAGGCGACTAAGGTAGGTCGACCCGCCGTGTGGTATCCGGCTGAGTAGAATAGACCACCCTCATGTCTTACCGAGGTGTCGTAAAAGGCGACTAAGGTATGTTGACTCATCGTGTGGTATCCGGTTAAGTAGAATAGACCACCCTCTTTCTTATCGAGGAGTCGTAAAATACGACTAAGATAAGTTGACGTCAGGCAGGCGGCCGGTCGTAAAATACGTAGCCAAATCATGTGACAACATGTTTATGACATGTTGTGCCGACCCCAATTAGAGTGGGATAAGGGCAGGAAGATGATGATGTATAATATGTTATAAGGAATAATTGTGACATTTCATCAATATTGGTTCAGCGGTGTCGCCGTGAAACAGTAACAAACATAAATCACTAATCATAAACCTTCGCATTTATAATATTAAGTAGGATAAATAAATAAATAAACAAATACAATGCTAATATCAGTATCTATTCCTGCGCTTTCTTGCAGTGAGACTGATTTTCTTTGATCTTTTTTCTCAACCGGTGGATGTCCACTGCTGAACATAAGGCTTCTTAAGGGATCGTCAAAATCCACGATTTTGTGCCGCTTGGAACCAGCGGCTCCCCACGACCTTTTTGAAGTCGTCATTCCATCTCGTTGGGGGTCTAACAACGCTGCGCTTTCAGGTGCGAGGTCGCCATTCCAGCACCTTAGGACCTCAACGCCCATCGGTTCTACGTACTACGTGCCCCGGCCATTGCCACTTCAGATTCGCGATACGATGAGCTATGTTACTTTGGTTCTTCTACGGATCTCCTCATTCCTGATTTGATCACGTAAAGATACTCCGAGCATAGCCCGCTCCGTCGCCCGCTGACGCTGAGCTTTCTTATGAGGCCCATAGTCAGCGACCACGTTGCTGATCCGTAGGTCATCACAGGCAACACGCACTGTTTGAAGACCTTGGTCCTTTTATACTATAATGTAAATTATATCATCATCCTCCTGCCCTTATCCCACTCTGAGTGGGGTCGGCACAACATGTTGTTACATGATTTGGCTGCGTTTTTACAACTGGCCGCCTGCCTGACGTCAACTTACATTAGTCGTATTTTACGACACCTCGGAAAGAAAGAGTGTGGTCTATTCTACTAAACCGGATACCACACGGTAGGTCAACTTACCTTAGTTGCCTTGTACGACACCTTGGCAAGAAATGAGGTTGGTCTATTTTACTCAGCCGGATACCACACGGCGCGTCGACTTACCTTAGACGCCTTTTACGACACCTCGGTAAGTAATGAGGGTGGTCTATTCTACTCAGCCGGATACGACTATATAATGTAAGTAATATAAACAGTTGATAATGTTACAAATACATACACTTGATAATTTTTAACAGCAAATATTAGATAACTACGCGCAAAGCGTGACGGGAAGGTGGGCGTGTCTAACTGTACACGGGCATTTGGTGGCGACAAGTTCCGATTTCTGTGAGCTGGATCACAGAGAAGCTAGGGTGCTGTTATTGCTTGCTGCAGCACAAGACGGAGCGCCATTGAGAGATACCCTGGTGTATTTGCCACAAATGAGCCCCAACGTAAGTGCCAAATATATTATACCAGTAAAATTAAGTAACACGTTGGAGCAGCGTGGTAGGTCTTAGCTCCAACCATTCTCTTCAAAAACGGAGAGAGGAGGCCTATGCCTAGCAGTGGGATAGTAACAAGTAACACTGCACCTTTGCACAAATACATCCTCTTTCAATTATAACACTCAGCCATAAAGACAGATCTTGACGTCACACCGCGGTATGCAGGTTGGTAAAATAACAGTTTCAATTTATACCAGAGCTGATCAAAGGCCTTCTTTCTCCTTTTTCATATACATCAAATTTCGTCGTATATATATATATATATATATATATATATATATATATATATATATATATATATATATATATATATATATATATATATATATATAATAGTATATATATGTAAGTATATAAATTATTATATATGTAGTATATATATAATAATCTATATGTTACCCGCCCGTTGTATAAAGAATAATTGTGCCAAATTTCATCAATATTGATTCAGCGGATTCACCGTGAAAGAGACACAAACATTGCATTATATAATATATATAATAATCTGCATATATAATGCAATGTTTGTGTCTCTTTCACGGTGAATCCGCTGAATCAATATTGATGAAATTTGGCACAATTATTCCTTATACAACGGGCGGGTAACATATAGATTATAGACTATAGAAAACCTGTTCATTCTACGGGAATATGATGACATTGAAAAGCGCCATCTATTATCAACCTATCACGCAACATCCACGCGAACGCGGCTAAAAGCTAGTATTACATATAACGTTTTCAGGTAGCATTCCGAGCGGTAACATGCAAATTATTGGCCGATGTATACGTTCTTGTAATTTGCGGTGCTACCCCAGCTCTGACCCAGATTGATGAGATCGTACTCCAATGTTGGGAGAACTACGCACAGATCATAAAGGAGGCCAAACTCGTGTATCCAAGAAATTTCCCATTGAGCCTTACATTTGATCCTGCTTTGTTAGGGTAAGAAATTTGACCGTTCTCCATTTCTATACAATACATATGTGTTTGTTAAATAAGTTGATAAAAGACTGATGTTGACTCTCTATTCCACGCTGAAGACCTCTTTATTATGATAAGATAAAGATAAGATTTATTAAGATTACTCAACATAGTGATATCACTATCACTATGTTGAGGAATTTCGAGATTTATTTAATTTTTGGCGTTCCGGATAGTTTCTTATTTTGCTCTACTGTATGTAGGAGAATGCAACCAATGTGTGTCGCGACTCAGCAGAGTTAGCAACTCATTCGATGGTATTCGGTATTCGCTTCTACAACCAGTCTACAAAAAGGTTTAAATTAAGTATAAGAAATATTCTTATACGTAAAGCATTTTATTGGATGGATTTTATTATTTGGATGATAAAAAAGCCTGGATTTGAAAATCCTTTCAGCTTCATACAAGACTGCGGTTTCCTAATGTAAAATTGATTTTTTTTTAAGATTGACCGCCGAGTTTCTTTCTGGTTCTTCTCGGTAAGATTAACATTCCGAACCAGTTGTAGCTTCATAAATCATATTGATACTTGACGATTCAAAAGTGCTTGAAAGAGATTATTTGAATAAAGATTGATTTGAATGCATAACATTTCTTTTTTTTATCAAAAAGGAGTTGGAGTCAAGCAATTGTCACTCCATAGGAGTGTCCGTACATCTTCTTCTTACTTATAGTATATCTTGACTCTGAGCGTCCATGGGTTTAACGAACTATATTGCTCCGCCCACGCCAGAACTTATCTTATATATAATACTAAACCGATTGTGCGTATTGACTATAATAATGGGAGTTTCTCAGATTACTAATAGTTAATGTGAGCAAGCGACGCTGCGTATTCTCTAGACACCTTCACGGGTCTAACCACAAGAGAGGGATGTCCGGCATTCACAGAATAGACATTCTCAGAACATTCTACGTCACGACCGCGAAGGATTTAGTGCCAGAATTAAAGATAACAGAAGGGGAACAAAAAGGTACGTTCTAGATCACTTTTAGGACTACCTTTTTTCCTCCTGCGTAACTTTAGTACCTAATAAACCTTATTAGTTCGTTACTTTCGATTTTTGAACTCAATTTTGACCCACTAGCGGAAACATTCAAAGTTTACACTATACTATAAAATAAATAAATAAATAACTAGAAAAAATAAAATAATATTTTTATTATAAATTTAATTTATTAATTATAAAAAATGAGGTTTGAGATATCTTTATTTCTCATTAACATTATTCACTTACATGAGATAATAACTCACAAAAATATATATTTATATATTTTTTTTTAATTAGTAAAATTAATGTATTTTTAACAATCAATCGCATTAACAAATGGAAAATAGAGTTTAAAATAATACATAAATACGCACACGCTTTTGAAAAAAAAGAAAAGTGAAAAAAAGCGTAGTGTATTTAATATATGTACGGAAAAATGACGTGTTTTTAGTTGTAACGAACTATTAATTAATATATTAGTTTTCTCATTTACCTAAATTATTCGTTTTAATTTGGTTATTTTTAGAACTTTATTTTCATTATTTGTACTTTACAGATATATTTGAAGCTGCAGTAAGTGAGACATACTGGTGCTCGGAATACCACAAATGCCACGCCAAAAGATCAGGCAACTTATTATGTTGCGCTCTATACTCGTCCAATGTTCCAACGCACACTTTGAGGTAATTAACTATTAAAACTAATTAACACTTTGACGGACGTTTGCTTCTACAGCCGTCAAAGCAAAGTTCACTATACGGCATGACGACAATAGCCGTCCAAAACGAAATGGTTGTTTTTATACACTACAGCTATAGCAGAAGACATTACAAACATATTTAGTACACAAGTAATCATCATCTTCCTTCCCTTATCCTACTCTAAGTGGGGTCGGCACAACATGTTATAAACATGTTGTCACATGATTTGGCTACGTATTTTATGACCGGTCTCCTGCCTGATATCAACTTACCATAGTCGTATCTTACGACACCTCGATAAGAAAGAGGGTGGTCTATTCTGCTTAAGCGGATACCACACGGCGTTTATTACACAAGTAATATTGATATAAAATTATTTTGCTATAATCCGCGATTAATTTTCCGGATTCATTTTCCGGCGGTTTTCCAACCACCAAGGGTCGCTGGCAGAGATCTCTTATAGAGATAAGTTACACTTTGTACTTGTTTTTCATTTAACTGTATTTTTGTTTGTTTTCTTTTATGGTACAAATAAAAAAAAAAAAGTAATTGTTAATAAATCGTGGATTATAGCAAAATAATTTCATTATTTTGATACTTCACTTTTTCCTACTGTCCATCAATGTGTTAAGAAACATATATGACTCGTTTGTAAAGGCTTGACTTGACTTACTTACATTTTCTTGCAGACTATTAACCAGCCAAATTCTTCAAGAGTTGTCTACAAATAAAGAGGTTCATTGGTAAAACGTGTCCACTTATTGAAAAGCAAAGGACTAATATAATTATAGAAAGTACGTAAGTAGTAAGTATTGTTATGTGGGGGTTCGTGGATTTGCATAGAAAACCTGGTGACTTATTAAAAAAACTTTATTCAGCTTTTCACTTCCAAATTATTACTTACAGTCACTATGCCGTCCGTTGTCCAATAATAAAGCCGAGGTCGCCGGTATTTCCCTTTTATTTTCGCTTCTTAATTCGCTCATGATCGATATTCGCTAACTGGAAAATCCCGAGGTGATCGATTGAACCGATTCGAGAATGTTCAGCTTCCAGATTACTCGCGAATCATAGCGGGGATACGGGACACGATTTGTAAACAAGAGAGAGAATTGGCGTCAAACGAATTTGAACTCTATGATATATAGTTTACGGTCTCATCTAATAATACGATACGATCTAATAGTACGTTGAAAAGGATGCTAAACACGTTTTTGTTAAAATAAATTTTATTATGATAATGAAGATACTGCATGATATAGGTATGACTAGGCTTGCAGACTACAGCTCTAAAAACTAGTATGTCCGAATCAAAAGTGATTGAAATTTAAAATTACTACTGAGCTGTGATACATATTTTTAAGAGAATTTGAAAATTTGGCTTCATACAAAAAAAATTATAATAGCTAATAAGAATTTTATCGTGGATATTTCATATTTATTTTTGTATTATTATATAATTTTATTATTTCTTTTGTATTATGGATCTCCGCAAAGTAAGCGAAGATATTGTATTTTTCTTGGTGAAGAAAATGTTTACAATTTTACAATATATAAGGGAAGCTCACAAAATGTCGATATTATTCTGATTGATACGTTTTAAAAAAATAAAGACTTTTAAAAACAATACTTAACTGTAACTCTTCCGTCCAAACTGTGATAACGTTAATAAAACAAATTGTAATAAAACAGTCTTTGAATTGCTATAAATATTTATTTCCAGAACATGCAATAAACCAATGCACTGGCTATATCTAAAATAGGCTCATATTTGTATAAGTCACTAAGAAGGCAATTTAATTAACATCTAGTAATAAATCATTCAAGAGCCGGTAACCCATCTAGGAATTTTTTTTATATTAAATAAAAACGAAATCAAAAATTATTTTACAATTAATAATTTAAAAAAATTTTTAAGTTGTTTGTTAAAGGCCTCTAAAGATTTTCAAATGCATACGTGAATTCGAAGGGTATTTTATAAATTGGGTCACGACATTGTTAGTATTTTATTATAATTAAAATAACTTTGAACTGATTTTCCAACCACAGAAAGTGGAAAGATCACATTATTTATTTCACATATCTTGCATACAACACAATTGCGTTCTTAGATTTATTTTAAACGTAAAACAATACTGTACTTTATAGTTCGTCACACCATAGATGAGATAAATTATGATTTATCTTTTTTGCGTATCATGTTTGTTGCGCAGAGTTATAGTATATTTTCATTCATCGTGCATATAATTATTTTAGCATCATATTTTATTACACAAGTAGCCTGCTGCTACATATATGATTGTGAACGTATTTTCTATAGTTAACTAGTGAACGATGCCAAAAAGTCACATAAAACAACAGGTTAACCTTTGTGCGTAAAAATCTAAAACAAATAGTTCAAGTCCGTATTTATTTCATTATTTCCTCATCTTGATAAGGATTAAGAGACAGCAAGGCCTAAATAAGTAAAAGTGTAATTTTGTGTGTCATTTTTATATTCAAATATATTTAAAATAAATGGTCCTACGTATTAAAACTCAAGACAATTCCGATCCGATTGAATCTCCGGCTCTTAACAGTTAACAGTTCGCAGTTCACAAAATTACATTGCTATTTCATGCCATTTGTATTTACAGAACTATTATATTATCAATATTGAATTTATCTAACTGTAACGAAAGAGGGTAATATATGGAATTTCCAATCCAAACTCCAAGGAAAGAGACAGCCCAGCAGTGGGGTAGTAGCAGATCCCTACTTTGGCAATAAATATATAAAATATTATATCATGTATAAATATATACCTAAACATAAAGCGATAATTATTAAATAATTGAAGGCAATGTATATACTGACTAGTGATATACTAAGGGTAAGTATTTCAAATTGAGAAATTAGTAAAATTTTGAAGGTTTTGCTGAGACACGTATGTTTGGATATTTTTTACTTGATCACGTAAAAAATGCTAAACTAGATTCAATGATATTTCACGATCAGTGCTAGTCATGCCAGAGATATATTCTAAGATTTTTTTTAATAATATGAATCTCACTGTATCATAAAACTACTTTAAGAAATTTTAATTAAGTTAACTGTATACAGATTTAACTTTTCTTAGGTACCGTCATACGCGAAATACCATAAGAATTTTTTTAGGCTTTTTAAGACTTATTTTTAAAAGGCTTTATTTAGGTACTTATTCCTTGACTAACTAATGCATCATTAAACATAGTGTGAAAACCACACTCTATGTTTAATGATGCGTTAGTGAATAGAATAGTTAATGGAGACGATATTTTTTTTTGTATTTCTATTTATCAATTCTGTACACGACTTTGTGACTGCGTACGAAATCACTCAGATGTGATTAAGCCAAGCTGACATTGAAGATCTCTAACAAATAGTTGCAGAAACAAATTTACGAATAGTATATTACGTTGACGGAAACTTTGATCCAATTACTTGATTTTGAAATATTTAAGCATGGCTTTGCTATGCGATATTAGGAAATTTCAGATTTCATATACAAGTGTGCGTGCGAGTTTTTTTTAACCTTCTCAGTCGCGTTAGCGTAACGAAAATTTGTATGGCACTGGAACTACGCTGGTCACTAGATGTCGCTGTTAAAGCGTCATATTTTTATGTTACGCTGGAGTTACGCTAACACAATCAAGTAGGTTAAAAAAACTCGCACTTAGCCCAAAGGATGTACTTCTAACATGTATTTTAAAAATACTTCACAGTAAAACATAGGGCGATGTATTAAGGTCACTACTCTACTCTTCTAATTTTACTCGAACATACATACGTACATAATTTTTTATATATATTTAGATTGCTCCTATCGGTTGTATAGGTAGAAAAACGCAAAGATGATAAAGCCTATATCGCCCTATCCGAAGAATAAGGTTACACGTCCCATTTATAAGCATAGGAAATGTGCCTTTATTTTTCGGATGGGCCGATTTAAGATGTATGTCTAGGGGGAGGCCGTGTGAAAAATGATATGCATGATATTAGTGGCACCATAGTTGACGAATGATAGAGGAGAATGGCGAAGAAGACATATTGTGCCGACCCCACTTAGAGTGGGATAAGGATAAGAGAATGATGGGTCGATATGAGCATTATTTTATCAGTTCTGTCAGTAATATACAACCCATATGTATTTTCGTTTATTTAAAATACTTTAATTGAAAAATATATATATATTGATTTAAGGTCTAGTATAGGTACAAAAGCTATAATATTCACAATTTATATAGTAGTTAGAACTCACATACTTATAGTGTATATTAACTCATTTGACAATTAAAGCAGCCACGTACAAAAAAAGTTTATTGCTTTCAATAAAACCATAGTTATTATACTAGTGTAGGGAAGCGAACAGGCACGTGAGTGACGCAATTAATAATGACAGGGAATAAGAAACTAGTATACTTATTCTTACTGGCCCGTTGGTGCAGTGGTTAGTGACCCTGCCTTCAGTTCCGTGGGTCGCGGGTTTGATTCCACCGAAGCCCAACATTTTCTATTAACAATTTTTCGGTTCTTCGAGCCAGCGTGTATATTTTTTTTTTATATATGGGACACTTACGCACACGGTCATCCGTCCCCAAAGTAACTCAACACTTGTGTTATGGTAGACAGACAACTGGTAAATATATTTTTATTATTATTTGATATATTTTTGAATACATAAAAAAAGTAACGGCCTGTTACTATCCCACTGCTGAGAATAGGCCTCTTCTCTCCGTTTTGGGAGAGAAGGATTGGAGCTAAGACCTACCACGCTGCTCCAATGCGGATTGGTAGGTTTGAATACATACTTAAATACAAATATACACCCAGACTCGAAGACCAACAAATTCATTTATAGAAAATGTTGACCCTCGGCGGGAATCGAACCCGCAACCCCCGGAGCTGAAGGCAGAATCACTTCCCTCTGCGCCAAAGGGTCAGTATTTGTATTTATGTATTTAAAAATTATATATGTATATATTCACCAGTTCTGTTACCCATAACACAAGTATTAAGTTACTATGGGAACGGACAGCTGTGTAAGTGTCCCAAATATTTATTTATTATTATCTGTCTACATTAATTCTCCTGTCCTTATCCCACTCTAAGTGGGGTCGCAACGACATATTTTTCTCTTTCATTCTCTCCATCATTTGTCAACTCAAGTAATGTCTCACCACATAGAGAGAGACAGTTAGATACACTCATCTTCTTTCTCTATTAGGCGCATCTTAGCCTAAATTCCTTATGCTAGTATAATAACTATGAATAAAACACCTTAATTATCAATAAATATAGGAATTCGATGATAAAAAATATAATATAAATGCAATAGCTTTAACTTTATCACATTTCACTCAAAGCCTTGCTCCTAATTAAAAAAACGCTTTGAAAAGTAAGTTAGCACTAACAATTAAAAAGTAAAATTTATTTCCAATTACGGTCAACCAAACCTATTCATACTCTCATATTATGTACTTGCCCATAAAAATCCTTTATAAGTTGTTACAACAAGTTTCTAATACATGTTTCAACATGTTTCCTTTCTAGAGTTGGCCATTAATATGGAAAAACATTGTGCCGTAATTGTTCATTGAGTTGTTGAAAGAGAGTAAATGGGTTGACTTTGGGAAAATTGCTTTTTATTTATTGAATAAAAATAAAGGAGAAATATCGTGGTTTTTTATAAAATTATTCAACCCAAAATATTGATCAAATATTTTACTGAAAGATATTTTTAATAAATTTCTGAAAACTGCTGATATCTTGAGTTATCATTAGTTCAGAAGTTTCAATATAATTATTTTGCTGTAATCCGCGTTTGTTTAGGAGAATCTGTCATGCTAAGTGTATACAGCAGGCAACATTCACATACCTTATACATGCAGGACAAAAGTAATGAGAACAATCTATAGAATTAGCCGTTACTTTGCGGAGGTCCATAATATAAAAGTAATGAGAATATTATTTTGCTATAATCCGCAATAAAATAAAATATATGTAATGCTAAATGTAGAGTGTACTATTTTAATCGTAAAGATTAAGATAAATTATAGATTAAGACAAATCGTAAGATAAAGAAGACGCTTTAGGATTTTGTCGTGAAGTCTATCTCCTGACGATGCTTCGGTTACGGGGCGAAACAATTGTTGAGATTGTGGTGTTGAATGTGAGCAGTGCTTGTGTATTGTTGTGCCATTGGTGTCGGGTAGTGCATGAGTTCTTACAAATTCTGCATGTATCAGGTATGAGAACGAATAGTACACTACATTTAGCATTACATATATTTTCTTTTATCGCGGATATTAGCAAAATAATATTCTCATTACTTTTGTAGTAATGAGAACATTATTTTGCTGTAATCCGCAAATTATAAATCCGTGGATTATAGCAAAATAATATTGTCATTACTTTTGTATTATGGACCTCCGCAAAGTAACGCCTAAATCTATAAATTACATGCACGACAAGTCACCACACGTATCACAAAACGCCGCAAACACCAACACTCCACACAGTCACTACGATCGGTTCGCGCCGAAACCGAAGAATCACCAGGATAGGCTCCACGACAAAATCGTAATGCTATTGTAACTTCATTATAGAATTTCACAAAGTAACGCCTACTTCTATAAATCATTATCGTTAATTTTTACTTATGCATCATAGTGACTTTTATACAAAAAAAAATCCAAAATGCACGGTTGAATTTTAAGAGGTATTATTAATACTACCACTTGCTTTTAACAGTTAGGTCTATGGAATATGTTAATATATTTCTTAAGATAGATAATGGCAACACTGTCGCTGTCAATGTCATTTCGGTACATTGTTTCTGGATTATTCTGAGCTAGCCATAAATATACGGTTGCATCATAGACGCAATAAGAAAAATATAAATAACTCATTAAATATAATTGTTAAAAAATCTTTCATTAATTTCTGTGATCATGTCTATGCAATCTCATTGATTTATTCAAAACAGATAAAAAATTGTAGTTTTAAATTAAGAATTTATTTAATTATAACATTAAACAGTTAAGTGTATCTTATTAATAAAAAAATGAGGTAATAAGCGACTGCCCACTAGTTACAATTTTAAATATTTGTATTGTCTTGTTTGGTAAATCATAACTATTTCTTGCAATCAAACAAAGTTTTCAAAACAAGCAATATTTGCCTTTTATTTAAATATTGAGTCTACTTTTCATTCCTATCTACAAACACATGATAGATAATTTAAACCACGATGTAATTAAGAATTTAAAGTTACATTGCAACATTTCTTTTTCAGTATTATTTACGATTACTGAAATTCTTTTATACCAATATTGACAAGGCCTTATTACTTATCCCTTGAAAAACCTCCCTAAAAGTCTATTATAATATATCAAACTCAAGTCCCAATTTTCTTACGCAATGAAGCAACAATAATTGTAACTATTTTCCACACAACTAAATCTAATATCAACTACATTGTCTTTTGATATAGGAATACTCGTATTGAAAATACTACTTGAAACTTCCGAGCAATCTGCACTGGGGCTGTTTGATTTTGCACTTCAGTTGCTGTATAAGATCAAATATCTTCAACGAGGGTCCCACTTTCATTTCTAACAGTTCGATAATTTCGTCTTTAGACAGCTGTAACATCATTGGACCGGTTATATGGCTAAAGTTAATGCAATATGGCTGACAGTCGTTGACCGTGAGGAACTTTGCGACGTCGATAGTCGTCCAGTTTTCTGGGTCTACAGAATTTAGGACGTCAAAGGGAACACTTGTATTGACTAGTCTGGGTATCACTTTATCGTCGGCACTGTTCACTGGCAGTTCGGGTGACGAAGGGTTAACATTTTGGCTTGAATCTTGCGATACGTCCGTAGGTGTGCTCTGGGGAAAAATACGGTAGTTAATAAAAAAAAATTCTTAATATAGCAAATTTGTGGTATGCTTTTCAGACTGTATAAGCTTAAGGAAGTTTCAAACAAATTGCGCACACGGAATGTGTGAATTGGCTTGACTGACATATATTTATTCATATACCATAAAAAACGCAAGGAAAACGTAATAAACAAAAAAGTGTAAAAAGGTCAATTATCCCTATAGCAGAGATCTCTGCCAGCTAACCTACGAAGTAAGACAATTTATTTGGAAGTAAGACAAATAGAGAAGCAAATATAAAAAAATATGAATTTTAAATTTGTTCACGTTGGTCCCATCAATGTCTATCACGAAATGTTTTATAGCGACATTTACGCATTTGGACAAACGACTATTATTCCCGTAATAGACTTAAATTGCAATTTAAATATAAATAAATAAAATATAATAATATATGAAATAATGAAATTATCTTGAGGGATATATTCAATGTCATTGTAAAAAGATGAAATTTACTTCTTTAAATCTGAAGTTTGATTATTTGCTTTTGGCTGAAAAGAGTGGTCATTGTAAAATAAAATATGTAAGACTTCATTGTTTCAACTTTAATTCTCGAAATTCAATCTTAACATAAATCTTTAAACTGTTCCAATTTTATTTTTTAATTTACAGTTATGTCCACAAGTAGTTTATATATTTTTTTTTTGTATTTTACTTTTAAATCTCTTACTTTAAGCATTTAAATATGCAAATAAAATTGTATTCTCACTCCAATATCCTGGCTATTATCCGTAAGTCGTTCCTCGGGCACTTCGAGACTGGTTTTAGATTCGGTTTCGATTTCCATCTTAATGCTAATAGTCTGTTCTTTGACGCGGGCCTCAACATCCGCTGATACTTCAGAAAGGCTCGTCGGTGGCGAAAGACTTTTGGTGTCACCCATATCAGAGTTTTGGGAACTTTCTTCCGTTGTATTTGGAGGTTGGGCGATCGGTTTGGTTGCTGCTGAAAAAAGAAAAAATACCCGAGATAATAGTAATCCCGACATGCTAGTAATATCCCGCGGTTTCACCTGCGTACATACCGATCTCATGGCATTGGAAAGTCTACTAAGTCGGACTATAGATTTATTTTTGTTAACATAAAAGTTCTATTTCACTCAGTTTTCTTAGCTTTTAATTATACTAACATTCATAATGTAATGAATGAAAAATTTGTTATATTGACCATATTGTTTCATTGTATTGATTATATAAATTTAAAGTTAACATGCAGGTGTAGAAGAGCTTTAACACAAACAGCTGTTTCTATTTAAACTCTAGTTAACTTATATGTTAACTGAATAAGTTTCAATAATAATTGAAAAGAAAGATTAAAAATCAAAAGATAAAGATTTAAAAAAAATTCATATAAACCCTGCGTGGTTTTCAAAAGATGTGTTAAATATATGTTCATTATTTTTTCACATTGCACAGAATCAAATCAAATCATATTTACTGAGAATACAGTGATTATAGATGGTATAACAGTAATTATTGAACCAATGTATTCTACCATTACAATATGGTGCACAATATTATGTAGTAATTATAATTAATCTATATTTTAAATGAAATATTTTAAATCGCTACTGATGTATGTATGTAAATAGCAAATCTACCTTGAATATGATTTTTCACATCGCTACTAGATGTATGTAAATAGCACTTCTACCTTGAATATAATTTTTCACATCGCTACTGGATGTATGTATATAGCAATTCTACCTTGGATATGATTTTTCACATCGCTACTAGTTGTATGTAAATAGCAATTCTACCTTGAATATGATTTTTCACATCTCTACTAGATGTATGTAAATAGCACTTCTACCTTGGATATGATTTTTCACATAGCTACTAAATGTATGTAAATAGCAATTCCACCTTGGATATGATTTTTCACATAGCTACTAGATGTATGTAAATAGCAATTCCACCTTGAATATGACCTTGTCTCCGCTTGCGCCGGTTGGGCCTGGCGGGCGGCCTGCGCGCTGTCCTCGGCGGAGGCTGCAGAGGCCCTTCCAGCCGGTGGCCCACCGCCCGGCACCAGCCCACGGGGTACACGTCAGTGCTGTGCGCCCAAAGCCACTGGTCGTACTCCGAGCCCCACCCGTCAAAATGCACCTGGCCAAATACATCCATACTAATACGAGGAAGTGAGAGCAAGAGTGGCCTAAGTGACAGTTTTCAATACTGAGTTTTATCACTACGTAGTAGTAAGTAACGGCCTGTTACTATCCCACTGCTGGGCATAGGCCTCCTCTCTCTATTTTTGGAGAGAAGGGTTGGAGCTAAGACCTACCATGCTGCTCCAATGCGGATGGGTAGGTTACACATATCCCTAGAATTTTCTAGAGATATGCAGGTTTCCTAACGATGTTTTCCGTCACCGAAAAGCGTGTGATAAATTGCAATTATCAATTAGACACATAAGTTTTAATAGAAAAACTCATTGGTGTCTGCCCGGGTTTGAATCCATGATCGTCTCTAGAGATTCACACGGTCGCACCGCTAGGTCATCACAGCTTATCACAACGTAGTATAAAACAAAGTCGCTCTGTGTCTGTCCCCATGTCCCTATGTGCCTATATCCCATAGCTTTGCGATTTGTTTTTTTTTAATGTTAAACCACTATTTTGCTTTGGCATCTTCTTTTCTTCTGGAAGTAACGGCTATGCAGGGCCCACTATCACTTTGACCACTGATCTATTGTGATCGCCATTACAGTATGCTACCTACAGTATGCTAATGCAGGTATCCTCCAAGAATTCCAGGATAAAATGCTATTGCTATGGCTTACACATACCCTAGTTCCTTCCAAAAAAACACCACAACACTACACTGCTAGTATAGTATACATTCACTACCGCAATGTCTACAATTGTTGACATTTCGGTTATGCTTAAATCTTTAATACTACGCAATATATTTTAATGCGGTTTATTTAATAGATAGAGTGATTCAAGAAGAAGGTTCATATGTATAACAACATTCAATATGGAGTAGAGAATTACTGTAATTTTTGAGGTTTCTAGTGATGTCGTAAATAATTACTTTCCACCCGTCGAAATGCACCTGGAGACATACGCCCAATACAGTAGCTTTATATTCGCGGGGATACGTTCCGTAAATATGAAAGTAATGAGAATATTATTTTTCTATAATCCGCGATAAAAGAAAATATATGTAATGCTAAATGTAGAGTGTAATATTCGTTCTCATACCCGACACCGATGGCACAACAATACACAAGCACTGCACACATTACCACCACAATCTCAACAATTGTTTCGCCTCTTAACCGAAGCATCGTCAGGAGATAAACTCCACGACAAAATCGTAAAGCGAAGCATTACCCAAGCAAGCCGAGTTGTATAATCACAAGTTAACTAGTAACTCAGCTTGCTTTGAGATTGTGGTGGTGAATGTGTAGTGTAAAGTGCAAAAGAAAAAAAGAAGTACCTTGAGCAGATCAGAAACAACACGCGCGACGGTCGCAACGCACACAAGCCTAGGGTCCATGAGGTCCGCACACTCCAGCCGCATGCCGGCCACGAAGCCGTGCGAGACCACGTGACCCCGGGCCCCGAACAGAGCCCTACCAGCAGCTGGACTCCCTGTCCTGTCCAAGTATTCTTCCCAATTGAACTGTTCTGCTGTGAACCTGAGCAAAAAATATATTAAAAGTAATTACTATATACAAATTCCACCATGATTCGTAATGACTGAAATAAAGTATATCTATCTTATATATAACTAATAAAGTAATATTTAATATTTACTTAACCTAATTAACCTATATAAAATATCTTATTTTTTTATTTGAGTCCTTTAATTCTTACTTTATTTTAATTTCTTATTTTATTGATTATTTTCATTTGTTTTGTGTGTTTTAATTTTTAATATATGAGGATTACTTTTGTTTTTCTTATCTGTATTAAAAATGATTACATATATTTTTTTCATGTAAGCTTGTATGTTTTTATGTTTTTTTTTATGTAAGTTTGTATGTTTAATGATTTTTTTAATATAAGTTTGTATATTTTTATAACACTATTATAACAATAATAATTGATCATGTAGTGTTCTCCTGTAATTGGGGGTACACTTAAGTCAATTTTTTAAAATTAGCTATTACGGAACTCTTGTGTGTACCTTAGTTGGAGTCCCTTTAATAAATAAATAGTAACTAAATAGAGGAATATTTTGAATCATAATTATGATTATTGGACATTCACTAATACTACAACAATAAATAACATTAATATTATCTTAATTTCAACACAGCTTAAACCGTAAAATAGTATTTATTGGTGTGCGTGTGCGTGCGCGTGCTTGTGTCTACAATATTTGATTCTTTTAATCAATTTAAACGGAAATTTAATTTATTTTTATTACTTCTTCCTCCTGCCCTTAGCCCACTGAGTGAGGTCGGAACAACATGTTATAAACATGCTGTCACATGATTTGGCTACGTATTTTACGACCGGCCGCATGCCTGACATCAACTTTTTAAGTCGTATTTTACGACACCTCGGTAAGAGAGTTGTCTATTCTACTTAACCAGATACCACATGGTGGTCAACTTATCTATTACATTTATTAATATATTATATTTATTTATTTCGCAATAAAAACAAAATTACAATAAAAATACGTACCCTGCCGGTGGAACCAAAGGTATATTGTTGGCAAGGGCAAATCCAACTGGGAATATACAAGGCGACCGTTGGTGATAACAAAACCAATCAGCACCAGACGCATCAGCCGGATAGCAATCTATTCTAATCATCATATAACCCTCGTTCAAAATCTGCATCACAGTAGCAGCGCACACCGCTGACAAGTTAAGAGGGTCTATTGCTTCAAGCTTCATCCCTTCTGAGAACAGTGGTGGTTCGTTACTTGGGTACTTGTAGAACATTTCTTGTGTGGTATCGCTAACTATTGTTCTTCCTGCTGCGACGCGCTGGCAGTAACTCTGTGGTGCATCTAGAGGATGTCCCACTCTAAAAGCCCAGCCGATCGGATGAATTAACGGTGAATCTTCGTGACACCAAAATCCATTATCTTCAGGGGAACTGTCGTAGTATTTAACGTGTAACCGTTTACCTATTATCTCACATACACTCGCTACCTATAATAACAATATTTACAAAGAAATTAATGAAAAATCTTTAAAAAAAATAATTAATGAAGCAGCGATAACACCGTGCAACTCTTTCGATGGGGTCACGGGATCAAACCCGGGCAGACACCAATGAGTTTTTCTGTTAAAATATATGTGTCTAATTGATAATTGCAATTTATCACACGCTTTTCGGTGAAGAAAAATATCGTGAGTAAAACTTCATATCTCTAGAGAATTCTGGAGATATGTGTAACATACCAATCCGCATTGGAGCAGCGCGATAGGTCTTAGCTCAAATCCTTCTCTCCAAAAATGGTGAGAAAAGGCCTATTCTCAGCAGTGTGATAGTAAAAGGCCGCTACTTCCTAGTAGTTACTGTGAGTAACCATAAGAGCAGACGATCTGTCGCGGACTTTTTTTTAGTATTTTTGAAGATCTCAATTCTCTAGTACATTACTTTAATGTGTATCTGTTATTTTACGCGGCGCACGCGACTAAAGCTCCCAGTAGGCAGTTGTTTTACAATTGCGCGACCTTCCAGAATAATTCCACCAAGTTTTAGTAAAACCCGTACCAAAATCCGATTTCGAAAAAAATTATTACATACAGACAGACAGCTTTTGGGAACTTCGTTTTATAATAAATGTAAAGAAAACCATAAGGTTTTATTTAGTTATATTTTCTTTTTTTGATATTGTGTCAGCGGATTGTCAAAGAGACTTTTATTTAAATTCGTTAGAAAAATTATATTTTATTGTTTATAGTTTATTTCCCCCTTCCCTGCGCACCCGCATACGGAGTAGACGTGTACATTGTAAATTAATTAATTGAGTTTTTGCCCAATAAAAAAAATATATATATATTATATACAGTTGTGTTATTTGTGATCGAGTACCAGGAGTGCATAACTTATTAGCAACTGACAGCACAAGACGACTGGCCAAGAATCTACTACGCGATATTGGACTCTAAAGGTCAGTGCTACATACGTAAAAGATAAAAAATTAAATATCATACGCATTGACGATTCCAAGCTCCGTCAACTGTCAGTCAAAAGATGCCTATTTGCTAACAAACCCGGTCAAACTATATTCATCTCTTATTACATATTGCTAATTAAAACTGTAAGGATATCTCAGATGACCGATGTTTTCCACATATTTCTTGCTATTAAAGCTAATTATGACTATTGGATACTGAGAACTTTCGTCTATGAGAACATTGTTGTCACATCTATACATTTGAAAGTCTAGTATTATCATGAATACTGCACGTACACCGCCAAGTAAATCGCGAATAGGACTAGGTGCAATACAAGGCGACGACACCTGTTCGCATGGTAAAAAGAACCGCCAAATAAAGCGTAGACGTGAAGGGTCGAGTGAGGATGATGAGTGTGCTGTATTCATGGAGGAGATACGTAAGCTTTTCGAAGAGTTTAAAGAACAACAAAATAAAAAATTTCAACTATTACAAAACACAATTAGTACGATCGAGCAACAAAATAACGATATCCGGTCGTCTGTCGAGTTTATCTCTGCTCAATATGATGACATTAAGGTGAAGCTGGAATCACTGGAATCAGACAAAATAAAACACCTGGCCCATATTCAGACTCTGGAAGAAAAATTGGAGCGTTTAGAGCGTCACTGTAATATGTCTAGTCTGGAAATCCGTAACATACCTAGTAAAGCGATTACTAATAAAGAATCATTAACGAAACTTATTTCTAATGCAGGACTTGCTCTAAGCTTCACAATTAAGAGTTCAGACATTCGAAATACATACCACATAAATACTAAAGATAGTGCCACAAAAACGGTGATAGTGGATTTTACTACAGTTGCGATGAGAGAACAAATATTACAAGCATCTAGAACGTATAATAGACAACATAAAGAAAACAAGCTCAATACTAAAGACCTCAAGTTAGATTGTCCACCAAAACCTATATATATTTCTGAACACCTTACATCAAATACCCGCAAACTTTTTTCACTAGCTCGAGAAAGTAAAACAAAACATGGATATGCATTTTGCTGGACGACTAATGGCAGGGTATATATTCGTAAGAAAGAAGGTGAGCGTTGTTATCGTATTGATGATGAATGTGATCTCGAAAAAATAAATAAAGATATGTGACTATATTATATTATTATTAATTGTAAACGGTTGATTTTCGAGTGTATTTTAAAATTAGCTATATTTTACTCATTCACATTTTATATTTTTCAAATATACAAACTGACTAAATTATACTACTTGTTGTTAATAATTATAAAAAATTATTCTAAGTATATATATAATTATACGAATCAGGTAAATTTTATATACATTTTGAACAATAAAATTAATAATTTGTTAAAGTTTAAGCAAAATGCTATGCCGGTGTCAACAAAATTGTTTGTTGATTTAAATAAGCTTAGGTTTTCTAAGAATTGTCATGATACGATAGTATATAAAATAAGTATGTCTATACAGAATGTTATATTAACTTGTAGTTTAGGATGCTATGTTATGTCAAGTTTTTTGCATTGTACCTACTATATAAAAAATACTCCTATATTATACCTACTATATAAAAAATACTATATAAAAATACCTATATAAAAAAGTATTCACGATGGGGTGCCGAGATATTAATATTATGTCAATATGTATTTACCAACACTTACAAATACAAACACATATATAATTCGATCATATTTTACACTGTTACAGTTGGGAATGAATGTTATCTGATAATTTATGTCCAGAGTAACTATCAAACTTACAGAATAGGACGTAATTGTCGTATAGTACTGCGAAAATGTGCCCATATTAATAATTATAAATTCAATTTTCTGCGTCATAACTTTACCTTATTCAAAGCTGGATAGTATAGTAGGAATCACTAGTAACTTAGACAATGTCACTGTATCAGAATCACATATATGTAATCCCTTTCAGTGTAGTACTTATTTAAAACAGAGTAATAAGTATTTAAATGTACTCCACATGAATATAAGAAGTTTGAATCATAACTTTAATGAGCTAAATGTATTACTACATTCAATTGATGTCCAATGTGACATTGTAATATTAACCGAATGTTGGCTGAGCAAAGTTATTAATACTCCTGTTATTCCTGGATATATCTCATACAAATCTAGTTTTGCCAGCCAAAACGATGGTGTGGTTGCATATGTAAGATCTGAAACTAAATGCACACTTATCGATTCAATGATAATAGACGCTAACTGCCTCATTCTTAACATCAATCAAGAGATGGCTATAATTGGCATATATCGTTCACCCTCATTTCGCAATATAGACAACTTTATAACAAGTTTAAACACAACACTTTCTGCTTTGTCAAAATTTGAAACTATAGTAATTACAGGCGATATGAACCTAAACATCGACCCTAATAATAATAATTCCCAAGCCGATGACTATTTGAACACTATTTCCTTTCATGGTCTTCTACCAGCCCACTATTTCCCAACTCGTGAAAACAAATGCCTTGATCATGTAATTTTAAAAACAAATAAAAAGGCAATCACGCTAGTTTTTGATACTTTTATTACAGACCACGCACCCACGTTTCTTAGTCTTGAAGTGAATATACCAAGTATACCTAACAGCTATCATAAAAGGTTGCACACTAATTTTAAAGAAGTAGTAACCGCATTATTAAATACTAATTATTTACCAATACTATCAGAAAATGATCCAAATGTAGCTACTGAAATACTAGTAAACACAATAGCCTCTGTACTTAACACTCATTCCTCAACAGTTAGGATTCCAAGGAAATTGCATAACCTCAAGCCTTGGATAACACCAGGTCTTTTACGATGTATACGGAATCGCGATCGTTTGCATATAAAATCAAGAAAAGATCCTAATAATAGTATTAAAAGACTTACATATTCACGATATCGCAACTTTTGCAATAAAATATTAAAAAACCTAAAGATTAGCTATGAGGGGCACAAACTCCTACTTGCTAAGGGCAACACAAAAAACACGTGGAAAGTTGTGAAAGAAATAACTCATCTCCAATCGCGTACAAACATCCCACCTAAAGAGCTCTTATGTCTTTCTAATGATCCTCAAACATCAGTAGATAAAGTTAATGAGTACTTTGTAGGTATAGGAAAACAACTGGCACTACCCCTATTGGAGAAAAAGGCACAAACAGAGGGAGTTACTGTTACAAAACGCTCCCAAGGTTACAATAGTGGTAGATCTCTCAACTCGATGGTATTACTTAATACATTTGAGGCAGAAATTGACACTATAATAACAAGTCTTAGAAATGATAGTGCAGTTGGAGGGGACTACATTCCCGTTAAGATTTTAAAAGATGCTCGGTATGCCATTATCCCAGCTTTAAAGCATGTTATTAATTTATCTTTGAATCAGGGTGTGTTTCCGAATATTCTTAAAAGGGCCGTAGTTCATCCTGTTTACAAGAATGGAGATAGAGACATCGTTTCTAATTATAGACCCATATCAGTACTGCCCGCAATTTCAAAAGTTTTTGAAAAGATATTAAATGCCCGATTAGTTTCATATTTAGAAAAATATAATATTGTATCTCCAAATCAATTTGGTTTTCGACGTGGCAAATCCACAGAAGACGCAGTGTGTACTCTAGTAGATAACATTATTAAAAATGACGATTGCAAGAAAAAAACCATTGGCGTATTTCTCGACTTGACAAAAGCTTTTGATACTGTCTCTACTCCAGTACTTGTAAACAGGTTAGAAGAAATAGGTATCAGAGGCAAACCACTTCAAATATTTTCTAGCTTTCTGATGAATCGGAAGCAATGCGTTAAAATAGGATCCTACGTTAGTTCTTATGAGCAAACGAGCTATGGAGTGCCGCAGGGGAGTGTGCTTGGTCCAACGTTGTTCACAATTTATATAAATAAGTTATGTAGTATGCATATTCCTAGTACTAAAATTTATTGCTATGCTGATGATACAGTACTACTAATAGAGGGGGCAGATTGGGAACAGGCACGTGAAAATGCAGAGCAAGCAATAAAAATTATTATAGACTGGTTGACACAGAATTTATTGACATTAAATCTTGATAAAACTAACTTTGTTACTTTCTCTTCAAATAATAATTCCCAACCTACAAACATCATTAACTTAAGAGCTCATGTTTGTCAACCAGTTAGTGATACCTGCTCATGCCCACAGATATCCATGAAATCTGAGATTACATACTTAGGAGTTGTCATAGATTGTACATTGTCGTGGCGTAATCATATTGACTTACTGGTCAAACGTGTCAGAAAGCTAGCATTTATTTTTAGAAAATTAGCACCTGTTGCAGATTTTTCTACTCTGATAACAGTATACCTCGGTCTTGTCCAATCCATATGTAGCTATTGTATTTCCACGTGGGGTGGTACGTTTGTTACAACCATGCTTCGTTTGGAGAGAGCCCAGCGAGCCGTATTAAAGGCAATATCGAAAAAGCCTATGAGATATCCAACTCATCTTCTTTTTAAAGACTGCTCTGTTTTAACTATTAGACAATTATATATTTTAAAACTAATACTGAGGATTCATGCTGCTACACCTTTTCGTCACACATCTAAAAGAAGAAGATGGGTTGTTTGTCAAATTACAAGGCATAGATCAGCTCTCGCGGGGAGACATTGCTGTGTCCTTGGCCCTAGGTTATATAATAAAATAAATCGTAAAGTAGGTATTTATTCACTTCCTTTAACAAGAGCTAAGAGTGTTCTCACAAACTGGTTAAAAGAAAAAACTTATTCAGAAACTGAGGACCTACTTAAAATAAATATTTAAAAGCCCACATACTAACGTATCAAAACACGCACACATACACACACAAACACACACACGCACGCACGCACACACACACACACCCAAACACAAACATACACATACACAGTCACACACACACACGCATGCCCACATATACATATATATATATATTTTTTTTTATGATTCCGATATAATAAATTATATCTGGTATACATATCATAATTAATTTTCGTATTATTATTGCATGTTAATAATTAATATGCATTGTAAAAAAAAAAAAAAAATTTGGAATAATGATTTTCTATATTCTATATTGTTCTATTATTGGAAGGTTGATACTCGCGATACAGGGCGACCTAGTGCGAGTATCAATAGATATCTGCCACAATTTACGACAATGTATTAGTTTAATTTATTAAATTTAAGCAGAACTATTTGTACTATATGGAATGAAATGAAATAAATTATTATTATTATTATTATTATTATTATTATTATTATTTAGAAGATAGACCCGAAAATAAGGGCTTTAAATGTTGTTTCTTTTATTTACAGGTAAATACATATTTATTTTATAATTTTATATTAATAGGTAATTTTGTAAATTCGTAGATTTAATAAATAAACTTTTATTTACAGAAACGCAATTAAGTCTTTGTTTTTCGAATGAAAATATATAATATCATTATAAAACAACATTTTTTGCACTATCACTACATATTATAAAACAAAGTCCATATTTCCGTATGTACGCATAAAACTTTAAAAGTACGCAACCGATTTTGATGCGGTTTTTTTTAATAAATAGAGTGATTCCAGAGGAAGGTTTGTACGTATAATAACATTCAATACGAAGTAGAGAAATACTGTAATTTTTGAGGTTTCTGTAAATAATTAATTTTTTTCCGCTTACATTGCAAACGCAGGCTAAACCCTACGAGATTTATCAAAGTATAAGTATATAAGTAAAAATGTACTATATGAGTTTAGATATTCCAAAGATAGCAGGAAATCGTCTTGGTATAGGGAGAGGAAATTGTTTTTCTCCAAATTTAACGCTTGCGGGCCACGGGCAGTAATGAATAAATCAAAACTACTGGATCGATTTTAATCATTTTTTTTACACTGACTGACATGGGATATATATTTTATACCCGTGCGAAGCAAGGGCAGGCCGCTAGTAATTCCATATAATAATGGATAAATTGAGGTTTGATTTCGCTGTCAAAACAGCATCAGATGGAAAAACTAACATTTTATGCTTGACCTCAATTGCCACACCTAGTGGTCAGGTGTATGAAATACCACTAGATTTACAACCAGTGAATAAACATCAGGCAATTATCAATACTTCACATTATGGCAAAATAAAAAAAGCATTACAAAAGAGACACCAGATTAGAAAAATCTGGATTACCTTAACAGATGAAATAACGGAAGCATATTTGGATGAAGAACAAAACTTGCAGTTTAATGATATATACCTCGAAGAAATCACGGAATCAGAGGCTATACCGAGTTCTAGTGGTTCGAACAATACTTTGGAAAACTTGTTAAAGAAATTACTTGAAGAAAAAGAAAAAAAAACAGAAATTCCAATTCTAGGCAAAATTGCAAAAGATTTTATGATCGAAAAGTTTACAAGCAAAACTTCAAACGCCTACCAATGGATTAAAGATTTTAATAAGGAATGTGAACGTTTCAACATTTACGAAGACAAAAATAAAATAGAAATTTTGAAAAATTTCATGGAGTCGTCAAGTGTACATTGGTACGACAGCATGTTAATAAAATACACTGTGGAATCAGAGTGGAACCAATGGGAGAAATATTTTTGTAAGACATTTGGAACTAAAGGTTGGTCACCCATAAGATATGCTCTTGCCTTTAAATACCAAGCAGGTTCATTACTCGACTATGCCCTAAAAAAAGAAAAATTATTACTGGAAGTTCGGAAGCAAATTGATACCGGGACTCTTATTGATCTTATTGCATTTGGGTTGCCCAATTTTGTGGCTGATAAAATCGACAGGGAGACTTTGCAAGAAACAGAAGATCTGTACAATGAAATAGGAAAACTGGAACATCTCGTTGGGAAAAATAAATATGGAAAGACAGTATATACAAATTCCGACATTAAACCGAAAAAACTAGAAGGGAAATAGGCATGTCCAATTTGTATTAATGAGAAAAAAGGGAAACGTTACCACCCGGAAGAGAATTGCTGGTTTAAAGATAAAACTGAAAAATCAATAATAAAAATAGTGAATAGCTCTGAAATAGAAACAGACCTAAATGACATGGATCCAAAAAACTTGAAATACCGCCATTAATAAAAATAAGTTTACTATTAAATGACACTGTAGAAGTAACTGGAATTTATGATTCGGGCTCAAACGTGTCATTAATTAATGTCAAATTATTAAACATACGGAAAAAAGAACATACGGCAAATAATACACAAATGGTGAACTTAAAGACTATTAATGGTGAGATAAAAACGAAAGGTATAGTAACATTAAAAATTAAAATATATAATATAGAACAAAATATGGATATTTTTGTAATAGATAAAGAAAACTTTAATTATGATTTCCTGATTGGCTTAGACTGTATAAAAAAATTCAGGCTCATGCAAAATGAAGACTTAAAAATCATACAAGAAGCCAAAAAAGGAGAAGAGGTAAACATTCCTGATGCACTAGGTGACAAAACTAAGTCAAGATCAGAAAGATCTAAAACGGAGAATGGGAAACAAGAAATAAACTTCAATGAACATTATAAAACTGATCAATTTGAAAATATTACTAATCATCTAAGTAAGCAGCAACAAACGGAAATAGACAAGCTGATAGAAAAATATAAAACTGTCTTTGCCAAGGATAAATATGATGTTGGCACTGTACGAGATTATGAAGCTCATATTGACCTGTTGGTGGATAAATACTGCTGCAAACGGCCATATAGATGCACAGCTGAAGATAGAAGAGAAATAGAAAACCAAATATCGAAACTATTGTAGGAAAAATTGATTGTGGAATCATATAGCCCGTTTGCTGCTCCAGTAACTCTAGCTTATAAAAAAGAAGATGGACGAAGAACAAGATTATGTATAGATTTCAGAGAATTGAACAAAATAGTAGTCCCACAATCACAGCCATTTCCATTAATTGAAGATTTAATGATAAAAACAGTGAACTGTAAGTTTTTCTCAACATTTGATATTAATTCAGCATTTTGGTCAATTCCATTGAAAATACAAGATCAATACAAAACAGCTTTCGTTACTCAGGAAGGACAATTTCAGTGGACGTGTCTTCCATTTGGTTTAAAAACTGCCCCCGCAATTTTCCAAAGAATACTAAGCAATATCATAAGAAAACATAAGCTCTCTGATTTTGCAGTAAATTTTATAGATGATATACTTATTTATTCAAAAACCTTTGAGGAACATGTATCACATGTATCAAGGTTATTGAAGGCAATTCAAGCAGAGGGGTTTAGACTAAAATTTACCAAGTGTAAATTTGCAAATCATTATGCCAAGTATTTAGGACATATAATAGAAAACAATTCAGTAAGACCTCTTAAAGATTACCTAATAGCAATAACAGATTTTCCTATACCAGAGACAAGGAAAAATGTTCGTCAATTCCTAGGAAAAATAAATTTTCATCATAAGTTTCATCATAAGTATAAAACCACACAGCGCGATCATTTTAGATCCATTGCACAATTTATTAAGGAAAGACGTAAAATTCATATGGACCGAAGAATGTCAACAATCATTTGAGAAAATAAAAGCATTACTGTGCTCAAAACCGATTCTGAAAATTTATGATCCACAATTACCAATAAATATTTATACGGATGCAAGTATAAAAGGAATGGGAGCAGTGCTAAAACAACCCGATGAAAACGGTAACAATAATCCAGTTGCTTATTTTTCAAAAAAATTAACAGATTCCCAGAAAAAGAAGAAGGCAATTTACCTTGAATGTTTGGCAATAAAAGAAGCTATAAAATATTGGCAGCATTTACTTATGGGGAAGGAGTTTACGGTGTACTCTGATCATAAACCATTGGAAAACATGAATGTTAAAGCAAGAACTGATGAGGAGCTCGGTGATCTAATGTACTATCTATCCCAATATAATTTCAAAATTAAATATAATCCTGGAAAAACAAATCAAGAGGCAGACTGTTTAAGCAGAAATCCAGTTCTAAGCCCAAATGAGAATACAGACGACGCTTTGAAAGTGGTAAATTTAATTACCATAGAAGAAATAAAAATTGATCAAAACAAAAATAAAGAACTACAAAAAGGAAGGAACAAGTTTATGCTGAAAGATGAAATATATTACAAAAAAAATTAAATCAAAAAATAAAATTGTACTATCAGAAGAACTAAGCAAAACATTGATAAAAAATGTACACATTACTTACTGCCATCTGGGAACGACACAAATGATAAATAAATTAACTCCATTCTTTTCAACGAAGAATATCATAGCAAAGATAAAGCAAATTTGCGAAGAATGTGAAATATGTATTAAAAATAAAACAAGGAGGAAACCAAAATGTGGTTTTATGTCACATTTGGGACCAGCAAGACAACCATTTGAAATTGTATCAATTGATACAATTGGTGGATTTGGAGGATCGCGTTCGACTAAAAAGTACCTACATCTTTTGGTTGATCATTTCACGAGGTATGCTTATATTTTGACATCAAAAGATCAAAGTTCTAACAATTTCATTAAACTCATTCGGAAAGTGACAGAAGCTCATAAAATTGATATGATATTAACAGACCAATATCCCAGCATAAACTCTAAAGAATTTAAGGAATTTCTGAAAGAAAACAATATAAAAATAGTTTTTACTGCTGTGGATACTCCTTCTTCAAATGGTCTGAATGAAAGGCTAAACCAAACTCTGGTTAATAAGATAAGATGCAAAATTAATGAAAGAAAAAATAAAATTGCATGGACAACTATTGCACAGAGATGTGTTGACAAATATAATGAAACGGAACATACTGTTACTAAATTTGCACCAAAATACTTGTTGGAAGGAGAAAATGTAAGTATTCTACCACCAGAATTAAAAACAAAATGTTCAAACGAAAGTTTAAGAAGTGATAGAAAATTAGCATATGAAAATACAATTAAATCCCATGATTATAATAAGAAAAGATATGATCTGACAAGGAAAGAATACGATTTTAAAGAGGGAGATAGAGTTTATGTGGAGAATGCAAATCGTCTAAATAGGAAGAAAACAGATGAACTAAGAATTGGACCCTATGAGATATTGAAAAAAATTTCAAACACGATTTATGAAGTGAATGTTGGTCACAAGAAAGGAGAATCAAATTTGTTCCACATAACAAAACTCACTCCTTTATCGGTTGATAGAAAAACAATTACGTGCAATCACACTTGTAATTGTTCTTCTCCAAGAGGGGAGATGTAAAGAAAACCATAAGGTTTTATTTAGTTATATTTTCTTTTTTTGATATTGTGTCAGCGGATTGTCAAAGAGACTTTTATTTAAATTCGTTAGAAAAATTATATTTTATTGTTTATAGTTTATTTAGAAGATAGACCCGAAAATAAGGGCTTTAAATGTTGTTTCTTTTATTTACAGGTAAATACATATTTATTTTATAATTTTATATTAATAGGTAATTTTGTAAATTCGTAGATTTAATAAATAAACTTTTATTTACAGAAACGCAATTAAGTCTTTGTTTTTCGAATGAAAATATATAATATCATTATATAAGTATAGATGTAATCTTCAATAGTATAGTAGGCTTTCTGTCTCCTTTTGATAGTCGCGTAAACTGCTGTGATGAAAAGGCTTTTTGGTGAAACAAAACATCGTGAGGAAACCTGCATATCTCTGGTCAATTACTGGGATATGCATAACCTACCCATACCCATAAGAAGAGAATGGTTGGTCTAACATCCAACCCTTTTCTCCATAAAAGTAATAAAGGAAGGACGAAAGAATTATACCACAGTAGGGCATAAGCCTTCTGTGTTATAATAACAGGCTCTTAATATACTACTCAAAATAGAGTGACATAACAATCAAAATATGATAGTAATTTACACAAAAGTAATAATAAAATTATTTTGCTATAATCCGCGAAGAAGTAAAATAGAAAATATATATAATGCTAAATGTAAGTGGGCAATCGGTTATCATACCTGATACATGCAGGATTCGTAAAAACACATGCACAAACCTCCACCACCGCCACCATGATACACAAGCACTATATACGTTCACTATCACAAACTCAACAATCGTTTCGCCCCGCAACCGAAGCATCGTCAGGAGATAGACTCCACGACCACGACGATTGGCTTTGCGATTTTGGTCGTGGAGTCTATCTCCTGACGATGCTTCGGTTGCGGGGCGAAACGATTGTTGAGTTTGTGATAGTGAACGTATATAGTGCTTGTGTATTGTTTGTGGCGGTGGTGGAGGTTTGTGCATGTGTTTTTACGAATCCTGCATGTATCAGGTATGATAACCGATTGCCCACTTACATTTAGCATTATATATATTTTCTATTTTACTTCTTCGCGGATTATAGCAAAATAATTTTATTATTACTTTTGTATTATGGATCTCCGCAAAGTAACGCCTAATTCTATAAATTATAGTAATTTACATTATTTTTGTACAGTTAAAAATTAATAAATTTACCTTGACTTGTGATATTCTGTTCTTATCAACAACTTCCATTATAGAACCCATTGAAAACCTTGATACAAGGCTGTCATTAAGTTTAGTATAAAAATTGGCAGGCAATGTTCGAGCACCAGTTAATTGCTTTACAAGGAATCTGAAAGGCAAATAAATCTTTTTTTCTTTTATAAATTATAAAATCTTACTAATATAAACTTTCATTCAATTTTTAAATTTAAACTATCGTGAGTAGTATTCATAGTTATTGTATAGAACCGGCTAATTCCATCTTCTTATTCCATCGGGTTAGCCCGACTAGTTTAATTCATGAAGAGCTCATGAATAAGTGCCCCGGACGGGTTCGAAACTAGTCGGGCTAACCCGATAAAATAAGACGTGAGTATAGCCGGTTCTATACAATATTTAAATATTTAAATATTTAAACTACTCTCAATAGGTTAATATATCACCATATCTAAAGAATAAAGTTACATGTCCCATGTAAATGCTTAGGAAATGTCCCATGAGGGGGTTAGAATCAAACCTAGCTATATCCAAAATAATTAAAATTGAGTAAAATAAAAATTTTGAGTTGTGTTAATTCTTGGAATTACGACGAATAAAAAATATGAAACACATATTTAATCACTGTGAATTTAAGTAATATCAATCTTTACGTTTCCTGCAAACTGTAATACAAATATTTAAAATTTGCTGAATTTTATTTTGACTTTAGGATTTAGCTATTTTTGATTCTGATCCCCTCACATATTCTTCCGATAGGGCGATATATGTGAAAACCTATACCTATGTGGCGATACTGTATCTAATACATAAGTTTTCATAGAAATGTCCTGCTATAATATCTTTGTTAAGTGTAGGAAGCAAAAACCGTTCTCATACCTTATATATACAGGATTAGATACCGCATATTACACTACACACATTACCATCCTGCCTTTATCCCACTCTAAACGGGGTTGGCACAACATGTTACAAACATCTTGTCCCATGATTTGCCTAGGTATTTTAAGACTGGCCGCCTGCCTGACGTCAACTTACAGTCGTATTTTACAACACCTCGGTAAGAAAGAGGGTGGACTATTCTACTCAGCCGGATACCACACGGCGGGTCAACTTACCTTAGTCGCCTTTTACGACACCTCGGTAAGAAATGAGGGTGGTACTATTCTATTCAGCCGGATACCACACAGCGTATACTTACTTTTTCCAATCTGTATATTTATCTTCAATGGTTCTCGGCGGTATTAAAGGTTTACCGCGAGTTGCACACCAACCAACAGGATGCACATCTGAACGACATAGATTTACCCAAAAGTCCTTAGAATCATCACTTCCAAAACCTTCATAACGGAGTAGCCCCATATAACCTTTCACCTAAAAACGTATAATACAATAAAACATACAAATCGGGTTTATATTTAGTATAAAATATATAAAGTAAAATATATAAAATATATAAAGTGATATGTTCCACAAGTAACAATTCAAAGCAACGTAAGAAAATCAGAATGTTAAAGAAAATATAATTTTGCCTATCCCACTTCTGGATAAAGCTAATTTCTATTTTTCTATGAATGTTTATTCTATTCTTCCCTTAAGTAGTAAAGTAAAAAGCAGAGGTTTCCAAGTTTTCCTTTAGCTTGAATTGCATAATCAAATTTGCAGGGGTTTGAGATCCTAGTTCCTAGCCATAACTACTGTCAGAATCTTACTTGTTGTAATTGTTAATATCAAAAAAAATAATCTTACAGCCACTGCTGTCATAATAATTACCAAAATAAATTAAGAAATACAACCAATTAACAGTTTTCGAAGCTAGATAAATAAATTGATCTGTTAGCATGGATACAGAATTTATAATGCATAATGTAATATTCTCTGCACATAATAATACATATTTTTATATTCTTATAGAACCGATGGGCTTTGGTCTAAAGGTGTTGGAATGGCAACCTCGCACCGGAGCACAGCCTCGACTCCATACGAGGTGGACTGACTACCTAATAAAAGGTCGCGGGGAACCACTGGATCCAAGCGGCACAAAATCGTATTTTGTGGAAATGTCCAGCAGTGGATGTCAATCGGTTGATAAAGAAGAACATAATATTACATTCATCATCTTCCTGCCCTTATCCCACTCTTAAGTGGGGTCAGCACAACATGTCATAACATATTGTCATATGATTTGGCTACGTATTTTACGACTGGCTGCCTGCCTGACGTCAACTTATGGTGGTCTATTCTACTTAACCTGATACCACACGGTGAGTCAACTTACCTTAGTCGCCTTTTACGACACCTCGGTAAGATATGAGGGTGGTCTATTCTACTCAGCCAGATACCATAAGGCGGGTCGACTTACCTTAATCGCCTTTGACGACACCTCGGTAGAGAGAAGCGGGTGGTACTATTCTATTCAGCCGGATACGACACAGCGTAACATTATATTACATTATACTTTTGAAATCACTACATATTATAAAACAAAGTCCATATTTCCGTATGTACGCATAAAACTTTAAAACTACGGAACCGATTTTGATGCGGTTTTTTTTAATAGATAGAGTGATTCCAGAGGAAGGTTTGTACGTATAATAACATTCAATACGAAGTAGAGAAATAATGTAATTTTTGAGGTTTCTGTAAATAATTACATTTTTTTCCGCTTACATTGCAAACGCAGGCTAAACCCTACGAGATTTATCAAAATGATGTACTAAGTATTTGTACACCTTAAAAAGGTCTACAGAAAAGTCCGCGATGGTATATATCTGTCTCTTATGGATAACCCACAATAGCAGTTTTTTTCATTTACTTTTTATGAAAAATGATGCCTTATGTTCAAAGCAATTTTTATACAATACAGCATTAATCCTTATCCAATTGAGTTCCTTAAATAAATTGTTGATTTAATATAGATAAATATTGCCGTTTACACCATGTAATTTAAGTGAACATTTTCGGAGATATTACAGATTTAAAATCCCGCGAGGAGGCCGCGCTTAGACCTATAAGCACCTCGAATTTAGCAGTGACCGGAGGCGCAACTATATGTCCTTCTTTCAAGTTTATATTGTCTAATGATAAGAAAGCTATGAATGTTGTATGTAAAGACATTGTCTAATCAATTGTAAAAATAAATAATATCACTACATAGTATAAAACAAAGTCGCATTCTCTGTCTGTCCCTATGTTCGTATATCCCTATGTATGCTCAATCTTTAAAACTATGCAACAGATTTTGATGCGGTTTTTTTTAATAGATAGAGTGATTTTAGAGGAAGGTTTACATGTCTAATAACATTCAATATGGAGTAGAGAAATACTGTAATTTTTGAGGTTTCTAATGTGATGTCGTAAATAATTAATTTTTTTTCCGCTTACATTGCAAACGCAGGCTAAACCATACGAGATTTATCAAAATGATGTACTAAGTATTTGTACACCATGAAAAGGTCTACAGAAAAGTCCGCGATAGTATATGTCTATCTCTTATGGATAACCCACAATAGCAGTTTTTGTCGTTTACTTTTTACGAAAAATAATGCCTTATTTTTGAAGCAATTCTTATACAATACAGCATTAATCCTTATCCAATTAAGTACCTTATATAAATAGTTGATTTAATATAGATCAATATGGCCGTTTACAGCATGTAATTTAAGTGAACAGTGAATTTCGGAGATATTACAGATTTCAAATGCCGTGAGGACGCCGCGCTTTGCCCTATAACACTTCGACTTTAGCAGCGATGTCGCTTTTTCTAAAGTTTGTTTAAAGACATTCTGTAATTAATTGTAAAAATAAAATTCATAGGGAAAATATAAAAGTAAATAAGTAATAACGTACTATATGAATTTAGATATTCCAAAGATAGCAGGAAATCTTCTTGGTATAGGGAAAGGAAATTGTTTTTCTCCAATTTTAACGCTACGGCCACGGGCAGTAATGAATAAATCAAAACAACTGGATCAATTTTAATAATTTTTTTTACACTGACTGACATGGGATATATATTTAATATCCGTGCGAAGCAGGGGCAGGCCGCTAGTAATATAATAAGTAAAACTATAAGCCGAGGTGCAGATACAATAAGTGATCTAAGCAGAAAGTTTTTTTGTCTGAATATGGTATGAACAAATGGTAAGTGCAGGATAGAAGAATATTCATATTATATAAAATTCCACCATTATTGATATATTCAGCAAATTAATACTCACTTTTAAAACAGTTGCTACCCAGAAGTAGTCATTCAGTTTCTCTGAATAATTTTCACAATCAGTATTTTTGACTTCCACTTTCATACCCTCAAAAGTATTGTCCCACATTTCATGCAATGGTGCATGTTTAAATAAACTAACTGGAGCTGCAAGAAAGTCACAACCAAATAGCTCATCTTTCCATTCATAACTATTAGCAACTAGGGCACTATGTTTTAGAGGTCCAGCCTGTAAAAAACATATTCAAACATGCATTATGGACATAAATAAATCATTAAACAAATATGTTAGTATTTATATGTGATATTTACTTTATTATTACTAAATAACATTCAAACCCTAAGACCACTTGATATTATTGCATTAAAATAAAGAATAAATAATAATATATTTGAGGATATATACCTCAAAATTCCTCCTCATAAATTTTATATTTATTATTGTTTAAAACACAAATTGTATTTTTAAAATAATTTTCTACTTTTAATATTCTCAGATTTAAAATCTGTTATGTAATTGGAAGATCAAAGATATATTACTACAGTCACATGTTACTATTATTAATATATAAAATCCACAATTTTTAAGAAATGTACATATTTGTATATTTGAGTAGCAATAACAAATCCAAATTTTATATGTGGTCTGATTAATAAGTCATTGTTCAATGTACATAATGACTAGTCAAATTTTGTAAGTAATAGGTTAAAAAGTATATTTCATCATCCAATAACTGACTGCTATACTCATTTTAATCAAGATTGATTTCAAATAATAAAAAGCCTGCATAAAAAGGGAAAGATTATCTTATTATTATAGGGGTTCTAAACATATATCATTTAAGATTTTTAATTATGTAATCAAGACAAATTACAGGTTGACTTATGTTATCCTTATTGCTATGATATGCACATTAATGCACATTTTTCTTTTAATTTTATTAATTAATATGTAATTTAACTTGTATGTGTGTTCTATTTGTTCTTTAAGTATTTTCTTTTCTGTAAAGACTTTTTTGGTTTATGTTTTTATTTTGTTTCTCTTATAATTATGTGTTGTATAACTGTTTGGCTTCTTAATAAATAAATAAGGTAAATCCATTCTGATTACATATTCTCAGATACAATAGACCAAACCAGTTGGCTTAATCTTTCCATAACGAGCACTATATACGAGGTGTGTTCAAAAAGTATCGCGAATTTTGAATTTTCGAGAGTTACATATATTCCAATTTCGATTTTTTGTGGCGTTATGTTGGTACATATGTCTCTCACTTATGCTGACAAGTTGGGCCATTTTGAATGTTCGGTTAATTGTTGACAGCTGCTTTGCTTGCACGTGTTTTGGTTCGTCTTCGATTTTTGACCTATTCAAAAAATAGAACAAGGAACCTGTATCGATTTCTGTGTGAAAAACGAAATTAAGTGCGCGGATGAATTCCGAGTGTGGACTGTGGCATATGAAGAAGCTACTTTGGACAAAAGGAACGTTTATTGGTGGTACAAAATGTTTTTAAAAGGCCGAGACGATGTGAATGACGAAGAGCGTGCCGGACGCCCGAGCACTTCAACAACAGACGAAAAAATTGATGAATAGAAGAAAATGGTATTGACCAATCTTCGAATCATCGATAGAGAAATTGCCGAGGACCTAGGCATATTGATTGGCTCGTGCCATTCGATTTTAATCGATAATTTGTGGAAAAACAAAATTGGCTTTTGCACCTCGATAACGCCCCTGTTCACACATCACGGCTTGTACGCGACTTCTTGGCCAAAAACAACAGACCAATGATACCGCAGCCACCGTATTCCCCAGATCTGGCCCCCTGTGACTTTTTCTTGTTCCCGAAACTGAAGAGGCCCATGAAAGGACGACACTACGCCACGATTGACGAGATAAAGACGGCATTGAAGGAGGAGCTGAACAAGATACAAAAAAATGTTTTTTTGAAGTGCTTCGAAGATTTGTAAAAACGTTGGCACAAATGTATAATATCCCACAGGGATTACTTTGAAGGGGACAAAATAGATATTTACGAATAAATAAATAATTTTTGAAAATACACAAAATTCGCGATACTTTTTGAACACACCTCGTATATCTCTAATTACATCAGGCACACTCTAAGTTATTATACATTATTATAGTAACAAACTTAATTATAGTAATAGTAGTGAAAGATATTTATGGCTACCATTATTTACAGTGTAATAAAGTAAAATGTTATACTACTATGTGAATCAGCAGTTTTTAATGCTATCTTTAAAAAGTGTTGGCTTTAAACAACTTGCTATGAAATAATTATTATATGCAGATGTTTTGTGAAATTCTATAATACTAGTTTTGATTATATTTTTTTACAGGCCCATTGGTGCAGTAGTGAGTGACCCTGGCTACAGCTCTATGGCTCACAGGTGTGATTCTGAGACCCAACATTTTGTATAAACATATTGTTGGTTCTTCAAATCTGGGTGTATTGTTATTATTATTAGCCTTTATTATCTGAAGCGTTACAATACATATACATAATATTCAAAAGCTTTTAGTCTTCAATTGGCCCTTTGACATAGGCCTCTTCCAGAGATTTCCAAGTTCTCCTATTGCCAGCCTTCTGTCTCCACATGTGACCTGCAACCCTTTTTATATCGTCTTCCCATCTTAAGTAAGGTCTACCCCTTTTTTTTATAATTTTCCCATGGGTACCACTCTACTATATCTCTATACCATTTTGACAATGCATTTCTCATCATGTGACCAACCCATCTCCATTTCTGTTGCATTATCATACTAATTAAATTTGAAGTGTTTATTTTCTTTTTAAGATTAACTATTTTAATTTTATCACTTAATTCATATTATTTTGACATACTTCTAAATTTTAAACTTGTTTTTGAATATAGAGTGGTGTATACAAATACTTATTTAATGAATGTATTTAATTAAAATTATATATGTATATATTTACCAGTTGTACGTCATTCATAAAACAAATATTTAGTTACTTTGGGGACAGACAATAGAGTGCAAGTATCCCATATATTTGTTTATTTATGAACATATTATGTTACCTGTAAGTCATTAAGACTAGCCTGCCAGTGTTGTAATTGAGGCAGTGGTTCCAAAGGGATCATGCCAGCCATATGTTCAGCTCCTTCCATTAGTTTAAACCTCCAGTTGCAATAACACCGTTTAGTGCTATTTCTAATTGAATGGCATCGCAGTGAACAGACTTTATTATTGCGTGGATAAAATTGACTACGTCTACCGACACAACCACAGAATTCACATATTGCTGCAAAACAATAATTCAATAAAATACAATTTGCAAAGTGCAAATTTTTTTTTAAATATATATGACGAAATTAACCAAATTTGCTAACGGAAATATTAAGTACGACTTACCAAAACCGTCCTTATCCAATGGTATAATAGACAAATCGTCAATGATATTTGTTTCGTTAGATATATCAGTAACATGTGAAGATGCTTCAGTACCGGTATTGTAAAAAGCCATATTTAGCAGCCTCCAAGAAAATACCGGCTAGCGTAGTGGTAGACAGTACAATATACATGACTCCACATTAATTTTGTAAATAAAGATTTCAACAACCTTGCACTGTAACATACAATTTGCGTCCCAAAATTTATATATTAAAAGCTCAACAAAATTTAATATCACATCACAACTCACAAAACAAAAACCATCACAGACAATATATTATCATAGATAATACACTATATAGGATATAGATGAGCAACTCTGTCATTTTATTGAAGTAATGATAAGGGACTGTATTCGCTTATCTGGTGGAGATGTCGCTGTAACGTTATCATAATAATCCACTAGATGGCGCTGTACTGCATTCATATAGTGACCCTTATATAAAAATAGCATTTACAAAAAAATAGTTTGGTTCGCTATACCACTTCAATTTGAACAGACTTGGCATCTCCAGATTCCAGTTCAAATCAAAGAGTAGCACCAAACTATTATTCTAAATAAGGGTAATAAACAAAAGATTAAAGCTATGTAATATTTAATAATTTTTATTTTTTACATCTTTTTAAATAGTATGTCAATTCAGGAAACACTTGAAAAATACTTTTAAAACATTTTAAAAAATATCTAGCGTATACAAATAATAAATGTCCATCAGTTTACACGTTTATTTGTTGAAAACAACTAACTTTGCATACGTACTACACTCTGTAATTAGTTTTCATAATCATAATCTTCATTTGCTGTAAACCTGAAATCACACATTTAAATTTTTGTAGCTATAGTCTAAATCAGACCAAATATTTAAAATGTGTACCAAAATAATGTAACCGAAAGTGTTAAAATATAATATTTATTACGAATAACCACATATTTTTTTCTAAAAAACAAAGTTGAAGGTATTGTGGCACTTATAATAATTTTATTTAGTACATTTTAGCGAAATGGCTGCTTTAACCCTTTTGTGCCGAAAGCCGATAAGTTGCTTCTCACTGCGCTCTCATAAAAATTGCATACAGTCAGAAATAAAAATATAAACAGGTTTTCAAAAATCCACACGGCACTTACTGTGTTATACCTTTACCTGTGTGTTACCTTCGAGTAATCTCTTTTTTTTTTGTTATTTAGGTATTAGGTAATAGGTATTATTTATCTTGTTGCAAACTCAATTTTTAATATGGTTTGTATTATTTGTCGTGAATTTTTACTCCGATATGCTGCATTTCTTATTATTCACCGTGTGGTATAGAATAGACCAACCTTATGTCTTATCAAGGTGTCGTGAAAGGTGACTAAGGTAAGTTGACGTCAGGCAGGCGGGTGCTCGTAAAATAACTAACATGCAACAAATTGTTTAAAACCCTACTTAGAATGGGTTAAGGAGGAGCAAACTTGTTCTTATTTTATTCTTAGTATATTACTTTTTGAATCGTGTAAATATTATTTATCGTTTGGTTTTAATTGCATAAGAATGTACATAAATAAAATTTAAAAAATTCGCCTGGTTATTCTCGTGTAGGCATTTCCTTTTCGCTCGGCACTAAAAGGGTTAAAAATTAAATTTCTGCAGTCAAAATTTCTATTGTTAGGAAAAGGTATTAAATGGTTTCAAAAACATTATAGTACTTTCTTACCAACGTTTTCACATCCAAAATAACACAAAATAATTTTTGGACGGCATAATTTCCAATATTATAATTTAAATAAGCAGTGATGCGTTTTTGGCAGAAAAATTTGAAAATTTATGACAGATACTTATATATATTACAGTGTATCATTTGCGACATCTAGTGAATAATGATATAAAACTAATTTTTGTTGTCCAATGCTTTCTGTGAGATGACGCTCTCGGCGACCTAAAGAGTGCTTCTTAGAGAGTTTCACCCCCCTGATATATTATTTTGCTGTGTGATGACTAGGGATGTTAAAAAGACGATTTGTATATAATCGATTTTTTAATAATCGATTTATTTTTTAATAAAAAATCGATTGTTTTAATTATCTGCATTATAGTCGAATTTCACAAACAGCGCATCTGTTATTATTTATTAGTAGTTATCCACTTTTTATTAGTAGATATTTTATAGTAGTTAGCCTTTAATATAATTAATAATTAATATTAAAAAAGGCAACTTCACAAATGACGATTATTTTTAATCAATTATTTTGACTCGAATTGATAGATTTTTATATAAAAAGATTTACGTTAAAGGGCAAAAAATCAATTGTTTATTCATTGACTTTTTCTAGTGATCACCATAAAGTTATTTTCCTACAGCAAGGAAGCTCTGAGATTTAGGTACTAAGCAGGTCTGTAGTCCGTTTTTTCTTACCTATCTGACTGACCCGTTGGGCGTTGGCGCAGTATGTAGTTTCTATAAGTACTTATCTATATTAGTTATTTTCATAAAACTATATGAACATGTGCATACAGTAGCTGTATAAATTGTATATAAAAGTTATATTTAATCTGAAATATTTTTGATTTCGATAGCGGGCAAACCAATCAGGAGTTTTGGCCAACATTGCCCATGTCGTTTTTTTGCGCAAAAATAACTCCTAAAAATAAATAATAAATATCATAACTAGGACTTAAAGCAATTTCAGTTTTAATTTTAATTTTTTTATTGAAGTCCTATTGATAGCTGGAAATAATGAGTGGGCAATGTTTTCTAGCGACTTTTTGTTTTTTCATACTTGCGCCGTCCAATGATTAGAGAAGGGCTGTCAAAATAACTAAAATTCTTACACGAAATAATTTAATAATATTTTTGTATTAGATATAGCGTGCAAATAAAACGCGAAATATGGAATCAGAAATTTTTAATTTATAAAAGTATCGGACAAATTGCTATATTGATATGGCGAAAATTGCTAGGAAAACTACGTATAATAATAATTATAACTGAAACTTTTACTTAAGTAAAACATAATGCTTACTGGCATAATTTAGTTAATTTATACGAAAATATTATGAAACCGCGCAATTTTATAGAAATAGTTAAACTGACACGAAATCTAGTCGTTCATCAGTGTTTACCTAACTTAACCAAATTCCACTATTAGCAGATAGGCGCGCGTTATAATGTGTAAATTACGCGATTAGGAAAGAATGTGAATATATATAATAATATATAGGTAAGTGTGAAAGTAGGTAGATAGACTTAACAATAAGATTGAAATCTAGTTCACCTAAGAATAGAATCCGTAAGAAATAATAGCAATTCATAGCAATAATATTAGTTCACATCAGGGGATATATTAGTATTGAGCAGTAATATATATATATATATATATATATATATATATATATATATATATATATATATATATATATATATATATATATATATATATATATATATATCAATATATATTCAATATATATATATTCATCAAAAAAAATCCACTAAGATGGCAACACTACATCCTATATATAGTGTATTGTCTATGGGTAATAATCTATGGTAATAAATAATAATTGATAAATGATAATAGACTATGGATGTGAAGACTGAAGAAATAATTGATTTTTATAATTATCGATTTTTTTTAAATTATTGAACTTTAATAATCGATTATGTTGTTAATCCTCTTTTTACTCTTTTTTTTTGTTATTCATTGTTTTATTTATTGATTAGATATGCATTGTTGGATGAAACTAATGTAGCCAAACTCTACATTTCAATCGCAAACAGCGCATTTGTTATCATTCACTGATAGTTTTCCAGTTACATTAGCCCTTATTATACCTAATGAATTATTAATACTAAAAAACGGAACTTAAAAAATAGTCAGAAAAAAACGATTATTCTTAATCAATTATCTCGATACAAATTAATCTATTTATTTTAAAAGAAAAAAACTGTTATTTATTATTTGATTTTTAATCATCTACTTCTTCACTAAAAATCGATTTTGTACCGATAACTCTATTTGATTTTATTTACTTTTAATATATTTTACTATGAAACTTTTAAACTTCTATACTTTAAATTATTAAATGTTTCTGGTTTCCAGTCCCCCATATTTGTCACAAGGTCGTCCGTCCCCAAAGTTAATACTTAATACTTGCCGTAAAACATGCCATCTTTGCCACTAAGTATAACTTTGCCCGTAGAGTTATGAGCAAATCTGCTAATAAGGAAAAATATTTTAGATTAATAGCAACCTTGAATATGTAGTGGGGAAAGTCAATTATATTTTTACCAACACTATATATCTCATTCTTCTCCAAGTTCATTCGTCAGTGTTGCCATCTTAGTGGATTTTCCACTAAAACTGGTGGTTTTAACTAGCCACTTGTGGCCAAATATTGCTTTTAGTGGCTAGTGGTTTTTTTTGGTGGTCTTGGTAAAATATATTAGCAGTTAAAAAGTTAGATTTACTTCCATTTTACGATGATTTTTATGTATCTGTTCGTTTTCCTTTTTGAATATGCATAATTGTGCACATTGGTGTACAAGCTTAAATCCGCTGTTTGCTCATGGTTGGTGTTAAATATTAATGAACATATAAATCGGATATGACCAAGCCATATTTTTAAGAGTACGACCTCGGTCAACAATATTGAGTCAACATTATTTGTCATTTCATACAAAATCCTAATTCATGAGAATCCTAAACAAAAAACCGTGGTTTCATCCCGGCCGACCTTCAACATCCACTCCAAGACGGAATCACTTCAGGCGGAGGACGATGCTGGGCGTATGGTGCCATCAGCGGGGCATGTTATCTATTATAAAGTGCTGAAATCTGTTAAAACTATCGAAGTGCACCGTTTAACACCGATAGATAATAAAATTGTGAGGTGCTATGAAGGAAAAAAGGCCAGAATATAAGCTAATTTTCCTCCATGACAATGCTCCGTCACACACATCAAAAAAGGTTCAAAATTACTTAGAGACGCTTAACTGTTAGATGCTACTCCATACCACTTATTCACCAGAACTGGCCCCATCCGACTATCATCTGTTTTCGTCAGTGTGCCATTTGCTCGCTGAACAGCAGTTCGATTCTTACGCGAGACGTCCAAAATTGGCACGAAAAGTGGTTTGCCTCGAAAAACGATCAATTTTTTTGGTATGTTATCCATACATTACCTGAGATATGACAAAAATGTATATTTTGAAGGAAGTTATCTTTTTTCCTTCTTATGAAAAAATGTTTTTTTTTTAGAAAAAAAGCAAATTTTAGCTTGTATGCCTGGCAGATATTTACTTTGCTTGAGTAGGCATAACTGATCGGCAAGAATTAATCGTCTACGTTTCTCTACACGCGAGGATTTTCCACCTAATATTTTTCTAAACTTATACTTTATACGCGGGGATTTCTCACTTCATATGTTTTCTGAATACTTATACTTAGAAGTTAGAAGGGTTCATCGTTCAGTAACGCTCATGGGCTCATAATTATTAATTTTGGTTTGTATTAACTGAGCGAATGAACTTGCTTGAGTAGGCATAACTGATCGGCAAGTATTAGTCGTCTACGTTTACTATATAATTATACTAAGATTACTTACACTTAGAAGTTGAAAGGGTTCATCGTTCAGTAACGCTCATGGGCTCATAATTAGAAAGAAAGAAAGAAAAGAAAAATAATTTTATTTGTAACAATAATTTTTGTTTGTAATAACTGAGCGAATTTATTAACGCGTAACTATGCAAAAATCACAATATACGCAACGGGATTCTTGGCTCATAGGTATCTGAAATACTACGGGTCGAGTAGCGAAATGTAAATTTTGTGATATTAATTTGTTAATTTTTTAATAAGTAATATAAATAAAATAAAGGATATAAATAAAGGAAACAAATTATTTGTATATTTATTTACTTTCATAAAAAAAATTGTTTTAGTGGAAAATTTAGCGGTTAGCGGTCATTTAGAGTGTAAAATTTCTATTTGTTAGTGGTTTTCTGGTGGTTTTGAAAGTTGAATCTAGTGGGAAACTTATTGAACTGTTGGCAACACTGATAGGATGTTATTACCACTCTTTTCTCTATGTTACTAATTCTGTTTGGAAGAGAAGTTTATTATAATTGAGTATTAATTTAAATTACAAAATTACTGTGTTTTACCAGTTTTAAACGCTGTCATTGTTTTTAATTTTCAATATATATTTTTTTTATTGTGCGATACAGTTTATCCAGCCATTAATATTTCCAGCAAGGTACGTATTTTAGGTACCTATTAAGTTAAGAAAAATTTGGATCAATATGTTGCGTTTTTCAATAAACAATACTTACGTTCGTCTAATAAATGATACTTCTTTGATTAGATGTATAGAGATGTAGCCGAATCAGTGAATACTTATAAAGCTCTTAGAGAATAGAAATGATGCAATTTCTGAGATTTGATGGTAATATAACAGTACAATCGCATATACAAAGTTAATAAAAATATTATTTTGTTATATTCCTCGAAAAATTCCGCGACTATTATCGCGGATTATAGTAAAATAATATTTTCTTTACTTTTGTATTATGGACCTCCACGACGTAACGCCTAATTCTATAAATTACAATCGGACATTTTTTTCTCGGGATATTATTGTGGTGGAATAATGCAAACAAAAGTAATTTGATAGGTCCCTTGCAAAATGTAAAGAAAAAGATATCTTTTTTTAATTTATATATGAAGACTGGAAATTAACTATAAGACTATTAAGAGATTAAAGTACAGAAATCAATTAGCTTGAATAACTTAATATATAATTTTTAAGAAAGAAAAACAATACAAATATATAATACAATAATGTTTCTTTTGTTTCAGAATTTTTATAAAAGCTTTTTACAATGGGAAGAGGTAAGCAATTGTTTCTTTTTTACATATTTTCTTTATTTATGACCATAGATAATATTCAAATTCAAATTCAAATTCAAATTCAAAATATTCTTTATTCAAATAAACTTGTAAACAAGTGCTTTTGAATCGTCAACTCTACTGCTGGTTCGGAAAGCTGTTCCTACCGAGAAGAGCCAGCAAGAAACTCGGCGGTTGCTCTTTTAAAAATATAATTCTTAATACTATTTACATTAAGTCGTTACTGTCTTGTACAGGTTCAAAGAGAGCTATATCCACACATTCTTATCTTCCAAATAATCTTCAAGAGTATAGTAGGCTTTCTGTATCAGCCTCTTTTTAACAGTGTTTTTAAACTGATGTAATGGCAAAGCTGAAATTGATTGCCGAATTTTATTATAGAATCTTATACCAAAACCCACAAACGAGTTACGCACTTTTGCAAAAGCAAGGCGCAAAGCAGGAGCCGCAAGCTTATGTCGGTTCCTGCTTTGTCTATTGTATACATCACCTATCGTTTTATAATTCTTTATATTTTTATGTACATAAATAAGATTGCTTAAAATATACTGTGAAGCAAATGTAAGAATACCTGTTTCCTTAAACTTCTCTCGCAGGGAATCACACGGCCTTAAATTATAAATGCCACGTATAGCTCTTTTTTGTAAAACAAAAATTTTTTCACTATCCGCGCATTTACCCCACAGCAATATTCCATAAGACATAATGCTATGGAAGTAGGCAAAATAAACAATTTTTGCTGTTTTGACGTCTGTGAATTGTCTTATCTTTCGAACAGCGTAGGCCACTGAACTTAGTTTCCCTGCAAGAGTTGTTATGTGTGTGCTCCATTGGAGTTTTGTATCCAAGGATACTCCCAAAAATACAGTTGAATTTTCTGTTTTTAGTGGTACATTACATATACACTATAATATAAGATGTTTAAGACACTTTGTGATTAAAAGTTTGCTTAAGAAAAATTTTCATATAGCCTGTAAACAATTACTAAATATTCCTTTTTTCAAAGGAATGTATTTTGTTTTAGTACATTCAAGTGTTGAATATGTGAAGAACACCATTACAATGACAAAAATAATTTAACAGAGTAAAATAAAAAATAACAAAAAATTCAAAATTGTTAAAAACATTTGTCTTTTTGCTTTTACCTAACTCTTTATTTGTGTGTTATATTTTAGGTGGAAAGAAAAAGGGCAAACAGGCAGAGAAGGCTGCCAGGCAGGAAGATTTGGATGTCGGTTCTTTATCGGTAGCAGATACGGAACCCACCCAAGCTCAGGGCGAGCCTTCTACCTCACTAGGAGCAAGTACTAGTGGCGTGTCAACTAAGGGAGAGGAATCTGATGCGAAGAAAATTGAAGTTAAATCTGAGAAGGAGGCAGCTCCTAAACAGACAACAGAACCGGCTGATGTAAAGGACGAAGAAGCTGATGGACTTGGATTGGGGCTTGGTGGTGGGAAAAAAAGACCGCGTAAAAAGAAGAAGGATCCCGCTGCAACACCGGCAGTATCGGCACCAGCCCCAGTGGTAGCAACAGCTCCAGGACCAACTTCAGCTCCAGCTGTAGCCCCAGCTCCAGCTGTAACTCCGGCTCCAGCTCCATATCAACAACCCATGCCACATATACCTGAAACACCCGGACCAAGTCCAGCAACGAGCTCCGCTGGCCGGGGTCGAGGTCGAGGTCAGCGCGCTTGGGGTGATTCACAACCAGCTACTGTACCCGTGCAGCAACAAAGAGCTCCAGTTGCTTTTCCACAACAGCAAGTTCAATTAGCGCCAGTACAACCTTTTGTACAACCAACCACATCTTTTGGTCGAGGCAGAGGTTTTCCTCAGCAAGACACGAAAATTAAAGTAGTGAGCGCACAACCGCCTGCACCAAGTAGTGGAGCCAGTGCCTTAGCATGTAGATTCGCTATACCTGCTAAAGTACTTGGCAATAGTGTACCTGCATCTAAAATCAAAGTCATAACCAATTATTTGGAGATGAACATTCAACCAATAAAAGTAGTAAGTATATAACACTTAATTTGAGATAGCTTCACACAATGCCTCTTTTATTTCTCACTGAATGCACACTAATCCATTGCAGTTTGACAGCTTATGCTTGGAATTCACGAATATGCAGGTTTTAGTGTGATGTTCCACAGCAATAATGAACTCTAAATATTGATAGTCAAAATATATATGGGACAATCAAAATTTCAAAAATATGTTCAGCTATCTGGCCCGTTGGTAGTACCCATACCCGTAGTGGGTAGTGATCCTGCCTTCAACTCCGTGAGGCGCGGGTCCCATTCCTGCCGAGGGCCAACATTTTCTATAAATGAATTTGTTGGTTCTTTGAGCCTGGGTGTATATTTCTATTTAAGTATGTAGTTAAAAATTATATATGTATCTATTCACCAGTTGTCTCTCAACCATAACACAAGTATTCAATTACTTAATTTGGGGACGGATGGGATGACCGTGTGTGTGTCCCATATATTTATTTATTTTATCTTAGTATTGTATGTACTGGCTATATGGGCTCTGCTTTCCCAATTATGTGGGGCCTTTTTTCCCTTACAATAGGGAAAATAGTCTACTTCGCGTCCTAAATTCCTTATGTCCCTTTGGACAGTCGACATCCAGGTTCTGAAAGACATCTTCCTTTTCCTCTTTTTGGCGTAGACATTGCGAGATACTTTTTACCTATGGTTAATAATCCGACTCATTCTGCACCAGATCTCACCATTTCAACTATGATTCCTTTATTTCAGTAATAGCTGCAACTGTACTATATATACTGTTCACCTAAACCTTCTAGAGAAATACTGTGTACCAATTTAAGCGAACAGGCAGGGTGGCGGTGGACGTATCCAATCGCGGAAGCCACCACCCTTGGCCTGGATCCTGGATGAGTTTGGCCAAATGAGGCGTTTCTCAGAATAAAATAAAAATACAACAGCGACCCACTTAAAATCGGAAAAAAAAAAAAAAAAACCTACTGCTCTTATATATAAATAAATGCAATTTACGAGGTATATTAGTAGATAATATTTTGATACTTGACTTTGATCAATTGTTTTTCTAATGAAAATGTTTTTTTTGCTTTCAGAATCGTTATGACGTCAATATCGTACCGGACCGACCGAAAAAGTTACTCCCTAAGGCGTTTCAAGCTGCGAGAGCTCTGAAATTTCCCAAGCAAGTAATAGCATTTGATCAAAGGAAAAATTGCTATTCATTGATTCCGCTTTTGGGACCCTCCGAAGAACGTTGTATTATAACTGTAAGTATTAATTTTTTTATACTGTTTCGTAATGCTATCAGATACCCTGCCTTATCGAAGTTATTCGCTATTTATAAAATTACTAGCTTTTATCCGCAACTTCGTTTGTGTGGATTATTGTCGTGTGATAAGTCAATAATAGATGGCACTTTTTAATATCCTATTCGCCGTGTGGTATCCGGCTGAACAGAATAGTACCACCCTCTTTTCTTACCGCGGTGTCGTAAAAGGCGACTAAGGTAAGTTGACTCACCGTGTGGTATCCGGTTAAGTAGGATAAACCACCCTCTTTTTCTTATCGAAATGTAAAATATGTATTATAAAATACGAGGTGTCATAAAAAACGACTAAGGTAAGTTGACGTCAGATAGGCCGGTCGTAAAATTCGTAGCCAAATCGTGTGACAACATGTTTGTAACATGTTTCGCCGACCCCACTTAGGGCAGAATAAGGGCAGGAGGATGATGATAGTTGCTATTACATATAATATACTCAACAAAATTTTAGATTTGTCTTTAATTTCAGGTTTCAATCTTAGACGATAATGATGCCAAAATGACGTTTGAGGTAACATTAAAATCAACTGGTGTTGTGGACTTGGGAACTATTATTAAGTATGTATATAATTAATTTCAAACGTCATTTTTTGTAGTTATAAGTAGCTAGTCATTTTCACCAATAATAATAATAAATATATGGGACACTTACACACACGGTTGTCCATCCCCAAAGTAACTTAGTACCTATGTTATGGGTGTGAGAAAACTGGTTAGTATATACATATACAGAGTGGTACCGACGATACGACATTAATTTTAATCCTAGATAGCTACGCACCTTAGCAGAACACATAAAAAAATTCAGTTAATTCAATGAAGTACTTTAGCCACAGGATATTATTTTTCATTTTGAAATTAAAGTTCATGATGTCTGTGGATCAATGACCGATGGCAGCATGCCATACAAAAATAAACCCTCTGTATCAAAAATATAAAAATGGCCTTGGCCTTGGCCTTGCGGTCAACGCTCCGCAACCTTTGTATTTCACCGGTCCCTTTGATCTTCGCGGCGATCGTCATATCTACACCGAGCGCCGTACGCGCGCACTACAAGGTGAGTGAACCCTAATGAATGAGCGTGTTTCGCAATTTAAACGTATTTAGTTTGTTAGAATATATATTTTTCTTAAATTCTGAGTGAGCAGTAAAGTTATTTAATGTCGTATCGTTGGTATCACTCTGTATATATTTTTTAAATACATACTTTAAATACAAATATACACCCCAGGCTTCCGTTTGTCTTCCGTTGAAGCCACCCTACGGAAGATCTACGAATGGGGTAAATGAAATTTAGTAAATTTAACCCCTAGAAGACGCAAGTTTGCGCGTTACCCGCAAAAGCAACACCTTTTGTCGCGTCACCGTATTTCGAGAATACTCTGTTAAGTGACTCGAGTAGTATCGAAATACTGGGTCTCTATATTTCCAATCGCAAGTATCGCGATCACTTGGAAAGGAAGGCTAAGTTGGCCTCCAAAAAGTTAGGTGATCTCAATAGAGCCAGACAGTACTTCAAGCCGCCCAAAGGACTAGCGCTGTATAAAGCACAAGTCCGGCCTCACATGGACTACTGTTCTCATCTCTAGGCTGGTGCACCCCAGTACCACTTATGCCATTTGATTGCATACAGCGTAGAACAGCTCAAACTATTGGAGACGAGGTAATGTGTGAGGACGAGTCAAGCTGCTTGCTAGCAGCTTGACTCGTTGGCGATGCGCAGAAACGTATCATCACTATGCGTTTTCTACCGCATCTTTCACGGAGAGTGTTCCACCGAACTACATGACCTGATTCCTGCTGCTAAATTCCATAACCGCACTGTACGTCACAGGTTAAAATATCATCCCTACCATCTGGATGCCTGGCGATCTACTACAGTGCGGTTTTCAAATAATTTCATTCCGTGCACCACAGTTTTATGGAACGATCTCCCTTTGGCAGCGTTTCCAGATCTATACAACATCAGCACCTTCAGAAAACGTATTTTCCACCTTTTAAAGGACGGTAACGTACGTACGGTAGTGGGCGGCGGTAATTACTTGATTGGTGAATCGCATGCTCGTTTGCCATCCTATTCCAAAAAAAAAAGGCTCTAAGACCAACAAATTCATTTATAGAAAATGTTGGCCCTCGGCGGTAATCGAACCCGGAACCCGCGGAGCTGAAAGGCAGGGTCACTACCCACTGCGCCGACGGGCCAGTCGAGTAATAATTTAGTATTTTCATATTTTTAAAAGAGCAACCGCTAAGTTTCTTACTGGTTCTTCTTTGTAGGAACAACTTTTCGAACCAGCAGTAGAGTTGATTATTTAAAAGCACGTGTTTACAATTTTATTTTAATAAAGACTATTTTGAATTTGAATTGACAATTTGCTCACGTATGTAATATATATACATATACAATACCTGTCTACTGTCGTAGACTGTTTCGTAGTGTTTTTGTAGATCTACAACTTTCTAGTACTTTAGTGTATCTTGGTTTACGCGACGCATGCGACTAAAGCTCTCAACTTGCGAGTCTTATTTTAACTGCGCAATCTCTTTGACACAATTTACATAAAACCGTAGTATACTGTTAACCTGTTAAACCTTCCGGAAAAATCGCACTACATAATAAAAAGCGTACAAAAATCCATTCAGTAGATTTTGGGAAAATGTGATCAATACAGATAGCGATGTTATAAAATAATCGATTTTAGAAATCGATTATTTAAGGTACCCCTTTTTCATTTTACTCTTTTTCTTATTTTTTAAGATTAGATATTCATTGTTGGATGAAACCAATATAGCCAAACTACGCATTTTAATCCAATTTTACAAACAGCGCATCTGATATTATTTATGGGTAGCTGTCCACTTTAATTAGCCTTTATTGTAATTAATTATTAATATTAAAAAAGCAACATTGGAAATATTCAGAAAAAAATCGTTTTAATAAATATCGATTATTTCGTAACAAAATAATCGTTTTTTTTTAAAATCGATTTATTTATTTTGATGATTTTTATGATTTTGACTGGCCCGTTGGCGCAGTGGGTAGTAATCTTGCCTTAAGTTCTGCCGGTCGCAGGTTCGACTCACCGAGGGCCAACATTTTCTATAAAATGAATTTGTTGGTTCATCGAGCCTAGGTGTATATTTGTATTTAAGTATGTATTTAAAAATTTTGTATATATTCACCAGTTGTCTGTCGTCCATAACACAAGTATTCAAATTACTTACTTTGGGGACGGGCGACCGTGTGTGTGTTCCATATATTAAAAAAAAAAGTCACATCCCTACTTATAGACAGACAGCTTTTAGGGACATTTTTTTTGTAATACTTATATATTGATAATGGTGTGTTCTATTCTGAAACTATAAACTTACTAAACTTTTATGCTTCCAGCCACATGAACTCTCAGGGAACATCATTGAACTCACCTATGGAGGCCATTCAATGTGTTGATGTGATTCTACAACAAGGAACCTTAGAAAGCTATGTAAAAGTGAGTAAAGTAAAAAAGTAACGGCCTGTTACTATCCCACTGCTGGGCATAGGCCTTGTCTCCGTTTTTGGAGAGAAGAATTAAAGCTAAGACCTACCACTCTACTCCAATGCGGATTGGTAGGTTACACATCCTAGAATTCTCTAGAGATATCCAGCTTTACGCGTAATGTTTTCCTTCACCTAAAGCGTGTGATAAATTGTAATGCCAATTTAGTCGCTGGACTCTAAGCAAGAGTTTTCTCTTGCTTAGAGTCCTACTGCTCTGATATCTTCACCATTTAACTGCCTTTAAACTTTCTTCCTTTTAACATGTTACATGTTGTTACTAGTTATTTTACGACCGGCCGCCTGCATTACGTCAACTTACCATAGTCGCCTTTTACAACACCTCGGTAAGAAATGAGGGTGGTTTATTCTACTCAGCCGGTTACCATACGGTAAATCAGCTTACCTGAGATGCCTTTTATGACACCTCGGTAAGAAATGAGGGTGATTTATTCTACTCAGCCAGATACCACACGGTGAATCAATTTGAATGAGACGCCGTTTACGACACCTCGGTAAGAAATAAGGATGGTCCATTCTACTCAGCCGGATACCACAAGGCGGGTCAACTTACCTTAGTCGCCGTTCACGACACCTTGATAAGAAATAAGGGTAGTTCATTCTACTCAGCCGGATACCACAAGGCGGGTCAAATTACCTTAGTCGCCGTTTACAACACTTCGATAAGATATGAGGGTGGTCCATTTTACTCAGTCGGATACCACACAGCGGTGCTCTTATTTATCTTAGGCTTTTATTTATACCAATTTTTCACTTAACTTAAAGCCACATTCTATTTCTTATTACATTTGGAAATCCATTAAAAATTATGGAAGCATTGAGGATACGGCTCCAATTTTTTAAAAAAAAAATTTCATTATTTCAGTCTGGTCGTCAGTTTTTCAAAAGACCACGCAATCCAATAGATTTAACTGGTGGCTTGGAAATTTGGACTGGTCTGTTCCAGTCTGCGATATTCACCTCTAAGGCATTTATTAATATTGATGGTATGTAATCCTTTACAAGCTACTAACAATCGCCAGCGGCTCCGCCCGTGGGAAAGATTACAACCGTAATATAGTTTTTTAATAACCCTAAAAACGGTTAAAGTGGGTTAACCATAAAAGCTAGACATATGCTGTCGCGGACTTTTATTTAGAATTTTTAGAGGGGAACAATTTTGTAATACATGATTTATGAATAACTATTACTGTTTACTCAGCGCACGCAAGAAAAGCTTTAAATTTTGCCGATTTCGTATTATTTTTTATTGCTGCTCCTCTCGTATTTGTCTTAGCGTAATGTTATATAGTCTATAGCCTTCCTCGATAAATGGACTATCTTACACTCATTTTATTGTCATCAATTATTTTTTTCAAATCGGTCCAGTAGTTCCTGAGATTAGAACGTTCAAACAATCAAACAAACAAACTCGTCAGCTTTATATATTAGTATAGATAAACATTTGCCGCGATTCCTTAAGCGTCAACTTGATACATAAATAATAAAATAGCCTCAATTATGTATGGTTCCTGTTTAAGAAGGGGAAAAGATGGGAATCTTTAATCCTATAAGTTAGCTTGGTTTATAACATTTAATTATGGCACGTTTTATAATATTGCTTAACGAATTAACGTAACAGCGAAACCGACAAATAAACGGATTGACAGATAACACTTTCGCATTATTATGGACAAACAATATCCATAACAAAAATAATATTTTCTTATAATCTAGGATTTCAAAAATTTAAGTAATTAATGCAATGTTAAATGTATTATTTAATAACTAATACACGCAGGTTTCGTAAAATCCACTGAAGCGATATTGATAAAATTTGGGTCAATTGAACTTTATAAAAATATAGGATAAAAATTTTATTCGCTTTTTTCCCGAACGGAGAAAAATTACATTTAAAATTCAAAATATTCTTTATTCAAATAAACTTGTAAACAAGTGCTTTTGAATCGTCAACTCTACTGCTGGTTCGGAAAACTGTTCCTACCGAGAAGAGCCAGCAAGAAACTCGGCGGTTGCTCTTTTAAAAATATAATTCTTAATACTATTTATATTAAGTCGTTACTGTCTTGTACAGGTTCAAAGAGAGCTATATCCACACATTCTTATCTTCTAAATAATCTTCAAGAGTAGAGTAGGCTTTCTGTATGAGCCTCTTTTTAACATTGTTTTTAAACTGCTGTAATGGCAATTCTGAAATTGATTGCGGAATTTTATTATAGAATCTTATACCAAAACCCACAAACGAGTTACGCACTTTTGCAAGGCGCAAAGCAGGAGCCGCAAGCTTATGTCGGTTCCTGCTTTGTCTATTGTATACATCACCTATCGTTTTATAATTCTTTATATTTTTATGTACATATATTAAATTGCTTAAAATATACTGTGAAGCAAATGTAAGAATACCAGTTTCCTTAAATTTCTTTCGCAGGGAATCACGCGGTCTCAAATTATAAATGCCACGTATAGCTCTTTTTTGTAAAACAAAAATTTTTCACTATCCGCGCATTTACCCCATAGCAATATTCCATAGGACATAATGCTATGGAAGTAGGCAAAATAAACAAGTTTTGCTGTTTCAACGTCTGTGAATTGTCTTATCTTATCATCTCATTATTGTCTTATCTTATTGTCTTATCTTATCATCTCATTATTAAGTATACTTGAACGCCTAAGTTGACGCAAACGATGCAGGTATAACTAGATATGTAATAAATTTTGTAAATTAGGTATTTAATTAATAAAATATATAATAACATATAATCAAACAAACTAATTACAAATAACTTTTGTTTACATGTCTTATATTTTTCATCATGCAAATAATAAAGTGAAACACATAAATTGAAAAGTACTTACAATATATATCCTTGGCCTTATCCCACTCTTAGTGGGGTCGGCACAACATGTTATAAACATGCTGTAACATGATTTGACTGCGTTTTTACGACCGGCCGCCTGCCTGACGTCAACTTAATTTAGTCGTATTTTATGACACCTCGGTATGAAGGAGGGTGGTCTATTCTACTAAACCGAATACCACGCGGTGAGTCAACTTACCTTAGTCGCCTTTTACGACACCTCGGTAAGAAATGAGGGTGGTCTATTCTACTCAGCCGAATACCACACGGCGGCAAGATATCTCAAACCTTAAATTGACATGTTTGTTAAATTGCAGTGGCTCATAAAGGCTTTCCTCGACAACAAAATCTGATAGATGCACTTAAATACGACTTCAATTTGGATCCAAAACAACCCCTAGATCGGCAAAGGAACGCCGAAATGTTTCGTCAGTTTATTAAGGGATTAAGGGTAAGTATTGAGTTACTGATAAACATTTGTTACTCAGTTGTAGTTATCCTCCTGCCCATATCCCACTCTAAGTGGGGTCGGCACAACATGTTACAAACATGTTGTCATATGATTTGGCTACGTATTTTACGACTGGCTGCCTGCCTGACGTCAACTTACCTTAGTCGTATTTTAAGACTCCTCGGTAAGACAGAGGTTGGTCTGTTTTACTCAACCGGATACCACACGGAGGGTTAATTTACCTTAGTCGCCTTTTATGACACCTCGGTAAGAAATGAGGCTGATACTATTCTATTCAGCCGGATACCACACGGCATTTGTTACTCAGTTGTAGTATGTGAATTATAGTACCTTAAATACACTGTTGATTTAATATAGATCAATATGGCCGTTTACAGCATATAATTTAAGTGAACATTTTCGGAGATATAACAGATTTAAAATGCCGTGACGAGGCCGCGCTTCGCCCTATAGCACTTTGAATTTAGCAGCTATATGTCACTCTTTCAAGAGTTTGTTTAATGACAAGGACGCTGTGAATGTTGTATATAAAGACATTCTGTAATTAATTGTAAAAATAAAATACATAGGGAAAAATGTAAAATGTAAATATGTAGTATATGAATTTAGATATTAGATATAGCAGGAAATCTTCTTGGTACAGGGAGAGGAGAATTGTTTTTCTCCAAATTTAACGCGAGCGGGCCACGGGCAGTAATGAATAAATCAAAACTACTGGATCGATTTTAATTATTTTTTTCACTGAGTGACATAGGCTATATACTTTATACCCGTGCGAAGCAGGGGCAGGCCGGTAGTTATTTATAAGTCGGTTTATCTACTCCAAGTTACATCCCTAGTTCTGAGCTATGTATGTTGAAAATAATTTGGCTAATATAGGTGTTGGGTTTTTTTAAATTTAAGTATTGATTTCATATGTATAATATTGGTATCAGGGTTTTTTAATATAAGTATTTGTGTTAAATGTATCATCATCATCATCATTTACCCTTGTTCGATATTACTTCCGAACAGATTTTAATTGTTTCGTGTCGATATAAAGTCAATTATTAATCACACTTTTTAATCTCAACCCAAACTGTATTCCCTTTTTTGTAGTTATATTTATGTCTATTGTGAGAAGAACATGTCACTGCCGGCTATCAGAATTGTCAATGTGTTAATGCCGGACACTCGATCGCCGCGGCCGCTCCTTCCATCCCCCCGCGGCCCCCCTTCCCCTCGCTCCCGGTGAAGGTGTGTTTAGGCGCGAACATCTTCCCCCCTCTCGAAGACCTTTGGATTTCGAGAAGAATCTTCTATTGGTTCAAGCTTCGGTAAGGGGCACAAGTTCTTTACAGCACGACGTAGGACGCCCTTTGAAGTCGAAATGTCTGCCACTCGCGTTACTCCATCTGTTCCTGGATATAGCTTGGAGACACGGCCCATGCGCCAGTCGAGTGGAGGTAAGTTTGGTTCCTTCAGTACAACCATGTCACCTGGCAGAAGCTCGCCTTTATTAATTTGCCATTTTGACCTTTGTTGAAGCTCACATAGAAATTCATGGCGCCATCTTTCCCAGAAATGTTGTCTCATTTGTTCTATTTGTTGATATCTATTAAGTCGATTAGCATTTGCGTCGAACAAAGCCGGTGATGGCAATGAGGTGAGAGGTTTACCAATCAAGAAGTGGCCAGGAGTCAAGGGAAACAAATCGGATGGATCTGAAGACAGTGAAGTGAGGGGTCTGGAGTTTAGGATTGCTTCAATTTGCACGAATAATGTGGATAGTTCCTCTAATGTCAAGTGAGTATTACCAAGCATTCTATGTAAATGATGTTTTGCAGACTTAATGCCCGCTTCGAAGAGTCCTCCAAAATGGGGAGAGTAAGCTGGCGAGAATTTAAATTTAATGCCCTCGATGGCAGCGTATGAAGAGATTGATTCATTGTTTACTATTTTCAAAAGATCATTGTTTGCACCCACGAAGTTACGACCATTGTCACAGTATAATTCACTAGGTTTTCCTCTACGAGAGATGAAACGTCTCAAGCATAAAATGAATACATCAGTACTAAGATCAGATGCAATTTCCAAATGTACTGCTCTAGTTGAGAAGCATACAAACAGACACAAGTAACTTTTTATTATTTTACAGCCGCGTCCTGTACGATCTCGTATAGGAGATGGTCCTGCAAAGTCTACGCCAGAAATTTGGAAAGGTAAGTTAGGAGTTACCCGAGGTTTTGGTAAGTTACCCATTATAGGATTTACTGTATTAGCTTTTAATATTCTACATAATTTGCAGCTGTTCACAGTACTCCTGGCGAGACGTCTTCCTGAGGTAGGCCAATAATTTTGTCTTAAATTCGTTAATAATAATTGAGGACCGCAATGCATAAGTCTTTTATGTTCTTGAGAAAATAATAATTTTGTAAATGGATGATTTGAATCTAATAAAATTGGATGTATTTTATCATAAGTTTCAGAAGAATGTTGGATGCGACCACCTACGCGTATGATGCCGTCTTCATCTAAAAACGGACGCAGTGGCAGTAAGCGCGACTTCGAGGGCAAGCATTTCTTATTGGTAAGTAATTTAATTTCTATTTCAAAACATTCTATTTGATGTTGTTTGATTAAAAGATTAAGAGAAGCTTTAAGTTCGTCCGTAGTTAAATAACCTATGCACTTTGAATGTTTGTTTTTTAAATTATAGATAAACCTCAATACATAAGTTGTACTTCGATGTAACGTTGAGAATTTAGAAAATCTTTCGAAATTTACAAGAGGATATGTGGGAATAGTATTTGTATAAGTAGATTTAGTATGTGTAGATGTAGTAAATGTAGATGTGGGGTATAGAGGTGATATATTTAGATCGTGTTTTTTATTTTTTCTTTCAGGCAGTTTATTGGATGGTTGAAAATTATGTGGCCACTGACACTCGTTTTTTAATAAATATTTTGGACCGTGCCACCATAATGAAGAAGTTTTAATATTTTCAGGGTCTATACCACGAGAGGCAAGATCGGCTGGATTATCTAAAGAAGGTACATGTCTCCAGTGACCAGAAGAAGTTAAATGTTGAATTTTCGCAACTCGATTAGCAACAAAAGTTTTAAGATCCCTGGAGTGTGACGATATCCAACCAAGAACGACTGAAGAATCTGTCCAATAAAATATTTTAGATATATTTTTAATTCGAAGAGCCTTTATTACAGATGAGGCCAAACGCGCTGCGAGCAGAGCTCCACACAACTCTAAGCGTGGTACGGTTTGCGATTTTATAGGAGCGACCTTGGATTTCGCACAAAGAAGATTAACCGTGATATTTCCTAATTTATCAATGGATCGCAAGTATATGCAAGAAGCATATGCATCTAAAGAAGCATCGCAGAACGCATGAAGTTCAATGATATGTGGTTCATTAATCAGAACGTATCTAGGAATTTCAAGTTTTGATAAGATATTTAAATTTAAAACAAAATCAAACCATGCATTCGCAATTTCAGCTGGTATGGGTTCGTCCCAATCAAGTTTTAAAAGCCACAATTTCTGAAGAATTATTTTTGGTTTAATAGTACACGCACCAAGTAAACCGAGGGGGTCAAATAATTTTGCTGAATTTGACAAAATTGAACGTTTTGTTGCTAAGGGCGGATTAACAATTTTGGTAGGGAATTTTAAGACATCAGCAACTGGATCCCATGTTAGTCCTAGGGTGCTAGATTCAGAACTTAAATCAAAATTCTTAACGAGATGCGTGGTTTGGATAAATGGTAGAACAGACGGACAGTTAGTTCGAAATTTACGCAAAGGGAAGCGAGCGGAATTGAGAATATCTGTGACTGTGTTGATTATGTGAATGAGTGTCACTTCTGAGTCACTCCCTGATAAGAAATCGTCAACATAAAAGTCATCCCTAATAATTTGTGAAATGTCTTTATCGGGACACTCTTTAGATAATTGCAGTATACATCGCGTGCTAAGAAAAGGAGCTGATGCCGTTCCGTAAGTTACGGTGTTTAGCTGAAATGTTTTTATAGGGAGATTCTCGTCATCACGCCATAAAATCATTTGAAGATGGCGCTGATCTGGATGAATCAAGACCTGACGGTACATTTTTTCGACGTCAGCTGAAACTACATACTTATGTTGTCTGAAGCGTAATAAGATTGAAAACAAGTCATCTTGAACCACCGGACCTACGAATTGTATGTCGTTGAGGGAAATCCCAGTGGAAGTCTTTGCTGATGCATCAAACACAACTCTTAATTTAGTTGTTTCGCTAGCTTCTCTTATAACCGCGTGGTGTGGTAGAAAACAGCCAGCAACTGAATTTCTGACTTCAGTCATGTGTCCTAAAAGCTCATAATCTTTCATAAATTTTAAGTATTCCGCACGAAATGGGGGATTTCTTATCATTTTCTTCTCCATTGCGATTAATCTCTTTTTAGCAATGTTATATGACTCACCCAACACATCAGGTGAATCGCAAAGAGGAATTTGAACGCAAAACCTACCATTTTGGTCACGGTAAGTAGTGTCATTGTAAAATGCTTCACAAAAGTGTTCTTTGAAAGAAGACATTTCTTTAGGTATTTCTTCTAATTCCCAGAATTTAGATAGTTGCTGCTGTATTTCTTTGCTAAAATTACAATAAGTTTTATTTGAATTTGTGCGATGATTCCCCCCCATGGGGCCAGCAACTATCCATCCTAACTGAGTTTCTTGCAATACTGGTTTATTAGGACCTAGTTTTATTTTAGAACTACCTATTAAATCCCAGAATACGTCAACACCTAAGAGCAAATCAATATTAGACGAGTAAAAGAAGTTCGGATCTGCTAATTTAATATGATCTGGGATATTTAGATTTTCTAAATTAATATTTACCTGCGGCAGTCTGTCAGTTATTTTTGGGATAACATAACATTTCACAGGCATACTGAAGGCATTAAATAAAGACCGTATCACGACATCGCAATGTTTCGTAATATTAATGATGGCATTATTAAGACCATATACACAACGAAGTTCATTTGAAAATGTAGACAAACCGATTTTTGCTAAAGCTGCTTCGGTTATAAAAGAAGACTGGCTACCGCTGTCCAGTAATGCTCTTAAAGTAAAAGAAGTATTATTGACGTTTACCTCGACCAAGGCCGTAGACAGAAGAGCCTGATCCGAGAATACAGAAGACATACTGATGACACGTGAAGAATCTTCAATTTTATTTAACTCCGAAGAAGAAGGCAAGTTACGCAAAGGAGCTAAATTTTTTGAAGAAGAAGAAGAAGAAGTTTCTTCACTACTTTGTAATGATGTATGCGGTAATGTTTGTGCACTGTATAAAGATGATTGTTTGTGTAATATTGTGTTATGTTTCCTTTTGCAGATGCGGCACCCACCTAGCCTGCATTGGTTGGATCGGTGGCCACTACGAAGACAGTTGTTACATAATTGCCACTGAAAAACTTTAGAAATTCGTTCTTCAGTGGGAAGCGATTTGAACCTTGTACATTCATAAAGTTTGTGATCTTGTTTACAGGCTAGACAACTATTTTGATTGGGAGAATGAGAAGAAGAAGGCGAGGACGCAACGAAAGATTTTGATTTTACTAAACTGTGTCGTTTTTCAGATCTGATAGATTTACTGGCATGGACTGTTTCTAAAACAGTAGCTCGTTGACGAAGAAAATCAAAGAAGTCAGATAATTTAATAATCTCTCGGGTACTCCTAAATTCCTCCCAGTTTCTAGCTGTTACAGAATCAAGTTTAGAAGAAGCCATATATATAATCAGAGAATCCCAATATTCAGTGGGTTCTCCTAATGAATTTAATGCATTAAGATTTTTAGAAATTTCATCTATTAAATTGCGTAAACATTTTTCCGATTCTTTAGAAATAGTTTCTATAGAAAAAAGACATTTGATGTGTTCATTTATTAAAAGACGCTTATTGTTAAACCTATCGCAGAGGAGCGACCAAGCGATCGGATAATTAAGAGACGAGACCGTGATTGAATTTATGACTGCACTCGCAGAATTCTCTAAATAAGATTTTAAATAATGAAATTTGCTTATGTTATCTATACTGTCATTATTATGAATTAATGATATATACATATCCCTAAATTCCAACCACTTATTCGGATCCCCATTAAAAGGCGAGATCTTAAGAGGAGGTAATTTTAGATGACTATGTTGTAATGAGGCAGAACCGGTTATAGATGCGGATTCACTTTTAGGCACATTTTCGTAAAGTTGTAATAATTCCTGAGCGCGCGCGATTAAACTATAAAATCTATTCTCGATTTCCTCCCTTTCGATTATTTGAGATTCCTCATCTTTGTCTAACGATTCTATTTTAAACTGAATTTCTTCAAAACTATACGACAAATCTTGAAATTTATTTAATCTCAAACTTAATTCGTTACATTGACTTTTATTTAATTTTATATTTAAAAGAGGCGTTAAATATTTTTCAAAAAGAGTTATACGAGTTTTAACGCGCCCTCGTTGCGCAATAAGTTCCTTTAATTCCGTCATTGTGTAAGCGCAAACAACAAAACAAAACTATAGTATAAAAAATAATAGATAAACAATGAATCCAACCTCGAGCGCCCGTACAAACCGAGCTCGCGAACAGCAACGGCCGGCCGCCGCTGCAACTCGAACTGGCGCCGGCGCGGCAACAAACAGCGCCACGTACACACGATTCTCGCCAAATCACCCCCGGAACAATCCTGGAATAGTCGGCATATATGCTTAACTAACTGAATTGATAGTATTTTGTTTGTATTAATGAAGTTTAAACGATGAAAAACAAAAAACAATATTTTAATAGTACGAAGATGCTTACGAACGTATTTCGAAGTAACGTAAGTCGTACGTGATTAAATAATAAAATACTATATTCAAACGGGATTATGTATCTTAATGTGATTCTTTCATTAATTAAACGTATAATTTTAATGTAATACAAGGATGAGATTGAACTTTGAACAAATTACTCGTAACAAAAAAATAAAAATGATGTAGGTAGTAAGTCGTAAGTAAGAAGCAAAATTGTTAAAAAAGATGGATTAGGATGAATTAGAATAGGATGGATTAGGCTTACTCCCCTTGGTATTGTTTCAACTCGTCCTCTTTTTCGTTTTTGCCTTCTAAGACTGTGAATTGCGATGTTTCTTGATATATTTCTTTTCTTCGTTATGACGCGGGGTCACCAACTTGTTCGATATTACTTCCAAACAGATTTTAATTGTTTCGTGTCGATATAAAGTCAATTATTAATCACACTTTTTAATCTCAACCCAAACTGTATTCCCTTTTTTGTAGTTATATTTATGTCTATTGTGAGAAGAACATGTCACTGCCGGCTATCAGAATTGTCAATGTGTTAATGCCGGACACTCGATCGCCGCGGCCGCTCCTTCCATCCCCCCGCGGCCCCCCTTCCCCTCGCTCCCGGTGAAGGTGTGTTTAGGCGCGAACAACCCTTATCCTACTCTAAGTGGGGGTCAGCACAATATGTCTTCTTCTTCCGTTCTCCTCTATCATTCGTCAACTCTGGTGCCACTTCTTTAATATGCATATCATTTATCACATAATTCATCCATCTTTTTTTCTGCCTTCCCCTAGTCATATATCCATCCACATTCATATTTAATATATGTATATGGAATATCAAATATTTAATGTTATCTGTTGCTGTTCAGGTAAAGGCTAAAATTGGTGGTACCGGCGTGAAACAACGCGAATATATATGTAACGAACTCGTTGGACCGCCTTCTAAACTCACTTTCAACCTGACCGACCAGGCGGGGAAGCCGATTAGGGAGATAACTGTCGCTAAGTACTTTGAAGAGAAAGGTTGCAGGTAAAACTTAGTGTATTCCATATTTTAGTGTAAACAGTCGGTGACGTCATCGTAGTCACTTTAGATACGCTTTTTATTTATCTGTAAAGTTTTTCCCGCGTTATTCCCAACGCTCGCTGGAATTCTAGGATAAAAAAGTAGCCTATATGTTGCTTCACATCCTTGTCTACCTTTCAGTTAAAGTTCTATCAAAATTAGCTACTCCGTTGAATCTACTATTAAATTAAAGCCTCCGCAAGAATAACTATCTTTTAGTAAAAACCAATCAAAAATCCCAGTAGTAGATTATAAGAATACTAATAATACAAAAATTATAAAGAGGAAAAATTTGTATGCATGTTTGTAATGTTTTCACAAAAAACTACTGGACCGATTTCAAAAATGCTTTTACCATTGGAAAGCTGCAACATAGGCTATACTAAATTTTCAAAAAAAATAGGGATCCGTTACCGATTTTGTAACAAATCCTTATTTAAAAAAAAAAAATTAATGCTGGTGAAACCGCGGGATAGTACTAGTCGATCATATAAATATAGACAGCTTTTGGGGAGTACGTTATATGATATGTATAGAAATGATATTATACATCTGTGTGTTGGTTCCTCTATGGAAGCTGTCAGAACATACTTATTGCCGTAGTCTGTCAGCTTTATTTTAATTTTCAAATTATAATGAAGCTGCCACTGCTTCAGGTGCTCTTACCGAAAAGCATGTTATCTAAAAAAAAATGTAAATATTATTTTATTTATATATAATATATATTTTTATGGAAATGTGGGGAGGTTTTTGAGGAAAAAAGCCATTTATCCCTGTTTTCGGGTGCTAAAAACTGCTTATTTATAAATACAATGTAAATTATAATTTTGTTGTCATTTTTAAAGTTGTAACAGCTCAGCTGGGGACGGGAGGACTAAAGAAGTGAAAATACCCGGGATCAAGTCCAATATCACAAGCCTTTTCTTTCTTTCTTGTTTTTTTTAATTGTATTTTTTTATATCTTTTAATAAAATTACCGCGCAAGGCTTGGTCGTCCAAGTACTTTAAAAAATGTTTAATAATTTTTAAGGCAATAAAGCCTTTTATATATAATGCACAGAATTGACTCTATGTTACAGAATTCAATACCCGAATTTGAACTGCATATGGGTGGGTCCTAGAGACAAGAAAGTTTACTATCCTATGGAGTTGTTGGAAGTGACATATGGACAGGTAAATAATTTATAGAATTAGGCTTTACTTTGCAGAGTTCCATGATAAAAAAGACTTTTTGTATTGGCATGTGCATAATTCATTTTAATTCTACTTAATAAATTTTAAAAAATATAATATACGAATATCAATGGCTTTGTCTGTTTCTCTTTACTTACGCGGCTAAAAATCTTGACTAATATCTACGAAATTAATTACCATTAAAGCTTATATATCACGCTTGCATATACGATAAAAAAAATCAATTTTATTTCGGAAACAGAAAAATATATAAAGTAATTGAGAGTATTATAACGCTAAAGTTGACCTCAAAGAAGTTTTGGGGTACATTGAGTGATATAAAATTCAAACACCAAACGATGATAAAATATGAGATCTATGAACGAATTGTCTCTGCGTGATAAAATCAGAAATAGGAAGATAATAGAACAAGAATCACCGGCGGCTTAATGAGCTATAATTCGAAGAATCAAAAGACGTTGGAATTTCAAGACGTTCAATGTTCGTTGGCTTATAAGATGGATAAGGTGATCTCAAAAAGTTTGCAAAGCTCGTGCTTTGAAAATTTCTTGAAAAAGGTTATTTCTCAAAGAGGTTGAATAGAATATTTATGTCCAGGAGTAGTAAAGATAAATAAGTGGGACAAAATGCATAATTTCATAGATGGTGGAAAACAATTTTTTGTTGGAGGTATTTTGGTGCCGATTTTCAAATTAAAAAAAGCTGTCGTAACCGAAAAGGAAGAAATGTCGAGTAGAGACCTGGACCTGAAGAGGGTCCGAGTTTGAATCCGAGAAATAAGATTTCTCGAAGTAAAACTCTGAAAAAATATTTCTTTCCGTTAAGACTTATGTGCCTTATTTAAATTTGAAATTTATCATGCGCTTTTCGGTGATGGAAAATATGACGAAACTTGCACCTACTTAGTAGACTTAGCCCCAACTCATTTCTCCTAAGTCTAGTCAGTTAGCTAAGGACTTAGTTGGACATAGTTGACTGGCCCGTTGGCGCAGTGGGTAGTGACCCTTCCTCCAGCTCCGCGGGTCGCGGTTTCGATTACCTCCGAGGGCCAACATTTTCTATAATTCAATTTGTTGGTCTTCGAGTCTGGGTCTATATTTGTATTTAAGAATATTTTAAAATTATATAAGTGTATATTTACCAGTTGTCTGAAGCCGTAACACAAGTATTAAGTTACTTACTTTGGGGACGGACGACCGTGTCTGTCAGTGTCCCATATATTTATTTATTAGTAGACTCATCTCTCCAAAAAGGAGATAGGAGGAGCCGTTGGATAGTAAAAAGCCGTTGTTATAATTTTATTTTGAATTTGTAGGCTTACAACAAACAACTCAACGATAAGCAGCTGTCTACAATGGTACGTGAAGCGGCCACGCCTCCCAGTCACCGTATCGAAAAAATTAAAGAAGTCATACACGATGTATGTGTTTGCATGATTTTGTGTGTTTCGGAAATGCTGGGCTCGTTAAATCTGTCAGAAGGGTAACGGACCAAGAGCCCGTGAAGCCCAGACCTTCGTCATTTTATAAAAGCTAAAAGTTTTTCAGTGCATACTCCCAACACATGTAAGAAAGATAGTGATTATGAAATCTGGATCATAGTGGCTTTGTGAGATACGCGGTACTCTTATAATTATAAAGGCTGATTTTTTGGTATTACCTTTAGAATAATAATTAAAATCACGTCAGTCACTGCCAGAAACTTAGCATAGTGGAAACCCCCTGCCAGATACCCTTAAAGTTCATGAAATTGGAATTCTATTTACGTCATAATAAAAAAGCTGATTTTAGTATATATTACTTGGATAATAATACGATGATTTTTCCTCATCAACCATATCGACATTTTTGATAGTTCCAACCATCGCATCGTACCGTATTACTGCGAACGTTGTTGATCTCTTGACCTCCACAATCAAAAAATAATTATTTAAGTTATCTTGTAATATTTGTAATAATTGTACAATTTAGTATAAGCTTTGCATGCCAGCGTATTGACGGAGCATGAGAACACTTTTGTTTTTTAAATTTGTCAACCTCATAGCCATGTTCCAAGCAAATGTATTAAATAAATAAATAAATAGCAATCGCCTTAGAAACACACGCCTTGTGAACCGGGGTATTGTCGCGGACAAACAACACTCCGTCATTTTTCTTTAATTGCTTTCCATAAATTATGTAAAGTTAAAGCGTAGGATTTTACGTTTATGGTCTCACCATTCTATTTATAATCATTAAAATTCCTTTTGAGACCCAAAACAGTATAGAATATTGTCTTAATTTGTTTTAGATGAAATATTCTGACAACCCTTGCTTCAAGCATTTCAAAATGGAAATTGCGGATAAATTCTTCGAAGTGGACGCAAAAGTTCTTGAAGCGCCGAAACTTAATATAGGAGCGCCAAGACCTGTTGACCCAAGGTATTATTATTAAATTTAAAATATAATATAGTTGCACCAAGTTTATAATGTTCCAGATAGCTCGTAGCCCCGGTATAATCCTAAAAAACGACTTTTATCTATTGTAAAAGCACTGATCGTTGAACTGGTGTTGTGTATGGTCAGTTATTGGGTTCAGAAATTTGGTGATTTCCCTCAGCTTTTTATATTGTGAGCGGTTTCGGTTGTTCGGCTGACTATCTGCTCTTACTAAATTTTCGCAAAACGTTCACGTGTCTTTCTACACATTTTTTGACTGGCTCGTTGGCGCAGTAGGTGACCTTGCCTTTAGCTCTGCGGGTCGCTGGTTCGATTCCCGCCGAAAGCCAACATTTTCTATAAATGAATTTGTTGGCGTTCGAGTCTGGGTGTATATTTGTTAATTACAATGTATTTAAAAATATATAAGTATATATTCACCAGTTGCCTGTCTACCATAACACAAGTATTTAGTTACTTTGGGGACGGACGACCGCGTGTGTAAGTGTCCTATATATTTATTATTAATGCCAAAAACTTTATTACAAAACACACATATGTATGTAGTCCTAGTGTCCAGTAGAAGCAATAAGAAGCCAACGTGAAATGGAGTCACGATCCTCAGTAGAGAGGGAACAATGACAAAGAAGTCTGATTATGTCTTTCTACACGTCTCTTTAAAGCGGAGTCTGGCCTAAAAGTAGGCACCCCTCGGAGTCTGGCAGGAGACTCACTCTATACGTATCAATACCGGTCGTTCATTCTTTGGGTGACGTTGTAGAAACCATTAGGACTAGTTGTAGACTTTTCCAAAAAAAAGATAGTTGGTCAGTTTAACATTGAAAGTCAGATAAAAAAGAAAATAAAAAGGAAAGTGATATGAAAATTTTTGAAAACAAGTAAAGGTTAATCTTATTACGGAATTGTGTGTAGATTAACTATTTGTTATTTATTTTAAATTATTTATTTAACACTATCGTTAATAATAAACTTTTCGTGTGGTATCCAGCTGAGTAGAATTGACCACCCTTATTTCTTACCGAGGTGTCGTAAAAGGCGACTAAGCTAAGTTGACCTACCGTTGGTATCCGATTGAGTAGAATAGACCACCCTCTTTTTTATCGAGGTGTCGTAAAATACGACTAACTAAGTTCACGTCAGGCAGGTGGCCGGTCGTAAAATATGTAGCCAAATCATTTGATAACATGCGCAAGATGATGCTAATATCGTTTATAATAAAAGTCTTCAACAGTAACAGTAACAATATTTATTTATATTTAGTTTATTCAATATTTTAAATATTTTCTCCCTACTTTACGTGTTCAATAATAATAGGAAAGGATCATGGATTGCCAACCGCTTTCTCAAAGCCAGCGCGCTCGAAGCATGGGGTTTCATTGCAGTTGAAGCTAATGCGGATGCCTGTAATTGCGAAAAAATAATAGAAATGGTAAGAAGAACTACGCATTTTCATGTTCACGTACAGCAAAATACATTTTGAAACTTAATTCAATAATTCACTTTCCATATAATATATAATGCTTTCTGGATCAGCCTCTTTTTAACAGTGTTTTTAAACTGATGTAATGGCAAAGCCAAAATTGATTGAGGAGTTTTATTATAGAATCTTATATTTGCAAGGCGCAAAGCAGGAGCCGCAAGCTTATGTCGGTTCCTACTTTGCCTATTATACACATCACCTAAATTATCACATAAATTATACTATAATCTTCTAGATTATGCGAGTGGGCAATAACATGGGTATGACAGTGAATAAGCCAAGCTTGACAAAATTCAACCTGATGCAGCATGAGCTAAAAAATATTCTGCTAACAGCACAAGACAGGCGACTTAACTTCATGTTTATTATTGTCTCTGGAAGAGACAAGGATGGATATAGTAAGGTAAATTCATCAGATTTAGGGCCAGTTTATAGGTTACCAATAAAATGTCAGTTAGCTTATTCGGAACATATCTGACGCATATCACGGAATTTTGCGTTTCTCAGGTTTCTGATAGGCTTATTCAGCAGTTAAAGTCTCTAATAGGTTATCAGGTACATCAGCTGTTTTTGTTTATCTGCTGTAAAGTAAATAACTATTACAAAAAGGCCGCGATTTTTTTTTAAATTTCTCTTTTTAGAGACAATTATCTGCTACTTAGTTTATTTTTCGGTTAACTATTCGACACTTTATCAGTATCTTGTGAAACAGGTCCTTACTTATATAATACAGATGTTAAAGTTTTTTTTTCAATTTGTTAACATATCTGACACATATCTCGGAATTTTGCGATTCTCAGGTTTCTGATGGGCTTATTCAGCATTTAAAGTCCCTAATAGGTACATCATGTAGACTTTTTTGTTTATCTGCTGTAAAGTAAATACTCTTGGCTTTTTTGTAACGTGTTTGCCTTGGTTTGATTATCTTCTTTCAGTGGTTACTCAATTAGCTTGGACACACATTATATGTAACATCTGAGCTTTTTTTAGGTCAAACGTATGGCCGAGCTTGAAGTGGGTATTTTGACCCAATGCATCAAGGAGAATACGGCCAGAAATCGTATGAATGATCAGACAATACGCAATATTTTATTAAAGGTAAGATAAAATTGTAGTGCAATCATGGAAATCAAAATATTATCAAATCATCATTCTCCTGTCCTTATCCCACTATGTAGGGTACATGTTTTAAACATGTTACATGATTTGGTTTAGTTTTTAAGACCGGCCGCCTGCTGGACCTAAATTTACCTTTAGTCGTCTTTTACGACGCCTCAGTAAGAAATAAGGATGCTCTATTCTACTCAGCCGGATACCACACGCCACTAACCATAGTCGCCTTTTACTACACCTCGGTAAGAAATCAGATAGTCTATTCTACTCGGATACCGCACGGCCAAATATATATATACATACAAGTTTAGCTCATTTTAATGTTAAAGATTAAAGGTTAAAGTTAGCAACGCGTCAGCCATTTTTCATTGGAATGTCGATAATCGGGACATCCTGTATATATGTATAATATTATATTCTGCTCAGCCGGATACCACACTGCGGTACTCTTTTTATTGAATTTTTATTATATTAATGATTATTAAAACACATTGTAAAATTACAAGCTCAATTTCTCAACTTTTTAGCTTTCCATTCGGTAACCTTAACCTTCTCACATAAAAAACCCATTAGGATATTCTTGTTTATGATGTACTACTTTTTATTCGCAACTTCGTCCTTGTGGACTGTTGTCGTGAAATAGGTTGATAAAAAATGGAGCTTTTCAATTTCATCCTATTCCCGTAGAATTAACAGGATTTCTATAACCTATATGTTATCCTGGTGCACGCCGAGTGGTATCCCCACCCTCTTCTCTTACCGAGGTGTCGTAAAAGGCGACTAAGGTAAGTCGACCCCCCTGTGTGTTATCCGGCTGAGTAGAATAGACCGCCCTCACTTCTTACCGAGGTGTCGTAAAAGGCGCCTAAGGTAAGTTGACCCACCGTGTGGTATCCGGCTGAGTAGAATAGACCACCCTCATTCTTACCGAGGTGTCGTAAAAGGCGACTTAGGTAAGTTGACTCACCGTGTGGTATTCGGTTAAGTGGAATAGACCACCCTCTTTCTTATCGAGGTGTCGTAAAATACGACTAAGATTAGTTGACGTCAGGATGGCGGCTGGTTGTAAAATACGTAGCCGAATCATGTGACAACATGTTTATAATATGTTGTGCCGACCTCACTTAGAGTGGAATAAGGACAAGAAGATGATATGTTATCCTGGTGTATAAGGAATTATTATGCCAAATTTCATTGATATAGGTTCAGCGGATTTGCCGTGAAAGACTTGCAAACATACATCCACACTCACAAAAATTTTCGTATTTATAATATCAGTAGGAAGGATTTTCCTAATGTAGTAAATTACCGTTTTAGGTGAATTCCAAATTGATGGGTATAAACCAGGCTTTAGATAAACGCAGTATACCTCAATGTATCATGAACGGCGGCGTTATGATAGTGGGAGCTGACGTGACGCACCCTTCACCTGATCAGGTATTAATTTTTATCATTTGTTCCAAGAAATCGCTTCATCCGAAGAATAAAGTCACATTTCTTTTGCTTATACATGTGACATGTGACTTTATTCTACGGATAGGGCAAAATGTTCATAATAAAATGAAAGTGTAAAAATAGTTGAACATATTCAAAATAATTAAATTATTTTTCTATACGACGTAATTGAGTAAAATTTGTGTATTTATATTGTGTGCTATCCGTTTACATGCAAGATTAGAAGATATATTCAACAAACAAATTACAAATGATTCGTAAGCAGAAAAACAGACAGAGTTATTTAACATCAGTGTATTTTGCCTCTGAACACGTGTATAAACTGAGTTTAAGACGTGTAATTAATGTTAATTAAAGTAATTTATAGAATTAGACGTTACTTTTCGGAGGTCCATAATACAAAACTAATGAGAATATTATTTTACTATAATCAGCGATAAAAGAAAATATATGTAATGCTGAATGTAGAGTGTACTATTCGTTCTCATACGTTAGTTAATATTCGTTCGTACCGTCAGCTGACGAAATCATGATTGACATTGTGGTGATGTCAAAATTATTAAATTATTTTTCTATACGATGTAATTGAGTAAAATTTATGTATTTATATTGTTTGCTATCCGTTTACATGCAAGATTAGAAGATAGATTCAACAAACAGACAGAGTTATTTAACTTCAGTGTATTTTGCCTCTGAACACGTGTATAGAATGAGTTTGAGACGTGTAGTTAATATTAAGGTGCCACTGATATTTTTGATTAATTCTAGTTGCTCTTATTATGTTTAATCGGAAGCTATTATTTATTAAATATTTAGAACTTAATTATTTTGTACACCCCCACCGCTGATATTTCATTAAAAACTCTACTTTTGACTTTTAATTTAAAAAAAATTTAATTCTAGAAAAATTTAAATCCGCCGATAAGGCCGCATATAATACTAATACTTTTTTGCTACTTTCATGTACTGTTATGGTGTGCAATAAAGTGTATTCTATCTATCTATCTATTATAGCAGGTGTCCAAATAAACGCATTACCTTACATTGATAAAATTATCCTATTTTTCTTTTATTTCTTTATTTATTAGTAAGCCAACATGATATACAATATGGTTTATTTAAAACTTATATAAATTTCTAAATTATAGTTATCACTACATAGTATAGTAAAACAAAGTCGAATTCTTTGTTTGTCCATATATCCCTATGTATGCTTATATCTTTAAAACTACGCAACAGATTTTGATGCGGTTTTTTTTTTAATAGCTAGAGTGATTCAAGAGGAAGGTTTACATGTATAATAACATTCAATATGGAGCAGAGAAATACTGTTATTTTTTTCTCCAAATTTAACGCGGGCCACGGGCAGTAATGAATAAATCAAAACTACTGGATAGATTTTAATCATTTTTTTTCACTGAGTGACATGGGCTATATATTGTATACCTGTGCGAAACAGGGGCAGGCCGCTAGTCTATTATATAATCCCATTTAAAGATAACTCAGCATGTATAATTAAATAAAAAAAGCTAAATAACGTTTATATTAAACAATCCTAAAAGTGTTTCTTATATGTATTTGTTCCCATAGAAAAATGTTCCAAGTATTGCAGCTGTGACGGCCTCTATCGACAACAATTGTTTCGTATACCATATTGAAATGAGTGTACAGACACCAAAGGTAAATATACTTGACATAAATTATATAATTTACATTAAGCTAAATAATTAATACAAATTTAATTGTACTTATTGATGCCTTTGTTTATTTTCAGCATGAAATAATAGTTGATTTCGAAAACATGATGTTCGACCATTTGAATGTTTATAGAAAACATCAAAATGCACTTCCAAGAAAAATCTTTGTGTTCCGTGATGGAGTGTCCGAAGGACAATTTGCTGACGTATGTAATATATATTATACATGGTGGTACTGACCATACGACATTAAATGAGTTTATTTTTACGTAATAGATAACTTTGGTATGATTAAATCTTAAATATCGTTAAAAAATGTATTTTCGAAGTAAATAAATATAATTTAATTAAGATCTGGCTTTGTTAGTAATGGTTGACTGACCTAGTGGGACGCGATTGTTCAAAAAATAGCAGAAAAACCTGACATTGTTGTTTTCTCTCCCTCGCACCATACCATTTAGTTTTTTGGTCAAGGTTATTTTTCGTTTCGTGTATCGTAAAGGGGTACGGTCGTTGATCTCTATAGATAGTCGTTGTTTTTTTAAAAAAGTAAAAAAAAATACTGTGGGTAAAATAGCTTAATTTATATAAATATTAATTTAATTTAAAATCATTTAATAGCTATTTAAAGACATTAAATTGCCTTTAATCAAAACTATGTCGGAATTCCACATTAATTATACAATTCTATACAATACTATATAATAAGATAAGTTGACATTAGGCAGGCGGCCGGTCGTAAAATACGTAGCCAAATCATCTGACAACATGTTTATAGCATGTTATGCCGACCCCACTTAGAGTGGGATAACGGCAGGTAGATGATGAGTTTAATATAATAATAAAAAAAATAAAGATAATAATTGTGTAAAAAGTCATACTTAGTAATAATGTAAAGTAAATTTAATAATTCTTGCAAGACACAGTAAGATTTTATTTAAGGAAGGATCATAATTCTTAGGTGATGAATAACGAGTTGGTCGCCGTGCAACAGGCGTACGCTCGTCTCGACCAGAACCGTAAACCTGAAATATTATTCCTGCTCGTTCAGAAGAGACATCATACTCGGTAAGACGGTCTGTTCATATCTTGAATAGAGATCCCAGGCTGATGAAAGTAACCAAGAAATATATTTATTGATAAAATTGACTTTGCAGGTTTTTCAGTGGTATCAAGAATCCACAGAACGTTGAGCCAGGCACTGTTGTTGACACACATATTGTGCATCCCAAGGAATTGGACTTTTATATGGTATCCAATAACATATTTCCGTATTCTACATAATTAAATATTTACTAATTAGTCTATATAGATTATATTAATTATTAATCTTCATTAGTGGTAAAAATTAAGGAATCAAAAAAATTCATAGAAAACCTTTTTTGATGTTTTTGAAGTGGCTTAAAAATGGTTGTACGGGAATTAAAAAAAAGCATTTTAAAGCTTTTTAGTTTCTTGTTTTGAGATCTTAAAATGAGAAGTAAATTTTTCAATCGACGTTTACCGCTCAATCCTAATGAATACCGAAAAAAAAATTTTCGTTTTTTTTTGTTTGGATATTTCATTCTCCCTTGATTTCTTCCACTAGTGTATATTATGTCAATTTTATTTAAACTTGAATGTGAATGTATTCTTATTACTAAACAATAACCCTAAATATTTAATAATTATTCAAGGTTTAATTATGTTTTGATATTTGATTATAAATAAATGAAAAAAAAACTTAGTAGTAAGTAACTCAGTATTTGTGTTAGGTCAGCTGATGCAACTGTGCATTTGCTAGCCCAGAATAATCAATAGAGCCTAGAAACGCACAAATGTCCCATTGACGGTGAAAATGACAAATTAATAATTATGTCACATCGACGATGACATTTGTGCGTTTAACAAAAAAATTAAACAAAAGTAATAATAAAATTGCTATAATCCGCGAAAAAGTAAAATAGAAAATATATATAATGCTAAATGTATAGTGGACGATCGGTTATCATACCTGATACGCCCCGCAAACCGAAGCATCATCAGGAGATAGACGACCAAAATCGCAAAGATTTTTCGATTTTGCGAGCTTCGGTTTGCGGGGCGAAACGATTGTTGAGTTTGTGATAGTGAACGTATATAGTACTTGTGTATTGTGGTGGTGGAGGTTTGTGCATGTGTTTTTACGAATCCTGCATGTATCAGGTACGAATACGGATTGTCCACTCTACATTTAGCATTATATATATTTTATATTTTACTTCTTCGCGGATTATAGCAAAATATAATTTTACTATTACTTTTGTATTATGGATCTCCGCAAAGTAACGCCTAATTCTATAAATTATTTAAAAAAATAAACTTCCCCAGGTGTCCCATCAAGCCATAAAAGGTACAGCGCGTCCCACCCGCTACCACGCTGTGTGCAACGACGGTGGGATACCGTCCGATGAGGTCGAACAACTGACCTTCTACCTTTGCCACTTGTATTCGCGCTGTTCCCGCTCTGTATCGTACCCAACGCCGACTTACTACGCACATCTGGCCTGTTCCCGAGCAAAGTCGTTGACGCAGTAAGTATATTTTAAACTAGTATGTCAAGCCCGCTTTGCCGTGCTTAATTTAAAGATATATTAATTACAGTTATAAAAAAGTACTCCGATCATATATATTTGCTGACCTACTAAAATATAACATGTTCTATATGTTAAGTGTAGCTTTCTGCTACGTATTAGTAAAAACAGCATCCAAATTGGATCAGCGGTTTTTGAGATTAGCGGGAACAAACGCACAGAGATTTGACATCTCATTGATTTTATTATTTGTATAGAAGATTTTGTTTTTTTTTTTTTAATTTATTTAAAAGCAACAAGGGCTCATTTTGTTAGTACAGACTTATAACTATGTTAGTAACTTATTATCTACTAAAAATAAACACAAAATTATCACAAAATAAACCGAAAATACATTATCAGAAAAAAACTAATTAGACGATTTTAAGTCACCAAGACATTCATGAAACGTGCATATATGGGCGACTCCATCTTACACACTAACGTGTTTAGGATACTGTTAGGGCTCGAACGAAGTCTTGCTAGCAAGGATCCGGTCTTCTTCCTTATAATAGAGTAAAAATCGTCTATTCGCGCTTCAGCAAACATGCTAGAAGCCGAGCAAAACCTCGGCAGACCAAACAGTATCCTAAAACCCGTTATTGTATTGCACTCTTAGTGTATCAATGGCAGCTTTAGAGTATTTGAACCACAGATTGCCTGTGTAGAAGGTCTGGCAGAAGATGTGGTGTTATTTAAAGAAATATTTAGTAAAGTAAGTCTTTTATTACTGGTGGGTATAGCCCTCCTCTCTGAGTCTTGGAGGTAAGACCAATCCATGCTGCTCCAGTGCCGATTGGTAGGTCACACATTCCCCCACATTCGCCATAAGAGAGCAACAAACGGACAGAGAGACAGATAGACTATAGGATTTATTGTATTAGTATAAATGTAATGATATTTGTATTTCGGAAATTTTCTGCCGTCTGACTATATGTTCTTGATTCGATTGTTGTTGTGTAATGCGATTTATATTTTTCAAATTAATGTTTTTTTGCATAATATAAAGTACATCACAATGGAGGTATCTTATTGTAGTCACAATCTAGCCTTAAGGCTAATAAGATACTTAATTTTTACCTAAACTTATAAATTAACTTATATCTAATAACAGGTCCATACCTCAATCAATCAATATCTTAGTCTTTCTTAAAAATTAATATGACGTCTGGTTTTAAGAGAAGCCGCTTCAATGGAGACTATTTTATCAAATTAAATAATACGTGGCCGTAACCCTGTAATCTTTATTTGACATTGCTATTAAAGAAGGGTACTTTAGCTTAATCACTGTCTTATCATTTTTTACGACCAGTTTTAGGTGTCGTAGAATATTTAGGTTGAGATATGTGATTATTACTTTGTATATTTATGTAAAGACACAAGAAAATTATACATACATCAATATCCTTATCCTGTCACAAGCGCACCACGTCAGTAACACCAGAGCCGTAGGTGAGAGCAGACGTATATTCCCATACTATTAGTGCATGTTTGAGCCTGAAAACATTACAAACATACTTACAAATTTTTCCTCTTTATAATTTTAGTATAAATTAATGTTTTTCGTCCTTTCAGTGGTGTACAATACAACAATGCTGATTTAGAAAAACAACCGATAAGGCTCCGAGTGATGGACCGTATGCTGCAGTGTAGCCGCATGTTCTTTGTATAATTATTGTCCGTTCCAAAGTTTCTAATATCAACGTCGTTTAATTAATTTTTATTGTTTTTATTTTATATTATTATACTGGTTTCATGAGTTGTCTCTATGCATAGGAATATCGCACGACAATGTAATGCACAAAAAATACATACATGAAATAAAATGAAATAAAAAAAAGATTTATTCAGCTCCATATACTAAATTAACAGATAAAAAAACTTATCTAGTAAGTACATACGTGCGACATCAAATGACTGAACTGAACTGTTCACTTGAAGGCATTAGATAACTTTGGCATAATTAAATGTATTTAATCGCATTAAAGAATGTATTTTTTTAACAAACTTAATATCTTAAAATAGGGAAATTCACAAGAACAAACTTTATTAATGTTCACTTGCATTCGATTTCTGCTTCTTATTTAGAAATGTCTATTACTATTTGTTTTGTTACAAACATCGCTTAGTATTAAAGTGACCGAAATCAAAAAGTGACCGAAATATGAAAATTGTATCAAATTGCAATAAAGCGTAGCTCGTACAAAACTCGTGAGTGTTAAAAAGATCCATAATTTGAAAAGCATGAAAACACTAGTTGTTACAGTGATATCATAGATGTAAATGTATCATATCATTGAAGTAAGGAAGACTAATTTTGAATTTGGTCAGTTCAATATTAAACGTGCGATATATGATATAGCAGTCCTAAGCACTTAACTCAATTTCGAGTAACGCTATGCTCTTAAATTAGAATTAGTATTAGTATTATTTTATATGTACAAAATGTAAAATACGACTAAGGTAAGTTGACGCCAGGCAGACGGCCGTTCGTAAAAACGCAGCCAAATCATCTGTCAGTATGTTTATAACATGTTGTGTCGATCCATATGTACAAAATGTGACTGATTCTATACTTATTATACAACAAAGTCCCTAAAAGCGTGTCTATATGTGGTCGATTTTTTCAAAATATACTGAAAGGATTTTTGTCCGGTTTTTGTTAAAAGATAGAGCTTATTCTTGAGAAAGGTTTAGGTTAAAACATTAATTTAAAATTCAGCAGTATCGGTATTCACTTGTGAAAACCTTTAGAACATACCTATTTCCACGCGGGCGAAGCCGCAAGCACGAGAATATAAGAATATGTTCCTCAATTTAGTTAGAACATATACCTAAAACATATTTGCGCTGTACAGGCCATAAAGCCAGATAATAATAATACATACCGTAAAAATTCATTCTTTTGAGTAATATTTATCGTATATTGTTAAATTTATGTAATTAATTTAGAGTTTTTCTATTTCTATTAATTTTAAATGAAGGCAATAATAAAAACAATAAAAAACATACAAACTAATAAAAAAAATATTCGTCTAGCAGTTAAGACGCCGTCTTAATTAAAATCTTTAGCTTCTGTGTCGTTAAATTCTTGATATAAACGTGTAGTAAAGTAGAAAATAGAGATATCGTTGTAGTAATTGTGTATATCCTAACAAGGCATATTGGATAGTTTTTATGATATATTAAATCTGTTTATCGGGTAATTTACCACTAACACTAAGTTGCATAACTTGAATATATGTCGCTTATCTCCTCTTTTCTATAAATTCGTTGTAATACTAGAGACAAACATATTGATTGAAGCTACAGCCATAGAGTTATGTATACATTGTAGAGACAGAGTAGTGTAGAATAAATAATGAGAAAAATATGAAACTCTTATATTTCATCTTTGTCTAATCACATAAAAAAGAGAGACAGATAGATACACCCTCGTTTGCTTTTTCTTTATCGTAACACATTTAAAACTGGTTTGTCGAAGTATAATAACTCTATGGCTAGAGAATTTTAATAGGTGATATAAAAATCGATATTCCTATTTCAACTTTTATGCATTTGTTTTCATTCTTGATTAGATTATCTAAATTTTCTAATAAGGATCCCTCTGACGTAAGAGTTGGGATTTTTGTGATGACATCATTACAGTATGTAGGAAGAATCTCTAACTACATAAAACTATTAATGATGATAAAAATATTTTGGAATTTTTTGACTATTAATATTGTGTGCCGCCTATTAAAATTATAAAATAAAATGTATAATTGTTTATTTTTATTACATATTTTTTTTTAGTTATTATGAAAATATCATACTCTTATACTCTTTTCAAAATTCATTCATTGTAGACAAATATGTAATAAATTATTAATAGAAGGTGGGAACACAGTCTGTGTACAAGTTATATAAAGGTAAAATTTATATAATTTTATAAAAATTTATAACTAAACAATCGAAATGAAGGTTTTTGTATTGTATCACGCGAATAAATTCAAATTGACGTTAATATTTTTCTCATACAAAATAACATATTTTTTATATTACATTTAATTTTACCATTATTAAAGTTTAAAAAGACTTGAAAGAGCAAACATAGTAAAGTAATTTTATCTGTCAAATAGTAGGCTTAACATTGAGATTTATTCAACATTATCAACGCTCCATAATCATCGGTAAGTAACATTTTTCTATCAAAGCACAGATTGAGGCCATTAACACAAAATAAGAAGAGAAGAATATTTTTTTTAGTAATTTTCATTATACCTTCTTGCATTGTAAAATGTATACACTTATGTAGAATAAAAATAATAAATCTATCAGACGTGCACATTTTTCGAAAAGTAAATCATGTTTCATTAGTTTATGCGTTAACTCCTTTTTCTTTAAATAATTTATAGAAGTAGGCGTTACTTTGCGGAATTCCATAATACAAAAGTAACGATAAAATTATTTTGCTTTAATCCGTATTCTTACGTATAATTACAGAAAAGTTATTCTGTCATAATTTTTGTCCTTTTTCTTCATTTTCAGTTTGTAGAAAATGATGAATTTCATTTAAAATCTCCTAATTGTTGCCTCCATTGGAGAAATGTCGCTTTATAATATCATAAAAAATTATGTATAGGTATTACATCTTACCAATTTTTCTAATACACGAGTTAAAGATGAAGGTAATTTACGTTTATGATAATTATGTGAAGATATTCGAAAGTTTTTATATGTCATTTTTCTTAATATCATGTAGTCATAGAATATTGTTGTTTTTAGGTAAAAGCAACTAGTGATATTCATGTTTTCATTAAAAAATACTATTGTCTAACTTTTTAATACGGAAAGACAGGTTTTCAAGTTATTATGTATAAGGAATTTTTTCTTAATAAATGTGTTTTACGTGTCGTTTGGGTGTTTTATTTTTTTTTAAACTATTCTATATCAGCAGAAAAAGTCTTGTAACATTGTGCTTATAAATTTTTAGGAAGTAAATATATCGTCCATCTATATGATTATGGAATAAAACCTAGATTTCCAAATTAATAATAAAATTTTAATACTGCGATACTGATGTGAGCAAACTAGCGATCTCTTCATAGTAATTTTTTAATATCATCTTAAATAAACCTATAGATTAATTTCTACAATTTTACATTTAATCACAAGCAACATAAAAATATTAATTAAGTCTACAAGATATGGCAATAAGAATATTATAGTTTTTCGCTAATAGAAGTGTTAATTAAAAAATCCAGTCTGTCGTCTCAATAGGTAATTAACAATGTGTATCGCTGATTGACTTTGACATAATTATCTACTCATTATTGTTATTTTTCAAGGTTTATATTTAAAGAAGCTATACAATTGTCAGAAAACCAATTTCCTGTCCATGCTATCCCGCCAAACTTGCCTTGACATCGTTTTACCAAACTACAATGAAGCTAAACAGCAGAAGTTCTTAATCTTTCGTTAAAAAGAGCACTATAATAAAAATAAAACATTTTGGAATTATATTTTATTTTGATAGTAATATATTTTTTTTATTTGAAGATGGCATTTAAAAAATATTGTTATGTTTTTATTGTGTTTGAAATTTTTACCTATTATTACTGTTTTCATGAATTTTAACTAGGTTTTTTTATATGTGGGTTTTCTTTATGGGTATCGCATTCCGTGGAGGACTTATTTTATTATTAAAACCGGTGTTCAATCTTGATGCTTAGTTATAAGAGCGTAGGAATAGGGAATGCATGACGTCTACACTTTCGTCTGCGGAAAACGCTCAATGCATCTATTCCGGAACGGGCTTCAAGTACAAAACCTTTCCTTTACATTAAATGGTTTGTGAACGCATACCTATATCAGACAGCTTGAGGATCTGTCTTTAGAATATTCTCTAATTCGGCGCCCGGAGGTCCCCTGATTTGCACTACCTTAGTTTAGGTATGATCAGAATAGGATAAGGGCAGGAGAATATGATGATAAGTATGATGATAGCTCCATCATACTGAGTAGGGTCGGCACAACACGTTTTAAACGTGTTGTAACATATTTTTAGATATCAATTTTACGATCGGCCGCCTGCCTGACGTCAACTTACTTTATGGTAAGAAATGAGGGTGGTTTATTCCACTCAGCCGGATACCACACGGCGGTTCAACTTATCTTAGTCACCTTTTACAACAACTCTGTCAGAAATGAGGGTGGTCTATTCTACTCGGCCGGATACCACACGGTGGGTCGACTTACCTTAGTCGCCTTTTACGACACCTCGGTAAGAAATGAGGTTGGTCTATTCTACTCGGCCGGATATGACACTGCGGTGCACTACCTAACTATACAATATACAAGAAAACAATTTACTGTACGTCCTGTCACACATATCTTATCTTGACATAGATTATAAAGTAACTGAAAATTAAAACATCACGTTTTGTCTACCTAGGTAATAAAAATTTCAAGTTTAGGATTTTCTATTAGCATTCGATACACATTGCCATATTTTTAGACGAAGGCGTTCAAATAACGTCTGAATATTTTTTCATTTCTATAATTCTTTCTTTTTTAATTCCTCTGGTTCTACTTTTTCCCAATCGCTGTTTATTCTATAAAATCAAATAAAAATCTGTTTAGTAGTAATTGAGTTATCAAGAACAGACAGACGTATAGAAAAATGCGGCGGGTGAACTTGTTTTATAAACGTATGATTTGTATGTATTTGTTTAAAAAATTCAATATTTGTTTAAAAAAATTATTCGTTGTTTTGCCTATAACTTACACGTTTAAAATCTGTTAGCAAAAGCAAATAATTGTATCTTTTTAGTAGATTGCAATAATTAGTATTGTAATCTGTCACTAAGTTCATTTATAATAAATTTTACAGCGAAATCGGGTTACTTCTTGGAATAAACACGGGAAAAACATTTTCCCCCAATTCAATATATTAGTAAATAAAATCAAGGACGTGCCGTGTAAAAACCTGTAGAATGGTTCATATTTTAGAACTGAGTGTGCTTGCTATAGTAACAGAAAAGTAGCATTAACTATTAACAAATTGTATAGTTCTGAATACATGGTTTTGCTATGCTTTACTCCGTGTTATAATATATAACTCATAATGTAAATATAGATAATCAAATTGATCGACTTAAAATTAGGACAGAAAATCGAAAATTTCAGTTTGAGCCACAGCAGCTCGTGACCACCTGAATTAGTATTGTATAATTTCACTTGGTTGCGGCTGTCCATTGTAGATAATGGTCGTAAATACATTTTTATGGTACAAAAATCATATGGTACAAATAAATCAACGCATTGTATGGACTATAATTAATTACTATCTGTAGAAATATTATAAGTAACAACTAAAGAACTCAAAATTATTGGTCTATAGGTATTTTAATTTTAAACAAAGGATCCAATTTAAATGGTTTTGTTGGGAAAATTTAAAAAAATATTAAATTTTTCTTTTACTAGATTCCAAGTAAAGAAAGTATTATTAAAATTTATACATTACTGTCCTTATATTTCCGAATCCGTGAATTTTAATTTCTAAAAATAAATAAAGATGTGTTAGTTAAAATTTATAAAATAATTATAAATATATTATGATAGTCTTTTCTCCTTATGAATTACCTTTAGTAATTTAAATTTCGAAGATTCACATTTTGCCTATTTACAATCAATCGGCCAATTTGCAGGCACTCTTAAGAAATAATAGATAATGTAGACTGACAAAAAGCAGCGGGAAACGGAACAAAAGTCTATTTTGTTTTCCAAATATAACAAAATTTCGTTAGGAAACAATGTGCATGAAATGTGCATGAGGCTACGTATGTTTTTCTTTTTTATGTTTTATTAGAAAAAGATAAAATGGCCGTGTGGTATTCGGCTAAGTAGAATAGTACCACCCATTTCTTACCGAGGTGTCGTAAAAGGCCACTAAGGTAAGTTGCCCCATCGTGTGGTATCCGGTTTACCTAGTAGAATAGACCACCCTCCTTACCGAGGTGTCGTAAAATACGACTAAGGTAAGTTGACTACAGGCAGGCGGCCGGTTGCAAAAACGGAGCCAAATCATGTTACAGTATGTTTATAACATGTTGTGCCGACCCCACTTAGAGTGGGATAAGGACAGGAGGATATATTATAAATATTAGACAAATATAAGTATGGGTCTCTGATTTCCTCTCTCTTATAATTTGTTAGACACTCGCACTTTATGTCTAAAAAATACAAATGCCTGTCTATAGCTGTTTTGCAAATTTATTCTTCAATAAAAGCGCTGATGCAAGAGATATCTTTCACTAGGTCCCTTTGTCTGGCTACTAGGCTTTTGGAACCTTAACCGTCGGTAGCTTGAAAGCCTTCTCGTCTCCTAATTAAGTAATTGTTTCGTTGTTTTGCCTTTTTAAAATAATTTTATGATTAAAGTTACCTATGTTAATAATTATAATAATGTTATAGATACATTATAGTGGAAGTTAAAATACAATTCACGGTAATTAAACTTTCGAAACAGGATTAATTTTATTCGACTGCTGTATGCAATAGTAGGTCACATTTATTATCAAGGTAGTTACTAGGTTACCGTATAACAAATCGAATAAATATAATTTTTTCTTTGGTTGCACACCTACACCTGATAATTATATACTACGTTATTTGTCGTCTACTACAAACTTTCATTTATAAATATTATTAAATCAAAGGTTTTGATTAGATATTTGAGACTACCTTGGTACCTTACCTTGGTAATCAATAATCGGTAACTAAAAATCTTCATACCACACGATCTTGTGCCGCTTGGACCCAGCGGCTCCCCATGATCTTTTTAAGGTCGTCAGTCCATCTCGTGAGGGGTCTACCGATACTGCGTTTTCCGGTGCAGGGTCGCCATTCCAAAACCTTGAGACCCCAAAAAATGTAATACTGTTTATGAATCCTTTTGTTACATGTTGCTAAGAGTATCGCGATGGATACGGACAACTAATATGGAACAACCTGACCCGCAAACTAGTGTGTTTACATAAACAATATGACTTTTTTTACACGGCAATGATTTCTGAACGACGACCGTCTGCCCTTGTCTCCGATTGCTGATTAATACGATTAGACAAGGTTATAAATAACAATTTGGTACTTGAACTACCCAATTTTTTTAATCTTAAATTCAAACAGTCTAGTTGTGATAGTGGATATCATATGTTTGTGTCGTTTAAACTGAGACGTAAACCGAGGCTGGATATTTGGGATTGAAATCAAATCAACCAGTAAGAAACTCGGCGGTTAATCGTTTAATCATTTCCAAGTCTACATTATTAAACCGCAGTCTTGTATGAAGCTGAAAGGATTTTAAATCCAGATTTTTTATAGTCCAAATAATCTTCGATATTGTTATTAATATACTTTAAGTATAAGCATATCTTTTTCACTTAATTTAAAGTTCTCTGTGGACTGGACTAGTATGGATTGCAGAATTTTATTGTAGAAGCGAATACCGAGACCATCGAAATGGGTTCCTAACTCTGCTGAGTCGCCAGTAATCCCAAGCTTTTGTGACTCTCGATATACGAAAGACTTTTTAAATTTAACTTTCTGCCGTTAAGCTGTCTGTTATAGTTATTATTACTTAAAATTTCCAATAATCATCAACTTAGCGAATAATTTATTTTATATCCGATTGACTGGTTCATAATTAATGCTAATTGGTGCTTCCAAACAATAATGGATTTTAGGCTTAGACCTATAAGCAAACAAACAAAAACGGGACGGCCAAATTACACTACTCCGTTTTCACCTCGTATTTAGGATTGTATCTTTATTACCAGCATTTTTCACGCTTTATATTTTATTGGCACTTTACAATTATGTATATTGTAGTTATGTAAAGTGGTTTTTATTACAAATTATATTGTAATATATAATCGTTGTTGTAATTTTTGTAATTGTTATGAAATATTCGCGTAGGCGTAGATTGTCCAAAGTGGGCTTTTTTTTAAAACTGCTAATAATAATAATAATAATAAGCGTCAATAGTTGAAACTACGTGAAATCTTTAATATTTAAATGAGTTAATCTTGTATATATATATATTTTCCGAATCTCGGAAACGGTTCCAACGATTTTCCTGAAATTCAACATGTAGGACGTTTTGGAGGAGGAAAATTGATCTAGCTAGGTTTTATGTAAAAAAAAATTGTTTTATCCCTGTTTTTAGGCATTAAAAAACACGAACATTTATATTCAATTGAATTTTCGCCGTTAACTGCCAAGTCGACGTGGCTTATTCGGGTATCGGGCAGACTCTAGAAATGTGAATGCCAAGGATCGATCCCAACTAAATAATTGTTTTTTTTAAGTTTTTTTTCTGTAAAAAATTACCGAGCGAATAATATCGGTCACCCAGATATTATGAATTAAACAGAATTATTGAAGTTAGTACGAAAGGTGCATATCTACTTATAATTTTAAAACAGCTGACAGTTTATCGGTTTTTATATTCGACCTTCCTAATTCATTAAACTTGTCACGGATTAATTAAGTTAGTATACAGTATAGCGGTGCAATATCTTTATACTATAGGCGGTTGATGTGATAATGGCGTGTAAAAAGTAATTTTTTGGGAAATACTTATTTCCGATATCTGATCGGATATGAAACGGTTCATGACCAACTTACTGACAAAATTTTCAACGAAAAAGGAGAGAAGAATTCTGGGATATGCATAACTCACTAATTCAAATAAAATTAAGGTCGTCGTTCTAATGAATAATGGACGAAGTCTTAGTCATAAATGACTGACCGGTCCGTTTGCTCAGGTTTCAGTGCCCTGTCATCAGCTCTGTGAGTCGCGGCTTCGATACCTGCTGAGGGCCAATATTCCTACAGCAATTTGTAGTTTCTTCGAGTCGGGGTGTATTAATGTATTGAAGTTTAAATTTACATACGTACTTATACCAGTTTTTTGTCACTCATAACACAATTATTAAGTTACTTTATAACGACGAATAAGTGACGGACGAACGTGTGTGTATTCTAATTATTTTATTAAGTATTAATATAATAAACAAGCTTTTACCCGGAACTTCGTTTCTATGGACTGTCGTCGGGTGAATTAAGATGGCGCTTTTCCATCCTTTTCCTGTAGAATTAAAAGGATTTCTATGTGTGTAAAGGAATAATTATGCTTATTTCCATTGATACTGGTTCTGGGGATTTGCCGTGAAGGAGTAACAAACATACATCCAATCTCACTAATGTTTGCATTTATAATATTAGAAGGATAATAAGACAGTATATTTTAGTTTCGTAATGAAAATAAGTTACTGATTCCCCTTAAGGAAAAAAAAATTAGTTAATATATGTAGTTAAATTCTATTAAATGTATAATATACCATAATATAACTTGGTCTTTGTAAAACTTAAAAGTATATAGTTCAAGGTTTGTAATAGGAGGGCTACATATTATACAACCTTAAGGTTAATAAAATCTGTATTAATAAGTTTATGACACATCAAGTATAATCTCTAAGACAATTAAGACATTGACACAATCATATCGGTCATTACTCATTAGTAAAGGCTATGTTCTAGTTCCTATACCGTCGGAAGTAAGTGCAAGGTCTATAGCATTGAAGACTACGTCCGTATTTTAATGTAATATTATCAACAAAACACGAATGTCGTTGAAATAATTAATTAATTAGGGTTCCGGTACCAAATAATTACTATGTAGTTTTATTTTGCCATCATGCTTGATGAGTAGGGATGATCCTGCTTTATATGAAGCTCGCTAGTTTGATGCGTTATCACTTTTTAAATATACCCATAATATCATTAATCGCAATTAATGCAGGAAGAATAGAATCCTCTTGATTCTGTTCTTGTGTCGATGACAATTACTTAGGGGTCGATTAAAAGGATATGAAGTACCTGAGCACACTCTCCGAAATGGATCCTTTAGAAAATCGATAGACAAGCAACACTGCGCCGATGTTGCAAACTCAGCAATTTAGCATTGGCCAATTAACTTACCAAACTGTATGCACCCCTAAGTGTTCGTAATTATTGCACAGATGTTTTTAAATATATTTTAATGACTTGTACAAAAAAGTAATTGTACATATTTCAATTACTTGTAAAAGTAATTTTATTCGTTTGTTAATAAACATTGGGTATATTTTTTTTAAGTTTTCAATTTGAGTTATCCTGTATGGCCAGCATACAGGTTCAAATAATTGTATTTATCTCTTAAATTTAAAATCTGCTTTAATCTTAAATTTAAAAATTGCTTATAGTTCGGAATAGTGTATTAGGCTGAGGTGCTAGTTTCTTAGACATTAATAAGTCGATAAATGGAATTCAATATTTTTGATTTTTGGTTCCTAAGTATAAATATAGGTCATGATTATTGTATAAATTGTGAGAAGTTGATTAAGTCTCTTATCGAGTGGAAATTTTGACTTTTATATTTTTTCTTTTTTGCTTAAAAGTCTACAGATACAAAGTCATTAATGATACATATTTACGCTTAATACTTGCGCTTTATAATGCCATATTTCGTCGTCAAATATCTTTAGTTTTATCAATACGGAACATTGATCAAAATGACTATTCAAAATTGACACTTCGTTATATACTTGAAATAGCAGAAATTCTAAAATGTATAATGATTTCCTTGTGGATGTTATAAGAAATTGTGATATGTTTACTTTAAGATTGATCAAGCTAGAATGCAAATAAATTAATCAGGTTTAAAATCACAACTTTGAAATCGAGTCACATTAATTGCGAGTGAAATCAATTGCAGCGAATATGTTAATAAGATTACCTTATGAATTTTTCTCTCTATCCGAAGAATAGTCACAGGATTTTCATTTATTCATTATGTATGCATATTGTTTTAATTTTATCAATGTTAAAATAACCTTCACTATATTAATATATAGGTATATATTAACAACTCTTTGTAACATACACATTTAGCAAAACATGTAATATCTACATCATACAAAAAATTGCATGTCATCGATTTGCAAGAGAATATAAGAATGCTTCAAACGTGTTGGTAACTTGGAACAATCATCTCGTAATTTAATCAAGATTTTTGAACAATGCACACTTAGATTGTGACTTTTTATCGTTAGAATCTTAGGATCACTACCGAGAATATTTAAAATAGTAAACAGATAAAATCAAATAATATAAATAAGTTATAAATTTACCTTAAGAGCTACTACGCATTAGGACTGAAAAGTGAGCGCTGGAAGGTATCTCTAAAAGCATTTTGAAAGTAATTCTTATATACTAATTTACAACGACAAATTTATATAAAGGAATAATATATTTAAAGTAATACCAAAAAATAACCCCAAAGTAAATCATCTCAGTTAATAATAAATAGAGGTCTAAAAATAAATCGATTAAGGTAAATATTTTTGGCAATGTCAATAAGCTACCTTTATTTTTAACTTATTTTAAGAGGACCTTCAGCAATTAAATATATTAACTGTACTAGTTATAAAAATACACAGATAAATTTAAAGAGACGCAAGTCTTGGTAGTCACAGCTTATTTTGAGTATTGAGTTTGTATAAAATAATTCAAATAAAAAATATCAAAGCAAAGAAAAAATATAATAATAGATAGTAAATAAATCAGGTAATTATTTTGTAAACAGTTGCCCAGCGGTAAGACTTTGCGACTGCTTTTAAGGGTTCACGGGTTCAAACCCCGGAGAGGCACAAATGAGTTTTTTTGCTAAAACTTATGTGCCCAATTGATATTTTCAATATATCACTCGCTTTTTGCTGAAAGAAAACACCGTGAGAAATCCTGCATGTCTTAAGAGAATTTTGGGGTTATAGAAACCTATAATTCCGTATTGGAGCAGCGTGGTGGGTCTTAACTCCAGCACTACTTTCCAAAAACGGAGAGAGGAGATCTATGCCCAATAGTGAGATAGTAAGAGGCCGTTTCTTTGCTTTTTTGATCCAACTCTAAATTTAACTAAATAATACAACTCTAAATTAAGTATTTTTTACTTTAATACATATGTCTCCTAAACAGCTATTAATTATATTAACATTTCCGAATTACATATTTTTAAATGTTTATAATTTAAAGCGAATAATTGTTGCGTTATTAAATAAATTGGCTCCTTGTATAGCTTATTTAATATTTAAACATAACACGTTTTGCCTTTAAAATGATCGTAAATTGCTTGAAATATTTGTATGCAAGTAGGCGTAACTTAAGGGCATTGCATAATTCAAATGGAACGTCAAAAATATTTTGTTACAAAATTAATATTATAAATAAATAAATAAATAAATAATTAATTTATATAGTTTTTTTGTAATATACTAGAAAGGCTTACATTAAATAAATAATCCCAGGCCTTTTTTATCAGGGAAAACCTACGTATGGGTAAACATTTCTTACTTCAGTGACTTAAACAACCTGAATGCTCCACCACAGTGCTGGTGGCGGAGACAGGGTACCGGTGTACACATTGCGCCCATCTCCGCCAGCAGCAAGTCCGAACCCCTGAATGCACCACCTCTGGGTCAGGACCTGTTCAAAAGTGATCCCTCCCTCCGCTAGACGATGCGTCGAGATCACTTATCTTAAGAACAATAGGCGCACCGAAGCAAGCATTCCTTGGGCGCCCCAAATCCCCGCCACTACCAAAAAGTTACGAAAATATATTTTATACAAATTTTTATTATTATAAAAATATAGGCAAATAAATACAGCGGTAGAAAATATGTATAAGAACCATAAAAATAAAATCATAGAAAACTACAACAATTTTACGGCGTCTCACCGAAGTTATGGATGAGTATTACAAGTTTTTACCATCATTGGCGCGGCGCCCCCAAAGCGAGGTGAATTGCACCCCCCTGCACCATGGGTCAAGACGTGCCTGCTTACACCGTAACTGGTACCGTAGTATCACATTACTACCGAATTAACGAAACTACATCAACGCATGTTTTTAAAAGAAACTAAAGAATCATCAAAATTTGTATAAAAATTGTTATAAATAATAATTTTTTATGCAAATCATGATGATTTTTCCTTTATTCAAATCCTTCTAAAGTCCTCTCTGAGCTCATGTCTGTCTTATTAGTAGATATTTATTCCGTGACTACGTTATTAACTAAACAAACTAATTAAATTATATGCTAATCAAAAGCGATAATAAGTTTTTGATTCCCAGTTCAGTCCTTTTTGAGTTCTGGTCCAGTACCCGCCACGTAAAAGCTCATGAATAAGAGCCCCGTATAGGCATAAAACAAGTCAGGCTTACCCGATAACATAAAACGTGAGTATTGCGCGTGTCTATATATTAATAGTGATAATAAATTTACTTTGCAGATATTTAACCTACAATAATACCGCAAAGTGATGATTTATTTGTATAAATTTTACACTAGGTAACCATAGATTTTATATAAGCACTGTTTTGCTTTAATGAAAAAAACTTATTTCGATTTAGTTTAATATAATAAGTTGCTATACAATAAAGCCACTGGTAAAAGTATTGGCAACGCTTTATTCCTTTTAATCAAGTAGGTTATAAATAATTAAATTTTAATAACGTTATTTCGACATTACATTCTATTCCGTTGCAGTGCAATGGCGTAACGAAATATCGTGATAAGTGTGGTAACTCAAGCAAACCCTTGACCTCTTTATTGTTAACTAATATCCATGCGCATGACGTCATAGTTCAAGACAGTGGCCAAGGTGAAGGTTATTAATAAAGCATCTTTATCAACAAGCTATTTCGACGTATAATTAATTGAATATTTTATCGACATATGAAAATCGAGAGAACAGGTTTGTTTATAACAGAATATTTTGTTTAAAATCAACCTATAGAAAAGAAACAACAATTATTTTATATATCCTTTACAATGTCTCACACATATTAATATTTATGAAAAAGTAGGGTCATACAAATAACTAATCGGTCTTTAGGGTCATACGTGACTTGACCTTATATAAATTGTTCGTTCTAACCGATGGACTTTCGCTGCCGGACATGTTTCTTTAAAAGAATTTTGCGCAACATGAATTGCGTCGTTTGATTTGAGCAGCTTTCCGTTTAACCTTTGTTTTCTTTGTGATCATCTGTCTAGTTTATAGAGATTCTAATATTCGTTGTTCTGCGAAAAATATATTGCAATGGTAATCGAGGATATATGCTATAATAAATTCGATTTTTAAAAGAGTAAAACCGTCACTATTACTGCGTAAGTCCGGTGTTGATTTGTACACGGAGTTGTTTTCTGATGGCGGAAGTCCATTAGGAATAGTTTTAATATTTTTTAAACTATACTATGTGTTGAGAATACACATACATTGATTTTTGTATGCGAATCATGAATTGCAATGCATCACCAGCAAAATATCATCAGATATTACTGTCGCAGATATTTCACATCGACAATTCGATCGTGAGGCAACAAACAATAAACAATTATTTGAGTTCCTAATATTAAATTTAAAGCAAGCTTTTGCCTACAATGTGCCCTCGAACTATAAGGAGAAATAAAGAGATAGCAAATGAGAATGTATCCATCTATCTCTTATTTTTATGTGTTATTAGGCGAAGATATATAAGTATACAAGTTTCATCTCACCTCTTATTATTTATTGGAGCACTCACTTACAGGCCTGCCTTGAACAGAAATAAAATAATATTTTGGAAAGGGAAAATTCCGAACCAATTATTTGAATTTCAGTTCCAAGTATGAAACATCAGATGTATCAAACCAACAAATACTAAATATATCAAAAGAAATATTAGTCACTTCAGTACGTATAAAAATATTGTCTATAGACTTAACGTAAACATAAAAGATACGCGAACTAAAAACACAACAATTTTCATAATCGATTTATCTGATTAGAGATGTATTTCGATCGTTGAACTATAGGCAATCATTTAGGTCAAAGTCGGGCTCTTTCAAGTTCAATGTTGCGCGAAGGTTGAGGAAAAAATCGATATGATAATAGTTTATTTCGTTGTTGTTTTGCAAGATTGAGGGTTTTCTCGTTTTTTGGGATTTAAGCGATCCACGACGTTGTGACAACTCAAGTGTAAAATCAATTGAAATCTATGTAAATAAAAAGTGAGCTTCTTTGTTGTAATTATAAAAATATTTTTATTATTATTGTTATTTTTATGATTCCGTTTCAAAAGGCAATAATAATTTTATATATCCGTAATTTGTAAGAAGTAACAATTTGACCGATATATTGAGGTTCTATTTCTTAATTATTTCACCATTTTCATTGTTTCTCTTTTGAAAAGTTCGTTAAGCTTCTGGCCCTGAATATTATCATAAAGTTATGAACATTATTCGATGGGAGAGGCAAACATTAATTTATCGTTAAATTTATTATATCCCAAAAGTCATATGGAAGTCTGACAGGCGTTGCTACGTGTTATAACTGTCTCAAATAAATCTAGGCATTTGATAAATTGATAAAGTTTTTTTTAAATTCTACCTATAACCTTTAAGTGATGTGGATGACATGTTACAATTATATAATGTTTTTCATTGAGAAGAGCATTTATACGTATTAAGAATCATCCCTGCTATCCTGCTTGGATTTATATGTTATTAGCATCCCTATGAAATAGAACCATATTACTTTAGTTTCACATGTACCTAATTCTGTTGGTAGTTCTATGTAAAAAAGAAATATAATTTAAAAAAATCTGGTGATAATTATATAAATGTGCAGCGAGTTAAAAATATCATATATAATACCACAAATGTTTCAAATCTTTTTATTCGAGAAATAAATGTTTAAAATAATAAAATGTCATGCTTGATTCGTTTGGCCAAACAAGTGGTTTACCTTGCATTATAGTGCAGACTATCCCGGAAGTCATATTTTCAAGTAAAAAAAAAAAAAAACTGCAAACGTCCATGTGTTTTAAATTCAGCAATTGCAATGTCAAGTCGTTACGGATCGAAAACGCATAATCATATACTCTTAGTTAGTATATTATATAATTTATTCAAGGTCATGTTAATTATCTAATGGTTTACTAGCTTAAATGACTCGTGTTTAATTAACGAGTGGGTAGAGAATTGCGGATCTTTTGTAGGTACGGAAAGAATATTAAATTACTTTTACTACTTCTTATGTTTACATATATTTATAATTTAAATGATATATATTAATAATTATATGTGTAGTGTGGTAGGTCATTATCCTCAGTACTTTGAGAACCAATACACAGACAGAACTTAACGAAATAGCCGCCGAGGTCTCAATTTACCGAATGGATAGTTCAATTACATAAAGGGTCCTCAATCTTCAGAGACACCTAATTATGCCTAAAATAGAAAATAATATGAATAATATTAGCTGCGTATGAAACATTTCTGAAAATAAATTGACATAAATATGAAAATATAAATTAATCATCATTCTCCTACTAAATGGGATCGATACAACATGTTTTTCTTTTCAATTCTCTTCTATTTATTTATTATTTATTTATACGGATATCCAACAGCATAACATATTATTTAACCCAAAAATATCCAAATAGTCTTAAATTAATTATGTAGTACCAATTACAAGAAATAGCATCGTTTTCAGTAACAATTTTACAATCATTCGTCATCTCTGTTTATATGCATGTCATACTTAAACATGCATTATTTCCTCTCTTTTCGAATTTAACAGCTAACTCTCTTCCTCTTCCATTCCTTGTACCTACATACTTTTGAATTATTATGAACAAAATTAATGATCTTTACTCTGTCATCGTGTGGTTTTGAACATAATTCACATTGAGTGGCATTGTCTAAAGCCCGCGGGCATTCACCTTCGAAGCCAGACTAGTGGTCACGCGGAAGTGTTAGTATCTCGTTTGCACTCAGTGATAAAAGTACTGGTGTTTACGAAACTCACTTTTTGTTTAATGATATTGAGTAATCTAGTTAATGCCTACTGAACAAAACTTATTCAAGCCTTTAAGCCGGTAAGACTAATGACCTAAATAGGATTAAAACATGGTCACAGGGCCAAGCTCTGGTTGGCACGATTTCTTTCTAACGATTTTTTTTCTAATTGACTTATGTTGGCCCTAATGGCTTTAACAGCATCACCGGAAACACGGGCGAACGCAGAAGCTATGCCGGGTAAAAATGGTAACAGCGAGTGACCAACTCGTTACTCCCTAGGAGCGTCGCTTTAAAGGTGTCTCCTGCGAGACCGAACCTCGGCTTAAAGCGGCGCGTTTTCGAGGACTGTATTTGACCATTAACTTTGAAGAAGTCTGCATCACGGCGGCCGCAGCAGAGGGTTGCGGCCGCTTGACATAAGCCGGCACCTTGAATTTTTAATGTTTATTTATATTTACTATTCACCAGGCGATTTTCAGTAAACATCGTGGGGAAAACTGAATATTTCTAGAGAATTTCAAGAATATTTGCAATTCGGTAGTCAAAAAAACTTAATTTTAATCGTGTATTTATTAAGTTCGTTTTACACATAAAACAAAACAAAAATATTGTTTTAGTTATGCGCTAAGTAATAGTTATGATGCAATACAATGTAACTTTGTATTGTTTATAGCAGTATAAATCAAAAATGTTTTATGTTTCGATTTATCTACTTTTAATTTGTACAAAAAAGGTATATCAAACAACGTATCGTAGTGATACGTTATACGCCGAATTAAAAAAAAACAATATTATTATACTGGTACGAGCTACATTCAATAAACCATTTCACACAACAAAAAATATAATCTTATTGATATATAGTTTTGATAGATTTTGATATAATCAAAAAGTATTTCGGGCTTAACAAGAAATTGTAGGTAAAGAATCCATTCTTTAGTAGTATTCGCTTTTATGTTAATTGACCGTAATTTCGACTAGCTTATTAAGCGAAGTTATTTTTAATGACAGTTAATACTCGAAGATGTACAAAAAGTTCAAGACCACTGTGAGGTAATTTTAACGATATTCTAAAGTTACATGCAGCTTTGACATTGAAAAGAAGTCTTTATTTAGTATCGACGGAAAAAAATTAACGGTCAAAATTATAGGTAAGACTGCAAACATTATAATTCGAATTATCCTTCTAGTTCAATACTTATAAAATCTATCGTGTATCTAAGATATTTTAAAAAAACCTTATAAAAAGTCTGTATTTTATTGTTATATTGACAAGGAGTATCCGTGATGGGTTTATTACACCGGATCTCCGAATTCTTAGAATTTCATCCTGCTTGTTTCCATATATACCAGTATAAATCTGCGGCTTCAGTTATGTGATTTTTCGGTGTACTTATCATAAGAGTTCAAATTGAATTCATTAAAGGGTGCTTAACAAATCAATTTTTTTTGATTTAATTATTAAAAATTACATACCGTGTAATGTATTGTTCTAGGGTTACCTACAATTTTTCAAGGTTTCAATTTGTGAGAATCTATGGTATGCTTTGGCTCAGCTTCCTTAATTAGGAAAAACACTTTATGGATCATCATGGGGAAAGGCGGCGGGCATGTCGGACTCGCACCAAATAAAATACCTGAGTGCTCTAATACGCTGCTGGTGGCGAGGAGTTGAAGTCAGGGTACCTTTGTGCCGTTGTACCCTATGTTTTAATCAGCAAAAAGGACCCCTTATGGTATTCATCCCGACGGAGACGGGTTGCTATAAGACGGACTCTAACCGACTTAAAGGACCTAAATGCTCCACCACGCTGCTGGTGACCGGGCCAGTGTTTTCCTTTTTTTCCGTGGTTTATCATGTGATCAGTCGACAGACTATGAACAGATGGTGTTTGTCTGAATTTATCGTTCGGAGTTAACAACCCCAATGGGAAGAACTCTATGTTTCAGTCAAGTATATGGCATCTTTTCAACCGGCGAATCGTCTGTGGCAGTGTCAATTGCACCGCTAACTGATTTGGATGATTTCCAAGTCTTATGACGGGACCAGGGTAACGTTGTAAATATTGCCCACAACCCCTCCAGCAACAACTATAAACCCCAAAGTGCGTCAACTCTAGGCCGACGCCTCTCTAAAAGTGGCCCCTCCCTCCGCTAATCGGTGCATAGGAAGCACCAGATGCATCGACAGCCTCAGAGACCTTTAGGTAATACCGTTGTATCCTGTCCTAATATATACTGATGGACTTTTACAATTGACCACCACTAATGGCGGATGAGTAATTGATGGCTTTGCTGTACTTGCAAACACTGATCCTATTTAAAAATTAGAGTGTTATCTTAGGTAAGTTGATTTCAGGCAGTCGGCCGGTAAAATACCTAGCCAAATCGTGTGACAACATGTTTATAACATGTGCCTACCACACATAGAGTGGTATAAGGGCAAGAGAATGATGATAATATCTTTAAAAATTTAAGCTGTTCTAAATCATGCCCAAGAGCCAAAGAAATTAATAAAACACAGACAGTCCCATAAATAAACTAATAACCTGTAAATATTGTCAAGAATATCTGACCTTGACATTACACTGTGTAGCTCAGATGAACTTTATAAAAGCTTTATTGGTTTAATTTGGTGTGGGTTTAATATGTTAGACAAGAAAAACGCAGGGCCATAAATACATCTTCAAACATCTTGATCCTATCGATTGTGTCACTATTGGCATTTATAAATGTATAAAACAAGTTATTTCAATTCTGCGCAGAAAACCATATAATTGGTCTCCCACATTTATTAAATACGACCTGGTACCCATGGACTATAAAGACATCTATAGGGAATATTAATTTGTATAGCCCATTTTTTGAGTCCCACACTTTGCCCATGCCAAAATTCACAAAAATTACTTATACTACACTCAATACAATCGCATTTAAATAAGATCCATAGGTTTCTTCCTTGAGATCAGTTTGAAGCCTTTTTTTATCTCACTGGGGATTTTCTACTTTACGTTGTAAAGTTGCCATTTAAAAATATTAGAACCCCAGGATGCACGAGATGTGAATTTGATAAAATAAAGTAAGACATGTAGTGGTTATCGATCGCTGGCATACTATGTATAAAGTTTTTTTAGAACTGGCAATATATATATCCTAGCGGCATTAAAGCGTTACCAGGCGGGATAGGTGAGCGAAAGAGCATCGTTGAGGTAGCGAACTGCGAAGAGTGGACCGCAGAAGCTTTACTAGCGGTGGAAGACATCGTCTTTAGGGTACTTCCTCCGAAGCTGGACAACGGCTTAGAGAGACGAACAGTGAAGGGCTGGTGGTATGATTGTAATAAGTTATCACGCTGTCTCCGTCGAGGGTAGCGAGAAGCTGGGAACTCGTCTTCGTCGGCTAAGTTGCTGTGCTATAATGTGTGTTTGTGTTAACGATCTTCAGCTTCAAATAGGATTCAATTGAAAGGTCTATATTTTCGGTAAGATGACCTAATGTGGCAGTAAGTGAAAACCACTGTCATAAGTGAGTTCTGGTGTATAATATTATACAAAACAAATTTTTCTAGATTAAAAAATGCTTCAATGAAAGTAAAAAATACTAGAAGTAAATGTTATTTTTGTTTAAGGTCAGCATTGTCGGACGATAAATTGTTGAAATTTTATGTGTTCTTTTGAAGGATAGATTGTGAATGTTATTGAGAAAGGATTTCCCCGTAGGGGAAAACGAAAGAATTAAGTACATTTAAATGTTGGTACTGCAAGATAAAAAAATTTATAACCTTAAGTTAATGTGCTCCATTATTTTATACATACGTTAAAGGTCTACGGTCTTGATGAATAAAAAAGGTAATTAATCTCTTGAGGCGACTAACAGCATTAAAAATAGGTTTAATGCAAATTATTAAAATCATATTGAAGGTCACGAATTCTTTAAAATTTCCATAATTATATTTTAAAAGTAAGTTGAAACAGATGGTCTAATAATTTCTAATCCAACTTTTTATTACCTTAGTAATAAGGAGATTTTAACCTTTCATAGATAAGTATATGCTGTGTGGCATCCGCCTGAGTAGAACATACCACCCTCATTTTTTCCACGGTGTTGTAAAAGGCGGCTAAGGTAAGTCGACCCATCGTGTGGTATGCGGTTGAGTAAAATAGACCACCCTCTTTCTTACCGAGGTGTCGTAAAATACGACTAAGGCAAGTTGACGTCAGGCAGACGCCCGGTCATAAAATACAAAGCCAAATTATGTGACATCATGTTTATAACATGTGCTGATCCCATTTAGAGTGGGATGAGGGCAGGAGAATGACGATGATGGTTATTCATAATATCTTCTTGATTTTTTTTAACATGGGGCACTATAGACAATTATGCGTGTAACGCCTTAAAACCTTTGTTAAAAGATTATCTGCCAAGTTTCTTGCCGGTTCTACTTCTTTAAAAACATTTGACGATTCAAAAGTATTGTAAACAGTCCACTTTTGAATTTGAATTTGAACGGTCTCCGAACGGAAACTTATTTGTTGTTTGATCAAAAATCTTCAAAAGTATCTCAGTTATTTAGTGGGTGGGCTTTGACTGCGTTTACTTACCTTTCCGGTTTGAAGCTTTATAAAAATCGAGAACTGTAGCGTTATTACTTTGCACCTCACACTACAAGTGTAACTGCATTTGTTCCGGATTCGATTACTTCTTACATCAATAATCTTTTGAAAAATCTCAGCAATTTAGCAAGTGGGAAGTCTTGACCGCGAGATTTAATGAGCGTTCCGGTTAGACGTCGTATAAAAATCGAGACGCGGTAGAGTTAACTGGATTAATTATTCAAGGATAGCATGTTTCCACTTTAGACTGCATCACTATGGTTTAAGATATTAGTCAAGTGTGAGCTTGTCAGTGAAATTTTTTAATGCTCTTTGTCAGCTTAAGAAGTGTATCCTTAGTTTGCCAAAATATGTTTGTCAAGTTTTTATCAAGTGAGAAATAGATTTTGTCAATATGAGTGTACCATTCTTGCCATTTTATTCTTTAGCAACCAAGTACCAAGTAGGGACCTTTTTCTACGAATTATGAATACTTATATCACTTATGATTCGCCGAGTGGTATACGGTTGAGTAGAATAAGAATAGAACACCCTTATTTCTTACCGAGGTGTAGTTAAAAGCTACTAAGATAAGTTGACGTCATATAGGCCAGTCGTAAAATTTTGAGCCAAATTCTGAGGACAACCTGTTTATTACATTTTGTGCCGTCCACATTTAGAATGGGATAAAGGCACAAGAATGATGATATATTATTCAAGATTCGGTTATGAATAAATATAGTTTAACAGCTTGGTGTTTACTAAAATGCTTTACTACCCATAGGGATATATTTACGGAATATAATAAAAACAGAATATAATATAGTTTTTATAATGTACCAACACTATTCCAAAAAGACAAATAATTACCAATAGTATAGATGTTAAATTTGGTTGTGGTTTACTCTTCGCAAATTAAAAGGAATGTCGTAGCCTACTTGGTATTCTTGATGTTTTATCGATATCTTATCATACCGAAACAGCATTCGTTAATATATTTCTACGTTCACTTATTAATTGTGAAGTAAACAGATTTATGTCTTACTTTAAGTGTCATAAATCAAAAACTAAACTAATAAATACTTTTTAATCACGCAATCCTTTTCAAATATAAGTTTTTTTACCGGTGAAGTATATAAATGTGAATGTATAGTTTTATTTATTAACTAGCTTTTATCCGCGACTTCGTTCGCGTGAACTGTTTTCGCGTGATACGTTGATAATAGATGGCGCTTTTTATAGTTTTCAATATATAGAAATAAATTGAAGATTGAAATAAAATCTAATTTATTTAATTTTTTTTATATGCGTTCTGTTTTATATTAGAATACGTGAATTAGTTTTAAAATATATCTGGGCTGATGCCAATTACAATGCAGTTTTATCAGTTTATTAAAAATATTCGAAAGCGCTAAGAGTCGTGATGATTGAGGCCGGCAACCCTTAAATAAGGGTTTACAGGATTAAGTCCTGGGTAGGTTTAATAAAAATATGCGGATTTTAAGGATACATTTTGTCACAGGTTTTTAACCTTATCAATTATTATGCATTAGTTGGCGTTAGAGTAACCTGATGTGTGTACGCATAGTTTTCTTCTTTCAAAGGAGAGAACGACTGACTCACATTCTTGTTTTGAAAAGCTTGATAACAATGTTGTCACATTTGAAAACGATTCTGATTAGAATTGTAATACGCAATCAACTCTGCAGTCAAAGCTTGTCGCGAGGTAAGTATTCCGAGCTCTGTCTGAGAGGTCGTAAAATACAATCACACCTAACTCGATTAGACCTTTTTTCAGCCAGGGGCATAACTCTAGTGTAAGCATTTGGAAATGTTATTTGAAATTTAGACAAAATTAAAGGTGAATTGTCGAATTTACGTTTGTATATATACAATTTTTAACAACCTTTCGGAATTATTTGCTTTTTATTTTAGTTGATAAATAACAGAATGATTTTAAAAAAGTAAGTAACGGCCTGTTACTCTCCCACTGCTGGGAATAGGCCTCTTTTCTCCGTTTTTGCAGAGAAGGCTTGAGCTAAGACCTACCACGCTGCTCCAGTGCGGATTGGTAGGTTACACATATCACCAGAATTCTCTAGAGATATGCAGGTTTCCTCACGATATTTTTCCTTTACCGAAAACCGTGTGATAAATGCAATTATCAATTAGGCACATAAGTTTTTAACAGAAAAACTCATTGGTGTCTGCCCGGATTTGAACCCGTGACCTCCTCGAAGGAGTCGCTCGGTGTTACCGCTGGGCTTCCACAGCTGGGCTACCACATCAAAACAGACTGATTAGTATATACCAATACCAACATGCTTTAAAAGTATAACATTTTTAAAAAGACTTTACTTCCGCTCGTCGCGTTCTAATATTTATACAACTATAAGTAAAAGTATTGGCCAGTTACCTCCCAACTGCTAGATAAAAGTATCCTCTTTTCATGACGAAAATAATTGGAGCTTTCATCTAATATGAGACTAATGAGGCACTGCCTAATAAACAAACACCTATCGATAATGAGAATAAAGGAAGATTCAACGTGCCTAGAGTGTGGAGAGGAAGAAACGAGTCTTCACCTTATAGCCTAATGCCCCATGTACTCGCGGGTAAGATAAGAGATACTAGGTAAGGATGAAATTGCAGTATAATTAGCTTTTTTCAAAGCGACTGGTAGCTTAGAACAGGTGACACTTTCGGGACAGCAGTGAAACTCATGTCCCAACATGTTAAAATAGGTAGGAATGGAAATAGTCTGACACAGGAGCTGACCACCCGTCCGGCATGTCAAGCGTTCCCGAACTGAGATAGATGCATGTTGTTAAAATTAATGAATTCTTTAAAGATTTCATTACGTTGTACTCCTTCACCGCACGAGTGATAAATTATAAATATCAATTGAACAGTACCTGCTCGGGATTCGAATCCGCTAATTCGTAGTAAGGATCAAGAGTTTTTAATGTTTGGTAGCATGCCTTGACAATAACTAGTTATTTACATAATATGTTTAGTTTGTTATTGAGGCGAAGGCCTTTCGTTGTCCTGAATAAGTTGGTGGTATAATCTTCAATTGATTAATGATATTAATATTAATGTAAGTACATTTCGTTAATTGATTTAATAATAATAAATATAAGTTAAACAAGACAAGGGATATTGAAATACGTGTTCGCTATGTAAGACCGGTATAAAATTTTTATCTTCCTATTTTAAACAACTCACGCTTTAATGATATAAGCAAAACTTGAATTTATTTATTTATGTAATATCTCCGCATTAAGTATTACTTGCCAAAGCTGACATTTCTTTATTTAAAAAGGATTTTTTTTTATAAGCTTTAAATGTTTGTTTGAATTTATTTTCGAATACAATAAACTAAGTATATATGAGGAAAGTCTAAAGATGTTTAAAGACGAGAAGCGCAATATTTATATGGTATGGATATGAGAGGGATGAAACTCATGTAAACAAACGAGTATCAAATAAGAATGTGGATAGATATGTGTCTAAAGGATGCCGAAAAAAAGACATTGGATTGTGTGAAGTATGACATGCAGATATAATAAGTAGCGCCAGAGTTGACGAATGATAGGAGAGAATGAAAGAAGGGCAGGAGAATAAAGTTTTTTCCCTTTCCCTGTCGGTCTTTAAGTTTCAGACTAGAAAATATTTATCTTAAGTAATTTTGTAGTAGTAGCATCTTTTCATCTATTTATTTTACCAAAATTATAAAATAGAATAAATAGTTAAATTTATATAAACTTTTTCTTTTTCTCTATATGACCCGTACTCTCTTTCTTCTTTAATTCTAGTCCTTTTCCTTCTATTACTCAAAAGTTGACTGGAAGAGATCCCTTTTAGGGATAAGTCCGCCTTTAACCATGTGTTTTTTTATTTTTCTTTCTCTTTTCTAAATATATGAATAAAAAGAACTAAATAAATAAATAAAAAAAAGTTAGCCATAGCGGCTTTTATAGTGTCACCAGGTAGGATTTACAGAGTTATTGTCCAGGATAGGAAGGCTCTGCTAGAGTCCAAAAATGTCTTCCAAAATTATTCCGGTATCATGTGATACCAAACTAAAGTCTGTCCGAGTAGCTAATGATTTGTTAACTCTAACATTAATTATTTAATACCAGCTTTTTATAATTTCCATTTAAGTAGTGATAGCCTAGCGGCAATACAGTGCGACTCTTTCGAGGGGTCAAGAATTCAAACCCAGGGGCCAATAAGTTTTTCTGTTAAAACTTATGTGTTTGATAATTGCAATTTATCACACGCCTTTCATTCAAGGAAAATATTGTAAGGAAACCTGCATATATATAGAGAATTCTGGGGATATGTGTAAACTATACATCCGCATTGGAACAGTTTGATGGATCTTATCTCCAACTCGGCTCACCAAAAAATGGAGAGAGGAGGCCTATGTCAAGTAGTGAGATAGTAACAGACCGTTAAAAAAAAATGGATATTAAATAATTTCTAGAATTAGGCGTTATTTTGCGGAGATCCATAATACAAAAGTAAAAATAATATTAATTTGCTATGATCGATAAAGTAAAATTGAAATATATATAATGCTAAATGTAGAGTGGACTATCCGTTTGCATACCTGATGCATGGTTTTGCGACTTTGTCTATTTCCTGATGATGCTTCGGTTGCGGGGCGAAACGATGTTGAGTTTGTGATAGTGAACATGTGTATTGCTTGTGTATTGTGGCGGTGGTGGAGGTTTTTTTTGATAGGATATGGAAACGTATAGACGACTCTACATTTAGCATTATATATATTTACTATTTTACTTTATCGCAGATTATATTAAAATAATTTTATTATTACTTTTGCAATAGTAATATTAAACAGTGTCTCTAAAATCACTGAGCAGAAAATAAAATTATAACAATTTACGAATATAATAATCATAACAGGCCTAGAATTTGAGTGCGGTTTCATCAGAATGTTAGCCGGTAGTTATTCAATTATTACCTCGTATCCGGCTTTGAATCCCGGTTATCAATCTATACAAAGCTAACTTTAAACACTTTATTGTGTGTATTATTTGCTAAATTGATAATCGATATTTATCATTAATTACTCGGTTGGCGCATGTGGCAATGACCCTGCCTTCTACTCCGCAGGCCGCGGGTTCGATTCCCACCGAAGTGCAATATATTCTTAAAAAAAACTTATTCGTTTTTCTATTCTAGGTGTATTAATTTATTTAACTCATCTTCATTCTCCTACCCTTATTTCACTCAAGTGGGGTCGGCACAACATGTTTTAAACATGTTGTTATATGTTTTGGCTAGTTATTTTACGACCGGTCGCCTGCCTGACGCCGACTTACCTTAGTCGCCTTTTATGACACCTCGGTACGAAATGAGGGTATTGATTTGTATCTATAAAATAAAAATATAGTACGTTTGAATTAAATTAGCGATCTTAATATATTGCATTTAATTTTAATTATCTTAAAAAATAGTTCAGTACATTCAGTTCGTTTGTTCCTTTTTTTTCTAGTTTAAAATATACATGGCATTTTTTTGTTTTTATATGTCATTCCTTGTCTCTCAACTATAAAATTCAAATCTTTTCAATTAAATTTTTCAATATTTTACCCAGATGTCAAACTGTCACTACGTCATTTTCTATTCAAATCGATATTTTATTAAGACAGTTAAGGATACGGAAAAATATGTTTATGACACATGTTCGTATTAAGATATATATATTATTAGTCTTTGAACTTCCTAAATAGATATAACATTATTATTGTATTCGCTTATATTATTGTCATTTATTATAATTTATAATTTATTGCCACGTATTTAATTTGGAAATTGAACTATATTTTATTTTAAATCAATTAGCATTTGTTAAGGAATCATAAATCTGGTCGGATGTTGAATTGCGATGTATTTTGTAAAAAAAAAAATTCAAACCAATGTTATGTATTATTTAGGACAAGGATATGACAAAAAGACGCCAAAATTTTGAAACAAAGTAAAATATAAATTAATAGATTAAAATTCAAATAAATGCAAATGCAAGATATAAGGGCTTGGGTTGTCCTTAACGTGTAGTCTTCAACGAGGGTATCACACGTGGTCTCAGCAGCAGACGAGGTCGCACGCTGTCCTATATAACTCGATCGCACCTCTGCGCCGCGTACTCGGACCCAAGCCTCCGTCAACACCCAGGCCAACAACGCCAGTACGTAAAAGAGACTACAATCGAATCAGCAAGGTCAACTTGCGATACGATTTCCACATCCCTACGATCCGTTTTTCATATTAGACACGTTTGTTTCGTGCGCGGGATTGTGCGGTAACAGCTACCACCACTTGGTTTGCAGAACGGTGATATTCCAGCAGTTAGTGCGGACTCAGCCGACGGACAGTGCGCGTGCGCCGATCGACCACCCGCTCTGGTGATTCTGTGACAGTGAAAAGAAACAACATCGACATGACGAGATACGTCACAGTTGTAAGTTGATATATTATGCTTTTTAGTTTATAGAGATAAGCGTCACTTTGCGAAGTTCGATAACGATAAAGTTTACGTTTTTGCTACGATATCTAATAAACTTTTTTATTTTTATAGTAGATTATACATTTTAATATTTAAATTTAATATTTAATATTAAATTCAATTTCAAATTTAGCATACCTATAGGTAGTTTTCTTTAGAATAAATATAGATGTATAATAATTTTATTTATTTTTCATTTAACATTTTATTTATTTTTAATTAATAATAATCATCTTTAATAGACTTCTATTTTTTAACGCGTGTTAAAAGTGTTTCTGTTTTTTTAAAATTTATATTTACTATTATAATTTTAATTCGGAACTGTTACAGATAAATAATGCTTTAGGGAACTCGGTAGAGTTAAATAATACTTTTTGTTATGATACTGCAACCCGAGATATTACGCTAAGAAGAATCTAACGTAATATTGACAATAAATAGACTTTCAATGTCACGACTATTATACAAGTTTATATTTTACTTAGAATTCGTAGTGACGTCGCATAAAGTAACAGAGAATTAGTAATAGAACTTATACAATATCTGTGTATAATAATATTACGGTAAGATTAAATTATTTTCAAATTTTACATTCGTTGCATTCATAGATATTAATGGTGATAAGAATTAAAAAAAAAATGGACTTGAAATAAACTAAAATATACTGTGTAAAATAATTAAACAATATATGAAACACTTGTTTTATCAACATTTTATGAGTAATTTCTACAACAGTATATTCAAAAAATGATATTCACTTCAATTAGTAATAGTAAATTAATTAAAAACGTTTTTGTGAATATGATATAATCGTTATTATGGTGCGTAATTATCAATATTTATATTTTAAATTATTATCAATTTTACTATAAATTACATATTTTTGGTAAACAACATTAAAACAAACCAACAGTTTTGAGTCAAGACTTTAGTAACTAGACTTAAGTAATGTAGAGTCAATGTTTCACATGGTGGTTATCTCTGCAGCAAGGTTACATTACTTGCTTAATTTGTCCTTTTCCGCTAAAATAATATATATTAGAATTTGTTCGTGAATAATTAATCCCTTTGATATTTACATAAAATAAAGGTTGTTTTAAATTCAATGTAAACCATTGATTATTATATTTGAATTTACGTTAAATCGTGTTGAGAGGCCATTTGTAACAGTTAATATAACAAGATAATATTAAAATGAGTTTAATGATAAACAAATTTGTATAGTATGTTTCAAGATCTATATTACTATTGGAAGGAAGTGAAATATGTAAAAGGGACATAATAGTCAATTTACAAACGTATAAATGTTCGGAACTCGTGACTTGGGTTTCGAATGGTTATTTAGAGCGAATTTCTTAATTCCGCGTCGTTTGTCATTACATGCCTGGGAATATCCGCAATCAATAACGCGATGGTTCTAATGTATGCAGGTTTAAGACTTAAATGTTTAGTTCGAAATACGGTTACGTTATTACGTATTAAGTAAGAGTTAGGGAAATAATTGAAAAGCTGCTACAACCCATTGTTGCTTTATTCCTGATTTAATTTCTAACTTTTCGGAATGTATTCGGCTATATTATTTAATAGTTAGGTACCTACATTTATAGTAGTATTAATAAATTAAATTTAAATATTGTTATGCGTTTTTATTAAATGACTTATTGAAACGTTTATTCATAAAGATTTTTAGTATATATGTAGAATTTATTAAAAGTCTGGTACATTTTTGGAACGTTCATTAAATAGCATTCATCATAAAATTATAAAACAGAATAGCAAGCGCACTTTAAAATTAAGTATCGATTTTATATAGCTATACATATGTATATTTATGACCAAAATATCAAGAGATTAAAATAGTTACATAGTGCAGACGAAATTAATAAAAAATACCTGTTTTAATTAATATCGAGTCCGGCATAAAAAATATCTAAAGTATAATTATAATACATTTTAAAGAGTATTTCTTATAATAATCTGTGTATTGATCTTATATAGAACTTATTTATAAAAACCAATTTAGCTCCGCGTAAAAACCTAACCGCGTATTAAATAATGATAAGATGATAAGTTACAAATGCATATTAACATACAGTGATAAGCAAAATTGATAGAAGCTGGGAAAGAGATAAGAGGAAAAATAAAAATAGATAAAGAAAGGCGGGCCTAGTGGCAACATCAGATTCATGTTTATTTTGTTATTTTACCATTGACCCATCTAGATAAGTTGATATCTGTAGATTTTATTTACATAACCATTTTACGCTGTTGTATTTAGTATGCCGATTGGTAGTTGGCTGAGTAGAACCCCACTTAGAATGGGATAAGGGCAGGAGAATGATTATTTACTTAAGCTTTAGTCAAGCTCATGCGCTTGGCTATTGACAATCGATGAGACTTGCAAATCTGTAGCTTCATCTATTACGGTAGTTTTATGTCAAACCGGCTGTAGAGATTGGATACGCGTTTATTACTAGGACTGTTACATGTAGATAACAATAAAATTACCTGTATAAATATCTTAAATATGTTAATTTAAAACAAATAAGGAGTATTATATGTGGTCTGTAGATCACTCTTTAGGACTACCAGTTATTTTACTTAACCATCTAAGTCTTTATTAGATCACCATCTGATATTTTCGCAGATATACCGCATACAATATGCGTACGTTCTACTTTAATACCTTGGTGATTTCTTAACATGTTGCGGAAATTATACATCAATTTTTCAAGATCTCTTAGAAAATGCTTAGTAATTGTCTTTTCTACCAGCTGCATATTGTGACTAGATTAGACAGGTGTCCGTTACAAATAAGCGAAATTGGTGAATGTACTTTTCGTTAATGCTAAGCAAGTTAGTCGACAATCGAGGGCCGAACGATTTTATCGATACCCCTTGTTATATGCCTCGGTTAATCGATATCGATCTTGTGTCAAACACAAGTTAACATTGTCGATTATTTTATTATTAAATTAATGTAATTGCCTGACACGCAGTTATTGTTTTCTGAAAGTATATAATTTTGAAATGCTATCTCTTAAGACATTTAAAAAGTCTGACAAGGTGAAGGTACTGTTGTGTTAATCTAAATTCAAAAATTTATTTGTTTGAGGAGATTTTTAAGTGTCAAAGGTATGAGACTTGGTAATAAGGGAAGTAAATGCCAGTTATTACCTTATTGCTCCTATCAAAAACAAAACGATACTGCAGATGTGCAATCGATCAAAGATACTTTTATAATAGGTACTCTTAATATTTATCCTTCAATAAAGTTCGATACATGAACCACTACCTATAAATACTACTTCTAAATAAGTTAATTTAGGACTGTTCTTAGAGTTCTATTTAAAAATTAAGCCTTAAAAAATGACATATTCACTGATTAATAATTCGGCGAATTTAACAACAATAGAATAACCATTTTTATTGTATTAATTTACGTTTAGTCACTAACCACTACAGTAACTGAAGGTTTCTAGTCAACACATATTCTATCGATTGCTAAATAGCATTGTTAAGCTTTAATTAGACTTTCTTATTTTACGTATATTTGTCATAGTTACGTGTATGTTGGAATACTAAAAGTGCAAATTATTTTAAACTTGATAAAATTATAGTTTCCTTTCCCTAGAGGATTTCAGTTGAGCACTAGCCTTGGCATAACACACAAAAAGGAGTCTATTTTTAACAAGTCTTTAACAGTTTTTTAAGTTTTACACAAAATAGAGAACACAGTGGCATACAATCTAGTACTAAAAACGATTGATAGCAACCAAAATTTAAGTAGTATGTATCGTTCGGCAATAATTACCTCATAATATGACAGTTGGTTAGTTTAGAATAATACATAATTTGTATACCTCGCACGACAACAAATTGTTTAGTGAATCATTTCAGTTCACAATGTCGTATATTTTAGTGATTTAAAATAATAAACGTAAATTGTTTATTACGCTTGAAATATCGGTTCTCAGTTTATTCTGTTGAAAATCAAAATTTACTTTAATTAAACTGTTACATGTTCTGAGTCGGTTCGTCTTTGGAATTTTTCTTATATCGATAAGACCTGACCAGCATTATAAAGTTTACTCTTTTTGGATTATAGTGATCATGACAGTTACATTTTGTCATTGCAATACAGGGTCAAGTATAGTTAAAATAGGTACATTATTATCTTTTATATAATCGTGTACTGCATTATGTGCTTTCTGTATAAGCATTATTTTAATAGTTATTTTAAGCTAGGTTTAAGGCTAAGCTCTAATTTACTTTGGAATTTTAGTATAGCAGTGAATGTTCGACTTAATTAAACTTATTATAATATATTAATTATAATTATATTATAATTAATTAAACTATGACCGAGAAACGTACATTTTAAGGTGCAAGCTTTTCACAAGTTCATGCAAGCTTCTACTGTTTTTGTTTTTATCTATTTATTGATATAAGAGTTTTTTTTAGTTTAATTGTAGTGGTTACGCTATCTTATTATCATTTAATTAAATATTTCTAGATAAATTAACTGCTATTTTAAACGACAAATAAATGATTGGAGGAATAGAGTCAAAGTTTATCCGAGGGTTATTTGTTATTTCATAGCTTGTCCTAGAATACCCGACCTTAAATTATGATAATATTGACTATATTATCATAATTTTATATTCATACTTATCCGCTTAATTAGCGATAATATTTACATATTTATGTGTACAAAGGAAGGATAGCATTAATGCATGTTTACAAATTTCTAATTAGACCTGATTATAATTATGTATAATGCTACTATAATAACTGTTACTTATTATAAAAGACAAGCTTCTAGTACGTTTGTGTCAAGTCTTCGTCGACTTAAATACAGATAAAATTTCTTGATACTTATCTCAGGCTCTCGTCAGTCTCTAGACAAAAATGTTAGGAATTGTATATTTATATTTATTGTAAAACAACTTTAGGTAAAACTGTCCTGTATATAAGTAAGCAAACATTAACTTAATTAGTAATTCACCAGTTCATATATTTATTTGGTAATTTCTTACCGAGGTGTGGTAAAAGGCGACTAAGGTAAGTCAACCCGCCATGTGGTATCCGGCTGAGTAGAATAGACCACCCTCTTTTTTACTGAGATGTCGTTAAAGGCGACTAAGGTAAGTCGACCCACCGTGTGGTATCCGGTTGAATAGAATAGACCACCCTCTTTCTTACCGAGGTGTCGTAAAATACGACTGAGGTAAGTTGACGTCAGGCAAGCGGCCGGTCGTAAAATAAGAAGTCAAATCATGGGACAACATGTTTATAACAAGTTGTGCCGACCCCACTTAGAGTGGGATAAGGGCAGGAGAATGATGATATTTATTTAGTGGGCTTATATGATCGACCTAGACAATTATTATTGATTCGCGGATATATCGGGGTTTAGTGTAACGTCTTTCTCATTTCCCTATGCTCCTGTTTATATTAATATAAAAACCCTTATAATTTATAACATTACATAAACATTTATTATTTCTTGCTAGCTATGTAACTTCATATTTATTTATCTTCATTTCCTGACATATTAATTTATTCCTATTCCTCGTAGTACATTGGGTGTAGTTACGATTGAATAAAATTTGTTTTATTAATCGGCTTACGCTTGACTGCAATCAAACACTGTCTTAATAGAAAGTGCATATCAATTGGCAGCTCGCCATATAAAATTCGGCTACAACGTTGGCTACAATGACAAACTTTTCTATTTTAAAAATTCCATTTTCCTCATCATCCTTCTGCCCTTATTCTACTCTATACAACATGCTATAAACATGTTGTCACATGATTTGGCCGCGTATTTTGCGACCGGCCGCCTGCCTGAAGTCAAGTTATCTTAATTCTATTTTACTACACCCCAGTAAGAGAGAGGGTGGTCTATTCTACTCAACCGGACTCTACACGGTGGGTCAACTTAACTTAGTCGCTTTTTAGGACACCTCTGTAAGAAATGAGGGTGGTCTATTCTAGAAATACCAATTTCCTATTAACATTATTTTTAGAAAATGAAATTTATCATCAAAGTTGATTAAAGCTATTTGAATTAGATTTACGATTTTGAAGTTTAATATATAAGAAAGTTTTATGCCGTGTGGTATCCGGCTGATTACAAAAGACCACCCTCATTTCTTGCCGAGTTGTCGTAAATGTCAAGTAAGGTAAATTGACGTTAGATGCAGTCGTTGGTAAAAAACCTAGCCAAATCGCATTACAACATTTTAAGTACCGACCCCACTTAGAGTAGGATAAGTGCTGGAGAATAATGAATAAATAAGATTTTTTTTAAATAAATTTTATAAGTTGTATAATAATATGTTGTTCGGATGTTAGGAAAGCTGAGTCTAGTCTAGTCAAGAGATGAATTTCTTGAAGTGCTGATGTCGAAATTATTACCGTTGTTAATTGTTAACGCACGCTTATATAATTAGCTTAATTACATGTTTTAGGCTCGCAATTACGCTGTCGAGCTAAGTTGGCAAAACTAACATGAATATTATTATCATTAACTATATTCAAATCCAAATTCAAAATATTCTTTATTCAAGTGGACTGTTTACAGTACTTTTGAATCGTCAAATGTTTTAAAGAAGCTACCACTGATTCGGAAGTTTGCTCCTACCGAGAAGAATCAGCAAGAAACTCGGCGGCTAATCGTTTAAAAAATTATTACAATTTGATGGTTACAAGATAATCGTTGCAGCTGGATGCGTAGCTGACTGCAGTTAAGATATGCTATCACTCAAATAATCCTCAATAGTATAGTAAGCTTTATGTAGCAACATCGTTTTGAGATAATTTCTAAACTTGTGTAAAGGCAAGTCTAGATAATGTTGAGGAATTTTGTTATAAAAACGTGTACCGAGACCGACAAATGATTTTCGGACCTTTTGGAGGCGTAATCTATAGATATGCTTAGCATCTATGCCACTGGTTCTTTGCTGATGGGTTGCAGAACACAGACAGTCATAGAATAATTCTATACACATTTGGCCTATTTTGATAAGTTATAGTGCAAGGTATAATTTGGAAGATATTACAATTGAAAGTGTAGTGCGCTATATTCAATCGTTGCTGCATTAATCTTTAATATTTAAATCAGTTAATTTTGTATGTAATAAAAAAACTACCCTGAAATTCAGCCATGTAGAGAGTTTTGGGGGAGGAAAGTCGATCTAGCTACGTTTTATTAAAAAAAAATATTCATTTTATCCCTTTTTTTGGGCATTAAAAGAATAACATTTAAATTTAATATAAAACACTATTTTTGCCGTAAATTGTCAAGTCAGCGTAGTTTATTCGGGGAACGGGTCTACTGACCAACGCTCAGTCACCCAGGTACTTAGCACTGACCGAGTTTATGAGTAAACACGCGATATTAATCTAGTTAAAAAAATAGTTTTGAAATTTTATGGGAGAGATATTCTTAAGGAGAATCCAATGATGCATTATGATTCCAAGAGAAATACTAATGACAGACCGTCTTTCGATTCATAAATGATGTAAAAAAGTGACACAAAATTCTGGTTTATACAAGTCGAACATGCTAAATGGTTTTGTTATGTATATCATTCAAAGGTCGTCAAAGTTTCTTAACTATATATGTTATGAATTGATTTAAATAAATAATGGCAGCCTTTATTTACTTACTTATTAATTTATTTTACTTTAAATAGAAGTTACCCAATCAGAAGGGCTATATGGGGTTTTTTTTATTAAAGTGACAAATATGTGCAGGGTTGTTGTATTAGAGATGTAAAATCACGATTACGTTACGCACTTTTGCATCAATATTTTTATATCTCGCAACAATTACATCATTATTGAAATCGAAATTTCCTGCTTAAGAAATGTTGTGGCTTCACTTATTCGTACAATTAATTAGAGTTGTTGAATGGTTACATGAAAATAAGTAGGCCAAATTCTATGTGCATTTATCAAACAAAAGATGATTTATTGCGGTCAAGGTGTAAAGTGTTCACTACAAAGACGATTGGCTCTCATGATTATCACAATCTTGTGATTCGAACATATTATCTACATAGTTTATATCTAACATGTGATAGATATTTTGTATTGTTAATTTTTGTACGGAGGTTTCTAGATATGGAATAGCTGATTATATTTTGTATATTAATGTAATATTGCGAAAAATAATGAATTTGTACGTTGTTACTGAAATTCAGAGCTTATCGTAGGTAAATCTATGATGATTATAAAACAAATTCCCCAAAAGCTGACTGCATGTATGTGATCGATTTTCTCTAAATCTATTGAACGAAATTTTGTACGGGTTTTACTTGACGACAATTCTTGCAAGTGTAATTCTTTCGGAAGGTTTAGTTTAATAGTACATTACCATTTTATGTTAATTGTGTTGAACAGGTCGCAAGAGCATTACCCGCATGCGCCGTATAAACAAACAAAGATACACTAATGTAGTACAGAATTGTAGATCTACAAAAATACTACAAAAAGTCAGCGACAGCATGCGTCTATCTCTTATGGTTAACTCACTCACACAGCGATCCCGCTGACACAGCTAGTGTATTATAATAAACAAAATTAATTAACTATACTCGTATTTCACTGATATAAAGACAAATATTTAATGCAATTGAAATAGTATGTATGCTATACACTAGATATAATACACACGAGCAAGAGTAAAAGATTATTAGAGCAGAACTATCGTCTTGGGATTAAGCAATTAGATAGAAAAACAAAAATATGTAGAGGAGTTAAATTTTTAATTTTGTAAATTTTTTAGTGCCATAGGAAACGTTGTTTTATTTACTATTGAAGATAAGATTTTTGTAACAAATTAAACTGTATATTTAATTTTATTATTACAAACTTATTTAGATCCGGTAATAAAGCAGTCTTGCGAGGGGAAACGACATAAGAAATATAACGTGTAGATAACATCAGTCTAAGAAACTAACTTAAATTATGCCGCAGCAGCTTGAGTGAGAGGATACAAGTCGGGATTTTATTACATACGTCTTTTATATCGCAGTTTATTTGTCTGTAACGTAAATAATAGAAAGTGGTAAGATTTTAATTATTAATACTATTTAAATACTCTTGGAGAATTTTGGATTGAGAATCACTATAAGTTAACCTATGAGGAATACTAGACGTTTGTAGTTTTAGAAGATGATGTATGATATTTTTTTTTTGCTTTGATACATCTGTGCGATAATTATGATCTATTAAAATATATATAACAAATCCCGACTAATAAAGTAACTGTCTGTTATATCAAGGACAATGACGATCTATGTAAAAACTTATGACGTAAATTGTGCAAAAGCCATGATTACCACTGGCTGCAGGTGAATGACCTATTTTGATTTAACCCAAATGAATCATACTTAATTTTGTCTTGATCGTATTAAAAATATATGTTATGATTCAATACATAAAGTTCATACTTCTTTAAGACTAAATTTAACGTAGCTTTATGAATCACTTGTGACTTAAATTTTTTTTTTAAATAACTCAGTCTTAGATAACATAACAAGATACATCGATTCAGAGTTACAGATTATATCTCATATTTAAGTTTTAAGGGATTTTTATGTATTTAAATTTAATTAATTATGTCACAACCCGTTACCCGTTAGCTTAAAGCTTTGATGCCTTAAAAGTACTCGTAACTGCTCGAAGGACTTGTGAGTTCTTACCCTAGGTCTAGGCTAATAAATAACAGTTTTTCTTTAATATTAATTTATATGCATATGTTTTTTTATTTAAGACAATATGGAAACTTTAGCTTGGGATTTTTTAGTTTGTCTTGGAAAAGTAAAACAATCATTTATTAATTGTAGTATATAATGTTATTACATAACTTCGGAGCAACTATTAAAAAATACGCCTGTACAGAAAGTTTATTATACAATCTGATATTATATAAATCATTATAATGCGTCTATATCCTGCCATAAACTGTAACACAAAGTAATAATGTTACAATAAAATGTATTTATTAGCGAGCAATCTCTGAGATCCCTAGTAGTTTTAGGAGCACTGTACAACAAGTCATTACTCTACAAATTGGCAGTCCAGAAACAAGTACATTAAAAGCATAGGTTATTTCTTTAAAACGCAATGTTTCTTTTGTCAGATTGGTTGGATGGTAAAAGTTATTTTATTTTTGCTATCATCAGCTCTTTATCCTACTGATCCTTCTAATATTATAAATGCGAAAGTTTGTGAGTATAGATGTTTGTTACTCTGTCATGGCGAATCCACTGAACTAATATCGATGAAATTTGGCACAATTATTCCTTGTACACCGGGGTAACATATAGGGTATAGAAATGCTCTTAATTCTACAGGAATAGGATGACATTGAAAAGCACCATCTATTATCAACCTATCACGCGACAATAGTTAACGCAAACAAATTTGCGGGTAAAAGCTAGGATTTTATTAAATTTATTAATAATTGAATTAACAGAAAAGCGAATAAAAGGCTACAGCTAAGATCATATTAGATAATATAACGGTCATGGAGATATTTTGTAACTATTCGTAGCACGCGACTGTCAAACCTTGGGATGGCCATTAGTCCATAACATTTGTGTCCAAAATAACAGGCCTTAATGGTGCTGAGATGACTATGTACAAAGCACGCACTACGGCTAGTAGTCACGCGATTTACATTTTCGTTCATATTCCAATCTAAATTTAGCACATAACCTCAAAGAATTTTAGATTACATTTGTTGCAAAGCCTGACATTTATCTTTCAGTTGAACAAAATTGTCAATTGACCTATTATACATATCTATTGTTTTAGAGTCCTATGTACTAGTATATATTTTGATATTTATTAACAACGGGAACTAAACTTATAATTTAAAAATGTAACTTCATGATTATCAAAATTGAGATGCAATTTTTTTTTAATTTTTTTTATGAGGGGAGAAAAAATTTGCTTGATGAAATAATAAATAGTGTTTTGGATACGTTGAAGAATATTACCTAAGTACTGGGTGTGACTACCGAGAACACTGATTCTAACATTGCTAATTAAGAAAATCTAAGAAAATATTTCAACAGGTTTAGTTTTTCCATCCAACAAGCATGGGAAAGTGAAATGGATGGCATACCCATTAAGAAATTAAAATTACGTTTATTATGTCTTTTACTATAGCAAGTTTAAAAAAAGTTATTGTGAATATAACATTGAGAAACTAAGTATACTATTACAACAGTAATTACAAAATAATTGAAGTCTTGTATACATTGCTATATTGTTAGACTTAAATAATAATGATGGTTAATAAAGTATACGATGGATTTTTCGAGAGTTTGTAAATCGATTATCATCTGGTGATTGATCTTAGCTTTAAAAGTATCTTATTTGTGAGTGTACTTTTTCTATAACTAGATAATTCAATTCAAATTCAAATTAAAATTAAAATTAAAATTCAAATTCAAATTCAAATTCAAATTCAAATTCAAATTCAAATTCAAATTCAAATTCAAATTCAAATTCAAATTCAAATTCAAATTCAAATTCAAATTCAAATTCAAATTCAAATTCAAATTCAAATTCAAATTCAAATTCAAATTCAAATTCAAATTCAAATTCAAATTCAAATTCAAATTCAAATTCAAATTCAAATTCAAATCCAAAGTCAAATTCAAATTCAAATTCAAATTCAAATTCAAATTCAAATTCAAATTCAAATTCAAATTCAAATTCAAATTCAAATTCAAATTCAAATTCAAATTCAAAATATTCTTTAATCAGTGGACTGTTTACAGTACTTTTGAATCGTCAAATGTTTTAAAGAAGCTACCACTGATTCAAAAGTTTGCTACTACCGAGAAAAATCAGCAAGAAACTCGGCGGCTTTATTATTCTTTAATTATTAAATTAATTATAAAATATATTATATAATTATACAAATTATATTGTGTACTATATAAATTATGTTATTAATTATAAAAAAATAATTAACTAAACGTTTATATAAATATTAATGACTTATTTTTGTTAAGGGTAAACCACAGTTTCTCGATTCATCAATCTCATCTGGCTACAGTGCACTTTCTAAATTGATGAGAGTTATCATTCAAGTGATGACTGTCATTAAACCATTTTCACATAAATGTTGACCTATAATATTGTTATAGTGAATAGGGTCACAGATTTTGATGACTATTCATTCTAGTCCGGGAATGTGAACAAACCTCTTGAAGCTCCAGCCACGGTATAGAGAGCTCATGAATAAAGGCGCAAGATTGACTTGAAATTAGTCGGGCTTACACGCTATAATAAGACGTGAGAATAGACAGTTTCTATAACTTAACTATGAATATCACTCACGATAGATTAATGTCAAATACTTCTAGAAGGTATGGTTCAGATGATGAGTGTTTCTGAACTTGAAGTGACCAATTTGAAGTTTTGGAAGCTAAGGTGATTACAGTCCAGACGCCGCTTTTGCACTGTGTTACGCAACACTGAAAGCGCGTTCACAAAATACTCAAGATTACCAAAGCATTTGTAGAAAGCGGTGTATTTAATACTTGTTATAGTACACCAATGGACATACCGCACTCATAATATCTCACTTCCGCAATTCGGTATAAAATTTTACATATATTTTCTGGTTGTTTAGCAATGATGAGACAAGTAATGAGGAGCGTGATGTATTCAATGTTATTTTTTGCTTTATTTGGTTTACTTGCGGTAATTATAATTTAACTTGCTTTATATTTGAGTTAATGATAGTTGTACGAATATTAATGCACTTAACATACTTTTTATGATAAGTCATGATTAGTACAGTGTTAGTAGAATTAGAGTATTTTAGTTGTTGTGTTCGTTGCAGAGTATGTTACTAGAGCATAAAAGGTGTAGGTATAAATTTATTGTTGTTCATAACAAAATAATTTTGTTAAATTAACACAAGAAAGAGAATCGGAACATGACCAAACCGTAACACAGCATACAAGCTCTGTTAGCTGAGATTCTTGGATTAGACTAGATGAGGGCAATAAAGAAATCGAAATATTCTTTGATTTGAAAACTCTATTAACAAACATGTTTGAATAATCATAGATCGGTCAGGTGTGGCTGCTAAGATTTCAACGTTATTTGATGATCAGTTAAAGTAATAACCTCTGATCTCTTTAATGAAAATTTGATCTACTTCTATACAATGCATAATATGGGTTGTGCTATTCGAACTAGTGCCGCAGTAAATGGCAACCGCTAAATGAGTGATAAATTAATAATTGAGTACATTTCGTATTATTCTCCTTTAGATCCTATTCTTCATGTAAGATTGACCTTATTTATAAAGACAAAAGTAATAATAATATAATTTTGCTATAACACATGATAAAAAAGTACAAAACATATTTAATGCTAAATCAGTATCTTCTTCGTACCTGATACATGCCGGATTTGTCAAAACGCATACACTATAAAAACACCTTTAATACATAACAACTGCACACTTCACTATCACAATGTCAAGAATCGTTTCGCCCTGTAACCAAAGTAATGACATAATCGAAAAACTATAAAAGGCTTTGTCATTACAGAAGATTTTACGAATTTATTTATTATAGTAACAATGACTTTAGGACTGAAGTCTATTTACTTTTTAGTCATTCTCATACGCGGCCTCAGTTATATAGGAGTCAAGGCAAATATGAATATGTACAGGTAAAAATATGATGTCGATTAAGACCTTGTTATTGTTTGCGTGATTACATAAATGACGAGCTATGGTTTTGTAGTTTTCCAAAGTACAGGATTAAATTTTTGAAACTTCCGCAGGCAGAATTTTATATATATAATATAAGGTTAATTTTACTTTTACTTACGTAAAAAGTAAGCGGTTACTTTCTAGAATTCAATAATTTAAACAATACTAACTGATGAGATTTTGGTTGTGGGCTGTAATGTTTGAAGTGATAGTTAATTTATGACCATACCTACTAGCAAATACATACAGTGTGATGGTTGATTTGTGTGTATGTTGACTTATTGAGAATGAATAAGGCAGGAGGTCTGTTAGTATGCTCTACATTTAAATAGCGTTATATTTTTTTTGCGAATTTTTGGAAAAGAAAACTATGGCTTCCGTTAGCTATAACTATTGCTTACCAAATAAAATTGAAACGTATAAAAAATGATAATGACACAAATTAAATAGGACAAGAAAACTACGCTCCACAAAAGTTGCAATTAAAATCTACTTTATAATAAAGCTTAACTAGTAATTTTAATTTAACGACTATTTTAAATCCTTTTTATTACCATAAATAATATCGCCGATTCAATAAACTCATAATAAAATCGATTCCAAGCTCGATTAAACGATTAGTTGTAATTGGCGATGAATGAGAATAAATTGATTGATATATAAAGGTTTAAATTATGTAAACGTATCATTAGAGATTTCATTCTTTAAGCAAATCATTAATATAAGTCAAATGATTTATAATAAATATACATTTTGATTATCTGGTTTCAAAATCCATCAGTTGATATTTGTTCATGTTCTTTTTATCTTCTGTTTTATTTTCTTAATATCTATTTAAATAGTTAATATATAGAAACCGGCTATCGTCGTATTTTATCGGGTGAGTCCGACTTGTTTCGAGCTTATTCGAGGCTTATTCTTAAGGTTAAATGTGTATATAAAAACTTATTTATAAGTGAATGAATATACACATACTCCGTAGCCTTGTTCCTATATGTATAATGTACGAGTAACTAAATATATCTTCTAAATGTAAAAGTTGACTATAATTTTTTGCTTCAAATTCGGTATCATGAACAAGTGCTCTTTATTTTAACAAATTCATCTGTCATCGGCGTTATAAGTTGCTAAATATGTATCATTGATTATTATATGCAAAAAAAAACTAGTAGAATTAAACAAGTTACCTTAAACAAGGCTGCAAAATATGTCTTTTGAATCTATATTTTTTTGGTTAAAGTTCATGACAGTGAACATATGTTTATATTTTGTGTAATAATATTACTTCAGTTGATTTTAATGAAGTTTCATTTGAATGAAATATATTATTCTAATAGCTTTAATATTGTAATAGTTGCGACAGTTATTTATTTTTCCTATTTCTTACCGTTGTCTTCGGCTTTATATATCCTTAAATCTATCTCGTTAATTAAATTATGCACAGCGATAAAAAATGCAAATACATCTAAGCAAGTAACCTTATACGAGGTTACATTTTATGAATATCTTCTGAATATAAAAGGTGACAATTTTTTTTGCTCTCGACGCGATAAATTTATTTTGTTTTAAAACGCGTATATTAAGTAAAATTCATATATATGCTCTTATATATTATATGATATTTACTCGTATTATTTCAATGGGATATTTTTGTTCAGTTTGTCAGTGTTAAAAATTAATTGCTAAATATTGCCGTAGGAGTAAAAAAAGGGTGAAAATTTACGAAATGTCCATTGTACTATACTGCCATAAAATTCGAAGCAATTCATGTGACAACATGTTTATAACATGTGCAAACCCCATTTAGAGTGGCATAAGGGTAGGAGGATGATGCTTGATTTGAAACCTTTTAGATGTTAGTCTTCGTTTACGTCGAGTTAACACTAAATTTTTCTATTTCTGACATTGTGGCGTTTAAAATTGTTAAGATTGCTTATGACTAGATCGATAACTTTTTTGTTTATTAAATTGAGTTTTAAGTACACAGTAAATTTAAATTAGGTATAACAAATGATTCGATGTTAAAAATATATTTAAATGATTAACTTAAGTGTAGATATAAAAATATAAAATTAGCAATTTCACTGTCTACTTCCTTAAATGTAATACATCGAGTTTCTAAAATAGCAACTAGCACGCATATTTTTAAACTACACTTTTTTTAAAATAAGATAATTTATTAATTTTGATCGCCAAATGATGAAAAATATAATAAAATAACTGGTATTGATCGCGGAAGACGGAAGTTAATGAGACCGGTCTGCGAACACTCCGCGTACGTGGACGAGTATGTTAATATGCAACTGCGTTGGGTATAGCAGACGAGCGACATATTAGTCTATACCATGGCTTCTTAAACTTTTTTTATATAGCGACCCCCTTCAAGCTTAGGAAATTTTAAACGGCCCCCTCCTCCATATAATGAAATATGTATATAATCATAAATTTAATAAAATCTATTTAATTAAATTTAATGAAAAGGGGTAATGAAGGAACTTAGGAGGAGAAATATCAATAAATCTTTGTTAGAAAAGTTCTTTAAAGCAAAGGTTGCAGCCATGTAGTTGTATCAATAATGATTGAAAAGAGTCAGATCTTTGCGACGCCCCTTTCAGTAGTCTCGACCCACAGTTTAAGAAGCCCTGGTCTATACATATAACGACTATAAATTGATTTTGAATTTTAATGAAATATCGACTTCGTAGTGCGTTACCTCTACGTCTACGTAAATCATTTGCTCTTCTATCCCTTGTTTTATAGTTTATTCATTTAACTTTGATTCATATTTAATATTGGGTTAGAAATTAACGTATCTGCTAACATTAATTTCAATTACAATTTTTGTCTTTTGGAGTTATTAAATTTACTATTAATAGACATATATTTATTTATTTATTTATTTATGTACCATAAAAAATGTTGGAAAAAAAACATTATTGGTAAAAAAAAAGTGTACAAAGGCCAACTTATCCCTATGACAGAGATCTCTGCCAGCTAACCTACGAGGTGAGACAATTTATATTAAAGAAAAAGGTACGCAAATATCAAACATTTTAAATTAGAATTACCTTCTAATAATTTCCTAATTTAACAAAATAAATATATAATATATTTATATATAAATAAATTAATATACATACACACTATATATAATACAAAGTATAATATATATATATATATATATATATATATATATATATATATATATATATATATATATATATATATATATATATATATATATATATATATATATATATATATATATATATATAAATATATATATATATATATATGTCAACAATTACATTATGATGGCAAAGATGTGTAATGTTTCTATATATGGAATTCGTAAATAAGCCGGATTAAATACGAAAAAATACATAAAATATTATATGCTTATAAAACGTACTATATGTATATTATATACTAAGACTGAGAAGTGGTTAATGGAAATGAATGATTTGTCTAGATAAAATGAGGCAATGTAAAATGTAACAAGATATAATGATAAAGTAAATTATGAGGTAATTTATTTTATTAGCGTCATTAACAAATTATGTTACAAATAATACAGTAAAAATGTTTTAGTACGTCCTTTTAAAATCCTATCGCAGCTACGTTTTGAATGCAAAAAAATAAACTGGTTTATTAATCGTTTATATAAATCCGTAAAAAGCCGTATATTTAAGTAATTGTTGTTGAATATGTTACGTATAAAAAAGAAAAAAAAAATTGAAATTATCTTTACAGTATTTTAATTGTTTAGAAATTTATGATATAATATAAATATTCGTTGCAGCCGTGTTAAACATTAAATTGTCGTGTGTTTGCGAGTATATTTAATATGTTGCCTCGGACAGGCTTTCCGATAACCGTGTGTAGTCGATGCCCATTCATGGCAAATATGCCGCGTGATATATGTTGTGGTATATTGTGCAATATTATTAATACATCTAATTAAGCTTTATTATATAAATAACATAAAAAATGTTAATGCATTTTATGAAATTAGTTGAGATAGCTGACTCGACGAGAGAATTGTGAACGTGATTGGTTTCTATTATTTTTATATTCTATATATTATACTTTTTCTAAGCAAGTAATCATCTTCCTACTGCCCTTATCCCACTATAAGTGGGGTCGGCACAGCATGTTATAAACATATTATCACATGATTTGGTTACTTATTTTAAGACCGGCCGCCAGCCAGATGTCAACTTACCTTAGTCGTATTTTACGACACCTCGGTAAGAAAGAGTGTTGTCTATTCTATTCAACCGGATACCACACGATGGGTCAACTTATCTTAGTCGCCTTTTACGACACGTTGGTAAGAAATGAGGGTGGTCTATTCTACTCAGCCGGATACCACAAAGCAATAACAATAACAAATAAAATAAAAAATAAACCCTATAAAAGGGAGCTATTTAATTAATTATTGGGCAAACGCTTCCGTCTCTACCAAGTTACTTTTCATATATTGAAAAGGTTCTCAGATTTATAATTTATTACAAAGAAAAAACTATTTATTGGTTATCAATAAAAGACACCACATATATTTTTACATCACACCTAAAATCTATTATATTTTTTTCATAATAGCTGTATTCAGATACGTTGAATTTATATTACTTTATGTAACAGCAATTGATTCAGCCGACAATTGTTGAAGCGGTCAATCAATTTATTTTTGTCACAAAAAGAAAACGGATTTTTTTACGCGACGCGGGGGTCATTTTTTGACCTTCGTTCGCATTTACTTACAACTATTTTATAACCGATTGTATCTAGATCAAAATTGCGTTGCCAGTGCTAGTTGAAACAACTTTGAATATGCAAGGTGCGGCTTAACGGACCTAAATGGTGGAACTGCATGTAATTTGGACAACCTTCACTGCGTAGGTGATTAAATATTTCGTGCAATAAGCGAGTATTGTTATCCATATTAGGAGAATTAATAAAAGATAAAAATAATTTCGTTTTATAAAATAGTAATAAAAATCATACGTAATAATCTACCAGTGTGTGAAAAATTAATATTTACTTTTTATATATTTTTTTATAAGTAAGCTAGGTTTAGCTTTCATAAAGTTAGTAAGTAAGTTTCTGGAGAAAATGGTGGGAGCTAAGACCGACCACGCAGCTCTAATGCGGATTGATAGGTTACACATATTCCCAGAATTCTCTATGTAGAGATATGCAGGTTTCCTCACGATGTTTTCTTTCACCGAAAAGCGTGTGATAAATTGCAATTATCAATTAGACGTATACGTTTTAATAGAATAACTCATTGGTGCTTATCCGAGGTATCAACTCGTGACCCTATCAAAAGTTTCGTGTGCCTCACCGCTGGGCTATCGCAGCTTAGCGTTCTTACTTACTTACTTTTTTGGCACTACAAACCTTTATGGGTCTTGGCTTCCTCTCTGCATCGGAGGTCTTCCTCAACGCAGTCTATCCTTCGCTTTCTGGGTAGACTGCGTCGAGGAAGACCTCCACAGCTTAGCTTTCATACTATATTAAAATTCAAGATATTCGTGTTTTATTATCGCACGGTATCACGCGTGTCTGGCAGTTAACAATAATTGTGATAGTATATTCAAAGATCAGGTGATAACGGATTTCATAATACTGTACAGAAGGTCAAACAATATTCTAGGTCGCACGCAAACGAAATAATACTTAAATAGATTTAACATACGGTATTGTGAAATTTACTTAGCCGTTGAGTAATGTCAATGGACAAATTAAACGTATTTTTGTCATTGATCGTGACCTCATGTTAAGAGACTAGACTATTAAGAGACCTGCTCTTTCATAATATTTTATCTCGGCAACAAAACTTTGCATCATGATTATATGATGATATGCTATAGCGTCGAAAATGGTTTCTATATATGTCGTTATTTCTATTCTATATATGTTGTATATATGTCGTTTGTTTTGTAAGATATCGGATTGTTAGGTAATTAGTAAGATTTTTACAGGTTTAAGTTATTTACAAAAAACAGGATAAGAGATACATCATTATCCTTTTGCCCTTATCCCACTTAAGTGGGGGGGGGCAAAATATGTTATCAACATGTTTGATGAACATGATCATGATTGATTTGGCTACGTATTTTACCGACCGGCCGCCTGCTTGACGTCAACTTACGTTAGTCGCCTTTTACGACACTTCGGTAAGAAATGAGGGTGTTCTATTCTACTCAGCTAAAAAAATACATATTTATTTTTATTAGTCTAAAGAGCAGCGACCGCGTGACATTGAATATTCCAAAGAAAATTGTTTGTATCCTACATACAATTAGGTGCCTATCTAACAGTATAAATTACTACAAGTCCTTTATACTTATTTTTTCGTTTTATTAATTATGTATTTTGAAGAAAGGTTTAAACTTTTGAAATCAGAAGCCAAGCCCTCGAAAACTACGAAAAATGCTCCGAATATTTTGTAGGTAAGATCTCTATAAACTTACTAGTTATTATATTGGTTTTCACTCGATATTATATCAAAGTATTATTTGCCTAATACTAATTACTATTTAATAAACTATTTACTATATAAATTAGTAATTAATCCCTACCTTAAGTACATTAAATAATTATGTTGCAATTAATAACTTCCAGTCGGAATTTAATGAATATTTCCTGTGTTTAAGATATAATGACATTCTGTTTATGTTCTACTTTATTTTCTACGGCATTTATAAAAATGCGTTCAAGCTTCAATAAAACTATATTTATATATTACTTTTGGTTAATATTTAACCTGATACTGCAGTACTTATTAGGAAATCCATCTTAGAATAAATTTTGGCTGTAGATTATATACCTTAAGGGCTTCAACATATTGGTAGTCATTAATAGATCTGAGTCAAGTACGTATTAATAAAATATTCAAATTCTATATCCAAACATTTATGATTCAAGTAAACTTGCAAACAAGGGCTTTGAATCGTCACTTTACTGTTGATTCATAAAAATGCTCTTACCGAGAAGAGCCAGCAAGAAACTCTGTAGTTGCACTTTTCAAAATATAATTTATTACTAGTATCATATTGAAAATTGAACTACAGGAACTCTAAATTAGGACTTGTTTTTAAGTTACCAAATGATTTATTAGGTCCCTTTTATCATGAGTTTGACTGAAATAGACCTCGTATTCAAATCGCCGTTTGCGTAAGCACGTGACATTTAATTTTAATATTGCACCGCAAACCACTTAGACGTTTTTTGTTCGACCACAAGTGACTTGTGCAAATAGCTGATAAGTTTTCATCTCAGGTCTTACTATAAAAGTTTAATGCTTAATTGAACGTGGGGCAATCTGTAGTTTCATCATAGTACATTACGATATATTAAAAAGTTTAACTGAAATGATGGCTGCAAATATACAATTTGAAATCACTTTGTAATGCTAAAAATGGCTTGATTATAAATAGTTAATGTTACAATGTGTAGACGAGAGCGTGGAGTGATAAATTGTCGACATATTTAAGTTAGGCGTTGAACCTAGTAACGGCCTGTTACTATCGCATTACTTTACATATCATCTTTTTTTTTTGTTTTGTAGAAGGTTTCGAGCTTAGAACTACCACGCTACTCTAATTTGGATTGGCAGGCTACATATATTTCTAGAATTCTTCCAAGACTAGCAAGTTTTCTGACGATGTTTTCCTTCACCAAAAGTCGTGTGATAAATTGCTGTACCTAAGGGATAATCTGACGAATATTAACCAAAAAATACATTATTGTGGCATCGGTTTTTTTTAGTATAATTGCACTATTTACTTGAAATCGTTACCTATATTATTATTATTATTATAGAGAAGAGTTATAATTAGCGTATTATATGGATTACAGTTTTAATGGAAGATATTTGTTTCGGACATTGGTTTTCTACCTACGGGCACATGATTTTTTTTTTAAAAGGTAATCTTTCAGCAATTTGGGTTAAAATTACTAGTAAACTTGTTAACCCCTCCAGTTAAGCTAAAATGCTTGTGTTAAGAGTGGGTTCATGTCGTATATTGGCCGGGATTCGAATCTTGATCGCAAGTCCTTTATACTAACCATTCCGCAAACGCCGCTTTATGAGCAAGGATTTTTAAATAACTACATTTTTAAATATAATTATGCTATGGATATGGGCAAAAGATAATAAATCGTAAGGCAATTAAACATTTTGAAAGCATTCTAAAATATTTAAAAATAGAATACTAAATATATTTTTTTAATGAGTATTTTATATTAATTTAGAACAAATTAACATTTAATTCTATTAAACTCAAATAATCTTGATCAACATTGAAGAACCTGTTAAATGCTTGTAAAATACTTGCTATATTTAGTATTATATAATAATATATAATATTAAATATAATATACGTTATTATTATTATTTTTATCAGCACTGTGTTATTTTTACGATATTCCATTAATCAGAGCACACATTTATTTGGTAGTTTCTTACCGAGGTGTCGTAAAAGGCGACTAAGATAAGTCGAGCCGCCGTGTGGTATCCAGCTGAGTGGTATCCTGTTTAGTAGAATAGACCATTCTCTTTCTTACCGAGGTGTCGTAAAATACGACTGAGGTAAGTTGATTTTAGGCAGGTGGCCGATCGTAAAAACGCAGCTAAATCATGTGACAGCAAGCATTAGATGCCCTTATCCCACGGCAGAAAGATGATGAATATGATTCTATTAATCAGTATTTTTATTGTCTTAGTATTTGATATACGCAGATTGTATATACAGAAAATTGTATATGACGTAACTGACTAGAGAAATGTGAGTCCTTTACGATAGATGCATTGTAATACGTGAATGGACGTGATTGAAATATAGGTTTAAAGAGATATTGCGTGTAATCAAACTAGGTTGAATTGGTCATCCATACATAAATTACGATTTCTTATACATATATCTTTAGCAGTAAACGGATAATAATCTGGAGGCATACATATATATAGACGTGAGCACGTAAAACTGTGTCACAAAGGTTTGTTTTATCTTCTGTCTGTTCTATCTCAAGAATTGTTCTATCTTAAAAGATAACGGATAACGGATAAAGGATTTTTGTACTTGTACTTTAGTAAAACTGTACCGGCTAAGTAGAATAGACCATCCTCATTTCTTACCGAGGTGTCGTAAAATACGACTAAGGTAAGTTGACGTCAGGCAGGCGGCCGGTTGTAAAATACTTAGCCAAATCATGTTAAACATGTTTATAATATTTTATGCCAACCTCACTTAGGGTGGGCAGGATAAGGATAAGGGCGGGAGGATGATGACAAAAATCCATTTGAGTAGATTTTGAGAAAGTTATTCACATATAGACAGACAGCTTTTGGTTACTTTGTTTTATAATATATATAGATATTCTGAAATGTTAATACAATTAGTTAAAGTATTGCAACACTGTATTTAGAGAGGTATAAAATGGCTTTCTGTTGTGACATAAAGTGTTACATTATATTAAATTTGATGAATTACTTTACTCATACAATTGTAACGGTTTCTGCGGCTATTATTCGCTTAGTTTTACTGAAGTGTAAATCCTCGATACAATTCTGCACGCAATTCATTAATTCATTGGCCAACTGATTAGTAAATCATAAACGGGTAACTATGTCAAGTTCGCGTAATTATTTTAACAATCGACAATATTTGCAAACTATTTGTATTATGATTGAAGTATGATTATATGGAGATCGGGGACCTGCATGCCACTCAGTTCAGAAAATGATTTTGAATTATCATTCTAATATACTGTGCGGTAAGTGCCATAGTTGCATTGCATGCAGTAAATGTTCAAATATTAGCCAATTATGATGCGAAATATATTAACACTAGCAATCGCTAGCGGCTCCGCCCGCGAGGAAAGATTAAAAGTATATTATAGTCTTTTGATAACCATAAAAATGGTTAGAGTGGGATAACTTTAAAAGCTAGACATATGCTGTCGCAGACTTGTATTTAGAACTTTTAGAGGGGAACAATTTTTAATAACTATTACCATTTACTCAGCGCATGCAAGGAAAGCTTTAAATTATACGGTTTTCGTACTATTTTTTATTGCTGTTCCTCTCCTGTTCATCATAGTGTCATGGCTATATAGCATATAGCCCTTCTTGATAAATGGACTATCTTACACTGAAAGAATTTTTCGGAAGATGAATGAAAGAAGAATCGGTCCAGTAGTTCCTGATATTAGCGCGTTCAAAATCAATCAGACAAACAAACTCTTCAGATTTATTTATTAATATAGATTTGTAAGTAGCGTCACGACTTTTAAATATGTTTTTTTTGTGACAAGTATTTGACGACTATATGAGATGGATCTGATATAACTTAGAATCAACAATACTAATGCACTAAGAGTATTTTGTAAAAAAATAGTTTGATAATGTTTCAGATTTACCAAAGAGAAAAAGTATTTCACCCCATAGTCTTTTCTAAACTAAATGACTGATATACATACTAGATTAATATACAACTACTCCTTCAGTTTTGTACAATGATGGGAAGAATTAGTAACAATGGCAAAGAACAAGATAAAACTTATTAAATAAAAAGCAACTACTGTTCAAAGCATGCTTGAACGCGTTTGCTTACCTGCCTTTACGTTGTTACTGTAATTTCTGAAAAAGCGGAAATTTTACAAATCTGAATTGGTCTTCTTACAAGACGTTTAAGTAAATACTGATCCTTTTATACAAATTTTCTGTATATATTGCAACGAATATTTTATATAGTGCTTTAAATCGTTGTTCGAATAATTGCCATAAATTCTATCAGCAGTGTAGAAAGTTGTATTCGAGATTCGTAAACGAAGTAAAATGATATTTCGACATCTCCCTTCGAAACGTATTTGTTAGACTTTATATCGAATGGTTAGCTGAGATCTCGTTAATTTTATATCCGCCTAATGGTTTCAATATCGGACAATTGCGTGTAAATTAGACGGAATATCGATTGTACTGCAGTCGGTATTCCATCAGTCGCTACATTGACATGCTTCACGATGCGAGTATTTGTTTTGAGACGGCCTTGTATATGCAATAAACATGCAGCCACTTTCGCATTTATCTATACTAACATATAAAGTTGAAGAGTTTGTTTGTTTGAAGGCGCTAATTTCAGGAACTAGTGAACCGCTTTGAAAATTATTTGAGTGTAAGCTAGTCCATTTATTGAGGAAGGCTATATGCTATATAACATCACGCTAACATGAATAGGAGAGGAACGGCAATTAAAATATTGCGAAAACGGCAAATTTAAAGCTTTCCTTGCGTGCGCTAAGTAAACGGTGAAAGTTATTCAAAAATTCCTTTTAATTAACTCGCGATAACTACTATTATGTTCAAAATTTCAATTCGGAAAACTGACAGTGATTTCCATGCGGGCGAAGCTGCTAGCACAGTAAGTAATAGATATTAGTGTTGATTTGTATATAAAAAAAATAATTATGCGCTTGAATACTATTAACAATATTAACATATATGCATTTAATTTTAATTATCGTTAATAATAGTTCGTTAGATACATTTTAACTTATTAGGGATATAAGATAATCACAATGGACATGCAAATGTTGCATCGAGATTTTGTAATATTCACACTTCATTTGGTTTCTGTACGCATGGGCGCGCGGTCTGTAACCACAGGAATGTGAATAATTAGATGCAAACGACACGATATGTTTAAGATATTTTGTTTGATACGGAAGTTTAGTTGACTTTAATATTTATTAACAATCTTTAACAAATGACTAGTTTACTGAGAAGTTCGATTCTGCCTGTTCTAAGCTGCTTCGCCCGCATGGAAATTATTGTCATAAAATTTTTCCCGAAATGAAATTTTGGACATAAAAGTAGTAATCGTCAGTTAATTATAAGAGATTTTGAATAACTATCACCGTTTACTCAGCGCACGCAAGGACATCTTTAAATTTCGTTATATTTTTTATTGCTGCTTCTCACCCATTCTTCTTATCGTGATGTTATATAGCCTATCTCGATAAAAGGACTATCTTGCACTGTCAAAGTTTTTCAAATCGGTCCAGTAGTTCCTGAGATTAACGCATTCAAACAATCAACCAAACAAACAAACAATCTCTTTAGCTTTATATATTAGTATAGATATACGTTAGATAAAGCATACATGCCTTTATAGATTTATTAATATAATGATGCCTCAATAATATTAATAATAAATAAATAAATATATGAGACACTTACACACACGGTCGTCCGTCCCCAAAGTAAGTAACTCAATACTTGTGTTATGGGTGACAGGCAACTGGTGAATATATACTTATATATTTTTTAAATACATACTTAAATACAAATACACACCCAGGCTCAAAGACTAACAAATTCATAAATGTTGGCGCGCGGAGCAGAAGGCAGGGTTACTACCCACTGCTCCAACGGGCCAGTCAATACAAAATATATTAAATGAATAGGCAATATTCTTATTTAATTTAATTCATATATTATAATGACACGTCGTATCGTTGTCGTAAGGTTGGAAAAAATAATCATTTGGTCACGATGTATTGTCATTACACGTTAAAGTGGCCCATTAAGGTTTCTTAAGGGCTACGTGATTTCTAGTGTACTTGAAAGGTTTCTAAGTAGATAAAGAGTATTTTTAAAGTAAAAGGGTTTATTTAGTGGCTGGTTTGAAATCGCTTTATAATGGCAATTGTAGAAACCAAAGTTACGTATGTGCGGTTATAATTTTATAGCTTTTAATTTTAGTTACATAATATTAATTTAAATGTATTACTAAAGAGACTAGGTTGTCTTTTTTTTCGGAAAAATTTTCGATAGTTAATTCTGAATATTTAATAAAATTATATTTTGATCGCCTTCCACTGAGAATTTTCTGTTTTACTATCAGGTGATGAATTGGCGATACGTTCACCTTTTATTCACTAAATACTATACGATACTATACAAGTAAAAATTACAGAAAAAAAAGTTTAAAATCAATAAATTTTAATCAGTGTAATCATTTATTGCTTGTTAAACACCACCATTGATCTAGTATTGTAACTTTTAGGATATCCATTTAACAAAATGAAATAAAAAATATTATAATTTTCTTTTTGTATCCCATGAAAGATTTTTAATATAATAAAGTATTATAAATAATTATAAAAGCAGCTATTACATTACAGTAAACACTACAACAATAAAACATAATTGCTTCAAGTATTTAAAGTCATTACTTCCGATAACGATCAATTAAAAACTTATAATTGAAATTGTTTAAAAGTGCATTGTTGAATGTGAATATAAATAATACTTTATAGTTACAATATACATGTTTAGAATTAAACGTAAGTATTAAGAAATGTTAAACTATTTGACCAGTTAAGCGAGCACGTGACGTCGGTCGTATCTAATAGGCAGGCGCCGCACGTACCCAACGTAACCGTCCTTGTAAGGATGTAGAGCTAGAGATTGTGCCTAGATTGAAGAATTTATGGGAATAATTAGGTAACGGAACCTTGCTCCACTATCGCGAGACAACTATCTTCATTGTTACTGTGGGAGTTAAAAGTTTGAGTCGAGAATTTAACATCAGAAGCATACATTAATCGAATAGGTAGATAATATTTTATTTCTATTTTTATTGCGTTTAATTACACTACTCTTCTTTAAATATTGCTTTTAGGCAACTAAATAGTTTAATTAAGTGAGCTTATACGTTGGTATACAAAGAAATACGTGCAAAAAAGTAGCGCCCTGTTACCATCCCATTTGTGGGCTTAAGGCATCCTCTGCATCTCTGTAGAGCAGGTGGCAGAAACCCTCCCTTCTGCTCCGCAGGTTGCAGGTTCGATTCCCGCCGAGGGCCAATATTTTTGTTCGTTTTTAGAGTCTCGGTGTATTTATGTATTTATTTATTTATTTAAAAAAATATATAACTATATATTTACCAGTTGTCTGCACCCATAACACAAGTATTAAGTTACTTACTTTGTCCCATATATTTATGAGATATGAAGATATCCTTACATTTTTATCTATGACATGGTGATGCCAGTTCATGATGAATTACCACCAATACCATCACATGAATAAAAACTGTGAAATTTTGGTATGATAAAAATGGTGAAATCTTAGTATGAAATTGATAGTAATAGCAAACTGGACCAAGTTGTAAGCATTGTTTAAGTTATAGGAATTCGAGGCTGGATTTTAAAATCTAATTGATTAGTTTAGTTTTTGTTATATATGACACACAGTATGTATTTGTTATAGATAGAGTTAGCAAATACTCTTTATTACAATTATTGGAGAAGGTCATTATTCACTTTTAGAATGAAATAATTTTGACTGTTACAGCAATATATAGGTTTGAGAAATATTTATTTTTGCAATGCAATACGTAAAATTTACATATAGCACAAAAGTTAGTTAATTTTAGTTTCTGAATCAATTAAAAATAAAACCTAGGTTAAATAAATATAACTAAAGATTTCATTAAACGGCGACCCTGAATATTAAATATTATAGAAATATGTGTACAAATATTATTTTTTTATGCAAGTAGTTAATTCGTTTACAGTACCACCTTATAAATGGCAAGGTAAAATTTTATACGCACCCATTCCCTTATAAACTACAAAATGTTAAAATTATAATAAATAGCGAAAGCAATTTGAAGGTTGTTGCTCCTATATATTGGCACTGGCTGACTCAAAAGCTCTCAAGTTTAAATAAAGTCTAGGAAGTTTAGCTTAGCATTTATAGAATTCCTTCATTATAAGATTTGGGTTTATGTCTTTAATATTTAAATGAGTTAATCTTGTATATATATGTATACAATATTCGGAATCTCGGAAACGGCTCTAACGATTTTCCTGAAATTCAGCATGTAGAGGGGGGGAGAAAAATCGATCTAGATAAATTTAATTAAAAAAAATGTCGTTTATCCCTATTTTCGGGCTCTAAAATTTTTTGAAATTTACGTTGAATACAATCACAATTTTCCGCTCTCAAACGTAAAGTCATTGTGGTTCATTTGGGGAACGGGTGGTCTAGAGAGGTGAAAATACCTAGGATCGAGCTGTTATTCCATAGAAGTTTCATATTTTTTTCCTTGTATTCTTAATATGTACTTCTGAAATAGGTTACTAGAAATAGGTTACTTTGGCTTAGTCAAGTAATAGTTTCATATTCTAGATTCGAACTTTAAGTATAGTCATGCATAGACCTGGGGTTATTTACCTGGGCTCTGTAATTTAACAACATGTAGGAAAACCCTCTCTTATTTTAAGACTACCTATTATGTGTTTAATTTTAAAGGTAAATTGGTTTTGTAGGCCCAAACACGCGAAAATGTTTATTTGATATTAAATTCTATAATACCTTTCAAGTTCTTGGTAGTTAATTTACGTACATATTTATCAGGGAAACTAATGTATAAACTGTTATTTACGTTTACTTTACAATATTTTATGTCTTTTAATAATCAATGAATACCGTTTTGGGTAAGTGGTGTCATAAGATACTAGAATGTGGGTGTACTTAAATCTGACGTTACACAAATTTTATGCCATAAAGACTTACGTTACTGCTTTATTACTAACTAGCTGTGCATGCGGCTTAGCCCGCGTGGAAATCAGTGTATTAATTTGAAATTTTGAACATAAAAGTAGTTATTGTGAACCATAAAAGATAGAGACATTCTGTCGCGGAATTTTTACAGTGCTTTTGGAGATCTACAATTCTCTATTACATTACTTTGGTGTATCTCTGTGGGTTTCGCGACTAAAGCTCCCTTTAGAGATCCCTTTTAGGGATAAGTCCGCCTTTATACATGTGTTTTTTTTAATTTTTCTTTCTCTTTTCTAAATATATGTATAAAAATAATAAATAAAATATCTAGCTCCTAGCAGGCGAGTTATTTTATAACTGCGCAACCTCTTCAGCTCAATTTACATAAAACCCTAATTTACTATTAACCTAAACCTTCCGGAAGAATCGTATCTTTTACTAAAACCGTACAAAAATCGGTTTAGTAGATTTTGAGAAAATCGTTCACATACAGGCAGACAGCTTTTGGGGGCTCTGTTTTATATGTGTAGATTCTCGTTATGTAAATAAACATGCATTTAATTTTGAATAATAAATTCTGTACCAAGATTTATTACTTTGGTGCTGTCACCATAAACGCCATAATCTCTTAATCTACTAAACGCTAAAGCTGAACAAGATATTATAGTTTTTAAAAGCCGTTATTGACCTAGAGGTTATTGATCGGTTTGTCTGACCCATTGAATTATTGGAACGTTTGATTATTATCAAGAGTTCATGGCTATAAATTCAAGGTAATTTTAAATTTTTGCTAAAAAAATACGTAATCATGCGTTTTACTATTATGGAAGTTATTAATAAGGGAACAGTGAGGTTAATGGAATACTAAAACATGATGATGACCTATGGCTCTGAATCTTGGTCGCTGACTATGGGCCTCATAAGAAAGCTCAGAGTCGCTCAGCGGGCGATGGAGCGAGCTATGCTCGGAGTTTCTCTACGTGATCAAATCAGAAATGAGGAGATCCGTAGAAGAACCAGAGTTACCGACGTAGCTCAGCGGGTCGCGAAGCTGAAGTGGCGATGGGCGGGACACATAGTGCGGAGAACCGATGGACGTTGGGGTCTCAAAGTGTTGGAATGACGACCCCGCACCGGAAAGCGCAGTGTCGGAAGACCCCCTACTAGATGGACAGACGACCTCAAAAGGGTCGCGGGGAGCCGCTGGATACAAGCGGCACAAAATCGTGTGTTCTGGAGATCCCATGAAGAGACCTTTGTCCAGCAGTGGACGTCCATCGGTTGAAGAAGAAGAAGAAGAAGAATTTCTTTATATATCATTGTAATATAAAGAGTTGCTTTAGTTTTTTCGTATTTTAAAAATCATATGAAAGCTAGAAAACTTAAAAAATAAGACGTATTTATTAATTTATAAAATAAAGCAAATAACACAATACCCTTTAAAAAGTAAATATAAATTTTACAAGAATTAAAATTAATATTATAGTTTTAGCCACTGTAGGACATTGTAGTGTTACGACCGAACGTCGTCAAATGCGAACTTTTTGGTGAAATAACACACACTACGGAAGAAAAAAGCTGATTTTGCGCGACTTAGCTGTCTACATGCATATATCCTATAGATTTACACGACGTATTATATAATTTTATAACCTCGATTATAATTTTTATAAACGTATTACCATTGGTAGATTAGTTGTCAAGTTACCACACTACCGGCAGCGAACCGGTATTTTAGCGTCACATATTGTATAGACATTAATTGACGTAACCGGACTAACATGTCTTGTATCGTAATACCGTGACGTGCTTCTGTAGGTAGCTTATGACCCGAAAATACACACGTCAAACGCCAGATGTTGTCTTCGATATTCTCTATTGATCAGGATCAGTTTTGCTACAACATTTGCATTAACTAATTATGTTAACACGTTTAATTTATTAGATTGTCTTGTAATCAAATAATAGTGCTAGTAGTATTCTTACATTAATTATTTTTTTTTGCATATATGTTATTATATTTATTTTTTAGTTATGATTGCGATGATTTTTGCGGATTGGTTTAATACATATACAAGAGCTTAAGGTCATATTATATATTATCGTTTTGAAATTTTATATATATAGCTTAAATTGTATAACTTTATAAAATATATTCTCGGGGGATTGGCATAATTACATTGCTACGTTAAGTTTAACGACACAAAATTAAGGTTTCAGTATAAAATATCGCTAAGTAATTAAGTGAGACAAATATATTAAAAATAAAGCTCAGTACAACAAAAGGTAAAAAACCATATGTGCTATGATTTTTTCTGATGTTTTATTTTACAAAGACATCTTGTAAAATCAGGATAATGCCTTTGCACAACTATTAAAGATATCATATTATTTAAAATAAGTGAAAAACCAATTGCAGCTTATTATCCACAGATTATTGGATTATAATTATATCAATAATTTATGTTGTCGCCATTAACTTCCGCTTTGTATTTTATAGCAACACAGTCATGAAACAAGAGTATCGCGCCCTTTTTGATTAAAATGGTAACAGCACTGTGACGTGTTGTTTCCGGTTGAGTCTTCCTATTGATAAAACGCTTCAGTAGCAGTCAGTCTTTGTTCGTCATCCAAGAGAAGTGCATCTCAGAACGGGAATTGTGGTATTCCTATTATATCGTGTTATTGTATATAGTGTGCGTTAACATTTATTTCAATGTCTACTTTTGTAGTTGTACTTTTACTGTGACAGTACGCATGAGTTACGAAAACGCTGAATTTGTCCGTACAACTTTGCTGCAGTCGCGTTTAGAGTAGTACATATAAGACTTAAATTTTCGTAGCGCCCTGAAGTAATAAATTGCAATGTTCACACACCCACATGCTCGGAATTTCAAATGTAGATGACTAATAGTTGACCCACAGAGTTCACTAGTGGCCCGCCTTCGGTAGGCCTCCGCGGAGGTCACATATCAAGTTCACACATAAACCAGTTGCACGTATGTGCAGTTCTTACGTAACAGTTTCCGTCGTTTCCCGTTCACTATTGGCTAAGTGCTTGCAAAAGCTTTTCGGAGTGTTTGAACTTTGGCGTATATCGATTTAGATTAGTTTCAGTTAGCCAAATTTTGTTTTAGTTGCTCATTTTCTTTGTGAGATTGTCACCTCATTGTCAAGGGTAATTTGTTGAAAACGATTTAAGTAAACTTTTAATCTTTAATACTTAAATGAGTTAATCTTGTATATATATATTTTCGGAATCTCGGAAACGGCTCCAACGATTTTCCCGAATTTCAGCATGTAGGGAGTTTTGGGGTAGAAAAATAGATCAAGATAGGATTTAATTAATAAAATTAATTTTATCCCGGTTTTTGGGCAGTAAAAAAATACTAAAATTTACATTGAAAATGTAAGCTGTCAAGTCAGCGTAGCTTATTCGGGGAACGGGTGGTCTCGAGTAATGAAAATACCTAGGATCGAGCCATACATGTTCAATTATTTTTTATTTTGTAAATAATTACCGTGCTAGGCTCGGTCAACCAGGTACTCTTTATTAAATAAGTATTCGGTAGCGCTTAAATTGATTAGATGTTATAAAAAGGGAAAAGTATAAATTTGTTACTTGTACTTTTAGGGTAATAATTAAGATCTTGATCCTTTCACGAGGCAGAAATTGTTATTACCTTAGTTATATTATTCATTGTTCGTTATAAAATCGCTTATGGTCGAACGGTTCGAGCGAATTAACTTTACCAAGGATTTGCTGTACCCGGTAAAATATTTATGGGTGCAATTTTTGTAAGATAGTATCATATAGAAGTATCGGGATGGGTGTAATTATGTAATGGAGTAAGGTAATAAACTCCATATTCTACCCTTCAAACAAAAATAAGGCTTTCTACCAAAAGGACAGTAATAGTCTGTTAAAATAAAATCTAGTATAGCATTTTACAAATAGCGACTAAATTGATCAAATTATATTAAATGACCTGAAAACTTATTTAAATAAATACAGCAATACATATATTTTTGATAATTCTAATACTAATGTTATTGGTCTCATGTTATTTGGTAGCCTATTATATTATTCTATTTATTTACTGTTCATAAAAATTAGTATTGCGATAAGATCAAGATATGCATTGTCAGTAGGCTTGATTTCTCCAGGATTTAATTCTATAAATAAGTATTCGAAAGTATCGAATGTTTTAAGACATAGTAACCTCGACGGTTTCCGCTTTGTTTTGCAAGGCGATACCACTGAACAATTTAGTTATCATACCATGCATGTTTACGGTAAAGAGTCTTTTATGTCAGACAAAGAGATTTGTTGTTAAAGGGTTCATGAAGTTATTTATAATATTACTATGACTTAGAAGAGATAGAAGAAGACTTAGACTTAGAAGAATAGATTGGAGAATTAAATTGTGAAATTTTATTTAAAATTTAATTCTGAAGCAATACATATTTTTCCGTATTATATCACTTCTAAGAAATAAAAAAGAAATATATAATACGGAAAACGTAAGCCTTAATAAGTTTGTTGCTAGAAATATGTTGAGCCAGAAAACAAACTAGTTCATGTTAGCTCCAAAGTAAATAAATATTATAATAAATATTCTATTCTAAACTACAACGTGGTCTAGAATAGAATTTCTATCTGAATATAAAAGGTCACATAGAACCTCCAGATCTAAGAGCCTCAAGATCCTATGGCCTGGTAAAAGACCTATATTTAGCCGTGAACCTTAATTGTTGAGAATAAATAAAACATCTAAATATTATATGATGTTTAATTCCTACATATTATTATATGATGTTTAATTGCCTACAGGCTGCCTACATTTTGTCTCAATGTTTTTTTACTTTTGTTATAAATATGCTGAATCATTGGTCAGTCAATACACACAAATGATTAAAGTACTATACAATTTATTCGCAACTAAAACACATTGCTATAACAGGACTTTATTGGTCCTGTAAATAGTGACTGTGTAGTATTAATTTAATTGAAAGTCATCGAATTTGTAAGGCCGTTGAAGACATTCGTTCACTTTCATGACCGGAGTTGATTGATAGGTCTTTTTATATAACTTGTCAATGTGTGCGTTATTTAATTATACAAGGTTTTGTTTCAAATTATACATAATGTAAATAATTGGTTTATAAAAAAATAATTTAACTTGTTGTCTATATTAATGGTATTATTTAAACTAAGGTACTTACAGAAGCTAGGCAAGCATTAATAACCTTTTCTTTTAAAATGTATGTACCTTATTGTTATTTGTTATCAATCATACATTATTCGAAAAAGGTAAACATCGTAGGGACCCTCCTCATAAGGAGAACGGGGGCTTATGCTCAGAAGTGGGACTATCATGTCGCTACTTTACGTTAAGTTAATAAAATTAAAAGAACAGTATTGAGGTATTAAACAATCTATTATAAACATATATAATTAAAGAGACATTAGAGTAAATAGATTCTTATACTAATAGCTCCAAATAAAGTCTTAAACGCATAACTGCAGTCTAGTCGTGACTACAACTCATGAACGTGGTGAAATGTCGACAAATAAAACAAATTACCGTTGTATATTATCGAAATTAAATTTTAAATAAATATTTAACATTTAATTTCGATTAATAAATATTTGACTAAATCGGGTGATTTAGTCAAATATTTATTAAACACACCCGTTCTAAATTTAAAACACCCGTTTTAAATTTAGAATACTTATTTGGATTCTGTATTAATTTGTTTATTATAGATTGCGGCTCATTAATATTTTTATATAATTTATATTTTCATATAATAAATCCAATAAAAATGAAAATATTTTGCATAAACGAACTGTTGTACCTTATGATGATTTCAGTAAGTATAGACATACGTAGGTCATTATTGAAAATAATGATTTGTTGCCAAAATTCAAAATACTCATTCTGTTCTTAAGTAAACATTTATATAGCCAATTGGAATTCTGATAAAGAAAATACATAAAACATATGAATAAACTTAAAATATTCAAAAGTTATACAAGTTAAAGTACCAATTTACAAAAGTAATAATAAAATTATTACTTTTGTATTATGTAGTTGTAATAAATAACAGGGTAGTAATAATAAAATTACCACGACAAAATCGCAAAATCTTTTGCGAGACTATCTCCTGATGAAGCTTCCGTTGCGGGGCGAAATGATTGTTGAGTTTGTAATAGTGAATGTAAGTATGTAGTGCTTGTGTATTGTGGGGTGGTGGAGGTTTGTGCATGTGTTTCTACGAATCCTGCATGTATCAGGTATGAAAACGGATTGTCCACTCTACATTTAGCATTATATATATTTTCTATTTTACTTCATCGCGGATTTTAGCAAAATAATTTTAAATAATTTATAGAATTAGGCGTTACTTTGCGGAGGTCCATAATACAAAAGTAAGGAGAATATTATTTTGGATTATAGCAAAATAATATTCTCATTACTTTTGCAAAATAATTTTATTATTACTTTAGATTAATATGTATTTAAATTATAATGTTGAATAACGGATAATTTATTGAAATTTAGAATAAATCTTTTGTAGTGTAAATTGCAAATACGTTGTGATGTTTTATCATTTTCTCCATTGTTCACAGGCGTTAGTACTCTGCGGGTGCGTTTTGCTTGCGTCGGCTCAGTACAATCATATCGGTTTCTCAGACGGTTTCCTTCCGACGAACTTCGGTCCCCCGGGCTTAGGCGGCCTGTCGGCTGCCGCCTCCAGGGATCCCAGGGCTAATACAGGTGCTTACTTATATAACTCATTAGTTAATTGTATTACTGAAATCAGAATTACAACGCCGTATGGTATCCGGCTGAATAGAATAGTACCACCCTCATTTCTTAACGAGGTGTCGTAAAAGGTGACTAAAGTAAGCCGACCCGCCGTATGGTATCTGGCTCAGTAGAATAGACCACCCTTAACCTTAGATATCTTAACGAGGTATCGTTAAACGTGACTAAGGTAAGTCGACCTGCCGTGTGGTATTCGGCTGAGTGGAATAGACCACCCCTATTTCTTACCGAGGTGTCGTAAAGGGCAACTAAGGTAAGTTGACCTACCGTGTGGTATCCGGTTGAGTAGAATAGACCATCTCCTTTCTTACTGAGGTGTCGTAAAATAAGTCATATTTAACGTATATTGACGTCAGGCACGCGGCCAGTCGCAAAATACATGTAAATGTATCAAATCGTTTATAACATGTTGTGCCGACCCCACCTAGAGTTGGATAAGGGCAGGAGGAAGTAATTTGAAGATAATGTTCCTCTATTAGATATTTGCAGTGATTAATTAATTTATAAATGCAAATTCTAATCGTTCCCGCCAAAACAATTACGATATTATTATCCAATTACTTTTCGCCGGAATAACTGCATATGTTGCCACCGGATGATCCAGTTTTATGAGCACAGAATAAATTTATCATAATCATTTTATTAATTATATTTATTAATTAATATCTAATAACAGCTTATACAATTTCTTTTTAAAAACTTAATTCATATATGAATATGAACTTTTGCTTGAATCGACGTAGTACGTACCCCATAGCATATATGGAACATTGATTACAATAATGTACAATTTTTTGAACGTCTTTTGTGTTCACATAATAAGTAAAGATTATTTTTAATCTAATATAGAACGGGAACATTGAATCGTGTGATGATATGAATGCAATAGCATTTATAGAACATTGATTATAATAATGTACAATTTTTTGAACGTCTTTTGTGTTCATATAATAAGTAAGGATTATTTTTAATCTAATATAGAACGGGAACATTGAATATGTATGCAATTGATGAAGTAAACACTCTGTGTGAGTAATGATAAAGTAACGTAAATAAGGAATCAGGAGTAGATTGTCACCATCATTCTCTTACCCTTATCCCACTCTAAGTGGGGTCGGCAGAATATGTCTTCTTCCTCCATTCTTCTCTTTCAGGAGTAGATTGTATTTGCCCCAATTTAATTTTAGTAAAGAATCATGATATATTTTTAAAATAAAAAAAATAATACTAAAAATAAACTGTACGGTTTTTAATACGTAGATTAGTATATCGAAAATTAAGTTGTTCATTTAAATCCAGCTTACTGAAACGCAAACGTGGCGAAATCATTATTAATGAATGTTTTGTTTAAATTCATCCCTTTAACATAAAATTTATGTGAAAGCTTTTCAGTCTCAATGAATAATAATTATTGAAACAACTTAATTAATAATTGGCTAATAACGGATTAATCAACAATCGCGTGCGGAACACCCATTATCTAAACATTCTTATTTTAGTTTACAACTTTTAATTAGTTTGATAACATGTCTGAGATTTTTTTACAACCTTATAATTGCCGCATTAACATTGTGCATAAAGACGTATTGTATTCAGGTTAGAGAACAATAAAGTTTTATGATAATCTGTGATTATTTAATGTGTAATTAAGTAAAATTTACCCCTTATCATAATTTGTATAATAACATTACCAGTTGATTAATTGTTTTCGTCATGTCAAGAGATTGTTATAACTCAATTCGTAAATTAACTTATAACAATCTCTTAAAGTGCATATTTATTTACTTACTTGCTTTTTTAAAATAAACAGTTTTGTAGTATAGTGGTATTTGCTTCAAATATCTGAAAAGCAGCAGCATTTTAATCAGCAGTAGCTTCATTAGGTAATCGTTTGACTCATACTTAGAGTGATAAGCTTTGACATTCTTTGCTTTTTACGCCCTCGACATAGCTTCAATACGCGTCCGACTCTCCCAGTAGCGATGTGAAAGTGTTAGGGCGTTAGCTTTGAACAGTCTGGTTAAGGTTTATGTTAAATTAGAAATTTATTTGACGACACTCTCGGCGTAGTTATTAGTACTAATGATGACTTATTGTTAGAGGCCCTGGGTTTCCGGAATGAGATGGAATTTTATTCTACTAAATTGTCTTATCTGTTAATAAGAGGTTTTAGTTTTGATAAGTTACCAAAAAATTTCTAACCAAAAAATTCTACCAAAAAATTCTTGCCGAAAGACAATTCGATGTTCCAGTACTGGTATATTAAGGTTTGTGATCTTTCTTTAAATACTACTTGCACATATCATTAGGTCGGATTATAGTCAAGTATTTACCAGTGCAAATTAGAATCGCGCACTGTAAACATATGTGCATTTTTTTTAGATCTATTAAAATTTTAATTAAATTTAAATTATTCTTTAATCAAGTCGACTGTCTTCAGTACTTTTGAATAGTAAATTTTTATAAAAAAGCTATCACTGATTCGAAAGTTTGCTCCTACTGAGAAGAACCAGCAAGAAACTCGACGGATAATCTTTAAAAAATATGTGTTATAGATTTATTGATTGTAAGTTAATCGTTGTGCGTAGATGAATGCAGTTAAAATATTATTTTATCATTTTAATCATCAATTGTGTATCCTCGTAAAGTCTGGTTAATTACGGATATTAGGAAATACTCAGGGGTGTGGTGCCGGTTCATGTTTCGTTGCAACTAGTAAAAACAACAGCACTCTACTAATTGTTGTTAACGACATGTGCTCATGTCATTACGACAGCAAATATTGCAGGCAAATGCTTTCGACATCGGTCTGCGGTTGTTTGTACTGTTTTGTTTACTATTTGCGCTCTGTACCAAGGCTTTCGAATAAAAACTAACAGCTTAATCGGAATACATACAAAACTTACAAAAGTTTAGAATATGATAGGAATAGAACCTATGTCTCAAATGTTTCCATTATTTAAGGAAACTTATATACCTTTGAAACATTAACTGTATTCCGAAAACTGCTGCTATCGAGAAGAGTCAGCAAGGAACATTTAGGTTTTTTTTCAATATAGTTCCTCTAATTAGTAAGATTTCGTCATTGCTATCTTGTGTAACGTAGAAGAGTAGTAATTCTAAGCATTTCTATGTTTATTTATATTTGACTGTCCCATTCGCGAAGTGGCAGTAAACCTGCCTTCAGCTCCGCGAGTCGCAGGTACGATTCCCGCTGAAGGCAAACATTTTTTAAATACAGTTTGTTGGTTATTCGAGTCTGGGTGTATTGTCTGGTATTTTCAAAGCACAAAGAAACTTAATACTCAAGTATTAAGTTACCTACTTTGGGGACTGACGACTGTGTAATTGTCATATATTTATTTATATATCTCTCTCCTTCAACCGATGGACGTCCACACTGCTCCTCACAGGATCTTCCCACAATACGATCTTGTACCGCTTGGATCCTGCGGTATGAGGGGGAGGCTCGTCCCAATCAGCCTCTTCAAATGTCAACCTCACCTGCTCGTGTTACATCCTGCAGATAAACCAACAAGCTCTGGCGATCGATTAATGGCTGTATAACTATTCAGTCACCTAAATACTACCACACCGATAGTGGGCAGCAGCACTGTTGGTGCGACATGGTTAGCACTACGATCACCAAATATCATGCCAAGTGTGGTGTTTATTGAGAAATCCCTATTTATAAATATTTTTTTTAATGTAAATTGTATAGATGGGACAAAAATATTTCAATACCACTCCAATACCACGGAACTGCGAAAGTAATTTTAAATTATATTACTCAATTGTATCTCAAGTTCAGTATCATATTGCAGAAGGACAACGTACGCGACTGTAAACATTCACTGAAATGCAATAACTTTTTGCCTTTATCGAGAACTTTTTCACGGCCCCGACTTCCGTAATTCGAGTGCTAACGAAATAAACGTTTTCGCAAATAAAATGTTAATGTTTCCAGTGGCGGAATACAAAAAGGGGTCAACCAATTAAACAATTTAATACAATTTCTAAAGAAAAAAAGAATCGGTTAATTAATCATTGTGGTAACGATTCATAAATTACCACATTATTAACACTCATAATGAGCCGATTTAGTTAAAGTTGTCCGATAACAAAACGATATTAAAAAATGATTATGATCTTTAATTAGGCAAAAATAATACGTTATTTGTAACATTTTTGTGTTGCAAAATTGAGCTTATTAAATATATCGATTTTATTTTATATTTTTTTAAACCTAAGAAATATTTTTAGCAATCTGTATCTTGTGAGGTATTGAGGGAAATTAAATACTACTAAATCACCATCATCATTCTCATCATCCTCATGTACAAACATGTTGTCAAATAATTCGGCAGGTATTTTACAACCAGCCGCCTGCCTGATGTTAACTTACTTTAATTTGAGACAGAAAGCCTACTATACTGTTGAGGGTTATTTAGACGATAAGAATGCGTGGATATAGATATTGTTCGACCCTGTGCAAGATAGAAACGATTAAATGTAATTAGTATTAAGAATTGTATTTTTAAAAGAGCAACCGCCGAGTTTCTTGCTGGCTCTTCTCAGTAGGAACAGCTTTCCGAACCAGCAGTAGAGTTGACGAATCAAAAGCATTTGTTTACAAGTTTATTTGAATAAAGAATATTTTGAATTTGAATCGCCTTTTACGGCACCTCAGTAAGGAAGAAGGTTGCCTATTCTACGCAGCCCGATACCACACGGCGGGACAACTTACCGTGGTCGCCTTTTACCATATCTCAGTAAGAAAGAGGGTGGTCTATTCTGATCAGCCGGTTTCCACACGCATTCTGTTCAAATTACAACTGTTACAAATTAATTAAACTATAATTCAGTAACATAAAATATTTTGTATTAGCTACAACAAACAAAACGTTTATTTTTAAATTTAAACTATCGCGAGTAGTATTCATAGTTAATGTATAGAACCGGATATACTAACGTCTTATTGTATGGGGTTAGCCCGACTAGAACCCATTCGGGGCACTTATTCATGAGCTCTTTACACGACGTTATCGCGGTGGGAACTCAAATCGCGGGGTGTTAAGAGCTTATGAATAAGTGCCCCAGATGGGTTCGAAACTAGTCGGGCTAACCCGATAGAATAAGACGTGAGTAAAGCCGGTTCTATACATTATTTATGAAAACGTTTATTATTTAAAATTTCATACAAAACTTCATAAACTTCAAAAATTTCATAGTTGACCACTACTATTACATATATGTTAAAAATTGTAACTAATTCCTCATCTATATCATTTGTACAAAGTTAGTCGTAAAATTAACGCAACGGTCCGTATATAAAGTCAGTTATTGTTAGAAGGGTCCAGTCCCGTTTAATGACAGAATCACGCTCGGCCGAGCAAAAACCGTGGAGGACGCACGAGTGTTTTGCACACGGTCGGTATCTCACAATCAAAAATAATTGTGGCGGGTATTATGAATGAAAGGACGTCTGCATTTTTCGCAATATACAGTGGTTTGTTAAATTTTGTGAGACAATTGTATTTCTGGCCGAGCTTTTAATTCCATACTAATATATAAAGCTGACAGTACCGCCCTCACTTCTTACCGAGGTATCGTAAAAGGCGAGTAAGGTAAGTTGACCCGCCGTGTGGTATCCGGTTGAGTAAAATAGACCAACCTCTTTCTTACCGAGGAGTCGTAAAATACGACTAAGTTGACGTCAGGCAGGCGGCCGGTCGTAAAATACGTAGCTAAATTATATGACAACATGTTTGTAACATGTTGTGCCGACCCCACTTAGAGTGGGATAAGGGAAGGAGGATGATGATATAAAGGTGAAGAGTTTGTTTGATTGTTTGAACGCGTTAACCTCAGGAATTACTGGACCGATTTGAAACATTCTTTGAGTGTAACATAGTCCATTTATCAAGGAAGGTTATACGCTAGGGTTCGTAACATCACACTAAGAGGAATAGGAGAGGAGTAGCAATAAAAAATATTATAAAAACGACAAAATTAACGCTTTCGTTGCGTGCGCTAAGTAAACGGTGAAAGTTATTCAAAAATTATGTACTACAAAATTGTTCCCCCATAAAAGTTCTAAATAAATGTCTATGACAACATATGTCTAGCTTTTAAGGTTAACCAATTATAATTATTTTTATGGTTAGATATCAAAATACTGTATTACGGTTTTAATTTTTCCACGCAGGTTTAGCCGCTGGCGATTGCTAGTATAATATAAAGCATTTCACTTTAATTAATTATTATATTATTTAATACTGCTTTATTTAATAAATTAGTTAATTAATTTTGCATTATTCATCAATATATTAATTTCATGTAAGAAACTGGCAATTCTGGTATGGTATGGTATTCTGGCAATTATGGACCAGTATGCAAAATATTAGCTTAATTGGACACCGGGAAGTGGGTGAAATTTAACTTGCATGATTCAACTACATTCCCTCAAAGTTGAATAAAAGCTTTTGATAGTAGAAAATATGATTCATCTTTAATAATAAATGTAGATAAATAATAACTGCTTCATATAACTAAACAATACAAGCAACGTAACTATCTAATTATTATAATAAGTCTAGTGATAATCAATGAAACGAAACATAAATATTTCAACAGTATCAATACCTATATTTAAATTGATATTATTTTCTTTCCAGAAATAGAATGTAGTATTTCATGAAATATAATTAAGGCTTAATTGAATGGCCCAGTTGCAAGAGTTATAAATCAAATTATTTGCTGGACCGCCCAAGTCCGCTGCCAAAAATATTAATAGAGTCGAATCATGAAATAAATAAGGTTAGTTTTCCGTGATGATTTGTGTGTTTTTTTTACCTACTCGAAGGCGTAAGTGTAATTTATATGACGCGGCAATAGCGACATCTCGTGACCGCTGTTCCAACGCCATACAAACTGGCGTTACGCTAACGTGATCTAGTACGTTAAAACTCGATGATTATGATATTCGATGATTGTAGTAATTTATTCATAAACTTTAAAATTCGTACTTTAATCAGATTTTTTTTCTTTTGTATAATTTATATTTGGCGTTAGATAACGAAAATATTCCATGTCCAAGAATTAACAAACAAAAACAGATAAGCTTCGCTTGTATGATATGATCATAAAAACAATCGAAATCCAGATATTCACACGTTTTATAATTATATGCGAATTTATATCAAATTTGGTTCAGTTTTTGTACCACAAACGAAAAACAAACTAAAAATAATACTGAAAAAAAATTTTGCTACCTGCTAATGAGATTTCCCCACTGTTGATAAGATCAATGTATAAACAGTATAAAGTGTAATTAGAGGCCAAAATTTATGCGAAATCCAAGGAGGTTTAGTTTATTCGACCGTGAAAGCGGAACAGATAAACTAATTTACGAATATTGGATAAATCTTGTACATTGAATTTATGGAATAAGAGTCTAGACTCAAACTGCGACTTAATGCGGTGTGGTTCCCGGCGGAAGAGAATAGACAACCCTCATTTGTTACCGACGTGTCGTAAAAGGCGACTAAGATAAGTCAACCCGCCGTGTGGTATCCGGCTGATTAGAATACCACCTTAATTTCTTACCGAGGTGTCGTAAAAGGCGACCAAGATAAGTCAACCCGCCGTGTGGTATCCGGCTGATTAGAATAGACCACCATAATTTCTTACCGAGGTGTCGTAAAAGACGACTAAGGTAAGTCAACCTACCGTGTGATATCCGGCTGAGTAGAATAGACCTCCCTCTTTCTTACCGAGGTGTCGTAAAAGACGACTTAGGTAAGTCGACTCGCCGTGTGGTATCCAATTGAGTAGGATAGACCTCCCTCTTTCTCACCGGAGTGTCGTAAAATACGATAAACGTAAGTAGCCAAATCATATAACATGTTTATGATATGTTGTGCCGACCCCACTTAGAGTGGGACAAGGGCAGGAGGATGATGGCTCAAGTGCGACTTAGACTTAGTTTACCCCACTTTGTAGTTATATTAAATCTGTATATCAAATTAACTTTAATTATGATGCGGCCGGTTGTAACGGTGTGTTGTTTTACAACATCTGGCGTTAAACAATTATTACACAATATGTTGAAAATTGTTATTATTATTTGCGTGCTTTTAATTATTACATGCTACGATAGATTGATCAGATTTCAATCATGACATTTGGGCTATTAAAATGTGATTAATTCGGTTTCATCAATAGATACGGGCATTGTTAATGTACTATTATTAAGAAAATAGTAAAGTAATGGCCTATTAAGTATACTGCTGGGCATAGGTCTTTTCTCTCCGATTTTGGAGAGAAGGCTTGGAGGTAAGACCTACCACGGTCCTCCACATAACACATATCCCTAGAATTCTCTAGCGATATGCAGTTTTCCTCACGATGTTTTCCTTCGCCGAAAAGCGTCTGTAAATTGTAATTTTCAATTAGACACATAAGTTTAACAGAAAAAGTCATTGGAGCATGCGGGGGTTTGAATCCATGACTCCTCGAAATAGTCGCACGCTGTTACCGCTGGGCTATCACAGCTAAGCTGTTTAACCCTTTGTCTATTTCATCGAAACATTATTTTTCCACTTACCGAAATTTCGGTGGCATAATATAATTTTTTATATAGGTTTACTAACTATATATCCTCCTGCCCTTATCCCACTCTAAGTTGGGTTAGCACAACATATTATAAACATGCTGTAACATGATTTGGCTGATTTTTACAACCGGCCGCCTCCCTGACTTCAACTTGCCTTAGTCGTATTTTACGACACCCCGGTAAAGAGGAGGGTGGTCTATTCTACTAAACCGGAAGCCACACGGTGGGTCAACTTACCTTAGTCGCCTTTTACGACACCTCGGTAAGCAATGAGGTGGTCTATTCTACTCAGCCAGATACCACAAGGCGGGTCGACTTACCTTAGTCGCCTTTCACGACACCTTGGTAAGAAATGAGGGTGGTACTATTCTATTTAGCCGGATACCACACGGCTACTAGGTTTACTAACTAAACCCCTAAATTATTTGAACCTATCAATTTCTGTTAATCAACGTATTAATTTGTTATCATATACTTGACGATTTATTAAAATATTTAGAATTCATTTTCAAATAATTAGCAATGATAAAAGTAATGATTAAATTCATTAATTTATTCAACGATGATGGTCGGAGTATATATTAACGTAATCTGTTTACTTCTTTTTGTCGAGATCGATTAAAAAAAAACCTTTATCGCTGAAAAGGAAGTCCGATAATTAGTTCTAATCTAAATAATTAACAACCGTGAGGGTCATACGGCAACTTTTCATTGCAAAAAATATTAAGGCAGACAATAACTACTTCAATACACGGTGAAATTTAGCGGACAAACTACTCTGTTGAAATAAGCACAAGGGTGTCTTTTTATCACCAACCTTTCTAAATGCCAATAAGTAACAATAGACTTAGTCATATTATTGATACTTTCGAACAGGATAACTTGAAATCCAACGAAACCGAGACGAATAAGGCGGTCATTACCAGATTGTACAAATGACTAATACTGGGTGATATTAAAGCGTAAAATGCCTAGATAGACAACTCAATTGTTGTAGATAAGTATCTTTGCTGCTGATTGATGGGTTTATCATTCAACTCGTTTATAACCTAACAATATTCTATAATCATAAAGCTGTGATACTCCAGACTATGTGACTATTTCGACAGGATCACGAGGTCGGCAGGCACCAATGAGTTTTTCTATTAAAACTTATGTGTGTTATTGATAAGTGCAATTCCTTCTTTCTCAACGTAGTCTACCCAAGAAGCGAAGGATAGACTGCGTCGAGGAAGACCTCCGATGCATGGAGGAAGCTAAGACCCATAAAAGGTTGTAGTGCCACAAGAAGTAAGTAAGGACGCTAAGCTGTGATATCCCAGCAGTGAGGCACACGACTCTTAAAGGGGTCACGAGTTGAAACCTCGGATAGCCACCAATGAGTTTTTCTATTAAAACGTATGTGTCGAATTGATAATTGCAATTTATCCTAGCATAGTGTATCTGGCATAGTGGAATCCTGCATATCTCTAGAGAAATCTGGGGATATGAGTAACCTACCAATCCGCATTAAAGCCGCGTGGTAGGTCTTAGCTTCAACGACCCTCTTCAGGAGAGAGGAGACCTATGCCTTAGGATAGATTGAAAGTATCATCATCATCATTCTCCTGTCCTCACCCTAAGTGTGATCGGCACAACATGTTTCAAGCATTTTGTTAAGTACATGTTTTGGCTTGTTATTTTACGAACGGCCTACTGCCTGACGTCAACTTACCTTAGTCGACTTTTACGACATTTCGGTAAAAATGAAGGTGGTCTATTCTACTCAGGCTATATGAATTTATATTTAGATATAGAAGTTCCTTATATTCAAATCATAAATAAATATTGGCTTTGACCGACAAGCTTCCTATACATCGCTTAGATGTCAGGGCAAACACTAGCGCAAAGATCGGGCATCACCGATATTTATGATTTGAGTACATTTGTAAGCATAATTTTTATTGGATCATGTAGCTTTAGATTTTTTACTTCATAGAAGGTACAAATAACATACAAATGTTATTATATAAGTATTACATTTATTTATTTTAATTTTTTTAATTTCACCACATTTTAAACATCATTGTATCGAACCGCCTGGACAGCTTCAGTATTTCCATATTCCATGTTGTCAGTTATTTAAATATATTTTTAATGAAACATACCAAATTTCCTTAAATGTAATTCATTAATTTTTCAAAAATATTACGCAATATACAATACAATTGAAATCGATACTTAAACTCATAAACCTCGAGAAGTAAAAGGAAACATAGTTGATTATTAATAGGTTTATAATTACACGTGTTGCTATGTACACAGCCTTACAATAAATACTATATCCATAACGTAATAACATCTTATAATCTTAGAGGCAGTTAAACAATTTATGACATGGATATGCTACAAAAATTTATGGGCTATATTTTAGTCTGTATTACACACGTGAATTATCGTATATTTATTCTTTCAAAATTTATCTTTGTTGACGATCAAATCATGGGAGGTCATAGTTATAATTAATTATTATTGACGGCATTTTATCGTGCTCGCAAAGTGAAGTACATTTTTGCATCAAAAATCAACACATCATCATGAAGTAAAACTTAAAATGTTTAGGAATTATACACAATTTTACGGCTGTCTCTTGTACTACAAAATCATAACTTGTTTTAAATATGTGACATTGAAAAGAGAATCAAAGGTAGTCGACTGCAACCGAATGAATATAATATAATGACGATTGCATCTGTTGCTTTATATCCGCTTTTAATGATCATTAAAACAGAGTGAATATAACTATAAACTGTATATTAAACATTATTCATAATTCTTAAAATCAGTGTATGATTATCAATTACAATCTTTTAGTTGCTTGGCTCAGCGCCTTGGCAAAGGCAGAGCTACCATTGTTTTTGAAAATAACTTTGAAGAAGAGATCTCTTCTCTCTATTTAGAGTAAGGAATTGATACTTAAACCTATTACGCTGCTGCACGGATTGGTAGGTTAAACATATGCCAGATAATACTCCAGAGACATGCAGGTTCTGCATGCAGAAACGAGCGTGATAAATTGTAATTATCAATTGAGCACATAATTAAACAATTTAATTTAAAAAAAATTCTTTTTACCTACCTTATACCTTATCAATAGTTTGAACCTACGAGATCTTAGTACCGTCATGCACTCCCACCATTTATTACTTGGTTTAAATCGAATTTACAGATTTCGATCGCTTTCGTTCACTGTATTCTTTAGTAAATACTTTTACCGATTCTTTACCTTTGTGCTATCAAGATTTAATAAATGTATCTCAATTGGAAAAGACTTTCAAATACAGAGAAATCTTATATTCGTTTCTAAAATCGCTAAGATATTTTTGAAGCTTTATTAATGTACTTCTATCTATTGTGAGTTTTAGGTGTACAAAAAAGTATGATAATCAACAAAACCTTACTATGAACTCATTCAAGGATGCTCAATTTTCTAATTGCAGTCTGATTTTATCGTTATCAGGTAAAATAAATAATGTTTGATTACGTTACTCAAGCCTACCAACCAAATCGTAAGTCAATCAAAATATCTATGACACAGAGACATCAATATTCGATATTTATAATTCTATCTTTCAGCAAAATATTGTTTTTATATTTAAGCGATCTTTAAATGACTTCTCATTTGCAACAATATAAGAGTTTTTTTATGCTTGTGCATAGATAATTAACTTTGTAAATATTTTCTTTTGTATCACTTTATAGCCGGAATGGTATAGTAATATACATCAAGTGATTTTTTAAAAGAATTCTGTTTCAAATTTGGGCAGCCACGATCGATTTTGTTTATAGTCACCACTCTTATTGCCTTCTTCATTGTATTAAAACAGCCCTTCTTAAATTTTTTGATAAGTGAAACCCTTTTTGGTAGTCACTTTTGTTGTGGAACCCCTAGTTCGTTTTAATATGGTTTTAATATAACATTTTGTAAACGGATTATATACAACAAAAATGACAATTGTTTTAATTATTTCAGTGGACCTAACTAGATCTTTGATTGAAATGCTGTATTACAAAATGTTTTTAGTATATTTTCTGTATTTAGTAAATTATTATAAATCGTCTTGTTTTTATTCAAAAATGAGAACTCTCCTTAAAACCGAAAGCTTAAAGGATACTTACGTTGATAGCTTTATTTACTTAAGTGAAATTTGTTTGTGCCGTTAAATTTTATTACTTTTTATGTTCTTCTTAAATGGTATAAAAAGTACGTAACTTTCGCGGAACCCCTGGGTTCCGCACAGTTAAGAAACGCTGCACTATAAGATGAGGAAATGTACATAGTGACACAATAATCAATTAGTTTAACGTGTGCGTACAAAATTTTGCATCCGGTATCGCATAGTTTATGTAATGAGAAAGTTTTTAACACATTTTCACAAAATGATTATATGTTATGAATTAATTAATCGGTAATCATATTAATGGTGAGAGAGTTTTTGCAATGACAATTTGTAAAAAAATAAGCAATTTAAAATTTTATGCAGACAGTCGATAACAGAAAGTCTGCCATACGGGTAGCGAATGTATAAAATAATAACTATAATAACTTTTTCAAAATTATAATTAGCTTAGACCAACCCCACTTCAGTATGGCTCGGTCTGAAAATCAGATGTGCCTTCAATTTTTCCATTTCCCTTGGAATTTTTGAAATAAATAGTATATGAAACATTCATATAAAATTGCATGGATGCCGATGCAATAGTTTTGCAACCACAGACAATGAAAATGTAAACGTAAAAGAAGCTTAAGTTTCTTTTAAGATAAAAATTAATAATATATGTTTATTTTTCAATTAATTGGCAGTGTACCTACAAATTTGGTATTTTGTTTATTCAAAAAAAGTATTATTAAGTATCGGAAATATAGTAATGTAAATGAACATAATATGTTTTTATTCTTCTTGCGTATATTTACCTTAATTTTTGCTAATTCAGTAATTATTTTAAATTCGCTATTTTATTTCTGAGATCGTTGTCTGCAAGGTCTGACGTCACAATAATTTGGTATATCCTTAGTTTTGTAATGTAATTTAAAACATACGTGATGTTAGTTTTTGTGGTTCCTTAGTATACTTTAAATGCTGGTTGGTTATTTCCGCTGCACATCAGATCGTCCATTTGTCTATTCAAAGTATTGTCGTTGATTGCATATTTAATAATGACAATGTTATTCGAACTTGAGGATAGAGCCGGTTGCAGCGGCTTCTAATATTGGCTTTAACTTTGTATTTTAAGCAAATAGCTTATGATTTATTTATTTAATTAGGGAACAAACGGCATTTAAATTATGACAGAAGAATTAACACCCATGCTAATAAAGTTTCCACTAGTGAATGAAGGAAGTAAATACAGTAAAGTAAATAAAGCTAGGTTAAGAATATAATATAAGCAAAACAAGAACGTTATTTACCTACGATATTTTTAAATTGCATTATAGAAGATGAAGTAGCATTTTGAATAAAAAATTATGATATTTATAAGTCTTTATACGTTTTACGGTAAAAAAAAAATATTTTGAAGAAATTTGCTTAATTAAAATAAATATATGTTTAATTCCTCGGTTGCTGCGAGGTTTTATTCGAGAAGTGTTATTCTCGAATAAAACCATCCAATCGAGTAATAAATTGAATATTTCGGAATGTGAATGCAGTATTAATACTTAAATGCAATAAAGGGCTAGAATGTCAAGCACGAACAAAAAGACAATATAATTACACAACTTTGAAACGATAATCATAACATGGGAATATTATTTATGGTTCTAAGGCTGTGTATACACGCACCGTACTAATTCTCAGCAAGGTAGATATTAACTACTATCGAAAATGAGTTTTGCCCTAAAAAGGTAATCAAAAATTTGTAGTTAAAAAAATAATAATTTAAACGACTTTAAAATTTAAGATTTAAAATAAGGTAATTTCAATTACCTTATTTAAAAGTTATGGCTTTTAGCCATTTACTACTGGGAAAAGTAGTAGTGTACTAGTAGCCATAACTAGTAATAATAAATATTTTGAAAAGAGCAACCGCCGAGTTTCTTGCTGGTTCTTCTCGGTAGAAAGAGGTTTTCGAAGTCTCATCTAAGTTCCAGGCTTAAGTGTACGATATAAATAATCCGTTTATCGGAAATAAAAATGCCTTAAAAAGGGTTATAAAGAACGTTATTGTAGCATTATAGCGTTATTGCGAACGTAGTCGCCGGTTCACTTTGTTATAATTAAATTAATATGACAATAAAAAAAATTAAGCAACTTTTTTTTTCTTTCAGGTCCAGTTGTGTTCCCTCCTTCTCCAGCAGGAGACCCTGGACAATCTAGTGGCGTTGTAATTGGGGGTTCAGGATTCGGCTTCCAACCTCCAGGCGCGTCAGGTAAATACAAGCGATAGATAATTGGTGAATTAGCAAATTGTAGTTAGATGTTATACAAGTAAAACAACCAAATGAGACAACCAGAGATATTCTTAAACTATTCTTGAATTATTCTTCTAACATTAGCTTTTCATTAATCTATTCTATTTATTCTTACTTTACTTCATATCTTCATTGATATTGCATTGATATATTCATATATAGGTTCTTCATAAACCACATATACAATCCCTCGTTTAATATATTTTTTTAATGATTTTTTTTCCATTAAGTCCACAATACGTGGTGATGCAGTATTTAGTATATTTTTAAAAATAAGTTCAAGTCGTCTTTGTTTTTTAAATATTATTGTTCTTTTTCCCCTATTCTTATTTAGTTTGTCATATTATAGTGTATTTCTCATTATTGATTCTATTCTAATTTAGATTTCGTTTTTATTAGACCTAGCCGTTGAATTAAATGGCTATCCCGTTTTTCATTTGTTTCTAGTTGTCTTATTATACGAGTAGGTATTTTATAGTAAAACTCTACCCAATTTGTTGGTAATAGCATTTTTGTCACCCTTATTTGGGGACTAGATTTAGAATAGCACAATTCTTTAACTTATTAACAAAATGTATATAAGTTTTAAACGCTTAATACTAGATTTAAATGCATGGATTGTTGTTATTTGCATCGTAGTTTTCCCGATTATAATTATTATTCTGAATTTTTGTTGCATGTATGTAGATTAAAAAAGTTTGTATATACACAGTTTTGTCATATTGAGTTCTTGTTGGTACTGGTAGTACATGCGTTTTGTTTGCGATTTTTTTGATGTTAAATAATTTTTAAGTATTATTGATTGTTGTACAGACTTAAATGAATAATTGTAAATATATTTATTTCTTACAATAAAAAATAAGAAATGTTACCTGTTTCATTAGTTATCCTTTATTATTGGTTAGACAATATTGGCTTAAGAATATCTAGTACATATTATATATTTATATTTAATTAAAAGGTATGTCTTCTCATTAAACTGCATTCAAATATAGCTCAGTGGTTATTATTGTGGTACAAAGGAAATAATAAAATTATTTTGCTATAATCCGCGATAAAGCAAGTAGAAAATATATAATATAATATAATATGCTAAATGTAGAGTGGACTATCGTTTTTTATACCTGCGACTAGCAATCATTTCCAATGCGACCACAATACACAAGCGCTACACACATTCACTATCACAAATTAAACAATCGTTACGCCCCGCAACCGAAGCATTAGGAGATAAATCTCATGACAAAATCGCAAAGCGACGTATCAAACATAGTTGTATAGTGATTGGTTCAACCACTACCATTGCTTTTGCCTTCGAACACGAGTTAATGAGGATTGTATTGTTATGTTAATTTTTTTAAGTATGAAGTGCTTTTATATTACTGCCTTCCCCAAAGTAAGGCCAACTTTATCATTGCATTATTGCGGTTAAAAAAAACTTACAAACACAAATATTTATTGTATACTAAAGTTATAAAATACACGTCATTAGGAATTCACTATTACGCTATTAGGTAGTTATAGATTTCCAATGAATCAGTGGTCTGTGGTCGAATTATATCCTAATCTAGTGTCAAGTTGCGTTCCGGCAAGTATGAACAAACGATAGTTTGACCTTCGTAATGCCGGATCAACGCATTATTAAACTTGTTTCCTTTTATTTTGTTATGTTTTTTTCGCGGTCAGCTGTTTGGTCACGTTTTAGGTTGATATAATTTCTCATTTGATAAATGATAATTTTATCAGCAAAAAGCTATGTATATAAGACGGTGATTATTTAAACTTGTTTTTTTTTACAAAAAAGATGTGCATGAGATTTAATTGAGATCAAGGAGCCTGTAGTTACCTAATTTATAGTCGTATGGTAGTTTTGAGCATATATAGAATTGTCTCTTAAAGATTTAACATTTTTCCCATTCTATAATATTCCTTCCTATATATTCCACACAAACCCCCACAAAGAAATATACTTAATAAATATTATTAATTCGTTTAGATACTGAGTCAGTTTAATCTGTTTAAATGATCTCTAAGAGCTGTAGACAGAAGATTTTGGGATTTTGTTTGACTTTATCCATTATACGTTATCTTCAGTAAAGAAAGACTTTTTTTTACATATATAAACTGCCAAAGCATGTATATAATAATTAGCCACAAAATGAGCAAAGTTTATTGTATTTGATATACACTGTTGCTAGCATTTATTCATACAGATCAACAGATGTCTGTTTGAAAGAAACGCGCCAAAATTTTCTATACTTATTAGAGTTTGAATTTTTTTAATTAAACCAAAAATAGAACATAGAACAGAAAGTTATATCTTATAATATTTTAATTTACTAGCCATGTAAATTTAAAATTTAAACCTTGCCACCCAAAGATAAAAAAGACAAAGTAACGGCCTGTAACTAACTCACTGCTAAGCGTAGGCTTCCTCTCTCCATTTTAGGAGAGAAGGGTTGGAGCTAAGACCTACCACGCTGCTCCAATGCGGATTAGTAGGGTACACATATCTTCAAAATTATCTAGAAATATGTAGGTTTCCTTTCCCGAAAAGCGTGTGACAAATTGCAATTATCAAATAGACACATAGTTTTAATAGAAAAGTTCATTGTTGACTGCCCGGGGTTTAAACTCGTGACCCCCTCGATAGACTCGCTCGGTCTTGGCTGGGCTATGACAATTTATTATACACACAGCTATATTACAATGTAATTAAAAATAAAAATTTCATTTGAATTGAAAAGCACAATTGTATATGTCGGCGTTAACTCGCCCGCCCAAACATTCTATTTCGGCTCTCTTAATCTGCAAACCCTACGCAACACGGTCAAACGCATTTTAATTATCAAAATTGATATGTCAATTTTGATTAATTAAAATGCGTATGACATTGTAAGGCTTCTGTTTTGACGTTAGAAATAATCTATACTTAAGAAGCATGAGATATATAATTTTTGTCCTTAACTATGTTTTAAATGATTCTTATGCGTAGAAATCAAATCAAGTCAAAATAATCTTTATTTAAATAAGCTTTCTCGAGCACGTTTAGATCGTCAAGGATCAATATGATTAATGAAGATTGGTTTGGAATGTTGCTATTACCGAGAAGAACCGACAATAAACTCGGTGGTCAATCTTTTAACCATATTCAATTTACTCGTACATTATTAAGCCGCAGTATTCTATGAAGCTGAAAGGATTTTTAAATCCAAGCATTTCTATCATTTAAATAATCCATCAATATGCTTTACGTGTAAGCATATTTCTAACACTCTACATTTATATATTGTTTTTCATTTAAAAAATTTGAGTGACAACTTCGATAAACAAGCTTTAGCTTTGGCTCTTATTGGAAAATTCTAACTCGTAGTCTGTGGTACAACAATATAAATAAGAAGAGAACATCACGAAGACAATTTGTTAACTAGGCCTTTAGAATTTCCTAAAATCCATCTAATTATGAAAATTAATTTATTAACGTTATAAGCCATGTGAAAAATATCCCTTGATATGTCTAAACTTTAAGAATAAACGCACTGAGCTTTGTCGTCATCGTTAGCCTTAAGCAAGTTAAAAAAATGTTAAACGTTCATCGAACTTCCTGTAGTTAAGTTTTTTTTGCGTTATTTGGCATGTGTCAATTTAATGTATGAGTAATACAATCCACAATATGGCTGCTGCAGCCACACTTTACATTTAATATTTTTATATTTGTGTAAATTAATATAATCACATTTTTACAACTGACTATATTTTTTTGATTTATGGACTCCGTACAATTAATAAAAATGATAATATATCTAAATAAGGTTATTAGTTTATTTCGTCTTGTTTAAGACTTCAGTTTATTTGAATGCATATTCGTTATACTACAGTTTGGTTAATGCCTTATTTCTATATGAAGTTCGTTTATAATAATATTTTTCTAAATATTAATAAAGTATATTTAATTAAAATTTGCTTGAAATAAACACAATCATTTTAAACAATCAAATGACGTTGTGAAGTAGGCCTTACAATTTTATGTATGATGACACGAATACTACAGTTTGAATAATGCCTCTAGCTTGTCGCTGACGTAGGGTAAGGTAAGGATCACTGGCGCATAAATTTCATGATTTAATAAAAGAGTTTAGGCTTATTAATTTAATTGAAGTCTCTAAACCCAACGCCGCCATTTTTGGCCGAACCTTTTTGATATTTGTCTAATGCATATTTATATGTTTGCCCTCAAAAACGCGGGGTCCCGTGTGTGCCTTTTTAATTAATTTGTATTGGTTAAAAGAGAACGTGTTTTTCAATGTATGTATCGCAAAGATATGATTCATAAGTAAGTTTGAAACAATAATACAAATATTTTTATTTTTAATGATAAAATAAATTGGCAAATATATTGGTTCAGTGAGTTTTATTTGCTACTAACTGCCTCCGAGGCTTCGCTTATGTGGAAATCAATCATTTACATAAAATAAATGTACTATTTCCCTAAATCTTCCTAAATTCCACTTTTTTTTTAGTAAACAGCGTACAAAGATGTCTTCAGTAGATTTTAAGAAAATCGATCACATACAGACAGACAGCTTCTTTAGACTTTGTTTTATAATATGTATAGATTACAAAAGACGAAGAAGTAACTCGTAACACTCAGATACAACGATTACATCTTCTAATCTAGATGCTACTAGCTCTATTTGCTGTAAGAAATAGAACCTACCCCACATATTCAGTATATTTATTTGAATTTTTAATCTTAAATCAAAAGTGGGAATCACGGTCATTTGGCAATTGATTACTTAACAACACTTAAAAGTCAATTAAATATAATAGCAATGCTCAAGTCAAAACCTTGTATTAATGCGATTTTATCATCACATCTGTATATTTGATTAAGCCATATTAAGATATTAAAAATAGAAAGACATATATCCGCAGAGTTATAATTTCAAATCGAAAGTATATAATCAGAAGTCAATCAAGTACTTACGTGGGTTCAAATATTACAAATGTAATTACTTGCGTTATCACTTTAATTGGTTCATGCATCTCATAAATATTATGACAGTTCGACACAATATAGTGTTCTAAATCATGGGTGTTGTAATGGTATTGTTATTTTGTTTCAACTTTGTTAGTACATAGCAGTGGTGGGGTAGCTTAGCGGTAACACAGTGCGACTCTTTCGAGTAGCTCACGAGTTCAAAACCGGGCAAACCAATGAGTTTTTCTGTTAAAACTTATGTGTCTAATTGATAATTGCAATTTATCACCTGCTTTTTGGTGAAGGAAAACATCGTGAGGAAACCTGCATATTTTTAGAGTATTCTGGAGATATGTGTTACTGACCAATCCGCATTTGAGCAGCGTGGTAGGTCTTAGCTATACTCAACAGAGGGATAGTAACAGGCCGCTACTTTACTACTACTACTAGCAGTGGTGACCGATTGCTGGAAGTGCGTGATATTTATCAAGCGCGCACAGGCGCGCTTGATAAATATTCAAATCTGTATTCAAACCCTGGACAACTTAATCCAATTCAATATCAAAAAATATATCATCATCCTCCTGCCCTAATCCTACTCTAAGTGGGGTCCGCTCAACATGTTATAAATAAGTTGTCACATAACTTGGCTATGTATTTTGCCACCGGCCGCTTGACCTCAACTTACTGGTTAACTTTACTTAGGTATTTTATTCTACTCAGCCGGATACAACACGGTACCTCAGTAAGAAATTAGTGTGGTCTATTCTACTTAATCGTATACCACATGGTGGGTCGACTTACCTTAGTTGCCTTTAACGACACCTCGGTAAGAAATGAGGGCGGTCTATTGTACTAAAAATATATGTATTTGTTAAATTAATTTATCACAATTCATCATTGTTTTACTGTGAAGGAAAATATCGTGAAGAAACCCACCAAAGATACTGAAATATGTATAACCAAATTATTATTACAGAGTATAGTAATTATGTCGAAATAATTATTGACTCTAATAACTAACAACACTAATTTCGAATCCATTTGAAGTTTTTCATAATTGTTATGGATTTTGGCCCGCGGGGAACTGCGTTAAGTTTAAATTGATCGAAATTGAATGGAAATATGTTATAAATTTTATCGTTAACTAGCTGACCAGGCAAATGTTGTTTGGCCATATAAATTATTTGTTTTAGATGATTTTTGAATAACTTTTACGATTACTTACCGTACGCAAGGAAAGCTTTAAGTTTTCCCGTTTTTGCATTATTTTTTATTGCTGCTCCTCTTATATTCATCTGATGTTATATATGCCTATAGGCTTCCTCGATAAATGGACTACCTTATAGTTAAATAATTTTTCAAATCAGTCCAGTAATTCCTGAGATTAGCGCGTTCAAAGAATCAAATAAACAAACAGACTCTTCAGCCATATATATTAGTATAATATAGATATTTATATATTAGTGTATAAATTGGTAATATCTGAATAATTTAGAGAAATTGAATATTTTGGAGATTTTCGAAATCGAAATAAGACTTTATTAAAACTTATTTAGCCTATTAACTAAAGTTACCTACCAATACAAACCCGGATAAAACAATGTTTACAGACTACTACATGATCATCATCCTCCTGCCGTTAGCCTACGCTAAGTGCCGTCGGCACAACATGTTACAAACATGTTGTCAAATGATTTGGCTACGTAATTTACGACCGGCCAACTGCCTGGTGTGAACTTACCTTAGTCATATTGTACAACACCTCGTTAAGAAATGAGGGCGGCCTATTTTCTATTTTACTCAGCCGGGTACGACACGGCGGGTCAGCTTACCCTTTTTCCTCTTTTACAACACCTCGGTAAGCAATGAGGGTGGTCTACTACAATCCTATCCTATCCTACTAATATTACAAATGCAAAAATTTGTAAGTATGGATGTATGTTTGTTTCTCTTTCACGGCGAATCCGCTGAACCAATATCGATAAAATTTGGCACAGTTATTCCTTATACACCTGAATAGAAATCCTGTTAATTCTAAAGGAATAAGATGACATTGAAAAGCGCAATCTATGACGCAACAACACTCCACACAAATTACGTTCCGAGTAAAAGCTAATGTTTACATAATTATTATTATGTAGAACAAACTACCCGCACAATAAGAAACATGTGCTAACCTAAAAAACGATTTCGATTTTGAATTATTTGTACCTTGTTACGAAAATAAAAGATATTTAATAATGATTTCAATTGGTGTTGTGTAAGATAAGCAGTTATTGGTTCTATAATTGCATTGTTGCCCTGCCTCTAGTTGTTCTCTATGATTGGATCTATTTATTGGTTATGAAAATATCACCGACTAAGAAGGTTACCTTATATGCCAATGTAGATCTACGGTTGTATTGTAATTAATTTGTTATTAAAATAAAGTTGCGCCTATCAGTAAATGTCAGTATAAAATTAGTTAGCTATTTAATTGTATTTGCTAATTTATATTGAAATGAGGCAATCCTGATTGCTTTATATTTATATTCATAAAATTTATTTAATATTAACACATTGCTGGCCGTTTACGTGCTCTATGGAAATTGTATATGGCTTTTACTTTTTAGGACGAAACGAAAACATATTCAAGGCCTAATTGTGACAGTATATATAATTGTGTCAATTTTATAATTCTACTCATAATTTATTAATAAATCTACTCATAATTATCAACGTTAATAGTGTACATAAAGTCTGTTCTCTAATATATAATTTGAACCCAGTCCAAATTCGATAAATTCCAGTCTACTCAAAAGTAATAATAAAATTATTTTACTATAATTCACCATGAACACACAAACACAAAGAAAATAATTTTATTATTACTTTTGTATCGTCGCAAAGTAACGCCTAATTCTATAAATTATGCCATCTACTTTTTACGATTCTTTATAAAAATCATATTGCATTAGCTTGATAATGCAAAGATCGCTTTATAAATATTCGTGCCCAATTTATATGATACGAAATGAAAAATCTACTGAAATATATCAAGTTTAAATCAAATAAAAAGTCTGCCTGACTGACTAAATATGCCTGCTTCATACACTTTAGCATCACATATATTATTCTCTTAACAAATGCGGTTTACAGCAAAATAATTTTATTGTAACTTCTAAATTAAAAAGCAACAAAAGAACTTATTCAATTTATATTTAAAAATAGATGTTGAACGAACATTTCAATTTGCAAGAATATCATAATTCTCGTTACAAATTAAATCACAGCCGTTCATTATTTCCCGAACAATGTTTGTTTAAACGCATTTAGGGGTAAAATCGCTTGTCCCATGTCGAATTTCACGCTTGTCGGGACGGAAATGCACAAAGTTTCCTTTTGTGGCGTTCTCATAAGTTGATTTGTGATGGTGCAACCCTTCAGGCCGCTACGGCGCGGCGCCGCGGCGTCGAGACGCTACTTCCGCGCGGTGTTGTCACGGTACTTTTGATACTTCGCTTTGGCGTTTGGACAGTTTGCAACACGCGAAATTTATTTACTTTTTATTATATTTAAAATAAAATTTGTCTATGTTAAAAACTAACAAAATACGTGATATATGTACTATACTATGTGCCTAAACGATATTGCGCAGTTGAATTGCAAAAAAAAAATTCAATTCGAATGCGACTTATAGTTTTTATTACTAAACATTATTGTGTCTGCACAATCTATATTAATATAATTTTTAAAAAAGTAACTTTGGATAGCCATTTTAAACTATTAATAATACAAAAATCTAAAAGTAAAAAGTCTAAATAATACAAAAAAATTAAAGTCTATAAAAAGGTTTTAATTAAGTATAAGAGATATGCGCTTTATACGTAAAGCATATTACAAAATTGAAGATTATTTGAATGATAAAAATGCCTTGATTTGAAAATCCTTTCAGCATACAAGACTGTTTAATAATGTAAAATTGAAAATGTTTGAAAGATTGACCGCCGAGTTTCTTTCTGGTTCTTTTTGGTAAGAGCAACATTTCGAACCAGTTGTACCTATTATTGTACTTGTATATTGATACTTGACAATTTCAAAGTGCTTGAAGTAGCTTATTTGAATAAAGTTTATTTTGATTTGATTTCTCTCTCTCTTTCTAAGGATATAGATTTTACTACACTTTAAGATTAGCAACTTTTTACTCGACAACACAACTTACCATTAGATAATAACGCTATAACAGATTAAAAACATCAAACCTATACATTAACAACACTTCTCTTCATTTCAGGCCCAGTTGTGCCAAGATATTTCTACAGAGGATTCTACGGAAGAAGATAACAATACACATTGCATATAATTATAAATTAACGGCCATATTTATAAAAAAAAAATTGAGTCTTTGATACATAGCAATCAACTGAAATCTCAAATAGTGCTATTAAAGTAAAATAATTTGACTCCACAATCGTTTAATATATCTTTAATTTCAATTTAATCATAATACGTAATAAATAGGCACAGATAAAAAGTCTTAACATTGCTTTATGGCTGTCGGTTTCTTTGTTATTTGTCTATGGTGTGTGTAGTGTAGTATTTCTAGTTTGGGATTGAATGAGACAAATGTTAATCATTGTTAAGTCGACGAATTTATTGATTTAATTGTTACTAACTCTTTGGGTGGTATTTCGTTGGTTATTGTTTATGGTATTTTTAGAGTGGTTATTTATGGTATGGACATTATCGGGTGGTAATAAATAACGTTTTTCTATAATATAAGCAATGTCATGTGCTGTAGTAAATATTTTAATCTAAATAATGTGAACATCAAATAGCATTTTTTTTTATAAATAAGGCCGAAACTATAGAATTTAAATCAATCCAAGTGTACCTTTCCCATAAATGTAATTGTATAAAATGTAAATTTCAAGCATGTACATATACATCCTATAGTACAAACACTAACTTGTAAATAAAGTTTAATAACTGTGATAATGTGTGTGCAAGAGTTGATATTAATATATATTCATAGATTGTGATGATGTTATTCATTTATTCATATATAACATTTGTATAATATATAAAAGTGTGTATTGGAAGTTAAATTATTTGTACGATTGCGACAACAGTTTCTGTGTAAATAATAAATAATAAAGATATTTTCATACTTTTATTTAAATGATGATTCACAACATTAAAAAAGGTTGTAGTTTTGAAAAAAGTGTTTTTGTAGATTATTTTTTTTTACAAAATATTTCATTAGCTAACCAGTTTATCTCCTTAGTCTAGGAGATGTCAACACTAGAAACATTAATAAAAAAGATAGCAGATAACAAACCCGCATAAAATATATTGTCACTTTAGACGACCACTCATATAACAAAAATCTTATATCTTATATAAATTAATAATTGTGGTTTTGGTATTAGGCGATTATTTACAACTAGCTTTTACCGGCAACTTCGTTCGCGTGGACTGTATTCGTGAATAGGTCGATAATAGATGGCGCTTTTCAATGTCATCCTATTCCTGTAGAATTAACAGGATTTCTATAGCCTGTATGTTAATCTGGTGTATAAGGAATAGTTGCGCCAATTTTAATTTATATTGGTTCTGCGAATACGCCGTGAAAGAGTTACAAACATACATCCATACTCACAAACTTTCGCATTTATAATATTGGCAGGATTTAACATGGAATGCAATTTTGCAAAGCGTATTGTTAATAGCATTCGACACTATTGAGTAATCGATGCTTCATAACCATTTTATATATATTTCAAGAAATATATTAAGTTCAAGGAAATAAGCAGATATGCCTTTTATACGCTGTTGTGATTAAAATTCTGAAGCATAAGATTTTACGAGTCGACGTCTCGTTGCAGTTTAAAACGTTCCATTCCACGCGGAAAAGATTTATACTGATAATTATCTAATTATTAAATTTGAAACAACATAATCGCTAGTTCGAGATAATGCTGGTTTATTGTACTAATTAGTTTATATTTTCCTTTTTTGTTATTACTTTTTGTGTACATGTAACACAAAAGTAAATTAAATATGATTATCAATTCGACCCAAAGACGAATACGCTAGAAATGTCGGTATCAAAAATGGTCGTTTCTTTTAATGGCTTCTTTTGATAAATGGGATGGGAATACGGCCAATCGTTACTGTTGACAATTAGGTATTAGGAAGCTGTATCGCACATACATTAGTATTTTTGTCATTTTTCTACATCGGAAGTGGGATCGGGATCCACTTCCAAAATTGTCAAAAAATAAAGCATAAATAGGAGATTTGACGTATTATCTTTGAATACCATTCATTCTAGAATCGCAAAGAGTGTTACCACTATGTATTTTATATGTAAAAATCGTAGAAAAATATAGTGACAAATATTTGGCAGCTAAAAGAGTTGTAGTATTATTTATTTATTATATATGATTTCTCCCTTATTGTGTTGATGTCCTAGTCCAATTTATTTGTTTTTTGAATTTGTTTATTTGATCGATACCATAATCTAAATTCTTCTGATGGCGGGAATCTCATTTACTTAAGTGAAAATAAGCCTAGTTGGAAAAAACGTTCGATTTTCGGAATGACCATTTCGAAGCCAGAAGTAGTAATTTGTAGTTTTCGTCTAAAAGCGAAAATAAGTTTCATAATTATATATAAAAATATTTCAATATTTTTGTGTTCCGTTGATATATTACGGTAAAATACAATTATATATTATATATATATTATAAATATTAAGCAATATGTTTTTAAAATTTATATTTAAAAGATTTTGATTCATTAAATATTTTTTCTAAACAAATCCTTTGTAATGTAAATACTAGATTCAAACTAGACAAAACAAAATGTGGAATTACGTTTCTTAGCTACATCGATACACGACAAGAAGATTGCATCCACGCATCAGCATAATATATTGCGTTTCACTATCTATTATGGAGGGCTATTTATTTTTAAATTAGATTCTTTTTCGGGTAATGCCTTCTGCTTTGTATTCGATACGGCCATTATGCAGGAATCCGTCACCGCTACCGACTCGATAAAAAACCTAAACCTCGGGTTACCTTCAAAGAGAAAATTGTGGCTTTGGAAAATAAGAGAGGAATTTCGGAGACAAAATTCTTTTGATATTCAAATTACTGATATCCATTGGGTATACCTGAAGAAAATTAGACGTAAACAAGTTTTTATATTTTAAATTAAAGACACTTAAGTATAGATAAGTTCGCTCTTAGTTTAACTGTTTACATTTTTTAATGAATGAGCTATTTATATATATCTGAACTTAAAATAAGATATAATATTAAAAGTTTTTATGTTAATTATTAATTAGTATTGCTGTTATTAAAAATAATTAATAAATATAAATTATGTTATTATTGATTTAGGTGATATGTGATCTAAAGTTGTTTGTTAAGTATGGCATAAGCTATCGGGAATCACGGTAGTTATTAATAAAACAAACAGATAAAATAATTTTAGATAGTGCATTTTAAGAGAAAGGTAACGGAAATTAAACCATGGTCAAACAGCTGTACTTTTATACCTGAACAAATGTGTGACTGACACTTTATAGCAGTGATAATGAACGTTAAATATTAATGTATAATATATCTGTATAGAGTAAGTAATAGAGGTTTTGATAAAAGTTAAACAAACTACCACACATGTTATCGGCTATATTATTTGTTCAATCGGAGAAAGTTTTAGCTATTATATAATTGGTCGATAAAAGCTTCTTAACGTACTGAAAAGTTTAAAATATTAAATAAATACGGCTAGTTGTTTAATTTTGTTTATATCATATCGTAACATCAGTTATTTCTTTGATTTTCAGCAATTTCTACAGGAGTTTCCATAGATAATACACTATATAAGGATAGAAGTTTCTGTTAACGAGCAAAAAAAACAAGACTATAAATTGTCAAAAGAAGTGTAAATATTACAGTTTTCGCTAGAACCTGACTTCATTTTTATTAAATATGATGCACATGCTACGTTTTTATGGCTCTCTAATGATTATAATTAGAGAATAAAAATTAATATGTTGAATATATAAATCGACCCAATCCGGTAGACCCGTCGAAAAGTGTACATTTACTAAGCCAGCCGTCGATATACCACATTGAAAAATTTGTCATGTATATTTTAGAATATCTACGTATTTATTATCTTCACTGCTACCTTTATTGTGTTGTTTTTATATGAAAGATTATAAAAACTACAACGATATTTTCGGAATTTCGGAAACGGCTCAAACAAATTTCTTGAAATTCAGTACGCAGGAAGTTTTGGAGGGAAAAATTCATTCTAACTAGATTTTATTAAAAAAAAAATATATTCCTTTTTTTGGGCTTTTAAAAATAAAACACAATTTTTTCCGAAAACTGTCTTGTCAGCGTAGCTTACTCGGGGAATGGATGGCCTTTAGAAATGAAAATACCTGGAATCGAGCCCCACCTACCCAATTTTTTTTTAGGTTATTTTAGGTTATTTTTTATTAGGTTAGGTTATTTTTTGTTATTTTGTAAAAAACTACCGAGCAAGGCGCGGTCAAGCAGGTACTTTTATTTACACAAATAATTTATTACTGTTACTAATAATTTACTAGTGTCTTAGTTAGTATATGATTTTTAAAATGTATAAATAGAATTGCATGTTGTTACGTCAGGAGGATGATTCAACAAGTCGCATGTGTTATAATATATGCATGTTTTTTTCCGAAAGCAACATAAAAGTTTAGTGTATGCATGTAAAAATTGGGTATTTAGATTCCTGGTTACGGTAAAGCTGTAAGTATAACTATAAATAATTAGTTATTAGTAAAAATAAGTAATTGGTATATTAAATTTTAAAAGCAGTTATCTATATTATAAAAAAAAATTATATATGACCGCCCTCATTTCTTACCGAGGTGTCGTAAAAGGGGACTAAGATAAGTTGACCCACCGTGTGGTATCCGGTTTAGAAGATTAGACCACCCTCTTCTTACCAAGGTGTCGTAAAATACGACTAAGGTAAGTTGACGTCAGGCAGGTGGCTGGTTGTAAAAACGCACCCAAATTATTTTACAGCATGTTTATAACATGTTGTGCCGACCCCACTTAGATTGGGATAAGGGCAGGAGGATATATATATATATATATATATATATATATATATATATATATATATATATATATATATATATATATATATATATATATATATATATATATATATATATATATATATATATTTGGGAAAGTCAAACTTACGGAAGTACACGCAAATTCGCGAGGAGGGGCTTCTCACAGAGAAATAAAATTATTAGAAGATCAGTTATCAGAATAATAAGGAGCGCAATATTGAAATCTACATTGGTTTATGAACTTAGTTCATAGTACGCATAGCGACTAATATTTTGCAGAATTAAATCTTTTTATTTCATTCTAGGCTCATCAACGAGGTATCGATGCAGATCGTGTTTAATGCTAAACAGAGAGCCAGTCTACTTCCGGTCACTCGGCGAAGGAATGATTGAAAAGCGACGAAAGTTTCTAGCTTATCTCGAATGGCTTCGAAAGCTTGACTATAATAACTAACGGTTATACATCGAATTTTCTAAGGCCGCGAAACAAATGGTTCCTTTGAATAAGATTTTATGGATGCGGAAGCACGAAGAATTAACATATTGATAACGTAACCTTTTGAAACAGGTGCGACATGAAGTTAACTTTGTAAATGTATAAACACTTCCTTTAAAAAATAAAGGTTGTCATTTTCCGATGGCACTATCTTCAGTTTATGCATAAGATCGTACCTTAGATTACTTAGTTAGTTACTTATTAAGTACTTTTACTTTACTTATTAAGTATTATTTAGTTTTAACTTCGTCTCCTCTTTCCAACATTAACACACAAAAAAAAATACTAATTTTTACGTGCGTTTAGTTTAAAAGTAGTAGTACATCATCCTGCCCTTATCCCATCCTTAGTGGGGTCGGCACAACATGTTATAAACATATTATCACATGATTTGGCTAGGTTACATATTTAACAACCACCAAAAGTCAAGTTGAACTCAGGCAGTCAACTTACCTTAGTCGTATTTAACTACACGTTGATTAGAAAGACGGTGGGCTATTCTACTCAGCTGGATACCACATGGCGTGTCGACTTACCGGTTTAGAGTGATTATACATAAAGGTTTTAATTTTGTGTTTTCTTTCTCATAATTGCAATAGTAATGAAAAGCTAGTTTAGATCATAGTTTAGTTAATTTATCGTTACCTGGTATCTTGTATATTGGGTTTCTGGAGGAAGGGCTTTGGAGAGGAAGCTCGGTTTTCAATTTGCCATCATATTATAGACCACAAAAAGTCAATTTTATATCTGACATTACATAAATAATTGTACTTCAAACGAAGAACGACGAAGAGGCACTTAGTTTCTTCGTTAAAATGAACCAACGAAAGTTATATTTAACAAGAAAAACTAGTCAATCTGTAAGTCATATTTTGCCAATTTTATACTGCATTAAAGTTTATAAATAACTATAAGTTTAAGTTAAAATGGCGGATTACCTCGCAGATAAACTCCTAAATTTAAATCATTTATTAATCTGCTGCTATATTTATATACCACCGCCACGTTAGAATCATAGGCGGCGGCGGCGGGTTAGAGAGACGGATTTGCGATCGAGAGGTCGTAGGTTGGAATCCCGGCCATTATACTACCGACGTGAACCCACTCCTAACACAAGCTTAGCTGGAGAGATTAACAAGTTTACTAGTAATTTGTAAACCAAATTGCTAGTAACCTTTTTTCTTAAAAAAAGGTGAACTGATACATGTATATATTTCAATAATTAATGTTGCGGTGCGCATTAATATTTTATTCAGCATGTTACAACAATAAAAATTCAAAGTCATGATCATGACAGTCATTAAAAACCCTATAGTATTATTTGATGCATCACGAAAATATTAAAAATAATTTATGTTTTAATATAATTAACTATTTTTAATATAATTAAATTAAGTTATATTGTAAAGTTGCTGTTAATAATTAGATTAAAATTGTAATTATATATTATTATTAATATTAATGTTGTATTTGCTGGCTCTCACGTAAATTCATTAAAAATTCAGCTAACAACTACACTTCTTAGAAATATGTGTATATTCGTACAAATACGTTTTCATATTTTTCCGATTTCAATATAATATTATAAAATAAATAATTAATGATTAATTAATTAATTAAATTCTAAAATAATTAATGAATTAAATTCTCAATTTAAATGGATGAAACATGAAAATATATTTTTTATTATCGTCATATATAACTTTATAATATATGTATATATTTTAATTTAGTTCTATAATATGTTACTTTAAAAATCATTAAATTACAATAGAAATTTAGGCTTATTTCATATGGCCTATTGGACATAGGTCCAAAATTTCTGGTAGCGTTTCTGATAAAATAAAATATATGTTTTTTTTACAACGAATTTTATTTACAATTACCATTTCAAATTCTTACTATTTATGATATATATATTTATATTAACTTTTGTTTTGTTACAGTTTAAAGTGCCAAGCGCCTTATCCTTATAAAATAGCAATTTAATAGTTTCAAGTAATAGTAAAGAAAAAATGGTATATATATTACAAATTAATGGTTTATTACAAAAGTATTTGAGAAAGAAGATTTGTTATTCCTTATTTTATATGCCTCTTGGCAAGGGATTGTGTATTCTTTTTTTCAATCGACTGTTGTTCATTGCTCGACACGTAAACTTGAAAACAAGTGCTTTTGGATCGTCAATTCTACTGTTGGTTCGGAAAGCTGTTCCTACCGAGAAGAGACAGCAAGAAACTTGGCAGTTGCTCTTTTCAAAATAATACTTATAACTAGTTACATTAAGTCATTACTATCTTGTACAGGGTCGGACAGTAGCTATATCCAGCATTCTCATCATCTAAATGATTCCCAACATTATATTATAGTAGGTATCAGCCTCTCTTTAACAGTTTCTTTAAACTGCTGTAATGGCAAAGCTAAAAATTGAGTTTATCATATTCCCCTGACCAAAGATTTTGTGCATTTTTGCAACACATTTCAGGTCGACTGTCAACTTAGCGATTGTCCGAAGATACCTAAGCTTCGATACCTCTAGATCTTTAGATTCTGATCATCAAGTTTTTGAAGTATTAACACTATCAATGTCGGTCACTCATCGAAAATACTATATTGCAATTAGTGGTTAGCCCATAGTTAGATCCATTCCACCCATTTCGTTATGTTGCGACATGTGTTTCAATTATGTCTGGACAATGTCACCGTTTAAACCTACCAGTAGCCTTTAGAACCTATTTATACCTTTATGGTTCATAAATCCTAAGCTATTAATACATCCGGACACAATATCTTCTGTTCTCCTAGCGAGAGAATATGGCACGCACCTGGAAGGTGGAGATTTGCTATTATGTAAATTGCCTTCTGAGGAATTTAATTATTTATCGTATGAGACACAGGTCTCAGTTAACGGCAAAATTTTTGGATAGCTAAGACGTAAAAAAACGCTCTATTCGATAGTCCTATTGGATTTTGAACAAATAAATCACGTGAAATTTCGAAACCTGCTCAGTCCAAATGGATTCGGCTCTCTGACATCCTTCTCAAAATTAGATCATTAAGATTGACTGTTATACTGTTCCAGGTATATGTCCTCTATTTATTATCTATAATAATATTTGTTACTATGTTCACCTTTAGGAAAAAGTTAATCATCATTCTTCTGCCCGTATCCGATTGTAATTAGTGTCGGCACATGTTATAAACATGCTGTAACCTGACTTGGCTATGTTTTTTACGACCGGCCACCTGCTTGACGCCAACTTACCTTAGTCGTATTTTACAACATTTCGGTAAGAAAGAGGGTGGTCTAATCTACTCAACCAGATGCCACACGGCGGGTCAACTTACCTTAGTCGCCTTTTACGATAGCTTAGTAAGAAATGGGGCTGGTCTATTCTACTCAGTCGGACATCACAGGGCTACGGTTCAGGGAAAAGTTAATATTATAAAAAATGGAACTTTAATAATAGTCTATAATTGTTTAAAAGTTTTTATTGAATCTGCTGTTATTTTCTGATAAGCGTAAATAAAATTGATTTTCGTTCATGTTTCTTTAGAAGATCGTTCGTAGACCCTGAATCTATCAAATATTTGACAGATAGATTTTAGCTGCAAAAAAATGGATTACAATTATGTAAATTATTATTGAAAATTATGTTTTGTAAGTATTTGATGTTATAATTTCAACGATAAAAAAAGAAACAAACAACTTATAAAGTAAAAACTTTAGGACATCACAAATTAATCTTCCCGGAATTCTAGCAGATTAAAATGAAATTAACTAAGATTTTGAAAATTTTTACTGTTGTAATGTTTGAAACAATCATATAATTTTTAAAAGAAAATGATAGTTTTTAAAAAAATGAGGAAATTTATACTTTATTATTTATAGTTTATTTTGTTTATAGTTTATTATTTATACTTCATTTCGATTACAATATAACCATTGTAATAAACGTGAAATACATACCTTTAACAGATTAATAGCAGTACTGAAAAAAAAACAAAATAAGTAGGATAAAACTTATAACAAATTTTTTAATCTCGGGTAGGTACACGGGATTCTTATTCACAAATGTTACAAATACGCGTCGAGCTTCTAGTTTGAACGATTTTGGTTCGTTGTTATTAATTTGTGATGTTTTATTTGCTTAGACACCCAGCGGGTTATGGAGTGAGCTATGCTTGGAGTATTTCTACGTGATTAAATCAGGAATAAGAAGATAGATATACGACTGGCGATCTCAAGAGGGTCGCAAGGAGCCATGCAGCACAAGAATAGACAAAACAAGCTAATAAAAGAAGCTAATATGTTGAAACTTTATTGTGAATTCTAGGACGCTATTAGAGCTTTTGCATTATGTTCTCCACATTTAGCACCCTCGGTAATATTTCTGTGCTCGCCTATCAATAATCAACTAAAACAACTTAGGAACTTCTCTTTATATCTTCATTTATTTATTTCGCTCCTTATACTACGCGTCTCGTAATTTTTTTAAAGGTTCGAAGGACATTACAATATACTCACTGGTCCAAAAAGAACAGCGCGAACGAGAGTCTGTAAAGAGAGTTGTTGTCGTAAAAAATGAAGAATAATATTGAAAGACCTTATATTAGTGAAAGTGAAGATTAAAATATGAATAGTATATTATTTTTTTCTCAAAGGAGACAGTGAATTTCTTTACAATATAGGTAAGAGCAATTGGGAAAAAAAGATATCGTAACATAAAAAATAGGACGTACGTAAAAGAAAAAGACAATTAAAAAATGAAATTAAATACATATCAATAAATATATACATATATATATATACGCATATACATCCATAAAATAAACACAATAATAGGAAGATAAGACACAAAATTAAATTAATAAGACGTAAAATAAATTGATTCATGAGTGACTTTAGACAATAATATAAAACAAGAAAAAATTTCGAATATCGAACATTAAAGGGAAGCGCATTCTACAATTTTACCATTGATTAGTAAAGGCGGTTATAAAAACCTATGTGATTAGAAGGTATTTTAAGCGGTGAGCATATGGGGTTTCAAATGTTTGTTATATATAAATTGGTACAAGCTACATCTATTTATGCATGCTGTTTAGAGAAAGACATATTTTTGACATCAATTGGTGTTTATAAAATTCGACGCGTAATAAAGCTCCGCCCAAAGTGTACAGTCTATTATTTAGGCCTACATTTTTCAACCGAGAAGATTGCAACGACTTACAAGTACTCCTAAAGGTTCGCATCCGTAGCGTCCGTATCCGTAGCGTCCGTATCCATAGTACCCGTATCCAGGTCCCTGTTCTATCACAGTTTGTTGGGTGATAGAGTTGGTTACTGGGCCGGAGGGTGTCCCTTGAATGAAGAAAATGTTATTTTATTTTAGTTTTTCTAACTCCTCCAACATGATCGGAGCTTATTTTTGACTTATTTTACTCTTTCATACCAGTTCTCGCAGTTAGTCTGCATTCATTCCGCATACTATCTCTTTCTTTTATACATCTCTTACATTACTTGCAGGTGGGTCTCCTGCCTATCCGAGCTAACTAATCCTTACATTATACGTAATAAGTTTTATTACAATATTTTTTATTGAACTATAACATCAATACTTATGGCTATACTTATACTTAATGCTATTTCTACACGTTACATTTGCACTTTACTTATCACCAATTATATATTACATGTTCAATTTTTATGACGTTTTCCTTTTTAGACCTATTTTATATTCTATGCTTTGTTTTTTACATAATACTTATAACATAATATACAATTCTATAATGTTTAAGTATTTATTTATTTATCAAGTATTTATTTAAGAAGTGTCGTAAAAGGCGACGAAGGTAAGTCGACTCGCCGTGTGATATCCGGCTGAGTAGAATAGAACACCCTCGTTGTTATAGAGGTGTCGTGAAATACGACTAAGGTAAGTTAACGTCAGGCAGGCGGCCGGTCGTAAAATACATAGCCAAATCATGTGACAACATGATTAAAATTTGTGGTGACCCTACTTGGAGTGGAATAAGGGCAGGACAATGATGATTCATTATTACGCCACAAGACTACGCTACAAGCTTCAGTAAAAGAATCATTTTAAACATATGTAAGAACGCCGCCTTGTCGCTACTACAAGCAAGCAAGCAAGCAAGCCATGACGTCACATCTTGCCACAGCCGTTGGCGCCATTTTTGACGTGGGAGATGTAATAGCCGCTGACATAAACAGCTATCCCGCGAATAGCAAAAGAAAATTTGCTTTGATTTTATTTTTGCATTTTTATAAAAACAATAAAACAGATTTAGAATACTTCTTATATTAATACAAGTAGTTTAGTAACATAATACTTGTATTATAAATACGCACGAAGATACAGATCAACAGATCAATTTGATTTTTGGTATAGTAACAAAGGCTACTTTTTATCTGCGAACTAAATTTCATGCAATGGAAGTTGCGGACATAGGCTAGTATGATATATTATATAACAAGAATTGTTGGGTTTTATATTGTGGCTTCTTGTCTCATATAAAATATGTAACAATTAGGCCTGAAAATTGTATGCGTTGAATGTATTTTCTTGGAATTATACTTAAAACTGGCAAATTACATACTAAACGAATTGCAAGAAACAGATGTATGAATAATTATAATTTTTAACGAAACATATATTAATAAATGTTGTACAAAAAACAGTAAAATCACAAATTCAAATTCAGTCAATAAAAATGTCTTCTTGAAAATTATAATGTTATTTTACCTGGTGTTTGTGGTGCCCCTCCACCCGTAGAACCTTTTAAAGTAAAAGTAATTTTAATAGGATGGCGTAAATAAGAATTAAATATTTCAGACTATCGCTTGTGTTCTAGCATAACAAAATTGCTTGGAAGTATGTATTGTAGTTATTGTTTAAAGTTGTGTTAAGTTGAACAATAGCTATTTTTTATTTATTCTGTTGTCTTATGAACAAACACAAATTCCGTTAAAAATTTCCACCCAAATTATAAAATTATTTTACCTGGTGTTTGTACTGGAGGGATACCTGCAGAACCTTATAAAATAAAATATAGACAATTATTATTAGTAATTTTAATAGCATGGTGTAAGCAGGGATTAAATATCTCAGACTATCGCATGTATTTTAGCATAAAAAAATTGATTGGAAGTATGTATTGTATTTTTTTTTTGCTAATGATGTTAAGTTGAACAATAGCTATTGTTTATGATTTTTTTTATTTATTGTGTTGTTGTCTTTGTCAAGAATTAAAAAAGATGCACAAATTTATTAATCCACCAACATAAAATTAGATCCATAGGCGATTAATTTATAAAACTGACAAATACACATAAAGGAATATAGAGAATCGGGTATACGTGTAATTATAAGTTTTTATGATTAAATATTGTACAGAAAGTGGAATTATTCCGCAAAATACAGATTCCGTTAACAATTTCTACCCGAAAAATATATTATATCCTCCTGCCCTTATACCACTCTAAGTGGGGTCCGCACAAAATTTTATAAACATGTTGTAATATAATTTGGCTGCGTTTTTACGACCGGCCGCCTACCTGACGTCAACTTACCTTAGTGATATTTAACGTAAGGAGGAGGGTGGTCTATTCTACTAAACCGGATACCACACAATGGGTCAACTTACCTTAGTGGCCTTTTACGACACCTCGGTAAGAAATGAGGGTGGTCTATTCTACTCAGCCGGATACCACACGGCGGGTCGACTTAACTTAGTCGCCTTTTACGACACCTCGGTAAGAAATGAGTTTGGTACTATTCTACTTATCCGGATACCACACGGCTACTACCCGAAAAATAATATAATTATTTTACCTGGTGGTTGTACTGAAGGGACACTTGGAGAACCTTTTAAAATAAAATAAAGTTAATTATTAGTAATTTTAATAGGAGGTGTAAACAGGCACTACATATCTCAGACTATCGAATATGTTATGTTATAAGTAATAACCATTTATTTATTTTAACTCAAAATACAAACTTCTCTTGTAAAATATAGCAACAAAAATCGATCAAACAATGTCTACATATTAAATTTCATTATATATCCGAACATATTTCGTTGTCTTATTTAAAAACATCAATTCTGTCATAAGAAATGTCTAGCTAATTATATTTTAATTTTTACATGCACAAAAATAAATTATAATATTATCCTACCTGGTGTATGTTGTGGTGGAGAACCTGAAGAACCTTTCAGAATAAATGGTTAATATTTATGGATTATATTTATGGCTGTAATATTTATTATTATTTATGGCTGTAAAATCCACACTGAGTTACTAAAAAGTGTAGCAGAAAATGTGCAATAATATAAAATTTTAAATTACACTGCATAGATTTCCCGTTAATGAATAAAGAACCATATGTAAATTTAAAACCATAATTTTTTTATTATATATAAGTTTATTATTAAACTATTACTATTTTATACTATTTACTATATTATAATTAATTATAAATAACAAACTATTTTTTTAGTAAAACTTAAAGGTAGTCATTATGACCATCATTCTCTTGCCCTTATCTCACTCTAAGTGGATTGGCACAACATGTTTTAAACATGTTTTGATATGACTTGGCTAGGTATTTTACGGCTGACCGCTTGCCTGACATCAACTTACCTTAGTCGCCTTTTACGACACCTTGATAAGAAATGAAGGTGGTCTATTCTACACATCCTACATACTTAAAGGTAGTGAGTATAAAAAAACTTGCCCTTACCGCCATGGGGAACAACACCTATAACAAACAATAAATATATTTATAACTTCTTTTATTCTGTTGTTAATGCTAATAATGCATTTTTTCGAATTGACTGTGTGCTATTTCATATTTTACCTGTCAAATGGAAGACTAATAGGACGCACACGATACCGAATTTGAAATACATTTTAACAAAAAAAAAAAAAATTAAAAATCGTTTCGTGTTTACTGGTCTCTGTTACGTTTCCAAAACTACAATGCAATAAAGAGAATGTTATCAAATATAATATACTGAAGAAATTTGTCATTAAAATATTTAATTTAATTGTCGTATGATAGCCGATAGTATTAAAAATTATACTGCTGTTTTCTTCACGATTTTATTAATAGTAGTAATAAAATTATTATAGCACTATTTGCATGTTTATAATGTCGACACGTTTACCCGTTGAATTAAACTATTAGTTTCTTCAGATCTGCGGTATCTCCGGATTTGTCAAGGTTGATATGTCGGTTGAAATTGTTATAATATGGCCCTATGGCACAAAATATTATACTATGGATTTTGGTCCCAGATATCTGACGTCGGTTGGACGTGGCTTCTTATCACCCTTCCGACGTCGTAATGACTAATCAAATTCATACCATCACCCCTTCACAACACGGACGACGTTCCTCGACGCTAGTAGAGCTTCTGCGGTCTACTCTCCGCATAGCGCAACCTCGGCGATGATTCTGCGCTCCCATTCTGCATGGTGACGCTGTAAAAGCCGTAAGAGCTAACAGCATATAGTCAATTCGAAAAGAGAAAGAAAAATACTATGGATTTAACTTTACCCGAAAATTGGGGAACTTGTCGATTCTTGCGTAATTAAAATTCAACGCATCGGACAATTAACGCCAATTTGTTTCAATTTCTTAATGGTGGCACATTTTTCTTTGACATATACATCCTCCTGCCCTTATCCCACTCTAAGTGGAGTCGGCACAACATGTTATAAACACGCTGTTACATGATTTGGCTGCGTTTTTACGACCGGCCGCCTGCCTGACGTCAACTTACCTCTGTCGTATTTTACGACACCTTGGTAAGAATGATGATGAATGATGATGGTGCTCTATTCTACTAAACCGGATACCACATAGTATGTTAAAACAGTTAAACAACTATATTTCAGCTTTTTCTTGCGTTGGCGAATATTGTCGCACTAAGGACTAACGTTGCGTGTGGCGCACGACGGCACCTTCGTGCTTTATTGGATTTTATACCTGGGTGACAGAGCTTTGTTCGGTTTTCTTTAGAAGATATAAAAAAGATGCAATATGAAAAAAAAATTCTTTTTTGTCTGGTGACACCTGGACTCGAATTAGGATATTCCAAATTTATGGACCACCCGATTACCCAACTGAGCTAATAATTTTAAAACTGAGCCAATAACTTTAAAATTGACAGCTAAATTAATCTTTGTAAAAAGAATCTCCGAAAAAGAGATAAAACGACATTCCTTTAAAATAAAACCTAGCTAGATTAATTTATCGCTCCCCAGAACCCCTACATACTGAATTTCATGAAAATAGTAGGACGTTTCCGAAATTGAGATATATGCAAGATATTAAATATTGCACATATTCGAATATTGAAAAAAAAATTATGTTAAATATACATAATCTTTTTGATGACTTAGGGACATATGAATTTCTTTGAACAGTGTGCGTAGTGCGAATTTTTTTAACCTACTCGATCGCGTTAGCGTAACGCCAATTTGTATGGCGCAGGAACAATGGTCACTAGATGTCGTTGATGCAGCGTTTAATATCGAGCATCGAGTGGGTTAAAAAAACTCGCACTACCCACGCAGATCTATAAGAGCTGAATGTTTCAAGACAATGCATAGATAATGTTTCAGAAAGTCAATGCTATCGCATTTTGGTTAGCTCTCCGGACTAAGCGATAATGCATTCTAAGTTCGACTCCAACAATTAAGCAAAAACATCTTGAGATGCTGATAGAGTCTCTTCGCTATTAGTGCGTTAGTAAAAAGTATTCCATTTATTCTGAAAGGTTTTTTATAAGATATAATAAATCCAAATGTTGTATTTAGTATGATTTGTATTTTATTAGACATCTATATATATCAATCTAAAATGCAAAGGTTATACCTCCCTATTTAAAATTAATATTAAATGTTTTTTATTAAGACTGTATCTGTAGTATCGACAATATTTTCCAACAATATTCAGCCAATTATTTCTTTACATTCCCAGTTGTAGTACAAATTTAGGAAAATCTATTAATAGAATGTATTTGCTCGCACCATAGCTTACATACGTATTTAGCTCATTCTTATTTAACAATCCCAAGTTCCCCACTCCCAAGTGAATCCCAAGTAATGGATAATCTGAGGTCCTCTCGAAAACGACGAATATAAATTACTGTAGTTTTTCGACAAAAAGCTTTTGACAAAATTTCATGTCCCGTACTGTTAACTGTTGAGGAGTGCCTTCGTTTGGACCAAATCCTGGTAGCAGATTCAGGGCATGCTTACTTGCATTGCATCGGGACTGGTGCAGTATGTAAAATTTTAGCTCATTCGGACCCTGGGAAGTTGGTCAAATTTAACTTACAAAATTCCACCTTCGCATACACGGCAAGTTGAAGAAAAGCTTTTGATAATAGAAAATATGATTGGTCTATGTACACGGCAGATACACGGCATACATACATATATATATATATATATATATATATATATATATATATATATATATATATACTTCATATATACATATATTAAATATACCTAAGAAATAGTACGGTAAAGAAAGAACGTGATTAAGGTAGGTTCGCAAATAAATGATTATTTTGAAATTTACAAAGAATTTCAATCATCAATAGCGCAATTGCTTCTTCGTCTGAAAATTATATAATGACTGTTACGTACCACTTCAGGTATGAATTATGAGTATGAATCAAAATTTTGTTATGCAGATGCAGATTACAGATCCAAGTCTATTTACTGTTAAGAAAAATCTCTGTGTGATCAAATTGCTCACGCACGCTATTATATTATTATTTTTATATAATATTATTGACATCATTCCTCTTAACTTAACACTATATCTATATTCTGCTCGAATTTCAGAGATGATTTAACGGACTTCTATTAAAGCACTTCTTTTTTGTGACACTTTTATGGTATTATATTATCAAATATTTTATATTCTCAAATATTAAAATCCCAATATATTAAAATAGATCAAGGTGGACCGAGCGTCTTGATGTATTAATTCTATTTATCAAAGTTCTGGTACCTCTCCAACGATCAGTTATATTTGAAAGAAACTTCTGGTAATCCACTAAGTGCTGGAATAATCTCCCAACACAAGTTTTAGAATTGTATTAAATTCAAAATAGACGAAATGTTGAACAATATTTGTTGAATTTATGTCTAACAAATTCTTTTTTTTTACGTGGACTCAGCTGGAATCCTTTTTAGGCAAACTGTTTTTTTTAGTATTACTTCAGTTGTAAGTTATATATTATTTTCATTATCATTATTATAATTGTACTGAACTGTCAATCAGGGCACTAAGCAATTAAAGAAGAAATATACCTCCAACATGATGAATACATTTTTCCTTTTTTTGATTCTTTTTATTCAAATAACAACATAAGTAAGTCTGTATATCAATGAAGGCGGTTTTTTTATGAACAATGAATTTATTATTTTAAATTGATTGGCCGTTGGCGCATTTCACAGTGACCCTGCCTTCAGCTCTAGGGGTCGCCGGTTCGGTTCCTGCCGAGGGCCAACATTTTCTATTTAGAATTTGTTGATTTTGCAAGTCTTGATATACATATACCTATTTAATTATTTATTTAAAAATGTATATGTATAAATTTACCAGTTGTCTGTCACCCATAACACAAGTATTAAGTTACTTTCCTTGGAAGGACGACCGTGTGTGTGTCTCATATATTTATTATTTTATTACTATCATTTGAGATTAATTTTTTATAGTGTTAGCGCACACACTATACAATAATACTATATAACAGAAATAACACAACTCCCATTTCAAGATGCTCTTCTCTTGAAAGACGAACAAAGACTGAATGTCCCTGAAACGTTTTATCAATAAGAAGACTTCACCGGAAACAACAACGGCACAGTGTTGCTACCATTTTTATAAAAAAGGGCGCAATTCTCTTGTTTTATGATTGTGTTGCCATAAAATACAAAACTAAGTCAATGGCGACAACATCCGGCCCTTCTGCTAGTCTAATGTAGAAGCTGAGGACAATGTTCATGAGTATAGTTATCTACAAAGTCATTCATTGATTGAGTCATTGGGCCGTTAATGTTCTGTCTAAATGTGAATACTGACTTCACATTACTAATATCTCTATTCAAACATCAGATCTTTAATTTTTTGGAGGGTTTAGCCAAGACCTACCCCGATGCTCCAATGCGGCTTTGTAGGTTACACATATCCCAAAAATTCTCTAGAGATATGCAGGAATCTGCACGATGATTTCCTTCACCCAAAAGCATGTGATAAATTGCAATCATAAATGACACACAAGTTTTATTAGAAAGAACTCATTGGTGCCTGCCTGGGGTTTGAAACCCTGGTCGTCTCTAGAGAGTCGCACGGTCTTACCGCTGGGCTATCACAGCAGTTATATTGTATATAAGGGAAAATACGAAGAAAGGAAAATACATTTATATGCTTGCTTCATATATTTGGATTAATAACATAATACATCATATTACATTTAACAACCAAGTACCCATATAAGTATATAATATTTTTCAAGTACCAAGGACATTGCTTTAAGTCTGCTGCCGGAGTCTAGTTTCTGCCTCAATATCTTCTATCTCCTAAAAACATAAAATTTATTTTTAGTAATGAAGTATATACAGTTACAGAAAATAATAAGGAATCTCAGAAACGGCTCCAACGATTTTCCTGAAATTCAGCATGTAGGCGATTTTGGGGAGATAAAAAGATCTATACACTGTCCATTATATTAACCATCTTTTGACAGATTGACGATTTACATATTTAGTGATGTCCTAAAGATTCTCGTATGCGATACCATTCCGATTATAGTACCTACTATCATTAATCGAATTACGTACCTAAGTAATTCGATTAATGATAACCTACGTAAACTAATAACAGATATAGAAATCAACATTTTGATTTAATATTGCCTTAGTTTTTTGAAAATAAATGTTAATCCGTGTGTATTTATTATAATCATAAAAAATATATTATACATCAACTGGCAACATCAACAGACCTTCCGCTCGGCCGCCATTTTGACGTGATCTGTCACTCTCAACGAAACGCCCGTGATAGTCACACGCATTTACGTTCGCTGAGTGTTCTCTCGCATCTGTTACACCTTGAGTTAAGTAGCTTTATTCCTCGGAAAAACTTTTGTGAAACTTATATTAATTGATCGTGAAAATGCCGAAAGGACGTGTGTTGAAAGCACAATCGAGACAGTTAGTGTTAAAACTTCATGAGTATTTTGAGCAAGAAAATCAAAATGGCGGACCTCTTATACCTATCACGCAAGTCCGAAACCGTGTTGCAGCCGCGTTGGGGATCAGTCTATCAACTGTGACTAAAATCACTACTGATGCCTACGGCAGGAGCGGCTTGGAGCAAAACAAACCATCTACACCAAAAATGTTGATGACTTTGACGCTGACGCTATTCGTCGTCATGTATATGATTACTACTTGAGAAAAGAAATTCCAACTTTGAGAAAACTTATTGTTTCTTTGAAAAGAAGTGGTCTATTTCATGGTGAAAAATCTTCTTTGGTCAAAGTTTTGAACACAATTGGCTTTTCATATAAAAAGTTAAATAAAAGAAAATTATTAATGGAACGCACAGATATAGCTATAGCACGTTGTGATTTTTTAAGAGAGGCAAAGAAAATACAAGATTGGGCAAATATTGTTTTCACGGATGAAACATGGCTCAACGCTAACCACACACTATCTCGTTTCTGGACTGATGATACTGCTGATTCCACTTCCTCAGTACCAATGGGAAAAGGTGAGCGCCTAATCATTTGCCATGCAGGTACAGCAAAAGGATTTGTACAAGACGCACTGTTGGCATTTAAATCGAAGAAATCAAATGACTACCACGAAGAGATGAATGCAAATGTGTATGAAGAGTGGTTCAAAAAAATGCTCATTTCATTGGAAGAACCATCAATAATTTTTATTGATAATGCGCCCTACCACTCCCGTCAAATTGACAAAATGCCAACACAGGCTAATAAAAAGCATGAAATAATTAATTGGCTTCGGGACAATGGAGAAAATGTGGACGACTCAATGTTAAAAGTTGAATTAATAAAAATATTAAAAACCAAAAAGAGAGCAAAACGCTATGTAATCAATGAAATGGCACCAGAATATGGCCATACTGTTCTTCGGATTCCTCCATACCACTGCCAGTACAACGCAATAGAACTTATATGGGCACAAGTAAAAGGGCATGCTGCGAGATGCAATACAAGCCCCCCATTCACAGCGAATAAAATGTTGCAATTGCTAAAAAATGCTTGCACCCACGTAACGGCCGAGAACTGGGCAAGTGTGGTGGAAAGAACTAAAAGAGTAATATTCTCTGATTGGGAACGTGATATTGCGTTTGATAATATATTATCTACACAAGAGCTAATAATATCTGCTACTGAAGACTCCTCATTGGAGGAGTCTAGTGTTGATTATCATTCCGACGACTCGTGCTAATAAAATAAATTAAAATATCCTGATTGTTTTATTTGTATTCATGTATTAACTAAGAAGAAAGTAAAACTTTATATAATGTTATTAAATGTCTTTTAATACTCGTAACATCGATTTCTACCGATTATTTTTAATCTGTGGCATAATCGTAGTAACCATTATGTGTGACATCACTAAGTGGGCGGTACCCATCCATAAAGTACAAATATTATTTGTATGATATTTGTACGTAAGCAATACAAAACTTAATGAGCGTGAGCTGTCAAAAGACTGATAATATGATGGACGAAGTATAGCTAGGTTTTATTACAAAAAAACATTTTATCCCTGTTTTTGGACATTAAAAAATACTAAAATTTGTATTGAATTGAATTTTTGCCACTGTTTTTAACTGTCAAGTTAGGGTAGCTTATTCGGGGAACGGGTGGTCGCGAGAAATGGAAATACCTTGGATCGAGTCCCACCTACCCTATTATTTTTTCTTTTTTTTAAAGTTTCTTTTTTTATTTTGTAAAAAATTACCGAACAAGGCTCGTTCACCCAGATGTTACAGATTATACCAATTAGAGTGCATTGTATAATTGTAATGAAAACAATAAAGAACCAAATTTTCTGTCACATATATATACTTGTTATAAAACAAAGTCCCTAAAAGTTTTTAGTCTGTGATCTATGATCAATTTTATAAGTAAGTCCGTGATAACATGTCTCTATCTCTTATAGTTAACTCACAATAGCTGCTTTAAAGTTCAAAATTTCTATTAAAATTATTATTATGTTATTTTTTTCTATTTAGTACCAATCATGATCTAAATAAATGTTCGATAGCTTTGTCATTTGCAGCTGTAAGCCGAATTTCTTAGCGAGTGGACGAATTACGCAATCGTTTTTGTTTACGTATTCTAAGGTTACTCTTCTCTCTTTAATTCCATTTTCTTTTTTTTTACTTTTAATTTGGAATAAAATGCCTTGGGGAACAACACGGGAAAAACTTTGAGAGACACTATTTCTATGCGGATTAAGCCGCGAGTATAGTTAATATTATAACTAATATAAATTTGTTTAGAGTCTTAGTCAAAACAAAGATCAAGGAATTCATTCTTATATGATGAAAATACGACATTGCGTGCCATAATGTTGATAAAAGTCCTTAAATAATATAATTGAATTGCAAAAGATTATACAAGTGTTATTACCTACTGACTGGATCACAGGGACACATACGAGGCCTGGACCGATATTCTTCACCTTCTTCTTTTTCTGAAATATGATCGTTAACATTAATTTAATTTTTTTTTTAAACAATACTATTCATTATGATATTAGGGACGGAAAGCAGATATAAATTTTTATTAATGTTAAAGCTATTCAAAATGAAGCTCCATATTTTCTATTTGAGTAAAAGGCACAAAATATTTAAAAACAATTAACCTTTCAATATACGCTCTGTAATGGTCACTTCTGGTACAAGGACGTAACGATAACCATGTCTCGGTCTCCTCCCAGCGGGTCTATAAATAATGACCGGTTCACAATCTTGGATGCCCGAAGAAGGACTGCCAGGACCACCACCAGATTGTCCGCCAGGACTTCCAGTAGGCGATCCTCCAGTGCCAGGTAAACCAGCACCAGGTTGTCCACCAGGGCTGCCAGTAGATGATCCTCCTGTACCGGGTGAACCACCGCCAGATTGTCCGCCAGGGGTGCCAGTAGACGATCCCCCAGATCCTGGTGTACCACCGCCAGATTGTCCGCCAGGGGTGCCAGTAGATGATCCTCCTGTACTAGGTGAACCGCCAGATTGTCCACCAGGGGTGTCTGTAGATGACCCTCCTGTACCAGGTGAACCACCAGATTGTCCACCAGGGGTGCCAGTAGATGATCCTCCAGAACCTGGTGATCCACCACCTGATTGATCGCCAGGGCTGCCTGTTGAAGATCCTCCTCCAGTATTAGGAGCAATGCAACCTCCACCTGACTGCCCACCAGGGTTGCCAGTCGACGACACTCCTGTGCCAGTTGAACCACCGCCAGATTGTCCGCCAGGGGTGCCAGTAGACGATCCCCCAGAGCCTGGTGTACCACCGCCAGATTGTCCACCAGGGGTGCCAGTAGATGATCCCCCAGATTGTCCGCCAGGGTTGCCAGTAGATGATCCCCCAGATCCTGGTGTACCGCCACCAGATTGTCCGCCGGGGGTGCCAGAGGATGATCCCCCAGAGCCTGGTGTACCTCCGCCAGGTTGTCCACCAGGGGTGCCAGTACATGATCCCCCAGATCCTGATGTACCACTGCCAGATTGTCCGCCAGAGGTGCCAGTAGACGATCCCCCAGAGCCTGGAGTACCACCGCCAGATTGTCCGCCAGGGGTGCCAGTAGACGATCCCCCAGATCCTGGTGTACCACCACCAGATTGTCCACCAGGGGTGCCAGTAGATGATCCTTCAGATCCTGGTGTACCACCGCCAGATTGTCCGCCAGGGGTGCCAGTAGATGATCCGCCAGATCCTGGCGTACCACCGCCAGATTGTCCGCCAGGGGTGCCAGTAGATGATCCGCCAGATCCTGGAGTACCTCCGCAAGATCCTGGTGTGCCACCGCCAGATTGTCCACCAGGGGTGCCAGAAGACGATCCCCCAGAGCCTGGTGTACCACCGCCAGATTGTCCACCAGGGGAGCCAGTAGATGATCCTCCAGATCCTGGTGTACTACCGCCAGATTGTTCCCCAGGGTTGCCAGTTGATGATCCGCCAGATCCTGGTGTACCACCGCCAGATTGTCCACCAGGGGTGCCAGTAGATGATCCACCAGATCCTGGTGTTCCTCCACCAGATCCTGGTGTACCACCGCCAGATTGTGCCCCAGGCGTGCCAGTTGATGATCCGCCAGATCCTGGTGTACCACCACCAGGTTGTCCGCCAGGGGTGCCAGAAGACGATCCCCCAGAGCCTGGTGTACCACCGACAGATTGTCCGCCAGGGGTGCCAGTAGACGATCCCCCAGAGCCTGGTGCACCACCGCCAGATTGTCCACCAGGGGTGCCAGTAGATGATCCTCCAGATCCTGGTGTTCCACCGCCAGATTGTCCACCAGGGGTGCCAGTTGATGATCCGCCAGATCCTGGTGTACCACCGCCAGATTGTCCGCCGGGGGTGCCAGAAGATGATCCGCCAGATCCTGGTGTACCTCCGCCAGATCCTGGTGTTCCACCGCCAGATTGTCCGCCAGGGGTGCCAGTAGACGATCCCCCAGATCCTGGTGTACCACCACCAGATTGTCCGCCAGGGGTGCCAGAAGATGATCCGCCAGATCCTGGTGTATCTCCGCCAGATCCTGGTGTTCCACCACCAGATTGTCCGCCAGGGGTGCCAGTAGACGATCCCCCAGATCCTGGTGTACCACCACCAGATTGTCCGCCAGGGTTGCCAGAAGATGATCCGCCAGATCCTGGTGTACCACCGCCAGATTGTCCACCAGGGGTGCCAGTTGATGATCCGCCAGATCCTGGTGTACCTCCACCAGATTCTGGTGTACCTCCACCAGATCCTGGTGTTCCACCGCCAGTTTGTCCGCCAGGGGTGCCAGTAGACGATCCTCCAGATCCTGGTGTACCACCGCCTGATTGTCCGCCAGGGGAGCCAGTAGATGATCCCCCGGATCCTGGTGTACCACCGCCAGATTGTCCGCCAGGGGTGCCAGTTGATGATCCGCCAGATCCTGGTGTACCACCGCCAGATTGTCCACCAGGGGTGCCAGTAGATGATCCGCCAGATCCTGGTGTACCTCCACCAGATCCCGGTGTACCACCGCCAGATTGTCCACCAGGGGTGCCAGTTGATAATCCACCAGATCCTGGTGTACCACCGCCAGATTGTCCGCCGGGGGTGCCAGTAGATGATCCGCCAGATCCTGGTGTACCTCCACCAGATCCTGGTGTTCCACCGCCAGATTGTGCGCCAGGGGTGCCAGTAGACGATCCCCCAGATCCTGGTGTTCCACCGCCAGATTGTCCACCAGGGGTGCCAGTAGATGATCCGCCAGATCCTGGTGTACCTCCACCAGATCCTGGTGTTCCACCGCCAGATTGTCCGCCAGGGGTGCCAGTAGACGATCCCCCAGATCCTGGTGTACCACCGCCAGATTGTCCGCCAGGGGTGCCAGTAGATGATCCGCCAGATCCTGGTGTACCTCCGCCAGATCCTGGTGTTCCACCGCCAGATTGTCCGCCAGGGGTGCCAGTAGACGATCCCCCAGATCCTGGTGTACCACCGCCAGATTGTCCGCCAGGGGTGCCAGTAGACGATCCCCCAGATCCTGGTGTACCACCGCCAGATTGTCCGCCAGGGGTGCCAGTAGATGATCCGCCAGATCCTGGTGTACCTCCGCCAGATCCTGGTGTTCCACCGCCAGATTGTCCGCCAGGGGTGCCAGTAGACGATCCCCCAGATCCTGGTGTACCACCGCCAGATTGTCCGCCAGGGGTGCCAGTAGACGATCCCCCAGATCCTGGTGTACCACCGCCAGATTGTCCACCAGGGGTGCCAGTAGATGATCCTCCAGATCCTGGTGTTCCACCGCCAGATTGTCCGCCAGGGGTGCCAGTAGACGATCCTCCAGATCCTGGTGTACCACCACCAGATTGTCCGCCAGGGGTGCCAGTAGATGATCCGCCTGATCCTGGTGTACCTCCACCAGATCCTGGTGTTCCACCACCAGATTGTCCACCAGGGGTGCCAGTTGATGATCCTCCAGATCCTGGTGTACCACCGCCAGATTGTCCGCCAGGGGTGCCAGTAGATGATCCACCAGATCCTGGTGTACCACCGCCAGATTGTCCACCAGGGGTGCCAGTAGATGATCCGCCAGATCCTGGTGTACCTCCGCTAGATCCTGGTGTACCTCCACCAGATCCTGGTGTTCCACCGCCAGATTGTCCGCCAGGGGTGCCAGTAGAAGATCCTCCAGAGCCTGGTGTTCCACCGCCAGATTGTCCGCCAGGGGTGCCAGTAGACGATCCCCCAGATCCTGATGTACCACCGCCAGATTGTCCACCAGGGGTGCCAGTAGATGATCCTCCAGATCCTGGTGTTCCACCGCCAGATTGTCCGCCAGGGGTGCCAGTAGACGATCCTCCAGATCCTGGTGTACCACCACCAGATTGTCCGCCAGGGGTGCCAGTAGATGATCCGCCTGATCCTGGTGTACCTCCACCAGATCCTGGTGTTCCACCGCCAGATTGTCCACCAGGGGTGCCAGTAGACGATCCCCCAGATCCTGGTGTACCACCACCAGATTGTCCACCAGGGGTGCCAGTTGATGATCCTCCAGATCCTGGTGTACCACCGCCAGATTGTCCGCCAGGGGTGCCAGTAGATGATCCGCCAGATCCTGGTGTACCTCCGCTAGATCCTGGTGTACCTCCCCCAGATCCTGGTGTTCCACCGCCAGATTGTCCGCCAGGGGTGCCAGTAGAAGATCCTCCAGAGCCTGGTGTACCACCGCCAGATTGTTCCCCAGGGGTGCCAGTTGATGAGCCGCCAGATCCTGGTGTACCACCGCCAGATTGTCCACCAGGGGTGCCAGTAGATGATCCGCCTGATCCTGGTGTACCTCCACCAGATCCTGGTGTTCCACCGCCAGATTGTCCGCCAGGGGTGCCAGTAGACGATCCCCCAGAGCCTGGAGTACCACCACCAGATTGTCCACCAGGGGTGCCAGAAGACGATCCGCCAGATCCTGGTGCACCACCGCCAGATTGTTCCCCAGGGGTGCCAGTTGATGATCCGCCAGATCCTGGTGTACCACCGCCAGATTGTCCACCAGGGGTGCCAGTAGATGATCCGCCTGATCCTGGTGTACCTCCACCAGATCCTGGTGTTCCACCGCCAGATTGTCCACCAGGGGTGCCAGTAGACGATCCCCCAGATCCTGGTGTACCACCACCAGATTGTCCACCAGGGGTGCCAGTAGATGATCCTCCAGATCCTGGTGTACCACCGCCAGATTGTCCGCCAGGGGTGCCAGAAGACGATCCCCCAGAGCCTGGTGTTCCACCGCCAGATTGTCCACCAGGGGTGCCAGTAGATGATCCCCCAGATCCTGGAGTTTCACCACCAGATTGTCCGCCAGGGGTGCCAGAAGACGATCCCCCAGAGCCTGGTGTTCCACCGCCAGATTGTCCACCAGGGGTGCCAGTAGACGATCCCCCAGATCCTGGTGTACCACCACCAGATTGTCCACCAGGGGTGCCAGTAGATGATCCTCCAGATCCTGGTGTACCACCGCCAGATTGTCCGCCAGGGGTGCCAGAAGACGATCCCCCAGAGCCTGGTGTTCCACCGCCAGATTGTCCACCAGGGGTGCCAGTAGACGATCCCCCAGAGCCTGGAGTTTCACCACCAGATTGTCCGCCAGGGGTGCCAGAAGACGATCCCCCAGAGCCTGGCGTACCACCGCCAGATTGTCCGCCAGGGGTGCCAGTAGACGATCCCCCAGAGCCTGGAGTACCACCACCAGATTGTCCACCAGGGGTGCCAGTAGACGATCCCCCAGAGCCTGTAGTACCACCACCAGATTGTCCACCAGGGGTGCCAGAAGACGATCCACCAGAGCCTGGTGTTCCACCGCCAGATTGTCCACCAGGGGTGCCAGTAGATGATCCGCCAGATCCTGGTGTACTTCCACCAGAGCCTGGTGTACCACCGCCAGATTGTCCGCCAGGGGTGCCAGTAGACGATCCCCCAGAGCCTGGAGTTTCACCACCAGATTGTCCGCCAGGGGTGCCAGAAGACGATCCCCCAGAGCCTGGCGTACCACCGCCAGATTGTCCGCCAGGGGTGCCAGTAGACGATCCCCCAGAGCCTGGAGTACCACCACCAGATTGTCCACCAGGGGTGCCAGAAGACGATCCCCCAGAGCCTGGTGTTCCACCGCCAGATTGTCCACCAGGGGTGCCAGTAGATGATCCCCCAGATCCAGGTGTACCACCACCAGATTGTCCACCAGGGGTGCCAGTAGACGATCCCCCAGAGCCTGTAGTACCACCACCAGATTGTCCACCAGGGGTGCCAGAAGACGATCCACCAGAGCCTGGTGTTCCACCGCCAGATTGTCCACCAGGGGTGCCAGTAGATGATCCGCCAGATCCTGGTGTACTTCCACCAGAGCCTGGTGTACCACCGCCAGATTGTCCGCCAGGGGTGCCAGTAGACGATCCCCCAGAGCCTGGAGTTTCACCACCAGATTGTCCGCCAGGGGTGCCAGAAGACGATCCCCCAGAGCCTGGTGTTCCACTGCCAGATTGTCCACCAGGGGTGCCAGTAGATGATCCCCCAGATCCTGGTGTACCACCACCAGATTGTCCACCAGGGGTGCCAGTAGATGATCCTCCAGATCCTGGTGTACCTCCGCTAGATCCTTGTGTACCTCCACCAGATCCTGGTGTACCACCACCAGATTGCCCGCCAGGGGTTCCAGAAGACGATCCGCCAGATCCTGGTGTACCACCGCCAGATTGTTCCCCAGGGGTGCCAGTTGATGATCCGCCAGATCCTGGTGTACCACCGCCAGATTGTCCACCAGGGGTGCCAGTAGATGATCCGCCAGATCCTGGCGTACCTCCGCCAGACCCTGGTGTTCCACCGCCAGATTGTCCGCCAGGGGTGCCTGTAGACGATCCCCCAGAGCCTGGTGTACCACCGCCAGATTGTCCGCCAGGGGTGCCAGTAGACGATCCCCCAGAGCCTGGAGTACCACCACCAGATTGTCCACCAGGGGTGCCAGAAGACGATCCCCCAGAGCCTGGTGTTCCACCGCCAGATTGTCCACCAGGGGTGCCAGTAGATGATCCCCCAGATCCTGGTGTACCACCACCAGATTGTCCACCAGGGGTGCCAGTAGACGATCCCCCAGAGCCTGTAGTACCACCACCAGATTGTCCACCAGGGGTGCCAGAAGACGATCCACCAGAGCCTGGTGTTCCACCGCCAGATTGTCCACCAGGGGTGCCAGTAGATGATCCGCCAGATCCTGGTGTACTTCCACCAGAGCCTGCTGTACCACCGCCAGATTGTCCGCCAGGGGTGCCAGTAGACGATCCCCCAGAGCCTGGAGTTTCACCACCAGATTGTCCGCCAGGGGTGCCAGAAGACGATCCCCCAGAGCCTGGTGTACCACCGCCAGATTGTCCGCCAGGAGTGCCAGTAGACGATCCCCCAGAGCCTGGAGTACCACCACCAGATTGTCCACCAGGGGTGCCAGAGGACGATCCCCCAGAGCCTGGTGTTCCACCGCCAGATTGTCCACCAGGGGTGCCAGTAGATGATCCCCCAGATCCTGGTGTACCACCACCAGATTGTCCACCAGGGGTGCCAGTAGACGATCCCCCAGAGCCTGTAGTACCACCACCAGATTGTCCACCAGGGGTGCCAGAAGACGATCCACCAGAGCCTGGTGTTCCACCGCCAGATTGTCCACCAGGGGTGCCAGTAGATGATCCGCCAGATCCTGGTGTACTTCCACCAGAGCCTGGTGTACCACCGCCAGATTGTCCGCCAGGGGTGCCAGTAGACGATCCCCCAGATCCTGGTGTACCACCACCAGATTGTCCACCAGGGGTGCCAGTAGATGATCCTCCAGATCCTGGTGTACCTCCGCTAGATCCTTGTGTACCTCCACCAGATCCTGGTGTACCACCACCAGATTGCCCGCCAGGGGTTCCAGTAGTTGATCCGCCAGATCCTGGTGTACCTCCACCAGATCCTGGTGTACCTCCGCCAGATCCTGGTGTACCTCCACCAGATCCTGGTGTACCTCCGCCAGATCCTGGTGTTCCACCGCCAGATTGTCCGCCAGGGGTGCCAGTTGACGATCCCCCAGATCCCGGTGTACCACCACCAGATTGTCCACCAGGGGTACCAGTAGACGATCCTCCTGTGCCGGGTGAACCACCTCCAGATTGTCCTCCAGGGGTACCAGTAGACGATCCTCCTGTGCCGGTCGAACCACCTCCAGATTGTCCTCCAGGGGTGCCAGTTGACGATCCTCCAGAGCCAGGTGAACCACCGCCAGATTGCCCTCCAGTGCCAGTGGATTGAGCTTGTGGAAATGGAAAAATATAAATTTATGTCAAATAATACTAAAAATGCATTTTTTTTGTGTTTATTTGTTGTAATGTGACAATTAATGTGATAATTAAAACTAATAGTTTAAAAACATAATGTAAAATTTCATAACCAATAATCATCTGTCATAAGTCCACGGAAAACTCTACGATGGTATATACATTTTAATAGCTTACTACACCCATTTAAACTTCTTAAGAAATGGTCACGTACAATATATTAAGTGGAAAGCTATTTACGGAGCAAGTCTCAATAAGTACCCTAATCATTTAATACTTATGTTGTAGCCAATGACTTTCGCTTTGTATTTTATAGCAATACAGTCATGAAACAGGAGTATCGTGCCCTTTTTTATTAAAATGGTGGCAACACTGTACCGTTATTGTTTCCGGTTTAGTCTTCCTATTGATAAAACGTTTCAGTGTCATTCAGTCTTTGTTCGTTATTCAAGAGAAGTGCATCTCGGAACGGGAATTGTGGTATTCCTATTGTTATTGTATATAGTGTGCGCTAACACTTATGATTATAAATGTTTACAGAAAAGACTTGTGCGAAGCCAAACAATACAGAGTCTTATTAGAGGCATAATATGCTCTTATAGGCAGGCAGGGTGGATCGCTAGTCAATTACAAAAGTTGAAAACTGTAAATAAAGTTATTATTTTACAGTCTGAACTACGTTAAAAAAAATTTCCAAAGTAGACTTTAATATAAAATTTGACAAATACAGTTTACAAATATTATTTACCATAAGCATTAGCTTTAGCCATAGCCATGCCATTTCCCGTAGATTGTGCTGCAACAAATAAAACAAATTAAAAACAATAATAACATACATACATTCATTCTCTAAAGATGTTCTCTTGCCCTTATCCCACTGTAAGTGAGGACGCACAACATGTTTTAAACAAGTTGTCATATGATTTTGCTAGGTATTTTACTACTAGCCGCCTGCCTGAAGTCTATTTACCTTAGTTGCCCTTTACAACAACTCTGTTAGAAATATTCTACTCATCTGAATATTACATGGTTAATAATATTAAAAATAACCATTATAACATGTGTACTCAAAATATAAAATAACGATTTTATATAAAAATCAATTGAATGTAAAAATGTTTTAATCATAATTTTATATAAAATTGTATTAATTTGTCTACTATAAAAATAAGAGATTATATTATTATAAATATAAATTTATCTCAAGTCAGAGTTTACATTTACTTCTGTAAAAAATTTATGTAAAAGCAAAAAATTTACATCAGATTTCAACATGTTTTATTACTCAATACTCTTCTTGCAATATTAAAATAGTAGAGACATTAAAACATGTTTTTTAACATTATATTTATAGCTAATCTCTAGAAACTGTTTATGTATCTTGTTAAATAATTGAACGTACCCATTGCGGCCGCATTTGCTGTGCTTGATCCTCCACCACTACTGCGTGCTAGAAAAATAAATATAGTCTCATTACATTGCTTGCCGATTCGCCGTGCGGTATCCGGCTGAATAGAATAGTACCACCCTCATTTCTTACCGACGTGTCCTCATAAGTCGGTTAAAGGTAGACACAGCAAAGACAAAGCTAGGCAACATCGATATTAGGAAGATATTAGGAATACCACTCAGCAAAACTCGGGGGGAAATATGACCCCTCTGTATTCCTCTACGGGTTCGAAACACGAAACCCAGAACATATTACCTTAAACCAGTAGGTTCCTCATATCCCAGAATGTTGGTTTGGCGAATGTAGTGTTGATTTACGATCTTTTTTATTATTTTGTGATCTGCTTGCGTTAATTATGGCATCATGTTGTCACATGATTTGGCTAGGTAAGACTGTCCGCCCGCCTGACGTCAACTTAACTTAGTCACCTTTTGCGACACCTTGGTAAAAAAGAGGGTGGTCTATTCTACTCAGCCGGGTACCGCACTTTGATTATAAAAATATATTTAAAGTATAACTTTATTTTCGGTCTACCATACTACTGTTATTTATTTCAAAGACTGCTTATAAGTTCAAGTGGTATGTGACTGTCATAGTACCTTCATAACCTGGTAGCATTGAAACAAATTTAGGAAAATCGAATTAAGTCCAATGTTATTTTAATAATAGGAGTACCTGGGTGACCAAGCCTTGCTCGGTAACTTTTTTGGTATTATGCTATCACAGCATTGCATTTGATAGCTCTAATATCATTTGCATTAAATTCCACATTTTTGCGTTTTTTTAATGCCCGAAAACAGGTTTAAAACTTTTTTTTTTAACTAAAACCTAGCTAGATTAATTTTTCCCCTCCAAAACCCCCTCTACATGCTGAATTTCATGAAAAACGTTGGAGCCGTTTTCGTATATTTAAATATTAAAGATATAGCCCTAATATTTATTAAGGTTATATCTTTAATATAACTAATTTTAGTATCTCCTGATACTGGTTACCTGACTACTTATCGACATAGGTCAATGTTGCATCAAAGCAATCATTTGTTACTCGCTTTCGCTCTTAGCAATACCATATTCAGAAATATTTTAATAACTTAATTAAATGTCTCTATGTTTTATAAATAAATTCTTCACAAACTCATATTTAGAATTGACCTTTGCTGTAAAATTATATTATACGTTGTTGGATACGTAGAATATGTTTCCAACAACGTGTTCTCTTTAAGCAATACCATATTTTGAAATATTAGATATGTTTTATTAAATACATTCTTTAGAAATTCATATTTAGAATTGGCCTTTACTAGCTTTAAACTTTATGCTAATTATATTATAATATTATTCTACGTACCCATTACCATATTCTACGTACCAGCAACGTATTGTCTTTTAGCGATTCCATATTTCGAAATATTATATAGTTTTATTAAATACATTCTTTAGAAATTCATATATAGAATTGGCCTTTACTAGCTTTAAGCTTTATGCTAATTATATAATACTATAATATTATTCTACGTACCCATTGCGTCAGCATTAGCTGTGCTCGAACCTCCACCGCTGCTTTGTGCTACAAATAAATATACCCATATAAATTATGAATAATATTTACACTGTTATAGAGATTACTATAACCGTTAATTTAGTAATTGCGTAGTGTTTCATATATACCAACGGTGATCTGTAAACTTATCCCGTATACAGCATCTACTAACAATTGTAAATCGTACAATAATATAAATCTATATTAAGGAACTTTACATTTTTAAAGTTATTTATTATTATTATACTGGCAACGCGAATATTGCCGCTATTAGTGGAAGTTTGCGTAATTGCCATAGAGTTATTATATATAGACAGGGAGGGTCATAAGTACGGCTGTAAGTGAGAATATCGCAACAAAAGAGTGACAGGTAATAAGTTTCATTTGCTTTTTCTTTAGTAGATAGACACATTTTAGACTGGTTCTCAAACTTTTTTTTAACTCTATGAATTGTGCAGAGGTAATCGAAAAGCGTAGTAGTTTATGAAGTGATGTTGTTTTGTTTTGTGTAATATAATAATTCTTTGTTAAAATAATTTAATTAATGTCTTTGATATTGCTATTAATACCTTGAGCCATAGCCTCTGCAACGCTTGTTGTTTGGCCTGAAATTTAAAATGTTGTGGTGAATATGGATGCATCTTAGTTACATACAAAGAAACATTACAAAATAAGATACGTTTAGTCTTAAGATGGATAAGATACAGCAGAATATTATGATAGTGAAATGAAATGAAATTTATTCGGAACTATAAAAATGCACTTATACAATGGCAACGAAGGCACTGCAAAAGTATAAACTGCGCTGCAGATTTCAACGACCGCCTCCCTAAAATATAATAGTGTAAACTAAATCGCGCGTTTCAAAAGTGTCATTTCTTCTAACACGTTATATATAATATACAAATAAAAGAAAATTTTAACGACCTGATGAGTGATCACACTTAACACTGTAGGCATCTACTACAGGTTGTCCTAAATTGTGGTCCAGCTTCCAGGAGGTCAGGTCTTAGGGCCACATTTGTCGTCGCTAGTAGTGTTTCTGCGCATTCTATACTCTCCTTATTTCATAACTTCGATGTAATTCTACCTGGTGACGCTATAAAAGCGGTTAGGGCTGACAGCATATATTGAGTTCTAAAATCAAGTAAAAAGGCCCTTATGTGGGACGAACTTGCGTTGATAACTTAGTCTGTTTCATATCAGGGAAACGATGTCAAGAAATGGAGCTGCGGAGGACGTGGCCGAATCAGGCAAGCGGCGAAAGTATGCATCTCTCATCTAGTTTTATATTTACGACGTTTTCAGTCAAGGCCCTAGGGCTATGGAAACAAAGTGGTTTAATTGTTTCTTCAGGTGTCAAGAGAGCTGGCTCCTTTTGCCAATCTCTGGCGATTCAACCCGGAAACGCTGACAGCATTCTAGGGACTATAATTTAATATAGATATGTTACGTCTAACTTGTAGATTGTTGTTGTAAATAAAAAAATATATCAAATAATTTGAAAATACATGGTTATGAGTAATGGCGTACAAATATTTAATACAACATACCACCACCATTCTGGTTGCCTTGACTTTGTCCACCGCCACCTCCACCGCTTCCGCCGCCTATTAAAAAAAATAACTCAATACGCCCATACTTTAGTCATAAATAAGAAACAAAATAAATTAGATACGGCATGTACGTTAAACTTTTGGACTATTTTAAAAAAAGCAAAGAAAATATTAGAATATGTCATACTGCCTGTTTGGCTTCCTGGGCTTTGGCCTCCCCCACCACTGCCTCCTAACACAAAAATATTTCATACATTCATTATTGTAATACACACATAAAAAATACTATCACGAAAACATAAGTAATAAAAGAAACTTTTTTATCGACTAGAAATATACATTAATTAAAAAAAACAAACACACAAATAATTTTTATCTGTACATGGTTATGAGTAATGGTATACAAATATTATGTACAACATACCACCACCATTCTGGTTGCCTTGACCTTGTCCACCGCCGCCTTCACCGCCTCCGCCGCTTCCGCCACCTATTAAAAAAAGAAAAAAGATCGCAATACGCTCTTACTTCAGTCATAAATGAGAAGCATAATAAATTAGATACGGTAAGTTAAACTTTTATATTATTTAAAAAAAAAAAACTAAAATAGTATTAGAGTATGTCATACTGCCTGTTTGGCTTCCTGGGCTCTGGCCTCCCCCACCGCTGCCTCCTAACACAAAAATATTTCATACATTCATTATTGTAATACACACATAAAAAAATACTATCACGAAAACATAAGTAATAAAAGAAACTTTTTATCGACTAGAAAATATACATTAATTAAAAAAAACAAACAAACAAATAATTTTTATCTGTACATGGTTATGAGTAATGGTATACAAATTCTATGTACAACATACCACCACCATTCTGGTTGCCTTGACCTTGTCCACCGCCGCCTTCACCGCCTCCGCCGCTTCCGCCACCTATTAAAAAAAGTAAAAAGATCGCAATACGCTCTTACTTCAGTCATAAAGGAGAAACACAATAAATTAGATACGGTAAGTTAAACTTTTAGATTATTTAAAAAAAACTAAAATAGTATTAGAGTATGTCATACTGCCTGTTTGGCTTCCTGGGCTTTGGCCTCCACCACCGCTGCCTCCTAACACAAAAATATTTCATACATTCATTATTGTAATTCACACATAAAAAAATTACTATCACGAAATCATAACTAATAAAATATAAACTTTTTACCAACTTGAAAATATACAGTAAATAAAAAAAAAACAAACAACTAATTTTTATCTGTACATGGTTATGAGTAATGGCGTACAATTATTAAATACAACATACCACCACCATTCTGGTTCCCTTGACTTTGTCCACCGCCGCCTTCACCGCCTCCGCCGCTTCCGCCACCTATTAAAAAAAGAAAAAAGATCGCAATACGCCCTTACTTCATTCATAAATGAGAAGCATAATAAATTAGATGCGGTACGTTAAACTTTTTGATTATATTAAAAAAAGCAAAAAAAAATTAAAACTTGTCATACTGCCTGTTTGACTTCCTGGACTCTGGCCTCCACCACCGCTGCCTCCTAACACAAAAATATTTCATATATTCATTATTGTAATTCATACAAAAAAATTACTATCACGAAATGAAATGTAAACACTTTTATCAACTGGAAAATATACAGTAAATAAAAAATAAACAAACTAAGGCAACATACGGTTAAGATTGTTATAAATTGAAACCGTAACTTGTCTAGAAATATAACAGTTTATCCTACCACTGCCAGTCTGGTTTCCTTGATTTTGGCCTCCACCGCTGCTTCCACCTATCAGAAGAATAATTTTCGTTATTAAGTTCCACATTTTAAATCCAAGAAAGAACCTTTTTTTAGCAATTTGAAACAACGTTATAATTAAGAGGTTAAAATATTTATATTTGAAAAATGTTATTTTCTTAATCATATATAAGACGCATTACAAAATTAGGCAAGATACGGTTTGAATTGAATGAATATGATATATGAATGGGGATCATAGTTAAGCGTTGAATATAAAAGTATGAATTTCAATTCTTATGAAGTAAAATCTAATTTGTCAAAATATACCAAAATATGTATGTCTTACCACTGCCAGTCTGGTTTCCTTGATTTTGCCCTCCGCTACTTCCACCTATCAGAAAAACAATATTTGTTATTTACTTCCAAACTTTAAATAAAAGAAAGTTTTTTAAAATCTTAAGAAAAAAACAATATAATTAAGGAAATGTTATTTTTCTTATCATATATAAGACGCCTCACAAAATAAGGCAAGATATCGTTTAAATTCTTATGAAGTGAAATATAATTTCCCAAACCATACTAAAATATGTCTTACCACTGCCAGTCTGGTTTCCTTGATTTTGACCTCCTCCGCTGCTTCCACCTATCATAATAATAATATTTGCTATTCATTTCCAAATTAAAATAACACTAAGGACGTTTTGAATATTTCAAAACAACAATATATTAAAGAAATTAAGAAATATTCATATTTGGAAAATGTTATTATCTTAATCATATATAAGATACCTCAAAAAAAGGCAAGATATCGATTAAATTCTTATGAAGTGAAAACTAATTTGCCAAAAAATACTAAAAATATATCTTACCACTGCCAGTCTGGTTTCCTTGGTTCTGGCCTCCACCGCTGCTTCCACCTATTAGAATAATAATATTTGTTATTCATTTCCAAACTAAAATAAAAGAAAGGACCTTTTTAAAATCTTTATAAAACAATATAATTAAGGAAATGTTATTTTTCTTATCATATGTAAGACTGCTTACAAAATAAGGCAAGATATCGTTGAAATTCTTATTAAATGAAATCTACTTTGTCAAAAATACTAAAATATGTATTACGATTTCCAGTCTGGTTTCCTTGATTTTGACCTCCACCGCTGCTTCCACCTATCAGAAAAATATTTGTTATTTATTTCCCAACTTTAAATTAAAGAATTTTTAATATATCGAAACAACAATATAATTAGGAAATGAAGAAAATTTTAATAATGTTATTTTTTTCAAATAATATTTTTTATAAAATGCCTTACAAAATAAGAAAAGATACGGCTTCAATTGGCATGAATGGGAATCATAGTTTGGCGTAAAATATTAAAGTATGTCCTACCACTGCCAGTCTGGTTTCCTTGATTTTGACCTCCACCGCTGCTTCCACCTATCAGAAAAATATTTGTTATTTATTTCCCAACTTTAAATTAAAGAATTTTTAATATATCGAAACAACAATATAATTAGGAAATGAAGAAAATTTTAATAATGTTATTTTTTTCAAATAATATTTTTTATAAAATGCCTTACAAAATTAGAAAAGATACGGCTTCAATTGGCATGAATGGGAATCATAGTTTGGCGTAAAATATTAAAGTATGTCCTACCACTGCCAGTCTGGTTTCCTTGATTTTGGCCTCCTCCGCTGCTGCCACCTATCAGAAAAAGAATGTTATTCATTTCCAAACTTTAAATAAATGAAAGGACGTTTTGAATATTTCAAAACAACAATATATTAAAGAAATTAAGCAACATTCATATTTGGGAAATGTTAGTATCTTAATCATATATAAGACGCCTCAAAAAAAGGCAAGATATCGATTAAATTCTTATGAAGTGAAAACTAATTTGCCAAAAAATACTAAAAATATGTCTTACCACTGCCAGTCTGGTTTCCTTGGTTCTGGCCTCCACCGCTGCTTCCACCTATCAGAATAATAATATTTGTTATTCATTTCCAAATTCAAAATAAAATAAAGGACCTTTTTAAAATCTTTATAAAACAATATAATTAAGGAAATGTTATTTTCTTCATCATATATAAGACGCCTTACAAAATAAGACAAGATACCTTTATTAAGACAAGATACCGTTTAAATTCTATTTAGTATTTGCCAAAAAATACTAGAATATGTCTTACCACTGCCAGTCTGGTTTCCTTGATTTCCACCGCTTCCTCCACCGCTGCTTCCACCTATCAGAAAAATAATGATTGCTATTCAGTTTCACATTTTAAATAAATAAAAGGACCTTTTTAAAATCTTTATGAAACAATATAACTAAGGAAATGTTATTTTCTTCACAAGATATATGACGTCTTACAAAATAAGGCAAGATAACGTTTGAATTTTTATTAATGGTCACTGTAGTAGCCGTAAATTATGTCTTACCACTGCCAGTCTGGTTTCCTTGATTCTGGCCTCCACCGCTGCTTCCACCTTAACAAAAATCACATTCTACATTATGGCATGGTTAAAACGAAATACATTTATTCATTCATATGAGTCGATAGATACATGGTACCAGAGTAAGGAGGTTATGAGTGACTGCAATATTATAACTTGATGTTAAGTCTGCCCAACTATCATACCAGTCAAGACCTATAACGTTGACTGGTTAAAACACCTGTGTATAACCTAGGTCGATTTTCTATTATCGTCTTTTATAACAATGTTTTTCGTGTGCAATGGTAACATTAGTAATGTTATCATACTACATCTACTACTAACTACTATCCTTATAAAATATAACACAAAGTCTTACACGACGTCTGACATTAAACTGAAAATCTTTATTTTTAATATACAAAGTGATTCACGAAAAATGTATCAGTGTATTATTTGTTGAGGTTTTGTGTAAATTGGTCCAAATATGACGATAATAAAACTTTTGAAAACTTTGGACAATTCGAGTTGCCCTGGTGTTTTCATTGAAAACACTGCCTAAACCGTTAGATAAATAACAAAACAATGTATCATACATTATTATGTTGTAATCATATTTTTTTATGTTGTTTATTACGTCACGTTTGTATGTTTCCTAATTCTAAGTTTAATTCGAATATCTATTAAGTCTGCTCTTACCACTATTGCCACCGCCGCCGCCAGTGTTTCCGCCAGAACCCTGGTTAGCCATACTTTGTGCTGTAATTTTAAATAGTGGTTAAAATGATTCAATTCTTTCAATATATTTTAATCAATTTAAGAATTGGTTTATGTACATACCTATTGCTTCGGCCCTTGCTTGGCTAGATCCGCCGCCTCTACTTTGCGCTGCAATTACATTGTAATATACATTACCATATAGTCAGAGTGTTACCGATATTACGTAGGGAACTCAAAGGTTCATGGTAATATTTTCATTTAATTAAAATAATTATTGCTTCATTAAGCTTTTATAAAATAAAAATAATATATCTTTTTTTATTACTCAGTGATCTGTTTTCGTTAGTGATAGCGTTAAGTTAAGTTAAATTAAACAAGTTAAATTTTAATTTAATAATAGGATATAACCTTAATAAATTAGAATCTCCTCATAATTCTCGACTACCTATCGAAATAGGTCAATGTTGCAACAAAGTAATAATTTGTACTAGCTTTTGCTTTTAGCAATACCATATTCAGAAATATTTTAATAATGAAAAAATAATAAAAATAAAGTAATAATAAAATGTATTGTGTATTATATGTTTTATTAAATTCTTTCGAAATTCATATTTAGTATTGATCTTTACTGGCTTTAAGCTTTATGCTAATTATATTATAATACATATTCTACGTACCCATTGCATTAGCATTAGCTGTGCTCGAACCTCCACCGGTGCTTTGTGCTACAAATAAATAAACGCATATTTGGCTTATTTGGCTTTGGATTGGATCAACGCTGAAGTGTAAACTAAGTCACTTTGCCTGCTACAAGAGTAGGATATTCATCATTCTCCTGCCCTTATCGCACTCTACGTGGGGAGGGGTCGCTTAAAACATCTTGGCTTGTTATTTTACGACCAGCCGCCTGCCTGATGTCAACTTACCTTAGTCGCTTTTTACGGCATATTGGTAATAAATCAGGGAGATCTATTCTACTCGGCCGGATACCATACGGCAGTAGCGCAGGATATTATACTACAATAATAAATTTGGACACTTAGGTAATATTAAAATTTTAACCTGGCAACACCGAAAACTGCCGAACCGAATAATACTGATGATGTTTGTTTTTTATACAATCCGCCTGCTATGCTTGTGATACCTGTATCGCGGCTACGCAGAGTTAGCAACTCATTCGATGGTCTCGGTGTTCGCTTCTACAATATATTCCGCAATCCATACTAGACCAGTCTATACAAAGGTTATATTAAGTATAAGAGATATGATAATACGTAAAGCATTTTACAAAATTGAATATTATTTGGATGTTAAAAAAGCCTGGATTCGCATACAAAAGATTGACCGCCGAGATTCTTTCAGGAACTTCTTGGTCAGAGCAACATTCCGAACCGGTTGTAGCTTCATTAATCATATCGATCGATAAAGATTTTTGATTTGAAAATTAATTTTTTTAAAAATATTTTAATTGTTGTTTTTAATGAATAATACCTTGAGCCATAGCCTCTGCAACGCTTGATGTTGTGCCTTGGTTCTGGCCTGAAATTTAAAATGATATACCAATACATGTTTATAAGTTGAACAAAACTTGATTTAATAAACATTACAGAATAAAGCACGTTTAGCTTTGAGATGGATCAGAATATTCTAAGAGTGTAAACCGAAGCGATATTTCAAAAGTCATTTCCTTTATCTCATTAAAAAAAAAGTAGAACTTCTACATTTACTCTCCGTATTTCATAATCTCGACGATGCTTCATGGTCATGTTGCCTGGAGTCAAATACATACAAAAATAATAATAAAATTATTTTGCTATAATCCGCGATGATACAAATGATACAAATACATAGTCAAGTATGCGGGCGGCTACACTTATCGCTCCATGTGGCTACCAAAATTTTGTTTCGTTAGCCGTTCGCTCTACCCGTCGCGTCGCAGATCGTTGAAGCGTAGCCGCGCAATAAACGCCGTTAGTTTTATTAGCATGTATTAAGTTTGAAAATAATTAAATAAATACCATTTACCTTTATATTCTTATGAATAATGACGTACAAATATTATAAAACATACCACCACCATTCTGATTTCCTTGACTTTGTCCACCGCCGCTTTCACCGCCTCCGCCGCTTCCGCCGCTTCCGCCGCCTATTAAAAAAAGAAAAAAGATCGAAATACTTACTTCACTTATAAATGAGAAGCATAATAAATTAGATACGGTACGTTAAACTTTTTGATTATTTTAAAAAAAGCTAAGAAAATATTAGAATATGTCATACTGCCTGTTTGGCTTCCTGGGCTCTGGCCTCCACCACCGCTGCCTCCTAACACAAAAATATTTCATACATTCATTATTGTAATACACACATAAAAAAATTATAAGAAAAATGAGAAAGACGAGTTTCATATATGTACTTTCTGTTATCAAAAATGAGACTCAAAATTATAGACAAGGTACGTTTAAATCAAATCAAAATAATCATTACATAAGCTATTTACAAGCTGTTTTGAATCGTGAAGGATCGATTAGATTTAATGAAGCTACAACTGATTCAGAATGTTCCTCTTACCGAGAAGAACCAGAAAGAAACTCGGCGGTCAATCTTTTAAACATTTTAAATTTACATTATTTAACCGAAGTCGTTTTAGAAGCTGAAAGGATTTTCAAATCCAAGGATATTTATCATAAAAATAATTTTTAATAGTGAAATACGCTTTACGTATAAGTGGTTCATATACTGAATTTAAACTTTTCTGTAAATAAGTCTAAATAACTTTATTATGTCCAACTAGATACCTTTAAACTTTTTGATTGTTATAAACTATCTAAAAAAAATAAAGTATATGTCATACTACCATTTTGGCTTCCTGGACTCTGCCCTCCGCCACCTCCGCTGCCTCCTAATTAAAACATACATACAATTACATACAATTGATATAAATCGAACATAAAAATAATTTTTGTATTTCGAAGACATTAAGCTTCCATAATAACATTATTGTTGCCAAAGTTTGTATGTCGGTTACACTTTCACGGCTTATCCGCTGATGCAATATTGATGAAATTTGGTACGTTTGAAACTCATGTACCGAGCTAACATATCACCATCTTCCTGCCGTTATCCCACTCTAAGTGGGTCGGCACAACTTGTTATAAATATATTGTTGTTTATTATAAGTATGTCACATGATTTGGCTACGTATTTACTGACCGGCCGCCTGCCTAACGCGTTTTACGACACCTCGGTAAGAAATCATGGTGGTCTATTCTACTCAGCCGGATACCACACGGAGTGTACCGAGCTAACATAGAGGATAAAAAGCGCCATTTTTCCTTAGAGAACAGGATACAAATCACAAAATACGTAATCGAGGGTATTTTGACATTTCTTGACGAGAACGATGTTATACATATATACTACGAGTATTTTTAAAAATAAGACAAATAGGTTTTATGTTGGATTATAAAATATCAATCAAAATATCTCATATTACCGCTATTTTGACTCCCAGGACTTTGGCCTCCACCGCTGCTGCCACCTATTAGAAAAGTACAGTAATTAAATAATTATATAAAATAATACAAGTATAGCGACGGGCGAGAGGGCGAAACCACCGGACGAGACAAGACCACCAATTACGACACCACCACCGGACTTAACAATTCCTGACGAAGACTACGAGGTCTGGGAGCTACCATTCCCAGACCTCCCCACCGAACCAGACATCCTTTAGGTCACCTAGGTGACCTGGGCTCACGGCCCGAATACCGACAACCCTTAGGTCACCTAGGTGACCTCGGCCTACGGCCGGAACATGGACCAGGCAGAATGCCTGCGAGGAAATGCCCGGGCAAAGAGGTACGCCTCGAGGCCCGTACCCCGCCTACCCCCCAACCGGGGAGTAAGCGAGATGACCCTGCTGCTAATACAAGTATAAATAAAAATAATAACTATTACAAGCTGGCAAGATACGAGATAGCTTGAAATTATTGAAAAATGCCATACCACCGCCATTCTGGTTCGCCGGACCTGTTTCGCCACTGCGGCCGCCACCTGTTAAGAAAATATTATTTTAATAATTATATTATCCAATAAATACCCAATTTTTACTATTTTCAAACTAAATAAGGTTTCAATTTGTTTTTGAGCTAACTAGAACTACAGTGTTTCGTGAAACTAAGAATATTTATTATTGAGCTATTTTCATGCAAAGTACGAAATAGTAAATAAGAACCTATAATTTACTTTTAATAATAACTGCGGCTTCACCTGCGTTTCAATCAGTATTTCTCAAAAGACACAAAAAAAGTTATTATATTTAACTATAAGAGAGAGATAAATGCTATCGCGGACTTTTTTGTATTATTTTAGTATTTAGTAGATCTATAATCCTCTAGTACATTGCTTAGCGTATCTTTACTAGTTTACGCGGTGTACGCTAAATAAGCATGAGAGCTTTTTTTTACAACCATGCGATCTCTTCAACACAATTTACTTGAAACAGTAATGTATTAACCAAACCTTTCGGAAGGTTTGCACAATGTTTTAGTAACATTTGTAAATAATCTGTAGATTTTGAGAAAATCGATCACTACAGGCAGGAAGCTTTTAGGGGCTTTGTTTTATAATAATATATAGATTTTTCTTTAGGTTTGAAAGATAATAATAGTAGTAGTAGTAGTAGTATCGGCCTGTTACTATCCCACTGCTGGGCATAGGCCTCTTCTCTCCATTACTGGAGAGAAGGATTGGAGCCAAGACCTACCACGCTGCTCCAATGCGGATTGGTAGGTTTCACATATCCCTAGGATTCTCTAGAGATATGCAGGTTTCCTCCCGATGTTTTCCTTCACCGAAAAGCGTGTGATAAATTGCAATTATCAATTAGACACATAAATTTTAATAGAAAAACTCATTGGTGTCTGCCCGGGTTTGAACCCGTGATCTCTAGAGATTCACACGGTCGCACCGCTGGACTATCACAGCTTATCATAAAATAATAGATAGATAAATATATTCATAATAGCTTTTAAATCGTTTCTAGTTTTATTTATTATCGTAAGTAATAAATAGATGTTCAGATTTTGTACCAATTTTACACGTAGATTTATGTGATTTGAGCAAACGTCCATATCATGGACTTGGGTCTTTATTTAATAAAAAAAAATGTGAGTGAATCTTTTTTTTTTCAGTTGGAGTTAATTGATAAAAAGCACTGATAGTTGACTTTATCAGTGTTTATTTTTCTTTGTTATTTTATTTAACTGGAGCTAATCTTACCACCGTTATTTCCGCCACCGCCTTGACCTCCCTGGGCAATACTCTCAGCTGCGGTAGCAAAAATTATGTATGTTATTTTCATAATTAATCAATAAGTACTTTACCTAGCCAAATGACATCAAAACATGGTTTAAACATGTTGTGCCGACCCCACTTAGAGTAAGATAACGGCAAAATGATGAATGATGATAATTATGTAATTTTTAAGATATTTTAGAAAAGACTAATATTTGACTTTCCAAACTTATACTAATAGTAGGGGATTTTCTGCGTTACTAAAGCGCGTCAGAAAATTATATGGTGAGTAACGTTGTACCTTGTAATGTACTCCTACCATATATGAACCTTTAATATAGCCTGGGTTGAGAGCAGACTGTCAGATTAGTAAAAAAAAATCGATCCTTCGAAAATCTCGTGCGCGTTAGATAAAGGCAAGGTAAGTTAAGTAGATGCAGAATAGCTTAGATCTATCCATGTAACTGGTTTTTTTTACATTTTTGAAAATTTGTACAGGCTTTCCTCGACACTAAAATGGAAAACTTAACATAAACTTTGCTTTCTTTTAGAACCTAATTTTCACAATCCCCCCATATAGGTCCCCATGACGCTTTAGTCACTGCAAATGTAGCATCCCGGGCTCTCTTACTATAATGCTTTACGAACCTATTGCGTTGGCATTTGCTTCGCTTGATCCTCCACCGCTACTCATTGCTATAATGAAATAAACATTAATTGAAGACTATTCATGATATTAACGAGAAAAATCTTACTTAATACAATATATTTAATATTTTTCAATCAAGTAAACACAATAGTGAATAACACATTATCGATCAATGATGATAAAGTGCAGTATATATCATGTGGTATCCGGCTAAGTAGAATAGACCGCCCTCATTTTACCGGGGTGTCGTAAAAGGTGACTAAGGTAAATCGACTCACCGTGCGGTATACGGCTGAGTTGAATAGCCCACCCTCATTTCTTACCGAGGCGTAGGCGTAGGCGGCCGGTAAAATACGTAGCCAAATCATCTGACAACATGTTTATAACATGTCGTGCAGACCCCACTTAGAGTAGGATAAGGGCAGGAGGATGATGATGAAGTCCAGTATTTCGTTAACCAAATATTTTTGTTTATGTTCACAATGAATAACATTGATCATGAAAAATCAAGTCGCCGAGTCAAGTATGATATACCACATGTAAACTTTTGGGGTATTACAAACATTCAGAAGCATTAATTTGATGCTAAAGTTTTGATTACAATTTATAACATAATTTACTTAATAACTTCAAAGTAGTTACCATAAGCGGCTGCATTTGCAGCAGCATTTCCGCCAAATGCTGGAAATTATAATTGGTAAATTGAAAATGTCCGTTGATTAAAGGTTGGTCACCCCTGGTTTGTACTATTAGGCTATTAAAAACAAATATCGTCCAAGGTATTGTTTTTTTAAACCTTAGTTTCTTAAAGCCAAATTAATAGAATAAAATATATATATCTTATAACAGTATTAAATCTACAGATAGTTCATATCTAAAAAAGATATGATTATTAATAAAAATTAATTATATTATATTAATAACTGATTGTTCATTTGCAGCGCGATGTATACTGAAATAAATCCTCGCGATAAAACCTGCAATAACCAGAAAATTTAGGCTTTATAGCTTTAATCTAAATAAATTTTTGTATAACATCAGAAGACCCACCCAGATGCGGGATATTAAAAAGATATGCCTATTTTTTTTATAATGAAAACAATTAATATTAATATTTCATAATTATAAATATGATACTCACCCTCCGCCAATGCATTTGCAATAGCTCTCGCTGCATCATCTGTATAAAATAAATATAAATAAGTTATATAAGAGAAGTGATAAATATGAAGTAAAAAATATTTGTCAGGAAAAAGTATTTATAAATTTAAAATAATTTATTTCTCGTAAAATAAAAATAATTCTGGCTATTTCTAAAAAAATAAGTAAATTAATATAAAGTTATTATTATAACTTCATTAACTATTTCATTAAAAAATATTAGACTTTTTTATCTCATAAAATTTTCATGTAAATGTCAAAAATTTATACAGACTGTAGGAGTGTTAAGCCAACGTATTAATTTCACAAATTTATATAAAGTTTGATTTTAGCATACAGACGTAGGAATAAACAGATAAAAAAAAAGTAGTAAGTACTGAAATAGCAATGCCAGAATGTAAAGATGTCATAAATTCATATTATTTTCTTATTAAAAGGACTGGATGAAAAATATTGTAATTTTGGGATTTTAGTTAATTTATTTAACAACAAAGTCTTAAACAAAAACAAATCTTAGACTTCAGAATGATAGTTTTAAATAGAAAATAGTTTTTTATATATTTAGGTACATATTTAAAGTCCGCGTTGAAATCACTGGGTCACAAAATTTTTCCCACCTAAGCCCCGATCCCTATCCTATCTTGCAGTGAAAGTCCCTTCAAAATCAGCTTAGCCGTTCCGGAGAATGTACATAAACTTTAACCTTTATCAAAAATGGCACAATCTTTTGGCAAAACCCGTACCATAATGGGTTTAGTAGATTTTGAGAAAATCGGTCACATAAAGACAAATAGATATAGAGGACCTTGTTTTATAATATGTATAGATTACAGAAACTAAAATATAATACAGATAAATAATTTCATATCAATTTCTTTACGGATACATTACATTTATGTTATACTCGTAAGAAATCGATATTAAAAACATATCTGTACTCTATACTAATATATAAAGTTGAAGAGTTTGTTTGTTTCATTGTTTGAACGCGCTAATCTTGGGGACCGATTTGAAAAATTCTTTGGCTATATAACATCACACTAAGATGAAAAGGAGAGGAGCAGCAAAGAGTGTTACGAAAACGGAAAATTTAAAGCTTTCCTTACATGCGCTAATAAACGGTGAAAGTTATTAAAAAATAATGTATTACAAAATTGTTCCCCTTTAAAAGTTCTAAATAAAAATCCGCGACAGTATATGTCTAGCTTTTAAGGTTAACCCACTATAACCATTTTTATGGTTATTAAAATACTGTGTTACGGTTTTAATTTTTCCAAGCGGGCGGGCGCAATCAACTATATAATAGTAAATAATATATGCAAATAATTTTCCTTTGAAAAAAATACTCGTACTTACCAGCTAGTAGTCCTGTAGGTGCAACTAATAAAAACAGTAGTATTAGATGTCTTGTACCCATCTTTCTGTGGGTCCAAAGAACTGATGTTTGCTGAAATTTGCGACGCTTATAAAGGGGAAAAAACAATTAAAATTATATGGGTTTTAAAATTCGTGACACATATTAATTTTATTTTATATAATGATCATTACTGTAATTATAAAATTTATATTACAGATCGTGATTTTCTAATCGTGAAAAATCGTGATTTTCTAATCGATTAATCGTGTTATATATAGACACTATTGTAAAGGAGAGACTTTTTTCACTAATATTTAGAGAACGATTTTCGGTAAGTGATGTTTTTGTTTAAGAAAACTGTTAGATCGCAAAATGAAAGCATAAATTTTTTAAAATTTTCGTTAATTGTTGTATACATGTAGGTTGTTGATTTTTTTCCGATTCAGTTGTACATTGTTTTATTTGTCATTCATAAGAATTTTTTTTGAAATATACATGTGGTTATTTACAAGCAATATTAATTATTTCCACGTAGAAGAGTGTTTATATTATCTGCTGGATTTTCTTTTTTTGATTTTTTTTAAAGTTAAAAACCCCACTAGAAATGGGGTCCGATAAAAATGATGTAATAACTATATGATTCAATATCCGATAAAACGACGGGCCACCTGTCTGACGTCAATCTACCTTAGTCGTCAGTTACGACAGTCATTCGGTAATAGAGAATTTTTAGAGAAGGTTCTTTATTTTAGTCAGCCGGATACCACACGACAGGTCGATTACATTAGTTATCTTTTACGACACCTCGGTAAGAAATGAAAGTCCTCTATTCTACTCAGCCGGATACCACATGGCATATAGTAACTATATGATTATAGACAGAGGGTTCTTCTTTGCTTGCTGAGAAGAATTTGAAGCTTAGACCTATAATTGCTACTATGATGCTGGTTTGCTGTATGCTCATAACCAAGAATTTTTTCCTTAAAGTACATATTGATTACTTAAATGACATTTGAATATAAGATTCAATGGGTGAGCGCAGCTTCCAGTGGCCCTGATTTCGGATCCGCGGGTAGTGGGTTTGATTTGTCGACGGCCAAAATTTTATAAAAACAATTTGTTGCGGATTCGGTTCTTAGTCTGGGTGTCTATATTATTTGAGTATTTATTTCAAGTTATATACATATGTATATATTAACACATTGTCTACATCCTTAACACAACTATGAAGTTATCTTGGGGCAGGTTGTATTGCAATATGCGATAAACTAAATAAAATGGATGCTTAGCAAACAAAGCGAAAATGCCAAATGTAACATATTTTTTTCAATATGCTTTCAGTCTCATAATATGAATGTAGACATCTTGGCTTTATGGTGTCGTTGGTGCGAAATAGCTTCAATATTATCCATTGTCACGCTCAAGTACTTTCGTTTGGAATTTTGTTGATTATTTTATTTTTTTTAATATTATTTAACCTTTTGACAGTGAATATAAAATACATCACCTTCCTTATACTATTCCTTACACCTATATATAGTAATATATAGGTGTGGATTATTCTAGTTAGAAGTAATTTAGAGCCGCAGGTTACTTTCCCGTGGGGTGAATATTTTCTATAAACAATGGTTCTTTAAGTCTGGGTGTATATATGTATTTCAGTATATATTTAAAATTATATACGTATATATTTACCAGTTGTCTGTCACCCTGTTATTTACTTTAGGGATGGACGACCGTGTGTGTTAGTGTCCCATATATTTATTCTTTTATTATTTAATTACTTATAAACGTTGGCATTTTATTAATTAATTGTAGTTCTGAGTCATTTATTTGCATAGCAAAGTATTAGATTTATGGAATTTAAAAATAGGTATATGATATTTAAATTAATTTAACATAAGTTTACCTTAAAAGCTAGACATATGCTATCGCGGACTTTTAGAGGGGAACTATTTTGTAATACATGATTTTTCAATAACTATGACCGTTTACTCAGCGCACGCAAGGAAAGATCAAACAATCAAACAAACTCTTAAGCTTTATATATTGGTATAAATATACAAATCTATATTTTGAATAATTTTCTAAATAACGAAAATAAAAAATCCTAAAAAGTTAAGATTTCAGTTAAGTTTATACTACTAATATATATTAATTAACAATATATTGATGGGAGAGAGTCAATACATTAAATTAAATTTTAGAAATGCGAAATTTTTGGGAAATAGGGCATCGTGAAATTAAAATAGGAAAAAAAATAATAAAACGCATATTAAGAAACATGTAATTTTTTTTGTTAATAATAAGTATATATGCTTGGACACACGTGCAATTACAGTATACAGGTGTTATATTTGCAATATTACTACATAAATTATTGCAAATATAAAACTTTTAATGCTATATTTTATGGTCAATATACTTTTATAATTTAATAAATCTATTGATAAACAGTGCGAAGTAAATTGTAAAAGTGATAAGACGAACTGCATACCTGCAAAGAAATTATTACAATAAATAAAATTCTTATCATATTTAAGTGTTTTAAAGTTTTAAACATCGATTTATTTATTTGGAAATATATGAAAATATATCTAAAAGATATCAATAACATTTTGGAATCCTTGACACTTGTAGATTCAGATGTATGAAAGAGAAATGTGTTTCAATGCTTTACTTCTCAATTGGAAGGAACGTTTGTTCTAGTCCATATAAATTTTAATTCTTCTTTCAAATTGACTTTTACAAGCACGTTTTGAATCAATTACAATCAAGCTTCGACTGGTTCGAACAGGTGCTCTTACCGAGAAGAACCACCAAGAAACTTGCCGGTCAATCTTTTTATTTGTAACAATTTATATCTAAAAACTGATAAGTTTCATCATCCTCCTGCCCTTATCCCACATCAGAGGGCTGGCTCAAGACGTAATAAACATGTTGCCACATGATTTGGCTGCGTTTTTATGACCGGCCACCTGCCTGACGTCAGTTTATCTTAATCGTACTTTACGATACCTCGGTAAGAAATGAGGGTAGTCTATTATACTCATTCGGAGACCACAAGGGGGGTCGACTTACCTTAGTCGATTTTACTACACCTCAGTAAGAAATGAGGGTCGTCTATTCTACTCAGCCGGATACCACACGGTAGGTTGACTCACCTTAGTCGCCTTTTACGATACCTTGGTAAGAAATGGTCAACAATAACTCAGCTGGATCACACGGCATTAAAAACCTGATAATTTTATAAATATTAATTACTTACACTACTAAAACAGTTTATATTCATAACAATATATCCTTTTCCAGTTAGTTGAAAGGGTTTTTGCGTTTTCATTATGAACATGAGTAACAACTTCTTTACTTCTGGACTACCGTACGACCAGTCGCTGAAGTATATTGATTGCGTAATATTTTCACTCTGTTGAAGATATAGATATAAGACATAAAGACTTAAAGTATTTTCTTAGAAATGATTCCTATTTATAGCAGTACCTGGTTGACAAAGCCTTGCTCGGTAATTTTTTACAAAATAAAAAAAAAACAAAAAAATAAATGACGATGAAAAATGAAAATTATGAATGACTTCAGACACGCGGCTGGTCGTAAAATACGTAGGCAAATCATGTGACAATATTTTATAGCATATTGTGCCGACCCCACTTAGAGTGGGATAAAGGCAAGGGAATAATGATTTTTGTATGCATCCATTTTTATAAAGGTCGTTATTGCTTTGGGTATGTTGGTGCTTTGTGTATGTTAAGGTCCTATAAATAGATAAATAGATTATTAAAATTTCTTTTCAGGACTTTTTATTTATTGCAATTAATAAAGGAAACTAAAGTTTTTACTGTGTTGTTTATTTATCATGTAAGTATTGTTTATTACTTACATGATCACTTAACACTTGCCCGATGATACATTGAATTAATATTTCAAGTAGAAGCGACATACACATGAGAAAGTATCGTATGCGTTTGAAAGTTACATCTATAACCTGGAACAATATATTATATGATACATTTTTAGTTTTACAAAAAAAAAAAAATTGCCTATACATATCTTTGTCAATTTTTGTATTAATATCAACTAATTTTTTATTTAAAATCACACTATTCTGTATCACCCTAGTGATCCTCCAAAGCTGGGAATGAATAGTAAAGTCTCACATCCCACTCTTATTATCCCACTACTTGGCATAGGCTTCCTCTATCGTTTTTGGAGACAACAGATGGAACAAAGAGATAATTTACTGAGAATTGGTAGGTTACACATATCCCCAGAGTTCTATAGAGTTTCATGTTTCCTCACGATGCTTTTCTTTACCGAAAAAAAGTGCGATAAATTGCAATTATCAATTAGATATGTTTTAATAGCAAAACCTCATTGGTGCCTGCCCAGGGTAGGTGAACCCGTGGCTGTTGAGTAGTAGTATATAAATAAAATCACTGTACCGTAAAAGTAAAAGCTGTTAAACAAACGAATACAGCCCCTAGGGAATAGTTAAGAAGCATAGCGTCGCCAAAAATTTCGTTGAGCTTAGACGATATTCTGAAAAAGTTAACAATAGATTATTATTATCGTAGTATCGTAAACTTTTATTAAATTAAATTTAAATCATCCGCTTACTTGGCCAAAAAGTTATGCTTTGCTATAATGATTTTCAATTTTCTTGCAACAGTCTGGTGAATTTCATTGTTATGTCTCCCACATATTATTTTAACATCGCTGGGAGTTATGATTTCTTCAAGGCAGTTTCCAAGGATTCTTAATTCCATACAGATAAATCCTATGTACGATCCGTTCATAATATTTGAGAAAAGAAACAAGAATATAACGAGTCCTGTCATAAAACTTTCCCAAATGTATGCAAAGGCGTACCATTTTATTTTATCGAATGGATACCAAGCATCGAAGGGAAATAAATAATCACCGGGCTCCCCGTAAACTCTGCTTTCATATATCATGAACAAGTACGGAAAAGAATCAACGATTAAAATTAAAGGAATGGAATAGTATATTAAGAAACGGCTTATTATCATGATTATTCTTTTGTAATTCTTTACAATCATTTCTTGCTCTATAGATTGTGGTGAAACAATATTCCACATATCATGTTTAAAATGATTGAATACTTCTTCATATGAATCTCGATTATTGTGAATACATGTGTATTTTATATAACCCATTACAATCACACCTAGATTGGGGGCTATGTTTATGATTTCAAGCCAGTTTTCAGTTCCAACTTTAAATATTGTAACTAAATGTTGAATTGCAGTAAAAATTATAAGGGCACAAATTATGTAATATCCTGTCATTTGTAGCTTCGTCCTGCCAATAAAAGGGCAAATAAATAATTTTGAGCCCAACCATTTTAAATACTCCAGTTCAAGCGATACTTCCTCCCTCAATACGTTTTCTGTGGCCATGACGGCGTCGGCGATTGTACTCATACTAAACAAGACCTAAGCAAACTCCAATGAATAAATATTTTTCATCAAAGGCTTTATTGACGCTAACATACTATAATTTTTCTTGCACTGTAATTTTTAATGTTCATGAAGCTTGTATACTTACACTATAATTGAAAAAGGTAGATAATTAATGGCTTTGATTTATCCATAATAATATACTTCATTGACAATTTACTGCGAATACTAGTTTACTCTACTTAACCTGTTTCAAAAAGTGAGTAGCGTTAATGTTTTTAATTTTACAAGTACAAAAGTAAATACTTAGCAATATAAAGGAATTTAAAACGCAAGTAATAATAAAATTAACCAGAATTGAGTTAAGTATTATTAAAAATGTACTAAAAGCAAAACCGAATTAACAAATCTTTTAATTATATTAATACTTACTCGTTTTACCCATGACTCCTTGCATGCTATTAATAAATATAGTTTACAAAATTAAAAGAGCGTGGTTCTCTCGCACGCGTTTTTTTTACTTAAAAGCGTATCCCAGCATAGATTTAAGAAACAATTGTAAAGAAAAGCAAATAAAAACTTTTTGAATTTTTATAAGTCTTATATTAACACAACGGTCTATGGATTAATATATTTGAAATATTTTATTAATCGATTATTATAAGCGATTCTTGATATTTATATTTCAATAAAAAACAGTGAATATACATACAATAACGACGAGGTGACGTAAAAGGCGACTAAGGTAAGTCGACCCGCCGTGTGGTATCCGGCTAAGTAGAATAGATCAACCTCATTTCTTACCGAGGTGTCGTAAAAGGCTAGTAAGGTAAGTTTACCCACTGTGAGGTATTCCGTTGAGTAGAATAGCTCTCCCTCTTCCTTATCGAGGTGTCGTAAAATATGACTAAGGTACCTTAAGTTACCTTAGTCATATTTTACGTTACGTTAGGCAGGCAGCCGGTCAAAATATGTAGTCAAATCATGTCAAAACATGTTTATAACATGTTGTGCCGACCCCACTTAGATTAGGATAAGGGCAGAAGGAGGATGAAGACAGTCGAACAATACGCTATTAATAATATTTTTAACATTATGTACAAATATATTTAATATTATGTGCAATGCAAATTTTCCAAAATATATTCATATTCTCTGAAATTACAACGCGTAACCCATACGTCGAGGGTACAACGTGCCTTATTAAAGTTTAAAGGTCTCGCCCATTATTCATGAGGTCTCGCTTGATTCTCCACACGAGATAGTTGCAATAAATTGGGACGACTTTATTGGCTATTAAAATAAGTAATGAAAATGTTTCGTGCGCTGTACCGTTTCATTCGCTGGAACGGGCGCGGTTGTGGTTGAAATATCGGACAAAGAAGAAAAGGAAAAACAAAATTAAGCTCTGTTCGAGAAGATATTTTGCTTGCTATACGAGTACATAAAAAAGTATAAGACTCGATTGCCTTGGTCATAATAGCAATTATTTAATGATCTAAATTACATTTAGAATAGATTAAGTGATACATTTTCAAAAATTTCAATTATGAACAACGTTCATAAATTATAAGATCATAAAGTATTGTTGTTATTATGTATTGGTACCCGGTTAACCGAACTTTGCGCGGTATTTTTTTACAAAATAAAAAAAAACTTTAAAAAAAAAGAAAAAAAATTGGGCTCGATCGAAAAGGTGAGGCTCGATCGTGGTGTTTTCATTTCTAGAGACCACCGATTTTTTGAATTTTTTTAATGCCCAAAAACAGGGATAAAACGATTTTTTTAAATAATACCTAGCTAGATCGATTTTTCTTCCCCAAAACCTCCTGCATGCTGAATTTCAGGAAAATCGTTGCAGCCGTTTCCGAGATTCCGGAAATATACATATATACATACAAGATTATCTCATTAAAATATTAAAGATTGTTATATGAAATTATTCATCATCATCATCTTCCTGCCCTTATCCCACTCTAAGTGGAATGAAATTATTGTTATAACAAAAAATATTATGATCTTTCTCATTATAACAATAATATTTCTCAAGATAAGCAAGATAATTTTATACTTTTAAATGTTAACTAACAATCGTCTAATAGGGCTTTTATTTGCACTTGTATTTATGAGTTCAAATTTATTTCGACGCTTCATTAAATAAAGATACACGATGAAGCATTTGTTTTATCCTTTCTGTAATATTTTTTACAGTTAAATATTTATTATATTGCATTTTATAAAAACATTCGCAAACGAAAGCACGTGCATGGTAAAGTAACAAGCTCTTAGAAGCTCCTGCAAACGATAAGTAGCTCCTTGTACTAATTAAAGCAGACATCGCAACAAATGAGAAGCATTCGGGCACTGCAGTAATACTTTCGTAGTAAACAACGTCGCAAATTAGATTCTGTTCCTCTTTGTGTTGCAGAATTAGTTGGTAATATGTAAAAGTTGTTTGTTGCGACTAAGAGGTTTATAGTTACATTTTTAACTTCGTTATTCCAAATAAAAAACGCAAAGAAGAAAATTGTAACTTAGATTATTTCCAGATAATTTTTACTGCCTCTTTAGGTGACAAGAGGACTCCTTTTTCGCACACAAGATCAGATTAGCGATTCAACGTGGAAACGCTGCCAGCATTCTTGGGACTATTCTACGTGGGCATGATTTTTATAGCTTGTAAGTAATTTAAGATTATAGAAGCTGTAATTAATAAAAAATAACTTTTTTCTTTATTAAAACTTATCACCAATCGTGTTTTACGAGTTGTCGTAAAAGGCGACTAAGGTAAGTTGACCCACCGTGTGGTATCCGGTTTAGTAGAATAGACCACCCTCTCTTACCGAGGTGTCGTAAAATACGACTAAGGTAAGTTGATGTCAGGCAGGCGGCCGGTCATAAAAACGCAGCCAAATCGTATGACAACATGTTTATAACATGTTGTGCCGACCCCACTTAGAGTGGGATAAGGGCAGGAGGATGATGATCACCAATCGTGTTTTAAGAATGTATATAATTAAATTTAGTAACAATATTTTCAGAATAATAAATGCGTTATAACGTGGCAATATTAAGAATGTATCACACGCTTAGTATTAAAGTGACCGAATTCAAAATTAATTAAGTTTGATTATTTGACTTAATTGAATAAGATACATTGTAATTCTTATTTGAATGCGGTCTATGTCTACATCACGTTACAAACTACTACAAAAGTTATTTCTATCTTATATCTTATATAAGTGGTTTCTTGCTTTTTCAAGTTATGGGTATCTATAACACTCACGAGTTTTGTAGGCAATATGCTTTATTGCAATTTGCCACAAAACAAATTTGAATTAGGTCACTTTAATCCTAAATGCGCGATATATTTAGAGACTTTCTGTTTTGAACACAAGCAAATTGTTTTCTTTTTGTTCTCCAGAAAGGAAACAATTTAAATAATAAATATAGTTAAGTAGATATACATATAGTTATTTATACCCGTAAATTGTAATTATTTTAAATATATATATATATATATATATTTTTTTTTTAATTAATTAATTTAATAATAATAATAATTTAATAATTCTTTTTATAATTTAGACTGTAAGGATGGCATATGTACACAGTTTTATACTATCGCAATGCCATCCTTGCAAATGTAGCTTATATGTATATATAAATAAATAAATAAAAATAAAAGTTTTTGTAGCTAATTTTAAGAAGTCTTATTACGTATGTAAACATGGCCTTAAAGTACTGCACGCAATCAAAACCTATGAGTTTGCTCTAAAAACATATATGCTTACATAATATTTACAATCCAGCAATCGAATCAGAGTAAAGAAAAAACTTATTTATGAAAGCTGCATATGCCTAGAGAATCTTGCTATATGGAGCCTACCAAGCAGCTTGGCGAGCATAAGTGCCTTATCCACTTATCATCCAGCTTTAGAGGGAGAAAGTTATTCGCCCAGCTGGAAGACAGTATCTTTAATATTTAAATGAGTTAATCTTGTATGTATGTATATATATATTTTTTCGGAATCTCGGCATCTTGAAATTCAGAATGTTGGGTGTTTTTGGGGAGAAAAATCGATCTAACTAGGTTTTATTTATGGACATTATGGGCATTAGAAAATACTAAAATTTATATTGAATTGAATTTCAATGTCAGCGTAGCTTATTCGGGGAACGGCTGTTCGCGAGATATGAAAATACCTAGGATAGAGCCCCACCTACCCTATTATTATTATTTTGTTTTTTTTATTTAAAAAAAAATTTTTCAAGGTTCAGTCCACCAGGTACTTATTATTAAATAACAAAAAAATGGTTTTATATTTAGATATTCACTCAATTACATAGTCAATGAAGTTACGCCATTCATTGTTAATCCGTTGACTTCGAGGTATGCGATGAATCCCGTATTTCCATTAAATTAAACAGCACCTTCGAGCAACTATTTATAAAGATTCCGAGGGCTCCATTCACGATGTGAAATTTGACGTATGAGACCTTCAGAGAGAGTACAAGCCGGGCGAATAAAACGCTCTTCCCGCTATTGTGCGGCATTGAGTGAACATGTCTTTCTCATAACCTCTCTGCTTATTATTCTTTGAGACGTCTTCATTTCACAGTTTGGTATTTACAAGGAGCTGATGTTACACCGTAATTTAAAGAAAGCAGTATATAAAAAGTGGCCGATTTATATACTTTAATATTATAAATTTTAAATTATGGAAGCGTAGAATATTAAAAATCACGAAATATTCATTTCTAAACAAACAAACAAACAAACAAACAAACAAACAAACACTTAAACAGTGTGAAAGTTAACAAGAAGTGGTGGGTTCAATCTCGGGCAAACGCCTACAAGTTTAACTTTAAAACTTAAATAATTCATTGATATTTATCATTCATCATCCGCCATCTGAATTGAATAGTTCCACCCTCATTTCTTACCGAGATGTCGTAAAAGGCGACTAAGGTAAGTCGACCCGCCGTGTGGTATCCGGCTGAGTAGAATAGACCACCCTCATTTCTCACCGAGGTTTCCTATAAGGCGATCAAGGTAAGTTGAACCACTGTGGGTATCCAGTTTAGTTGAATAGACCAACCTCCTGTCTTACCGAGGTGTCTTAAAATACGACTAAGGTAAGTTGACGTCAGGCAGTCGGCCGGTCGTAAAAACGCAGCCAAATCAAGTCCCAGGATGCTTATAACATGTTGTGCCGATCCCACTTAGAGTGGACTAAGGGCAGGAGGATGATGATTATCATTCATCATGTTCCATATGGAAAAAAAACCATAGAATAGCGATATAGCTCGCATTTCCTTAGAGTATTTCAGGAATAATTTGCCAATTATTTTATCCAAATACAGTGAAAAACTCTCTTTACCAATCAATAGGACAGTTACAAGCCTCTTTTTTCTTACTTTTACCAATTTTTACTCATTTTACAATTGTATTACTTTTATACACGATATAAGTACACTGTGGAAATAAAAAGCAAAAGTAAAGTTTTAACCACTCTATACATTTATTTTCTCTGACACGACATCCATCATAGCGTATGTATACAGAATACATATTAAAGGCTCAAACTCGACGCGAGTCTTATATTTCCAATATATTTAGATACCTCATGATACATTGGAGATGTCTTGATATCCTCGATTACCACAGTAAGGATGGCACTAGGGGGTCAATATATACCGGTCGTGTAAGCGACAATCAAATGCGCGCACGATCGCATTTATAAAGATTCGGAACGCATTCTCTGAATGAACACAATTTGAAGACGAATACGTTTTTGTATTCGCAATTTCAATGAACATTTGCGCGCTTGATTCAACCTTAATGCGTGCAATATTTTGTCAGAATGAGCTTAGGTAGAATTTATTATCGCTCATTGAGAATTTGACCCCTTTTTATTGTATTAATTATTATTGTATTAATGAATTAGTTTAAATGGAATATTGGAATTTCCTTAATGTAATGTAGTGACGATTAGGAATATGTTATGACATTCTGATATGTTGACATTATTTTTATTATGATTCATATGTACCGTATTTTTGGAGCATATTTTATATGTAAAATATGTAATAATAATTAAAGTTGACAATTGATATGTACTATATTAAATAATTAACAAACCCAAATAAAATAAACAGACAAATAATAAATAAACCCAAATAAAATAAACAAAGCCAAATGACAACATGTTACAAACATGTTGTCATTTGGCTACGTATTTAACGACCGGCCGCCTGTCTGACGTCAACTTACCTTAGTCGTATTTTATGACACCTTGGTTAGAAAGCGGGTGGTCTATTTTACTCAACTGGATACCACACGGTAGGTCAACTTACCTTAGTCACCTCTTACGACACCTCGGTAAGAAAAGACTGTGGTACTATTCTATTCAGCCGGATACCACACGGCGGTATTCAACAATGTACAAGTATATGGTTCTTTTCATATAATGTTTGCATGTAGTTTTTTTCAAAATTATTATATATATAAATTTTATTTTTTTGTATCTTTGTCAATGCCAAATTGTTCTGTTTTAGTTGATAAGGGAAGGTACTAGCTCCTGAAACAAAGTTCTTCTAGTTCAGGAGCTAGGGCTTCAATGCACTATGTACATTTGGATGTTTAATAAAGTTATTATTATATCTAACTAAATATAATCCTACAACAAATAAGCAAAGGGAATCGTAAAGTACAAAAGCCATGCCTACATTAGCATCAAGTGGATGACATGCTCCCATCGGATTAAGGCCATATTAGGTATGCGTCAAGGACCTCCAAACGGTACAGTGGAGGGCTCTCATGCGATTTACCTCCGAACAATACGCCAAATTATAAGCAATCGCTACCTCTGAGAGCATCTTGACCTATTTCGGCATTAAATTAAATTGAAGCATTGTTCGCAATCAGCTTTTATTAATAACTAGCTGTGACTGTGGCTTTACCCGCGTAGAAATCAGTGTGTCACAAAGTTTTTCCCGTGAAAATACTGAGCCCTGCAAATCGTATTTTTTTATTTATTTATATATTCTTATATCTTATAAACTATTACAAATTTTTACTCCTTATACTACAATATCTATGTAAAAACAATTAATAACTTATATTACCTATGCAAGTTAGTTAGTTATACCTATTTGTATGTGTGTATGCGTGCGTTTGTGTCAACAAAGTGTGATAGTAATTGTATGCAAGTTTAACTTATTTTTTTACTCTGGTGATAATTTAATATACTATAGAGTAAACCATCCTCAAGAATCGCACTATTTTCTAGTAAAAGCCGAAAAAAATCCGTTAGTAAATTTTGAGAAAATCGATCACATACAAACGGCTTTTGGGGAATATCTTTTATGATATGTATAGATTAAAGTTGTGCGTATTTTTTGTATTAAAATATTAGATCACAAAACTCACACGTAGTTATTAATTACAGAAATAAGAACTATCTAAGGTTTACTAATTAGTCGATCTACCATTTACATTTCACCTACCAAAAATCTAATGCTGTGCTAACGACGTTTTTCGTTATTAATTAAACCAAAAATACAAATTCCTGAAAATCATTTTTAGGAAGAAAACAAAGTTCTACGTAAATTTGAATGTATTAAACATTTATAAACAATTTTAAAAAACATACAAAAGCTGATTCAGTGTTGTTAAAACTTGCCTAAATTATTTTAAAATTTGCCTGTCAATTTAATTTCTTTTTAATAAAATACCGCCTTGAAAGGTTTCTAAGCCTCAATGTTGATAACCGCTTGGCATTTAAAAATATTTATAAATTTGAATATTAGGAATAAAGAAGCGGCCTCTTCAATGGCAGAGAGTGCTCTGTACCCCTGTCCCACGTTTGGGCAAAGGCGAAAAGAGAAAAAAAAATGTAAAGAGGTTGTTTACATACTCAGGTATGTATACAATCCGGAGATATTATGTTCCATTTGTATCATACTAAGGTACGTTAGCGTCAGATTGGCAGCCGGTCGTAAAATACCTAGCCAAATCATTTAAAAACATATTGTGCCAAACCCACTTAGAGTCGAGTAGATAAGGACAGTAATAATACAAAGTAATAATAAAATTATTTTGCTATAATCCACGATTAAGTAAAATAGAAAATATATATAATGCTAAATGTAGAGTGGACAATCCGTTTTAATACCTGATACATGCAGGATTCGTAAAAATACATGCACAAACCTCCAACACCGTCACCACATTACACAAGCACTACATACGTTCACTATCACAAACTCAACAATCGTTTCGCCCCGCAACCGAAGCATCATCAGGAGATAGACTCCACGACAAACTTCGCCTCGTTTTTATTTATTATTATTTATATATTTATTAAATACAGAGCAAAGACCTACGCTTTTAAAGCTTGGATTAACTGAAAACGAGGGGTGAGTCAATAAAGAAACTATTCGCGGTATGCCGTCAAAAAGCAATATAATAATTAATTGTTACAACCACTATCCGACGGTCAGGGCGGGCAGAATTTATGGAGGAATTATTATTGAAAAGCTCGGGTAGGGACAAATTGTGCGGTTTTCACAGACGCCCGCTTTGTGCTCTATTTATAGAGATATTGTTTATATTATTTTTGTTTTTTAAACACTCTTTTACCATCTAATGGTATTGGAAATTGGTTTCTGTTTAGTATATAAATTGTTTTTATGATTTGAACGAGATTTAATTTATATAAAAAACTTTGCACCTTTCATCTTTAGATTTAAAGGTATAAAGCGATATTGAATTATCATCCTCCTGCCCTTATCTAATCATCATCTACTCTTAGTGGGATCGGCACAACATGTTATAAACATGTTGCGACATGATTTTGTTCCGTATTTTACGACCGGCCGCCTGCCTGACGTTCACTTATCTCATATTTTACGACACCTCGGATAGAGAGTGGTCTGTTCTTCTCAACCGGATACCACACAGCGGGTTAACTAACCTTAGTCACTTTTACGAGACCTCGGTAAGAAATGAGGTTGGTCTATTCTACTCATCCGGATACTACATGGCTTATAAAGTGATATTGAATATACAAAGATATTATATCAAAGACAATATATCGCGTATGGATTGCAAAAGTGGCACAACTCAAAACATAATGTTTTCAAAAAGTTTTCATTGGTAACGGAAATGTATAAACAATACTTTAGTTTGCTTAAACAAACTGATTAATATTAAATTATGAGTTGAATGATTAGAATATGTATTTTAATTTTAACATTTAGATCTATTTCTAATCCAAAACACTTGCTTTTTGAGTTTTGCCACTATTGCAGCCTATGAGCGATGTATTCTTATTTACTACTGTTGATGTAGTACTAAATATGAATATGCTAAATACATGTATATGACAATTCTGTGTTACCTATAACAATGTTACACCCTAATCAATGCTCGACAGAACAATAAACTATGTGGTCATCCTTCAAACTCGGGATGAAATTTAATAAATTTGGGGGGTGATATCGGACAAGGAACTTTTGAATCGCCGTCAGCGTCCACCGTCAAATTGAGGGTTATCCTTTTGTCCACTAAATTGCCTTATTTCGTATTTCTATTATGAACTTCTCCAACTATCAGATATAATTGCGTCTTTGTGTTCTTTGATTATCCTTTGAAGCTTATTTCGATTAGATTTTGCTTTGATATTAAAATATGGGAACATTTTTAGATCAAAATAAATACGCAATTTTATTTTTAGGCGTAGTCTCCAATGTGATGTGTAGCTGTTAGGCCAAAAAGTAAAGTATTCGCAACTAGTAATATCCCACGGTTTCACCCGCGTAATTTTTATTTTTTTACAACTCATTACATTTTTAAAACGGATCCCTATTTTTTTTGAAAATATAATATAGCCTTAATATAGCCTTTATCTTTACTGAGCAACATATGCTCAGTAAAGATGCAGCTTTCTAATGGTGAAAGAATTTTTGTAATCTTTGTATGTTTTGTTTTGTAATTTTTTGTCTTTATAATATTAGATAAATTGTGAAAATGTAGTAGCATCATATTGTCTTTTATATAAACTGATTTCTATTCTATAATTATATGCAATTGAGCTATCAATTACCGATTACTCGAATTTCATACCTTTTACTTTTCATAATTATCTTATTTTCATTAAGACACCATATGTAAATATGGTGTTTTAATCTTATAATTATGATTACTCAGATTTACAGATTTTAGTACTATAGAATCAAGTGACGGAGACATCTCTTGAAAAGACCTTTGAGAGTCCAGCAGCGAGTTCCCATCATCAGTATAATTCCGAGAAAATTGAAATAAAACAATTTTATGTTAATTTTAAAATGAGATATCATTTGGTTATATCCTTGCACTAAACAAATTCAATAGGTACGGAATTATGCAAATTGGAAACATTGGTATATTGGCCGCATCGGTTTATTGTAATTAGATATCTCGATGTTGTAGGTCCCAGGGGAAATCGCGGCAGGATGGATTAGCGTTGTGACTCGGCATGAATAACGTCGAAAAGCTTAATATTTGTTCTTTGATTTCTGCTTCGATATAAGAGATTGACTGAATGTAATCTTAACCATGACGTAGCCTATATCTTTATAGAAAAAAAATTAAATTGAGAACCATCATCCTCCTGCTCTTATCCCATTCTAAGTGGGGTAGGCACAGCATGATAACCATTACATTACTGAGCGCGTGTCGGTCTTCCAATACCATTCGCTGATTTAAAACATGCACAATGTCGTCGCTACCAAGGGCTTGGATGCAACAGCCTGGATACAGGGCTTTTGGATAACTAATAAGAACTGTTAAAATATATCTTTAATATTGGATTTTTAAATGAGTTAATCTTGTATGTATATATATCTTAAATTCAGCATGTAGGCGGAGAAAAATCGATCTAGTTAGGTTATATGTAAGAAAAAAATCCTTGTTTTTTGGGCATTAAAAATACTAAAATTTATATTGAATATAAAACACTATTTTTGCCATAAACTGTCAAGTCCACATAGCTTTTTCGGTGAACGGGCAGTCTCAAGGAATGTAAATACCTAGGATCGATCGCAACTGCCTAATTAATTTTTCTCTTTTTTTTGAAGTTCCTTTTTTTATTTTATAGGGTCGGTCAATCAGGTTCTATTTATTATCGGACTAAACTTTATAAGTTTAATTAATATCTGTGTCCATTATGACTGTGCTGAACATCGTAAATGGTACGTCCATTAATTAATGTAACTATTCAAAACTCAAATTTTAATTGGGTTCCTGTTAACAGGTAACTCTGTCTAATTAGAGAGCCTTTGGCTATTGGCAAGTCGATTGTTGCTGACCAATACACACTGTCCTTACGATTATTGAAAAGTTGGTTTTACTGGAATATGTGTAGTTGTTATTCTTGCGATATTTTTATGGTTATTCGTATTAAAATAAACTTGTATAAATATAAAACGTGTATTGTAATGCCTATTATAAATTAAATTGTATATACAATTAAGGCGAAGAGTAATTTTATAAAATTGTATAGTTAATAATAAGATTTTCCCCTTAGATATACGAAAATTTTTGGATGAACATTGAAAAATCTTTTTAAGGAATTTTCGTATGAAATTATCATTTAGCTGCAAAGTGTAGTGTAGTGACCCTGCCTTCAGCTCCGCGGGTCGCGGGTTCGATTCCCGCCGAGGGCCAACATTTTGTATAAATGAATTTGTTGGTCTTTGAGCCTGGGTGTATATTTGTATTTAAGTATATATTTAAAAAATATATAAGTATATATTCACCAATTGTCTGTCACCCATAACACAAGTAATAAGTTACTTACTTTGCGGATGGACGACCGAGTAAAAAAAATAAAATTAATGAAATCCTTTTTGAACTAACTTTTTAAGTTCAAAATTCTTGCTAAAGTACACTTTTGCAGAAAAGTTATTCGTTTTCTTGAGATTAAACTTTTATAATACTGGAAGAGTTCATATATATTTTACTTATTTATATATTTTATTATTTATTCATATATATATATATATATATATATATATATATATATATATATATATATATATATATATATATATATATATAATAAATAAATAAATATATGGGACACTTACACACACGGTCGTCCGTCTCCAAAGTAAGTAACTTAATACTTGTGTTTATGGTAGACAGACAACTGGTGAATATATACTTATATAATTTTAAATACATACTTAAATACAAATATACACCCAGGCTCGAAGACCAACAAATTCATTTATAGAAAATGTTGGCCCTCGGCGGGAATCGAACCCGCGACCCGCAGAGCTGAAGGCATGGTCACTACCCACTGCGCCAGCGGACCAGTCAGTCAATATTCATATATATACACACACACACACACACACATATATATATATATATATATATATATATATATATATATATATATATATATTTTTTTTTTCATTTATCATATAATATGAAAATATTGTTTTGCTATAATCCGTGATAAAATAAATTATATGTAATGATAAATATACAGTGTACTATCTGTTCTCATACCTGATATATGCAGAATTCGTAAAAACACATGCACAACCCACAGCCAACAACACAAGTTTTTACGAATTCTTCATGTATAAAGTACTCCACGTTCAGCTTTACATATATTTTTTATCGGATTATATCAAAACAATATTTTAATTACTTTTGCCTTATATATTTTATTTATTTATTTATGTACAAAAATGTTGCAAAAAACATTATTGGTAAAAAAAAGTGTACAAAGGTCTGGCGATGCGTAGAGACGTATCATCACTGTGCGTTTTCTACCGCATCTTTCACGGAGAGTGTTCCATTGAACTTCATGACCTGATTCCTGCCGCTAAATTCCATAACCGCACTGTACGTCACAGGTTAAAATATCATCCTCACCATCTGGATGCTTGGCGATCCAGTACAGTGCGGTTTTCAAATAATTTCATTCCGCGCACCACCATTTTATGGAACGATCTCCCCTTGGCAGTGTTTCCGGATCGGTACGACATAAGTACCTTCAAAAAACGTGTTTTCCACTTTTTTAAAGGACGGCAACGCACTCGCTCTGCGAGAGGCCGTGGGCGGCGGTGATTACTTTAGGGTAAACCGCATGCTCGTTTGCCATCCTATACCATAAAAAAAAAAAAAAAAACTTATTCCTAAGACAGAGATCTCTGCCAGCAATCTACGAAGTGCGACAATTTATAGTAAAGAAAAAGTTGGTATGCAAATATCAAACATTAATTAGAATTACCTTACTAATAATTTCCCAATTTAATAATCCTATTTCTTTTTATTAGGTAAAGCCTTATTCTATAAATTATTTAAAGAATAAGATATTATTATATATAAAGATAACTAAATTAGCAATAAGTTTAATTCAAAAATAAACGTATTCAAAAGAACAGAATTTGTTCTCTCAAACACTTAATGTTGCCTGTTTTTCCTACCCGTGTGTTGTATATTATAAGCTATAGAATGAACATCGGCTGACGAGGTGGGGATAGATTGTATTGTTACGACGGGGTTTCGAATCTGATATAATCTGAAGGGTCATCACATATTCATCGGACATTAAACTTATTGCTAATTAATAGGGTGATCTCGAGTAACTGACAGCATGAGTAAATTTATATTCTTTTTTATTTGTATGAAATATGACCCGCTACTTTGTAGCTTTTCGCTATTGTTTTTTAATGATTTTATTTTTAAACGGGCTTTATATTACCTTAATAAATATATTCGGTTTTCTTACAATGTTTTAACACTATTCAGCTTTCTGGGCTAACTGGGGGACTGTAGTGACGGATTTGTATGTCTAAGTCCGCTTCGCTGTTTTTTCTGTGGTACAAGTATAAGTAAAATCGTTAGTAATAGATAAGAACCGACTTTTTTCTTCTTAACTTACTATTTGTATATTCATTGAGTAATGATTTTTCCGAACTAACGTATGTATTATTCATAACTAATGAGAATTTTATTTTGCTATAATCCGCGATAAAAGAAAATTTATGTAATGCTAAATGTAGAGTGTACTATTCGCTCTCATATCTGATACATGCAGAATTTGTAGTGCATGAGGCTCTACCCGACACCGATAACACAACAATACACAAGCACTGCACACCTTCACTACCACAATCTCAACAATTATTTCGCCCCGTAACCGAAGCATTTTCAGGAGATACATTCCACGACAAAATCGCAAAGTATATATTATTCCAACTTAGCTTAATCGCCTTTTGCGAGACCTAGGTAAGAATTGAGGGTGGTCTATTCTACTCAGCTGGATACCACACGGTTTATCTACAAAATTTATCATGCTACTAAAAACCAATAGATATACTGGTAATGCATGCCTACCCTTAAAATTATATTATTTGAAAAGCCTTGTATTTTATTTAATATTCTTTTGTGCAGAATTGCTTGCCGCCGTACAAAAGTCTTAATAGGAACTGCAACAAAGAACTTATGTTATCAAAGGAACTGTTCTCAGTTTTTAAGCCATTTGTATTCGTTTAATTAACTTATTCAAAGAACTTTGTAAAAGAAAATAAAATTTTCATTTAATGAATCGTACAATTGTATGCCAAAGAAATGTATTATTTAATTTTAATAAATTGTCTAGAACTGAGACAATTGCAAGGTATTGCATATTTCAATATATTGTTACACGTGTTATAAATACAACCCCTATATATTGTTGGTCGATAATATGTTTATGGTATAATAAAGATATTATTGGAAATTAAAATGGTTGACTTTGAGGAAATTGGTTTTTTATTTATTGAAAAAGTGTTTAGTAAAAATATCGTTACTTAATAATATTATAGAACTGGTTTGTACCACTGATTTTGTATGCAAATCAAAAGTTTTGTCTCACTTAAACTAAAAAGAGCTTAAGTGAGACAAAACGTAGCCTTTTTCACTTTACTATCTTCATACCAAAATAAATCGGTTAGTTCGTTAGGACCTTAAGAAAGGTAACAAAAACCAACAAACATTTTTTAATATTTGCTTATTTATTGGATTATCAGTAATAGTTCATTATTCTTGATTCCTCCAATTTCTCCCCGATCGGTTCGGATGGGAACATTTTGCCAGTCTGATCTGATTTTCGGTACCTTGGTTCGCTTTTTCAAAACGACGGTGAAATAGATCGAGATGTGGGTAAAAGAATGAATGCAGGATGGATGAAGTGGCGGCAGGTCTCAGGCACAATATGTGACCCTCGAATGCCCCTTAAAGTTAAGGGAAAAATTTATAAAGCAGTCTTAAGACCTGTCGTATTGTATGGATCAGAATGTTGGGCACTGAAAAGGAGGGATGAAAGAAGAGTACATGCAAATGAGATGAGAATGTTAAGGTGGATGTGTGGTGTGACAAAACTGGATAAAATACGAAACGAGTATATTAGGGGAAGTCTGAAAGTTGCGCCCATTATAGAAAAGTCGAGAAGTGCAAGATTGAGATGGTATGGACATGTAATGAGGAGGGATGAAAATCATGTGACCAAACGTGTGTTAAATTTGAATGTGGATGGATATGTGCCTAGAGGGAGGCCTAAAAAGAGATGGTTGGATTGTGTGAAGTATGAGATGCATATAAAAGGAGTGGCGCCAGAGTTGACGAAAGATAGGACAGAATGGAAGAGAAAAACATGTTGTGCCGACCCCACTTAGAGTGGGATAAGGACAGGATGATAGATAGTTCATTATTCTTGATTGAAGACTTCACAGACAGTCCATTTGTTAGTAAAGTACCTTAATAATATTAATATAGTAATAAATGTAACAAACGCAAATTTTCACTTGTGTTTGTCATGTTGTAGTCATTAAAATCATCTTCTATTTAAAGCAACTTACCTTACTTCTTCTACTTATCCTAATTCGAAAATCTATCTATCGAAATTCCCTTTGCAAATTTTCACTTAAGATTCTTCGAGTTCCGTAAGATAAATAGATCGATATTACACTTAAAAATCATCATTCTGACTCTACGACCCTTATCCCACTCTAAATGGTGTCGGCACAACATGTTATACACATGTGTCACATAATTTGGCCTGCCTAGCGTCAATTTACCTTAGTCGCCTTTTGCGACATCTCGGTATAAAAGAGGGTGGTCAATTCTAATCAGCCGGATACCACACGGTGAGTCCAATTGCCTTAGTCGTCTTTTACGACACCTCGATAAGAAATGAGGGTGTTATTTTCTACTTACCCGAATACCACACGGCTTAACTATATTACACTTAGGATCGAAACACCTAAATGTATTACAAACTTTTAAAACATTTTCTCAATTTTTCCGAATAATATATCAATCGCTTACTAATTATTGTAATGTAAACCTAACCAGCCTATTTTCATATTCTGGTCATATTTTTTCTTTTTCTTCATATCTGGTTTTTTTATAGATTTTTTTTATTAAAGATAGAATCCTTTGAAATATTACATACAAATGGTTGAACAAGACAAATTGAACAATCGTGGTACCATCTTCACATAGGCACGGTCAATACGGCGCGAGTAACACCCATTAATCAGGACCGCCTCAGTTATATTCGTAAATATTCCAGGCGTTATTGCCACCATCAACATAATGTTATGGGGCGGAATTTTACAGGATACAAAAGATATAGAGCAAATTCGTGCTGAATCTATATTAATGCGCTATTGTTTACAATCGTCGCAGATATATTGCAAACGCGTTGTTGGTAATGTGAGAAATATGTTAAATGTAAGTTTTATCTTTGTTTGTTTTTCGTTTTATATTTACTTTAGTGCGCATTTACAAATACACGCTGTTACAAACATAATTATAGGCATATATTGCTGAAGTACTATTTGCTAATTGCGGTGAATTATAAATTTGCGATCAGCAATCTATAAAAATATTAAATCCATATATTTCTAAAATTCGTTCAATTCTTATTATCAAGTCCGACTGATGCGGACGCGGTTCCTGTATGTTGGCTGGTTATTTTAAAACTTCTAATAATATTATAAAAAGAAAAAATAAAGCGACTGAGTTGAGTTAGTGTTTTTTTATTAAATAAACAAAACTGGTTGCTATAACAGAATGAATAACGTGTTAAATGATAATGTATCAAATAGTTGATAGTATAGAGTGAAACGTCTTAATATTGATTATAAGAGCAACATTTTTATACAAAGTCGTAATACATACCTTTTCACAAAAAGATCTTTGATGATTATGCAGACTTAAATTCTTTGAATAATAATACTGTATACAAAAGATTTTCATTTTAATTATAAGTATGTAAAGCAATCAACCCGCAGTTACGTGACACATTCCACGTGTAAAAAAAATTAAAAAAGTGTTTAGAAATATCACGTTAGAGCGATGAAAGGGGGAATGTGACATAAATTACAGAAAGTGCAATAGTACTCTAGTACTGTGGGACAAATGACTCGATATTCTACCGATATAGCTAAGGCACAGCGAAGTCTATTTTAGATGAAGTTTACGCGACGTTTTATCTGTTGTTTTCATGTTCGTGATCAAAGCTTCTATGCTTTTGAACAGTGCTTTTACTCTGGATCCATTATTAAACGTAAAGAAGTACATGTTCATTCCTCTGTTATGTGGTTTAAAGACAACAATTTGTACTACTTCAAGTAACATACATAAATTATAAATATTTTTTCATTATAATTTATTATTACTTAAAATGTCATCTTCGTTCTCCCGGCTTTATCCCACTCTAAGTGGGGTCGGCACAATTGGTTGCCAAATAACTAGCCAAAACATGTAACATGTTTTGGCTAGTTATTTTACGACTTGCCGCCTGCTTGACGTCAACTTACCTTAATCGCCTTTTTGCAACACCTCGGTAAGAAAGAGGATGGTCTATTCTTCTCAGCCAGATACCGCATTTTTTATCATTTACATTCATAAGCAATAACATAATAAGTTAACGTTCGATGTAATATTATTTTATAAGTCAAATAACATTACATCGAATGTTAAGTGAAATCAAGATTAAAATTTTTATTCTTCCTTTAGTTAACCATTTATAATATAAAGTCTATTAATCCTGTTATTTCTACAGAAAAAGGATGACATTGAAAAGCTCTATCTATTATCTATTATCCACCTATCACGCAACACCAGTCCACACAAAACGCACACACGAAGATGCAGGTAAAAGCTAGTATTCGTATAAATCTCCGCTGTTCATGCGTTGATCTTACAAAAGCTCTCTTACTTATCAGCTCTTAGCCTTTTTACATATTAAGCCAATTAGCGTTATTCTGATAAAGACTAATGATATATTGACATAACAGAAAAACAAAAAGGAAGCAATAAAAATTACATATAAAATAAAAACCGAAACTGAAATAAAATTTCTCACACGTCTTATCGCTTTATCTATTCTAATTCTATGATAATGTTATTTTTTAATCGTTAAAACTGATATATAAATGCTTGTACTTCCAATTAAAATTACGAATCAGTTACGCTTTATAGTGTCAGTGTTTCACTAAATTGCAAAGGTAAAAAATATGCAAGGTACTCGTACTAAAATGAACTTTTTTCGCTTTGTTTCAAATCCTAACTACAAAGAATATATTCGGAAGAACGCGAACAAATATCGGAAGATAACATAGCGAAAGAGAAAATGTGTGCGAATGGAAAATAAATTGCACAAAGTGCAAATGTACCGATGCATTACTGCAGGCGCTGCGACAAATGACTTGAAATTGTAGCGATACACCTGAGATGCATCGAAGTGAATTTCTAGACGAGTTCGCTTAAACTTTAAGTCTTTGATGTTATGTTTCTTTATTTCTATGCAATGATAATTTTAATTTTACTAATAGTTATTTTTTAATTTAAACGATCGTTGATTGTATTGTATATCTATAGAATCTTGTATGTAAATCTATAGAAATCGGCTATACTCACGTCTTATTTTGGCCTTTATTTATATGCAACGTTATCAGTCCCGCCACGATAACGTCTAATATAACGATGGAAATGATAATACGGGAAAAAAATAATATACCCAAAAATATAAAAAATCTTTTATCCAGAGAGATCAAAACAGATATAAAATAATTTAAACTAAATTTTGTTGTAATAGCTATTATATTATATTATTAAACGCATGTAGACATAAAGGTTTAAATAAATTAAGGCCATCACAAATCTTATTCAATTACCGCAACCAGAATTTATACAATCTGCCAAACAAATTAAAGGAAATGTAAAGTAATAAAAGGTCAAAACAAATTCCCTTTGAAGCCGAGGCAAAGAGATATATTGCCTTATTATTTGCCCGCATCTCTCGCAGTACAAAAACCCTAAACCACAAACGGCTTTAAAAAAGTTCTTTAAATATCCATAGCATTTAGCTTAATGAGAATAACATAAACTTGAACAGCGTTATTCGTGACCGCATAAAATTTTCCTAAACCCCGTAAAAGGAATGCGACGGTATATATTTAGATCCCTAAATGAGATGTTATTGAGTGAGTTATTTAGGCGAGGTTCGTTCCGTGTGCATTTTTGCTTATTATTATTATTGGGGCTTATATAAGCCCGGCTTAATCCAATGAACTTTCATTACCGTGCGTTTCGGAGCAACTTTATTTGCTCTCGTGGCTTTACTGCGAGCCTGTTCATACCCTTAATAGCACGCTCTGGTAGACAACGTTGTACCAAACATTTGGGGCATTCTAACATAATTATTAAAAATTGCTTTGGATATTACTTAAGCGTAATATTGTTTTTATATTGCAGCCCCCATCTGATGTTTTTGTAAACTAATTTGCAATCAAAGTTTATTTCCTGTGTACGTTGACTTAATAAATATAAATATAAATATATGGGACACTTACACACACAGTCGTCCGTCCCCAAAGTAAGTAACTTAATACTTGTGTTATGGTAGACATACAACTGGTGAATATATACTTTTATATTTTTTAAATACATACTTAAATAAAAATATACACCCAGACTCACTTGTTGGAAGCTTTTGTCTTGTCTAAGCCTCGTTTGTCACCTGATATTATACTTACTCATTAATATTTACTCGAATCCTCGTAATCTTAAATCTATGTAGATTTTAGATCTAAAAAGGGTACGTTTGTTAGATCTACTTAAGTAATTAGAATATGCTTCAAAGCTATAGTTTAACAATTTTCAAAGTCGTATTTACTTTACAAGCCGTTTTAAGATTGATGCCATGTTAAAAATTAAAACTGTTATTTAAGCTGGCTAATGGACAGAGAAGCGAAACATTTTTCTCGCTGAGTATAAACTTGCTAAAGACTGAAATAAAATTGAAGTTTTAGAGGATGAGTCGGGAGAAGGGTTTGGGGAGAACGGGGAGAGACAGACCCCGCTGCCCGACAAGCATTATGTTTATGACTTCTATAGGGAAATAGCAACGATGTAGCAACTAAATGGAAAAATTTTTATTCCCATACAAGCGCGATATTAGGTGCATTTTCATATTTTTCGCCTGTGGATGCGATGAGTTTTTTATGTTTATGCCCTCATAAAGTTACTGGTCGTTATAGTTTACGCGACAATGTTGCCTATGTGTTTATGTTCCTAACATAAAATTTTCACTGTAACAATCACTAACAGATTATTTATGAGGCCCCAGGATGATTATTTATTTAACATTTCAGGAATACCAACAGTACACACACAGATCTAAAACAAAATAACGTAATATTTTTATATATGTATAGGTCTATGTAAAGATATTAATTTAAACATAAATGGTTGATTGTAGGTAAAACATTATTAGTCTGTATCTTACCAAAGAAATGTTATATAAATTATATAAAAGCTAAATTTTTCCTTTACATCTATTCAATAAATAAGAAGCAATTTCCTTAAAAGTCGACATATTTATTCTTTTTCAACGACTCTCACATTGACGGCGATAATGGTTTTTTTATATTATTGACCTAACTATTTGAAGGAGGTTGTTTATATTTGAAACGTGTTGTAACAAAATATTACACGAATGAACGAAAGAACTCAATAATTGTATATGGCCATCATTTCAATTAGATAGTCGTTAGGGATGATATATTATTAGAGGTCTTTTATTGACCCCTACACAATCAGCTCCCATTGTAAATGCCAACAAAGTGACAAGGAGCGTTCCCCTGAGATTACACTTCCCATTGACGCGATACAAACCACTATCTGGATAGCATTTAAACACAAACACGGTTTTAATCAATACATCAAACAAAACTTGGCCGTTACAGCAATAATAATTAAAAGCGTATCATTATATGGAATATTTGCAAAGGACCAAAGGGGTCGCATCTCCCCGCCCGAGGCGATGCCTCTATTGCATAACTAAGACATAGTTATAATCCCACTCCCTTCTGTAATCCTGGTCCAGATGATGATTGAGTCCCGTTTTAGTTTACAAAAGGTAATCCTTAAAGGAACTATTGGTGAAGTTCGGTCCTTTGATAGGTAGTTAGTGTTTACGATGTAAATTTTGGCGGTAATAACATAAACCTCTTTGATAGGATGTGTTCAGTGTTGTTAGGCTAAGAATATTACGTTCATATCTCTCTTTGTTCAGCTTAGACCCGTTAGAAGGGTTATAATAAATCATAAATTAGTTATAAATGAAAAAAAAACACTTTTCATAAAATTTTGCCTTTTAAAAATTCTGACCCTCCTGTCCTTACCCCACAAAGTGGGGTCGGCACAATATGCTTTAAACATGTCGTCACATGATTTGGCTACGTATTTTATGACTGACCGCCTGCCTGACGTCAATTTACCTTAGTTTAGACTTATAAAAACAAAGTAGAAAAATAATGACGTTATTAAACCTGACAAACATCTGATTGCCGAATTAGAGAACTCGTGAACCTAGATTTTAAAGGGTTTATTAAAAAGCTTGATGTAACAAATATCTCCGATAACAGATTAAAGATGAAGGCACCTATGTTAACAAGAAAAAGAACATTTATTATATACGTTTATTTTAGATAGATGATAAATTAATTTTTTGGTCCAGTGTCCAGTACTTCACTTCCACGAGCTTCCTTAGATTAATTATGATCAAAAATATTACGTAGAATTAGATTGTGACCACTCGACCAACATCTACACACTTCGAAGCAATAATAATTGTAGCCAATTATCTTTTTCACTTTTCAATTAAATTAGATTGTATTAGATTAGATTTTTTTCATTTCCTAAGTATTCACAAATAAATCAGTTACAAATTCAGAAAAAATTACTCAGTGCATATTATCCAAACCAAAATTAAGAGCATTAAACTTTGTGACAGAAATTATTGAAAACGAAATAGAAGAATATTATTGAAAATTTTTAATTAATTGACAAATGTTGAAAAGTACTTTAATGTATTCATTTCCATTCTTCATTTGGTACCCTCATCAACCCTTATATTATCAAAACACGTATTGTTTTCTGTATCTGTTTTTGTAGGTTTCGCGTTTCCGACGTCATAATACAGCCTCTTGAGATATAAAAGAACATTTCATAGCGTATGCCAAAGGGTTATTCACAAAAGCTTTTTAAAATACTTTTGGCAGGCATATGGCGTATAATGAAACCCCTGCTGTTTTAACAAGTAGTTGTGGTTCAGCTGAGTATTTATTCTGACACGGAATTACCTATTTACTGGTCATACCCTTTTTGTTTATGTTTATTATAATATTACTTTAATTTTTTTGGTCTAACTTATTATGGAGTTAGTAAGTCTGTTTTATATCGCGAATGTCCAAATTACCGTAATATAATAAGCAATTGTTGTATTACATCAGAAACTTTCACACATGTCGCGAATATCTGGATAATGGTAAAAGTAAATATGAGAAATAGATAAATAGAGGGAGAGAATATAACTTTAATGTTAAATCTTTGAGAACTAGATCTGTCTAGCGGCAAGACCCGGGTCGGGATAAATTTTTCTGTTAAAACGTATGTGTTTCATTATAATCGTAATTTCTCACACGCTTTTCAGTGAAGGAAAACATGACGAAATCAAGAGAATAGAGAATTCTGAGGATATGTGTAACCGACCATTCCATAGCGGAACAGCGTGGTGGGTGGCTCCAACCCTTCTCTCCAAAAGCTTAAAGTATTCCTATGTCCAGCAGTGGATTAATAACAGGCCATCACTTCACTATGAATAAGGCTACTTTACTTTACATAAAAACGTTTGAAAATTTGAATATGTAAAATCTTTATGAAGATAAAAAAACAGACATTTTATTTTTAATAATTTTTAATCACGTATACTAATTTACTATTCCGCGAAAAATATTTTGCTAAACGGTTTCAGACGCTATGAAATAAGGTTAGAAATTTGTTACAACTGTAATATATTGTATCTAAATTATTCCTTGTTGTTACGACTTGTAATATTTTGTTTTTATTTCGATATACTGAAATTGCTGTTTATTCCTGAGGGATATTAAACCGCCCGCCGCGCTCTTCCATACTTCTCCACACGGAATTGCCCGTTTCCTGTTTACCGTTACACTTATCTTCTTTGCATACATGCTCATGATAAAAATAAACAACTGTTATAAGAGCTTCTTTAAGTAAGTCTAAATCTACCTACGTATTATATTAGTCTCCAATATACTTAAAACATAAAAAATATAGAATCTTATATTACTTATAAATTATTACTACACATTTCATGCGTTCCGCGTTTTAATGCGTTCTGTATTTTAATTGTGTATCGTCTACTGAAATAAATGTCGATGAAACCTCTAACTATAACTCGCTATATATTTATTCTTATTTATCTATATATATATAAAAGAAAGTGATGTTAGTTACACTATTTATAACTCAAGAACGAATAAACCAATTTGTCTGAAAATTGGTGGAAAGGTTGCTTAAAACCAGGAGACAGACATAGGATACTTTTATCACGTTCGACCGTGTTTCCGTCAAGTCACCATAAAACGTGGTATAACAAAAACGCATTTTGTCATATGCGTTTTTGTAACAAAAACGCATATGACAAAATGCGTTTTTGGACATGGAATAATAAAACGCAAATGACAGTGTAATAATAAAACATAAATGTTAAGTTAAGGTTATAAAAATTAAATAAATAAAAGAAATTAAGTTATTATCAAAATATTATTATTAAAACATAAGGGCTAACTCAAATTCTACCTACCTCCATTCTTATATGGCGACATATAGTGAGTGATCGAATAACCAATAATATGAGCTACGGACCGTTCAGATATTCCGTAACAACGTCAAAGTCAGAGTAGCTCATCAAAATATCACGTTACGGAATCACAAATTCATTCCGGACGCCAATTATCCGTGAGCGCTCATTTTCCGAGTCATTCCCTGGTGTAACGATCACGTGGTGATTTTGACAGCTACCACCCTTTTGTAGCGGCGTGTTTACATTGGCTTATCAAATGGAGTCTTAATTAAGTATAGATGTTAGGTAAAATAAAAATACGTTTAATAATCTGTAATATAAATAACAATTAATGACTGGCCCCTTAGCGCAGTATAGCAGTGACTTTGCCATCAGTTACTTGAGTTGTGGATTCGATTGCCGCCGAACATTAAAAAAAAATATTGGTGGTTCTTCAAATTCAAATTCAAATTCAAAATATTCTTTATTCAAGTGGACTGTTTACAGTACTTTTGAATCGTCAAATGTTTTAAAGAAGCTACCACTGATTCGGAAGTTTGCTCCTACCGAGAAGAATCAGCAAGAAACTCGGCGGCTAATCTTTTAAAAAATTATTACAATTTGATGGTTACAAGATAATCGTTGCAGCTGGATGCGTAGCTGACTGCAGTTAAGATATGCTATCACTCAAATAATCCTCAATAGTATAGTAAGCTTTATGTAGCAACATCGTTTTGAGATAATTTCTAAACTTGTGTAAAGGCAAGTCTAGATAATGTTGAGGAATTTTGTTATAAAAACGTGTACCGAGACCGACAAATGATTTTCGGACCATTTGGAGGCGTACAGTACATATATCTATTTAAGTATGTATTTACAATTATATATGTATATCTTTAGCAGTTTTGTGTCACCCTTAACATAAGTATTATCTTACTTACTTTAGGAACGGACGACCGTTTGTTTAAAAAAATTAAATTAATAAAAATCTCACTACATTTCATGCAATAAACATTTTAAACATTCCCCTTGATAAATTTTATTTTTGTATTTTTTTATTGTAAATATTTTAAACCTATTATTTACTTAAATACCGTTGATATTTACTATTGTTTTGTAATAAGATATTGTTATAGCCTGACAAAGGTCGCTATATAGACAAGATTATATTTAATTTAAAAAAAACTTATTATATGTTAATATTTAGAAAGCAAACAATATTCCGAACTCAATAATTGTCTAATATACGTGTTATTGACATATAACACGTATATTAGGCTTAAATTTAAATCATACATAAGAAATTTATCAAAGCTATACTATATGAATCAAAATATAATATATAAGAATTTCTGCCTTTAAAAAATTCTAGAAATCTGCAAATGTATAAGCACCTTAAACAACAAAGAGAAGGTAGAGGGTAATACGAATGCAAATGTCACTCGTTAACATGCATTGCGCGTAGCCGGCCGACTAATTAGGCGCTAACCTGACATCCGCTCCCAGATATTATTTTATGTGCGAAATATGCCTTTATATCTCCTGTAAGCCAATTTCGCCGTGTGGTAATTTGATTCACCTTGTGGTATCCCGGTGAGTAGAATAGACCACTTTTCTTACCGAGGTGTCGTAAAAGGCGACTAAGGTGAGTTGATGTGAGGCACACTGGTCGTAAAATACCAAGCCGATTAAATAAAACATGTTTATAACATGTTGTGCCGACCTCGCTTAAAGTGAGATAAAGGCAGTAGGACGATATTCTCCTGTAAGATATTTGTTGTAAAACTTAAAGTTGTACTTATATTTGTCATAGAAAATGGTACTCAAAGATTATTTATATTGTCACAGAGAATGGTAGATAATAGTTGCTTACTTACTATTTATTCTCTACAGTTTATCTAGATCGAGGATTAGTGTCATAAAACAAATGTAGGCGTAAAAAAAAGTGTTTTCAACATATTATATAGAAGCTAAGATATATGACGCTTTTCTAACGATTGGAGAAAAAAATAGAAGTACAAGCTCACGCTTCTCGAATATGCGATTGGTAAAATTATAAATTCTACAAAGATATGCAGGTTTTACACGATGTTTTTCTAAAATATGAATAGTGAATATTTTCATAATTCATATAAGTTTTTATACAAAACTTATAGTTGCCTGTCCGCTATTTAAGAGTGGACACTAAATAAAGTAAGAATTATACGCAATTATTCGGCAATCACGGCTCTAATAGAGTTGTGTTTAGTTTAAAACTTTACTGTAGTAATTGAAACATAAAACTCTGAACTCGTTTAGAATCCGAGCGGTAGTTAGACGTAGTTAAATTAGTTCTTCAAGACTCTGAATTCGAAGTAGCAAGTTCGCGCCCCTTCACTCTCAACCGGCGTCTGTAACGAGCATACATTAAAATTTTACCATCAACATAATGTGATAGAAAAAATTGGAATTTCACACTGATTTTTTTAAATAAATTGTGTATATTTCTAATATTTCCCAGCATTCTTGGGACCATTCCACGTGGGCATGATTTGTATAGTCCTAGCGTGTAGTAATTTATGATAGATATAACTTATACATTTTTGCTATATATATATATATATATATATAATTTTGTATTATTTACTAAATTCTATTCGTAAACACCGCCTGTAAGTACGTAGTCTTTCAAATATAGTACAGAAGTTACAATAAATTATTTTGCTGTAATCCGCGTTTGTTAAGATCTATGCTATCTATATATGATCTATCTATCTATAATGTATGAAGTATGCAACATTCATATGCCTTATACTCGTACATGCTTGGCAAGTCACCATACGTATCACAAAACGCTGCCAACACCAACACTCCACATAAGCACTACACCCTAAAACCGAAGCATCATCAGGAGGATAGGCTCCACTACAAAATCGTAATGTTTTCTTAATAAACGCGGATTACAGCAAAATAATTTCATTGTAACTTCTGTATTATGGAATTCCGCATAGTAACGCCTGCTTCTTTAAATCTTTCAACTATATCTACAAAAAATCAAATCAATCAAGTCATTCATTTGGACGTGATATAAGCAATCTCGCATTTATAAGTATAGTATAAGAATATAATGCACGCTTAATATTATACGGACCGAATTCAAAATTTCGCTTAGTTTAGTTAGATAGATTGTAATTCTTATTTCAATGCCATCTATGACATCACGAATGAACTATTAAAAAAGCTAGTGTTTTATGATCTGATCATGTGGTATCGCGCCACTCAATGCGCGACCACCCGATGGACGTTCCCTGCCTCGCGAGCTCCTGCGATCACCGTTTCCGCGGCCCGATGCGGATGACGACGGCGACGACGAGGACGACGCGACGCGCGAAAGGGCGAAAACACCGGACACGACACCACCCGAACGAGGACTACCAGAAGACGACTTTGAGGTCTGGGAGCTATCATTCCCAGACCTCCCCACCGAACAAGAAATCCATTAGGTCACCTAGGTGACGTGGGCTTACGTCCCAAATACCGACACCGTTAGGTCATCTAGGTGACCTCGGCCCACGGCCGGAACACATACCGGGCTTAAGTGCCCGCGAGGAGATTCCCGGGTAGAGAGGATTTCCTCGAGGCCCGCACCCCGTTTACCCCCACCCGGGGAGTAAGCGATAAGACCCTGCTGCTTTTATGATCTTCTAATTTAGGGGTTTTTTTAACACTCACGAGTTTTATAGGCGCTAAACTACGCTTTATTGCTATTTGCACAAAAACAACTTCTTTGAATTCGGTCAGTTTAAAACTAAGCATGCTATAAATATTAATTAATTCACAATTTAAATAATATTCATAGTTTTGATGGTCTTTCGGGGTAGATTCACAGTTGTCTTTTAATACGTTTAGTAAATCAATCTCATACAACGTAACATATTTGGCAATTTGCAAATTTATTGGTTCACCCAATGTAGTAAGGGCACTTCAGCCTATATTGCTTATTTGAACTATTTCAAAGTAATTGCTTTACATACTCGGTTATACTATTATAAGAGCCAATACCTAATCTACATTCTCAAATAGAGTATAATAGCAATTCGCAACGGTAAACCGGCCAATTTCGGATGGTCTTTGTTTATAGCTCATTGCGTAGCGGTTTTGGTTTAAATGTATGGGTGAACACATATCTGAAGATTCAGGTTATTTTGGACAGTTTGTAGTACGGCGTACTTGTCAGTTAGCATAAGTAATTAAGTTACGTAGAAGTGAAGGGGTCTCACGCTATCTCGAACGGTTAATAACTTTATCCATCAATTGGTTTCGATATTGTCATTAAAACGTAATATTAATAATTATTTAGATTCTGTTACTGATTATTTAAAATTTATGAATAATATCAGTCTTAACAACAAATTTACTAAACCTATTTATTTTAAAACATCAATTAGAATCACTTTTACATTTATAATCCTAAGATTTCTATGAGTTTTTTGGTTCAGTATGTAATTAAAAAATGATAAAATTGTTAGAGGAATAAAAAAGTTTAACTATGAGTTCTTACAAGCGTTATATAATAAAGCGACGATATTTCTCCTTTATTCTTATTCAATAAATATAAATCAATTTTCCCGAAGTCAACTCATTTACTCTTTCGCAACACTTTGCTTTTTCATATTAATCGCCAACTCTATGAAGGAGGTTGTATTAAAAACATGTTGTAACAGTTATTTTATAACATTTTGTAATGCTAGTTGTGTGTCTGAAAATATTAGTTATAACTTTCAACAAACAGGAATACAGTCTATCGTCGTTATTAATCTTCTCATGTCTATCTTATGAAAGTTCAATTTTGGACAGATATTCATGTAAAAACTTATGTGCTTAATTGTGCAGCATGCACTTCAAATAAAAGGACACAAAGGAAAAAACCTGAATATCCCCAAAAAAATCCTGGGACTGTGTAACCAACCAGTACACGATGGATCATCGTGTGGCTATTATGTTGTAGTATAAAATCTTTTCAAATACAAAGAAATCCTTTAGGTATAGACAGGAAAACAAACATGCTATTACTTAAAATAGTGGTAAAATAACAACATAGTCCTCGATAGGTTGCATCACTTTTTAACACCGTAACGCCTCTTCATAGACACGAGAGCCAAGCCATACTGAAAGCTAAGCCATGAAAGTTAAGCACCGTATTTATCAGCCAAGCTAAAGCGAAATCCGTGTGGCCACATCGTCGCTTCCGTACCGCCAAAATGTAACGGATGTGACGTCAGTCGTGCTGCCACATTGTCGCTCACCTCGACAGTCAAGAGAAGTGGAATAAAGCTGTACGCTATTTATGTGTGCTTTTTGTAAAAGTGTGTATATAAGCTTTAACTCTGACAGCTTTTTATTTAATTACCTGTACGATATTCTTTTAATAATAATTAATGTATAACAAAAGATATTTTTCCTTAACAGTTATTCAATAAAATAAAAAGATTTCTTCAAATGTCAACCCATTTATTCTTTTTCAACATCTTGTCAACTTCGCGTACGAATAACGACCACGTAAAATCGCGCTAACATTCTCCTCTCCACTCCGTACCGCATCTCTCCGATGGTCATTATACCTCACCATAGCTATCTTCACGTCTCTAATGCTACAACTTAAGCTCTCTTCCTTTACCTTCCCTTACAAATGACTACGTGAAAAATCTTCTATCAATATGCATATGAAAGTAATACAAATCCTTTTCGGGTGCTTCCGTATTTCGCTTGGGATCAAAAGACTTGGCATGCCGCTTTTCCATCTCAATCATCATCATCTTCCTGCCCTTATCCCACTCTAAGTGGGGTCGGCACAGCTTGTTTTAACATGCTGTAACATGATTTGGCTGCGTTTTCACGACCGGCCGCCAGCCTGACGTCAACTTATCTCTGTCGTATTTTACGACACCTCAGTAAGAAAGAGGGTGGTCTATTCTACTAAACCGGATACCACACGGTGGGTCAACTTACCTTAGTCGCCTTTTACGACACCTCGGTAAGAAATGAGGTTGGTCTATTCTACTCAGCCGGATACCACACGGCGGGTCGACTTACCTTAGTCGCCTTTTACGACACCTCGGTAAGAAATGAGGGTGGTACTATTCTATTCAGCCGGATACCACACGGCGCTTTTCCATCTCAATATTAAACACAAAAATTAATTACCGTCGCATATCTTTTCCAATAATCTATTATAAACATTCCATTGAAACATAAAGCCTCTCAAACGAACCTAAAGATTTGCATGTAATTATCATTTTTGATTCGTTCTTCTTTTGTGTAAATACTCCCTTGAAAGGAAACAGCGTAAATGACATAATGTGGCTAAAGATACGCTGAATTATTTATACGATAATACGTTCCCCGGTGCCTCTTTGCATCTCCATTTTAATGTTGAATTACGCACCAATGAGTATTACTTTTGGGGATTTTTGTTGCTTAAATAAATTATTACATTTGACTAAGAACGGCTTTTAATGAATTTTGAACAGAACGTAATACGATTTTCTATTTCGTTTTGTTGCTTTAGACATGAAAGGGAATTTTAGGCATGTCACATCAATATCTTAACCATAGATAATACACTATAATATATCTTAACATAATAGAATGTTTAATAATTTAAGCTCACAAGTAAGTAAATAAGTATGTAAGTGGAAATATTTTAAGGGCAGGAGATTAAAATAACATCGTATATGTCATTGATAAATATTCTTCCTCCTGCTCTTATCCTACACTAAGTGGGGTCGGCACAACATGTTAGAAACATGTTGTCACACGATTTAGCTTCGTATTTTACTACGCCAAATCATGCCGCCGCCTACCTAGCGTCAACTCACCTTAGTTGTATTTTACGACACGTTGGTAAGAAATAGGGTGGTCTATTCTACACAACCGGATACCACACGGTGGGTAAACTCGCCTTAGTTGCCTGTAACAACACCTCGGTAAGGACTGAGGGTGGTCTATTCTACTCAGCCGGATACCACACGGCTATTTGGGAAGGATCTAGTAGGTACGTAAGTAAAAAAAAATTATCATTGTCGTGCGTCATACGTAGTATGAAAAATAAGCAATAATTTTCTCTTAGAATTAATTGATCTCGGTTAACCCGTCAAAGTTATTAAATCGAGCCCAGCATGAAATATAATAAGACCATAAAAAAATTACATTCGCATGTTTATTTTCAAAAATACGATTTCTAAACATAATCACTGAATCCATTTACGGGTGTAATTTAAGCAACGGCAAAATTCAGTTTGACATTTCCGCTCACGAGTGATTGTAACGATTCGACATTGTGTTTGACATGAAAATTATTTGCTCGGAAACGGTGTAACGTTGAAATCAAGACGAAATTGGTTTCTGCGTAAAAACCCCTCGCTGCACGTGATGCCTTGGTAGAAAATTAGATAAAATATCATCTACTTCTATATTTTTATAATTTACTAGCTGTGGTAGCTAGCAGCTTCGCCCGCATGGAAATCTGTATGTCACAATTTTTTTCCCGAATTGAAATTTTGAACACAAAAGTATTTATCGAGAGTTAATTATAAAAGATTTTTGAATAACTTTCAACGTTGACATAGCGCACGCAAGGAAAGCTTTAAATTTTGCCATTTTTTTAATATTTTTTCATTGCTGCTCTTTTCCTATTCATCGTAGCGAGATGTTATATAGCCTTCTTCAATAAATGCACTATCTTACACTCAAATAATTTTTTTCAAATCGGTCCAGTAGTTCCTAAGATTAGCGCGTTCAAACAATCAAGCAATCAAACAAACTCTTCAGCTTTATATATTAGTATAACAGCTTCGAGATTTGGATTCCTAACAATATCTAATATGTAAATAACAAGATTGACAAAAACATCTGTTCAATTTATGTGTGAAAAGTACGATTTACTGAGTAATAAAACAGATGACGTTGTAAAACGAATGAATGCCTTGGAAAAAAAAGTTGATATATCCCAATGTCAAGATTCCCGGCTAGCTCTGTTAGAAACTAAGATCGATAATATTGAGCAGTATGAACGTCAATGCAATGCCGAAATCTGCAACTTGCCAGAAAGACGTGGAGAAGATCTCTTCAGTATCTTGGAAAATATCGGGTCAGTTATCAAACAACCAATTAACAGACAAAATATAATTTTCATTCATCGTGTTCCACAAGCTCATTCAAGTAATCCACGGCCTAAAAATATTATAGTGAAATTTTGTGATCGTTCGACACGTGATAACTTCGTGTCTTCTGCGCGCCTACAGAAAGGAATTACTACCGATAAACTTAATATTAGTAGATCATCGCAGAAAATCTATATTAATGAGCATTTAACATTAAAAAATAAGGTTATATTTCGCGAAGCTCGTGAAGCGGTTAAGAAAAATAATTACAGATTTATATGGATCAAACATGGAACTATCCTGGTACGTGCGAATGAAACATCTCCAGTACTGGCTATCCGCTCAACAAACGATTTACAGAAGATTCAACTTCATAGCAATACATGAATCACATCTATACAAGAGTGCGCACCTCTCATACATTCATTACTCTATGTGTTTACAATCTTTACGTGCTACGGCTGTGTATTTTCTGTACAACAACCCTCGTATTCGTTTATATCAGGTAAACTTACATATCCATGTTAAGAAATTTAGCGATTATATAACTTTTTGCACGATAATTAACGTAATATTTTTAGTGTTAAGATTTATATCTACTAAGTTTATTTCTAGACTAATAATAGGTAATTTTTTCATCATATTTATGTTAACTTTTAGTGTACTGATCGACAACCTTATAAGTAACTTTATTGCATCATTATGGATATTACATCTACTGTTTTTCCTGTATTATATTATAAGTTTCTCAGCGGCGTTAGCAAAGATAATTATTTTTATTTTTATTATGATTAATTTATTCTTGAGGCAAAACTATTCTTTAAAATCTGTTACGCATAAAATAAGTAAGCGTTATTCTTCCTATGTAATGTATTTAAAAAAATTAACTCTTGTGCGGCATAATGATTACATGTACTATTTGTTCCTTGTGTGTAACCCACAACGTTTTATAGTTAAATTTCTTTTAAATTTAGTAACAAATGGATCAATTAAGTGTTTATTATCAGAACTGTAGAGGAATAAGAACCAAGCTAAATACGTTGTACATGAATATTTTAAGTGAGAATTATGATATAATTATTTTAACCGAAACCTGGTTAATACCTAGCATCTCCAATAGTGAATTTATAGATTCCAGATATATAGTGTACCGTTGTGATCGGAATCGAGAGGCGACCGGTAGGCTTGACGGTGGGGGTGTTATGATAGCTGTTCGTCGGGGTTTGCAAGTGTCTCCATACACACCATCTTTCACTCAAAATATTATGACTAACGACCATGTACCACTGCAGCCATCTATTGATTTTGTCACGCTGAAACTCCCCTCAATACAAAAAGATAAATATAATTTATTATGCGGTATATATATTCCTCCGAGTGAATCATTTCATTCTTACAAATCGATATTAGACTTTTTTGATTGTGAGTTAAATAATAATATAGCTATAGACAAATATTTTTTGATCGGGGATTTTAATTTACCAAATATAGATTGGTGTTTAATTGACACTAAAAGTATATCATTCCTCAAACCGCAGCTATTAAATTCTAATAGTGTAATAGACAAATATTTTATGAATTTTGTTTCAGCAATTCATGGTAAACAATATAATAGTATTAAAAATACAAATAACCGCTTATTAGATCTTGTGATTACAAATACAGATATAAACAAGCTTGAGGCGTCTTCGAATCCTCTTCTGCCAATTGATACTCATCATCCCCCATTTACTACAGTCATCTCCCTTAACGTAATAGTCTCTTTAAAACATAACTCAGGCCCGCGGCTCCGCTTCACGGAAGGTGACTATTCAGCTATTAATAAATGTATTGATGAAATAGATTGGGAATTGGCTTTCAGAAATTGCTCTGTGAAAACAGCCGTTGATATATTTTATGAAAAAATAAACAATATTATTAAAGATCACATCCCCTTGCGACCACTTAAACCCCGCGAGTTTCCCGTATGGTTTACGAGACCATTAATTCATATTTTCAAGAATAAAGAGTCAGCTTGGATAAAATGGAAAGTATATGGCAATCAATTACATTACAATAGCTTTTCTATTTATAGACACCGTTTCAAAACACTGGCTAAAATCTGTTTTGATAACTATATAGAATCTATTGAAGATGGAATACGTAGTGACATAAAATCTTTTTGGCTCTTTCAAAAGAACTTTAAATCTAAAACTGGTATGCCAAGTACTATGTCTTACAGTGATACTGAATCCGACAATCCACAAGAAATTTGTGAGATGTTCTCAACATTTTTTAATTCAGTTTATGAAAGAAGTAATCTCTGTAATTTTAATATTGAAAATATCACTAATGAATCAGAGGGGAGTCTCATCACGAATATATCTATTTCGTTGGAAGATATAATTAAAGAGCTGAAACTTTTAAATGTTACTAAGGGTCCTGGGCCTGATGGTCTTTCCCCATTTTTTATTAAACATACTGCAGATACAATAAGTAAACCCTTATTTATACTATTTAATAGAAGTATTCAGGAGGGATTTATGCCATCTATCTGGAAAAAAGCTAACATAATTCCAATTCATAAATCGGGATCGCGGAGAGCTGTAGAAAATTATCGTCCTATTTCATTGTTGTCTACTCTCTCAAAGTGTTTGGAAAGGTTAATACATAATGTCTTATACCCTTTAGTTCATAACATTATTATACCCGAACAGCACGGGTTTGTTAAAAAACGCTCAACCATTAGTAACTTAATTATTTACACTAATTTCATTTTTGAGAAAATGGATGCGAGAATTCAAATTGATGCAATCTATACAGACTTTCGTAAAGCATTTGATAAGGTGGACCATGCATTACTCTTGCAAAAATTAGCATTTAATGGTATTAGAGGTAATCTGCTGCGCTGGTTCTCATCATATGTTGAAAGAAGAACACAAAGGGTTGTAATCAATGGTTTTGCATCGGACTTTCTCGAAGTAACATCAGGAGTTGCTCAAGGATCAATTTTGGGTCCTTTACTTTTTGTTTTATTTATAAATGACATCCACAAGTGCTTCTTACATTGCAAATACTTATTATATGCTGATGATTTGAAAATATATCGAACAATTAACACACTAAGTGACTGCCTGGAACTCCAGCGGGATTTAGATCGCTTTACCGAATACTGCAAACACAATAAACTATTTCTCAGTCTTGATAAATGTAAATATATAACTTTTAGCAAAAAAATTAATAATATAAGTTTTGATTACCGTCTTTGTAATAAATCCCTTGATAAAGTTTTTGTTGTGAAAGATCTAGGTGTATTGCTGGACTCTAAACTTCACTTTAACAAACATATTGACTATATAGTTAATAAAGCTTTGCAGCGTCTAAGCTTCGTTGTCAGGACATCTGCCACCTTCAAGCGTCCGTCAACCTATCTTCTACTCTATAAGTCACTATTGAGATCACAGCTCGAGCATGGTTCGGTAGTATGGAACCCTTTTTATGCTAAATACTCTAAACAGTTAGAAACAGTACAACGTAAATTTTTACGTGTAGTAAATTATAGGTGTTTTCGAGCTCGATCATCGTACAATCTGTTATTAAAAAAGTTTTCTTTAGTCTCGCTTCATGATAGGAGAATTTTTTTGGACCAAATGGTATTGTACAACATCTGCCGCCATAAATTCGATTGTATCACTTTAACAAATGAATACGTCTTAGCACAGTACACCGTCCACAGCGTATATGTAAAAAACGCCAGTTATTTGCTGTTAAAATTTGCAAAACGAACGCATATAAACGTGCTCCATTACAACGGATATGCCAGTCATATAACAATGATTTTGAAACTCTTGATATATTCTTTTTATCGTCTGTTCAATATAGAAACAGAGTTATCGAAATTATTAAATCAATTAAATGAGACAGCTAAAACTTAACTCTTATAAACATAATAACCTCATTATCTAATAAAACACTCTCTAACATAATAATTAATACGTGGGTAACGGTGCGGGTTACACACCAACATAATTATAAATATTTCATTTAAGTTCAAATATGTAATCCTAGTGTGTAATTGTTTGTTATCCCAATAAAAAGGAAAAAAAAAAAAAAAAAAGATTGCGTACTTTCTCAACAATAGAACACACAAACAAATTCTTCAGCTTTATATATTAGTATAGATTTTACTGTTTTTCAACCTGTTCTGCACCACCTATTACCCTACGCAAATATTTTCTAATAACCACCATATTTGTGCTATGACAGCTACAAGCAAAAGCGGCAAAGATCTATAGAAAAAATTAACGTTGCAAGAAAAATACGTCGGTGGTATGATGCCGAATCTGATTTTTAAAAGGATCTCATCTTTATAATGAAAATTAAATAAGAGGCTCTCTCTCTATGTAGGCTGTATATCCTACAGAAGAAGGCTATAGGCTATAGGCAAAATCCAAAATTTCCTTGCGTGCGCTAAGTAAACGGTAAAAGTTATTCAAAAATCATCTATTACAAAATTGTTTCACTCTAAAAGTTCTAAATAAAAGTCCGTGACAGCATATTTCTAGCGTTTCAGGCCATGTTAACCATTTTTATGGTTATCAAAATACTATTACGGTTTTAATCTTTTCACGCGAGCGGAACCATTAGCGATTGCAAGTTAGAAATAATACAGAAAACATTGGCCTTAATGTGAAAACTGCAAATCTACTGTTAAAACAGTAGAGTTGGTAGCACTGGCTGGCACAATCTTTTGTAAGTCTACGCAGGACGTCGCAAAAAAGTCCGCACTAAAAATTCAAATCGCGCACCCTTCGTTAGGACAGCCTTTACCTGCGCTGCATATGTTACACTATCTGTCTACGGGCTAGATGAAACTACATTCGCTTTGTTTATTTGTTGCTTGACGACGGGCAAATTGAGTTTCCTTTGATTTTGCTGTAAGGAATTGTAAAAACAAAGGGAAATTGCATTACGAAGCGACAACGGAAGAAAACTAAGTTTTACATTACTAAGAGTTCGTTGTGGTTTGCGTCATGTTAGACTAAAATAATTTAATATTTTCATATATTGAAAGATACTTCGAATAAAATGTAACCAAAACAAAGTTTTAAATTAATTTTTAAAATATGATACCTCTTTCCTTCCACGTTTAATTTCAAATTAGAAAATAAGTGGGAGTACATTTTTGACAAATCTACCCTGATTATCTCAAAATAAAGTATTCTATATTTTGTGCAATCTGTAGTTTTTCTATAAGAATATAATAAAAATATTTAATATATAATAAAAAAGAATGGTAATCACAACATAACTTTTAATAAATTAACATATATTTAATTTTGTATTGTATATGTTTGTTTTAACCGTTAACAAAAGTTTTGGTTATGTACAGATAAATAAAAAAAAATATTGCATTCTTGCTTTGTTTATTTTAGTTTAAGAAAACTACAGAGGCCGTTATTTTGTCATTAATTAACAAGTTATGAAAATAAGGTTTGAGTGACGAAAATCTTTGTTCATACAGTATAATGTAAAAGAGCCACACAATATACATAGCCATATTTACGTCCTTTATAGGGACAGAAAATTAGGGTTGGGCCTCATTTATATCATGAATATGTCCCCGTATATCCCGATTACGAGTGAAAGCTCTACAGTGAATTTAAAACTTCTAATGATTTCCAAAGAGCTTTTATTATATTTTAATAAAATACTAGATGTGTTCGCGGCTCCCACCGCGTGGAAATCGGTGTGTCACAAAGTTTTTCCCGCGGGAATTTTATTATAAACTAGCCACTTGTATCTGTCAATAATTATCCCATTAAATTCTGGTTGATCGTTAACCTTGCTCAAGCATTGCAATAACTTTTAACATAAACCTTACAAAAATTCTTAGATTTTGAGAAAGTTGATCACATACAAACAGACAAATTTTGGGCTCTTTGTTTTATAATATGTATAGATACATTAAAAGTAGTATAATTACTTAACTACCTTTACCTTTTGCACACCTGTCACGCTCTTCTTTTTTTTCTGATAATCCTGTAAGAAGGGTTGCCTGGAAGAGATCACTATTCAGTGATAAGGCCGCCCTTTGTATGTATACATAAGTTTACTTTTAGTCCGTATGTATTTTTATGTGTTTTATGTGTCTGTAAAATAAAGTTTTTATCTATCTATCTACTTTTAATATTAATAGTATCTTTACTAATCTGTAACACTATCTACTCGGTCCAGACTAAGGACATAATTATGGTTGGTTTAGATAAACTATTCATTACTATTACCAACCATATATGATATTTTGTATAAATATATGTTTTTGGTTTCGGTTTTTTGGTTTGGTGGTGTGTTTTGGTTGGTAAAAGCTTTTATTTAACATGACATGTATGTATGTGAATTTTACAAGTTAAACTTAACCCACTTTCCGGTGTCTGATTGAGCTGAAATTTTACACACTGGTCCAGTCCCGCTGAAAATGCATGTTTATTTTGAACATGTTAACGCTCACACTATATACAATAACACGATATAATAGGAATACCACAATTCCCGCTCCGAGATGCTCTTCTGTTGAATGACGAACAAAGACTGAATGTCACTGAAACGTTTTATCAATAAGAAGACTCAACCGGAAACAACACGTCACAGTGTTGCCACCGTTTTAATCAAAAAGGCGCGTTACTCTGATTTCATGACTGTGTTGGTATAAAATACAAAGCGGAAGTTAATGGCGACAACAAACATGACTGGATTCTGCTGCCGGGATTGGCTCCAGACGAGAGATCCCTCAACGGTTAACAGTAGAAACATAAAATTTTGTTAAAAGCTTTCATTATGTTTCACTTATTTTCAATTAATCTAATCACTGCCTTTTACCGTACTGAAAGTGATCATCCCTGGAGAAATACATCTTAACCTTTTTTTTTTTAAATTAAAGATATTAAAAAACGAAACACAATGTCTGTCCTGCGAACCCAGTTTAACTCCGTACAGTATTATTTTAAATAACTTTTGCCTTCAATTTCCACTAAATACTGAAAGAAGGACAATCGTTGATTTATTTAAGTCGTTAAAATCAAAATTATTACCCGAGACGGTACACAATAGGGGCCAAAACATGGCAACTATAATATTCATGCTCCAATTATCCAAATTTACAACGTAACGAGCTTATTAAGTTAACTTACTTGCTATTGTGATAGCTGAATGTAGCTTTAATTTTACTATTAATCGTGAATTGTATTTAATATTTCAATTATATCAGTAATATAAGTGCATTTTAGTTTGTCAGTATTTTTTTTAAATCACGTACTGAGCCTATTAAGTTATCTAGCATAAGTGGTCTGCCTCACGCGTTGCTGTGGCTCAGTCTAGTTTCAACTTAACCTCAAAAGAAAATTGATGTTGACAGTTTAAAACAATGCTCCGGTCGCCACCAAACTTTACACCAGTTTTGTTATAGCGCGATTTAGATTTTTTTTATCTGCTTTCAATTTATATCTTATATTACAATATCCATAGACTTATTATACTAGAGTAGATTATATATATTAGAGTAGAGGAGTCACAGGCAGGCCTGTAAGTGAAAGTGTCACAATAAATAATGCGAGGGAAAATGAAACCTCATAGTCATCTCTGTCTAATCACACATAAAAAAATATAATTAAACTCTCATTTGTTTTCCCTTTTTTTCATTGTACCTAATAGGGAACATTCGAGGCTGGTTTCGCTACTCTGGTAGAAAGACTTTATCACAATATCACCTTCTGCATAATAATTACAGCCACATTTGTAGCTAAAGGTGTGAATTTAAGCCTCGTTGTTAGGAATATGTATGAAAGGCTGTTACATAAATAAAAACTAGCTGTGCCAGCCCGCATCAGTGTGTCACAAATGTAATCTCGACTTGAAATTTTGAACATAAAATTAGTCTTCGTGAGTTAATTATAAGAGATTTTTGAATAATGTAATATATAAAACTTAATTTACTGAGCTAGAAGACCGAAGTCTCTCACCACACCGTTAAGGCAAGCCGAAGCTTTAAACATGGTTCAGGGTGCATAGCGCTATCTTGTACCGCCCCAAGTACATGTAGATGTAAGCCTTCGACATGCGGTACTAGGCCGCACGGGTTCAAGGTAATATCCGCCAGACACCCATCATCATCTATGTCTGACGCCTGTCATGAGATTCGGCGCTGATGAAAATTTAGTATGGAAAATCCAAAATGTATGGGGAAAATTTTAATAAAACATTTTTATGAAAATGTACATATATGTAACGAGTATCAAATACTTATTCCAAAAAAACCATAGTACATTACAAACAAATATTTTTATATATATACCTTCCTTAACGTACTATCACTTCAGTACATAACTGTACCAATATGCATATAAGGTCGAGACCTTCACAATAACTTTCACCGTTTTTGAAATATTTTTATTGCTGCTCCTCTTCTATTCATCTTAGCGTAATGCAAGTATATAGCCTTCTTCGATAAATGAACTATCTTACAGTGAAATAATTTTTCAAATCGGTTCAGTAGTTCCTGAGATTAGCGCGTTCAATCAAGCAAACAAACTCTACAGCTTTATATACTTTTAATAGATACAATTATTCTAAATTAGTAGCTATTAGCATTATAAAGTAACTTTGTAACGTAAAATAAGTAAAATAACGATACGATCGTATCCGGATCGCATTAGAAAATTTTATGAAAATAAATTTTTAATAACTCGTCTAGACTGAACATTCGCGGAGTTTTGCAAATGCTAAGTTTTCCTCTTAAGCAGTCAACGTTCATCCCCGTTTTATTTCTCGTTTGCTGAAAAACGATTTGGCATGTTTTAAGTCAATCACATTTACTACTATAAGATAAAAATAAAAGATATAAATGAATTTTTAATATTTTATTGTTATGTGCAAGCGCGTTAGCTTGAACTATTTCGTTCTGATATCAACTCTATTGAATATGTGTGATTTTTGTATGTGTTTGTGAGAAATAAATGTAATTGTTAACTGTTAATTAGGTCCCAGTCAGCTAATCTTTGTCTGCTAATAAATCTTGTTTATTCCTTGGAACTGCCAGTCCATATTGACGGAGCACGGTGGATCAGAGGCAATTTTCGCTGTCAAACATGTCAAGACATGGTAGCTTTTTTTGGGAAAAGGCGGTATTTATAGTTTAAGGTATTTTTGGAAATTGGGGCGAGCCCCCAATTTTTTTTTTCAATTTTCATTTTTTTCAATTTTATTTTATATCTTTAAAAACCATTACCGAGCAAGGATCGGTCACCCAGGTACTGTTATATAAAATGAGATTAAAAGTATATTATCTAGTATAAGTATATTATACCTTATAAATTAGTATGCTGGATTTGGACTGAGTATTGGAAAAAAAAACAACGCGAAGAGAACGCCGCGAGAGAAACTTAGTCTCGCAAATATTTACCCGTCTAGAGGAATAATGACTGAAACTACGCAGAACTTTGCAATGAGTCGGTTTTCTCAAAAGGTTCATTCAAAAGTTCAACGTTCTTTGTACGTCCGCGGTATTACAATATTTATGCGCTAAACAAGTTTCATTGGATGAACAAAGATTTAATTTCCATGAAAATGTTTATACTTTCATTTTAGAACTTTAGTATCGATAAATGGTTTGTGTTTAACATCTTTTGCTAAAATAAGGTATTTTAATCTGAAATACTATATTTATGTCTGTGTTTCTAATATCATAAAATAATGGAAATTCGCTATTCGCAAAAAAAGATTTCGCAGCCTCTTTTAAGATTCTAATTTTGGGTTGTATTTAAGCAACATAAATTTTACTAAATCATAAAACCTACAATAGTCTTACCTCCGTATAAATTAAATACGTCAAGTGTACTGAAACTTTAATAAAAATAAATAAACTAAAACAAAGTATCCGTCTTTTAGAAATGTCAAAATCACAAATGCGAAAAAAAGTGAATAAATGTCGCTCCTTAGTAAAATGACAAAATTCCTCCAATAGTATCCTGTTCCATCCTTCGACATATTAGTTGAAACTCTATTAAGTCTCGTAATTTAGTAAAAGCATTACAAAATATCAGTTCGAAATTACGTGAAAAATGAAACAGACACAAGAAAAAAAATGCCATCGCACCAAATTTCATTTAAATTATTCCAATGAAATAATTATAATTTTTAACAACGACATTTTTCCTCTACTCTTATTATTATTATCTTGTTTATGGCCTGTACAGCGTACTTATACACTATATACACATCTACACTTATTTAATAAATAAGTAGTAATTTTTCTTAATAGTCAACCCATTTGTTTTTCAAGAACTTGTCACATAATGATAGGTACAATGATTTTTTTAATTTTGTTAACATAATTATTTGAGGGAGGTTGTATTTGAAACATGTTGTAACAAAGTATTAACTTGCTATATAGTAAATTGATTTGTTAAAAAAACTTTGTTACGTTTCGATCACTGCATGAATTATAAGTTTTTAGAAGCCTTCTTCCCTGTAGTGAAAGAGTCAAACTATTAGCTAAGAAAGAAGAAAGCTAAGGATTAATCTAAGTTAATAGTTTATTTACTTGGCTTACAAAATTAAGGAGCAATGTCAAAGTTTGCAAGTATGTAATATGGACTTAATTCAGTTGTCTTGTTACCATCAATCTTCTCAAATGGCCGCGGTATTACAAAGTTATTTTCCCCTCGCCTAAAGCCCAAGAGGTCACTTCCTCTTATAGTTAATTATAATAATTGGCGAAAGGGTCTTAACTGAGATGCAATATTGGAAGGCCACTTTGTTTCCGCACCCTTTACGAATTATGCTCTCAAGTTGTTAAAGTTTCTTATGCTTATTAATAGTTATAAACAAACGTAATTTATATTATAGTTTACTTGACTTTACAATTGACAGCAAGAGTAGTCTTTTCTATTCAATGTAAATTTAGCATTTTTTCAGTGTTGGAAAACAGGGACAATACGAATTTTTTTTTGAATGAAACGATTTTTCTCCCCAAAACCCCTACATGCTGAAATCCATGAAAAGGTTGGAGCCGTTTACAAAAGTCATAAAAATATACCTTTGTATATACAAAATTAACACATTTAATTATGAAAGATGTGAAAACAAGCTTTTTAAAATTTACGACATAACAATAGCATGAAACCAGCGTGGCGCAAAAATAATTGTCAAAAGTGTCTTGCAGTTGAAAAAGAAATTTAATAAAAGGTCATCAGCTCATCAAACCCTGCTTACATCTTTAATATAATGAGTTTCTGTTGATACTACTGCCATCACCATTTTATTTCTGTGTCCGTCATCAAAGTAACATAAGTATGTCAAATTCAACACAAGCGATTGGAGGTGAAAATTTTAAAATCGAAATCGAATAGGAACGGAATAGCGCTTGTAAAATGAAAGATTGAAATTCTAATTTTTTTTTAATAATACAAATATTATTAAAAAAAACAACACAATAGGTGTACAACAACGGGCATCGGGCAATTGGGATCGGAATCTCTTCCAGTCAAACGGATAACATAGGTGTAATACCTACTATACAAGTGAAGTTAAAAATGCTTTTAAAAAAGCTCTTAATAAAATTTCATGTCCTTACTTTTAGCCCTTGAACAGTTCCCTCATCTGGAGACAATACTCGCTGCAGCATCAGGTCATGCTTATCAGAAACATGCATTTTCATTGGAACTGCACCAGTACATAAAATTTCATGTCCCTACTGTTAATCGTTGAAGATCTGGAGCCAATCTTGGCAGCAGCAGCAGGTCATGTTTATCATGAGCATGTATTGTCATCGAGACTGGACCAATATATAAAATTTCAGCTCAATCCAACCCCGTAAAGTGGGTGAAATTTAACTTACAAGATTCACCTTCACATACGAGTACATAACTTGCAAATTGAATAAATACTTTTAAAAAAGAATACAATATTACTTTTAAATTGCTCATATTTCTATCATGAGATTTTATACAAAGGTCGTTTTTACAGAAATAACAAATATTTTGCAATAAATGTTTGTTGATGCAGACTACCGTAGATCGGAATGGCGGCGGCGCAGAAAAACTTATTTTACGATTTCCTTTACGAAAATCATTTCGCTATCGAACTGTTGGCTCGCGTAAAATCTATTATTTATGGCACTTGTTACAAGTTTTTAGGAAAAACGCCTATAAATATGATGATATTATCACTTCGAGGGTGTCGGAGAGAAAATATATTAGAAAGTGGGCAATAATGTTTTCCTGTTTGTTTAAAGGTATTTACTGGGTCTAATAATTTTTTTTCGTATGGTTATATTTATTGTATATCCGTGTGGTATCCGTCTAAGTTGGATAGGCCACCCTCAATTCTTACCGATGTGTCGTATAAGGCGACTAAGGTAAGTTGACGGCCTGTTACTATTCCACAGTCGGGCAGGCCTCCTCTCTCAGTTATTAGAGAGAAGGATTGGTGCTAAGACCTATCACGCTGCTCCAATGCAGATTACTGATCCATCAATACTAATAACATAAATGTGAAAGTCTTTTCGTCTGTTACGTTCTGACGACAATTTCACTACAGCATTATTTACAAAATTTGGTACATTTTATGCTTTTACAGCAAAAAAACCTGGGCCAACATATAGGGGAAAAAAACGTTCTTAAATTAGGATAATAAACTGCCCATTATTCACATTATAGTTTTATAAATAAATCACTTTCATATTTAAGTGTAAGAAAACTTCAAAATGTGTTAACGAACTTTAGAGTGCGCTTGTAAAATTTTCTCGGTATTTCTATCTCGACGAGCAAATAGCCAGCTTTTAGCAGGCAAATTTTCCAAACGATATCTTCCCCGCCCTGAGTTGACACTGTACGTGTTACTTTTAACAAAGGGCCAATCCATGTGAAATGACATAGGCTGACAGCATTCAAACGACCGTCGAACATTATCACAAAATACCCTTAACTCGATTCGTTCATATAATATTCATGACGTGGCGCAATCTTTCAAAAATTGACACCTTTTTGCTAGGGAGGACCTTTGGGGCGAACAAGTTTTTTGTATTCCAACCGTTGAATAAATTACGAATACACAATAGATCTTGTGCTTTACGATTTGGCTAATTCATAACGACGGAGTCAATGTTTGGTTTGATCAAAAGGTGTTACTTTCTTCAAATTTTTATATCTACTGAATATTTTTTTAACTATAGAAAAAATATGTTATATGAAGTAGTGCTTGTTTTATATTCGTTTTTTTGTGTACAAAAACTACTACTGTTTTTTCTGTAATATTATGGCAAAAGCCGTCTCTAATTTGGAGAGAAGAAATGAAAGCGTTACTTTCTTCATTTCTTTTATCATTAGTTTTTTTCTGTTTTAACTGTTACAATTTCACTTCTAGGAATAATTTTCTGGGATTCCAAGAAATTCTTCTCAGACTAGTGATAGTAGCTAGTCCAGTTTCAAATATAAAATTTACTCGTTCGTGATGTATCAATTTTTTTAATTTGCTGGACTATATGTTTCTGATCGAAAGTGGACATTAGCGCTATTAGTACAACAATGCCAGTTCTTTCAATACAACACGCATCCCAATACACCTTTCGGGTATAACTTCATATTCATGGACTTTAACTAACAGACACAGCCCCTAAACCACGATAGAGCGCTAAGCCTGCATTTATGGCAACTATGGGGCAGAGAAAGCTAAGATACTCCGGGAGAGATTCTGCTACCAAACCTGATAATGCTATCGTTCGTTACTTATTACTGATATTACATATATAACTGGGGTATAATGGTTTACCGTCTTCTTCTTCGTCAACCAGTGGACGTCCACTGTTGGATATAGGTCACAGGATCTCCACACCCCACGATCTTGTGACGCTTGGATCCAGCGGCTCCCCGCGTCTTTCTTGAGGTCGTCTGTCGATTTCATAGAGGCCTACCGACGCTGCGTTTACCGGTTTGGAGTCGCCATTCTAACACCTTAATCACTTTTAGTTTTTGTTTGTCAGCCCTTCATCAGGTTATCGTCAGGTGCCTTCATTTCAGGCAGGCAGCTGTTTGAATGGACAGAATGCAACCAAATCTACCATTACATCCTCACAGTTTTGCTTTAGGATAGAGATATAATAACACTATTGAAAGGACTCTGTCCCTCTGTACAAATATTTAAATGAAGTTTAAAAACCTAAATACATGCAGCCGAATCAAACATTAATGTACGCGAGTCCATTACATTAGAGTTATTGGTCAACACTGGAAATTTTTAGAGGGTTGACCTATGTACACATTACTTAGTAATAAAGCTTTAAAACAAATAGCATATTCCCAAGAGGGCGGGAGTGGAGAGGCGATCAAATAAGAGGTGAGGACCGTCCCACGTCACTCCCGACCGCGTAACTCGAGTTGATTGTTTGTACTGCGGACATGGATTTTTCCACTTGATTGTCTGATTTGATTTACTCGAGAGCATCTTAGATTGGGCACCAAATAGATTGCTTAAATGTATCTTTTGAAAAAAGAAGTGGAACAGGATAATGAAAAAGGTATTTAGACGTTTTTATTTCTAGGCGCTTTCAGTTTATTCTTATGCTACTAACGTACTAGGCATAGGTTCTACCTTCGTTTAGAAAGAAGGATTGGAACGTAGACATAGGCTATTGCTCCAATGTGGATCGGTATATATTTCAAGAATTTTCTAGAGGTGTGTAGATTTCTCTACTATGTTTATCTTTAAGGAAAGCGACGAAATGAATGACGAATGAAAAGATAAACTTCAAATATCAATTATGATTTCTCTTGAAAATAAGCTTTGATAGAATACGTGTCTGCCCGGGTTTCGTGCGTGATCCCATTTTGACTTATATCTGATGATTTTGTTGTTTCAACAGAGACCTATCTCCATTACTGTGTGACTGATTTTCTATCTAATGAACATTGAACAAGCTTTAAAAAATAAATACCTATTCGAAATTCAAAATTTAAATATTCCATATATCTGTAAAACGATTTTAATTAAGAACAAAATGGGCAAAGTATATGATAAAAATGTTCAGTTGATGTTGAAGTCGATCCGGACAAGCTAAAAATTCATATTTCAAACTAACATCTGACACAAACAAACGTACCAAACTATACGGAGGGCTTAATGCATTGCCTTCATTTTCTTCTAGGAAATATCATCTATCAAACAATCACCAAACAATAAACAAACAATAACGTATTTATACGCGGCTGTCACCGAGATCTTCCCCCGGAAGCGCTTCCTGACAATCTCGCGTCGACAAGCGTTTCGAATCACCGGCATTGTCCACTTGTCATTAAGTTTTTGTCTTGTCTCCCCTTCTTCAACTTTAGATCTGCGGCTTACTGCATGTTATATACGGACACTAGAATTGGTGAACAAAATTTTGACTTTATGATAATTAAAAAAAAAACTTTATGATAATTCAATTGGAAATGATTTTTTTTTCCTTATTTTCAGAGTTTATTTGCTTAAGCGAAATACGCCACTTCGAGAGTTTACATTAATTATTTATTTAATAATTTATTATTTTAAACTAACGGTCAATGTTGTTTTTTTATTGTCAAATTTATTGAGTATTTATTTTAATACATTTTTATTCATAGAATTTATCTTAGTTACTTCCAAGTAATCAAAATTTATAATCAATAGTTTTTTGTACAGATCATTTGTTATTGATTTTAAGAGCCGTATGTAACTTTTAGTTAACGACAAAGCACCGCTATCGACAAATGGAGGCAGATTGACGTCACATTTATTTCAGCGACATCCTGTTGTAGCTGAGATTTATTTATTGTTTACGAAACTAGGAAACACCATTATAATGGACCTTTATGGCGCCTTACTTTCTGATGCCAGTTTAAATATTTGGATAGATATAACCCATACATAGTTTTCTTTAGTTATGAACTTAAATAACTTTGTTGACGAAGTTAGCTAACAGTTAAAGTTATTAACTCTCCAGCCATGCGTTGCTGTGGCTCAGTCTGGTTTTGAATTCCCCTCAAAACAGAACTCAAGAGTTTAAAAAATGTGCCGATTACCACCAAACGTTACTGGATCATCCGCTGGAACATTTTTAAGATTGTCTGAAAATTTCATCAAAACCGGTTCAGCCGTTTCGGAGTCTACAAAAGACATACAGACACACATTGATTTTGATATATTATATACAAATATCATATCTATTTTTTTTGTGTATTATGTCCGTGAAAAATATTTTTATTTATACCAAATAAAAAATAGCCTATCAAAATTTTTTATTTTTGCTGTATTGTAAAATGATTGTTAATTGCAATATTTATTATATAACTTTCTGTTATCGCCGCCGTAATATTTTAGTTATCTCCACGGCTTTTGTGCAAAATTATGATAATCTACTACCACTAGAGATAATAAGATAGCATTCACCTTTTTAGCTTAGCATGGTTATATTGAAAGGAACATGGTCATCATTTTCCACAGTCTTACACGGAGCAGCGATTCTGAAGACGATTGGAATTATCTCGTATTCGTGAAAAATGCTGACACAGCAAATCTAACGCTATCTTCAATGAAATTAGAAATACTAGAAGTGAAACAAATTGTAGATGATAAATATCATTACATAGTATAAAACAAAGTCACGTTATTTGTTTGTCCCTATATCCCTATGTACGCTTAAATCTTTAAAACTACCCAACAGATTTTGATGCGGTTTTTTAATAGATAGAATGATTCAAGAGGAAGGTTAAAATGTATAATAACACTCAATACCGAGTAGAGAAATACTGTAATTTTTGAGGTTTCTAATGTGATATTGTAAATAATTACATTTTTTTCCGCTTATATTGCAAACGCAGGCTAAACCCTATGAGATTTATCATGATGTACTAAGTATTTGTACAACTTGAAAAGGTCTACAGAAAATTCCGCGATAGTATATGTCTATCTCTTATGGATAACCAACAAAAGCATTTTTTGACATTTACTTTGAACGAAAAATAATGCATTATGTTCAAAGCAATTTTTTTCACTGAGTGACATGGGCTTTTTATACCCGTGCAAAGCAGGGGCAGGCCGCTTGTATTGTATGAACAAAAAGCTGTTGGAAATGACATACTATGATTTTTTAATTTACAAAAAATAACGTGCTAGCTTGAAATTGGTGATTAATTTATTTTAATTTTAGTTAAATAATGGAAATCAAATAATTTTAGTAGTAGATAATAAAAAATTTTTTTTTCGTTTTATGCTTTGAAGTGCTGTTTTTGAGGCAGCATAGACATATTTCCGTTCAATTTATTTTTGCGTTCAGTATTGCTAGGTATCCTACGCTACGCTTACTTTTGAATTGTCATAATTCTGAACATAACTTATAAATTCAATATAATTTTCTTGTGAATATACTTTTGTATTATACGCGTGTACAAGATATTTGAAGCTTTCGGGAGTTAATGTATAGAAACCGGCTATACTTACGTCTTATTTTATCGGATGAGTCCGACTAGTTTCAAGCCCATACGGGGCTCTTATTCATGAGTTGCTGCCGCGGGAACTGCTTCGGGAGTTATTTTGCGTAAAATTGTATTGAATAAATAAATAAATTTAATTAAATACATCAAAATCACTTAGTAAATCTGAATTAATGAGAAAGCACTAGCACTAGTACAAGCCTTTGTTTCTATATTACCTTTGTACTTGTGGAATTGTATTAGACAGTAATTTCACTCTTACTTTAAATACGAGGTAACGTGGAATTTTATTTCGAAATTTTTTATGTATCAAGCCATTTCTAGTTACTACTATATGCATGTACTCATATACCTACTTCGCGTATACGCTTGCAATGATCGGCGCCGGGCGGACCACTAATTCGATTACCTGAGACGAGTCTCGCATTGTAATTGTACTGATGTTATTTTATACAGACTATAATACAGCCTCTTTCATATTGATAATAAAAATTAAGCACTCTGATATTGGGAAAATGTCAATCTTTGCTGACTTATAAGAAACTAAAAAAAACTTTATAAGTTTCTTGGTTTTGATAACTACGGTCATTCCAAATAATTGATTGGCCCGTTGGCGCAGTGGGTAGTGACCCTACCTTCAGTTCTGCGGGTCCCAACATTTTCTATAAATGAATTTGTTGGTCTTCAAGGGTGTATATTTGTATTTAAATTTTACTTTTTTTATGTATTTAAAAAATATATAAGTATATATTCACCAGTTGTCTCCCACCCATAACACAAGTTTTAAATTACTTACTGTGGTGACAGACGACCGTGTGCGTAAGTGTCACATATAGTTATTTTATATTTATTTATATTTATTGACCTAGAAAAAGACCTAGACTAGATAGTAAAGACCTAGACTATTTATATTTATTGACTTAAAAAGCTGTGATGGCCTAGCGGTGCGACCGTGTGAATCTCTAGAGTCGATCATGGGTTCAAACCCGGGCAGACACCAATGAGTTTTTCTATTAAAACTTAAGTGTCTCATTGATAATTACAATTTATCACACGCTTTTCGGTGAAGGAAAACATCGTGAGGAAACCTGCATATCTCTAGAGAATTCTGGAGATATGTGTAACCTACCAATCTGCATTGGAGCAGCGTGGTAGGTCTTAGCTCCAATCCTTCTCTCTTATAACGGAGAGAAGAGGCCTATTCCCAGCAGTGGGATAATAACAGGCCGCTACTTTACTTTACTTTTTACTATTGACCTAGAAATACTTTTGGCGGGAGGCTTCGTTAGTTGTCGCTAACTACAAATACCTTGCAAGTAATTTAATGATTTTGTATCAGTGATTACATATACTGTGTACTGTAAATGCGAATAATATTTCGCACGCTTAATATTATAGTCAACGAATTTGAAATCAGGGTTAATTGAGTTAGATTCATTGTAATCCTTATGTCATCATCTATGACATAACGCTATGGCTATAAAAAATCTATTGTTTTCGTGTTCTTTAAAGTTATGGGTCTCTTCAGTACTCATGATTGTTTTGGCACTACGTTACGCCTTCTTGCAATTTGCCACAAAACAAATTTTATTGAATTAGGTCACTTTAATACTTTTGGTATGCTTGTTGTCTTCCATGTTCTATCAAGATATATATTTGATATGGAAATAGTTGAGGGCTACAGAATAACATATAGCAACATAAGGGTAGCATATATAATTTTTTAAAGCAACATAAATAAATTAATCGAGACGTACAATGTAGGAGTAGAGCATCCTATTTATGCGTAAAATTCTAGCACAAATAAATTTATCTCTCGGTAAATATTGGCAACATAGTGGCACAGACTAATAAAAAAGATATTAAAATACAGCGCAAGGTCGATTAGTGAGCTAAGATAGCGACAGTTAAACTATGTTGATGGCGCCTTTAATGGCGTCTGTATATTCCTCCCTTATTATCTATTTACAACCCGCATTTTATTATTGGGGTTAAGATGGAACAGGGCATAAAAGCTGTAATACAGGAGGTAGGCGGGGCTAAGGGTGAGCGAGATCGGACGATCGTTAAGGGATGTTTTTACGACCATCAAAAGATACTTTGTAAGATGGTATCCGGTAATACTGTAGTAAGTACGCAGTCTTAAGTATTTTCAACGACCTTGTTGAGTTACGAGTTTAATTCCGGACGTTGTTTTCAACTTTTCGTTTCACTGAGACACAAATCTTAATACTCGAATGAAACAAATCCTCTTTTTTGTCAAAACTGCCTAATTTCCAAAGAAACTGTCATACTTCATGAACTTTCTCAAAGAATAAATTTAGTACTCGCAAGGCTGATTTTCGACAAGTCAAGAACATACCTGCTACTACCGGATTAAGTTGTATGAATTTTAACCAAATATAACTGCCTATTTTAGTATCGATTTTTTTTATTTACTGCAGAAATGTACAAGTTATATCTATTTTAAATTACTTACACGCTAGGTCAATGTCGAATGCTCCCAAGAATGCTGGCAGCGTCTCCGCGCTGAATCGCTAAGCTGATTCTTTGTGCGAAAAAGAAGCCAGCCCTCTTGTCACCTGAGATGCAATTAACAGTTGTGTTAAAACGGATAATTTTTTTTTTACACTTAGACTCCATGGCTAGGGTATATAGGTAAGATATAGCACAAGTTATATATACTAGATACCATGTTTTTAATTCTCCATTCTATGGTTAATGGACAACAAGTCAAGCGAAAGGACTTAGACATATTAATACTGTATTAATACAGACATTAAAAATATAATTCCAAACTCATATAGTCCTCTTGGCAATCAGAAACATTGTTTTCATTTAACTTTGTTGGCATATTTCCAGTAAAAGTCCTATTTATATGAGTTCGAGGCGTAATTAAGTTTCGAGTTAAGCTTCTAACTACATCTGGCATCATTATTTCAGTATAATTTATAAATTTATAATTATTATAAATTTACTTCTAAGAAGCTCTAAAATAATATCAAAAGTTTTTTTAAAAGATCTATTCATCTAAAATAGCTAGCTAACAAAAATAATGATAATATTTACTTATAATCTGCGATAAAAGGAAATATATGAGACGCCCAAGGCGGAATGAGAGGTTACATATGTATATACAAAAACACCAGTATATGCAAATTTCCTATTATGTATTCGTTCATCAAAAGGTACGTCAATATATGAGTTATATACATAATACACATGAGTTACATAGAAATATCTTGAACCACTATTTATAAGACACTGAGTGTTATATTTATTGTACTCTTCATTTGTTACGTTTAACTGTGGTATAATTGTTGAAATATTTTTGACGTATATGTTGTTTTCTAATCCAGATTAGAAAACAACAAATAAACATTGATACCAATATCAATATCAAAATTATAACATTAACTAGCTGTACTTTCCGGCTTCACTCGCGTGGAAATTAGTATAATGCAATAACATTTAAAACATAAAAATAGGTATTGCAGTTAACCATAAGATATAGAGACATGCGACGGACTTTTGGTATTATTTTTGTAGATATATAACTCTGTAGGACATTACTTTAGTGTATATCTGCTGGTTTACGCAACGCACGCAAATAATGCACCCAACACGCGAGTTTTTCTACAATTGCGCAACCTCTCTAACATAGTTTACGTAAAACGGTTATATATTATAACTTTAACTGTTCGGAAGAATTGCACATCTTTTAGTAAAATCAGTTCAGTAATTTTTTTTGAAAGAAATTGATCACATTTTTGGGAACTTTGTTTGGTTATAAGTACTGTTACTATCCCACTGCTGAGAATAGGCCCCTTCTCTCCATTTTTGGAGAGAAGGATTGGTGCTAAGACCTACCACGCTGCTCCAGTGCGGATTGGTAAGTTACACATATCTCCAGAATTCTCTAAAAATATGCAGGTTTCCCCACGATGTTTGCCTTTACCGAAAAGCGTGTGATAAATTGCAATTATCAATTAGACATAGAAGTTTTAACAGAAAAACTCATTGGTGTCTGCCGGGTTTGAACCCGTGACTTCCTCGAAAGAGTCGCACGGTGTTACCTCTGGGCTACCACAGCTTCCTATAAGTAAAGATAGATAATAGATTTGGCCAAATTGGCAAAGTAAAATTGAATATATATCTATCTATAAGTATAGATAGATATTCAATTTTACTTTGCCAATTTGGCGGAAAGGGCGTCACTATAATTTAAACGCTGGGAAATCCATGATGTACGTGCTCAAGCCGCGAGCTGTTTAGTGATAATGAACAACTCTTTAGCTTCTACGGTATAAATTAAACAGTGGATGGTGTGAATATTTCATTTTGTGGTACTTGTTAAAAGTGAAAAATTGTGTATTATAGTAATTATGGAAATAACATGCCATTAAGCACTTAACAAGTTTGAAGTGCTTGTTCACATCAGGCAGTTTTAAGTTACTTTAGAGTGGAGTGACTGTTACGGGTTTGTGGAACTTAGTTTTAGATTTTTTTATTATTTGTACAGGAAAATCAGCTGTACAGGAAAATTAAGTATATGTCTTGAATGATTGCTTAGTTCAATTTAAAACCGCCGTGTGGTATCCGACTGAATAGAATAGTACCACCCTCATTTCTTACCGAGGTGACGTAAAAGGCGACTAAGGTAAGTCGACCCGCCGTGTGGTATCCGGCTAAGTAGAATAGACCAACCTCATTTCTTACCGAGGTGTTGTAAAAAGCTACTAAGGTAAGTTGACCCACCGTTTGGTATCCGGTTTAGTAGAATAGACCACCCTCTTTCTTACCGAGGTGTCGTAAAATACGACTGAGGTAAGTTGACGTCAGGCAGGCGGCCGGTCGTAAAAACGCAGCCAAATCATGTGACAGCATGTTTATAACATGCTGTGCCGACCCCACTTAGAGTGGGATAAGGGCAGGAAGATGATGATGCATAGCTCAATTTAAAAGCATTTATTCTTCTTGCAATGAATGTATGTGAAGGTGGAATCTTCCAAGTTTAATTTGACTTACTTCCCGATGTCCAATTGGGCGGAGATTTTACATACTGGTCCAGTCCCGATGACAATGTATGTTTATGATAAGCAAATAGTTTAATATAAAAATGCTTTTAATCATAGGACGTTTGAAAAAAGAAAAACCTTCTTCGTTTTATGAAGAAAACATTTTGAATGTATCTTCAAGCTCACCATATACATATATTTGAATGAAACTTTAATTGAAAGAATATAAATTCCAGTTAAACTCTATAAACCATCCGACAACACGTTGCGGTGTCTATCATCATTAATATTCGTATTAAACAGAAGCTGGATAGCAGTTTTACGTCTTATTAAAGGGTTGTAAAATTTTATGTGCCTCCACAACCGACGGGACTGTTTAATTAAAAACGCTTTGTGAATAATCATGACGCATAAATGTTCTGTGTTTTGTGTTATGAAAAACTTAAATACGTTAGATGAAGAATGTTAAACGAATAAGTAATTTGAAGGTTTTTTTTAAATAACGTTCAGAGGAAAATTAAATTAATTAAGCCATGTGGTATCCGGCTGAGTAGAATAGACCACCCTCATTTGTTACTGAGATGTCGTAAAAGGCGACTAATGTAAGTTACCCAGCTTGTGATATTCGGTTGAGTTGAATAGACCAACCTCTTTCTTACCGAGGTGTCGTAAAAGGCTACTAAGGTAAGTTGACCCACCGTGTGGTATTCGGTTGAGTAGAATAGACCACCCTCTTTCTTACCGAGTTGTCGTAAAATACGACTAAGATAAGTTGACATCATGCACGCGGCCGGTCGTAAATTACCTAGCCAAATCATGTGAAAATATGTTTATACAATATTGTGTCGACCCCACTTAGAGTGGGATAAGGGCAGGTGGGTGATGATGAACGTTTAGAGGAAAATTTGTGAGTATGTAAATGCGATGTTTATTTAGAATTGCAATTTAAAAAGTAATAGTAAAATTGTAATTTTTTTATTTCGGAATAAAGCAAAAAAAACGATGTCCCTAAATCTAGTAAAAAGTTGGACTATGCATCTTCATTCTAAAAGTAGGGGAGTACCCTTCGGTTAGTATTCAACTAGGTCGTAACCCTTGCAATTACCACATTATTGACTGAGATATCAGTCCACAAAAATCTTGTCTAAACTTTTGTTCCTATACTTGTTATAAAGAAAGTTCTTAGTCGGCTAGTAGATGCTAGTAGAAAAAAATATTAGTCCTTGACTTGAAAAAAGATATTAATAATCTGTTATACTGGAAAAGTATAACAAATTCTGCGATAAAACTTTATCGCGGATTATAGCAAATAATATTCGCATTAATTTTGTATTACACACCTTCGCAAAGTAACGCCTAATTCTATAAATTACTGTTATGCTGGCTTATAATTTCCGACTCGGCGTACTACAGAATCCTCGAGTGTTGGTAAATAAGCTATCATGGCTTTGTAAAATTGCTTATTCTGCGAAGAACCAAAAAAAACTACAATAAACTTATAGCAAAAAAATATAAAAATAATTGTGTTATTTTCGTGTTACTAAAATATATTTTGATATAAATTATTTGAAACTACTGCATAGATGAAAAATAGAATATTTTAAGATATTGTTAAAATTCTTTCTGATTCCTCAAGAAATTAGAATTAATAAAAGGGGAAGATTAAGTAAGATTATAATTTACTAACTAAAATATGTTAACTCAGTAAATATAAATATATGGAACACTTACACACACGGCTGTCCATCCCCAAAGTAAGTAACTTAATACTTGTATAAAGGGTGAAAGACACTTGGTGTATATATACATATATAATTTTAATTACATACTTAAATACAAATACACCCAGGCTCAAGGAACCAAGAAATTGTTTATAGAAAATGTTGGCTCTCGGCAGGAATCGAACCCGCGACCCGCAGAGCCGAAGGCAGGGTCACTACCCACTGCGCCAACGGGCCAGTCGTATATTGTATTACAGTTATATATTATCAGAGTCCTCCAGGGACATCGGGCAGTTCGTCACGGAGATTAAATAGCGAGATGTAATGTTGCCACCCTCAAACAACACCCCGAACTTCGCCAATAAAACCAGCGAACCGGTTGCAGATAAATATTAAAATGTAGTGTCACTAAACAATCCAGTAAAGAGCAGTAAAAAAGACAATAAAAAGAATAAGACAAGAGCTTTTTAAGTTTAAGTTTAGTCAAAAGTTTTTAGATGTATTAATTACTGCGAAACTGCTAAAACTTTATTTCACAACCATGAATAGTCAATTTTAATACTAGAATGACATTCCCTTTTAGCTTATGGAATCTTGCGCGTTTTTTATTCCAAAATGTAATAAGTCCAATATTTCAAAAGTAATGATAAAACTTTTCTGCTGTAATCCGCGATGAAGTAAAATAGAAAATATATATCATTCTAAATGTAGAGTTGACAATCTGTTTTCATACTTGAAACATAGGATCTCCGCAAAGTAACGCTTAATTGTATAAATTATTTTAAGTTCAATATTTGTTAAATTCGTGAACTTTAATAATTTTTTAACTTGAGCCAAAAAGTACGAAACTGTATTGCGTATGATCATTTCCTTACATTATTTTATGTTCAGGATATTATGAATTAGTAAATAGAAAATAGGAACTAAGTTCTTTTAAAAAAACTAAGCTATACTTACGGGGTCTTGAATCTTAGCTATATGGTTCTAAAATTAAGTGGTGAAAGCAGAATAATAAATATATTGTTTTCGGTATATCTCTTTATATTTAAATGAGCTAATCTTGTATATATATATATTTTCCGAATCTCGGACACGGCTCTAACGATTTTCTTGAAATTCAGCATGTAGGAGGTTTTGGGGGAGAAAAATTGATCTTGCTAGGTTTTATGTTAAAAAAAATTGTTTTATCCCTGTGTTTGGGCATTAAAAGACACTAACATTTATATTGAATTGAATTTTCGCCATTAACTGTCAAGTCGACGTAGCTTATTCGGGTGACGGGCAGAATTGAGAAATGTGAATGCCAAGGATCGATCCCCAACAAAATAATTGTTTTTTTTTAAATTTTTTTTTTGTAAAAAATTACCGAGCGAAGCTCGGTCACCCAGATATTATTTTATTTAGATCCTATATTAAGACATCATTATATACAAAATTGAAAAATAGCATATAATGACTTTGTTAGTACTTAGATTTTGAGATATATAAATTATGCGGGATGAGGGCAGGAGGATGATGATTCTCCTGCCCTCATCCCACTCTAAGTGGGGTCCGCACAACATGTTATAAACATGTTGCTACATGATTGATTGCGTTAAAAACGCAGCCAAATATAACCTGCCTGACATCAACTTACCTTAGTCGTATTTTACGACACCTCGGTAAGAAAAAGGGTGGTCTATTTTACTCAGCCGAATACCACAAGGCGGGTCATTTTACCTTAGTCACCTTTTCGACACCTCGGTAAGAAATGAGGGTAGTACTATTCTATTCAGCCGGATACCACACGGCGTGAGAGCAGGAGAATGATGAGAAGAATAGACTTTATTCCGATTTAATGTCATAGACGAAACTGTATAATGTAAAAGCATGTATGTATGCATATATGTATGTAATTGAAATGAAATGTGTAAGCACAGGCACATTGTCCTAGTCCCTTCGGTCACCTTTAAAATGATCTACATGTTGTTATAAACACGGGCCCTTAGTTTTTGGCCATTAGCGTGGGTGAAACTAAGTGAAATGTGAATTATATGCGATTGTCTAGACATTCCATTGTAAGAAAAACAAATTAATTTCCCTCTATTGTAGGTACGGTCGAAAAGTACTCTCTGCAAAATTTATGTGCTCTATTGAATTATAGCGCAATGCTAAAAATGAGAAGCGAAAATTAACTAACGCATTCAGAGTGCTGAAGCTCTTTCATCGAATGAATTTTAATTCAAATTAAATTTCTTTATTTCTTACAAATATTTTTAATAGTTCTGTCTTTTGTATTCGTCATTACAATGCCGTAGATTGAAATTACTGTACGATTGTGTCTTATTCGATAAAAGTAAAGTGAAGAAAAGTAAAGTAACAGGTTTTTGGAGAGAAGGTTTGGAGCTAAGACCACGCTCCTCAATGTGGATTGATAGATTAAACATATTCCTTGAGTTCTCTAGAGATATGCAGGTCGCCTCAGCGAAAAACGTGTGATAAATTGTCAATTATAAGTAAGACAGATAAGTTTTACAGGTAAACTTATAAGTGCCTGCCCAGGGTTGGAACCCGTGACTAGTCAAGAGTCGCACGATCTTACCGCTGGGCTATCACAGATTTCAATAAAAATGATTAAAGTTAGATACCTACTTGTGACCAGTTTCAAAATGAAATTTACGTGTAGAACTTTAAATTATTTTTCAGTTATAACAATGCTGTGATCGCCACCAAAATGAATTGCTAATACAATACAAATTATACAACTTTATATCACGTTATACATTATGCCGGTATTATTTCTTTACATTATTTGGTTTGATATTAATGCTTTATAAGTTGAGTTATGATAGGCGCAATAAGTCCACAGGCTTATGACGGCAATGGTAAGACCATGAAGACCATTTATGTCTGATCTATGGGTGGAGTAGTCCATAATAGGATCACCACCCGTCCTGTCCCCGTGATAAGATTAGATGTGTGAGTTTTTTGTTTAGAGAGAAACGACTTAGTATTTAAATAATTTATAGAATTAGGCGTTACTTTGCGGAGACCCATACTACTAAAATTAATGTAATAATAATAAAATTATTTTGCTATAATCCGTCGGATTGATCGTGGATTATAGTAAAATAATTTTATTATTACTTTTGACTTAGTATTTGACAGATAGATATTTCATTTTTTATTTTCGTACAATGTATCTTCTATTTTTGTCATCGTCATGTTAGGTCAGGATACACAAAATATATATACCAATCGGTCTAAAAATATCAAACTGAACATATAACATGAACATTGTCGAGTCATTGTAATTAAAACAAACCCTAAAGTTGTCAACGCAGTAGTAACCACAAATCTAACAACGCTTTCGCAGCACTACATTTAGATTTAATCCCGCTAAGTGGAGCGATTGACGATATTTTACGACACGTTCGGGCCGTAATCAACTAGTATTTATCTCTTACTCCATCCCTTTGGTATGTATCACCCCTCGTAACTACTAAAAATACACCCTACCTACCTATTATTACTTTTCGCAATTTCTACGTAATGTTGTTTTGCATAATGAAAAATCAGATCTTACAAATATCATAATATTTATTGTATCAACGACTCTATTTTATAAAAGTATTGGCCTGTTACTATTCCACACCTGGGCATACTCCTCTTGCCCTTTTAGGAGCGAAGGTGTGCAGCTAAGACCTACCACATTGCTCCAATGGAAATTAATAGAAGGCACATATCCCCAGAATTATTTAGATATATGCACGAAACTTTACTATATTTCCCTTCATACTAAATCTATATCTATACTAATATATGAAGTTAAAAAGTTTGTTTATTTGATTGGCTGAACGCGCTAATCTTAAGGACTGCTACACCGATTTGAAAAATTCTTTGAGTGTAAGCTAGTCCATTTATCGAGAAAGGCTAGAGGCTATATAACATCTCGAAAATGGCAAAATTTAAAGTTTCCCTTGATAATTTATAGAATTAGGCGTTACAGGAGATCTATGACACAAAAGTAGTAATAAAACTATTTTGTTATAATCCGCGATGACTACTTTCCTTGATTGCGCTAAGTTAACGGTTTTTTCACGATAATTACTTTTATGTTCAAAATTTTAATTTGTGAAAACATTTATGACACACTGATTTTCATGCGGACGAATGCTGGCACAGCTAGGCATAAATAAAATCACAAGTCCAATCGTGTATCAAATTAATCTAAAGCTTACGTTTACCTTTTTAATGTGTTATCTCCCTTTAAACACATTTTCTGTAATCAACTTTGGATTTCACTAATTGGAGCATCCTCATCGATTGCAAAAGTGTCAAATAAAGGATTTATGGAACCCATTTTATCAAACAGAGGGAAAGCAGAAAATGTTGTAAAGCTGAATATTGTAGATCTTATTATGACTCGATATTAAACATTACTGTAGCTTAGTTTAGTAATTACTTTGACAAAGCATCAGTATTTGTAATACGTAATAGTAACAATATTTCCCAAAGTGAATAGTTGATATTAAATTCATTTATTTTATTCATTTATCCGTCGCCGTTCGCTATGTTTCGCCGTCCGCTTGTTGTCAGGGCGATTTCATTATGCTCGTCACAAATATTTTCTGAATTTAATGAAATATACACGGCATCATTGGCAAATGATCGAGATCAAGCGAGTGTAACTGAGTGTGATATCTTAAATCTGTCTGCGACAACATTTGCTTCAGTGAGTTTCTGATAAGGGATAGGATCGTATAAATATACTTTGGGTTAACCCTATATGTAAAAATACATATTCATATATAGGGATTTATAGTATGAAGCTCTCTGTAACCTATTTTATACAAAATAGTTGGTGATTATATTATAACGATAAGGTTATGAGATAACTTCAGAATTATATTTTTAGTCTTTGTCAATGTCAGTTTTTCGCCCTTCAACTATTTCCATATCAACATTTCATTACAATCGGTCAATCCAAAAAAAGCATAAACAAACCAACGCCTTCGCAATTACATGTATGATATATTGTGCGAAACAATCAACCGATTAAAGCCTGCCTCACGTGAACATACCTTAGTTGTATTTTAAAACACCTCGGTAAGAAAGAGGGTGGTCTATTCTACTCAGCAAGATATCACAAGGCGGGTCAACTTACCTTAGTCGCCCTTTAGGACACCTTGGTAAGAAATGTGGATGGTCTATTCTACTCAGCCAGACACCATACGGCGAGTCAACTTACCTTAGTCGCCTTTTACGACACCTCGGTAAGAAAAGAGGGTGGTCTATTCTACACAGCCAGATACCCACGGCTTATATTATGTCTATATATAGGTATAAACAATCTCTATTCTCTCTCTATATGAAAATATAAACAATCTATTGATTACGATTACGATATATATCATCCTGTCCTTATCCCCCTCTAAGTGGGGTCGGCACAACATGTTTTTCTCTTCCATTCTGTCCTATCTTTCGTCAACTCTGGCGCCACTCTTTTTATATGCATATCATACTTCACACATATCCATCCTCATTCAAATTTAACATACGTTTGGTCACATGATTTTCATCCCTCCTCATTACATGTCCATACCATCTCAATCTTGCACTTCTCGTCTTTTCTATAATGGGCGCAACTTTCAGACTACGATTACGATTACGATGTGATTACGATACACGATTGTTTATATATCTCTATGTATAAACAATGAACCGATTAAAGTTGAACGTTTCCAACTAAATCAGTTTTTATCTGGTATCAAGAAGCTTCTAGTTTATTTATCACATAGGAACCCTTTTGTGCAGTCCACTTTTAATGGCCATGTTTTGGTCGGCGACCGTACGGACGCGCGATTTTAATTATTTTCGTCCAATTTACGAGTGGCCATTAAAGGAAAGGTCCCCAGAGACCCATTAGAGGTTCTGTTTGGTCCGAGTCTTGTTGATAACTTTCAACGGACATTTTAAATGGAACAAGAATTAGTGTTTAATCAGGCTAAGGTTGGAGTAATGGGTTTCCTGATGCATGCGATATGTTCGTAGAATGTTTTAAAACATTACCACATTTTATTGCTCCCGTAAACAAACAAAACCGTTTACATTTTATTTGATCATAATATGTTTTAATTCACATACAAGATTATTCTATATATTTTTTTCTTTCACTTTAACTCAAAACTAATCAAATGAATAATATTATTTTGCTATAATCCACGATAAAAGACACTTCGCGATAAAATAATTCTTTTATCGCAGATTATAGCAAAAAAATATTTTCATTACTTTTGTATTATGGACCTCCGCAACGTAACGCCTAATTCTATACATTATTTTCTTTAACTGGTAAAATTTTTTACCTTTACATTTAAATTTGGTCATATTATGAAAAATTAGCTACGCTAAATCAGTGACACAAAGTTATTACCTATTTCAGTTTACTTAAATCGTAATTTACTATTAACTTAAACTTTCCTTAAGGATTGCATTATCTTTTAGTAAAAACCGTACAAAAATCCATTATGTCAGTATTAAGAAAAAAGATCACATACAGACAGACAGCTTTTGGGAATTTTGTTTTATAATATGTATAGAAGTCTGAAGAAAACGTTGTTTCAGTGAAATAAATTTACCTGCTCTAAGATTCCTAGAGAACCTATATGCAGGTGTCCATTTCTTGTAATGATGGAAAGTTTTGAACCTCTGGTTCGTTGGTAAGAGTTTTTTAGCCGTAAAGAATGTTAGAGCAAGGCACATTAGTATAATAATTCAAACATTGCTTTAGATAAATCTATTGTACTCTACCACGATATGTTCTATACACGATATATGCAAACAATACGTTTACATAACGCCGATACCTTAAAATAACTTATATATTTGTATAAGTTGCCTTGTTAAATTAATTTCATTAATGTTGTATTTATAAAAAAGGAAAATATGCTTTTTATTCAACAATATTTTCAAGGGCGCGTGAGAACAGTTTGAGACGGCGTTTTAAATATTTACAGAAAAAAGAGAATTCACCACGATTTATATTCAAGAACACTTTTTGCATTAAAAATATTTTACAAAGAACAAAAGACTTTTAGAATACTTGCTGCCTGCGACTTTCTCTGTGAAGAATAACTCTGAGAATCCTGTGTAATTTTTCTAAGTTTAATATCTCTACACAATCATAATTGTTTCTGTTAAGGATGTTTAGTTATGTTAGCTTGACTTATGCCTAAATGAAACGATAAAACAATATTTCAAATAGTTGAATTATCAATTTTTTCTTTACTTTATAATTTTAAATTTAGAATGGTGCACTCGACTTAGAATCGCGAGAAACCAGCATGAAAATTGGAGATAATTTATTTTATAATTAAATTCGTCACACGTAAAAAATTAGATTCAAAATAAATTCAAGCATTTGTAACATAATCAATGTAAAATAATTTATGTAGAACCAAGTAAGAAAGTAATGAAAAACTTATTTAGTTATATTCTGCGATAAAAGATAATTTTATTTTATTATCTTTTAATGCTTAATGTAGAGTGTACTATCACCTACATGCAAAATTTGTAAAACTCATGTATTCACTATAACACAATTAATATAACAAATTGATAACAATAATTCATCCACACAGCACTGCACATTCAATATCACAATCTCAACAATGGTTATGCCGGTAACTTAAAAACTTTTCGAGTCGTGACGCTGCTTTGGTTATTGCAAAATAATATTTTAATTACTTTTGTATAATGGATTCCCACTAAGTAACGCTTAATTCTATAAATGTAAGTATTAAAGTTTATAAGTTGTCTTAAAATATACCAATATAAAAATCGTCTACCACCAAAAAACTTAATGCGAAACATGCTTTCAGTATAAACAGAATAGATTAAATTCTGTACAAATTAGATATATTGGAGCACTCAAGTTGATACTCAATTTGAAAAAGCGACCCTCTCTAATCTTACTTTCGTATCAGAAAAAGAATCAAATCCGTAGATAATAATCCGTCGAACACGAGTAGACAGGTAAATAGCTATTACGCGCTTCGCTGGACCTTCCGAGAGATAAGACTTGACAGTATCACACGCGTGCCAATCATAGATTGAGGTTTTAAGAAAATCAGCTGGAGTGAAGCGGAGCGGATGACGTAGCGGTCAAGAATTTTTCATCCTACTTCTAAAAAATAATTTATAGAATTAGGCGTTACTTTGCGGAGGTCTCATGCACTATCAATAACACAACAAAATACAAGCACTGCACAGATTCACCAACACAGTCTCAACAATTGTTTCGCCCGTAACCATAACATCGTCAGGGGATAGACTTCACGACAAAATCGCAAAGCTTTTGCGAATGTGTGTTTTGAAGTCTGTGCTTGTGTATTGTTGTGTTATTTGTGGCGGATAGAGCATAAGTTTTTACAAATTCTCCATGTATCAGGTATGAGAACGACTAGTACACTCTACATTGAGCATAACATATATTTTCTTTTATCGCGGCTACTGGCAAGAAAACGCCGTCAATATGACTTTAACATTACTAAAAAAAAGTAACATTAAAATTAACATTACTAAATTTTTAATAATTGATTGATTAATGATTTATAAACAAATGATGAATAATTGATTTATAAACAAATCCGCCTGAGTAGAATAGACCACCTTCATTTCTTACCGAGTTGTCGTAAAAGGCGACTAAGGTAAGTTGACCCACCGTGTGTTATCCGGCTGAGTAAAATAGACCACCCTTATTTCTTACCGAGGTGTCGTAAAAGAGGCGTATTTGAGTTCGCTGCGCCTTATCACAATGTCCTTATTGCTAAATTCAAAATTCTATCCGTCCCAGTGATTGATAGACCCGTCATCTGGCGTGTATTCATGACAGCTTCATTTTATGCCTTTTGGTAAATAAATCCTTGCATGTCATTCAGTCCCGATAACCATCTGCTTACGTTTTGATTGATGAGGTACGGTAAGTAATCTATTATTGTTAATACTAAGTATTAATTTTGTTTGCACTACCATCATAGTCCTCATCCTAACCTAGACATCAATTGCTCTTTTTGGTGCAACAACAATGCTAGGTAATAAAGAAAAATATTGAAAATTTTCTCCTACTCAAAATATCATGCATTATATTTACTTGTTTGATGATTTTGACCAAATAAAATGACAAAAATAATACAAATAGAGTTTAGATCCCTTCAGTGACATTTAATTATCTAGCCTATTGGTAATTATCTAGCCTAGTGAGTAAGAATTATCTTTTGTAAATTGGTACAAGTACTTTCATTATCTTCCTGCCATTATCCCACTCTAAGTGGGGTCGGCACAACATTTGGCTGGATTTGGCTATGTTTTTATGACCGGCTGCATGTCTGACGTCAACTTACCTTAGTCGCCTTTTACGACACCTCGGTAAGAAATGAGGGTGATACTATTCTATTCAGCCGGATACCACACGGCGTTGGTACAAGTATTTTCATCATATTGCTCTATAACTGTGCATAATAGAAGGTATCAAGATTTTTCATTCTTACATCTTAGAACAAATCTTTTTCTGATCTTTTTAAGACGAGACTTTGCTCAATGGCTAATTCTTAAAATGCCTTAACAATGTCTTAGAGATAATTTCCATCTACTTCTTTGAAATTAATTAATACCAAAACAAAAGTTACTATCCCAATGCTAATTCTCCTTTTGTCTTTCCTTTTTAAAGATAAATGATCTGGTTTCACATATCTGAGGGATTCATCTTGTATACAACGCCATGTTTTTTAAAGAACTCATTAATCCTGTTCAGGATTTGAAACTGTGACTCCTTGCTAAGTTTCCGCACAGTTTCACTTTTGGCTTGTCATGGCCTAATAAATTGAACCCAGTATTTTCTGCGTCGACGTCATTCATTCGTCGACGACATTACATTCATTTGTACTCCAAATAGAATTTCTTTATGTTAAAAATTCAAAGTTAAACATTTATATTCAATATTGCTTAAAAACTGTAAATATTTGTGCCTTTTGTAAAGAAAATATCAAACTAAACATACGAAATCGTAGTCGCATTTCAAATAAGTGCACATTTCAAATCTAGTCTACCGAAATGGGATTTTATCATTGTAGCGCCGTATCTGAAATATTCAGTTGCAAATTATTAAATTCTAAAGAGATTTTTCATGCGAAATAATTTAACTTTGGAATGATGCTCCTCAAAAAAATTAAAATTCGTTTCCTTTCCTCGATAATTCTGCCAACTCTTGAAAGAGCGGTGACTCGAACTCTATTAAAATCGAGAGATTATTCATTTAAATGATACCGAAGAGAGTAGCAATTACGTAAAAGTTTCTCTAATAACTTTACGTACAATTGGCAAATAATTATAATTATCGTTGGGTCTCCCTTTGGTGATTTAACAAAAAGGCAAAGGTACGAAACTTTTCGGACGAGTCTTCGCCTTTTATATATTCCATATACAACGCCGTCTAAACATTGAACCTATATAAATTTCAACTATACTCTTTACATTTTAGGGTCGAGATTGTCAATACTTTTTCTAAGCAATGATCAAAGGAAAGTTTGATTTTGTGGCGATAATTGCGGTGAATCTCTAATTATTTTGAGGGTAAACTTTTGCCCGAGTTAATTTGCGAGTGGATCTCCAATTCCGTTTAATGGACACTTTTTGGTGACTTTCAATTTACGCGGGTGAATGGAGCACTCATTAAACTTGCAGAGCTGCGATGACATTGTAGAAATACACTGTATTTTAAACGCAGAATGAATATTACTTGTCAGTTTTCGTTAAACAAGCGGGGCTGATTCGTGAGATGAATAAAATATGAATTTCATACTGTAAATATTGTAGGTGCCTTAATTGAAACAAAATGGTTTTAATCTTTACAATGTACTTTACTTGAAAACCACGTTTGCGGAAAATATTTTGTTCAAAATAAGACAAACAACTGCGTAGACTCCCCCGTACCAGAGAGATGTATAAGTGATATACAAATTTATATCACATTGGCGCCGAGCCCTTTTAGCGTTCCCCTCGCAATCCCGTCGAGCATTTAGATGTAGTTATACCTAGGTTCGGTTTAGACCTAGGTATTATGGTTGAACGGGGAAAGGGAGAGAGGAAAAGGGGAAGTAATTATAGGGGGAAACATCAAGTATGTCAGGGGGAGAGTGTGTTGTAAGGACAAAAATATGAGGGTGAAATCCAGTGGAGGTAAGCGTGTCGCCTCGCATCAGTTCACTGTGTCACTGTTGATCTTTTGAAGACGTAAGTCTATCGTTAGTGAGGATATATAGCTCATCTTTTAGCTGGAAGCAATTTTCTTCTTGTGAGCGCTGGCGGCGTATTGTTTTCAAGTATTTCCGATCAAATGTAATGAGCTGCCATCGTTAGCTGTATTTTAATCGTACTTTGTCAATCATACATTATATGTTACGTCATACAGACATAACTATTCAATATTATTTTTACATAGCCAGCCATAAGCCACTCTAGCGGAATCAGTCTGAATAGAATAGACCACCCTCATTTCTTACCGAAGTGTTGTAAAGGGCGAGTAAGTCAAGAATATAATTGTACAAATATCTCTAAACTTAAATGACCTTTATATTTTTTACTATAAAAAAAATGTATAAATACAAAATATTGTAATATAATTAACATAATTTAAAAAAAAAAATAATGCTTGTCTTTGTAAAATAGTTTAGTAAATAGTATACATAGTATATATTATATAGTATTAAGTGATTTATTATAAGTATATATAATTATTGCGCATAAGTTTTTGTGTAAATGAGTTTAAATAAAATCACAATTAACATAACCCACAACAAATTTGGTACTAAATTTAAGTCATTTAGCGAATTAAAGCGTTAAAATTATAAACAAAAACGTCTTTACCCATTTATTATCAAACTGTGTTACAGATAACTGGATCATTTTCGGTCTTGCTGCATATAGCACTGGGATAGCGTTGAAAGTATTCATCAGTGTGATTGTAGCGAGCAGGGGAGTGACGCAGCGTTGTTGCCAGGGGGTTGGCTCAGCGTTCGTACTGAGTGTCTGTCGTGAATGGATATGACATGTAATTTTTTAAATTGACTTATTACATATCATTACCATCTTCCTGCCCTTATCCCACTCTAAGTGGGGTCGGCACAACATGTTATAAATATACCGGATACCACGCGGTGGGTCAACTTACTTTAGTCGCCTTTTACGATACCTCGGTAAGAAATGACTCGGTACTATTCTATTCAGCCGGATACCACACGGCGTACTTCTTATTACATAACAATTTAGATAAAAGCATTCACAATTTAAGAATTTGGCCTATAAACGTAACATGTAGGTAATTGTAAAACAAACCTTGTCTGATTTATTACGCCTTTAGGACAAAAAGGACTTTGGCGATTAGCGATTTTATAAATTAGCTCCATGTCATAAGTTGTAAGTAAAGTTTTTGTTTCATGTCTCATTAACTTTCCAGCTTAAATTATTCAAATCATGTACATGGGAAACTATTGCATGAAGTAATTTATAGAACTAGGCGTTACTTTGCGGAGATCCATAATACAAAAGTAATAATAAAATTATTTTGCTATAATCCGCGATGAAGTAAAATTAAAAATATATATAATGCTAAATCGCAAAGCCTTGCGATTTTGGTCGTGGAGTGTATCTCCTGATGATGCTTTGGTTGCGGGGCGAAACGATTGTTGAGTTTGTGATAGTGGACGTATATAGTGCTTGTATATCGTGGTGGCGGTGGTGGAGGTTTGTGCATGTGTTTTTACGACTCCTGCATGTGTCAGGTAAGATAACCGATTGTCCACTCTACATTTAGCATTATATATATTTTCTATTTTACTTTATCGCGGATTATAGCAAAATAATTTTAGTATTACTTTTTTATTGCATGAAGATTGAATATAGGTAAAGATATATGTTTCTTTTTCACATATGTATATGTCAAATTAAGAGACTGACGGATTTAAGGAAGTGGGTAGTAATGGTTTATTTTAAGTTTAATCGTTAACTTAAAACAAAAATAAAGTAAAACAATGATAACTCAAGTTAACTGATTACAGATTAGTTAACAAACTTATTTGTTTAGTTTAGTTTAGATGCAAAATTCTTAGCATAAATAACAACAGTTTAAAAATTCTAGTATCTGTCTCCTTAAAACGATTTCTAACTTCTGGATCGGATACTGTAGGCGTCCTATAGGTATGATTATCTGTAGATTAGGCTCGGCCAGGGGATCTAAACGTTGCTAGGCTATGAGGGATTCCACCCCAAGGTCAAATATTGTGTAGCTAGCTATGGTATACCGAATTCTGACGAGGGGAGAGTATACGTACTTATTGGGCAATGAATTTGTTTTAATCGATTTACATTTGGATGGTTTTGATGTTTGTTAATTAACAAGGTTGTTTATTTGAAAGCTATAGATGTCTAAAGATGTCTCGACAAATTATTTGAATCTTTTATATTCAAATGATGATGTTAATCTTGTATGTAGATATATATTATCGAACTCTCGGAAACGGTTCTAACGATTTTCCTGAAATTCAGCATGTAGAGGGTTTTGGAGGAGAAAAATCGATCTAGCTGGGTTTTATGTAAAAAAAATAGTTTAATCCCTGTTTTGGGGCATTAAAAAATACTTAAATTTATATTGAATATAAAACACTATTTTTGCCATAAACTGTCAAATCAGCGTAGCTTACTTGGAGAACGGGTAGTCCAGTACCTAGGATCGATATCCAAATGCTTTACTATTATTTCTTTTTTTTTGGTTCTTTTTATTATTTTGTAAAAAATTACCGAGCAAAGCTCGGTCAACCAGGTACTTAGTACTTAAATATAACAGGCATTTGAATAAGTACTTAAATATAACCGAATGATATCTGAGTTTACAAGTCGGCGAGAGCGCGTTACCCTTACTGAGGATTTGCAAGTTCAAACCCGTACATTAACCCAGACTTATTTATAAAAGGTTATCGATATATTTACAGTATATCGTGTGCTTTACAGTGAAAACGTCGTGATAAAACAATCCGCATTAAAGCACCTTAATAGATCTGAGTTTCAATCGTTCTGTCCAAAGAACTAGAACATCTGTGTACACTAGTATAATAATAACAAACCGTTTTCTTACCTAAATATTATTGTATCATGCCGCCTTTGTTGCTCTGTAAAGAGTAAAAAGTTGGTAATCAATGGACCAAGCTTTAAATTCTATAGAAATTAGTAGGCAAATTTCTGTTTGGTATTAATACATTAAATTTGATGTGACCCATACTTCTATATACCGCTGTGTATTCCAGACCTATATATAAATATACAATTGCTCTATAAGTGGGATTGGAGCTAAAATGCCTTTTTAAAATAGGAATAAATAGATCATTTTCAAAAGCTGTAATAATAATTGCAATTTATAATTGCAGCAATTAACAGCGGCCTGCCCGCATGGAAAGATTAAAACCGTAATATAGTATTTTGATAACCAATAAATGCAAAAGTAATAATAAAATTATTTTGCTATAATCCGCGAAGAATAGCGCGGATTCTTCGCGGCTTATAGCAAAATAATTTTATTATTACTTTTGTATTATGGATCTCCGCAAAGTAACGCCTATTTCTATAAATTAACCAATAAATGGTTAAAGTGGGTTAACTTTAAAAGCGAGTCATATGCTATCGCGGACTTTTATTTAGAACTTTTAGAGTTAAACAATTTTGTAATACATGATTTTTGAATTACTATTACCGTTTACTCAGCGCACGCAAGGAAAGCTTTAAATTTTTCCGTTTTTGTATTTTTTATTGCTGCTCCTCTCCTATTCATCTCAGGGTGATGTTATATAGCCTATAACCTTCCTAAAAAAATGGAATATCTTACACTTGAAGAATTTTTCAAATCGGTTTAGTAGTTCCTGAGATTAGCGCGATCAAACAATCAAAATAACTCTTCAGCTTTATCTTTATATTTAAATGAGTTAATCTTGTATATATATATATTTTCGGAATCTCGGAAACGGCTCCAACGATTTTCCTGAAATTCAGCATGTAGAGGGTTTTGGGGGAGAAAAATCGATCTAGCTAGGTTTTATGTAAAAAAAAACCCGTTTTATCCCTGTTTTTGAGCATTTAAAAAAACTGGAATAGAAAGCAACTGGTATTTTCGCCATTAAATGTCATCGTGTGATGGTTAAACGGTATAACTTTAGAACATTTGTTGATTTATTAGCAATCCACAGTTTCGAACCCCCAGGTGTCTTATAATTTATTTTTTATTTATTTATTATTTTTTTTTATTATTATTTATTATATTTTTTTTTATAATATTTGATTTAATTTAAAAATTATTATTGAAGGCCTTTATTTCAACGTATTAAATTCATAATTTATATACGAAATATATAATATAAAAATAAATCTTTAAAAAGAAGATCCAGATTGAAAAAAGCAAACGTTACAAATTACAGTAGTTAAATTATATTTTTCATGATGTTTTGGTAACAATTAGGTTATATCTCAAACTCTCTACGACTCTTCCTGACATCTGTTGATGAGTAATAATATTTTTATTTTTATTGGGAGCAACGAACTACTTTACGGCCATTTTTCATTATGTACCTGTAATTTTTGTTTAAGAGACTGTACCAGTAGATGGAGTTGTTAAGCAACACTATTTGACTAAGAGCCCGTGAACCCCAGACCTTCGTCATTTTATAAAAACTGAAAGTTTGTCGGTTTTTACCTGATGAACGATAGTAGATTATGAAATTTGGGTCATAGTGACTTTGAGAGATACGCAGTACTCAAGGTTGCAAAATACCGATGGATGCTAAAAATAATGAATTTTCATTCGAGAGTATTATACGCGATTGGATATCCAGCAAATAAAATACATACAAAAACCGGGTCTGCACCAGCAGTTGACAACAGACAAAAAAAGTACATTGACATTTCTTTTATAATAATAACTAGCGGCCTTCCCCTGCTTCGCACGACTATAAAATATATAGCCCATGGCACTCAGTGAAAAAAATGGTTAAAATTGACCCTGTAATTTTGATTTATTCATTACTGCCCGTGGCCCGCAAGCGGTAAATTTGGAGAAAAACAATTCCCCTCCCCCTATACCAAGAAGATTTCCTGCATTCTTTGGAATATCTAAATTCTTATACTACATATTTACTTATTTATTTTTACATTTTTACCTATGAATTTTATTTTTACAATTAATTACAGAATGTCTCTATATACAACATTCATAGCTTTCTTGTCATTAAACAAACTCTTGAAAGAGCGACATATAGCTGCTAAATTCGAAGTGTTATAGGGCGAAGCGTGGCCTCCTCACGGCATTTTAAATCTGTAATATCTTCGAAAATGTACACTTAAATTACATGCTGTAAACAGCCATATTGATCTATATTAAATGAACAATCTATTTAAGGCACTTAATTGGACAACGATTAATGCTGTATTGTATAAAAATTGCTTAGAACATAAGACATTATTTTTCGTAAAAAGTAAATGACAAAAAATGCTAATGTGGGTTATCCATAAGAGATAGATACCATCACGGACTTTTCTGTAGACCTTTTCAAGGTATACAAATATTTAGGACATTATATTGATAAATCTCGTAGGGTTTAGCCTACGTTTGCAATGTAAGCGGAAAAAAATTTAATTATTTACGACATCACATTACAAATCTCAAAAATTACAGTATTCCTCTAATAATATCAAATTTTAAAGTAAAGTAACTTTCTAAAATAAAGGGTGGGGTTGAACCGATTAGTATATAACTAAACTTATTTGGGTATTGCTTCGCTTAGCGATTTTGGTCGTGGAGTCTATCTCCTGACGATGCTTCGGTTGCGGGGTGAAACGATTGTTGAGTTTGTGATAGTGAACGTATATAGTGCTTGTGTATCATGGTGGCGGTGGTGGAGGTTTGTGCATGTGTTTTTACGACTCCTGCATGTACCAGGTATGATAACCGATTGTCCACTCTACATTTAGCATTATATATATTTTCTATTTTACTTCATCGCGGATTATAGCAAAATAATTTTATTATTACTTTTGTTATATCAAATTTTCTCTAATCTATATTGAATGTTATTATACATATAAACCTTCCCCTTGAATCACTCTATCTATTAAAAATACCGTATAAAAATCTGTTGCGTATGAACAAAGAATGTGACTTTGTTTTATACTATATAGTGATAATAAATCATTTATTACAAATTCTTTGCGAAATATCTGCAGTATACAAACGTTCCGTAGATGTTTCGCTACCGCAATAGTTTCTGGCAGGGGTTGGAACTATTAAAGATGAGGAAACATCATCTTATAAGTATCCAAGTAACATAATATTAAAATCAGCTTTTATACTATGACGTAAATAGAATTCAAACTTCATGAACTTTAAGGGTGTCTGGCAGGGGGTTGCCACTATGCTAAGTGTCTGGCATTAACTGACGTGATTTTTAATATTATTCTGAAGGTAATACCAAAAAATCACACTTTATAATTTGACGAAATTAGATCGGTATTTTGCAACATTGACTAGCGCGCTACTCAAATATATCTCACAAAGCCACAATGACCAAATTTTCATAATCTGCCATCGTTCTTACCTGTGTTGGGAGCATGCACTGACAAACATTCAGCTTTTATAAAATGACGAAGGTCTGGGGTTCACAGGCTCTCGCTCTATATGCCAATGAGTGTTTGATTGTTTTTTATGTTATTGATAAAATATTTGAATTTTTAACTAACCTGTTTACTTAATAATGCCTAAAAGATCTTTGAAACCGACGTTACTCGTCTCAAGAATACCAGATATGGTCATTCATTTCTATTCTTTTCTTTTTCATATCTTTAAAAAATTTACCGAGCAAGGCTCGGTCACCCGGTACTATATTATTATAGACATAAATTACAAAGTGTGTCAATTCGTCTTTCTTATGGAAGTAACAGACAGAAGACAGAGCTATGGTGAAATATTGCGAACGTTCATATAAACAAATCTGGTGTAGAATAAATTTATAAGAGTTTATAAAAATTGCTTTAACAAACAAATAAACTTCAGTCTCAAAAGTTTTGTTTTAAATCTGAAACTGAGACAAGGTTGTTTTCAAGTCTAGCTAGTTAAAACTTTACAAACCTCGTATTTTAAGGGTCTTATTTGTAACTTTGACATTTGTTGGCAAAACTTAGTGTGTAAAATAAATAGGCAATTACATTTTCTAATCAACCACGAAACATATTTCATTTGAAAATATTACGAAAATAATACTATTGTTGTTTTTTTTTATGAACATGAAAGAGGCAAATAAACCACAGCGTTCAGTATTATGCTAGCATAAAACACCGATATGCCAATATTCGTGATATATTCTTTTGTGAATAAAAATGAAAGGGTTCATACTATATCTACAGTTCAAGCTGTTTGGAGAGAACAAGCTTTGTATGAATGGTAATTTGAAGAGAAATGGAGCTTTATCTTGCTTTCATTGAATATTATATTCTTCACAACGTCGTTGTCTAAGGTTTCAACCACTTCAAAGTACTACAGACTACTACAAAGTTATTAAAATATCTTATCAAAAAGAATAAATATCCATTTTAAACAAAACTCGTGTATGGACTTTTAATTTTTTTATTCATACAAAATTTTTAAATAAACTATTTTAATATTAGAACAATACAGACGCATTTGAGTTTATCTTATCTACTCGTATATTTGGTCAGGTATGTTTTCCCAAAATTCCCCAAAATTCTTAGTGCCCACGAGACAATTTTTTTAATAATAATAAAAAAAATTGAGATTTTTAAATGGTGTTTTAATATCTTACCTATTTAGTTAGGATTAGATTTTTACCCTCTCATAATGATGAATTTGCAAACCCAAATATTAACTTTTGGTAACATTTTTATAGGATTGTTTTTTATATAGTCAATAAGATTATCTGTGGTGATAAATTTTTAAACGTTCAGATTTCATAAAAAAAATATGACGTGTTTATAAACCACTTCTAAACTGATCAAAAATAAAACATACTTAGTTGAAAAATAATCATAAATAATAAAATAATAACTATATCTTCATTTAAACACAATATTTAAAAAAAAATACGCAGATATTCAGTGACATTTACGCTTTATTATATATACTTTTATAAATACATTGATTGTATTTATTATATTATTATATTTACTATATAGTAAATATAATAATATTTCAAAAGTAATAATAAAATTATTTTGCTATAATCCGCAGGAGATAGACTCCACGACCAAAATCGCAAGCAAATCGCAATGCTTTGCGATTTTGGTCGTGGAGTCTAACTCCTGACGATGCTTCGGTTGCGGGGTGAAACGATTGTTGAGTTTGTGATAGTGAACGTATATAGTGCTTGTGTATTGTGGTGGCGGTGGTGGAGGTTTGTGCATGTGTTTTTACGAATCCTGCATGTATCAGGTATGATAACCGATTGTCCACTTACATTTAGCATTATATATATTTTCTATTTTCCTTCTTCGCGGATTATAGCAAAATAATTTTATTATTACTTTTGTATTATGGATCTCCGCAAAGTAACGCCTAATTCTATAAATTATATAATAATATTTATTAAATATATTATAATATTATTTGATATTGTTAAAAGGTACATTTTCTGATTGTTATTATTGGTTAAGTTCTAAGTTAATTTATCAATTAATTCACTGTACTTATATTTACTCTTTTTAATTTTACACTGGTTGGGTAGAAGAGTTTCCGATTCCGTAATAAGCCCGCCATTGCAAATTATGTTGTTTATTTATGATTTTTAATTTTAATGATGAAATAAAGAGATTACAAACAAACAAACAATAATCATGGACTGACCCGTTGATGCTGTGGGTAGTGATTTTTCCTTCAGTTGTTGCTAACAAATATAAATTGAACCATCTATATAAAGTCGATATTAATGCCGATTTCACGCTTCACCGAGTGCGATCGGGATTGGTAACCGTTTGTTGGACCGCGGGGTGGTTCTGATTTCATTACGTGATTTATTTTTTTCACCTCCCTGCAATCCAATGAATCCCTATGCGGCGGAGGGTTAATTAAAAATTTAAGGATAGCGTATTTCGATTCAGCACTGTTAGGTGTATTAGAATTGATTTATTTGATTGCTTTTAAACTTTATTTTGTGGTGCAATGAAGTGTGTGTGAAATTTTTATTCTTATGATTAATAAAATAAATATGTAAATATATAAGACAGTTATGCAAACGGTCGTCTATCCCCAAAGTAAGTAATTTAATACTTGTTTTATGGGTGAGAGACTACTGGTGAATATATACATATATAATAATTCAATATATACTTAAATACAAATTTACACCCAGGCTGAAAGGCCAACAAATCCTTTTATAGAAAATGTTGGCCCTCGGCGCGAATCGAACCCGCAACCCGCGGTGCTCAAGGCAGGATCACTACACATTGCGCCAACGGCCCAGTTAGTTTTAATAGAAACCCTAGAATGTCTGCCCATAATTTGTACACGTAAGGCTCAAGGAATAATTTTCAATCTCACGCTTTATTTAAGTGAATACTGTACAGAAGAAGGCAATCGCTTGAACCGTGTCACACTAAATTGGCGACACTTTAGCCTTTTTTATTTCAGCTTTTACCAAATTACGGCCTGACAGCGCCAATTGTAAGAGTTATTTACGACTTCAATAAAGTGAACCTTAAAATTGTTAATGAAAAGGTATTAAAACAAGCGCACCCCTCGTAAATAAAATGGTGACAGTGCCCGCGAAAGAAAAATGCCACCCGGATTTGGACAAATTACAACACAGTGCCTCCATGCCGTAATCAGTCGCAGTTTTGTAATTAAAAATAATAAATTGCTGCATTTTTTTATTTAGACGTTAAAATTAAAAGTCACATAAAATATAAATAAAAAATAATTTATTAAATAATTAATTAAAAAATAATATTATTCTACTTGTCCATAATTCTCATGCACTTCTTCTTCTTCTTCTTTCTCAACCGATGGACGTCCACTGCTGAACATAGGTCTCCTTAAGGGATCGCCACAATCCACGATTTTGTGCCACTTGGATCCAACGGCTCCCCGCGACCTTTTTGAGGTCGTCAGTCCACCTCGTTGGGGGCCTTCCAACGCTGCGCTTTCCAGTGCGAGGTCGCCATTCCAGCACCTTAGGACCCCAACGCCCATCGGTTCTACGTACTACGTGCCCCGCCCATTGCCACTTCAGATTCGCGATACGATGAGCTATGTCGGTGACTCTGGTTCGTCTACGGATCTCCTCATTTCTGATTTGATCACGTAGAGATACTCCGAGCATAGCCCGTTCCATCGCCCGCTGAGTGACTCTGAGCTTTCTTATGAGGCCCATAGTCAGCGACCACGTTTCCGATCCGTAAGTCATCACTGGCAACACGCACTGTTCGAAGACCTTGGTCTTCAAGCACTGAGTCGATTGAGTGACATTGGCTATATATTTTATACCCGTGTGAAGCCGGAGCGGTCCGCTAGTTTATAATATTAAAAAAAAAGTACACAACAGTATTTAGTTATACCAACTTATTTTAGAAAAGTTTAAAATATATTACGTGTTAAATGGTCATCAAGGCAGGGGTTGAATAAAATATATTTTTCCTAATTCACTTATTAGATCTATCACGTATTCCAGACTCATGGCAGCAATAATTGGAAATGGGCACAGGCCGCCGAACGCCGCAGTTGCTTCTGAAAATACCCCAAAGGGTTTATTAGGGCGTCTCTTAGATGAATACTAAGATATTAATATATAAAGAATTGTTAAAATATATTTCTTGATAATTGATTGATTCTTGATAATAATAATGCCGCGTGGTATACGTCTGGAAACCACATGGCGAATATATTATAGTGTTTAAGTATTTATTATTAAAAATTATATACATAGGTATGTATATATTTACCATTGTTCTGTCACCAATAACACTCACTTACTATTAAATTACTTACTTTGGGGACGCAAAACCGTGTGTCAAAAAAAAATTATATTTACTGTAAATATTTATAAATTAAATTCTAAATGTATTCTAAAATACTTGTCCAAGTATAATAGGCCGAGGTGTCGTTAAAGGTGACTAAACTAAGTTGACTTACCGTGTGATATCCGGTTTAATAGAATGGACCACCCTCTTTTCTTACCGAGGTGTCGTAAAAGGCGACTAAGGTAAGTCGACCCGCCGTTTGGTATCCGGCTGAGTAGAATAGACCAACCTCATTTCTTACCGAGGTGTCGTAAAAGGCGACTAAGGTAAGTTGACCCACCGTGTGGTATCCGGTTTAGTAGAATAGACCACCCTCATTCTTACCGAGGTGTCGTAAAATACGACAGAGGTAAGTTGACGTCAAGCAGGCGGCCGGTCGTAAAAACGCAGCCAAATCATGTAACAGCGTGTTTAAAACATGTTGTGCCGACCCCACTTAGAGTGGGATAAGGGCAGGAGGATGATGATGAAGAAATCATTAATAAACATTGTTCTTAAATCGCTAGAATAGAATAATTATTGAATAAAGTCCGACGGTAATTTAGTAACCTTCATTCGTCTTTTTCTATGGTCTTCTATAAATGTCCTTGTTTATGTTCTTACTCAGTTAAACAGGTCCCATTTCAAAAATACTAGTAAGTTATAATAGTCATAAAACGCCTCCGTATAAGTCTTTGACAAATAACAGTAAATTTGTCCGGTCAAAGAACGAAACGTAACACCAGAAACGCCATCTAAATTTATAACTTGATCAGTTCCCGCTCTAGGAGGTTAATCGAAATCTTATTTCACGCGGCAAATGCCCCGTGAATAGTGCAAAGCCTCTCGCTACATCACAAAGGACATTTGAAACAGCCTGTACGAGACGCCATTTATTCTTTAGGCTTAGGTCAAATCATATTTATGGCAGTTGAGGTAGAGATAATTTGTAATTTTAAAAATTTTCAATAAATTATCAACGTAATATTTTTTTTTAAATGCAGTTTGACTTTTTTCTTTTACGAGTAGAACTATTAGGAATATAAATAACATCTATCAGAGTGATCTTGATGGAACTACAATGGCTCAAAGATACTCTGATTCCTTACACAATATTAACTTCCGCAGGAAAAGAGTAAGCCAATATTTTCTTTTATAATGTCTTAAGGAAAAAAATGACTATTTGTCCAGTCGGTCATTTCATTCCAGTAAGGGTTCTTTATATAGGTAAAAATTTTTATTCCGCAACATATTATACCAAAAATAACTACCTTACTAGCTAATTAACTAAATAAAACCTTTCTAGTATGACGTCATATACTACGGAACTTTTATATAATATTGTAACTATTTCCAAAGGAGCAACTTCCGAATCCTTGTTAGCTTCTTTAAAAAACATTTGACGATTCAAAGAGTACTGAAAATAGTCTACCTGAATAAAGAATATTTTGAATATTAATTAAAATATACTATTAAACCCTTTTGCACTTTTCACAAAGGTTAAAAAATTGACCAATATTCGTTTGTTACATCTAATTTGACAATTATATACTAATACATCGTGAAAATAAACGAGTTTTTTGGGAAAGTTCCCACAAAAAAACTCAATATAAAGGCGTTCATAAAGACACTACCAATATAACAAACAATCCCAAGTATTGTATTCAAGAAACAAAAGAGGCGGTGAAATAAAAATTAGTGTCAGAAATTTCTTTTCATTTTTATCTAAGTCCCTTGAACCTTTACATTTTGGAGATATTTATTTTTCTAGTCTGATGCCCAATTTATTATAAAATGTATTTGCAACTTGTTACTTATATGATTGCGTTATTCTTTTCCAATAAACTCTTAACTAATAATCTTTGGTTAATGGTCCATACCATGAACGTAGAAAGTATTATAAAATAAAACAACTATTACGATCGACGTAATGCATTACGTTTTTTTAATGGAGGCTATCCTTCTGATGATGCTTCGGCATCGGGGCGCAATGATCGTAGTGATTGTGGTAGTAAGTGTGTGTAGTGCTTGTGTGGAGTGTTGGTGGTGCCGGCGTTTTTTGATACGTGTGGTAACTTGTCCTGCGTGTATAAGGTATATGAATGTTGCCTGCTTCATAGACAGCATTACATAGATTCTCTTAACAAACGCGGATTACAGCAAAATAATTCTATTGTAACTCCCATCTGTAATAACATTACATTTTTCCTAGAACACCATGGCGGCTATATCAAGCCGCAATGTGTTTCTCCTTATATTATATTATTGGGTACATATCACAAACATAATTATAGTTCACTCGTAATAAATATGAAAAAAAAAATCGGTAAGAAATTTCTCTCATCCTTCATTACATAATAAATTGTTTCTGTTATTAATTATTTTATACATGTGTTTCAATGAATTAAAAAAATCAAGGCAAATAAATTGTAATGTGGTTTTTAACTCCTATTATATCATATTCTGTGTACAGTCAGTCTATGGCATGGCTCGGCTGGACTGGACATTCGACTCACGTTTTTCCGTTTTTTTTTTACAAGGGGTCGAGAATGTGCTCGGACTAAAATTACAGTACTTTGGGAAACCTTTACGGTATTTTGATTTTCTCTTTTTGCTTAATCTTGACGTCAGATAATATTAGACGTACGTAGAGTTTTCCATCGCAGCATATAATGAAATTTAGTATACCATGTACTGAGATGCGAAAAATCGCAGAAGACGTTACTTCAAACTATGACAAAATTCGATCAATATTGAAATCATATAATTTTCAATTCAAGTTACTATTAAGTTGTCTTCATTTAAGATAAATCACCCACTATTAAAAACATCGTAAAAATGAAAACATCTTTTTGGGTAATGACATCGGAACGGTTAGTCGCTTTGACATAAAATAAGCAATTTCCTTTGTATCGGTAAAGGTGTGCTGTATTTACGACTTCAGTTTACAATCGTTCACAGAACTTCCATCAATGCAACTTATTACTTCAATTTTATCTATTTCTAATTAGAAAAATAAGAAACAAAGTAGTTTTGAATTTCAGGAGGGCCAAGGAATTATTCCTTAAATTCACGAATTATATGAATGAGAGAATCATCATTGTCCTGCCCTCTAAAGTCGGCATAACATGTTTTAACCATGATGTGATTTGAGTAGGTATTTTATGATTGGGCGCGTGCCTAAAGTCAACTTATCTTAGTCGCCTTTTACGACACCTCGGTAAGAAATGAGCGTGGACTATTGTACTCAGCCTGATGCCACACGGCGGCGTGTAAAAGAAAGTAACTTAATACTTGTATTATGGGTAAGAAAATCGGTAAATATCGATGTTTATATAATTATAAATAATTGATACTTATAATAAAACAAAAATCCTCCGAAGCTTAAGCCAACAATAGGCGTCAAATACCTAGCCAAATCAAGTAACAACATGTTTATAACATGTAGCGACGACCCCACTTAGAGTGGGATATGGGCAGGGGAATGATAACTTAAAAGTTACAGCCACCGTGTACACTCACGTTATGATATTCTCATATATTTACTTATCTGTTAGGGTCACATATTATGTTACATGTACGAGCATTTATTTAATAGACGAAGGAAAATAAACGAAAATAAAAGAAGCGAAACTAAGCTGTCGAGTGCGATCACAGACGAATGGATACTTCAGTACAGCTTCAAAACATATCTAAACTCATCTATTCGTGAGAATACACAGGTGGAGTCTGGTCGGTCGACAACTTTGAAGAAAACTTAGAAAGTTTAGTGTCTCCCGAATCCAATTACATTACCTCTTGAGTGATTTTGATGTCGTTGGAAGGATCAAAGTTGAATCGCGCGTCCAAAGGTAACATTTTTTTGTATAAGGTTTTTTCGAATTCTAATAATTTTGTCCTTTAATAAAATCTCCACTTGTAGAAATTTGTAATTTTGTTTGGTAAAAAGCAGATTTTCATAATCATTTTAAGGGAAATTTATTTTAGTTATCATAAAACATAAAAGCGGTAGGAAAGATTGTGCAAAAAAGAGAAAAAAATCTTAAGAGTCGGTGACATAGTTTGAGTTACTTTTGTAAATATTTTTGATCGCGGTTTTGATTCCTGGTACGAAATAAATGAAAATAAGAATTTTATTTATTACTTTCACTTAAGTCTAAAAGTTACATTATTTCATAATAGCAAAAACAGATTAAAAATGTTTCACAATTACACATTTAATATACATTTAAAAAAAAATAGTAAAGTGGCATCAAAATATTGGACTGTGTTAAAAATTTAGTAACCTATGATCGCGTCTGCACGGATTTCAGTATCGAGATAAGCCAATCAGCTCTTCAACCACAATAAATCCCATCAACCCCATTTTTTTTCGAAAGTGAAAGAAATTTAATCATACACACTATCGCATGAATTATATTTGTAACGATTTTGGTTATGATAAATTAATAATGCAAAACACAAACTGAAATATATAAAAATAATAAAAGCTGAGATAAAATTACAAAATGTTTATATTCCTCCTGACAATAATGAATTTTGTTATTATTTTTATGAGCGATTGTTAAGTACAGCTGAGTGAAACTTATAAATCATTTATTTTTCCCTCCGGCTTCGCGGATTAAGAAAACAATGGATGACAATCTATCAACAGGCAGTCCATTTAGAAGACAAAAGCTAGAGACGATCTCTGTGAAGTGGAGCGTTTTATATTATATTTATCTTTAATTACTACACGAAAGAAAAAAAAAGAATAAAGCCGATCCCCAAAATAATGACGTGATCCGCCGCTGAGGGAAAGTGTACGGGAAAACAAATAACGATTTTCTTCTGTTGGCTTATTATTCTCTGGAGTATTCATTATTTGTACCTTTGAGAGGTTTTGGTGCTTTTTCTCAAGTATGGATTATCGTAAGGCATTAGTTGAATAAACTTTTTATAAGTTCAGCGACCAGCTCAATCTAAACTTTAGAATAAATGAAATATAAAAGACCGATTGCCTATTTATTTTACCTCGGAGTATTTGCCACTTCGAAATGTAAAAAGTTTTTACGTGTAACTTGATTCTATTTATGTAGATTTCTCAATATGTTTATATTATAAAACAAGTTGGTTTAATTGCGAGGTCTAGTTTAATGTTTTAATGGATAACCTATTCGCAGTTATGAACTGATTCTGCGGCTTTGTCGCATTATTTTTTGATCTGCTTTGAAGTATAATCCGATTTTGAAGCTTTGAATAAATTTATGACGCTTTGGATATATTGATCCTTGGCATATGCTTATAACATGCTGTGCTGACACTACTTAGAGTGGGATAAGGGCAAGAGGATGATGATTCTTGGCATATGTTTGTGTATTTGAATTATACCGTTAATTCTTATTGGAAAAAATGAGTTCCAAGAAGAAAAGAAGAAAAGAGTTTAATCAACAATATGATAAGACTAATAACATACTAATAAGTGTACCACAAAATAACTTATACTTAAGTACAAAAATATATTGTTGTAAAAATAACGATTAGATATACGATATACGTGAGTATAGCAATATAATACAAAGTACTCGTTCAAAGTGTACACAATAGCTGTTCCGATGTTTATCGCACGAGCGCCATCTAGCTTCCGTCAATCGCATAGCGTAATATTAACGTTGGAGCTGTCACGCACAATATTACTTCTAAACTACTTTCGGATGTGGTACAAGTGTGAGAGAGTATAAATAAAACATAACGTTTCACCCGCGTTTATAATTGACAATAACTTTATCAACTTAAAATATATAAAGTTATTAAGCCTATGAACCTTTTCGTATTTAACTGTTAAATGGCACATTATAAAGACTTTTCAATTTAAAAATTTAAATGAATAAAACTGTTAAATGGCTAAATAAAGACTTTCAAACTTAAAATGGAGAATGTTAAATATTGGTCTATATACATTTAAGCTACGTTTTAGATACAGTGACGTTCAAATAAGAAGTTAATTTATGAGGTTAATATCACATCACTAAGCACATTACGTATTTCAAAAATAAAAACCACCACCATAAAAAACCAGTAACGAACCACTAAATTATTTATTAATAATGAAATAAAGGAAAGTAATTTTAAGTAATCAAAAAAAGTTCTGCTTTTAACTAAATTAATTTTGTACCTTACCTTAACCTTACCTTTGATTTGTACCTTAAAATTCCTTGTATTTACCTTTTTATTTGACACGAATCGTTAGCACTAGACATTGATGCTCTCCTAAAAAATATTTATTTTTTGGCTTAAAAACATGAAAATTGATTCATCTAGTGCTGCTTAAGTCATAATAACTCATACGCGTTTCGTCAAAATTAGAAAAATAATTGTGCGATATTCACTTTGTAATCACTGTCTGCTTGCTGAAATTCACCCGATTGAGTGATTAAAACTTTTATATTGTGAACTATTTTTTGTTCCCGCACTGTATGAATGTATCGCGTGGATCATTTGACCCTAGAAACTATGTAAAATATGAGATGGCGCATATAATAAAATATGAATTGGTAATATCTTCCATTATTGTGTTATTTGTATGAAATTAAACCCGCTGACACTTGGGGAATACCCTTAGTTTCCCCGACTTTGAAAGATGAACTTGATACTCGATAATAGCGATTTTTCACGCTCTGTACGAATATGAAAAGAGCTGAAATGAGATTTCCATCAGATTATATTACGAATATTCGAAGCGCATTTCACTATCAAAGTTACACAAACATTGTATCGTAAAAGATTGTGTGGAAATAAATTGTATACCTAGTTAATTTTAACATATAAGTTATGTAATATTATTGAATAGCATTTTATTTCACGGTAGGACGAATACCTACTCTTGATTGGAACGAAGGATATGAAGCTTTCCCTTTCCACCTAGATCCTAAATTGAATTCAAAGTAAGAAATTTGCAATTACATATATGTTTGATTATGATGTGTACCTTTAACGTAAAGCTAAAGAGTGGTATCCGGCTGAACAGAATAGATCAACCTCATTTCTTACCGAGGTGTCGTAAAAGGCGACTAAAATAAGTCGACCCGCCGTGTGATATCCGGTTTAGTAAAATAGACCACCCTCTTTCTTACCAAGGTGTCGTAAAATACGACTAGGGTAAGTTGACGTCAGGCAGGAGGCTGGTCTTAAAAACGCAGTCAGGTCATGTAACAGCGTGCTTATAACATGTTGTACCGACCCCACTTAGAGTGGGATAAGGGCAGGAAGATGATGGTGTGCCTTTAACATAAAGCGTTATTATCATAGCGTATAAATTGTGTGAAAAGCTGTGGTAGCCCAGCGGTATCACCGTGCGCCTCTTTCGAGAAGGTCTAGGGTTCAAACCCCGGGTAGGCACCAATGAGTTTTCTAGTAAAACTTATGTGTCTAATTGATAATTGCAATTTATCACACGCTTTTCGGTGAAGGAAAACATCGTGAGGAAACCTGCATATCTCTAGAGAATCCTAGGGATATGTGAAACCTACCAATCCGCATTGGAGCAGCGTGGTAGGTCTTAGCTCCAATCCTTCTCTCCAAAAACGGAGAGAAGAGGCCTATGCCCAGCAGTGGGATAGTAACAGGCCGCTTCTTACTTAAATTGTGAATATAAAGGAAACTGGAACATTAGAGAAATTAAAAATTTAAATTAAAATTAAAGTATAATATCTTTATTCTTGTTCAGAAATCGATTAATTGTTTGTTTCATCAGAATCAGAATTGTGTTTACTATTATCCTGACTGTTTTACATATGCTTAGAAAATATGTCATGTTTTCAAAATCAGCTGTTTAACATATAAAAAGTTCATAACCTCACTTTTATCAAATCTATTAAAACTATATACTATTAGACTGACAAAATCAGCCAAATTTTGGGTAATGGTTAATTAATAAAAAAGCTATTAATTATCTCATTTTTATCTTTTTAAATCTTTAGCCCAAAATTGTATTTAAGTGTATCAGTTTCCTCAATGCATCAAGTACTTACTAATAATGGCATAGCTTTTAGACAAATGTATCGTCTAACTATTTTTTATTGGATTTTTTGTACAAAAAACGTTGTTGTAACCACTTCGCATAAACGTATTAATTATATCAAAGGATTTAACGAACCCGTCTGCGATCTACGAGGAGTCAGCATAATATACCTCAATATCGAGCTCGACGTTTTTCAAAATTTGCATCACAAATTTAAGAGCAATTATAGAATTGATATTAGGGATTTTGCGCTACGAAATCGTTTTATCCCTTCGTCTGCGTTTTGATATCTCTTTTTTATATAACTGTAGAAACATGAATATGGAAACATAAGTAGTAAAGTAAATAAGTAGCGGGCTGTTATTCGCCCACTGCTGGGAATAGGTGTCTTCTCTCCGTTTTTGGAAAGGAGGATTGGAGCTAAGACCTACCGCTGCCCCAATGCGATTGGTAGGTTACACATATCTCCAGAATTCTCTAGAGATTTAAGCTGTGGTAGCCCAGCGGTAACACCGTGCGCCTCTTTCCAGGAGGTCTAGGACTCAAACCCTGGGCATACACCAATGAGTTTTCTAGTAAAACTTACGTGTCTAATTGATAATTATAATTAATCACACGCTTTACGGTGAAGGAAAACATCGTCAGGAAACCTGAATATCTCTAGAGCATTCTGGGGATATGTGTAATCTACCAATCCGCATTGGAGCAGCGTGGTAGGTCTTAGATCCAATCCTTCTCTTAAAAAAAAAACGGAGAGAAGAGGCCTATGCCCAGCAGTGGGATAGAAACAGGCCGTTACTCATGCAGGTTGCCTCACGATGTTTCCTTAACCGAAAAACGGGTGATAAATTGCAATTATCAATCAAACACATAAGTTTAACAGAAAAACTCATTGGCGTCTGGCCGGATTTGAACTCGTGACCTTCTCGAAAGAGTCGCACGGTGTTACCGCTGGGCTATCACAGCTGATTCCGTGACAACATAAATCTATTAAAATAATGATAGCTATTATAGTGAGACAGGTTAATATTAGATGGCTTCTTTAATATCATCCTAGTCCTGTAGAATTAACAGGATTTCTAGCTCGGTGCATAGGAAATTTTGCCAAATTTCATTGATATTGGTTCCGCGGACTTACCGTGCAATAGTTAGCATATCACAAATTACATTCATATCCTTTCTGTAATAATAATAAATAAAATAAATATATGGGACACTTACACACACGGTCGTCCGTCCCCAAAGTAAGTAACTTAATACTTGTCTTATGGGTGACAGACAACTGGTGAATATATACTTATATATTTTTTAAATACATACTTAAATACAAATATACACCCAGGCTCAAAGACCAACAAATTCATTTATAGAAAATGTTCGCCCTCGGCGGGAATCGAAGCCGCGACCCGTGGAGCTAAAGGCAGGGTCACTACCCACTGCTCCAACGGGCCAGTCAAGTTTCTTTAATAGTTAAATGTGTTAATCTTGTATGTATATATATAAAGATATTTTCGGAATCTCGGAAATGGCCCCAACGATTTCCCTGAAATTCAGTAGGTAGTGGGTTTTGGGGAGAAAAATTGATCTAGTTAGGTTTTATTATAAAAAATCCCGTTTTATCCCTGTCTTTGGGCACTAAAAAAACATAAAATAGGAATACAAAGTAACTAAAATTTTTAGCTGACAAATGCGAAGCTGTGACAGCCTAATGGTAACACGCTGATAAAAAAATATCGAAATCTAGGTTCGATTCTCCCACATGTCACCCGGTGATTTTTTATTTTTTTTTAATATCTTTTATAAAATAATCGAGCAAGGCTCCATTAGCCAGGTACTAATAAATAATAATGAATAGAATGAAATCCTCCTCCTGCCCTTATCCCACTCTAAGTGGGGTCGGCACAACATGTTACAAATATGCTGTCACATGATTTGGCTGCGTTTTTACGACCGGCCGCCTACCTGACGTCAACTTACCTCTGTCGTATTTTACGACACCCCAGTAAGAAAGAGGGTGGTCTATTCTACTAAACCGGATACCACGCGGTGGGTCAACTTACCTTAGTCGCCTTTTACGACACCTCGGTAAGAAGTGAGGGTGGTACTATTCTATTCAGCCGGATACCACACGGCGTTAGAATTAAATCATGAATCATATTCTTTTTACTACATTAATGATTAAATTGGATTGGAGTTGAATTATAAACTTGTGTAATAAATGTATATAAATGAACATAATCAGAAACGAAACTGCGTGAAACACCTAGTCTAGTCAGTTAACACCCTCGCAGATAATATTTGCAGAATATTATTATAATATTCTCAAAGTGTCATTATACGGCCTTGTATAACCCTTACAGTCATTCAGACAAATTGTTCGTTGGCGCAGAAACGGAACTCCATTGTGCCTAACGCGGTTCTGAATAATCATTAAGTATTATTACTTCAGAAATCTCATATTAATGTAAATTAAGGCGGGATGAATGCAATTGTTTTGCGCTTTTGTCTGGTGTCTTTCACGCGTGGGCTCACATTGAAATAACGAATTGTGTGTAATAAGATTTGTTTGGTAATTTACGATTCCAAATATATGAAAGATTTTATTAACTTTTCAGTGTAATTACTCTTACAATTTATGCAAATTGTTTAAGATAAAATTATAATATTTTACTGTTTTGGTTGAAAACTTTTAGGGGATAATAATATACCTAACGCATCGATGATTGATGGTACTCAAAACTATATAAAAGATTTTCCAGCTTTTCTTGCATATTATTCTTATATATATTCTTGTTATTTATAAATGGGATAATTGTATGTACGTATAGAATATATGCTATTATTTAGAAATATTACTGTTATTATGTGATTTTCTACTGAACGAGGTTTTCGGTAAGAAAGAGGATATGGTGGTCTATTTTACTAAAATGGATACCTCACCGTGAGTCAACTTACCATAGTCGCTTTTTACGACAGCTCGGTAAGAAATGAACCCTCATTTCTTACCGACATCGTAAAAGACGACTAAGGTAAGTTGATCAGGCGTATGGTATCCGGCAGAGTAGAATAGACCAACCTAATTTCTTACCGAAGTGTCGTATAAGGCGACTAAGTTAAGTTGACACCAGGTAGGCAGGTCGTAAAACAACTAGCCAAATCAAGTAACAGCATGTTTTGAATATATACCAGCCGACTCCACTTGGATTGGGATAACGGCAATAGAATTTCGATTTAGAAATTATTACTTGTTACGTTTAGTACATAATTAATGATTATTTTTCTATAATCCGCGATTAAACAAAATCTATGCAGTGCTAAAAGTAGGTGTGATATCTCTGTTCCTAACTTGCGCATGCAAGGTTCGTTAAATGCGTGCGCTATAGACTTCCACAACAACCACCATACTGCACTAGCACTGCACACATTCACTACCACAGTCTCAATAATAGTATTGCCCGTAGTCAAAGCATCATAAGGAGATGAACTCAACAATATAATGGAAACGCAATTATATGTAGGTACTTTAGCCTCTATACTCTATTCTCCGCTACAGGATATATGAATACTAAATCTAATTAACATCAAAGGTTTCCTACCGTCTGGCCCGGCGGGCTGCAAGCCAAGAAAACGTTAGCTAAATTTCAAACTCATAATGTAGTTTAATATGAACTGTTACGATGTGGTTACGCCGTACGATGGAACTTAATATGATACCACATCGTAATATGTGTTTTAGTTTTGAACTGTGTAACAGACAATTTTATTTTATTTATTTATTTATTGGTAATCAAACATCGTATAACAAGTTTTAGTAATGAACATTGCTATTTAATTATAACGCCAATAAAAGATTATTCTAATTAATATAACTTAAATTTAACAGATAAAAGTATAGTTGTGTGTGTATTCGTGTGTTTGTGTATGTACAATGTAATTTTTATTATGTGTAGATCTTTTGTCTCTGTATTTGTATGTATTTGAAAATGGATAGCGCACTCACATAGTCATTCCAGGAGATTAAAGTAAAGCCTAATATAGATATTTAAATAATAAAAAGACTAATTGGTAGTTACGGATATATTTTTGTGTAAATAACTGTAGTTAATTTAATTTATATCTGTTAATTTTATTAAACACAATCCAGCTAAGAATAAAGACTAAAGTACCTTTTAAGTTGCCTATAACATTGTTCCGCTTCATTTGACGCAGAGTGTAATTGAATTTATAGGTACTCGTCTAATAAGAAAGTAACCTTATTATTATAGGTTGTCAAAGTTTTCAAAGAAATAATATTATATATATGGTATATTTATAATATATTATTTTTTTGAAAACATGTATATATAGTAGACATTTTATCGCAGATTATAGCAAAATAATTTTATGATTACTTTTGTATATAGCAGACATTAATTGATATAATCACTGATTTAAAAATGAATATTATATTCGCAGACATTTGAGTAGAGAAAGTCTAATATTATGACCAGAGCCAGTCCGAAGCGTATAATTTGTGTAAAAGTGCCGGTTGACTGCGTGCACTGAATTTTAAGTGCTTGCCGCACAGCTACGCGACCCGTAGCGATCTAGTAGGCTACTGGCTACTAGCCGTCTACGGAATTGTAGCATCTTTTGTAAATTATTTAGTAAGAAGACAACTTACAATACTCCAATTGTACATACCAGACAGTTAAACAAATCGATTCCTTAACCTTTAATTGTTATATCACTCTATCAACCATGAAGTTGGAAATAAATCTATACTAATATATAAAGCTGAAGAGTTTGTTTGATTGTCTGAACGCGCTAATCTCAGGAATTACTGGACTAATTCGAAAAATTCTTTGAGTTTAAGATAGTCAAAATAAATTAATAATTATCTCATTATTAACTATATCCAGAATTTTAATTATGAGTTTTAGATTCTAATTATTTAAAATCATCTAAATTTCTAACAACACTTATTAAAATAGTCTGTAACTGTCTTTAATATATCCAGGTATACGCTACGCCTAAATGTGTCGCAGGTTTTGTAATGATCTGTTTGGCTTGTTTGTATCTATTGTATTTCTTATCAGTGATATAGTAGAAAGATAGAATGTTGTTGTGACACACGTAGAGTGGGAAGTAAACGTTCGTAATAGCTGAAACTAAAACGTTCAGTACTGAGTAACTGGATGTCGAAGAGAAAACATAACCACAATCTTGTAGTACAGAGAAGTAATACAGTCTGAATCGACTTAAGGCCATCCGGGCTGTTCACCGTGAGCTTGTGAAGCTTTCCGTAACGTAACTCAGTAGAGTTAATAGAGTAACTAATATTTTCATCACTAGACTTTCAATAAAAACAGTCTGCTTGCTTAACTATAGGCAAAATAAAATTCACAAATGGCAAGATCTCTTTACAATTTATTTTACAAATGAAAACCGTTTTCGCAATATTTGTATATTCATACTTTGTACGTTGAAAGCCATTTTATTCATCTATTTGCTTTAAATATTGAATTCCATTTTATTTCGATAGCAATCCTCGGATCGTATGTACACAAAGCTCCGAGCAGTTAGTTGAATTCGAAGACACAAAGACACTATTGAGAAGTAAATCATGTTTTTCTTGGGTTTTCTATTAGGAATTTTCTTTTCACTTAAATAAGCTTTTTTATGAAAAATTACCTCTTCGGCTATTCTTTCTCCGGTACAAATTGCTTTGCTAAATTGCTATCATTTTAATTTACTAGCAGTCCGGCCTCGCTGGGCTTAATTTAAAGATATCAGTACTAAACTGTCATTAAGAGTTAAAAAAGATTTCGATTGCGAAAAACCTTCACAAGAACATTCGCTGGGTCTATCTGAAATTATCATCAAAATCGGTCCAACTGTTTCGGAGTCTTTAAAGGACGTACAGACAAACTTTTTATTTGTCAGATAACTAGATAACTTTCACATGTACATATTCGGATACAATTTATTACAGAGTTTTGTGAAACTAGGGGTGTTGTTTACATTATAGCAATTGAATGGTAAAAAATATTATTCAATTTAATTGTACAGATCTAAAAAGATTATGTAAATAGTTCTAATATAACTTAGGAATGAGTATTGGCGGTTAAACTAAGAGTGTTTGATGTAATGTAATGATGTTTTGAATATAATTTATTTTAAAGGCCACTACTAAAATTCTGTACTAGCCACAACTTAAGTTTTAAAATACTGTAAATTATGTATTATGTTGTTTTCACATTACTGTACGAAAAATGAAAATTCTTTGGTCCTATATATAAGCCCGGTTCAAAAGCTTTAACTGTACCAAATTTCATCAACATTGATGAATAAGAATTACCACGGATTAACAAAAATCGTCATGGCATAATCAACGCCGCATTAATTATAGGGCAAAATTTCGAAAGCTGTTATATCGAAAAGATATCTTGTTAACATTGAGGATTAAAATTTAAATCGAGTCCGCAGCGAATACGTGAAACGAAATAAGTATGAATATGAATGGAAAATCAGACAAGCACTGCGGCAACGGACTTGGAATTATTAACTTTTGGAGAGCTCTCGGCGGCGCTAGGGTACGGACGTTTTAACAATCGCCCCCGAGAGGCGAGCCTGTCTTACAACTAAACGTAAAATGTCTATGTGTACGTACTACGAGTTTTTAACTACTGAGTTTTTATTTTGACAATAGTAGCAGATTTTTAAATTTAAATTATCGTGAGTAGTATTCAATAATAGTTTCGCGGCCGCCGCGATAACGTCGTGTAAAGAGCTCATGAATAAGTGCCCCGGATGGGTTCGAAACTAGTCGGGCTAACCCGATAGAATAAGACGTGAGTATAGCCGGTTCTATACATTAACTAACAGCAGCAGACTTAATAACCCACATATGGATAAAGGCATTCTTTTTTAGGTAGAAATATTACGAAAAATGTCTATCGTGATTACGTATTACGTGTTTAACAACTGGGTTTTTATTTTGACAACAGTAGCAGACTTTTAATAACCCATATAAAATAATTTATAGAATTTGGCGTTATTTTGCGGAGATACATAATACATACTACACACACTCACCACCACAATCCCAACAATCGTTTGGCCACGTAACCGAAACATCGTCAGGTGATAAATTCCATGTCAAAATAAGTACATGAGTTTTTTACAAATCTTGCATTTATCAGGTATGGGAATAGACGGTACACTCTACATTTAGCATTACATGTATTTTCTTTTAACGCGGATTAAAGCAAAATTATATTTTTATTACTTTTGTATTATGGACTTTCACAACGTAACGCCTTATTCTGTAAATTAAGCAATGTCATACATATTACTCATATCTGAATCCTCCATGGATATTAAAGTTTCCTTCATTGAAAAATGTTATTTATGGTCGACTGCATGGGAAATTTTATCTCTCTTGGTACCAAAGTGTTAAAAAGAGAGACATAGTACAAAAAAATCGTTTATTTTCTACGTAATATTGCCAAATATTCGACAAGTTGATCGCAAGAGGCCTGTATGCGGGTATATAATTTAGATAAAAAGGACCGGCCGACTGCGCGCACAGAATTTCAAGTACCACGTCGTTAGCAAGCGCTACAGACTGAGAAATATTTTAATGTTGCTAAACTGAAATTCAGCAAAGTTTATATTAGGTATTCACAAATAGAACAAGCAATGTAATGTATTGAGATTAAGGATTAAGTCAAGCGCGACTTTGGTTACATTTCGCTTACAAAGCCAATAGCCCGATTTAACTAATAACATTTGATAAAATCACTTAATTCTTTAATCAAAAATAAAGAGGATATGCTTGGTTTTTCTCTATTTGGTCAAGTTGGAACTAAAATGAATAATAATAGCTCATCAAATTGCAGAACGTATGACGGAACTGCGTGAAATAGTAATTCTTTGAAAGATATCAGCGTTTTAAGTCCTAGTTCTAACATCTTAGACTTCTGTATGTCTTAACTGTCTGTCTCTTCGACTGGCTCGTTGGAACAGTGGGTAGTGACTCTGCCTTCGGCTCCGCGGGTCGCGGGTTCGATTCCTGCCGAGGACCAACATTTTCTTTAAAATGAATTTGTCGGTCTTTGAGCCTGGGTGTATATTTGTATTTAAGTATGTATTTAAAAATATATAAGTATATATTCACCAGTTGTCTGTCACCCATAACACAAGTATTAAGTTACTTACTTTGGGGACGGACGACCGTGTGTGTAAGTGTCCCATATATTTATTTATTTAAAATTTATTAACGTTTATTATATCGTCACGACCAGAATAGTAATTCTCAGTAATTATAGAAAGTATACCTTTAAAAGAGATCAAAAGGCCGCTCACTAACTAAGTGGTCCGATCAACTGCGCCAGTTCTGCAAGTCGAAGAACTTTTATGAGGTAGCAATAGTGGCCGCTAATAGAAGCCGGTGAAAACATTAGATCCATTCAAAGATAGAGTCTAGCCAGGAACAAGATCTTCAGTTTTAAAGAAACGGATACCTTTAAAAGATCGTTTTGACTTAGCCCTTTATTAAGATTCATATAAAAATCTTACAAAGATCCATACATCAATTCTTATATTCCTAAGCTTACTATAGGCCTATGTCAGTTTATATTAATTTTGCTAATCCATTTGCGTCATAAAATATTTTTTCCACTTATAAGGGGATCTTTTACCCTTATTAATCTTTACGTATTAAGACTACGAAGCACCGTAACCAAGGTAGTATTATTTAGAAACAGCTGCTCAGCTTTCGTTGACCGAAGTTAATTAGAAGCCTTTGCACTCAGGTCCGGTTGCGGTTTTAATAATATCCAACGGTCCGACGATTTAAGCCGAGAATTGATATACGTGTGGGCAGAATCCGCTACACTAAACACTGATTTAGAGGAGTGTAGACTTATTATAAAGTCACATATGACATTTGATTTTATTATATTGTAATAATGAAAGCCATCTCGAATCTCTAGTTTCTACGAAAGTTAGATTTGAATTGTAATCATCATCTCATCTTCCTGCCCTTATCCCACTCTAAATGGGGTCGGCAAAACGTTGTATAAACATGTTGGTAATAATATAAACATAAACATATGATTTGGTATTGTATTTTACGACCGGCGGCCTGCCTGACGTCAACTTATCTTAGTCGTATTTTACGAGACCTCAATAAGAAAGAGGGTGGTCTTTTCTACTTAACCGGATACCACACAGTGAGTCAACTTACCGTAGTCTCCTTTTACGGCATCTCGGTAAGAAATGAGGGTGGTCTATTCTACTCAGCCGGATACCACACGAAGGGTCGACTTACCTTAGTCACCTTTTACGTCACCTCGGTAAGAAAAGAGGGTGGTACTATTCTATTCAGCCGAATACCACCCGTCGTTTAGATTTAAATTCTAAATTTTTTTTAATTGTTTTGCTTTATCTCGTTGACATATAAATGACTCATTAAAATATAAGTCCTACACGACGTCTTACACGACGTAAAAGCTTTTTGAACCAGCAGGAGAGTTGACGATTCAAAGTAAGCATTTATTTACAAGTTTATTTGAATAAAGAATATTTAGAACTTGAACAAAAGACAACCACTGTAGAAGCATATTCAGTCTCCCAATAAAATATCTATTAAGACAAAAGATAATTTACTCTGCGAAGAGTAGTTAAAGACCTCTTAAGTTTGGGGTGACGTTCCTGACACTCGCAGTGCGAGACTGCGAGTGTCAAACTTACTTCGGTTATTAACAGAACGTCAGTTTCTAATTACGCGATCCAGTTATCACCTGCGGCTGACGGCTATATTTTGACAACCATTTTATGTAGACCTTTCACCACCTTAATATTTATACGACAGCCTCGATTTTATAAATTTAAAGCATTTGTATTTATTAAAGTATTTTCAACCATTTATTAAACTTTCGACATATACATGCCTATGAAGTTTAGTTATTATTACATAAGAAACCGCAGTAAACAAATGGAATGCATTATGGGCACTTTGTGTTTCGTTTAAATAGTGACGTGATGTGTAACTATCACCGATATTTATTAAGCCGAGTTTTTGAGTTAAATGATTAAAATTTAACCACCATTTCGTTGCGATCGATATAAAATGGCCGTTTCTTTGGACATCACTACTTTAGCTGTTAAAATTTAAATAAACGATTGGAAAGACTATAGTAAGATATTTAAAAAAAAATTTTTTGAATATTACGATATACACTTAATATTGATTTTCAAGATAAAAAATATATTAGCCCAATAAGCGTCAAGTTAACTAAATCGGGGCACTTATTCATAAGCTGTTTACACGATCGTGGCGGTAACCCGACAAAAGAAGACGTGAGTATAGGATATTTTAAATTTAAAAAAAGGTAGATTTACAATATTAAGTATCGATATGGATGAGAATACCTAACTTATTATTAACAAAACATATGCAAGTTAGCAGACGGCAAATGTTCAGATATTTCACATGGTAACGTTTCCAAACAACATCAATAACTCTTCGTCCGCACCATTGTTTCAACGCAGTCCGTTACAAACATTCAAACTTCGCAGACGAATTTGATTTCGGCGTACCGTTTTGGACGACTATATGCGTTTGTATGAATTTATTCTGACAGTGTTTATAAAGGGGGATGCTTATTCATCACTAGCTGTGCCAGCAGCTTTGCCCGCATGAAATCATAGTCATAAATCTTTTACTAAATTGAAATTTTGATTTAAATGTAATATAGTTATCGTGAGTTAATTATAAGAGATTTTTTAATAAGTTTTACCGTTTACTTAGCGCATGAAAGCCGTTGCCGTTTTCGTAATATTTTTTATTGCTGCTCCCCTCCTATTCATTTTAGCTTGATGTTATATATAGTCTATAGCCTTCCTCGATAAATGGACTATTTTACATTCATATTTTTTTTTTATCGGTCCAGTAGTTCCTGATTAGCGCGTTTTAACAATCAAGCTAGCAAACTAATTCTTCAGCTTTATATATTAGTATAGATACATATAGTATAGATATATATTGTGATAGTGTGTACACTATCACAAGTTTGAATAATATACCAATTAAAAGTAAATGTAAGGTAGTCACTCAAAACAAGCACGCGCTTTCGGCAACGTCCGCCAGACACCCTTCACCATCTATGTCTGATACCTGTCGTGACGTTCGGCGCTCATGGAAATTTAGTATGAAGAATCCAAAATGTATGGGCAAAATTTTGATAAAAATATTTTTTATGAAAAATGTACATATACATATGTTACTAGTATCAATACTTCGTAAATAAATATTTTTATATTTATACCTTCCTTAAAATACTACCACTTCAGTACATAACTCTACCAATATGCATGTAAGGTCGAGACCGTCACAACGCGCAACAAATAAACACACCTGCGACACCTTGATTTAAACCTTACCTTTTTCCCTAACGTTTTTCAGAATCGTAAATTTTACAACTTTTCTCGAATATTTATTTTTCGGGACATAAAAATGTTGTTAAAAAATATAAAATCATAATTTTAAAATTTACGAACTAAAATACGACGAGAAACTCGTTGAACATTTTTAAAATAAGTTATAAAAAATTCAGATTTCGCTCATGATGGCACTTTTCAAACAACATCCAACCCATTGTTTAAGCTCACAATCAGTTCCAGCCATTCAAATTTCGCAGACGAACTCGAATTGGACGTAGTGTAGCGCTATAATATTGCGTTATGGACAAAAAAATCAAATTTAAAATTTGCCAAGCTTAATTGCTTAGTTTAATAGGTACTAATTTCGTCACGCTATTTCGTATGCAAGGAAAGCTTTGAATTTTGTACAATCATCACATGTTTTATTCACCGTGTGGTATCCGTAGAGTAGAATAGACCACCCTCATTACCTTACAGAGGTATCGAAGGCGACTAAGGTAAGTTGAAGTCCGGCAGGCGGCCGGTTTTAAAATAAGTAACCAAATGCAACAACATATTTAAAACATGTTATGCCAAACCCACTTAGTGTGAGTTAAAGGCAGGAGAATGACGAACCACATGTTTTATTTCTTTTTCCTCGTATTATTGACTCGTAATTTCGAAAATATTTTTGTTTGTTTATTTCTTTTTTGCATTTGAACGATTCAGTAGAGTGTTTTAAGAACATTTTGTACAAGTTAATTATTGGCTAAGTACATTAACTACTATTTGGATGACATGATGCTTATATCTATAATCAATTTAAACGTTGTTTAGTATTTAATTTAATAAAAGGCAGTAAGCCTAATATACTATTTAAATCATGCTCAAGTGAAAAGATTTGCATTAAAAAATATCATTCATCATACAGTGTGCCACATCTTCTAGAAAGTCGCAAAAAAAATAATGAAGATAAAATTAAATAAAAGCGAATCCAGTTATGACTTTGAGGCATTTAAAATCATGAAGTGTGAATAATATTTATTAAAAGGTATAAGATCAATAATTCCCTTATCTATTGTCATAAACGGCAGATTTAACAAAGAAGCACCGAACCAGTTTTCACCCCTCGCAATCCCGTTTCACGGTACAATAAGTCCCAAGCTATTTCTCTAAGAATTTTATTCTTGTTAATTAAGAATCGGTACGGATAACGAGATTATCTCAAGGTATTTAATTGAAGATCAGTGTTTAAAGAACCGTTTAACAACAAAGTGTGAATCACTTGTGAAAATACTGAGTGAAAATTTGTATTGAAAGGAAAATTTATTTGTCTCTATTTTGCCAGGCTTAATTGGATCGCAATTAAATCGTTAATCCTGAAAATGTATTTAAAATGTAAGCTTTGTAATAAAATTGAACTTAACACTTCGAAGAACACTTACATTATAAAATAACTTTTATTTACACTTTATCGGGCGTTATCACTTTTATATAACTTATATATAGGGCGTTATAACTCGTCGTTAACATTCTGCGATGAATCGCTAAGCTGATTCTTTGCGCGCAAAAAGAGCCAGCGCTCTTGTCACCTGGGGCAATTAACCGAGGTGTTAAAGGCGTTCATTTGTATTTTGCAATATATGGCTGTTTCTATAAATATATATCTCTATCTACAAACCCATAAGCGGTATCCGGCTGAGTAGAATAGACCACCCTCATTCCTTACCGAGGTGTCGTAAAAGGCGACTAAGGTAAGTTGACCCACCTTGTGGTATCCGGTTTAGTAGAATAGACCAACCTCCTTACCGAGGTGTCGTAAAATACGACTAAGGTAAGTTGACGTCAAGCAGGCGGCCAGTCGTAAAAACGCAGCCACATCAAGTGACAGTATGTTTATAATATGTTGTGCCGACCCCACCTTAGGGTGGGATAAGGGCAGGAGATATATATTACTTAATACAAATGGGATTAAGTGATCCTATATATATAATTGATCTGGCTAATTAGGAACAAGAACTGAATAGGTGACAGTCAAGAAGAGCCGTATTGATTCACTTTCACTATCGCCCGAGGTCAGTTGCGCGCGGCTTCACTGGGGCACTGGTGCAGTTCCTGCATAGTTCACACCATGCTGTGTTGCAACTAGCACAGTTGTTCGTAAAACTAAGAATAACTAGACAAAGAATATAGAAGAAACAAAAAAAAAAAACAAAAAATTGACGCGATTGCTTTAAAACTATGTTCAATTTCAACCTTATTCACGGTGCAAATAATATAGAATTTCATGCAATAATATTAATAAACAGTGTACCCTAATATATGAACCTAACCTGTATTTCTAGATTTAGCGATTAAATTTTAAAACCGCAAGACTGGATTGTCGATGTCAAAATATTTGCGTTCGACATAGCAAAATATCGTTTGAAGTGATAGTGCTTCTTCGTTAAGAAGGCTTTTGAGCTTTTACTTGTATATCTAAACATTAGAGTAAACTTATGAAGTTAAACTGATAAATATTCAAAATCGAATAAATGACTTACGTAAGTCCGAAAACACAATTGTATCCATCCACTATTAAATTTTTAGGGTCATTTTAATAATGTATAATTTTTGAACGGAAACTTCGCTTTTGTTAACTTTACTTTGTGGTTGCTTTGTGTACAATAATTTTATTTCAAAAATAATTGTGCGCCGCGACAGTGCCTTAGTGTATACACGCTCTTAAACTATATGTGTAATGTGAGGTATAGTGATGTGTGTGATAAGAGATATGTTTGTATTTCAAAATACAAAGAACTTAAAAAGGCGTGCTTGTCTTGATATGTGTAAGTAAATTCCTATTTATTGAATTGCCTGCTTCTATATGTTTTTAAACACACTTTAAACAGTTGTTTAATGTTTAATATAAATTTTTCATACAACTATCGCGTTTTTGTAGAAGAATGTTATTAATTACTGTTGAATATGAAACAGCTGTATGAATAGGAATTCTAAGAGTTATTTATAAAATAAATAAATATATGAGACACGAATTATTTTATAGGAGACCCAAACTTATATACATCATGATTACAAACCCATTGATGTATACGTTTGTATATATTGGAACTGGAATATGGTTAAACCATATCACTCCTGCTCTATTCGTTTACTAGTAGTGGAATGTGTAAACGCAAAAGTTTCACTGAACAGGAAACAGTTACTTTATATAGCTGGGGATTTATATATGGAGTTTTGAAGGGATTTTATTTCTGCTTATTTTTGAATGTGGCCTCGAAACGACAATTAGATACTTTTTGTCTACAACAGGCATATTAATATAATTTATACGTATCTCTAATCAGTGTTCCCGATAAGAACAATCATTGGGATACTTAAAAGTTCTTCCCAGTAGTCGACGTGGAAGAAACATTCTTGATATTCGATTCCTAAGTATTGTTACTCAACAATTCTCTTGTCTCTTGACAATTCTTGTCAATTTTTATGTACATATAATTCCGTTTTTATGTATAATTCTCAGTTTTTTAAATATTTGTTCATGATATGGAATAACTATAAGAACATTGAATTACAAACTATATATTTTTTATATGCTGCGATGTGCAAGGCTTACGTCATAAGACAAATATTTTCAATTTATTTAATACTATATTTTTATCAAATTGAACATTGAAAATGTCTTGAACAAAAAACACTATAGAAAAGTATATCAATTTAAAAGTTTACTATACATATTTTAAAATACAATACAGTATTTTAAATATTTCTGTAATTTTATAGACAATACAAATATAGCAAAAATGGTATCTCCATTCAACGAAATTTAATACATTTTACTACTAGAATTCTGAACATATTTTTATAACTGATTTAAAAATAATATAAGCTTATCTATACAAAACGAACAAGATTTTATTTTCCAATTTGAATCCTCTCAATAAAATTGAAAATATCGTATCTATGTCTTCGTATAAATTTTTCGTTTTTGTGGCGAAGAACATATTTATTTAAGTCGAATAAAGCATACATGATGATATTTAGTAAATAACTACCATTGATGGCAACTGATGACAAGGTAAGTTTAATTTTTGCCCGATTCTAATAAATATCCTAGTGAACAACTTAAAAAATAGTAAACGACGATTTACTATTTTCAATTTTTGTGTGAATCACATAAGTAAATCTTATTTTTTAAATATGTAACATGTATAATAACTGTATTAAGTTCCAAACCAGCAAATAATAACCTCTTAGTAAATACAAATACGAAAGTAAATACTACTTGCAAACTTTGTAGTACTTGATACTGTACATGGATTTTCTGTAAGCCGGAAATACGATTTAGCGAAGAAAATCCGATATAAAGTGCAAAGTAGAGGATTATAGTCCGCGGACGTACAAGCGGAATTCCAATAGATTCCTTTTAAAACGAAAAACCCTTTTTCTCGCGTAGATGGGCATTTTGTAGAGTGGAATCTATTTATAATGATTTACTAATTGATGATTTATTTGTGAAATAGTTTATCATTTTACGATCTGAACTGTATAATAAATTAATCTTTTACAAAGAAAATGGATACAAAATATCTCAAATATATGTAACTTGTCGAAAGCGCTTGTTTCAAAACATCTCATACAATTTGATTGATAGTATATAATTATTGTTAATTATATTATATGATTAATAGTATTTGCTAATATTTTAATTAATATCAAATTTTATCTTGTTAGCCGTTTGGTATACCAAATAGAATAGACCTTTCTCTTTTTTACCGAGGTGTAAAATCGACTAAGGTAAGTTGACGTCAGGCAGGCGGCCGGTCGTAAAATACGTAGCCAAATCATGTGACATGTTTTAAACATGCCGGCTCCACTAAGAGTGGGATAAGGGCAGGAAGATGTTTATGATATTAATTTAATCCTGAGAATTCTTCGTTGAAACCCTACCTTCTAATTAATAAAAACATGAAGGTGTTTAATTTAAAATATCATATTACGTATTATTTGGCACCAAAAAAACCTTTTCCCTAGATTTCAAAAGCGAGAGTAAATTTTGTTTCTACTGCAATATTAAAGAAACCATTGCAGTTTGCCAAGTCTCAAAACCATATTAAAGTCCCATTGGCGTAGACATCTTGAGGGTTTAATATTTTGCAGTTGTGACGTAATCTCTCCTGCACTGCGCCATACTGCAAACATTTTATTCATACTTTGATGGGCTGATATCCAAGAAAATTTGTTTATTTACTCTCTAAAGTTTCCCCTTTGGGAAATGTTCCACTCGATCTCTAGTCATATCGTTTTCTTTATTGAAACATTATTTTTATAGAACCTATCTAATGTAAAATATATATGTACTTATCTAAGTTTATAAAACCATTCAACTGCTATATTAATCTTAATATTAGATAAAAATATAAGCTGTGATAGCACAGTGGTGAAACCGTGCGACTCTCTTCGCAAATCTCGGCTTTAAACCACGGACAGGCACCAATGAGTTTTTTTATATAAAACTTATGTGTCTAATTGATAATTGCTTATTATCACACGCTTAAAGGAAAACATAAATACCTAATAAATTGATGGGATTAAGTTAAGCAAGGCAGAAAATATATTTTTTAATGACTTAAAACTTTAGAACTTTATGCTATAGGTAATTGAATATATAACTCCGTAAAGAGAAGTTCGTATCAGGCTAGCAAACGGGTCAGCCATAAGCCGCTAGTCAATTATACCTCTTTTTTTTTTTGAACTGTCTATAGATGTTAGCCCTAAGGGGAGCGTAGAAGCATCGTCGAGGTTGCGAAATGCAGAGCGGAGACCACAGAAGCTCTACTAGTGTCGGGGAATGTCGTCCTAAGGTTAACCTCCCGTGAGGCCGGACCACGGCTTAGGGTGACGTGCACTGGAGACTAATTATACCTCAGACTGATTGAATATCGTTGCGGGCTTACTATCATTATTAATATCAGCTCTTATAGCTCTAATACGCTTCATACTAAAACGAATAACTCAGTTTCAAACTGTATTAAACTTTGCCTTTTGTGAAACATTAAGTTTATTTTTCAATGTTTTAATTTAGTTAAAATGAAAGGCACGTAAATTTTTCTGATCAGATTTCAAAGTTCATAACATTGTTTAATAGTCTTATATTTTCGATGAAAGTTCTAAGTTATAGAAGCCACATAATTATTAAATATCAGAAGGTCTAAGTTTTTTAACCTCTATAAATATTCCAGAAAACTAAATAATTCTGTTCAGTTTAGTAATATATGTTTGAGACTTGGTAAAAGACCGCACAAGAGAATTTAGATTCCAGTTAATCTTAAGTTGAACTGCCATGTTCAAATTCAAAATATTCTTGTAAACAAGTGCTTTTGAATCGTCAACTCTACTGCTGGTTCGGAAAGCTGTTCCTACCGAGAAGAGCCAGAAAGAAACTCGGTGGTTGCATGAGACTAATAAGTAGTGGGGTTTTTTATTAATTTGGATCTTAAAATAAAAACAAAAATTACTCATTTTGGGAATATTTATTTATCTTTGTTTGTTTCCTTCAATTACATTTGGCATTTTTACCAAATTTTATAGATTTATTTTAAAGAATTCCCATGCAAATATGATATTATTTCTGATCTTTTTTTTCGATATATAAATAGCCATATTCTTACTGTACTTGCGATTGCCAACTTAACTGTTAAAATACCCTAATTATATACGACAATACAAAACGATGACATTCATAATATTATTATATATTAAGCTTTTACCCGCAACTTCGTTTGCGTACTTTTTTCGCGTGACAGGTTGATAATATATGCCGTTTTTCAATGTCATCTTATTTCTGTAGAATTAACAAGATTTCTATATTCTATTTTTTTCCTCGGTGTATAAGGAATAAATGTGCCAAATTTCATCGATATTGGTTCAGCGGATTGGCCGTGAAAGAGTAACGAAGATACAGCCATATTCAAAAACATATTAATTTATAATATTAGTAGGATATCATATTTCATTTTATTAATTTTTCATATGGCTCTTTTTATGTTTGCTTGTCTCGAATGTATATTTACTTGATACGAATTGTAGCGAAGTGTAAATGTTGTAGTTTCCATCGTAAATCAGCCAAGATTATCTTTGAATGTCTTGGTCTCTGCATGAATAATTTATAATATTGTCCTGTTGGGTACTCTTACCACAAAAATACATCTACGTTACATGTTTCATATTCGATACAAAAATGGCTATATGCTGAGAAAATGTTTTTTAAGAAAAGGAAATTAGTACCTTAATGTCTGCTATAATTTTTTTAAAGCATGTAGACCAAAGTAGCAAAAAATGTTAATAGATTCTATTATTATTGCTTCAAACAATAGTCAGGTCGAATGTTACCTGGTAATATATAAATAATTATACTTATAAACTTTATTAAATATTTATTAATGAAGTTTAATACTGCATATATAATATTCAAAATGATTATAGGCATTTTTCTTATGTATGTAAGAAAAATGTGTAATAAAAATCTAGATAGAAGCAAAATACTTCTCTGTGTTATTTTATATAAAAAAAGCTTTATCCGCGACTTCATTGGCAACAACTTACATGTTAAAATACCCTCAATCATTTACCACGTGTTTAATCCCCGTAAACGATAGAAAAATGGTATTTAGTTTCTACAAGCGGATTATCCGTAAAAGCGTTACAGACTGTAACTAACTCCCCTTCGTCTTTATTATAAATATAATTTAAAGTATTCGAACACTGCTAGAGGGCTCGCACTCGAACGGCGATATATATAAAACCGCACCGAAGGCGCTAGCACTCTTAATATATATTGGCACATGATTCGTCTAAGTGGCTAGGACCCATACTACGTTGTGATTTGTAATAACTCAAATTCTTTTAGAGCATCAGAGGCTGTGTGTCCATTAACCCAAAGGAGTCAAATAAAACCTTAAATAGAATAAAATAATGTGATAATAATCACATTATAGTTTTATAATAATATTTCAATATATCATATTCTTTAATATAGAACGAGCCGTCAGACCCTACATTCGTAGTTTATATCACTTTGCTCAACAGGGAGGTTCATTATCAAATATCATTTGTTATAATATAAACAGTTGTTTGTCATCAGGTTAGAGGCGTAAAGCAGGCATAAATTAATGTAATTTATTGAGTATAAGTGTACGATACACGAACAGGTTATATATTTATCTAATACAAGAACAGATTTTACTTGTACTCTACATGAACAGACTTTATATGTCCAACAGATATATATTCGTTACACGAACAGATTCTTGTATGCCCAATACATGAACAGGTTACTATAAAATTTGATAAAAAATATGCGAGACATTCAGATAGTTGAATGTCTCGCGAATGTCTTATGTTATAGCCAACAGAAAGATCACTCACTCGATCTTAATATCTAGCCCTTAAACAACTCCGTAGAGAAGTTCAATCAATGTGGTATCTCTCTCCCATCTATTATATTCTTCCGATTTGGAAAAATATAAAAAGAGAGTGATAGTCAGTAGCTCCGCACCCGCTACCAACGGTGAGCTCCGTCCATAGGATATGAGCCCCCCCCCCCTGGTGGGGTACCTGTTTATAGTGCGCCTGCGGCGTAATATTATGGGTTAAACCCATTATTGTCGGGAGTCAACAAAACCACAGTTGACATATTAGGCATGAGTGCCTTGGTGTATAATTGAGGACCGAAGCCCAAATAATAAATAGCCGGAGCTATACAATATGGCATTAGCCAAAGGCACAAGGCCTGGTAACATTGATAATAAATTACCAATTCTTATATTCAGTAAGGCGCATGTCGCCTGCACACATCGTAACGGTGCGTTCTATGGTAAAAACCACATACAGTATAATACGTATAACACGTATAAAGTCCACAAAGTGGAAACCCATCGAAATGGCACACATGTTGCAAAGCAACTTGATCAGTTATAATATATATACACCATATAGGTGTGTGTCCACCGAAGTGGAAAGTGTGTGTCCACCGAAGTGGAATATGTTTATTGCAGAGCATTACATGAATGCCATCCACCCTTATTCACCCACTACCATATAATGGAGCCACGCATGGTGCACTCGCTTACGGTATGCGCCAAGCTCAACACGCCACCTTATACAACAAAAGGTAATTTATGTTTAACGCGGCAAGCCACGTAAGATGTTAGATAAGGGAAATGCAGGCCACACTGTCTAAAGCTAGTCCGCAGTCTTGTTAATAAAGACCCGACCAGCGGTTCTTATGCAATAATGCCATGCTTTAATGGTCATTCGTGGTATCATTAACTAAGCTAAAGGGACGTCCTAAAAAGGACGAAACACCACACCCATCCGTGACTATGAACAAAGTCCATAGCGATCCATCACTGCTGCGGCGTATCACTTCAGCAACATAAAGTTAACTTCCGCAACGCCCAGCAACATTCAGCTGTGGTACCATCACTATTGAGAGACTACGAACAACGTGTAGATGTCCGTTCGTCAAACAATAACATTTCAGCCACCACTGTACCGGCACTACTTCAAACGGCCTATGCGTCCAAAGGTCGAGCAAGGCACACGGCAACGACCGAAATCACCACCGGCCTAACCAAACCCGTATCACAAAGGCACACACCCAAAGTAACTCTGGTTGCGTCAAACCAAAGCCGAATAAAGGCACGCCGCAGCAACCGAAGTCAACTACGGGCCTAGACCCAGCCCTAATAAGATGCAGCCTAGTGTAGCCTTTTGGGCCAGGCACACAGCAATGACCGAAATCACTGCCGGCCTAAACCTCAAGTCTCCCACCAGTACCCGCCAGAGCATGTTCGGTAGAGTGCCAACCACTACTCAGCAAAGTTGCCTTTACCAAGTATCATTCTGACACTTTAATCGTTCGAGGTGAGCAAAGCGATGTAACCATCGCTTACACTCTTAATGGTCAAGTCACAATCACAGCCTTTCCAAAGATCGGCACGATCTTGCATCTTGAACCATTATACGAGAGCGGGCCTAGATGTGTATTTATTATTAATTCTTAAAAATAGTCGAGTTAAAACTCAACTAATATCTTGTATCGCCCCAGTACACATCTACAATATCATTATAACATCATTTCATAAGCGACCTAACAGATCACTTCTGCGCTCTACGCTCCGCCCGCTCTCTCAATACTGTAGTACGGCGGATGACGTGACATCCCGTCAATTTGACAAAAATATGACTTTTCTGAATTTGATGTTTTATGAATAGAGCATCAATTAAAGATGCGAAAAAACGTTACTGCGTGACAAACAAACATTTATTTTTATATTTATAGACTTTGTTGAAATATTGAAATTTTAATAATTATTTATTTTTAAAACACGAATGTAGGGATGAGACTGTTACAAGACAGACGGACAGACAGACAAATTTTCACATTTATAATATTGTTAGAGGTAAGGACAAAGTCGAATATTTTTTTATGTATTAGTTTTTTTATATATTTCACCTCTGCTGAAAATGCTAATATGATAATTAACAAAAATAATTTAAATAAAAAATATTATTTTGTAAGTACCATACGAAAGATTTGCTTCGTCTTATGGAATAATAAAATAACCAATACATAATATTCAAGATCTAAAACGCATTTTTAGTGTCACTTTATTAAGATGACTAGCGTTATAAATTCTTACAACAGCCCTGTAGCACCGCAAAATAAAATATACGATTCATTCTTTTAATAATCGTCGTGATAAACGGGTGTAAAATACAGATTTATCTTTTGAAGCACGTGCTACAAAAGCCGTTAGCTCCAATAGCCGAATTTAGGATGTAAGCGTGAATTTATGGACATTGCCCAACTGATAAAAATTGTATTGCTCGCGGTTTATATATTGCTCAGACGTTATACAACACAAGTGAAGTGACACAAATCAAAAAATTATGATTTGAGATAAAAGGGTTTAAAGTCTTCATTGAAATTAAATGAAATTTATAATTAATGTATAGAAATCGGCTATACTCACGTGTTATTTTATCGGATGAGCCCGACTAATTTCAAGCCCATACGGGGCTCTTATTCATGAGCTCTTTACGCGGCGTTATCGCGGCGGGAACTGATCAGATCCGATAAAATAACACGTGAGTATAGCCGGTTTCTATTACAAACATGTTGTTATATGATTTGGCTACGTATTTTACGACCGGCCACCTGCCTGTCGTCAACATACCTTAGTCGTATTTTACGACTCCTCGGTAAGAAAGAGGGTGGTCTATTGTACTCAACCGGATACCACACGGTGGGTCAATTTACCTTAGTCGCCTTTTACGACACCTCGGTAAGAAATGAGGGTGGTCTATTCTACTCAGCCGGATACCACACGGCGGGTCGACTTACCTTAGTCGCCTTTTACGACACCTCGGTAAGAAATGAGGGTGGTACTATTCTATTCAGCTGGATACCACACGGCGTCATTATACACGTACGCGTTCATTATATATACTCACAAACTTATATTAAGATTAACAATATATTTATTATTTTATATTTATAAATTAAAAATTGACATAATACATAAAATACCTATACTAAAGATAAGAATATTCCGCTACAAAATTCTGAAATTGTAATTGCTTTTCCAATAAAAAGTTCTCTAATAATTGCTAAGATAAATACATACATAATACAATAAGGAAAACATAACGCTTTCGTTTGCTTAAACTAATGGCCTAATATATTATTATGAGTTATGTCAGTATTGCTGCTGTAAAGAATGTGTATTTGAACATAAACACCTATTCTTAGTATAAAACACGTGTTTTTTGAGTTATGCCACCATTGCAGAATATGAACAATATCATCGGTTTGTTTAGCTTTACAGAATATCATATCCATGAGTATATGATATTCTTTTTTATAGAATACACGTTAACGTTTTACCAGTTGCCAGTTGGCGCAGGCGGTAGGGAATTCAGGTGAATACCCCTTCCCCAAAAATTCCCTGAATGCAGCTCCATGGATCACGGGTTTGATTCCCGTCAAGGGCTAACATTTACTAAATACAGCTTGTTCCGATTTTGGGTGTGTTTATGTATGTATTTAAAATCACATACATGTAAAAATTTACCAGTTGTCTGTCACACAACACAAGTATTAAGTTACTTTGGGAATGAATGAACGTGTGTGTAATTGTCCCATATACATTTTTTTTTTTTATACATGGTACTTGAAATCGTTAGTAATAGTTAATAGAATAATAATAAAAATCTAATTTAAGATTCATAAATAACATTATTTAACACCTGTATTACTTTTTGTCGCTCTTTTCTTTTACTCTACAGAACACCATAAATTTTTCTCTGCCCGCGGATTCGAGAAAAATATTTTGTCATGGTTTTTGACTGTTGACCAATCTTGAACTAAGGAACTTTTCTTTGATCTGTAATTTTATTTGAAAGAACTATAAAATATACACCGAATAGTTAGTTTTCTCTCAATTACAGACAACAATTAAGCCGAAAATAAATCATTGGAAGCCCTAAAACTAACTTATCTCATTTTAGCACGCGGGTAGGTATTTTCAGGTTTTCAAGGGATTTTCATTATGTCTGCAGCGAGTACGATTGAATTTTTTCAAGTGGAAGCTAAAGGCTTAACAACGATATAGCCTTATATCAGAACTAGAATTGACAGTCATTATTTATGACTTTTGATAAAATAAATGGTAGAATTGTCTAGCATTTAACGTATCTAGCATAAGAATATTGTTAAAGTATAAAATAACAATATAAGAACGTGCCTTAAAATGGACGGCTTTTTAAATCTTTGTTAAATTTTTTTACGTTATCGCATTAAAAAATCTAGTTTATATGCAATATTATAAAATAGTTATAGTATACCGTGTGGTATCCGGCTGAGTAGAATAGACCACCCTCAGTTCTTACCGAGGTGTCGTAAAAGGCGACTAAGGTTAGTCGATCCGCCGTGTGGTATCCGGCTGAGTACAATTGACCAACCTTATTTCTTACCGAGGTATCGTAAAAGGCGACTAAGGTAAATTGACGCACCGTGTGGTATTCGGTTAAGTAGAATAAACCAACCTCTATCTTAGCGAGGTGTCGTAAGATACGACTAAGGTAAGTTGACGTCAGGCAGGGGGACGGTCGTAAAAATGCAGCCGAATCATGTGACAGCATATTTAAAACATATTGTGCCGACCCCACTTAGAGTGGGATAAGGGCAGGACGATGATACATTTAAAAATCAAATCGCTATGTACCTTAGTCCTAAGTAAAACATTTTGTGAAAGGTTCGTGCAGTATTTAAAATTTGATACTAACATTATCATGGGTTTGCTAATTTTAGATAAATCAAATCTTATCAAATCAAAATAATCTTTATTCAAATAAGCTCTTAAAAGCACTGTTGAATCAAGGATCAATATAATTAACGAAGCTACAACAGGTAAGGGCAGGAGGATGATGCTTGTAATTTTGTCCCATCTTTTCGAAATAATATTTTGAATAATCAGTATCGATTTTATCACATCTAGTCGGGCCAATCGCATGATTTCCGTGACTTGGGGTTCACGATAAATAAAATGTAGGGACACCGCCCTGCTGCCTGCAATGCTGGCAATTGAAATTTTATCCCAGCTTTATATCCGACGTTATCAATAAAATACTAGAAAATAAACAACTCCCCTTATATACGAGATGAAGATTTAACGTCATACGTTCACATGTTTATGAACAAACCCCTTTTAAAACATATGTTTATGTAAGGATATATATTTCGTTGCTTTGAAAATAAATGCACTGAAAATTTAAAAAAAAACCACTACAATCGAAGATACTCTTTACGAATAGTAATTCGCACTTACCCATGCATTGAGTGAAAGACCACGGAAGTCAACGGAAATAATAGCGACAGAATAATGGCAAAAATCCTTGAAAACTGTACGTTTCATATCGTATAAATATACTTTATATCTGGTCCCAAAATTAATCTAAATGAGAATAACGTGGTTGAGCTATACACCTAGGTCGTTTATTTTTTTGAACAGCGGATCTATAAATCTTGAAATGTTCCCTTAATAATTAGTTGATTCGCAGGTTAGTAGTTGAATGTAATGTATTGTTTGTATTTTTAATATTTATATTTGACTAGATCCTGTGACTTATTCTTTATAGATAAAAATGGAAATCGAACTTAATGCAAGTTAATTGGCTAAATAACTAATGAATGGTTTAAATTTTATTAAAAGAAAATGGGTTTCAGCGAAAAGAAATAGAAGAGTTATATCTTAGCTCTCGCTTAAACATCGAATTTCATATAAACCTAACTTTCGTGTAAGGAAAAATAGTGAAAAGAGATCATCATCCTCCCGCCCTTATCTAAGTGGGGTCAGCACAATATGTTACTAACATGTTATCACACGATTCGGCAACGTGATTTTACGACCGGCCGCCTGCCTGGCGTGTACTTATCGTAGTAGCATTTTACGACACCTCAACAAGAAATGACGGTGGACTATTCAACTCAGCCGGACATCACACGGGGGTTGACTTACCTTAGTCACCTTTTACAACACTTCGGTAAGAAATGAGGTAAGTAAGTTAGTAGCGGCTCAGTAGTGGGATAGTGTTACTATCCCACTGAATGAATAGGCCTCTTTTCTCCGTTTTTGGAGAGAAGGTTTGGAGCTAAGACCTACCACGCTGCTCCAATGCGGATTGGTAGGTTACACATATATCCAGAATTCTCTAGAGATATGCGGGTTTCCTCATAATGTTTTCCTTCACCGAAAAGCGTGTGATAAATTGCAATTATTAATTAGACACATAAGTTTTTGCAGAAAAAGTCATTGGTGTCTGCCCGGGTTTGAACCCGTTACCTCCTCGAAAGAGTCGCACGGTGCTACCTCTGGGCTTTCACTGCTCAGAAATGAGGTGGTTTATTCCAATCAACCGGATACCATTCGACAAAAAAAAATATAAAGAGATATTAGTCCTTTTAAAATAGAATTCGTTACATCTTTTATTTTCACTCAACGAAGTAAATACTACTCTTATTTACTCGTATTTATGCAGATTACGTTTCTACATGCAAATAAAATAGAAATATTTTCACCAAAGCGTAGCGATAACATCTCTTTACGACCGCAAAGCTTTCAGATGAAGTATTACACGCCTGAATGGTCTCACTCGCATGGGAATCGCACTTTGTATGTAAGCGAGCGCACCCTCATTGGTGTTATTGAAGCATAATCAGTCATAATGGATATTGAAGTGATGCTATAACATGATGTAAAAAAGTTTGTCTTAGATATATTGTATGGTGGATTAATGATCTACTTATTACAATTTTTAATCTGTCATCTTCTTTATCCGTGTGGTGTCCGGCTGAGTAGCATAGAACACCCTCATTTCTCGAGGTGTCGCGAAAGGCGACTAAGGTAAGTTGACCCACCGTGTGGTATCCGGCTGAGTAAAATAGATCACCCTCATTTCTTACCAAGGTTTCGTGAAAGGCGACATAGGTAAGTCGACCACTGTGTGGTATCCGGCTGAGTAGAATAGACCAATCTAATTTCTTACCGAGATATCGTAATAGGCAACTAAGATAAGTTGACCTACCATGTGGTATCCGGTTTAGTTGAATAGACCGACCTATTTCTTACCAAGGTTTCATGAAAGGGGACTAAGGTAAGTCGACCCGCCGTTTGGTATATACCGCCCTCTTTTTTACCGAGGTGTCGTAAAATACGATTAAAGTAAGTTGAGGCAGGCAGGCGGCTGGACTTAGACACGCAGCCAAATCATGGGACAGCATGTTTATAACATGTTGTGACGACCCCACTTTGAGTGGGATAAGGGCAGGAGTCGTGTGTTCACTGCTGATGGTCCCCATCCCAGAAATTAAGGACATTCTCTTGGGAGTATCGTCTTTTTGGTTTCCCCGTATCTTCTGCGCTGAGTTGTTCGGAGGTTATTTATTTTCTCCAGGCCACCATAGCCTCTCCTGATCAGGTCAGGGTTCGGTTAATTGATGCCCGTCGTTTTCATGTCGTTTAGCATTTCCCAGAGCATACGTGCAGAATTCCTCCATCCTTCTTATTACAAACAGATAGAATACCTATAGTTTATAAATTCAAATTCAAAATGTTCTGTATTCAAGTAAACATGTAAACAAGTTCTTTTGAAAAAATGTTGTTTATTCAAATAAACATGTGCTTTAGAATCGTCAACTCTATTTCTCTCTATTTCTGGTTCGAAAAACTGTTCCAAATTCCAAGAAAAAACTCGACGTTTGCTCTTTTCACAATATTTTATCTATTACATACATTACCATTTTTTTTAATAATATTGTTATTTGTATATTTTTAATAATCTGTTTTATTAAATAGAATAATTTTTAACCAGTCATCAAGATTAACACAGAAAAAGTAACAAGCAGAGTTTAGTTTTAGGTACACATTAACATCACCATAACATTCTTGATGTGATGCAAAGGAAATCGGATGAAATTTCCATAAAATGGAGTTCTCTATCGCGACTCTATTATAGTGCATTGTACACATGATGTATGTTTTCCTTACATTTCGCGGGTGATTTCGCTGAAATTTGACTGGCGCAACTCGGAGGGGAGTCTTTTACATTAGAAATCAGGTGACACAGTGATGGATGTTGCTTATTTCGCTTAAATCCGAGACGTTCAGATGAAAAATGATATTTTTGGATAACTTTGTTAACCTCCGTACTTCTTGATTTACACATAATCTCGTAATACATCGTCGTAATATATCGTAATATCTGGATACAAAGAAATTTGTTTTATATTAGTCTCTTTCTTTGTCTTCAAAGTCAAAAATCATTTATTTGCTTAAAACATGGATTACAAGTAGATGTTAATAACTAATTTTAGAACATGTTTAGTCAAGTTTGACATGTAAAATTTTTAACAAAGTAAAATCAAGAGTTAATTTATTATATAATTATTGTTCTTAAATAATTTATTATAAACTATGTCAAGAATAAATTTGTTTTTCACAAATGTTCATGTTATAAACTGACCAAGTAAGTATTCATTTACACTATAAAAGCAATTTGATAAATAACTATTGAAATAATTTATAGAATTAGGCGTTACTTTGCGGAGATCCATAATACAAAAGTAATAATAAAATTATTTTGCTATAATCCGCGATGAAGTAAAATAGAAAATATATATAATGCTAAAAGTAAGTGGGCAATCGGTTATCATACCTGATACATGCAGGATTCGTAAAAACACATGCACAAACCTCCACCACCGCCACCACAATACACAAGCACTATATACGTTCACTATCACAAACTCAACAATCGTTTCGCCCCGCAACCGAAGCATCGTCGGGAGATAGACTCCACGACCAAAATCGCAAAGCGAAGCAATACCCAGATAAGTTTAGTTATATACTAATCGGTTCAACCCCACCCTTTATTTTATTTTGCCTGCGAACAAGTGTAACAAGCTTGAACTAGAAACATTTATTTGCTCGTTAATGAGGGTGCCATTGTTATGTTTAATAATCTCAAGGTTTTCCAATAGGCTCAGCTTAAGTCCCTTATTTGAACACGTGTGCAATACTTCGAAACTATGGTCATTAGGAACTTTATGACCGCTTTCTATCAGATGTTTGGCGAAATGTGAATTTTGTGGTTTATTATTCCTGAAAGCAGCCATATGTTCTTTAAAACGGGTTTCAAAATTACGACCAGTCTGACCCACATATGTATCATTGCATTCAGGACATTTTATTTTATAAACACCACACTTTTTCGCGCTCGGTAATTTATCTTTATTATTGCACAGAATCTTTTTTAAAGAGTTATTACTTTTAAAACCTAATTTTATATTTGATTTGGACTTAAATATAGCTGAAATTCGTTCTGACAATGCTCCAAAATAGGTCAGACTGGCTTTGCACTTATTATCTTTGTATTGTGGCACCGCGTACAAGTGTTTTGCCAATTGCAACTTCTGTTTATTTTTTAATATGTTATGTACTAATTGCTTATCATAGCCATTAGAATGCGCCATCTGGTTGATTATTTGAAGCTCTTTGTTAAAATTCTTCTCGCAAAGAGGGACTGATAAGAGTCTATGTATATGACTGTGAAAGGCGGCAAGTTTGTGTTGCCAGGGGTGAAAAGAAGAAGCAGGTATGATCGTATCCGTGTAGGTTGGTTTGCGAAAGATCTCAAACATATGTTCATTATTGGACCGTGTAATAGTAAGGTCCTTACTATTACACGGACCGTGTAATAGTAAGGACCTTACTATTACACGGATACGATCATACCTGCTTCTTCTTTTCACCCCTGGCAACACAAACTTGCCGCCTTTCACAGTCATATACATAGACTCTTATCAGTCCCTCTTTGCGAGAAGAATTTTAACAAAGAGCTTCAAATAATCAACCAGATGGCGCATTCTAATGGCTATGATAAGCAATTAGTACATAACATATTAAAAAATAAACAGAAGTTGCAATTGGCAAAACACTTGTACGCGGTGCCACATTACAAAGATAATAAGTGCAAAGCCAGTCTGACCTATTTTGGAGCATTGTCAGAACGAATTTCAGCTATATTTAAGTCCAAATCAAATATAAAATTAGGTTTTAAAAGTAATAACTCTTTAAAAAAGATTCTGTGCAATAATAAAGATAAATTACCGAGCGCGAAAAAGTGTGGTGTTTATAAAATAAAATGTCCTGAATGCAATGATACATATGTGGGTCAGACTGGTCGTAATTTTGAAACCCGTTTTAAAGAACATATGGCTGCTTTCAGGAATAATAAACCACAAAATTCACATTTCGCCAAACATCTGATAGAAAGCGGTCATAAAGTTCCTAATGACCATAGTTTCGAAGTATTGCACACGTGTTCAAATAAGGGACTTAAGCTGAGCCTATTGGAAAACCTTGAGATTATTAAACATAACAATGGCACCCTCATTAACGAGCAAATAAATGTTTCTAGTTCAAGCTTGTTACACTTGTTCGCAGGCAAAATAAAATAAAGGGTGGGGTTGAACCGATTAGTATATAACTAAACTTATCTGGGTATTGCTTCGCTTTGCGATTTTGGTCGTGGAGTCTATCTCCTGACGATGCTTCGGTTACGGGGCGAAACGATTGTTGAGTTTGTGATAGTGAACGTATATAGTGCTTGTGTATTGTGGTGGCGGTGGTGGAGGTTTGTGCATGTGTTTTTACGAATCCTGCATGTATCAGGTATGATAACCGATTGCCCACTTACATTTAGCATTATATATATTTTCTATTTTACTTTTTCGCGGATTATAGCAAAATAATTTTATTATTACTTTTGAACTATTGAAATAGTTTATTTTTAAAAATGTGAAATGACAGTTTCTCTATTTTATAGTTCTATGGTAGTTTATTATATATTTTAGCACACATAACAATTCCTTTGAATAAAAGCAGATTTTATTCGGACCAGCAAGACTAGCCTATTTAGATTACGTCTATTTCTAGGGTATACATCTTCGGCAACCGATGGACATCTACTGCTAGACATAGGTCTCGTTGCGGGATCTCCACAAAATACGAGCTTGTGCCGCTTATATTCAACGGCTCCCCGCAACCTAGGTGAGGTCGTCCTTCTCGTAAAGAGTCTACCAACACTCCGTTTTTCGGTGCAGGGTCGCTATCCTAACATCTTAAGATCCCAACGCCCAACAGTTCACGGTCCGGCCCATTGGCACTCTCGTCGCGACACGCTAACCCATATCAAGTGACATTGGAGCTTCTAGTGCTCTCCTCAATTTTGATTTTATCAATATAGATACTCCAAGCATAGCTCGCTCCATCACCCTCTTAATGACTCTGTGCTATTTTTGAGGCCCATAGTCGGAGTACACGTTTCGGATCCGAGTCATAGCTGGTAACATACACTTGTGATATAAACTAACAATTTATGAAACTTTTACTAGAAACGTTTAGGCGACCTTAGCGGAGGTAATGAATTTTCCGACGTTGAATTGTGTGAAATGCTATCGTGAGGTCCATTTTAAGAAATATTTTTCGAGATAGGTTCCCAAGTGCCTTATCATCAGCTAGATGATTGGTTTTTTATATTATTACTATCATCGATCTTTTACGTGTTGAATATCATATTCTTTACATGGATTGCATATGTCAATATATTTTGTTTATTTTTTCTGGCATATATAAGTTTATACGCTTCAATAGTTTTTGTCCCTTAAAATGAAATGATAAAAAATTACAAATTAATTGGGAGGCCAAAATCAGATGCTAGGCTTTTCTGGAAGATTTATTGTTTTCCAGCTAAGTGATTGTATAATTCGCAGAACTCAAAATTATTTATAAAGGAAGACTATCTTAGCACTTTTCAAATGTTATTAAAGAAGCTACTAGTGCGTCTGAGGTTCGCTCCTACCGAGAACAATTAAAGGATACTCTTAAAGGCAATTTATGCGTGATATAAGGCATTATCTAAAGTAAACATCAAGCTACTTTAGTAGTGTCAATGAAACAACAACTCTTACAACTTCATTTGTAATGTTGAATTGCTTAGAAAGAAATAAAAAGCTCAAATTGCCTACATTAACTTAACATGAATATTTTTGCATATATTCATGTAAGGTAAAATTGTGGTAAATAAATATGTATCACCACTAATGAACCTTATTGTAAATTACCTTATATATTAGTGTAAGTCTAAAATAACACATTTAATGTATTAAGTAGTAAATAACCAATACATGATGTTAAAAACAAATACGTAAGCGCAATCTCGTTGGAAAAACACCGATATTAACATCCATCACGCTATTATATGACTAACTGTTATTTTATGAGCATCTAATGGCCCGATAAGGATATTTTATTATTCCCTAATGGCTTATACCTGTCTTATAACGTTACAGGAACAATGCGTTATGGCCACGCATCGAGGCACCAATTTCGCATAATGGTAACGTCTTTATTGTCCATTTAGAAATAGATAAAAACAATAAACCGTATTTATCGATATATAATATAGTGTTACACCTATGAAATCTATTCTATACATATAAAATCGTTAAGATTAGAATTAGAAGAGACATTAGAATTAAATCTCATCAAGGTTCATTCTTTATTTAAGTATGTACAAAAATACATGACTACTGTCATGAAAAGTCGTTAAAAGTTAAAAGTTAACCTTATTAAAAATTAAAAAAATTATGTCAATGTGGCCTAAATATTTGAAACACACAAACATATTTGGTCCATAGCAAACTGATTGTTATTGTGGAAATTTCATGGTTTAATTCAAATGGTACATTTTATCCGATTACATAATTATGTTGTTACATAAGCATATAAGTTTTATTACAACCTACCTTTAACAAGGAATAATTTTATAAGCCCTTGTATACAACAAGCATCGTTCGTTCCCTGCGAGTGTCGCGGCGCATAAATACAGAACAATCGCTGTAAATACCACGTTATACAGGTACTGAGATAAAACGGGCGATGTGAACGTATATGCAAAATTTTAAGAACAAAGAGATAATTTAACACTAAGCGGCGCATATGGGTTTTCAAATGTTTGATGAACAGCGATACATTTTCTTATACAAAAACAACGATTAATGACGTCCTGCTTTTGATATACATGTACAAAAAAACTAACTTAAAGAAGAATAAGAAGAATAACTTTATAGCACAAATAAAATACAAAGTGAAAAGAACAAGAGACATAGATAATAGAAACAGTTAAATGTGCGAAGGGCGATCTTATCACACTGTTGTGATCTCTTCCAGACAACCCTTTGAAAGAGAGGATCTTTTATATAATTATTAGTAGTAGTTAGTTTTCTAATTTAACTTTTATTAATTAGTGAAGCGTCGGTACTAGCCCAAAAATTTAAAGTAATAAGGCGCAATGACGATCTAGATCAAATTGGTACAAGCTTCAGCCATTGACGCACGTTATTTATAGAATAGAAATAGAAAGATACATTTTTCCGACGTGTATAGACGTTTTGCCAATTAATGTTAAACAAGTTTAACGTGTTATTATAACGTTGGCAAAGTCTGGGCGATATTTAGGTTGTGCCAACGTAAGTATCGACATTTTCCTGTCAGTAAACTTGTGAAAAGTTCCTTTACGCAGCCACTTCAAAAGTTGACCTAATCTGACTGTAATACATGTTAAAGAGCAAAGTAAAATAATATCCCACAATTATGATGATGAAAGATTGTAGAGTGAAAGCTATTTAATCTCAAATGGCAAAGACGAATTTTTAGATGCAAGTTTACTTTTCTTGTTATGACTTTTGAACCGCAGAGAATATAATTGAATAACTATTGTATTATGTGATGGAGAGTATTCCTAAATGAAGAAATATAATCAATTCCGCCTTACTCTAAAGATTTTACCTATACGGTTATGCAGACGCTATCGATTTTGTCTGTGTTAGGGGGACAGCCTGATAATCATATTATATCGTATTTTAAATATATTGCACGAGGGATCGTTCTGTTGTACAATTATACATTGTATAGCCTGACCTTGAATCTGGAACCCCTTTTGTAATTAATATTCGACCAGATGAAAGGGTAGCAGAGTTAGTTATTAGAGTATGCCGTATCTATTGTATTAGTGGAGTAAAAATTAGTTCTTAACTATAAGCAAAATTTTTAAATCCATTTTATATTACAAAAATCTAAATTTAAAAGAAATTCAAATTTAAATAATTATTTTTTCCATTTGTGCCGAATTGTGCCAAATACAATAATTGTGCCAAATTTAAGCGATATTGGTTCAGCGGATTCGCCATGTAAGAGTAAAAACATACATCCATACTCACAAACTTTCGCATTAGAAGGATAAGTATTATTATCTTTAATATTTGAATGAATTAGGGGGTTTTGGGGAGAAAAATCGATCTAGCTAGAAAAAAATTTACCCTGTTTTCAGTCATTGATAAATTACTTGAATTGACATTAAATAGTTAATTTTTGCCATCAAATTTGAAGTTGTAATAGAGTAATGGTAAGCAGGCGGCCTACATATGAGAAAATACCCGGGTATGAAACCCACTTTTCTTTCTTTTTATTCGATTTTTTTTTTCAAGGCAGGTTTCACCCAGGTACAAACTATTAAGCGCTATATTTCCGTTATGCTATAGAAGAATAGAAACACAATATCAATTCCGTTGCCAAAATCATAACACATTTCAAAACACCCATAGCTTGTCTATGCCATGTATGTTCGCTTGTCAAATTATTGAATTAGCGGTTGGCGGGTTTAGGGTGGAAATTAAATGTAAAGTAACAAATCAACGCCATTCTCGACAAATTCATTAAATATTAACAAACTTTCCTAGCATGTGCTCTTGACTTGTACGTTGTGATTTTCTTACGTTATGGGTAAATGAGTATAAAGTTACGGTCTGAAAACTGAATTATATTAAGCTATAAAATATTTTATTTAAGAAATAATGACTTTAATAATGACATTTTTATGAAAAAATATACTTATATGAAATAAAAGTTACTTTTATAGAACTCTATATATCTACATGAATGTATACCTAGTGATGTTTTATGTTACAAACATGTTGTCATATGATTTGGCTACGTATTTTACGACCAGCCGCCTGCCTGACATCAACTTACCTTAGTCGTATTTTACGACTCCTCGGTAAGAAAGAGGGTGATCTATTTTACTCAACCGGATACCACACGGTGGGTCAACTTACCTTAGTCGCCTTTTACGACACCTCGGTAAGAAATCAGGTTGGTACTATTCTATTCAGCTGGATACCAATCATCATCCTTTGAGACTGTAATCATCCTTTGAGACTATAATAGCTTTTATTATCTTTGTTTTATAGAACCTCAAGATACGACAGTACCCTTATACACCCCCTGACTATTTCTGCCGTATACTACCTAATTACTAATCGTGATTATACACGCGTCGCTTTGCCATATTTACTCTAAGAGTAATTAAAGCAAGGTAATCTAAAACGTTCGCGAGCTCATACAAAATGCATCCACTGACGACGGCTCTTAGAGGTTCAAAGGCTCATCGACGGTATAATTATACTTGGTGTGTAAGTAACTTTGAAGTCTCTTATAACTTGTAGCGGGATACAATTAAAGATTTCTAAGGTCAGAATAGTTAGGTACTTTTTACAATTAAAAATATTAATACCTGGGTGACCGAACCTTTTAAAATGATGTAAAAAAAAATTGAAAAGAAATATTAAAAAATAACAAGGAAGGTGGAGCTCGAACCTATGTATTTTCACCTCTCTAGACCGCCCGTTCCCCAAATGAACCACAGTAACTTTACGTTTGACCACGAAAAATTGTGATTGTATTCAACGTTAATTTCAAAAAAATTTTAGACACCGAAAACAGGAATAAAACGACATTTTTTTTGAAATAAAACTTATTTTGATCGATTTTTCCCCCAAGACCCTCTACAAGCTGAATTTAAGGAAAATCGTTGAAGCCGTTTCCGAGATTCTGAAAATATATATGGGATGCTTATTAGGTGATTTTAAAATGTTAATTTAAAAATGAATGTGGATGGATATGATTTTATGAAATACTAGGACTCCCGCCCCAGCTTCGCACGGGTATAAAGCATATAGGCTATGTCACTCAGTGATAATCACAGTATTTCTCTACTCCATATTGAATTTTATTATACATATAAACCTTCCTCTTCAGTCACTCTATACATATATTAAAAAAAAACCGCATTAAAATCTGTTGCGTAGTTTTAAGGATTTAAGCAAACATAGAGATAGATATAAGGACAGACAGAGAAAGCGACTTTGTTTTATACCATGTGGTAACGTTTATAGCTACTATTATTTTGATAATTGTCAAATTTTTACCATACTTACCCAAAGACTAAATTACGTTTAGCTGTCATTTATGTTTTGTTTTTCCATGTCATAGTCGTTTTTGTTGTACCACGTTTTATAGTGACTTGACGGGATAAAATAAATACGGTCGAACGGGATAAAAAGTATCCTATATCCGTCTCCTGGTTCTAAGCAACCTCTCCACCAATTTTCAGCCGACTTTGTTCATCCGTTCTTGAGTTATAAATAGTGTAACTAAGACCAACTTTCTTTTATATATATAGATGATATGCATATAAAAAGAGTAGACAAATGATAAAAGAGAATGGAAGATATGTATAAAAAAGAAATTATAAACAATTTATATTAAAACGGGTTGTCCACTTTACATTTAGCATTATATATATTTTCTATTTTACTTCATCGCAAAACGGATTATCCACTGTACATTTAGCATTATATATATTTTCTATTTTACTTGCGGATTATAGCAAAATAATTTTATTATTAATTTTGAAATTATAAACATTTTTTTTTATATTTTTATCGCCCTTCAGCGCTGCGCGTTGTGGGTTCGATTCCCACCGAGAGTCAATATTTTCTAACAAAAATTTGTTGGTTCTTCGAGCCTGGTTGTATATTTGTATTAAAGTATGTGTTTAAACTTATATAAGTATAAATTTACCAATTGTCTGTCACCCATAACACAAGTATTAAGTTACTTACTTTGGGGACAGACGGCCGTGTGTGTAAGTGTCCCATATGTTTATTTAAAATACTTAATGAATACTATTTCACAGAATTATTTACCATGTTTAAATTAAAGTTAATTGGTCTATAGGTAATTCAGATGGGATAAATTCATTTCTTCTCATTTAATCCGAATGCAAATTACTTGTCTCTCTAACCGTTCAAAGGTCTATAATTTATACCACAGCGGATCGCGTCTTTAAGCGTGATTAAGGCGCGTTTAGACTGGCGCGTGAAATGAAATTAGCGTAAATCACATCACCGACTAGGATTTACGATGTGCGCGGAATCTAATCAGTGTACACATTACGGTACAAGAGACGACTGTGAAATATATGTATACAAAAATACAACAAAATAATTTCAAATGAACAAAAAAATATTGGAGAAAGCAAATGAGATTGTGTTGGTAATGTGTGTAGTGCTTGTGTATTGTTGTTTTATTGGTGGCGGGTAGTGCAAAAGTTTTTACAAATTCTGCATATATCAGGTATAAGAACGGATAGTACACTCTATATTTAACATTAAATATAATTTCTTTTATCGTGGATTGTAGCAAAATAATATTTTTATTACTTTTGAGTTATGGTCCTCCGCAAAGTTATCCCTAATTCTATGAACGACTCTAATTTACTTAAATTTATTATTAAAATAATTGCGTATCAAAAAAAGCGCATAAAATGTGTCAACTAGATACATAATTGCTTAGTAGATCTGCTGAACAACATAATTACGCCTTGCATAAGTTTGGAATCTCCTAACGGGTGATGAAACGCTTATGCTATGAATATATCTCGTCGACATCAAATCATAAATGATCCGTAGAAAAACTAAAATTACCGATATCTTTCTCTTCACGAGTCTTAAATGGAAAGAAGCAATCGAGTATGTTTAAGTATGGATGTGAGTAAGTGAAATAAAAATGAGAGTAGCGATCTTAAGGAGATGAAGGATTAAGTAAAAAACCCGGATATGTAAGCGCAGTGTTAATAGAATCCAACTAGGTCGTAAGCCCTAAAAAATATTTCAGATCACCTTTGGATCCAAGCGGCTCAAGTTCGAAGTCCATAGAGGTATTGTGAGGAGGTATGTTATAAGCGATACAGAACATATTATATGACGTTTATATACGGAAATTGTACCAAAAACATACGATAACTTTTTTTTTTTTACTTCATAAGGCTACGATCTCGCCTGACGGAAAGATGCGGCCTAAGGCGGACCGCGCTTGCCAATGTAGCCTATTCACTCTTTTTTTGAAGGTATTCAAATCGTAGGAATCCGGGAAGATCGATGGAGGAAGGGAATTCCACACCTTAGCTGTACGCATAAGGAAAGATGAGCCGAACCGACTTGTGCGAATTTTTGGAATATTTATTAAATAGCGGTGCAGCCCATCGCGTCTGGTCGTCCTGTGAACTCTGCGACTATTAGTGGTTTAGCTAACTCTAACGAATCGTGACGCTGTTCGATGCATGTATGGCACATGATAGTTATTTAGTTAGGTTGTTGTGAAGGTGACATGTAAACAGCAAAATATTATTCAATTGAAGATGCAAACGATAGTAAAGAACGTAGGATGACTATCCGAATTGAGATCTTTATATTAGAGCAGGTCTTTAAGGAGAGAGGAGGTATTTTATATACTTTACATTTCCATATACATATTCTTGTAATGTAAGTGATCAATTCGATATAAACAAATGACTTATTAAAATTTAAATTTATATATTTAGGACACTTACAAACACAGTCGGCCGTCCCCAAAGTAACTAATTGAATAGTTGAATTATGGGTGAAAGACAACTGGTGAATATACACCCAGGTTCGAAGAACCAACAAATTCTTTTTATATATTTATGTACATAAAAATATAAAGAATTATAAAACGATAGGTGATGTGTACAATAGACAAAGCAGGAACCGACATAAGCTTGCGGTTCCTGCTTTGCGCCTTGCAAAAGTGCGTAACTCGTTTGTGGGTTTTGGTATAAGATTTTATAATAAAATTCCGCAATCAATTTCGGCACTGCCATTACAGCAGTTTAAAAACACTGTTAAAAAGAGGCTGATACAGAAAGCCTACTATACTCTTGAAGATTTTTTAGAAGATAAGAATGTGTGGATATAGCTCTCTTTGAACCTGTACAAGACAGTAACGACTTAATGTAAATAATATTAAGAATTATATTTTTAAAAGAGCAACCGCCGAGTTTCTTGCTGGCTCTTCTCGGTAGGAACAGCTTTCCGAACCAGCAGTAAAGTTGACGATTCAAAAGCACTTGTTTACAAGTTTATTTGAATAAAGAATATTTTGAATTTGAATTTGAATTTGAATAGAAAATGTTGGGCCTCTGAAGAACCCGCGACCCGCGGAGCTGAAGGCAGGATCACCCACTGTGCCAACAGTCCAGTCTTATAACAATACTAGTCAGATAGCAAACTTATATCATTAAAAATGAGGTATAACTCACCTGTCTTTTGTTAACTGTCATGCGTTTTTAGAACCCAAGAATCGATGGTGACAATCATGCTTGACAATATGACATCAGCTTTTGTACGCGACTTTATCTGCGTAAACTTTAGTTTCTAAATATAAAGTATCCACTCACCAACCCACCAACCCAAATTTATCTCCATATAATATAATTCCATACCAAAAAATAGTCTCAAAATGTATTCAGAACTAAAAACGGATAAACTTATTTAAGCATTTATAATGATATTAATAATTGCACCGTATATAATATTTTTATATAAATTTCATAAAATTTAAAGGAAATTTTATTTACCGTACTTATTCACCTAAGGCTTACAACTTCTAACATCAATATTTCAACGTATCCTTTCATATTTCCATCAATAAGAACAAGCTTTTCTCCCTTGCATATTGGAGAAAAGAAATCGCAAACAAAAATCCGAATACTAATGGAAAAGTAATACCGAGTATTCGATGCAGAATTTGTGATATTCCAGGCAAAGCTACCTCGATATAACGTCTGCCGTAGGATTTAATAACTAGAGAGTCTATAATAGAATAGGATTATTTAATATTGATTTAATATACCTATTGTGCCGATTCATAATGGTATTGTACTTCGAAGTATGAAAACTGATAACTTTCAATTCATTTTGCTTAACTAAAAACTGTAATCAGATTTGAAATAATGAAATCATTATACAAAAATCTCCTTAAAAATCTTTAATTTTTATATTATTGCTGTGGCTCAGACTGGTTTCGAATTCCCCTCGAAACTTAACTCGACAGTTTAAAAAAATGCTCCGATCGCCTTCCTAACTTTTTAGGATTATCCGCTGGGTCAATTTATAATATTGTTTTTATATGATTGATTGAAAATTTGATTGATGATTGTCTGAAAATTTCTTCAAAATCGGTCTAGCCATTTCGGAGTTTATAAGGAACCTACATACATGCTTTCTCTTTTGTATATACATATATTATCTTTAACCTTTAAATTTCTCTAATATTAAAATCACAACGATCTATTGCTCTTATCTCGTTTGAAGAACATACAAACAAATGAACAAAATTTATAATATTATAATTAAATTTTATTATTAAGTTACAGTACTGAAATTTAAGGAAAACTTTATATTCCATCACTAAACAAGAAGATTAAGAATTTAATATAGTAATTACGTGAAGTTATAATTTTAAGATTTCTCTATAGCTTTACGTACACAATACATACTTGTGGTATTCACCGCTTCGTTTAAGTGAACTTTAGTTTTAGAACACACCTTCAATAACGTACTGTGTTTATTTACTGTTGCCGAAGGACGAACGTAAAAAAAACTTTAAATGTATCCCATTTAAAATATTAGTAAACATTATAAAAAATAATCCTAAGCCGTTAGAATCAATCCCAGGGAACCAATTTATACTGAACGTAGTATTTATGTAGAGGATCACGGTAACAACCACCCTTAAGCGGTCATCTTTATCACTGCTGGCATCTGCAGACGACTTTATGATAATAGATTCATATCAGTTTACTTAGTTTGGCCATACACGTACAGCAGTAATTAAGTTTTGTACAACATAAAATTAAAAAAACTTCTGATCAGTATTATTGTTGATGTAAATATTAGAAATGTGGTCTTAGTATTTTATTAAATTCTGTTTACTCGTGTTATATTTTTGGAAATTACAAATAGTTTCATGTTAATGATGTTTATTAAATCCAATGTTATTATATATTTAGAACACTTTTGTTACGAGCATTTAAAAAAAATGAGAATATTATTTTGCTATAATCCGCGATTATCGCGGATTATAGAATAATATTCTCATTACTTTTGTATTATGGACCTCCGCAAAGTAACGCCTAATTCTATAAATTATTACGAGCATTTATTTTTACACATATCATATTTGTGCTTCATGGTATCATATTATTCATACGAGTACATAAAATAAAAAGTCCCTTGTAATATTTTATTGTATATATCAATTCGATCAAATATTTTTCTTACACTTTAGTTTCAAAGTAGAATTAATGTACAAGCCGCTCCATCAAAAAAGATAACATTTTATTATAATAAAATATGTAAATACCATCATACTTTTCCAAGTTAGCTTATATTATCCAAGACTACATTTCCTCTAACAATGGGTTATCTCGTATAGTAGATGAAAACTTTCGACTTGGCTAAATGTCAAATCAGGATAGTCACAGTCGTTTTAATATGTGTGTGGCCGAGCTTAGAAGGCTGTAGAAAACTATTGAAGCTAAACAGTTTTATCAAGGATCCTATTTCGTATTTTAGCTGTATTGTTAGAAATGAAAGCGCTGATTGGTCGCATTTACGAAAGGCACGAGTTTTCCGTCTCGTAAGCGTTGCTGATTAATGTTTAGGGCCGTCGCGGAGTTACGAATTGAATTAGTATTAAAACTTTTCAGACTGTAATGGTTTAATGATTAATGCAACTTTTAAAATTCAAGTCAAACTCTTCGGATTTTTATACGTTCATTTAAACTTCGTTATTTAGAAATGTCTGTTAAAACGAATGCTATTTGATATATATTTATTAAAGTACCATTCAGACTAATTAGAAATACCACGTATCTAATATGTAGTAGTATACTATGATGGCTGTGGTAGCCCAGCGGTAACACCTTGTGACTCTTTCGAGTAGGTCACGGGTTCGAACCCGGGCAAACACCAATGTGTTTTTCTGTTAAAACTTATGTGACTAATTGATAATTGCAATTTATCAAACGCTTTTCGGTGAAGGAAAACATCTTGAAACCTGCATATCTGTAGAGAATTCTGGAGATATGTGTTACCTACCAATCCGCAATGGAGCAGCCCGGTAGATCTAAACTCCAATCCTTCTCTCCAAAAACGAAGAGAAGTGGAAGAGTAATAGGCCGCTACTTTACTATATTATCATATAGTACTTGTATTATGATAATCTGTACGATGTGCTTAAAATGAGATGAAATCTTTATTCTTCATAAATATATGAAATTAATTTTACTGAGGTGTTGTAAAAATACGACAAAGGTAAGTTGACTTTAGGCAGACAGTCTGTTGTAAAATACGTAGCCAAACCATGGGATAACATTTTTATAACATGTTGTGCCGACCCCACTTAGAGTGGGATAAGGGCAGGAGGATGGTTTGAAAGCAGAAAATCCAGTATTTAATTAATATTCCTCTTTCGAGTTCAGCAGCAATAATTGCTTACCTCGCCATAGTTGGGACTAGACCCTTGTTTAAAACGGACCAAGATCTGCAGGGGACACTATTGTGACACCCCTGGCCTAACTGACCGAAAAAGTTATAAATTGCTCGCAATGGACTGATTTGCCATTGTCGAACGTAGCATGAATCCCCTATAATTCTTAATACGACTAGTGTGCGATATGTGAATAGAATAAATAACATGATTCCCCGTTTCTGTAATAATATGCTATAAATCATCCCTTCGTTTTTTTGTTCAAGTAATTTCCTAACACATTTGAGAGAATATAACTTTCGAATTACATTTAAAAAATCAATAACCGTTTGGTATCCGGCTAAGTAGTATAAACCACACTCATTTCTTACCGAAGTGTCGTAAAACGCGATTAAGTAAAATCGACCCGTCGTGAGGTATTCGGCTGAGTAGAATAGATAAACCTCATTTCTTACCGAGGTGTCGTAAAATACGACTAAGATATGTTGATGTCAGGCAGGTGGCCGGTCATAAAAACGCATCCAAATCATGTGACAGCATGTTCAAACACGTTGTGCCAACCCCACTTAGAATGGGGAGGATGATACATTTAAAAATCAAATCGCTGTGAACTTAACTCCTAAGTAAAAACATTATGTGAAAGGTTCATACAATATTTCTAATTACACACTAACATAATCATGGATTTGTTTACTTGTGTATTTGTTTATTTTAGATAAGTACTTTTGAATCGTCAAGGATCAATATGATTAATGAAGCTTCGGAATCGGTGGTTCGGAATGTTGCTTTTACCGAGAAGAACCAGAAAGAAAATAGACGGTCAATCTTTTAAAGGTTTTCAATTTTAAATTATTAAACCGCAGTCTTGTATGAAGCTGAAAGGATTTTCAAATCTTACAATCTACACTTAATTTAAACCTGTCTATAAACTGGACTGTGGTTAGGTATATTTACTGGTATAATATTTAATTATAATAAATGCCATAAATGTTTAATTGATTTAAATATCTTTTTTTAATACACAAAATTATTTATATTTTTAATGAATATATACTTCGATAATGAGTGGAAAGATCGCTTTCGATTCATTTTAAGCGTTAAAGATATGACTTAAGATATAAATAGATAAAGATAGAGCTTTTGACGTCCACTTGCATCATGTATTTGTGTATTGTTTTTGTTGCACTTGAATCATGTAGGCGATTAGGGTATATAAGGAATTACATAACCTTTTAACAGACGAGATTATATTATAGCTGTCATATATATCTTGTACGTAAAGAAACAGACTTAAATATGATGTTACTACAAGACTTTATTGTGAAGATGCCACGTGAGACAAAACATTCATTCATTCATAATGCTTGATATTTGCGTACCAACTTTTTCTTAACTATAAATTGTCTCACTTCGTAGGTTAGCTGGCAGAGAGATCTCTCTCAGCCTTAGGGATAAGTTGACCTTTGTACATTTTTTTTACCAATAATGTTTTTCCCAACTTTATTTATGGTACTTAAATAAATAAACATTAAAGATTACATCGCAATATATCAATGTTTTTTTATTAAAATCCAGTCTTAAAAAACCAGACCGTTGACTGATGTTTAGACTAAAAAGTAATAAACAAATTTTTGTTAAAGGTATATTATTATTTCTATTATAAAGTTGCCAGACACACCTATTAGTGTTCATTCAAATATCGACACACGCTCCCTTCTGAATTATCGATTGCAGGTATTTTGAGGCGGTTCATTGGATCGACATCGAGGGGCAGAGGTCTTTGTACGGCCCTTCAGTTTCTAATTCAGTTAATTTGGCCTTTAAATCTCATATTGCAAAATGGACGCGGACAATAATTGCGTTTGGTAAACACCACACCGGCCTCGAACACGGGGTATCCATTAGTTGAGTCTTTTAAGCAGTGTGTACATCAGATATGTGACATTGTCGAGCCAATTTCTTTGTCTAATAAATTCAAAGATATCTTTAATTTCATTTAGCAGGTTTATTGTGTAACAAAGCTGTGACTATATAGCTATAAGGGTAGTTTAACATCTTGCTACATTTTAAGGTATTTAATATTATATTTTATTTATTGATATTCTGTTGTCTTACTTAAGGTTAAATAGGAGATTTTCTATGTATATATTTTGTACGGTTATAAAAGTTATCAGACGAGAAAATGAAACAATATTTCTGTTGCAACTGAATGAAATAAAATATTATATTTTAAGTTATACGTACATTTCTGAAGGTATAGCACGAAGACTGTGACGAGCGAGGAGTTGCAAATGGCGACTATACCTAGTCGAATTATGTGACAACATGTTTATAATATGATGTGCCGACCCCACTTAGAGGGGGATAAGGTCAGGAGAATGATGAATGAGTATATCATCTAATTTGGAAATGGTGCTCTAGGTAGAAATTACAATTCGGTTATTACCTGCGTGATTAAGTACCATATAAATGTTATTTTGGTTTGCAGCAAAATAATTCAATTGTACTTTGGCATTATAAAATTGATATAACCCTACATTTGTCTAATGTATTTTTTTATATATAAAATAGCGAACCACAAATTAAATAAGTAACAAATGTAATATATGGAAAAGTAATTTTGTATTTATATAAATAATAATTGTTAATGCAAGTATGTATATTTTTAATTTTATTCAAACTTGCATAAAAGGAAATAAATTATGTGTACGATATCTTACACGTAGCCAGCTTATATAAGTAATTAAATTTTCTTGATGAGAACAAAGGTAACTTTGTGTCCAACTAATTTAATTGTGAGCTCTAAATATATTACCGTGATAGATGTTTATTACGTTTTATACGAGTATGTGTTTTGATTACAAGTATATATGCTTTAATAACTTTATGAGTTCGAACCCCCACGATATCCAGTATTTTGCATATATTGACCAATGAGTTTTTTTATTAAAACTTATGTAACTAATTGATAATTGCAATTTATCACACCCATCTCGGTGAAGAAAAACATCGAGAGGAAACCTGCATATTTCTAGATAATTCTGGGGATATGACATACCAATTTGCATTGGAGCAGTGTGGTGGTAATAGCTTCAATCCTTCTCTCCAAATTGGGATAGTAATAGGCCGTTACAATCAAAAAGAAAAAAAATAAGACAATAATTATGTTTCGATTTAAAAGTTTTTTTTTGTAAGATCCTTACACTTCTTATTCTTCACACAAATCTTATGAATTTATCTAAATCTATGAGTTTCTGCGTTTCAGTAAATAAAAAGATTTAATTTTTATGGTATGTTCACAGTAAAAGGTATATAAAACTATTATTAAAATATAATATTTACTTTAAAAATACGAAAAATTTAAAAATAAGGAACAAAGTGAACTATAAATATGGTTTTAATTTTAAAATATATATAAGGATTGAATATTTTTTTCGTTTTTGAACACGATATCATAAGGATATTCTTATTTTGAATATTAAAAACATATTTTTGAACATATTTGTATTGTATAGATAGATATAGTGTGTGTATGTGTATATGCAATAATATTTGATAAAGGGGCTGCCGAAAAAGGAAATGTAGTAATAAATGTTTCGTTAAGGAAAGCAAGTATGTACTATTATTTTCGTTTATTAAACATTATGTGCAGGACAAAGTTTTAGCGTTCTACTTGAGCTCACGTCATATAATAGTTTCTTTATGACCAGGGGTTCTGTATTAGATTAATAACTTTGGCGAATACTTTCTTGCATGTTAAGGTACATGTTGGTATTATAAATTGACATATTATTCATTCCAAGTTAAAGTAAAACGCACAACCAATTGCACTGCAATCTTTGTTTCATATTATTAACAAATTAGTAACTATTTATTAAAGTAACTATTTATGTATTTTAATTAAATATTAGTATAGACCAAAATCTAAAATCAGGTTAATCGGACACCGGGAAGTGGGTCAAATTTAACTCGCAAGATTTCACCTTCACATACATATATTGCAAGTTAAATAAAAGCTTTTAAAAAGGCATTACTGTTGCATGACTTTTATTGTTATAAATTTTAAGTATATAGAAAATTGTATTACTAAAATATTATTTATATTTTAAAGTAAAGAATAATGTTACCTTTAAAATGAAATTTCTTGAATCGCGTCGTTGCAGACATGGATGATTGCTTTCATATGTAACCTTCGCAGGATACGATGTATTCTCTTCCTATTTGTCTATGATCATATGAATAATACATCTCCGGATTAATTTTGACAAAGTTTAGTACTCCTTTGTTGTCTACCCTTTGTATAGTTAGTTTTCAAATTAATTGTACAGACAAAATACGTAGGCAATAAATAATATGCAGCACTGAAATTTATCATTTTAGAAATCGTATATCTATATCGCACAGTGTCAATAATACATATTTCTATCCGTTAAAACTTGATTCACTTTAATGATTAGAAAAAATCGACCGGTCAGTTATCTATTAAAAATAAAATGTGTTAAAATGTTTAAGATACGATTACTAACAGCTCGCCTTGAATGACTGGCCCGTTAGCGCAGTGGGTAGTAACCCTGCCTTTAGCTCCGCGGTTCGATTCCCATCGAGGACCAACATTTTCTATAAACAATTTGTTGGTTCTTCGATATTAAAAATCTATATGTATATGTTTAACAGTTGTCTGTCACCCATAATACAAGTAATAAGTTACTTACTTCGGGGATAGACGACCGTGTAAGTGTAAAAAAATGGACGCCAACATATTTCAGTGGACACTTCAGCAGTAATAATGCTTAATTGCTTTTATCAGCGATAAAGTACCTAAACAGAAAATATTTATAATGCTAAATGTAGAAGTGGACTATCCGTTTCTTACCTAATACATGCAGGATTAATGATAATTATAGTAAAAACACATACAAAACACATGCAACCGTAACATCATCAGAAGATAGACTTAACCTGGGTACCAGAGTAAATAAAAAATTTACCCTTTATTAAGATAAAGAAAGAATAATCTTTAAAAAAGGAAAACATAATAGGGCAGGTGGGGCTCGATTCTACGTACTTTAACTTCTCTAGACCGCCCATTCTCCAAATGAGCTACCATGACATTTCAATTGACAACAAAAAGTAGTCTTTTCTAATCAATGTAAATTTAAATTTTTTTTTAGTGCCCGAAAATAGAGATAAAACGACATTTTTTAAATGTAACCTAGCTAGATCGATCTTCCCCCCAAAACGCCCTACATGCTAAATTTCATGAAAATCGTGTGAGCCGTTTCCGAAATGTAGAAAATATACATACATATATATATCTCTCTTTAATATTTAAATGAGTTAAGCTTGTATGTATATATATAAATAAATATATTTTCTGAATCTCGAAACCGGCTCCTACGATTTTCTCGAAATTCGCATGTAGTTTGGGGGAGAAAATTGATCTAGTTAGGTTTTATTTAAAAAAAACTTGATTTATCCCTATTTTTGTGCAGTAAAAAAACTACGAAAATAGGAATAGATGGCAACTCATAATTTAAACTTTCAAATGCAAAGCTGTGTCAGTTTAATGGTAACACGCGGACCAAAAAGGGTTTGAAACCTAGGTTAGATTACCACACCCGGTGCTCTTTTCTTATTTTTATTGCATTTGTCTTGTATCTTTTAAAAAATTACTACAGGTACTACAAGATTAAATCATTAAAATATTAAAGCTAGATACTAAAGATAAAATAGTATAATTGTAGCAAAATTATTTAAATAATTTTAAATAATATTAATAATTTTAATAATTATTAAATAAATTTAAATAATTATACTATTACTTTTGTATTATGGATCTCCGCAAAGTAACGCCTAATTCTATAATTTATATAATTGTAGCGTTTAAGCGTTATAAAAGTTCGTTAGACAAAGCTGCCAAATTGCGGAGAAAATGTTTTTGGCAAAACCTTTTAAAGTATTAGTGAGAAGTAATTATTCTTTGAACTTATACCAAGAGATTTTTCATTAAATTGCTTGACTGATGAAGTTAGTTTGAGTCATTGGCCTTAGGTCTCGAGACAACAGCGCATTATTATAAAGTGAATTCAATTTTCATTAAAATATTGGGAGTAGAGCCTATAAATTTCAAAACTTAATATGGGAATACCTTTGAATAGAAGCGATGCTACATGGCATAAAGTTATAATAAGCGAGAGTTAAATTATTTTATGGCACAATAAACGACGCAATTATTTTAATATCTTCTACAAGTAAAGAAAAAATAGAGTTATTTACGAAACGAATCGCACTCTTTCTGTATATCACGGCTTACAATTGTTTAATTTGATTATAATAAATTAGCGTTTACCTCATCACTAGGTACATATTTGTAAGTGACTATACAAGCTTTGCAATGATTCTGTGCGTCTAAAAATCTGCGAAATACTCGTATAAATAATAAAGTAATTTTATCAGTCAACATCATATACATTTTCATCTTGAATATTTAAAAATAATCCTAATGTTTTAAAATATATCTTCAATGCAATTCAGTTTCAACCTTTTGTCAAATGCACAGTTAAGTCGTCAAATATTCTTTTGTTCAGTCTATATTTTATCACTTAATTAATCAAGAAAAAAAAGATGTCTTCTAAAATAAGCACAAAATTAAATAAATGCCTCATAGCTTTTGGTTTGAGTTGATTTCAATTTACTGCAACGTTTACTTATTAAGCTAAACAAAGTTTTTTGCATTAAAAAACATTTTTGTGATTACAAAATCCGAAAACAAATGTTATTCAATATACGAAGAGTATAAGGAAAAAATATTATCAAATAATTGTCTCTATTTTCAAAAGCTTATCGACTTGTAAAACATTCGAGAGCATTTTGTAGTACCCCGGCAGTGATTTTTAACAATGCCAATCAATGAAACACAAAATCCGGCTAAGCAGATGCATTGATACTTAAAAATTTTCAATAACATCATTAAAAGTGCCATTGAAAATTGGCACTTATTGTAATGAAGTAAGATTTGTTTTCACTTTACCAATTTTGGTATATATGACATATTGAATGCTACAGTAGCCCATTGTTAAAGCAAAACCGGCCAATCAGTTCCATCACCACTTGAGAAGCCAATGAAGCGTCTCTAATACCACGAGGGTTAAGTCTTTATTCTGGTTTTGTCGTTTTCCCGATATACAATTGTTACTTTGAACTGTTTGGTACCGAAACCAACATGTCTATTTGATGATTTTTATCTCAAATAAGGGTTATAGAATGATTGGTATCAATAATTTCAATCTTAAAACCTGCGAACATTGCAGAATGTAATGTTTCATTTTACATACTATATCATCCTGTCCTTATCCCACTCTAAGTGGGGTCGGCACAACATGTTTTTCTCTTCCATTCTGTCCTATCTTTCGTCAACTCTGGCGCCACTCCTTTTACATGCATATCATACTTCACACAATCCAACCATCTCTTTTTAGGCCTCCCTCTAGGCACATATCCATCCACATTCAAATTTAACACACGTTTGGTCACATGATTTTCATCCCTCCTCATTACATGTCCATACCATCTCAATCTTGCACTTCTCGACTTTTCTATAATGGGCTCAACTTTCAGACTTCCCCTAATATACTCGTTTCGTATTTTATCCAGTTTTGTCACACCACACATCCACCTTAACATTCTCATTTCATTCTCTGTCATTACAAATTATTGTTCAAAGAAGTCGCTAATTTCATCCTGAGGCTTTTTATATTTGTTTTAATTATAAGATAGATCGCTTCGGGAACAATGAAATTTTAGGTTCCAAACATATTTAGGTAAAGATTGGAAAAAATAAAAAGATAATGTCACCAAGATTTGATCATGGTATTCTTAATTTGAGACCGTCCGTTACCCAAATAAGCCATCAAGATATTATAATTGACAACGCAATTCTCTTTCTCGTACAATTGTAGCAGTTTTTCTATTTGCCGAAAATAGGGATAAAACAAAAAAAATTATTAATAAAACCTAGCTAGATCAATTTTTGCCGTCCAAAACCCTGTACTTTTCATGAAAATCATTGAAGCCCTATCCTAAATTAAGTAAAATATATACCTATACAAAATTAACTCATTTAAATATTAAAGATATTGTTTCGCAATGTATTATTTAATACTCATCTAAACGACATGTACTAGTAATTGAACAATTCAAGATTAAATATAATGCTCGAACGAATATAGTAGCTCAACATAAGGAGCAATTACAGAGAGATTAGTGGTAAGTTGCCTAGTGACGTCACCACTACACCCCTAATCCGATTACGGTAATTGCTGAAAATCCTATCAAATTACTGAGACGTGGAATTCTCATCATAAAATTGAAAATGGTTATATTGTTTTCCAGTAGATAATTTTATATAAGGCGTGTCTGTTGAATTGTTTGGCGAAATATTATTTTGGAGGTAAATGCGAAACGCTTAGCGAGTTAATGCCACTTTAAGATATTATTTTTTTTGTAATACTATTTACCGTGTGGTATCCGGCTGAATAGAATAGTACCACCCTCATTTCTTATCGAGGTGTCGTAAAAGCCGACCAGGGTAAGTTGATGTCAGGCATGCGGCCGGTCGTAAAACACGTAGCCAAATCATATGACAACATTTTTATAATGTCGTGCCGACCCCACTCAGAGTGGGATAAGGGCAGGAAGATGATGAATAAATGTCATACTATTCTATCGAATAATAAATTATATGCTACATAATAAATTTATATACGATATATTTAAAACTAAAGCTGCATTGCCATATTATATAAATTATTATTTTTGAAAAAAGTGAGTGAATTGAATTAGAATATGAATATTACAATATGACGATTTGAAAATTCTTGTTGTAATATACAATTTGAATAAATAATAATTTGAATTTATATTTGAATTTGATTGCCGATCTTCTAGAGTGAGTGACCTTTACCATGTCCATAGAAAATTCCTGCTAATTCTCATTAGAACTGCTTAATTCGTCTAATCTATAATTACACTTTCTAAAGAAAACGGAAGCTGTTGTTTAGCTCCATGTTAGTAATAGCTAAATTACTAATGCTAAAGTGTCTAAAAACTTAACATTAAAAAAAAAAACACCTTAAAACAAAAAAAGCAACTCGTTTTGTATGATTACTTTTACAACACTTACAGTATAAGATAATATAAAGATAAAACAACGCCCAGACAAGTAAAAATTAAAAAAGTTTGTAAGAGAAGTAAATTAAAAATGTCATTATTTACTATATGATGCATATAAAATTTAATATTTTCAATCTATAAACTGAACGATAAATTATTTCTGAAACGTTTCAGACATAACAAAAGAAGTAAATTTTAATCGTTAAGTCTGAATGCGGTCCGGATAAAAAAGTTCAAACAAATGTCTTGCTTGTTCACAAAGTAATCTGTTATTGCTCTTTATTATTCTTTACTGTGCTCATTTAAAATACATAAACAAAAAGTTTTTAATCTTCCCAAAGCTCTTTTGTGATAAATTACTATGTAGTTTGAGCAACCAACCGAAACGAAAGCTTCCAAAGTTTTATTCCACTAAAAGTTTTTATAGGTATCGCATGGATCTAAAATCAAATTTTTCTATATTGATCTAGTATCTTTTAACGATTATACTAAGTGAGGTAATTATTACATATTGTTGTTGTGAATATATCTACCTTAAGACGAGGGAGGTATCAACTTCGAGTAATACGACATACAAAATTGAGAAAATGTATTCGTTTCGTATATGTTATAAAATATACTATTGAAAACGTACTTTCTCTCTCTCTCTCTCTCCCTCTCTCTCTCTCTCTCTGTCTCTCCTTCAACCAATGGACATCGTTACTGGGCATAGGTATTACAGGTATTATAAGTATGACCAACAAAGATAGACTAAAGTAATGTACTAGAGAATTATATATCAACAAAAATACTACAAAAATCCGCAAGAGCATGTCTCTATATCTTATTGTTAACTCACGATAATTTTAATAATTTTATGATCAAAAATTTTTAATTAAATATTTAGATTTTCACGCAGTCGAAGCCGCATATTATAAAACAAAGTCCCCAAACGCTGTTTGTTTTTTACTAAAATATTGCAATTCTTGAAAAGGGTTTGAGTTATTAGTACATTACGGTTAGGTATATGTAAATAGGTAGGAAAAACTTTTGACACATTCATTTCCACATGGGGAGCTGCGGACAATGCTAATTCAAAAAGATTTACATTTATCTGTATTATTTATAAAATAATCACAATTAAAATGCTCTATTTGCTATAAAAGCAGAAGTGCTTCAAATGTTCGTAACCAACTCGCGTTCAAACCTAGACTCGGTCTTGTTTGATCTTAATTAACCCACGATGCGAGATGATCATTCAGGATCAAAGAGCTTAGTACTAATATTTGTCGACGTCTATTGAAAGAAGTCGTTGACATCTCTTAGCTAATTAAGAGACGTTTATACAAATAAATAGTTATCAGTAACAAACGACACGAAGACGGAAATCAAACCCAAAGACTTTTTGTTAGGTTTCATATAAAATTATTTTACTTTAATACACGAAAAAGTAAATAGAAAATATACTTAATGTTAAACATAGAGTAGACTATCCGTTTTTATACCTTATACATCATAAAATCGCAGTTTATCTCTTGAGTATGCTTCAGTTACGGGTTGCCATGCGATATCCGCCTGAGTAAAATAGACCACCCTCATTTCTTACCGAGGTGTCGTAAAAGGCGACTTAGGTAACTTGACATCAGACAGGCGGTCGGTCGTAAAAAATTATCCAAATCATGCCATGTAAATGTTTAAAACATGTTGTGCTGACCTTACTTTAAGTGGGATAATGGCAGTAGAATGATATGATTCAGTTATGGGGCGAAACGATAGATAAGTTGATAGTGTAATATGTGTAGTGCTTGTGTATTATCGTGCAGGCGGTGGAGCTTTGTAGGGCGTGTGTTTTTTACGAATTTTGCATATATCATGTATGAAAACGGATAATCCACTCTATATTTCGCCATTATATATATTTTCTTACTTCTTTTTCAAATAAAGATAAAAAAAAATTATATCGCCACGGTTCATATTTATTATAAAATTTAGTCTTTGGCAATGGCTCTTCGACAACACTTATAACAAAGGATTTATTAAGATATAAATACAAATTTCATCATAACTTTCCCCACAGACTATTGTGCTTGAAAGATATCTAGAAATGTGTCTAGGAGCAGACGAAACAAACAGAATCCACTTCCGATACAATGCGCGAAGATAAATACAATACATACAAGTCGACACGCGACGAAATCACATTCTGTATTATGTTGACATTGCGGGGCTACTATTTGTTCTCGAATGTAATAACATCCACGTAAAAAATCATGAAAAATTCATGCTGTAGGGAGACCGTTAATGCTGAATATGAACAGCTGCATTTTTATTTCAGTAACATAAAGTAAGCTTACAAAGCTATTTCATAACATTTGCTTCTTCTTCAATGTCTTCAGGAATTTAAAAAACTACGTTTCTTCGACTCACTTCAACGATGTTGATTTTTTCTATTCTCTTAGTTGAGAATCGACTTTAATTGTGTTTGTGGCGTAGAATTGCCATTTCAATGATTCCCAACATCATTGGGCTATATGTCGTTTTCATAACTTTTTTAGGCTTCCCCACATCACGACCTTTATCGTTTTCTTTTGTTCTCGTACTAATTTCATTGTTCAGACTCGATTAACCTTTGAAAGAATGAGCTTACCTATTTTTAATTTTAAATTAATAAAATAAATTAATTTTCTTATAAATTTAGATGTAATAAACTTTATCCCATTTACAAGCATTTCTTATTTACAAGATAGTAATGTGTTTTTAAAAATTTATATTCTGTTATAAATTTTGTATGTTATGTAATTAAGTTATTTTATTTAAAGGAAGCGGCAATTGATGACACGCCCCTAGAAAAAAGATTTTGCTATGATACGAGTAGATTCTTTCAAAATGTCTTACTTAAAAATTTACCTTGTCTAAAAATTATTCAGTTAAGATATTTTGTCGATAACCTGTAGTAATTTTCATCTTCCTTTATCGACAAGCTGAAAATCTCCCAATAAAGCGAGACGATCCCATACAGCCGGCGGCCACAAGTTTCCAATAAGTAATTAAAATCCCGAGACGGAGATTACGTTCTCCTATCACAAAAGGCGAGTATTTGCTCCTTACGCCTTGTTGGAGCACTTCAAATCTCTTCCTATTTCCTTTACTCCTTGTAAGCTTTGGGAGGAAATTTAGAAGTTTTGACGATGTCGTTGCAATATATACAGCTTGAAACTTCTCGCATTGTTATCAATTGTATATTTATTTAATATTATTATACTAAGCTGGCTTTGCCCATGTGAAAATTAGTGTATTGAATTGAAATTTTGAACATAAAAGTAGTTATTGTGAGTTAACCGTAAAATATAACGACATGCTGTCGTAGCCATTTTTGTAGTATTTTTGTAGATCTTCAATTCCCTAGTACATTCTTCATTACTTTAGTCTAATTCAGTTAGTTTACGTGCTGCCGTGTGGTATCCGGCTGAATAGAATAGTAACTCCCTCATTTCTTACCGAGGGGTCGTAAAAGGCGTCAAGGTAAGTTGACCCACCGTGTGGTATCCGGTTTAGTAGAATAGACCACCCTCTTTGTTACCAAGGTGTCGTAAAATACGACTAAGGTAAGTTGACGTCAGATAGGCAGCCGATCGTAAAAACGCAGCCAAATCATGAAACAGCATGTTTATAACATGTTGTGCCGTCCCAACTAAAAGTGCGATAAGGGCAGGAGGATGATGATGTTAGTTTACGCGGCGCACGCGACTGTGTGAATCTCTAGAGACGATCATGGGTTCAAACCCGGGCAGACACCAATGAGTTTTCCTATTAAAACTTATGTGTCTAATTAATAATTGCAATTTTTCACACGCTTTTCGGTAAAGGAAAACATCGCGAGGAAACCTGCATATCTCTAGAGAACCCTAGGGAGATAGTAACAGGCCGATAGATAAACTACATACATATGAATTTTTAATTTTTAAATATCTATTGTTTCATGGAAATAACAATGAAGCATATTTTCAGTCAGCCCTCTGCAGTAAAAAGTAAGTAATAGCCTTTAAATATCCCACTGCTGGATATAGGCTTCCTCTCTCCGTTGGAGATAAGGATTGGAGCTAAAACCTACTACGCTGCTCCAATGTAGATTGGTAGGTTACATATGTATATCCGTCCAATTCTCTAGAGATATGCAGGTTTCCTCACGATGTTTTCCTTTACCTAATAGCGTGTGAAAAATTGCAATTGTCATGTTGACATATAAGTTTTAATAGAAAAACTTATTGCTACCTAATCGGGGTTTGAACCCGTGATCATGATAATAGTCTTTAGAGAGTCGCCTTCTGCAGAATTAGCTTAATTTATTATCTATCCAAAAGTTGTGTTAACGACTTCGTTCACGTCAATTAACTTATAATTAAGATAAGTTAAAAAACTTTAATTTGTAACTGACAGACAGAACAAATTAATTCCGTACTTTTATTATAAACATCTGGATCTTAGTTAACTTATTTTTAAGAGAATTAATATTCGAAAAATAATAAAAAAATATTAAAATAATAAACATTTAAATTACATATCAGCGTTATGCTATCAGATGAACAATACCATTTATTCAACCTAAACGTTAATAAAACCAAATGGAATACTCGATAAGCATAAATTACCTACCCACCGCGGTCACTGGGAAGGATTACAACAGATAACGTCATAAAAACGCAATATAAATAAACCTCTGTTTATCCAGCGTTGTTTAGACCATTTTTATGAAAAACAGTGCAAATAGCAAGCACAAACATTAATCTGCTTTGAACAACAGAAGATGTAAAAGGGACTGTTCAGAGTAAATATTTTCTTAGGGGACAAAACTCTCGGTAGAGACCAATTAGAGCGTGATATAATTTTTGTGTAAACTTAATTTGTTTAATTCATGTTTGGCAATGAAAGTCGTATCTGACTTTAATTAATTGATGAACTTCTACAAAGAGTACGTATACAATTATTTGATGTCAATTATAATTGAATCAACATAATGTCATAGATGACTATAATTATTTTATAATCACCTCTCTTTACTTTTATTAATCAAGTTTAAGTATAATAATTTAGCATATTTTTTTATCTTTAACCCACCACGTTAATGCCGCCAAAACTACTAATAGTAGTGAATCCTTCACTTGGTTTTCATAATCGCTGGCCAATTTGATTGCATCGAAATAATTTGCAGACAGGGATTTAATAAGGAAAGCGTTATTATGATCATTGTGCAGTATCTTTTAGATTTAGACAACCATGTATTCAAATTCAAAATATCTTTTACTAGATATACCCACCACTAATTCCGTGTCGACTTAAGTGTTTAAATATCCTCAAATAAGTACAGTGTTTTTTTCCCTTCACTAAGGAAAAACAGGATTTTTAGCCTACGATTATATGGAAGTCCGGTAAACAAAACTCAATTGTGGCAATATTCAATACGATGTATTTAGCGAATTAACTGTGAAAGGGCCAGGGGAAACTATACTGAAGTATTAAATACTTAATTGTTTTTTGCCTAATCCTGAAGGAAAAACGGGAATTTATTGCACTAAATGTTAGCTGGGAATATAAGTTTATTTTTTTTCAAATTTCACTCATATTGCGGATTAAACAGACAAAGAGAAAGCTTTTGCACTTACAACATTGGTATGGATGAATCGACTCAAATAGGTTTTACAAGCACTTTTTAATTCCCAAATGCGTGTCCTATTATAACGAAGTAACAACTACTTCGCAGTATAAAGCTTACTGAAATAACACCAAAACATAATATAATATGAAAACAAAAAGCCATTATCATAAATCATACCAAACCATCCAACCCTTTAATAAGATGCGATGTAATTCAATTTCAGCAATAAAGCAATCGATGCGTGCCATTATAATGAAATTCTGTTCAGTTTAAAACGTTCACTACAATTTACTGAAGTTGGCTTTGATTTACTGGTACTAGGGATGATGACTTTGCAATTTTAGTGGCGGAGCTTGCGCCTTTCGCTTATTATTACAGGGTGTCCCAATGTTTGCGTAAAATATATATATTCAGTTAGAATTGCCATATTATAAAAATTATCATTTTATGTTAAAAAATAGCTTTTAATTATTATTTGACATTTAATAATTTTTCTGAATAATTATGAGATTTATTTTCCTTTCATAAATTAATAACATTATCTTTGTATTTTATTATTGTGACATTGAGTTATGTTACATTGTTTTATATTTTATTGTATCTTACGCATTCCAGTAATTCGATTTTAAGATTATGGGCTATAATTTATGGTAGTTCTGGTTATTATAGATAATTTTAAATGTAGCGTTTATTATTAATATAGTGTTCGTAAATCATCGTATGGAACTTACCCGTACTGAAACGGACTGCTGGATAACTTACCCCGTCATTTATTAGAGAATGCGTTTCAATTTAATTAATAAAGAGAAATTATTTAAGAAATTAATAAAGAGCTTATTACAAGGTCGTTAATGTGCCTATCGAGGCATCTCTAGGAGTTGTCTAGCGGGTTCACTTTGCTTTTAGATAGGCCCCGACCCAGAGGTGGAGCGCTCTGGGGTTCAGAGTTGCTGCTGGCGGGGATGGGGGCAATGTGTACAACGGTGCCCTGTCTTCGCCTCCAGCAGCGTGGTGGAGCACACAGGTCGTTTTAGTTGTTGCGAGTCCTACATATCCGACTCGCCCCTTCGAGCGGCAGCATCCGTAAGGGGTTTTTTCCTGGTAAAAAATGGTCGTTAATGTGCCGATTATTCATCACAAATTGAATGTGTATTTTTATCAGCTTTTGTGTAGACTTTACAAACGCTATAAGAGTCATTTCAATATAGTTTTAAGTTGTACAAGTAAATCGAATAAAACTATAATTCAATCTTGTAACAAATGTTAAAGCCCGTTTAGGATCAACATTCACCTCACGTATAATAATTTAAAATATATATGACTGGATGAGCCAATAATTATTTTTATGTAAAATTCAAACTCTGCCCGTCATTTACGTCGGCTGCTATTTTGCCAAATTTAACATCATAATCAAAGTATTAGTAAATTTTTTTACATAAAATTATACTTTTTTTTTCAAACCAATCATCTTCGGCACAGATGGCCGCAAAAATTGAGCTATTTGTAGCTGATTTTATGTTTACCTTTCAACTCAACTTTTTTCTAAAACTTATGTGCTTAATAAATATTAATAATTTATCACGTCTTTTAAGATGGTATATATCTTCAGGACATTTGAATATATCTTAAGAAATCCTGAACCTGAATCTAACCCTAGCACTGCAAGCACTGCACTGAGATTTTAGCACATTACCTTAATCTTAACATACCTCTCTAAAAATTGCTCAGCAAGAGGACTTTAAAAGGGTTATTATTTTGTTTTAAAGTCCACTATTCTACGAACTATACGAAAAGTACACTGCGTGTTCTCGACAATGGCATCACGCTTGTCTAACCTTCCCGATAATATTTTAAAACACTAACATACTCGTATTATTAGTATAAAAACAAAAATACAGAAAACATAAGAATTTAAACACTTCCAGTATACTATGCATCTAATCTAATTAGCACATTCAATTTTAATAGAATAAAGAACGAATATTGCAATTGTATTAAAATATATTCGTTTTAATATTTCAACCGCAGCCTGTACATTAATGATTCAGCTCTACCTCTGAGACTAAAGGAGATTAAAGAGAAAGTTTGAATCTAAATTAATTTAGCGGATTATTAATTTTGAGTAATGAACTTGAATCTTGGTTTGAATGAGCAATTTCGTTAAAGTTTCGAATCAATGAATTTTCTTTACATCTGGCTGAGGTACAATAATATTTTGCATTACTTTAGAGCGTGTGATCAATCAATTATAATAAATGTTAAAATATGATTTCACTTTTATTGTTACGTTTTATATACAAAAAAAATAACAGCTTAATGCTCTTCTTCTGCTGGACGGAAAGCTTTTGTCACTTGACTATGGGAATATTAGACCATCACAAGGTAGACCGATTTGCATTAGCAGGTCACACGTTAACTCGACAGTGAAATGCAGGATTTTTCGCAATATTTTCCTGTACCAAAAATGGTTCTATTAATTTTGATAATAATGAGGAAATTAAGTTTCTATAAACAACTACGTGCGCAGGGAATAAATCTGTGACTAGGTAAAGGACACGCGTTCTCAGTTTGGCCATTACGGCTTTTGGAGTTAGAGGATGTTTAGGACTAAAAAATGAAAGAGTTCAATACTCAATTTTACTATTCGACCTACGGACGTCCACTGGTATATATAAGTCTCATTAAGGGATTTTCATACCATACAAGTTTGTGCCGCAAGGATCCAGTGGCTCCCCATGACTTTTTTGAGGTCGTCCACTTTGTAGGCAGTCTAACAACGCTACGCTTTCCGATGTAAGGTCGCCATTGCTACACCTTAGGACCCCAACGTTTAATTACCAGATCGGATTCATAACATGCTAACCTATATTGGTGATTTTGTTTCTACTACGGAGCTTCTCATTTATGATTTAATCACGTAGATATACTTCAATCATAGTTCCCTCCCTTGCCCGCTGAGTTACTCTTAGCTATCTCAATGCTGAAATGAGTAATATGGAGAAATACAATTATATCTTATATTCAATTATCTGTATAACAAATCGCAATTAGAGAAACAAATTTAGAAGCGTGCAATCCGTTTACTTATTTAAATAGCACCTCGTTAGCTACTTTATTCGAGATTACGACGCTTCCGCAGCCGGCTAATTGCAGTTGTAGGACTTAGCGGGGCTCAGAAATATCAGCGAAATCTCTACTAAAACCGGGTACGAGTGTTAAAAGATTTATATCTGGGTAGAGGAGCGATTCGGGGCCTAATCCGCGGCCCGCGACGTCTCCAGGAAATTAAGACGTTGACAAAATTTTACGTTTCGTTTAGTATTTCTTCCGTCGAAAGGAAACTTGATTAACTTTGATTGTAATAACATGTACATAACGTTGTTTATTTCTATGTTCTTATTTACTGTTATAAAATCAATCTATACTTATATATAAAGCTTATGAGTTTGTTTGTTTGAACGCGCTTATGTCAAGAGCTACTAGACAGATTTCAAAAATTATTCGGGTGTAAGATAGTCCATTTATTGAGGAAGGCTATATAAAATCACGCTAAGATGAATATGAGAGGAGCAGCAATAAAAAGTATTGCGAAAACCGCAAAATTTAAAGCTTTCCTTGCGTGCGTTAAGTAAACGGTGGAAGTTATGTAAAAATCTATTATTATCTCACGATAACTACTTTTATGTTCAAAATTTCAATTTGGGAAAGAATTCATAACACGCTGATTTCCATGCGGGCGAAGCTGCAGGCACAGCTAGTATTTTATTATATATCATCATCCTCTTGCCTTTATCTCAATCTAAGTGGGTTCGGCACAACATGTTATCAACATGTTGTCACACCGGCCACCTGCAAGTCGTCATCTTACCATAGTCGTAATTTACGACACCTCTATAAGAAAGAGGGAGGTCAATTTTACTCAGCCGGATACCACAGGGTGGATCAATGTATTTAGAGATAAATATTACACTTATACATTATATTAAAAATATGCTTAAATTTATCGAAGCCACAGCAAAGTTAAAATAGATAAAACTGTACATAACATCTATGGAAGAAGGACTATTTAGTTTAGAAGTAGCCAATGAATTTTACATGTAGCTGCTTATCTACTGATATGTCATTTCTTGGAGTTGGCGTCTTCAGTAAAAATCCAAAAACCCGATAAAGCCTTTGTTACAACAAAAACATGCACAGGCTTTGACTGTTGCCGGAAATGGAGTGGACAAGGGCGGACAGCTTCCGGTGGGACGGAGACTGCGAAAACAATTCTAGCCCTCAGGAAATTAGCCGACGTAAATCATCTTAGAATAAACATGTTAACCTTTTAATTAATCTTTTGCTTATTAGGTCATATTATACAGAGACGGACTAGTCTATATAATTTTTTATTATAATATGTTTAAATGTTACTGCTAGTTGATATCTCACTGCCATTTTCCCAGCACCGAATGTTTATATATATTTTCTACTTTTTAAGTACCTTAGTATTATTTCATTGAATTCTACTGAATAACTTCACACTTATTTCTATTTATTATTGTACTAAAATAAGATTTACGAAGATTTCCAGATTAAAACAAAAAAAATACTAGTTTCTTTTAATAAATTTGTATAAATGATTCCACATTGAACATTATTTTGTACTAGAAGGTTAATTTTCCGAAAAAATAAAACTTGTATAAATTTCTATTCTAAGTTATAACTTAATACTGTGTAGACAAGTGGCTGTGAAAAATACTAGCATAGGCTTACGCTACGAGAAAACGTAGCTATTCAAAATATGTATAGTATGTGATTGTCGCTACAAGGAAACAAAGCCATTTCCTTCTTTTTTATAGTATTTTAACAGTGTTATACCTAAAGATCATAATACCAACTGAAGATTATCGAATCAAATCTTAATATTCTTTATTGTACAACAAAGAAAATAAAAAATAGCTTAATAATAAATAAGATACCAAATAAAATAAAACATACTAAGAATTTACCAACATTTAACATACCAAGAAATAATAACAATAAAGTAAACATAGAAAAGTAATAATACAGTATGACTAAGAAACCGCAATAAAATGCGTATGAAAACATTTTTTTACCTTCTTTTGCACAAAGAAATATGTCAATCTCAATATGGCCCTAAATCCCTACGAATAATACTGTCAATACATCTCTGGTTACAACTTAATACAGCGGACGGATCAAAGGAGCCACATACGGAAATGCTGCAAGCTTAGAATAAACCAATTATGAGTGAAATATTAGGGATCAGGACGGAACGGTCTTTGATGATGGTAACTTATGGCTGCCCCAGTCAATAGACTTTTTTGTCGCTACAGTTTGCAAGAATTATATAAAACCAAATAAATTACTTTAAAATACTGGGAAAGTAAAGCTATATACATTTTTCTAATAAGAATATATCACAAAGGCAATATATATGAACTTAAAATCTGTTGTGAACCTAATCACGGAATTATAAATGATTATTGCTTAGTGGCATGTATAATAATATTGATTAGACTACTAAAACAAACGATATCAATTTATTTGTTGATATGATTTGTCCTCAATATTCAAGGTTTAAAGATTTGATATTAACGTTAATGTACTTCAATATTGAAACATCAAATACTAAATTTATAATAATAACAATTAAAAATTAAATTTTATAGTGAATATATATATTTATAAAGCGCTAGTGTAACCCACTCATGGAAAGAAAGTGAACTTTCCAAGTATTATAAAAAAAATTCTGATAAGAAAAATTCGATAACGTCACTATCACATTTCATTAAATACTTTGCATTTAAACAGTACAAATACATTTCAACATTACCCTGATTGGCAGAAATCAGCAGCATTATAACAAAAAAAAAAACAAAATACGGTGAGGTGACTAGAAAAATGCACCTGCAAAAAATTAAGTTATGCTTTCTTAATATGTCTTATAGTGATAAATGTGACTTAAGTTTGCGCTTGCTGCTTTAATTTTTCCTGGTGCCTTTGAGCGAGAAAAAGAAGCCTCCAAAGAGCGGTCAATGCAAGCAAGGCTCTTAATAAATTACAGAAATTGGTGGCTAGGAGACTAATACCCTCGGAATGGGTATAAGCCGGTCATAACGACGGTTAACTGTGCGTGCGGTAATCATTTTTGGACAGAATATTTATAGAATGGGAGACGGTGGTAACATTACCAATGATTGAATAAAACATTATCATTGTGATTGTAACTGAAAATTTGTATAGGCACACAATAATAATATATTTATATTTATTATTACATTATAATTTAAAATAATATTTTATATTTATATTGACATCAAAAATTTTGATATAAATAGGGAAACAGTATAGATATATGTAGCATGTTTATATGCAGTAAAAGTAAAAAAAGTTTTTAAATAAATATAGCTGCATAATTTTTTTTAATTTTTATCCTTGTATTTACTAAATTTTCTGCAATATATTTATCAGTATTGTCATGAAAATGTTGAACTAACATAAAGATTGATAAATCGTAATATTAATTATTCAATTATATTTAATATAGTATTTCACAACAAATTCCATATATGAGGGTGTAAAATTTGTTACTCATCACTAACGATATGTCGAGTATAAAAAATCTGTAAGTGTATAAAAAATCTGGATCTAAAATTAATTGTTTTTCTACAGCAATTGCTCACAGTAACATTAATTTCGTCACATATCAAAAAAGTCACTACTGTCTCTTAAACTATAACTTCCGTCTATTTTGTTCTTATTAAAAGGATTCATGGAATAAATGATTGCTAATAAACGTTTTCTCGGAAATTAAATTATGAAAATTACTTTCGTATTTTATATCCGTAAGATTAAGACTTGTTATGGGGGTGGCTTTAGAGGCGTATAGTATAATTTGCTTACACTTTATTTAATTAACGTAAAATACAAGTTACTGTAAAATTAAGCCGCGATAGCCCAATTATGAGACCTTTTTTCTATTCAATAAATTGAATTAAAAGTTACAATTAATAAAGAATGAGAAACAATATGATAAAATTTAGAAGTTGACTGTTACTTTGTCACTGCTTGGCATAGACCTCCTTCTGAAGATATTTGAGCTTCGATTTACCACGCTGCACCTAACCTAGAAATTATTTTGACACTGTCGAATTTCTTTACTATATTTTCACAGAGGTTTCATACGTTGGTATCTAAAATCTCGTAAGGGCTAATTCGAAAATAAAACCCACTACTCCTAGGCTGTTTTCACTAGAGTCACTGTCACTGTATATGAAAGCTCTGATAGCCCCTACCACAGCTTTCATATAAGCTAATAGAAGCCAAAGTATACAAAATATGAAAATAAATAAATTAAGACCGATCATTGTGACGGCCTAAAAAGCTACTCCATTTTCAATTAGAGTAAAAGCCAGGGACGATATGGATATTTTGTGAAATGGGAAAATAATCGAATTTCGACTGAATAATGAGAGGACCCTTCGATGAATGGTAACAGGAGAGCATGACAACACAAAGGGTATTTAACTCGCACTTAGTACTTTTTGCCCCGTGCGCCCCGTTTTGCCGGACACCCTGCCTCCCCTGCGATTATTTTGTCGTTATCACCCTATAACGTATGCAGGATAAGCGAGTGAACGGGCGGGTATTAGTACACACCAACAAAGTTTATTCGGTGAAATGTAAACTTTACGTTAAAGACAATAAGAACTAGAGGTTTAACAGTTCCATTATCCATTTTACCGGTTTCTAATCCTTTGATTTATAATATCCCTATAAAATATAGCCGTTGGCTGCAATATATTTAAATTATTCGACCGGTCAATTAACGAGATGGCTTTTGGCAATACATGAACAAGTCACGATATCAGTGAGCGGATGGGTGGTTCTTTTAATTTAGATATTGGACTAAAACACATCCGACATTTAAGCGATATAGAGTAAAAATAGACATATCTGTAACCGTATCGCTTTACATATATCGATTAGTAGCTTATTTTAAAATTTAAAAATTTATAACACGTTTTAATAATGACTCTATAGGTTGATGACGGTTCTTATAATAGTGCTTACATTTATCCTCATGTAACTACACATGCGCTTCCAATAATTTTACTGTCATTTACATCATTAAGTTTGCGATTTTGTGCGTATCACTTAAAAGAATCTTAAAGGTTTTGTCCATGTTTAAAAATAAAACAGTGCGATGTAGACCAAAAGTAAGAGTCTTTTAATTAATAACTGTAAATAAACTTTGTAAGTATAGTAATCAAAATAATTATGGTTAAATATTATTTGTTATATATAATGTTTAAAGTACTACTCGTGGTAATAAACACGTTCAATAGATTGTCAATTTATACATAAAATACTTTCTACGTTATCTCATTTTTATCAAATCTTTTTAAGATCCTACCGCTGCCACCATAAATTTTAACACACCAGCTCTACAGCTAATTATTTGTACACACAGTATTTGTACGCTAATGTATACATATTACCGTACAAATACAGTTTATTGTTGTATTGATATCAAACTATTAACAAAGAATAATATTACATTGTTTATCATACGAATTTAAGTATTGTTATTCTTACCCAATATACTCTTAACACTAAAACTACGCCAGTAATCACGTGTGAGAGGCAATGAAACGGCTAATGAAACTTGTTCGCACACGAAAAACGTTGCCTGTTCACGTGTAGAACTTTATTCAATGCCCGCATTTATTAGTTAAGTCAAATACACCTTTTTAAACTTCGTCCCAAATATTACGCAAACTTGCCTCTATTTGAACAGGCAAATTTTCACCAAACATTCTATTGATACAAATAATTCTGAAACCGGGGAAAACGATATTTCACCAGGGGCTCAGTGAATGCTAAGTTAGTTAACAAACTTTTTCGCATTTCGTTAAAAAGTAGCGTGGATTAATTTTGGTGTCGGCGTTGATACTTATTTACAATAATCCGACTTGTGGGAGAACGTGAATTGTTAGAATTTTGCTTTAAACCGAGTTTCGTTTTCGTGAGATAGGGATGTTGAACTTAAATATCGATGTATTAAAATATGAAAACTTTTATTAAACATTTATTTTTAACGAGTAAAATTTCAAATCCACAAATACATACTTTGGACCTTTTTGTTTTAAAACAACATTTTAAAATTCAACATTCGCAGGTTATTTTGCTGTCATTTGTAAAATTGTAATAGCTTAGTTGGGAACGGGCGAAAAAAGAAGTGAAAACCAGCCCTTTCTTTTTTTAATTGATTTTTTTCATATCTTTAAAAAAAATTACGATCAAGGCTCGGTCCTCCAGGTACCAAAAAATAAACGGTCTATAGATTTTTTTACCATAAGTCTAGAAACAGAAAGCCATTTTAGAAAATTTCCTCATTTATCATTAACTAAGAATTAAAATATTGAAGGACAAGATACTCTATACATCACTATCAGGTTACGTACTATGAGTGTACGTTGCGGTCGAAAAATTATGTGTTCGCTAAGACCGACCTTTTTATAATCCCTAAGAATTTTCCGTCTAATGAGGTGTCAGTTTACATTAAAGATATATTTATTTTACCTTTTCTGAAGGTAAAATGTATTATGGTTTAAAATTTATGAATATTAAAGGCATTGAATTTTAAAATGGTATTATTCAGAGCCTTTAATGTCCGCCAAACTACGCACATTTTTATTTGCGAAGTATGTTACTTTTTTAGCTTTTAAATCTACTTTTAAATTAAATAAATAAATACAATAAGTAAGAGATTGTTTAATAAGGTATTTTTTAAAGTGATATTACTATAAAAAAATTACATAGTGATTAATTAATGTTAGTTATGTTAGAGATTAAAGTTACATGAGTTTTTTAAAATGCTTATGGTTGTCTTGTTTGATCTGGAGTATCTAACTACTCAAGTAGCTAAATAGTTTATTTAAAAACGATGATACTACGCTATTACATATAAATCATGTTTGTCGTTTAAAGTATATTAAAATCATAACTGCGAACAATCAGCCAAAAGTTTGTCTAGAAAATTTTTATTTTGCAATATTTCTACTACGGTTTCTAAGCGTGATAAACATATATAGAGCAACTGAGCAACTTATAGGTGCTTATTTTTTCTTAAATTTCGCATATATTATCATTTATACTTATGGAGATATACTCCAATCAAATATTAATACATAAATAAGTTTAATAAAAAAAAGTAAAGTAGTGGCCTATTACTTTCTCACTGCTGGGAATAGGCTGCTTCTCTCCGTCTTTGAAGAGAAGGATTGGAGCAATCTGCATATCTCCAGAATTCTCTAGAGATATGCAGATTTCCTCACGATGTTTTCCTTCACCGAAAAGCATGTGATAAATTGCAATTATCAATTAGACACATAAGTTTTAACATAAAAACTCATCGGTGTCTGCCCGGGTTCGAACCCGTGACCTCTTCGAAAGAGTCGCACGGTGTTATCGCTGGGCTATCACAGCTTTAAGTTTAATACCAAAAATTAATAATCAAAACAATAATAATACCAATCCTAAACCGACGCAAACAGTCCAACAATTCAAGTACTTATTATTAGCCTTATTTCAAAGTTTTATATAACCTACTATCACTAGCACTATGGTGTACGCATACGTAAGTAAAATATTCTAATTCTTATCTATTTATTGACCAACGTAACAATCTAAAAAGTCGCTTCAAATATTGTAGATTCCATTATTCTATATTTTTCTACCGGAGTATGATATGTACAAGAAAACATAATAATATTAATTTGTGACATAATGCATATATTAAAGCCTGTCGTCAATAACAAACCAGCTCCTATAACATTAGCATACTGCGATGGGAAATCTCATGATTAACATTTTTATTAAACAAGGATTAGTCCTAATCCTTTTTTATTCGACAATTAGAAACGTTATCGCGGCCATAGCAGTCGTAAAGAGTTGGAATAGCTATCGACTTAGTAATTAACGGAATTACTACCATATTTTAGATAAGGTTTAATTAAAGTTCAACTTTATTTTAGGTCTTCATGAGGTGTAAATTTAAGTGCTTTTTGTTACAGTACCAATTTATAGATTATTATGAACTTAATACTCTTTTTCTGGCATAAAGAGACAAATTATACAATTTAGGAGTTCTATTATAAATAAAGTGTATTAAGTTAAGTGAGTATAAAAATAATAGAGATTAATCTTTATTTACATACATAGAGGAAGATTTTTTAATACGCTATGTAGCTAACGTTAGTCTGGACAAAATCATAAACGCCTCGCCCCATATTGAAAGGATTGATTTCGTAATTGTAAGGCTGGTTAAGGCTATAAGGAAGGAATTGTAAGGCTATAAGGAAACGTTAAAAATATTAAACGCAATAAAATTTAATGGATACCCAGGATGTTAACGCCTTCGTTATATGATGCCCCTTGCGTAGTTAATGAGGTTATAGTTATGTTGCTATTGCAGGGAATGCCGAATTTTAAATATTCTTTACTATCAATCGCGGCTCCACCCGCGTGGTAAGACTAAAACCGTAATTTAGTACTGTGAAAACCATAAAAATGTTTAAAGTGGGTTAACCTTAAAAGCGAGACATATGCTATCGCAGACTTTTATTCAGAACTTTTAGAGGGGAACAATTTTGTACTACACTATTTTTTAATAACTATCACCGTTTACTCAGCGCACGTGAGGAAAGCTTTAAATTTAGCCGTTTTCGTAATAGTTTTTATTGCTCTCTCTTATTAGCGTGATGTAATGTAGCCTTTAGCCTTCCGAGATGAATGGACTATCTTACATTAAAAGAATTTTTCAAATCAGTCTAGTAGTTCCTGAGATTAGTGCATTCAAACAATTAAACAAACAAACTCTTCAACTTTATATATTAGTATAGATGAAAAAAAATGTGGGTTTAGAATCATTAACTCTACTGTGGTTTGTTAATATGCTCCCACTGGAAAAAGTCATGTATATTTCTTCCTGTTTTCTTACATTTAAGTTGATTTAATCACCACTCCGTAATCAAACCTGTACTGTTTTCTAATCTACTTAGTTGTTCGATATAACCGAATACAGCATTCAAGACCATTACTCAAGAACTGTTAAACCGTACTCACGTAAATCGTAAAAAAGTTCTCTAGATTTGATACTCCAATTCCATGAAATTACCTATAAAATATGAGTTTTCGTCCTGAAGCTCGTAAAGCATTCGACTTTTACAAATAAAATAACACCAATAGGTGCCCCTCTTAAAGGCCAGCGAGACGACGTGACCAAACGTAATTCCAGATTTATTAAAATTATAAAAATAAACTCTTTTATATTTTCGCTCTTATTATACGAAAGTTCATTTTATTTGTACATATTAAGACTTCTTTCGTTTAATTTATTTTTTTGATCAGCAAAAGCGTTCGTGCTTTCATTTAATTTCTCTACCATATTTTAATTGCGTGCTCAGTTTTTTTTGTAATACGACTTTGAAGATCATCTCATCATCATTTCAAAATAATTATAAAGCTTCATAACCATAAACTATAAGGAATATGTTATGCACTTATTATTTTTTTTTATATAATTTAGAGTAATTATGTACATTCCAAGACTTTTATACACGTAATATAACATCGAGAAATCTCTTACAAAACATAGGTTCATTATTTATATATACTCGATTTAAAAAAAAATTTAAAAATGGAATTTAAAATATTCTTTATTCAAATTGTTTGATTCCGCGATGTTGATGTTGCGATCAGAAAGTCACTCTTATTGAGTACAACCATAAAACTCAGCTGGTACCCAGTGGTTATTAAAATGTAAATATTTTAATTATGATTACATGATTATGTAAGTTAAGTAACTGTGTTCCATTTGATTTAAATGAAATCAATATCTTTATATAACCCGAATGTATAAACATTACAATAAATTTTGTTTAGAGTAAGAAAACCGTTCTCGTAGAATAAGGCTGCATATGCTTGCAAGTCGATAACCTGATCAAGTTTGATTTATTAGATCACGCCGTACCTGCATTGGCATTCAGCATGTAGACCGTCTGCAATCGCGCTTTCTATCAAAACTTGTACGTACTGGGTTTGCGGAGTTACTGAAACAAGATTTTTAAAATAAAACCTGTTTATTGTTTGTCTTGTTGTTTATTTATAAGGTTATATTAAGTATAAGGGAAATGCTTATATGTAAAGCATATTACAAAATTTAAGATTATTTAATCGTTAAAAAAGACTGGATTTGAAAATTCTTTCATGCGGTTTAACAATGTTAACCACCGAGTTTCTTTCTGGTTCTTCCCGGTAAGAACAACATTCCCAACCAGTTGTAGCTTCATTAATCATATTGATCCTTGACAATTCAAAAGTGCTTGAAAGAGCTTTAAATAAAGATTATTTTGATTTGATTTAATTTGAAATGCTTTGTTTGAAAAAAAATCTGAGATTTGTTTACAGTTTTTATGTAGGTATAGTTGTTAGGCTGTGATAGCCGAACGGTGAGACGTGAAGAACGTATGTTCGAGGTATCGTAAAAGGCTTCTAAGGTAAGTGGACCGGCCGTGTGATATCCGGTTAAGTAGAATAGACCACCCTCATTTTTTACCGAGGTGTCGTAAAAGGCGACTAAGGTAAGCTGGCCCACAGTGTGGTAACCGGTTGAGTAAAATACGTCCCTCTTACTCACAGAGGTGTCGTAAAATACGACTAAGGTATGGTGATGCCAGATAGGCGGCTGGTAGTAAAATACGTAGGCAAAACATGTGACAAGATGTTTAGAACATGTTGTGCCGAGTTAGAGTGGGATAAGGGCAGGGAGACTATGATATCAATAAAAAAGAAGCTTTAGCTATTTATTTAATCTTAAGGCTATTCAATCTTCTGTCTTCTGTTTAAAATCTTGGCTAAGAAATGCTACCAATTACTTAAGTTGCGATGAAGCTTAATATATTATTCTATACAATACCACTACAAACTGCACGATAAGATTTATTTATTGTCTGGTTTATATCGGGAAACCAATTAATTTCACCGCACAGACTGCACTTATTTATATCAAAAATGTTCATGCACTAAGTCGAAACTCAATAACTAAGTCTAAAAGAGATTGAAAATGACCATTTTCAATATCTTTTATACTGTGACAAAGAAGCAGACTTTAATGTTTGACCAAACATTTAAGTCTGCTTCTTATACTTAAGGAATATTGAACTCAATCAATCAGCTTTTATTTTAAATATAAGAATATGCTGAAAATAGACACGGAAATAAAAATAACTATTAGAGATTTTATTATCTTTTCAACTTTTGATTAAGAAAATAAAATGAATGAATGCAAAGTTATAATACATACATACCTACTTCCAGTTAACGGTATTTTTATTCTCTATTAAAAAGATACTTTGGTATACACGGGCTTTCGAGTCATAGGCCTTTCCGTTATGTAATCCGTTATTTTAGCACTGCCATTACAGCAGTTTAAAAACACTGTTAAAAAGAGACTGATACAGAGGGCTTACTATACTCTTGAAGATTATTTAGAAGCTAAGAATGTGTGGATATAGCTCTCTTTGAACCTGTACAAGACAGTAACGACTTAATGTAAATAATATTAAGAGTTATATTTTTAAAAGAGCAACCGCCGAGTTTCTTGCTGGCTCTTCTCGGTAGGAACAGCTTTCCGAACCAGCAGTAGAGTTGACGATTCAAAAGCACTTGTTTACAAGTTTATTTGAATAAAGAATATTTTGAATTTGAATGGTTGGTTAATGATACCATCAAAAGAGCTCTTGCCACCATCGACATTTCTGCTCTTCTCGAGTCTTCGGGGATATGTCGGGATGATGGCAAGAGACCAGACGGCTCGATACTGGTTCCTTGGGAACGGGGACGAGCCCTAACGTGGGATGCATCATGCGTTGATACGTTAGCCTCGTCCCATATCAACAGCGTTGACGCTGTTTCCCTGGCCTGGTGCTGCGGCGTAAATAGCTGAACCCGGCAAACGACGAAAGTATGCATCTCTCATCGAGAGTTATATATTTGTGTCGTTTGCAGTTAAGACCCTAGGCCATGGAGTCAAAGTGCAAAAAAAAATTATCCGTTTTAACGCCTCGGTTAGTTGTCTCTTCTCTATTATTATTTTAAAATTATATTAGTCTATTTAAAATCCCTCTAAATGCGTTCTACAAACTAATGTTTGTACAAAGCATTATTTTGCTACATAACCCGTCTATAGGAATATCTTTAATTTTTTTTTGTAACCTTCCCGTTATTCCAAAGTGAAACTGCAGCAATTTCCGCCGAATTCTTTGTTAGAAGTAAAACTTTTTATGTCAGTTTCAGGCTTTAAAAATATTAAGATGCTTTGTTATTTTAAAAATCTTAATCAAATTCGTAGCTCAACAAAACGTTATACATGCTATTAAATCAATTATATCATAAAATCTGTGCATTATAGTTTTTGAACTACACCGTTAGTTAAATTTAACGATAGAGCTGTAAATTCTGGCAGCCTCACTTCGAGACTCCCAGAAGTAATTATCGAACACTGTCAAACTTTACTATCGACTACGGTGGGAATAAATTATGTTTAACGACTCACTTACTCGTCTAGATTCTTGTAATATGCACTATTATATAACCTTGATAGTTTCAAACTTTATATTGCGTTGCAGAATGACGAAGTGGCCAAAACTGTACTAACTTAAACCACTTAAAGTATGAAGCAATAGAATCATATTATATAATATGATTCTATTGCTTCATACTTTAAGTGTAAGTGTTTTATATAATTTTTTATTTGGCCATTAAAAGTTTTCAAATATATTATATTCATTAAAATACCTCCTAAAACCGTGTGGTATCCGGCTGAGTAGAATAGTACCACCCTCATTTCTTACCGAGGTGTCGTAAAAGGCAACTAAAGTACTCGTAAGTCGACCCGCCGTGTGGTATCCGGCTGAGTAGAATAGACTACCCTCATTTCTTACCGAGGTGTTGTAAAATACGACTTAGGTAACTTGACGTCAGGCAGGCGGCCAGTCATAAAATACGTAGCCAAATCATGTATTAACATGTTTATATCATGTGCCGACCCCACTTAGAGTGAGATAAGGGCAGGAGGATGATGATGATGATCAAAACACCTCCTAGATCTTTTTTTTCTTCATCTTTTGTTTGTGATGGTTTAACACTTTATAATATGAATCAAATGATAACATACGTAAAATATGTATTTATCTATAAAATCACAGAAAACCAAAGGTAACTCAAATTCTAGGTTAATTTTTTTAGCTGCACATATGGGTTTTCAAATGTTGTACGGCACTACATTTTCTTATATAAAATAAATTTCGTTCTGCTTAGGATAGACGTGTACAAAAAACCAACGTGGAGCGGCGCAACAAGTTCAAATATTGAAAGTAATAATACAGTGCAATCATCCTCCTGCTCGTATCCCACTCTAAGTGGCGTCGGCATGTTACAAACATGTTGTCATATGATTTGGCTACGTATTTTACGACCGGCCGCCTACCTGACGTCAACTTACCTTAGCCGTATTTTACGACTCCTCGGTAAGAAAGAGGGTGATCTATTTTACTCAACCGGATACCACACGGAGGGTCAACTTACCTTAGTCGCCTTTTACGACACCTCGGTAAGAAATGAGGTTAGTCTTTTCTACTCAGCCGGATAGCACACGGCGGGTCGACTTACCTCAGCCGCCTTTTAGGACACCTCGGTAAGAAATGAGGGTGGTACTATTCTTAATAATACAGTGCAATGACGTATCTTAAAGGAATTGGTAGAAGCTTCAACCGTTTGTGCACATTGTTTAAAGAAGGATACATTATTTTGCCGACATGTCAATTGTGTCATGGAGTGACTCTCCATGACCAAAATTTTAAAAGTGTAAGTGCAGTGACTTAGCTTGAAGGAATTTATATAAGCTTCAGCCGTCTATACACGTTTAAAGAAGGACATATTTTTACGAGTCAATCGTGAAAATTAGCGTTTATCAAATTTGACGTGTAATAACGTTGCTAATATAAGAGAGTATAAAGAGTAATATGAGAGAAAATATAAAATATGAGCAGTATATATAAAATAAAATATAGAATATGAGCAGTTAGTAATGTAAACGACCGTCAACATTGAAGAATCTCAAAAACAAATATTTCTAATCTCCAAATACACATCGGCCATTAAGATGGTATTTAAGACAATTAATTAGTATAATACGGCAATTTCTAACGCAAATCTCTAACTTAAAATGAGTAATGTTTGTTCTTAAAGAGTTACCTTCTTATTAACGGAGTGATAAAATTAAAGCAGCGTCGTGTCGCATTTAAGAGTACTTAAGAATACCAAAGTTTTGTGATTATGTTATATTTAACGCTATTTAAAACTTTTTTCAGTATCTACTTAACCGTAAAACTTAAATGCTCCAAAAGAATATTAGAATATTACTAACACTGATGAACCATGATAGCCGAACTGCAGGCAAATTTGGAACCCGGGGCTGGTAAAATATTTTCTGATAGAAAACTTATTGGTGCCTGCCCAGTTTCCATTCCTAACCATTCCTTCGGTAAATGAAGCTTAATTGTAATTGGCTTACGATAAGCTGAATATTTCTGCGATATCTTTAAGCCGCAACTTGCAGTGTATATTTCCCTCTTGTTGAGAAAATGCTTTTGCTCAGCTGCGGGATAATATAAGAAATAATAATAGTAAAATCCGTAATGGGGTAAAATCTTGCGTAATATATCCATTTTTTATTTATCTTTTTTATAGTTTTTTCATAATTCTGAGAGAAGTTCGATGTTTTGATGAACTATAATAATTTAGGAATACATCTTTTCCAAGAAGCTAGTTGAAATCAGCTAGTTGTTTACAAGATACATTAAACCTTACCTTACGTACCTTTTTAAAAATGGGATTAATCCACGAAATAAATTTTAAAATATCCATTAAGAAGTATTTATAAAGAGTAACCTCACGAAAAGTGGGTATTGGAGAATTTTGAATAAATTCTGCTGGCCCTCCCGTAATTAGCTGTCCATATAACAGAAAGCGTAATTCCAGAGACCACGCCCCATAGCGGGCGAGACATTAAGTTTTTACAAGCTGAATAGAGGCGAAGATTGGAAAAAATTCAAAGCACTTTTTGTCGAAATTCGTAAAAAAATGTTTTGTATTGTGAGTAGCGTACAATGGTGGATGGAGGAAATGAGAGTCTGGGATCTGGGCGGCGCTCAATTTAACTCGCACGCGTACCGCCCGACTCCCGGACGCTCCAGTGCTAGGCTGCCTGCATACAAAGGTAATTAACGAATAAATTAATAAAAAAAAATGATTACTTATTTAATATCCAACCCATAACAGAACAGGGACTAACGAAGTGTCGTGAAATGTGGTTAAGGTAAGTTAACCCGCTGTGTGATATCCGGCTGAGTAAAATAGACCAACCTCACTTTTTACCCGTGTCGTAAAATGCGACTAAGGTAAGTTAACCCACTGTATGTTATCAAATTGAGTAGAATAGACGACTCTTTCTTACCGAAGAGTCGTAAAATACGACTAAGGTTAGTTGCCGTCAGGCAGGCGGCCGGTCGCAACATACATACCCAAATCATATGACAACATGTTTATGACATGTTGTGCCGACCCCACTTAGAGTGGGATAAGGGCAGGAGGATGATGATAATGATGATGAATATCTAACCCATAACTGGGAGAGCGCGCGATTTTTACTAAGATGCAAGGTTTACCCCACAGGTGTTTATGTATTTTTTTAAACAAGCTATGTGATTCATTATTAATAGAATTTATATACCAGCTTTGAACAGAATTGTTTGTTTCTTTTTTACTCTTAACATAAAATTATTCTTTAAAAAGGTTTGCGGATAGTTAAAATAAGTTGGTTGATTCATTGACCAACTATCTTATTTAAATTGTAAATATCATTTTTTAACGTTGTAAATTCATAAATTTATTAATACTAGAGTAACCATAGGAACACTTGTAAGTGATAGTGACATAATAAATAATGAGAGGAAAGATGAAACTCATAAACTTCATCTGTCTCTTATCACACATAAAAAAAAGACAAAGAGATCGCTCTCATTTCGATTCTCTTCATTTTAGTCTAGTATAATAAGTCTTAAATATCTAGTATATATTTCATGTGCTTATTTAAAATTTAATCATGCGTGGAAATGTATCCTATAATTAGTCGATATTATAACTAACACACAGTTTCCACTTTTATTTTATTGATGTTGTTTTAAGTTATTCTGTATTTAATCCGAATATTGTTATGCAGAATATACAGTGAAATGTCTATACTGATTAGAAGAATAATTAATTTGTTTTTACAAATAAATTAAGGACCTCGTACTTAAGTTTGTAAATACCCTTAGTAGGGTTATGAATATGCACTCAATAACCACTAAAGATACCCCCGTTTTAATTTGAATACGTCGGTATTTCAATAGCCAGAACTAATTTGATTTTAGTATAACTAACAAAGACAAGGGTCGAATGATCAGTAATCATACACCAAATTATTTAGCTATAGTTTTATATAATATGTAGAAAAGACAAATTTCGGCAAGCACTTTATATGCAGAGCATGTATACGTTATTTTTATGAATTTTTATTTATACTATAGCCTATAAATAACATCACGCTAACATAAATAGGAGAGAAGTGGCAATAAAAAATATTACGAAACCGGTCAAATATAACGCTTTCCTAGTGTGCGCTAAGTAAACGATGAAAGTTAATAAAAAATCACAAATTAAGTCACGATAACTACTTTTGTGTTCAAAATTTCAGGAACAGAATTGTGACATTGATTTTCATGCGGGCAAAGCTGCTGGCACAGCTAGTCTAATATAAATATCTTTAATATCTCGCAGGGAAACTTAGTTCAGCGGCCTACGCTGTTCGAAAAATAAGACAGTTTACAGATGTCGAAAAAGCAAAACTTGTTTATTTTGCTTACATTCATAGCATTTTGTCGTATGGTATATTGCTATGGGGTAAATGCGCGGATAATAAAAAAAAACTGTATTACAAAAAAGAGCCATTCGTGGTATTTACAAATTAAACCTGCGTGATTCCCTGCGAGAGAAGTTTAAGGAAATAGGTATTCTTACATTTGCTTCACAGTATATTTTAAGCAATTTAGTTTTCGTACATAAAAATATAAAGAATTATAAAACTATAGGTGATGAGTATAAGAGGCAAAGTAGGAACCGACATAAGCTTGCGCTTTGCGCCTTGCAAAAGTACGTAAATCGTTTGTGGGTCTGGGTATAAGATTCCACAATCAATTTTAGCTTTAAGATTACATCAGTTTAAAAACACTGTTAAAAAGAGGCTGATACAGAAAACCAGAAGATAAGAATGTGTGGATATAGCTCGCTTAGACCCTGTACAAGACAGTAATGACTAAATGTAAATAGTATTAAGAATTATATTTTTAAAAGAGCAACCGCCGAGTTTCTTGCTGGCTCTTCTCGGTAGGAACGGCATTCCGAACCAGCGGTAGAGTTGAAGATTCAAAAGCACTTGTTTACAAGTTTATTTGAATAAAGAATATTTTGAATTAGAATTTGTATTTAATATTTAAATGAGTTAATATTGTATGTATATTTATATATTTTCGGAATCTCGGGAACGGCTTCAACAATTTTCCTGATATATTTTATGTAAAAAAAATTCGTTTTATCCCTGTTTTTGGGCATTTAAGAATACTAAAATTTATATAAAACACTATTTTTGGGGAACGGGCAGACTCGAGAAATGTAAATACCTAGGATCGATCCCCAACTTACTAATAATTTTTTTTCTTTTCCTTGAAGTTTTTTTTTTTAATTTGTAAAAAATTACCGAGCAAGGCTCTGCCAACCGAGTACTTCTTATAAATAGTCTAAGTAGACTTCTATAATTTTTGCCTAGCTTAATCTTAATAATAGTTTGTTTTATCATGATTAAGTAGAAACGCAAACTAGCAATACAAAAACTAATCAAGTCATATTACACGAACTTGCGAATATACCATACAGCTTTGTGGTACACGCTTCGTTGAAATTTAATGTTTCGCCCCCGCGTATCCCTTTGAAGGCTTCCATATTAGCCGCCACCTATTAGCATAAAACCCATAATAGCACAACCTAAGCTTTTAATTAATTACTGACCGGCTGCGGAAGGAACGACAACGTATGAAAATTTTCATCATATTTATATTGCGGTTTATTTGCATATTATCAAATAAGATGAAATTTTCTGGTATTATTAATTTAAACACGATTTTATATTACTTCGGAAGTGTGGTTGTTTGTTCTTGTTGTTGTTCGAACTGAGTAACTGGTATTTTCCTGAAATTCAACATGTTTTTGTGTTTTGGAGGGGAAAAATTGATTTAGCTACGTTTTATTTTAAAAAATGCGTTATATCAGATTCTTTGCTAATGTCGATAAGGTAGATCTGACATTTTTTAATCTCTTTAATATTTAAATGAGTTAATCTTGTATGTATATATATATATTCGGAATCTCCAAGCGGCTCCAACGATTTTCCTGAAAATCAGCATGAAGAAGATTTTGGGGAAGAAAATTGATCTAACTAGGTTTTCTGTAAAGAAAAATCGTTTTATCTCTGTTTCTGGGCATTAAAAAATACTAAAATTTATATTCAATATAAACCATTATTTTTTCCCGTAAATTGTCAAGTTAGCGTAGATTATTAGGCGAACGGACGGTCTCGAAAATGGAAATACCTAGGATCGAGCCAACCTATCCAATTATATTTTTTGTTTTTTTTTGAGGTTTCTTTTTTATTTTGTAAACGATCACCGAGCAAGTCTCGGTCAACCAGGTTCTTTATATAAAACCGTTATGTACTATTAACTTAACATTTCGGAAGAATTGCATTATCTTTTAGTAAAAACCGTATAAAAATTCATTTAGCAGATTTTGTGAAAATCGATTACACACAGAGAGACAGCTTTTGGTGAGTTTGTTTTATAATAAGTAGATAGATAGAGTCAATTTGGAACAGACTTTAATAAAAAATATTCGTCGAAACCCATTAAATTCTCATATCGCTCGTACGTAGCTGTTTAATAACCAAACAAACGTTTTCCGCCAGACAAATAGCGGACGTCGAAAAAACTCATAAATGTTAACGTAAAATAAATAAAAAGCCATCCACTACACAAACAATCTCCGGAAAAACTAATTTATGCGGCGCATTCGCTGAGCGAAAGTAAGACGCACACAAAAATCTCTTTTATGTTTGAAAGATTTAATATATAAAATTACTTTCCGCATTATCGTGTGAGCTTGGGCGGTGGAGCCGAGGGATTGGTAGGTCGTTTTGAGGCCCGCTTTCCGCTTTTGGAAGATTATCTCATGCGTGACAGTTGCGCTGAACCCCGTCGCGCTGGTACTTAGATCGAGATACCATGACGTTTTGTTATTTTTTCATCAAATCGACGTAATTGCCGCATTTTGTCGGTCTTACCAACCTAATAATATACAGAAGAAAATCTATAAATTTATTTTCAATCACACGGATTTCGTAAAAATAGTGTGCCTAACACCATTTCAGCAGGGGTATGGAAAAATTTAAAATATTTTCATACAAATTCATACAATAGAGTTTTTTGTATTTAAACTATCGTGATTAGTATTCATAGTTTGTGTATAAAAACCGGCTATACTCACGTCTTATTCTATTGGGCTAACCCAATTACTTTGAGCCCATCCGAGGCCGAGACATGAGTATAGCCGGTTTCTATACATAAAATGCAATATAGTTTGGTAATTTTATTTAATAAGCAGGTTCAAAAAGTAATGAGCAATCCGCCGTGTTGTATATACGGCTGAGTAGAATAGACATTCCTCATTTCTCACTTTGGTGTAAAAGGCGACTAAGGTAAGTTGAAGTTTGACAGGTGGATGATGGTCAAATACCTAGCCAAACCATGTTACAACATGTTTTAACATATTGCTCCGACCCCATTTAGAATGGATGATAGGAGAATTACGAGGTTAATAAAAAGAACATCAATTATTTTCCAAAAATATTTAGTAGCAAGTATAATATATTTTTCAGTTATTAAATTAATAAGCATACTTACACTACACAGTCTATAGTTTTTCTTAAGAAATAAATATATTGACTCGTAATCTCATATCTGAGACGGTATTATGGCTGTATTGTTACAGCAATTGCCGTTAGTCTTTATGTCACACCCTTATATGACCCCGATTTCTCGAGAGCTTGCTTTCTTTTATCGCCATACGCATATGTTTGATTCTGCGGAACCCCTCATATTCCTTTGATTATTGTATTAGGAAACGAGGGCAGGAGGAAATGTGTGTTGTGCACTTTTTTGGAACACATGATCTATATTTAAGACACGCGTAGTCATCAGACAATTAAGTCTGACAAAATATTTTAATCATTTTTATTTTTTCATAACCAATGCAAGTTTTTTGAGACATTATTATCACCTAGGAATATTATAAATATCACCTTATTAAATTCAGCATCGTAATCAAATAATAAAAAATAGGTTGAAGTGTAACAAATTATAAAGTAAAACTTTAGAGATAATAATTTGTTAATGTTAGGTAACAAAATATATGTGTGCTTCTTAATAAATCTGATGAACCTTTTTTTGTGAATAATAATATTGTTAGTATTATTTTAATATTCAATAACACTATTGTATTGTAGAAGATATATTTTATAGAATGTCTGCTCTTCACTATTGGTGATGATCATTGATCGTATGATCGTCTATAGTCGGCACGATCATCGTACAAGTGTCCACACTCCACGTCCGTATTATACAATACATTTGATTATACGTGTAACTCAGCGATTACCTTTGATGCGTGTCCCAAAACCGACACCGAGTATGCACTCTTCGGTATCGTGCTAGCTTTTAATCGTTTTTAGTCGCCAATTATGAAGAGGAGCCATAACTGATCTATAATATTGTCTGCGTTGCCCTGGTTATATCTTTCATGACGTTTAATCTATTTATTGTCAGACGTTCTAATAAATGCTTAGCCTTATTGACGTGACGTGACGTTTTTCTGAATTTTATAAAGCAGACAAGATTGTCTTGTTTTAAGGAAATTTATTTATTTTTACAAAATTTATAATTACGAAATTGTTATATTTGTAGAATTTAAATAAACGAAGAGACTTACATAATATAAATTAATTATGCAAATATCAAAGTCAACTGTTTTCAGTCAGAATTTGAATAATTAGTTAAGATATTTTAGTGTACTGGAAAAATAATTTAATTTGTTTCTATTCAATTTGCAAGTTTGTACACATAGGTACTAAGAAAATTTGTATATATAAGCATATTAAAAAATCTTGAACACATACATACGACTAATGATAAGGGTTAAAAAAGAAGGTTAGATATGATGATGAATAATTAACATGATCATTAATAATTTATAGAATTAGGTGTTATTTTGCGGAGACCCATAATTTAATCGCGGATTATAGCGAAATAAATTTATAATTACTTTTGTATAATCATTAATATGTAGATGTAGTAAAGTAAAAAGCGCTGCTAAGCAAAAGCTCAGTTTATTGAAAAGAACTACTAGATCTAAGATCCAACATCATTGCGGATATTACATTTCAAATAAATTCTCTAGAGATATGAACGTTTTTTCACGACGTTTTCCTGTACAGTAAAGTGCATGAGATATCGCAAATTTCAATAAAACAGGATTTTTAATACACATATGTGCCTGTAATATTTGTAACTTAAACATTTAGAAAAGGTCAATACTAACAGTTTACGACTTTCAACGTCCGGGCATCACAATGTAAAAGCAAGGTAATACCAATATTATAAATGCGAGAGTCTGTCTGTCTGTAACGCTTTTATGGCTAAACACTTGCAATATTGGTGAAATTTGATTCCACTAAAGCTAATATACTAAGTTAATAAATCGGATAAAATTATCCCGTTTTTCCTTCGGGAATGCGAAAAACCAATATAGTACATAACTGGGGATATTTTAACACTATAGTCAACGTCAACAAAATCTAGTATACTAACTGTATAACATATATTTAAAATAAACATACTTTTCTTGTATCTAATAAATAAATATATGGTACAAATATTACAAACACACGGCCGTCCGTCATCAAAGTTACTTAATATTATATAATACTTAACATAGTTCTACATAAAAGAATATTTAAATAAATATATACACCCAACCTCGTAAAACCAAGAAATTGTTTTCAGAAAATTTTATCCCTCAGCGGAAAGCGAACCCGCGGTCCGTGGAGGTGAAGACAGAGTCACTGCCATTTGCTTGGATGTACTAGTAACTAAAGAGTCATAAACAATCACAGTATATCCAATAATGTACACACGTAATCACAGTATTTACATCCAATAATGATAACCGAGATTCACGAAAGTAAAATTGAAAAATAAAATATAATCAAGACAAGAAACGGTCTAAGACATGCAATTTCGCCGCGAGCTAAGTACATATAAATGTCAATCCTTAAAAACAAATCAGCGTTCAAAAAAACGGCACGCATGTTTTTATGAAGGGGGATAACGTACAAAGGAAAGCAATTTAACAAAATAAAAAAATGCTATATTGGAATCGGGAGGAAACAAATGATACGGGAAATACTTAAATCACAGCTATTGATGCGAAATTGGAAATTACGGGCGGAATCATTTGGGAAAATTGTGGAGCGAACACTAGATCGGTGGACGATATAATGAAACGTAAATCATTTTGCAACGTGATTTTTAATAAATTTACAAAAAATACAGTTTCGTGTATATAGTCTGGCATTAATAAAGCCGAGTCGAATGTTTGATTGGTTGTGACATCAATAAATAAATTAATTAATTAGAAGTAGGGTTAGACCCTTTTTTTAAGCATGGATATATTTGTGCCAGAAGGCTCCACTCTTTCATCAAATTATCAATAATACTATACATTTGACGTATGAGAGGATGACTGTGCTTGATTGTGTATGCGGGTACGCACCTGTATGTGTCGTGTGTATGTTTTGTGTGTGTATGTGTGTGTGTGTGTCATCAATGTATAAGCACTTAATAAGAAAATTAAATCAAATCATAACATCTGTTTACCCATATTCTATAATCTTCTATTTATTTATAAGTTTTTTGTTTCATTTTTCACATTTATTCAGTTTAACAAGAATCTACAAAAATAACACTAACACTTTTATGGGTTACTTAAATTAGAAATAAATTGCAAAATATGAGGCAACGCTAAATATTTCACATTTATTCAAAAATTTCAGCTCATATAATCCCATTACAATCGATTAAGGTTTACTCAGCAAAATAAATGAAATACAGTTAAACAAAATTTGAAAAAGGACTGTTGATTTGTTATTAATACCTCGTATATACTTGAGAAATGAGTTGTGTTAAAACTACATATAAACACTTCAGTTTTAAATATCTATGTGTGTAAGAAAACGATTTTACACTGAACGCAGTTATAATCTATGGAACTTAATTTGCTAATAGAAAAAATATTTTCCCCAAGATACAATAAAAACTATAAATTTCTATAAACAGGCAAACGCCATGAGAAATGAATAGCGAGTTATGTAAATCCACTCAAGAATAGCTAAAATATAGCCCCTATTTTATCTCGTTCCGGTAACAAAGCACTATCATAATTGGTATCGATGACATTTACTTAACGTTACCCATTTGGCGATATATTTAAAACTACCCCCACCCTTAATAACTCTATATTTACAAAGCTTTCTTTTTTATCGTGTAATAATACAAATTTAGTATCAGAAAATACAATTTTTTATTTTTATGAAACTGCCACCAGCATATGATAATAAGGTGCTCGATTTCATTGTGTTTAAAAACTTCTCACATTTCTAGAAGACTGCCAGCAAAACTAAAGTCATAAAGTCTTCATAAAGTTTATGCAGTGACAACATATTTCACAAACACCGGCCCTTTTATTAGACGAAGCCAGATGATCGTTGAATCCCCCTCTTTCCTCGGAATTTAAACTTGAGCCGGGAGCTGGTATTGCAAAAGTTTTTAGCTCAACAAAAATACACAGGAACGCTTTCAAAAGAGTAATAGTACTGGGAGATTTTTGTCCGATTCACTCGCTAGCGGATTATGTTCACATATGGAACATTTGCCAATCAGAAGCCTTTCAAGAACTTTAGAGTATATTAAAGGTCCATCTTTACGTGAAGATTAGAGGAAATACGATGCGTAAGTCCCATTGTACTTCAGATCCCTTTAGTTTAAATCCCCTTCAACAATGTAGTGTTTCTGAATTTAATAAGGTTACGTCTCAATGTATTATGGAAAGGACGACAGAACTAATTTATTGGATGGCTCAACTATATTTGTATATGGTTATGGTTTGATTAGGTTATCAAAATATTAGAAAGACCTGGTGCATCAAAATGCTCGAAGGAAATAGCTTGATTTATTAACTTTGCTAAACAAATGCATCGAAAAGAACGAAGAAAATCGTTGAAATTTATTTATTTACAGCTCTTTATAAATGGTTTTATATTAATAACAAGATTTGAATCCGATTTGAATCCTTACTCCTAAAGATATCCAATATTTTTAGAAGAAGCCGATGATTATCATCTATGGATCGTAAATAAAATTCAATTTGTAAAAAAAATAAAATAATGAATACAACATAATATAAATAATAAATATTCCATATAATACATCTATTTGTTTAAAAAAAGATGTATTTTTATTCTGATTGAATGAAGAGAAGATGAAAGCAAAAGAACCGCTCTCAAATACTAATTTTAATGAGTATATTTTCCAATACTTTTATGACATTAATGTTTGTTTTAGTATCGCTATCTCCAGATAGCTCCTACAACAATTTCAGTTACAAAGTTAAAAACATTTGCTTGGTAAAAATAAAAATAAAGCAAAGTCAGGAATTTTATACATCTAGACAAATACCAAGTAATTCTTGTATTTACGATTGCTAAATACGTGCACAGCATGTTTGCATTTTATGATTGGAACAAAGCAATTTGTATTCTACACTAGTTTTGGCGATAAAAGTTCCACTAGACACAGTCTGCGATTGTCCAGGTGTGCAATCAGCTGAGCAAGCAATGCCTAATCAGATGGACTTTGTGATCATCCTTTTTATGATTTATATAATAATAATAAAAATAATAATTTCATAATTTATATTTACTGTATATTTTGGAATTTTCTGCTTTTCTTATCACACAATATTCCAATTTCAATAGAGCACCTGTGTTACAACTATACGGTGTGACACCTTTGTTCTAGCGAAACACAAAACTTTAATTTTGCTTATTTATTTTCACAAGTAATAATACATTATGAAATATAATATTAAAACGAATATCATCGTGATATTTTTTACGTAGGTGTCGATACAAAAGTAATAATAAAATTATTTTGCTATAATCCTTTCGCGGATTAATAGTAATTTTATTATGACTTTTGTATTATGGATCTCCGCAAAGTAACGCCTAATTCTAAAAATCAGGTGTCGATAATTACCAACCTTAAGTGTGAAATTTTCAATTATAAATATCAAATATTTAGATCACGGAAATTGAAATCAAATTCGGTGTTTCGTTACTTGTAGACAAATAAACTTTATTCGGCTGTAAAAATAGATGTTAAGAATAGATGTTTCTTTTCTACTAACTACGAATTTGATTAAAACTAAGATAATATGTTTCTTGCTTACTTATATAATGTTTTAAAATAAAGAGTTCTCAGAACGTAATGATTTTATATTGAATGAAATAATTGCAAATTGGCGATGTATTATTGCGATTATTTCATTTTATTTTTTACTCAAAAAATACAATTATGATGATCATCTATGCTACAATTTTTAGTCATGAATATTAAAATTAACTGTGAGTGGTGCTATCTAAGGAGACTAATGTGATTTAATCCTGGCATCAATCATTGCAAGTTATCAATTTAATAGGTAATTTTTGTGTGCAATTTTTCTAATTATTATTTAAACCCTCAGTTTCCCACCTGTAGTGTATATAAACTAATGTTGTATGAATATAGCACAGGATCAAACACGCACTAACAAGTAACCACAAGTCACAAGTCACTTCACGTCCACTCTCACCAAGGGCTCTCGTATTACTAACGTGGTGCATCATGAGACCGTGTATGTTTCTTTGTACATGAACAAACACTATGTGTCTTGTATATAAATATACAAGCTATGGTAGCCCAGCGGTAACACCGTGCGACTCTTTAGAGGAGGTCAGCGGTTCAAACACGGGCTGACACCAATGAGTTTTTCTGTTAAAACTTATGTGTCTAATTGAGAATTGCAATTTATCACACGCTATTCGGTGAAGGAAAACATGCTGAGGAAACCTGCATATCCCTAGAGAATTCTGGAGATATGTGTAACCTACCAATCCGCATTGGAGCAGCGAGGTAGGTTTTAGCTCCAAATCTTTTCTCGAAAAACGGAGAAACAAGGCCTATTCTCAGCAGTGGGATAGTAACAGGCCGCTACTTACTTACTTACTATATAAATATACAAGGTAAGTACATTTCAACCCGCATACACTACACCACCCTTATACATTATTTTGTTCAAGAATTCTAAACTTACAAAGCAATATAATATTTTGTTCAAGAAAACCACAACAGTTAAAACTACGAAAAACATGACATCTTGTCAACTCGGCGGCGCCGTCGGAGTTCTTCCACGATAAAGAAACTGCCTCACAAATTGAAAGTTTCTCCTAGATTGTTTCTAGTTTTAAACTATTCTATCTCTGAGATTTATTTTACATGAAAATAACTTCGAGCAATTTCTGTCTTTTGTATCTTATATTTAAGCTATACTTGTGATAGTATTTATAAAAAATAATGGTTTAATTTTCTCCACTATTTGTTAATATTTAACGACTTCTATAAAGTTTATAAACTACTATAATCTTTGTTGCGGATACTTTTATATTATAATTTTACGTTGTGTGGTATCCGGCTGAATAGAATAGTACCACCCTCATTTCTTACCGAGGTGTCGTAAAAGCGATTAAGGTAAGTAGACCCGCCGTGTGGTATCCGGCTGAGTAGAATAGACCACCCTTATTTCCTACCGAGATGTCGTTAAAAGCGACTAAGGTAGGTTGACGTCAGACAAGCGGCGCGTTGTAAAATAAGTAGACAAATCATGTGACAAAATGTTTTTAACAGGTTGTCTCGACCCTACTTGAAGTGGGATGAGGGCATGAAGATGATGACTTTTATATTATAGTTTTGAACCAACTATGAGAAAACCTAATAGAGGTTTTATTACGTATTGACTGCTAGCTATGTAACACTCAGTTCAATTCTGAACTTTCTAGAAGAAGAAAAATTGTTTCGTACTATTTAGAGTTTCCTTTATTCGTAATTAAAATTAAATCATAAAGATTAAAATTATATCATTAATTAAAATCATATATTTGAAATATCAACAAATAAACACGGAGTAAAATAAATTTTTGAAGAATCTAGAAAAATCTATTTTTTTTTTTTTATTTCTATGATTCGAACACAAGGAATTAGCTATTAACTATACTCGAATGCAGATCGAATAAATACAATTTTGATATACCTACAGAGTACAAAACAAAAGTACTTCATGGTTTGCATGCCCTAAGACAAACGTCTCATTTAAGTCTAGACAATACAAGGTAGGTTCGCTGCCAATTGCACGTTCGAGAATCTACCACAATTTCTTCTCTATTTAAATATTTCCTTGCAATTAATTTAATTTGGTTAACAAAGAGCTTTTCAGTCTCCTTAGACACCTTTCACATTGACTGAGTTATATAGCAAATAAGAAAAAAATTCTTATTTCAAATAAAATATACCAACGATTTTCGTGAAATTCAGCATGTAGAGGATTTTGGGGGAGAAAAAACTATCTAGCTAGGTTTCATTTAAAAAAATGTCGTTTTATCCATGTTTTGTGGCACTGAAAAAAATGCCGATATGTTGAATAGAAAGTAAATGATATTTTTGGCTGTCAAACGTAATGCTGTGATAGCCTAATAGTTAATGGGTGGACCAAAAAAGTTCAAAACTCGAGTTCCACATGCCCCCCATTTTTTCTTTTTTTTAAATTGTATTTTTTAAATAAACTATATGTATTTGTAAAATATGTAATTGTAGGATCTCTTTTGTCACGCTGAACATGAGCTATTTGATTTATTATTTATTATTGTCATTAAAGTTTATAAAATAAAGTCTGAAAAGGTTGTCGAAATTTGCGCTGTACAGGCCATAAACAAGATAATAATAATAATAGCATACCGTTTACAGAAATATTTTGTTGTATATAGTATTATATAGTATTGTTGTTCTCAAAAAATAATGGATAGTCGTAAATGATAAAATATAAATAACAATAAAGTTATTATGAAGCGTCTCCCGCGATAATTAATAAGACGTAACTGCAAAATCCTAGCAAATGTTTCGAGAACTTGCGTGTTCTATAATTGCATTCCTTTTAAATGAAATATTTTTGATCATTCATTTATGGTAAGAAAATTATTAGAAATTAATGAAAACTTTTTTTAGTCACAAATGGTAATATCTTACATTAAGGAGACGACCTACTTATATATACCACTATGTATGAATTTAAGGTAAATCTATTAATATTCTTTTATTAAATTATTATTAACTGTAAAAAAAAGATGAATTAAAAATTGAACAAAAATATTTGGACTTGGTTGTAATAGGAACACAAAGTATTGTTTATAACTTGTGTACGCCAGTTTCTTTGAGTCAAACTCACAGTTTCAAAAAATACTTTTGAAACTTTTGTCTAATGATTTTTAAGATACTGTACTTGTAACGTGTTATATCATGAAAATATATTTTTTTAACTTATTAATACGCTTAGCAGCAAGAGATGGTCTATACTACTCAACCGAATATCACACGGTGGGTCAATTTATCTTAGTTGCATTTTACGACACCTCGGTAAGAAATGAGAGTTGACTATTCTACTCTGCCGGATATCACACGGCACAGGGGGGTCGCGAGACTACTGAAAGCAAAAGGCGTCGCAAAGATCTGATACTTTTCAATCATTATTTGTTGTCGCCGTTGACTTCCGCTTTGTATTTTATAGCAACACGGTCATGAAACAAGAGTATTGCGCCCTTTTTGACTGAAATGGTGGCAACATTGTGCCGTTATTGTTTCTGGTAGAGTCTTTCTATTGATAAAACGTTTCAGTTACATTCAGTCTTTGTTCGTTGTTCAAGAGAAGTGCATCTCGGAACGGGAATTGTGGTATTCCTATTATATCGTGTTCTTGTATATAGTGTGCGTTAACATATTGATACAAGTACATGGCTGCAGCTGTCCTTTAAAGAACTTTTCTAACAAAGATTTACTGATATTTCTCCTCCTAAGTTCCTTCATTACCCCTTTTCATTAAATTGAATTAAATAGATTTTATTAAATTTATGATTGGTTAGTTTTCAACAATTATAAATAAAATTTTAAAATTAGTATACACACTACGTACAAATATAAATACAAATAAAAATCATTCAAAATACTATTGTCGTTTTATTATAACTATTTATTGAAAAAAGTGGCAATGCAAAACTGTTATTTACATTGTAAAATAGTGCAGTTAATCTACGGTTAATATATATTTCATTATATGGAGGAGGTAGCGTTTAAAATTTCCTAAGCTTGAAGGGGGTCGCTATATAAAAAAGTTTAAGAAGCCCTGGTCTATTTTACTGCCGGATATCACATGGCGGACATATTTGTAAAAAGTAAGGTGAGATTATGTAATAATATTTATTAAGACAGGTATTCAATGTATTCAATGATAGATCATTTTAAAGGGCTATTCGAACAATAATTCAAAAACAAAAACGATGCTGGAAATGTGCATTCATTTCAAAAACTCTTTATCATCATTCCACTTCAATCGTAATTCCGGTAAAACAAAAGGGGAATTGGGAAGATCAATGGGTGGCCGTCGGCGCGTATTTACAGCTTACTGCACAGTAAATCCACCGATATCGCAATGCCTAGGGCGGGCATACATTGCCTGGATTCAAATACGCTTACAGCTAACACGGTTTGATTATCGTACAACATACGTTCAAAAAAGTAATAACTCTTCAGATTCTTTGCTAGTGTTTACGCCGTGTGGTATCCGGCTGAATAGAATAGTACCACCCTCTATTCTTACCGAGGTGTCGTGAAAGGCGACTAAGGTAAGTCGTCCCGCCGTGTGGTATCCGGCTGAGTAGCATAGACCACCCCCATGTCTTACCGAGGTGTCGTAAAAAGCGACTAAGGTAAGTTGACTCACCGTGTGGTATCCGATTAAGTAGAATAGACCACCCTCTTTCTTATCGAGGTGTCGTAAAATACGACTAAGATAAGTTGACGTCAGGCAGGCGGCCGGTCGTATCGGTAAAATACGTAGCCAAATCATGTGACAGCATGTTTATAACATGTTGTGCACTTAGAGTGGGATAAGGGCAGGAAGATGATGATTCTTTGCTAATGTTTCATATAAAATGTATGTAGATAAGGTAGATCTGTAATTTTTTAATCTCTTTAATATTTAAATGAGTTAATCTTGTATGTAAATATATATACTTTTGGAATCTCGGAAACGGCTCCAACGATTTTCCTGAAATTCAGCATGTAGGGGATTTTGGGGGAGAAAATTGATCTAGTTAAGTTTTATTTTTTTTTAAATACGTTTTATCCCTTTTTTCGGGCATTAAAAAATACTAAAATTTATATTGAATTGAATTTTTGCCACTAACTGACAAGTCAGCGTAGCTTATTTGCGGAACGGGTGGTCGCGAAAAATAAAAATACCTAGGATCGAGCCCCACTTTTTTTTTGTTTTAAAAAATTACCGAGCAAGGCTCGGTCACCCAGATATTACTTTATAATACTTTACAAAACAATTATCAAAATTCCTAATAGACCATCCTTTGATAAATTAATAAGATGGCGCCGTCGGTTAAAACAAACTAAATGTAGACGCGCCATATAGATAGAAGAGTGAATAATGGAATAGTGAAGTGAGAATAGTGACAGTGAATATGAGATGAAACCTTATGCAACAAAGCAATGAAAGTATCTGAATGGATGATAAACATTTGGAGGTTCCATTTTAAAACCATTTTCATTCCGTGCATTGTTGCATGTTAAGCCGTCGGTGCCAGCTATTGAATAGGATCGGATACTAAACTGTAATCCTCAATGGATTCTATTTCTGCCGTAGACTATCGTATTGACACGTAGATTCATCGCCAATGGATAGTGCAAAATGGTACTTGTAATAGGTAATTTCTTAAATATACTTCTAAAAAAAAACTAAATACATCGTATTAAACTGTTCATAAAGCATTTGTTATATTTTTTTTTTTTTTTATTGTTTAATAGGCGAGCGCTTGACCGCAATCATGCCTGATGGTAAGCAGTGACGCAGTCTAAGATGGAACGCGCATGCCTATAAGATGCCTATTCACCCTTGCTTTGAAGGTACCCATATCATAAGTACTGGGGAAGATAGATGCCGGAAGAGAATTCCAATCCCGTGCTGTGCGCATCAAAAATGACGAAGCAAATCGAAGTTAACCTTTAATACTCTGTAATTAAGATATATCATGCGCTAAGTGACATCCGCAATTAATAATTTTCGCATTAGTTTTATAACAACTTCCAAAATAACTTCGAAACAGGAGAAGTTTAAAACGTCAACTTACCTTAGTAATATTTTAGCACACCTCGGTAAGAAAGAGGGTGGTCTATTTATTCCACTCAACCTATACCACCTAGTTAGTCACCTTTTACGACATCTCGGTAAGTAGTACAAAATATTTAATATCAGTAATAAAACTATCTCGTAACTATATCATTATTTTATAGATGAAATATCTGACATTCCTTTTTATGACGGTTCCCTTTATATAACGATCAACCCTATTCATAAAAATCCATTCACAATCCAAACAATGACGGACCGCTCCGTATCTTATTACATTCTACAGTAACACTAATTGCTTTCTGCTATTGTAATGAATACAATCAGTGCTTTCTTAATACTGCTTTTATAGCTCGGTCATAAACGCGACGACGCTTATTATTTTCCCGTCGTAAAAACAAGAAAATAATATTGTAACAATCATCTAACCCCCTCTAATCTCGATGCGACGTATTCACACAGTATAACATTTTATTACGCATTGTAATTCAACTTTTACACCGCTCCCTTGAACTATGTATGTCTACTGGAATAGTCGTTTATGCTACAATAAAATGTGCTATTAATTTATTTGAAATTTTTATTAAATCTATTCTATTACTAGTATAGATTTTTTATATATTTAACAGTATAGTTTATCTATACTTATTATAAAACAAAGTCCCAAAAAGCTCTAACGTATGTGATCGATTTTCTCAAAATCTGCTAAACGGATTTTTGTACGGTTTACTAAAAGGTACTGCCTTTCTTCCGAAAGATTTAGGTTAATAGTAGATTAGCAACTTATGTAAATTTTGTTTAAGAGGTCGCACAGTTGTAAGAAAAATGCCTTTTGGGAGCTTTAGTCGCGTGCGCCGCGTAAACCAACAGAGGTATACTTGAGTAATGTAGAGATTTTAAGATCTACAAAAAACTACACAAAAGTCTGGGACAGCATAATTACTTTAATGTTTAAAATTCCGAGTAAATACGCGGGCGAAGCCACAAGTACAGCTAGTATAGTATTATAATATTTTATGTCGAAGGCAGTGAGTAAACATATCGGATTCACTTTTTTTGTGTCAGTTGGTGTTACAATACCTTTAGATAAGTGTTTATAATTATGATTGCATACCATCTATTATAGGTAGAAATATTAGCTATAATATGTACATATATTGTAAGTGATCCCCATAATGCGGAGAATCGTGTTTTGAATTATTTTACTCATACAATTTGACCTGACAGACGTGCTGAGCAAATGTCAAATAGTCTATTTTACAGACATTTGTCAATTTTCGATATATGGTGGACTTAAAGTAGAGAAATGGGAACAACGTGCATAAACCACAAACCAAAAAATTTAATAGCAAAAGAAAAAAAATAACGCTTACTATTGTTTGCCCGGCATGGGCGAACATTTGACAAAAAACAGCTTTTCCTAGGGGAATGGAGAAAAATACTTGTAGTATATAATTAAAGGTTTTTTAACACTTTGGTTGATGCAAATAAAATTGCTAGTTCTACCTAATTATGTTATACACGCTGGATTGGTAAAACGCTTGCCATTGACATGGACATATGACAATTAATGAAACAATATGTCTAAGTGTCGCATCTAGTACGATAATAAATATAAGCTGACGTACCACACGCGGTTATTTTATCGTCAAATGAAAAGGAGACGCAGTAAAATTATTTTACACCGACTAATCCTGCGATATATCTAAAACACAATGTTGACTATTTTGCGTGGTTGCTGAATTTGATTGGGATAGTTTATGAGACGTTACTTTCACAAGTTATAGCGTAGTTTATTTTATAACGCAGTCGCGACAGACTGTAACCGACTTTTCACTGGGGAGTATTATATTCAAACAGGATTCAATTATAATTAATGTTCACATAACAAGCCCGGATGTACATATATTTGCGCCGAATATTCACCAAACTGAAATTCGTTAAACTAAAATCAATATTATATTTTAATTTTAATATTTATCTTAGTAATTCGTAATCCTTATACTTTGGTATTTTTATATATTTATTGGAAGAAATAGCGTCTTATGGAATACTTGCAGTAGTTATTCTATATTTCATGCTGTAAATATGTCAAAAAATCATGGAAATAACAATACTTTTAGCCTAATAGTATTATTTTGTTAATATGAATAGAATTTGATATGATTTCTGTAATCTAATGTCGCAGTGTTTGCCATACTTATCTTAGATTGTTTTTATTACATAGATATTATGGCATTATGTTATCTGGGCAATATTAACTCAGTACGCCTGAAGAACCGTAATACTTATATACTAGCGGAGTTAATGTTTGTCTTTTTTTTTTAAATGACCCTAATATAAACATGTCATATACGACGAGATAACTTGAAATGTAATTGCTTACGGACACAACTGAATATTAACTTTATAGCGATATACATAGAGAACTAATTTCCAAATCGTATGTGAATTTAGGGAGTAATAATATATTCTCATTCGAATAGATGAGAAAAAAGCGGGGTCCGACCGACGAACTTTTTAATTCGTAATTACAGGACAGAGTCCAAGCTTTCGGCATCATTAACTTTCCTCCTAAATGTCTACGTTGTTATGGGTTCCGTGCATACTTTTGCGAGAGAAAATTTTATTGACCGTAACCAAATTACGGATTGGAATAAATATATCGCAACTTTGTTTTGCATAATTAGCTTATTTCATTAATTACGAATTAAAATCTGAAGAGTATAATAACAATATTTCTGTTTATTTATTTTTTTACAAATTCTTCTCTGTCTGCTTTTGGGCAAAGCAAAATTTAGACTGTCAATATTGCTGAATTCCCGCCGTGTGATATCCGGCAGAATAGAATAGACCAACATGTACTGAATAGAATAGACAAACAAGCAACATGTTTTAACATGTTGTTCCTTGTTTTAGCTAATTATTATACGAACGGCGGCCTGCCAGACGTCAACTTACCTTAGTCGCCTTTAAGTAAGAAAGATATCTATTCTAATCGTCCGGACACCTCACGGTGGGTCAACTTACCTTAGTCGTCTTTTATGACACCTCGGTAAGAAATAAGGGTGGTCTATTCTACTCAACCGGATACCACATGGAGTGTCAAATTAACTTAGTCGCCTTTTAGTAAACCTCAGTAAGAAATGAAAGTGGTCTATTCTATTCAGATTATAAATATGTACATAATTTCTTGTTAGCTATGTAAATTAATATTTCGTTATCTTTATTGGCTTACATGTATAAATTTATATTGAATGAAAATCTTAAACAAGTTTACATTGTTAAATCCATTTTTATAAAAGTCATTCGCTTTGAAATCACTGCACATCCACATCACATCACACAGCACATCCGCGCAATACATTCTTAATCAATTTCAATCCGCCGTATTTAACTTCGAAACTCAAGCCTCGGATTTCAAAGTGCATCGTTAGCAGATCTCATCTTGACAACTTTATTGCGAGATGGTGGCATTATTGGAAGAACTCGAGTACTCTTCACACCTCCCTAACGCTAGTTATCACATTTTTTGATGCGTACGGCTTTTCTGTCCTCTCTTTGGGCGTCTTTTTGTGTGCGTTGTACAAAACTGTCTTTTTTTTCTTCATATCATCAAAGCCAAAGATGGGGCCTATTTATGCTTGAAATAGCAACATTTAAATATTTAACTGATAAAAATATAAATAAATTATATTTTCATGAAATACGTCATCTAGGGGATTTTTGGGGTAAAAAATCGATTTAGCTAGATTTTATTTAAAAAAAAAAGTCGTTTTATCCCTGTTTTCGGGAATTGAAAAAACTCTAAAATGTAGAAATCAAATTAAATGACATTTTTGGCTGTCAAACGTAATGCTGTGATAGCCTAATGGTAATGGGCGGACCAAAGATTTCTAACCCGGGGATCGAGACCCACATGCCCTCGGCGCTTTCTTACTCTCTTAGATTGCAATTCTTTCTTTCTTTTAATTTTTTAATTGCATTTTTTTTATATCTCTTAAAAGATTACCGAATAAAGCTCGGCCAATCAGGTACTTGTATTAATATTCAATCAAATCAAATCAAAACAATCTTTTTTTAAATAAGCTCTTTCAAGTACTTTTGAATTGTCAAGGATCAATATAATTAATGAAGCTACATCTGGTTCGGAATGTTGCTCTTACCGATAAGAATCAGAAAGAATCTCGGGGGTCAATCTTTTAATTTTAAACATTTTCAATTTTACTTTATTATAGCGCAGTCTTGTATGAAGCTGAAAAGATTTTCAAAATCAAGCATTTTTATCATCTAAATAATCTTCAATTTTGTAATATACTTTATCTGTAAGCATATCTCTTACACTTAATTTAAACCTTTCTGTAGACTTGTCTAGCATTGATTTCATTTTTTTCGTTCTGTTATTATTTTAATTTACAACAAAGAACAAAACAAATTCATATACAAGAATTACGACACCGCATCTCATAGAAGTCCTTTACTTTAGATTAATCAATATTAATCCAATAGTCTGAAAGACTAATAATATTAATCTAATGATTGATATTATACAAATTTTCTTTCATTATTTCCTATAAATTTTACATGTTATTTATTTACTTATATTGTGCTAAAAACCATTGAGCAGTAAAATAACTAACTAATTAAAAAGCGATCGATATTTAATACATACTTCACTAATAACTACATCACTAAAAACTAAAGTAATATATTCTTTGAAAGTTGAACTATTTGAATAATATTGTAATTTGCAATCGTTGGGTGTTACTACATTTGCATATTTCTGATTTACTAAAGGACTGCTTGAATTTTCACGTATGTTTTTTCCAACTTTGAAAAGATATTGTTAAAAATAATTGTGGAAACTTTTAGTACCATCGTTATGTTTTATTAAATTTGAATTTCACTCTATTTTTATAATACTAACACTTATAAACATCATTATCAATAAACACGCTCATATATATAGATAGTTTTGTATTAGAATAATTTGACAATCCTTATCCTTACTAATATTATAAATGGGAAAGTCTGTCTGTCTGTCTGTCGGTTCCGTTTTCACGGCCAATCCGCTGAACCAATATCGATGAAATTTGACATAAATATTCCTTATATACCGGGTTAACATATAGGCTATATAAATCCTGTTAATTCAACAGGAATTAAATTCAGGACGAATTAAATACGATGACATTCAAAACGCCATCTATAATAAACCTATGGAACTAATTTTTATTTACGATGTGTCAAAATCAAGTCAAATCTGTATTTACGAAGTATTTAGATTCCAAGTTTTTCGACTTACGTCAAAAGAGTTATCTTTAAAGAGTATTTATATTTTATTTTATTTTATTCGTTTACTGGACAAATTTAACTGAGAAAATTTAAAATTGTAATAACAATGGATTATTGATATAAGTAATACGGGTTATTTAGTAAAATAAATAAACTAATAATATTATAAATGCGAAAGTCTGTTTGTAACGTTTTCATGGTCAATTCGCTGAACCAATATAGATGAAATTTGGCAAAATTAATGTTTATACAGGGTAACGTATAAAAATCTTAAAAAAAGTTATTATTATCTTTGTTTTAAATATTTCGGTTTTTGTTTATTTCATAAACCGGAGAAAAATATTTAATAAAAAAGAGACCGCCAGAATGATGTATGTAACATCTTTTGGCCCAGACCAGAGTAATAGTTTTAGTGTTGTTAAATAGAAAAATATTTGTTATCTTAGTATCAATTATTATTTTATCTAATATTTATTTATTATAGTTTGAGGTTATGTACATGTACAATTACTAGCTAAATACCATAATAACACATTAAAAAGATAGGATTTGTGGTGAAAATATAACAATAAGCTATAATCATTTAAGTTCAAGTAAAATTTAATCATATATAATTTTTGTTGTCAAAAAAAACAGACGTTTCAAGAAAACGCATTCTTAAACGGTCTTTAGTTAGTAGTCTATGGCAACAAGTACGAAATAAATGACCATTAATTGACATGTATTGGAGAGTTTTATTTAATTCCCATCCCATAGAAATTAAGCCATACTGCTAATGAAAAAATATTTTATTTCTAAACACCATTTTTAATATTTGAAAAGTCTTTACAGTTAACAAAATCAAGTTTAATATATCTTCCGATACCTATTTTAAAATATTATGTTAACAAAAACATAATTTAAATTTAATTTTTCGTATTTATACTAAAAACGTTGGAATCCAGCGCCGTACGTATAGGTAATAAAAAAAACAATTTGACAGTTGATTCGTTACGTATAAATGTTATTATTAAATAAGTTTTCTAACACGTTTCCAAATCTCATAATATTTATAGAGATATTTAATTCCAGAAAACATAAGTAATTTTTCATGTATATAAAGTTTTTGCACTCCTTTTACTGCGCTATTTTAATATATATTTCATGTAAGTACGGGCTATTTACTAAAATTATCATATTAAGCTCTTGATCAAACGATAAATCTGATTCATCCCGGATCGATCTAATTTTTGTGATGGAGATATTTGAAGGTTTGGATGGTGACAGAAGCCACTCCTAATTTCAAGATTACAGTCCACGCGAACGAAGTTGCGCGGGTAAAAGCTAGTATTTTATACACCGATGCGCTCAAAACATCGGTGGTGATTGCCCAAAATATTCTATTTGTAATGACGTAAGTGTAATTTTACCGTTTTCCACCGCAAAATAAACACTAAAATGTAACATTTAATTAAATGTATATGAAACATAGTGCTTATTAGTGCAAATATTAGGTTAACATATTCCACTATTTATCTGATAATGATTTAACAAGTTATTGCTGGAAGTTGCCTTATAGCACTTCTCCCTATTTGTGCATGATAAATTTTATTTGAATTCTAAATCTTCAATATTTAAATGAGTTAATCTTATATGTAATCTGTTCTATTCTTTTATATGTAATCTGTATCTATTATTTTATATGTAATCTGTATCTATTATCTTATATGTAAAATTAAGAATCTCGGAAACAGCTCGAACGATTTTCATGAAATTCAGCATGTAGGGGGTTTCAGAGGGAAAAATATATCTTATAAAAATCATTTTAAAAAAAGTCGTTTTATCCTTGTTTTCGTGCATTGTAAAAATGCTAAAATGTTGAATAGAATGGGAATGATATATCGGGTGGATTAAAAAACAGAAAATACCTGGGATCAAGCCCCTATTATTACAAACTTTTTTTGCTTTTTTTATAATAAAAACCGGGTGACCGAGCTATACTTTATAGCTCGGTCACCCAAGTACTAATACTTCAATGTAGTTACATTTGACATCTATACAATCTACTTAAAGGTGTCGCTATACAATCAGTTTGCATGTCGTCAGTTCACTAATCGACCCAGTGCCCAATCAAGCAATTTGCAAGGAAGTAGGACGCAATTTCCTTCGCAATTCGCTTAAGAATTAACCTCATTCACTTTCGTGTCTCGTCTGTTAATTGCGTTCAGCCCCCAATTTCTGACATCATTTGATTATGCACTCGTTATTGGAGTAAACAGTATCGGTGATATTTATTATGTACTCACAGCTGTAAAGATGTGATTAATTCATGTTATACTATTACTAAAGTACATACATTGATTCGCAAAAAATGCAAACGTAATTTGCTTTGATACAATTTTAAAAAAATTTGCGCCTAAGATGTGAGTGTTTAATCTATACTAATATTATAAAGAGGAAAAATTTGTATGTATGTTTGTAATGTTTTCACACAAAAACTACTGGACCGATTTCAAAAATTCTTTCACCATTAGAAAGCTGCATCTTTATTGAGGAACATAGGCTTTAATATTATATTTTCAAAAAAAAAAAATAGGGATACATAATAAAAATGTAATGTGTAAAAAATTAGTCAAAAAAATCTGTATATTCATAAATGTCAGTGTAATTAAATAAGAAATAAAACTTTTACAAGTACAACTAAGAAATAAAAATAAATCTATAGTCCGATTTAGTAGACTGCACTGCCATGAGCTCGGCATGGCCGCGGGTGAAACCGCGGGATATTACTAGTATTATATATAGCTTTAAAAATTCCACGAATATACAAATCGTTATTATTATGAAAAAAGCGTAATATCGGCATTTTACTGTCCCACTGTTGGGCAATGCTCAACAAGAAATACTCTTCTTGCAAAAATAGATATTGCAATAATCGAGGTTTTATTGTGATAGACAGGTTTCATCACGCTGTTCTCTCTCTAAAAGTATTAGGATTATATCAAATAAGTACACAAATTTTTATATAAAATTCATAAGCATCTGCTCAGGGCTATAACCCATGAATCCTTTAAGCGATTCGTTTTGTGGTTAATCCTATAAATTCAAAAGGTATTACTGTTTTATGATGTATATAAATTATATAAAAGATATAAATTCAAAAGAGTAAATGCTTGAATAAACTGCAAGAATATCTTGCGTTCGTAATAATGTAAGTAAAGCACGTATTCAATCGAACACTCGGACGAAGGCGAATCTTAAAGTAAACTGTTGGTATTATGAAATCCTACGATAAAATATCACTTGAAATTATAAACCTATTTCTATAAATTATCTCTTGAAATTATTCACCTTAGTCGTAGGTATATACATACTATCTGTGCCTGCGTCTTCACCTGCGTGGAAATCAGTGTATATAATTGAAATATGAACATAAAATTAGTTATTGTGAGTTAACCATAAGAGATAGACACATGCTGTCCAGGATTTTTTTGTAGTATTTTTATACATCTGTATAAAAAGTAAAGTACGCCGTGTGGTGTCCGGCTGAATAGAATAGTACCACCCTCATTTCTTACCGAGGTGTCGTAAAAGGCGACTAAGGTAAGTCGACCCACCGTGTGGTATCCGGCTGAGTAGAATAGACCACCCTCATTTCTTACCGAGGTGTCGTAAAAGGCGACTAAGGTAAGTTGACCCACCGTGTGGTATCCGGTTTAGTAAAATAGTCCACCCTCTTTCTTACCGAGGGGTCGTAAAATACGACTAAGGTAAGTTGACGTCAGGCAGGCGGCCGGTCGTAAAAACGCAGCCAAATCATGTGACAGCATGTTTATAACATGTTGTTCCGACCCCACTTACGAGTGGGTTTATATATATGTTTACGAATGGCTTTCAGAATAGATTCCAGTACGAAAACACCGAGATGTCATGATAAATTGGCGATCAGAGCACTGGAGGGGTTGTGGCCTCTCCGACTGTCTCGAAAGCTAACTTAAATAATTCTACAGAAGAAAGAACTCCGATACATTTTCTTAACAACACCTATTTAACATGACAGGTAAAACTTCTTTGTTATTTAAACATTTAAATAAAACTTCTTGGTTATTTAAATCTCCCGAATTAAGTTTTTTTGAAGAGAATTTCTTTACATAAAATACATATATGGGACACTTAAACACACGGCTTTCTGTCCCCAATATAAGTAACTTAATACTTGTGTCATGGGTCACAGTCAACTGTTAAATATATATATAATTTTAAATACATAATTGAATACAAATATCACCCAGACTTGAAGAAGCAACAAATCGCTTATAGAAAGTGTTGGTTTTCGGCGGGAATCGAACTGATGACCCGCGGAGCTGAAAACAGGGTCACTGCCAAATGTACCAACGAGCCAGTCAAAATTATCAATAAAAATTAAATGCAAAAATTAAGTATGAATTTTAACATCCAAATGAGTTATCTATTTTAAGACTGTAATAACTCATTATATAGTAAAAAGTTAAAGGTAATATAAGAACTAGTTACCACAACTGACTAAATTTAAAGTAATAATAAAATTATTTTTCTATAATCCGCGATGACGTAAAATAGAAAATATATATAATGCTAAATTTAGAGTGGGCAATACGAATTGTTCAGCAAAATAATTTTATTATTACTTTTGAATTATGGATCTCCGCAAAGTAAAGCCTAATTCTATAAATTATTTGAATCAATTTACTTAAATTTAAATTCTATTGAGAAGACCTTTTTAAGGTCAGCTCCATTAAAAAGGGTTCTACAAACCCAACTATTTTTTCTGAAATTTGGCCAGAAACTCAGTGGGTTAGAATATTAATATAGATTACAGAAATATTTTAGATGACCAGTGAAATATATGCCAAGGTAATTACCAAATATTATAAGGAAATTGTTTGTATGTTAGGTTTATTTACGAATTGGAAAGGTAATAGCAATATTCATATGAACTATGTTTAGATAAATTCTTACGTACATCCTATCACAGGATAATACTGAAATATCGAGGCGATCTCGAAGTTAAGCGTCCTCCGAAGTGTCAAGCTGTTATCGATGGCTCCTAAATAATATTTATGATAGCCATTTTTAGTGGGGCTACTATATTTTTCAAGTCAAAATCAGGACAAATTTATAACTTATGGCTGTTAATAAATCGTTTCATAATTTAGCGTATTATTTTTAAAGATAGGAGCCTGTCTGTAGTTCGAATATTCAGTGACATCTTGATAAGTGCTAAGCGCTTTTACTATTCAGCCAATATATATATACACATATATATGTATATATATATATATATATATATATATATATATATATATATATACACACACACATATATATGTATATATAACGACGGCTCCAACGATTTCCCTGAAATTCAGCATGTAGGGGTTTTGGGGGACAAAAATCGATCTAGCTAGGTTCATTAAGTAGGGCATTCAAAAATACTAAAATTGAATTCAATTTTTGTCATAAACTGTCAAGTCAGCGAAGCTTATTCGGGGAACGGGTAGTCTCGAGAAATGTAAATACCTATAATCGATCCTAACTACATAATTAAATTTTACTTTTTTTTAAGTTTCTTTTTTTGTTTTGTAAAAAATTACCAAGCAAGGCTCGGTCAACCAGGTACTAATAAAATCGCTAATAATAAAGTTCCATTATCGTTGCTATAACATTTGATCTATATGCGTGATGTAAAAATATGGACACCCTATCCGAGTGGCCGAAGCCAAATTTACACTTGCATCAATCCTTGATTTATGAGTTCAGATATTATTTTTGAATGCCTTATATAATACAAAAATACATTTCATATTTCTGGCGTATGTGTAACATTTTATTGATGATATATAAAAAAGGAGAGTTATAAGGCTGAACTCAAGTAAAATTGTTTTTTGTTATTATATTTAGGAGTATTTCGTATGAGCTGAACTCCCACGTGAATTATAGGATAAAAATTAGCCTTTATGTTGAGGAGCAACATATCATCCTCCATATTTCTTCTTTCTTTCAGTTAAAGTCTATCGGTGATGCTTCTGCGCTCGCTCGTTTCGCCCGGTGACGCTGTAAAATCCGTAAGGGCTAACAGCATATAGTCAATTCGAAAAAAAAAAGTTATAGTCTCATCAAAATCGGTTTGAACATTCTGACGAGTTTACTATTAATCTAAACCTCGTACAAGAACTGCACTATATATTAATAAAAACATTATCAAAATCCGTTCAGTAGATTTAAGGAAATTGATCACATACAGACTGCTTTTGGGGATTTTCTTTTTTTTTTAATATGTAAAGATATTATAAGATTATTTAGGGTACTTAGCTTTTAGTTCCAGCTTGCGCATTAGTAATATATTTTTATTTGAACACATCAAAACTAAATTTAGCAACGTCATAAACTGTCACACGGCATTTACTAGCGCGACGAGACATCCATTTTACGATGTAGACAAATCAGATTTCAAAGCTAAAGCATGTTCCCTTAGAATTAGACACAATATCTTTCGGTACGAAAAGAAAAACCTCGTATTTTGTGAAAAACTATAAAAGATACATTGATTAGTAGATTTATTGGAATCCAATCAATGAATCGTTTTTGCAAACGTTACGAAATTTACTCACTAGGACTATTGAAATTTTGACCGCTCATTGTTGCTTATAAGGAATGTGCTGCCGCAGTTTTTATAAATAATATACTACATCAAAAAGGTGCCGTGTGGTATCCGGCTGAGTAGAATGGACCAGCCTCATTTCCTACCGATGTGTCTATAAAGCGACTAAGGTAAGTCGACCCGCCGTGTGGTATCCGGCTGAGTAGAATATACCAACCTCATTTCTTACCAATGTGTCGTAAGAGGTGACTAAGGTAAATCGACCCGCCGTATGGTATCCGGCTGGGCAGAATAAACCACCCTCATTTCTTACCAAGGTGTTGTAAAAGGTGACTAAAGTAAGTTGGACTACCATGTGGTATCCGGTTGAGTAGAATCGACCACCCTGTTTCTTACCGTGGTGTCTTAAAAGGCGATTAAAGTAAGTTGAAACACCATGTGGTATCAGTTTGAGTAGAATAGACCACCCTGTTTCTTATCGAGGTATCGTAAAATACGACAAAGGTAAGTTGGCGTCAGGCAGGCGGCCAGTCGTAAAATTATATGACAACATTTTTATAGCATGCTGTACTGACTCCACTTAGAGTGGGATAAAGTCAGGAGGATGATGATAAACATATCAAAAATACTTTATTAAATTTGTATACTATAAACAATTATTTCAGTTCAAACTACTAAAGGCATTGCTAACACAACATTTAAAAGAATTGCTAAAAAGAACTCTAAATACAGTACAAAATAGAAACAAATTCGTAATTAGAAAACCCACACGCCCTAATGAGAATAGTTTGAATAAGACCGTTAAAAGGTTTTTTTCGGAGTGCGCCTATATTGATACAAATGGCAGTCTATGGCGAATCCAGCAGTGCGATAAATCAAGGGCAGAGAGATACATTCATTCAGGATTGTTTGTCTATGGTAACAAACGACTTCTACTTGTGATCATTTTCTTAATCAAATTGCTTTACCTACTGTGCAATGTCCAATTACCAAACGAAATAAAAATATTTTGGGCTACAATTTATTTGTTATACTGTGAATTAACAATTGTGGACATAGACTCAACGACAAAATCTGTTTTGAAAGAAGAAATCCCTTTGCGATTTTGTTGTGGAATCTCCTGATGATGTTTTGGTTGCGGGCCGAAACGATTGTTGAGTTTGTGATTGTGCATATGTGCAGTGCTTGTGTGGTGTGGTGTTAATGGTGGATGTTGTGCATGTATCAGGTATGAAAACAGTTAGTACACCTAGATTTAGCATCATTCTCCTGCCCTTATCCCACTGTAAGTGGGGTCGGCCCAATATGTTATAAATATGTCACATGATTTGGCTACGTATTTTACGACCACCTGCCTGACGTCAACTTATCTTAAGTCGACACCTCAGTAAGACAGCGTGTGGTCTATTCTACTCAATCGGTGCCTTACGGTGGTTCAACTTACCTTATGACACCTCGGTAAGAAACGAAGGTAGTCTATTCTATTCAGCCAAATACCACAGGGCGGGTCGACTTACCTTAGTCGCCACACGGCATAAATTTTACATATTTATTCTATAAGCTAATTTATCATTATTACTTTCGTGCTATGAACCTCCATCAAATTCTATAAATAACTCTGTAAACGTAGTTATTGTATAGAACCGGCTATACTCACGTCTTATTCTATCGGGTATATATCATATATCGGGGATGTATCATGAATAAGTGCCCCGGATGGGTTCTAAACTAGTCCCGATAGAATAAGATGTGAGTATAGCCGGTTCTATACAATAACTATGAATACGATAATTTAAATTTAAAAACTCTGTAAACGCATTATCTTACTATATGTTAGTAACTAGTATGTTATGTGATGTCACATTATATGCCATAATTATAAGAATCATTGTTTAATCAGGTTATTATTATTTTCAAAAGTCAAACAGATTTTAACTGCTGAGAGCCAATCACTTCCAGTTCAATGGATAAACTCTAAATCAATGTAAATAAAGAAGTTTATTTTCCCGATATTAGTCTGAGGTCGAGTCGGAGACGATCATTACCGGCCCATTTACGAGAAGTTAAAGATTGACATTAAATAATGATTTCTACTTCCGTCGCGAAATTGAATGTTTGTAAACTAATGAATGTTTGTATGTAAATAGAATGAAAAGATTTTTATTAGCACTGTAAAAAATTTACTTTCATTTCGAAGTATCATTACTGAAATTTCTTCGTATTTTTTTTGTTTCAAAATGTATAGCAGATTTCGCAGTCAACAACATCATTAAATAATATCACAGTAATATTAAAGCAGTGCTGTTAACCTGTTTAACTTTAAAATTTGGTCCCTTTATAAGTATCAATTAGATCAGCTGTAGATACAGCAGACTTTTATATGATGAATCCAGAAATAAAAAAATACATAAACACTTTAGAATGACGAGTGAAAGTTTGAAGATTAAAGGTAAATTAAATAATACATATTTACATACAAAACATATATTAACACAAATTTCGACTAAGATGACAGAGCCTATAAAGCCATAACTAGTCAAGGTTCAGAACTAGACTGACTTCAATCCTGTAGAAGTCGTCGCTCCACTCATTATTTAAATAAGATTATTTATATATGTATAGACATCCTTAGATCCTTTAAAGATAATTGCAAAAAAATGACTGTCCTTTTCTTTTCTATCTTATATTTTATTTAATTTCACTGATACTGCATTGAACTCTACAAATTATTCTTAAAAATTTTAGGTTTGTTGTAACATATTACCTAAAGATAATCCAAATTTGTTTAAGTGTAAATTAATTTATGTAAATGTATAAAAATATTTATTAGTGAGTCCAATAAATGTATATACATATTATTCACAGGAGATTTCTTCAACTGTCGTTGTTATAAGGAGACAAGCCTTCTGTTCGTCCGCCGCTACCAAACTCAGTCCTATGGTGTAATCACCACAAAATTCATCAGACAGAAATTCGTCTACAAAGTCAAGAGATACTGCTAAGTCCTTGACAAGATAATAGCCCTGAAAATTTTTACATTTTATTTCGTTTGTAATTTATTAATTAAATTTTTTTCGTGTGTGTATATTATCACAATTGCTATAAGGGCAAATTATAAAATATATAAAATACGGTTCATGAAATTCTACAGAGCAGTTGCAAGGAAATGTTCTTAATTCAAATTTGTTTATTTTCAAAAGACTAAGCATTTTAATTTGATCGTATTGGACATCAACCTAGACATGGAATACTTCACTTACCCTCGGTTTTCTAAAAAGATCGTCGTTATGACAAAAATGGATAGCCCTTAATTTAATTAATATCGGATGTCCTAAAGAGATAAGTAAGGACAAAAATCTGTCATTGTATTCGTACATCGAACGCTTTTACTAACTATCGCTGAGAACTCTAATCTAGCTTTCATACTTATTATCGAATATCAAATATAAAGCTTATAATTGTACCTTAATTATAGGACATTCTGTTGCATTAAGTGCATCATTCAAGGGTTTCCATGGAGTATCATTTTTATCCAGGCTGTCGCAAAAATTACCTTCCACGTGACCTACATATTGTTTTCCTGTTGCGATATGTTTCCAAATATTTAGTTCTACCTACAGAGAAAGAAAAAATATTAGAACTATTTAGGATCTTTATCGGCCATTTTATCTACGTATTCACCTTGTAATCTGTATCAATGTCTTCATTTAACTGAACTTCGCCAGAAAGTGTTAGACCCTCTTCTGCGCCATTGTTTTGTGGTGAAATATTCATAGTGAAATTACAAAGGAACATCTCATTTTTAAAATCATTGCAATCCTTAACATATTCTGTAAACGTTGCTGTGTAACAATTCTGTAGAGCAAAAGTAGAAAAAAAATGTGTTTAAGACCACACGGCAGAAGCGAAAACTTCGTCTAAGCGAGTCGACTCGAGTCGATTTTATCCGAACGAGCGTTTCATAGCCGAGCGTAACAGGCCAGACTCGTTCAGTGATTACAATCAAAGCTCCTATAGAAGTTTTCACTTAAAAAACCATTTTTTTTTATTACTTTGTAATTTTTTATGCTTTATATTTATTTACTTACAAGTTGATTTATACATTCTCGTGTAATTATCAATGTTTACGTGGGTTGATATAGAGCTAGTAGCTGGTTGAAGATATAGTTAACAAAACGAAGTTTATCGAAAAACAAAGTAGACAGCAAGAAACTTTAGCGGCTCCGGCTTGATCATTCAAAGTAATTTTATATGTCAAAATCACGCATTTAATTTTTACTCTTGCTTATGTATAATTAAGTATAGACGAAAAAAAACATAAATCATCAATAAATTATAGCATATATAAAGTTACAGATAAGGGCATCCCTTGAAAGATTTTCGTAGTTTAAAAAATTACTTACTTCGTCCAATACTTCTGTTTTTGTGATTGATATTAAATACAAAAAATATAATAATATTAAAGTTAACAAGTTTTCACAACCCATTTTCATCATAATTATACTATGATCAAATGAATTACATTGCTCGAAAAGATAGTTTTATATGTTGCATGATGAAAATATCGTGATGTTTGTAATAAATTACAACATTTTACAATGTAAATATTAATAGCATCGCGTGTTGATCATATATTAAAATGAAAACAGCAATTTAAAGCCTATGTTGTTATATATGTATTTATATCAAAGTCACGATATCGACATTTTGTATGGAATGTTCAAAAATTTTTTCCCTATTTTTTTTGTATAATTATATTAACAATAACAATAACAACTAAGTATGGTATCCGGCTAAGTAGAATAGACCACCCTTATTTATTACCGAGGTGTTTTAAAGGGCGACTAGGGTAAATTGACGTCAGGCAGGCGGTCGGTCGTAAAATACCTAGCCAAATTATTTGACATGTTTATAACATGTTGTGCGGCCCCACTTAAAGTGGGATAACGGCAAGGATAATTGCTCACACTCATAATTTAAATTCTTACTTGCTTAATACATAAGTTAAGTGTAATGAAGATGAAAGAAAATTCGAACGTTCGAAATTTGAATTTATAGAATTAGGCGTTACTTTGTGGAGATCCTTTTCATTAATTAATTAATTTTTAATAAATAATAAATAATTTTATTATTACTTTTGTATTCACAATTGTACTTACCTTAACGATTTAATAAGCGCCTTTAGCTTTTGGAGTAGCATATATTCTATCAGCAAAATTGTCTATAAAAATCGTTTTCATAACGCGAACAAAAATTTTCGTAACAAAGTTGGAATAACAGATAATAAATCACAACTACGAACTACATTCATTTCACCGGGAGATAACAAATACGAAAGGGGGAGTTGCAATTGGAATATAAAAATTACGGCAGTTTAAAAGTAGGCGGCATTTCCATAAAAGTACTATATCCGATATGATATACACTCTACGCGGCCCATTTGTTTTGTTTCATCTGAGAATTATCATTCACGCATTGGAATATCGGGTATGACTAATTTACTTGTTTTGTTATGCCTTTTATTTTTTTTACCAGTATAAATTTATCACATAATCTATTCTATTCTATTTTCTTCTATTCATCGTCAATCATCATCATCAATCATCATCAATCATCAATCATCAATACATATAATAAAATCGTTGAGATGTCAAATTTCTGTGCGTTTGTTCCCGGTAATCTCAAAAACCGCTAATCCGATTTGGACGTTATTTCTATAATATGTAGTAGAAAGCCTCACTTAACATATAGTGTATATTTTCTTCAATCGGTTAACAAATAAAAAAGATGGCACAATTTTAAGTTGGAAGGTCGTATACTATGATACTGCTACTTGCATTTTTTCGTTTTTTGCTATTCTTATTTAAGGATTTCGCCTAAATAAGTTATAATATCGTTCGTATTGGAACGTACTATTCCACTGCTGGGACTTTTTAATATATAAAAATAATGTTTCTTTACTTTTATAGACTCCGAAGGGGCTCGACCGATGTTCATGAAATTTTCAGACTATTTTTAAAATGACCCAGCGGATGATGCTGTAATTTGGTGGCGATCGGAGTATTTTTTTTATAATTGTAATTAATATATCTTTACACGGCAAAGTGGGCTGGACATACCAGTTTATTAATAAATCTCTGTGAGAAAAGTAATTTAATGAAAAAAAGAATTTAATCAATCTTCGACTAAAGAAAATTTATAGATAGATAGAAAGCTACAAAGACCAAAGTCTTCAAAGTATGAACGCTATATGGGTTCTATAAGGAAGCTCAATATCTCCTAAGCTATAGCGTGAGCGAGGCATGGAGTTGTTTGTGTGATAAAATCGTAAATAAATGTCTCCGTAAAAAAACTAAAATTACCGATATAGTTTATTACTGAGAACTGACGATGAATGCAGCATATAGTAAGAGGAGCGATGGGCATTTGTATCGTCGGGATTGCGATCCTGCTTCGGAAAACGCTGCAATTGTGAACGCTCCATTAGCTTGATATATAATACATGGTACAAGATCATATTACGTGGAAAAATCATATTACGTATAAATGCCTTGGTGCCAGCAATAAGAGGCTATCGATATAGAAAAAATGTATAGACACCAGCTATAATAAAGTCTTATTTTATTAGGTGAGCCCAACTACTTCGAAGTCCATATGGGGGCCCATATTCATGACCTCTTTATTCACGAGCATACGGCGCATACCGCAACGGGAACTGTGTGCATAGTGCGAGTTTTCTTAATCTACTCGTTCGTGTTAGCGTAATGCAATTGAATGGCGCTGGAACAATGGACACTAGATGTTGCCTTTGCAGCGTGGTATTGATCCATACAAATTGGCGGTATAGCCGGTTTCTATACAATAACTGGAATTCTAAACCAAAACAAAAGCTTAAATTTCCTTGAAAACCCAATCTACGGTGAAGGGTAAACAAATAAAATTTTAGACACCCATATAGCTTTTAAAGGGTAAATGATTTAATTATGCGCATAGAATTGTCGGCGATCCACTTAATTTGATTGCCAGTGACACCTATGCAAATGATACGCTTCGACTAATTGAATATCTCTGTACGGGGTATGGGGACTCCAGATGACTTCAGCCCTATGTGATGTCATTTAAATTTATAGTGACGTTTATTTATTTAATGGCATTATGAAACAGGATCAGCCTTTTTTACTTTGTTAGACAACAACCAGCATATGTTATACGGATAAATCTTTGTTCCGAAAATCCTAGGATATAATAACCGCCGTGTGGTATCCGGCTGAGTAGAATAGACCAACCTCATTTCTTAGCGAGATGTCGTAAAAGGCGATTAAGGTAAGTTGACGTCAGGCAGGCGGCCGGTCGTAAAAACGCAGCCAAATCATGTAACAACATGTTTATAACATGTTGTGCCGACCCCACTTAGAGTGGGATAAGGGCAGGTGGATGATGATGATCCTAGGATATAATGATTTAATAATTAAATATTTAGTACCTGGGTGACTGAGCCTTACTCGCTGATCTTTTAAACATTTAAAAAATATTAGAATTTAAATAAAAAAAAAACAACAAAAAATAATTGGGCAGGTGGGGCTCGATCCTGGGTATTTTCACTTCTCTAGACCGCCCGTTCCCCAAATGAGTCACTATGACTTTAAATTTGACAGCGAAAATTTTTTTTGTATTCATCGTAAATTTTTTTTTTAATTTTGTATTAGTAAGTAGTAAGTAGTCTTTTATATATTATGTACTCTAAATGAATTATATTTATATATGTATTTGCATATTGTATGTATTGTATATATTGTATGTATTGTATATATTGTATGTATTGTTTATATTGTATGTATTGTATATATTGTATATATCTAAATTAATATTCTTTAGTATATACACACCACCTATATATCTGTAACTTTGTCCTTTCATCAACCTGGTTGGCTGGAAGAAATCGCTATCTAGCGATAAGTCCGCCAGATTGTAGCACTTCTTTTTTAATATGTATTTATTATTATTATTTTTAGTTTTTAAAATAAAAGTGTTCATTCATTCATTATAGATAATAGATGTTCGCGCCTACTGCGTGCCTTCGATAGCTACAGTTGGTGAGCATAGGTAGGATAGGCAGACAACCGGCAATTTCTCCACCCCGAAAAATCAAGGAGTACTGACCTTTGACTTAGAGGCTTCTTCTTTAGATATGGCGTCCACGTCGCTCCGGCCGGAGTATAACCACAAAAAACTTAATCCACCTATATTCGTGGAATCACAAATTAAATTGTTCCGTAATATTATAAAATTAAGATGATGATGACTTAGAGGCGCGTGCACCGTGTTGCGCGGCCGGTACCGATCTTCTCTTTTGTGTGTGACATTAATTAGTCACCTATTACCCTCGATTACCCTCGGTGGAAAATATTGCTCGAACAATAGAAGTAATTTAGTAAGTGTAGATATTGTTCGACCCTCTACGATAAGATAGAAACGATTAAATGTAACTCATCATCCTCCTGTCCTTATCCCACTCTAAGTGGGTTCGGCACAACATGTTACAAACATGTTGTCATATGATTTGGCTACGTATTTTACGACCGGCCGCGTGCCTGACGTCAACTTAACTTAGTCGTATTTTACGACTCCTTGGTAAGAAAGAGGATAGTCTATTTTACTCAACCGGATACCACACGGTGGGTCAACTTACCTTAGTCGCCTTTTACGACACCTTGGTAATAAATGAGGGTGGTAGGTACTATTCTATTACAGAAAGATGAGAAGCATTCTTAGATATACATCAGCAAAAAATAAAGGCGGTGATAGATATTTTATAATTCGTTTATTTCAAATTAAAAAAAAAACATTTTGTAATGACAGCTTCATTTGTATGCATTTTGTGGTGTAAATTATAGATCCTTAACTCTTTCAACTTATTTGCTTTGTACTTGTAATAATAATAAGTTATATGAATAAATAATGTTGCCATAAATTTCTTTCCTTCGCTGATTTAAAAAAATATAAGGCTTAAATTATCATGAGCGATATTTTGTCGTGTGGTATCCGGCTGAATAGAATAGACCACCCTCATTTCTTACCTAGGTGTCGTAAAAAGCGATAAGTAAAAAAGCGAAAAGTAAGTTGACGTTAGGCTGGCGGTCGGTCGTAAAATATCAAAGTAGCCCAATCATGTGACAACATGTTTATAGCATGTTGTGCCGACACCACTTAGATTGGGATAAGGGCAGAAGGATGATATCATATACCATAATATTTCCAAGTATTTTTCATTAATATTTATATTAACGTGTAAAAATAACTATATTACAATTATTGGAAATGAAAACTACAAACATTTCTTCTAATTTCTTATTAAATATATAATTATATATACATATTGTGAAACCAGTAAGCCTTAATAATCTCAGCCATATAATGGACATTATATTTAAATTGTGAAGTTCAAGAAGTGAACCAATTCGTTTTTAAGCCAATGTACAAGTTAGTATTATAGTATGGCAATACTTAAAAACCTATCATAACTATATTTAAATATCTCTATACATTTGACGTAGCTAATGTCTGTTTTATCCAATCCGAATAGCTAGCTACGGACGTATATACGCCTGGCCAGCCATCTCTTCCGCAACCATATCCAAAAGACACAACGGCAACGGTTTCCCAAGTTCCTGTATTTGTCTGTCGCATTAGTGGTCCTCCAGAATCCCCTCTACAAGCGTCTTGGGAAAATACACCACCAGCACATAGTTGTTTGTCAGTCAAATCCGCTCCAAGACCTTTATACTTGGAATCGCACTCAGTTTTTCTGAATATCGGCAAATTAAGCTTAAGTTTCACTGGACTGCTCTTTCCTGAAAGATAAAATTAAATAAATTAATTTAAATTTTATATGTATTTACATTTTTTTAATACTGTTTATATAAAGCCATAACTTCATGGCCGCAAATTTTTAGACAACTTTTTTTTAATTAACACTGAGCGAAGTATACAAGTTTTAAAATGTTTGTAGTACGGCACTACATTTTCTTATCATCATCCTCCTGCCCTTATCGCACTCTTAGAGGACGACACAACATTTTGTCACATGATTTAACTACAACTTACCTTAGTCGTATTTTACGACTCCTCGGTAAGAAAGAGGGCGATCTTTTCTACTCAACCGGATACCACAAGGCGGGTCAACTTAGTTTAGTCGCCTTTTACGACACCTTGGTAAGAAATGAGGGTGGTTTATTCTTCACAGCCGGATACCACACGGCGAGTCGACTTACCTTAGTCGCCTATTACGACGCCTTGGTAAGAAATAAGGGTAGTCTATTTTACTCAGCCGGATACTACACGGCATTTACTTTTTTTATAATACTATTTATACAAATTCATAACTATTGACTTCATGGCCACAAATTTTTAGACAGGTTGTTTTTAATCAACACCGAGCAAAGTTTATACCTAAGTATATACAGGTTTTAAAATGTTTATTTTACTTTATTTTCTCATATAAAAAATATAGTTAATAATTTCTGCTTTCGTTACACATATACAAAAAATATACACGAAGCGGCGCTATCAGTCCAAAAATTTCAAGTGATACGACACAATGATACCTTGAAGGTATTGATTCAAGATTTTGCCGTTTATGCGAGTTGTTTAAAGAAAGATATACTTATTGCTGACGTGTATAAACGTTGTCAGTTAGCGTTTGTCAAATTTGACGTGTACTAACGTCGATTTGTCCATAGTGTTACATTAGATATAAATTTACTGGCGTTTTTTATTTACAAAGTCTTGTAAATGTAAATTTAACGTATATAAGTAAATATAAATAAAAACATAGCCTCACTGATTCTGACGTTGTAAAATACCTCTTTTTTGGTAAGATGATTATCTATTCTTTACAGTCATATCACGTTCTTTTGATGATGTAAATAACAAGAGTATTGAGGAAAAATACATTTCAATAATAACTCATAATCAAAGTCAAGGTGACATAAGAGGTCAGACGCGGAAATAACGTTTAAAATGACGGCAAGATTGCACCAACTAACGCGAATTGTGATATTCTTTTAAGTTATAAGAATTCGATTTAAAAAAAGATATGAGTTCAATATGAATTCGATTAATACGTATGATGTAGGTCAATACTTCATGACAAAATATATATCAATACATGTACTTCCTACTATAATATTTGATTAAAATAATTCATATGGTCTTTCCATCCTCATTTCTTGCCGAGGTGTCGTAAAAGACGACTAAGTTAACATGAGGCAAGTGGCCGAACGTAAAATACCTAGCCAAACCATGTAACAACTTGTTTGTAACATATTGTCCTGACCCCACTTAAGAGTGGTATAAGGGTATGAGAACGATGAATTTATGTCGTCTTCGTGGAATCTATTAGTAAGTTACAAAATTGGCTTATCTAACCCTGACCTTTAAATTAATTTTAATACAATAAATAAATAAAAATAATGTATTCACTCAGGAAGTAGATTTGCAGTATTCCTAGTATTAAATCGTTTCCAATAAATGCTTTTAAAGCTTAGTTTTGTTTAAAACAGAGGGTTACACCCGTCCCTTCTTTTTGTATTATTATGTAATGAGCGCTGCAAGGTTTCCTAGAATCACATTTAACAAGCAACAAAATCAATAACCACGAAACATACCTTCCAGGGTTGTTCCCCAGCCTGCTACAAATACTTCATCGCCCACACTCAAACGAAGTCCGTTGGGTTCCACTACGCAAATTGGTTGAATGTAAGCTGCAACATAAATATATTATAGTAGTATTATGTTACATACGACTATACGTGACTGCAAAAAGGAAGCAAGGAAGACCTACAAAGCGTTGGGAAGACGATTTTAGATTCACAGCGGGACCACTATGGAGGAGAATAGCGAAAAATAGAGATGCCTGGAAAGGGTTGGAGGAGGCCTTTGTCGAAAGACAGCAGTTACACAAAAATATAAATATATATTTGACCAAACATTTTAAATTGACTGGTAAATCTATATAACATTAACTGACATTTCTAAATAATTAATATGATGACTAACGTAATGTACTAAATGTGACTGCAAAATAAAGGCTATTTTTATTTTATTTATATGTGACTGCAGCTTCGCCCAAGTGAATATGAGTGTCACAAAAGACACAAAAGTGCAAAAGTAGTTATTGTGAGTTAACCACGAGAGACGTAACTTTCTCAGCTGCTTTACAAATGTGTCAAAATAAATTAGGGTATCGACTGGCTAAGCTATATTAAAACAAAATGAACAATTCGCTACGGACACTCTTTGAACACCACTGACGCTTCTGTGGCGAAACGTAGTACCCTATAGCACTCCATTGTTGACACGGCACGCCAATATATACAGGTGGCAATATTTTCACTTTACATAAATACTTTTGGCTAACTGATAGTCATGGTTAATATCATCTGGAGCTCGCAACATTGGACTTTAGGATAAGGGCTTTATGAGCAGATATGATGGACAAAATGCCATAGAGTAGCTGAAACGTCGTGTTAAACTACTGTGCTACTAATGCTAATACTGCTACTAATAAACATAAACATATCACTCTTACTTACGCGTATAGGTAACTCTTCTAGCAAGTCGTATGATAGATATATCATCTTTTCTATTCAAATTACTCGAATGGAACCCTGGATGGGGATAGGCAGATTGTACCAAAATCTCTTGTGGTGGATCTGCACATTCTTTAGGTCCTGAGCAGTCTATGCTTGTTTGCGTGTCATATTCTCCTAAACGAACTGATGTACTGGAATACAAATAAAGATTAAATATTATTACAGAATAAGCGAGCGCTTGACTGTAATCATGCATGATGGTAAGCAATGGTGCAGTCTAAGATGGAGCGCGCTTGCCTAGAAGATGCCTATTGACTCTTGCTTTAAAGAGACCTATATCGAATGAACTGGGAAATATAGATGCTGGAAGAGTTCCATTCCCTTGCTGTGCGCAAAAAAAAAGAGGACGCGAAGCGCTCCGTGCGCCTTCGTGGGAGATCGATGACATAAGGGTGGAATTTCTCCCAGTGCCTAGCCGTGCGATAATAGAAAGGCGATGAAGGAATAAGATTATGGAGTGCCTCAGTACAGTCCCCGAAATATATTATGTAGAAGACCGTTAGACATGCAGTTTTCTATACATTTGTTATATTCTAGCATCCCTTTCGGTTTGACACACACAAGTCAAGAATAGAAAAACATACAATACCTTCTAATAGAAATTTGAATAGTGACTTTCAAAGTGACTACATATTATATTTGCTAGAAAGAGGGTGGTCTATTCTACTCAGCCACGCGGATACTGGGTGCAGTTATGTTGAGTATAAATTAATATGTTTGTATGCAAGTATATATTAATGTGTATTAGAATATTGTTTCTCTTACAGTTTTCCAACTTTTTGTTCTATTTCGCCAACTACGCAATGGGCAGCCGAGAGGACGTAGCGTCGATTAATCAACACTCCACCGCACTGGTACGTCAAAGGTTTATTGTTTCCTGAATTCAGAGTAAAAATAATAGTAATGAAATTATGGATTCTGGAATAAAATTACTCTTAATATCAAGTCAAAGCAATAGATAATAGGTAGAATATCTTATATATAAAAATTTATGATTTGATGTTAAATACTCTTTAGATTGACCCTTGTTCTTATAAAGTTTGTTGGCGATCGGAGCGTTTTTTTTCGTAAATGTAATATTTGAATTAAGCCCTGGGAAGGAGACTGGAAGCTTATATAAAAACAAATTGGAGTTTAATATTAAAAATATATATTATCTCAAATATCGAGTAACTTTTTAAAATGCCATGAACTTGTAAGTAGCTTAAATATATTAATATCATTGGATACTTCGTACTATAAAATATTTTGTAAGTAAAAAATGGTTATGGAGGTAACAAGGCTAATAATACTAAAAATAATAAAAACCACTCCATAAATAATCTAAATATGACAATCTAATAATGTAACGTAACTAACAATATTTATTATTTTGAGTGTTACCTATATAATATTATATATACTAAATAAACTATTTACTAAACTAAACTAAACCATTTTACAAAAACAAGCATTTAATAAAAACTTAAAAGAAATTAAAACTAATTAAATATTAATTTACACTACATCGTAATCATCGATTACAATGCAATGGGGTAAAGTTCCTAAAATACTGGCAGTATTACCCCTTTGTATGGCCAAACTTATTCGTTGGCCAAGGTAGCTCTCGGGTTTCCGGTACGCTCTACGAACCTTCTGGATAGCTCATTGAAAAAGATATGAGCATTCCGTAATTTAGTTCGGAATTTATAATAGTCTTACGTGGTTGGTATCCCAGTAATGCCATCCATGGAAATTCATCTAACTCCGTAAACTGTCCACCATAGATACGATCACCGTTGGTCTCAGTACCACACTTGTCACGTGATTCCAAGTAAGAATCCTCTGGTGCTACAGGATCTTCACCTTCTAGTGGACGAGCACTTGTGGAAGGGCGTATTGTCTGTGAATAAATCATAACTTTGTGTGTATAATTGTTATGGTACCCGGCTGAGTGGAATATACCACCTTCATTTCGAATTGAGGTGTCGTAAAAGGCGACTAAGGTAAGTTGACCCGCCGTGTGGTATTCGGCGAAATAGAATAGATCACCCCCTTTTTAATCGAGGTATCGTAAAAGGCGACTAAGGAAAGTTAACATACAGCAAGCGGCCGGTCATATAACACCTAGCCAAATCATATGACAACATGTTTATAACATGATGTGCTGACCCCACTTAGAGTGGGATATCGACAGGAGAATTATGATGATATATTGTAATGTATATAAACCTGTAGTACAAGGCGTGTCAAATGATCTTTTGCTATTCGTCACACATTATGAAAAATATTGTCATCTTTTAAGTAGTTTGCATAACTGATAATGAGACTCACGTTTCCCACTTTACACAACATCATCGATAGCACCGGAGAAATTAGAATTAATATGAAAATCTGGGTATTAAAGTTACATACCGTTGCTGGCCCAGTATTATCTGGAGGGGGAATCGGACCACAGCACACCCTTGGATTGTATCCTTCGAAGCCGCATTGCGATTTTCTTAAAAAGTTTATTACGTATGTTGGAAGAGGTCTTTGCTCAAACGCTGCGAGAAGTTCAGGGCATTTCTGGATAGCGATGCAGTTACTAGTTCGCCCTAATGGAGTCATGCACTTATCTGAAACTGGTGACAGAATTTACATTATAAAAGATATCCTAATGGGAAACAAAAGTAATAATAAAATTATTTTGCTATATTCTGCGATGAAGTAAAATAGAACATATAAATAATGCTAAATCATCATCATCAACAAATAAACAATCATCAATCAATGTATCAGGTATGATTACCGATTGTCCACTCTACATTTAGCATTATATATATTTTCCATTTTACTTCATCGCGGATTATAGCAAAATAATTTTATTATTACTTTTGTATTATGGATCTCCGCAAAGTAACGCCTAATTCTATAAATTATATATCCTAATGGCTTATTAGTTTATAGATAATGTAATGATAGAATTTTAAAGCAAACTCTGACTCTGGGGAAGCTTCAAATGTAATTTTTTTATAAACGTGCTATAGATACTTTATAGCGAATTAAGATGAAGTGCGACATTTTAAATCGATTTTTTTATGTAGATACTTAAGGAAAGGGAAAGTGACAAAAACTTTTTATCTCGCGTCTGAAGTATGACAAAGTTGCGGTCAAAAGCTGGTAATGTTATCTAATCTAAGTTACTAGTAGTAAAATTTATTTAATGAAAGTTTTTTACTAAGCTAAATTATTAAATAAATGGTATTGGGTAAACCAAACCACCCTTCGTTCTGGCAGTCTTAAAATTAATGCTTTTTCCGTGATAACTTCGAAATAAACGAATAATCATTTATTTACAAATATTTAATATTGTGTTTATATTAACAATTAATTAATTTCATGCTTGTATTTTAGGGTCACAAACAAATGCTGTATTTATAATAACAAAAACTGAAAAATATTCTTGTATATTTTTAATCTGTTTATCTTATCCAGAGTTCTATTAATTTTTAAATTTATACATTCTATATTTAGTTGCATTATATCTATGAAGAAAAGCTTATATTATAATATTTATCTGGCTGTTATAAAGCTATTTGAATTATGTATATCGTATATTTGTTAGACGCAGTCAGTCAACTTGTGACGTATAAGGAAAATGCACAATTAAATACAATCTTGTTTAGATATATGGTTTCTACATTGCCATAGAGGATAATATTTGAAACTAGTCAAGACGTCAGCAACTTTGTAAACAAAAATCTAAGCAGGTCATATATAAAAATCATGATCAAGCACATTCCAGGCAGCCGTGTTCTAACAATTAGACCATATTATGGACTCTTACTGAAGTTGTAAGTGTTATGGGTTCAACCCCTAGTGTCAGTGATTTTCAGAAATAAATGCACACATCGTAACAATTGTCATTTTTTCAAATCGCCAGAGCGGAAGAATGACAGGACAGAATGGAAACGAAAAGCATGTTGTGCCGACCCCACTTAAAGTGGTATAAGGGCAAAAGAATGATGAGTTGATGTTTACAATTACTCGGACAATTTAAAATTTTGTGGAGGCTCACATTTAATAAGAACTCAAAATGCTTTCCTCGAGTTTAGGTTGCAGCCTATAGAGTTTAGCTTACCCTCATAGGTAACTCAATGGGTAACCAAAATTCTGCTAAAATCTACTGATACTCAGCCATCATCATGACACGTTAAGTATGTATGTGTAGTAAATGTTCTGAATAGTCTACGAATCGATAGATGACTAAAGTTCTACCTTTCAGAAACAAATACCCTTTGTCTTAACTTCCCACATCAAGTTTTAATTAATGTTAGTTTTGAAAATGAAATTTATTAGAAAATATTGGCATAAAAAGTAATATAACACTATGCAGCAGACAAAGTCTTCATACAAAGAATTACATTGGTATTCGGGTGTAGAAACATTAGATTAAATTCTGGCAAACAAAACCTATTGAGGTCAGCTTCTTGATACAAGGAAAACCCAGTTACGAATTGACCAAATTTTCGTTAAAGTAAATGCAAACAAATTGAGTTATCATTTACGCGTACACGCAAATTAATTTAGGTACAAGGTCGAGTCTAAAGAGTAATGACATTATAACGTGAGTTATATTATAATGTAAAGAAGTTCAAGAAACCAAATAATACTTTTTATGACCGTTCTACTAATCATATGCTTAGCGTTTCATTTGGGGATTTCTATTTATTCCTAGTTTAATTTAGAAGTAGATAATACGAAACGAACTAGATAAATCTCCACTTCGTACCTTCAGCTTGACATTTACTTTATAATTTACAACGCTTACAATAAACCTCTAAACGCCGTTTGATATCCGGCAGAGTAGAATAGACCACCCCCATTTCTTACCGAGGTGTCGCAAAGGGCGACTAAGGTAAATTGACCCATCGTGTAGAATCCGGTTGAGTAGAATAGACCACCCTCTTTCTTACCGAGGTGTCGTGAAATACGACTAAGGTAAGTTGACGTCAGGCAGGCGACTGGACGTGAAATACGTAACATGTGACAAAATGTTAATAACATGTTGTGCTGACGCCACTTAGAGTGGGATAAGTATAATGACAAACAATACACCACTAACTTATGTTCTTAGTATTAATACTAAACATAGCTGTTTTAAGTTAATTGCAAGTTTATTATACACTATACCAATTAATTTCAAGGAAACTTAACTAAAGTGCTACTTCTCTACAAGTTACAATCTGTCAATTTATCATTTATATGATAAATACTTAGCAATAAAAATATTATGCTTACTACAATTAAGTAAAATCGTCTAGATTTAAGCATCTTTGTCTTTTATATAAGTTGTCCAAACTTGTTTTTGTACGCTGTATCTACCTAATAGCTATATAAAAAAAACTCCTATAGATCCGAAGAAATCAATAATAAAACTAAGCTTTTATGGTTAAACTTGATTAAATACACAGTTTGCAACTACAATTATTGTATTTATTCCATTATTTATATTTTTATTCATCTAAAGGTCGTCTCGTAGATAGCGCGAAGTCCATCCATGTTACGTACTATTAATGACAGTTGCGAAATAATTCCGCTTTAAAATTTCAACTTCATACCTGCACATGTCCATAACAAGGTAAAGGTAGATAATATTATCATGCACTTCATTTTGATTGTTTATATTTTCACTTCTTTTAAGGCACAGACTTGATCATCACTAAAAAACTGTTACGGGCAATACTTTGTAAGTTAAATGACGAGATCACTTGTCCGTCCGCTTTGCTATACTGGATCTTAAAGGTCAACTAAAGTATATTTATACATAATACTCTAGTACCGTTCGCATGGCAATAAATATAAATTATAGATAAAATTAGCATTATAATGAAAAAAAATAATATCTATGTAAGTAATCTTACGAAATTATTACTAAAAATATAACTAGACGCCGTGTGGTATCCGGCTAAATAGAATAGTACCACCCTCATTTCTTACCGAGGTGTCGTAAAAGGTGACTAAGGTAAGTTGACCCACCATGTGGTATCCGGTTGAGTAAAATAGACCACCCTCTTTCTTACCATGGAGTCGTAAAAGGCGACTAAGGTAAGTTGACGTCAGGCAGGCGGCCGTTCGTAAAATACGTAGCCAAATCATATGACAACATGTTTGTAACGTTGTGCCGACCCCACTTAGAGTGGGAAAGGGCAGGAGGATGATGATGACTAAAAATATAACGACACGTATGCAACAGTAATGACGACAGTGAGGAAACTACACCTAATAGACTCCAAATAATGGAAAGTTTGATGCTTCCTTCGCTCCCTTCTGATATCAATTTCTTTTGTACATTAATTATTTTTTGTATATAAATAAATATAAATATATGGGACACTTACACACACGGTCGTCCGTCCCAAAAGTAAATAACTTAATACTTGTTATGGGTGACAGACAACTGGTGAATATATACTTATATATTTTTTAAAAACATACTTTAATACAAATATACACCCAGACTCGAAGACCAACAAATTCATTACCCGTGAAGCTGAAGGCAGGGTCACTAACCACTGCGCCAACGGGCCAATCAAAGTATATCCTTTATATATAAAAAAATATTAAAAGAGAAATTATAAATTTGTATAGAAATATGTCTGTGTATTTTTTATCTATTGATACTCAAGTAATCATAGAAAGCATTGAAATTTTTATTTCAAATTAAGATAAAGAATACTATATTTTTTCTTATTTCTAATAGGAGATTGTTTTAACTCACGCCGTGTGGTATCCGGCTGAATAGAATAGTACCACCCTCATTTCTTACCGAGGTGTCGTAAAATGCGACTTAGGTAAGTCGACCCGCCGTGTGGTATCCGGCTGAGTAGAATAGACCACCCTCATTTCTTACCGAGGTGTCGTAAAAGGCGACTAAGGTAAGTTGACCCACCGTGTGGTATCCGGTTGAGTAAAATAGACCACCTTCTTTCTTACCGAGGAGTCGTAAAATACGACTAAGGTATGTTGACGTCAGGCAGGCGGCCGGTCGTAAAATACGTAGCCAAATCATATGACAATATGTTTGTAACATGTTGTGCCGACCCCACTTAGAGTGGGATAAGGGCAGGAGGATAATGATGATGATTGTTTTAACTCGTCGATGTTTTGTCTGCAAAATTTCATTGACTCGAAACACTCGGTTTGGGTTCAACTAATTTGCCCAGCGAATATATTATGATATCATGTCATCCTGATTCTTACATAGACATATAGATAGATGATATATATATATATATATATATATATATATATATATATATATATATATATATATATATATATATATATATATATATATATACCGTAAAACATGCCATCTTTGCCAATAAGTATAACTTTGCCCGAAAAATAAATTATAAGCAAATCTGCTATTAAGGAAAAATATTTTAGATTAATAGCAACATTGACTATGTAGTGGGAAAGTCAATTATATTTTTGCCAACACTATATATCTCGTTCCCTAAGTTCATTCAGTATCCTGTTACAACCTGTCGAAGTGCAGTACGAAATTTTTCGGGCAAATTTTAGGGTAAAAGTTTTTATAATTTATTCGTAACGATGAAAACGCAGGTAACTTTAAGCAACTGTGTGTTATAAAATATTAAATGTGGAGTATTTTAATAATAATTGCAATATTCAAGGCTTTATAATTATGAATTTCTAAAGATGGGCTTAGTTTCCCCGATGTTTTTTAACCTATGAATGACAACTTTGCCCACCATTAAAATGTACCCAGGGCTGCCACATATTATATATATATATATATATATATATATATATATATATATATATATATGCTAACTGTACATAAGATTATGCTGATCTTATGCGTCATCTGTGGATTTACCAGTTTCTGTTAGCCGTACTTGATTATTGCTTGAATTTCCCGTTTTCAACATATTACAATTTTATAAGCAAATGAGAGATAAATATAACTTATATAAATAAACTAATAAACTTAGATCAGTTATTTAATTTAATTAGTAACGGTTTAGTTTATATTCAAATAATTAAATCGAATGAAACAAACTACTACGGACGTTCCTATAAATAAAAAGTATTAAGTTAGTTTTAATTTTAAATACGTAAAACAGTTTAAAACAATTGGGTATCTTAATCGTGGAATTGCCAAAAAAAAGTACAATTTTAAAATTTACACATGACATTCATAATGTATTACCATTTAATATCATTGCCATTCCGTTGCGTTGTGTCGGTAACCTTAGGCTCTACGGATCTCGTCATTTCTGATTTGATCACCCAAAGATACTCCGAGCATAGCTCTTTCCATCGCCGCTGAGCGAGTCTGAGCTTTCTTGAGTCTGGAAGTTTGATTTCCACTTTTTGTACTAAAATCAACCAATCGTTTAAGAGCTCGAAACATCTAATTGAGTAAAGATTCCATGTATCTTACTAAAGTAGTTAAGAGCGATAATAGAAATTATATCTATACTAATATATAAAGCTGAAGAGTTTGTTTGTTTGGTAGTTTGAACGCGCTAATCTCAGGAACTACAGGACTGATTTGAAAAATTATTTCAGTGTAAGATAGCCCATTTATTGAGGCAGGCTATAGGCTTTATAACATCACGCTAAGATGAATAGGAGAAGAACAGCAATAAAAAATATTACGCAAACGGAAAAATTTAAAGCTTACCTTGCGTGCGCTAAGCAAACGGTAATAGTTATTCAAAAATAATGTTTTATGAAATTGTTCCCCTCTAAAAGTTCTAAATAAAAGTCCGCGACAGCATATGTCTAGCTCTTAAGGTCAACTCGCTTTAACCATTTTTATGGTTATCAAAAGACTATATTACAGTTTTATACTTTCCACGCGAACTGAACGATATAATTAACTTTATATATATTTAGATAAAGTTAATTATATTGCTATTAAGTCTCCTTTAGTTTTCAATATTAATGTGATTTAGTCATGGTACACACTACCAATTTAATAAATAAAGTCCAAAATATATTGATGTAAATAAAGAAGTCAGTTAAATTTGCGCGCATATTGATTTGCGGTTGAATGGGAGTTAACCATTGACGTTAAATAATGATATCCATTTCCGTCGCGAAACTGTCTGTCATTGCAAATGTTGACTTTATATCGCTAGAAGACATTTTAATTAATTTGAATGAAGTCATATAAGATAAACACAAATTCAAAGCCTGTTTAAGTAAATAGTGTCTGAATTGCAGTCGCGGAACTATGGAATATTCTTTCCTCAAGAACGGAATCCAAATTTTCTTCTGAGGAAGTATTTTGAACAGGATATTTCTAATCTAAAGAGCTTACTACAACATATTATGTATCGACAGCGGCTATACTCACGTCTTATTCTCTCGTGAGCTGATTGTTTTCTCTGCGATTACGCCGTGTACAGTGATAATATACCTTTCCTGTATGAGCTTCCCTATAGTATCGGCTTGTTACTATCCCACAGCTGGGGGTAGGCCTCCTCTCTCCAGTTTAGTAAAGAAGGATTGGAGCTAAGACCTACCACGCTGCTCTAATGCGGATTGGTAGATTACTCATATCCATAAAATTCTATAGTGATATGCAGGTTTCCTAACGATGATTTCCTTCACCGAAAAGCATTGTTGCTCTTTTAAAAATATAATTCTTATTACTAGTTACGTTTAGTCATTACTGTCTTGTACAGGGTCTAAGCGAGCTATATCCACACATTCTTATCTTCCAAGTAATTCTCAACAGTATAGTAGGCTTTCTGGATCAGCCTCTTTATAACAGTGTCTTTTTAACAGTTAAGTTTCAGCTTTTATATCTTTTTGAATTTGAATTTGAAATATTTACTGCATGTTACAAAACAAAGGAGTAACATTCCAATTACTAAAGACATCAGGTGTGAGGTCGACGACAATTAAAACGAGGTATTACGTTTAGGGACATTTCGGTACCGTATCTTTACTTTATAGTGGCATAAAGAAAGCTGACGCTGTAAACTCAACGTAAATCGCTTATACGAGCGTGTGTGCTCTGGAAGACATAAAAGGGAATTAATAAGGCCATTTCGAAGAGCGATTCCGCAGACGTATAGCTGGAGTAAAACTCTTTAGATATATGGCAATCGATTCACGATTGAAATATCTAAAATATAGCTGTATACAATAATTTCGCGAATAAAAAAAAAATATCCGATGAATAAAGTGACATTTTCTATGCTTATACATGGGAGATATAACTTTATTTTACGGATAGGGCGATTTGAAATTATTTACATGTTTAATAATTTAATAAGTTATGTACATGGCCACTAAATTAGGCTAGTAAATTTTGAATAAGTTTTGAAATTTTGAACTTACTAATCATATACTTACTTATCGATAAAGTTATATAAATACTGTAGTCATAAAGAAAACGTAATACCCATAGTAAAACCCCCTAGACTAAGTAATGAATTATGATGATATAATTTATAATATCTGGATGACCGAGCCTTGCTGGGTAACTTTTTACAAAAAAAAGAAAAAGAAGAAAATAATTGTTTAGTTGGGATCGATCCTCGGTATTTACATTTCTCTAGGCTGTCCATTCCCCGCATAAGCTACGCTGACTTGACAGTTAATGGCAAAAACAAATTAATTTAAATGTTTTAGTATTTTTAATGCCTAAAAACAGGGATAAAACGATTTCCCCCAAAACCCCCTAAACCCCAAAACCCCAAAACCCCCTTTATTTCGTTATATCCTAAAGAAATAAAGTTAGTTTAAAGAAAAATACTGAATCAAATTTATTCTATCATTAAGGACAGCATGTTAAAAAGAAGCTGATACAGAAAGCTTACTATACTCTTGAAGATTATTTAGAAGATAAGAATGTGTGGATATAGCTCTCTTTGAACCTGTACAAGACAGTAACGACTGAATGTAAATAGTATTAGAGTTAGTAATAGTCTTTTCAAAGAGCAACCGCCGAGTTTCTTGCTGGCTCTTCTCGGTAGGAACAGCTTTCCGAACCGGCGGTAGAGTTGAATGAATGAATGAATGAACACTTTTATTGAACACCACATTAAAAACAGTAAAAACTAAAAATAACAATAATAAGTACATATTGAAAAGTAGTGCTACAATCTGGCGGACTTATCGCTAAATAGCGATTTCTTCCAGCCAACCAGGTTGATGAAAGGGCAAAGCTACAGATATATAGTAGGTGGTGTGTATATACAAAGAATAAAAAATATTAATTAAGATATACATACGAATACATACATAAACATAAATATATACATAGATACATAAAAAATACTAATACATATATAAATATAATTTATTTAGAGTACATATATAAAAGTCGTCACGCATCACAGTAACCCAGCAAGAGACAAGAAATGCTGTTTAACCCGCTTTTTAAACAAAAATAAGCTTTCCGATTGCCTTATAGGCAATGGCAAAGAGTTCCAAAGCTTAATGGTCTGAACTGCAAAAGACTTGTCGTAGAACTTGCTTCTGTGCGCAGGCATCTTTAAAGTGAGCATGGTTGTTTGGCGAACGGGTCTACGATAATAGGATGCCAAAAATTTAAAAGAACTCTTTAAATAGTACGGAGTTGTGAGGTTAAATAACACACAGTACAGAAGAGAAAGACAATGTAAATTCCGGCGAAAACGGATTGAAAAGCACTTGTTTACAAGTTTATTTGAATAAAGAATAATTTGAATTTGAATGAAGTCTTAGCAAAAATTATTGTCCACTGACCAAATTTATAAACTTTGCTTTTAGTAAAAAATGAAATACATACACGGAACTATCTCATTGCCGTTACAAAATGAGAGGGCGTTCAATATCGCTCGAAAGCGGAGAAGATCTTGAATAAAGGAAATTTAAATGTGCAGTTTTATCGGCACTATAAAAGTAAAAAGAGTGTAAACTCACCCTGCATTCAACGCGTCAGTAAATTCGAACACTTAGATTTAGCTATCAAAGCTTGGGGCACTCAGAAATCCATTTGAAAAATACACATTTTATACCTTAGCAGCGATATCCATAAGAGAATTGGCCATTTGAAAAGGGTAAGTTTATTTTGGTCCACATCGAAACGGCTCCCTTCCACCATTAAAATCTAAGGTGGTATTAGATTAACGAGCAGAAGTAGGGGTTATATTCTAATGTCGACTTTACGTCTCATCTCGACCGATATTAGCTATAAAGCAATGCTATACCATTGTGCTACTATCATTATTCGTGATATAACTGTTTCGTGGGTAGTTTTAATTGCATGTCGTAACAGTTTACAATCATAATAATCATTTAATTCTGGTTTAACTTCATATCAAAACAACATTAAGCTGCGTGCATATTGGGTTATATAATTTACGACAGATATTATTTTTTGTGGGCACTGTTATATGTATCTCTAAAAAATTTCCAATTTCTTATTGCATAATTATGAAAATGTTCAATGGAGCATTTTGTAAGTGTCGGCCTAGGAAACGAAAATCTGGTCTGTGCGTAATATCGTCTCGAAAATCTAAATTAGGGGTATATCTGCGTGATTAGAATAGTAAAATTAAAATCCATAGAGAAACAAAAGCAATAATATGATAGATAAATGGACAGCGTCGAAAAAGTCATCATATTTTTGCGTATGGTGTAGAATTGAAAAGAGCACTATTAGACAACAAAAACGTATTTGGACATCTCTGAATATACAAGTCATGTCTGTGAGAACACTACCTTGTGGATTAGTGAATTCTATGTACTAAATTTTTTTAGTATAAATTATTTAGATTCACAATTTATTTAAATTGTGAATCAAAACAATTTATCAGTATAGATGCACTATTTCTCAGAAAGTTAATAACGTCATAAAAAAAATACTTTTTGCGTCATATTTAATTTATCATTTTCTATACTGAAAGCGAACTATTTACTTCTTCTGAGCAGCCGTGAAGTAAATAGAAAACCGTCGCAACAATCGTTAGATATGCTCTAAGTTTAGCATCATTAAAAATTGTTGTTTTACCGTCTACTGTGAGCTACTTAAATCTATTTCCACTACTAAAGTAACCTTGTTTAAATTTCTATTTTTATCAATTTCCAATTGTAGTAAGTCAAGTTACAGCTGCTATTGATTGATTGGGATATTTAAATAATAGACGAGTATCCATGGCCAAGGTTCCATTATTACTAAAAGTTACGCTAAGCACATTATATTTATATACCACTACACAATGTTGCCTACATGCTTTTTGCAAACACTAAACATTTGGCATAAAAAGTCTACAGTATACGCGAACCCTTAGCTTTACTCCATACATGCATGTTAACATTAATGTTATTAATATTACTATTTCCATTAAAAATATATTGTTATTTGCTGTTCAAAGTTAAAGGCTCAAAAACGGTATCACAGCGTAAATCAATGCCTTATACTTTTCATAGCAGTTCGTGATCTCAACTGAAAGCATCCTTAAATCTTAGTCTAGTTATCATCACGATTTATATGACTACAGCTAACAACTAATTAATTAGTTAATTTTCGAATTACGCCGATTCAAAAAAGCAAATAAATAAGGCGCTCAGTTTCATTTATTTGGATTATTACCGTATCTCACAAAACGCCTGTTCAATTTCACAGAGCAAAGTAGCACTTACGAGCAGTGATGTCATCCTGCAGGGGCTATACTATGACGTCACACCCAACCCCTGGTAAATGTAAGGCAGCGGGTCACATTGGACATTAGAGCACGTTGATATGATTTATCTCTATTTTGTTTTTCTTTATGACGTGTTTTATCTCAGGCTATAATCTAAAGTTATATCTGCTATTGGAACAATTTTAATACTTTTTTGTAGTTCATAAAATCAACATTTTACTTTGCTTAAAATGTAAATTTTCGTATTGTCTCTATTTTCAAAACTAATTCGAACATTTCGTAGAGCCTTGCCGTTTTCCTAATACTAGTGGTGTAATAGAGAACTTTTATGAGCTTATAAAAAAGTTGCCGTCAATATTGCAACTTGTATTCGAATGCCAAACGAGCCCAGTCACACAGAGGCACATCACTAATTAAAAGAAACCACATAAATTTCGAGAAGCATTACGGATTTCGCAATTAGCTAATAATAATCTCGATATATCTTCCTACCCTTATCGCACTCTAAGTGGGGTCGGCACAATACGTTATAAACATGTTGTACCATGATTTTACGACCGACCGCCTGCCTGACGTCCTTAGACATTGACCTTAGTCATTTTTTACGACAACTGGCTAAGTAAGAGGGTGGTCTATTCCACTCCGCCGGATATCATACCGCGGGTCAAGTTATCTTAGTCGCCTTTTAAGACACCTCGGTAAGAAATGAGAGTGGTCTAATCTACTCAGCCGGATACCACACGACGGGTCAACTTACCTTAGTTCCCTTTTACGACACCTTGGTAAGAAATGAGGCTGGTTTATTAATTAATAATAATATATTTCCATGTCATAAAAATTATTACATAGCTATGAATAAAATAACTTCTGTGAAAATCTACAAGCCGAATGAATAAAGATATGAAGTTAAAACGAATGCATTTTTCCTAAAAGCTTTCATTACCAAAAGTCAATAGCGTGTCTGCATATCGAAACCGCTTGAGTGAAAAATGCCTGCCGAAATGACTAAAATGATTACCTCAGGCATATGCGGATTGGTCTTATACAAATATTGTTTCAGATCTCATCATTGCAAAAGTGGCCTGCAGAGAGAAATAATTTATTTACTGAACTTACGCTATATGGTACTGTAGTCAATTTTTGAAGAAATTCCGGATTTTGTAACATACAGTTAATATTTAATCCAGGGGATTCTGAAATGTGTCCATCGAAAAAAAAGAGAATGCAAATCATTAATATTTAAATGAGTTAATCTTGTATGTATATACATATATATTTTAGGAATCTCGGAAACGGCTCCAACGATTTTTCTGAAATTCAGCATGTAGGGGGTTTTGGGGAGAAAAAATTATCTAGCTAGGTTTTATTTTCTTTTAAAATAATTTTATCCCTGTTTTTGAGCATTAAGAAATACTAAAATTTATAATGAATTGAATTTTGCCATCAACTGTCAGCGTAGCTTATTCGGAGAACGGGTCGTCGCGAGAAATGAAAAACCTAGGATTGAGCCTATTATTATTTCTTTTTTTTTTTGGAAAAAAAACTGAGCAAGGTTCGGTCACCCAAATATCGATTATTATGTAAACATGCGGGTCACATCGCGATAAAATCGAGTTACCTTTGTATTTTCTTTGTGTTTCGACGTTTCGGCTGAGTTGCATCCACTGTGGTCATGAATTGAAGCAAATTACGCCGTCTTTCTTTTTTACGTGTTAATTAGAAAAAGAGAAGTATGGGTTTCTCATCTTCTCTCTTATTATCTGGATACTTGCTTATTGGTTCTAATAAATCCATCCCTTCGTCTAATAAATCCATGATTCATAATCAATTGAGTATAATATTGCTGTTCCAAATGAACAATACGCATTTGCTAAAACTAAAATTTTATAGGATATCCAAAAAAGATAAAGACAATTTGAAATACTAACAGTGAAAATTAATGAAGGAAACTTTACTTTCATACTAACTATTCAATGTATATAAATATATTTTTTATTTTTTTGGGTCTCCGATAAAATTATAGTTTTAGCAGTTGCGTCATTGTTCGTTTGGAAGCGCTGTGGAATAAGATAGTTTATATATTTATAGTTATTAAATTAAAAGTACTACCTTAAAATTTTAAATTTAGAAACCTATATAGGTTTTCGATGAATATAGCTTATGATACGTAAGAATAAAGTTAGTATAGTTTTCAAGTAAGAAAAAATATTTTTTTAAAATATTATGTAATTCATACATATGCAATCGAAAGTAACAATTTGCTATGACATAATTACATACATCAATTTCCTTTTACCTGCGACAGTTGAAGATAAAGTAACATAATGGTAAATCAACAATCAATCATATATAGAAAGTTTTGACTTCGAAGAATAGGCGTCACGATCTTTGGATAATGTCTCTAGCAGTTATTTAATTATCCACAGAGATGGATGGATCACTATTAGTTATACGAATCACTGTCACATATTATAGTCAAATATTAGCAATCTCAATCACTATACAAGAGATAGGCAAACAAGATTTTGTCATGGAGCGTATCTCCTGACGATGCTTCGGTTACGGGGCGAAACGATCGTTGAGATTGTCGCAGTGATTATGTAGATGCTGTTGGTGGTGGTGTCCTGTGATACGTGTGGTAACCAATCCTGCATGTATAACGAGAATGACTTTCCTATCTATACTAAGCATTACATAGATTTTCTTAACAAATCCAGATCATAGTAAAATGATTCTATTATAACTTTTGAAATGCAGATTTTAAAATATCGCAGTTAAAATTAGGTATATTAGGTAGTGCACGTTTCTGAAGGCCTGAACTTTTTAAGGATAGTGAGTAGATGCGTGATAGGTTGAGACACAATTATCTAGAAGAGAAATAATCATTCTTTTAATAGTCGCTGAACTGCAAATAAATCGAATCGTTAATTTAAATCGATTAATGATAAAGCTTTGCCTAGATGTAACTAGCCATTGACTGAACCTCATTAGAAACAAATATAAATTCGAATTTAAGTGACTTTAAAGAACACAGATACAGAAGATTTGTTTTGCAATAATCTATCGACAACTAATTCAAACCGCACATGTGAGCTTGTAACTAAAAGTTTGTAAGTGGATATTTTCGTCGTCCACTCAAAGTGACAAACGCTTCAGACTTCGAGAAACTTGTTAGAAAACTAAAAAGAACTCGTTGAGAAGATGTTAAGAGAGTCCCGGGCAAATCCCAGCCATTCCCGAGCCTTTGACTGTGGTTACCATCTCGTTGAGATTTTGGGGATATTCCTAAATTCATATGACTCATGTTTGAATATATTATTGATAAATTGATAATATTGAACAAATTGAGAATATCCATTTTATTTATTTAATTAAATCTTTATTGCACTTAAACATTAAAACATACATAAATATAAGAAAACTTAACCTTATTTTATTAAATACATTTTATAAAAGCTTTCGAATAAATTTTTGTAGTTACAAATTCTAGCCAATTAATTATAAATTAAAATTTTAAAAATAATGGTCCTTGTATTAAGATTGCTATATAAATGTCTATCTGTTATTAAATATTGCATATTATGGTATCCGGCTAAGTAGAATATACCACCGTCATTATTATCACTGTAAAAGGCGATTAATGTAAGTTGACGTCCAGCAGGCAGCTGATTCTAAAATAACTAGCCAAAACATGTAATAACATGTTTTAAACATTTTTTTCTGACCCCATTTGTGTGGGTAATGATAGGGATAGGGCAAGAGAATGATGATATATATTAATAATGCTAGACATTAAATATCTTTCTTATTTTATGCTATATTGTTGTCCTTTTGTTGTGTTTCTTGTGCGTATAGTAACTGTTTAAGTATTACTATCCATCCTATAAGCAAAGACATTCCGATAATAGTTCGTTATTATGGAACCACTACCAACAGCCACTCAATTTAATTTACATCTTTGGTCGATTGTTTGAAGTTTAGGTACAATGAACCCAATGAAACTGATTTATATTATATACTAAATGGATTTCAGTTCCTCATAAGAAGACAGCTTAATTAATCTTTGGAATACATTGATGCCCGATTGTCAAGATTGGAAATTATGAGCGAAAGTTCAACGGTTACATATTTAAATTAGCCATTATTAAAATTTGTTTTTGTTTCTTATATGAAGATTTTATTTTCTGGTATTGGCGACTGGTGTCATTATTATTGCTTTATATAGACTTTGCTCGAATGGATAAGAATATATGGCCAAAAATATTAACAAATTGGTATTGTCCATACAGAAAGAGAAAAAGGAGCAGACCATTACAACGTAGTTCAGATGAAATATTAAAATATTCTGGATTAAACTGGATACGTGATAGGTATGCTACAGAGGTTTGGAAAAATATGAGAGGTCCGTAAAACCATAAATAAATAAATTGGCATAAATCATTTTGTCATTAATAAAAAACATCATCCTCCTGCCCTTATCCCACTAAAAGTGGGGTCGGCACAACATATATTTATGTATTTTAAAACAACTTACCTTAGTCACCTTTTACGACACCTCGGTAAGAAATGAGGTTGGTCTATTCTACTCAGCCGGCTACCACACGGCGGGTCACCTTACCTTAGTCGCCTTTTACGACACCTCGGTAAGAAATGAGGTTGGTCTATTCTACTCAGCCGGTTACCACACGGCGGGTCGCCTTACCTTAGTCACCTTTTACGACACCTCGGTAAGAAATGAGGGTGGTACTATTCTATTCAGCCGAATGCCACACGGCTAATTAAATTAATAAAAAAACATAAGGACAAAATTCATCATCATCTTCGTGCCCTTATCCCACTCTAAGTGGGGTCGGCACAACATGTTATCAACATGCTGTCACATGATTTGGCTGCGTTTTTACGACCGGCCCGACGTCAACTTACCCAAGTCGTATTTTACGACACCTCGGTAAGAAATGAGGGTGGTCTATTCTACTCAGCCGGATACCACACGGCGAACATAAGGACAAAATTATGGCTATAAAAATAGACTTTTAGGTTTATGTAAGAAAAAATGTCCTGTTTTGAAAGTGGACACGATATGACATTAGATGCTCGAGCATTCCGGTAGTGAGTGATGCTGCTATTTGCGGTCGGTTCTTGACACGAAAACGTTATACGTGATGCCAGAAGTGTATTGTTACTGTGTTATGTGTTGTATTTTGCCATCAAGAGAGAATATCTAGGGAGATGTCCGTTATGAGTACTATTTAGTGCTTAATGTAACAACAGTTGTCAACATCGACAAAATGGAGTAGCAGATATTACTTTACACCGTCTATAAAAATAATAACTAACGCTATAACTAATTTATAGAATTAGGCGTTACTTTGCGGAGATCCATAATACAAAAGTAATAATAAAATTATTATGCTATAATTTAATTTTGCTATAACAGCGGAATATAGCAAAATAATTTTATTATTACTTTTGTAACGCTATGACATTATTTTACAGTGTTTTTATGTTATTTGTTTTGTTTCTTTATAATTCTTTATTTGTTTGTTATTGTGCAATAAAGAATATTAATTTATTCATTCATTCATTCATTCATTCATGCATAACCCAGGGGCGTCAAAGTCGCAACCCGAGATTAACATTTTTGCGGCTCGTAAAAGTAGAAACAAATACTAGTATAGAAAATAACAATATACTTTATTTATAAACTGTGCGGATCACTTAAATGATTTGACGTTATATATATTTTTAAAATTAATGTGCTAAAATGGCCTTTTTAGTATCCCACCACTGGGCATAGGCCTTATCTCTCCGTTTTTTGGAGAGAAGTATTGAAGCCAAGACCTACCATGCTGCTCCAATGCGGATTAGTAGGTTAAACATATTCCTAGAATTCTCTATGAAATTCTCTATGAAATTCTCTATGAAATTCTCTATGAAATTCTCTATGAAATTCTCTATGAAATTCTCTATGAAATTCTCTATGAAATTCTCTATGAAATTCTCTATGAAATTCTCTATGAAATTGTCTATGAAATTCTCTATGAAATTCTCTATGAAATTCTCTATGAAATTCTCTATGAAATATGCAGGTTTCTTCACGATGTTTTCCTTCACCGAAAAGCGGGTGAAAAATTGCAATTATCAATAAGACACATAAATTTTAATAGAAAAGATCATCGGTGTCTGCCCGGGATTTGGACTCGTGACCTCCTCGAAAGAGTCGCATGGTCTCATCGCTGGGCTATCATAGTTAAAATTTTTGAAAAAACAAATGTACAAATCAAAATAAAAATTGTCGTTAAATAATATATAAACATTGACTTTTTTTGCAGGCGAGCTTAAAGTTTTAGTTGCGAGCATTGTTTATTTTCCCCAAGTTAGCATTTGAGTTTGACAGCCCTGAAATGAATACTTTCTTGTATAATGCTTAAATGCTTACTAAAAAAAATGGATCAACACCTTGTATAAAGGCAGGTGGTCGAAATAATATGCCAATATTCAACCAATAAACTTATTGCCTAATTAAAGAAATGTCTGACAATTAATATAAACGCGTTTAGTTATTGACAGCTGCTTTTCCATATTAATGTCATCAAACAATTTACGGTTCGATGTTATTTTTTTCGTGTTCAAGTTGCTTCTGATTATGCTGATTAACATAAAATCGACACTACGTTGAAATAACGTCATAAAATTCCGAACCGCGTCTTCTGCGCAATTTGCAGTTTGGTTGCTAAGTTAACCAACTAATTTCAGATATGTCACCAGTACTCGCGACTTAGTTCGCGTAAACTTTATTGTTAAAATACCCACAAATATGAACTCGTTTTTTCCTATTTTACGAAGGAAATATACATTTTTTTTAAGATTATCTGCCGAATTTCTTGCTGGTTCTTCTCAGTAGCAGCAAAGTTCCAAATCAATGGGATGTACTTTGAAAACATTTGACGACTTAAAACTACTGAAAACATTCTACTTGAATAAAGAATATTTTGAATTTATATGTTAGTCAAGTTTATAAGCTTCAATTGTACAAAATTTAATCAAAATTGCTCAAGTGAATGAGCCGTGAAACCGTCAAAGACAGACAGACAGGCTGTCGGATGTACAATTCGATCATTAATTATATTATATTATATTATTAGTATCCATAAACTATACAAAGTAGTTTGATAGCACGTTGCTTCTATCATAGTCATCGTCTTGCAGGAGGTACTCTAGGATGACGTTTCCTAATACTAGTAGAGCTTCCTCGCTATACTCTACGCTTCTCACGTACCCCTCACGTGATTATATTCTGAGTCCTTTGACTCAGAATATAATCATACTCAGTAAAAAAAAACAAAAATAAAAATTCTATCTTCCTCTGCTAAGAGATACTGGCTTAAGAGACCCACAATTAGCGAACAAATATCTTAAGTTATACTTAAGTTCATAACGTATTTCATTTCTTCACGACATATACCTTATGAACGTTCTGTCATATTATTTAACAAATAAACGAATGAAATATGATTTCATTTATTTCCAAAATAAAATACGTTTATTTTGCGTGATGCTATCAAATTCTATTTAGCTGACAGTAACGAAATCTTAGTATATGAATTATGGGACGGCAATAGAGCATAAATTGCCGTCGCTTTTATTATATTGCTTTATCTCGAATCTTCAAGACGAGTTCGTGCGGGAAAATCTATCATACATATACTGTTACATATCAAGATTGTCAACCGACTAAATCGTGGCACAATCTGTTTATAACACACCATTATGATACACGTTGTATTGCCAGAGTTAATTTGCATTTAAATTCATAATAAGAAATGTCAGATTTTATCTGCACTTATAGAATATGGGAACTATGACTTGATCTTAGCCAGTATATTGCGAACAAAGAAATTGGGTAAGATGCTTTGCTTAGTGATATGATTTAAATGGGCTTGGATATGTTTTTAATTATTCGTTCGAATTTTAAACTCATGATTCTAAACTCTTTTTAAATTATCCTATTTAATTCGAGTATCGTCAACACCCTTTCAAAGCAAAGTTTCGTGTGGGAATCTCAATCAGGTTTACAAAATCTTCGACAAAATTGCTATAACAAATGCCGATTCGGGGTAACTCTTAGAAAATACACTTTGTGTGTAAAAAGTAAAGTAAAGAAAAATAGAAATGAAAAGCTTGTGAATTACTGCTTATATTAGAGCTAGTAACATAAAAACTAATAATCCAACATAAACGTAACAGTAGTTATTTGCTAAAATTTGCTTGTTTGATAGTTCAGTAAATTACTCAAAAGGTAGTTATTGGCTTGCAGTTGACTTTTTATAATGATTATGGCAGTATAAGAAGAGTTTGTTTTTTTTTAATGAAATTAATATATAATTATGCAGAAGCATATTGATGCCTGAATTAGCTCATCATGTGAAATTTACACATCAAAAAAGTATAAAATGACTTAATATAAAGTATAATTATTTAACACATCCAAACAGAAACACATTGGAATAAAATATTCGCAAAGCGTAATTTTTGAAGCTAAACCATTTCATTTTTAATATTGTGGCAGGGAAAATATTCAATACACAATACTCTATGTTAAATAATGTCACATTTTTTGTGTCCAAAGATTATTAAATCTTTAGAAGCCAAGTACTCTTGAGATTAATCTTCGCAGACTTTTTAATACCTCAACAACTTTTTTACTCACAAAAAACTCAGACTTATAAAACGAATTCTTTGCTTTTGTTCAATCGGGAGAAAATTTCGGGTCTTTTCTTAAAATAACTCAAGTTGAAAAGCATGAAAGACTTTATAAGTTCGAACTTAAGCAATTCTTTATACCTAAATACTAAAGAAAACAAAGAATTCGTTCTCTGTAATAGTATTTCGGTTTCGAACGTTCACAATAAACAACGGACCATAAACTTTGCTGACTGACACGCATATTTCTTATTTTTCTTTGAAACTGATCCCAAAATATTACCCTAGCCGACCATAAAAGCTAGTCTATTAATTAGAAGTGTTCAACTTCTGAATGCATGACATCATGTTCACGCGATTTTCAACGTAACACAAAACCCCCTTTGTCTAACATCACTGGTTGCCACAACCATTCTGTTTTCTCAGGACATATATTTTTTGTCTCACATATATGTCTCAGGAATGAAAATAAAAAAACTTTGCATTTTGTAATCATAATCCTTTCAAAAATTTAATGTAGCAGAGAGCCATGCATTTATTGTTTTTAAGTTGTTGTTCCATGTCCCGATATTTGGCATGCGTTAATTTTTATTTTACGATAACTTATAATATTTAAATGATATTTTTGAACATTATAATCAGTTATACTCTATACGTCTAAATAGAATGCACTTATACTTGTATCTGTTTCGGCCTGTTCGGGAGAAATCTAAATATACTATCCCCTAATAGGGCCCCAGTCAACGAAAAAAAGGGATTTGCTAATTCTATTCCTGCATTTTAAAGTATGTATATTATGGGATGTTAGTATATTTTTTTTAATGGAAAACTTATAGTTTTTGAGCCTTTGATAAAATGTAAATAACCGTGATCTTTTTATGAAATGTGATTTCCCCTGGTCATTAACTATGTGATCTTAAGTCGATCAATAAGTTATCAACCTTAATACCGCAATCTTCCTACTAATATTATAAATGCAAAAGTTTGTGAGTATGGATGTGTATTTGTTACTCTTTCACGGCAAATCCGCTGAAACAATATCGATTAAATTTGGCGCAATTATTGTTTTACACCGGGGTAACATAACATTTAGGCTATAGAAATTCTGGTTATTCTCCAGGAAAAGGATGACATTGGAAAGCGCCATCTATTATCAACCTATCACGCCACAATAGTCCACGCAAACGTAGTTGCGGGCATAAGCTCTTATATCATAAACCTGCGTTGATGTGTATTCTTATTTTGAACAAGATTCAAAAGGCTCATTTTTTACTTTACTCAAAACATATTTAAGATAAGTTATTTCGCCTTCGTGTCCTGTCTTAAACAATTTTTAGGTGGCAACCGCGAACTTGACAGATACGTAAATCTCACTCCCTGACAAGCGTAGCGTATAAATCTGAGCCGAGAAAATATTATTCCTTGGTTAGTGCGTTACGTCAGTGCTCATCTTGTGCTGATGACTATGTGCTAAATGATTAAATGGATTCTCGGCTACATTTGTTTGTTCAGGGGCTCGATAAATTTTCTTGCGAGTGCCTCGAGTGTCTGCCGTTACATTAAATATTTGATAGCATCGTTACTAACATATATTATAATGAATGTATTTAAACGAATATATCATTTATATAATAATTATCATCCTCCTGCGCTTCCCACTCTAAGTAGGGTCGGCACAACATGTTATAAACATGTTGTTATATGATTTGGCTACGTATTTTACGATCGGCCGTCTGCCTGACGACAACTTACCTTTGTCGCCTTTTACGACACCTCGATAAGAATTGAGGGTGGTCTTTTCTACTCAGTCGGATACCACACGGCATATAGTACTAATAAATGAGTTTATATTATAAAAAATCCTTGTTTTAAGGACTACTATTTTGACTATTTTGGTAATAGACCTACCAATAATGATGGATTTTCAACAAATAAAGTGAATAGCCGTATATATATGTCCAATTTATAAAGATTATAACATAACACTTTCTCTGGATTCTATGGCCGAGTTATGGCAAAAGGCGACTAAGGTAGGTTGAACCACCGTGTGGTATCGGGCTGAGTATTATAGACCACCATTATTTTTTATCGAGGTGCCGTAAAAGGCGACTAAGGTTAGTTGACATTAGGCAAGCGGCTGGTCGTAAAATACCTAGCCAAATCATATTACAACATGTTCATAACATATTAGGCCGACCCCACTTAGAGTGGGAAGAGCTGAAGAATGATAATGATGACTTTCACTGGATTCTACATCTTCCTTAGGTAATGTTATAAAACATGTTGAGTTGAATTACGTAAGAGGTGCTACATTTTGATAAGGTGCTATAATTGTTGTGCTTTACACCAAAATTTAGTATTTGCTTGTGATCAATTAAAAAATAAATCTCCTTGTTAAGCCATCGCTAAATTAGCATGGAAATAAAATCTCTGACGTACTGCGTGATAATATATCCATTATTATTAATTTAAGATTTTCTTTAAAATTGCCTTTTTATTCTATAAAGATATTTGTTACATGTATTTTTTTTAAAATGCTAGCTAGTGTTACTCCAATAATCATCATCTTCCTGCCCTTATCCCACTCTAAGTGGGGTCGGCACAACATGTTATAAACATGCTGTGACATGTTTTGGCTGCTTTTTTACGACAGGCCGCCTGCCTGATGTCAACTTACCTCAGTCGTATTTTACGACACCTCGGTAAGAAAGAAGGTGGTCTACTTTACTTAACCGGATACCACACTGTGGGTCAACTTACCTTAGTCGCCTTTTACAACACCTCGGTAAGAAATGAGGGTGGTACTATTCTATTCAGCCGAATACCACACGGCGGGTCGACTTAACTTAATCGCCTTTTACGACACCTTGGTAAGAAATGAGGGTGGTAATATTCTATTCAGCCGGATACCACACGGCGTATACGCGAAATACATAGTATAATTAATAATGGAACGAAGCCACGGGTATACCTTGTAATTTTATATTTCAATAATTCATGGCATCGAACTAAGCATCTTGCAGCTTTTAAAATGTTCATGTCACCATAATAATATAAAACAAAATGTTATTTGAACTTTATTTTCGTTTCACACGACAGCTGACATATAAGGGCGTTTTGGAAACTAATTGTGACGATGACGGGAAAATATAAGTGGATGTAATTACAAGATGGTGTCTTCGACAAAGACGCCCGCGGCGATGTCAGTAACAGGAATAGAATGGCGCGTCGACCGATTTGTTTTCAACTCGGCGTTTGTTCTAATCGAGTATAGTATTTTCTGTACGCTGTATTCAGGTGATGTATGACAACAATTAGTGTGATGTCACTTTTCTATCTTTCAATTGTTAAAACCTCAAATACAAATGGATATACGCGCAACTTCTCCAGCGACAAATCAAGCATTATTATCGTTGTTATCGTTATTTGCCGAGTTTCTTGCTGGCTCTTCTCGGTAGGAAAACCTTTCCGAACCAGCAGTAGAGTTGGCGATTCAAAAGCACTTGTTTACAAGTTTATTTGAATAAAGAATATTTTGAATTTACATTATAACTTTTCCTATTCAAAAAATTTTTTTTTGTCGTATTGGCCAGGTATATAAGTTTTAACTGTACCAAATTTTATCAAAATTATTAAAGCGCTTGCTTTGACGTGTGGTATCTGGCTAAGTAGAATAGACCACCCTCATTTCTTACAGAGGTGTCGTAATAGGCGACTAAGGAAAGTCGACCCTCCTTGTGGTATTCGGCTGAGTAGAATAGACCACCGTCATTTCTTACCGAGGGGTCGTAAAATACGACTAAGGTAAGTTGACGTCAGGCAGGCGGACGGTTGTAAAATACGTAACCAAATCATGTGACAATATGTTTATAGCGTGTTGTGGTGACCCCACTTAAAGTGGGATAAGGGCAGGAGGATGATTTTCAATCAAGATTGATAATCATCCTACAAGAAGTCTGGTCACAGCGAGTATAAAAAGAGTTTCATGCGCTAGTAATTTTTACAAGACACTCGAAATTAAATACTGTATAATAAAAACATTCTTACAGTTAGAAAACCATAAACACCCAATGTTTTCGCCATTTTGTGCCAATCAGCACATGTAAATGCAGAGGAGCTACGAAACAGCTATAAAAATGCCGTAACAAACGAATAGCTATCTATATAATTTTATATACTTTACAAGCATTATAGAGAACAAGCGTATAAAAGGACCTTCTTGCCTAAGATATAAGAATCAAATTTTTGTTTAAAAAACTCATCAATATACCTGATTGTTTCATTGTGCCGAAGACGGTTAATTAGAATCAAGCATGCGATCTTCGGCTCTCCGAATACAGTTAGTTGGTTATAAAACAAGAGTACCTCCAAGTCATACTCATAAAGTGGCTGCAATGAAAAAACCGTAAAACAGGGGAGCCGAGGCGAAAATATGGTTTTTGTTGCGCGGTTCCACGAAAGAACCTTAAAAATAAACCACAGTTTTAAGAGAAAACCTCGTGCACTTCGCCTTAACACGAAACCTAAATCAGCTCAAACTTTCTTTTAAATTAAATCTCTTAGAATAAAGGCCAACACCTACGTCTATAATAATGAACGAAGCTTTATTATATCGTTGTATTTTATTTATGCAAAAAGTTTACATTTTCCAATTTTAGTGACTCTCATGTCTACGTATAATAATAAGGTCAAAATACTATTATAAACGGAGAAGAAAAGTGGAAAAAGGTCATCTTTTTTTAAACTAAAAATTAAATACTTTTTAGAAATTTACTTAAATTCCAATCCAACGTAAAAAGTTTGGAAAAGATAAATTTCCCTGACGCACTCCTAGCCGCAACTGGATTCATAGAATAGACCAACTTAATTTCTTACCAAGGTGTTGTGAAAGGTGACTAAGGTAAGTTGACCCACCGTGTGGTATCCGGTTTAGTAGAAAAGACCACCCTCTTTCTTACCGAGGTGTCGTAAAATATGACTGAGGTAAGTTGGCAGGCGGCCGGTCGTAATCATCAACAAATCATGTAAATCATGTAACAGCATATTTACAACACGATGCGCCGACCCCACTTAGAGTGGGTTAAGGGCAGAAAAATAATCAGATATCATGGCGTTTTCGAACAACTACTTCAACATTTAGATTTACCTCTGCCCGTTTAAATCAAAGACTTATAGTCCCTGTGCTGATTCAACACTATCCTAGGGCCGCACTATATACACCCATAGGAGGTGAAAGAAGATCTTCAAGAAGATCCTGAAATTCTTGTACGATACCTGAATTGGTATACTGTAAGTAGTGGCGATCGCAATAGATCTGTAATGTTCAAAGTGATACTGCACGCTCAGACCCTGCATAGTCTCTACTTCCAGAAGCAGAAGAAAATGAGTCATAACTTCTATCGCTTGTTCGTACTGTGAACGGCCCATTTCCATGTTAGCTTGGCATCGTATCCTTATATAACGAAAAGGTAATAACCATTGATATGGGGAGCCAAATTTGTCGGCCACCTCGTGGCGCACCCGGTACAAGCCTTTGGAATACTTAATCCTTAGTTTTGGTGAACGGTACCACCAGTAGCCAATCCAGTTGTCCCTCTGATTAGCAAAGGGAATTTGGATGGGCCGGGGACTCCTGGGGGGTTGGGGGTGGAGTCTCTAATGAGCGACGGGTTCAGTTAGGCTTGCTTAAGTCTGGCTGAATATGGTTTTTGGCCACCGTTGGCAAAGCTCGTAAGCCCAAGAATGAGGACGGTGCTTTCGGGTTGCGAGGAAGAAAACCCCTATAAAAAAATATAAAAAAATAACCATTGCTATAACCAGAATAGACCAACGTCATTTGTTACCGAGGTGTCATAAAATGCGACTAAGGTAAGTGGACCTGCCGTGTGGTATCCGGCTGAGTAGAATAGACCAACCTCATTTGTTACCGAGGTGTCGTAAAAGGCTACTAAGGCAAGTTGACCCACCGTGTGGTATCCAGTTTAATAGAAAAGACCGCCCTCTTTCTTACTAAGATGTCGTAAAATACGACTGAGGTAAGTTGCCGTCAGGCAGGCGACCGGTCGTAAAAGCCCAGCCAAATCATGTGACAGCATGTTTGTATGTTTTTTTTTTATACAGGAAAAAACCCCTTATGGGTACCGGGCTCGCACCAACCAAAACGACCTGTGTGCTCCACCACGCTGCCGATGGCAAGGACAGGGTATCATTGTACATATTGCCCCCATCCCACCGACAGCTCTGATGCCAGAGAACAAACACCTCCGGGTAGGGGCCGGGTATGTCCAGCCAGACTTAGAGTAAGCCCAACTGGACCCGTCGCTCATAGGGACTCCACCCCAACCCAACCCCCCCCCCCCCCCGGAGTCCCCGGCCCGTCCAGATTGCCCTCTGCTAAACAGAGGGACAACTGGATTGGCCACCCCTCAGTGGTCCGCTCGCCAAGACTAAGCTTGCCCAGGGTGCGCCACGAGGAGGCCGACCACTTTGGCACCCCATGTTTATATGTTGTGCCGACCCCACTTAGAGTGGGATAAGGGCAGTAAGATGATGAACCATTGCTATAACTATAAGTTTGCATAATTATCACTCACAATCAACATACCTGATCAATGAATTGCCTCGATCAGTAAACATCAGAGTATGCATGGTTCTACGTGAACGAAGTCTTCCTTGTTCAATGCTGCCCTTGTATGTTTATCCATGATAAGGTCAATGACCTTCCTTTACAATTAATTTTATCGCCTTTGCGTGATTTGTTTTATCAATTACAAAATTTTACATTAATACGCTATTAATATAACCCGTGATCGTTACGTGAACCTTTTTATATTTTGAACATGTTTGCTCTAGGACATGGTCATACCGAATTATAACTAGGTACCATAAAATGGTGATCACAACATCTTATCACACATTAAAATATTGCATTTGAATAGAAACTGATTGATGTTAGAATTTTATGGTTTCTTTATAAATGCATCTTTATACTAACTTAGATTCCAAACCTAGCCACTAACAACGAACTAGCAAGCACATTTATAATCACTCTACTTTAAACAATAAGAGTTTCGTTTAGAGTGGTTGATCAGATTAGTGTTACTTGCGTATCTAAACTTAATAAGACTGGATAAAGAAAAATAAAAATGGAAAAAATATTTTTCGTTTTACATTTCGATATAAATTAAAACTATTAAAATATACATTAAAAATACCTTAGTATATCAAATATACAGCATTATTTTCTCACATATTTGTCTCATAATCTTGAACTTATCCATCCATCCATCCATCCATCAGCCTATCGCAATCCACTGCTGGACATAGGCCTCTCCATGTCTGCGCCAGACATCCCGGTTCTCCGCAATGCGCATCCACCTGGCCCCGACAACCTTCCTGATGTCGTCGCTCCAGCGAGACGGTGGACGCCCTACGCTGCGTTTGCCAAGACTCTTTTGCTCCAACGGCCATAAGTCCTGCGACAGACGTGACCGGCCCACTGCCACTTCAGCTTACTTATTCTGCTAGCTACGTCGGTTACTCTGGTTCTCTCGCGGATAATCTCATTTCTGATTTTATCTTTGAGAGATACTCCGAGCATAGCTCGCTCCATAGCACGCTGAGTGACTTTAAACTTGTGGACTAGCCCCGCCGTCAGTGTCCACGTCTCGGCGCCATACGTTAACACAGGCAAGACGAGACGAGACTTGAACTTATAATGTCGTATAATTCAATAATAACTATTAAAAATCATACATGGCACCTTATAACACCAAAAATAATTCTTAGAGCGATAATTCAGTTACGTACACTAGAAGGATTTTATTGAAGCTACATCAAAAAGAAAACTGATCCCTTTTCCGCCTTGATACTTACATTTCTGTCGTAGGAACCTTTGACTTCCTTATTGTGAGCCACCCTCATAACTCTTCAATGGACAGATTTCTTTATTACACTTTTCTAATTCAAGTTGATCCTCCTGTTCATTTATTCGTTTCAAAGTAATTCGGTGAGAGGTAACGTGAAAAAAAGTCATTTTTCTTATTAAAATAGTCCACTGGGAACACCCGAGGGACGTCATTGTTGCTCCACCTGCATTCTTCAGGCAAGTTCAACATAAGTAAATCTTATTATATTCGTCAATGGGAATCGAGTTACTCGAGGGAGCTCATTTTCTATTTATAACTTGCCGCAAGTATTTCTAAAGCGCCACAGCAGTGTTTGACTTACGTACATACATGGTTGGAGTAAATTTTAATGAATCCAATTATTAAAGTAACTGAATAACTGAATGGAATTTATGGTAGAACTGGTGGTACATGTGACTTCGTTCGCATCAATTTAAGTAAGTACTCGCAATAATTCATTGGTTTTTTTTTCACTATTTCTGAACGAAAATGAGAAATATTTTTCTTCCTAAATGTTGCCGCTGTGTTAAAGCTTAACTTGCGACAAATTTTATTAATATTGGACCGATGAATTAGCCGTGAATGCGAAACATACAGGCAGATATTTGCATTTATAATATTAGTATGGATGGATTTGGATTTAGAATTTTTTAAATCTCAAAAAAATTATCAAACTTTAAAAAAATAGTCAAATATTAAATGTAGAAAACACGCAATGTGGTATCCGGCTTAGTAGAATAGACTACCCTCATTTGTTACCGAGTTGTCGTCAACGGTGACTGAGGTAAATAAACTCGCCATGCGGTATCCGGTTGAGAAGAATTGGCCACCCTCATTTCTTACCGAGGTGTCGTAAAACGCAACTAAGGTAAGTTGACCCACCGTGTGGTATGCGGTTAAATAAAATAGACCACACTCTTTCTTACTGAGGTGGCGCACAAGGCGACTAAGGTAAGCTGACATCAGGCAGGCGACCGGTCGTACAATACCTAGCGAAAACATGTTACAACTTGTTAATAACATGTTGTGCCCCACTTAGAGTGGGAAAAGGGCCGGAGAATTATGAGAATGATGATTTAATTTAAAAAATATATACCTATGTGTTCTCACCACTAAGCTATTACGTTGCTATACTATCAAACAAGAAGTCGCACACCATAAAATCGAGAACAGATCTCCCCTCACGTGCTCATATAGATTTTTAAACACAAACCGGAGGGTCCTTTTATTTTCTAACTTAAGTACACGGTTACGACGCACTCGTAAAACACGGATCACTGAAAATTTTTGATATGTAACTTTTCTATTCAAATGCCGGTTTACGATCTGGCCCATTATAATTTTACTGACGTCATATTTTACTCCGCGTCGTGATTATCAAAAGGTTCAAAAGAATTTTAATATAAAAAAGTTATGTCCTTTTAATCACTTCCCCTTTAACGGCATCTCTATGAGTTTTATTTAATTTTGCGCGCTACATAAAAACTTGTTTATTACGCTTTTATTATTGACATTTTCGGATTGGCTCAAATTGACTTGGTAAAACAAGAATAACCAGTTTCTACTAATTTACAGCTCGCTATTAAATTCCTCGTAAATACGTGAAATAAGAATTTGCATATAAATGATATTGTTTATAAATATAATCGATATTATCTCGTTCTAGGTGTCTCTTTAGGTGTTTTAAAAATACATTTTTCTACTTTGACTGATCGGGATTAGTTTGGAAGGATAAATTTCTGTTACCTATTAAATACAGTTAAAATACTTTTCCAAAAATTGGGCGGACGCATTCTGTTATTTTGTAAAACTGTTGGGTTATTTCTGTTGTATATATCACTTATTATGAGAGTTTATTTAAACAGCCACTGGTTGCGTATGGCTTATGCCGAATTTTAGTGCTGGAAGTGGACGTCTTTTCAAGGAAACTGAGACATTTACCTACTCCTGTAGTACATCGAACCAATACTCATTTAAAACAAGTTTTATGCGACTTTGTTCATGTCCACTTTAGCTATTCCATGTTCTTAAAGGAGAAACGGATATATACCTTAGTTTCGATAGCTGCAAATTTCAATATTAATGCTTATAGTTTTTTGATGTAAATTCAAATAAGATCCAAAAATATAAAAAGTGTCATAATGCTGTCCTATATGAAACTAACTATTGAATCAAAATAGGAACACAAACATATTCAAATTCAGAGGTTTTCCTAAGATATGATATCTTTCTTCAATCTTTAGATAAGTTCAAAAGTCTTCAAGTCCCCAAAGTAAGTAAATTAATACTTGTGTTATGGGCGCCAGACAACTAATAATTTTTATACTTATATAATTTTAAATACATACTTAAATACATATATACACCCAGGCTCGAAGAACCAACAAATGTTTGTTAGAATATGTTGGGCGTCGGCGGGATCGAACCCACGACCCGCGGAGCTGAAGACAGGGTCACTACCAACTGCGCCAACTAGCCAGTATATTTTTGTAATATTTGTGATACTGTGTGTACTATATGAGACTTAGTTGATGAGTCGTTCTTTGTATATTCTCTTCAGACAAAAACTGCTAGTTACACTAAACAACAGGAAACTATAATATTATATGTCATCCGGTCATTCATGTTACAAGAAAATCAACACATGCCATCTAGTTTTGCGTCTAATATTGATACAAAAATGACTGACACGAATTACTAATAATAACATATAAAACAAAATAAACAAATCCAGTTTTTATTGCCAACACGAGTCTGTATCAAAAACTGCTCTAATTTATGTCCGTATGATGTCATATAAAGTGGATCTCAATAAGAATAAAAGATGCGCAGTGAAAAACATGTGGCCCGCCGGCGTGAGAACATAAAAACTAATCCAAATATAAAAAAACAAAAAACGCTTTAAACATTACCTACCAGCATGTATTACTCCACGGTAATATCACTGCAAGTACAATTATTTGGCATCTTCAGTCTTCTAGTTAGTTATCCTAAATAAATGCTTGCTCTTGTTAGAACAGACTTAACACTTAAACAAAAGTAATACTTAAATTATGAAATGTAAAGTAATACTTAAATTATGGGTATAAGATTCTATAATAAAATTCCACAATCAATTTTAACTTTGCCATTACAGCAGTTTAAAAACACTATTAAGGAGAGGCTGATACAGAAAGCCTACTATACTGTTGAGGATTATTTAGACGATAAAAATGCGTGGATATAAATATTCTTCGACCCTGTACAAGATAGAAACATTAAATGTAACTTGCATTAAGAATTGTATTTTTAAAAAGAGTAACCGCCGAGTTTCTTGCTGGCTCTTCTCGGTAGGAACAGCTTTCCGAACCAGCAGTAGAGTTGACGATTCAAAAGCACTTGTTTACAAGTTTATTTGAATAAAGAATATTTTGAATTTGAATTTGAATTTGAATTTGAAAGTTTAGTGAATAGTCGTCAGCATTCACAATAAAAAAATATTCAGTTTTGTTTGTTTGTAAATCAAATGTAAAATTTAAAAAAACATGTGTTTTTAATTTTACAACTTAAACAACATATCTCATATTAAAGTAAATAATTTCACCAATTAAGTACTAAATAATATTTAAAATCCTAATTATATTGTTTTACAATCCAAACCCTTTGCGATTTTGTCGTGGAGTCTATTTCCTGACGATGCTTCCATTACGGGGCGAAACAATTGTTGAGATTGTGGTGGTGAAAGTGTGCAGTGCTTGTGTATTGTTGTGTCGTCGGTGTCGGGAAGTGCATGAGTTCTTACAAATTCTGCATGTATCAGGTATGTGAACGAATAGTACACTCTACATTTAGCATTACATATATTTTCTTTTATCGCGGAGCAAAATAATATTCTTATTACTTTTGTGTATTTTTTTTACCATAAATTGGACGTTGACGTGTTAACTCATTCAAAAGCTTGTAAAAGAAATCCTAAAGTATATATCTATTACAAGCTTTTTCGTAGCCACACCATAAAATATCGTGAAACCCTAGTTATAGTTCGGTACCAGTATTCACTCACCAGCTTTACCTACTTTTTACTTTGAAGACTCAACTCAACTGAGGATCTTACATCAACATTTTTAGTGATAATTACATTTAACAAAACAAATTCAAATAATGCTGGTAATAGTTTTTGCATTCAAGCGATGCCAACCATATTTTTTGCCCCGACAGCAGTTATTACATTTCGTACAATAATATTTTCGTTACGCTTAACAGTTACATAAAAATTATCTCCAATAAAACGAGTTACGTTATTGTATTTTTACTTTTATAACGTTCCTTTATCATTTTTGAGCTTCTTAAATTAGCTTTAATTTGAATTTAATATTCCTTATTCTTTTCACTTACAGATACATAAATTATACGCGTTGTAAGTGTAAAGAAAATGAGCAAATCAAACAATACAGTTAAAAAATACATTTCAATTGTTGTTACGCATTTGTCGAAGGCTTTATATTGAAAATTGACTTATGTTTAAAGTATTACTCCAAAGGAATAGATGCTAACTGATTTTTTAGGATGAACTTCAGAGAACAAGTTCAGAAACTAAATATTCAATCACCGCAACACTGACATCCTATAAATCGTTTCTAATATAAGGCATACTTAGAGCATACTTCTATCTAATATACAGTAGGTAATATATATTAGAATTAGTAACTATAATTAAGTTCATATAATATTAGTTATTGATCTTCTGTCGGATTTTGCTCAAATGAGCAACCATCTGAACCAGCAGGAGATTCAAGTTGTAACATTCGATAAGCCTAGTTCACTTGTGAAAACTAATTTGAATTACAAAAATTGGATCCCAATATAATTCTACTTGGTAATAATCATATAGAATTGTTTTGGCATCCGATTAGGAATTTACATTACTATAAAATCTAATGTAATAATAAAATTATTTTGCTATAATCCGCGATGAAGTAAAATAGAAAATATATATATTGCTAAATCTAGAGTGGACAATCCCTTTTCATACCTGATACATGCAGGATTCGTAAAAACACTTGCACAAACCTCCACCACCACGCAAGGCGATGATGCTTCTTCGGTTGCGGGACGAAACGATTGTTGAGTTTGTGATAGTGAACGTATTTAGTGCTTGTGTATTGTGGTGGCGGTGGTAGAGGTTTGTGCATGTGTTTTTACGAATCCTGCATGTATCAGGTATGTAAAACGGATTGTCCACTCTACATTTAGCATTATATATATTTTCTATTTTACTTCATCGCGGATTACAATTTTATTATAATTCGCAAAATAATTTTATTATTACTTTTGTATTATGGATCTCCAAAAAAGTAACGCCTAATTCTATAAATTACTATAAAATCTCTTGCCTTAAAAGTTTGTAGTACCTACAATTGTACCGATGTGCTGTAAAAGGCGTCTAAGGTAAGTTGACCCACCGTGTTGTATACGGTTGGGTAGATTACACCAACTTCTTTCTTACCGAGGTGTAGTAAAATACGACTAAGGTAAGTTGATATCAGGCAGGCTGTCGGTCGTAAAATGCGTAGCCAAATCATGTGACGACATGTTTATAACATGATTAAAACGATTTCCGATTTGAAGATTATCGTTATCACTATCATTTCTCAGTGAAAACTTTCCAAAACAATATTAACAGAACTCATTTAAACAACAACAGCTGACTTAGGGCCGGTTTAACCACATCGTTGGTTATCGAACCTTAAAATTGATAAAATACAACACCTGCGACGTTTCCTAAGTGCTAATTTCAATTATTAGTTGTGTTAAATATGACAACTGAATTTATGTAAATAAATATTTGACACTGTGACGATCTCGACCCTACATGCATATATTGTTAGAGTTATGTACTGAATTGGTAGTATGTTTAGGAAGGTATATAAATAAAAATATTTGTTTGTCATTTAATATGGTTTTTCGTAATGAGTATTTGATACTCGTTACATATATGTACATTTTTCATTAAAATATTTTTATCAAAATTTTCCCATACATTTTCAATTTTCCACGCTTAGCGCCGAACGTCACGCCGGCAGTCTGGCAGAGGTATTGGGTGACTGGTGGACGTTGCCGGGAGCGCTCGCGGTCTAGTACCGCAAGCCGAAGGCTTACGTTTACATGTACTTGGGGCGATACATGGTAGCGCTATGATCCTTAAACTATTTTTCAAAGCTTCGGCTTGTCATAACTGTGCAGTGAGAGACTTCGGTCTACAAGCTCACTAATAAAATGTAATTTCATTACATGTGACAAATTATATTATTTTCCAACACTTTATAGTGTGAAATGGTTAAGCTTCGGCTTGGCATAACGGTGCGGTGAGAGACTTCGGTCTTGAGAGACTTCGGTCTTGTAGCTCACTAAACAAATAAAATGTAATTTCATTACATGTGACAAATTATTATTATTCTCGAACGATATAGTGCCTGAGTATAACTTGGTGAGGGTGACTTCGCTGAGTGGTGCTGGGCGCTATACTGAACAGTCTCTGGTGTGTACTGGTGTCGGATCGATGGTTTCAGGCCTGCAATGATTTCGGTTGTTGTAGTGTAGCCTCGCCTCGATCTGCTCCAGGCTGTGAATATCAGGGTGGGTTTCCGTCTTGGTACAGAGCAGCCAGAGCTACTTGGTGAGTTTTGGGTGATACGGATTGGATTTTAGGCCGGTATTGATCTTCGATCTTTACTGTGTAGCCTTGTTTGATCTTTGGACGCCTAGGACTCTAAAAGTAATACTGTTCATCGCACGGAGTCTTGCGGGGTAAACCTGCACTAGCCGTTATAGTTCTTCTCAGGACTTCCCCATAGTAATACACGAACGTTGACGACATTATAGCATGTCGTAGGGCCGCTGGTCGGGTCTTTATTAACAAGATTGCGGACTAGCTTTAGAAAGTGTTGCCTGCCCAAAACTCTATCTTACGTAGCTTGCTACGCGTAACAACTATATAGGTAACTAATTCTTATATGCCGATCGTGGAATCAGCCAAAAGGACGCATTGAAGGCGTGCGTTAGTGATGGACACATCACGTTATACATCTACATATTTAGCACAATCGTGCTAGCACTACAAACACAAAATATTGAATTATCAACAAATAATGCGAGCGCTTTGCGTTCTTAACTCTACGGAGTAAACATCTGCCACTAAGTGTGGTAGCAACGACATCAACTTTACTGTTATGTGATATCCGAGGAGTCATGTACAGTATTAGCTTTATGCTATTATATATTCCACTATATGTGGTTACAACGACGAATGCGGCACGCACCGCTTGAAATGCTTGCTATTGGCAAGATGCGCTGTCTTATTATAAGAATTGGATATTTATATCAACAAAACCAGGCTTTATGCCTCATCGACACAATTATGGCTAACGCCAACTCACCACAGCTACAGCTGAAATGATATTTGGACTTAGGTCCTAGCACTGCGACCGGGCACTTGTGCCTTATCTTGGACTACGGTCCTTACCTGGGACTACGGTCCTTATTTAATTACCCTAAATCTCTTTAAGAGCATTGACGGGTGTTTATACAACATAATATAAATAACCTGGCTCGAGGGCGCAGGCACACTATAAATTGCATACCCTAACCCTACGGGGGGGGGCTCATATCCTATGGACGGAGCTCACCGTTGGTAGCGGGTGCGGAGCTACTGACTATCCCTCTCCCTTTATATTTTTCCAAATCGGAAGGATGTAATTGATGGGAGAGAGATACCACATCGCTAAACTTCTCTACGGAGTTGTTTAAGGGCTAGGTATTAAGATCGAGTGAGTGATCTTTCTGTTGGCTATAACATTTCCAATTTAAATATTAATAACTTAGAACTTCCCATTCGGGATGGTTTAAAGTACGATCTGATGATCGAGCGATCCTTTTGTTGGCTTTGAAAAGTCTTATTCCGTTTATATTGACATCGTTTTACGTCCCATATTGATGGCAAGCAAATATACACTAATTATAATATATATAAACAAAAACCTTTCTGATGGCTATATCTATGAAGTAATAATATAAGAGACATTCAACCTTCTGAATGTCTCGCATTTTTTTACTAAATTTTATAGTAACCCGTTCGTGTATTAGCTATAATTGGAACCTGTTCGTGCAATGAATATATGTGTTTTGAACATATAGAGTCTGTTCATGTATAGTACATGTAAAATATGTTCTTGTATTGGATAAATATATAATTTGTTTATGTATCGTGCACTTATTATACAACAAATAAATCATATTAATTTAAGCTTGCTTTACGCCTCCGATCTAATGAATCTGTGGTCTCTGACGCTCTAAAAGAATTTGAGTTATTACATACACAACGTAACATGGGTCCTAACGAACTAGACGAATCACGAGCCAATTATATTTAAAAGTGCTAGCGCTCTTGCGCTATGTTTATGCAGTTTGGTGGTAGAGCGCGAGCGCTCTAGCCTCATTCTAATAATATAATTTATATTGATATTATAAATTTAGAGATGAATAGATGAGACTGGAGGGCAGATCGTTACAACACGTGAGAAAGCCATCCATGCCTTTTCTGCTTAGTGTCAAGAAATAATACATTTACTTTTTTTATCTCATAGCCATATAACAATTTATTATTGTGTCTCATTCTCATATAGTAAAACCAAAGAAGAGATAATTAATTTAACTTTTATAGTTTTTAAATTTGCTTATGAAACACTATCGAGAAATTTTTAAGATAAGTTAGGTAAAGTGATGAAATATGAAGGATACGAAAAGAAATAAAGACCCTAATAAACTATATTAAACAATTGAGTAAAATCAATAACAATGGGATTGTCTTATATCAGATATACCCAAATTGATAAGTCAAAGAACAATTTAAATGCGATGACGTCGTGTAAGCGCAAAATAAAAAACCCAACTTACAAATAAACTGTTCAGAATTAAATTAGATTTTTTTATAGCAGGCACAATAGCAATGAATAAAGTTATTCGCGTACGAAATTGCGTAGTTACCATGTTGAAATGTCAGCTTGATTGAATGAAATACGAAAGGTGTCGTAAATGCAATGACAGGTGAGTTCATAAAATTATGGTCTAATTATATTGAAATGTCAGCTATACGTGAATATATTTATTTGGTCAGGAAATAAATAACTGAGGCCAGAATGATTGTTACATCACAGTTATACATTGAGTCTATGTCAATGTTTAGAATGTTTCTGTTGGTTAGGTCGGTCGCCTTTAATACCGACAAAAAATATTTTTTCAATCGAGAATTTAGTTCATAATTATTAACAATAATCAACAGTCTTTTGATTTACAATGCTGGAAACTTTAATCCTATTTGTGCCTTTTAAAGTCAACAATTTATAAATAACATAGCGAACTGTATGTTTTATTTATAACTAAGTGTTAAAATAAATAAAAGAGGTTCGTTCGTCCACACTGTCCATAGACACTAATAATTATAATATGTCATAAACAATAATGCGTAAAATCTAAATGTCAAAGCGCTATTTGTGCTTATTTTTTATATTGTACTATTTAATATGCATAGATTGTTTATTTTATAGTATCGTGCCCGCTTGTCTGCTGCGTATCATACTCGAAGTCTTTCATAAATTCAAATTCAAATTCAAAATATTCTTTATACAAATAAACTTGTAAACAAGTGATTTTGAATTCGTCAATTCTACTGCTGGTTCGGAAAGCTGTTCCTACAGAGAAGAGCTAGCAAGAAACTTGGCGGTTGCTCTTTTAAAAATATAATTCTTATGACTAGTTACCTTTAGTCATTACTGTCTTGTACAGGGTCTAAGCGAGCTATATCCACACATTCTTATCTTCCAAGTAATCCTCAATAGTATAGTAGTCCTTTTGGTTCAACAAGTTCGCCAGCGGCTTCACCCGCGTGGAAAGATTAAAACCGTAATATAGTCTTTTAATGACCATAAATGGTTAAACTTTTAGAGGGAAACAACTTTCTACTACATAATATTTGAATAACTATCACCGTTTACACAGCGCACGCAAGGAAAGCTTTAAATTTTGCCGTTTTCGTAATATTTTTTATTGCTACTCCTGTAATATTCATCTTAGCGTGATGTTACATAGCCTTCCTATCTATCCTATAATAGCCTTCCTATCGAGGAAGGCTATTATATAATGGACTATCTTACACTGAAACAAATTTTCAAATCGGTCCAGTAGTTCCTGAGATGCGCGATGATCTTCGATCGTCGATCTACAGTTATAACTTGCAGTTTTTTCTCCTCTTAAACGAGAAAAGTTTATGTTCCACCCATCCCCAGACTACTGTGTCTGTTGCCAGTTAAAATATTCAGCTACTAACACCTAAAACCTAGGCTGAGAATATATCAAGAAACTCCTAAAAATGAGTCTTAAATTATCTTAGCTAATGTTTGCCGAAATATAACATTGAAATTTAAACTAAAAAAGTCAAGGTTTCACTTGTTAATCGTAGCATGGTCTGTTTACATTTTTTTGGAAGTGTTTTTGCGCTCGTTAAAGAAGGCATAAAAGATCACGTGTTAGGTAAGAAGCCAATAAGGTTACTCGTCTTTTTGATAATAGTACTTTTTCACGGACTCACGCTGTGCGGTATCCGGCTGAGTAGAATAGTACCACCCTCATTTCTTACCGAGGTGTCGTAAAAGGCGACTAAGGTAAGTCCCCCCGCCGTGTGGAATGCGCCTGAGTAGAATAGACCAACCTCATTTCTTACCGAGGTGTCGTAAAAGGCGACTAGGGTAAGTTGATCCATCGTGTGGTATCCGGATTAGTAGAATAGACCACCCTCTTTCTTACAGAAATGTCGTAAAATACGACAGAAGTAAGTTGAGCAGGTATGGAAACGGATTGTCCACTCTACATTTAGCATTGTAGATATTTTCTATTTTTTCACGGATTATGGCAAAATAATTTTATTATTACTTTTGGATGATATCACATATTAACATAGATACGGGTGAAAAGGATATCTTGAAAAATTCATTACCAGGATATTTTCAATATTGCTTTAAAATTCGCCTGTATTAGTTACGTCTGTGAAACAGAAACCGGCGCCTTCCGTTTGCTACTGAATAATTTATTTACTTGATATTTTTAAGTCATGGGACACTAACTGCGCAGTTGCCGTATGGATATAGCCGGTTTTTAATATCGCCTAAGCAAGGTCATCTGATGATAAGTGATCGCAGATAGCCCACAAATAGTTTATTCGGGAACATTTTTTAAAATTAAACATATTGATCAAGGAGTGGCTTACAGTTCTTGATAAAAATGTTTATTTACAATACAACTATCATCATCCTCCTGCCCTTATCCCTATCTAAGTGGGGTCAGCACAACGTGTTATAAACATGCTGTCACATGATTTGGCGGCGTTTTAATGACCGGCCGCCTACCTGACGTCAACTTACCGTAGTCGTATTTTACGATACCCCGGTAAAAAAAAGGTGGTGTATTCTACTCAACCGCTTAACATACGGTGGGTCAACTTACCTTAGTCGCCTTTTACGACACCTCGGTAAGAAATGAGGTTGGTCTATTCTACTTAGCCGGATTCTCTAGAGATATATAGGTTCCCTCACAAAGTTTTCCTTCACCGGAAAGCGTGTGATAAATTGCAATTATTAATAAGACACATATTAATAGAAAAAGTCATTGATGCCTGCACGGGGTTTGAACATGTGACCCACTTGAAAGATTCACACGATCTACTGCCGGGCTATCACAAGTTTTTCAAAAAGTATTGTAATAGCATTTTATCCCACTGCTGGGCCTCTTCTCCCCATTTTTAGAAAGATAGGTTGGAGCTGAGACATACCACCATTCTACTGCATTACGGCTTGATAGACTTATAGGCTGACGGCTTCATTGTAATTTGACCATAAAAATGTACTTAGCGTTCAAACAGATATAAATAAAAACTTCTAAAAAAATTAGGATTAATTACACCCGACAAAAAAATTAAAACGAGCTGATGTTTCTTAGTAACAAAATAAGGTCAGGTTAATACTCGCTTATAAAACGTATGTTGTTTTTTGACTACAGTTATGCAAGGGGCATTGAAATACGAGAATCAAACCATGGTTTCTCAGAAACGTGCTTTTAAGAGAAACAAAGATTTATCGATCCGTACCCGATATGGGAACGTTGTCGAAATTCAAAGCATTGCTGTAATAGTATGTTGAAATTGGGCAACGCTAATTAACCTAAAACTATTTCGGTGAATACTGTTCATTGTTGATTTTAATTGAGTATTTTTGGGTTACCTTTTTACATAGCTGTGATAGTCCATCTATAAAGGATCTCTATAAAGGAGGGAAGTGAAACTCATATACTTATATTTGCCTAATCACATATTAAAAAGAGATAGATTAGAATTTAGTCTCGTTTACCTTCTCGTTATTGACGCTGGACACATTTTAAGCTGGCTTACTTACTCTAGTTAATAACTCTATGAATTTGAGAATCTCTTTCTCGAGCGTATTGCTACACTATAAAACTAGTATTTTGCTATAGTCTGCTTGGTATTTTTACACTATGTATATGTACGTGGTTTTATTTTTCGTAGAAAATAAAAATTGCGTGAAGCTAATTAAGTGCTAGATACATTGCTAGGTGCTAAATTCTGATCTGCGTGCTGCACTTCTCCAAATAGTGCTAAATCTAGCGTCGAAAGTGCTAAGTTGGCAGCACTAAACCTGACAGTGCTCCACCACGCTGCTGGTGGCATGGACAGGGTAATGTTGTATATATAGCCACCATCCCCACCAGCAGCCGCTCTGTATCTCGGAGAGCACCAAGTTCGAGTCGGGGCCTCTCTAAACAGTGGTCCCTTCCTGCGCTGATCGATGTACAGGGAGCCTCAGGGCCTAACTGCAGCGAATATCCGATAAAAGCTGTGATAGCCCAGAAATGAGATAATGTGACTCTTTCAAAATTGTCATGGATTCAAAACTTATGTGTCTATTGAAAATTGCAATTTATCACATGCTTTTCGGTGAAAGATATCGTGAGGAAATCTGCATATCTCTAAAGAATTCTGGGGACATACGTAACTTGGGTACCAATCCGCGTTAGAACAGCGTGGTGGGTCTCCAAGCCTTCTGTCCGAAAACGGAGAGAGAAGGTTTTCGCACAGCAGTAGGATAGTAACAGACGGTTACTTTTTCTTTATTACTTCTTTCACATACCTGACTGTATAATTAGGGCCGCTTGCATTAACGATGTAAAACTAGACAGGTGATCATAAAAGTGATAACTTTTATCCAGATTTCAAATGCCGCATAGGGACAAGACGATAAAACAAAATGTGTATTTATCCTTTATACGTCATATTTATTTTCTACTTTTTACTAAAATCTGGTGTGTAACGGAACGCATAAAACGAAACGCGATAAATCTCTTCTTAATAATAGCCAGGAAACGTCCCAGTCTACCGAAACCGGTGGTAGACCTATCATAGGTAACTTATGTCTCAGGGCCTGACAAAAAAGAAAAGACATCCGACAAACCAAACCAGTCAAACAAGTTTCAGATTTTAAAAATACCTTTGTATACGTACATACAACACTATAAAAAGGGATTTGCAACCGTGATAACAATATTGAATTGGAATATAAAATAAAACCCGCAAAAGCATAACGGACTTAAGCAAATATATAATTTATAAATAAAAGTGACACAAATTTAAGTGTTTACACGGATATTAAGTATCTATAATATATTGCGAGGCAATCACAAAATAGCTTATCACTAAAATTATTGCGTCAAAGGTTAAATTAATCGAAGAAAAAAGCTGAAGGAATATGGAAATAAACAAAGTATTAGATGTAGTAAAAGAAATAAGCCAGCAAAAATGAACATGGACAGGAACTGAGAAAACAAAAAACACTCGGTCTATAAAAATGACTGAATGGTATCCCCTCAACTATCTTATTAAAAGCATAAAACCTATGTGCATTTAAAAGCGAAGTTTGTAACAATTTTCGTATATACTAACGTTTCCATAACGATAGCAATAAGTCTTGTCAAAGAGGAATTTTTCCAATTATACACTGTCCATTATATTAACCATCTTTTGACAGATTGACGATATATTGATTTTTTTTTTTTTGATGATGATGTCCTAAAGATTCTCGTATGCGATACCATTCCGAATGATAGTACCTACTATCATTAATCGAATTACGTACCTAAGTAATTCGATTAATGATAACCTACGTAAACTAATAACAGATATAGAAATCAACATTTTGATTTAATATTGCCTTAGTTTTTTGAAAATAAATGTTAATCCGTGTGTATTTATTATAATCATAAAAAATATATTATACATCAACTGGCAACATCAACAGACCTTCCGCTCGGCCGCCATTTTGACGTGATCTGTCACTCTCAACGAAACGCCCGTGATAGTCACACGCATTTACGTTCGCTGAGTGTTCTCTCGCATCTGTAACACCTTGAGTTAAGTAGCTTTATTCCTCGGAAAAACTTTTGTGAAACTTATATTAAATGATCGTGAAAATGCCGAAAGGACGTGTGTTGAAAGCACAATCGAGACAGTTAGTGTTAAAACTTCATGAGTATTTTGAGCAAGAAAATCAAAATGGCGGACCTCTTATACCTATCACGCAAGTCCGAAACCGTGTTGCAGCCGCGTTGGGGATCAGTCTATCAACTGTGACTAAAATCACTACTGATGCCTACGGCAGGAGCGGCTTGGAGCAAAACAAACCATCTACACCAAAAAGAAAGCGCCGGGCTCATAAGGTGACAGCTGTTGATGACTTTGACGCTGACGCTATTCGTCGTCATGTATATGATTACTACTTGAGAAAAGAAATTCCAAAATTTGAGAAAACTTATTGTTTCTTTGAAAAGAAGTGGTCTATTTCATGGTGAAAAATCTTCTTTGGTCAAAGTTTTGAACACAATTGGCTTTTCATATAAAAATTTAAATAAAAGAAAATTATTAATGGAACGCACAGATATAGCTATAGCACGTTGTGATTTTTTAAGAGAGGCAAAGAAAATACAAGATTGGGCAAATATTGTTTTCACGGATGAAACATGGCTCAACGCTAACCACACACTATCTCGTTTCTGGACTGATGATACTGCTGATTCCACTTCCTCAGTACCAATGGGAAAAGGTGAGCGCCTAATCATTTGCCATGCAGGTACAGCAAAAGGATTTGTACAAGACGCACTGTTGGCATTTAAATCGAAGAAATCAAATGACTACCACGAAGAGATGAATGCAAATGTGTATGAAGAGTGGTTCAAAAAAATGCTCATTTCATTGGAAGAACCATCAATAATTTTTATTGATAATGCGCCCTACCACTCCCGTCAAATTGACAAAATGCCAACACAGGCTAATAAAAAGCATGAAATAATTAATTGGCTTCGGGACAATGGAGAAAATGTGGACGACTCAATGTTAAAAGTTGAATTAATAAAAATATTAAAAACCAAAAAGAGAGCAAAACGCTATGTAATCAATGAAATGGCAGCAGAATATGGCCATACTGTTCTTCGGATTCCTCCATACCACTGCCAGTACAACGCAATAGAACTTATATGGGCACAAGTAAAAGGGCATGCTGCGAGATGCAATACAAGCCCCCATTCACAGCGAATAAAATGTTGCAATTGCTAAAAAATGCTTGCACCCACGTAACGGCCGAGAACTGGGCAAGTGTGGTGGAAAGAACTAAAAGAGTAATATTCTCTGATTGGGAACGTGATATTGCGTTTGATAATATATTATCTACACAAGAGCTAATAATAACTGCTACTGAAGACTCCTCATCGGAGGAGTCTAGTGTTGATTATCATTCCGACGACTCGTGCTAATAAAATAAATTAAAACATCCTGATTGTTTTATTTGTATTCATGTATTAACTAAGAAGAAAGTAAAACTTTGTATAATGTTATTAAATGTCTTTTAATACTCGTAACATCGATTTCTACCGATTATTTTTAATCTGTGGCATAATCGTAGTAACCATTATGTGTGACATCACTAAGTAGGCGGTAGCCATCCATAAAGTACAAATATTATTTGTATGATATTTGTACGTAAGCAATACAAAACTTAATGAGCGTGAGCTGTCAAAAGACTGATAATATGATGGACGCAGTATAAATTATTCGTTTAAAAACGAGGTGGCTGTCTCATAATCTGAAACAAGAAGGAAAGAGAAACTCTATTGGTTTTTTATTTGCTTTTTAGACTTCCTTTTCACAATTAATATATAACTATACGCCTATTTAAATATAATCTATAATCGAATTATACAAAGATATAATGTAACTTACTAACATGTTTTTGTGTACAAAATAAAACAAAATCATTTTCGCTAGTTCAAGTCTTGTAATGCTGAAATATACTTATTAAATATATTTTTTAATTAGAAGTATTATGTAAATGCAAGTAAAGTTCATAACGGGCTTAAAAAATATAATTTTTTGTGAATTAAAGCATACTTTACAAGCAGTTCTACAAGATGATTACAAATCATTTTTGGTCAGCAATGTATTAAGAAAATACTATTGTTACAGTTACTCAATAAATTGTATTTAGTTAAAGTATTTTAACAGAAAAGGAAAATTTATTTAATCTTATATCTTTTTCTTGTCTCATTTAAGTAAATTTAAGATACTTAACAGAATTAACAGAACGCTCAATTCTCTAGTATCTTTAGACTCTAAATTCTAATTATTAAATATATGTGACAATTTTACGAATCTAAAGACTAATTAAAATATTAATAAATATGAAAGTTCCTTATTCAGATAATTCTTAATGTAATAAAATTTTATGCAGGCTGTCATAACAGGTGATTTATCTTATCTTGTCATGTGTCATTTTAATTGAATTATTTAGTTTAAGCCATCCTAGCCGTTTGACGTACCTAAAAACTTTTTTAAATCATAAGCAGCATTTTAAAATTATAATTGAAACCGATGATATTTCATCCACCATAATACATTCAATTATATGTAAATTTGCGTCGAGGGTATGCTTTTTAGCAAATTGACGACTGTCTGCTTTGCAAAAATATGTCACACTCTATATTCTCAAAGCCACACTTGCATTCTTCAAGTTTTAAAGCTCTGCTGACCGATCAATAACTGAAGTCCAAAGACTAACTAATTGAAATAGTCCGGAGCATGCCATAGTAGGGAGGATTGTTTTTGTTTTAGTGTCAGTAGCATCTTCTATGCCAAGTATTATTGACTTTACTGACAAACTTATTTACCTGATAGATTGCACAATGGATACGAGACTAGGCGGCGTAAACGTACATTATCAGACGTATGCCGTCGATAGAGAAAACTAACTTAGATGTTGATTATTCGTATATAATAAACACAATGATTCTTAGGTATATACAAAATGAATTAACCATAAGTTCCGAGGTCAACCAGAAAAATGCGCGGAATCAAATTTTTCAAAGGACACGCAGCTGTCTCTAAATTAAGCGGCAAGCCAAGGCTATTATTCCAAACCATAAATAACTCCATAAAAGAACGACTAACCCTTCATTGCCTCTTCCTTTTACGGTTCCGCGAAAAGAAATAAAATATGTGCGAGCCAAAACAAAGGCTATAAAGTCGAAATGACAGGGCCACACGCTTTTCAGCGAGATGGGGAGGAAAAAGTTGGCAACTATAATTTCGCATTATGTAACAGACGGAAGGAGCCCGTCCGACGGGATTTGTATGCAGGCGTGGTTTAAAAATAACCCAAGGTTAGCCGGCGGCTCGTCGAGGGTCCCTTTGAGATCAAGGTCTACCAGTTTTACGGGATGCCTTCGACTGCAGCCATGTTTTGTTCGAAAACGGGTTGACGCTATATAGTTGTATGGAAAGTGGATGCGTACAACGTTGATTTGTTCAATACGATTATCGCAGGTTTTAAAGTTTTGTTTGTTTTTACCTTTCTTATCTAAAAGGAAATATAATTATAAAAGGTGTCATACTACAAGACCTTCTATCACATGCCGTTCTATCCCTTGGTCGGGCCTCATAGGCTCCAAACGACGACGTTTTCTGATGCTGCCAAAGCTGCTTACGTTATTACGCAATATGTTTTGAATTTTACACCCCCTATGATACTTCCTCATTGCATCCGGCGATTGTCAACAAATTGTCAGTTCGAAAAACAGTAATACACTTTTATATTATAGATATGCAATGTACTCTTAGTTTTGTTGTTACTTAATATAGCGTGAGATTACACAGGATATACTCGTACAATAAGCAACCCCTTAAATACCTATCGTGATTAAGTACACGCTCGTTTTGAAACAAAAAAAATAATAACCTTTGCATAAATAGGGTAACTCTTTAGGGATCGGTGTATAAAAATTAAGACGTTGTATCAAATTCATAAAACAACGACAACGAATTTTTTCTTAGACCTCCTAAATTACTTATCATCATGAGCTTAATGCCAAAATTAATCTAAAGCAAGTAACGCCATTTCCAGTTGCGACCAGGGCCATAGAGTCAAAGTGCAATTTTTTTTTATCCGATTTATACCTTGGTTAACTGCCTCTTCAGGTGACAAGAAAGACAAAGAATCAGCTTAGCGATTCAACGCAGAAACGCTGCCAGGGTTCTTGGATACATTCGACGTGGGCATGATTTGTTTAGTACTAGCGTATAAGTAATTTAGATAGTGTCCTGTAAGCTGCTAAATCTGTTTATTTGGTTATAATAATTACTTTTTTCTCTTTCTTTCTTTAAAAAATTTGTGCCACAAAAGCTTTTGCGATTTTGTCGTAGAGTCTAACTCCTAATGATGCTTCGGTTACGGGGTGAAACAATTGTTGAGAATGTTGCAGTGTATGTATGCAGTGCTTGTCTATTGTTGTTATTGGTGGCAAGTAGTGTATGAGTTTTTCCAAATTCTGCATCTATGAGGTACAAGAACGAGTAGTAGTACCCTTTACATTTAGGATTACATATATTTTCTTTTATGGCATTCTTTTGTATTATGGACTCCCGCAAAGTGACGCCTAATTGTATAAATTATGTAATACAAAGGCTGCTTAAAAATATATATAAATTTTTGATATACGATATATTACTGCTTTCTCATTTAATTACGATAATAAACACATTTAACATACGCATATATTTATAACTTATCTTTATTAACAAACTTATCTTTATTATTACTTTAATGCTCAACAAAATATAATGTAGTTTGAAACGAAAAAAAATATAAAAGTGTTTACGTAAGTGAATAATTTAAATGTTCGTTTGCACAAGTAAATTCTACACAAAGGCGTTTGCAAAAACATGTTCACCTATAAAAATTCCCGCGCACGCGCATCGTCAAACAAACAAAAAGAGCACATCGCAGACCTTGAACAACCCCTTATAGCAGGTGTACGCTTCGATACACCTGCCAGCATTATGCAGTGACCTATAAAAGTAATAATTAAATAATTTATTCCCTCGCAATTATCCCTTAGATGTGGGTCAAATAAAAACGGTTACATTTTTACTGCTAATTAAGTCGACTTCCCCTGTGAGTTAATTTTGAAGTAAACATGTTATGAGGAAATTTTCTATTTTTGTGTTGAATTAATATTAAAATAGTTATAACGAGCTAGCTTTACTTCGTAAAGGATCATGATATTTCACTACGATCTGCCACAATCTACGAAGAACTAAATGCAGAATGCTGTTTCCACCATTTGGTACACTACATATTTATATATTTATCTATAACTAATATATAAAGCTGAACAGTTTGTTTGCTTGCATGATTGTTTGAACGCGCTAATCTCAGAAACTACTGGACCGATTTGAAATATTCTCAATGGAGGATAGTGCATTTATCGAGGAAAGCTATAGGTTATATAACATCACGCTAAGATGAATAGGAGAGGAGCAGCAATAAAAAAATAAAGCTTTCCTTGTAAGTAAACGGTGAAAGTTATTCAAAAAACATGTATTACAAAATTGTTCCCCTCTAAAAGTTCTAAATAAAAGTCCACGACAGCATATGTCTAGCTTTTAAAGTTAACCCGTTTTTATCATTTTTATGGTAATCAAAATACTATATTACAGTTTTAATCTTTCCACGTGGGTGGAACCGCTGGCGATTGCTTTTCTATTACAAAACAAAGTTTCTAAAACTTGTATGTGACTAATTTTCCCAAAATCTATTAATAGGATTTTTGTACGGCTTTTACTATCTTTTAGTAATTCTGTATCTTCAATTCTGTTTAGTAGTGCAAATCTTAAGTTAGGTTAGTAGTACATTCTCCGTACAGGCCTAACAGATTATGATAACTTGCACTAGATGATAAAAGGAGATTAGAGTGTAAAAAATAAAGTCACAGCCTGTTACTGTCCCACTGCTGGGCATAGGCTTCCTCTCTCCGTTGTAGAGAAGGATTTGAGCTAAGCCCTACCACCCTGCTCCAATGCGGAATGGTAGGTTACACATATCCCTAGAATTCTCTAGAGTTTCCTCACAATGTTTTCCTTCGCCGATTGGATTAATTGGAGTGTAGCAACATATTACAAACTACTTTTTATCCTAGAATTCTGCGGGGCGAGATTTGCGCGGGAACAACTTTGTGACACGCCGGTTTCCACCACTTCCACACGGAAACAAAGCTAGTTTACAAATAAAGAACACATGGACGAGAAACTGAAGCACGGATATCTGTACACCTAAAGCAACTTGGTTTGCGTCGTTTTATTTTCAAAAGATAGACTGTACAAAATGAAACTAGTTCACCTTTAACAGTTCATGAATTATCGGGAAAATTTGTACTTGTAAGCAAAAGATCAGTAATTATTGGCTTAATTCTTCTTTAAATCTTCATTAATTATGATTATAGTGGTTGATCGGCAATTAATGATCTGATGGAGAACATATTCACATATTTATTCCTGCACATATTTTATATCAAATTTTATATATAAATATATTTTTTATATCATATATATATATATATATATATATATATATATATATATATATATATATATATATATATATATATATATATATATATATATATATATATATATATATATATATATATATATATAAATATAATCATATTTTAAATTAAATATCTATTAAGCGATTAACCTTTATTAATTTATAGATTTAATAGTTACTTTTATATAAACTTTTTCTTTTTATCTATATTACATATTTCGCTTCTACTCTTTTTCTTCTGTTACTTAAAGGTTGACTGGAGGAGATCCCTTTTAGGGATAACTCCGCTTTTATACGTGTGCTTTTTACTTTTTTTTCCTCTTTTCTAACTATATATATTAAAAGAAATAGATAAACCTTTATGCAAACAGTCTTGTAAGCTGAGAACTTTTATTAATAACCAAGGATACTAATACAGGTGAACGTGGACTTGACACGACTATAAGATGCTCGAGCGTCTTCGTCGAAGATGAGACTGTCTTGAGTAGGCAAATACACTATGTGCCTAATACAGACACGTTCTTATTTTATTTAAATTTTGGTGCTAAATTTTTCACTGATTTTCCGACGGAAGTAATATTCACGAATACTTATTTACATACAGTATATTATTGTACAAAAGTTTCCTTTTTTACTTTTATTTATATATTATGTTTAATCAGCTTTTACTTTTTTTACACCGTGATCTTATCAAATACAGCACACAAGCTTTTTTTTATTCTATAAATTAAATACGAGATCTGGTTTCGTTATTTCAGATTCAATAATTATATCGGCAGGGGCTGCAGTAAAACTTAACATTCTAACTGTAGGGAAGAGTGCGGTGTAAATCACGATAAGTATCATATAAACAATGGGCAAAATCAACTACAATATGACTAGACATTGGCTCATCATCAAAACACTGCAGGATCGTGGAGCCATCAGTCATTATGTGCTAACGAAGTCACACTCTGCAACGTCTACGTATAATGTTTTTTGTATTCCACATCGTATCCGTTCGGCGTCAGAGGAAACGAGGGCTTTATTTAAAAATTTACTGGCTGGTTTTTATAGCTCATGTACTACAAGTTGTTTAACAAAGTGCATTATTCAGTGCTGTTAATTAATTCGATACGATGCATATCGTCTCAATGTGGCTTTGTAATTTAAATTTTCTTTCACGGCTCGCCTTGTTTGAAAATGCATATTAATATTTATTTTAATACTATCGTGTAAACATTCATTCCCTTTGAGGCTGGATTAATTCAAATTTTAAAAAATCAAAATATTCGTTATTCAAGAGAACTTGTAAACGAGTTCTTTTGTGTTGTCAACTGTATCGTTGGTACCGGAAGGAAACTCGGCGGTTGCTCTTCACTACATATTATAAAACAAACTCCCTATATCCCTATGTACGCATAAAACATTAAAACTATGCAACAGATTTTAATGCAGTTTTTTTAATAGATAGAGTGATTCCATAGAGTGACTCGATCGATTTTAATCGTTTTTTTTACACTGACTGACTGTGCGAAGCAGGGGCAGGCCGCTAGTTTCAATATATAATTCTTATAGCAAGTGACATTTAATCAATACTGACTTGTACATGATCGAAAAGTAGCTATATCCACGCAATGTCATCATCTATGTAATCCTCAACAGTATTTTAACAGTGTATAATGGTAAAGCTAAAATTTATTGAGGAATTTATTATAAAATCTTATACCCAAACCCACAAACGACTTATGAACTTTTGCAAGGCCCAAAGCATTATGTCGGTTTCTACTTTGCCTATACATCAACAAATTTTTTATAATTAGGTATATTTTTATAAACAAAAATTAAATTACAATACGTTGCGTGTGATTGGCCAGTTCACACCCCCGTTAATAAAGTATGAGTTTTTTAAAATTAAAAAACTTACTTGATTGATAGTAGAAATTCATTCTGCGTTATCTTTATAGGAACATAGTGATGCTTGGTAAGTTTCCTATGCGAGAGATGGTCTAAGACCTTTATAATTCCGACTTATTATTCGATCTTGATTTGGAAATTATAATATAGAGAATAACTTAATTACACTTGCATTTTGAATATACGCCGTGTGGTATCCTGCTGAATAGATTAGTTTCACCCTCATTTCTTAACGAGATGTCGTAAAAGGCGACTAAGGTAAGTTGACCCACCTTGTGGCATCCGGTTTAGTAGAATAGACCACCCTCTTTCTTACCGAGGTGTCGAAAATACGACAGAGGTAAGTTGACGTCAGGTAGGCGACCGGTCGTAAAAACGCAGTCAAATCATGTGACAGCATATTTATAACATGTGCCGACCCCACTTAGAATGGGATATGGGCAGGAAGATGATGATGACTTGCATTTTGCATATATACCAGCAGTGTACGTCCAATCTAGTCCAGCAGTGGACAGAGAATAAAGTCCACGTCTTATACTAAACATGGTTAATAAATAAGCAATTTTTAAAGCGCTCCCACTCTTTTACTACTAACCCACGTTCAAGGGTTACGCTCCAAATATTTTCAATAATTCAATGGCTATTCAAGAGGTCACACAGATGTGCGGACTTCAGACAAAAGCCTTATAATAATATCGCGGGATCAAAACGAGTTGAGACGCAGTTCCTTTGCAAACTCTATCGTTCATATACAATTTTAACCCTAGTTCTTTAGCTTAATAAGATAAGGTTGTTTTTACTGTGAAATTGTTTTATGGAGCGCATATATAATTTTGTCAGGATGTATTTTGGCTGGTGTTTGATACACGTGTTAGCCTCCCCTCCGAACAAAATGCACCTATCACCTGGTAAGGCAAGTCGGAATTAAATTGGGTCACACGTTACGCTAGTAATTTCTCTATGGCTTATTCACTAGTTTCTCGTATTGCGATACGATCTTGTTTATTTGATCGTATCTCAATAGGTTGGAATATATTCAACGGCTACGAAAGTAGGACTAGTTTATTAAGTGACCAATTTGTATATTCTATTGATATTATCGTGATTAGTTGAATATTTTTTTGACAGAATTCTCGAAGTCTACTGAATCCATAATTTGCCTTTATTACAGATGTTGTACATATAAGGAATAAACAAATAATTATATGAGCTTTTGCCTCTTTAAAACTCGTTTATGATAAACTGTTTAACTGAGTCCTCGCCTACGGGATACAAGACTTATGGCTTATGTTAGTTTGAAAGCTTAATTTGTGTTCATTTATATCTATACTTACTATAAAACAAAGTTCCCAAAAGCTGTCTGTATGTATGAGTTCGATTTTTTCAAAATTTACTACACGTATTTTTGTTCGTCTTTCACTATAAGATAGAGCAAAGTTAAGGTTGTAAAAATCTCGCTTACTGGGAGCTTTACTCACGTGCGCTGCGTAAACCAAAGTAATGTTTCAAAGAATTGTAGCACTACAGAAATAGTACATAAAATTCCTCGAGAACATGTCTCTATCTTTTATGGTTAACTCACAATGGCAACTTTAAGGTTCAAAATTTCAATTTGGGAAAAAATTTCTGACACTGATACCTAGTATTAATATAAATGATTATTAATAAATATGACGCTTGACAACTTTATCAATTGTTAATGCATTTTAATATATGTAGATATTTTTAAATAAAATGTTATGACATAATTTTTAACTACTACAGTTTAAACATAACATACATTAAATTTATGAATTAAGTATATCTAGTTCATTTAATCGTTCATTTTATAGCCTTATATTAAAGCAAAAATATTTTAACAAAATGTGCTTCGAGCATCATTTTATTTCATTGTATCTAAGTCCTGTCAACTCTCTTATATTATCGAATCATTTAGACGATGCCTTCCAGGTGCTTTGAGGTAAAGTGAAAGTGAGGATAATATGTAAGTAATTCATCATCCTCCTGCCCTTATCCCACTCTAAGTGGGGTCGGCACATGTTATAAACATGCTGTCACATGATTTGGCTGCGTTTTTACGACCGGCCGCCTGCCTGACATCAACTTACCATTGTAGTATTTAACGACACCTCGAAAGAGGTTGGTCTATTTTACTCAATCGGATACTACACTATGGGTTAACTTACTTTAGTCGCCTTTTACGACACCTCGGTAAGAAATGAGGTTAGTCTATTCTACTCAGCCGGATACCACACGGCGTATAATACCTACGTAAGTAATTATATATGCTATTTCGCAAAAACGAGATCGTTCGGAAGCAAAACCGTATGTAAACTATTAGTATAGAGTACAGATGAGAGGGCCGCGTTCTTCAGCCTTGAACCGGTCTTGAAGTAAAGCCATTGTTCCTTTCAACTCGCCCTATAGTTACCACACGTGCGCTCCAAGCTTATGAGTTTCACATGAATGGCATACAGGGTATTTATTATTTATGTATTAATAAAAGGGAACTGGACATGAAATTGCGTAATTCCTTTATTAAATAACCTTAAAACGTATACCTTCTTTATATACTATACTTCTATATATACAGTTACTAGTTGTACATCCTCATCTAGGGACTTTAACTCGTTAGCAAAGCATATATACAACGCTTGATTTTTGTTTTTACCCACAAATTTATTATCTTTTTTTTTTTAGTAATGTTTTATTTTTGATATTTTATATTAAGTTATAAGTTATTTTTCTTTGTTTATCACGCTTCTACATGGCTTCTTCTTTGACTGGCCCGTTGGCGCAGTGGGTAGTGATCCTGCCTTCAGCTCCCCGGGTCGCGGGTTCGATTCCCGCCGAGGGCCAACATTTTCTATTAAAAAAAAAAAATGAATTTGTTGGTCTTTGAGCCTGGGTGTTTATTTGTATTTAAGTATGTATTTAGAAAATATATAAGTATATATTCACCAGTTGTCTGTCACCCATAACACAAGTATTAAGTTACTTACTTTGGGGACGGACGACCGTGTGTGTAAGTGTCCCATATATTTATTTATTTATTTATTCTACATGCAAAAATTGCACTTAGTTAAGTTTTAGTTTTAAATTCTCATTTAAGTGAACCGTAGTTGTATTTGCAACTTTGTACGCATCAATTTTAGGTCAAAACACCCACAACTATAGACTGTTTTACCTGTTTTCTGCTATTCTTGCTTGTATTATATCTTCTTCCTGCCCTTATCCCACTCTAAGTGGGGTTCGCAGAACATGTTATAAACATGTTGGCACATGATTCGGCTAGGTATTTCATGACCGGCCTGTCTGACATCAACTTACCTTAGTCGCTCTTTGCGCGCCTCGATAACAAATAAGGGTGGTCTATTCTACTCAGCCAGGTATCACACGGAGGGTCGACTTATCAATATGGTCATGATAGAGATACTCCACGAAAGAATTTAAATTGTCTATTGTATTGCTAAATTTTCCAAAAAAAAATATATATATTTTTTATATAAATACTTCAGTACGAAAATGAAAAACATATCGTTCTCCAACCCTCTATCTATGTTCATACCAAAAATCACATTAAAAAAGAATGTAATATTCAAAATTGCAATAATCGCTATAGATTTCCGAGATATTTAAAACAGAATGACCAGAATAAATCTTTTAGTGATATTTGTACTAACTATGTAATGACGTAATAAATCGTATGCAAGATTGAGAAGTCTTAATCAATAGGCAAAAGTAAAAAAAGTTTCAAGTTTTACTTGGATCTAATACTTTACATCTAGAGATTTATGTCTCGTAAAAAAAAGGTAGGTAGGTATAAACATCAGTTGCCGATTCAAAAGCACTTGTCGACGTCCATTTGAATAAAGAATATATTTTATTTGAATTTGGTAACAGAAAGACAAAAAAAATGATCGATTTGGTGCCGGCATAAACATCGACTACTAGAATAAAAATGGTCAAACAATATTCTTTAGGTTAATATTTATGTTAACGCACACTATATACAATTACACGATATAATAGGAATATCACAATTCCCGTTCCGAGATGCACTTCTCTTGAATGACGAACTAAGACTGCTACTGAAACGTTTTATCAATAGGGAGACTCCACCGGGAAGAACAACAGCACAGTGCTGCCACCATTTTAATCAAAAGGGGCGCAAAACTCTTGTATCATGACTGTGTTGCTATATAATACAAAGCGGAAGTCAATGGTGACAACATTTATGAAATTCACAAATCTGTTTAAGCTTTAACATACGTATAAAATTAGGTTCTATTTTGTGATATATAGAGATTATAAAATCACATTATGGTATACTATTGCAATCATATCGCGATATACGGAAGTTACGTTTATATTATTTACGACGACGATGTTGAATCCATTTCTTTTTCTACCCTCATTTGAAGTCTTTTGTACATAAAAGCTATTATTCATACTTTATTTATATTATCTAACCGTTTAATGTAGATTTGCGAAAATAACAAATACTTATTATGCTTATTTAAAAAAAATAAAAAACTTGCTTTTATTGTATGACGCGCAGTATTATAGTTACTCTCTAAACATACTAGCAATAGCGATTCAAATCAAATCAAATTTATTTAATCAATCAAGTATACAAAGATGGCATATGCAATAAGGCTTAACATTAAAACTGTTTAAGATATTAATCAGATCCGATTATTAATCAAGAACTGGCTCCCTTCCGAGATTTTTACAATCTGTGTGAAGGAGAACCAGCCCTCACCCTTTCATATTAACAGAATACACTTTATATGTTTACTAGCTTATCTGGTTAATTTACATATACTAAATATTAGTGATAATTAAATAAGCAGAAAATGATACTGTAATCTACCTGTAAGTGTGTGTGTGTGTGTATGTGCGTGTGTGTGTGTGTGTAGGTGTGTCTCTGCGTGTGTGTGTGCGTGTGTGTATGTGTGTCTAAATGTAAATGTGCATAATAGCGTGAGCGTTTGGTTTTGTTTCTTAGTTGATTCTTAGTTGGTGCAATTAAATTTAAAAAAAGTAACTGGTATATGTGTATGCATTTTTACAGGTGTGTCAAATCTGTTGAGATTGAGGATGATTTATGGGCCGCAATTAATTTCTTGTCAAAATTGATACAGATCACCAAAATCAATAAACTTGTACAAAAATAACTCTTATACAAAATCACCAAATGCATTTTGATATTGTTTGCACCAATCCATTTGTTTTTATTTCGCGGGGCCATAAAAAAAGTGCATAGCAATTGTTAGTTTCGACGTCCATGCAGTATGCAGTACGTCAGGCGCAACGCCGCCATCGACCGCTGCCGCTGCCCCGCTCTCTACCCGGGACCAGGGTATCGCGCGAAAGTGAAAATGCGCTAGGCACTTTCTCCCCACCCGGGCCGTCGCGCGTCGGCCGCATCGCCCCGCCCCTCGCTGCACCCCCGCGCCCCTCGCGCCCCCCAAGGTCAGCCCCGCGTGCAGGCGGGTGGCGCGGCGGCGGCGCGGCGACGCGCTGCGCTCTTGAAATTTCGCTTTCGTTCACTCGCGGTTATTAGTCGGCCGCGCGCGCTCCGGCAAGCATGTGTCTCGCGTGACGCGTTTTGATACATCGCGGCGGCACGTTCGATTTCGTTGAGTCGATCGTGGTGCAGCATGGCTCCGCGAAGGCAGGGCGCGACCGGCGAACGTGACTCTGACGACACCCATGGCTGCTGCGTTCCCGGCGAGTGCCTTCGCGCCCGGGAGCCGGTGCGCGTCGAGGACGCCATCCGCGTGCTATGCAACAATGACACGTGCGCCGCCGGCCGGTACATGCACAGAGAATGCTTCGAGCAATGGGAGGTCGGGGTGCTCGCCTATCTTAAGTCCTGCGGCCGCGCACGATCGTGGTCCGAACGGCAGAGGCACCAGAATCTTTGGACGAAGAAAGGTTACGATTTAGCTTTCAAGGCCTGCGGTTGCCGATGCGGGCGCGGCCACTTAAAGAAAGACCTGGACTGGACTCCGCCCGGTGCGGCTATAAGAACGGACGATGAGAAGAAGAAGCGTAGGAGAGCCCGTTCCGGTCGGACGCCGGCTGCGGTCGACGCACGCTCCAGGGCGTTCAGCCTCTCTAGCTCTGGATCCTGCTCGCCGCCCTCTGCACCCTCGGAGCCGTCGACGAGTCCCACACACGCTCCTCCTCTCACGCTGACTCCCGCCAAGAGAAACTCGAAACCTGAAATCGTTTCTGACAGAATCAGGTGAGGAATATTTTTGTATTTTTGTTGCCAACTTAGGTACACCGGTAAGAGAAGGCAGGCGTCATGTCAACATTATATGATGAATAATTGAAAAGGCAGGTGGGTCGACATGGTGATATTTATAACAAAATATATTATTAGTAGTCCAATCATGTCCGCGACTCGCACCGAGTTACTTATGGCTAAAATAATAATGCAATCACGCCTTGTTTTGTAAGATTAGTGTTAAGTGGCGCCGTTGCCGCCGGTCAAATCGACAACTATATTTATTATATAGCCACACCTACGCGAAATGTGATTTCTGTGTGTACTAACTACGCCTACGGTGCTTCCAATGCCGGTTGTTTATATATTAAATCGTATAAGAGCCGCGCATAATTGGCGGGGAACTGGTTATATAGTCGAGTCTCGGATCTTGTCTTGTTCGAAAACCGGACCCCCATTATATGCATTGAATTAAGATACAAAATAAGATAGCACATTTCTGTCTTGTAGAAACTAATGGAGAAAACACCTACCAAGTTATTTGCTGTTTTAATTCTCGTTTTGCAGAAACATTGAAAAATGAATACCCATAAAAGTTTCGTCATAGAATTTTTAATGGGAATATAAATAAATAAAACACTGCTATTGAGAAATGTTTTACTATTAAATGGGTGAAAGTCGTTTACGGATTGGGGACAATTAGAAATATATGTATATCTACACTTTAGAGTTATGTTAAAAATAAACATATTTCATCTATATTATCTACCAATATTATGTTAATATAACAACATTTTGTTATATATATCGTTTATTCACTTGAAATTATTTTAATGGTTGTAATAATTTTAAAAGCAAAGTGTCGTCAAGCAAAAACGCCTGATTTAAATAAAATATTTTTAATAATCTGTAATATGAGTGAATATCTTATAATTTCTAACCATTCAGTCTATAATTTATTTAGATGTTACTTAAACTGTCTAAAATCGTAAATTCAATCTACATTGACAACAAATATTATTTTCCTTAGGCTGATAGGGAAAACCATTAAAAATGACCTTGCGATTTAAGAAAGAGTGATTAAACACTCTTTCTTAAATCGCTTGATATTTATAGCAGTGACATTATCGCATAAAATGAAACAATACTGTAGCGTGTTTTTAAAAATAAAATAAAATCATTTAACTATAGTTTATTTAGTTGGAAACGTGATGTATTTTTAATTAAAATATTATCTATATGATAAATTTTTGACGTCTAAATTGAATTGGACAACTTATTTAGTTGTAAATTAATTTTAAAACTGGGTGCCGGAAATTACGATAGCATCTGTTATGCGTTAACCTTCACCTGTCTTTGTTTACAAATTCAAGTGTCATAAAAACTTAAATTTATGCGAATGACTTATTTAGATAAAAATAACTTAATAATGTGACAACGCCGTGTGGTATCGGGCTGAATAGAATAGTACCATCATTTCATTTCTTACCGAGGTGTCGTAAGAATTGACTAAGGTAAAACGACCCGCCGTTTGGTATAGTATATAGGTAATAGTACCACCTTCATTTCTTATCGAGGTGTCATAAAAGGCGACTAAGGTAAGACGACCCGCCGTGTGGTATCCGGCTGAGTAGAATAGACCAACCTCATTTCTTACCGAGGTGTCGTAAAAGGCGACTAAGGTAAGACGACCCGCCGTGTGGTATCCGGTTTAGTAGAATAGACCACCCTCTTTCTTACCGAGGAGTCGTAAAATAACACTAAGATAAGTTGACGTCAGGCAGGCGACCGGTCGTAAAAACGCAACCGCATGTAACAAAATGTTTACAACATGTTGCACAGACCCTACTTAGAGTGGGATAAGGGATGATAAACTTAATAATGTGACAGTATGAATGTCACATTTGTTTAGTTATAGCTCATGGTGCAAAAAAGTTTATCAATTAAATATACACATATATTAATATTAATTACCTAATAGGTTAAAAATATATATGTTATGGGTAAATAGCTAATATCGCCTGGGCTGTTGGCTTCCTGGTGGCAATGAAACTGCCTTCAGCTCCAGGGATTGTGGGTTTGATTCCTGCGCAAGCAATTTATTGTTCCTTCGAGTCGCTGAACCAATAATGATGAAAGTGGCACAACTTATACACTAGTAACGTACAGGACAAAAAATTCACGTAATTCTTTCGGTAACAGATAAAAACCACTTATTGTATAATTGACAATTGGTGCTTAAACACTTAAGTTGGCGCGTACGAAGTAGCTGGTACTACTAGTTTAACATAAGTATAACCCACCAACCCGGGTTGAAGTAGACAATCTCTTTGAGTATTATATGAGAGGTGGTGTCAACTGAACTGAATATTAATACAAAATGACTTAATTTGTAAAAAATCCGAACAAAAGTATGGTAATTTTATATATATAAATTGTCTAAATTTAAGTTATCGTCAGCCAGTTTAGTTTCAGTTCCCGTCGCGATAACGCTGCGTAAAGAGCCCCAAATGGGATAAATTGCTCAGTATAAATTGAGCGACAGAATACTATCGCACAACACTGTTTTTCAGCAGTAGCCAGGAGCGACACAGTTTAATTAAATTTTAAATAACACTCATATAAAATTATGAAATGATTGTGATGATGATGAAACATAAAATTATGAATAACGCTCATTATAATTAAAATTCAAAAACCAATTTAAAATTAAAAAAGAGGTAAATATAATTGTTTTTCTGTATTTCGCAAGATATATTTGATGGTGTGTTTAGGTATCGCTTGACCTTATAGTTGACATCTCTACACTTTAGGTTCACAAAACACGGCGAGTGGCTTCATTGTTACCAATTGATATACCAACGTCCGTACAAAATGATTCGCCGCGTAATTTCACTGCAGCATAGTCAATATAAAAACTGCCAGTGTCCGACACATATTTATTTATTTATTTTAAAAAGCCATCAACAATATACATACCATGTAGAGCTACAAATAAAATAATATAATATAATAATAAATACAAAATAAAAATATTCACTTGTATAGTAAAAATAGTGATAGGTATGACAGACATACAAGAAACAGACATAAACTAATGACGCCTATATTACGCCTCCAAAGGTCCGAAAATCATTTGTCGGTCTCGGTACACGTTTTTATAACAAAATTCCTCAACATTATCTAGACTTGCCTTTACACAAGTTTAGATATTATCTCAAAACGATGTTGCTACATAAAGCTTACTATACTATTGAGGATTATTTGAGTGATAGCATATCTTAACTGCAGTCAGCTACGCATCCAGCTGCAACGATTATCTTGTAACCATCAAATTGTAATAATTTTTTAAAAGATTAGCCGCCGAGTTTCTTGCTTATTGTTCTCGGTAGGAGCAAACTTCCGAATCAGTGGTAGCTTCTTTAAAACATTTGACGATTCAAAAGTACTGTAAACAGTCCACTTGAATAAAGAATATTTTGAATTTGAATTTTGAATTTGAATACAAATTGTGAAATTATGTTAAGCTAAGTGCTATACTTATTATATATGGCAACGGCATGCGCAATTTCACAATTATTTTGCCATTTCATATAAATACGCATTTGCTTTATGTATGATTAAGAATAGAATGAAATAAGAATATATGAGTAGATTGAAGTAAAATATTAAAAAGGCTTTGTTATTGTTAATAAATAATTTATAGAATTAGGCGTTACTTTGCGGAGATCCATAATTCAAAAGTAATAATAAAACTATTTTGATATAATCCGCGATAACGTAAAATAGAAAATATATATAATGGCAAATGTAGAGTTGGTTCCAACACATGCACAAACCTCCACAAACGTCACCACAATACATACGTTCTACATACTACATACACCACAATACATACTCCATACGTTCACTATCACAAACTCAACAAACCTTTCGCCCCGCAACCGAAGCATCATCAGGAGATAGACTCCACGACAAGACCGCATTCTTTTAACAATTTCATATCCCTATTGATGACTTCGCTTGCGTTGGCTTTGGTCGACACACGTGGCGCGGATAATTTTTGTTGTTTATTTACGAAATAGTCAGTTTTTGTGTGTTTTATTGTTTTTTAATTGGTGGTGGTAAGTTAGTTTAGTGTTTGTTGTTGTAGAGCTTATGATGGAGGTTGATAAACCCCCTGATCCCGGTGGAACGACGCGTAAACGTCACGTAGATGTTACTAATATTGATTCTGGTACTAAAAAGACTATAATTGATCCGACTCAGGCGTCTCCGTCTGTCCAAACTATTTACATCCATCCTTCTTTTTCCGATGGTCCTATAGCATACTCCGAAAACGATAAGGGTCCCTTTATAATTCATGTGTCTAGGGAAATATCCGATCCATCTGCTGGAACTACCATCCGTGCTATCACGTTTGGTCAGTTTCTGCATAAAAACAAGGTAAGCAATATTGCTAATGATGGTATCAAAAATTTAGGACGCAATAAGATCAGCGTAGAATTCACAACCGTACAGGATGCAAATAACTTTTTAAATTGTCAGCTTTTGGAACTCTGTAAGTATAAAGCGGTTATCCCCACTTACAATATTACTCGGATGGGATTAATTAAGGGTGTCCCTGTGGATTGGTCTATGGCGGAATTGGTGGAGTCCCTGGAGCTCCCTGCTGGTTGTGGCCAGGTTTTAAAAGCCAGACGACTTAATCGAAAAACTTTTAAAGAGGATATTGTCACATACCTACCCAATCAGTAGTTTTGACCTTTAGAGGTCAAATGTTCCCTTCAAAAGTTTACTCCTTTTACACCTCACTTCCTGTAGAAACCTACAAATTCCCTACAATACAATGCCTCAACTGCTGTAGATTTGGACACATTAAAGCACAATGTAGATCCAAGCCCAGGTGCTTTAAGTGCACCCAATCTCACACTGGTGATTCTTGCGAAGTGAGTAAAGAAAAATCTACATGTCTACATTGCTCTGGCTCTCATTTTGCTTCTGATAAGAGTTGCCCAGAATTTTCGCGACAACACTCAATAAAATTAGCGATGTCCGACGAAAATATACCTTACTTAGAGGCATCATCGCGTTATCCCCCTGTTCGCAGATCTTATGCAGAGATTGCCAAGGAAATGTTTAGTCCTCCTGCTTACAATCATTCAACACCTTTAAATACCTCCTCTTCCTCCAAATCTTATCGCAAAACTATTTTCCACACTCCCCGTCCGCGTGTTCCAGTGGCAAAGGGTTATAACAGTGCTACACATCAAGAAATTATTTCTACACCGTCTTCCTCTCTCTCTAATGGGTATGCCATCAGTCTAGTTCAAAATGACTCCTCCCCTCCACAAAACAAGCTTCTAGAATCCCTTTCGGAATTCCTGTTGAATATTGTCCGTCCATGTAGTGAAATTCCCTTACCGCCCAACGTTGCACATAACTTATCCCAACTTTTCCAGATCCTAAATAATGGACCCAATAGTGTTACTTCAATGGAACTGTCAGAGTCTTCAACATAAAAAACAAAATCTTATGTCACTTATTAACCTGCATAATCCCATTATTTTGGCCATCTCGGAGACTTGGCTTAAGCCTGGTTCCCGATTTCGGATTCCAGGTTTTTCCTGTTTGCGGGATGACAGAAGTGATGGGTATGCAGGATGTGCCATTTTTATTCGGCACTCTCTTCCATTTTCTTCTTTATCTCTCCCTCCTCACAGTCAACAGATTAATGCTGTGGCTGTGAGAGCTTTAAACATTTCTTTTCTTTCTTTATATGTTCCTCACCCTTCCTTGTCCCTTATTCCAGATCTACATTCTATTTTATCTTCCGTTCCCACTCCTATAGTAATTATGGGGGATTTTAATACCCATCACACTATGTGGGGGTGTTATTACTGTGATGGATTTGCTTCTCCGTTGGTTGACATTTTTGAGGATGTAAATTTATGCATCCTCAATGATGGCTCTCCAACTCGTAGAGTGTATCCCTCTCAGAATCCGAAATCCGCGGTAGACCTTTCCCTTTCGTCCCCTTCCTTAGCCTCTCAATTATCCTGGAAAGTCTTGTCTAGTACTCATGGAAGTGACCACTTTCCCATTGTACTTGCGTTTAACAACAGATCCGCACCAAAATTAAGTCACAGTCCTTTATTAAGGTATAAATTACAAAAGGCAAATTGGTCAGGATATGCGCAAACCGTTGATGATTTGATGGATACTCTTCCTGATTTTGAAACTGATGGGGATATTTTGTTATACTATGATCAATTTGTTAATTCTCTGTTACTTTCGGCCGATTCTAACATTCCTTTAAGATCCTTTAAGCAAAATCAGTTGCCTCCCTCTCCCTGGTGGGATGAGGAATGCAATGATTTATTTAAACAAAGAGCTGCAGCAGAGAAAGCTTATTCAGAATGCATGTCCTTTGAAAATTTTGCTAACTACCAAAAGATCAGTGCTAAAATAAAAAGATGTGTCTCAAAAAAGAAAAAAAATTGCTGGACCAATTTTTGTGAGTCCCTTAATCCTAGATCTCCTTCATCAAGTGTCTGGACAAAAATCAAAAGATTCAGACGCTCTCTTGAATATGTTGATCCTGCTGCCAATAATCCATCCGAATGGCTTGAAGATTTTGCCGACAAGCTTGCCCCTCCAACTGTTCCTTATGTGGACTCTTTTACTCACCCTTCACCAGCAGCCATGGTAGACGAAATGGATGCCCCTTTTTCATTTTGCGAGCTTCAGACTGCTCTCAACGGCTTGAAGGATTCTACGCCAGGTGAAGACGGTGTACCTTACTCGTTCCTTATGAATTTGAATAATAAAGCTAAATACTGCCTTCTTAATTTGTATAATAATCTTTTTGAAACAGGCCACATTCCTGATCCATGGAAATCTCAAATTATTATTCCTATTATTAAACCAGGCAAAAATCCTTTAAATCCAAATCCATATAGACCCATAGCTCTATCGTCCACGTTACTAAAAGTTTTTGAAATCCTTCTAAAAAATCGTCTAGAATGGGTATTAGAGAGTAAAGGTAGTTTAGCTTCTTTTCAATTCGGATTTCGTAAGGGTTTGAGTACCACAGACAGTCTCAGCGTTCTTACTACAGACATTCGATTAGCCTTTAGCAAGAGGGAGTTCCTTGTGGGTATCTTTCTTGATATTGCTTCAGCATATGATAATGTTCTTCTTCCGTTGCTCAGGCATAAAATGCATCAGCTGAGTTTACCTCCGAGGATTGTGCATTACATATGTAACTTGTTATCAAGCAGGTCTGTACTGGTCAAACATCAGTCACTCTCTATTTCCCCCAGAACTGTCTGGAAAGGCCTCCCTCAGGGCTCTATCCTCAGTCCTTTGCTTTACAGCATATATACTCACGACCTCGAATTGTCTGTAAACAGCTTTTGTAACATCCTACAGTACGCTGATGATATTGCTCTCTATTATAGCTCAAGTTCCATAGAGGAGATATCGAATCATCTTAATTCTGCTCTCTACTACTTAGGTCAGTGGCTTTGTAATCACGGTTTGACGTTGTCAGTAGACAAATGCAAAGCAGTGATCTTTAGCAGAAAAAGAGTTCACCCTCCCATCAACCTTTTGTATGAGGGTCAACAAATTCATTTTGTGGATACAGCTAAATTCCTTGGTATTTTACTTGACAACCGACTTAACGGACTTGCCCATACCGAATTTCTGATTAAAAAGTGTGAAAAGGGAATAAATGTTTTACGTGCTGTTGCGGGAGTTTGGTGGGGTGCTCATCCTTACTCCTTAAAATTACTATACAATGCTTTAGTCCGCAGTCACATTGATTTCTCTACCTACGTTTTAGATCCCATGATTAAATCTGCCTCAGATAAACTTAATAAAATACAGCATAGATGTCTCAGAATAATTCTGGGCGCTATGAAGTCAACCCCAACAAATGCTCTACAGGTAGAATGCGTTGACCCTCCATTGCACATCCGTCGCCAATTCCTATCTGATCGTTTTGTTGGCAAAATGTTACAACTCTCATCCCATCCTCTTTGGCCACGATTGACTCAATTAGCTCAAGTTATCCGACCTCGTAACCCACCTTCCTATTTGTTAAACAGTTTTTGTAAATTTACAAACCTACCTTACCCCTTGTATTCGTTTCATATTAATCCTCTCTACTCTATCCCCTTCAAAGCTCTAGTGTTTACTCCTCCAGTAATCACAGATATTGGTTTGGTCAAAGGAGCCCCTGATACAAAACAAAAATTTAATAGTATAATTTTTAGAAACTGGCAAAATTTTTTACAAATCTATACAGATGCATCAAAGTTAACTCCAGAAAGCTTTGTTGGAGCAGCCTGTTGGATTTCTAAATATAAAATATCATTACAGTTCAAATGTCCTCCACAAACATCAGTATTTACAGGAGAGGCCATCGCTTTGTTGGAAGCGATCCTGTTTGCTGATTCCCATAACTTAGAACAAACTGTTATTTTTACTGACTCCCTTAGTTGTTTATTCGCCATTAAGGAAAATCCTTTCAGAAGTAAAACACGATACCCTATTATTTTGAAAATTAGAGAGTCGTTGTTCTCTTGTCATCAAAAAGGCATTGCTGTGTGGTTAGTCTGGATCCCAGGCCACTCAGGTATTCCGGGTAATGAGACAGCCGATTCATGCGCCAAGGCAGCTGCTAGTTTTGGGTCAACAGACTATTTAAAAAGTTCAGCTCATGATGTGACTGCCATAGCGAAAACTTTTATGTTAGAATCATGGAACACATTTTGGGATTCATCAAAATTAGTTAAGGGCAAATATTACGCTGCAATCCAAACTGATATTCCAAGACGACCATGGTTTTTCTTCCTGAGATATGCCGATAGGTGGGTCACATCCACAATATCTCGCCTACGTCTTGGCCATGCTTGTACCCCCGTTCATTTAGCAAAACTCAGGATTAGGGATCACTCCATTTGTGAATGTGGCTTAGATGAAGGCACCGTTACTCATCTACTACTCTCATGTCCCAAACTTCTTTTCCCGCTGTATAATGTCATCCCTAATAAAATCCCTCGTCCCATAAATGTAGAGTTTTTACTAACCCTTGTGTTTAGTCCGTATTGTAAATATTTATGTAAATTTATTAAAAAAAACAATATCAAGTTATAATAGTTTATAAATAATAAGTAATATATTTTATTTTTATATGTGTAGTATAATATATTGTGTTGTCTGTTTTGTTTTAGGTGAAGGATTAACTTGAAATTCTGCCTATTTCTACTGTGTCAAATTAAACCGATCAATAAAAATTTTAACCGATCAGTCAATAAACGTGATTCTTCCATCCCTACGTGACATTGGCGAAGTAAATAGTGTCATTTGACACTACTGGAAGCCATAAATTGAAGAATTGAATTGAAATCCCTATTGATAACGCCGTGTGGTATCCGGCTGAATAGAATAGACCACCCTCATTCCTTACCGAGGTGTCGTAAAAAACCTATGTTAAATAGACCCGCTGTGCTGTATCCGGCTGAGTAGAATAGACCAACCTCATTTTTTACCAAGGTGCTGGAAAAGGCGACTAAGGTAACAGGCACTTGGTCGTAAAATACGTAGCCAAATCATGTGACAACATGTTTATAACATGTTGTGCCGACCCCACTTAGAGTGGGATAAGGGCTTCTTCTTCTTGATCGGTCCCTCATTACTGAGGATCGTGGTCACGTGAACCTTTCTTATGTATGACTTGCCTCCATTTATCCCGGTCTAGAGTAGCCCTAACCGTCTGATAGAATTTTGAAGAGGAGGTGGCTTCTTTCACTTGGTCAGACCATCGTGTTGGCGACCGGCCTCGGGATAAGGGCAGGAGGAAGTTTATATCCTTATTGATAACTGTTGAAGAGTTCTCTCGTCTGGAGCCAATCCTGATAGCAGCATCAGCACGCTTATCATAAACATGCATTGTCATCGGGACTGGATCAGTATGTAAAATTTCAGCTTAATCGGACTGCGGGAAGTGGTTCAAATTTAACTTTAAAGATTCCACCTTTACATACATACACGACAAAGTAAATAAAAGCTTTTTAAAAGTAAGTGAAATTATGAGCACGAGCCAGTGCATTTTAGATTGCAAAAAGTGAGGTTAAAAGTCACTAATAAAAATCCAAGAGTTCAGAAAGCCACGAATCCAGAAACAGTAAACTCAAAAACTCTTAATCCGAGCGCCTCTATTACAAAAAATATCAAAATATTTGCACTAATGACCTGGTGTGAATATTTTGATGCCGTCGGGATATCGTGTTCCTTGGAAAATATTTTACAATCGAACATTTAATATAGGAGTAAGGTAAGAATTCCGAAGCCCGATACTTTATATTATATAAAAGTTATTAATTTAACTTTTTTTTTTCTTAATTTATCGAGATTAAGTTGTTCTTGATATTGTACATCAAAATAACAAATAAAACAAGGTAAAATAACAAATTAAAGCTCTTAATTTTAGTTTTGTGTATAATTATATTATGGCTTCTTTTTCGCACAAAAAAGCCAGCATTCTTAGGACCATTCCACGTGGGCATGATTTGTAGAGTATTAGCGTGTAAGTATTTTAAGATGATAAAACTTGTACATTATTTTGTAAATAAAATATACATATGATTATAAAAAACAATGGCGATGTATATATACGACATAAGCTTGCGGCTACTGCTTTACGCTTTGTAAAAGTACGTACCTAAGTCATTCGTGGGTTTGGGTATAAGACCATAACCAAACCATATTATACCAATATACTGTTAGCTTTGTCATTGCCGCAGTTTAAAAACACTGTTAAAAGGAGTCAGATGTTGAAAGCCTTCTATCATGTTGAGGTCTACTTAGATGATAAGAATGCGTAGATATAACTACTCTCCGACGCTTTACAAGACAGTAATGACTAATGTAAGTAATAACAAAAATTATATTTTAAAAACGCCGAGTTTCTTGCTGGCTTTTCTCGGTAGGTTCAGCTTTCCGAACCAGCAGTGGAGTTAACGATTCAAAAACACTTCTTTACAAGTTTACTTGGATACTTAAGTTAGTTACTTAAGTAAAGGATAGATAAGTTGCTGGAATAAAATAAAAAAAGTCCCTAAGTCTCGCAATAAATTAAAATTATGGGCACTTGTATAAATAAAATTTTAGTATAGCTAATTACTATTTTTATTTATACACAGTTTTTATCCTTATCAATTGTAAAATACGATATTTAATTCAAAATATAAACAATAAAATATAAACAAATAATTATAAATGTAACACCATTATAGTTTAGGTTAAAGGAAAACATAAACGTAAAAGGAAAACATAAACATTAAAAATTACTTAATTAAGATTAGAAATAGGTACGATAATATGGAAATTAGGTACATAATTAAAACTAGAAGTACGCAGTTAAATTTAGCTCAATTTAAAGATTAGATTTAAAGAAAAATCTTTTTCTTGAAAAAATAATTTATTGAAGTTAGTTTAACAAGAGCGTACTTTAATCTTTACTAATATATAAAGCCGAAGAGTCTGTTTGATTGTTTGAACGCGCTTAACTCAAGAACTACTGGACACATTTGAAAAATTTTTCACTGTAAAATAGTCCATTTATTCAGGAAGGCTATAGGCTATATAAAATCACGCTAAGATGATTAGGAGAGGAACAGCAATAAAATATAGTACGAAAACGGCATAATTATACGCAGCATATATCGAAAATTTGTGAGTATGGATGTATAATTGTTAACTCTTTCACCGAGAATCCGCTGAACTAAAATATCGATGAAATTTCGCACAATTATTTCTTATACGCCGTTATAACATATAGGCTATAGATCCTTATTATTACAGGAATAGAATGACCTTAAAATTTAAACGCCACTTATTATACACCTATCACGCGACAATAGTCCACGTAAACAAAGTTGCGGGTAAAAGCTAGTGGAGACATATTTTACTGACCTGTACAGAGCTGCTGCTGGCGGGGATGGGGGGCAATGTCTTCATAGGTACCCTGTCCCCGCCACCAGCAGCGTGGTGGAGCACTGTCAGGTTTTTAGTCGGTGAGAGTCCGACATACCCGCCGCTCGTCCCCGTCGGGCGGTGACGACCCATAATGGGTTTTCCTGACATTAAAAAAAAAAAAAAAATATTTTACTGACCTCACTTAGAGTGGGATAAGGGTAGAATGATGACTAACTTTAACTTACAGAAGAAATTCTGTAAGTTACAAGTTAAAGCACTTCTTTTGGTTATTGCTAATTCAAGATAAATCGTGTCTTAATAATAAAATTAATCCGCATCCCGTTAAAACAACATACAGGAAGAATAAATATGATATATGTAATATTTATAATTCATGTCCGAGAGCTTTAAAATACCGTCGTCATAAAACTACTATTTTGACGTACGTTAAATTCAAAAACGAGTACGTTAAATTCAAAAATTTGGTTTTTGAAAAATTTATTTAATGTAATAAAACATCTGATTAAAGTCTTATACGTAATAACGTAGATGGTTATTTTTGATTTTGATTTCGCCGACTGTATGCTTGTGTATGACTCATAACTAAAAATAGAAAGCAATGAGCATAACTTTGATGTTATGAAAATGGGTATTTTTGAATCAGCATTTACATTATGCAGCGCTTAAGTAACTTAATTATAATCTAAAGTAGGGGATCTTATTTCGCCTTCAATGAATATTATTACAATAGACGCCGTGTGGTATCCGGCTGTATAGAATAGTACCACCCTCATTTCTTACCGAGGTGTCGGAAAAGGCGACTAAGGAAAGTCGACCCGCCGTATGGTATCCGGTTGAGTAGAATAGACCACCCTCATTTCTTACCGAGGTGTCGTAAAAGGCGACTAAGGTAAGTTGTCCCAGTATCCGTAAAAAAGTATCCGTTTGAGAAGAATAGACCACTTAATATTAACTTAATTCTTGTTTTATGGTCGACAGACAACTGTTGAATATATACTTAGATATTTTTAAATATATACTTAAATACTAATGTACACCAAGACTCGAAGACCAACAAATTCATTTATAGAAAATGTTGACTCTCGGCGGGAATCGAACCCGCGACCCGCGGAGCTGAAGGCAGGGTCACTGCCCACTGCACCAATGGGCCAGCCAATATTTTTAATGAGCTTTAATGATATTGAAAATTTAAAGCTTAAAACGGTATTACAGCAAATATTATTTGGAAACATATTTAGGTATCCTTTACTTTTTGCTAGAAATATTAGGTATCCTAGAAATAAAGTAAAATCTTTTCTTCATTACCAATGCATGCACGCTTTTGCGACATTTAATCTTGTACCGCTTTTCATGAGAATTATTTTTTTATCACATTTTTAACTTATTCAGATGTATCTGCAATAAAAATAGAGTTTTCTACAAATATGTTTATACCTACGAAAACTATTTACAATTGTTGCCATTTTGGCGGCAGATCGTTTTATTTCGCACAAGCGCATCACAAACTGGTGTAACCCTAAAAATGCAATTTCGCCGGTCCCATGCATTAACCGCGCTTCGCTGCACAGCTGATTTCCGCTTCCCGTACGTAAGCCATAGTTACAAAAATGCATTTTCCCGAAATTGCCACAACAGCTGCCCCCTGCAAAAATTGATGCGGTTTCTTTACTAAAACTCATTACCGACTTATCAGATGTTAAAGTTTACAGTGTGTAAATTTTATTGACACATACAAAATTGAGGGTGTATTTACACCAAAGTTGACGTGGATGAATAAATAGATATAATATATGATTAAAAAAAAACAATAGGACCTAGTCGTTAGATCGCCAGAAAAGTTATTCTAAAGTTTGTTTTCAATATATTTTTTTAATTAAAAACTTTTTCATTCTTGAGTATAACGATATTTATTATCATGGACTGGCGAGGTCTTGTGCTTTGCGTTAAATATTTGTCAAAGACATCAAATATAGTAATTATATGTTTAATGATTTTAAAGGTTATTTGTCGAACAAAGGAAATTGATAAATAAAATCACATAACCCATTTGGTTTATCTTAACGCGTATTAAATGATCAAAGACATGAAACTATCACAAACGAATAAACGATTATTGTTAATTACTGATTTACCTTATACGTTACGCTTCTAACGGCTACTTTGCCATCTGTACTATGTGTTATTTAATCCTATGGCTCTTTCTTACTTGAAGGAAAAGTTTAAGTTTCGTGGTTTACCAGATCGCATTATGAGGACTACAGAAAATTTTAAAATTTTAAAATTGAAAATGCCTTCTCATAATACAGTTTTTTATGGTAACTCATTTACTGTTATAGCTAGCAAACTTCGGAATTCACTGCCACTATAAGACAGGCTAAATCTTTGAACATCTTTAAAAGATTGGTGAAGAAACATTATCTTGCACTATCTGCTTAAACTGACGACGACTTTATCTATGTATTTATATATACATTTTAATATTTACATATATACATATATTTATATATAAGCATATATATTACACACACATATATATATATATATATATATATATATATATATATATATATATATGTATATATATTTGTTGTTTACGTATTATATATCCTCCTGCCCTTATCCCACTCTAAGTGGGGTCGGCACAACATGTTATAAACATGCTGTAACATGATTTGGCTGCGTTTTTACGACCGGCCGCCTGCCTGACGTCAACTCACCTCAGTCGTATTTTACGACACCTCGGTAAGAAGGAGGGTGGTCCATTCTACTAAACCGGATACCACACGGTGGGCCAACTTACCTTAGTCGCCTTTTACGACACCTCGGTAAGAAATGAGGGTGGTACTATTCTATTCAGCCGGATACCACACGGCGTATATTTGTTGTTTACGTATTCGTGTATATTTAATGTAAGTTTATTGTATATAGAGAAATATAATTTATATACTCCGTGGTACACTATCCTACCAATTATTTTGTTCTGCTCCATAATGTTTAAGGTTGTCTGGAAGAAATCGCTGGTTAGCGATAAGGCCGCCTTATTGTACCTGTGTTTGTTTATAAATGTCTGTAATATTTCTGTTCTGTGTACAATAAAGAGTATTCTTTCTTTCTTTCTCTTTCTAAGTCCATCTGCTGATTTGAATCATCAGAAATGCATGTCTTTCGGTAGTATATTATTTTGATCAAGTATACCAGTAGACTCATACAATCTTGATACTGGACAGAAAGACCGTTGTTTAATCACGCAAAAAGATTGCAAAATAGCATAAAATAAAATGTAACAGTAACCAGAAAAATATAATTAAAAAAATGGATAATTAATTTTTTAGGTGGAAATTCACGTAACACAAAGTTTTTCCCGCGTAAAATACCGACCTCGCGGTAATTCTAGGATAAATCGTAGTCTATATTTCTTTCCACAACCTTTCAGTGAGTCCCATCAAAGTCGATCAAGCCGTTTCGAATAGTGCACTATTTAACTAAACCTTACACAAAAATTGCATCTTTAATAGAAACCATGCGAAATTTCATTTGGTAGATTTTAAGAATATCGATCATGAACAAAGAGAGAACTTTTGAGGGCTTCATTTTATAATATCCATAGATATAAAGAGTTAATAAAGAAAGAGAATTTTTTTTTTTTCTAAGTACGTAAAACTCTACAACGTTATCTGCACATACATATACGATTCAGAATCGCAGTTATGTAAATTGTACTTCAATAAACATATGCATATCATATGGTTAATAGCTCATCATCATCCTCCTGCCCTTATCCCACTCTAAGTGGAGTCGGCACAACATGTTATAAACATGCTGTCACATGATTTGGCTGCGTTTTTACGACCGGCCGTCTGCCTGACGTCAACTTACCTTAATCGCCTCTTACGACACCTCGGTAAGAAAAGAGGTTGGTCTATTCTACTCAGCCGGATACCACACGGCGGGTCGACTTACCTTGGTCGCCTTTTACGACACCTCGGTAAGAAATGAGGGTGGTACTATTCTATTCAGCCGGATACCACACGGCGTCAAATGGTTAATAGCTATAAAATAGAAAAATCTTAACAATAATAGAAATGCAAACATGCAAAGCAAAGGGATATTTGAATTCCTGTTCAACCGGTTTTATGACCGGTTCTTTATATCTCGAGAAAGGTCTACATGCTTTTAAAGTAGAAATGTGACCTAGTATGATTTTGCTGTGGTAGCCCAGCGGTAACAATGTGCGACTCTTTCGATGAGGTCACGGGTTCAAACCCGGGCAGATACCAATGAGTTTTCTTGTTAAACTTATTTGTCTAATAATTGATAATTGCAATTTATCACACGCTTTTCGGCGAAGGCAAACCTGCATATCTTTAGAGAATTCTGGAGATATGTGTAACCTACCAATCCGCATTGGAGCAGCGTGGTAGGTCTTAGCTCCAATCCTTCCCTCCAAAAACGGAGAGAAGAGGCGTTAACTCAGCAGTGGGATAGTAACAGGCCGCTACTTACTTACTTATGATTTTGCTGTAGAGATAATTGTTTTGGATCTAGAAATACAACACCTGCACTATATTGAAATTACTAAGACTATTATACCATTTTTTATTTATTATTTGTTTTTATTTATATCGAGTGGTTAACGGTTTCGCATGCGTGAAATTAAGTGTATTTAGTAGAAATTTCAAATATAAAAGTGTTTATTGCGACTTAACCATAAGAGATAGAGACAAGCTGTCGCGGACTTTTTTGTAGAATTTTTGTAGATCTACAGTTCTCTATTACATCACTTTAGTGTATCTGTGTTAGTTTACGCAGTGCACGCGAATAAAGCTTAAATTAGGTCACTTTAATACTAAGCGATGCGATGTGTGATGACTAGTATGGATATATTATTTTAGAGAATATCACGTGGAAGTATTGGGCGGAATCAACGATTGAAATAAAAATAAAAGAAATGCGAAGTAATTATTTTATTTGGAAGACCGGAAGATTGATAAATGAAACTTTCTATCTCGGCACTAAATTCCAGCAAACTAAGTAGCGGATCGGAGCTAGTTTGACAAAGAAGCAAATGCCACTACAAAAATGTAACGTCTGTATATATCATATTTACCATTGTTTAATAAATTTCATAGGTCTAGTGACAATTTGGAGCGACTCATGGTGACAGGAAAAGTAGAGGGAAAGAGACCCAGAGGTCGAAGTCCGAAACGATGGGCAGACCAAATATCCCAACAACTGGATATACCCATCAGCACCGCACTATACCGAGCTGCCGATCGCAACTCCTGGAAACGGGCAGTTGACAATTTGACTAAGAGTCACGATCCTCAGTAATGAGGGAACGATAACGAAGAGAATAAATTTCATAGAAAACATGAACGTGGTTATTATATTAAAGCTGATTTTGCAAATTCGGCGCTCCCAGACGAGTACAATTACGAGGTAACATTTCAACTCGTTTTTATAGGTCAAGTTAACAAGTAAATAAGGCGACGGACGTCATGCTGTCTTCCGCCCACGGCCCAATAAAGCTGATACGTGTAATCAAATATACCATACCTACTTGAATATACAATGTTGGGTTTTAATACAATATTATAAACAAGCATGGGATCGCGATAATGTATTCGAATCTTTTAAGTTTATATGTTACGTGACAACTATTTTATTACATAATGAAATTAAAGATTATAATGATGGTGGAATTTATTTAAATGAGTTAATCTTGTATGTATATATATATATATTTGGAATCTCTGAAACAGCTCCAACGATTTTCCTGAAATTCACTATGTAGGGGTTTTGGGGGAGAAAAATCGATCTAGATAAGTTTTATTTCAAAAAATGTCGTTTTATCCCTGTTTTCGGGCTCTAAATTTTTTTTAAAATTTACGTTGAATATAATCACAATTTTTCACTTTCAAACGTACGCTAAATTGTGGTTCATTTAGGGAACGGGCGGTCTAGAGAGGTGAAAATACCTAGGTTCGAGCCCCACCTGTCTTGTTATTTTTTAATTTTTCTTTTATTTTTTTTGCATCATTTTAAAAATTACCTAGGTATCTAGGTACTAGAAACTAAAGAAAGAATAATAGGATGTGTAAGAGAATACTATGCTGACTCCACTTACAGTGGGATACTACACGAGAATGATATTTCGGACTCAATGGTTAGACCATCTAGACGCCTTATCTTAATCGTGATATTGTTTTAACGAAATTTAATTTAAGTTTCGATTAGCACTTTAAAATAATAAAAGAAACGTCATAACTCTTTCTTTTAAGTTAATAACATTTGAATAATACAATTAGTCTTTCATACTATTTATAAAGCACTTTGTATTCCATACGCGAACGGCCATATTATATTGTATTAGTCTATCTTATGAATTCATAAAACCAGTTTGTCGACTTAAATGCGCTTCGTACACCTATTTATCAACTAATGACTACCGTCGGATGTTTACAATATTGAATATAAAAATATCAACCTTTATAGAATAGCAATCAAAAATTACAATAGTATGAGCTTGTCTTACCTTGGTTTTCATATTATTACTCAACCCATTTATTATATTATACATCCATCTATATACATGTATGTAATATACTTGCAAAAATTTAAATAAAAAAATAATTAATATTAAAATTGTGAATCATAAAGTTAAGATGAGTGTGCTTCGTGGATGTTTTTTCTCTTGTATGATGCTGCGACAGCGCTATACAAATTCACACAGAGTTCGCTGGTAGAGGCTGGGTCTCAGTTTTCCGACGTTACTCGATCTTGGTTTTAGCTGCACCCCGAACATGTTGACTAGTCACCATCCTGCCACTACACGTTACTCGAAGTCGTGATCCGGAATATCAGAAAGGTATTTTTATGGCGACGGTCCCCAGAGCTACATGAGCTTCTGCGTTCTACTTTTCACATGGTCTCGACAAATCCTGAGGGGTCGCCCGTCCTACACTGTGATACTATTCTTCTTCTTTTTTTCGTGCCTCATCACTACTGAAGGTTGGCCGTTAGCATACTGCATGATACTCTGTCCTTCGCAAGACGACACAGTTCCGAAATGGAAACAATTCCCGTCCACTCGCATGTTTTACAACCACGATTTTTTCGGGCGTCCAGCGCGCCTTCAATTTTTCCCATTATTATTATTACTATTAAATTAATGATACTATTAAAGGCATGAAAACTAATAGCCTATTATCTACGAGTATTTGGAAAATGCCTAGCATTGAACATATCTTGAAAAATGCTGTATGACAGGGAATGTAGTGACAAACTTTGTTAAGTTAACATAACAGTGCCGGAGTTGGGAGTCAAATTTAATTATGCGTATATAGTCGAAATAAACTTTAAACAAATTATGATTTCTTCTACAGGAAGGTGCTTTTTGCACCGTGAAATGACTGCCACAGTAAATAGTCTAATCACGTTTATCGTAACCTTGAGACAAGCCCACCACGCCGCCAAAACATTACGTTGCGTTAAAGCACTGCGTCGTGTTTTGTTTCACTAATTACTTAATAATGAAAACATTTCAACGTAGGCTCTACTTATTCTACCGGAAGGTTATATAGCTAGCCACTTTCCAGCGAGGAAGATACAGTAAGTTTTGTTAATCTTTTTATATTAATTGTGAGTTAATCGTAAGAGATAGAGACATGCTGTCGCGAGCTTATTTCTAGTATTTTTATAGATCTACAATTCTCTTGTATATTACTTTAGTGTATCTTTGCTGGCTTATGGGGCGAACGATGCTAAAGCTCCCAGACCACTTTTTAAAACCAGAAGTTTTTTAAAACCAGGCGACATTACTAAGTCTATGAAAGTCTACGCTAGCCATGATTATAATAAAAAGAGTCAAGGTCAAATTAGTAACTGAAATTAACCAAAGAAGAAAGTATGCTGAACACCTTTCTTTTAAATGTGTTCGAGCGTTGTAGAGTAAGGAATAGTTAGCTTTATATGAAAAGTCATATGTTTCTGCAACTGCTTTCGCGTGTACTTTAAAAAAAAAACATTGACGTTAAAATATCGTAATTTATATGCTGTTTTCCTGTTCCCGAAAAAAAAAATAGGACAAAAGTAATAATAAAATTATTTTGCTGTAATCCGCGATGAAGTAAAATAAAAAATATATACCTATAATGCTAAATGTAGCATGATGATGCTCGGTTGCGGGACGAAACGATTGTTGAGTTTGTGATAGTGAACGTGTGTAGTGCTTGTGTGTTGCGGTGGCGGTTGTGGATGTGATAGAACGAACTCTAGATTTAGGATGGAACGAACTCTACATTTACCATTTTATATATTTTCTATTTTACTTCATCGCGGATTTGAGCAAAATAATTTTATTATTACTTTCGTATTATGGATATCCGCAAAGTAACGCTTACTTCTATAAATAATTTGAAAAAATGGGACTTTACGAAATTTTAGACCGATAAACTTTCAATTTTTTCAATATTGATCCAGTGATTTTTTTGTTCAGTCCAGTGGTTGATTTTTTCAATATTAATGCGTGAAAGCGTCACAGATAGACATGCTTTTGCATTTATAGTATTAATGCATATAGATGGGGATGAAATACGCCTGTTACAATAGCGATAGTTTTTTGTATACTTATAGACTTAAGAGAAGCAAAAAGAGAAAAGCAAATTTTAGAATTTATTGTAGTTATGTGCAAGCCATCTTGTTTATTCTGAGGCGAGTTGTGTAGATTTCTTATATAAGTACATGGTAGGAATAAAAACGTGTACACTAAGACCTAAATAAATACTAATAATAGCACTGTTCCTTAAGTTGATTCGTGATTCGCGACTCGCGACAGCTATGAGTCATACGGCAGCGACGCGTGAACCGAGGGGAGGCCGCTATAGGGTATCGATGGACGCATTTGTATTATGCATTTTAGGTAGATAGACATAATAAATTCTAGATAGATAAATCGATACTTGCAGATATGATGCATTTCAGGTAGATGAATAAAACTTTTAAAAATTCAAACAATTTTTTAATTCAAGCTATCGTGAGTAGTATTCATGGTTAATGTATAGAAACTGGCTATACTTACGTCTAATTCTATCGGGTAAGCTCGACTTGTTTCGAACCCATGCCAAGCACTTATTCATGAGCTCTTGATACGCTTTCGGAACTAGTCGGGCTAATCCGATCGTATTAGACGTTAGTATAGCCGGTTTCTATACATTAATACAAATTAACAAATAATAACACATTTAAAGGGCTGGTGTAATTACTAGTAAAGGATGCGTATAACGACAGTATGAGTAATCTCTTCTTATTTTAGATTGGTCTTAGATTTATTTATTTATTTATTTATTTATTTATTTTTTGTTTCTTTTCCGGACAAACCTTATAAATAAGACGCTTCAAAAAGATGGAGAGAAGTAATTTAATAATTGTTATCTACAATATAATAAATACACGCAAGTATAATCAGGCTAATTTGTTGATTTATTTATTAATATAATATAGTTGAATATCGTTTTAGGTACTCTTCGAATACGTTACAATCAGTACTAATTAATTATACAAATACGATAAAATTTCGTACAATTGAGGCTTTTGTGCGGGGCAATAAGATATAGGAAAAGAAACCAATTTCTTTTTCGGAAATAGGAAAAAACACGTGATATCTTATTAAGGTTGTAGTGTATGCGGGTTGAGATATGTAACTTACCTTGTATATTTATATACAAGACACATATTATATGTAATACATACATGAACATACACTAACTCACACTAATACTGATACATACACGATCTCATGATGCACCACGTTAGTAACACGAGAGCTCTTGGTGAGAGTGTACGTGACATGTGGTTACTTGTAAGTGCGCGTTTAAGCATGTGCACTATTCATACAACATAAGTTTATATACACTACAAATGGTATTAACATTGAAGTTTAAGCGAATATAGCCGCAGGTACAGCTTGTTAATAATAAATTGTTATCGCTCAAAAATCGTACATAGTTAATGTAATTATGAGGCTATTAACAGATTTAAATATAAAGAAATTTTAAATTCTCAGACAAGCCGACGATTTCCGTTCCCATGTCGGCAGTGGTAGAGGGCGGTGAGGCTCGTTAACGTAGTTTTTAGGGCGTGATCGACTCAACGGCGCATGCCTGCATAAATTGCAGCCGAATACAATATTCTCCTGATTCCCGTGTACGTGCATCTCTTTCATGAAAGCCGGCGGTTGTGTTGCCGCGTCACGTAGTATTGTGGTCGACCTTGTGCCGAGTTTTTGACTTACGATACGTTCAACAAAAATTGAGAAAATGGAAGAAAATGAAATTTTGACGAGTTTTATTTTTGTTCCTTTGATTATTATTATTATCTTGCTTTATGGCCTGTACAGTGCAAATTGGGCGCAAATCACTCTGCCAGTGTCACGTGAAATGGCAAACACACGAGTCATGGAATTTAGAATTTGCCTCGATGAGAATGCACCAAATGAACTAACTACCTAAAATAGTATAAAATATATATGATTGTGGAATGAAAAAAAAATAACGATAAAATTAAAATAGTTACAACTTGAACTTATTATCTACAATAAATTTACCCAAATTTTTACAAATGGTTTGGTAACTAACATCAACAGGCACTTTATCTTGGTAGGGCGATGAATTTCAAATGGGAGAATTTCATACCAAGAATATTTGAGCTTAGTACAGTTGAAATTCCTTTGATGTTGTATTAAAACACTGATGAGTATTTATCATTGACGAGTTTGACAACGAAAGACACGAGATATGTCAGAAGAAAACGTTGCACCGATTTTAAAAATAATTTCTAGCTTTCTGCCTATCTTATATTTGTTCGAACAAAAAAACATGTTAATTATATATCTGTCAGAATCGTTGCTTTAGAGCTGGTAGAGATATGTATTTTATTTTTCGTGGGCTTAGTTAATAAGAACAAACTTTGATTTGGAGCTCCATAAAGATTTTTCAAAATTTATATTGTTGACTGCTTAATATCATTTGATCAGCTCAAGATTATAGGCATGTTCTCCTCTAACGTCAACTTTTTCGTGGACCTAGTCAATAACCACAAGCTTTGCCTTGGAGCTCCCTAGAGATTTTTCATAATTTATATTGTTGTCTCCTTAAAATCATTTGGTCAGTTCCATATTATCAGCATGTTCCTTTCTAACGTCATTTTGAAACAAGGTCGAATCTCGGATTCAGTCATTGTGGATGGAATTATTTAAAGACTTCTTAAACTTGTTAGTATGATTGAATGCAAGTTGAGCTGCTTCGGGACAATGCTATATTACATTTGCAATGTTTAAAAAAGTCTGCTGATTTAACTTGCAAATTCACGTGATTATGTATGGTACGTGGCAAAGAAGTATTTATGTGTGCATTGTTTGCATTGTGTTGTGCTCGTGTGGGCACGCATCAATGTTCCCCAATATAATGCGAGCACAACAAAGAGTTCTCCCCTTCGTTCTGGTTCGCTCACCAATATCTGCGACAAATTATATTGGTGCAACATTGGCGTGCACTTTGTGAGCCAAAAGTATTAAATGCCATTGATATTAATCGTAAAGCATGGTATAAATCATATTAGAAATTTATTTATTGAACAACATACCATTATCTTACCAGCTAGCTATTTCGATAATAGAGTAGAACAACTTATTCTATCTTAAAATCTATAACAGATAGTCCAACTTGCTATTTTTGTGTATTCACTTAAAGAGCAACAAAATGCTAAATGGCTATTTTAAAAATATTCTTTGCTCAACTATTAGACCATTCCCTATCCCGGGAAGTCGATTTATATGTTTTTCGAGCACAAGTCATATTGCCTCATCTCAAATATCACATCGTATAATAGGATATATATTTTTTTCTATATATACTAATAAATATTACATAGTAGGAAATATAATGGTCAATACCATATAAATAATAATATAATAGGAAAAGTTAATGATATCACAGAAATATAAATGGCAAGCTCGTTTGACTTACAATCTGAAGCTGAAATCAGCTTAAGTTTTCTAAACAAGATTTCAGCTTAAAATACCAACTGTCAATTTAATCTCGTATTTTAGGAATAACATAGTCACTTCACATGTAATTTATTTAAATGTTCGCTATTGTTTTATAATTTTGATATTTTGTCTACATTTTCTTCATTATATAAGTAATTGGAAATTCATCTGAAGTACTTTTATGTATTTACGTTGTATGCATTTTGGACACTTGGAATACCATGCCGTTGATGTATTAAACATGTGATTTATTGTCACCCATGCTTGGTCAGTTGCAAAGCCTCATTACGCAGTCGACCGGCGAAACGGCGACAATTCAGAGCGGACTTATGCATAATTCAGCCATTAATTCTCGAAATGACTCTTAGCTCTGTTGGCTAGACGTAGTTGACCAACCTTATACGACGCTATATGTCAGGATTCAATACAACTTTCAAGACTGCTAAAACGACTTTATAACGAGTTCAGAGCAATTTAAAAGCAGTCTGTACGTTCTATTCTATCGACTAAAAGTTGTCCATATAATGTGGATTGAAATCTTGTTTACTTGTCCATTCAGATTTTGGATGTAAGTTTCAAAGTTGGTTTTGTCTTTCAATCAAGTTTGCTTATAATTCAGTAGTCTGAATGAATGTTCAACAATACATTAAATTTATGGATAAGTATATTTTGGTGAGGCAGACGTTCCTGTAGGTGTACAAGTTAAAGCATAATGTTTACCGTATTCATCCGAGGTTTTAGGTCACCATCATATCTCACATAGTTCAATTATGACAATGAAGCATAGTTTAAAAACCTTATTGGTTTACTAATAGCGTAAATGAGTTCATAACTTTTGTCAATTTTTTTCAATATCTATAGGTCCAATAGGTTCAAATACATTAGCGAATAAACTTTACACTGGTCGTTTTATAAATTTTTCACTTGTTCATATCTTTATTTATGAATTTTAACCTACCCAACGTCGTAAATTATAAAGTGTGGACGTACGAGCATACCAAAGGTTAAAGGTAAATCTTTCACAAAATATCCTTTTCAGTAATATTTCCTGGTATGGATTTCAATTTTCATAATATGCGTGACTTCTTTTCAACCATATATGTAATGACTTTTTACACCCAGTTAAAATTCCTTTTGGAATAAGTTTAAATCATTATTGTTAAAGCAAATGGAGAAAGTTTGGATACGTTCAGGGCCGAAGTGCTATTTACGTCCGCGGCGGGCGATCGTCGATGCAATTAAATTTGTAAGAGAAGCTTTATGTTTCGTGCTAAATATAAGTGTATCCTTGCGACGTTGCCGTGCCGCATACTGTCAAACGCCACTTTCGTTCTGCATCTGCAGTCTTAAACATTAGTATGATTGCGATCATTTGTACTTAGGTGAACAATTTTCTATGGGACACGAAAATTTCGAAAGTCTAGCATTATCTTAGAGTTATTCTATACCCATAGAAAAGAGAGAAGATGCGAGACCCATACCTTTCTTTGTGTAATCACACATACGGAAAGAAATATTCATTTTCCAATATCAAATTTGATCTAATTCTAAGCTAAATCCAATCTTCAGGTAATGCGAAAAAAGAAAGATGGATAGGTAGACTCATTGGCTTTCTCTTCATTTTCGATTCTATTAAATTATAAATATGATACAAGATTCGCTAAAGTCATGGTTAATATTATGATAAATAACATCTTAGGAAGCTGAATTGTGAACGTAATACGCGGGAATGTATCGATGTTGAAATCTCAGCCTACATAAAGTTCACCAGTTCATTGAGCTCCGTCTCCAACACCCATTGTGCTTATCTAAAGGTTAAATCCGCGACATTAGTGAAGGAGAACTGTTGTTAACTTACAGTGAGATTAATTATCTACTTTTGAAATCGTTGCTTAATAATAGAACTTCGCTTGCTTGCTTTTTATGCGTTAAAGATCAGCTGTTTTTGCTGTGTTAAATTTGTAATGTACCTAAGATATACCAACATTATTAAAACGTATATAGTTACATATATCAATGCCAGGTTTCCGTATTCGCTCAGTTGCAGTGAACAAGATAATACCAGCTTTTACAACACAAATTAAATTTAGCTGACATTTACTTAACTATAAGACATCCATTGCGGTTATCTTTCCTTATTGTGGCATCTGATATTATATCCCCTTCACCTCCCATATTAGGTATAGGTTGATTTAATTCGCGGTGGTTTTGCAGATAGTGTTTGATTTCTTTACGTACATTTTGGAATTTACTTCTAAGGCTGTAACATACATTATTTGGATTGCGGCATATTACTAAATGGGCATACCACGTGGTCCGCCCGCCAATATATCTTGAAATATATCAGCCGCAGCAAACTGGTAATGACGTTTAGATTAGATAACTGATTTATAGTTGCGTTGACTTGTCAGGATGATATCAAATGTATTATGCATTGCATGACTGAAAACAATGTGTATTGAACATTACATTGCAGTTAGGTCAGTAAATAAATGTCTCCATCCACATCCCTTTTACACAAATCACCAAATTTCCTGTAACTTTAATGATCTCTAAATAAAGTTTAGAGTTACTATTGAAAAAATTTAAACTTTATCTAATCGAGATTTTAGAGCATCACTAAGGCATTCATTATGTTGCCGATTAAAGATGACCATTGTATCTAATTTTTCTCTTTGACTTGACTTTAAAAAAGGTTGAAATTGGGACTGCGTTTGGTAATACATTATTTTTTTATCGAGAATTCTTAAATATTAGATATGGTATGTAATCATAATATTTCCGAATAGATAGATCTAGTCAAATCAAAAGAATCTTTATTCAAACAAGCTTTTTAAAACACTTTTGAATCGGCAAAGATTAATAAGACAGTGGTTTTGATCCCTGTTTTCGTCAAATGCCCCATGCAATTTAAGATAGATACAATCAATATCTTTCGATACATTTACAATAATAACATAATAAATGAAAGTTTAATTAGTTACTTCTCTACTTAAATTGAAATACTGAATTATTGTATAAAAAAAATTGAAATCATATTTAATTTCTACAAGATGCGGTTATATATGCAGCACAGTATATACTATTGCAATGCCATTCTAGCTAATTGTTATTTTGTTCTTCTTCTTTGTTTTTTTGTATAATTTAAAAATTACCTTAAATTTTTGTGCTGAATCATATTAATCATATCATATTAAATATTACGGACAATATGTACATATTGTAAAGTACAAATAAAATATAAGATTATATGAAAATAAAACATATAAAGAAAAAGAAAATTAGATTACGTTTAGATTTTTGCAACGCATATTGCTAATAAATATTACAACCTTTAATTTTACATTGCAATTTTTTGCAATCATATCTTTATGTGTTGCACACGAGTTGCAAGATAGTGTCGCCTTATCACCATAGAATTACGTAATATTTTATTTTAAACCACGTACTGTCGAGTGTTCGCAACATTGTTAACCATAACTATTATTGCGCATCAAGAGAACTAACCATCCTCAACGCTTACAGTTGTTACAAGGTCTTGTATTTCTACGCGTTTGTTCGTCTAATAATCGGGGTCACGTTGTCATTTACTTCCTGCGATAAACAACGTTTTACAAATAAAACACCGCATTTATTTCTGTTTTTATATTTATAATCTCTAATAAATACAAAAACATTAAATTATGAAACAATTCTAATCAAACTTAAAAAACCTCTACATACGTATAGTTTACACACACAGCTGTAATTTGATTAGTAGACTATTTTGTAAGACTGCAATTAATGCATATTAAATTACTAGTAGACATAAAATGTATTTGGAATTTAGACATATAAGCATGTAAATTTAAAATAACTCTAGCTCAGACTTAACGACTACCGTATTTTACTGTAAATTTCCTATATTAAAAAAGCAAATTGCACAGTTTAATGCCCTTAATCTGTTAACGCTAAAATTGGGAATATGTACTGTGAAGGATTTTGTAAAAAGATTCTTTGGCTGGATGAAATATGCAGTCTTTGGACGCGCAAATGTTGCCCCAAAATCTTAATATGGACAAACTCATAGTTGCAATGTTATGGGATCAGTTAAACTTAATAATCTTAAGACTATGATATTAAACATATTTCCAAGAATGGATTTCAAATACTAGAACCTATATTCCATAAAATAAATTATTTCCTCATTTAATATCATTACGATTTACTTTTGGTATTATGAAAGTGTTGTCTTCTTCAACCGATGGAAGCTTTACTTTGATAGAAGCTGTTGGACATAGATTTTCCCAAGGTACTTTTACGTTTGTGATCTTGCATCTTTTGCCGTTCGCTCATTGTTACACCTTAATATAATCAAAAAAAGTTATTATATAAAAAAATAACAATTATACCATGTTGCTTAAATCTGACGCCCTACCTCAGAGATCAAACTTAAACAATGTTCCTAACATTTTCTTCTCTTACCTCTACTCTCGTCTCAAAGTTAATTGTTGCTATTTAAACCGATGAAGTGGTTTAAAGCAGTTACAATAACAAAACGAAATCTGAAAGGTAAAAAAATTTCATGAGATTTATTGTTGCATTCAATTTATTTCAGAATCATCGCGTAAGTGTAAAATCTGGTAGCGTGTCAAATGTATGTCAGAAAACTAAGTAGGCCCAGATTATAATAGAATATGCTAGATTGAAAAAATCTCCGCTTAGTAATTGTGTAACTGGACGTGGCGTGTTGAATGTGATGTTTCTAATGATTCTATTTATAGCGTATAGTACTGCGTAGAAACTTCTTATATATGCAGTGTTATTTAAATGCGAGTAATGCAATTGTAGATAAATGATATAGTCTATAAAAATAATATACTTGTTTGTAAGGTTATAAATGGACGTAGTAAAAATATCATAAACTTTAATTAAAAACATAATACCTTGAACGATATTGAAGGATATGTACCTGTGGATTTGTCTTTAAATATCTGAGTCGAAATATTAGACACTTTTTTATTAGTGTTTTATTTAAAGATTTACTTTTAACAACCTCTTTAGTAGCTTTGCCTGGAGACGAACTTCTTTTCTGTAGCTAATAAGTGGTTAACAAAAGTCGAAACACATTCTTAAGATTGTTTCGTAAATACATCAAAATTATAGGCCATAACAATTTATGATATCTTTGTAACAAATTGCACTAATTTATAAAGATGTCTAAAATAGAGGTTACTTTTTTCTTGACCTCTAATATCTTAAATGAATTTAGCATATTCCTGCCTTTAGAGTAGTTGTTATATGCATTTTTATGAGCTCTTCGTTACTCAAGAATCCGTCACTTAATATTTCCTTTTAAATTCACTCCACTTGCTCGTTTATAAATTATTTATTGCTGCAAATATGAAATAGAAATGTGTTGCAATAGAAAATAAAAATGTGTTGAAATGCAAAATATCTGATTGTATTTTGCTAAATGAGTAAGAAATATAGCATAATATGCTTGCTGTAAATGTTTTTTACTATTAAATTTTTTATGATATTCGTAGCACTTCAGCTACCAACTACTCATGTTTTTTCCCTGTTTTAAGAGAAGAATTTATCTCAGTGTTTCGACTTCTATTTACTCACACCGAAGTTCTATATCATTTCTCTGCTAGTAAATTAATTTTAACCTAAATTATAACATGTCTACTAATATAATGTACTTAAGTAATGCACTCGTAAGAGGCCAGATCTTTGTGTTTTTCGTCTACGAGCTAATGTTCCAATCACCACGTTATAAAATTAGCAAAAACAGTGCACTGATTGTTTTTCCAGTAGTTGCACTACTTTACTAACGTAATTACTAACTTTTGACACCTAGTAATAAACGAACGTGCCATTTTACACGTGAAGCTTATTTGTAGTAAATTGACTTGTCAGACTTGCTTCGTAATACGTTTTTGTCGTCATTTCATATACGCATGTAAAGCTATCATTACAAACTGTTAATAATCTTATTTGTTATTATGATACATTTTGCTTCATAGGGTTTGTAATGGAGTATTTTAATGAGTTTGAAATTTTCATTGGAGTAGAAAATAATAATTTGTCTTAGTGACCAATGGAGAAATGTGACTAGATTTTTTTTAGTATTTTTTCAATATACTACATCACAACAACACAAAATTGACAAATTCTTTATCGATCATAACAAATATATCGATTTAACTTCCGTTATAAATTAAGATCCAAAAATATTTAAATTATGCTTCCGTGGACCTTCTAGTATTCATTAAAACAATGTCAATAGCTAAGGAATCTGTTATTTGTTGTTTTGTTTCCTGCAAGATGTAATAAAATACAATTTAGAACTAGTGTTTATTTCATGTTCAAGTAAAATACAGATCCTTCTAAATTTTGTTCACCTCACACTTTTTCAGTAAGGTGTGAGAAAGCTTTTTTGACGTTTATTTTTCCACAAGACAGTAAAAGGATGAATATTTCAAGTATAACCTCCTTCAAATAGTAAGGTCAATAATATAAAAAAAAACATCGTCACCGTCAATATGTGACAAGCTGTTGTAAGAAAATAGATGAGTTGACTTTTGAAAATTGCTTCTTATTTATTGGATAAGTGTAAAAGAATAATATCGTTTTTATAAAACTGTAATGACACAAACAAGCCAATCGTAAAAGCCAAAATAGTATGTTTTATTATTTGAATTGGTGTAGAAATAATTTAGCGTGAATATTTTGACTCCTATAGGTTTTTTTAGATTTTGGTGAACCTATCATATATTGGTTAACTTACTGGCGTTCTGATTTATAAATTAAAATTCAAGATCTAAGAAAAACATTACAACCTGTTAGTTTTGTAGATAAAAATAAAAGAAAATTATAGTCTAACCGCTTATAAACGTGCGTATCACATCGCTGCTGAATTAAACCGCGAGTCAAAAGTACCAAAATAGCTAATATATATTGCTTTAAATTGGTGTAGAGATAATAAATCTTGTAGTAGTAAGTTTTTGGCCATTAAGGATGAGTTTTTATTTAATGTAGCTTATTTTTATTTGAGAGGAGATGGCTATGAATATTTAATCCTACCGGTAACGGAGTTACTAAGCAACCTAAAATATGACGTAACTATTTAAAGGTACCTATAAAACTTTAAAGTTGTTTCAGGATAGTGTATTGATAATATATTATTACTTATTGGGTGTGGTAGTCGTAAAAGACGAGTATTAACTTTTCACCTTTAATAATATGCATTTGCAGCGCGTCAAAAGGCGGAAGTTTTTGAATTAAGTTTTTCGAAAAGGTAGGTCTAAACCTAGCATAACACATCTTTTTTATACGAAAATCCATGAAACCATGAATCTTTTAAACAGTTTACACAGCCATTCATCGTATTAAAATTACCGAGATAAGAATTCGGTGGATTTAGATTTAATGTACATTTTGCTAATGGCAATTCCTCCTACCGTTCTTAATTACAGAACAAATTTTATCGTCGCAAAAACTGAGTGTATATATATGTTACAATTACACTTAATTAATTAAATTACATACATAGATTTTCTTAAGTGTTATAAATACGTATATATAGTGGAAAATTTTTCGCTGTCTGCATAACATTATTAACTTTTTACAATCACTCATTTAATACATTAAATATAATGATGTTGAGGCGTTATTATTTTCTATATAGGTAATATATACATAAATGTAAAAACTCACTTCTTTAGCTATACCTACTAAAATACAGATGATATTTATTTATTTTTTTTATTTTGATTTATAATTATGATGGTAGTGTTCTACCAAAACTATTAAATATTGATAACTAATATCGGCTAGCTGCCACGCACCACGTCTTAATACAGCGCTTGCCAATCCACGAATGACTCACCCCGCGCTTCCCGCGTAATGCATGGATGAGACGACAAACATGAATATGATACACTACAATGATATTTTATTTTTTGTCTTAACTTTTTTTATGGTTCTTACATGCCATAATAATCAATAGTTTTTCGACACGGTTTCGCTGGTAAGATAATAGCTTGTCATGGTCGATGCCTTTATCCCGAAAAAGTTCTACACCATTCAAGCAGTTTTATGTATATATACGCTCTATTGAATTGTTTCGCTTTTTGTATGCAATGGCGTTGAAAGCCACGCCCTCGGACAATTCTTCTAATTGTCTAATTATTTTTATTACCCGTTTGTTTGGATTGACTACGAAGCCCGACTTATTTTCCAATTTAAATTTACACAAAAATAACACATTTCAATTAATAAAATTGCTATCAATTACGCTTGCTAAAAAATATAGAGATACTAGCTTTTACCCACAATTTCGTTTGCGTGGACATGTCGCGTAATGGGTTGATAATAGATAGCGCTTTTCAATGTCATCCTATTCCTGTAGAATTAATAGGATTTCTATAGCCTATATGTTACCCCAGTGTATAAGGAATAATTGTGCCAAATTTCATCGATATTGGTTCAGCGGATTCCCCGTGAAAGAGTAACAAACATACATTCATACTCACAAGCTCGCATTTACAATATTCGAAGGATAACAATATCGGTTGCTTATAACATTAGGGAAATATTTTTTTATTAAACTTCAAAGAAATATTTCGATTAGAATTTTAATGAGGGCATTTCGCCTTGAATTAACACGACATAGATCGGTTCCCTTTGTTGTTGATACGGAACACTTTTTGGAATTGTAATGAGGGCTTGTTTACATTATACGACCTTGAAATGTAAGAGGGTATAGGTAGGTGTGCCGTTCCTAAATTTTGCTTCGGCTGATTCATAACAAAATATCAATATAGTTTTAGTTTCCGGGCATTGTTAACTGTTCTATAATATGGATCTTGCATGATGAAAATCATCCAACTACTTACGTAGTAACGAGCGGTAAGTTGTGAGAATATTGCTTGTGACATTTACATGCCTTGATCCAGTGTTTCCAACGTTTTGCCCACGCCCCACAGAGGGTATTTTGATTGTTAAGGGTTGATTCAAAAATGGACTCTACACTCGGTTAAGCCTTTCGCCCCGGGCTCTTAAAATGTAAGATTTCGAACAAAAAAGTGCACTCCTTTTCCTAAAACCTTTTATTTAAGTTTCTTTAGTTAACAATTCATTTTTCTATATTAAAACTAGCAATCGCTAGCGGCTCCGCCCGCGTGGATAGATTAAATAATAATAATAATAATAAAAATACTTTATTGCACAATAAAAAAAAACAAAAAAACAAACAAACATAAATAATCTTAAAAGTAGTGCAAAGGCGGCCTTATCACTAATAGTGATCTCTTACAGGCAACCTAATATTAGAGACACTAAAACTAGGAATATACAGGACGGTGCACAAAGTATTTATTAATAAACGTAAAATACATTCTAATAAATACACCCTAATACATATTAGAATAATAATACACTAATACATACATATTTATATACACAGTACTTAAATTTATACACACTATTTACTTATATATTAAATTACAATGATAAATAATAAGTCTTGAGACGATGTTTAAAAATGCCAACAGATTGTGCGTGTCTAATGTCCCGAGGTAGCATATTCCACAATGTTACAGCCCGTACAGTGAAAGAGTGACTATAGCAATAGGAGCGACAGTGTGGAAACTTAAGCTTATTGTCGCTCAGTGAACGAAGATTTTGGGAAAGTAGGGAGGTAGTGCCAAGGAAAGTAAAACGGTCTTTAATATAATTTTTAAAATTGTAATAATTAATTAAAATTGATATAATTATATAATTGATTAAAATTGTAATAGAATATTTTGATAACCATAAAAATGGTTAAACTGGGTTAACCTTAAAAGCCTAGACATATGCTGTTGCGGACTTTTATTTAGAACTTTTAGAGGGGAACAATTTTGTGATACATGATTTTTTAATAACTGTTACCGTTTACTCAGCGCACGCGAGGAAAGCGTTTTCAAATCGGACCAGTAGTTTCTGAGATTAGCGCGTTCAAACAAACAAACTCTTCAGCTTTATATACTCGTATAGATTTATTTATGTTAAATAAGAATTTTTAACGTCGGGCATAGAACAAAATAGTTAGGAAACGCTGCTTTAGAATAAAATATATCAAAAAGAATAACAAAGTTATTCATCTCGCACAATAAATATGTCTCGCAAAGAGTAATAAATTTGATAAAAACTCAGCAGAAAACTTGAATATATTACCTCATAATACTTATAAGTGCGGAATCGGGTATCATAAAACGTAGGCGACACACGAAATCCGGCGGTATGGTAAAAAATCGTGAGCAAAACAAGCGCTGAGTATTAGGTAATCGAATTTGTGGGGCCCATTATGCCGTCGAGGCCAAGGTCTTTATTGTTTACACGAACGCGGCTACTACGTTGCATTATAAAATATTTAGGGTACATTCGTACTGAGTTAATATTATTAACAAATTATGGTTATTAACTATTTGTATGGTTTTAACTAATTGCGTCCGGCGGTTTCTCTCGCAGCAGAAGTTATGTTAAGAAGGTTACCTAAAGGTACCTTATCACCAGGTATAGGTATAGGTAGGTTTTTTATATTTTTTATTTATTTTACTTGAACTGATATTTTACACTTAAACTAGAGAACAAAGCACCAGACTAGCTGCATTTGTTGTTGGTGTATAGCAATATGCAGCCCAAATAGACCTAGGGCTAGCATGAGTCAACAATGTTTCTATTTTACTTAATGCCAGGTAACGACTAATTTAAACAAATATATATAAAAAGAAAGGAATAGATAATGTATTGAAAAAAAATGATATAAACCTTTCTATATACTTTAAAAAAAGTCCACTACCATTAATACATATATTTTTTGTGGGTGTATATGTATTTGCGCGCGCGCGCGCATGTGTGTGTGTGTGTTTAGAAACGGGAATTACAGCAAAATAATTTTGTTGTGACTTATCTCCTCTCTGTTTTTTGGGTTGAAAAGAGTTGGAGCTTAGACCCACTTCTCAACTCCAATGCAGATTGGTAGGTTACATATATTCCCAGGTATCGGTTGGAAACAAAGAGCTGAAGACTCAACTCAGTGGAATGCTAATAGAGAGACCTATGTCTAGCAGTGGACATAAAGAGGTTGGTGATGATGATAATGTGATCATTATCATCATCAACAACCTCTTTATGTCTGGGAATATATGATTATATTCGCAGAATTCCTTAGAGATATGCAGGTTTTCTCGCGATGTTTTTCTTCGCCGAAAAGCGTTTTATAAAATGCATATAAGTTTAAATAAAAAAAACTTAATGGTGCCTTCCTACCATAGCGTATTTGCTGCAATCCATGATAATGTCTCGTGGATTTTAGCAAAATAATATTTTAATTATTATTGCATTTAATTCAGTCTTTGTGTCTTGGCTCTCAACTGTCTCCCTGCTTAAAATTCATCATCCTCCTGCCCTAATCCCACTCTAAGTGTGGCCGGCACAACATGTTATAAACATGTTGTCACATGATTTTGCTACGTATTTTACGACCGGATGTCAACCTACCTAAATCGCATTTTACGACACCTCAGTAAGAAAGAGGGTGGACTATTCTACTTAACCGGATACAACACGGTGGACAACTTACCTTAATCGTCTTTTACGTCACCTCGGTAAGAAATGAGGGTTCTGTATTCTACTCAGCCGGAAACCCTCAGCGGGTCGACTTACCTTAGTTGCCTTTTACGACATCTCGGTTAGAAATGAGGGTGGTCTATTCTACTCAGTCGGATACCACACGGAATATCTACCTACCTAAAATTATTGCCTTGACTCTTTGTCCAATTCGTACGTGAAAACATACTTGCGCATTCATAATATTAGTATGGAATTTTATCCACGATCCCGTGACCAAGGCCTGTTACATATATTCATCTAAAATTTTGCAAAAAATCCACATGCAGAGCTGACAAGGATTAATGTTAGATATAGGTATGTGTTGGCCTTGCTCAGAAATTCAGTCCATCATTGTTTCAAAACAACATCGTACAGCCAACGGCAAAAATATGTATGCATGTAACGTTTTATAAATCTTTATACTTGTAAAGACGCATAAAAAGTTTACACTTCCAAATACTCATAAATTTGTATACATTATTGAACAGAGATATGTGACTGGCGGCTACGCCCGCGTGGAAAGATTAAAACAGTAATATTATAGTCTTTTGATAACCATAAAAATGGTTAAAGTGGGATTTCCTTAAAAGCTAGACATATGCTGTCGCGGACTTTTACTTAGCACTTTTAGAGGGACACAATTTTGAATTTAAAATTTGAAAATTTTTGTATAACGATTACCGTTTACTCAGCGCACGCAAGGAAATCTTTAAATTAATTTTGCTATTTTCGTAATTTTTTTATTCTGTTCTTCTCCTATTCATCTTAGAGTAATGTTAAATAGCCTATAGCCTTCCTCGATAAATGGACTATCTTATGCTGAAATAATTTTTCGAATCGGTTCCTGAGATTAGCGCGTTCAAACGATCAAACAAACAAACTCTTCAGCTTTATATATTAGTATAAATACCTCGTGTACATGCAACCACGTATTATTTTAAATATCTATAATATAATCATAATATACAGAACATCAGATATGCAAATATGTTGGAAAGATAATTTTTATTTGTGTGACGCTGTTTGTTTTTATTCTTATTTTTCTAGTCTCAATTATAGGTATTTATGCAAAGTGCTTACATATTTTATTAGTTTTGTATAATGACCGTTATTTATGATTTATTTATGGAGCAGTTTATTATTTTATTTATACCACATTTAATTATCAATCAATTTAATCAGTGTTAAAGTAACAAGCGATGTGTTTTGCAGAACTAATAATGGAAAAGTATATTTTCATTATTTTTAAATTAGATTTCCGCTACATATAATCAATTTTTATAAATTGTAAACATGTTTCTTACATATTATTAAGCCGTGTGGTATCCGGCTGAGTAGAATAGACTATCCTCATTTCATACCGTGGTGTCGTAAAAGGGGACCAAGGTAAGTTGACCCGCCGTGTGGTATCCCATTGAGCAGAATAGACCACCCTCTTTCTTATTGAGGTGTCGTAAAATACGACTAAGGTAAGTTCACGTCAGACAGGTGGCCGGTCGTAAAATACGTAGCCAAATCATGTGACAACATGTTTATAACATGTTGTGCCGACTCCACTTCATCATCCTCCTGCCCTTATCCCACCCTAAGTGGGGTCGGCACAACATGTTATAAACATGCTGTAACATTATTTGGCTGCGTTTTTACGACCGACCGCCTGCCTGACGTCAACTTACCCAAGTCGTATTTTACGACACCTCGGTAAGAAAGAGGGTGGTCTATTTTACTCAACCGGGTACCACACGGTGGGTCAACTTAACTTAGTCGCCTTTTACGACACCTCGGTAAGAAATGAGGTTGGTCAATTCTACTCAGCCGGATACCACACGGCGGGTCGACTTACCTTAGTCGCCTTTTACGACACCTCGGTAAGAAAAGAGGGTGGTACTATTCTATTCAGCCGGATACCACACTTGTGCCGACTCCACTTAAGAGTGCGATAAGGGTAAGAGAATGATGTTTCTTACGTATATTATTGACTCTAACTGTCCTAAATTATATTACTTGCAAGGGTGATTACGATCTTGTTATTCGTAATAATCTACCTTTCAGTTTTATTTTGTTTTTGTGAGTTAATGAGTCGTAAAAGGGAATTATGGCCTGATCGGTAAATATCTGTAAGTGATGTAACTTTTACGACTGACAATGAAGCGGCTCCCACGCGTTTATAAACTTGTTCTTGGAGATTAATGGTCGCATATTTAAAGCTGGATATTGTTGTTTATTCCCAGCTATATTTCTTCGTAGACTTCGAGACGACCAACGTTAATTTACATGTATTGACAAAGTGTTTGACATGTCACCGACAACATCCGTACATCTACATTAAGTGCTTCTAACAAATCAACAGTCAAAATAACAGCAAACCTCTGATTAACATATTAGAAAAAAAAACAATAGAATCAATTAAATGTTTATCTATGTAATCAAATTAAATGGGTGTAAGAAGTATATAAGTAATGCTTTGCACGAAGATATATATGAGCAAAGAGTTTTTCTAAACCAACCTATAAAATTCAAAATGATCTGTTTTGGATTCAAAGTTTATGTGCAGGCCATAACGATGTTTATACGATGTTATCAATATGTCAAACAATATGATTGCGACAAATCGAATAGAATAATAATCATATTAGGGTTACTACTTGGAATATGCTAGAAACACGAGAACAAAACTATATAGAAATATATTTAATGTTTTGCCGTGCATTCATGATACCCGATATTATAACTTGATACCACCGTCGACTGTGGGACCTGAGAAATTCAAAACAAAGCATAAATTGTAACCGCCTTGTATGAATAACAAAGAACAATGTCAGGGTCAGCGTAAGTATTTTATGCATATTCTCGATTGTATGAAACTTGATATCGGTAATTCTAAGATGGTGCAATGGCGTTTCGTTATCAAAATCGCAATACAAAAGTAATGAGAATATTATTTTGCTATAATCCGCGATAAAAGGAAATAATTATGTAATGCAATGTAATGTAAATATGTAATGCTAAATGTAGAGTATACTATTCGTTCTCATACTTGATACATGCAGAATTTGTAAGAACTCATGCACTACCCGACACCGATGACACTACAATACACAAGCACTGCACACAGTCACCACCACAATCTCAACAATTGTTTCGCCCCGTTACCGAAGCATCGTCAGGAGGTAGACTCCACGACAAAATCGCAAACCAGCGCAAATGCGCAAATAGCGCTTTGCGGTTTTGTCGTGGAGTCTATCTCCTATTGTTGTGCCATCGGTGTCAAATTCTGCATTTATCAGGTATGAGAACAAATAGTACACTCTAAATTTAGCATTACTTACATATATTTCCTTTTATCGTTGATTATAGAAAAATAATATTCTCATTATTTTGTATTATGGACTTCCGCAAAGTAATCGCAATACTTAAAAACTAACCGATTTCACCGACTTCGCAGTTTCAATGTACGCAAACGCAAGCTAAGACGTAGGCCTCGATTCATAAAATGCTATTTTATATGGTGCTAAATCTGTAATAATAATGTGATTCCGATTCCAGTTGCTGAATAGCAATTGCTCGTTAGTGCCGGTTACTATAGGCCGATCTTGAATGAGAAAGTCGGATACCGGTTCCCGGCTCCCACTGGCTAAGTCTACTTTCAAATCACAATAGATGTTCTGCTTATCGCACTAAACTGAACACGCGACTACTGGGTGTTCGTTAAATGATTTTGGTATTGAAATAAAGATAAGTCCGTGGTTCTTGGCTATTGCTCCGAAAACTTGCAGTTGTGTGCAAGGTATAAAAGGGCTAGTAACAGGTTTTAAAATAAAACTGATGTTTATGGATGAAAAAAAAGTAAATTTACAACCTCTTTTGATAACATCAAATAATCTTTGGATTGGATCTGGTATATCTGAAGATATTGCAAGGGAAGTCCATTAGGTACAGATGGGACTTGAAAGACTTGTAACGATCACATAACTTTTTCGAAGAGTAATAAATATAGGCTTTTATTGATAAATATTGTTCTCATATGATAGTCATTAGGAGTAGTCTACTCTTAGCAGATGTAAACGTTAAACATGGTCTTTCTTTACCAGACAGTTATATGAACAAACTTATTTATCAAATTTTACGAGAGGAGTTTTATCAGAGTACGTTTTCATATTCTTTCTTCAGTCTTTAAACAAAACAAAAAACTTTTTTCTAATTTAACCCTATGGTGTTAATTAAATTGTTTATTAACTCATATTGAGATAGATTCACAAATTTTGAACTAAAACAGACCCAGTGAGTGAATTATGAATATTAGGAGTTATATCTATGCAAAGAACTGAATTCAATATAAAAATACCCTATACAACGTTGGTTTAGAAATTTAAAAGAATACACATTTCTTTTTTAAAAGCTTTTATTCAACTTGCAATGTATGTATTAGAAGGTGGAATCTTGCAAGTTGAATTTGACCCACTTCCCGGAGTCCGATTAAGCTGAAATATTATGCATTGGTCCAGTTCCGATGCCAATGCATGTTTATGATAAACATTACCTGATGCTATTACCAGGATTGGATCCAGACGAGGGAACTGTTCAACGGTTAATAGTAGGGACACGAAATTGTATATACCGGTGCAGTACCAATGACAATGCATGTTTATGATAAGTGTGAACTGATGCGAGATTGGTTCTAGGCGAGAATAATACACTACGGTTAACGGCATGGACACGGAATTTTGGTAAAAGCTTTTTTAAAAGCATTTTTAGCTTGACTTGTTCAATATCCAATACTCAAATTGGTATTTGAAAATTGATTATCCAATTGATTATCTTTAATAGGTGTTTAGTTATCGTTTTTTCAATTCTATGTAGCGTAGGTAATATTCCAAAAAATATATCAATGTTAATATTTTTGAGTCAACTCAAAACGCCGTAGAGACCGGACGACCTCAACCATTTGTTTGTCAAACACAAACGTTATTATAACATTCGAGTCTGGCTGGGACACGTCGAAATGGCTTTTAGCGCTTGAGTAATAGACAGAGCAAACCAATTGAATTGTTTGTTAGTATTTAATTCAGTTTATTTTCTGTTTTTAATGGAACTATTTTAACGCATATCGTGAGTTATATATCATATAGTATATAAAGCTCAAGAGTTTGTTTGTTTGAACGCATTAGTTTCAGGAACTACTGGATACGTCTCCCATGTATAGGAAACGTGACATTATTATTCACCGGATAGGGCGATATATGTAGATTCTGTTATTTATTTACCGGATTAGAGTATTTCAGTTCGAAAGACAAATTTTGATTACTAAAATATAATTTTATCACCACGTTTAAAATATTTTTCACACAATATTCAAGTCTGTTAAATAATTCCATTTTATGATTCATTAATTCGCATAAACTAATATAATATGGTGGGCACAATCGACTCACCATTTGATATAAAATCGAGTCGATACAAACATCGTTATTTTTATTCCGTTCTCAAGGCCAGCACCGCCATGTTGCATTCACTATGTATCGATTCAAAAAAGTTCGTAACTCGTAAACAAGGTCTTTTATTACGCTGCATTTGAAAATAAAACGAGGTGCAAAGAATATTTGAATATAATGTCCAGCTCAAAGATTTACAAATAGGCTCGCCGATTTATCGCGAACGATTTTTATTATGGTCATTTTTATTCGTAGTAGATATTTAAATTTTAAATTATAACATAAACATCGCAGCAGACTAACAATTTTCATGAATATGTGATAATGTTACAAACATTTACTTTGTCCTGTAAAGTTAAGTATATATTGCAAAAATGTTTTGTCAAGACATCTTACATGTCAAGTTTCTACTGTTTTGTTGATTTTACTATCTTGATTATTATATAACTAGCGGCTTCGCCCGCGTGGACGTCTTAAAATTTTGAACTTAAAAGGAGTTTTTGTAAGTTACCTATAAGAGGTAGAGTCTTGCTCTTGCAAACTTTTTTGTAGTACTTTTGTAGATCTAAAATTCTCTAGTACATTTTTTTTATGTATCTCTGTTGGTTAACACGGCGCACCCGGGTAAAGCTTTCGAAGGGGGAGTTTTTTTTTAAACCTCTCAATCACTTCAACACAATATACATAAAACGGTAATAAACTATTTACCTAAACCTTCCGGAAGAATTGCACTATTTTTTGGTAAAAACCGTATAAAAATCCGTTCAGTAGATTTTGAGAAAATCGCTCACATACAGACACGGCTTTTGTGGGCTTTGTTTTTTAATAAGTATAGATAGATATGGGACAATATTCTTCGATGACACCCGATCAGGATCCTGTCAAAGTAGTAGCAAAAAACTCATAAAATATCTATATAATTTGTGTGTTTGACATTTTGTAAAACCATTAATAAATATAAACGTCAGATTAATCTAATAACACAGACTTATCTACCTAGACACCCGACCTTACACCTCGTTTAGATTGCTTATCATATTTAAATCTTAAATACCAGCATTATAGGCACCAAAACTGATTGTCACGTTTTCCTTATGTAATTGGGCCAGCATTTTACCGGCGTTTTTTGTCGATAACATTAAAATAACTAAGCCATCGTGTTCCCAAGGTTACCCATATTAAGCCAAGCGTGTTTCCGCTAGACTGCGCGTACTGGGCTTTTAAATGCGCACCTTTTTTAACATGGCAATGCGTCTTTTAGAATTAGTGTATAAAAGTAGTGATATAATTTTATAAGACTTGACACATGATAAATAATATATTCATTATAAAAAGACTGTAACATACATGAGTGATTTAGTGAAAACTACGGGAAGTCATATATATTACAATAAAAAATTGTAATAAATAAATTTATCACATCTGAAGATATCTTAATCTTCTTTTCTTCTTAAAACGATATTAAGATCATTAAATCATCAGATCATCAGATTAAATATTAGATTAAATGCAAATATTACAAATTGGCATATTTTGTTTAAATGTTTGTTGTAAATGAAGAAAACACCATTTAAATAAAGCTTTATTAACCTCCGCAAGTGTGAACAATAATTTTAATTCTGCTACTGTGGTATATAGTATTTGTATTTATGTTCACATTAAAACATAATCACATATTTTAAATATGTGATTATGTTTTAGCTAAAATTTATCCAATTACGATACTAAAAAACAAACGTTTTTAATAACAATTCTAAAGTAATAATCCATTAACGAAGAATTCTAATAGCATTATTAGTATAATTATAATTATACATAAATAGTATAATTATAATTATACATTAAAATAATGTATATTGTAGACGTCTACAAAATAATCGCCGTTCCTATATCTCCACGCAAATGTAAACACAATGCTCTGTTGACACGCCCCAACGAGATATGAGAGCCGGTATCTAATTCGACTGGCCTTGGCAATGAAATAACAAGTTTTTTCGCATAACCTTGGCGCTTTATTTTGCTTTTTGCGAGGCGCCGGTGATGTGCCATGAGAAATGTCTAATCCAACAATAGGAGTCACTTAAAATAAATCTCGTATTATTTCGTTCAAATTAACGGTATATGTTACTATTTTATTATAGGAAGAATGTTAAAAGATTTTGCTGACTAAACTGTTAATTTAATAATTGATTGTCCTGTCAGAAGAAACGTGTAGGTAGCTTTTACCAGGATTATATTCAGAGTATTTAGAATTGAATCTTTATGTTTCGTAAACATAATATTCTGGATTGTAAGACAACTAATTATACCATAAGTAAGTTAGACTTTGTATTAAATTGATGATTAATAGAAACATGTGGATTTTCGTCCATCTTAATGAAAGGAATGATATTTCACACATTTGGTATAACTATTAAAAATTACCTTGTCATTTAATAGGTGTATTTATTGAGATACAAATTGTGATCATTTTGGTATTCTCATTCTAAATTATTAGCAATCCAAGCTTGCGTAATCGAATAATGCAGTTTTTGTTGATACTTTTCAGTTAAAACTTATGTGTCTAATTGATAATTCCAGTTTATCACACGATTTTCGGTGTAGGAAAACATCGTGAGGAAACCTGCATATCTCTAGAGAATTCTGGAGATATGTGTAACCTACCAATCCGCATTGGAGCAGCGTGGTAGGTCTTAGCTCCAATCCTTCTCTCCAAAAACGGAGAGAAGAGGCCTATTCTCAGTAGTTGGATAGTAACAGGCCGCTACTTACTTACTGCTTTAAATTTATGGGGTGTTAATTAAGGATATTTAGGTCTACGCTAAACTAGACTAAACTTTTTTTTGTCTATAGCAAACACCTAGGAAACAAGATTGAAATTTTACAATATCGACTTACTTTTTTACCGTGACGTAGTCTAGCTTTCTAATAGAAATATATTTTTTTGCAGAGCCGGTGCTGGTGCAAACGGCATCTTTTCAAGAAGACTGGACTTCTCAACATTCAACCTTCTGCCCAAACATAAAGTTAACTCATATCAAATCAAGGTAAGTGTGAATTTGACTGCAGCTTACGCTATTGAAATACATAGAGTTATAATACTAAAGTAAGAAAGCCATAGGCACATCTATAAATGAGAGTGTCATCATCATCATCATTCCCCTGCCCTTATCCCACTCTAAATGGGATCGATCCCCTTTAGAGTGTTAAATGTTAAATATCTGCTGCCCTGTCAGGGGACCTTCGGACGTTCCGAACGGGGTATATCGGAAGTCTGGCTTACAGGTCACTGAGGCGATCGGTGCATCTGGTGCTCCCGATGCACCGGTTAGCGGACGGGGGCTTCTTTTTCGAGGGGTCCCAACGCAGAGGTGTTCTCTGGAGTCAGAGCTGTCGGGGGTGATAGGGGCAATGTGTACAACGATACCCTGTCCTTGCCATCGGCAGCATGGTGGAGCACACAGGTCGTTTTAGCGCGAGTCTGACATAACCGCCACCTGTCCCCGTCTTAAAAAAATGTTTAAAACATATTGTTATGATATGTTTTGGATAGCAATGTTAATATCGGCTGTCTGTCTGACGTCAACTTAGTCGCCTCTATGACAACTCGGTAAGAAATGAGTGTAGTCTATTCACCGAGCCGAATAGCATACAGCTTGTAAGTGATTGTCACAATAAATAATGAGTGTGGAAGATGAAACTCGTATACTTCATCTTTGTCTGATCACAAATAAATAAGATAGATAAATACATCTTTATTTGCTTTCTCCTTATTTTATAATTGCACATTTGATGCTAGCTTCCTTACTCCAGTATATAGTTCGAATAAGTCTTATATGTCAACATTTTTTAGGTTTCTTTGTTATTTTAACGTAAGAAAAGTAAAAAAAGGTTTTTAATTTTATTTTTAGAGCACACAGCCATAAATTCATTGTAAGTAAATAATGACATCCACTTTAACCACTTGCTATCGATTGAAGAAGATTATTAAGATTGGCATATAAGAAACAACGGGTTCATACTTTCTAGAAGTGAAAAACTTTTCACCTTTAAATATAAAAATGTTTATTTCTTTGGAAAGTTTAAAAGCATTTGCTATAAAATTAATCTCTTATTCAATAGCTGTTCAGTCTTTTTTTCAATGCAATGCTCGCTAGCGAATAAAAATATACATCAAAATTGAAGGGTCTTACGTTATAATCCTCATTCATACATGCAGCTTCTTTCATAACAATTTTACAGCAAAATGTTTTGTGGTTTATCTCTTAACTCATTAGTCTCGTCATCATGTCAACTTAAACCGTTCAAGCTTCTTCAACAGATTCTATTCAACGTATTTTATTTACTGTCAAGTATTGCTTATTCATTAGATTCAAATAGAACATTTTCTGATCTATTTTTAAAAAAGAAGCTCTGATATTATTTTCTATAGATTTTTCCAAAGTTTTTTTTTAAATTTAGAATTAATTTATATTTGTATTATAATTTTTACCATCCGCTACTCTAGGTCCAGTTTCTGAATTTCGTTAACGGCTTCAACGATTTTCATGAAAGTATGTAGAGAGTTTCGGGGCCGATGTAGCTAGGTTTTATTTTAAAAAATGTGTTGTTTTATCCCTGTTTCCAGGTACTGAAAAATGCTAAAATATAGCACAGAATGCAAAGTTTAATTGAGTTCTCATTTGTAAAGTTATAATAGCTCAATGGGAAATGGGCGGTCTAGAGAAATCGAAATACCCGGGATCAAATCCCAAATATCATCACCACTTTTTTTTATTTTTAAAACAAATTACCGAGAAAAGCTCAGTCCGTTATTTTAGGTTTAGATATGTTTTATATGTTCTTTACTTTTAAATACAGATTCATTAACAGTATTTACAACTATACAATAATTATTTTAAACTTAACTTACATCACATGAGAATTACACTACTAGGTACTAAAAAAATAATAAAAAAAACTACTTTTCTATAATGTGGATTACGCGTATTCTCCGCGTAATATAAAAAAAATATTTTTTATTATTCATTATATATAATCGATCTCCACAACGTACTAACAGATAAATTTTGCTTAATTATGATAAAATTTTACAAATTTTGTACTGAAAGTTTGCTTCTTATTAGTGCAGTTAAAAAACACTAGCCTGACACTTTTCACGATAAACCGGCGTCATGGGAGGCACTGGTGTTGCCCTCACCACGTTTTCTACCAAATAAACGTAACTCTCCTGTAATTTAATCGTGCTGCTAGGTGTTTTACGACTACCTAACTGACTTTTCTACTGAATTCAAATGTTTATTTTAAAGCACGTAGCTACGAAAGTATACCTTGAATCGTTTTAGCATTTAAATCTATACGTAGTCGAATGTGTATATTGACATTGTATCCTTTAAAAGATGTTTTTAATTGAAGTAGCGGGTATTTATTTTGTATTTTAAAGACATAGGTTAGCTTTTAATTTTATCCCTGTATTGACAGATTGAGCTTTGCTATATGATATACGAGAATATTGTTATTTGTTAAAATATACAAATATGCACTTTATTAGTTATTTAATAGTTATACCGTAGTAAAAGCGATTTCTACTATAGCTATGATTAATCTTAAATAATTTATAGAATTACGCGTTTCTTTGCGGAGATCCATAATACAAAAGTAATAATAAAATTATTTTGCTATAATCCGCGATAATTTAAGATAGAATATATATATATCCACTCTTAATTTAGCATTACATATATATTCTATTTTACTTTATCGCCTATTATAGGCAAGTAATTTTATTTTTACTTTTGATTAATCTTACTTGAATATTTTATTATATTTAAATTTAAAATAGAGATGACAACGTCTCTATTGAATACAATATAATACGCCCCAACAAAAGGTGTGTAAATTTATTTTATAAGAGCACTCGATAGTAACTAAGTACTAAATACTTTTTAACGAAAACCTCTTCTATAGTAAAGTCGGTGTAGTAATTTTTTCGTTTAGTACCTTGGTACTTATATTTGTACGCGACATCAGTTGGTATCTAATCTCTACAGGCCTTGAGTCCGTTGTATGTCAACTGACGGTCATTCGCCCGCCCGCCGTGCCTGTTTCTATTTTTACCCGCTGTTTGTTTGATATTTATTACAAACGTTTGCAGTATGTACTTGGTTTACAGTTTTGTTGATTATGTTATCGTCTTCAGACTGTATAGCTGCGGTACTGACAAAGTATTAAAAATTTATTAAATTAAATTATTAATGAAATTATCAACTTTTTGTCTGTAAAATTACTGATTAAAATTTTGATTATATAGAATTTTTTTTAAAAGGTCATTAACAATATAAACACACATAGCTACTAATGAACAATATACAACTATTATTAAACTAAGTGCTAATTAATTATAGATGGCAACATCGTGCGCGAATTGACCAACACATTCAAGAAGTAATATAGTTCTTAAATAACATATAATGATAATTTATAAACAATTTAAAAATAATTAAAAACAAATGAGAATACATATTGACCTTTATACAGTACCGTGTCATCAAATAGAGAAAAATAAATTTTTACCCTCTACATTGATTTTTCCCCGCAAAATCCAGTCTGTAATACCGTCATAGTATTATTCGGCATTTCCATCTAAAAGAAAAACGTTATTTATTTTTTATATCAATTGATAGAAGGTATACTTATTTGTATATTAACATACGGGTCATATCGCGATAAAATCGACATACCTCTGTAGAAAGTTCGACGATTCGGCAGACTTGCATCCACCGTGGTCAAGAACTGACTGGAGCGCCACGGCGTCTTCGTTCCCGCGTACTACAGTCATTCTTTTAGTCAACTACCCTCAATTGAATTGCGCAATGCACGTAAGTTTGTACTTCTTTTTCAAGTAAAGGAGGAAAGGTATCCGATATCGATTTTACCGCGATGTGACCCGTATGTTTGTAAATAAGTAAAAATCGCGAAGGTTAAAATCTATTAGTAGGTTTACTATCAAATTGTTACATTTGCACATTCTGATAAGTTATGTAAACTAATTTAATTCATTTAAGCTGGTCCGATGTAAGGACACTTTAACAACAAGCAATTTATATTGAAAACAAAATTATAAATCAGATGCGACGTGCTTTAGGGCTAATCCATGACAATAATTTAAAACATTCTCCCAGCTTTATCGCACAAACACGACCGGTATTGTCTCGTACACTCGTTTCGCTTCACCTCGCGTGACATTGCCCCGTTCGTATACCGACAGGGGAAACTTCATAATTTCGTGTTCCCATATATTAAGTCTATCTATAACATATAAAAGACCACAGTTAATCTTAAGAACTAAACATGGTAAATGCAATACAATTTCTTAATATTCTTTAATCAAATAGACTGCTTTCAGTACTTTTGAATCGTCAATTTTTTTTAAGAAGCCAACACTGATTCGGAAGTTCGCTCCTATCAAAAAGAACCAGCAAGAAACTCTGTGGATAATTTTTATTACAAATTCATTGATTACAAGTTAATCATTGTAGCTTGGTGCGTAATAAATGATAAAATCTTCAATATTTAAATGAGTTAATTTTGTATATATAATCGGAAGTTCGGAACGGCTTCAACGATTTTCAAGAAACTCAGAATGTAGGGAGTTACGGAGATGATAAATCGATCTAGCTATGTTTTATTATTTTGAAATAAAAACCCTAAAATAAAAATTAAATAAACAAAAATAAAATATAAATTAAATAGAAAGGTAAATTTGGCTGTCATTTGTAAGGTTGTAATAGTTTACTCTGAAACGAGCGGACTAAAGAGTTGAAAATACCCCAAATAGATTCCCAGATATCACCAGTCCTCTTACTTTTTTATTTTTTAATTGCATTTATTTATATCTTTAAAAAAAATATCGAGCGAGGCTGATATTTTTGTGTGTCTGAACACACAGTTACATTACATTTGAACGCAAAATAATTTTGTATAACCAAAATTATTTTGCAAACAATATAACGTCTGTAATTTATTGAAACTTGCAAGATACTTAATCGCGGATTATAGCAAAATAATATCATTATTATTTTTGTATAGATTTCCACAAAGTAACGCCTAATTATATATGTATATCCTCCTGCCCTTATCCCACTCTGAGTGGGGTCGGTAAACATGTTTAAACATGTTGTAACATAATTTGGCTGCGTTTTTACGACCGGCCGCCTGCCTGACGTCAACTTACCTTAGTCGTATTTTACGACAGCTAGGTAAGAAGAAGGGTGGTCTATTCTACTAAACCGGATACGACACGGTGGGTCAACTTACCTTAGTCGCCTTTTACGACACCTCGTTAAGAAATGAGTGTGGTACTATTCTACTTAGCCGGATACCACACGGCTATAACGCCTAATTCTATAAATTTTATTATCTATCTTAAATGTGCTCGTAGGAACGGAAGTGAAACGATACTTAGTTGCAACGTGATTGATAATAGTGACAACCGACGCACGTTTTTGCAAGCATCATTAAAGACCGCGACCACTTCTTCTATTTATGGTATTCGATGTCTACCCGCATATTGATCGGACCGGTTAGCGGGTACCAAACCCGGCTTACGAAATCATATTAACGATTTTCACATCGAAGGCACATAAACAGATCGCAATCAAAATTCTGGTACTGGTTCGGTCTTAAAATGTTCTAATAGATTTATTTCTCCCTATTTGTCACATTTAACTAATGTAGCTGTATTGCAACACTATTTTTTCTCAATTATCTGTTAACATGTTTGTATTCGTTTAATCGTTATTGCGTATTTGCTTACATGGGATTTAGAGATATATTTAAATTCTTAGATAAATAGAAAATCATTATTACATACACATTACATAACACAAAGTACAAAAAGAAAGAAGCGTAACTAAAGAAATAACAGGCGTGCGAATGCGGTCTTATTGCTAAAAGCAAACTCTACCCGACAACGTTTGGTGAAAGAAATCGTCACTTAAAAATGAGATAGGTGCACCAACAAGAACATGTATAATAGTTATGAATTTAAATACATACATACATATACTTATATAATAAATACACAGACACGCAATACACATAAATAATAAAATATATAAACTTATATACGTATAACATATATTATTCTTATTTGCAGTTGTTGCCCAAAGGATCGATAAAGAAAAAATGACTCCTTTGCAAAATTTTAGAATGTGGCTATCACATTTGTACGATATTTTTCACATTATCGATTCCCACGACGTCGTTTGCTTTGATTTTAGTATTAAAACTACCTATATTCTATTACTTTCCGTTCTGGAATGAAAATCTGGAATATTTAAATCCGATATCCTATTAGCTTAATTTGTACCAAAATTAATTTAATTTGATTGTCATTGATTGAGTTGTAAACACAAAATCGACAGACTCGTATTTATAATATGAATAAGAATCATTTAGCCGTGTGTTATCCGGCTAAGTAGAATAGTACCACCCTCATTTCTTACCGAGGTGTCGTTAAAGGCGACTAAGGTACGTCAACCGGCCGTGTGGTATCCGGTTTAGTAGAATAGACCACCCTCCTTACCGAGGTGTCGTAAAATACGACTAAGGTAAGTTGACGACAGGCAGGCGGCCTGTAGTACAAACGCAGCCAAACAGCTGCGCAGGCCGCCTGCATGTTATAAACATGCTTACAGCATGTTTATAACATGTTGTGCCGACCCCACTTAAAGTGGGATAAGGGCAGGAAGATGAATGGATGCAGATTTTAAGTATTTAGTATAAGAGACGATTGTAATAACAGAATAAATATAAAATCGATGTTGTATGATGAAAGAGACAATAATTCCACGCGCACATTGGAAAGATGCGGCGGGCGCGCGGTCGTCCATGTAACTAAATCCGATGGAGCTCGCAGTCGACTGGCCACCCGATACCCCGCTCAAGGCTTCCCATGTGGATTAGCACCGTGTTTTTCTTTTAAATCGTCTTGCTGAGTACACAATGAGATAATAGCTTTATCATTTTGACTCCAGCTCGCATTGGATTGATAAATCGGATCTCGCTAAATTGAAAACATTTCTGGCCACTCGGTATCCGCGTGGGCCGTAAATGATTTTTTATATTGAATTTTATGTTGCTAATGCAGTTTCGATTCTGTATGTCGAGTGGGGATTTTAATTATTATATACTAGCCGTGCCTGCGGCTTCGCCCGCGTGGAAATTAGTGCTGTAAGAAAACGTAATTTACATAATAACACGATTTACATAAAACTGTTATGTACTAACCTAAACCGTCCGGAAAAATAGTAAACACTGCACAAAAAAGCTGTGGTAGCCCCTGGCAGACACAAATGAGTTTTTGTGTTCAAAATTATGTGTCTAATTAATAATTGCAATTTATCACACGCTTTTCGGTGAAGTAAAACATCGTGAGGAAACCTGCATATCTCTAGAGAATTCTGGAGATATGTGTAACCTACCAATCCGCACTGGAGCAGCGTGGTAGAGCTTAGTTCTAATCCCTTCTCTCCAAAAACGGAGAAGTGGCCTATTCTTAACAGTGGGATAGTAACCGGCCGCTACTTAAGTACAAAAATCTGTTTAGTAGATTTCGAAAAAATCGATCACACACTGACAGACTTTTTGTTAACAGTTTACAGAGTCTTTATTTATAACAAGTGTAGATATAGATAGACATTTAAACTATTATAACCCAGTGATGAGACTGTGCCACTCTTTAGATAGGATCACTGGTTCTAACCAAGTGCAGGCATCTATTAGTTTTATGTAAAACTTGTGTCTTATTGTTATTTGCTATTAATCACAAGAATTTCGGCTAAGAAAAATGTAACCTGAGAAATCCTGTATATCTGTAGATATTTCTGGGAAATGTGTAACATATCAATCCGCACTGGAGCAGTGTTTAAAACCCTTCTCTCCAAAAAAAACGGACTACTTCTTATATACATTGAGAATAAGTTAAGCCGTTGATTATATGTTTTGCTGTATACTTTTTTATATTACACATACCTATTACAAATGTATCGTGATTTTCTCAACGATCCGTAAATGGTAAGAAATAAGAAAGTAGCCGCTAATAGATACAATAGGGTTGGAGGCCTGTTAGGTCTTGTAATGCAACTTTCTTGCGGCAGAAAAACTTGCATCCCGCAAAACATGACGTGCAATATCATACCAGTCCAGATAACGTTTCGTAAGACGGCGATTGACGTAATTACTTTGTTTGAGATTTGTGATATAGCTAATGCAGCCTGAAATACCAATTGAGTCTTTAGGAATCGTCATCGTCCTGTCTTTATACCAATTGAGTATTTAGGAACCATCATCCTGTCCTTATCCCATTCTAGGTGGGGTCAAGACAACATGTTTAAACATGTTTAGCTTAGTCATTGCATCAGTGTAAAAACACTGTTAAAAAGAGGCTGATCCAGAAAGCCTACTTTACTGTTGAGGATTACTTAGAAGATATGTGTAGATATAGCCCGCTTAGACCATGTACAAGACAGTAATGACTAAATGTAACTAGTCATAAGAATTATGTTTTTAAAAGAGCAACCGCCGAGTTTCTTGCTGACTCTTCTCAGTAGGAACAGCTTTCCGAACCAGCAGTAGAGTTGACGATTCAAAAGCACTTGTTTACAAGTTTAATTAAACAAAGAATATTTGGAATTTGAATTTGAACATGCTGTCACATGTTTGGCTGTGTATTTTACGAACAGCTGCTTGCCTGTCGACAAATTATTATAGCCGTATTTTACAACAGCTCGGTAAGAAAGAGGGTCGTCTATTCTACTCAGTCAAGCCTTTTACGACACCTCGATTAAAAAATGAGGGTGGTCTATTCTACCTATTCTTAGAGTGCCTCTCCGACTAGCAAAGGTTGCCAGTCAGCTGCGTAAATTTATCTCTATCCCTCGCGAGCTGGAACAGTTCAGCGACGCCTGCAATTCCTCTTAAGTTACGTAGCCAGGATTTCTTTCTGCGTCCCACACCTCTTTTTCCGGAAACCTTTCCCATTGAGATGAGTTGCAGTAGTCCATATCTGTGGTGCCTGAGCACATGCCCTAAATATGCGACTTTTCTCATCTTAACAGTCTGCAAAAGATCCCGGTTTTGATGGACGCACAGCAGAACTTCCACATTCAAGATTTTCTGGGTCCAATTATAGCCAACATGCGCCTGTGTGCCCACAACTCGAATGCTTCTAATCGTTTCCTGAGGTCTTCTTAGATGTTGTCTATTTTACTAAGCCGAATATCAGATGGCGGACCAATTGAGTCTTTACTTAGTAATTTAATAAATGCATCTTGCGTATATTCTTACAGCTAAGCAAAGTTTTCGAAATCGTTTACAAGTACTAAAGCTATAAATGGCTAGCTTGGGAATTTTGCCCAACGACTACTGGTTCCACCATTTCGTGTTCCCCTGATCAACTTTTTATAAAGTTATCGCAAGTATCCACTTGCATCGAACATTATTGCCATACATGGTAATGGTACCACAGCCGGTTTGTTGCCATCGGACTGTATTGAATTCAATCTTGATAAGGGTAACTCGTTTGCATATCTTACAAGTTTGGTTCAATATTTCGACGTTATAATGAAACCATTTCTGCATTATCATCACTTGAACAGTGTAATGAATATTTGATTTTGATGTTTCGCATATATTTTACGCTTCCACAAGTTATTTTAGGATGTAAATTATTTAAGGTTATACAAAGCGAACCGCGTTATGTTGCGTTATTTCTGACCATATGCACTTAAATTAATAAAAGTAAGTAACGGCCTGTTACTATCCCACTGCTGGGCATAGGCCTCCTCTCTGCATTTTTGGAGAGAAGGGTTGGAGCTAAGACCTACCACGCTGCTCCAATGCGGATTGGTAGGTTACACATATCCGTATGATTCTCTAGAGATATGCAGGTTTCCTCAGGATGTTTTTGATGAAGCGTGTGATAAATTGCAATTATCAATTAGACACATAAGTTTTAATAGAAAAACTCATTGGTGTCTGCCCGGGTTTGAACCCATGATCGTCTCTAGAGATTCACATGGTCACATCGCTAGGCCATCACAGCTTCAATTAATTAAATTATTAAAATTAATAGTATAAAGTACTTAAAATTAATAGTATAAAGTAATTGACTCAGTAAGGCCTATTAAATAAAGCAATGGAATAAATACAACATAAATAAATGGCACGATTTTATAAGTTTCTTTATATAATATCTTATAATATTCCAGCACTGATGAATTTTGGAAAGATGTTTTCTTAGATGAAAAAACGTGCCTTATTGTGTTCTTTAAAAGACAATAATTTTCATTTAAATTACATTACATTTACTTAACGATGGTGGTTGATTGTTGTGGTGGGTGATTCTTTTATATTTACTTCAGCGTGACATAAAATGTCTTGTAAACAAAATAATCTTAATATTTAGAGCTATCCTCGTGCGATATGAACTCTGCCCACACGCGGATTGCGCCCACGTTCACTAAAGACTCTGGCATCCGAGATGTGATTCACTTAATTTTAATTTCATTTTAGGAACAATTATAATGTCAATGAAAGTTTTTACACGTGGGTGAGTATGTGATTATTCAATATTGTAACGTCTGTCTAATTTCTTTCAGAAATCTGCTTCTATTTTACGCTGTACGGGTCATAAAAATGTTTGGTATCAGTAAAATAACTTTTTAGTTTTTGAACTAATACTTTATCAGGGTTTAATGTACGCTCTTATCAGCATCATTGTCCTCCTGCACTTATCCCACTCTAAGTGGGGTCGGCACAACATGTTATAAACATGTGTTATGTTTTGGCTACGTATTTTACGACCGGCCACCTGCTTAAGGTCAACTAACCTTAGTAGTATTTTACGACACTTTGGTAAGAAAGAGGGTGGTCTATTCTACTCAGCCGGATACCACACGGTGGATTGACTTACCTTAGTCGCCTTTTACGGCACCTCGGTGAAATACGACTAAGGTAAGTTGACGTCAGGCCCTTCCTCCTGACTGGCCGGTCGTAAAATACGTAGCCAAATCATGTGACAATATGTTTATAACATGTTGTGCCGACTCCACTTAGAGTTGGATAAGGGCAGGAGGATAATTCAAATAAAATGTATACAAGGCAACATTCCTTATTGTTATAATGGATTGACAGTATTTGGTTTCTGCTTAAGTGTTATTTATGTAACCAGATACCACGCAGATAATATGCGATGCGCCGTGCATATTCCCGCCCACTCTACTGTACTTCCTACCTATTAAAATGTGCTAAATAAACTTTAAGATTTCATTGTTTGCAATGTCTAAGCATTAAACGATAATTAATCAAGATAATGAATATCCGGTGATTCAAAGAGAAAGTTCTCGTCCGAGCATTCAAGCGAATTCTAAATTATATTTGAAAATATATTAAAATGATTTCAAATTTAAATTGGTTTACAGTGATTTTTTTACATGTACTTTTTTACTCTATTGTATTTTTATTATTTTATAAATTCCAATTCAAAATTATCTCTATTTAAGTAAATTTGTTTTATAATTTTTTTTTTATATGTTTTCTTGAAATAAATTTAGAATTACAAACACATCGATTTACAGAGAACGTTTCATTTAATGTTAAGTCCGCCTTTGGTATTTATTATATCTTTTATAGCTAGCTGTGTGCACGCGGCGCACACGTGGAAATCAGTGTGTCACAAATATGTATTTCAGTCAATTTACATAAATACATTCGTAATGTACTACTAACTTAAACCTTCCTCAAAAATTGCACTATCTTTTAATGAAAACCGTACAAACATCCATTGAGTAAATTTTGAAAAAATCAATCACATGCATATAGACACCTTTTAGGGACGTTGTTATATGATACGAGTATGTATAAATTTGCGCAATTAAGAATTATTTAAAAAAAGAATCTAAGAAGAATAACTTAGAATGCTTTAAACACGAAAGTACACATGTATAATGATATAGTCTTAAGTGTCGGATATACAAACATTAAAAAATTTTAAAATGATTTTCTATTCCACAGTAATACTGTTTTCCACGAAACATAGTAGTAATATGTCGTACCGACTGTTACTAGAATAGAATTGGAGCGGTCGTTGATCTCAACAGATACTATTATTATCTCGATAACGTTAATAATATTTGGTTGGAACGCGTATTATATCGATACTGAATAATGTATTTCTATTTTGTTGTAGATTAATTTATTATATCTATAACTATACATATAATAAAATTCAAATTCAAATTCAAAATATTCTTTATTCAAATAAACTTGTAAACAAGTGCTTTTGAATCGTCAACTCTACGTATCGTTGAGATATCAAATCGCAGTGTGCTTTTTCCCGCTAATCTCAAAAACCGCTGATCCGATTTGGACGCTGTTTTTACTAATATTTAGATACAATAAATAATGATGGAATTAAAGGCTAATAATTTGATTGGCCCTTTGACGCAGTTCACAGTGAACCTGCCTTCAGCTCCGCAGGACATGGGTTCGATTCCCGCCGAGGGCCAACATTTTCTATAAATGAATTTGTTGATCTTCGAGTCATTTATATTCGGGTGTATATTTGTATTTAAAAAAATATATACGTATATATTCACCAGTTGTCTGTCTACCACAACACAAGTATTAAGTTACTTATTTTGGGGACGGACGACCGTGTGTGTATGTGTCCCATATATTTATTTATTTAGATAAAAAGTAAAACATTTGAATTATTTAATTAATAATTGTGATATAAAATAATGTGTACATTGAAATGGGATATTTAATTTATAACATTGGAATATTTGTTACACGTATTTATTGATTTTAAATTAATTTCATTTTTCTAAGAAATCAAATCGTTGTGCCCATCTTCATATTTCTCAGGAATTTGCATTAAAATAACAATATAATACTTCAATATAGTTTATAAGGTTCAATGCGTTGTTTATTGCACATCTGGCGTCTGATCCCGCCTACCTTGACCCAAGACGTTTTTTCAACTAAAGAAATAATAATAATGATGTATTTATATAAACTAGCGAATTCATTTCATTTATCATTAAAAAATATCATATAATCATTCACTCTGGGTAGAGTGGGTGGGATTTAAAACTTATGATCTGTCAAATTAAAAAAAAGGTTGTAATAGTAAACAATTAAGTTTTTCTCACCTACCCTGTACCTTACGTTTGTTGTATATCTCTAGAGAATTCTGAGAACATTTCTAAATTACCCATTCGCATTGGAACGGAGTGGTGGGTCTAGCTCTATACCGTTTCTCCAAAAACGTAGAGAGTAGGCTTTTTCGTATCCCCAGCTATGTGATAGTAACATGTTTCTTTACATTACTTTACCCTACGTTTATATACTGTAAACGGATATTACAAGAGGTCGCTGCTATCGTGCGGTTTACCAGTGTAGCTGATGGATAGCTCGTCCCGGGCTCCCTGTCAACGGGCGTCCTACGAATACAACCGAGAGCCTGGTGTATTTGCAAATGGTAAATGGAGGTTTCGATAGCAATGGAATAACAAGCCATATGATGTGACGTTTACTTTGGGATATGGTATTAATTAAAAGTGTGGTAAAACAAGTTGAATTATAGCTCAGGATTTAATTTAATACTCACTTCTGGACCTTTAACAATACATAATAAGAATGGTGGTAACGCGAATAAGGTTACATAAGAGTTTGTTGGCATGGTCGACGACAAGCATAACCCTGAAGTCGGGCGTGAGGTCGATGCTCGCGCACGTCCCACTTAGAGTACACGGTTGCGACTGCGCAATGCTTGCAAATCTCTAGCGCATAGAATCGTAAACTGCCGCCATGTTTGTTGCGTTTCTATAACCTACCGATAAATTATAATTCATTGACACGAACCTATAAATTTTCCAATAAAGCATTGAATGCATAATCATTTAATCAAAACTGATTGAAACACGACACTGATTCAATATATTTAGTACTTACTTATCATTCTCCTGCCCTTATCCCACTCTAAGTAGGGTTGGCACAAACATGCTTTAAAAATACAAGTTTTAAAAGTGCGCTAAAATTTTTCATAATTACTAAATGCTTACTACAAAAGCTTAGTAATCAAATTAAATAATCTAGTCTAGATAATTTAATTTAATTTTTAATTTAAAATATAGATTAATTATAATATTGTACACCATATTGTAATGGTAGAATACATTGGTTAAATAATTAGTCTTATAACATCTATAATTACTGTAGTTAATAAATGAGATTTGATTTGATTTGATGTTGTTAGATGATTTGGCCAGTCACTTTACGAATGGCCGCCTGCTAAGTTGACGTCATGTCAACTTACCTTCGTCGCCTTTTACGACACCTCTGTAAGAAATGCGGGTGGTTTATTCTACTTAGCCGGCTGAGTAGTAGAGTAAACCATGTAAAATACCACACGGCGGGTCAACTTACCTTAGCCGCCTCTTACGATACCTCTTTAAGAAATGAGGGTGGTCTATTCTACTCAGCTGGTTACCATACAGCCAATATATAGTATCTTTTTAGAAAAAAACTAAAATAGATAAAGTAAGGAAAGTCGGACAAGTGGTACGTCATATCATTACACCAAAAAGAATATAATTAATTAATGCCCGACCGCAAGAAACTAGATTAATTGGACACAGAACCAAAAAAGAATGATGTAATACCTTAAAAATATATACTTAGCATAGATTAGTGAATATCTTTTTAATATACTCGTTTATGATTCGCATAAAACTGGCTTTTGTATAAAGAGCGATGTAATTTAGGATTGTAATATGCTAATTTTATCAAACAAAGGAGTCTTATATCGCTTTGAAAACATTTAAATCTAGTCTTAAATCACTAAGAACCTGTTTCACCATTAATAGCTTAATGCATAATAAAAAAAAATATGTTTTAATTGCTCTTTGACGTAAATCTCTCTATGACATTCATGCGTTTATTTTCCTTATAAGAGTTTAAGTGGATGCTTTAATAACATAGACATTTAATCACGATCTAATTGCGAGGTGTGGTATTTTATAGCTTCAACAAATTACTATAACACGTCTGGTCCCGATAGTCCCGTGATAGCGCTTGAGGTTTCAACCTGTAACGGAATACCAAGTATTTAATAAATGGTTTATAGCTTTACTATCTAGTGCCAGTAATCCTAGGTTGTCTATGCTTGTTTTTATTACGACATTAAATTGTTGACATTTTGTTGAAGCTGTTTATTTTAACACCGTTGACTTGTAGATATTATATTTATTGACACGTCTATACAAATTCAATTTTCAAAAAAGATACGCAAGTCTAATTTTTTTTTTCGTTTTGGGATTCTATGGAGTTTAGATGGCAATACTGCAACGGAATTCATAGTGTTACTAGACTTCCCGTTTCAGCAGCAAAAAACTGTATGATGTAAAATCCTTTAAAACCTTTTTTTTTAATTTGGAATAGATTATATTTAAATATTATTTTAGGTTTAAATTATAAATCGTTTATTAACATTTATTATTTATTGTTTGAATTAAGAATTCAAGAATTCTCTTTTTGCGCTGATATTAGGTGATATTTTTAAATAATATTTTTTGAAAGTTCATCAGATTTGAAAAAATTACAGGCTGTATTTTTCCAATTGTGCTCACTTACAAATTGTAATTGATGCTGAATTAAAAAGACGATTTAGTGTTCATATTAAAGACAATGCGGTTTAGTTATACGAATGACTAAGAAAAAACTATGGCAAGGTTCAAAAATAATTTCCTATACGTTCGTTTCGCTAATAAAACTAAATGTTTATTGCATACGTGACCTACCTACACGCTTCTCTTGTTATACCATCTTATGGAAAGGATATGTTAAAACAAACTGCGTTTCTTCTCTGATGTACAATGTATTATTATAATGTAGACTATTAACATACTAGGTATATACACTTATCTTCATATTTATATTACTATATTATTATAGACCATATTGTTGACTTTGTATCATGATTATCATAGTGATTATTTAGATACTTAATAGTTTTATTAATAGTATGGTAAATGATAAAGTAATGGACATCACACACGCATACAGGCACACACACACACACAAAAGATACATTAAAAAACGTCGCATATCAGCCAGCCTGGTGTCCCTTAATGTAATATAACTATACTTGCATTCGATCCTTCTCACTTTAATACAGAGTACTATTTCAAAATCCTGATATCCTAATGTACATAGGTTTCCAACCATACTTATCCAATTTCCACATTAGTTCTGTGAATAGTTTAGCTAAGGATCACCTTATTTCTGATTGATCACTTTCTGCGTAGCCCTGAGTCTTTTTGGTCTAATAAGCCTAAGTCTGTTCTAATTAGGCCTGAGCTTTATTTTTTTTGTAGTTAAAGCTCAGTTTTCAGAGTCTCAAATCACTAGAACTTACTGCTGGAAAACTGTAGTTTCCAATCATTCGATTAAAATATTACGTTATATATATATTCTGCGGAGAATAGGACCAGTTGGCGTAAAACCATAAACAGTGTGCTATCGTCAAAGAGCCACGATTCTCATCATTGAGAAAGCGACGCAAGAAGAAGAATATATATTCTATAAGACGTTATTATAGTCATTACGTTATAGTCATACGTTATTATAGTCTATAAGACTAGCCTTGATAATAACGATAATTTTAAACTATTGTTACCATCAAGTAAAATAATCGCCAAATGTTTCTAAGTGAATGAGATTTCCAGTAATGATTTTAGATGTCGGAGATTTGTAGCGGAATATTTTTTAAGTAGAGACGGGAATTGAGACGATTGCTTGGAGCGCCATTAGCCGTATTGTTATTGCTGGCATTCTAGTAATGAAGCGGTCGTTTTCGACTTTAATATTACTGCTTTTGCTCCCTCCCTATCATTGAACTAACTCCATTTTGTCGCGACTCATTGCTCTTGTATTCATTCAATTAATTCGAACATGTTTTTACGCTTTAAAATTTCTTTAACAAATTCAAATCTGAATCTCTTGCCCTTATCCCACATGATGTGAGGTCGGCACATATTATAAATATGTTACATGATTTGGCTACGTATTTAACGACTGGCCGCCTGCTGGACATCAACTTACCTTAGTCGTATCTTACGACCCTTCGGTAAGAAAGAGGTTGGTATCTTGCATTCATTCGATTAAAACTAACATGTTTTTACGCTTTTAAATTCACGTCGTCTAACAAATTTTAATCTGAATCTCTTGTCCTTATCCCACTCTATGTGGGGTCGGCACGACATGTTATAAACATGTTGTCTCATGATTTGGGTACGTCTTTTATGAATGACCTGCCTGACGTCAAGTTACCTTAGTCGATACCACACGGTGTGTAAAATTAGCTTGGTCGCCGTTTACGACACCTCGGTAAGAAATGAGGGTGGTCTATTTTACTCAGCCGGATACCACACGGTGTGTAAAATTATCTTGGTCGCCGTTTACGACACCTCGGTAAGAAATGAAGGTGGGCTATTCTATTCAGCCGGATATCACACGACGGATTTAAGAAATTCAAATATGTATTTATCAGTTTTATTTGCATACGGAGTATATAAATAGAATATACATCTCAGTTATTCGCATTTAAAAAACCTATTACGTACTACATGCAAAAATTCAGCGCTCATGTTTTTTTAGCTTTTGCTTGGTGACATTTTTCAAGCCATTGCACCGCGAAATCCTCAACGAATCCCGTAAACGTCCATTTACATGAAAATCAAGTGAAATATTCACATCAATTGTCGATTGGCAAGTCTTATTGAGATATTCGAACTTTCTCAACGACGGAGATTGTGCATCTCATTTGAATAATGAGACGCCTGACATCGTGTATCATCCCAGCTCACGTAAATATTATTTACACGTTTCTTAATTCAATAGATGTGAATTTATCACACCGCAATAGGCGCGCGGTCGTGGCACAAGCGGGACTATTTTCACACCTTTGCCCACGAAATTCCTAGCGCTGCGGAGGTGAAGTTCAAGACTATTTATAAAGCGGCCTGGGCCCTTACTCGGCGTTTATTGATCGTTTACGGAGCACGCACCCCGACGCATTACGGTAGGTTAGTATGCCCGCGACTCTTCGCGTTCGTAGCTCCCGGAACTCGCCGAAAGCAGCCGAAATTTTACATCCCCGGCCTGTATTGATCGGACTTGACATTGAAAACGTAATAGACGCAAACAGCTGGGTGGCGAGGGTGCCGGGCCCTCCGCTCTGCCCTCCCCGGTTTATAATTTGGATTTGTTCCGACATTGAAAAAAAAAGTTCAATTGCGTCTAATCTCTACTATAATCGCTTATTCTTACATTTGCTTCACAGTATAATTTTAAGTAATTTGATTTTTGTATATAAAAATATAAAGAATTATAAAACAATAGGTGATATAATAGACAAAGTAGGAACCGACATAAGCTTGCGGCCCCTGCTTTGCGCCTTGAAAAATTACGTAAGTCATTTGTGGGTTTGGGTATAAGATTCTATAATAAAATTCCACAATCAATTTTAGCTTTGCCAAAACAGCAGTTTAAAAACACTATTAAGGAGAGGCTGATACAGATAGCTGATACAGATAAATACTGTTGAGGATTATTTAGAGGATAATAATGCGTGCATATAGATATTATTCGACCCTTTACAAGATAGACACGATTAAATGTAACTAGTATTAAGAATTATATTTTTAAAAGAGCAACTGCCGAGTTTCTTGCTGGCTCTTCTCGGTAGGAACAGCTTTCCGAACCAGCAGTAGAGTTGACCATTCAAAAGCACTTGTTTACAAGTTTATTTGAATATAGAATATTTTGAACTGAATTTGAATAATCTGTTTGCAAGTGTCTCACAGATGACTATTATCAATTAAAAATAGACATTGAAAACGCGATAGTTAAGCGTTATTACAGTGTAATTATGCACGTGAGCCCTAAGACGTGAGATGTGGTGTTCTAAAATCTCATCTATATTCAGTGTGGATGGAGTTTGAATGTTATCTAAAATCCGTGTTTAGGTGTCGAGCGGGATCGGTTTAATCTTGAAACTAAACACATTGTTAAGTTAGCCGAAGCTTTGTTATAGCGACAGAACGTAATATGAATTCTTGAAATTGTTTTACTTGTATACTTAACATTATTTGTATTGTTTAATTAAGTTTTGATACTTAATAATGTCACTGTATAAATAAATAAAATAATAACACTCACAAACATGGTCGTCTGTCCCCAAAGTAAGTAACCTAATACTTGTGTTATGGTAGACAGACAAGTGGTGAATATATACTTATATATCTTTTAAATACATACTAAATACAAATATACACCCAGACGCGAAGACCAACAAGGTAATTTATAGAAAATGTTCGCCCTCGGCGGGAATCGAACCCGCGACCCGCGGAGCTGAAGGCAGGTTCACTACCCTCTGCGCCAACGGGCCAGTCTAAATGTATATTTGTGATAAGTCCTCAAAAGTTGTATGTGATCGATTTTCTCAAAATCTACTGAACGTATTTTGTACAGTTTCTACTAAAAGATAGAGCAACTCTTGAGGAAGTTTAAGTTAGTAGAACATTATAGTTTTATGTATATTGACTGAAGTATGATGCGGGAAAAACTTTGTGACAAACTTATTTCCACGCGGACTAAGTCGCAAGCATAGCTAGTAGTATTAATACTACATAAAACCGAATACGGCTATCTCTCTACATTGTCTCCATAATAGTATAGTTAATTAAGCCCTACACTCAACTCCTAAAGAACTACATTAAAACGACATATCTTATCATTCCACATTACTTGTGTTCACATGTTCCTTTTCTTACGACAATTTCCACTGACATTCGCTTCCTGTTGTAAGTAGTATATTTCCCCTAGCGTCAAGCTAACTGCTTTCTACGATATAACTAATGACTGTGTTTGATAAAAAAGCTATTTGGTTAAAGGTTTTTTAATTGTATGGACGTTCAGTATGATATATTAATTCTTTAAACATATATTTTAAAACGTATTTTATAAAATGCATAGGCAATAAATCTTTTCAAAATTTACAAGTTAGGTAATATTTTTAGTTCTATTGGGTTTAAATTCTAATATAATACTGATTTAATTAATCTCTAGCTTCATTATTCTTGCAGCAGTAGCGTTGTTATCTTTTAATTTTATTACATCGTTAGATCTTTAAATTATAGAATTATTTAAACTTGTTTAGTTTTTGTTCGGTGTGAGATTTGATTCAAAATCATCTTTGCAAAAAATAAGTGGGCTATAAAGTTTTCGTGCAAAATTTCTTAATGTTAAGATAAATTACAGACTGTGGTTATTATTTCTCATATAAAAATCAAAACGAGAAACAAACGACAATTTTATGATTTAGGGGTAATAAAATAAATCCTATTTAAGACAGCGCAACAAAGCAATTACGTCCAATAAAAAATAATTTTGACGAATTGAAGCAATTTCGTGGCAATATTAAACCATTATTTCAAGACCTAATGGATAGTGTTCAAATATTTTACTTATTAGTGAGTAGATAAGTTTATATTTGACGAATCTAATAGATTAAAACTTTGATTTATATTCGGATATATATTTATTAAAAAATTTATTATTATCGAAATCGAAGTATTTAGAGGCTGTAATGAATTATCCAGACAAATTTCGATGAAAGTGTTGAAAGTTGGCGGCACACCGAGATATTTTTGTTGAATACTGATCAGCTTTATCAAAATTATTCCATTAGCTATTCCCACTATTCGGGATGAAAATTTTATAAATAAAAAATGCGATGTGGCTTATTCGATGAATTCTATAGAATCACGGCACCTCCCAAGTTAAATAAGTGATCACCGGCCGGCGACGTGATGCGAACGCGAAATGACTATCCATCGCCACCTGGGGCTCCAGTTTCGTACGGTCCGCATAAAACGAATGAATTATTAATATATTAAAATCACTCATGCATTTATTTACAAATTAATTAAATTTTTAATATTTTCTAAAACATACAGAAGAAAAAAAACATTTAAAAATATAAAAAAATTGATATCCACGGAGAGCGGAGAAAGGACCCAAGCTCCCGGCGGTTAGGAACCTCCTCACAAGGAACCTACAGAGCGAGGAACCTCCTCACAATGCGTGCCGTCTCAAGCAACACCGCCTTCTGTATCCTGCCCTTGATCCAACAACTAAGCGAGAGCCTCTTGAGATATTGGTCGAGGCTCTTCGCGATAAGACCATTAACCGACACAACAATTGGAACAATTATTGTTGAGTCAATATTCCACATGGCGGTAATCTCATGAGCTAGATCCAAATATTTAGTTAATTTTTCTCTTTCAGCATTTATGATATTATCGTCATGCGGAACAGTGATATCAACAATAATTGCCCGACGCGCTGACCGATCTACCAAAACTATATCAGGTTCATTGGCGGCAATATACCTGTCAGTGATGATAGATCGGTCCCAGTAGAGCATAGCATGATCATTTTCAAGAACTGAAGTTGGAGTTGTATCTTATTATAATATATATTAACATATAGTTATGATTGTAAATAACGGGGTGATTGGTTATGAATGTAACAATTGGGTAATTTATTGAATGCGAAAGCAAAGGTCGATAGATTGGCTGTGGCGGCGGGTGGCGGGCCCGCTAATCGATCGGTGTCTGTGTGCACACAGCTTGCCTGCTGCTGCACTCGTGCCTGTGCCCTGTCTCGCTCGCGGTCGCCCTGCTGCCGATACCCCATCCTTCTCGCTTTGTTATTCATAGTCCCTAACCACCCGGTAGTCGCTTCCTCCCGGTGTCCTCCCGTATTTAGACACTGCACTATCTAATTTATGTTTTAAATTTTACCCTTTTAAAACACTCCTGTGCGCGACGGCAACGACTTTATCTAGTGTTATCGTTATGATACCTAATGGGCTATATCATTATAAATTTGTCTGGCAACTTGCCGTTGTTTAGACAGCACCTGTAATAACGGCCGTAATTTGCTCGGAGCGCTCATTTTGAACTTATTTAGATAGTAATGACGCCGTGTGGTATCCGGCTGAATAGAATAGTACCATCCACATTTCTTACCGAGATGTCGTAAAAGGCGACTAAGATAAGTTGACGTTGGGCAGGCGGCCGGTCGTAAAAACGCAGCCAAATCATGTAACAACATGTTTATAACATGTTGTGCCGACTCCACTTAGAGTGGGATAAGGGCAGGAGGATGGATGAATTGAGAGAAGTATAACTAATATTTACGCCTCGTGAGCTGTGATGATACACGATGTCAGGCGTCTTATTATTCAAATCAGATGCACAATCTCTGTCGTTGAGAAAGTTCGAATATCTCAATAAGGGCAAGAAGATGATGATTTTGTAATATTTCGTTGCATTAGTTTATTTCGTTTTAAATGTTGTGTGTAAACGGGTTTCGTCTACTTTCAATTGTTTGGAGGCCTTGGTGCTGACTAAGGAACAGCACAGTGGCATTTGGTATCGGTAAGTGCGCCTGCGCTTACATAACACACCTGCCATATCGGGCTGAACCTCGCGCTCACTCGCCCATTCTATGAATTACTTATAGGTCGTAGACCTTAGGCGTTATTTCATTCTACTTGGCACACGATACTGAATCGGTGACAAGATTTACTTAGCTTATATAAATAATTTATGTCATGCAATAAAAATAACTCCTACATTAAATGAAGTACTGGTTTTTATATGTCATTAATACATATTATGTATTCCGACGTGAATGTAATGTATGTAAATAGGTGGATTGAAATTCGCTTTGCAATAGGTATACTTCATTGCATATATGTTATAAAGTTGCTAGTAATCACAGATTACATAATTACATTATGTTACATACATTTACATTGTATTATTTAGTCATTTACCTACATATAATAGTAGCTATATTCCAAGGTTTCCCAGCATGTTTCGAGGAATGACTTCAGAACTGTAGTTATTACAAAATTTGGAGTTCAAGTGCAAAAGGAAATTCAAAAGCCTTACTTTTCTTCAATTTAAATCAAGGTTAGAGAGCCGAGATGCTGCAGATACTACGTTTTACGCGTTTTTGTCTTCAAATCCTTTAACATCCCTAAGGAGCCGAGCGCGGTTAAATGGGGAGCCTACTTTAAACACGAGCTCTCGTCTCGACAACTGTGTTAACACCCCAATAAAATTTTAAGCATGCTTTCACGCTTCATCTTGTTAAAAACTGAATTACTTTTAGTACACTTGAAGGAAATTTAAGGGTTCGAGTAAAGAATTTGAATATTATGTAAGCGGTGTTATAATTATGAACGACATTATCATAAGATATACTTATGAAAATAATTCAAATTATACTGGACTTAGAAGTTTTGAAAATAATATTTTGGCCTCATTATCTTCAAACAACTTTCCATTATCATGCTGTACGCAAATAACAGTGCAAACCAACTCGCAATGGACAATTGAAATTGTTATCCCAGGTAAGGATATAATAATTATTTTATAAACAAAAGCTTAGGTAATTAAAAGGGTTTGATTACGTTTTCCAATTTATCATAAATTTAATTTAAAAGAAAATATCGTGACGATATATGTATGCATATGTGAATATGCCTCTAGGAGTCCTGGAATATAAGAACATGACAATAAGCATTCAAAACTAATGAGAATATTATTTTGGTATAATCCACGATAAAGTTTATCGCGAATTATAGTAAAATAATATTCTCATTAGTTTTGTATTATGGACCTCCGCAAAGTAACGCCTAATTCTATAAATTAATGTACATTCGAGCAGTTTGCATTGCATTGGACAGGAAAAGGATGGTGTTGAGGACCAAAAATGCAACCACTTTTTACCATAAATATAACTTTATTTTAGAGATTTACGTCACGAGCGCCATAATCTATTGGTTGCTATATTTCTTACAAGCAATTACTTCAACTTTAATAGTCTATCTGTAACTTTAGTTATATAATCTTTTCGTTTAATAAAATCAGTTAAAAGCGATCTTACATTTTATTATCACTCGCTATCGAACTATGAGAATATTAACCTCAAAACTGACTATCAAAAAACAATGCGGTTGCTTGTATTTCGAGTAATTACGTTGCATTAGGTGTGGCAAATATTATTGATTTCAATTAGATACATAAACCTAGAAGGGCTATAAATTGTCATGAGAATGTTATTTCAATTAATTTATCGAGCGAGTTACAGAATTGATTGCTTTTGCTATACGTATGTTATTTCGTAACATTATATATTTTGTTTTATTTATTCATGCAAATTTATAAATCTTTAAACTTTTAATGATATTTTGCGATTTATATTTTTGCAGTACGTTATGTCGTACGAATTTGCTTTAGCTGGAAAACTTTCTTGATTATTTAATGTATGTTTTACCTAACTTATTCTACCTTTTTAATAGTTTTAGGTTATGAATCATTAAAAAAAATTAGAACAAAGACATCTTAATTACCTTTTGTTGTTCATATTATTAATATCCATAGTTATATAACAAATTTGAAAGTGCGTTTGTTTGTTATTATGTCTTTCTTTCTGGGTCGAATGGAGTAACAGATTGATTTTTGACTTTTGGTATGAATTCAGTTGAGGTACGAGTATATTCAGTCTCGCAATGCGGATGAAATCAGGGGTATCAGTAATCAGTTTTGTTATAAGACGTTCCGAAATACACACCAACTATTTCGCAACATATAATCCAAAAACGAAAGTTGTTACACAATTTTGATTAAAATCGATATTATATAAGAAAAATTTAAGCAATTAAACTTATATGTAATATTGATGCGTGTTTGGTTGTAATTATTACCAAATCGATCGTCATCCAATGAACCACAGATCCACTGCGCTAAGACATGCTACAATCTCTTTGCATATTGTAATGAAGTTGCTGCAATTGGTATGAAATTATTTGCATCGTCACTAACCGTAATAATTTAGGATGAAATTGAAAATTGATATGATTGACGAGTCGTGCTGATTTTTATCACAAAACCTGTTCACTGTAGTTTCTAATTTGTATAAATAAGCACGACTTGCAGTGCCTTTAGCTGACGTGGATAAAATGGTCAAAATCAATCAATTATAAAGATAATTAGATAAGTTTTATTAGTTATTATTGTTCGAAGATTTGTCTAGTTTGTTGGATTCGTGATTTTGACTAAGCCGATTCCTTTTCATTTCCCAATTCGGTATGTCAAGGTGTATATGGCATTACTCAGGTGTTAGTCTCTATTTAACGGTAGCCATATTTGGTAACGTTCCACAAAAACTGTATAATGTATACTTTTATATTTAATGAGTGCCTTAAGGACATGTTAATAATTTAAATTTAACTGGATTCTAGGCTACTACTGATCTAGACTGGACATTGAAAAAAGCGCAAATTCATAAGCAAAATCCTAAAATATTTGAAGACCAAAGTCGTCCAACAATGTGTTTTTTCAGTTATGATCTATGGGATCTCTTACATAAGCAATTTGTAACAATAGGCCTTATAATGTAACTCAAAGTTCTTTAATAAACGATGGGATGAGCCAAGGCCATTCTGGAAATACCTACACAATCCAAAGATGGCTCTTACTTTAATCACAAATGAACAGACCTGTAGAAGAAACGTAAAGAAAATTAATTGGCATTTTTCACCGAGATGCAAAATGACTCGTAAATCTATACTAATATACAAAGCTGAAGAGTTTGACTGTTTGATTGTTTTAAAGCGCTAATTTTAGGAACTCCTGGACTGATTTCAAAAATCTTGAGTGTAAGATAGTCCATTTATTAAGAAAGGCTATAGAATATATAAAATCACGCACGAGGTGAGGAGCAGCAATAAAAATTATTCGCCAACGGCAAAATTTAAAGCTAAAGCGTGCGTTAAGTTAACGATGAAAGTTATTAAAAAATCTCTTATAATTAATTCATGATAACTACTTTTATGTTCAAAATTTAAATTCGGGAAAAAATTGTGATACACTGATTACGGGTGAAGCTGCTGGCACAGCTAGTTGGTGATAAGAGATCGCTCCTATTTGACAGAACCTGTGGATTAGCTCCAGAATAAGAATACGTCAACGAACCGATTTACAATATCAGTGTCACGTATTTTATGACCGGTCGCCTGCCTGACGTCAACTTAGTCGTATTTTACTAAACTTCGGTAAAGAGGGTGGTCTATTCTACTTATTTGGACACCACACGGTGTGTCAAATTACCTTAGTCGCCTGTTACGACACCTGGGTAAGAAATGAGGGTGGTCTATTCTATTCAGCCGGATACCACACGGCGGATCTACTTACCTTAGTCGCCTTTTACGACACCTCGGTAAGAAAATAGGGTGGTACTATTCTATTCAGCCGGATACCACACGGCGGACCTACAGATTACCTATATGATACACTCAATCCCAAGATGTCCATGTTACCGAATACTTGGCACTTTTCTTTATCGTTGGTTGGTTTTCGAACAGAATAGAACGTGTACGCTTTCACGCATACACCTAATTGTTATCAATTTCACGGGTAATACTTAAATGAATAACTATTGAATTTTATCTCAGAACACACTCCGCGCCGAGTGTTTACGATAATACTAGTTACATAACACTTCGGTTTATTGTGGTACAATGACCGATAGAAATCGGAGGGCGTAGTTTGCCTTGCGATCGCCGCATACGCCAACTAGACGTTCGAACAATGTGAGAGTCTCAATGTTACTATAACATATTTTATTGAAGGGAGCGGCTAATGTAGAAAGACTGGTTTGAAGTCTTACACAACGCTAATTTATATATAGTACCTGAGCCTTGCTCGGTAATTTTTAAAATGTAAAAAAATAAAATTGACTTTTTTTTAAATGAAAAAATAATAGGGCAGGTGGGGCTCGATCCTAGGTATTGTCACCTCTCTAGAACGCCTGTTCCCCAAATGAATTACCATGACTTTACTTAAAAATTGTGATTGTATTCAACGTGAAAGTCGAAAAAATTTTAGAGCCCGAAATCAGGGATAAAACGACATGTTTTTAAAATAAAACTTATTAACATCGATTTTTCTCCACCAAAACCCGCTACATGCTGAATTTCAGGAAAATCGTTGGAGCCGTTTCCGAGATTCCGAAAATATGTACATACAAGATTAACTTATTTAAATATTAAAGATTTATCGTTTACTAGTGTTTACACCCGACCTCGTCTGCGTATTCTAAGATAAAAAGTGATATTGTAAAGGTTTCCGGCGTGAAATTCGTACTTGAAGTTATTTTCGTACGCGTTAGTTCTAATTTTGCCATAACCCGTAAAAACTTTACATACTGGTCCAGTCTCGATGACAATGCATTTTTATGATAAGCATGACCATCAGGTCACGCTGATGCGTTTGCCAAGATTTTCTCCAGACGAGGGAACTCAACGGTTAACAGTAGGGACTTGAAATGTTAAAAGCTTTTTTAGCTTGACTGGCCATAATATTAAGAATGATAAATAAATAAAATATAATAACGGGTATAATAATTTATTATTCATAAGTCAATATTCTAAATATCAGTCAGGCAGGCGGCCGGTCGTAAAATGCGTAGCCAAATCATGTGACAACATGTTTGTAACATGTCGTGCAGACTCCTCTAAGAGTGGGAGGGGCAGGAAGATGATGATGTATTTAGCAATAAAAACTAAGCCGTTTTATTTCAAATCATGAGTCTTGAGTTGTGCCACTATTGCAGCCCATGAGAGATATGTTCGCTTACATTGGTACATATATATGAACCGGTCGCAATTCTTTTGCAGTCTAATTGGAGTTTCAAGGCAAGAATTAGTTGTTGTTGCAACATCATAGTTGCTAATGATAAGTTTTCAATTTTTTACCTACCGAAAGACATTTATTTCAATTACACGATATATATTTATACAACACTTTATTCAATTGTAGACCAAATTGGACATAAAAATAGTTAACATTTAATTGGTATCATTTCTATATTTTTTTGAATTGAAACGAATTTTAAAGTTACAGTAACAACAATACACAAGCATTGCACACATTCACAATCACAGTAACAACAATCGTTTCGCCCCGTAACCGAAACATCATTGGAGTCTATCTATATATCTGTTTACTTGTGCCAGGTAGTGCACGACTTTTTTTAAAATTGTGCATGTATCAGGTATGAGAAAGGATAGTACACTCTACATTTAGCATCACATACATTTTCCTTTATCGAAGATAATAGCAAAATAATATTTTCACTACTTTTGTATTATGGACAAGCCGTGTGGGATCCAGCTAGAATAGACCAACTTCATTTCTTACCGAGGTGTCGTAAAAGGCGACTAAGGTAAGTTGACGTCAGGCAGGTGGCCTTAAAATACCCAGCCAGATCATGTAACACCATGTTTATAACATGTTGTGCCGACTCACCTTAGAGTTTGATAAGGGCAGGAGAATAATGACTTTTGTTTTATGGACCTTCGCAAAGCAACGCTCAATTCTATAAACTATTCTTGAAAGCATCAATGTTATTACATTATATACAATACATTTCGCTTGTCATTCTTTGATTTATGATAAAGCACCAAATAAGAGTTTCCCCTCAAACATATTACGTGATAATAACTGTAGTCGTAAAATACTTATGGTAATGCCACGGTTTAAAGTTATAAATTCTGTTTCATTTTGAACGCCACACCTATTTATGATAGGCAGTAAAAAATTTAATTGAGTTACGGCTATAAGTAGAACTGATTAATCTAATTTCGAATAATCGATACATATTTGCTAGTACACAGATAAAAAAAGAAAAAGAGATAATTATTGAAATATAGATTAAATGATCTAATATTTTACATGTAGATAATAATTTAACATTTAGTTAGTCATTAAAATATGTCTTCTTTATATTACTTACATAAAAGGCGAGTACTTACACGCTAGTATACAAATCATGCCTCCGTGGAATAGTCCCAAGAATGCTAGCAGCTTTTCGGCTTTAAATCGCTAAAGTGATGGTTTGTGCGAAAAAAGAGCCAGCCCTCTTGTCACCTGAAGAGGAAATTAATCAGGGTGTTAAAACGGATAAGATATTGTTTCTCTTTAACTCTATGGCCCTTGTACCTACTACAAATGGCACAAAAATATATACCTCTCGATGCGAGATGCTTACGGGATTCAGCCATTTCTGCTGCATATCCATGGCTTAACGCCGTTTACCCTGACAGTTAATATACTTTTTGATACATAGGTACTAAATCCTATCAATATATACATTAGTATTAAACCCCTGGTTATAAACGAATGAATACTACGACTCACCCACACAGAACTTTTTTAGTTAGGTATATATTTCTCTCGCTCAGCAAGAGTCCATCTTCCGTTATTTATATGTATTACAACAGGCTTTTTAAAAAGAAAGTAAAATTGTCACAAATGTCTTCAATTAAATTAATTAAACTATTCGTAGTTCAGTCTGTCACATTCTCAATTCAGTATAATTAATGGAAGTTTTGTATTTATATAACCTTGTAACCTATTGATATGACAAAAACTATAACACCTTTATCTATTAAATTATTTTTGCATCTGCGACTTGTCTATTAGATAACAATATAATATAAACAGTAAATATTATGTTAGAGTTTGGAGTATGAGATATTATTAACCACATTCACGGAAGTTGGAATCAATTTTTACCTGACAGGATGGATGCGAAAAATATGTTGTGCCGACCCCACTTAAAGTGGGATAAGGGCATGATGAACAGCATTATCTTTTTTGTGGCATCCGCCAAGATTCTATTTTCTTTTCTGATGCATATCACTGATTGTTAGGCCTAAGCAGAGTGGTCTACCAGTTTCTCTATTCTTACTATTTCTATATAATTTTTTTATCACTTAAACATATTATTACTAGTAAACAGTTTTGATTTGATTCGGTCTTAGTATTTTTTTATTAAAGTATTTGCGTTTGAACGCTTCATCAAATTTGTACGCCGTGTGTTATCTGGCTGAATAGAATAGTACCATCCTCATTTCTTACCGAAGTTTCGTAAAATACGACTAAGGTAAGTTGATGTCAGGCAGGTGGCCGTTAGTTAAATACATAGCTAGCCAAATCATGTGACAACACGTTTATAAAATTTTATGCCGACCCCACTTAGAGTGGGATAAGGGCAGAGAGATGAAGCTTTAACATACTTGTAACTTGATAGTTCCCGGTATAGATTTATCATACAAAAAATAATATAGGCCATGTATGATAAGTCATTGTTTTAGGTCAAGATCCTTTGACATTAACACAGAGTTTGAGACCAAAACTAACTTTAATAATTAATACTTTATATTAAATCATCACCTTCAAAAATGATTTAGAACATAGTAAACAGTATAGTCTGTACTTGAAACAAGTCCGGATGTTTCTTCGATAAGTGGAAACGTTTCATTTATAGTGTTCGATTGATCGTAACCTCGAACATCTGTCTGACTTCAAATATGTTCACGACTGACGTTGATTGCTACAGTTTTGCTATCGTAATTTTTTACGTATTTTTTTTTAGTTATATTGCAACTTGAATTGACTGATACTATCAGTATCATAGGCTTTCTTTTATTTTATTTCTTTACACAATAGTAGCGGTTCACCAGGCGTAGCTGTGGCTCATTCTGGTGTCAATATCTCCTCGATACAAAACTATCATCGATATTTTTTTTAAATGCTTCAATCGTCACTAAACTTTACAGGATTATCCGCTGGTTCAATCTAAACAATGTCTGAAAATTTCATTAAAATCGGTTCATCCGTTTCGGATTTTATAAGTAAAATACATACCTTTACTATTATGATAGATAATCAAAATACTAAAAGAATACAGAACGAGAATATAAAAAATCTATAAATGCACACAAACTCGAAACATGCACTCGAAACCCGGCCCTAATCAACGCTCTATATTGTAATCACGTTTTTTTTGTTTCGTTTATAGCAAAGTTTGATATTTATGAGGGCGTGCTAGACCAACTTGTAACGTGTTGTGTAAGGGCCGTACAGTAGCGCACGCGCGTTTCCCGCTGAATAAGAAACTGGCCAGACGTTAAGAGGGTATAACTTTTGCCGCCATTTGTATTAGTTTATTATGTTCGCCTTGAAGAGGCCGTTATCCTCTATGTGATACTTGGCTTATCGTGTGCATGCCTTTACCAACTCATGTATAATAAGCTTCAATAAAATGTGTAACGTTAGTTACATTTGTGTTTATTTTTGTTTTGAGACAAAATATATATGTAAAATGAAATTAAAATTCATATTACTCAAATATACTAAAACGATATATTATAAGTTTACATCAAGCATAACTTAAAGTATATTGTAGTTAAATAATCTAGAAAAATGGTTTAGAATAAATTTTATTAATACATACAGTTGCAAAAGATGTAATGCTAAAATATATTTATATAAGATGATGTAAAATGGAGATTAAATCTTATGAAGTAAAAAATAATATATTTAGCTAAACGTGACATAAAATATTAATATTAATATAAAATAAAAAAGATTTTTTATATCACAGTTTAAGCATACGTAAGGGCGTACAACAGCGTCATTTAAAAGTAAAAAAAGTAATAATAAAAAATATGTTACAGTGATAAATTCTTAGTGTAGGAACCACAGATCATTCTCATACCTTATATATGTTTAGGATTAGTAACCACACTTACTACATCAATACAACACAAGCACTGGACATATTTTTGAGCAGTGTATACTCTTCGCTTGGACACTCAACGATTGTGTCCCCTCGTAACAGCCATCCTAAGAATAAGCTATGCTATTTTGACTTTTAATTCTCCTTCTCGCTTTCTGATCTCCTCCATCCTAAATCTTTTTCGTTGATAAATATTCACCATTTTGTTAAATAATTAAAAACAAAATTTTGTTAAGTAATTTACATGTTCCTAGAGAATATTCCAATATATATGTACCGCGGCAATATGTTTAAAAACAGCGTTATAAATCGAGAGTCTCATATACGTTTTTCTTATAAACGAAAATCCCTTTTTCTATGCTAAAATTAACTTACTTTTTATTTAACTTTTTTTAGTAATCAACGTATCACTGAGATCTCAATTTCCCTACGCATTGTTATCGCTGACTGTACCTTTACTTGTTTACATTACGCGTATGCACTCAATACTCGAGATAAAACTCCGTTTGAAATGTTAGGCATTGTATTTGTTTAATATAAATAGAATGCCAGTCAATTATCGTGACCATTGAAAATTATCAACTGTTAGATAATTCGATTTAATAATCATAGGATATCTACGCCGTGTGGTATCCGGCTGAATATAATAGTACCACCCTCTTTTCTTACTGAGGTGTCGTAAAAGGCGACTAAGGTAAGTCGATCCGCCGTGTGGTATCCGGCTGAGTAGAATAGACAACCCTTATGTCTTACCGAGGTATCGTAAAAGGCGACAAAGGTAAGTTGACTCACGTCAGGCAGGCGGTCGTAAAATTCGTAGCCAAATCATGTGACAGCATGTTTATAACATGTTGTGCCGTACCCACTTACAGTAGATTAGGGCAGGAAGATGATTATGAATTATGGGATATCTAAATAGTATTTTACTATACTGAACATAACTAAAGGCGTGGGGAATTCTTTATGATATTTAAACTAAATGTAACAAAAGTTAAAGATAAATGGTATTTTAGAATGATGCAAATATGTACTTGGAAAATGAACAAATTGTTATTATTAACATAGAGCTCCCGGCAGAATGTTTTGAACAAAAAGCGACAACATTTTATAAGACTGTTGTCGCATGATTTGTCTACGTATTTTACGACCAGCGGCCTACCTGACGGTAACTTACGTTAGTCGTATTTTACGACACCTCGGTAAAAAATGAAGGTACTATCACCTCTATTCTAATTAAATTGAATTACACATACACACCATAACTATTTTAAATCAGTTAAAATCACTGATACAAGGTAAAATAAAAGCAAAAAGCCTAGTGTCTAAGACGGTGAGTTAAATGAAATTAACTTTGTATGTTAATAGCTGACAAAAACCATTCGATTATGCCATTCATGTTTGCCTTGGAATCGGTAGACTAAGGTCGCATATGTAGATTTTTCTGCTTACCAATACTTAATCAATCTTTAAAATAATACATTATTATTTAGCGATACATTTGACATGACATTCATCATCCTCCTGCCCTTAAATAATAAAACAATACATTATTATTTAGCGATACATTTGGCATGACATTCATCATCCTCCTGCCCTTATCCCACTCTAAGTGGGGTCGGCACAACATGTTATAAACATGCTGTCACATGATTTGGCTGCGTTTTTACGACCGGCCGCCTGCCTGACGTCAACTTACCTTAGTCGTATGTTACGACACCTCGGAAAGAAAGAGGGTGGTCTATTTTAATAAACCGGATACCACACGGTAGGTCAACTTACCTTAGTCGCCTTTTACGACTTCTCAGTAAGAAATGAGGGTGGTACTATTATTTTCAGCCGGATACCACACGGCGTGGCGTACATTTGGCATGACATAATCTAATCTATATTGCAAAAACATAATTAATGCTTCTGACACATATTTTTACGAAACTTGCATAACAAAAAGGTCGTATTTAAAAACAAAGTAAGTTATCTTATCAACGCTTATGTAATTATTTGTTTATGAGAACCTTATCGGATACTGTTTATATTCAAAATAAATTTAAGGTGTTATCTTTTATGTGATAAGAGATATCAATATAATAAACGAATTAAAAAGAAAGTATAGATACAAAAGTATTGGAAAACTTAAATTATATTTTTATGATTTTTCTCAGTATCAAGAACTCTTTATGAAGCGTAATAGTATTAACATATTTATCGGTTTTGTCGACTTAATTTAACTCATTGAGATTTTTTGGTCATTTACTGAATATGTCTTTGACGGTTCTAAAGTCACAAACATACAATATTTCATTAATAATTAATTAACAATAAAAAGGTATGTCTATCTTAAATTACTTACACGCTAAGACTACCAATTATGACCCCATGGAATGGTCCTAAGAATGCTGGCAGTGTTTCCAAAGATTCAAAAGAAACGAGCACTCTTTTTGTTGTTTGCGTTTTTTTCTATATGAAAATATATGCATGAGTTTGAACAATTTTTAACAAAATAATGCACTCTTCTAGGATATCCAAAAATGTATTAGTCTAGTTTGAAATGTGTCATTATAGTCAAATTTCAGTTACCACTGTTCTTTTTGTTCTATACATGTTTTAATTTCTATAAATATAAAACAGTTTTCATTACTATATTTTTTTTAACTAAAAGTAAAGCTTCATAAATATATACAGCGTATTTACATGCGCATACTTTATTTTACATTTCGGATTTTACTTTAAAAAAATATTCGGTCGACCGCTAGTAGTTGATACTAGCAGGATTTGCATTAGCAATTCAGACGGTAGGGTGCATAATAATTTTAACCACTTCAACGTGTCTAAAAAGGTATAATGACGAAATAAGTTACCGTCCGCGCAGCGTGAATCTACGTATTTATACATACCTGGCTATAAATCGTGTACATTACTACAAATTAAATTACATTACACGCTGTACGGTTAGATTAATTCATGAGCCTCTAGGCCCTTACAACTTGTCAATTCAAAACGCGAATTGCTACGTGCAACAGAACTATTGCAGTCAATGACAGTTGCAACATTGGGCTAGGATGAAATACAAATGCATACAGAACTCAACGCCGGTCTGAATCGCTTCGTTAATAGTGCAGTACGCAAAGTGCAAAATGGAAATTGGATACGCAAATGAATTTAACTACTTTAAGATAGATTTGAATCATAAAAGACAAATCTTTGAATACATTCCCTTATAAGACATTTATAAGACAATATAATTAAGCGTTGTACTGGTTCAACAATTAAGTAAGATCCTTACTGGTCAGCCTAGAACTCTAAAAACTTTATCATCATTATCCTGCCCCTTTCCGCTCTAAGTCTAAGCTCTAAGGGTCAGCTCAACATGTTACATGATTTGGCTAGGTATTTTACGACCGGCTGCACGCTTGACGTCAACTTACTTTAATCGTCTTTTACGACACCTCGTTAAGCAATGAGGTTGGTCTATTCTAATCAACCAGATACCATACGGCGGGTCAACTTAATATAATCGCCTTTTAAGACACATCGGTGAGAAATAATTGTGGTCTATTCTACACAGCCTGATACCACACGACATTACTCTAAAAACTTCATCTCGAGCGAAATTTAGTCCCGTCTATCGTCTTTTGTTGTACTGTATTGTGGAAAAGGCATCTTCAATTGAAGTAATATTTTTGAATATAACATGATTTATTCGTGCCACACGATTCACTAGATGTAGTTCACATTCTACTAGTATCATTCTTAAAGTTACCACATCTCTAGTCACTAGTGACATAGATTTTTTGGTATGTCGCGCTGCTCGCAATCGACATTAGCAGCCGGAGAGGCTGACTGTAACGAGCCTGTCACTTACACCCAATATACATATTTGATTACATTCTGTTTATTTTCTCTTTATCATTCTTGTCACTCTTATTTTCGTACCAACGATAACGGCTCACAAGGCTGTTTGTTGGCAACTTTGCAAAACACAGTTGATAAGCGGGCTGGAGGTGACACAACTAAGTGCAGGGTTATCGTTGCATGGTTGGTTTATACTCGTATCGGAACTGATAGTGTTATCACAGTTTTATTACATTCCATTTTTCATCGTCAAGCTCTTAATAATATTGTGCATTATTAATTTACCGCTTTGTAGATATGAATTGATCATATTTAAATTAAGAAGAAACCGCCCTATCTTCTAAGTTGGTTTTAAAGCACATTTCATTTACATAGTTTAATAAAGAATGTTGTAATGGCCTACCCATTAAGTAATAAAGTAATAGTAAGTAATTTACTTAATAGAGATTAACCAAATACAAAATGGATGACTTCTACAGATGAGATCATAACCTGAAGTCAGGAATTTCACCTTTATTAATACGTTACCTTTATTAATAATTTGTATTAATTATGAAGGACTAAAATAATAGGACAAGTTATTATTCTTAGGCAACTTCAATAAATATCTTTAATTATTGTTCTTTGGTATACTGTAATTTTGAAAAAATTTTAATAGCCTAGTAAAATTGATTGTACTCATTTGTTACCTGTCAGATTTATGCAATGTTTTGATAGACCAATCAGCTATGTACTCCTACGCTTCTATTTACTATAAATTCCAAAGGCGTGGTTACTAGCATATTTTTAAGCTATGAATATATTGAAGAAAATGTTATTAATACATTATATTATAGTATACATTAAAATGAAACAATATCCGCGCAACTGAAGTTGTGTAAAGTAGTCCCAATTATTGCAGCAGCCATTGATGTGTCGCTAACGCGGTCGAATAGGTTGAAAAAAAAATTGCACTACTCGATCGCGCTATCGTTGTATGGCGCTGGAACCGCGGTCACTAGATGTCGCTGTTGCAGCTTCATACAATTTGACGTTACTCTAAAGCGATAATTCGCACTAAGCCCAATGGACCGTTAACTATTTTTTTTTACGTCTTTGGCGGTAACGCGAACATTCGCTAAACCTCGGTAATGTAGCAACAAAATTACTAGTTATGTAGATTATTTAGATTTAATATAAATGAAATATGCAGTTGTTTATTTTAGTGACACTATGGGAACAAATTGATTGCGCGATCGATAATCGTAAATCGTAAATCTTACATGAGTTTATTACGGTATTCATGTCCTTAACATTCTAGGAACCTACATTAAGTGAATAATTTTGTACATAAATAAATTTACAGTTTACGTTCGCAATTTTTTTTAATGTAGCCGTCAATATCGTCTTATCTTATTGTTATATCAGTTTATTCTGTGACCTTTACAAAGTGAATTAAAAATTACCAGTTAAAATAACTGTTCGGGCTACGAGATTTTTTACGCTCGTTATTTTGACGACCTTTGTACAATTGTGCAATGACTCGTCTCGAACAAAGAATGTTCTCGATGTGATCACAGGTGGGTTAATTGAAAATATCTGGTCTTGAATATTGGTCTTGATGACTTTAGCTTCTCTAGATATGAAACTGTATGTAAGGCAGTAGCTAGTGCCCATCTTTTCAGTACAAAGCGATTTAGAAACCTCTAACATCATTTCTTTTTTTTTTCTAATTTTTAATTCTTAAAGTCTGCAAACAGTGCGTGTTGCCATTGATGCCATACGGATCCGAAACGTGGTCGCTGACTATGCGCTTATAAGATAGCTGAGAATCACTCAGCGGATGATAGATTGGGTTATGCTCAGAGTGATCAAATCAGAAATGAGGAGATCTTTAGAAGAATTAGAATCACTGATATAGGTCAGCGAGTCGTGAAGCTGAAGCTATGGGCGGGCACATAGTGCGAAGAACAGATAGGCATTGTTATCTTAAGGTGCTAAAATGGCGAACTCACATCGGAAAATACAGTGTCGGCAGACTCCCTGCTAGATGAACTGACGAACCTAAAAAGGTTGTAAAGGAGAGGGGGAAAAGAGGGATACAAGCAGGAAAAGATCGAGGACCTGTTTATCGGTTGAGAGGGAAGAACCTAATTTACATGTAAATAAATTTTTCTCAAAAAAAAATTTGCGCAGGGAATCTTAACGTCTCAAGGCGTAAAACGGACAGACGTAGGTAAGTATCTATCGCGAGCTGTTAACATTCTATTGTTTTTCGATTCGTCATTGAATACATTATTTACTATCATAATTATTATAAAATTAAATTGATCTGTGTGTTGAATTTTAATAAGCAACACAATTGTACAAATGATACCTATTGCATTTGATCGTTTGTTCTAATATTGTATCCCATTGTTAATGAAACAACAATGAATTATGTATTGGGTTTTTAACTGGATGACATATGCTTTAACCGCAAAAACTTCGAAAAATATTCAGTAGAATGACAAAGAAATACGATTGATTAAATATAAATTGTATTTTATGTTATTTAATAATGATATAACATAATTCAATCGTGACAGAATAGTAGTCAGAAAATATTAATCTTTTTATCTATCTTCCTGTCCTTATCCCACTCTAAGTAGGGTCGGCACAACATGTTTTTCTCTTCCATTCTGTCCTATCTTTCGTCAACTCTGGCGCCACTCCTTTTATATGCATATCATACTTCACACAATCCAACCATCTTTTTAGGCCTCCCTCTAGGCACATATCCATCCACATTCAAATTTAACACACGGTCGGTAACATGATTTTCATCCCTCCTCATTACATGTCCATACCATCTTGCAATTCTCATCTTTTCTATAATGGGCGCACCTTTCAGACATATATATATATATATATATATATATATTAATCTTTTTATATTGTAAAATATTACACACCATCTGCAGTTCCTATCTAAAGTATCGCAATCTTAATTAGTAAGACCCAAATACCTACTTTTATCACTATATCCTCTTATCGTAAGATTGGGGGTCTAAACAATGATAACGGTCGTTCGTGTTCTTTTTATAACTAAAATATATCGCGTAACACTTTATAAATTATGTCATAATGAATTTGATATTTGATTGGGCCAGTCTAAAGATTATCTGAAAATTTCCGTCCAGCCGTTTCATTATTGAATCCATTGTATATGTGTTACGCGTATCTCGGTAAAACTGCTATGGCATACAGCGAGATTCGTAAAAAAGGGGATAAGGTTCGAAATTCGTCGTGCCATAATGAATTTTCAATTTTATAGGCTTTATTCATAATACGGTAAAGGATTATCGTGAAGAATCTACAAAAGTTATGATAGAATTATTTTTCTATAATCCGTGTTCGTTAAAAAAATTGTGTAATACCAAGTGTAAGAGGCAAAAACCGTTCTCATATATTTGATTCTGTCGTGGATCCTATCACCTTTAGATGCTTAAGTTACGGGGCACACTATCGAGATTGTCATAGTGAATGTGTATAATGCTACAAACGCAGTGTATAATAAAATACTTCTAGCATAACTTTTGTTCCATGAAATTCTGCAAAATAGCACTTTTTATTAATAAATTAATATGCGAGGACACTTTCTTGATTTGGACGAATTCTAAAAAGGTTTTTAATACAGCTGAAAGAGAAAATGATCGTTATCCTCCTGCCTTTATCCCACTATAAGTGGGGTCGGTACAACATGTTAAAAACATATTGTCACATGTTTTGTATAACATATTGCTGCGGCCGCCTGCCTGACGCTTACTTTAACTTACCTTAGTCGCCTTTTACTACACCTCGGTAAGAAATGAGGGTAGACTACCCTCATTCTACTCAGCCGGATACCACATGGCATCTAGAAAACAAAATGATGTAGATTCAAAATCAAAGTGTTAACAAAATTCCAATATATTCGTACCCACAAAATTAAAACTTAATCCATTTCAACCTATATATCGGATTATTGTTCGAGATCGTTCGGATAGACGATATTGACCCAATTAATTCAGAGAAGCGGAGTTTATCCAGCGTCTATCTAGCGGGCGAATTAGATTAAATACTAATATAACTTGGGTTTCAATTTCACAGAAATCAAACAATCTAATTGGATAAAAGTAATCTTCATCTTTTGTTAGATTAATTTCTTTTTATTTTCTTCGTTTATTATTCGACTAGCCCCTTGGTTTAGGTGACAGTGACCATGCCTTCAACTCCGCGGGTCGCGAATTCTATTCCCGCCGAAGGTCAAAATTTTATAAATACAAATTGTCGGTTCTTTAAGTGGTTGAATATATTAGTATTTAAGTTTATACTTAAAATTATAGATGTTACTTATTTTGCGGACGAAAGTGTTCCATATATTCGTTTATTAATTTATTGTTGCTAGATATAAAAAAGTGCATAGTTTTTTTGGAAATCGAACATCCCGACTTTTGCTTGATTGAAAGCATTATACATTATTTCTTTAAAGCATCTAGAATTGTGTACGTAAATATAAATACAGGAAAACAATAAGAGACCTGTACTGGATATAGCATATATCGTTTTGATACCATACTAGTATGCTCGTATACGTCATTGAACACCTATCGTTTTCCATCCATCCGTATTCCACCATTCATACCGTATACCGTATACCGTGTTCCAGCGCCATACAAACTAACGTTACGCCAACGCATTCGAGTTGCTTAAAAAAATTCTCACTAAGCTACTGATGTTAGTTGCTCTGTTTTAATACTAGGAGCCTATTAAATACCAGTGATCCGAAACTCTCCTTTACGGCTGTTTTAACAGAGAATACCATATAAAGCCTGAAACGTAATTATACATTCCTATGAGATGAATATCAAGACAAACGTGATAGATATACAAATTATGTAACGACTTATAAGGTTAGTAAGCATATGAACGGCTTTATATCTTGCTTTTTATCAAAGAACTGCTAAAACGTGTCCTTAACCATAACCATACCGTAACCTAATATATTTTTAATATTTATTAGAACCGGCATATTGATCTATCTCATGATGACATGCCATTAATTCCTACTTGGAGAAGCTTCTAAATAAGCTTTAAATACTACTCTAAATACTAATAGCATTCCCCAGGGTTTTGCGTTTCCTCGCGACGTTTTCCTTCATCAAATAGGCGTAACCAAATAGGTTTTATATGAGTCGAAATCTTATATTTAGAATGCTGCCTGTACTACTATCTGTTCGGAGAAAGTTGAAAGATAAATTGTACCGTAATTGAATGCAAATAACATGAGAAAAAAATAAAGAAGCTGATTAAAAATATTCGTAAAATGAGGCACTTACAATATTTAATGATATTTTTCTTTAAATATAATAATAAGTAATTGATAATAGTGAATGTTGTTGAAACACATTGCCGTTTACCCATTGATACATTAAACACACTTTTTTAAAATAAAACATATTTCCATAATTATATTTGAATTTACATACAACAAATTGAGATTGCGTCAAACATTTAAATAGTTGCATGGTTGATAAAATATTTCGTAAGGATTTACATGCCATGAACAATATTGACTCAGCTGTAAGCACGTGGTTAGGCACGTTATCTCACCTTACCGATACATACTTGGACACAGACGTAATTGTTATATTCATGTGATGTATATTTACGTCGTGTGGTATTCGGCTGAATAGAATAGACTACCCTCATTTCTTACCGAGGTGTCGTAAAAGGCGACTAAGGTAAGTCGACCCGCCGTGTGGCATCCGGCTGAGTAGAATAGGCCACCCTCATTTCTTACCGAGGTGTCATAAAGAGGATTAAGGTAAGTTAATCCGTCGTGTGGTATCCGGCTAAGTAGAATAGACCATCCTCATTCCTTACTGGGTGTCGTAAAATATAACTAAGGTAAGTTGACGTCAGGCAGGCAGCCGGTCGTAAAATACGATGCCAAATCATGTGATAACATGTTTATAACATTTTGTGCAGACCCCACTTAGAGCGGGATAACGGCAGAAGAATGATGATATCTCCTTTATATATAACATACTTTTGACAAGACAAAAGCGCAGCGGTGAGACCGTGCGACTCTTTCGAGGGGGCACGAGTTTCAACCCCTGGCAGGCACCAATGAGTTTTTCTGTTAAAAAATATGTATCTTATTTTTAATTGCAAATTGCACACGCTTATCGGTAAAGGAAACATCTTGAGGAATCCTGCATATCTCTAGAGAATCACGAGGATATGTGTAACCTAAGTATCCGCTTTGGAGCAGCGTGGTAGGTCCACGCTCCAACCCTTCTCCAAAAACTGAGAGAAGAGGCCTAAGCCCAGTAGTAAAACAGGCCGTTACTTTACTTTGATATCACATACAGATTTAAAAAAGCAGTCGGTAAGTAAAAGAACTAAAAAACATATTTATTTTTCCATGATAACAGTGAAAGCATTATTGATTTCATTCGTTGTATCAACTGTAGGCCACAACGTCGATTTTGTGGAGCAATTTAGTAAAAATCATAATTAAGAAACATCGAAAAAATTCACATTCTTCTTCTTTTCCTACAACCAATAAACGTCCACTGGTGGACATAGTTCTCTTCACGGGATCTCTACACCACAAGATCTTATTCCGCTTAGATCCAGCAGTTCCAAGGGTCCCTTTTGAAGTCAGTCAACATCGTAGAGACATCGACACTGCATTTTCCGCTGCGAGGTCGTCCGCACAATACTTCTTTATAAAAAAAACTATTATATGCTTATGCCACTTGAATATATAAAAACGTGAAACACATATCTACATATGATTTAAATATTTTCAACGGGTATAAACATATATCGCTATCATTAAAAAATGTTTGCCACGAACGTTTGCTGATGATAAAATGAAATTAATATAATATTGGTTTATGCAAGTGAGACACACTCGGGGACATACATATTGGATGTGCAAAACAAATAAATTTCGTAAGCCGACAATGAAGTACGAAGTAAATGTTCGAAATGTATATTTGCATATGTGAATGAAGTTTCGCCATACATATTATATTTAGTTAAAAAAAAAATTGCATTTAACATTTACATAACCACTAATCAAAATCTATGAATAATTATATGCATTTATTGGTTTATCTTTCGAGAATTTATTAAAATCTTAATTTATATTTTGTCCTAATTTAAACGACCTTTTACTACTAGTTAAAGACCTATATTTAGTTTTTTTATTATTATTATTGCAGATAATGAAAGAAGACCTACCCACGCAGCTCAAACGCTGTATAGCAGTGTTTACACATTTCTTTACGTTTTTTTCTTGCAAATAAAATATCCATCTTCATTCAAAGTTTATAATTGATAAAGATGTTTTTTTTATTGTTAACTAACAAAACATTCTTATCAATTAAACTCGAGGTCTACAGTATTTTAAATATCTAACACCTATTCGGGAAAAATATGTTATAATTTGTTTATTATTTCATGAAATATAGTAAAGGTCCGTCGTGTGGTATCCGGCTGAATAGAATAGATCACCCTTACTTCGTACTGAAGTTTCGCAAAACGCGAATTAGAGAAGTTGACGTAAGGCAGTCATAAAATACCTTGCCAAATCATCTAACAACGTGTTTAAAACATGTTGTGCTGACCCTACTTAGAGTGGGATAAGGAATGAATGATAATGTAGTTTAATATATAATATAAGATAAAAAATAATATTCTTTGTAATGTTTTGTGGTTTATAAAACACCTATAAATATCTTTATAAGCAAAAATACACCACAGAAATAACTACTTAAGTCGAGTTAGGAGCGAGAAAATATAGTATTTCTTTGGCAGTGAATATAGTATTTATTTTAATCAATTTAATCCAAATAGTAATGCGATTAAAAATATATATCTGTTTACTTAATTCGTACAAGTCAGAAGGCATGTTTTATCGTGATAACTAGGGTATTTGTTAGTCGTCTGGCTGCGATATGCGATATCGTTAAGAATGATTCACAAACCACCATACCGATTTGGAATATGAAGGACAAATATGGCGTATCTCTATATTATATTAATTTTGTATAGAAAACCTCAAAATAAATCAAAGAAATCTAATGAAATCATGTATCCAAAAGCGTTTTAAATATGAATTTTAATGGATACATAAATAATAGATGGATTGTGTAAAAATTATATGCATTTAAAAGTAGTTCCATCAAAGTTGATGAATGATAGAAGAGAATAGCAGATAAAGTTAGAGATAACAGATTGATACAGTTACAGTTTGGACCCCCACTTACGAGTGGAATAACGGTTGGAGAATAATGATAGAAAAATAAAAACATTCCAGTACTAAATGGTTATAGAATTACGCTGGTAAGGTAAAATGCTGTCCAAAACTGTGGTATCGCTATCCATTTTCTTGGATGGAAGAATTAGCATCTTAGAGCCATCACGCTTTCCTAATGCATCATCATCATCCTCCTGCCCTATCCCGCTAAGTTAAGTTGGGTCGGCATAACATGTTATAAACATGTTATCACATGATTTGGCTACATATTTAAGGAACGGCCGCCTGCCTGACGTCAGCTAACCTTAATCGTATTTTACGACACCTCGGCAAGAAAGAGGGTGGTCTATTCTGCTCAACCGGATACCACACGGCCACGCTGCCCTAATAATTATTCACAAGTTATGAATTCGGGAAATACACAAGTATAGGTCTCATCGTAATAGTTTAAACGTTAAATGGTTCCATCAGTCATTTTAACAAAACTCATAGATGCCTGTCGGGGGTTTGAAGCTGTTCATTCTTGATCGGAGTTGCATGTTCTCGCCATTTGGCTCTCACAACTAGGTGCTGTAAATATACGTTGAATACCAGTCATGAGTTTGCGTCGTTGAAAAACGTTAACTGCATGTATGACACAAACATTTAAAATAAAAACACACCAAGTAAAATGTTGAACATAACTCGCAATTACTCACGAGTTTGTACGCCTTGACCTACATCAAAACATGCGTTATTTATACATGTCTTTTATGCCCGGACAAAGGAGTTAGTTAATCGTTTATGATATATTGCGATAAACTAATAATAGAATTTTAAATAGCAACTTGAATCATTGTCGCTTTAATATTTATTGCAAAGCTTTTGTTAGGTCGCATTAAATATTAAAATATGTATATTAAGCTTTAGAAATAAATAAATGGGATTGTCTAGCACTATGATGTCTTCGTAGCCTTTTATACATAAACTACTAGGCGTAAATACGCGTCATCTTTTTTTATAAAAGCTGAATCAGGTCCGGCGATATGCGGAAAAAGCTGTTGCCCTAATTTAAACTTACATTTGCAGATCAGGCCCTAATACTCTTATTCTAAAAAATATTTATATCTTCAGCTAAACATAGGCCTAATAAATTTTTCTTGCAAAGATAACTCTGTAATAAATTGCACATGATTTGTACAGAAATAGCTGTGATATCAAATTAAGCGACTATACAATACATACGAAAGCAATTCCTACATATTGGTGCAAAAGTGATCACGGATTTTGATAAATTTTCGTTAGAAGACCAAAGCACACAGATCTAAATTTATTTGACACAAGAGTCGCATGCAAGTGGTAAGGAAGGTATATTAAAGCAAGATTATGACGTACAAAAAATTATATATTGATTTACTAATGTAACAAATTTTCTTAATCATATTCTAAACTCGAGGAATAACGATACACGACAATTAGTATAAAACTGCTCTTATATATAAGACAAAATTGTTGATATTTAATAAAATTACTTTATCGATCACTGGAGTAAAATTAAAATCAGAAAATCGGTTTTAATTTCACGGTACTATAGTGATGATTTACATTATTACATAATGATATAATGTTAGTACAGCAAAACACCATAAAACAGTGGTCATTAAACATAATACATAAACCTAGTCTAATGCCATTATCTACCGGCACTAATGATGTTAGCGGAATTGCTAGTATAGTAACTAGCACAACAATACAGCTAACAATAAAACGTCGTTAAGATAAGTAGTTTTTCTTGTCCCAAGTATCCGTCTGGGAAAGAAATAATTCAAATATATAAGCTATAGTTACAGAATTCTTTTGTAAATGGTCGATTGTTTAAGTCTTGCGTTTACTCTTTTAACATTGATGCGCTTCATATAATTAGTTTATAAAATATCTTATCGATAAGAGCACGATAATTGCTAAATAGGGACTTTCAGCAGATGCTAAAGGGAAGATATCGTGTCACAACAGTAAACTCGCTTTTCCATAGCCTATAAAAGAACCAGATTTATTTTGATCCAAATAGGCATTCCCTAGCTTAAGTAAAGCAACATGCATAGTTTCAAGATAAGAAAAATGTTACGTTATCCTTGACATTTCTAAAGAGAAAAATAGCAAAAAGATTCGTGTAAGCCGGCGATATAAAAATAGTAATATTAATATCTAAGGGAAAAGGTCAGTGGAATAGAAAACTGCGTTGTTGAAATCCTATTAAAAAAATATTAGTAAATAAGTACATCTAAACAAGACAACGATGAAAACATGTTTCTGAATAAATTGAGCCGAATCTACTGTAAAGTTTACTATTTAACTCGTAAAAGTCAATTACTATCAAGTTAATTGGACTCGATAGGAGAAAAATTCAGTGATTCGAGATTAAATGCATGGAATATTTTATTTAATAAACATTTAATATATCTATATCTAAATATTTATAAGATAGGGTGTGCATAGGTGAACTATACAGTGTAAAACAACCATGATTTGAAAAATATTTAATTAATTTATTTAATAATAAAATATTTTTGATGTCGTACAATATTCCAAATTAAAGCAGACATCTTCTTGTTATATAGATATAGATACAGATGTTTGACAGTTACAGAACTGGTTTAATATAAGCGTCGTATAGACTACTAAAATATAAAAGATTGTCAAGTGATTCATTGAACATCTGATCAAACATTCCTTTTGAGACACTTATTGCACCTCATTCATTGATTGAACGAGGCGACTGTTCCAACAATCGTTATTAATAAAAATGTCGTTCTGTCCTCGCCACGGCTTTTGCATGAGCGTCGCATCAAAATCTCATCAACTTCTGCGCGTTAAGTACTTAAAAAGTGAAATTTTTGAGTCATTTTAAATCAAGTCACATTATAGTGATGAACAAAGTCGATTCATCTTATTAACACTTATTTAGCTTATATATCTGAACTTCATTTTCTTGTTTAGTATTTGTTTTGAAACGTTTGACGTTCCATTTCCTTAAATTAATTAATTTATTGCGGTCGTAATTTGCTTTGCCGAAGCGGCTAACTTCGAAGAGTGTCCTTATAATTTCGATAAGAAAAATTGTAAGACTTGTAATGGCAGGACTAGCAACTCTACCTTGCGTTTTTAATTAATAATTTGGGTTTGATATTATTTCAAGTGCTTTGCACATATGCAGTCTAAGGTAGGTTAACTGAAATATTAACGTTTTCAAAAAACTAGGTCTATTTTCTTACTTCTTATTTTGATTTCATTTTTACGAACTATATACTTATATTCACGTCAGTTTGACCTTCTATTTGATCATATTTTAGAAGTAATGGAATTGCAAAAATTCATATCATTTAATTTGATCTCAAGTTAGATCAGTAGGAAATACTTTGCACTACAACTCAATATCGTGACTCATTGACAAAGATCGCGCTTTGGATGCTAGATAATATCGACTATTCAGTCAAGGTTACTAGAAGATAAATGACATTTAAATTTGAAAGATACTATGTAAGATACCATCTCTACCATAAAAAAATACGTATCAAAGACGCGATGCTGTATCAAATTAATAAACTTACAGGGCATATTAGAAGAGAATTTGCCTCGCGAGACCTCTTTCTTTGAATATGGAATGTTCGGGATGTGAGACTAATTCACGCGAGAAAATAACTTGAATGCGACACAGAATTTTCGCGCAACCTTCATCCACGTTTTTGCGACAAGAAATTTCAGAATTCACGAGAATGTTACATTCAAATATGCCAAGTCAAATATTAGTCGTATAAAATGTCATACATTTCTGTTACGTTTTATCAAATTATACCTAGCGTAGAATTTTGTTAATATCCTTCAGAATAAAGTAAAAAGGACGTCTTTTTCGTTAAAGTGATGGGTTTGAACATCAATACGATGAAATTTTTAACATTTGATCAATCATTTAAATAATATTTATATTAATCAAAATGTTATTATAAAGCTGAAGAAAAATAATCAGATTTATTTAAAAGTTTATATTAATTTGTCAAAATAAAACTATTATTTGTTTCAAACCATTGTTTTGTGACCCATTCTTCGTTTAGTTGTTCGTGGTCTATACTTCAGAACTTTACGGTTCTAAAGGTCCTTCCTTAGTTTCGTGATTAGAACGAAAAGGTTAATAACTAAATCGATAACTTAAACTAAAACCGTCAAAAATAGTGTATTTCTATTGCATGATCTTACTCGTTAGGCTAGCTGAATTTTCTGTCAGTTTAAGTCACATATCGGAAATACATATAATGTTTTACAATGTATGGCATTCTCTTTCACTTTCAAAAGATTTAAATATCCAAAAATACACTACGATTTCTTAAAAAGCGAACGTTAAAAAGAATAAAACAACGCCGCGAAGCTTTCAGACAATAGCAAACATACAAAACGTAACGTTACATCAGAATAAATGTATTGAGCGCCGCAAATATCCGCTCGCAGACATATTGTTTGGGAGAAGAGACGGGGTTGCCCTGAAAACTTAACTGAAAAATATGATTTCTTTTAACCCGTTGAATGCAATCAAACTACGACATAAAACTGGAGATCTCATTTGAAATACACGACAATTTTTTGTTTATTTGCAGTGTTTGCAAGCTAAAAACAAACACATAATTTTTTTAAAGCAAACTTTTTAAATTAAATTTAATTACACATTTCTATTTTACATATAACTTCGAACACATAGGATTTATGTCTATTTATATACAAATACGAACAATATAGACGTATAGAAACGAATTTCGTCCCATTATTCAAATTTCAATAGGTACTAAATAAACTTTGATTTTATTTTTGAGTAGAGTTTGAATAGCGTACATTTGCTACTAAAATTTTAATACAACCTGTTTTCGAATGCGGGATTATTTTTAATTTAATTTATTTGTACATGGCCCACTCCACCAAGTGCCAACTTTTCTCTCATTAAAATAAACCAACCTTTTGAGTTGTTCAGCTATTATAGATACTCAAAACTTTTGTTGTCCTTATATTTTATTTAAATACTTTTTGTGACTTCAATTAATTAATAAGAAACTGGGAAAATTAAGTGCAGAATACGTAATTATTAGTAAGTTGCTTTGGTTACCGACTTTGTCTGATTGAACCTAATAGGCAACCCTCGCAACTATTTGCGTACAATTATTACATTGATATGGATATGGAAGGAGGGACAAACAAACCCAATTTCGCGTCAATAATATAAGTGTGGAATCATCGCACATAGAATCAGCTTAGCGATTAAACGCGGAAATGCTGTCAACATTCTTGGGACCATTCCACGTGGGCATGATTTGTATAGTACTAGCGTGTAATTATTTTGTACATTTTTAATGTGGAATATTTAAATTTGAACACTATACCTAACATAGAAATTCGGTATGTTCGTTAGTGTAGTATTAAAATTAAAATTCGTCTCTAGCCCTTCAAGTTTATTACGTAAAGAGAACACGCCGTATTGTCACAATATTGAGTTATTTCGTTGATTGCTTTCGCAAATAATTATTATATTTAAATAAACCAAGTCGTGAAAAGAACTTTCTTTTGATTTGACTTGGACATTGAAATAAGACAAATGAATCCTCAATTATGCCACATGCAACTCTATAAATACTTCACCTTCAATTTAGGCAGTTTTAATGTATGTACATTCGTTTTGTGGCTTGTCGACTACTAACGAAGCTTTAAGCGTACTTTGTTCCTCTCGTCTCTTTAAAACGACCACTTGACGCTTTTATTGTTTGAACAACGAAACAAACGAACAGAGCTACGATTAAATTAAAGGGTATATCTAAATTTTGCACGTATTTCGAGTTCTTCATTTCATTTGTACGGTTCTTATTTGAGTTTGATGATTAAGTCTTGGATTCCTTTAAATTTATTAATGACGTAAAAGTTTGCGAACCCAGTGATATACTTGTAACATTTATTTGCTTTACATGAAAAATTACTTTGGCGTAAACGTAGTTCATAAATACTTCGTCATATTTAGGAAAGAAACTACTAAATTAATTTAATTCCGTTTTCCCTAATAGAGACTGATTTGTGAGGAAATTTTTAAGTATCAATTATTTTGATTGTATGTAAATTGGTTTAAATTTGAGGAAAATGTCGAAAATATTGCAAACTGGGAGTTTTCATCGAAAAGCTGCTTAATCTCTTTGAGATATACAATAGCGAAATATTTTTACGTCAGATATTACTCGTTTATAGGTTCACGGAAAAGTCCGTAGTAGCAAATTTCTTTACATTAAGGAGAGCTTAATATAACCATTCTTACTTGAAAAAAAACGTACAAAGCTGAATTGCAAAAATTTTCACAAAGTAGTTAACATATGATAATATTATTATTACTACCTGTTGGATTCGAGTTTTTTTTTTAATATTTACAGTTCTTACATTAACTACCGACCATTTTAAATATCATAGTAAATTCAGTCAAAGGATGTTATAATATTAATGAATAAAGAGGATAATGTTTTATGCGACTTCTAATTTCATTTTCATTCTGATTTTAAAAGCGACTTGCGACAGACACAAAGCGTGATCGGATTGAGTGAATAAACAGTCTGCTCCGAGTGCTCATCAATCTTGTAGTACCTACGTAGTAAATTGTGTAAGTTTGGAACGCTTCGCCGCAGCGAGTTCGTCGCCCGCGATCTGCAACCTCACTAAACTAACACGACACTTACGATTTAATTGCCACTCATTAGTACTTAGGCGACACTGCTATATTTAATATAATTCAGACCTCTATTTTTCCATAAAGCTACCATTTTTTGGACCGGCCTATTGGCGCATGTGGCACTGACCTAGACTTCTACTCGTTGGACTCTCACTACTCACACTAATGGACAACATTTCTTTTGTAAAACAAATGTTGGTGTTATAATGTATTTAAGTATTTATTTAAAAGTTATATATGTATCAAATTATTTACCCCGTGTGGTATCCGGCTGAATAAAATAGTACCAACTTCTTTTCTTACCGAGGTGTCGTAAAAGGCGACTAAGGTAAGTCTACCCGCCGTGTGGTATCCGGCTGAGTATAAATAGACCAACCTCATTTCTTACCGAGGTGTCGTAAAAGGCGACTAAGGTAAGTTGAAACACCGCGTGGTATCCGGTTTAGTAGAATAGTAACACCATCCTCTTTCTTACCGAGGTGTCGTAAAATACGACAGAGGTAAGTTGACGTCAGGCAGGTGGCCGGTCGTAAAAAAGCAGCCAAATAATGTGACAGCTTGTTTATAACATGTTGTGCCGACCCCACTTAGAGTGGGATAAGGGCAGGAAGATGATGAAGTATTTGCCACACTTAAGAGTGGGATAGGAGAATGATTATCTCTTTGTAATTTTTTATCTTAATTATCTCTGTGTAAATTATTTCAAGATAGTAGATCTAACTAACTAGTAGATCAAAACCTTCATATTTATTGGTTTACCTGAGTTCTACTACTATGTTACTGATACAACTGTAATTTTTCCCTATTTTAAATTATAGGAAATATGGAGACATATATACGACAACACTAATCAAGATGGTAGCCTCCATTTCTGTTATTAATCATGTTATCAAATTCTGGTAATGACTACTGGTTTCAGCTGCTCGTCAATAATTTAAATAGACTATATAAATTTTATTATACCTGTATGAATCACTGTACTTAAACATGTGCTGAATTAGCAGGTGTTGCGACGAATCAATCATGTGTCTCTAGCAGATGGTTGTTTTAACAGTTATTGGTCATTTACAAAGTTTGTACTCAGAAATCGTCAATATGTACATGTTATCTATTACCTTTTTATGTCAAATGATTTTAATGAAATGTGGTAGTTTTCGGTTTCAGGGGCGACAGCTCGATCTAGCCAGGTTTCGTTACTAAAAATGACGCTTATCCCTGTTTTCAGGCACTGAAAAACTTCACCAATATTATTAAGATACAAAGGTTATTTCCCTGCCATTAGCAATGTCTTAAAGCTCAGATAGGATCGGATTGTTTCAAAGTGAAAATACCACGGATCCAGTCCAGATATATCTACTAAAAAAATACCGTCACCCAAATTTTTAGTAAATTAAACATCTTAATATAATATAATGGTGCTGAAAATTATTTTACATTGCGGTTTATGTTTACTGTATATAAATGCGACGCCCATTCTACGTAAGATATCGTAATGCTAGATTTTTCCTTGCTTCTCTTGGCAAGCTGCACTATTCTATATTCCAAATCATTCTGTATGCTCACATAGGTCAACGTACCGTCGAGTTTTGTGTTCCTGGTGTCACGACGTCATTCTAATAATAGAATAATAGGAATGTTAACATCAAACACGCTGGTATGTGCTATTTTACCTACCAATTGTGTATATGATCTGCGTTTCTTGAAAATATTAACTGCAAATGGATGAGACGTTACTTTGAAGTTATTTTAGAATCAATAAACACAGTCATTCTTTTCTTATGCTGAAGAGAATATTTATTGCGCTTTGACAATTCGTAATATGTTTAATTAAGTCCTACAACTCAGCTGTAACTCGTTAAATGTTCATTATATTCGCTTTCACAAATTGCTCGTACGTGAACGAATTGTTCTCAAAATCGATCTCTGTGGCGCCCGTGAGCCTTTGTTTGACTTCGACTCCGAATTCAGCATAATTGCCTTTCAGCCTTTCATTACTCAACTTTATGCAGTCATTTACTTGGATTATTACGAAGGGAGTAGCTGCGGTAAGTCTTGGATGGATGCATTAATCGCAATATGTAAATGTAGGGTTATAAAATATTGAAATCGTAAACGTGCATTTCCAAGTACCAGGATACGACCCTCGCTTTGTACGATTATTTAGTTTTTACTTCTTTGTAATGTTATGTAATAAAATAATGCAACAATTTCATTTGATCTGCGTCAATATCATTTCATCATAGAATTTAAGTCACTTCCATCAATCAACCTACTTCTGAGAACAATGTTCTTATTACATGATTTCATCGATTATCACTAGTCTTTTCGTTTGAAGATTCGTTTAAAAGTTTAATAGTAGCTGTTCATATTATTATTTTCTTGGATAATTAGTTTTGTTTTATGCTTGTTACAGATCGAGGACGAAGGCAACCATGGGAATGATGACACACGCCTCTTCATCCTTTCAACACTTGCTGGCCAACACAAACCACGCGTCTCCTGTGCTTTGTGCAAAGAAACCTTACACGTATTTGACCGTTACCCTCTTGTTGATGGAACATTCTTCCTTAGCCCTCGTCAGCATACGAGCAGCGCCGTTGAGGTGAATATTCTAATTGAATGAATTAACTTAACCTTAATCATTTATCAGTACAAAGGATAATATTGTATTTGAAATATGCCAAATATTTCATTAACCAATAAATAAATTCTTCATAAATAAAACTCATGTAATTGGGAAAAGATCAAAATACTTTTGTATCTTAAATAAGTACTGGAACTTTGTTAAATCTACAAGATACAGGAGCTACCAACTTCTTGACTGCCGTTGTTTATTCAGTAAATTACGACGTGAATGTGAGCTCAGGGATTCTTAGGTGTTTGTTTGACGTTAGAATTATTGTTGCATTTATGTAGGTAACATAAACTCTGTTTTCATATGTGTAATAATATTAGCTGTAAGATGTGTCATCTCCATGGATTAATAACTTTTTAGACATTCACAAATCATCAATCAGATCAAATACTTCTTATAAATAGTTCAGTGACATCTTAGATGCCACTTCATTAACTGAAGTTTATTAAAATATACTAAGCTAAATTGGTTTATCCTATACGCAGGTGAAAGTGGAAGGCCGCACACAGTATCTGACATGCGTGTGCATGGGGTGCTTGGAACGATGTGATCCGGACCGTATCATCCGCTGCCGGTTCTGTGGCCAAAAATGGGACGGCTCTTCCCTTGTTCTTGGCACCATGTACTCTTATGACATCTTCATGGCTACGCCTTGTTGCGCTGAAAGACTGAAGGTATATTGATTATTTTTCCGACAAGTTTATTGTAATTCATATACGATGTACTAAGAACTTTTATTTTGTCTACAGTGTAACAACTGCTACAAGCCACTACTGCATCCACACCAGCGGCTGAATTACTCCGACTATTCGCATCCAGTGACATGTCCACATTGTCGCGTAGTCGACACACACTTCGTGAAACCACTCTCATATTGTTTCACTAAACGGGTTTTCCCGCTCTTCCAGCAGTGGCCATAACAAACGGCGGTGCCGGGGCCATCCCCCGGCACCCCCCCTGATTCATGGGGACTCGCGCCGTCGCCTTCAAGACGGGCTTCCCCACCCGCGTTGCGCCCAGTTGTTAATACGAGCATGGCATCACGCGCGTCGGATCCAATCGAAGAGTCTGCTAAATTTTTAACACCTACTTTGGCTAGTATAACGGAATCGCTATCTTTACTTGGTCTGAGTCCTGAAACACTCGCGATGAGCCTCGGAGAATCACTCGCGGAACGATATCTGTCCGCCCTTCGAACCAAACCCGTGGAGAGGCCGGTATCTTTAAGCACCTGCGGCGCCCCTCGGCGCGTCCAGCACGCGGAACCATCGAGCCTCCAACTGTTCTCCAATGACTTCATCGATTACCTTAACCAAATCGCGTAAACTGTGCTTGTGGACTTACTGTGCGACGATATCGAACTTTTAATATGTCCTCCTTGAGGCACTAGGAATAATTTTTGTTAAAATTAAGTTGGTATTATTGAAAATAATTTTATGTATCGGTTTAGATCGTACTATTGATTTTATTTTAATTTTATTCTGCACTTTGTTGATTAAAATAGGTGGATGTTGATTTTATCGAAAATAATAATAATTAGGGGTATGTATAGTGACACCAGAAATTGCATTTTTTTTTAAATTTTCGTTTGAACTTTAAACCAGGGCGAATTCCTTTTGAAGGATGTAAAGAGAAGTTTTTTTTTAGTTATTCGATTATTAATTATTACCTTCGATTTCAGTGATACTGATAAACGAGAACCCTATCTAATAGGGCGTTTGTGTGGTGTGTTGTTTAGTTCAATTTAGTTTATTAGTTATGTTTTATTTTAGCAAAATTTTAAACTTTTAAATCTTAACCTTAAGTGTTATACATTAATTTTGTAGATTTATGTCGATTTTTTTCTTCTCTCCCACCAAATGGCACTCGATATCTGTGAAGGAGTTACAGATGCCGCGTTAGGTTATTTCTTTGATATCATTATCATTTACTTACCAATATTTTTCACTTAATAATGGTAGAGGATTAATCGTAAGTAATTGCTGTGTCACCAATAATATGATTAGCTTGTATTACATTTATTATAAGGTGTATGTATCAACCTCCTTTGTTTCGATTGAAATTATTTACTATATTCAGTGATCGGCGGAGTTCTATAAGAAAAATTAAATTATATATTGAATATAACTTTTGGAATCGTGCCATATCAATTGAAAGAACCTCAAATGTTTGGAACAGAAATTATTTTATAAGATAAATATCCGCTTATCACTGAAAGCATTTATTTATTAACTTTTGTTACTATTGTGAACGTTACTGTGGCTACGTCTATACTTTTAGGTTAAGGATTTTCTTATAATTATCATGAATGTCTATTTATTTTTAAGAATAGCGCTTCAACATTTAATAAGCCTATAAGTGATGCACATTTACTCATTAATGTTTAACGTTAACTTTTTATGTAAGGTTTTTTATACATTTGATACTTACCACTCGCAAGTGATTACAAGTGATAAAATATCCTAGAACTAGTGCGTGTTTAGTACGTAATGAAGAATACAAGTGGTGCGGATTGGTAGGCGCTTGTAATGGCTCGATTAAGCTGCGTTTACACAGGCCTGCATGCACGTTCTTTACCCAAGTCATGGTATTTTTAGGCAAAGAGAGAACGCTTTTTGGGGATAGAACTAAATACAGGCCTGTGATTGAGCCGCTTTATTAAGCTAGGTTAACGTGATATCCGTGGACGAGTACGTTCACAATGTAGGCAATAATTCTATGAAGACTTGATAATTTTTTATAGGTAAAAATTTTTGCATTAATCTAAAAAAAATCAAAACTGCCATTTACCTTTTACTAAAGTAATCGCTAGGTTTCAAAATAGGGGCAGCTTTGTTTTGGAACCATTGTTCGAGATCTTGGACTGAATATAATTGTTCATTCATGTTACGTAGTTCGTAAAACCTTAGGGTATCATCGCCTATCACGCGCATATCATCACGCTATCATCCGCATCACTGCACATCATCGTCGTCATCCTTGTCATTTGGCACGGTTTGAGTGGCGACGAACTGGCTTACTACCACTCTCAAAACTCTTGACCACAGGTTTTGGCGATAAAGACTTTCTTTCCGTAATTTAACTAAATATTGCGTATTTATGTTTCAACTGTTATTACATTTTTTGCAATGTTATTTGCGATATTTAGATTTCATTAGATTAGATTTCTTACAATTCTCAAAAAACTTCAGTTTGTTAAGTTATCTATGCGTTCACAACAAAGTATACATTTTTTCAGAAATAGTACAAAATACTGATTTTGATTCATTAGGTAATTTATGTGCGATAATTTCCTAATACATGCTTTTTTTAGATTCAACTTATGGTCCCTTAAGGCCTTTGGTCTAAAATATATTAAAAAAATTGACACTCCTCTCAAAGCAATTGTATATTAATTGAAATTATGAATTGCCTTTTGCATTTACTTAAAGTAACGGCCTGTTACAATCCCACTGCTGGGCATAGGTCTCGTTTCTTCATTGTTGAAGAGCTAAGACCTACCACGCTGCTCAAATGCGGATTGGTAGGTATTTACTTAGTTTGCATTTACTTAGGTGGTTTAACTATATTTTTTCTAATTATTTCTAACTAATAAACTGTCCATTGTATTCCTGTATGTCTTGTGAGGGTTTAGTTAGTTTGCTGATTGCTTTTTGATGGGTGCCAGTAGCCAGTTCGTCGAGTATGGTTGTACGTATATTAATACCTCTTTTATCCTTAAAATTTTGTATTCTCTCGCTTAAAGTTACTGTAAGATTGAGAATATTATATGGAAAACTATAATAGCACAGTATAGTTATGTAAATATAACCATTTTTCTACACGCAGATGCTTACAAAGTGTTTATTGAGATATATGAGCATATTTCTAGTTAAGCCATGAATCGATAGTACATAATGTCAACAATATCAAAGATCCCAAATTATTTTTAACGATCTCAGGTGTAATGTCATTTCATATGTTAATCAATTTTAATTTTATCGAAGTTTGCTCGTTCGAATATAGAATTATATTTAAAAGTTTAATGTACATTTAAGTAAATGTATGAAGCCAATATAAAAAAATTAAAAAAAAACAAAAAAAAAACGAGCTGTTGTTGGTATATTTAGGAAAATGTTAAAAAAAAAGAACCAGATCATCTGATGGTGGCCATGTACAAATGAAAAAGTGAAATGTCATTACATCTGATATATTTAGTGAAAACGACACAAATTATAGTAACATATTGTTTAATAGTCAATACAGAGCCATCTAACGTAGATGTATATGAAAGGAATATAATGACGCGTGACATAGCGTTGTTACACCCTCTCTCCGGTACAAAAACAAATTAAATATATTGAAATTTAAGTATCCACTTTTACGAGTTTATGAAAGTCCTCCAAAATAATAAGGATCTTTTAAGATTTTATATAGAGTGACATTACCTCTCTAGAATTAAATAGAAGTTTTATATATTCGTCAGAACGCTCCTAAATTTAGAATACGTTTTCGAAACTAGCATCATATATTATGAAGGGTTTACTTGAAACACAAGTAGTACTTTCAGTTGCACAGTACAAAACTTAAGAAAGCGTATTTTAATAGTTGCTTCGACAATCAATAATCTTCCTCTGTTATTTGTATTTTCAAAGTAAAAATAATAATTTATCCCTTTTTTAATTAATATACTAAGTATATAACTTATTTAACCTTTTATCTTGAATTATTATGTAAATTTACTATTGGTAATTTTATCTTTAATATTGTTAAGAGTTTTCCTAAGTCGAACTATTTTAAATTTCATCCAAATTATTTCTATTATCATCTTTATTCCACTTACTCTCAAGAACTTTACCAAAGCTCTTTAAAGTAATAAAGAGGCAAAGAATGATTCTGGTTTGTAAGTTAAGGTTGTTTAGGTTTAGGTGGAAGGAATGTTGACAAAATAGTTTTCGACTTATTCCTACTCTCTTATAAAACAGATACATAATTGTAGTATGTTTTGATTATTCATATTTTAGTCACTTAGTTATTTGTTCAGTTTAAATAAATTACACAAACGTTGCCAACTTCTTAGTTTATTTGCACATATTTGTTAAATTTTGTAATTAATAACAATTTATTTAGACATCTACATTGAAATTTCTTCATGTTGAATTTAGTGTGGTGTAATTTAGTGAATTGCTTAAAAGTACAAAGAAACAATTTGTTACTTTTGCAAATTTTATAAAATAAATCAAATACATATTAAAAAGTAACAGTGAATTAGATAATCTTTACTAAATAGTTGCATGTGAATCCTAAAATGCGCAATTATTTCTCCTAACACAAACCGTTACCATGATTTTTTAGAAATCTTGTTTTAGGTTTGGTATATTAGGAGCATAAATTGTTACTTATTATAAAACTATATCTTGTATAAGTTTTCTTGTATATTTATTTGGATTCGTATTCTATTATATGCTATTAGTATAGTCTATTGCATGAGCACACTGTAGTAGATTATAATCGGCGTAATACTTGCTGAACTAGGTCTCCTGCTTTCCAACTTAGGTAAGTATAACCTTATTTCAACGGTAGTTCTCATTTAGTATCGTAGTTATTTTCTTTAACTATTACGTGTGAATGAGATGGATGCTCGAAGTCACATTAATGATAGGTCATCTTTTTATATTCATTATTACTTATTAGTGATGTTCTCGTGCCAAGCGAGTTTCGTTATAAGATCGTGTACATTCTGGTCATAGGCGCAAATTGCGCATTACATAAAATAAACAGTAACTACTTTCATTGATTTCACTATCATCACTTTTATCTTAATGCACTCTTAAAATCTACCCTGCCCCATAATTAACTTATACCTACGTAATTGGCTTGACATTATTGAAATGTAAAGCCTTCTTTGAAAATATGCAGTCCCAAAATGTGATAGGAAAGCAGAGTTTGATCAGGCATGTTGAAAATAAAGAGAAGTATAATTATGCTATTTAATGGTAAAATGGTGTAAATCAGTAAAAAGTATTGAAAATATATATTTTGATAAAAAATTGAAAAATATGGGACGTTTTCAAGTCATTTCTGCCTTATACTGCAAGAAATCTTTCGTTGTTTCAATAATCCTGAATACACGTTTAGATTGAAGTTGAAACATTTTCTAAATTTATTGTAACGGACTGATTGTAAACCCTTAAATGCCAGAAGAAGGCAATCAACATTATCCGACGTCCAATTTTGAAGCTCAAAATTACTCCAAACGCGTTGGCTGATTATAGTATACGGCTGTTATTGGTTAGTGAAAGATTCAAATCAACGTGTTAATTATATTTTGATACTCGATGTTTTCTACACTAGTAGTAGTATGTATTGACCTTTTGTATTAACTTTTGTAGTTAGGCTTAACGTAGCATTCCATCGCATTTATCAATTTGAGTGAATACATCATTTGAAACCATTAACATTTAGAGACATAAAAATGTTAGTATCTCAAACTAACAAATGCGATGAGAATGTGAAAAGTGATATTACAGCATTACTGAACCTTTGCAATTTGGGTGTATATTCGCTAAGAGCAAGTGCACACCGTGATAAAGACTGCATAGAAATAGTAACACTTAAATCAAACTTTTTATAACTTTTAAATTATGAAACATGTTTACAAAGCTCCGAAAATTTCTATATTTTAATGACGATGAAAATTCCATTCAATATGTTTGAGTAATGTGCGCGCTTGCTCCAAGAAGTAATCGGGTAAAGTCGTATATTGAAGCTAACGATACAGACTTAATGATTGAAATTTAAAAAGCGAAGAATTTGTGGTAAGTACGGTTAAATTGGTGATAATCTTACGAATTGGTTAAAGATAATAATTAAGTTATTGCGTGGCAATTAGACTAACGTTTACTACGTAAAGCGCGGGGTGCATCAGGGTATGAGTGTCATAATTTGTAATAAAAAAAAAAATACTTTTGTACTTTCGTAACGATAACAAGTAATTTAGTGATAACATTTTTTCTACTAATATGTTTAAATTCGTAAATTTAACATCAAGTATATACGTTTTATACTGAAATCGTAGATGTAGTAATTTTATAAGAAAACCGAGCCTCGAGCTCGTACGTGTATCAAAGCGATAATAGGTATTGTGTACGACCGCCCGTTGGTCCTTTAAGAAGTTGTCTTGATCAGTCTTAAGTGAATCGGTTCGAATAACTCGAGACAGCTTCTTGAAATGAGACCTACGGTTGCAAGGTCCTTAAGTCTAGGCTAAGCTATCTTCACCTATCGTGCGTTTTGAGTATGCTGCTTTGAATTTTATTTTATTGTGACTTAAATTTTAAAATATTGTATCTATTAATACAATATTCACATTTGCAATATCTTCAGAAAAGTTAAATATTGGAAAATGGATCGTTTTAAAATTCAATTATTTTCATGATCATACATGATAAGAGCAAAAACTTTTCACATTTATACGTAATAAGCAATGTTTGTGTGGGTGAATGAATAATCATGTTATAAAATTTTTACTTCATTTTTAGTGTAGAATACTGGTTCTACACGTTTATATTAATATTGGGTGTGGTCGTGTCATATATTATGTATATTACTATTATGATCTCTTGTTTGCTTACAATTTTTCTGGAATATGGCTTGAGGAGTGGGAAAGTTGAAATGAGAAGCTCACAGAAACGCCAATTGACTAATTATAAGATTAAGTTTAAGTGCTTGAGATAACGGATAAGATGCGTTTTAAAATATATTATGATATATTAGTATTACCACTAAAAAGATATTATTTTTAAATAATTCGATACATTTCAACGTATATTTTTATATTCTCATTACATGAGGAATAAAAGTAATAACACCATTACGCATTTAAGAGTATACTATATAAGATATGGAAACAAGTTCCGGTTCGTAACAATTTAAATATTGAGAATGCTATTGAATTATAAAGATAGTGAGCGTTGTATTGTCTATTTTGTAATGTTGGTAAAGCATGACGTAGTGTTTAAGGTTGTTTCAGAAAATTGTAATAAAACGTAAGGAGACAAAAAAAAACATGTTATATTTTATACGAATCCTGATATTGCGCCCGCCAGTGTGGCGAGCTTTGTGTTACTTTACGAATATCTAGTGTATAAGTCTACTCTTTAAAAGAGTTTCCCAGGTAGTAGTTTTAGTAGGCTTAGTGTTTTTATACTGGCTTGATGTTGTGACATTTATTATTAATATGATATTGATAAAACGCAGAACTACCGAACGAGCGGCCAACAATGATCAATAGCAGAATGTGTAGTGGGTATCGGGAGAGTCTTGCGGTTTTCATTGATTTTGGTTTAAGGAGCGGGCAGCATTTCTGCAGTTGTGATCATTACCAAAGTGTCGCTGTTCGCAAGCATATCATTTTAATACAACGCTAGATACGTTTTTGGTACAAAAATTTAGCGAAGTTTTAATTCTATTCAATTAATAATATATTGTTAGACAATTCCTAGTTCTCAGTGTTGTTGTGGACGATGCGGAACTGACCTCAGATTTAATTGAAGCCGATTCTAGTCGACTTCATCGGCTTACGAATGAATCGTTGGTCTAATCAGTGGTGTCAGCGAGTTCAAATTGTTCCATTACAACTCTGGCGATGAACCTGAAACACTTCAGTTATTTAGCAGAATTATATTATTGTCTAGTGTTTCCGATTATGTTACGTTTTATATTGCTTATATTATATATTATTGATACAATGTTCATTAAGTATTTTAATATTGATTTGATGAGGTCCTAGTCGATTCTCTATGATATCACATCTCCCAAAGTACAAATTCCTTGTTGTTTAGTCCAATTTTGTTTGACTGTTATTGACTGGAAATTTTTTTAGAGATAGTCTGCCTCGTCTGGTCGGCTTTAATTACGAGTATATTTAGATTTGTCTGTATTTGCCTATGACATAGCGCGGTCTAGAGCTGCTTTGATTTCTACATAAGCTGATAACGCCGACAAAGGGTGTTTCGTATAAAACGAATATTTCAAACGAATTTGTAAAGTTATTTCCGTTGATGTAAATATTGTGCCGTGAGGGCAACTATAAAGTACGAATATAATTATGTTTAGCAGCTCTTAATTTAGTGTTGAAGTTAGTTTAATTTTAGTTTACCTATTATTAGTTAATGCACAATTAATAACCCAATACTTAGTTATTCATTACCTTCACTAATTTCTACTTTATTCACTGGTTATTATTAAGTTTTTTTTTCAACTTTGTAAACTTATGCTCAGCATTTCATCATTATTTTAACTTGTATTTTTGTTATACGTAATCGCCTTCTACACATTATCTAATTGGAAAGCTAATTAGCATTGAAATATATTTCAAATGACACTATACCTACAATAAAACCTTTATAAAAATATAATAAAAATTTTAAAAATACAGAAGTGTTTTATTTAAATCCCTTTAACCCGTATTTTAATTGCATGATAGATAAGTAAACAAAATGAAATGAAATTTATTTATAAAGAAACATTTACAAATTGTACTTGTAAAATGGTAGCGATGGTACTGCAAAAATTAAACTGCGTTGCAGATATAAACGCTCGCCTCCGATTTTTAATAATAAAAATGTAGACAAAAGAAACTATATAAAAATAAACTATAATTAGATATCAAATTGCGTGCGAGCAATGAACAGTTTAAAGAATAATGTATGGAACACGGTCGTCTATCCCCAAAGTAACTTAACACTTATATTATGGGTAAGAGACAACCGGTAAATATGAAATTATATTAGTATATAGAAAAAGTTGGCCCTCGCCCTCGAGAATCGAACCCACGACTCTAAAGGCAGCATCACTACCACCTGCACCAACGTGTCAGTCAAGACTAACTACCTATACCACTGCGGATGTTAGAATTGAAATTATACTTTATTCAAGTAAAGTTAACAAGTGCTTTTGAATCATCTTTACTGCTGGTTCGGAAACCTATACGTACCGAGAAAAGTCAGTAGGACACTCGGCGGTTACTCTTTTTAAAATTACAACTAGATACATTTTCACATTACTATCTTGTACAGGGTTGAAGTTCTCTTCTCATTCTTATTATTTATGTTATCCTCAACAGTATAGTACGCTTTCTGCATCGGCCTCCTTTTAATAGTTGATTTAAACTGTTATGGCCAAGCTAAAATAGATTGTGGATTTTATTTTATTTTATACCCATGCCCATAAGCAACTCACGTACTTTTGCAAGGCGCAAAGCAGGAGCCGCAAGCTTAGGTATGTTTGTTCCTACTTTGTCTATTATATACATCGTCAGTTTTTTAAATTGTGACTTCGTCTTTCGTTAGAATAGAAAATTTAGAGCTGATACCATGCTCTACTATTTGATTGGTATCAAATTGGTAACTTCCACAAAGCATATTCAGGTTTCTTCACTGTACTGTATGTAATTTCATACAAAACGATCAACTACTACTACTAGTGCTCTTACCTTCCTTTTTATTAACACGTAGGGAGCAGTTATTAGATAGAGAAAAAATATGCAATAGAAATAAAGGATATCCTCAGTCGTTCGCCGAGATAAATTTTGCAAAATCAAAATGAAAGGCAAATCTTGATCATTCTTTATTATATGCTTTAGCTTACACAAGTCTCGACATTTGTATGCAGATAACTCAATTCTCTTAAGCATTTTTAAAAACTTGAGTTAAGCATATCTGTCCTAGAGATGACAGCAGTGCTATGTAGCAGAATCGAACGTGTGAATAATATGAGCCACCGAGATACTCCCTACCACAGTTTAATCTGCCTTACGAATCAAAATATTTTATTACTGAGGTGTCGTAAAAGGCTACTAATCAACTAACAATACGTTTATAACATGTCATGCCGACCCCACATAGACTGAGAGTAACGGGAGAATGATGATGATTACCACGCACGATGGTAAAGAATATGCATATGTAGTAAGACTACAAAGAGGATTTTATTTATCAAAAAATATAGAAGAAACCATAAATAAAATGTATTATAAGATAAATAATTTATATTCCTATCATTACCAGAAGCTATTTATCTCCTTAATGTGAGTCTTAACCAAATTGGCTTATGCACTGATGGTTAATAAATATCGCAACCTTTCGCTAAAGTAAATAATGGTGTCTCGAAAACACAAGCTATATCTCACACACCCTTACAAAGGATTAACGTAAGCTCGAGCCGCAGTAGCAGCGATTTAATTTAATAGTTTTTATATTAAGTATGCAAATTAACATTTTAAAATATAAATGTGTAAATGTCTCTTCGTCTTTTTTTTAATGTCTCTAGTGAACATTCTAGCCATATCATAAATTATTGTGAGATATAGTTTTGGGATGAATCCGCTTCCGTCAGTCGCTTTGGATTCGCTTTAATAAATCATTTACATTTGGTGAGCTCTAAAGCGTGAAGAGACAATTTCCAGCAGTAGACATCTATTGATTGAAGAAGAAACTCTAAAGCAAAATGCTGCTTGAAATTAGAACATTTAAACATAAAATTATCATACACGCCGTGTGATATTCGGCTGAATAGAATTAACCACCCTCTTTCTTACTGAGGTGTCGTAAAAGGCGACTAAGATAAGTCTAACCGCCGTGTGGTATCCGGCTGAGGAGAATTAATCACCCTCTTTCTTACTCAGGTGTCGTAAAATACAACTAAGGTAAGTTGACGTCAGGCAGGCGGCCGGTCGTAAAAACGCAATGCAAAGCAAACTTAGAGTAGGATAAGGGCAGGAGGATGATAAAACATAAAATTATCGTACCTGAGATGTAATAGCATAAATACGTCCATAAACCCAAAGAAAGATGTTTCGGAGTCCAGTGTTGAGCAAATAGATGCTGAATTATATAAATGTAGAAATTGAATTTAATATTCACCCTTAAAGTTCAGACATATACTAAAATTGTCTAAGGCGACAAAAGCCAATTATGATTTATTTTTTATCTAACTTATAGTACCTATGCGAACAGCAAAATCATTAATATTAATACAGGTATGTGAACAGAAAAATCATTAATATTGAACGATTCACGGATGATTACCAAAAACATTTTATGAAGATAATAAATACGAAAAACACAAAGCTGCGGCTTGCTTTTACGTGCAACGTTAATGTTCTCTTCGTTATATTGTGCGATATACAGTTATTAAAGCACATAAATTTTGCTATAAAATCAATTGAAAGTAGGCCTCTTGAAATTATTGTTCCTGAAATACGCTGTCTTTTGTATTACTATACATAAGCCTGCCGAACAGTATTAGAATTGCCAATAATTCATATATATTAAGTTACCCAGTATCAATTATACTAGGCAAGGATTAAAATACGTGTTTTAACTGTGTCATAGTTGTACATGCAGTTTATGCGGCAGTCGACTACACAATCGTTATTTTTGAACCTGATAGAGATAAGGTTGAAGTACCATTGACTTACTATTTAATAGCTTTAATTTAATAATCTCAAACTATTTTCTGTCTATTGAAAAGTTCAAAATTGTTAACTGTTTTTAAGATACGATGATGCATAAGAGACTATGTAACCTAGGTCCAGAAAACAGTATAAAAGAAGTAAAATATTGGAAAGAAACCTGCAAATCTTTAGAGTTTTCTAGGGTAATGTGAAACCTACCAATCCGCATTGGAGCAGCGGTGTAGATCTTAGCTCCAATCCTTCTCTCCAAAAAAAGGTGAGGAGGCCTGTGCCCAGTAGTGAGATAGTAACAGGGATAGTTACTTACTCACTACTTACAATATAAACTATCACAAAATTCACAAAACATAATTTAAAGAACAAAGATCACTGACCACATAATTTAACAGACAAAAAGTAGTACCCTGCTACAGGTGTAGATAATAAAAATATTAATACTTTTTACCTGATTTAATCTATGTCTGTTACACATTTCTTAATTACTACGCAAGGTGGGTAATTATAGTATCCATATAAGCAATCGTTGTCATATTTAATTGATTTAAAACCATTAATGTAGCAATTTTATAGGTTTTTAAAACATTGTACTCGAAATGCACGACTACCGAAACAGAGTACATATTATATTTATTAAGAGTACTTTACTGTGTTAAGCTAAATTATAAGCGTTATTTCATAAAAAGATGCACTTGCAATCGAAAAGATTTTTAATAAGATTTATTTATTTTTACTAAGTTTTAATCGAAATATAAATGTTTTTAACTATTTTTTTTTGTATATGAACATATCGCACGCTAAATATTAAGTGACCGAATTAAAAAGCCTTAAATGAATTAGTTACATTGTAATTCTTATTTCAATGATATCTCGCCACCAACTATTAAATACCTATTGTTTTCTTGCTCGTCCAAGTTATGGATCTCTTTAACTATAACGAGTTTTTAGGCGCTAAGCAACGCTTTATTACAATTTGCCACAAACGACTTCTTTGAACGGTAATACTAGCCGTATGATATATATTTCTATACTTATTATTTTTTTACACGATGCTGAATTTAATACTATCAATATATTGATCTTAACATTTATCGTTTGCGCTTGCAATTCATAAGATAGGTACTCTTATTATAATACCATTTATGAGTTTATAAATTTATATATACAGGTATTAAGTATAAAGAGCATATCCAACACGCTAGCAATAAGGGCGTACCTTAACATTTTAGATTTGTTCTGAATGTAGTATGTACTTAAGACTATTCAAATTCGTTTCTAATCCCACCTCCACAAATTGAGAGATAACGACAGTCGACGAGCTTCTTGAAAACGAACATGCAAGTGAGCTTAGGTAATTCTGGTGTAATATTAGCATTCGTTTAATAACTTTAAAAATTCATTAATTAAGCTAAAAATTAACTTTTTTATTTATTTAACAAACACTTGTATAGAGAACAAAAACACTTGTATAAAGCAAAAACACTAGTATAATAGCAGACTTATCCCTAAAAGGGGTCTCTTCCAGTCAACCTTTGAGTAATACAAAGAAAAGGACAAGAATTGAAGAAGAAAGAGAGTACGGGTAATATAGAGAGAAAGAAAAAATTTATATAAATTGAACTATTTAATCTATAAAATAAATACTTATATTATTAAATTAATAATTAATAATTATTATTATTTATGTATATAATAATTATTATCTTAATTAATCAAAAATACTTATGTTCTATTAATACTTTTTTATCAAATTTTTAAAAAAAAATTAATAACAAAAGTAATGATAAAATTTATTTTGCTATAATCCGCGACGAAGTAAAAGAAAAAAATATATACCTATAATTATTAGGTTATCGAACAATTTGATTTCACTTTTAATTCTGGAAAACTTGAATGATTTTTTTAATTTCAAATAATCACGTTCCACAAAATTATCTATTAACATAGCACAAGCACCCTCATTACAGAATCACGAAATTATTCGTCATCTTTAAAATGGTCTGGCGTCGAGATTCTCATTATCAATTAATTTTATCGTTCAGGTACTTATAGGCTTTGCGAGCGTTCATTATAACTGGCTCAATTACAAACATGAATAGGGTTGCAGATAGTGTAGAAAAGAAACTATTCTCATACTCAATATGAGCCTCTAGACTGCTGGTATCCGAATTTAAAGTCACCATTTGCCAGAACATTCCCTCAATAATAACGAGATCAGACACCTCTTTCGAGGTACAGTATATAATGGTGCAGTATAAAAGAATTTGGAAATTCCAAACCTCTTATGTCAAAAGGAATGTGTAGGGCTATACTCGGGAAATTTATAGATGCTTGAGAATAACGAAAGTCTTTCGCAACATTAGTTATTCTATATTAAATCACAAATATTCCTTATTAACTTTGCAAGGTATGAAAATTGTGGAGACAATAATGTAAACAATTTCACAATGCTAAACATTAAAGTTAAAGCATATAAAATGCAACATATTATTGAACAAGTAGATCCATTGGTATTTATGATTATTTTTACACAACATAAAAGAATATATAATTAGGCTCTTTATAAATAAATACAGCATCCATGCCTTTAAAACCGATAGCATCAGATATCGTCATTGGGGAAGGAAGCGAAGGATTGGCTATGCGACTTAAATATCCGAACGCGTCTTAAAATGTTGGAGTGGTAACCCATCATCTGAATACGCTGTTCGTTGATTTTCGGATGTAGAAGTGGAAATTCCTTAAATATATAAAGTAGTTGATGTCCATGTTGAATAAGAAGATGAAGAAGTAAGTAAGTAAGTAGCGTCCTGTTACTCGTCCCCTGCTGGGAAAAGGCCTACTTCTCGCCATTTTTGGAGAGAAGGATTGGAGCTAAGACCTACCACGCTACTCCAATGCGGATTAGTAGGTTACACATATCTCTGTAATTGTCTAGAAATAATTTACTTGTACATATAGGTACAAGGTACAAGGTTTCCTCAAGATGTTTTCCTTCACCGGAAAGCGTGTGATAAACTGCAATTATCAATTAGACACATATGTTTTAACAGAAAAACTCATTAGTGTCTGCCCGATTTTGAACTCGTGACCTCCTTGAAAGAGTCACACGGTGTTACAACTGGGCTACCACAGGTTATTTTTGAAGCAGTACTGAAACTTAATCTGCATCTTGACTATCCATGTCCTATGTGTACAAGTAAATTTAATTTATGTACATAAAAATATAAAGAATTATAAAACGATAGGTGATGTGTACAATAGACAAAGCAGGAACCGACATAAGCTTGCGGTTCCTGCTTTGCGCCTTGCAAAAGTGCGTAACTCGTTTGTGGGTTTTGGTATAAGATTCTATAATAAAATTCCGCAATCAATCAAAGCCGAAGTAGAGTTGAGGATTCAAAAGCACTTGTTTACAAGTTTATTTGAATAAAGAATATTTTGAATTTGAATTAGAATTATTTAACTCGATAATTGCTGTAAATGCTTAAAGGCAGTTCTTTAACCTTAACACAAAAATCTATTAAACGCCTTAGCGAAAGCATCATATATTTCGTATTTTCTGTATCATTCATTCATATTTGACAACCCTAGTCATAGATCATTGTAGTGAGACAAGATTAATAGCGCCTTTATATACTGTTACTTAGTTATTCTAATGGATTTATTAATAGATAACTCGCAGTAATTATAATATACCCACCGTTGTGTTGAAACATTGTATACTCAAATAACCTAAGCACAGATTTATATCTCTAATATTTTAAAGCTACTATTTCGCAACGCAAAATAACATGTGACATTTAACGAAATTCAAGTGATTATTATTTGTATTTGGCTTACACTACTTACTTTATAGGACTCTTGTGGTAGTGAGCGTGTGTAGTGGTTGTGTGCTTGTAGCGGTAGTAGAGGTTTGTAGTGCATGGGTTTTTGTCAAGCTGTATAAGGTATGAAAACTGGAGGTAAGGTATGAAATACTTCATTCTATATATAGCATCCTTACTAATACGAAATATAATAATAAAATTATAAATACGAAGATCTGTCTATTTTTTTCACGGTTAATCCGCTAAACCAATATCGATGAAATTTGGCTCAATTATTCCTTATACACCGGGGTAACATATAAGCTATAGAAGTCCTGTTAATTCAACACGAATTGGATGACATTAAAACGCCATTATCACCCTATTAAAGTTTTTTATTCATGATTTGTCAAAGTCGAGTCAAATCTGTGATAGAAAGACGCTTCTTTCTATATGGCGTTGTTTGACTCTCGTCGAAAGAGATATTTTAAGAAAAATTTTACATATTTTGGTTTGTTTACTGAATAAATTTAACTGAGGTATTACAACGGTTATTTAAATTATTAAACTATGCTCTCGACAAATCTCTCTCAGTCTTCCCGGATCGATCCGATTTTTGTGACTTAGATATTTGCAGGGTTGGTAAGTGATAGAAGCTACTGTTTATTCCAAGACTACAGTCCACTCGTTAGAAGTTGCGGGTAAAAGCTAGTTACATATATTTTCTATTTACTTTATCGCGGATTATTGCGAAAGAATTTTAGTTTTTTAAATTTAAAATTTTAAAAATTTTAAATTTAAAAAACTATTTTAAAGTTTAAAAGCCGCGTGGGATACGGGTGGAGTAGAATAGACCACCCTCATTTCTTACCGAGGCGTAGTGAAAGGCGACTACGGTAAGCAGTGTTGCCATCTTAGTGGTTTTTCCACTAAAACTGGTGGTTTTAACTACCCACTTAGTGGCCAAATATTGCTTTTAGTGGTTAGTGGTTTTTTTTGGTGGTCTTGGTAAAATATATTAGCAGTTAAAAAGTTAGATTTACTTCCATTTTACGATGATTAATATATCTGTTCGTTTTCCTTTTTGAATATGCATATATACATTGGTGTACAAGCTTTAATCCACTGTTTGCTCATGGTTGGTGTTAAATGTCAATGAACATATGAATCGGATATGATGAGTACAACCTCGGTCAACAATATTGAGTCAACATTATTTGACATTTCATACACAATATTAATTCATGAGAATCCTTAACAAAAAAAACCGTGGTTTCATCCCGGCCCACCTTCAACATCCAGTCCAAGACGGAATCACTTCGGGCGGAGGACGATGCTGCGCATATGGTGCCATCAGCGGGGCATAATTATCTATTATAAAATGCTGAAATCTGTTGAAACTATCGTAGTGCACCGTAACCACCAATAGATAATAAAATTGTGAGGTGCTATGAAGGAAAAAAGGCCAGAATATAAGCTAATTTTCCTCCATGACAATGCTTCGTCACACACATCAAAAAAGGTTCAAAGATTAGATGCTACTCCATACCGCTTATTCACCAGAACTGACCCCATCCGACTATCATCTGTTTTGGTTGGTGTGCCATTTGCTCGCTGAGCAGCAGTTTGATTCTTACGCGAGACGTCCAAAATTGGCTCGAAAAGTGGTTTGCCTCGAAAAACGATCAATTTTTTTGGTATGTTATCCATATATTACCTGAGAGATGACAAAAATGTATATTTTGAATGAAGTTATCTTTTTTCCTTCCTATGAAAAAATGGTTTTTTGTAGAAAAAAAAGCGGATTTTAGCTTGTATACCTGGTAGATATTTACTTTGCTTGAGTAGGCATAACTGATCGGCAAGAATTAGTCGTCTACGTTTCTCTACACGTGAGGATTTTCCACCTAATATTTTTAATAAATATTAAATATTTATAATAAATATAAATATTAAATATTTTTAATTAATAAACTTATACTTTATACGCGGGGATTTCTCACTTCATATTTTTTTCTGAATACTTATACTTAGAAGTTAGAAGGGCTCATCGTTCAGTAACGCTCATGGGCTCATAATTATTAATTTTGGTTTGTATTAACTGAGCGAATTTATTAACGCGTGACTAACACTATGCTAAAATCACAATATACGCAACGGGATTCTTGGTTCGTAGGTATCTGAAATACTACGGGTCGAGTAGCGAAATGTAAATTTTATGGTATTAATTGTTAATTTTTTAATAAGTAATAATAAAGGAAACTATTTATTTGTATATTTATTTTCTTTCATAAAACAAAAATTGTTTTAGTGGAAAATTTAGTGGTTATCGGTCATTTAGAGTGTAAAATTTCTGTTTGTTAGTGGTTTTCTGGTGGTTTTGAAAGTTGAATCTAGTGGGAAGCTTATTGAACTGTTGGCAGCACTGACGGTAAGTCAACCCGCTTGTGGTTTCCAACTGAGTAGAATAGAATAGATTAGAATCACCCACATTTCTTACCGAGGTGCTGTAAAAGGCGACTAAGGTAAGTTGACCTACCGCGTGGTATTCGGTTGAGTAGAATAGACCACCATCTTTCTTACCGAGGTGTCGTACAATTTGACTAGGATACTTTGACGTTAGGCAGTCGGCCGGTCATAAAATACGTAGCTAAATCAGCTGACAACATGTTATACCGACCCCACTTGGAGTGGGATAAGGGCAAGAGGATACATTTTGTTATAAGTTTAAGTGAGAAGCATAAAACCATATACGATATAAGTTTCGTAATTAGTTGCACAACTATTTGCAAAGTTCGTAGTGAAAACAAAAATATTAAAACAAATAGGTACGAATGAGTCGCAGAGTCGGTCGTACGATACATTTGTCACGTTCGCCGTCAATTGGATATAATACTGATGTATGATACATATTCGAGTTTATAGAAATTTGTGTATCATAAAGTGTCCGGTGATAAACCGGACAGTGGGTAAGGGACACCTAAGGGTGTTTTATCAAGGCTTACAGACACGTAAAACAGTTTTATTGCGTGCCCGAACTGTGTAATACGTTTTATCCATAACCCCCCCTCCACCCAGTGTTTACTAACTTGATTGGAAACGTGCTCTTTTTATTTACACTTGGAATTTATATTTTAGTGTTCTCTAGATAATTGAAATAGTATAAACTAGGATTTAGTTTCAATGTGAGTTTATAATAGTTAAGGTTTTAGAAATGATTCAGAATTCATTAATTTCATTCTCCCGCTCTTATCCCACTTTAAGTGGGGTTGGAATGATATGTTTTTCAAATTGTCCAGTGGCGCAGGTAGCAGTGATCCTGTCGTCACTACCACGTGTCGCGGGTTCAATTTCCACCGAGAGTAATTTTTTTTTAAACAATTATTTGGTTCTCCGAACCTTGGTGTGTAAGTTGCGTATTTATTTAAAACTCCTACTAATTAAGTTAATAAACGTATATATTTACCAGTTATCACCCATAACAAACGTATTAAGTTACTTAGTTTGGGGATGGACCACTATGTGTATAATTGTCGTATATATTTATTTATATTTTCCCTTCCATTCACTCCTATCATATGTATATCATTCGTGAACTCTGGCGTTACTGCTTTTATATGCGTCATAATTTAAGCAATCCAACCATCTCATTTTCGGCCTACCTCTAGTCATTTCCACATCATGATCTGATTCAGAATTTATTACACATTTTTCATAGTATCGGTGATGCTGGTGTGATTTCTTTGCAAGCCCTTAGCTCTGGTTGTATCTTTGCTCGATGCTCAACTTCTATTTTGCCAAGTGATAATGTTACTATTTAGAATTTATTTAGTACATGACACATCACTGAATAATACTATGATAAGCTTCTAAGAAATCGTAAAATAACTGGATAATAATTAAGGAAAAAACTAAATGCAAAGTTTTGTTCTTCCTTCTATACATATAATGCAAAATATACTTTTTGAAAGAGCAGAAGCCATATCATTAAAATCAAATCAATCTATATTTAAGTAAACTTTACTTTAACTAACACTACATTTAGTTTAAATAATTGTTGTCCTTATTTATAATAATGGAAATGCAGTGGCACCTAAAGGCAGTGCATATACATTTGTGATGTACTTAATTTAATGTTTCAATGTAACTGCCACTGATTGCACTGATTGAATAAATAAACTTAAATTCTATTGCTTTTCGAATTGTCGTTCAGAAAGCAGTTGCTACAGAGAAGAATTGGTAAAAACTCGGCGGTCTCTTTTCAAAATATAATCAAATATATTATCTTATAACTGTGACATACATGTGCATAGTCATTGCTATATAATAATATATTATAAAACAACGCTTAACAAAGCTTACCATGCTTTCAGAAGTATAAAAGAAATGTAGACAGCCAATTGCAAATTAAATAGAATTTAATAATTTCGGTTACCCAGTACAAAGTGGGTCACGGTAGCAATTAATTTGTCGGACGTTTTGAACATACTTATTAGCTCAGCGATTAAAATGATTAAACCTATTTTTTGAATTTATTTTCTACGAATTAAATATATCAAAATATTGTGGTTCGCAATTGCGATTAGAGCAACGTGGTGCGTTTACGGATCTTTCGCTCGATTGTTTTTTTATATGAGAAAACCCTTCATGATTACTGCCAGCATCGACGGGAAGAACAGTAGTCGAGAAAGAAGTCAAACAAGATTTTTAACGACTAAAGTTCCATAACTTATCATGCTATCTAATAATTAGGGTACATAAATACCTACAAAAAAGGCATTACCTCTGCAAAAAATATTTTACCTTCACATTGATGTATCTTTTTGTAACGTCGAACACCCTTAAGTTTGCTATCTCCTAACTGTAGATATACCACCCATATTGCACTTACATTGTACGACCCGCGTATTATCATTCGTTTCACCTATTAAACAAGTTTTATACTCGTAAAAAATAAATTCAGGCCGCGCTATCGGTCCGTTTATGGTGCGTAACAAGCAATAAAATTGGTCCCCATAAAGGTCCCATCGTTTTGCGATCCGGCCTACTGTTTTGTGATGAACCCCCCGTACTTTATATTTGTCTATAAACTTTTTATGATTCCCACACATCCTGATCTCGAGCTCAGGTCAGCGAAAGTAACTCGTAAAGCCACTGAACGGTGTAGAATGAGGGTAGACGTCGTATTTTTTCAATGACCGTGTTTATATCGTTATGGAATATTTTGTGAAACAGTATAGTTAATGTAACAGTTAAGATGGAATATAAATAATAAATAAATATATGAGACACTTATACACATAGTCGTCCGTCCCAAAAGTAGGTACTTAACACTTGTGTTAGGGTAGACAGACAATGAATGAATATATACTTATATTTTTTTAAATACATACCTAAATACTAGAAGACCAACAAATTAATATACAGAAAAATGTTGGCCCTCGGAAGGAATCGAACCCGCGACCCGTGGAGCTGAAAGCAGGGTCACTACCGCTAATGGGCCAGTCTTGAATGCTTAAGAAATTTAAGCATTTAAAAAAGAGAGACAAAGAACTCGCAGACGGAAAAATATGTAGCATTTCTTCGGATTGGCATTTAACAGTATACCAAACCGGTTTTGTCTATACGGATTCAAAATATTAAGACAACCGCCACCATAAGCAAATGATCCTTATTCTGCATATAATTATATAAAGCTCATTATTCCTAAGAAAACAACGCTCGCATACATTTAAAAGCATGTATTTATACATTCTTCACTTTATTATTTGGTAAAACCTCATTTTTTAAATCCTATCCTTTATTTAATCTTTTATTTTATACTCTTTATGTAATCTCCATATCATATCATATCAATACTTAAGAAACTCAAGATCACAACTACATATCGTACGAAAGAGTGGTGACCATCTTTAAAAAGATAGTCATCACCGGCAAGGTCCAGGGGAAAAGATCTCGAGGACGAAGTCCAATACGCTGGACAGATGAAATCCGCACCAACCTCGACAGCCAGATGCATACAACGTGGATAGTTTCATAGAAACTATCCACGTTGCGAATAACAGACACTGATGCTGCAACATTGTTCGTGACAAATTCCGTGGAGGGGGACTCAGCATTGAGGACACCGATGCGGGGAGGAAGAGTATTCAATCTTCACATAATTAGTCCGTTGCAAGAATTTTGTACGTCCTTGCAAAGATTGCATTTCTTTCACGTGTTATTAGTGTTTAAGGTAGAAGATTAGGACGGCCAAACATGTAAATTTTTGATTAGAAGCCAATGCAGTGTTGCATTAACCAACACATGACCGTCTTTCGAAAAAATCACTTTACTCTGTCTGTTTAAATTTCTCCCAATATTCACTCATCGAAAGTAGAAATTTTATACCCGTGCCTTTTCTTTATGGCTCATTTGTTACATAATAATTAAGATCATTTAAAGTAAGTATCCTTCCAACTATAAAATCCTGAATGTACTTAAAATTTCAGTAATTTTGAAATTTTTAATTATGAACTAACACTATTCTCTAAAAAGTAATATTCTTTAACCATTCACTTTTCTTTTTTTAAATAATAAAAGCTTCGAATAGAGGGTGTGTCATCCCCCGTTGCGTTGACAGAATTAGCAAAGCCCGAGCCAAATTAAAAAAGAAATCAGGCACAATGTAATTCAAAAAGTTTTAATTACGTTTATTTAGCAATCAGGAAAATTCGACCCTAATCAATTTCTAAATTACGGACGAATTTCTTTCCTGCATCGTTTATAAGTTTGGGAAAAGTAAAATTGTCTTCATGACGCGTAATACTGCTTATTTATCATTAATAATGTATGTTATTTATAAGTCGGTGAGGATAAGTAAAATCTAACACACACACACACACATACACGCAAACTTTCAATCTTAGAACATTAGTAGGATAAATAAATATGAGTGTTTTAGCAAATTTTCATCACAGTTTAATCTATACTAATATATAAAGCTGAAGAATTTGTTTGTTTGTTTCATTGTTTGAACGCGGTAATCTCAGAAACTACTGGACCGATTTGAAAAATTATTTCAATGTAAGATATTCCATTTATCGAAGAAGACTATAGGCTTATATATAACATCACGCTAAGATGAATAGGAGAAGAGCAGCAATAAAAAATATTACGATAACGGCAAAATTTAAAGCTTTCCTTGCGTGCGCTGAGTAAACCATAATAGTTATTAAAAAATCATGTAACAAAATTGTTCCCCTCTAAAAGTTCTAAATAAAAGACCACGACAGCATATGTCTAGCTGATAAGGTTAATCCATTTTAACATATGTAACATTTTTATGGTTATAATGTGACTGTGTTACGGTTTTAATCTTTCCAGGCGGGCGGAGCCGCTGGCGATTGCTAGTGTATTTATAAACTGAGGTTTACACAAGTGACGATTCTTGATTGCACTTCGCAATTTAATGTTTGTCGTCGAGATGAAGTGTATTCCCGCTAAAAGTCTGTCTGTAACGATTACATTATCATCCTTGCGACATTGAAGAGTTTAAATAACAAACTCTAAAAAGAAGTTACGTAAAAAAAACATTGTGAAAATTCTTGGGATATGTGTAACTTGCGAATGTAAGATTCCTCAAAACACATGCACAAACATCCACCACCGCCACAACAATACACAAGCACTATCACAAACTCAACAATCGTTTCACCCCGTAACCGAAGTACCATAAGGAGATAGACTCCATAACAAAATCGTAAGGCTTTGCGATAGGATATAGACTTTTGTAGATGCTTTGATTTCCACGCTTGCGAAGCCGCTTGAATAGCTAGTACCGATATATATATATATATTCTATTTTACTTCATCGCTCATTATAGCAATTTTTTTTTTTTACCTTTGTATTATGGATCTCCGCAAAGTAATGCCTAATTCTATAAATTATTTGATTAATGCAGTTTTGTAAGCACACTAACAAATAACCTTTTCTTAACAATAAAAATACATCGATTTGCACAATGTACTAGCTATTTAAGCAGCTTCGTGTATTTATCAAATTTAGAGCTAGCTTTATTATTTCTTTACACATGTTTCCATACACAAATGTTTAAGCATCAACAGTGTAAAAGCGAAGTGTACACAAGGTGAGGGCCCTCGATTGCACTTTGCAACTTGCTGTTTTGTTTCGCGATGAAGTGTCCCCTCGTAAAGTCGCGATGTCACTGGCAGAGAAATGGTTTCAAAAGTCTTTGCTACTTGTTTCCCTTTCAAAGTTTCGGACACAATTAACGACGTGAGATCGTACTTTGGCTTTTTATTATAATCTGTAAGAGTAACCAGTTAAAGTTAGATTTTAGTGAAATAAAATACTAAATATATGGGACAATTACACGCACACGTCCGTCCCCAAAGTAGGCAACTTAATTCTTGTGTTATGGTTGACATACAACTGATAAATATAATTTTAAATAAATATTTAAATATAAATATACACCAAAACTTGAAGAACCAATAAATTGTTTTGTTACAACAAAATTAGAAAATATTGGCCTCGGCGGGAATCGAAACAGCGACCGGTGAAGGTAAAAGCAGGTTCACTGCCAACTACGAGTACGTCAATGAGCCCGTCATATAGTTATAATAGACAGTTACTCTCTAAATCTTTATCTTTATTAAGATTTCGCAGGTTCAAACATCGGTAGGCACCTATTTGTTATAATAATAAGCTTATAGATAATAATAATGCACTTACGATTAAGTTTATTTTGATCTACATTGTATTACAAATCCATTTGGATTGACGATTTATCACTATTTTTTTTTTATACAGGAAAAAACCCCTTATGGGTACCGCCGCCCGACGGGGACAGGCGGCGGTTACGTCGGACTCGCACCGACTAAAACGACCTGTGTGCTCCACCACGCTGCCGATGGCAAGGACAGGGTATCATTGTACATATTGCCCTCATCCCGCCGACAGCTCTAATCCCAGAGAACAAACACCTCCGGGTAGGGGCCCCTCGAAAGATAAGCCCCCCTCCGCTAACCGGTGCATCGGGAGCATCAGATACACCGACCGCCTCGGGGACCTGTAAGCCAGGTGTCAAATGTACCCCGTTCGGAACACCCGAAGGTCCCCAGTTAGGGCGGCAGACGATGGGCGAGTCACTAACACCTGGACTCACCAGCAGCAGATTGGATCCAGAACAACAGTTCGTGGAACCGCTCCGCCGCCTCCCTCCGCCCCCCTCTGCAGAGCAAAGGGAGGCCATCGCTGCCCACGATCGCTCCCTGCCCACCGTGTTATCTGATCACGGTCGACAGGGAGAGACCGCGCCCCAAGTAGGGGCCCCAACGCCTTGGTGGGCGTTTCCGCCCCCACCGGGTAATTTTTTATAGAGGTTTTCTTCCTCGCAACCCGAAGGTCCCCGTTCCCATTGCTGGGCTTCCGGGTTTCGCCGACGGTGGCCGTAACCATGTCCAGCCAGACTTAGAGTAAGCCCAACTGGACCCGTCGCTCATTAGGGACTCCACCCCAACCCCCCCGGAGTCCCCGGCCCGTCCAGATTGCCCTCTGCTAATCAGAGGGACAACTGGATTGGCCACCCCTCAGTGGTCCGTTCGCCAAGACTAAGCTTGTCCAGGGTGCGCCACGAGAAGGCCGACCACTTTAGCACCCCGACGATTTATCACTTGAACTTAGAACTTCTAACTCATGAAACTTTTGACACTGCTTCTGTATACATATATATCAAGATAATCTTTTATAAACAGTTTAGTTATTGTCTATTTCTTCGTTTTAAACCTTATGGATGATCATTACAAATAATAATAGATGTACTGCCTAAAAGGGTTGAAGTAATTTACATGCTGAGCGGGATACAGCGAATTATACTTCAGTGTATTAAATAAATGAATCAAATAAATAAGTATATGGGACACTTAAACACACGGTCGTCCTTCCCCAAAGTAACTTAATACTTGTGTTATGGTAGACAGACAACTGGTGAATGTATACTAATATAATTTTTAAATACATACTTAAATTCAAATATACACCCAGGCTCAAAGACCAACAAATTCATTTATAGAAAATGTTGACCCTCGGCGGGAATCGAACCCGCGACCCGCGGAGCCGAAGGCAAGGTCACTGCGCCAACGGGCCAGTCATAATATTAAAAATTATTTTAATATTTTCCTAACTGACACAAATAGTTATACCGCAATCACTTGCTTGCCAGAGCTTAGATTTATTACTAAAAAGCATCGGCTAATGATGACGGCCATTGAGGTAGCAAACTGGGAAGAGCTTTTCCTATACTAACCTATTAATACTTTGGTAATTTTTAATATTATTATTAATTTATTACGTGCAAAAAGGTAAGAATGAAGAATTCACTTGTAAATTTTTAATATCTTTGCAAATTAACTATACAGAATGCATAAATATTAAATCAAAGCACATATCAAAAAGGAATTGATAAAACGTTTGACACCAAATACAAACAGTGCACAAATAAACACAAGTACACTCAGTAAACGGTTCGCGGCTGACTTTTAATGGTAATGCACTGATACAAGCAAAGACGCATTTGCATTTTGTAATCTAGGCTTAACACAGTTTATGTCAGTAACAAATCCAAACCATAGTTGTGAGAACGAACTCAAAGGTATAAATATCCAAGCGATTGCTATGACAGATAATACAATATAATTTATGTACTTTGAGCATTAAAATTGAAAGTTAAAATGAAAATCGTGAAAAATTTACTATTACAAGAGATTCGAGTCCTAAACGCGGTATAACTTAAAGCTCATATTCTAATGCTTGTTCGAGAAAGATTGTTCAAATTCAGTGGACGCGGTTATAATAATTCACTTTTACGAGCATTTCACGTCTGCTCGATGCGTCTGCGACTCCGCCTTAAAAATTGTTCTAATAGCCATATTATCGCCAGCCATCTTTCTTAGTAATAGTTCACAAATACACAAAGCCATGCTATATTAAATTATTTTATGTTCCCAGAAAAAACATTTCAAAAGCTATGATCTTGGCCCACTTTGCATCACAAGAACTTGAATTGGATTTATTTCTAAACGCTCGCATATTCGTTGTAAATAGCATTTTATTCCACATTTCGTAGTAAATATATATAAAATTGCCCGTAAAGAGAGTTCATTTCCACGAAATACAACCTTATAACCAAATTAGACTTCGACGTTCCATTTAGAGATGTTAAAAAGGTCGTAACATAAACTTTTTCAATTTTCACCTGTAGTTAAAGTCGGGTGTAAAGCGAGGAGAATGGCAACGCGAGTAAATATTTTGAGAAGGTTGACGACGCCTGCGGGCCAAATGTAGCAACTTGATAAGAGTGTCGGAATAAAATGCATGTAAACACCTTTGCCCGAGACAGAATTTAGTCGCCTCTTTTAGAATTGAGAAACTAGCTATATTAAACGAGATATGAAAATTTTAAACAGAATAAGTTTATTTTAAATAAAAATATACTTTATAGTTAATAAATGGAATATTTTTATTTTTATATTACGACTTACAGCTTAGAGCAATTTATTGAGCTGATGCGATTCTAAAATTACATTAAAAGGTTTCAACCTTTTGTAGACCTTATGTGATATCGGTATTATTTTTTTAATTTTTATTATAGACATTTTAATAATTAATAACATTTTAATATCTATTCCATAGCCTCTAAGCTTGCTTCTTTAACTTCTTCTGCTTCTTCTCAGCTCATAAATAAAAAGTTTACAGACTATTTATTTGCTTAATTTCACCAAAATCCATTTACTCAGTTTTGCGTCAATTAGAAAAACATATGTACTACTCCATCGACAATTTTAAGTTATATTAACATTTAAGTCAATAAAGCTTTCGATATTAATTTGTCTTACAAAATGGATATCTGAAAATTGAAAATAGTATTCACTTTTAGGAGTTGTTATAACTTGATAATCACTACATATTATAAAACAAAGTCCATATTTCCGTATGTACGCATAAAACTTTAAAACTACGCAACCGATTTTGATGCGGTTTTTTTTAATAGATAGAGTGATTCCAGAGGAAGGTTTGTACGCATAATAACATTTAATACGAAGTAGAGAAATAATGTAATTTTTGAGGTTTCTGTAAATAATTACATTTTTTCCGCTTACATTGCAAACGCAGGCTAAACCCTACGAGATTTATCAAAATGATGTACTAAGTATTTGTACACCTTAAAAAGGTCTACAGAAAAGTCCGCGATGGTATATATCTATCTCTTATGGATAACCCACAATAGCAGTTTTTTTCATTTACTTTTTACGAAAAATGATGCCTTATGTTCAAAGCAATTTTTATACAATACAGCATTAATCCTTATCCAATTGAGTACCTTAAATACATTGTTGATTTAATATAGATCAATTTTGCCGTTTACAGCATGTAATTTAAGTGAACATTTTCAGAGATATTACAGATTTAAAATCCCGCGAAGAGGCCGCGCTTAAACCTATAAGCACTTCGAATTAAGCAGCGACCGGAGGGGCAACTAAATGTCCTTCTTTCAAGTTTATATTGTCTAATGATAAGAAAGCTATGAATGTTGTATGTAAAGATATTGTCTAATCAATTGTAAAAATAAATAATATCACTACATAGTATAAAACAAAGTCGCATTCTCTGTCTGTCCCTATGTCCGTATATCCCTATGTATGCTTCAATCTTTAAAACTATGCAACAGATTTTGATGCGGTTTTTTTAATAGATAGAGTGATTTTAGAGGAAGGTTTATATGTCTAATAACATTCAATATGGAGTAGAGAAATACTGTAATTTTTGAGGTTTCTAATGTGATGTCGTAAATAATTACATTTTTTTCCGCTTACATTGCAAACGCAGGCTAAACCCTACGAGATTTATCAAAATGATGTACTAAGTATTTGTACACCATGAAAAGGTCTACAGAAAAGTCCGCGATAGTATATGTCTATCTCTTATGGAGATACTTTTTACGAAAAATGATGCCTTATGTTCAAAGCAATTTTTATACAATACAGCATTAATCCTTATCCAATTAAGAGCCTTAAATATATTGTTTATTTAATATTGATCAATATGACTCTTTACAGCATGTTATTTAAGTGAACATTTTCGGAGATATTACAGATTTAAAATTCCGTGAGGAGGCCGCGCTTCGCCCTATAACACTTCGACTTTAGCAGCGATGTCGCTCTTTCAAGAGTTTGTTTAAAGACATTCTGTAATTAATTGTAAAAATAAAATACATAGGGAAAATATAAAAGTAAATAAGTAATAATGTACTATATGAATTTAGATATTCCAAAGATAGCAGGAAATCTTCTTGGTATAGGGAAAGGAAATTGTTTTTCTCCAAATTTAACGCTACGGCCACGGGCAGTAATGAATAAATCAAAACAACTGGATCAATTTTAATCATTTTTTTACACTGACTGACATGGGATATATATTTTATACCCATGCGAAGCAGTGGCAGGCCGCTAGTTATATTATAAAGAAGATATATTTTATATCAATATTTTTAAGAAACAAAATTTTGTTTTCTAATATTTTACATATCACATAGTTGCTAGCTGTGATATGGTCATGATTTCAAACTTCGGGCAGGCATCAATGAGTTTTTCTTTTAGAAACTAATGTGTCTAACTGATAATTGCAATTAATTACACGCTTACCGTGAAGGTAAATATCGTGATGAAACCTTCATATCTCTAGAGAATTCTTGGGATATGGGTAACCTACCAATCCGCATTGGAGCAACGCACTTAGTAGTTCTTAGCTCCTTAGGCCTTCTCTCCAAAAACGGAGAGAGGAGGTCTATGCCCAGCTGTGGGATAGAACAGGCCGTTACTTTATAGTTGGTCTTGTATTTAAATTAGACGATAATTTATCAATAATATATCACTAACTGGGTGACCGAGCCTTGCTCGGTAATTTTTTAAAAAATACAAAAAAAGAAGAAACAAATAATTGGGTAGTTGGGGCTTGATCCTAGGTACATTCATTTCTAGAGACCGCCCCTTTCGCGAAAACGCTAACTTGACAATTTACGGAAAAAATTGTGTGTTTTATATTCAATGTAAAATTTTGTATTTTTGATACCCAAAAACAGGGATAAAACGGATTGAAATAAAATAAAACCTATCTAGATCGATTTATCCCCCTTAAACCCCTATATACTGACTTTCAGGAAATTCGTTTGAGCCTTTTTGAGATTCCGAAAATATATATATATTTGGAGTCTCGAAGAATTACAAGATTAAGTCATTTAAATATTAAAGATACATACTTTATTTATTTAAAATGTAATTTTCCAAATAGCAAGAGAGAAAAATTTTCGTTTTTTAAATAGCAATAATTCACAAACTAACCGCGTAGCAAGTCAAAACGCGTCCATATGAAATCATAACAATGATGTTGAATAATGTGATGCACCTAATCCTCGTGCATTAATAGGGTTGGCTGGTTCATTTTTTGAATGAAAAAAGGTTAATTATATTTAGTTACATATACTTAGTCTTAATCGTACTTACTGCCCGATTTTACGACTTTATTTTTATTTAGATATAGTGCTATGTATAATTTTTGTGCAATGTATAAATTGGTTAACAATAAAAGAGCTATCCATTCATCATTCATTCTTCCTTTAACTTTAAAATGACAATTTAAATTGATATCCTTTGTAATGATCACTTCCTCGTTCCTAATTGATGGACGTCTACTACTGATAGTAGGTTCCTTCAAGATGATTTCAAGTGTTGTTGCGTTTGGATCCAGTACCTGCGATCTTTGTTAGGTCATCAGTCCGCCTACTACGGATCACCATACACATATATATGAAGAACTAAAGACAATTACTGAGCAAGGAAAGCCAATGGCTGTAAATGACGCTAGTAAGTGTCTAATAAGACTCCAAGGAGTATAAGAATGAGAGAATGAAGAATAAAAGAACTGTAATAAGAATAAGTCTCATAAGAGAATACTAATATCAAAACGCCGTCAAAAATAAATTCACCTAAAATATAAAATTCTTGTATAGTTATACGACAGCGTAAGTAATGCTAGTAGATTAAGGTTAATTTCTTAACAAATTGCATCATACTACGCCGTTCTCTGCTCAAAACGGATTAGATATCCGTTGTTGCAATACTTTATCTTTCGATTATGTGACAAATTGGGTTATTTAAATGTTGTCGTGTAGGAAAATATTGTCGAAAAAAATTCGATTTCAGTTCTAAAAGTAACAATTAAATTATTTTCTATAATCCGCGATAAAGTAAAATAGAAAAATATATAATGCGAAATGTAAATGTACTATCCGTTTTCATACCTGATACATATGCACAAACCTCCACCACCGCCAACACAATACAAAAGCACGCACGTTCACTATCACAAACTCAATAATCGTTTCGTCTCGCAACCGAAGCATAATCAGGCTATATAGACTATAGATGGAGTATATGAAAACGGATAGTCAACTCTACATTTAGCATTATATATGTTTTCTATTTTACTTTATCGCGGATTATAACAAAATAATTTTATTATTTCTTTTATATTATGGATCTCCGCAAACTATAGCCTAATTCTATAAATTATTTAATTCCAGTTACGAGTTTTGTTAAAACTTTTAACCGTACATGCAGTAAGCTTAACTTGTCGAATTTTACTACACCTCGGTAAGAAAGAGGTGGTCTATTTTACTCAACCGGATACCACACGATGGGTCAACATACCTTAGTAGTGTTTCACGATACCTCAGTAAGAAATGAGGGTGGTCTATTCTACTCAGCCGGATAGGACACGGTGGGTCGACTTACCTTAGTCACCGTTTAAACCTCGGTAAGAAATGAGGGTGGTCTATTCTACTCAGCCGGATACCACACGCCTTTGATATAAAATATAACATTTTTTTTATTCTGCCAACCCTGTGAGTCTAGCGCGTCGTCCTCGTATAAAATTCAATCCGTTAAGAGGCCCAGACTGTTACACACACTTTACAGCGAATCATGTGATGGGACGGCAATCATTCTAATGGCTCCATATCAGCTTGCAGACCGAATTAGTTCTTTTCAAATCTCCATCATTGAATTGAAACGGTCCAGACGTTAGACTACACTTTTTGTATTAGCTACATTACTGGAAAATAACTATTTTAGTGCTATTTACTACAATAATTCCAGTTAGATTATGATTAAATGAAAATTTTACGAGAGCTTATAACACAACCAGCTTTCACTTTTCATTCGTTGTACTAATCTTAAAGTGAAAAAAAAAATAGGAACGGCCTGTAACTATCCCACTGATAAGAATAGGCCTCCTCTCTCCGTTTTTGGAGAGAAGGTTTGGAGCTAAGACCTATCACGCTGCTCCAATGCGGATTGGTAGGTTACACATATCTCCAGAATTCTCTAGAGATATGCATGTTTCTTCAAGATGTTTTCCTTCACCGAAAAGCGTGTGATAAATTGCAATTATCAATTAGACACATAAGTTCTAACAGAAAAACTCATTGGTGTCTGCAGTCCAGTACATCTCTACCCCAGCGGTTGTCGGTTCTGGGACTAATGTGACCAGCCCCCTACCATTTAAGCTTGCTTATCCTTTGGGCTACCTCCGATACAATCCTTCAACTCTGAGCATAGCCCTCTCCATAACTCGCTGAGCGACCTTAAATTGGTGGACCAGTTGCATTATAAATGTCCACGTCTCGGCTCCGTATGTCATTACAGGTCAGACTTTTATCTTAAGAGTTTGTGTCGCCACCGATAGGAGATAAAAAGACTCGATGAAGTTTCCTAATTCCTAATTTTCTATAAGAACTTAAAAAATTTCGACTAATATGGAAGACTAACGCTACAGCACAAAGCCAGACCTCATTACCACTAGATACTTTCTACACGATTGGACTAATCAAATGCACGTGTAGCAGCAATTTTGCGAGTAATAGGATGAAAGGGCTTTTCCTGTTCCGTGCTCGAGAGTAAGAAAGAATAAATACACTGAAACGATCAAATTATACTCCAGCCAACGGTAGACTAAGGTTGTTTGAAATTCCTTTCATGAGATTCGAAAGGCAAAATTGGAAATCATAGATTAACTTTTCTGAGAACTAATGAACTCTTATTGCTTTAATTTAAACCTCCGACGATATTACATTGCTTAAATGTCACGAACTTCTATTACCGCCTATTATTTTATCAGAACAGAAGTGACGCAAATTAATACTGTTATTTTTTGTTTTGTTTTTATAATAAAATCGAACATACCAATAGGCATATATATAAAGACATAGATAGCAGCTACATTTTTATACCTTTTTTTCTCCAGTCCTTAGGTCCTGGCGCCCGAAAGCTCGTGCCTTCTTCAGAGATCTAACTCTATATAGGATCTTGGTCATACAATGATGTGACGAGTGTCTTGGGAACCTTACCTAATTCCATTATATTCGATGGTTTCGATTTAATGTAAATAAATATATATTTGTAAGTCTCGTCATTTTTTAGTTTTTTATATTTAAAAAAACTTTATTATTTTTTAGTTAATAATAGATTTGCCTTAACTTTTAGTAAATAAATAAATAAAATTATATTTAATATAAAAAATTTAAATAAATGTATCATAGCAATGATTATTAACATAAAAATAAACTTCACTTATTTATTTAATACCAATAAAATTAAACCTTACGCAGGGTACATTGTGTGTACGCCAATTTCATAGAATCTCAAAGTGCTTGCTTGGAAATTCTGACATCCTTATTTTGAGGCGGCTCGGGAAAGTCATATCAATGAAAGTAATAGTTTAACTTCAACTGTGTAAGTGCCAAGACAAATCTAAAATAATAACTAAGATAAAAAAAAATTGGTGAAAGGATATTCGTTCATATTTCATACTATTACTACTAAGTGCAAGAAATTCAGAATATAATTTTATTATACTATATTTTTTATACGAATTTTAAATATAATAAAAGAAGGCGTAGGTACTTAATAACAATATTATGGTCGCATATTATTAAAAATGATTCGTTAATAATAATTTTAAACAGGCTATAAAGTTAATTAAACAGGAAGTCATAATGTTAAAAATTCAAATAGCAGATTAATTTTAGCAAATAAAGTTAGTATTATTTCATACTTAATTTTTTGTAATTACCAGTAGTTGCTATGAGGCTGTTAAATACCAGTAAATTAAAAAAAATATACATACGGCATGCGTTTTATGTTTCATTATTATGTGTCTACAATACCTACGTCGTAATTCATATTTAAATTTGTTTGTGGGCAAAAGGAATTTATTTTTAAAATTAAATTAAGGCATTTGTGGTAAAATAACCCGATTTTTAGACACGCATCTAAAATAATTTACGCAGGAATGTAAAAATATATTACAAACATCACAATTATATACAAAACTTCGTCATCAGTATGTATATGAATGAGTAACATCGTAAAGTAAGTAAAACTAACGGCCTGTTACTTTTCCAGTGTTGGGCATAAGCCTCCTCTCTCTTTATTTTTGGAGAGAAGGATTGGAGCTAAGATCTAACGCCCTGCTCCAATGCGGGTTGGTAGATTACACATATCCTTCTTAGGGTTCTTTAGATATATGCACGTTTCCTCACGATATTTTCCTTTACCGAAAAGCATGTGATAAATTACAATTATCAATTGGTCACCTAAATTATAACAAAAGACTCGTCGTTCTTATCGTTGGGCTATCAAGCTTTATGTACATGTACTCATAATTAATTTGGAATAGAATTGCCAAAACGCCGCCCAATGAGAAGAACTGGCAATAAAATCAACGGTTACTATTTTAGGAAATAATTACATGGTTGTGCATTGAATTTACAAAATCTAAGACACATCTATGGCATCGCTATGACATAGGATCAGACGTTATTAGACATAGGCCATACTGGATCTTTAGAGACCTGACGAGGTTGATTCTGTGTAACTACACAAGACAAGTAATACCCTTAACGGCACTATGTTGTCTAACATAGTTACTGTATGCAGTAATGAATGACAACTGTGTAGTTAAGCGACCAATCAAGTGGCCTAACTGCAACCGCCATTGAGTTTTGGCCGCGCTAAACCGTGTCTTATAAGCCGATCGTCAAGCTTTTCTTGCCCAGCCTAACCTAACTGCAGATTGTTCTGAACATACATAACATACTTAATTCGCTTGACTATCCATAGCTGTTACGGTATTCGGTTTAGCTTGTCTATCAGATGACAAGAAAAGAATCAAAGAGAGCGCTGTACTAAATTCTAACAACTTTGAATTTCATAAAATAGTGTCGAGTAAAATAAACTATTTCAAATACAACTCGTGCCTATTACGAATATTAAATGGTTGAATTTTAATGATAATTAAGGTTTGAATGTACACAAATTTAATCTAACAGGCCGTAAAAGTTAATAAAAGACGTGCTTGGAATTTCCTTTATGAGGATTTTGGGAGCAATTACTTACTTTGATTATAACGCTTCGTTCTCACGTGTGTAGCTGATAAAAACTTTGTAGACGCTTCGGGGTACAGAATTATGAGAGTTTTAGAATTCTTCATACCTAATTTAGTTGTATTCGTTTTAATTGCTTACAATAAGTGATGTAAACTGTCTAACAATTGTTTCGTCTTTCAAATGAAGGAGTGGCTTACAATACTCTAATGGCTAATCTTTCGTTATGAACGGTACACAAAGAAGAATACTGGCAAACTGACTGTTAGCGATGGACCATTCATATAGGTCAATAAAGTAATGTCACTGAAACATTAATATCATGAGCAACTTGGCAACGTAACGGCAACGCAGCAATTCCCCAAAAATATTTTCCTGTTTATTTTCAGAAAGGTGTAGCCATCTGTATAAATTATCCAACGTGGACTTAGAAACATAATGTTTCTAAATAAACTACCAGAGAATCTCATCTTAAATGTATGATGTTCAAACTGTAACAACTGAAGTCTTAAGTGCTTAATAATAATGGCTGTTATGGATTTGCGGTCACAAAAAATCAAATATACTCAATCTGGTACTTATTTATAATCCTGTACTACTATTATTTCAAGAGAAAGTATAATCCACGTAAAAGCATCATAACAGGATGCTTTGTACACTTCTATCTTATTATAAATCCAATGAGATTTAATAGGCTGTTGCTTTAACAAAGATAAAGCGTAAAAAGTTTCTCCATTGTGTTATGCCACCTATGAAGCTGATTAAAATCTTTCCATGTTCATCTATAATCAAGTCATCAGTACTATTATATACAGAGAAGTGAAGCGAAAGACGCCGTGGGCAAGAATAATATGTAAGCAACCGCGTTATATCAAATAACACCGTGGTTACAGATCACATTACTAATGGGAATAAATCATGCGTGCATATCTTATCATATCAAACAAACCGCTATTCTGTATAAAAATTTATGCGTCAGTTTCAATAAGAGATAAACCGATTAAATCAATTCAACAGGTTTTTTGATGGATACATAATTCAGAAGGTCTCAGCTATGAATCCAAGTTACGTTGTTGTTTGGGACCAGTGACTATCTGCAAATTATCGTCTTTAATTACATTGGGAAATCTACTAACACTTTAAAGGCTTATCTCTCAATTTGAAGCGAAAGAAGCTTAGATCAAACACGATATCTATTCAAATGATGTTGGGAATCTTAATCATATCACAGGAATAACCACTAATTTGTAGGAATAAGCATGTATGATTGTGATGTACTATCACTGTCAAGCGTATTATGAATTGTAAATGTAAATATAATATAGGTGATTTTTTTACGAAATGTCACAGGTACCTGACCGAGGCTTAAATGTCAATTATTCATCCATCACCATTTCATAAAAAAGATACAAAAAGTTGAATGCACTCGTGCACCATAGACAAAATAAAGTGTAATGGCGCAGATAATTAATAATCCTTATTATAATTATTCGAACTAAATATGCCTCTTTTGTCTTACATTGAATAAATCTAAACTTTTGCTATGAGTTGATATTACTATCATAATTATATCTAAAAATATTATTTATTATTAAATATGTAAGAATAGAAGGGACATACTTTCCGAGCAAATTAATGTGCTTATTGGGAATAAACAACTTTACTCTTTGGATATAAACAGACGTTACTACAAATTTTGTCGTAGCTGCTCCAAAAGGAACTTTTAATTTCAGTTATATTAAGAAACTTTATTGAAGTAGGTCTAGAAGGCAACCTAGCTTGGTTATGACAACAGTATATCGAATATATCAACGTAGGACCGATTGCAATTAGAAACAATGTCAAATACTACCGCTTTAGATTAGGAAAGTGGAATATTCACTTTCTATGTGGTATTACACTTGAAGTAAAGCTATCAACAATAACAAATCTTATGAGACAATAAAATATATCAGTAAACTAATAACATAATGTTTCAGCTCATTCAGATTACAATTTACAGTAGCAGCAGTTAACTTAAATGACATGAAGCATGAATTTTAGCATCTTCACTGCAATGTTTATGACCAAGTTTATATCCAATAATTTACTTTAATTTCCAATAAAATACAAACCGTGATAGTAAGAAATGGTAAGAATCTTGGTAAGCCAAAGAGTTCAAAGCTCAAGCAATATATGAGCCGCTCAGTGCACACATCGATTAACTCCATAAAACGAAAAGTTGAGAAACGCGATGATGTAATGTATATTGTTTTTTAAAATTCCTCTGATAATATGAATTCTAATATATAATGTAGATTTGCAAATAAAGCTTTCATCTAACGGTATATAAAATTCATTAGGAAGAATAGCCAACAAACAATCGTCAGTAATGTTACATATTTTATGTGACTGGTGGAGTTAATCGATTTGGCGACTGAAAAATGTAATAAAGTTAAATTTAGTTTTAACATATTTAAGTTTTTTATTACAGAAAAAGTAGTTAATATACATTTTTATCACAGCTTTTCCATAAAAATGAATGTTGGCAGTTCTGTTATAATATAATTTTTGTAATTAATTCATAGCAGCTTTATGTTAGCGGCATTATTCTTTGGGATACTATGCCAAGGGCTTTGACACTTAAATTTAAGATTTTTCAAAAAGTGGAGTTAATCGATGTGTGCACTGAGCGGCTCATATGTATAAATTTATATAACTTATGTTTTTAATCGATATTTACACGTTATGATACTCTTTAAGGAAAATATTGTGAGTGAACTTCCATGTTTGCGGTGAATTCCTGGCATATATAAAACCTTTTAATCTATATTGAAGCAACATGGTTGTTCTACTACTAAATTCTTTTCGTCCCTCCAAAAAGAGAGGAGGCCTTTTTCAAATAATGGAATAGTAACTGACTGATACTAATAATAATAATCATCATCATACTTTTGCCCTTATCCCACTCTAAGGGGGCTCAGCACAAGATGTTAAAACATTGTCACATGATTTGGCTAGGTATCTTACGACCGGTCGCCTGCCTGACGTCAACTTACTTTAGTCGCCATTACCAACACCTCGGGAAGATAGAGGGTAGTCTATTCTACTTAGCCGGATGCCACACAGCGGGTCAACTTACCTTAGTCGCCTTTTACGGCATTTCGGTAAGAAATGAGGGTCATCTATTCTACTTAGTCAGATACCACACGGCAGTGACTGTGACTAATAATATACAAGCTTAAATTCGTGTTTTAACGTTTAAACACAAACTAATATGAATAAATAATATAAAACATATGGGACACTTATACACACGGTCGTCCGTCCCAAAAGTAACTTAATACTTGTGTTATGGTAGACAGACAACTGGTGAATATATACTTATATATTTTTTAAATATATAGTTAACACAATACATAACACAAATATACGCTCAGGCTCAAAGACCAACAAATTAATTTATAGAAAATATTGGCCCTCGGCGGGAATCGTACCCGCGACCCGAGGAGATGAAGGCGGGGTCACTACCTACTGCACCAACGGGCCAGTCATATCAAATCTTTGATCGTTATAGCCCCACGATACCTGTTAACATGTTAATGTCTGTTAGCTCATAAAGATGAATAAAAATAAATAACTACTTTACTTAATAACATCTTTGTGTTTAGCAGAGATAATAACAGGGTTGTCTATCGGCTATAATGTAGTTCACGAACCAAACCGATGGGTTCAAGGCGAACGTGTTTAAAGAACAAAGAAGACACGTGTAGATTGGTAATTGGTGTTTTGATAAATTACACTTGATAATATTTTAAAAACTAGGTGGTTCCTAATTAGTAAGTTATTTTGGACTTTTAGAACATAACTCTGGTTATGTATTATTATTTATAGGGGACAGTACAGGTGTAAAAGGCGGCTAAGGTAAGTTGACCCACCGTTTGGTATTCGGTTGAGTAAAATAGACAACCCTCTTTCTTACCGAGTTGTCGTAAAAGACGTAGCTAAATCATGACAACATGTTTTTAACATGTTGTGCCGACGCCACTTAGAGTGGGACTAGTGCAGGAGGATGATGTATTATTATTTATACTACATGTTTGTATAACATTACTATTTTTATATAACAGACTAACAATAAGGACTAAAACAAATGCCATGGACATAAAACATAGTACAAAATTTAAGGTAGTAAGTAATAAGGTATAAGGGCTTAAGTAAGTTAAGTTTTTACGGCCCTACCAGGTTATTCTGCCCTTGTAGCGCCGCATTTTTATAGGCAGCATGTTCTTTCTATTTACAAGTACATTATTGATTGAGTAACCATTGTCTGAAGTCACTGACTTTTAAAAAATCTGAAAATCATATTTAAATGCATTTGCATCAATGCAATAATGCAAAATATGTTTTTTTAAATAAAAAAATATGCTATAAGTTATAAAAATTTTAGTCAACAAATCATGTGACCAAAAGAGATTTAAATATGAATGTGGGTGGATATATGACAATGGGGAGGCCGAAAAAATATGGATGGAGTCTGTGAAAAATGATATGCATATAGAGGGAGTAACACCAGAATAGACGAGTGATAGAAGATGAAGGAAGTATGTGATTATAACTTGTATATAAATTAGTAAATATTGTCTCTGTCTTAGTTTTGTAATACCTTATTAAAAAAGTAAAGTAAAGCCCTGTTACTATCCTGTTGGGCATAGGCCTCCTCTCTCCGTTTTTGGTGAAGGATTGGAGGTAAGACTTTCCACGCTGCTCCAATGCGAATTAGTAGGTTGCACATATCCCATACACGTATCATATGCTGGTTTCCTCACGATGTTTTCCTTCACCGAAAAGCGTGTGACAAATTGCTATTATCAATTAGACACATAAATTTTAATAGAAAAACTCATTGCCCGGGTTTTAAACCCATGATCGTCTCTAGAGAATCGGTCTCACCGCTGGTCTATCACATCTAATTCTACGTAATCTTTTAAAAAAAAAACCACAAAAAATCTGAATACCACTACAAATTTAAGCTTGCACAATCCGATAATATTAAGAGTAAAGGAACATTCGAGAAGTTAAATTTTCTATACGTAGAAAGTTTTAGTCTGGACCACGTTAGTATTCGTATTTTACTGTAATTAGATGTTCTGAATAGTTGTTATTACAACGATTATCTCGCGATGCAGCGCTTAATTGCTGTCTTATTGCACTTCGTATGCATTCTCATTGCTGTTGAGGGCCGCTTATACTGTTGCATTTCGTTAATTACATTTTCATTGCTACACCAAACCTTATGTATACTATACATATGTATTACATAAGCACGGACCGCTAGAAATAGTGCGTGTTTTAGAAAATAACTCCTAAAAATAACTAAAAAATCATTCCCAAGATATTTATTTATCTTATGTGTATATAATTATATAATAAAATAATTAAATTATATATATTTTTTTTATTTATTTATAACTTTTTATACATATATTTAGAAAAGAGAAAGAAAAAGTAAGAAAGCACATGTATAAAGGCGGACTTATCCCTAAAGCATCATAACAATAATCATGAAATTCTTAAAGTTGACAACTGATATAAGTAAGAAATTAAATTGGTAAGTTGATGTGAGGCAGGCGGCCGGTCGTAAAAACGCAGCCAAATCATATGACAGCATGTTTATTACATGTCGTGCCGACCCCACTAGAGTGGGAAAAGGGCAGGAAGATGATGACTTTTCTTTACTTCATAATATTTTAACGAAATTATTTTAAAAAGTTATAAACATCTTAAATTAGATTTTTTTATTCTAATATCCGTAATTATAATTCATTAACATAAAGATTTTTTTATGAAAAGTGCATTATTTTTTGCTACATAAGATTTACAGTAAAATTATTACAAAAAAAATTGATTTGTATTTAGTACACAATATGAAATATTTGATATACGTTAATATACAATATATAAAAATTGCAAAGAATTAAACGTAACATAAAATATTAGAACATGATAATTTTGAAAAGAGGCTTGAAAAAAAAAATTAATGAAAAATTAATTTATACTTTGTACGATTCCAAAGTATATTGTACGAATGAAATAGTCTTGGTAATACCAATAAAATGCAAAATCACGAAAATGTTATTACACGCCGTTCAATTTGTACACTTGTGGCGACAGTTAGAGACAGTTCTAATTATCATTAAACTTGGTCACGTAGGTAAGACCGTCGGACGCAGCTGTTTTCTACTCAATAACCAAGTTTATGTCGTCTAATATAAGTTTTATGGGCCATGCTCAGGGCTTAGTCTGATCACCGGCGACCTCAGTGAAAGTAGCTGATCTAGCAATTAATAATAGAGGGTCGTTGAAGTAAACCGAGACCTTTGTATAGTTGCTTGAATGTCGGTGATTTGTTCTTATAAGTGTCCAATGTTATCTTAAACCAATTCAAAGATCTTCTTTAATAAATACTTTATTCCAGTCGGTTATATTATGAAATTTATCAATTATCACCACTTTTAGCAGCTTAGTTGATGACCTATCAAACGCGACAACATGTGGGTTACAATATCATCATAATCTTCCTGCCTTTGGGATAAGGCTAAGGATAGACCCCACCTAGAGTGGACTGTAGGTGAGGTCGGCACAACATGCTATAAACATATTGTCACATGATTCGGCTAGGTATTTTAAAACTTACCTCTTAACTTAGTAGCCATTTACGGCATCTCAATAAGAAAGAGAGTGGTCTGTTCTACTCAACCAGATACCACATGGCGGGTCGACTCACCTTAGTCGCCTTTTAGGATACCTGGGTAAGAAATGAGGGTGGTCTATTCTATTCAGCCGTATCTGGTGGTATCCCATACGGCATATCAACGTGTTAAATATATTTTAATTTATAATAAACTCTTGCCACAAAGCAACTTATATTAAATAAATAAAATATATAATAAAATCGTAGAGGTGTTAAAATCTGTACATTTGATATTTTTACGAAAAAATTAGTGTTGTCGTCTCAAAACACGCTTCTAAACATGACACAATAGTTTTTAAAATTTTAGTCTGTTTCTCTGTTTGTCTGTTTGTCTGTATGTCTGTGCGTTTGTTCCCGCTAATCACAGAAACCGCTGATCCGATTTGAACGCAGTTTACACTTATATGTAGAAGAAAGCCTCACTTAACATATAGGGTATAATTTATTTCAATCGGTCAACAAATAAAAAAGGTATGTTAATTTTAAGTTGAAAGGTCGTATACTGCGATACTAATATTTGCATTTTTTTCCGTTTTTCACCGTTCCCGAAGCGATTTTCATACTGGATTACATATACTACCATATCTAAGAGTAGTACAAATATTTTTATGAGAGCTAGGCCGGTCTGAAGCTGATTTTTTTTGAAGAATTTCATATTTTTTATTCCAGTTTTTTAGGCACTGTGCGGTTGTTCCCGCTAATCTCAGAAACCGCTGATTCGATTTGAAAACTGTTTTCACTTATATGTAGCAGAATGTCTCACTTAACATATAGGGTATAATTTATTTCAATCGGTCAGCAAATAAAAAAGATATGTCAATTTTAAGTTGAAAGGTCGAATACCATGATACTGGTACTTGAATTTCTTTCCGTTTCTCGCCGTTCCTGAAGCGATCAGCGACTGGATTACATATACTATCATATCTAAGAGTAGTACAAATATTTTAATGAGAACTAGGCCAGTCTGGAGCTGATTTTTTTTTGAAAAATTTCACATTTTTATTTGAGTTTTTAGGCATAACAATAGTGTAACTTACACTTTTCGATAGTCATTATACATGCACGGGCTACCAAAACTGTATGGTGAGTCACACTAACAGGTAGGATGCAAAAGTAAATATTTCGTCTTTCCAAGTTGTTTGAAACTTTTTATTCATTGAAGGCATTTATTTGAAATTTTAAATGAAAAAGTAATATTATATGAAGTAACGTACAATTTAAAAAATTATTTATTATTTATGTAAGTAAAGAGTGGGAGATAGTAACATATCTCCCATTTTGGGCAAAGCCTTCTCTCTCCCTTAAGAAGGCGACCTATCTACCACCAATGCGAATTGGCAGGTTCAACATATTCCAGAAAATGTATAGGGATATGTATCCGCCGTGTGGTATCCGGCAGAATAGAATAGTACCACCCTCTTTTCTTACCGAGGTGTCGTAAAAGGCGACTAAGGTAATTCCACCCGCCGTGTGGAATCCGGCTGAGTAGAATAGACCACCCTCATGTCTTACCGAGGTGTCGTAAAAGGCGACTAAGGTAAGTTGACTCACCGTGTGGTATCCGGTTAAGTAGAATAGACCACCCTCTTTCTTATCGAGGTGTCGTAAAATACGGCTAAGATAAGTTGACGACAGGCAGGCGGCCGGTCGTAAAATACGTAGCCAAATCATGTGACAACATGTTTATAACATGTTGTGCCGACCAAACAAAACCGAAACATATAAAAACTTTATTAAAATAACTTTTTCGACGTAATGTAAACAGCTTAATATATAACCTATTTCTTTAATTTACAGGATATAAAGAGAAAAACCTACCTCGGCATATAGCCATTAATTGTGCTAAATTTCATCAATATTGTTTCATCGGATTGACCATGAAAACATAACAGTCAGACTTTGACATTGATAATATTAGTTATTTATTTATTTTAGTAAATAACCCATCATCATCCTCCTGCCCTTATCCCACTCTAAGTGGAGTCGACACAACATGTTATAAACATGTTGTCATATGATTTGGCTACGTATTTTACGACCGGCCGCCTGCCTGACATCAACTTACCTTAGTCGTATTTTACGACTCCTCGGTAAGAAAGAGGGTGGTCTATTTTACTCAACCGGATACCACACGGTAGGTCAACTTACCTTAGTCGCCTTTTATGACACCTCGGTAAGAATCATTCCTTACCTAGGTGTCGTGACCAACCTCATGGTTGCTCTATTCTACTCAGCCGGAAACTACACGGCGGGTCGACTTATCTTAGTCGCCTTTAACGACCCCTTGGCAAGAATTGAGGGTGGTGCTATTCTATTCAGCCGGATACCACACGGAGTTTTAGTAAATAACCCATATGACTAATATTAATTATACATTTTGATAACTCAGTTAAATTTATCCAGTAAACAGAATCCAAAATATATAAAAACTTTCTTTAAATAACTATCTACGTAAGCCAAACAACTTGATATAGAACCTTTTTCAAATTACAGATTCAACTTGACTTTGACAAAAACAAAAATCGCGATTAAAAAAACTTTGATAGACTGATAATACTGGGGGTTTTCAATGTCATTCAATTCCTGTTTAATTAACAGGATTTCTACAGCCTAAATGTTACCCGTGTGGATAAGGAAGAATTGTGAAAATTTTTATTGATAATGGTTTATCGGATTCGCTGTGAAAACGTAACAAACAAACACACAGACATACTCATTTATAATATTAGTAACGATTAGAGGAGTATATAGAACCAGTAGAAACTTAGTAACAGTTATGGTCATTTTCTATAAATTAAAAAAACCTTATTAACAAATGTAATAATAAAATTATTTTGCTATAATCCGCGATGAAATTAAACTTTTAAATCTACTTTATAAACCACTCTTTCTGTTGAATAAAACCCGTAAATTAGTTGTTAAGTTCATTGTAAGCAGACAGACGCTGCGGGGACATTGTTTCATAATATGAAGTGTAAAATTTTTTAATGACGTTTCGGTCATATATGACCATGGCTTTATTAAATCAGGCATCATTCAAATTAACCCTAAGAATGACGGAGATATTTGCAGGGTTGACAGAGGGTACTTTTTATTCCGGGACTGAGGTCCCCGCGCACGAAGTCGCGGGCAAAAGCTAGTATTAAATAAAATATTATAAGAAGCACATTTGGAACATTTTCCTAAAAGCAAAGATCTGTTAATGTTTATCATACAAGAGTTCAGAACTAAAAATAATACTTATAACTTGGTGCGATTTAAAAGTGTAACTTTATAAGGCAATAAACGCGACTGTAATATAAGTCTCATAATATCTTTAGGTTTACTTAGCGATTTATGCCCGCATGTATCTATTTGGTGAGGTGTTTAAACAGAGTTTAGTACTATGGTTCCCAAACTTTAAATGTTTTGTAATATGCTAATAAATATTACTACAACAATCTCTCTTTTTTTTAACTGATGAATATTCGGTGGACTTGTTTTTTGGGTCATACATTAAAATTAAAGTTAATATCACCATCTTGACAGGGTTTGCTTGATATTGGCCAATACTATGTTGTTGTAGTATAATGGCAATGTTTACAGTATTGCTGATATAGCGTCATTTGATGGATATATGATCTGTAAGTAGAGAAAGAGATGCCCTAAATATTAAACGTGATAAGATATTTCGCAAGTTACTAATGACTGAATTTACTTGGCTAAAGTTATATTTGTTATCTGGGCAGATAGGTCTACAAACTGATGAACAGACTTTGGGGGGTTGCCTCTTATACACCGAATAGGAAATGTAATTAATCAATTGATAAAATACAATCATCCTCAAGGCTTTAGTCTACTCTAAGTGAGGTCGGCACAACATGTTATAAACATGCTGTGAAATGATTTGGCTTCGTTTTTACGACCGGCCGCCTGCCTGACGTCAACGTACCTTAATCGTATTTTAAAACAGCTCGGATAGAAAAAAGGTGGTCTATTCTACTAAACCGGATACCCACGACTTATCTTAGTCGCATTTTACGACACCTCGTAAGAAATGAGGGTGGTCTATTTGATTTTACGATTTACAACAAAAGTATCACATACTGCTAGTTAAAAGCATTATATATACTTCTACTGTACATTTTCATGTATACATATCACAGGTATAAAAGCACCAGCACTATTTATTTAAAGCAAGTTATTGAATAAAAACTTAACTATGATAAAACAAAAAGAAAACATTCAAATATATTTCTCTAAACAATTAGGTATAGCGAAGTAATTCAGTAGGTTGAGAACAACTTGCTTAAAGTCTAGACTGAGGATGGTTTACGGACGTTTTAATGCTGTTACTTGTCGACTCTAATGTTTCACGTTTAGGGCTCGGTTATGAGGTTGCTTCAAGGTTTCCGAAGACTGACAGTGATTGTGCAAAAATATAAAACAAACAAAGAGAGAAAAAAAAGTACTACAATAAACCATTCGAATGTAAAAGCCAAAAATCTAACAGAGCGTATTATATATAGATCTAAGACCTATACTCTTACGACTTTTACAAATCCTAATGACAGCATTTCTTTGTAGATATGAAGGTTTATTATATTTCTGATGTTCAATTTCTTCTAAAGATATGTAACGAATTAAATATGATTGAATAATATAAAGTTTGTTTATTTGTCTTAATTAATTTATATAGACAAATCAAAATCTTCAAGGTTAAAAATTATTTAAAAAAAAGATACATGAAAATTATGTATTTTCATTATGGAATTATAAATATAAAGTACCAATGCACGTTGGATACTACGGTATTGGAGTGGACAGAGGATCTAAAAGCTCCAAAAGAACCACTCGATGCAAATAGACAAGACAAAATTCCTTGAAGAGACCTATAATAAATTTCCACAGTTGAAGAATAAGAATTATTTTATACATCGCTTTTTAATTCCACAATTAAAACTGGACCTTAATTCAATAATTTATCATCACATTCAATTATATCATCAAAGCGACATATGCAACTCTTAATTCACTATACCTAAGTTGTATGCTTTTTTTATAATTTATAAATTAGCCTAAATAATTTTTGCCTGCGAATATTTAGTAGATACTTGAAAAGGCTGAATGTAGTCTCTCGTGGCCACTTGAGAAATTAGCCATACGAAAAATTCCCAGTGTACGTAAAAAAGGGGTAAAAGTGGAAAGTGCCACGACCGGCATTTCGCATTCAACCACCGGCGATATTGATGCGACAGACGGGGGCTACTTATTTATTCATAAACGTTCAAAACCTTGTCACTGGGTTTGGTCGTGCTCTAACGCAATTCAGGTATTAGTGCACTCTGTTTATTCTATTCTCCAAACATTTATACGTAATAACGTCCAGACTGGAAACCTACACGACCTTCTACCTACCTACTAACTAAGGTAAAAATATTTTGATATATAAATTGCATATTTATTACTAGCTTTTTCCCGCAACTCCGTTTGCTTGGACTGTAGTCTTGGAATTAACAGTAGCTGCTGTCACTCTCCAACCCTGCAAATATCTCCATCACAAAAATAAGATATATGTATGTATATGTACACTTTTACTCGGCCTATATCCATAACACAAGTTTTAAATTACTGACCTCACTGTCCGTAAAGGCCGGATGACCTTGTGTGCAATTGTACCATATATTTATATTATATATTTTACCGGGAATCAAATTCCAGCAATCCGGTAGTAAGGTATATTATCAAACAGTGTACAACGGAGGTCGTCGTAATTCATGAACAAGTAAACTCAAAATTATGATCATAATTTAAAAAAAATATTATTTTCTATGTTACGTATACGTGATAATAACAATTTCCTTACAAATCAGTCAATAACACAAAAGATTTATAGATACGAGAAAATAGAAATACCGAAAACAATCTTTTGAAAGATTGCCGTTATTCACAAAATCCATCGAGCAAAACCGTTTTCAAACCACGACCGTAATTTCAACTTTAACGGATAATAGATTGAAAACTTTGAAAAGAATATAATGCTATGTTCGACGATCTCCGAGATAGAGAAAACGTAAAATAAAAGGTAAAAATTGTGGTACAATTGTCCTGGGATGGAGGAATAATAGTGGAAAAGTCGCGAAGCGAGCGTTTTGTCTAGACGAGAGATGACAAGTATGAGCCTTGTAAGACAGTACCGAGTCCATGTTATTGGATTTTGATGAATTATTACTTTTTTAAAGGCTTTTTACTTGACTTGTATGTATTTCGTATGTGAAAGAGGAACCTTACAAGTTAAATTTGATCCACTTCCTGGTGTCCGATTGAGCTGAATTTTACATAACTGTGAAGAAAATAATATTTACTCTTCTCTCTCTCTTCAACTATACGACCAAAGACTTAGGTCTCTTTCAAAATCTTCCATACACAACCATTCCACTGTCCGATTGAACTGAATTTTACATAACTGTGAAGAAAATAATATTTACTCTTCTCTTTCCTTCAACTATACGACCAAAGACTTAGGTCTCTTCCAAAATCTTCCATACACAAACATTCCACTTCCATATACAACATGATCTTGCGCCTGAATCTAGGCTACCCTAGACTTTTTTATGTCGTCTGTCTGCTGAATCTGAGGTGTAAGGAAAAAGCTCGTCCCAACAAGTTTCCTCAATTGCCAACTTCACCTACTTGTATAGCACCCTGCAGATAAACTGATGTGGGTCTGGCGACCGATTAATTTAACCCTTCAACGTCTACGTCATTCATAAACAAATAATGTCTTTATAAACATTCAATAGCTAACCTGAATCTTACAGACCGACATTCAGCGCAAAAGAGTAAGCGCTGCGATAACTAACCAGAATGCCAAGCGTGGTGATTACTGGCATAAACCTTTATAGTCATACTATTAATTACAGTTATTCTAAACGGCTCATAAACAAATTTTTGGCAAATTGTTCATTTGTAAGGTATCAATTTGAATTGTAATCGGGGTAGGGTTGCATAAATTTTTTACACAATTACGTTGTACAAATAGCTCAGGTACTCAATGATCTTGATCGTTCATCATTTTTATTATTAAGAAAAAACTCGCCTTTTGGGGTATATTTGTTCGTAATACACATCTCAAACGCAGTATGAAACTTTTGTATTCATAAAATCTTACGTAATCTATGTAATACAGTGTGACACAATATTTAAAATCAAACTGCATAGTTGTTTATGTAGTAAATTTTAAAACTTTATTTTTTCTATCACTATTAAAGCATTGTGTTTGGCAAGAATTAAGTAAAAACAAAATACTAATAGCTGTATCAAACGAAACAATAGATAGGAACAGGAAAACGTTGGTATTAGATTTTCTTGTTTGAATGTTTTTATGCCATAGAAACATATTGAGCATCAGAGAACAAATTTTCCGCCGCGCATAAAAAATATGGGTGACAAAAAATTATACAACGGTATTGTTTATTAATATACGCAGTAAAATTTTAGACTTGGCAACTTACCACATACCATAATCATCACCATACTTAATAATACAGTACCTGGGTTTTTTAGAAGATATAAAAAAAAATACGAAAAAAAGGAAAAGTTATAACAACTGATGTTATCTGAAATCAATCCGGGTATTCTGAATTCGAAAGGGCCCTTTCCCAATTGAGCTTTCACTACTTTGCAAATGACACACTAATTAACCTTTTTTTATAATATTGTATTGGTTTTTATTGCTTAAAAACAGGGATAAAACTACATTTTAAAATTAAACACCTAGATCGTTTTCTGGTCGTCGAAACTCGTACATACGTTTCAAAGTTTCATGAAAATCGTTGGAGCTGTACGTTCACGTTACGGATTAGCTCATTTAAAGATTAATGATACATAATAATAACTCACACGATATGATCCTAATGGCTGTTTGATTTATGACGGATTTTTTTAAAATTTGCTACGCTATATATAATAGGTTGGTTAATATAATATAATCCACAATTTTTAAAAACTAATCTTCTTTAGTTTTGAATTCTTGCACGCCAGCTATAAACATTTCAGCCATGCTGGCTTGCTATAAACATCTCATTCGCCGTCTGTCAGCACTAAAGAACCTATGAGAATACGTTAACGGTGTAAAATATATAGCTAGACCACACTCAATTTCCGCGTGGAAACATGACTGACGAGGATTATTCTTAAAGTATTCGATATTATTGCCATTAATGAAAATACTTAGTTTACAGCACGCTTATATTTTTTCATGTTGTTTTAATCTTCTAAATAGAATTCGCACGTCGAAAATCTGGACAATTAACCCATGATAAAGCAATAAACGGAGATAATTTAGTAAGGCGCATCTTATCTGGGAGTGGCAAAACTGTGGAACTCATAATGTATTTAACATTATGAGTTCCACAGTTGGAGAGAGGAGCGGGAACACAGAAAGAAACAGGCCTGCATGAAGGAATGCTAAGCGGTTCCATGTTAGCTTAGGCGAGCAGGGGGAGGTCGATTCCTTCCTTCCTTTTCAACCGATCACATCCATCCATATTCACTGCTTAGGACATCCACTGTTTAACATAGATCTCTTTAAGGGGTCTCCACACCCTACGATCTTTTGCCGCTTGGATCCATCGGCTTCCGCGAACATTTTGTTTTTAAGGTCGTTTAGTTCGTCCAAATCGGACACTCCTTACCAGTAGGACTGGAAAGCATCCGTAAAGGATTTTCCTCCCTATGAAAAACAGAAAATCTCTTAGGCTGAACATAAGCCACATTTATAATTTTTTTTTTACATCAATGTTAAGAATTTTCCTTTAATTAATAAATGGCTACATACTCTGTAATTACTCTGTGATTTCAAAGAAGTGATATATCGTACAACTTTCTTATAGAGCGATGTCATAATAGAGCCTGTGAGCCGGCGCCGGTGTTGATATGTGACAGCGAGATATGTTTCGGTACAGGCGCATGTCGGAACACGCGACAAACATTGACGCTTTGAATTCGTAAATATTCGTGATATTCGTAAAATTGTAGACTTGTCCTAGTAATAGGAGAAAGATATAGCTTGAATTTGAGTTCTGCCTTACATTTGATAGAAATTTCTAAATCGAAATAGCATGATTTCTAAGGCAGGTAAAAGGAAAAAACGATCTTATTTGCGTTAAGAGAAGAACATATCATAGAGGAGTCTTTGACAACCTCTGGCACAGGTAGCATAATTAGTTGCTTTATACGGTATAAATCTATACTAAAATTATAAAGAGGAAAATTTGTATGTATGTTTGTAATGTTTTCACACAAAAACTACTGTACCGATTTAAAAAATCCTTGCACCATTGCAACACAGGCGATATGACATTAGGGATCCGTAATAAAAATGTAATAAGATGTAAACAGTTAGTCATAAAAATCTGTCATCGCATGCGCTGCGGATACTATTGATTACCATATATACCATATATTTAACAAAAATAATTCAATAGTCCGACTTAGTAGATTTTCCACTATACGCGGGTGAAACCACGGGACCACCACTAGGACCACCACCACTAGACCAAACCACTAGTATTATATAAAAATTATATTCTGCATATTAAGCTATGAATTGCTTACTACTGTTTCTCTAATTAATAGAAGTAGGCGTTACTTTGCGGGATTCCATAGTACAAAAGAAATGATAGAATTTTGCTGCTATCCATGTTTGTTAGTAAAATCTACTTTATGCTAAATGTTAGAATCAAGTTCGTTCTCATACTTTATACATGCATGATTGGTTAACGCACGTTGCAAAGAATTACAAGCCCAAAAAATTGGACTTTGTAATTTCGTACTTTATATATATCATACAAAGTAACGAGTTTTAACCCAAAGTTCTGAGTAACTTTTACTGTGAAAAGAAACAAATTAAATTTTATTTTGTCTGACTGTTATCCTTTTACGCCTAATCTAAAAATAAAACAGTGAAATTAAGACTTCGTGCTCATCAAGCCACAGAGAATGAGAATTTGCCAAAAAATTATAAATCTCCTAATATTGATTGCCTATTCATTTAACAACTCATTTATCTGATATTCCCTGTTGATTGACTTGATCAATGACACTTAATGACACTTACAAATTTAAAAAGTCAGCCAGTCATCTCGTTACATTAAAGTTTGGTTTAAATACTATTATATATACCATTTAAGACTAAGTTATAGAATATAGATTTTGATTAAGTTGAAAGAGATTATGAAATTACGTTGCTATTTCCAATAAAGTAGGTACCTAATAAGCTTTAACCAAACAAAGCCGCTGATAAAAGCATTTATACACATGTTGTATATGGAGACTTCACTATAATTCCGTAATCAATCCTTTTTGAGTTCTCGCTAAACAGCAGATTTAACAATCGACTCACAAAATGTCTTCCCACGTAGCTATTGTGAAAAAAATCGTTGACGCACAATTACTATTCATGTGCGAATCTGCCACACAGTTTCATGAACAACATCCGAATATGTGTATGCTAATTTGTAACGTATTGTTCGCACTTTGGGGGTGAAATTAGCTTGTTGACATAATATATAAACGATGTATGTGTAGGAACACTGAACCGTCTGCGGCTTATCGGAACGCGATGTACATATTCGTAGATGTACGTATTATATTGTATATTTCTGTACACATTGTTCTAAAGCGTCCTACCGTGACTGCGGAATAAGATTAATAAGTCCTGCAAGCCAATTACCATGAAATAAATCAGATCTCACCTGATGCGTGACCCGAATCCCTATATTTAGAGTATAATCTGGATTTCTTCAACAAATTTATGGACCTGTATCAATCCAAGTTTGAGTAATTGATATATCATAAACGAAGCCTCAAAGCAAGCTCAAGATTCATCCAGATTCGAAAACTGAAATTTGAGGATGCTCGTTATAATAAGTTTATTAAAAACCGAACTGAACTCTTGGTCATTATACAGTCGAAGCAATCGTGCTTCTCCATAGAATTGGCATAGCGTAAGCCGATCTTAACAGATACGAGTATGCTATTAGTAGGACGACCAGTTCATATACGACTTTCATAATGAAAACCATTTTGATTCGCTGTACATAGGACACTGTCGTTAGAATTGTATGGAGCACTATGTTTATACAAGGAACAACACTAGAGGAAGGACCTTTACGATATGACAAATGAATGAATACAAAGGTTAATTTTGCTGACATTAGTATAGTTGTAATAGCTCAGTTGAGAATGCGCGGAATGAAAGAGTCGATCCGGGGCATTTTCAGAAATCAGCAGGATTTCGTGCAATTTTTATTTTATTTTATTTCATTTCTTATATATTAAAAAAAATTAATGACCAGGCTTTGTAACACAGGTACTACAATTGCATTATATATTAACAATGTCAATTCCAAAGAACAAAGATATAAATAAGCGCACCGATAATCAATTAGATTCAAATAAAGATAAACAACATTATTCAAATTAAACGCTTTATTATAGAGTAATTCCTTTTACTTTTATATGAAATGAAAACAGCATCAAAACATGGCACTTTGTGTAATGGCTTATTACAGTAATAAATAATAGTATGATATGCATCGCGACATTCAAACCGCTGTAACATTTTAATTTAGAGTCACAACAACCTTTACAAATGCTAAAACAATACGACATGCCGTTATAAATGAAACAATAAAAATTGAGTTATTCAACATGATTTGAATAAATAGACTTCGTTCAATTGAGTATATTTGTCCAATGAGTTTATAATGGCTATTTTATTGATATTCAATTCAAATTCATATTATTCTTTATTCAAGTAAACTTGTACACAAGTGCTTTTGAATCGTCAATTCTACTGTTAGTACAGAAAGCAGTTCCTACTCTGCTCTTATCCAAAAAATTCTTATAATTAGTTACATTTAGTCATTACTGTCTTATACATGGTTGAAGAGTACCTATGTCCTCGCATTCCATGTTAGTTATCCTCAACAGTATATTTCTGTTTCTGTCTTTCTGTATTAGCCTTTTTATTAGTGTTTTTAAACTGCTGTAATGGAAAACCTCATCTGCTAATAACTGCTCATACATCATTGGACTTAGGTTTTTATCTCCTTGTCAAGAGAGATATCGCGCTATAACCCACCACGCTGTACACATATAGTAGTCAAGCACTTAGTTTTTTTTTTAACTTACTCGATCGCGTTAGCAATTTGTATAACGCTGCAACAGCGACATCTAGTGAACTTTGGTCCAGCGTCATACAAATTGGCGTTACGTTAACGCCATCGTGTACATTAAAGAAACCCGCACTAAGCATTACCGCACTAAGGACTACCACTGTGCCCACGTTTGCACAATAAAAAAGGATTATTCTGATGTCTGAAAATAAATAGATCAACAACTGGTTTTCATATTAACTCAGAATTGATAAATCCTGCTTCGAAATATATGTATGATGTTCATACATATACTTTTTTTCAATTTCAAATTATTGTTTGCTTGAAGTGTTATATGTACATTTTTATGGACTTGTTATAAAATATGAATAATGTTAAAATACATACTCAAAAATAAAAAACGAATAAAAAATTTATTTTGGTATAATCCGTGATAAATCGCATATTATAGCAAAATTATTTTATTATTACTTTTGCATTATGGATCTCCGCAAAGTAACATCTAATTCTATAAATCATATAATATATATAATTTCAATGCAAGTGTACGCGACTATTATTTATTTGACTATTATATTTACTTGAGAACTCATAATTTAAGATGTATCGAGCATAATCTTGGGCATTACACAAGACAATGTCATTTATTGTTCGCCATAACAAAGGTACATTACGCCCTCATCTTTTGTATACAATTGTTTAGTACAAATTATGTACTATACGGCGATAGTGTTGTATAATTCACGTAAATTCCTTATCTCGACGGGAGCCGTGAGCTTTTAAAAGTGTATAAATAACGCTTTATCAGAGCGCCCGCCGAGCTGTTTTACGACGTAAATAAGTTTTGTTTGGTACAAACGGATAAAATAGCATTTTTATTGTGTTAGGCAATAGAATTTAGTTATTTAGAATTAACTACGTACACCGGTGCGATTGACATTTACGCCGTGGTATCCGGCTGTATAGAATAGTACCACCCTAATTTCTTACCAATGTGTCGTCAAAGGCGTCTAAGGTAAGTCGACCCGCCGTGTGGTATTCGGCTGAGTAGAATAGAATACACTCATTTCTTACCGAGGTGGTAAGTTGACATCAGGCAGGCGGCCAGTCGTAAAATACGTAGCCAAATCATGTGACAACATGTATTTACATTAACACAAAAGAAATGTGAAATTGTATCATTCCTCCTCGTGATGCGATGAACAAAGGAAATAGATATTCTATGTGTTTGAATTATTGAAAGGCTTCTGTAGTAAGTAAGTAAGTAACTATCCCACTGCTGAGAATAGGCCTCTTCTCTCCGTTTTGGGAGAGAAGGATTGGAGCTAAGACCTACCACGCTGCTCCAATGCGGATTGGTAGGTTACACATACCTCCAGAATTCTCTAGAGATATGCAGGTTTCCTCACGATGTTTTACTTTACCGAAAAGCGTGTGATAAATTGCAATTATCAATTAGACACATAAGTTTTAAGAGAAAAACTCATTGGTGTCTGCCCGGGTTCGAACCCGTGATCGTCTCTAGAGATTCACACGGTCGCACCGCTGGGCCATCACAGCTTCGCTTCTGTAGTAGTTCGTCAAAAATGTAGATTGGATGCAAATAATTCATCAAAACAAAAAATATAACATATAATATAGGTAAATAAAAATAGAAGTTTGTAAATTTTAAAAATGATGTAATTATAAACTTCATATGAACATCTTCCGTACGTAAGTCGCAAGTAAAAGGTAATAAACATAAAACTGAGATTTTGTCAGCAAGCCCATTCCTTGGTTTGAATTAAAAAACTCGCTCGAACACATTTCTGTAGGAGAAATGTAAATTATAATATGGAAATGGCGCAGGCTGTACTTTTTATAGACAACTTTCATTGTATCGCACGAGACAAAGAGGTCGCCGTGGGGTTGAGACTGAAAGCTAGTAAAAATAAAGATAATTAGTAAAGGCATCCCGTTTCCGGACAGCTGCCAGTTTCACCTGGCCTCCGGTGAAAGGGTTCAGCGAATAATGTGGAAAATATTGCCAGAGATTCTCGCTCATTTGATATCGAGCCGGCTGCTTATAATATTCGTAAACTGTAAATATTATACATGGCAAAGCTATTGATTTGCAGGTGAAGGTTTACATATTTTTACCATTTAATCTGATCGTGTGTTTTTATAATTAATTTGTTAACCCAGAATAGAATAATATTAGAAGCGTGTAAGTTAGGAAGCTTTGAATTCGTAAAGTATTAACTTTTGATTTTTATATATGAATAATAAATTAATATTTGGGACAATTATACACACGGTCATCTGTTACCAAAACAAGTAGCATATTTTGTTATGGGTGATACGCAACTGATTAATTTATACATGTGTATGAACATAAATATATGGGACAAATATATGGGACACTTACACACACGGTCGTCCATCCTCAAAGTAAGTAACTTAATACTTGTGTTATGGTACGCAGTAAACTGGTGATTATATACTTATATATTTTTTAAATACATACTTAAATACAAATATACACTCAGGCTCAAAGGCCAACAAATTCATTTATTGAAAATGTTGGACCTCGGCGGGAAACGAACCCGCGACCCGCGGAGCTGAAGGCAGGATCACTACCCACTACGCCAACGGGCCAGTCAAAACATACATATAACAAACAGACAAAACATATACATATATAAACCGCGAAGCTGAAGGCATGCTTATAAAAATGTAACTAAATAAAATTAAATACGTAATTCATTAGTATAATATTTTAGTACTATAGTTATTGTAAGATAACAATTTTTAATGTTTTTATTTAAGTATAGAAATGTACTGTATAAGTGGAACTAAGCTGTAGATTTTTTTTCTTGTGTATTTAAAACTTTAGCAAGCGTTTTCACAAATTATTTGAAGTTGATGATGCTATTAAAAGAACGCTAATTTTATTAATGTTTTATTTTTAACTAGTGGCCCGCTCCGGCTTCGCACGGGTATAAAATATATAGCCTATGTCACTCAGTAAAAAAAATTAATAAAATCTATCCAGCAGTTTTGTTTTATTCATTACTGCCCGTGGCCCACACGCGTCAAATTTGGAGTAAAACAATTCGCCTGGGGTGCCAAAGTGGTCGGCCTCCTCGTGGCGCACCCTGGGCAAGCTTAATCTTGGCGAACGGACCACTGTGGGGTGGCCAATTGATTAGCAGAGGGCAATCTGGACAGGCCGGGGACTCCGGGGGGCTGGGGTGGGGTTCCTAATGAGTGACGGGTCCGGTTGGGCTTACTCTAAGTCGAGCTGGACATGGTTACGACCACCGTCGGCGAAACCCGGAAGCACAGCAATGGGAACGGGGACCTTCGGGTTGCGAGGAAGAAAACCTCTATAAAAAATTATCCGGTGGGGGCGGAAACGCCCACCAAGGCGTTGGGGCCCCTACTTGGGGCGCGGCCTCTCCCTGTTGACCGTGATATAACAAACACGGTAGGCAGGGAGCGCCCGTGGGCAGCGATGTCGTTCCTTTGTTCTGCGGAGGTGGGTGAAGGGGGGCGGCGGAGCGGTTCCACGAACTGTTGTTCAGGATCCAATCTGCTGCTGGTGAGTCCAGGTGCTAGTGACTCGCCCAAGCCCATCGTCTGCCGCCCTAACTGGGGACCTTCGGGTGTTCCGAACGGGGTATATCGGACGCCTGGCTTACAGGTCCCCAAGGCGGTCGGTGCATCTGGTGCTACCGATGCACCGGTTAACGGAGGGGGGCTTCTCTTTCTAGGGGCCCCTACCCGAAGAAGGTGTTTTTATTTCTCTGGGATCAGAGCTGTTGCCGGGATGGGGGTAATATGTACAATGATACCCTGTCCTTGCCATCGGCAGCGTGGTGGAGCACACAGGTCGTTTTAGTCGGTGCGAGTCCGACATAACTGCCGCCTGTCCCCGTGGAGCGTCGGTACCCATAAGGAGCTTTTTTCTGTATAAAAAAAAACAATTCCCCTTTCCCTATACCATGAAGATTCCGTGCTATCTTTGGAATATCTAAATTCATATACTACATTTTTACTTATTTACTTTTACATTTTCCCTGAGCATTTTATTTTTATAATTGATTACAGAATGTCTTTATATACAACATTTACAGCTTTTTTGTCATAAAGAAAGAATCTTCAATACACAATACAAACATGTTTTCTTTAGGGGTTACTCTTGATAAAGCGACATATAGTCGGCCATGTGAAAAAAAACCCGTCCAATCGCAGCTAAATTCGAAATGTTATAAGACAAAGCGCGCAATCGCTATACCCTGCATTTTAAATCTGTAATATCTTCGAAAATGTTCATTTAAATTACAAATGAAGAAGAAAATGTAAAAAAAAATGCTATTGTGGGTCCATAAGAGATAGACATAATATGTATACCGTCGCGGAGTTTTCTGTAGACCTTTTCAAGGTGTACAAATACTTAGTACATTATTTTGACAAATATTGTAGGGTTCGGCCTGCGTTTGCAATGTAAACGGAAAATAAATGTAATTATTTACGACATCACATTGGAAACCTCAAAAATGATAGTATTTCTTTACTCCATATTGAATGTTTATAATAAAAGTTTATAATATGTTAGATTATACATATAAACCTTTCTCTTCAATCACTCTATCTATTAAAAAACCGCATCAAAATCTGTTGCGTAGTTTTAAAGATTTAAGCATACAAAGGGATATAGGGACATAGGAATAGACAGAGAAAGCGACTTTGTTTTACACTATTTAGTGATGTTTAGCTATTATAACTAACGACGATATTTCTCCTTTATTCTTATGCAATAATAAAAATAAATTTTCCCAAAGTCAACTCATTTACTCTTTCTCAAAAACTACTCAATGACACATATGACAGCCACAATGCTTTTTCATATTAATGACCAACTCTATGAAGGAGGTTGTATTAAAAACATATTGTAATAGTATTATTTTGATAATTGTCAAATATTTTACCATACTTCACCAAAGAAAAATTACGTTAACTGTCATCTATGTTTTGTATTCCACTGACATTTGCGTTTTGTTATTCAATGTCATAGTCGTTCTTGTAATACCACGATTTATAGTGACTTGACGGGATAAAATAAATGCGGTCGAACGGGATAAAAGGTATCCTATGTCCGTCTCCTGGTTCTAAGCAACCTCTACACCAATTTTCGGCCGAATTGGTTCATCCGTTCTTGAGTTATAAATAGTGTAACTTAGACCAACTTTCTTTTATATATATAGATTACTGTTACGTTTCTGGATTTGTAACAAGGGACCACCTTTGAAATGTGTATATTTTTATTTTGGTCCAGGGTAATAATCTATCAATAAGTGGTAATTTATGTTTCAAAACCTTTTTATCTTTGACTAAATTAGTTTTATGAAAAATCAGACTTTTTTCTTACGTCATTTCGTATGGCGTTAAGAAGCCAACCCAAATAGCTTCATAAAAAAAAGAATAAATACATTGTCTATATTTTGCTTGTTCCGCATGTCGCGTCACTTAACACGTCTTCTACAGAAGAGAGTATTTTCATTTTACTGAAATTTTTAAAAGTAGTTTTCAACATAACTATAGTGAACCAAGAATAGAAGACCAATAATACTAAGAACATTTTGGGCGTAATGATTTTTTTAAACGTTCGCTTAAGCCACGTAGTGTAATACAAATTGAAGAAGATAGTGGCTTAATATTGTTTTAGCCGTGTGGTATCCGGCTGAGTAGAATAGTACCACCCTCTTTTCTTACCGAGGTGTCGTAAAAGGCGACTAAGGTAAGTCGACCCGCCGTGTGGTATCCGGCTGAGTAGAATAGACCAACCTCATTTCTTACCGAGGTGTCGTAAAAGGCGGCTAAGGTAAGATGACCCAGCGTGTGGTATCCGGTTTAGTAGAATAGACCACCCACATTCTTACCGAGGTGTCGTGAAATACGACAGAGGTAAGTTGATGTCAGGCAGGCGGTCGGTCGTAAAAACGCAGCCCAATCATGTTACAGCATGTTTATAACATATTGTGCCGACCCCACTTAGAGTGGGATAAGGGCAGGAAGATGATGATGAGTGGCTTAATATTGTTTGACAAAAATAACAAGAGGTTTGGACAGAAGTTTAGTTTAGGCCTAGCATGTAAGAAAATCTAGTTAAATTTTTTGTATAGGTAAATAGCAAGATGGTACATATATAATACATACGTATTGATCCATTAGGAAGTAAAAGAAGGACAAATCGTCGAACAAATACATATTCGTATGGATAATTTTAGTTTAAATTTTAAAAAGAGAATTAAAATAACATCATCATCGTCCTACCCTTATCCCACTCTAAGTGGGGTCGGCACAACATGTTATAAACATGCTGTCACATGATGTGACTGCGTTTTGACGACCGGCCGCCTGCCTGACGTCAACTTACCTCTGCCGTATTTTACGACACCTCAGTAAGAAATGAAGGTGGTACTATTCTATTCAGCCGGATACCACGGGGCGTAGAATTAAAATAACAATATATACAAAAGTCGTATAAATAAATACATATACTATTTGCTATCTTTATAATATATTCTTACTTTGTGACAAGGCACTTTGCTTAATTCTAGACTTGAATAAACTGAGAGAAGGGTTGTCACTCAGGAATTGCTTAAGTGACAACACTTCTCTTGAATTTTAGTAAGTGACTTCTATTTGAAGCTCTTTTTCAAATATAAAAAACGTACAATACAAAAGAATAAATATTTTATTTAATAACGACCTAAATTTTTTTTTTTTTTTAATTTAAGCCCGGTCCCCGTAAAATAGGTCAAATTGTAACTCGCACGATTCCACCTTCACATACATATATTGCAAGTTGAATAAAACCTTTTAAAAAGTGCATTATATAGTGCACGTTTTAAAAGCTAACAACGATAATCAATAACAAAACAAACTTATTATATATTGACTGGCCCGTTGGCGCAGTGGGTAGTAATCCTGCCTCCAGCTCCGCGGGTCGCGGGTTCGATCCCGCCGAGGGCCAACATTTTCTATTAATCAATTTGTTGGTATTCGATTCTGGATGTATATTTGTATTTACGTTTGTATTTCAAAATTATAAAAGTATATATTCATCAGTTGTCTGTCTACCATAACACAAGTATTAAGTTACTTTGGGGACGGACGACCGTGTTTGTAAGTGCCCCATATATATTTTTTTTTAATCTTTATATAAGAGATTAGTCCAGCCCGACTTTGTCGCTCTGTATAGACAGATTACAAAAAATAGTAATATTATCCACTACTTAGACCTTATATCTAATGCTTCATTATATAATTGAATTAAAATATTTGTAGTGGTTGATAGTGGATCAGCTAGATTTTTTTTTTCAGACACTAACTAATGCTGTTAGCCATGAAGGCTTTGACAGCGTCACCGGTAAGACGGTGAGCGCAAAAGCATCGCCGGGGGTTGAGTTGGGAGAGCGGGTCTCGAAAGAGGCGCTGTGGAGGACTATATCGGACTTTGAGGATCAGCTAGAGTATTTAGTAGCATATTTATACCACCAGTTAAGAGTATCATTTTATTATTACTTAATAGTTTATATCTCATATTTAATTATTTATAGTAAAAACAATTGTAAAAACAACAATAGACTTATTCTATTTTCACATTAATTAAAAATTAAGATTTTTCTCGCCAATATAATTATACACGCTTCAATCGTTAATCGTATCAAGAATGTTTGCACAAAAAAGCATTACTTATACGACTCGTGACCGTGAGTCACGTGTAATCGATTTATGTAATTATTCGTGATAGCAACTCGAAATTACCGGCTTATCGTAATCGAGTCGCGATTAAAACTTATAAGGCCATAACGAAGAGAACTTGCTGCCGTAACTTGTAAAATAAAAGCGTGCGTTATAACTTTACTCTTACGAAACGCCTTTAGAGACTGATTAAGAAATACACGCATTATGTTTACAATAAAATACATATTCTTCCTTACTTTTTTTAGACAGAAAAATCTTTATGTATCGCCAAACATTCATCACAGGCCATAAGTGGGAATGGAACGTGGTTATTTATTTATTTATTTGTATCTCCAACAGAATTACATTTTAAATCATTTAACAAATCCTACTTCCTATCCTACTAATAATAAAAATGCGACAATTTGTGAGTAAAACTGTTGTACGGATTTGAAACCTTACACTAATATAGGTTATACATCGGAATCATATATAGGCTACAATTTGTGATAGATTTTATGTTATTTTAGTCATAATATAACGATTTAAATTCGATTCATAATCTATTGATCGATTTCTGATCATATACAGGAAATTGATTTTAAGTTTATGTTAATTTTGTATTGTCCATTCTTTAATGTTACCAATAGACATAAGTCATTAACGATATATTATTAAAATTAGTTATTATTAATCCTATCCTATCCTATCCTACTAATATTGTAAATGTGAAAGATTGTGGGTATGTATGTATGTTTATTACTTTTCCACTGCGAGTCCGCTAAACTAATATCGACGAAATTTGACACAATTATTCCTTATACACCGGCATAACACGGCTATAGAAATTCTGTTTATTGTGCAGGAATAGGATGACATTGAAAAGCGTCATTTCTTATCAACCTATCACGCGACAACAGTCCATGCAAACGAAGTTGCGTGTAAAAACTAGTTAGTTATTATAAATGAAAGTCATAGTACAGTCAGTATAAGTTTATATTAACTGAAATTAAAATAAAGCTCCATTAAATATTTTATAAGTACATTATCTTACTGCTTTCTCAAGTATCTCGTAAGAATGTTCCCGAGAAATTCGAGATAAAAGTATCAAATTAATTTTTAACAAAGCGCCGTAAACACAGGCGCAGTTTTTCTTTTGTGGGACATTACAATGGAAATTTGGTAACGTTAAATCTCTATGGCATGGAAAAGTAATGATTTATTTATGTCAATGGGCTGTAGCCCCAGGCTGTAGCCTGGGGGATGTTTTGCCGTTCAAATTGGTTATTGTTCGAATAAACTTCTTTTATTACAACGTTGTTAGTAAAATGAGAGCAGGTAGCTCTTTTTTCAATTACCCCCTCTTTAGATAAAGGAATTTTTCGCCTAATACAGGATTTTCCATCTTTTCAACGTCAAAATTTTATCGCATCGTAACCAAGGTTTTTGTTTTCCTTTATAATAAAACGGGAGGTATTAGCGCGAAATGAAATTTTCTTAATAAAACGACATTTTCCGGCGTCTAGACTTGGCCATGTGTGAAATTACCTTCAAATTATACGTTCTTATAAGGCTTGAGGGTTGGTTATCAAATTTATAACGAATGTAATTATATCATAAGATGTATTATATATCTTAAAGAACTTATATATGTGTTGTTTCTTTAAAACGGTAAGTATACTATATATCTTATACTTGCTGTGCCTGCAGCTTCGTCCGCGTGAAAATAAGTCACAATTTTTTTCCCAAATTGAAATTTTTAACAGTATATTTTTGAATAATAAAAGTATTTATCGTGATATTTATTTAATTATAAAAGATTTTTGAATAACTTTCACCGTTTACTTAGCGCACGCAAAGAAAGCTTTAAATTTTGCCGTTTTCGCAATATTTTTCATTGCTGCTCCTCTCCTATTCATCTAAGAGTGATGTTATATAGTCTATAGCCTTTCTCGATAAATGGACTATCGTACACTCAAAGAATTTTTTAAATTGGGTCAATAGTTTTGTGATTAGCACAAACAAACAAACTCTTCAGCTTATTATAGTTTATTATATTAGTATCTAGTACAAAAATAAAATTCTTGTGTCACAATGTTAGTTACCATACTCCTCTTAAGTGGCTTGACAAATTTTTATTAAATTTTATATGCATATTCTCTAGGTAAGTCTGAAGCTACTGTCTATTTCATCATACCCATAACTGTCATTTTTTTGTTATAATGTACTCTAGAAATAATTTAAATAGCAAAAAGTTTGCCGGGTCAGCTAGTATATGTAAATTTTTTGTCTGTCTTTGGAGCTATTTTATTGAATATCGTGTTTTTGTTGTGACTCCTTGTCTTATCATGTCAATAATCAAGAAAGTCGATTTTTAATTACATTTTTACTAGATAACTAGATCTGAATTTATGTAGTAATTAGAACGCGTGAAAGCTGTTCGATTTCGAATCTCGAGCAAGCGGTCCTCATTAAATTTAATTGAGGTTTTCAATCATACTTGTTAGGATGACGACAAGCGTACCTTTAATTGAGTAGAATAGATCACCCTCTTTCTTACCGAGGTGTCGTAAAATGCGACTAAAGTAAGCTGACGTCAGGTGGGCGACCGGTCGTAAATCATGTGACAACATGTTTATAACATGCTGTGCCGACCCCACTTAGAGTGGGATAAGGATACGAAGATGATTATTTTAAGTCCGGAATGCCTAACTTATTTGTAATTTTTTTTTGTTTTTCTGAGAAATATTCTAAATAGTTATTATTTTAAAATTCTTAATTAGGCGTTACTTTGCGGGAGATCCATAATACAAAAGTAGTAATAAAATTATTAGTAATTTTATAATATTAATAATTTTATTATTACTTTTGTCAAAATGCTTGTTAAAAATTATCCGAATTAATCATATATTAAGAGTTCAAGTAAAAAAGAATGTCATTGATCTTAATTACAATATTTAACATATACAAACACAACCAATGGCAAAACGTTAAAACCATTTACACTTTACGTAATAAAACATTTCAACAGAACGTACTCGTAGCAGAGATAGTCACGGAGACAACATTAATATCGCTAAGATGACCATTACACAGAATTACCGCAAAGCCTTATTGCCGAGTGCGCTTTATCTAACCGTTCCCTTGAGTTTACGAATAGTTATTGCTAACTCGATAACACCTGAATCTGAAGATCGTTTAAGATAATCTTGGTTAGGATTGTAGTTTTGTTTCCATTATGTGTAAGAGGATATAATAAAGGTAATTATATAAAGGTTTAAATTATGTATAAAGTAAGACTGTTTAAATTAAGAGATATAAGTGTGTGTAGATTATGCTATACGTAAAGCATATTCGTCGTATTTTACGACACCTCGGTAAGAAATAGGGTGGTCTATTCTACTAAACCGGATACCACACGGTGGATCAACTTATCTTAGTCGCCTTTTAAGACACCTCAGTAAGAAATGAGGTTGATCTATTCTACTAAACCGGATACCACACGGTGGGTCAACTTACCTTAGTCGCCTTTTACGACACCTCGGCAAGAAATGAGGGTGGTCTATTCTACTTTGCCTGATAACACACTGCTACGGTTTTAAGGTTTGGTATTAGACGGATATAATTTTACAACAATATTATTCTAAAATCTTTCTTCAACAAGGTAATCCTTGAAAAAATGTCAATGGCTATCATTTCATTTCCCCTTGCTAAAAAGTGTCATCTTTAAAGAGTTTTTCATTTATTTATTTTTAATAATCTTATATAAACAACATTAAAATTTTTGAGAGAGTTTAAAGGAGCGTCCCTTTCCTGAGGTTAATTGAATATATCCATCGGACTGTAATTTTGACAATGGCTCTCGGTCATTAATTTTGAATGCAATGGCGACACTATTATATATAAGTATACAGTGTGTACACATTTCACGTCGATACGTTTTAATTGGAAGATATTATCGGCCGCAGTAAATATTGCTGTGCACTGCGGACAGTTCACCAAATTGGATTTATACATAAACCAAATATTAGTAAACGAGTCCGGAATAAATATTTAATTATGTACGAAATGATTATCTATTATGAAAACAACATTCGTTGACGATAAAACTGGAATCGCAGGAATATTGGAAAATTTTTAGTTACGCAATTACTCCTTAAAATGTATTTTAGCAAGTATTAACCGAGGTAATGCAAAATTCTACCCTATAGCAAGAGTTGTCAATCAAAAATATACTATTTTTTGTCGTTTTCCGACAAAAAAATCGTTCACCAGTTCCCTCGTCTGGAGCCAATTCTGGCTTCAGCATCAGGTCATGTTTATTAGAAAAATGCATTGTCATCAAGACTGGGCCAATATGTAAAATTTCAGCACAATCGGATGTCAATTGTGTTAAATTTAACATGCAAGATTCCACCTTCACATACATACATTACAAGTTGAATAAAAGCTTTTAATAATTAATAATAATAAAAATATTACTATCCATAGTAAGCGGAAAAGCGACCTTATTCAACAATATTTGTTGCAGATTTAATAATCCTCTCTCTATACTTGATACTAGGTTTAATCTTCATTAATTGAATGAAAACCTCATAAGATATTGGTCGAGGCTTTAGCGGAAATGGACAGACCAAAATAATTACAGATACGAGTATACTATTAAAAGGTTCAATATAGCATATTAGTATTATTGATGTAGTTAGAGTTTTAAGTAAGAAGTTTCAAAATTCTGAAACCGTCGATTAGTTCTAATAAATTTTAGTTCCATTATGCGAATGCAATGCACTATCACGGATTGTATTTAACAAGTGAATAAGGAAGTTTATTATCTTAGTTCTGTAGTTAATAACGTTAAGTTATGCACTGAGAGAATATTCGATATGAGTAGTAAATCTACTAGCTCTTGCTTAAGCATGTTTTTTGGTTTATTTTCGTCTTAGGATTTTTTAATCTTTATAAATCGTCATCTTATTTTTCGATCTTTTGTGATGGGTATCCAAAAATGTCTACTTATTTTTCTAAGTCATAGCATCCAGCGTTAACATGGACTCCCATGCAATCCATCGCAAACGAAATAAAACTTTTTCTTATTAGAGGTTAGCGACTTTGATTAGATATGGAAAATATATGAAAACCAACTATTTAACTTTAAGAATCTCCAAATAGTTGCGAACTTTTACATAATTATTTTCATATATTTATTTTCATAACGCAATATTCTAAACAATACCATACTACCCACACCATTCCAAAAGTCACATTTTTATGGAAATGGTTGTTTATTATACCTTGAATAGCGTCCAATCTAAAAATTTTATTACCTGAAAAACTATTAATCAAGGTGTTAGATAGCATAAGTTTTACTATTTTATTTCTCTACCTCCGATTTTAGTTTCTTATTTTATAAAGACAAGTTATGGGACATAACATTAATTTAAAAGAAATTTATTGTACACCGCGCGACGCCGACAGATGGCGCGAGACGCTAATGACGTCGGCGTCGGAGCATTAAATTATTTTTACGAGGTACCCGCGCATAGGTTCTCCTTACTTTCTACCAATAACGGAATGACTGAATAATATTGATTTAAAATTTTACTTATGTTTTTTACAAAGAAATCTTAAATATAAGGCTTTAAATGGCTGGCCCGTAGGCGCCGTGGGTTGTAATCCTGCCTTCAGCTCCGCGGATCACGGGTTCGAGTCCCGCCGAGGGCCAAAATATTCTAAAAGATCTTCTAATATATAAAACAATTTGTTGGCCTTTGTGCCTGGGTGTATATTTGTATTTAAGTATGTATTTATAAAATATATAAGTATATATTCACCAGTTGTCTATCTACCATATCACAAGTATTAAGTTACTTAATTTTGGGACGGACGACCGTGTGTGTAAGTGTCCCATATATTTATTTATTATTTATTTGTTAAATAATAGCACAGATAATGGTAGAATAAAGTAAATGTTGGAAAAGCTTTTTGTGAGGTAAGTTACACTTTAAGCTTCGAAATTTTTGTATGTCATATTAATAATTAAGACTGAACGTAGTGAATTTCAATAAATTCTAGACAAATATTAAATAAATAAAATTACAGAACAGAAGATCCTCCGTAAATAATGCAAGGCTCGTATCAATGTATTATATATAAAAACATTCCCAATAATGTTAGTGAGGTAAACTGACACAGATTTTACGAAATTTAAAATAAGTCCTCCACAATATATCATGTAATTGTCAATAAATTTAATTTAATTTTTACTTATTTTAAAGGAAAATACACAACGTAAATTAATTTAAAAAAAAACGGGGAATCGGGTTTTACTGCTTGAGTTTCTTACACAGGTGAGCAAATAACAGTAATGTGCAGATATGTGCAGCTCCATCTGTAAAAGGATTTCTGAAAATTTACAAAAAAAATGAATTTGCTTATATCTTTCGGGAATCAAATACACGAAGTATGGTCACACTATCCGTGCCGCAATCTAACCTAAGCGTCCGGTGTACAGGCGCTTGTGTAGTTCTTTAGCTTTAATATTGAATTATGGTTCTAAAGAGCTAATAAAATCGGTCTAGTCTAAGACTTTGAACATTATTGAAATAGTTATTTAACTAATTAATACCATAAGACGAAAATATCGAGAGGTTTTATGTTCGAGCAATGTCCATATTTACTGTTTACTTTCAATTATTAGAGCGTGAGAATTTTATGGAAATTTTAGTTAAACTTGTAAACTAAATAACTATTGAAAACAGTAATCGCCGAGTTTCCTTTTTTTTGGCTATTCTCGATAGCAGTTTTCCGTACCAGTAGTGTTGATAAAATCGTAAATTACAAAAGTAAATTGTTATATATTATAGCAAAATAGTGAAAAAATATTATTTTGCTATAATCCGAAATTAAAAAAGCGTACTATCCGTCTTCATACCTGATACACGTAATAAAAATACATGCACTACCTGCCACCAATAACATTACAATACACATGCACTGCACACATTCACCACCACAATCTCACCAATTTTTTCACCTGTAAAAAAGCATCGAAGGAGATAGACTCCAGAACAAAATGCACGATTTTGTCGTGGAGTCTATCTCCCTCCTGCTTGTGTATTGTTGTGTTATAACACGATTTTACATGAGGTAGTACATAAGTTTTTACAAAATCTGCATGTATAAGGTATGAGAATAGATAGTACACTCTACAATTAGCATTACATATATTTTCTTTTATCGCGGATTATAGCAAAATAATATTTTCATTACTTTTGTATTATGAGTCGTAAAGTTACGCCTAATTTTATAAATTATATAACTAAGTTATATAACACTTAACTTAATTATTGTGTAAGCTAGATACTTAACTCTTTCTTATTGAGTTAAGTGAGATACTTAGTTTAATAATAATAACGACAATAGTCTATTAAACGCCATTCTTACATTGTTATCTGCTATGAGGTTTTAAAAATCCCTTTAAACCTTCTCAGCGCTTCCCGTGAGTTGAAAAGCGTTGAGCAGTTTACAAACTTAAACAGGATCATTAGTAGGCGAGCTTTGATGGAGTGCTCTGTAATTTACAGGAGCTTAATAGTGATTGCCGTCATTACTTCATGAAGGCGAGCCTTTGACGGCTTCTGACTTGAAGATATTTGTTTAATATCGAGCTTGGGGGTTAATTTGTAGATAAATATTTAAACATTAATTCGTTACAGGTCACCTGTCTCTTTTGTCTCTTTTGTCCAATCATCTTCCTGCCCTTATCCCACTTTAAGTGGGGTTGACATAACATGCTATAAACATGATTTGGCTGCGGTTTTACGACCGGCCGCCTGCCTGACGTCAACTATCCTCTGTCGTATTTTACTACACCTCGGAAAGAAATGAGGGTGGTCTATTCTACTAACCCAGCTACCACACGGTGTGTCAACTTACCTTAGTCGCCTTTAACGACACTTCGGTAAGAAATGAGGTTGGTCTGTTCTACTCATTCTACTCAGCCGGATACCACACGGCGGTCTCTCTTTGGTTCAATATACATAAGTAATATAATATATATCCCAGCATTTTTAAAGCCTTATGCAGGTTTTTTAACAATATGAAGTTTGACTTATAGAAGCAGGCGTTACTTTACGGAATTCCATACTACAGAAATTACAATAAAAATATATTTCTGTAATCCGCGTTTATTAAGAGAATATATGTAATCATAAGTGTATGAAGCAGTCACCACACGTAAACATGTTACGTGTGGTGACTGCTTGGCTCACATGATTTGGCTAGGTATTTACGAACGGCCGCCTACCTGACATCAACCCGTCCGTCCGTGGTCTATTCTACTCAGCCGGATACCACACGGTGGGTCATGTTATCTTAGTCGCCTTTTACTTCACCTGGGAAAGAAATAAGGGTGGTCTGTCCTACTCAGCGGGATACCTCACGGCGGGTTTAACAGTAATAACTCATTTATAGAACTAGGCGTTACTTTGCGGAGACACACAATACAAAAGTAATAAAAATATTATTTTGCTATAATCCGCAATAAGTCTCGGTCGATTCTTATCGCGATAGAATAGAATAGATTTTTATTGTGAATTATAGGAAAATATGATAATATTTTCATTACTTTTGTTTAAGTAACAATTCGAAATATTGTACCGAATGACATTAAAGCTTGGTACAAATTATAACAATTTGTTTCACTTCAAATATAGCAGAATATCAAGTTAAAGTGGCAGAAATATGATATAGCCCGTAAGAACAGGGATATTTTTCAGTGCGCTCATTTTTCTCTTTAGATACTTACGTTAAGAATTATATGAAACAAGCTGCTCTGTTGCGAGACTTATTTTCCAGGGAATGAGACTAATGTGTTTTTGACGTACGTTTCTTTTTATTACAATTTATTAAAACGACTCAATATGTTCAGACATCACGACTGATGTTAGAAAACTGTTCTAAGGTAAGCGTTGACTAGTTTACATCACTAAGATATGTACTAATTAATCGTATATATAGTGGGGGTCGACAAATAACTAATTTTAATTGTATTTTTCTTCTACAAATTTTCCACTTCATCCTCAACCAATGGACGCCCACTGTTAGTCTTTTTAACGGGTCTTCACACGATATGATTTTGTGCCTCTTGGGTCCAGCGGCTCCCCTTGACCTCTTTGACGTTGTTAGCCATCCTCGTGAGGAATCTATTGATCAATCTACCAATGCTGCGTTTTCTTGGGATCCCAATGTCCATCGTTTCTTCGTACAGCATGTTCTACCGATTTTCACATCTGCTGAAGCTAGTGGGTACCAATTTCTATATTAGCTGAAGTTACTGGGTACAGTTCAGCGTGTTCTGAAGAACACGCTGAACTGTACCCAGTAACTGCGGTTATTCTATGAATCTCCACACTTCTGATTTGATCTTGTAGATATTTTCCATATCTCGCTCTATCACCCGCTACGAGGCCCTGAGCTAAGAGTGATATAGTTATGAGACCCATAATCAGCGAGCATGTTTCGGATATATAAGTCATTAATGCCAACACGCACTGTCTTCAAGTACTGAGGTATTTTCGATGAAAATATAGTTTAAATTAGAAACGGACGGCCATAACGGACTTCTTGACATAAGATTTCTTCTGAATTTTCCATATGTCGAAGAAATGTTATGAAAAATCACTGAAAACACGCGAGTAAAACTAGTCAATGTTCGAAATTATTCATGTATTTCGAATATATCAAACGTTTCCTCAACAAAGAAAGGAAATCTTTTCACTTTATAGTTTTGATTTTTTCCATATGTAAAAGAAATGTTACGGAGTAACTAAAAATAAGCCATGCGGGTTAAACTAATGAGTGTTCCGAATTATTGAAGTGTCTTCAATAAATCAAACGTTTCCTCGAGGGAAAATTATCGCTTAATACTTTAGATTTTTGAAATGGTCCATGGAAATAATCCATGCGATTCAAACTACCATTAGTTTTCCGATTTTTTTAAGTATTTCCAATATACAAAGGTTTTCTCAACAATTTCTATCTATAACTTGAACGTATTTGTCCTGTGTGATTTATCTCCGTCCCTAAAATATTTTATCTTCGAGATCGAAGTACCCAGACCGCAGACGTGCGCAGCCAGTCAAGTTGGGAATCGAACATTCGGTATGTCAAGCAGTTAGACAAGATTTCAGACGCATTGTTTAAGTTATTCCGAGCATCCTCTCGATTACTTCGCCTAGAAAACTGATAGTGCACGTGAAAGCCTTTATGCAGCTAAATTGAATTTGAGTTCTAAATAAGGCTATTACGCTAAAACAACAGGAACAATTGAAGCTTCTATATGTATAAGTATAGATTTAATTATAAGAAAAGAGTGTGTTTATGTTTATCACCTTCAGCTTCAAACTTGGTCTTAGATTTGGCTTCAACTAAAATTCACCATGATAGCTCAATGAAATATCTAAATAACTATCTAAAGGCAAATCTGATAATTACGCTCCCAGCCCACGCTTGAGGATGTAGTCGTTATTTTTTTGGAAAAATAATAAAAAAATCGAAAAAGTTTGCTAATAACAGGGGCTTGATCCCAGGTATTTTCACCACTTTAGTCCTCCCCCTTTATTCACTGAGCTATTACAACTTTACAAAGATGGATAAAATATAATTTACATCCTATTCAACATTTAAGCATTTTTTCAGTGCCTGAAAACCGGGATAAAGCCATTTTTTTTATCAACTCATTTGACTATTAAATAATATTAACTTTTGACAACTAACATTTTTTTAACGTGATTGACTCATATATGTACTACATTTATGTATAATTATGCATTAATGAATAACTTAGAACAACATTTTCTTACTATCAAAACTAACAAGTTAATTTTTGTATCAATCAAAAACATAAACTTATCATTATGACATCGAAACAATTTTGAAAGACAGTTCACCATAAATTTCGTGCGCATAATAACTGGTTGAGCTTACATATGTACATATCACATTATTTTATTTTTACTGGTGACTCAAGCCCGTGTGACCTCGACCGCGTGATTCACCAATGAATCAGTCGATAAAGAAAGTATGTAACAAAGCTGTTTTCGCGAGTGCAGTTAACGGAGTTCATGAATAAGAAAATGAGATACATAAAGCGTATTTATATTAGGTTTTTGGGTAGCAGATGTTTTAACAGTGATATTCAGGTTTTGTTACCTAATTCCATACCATAATCATCATTTATAATTTCCAGCTCTTATCCTATTTTAATTCGGCAGATTGTGGACTTAAAATATATTCATAAAGCTCTTTACTATATTCTGAAGTCGAAAAATATATAATAACTATTAAATATGGAAGAGAATATTCCTTTGTACCAGGATTTGTAGGGATTACGTCTTTCAGTAGATGTATTTTTAAAAACATCTACTTCTTCTTAATTTTTACATATGGTCAATGTTTGCAACCGGTACATAAGCATTTATAGCGCCGTGTGGTATTCGGCTGAATAGAATAGACCAAGGTGTCGTAAAAGGCGACTAAGGTTAATTGACCCACCGTGAGGTATCCGGTTAAGTAGAATAGACCAACCTATTTCTTACCTAGGTGTCGTAAAATACGACAAAGGTAAGTTGACGTCAGGCAGGCGGCCGGTCGAAAAAAAGCAACTAAATCATGTGACAGCATGTTTATAAATTGTTGTGCCGACCCCACTTAGAATGGGATAAGGGCAGGAAGATGATGATGATCCTACTTTAAGTGAGGTCGGCACAACATGTTGTTACATGTTTTGGCTAATTATTTTACGAACGTCAACTTACCTTAGTCGCCTTTTACGATACCTCGGTAACGAATGAGATGGTCTATTCTATACAGCCAGATACAACACGGCGGGTCAAATTACTTAAGTCGCCTTTTGCGACACATCGATAAGAAATGAGGGTGATCTATACTACTCTGCTGGATACAACACGGTGTTATTGCAATTCAAATAGAATAAAAGAATATGAATATGAACTAAATAGAAAAAGTTTGTAAGCGGTAAACTCATAAAAGATTGGAACGCAATTGTATCTTAAAATCACCGTACTTAGTTTTTAGAGCTTTATATAGTTACAATATATAATATTTATATAAGTACTATATAAATTATATATATATATATATATATATATATATATATATATATATATATATATATATATATATATATATATATATATATATATACAATATATATATAATTTATATAGTACTTATATAAATTATAGTCATAGTTATAGTTATTCTGTATATACCAACTCAAATACTTCATTGATTCATACGTCATTAATTTAAAATATAAATTTATTCGGTGCCGTAAATTCAACATTGTATATATATTATACACATTTTCACCGATGGATAAAACAAATGTCGAAGTTGATGAATAATAAATTACTTTATTATTTGTCTAGTAAGACACTGAAACTAGTCTTTTTGTGAAAAATCAAAGGATCTGCAAAGAAAATGGAATATATACACCCTCGCTCCCAAGATAACAAACTTATCGGTCTTCAAAGGTTATAAAATGTTTGGTTTTCTGAAAAGTCACAGTTCATTCAGTTACTTTTTAGAAACATCACAAATCAACAACGTAAATTTAATATCTCGATACATCAGCATAACTAATTTGTTAAACGGTTTAAACAAGTTAATTTCACTTACTAAAAGTTAAAACTGCGTTGGGATTTAGCCTTTTGTGCCAGTCGCTTCGGACGCGCACCACGAATAAACAAGTAACTAATAAATTGTTTATAGCCTCTAGTTTACGATAGAGCAAGCTTGCAGCCCCGAAGCATTTTGCTAGAGTATCGTTATGCTGCAGGTGTAACAGATACCGTAGTTCGTTACATACAATCAAACTCTACCAAATCGCAATTCCCTCGCGACGCTTGATTGCTAGAAATTTTAATTCGACACAACATTTTATAACTCTACTAGTTTATTGCTATCAAATTGTTTAGGGTTGCTTTAGGTATAATTTTAGCGGTGTTTTTTTCTCTAACAATCGATATTTCATGGCTCGATAGCTTCACTGCATAGATAAAAATAACAATCGACAATTTGAACGAGGAATATCGATAAAAACGCTTTAGTTTTTTACGCTACGGACCTTTTACAAAAGAAGTATTTACACTTGAAGTAACACTATAATCGGAAACAAAATTGTTATTTTATAGAGTACCTTAATATAATACAAGCATATGAGTGTCAAAATTACGTAAAACTTACGTAAGAATATAGTACGAAATTAAATATCTGGTACCATAATATCTCCTAGGCCGAAAACTTGGCAGTTCAAGTCCCGTGCAGACAACTTATTTTGTTATAATCAAAATTGTGCTTAATTGATATACATAATTTATTAAGTATGTACTTATCTGCGGAATATCCTTAGAAAATTGTTGGTAATCGTTAACCTGGTAAACATTATAAAAGCTGTGGTTGGTGTACACTCCACTTCCACTCCCCCAAGGAGAGAGAAAAGTTTGCGAGGCCGAAGAAATGGGATAGTATCAGACCGCTTTGCCTGAAATAGGTACAAATGTGAAGTGATATGACGAAATTCCGGTATCGCAACAAATTAAATGTTTTTTATTTAATAGAAAACGACATATGCGGTACTAAGTTGTTTTGATTTAAAATAGCTGCGAAAATTCGTGTAATGAGTATTTCCAAAAAGACAAATATAGACTTTCTAAGTTTTTTTCTCAGTGCATGCTAATAAAATCTTTATCGCGGATTATAGCAAAATAATTCTATAATGATAGATTTCCGCAAAGTAACGCCAAAGTAAAGTAATAATTCTATAAATTATTTGTTATTTCATATCAACTTTCGGACTGAAATCAAGTAATATAATATAAATTAATAAATAAATTTTGTATGTGACATTTTAATGCTGACTACAAACAAAAAAACGTACTAGGTACTTCCACAATTGTCAACATTAGATCCAATATATTACAACTTCAAGCCGCGTGGTATCCGGCTGAGTAGTGTATGCCCTACCCTCATTTCTTACTAAGGTGTCGTAAAAGGTGACTGAGGTTAGTCGACCCGCCAAGTGGTATACAGCTGAATAGCAAAGACCACCCTTATTTCTTACCAAGGTGTCGTAAAATACGACGAATGAAAGTTGACGTCAGGCAGGTGGCCGGTCGTAAAATATGTATCCAAATGATGTGACAACATTTTTATAACATGTTGTGCCGATCCCACTAAGAGATAAGGGCAGGAGGATGATGATATTACTATTTCATATTCGCAAACCTATTGTAACTAGTAATATTAGGAAGTATTACGTAAGTAACGGCCTGTTACTATCCCACTGCTGGGCATAGGCCTCCTCTCTCCATTTTTGGAGAGAAGGGTTGGAGCTTAGACCTACCACGCTGCTCCAATGCGGATTGGTAGGTTACACATATCCCTAGGATTCTCTAGAGATATGCAGGTTTCCTCACGATGTTTTCCTTCACCGAAAAGCGTGTGATAAATTGCAATTATCAATTAGACACATAAGTTTTTAATAGAAAAACTCATTGGTGTCTGCCCGGGTTTGAACCCATGATCGTCTCTAGAGATTCACACGGTCGCACCGCTAGGCCATCACAGCTTTTACAGCAAGTATTACGTAGCAGACGGCAATCGAGGCTCTGTATTAACGTTATAAATAAGGACGTTACTGTCGGAGACCACTCAAATAATCGTATACCGCTGCTAGTGGTCATTCGCAGCACTTGCGCTACGCCTTTGTCATATATTTTTTCGCATTGAACTCGAAAACTGGGAGAGGAAACGAATTTTGCCAATTCACAGTGGTACTATATGCCGCAGTTCGATAGTTACCCGGAAAACATGACACTCAATTGGGAAATTCAGCAGGATGTTACATCTGAATATTGGAATACACGAACAACTTTATTAAAGGTCGCAATAAACATTTTAAATGTTCTCCCACTTTTATTTTCAGTGAAAACGAATTAAAGGATAATTACAATATTCACTACTTAGCTAAAGTCAAGGAATAATAGAATAGTAAAGAAAAAAATCTTTGTACTTCTTCTCTAATCTTTTTTAAATATATCACATCATTCATTCTATATTTATTTATTTTTGTACCATAAAAAACGTGGCAAAAACATCTATACTGATATATATAGCTGAAGAGTTTGTTTGTTTGTTTGATTGTTTGACCGCGTTAACTCAGGAACTACTGGACTGATTTGAAAAATTCTTACAGTGTAAGATAGTCAATTTATTGAAGAGGGCTATATAACATCACGCTAAGATGAATAGGAGAGGAGCAGCAATAAAAAATAGTACGAAAACAGCAAAATATAAAGCTTTCCTTGCGTGCGCTGAGTAAACGTTAACGTTAAATGTTATCAAAAGACTTACGGATTTAATCTTTCCATGCAGGCGGAGCCGCTGGCGATTGCTAGTTATTAATAAGAAATTGTGAAGGTCAACTTATCTTTATGATAAAGATCGATCTTCCAGTTTACCTACAAAGTACGACAACTTATATTATAGTAAAACAATTTTGATACGCAAATATCGAATATTATGAATATTTATTATACAAATCTATAGCACTTTTAAATGCATAATTTAATTGCAATATAACGTTATAAAGTAAATGACCTGTAAAAATTGTGTACAAACTTGAACAAATTAATAAAAACATCTAATAAAAAGTCTAGACAAATGGGCTATAATAATTTGACCATCAATATTAATAATCGTATACATTGCTTTGAAATAAATTTAAATATTATTCGAAATTGAAATGTTTGCTAAAAGATTTTAAGAGAAAGAGTTCACAGGTTCAGTTACTAATTGACGGATTGAACGTTTCAAAAGGAATTAGACACGCAAATATTTATTTTAATTAGTACCCTTCTAAGCGTCTGCGATTGACTTCAACGGAAAGCGACATCGTAGAAAAGGGCCTTACTTTTCTTCACCCTTTCCTTCTTCTTAAAGGATTTATATTTTGAGTGGATGTTTATGTAAGCCTTTTGAACGACTAATGGGTAAGTAATATGATAATTGCCTTCATGAAGAGTCAGGGAAATTATATATATATATATATATATATATATATATATATATATATATATATATATATATATATATATATATATATATATATATATATATATATATATATATATCTATCTATATATATAAAAGAAAGTTGGTCTAATTTACACTATTTATAACTCAAGAACGGATGAACCAATTCGGCTGAAAATTGGTGGAGAGGTTGCTTAAAACCAGGAGACGGACATAGGATACTTTTTATCCCGTTCGACCGCATTTATTTTATCCCGTCAAGTCGCTTTAAAACGTGTTATAACAAAAACGACTATGACAGTAAAATAATAAAACGCAAATTTCAGTGGAATAACAAAACATAAATGACAGCTAAACGTAATTTTGTCTTTGATTTAGTATGGAAAAAAATTTGACAGTTATCAAAATAATAGTGATATAACATGTTTTTAATACAACCTCCTTCTTAGAGTTGGTCATTAATATGAAAAAGCATTGTGGCTGTCATATGTGTCATTAAGTTGTTGAGAAAGAGTAAATGGGTTGATTCTGGTAAAATGTTTTTATTTATTGAATAAATATAATAATATAATAACTATAAAGGAGAAATATAGTCGTTTATTATATTCAGAAGGGGATGTAACTGTTCATTTAAATTACAAATGAAGAAGAAAATGTCAATAAAATGCTATTGTGGGTTATCCATAAAAGATAGACATAATATGTATACCATCGCGGAGTTTTCTGTAGACCTTTTCAAGGTGTACAAATTGCTACAACATGTTTTTAATACAACCTCATAATTTTCATCATGTTTTTAATACAACTTCATAGAGTTGGTCATTAATATGAAAAAGCATTGTGCTGTCATATTTTTATGTGTCATTGACTTGTAGCGAAAGAGTAAATGGGTTGACTCTGGGAAAACTGTTTTTTATTTATTGAATAAGTATAAAGGAGAAATATCGTCGCTTTTTATATTCGGAAGTGGGATGTAACCTAAACTCACAAATAGAGCGGAGAAAAGGAATATCTGGAAATTTAAAGAGTTTAAAGAAAATACAAATGACGATCAATATCTTGAGACAACACGGAGACTGCGAATTTCGTATAAATTGAGAGATAGTTGCGATATGCGATGCTATGGAATAAAACATGGAGTTTTTATTGGAGAGATTATTATGATGACATTATGATGGTAATTGGTATTCAGTTTATTAACTCTGTAAGATCAACGTGACGATGTGCTATGTGAGGCCATAGACGCGCCCGTGACTATTGTTCGATAGAACTGTCAGCTAGAATGACGATTGTTCTCTGGATTTGTTCCAGTTGTAACGATTGCTTTCTAGACTGTAGCCATCTGCAACGACTGTCAGCTAGACTCTGCCTAGATGTGGTGATTGTTCTTTGAGCGTTATCATTTGCGAGTCTGTTTACGTGTGTATCTGCTGAGTTGGTTGCCACTTATTGAGCTGTGTAATGCCATGACAGTGGTTGAGGGTGAGCTTTAGGTGCGAAATACTCATGGTGCGAAAAGCCTAAGGAGTTGAGGAGTTGAGCTTAAAGAGTTGAGCATAAAGCGTGAGCTTAGAGTTGAGCATAAAGCGTGAGCGTAATCCTGTCAAGTCATGGCATGTGCGGTTTTCTTTTACAGATTAAAAGAGCAAGTACTGAGTTTCTTGCCGATTCTTCTCAGTACAATCAGCATTCCGAATCGGTGGTAGATTCATTCCCAGAAGTCAGCTTATGAGATTTGCGGGGTCGCAAATGTTGTAGTCGTGACATAACCGCCGCCCGACGGGGACAGGCGGCGGTTATGTCGACTCGCACCGACTGAAACGACCTGTGTGCTCCACCACGGTGCCGATGGCAAGGACAGGGTATCATTGTACATATTGCCCCCATCCCGCCGACAGCTCTGATCCCAGAGAATAAACACCTTCTCCGGGTAGGGGCCCCTCGAAAGAATTTTTTATAGAGGTTTTCTTCCTCGCGACCCGAAGAAATGGGACCCAGCAATGGGAACGTCCCCGTTCCCATTGCTGGGTTTCCGGGTTTCGCCGACGGTCGCCGAACCATGTCCAGCCAGACTTAGAGTAAGCCAAACCGGACCCGTCGCTCATTAGGGACAACACCCCAACCCCCCCCGGAGTCCCCGGCCAGATTGCCCTCTGCTAATCAGAGGGACAACTGGATTGGCCACCCCAAAGTGGTCCGTTCGCCAAGATATAGCTTGCCCAGGGTGCGCCACGAGGAGGCCGAACACTTTGGCACCCCAGGGGAATAGTTTTACTCCAAATTTGACGCATGTGGGCCACGGGCAGTAATGAATAAAACAAAACTACTGGATAGATTTTAATCATTTTTTTTACTGAGTGACATAGGCTATATATTTTATACCCGTGCGAAGCCGGAGCGGGCCACTAGTATATTTATATAATTATAATTATATATATATATATATATATATATATATATATATATATAGCACGGAGTATTTTTTATTTATAAAATTTTTATTTTATTTATAAATAAATTTATAATATTTATAATATAATGAGATACAAAAAAGATAAATAAAATCAATTTCAAACACACAGTACACCTTAAGAGATGGAGAAGAAATCACAAAAATATCGTACGTAGGGAACCGTTAGATTCAAGCAATATCTAAATTACGTACGTATTTAGAGAACAAAGTTTAAAGAATAGTGAAAAAGGTAAAACAAAATGCCATTAAATTACCGTTAAATAAGTTTGTTCTTCAGTTCGTAACAACTAATTATTAACAACATTTAATTATGATTATTGAAAATGCAATATTATTATGTAAAATTGTATAATTACTTTTAATCTATTTATTTTTTATGGATAGGTTGCTTAGAACCTTGTCCTAAATAGCCTTGCAATTTGTATTGATAAAGTTATATTACATTCTAACAAGTACTCTAGTTCACAAACGTTACTAAAAAGTATATAGTTAGGTAATAAAATAGGTCAAATAGGCTATGGTAGAATAGTACCACCCTCATTGCTTACCGAGGTGTCGTAAAAGGTAACTATGGTAAGTCGTCTCGCCGTGTGGTATACTGCTGAGTAGAATAGACAACCCTCTTTATTACCGAGGTATCGTAAAATACAATAGGTAAGCTGATGTAAGGTAGGCGGCCAGTCGTAAAATACTTTACTTACAACTGGGCATATTCCTGCCCTTATCCCACTCAGAGTGGGATAAGGGCAGTAAAATGGCTAATTGGCGCAGTGGATTGTGATCCACTCACCCTCCCCTCACCACTCGCCCTTATCCCACTCAGAGTGGGATAAGGGCAGGAAAATGGCTAATTGGCGCAGTGGATTGTGATCCACTCACCCTCCCCTCACCACTCGCCCTTATCCCACTCAGAGTGGGATAAGGGCAGGAAAATGGCTAATTGGCGCAGTGGATTGTGATCCTCCGCGTGTCGCGAGTTCGATTCCCGCCGAGGGGTGATTTTTCTAAAAATGAATTGGTTAGTCTTCGAGTCTGGGTGTATATTCGTATTTAAGTATGTATTTAAAAAAATATATAAGTATATATTCACCAGTTGTCTGTCTACCATAACACAAGTATTGAGTTACTTACTTTGGGGATGGACGACCGTGTGTGTAAGTGTCCATATATTTAAAAAAAATGATAATGATATTTACATATAATGTTCTAATCTATACAGCCATATTACAAGATACTGGAACAAATCGTCGCCTTGAAAATAGGAGAACTATAAATAATAGGCAACATTTTCTTTCAATATTTTTCGCTAGAATGAATTTGAAATATATGAAACGAGCAACCGTCAGTCCTTTCTAGGTTTGAATGGCCATACACATGAATGCATCTGCGTAGATCAGACATAAATACGTAAATACGTGAAATACTTTTAGATGTTTCATTTTTGAATAGGTTTCACGTTTGCTACGTCTAAGTTCAGCATCGGTTTGAAATTTCACGACTCACTAACTCTTGAGCTTTTGATCATACTAATAATATATGTAAATTTGAACGGCCCTACAGTCTTATATTGAGACTGCCTCATACCAAGAGTTAACGGGTTCTATTCCCGAGTAGGTACTTATGAGTTTTTAAACAAAACCCTACGGTGAAAGATAACATGGATCTTTATAGGTCCAGAAAGCTTCAGGGATGAGTTTGTTACCCATTCGTAACTAAGCGATCTGAGTACTGACGAACTGAGTAATCTGGGTTTGCTGGGTGTTTGCTGTGTGGTAAGGCAGGACCTTTACAGTAAGAAAGAAAACAGGGTGTTATTGTTTTTTTAATTTGTACAAAATTCAAAATTCCCGACGTGTGGTATCCGGCTGAGTAGAATAGACCACCCTCATTTCTTACCGAGGTATCGTTAATGCGACTAAGTAAGTTGACCCGTCTTGTTGTATCCGTCTAAGTAGAACAAGCCACCCTCATTACTTACCAAGGTATTGTAAATGTGACTAAGGTAAGTTGATCCGCCGTGTGGTATCCGAATAAGAAGATTAAGTCACCGTCATTTCTTACCGAGGTGTTGTTAAAGGCGGATAAGGTAAATTGACATGAGACAGGCGGGCGGTCGTAAAATAACTACGCAATACATGTAGGTTTTAGAGTGGGATATGACCCATTTAGAGTGGAATAAGGACAGGATATAATATAAAAAAATATGCTCACATAACACTGAATTCATTATTTAGTATACGTAAGTTTCAAATCAACCATTCACTATATTTTGTTGTCATTCCAAGATATGTTTATACCGCATACATAATTTATATCCATTACGTAGTTACATTGAATGTTTGTAAGGTTTCAATCGAGACAGGTTCTTATCTATGTCGTATCTTTATGAAATAATGTTTAAACCTAGTTATTAACCGTTTAATTTTAAGTATTTAATTGCCTGTTACGCGCCAAAACATAGTGGCTGGACAAAGTTTTATATGGTGGATATTAAACGTCCGAGTTTGCAGAATATTAAATAGTTGTAAATCGTTGGTGGTCTCTATTAAAACGTTTCTATTACTGTGAAATTGTTTCCACGGATCACCATTTAATTTTCTTTTCTCTTCATTTAAAAATCATTAATCATCCCTTAACCCCTTCATTTAAAAATTCTCTTCATTTAAAGAATATGTCTAGCTTTTAAGGTTACCCCACTTTAATCATTTTTCTGGTTATCCACATACTATATCACGGTTTTAAACGTTCCACGCAGGCAGAGCCGCTGCTGATTGCTAGTACTATTACAAACGTTTAATGACTAAACCTTGATGACCATAAAACATTTATGAGTAAGTACCACTTGTATTCTATAAAATGTAATCCTAAAGCGAGCACTTAATTCAATAAAACTTTTTTTTTGTTTGGGAACTTACACACACGGTCGTCTGTCCCCAAAGTAAGTAACTTAATACTTATCTTATAGGTGACAGACAACTGATAAATATATACTTATATAATTTTAAATACATGCTTAAATACAAATCCGTGTGGTATCCGGCTGAGTAGAATAGACCACCCTCATTTCATACCGAGGTGTCGTAAAAGGCGACTAAGGTAAGTTGACCCACCGTGTGGTATCCGTTTGAGTAAAATAGACCACCCTCTTTCTTACCGAGGAGTCGTAAAATACGACTAAGGTATGTTGACGTCAGGCAGGCGGCCGGTCGTAAAATACGTAACCAAATCATATGACAATATGTTTGTAACATGTTGTGCCGACCCCACTTAGAGTGGGATAAGGGCAGGAGGATGATGACATGCTTAAATACAAATATACACCCAGGCTTGAAGAACCAACAATTTTTTGTTAAAAAATATTAGCCCTCGGTGAAAATCGAGCCCAAGGCAGGATCTCTACCAACTGCGCCACGACGCTGTAAAAGCTTATAGACTAAAATCATAAAGTCAAATCGAAAAAAAGGGCTAAAAGCATATAGTCAAATCGAAAAAAAAAACTGGGCCAACGAGCCAGCATTATTTAGTTTTTTGAGCATTATTTAGTTTTTTCTGAGTGACATAAGACTGAACAAGGCAATGGAAACAGTGGAAGCCTCTTAATGGTTAATAACAGAGTTTACGACACGGTGACGTTCGCTATTAGTTTTATAACCAACATTTAAGCTTTATTAGTACGTTTACAATTCCCAGGTTATTTCACACATGGCCAAGTCTAGACGCTGAAATACTAGAAAGTTGTATTAAGAAAATATGTTTCTTGTCAATTTTAGTTGCATTAACTACCCAGTTTTTATCGTACCAAAAGAATATGTACTGCCAATCATATGTGACATAGGTTTGCTATACAACCGGAAGTCGTAAAACTAAAGGATTCCATACGTTTGCCAAATATCGTTATGTCTATATGCTTGCAAAAATCAATACAAAATAGAGATAATAAGATAACTCAATGAGATATGACTTTGTATAAAGTATATCTTTAAGTCTTCGCGGTCAGCGGTCTTTTGTTTCAACTAGAAATTTCTAAGTTAATAATGCTAATATTTACTGAATATGTTATATATTATTATATTATATAATATAATATAATATATTAATGTTCCTAATTACTTCCTACACACAATTATTTATTTAAATAACGATCCTACAAACTTCACGTGCCGTCTACCTCATACATCGCGATTATGCGATCGATTGAGTAAAATCACCACCTATTAAAGAGATGCCATAAACAACAAACTCTTCTGATGTCTACTCATCACATTTCCTACCCTACTGATATTTCAGTCTTTTCAAATCCTGCCTGATTATGAAGTAAGAACCCTTTGAGCTTGCATAATATACACCATTAAATAAGACTTTTATAAGGCTTTTTTGGAAGTCTAAAAAGGAGAACTAAATAAGAACTAGAAAGACTCGCTTAACTTAAAGATGAATCAGATGTGAGAGCCAAGATTGCTCCCAAAACGGTGAAGGTGGTATAAATCTTCGGAAGTTTAACTTCCAAAAAACATTACCCAACCTTTAAATTGACTTACTAATAAATTATTACGTATATTATTGACTGAAACTGATGACTAAGGTATAGTGCAAATTTTGTTTATCGTAGACTACGATTCTACATTATAACAGTTTAGGAATATCGTTGCTTGCAGAGAATTCCGACATTCGCCTGTACCGAAACATTTCTAGCTGTCACATATCAACACCGGCGCCGGCCCACTGGGTCTATTTTAATGTTGTTCTATATAAGTCGCATGCGATAAATTATATTAGCATTCAGAAAAATTATCGATTATAAATTTGAGTTAATATTATGTATAGATTCATAATTTAGATATACTTTTTTATGATTAATTTGTTTTATGGGGAAATAAAGAATGTTGTGAAACTTGCATATCTCACAGAATGGTTAGGATACGCATTGGCAACGTGATAGTTCTGAGCTCCACTGCCTCTCTGTAAGTAGATGGAAGCCTTCGTTCAGAGAATTACTTTTCACTATTAGGACCGTTTACAACGAACTTTAAAACGTGCACATAGTAGTCGACAAAAATTTACGGCGAAGAATTGTGAATTTAAATAGACCATAACTTCTAGCATCATCATCCTCGTGCCCTTATCCCACTCTAACCCCACTGTTGGGGTCGGCACAACATATTTTAAACACATTGTTATATGTTTGGCTAGTTATTTTACGACCGGCCTGACGACCTTAGTCGCGTTTTACGACACCTTGGAAAGAAATGAGGGTGTTCTATTCTACTCAGCCGGATACCACACCGCGGGTCAACTTACCTTACTCACCTTTTACGACACTTCAGTAAGAAATGAGGGTGAATTATTCTACTCACCCGGATACGACACGGCGGATAGCATAACTTCTACGATTCTTCTTGATTGGCCCCTCATTACTGAGGATCGTGGTCACGTAAACCTTTCTTATGTATGACCTGCCTCCATTTATCCCGGTCTAGAGTAGCCCTCACCGTCTGATAGAAGTTTGAAGAGGAGGTGGCTTCTTTCACTTGGTCAGACCATCGTGTTGGCGACCGGCCTCGTGGTCTCTTGCCTTCTTTATTGCTAAAATGACCAGCTTTTCAAGGTTGCCATCTCCTCTTCGCACGATACAATACAATAATATCAAAGTTTGACTTATCGAAGTGTTACATAATAACATCAGTACAGTACGTTAAACATCCGCCATGCGGAAATTGAGTATGGTCTAGTAATATATATTTTATATCGCGAGCATAGACCATGCAATGGTGAGTGACGGCGAATAAACCAGTGCAGTTGAGATGTTTATAGGCTCGATAAGCTTTAGCTAAGAGCCATATTGTTAACGTTAATAATATGACTGAGGGACAGTTTGTGTAACATCTGTAAGTTTACTTATAATAAAGAATTAGATCAAGCGCTTTTGTAACATAATATTTAGTCAACTGAATGAAAATCGTATACAATTAATAAAGTAATTTAATTGTCTTCGCAGTGGCTGTCTGGAACTTTCCTTTTTCTTGCGACGTTGTTTTTATGTACTGTATTATATTTCTTAAAAAAGTCGTTATTCGTTTTAAGAAAGGAACTAATTTAAGAAAAGAATAACTATTGTTTATTGTAAGAGCTTGTTAATTCTCACTTAAAACTAAAATGATAGAGATAAAGTTAGTGGTAGCGATCAAAACCATTCGCGAATATAAGTGTAATTTTTTATTTCTTCATGAATTACTTGGTAATATATATTTGTGATATATATCGATTATACTTTTTATAGTTCATTATATATTATGGTACATTACTTAATTAATTTTGATAAATATAATAATGAAATAGCTAAAAATAAATATTAGCAAAAATAATATGTAATGAAAGATAATATTATATAAAAATTATACAATGTACATCCTATTTGCATACTTTAATTTGGTTCTTAAAAATTTCAAGAATTATACCTATTTTATTAATAGAAGCAGGCGTTACTTTGCGGAATTTTATGGTACAGAAGTTGCAATAGATTTAAAATTATTTTGCATTACAATCGTCGTAGAGCCTATCCACCTGATGTTGCTTCGGTTTCGAGTAGAAACGATCGTAGAGATTGTGTGTAGTTCTTTTTATCAGTGCCCGTAAACAGGGATAAAATAACATTTTTTTAAATGAAAAATAGAAAAAAAAATTCAATTCAATATAAATGTTAGTACTTTTTAACGCCAAAACAGGGATAAAACGTTTTTTTTATACTAGAATGTGCCGTTCTAGATTATATTTATATAACATCACCGTGTACCACATTCAACAAAGAAATAAAATTTGAATTTGAATTACTTTGATCGTAAAAAAGGATAAGAGTGAACTATATTTTGAAATTAGAATGAAATACCAAGGCGCATTTAGTTTTTCTTTTAGCACGGCGATATAGTGTGACCGTTCAGGATTTTTGTGATTAGTTTATGCACTTTTGCTTTTCATTATGATCGTTTAATACGTTAGTATAAATAGCGATAATGCCAATCGATCGCCAGAGCTTTTCAGCATGTAAGTAGGATGCAAGAGATATTTGCGAAAAGCTTAAAAACAATCTTCAAACTCCCTTATTTAAATATTACAGCTCATAGATAAAACTCAAGTATTCAAGTTCTATATTGTTAACAACTCATCACAATCTAATAACACGGAGTTAGTGTCATATTACGAGGCTTGTAGTTGTCATCTTTCGTCTAGACAAAACGTCCGCTTCGTGACTTTTCTACTATTACTTATTCTTTTCCTCGGCAATCTTACCTTTTATACTTTTTTATTATTTGACTCAAATATAGTTGGACGTGGTTTTAAATTACGTTTTGAAGAACCTTCAATCCAATATTCCTTGATATTGCGGTGACGGTTAACAATATTTTCAACCGATTGATGAAGAATTTGCGTTATAAAAAATAATACCAATGTGCCAATAATATTTTAAAATATATTATAAATATTAGGATATGTCTGCCTTGATTGATACTTGGTTAAATTAAATTTCATTGCGTGATATTGTTTTGATTTTTTGTTTTTATATTTCTAATAAAGGTCAATAAAATAAATGCATTCTATTATCTTAATACTTGAGACATAATTTAGGAGTTTCTTTTCATTCTTTTGATAATATTATTTTAGTTCTATTATAAAATTAACAAATGAGTTTTTCTGTTAAAACTTAAATATCTAATTTTGCAATTTATCACACGGTAAAGGAAAAAATTTTGTAGGCAAACCCCTATACGAGTATCGCTAGAGAATCTAGAAAATAGGAGATATGTTTAATCGACCATTCCGCATTGAAGCAGCGTAGACGGTTTAATGCCCAGCTGTGGGATTTTGAAAGACCGTTACTTTACTATAGATTGAACTATTAATAATTATTAATAAAAACGAGCTGTAAGGATTGAAAATAACGTTAAAGTTAATTTTTGGTTTACTAGCTTTTACCCGTAACTTCGTTTGCGTAGACTGTTGTCGCGTGATAGGTGGATAATAGATGGCGCTTTTTAATGTCATCCTATTCCTGTAGAATTAACAGGATTTTTATAGTCCATATGTTATTCCGGTGTATAAGGAATAATTGTGCCAAATTTCATCGATACTGGTTTCAGCGGATTCGCCGTGAAAGAGTAAGAAACATGCATCTATACTCACAAAATTTCGCATTTATAATATTAAGTAGGATAGGATTTACTGTCCAATCTAATTGTAATGTGAAAGATAAAACATGTTTCAATCATTGTAAGTAACAGTACAACTTATATAATACTTACTAATACAAAATGATGCCATAAAAGTTTCCCTAACCCGCGATAACTGAGTATAGTCACGAAGCCGTCATTAATACTAAATAGATCAGGAGGTAATACTGTTCTTATTAGTTTTGCTTTTAATATTTATCTATGCTTCTCGTATATTGCATTTATTCGTGTTTCATACCTGATTTATGTTTACTTTTTGTATAAGGGACATTTACACACACGGTCATCCGTCCCAAAAGTAATTGAAGACTTATGTTATGGGTGAGATACAAACTGGTGAATATATACATATATAATTTTTCAATACATAATTAAATACAAATATATACCCAGGCTCGAAAAACCAATAAATTCTTTATAGAAAATGTTGGTTCTCGTTCGTTCGTCTTCGTTGGTTCACCACCCACTGTGCCAACGGGCCAGTCTTATGTCTAAAGACTTATGTCTTATAGGTGACAAACAACTGGTAAATATAGAGCTATATATTTTTTAATACAAACTTTTACTTATGTACACTCATAATCAATAAACAAATTGTTTATTAAAAATATTGACTCTCATGCAGTGTGGTATCCAGCTGTGTAGAATAGACTACACTCGTTTCTTACCGAGATGTTGTCAAGGCGACTAAGGTCAGTCGACCCGCCGTGTGGTATACGGTTGAGTAGAAAAGGCCACCCTCCTTTCTTACTGAGGTGTCGTAAAAAGTAAATAAGGTAACTTGACGCGCCGTGCGGTATTTGGCTAAGTAGAATAGACCACACTCATTACTAAACAAGGTGACGTTAAAGGCGACTAAGGCATGTTGAAGTTAGGCAGGCGGCTTGTCGTAAAACACGTAGCTAAATCATGCAACAACGAGTTTTAATATGTTGTGCGATCATTTAGAGTGGAATAAGGGCAGGAGGATTATGAGAAAATGTTGACCCTCGGCGATTGAATCCGCGTCCAGCGGAGCTGAAGGCAGGGTCGCTGGCCACTACGTCAAAGATGAGGCAACTTTTTCTTATGTTCTTAACTATTTAAGTTATTAAAACTAGCTGAAATTATTCGTTACTTAGTAATTGTTTTCGAGCCATTACCTAATAATCTTTACGCAATATACCAAAATGAACTACGTTAGTGCTCAACGGGTACCATTGGCAAGTTTTTCAACGTTTATGAATAAATAAGCAACCCTGTCTGCCGCATCAATACTGGCGGTAGTTGAATGCCGCATGCCATTCGTGACACTTTCCATTTTCACCCCTTTTTTACATACACACGGTGAATTTTTCGTATGGCTATTTTCCCAATGGCTTTTCAGACCATTTTTATTTTGCATTTGCCTGAAAACTCTTTACTGTTTTTTTTATACTATCCGTACTATCGACTTTGTTGACGTCTATTGAAGTGATAAAATACCTTTATTTATGTACTGAGTTTTTAACTATTGTAAAAAAATGGGAATTATTTATCCTATATATTCCATTGTACATCATTAGCAGCATCAATGGTTACAAATTTTACCAACATTGCTCAAGCGTCGTCAAAGCGTAACAGACGGACAAATAAACTTTCGCATTTATAATAGTACTAGCAGTTGCCAGCGGCTCTGCCCGCGAGGAAAGATTAAAACCGCAATATAGTCTTTTGGTAATTGTAAAAATGGTTAAAGTGGGTTAACCTTAAAAGCTAGACGTATGCTGTTGCGGACTTTTGTATAGAACTTTTAGAGGGGAACAGTTTTGTAGTACCTACATGATTTTTTAATAACTATTACCGTTTAATCACGCAAGGAAAGCTTTAAATTTTGCCGTTTTCGTACTATTTTTTATTGCTGCTCCGCTCCTATTCATCTTAGCGTAAATTTATAAAGCTTACAAGCCTTTCTCGATAAATGTACATCTTACATTTAAAGAATTTTTCAAATCGGTCCAGTAGTTCCTTACATTAACGCGTTCAAACAATCAATCAATCCAACAATCAAACAAACAAACAAACTCTTCAGCTTTATATATTTTAGTATAGATTAGTATAGTAGTAGTAGTTTAGTATAGATTAGTAGTATAGTACTTTATATATTTTAGTAGTATTAGTATAGATAATATTTTTTATTCGTTTATGGAATTTATTGGTCAGGTCACAAACTTATTTAGTTATCCGTAAAAAACTATTCAGAAAAATAATTCTTCACTATTTTTAAAACATCACGTAGAACTTAGTTGATTTTTTAGTTAAAAACGATCGCTTTACTTCAGACTCGAAAAATGTATACAAGTTAGTATAACCTGCGCATAAAAGTTGCGAATAATCTAGCATCAAAATATAAATTTAAAGTATATAGGTATAGATTTACACCCTTTGTTGTCAGTGTTAATCAGACACAAAAAGCGGAGTTGACATTTAACATTATCAAAGCTAACGTGTTTGGGTAAGGTGCGAGGCCATTACCCGAGTGGGGACTGATAGTAAGTGGCTTCACCTCCCCACTCGTCTACAGGTTCAACGCCATTGAGCTCGCCGTTAATAGTTCGCGTCAAAAACGCGTCCAAGGCAACCTTCGAATATAACTTCTTTAAACAGAAAAAACGCAAGAGGGTGTAACTTTCCTTGGACTTCTTTTCACATCACCGGCAGGCTTCTTAAAGAAAAATACTTTTTACTTGCCATTTATTCGTGTATAAATACGATCATATTGGATTGAATTTTCTAACAAATGGCTTCTAGAATTAATGCAGCTAAAACTGGCAGTTTTATTTATACAATTTCACAAGAAATTTTTAAATGCATTATATGTTATTTTAAAGTTGATATTGTCATGTAATAAGGAAGCCGTGACCGGCTTAGTAGAATAGCCCACCCTCATTTCTTACCGAGGTGTCGTAAAAGGCGACTAAGGTAAGTTGACCCGCCGTATGGTGTCTGGCTCGGTAAGAAATGAGAGTGATCTATTCTACTCAGCCCGATACCACACGGCGGGTCAACTCAGCTTAGTCGCCTTTTAAGACTCCTCGGTAAGAAATGAGGGTGGTACCTATTCTACTCAGCCAGATATAAAACGTCACACTAAAATTCAGGATAAATTGAAAATATTTATTAATTACTATTTTTATAGTAAATTTATAGATAACTGATGGGGTTTGGACCGTAAACTCTAGATAACGTTAAACTTTTAATCTGATTTTATCAATTTTTTTTAAGTAGTAAATATTTCTTTAAAAATCCATGGAAAATATGTAAAGTAGCGCAGGGTTTCCCCGGAAAGAAGGATTGGAGGTTAAGCTTATCCAGCCACAGATTTTCTTTTGCTTAAAAATTACTATAGAATTAGGCATAAAATGCGTTATTTAACTATGATTGAAATAGTTAAAACTATGTTTCAAGTTCAGATCATAATTTTAATGTGACATGTGTCACAAGTGTTGTTTAGAGGATAAAACATTTGTTTTTGAAAATTGCATCTGGCTGAATCAGAAAACAAAACAAGCACGCCTGCAGAGGAATGACAATGTCTGTTACAGGCTATGAGGGATTATTAACAATTTTAACTACTTTTTTTTTACAGTTGAACTTATATTTATACTATAATGTTTTAAATTATTGATTATTTCTTGTCAAAGCGTGGACATACTTATCCCGGGTAAAAGCGACTGATGTGGTTTTTTTAAAGGACAATAACAAGGACTTCGCTTAAGTAATATTTTCGAGGCGTTCTACAAACTATAAAACACCGAGATTATACTAGTCGAGAAAAAACAAGGAGCAAATTGAAAGCAAGGAGCAAATGTACATTTCGAATGATTACAAAGTTGGATTTACGTATTCGTAATACGTAAATCCAACTTCCAAACTTCAAACCTATTGTATTTGAAGTTATTAAAGTTTACTAAAATTGTAAAATTATTAATATTGTAAATACATTTGATCTTAAATGGGCCGCGGGGAGTTGGATAAATGCGAAATAAGATCGATCGATCGAAAGAAGATTGTCATAGAAATCCCTCTAAGATGCCTGTGTCCAACAGTTGACGTACAAGATTTACATATTATTAGTAAATTACTTAATGTGAGTAGAATATAGAATGTTAGCTTAGTAAGTTATTAAGAACACCACATGTATTTAGATTAATCAGATTAAGGGAAAAAAAATAAACATGAATTTCTAGAACCGATATTACCCAGTTTCGTTTCAAGGATATTTCGTGCCTGAACCGAATAAAATACATCATTAAATTAAAACTACACGCCCCCTAATTCTAGTTCAACGTGTTTTTCGATACAGACAGATTTCGTAGAAGCACTATGCGCTAGTCCTACCTGGCCTCATGATTAGAATATTAGGATTTGTATCAAGGGTTCAGAGGTCGACATTACATGAATATCCTTTTGGAGCTTTAGTCCCTTGAAATAAAACCTGAAGATCGTGTATGTTTTATTTGGATTAACTATTATTTAATGTTATTAGAGCGCGTATATTTATTGTTTGTTGTCTTAAAAGGTGTCCATTAACATCATTTATAACTTGTATATCTAGACGTATTATAAAACAAAGTCCTCAGAAGCATGTGATCGATTTTCTCAAAATCTACGGAATGGATTTTTGCACGGTTTTCACTAAAAGACTTGAGGAAGGTTTAATTTAAAAGTTACTCCAGAACAGAAGAACTGATTTTGATGGGGCTCTTGCGGAATGATATGAGGATAATGGAGGTTTTGGACCAACATATAGACTACTTTTTATCTTACAATTACGGCGTGCTCGGGATTTACTCGGGAAAGACTTTGTGACATACCGATTTCCATGCGAGCGAAGCTGCGGGCACACCAACTTTATTTATATAATATTTTATATATTGCAACATCTATATGATAATTACTTAAGCCATTTTCATATCGTGAGCAAAATACTTTTCACAAACAAAAATTTCCATATACGCATAGTTTCAGAAAAAAAAAAACATTTTACGTGGCATAAAATTCTTATAAATCTTTAAGAAGAGCCTAATAGAGGTTGGCGGTTCGGAAAATTATGCAAGGTCGTTATGCGGACTACATCAAGGCAAGCTCTGATGAAGTAGTCCGTAATTCAAAGGCGCTTTATGATGATTGGCGTCATTATTTCACCCCAGAGGTAAACTCGGTGGTTTTGATGCTTTAAGACAAATTTCTTATTAATATGAGTATGCTCAGAACAAGAGTATTAATAATTTAGGCTGTCAGTTATTGTTTTTGAACAGATATTATAATCTAAGAAAAGTTGTTACTTAGAATATTCAGTATTTAAGGAGAGCATAGGCATTTTAGATTATACTAATGTCTAAAATTTAAATAAAACATCAAAATTTTGTGTTTGTGTATTAAGGTTCTTAATTCGGCCCCATGTTGTTGTGGTTCAGTCTATTTATGAAATTCAAATTCAATCAAATCTGTTATAGATAGTTCAAAAAAATATATCCGATCTCCACCAAACTTTACAGGATTATCCGCTAGGTCAATCTAAAGATTATCTGATCATTGCATTAAAATTAATCGATCCGTTTTTGAGTCTATGAGGAACATCGTCAGTCATAAATTAAAAAAGAGCTGCCGTAGAATATTTTACTTTAAGCAGAGAATATTCCGTTCAATAATATTAAAAAACAAAGTATTTTCCAAAGTGTAAAAGTAACGGCCTGTTACTATCCCACTGCTGGGCATAGGCCTCTTCTCTCCGTTTTTGGAGAGAAGGATTGGAGCTGAGACCTACCACGCTGCTCCAATGCGGATTGGTAGGTTACACATATCCCCAGAATTCTCTAGAGATATGCAGGTTTCCTCACGATGTTTTCCTTCACCGAAAAGCGTGTGATAAATTGCAATTATCAATTAGACACATAAGTTTTACTAGAAAACTCATTGGTGCCTGCCCGGGGTTTGAACCCTAGACCTCCTCGAAAGAGGCGCACGGTGTTACCGCTGGGCTACCACAGCTTCTAAGTGTTTATTTATATTTAAATACAATATTAACATAAGTGACGATATTCGCAAGGAAATGGAGCAATAATCATTGAACTACGCGACTCCAGCCAATCCCTGGTAATAAAGGCCAAATAAAAACACTTCTACGACGAAACGGATTTGCTTTGATATTGAATTCAAAACCGTTTGATGATACGGTTATAGCGATAGGGACTTTTTTGAATGTCTAGTCTTTAATGTAAAGTTAGTAGTAGTAGTATTATAAAATATGATAAACTCTATGCTTAAGCTTTTTTAACCGCGCGTTATATATTTTTCTTGAGTAAATGCCTTATTTGCTAAGCATAATTTGGATGAATTAGAATTATTTCATTAAATTATACAATGATAAGAATCAATTTCTGTAATGTATAAATATATATCTTTTTTATAATTCGGAGTAGTCTAAAAATCTTAAGCTAGACGATTCCTTAACAGTCATAATATTTCATAATACTTCTTTTTCTTTATGGTCTTAAAATGCTGGATAAGTCTCCCCCCAAAATCTTTCTGTTGTTCTTTGTTCCTGGTACCTTCTTGAGATCGTTTATCTACCTTATGTAGGGCGTATTACAACTTCTAAGGTCTAAGGTCTCAGCTAAAACTCTTCAGATACTTCTTTGAAGGTATCGATGCTTTCGGTTTTAAAAAGCATTTGATAACTCATTCCTAAAACGCTCAGAGCATATTTTGAAACTCCGCTTTGTTATTTTGGTTTCTATTTTTGATCTGAATATTTAAATATACTAATGGGATATACCTTTTATGAAGAAAAAGATTGTGTTGTATTACGTTATGATGCAATAATTTTCTTATGAAGTATAAAGCAAGCATTCGTATTCAAAACATAAACACTTTCTTCTACATCATCCTCACCCTTTCATCTTAATGGCGTGACAAATATTATATCGTCACTAGAATCCTTTACGAGCTCGGCAAACGGGTGCCAATTTTACTAAAATAGTAAACCGCAACCAGAGGTGGCGTCGCGCCAGCGTTAACGACGTAATCTCCACATAATGCCTCCTAGTACTAAATTTACATTTTAATATCACAAACATAAAATAATACTGCGCCAAATATGGTTTGGCTTAGTTGCAGTGCGTGTTAGATTATTGTGTTGTTTAAAATGTGATCCAATCGGACTATGGGTGTGTGTGATGGGTGTGCATTCTTTTGAAGGTTTTCATAATCGATTGATCATTATGATGTTTATTTGCCTAGTAGTGCATGCTAAGCCATCATCATTCTCCTGCCCTTATCCCGCTTTAAGTGGTGATTTGGCTTCGTATTTTACGACCGGCCGCCTGCCTGACGTCAACTTCCTTTAGTCGCCTTTTGCGATACCTCGGTAAGAAAGAGGGCGGTCTATTCTACTCAACCGGGTACCACACGGTGGGTCAAGTTACCTTAGTTGTCTTTTACGACACTTCGGTAAGAAATGAGGGTGGTACTATTCTATTCAACCGGATACCACACGGCGTTAACATTTTAATATAACAAACACAAAATAATAATACGCAAAATATGTTTTGGCTTAGTTGCAGTGGGTGTAGATTATTGCGCTGTTTAAAATGTGATCCAATCGGACAATAGATGGGTGTGCATTGTTTGAAGATCTGCATGATCGATTGATCATTATGATGTTGTCTAGTAGTGCTTGCCATACTTAATATATCGAAGTTGTGACCCCTGGATTTGAAGGCAGGTACCCCTGTCTCCTGCACCAATTGGCCAGTCAATATAATCTTCTTAGTATAATAGAGCTTGCTAAGCCAAACTTAATATATAGCACAATTACACACACGGTCGTCTGTCCCCAAAGTAATTTAACACTCGAGTAATGGTTGACAGATAACTGGTAAATACACTTCTTGTATAATTAAAGAAAGAGTCGAAGAACTAACAAATTGCTTTGAGAAAATTTGGCCCTCGATGGGAATTGAACTCGCGACCCCCGGAGCCAAAGGTAGGCTCACTACGCCAATGGGCAGGTAATAAAATATCTTTAATATTTAAATGAGTTAATCTTGTACGAGTATATACACATTCGGAATCTCGGAAACGGCTCCAACGATTTTCCTGAAATTCAGCATGTAGGTGTTTTGGGGGAGAATTCGATCTAGCTAGGTATTATTTAAAAAAAAATAGATTTATCCCTGTTTTTGGGATTTAAAAAATACTAACATTTAAATTTAATTTAAAACACTATTTTTGCCGTAAATTGACAAGTCGGCGTAACTTATTCCGGGGACGGGCGGACTCGAGAAATGAAAATGCCTGGGATCGAGCACCACTTACACAATTTTTTTTTTGATAAATTTATACATTGCTAAATTCGATTTTTTATTCGATAAAATATTTTATGTGCCTATACCCCCCTTTTTGTCAATGGTATAGATAAAAAATAAAAATCACTTTGTAAACATTGAAAGCTTGAAATCCTTTACAGAGCATAATGTAATCTGAGGTCAATTTCGTTAAAATAGTAACCAAAGGTGGCGTCGCGCCAGCGGCTAATCTCCGTAACACCTTTCGGCTTTAAAGTAAACTTTTTTTAATTTGATACTAGGAGTATGATTTAATTCGCCAGATTTAACACCACATTACATATATTAACATTGTAATAAACAAAATGTATATTTTTCTGTAAATAAAAATCCACGTTTCTTTTTTAATTTATTGAATTACAATAGTTAGAAAAATATGAAATAGCAGAAAATCTTCGGGCAACTTTACGGCACATACATTGTTTATTAAAAAAATAGTATATGGTTGGAGCAAAGCTTTAGACATACTCGTAACTTAACAGCACATACTGGTGATAAACATACATATAAGTCTTAGAATGTTGGCGTGGTGTATAGGTAACAGAAGAGAGACCATAAAAGTTCGTAGGCAACCGTTAGAGTCAAGCGGCACAAGATGGCGGTTTATAGTTAAGTAGGACTAGACCATTCTACAGAAAGGTTTAAATTTAGGGTAAGAAATGTTCTTATACGCAAAGTATATTATAAAATTGAAGATTATTTCACTGCGGTTTAGTAATATAAAATTGGAAATGTTTAACAGATTGACCTCTTCTTTTCTTTCTGGTTCTTCTCGGTAAGAGCAACATTCGCATTGTAGCTTCATTAATCATGTTGATCCTTGACGATTCAAAAGTGCTTGAAAGAGCTTATTTGAATACAGATTTGATTGAAGAGCTTATTTGATTTGAAATACGATGAACAATGTATGTGTAACAGTGACCGTCCATTAACGTTATACGAAATAGATACATAACAAAACATAATCACATTAATCGAACATTTTAGATACTTTGAATGAATTAAACAAGAACAAATTTAGCAATCTGCTTTCTGTACCTTCAGTAAACATTCCCTTAGGATTTTATACTGAGAGAATAGACGGTGATTTTTGCTAATCCGCAATCAGAGGGTGTTTATTTGTGGCAGAGGTAGTTCTCAGCGCAATTCTGTCTTGAGTGTACGCAAACAGGCTCAAAATGAGAGAAATAACTTCATGTTAATTAGACGTCGGAAAGGGTTACCATATCGACGAAAATCAAAGGATCAACTTTAGACGGTATTTATTCAAATTATATATAATATAAGCTGTGATAGCCCAGCGGTATTAAAACTTGTGTGTTTAATTCACCAATGCAATTTATCACACGCTTTTCGGTGAAGGAAAACATCGCGAGGAAACCTGCATACCTCTAAAGAATTCTGGAGGTATGTGTAACTTACCAATCCGTATTGGAGCAGCGTGGTAGGTCTTAGCTCCAATCCTTCTCTCCAAAATCGGTGAGAGGAGTCCTATGCCCAGCAGTGGGATAGTAACAGGCCGTTACTTTATTACTTTTACTATATATAATATAAGATGGAATTGACGATTAAGTGCCTTATGGTATCTGGCTGAATATATTAGACCACCCTAATTTTTTATCGAGGTGTCATAAAAAGTGACTAAGATATGTTGACCCGCCGTGTGGTATCCGGCTGAGTAGAATAGACCACCCACATTTCTTACTGAGGTGTCGTAAAAGACAACTAAAGTTAGTTGACGTCGGGCAGGCCGCCGTTCTTAAAATAAATAGCCAAAAAATGTTACAACGTGTTGTTCCGACCCCACTCAGAGTGGGATAAGGGCATGATGAGGAGGATTGAAGATTTAATATACTTAATACTTCAAGGAATAATCTTTTAAATTTCTCTAATTTAATTTATGCTACTGAAACTTTATCACAGTTAATTAAAGGGAACTTGTATTCGTACAAGTTTCAGAGCAATATTTTTACTAAACTTAGTATGCGAAGTGAATTTCAAATATTAACAATCTTGTCGCGCGATATTAAAACAATTTCTTAAATTGCCTTTAATAAGGCGTGAAATTAACATTCAAAGTAACAAATGCTATAATAAAATTTAAATTATATATAAATAATTACATTTATCAGAGTTGCCCGTCCGTAGAATATCCACCAAATTCCAAACCAATCTTCTGCTGTTTTTCCATTTAAAATAATTATTTATTTATTAATAAACATATTGACCATATTGACGTCATAAATGGCAAATGTTTTCTTTGTTCTTCATCCACGATCGCGCGGTGGTATTATTGATGAAAAAAGTGAATTTTAGTACGGCGTCAGAATGTTTCTTCTGGTTTTTAGCCGATTACCAATAAAGAAATAAATAAATAAATAATTAAATATAAATTTAAAGAAACTAGGTACGTAAAAGCCCTCTAGTTCTATGAGTAATATATTCGAGACATATACTTATGTACGTACTAGTTTTGGGGGGGAAAATCGATCTAGCTAGGTTTCATTTAAAAGATATTTCGTTTTCTGTTTATCACAGAAAAAATGCTAAAATGTTGAAAGTAAATGATATTTTAACGTAAAGAAAAGTGTAAGGATAGTTAAGTTTTTGTAGAGTTATTGACGCTCAAGGGTTTAGTTTTCTAAAGTCTTTCCAAAGACTTTCCATACTCACGTGATGTCTATGTCTAACATTTCCCAGATATATTTTTGAGGTTATCAGTCTATTTAGTTACAAATCTACCATCCACTGCCATCTATTGCGAGGTCGCTATTCCAACACGGATGCAAACGTCTATCCGTTCTTAGAAAAGACATCGTTACCAGCAAAAGAACAAAAAAAATATTTGAATTATCTGTGATACAGAATATTGATAAGCTTTCCGTGTGGTGTCCGGCTATGTAGAATAGTACCACCCTCATTTCTTACCGAGGTGTCGTAAAAGGCGACTAAGCTAAGTCGACCCGCCGTGTTGTATCCGGCTGAGTAGAATAGACCACCCTCATTTCTTACAGAGGTGTCGTAAAAGGCGACTAAGGTAAGTCGACCCGCCGTGTGGTATCCAGCTGAGTAGAATAGACCACCCTCATCTCTTACCGAGGTGTCGTAAAAGGCGACTAAGGTAAGTTGACCCACCGTGTGGTATCCGGTTTAGTAGAATAGACCACCCTCCTTACTGAGGTGCCATAAAATACGACTAAGGTAAGTTGACGTCAGGTAGGCGGCTGGTCGTAAAATACGTAGCCAAATCATGTTACAGCATGTTTTTATAACATGTTGTGCCGACCCCACTTAGAGTGGGATAAGGACAGGAGGATATATATACAGAATATTGACAAGCGCATATATTTTCAACCGACTCTCGTTCTATTAACAAAATTTTAAGAAGCTCAATTTGAAATAAAAAAATTTGGTCCGCCTACATAAAGGCCGATGGTACGTTGTAAAAGCCGGGAGTAACTCTCAAATCCGTAATGGGCCAACCCTTCCCGGTTGTCACTGCTTTTTGCATCGTTAAGATGTAACTTGTGACTAATTAGTAAAATATTTGAATGTCTTGTTATCGCGACGCTTCACAGTTTTTTTTTTGTTTAAATTTAAAGTATATTTATTTAAGGGAAAGTGATTCAAACACAACCACATATATATTGTATTTGTTATTTATTTGTATAAATTTTCCAGTGTACACGCCTCAACCTCAGAATGTATCACTAAGAATGTCAAAGTCAAATTAAGTAACGGCCTGTTACTATCCCACTGCTGGGAATATCATGGCAGCTTGAACTGAACCTACTGAAAAGCGTGTGATAAATTGCAAATTAGACACATAACTTTTAACAGAAAACTAATTGGAGCCTGCCCGGGGTTTGAACCCGTGACCTTGAAAGAGTCGCACGGTCTCACCGCTGGACAATCACAGTTTAACCTAAGAAAGTATCTAAATATAATTCAAAACCTTATCAAAGTATTTTAGCACCATCACAATGATGTACATCGGCCTCTTCTGTGGAATTAAACTACCTATAGGTATATAGCTTTAACCGGTTCACTTTTTTAATCATTTCATTTTTCTCTCTCAGTTGTACTCAACCGATAAAATATCCAAAGAACAATATAAAAAAAATAAAACACTTTAATTTTACAAGATTTTTCACAAGCAAAATACTAAGTAATATATATGCAGAAACAACAAAGGCAATAAATTATCTTCTTAAGGTTTTAGTTTTACGCTTGTATTTTATATGTTTTCCATTGTTATTCTAAACATTAAAATTAACATAAATTGTAGTTACAAAGAAAGTTAAACAAAGCGAAAGTTAAAATTATGTAATAAATGTATTTTCATAAGTAAAGTATATGTCAATTTTTTAATTCTACTTTAGTTACTTTTTAATAATATGATATCCGCACTAATATCCGAAAATCTGTCCGTCTGTTACGTTTTCACGGATAATCGGCTGGACCAATATCGATGAAATTTGACATGTTAAAATCTGGATCGGGTTAAGTAAATATAGGATACAATATCCCGTTTTTGTCGGGAACACGGGAAAACAAATATTGCATTATTGAGGGTACTTAAGCGCTTAGTAGTCACGAAGGAAATTGCGAATATCACTAGGTTTTTTTTATTTTTGTTATCACTTTTCAACTATGATTCTTGTTAAAAAAAATTGATTTGTCTTCTTGCTTGATTCAATGCTTGATGCTTGGATTCCATCTCTTGCTATATAATACAAGCTAAAACGATAATAATATTAATCAACAAAAATGTCTACCTAAAAGTTATAATTTTAAATTGTAAATCGTGTTAATATATAATATACAGACGTGAATAGTTAAGAATAAAATTTAACCAAAGAAGTTTTTGTATTGTATTATTAAAAAACCGAAATAAGCAACGAAGAATTTTGTCTTAAAAAAGCAAATGATAGAAGTCTACTTAAAATGAGCAAACATAAATAATACCAGAAAAAACTTGAACATTCGCGAAGATGCAAACAAACTCCAAGACGAGTAACATAACATAGGTAAAACTTTTATCCACAAAATAATAAATACGTGTAAAAGCATTTTACATATTTATACACCTGTGTCTGATGTATGTAAATACAGCCAAACCGTATTCACATGGATGGCTATTCAATTCCAAAAAGGACCGAAGCCAGCCAGTTTTAAATATTCCATGTGCGGTCAAGCGAAAAATCTACAAAGAAAATGTATTACCTATCGTTTATTGCATTTCTCCCCTTTTGGACGTACGACTTTATATCGTTATATCAATGTCATGAGGGAATATATAAAATATTGTAGTTTTGATGCAGAGTACATAATACATTTTTCATACGTCATTTCTTGTAAATTATATTTCAATACGTAAGTTCTAGTAGTAGCGAAATTAAACAATACTAATTGGTTTTAAATAAACTATCATCTCCACCTGCTTGGAAATCAGCGTCTTACAAAGTTTTTCCCGCGTAAATTCGCCGATATAAATTACAGGATAAAAAGTAGCCAAGACTCTTTGAATCTTCCAGTAAAAATTCCAACAAAATCGGTTTAGCCGTTGCAGAGAATTTACTACTTACTAAACCTAACCTAAACCTACTACTAATTAACTAAAACCTTCTTTTCACTTTTAGTAAATACTATATAAAAATGTATTTGGTAGATTTTGGTGACTATTGATAGATAGCGTTATAGCGTACCGCGTACGCTAGATATTATTGAATTTTAAAAGTTATAAAAAAAAAATACAGTAGATAAGTACAAAGAATCCTCCTTAGCTATCTTTAGTGCTTGATAGAATATTATAATTTTGCTAGATTGATAATATAAATATATAAGTATTGATAATTTTGTTTTATTTTTTTTTGCTTTACTGACACTTTTCTCCTATTATTTAATATTATATTTTTCGCATTTTGTTTGCCTGGTGAAAATCCCTTTTGAGCGATAAATTCACAAATTATACAGCCATTCAACTTCTAATTAGTTTTTATAGAAATATGAAAATATTTGAACAAAAAATTTGAATAGATTTAATTGCAAAAGTTTAAACTCAATTTAAAAATCTCGTCAAAAAAACCAAAAAAAATTAATTGGGATATTTTTCAGCCCATATTTCAAACATAATTTGCTTTAAACAATTAGATAATGATCTTAAATACTTTATGGGGTTGTCAACAAGCCTTTGAAATAAATACCCACTCAATCATTCCTTTAAGAAGCAGCCCTTTTTCTCTCTGGTGTCACAATTTCCTTTGCAGTCAATCGCAGACACCTAACAAGGGTGTGCTAATTGAAATAAATATTTGCGTATCTGATTCACTTATTAAGGACACTTCTACTAGAAAATTCGTAATAAAATCTTTCACGAATAAACTGTAGCTGACGTTTCTTTGATTATCATTAAACCGATCCAGAAAAGTGTTTTTTGTGGACTAGCTCTCTTGAAAAAATAAGTAGCATTTTTTTTATTAAAAAGCTTACTAGCAATTTGTCTGCCGTGTGATATTCGGCTGAGTAGAATATACCACCCTCATTTCTTACTGAGAAGAGACGACTAAAGTACAGACACTACAGTACATACAGTAGTACAGTACAGTAGTATGTACAGTACATACATACAGTACAGACTAAAGTACAGACTAAAGTACTACAGGCAGGCGGCCAGTCATAAAATACGAAGTCAAATCATGTGACAGCATGTTTATAACATTGCCATGTTGTGCCGACCCCACTTAGAGTTACCCGTGTTAACCCCTCCAGCTAAGCCAAATGATTGTGTTAGGAGTGGGTTCACATCGGTAGTATAGTGGCCGGGATTCGAATCCACAACCTCTCGATCGCAAATCAATTACCCTAACCATTCCGCTACCGACGTCTTTGCCCATCTGTGGGATAGAATCTGATATATTTACTTTATTAAAGTTATCTATCCAAAAACAGTTAGAGCCTATGCGCACCAATGGGATTATATGAAGCCGTACGTTACTGTAGAATACATTCAAGATAATGTCATATAGTGAAACAACTCCTGTTATATTCATTTTGAGATATCTATACTTAATATATAAAACTAAAGAGTTTGTATGTTTGTTAAAACGCGCTTATCTCAGAAACTACTGAACCGATTTGAAAAATTATTTAAGAGTAAGATAGTCCATTTATAAAGCTATTGGCAACATCATGCTAAGATGAATAGCAGAGGAGCAGTCAAAAATATTGCAAAAACAGCAAAATTTAAAGCTATTTTGTGTGCGCTAAGTAAACGGTGAAAGTTATCCAAAAAATCTCTTAAAACTAACTCACGATAACTACTTTTATGTTCAAAATTTCAATTAAAAAAAATTATACTCTGCTTTCCACGCAGGCGAAGCTGCTGGCACAGCTGGTAGTGAATAAAATTTTGGAAAAAAAAACACTCATAAAGTGACTAAAAATATAAATTTAATGAAATTTATTTCATTCAGTAATACTAAAACTTAAACATTTCTAAACAACAATCGCATTTATATGAAAAGCCAAGAATATCTAGTCGCATTAAAGATTTCTATTAAGTTTTATCGAAGCCAGCGGCAATCGAATACCGCTAATGGGACGGTACAATTGAAATTGCTCCGTGGAAAATTGGGCAATACGTATGCATCACGTTCAGAGACACTGGCTGATGCTTTCTAGAGATGTCTGGTCTGCTTCAATTCCATTATCATTGCTCTGTTCGTCTATTTGTAGCCTGCAACAAATACGGAAAACAATTTTTGAAATGTTACAGCAATACACAAAAACTTCCGAAGACTATTTTTCATATATTAAATTTTTTCTTAACAAACGTTTTGGGCTCAAGAAAACACGCGTTTCCTATCTAATACGTCCAGTGAATTTCAATAGTGTCGATTAGTTGTCTTTTATATAAGTAGAGTTTTTTTTTATGTATGCTGTTAGCCGTAACAGCTTTTACAGAGTCACCAGGCGAGTGCAAAAGCATCGTTAAGGTCGCGAAATGCGAAGAAAAGAGCGCAGAAGCTCTACTTGCATTACTATTGGCGACGTAAGAGGCAACTAAGGTAAATTGATCCGCCGTGTGATATCCGGCTGAGTAGAATAGACCAACCTCATTTTTGTCGTAAAAGGTGACTAAGATACACAGTCATTTACTCCTGTTACTGAAATATTGACTAGAAGAGATTCCCTTTAGGAATAAGTCCGTCTTTGTTGTGATCTTTTTAATATACTCGTACAATAAAGAAATTAATTAATTAATTAATCCTTGTCTCAACTGTGGTACTGTAATAGTCTAACTTACAGTGTAAAACTATTTCCAATTTGCGTTTAACGAACCAAACTTTCCATAGTATTGGTCATGGACAAGATTTCGTTTTCTTTACCGAGATTTTGGTGTACAAAGCGAAATAACACTGACAAAGGCGCCGCAAGTGCTGCGAATGACCACTAGGAGCAGTTTACGATTATTTGAGTGGGCCCCGACAGTAACGTCCTAATTTATAACTCTAATACAGAGCCTCGATTGCCGTCTGGTACGTAATACTTCCTGATATTACTACTGACAATGGGTGCGTGGATATGAAATATTTGAACCTTTGTCATATCCATACTCACATTGCGAATGTAATTCTGAAGATTAAATCATTTTTAGGATTTCATATTCCTTTCATAAGATGAAACTAGAGCCCTAATATAGTTCCCCTTTTTCTAATGAGCCCTTTGTCTGATAGTTTTCTAATGAGGCAACTACTAAGTTTACAGTGAATAAATGACTTACCTGAGATACACATCTTTAGTATTTGTAATATAAAAGTAATAATAAAATGATTCTGCTATAATCCGCGATGAAGTAAATAGAAAATATATATAATTCTAAATGTAGAGTGGACTATCGGTTTTCATACCTGATACATGCAGGATTCGTAAAACAGGTTTGCGCATGACAAACCTCCACAATACACAATACCGCCACAACAATACAATATCAAGTTGCTAGTTCTTTTGGATGAGTACAAAAAAAATGTAATGAACAGTAAATTACTTAAATATTTAAAAATGCTTGTAGAAATCTCTATTATCTTCGACAAACTACTCTTTACTCTTATCATCTTCATATCTTTTTTGTTCATTATCACAGAAAATAAATAAAAAGAAGTAGACTTATAAACAAATACAGGCTAAACCTACTAGTTACTAGTACTGGTAGTAACTAGTAGGTTTAGCTCGTATTTGTCTAAAAGTCTTATAATATCGTATTTCAAAGGAATCTCCTGATAAATAATTGATATACAATTTCTCGTGACTCTACTCTATCTTTGTTTTTCAATTTTATGATTGTAAAATAAGAAAATAAAGACTCGAACTTACCCCCAGACTCAGTTACGGTATCATTTCATCGATATCATTCACCGAAGCTGTTTTTTCAAATAACTTATTTGTTCTTCTAATTGAATAAAAACTTGTGTATCGTGTTTTTAGTTAATGGCATTGTAATTATTTTTGATCTTCGACAGTTTAACAATATCGTGTTTTGATATTAAAATGAGTATAATTGATTTAGATGTTTGTTTATTTCATTTCTCTCTTTTATATTCAACTAGGTGTCACTGCGGCTCCACCTGCGTGGAAATCAGAATATTTAATTGAAATTTTGAACATAAAAGCAGTTAATGTGAGTTAACCATAAGAGATAGAGACATGCTGTCGCAAACTTTCATGTAGTATATTTGGCGATCTACAATTCTCTAGTACATTATTTTAGTATCTTTTGATCTACGCGGCACATGCGATTAAAGCTCCCAGCAGGCAAGTTTGTTCTACAACTGCGCGACCTGTGCAATACAATTTACATAAAACCGTAATATACTATTAATCTAAATCTTCTCGTTGCACTACTTTTTAGTAAAAATCGAACAAAAATCCATTCAGTAGATTTTAAGAAAATTGATCACATACAGACAGACAGATCTTTTTGAGACTTTGTTTTATAATATGTGTAGATAATATTATTAATGAATGTAATTAATATTATTATATACAAAAGTAATATCAATCATTATAAATATATATAATTCCAACGACGCACTGTTAAATTATCTATACTCTTAAAGAGATCTCTCAGTTGCCGCTTTTTGTTTAGCAAACTATCGTTTTCTAAATTTTTAATGGATTCCAGCTAAATAAAGTGATTAACTGAAGATTGAGATATTCGCAAAGGATGGCCGACTTTGTATTTGGTATTTTTTTATTAAAGAATATCCAACTTCTTTTTCTATTACAATATTGCGTTTGAGATATGCCGTGATGGCTTTGGTTTGAGAGCGTTGATACAACGTGGATACAAGCGTTGAGTGATACAACATAGTGTCAACTATGTTAAGCTCCAAATCTTCCTATCTTAAGAAAAAGTTGTCTCACACGTGAGTGCTTGCTTGTTAGCTTTTTCAACCTACACATACTGACAGTTACTATACTTTTACCTTTTTAGTAACTGAAAGTACAATTTAAGACATGTGGTTAAATCCCACGTCAAGCGATTGTTTGGCAATCATATAGGTAAGTAACGGCCTGTTACTATCCCACTGCTGGGCATAGGCCTCCTCTCTCCGTTTTTGGAGAGAAGAATTGGAGCAAAAGCCTATCACGCTGCTCCAATGCGGATTGGTAGGTTTCACATATCCCTAGGATTCTCTAGAGATATGGTGGTTTCCTCGCAGTACTTTCCATCACCGAAAAGCGCGTGATAAATTATAATTATCAATTAGACACATAAGTTTTAATAGAAAAACTCGTTGGTGTCTGCCCGGGTTTAACCCACGATCGTCTCTAGAGATTCACACGGTCGCACCGCTGGGCTATCACAGCTATAATATAGTGCAATAATAATAGTATAATGATTATAATATAATTATAATAGTGCAATGATTTTAAATTTCCGGCATCGTATTCGTAATTTAATATCCGTGTGTCGAAGAAGCAACTGAATTAAATTATTCCGAACAAACCAATTAATATCTGCTCGCTCGTAACCTCAGACGACCCAAGATGGTCCAATTATTCTTGCGGATGGACCGTATAAGTGACTTTAGGTGCGGATCCTTGACCGACGTCTCGAGGAAACGAGGGTCATTCATTTAGCTCACCACCCGCCTTGTTAGCAGTTGATGGATCGGGTCTAATACTACATACTTCAAATAATTGATCTTGTATTCGCTACGTCTAGTCTATTCCACAAGACCATAACATTTAAGATGTGTTTTATCTATACTGTAAAACAAGTTGTTTTAAAGCGTTTAAAAATTTGCTGTGCACATTCTCTTACAGCGTCTTAGCCTAAGAAAGTCCCAGTTTTCTGAGGTTCGGTTTTAGTCAGGAATTTTTATTATACTCCTTACTGCGTCTAGTTACAGTCATACCAGCGATCCTGCAGTACACATCGCTCTAACAGAAGACATGCTTCAGACAACTTTCCTGGGCGGTAAAAGAACTGCTTTTTCTATTTGTACTACTGTTTTCTATTTTACACCTTCTACTATGCTCAGGTTTTTGCGTTTCTCGCTTATTAATAAAAACTGTTAGGGCTTACATGAAAAATATGGCGCAATTATTAGTAGGGTAATTCTATTTCATAATGTATGATATTTACGTACAAACTTTTTCTTAACTATAAATTGTCTCACTTCGTAGTTTAGCTGGCAGAGATCTCTGTCATAGGGATAAGTTGACCTTTGTACACTTGTTTTTACCAATAATTTTTCCAACATTTTTCTGATACATAAATAAATAAAATAAATAAACATTAGACAAATATTTTCTCTCAGGAATGATCAAATTATTTGATCATTCGTTGTCTCTGACTTATACTTAAAATGCTGTTTAGTTGTTGTTTAAAATTCTCATTTCAGGTGTGACACCGATGTATGGTCAAACCACGTGTCAAAATTGTAACAATTTAAAATGCCGAATCCAAGAATTGAGTGATTAAAACTGCTAAGTTTACTTACACTCTGTTTACTCTCTAGTAAGCTCACTGAACACAGTATAAAACAACATTAAGAAAGCAGAGGATTACATAGCTACATCGAATACCGTATATTTTCCAGTCTGTAATCTATGCAGCTAATTCGAACGTAAGCAAATCCATTCATTAGCACATTTACATAATCGCTAGGGGCTGATTAAATTTGTACTAACTGAAATCGCTGTAACCTTCCTACGTATACACAGTTAATGTTGTAATGCAATTATGGAGCCCGTTATGTTTTAAAGATCGCAGAGAAATTATAGTAGAAGGTTCACTCATAAAGAAACCTTTTTAAGTCATTTATCTTAGTCAAACTAGCGTTCGAAATCCTGTCGCCAAGTATCCGGCTGAGTAGAATAGACCACCCTCATACGAGGTGTCTTAAAAGGCAACTACGGTAAGTTGACATCAGGCAGACGGCCGGTCGTAAAATAACTAGCCCAAACATAATAACACGTTTTAAAACATGTTCTGCCGACCCCACTTAGAGTGGGATAACGGCAGGAGAATGATGATGAATTTTGTATATTCTGGTCGAATAGAAATAGAACCTTTATTTTTATATAAAATTTAAGTTTTTTATTTCCCGATATGATAAATTTATTGATTAGAGCTAGCGATATTTAGGGATTAGGGATATTTCTTTACTATTTATATTCTTTAATCATAGGTAATAAAATGTTTATTGTAACAAGAAAAAAAGAAAACAACCTTACATATAGAATACAACCTTTTTTCGCAAAAACATCCATTGTAATGTAAAAATAAAGATCAAGAATTGATTTGTGGTAGTTTATAATACAAAAAAAACATGATGATGATGATGAAACAACATTTATCTATTTACTAATGTATAAATATTTGTGTATAATTGTTAGAGATTTACGAACAAATCTTCTTAAGGTTTGGTTAGACAAGACCTCCTTGTGGTCATCCGTGGTGTCACTTAGATTGACAGCTGTAGTTTGCAGAACCCTTGGGATAGTTTCGTTTATTTAGGGTAGTTTTACATATGATTGTAAGACGAATTGAAATTCGTTAATAAAAGTTTTTTGCTAAATATTATATTTTAAAATTTCAATAAGTATTTATTTATTAAGTGCGGTTTTTAAAATCATTGCTACTTAATTTTTATTTGTAGTTCGTTAAGTTATAGCTGCTCGTCTAAAAAGGTTACACATAGTTGCAAGTTTTTTTAATTATTATATAGAGTTTTATAAAGACATTTTGTTGTCATAAAATAAATGTCAAATAAACCGTTATGTAAAAAAAAAATTTACTGCTCTCAATCTATATTACAATTTTACGTTATAAGAACTCAAATTAAATTTTCAATTAGACTTTTAAAACATTTTTCTATTAGTCTTTTTAATCTTTGTAAGGCGACAGATGGCTGAGTAAGTTTACTTGATGAAATTTAGTATTTGTACGAGACGATAACTATTGTATTAAAAATGTACACTATTTAATATATTACAGGCATATGCAACTGCGCAAATCAGATGTAACCTTCAGCATAACTAAAATTTCAAAATTATCAAAACATGTCCATATGAATGAAAATAAAGGTTCTTACAGTCAATATTCAGTAAGTACCCGTCGTATTCCAAATAAAAGATTAAGGATATCTCCGAAATATGCTCATAGAAAACCTTTCGATGTTCCTGACAGTTTACGTACATTCAGTCGCAGGCGTAATATAAAACAAACAAATTCAGAACAATTAATAATGTCTGAACCAAGAACTATATGTGATATTGATGATACATTCTTTAAAATTGTAGAAGGACGACCTTTGAGACAATTTGTCGATGTCAAAGTTTATATGAGCAATATAAGAGATATAACACTTTCAAGAGCTAATGCGGCTTATTTAAAGGAACAAATCATCCAAATAGATACTGCTATCACAGATGAAAACCGCCAATATGAAAAAATTTATAACTCATATGTCAAAACTAAAACAATCTTTATAAAGTTTGTAGAACAAAGGTACAATATAGCCAAGTGTCTGCAAGATGAGGCCGAAAAAAAATCTGAAGAATTAAACAATATGATTGAACTTTTGAGTACGTTAAGCTTTACCTATGGCAAATTAAGAAACAAAGTTGATAGTTTAGTTGTAATTTTTGAAAACTTATCTAAATATGGTAATTTTTTAAACTTACTGTCCCCCTATTGGTGGCGCATTTTGTACGATAAAGATTTTGAGGAAAACAATTTTCTTTTCGCAAAGATTTTTGCAGATCTAGATACACCATCAGGTGCATTACTAAAAGTGTATAAAAGTAACATAGGCTTTTTGAAAAATACTTCTCCTAAGATTTATTTCAAAAAAGCTTATCAGCTTTATTGTATATTTGAGAACATCAGTAAACAATGTTTAAATTATATGCAAATCGAATGTTACTCAGCCAACATCTTACGACCTGTGCTGAAAACTTGCAATCGACTTAAAACGAGAGTATTCACAGAAATAAACGAAGTAAAGGGTTTCATTGGATTTTATGAAACGGAAACAAATTGGATGGAAGATAAAGAAATAGAATATAAATATAAATTTAATAGAATACTATGTAATGAGTTTCAAAAATTATATGCTTCTCACGAATCAACTCATTTATACACGTGTGTACAATATGTTCACACGCAGCTTATTGGCGCTCCTGAAGATCCTAAAGATAATATTGTAACTTTAGCAAACGATATTGAAAATTTATATATAAATTTAACTTCGCAACTCGATTGTCTTAACCAAGACTTAGTAAATAAAGTAACACGAGAGCTATTTGCTGACGATATTAATGTAATGAAGAGAGCACATGGAGCGCATAGAAGTCTAAGAGAATTTAGTGCACTAAAAAAAAGTTTGATTACAAGTTTTGAGCCGCCTAGGTTTAAGCATAAGTAGAACATCTTGTAGATAATGCTAAAATATTTTATGTTAGACCAGCTGTTAAATATTATTAGCTAGGCATATACGTATATTATAAGAAAAAGTAGTCGTGTATTTTATTGCATTTAGTGCCTATGGTTTTGTGTGGTTAAGCTAATAAATTATTTGATACAAATAATAAGCCGAAGTCTTTATTGCTCGAGGTGGGTTATTCTGGCAAGTAATTACCATAAGTTCACTGTAATTCCGCATTTCTGCCAAGAAATGTGGATTCTATATTACGTTGCCCGCGCCTTTAGGGACTAAACATTTGCTTTCATGAATACCTTACCATAATAGACGCTGCAAACCTACGCCATAAGAGCAACAATGTAAATTTAATCTTGATTCTTATTCTAGATAATGCGAATTTTTCATTCACTGAGTGTTTTTTTTTTGTTTTTCCGAGCAAATGGAAAAGCTTCTACGCCAAATTTAAAGGTCAAATAAGTACGTTTAGTGTTTGTTATATGCAAAATATAACAAAAAGTAACGCCGTGTTCAGACGCATATTCCGATGCAAATTGAATAATTTTGCTCTTGATTAAGTTTCGTAGCGGGGACAAAAAGTTCATATTGTGTCAATTTAACTTCTAATCACTTTTTAAATACGTTAGTAGCGAGACGCGCGCGTGATCAACGAATAAATTTGAATTTATTAACAAAATGATTCGCCTCCGCCCGTTTTGCTGACAGTCTTAGGGGAGATAAATTGATTTTTTCCTTATATTCAGTTTAGTTCACAATATGAACTAATAAGCAAAGTATGATAATTATATCAAATCTGATAAATCAATTTTGTACTTTTGACCAAATTATGGCAATAGAATAATTATGGCACATAGGAATTTAAAAACATTACGTCCATGATTTTCATTTATTTAATCTTTGGTTTCTACAACTTTTATTCTCCGGTTTTAACACGTGTTATTTTCGCAGACTAATACTACTGGTTACTAGGAAATTGTAAGCAATAAAACTTATCACTTTACTTTCAAACCAACATCATCATCTTCTTGTCTTTATCCCACTCTAAGTGGGGTTCGCACAACATATTATAAACATATTGTCACATGATTTGGCTACGTATTTTACTACCGGCCGCCTGCCTGACGTCAACTTACTTTGGTCGTATTTTACGACACCTCGGTAAGAAATAAGGGTGGTGCCTATCCAGTTTTACCAATCTCCAAAGAAAATCTACAAATACTATAAATTTACTAAATGCCGCAGATACAGCTTCAATATAAATCTTATATTCCAATTCCACCAACAATCGTCGGCCGAAAACAAAGAACGAGGTTAAAATTCCAAATATCAGAGGCATTTATTGAGCAATAACATTACGCGCGGCAGTTATTCTTTGAAGGAACGTTATAGAAATCCAATTTAATATTTAAACAAAAGTGCCTTGAAATGCCGGAGGTTTAATGCACGCATACCTTTATTATGAAACCGGGCCCGGAACAAAGGAGGCAGTGAAGCGTCGATTGATAATTAATATTGTTTTATTATAAGCCCCGTATCTCGACGGAGCAACGTTCTGCCAAATTCTAACGCATCCATGCGTGTTAACACAATAATATTATGATGCTTAGCCTAATTTTAATCACGATTATATTGGAATACGCTTTGATTGTTTTCATGGGAATCTTTGGAGTGTAATATTATTTAAAATTGGCGCATTAATATTATGCACCAAGGACTAGAATGGATTTAATGAAAAAACTAAACTAAGGAATAAGTTCTGTTTGTAATCAAATAAAAATTTTGATTTCGACCGATCATGTGGTACATTTTGATTGTTTCGGATTGTTAATAAAGTTTCAAATGTCGAATTGTGGGAGTAACGCTGAAACCTCTTATAAAGTGATACAATGTGAATTAAAAAAAATACTTTTAATTGATAAATACACTTTTACATTACACATACAGTGTTTTACTGATATTTTAATCGATGGTATAGATCGGGCCTAAAATTTAAATACGCTATTAACATAAAATATCATAGGTATCTCTTAATATTTTTAACGTGATTATTCAAGGCGGTATATGTTTTTCCATAGAGTGGTATATCTCTCAATACAAAACTTATTACACAAACAGGTAAATTCATAACCTCTGGGTTGTGAAGCGAGTAAGTGTATGAAAGAAGCATAGGGGAGAGATTTTTGAATTCCAAGTTTAACAAAACTAATTTAAGAAAAAAGCATAATGACATGAAAATTTGCATATCTTAAAATCTATAACGCAATAAAAACTTGTATTTATTTGCTATTTTCTACACAAAGTACCATAAAATGTCGAGTATAGTAAAAAATATAGCTTCGATGTAATTGCTCCAGAATGACTTCGCAATATGCGAATATCTTTTCATTATTTTGTCAGGCATGTAAAGTATTTCTAAATGTGCAAAATAAGTTCAATGCCCGTTATAATGGTGCAATATTATAGCCTTTATACGTTTACATTTAATCGACTTCTATACTTTGCCTGTCAGGCGAACTTGCGATTAACCCTGCCAAATGGAGATTATCTGTTTTTCAGAGTTGAATATATTACCAAGAGCGTTGAAATTATTTTGTAGATTTTAAATACATAGTAAAGGTTTATGGCGGTGTGATCTTTGTTAAGTGACGTAGGGATTTATAATATCGTTTTAAATGTTGTTTTTTTACACATTCATCTTCTTGGTCATAATTCTCCTGGATTATGACCAAGAAGTCCCATCCCTTATCGCACTTTAAGTGGGATCGGCACATGTAATAAACATGTTGTCACATGATTTAGTTACGTATTTTACGACCAGCCACCCGCCTGACGTGCCTAACCAGCCTAACTTAGTGGTATTTTACGACACCTCGCTAAGAAAGACGGTGGTCTTTTCGAACGGTGGGTCGACTTACCTTACTCACCTTTTACGACACCTCGGAAAAAAATGAAGGTGGTCTATTCTACTCTGCCGGATACAGTACGGCAGGTCGACTTACCTTAGTCGCCTTTGACGACACCACGGTAAAATACGAGGGCGGTCTATTCTTCTCAGCCGGATACCACAACGCAAATTTAAAAGTTTTATTTTATATGGTATAATAACATGAAAACAGCATTGTGATAATTTATAGAATTAGGCGTTACTTAGGGAGATCCATAATACAAAAGTAATATTAAAATTATTTTGCTATAATCCGCGAAGAGCATTATGGTTAAAAAAAATCCTTTATGTATAGGTTTTGGTATGTTTTATTCATCGCATAGACCATATTTTAGTTGACAGTTAAAAGAGTACGATTTCCGGGCATCATTAGACATTTCCAATTTTTTTTGGAAAACGTATATCGAGTAACTCGAGTATATCTGCATATGCTAAAACAAATAATTTGATACTTAAAACCTGCTCTCACAACCTTGCATTAGAGCCTCATCCTTTACCTCTATCTGATATGACAGTTTTTGGCCCAGCTGTGGGCTATTAAGTAAAGTAAAGTAACGTGTTACGTTACTTTACTTTTACATATTATATAAATATTTCCCAAATACTCAGTGGTACTTTAAGGATGAGTGATATTATCTCCACCAATATCTAATAATTTTGAAAGAGCAATAAAATGGCGACCTCGACATCGGCGCTCGCCAATTCCACTCGGTCTCTGTTAAAGTTGGAAGTTTAAATTCGAAACAAGAAATCCGTTCGCATTGTAATAATTTTTATTCAACTAATTATTCTGAGATATAATATTAAATACTGCAAAAATTTTATTTTCACATTAGGAATTCAAGCAACATTAATATGTAAGTGAATTATGGTGTTAAGTTTCATATATTATGTACAGGAGTGGTTGGAATCGTGCGAGGGGCGGCGGCTTGATTGATTACGGTGACGTAACTTCTAAATTGCTAATTTGGATTTTAGCGTCGTCAAAAATATATCAAAAAGCAAAAATTACTTTTGGACAGTTATACTATTATTAATATTAATAGTCGCTCAGTGTTTTTTTTTTGAAGAAGGAGACAGATGCTATAATAATTTCGCTCAAACATTTGTAAATTGCAAAGTTTACTAAAACGAAACAATAAGGTACGAAAGTATATTGATTACATATCTTTATAGATGAATTAAATATAAATACAATTTTTGTATTTTTTTCATTTATATCATGTATTCTAGAACTTGCAAAAAATCTATTTATTACGCAAGTTTTTTAACATTATACTTTGTTGTTTTTCTTTTCCTTTAGTTTTTTTTAGCTTAAACACTTTATACCGCTTTATTGATAGTGACAGAACAGTGCAGATGCCTCCAGAAGAAGAAAAATCATGTAACGGGTGAAATCTGAAGTATACAAGATGTAAAAGTAGCAGCAGCCCTTGAAAAAAAAAATAAAGCTCACGAACATTTCAAATCAAGTTAAAGAGCTATAAACTTGCGTAGTAGTAGTATTACTTCTGAAAACACGACCGATTTTATTATTTATTATTAGAAACTCTACGGTAAACTGTGCGGCGGTGTTTAATATATATTAATATTTTAGAAAGGCGTCTCGACGCCAATATAATCATGCATTTTGCATATCCGTCTGCTTAGACTTTACCCAAGAGATACGAGAATCAAATCGATTGATGGCTTCGATAGACGTTTTCGCCACGTACTGAAAGGTCTTAGATAATATAATATAAAAGCTTTCAAGAGAATACCGCTCTACGGCGTGTCTCGAGTATCAATTCAGCTTGTAAGTTGACTACCTTTCGGGTGTAGCAGACTTTGATGGCTGTATTGCAAAATTGCTACGGTATTTATTCGTAGTTCGAAAAATCCCCCGTGATACGATTTTTTATTAAAACTTTATAAACGATACTGCTGCTTGATCATGCATATTACGATTTTATCTCCCTTATAAGCACCATTGTATATAGCTTTTTATTTTCTATTCAAAATGTATTATAATATTTAATATTATATATTCAATAAATTACGACAAGTTATGGAGTTCGTTTAGCGTTTATAACAACTTTTAACCTAAACTTTTTCTATTGTTCTGCGTAGTTTACTTACATTATTAGTTCGCTCTAAACTTATAATGGCATAATTTTATCATATAAATCCGTACTAACATTAAAAATACAAAAATGTTTTTGTTTCTGTCTTTCACGTCTGAATGTAGAGCAATAGACGATATTATTTTTTTAATTAAGATACTTTAAAAATCCAAGATTACAGGTAATGAACAACCTATATGAATTTAAGAAAACTATTGTTAATTAAGATGTTAAAACAAAATCTATTAAATTTTATAGCTATTTAAATGCTTCGATCACGGTAATTTTCGGTTACGGAATACGGACAGATTAAAATTCATTTAATGTTTCAATTTAATATTTTAGTAGCTCGTAAAATAGCGCGGCATCGTTAAACATAAAAGACGTTTCCGACCCACTGGCTTTATCAGGGAATCGAAAGAATGCACTCCAAGCCCTGTGATATTTTATCAGGACTGAAGGGAACTTACGGGTTCTTCTGTTTGTTTGAACAAACGAGCAACAAATACGTTGCGGAAATGCAAACCGCTTTTATTTCGAGCAAAGCAATTCAAAGAAATATAGACCTTTCAAGGGAACAAAGGATAGAAGTATTATTACCTGTGAATAGTATTTTACACTATTTTGTTTGATGTTTTATCAAAATAAAATTAGGCAAAATCATCTTAATTTTTTTCTAAAGTTATTTTTAAAAAAGAAGATAAACCTTAATTGACAAAATGGATTTTCTGCAAATGTCAATTTTCTCTGACGTTTGTAATAAAAACCTAAATTATATGATTTAGGTTGGTAATATTGTAAAAGTAATGAATTATGTTTGTCATATTGTATGAGCTATTGAATATAAGACTTACAATGATGCCAATGTTATTGATATGAGCTGTGTGTGTGTATCTTTAATATTTAAATGAATTAATCTTGTATGTATATATATATATTTTCGGTATCTCAAAAAAGGCTCCAACGATTTTCCTGAAATTCAGCATTAGGAGTTTTTGTGGGAAAAAAATCGATGTAGCTAGGTTTTATTTTTAAAAAATCGTTTTATCTCTGTTTTTGGGTATTCAAAAATACTAAAATTTATATTGAATATAAAACACTATTTTTGCCATAAACTGTCAAGTCAGCATAGTTTATTCGAGGAACGGGCTGTCGCGAACAATGAAAATACCTAGGATCGATCCCCAACTACGTTATTATTTTGTGCTTTTTTGAAATTAGTTTTTTTTTTATTTTGTAAAAATTACCGAGCAATGCTCGGTCAAACCGGTACTTTACGATTACCTGCCAGATTTAAATAGATTTGAAATTTAAAGGTTTTGTTGAAATTAAATCTTGATAGCTTTAAATATTCTTATATGCAGGTTTACTAAGATGTGCTATGAATTTACACTTTACTGTTTATGTTGGTATTGGTCAACTAATGTATGTAAAAACTGACGCATTACCTGAAATTATTTAAATATTTTTATGGTACATACTTAAAGTAAATTTTGATTTGATAGTTTATATACGTGATAAAGTTTACGTACGTCAATTTTGAATAGCGACATGTTAAAATTTTAAACATTACTAAAAAGTCTGGGATTTTAGAAATATTCTTAACCAAATAACTTGTTTACCATGTGATATCAATTTTAACATTTGTATAATAAGATAATAATTATTAAGTTTAGTGTATTAGGAAATATAAATATTGGCATTAGTCTCAATATTGTAGTCTCAGCTTGAGTGGAGATTTAAAAATGGAAGACGAATTCATTTTGGCGGCATTCTGTTGTGACGAAAAATAATTGTTATTAAAGCGTTTAAGAATTGTTTTGATATATTTTGAAAGTATTTTAATACATGTTAGATTAAAACAAATTGTCAATACTCATATTCTAATAATAATGATCTATGAACGATACGTAAATTTCTTAAATAACAAGTTGATATACTTAAATATATGTTGCCTCAAACAAAGAATGTATTCAAAACAATAATTTACATACGCTCCGTCTATATTTGCTGCAAATGTCACTTATGAAAGACAAAGTGTCTTTGTTATTACGAACAATATTTGTTTAGGCTCGCACACTTTGGAGTACGAGATTTGCATATTGGTAGCTGCAAGCTGTCTTAATTTGGGCGTAATATGCCGGGGTGCGATTGCGACGGGCGTGGCGCCCACATGATGCTATTACTGTACAATTTATTGTACCAATCTGTGCGACTGCCGACTGAACTTACAATTTGTTTCTATGCGACAAATACACAAGATTGTATTGGTTTTTGGGTTAGCAATAAAGTTGCGGTTGAATCGTCTGCTAGTTTTCGTACACTATACTTGAGCGATTTATTTCATTAAACAACTTTATACCTTCATAGACTAACTGTTAGACATACGTCTCTTCAAAGTGAGTTTAATTTCTTCCTTGTTAATTTATAGAATTAGACGTTACTCTGCGGAGATCCATAATACAAAAGTAATAATAAAATTATTTTGCTATAATCTGCGATGAAGTAAAATAGAAAATATATATAATGCTAAATGCAGAGTGGACAATCGGTTATCATACCTGATACATGCAGGATTCGTAAAAACACATGCACAAACCTCCAACACCGCCATCACAATACACAAGCACTACATACGTTCACTGTCACAAACTCAACAATCGTTTCGCCCCGCAACCGAAGCATCATCAGGACATAGACTCCACGACCAAAATGGCAAAGCGAAGCAATACCCAAATAAGCTTAGTTATATACTAATCTTTATGCGTGCCAAGATCGTGTGTCTGGTGAGAAAGAGAGAAATACCATCATACATACTGTTTTATATAAATTTTGCGCAGCGGGTGAAACCGTTGTCAATAGTTTCATTATGAATAATTATTAGCATCTTAAGTAAAACCTATTGCAAGTCTCAACATCGAAAGTACAATGGCGCTTTTTAATTAGCACAAGGACGTCTGTCCGTCGACTCAGAGCTTTCTTATTTATGAAAATGCCAATTTTTTATACAAAGCGTCCCGGGACGCTTTTCCGTAATAAGGAGAAATTAAATTGAAAAGTGCCTTCTCGGAAAATTTTAATGGCCGTTGTGTAGAGAATTATTGTTGCCGGTACTAAAACCTTTAATTTTGATATTTAACATTAAATATATCCTCCACAGAGTTTTAAACAAAAAATGGACACACAAAAATCATTATGAAGCATGAAAATGAGTAAATAATAATGTAAATGGTATCCAGGTGAGTAGAGTAGACCACCCTCATTTCTTACCGAACTGTCGAAAAAGGCGAGTAAAGTTAATTTGACCCGCCATGTGTTATCTGGCTGAATAGAATAGACCAACCTCATTTCTTAGCGAGGTGTCGTGAAAGGCGACTAAGGTAAGTCAACCAGCCGCGTGTTATCCGGCTGAGTAGAATAGCCCACCCTCTTTCTTACCGCGTTGCAAAGGGCGACTAAGGTAAGTTGACGTCAGGCAGACAGCCGGTCGTAAAGTACCTAGACAAATTAATTGACATGTTTAGAACATGATGTGCCGACCCCTCTTAGAATGGGATAAGAGCAGGAGGATAATGAAATATAAGCCGTGATGCCGAAAGCATGTGAACGTAAGCAAAAGTTTGAGCAATCTAACTTCCAATAGGAAACGACATGTTTTCTACATTAACTTTGAGATTATTTGGCATTTAAAAAACATAATACGCTTTACGGTCTGTTTGAAGAAAAATTCCTTTCTTTATCAATTTAAGTAATTTATATTTTATTTATACAATTATAATGTTATGATCGTATATTTTAGTAATAAAATGCATAACTATCTCGTCAAGTTTATCAATATACGATATAGTAGCAAAGGTTAACTGGCAGAGATCACCGGAGGCGATAAATACACCGTTTTTATTTAGTTATTTACACAAAACTGCAATAAAGTAAAAAGAAAATATATATAATGCTAATGGACTATCCGTTCTCATACCTGATACATGCAGGATTCGTATACGATACACATTAACTACCATTGCCACCACGTGGTCTATTAACTTTCTGATTATACTCGTGGATTAAAGCAAAATAATTTTATTATTATTTTGTATTATGGAACTTCCAAAGTAACGCCTAATTCTATATATTAGTATTCTCTCATACATTTATTTACAAATCAATTTACATTTTTAAATATTTTCTAAAACATACAGGAAAAAAAAAACATTTAAAAATATAAAAAAATTGATATCCACGGAGAGCGGAGAAAGGACCCAAGCTCCCGGCGGTTAGGAATACAGAGTGAGGAACCTCCTCACAATGCGTGCCGTCTCAAGCAACACCGCCTTCTGTATCCTGCCCTTGATCCAACAACTAAGCGAGAGCCTCTTGAGATGTTGGTCGAGGCTCTTCGCTAGTAGACCGTTTACCGATACAACAATTGGAACAATTATTGTTGAGTCAATATTCCACATGGCGGTAATCTCATGAGCTAGATCCAAATATTTAGTTAATTTTTCTTTTTCAGCTTTTATGAGATTATCGTCATGTGGAACAGTGATATCAACAATAATTGCCCGACGCGCTGACCGATCTACCAAAACTATATCAGGTTTATTGGCGGCAATATACCTGTCAGTGATGATAGATCGGTCCCTGTAGAGCAGAGCATGATCATTTTGAAGAACTGGAGTTGGACTGTATCTGTAATAAGGCACTTCGGTACTCACAAGGCTATATTTAAGAGCAAGTTGCTGATGGATGATAGTTATAGATGATATATTAGTTATTATTAGTTATTATAGCTAAGTATCATTTATACATATTAAAAAACAAAGTTCTGAGTCCCAAGATTGATGTTTTCAAAATCTACAGACCTGATTTTTGTACTGTTTTTACTAAAAGAGAGTGCAATTTTTAGGAAGATTTCAGTAAATTTGGACTTAACGGTTTAATGTAAATTGACTGAAATATAGCTCGGGAAAAACTTTGTGACACTAATTTTCACGCGGTCGAAGCAATTTAAATACATAAAAATATTAATAAATACAATTATTTTTTAAAGTGTACTAAATTTTTAAATAGCATATATACAAACATTGTTTAAATACACAACGCTACATTACAGCGTGAATCCAAAGTGGAATGCAACAAAGTCATGAAATGCCATAATGTAAGTCTGTCCTAAAACAAATCCACCTTCCGAACTCCCAACTACGCCGGGCTATTATTCCAGCTATTTCGCCACTTACTCTTGGGATAAATCTTGGATATATATTATTTGGAGGCGAAATACGCGCCGGACAAAACACTTAACCTGATTGACCCTCGGTTGGTATTTCTATTGCTTCTCAGTTTGTCCTTCGCATGCATTCGCTTCTTTGGAATACTTCGGATATTTCTTAATGTATAAACGTTTATTTGGATAATACACCTAGTTCACATTCTATAAGCCATTTATCAAATATTTGTAATACTACCCTTTGTGTAGTAGTTAAGTAAAAATACCAATTAAAAAGCCCGTTGAAATATTTTCTATATAAGTTATAGGTATATTAAACAATAGTACCTGTTTTACCGAGCCTTGCTCGGTAATTTTTGACAAAATAAAAAACAAAACTTAAAAAAAAATAAAACAGGGTAGGTGGGGCTCGATCCTAGATATTTTCGTTTCTCGCAACCACCCGTTCCCCAAATAAGCTACGCTGCCTTTTTTGACATTTAATGGCAAAAATAATATTTTAGTTATTCAATGTAAATTTTAGTATTTTTTTTAATTTCCAAAAACAGGGATAAAACGATTTTTTTTAATAAAATCGAGCAAAATAGATTTTGCTCCCCTAAAACCTCCTGCATGCTAAATTTCAGGAAAATCGTTGAAGCCGTTTCCGATATTCCGAAAATATAAATACAAGATTAACTCATTAAAATATTAAAGATTTCTTTAAAGTGAGTTTTCATTTTTGATACATGCCTGAAGTTCATTTCCGCCGTGTGGTATCCTGCTGTGCAGAATAGATCACTCTCATTTCTTACCGAGGTGCCAAATCATGTGACGACATGTTGTGCCGACTCCACTTAGAGTGGGATAAGGGCAGGATGATGAGAATTATGATCCCTGAAGTTCATTTTTGAACTAACGAATAATTCAGAGGTAATCTTTTTAATCAATAATATTTTTATTAATTCAACCTTAATTGTTAACAGTAGAAGTAGTACTTTGCGGAATTCCATAGTCCAGAAGATATGATGGTAATTATTTGGCTATAATCCGCGTTTGTTAAAAAAATATAAGTAGTGCTAAGGGCAGGTAGCAGAAAACGTACACATACCTTATACATGCAGGATTAGTTACCAACGGATCACAAAACACCACTAACAACAACACACCACACAAGCATTACACACATTCAATACAACAATCTCTACGATCCATCCACACGAAAATAGTTATTCTATCTCCTGATAATGCTTCCGTTGCGGGACGTAACGATCGTAGAGATTGTCGTTGTGAATGTGTGTTGATACAAATTAAAGTGCAGCACAAAGTTTAAGTTACTATTGAAATGCCATTACTGCAATGTAAGTAAACAAAATTAAAAAATCGATTTAATAAATACTTTATGTCTACTAATATTCTTGTCACAAAGAGTATAAAGTAAAAGTAAGTCTTTTTAAACTTGCTTAATTCTTTTGATTCTTGGGTAAACATACGATCTCTATTGATATTTATAACCTTCGATATAAAGCCTCATAGAAATGTTATGAATTTTGAATCAAACCCTAATCCTAACTCCTAAGCTAGACGACGTAGACCCTCCCTACCTGTTGCCGGCCACTACTTGATAAGTTGACTCGTAAGCTTTCGAGACAATATTTGACTAGACGCAAATCCAAAACTTAATAAATGTCTTAGGGTATACTTGAAGTATAGTTTTGGAGATTAATGCTGTAAACTATAACTACATTTTAATAACGTATATTTAGTGCAACAGCAATGAAGTGAATTAACATTAGGATTAAATGTAAAATTTTAATATCAGAGTTGTAATATTTGTGCCTTAATGTAGTTTTTTGTTATGTTGTCATTATTCTCTTGTTTTTATTTTTAGGTTTATTATTATTATTAACTAGCAATCGCCGGCGGCTCCGCCCGCGTGGAAATATTAAAACCATAATATAATCTTTTGATAAACATAAGAAATGGTTAAAATAGGTTAATCTTAAAATTTAGACATATGCTGTCCTGGACTTTTATTTAGAACTTTTAGAGGAGAAAAATTTTGTAATACATGATTTTTGAATAACCGTCACCGTTTACTTAGGGCACGCAAGGAAAGCTTTAAATTTTGCCGTTTGCGTAATATCTCTTAATGCTGCTCCTATACTATTCATCTTACCGTGATTTTATATAGGCTATAGCCTTCCTAAATAAATAGACTATTTTACACTGAAAGAATTTATCAAATCAGTTCAGTAGTTCTTGAGATTGGCGCGTTGAAACAATCAAACAAACTTTATATATTAGTATAGATTGTAATTAATTGTAACTAAGAATGATGTGATCTATAAGTGGTACTATATAATGAATTCAAAACTATATTGGGTATTTGTTGGATTATTTAATATGTAATGCTGTTAAAGATCCGAATAAATAAATAAACAATAACTGAAATTCTGAAAAGTGGCTTTTAAAAATATTGCCTAGTAAAAATTAAAATATTTTATGAAAAAATTAGGCATTTTAGTACTTACACTTAATTTTCTTTAGAACAATGTTCGTTATTTAAATTTAAGGGGGAAAGCGTTGACTTCTGTAGCGCAATTTTTACTTTTGCAGTGTCTTCGTTGCCATTGTTTAAATGCGTAAAGTTCTTAGAATAAATTTCATTTCCTTTCAAACCAAAGAAAATACTTATAATTTATATTTCAGTATAGATTTTCTACTCTTTATGTATATAAAAAAAAATCCTGAAACAAATTCATCATTTTGAACGAAAAGCATTCGTAGAAGCTTTTGAAGTGATATTAAAATTTTCAAACCGCCCAGGTGTCGGGATTCAACGTCTTGCAAGTCGTCGAGAGGATCAAAATGTATTATTTATAAAACGTTAGACGTCAGCTCGGGGACTTGGGGGTAGAGGTATTCTCGTTATAGGTAAACTAAGGCCCTATACACAGTCAACAGGTAGAAACATTTTAAATTTTCTCAAAAAATATTTTGCAAGTAACTGGCATTCGAACCCGATAAGAAAATGAAACTATCACTATACATCAGTGTATGCATTTGATTTTATATTATTAATAATCTCTTTTAAATTTTCTTATTTAGAATCTGACCCAACTAGATGCTCTCTTAGCTCTATCCACACGTCAATAACTATTTTCCAAAAATATGTCTGTATATTTTTAATATTCAAACATTAATTAAATAAGTATTTATTATTAAAGAAATATCTTTATGCCCTGAATAGCGCCAATTACTTGGCCAGTGACACGTAGAAGGGCAAAAACACGAGATATGGAATTGTGAATTTGCCTCGAATATAATGCAGCAACTGAATTAATTACCTAAAATAATACTAAGTACATATCTTTAATATTTAAATGAGGTAATCTTTTATGTATAAATATAAATATATATTTGGAATCTCGGAAACGGCTTCAACGATTTTTTTTAAATTTAGCATGTAGTCAGTTTTGGGGGAGATAAATCGATCTAGCTAGGTTTTATTTAAAAAAAAATCGTATTAGCCTTGTTTTTGGGAACTAAAAAACTACTGAAATAGGAATAAACAGAAATTCATAATTTGAGCTGACAAATGCAAAGCTGTGGCAGCTTAATGGTAACGCGCGGACCAAATAAGGTTCGATTCCTACATGTCACCCGGCACTTTTTTCTTTTTTATAGCATTTTTTGTATGTTTTAAAAATTACCGAGCAAGGCTTGGCCACCTAGGTACTAATTATAAAATGAAATAAATGAAAACATATACCCAAAATTTTTATATAATCAAATAACTCTGTATTTTGTTATATGGTTTATACAGCTTGTTTTAGAACAAGAAAAGCATTTACGATAACAGTGTTGCCAAACTTAAGATATACGGGAGTGGAGGGAGACGGTACTAATTGGAAATACATGAGAATTTGCATTTTACTTTGTTCCAAACTCCCCGCGGAGTGATGTCTAGGCGAATCCTTTGTCGGCGTCGCAGCTCATTTAAAACTACAACTACCTACTTAGAGTTATGTAAAGTGACCACTTTTAGTTTACAAATAGGATAGAGGGATTTTCCAACATCACTCTTTTTTTATTATTATTTGTACTATGTTGAGTTATTTTCGTCTCGGATTGAAGCTAAACAATTTTTTCGTTAATAGCAGTACTAAATGTATATGAGGATCTGCTAGCTAACGAAAACAAAGTTGTGAAGTATTTTGAACTTCACAACTTTGTTTTCATTAGCTAGTTTTGGTCGTGCGATATTTATTCAGTAGGATATGTATACAGATCGACCCTGATTTCTTACCGAGGTGTCATAAAAGGCGACTAAGGTAAGTCGACCCGCCGTGTGGTATCCGGCTTAGTAGAATAGACCACCCTCTTTCTCACCGAGGTGGAGGTTAAGGTAAGTTGACGTCATGCAGGCGGCCGGCCGTAAACTCGCAGCCAAAGCATGTGACAGCATATTTATAATATGTTGTGCCGACCCCACTTAGAGTGGGATTAGGGCAGGAGAATGATGATGTATATATAACAAAAACTATGCTTTAATATGATTTAAAGCGTGTCGTGTTGAAAACCATGCACCAAAACCCTCCAGACAAGGGTAACAGGAATTCTGAGGAAGTTTTATTATGTTAAAGGAAGTAGTTGAGTTCGTAAGTTGGCTAAAGCGAATGGAGTTGAGACGGCGCGTATAAACTTACGTTAAATTGCAATTTCTAGACATAGCATTAGTGAATTGACGTAATTGAATTTTAGAATTCCCCTCTGATGTGTGATTTGATGTACCTGTATTTTTACCTGAACGATCTGCTTGAAATGGTCACTGCTGGATGCTGAATATATTAATAGGATGTGTTCAGTTTTCAAAAAAATTAACTTTTTAGTATTATTTTAAATACGAGTCCATTTTCGGAAGCTGTACGCAGAACGCGTGCGTAATATTAGTTAAACAGCGTATGATTTCATGGTCTTATTTTGATAAAAGTACGTACGTTACATTTGAAATCTAAAAACATAAAATATGTACACCTTTAGTTGCTCTCCTTGAATCATTATTTATTGTATATAACTAGCTTTTACCCGCGACTTCGTACGCATGGACTGTTGTCGTATGATAGGTCGATAATAGATGGCATCCTATTCCTGTAGAATTAACAGGATTTCTATAGCCTTAATTTTATACCGGTGTATAAGAAATAATTGTTCCAAATTTCATCGATATTGGTTCAGCGGGTTCGCCGTGAAAGAATAACAAACATCAATATTCACAAACTTTCACATTTATTGTAGGAATAGTATATTAAACATCAACATTCTCTTACCCTTATCCCACTCTAAGTGGGGTCGGCACAATATGTATTCTTCTTCCTACCTCGTCATTCGTCAACTCTGGTGCCACTACTTTAACATGCATATCATTTTTCACACAATCCATCCATCTTTTTTACGGCCTCCCCCTAGTCATAGGATATTAAAAATATTAAAAAAATATATAGAGAAAAATAGTGAACTAAATGAGACTAACGGTTAATTCATTGCAGTTTATATTTATGCAAAGATTTCTTAAGTCAGGTAGGTGGTTGCTCTTAAATTTGCTTACGCGGATTGCGATCTTCTTTAATTTATCCTTAATGGGTTTGGAACGAGCAGCGAGTGTTCGCACTGATTGCCAGACTCCCCCGAGGGCGTATATCTTCACGATACACAATACTTTAATACCTATTTGCTTATTTCAAAACAATTTCATCCTTAAATGTTTAGAACAAAAACTAGAATTTACTACGTTTACTTAATTTATAGCAATTCAAATAAATGCTAAAGAAAAATAAGATTAATTGAATTTGGATTGATAGAACTTTTTTTAAAAGCTTTATTGAAATACTTCAGCTAAATAAAAAATCTGTTACACTATATATTTGTTGTTTGAACTTTCGCAAATTCAGATCTAATTATAATTTTCTTACGTAAGCAACGACTGTACATACATTTTTTTTTTTGGTATTTTCACAACCTTTAGTTTTTGGTTGATGATTTAATGTACTCTCGACTAAATTTGACCCAAATATCACTTTTTTACAATAAGGTTTCTTATTTTTTATTAAATATTATTTACGCCGTGAGGTATCCGGCTTAGTAGGATAGTACCACCCTCATTTTTTACCGAGTTGTCATAAAAGACGACTAAGGTAAGTCGACCCGCCGTGCAGTTCCGGTTGAGAAGAATAGACAACCCACTTTCTTACCGAGATGTCTTAAAATACGACTAAGGTAAGTTGATGTCAGGCTTGGGGCCGGTCATAAAATACGTAGCCAAATCATGTGACAACATGTTGTGCCGACCCCACTTAGAGTGGGATACGGGCAGGAAAATGATGATTATCAATAATAAAAAACTTTAGAAAACATTATTAATCAAACATTAAATCTAGAAAGGTTAAGGCTTAGAGAGGCTTATGACAGAGTTATTTGCCAGCTAACCTACGAAGTGAGACAATGAACATTAAAACAGTTTTGATATGCAAATATAAAAAAATATGAATTTTTATTTTATTTACAAATAATATATCAATAAACTTCTTTATACGGCGTATAATAAATTATATTATACTTTCACTTAAATTTACTTTATTGTAAGAAACAATATACGTACGACAATAAGATAAATGCTTTCAAGCACGACTCACATATTTCAATATCATATGTGCCAAGGGGAAATATTGGAGGTCTGTCATTTGTCTTGCTCTTTCGCCCTAATGGCTATAGCTTAATATTCAATTTTTTCACCTAATTGTGCAGCTTTGGCTCGGGTCGGGAGATTAATGGACCTCTAGTTCACCCTTGCGCTAAAAAATTACGTCAAAGGGTGGGAGATATCATTCCGTCGTTAGTATTACTACCATCAGTCATGCGTGCAGTAAATCTATTTTGAATTGTAACTTGTGTGCATATACTCGTTATATGTTACTTGAAGTTAATGCAATAATGCATTGCGTATTAAATTTATTCATATTTAGAATACATAGTGCATTCTTTTTGCAATGTTCATTTCATTTGAAATAAAAACAAGAGGTTAATTTTAATACATACACTAGCAATCCTGGCGGCCCCGTCTGCGTAGCAAGATTAAAACCGTAATATAGTCTTTTGATAACAATAAAAATGGTTAAAGTGGGTTAACCTTAAAAGCTAGATATATGCTGCTGTGGACTTTTATTTAAAACTTTTAAAGGGGCACAGTTTTGTAATACATGAATTTTTGACTACTTATCACCGTTTATTCACCGCACGCAAGGAAAGCTTTAAATTTTGCCGTTTGCGTAATATTTTTTATTGCTGCTTCTCTTCTATTCATTTTAGTGTTATATTAAATACCCTATGGCCTTCCTGAATAAATGAACTATCTTACATTGAAAGAATTTTTCAAATCGGTCCAGTAGTTTCTGAGATTAGCACGTTCAAGCAATCAAACAAACAAACTCTTCAGCTTTATATATTAGTATAGATAATAAAGGGTTGTCTGAAGACAATTTGGAGTATGTTGGCAACAAAATTAACTATTTTCAAAATTACTCAAAGACAACAAGCACAATCAATATATGTATAATAGCTATATTATGAATGTTACACGATACAAGATTCGCTTTACAGCTTAAATGTCAAATCAATACTTTACAATGCACTTTGTATGTTATATCCAAAGTGCATTCACATCGATGCTATATATTTAGCATCGATATGAAAAACGAAATCAATACATATTTTAAATGTGAAGTCTGCCTGTCTTTCTGTTACGCTGTCACAGCTAGTCCGCTGGACCGATAGTAATGAAATTTTACTTAATTGAAGCTTACATACCAGGGTAACATATAGGTTAAAAATATCCTTTGTGAAACAAAAAACACATATTGCATGATTAAGGATACTTAAACGCTCAACGCAACCGTATATATATCTAGTTTCTATTAAAAATCATTTTATATATAAAATGAATGTTTTTGAAATGAAATTTTGGCCCAATCTTTAGAATAACTCAGCGGATAATCCCGTAAAGTTTGGTAGCGATCGAAGCATTTTTTTTAACTGTTAAGATCTGTTTCGAGGGGTATTTAAAACAAGACTAAGCTGCAGCAACGTGTAGCCTGATAGCTAGTTTCAAAAATTACAACTTGGAATAAATAATACAATAATATTTCAATACAAGTTCAAGTTACGAGTTATAGGTTACAAAATACGAGTTCAATATCTATTACATAGGAGTGGTGGTTATTTTACAAGTTGAATTGACGCTTGAGACACCTCGTATTGTCGGAGTTGCATTGTGTTTAAAGCTTCTGTATTATATTATCTAAGACTATTCGGAAAATGTCGAAAACATATGCTACAAGAGACATAGACTTTGTTATTTTAAAATAAAGTTTCGTAAAGCGAAAGTATATACCTTTAATGGGATATCAAATAACTTAAAAGCGTACAAAGGCAATTTACGACCAGCGATCTCTCCCAAACCATTGATTAATAGAATATTGGAATGGTACATAAAATATATTGACAATGATATATATTTATAACATTGCTCCTCCTCTCCTATTAATCTTAGCGTGATATTATATATATAGCTTATAGCCTTCTTTGATAAATGGACTATCTTATACTGAAATAATTTTTCAAATCGGTCAGTAGTTTTAGAGATTTAGCGCGTTCAAACAATCAATAAATCAAACAAACAAACTCTTCCGCATTATATATTAGTATAGATAGAGCATATTATTACAACGACATTTTTCCTTTAAATTTCTTCAATAAATAAGAAACGATTTTCTCAAAAGTCAATCAATTTTTTTTTTAACAACTTATCAACTAGTCTCACAAATTACGTCAATAGGCGCCACTTCTCTCCTTTTCTTTTCTCACCGCATCTCGTTTGTTCTCGCCTTTCCACACGTCGCAATAGCTATCCTCACGTCGGTATGCTACAAATTCCGCTCTGCTCCTTTACCTTCCGTTCAAATATATAATAGAACCGCTAGAGCATATGATCCAAACAAAGGGTTCGCAATAGAAAACCCTACCTTTCAAATTTAATTATTATTTTTATTCATCTAACATATTGCTTGACAATTTGTAAGATATGTGTCAATCCGCACGAGTAGCATCGTGTCGAAAATTGATCACAATTTTTTGAGTATTCTAGTTGTTAAACAAACTACAACAATAACTGAACAAATTAGATGTCTAAATAGTATTAAATAATATTAATGAGATTAAGATATAATTTTTTTATTCCCACGTTTAAAAATAGATTGTGAAGGTGTCTGAGATTTCTTTTTGACTACCCTCTTTATTCAAAATCGTTTCTGTATCTTATTTACAAACCTCAAAAGGCACGATTCAAAGCAAACAAATCTACATTCTTTTATACGGATTTAGAAATTTTACTCTACCAAAGAAAATAAACGTGATGAAACGACGTGAAAATAGGTTTTGATACATACTTTGTTCAGATGTACATTATTTATAATATTTCAAAACAGATTTCATTTATAATAATAATGTAGTTTACAGCGTATTAGCCGTGTGGTATCCGGCTACGTAGAATAATATCACCCTCATTTCTTACCGAGGTGTCGTAAAATGCGACTAAGGTAAGTAGACCCGCCGTGTGGTATCCGGCTGAGTAGAATAGACCACCCTCATTTTTTACCGAGGTGTCGTAAAAAGCGACTAAGGTAAGTTGACATCAGGCAGGCGGCCGGTCGTAAAAACGCAGCCAAATCATGGTACAGCATGTTTACAACATGTTGTGCCGACCCCACTTAGAGTGGGATAATGGCAGGAGGATAATGTTGTTTACAGCGTATACTACAAATATATGAAGACTTTAAGCTTAATCTAAAGCAGAGAGAGTGTTTGAGGTGGGGATCGTTTGAACATCACTTCTATAAATTGCTTAGCTCTGGGCTCAGACGTTAGGTTCCGCTTTACTAAACACGGGTCTGGAATAGTATGCGAAATTCTACGTTTTGATTCAATGCCAGCACGCCATATGTACGATGCCTTATATGTATGAATATAAAAATAGCCTAATGACATTTAAGTCTAAAATAGCCTATGTATTAACTTGAATTTTTTACATTTTTTAATATATTTTTCACTCTGCAGTTCCAACAAAACTATCAAATTCCAGACAATATTTGCTAAGCTGATCCTGGTTTAAATATGTATACTAATATTATACATACGTTAAAATCTGTACAGTCTCTTTCGCTTTCACGGTTTATCCGCTGGACCAATAAAGGTGAATTTCCGCTTATACAACAAGATACCAATAAAGAAATAAAAAAAAAAGATAAAAAATCCCGCTTTTTCTTAAGAAGCGTGGAATAGGACATATTACATTATTGAGGGTAAGTAAATGCTTAAGTTGGCGCGAACGAAGTCGCGGGTACCACGAGTTAAACATAAATATTGTTCAAGTCCAAAAAATATTACGGTTTTATTTCGGGAGCGTTGTTTTCAGATACAATGTAAATTAATTTTACGTGTTAATTAGACAGTGTTAATTAAAAAAAATTATACAGTAACAAAAAAAAATTGCTTGATGGAATGTATTAAATACAGAGTAGGGTGCAGCGAACAAGCCATTTCAATTTATTGGAAAATTGACTCACATAAATTGTATATACCACAAACACTACTCAACGGACTCTTAGCCCGCAATTCACTAATTTTCAAATTAATGGACAATTGCTGCTCCTTGACTTTTTGCCGATTTAAAAAAAAAAAGGTTCTCAATTCTATAATATCATCTTTATCATTGACCGATCATTTCTCATTCTTACCGAGGTGTCGTAACAGACGACTAAGATAAATTAACATCAGAGGAGGCCTATGCCCAACTGTGGGATAACAGGCCGTTTAAATTATCTATTAGCTTATGTTGAAAGTTTATATTTGTTGTTATCATTATAAGTTATTATAAAAAACTTACTAAGAACTCTGAAAAAGTAAAATTTATGCGTACAGTTCAGAACACTTACGAGAACAAATTTAAAAGTTAACCTCCCAAAAAAGTTTGCATTGATATAATTAAAGTCTGAAGAGTTCTCTATTATGAAGACTGAGTTATTTAAACTTTTCCAAAATATCGAAGTTATTGGTAATTGTAGCAACTTAAGAGGATCACCTACAAAATTCTGTATAATGAGATCAGATCGATTTACATTAAAAAGCCTTCGGGGGAATCTAATAAAATTAACAATTCTTTCGTCTGCCTGACACGGGTTTGGGATTCTCGATTGAAATTCAAATCCGAAGTCTCGAGCATATCTAATATAATTAAGACGCTCCAGTAATTGAGTAGACATCCACCCCACTGTTTTAGCTAAACTTTCGCTTTATAAAAGTAGCGTCTAATAAAAAGCAATTTCTTAGTGTTTTATTAATTACCCTATCAGCAATTTTAATTACCTGCAAGTTTATTCTTACCTATTGGAATAACTTCGCTATTTCAGTTTCCAAGAATGATTAGAATTTTTCAATTAAGTAAACAACTTCTCGCAGAGTAATAGACTAGAAAAATTACTATATTTCTAATAGACATAAACGGTGTACGTACGGTGAGGAAGCTAAATTTGAATGAATATTTTTAAATTCTTTCCACACTCAAAATGCCACACTTAATGATTAAATATCTGGGTGACCGAGGTTCGCTCGGTAATTTTTTGGAAAAAAAAAAACAAAAAAAAAAAATTATTTAGTTGGGGTTTGATCTTTGGCATTCACATTTCTCGAGTCTGCCCGTCACCCGAATAAGCTACGTCGACTTGACAGTTAATGGCGAAAATTCAATTCAATATAAATGTTAGTGTTTTTAATGCCCAAAAACAGGGATAAAATGAATTTTTTTTTACATAAAATCTAGGTAGATCAATTTTTCTCCCCCAAAACCTCCTACATGTTGAATTTCAGGAAAATCGTTGGAGCCGTTTCCGAGATTCGGAAAATATATATATATATATATATACAAGATTAACTCATTTAAATATAAAGATAGCGGTACTACAGTTCCCCAACATCATTTCCATGTATATACCATAAGCTCTTACACTTTTTAGGAACCTTTATCGTCCTGTTGACAACTCCAGAAATGGATAAAAGAACTATCGAAAGACCTACCTTTAGCAAACTATATCTTTACCGTACCTTTATTTAGTGGCCACAAGTTGAGCATACAGAGTGTGTCCCGTCTTGTTTCTACCCTATGCTCTCTATCGGGTGCTAAAAACATCGTACTAGCCATTAACTATAGCCGAGGAGTGTTATAAAACTACCACTCGCAAAAAGAATGGCAGTAATCTTATTTCCCAAATTCTTTAGTTTAAACGAAGCATTGGCTTAAAGAAAAGTAAAGCTTTTGGACCTTATTAGAATAGTAATATCTTTGTATTACGAACATTAATTTCAGCTAACCCTTGTACCACTAAATCTGTTCGCCTAAATAGCTTTCTGAGTAAACATGTGAGATTTCCTCATCTACGCATGTCATATTAGTACACTAACAACTAATAGCTGTTTCCACCCCTGTTTTGCTTAGATATAAACTGATTAGAAGCTTACCAGTGTTTTGGTACGGTTCGTCATTTAGTAGATTATTTGTTAGCGCATAGTATATAGTACAAACTAACACACGTTTATTTATACTTCACTCTGATCGATAAAGAAAAGGTAAGGTTGTATATAATTTCTATTTCGAACCGACTACGTTACAATTTTTGTAACCGCAAACATAAAAAGTGTTTAGTGTATAACGTAATAGCCTTTAAATACTCTTATATGCAGGTGTACTAAGTTGCGCTATGAATTTACACTGTACTGTATTTTTTCTTTATTCTGTTTTCAATATTGATTTGTAGAACGATTAACTAACTAAATATTATGTGTATTGTAGGAAGGAATGTAATAAAACCATCGGGTATCAAAAGACGTTCGAAGTTGTTGATTCGTGAATAAAATCTTGTACATTACACAAGAATAGTTGGTAATGAAACTCATACTGCCTGCTTTCCAATAAAATTTGCGCTAAGCCGTGGTCCGACACAGGAGCACCCTAAGGACGGCGTCTCCGCGTAAAGGCTATATTATAGTTTTAAAAAATAGAGAGTACCCAAGACTCCTTTTATCCCTAGTTTGTATATTATAGTTATATAGTAAGGTACAAAGTTCGGAGTAAGCTAATATAAATGCTATTAGAAGTAACATAAATTAATACGTTTCACGTTATATGTAAATTAGAATAGACGTTAGCCGCAAACACTGGGTGAATTAATGTCTTGCGTCTCGCGCGCCCTGGGGAGAGAACTTAAATTGTAACAATATCGGATCGTACTCGCGGCTAATAAGAACGTATTCAAATTACTTGTTAGTCTTGTTATTCGTGTGTACATATGGTAAGGATGAATATAAAACGCGGCTTGTGCGAATACAAAATCATACATATTCTAACTCAAAATGTTACCTTTTATTAAAATTGTAAGAAAGGTACTTGATAGTTGTTTTTCTAGAATAAGTAATATTAAATATTTCATTTAGTTATGGAACAATGGAATGTTCTCCATGATTGATGGGTATACTCGTCGTGGAGTAGTGGCAAAACTTTGTCTTATTGACAAGTACCTTGTAGTCATGTGTATAAATCAGTGTGCATTAGCTATTGAAATAGCAATATTTGAGATAAAAAAAATAATAATTTTGAGGAATAAATTAAATAAATAGAAAATATAAACAGATTGAGATGGTGCAATGCATCCCCGTATGCACTGGTTGAAAAAGTTTACCGATTCGCATAATAAATTTATTTATGTGCGATGATAACGATTTTTAGATGTTAATCTAAAAGGGGCAAAGGCTAAAGTTAAAAAGTGGATTTATAAAGTAGAAAGCTAACTCATGAGCATCAACTTTGAATTTTCGGTGATCTTGATTTTGGGCTTGCTGTATCTTGCGGTTTTAGTTTAAAATGTACCTATATAAATAAATAAATAAATATATGGGACACTTACACACACGGTCTTCTGTCCCCAAAGTAACTTAATACTTTTGTTATGATACACAGACAACTAGTGAATATATACTTATATATATTTTTAAATCCATACTTAAAAACAAATATACACCCAGGCTCGAAGACCAACAAATTAATTTATAGAAAATGTTGGCCTTCGGCGGGAATCGAACCCGCGACCCGCGGAACTGAAGGCAGTGTCACTACCCACTGCGCTAACGGGCCAGTCAATGTATTATATTATGCTTATGTTAACCAAAGAAGGAAATATTACTAATTAAATTTCCTTCATTCTCCTGCCCTTATCTTACTCTAAGTGGGATCGGCGCATGTTTTAACGCGCTACATATTTTGACTAGTTATTTACCATCAGTCGCCTTTTAAGACATATCGGTTAGAAATGAGGGTGGTCTATTCTACACAGCCTGATATAGCTAGTAATAAAATTTTCAATGTTGTAAAATATACCTTTTTTTGCTTTCAATATCTTAACAGCACCACTTGCTGTTGACGAATATACCCCACATGCATCGATTCGGGCGACACTAGACTGTGCCCACTTTTCAATGAGGGCGCCACAGTCAACTTGTTAAATTAAATTAAAATAATTCATCATTCTCTTGCCCTTATCCCACTCTAAGTGTGGTCGGCAAAACAAGTTACAAACATGTTGTCACATGATTTGGCACGTATTTTACCACCTGCCTGACGTCAACTTACCTTAGTCGCCTTTTAAGACACCTGGGTAAGAAATGAGGGTGGTACTATTCTATTCAGCCGGATACCACTTCATATAGGATAGCCGGATACGGCTTTGAAATTCAAATAATTTTTTATTCAAATTGACTTTTACAAGCACTTTCGAATCGTCAAATTACAATGAAGCTACGACTGGTTCGGAGAGGTCAAAGACAGTAGAGCTAAGACAGTTATTTTATGTAATTCGTACTTTTGGCATCTTACTGTAATTTATCAGGGTATAATAAAAAATTTGAAGGAACAAGGACTAGGAAAAAAATAAAAACAGTTTATCTGTAACAGTATGCATTTTGTACTTCACAACAGTATTATTGAGTATTGTTAAAGTAGTGCTTAACTACGCTATTCTACGCGTAACACAATTGTTTTTTTTTAAATAAACATATACAATACGCTGTGTATAATTAATAAAACAATATATTAATGGCTACCACAGAATGGGAGTTATATAATTTTGATTGCCAGTAAATGTATATAGCTTGGTTTTAATCTTTGTTTGATCTGGAAATGTTATACAACTCAATTCACTATTGCTTGTATTTATAACTAAACTATATATTTGGAAAATAAATAATATTAATAACCAAAACTTCTGATATCTGGCATTATTAATGCAACGCAATAAGCTCAAGGTTGTTGTTAATTTCATTGTTTATTTATGATTTTTTCTTAATTATAAGGTAACCGTTTAACTTAGTCCTCCCGTGCGGGATACAAGGGCGTAGAGTTAGGACGGGCGGGTGATCGAAGTAGGTGTGGGCAGTAACCTCTTGTATATCATACTAGACCAGAATACAGAAAGGTTGAAGTTAAGTATAAGAATATCTCTGTCTCCTTCCTTTTTCTCCCCTTTTCACCGGACATGGCGGGAGGCGCTAGACAGCGACTCTTTGTATGTCATTGTCTCATTAAGCACCAGGCAGGTATAAAAAGTAAGCTTCTAATAAGGTAAGTATTTAATATGCGTTTTATAAGAGATGTACTCAAACGTAAAGCATAATACAAAATTAAGGATTATTTGGATGATTAAAATGCCTGATTTTGAAAATCCTTTCAGCTTCATACAGGACTGTGTTTTAATATTGTAAAATTGAAAATCTTTAAAGGATTGACAGCTGAGTTTTTTCTGTTTCTTCTCGGTAAGAGCAACATTCCGAACCATTTGTAGCTTCATTAATTATATTGATCCTTGACGATTCAAAAGTGCTTGAAAGAGCTCATTTGAATACAGATTATTTTGATTTGATCACGTAACGAGGGCTAGAGCCGCTCGCTTCTACCTTAGACCCCGATCTCGTAATCCGCACGCGAGGACTGAGTTAAACGGTTGGCCTATCATCACTGATTTAATGATAAGTTTTCCAAACATTACAAAGTTTTATTTATGAGACCCTGTAGAAATAATACAATATACCATGGTTATATACCAATTATTTGTCCTTACACAATTTTTTTGTTTCATAATCATTATATAATATTGTGATCGATAAGAATTGTTTTTTGTTATTTAATTACAATTACACAAAAATAGGGTATGTAGATTATTTACCTATTCGTATAACTTATGTAATGGATTAAATGATTATGCTATTTGTGTACCATATAAATCAAAGTTTACATTAACAGCATATATACTATTCTAATAAGTGCATAATTCACATTTACAGTAAATTTTAGGCTGAAAATTTTATATCCGAATAGCTATGACATTAAAACCTTCAGCTGCCATCAAATCATAAAGCCAACCGCAAATTTCACACTATAGCATTTGACAACCATTTGACAGTCGATGTAATCGTGAATCTCTTTATAAAAAACCTAAATAGCTCAATAATTAGAATTTTACATATAAATGTTTATATTTTAAGGGGGCTTATGAACTAGGATAAAGCTGAAGCTATTTGAGTTAATACCAATTTTATAACGTAAATATATACTTTAACGATATAATAAGAAATAACATGAAAAACATTCATGTTGTTTGTTAAGGCACTAACAATAACATTTTATAAATCATTACTTACTCTTTTTAAAGGTTGAAATAAGAAGCACTATATTAAACTGCATATATTTAAGTAAAATATATACCAATTTATCAATACATATAACATTGTTATATCATTTATTGTTTTCATCACATTCATACATTAAAATCACATTCATCGACCGTAAATCTATTAGATTTATTTAACGTATAGTAAGAAATTTGCGGCTGGTTTTTCAAATGTTAACAGAACCGTACATATACTTCCAATAAAATTATATCTAATTACTTTAATAGATTCTGGGCTTTCAATACATCAATTACTTCTACATATTATCTTGAAATTTTTTTAGAGAAGGAATGCTCTCGTATAATAACTAGCGCCTTCTAAAGGCCGAATCACAGACCACACTTTAACAAAGCACGTACTAAACATCTATATATGGGCGTTATTGACGAGTCCTATATAGAGAGATCACAGAGTTATTATAATAGATTAGGAAATATAAATGAGACTGTATCTATCTCTCTTTTTTATGTATGATAAGAGGAAGATAGGTAAAGAAGAAAGAATAAATAAATAAATAAATATATGGGACACTTACACACACGGTCGTCCGTCCCCAAAGTAAGTAACTTAATACTTGTGTTATGGGTGACAGACAACTGGTGAATATATATATATACTTATATATTTTTAAATACATACTTAAATACAAATATACACCCAGGCTCAAAGACCAACAAATTCATTTATTGAAAATGTTGGCCCTCGGCGGGAATCGAACCCGCGACCCGTGGTGCCGAAGGCAGGGTCACTACCCACTGCACCAACGAGCCAGTCAAGAAGAAAGATAAAAGAGAAGCCAAAGAAGGAAGATAAGTATACGAATTTCAACTTGCCTCTCATTATTTTTTGTGAAATTCTCACTTACAGGCCTGCCCATAACTCCACTACTCTAGTATAAAAAAGTTATGGCTATCCGAAGAATAAAGTCACATGTCCCATATATAAGCATAGTAAATGTGACTTTATTCTTCGGATAAAGCAATATGGTCATAATAAACCGATGTTTAAGCTTACTTTTCAACTAGCCGTTAGTATATGTAGAAAGTATATGTACGATTTATATATAAAGTTTGTCTAATAGGTGCCAAAATATTTGATAACTAAAGCGTGTTAGACATAAACAATCACGACAATACGTATTAAAAGTCCAAACTAAAAAAAATAGGAAGATATTTATGCTTTATTATTTACGCTTAATATTATTAAACACTATAATTACTGTTAAACATTAATAACGTATTTAGTTCATAGTTATAGCTAAGTAAATTTAATTAGATTTATTTTACTTAGTACACATTATGTATGTATGGCACAAAAATATTAAAAATTAATAACTGTATAAATCCAAGATTTCGTCCTGGCAAAATATATTTATTCGTATCAATGGCGAAGGGGTGCAAACTTTTAAATGATTTTGCTAAGTCACATTTGTTTAGGTGTTGTACACTGAAATATTAGGTCTTACTATTGCTACTATGGGAAATTATTAAATATCGTAAATTAAAAAAACAATATTCTTTGATAACAAAAAGAAAAAATAAAACCAATTATTTCTGATTTTAAAAAAAGTGCAAAATATAATAATTTACAATAAAATTTTATAATCAAGTACAATGTTATAAAAAAAATAAAAAAGAATATATATCGAAAATATAATCGTTCTTTTAACATAAATACTCATCTTGTATAAATAAGTGAAAACTTTATCGACATAAATTAACAAAATTGTAACTTTGAAATTTGATTAATTGGACTTGCATAATCATTTAAAGGTTTATTTACACTTAATAGTCTCAGTCGGTTATTTCTAAACTCTGGGTATTACAAAAAACAATATTTCGTATAACATTCATTAGTTTTTTAATAACAAGCGTATTCATTTGAAAGGCACAATTAATCACATAATTTAGCACCATTTACATGTGCGTCAGTGGGCCTTGTAAAAAAGCGTTATTGCTTATTTCGTTTAGTATAAGAATATATTTACAAATGTATAATTGTAAATAATTTGTTATATTTATAAATACTATATACAATTTGTATTAGGGTGACACACTCCGGCTTTAAGCGGTTTAATCAGGCCGATTGCATATACTATCGTTTAAATATATCGCTCTATCCAAAGAATAAAGTCACACATGCCATGAATAATCATAAGATATAAGACTTTATTCTTCAGATTTTTTTTGTATATGACACTAAGTTACTAGAGATGTACCGATGTATTTTACGATTATCTAATATGAGTTGAGGGAAAGTGTTTGCAGCATGTAAAATAGTCATATAAATAGGTTAACAAAAACGAACGCAGTGGTATAATGACGTATCATATATCATTTATACCATAATCGGAAGATAGGTCGTGGTAGGAGGGAGTTTATACAACACTACAAAAATTACGGCAGTTAAAACTCAGGCATAACCGTTAACAAACTTAGAAAACCCAATTTAAAAGATGTAACTCTGTCTTTATGGAAATTATTTATAAGATAAAAAAAATCGTGTGAGTATTTATTATCATACAACCATGCAGATAAATTACGGTCCTTTTTTTATTCAATCAATCTCTCTAAATAATAGCCAACTAGATATTAAATAATAATAATAAATATATGGGACATTTACAAATACGGTCGTCTGTCTTCAAAGTAAGTAACTTAATACTTGTGTTATGGGTGAGAGACAACTGGTGAACTTATATATTTTTAAATACATACTTAAATACAAATATACATTAAATACAAACACAAAGATACACTTACATCGATTAACTAGTACATCTCTAGTAAAAACTTCAATTAGCAAACTATTGTATAACTAATTATACAGTCAATATATGTATATAAAAGATTATTGCTTTAGTAATGTTAATTATTAATTTTGTAAGACACACGACTATTGTATTATTGCTTGCTACATTCAATACTTTTAATTTCACAACAAAGCATTTAAATACAGCTGATTTATTTTTAAGTAAATAACCGTAAGACTGATTTTTCACTGACAAAATATTTTGAAAATCTTAATGGATACACTCAGATTAAGTGGGAGCACTCGTGAATACATCCGAATTTAGTGGATACATTTGCATTAAATTGATAAAATCGGAAGCAAAATTTTATCCTTTAATTTTAAGTTACTTGTTGCTAATTAAATAAATTACGCTGTAAAGGTATTTGTATAGCATACTGTTAAAAGTGGTAATAATTTTTAATTCAGATCAGTAAATATCACTTATCCATTGTCAACCTTCAGACGTAGTTTATATCGAGTGATATTTCGTTATTAATAAAAATCTTTAAATGATTTTTAGGAGCATAAGTTACTTTCAGGAATTCTAGAATTATTTTATTGTCAAACACGGATTAATGCTTTTACAGCTAATTTATAGAATTAGGCGTTACTTTGCGGAGATCCATAATACAAAAGTAATAATAAAATTATTTTGCTATAATCCGCGATGAATTGAAATGATTCATCGCGGATTATAGCAAAATAATTTTATTATTGCTTTTACAGCTGTTTAAAAACACTATTAAAGAGAGGCTGATAAAAAAGGCTATACCGTTAATGATTATTTGGGCGATAAGAATGCGTGGATATAGCTACTGTCCGACCCTGTACAAGATAGTAATGACTTAATGTAACTAGTTATAAGTATCATGTTGAAAAGAGCAACTGCCGAGTTTCTTGTCTTCTCGGCAGGAACTGCTTTCCGAACTAGCAGTAGAATTGACGATTCAAAAGTACTCGTTTATAAGTTTATTTTAATAAAGAAAAATTTGAATTTGAATACAAATTGCGTATTATAACCTAATAAGTCTAATATTACTTTTGAAAACCTGCTATTGAAAAATGAGAAGCGTAGCAGCATATCAATTAATTTATCGTGTTCAAAATAGTATTTTCATTACTTTACTACTAATAGACACATGTAATGCTCTATAAATAATTCAATTTAATTTCTCACCAATTTGTTTGTATTCTGATGCCTAAAAGCAAAGGATTTCATTAAAATACTTATTATGAAACTATTAGATATTTGTCAGTGAAAATAGCCTAACTTAAAGCCAAGTCCCGAAGTCGTCAACTGTGGGATCATTGCAGAGTGCACCACCCGCGCAATAGTCAAAGGTTGACGACACCGTTCTCAGTGTAATACTCACCAACCGTATCATCACCGTTAACTTGCTGATCCCTTATCACGATCGTTGGATTGTTCGAACACGACGAATTGTTTGAAATGGTTCGCGCCGTTTTGCACTTCTGACATTCAACGACAACTATAGAGTTCGTGTCCATGTCCGTTTCAGTGCTGCTCGTTCGTCGTAAGTGATTCGAGTTGTTATTCTGCATACGGTGTTCGACTATTACACGCCACAGTCTAAGCTCTATCCCACCCCTAGAATATAAAGAAATATAATTGGACGTTTAAAAGCAGATATTAAGCAGGTAAAAGTTAGTAACGGCCTCTAATTATCCCACTGTGCTAAGGTCTTTTCTCTCCGTTTTTGGAGAGAAAAATTGGAGCTAAGTACCAAGCTGCTCCAATGCGGATTGATAGGTAACAGATATTTCCAGAATTCTCTAGAGATATGCGGGTTTTCTTACTATGTTTATATATGTAATTAAGTATGTATTTGAAAATTATTTATCGCCCTATCCGAAGAATAAAGTTACATGTCCCATGTATAAGCATAGTAATTTTGACTTTATTCTTTGGATAGGGCGATATGTATATATTCACCAGTTGTCTGTCACCCATAAAAATATTAAGTTACTTTTGGGGCAGACAGCTGAGATCGTAATTGTCTCATAGTAAGAACTTGATAAGTGTAACTTACTTTAGTTTAAGCCTAGCAATATCTTCCCTCTGTGCATGTTGCAACACGTCAGCGAGAGTGTAGTTTTGACCAGCCAACGCCAAGGCAGCTTCTTCAGGTACACCTCGAGGAGTTAGCCATTCACGAAATGCTTCTAATAGTTCCTGGTCACATTCTTCACTAGTTTCTATGCTGGGTGATTGACTCCTGTTGGATAATAAATTCAAATTCAATTTATTCTTTATTCAAAACTTGTAAACAATTGATTTTGAACCAATTTACTACTGCTGGTTCGGAAAATTGCTCCTATCGAAAAGACCCAGAAAGAAACTCTGAGTTTGCTTTTCTCATATAATTCTTATAAATTGTTACATTACATACAAATTACATTTAAAAGATTAATGTAAATGAACCGAAATAATATGAAAACAACTTAAAGCATATTTATATTTGAATAACACAACACTTAGAAATAAGTCAAAAGATGGATTTGAATACCTATACTTAAAATTTTGTCATTTTTTAGTATTTTTACTTCCGAGTTCAAATGCACTTTAAAAAAAACAAGTGTATATAAATAATTACTTTGATCTTTTATCTACAATTTCCCTCAGTATTTGCGTTTGTGCTTTTTGTTCCTCCAGCATGATTTTGAGTAACGCCTGATACTGTTGATAGCTTTCGATGAGCTCCTGTTGAAGTCTGAAAGATAAAGATTTGATTTTGAGGCTTTAAATTATACGAAATAAGAGTTGTCAATATAAAAAAAAATGTTTAAAAACAGAAATCGTATTTGTTGTTAGGTAACTGAAAGTCAATGTTAGTAATTTGTCACATACAACTAAAAGGCGAAATTACAATTCGTAAATTTTTTTGAAAATCGTAACCTAAAAGTGCAAAGTGCAGTAGATGGAGTTTTTTTTAACTATTATAATATTTTTTATTCATCAAACTTTTGTTCTAATCTAAATTAAAAATTTATATCATAGTTTAAAATAAATATTTTTATGTAAATGTTCATAATTAGAAATATTAATATTTTTATTATAATTTTAAAATTATCATTTTTTAAAATAATCATTTCATTCAAATTACCCGATAACATTTTCTAAAATTTAGATACGTCATTGAGATGGCTGTATCAGCAAAAGCGGCTAAACATTGTGTAATTTTGTTTTGTAGTCCCGAAACAGAAGTTTATTTATATTTAATCTTCATTAAATAGCGTAATCTTTAAAGATTATGTTACTCGGTACGACGAATATTCAATTTTCTACCTTATAATTTTGATAGCTGATTGTAGCAACTAGAAATTGAATTAACTTACTTGTGATTGTCTTGTCTCAACTGATGTAATTGCAATGGGTCTCTCGTAGATGTGGCTGTAGAAAGTGCAGAAGGCGATACATCTGCAGCACCGCCGCGTCTCTCAGCCTCTTGTCCCGCTAAATTTGCGCCCAACTCTACCAAAAAAACCACCGTCATTATCATTCATCATTCTCCTACTCATCATCCCACTCTCTTATAAGTGGAGTCCACACATGTCTTTCGCTTACATTCTATCCTATCATTCGTCAAATTTGGCGCTAATCCTTTTATATGTATGTCATACATCACACAATCCAACTACCTCTTTTCAGACTCCCCCTAGTCATATATTCATCCACATATTCAATACTTATTTTAATCATATGATTTTCATCCCTTCTCATTACATGTCCATACCATTTTAATCTTGCACTTCCTACCTATTATAAAATGGGCGCAACTATCAGACTTTCAGATTTCCAGACTTTTTCGGACAGAAATAAAACCATAAAATGATAATAGTTATTAACTAGTAATATAATTATCTATTATTAATAATTAATTCTAATTCTTCACTTCTTCACACTTCACTTTATGATTCTCCCACGGAAATTATTAATAAGTGTTTTAATATTCATCAAATCCAAATTCAATCCAAGCAGACAAATATCGATTTAATAACTGGTAAAACCAAGAATTTCACTTTTAAAAGGTTTAATATATTTTCATAATTGAAATCATTTATTTTTTAAACATTTCCTACTCATTACAAAAAAGTTACCTGGCGATAGAACAGTGATTGCAGCCTGAACAGCATTCCTCACTAAATTGTCCAACGCGAACATCCAATGAGGTTTAATACTATGCATTCGCAGAACAACGTTCACCGCCTCTTGGAACATATAAATGGCTGAGTGCAATTCATTTATTGCGTTTGAATCGAAATCAAGCTCCTCCTTGAGGGAAATAATAGCGCGCTCTATCACGCTTCTGTTTTGGTCTGTGATGTACTCCTTTAAAGCGCGCCGAAGCGTCTCCAAATGATTCTGGTGACGAAAATAGACATCTTATTTTAAACAAAGTTTCATCCAAATGAAAGCGATATTTTTACAACTATAGTCACCATCTATACTTACATTCAGTTACAAGTTTACCTATATCTACGCCTTATACCTTATGGTATTAAGCACCTTTAGCTTGCCAATTCGACTATACAGACATATCCAGATTTATCTAATTAATAAGATTCCGGTTTTGTTATTAATTATATCTGCACCAGATCAATAAATATTGTGGTTTATTATGGTCAATGAATATTAAATTTGTAACAAAATTGAATACAATAGCCCTTATGTTTCCACGAAACATATATGTACGAATATTACATGAATGAATATGATAGGTTCACTAGCAGAAATACCCGCGATTATTGTTGTAAAGATATGAGCACTGGAACATAAAAAAAACAGCAAAACAAATAGAAAAATTGAGAAGAAATACTGGGAGAAAGATAAAAGACGTGCGCTCGGTGCGTGGCGCAGAAAGGAAGGGCCTTTTATTCAGTGTTGCTATTATTGTAGTAATTCTCTTACAAACATTTTTATGTGTCTTTAACAAACATACTGCACGAATATCCTTCATTTATTTAACCCATTATACGTATTAGTGATAAGTCAATAACCCAGGTACTTGAAGATTATTATCTTTTGGATGACAAAAGAAGATTTTGATGGTAATAGAGTAATATCTTCATTGATACTAATAAAATACTAATAGAAATCTGGAAGACGAATATCTGTGTTAAGTGACTACATAGCTCTAGATTTAAAATCAATTTTAAACTCAAATATGAAATTAGCGAATCCAAAAGCACGATAAGACACCATTCCGGGAATATAAGCTGTCATACATAACAAACCTTGCAACTGTCTAATACAAAAAGCAATGCGAAAGACTTAATGAAACGACAAAGAAGAAAAAAGATAGAATTGAAGAATTTTTATTGCTGTCGTGTAAATTAAAAAAAAAACATTGTTTTCGTCTAAATGTCGAATAAAAATAAAAACAGCGTTGTGTATCCTCTAATATTCTTGATTTTTATGCAATCTCTTGTTGTATTGTATACTATATTTATAAATTCAATGCAGAGTAAGAAGCAGTCCTTTTCAGAACAGAATTCCAATAATACCATTTCATACTTACAAGTTTATCATTCTCAACAGATAGATGTTTGGAATAAAGAATGCCTTCTAGAGCCCTTATATTTAAATTCATTATGCACCGGCTCTGCGATTGATTACAAACATTATAAAAATCGAATTTAGCGATTCAACGAATTATTCAAAAAATCATTTCTTTATAGCAGATTTAGAACAATATCAAATACTAATATAGTAAGTAGTAATAAGTATTCATTTACCAATGAAAAATATACCCACATAAACTTACCATAGTCAAAACCGTTGTACCAAAGTCCTGTTGTATGCTCAGCATCCACTTTGAGCATATCTTTTCGCTATCTTGCTCTAATACTCGCGAGAGAGTGAAACGACGTTGTGAGTCTTTCTTTAGAAGGTAAAATCCATCGTGTTCAGTATCAATTGAGGACCGAGGTACGTTAGGCATATCCACCTACAAAAAAATATTACGGATAATATATTTAAAGCTGATTCACAAAGAAAAGGATTAAATGTTTTGAACCCCCATTAAACATGAATGCATTTAAGCTGCTTACAATATAATATAGAAAGTACATCTGGTTACTTTTAAGGAGACGAATCTAAGTATTTTTTTTATAAAATCAAACAATTATGTCTCGTGATATAAGAAATAATTTCGATATTACAAATTCTTTGGTCTATGTAGCACAGATGTTTAAACATCTGTGGATTTGCGTATAGTTTTTTAAATAAGATGTTTTAGACCTGCTTTTACGCAAATTCAAAAAATCACTTCAAATTACAAGTAATAATAAAGCTATAGGTACTTATGATGATTATGTAAATGATGAAGAAACTGGAATTAGATATGCAACAAGGTAAGTACTAGAGTAGATTGTAAGCTTATTGAATTAAAAAAAAATTAAGTGTCCTCCGAGTTTATTTCTGGCTTATTTTCTTTATATCCGTAAAGCTGTCCTGTAACCAGTGGCAGCTTTATTATAATTTGACGATTATGCACTGTGCATGTAAAAGCCAACTTGAATAAAATTTTTGAATTCAAATTTGGTTTAATTTATATTTTATTCCGTTACCTCCGGTGAAAGTAGTCCACCCGATGAACTTCTCCTGTTCAAAATTGTATCATTGCTGTCCATCTCATCAGTGGACGGCGTATTGGGCATCGTGCTAAAAAGAGTAATATATTATCTATTTAAATATTTCAAAGGTTTCATTTAAATTAAAATACATATATTGTTTATATATAGTACAATCTAATATTACTATCTCATTTTACAAATACCAGTTATATTTTAATACATTTATCAAAGCGTTAGTACATATCATAGTGTTGTTGTGGAATAATTTCGTGTAACAAAATTATGCTCACATACAGGCATACATAAGAATATATGTAAAAAAACGAAACATATTATAATGAAAAGCTGACTTAAGGTATAAAGTGAACAATTTCTAGAAAATATAATATCAAATGTACGTGAATCGAAATGAACTGTAGTGTATTGTGACATAACAGGTTCATATTAGAATAGTGCGGATTTTTTTAAAGCAAATAAATAGATTCTTGAATTAGAATCCGCACGTATTCGTCAATATTTTCATAGAATTCAATATTAAAAAAACTTTTAAACAATTTTATACTGTTGGATTAATCATTTAGCAATATCGGCGTAAAATATTAATAATACACATTATTTATATAACATTAAGTTACGACTTTTTTTTTTTATCATATCTAGAAAAATAAGACTTCTTGACTTATACATGTTAAACGAGATTTGTCAAGAAAACTAATTTTAAACATTCCAACTAATCTACAAATATAAGGCAGGCTCTTACGATTAGATGAGATAGATTTTAAAGTTACATTATTTACAAAGACTAATTTAATATATTCCATGCCTTCAATTATGTTCGCAGGTTTTCAGTCTACAATAAAATATATTTGCTCTAATAAAATAAAGGATTCTATGAAAAGCTTTGTGTTTTTGATAGGGATGTTATGGGTGACTTACATCGAGATATCATAATGCAATTGGAACAGAGTGAAGAAATTTTAGTAGTTGATCTATATTTTTCACGGAAATGGCCTGTACCTGTCTATTTTTTTAAACTTTATATAGATTTCTATGAATACTTCCATGAAATTTATATTTAATACTAACCACACTCGGTAAGCGGGCTGGAGTTTACTACTTATTTCGAAAAAATACTTCATAAACATATCAAAAGTATGGGGAAAAAAAAGGATATTTATTGTTTGATTTTGAAATATTGCCAAGTAATAATTTAACTTTTTAAACTGGTATCTAAATCAAAACTCCGTAACATCCCTAATTTGTACAAATGTAGTACAAATGATTACCTGCTATTAGACAAGTCCGGCGGGTATATCAGAATCGGCGAGAGCATCGATGAAGCCGTCCTAGTGATGGTCGGGTTAGACCGGACCGTTTTAACCCTTGACGGCGGAAACAAATAGATGCTTAGTGGGCACACACCACAAACGTTGTCTTTAGACGTTAATTTAAAGAATTCAAGCGTTAATGTATGACAATTTATATGGATTATTCCTTTAGAGCCACGAAAATAAGATCAAATTAAAAAAAACATATTTCCTTACATATTATCTACAGATTTGGAGTTTGTTTTTTTACTAAGTTGCAAAAATGTACGATAAACGAAATATTATAGATTTGACGGTATTTGAGTCGAATTCATCATAAAAATATCGTAAAATATGACTGAGGTAAGTTGACGTCAGGCAGGCGGCCGGTCGTAAAATCGCAGCCAAATCATGTGACAGCATGTTTATAACATGTTGTGCCGACCCTACTTAGAGTGGGATAAGGGCAGGAGGATGATGGATCTAGTTGCTATGGATCTACCTAGAGCACATTTTATAATAACTATCAAAGTTATTATAAAATGCTACTATATAGTGAGCATTAATTAATCTGTTAGGCAATCATTTTTTTCAAGAGTGAACTTTCAGTTATGTATCTGTGATTTTAATTCACAGATAATACTTAAAATATTTTAAATTATATAAAGGATAAAAAAGATAAACGAAGCTTACTCAAATATACAAATATTTTTTAATTAATTGAGGCTCCAAAGGAAAATCAAATTATATTTCAATTAACCAATCGGATGTTTAATTTATTATAATTAATTCATATTCAAATTCACCAAAAATATTAATTTTATTAAATTTGTCAGTGGTATATATTAATACCAATAAAAATTCTAAAGACAAACTAAATTAAAGAATGTGCGAATGATTTAATTCACAAATCGTTAAAAACAATCACATATTTATTTGTTAAAACCGAATGGATGTTTCTGTTTGTAATAAATGAATGGTGTGGATTGTTTCGAAAGAGAGATTAGTTTTACACTGGCATGAAATATTTTAAACATACTTTCATATGTATCTTCACCGCCCAATACAAAGTTAAAGTGTGGTACTGACCATACGACTTTAGTTTTAGGTACCTACACGCTATACAAAAGAAAATCAGTAAATTCAGTGAACTATTTTAGCCACAGTAATATAAAGTTAAAAAAAAGAAACACGGTTTATAGAGATCAATGACCGTACCCTAACACGTTATTCTGAAAAATATAATAGGACACATAACCTTGCCCTAAAAATTACATTTTACATTATTGTTCTCTCCTCCTACGCGCCACTCACTTTTCACTGACCTAGTGAACCATTGCAAACAAAGCCAGCGCCCAATGAAATAATATGTATTTTAAAAAAAACTATATTTAAAAAGAATGAATTATGGCAAAGTTATCTTATACGTTTAATTGATCAGTGGATTCGTTTGATGTCGTATCATCGGTACCAATCTACATAAGCTCCCTTTCACCATAATGGTATGTCGTGAAACACACAATGCTCATTATACAATCATATTGTAACATAAACCCGTAACAGCCATATAATAACTATTGGAAACTCATGCAAGTAAATAAGTGATTATTTCTAACGAATCTATACTAACGTTTGATAATCGCTATGACTGGTTTGAAACCATAAAATATCAATAAGTAACTTTTTTTAACCTGAAAGTTTAAACATAATAAATGTATGTTGCTGGTCTTTATGTAAAAAATATACTTGTCAAATATTAATTCTTAAGAGATAATGAAAATGATCTGTTTAAAGGTGAATTTTTGCAAAAAAAAACATTGTTATAATATATATATATACATATATATATATTTTTAATTGTGTCTCTGTAGTACATAATGTATTATTATAAACTTTTTTTGTTGTACAATAAAGAATATTTCATTATCTCTCATTTCAATATTTCGCTAAGTCATAGCGAAAATCATACGTAGACTGATGTAAAATAAGTAAGATTTCCAACTTATAGTGATTTTGAAATTAAAATCCATGCCTATTAATACTTTCTAGGTGAAAGCAACTCTACAAAGTTTAGTGGAAATTCAAATAAGGTTTACATTGCTAACTTCATCTATAGAAAATGTTATATGTAACTTACTCTATTTCAGGTGAACTAGGGAGGATCCCTGGCAAGCTTGGCTCAGAGATTTTCTTTTGTGAAACCAACGCTCGAACTTTGTCTGCAGGTACAGAGATGCTTCGACTGTAATCAACGCTATTGCCGAGTCGACTGCTTGACTTTTTCTTTCTGAAACAGAAATAGGAAATAGAAACAGGTTCCAAAGATGGACAATATTGAAATATGATAATTCATATATCATGCCTTTATTCTACTCTAAGTGCTCTTTTTATATGCATGTCATACTTCAAATCAAATATTTTATTTGTGCATTACAGTATTATATATATCTTATATAAGCAGACAGTACTGTATGCTACCACACAAGGGTGTACACCTTAACTTGATTAACCTTACTAGTATGAGTCATAACATATCCGTACATACATAATATGTTTATTTTTGCGAGGTTAATAGTGTCGCCTACTAACTTTTGTCATTTGATCACATGATTTTCATCTCTCCTCAATTTATGTCTATACCATCTTAATCTTGCACTTCCCGTCTTTTCTAGAATGGACGCAACTTTCTGCGGTTATTTTTGATTTCCACATTTATCTCTTTTTTGGTCCCTCTAGCTACTAGTTATCTATTTTGAAAAACATTATTAGCAAATAACTTACTCGCACAAAAACGGATCTTCAAGCAACTCTGCTGCAGTGGCTCGCTTTTCCGGCTCCGGTATGAAACAACGTAGTATGAAATTCTTCGCCCTTAGTGACAGTTCGCTTGGTATTTCCGGATGCATTTTGTAATAGCCCACCTTAAAAAATAATTATCTATATGAATTTTTGAATTTAAACTATCGTGAGTGGAATTCATAATTAATGTATAGAAACCGGCTATACTCACGTGTTATTTTATCGGATGAGCCCCACTAGTTAGGCGGGAACTGACAGTTCCCGCCGCGATAACGCCGCGTAAAGAGCTCATGAATAAGAGCCCCGTATGGGCTTGAAAGTAGTCGGGCTCATCCGATAAAATAACACGTGAGTATAGCCGGTTTCTATACATTAATTATCTATATGAATACTAAAAAGACGGATATATACAAAAACGATCATTCATTCATACATCAATGAAACTCAACGATCTCTACAAAAGTAGAAGTAACAGTTATTAAGAAGCAAGGCGACCGAGCCTTGCTTGGTAATTTTTAATTTTATATATTTTTTAAATGCTATTAAAAAAGATCTGTTTCTGGATTCGATCCTGGTTTTCTGTACTAGAGACCGCCCGTTACCTAAATGAGCTATTAAGACAGAAGAAATTGACAGCGCAATTAACCTTTTCTTTCTCATAAAATTGTAGTAGTTTCTTTAGTGCCCGATAAAAATATTTCAAGAAATTCATCGGAGCCGTTTCCAAAATTGGGAAAAAATTAGTATTCTATTATACTAAAAGTAGAATGAAATTAGAACTGTAGTAGATTCAGGTAGTTATTAAACTATTGAAAAAAACATTTACTACCGTTTCAATTATAGACAAGTATATCATAACTAAAATAATATAAAGATATCCCATTACTTATAACCACTAGACTATTAGAGTTGATACCATAATCTTACCTTAAACAAAGCGGCTTGAGGTGATCCCAACTCCATAAAAGGTGGGTTGCCAGTAGCCATTTCCACCACCGTACAGCCCAAAGACCAAATGTCTGCCTACGAAGAAATATACAAAGAGCGTTTATAAAAATTAACATGCAAGAGTAAAGTCAATTGACAGTATAGCTATATATACACATGTTTAATTTCTTTTAATTAGAGTTTTAATATACCATCCAAGTTTGGCAATAAAATAACATCAAAAACCTAAGTAAATTTTTTTGACAAATAAATAATTTTAAGAAGATTTAAATGTAAGACGTATACGAAAATATTATATTAGGACAAAAATAGCCAAATTTTCTCAATGTAACACAATAAACAACTTTTTGCACATTAACTGGCTGAGATCTGCTATGAATAACTTAAAAATGTATAAAGTAGATAATAAGAAGAAAAATTAATAATATAAGCAATAGTTTCATAACAATAGCACCGAAATCCTCAGGAAAAACTATGCTCCCATAGATGCTAACATTAAATCCTACATCAATCATCAATGGAAAAACCTAATATCCACAAAAACTGTTCTTACCGGCGCACCATATCCTCGCTGTCCTTTATCAATGACCTCTGGCGCCATATACTGCAGTGTGCCCGCAAAGGTCTCAGTAGATGGACAAAGCCCCGCCAGCCGTTTGGAAGTACCAAAATCTGATATTTTCACAACTCCACTGTAAGTATTCACAAGTACGTTGTCACCTTTGATATCACGATGTACTATTTTCTGATCGTGAAGGTACTTGAGACCTGACAAGAAAAAAAAACCCAATTACACAATTATGATTACATAACTAAACTTAATAAACAAACTTAATAAATGTTGACTTAAAAAATATACTACATAACATGATATTATAGTATTATCTTCCCTAGTTTACTACACTTATATCATTATTATTACAACTGTCCCATAATTAGGCCTCAAGGGTCTCTTAAAGTCCTAATTATGGGAACTCTCCTATAAGACACATTCATTTTAATTTTAATTTTGTTCTGTAGCTGTTTAAATATTTTAACTATATAAATAAAATTAATATAGAAATCGCATAAAATATCCCATAATCCTGTATCTTTATTTTATTTTATTTATTTATTTCACAAAAGTTCAAGTTTACAGTGTTAGCTGAAACATAAACTCATAAGACTCATTGACTGGCCTGTTGGCGCAGTGGGTCGTGACCCTGCCTTCAGCTCCGCGGGTCGCGGGTTCGATTCCCGCCGAGGGCCAACATTTTCTATAAGTTAATTTGTTGGTCTTTGCGCCTGGGTGTATATTTGTATTTAAGTATGTATTTAAAAAATATATAAGTATATATTCACCAGTTGTCTGTCACCCATAACACAAGTATTAAGTTACTTACTTTGGGGACGGACGACCGTGTGTGTAAGTGTCCCATATATTTATTCATTATTTATTCATTATTCATAAGAGTTTTTCGCACGCCAGAGCCATCGACATAACATACATACTACATAGTATTATCTTAGCATTGAATTTAGCAAATTTCATATCTAGTCCATTAAATGACAAACAATTTGGATTAAAAAAAAATCGAAAATACTGCCCATACTATTTTCATCGTACAATCTTTTTAAAACACTCACCTTCTAAAATTTGTTTCGTATAATAAGCAATAGTAGCCTCATTTTCTTTAAGCGGTCCCCATTTGGACCTTAAAAGTGCTGACAGCGATCCTCCAGGCACTTGTTCCATGAAAATCTTAAAGTAGTTGTCTTCAGATATCGAGCCCAGATACTAAAAACACTTGAATTTCTATTATTTTCGAAAAGACTTTGTGTAATTCATTAGTTAAAGTAGTTTATTCGTTTATTATATTTCGTAACATGTTTTTTTTATTGTTCATTAGAAATAGTAAGGAGATTTATTTTTCAATGCCAGGGATTGTACTTTAACAACTCAATGGTTCTAATATATGCAAAAATATTGACACTAGATAATGATTTAGCTTCATTTTATGTTTATGAAGTCAGTTTTGTTAATAATATTTTTATACAAGGATTAATTTATTAAACTTTACAAAAGGGTTTTAAATTAATCAGTCATTTTAATTTTTATAATTCCTGTTTACTCCTTCCTAATTGAAAAGTTAACTAACATGTATACGAAAAATTTTAGACATCAACTAATTAAATTACATAGTTCTTAATATATAAAAAGAATGTTTGTCCGTATGTCCTTTAAAGACTCCGAAAAGGAACTGATTTTGATGAAATTTTCAGAATAACCCATCGGGTGATCCTGTAAACTTTGGTGGCGATCGGAGATTTTTTTAAACTGTTGAGTTCTGCTTCGAGGGGAAATCAAAATAATACTGAGCCACAGCAACGCGTGTCCAGACAGCTAGTATATGATAAAGAAATATGATAAAACTATGGCCTATCAACTACTGATGATCTTGCCACTACCTATTCAGTCACAATGTACCTGTTATAATACTAATAGTATCACATTAGTACTTTACTGGAGACGAAATTATAGAGGTAACATACCTGTACTATATTCCGATGCCTTAACTGTGAATGCAGCAAGATTTCCTCGTGCAGCGGTTGGACATCTCCTAAATTTTTCTCCGGTATTTCCTTTACAGCGATCCTCACTTGCGTATTTAGATCACGTGCAGCGTACACTATACCGTATGTGCCTTTCCCAAGGACGACGCGTTTGTTGCAGTCATCTAACTCATATTCGAACTAAAATTTTGATATGGACGTAAGAGGTATAAATAATTTCCAATCTATTCCAAGTTAATAACATTCAAAGACTAAATTACCGCTTCTATGTTAGAAGCCGATAAGTAATATATCGCCATTGGCGGATCGAATACGATGAAATCTGTGGGTAATCTGGTAGGATCACTGACCCTCCGGTCAGAATGACGGACTTTACAAGCCTGTAGTGGACTTTATACCAGAATCAACGAAATTCTAACGACCAATTTATAGTTGTATATTTTATTTGTTTTTTGTATAACAGGATACTTGCATAACAGGGTGCTTGTATGAGTGTAGTTGTATTACTATTATTCGATCGCTAATAATGGTCATAATAAATATAATATTATTATAGCAGCGTATCTCATGCAATCGGGTTACTTAGGATCACTACAGTCATCCACAACAGTTAATTTTGAATTCATAACCAAAAATAAAGATTGGTGGAAGTAAGAAAAAATATGAACTCCATGAAAAATAATAGGCAGCACTCGACTTGGTAAAGGTAAAGGTTGCACCAAAATGATATTGGTAAGACTTCCAACATACTTTAATATCGAAATCATCATCTTCCTGCCCTTATCCCACTCTTAAGTGGAGTCGGCACAACATGTTACAAACATGCTGTCACATGATTTGGCTGCGTTTTTACGACCGGCCGCCTGCCTGACGTCAATTTACCTCTGTCGTATTTTACGACACCTCGGTAAGAAAGAGGGTGGTCTATTTTACTCAGCCGGATACCACACGGTGGGTCAACTTACCTTAGTCGCCTTTTACGACACCTCGGTAAGAAATGAGGTTGGTCAATTCTACTCAGCCGGATACCACACGGCGGGTCGACTTACCTTAGTCGCCTTTTACGACACCTCGGTAAGAAATGAGGGTGGTACTATTCTATTCAGCCGGATACCACACGGCGTATACTTTAATATCGAAAATGGTTACTAAATAATAAGTGTGGCAATATACCTTCAATTGATCCTGCATAACGCTGGTATCTAAATCGGCCATCTTTTCATGATCAGCGGTAAGCTCTCCCAATAGATCATACAGATGTTGTCTAAACGGCTGCGATGGTAGGAATATTTGGAAATCATCAGAGTTTTCACTGACATATAGGAACAAACAACGCTCGTCGCGTTTGTACAAACTGTAACAAAACTGACAATAAGTATTGTATAAGTTAAATGAAATAGACAAAATAATTTTTTTCAGTTAATTTTTATCTCTCATTATGTCTTTTGTGTTTATTTGTTAATTCGTAGATAATAAGTTACTTACATAGTTATAAGTCTGTTACTAAAATTATGAGACCTTGTTGCTTCGAAATAAATACATTTGATTTGATTTGATTTATCAAATCTTTAGCAATATTAATCCATATTCATATAATAAATGCGAAAGGTCTGTCAGTCTTTTACCTTTTCATGGGTAATTCGCTATACCAATATTTATGAAATTTAATACACTTGAAGCTTAGTACATGGGTGACCAAGCCTTTCTCGGTTATTTTTTTAAAGATATAGAAATGCAATAAAAAAGAAGAAAGAGCTGGTGATGTTTGGGACTTGATTCTGGGTATTTTAATTTCTCTGATCCGCCCGTTCCCCACTAAGCAATCACAAGTTTACAAAGGTAAATTAATGTTTGCATTCTATACTATATTTTAGCATTTTTTCAGTGTCCTAAAACAGGGAAAAAACTAAATTTTTTAAATAAAACCTAACTAGATCTATTTTTCCCACCCAAAACCCCCTAAATGCTGAATTTCATGAAAATTGTTGGGGCCATATCTTTAAATTTAGAAAATATATAAAGATAAATATAAACAAGATTGACTCATTTAAATATTAAAGATACATCAGAGTAGCATTTATGATAACTTAATTCCCGATTTTCTATTTGGAACATAAAAATCATTGTATTATTAAGTTAACTTAAGTTGCTACCATTAGTTTAGTATTAACTACCTATAAGTTCGTATCATGTCGGACGTGAAAAGCCAGCGATGAACTTGTCTACAGTCCCCACGCATTGAATCTAGACATAGGTTAAATATCTCCACTGACTTCTGTTCAGCGCCCATGTTCACGTTGACATACGATGGCATGTATACTTTCGTTGTTTCCAATATTACTACCTAGAAAATAAAATATAACTAATAAAATCATCGAAATTACTTTTAAACTACCACTTATCGATATCGTCCGAATGCCGTTTTAAACTGTTTTAATGTACAGAAAATTATCTAGCATTTAATTTTATCTAGAACCACAAATGTTATTTAATTTTTTTCAAGATTTTACAAGTATTTCCATGACAAAATATACGAAATTTAGGTACTCAAAATTACCAAGTATTTACTTTCTCTCTGTACGAGTTACTGATCATAACTTATCATAAATAGCGAATTTACTTTGAGTTTACATGTAAATAGTGACCTGGGAAACAAATCCTGTATAAACTTTGGTATTTAACCAATACAAAAATCTTTATGTTTGTAATTGTAAAATTAAGTGACAAAAGTGTATAAACTTACGGGAAACCGAATTATATTTTCGCATGTGCTTTTTGTTGCCTCCACAAAAAACTCCATCCAAAAAGAGAATACTTGCTGCTCTGGTGATGTTTCTTCACTCTTTTTCCTAAACCTGAGATAGAGAAAGATATTATTATTACTCTTCGTATTGTCTTCTTGAGGGAGTCTTCCTATCTACTTAAACCAACAATGCGTTTACAGATTCGGGGTCGGCACACTAACACTATGGTCTTTCAAATAATGTATTTGAATAGATATGGGATATTGTATAGTATTCTATATCCATATAACGAATATGTGGTATATGTTAATTCTTTAAAGAGACCTACATTTAACAATGGACTTTAGGTTATCAGGAGGGTTTGATGTTAGTTCAATATTTTTATACAAAAAGTTAAAGCCTTGCTCGGTAATGTAATTAAAAGATATAAAAAAATGCAATTAAATAAAGGAAGGGTCGGTGACGTGTGGGATCAAGTCCCAGGTATTTTCACAAATTTAATACGCCCGTTTACCATTGCGCTATTACAATTTGACAAACATCAACAAATTTAAGCTTTAGTATCTATTTTATTTTAGCAATTTTTCCAATGTCCGAAAACACGATAAAACAACTTTTTTTAATAAAACCCAGATCGATGCCAACCCTAAATGCTGTATTTCATGAAAATCGTTAGAGCCGTTTCCCAATTTTAGAAAAAATTATATATACAAGGTTAACTCATTTAAATATGAAAGATATGAAAGGTTACCTATCAATAAGTTCTATGTTGCCTATAGTTGATTTCAGATACCAATTTGGAGGTTTTAATTTGAACATACATTCGGCCGCCTGGATTGCCTTTACGTAATCCTGCGCTAAGACCGATATTTCGAAGAAAGTAGCTACATCCCAGTAGTCCTTCAGGGAAGATAAGCTGCCTTTTTTTCCTATTAAATGATTTAGAACCCGACCTGAAATTAAAAAAAATGTAAAGTACCGGCCTATTACTCTCCCACTTCTGGGAATAGGCCTCTTCTCTCCGTTTTTAGAGAAGGATTGGAGCTAAGACATACCGCGCTGTTTCAATACCGATTGGTAAGTAACACATATCTCCAGAATTCTCTAGAGATATGCAGGTTTACTCACGATGTTTTCCTTCACCGAGAAGCGTGTGATAAATTGCAATTATAAATTAGACACATAAGTTTTTACAGAAAAACACATTGGTGTCTGCCCGGGCTCGAACCCGTGACCTCCACGAAAGAGTCGTACGGTGTTACCGCTGAGTTATCACAGCTCGAGTCTTTCAGACCTACAATAATAAGTTTTAATAAAAACGAGTCATACAATAAGAATTGAAATAAACGGACACTCTAGACGATTTTTTTTTAATGTCGCCTATTACGGTTATCCGTTTTCATTTAAAAATGCAAAATTAAAAAGTGTAATAACACTTACTTTAAAAATCTTTTGAAAGCAATTACAAATTATCATACCTATATGTTGGAGCTCTTGAGAATTCTTAAAATCGTTCCCAGCTATCACTAGCAACGTCGCTAAATTAATACCCGCATATTCATTTGGCTGTACTTCGAAACCTTGCCTGTACCTGGTAATAATAATTAACAAATAAAGTAAATTCACTCGGTTTAAATTCGAATTCCAAATATGCTTTATTTATGTAAACTGTTTACAGTACTTTTGTATCAACAAATTTTATTGAAGAAACCAACATTATTGGGAAGTTGCTTCTACCAAGAAAAATCAGCAGAAACTCGGCGGATTCTAAATACTATCTACTTAAAGTCAAAATACAAATTCCTTAATGATTTCGAACATTATTAAAGATAGAACGATATTTATAGCCAAAAATCACACTTGGTTTTATAAAAATGTGTTTTTGCTCCTGAAAATGTGTGTTTAAAACTTTAAGGGTTCCGTTATCTTTATATATTGAAAGTTAATCCATACTATTTTATGGCTTAATTAATCTAGTTAATCCATGGACATAGAGTGTTATGGCTGCCAACATACTAGACTTTATTTTATCCCCCTATCCGAAGAACAAAGTCACATTTCCTATGCTCGTATATGGGACATTTAACTTCATTCTTCGGATAGCGAAATATATAAAATCAAGTCTACTTTGTAGGCAGCCATAAAACTCGATGTCCATGGGTTAACTAGATTAACTAAGCCATAGAAGTCTATAGATTAACTTTAAATATTCTCACTGCGATAGCATATTGGATTTTTTTACCCATTAATTTTATAGCAATGGTAAATTGACTGTATCACAAATAGGCGATCTTATTTAATTAGTAGAATATGAGAGATGCCTTCATAAGCCTTGCATAATCGAGAGGGAACAAAATTAAACAACTGAAAAGAAAATATAATGGTGATATTCAATATTTATAAAAATAATAGAATGCAATGTTCATTAAGAATCTTAAGTTAAAGGCTATCGGATGATTGTACTATAACTAAAGTATTATTTTTTTTATCCTTCACATTTTTATGTAATAAGTACATAATAAACAACCGAAACAATGGAAAAATTGGAAATTCAGACGTGACTCAAGTTGTGGCCATAAATCACAATATTGATTGATGTTTCATAACTCAGCTATGAGGTTTATTATTTATCCTCATAGATAATAAAAAAAGCGTTTTTCTTTTGTCCTGCACTCGCGCTGTGCGAATGATGAGCTAAGTCAAGTAGGTCAAGGTCGACTCGGCTTTATTATCTTCTCACTCGTGTATTAATGTAGAAACAAAAGCATAGTGTGAGGCGACATTGAATTGTATTCAAGGTCGCCTCACACTGATTCCTTAACATATTGTTATGAATAAGATCATCATCATCATCATTATCTTCCTGCCCTTATCCCACTCTAAGTGGGGTCGGCACAACATGTTATAAACATGCTGTCACATGATCTGGCTGCGTTTTTACGACCGGCCGCCTGCCTGACGTCAACTTACCTATGTCGTATTTTACGACACCTCTGTAAGAAAGAGGTTGGTCTATTCTACTCAGCCGGATACAATACAGCGGGTCGACTTACCTAAGCCGACTTACTTACTTAAGTAGCCTTTTACGACACCTCGGTAAGAAATGAGGGTTGTTCTATTATATTCAGCCGGATACCACACGGCGTATTGTTATGAATAAGATAAATTTACAAAACACAATGTTCTAAGAATCTTATAAGTTTGTACGTTACAGGCAGACGAAACGCAGTTACGTCTAAATAAACCTTTTAATTTCATACTTTCTTAATGGTTTAAATTTACAAGAATTTTGGATGTACAAACCGGATCCATACAATTATTTTTTTTAATTCGATAGTATATTACGCTCTCACAGAAAATCCAATGGACCAATATTAATGGAATTTGGCACAATTAAAGCTTATAAGATTGGGTTACATATAAGCGAAAAAAGTTTTAACTTCGGAAAAATCCATATTGCTTTATTTATGGTATTTAAAAGCCGAAATCGGCCCGAACGTAGTCGCGAGTACCACTCTCATAATATAAAAAGTTAAAAACTTCGCGGCTTCTGCGTAATGTTAGGAAGCACGAATTTTTATTAAAAACTTTCCTAAAGGTCATTTGTAATTCAATGTTTTTATTGTTCTATAAATATACCTACTTACCAATGTATCGCGTTTGTCAAACTTTCAACGTCTGTATGCTGAGATTCTACAAACTTATCCTTATATATTCGACCACAAAGACACAACATATCTGGAAATCGGTTTTCTTTCTTCTCCAAAGCCTTCACGCAAACCTTTAACGCATTTTCCCTGTCGCCTTCTTTGTTTCTCCTGAAAAACAAATTTTCAAAAAATTGGTTGCAAATACCCAAAATTGGTTTTTAATTTACTCTATATGAGGTTATAATTGACTAAATGCGTATAAATTATTATTTATACCTACTTAATGGACTCTACATTAGGAAAGGTTATGAATGAAGATTATGGGCTCTACATTATGACAAGTGCATAGATGCGTTTACGTTTATTTTAAGGTAATAGGTGCACTACTATTTCTGTTTACCTTCATTTTTTTGCTAATATATTATGTAGGTATTCGAGGCCAACCAACTTCTTAATAATTAGGACTATACTAGATCGTGAAAAGACTGAATAAGACAAAATCTTTCCAGCCAGTGTAGTGTCGTGATAGTATAGCGCTACTAACAACAAACGAACGAAGTGTCTCATATAATAAATTTCTAACTATATGAGACTGCTTATTCGTTTCGTTCATTTGTTCTTTCTTGATAAGTTACTGAACGTGTTCTTAGATGTAAGTTAATTTATACCATAAATGAAAAACATCTTACCTATTCATAGCAAAAGCATACATAAATCTTATTATAGGCATATTAACGTAATTCTTTCTGTTCATAATGGTTTTCAGATCATCCACAATCTGGACTATTGCGTCATAATCCTGTATTTCTCTGTAGGATATTAGCAAGTTTAGTATCGTGTCTCCGGATAAAACAGCTGGATCGTCAAGACGCCGCCTCATCGCATGAAGGACGTTAGCCAACTCTGTACCGCTGTAAGTCTCGCGGGACTTTCGAAGGTCTGATAAGAACTTCTCTTGAAGGTGGGCTCTGAAAATAGTTGGAAATGTTTCGATTTACAAAGTACTTATGGGATACATATTGGTTACATCATTTTTAGACTCATGTCGTATATAGTGCAATTGAAATTAAATTTATTTCAATAAAAAATTTTCAAGCGAAAAAATTATTTTATTATGACGTTAAGATACTAGCGCAGGGAATATGAAAATTTAAGGAAACCTTTTTTACTTAAACACTAGCTGCGTAAGCAGGTTCGCCCGCATGGAAATCAGTATGTCACAATTTTTTCCGGAATTGAAATTTTGAACATAAAAATAGTTATCGTGAATTAATTATAAGAGATTTTTGAATAACTTTCACCATTTACTTAGTAAAAGGTGAAAGTTATTCAAAAATCTCACGCAGGGAATGCAGGAAAGTTTTACATTTGCCATTTTCGCGATTTTCTTTATGGCTGCTCCTCTTCTATTCATCTAGGCTTGGTGTGGCGATAAATCCTCGATAAATGGATTATCTCTATCTAACAATCAAAGATTTTTTTAAATCGGTCCCTACTGGACCGATTTCCTGAGACTAGCGAGTTCAAACAAACCCTTTAGCTTTATATATTAGTATAGATTACAGTCCTACAGGCTAGGAATCTGACCTAATTTTAAAAACTTTTTTATTCAGCTTGCAATGTATTTTTGCGAAGGAGGAATGTTGCTAGTTAAATTTGACTCACTTCCCGGTGTTCGATCGGGCTGCAATTGTACATACTAATCTATTCCTAATGTCAATGCATGTTTATGATAAGCATGGCCTGATTATGCTGGCAAGATTGGCTTCAAACGAAGGAACTCCTCAAAGGTTAACCATAGGGACATGAAATTTTGTTAAAAGCATTTTAAAAGCTAATACGACTTTTTTCCCCTTCGCTTCGCTATTCTGGCTAGAATCTCGATCTCGAAGAATGTCGATCTCAGTGAAGGTATAAGGTCGATATGCATTATTAGGGCGCTCAGCGGATATATTGGTATTCAAATTATATGCTCGTTTTTCACATTACTAATAGTGTTTTCATAAATATGAGCGCGAAATGTAAATGTACGCCCACATACAAACAAGTTTCATGCATGACTTTACGATCACGTCTGGTAATCAACACACACGAATTAACAATACAAAGCAAAAAGAAGACAATAGATTTTCTTTATTCTAGGTATTACTATTATTTCACTGGAAAAATCGTATGGTATCCGGCTGAGTAGACAAGAATTTGTTTAGAAATTAATGAAATAATAGGTAGTATCATTTTCCTGTCCTTATCCTTAAGTAGACATGTTTTAAATGTTTTGTTACAAGTTTTGTTAGTTATTTAACGACCAGCCGCCTGCCTGACGTTAACTTAGCTTAGTCGACTGTTTTGCGACATCTCAACAATGAGGTTGGTCTATTCTACTCAGCCGGATACCACACGGCGGGTGCACTTACCTTAGTCGCCTTTTACGACACCTCGGCAAAAAGTGAGGGTGGTTCTACTCAGCCGGATACCACACGGCGGGTCGACTTACCTTAGTCGCCTTTTACGACACCTCGGTAAGAAATGAAGGTGGTACTATTCTACTTAGCCGGATACCACACGGCTAACGGAGTAAATAAATATGAGTATCATTAACAAAGATGACAGAATATACTTAGCGTAGGCGTCTTTATTGGCTTTAATATACGCAATCAGCCAGGATTATTACTAGAAAATATCACATTACTTAATCGTCAGATTAAACCAGCATGTTTGTGAATGAATTTACATATTAATTAGAACGTGGCTACAAATGTATATTAAGTTTTTTTTATCTATAAGGAAAGAAACAGAATATTATTTTGAGAAAATTCCTTGAAATTGCCTTGAATCATTACATTCATTAAGTCCATCGTTGTTTATTGTTATTCAATTAAGTTGTTTACTTTATACCTCTAATCTCAAATTAGCACCTTCCGAACATTGAATTCAGAAATATTGACATATACATATTGAATAAAGTTACATCTCCCATATATCATCATTCTCCTACCCTTATCCCACTCTATGTGGGGTCGGCACAATATGTCTTCTTTTTCCATTCTCCTCTATCATTCGTCAACTCTGGTGCCACTCCTCTAACATGCATATCATTTTTCACACAATCCAACCATCTTTTTTTCGGCCTTCCTCTAGCCATACATCCATCCACATTCATATTTAAAACTCTTTTGGTCACATGATTTTCATCCCTCCTCATCACATGACCGTACCAACTAAGTCTCGCACTTCTCATCTTTTCTGTAATGGGCGCAACTTTCAGACTTCCCCTAACATACTCATTACGTATTCTATCAAGTTTTGTCACACCACACATCGACCTTAACATTCTCATCTCATTCGCATGCACATTTCTTTCATCCTTTCCTTTTATTGCCCAACATTCTGATCCATACATTACGACAGGTCTAATGACCGTTTTATAAATTTTCCCCTTTAGTTTAAGGGGCATTCGGGGGTCACATATTGTTCCTGAGACCTGTCGCCACTTCATCCATCCCGCATTCATTCTATTTCTCACATCGCGATCTACTTCACCGTTCTTCTGGAAAAGCGAACCAAGGTACCGAAAGTCGGAGCAGACTGGCAAAACGACACCATTTAAGGTAATTGGTGAAAAATTGGAGGTACCACTAAAATCACAGTGCATGTGTTCGGTTTTGGCCAGATTGATTTTTAAACCGTATTTCTCCAATTTTTCTTGCCATTTTACAAATCTGTTCTGGACCTCGGTTGCATTTTCACCGACAATTACAATATCATCGGCAAATAGCATACACCAAGGAGCCTCCTCTTGAATGTCAGCTGTAAGTGCGTCCATCACAAGGAGGAATAAGAAGGGACTTAAAGCCGATCCTTGGTGTAAGCCTACGGCCACATCGAAATTGTCAGTTACTCCGGCTTCAGATCGGACATGAGTTCTAGCTCTATCATACATAGATCTTACAATTCGTACATACTTTCCAGGCACTCCTTTCTCTTTCAGACTCCACCAAAGAACGTTACGGGGAACACGGTCGTATGCTTTTTCCAAGTCTATGAAGACCATATGTAAGTCCTTACGCGCACGCCGGTATTTCTCACACAACTGGCGTAAGGCGAAAATAGCATCCGTCGTACTCGACCCTGGCATAAAACCGAACTGATTCCTGGTTACCTTACACTCCTCTCTCATTCTTCGCTCAATTACTTTCTCCCAAACTTTCATACTGTGTGACATTAGCTTTATCCCTCGGTAATTGTTACATTCTTGCACATCACCCTTGTTTTTGAAAATGGGCACCAGCGTACTGGTAGACCACTCGTCGGGGATCGCTTCTTCATGTAACAATTTATTAAAGAATAAAGTAAGCCATTTTCATCCATTCACTTTCAAGCACTTCCACGCTTCAGCCGGAATACCATCCGGCCCAATCGCTCTCCCACTTTTCATGCTCTGTACTGCTATTCTAACTTCATCTTCATTCACTTCCCTCACAATGCCTAAATTAATAGGTTTATTTTCTAACATTCTACTCCAATCATTCTCTTCGTTCATTAATGTTTTAAAATAATCCTTCCAACGTCCTTTTATGTCCTCATTATTCGTCAAAATCTTTCCGCTCTTATCTTTCATACATTTAGCATGCATAATGTCCTTTTCATTCTTTTTTCTCATGTTCGCTATCCGATACAGTTCTTTTTGTCCTTGGGGGCTTTCTAAGGTTCTGTATAGATTGTTCTGTATTTTGCCCTTAGCGATAGCGACTGCTTTCTTTCCTATCTTCTTTTTCTCAATATATGCTTTACGCTTAACCTCTCTTAATCCAATGTCACTCACATTTACACTTGTCCATTCTTTAAAAGCATTCTTCTTTTCTTTCAAAGCGTTTTGCACATCTTCATCCCACCACCATGTATCCCTCTCAATCTTCCCTTTCCCTTTCGTTTCACCAAAGATGTCTTTTGCAGCACTCTTCATACATAAAGCTATTTCATTCCAACATTCATTTATCGACTTTTCTTGCATTCTATCATTCATATCTTTCATTTTGCCTGCCACTCTTCTATGAAATTCTCTTGCACAATCCTCTTTATCAAGCATATACCATTTAATCTTGGGTAGGGGCTTTGGCTTGTATCTGTTCACTTTTACTAAAAGGTTTATTTCAAGTAAAAGCAACCTGTGTTGACTAGCTAACGGTTCACCGGGTATTATTTTACAATCCTTAGCTAGTAATAAATTACTTCTTCTAAGTAAAAAGTAATCGATTTGTGTTTTATGATTGCCGCTCTTGTAACTAATAAGATGTTCGTCTTTTTTTTGGAAGAAGGTGTTAACTATTGCCAGATCAAATGAAGAAGCAGCTTGCAAAAGCGTTGCGCCCTCTCGGTTTTGGGTACCAAATCCCCAACCCCCATGCACTCTCTCATATCCTACGTTCAATCTACCTACATGTCCATTAAAATCACCTCCTATGTACACATCTTCATTCTGAGGGATAGCCATCATGATCCCATCAAAATCCTCCCAAAACTTCTCTTTCACTATACCATCACATCCGGCTTGGGGCGCATATGCACTAACTATATTTAACACTACATCATCTTTCATAATTTTAACAACTATTATACGATCATTTACCCTTTTAACATCCATCACACATTTTTTCAACTCTTTATCTAGTACAACACCCACTCCATTTTTCTTACCATCACTTCCACAGTAGAAAAATTTGTATCCTGATCCAATTTCCTTTGCTTTAGTACCCTTCCACTTCGTCTCTTGCAGACATGCAACATTTATTCGTCTCCTTTCTAGTACATCTGCTAACTCTCTTCCTCTTCCATTCATCGTACCTATATTCCAGCTAGCCATCCTCATTCGTACATCTCTTTGGACTCGCATCTTACGTCGCACCCGTCCCTGATGCGACAACCCTTGTCCATTTCTCGCAGGCACCGGGTGCTGTGCCTGCGCGTCGCCTGGGGGGGACGCCCTAGCATTATCGCACTTTCTAATATTCGAAGACATATTGAGAAAAGGATTTGGCATAGGATTTTACAACCGGCCGCCAGCCTGACGTCAACCCTCTTTGGGAATGTTTACGGCCTAATTTACCGTTAGGACATCGGTGGTGGACGAACTGAAATGTAGCTGTTTAAGCGTCCAATATATACCTTAGTCGCCTCTTACGACACCTCGGCAAGTATGGAGGGTGGTCTATTCTATTCTGCCGGATACCACACGGCCAATATATAAGCATAGGAAATATGACTTTATTCTTCTAATAGGGCGATATATTTTATACCAATTTACTCAATATAAGCTCAGTGCAATTTCGTTGTAATTTATGTGATAATAAATCTTTAATATTTAAATGAGTTAATCTCGTACGTATATATATTTTTTTCAGAATCTCTGAAACGACTCCAACGATTTGCCTGAAATTCAGCATGCAGGAGGTTTTGGAGGAGAAAAATTGGTCTAGCTAGGTTTTATTTAAAAAAAAAGGTTTTATCCGTGTTTCTGGGCATTAAAAAAAACTAAAATTTACTTTTAATTTATTGAATATATAAAACACTATTTTTGCCGTGTAATGTCAAGCGTAGCTTAATCGGGGAAACAGGTGGTCAGCGCGAAATGAAAATACCTAGGTTCGAGCCCCACCTACCTAGTATACTATTATTATTTTTATACTATTATTATTAATATTATACTATATTATTGTTATCTATTATACTATAATAATTATTATTTTTTTTAATTTGTAAAAAATTACCGAACAAGGCTCGGACAACCAGGTGCATATAATTAATTAAAGAACTTTAACTAGGATCGCATTGGCATACAAAGTTTGAAGCATCTCCTGATTGGCTTGGTACACAGTACACTGGCCTTGATTGGAACACAGTAGGAAGCGCGACGAATAAAGTGAGAATACCGTGGCGTACAATCTTGACACGAATTACCATTTATAACATCCTTTTACTGGTCCTTTAAATTTCCTTCTAAAGGACAGTTCAGAATGACTCCTAATAAGTAGATGACTCCTAATGAGCAAAGTCGTCTTCGGTGTTGCCAAAGCTTTTGGGCTACCAAAAATACGCGGCCCCATTGAAAAATACTTTAAAAAAAGTAAAGTAGCGGCCTGTTACTCTCACACTGCTAAGAATAGGCCTCTTCTCTCCGTTTTTGAAGGATTGGAGCTAAGTCCTACCACGCTGCACCTATGCGGATTGGTAGGTTACACATATCTCCAGAATTCTCTAGAGATATGAAGGTTTTCTCACGATGTTTTCCTTCACCGAAAAGCGTGTGATAAATTTCAATTATCAATTAGACACATAAGTTTTAACTGAAAAACTCATTGGTGTCTGCCCGGGTTTGAACCCATGACCTCCTCAAAAGAGTCGCAAGGTGATATCGCTAGGCTATCACATCTTATAAAAGAATGTAAAAAAGTAAGTACGAAGGAAAGTACATAATTCCAAGTTATGTAAATAACCTTAATGTTTTATCATAGACGGTAGGTACCTTTTCCCTTTGTTGTAGAGACTTTATTGATTGCGAAATCCAATAGTGCACGTTCTACAGTTGAAGACAAAGAATAAAAAAACAGTTTAACAGTTTAAAAGCGATAAAAATAATATTAAACGAAATCAAGTTTCCGATAAAGGATTATAAATTCACTTAATTCTGAATTCTCAGAACTATTTATTGAGGAAAATTCCTAAGGATATGTTAAAAAAAATATGGCAACGGGATTTTTTTTCACATATTGGCCATTATATGCATAGCTCTAGAGAATTCTAGGGTAATGTGTAATCTACCAATCCATTTTGGAGCAGCGTGGTAGGTCTTAGCTCCAATCCTTCGCTACAAAAGCGGAGAGAGGAGGCCTATAGTAGAATAATTACGTGAAAATATATTATGTCGCGAACTTTCTAAATATTGATATTTTGAAACATCATAGGTTACTTATTACATACAAATAACATTAACAGTAAATCACGTCAAAATCACGTCTACAATAAAACGTACCTATTAGCGGATTGAGGAATTTGAAAAATGTTACGATAAATTCTAATATGAAAGCTATTATATAAATTACGGATATGTGTATTAAAATATTAACTCACTTGGTCTGAACCTCAACATCTTGCAATACATTCTTCAGTCTCAAAGTAAGATGCTGCTTAGGGTCGGGGGCCTCTTCGCCTTTAAATTTTGCTGCCGCTGGGTTGGTTGTGACACAGGTCCCCGCATCAGTCAACTTATATGACACGAAAAGGAAGTTCGGTAGAGATGTCTGTGAAAAATAAACATTTTTATTAGCTAAGTGTTTTAGCTAGGTTTTCAAACAGAGATCTGTTCGTAGTATTCTTCCTTTGATCTATATTCCTATGGCTGTTAGTTAACCGGAATTCTTAGGGATGCTGATTTGGACTTTATTTGAATAAAACAATTTTTTTATTTCGTGTTAAAATCTATTTAAAATATTATGCAAACTATTGAACTAGAGATACACTACTAAACTTTTACTTTTTAAATAACGTTTTAATCTATGTATAAATATTAATAATTTAAACACTTTGTACCACCTTTTTAAGTAAATTGTGTACACTTTATATGATACAACAAAACTTATATCGTCTCATTTAATAATTCGACGTGTATTATAAAATGAGACGATGTAAGTTTTAATTTTAAATTATACCAAGATGATATCTTTCCACATATGTAATTATTTTTTTTTTTTTCAATGACATAGAAAAATCAAATTTCATAGATGAATACTTAATTATCATAATCATTTAATACTAGTGACGTCGTCTATTATAAATTATAGCATTAATTATTTTTAATGAAAAAAAGCTTGCAAGAAAACATTGCTTGTTATTATTAATTTTAATCGATACACTTCGTAACAGTAACTAATTGTTTCTATTAAATAACTTTAATTTTTAGTACGTTTTAATACAAAAATCAAATATTAGATTTTATAAAACGAACTTCAGTTAGTAGATATAGTGTTATTTAATCGTTACTATTGACTAAATCTCGAGTAAAATTCATTACGTAAATTTACGATTATTGCGTCTATTAAGCGACTCAACGTCACAAACTTGGCCTTCATTGTATTGTATTGCATGTAGTTCATGTTGTTTTGCATAAAAGACCATCACAAATGTATGTAACATTTCAGAAATCATTTCATACATACCTATTCAATATATTCACATAGTACATCTAGTCCATCAATAAAAATTACAAAGACGGCCACAATAACCGGTGCGTAGCACTAATTTAATAAAATGACAGGTATTTAAGGACATTTTATATATACTGACAACAAAATTAAAAAAGAGCTCTCATTTATTCTGCCACATAGTAAATTCCTATCCTTTTTCTCTTCGTACACAATATAAGTAAGTAAAAAGTAAGTAGCGGCCTGTTACTCTGCCACTGCTAGGAATAGTCGTCTTCTCTCCGTTTTTGAAGAGAAGGATTGGAAATAAGACCTACCTTGACATCAACAATTTATCGTATTAGCAAACGTAAGCTATCATTCTCTTATCCCACTCTAAGTGGAGTCGGTACAAGATTTTTTCTCTTCCACTCCCTCCTATCATTCATATACTCTCCGGTACTCCGTTTATATGCAAGTCATGCTTCACATCCAGCCATCTCTTATTTTGCTCTCCCTCTAGTGACATATCCACCCACATTCATATTAAACACTCTTTTGGTGCCATATAATATGTTCATCCCTCCTTATTATATGTCCACACCATCTTAATCTTGCACTTCTCATCATTTCGATGATAGGCGCAACTTTCAGACTTCCCCTTATATATCAAATCTTATAACAAAACCTAAGTTTCGTGTTTAAATTATAACTAAAAAGAATCACTTATCTCAAACAATCAAATCTACACATACGCTCCTCCTGCCTTTATCCCACTCTAAGTGGGGTCGACACATTTATAACATGCTGTCACATGATTTGTGACAGCTTGTGTGAACGGTGGGTCAACTTACCTTAGTCGCCTTTTACTACACCTTTGTAAGAAATGAGGCTGGTCTATTCTACTCAGCCGGATACCAAACGTCGGGTGGACTTACCTTAGTCGCCTCTTACGACACCTCGGTAAGATATGAGGTTGGTCTATTCTACTTATTTGGATACTACGCTAAAACCTACACATACACTGTAGCAACAAAATTATACATACAATAAAAATTATATGGAACTGCAAATCCAATGTCTCCAGTCTATATGAAACATGTAACCTTATTCAAGTAGCTACACTGTTCTGTATAGAGCAATTGAGAAATTGAATATAACAACGAGATACGAGCATTATCATTCAAGGCTTTGATAACTGCGTACTATGTCTGAACATTTTATACGTTGCATTATACCACGTAACCTCATAGTCTTTCTTCACTCTTTTCTCTTATATTACGACACATCCATTTAATTTATGAAAATAATTGTCTTACGTGATATTGGTCGAGCGGTTAAACTGTTTATCTACTCTGATACTATAATACAAAGATATAAAACTGAAACCAAAATTCTTATGACAAACATTACGTACAGGCCAAAAATAAAAAATTAAAAAGTTTTATTACGATACAGGTCTTGTATGGATACCTGTATCATAATGTAACTTTTTAATCATAACTATACACCTGTACAACCTCCAGCTGGACCAAGGAGGTTGAACCTCTACCTCAAAAAAAAAAGGTTTCAATGAACGAGTCCGCAGCAACGCAACACGCATGCGCAATCGATGTTTGCGCCTTGGCCCTAACATTTGACATTTAAAAAATCTTTTCAATATTCAAACAAAGTTTGGTTTTTATTAATGTTGTTTTACGTATTATAGTATGAGAGTAGATAAAGTAGTGTATGACACTGTGCATAACTTGGTCTTATAACACTCGTGTTATAAGGACCTTTATTACGCAACAGTATCATAATCTACTAATATAACACCTTAACATAGGCATAACATAAGGTTATCTCTATCAGTTTTACCATATACATTTCTTTGGTATAATTGATTTCTTTGTACATTTCTAAAACATCTAAAGAAACCGTTAAACGCTAAACTACTTAGCAAAATTAATAAACGCTCTAGAATGTGTTACTACAAAAAGCTGGCGAAGGGTATAAATAGCCTCAGCTATGAGGAATTGCTATAAAAGAGTCATAAGAAGTATATAAAATTGTGAACAGTTGCTCCATGCTGCAATCTACTTGATAGTCTTCACATGGCTTTTACTTCATAAAAGAGGATCTATCTATTTATTTTATACCTGTGTACGTTATAACCGTAGTTAACTTTGTCCCTAGCATTGTTGTCATATCAATCAATGAAAGTTCATTGCTGGACCTAAGTTGGCGGTTGATAACATTACACTAAATAATAAATACTGTCATCATTCTCCTGCCCTTATCCCACTTTATGTGGGGTAGGCTCAACATGTTCTTCTATTTTATTCTCTACTGTTATTCATTAACTCTGGTACTACCCCTTTTATATGCATGTCATACTTCACACAATCCATCCATCGCTTTTTAGGCCTCCCTCTTGTCAAATATCCATCCACATTCATATTTAACTCTTTTGGCCAAACTTTCAGTCCTCCTCATCATACTATCTTAATCTAAGACATCTGATCTTTTATGTAATGGACAAAACTTTTAAACTTAAATACTCATATCATATTAGTAAAAAACTAGTCTTATTGAATAGTTTTTTATTAATATGAAATGAGTAATTCTTTATCAGTCATTGATATTTAAGTAAACATTCCCAAATTGACATTGTTATATTGATTAATAGAAAGATCAGTGTCTGTTTAATGTTAGGGCAAACAATGGGCAGATAAGAGTTCTGATTCATTAAACAGATTTGAAAAAGCATTTAGTTCAGAAATTATAATACAATTATTTTGCTATAATCCACGTTTGTCAAGAAAAACTATGTAATTCTAAGTGTAAGCAGGCAACATTCACATACCTTATACATACGGGACCAGTCACATGTTTCACAAAACACCACCACCGAATACACACCACACAAGCATTACACACACACTCACTACAATCTCTATGATCATTTCACCCTGTTTGCTATGTTGCTATGGAAGGTAAATCAATGGTGGGAGTTGAACTATTTATATATAAGACTGCTTGTTTGGACGGTGCGGCGCTTTACGATTTGTGGATCCTATCCTCCTAATGCTGCTTGGATTATGAAGCAAAATAATCATAACGTAACACATGCTTCTAAAAAATATTTTCTTTTAGAGACTAATAAGTAATATAATTTTTAATTACCTTAAGTCGTAGAGTAGCATCTGGATCCACATCATTATAAAGCAGTACATTTTCCTTCATATCAAAACTCTCTCGCACTCCAAGGTGGTACAACAGAGAGCTTTGTTGTACTTGCACACTAAGATCCACTAATGCTACATCGGCATTGTAAAATGTGTCTAGTACACTTGTCTCGCCAAAATCTAGTTTTTCAAACTGTAACAGAATATAATATTATCAAAAACCATTACAGCGGAATAAAAGAGGGATAACAAGGAAATAAACTGCAGTGCCATTGAAAAAATTACAATGATTTTCAAAAATAGAAAAATATTTGATTTTGCAACATCCACTACTGTAATTTATCCTCCATACTTATATCAATAATTATAATTACATAAGTGTCATTATACAAGTCTTTCTTTTTTCATGTTTGACTGCAGCAATGGTTTTATACAATTTTATTTGTATATATGATGAATATTGAAGATATAAAATTATTCTTATCTTGGCACAGCTGAAGTTGCATACAAATTACTTAAGTTTATCAATCTGGTGTTTTATTTTCATTGTTTGATGTTTTCGATGAAAATGAGAATTTCAAAGGAATAAATGTTATTTAAAGAATTTACTTTACAATCAATAAATAAACAGGTTAGTGGGCTGCAGATGCGAAAGTAATGACAATGTCTGGTTTTACTTTTAAACTTTAAATTAAATAAATATATGGTATACATATGTTTAGAATTCAATTTAACATTTAAAGCTGTACACCTGATAGATAATAACAATACAATGTAAATTATAGTAAAAAAAAATGTAGAAAGATCCAAATAAAAACATTTCACACATTTTAAAACATAAGCTGAATATAACTAGAATCAATAAAATTAGGCCCAAATAGAGCAAGATGTCAAACCCTATCCCAATAATACCAATATCACAAAAATTATAATGATCTAATTATTAAGTAGACAGCCATTCTAGATCTATGGTTCTTTCTTATTTCTTAGCCATTTAACTTGCATTTTACATGGCCCACTGATCATTAATTGTAATAAACATTTGATATAAGAAAAAAATAAGACAGTTATTAGCATACTGCTGAATTTCAACTGATGATAAAAACTATTATTGTAATAATGAAACTATTTGTGCAATTCTTACAATACCATATATAAAATAACACTACATAGTAATTTTATTTAACATTCACAATTAAAAGTGGTTCAATAAGAATTAGGTGTTACTTTACAGAGATCCATAATACAAAAGTAATAATAAAATTATTTTGCTATAATCCGTGATGAAGTAAAATAGAAAATATATATATTGCTTAATGTAGAGTGGACAATCGGTTATCATACCTGATACATGCAGGATTCGTAAAAACACATGCACAAACCTCCACCACCACCACCACAATACACAATTTTGTTCAATAATGCCTAAAATATATTTTATATGATCAAACAATATTATCGTCACTTCACTTTCTTGTCTTTGAAATTGGTGATATTTGAAAATTAGAGCAGCGTTTGAATTGAATTATCTTTTATCTTTTTAAAAAGACTGTTTCATAAAAGTTTAATATTTATTGTAATGTAATTGCATATAACAGTTAGCTATAATTGTATTTTTCGAGAAATATAACGTTTTATACTTTATGTACTCACATGAATGTGATGTACATTAGCATTGACGAGCTCGGAAGCTAAACGAACTTCCTCCAACGCTCTTTTTCTGTGAGCAAGGTTTAATGTTTGGTTCACGTCCAAAACACATGCGATGTCCATACGGGGCCTTTGATTTGTTGCCCCAGGCTGCACGGTAGCATTGGATCCATCGCTGCATACACTCTCGCAAATACTCCGCACATCGCCTAAAAATAATTGGCATATGAAAATCGAAAATAATCTACTTCGTAGTATCCAAAAAACTGATTTGTGTACCAGATTCCTCTAGCGCCGCTGAAGAATTCGCACCACCGAATGTGATCATTTTCTAGTTTTCTTGCAGTGGGCTTGCATATTTATAGTGAAAACTAAATATCAAAATGTCCACAAATATATTCCACTTAACAGAAACCACAACAAGTACTCGCCAGCTTGTTATTTAATATTAGTGATGTACCGAACCATACCACCACATACAATATTTTTGTTTGGCATCGATGTTGAAATCGATTTTATAGTTTGCTTTCCGTTGAATTGGTTACATCGTTGAATTAAAAATTTGTTTTTTTGTTTTTGTAGATAAATTAACTTTAACAAAAGCGACAGAAGTAAATATGTAAATAGTTATTAACTAAGTCTATTTTATCTTTGATATATCATTCCATGTTTTATATTAGATCTATATTTATTGTATAACATAGTCAAAAGTAATAAAATATAAATGTAGATGTGAAACTTGTAGATCATGTAAATTACTACAAAAAGTCCGCGACAGCATTTCTTGTGGGTAACTCATAATAACTACTTTTATGTTCAAAATTTCAATTTAAAAATATAATGGTTTTCTTTTATTTAGTGACTAATACTTATCTAAATAAAACTTTGTCAGTTTCGCCATTTAATAATTATTTTACACCTTATATAAATAAATACGTTACCAGATATTGTAGATTAAAATTATACGCCACCAAAAAAATATTACCTCTGCTAACCAGCGCTCTTTGTTTGACATGCTGTCCTTATTCGACTTTTATGCAAGTGGACGTATTACACACATCGGTTCTTGCTGAACGCTCAATGATGCCATCCATTCATAAGAAATCGTTAGGATGTAAAATTTACACCATAATATTAAAAACACTTTGTAAACTAGAAAAATCTACAACCAGCGTTTTATAATATACGATTCGAGCGATTTTTAATAAATGACATCTTACTAACGATACTTGTGTCACTTCTCTACAAACGACCTTGAATTTCCGTTTGATACTGCCATCTATACAGAAATATTCAAAGCTTATTAATTAAATTGTTTGCTATTTCCTGCGTTCATTAGATGACACTTGATTAATGATTTAAAATAATAATAAATTTATATCCATTTGATCAAGCCAAGCTTATATACAAAAAGGAACATGCCAAGGCAAATAATTTATACAGGTACTAATCAAACTAATCAAAGAAATATATTATAGCAATGTGTAAGGTTCACTTAGGGTGGAATTCTCCGGAATAGGAGCTGACCACCCGCCCTGCACCGACAGGCGTCCCCGAAATTAAATGGAGGGTTCACTTTTATGTCGATAAATGATAAATTCATCTGTAAAAATAATATTTTCATTCTGAATACATGTATTTTTTTTAATAGTTTTATTGATTCGAGTATAGATGGCGTTCAATATCTGTTTTCAAAATATTACTCTTTGCATTTAAATTCTTTTTAAATGTTCTTATCATAGATAATACACTATATAGGGTGTTCTGACAACTTGGCCTCGAAAATACACTTTAATACAATTGGCACCGAGGTTAACCGCCGTATCCAACTGAGATCACAGCGTTTGGTTAGATGCGATCATTTCATCCAAAATATCTCGTCGTATGTAAGTCTTCATAGCTCATGACATCCGTAACTTGGTCATTCATCGGCTTCATAGGAAAGCCTAGATTAGTTTCGCGGACGATAGAGCGACCTATATTGCAGTATGAGGAGATTCGTAAAAGAACCAGAATAGATGGAGTGCACGCCCATCTGTTGGGATAGAGGACGAAAAAGTACATGATACTTCTGTGTCACGAAACTGCAAACCTACTTCTATAAGGTACTACCATATCCAGCCCTGATCGTCAACCAATACCGGTAAATGTTCCATGTTAATATCATAAAGACTATGGTCTATGACAGTGATTCTCAACCTTTTTTTGTTGCGGCATATATTTAACGATTTCATAATTTTCCGGCACACAAAGAAAAAGATAAAAATTATTTACTTAGTACAACACCCTGCATAAATAGTTTATGACAAAAAATTTAATTAAACTAATATATACTACAATAATAACTAAACGCTTATTAAGGTATTAATTACAAGCTAATAATAAAAATATTTTTCTTTTTAAATGATATAATTTAATAATATTAACATTGTTATATATTTGCAAAAACTGGCGGCCCACTTTTTAAATTTGGCGGCACACAAAAGTGCGGCGGCATAGTGGTTGAGAATCACTGGTATAGGTATGGTCTAAAGATTTTTACAGCATCAACAATTGTGAGAGAATTGTGTTGTCATATTCGAAGGTTTCTTACAATTTTGAAGTTCGAACTCAATGAGTTAAAGGGATAAGAGAAAATTGAGGTCGCCCTAAAAAGCCCTAGGTATATTACAAGCTTAGTGACAGTTTACAGCAATATACCGTCATATACATCTTTAACTTTCAATATTTCCACCAGACTATACAGGAAGGTGATAACTAACATAATAAAAAACAATATAATTTAGAATTTATTACTTGGATATTTTAATAATGTTACATTATTTGATATATTTTAACATAGAAAAATCTCGTCAATCTTATTTACCACATGTAAGTGACTTTACAATTTGAAGTTAGAAAATTATTTAATAATTTTTTACGTATATCCTTCAATTTAATTAACACGATATATTAGTTGTATTACAAGTTGAATTATCCCCCTGCATCACAATGTTTAACTGATTTCTTATGTCGGTAGGTTTTATCATTATTATAAAATAGTTCTTTTTGGCTACCGAGATCACAGTACAATTATATTAGCTTCATATAGTACCTATATATTCATACGAAAATTATACACATTAAAAGCAAAAGTAATATTATTAATTATAATGTGGATAGAATCCAATATAACAATACCAACAGACTAGCGTAATGTTGGCTATTAAAATAATCTAAAAGTAGTTTTATATTGAATATTATTGATATATAAAAAATAATTAAAATATATTCATAATGCTTTCGTTGTTTACATGAATAATGACAAAACATTGTAGGTATAATTGCGTTCGAAATAAAGGTATCTAAATACATAAATAATATTAAAATACATGAAGTATTTAATCACAATAACTTATATACGCGCACAGATTATTATAACGATATAATTTACACATAGAGCAGATTAAATATTTTATAAGATACTAATGCATGACGTTATAGCCCGCTGCAAATTCCTTACGCCCTGGTACTTCATTTGCCAAGAATGATTTTTCGCGAAGCGCCGAAGTTTTGTCCCGATTGTGACGCCAACTTATTTGTGCCGGCTTGTAATCCGATAACAGCCTCTCCTGCCCGGAGTACATCTTCGCTGAATTCACGGCGATTTTCTTCTGCTGGTCTGGGGCCAAGGAAAGGACCACGCCAACCAGGGTTTTTGTATGTCTGGAATACCATATATTGTTATTATTTAATCAATAAACAACTGAACGTACCCTTTGTACTTTGCAACTAACTACCTTTACAACCAATTAATTTTTCAAATTAAACTTTGCAAAACTATGAAGAGGCAACATCATCTTCTTGCGCTTATCTCACTCTAAGTGGGGTCAAACATAAGAATATACTGAGTTTCATGTGGGGACCATATAAAATGTTTAAACATGTCACATGATTTGGCTATGTATTTAAGGACTGGTCGCCTGCCTGACGTCAACTTACCTTGGTCGTATTTTACGACACCTCGGTAAGAAAGTGGGTGGTATATTATACTCAACCGGATACCACCCGGTGGGTCCATTTACCTTAGTCGCCTTTATGATACCTCGGTAAGAAATGAGGGTGGTCTATTTTACTTAGCCGGCCAACACACCAATATTAGAAACTATTTTTTTTGGTCTTTATATCATACCTCTACATTAAAATTAATAAGTAATTATTTTTTGCTCTTTGTCTTAAATAATAACGAAACATTAACTCTTAATTATTATGCAAATATATTATCAAAGTATTCTAAGAAGAAACTTTTTTTTACTGCATTATCCTTCAACTACGAATATAAATTACTTATAGCAATAATCTTTTTAAAAGGTATATTTTCCTAACAAAAATATTTAATTGTGCCTCTGTGAACATTGAATGACATCAAATAACATTTAAGCTGTAATGGCAAGTTAGTTGGTACGATCTCTACCAGTTCCCAAGTTCAAATCCAGGGCACCTATAAGGTTTTATAAAACCTCATCAACTTAACTTTCTATTTCATTGTGCATTTAAGGGTGATGTCGCGATGAAGCTCTACATCTCTACCTATACGAGTATGTATAGAATACTTAGGATATGTGAAAAAAGCGTGATAGAATAAACATAATAAAATAAACGTGATTAATTAACACAGATATACATGAACTTAGACCCTCCTTTCTTTCTAACGAGAAAGGAGACTTCAGACAAATGTAAATTAAAATTTTAAATATTCTTAATTCAGCTAAACAAATGCTTTCGTATCGTTTACAAAATAATAAATTACAGGTTGATTAGAAACTTTTCTTCTACTAAGAAGAACCAGCAAGAGACTTGGGAGTTGTTCTTTTTAAAACTTAATTATTATAACGTTCATTGATGACATTTCGTCATTGTTTTCTTTTGCAAAGTTTCAATTCGAAGATGACGATTGACGATGACAAGATGTTAAATAAGAAATTCAGTTATAGCTTAACACACCAAAATTAATAATGAAATTAATTTGCTGTAATCTGCGGGTTATAGCTTTTATTTTCGAACCATTAGTCAATTCGAAAAGGTATAGTCCGCGATTAATTTGCTAAAATCCGCGGGTTATAGCAAAATAATTTCATTATTACTTTTGTATTATGGATCTCCATAAAGCAGCGCTTAATTCTATAAATTACTCAATCGAATCGATCAATTCGAATTCAACTCTCATTATTATCAATTAAAGATAAATAAAAAAAATTATACCATTCTGCCAATAGCAAAGATTGTTTGCGTGACTAGCGCGATATTTTTCTGATCCCAAAGATCAGTCGACTGAAATAGATCTGTATCTGGAACTCCATACTTGACACAAGCCTTTTGGAATCTATAAAAAACGAAAACGGAGTTACTTTTAGAGTTAATTTTATACACATACTTCCTACAAGTGTGTTATTTGTAATAGCAATCTCATTTTTACTTACAAATTTACTAGCGATAGAATAAATATATAGTTCCTAACCACTTCTTTGGCCTTTTGGCCTTATCCACAATAAATATTTCGTAGGATAGTATTTGAATATCCACACATTATAAAACAAAGTCCAACGTCATGCCTGTTTGCGATAAACTCAAAACTACAGAACAGATTTTCATGCAGCTTTCACCAATAGCTAAAGTAATCCAAGGTCTAGTAGTCCTGGGATTAACGCGTTCAAACAATCGAACAAACAAACAAACTCTTCAGCTTTGTATATTAATGTAGATAAATTAGTTGAAATATGATGATGTTTGTTGAAAATTTTCTAAAAAGTCAAGCCGCTTTGGACATTTAAAAAATGCTTGCATAATACGTTCGATATATTGGTACATGTAAATAAACTCACTGGCTGATATTGTCCATAAATTTGTAGTCACCTCCAGAGATGTTAACCTTGGTGATGATGCCTGGTTGCAGCCTGTTCATGAGCTTGCAAAGGATGATACCATCTCGGAGGGCCAGCTCATAAGGAAGATCTGAAGGAAACTTCTCCCCAATGACTGCTTCAATCCATTTTTGGGCTTCCAGCTCCTTTTCGGGCTCCCGTTTGTTGTAGCACTGCAATAAAACCAATAAGACTTAGATTAAATAATAATTACAGAAGACTTAGATTAAATGATATTTACAGAATCAACTTTACCATTAAAATTTAATGACAAAATTTGGGTAACCCGACTGTTAATTGGTTGTAAGGGGAAAAGTCGCCCCGGTCAGTTTCCTCAAATCACCTCACCTATACTTGGTACCCTTGCAAATAAACCGACGAGTCTCTGGCAACCAACTATGTCGGTATAACCATTCTCAAGCTACCTAGATCTACCTAAGTTAGCTAGTTATTAATACATTTAATTTTTCAACTAAAAAATAATTTAATCCATAATGTAAATAATTTGAAATCGACGTCAAGGCAATTCGCAGAATTACTTTGGAGTACTTATTTTTTTTAAATAGGTGTAATATGTTATGAGCAATAAACAGAGTCGGCTAAGGTCCATATCTAATGAATATTCTTGTTCATTCCATTGTAATCGACTTTAATAAGTGCTCGTTTGTAGTTTATATTTTTTAACCTTGTTGTTTTATCACTTAGTTATATTCTTTTTTACTGTGTAAAGTAATTAAGATGATTATCTTAGGACTCATATTAATATATTTTGTACTAAATACAAATCCTTTTATATTATTTCTTGTGATATTTTACTTAACAAAAAAGTGTTCACTATGTTTGTGATTGGAATGTGATAAGTTTTTTTAAAGGTTTGTAAGTTAGAAATTCAAATTTTTCAAAATTTATTTAATCCACTTATGTTGTAAATGCGAGTCTGTTTGTTTTGTTTTTATTTTCATTTTTGATAATTTCACGTAGACGATGGCAGATTCCTAATATTTTAAATATTGCAAATCACATATAAAAACCATCATCAAGTAAATAATCATTTTATTTACTGTAAAGCGAATTAAGCATACAATTTTTTAAGAAAACCACTAAGATAATAAACCCACGAATCCTTAATTAAGGTACTCATTTAAAGCCATCATCAGCTTGGCGATTTTGTCATGGACTAGATCTCCAGACGATACTTCACTTTAGCGACGAATTCATTGGTGAGATTGTGGTAGTGAATATTTGCAGTGCTTGTGTAGTGTAATGGTGTTGGTAATGTTTATAGTGTATATGTTCTACGAATCCCAAAAAAACTTTACGCTTAGCAAAGAATTTCTTCAATCGCGAATTATAGCAAATTTTTTTTATCACCATTAATAATTAAATTAAAAAAAAATTAAGTGTAATAAATTTTTAAGGGATTTCCCGCCACGTGCCACCTACAAATTCGCTTCAGTTTGGGCGTATGCCAATACAAAATATATTTATAAATCGTTCTTATTATTTATTAGAATTTCAAAATTGTCAGCTGTTTAAACAAGTATGTACTTTTAATTCACATTTGAATATATGGATAATGTTTATGTGAACAATTAAAAAATAATTAAATATATTTATTTTACACTTTAGCCGTGTGGTATCCGGCTAAGTAGAATAGTACCACCCTCATTTCTAACCGAGGTGTCGTAAAAGGCGACTAAGGTAAGTCGACCCGCCGTGTGGTATCCGGCTGAGTAGAATAAACCAACCTCTATTCTTACCGAGGTGTCGTAAAAGGCGACTAAGCTAAGTTGACCCACCGTGTGGTATCCGGCTTAGAAGAATTGACCACCCTCTTTCTTACCGAGGTGTCGTAAAATAAGACAGAGGTAAGTTAACGTCAGACAGTCGGCCGGTCGTAAATCGCACTCTCAGTGGGGTCGGCACAACATGTTATAAAAATGCTGTCACACGATTTGGCAATATTTTTACAAGCGGCCGCCTGCCTGACATCAACTTACCTTAGTCGTATTTTACGACACCTCGGTAAGAAAGAGGGTGGTCTATTCTACTCAGCCGGATACCACACACGGCCCGAGGATGAAATAATATGATCTAATAAATCGTATTTAGACAAAAGTACAAAGTGGGTAAATTATTAAGGAAGGGAGAATTAAAAGAAGCTGTGATAGCCCAGCCGCGAGATCGCACAACTGTTTGAGGGATCACTGGTTTAAACCCCGGGCGGGCACCAATAAGTTTACTGTTAATACTTATTAATAATTACAATTCATCACACGCTATTCGGTGAAGAAAAACATCGTAAAGTAACCTGCATATCTCTGGAAAATTCTGGGTATACGTGTAACCTACCAATTCACATTGGAGCAGCGTGGTAGATATTAGCTCCAATGCTTCTCTCTAAAAATGGAGAAAGTAGGCCTATGTCCAACAGTAGGATAGTAACTGACCGTTACTTTTAACACTAAAGTTTCACGCAAAAGAAGTTGCAGGTAAAACTACTTTATTAATTAAAATATAAATTCGAATTAATTTTCATTTCCATACTTATATACATCAAGGAATTACTTTTTAGCTATAGATATTTTTACTTTGTTCATTCTGACATCATTCAGTACACTCGAATATAAAGTCTAATAATAGTAACGGCTGGATCAATGCAAGTATAAACAAATTTCGAAATGGAAACGCTATTCTGTTCTGTATTTAAAACTCGTGGCGCGCAACTAAGAGATTATAATGAAAAATATTTCACTTCTAACATTTGTGGCGTCAATATAGATTAGTTATGAATGAATTTTGCCAAGTTTTTTGGAAGCATTCGAAATAAGAATGATTCCAATTTTTTGTATTGATAATCTGTTGAATAATTATAATATGTATTATAAATTTGCTTAAAGATATTCGAAAGATAAAAACATCACGAGACCTGCTTCTCTGAAGAATTCCTGGAAGGTTAGATGTTATAATTTCATATTTACCACCTATAACACAAGTATTAAGTTACTTTGGGAACAGACTACGGTGTGTGTACTAGGGGTACACACACCGTAGTCTGTATTTATATTTAAGGTATATTAGAGTAACTAAGAAAATAATTGTAGCGCGATGGATACTAAAAGTATGGCTAAATTAAAAAAATATCTTTAAAGTAACCTTGAATTAAGTTAATAGTCAAATTATGCAAATGATTACATATTCTGCTTAAGACTTATAATGTTTGGATTAAAATATATAACATTTTATTGGTTTCTGTATATAAAATATAATTACCGTGTGATTATAGAAATGAATGTTTCATTTTCCTCATGATTGTCTATATTCGACACGATCATATTAGGCGATACATACGATCATACGAATCACCCAGTGATTGCCTTTGGTGCGTGTCCGAAAACCAACAATCCTGGGTTATAGACCATGTAGATCAACGGCCTGTTTACTATCCCACTGCTAGGAATGGGTCTCCTAGGTTGAGGAGAAGGGTTGGAGAACTTAGTCTCACCACGCTGCTCCAATGCAGATTGATAGGTTTATACATAATCCCAGAATTCTCTAGAGATATGTAAGTTTTCTCATGATGTTTTTCTTCGCCTTAAAGCATGCGATAAATTTCAATTGTCATAATTGTAATTTCAACGACTATGGTCGTTGAAATTTCAATTATTATTCAGTTTCAGTTATTGCGTCGCGTAATAGGTTGATAATAGACGTCGCTTTTCAATGTTATCCTATTCCTGTAGAATTAACAGGATTTATATAGCCTATATGTTATTCCGGTGTACACTACATACACTACATACGTTCACTATCACAAACTCAACAATCGTTTTGCCCCGCAAGCGAAGCATCATCAGGAGATAGACTCTACATTTAGCATTACCTATATATATTTCCTGTTTTATTTCATCGCGGATTATAGCAAAATAAAATTTTTAATATTACTTTTGTATTATGGATCTCCGCAAAGTAACGCCTAATATTTACATATACGTATAAAATATAGGACATTTAACTTTATTCTTCGGCGACATACGCCCCATCCGAACAATAAAGTTAAATCCCCATCCCCAGCTTATGTAAAAAACTCATTGAAGCCTGCCCGGGATTTGAACTCGTGACCGCCTTGAAAAAATCACACAGTCCCACCGCTGAGCTACCACAATTTATCTTAATTGTTTGTGATCGCCGCTTATGAAGAGGAGCCATTAGAGATAAAAAAATATGTTTTGGACGAGAGAAGCAATTTAAAGACCGGATATCATACGTAGCTAACATGGCTATTTATATTAGTGATTTATCTAATGCGATACAAATAGATTTTATTCAGGAACGGAAATAGAGATCAGCAAGAAAAGTTAAATATTATTTGGAATCTTTTATCTTATTTAATGAGAGATGAAAATTGCTAAAAGAATTAGTAGTTTATATATTATATCCTATATTAATATTGTTTAATATAGTCTGCCGCTTTTATTACAAGGAAAAAATATTATCTATCTATACTAATATATAAAGCTGAAGAGTTTGTTTGTTTGTTTGTTTGAACACGCTAATCTCAGGAACTACAGGACCGATTTGAAAAATACTTTCAGTGTGAGATAGTCCATTTATCGAGGAAGGCTACATATAACATCACGCTAAGATAAATAGGAGGGGGACAGCAATAAAAAATATTACGAAAACGGCAAAATTTAAAGCTTTCCGTGCGTGCGCTTAGTAAATGGTGGAAGTTATTCCAAAATCATGTATTACAAAATTGTTCCCTCCTAAATGTTCTAAATAAAAATCCGCCACAGCATATGTCTAGCTTTTAAGGTTAACCCACTTTAATCATTTCTATGGTTATCAAAATACTATATTACGGTTTTCAGCTTTCCACGCGGGCGGAGCCACTAGCAATTGCTAGTATCATATATAAAGATACGAATCGTAACGCAAAAATTAATCCTTTTGAACCATACTCACGAATCTCGTTCATAATATACTTACTTTTATACCCCAGTGATGGTAAATTTAAAATACACTCATTCATGCCTTTAGTGTTATTTTCTGTTCATGAAGGAACTTGATTGATTTTTTATCCTATAAGTTATAATCTTAAATCGTTGAAAAATACCTTATCTTATTATCTTCCTGCCCTTACCCACTCTAAGCGGGTCGGCACAACATGTTATTAACTTGTTGTCACATGATTTGGTTACATATTTTTGACCAGTTGCCTGCCTGAGATCAACTTACCTTAATCATACATCTTATATGATACAAATTATTATACAAAGATACAGGTCACATCGCGATAAAATCGAGTTACCTTAATTTAAAATTCGAAGTTTTGGTATAGTTGCATCCACCGTGGTCACGAACTATTATTAACTATAACTATTATTATATTAATATAAATTATTATATTACATAAGGTTTACACGAAAATTATTATAATTACGAGAAATAAATATAGAAATTAAGAAATAATAGTGTTTTAACTATTAAAACGTAATTTATAGAATTGGGCATTACTTTGCAGAGATCCATAATACAAAAGTAATAATGAAATTATTTTTCTATAATCCGCTATAAAGTAAAATAGAAAATATATATAATGCTAAATGTAGAGTGGACAATTCTTTTTCATACTTGATACATGCAGGATTCAAAACACATGCACAAACCTCAACCACCGCCACCACAATTCACAAGCACTACATAGTGAACCTATTACAAACTGAACAATCGCTTCGCCCCGCAACCGAAGCATCATCAGGAGATAGACTCCACGACATATTTTTTATTTTACTTCATCGCGGATTATAGCAAAATATATTTCAATATTAGATTTGAATTAAAACGTAAAGTAACGCCATACTTGTTAAGAAACAAAAACCTAAAGATGTTTACAATGAAGTGGTTTATAGTTCTTAATAATCGACAATTGTCAGACAGTGAAAACGAAATTTATTTGATACGGTTTTCGTTAAAATTTATATAAATTCAAATTTGAATAACTATTTAATTATACTTGTAACACTAATTGGATGATTCGACAGCTATTCACATTCCTAAAATACGAATCACAATGGCCCTTAATAGTCAATCACACTATCGTGAACTGAAAGGCAATGGTGTAATGATTATAATTACGTATGCGCCTGGTTGATGAAAACAACCGTGACGTCAGACGCCTCCGTGGACGCCGAACTGTTTTGGGCGGGCGGTTTCCAAGCCAGTCCACTTGTTCTCACGGACCGAGATAGTTCACTAGTGCAAAAAGTTAAACTTTTCAACCAACTACAAATATGCCTGTAAGAATTCAATTCCATGACATTTTATTGACTCCATTACATTTATTTGTGTTTGAAGTGTTCAAAAACTTTTTGACATTATAAGTGACATTATCGTGTCCTTGAGCTGCACTGAGATTTTGGTGTTTGTAGCTGCTCAAGCGTTAACAAATTTATCGCTTTCAACTTCCTTTATACATAGTAACCGGTCTACATTTATCGTTGTTAATGGTTCATTAGTTACTGCGCTCGCAGCTGCATCTATTTATGAATTACTTTAGTCCTTTAATCTCGAAAGCTTTCCAGACTTCGCAATAACAACCGTGCGTTTGACTTTATTTTAGGAGATGATTCTGGAATTCGGTCGCTCCACCAGCACACGACTTGGCACTGGAACAGATATTTTATGGCGGTTGTTCAAAAACTGCTCTTATTTACGTGTCTGACATAAAGTTATGTTTGCAGGCCAGGAATAAGGAACAGGAGGAGGAGGTTATTAACTGGATCGCCGCAGTCCTCGGTGAACCTTTGCCGAAAGGTCCTTATGAAGATATTCTAAAGGACGGCATTGTTCTGTGCAAACTTATTAACAAACTAGCACCTGGATCTGTAAAGAAGATACAGGAGAGAGGGACGAATTTCCAACTTATGGAAAATATTCAGCGGTAAATATATTTTATTTAATTAGATAATTGTTTTAATCGTGCATAAAAATGCATTATCTTATTACGATGACATCAAGGTTAAGTCGGGAGCACAAAAACTGTCCGATATTTAAGTACATATTATGACATATATAAATCGTAAATTTCAGGTTCCAAGCTGCAATAAAAAAATACGGCGTTCCGGAGGAGGAAATTTTCCAGACTGCTGATCTGTTTGAGAGGCGCAACATTCCTCAAGTCACTCTGTGTTTATATTCATTGGGAAGAATTGTAAGAGTTTACTATTTATACCAAGATATCTTAATGGAATGTCAAACTTTTTGGCATAATGATAAAAGTACTGAATTCATAAAGTAAGAGATCTAGCTATTCTTACTTGGATCGAATGACATTTTAAGTTAGGAAGGTTTTGGCCATGATTAGATTGAAAAACCGAATGGCAAAGCAATAACAAAAGTCGATGTATAAATCGTATTTTTATTTTGTTAAGTTTTTGTCTTTTACAGACTCAAAAGCACCCAGAATATACTGGCCCTCAGTTAGGACCCAAAATGGCTGACAAAAACGAAAGGACATTCACCGAGGAACAGCTAAGGGCTCACAATGCCGAATTGAATCTTCAAATGGGCTTCAACAAGGGAGCCTCACAATCTGGCCATGGTGGTTTTGGCAACACACGCCATATGTAATTATGTTAATTACACGTCCAACACGAAGCCAAAAAGGCGTTTTGATCAACGCCGAGATGAATCAGTATTTTAAGTTTATCTTACTTTATTACGCTATATTTTTAATCGGAGTTGCAATTTGTATTGCTTGACGAATGTTTATTAACTTTTTTGTGGAAGCTTTTTTACATTCATTGGTTCACGTAGGTTTACATATATACTTATATTCATAAATTATGGTTTAGCTAAGTCTTTTCTACCTGACTAATTTAATTTTGTAAATATTTTTTTATATAATAAAAAAAATATACAATCTTTCTCTTAATGAACCATATCCTACACTGTATATCGTACAAATATAACAAAGGCGAAATTTTATGTAATAGTAACGGCCTGTTACTATCCTACTGCTGGGCATAGGCCTCCCTTTTCTCCGTTTTTGGAGAATAGGGTCTGGAGCTATGTCCACGCTGCTCCAATGCGGATTAGATTACACATATTCCTGGAATTCTAGAGGAATATACAGGTTTCGATGTTTTCCTTCACCGAAAAGTGTCTTATAAATTGCAATTATCAATTAGACATATATATAAGTTTAAATAGAAACAAATTGAAAAAACCATTTGAAGAAAATTTTAAGTACTAATATTAAGTATTGTACGTTACCTATATTAAATTTCTAGGAAAATCAATTAAACTGAAATATATTTCAATGCAAAAGCTAATATATATAGAATTCACATGTGAATTTATAAACACACATAGACATAAGTCTTACTTACGATCCGCGGATTCATTCAACGTTAAGGCATTATTAAAAATTAGTCAAAATCCCCTTTTGTAATGCTACATTCGTCTAAAGAGTATTTAAGACATGAGTAAAGCGCTATCTCACACTGGAACAATGAGTCTAAGCTCTAAATCTCTTCCCAAAAAGACAATGCCTTTACCAAGCCTGTAGTGAAAAGTAAAAAGTAAGTAAGTAAAAAGTAATTACAAGATAAAAAGTGCAGAGAGAGTTTGCTAATAAGATGATATACAGTGAAAATTTGTATGAATAAAAGATCTATAACTATACCAAAGAGCATTATGGAATGTATTATATTAAAAGTACGTATAAAAATATTTATATCGGTCTTTTCGAAGTGACAGCATTCTAGCCGTAATGGTTTTGCTAACCACACGGGACAGTTATGTAAGTCTAGCTTCTGAAATTTTTGGCTAAACTTTAATAATTTAAACGTTTAAGATATTCAAATATACTCGTACGTATGATTTACGAGTGTAATCAAAATGACTAATTTGTTGGCATAAAATTACGAAATGTTTAACTGTGCCAAAATATAAAGTCCGAGTTGCGCTTCATACATAAATAGTGTAAGATGTAAGAAGTGTGTAAGATCTTATTATAATGTATGCAATTACAGCAATTGTTTGGAATGAATTTTGGATTTGACCTTATTCCTCCTTCATTTTTTCCACACAAGCCATTAAAAGACATTCAAATCCGAACATCATACAACAATAGAAGTTCGTGAAAGGCGCTTTAGCACAATTCTCGCAAGCTTAAGAATGATATCTCCTTTTGATATAACTTTTTAAAACAGACAATGTGCTGTTAGCACTTAACACTTTCATGGCCTTTTGAGGCGGGAAGAATAAGTGCGTAAGAATCGTCGTGAGTGTAAAATGCGGAAAGTATAGCGCAATTCTATACTAGCATCGGAAACGTCTTTCTACGGGTTAGTGGCTTGATATTGTCAATATTTCGGCTTATTTATTTTATTAATGTATTTATCTAAATACATTAATATACTTAAACGATTTATAACACGTTAAAATTGTAATTAAATAAAATTGAAATTACAACTCTTGAAAGTAACAGTTAAGGGGAATATATTAGTTAGCTTCACCAATCAAAACCAGACTTCATAGCGTAATTGTTTCAACAGAATACTGCGGTTGACGTCTTAGAGTTATGTCTTAGATATAAAAACTGTCAACCAAAAACAATCACTGGAAAATACAAGAAAATGTTATAAAAATTTATAACTTGGCAGACAGAACTTATAAATTCTACCAGTCTAGTCATTATTTTCTTTTTAAAATAAATTAATTACACGATAAAAAAGTGCAGTAAACAGTTTTAAAATTGGTAAAATAAAATCTTGACAGACAAACGTTGCGAGGCGAAAGTAAAATGTAGTTGACAAACTTAAGAGGTGCCAACATTGCGTATTTCGAAACAAACGTATATTTAAAGATGTCAAGTTAATGTACCCGTAACAGATCTCACGTTGTATTACGTAAATGGATAGAAGCATTTGCAATTGGTACAGACCTTTTAACCCGCGGTTTATTAAATCTTCCCATGCTGAACGTAGACCTTATGTAGGGAATAATTTTAAAATTATCAAAAGATGTATTTTGTTTACAAAGAATCAATATTTATACAGGATTTAGCGATATATATTGTATACAAAAGCTTAAGATTATTGGCTCTATTTAGCTCTAATATTACTTCTCTTCATCATCATTTATCAAAAATATGGTGTAAAACTAAATATTATCACTTATATGTTACTTATAGCAAATTCATCTCCTTGTGGTTATTTATAAGAAGCAATTGAACACTTGTCAATGTGCGATCGATTATAACAGAACAAAGAATTTAATACAGATAATGCCTATGTCTAAATAGGTATTACCTACTTGCAGGAGTCCCGAGATGTAAGTATATAATTATATATATCCTCTTTGATACACGACTGAATACTAAAAATAGGACCAGGACATATTTGACTCAACATATGCACGACCATGCAGGGCACCAACATAAATAATGCCTATATTAATAGTTTAAATGTAAAAGTCTGTGACCCTTTCACGGCTTATCTGCTCCACCAATATTGATAAAATTATTACAATTGAAGCTTACCTATATTCCAGGCTAACATTTAATGTAATACAATCCGTTTACCTTTGTAAATGGATAAAGATGTAGATAGTATGTGGATGGAGAATGAGATAAATCGATATGAAGAGATCGATGGAGATTACATGAAAGTACCTATGTCCAGTAGTGGACGTCCATCGGTTGATGATGATGATGATGACAAATTAAGTCGCAGCTACTACTACTACTTTACTTTATGTGTGTAGGGTCTTCTCAATTGCCGGAAGCAAGTGGGGTACGAGCTTCGAAACACCCGAATTTCGAACATCATTACCCGGGCCGGTCCTCGCTGACGTGCACCAGAGGTTTTAGGACATATGGCCAGCACTCTTACCTATAGTCTTGAGTCTAAGGAGATATCTACAGCATGTTAATAAACGCTTACATCGATATTCAAAAGATAGGCTTGAATCAGACACAAATGTGACACCATTTTATAGGAATTTGTAGTAGGAAGATCACTAGAAGACATTCCAGGCCGATTGTAACTTTCCAATCTATTTTAGAGTACTTTTCATAGAATCGGTCAAGCGTACAAAAATAGATGGAAAGGTGACGACACTTGAATAATTAATTGCGACAGTGATGAGATGCTTTAAGTTTCCTAGTGGTTACTAGTGCAGTTAGATTCCATTTAATCATTATATACCCCATCATCTCTGTAAAGGCAACAAACAATCAAGTGCTTATTTGATTGCTTACTTACTACTTAAAATATCGTATTCAGTTTTTTATAGGATGTAACAAATAGGGTAAATTTATGTATTGCAATACATAACGATTAGAAACAGTTTTCTTAACCGTTGTAAGTCTGCTAAAGATATGACAATCACTTATATATAATCCGTGGAAAAAAATTACTTAACGTGTTTAATATAGAATCTGTGCATTCATTACTATAACTATCGTGCACATATTCACACTAATTATCATTTTTATCTGTTAGTACTCTTGTGATTTAGTTTCCTCACGATTCCAGAGTATAAGTACACGAGACTATCAGTTAAAAATTCATATGTCAAGTGATATAACAATAAAGAAATCTTGGTATAATAATATGGTGAGTTGCTATTTATATGTTCAAAGAAACTTAGCAAAGAAGAAGCGACAGTATAACCAAAAAGGCAACCGTCATTTTTGTTGGGACACGTTTACGTCTAGTCATAACCTGGTTTTAGTGCAATAAAAGACGCTTTAAAATCAGAAATAACTACGTTACTCGTCTTTGTGGCTTTGTTTTGTCTACTGCTTTGTAAAACAAGTATTTTTTCGTAATTTCTAGTAAATTAGATTGATGAATATATTAGAAAAACGTTTTTGTTCATGTCTGGTATTTGAACTGTCTTTCTTCATTAATCTTATTTCGTTGTGCGATGTCGAAAAGCAGAGTCGTAAAATTTCGTCCTGTTGATTTGCCCGCTATTTCCGAATTCATGTAACATAATAATATGTATATATTACCATTCTCTATGACACAATATGCTGTATGGCTCAAGAATCAAAAACTTTCCATGCGGCTATGTTATCAAATGTTAGAAATTTTTCAATGAAATGCCCCATAATTTATTATCATCATAGAAAGGTATTCTATAGCTACGGTATTCTATTAGATTATAATTGATAGTATTTAATCAGCATTTCTATGGTATTTTTCTCCATTAATGACTCGCAACGAGTCTTTATACAAAGAGCCATTGTAGTTAGTGTGCTTACTGCTTAGCGCGAATTTCTTCAACCTACTCGATCGGGTTAGTGTAACGCTAATTTGTATGACGCTGCAACAGTGACATCTAGTATCCGCTGATCCAGCGCCATACAAATTGGCGTTACGCTAACGCCATTGAGTAAGTTAAAAAAAACTCGCACTAACCCCACTGATCTAAACGCAGCCCGTTAGAAGAAAATCAGTGGTGTACGGATGAAATATAATTTAAATCAGGTTAACGATCACCATCCGTTCAGGTAAGGTGAATGGTAATAAAATAGACCTTCAAAATATCAGACACTCATCTTGTTACTATTAGGGGATCACAGCAACGACTCAATCATAGGATACTCTTAAAATATAAGTTGGCGATACCATCTCTGAACCGAATAATTTGTCAAGATAAAAAAATATCTAAAGACAACATAAATGATATTATAGAAATAAACTACTTATAGGAAAAAAACCAACATACTAACAAATTATCACGCCAAATAATATAAAATATATATATACTTGGTTGACCGAGCCTTGCTCGGTAATTTTTTACAAAATAAATAAATGAAACTTCAAAAAGAAAGAAAAATATAATTGGATAGGTGCGGCTCGATCCCAGGTATTTTCATTTCTCGCGACTACCCGTTCCCCGAATAAGCTACGCTGACTTGACACTTTACGGCATAAATAATCACTACATATTATATAACAAAGTCGCATTCTTTGTCCATATATCCCTATGTACGCATAAAACTTTAAAACTACGCAACAGATTTTGATGCGGTTTTTTTTAATAGATAGAGTGATTCCAGAGGAAGGTTTGTACGGATTATAACATTCAATACGGAGTAGAGTAATACTGTAATTTTTGAGGTTTCTGTAAATAATTACATTTTTTTCCGCTTACATTGCAAACGCAGGCTAAACCCTACTAGATTTATCAAAATTATGTACTAAGTATTTGTACACCTTGAAAAGGTCTACAGAAAAGTCCGCGATGGTATATGTCTATCTCTTAATCTTTTAAGAGTTTGTTTAAAGACATTCTGTAATTAATTGTAAAAATAAAATACATAGGGAAAATTTAAAAGTAAATAAGTAAAAATGTACTATATGAGCTTAGATATTCCAAATATAGCAGGAAATCGTCTTGGTATAGAGAGAGGAAATTATTTTTCTCCAAATTTCACGCCTGCGGGCCACGGGCAGTAATGAATAAATCAAAACTACTGGATCGATTTTAATCATTTTTTACACTGACTGACGTGGGATATATATTTTATACCCGTGCGAAGCAGGGGCAGGCCGCTAGTGTTTTATATATGCAACGTAAATTTTAGTATGTATATAATGCCCAAAAAAAACCTCCTGCATACTGAATTTCAGGAAAATCGTTGAAACCTTTTCAGAGATTCAGAAAATATATTTATGTATACATACCTACAAGATTAACTCAAGATATATTAAAGAGAGAGAAGAGAGAAGAAGATTTCCGAGATTCCTATATATCCTTTGATTTTCAAAGCAACACAATTTTTATTTGCCGCTCAAAAAAAAATACTTTTAATTGTCTTATAAAGCGACAATTACATATATATGTTATATGTACAGGCAAGATTAACTTATTTAAGGATGAAAGATAATACAACAGACAAGACACTTAACATAACATCATTAGAAATTTAATCAGACATCGATTGACATTACCTTTGACGGTTATGTAAGACGCAACAAGCGCGGATATTGTTTTTTTGATTTCGCAAATACACACAGAGGGATACGAAAACAATGGAATTTAATTCATACTTTAACTACAGTGTCTAATAATAAATAACTCACTACAAAGGCGAAAGACAACTCGAGTTATTCTCATAAGTTATTTACTGCCGTGCTGAGTGATGTGAAATGTTGACAGAATTCTATGGGTGATTACGATTTGTTGGCATTATAACCCAATGTAAATAATAGCCATGATATTTATTTAAAACTTTATTCTTATAAAAAACCAAGGTACAAGGTTGTGCAAGGAAACAGATTGTAAAGATATTTATAAAATTAGGCGTTACTTTGCGAAATATATCTAATTCTTATGTTTACTCTAATTAAATGTAATGAGGAGGGATGAAAATCATGTGACCAAAAGAGTTTTAAATATGAATGTGGATGGATGTATGGCTAGAGGAAGGCCGAAAAAAAGATGGTTGGATTGTGTGAAAAATGATATGCATGTTAGAGGAGTGGCACCAGAGTTGACGAATGATAGAGGAGAATGGAAAAAGAAGACATATTGTGCCGACCCCACTTAGAGTGGGATAAGGGTAGGAGAATGATGATAACTCTAATTTATCACGGATTATAGTAGTAAAGTACCTAATGGTTTACTACAGCTGGGCATAAGCCACTCACTCTCTCCGATCTTTGAGGAAAGGATCTGGAGTTAAGACCTACCACGGTGCTCCTGCAGATTGGCAGGTAATACCTATCCCCAGAATTCTCTAGAGATATGTAGGTATGTTCAGAATGTTGTCTATTACCGAAAAGCGTGTGATAAATTACAATTATCAATTAGACACATAAGAACATTAGACACATTTGAACGGAAAAACTCATTGCTGCTTGCCCCGGTTTTAACCCGTGATTCATCGAAAAAGTCGCACAGTCTCACCGCTGGGCAATCACTGCTTATCATTATTAGGATTATAGCAAAATAATATTATTATTAATTTTTTATTTCATGTTGTACTAAACTATATGCTTTAATATTGTTTTTTAGAAGCTTCCATACACTACATGTTCTAAATATCTATTGAAGTATTCATCCGGGATTTGAATTAATTCGTATCTGGAAAAAATAAATACAGGATGTTGTATTCCAGTGGTTAAATAGATGTGTGCCATCTGGAATGGGTTATAAAAAGACCAGTTAACAGAGTTGCATAAGCGTAGAGATATATTTAATTAATGTTCAGAATATTACCCCAGTTCGTAACAGAGTTGTTTAATTCCAGAAAGAACTGATGTATCGGTGCGTGGGATCGAGCATTAGGGATGTGACTCGGTGTGGAAAAAGTCGATTAACTATCGATTCTTCTCACTTCAATGTTAATCGATTTTGTAACATTATCGATTAACTCTAAATGAAAAAATAGGTTTTTTTCTGGCTATTTGAAAAGTTGCCTTTTCGTTATCTTAATAATTAATAAGAATGAAAACTAATTAAAATGGATAAGAAAATAACAGATGCGTTTACGAAATTCGAATAAAATGTCTAATATAGGTAAATTGGTTTCATTTAACAACGCATATCATATATTTAAAAAAAAAAAATAAAGAACAAAAACGGTGTAATGTTTTAGAAAATCGATTATAATAATGAATATAAAAATCGATTATTTTTACATCCCTATTGAGCATGTTCTGATATATGTTTATTTTGAGCATACGCCAAGAAACGAGGATGTTGTTGAATTCAACATCACTCAAGCAGACTACGTGACCTTGATATGTACACATGAAAAACTGGCCCCCCTAAATCGTTAAAAGTTTAAATATTAATGTTAATACGTTTTTTTCATTATTAACAGTTCATGGTGAGAACATTAAGTTTTATTTATATAACATATTATCCAGTCGAAATTTTTTTAACAAATCACGGTATAAGCAGTATTCTATAGCGTCATGACCTCCAAGGGAGTCAAAAAGAACTTGTAAAAAAATTGATATTGAAAAAAAAACTAAATATAATTGTTGAATGAATTTTATGTGAGTAATCCCTTATTGATACAATAATTTACCAAATTTTCATGTCCATAACGTTTAGAGGGGTTTTTATACCTATGGTTTAACCGTTGAGAAGTTTCCTCGTCTGGAACCAATCTTGGCAACATCATCAAGTCATTCTTATCACAAAAATTCATCATCATTGGGGCTAGACTAGTATAGTATAGGAGTAAAATTTCTGCTCAATTGCCCACGGGGAAGTGAGAAGTATTTAACTTGCGGGATTCCACCTTCACATACATACAAGTCACGTTAAATAAAATAAGAGACAAAAGTAATAATAAAATTATTTTGCTATAATCCGCCATGAAGTAAAATAGAAAGTATATATAATGTTAAATGTAGAGTGGACAATCCGATTTCATACCTGATACACGCAGGATAAACATACACATTCCTTCACCACCGCCACCACAATACACAAGCACTAAATACTTTCACTATCAACAATCGTTTAGCCCCGCAACCGAAGCATCATCAGGAGATAGACTCTATGACATAATCGCAAAGCTTTGCGTTTTTTATTATTAATACTTTTGTATTATGAATCTCCGCAAAGTAACGCCTAATTCTATAAATTATTTAAAATAAGAGATCATTAATGGAAATATTAAAAATATATTTTACTGGTAGTTTCAGAGGAGCTTTAGGTCTCAGATTGGGAACCACATTGTGCCGATTAATTATTAATTAATCATTAAGCACCGATGTCCATGTGGAAAAGATGTAGACACTTTTGGCATACACGGGCTTTCATGCCATAGGAGCTCTGGTAGGCTTTTCCGTCATGGTTCTCTTAATGATACCATCAAAAGAGCTCTTGCCACCATCAACATTCCTGGTCTTCTCGAGCCTTCCGGGATATGTCGGGATGATGGCAAGAGACCAGACGGCTTGACGCTGGTTCCTTGGGAACGGGGACGGGCCCTAATGTGGGACGCAACATGCGTTGATACGTTGGCCTCGTCCCATATCAGGGAAACAGCGTCAAGACCTGGAGCTGCGGCGGAAATAGCCGAAACCGGCAAACGGCGGAAGTATGCATCTCTCATCGAGAGTTATATATTTGTGCCGTTTGCAGTCGAAACCCTAGGGCCATGGAGTCAAAGTGCAAAAAAAAATTTTTCCGTTTTAACACCTCGGTTGATTGCCTCTTCAGGTGACAAGAGGGCTGGCTCCTTTTTCGCACAAAGAATCAGCTTAGCGATTCAACGCGGAAACGCTGCCAGCATTCTTGGGACCATTCCACGTGGGCATGATTTGTATAGTCCTAGCGTGTAAGTAATTTAAGATAGATATAACTTGTACATTTTTGCTGTAAAAAAAAAAAGCTAGAAAAAAAAACTGGTTACTATTTAATATAGCTTTTAAATATAACCTGTTTGTACAAATAAGAATTCAATATGAGTAATACATTCTTCGAGTAATTAGTCGTACCTAGTGCCTACACATGATTTCGATGATTTACAAGGTTTCCGTGTACTTGGTCATCGCTATATTATAAGGCTGCGTGGGTACGTTGGCACGATTGAGATGACGAGAAATGAGCCAAGATTTTTTTGTGTAATAACTCGTTACAAATATCTATAACGATATCATAAAAAGCAACAGAACTATCTAGATTGGGATAACGAAAGCCTATATTTGTTGCAGCATACTTTCGATAGAGTTAGAGAATGACATTTTAAAAGCCAATAGTGTAGCTCTTAGTCAAACTTACATTCGCTCATTGTCACATTCATGATGGATAATGTCATGGCTTTTATCATGAAATGTTTTATATTCTTGGTGTAAGACGAAATTTCAGAAATGATCTTCTACTTCAAAAACGTATTTTCGTTCTTCCGAGCATTTATGTATATCAATGAGATATAAGAAAACGTTTCTAAAATATATTATATCTTCTTTTCAACATAACATTTATCTTATTTTCTGTATTTGTATAAAATCAGCATTAATCTATCTATCAGTAAATTTGCATAAATCATCATAAAAACGGCATTTTTCATTATTTTCAATACACCCGAATTAACTATGTATTAAGCGGATAGAAAACATTAAATCATTCTTGGTTTAGTTCAACTAAAAACTTTCGATTTTTTGCCGATTTTCGTCGATATCTTAAGGATGTTTAGACCAAACTGACAATGAATTCTGACTCAGGGGTACAATACCCATGGATAAATACACTTTTCCCTTTTTTTTGGGTTCCGGCGTTCTTCTCACCATAACGCAGTCATTCTGTGAACGCATTGACTGTAGTCCAACTCAGATAATTCAAATACCTTTTATTGTTAACAAGCAGCAGGTTTTTTAGGTTCGATAGTTTTATCACTGTCATCAACTGCCTCCTAAATAAAGAGAGTCTAAACAAGACCTTTTAAGGAAAAATAGACCTGTATCCTATAATATCAAAATAATTGCATTATTCTCTGGTAAATTGCAGTAAATCCTCTACCCTTTGCCCCGACTTATTACACAAGGAGCAACTGCATCGTTAAAGGTCGTCTATAGTTCACTAGAAGCCATTCTCCACACTCCCCCACTAAAGTATTAATTGCCCAATGGTTGTATCAAAGTAAATTGACGTTCACCCCTTTACTTTGAGAGTAAAATCTTTCCATTACGTTTATATTAGAATTACACATGTATCATGTTACGAAGTTTCAAAAATATACATTGATATTCATAAGATGAATTTATAACAATACCCAGAGCATCGTGACTTCTATATGTATTGAGTCATGGGAGTTAAAATTTAAAGTTAATTCCAGGTTAAGGTTTAAAGGAACATAATGTTAAGCTTGAAATGTTTTAGGTACTTGTGTATTTAATTTATTAATGACAACCTGTATTCGTCTAAATAGCTTTTTAAATGTCCCATTGTAATGTATTTTCTTAGAAATTAGAATGACTATAGTATAGTATCGTTAAATTATAGATATATGCAATCGCGAAATTTCTATAGACTAGTAATGAGGAAATTTCCAAAACCCACCAAATGACCCACCAAAATGCTTAGGTTACTCAGACGTTATCAGCAAAAATCGTCATATTTTAATAAATTTATACAGAATATTAAAGTATACACGTGAATCTTCTAAATAAACCATGATGTAATGAAGAAAACCAAATTAAATTCCAACCAAAGAAACAGAGGCGAAAGAGGACCTAATTCTATAATACGTAGTGGTGTATATTCTACATTATACCTGAGGAAATACACACAACAAACAAACATTATACTTTACAAAAATTAAAAAAAAACTTTATTTATAACTAGAGCTTTCTAGAGATATAGATATTAAAAGGACTAAGGGCTAGTCAATATTTAAGAGGTGCCGACTGACAATTCAGAGCGATTAGTCCTGTAAGGTAAAGCAACGTAAAAGATCTTTCTTCAGAAACGTAAAGAAAGTAATAGTTTTTGAACACAGACAAACATAAATTCGGTTGCAAAACTAGAACAACCAGTCACTGGAACGGAGTCACTCGAGCTTGACTCGTTAAACTGAGATGCATCGATTGTCGATTTCAATGAACAATTAAGTAGTATTGTTTATACGTCCATAAGAGAAAAAGATACCGAGGTTTCTAAATATATTAAATAGTCCCTTCGATATAGAATTAAGAACTGCAGTCTAGTTTGTAATGCGAATTATAATGCTCTTGCACCATTGAAGCAAATTAAAGATGTAACAGTTCCAAGAAAAAAGCTTTAAACTTTTTAGAACACTGTCAGCATTAATTAATATAGAATGTTTATACATGCAAGCTGCACTCGCGATTTCGTTCACGTTAATTTAAATGTGAAGATACCATCAATTACGTATTACATTGTTATTTGAAGTTCCCATAGGAAAAACATACATTTTTTATCCTATATTATGTTTGTATAAAAGGTTTAACTGTACCAAATTTTATCAATATTCTCCAGTATATTTGACGTGTAAGCGTAACAAACAGACAGTCAAATATTTGCATTTATCCTGTGGATTTGGGGGATAATAACTTTCGAAGTATATTTAACTTTATTTAGTTAACTTAGTATAGAATAAGGCGGAAGAAGGAAATTTCTTGTACTTTCAAAGTTGTATTTACTACTTTGAAATCTTTATCATTAATATATAAAATTTAAGGGTCCGTTTATTTGTTTATTCGTGAGGCTGCAAAAAAAAAATAGTGGTCAACGTTTTTTTTATAAAAAAGCGTTGATAACTTTTCTTTTTACCATTAATTAAAATTCCATTTATGAAAGAACTGGTGTAATTATTACAATTTTTTTTATAACTATATCTTTGTCTTTATGTCCTTTATAGATTTCAAAATGGCTGCACTGATTGCAATCAAATTTTTTAGAATTACCAGCGGATAATCCTGTAAAGTTTGGTGGCGATCGGAGCATTTTTTTAACAGTCATTGACAGTTTTGTGTCTAGGGGAAGTCGAAACCAAGCACACCACAAGCCACAGCAACGTGTCGCCGAAGCTTGTATAATATATAATGTAATCTGATAATGTGAATGATCTATTGGAACAAAATACAATATAAAGTCAAGGATAGAGTCAAGGTCAAAGAATACTTGTCATTCAATAAAATAAATGATGTGATCTTAAAAAGCCTATAAACGTCGCCAAGTATGTAAGAGGCTAATGACATTCTACAGTTAACATTAAAAATTGTGATTTCTGCTAAAAACAAAATATATTTAAACAAGTTAAAACGATTACTAAATAAGTAGTCAATGGTTCAGAACGAATGTAACGGTTTTCGTCGTTTATTAGGTTTCTGTTACGAGGAAGTTGCTTCTGATATATTGAACTTGTTTTATATAGCTATAGTTTATTTGTAATAATTTCGCGCTTTCCTAACTAGGATATAAATGTAAAGCAAATGGCAAATAATTTGAATTACTAGTTTCTATAATGACATATTTAAATATAACAAACATAAAAATAGGTAAAACTATTTAGCCGAAATGTAAACTACGAGAAAAATAATTTTAATTAGCTACATTAACAATTTTAAATGTAGTTTTTTTTTTACTTTCACGCTTGACATGCAGGTTGGTTATCGCAGGAAAATCGATAGAGCTGCTGTCGTTTTCCATAAGGAGCATTTTGGTTAATTAATTGAAAAATGGTTTTACAACTATTAGTTGGTCGCCAGAGCCTCTGTAGCTTAACAGCACAATAAATCGCGAGCAGGTGAGCTTAAAGGAGAGGGAGGAGGCTTTAAAGTATAGGACAAGTTGCCTCCTTACACCCATACATCATATCATATCTTACAGGCAGGCGCTCTACATAGGATAAAATTGTCCTTTAAAAAATTATAGAGTATTTTCTTCTCTAAGAATCAATCAATCAATCAATCAATTATTGTTTAATTAATTTTTAATATTAACTGCAAATCTAATCTGATATCCTACTGTAAGAATATTCTATAGTTATTCCCTTTCCATAAAGATTTCTTGTCAACAACTACTTAGCAATGTTTATGATGTTGACCTTTTTGTACAAAAGACGCTTATAAATACTATACCCATTTAAGACTGATGTACATACAAATCGAAACGATGGCATAAGCTACCTAGATATAATAAGAATTAATTCAAACAGAATTAATAAGGTAACTAAAAGCGAAAATCCATATTATCTGTGTTACGTTGTTAAACAAACTATGGTAACCTACAAAACTCAATTGGAGTTACGTAAACATAAAAAGATGTCGCGGATTATGCAGTCTTAGTACTTATTGGTGCAATACTAGGCGCAATAGAATTGCGTAACGTCCGAAAAATACAAGCTCCGAAATTCATTGCAAGGGTTTGTTTGACAAAACACAACAGTAACTAAGAAGGACAAAGTTCATGTGGTATTTACATTGCTAACCATTGCGTGATATACCCCTCCTTAATACACGGTGGTAAAGAAACGGACATTTAGAGCCTTAGTCTCTTACTATCACCTCGAGCAGGCTGCTCGAGAAACGACGATCAAAGCATAATATAATCATGCTGTTCATATTGTTTATTGTGACTGTCGTGCTGCAGTATGCAACTGCGGAGCATTATAAAACGAAGCGTAAGTATTTTTAATAGCATTTATACGTTTTATAAAAGTGTATAAAACTGAAAACAATACACATTTGATAATAAAGAACAAAGCGGTCATTTAATTCTGTTTAGCCGGTGCTTTCTTAATGCAATGCTTTATCGATGTGTATTTTTGTCCTGTAAATATCGTCTCTCTCTTTAGTTAAAAAGTGTTATACTTTTCAAGACAATAAAAAACATTTGGGCAACAATGAAATTATGAAACATATTTACTAACCTTTTTATATATTGAATTTATCTTTCCTTATTTATTAGAGTTACTGAAAAAATAATTTTAAGGGCTGCTGGTATTCGATAAATGAAAAGTTAAATTAAAATTCTTTATTTTCAGCAAGTTTCATAAATACCTGTATGAAAAGCGATCCCGATTTCGATGATTGCTCAAAAGACGCAGTTCAGAAACTATTTAATGCTTTAGGACCAGGTTAGTTTATTTACATATTTCACGTTCGTTTTGAGATTTTTAATTGAAGAAACAATATTTTCTAAAAATGACAGATGAAATCGATGGAATTATTATACATAGTAAATTGAAATAAATAAATTAAAAATTACTTATAAGACAAAAATATTATGGCGTTTTGGATTGTTAAAAACAGTATTTAAGATTTAAACCATATCGCCGGTTGGATAATAGAGATAAATGTTGCCACGTTTGTTTATTGTTTACAATTGCGACGTCATGTATACCCGTGTGATATACTTCGTAATAACTGTATTGCATTCCGCGTCGTCTGTAATGTTAGTGTTACGAATAAGTAGGTAATATGCGGTTACAAGACCAGTCAACTGCGTAAGTCGTCGTTGCAGTCGGTTTCATTGCACAACACCATGCAGCTTGCACACCTACTCTTTCCGCTGCACTCCTGGTCAATACTACCTCATCACTGTTACTTTTTACCTTATTTAAAAAAATATATATAGTGATTGATTGATATACGCGACGTCTACTACTGCGTCGACTTAAATTTTGAAATACCAAAAAAATTGTGTACTGTCTGTTGTTTTCCTTTTCTATACAAAAGGGGAATATTTGTATCTTATATGTATAGTAAGTAAGCTTTAACTGGAACAAATTTCATCATCATCGCTCCCGCTTTAAAAGCGTAACAGACAGACAGAAATAGAGGCACTATATACCGGGCTAACAAATAGTTTAAATTCCTATTTTTGCTTTGGGAATGGGTAAAACAATAAAGTAAATATATTTATACTAAAATCGAAGCAAAAAAGTCGCGGGTACTACTAGAAAACGATAATCGTATATTTCTTTCATATTATACGTGTATTTATAATTATTATAACTTAAATTTAAAACTTCCATATACTTAGTAAAATCCGGCAGAGTAGTGCCTAATTTGTAAATTTATTAATTATTCATGTGGCGAATTCTATTATATCAACTTAAAAGTTTGTAATGTAAGTAATTACTTAGAATACTTCTAAAAGATATAACACAAGAAAAACTAAGCTACGTTAGTTGTAATTTTGTTATGTTGGACAGACGTGTTAAATGGAAGATCTATATCCTACAGCAGTCGTATTTAGGTTAAAGAGAGAAAAAGAGAGGGAGATTAAAAAAAAATATAATGTATGTGGAAAAAAGTCGTAGATCCATAAATTACTGATTCGGTCTCAATTTCGAAATGTGTACTCGTATATAATGTAATAACGTGTGGGCTTGTTTGCGGAAAGCGAAAGTACTATTTCTTAATCTTTAATCACTCGGCACGGTGACAATGTCACTGCATCTGTTGTAATTGTATCTTTGATGTTTTAGGTTTACCAGAGATAGACCTACCACCGATAGACCCCTTGAATATCCCCAAGTTAAGAATCTTACAAGGGGAGGGACCCGTAAATGTGAACGCCGCTCTTGAAAATGTTGTTGTAACGGGTTTTGGACGAACCGAAGTCTTGTTAAGCCAGTCAGTTCACTTTCATTGTTGTACCTATTTGTAATTGTTTGTATATCCTCTATAAACAGTTTCCAGATAACTAATATCTAACTTAGATCTACTATGTACTACATTCGACAAAATATTCAAACTACTTAGCTTATTTTAAATAAAGAATTTAGTTATATACTAATATATAACAACGTGCCTATTGCTGTCAAACTTTAATTACTTACTGTGTAATTTAATAAAGCTTTTTTTATTAATTTTATTATAATTGTATGTATCCATGTTGTTTCAGGGTGGACAGCAAAAATTATGACTTTTATACAAAAGTTCGAGTACCTAAGATTCGAATAGAAGGCACCTACGACTTAAAAGGAAAAATATTATTAATACCATTAGTGGGAAGTGGACTGTGTTGGTTTGAGCCTAGTAAGTTTATTTTGTATAAACATAATAATAAGTTTATTTTAGTTTTTCTAACAAAAAACATTTTTTTTAGGTAATATGACCATCGACATCGTGAGCGACGTTAAATTATACGAGAAAAATAATCTTCCATTTTTTAATGTCACACAGTGTCATGTAAAATACAATATAGGAGGTTTAAAGTTATATATGAGCAATTTATTTGATGGTATTTCGTCACTCGGTAAGTATATTTCACAATATATGGTTTAAAGCACCATCTTTCATTACTTAGTTGTACCATAGTTTAAGAGGATAAGACTACTCAACCTTAGATGGCGCTGTATTATATTTACTTTCTTAAAGCTTATGATCTCCTGGTAAACTCGTGTCACAAATTGCAACGTTGAAACGTCGTGAGACGTTGTTTGTGCCTGTTTGCTTGCTGACCTTGAGAAAAAGTTGCCAATTCGCCGCCGCGTTTCGTGCAAAAAAAAACAAAAGGCATGAAAGTTTTATTTCGTAAATATTATTTTATTCGAAATATTAATAAATATTTTTGCAATGCAATGTAACGATAAGTATTAATCAAAAACAAGTTGTAAATTAAGGGAAATTTATTTGTTACGAATCCATTTTGTTTTAAGAATCTTAAATTTATATTCCTTTGATTTTTTCTTTCAGAGGATAGCACTAACGCATATTTAAATGCAAATTGGCGGCCAGTGTCAGAGTCTTTGAGACCAATTCTGTCAAAGACTATAGAAGACATTTTACTGGCTTTTATGCAGCAAATATTCCACAACCTGCCAGCGAACTTTATGATCGGGGATTTAAAAAGTCATTTTAATAGAAAAATTGACAAGACAGAAAACGACTAAAAATATATAATACATATACTTAATAATGATATGGTTAAATGAGATTAACCGATTTTTTTGTAGATACTGTCATAGTTAATTCATACCAAAAGAAAAACAAATGTTATAAAAAGGCTTTCTTGAAGATTTAATTTATATTTGTATTTGTAAAAGCCCAATTCAATATCTATCGAATAGAGATTTTTATATTTTAAGAGTCTAATAAAAATTGAGGCAATCGACAGTCAAATAAATTATCGTTTGAAAAAGCATATTTTTTAGTAACTACTGGTTTGATAATTTAGCAAATAGTTAAAATTATTTATTTGCCCTCAGAGTCTATTAAAAATAAAATGCGACGGATTATTTTTACTCAGCAATTATTAATTACTAAAAATAATAACTGAGTTTTTTTACTTTAAATAATATTTTTGCTATCACGTTTCCGCTATTTTAATTTGACCTCCGTGTTAGGTTACCCTGGAGCAAAACATTATTTCATTATCAATGAGGCCGCCTTGATTGAACTAAATTAATGTTTAACTATTTTTTTCTATCTAAACTTATTTAGTATACAATTAAAGCACCTACATATATTAAATATTGAAATATATATGTCAATAGTTGTTGATGTATTTAGGTACATCTAGTAAAGATAATTGTATCCACGTATATGTGTCATTATATTCTTTGCATCCAGTTATATTGTGGTTAAGAGCTAGTCTTATGGAGGATTTTAATTTTAAAACATTTTCAAAGTAACGCTTTCTCTAGCCGTTATTGTTATTAATCAAGTCACAATAGTATAGTTTGTATCTCATTCTTTTTTTAAAAACGTACTAATTAGTGAATTACCTTAGAATTTAAGTTTAATATAGTAAGTGCTATTGAATAATTAATAAAACCTTATCAAAGTTTTATGTTGATAATATCGATAATTTACAAGTGATATTACTACCAACATTATTGTCTTAAAATTAAGTTATATTTATTGTAAAAAACAAGATATTTGAAATAAACTTAATATTAGTTTATTATTTTACTGAAATTTTATCCACCCTTATAAACTTAGGTACCTACCACTATGTATTACTACTTAAATATTTCTCTCTATTTTTATTTTAAAATTGTAAAATAACTATAAAATTAGATTCATTAGTGAAAATAAAACATAAACACGTAGTAAGCGTTTACCTGTTATTTTCAGGTATAAATTCAGTATATCCAAGGTCATTGGAATCAGTCATCTCGTTTAGTTTTACTCCGAATTTTATGTTCGGATCTTTATTTCGAACATATATTTATCATTACTACTACATTTAACATTTTTAATTGATTTAACGGTCCGTATAAAATCAAAATAATTCATAACTATTTATTATTCATTCATAAATTATTTTATTATTATTATATAAAATCCACAAATCATGCATGACTAATAAACAAATTACCTGCCAAATAGGACGTCCAGGCATTTTGAAAATAAGGATTTAGGTAAGCACTGCACAGTTTCACTGACTACTCGCACGAGCTTAGCACGTCTGTCACTAGATGGCTCTCTCTCCAAAGTTAAGAGCAAAATAAGCGGTACTGACTCATCCAACGTGTTTTATACGGCGCAAAATGCTATTGGTGTAAATACCAGCGAGAACGGACACTACGCAGAAGCGAGTAAGCGATGGACGAAAATATCTCAACGTATCTACAAGAGTTACTAAAAGAAGTTTTTATATGGAAATTAAAATAATTACTGCATTTTCAGTTAATATCATTGTAGCTTCAGGTCAACATGTAGTTGACCTATTATAGTAGTGTGTATTTCAATAAAGATCTGTTTCGGTCTCTCACGTCAAACCTCCATTGACGCTATACATTTAAGAGTATTTGAATGATTTTGATTTGTCTTTATGCATTTCAATACGTACCTACAGCTTAACAATTTAACAAGGTTTATAATCAAAATATATTTATCACCTTATCGGTTGTTAGGGGAAGAATTATCCTTAAAATAATTTTATGAATAGATTTAAAAACTGTTCTATTTCTGATTCAGATTTTTTTTTGTAGAAGTCACTTATTAAAATTTATTTGATTATTAATGAGCCAATTCAGAAAAGTGGGTCGTAGGATAATGTTATGAAATTAATATATGAGGATAGTTTTCTAGTGTTGATATGACAAACATGCTTGACTGTAAGAAGTAATATAAATTATCATATTTATTCATTCTTTTTACCAAAACTAAAGACGTTTTATTCGCTTGTTTTTCGACTTCTGCGTCGCTTCTTCTAAGCTTTATTTTTAACTGAGTGCCAGATTCTGTATTAAACTGGAACGAGGTTAAAAATTTTTTCGCTAATTGGTTTCAGTACCTATTAGTATGAGGTGTATTAGTATACGAATATGTTATAGTGCAATACCTGAAAATTGTTTAATCATAGTCTTGACCTAATAATATTGCAGAATATTATTAATATAAAATAAACCTTGAATTCATAATCCGATCTGGCACCGTTTAGATTGTTCTCACATAAAGCTGTTTGCAAATTTTACGTAAGGACGAGCTTCAAAACATTGACATTCATAATGTGACTGAAAATTGTGTGAAAAACTATTGAATAGAATAAATAAATAAATAAATATATGGGACCCTTACACACACGGTCGTCGGTCCCCAAAGTAAGTAACTTAATACTTGTGTTATGGGTGACAGACAACTGGTGAATATATACATATATAATTGTTAAATACATACTTAAATACAAATATACACCCAGGCTCAAAGACCAACAAATTCATTTATAGAAAATGTTGGCCCTCGGCGGGAATCGAACCCGCGACCCGCGGAGCTGAAGGCAGGGTCACTACCCACTGCTCCAACGAGCCAGTAGAAGAAAATAAAGTTTCAACCTTGATGCAGCTGGTAAATTAAGACAAAATTTAAAAAAAATATTTGAAAATTTAAATACATAGGTACTGTAAAAATATATATCTGACATGTTTAGAGTAAGAAGAAATCCTTTACATTGCAACGTCTCCATTGTGCCAAATAATAAAAAAATATCTTGTTTCATGTTCATGCTTATTGACAGCTGAAGTGTATGAGTGGTAATATTTGTAGAACTATGAAAAATGGATCGTAAAATATATTTTCGTCTGACTTGATTGAAATATTACACGTGGCAAGGAATCGGTGACGTGAAGGAGAAAATGCTTAAGAGGATTATCCAGAATTAAACTTTTGCCTAGATCATATAAAAATCTCGTAGTCTTTATCTATAAATTAAAATAAAACGCCAGCAATATACCAACCAACACATCCGCCTATAGTAACTAATGCATAGGTACTAAACATAAAGTTCAATGCAGTTTGCATAAAAGTGCATCGTATCACTCTTTCATTTTCTGTGCGCCTTGTTCTACGAGTTCCTGGTAAGATATCTCTTAAAGTCGTATTTTGTTTATATTCCTTGTGTATGTAATAAATTAAAAATATTTTAACTATTTATTACGATGTTGTTTTTTTTCTTCAGAAATAGATTGAGTAACTAACATAAGTATCATTAGAATCAGAATCATAGGAATTATATAACTAAAGAGATCAGCGATATAAAATAAATTAAAACAAATATGTTCCATTCAATGATTTTTATAGCTAGGTCGCCGAAAAATATTAACAAAGATCGAAATTAAATGTACTAGTGTACCGTGTGCGGTATAAGATAAGATATGTTTTATAATTTAATACGTTTAAATTGACTGCTAAAATGCAATTTAAAAAATGCAATACAATACAATCCAGGAATTTTCATTTGATCAAAATTAAACACACAAATGTACACCTACACTATTTTGCTTATAATTAAAATTTAAACAAATTATGTATGTATTTTAACTATATATTATAAATTATTGTAACGTGTATTTTTATATATTTTCATATTTATAATATGTTCAAAATGTATCAGAGAGATCAAAATTGAAACGAAGGTCGTCTCGGTCAACGACCGAATGACGAACCGATGACCCAGAGAAGGGTGCTCTCGAAGGGGATAGGGCCTCTTTGGTGTCGCTGACAAAAGGAACGATCACCAGGGTAACATGAACGGAAAGAGTTCGAGGTGCATACATGCACTTTGCACCGAATACGTATGACGTCAACCAGTTCGCAGTGTATTGTTAGCTGTTGCACTTTTCATGTTAGTTAGTAGATGTCATTCATTTGTCCACGTACTTATCTGTAATAGCACGCATTGAATAATCACTTCTAAGATATTCTGAATATATATTTATAATTGTGAAAATGATAAATTTTCAATTCAGTCAAAAAATTATATTTCATTAATATATCTAAGTCATGAGATATAAAAGTTTAATAATTTTGACCTTAATAGTGTGTATATATTTCTAGGATTTGTTTTTAAAGTTTAGAAATAAATAAACACTACGACTACAATATAATGTTCACTTGAAATATTACCTAATCATAATGATTTTTTTTATTTATAATAATTATTAATTTTTCATATACTTCATATAATTATTCATATTTGCGTTGCAAATGATGAATTGACATTATACAACAAAACTGACAGACAAATGGACAGTGCGAAGTGGAAAACTAAGTTCATCAAATAATATATTTTCCTTAAAATATTTGAAAACTAGCTTTGCAATTTTTGCATTATTTATATATCAAAACTTAAGGTTCGGTAACGACATAACAAAATCAAATTTTAGTAGGTAGGTCAAATTATGTATTTTATACACACAGATTTATACAGATTACGAATTTTAAAATCACAACGGCGTTATTTCGTCGTTATAAATATCTTCTCAAGAATTCCAACGAGAAACGAAAATTCGGTCTGGGCAGCCGTTAAACGGCGAATTTTTCTGCCCACGTTTTATTTAAAAATATTCTCGCGTGAAACCTCAGCCGAGCGAAAATACCTGTGAAACCGTTCGCAATTTGTAAAATTGCTTCTATGATTCATGACTCGTTTATATAATAATGTATTAGGGCTTGAAGTCTTTGTTTCACCAGAACGTTCTTTAGTCATGAAACTTAAATAGGTCGTGGTTGATGTTGGTTCAAGGCAGTGGTTACAGGAATAACTCTGTGAGTGAGATGTTAAATATAGAAATCATCGAATTGCTTGTCGTATGTTTACCCCATTTCATGTACTCGTGCCTACCTTAGTCGTCAGCTTCTATAAATATTCTGGATCGAGACAGACAAATTCGTAATAAATAATTGCGAAGACTAAACTATCGAGTATAAAACGTATACAAAAAGTTCAATGACCTTTACGATATACGACATTATAAAGAATAGATTGATCTATATAGATAATAATATATAAATCGAATCAAAAATGTCGTTTCTACTGACAAATTTTGCGAACAGTACGATTGTATCTATTGTATCTTAATTTAAAATGTTCAATTGAAAACTGAGTTATTTATCCCTCACTTAAATTAAAATAAGGTATTCATTCATAAATAATTTTTACCATAAACAAACCATAATAATCCACTTAGGAGTGGGACGAATTAAAAAAAAATTAATGATTTTGATAATCGATGAAAAGTAGCTGATTAGAATTGCTTTTCTTTCACGTAGTTGTATTAGATTAAAATCTATATAGAGAACAAAAAAGCGATGAAATTAAAATTCCCGTTTTATATAGGAAATGTTTATAAAAATTAATCTACATTATCTAAACATTTCTGCTATTTCATTAATAAAGAGCGTGATAAAGACTTCATTTAAAACTGTTATCAAATACGTTTTTGTTACATTAATTTATATTTTTTGTTACATTAGTTTTTATGCCCATAAATTTTAGTAGAAATTACCGAGCTGATAAATTTTCTTATTACCTATAGCTTCTTTAGAAGTCCTATAAATATTTTTCCGTAATATCAATCAATAGTGATGTAGTTTGATAGATAAATCGATACTATTATATTATTTTAATCATGTTTCTCCACGGCTGTTCTCAGCTCTACCTGAACAAACATTTTAGATACATTATTAAGTAGTGCCATTTTGTAATTGGGGTTTTTTTTGTATTTCAGTTCCAAAATTAATTAATATAACAAAAAATAATTTTTTATACACGATGGAAAATATTAAATAAAAAAACTATTTTAGAAAAAAAAAACATTTTAAATTTAATGATAGTTGAAGAACAAAAATTAACAATTGTTTTGGCAAAGCGTGAACTCAACTTATATAACACAAAAATGCGATAAGAGAAAACCATTTGTTATGGGCACGGTTAACTAGTTAGTGTGTTACGAACGAGAGATCTATGTGGGAAGGAATGAAGGCACCTCATGAATGCCGGCGGAACGGTTGGAACGTGGGTGTCATGCGAGTGGAGAATCTGGAGCAGGCAGTTACAATCGCCATGTAATAGGATATCATAAACCACAAAGAAGTTTGTTCTATACTGAACTCATAAGCGCCATCTATGCACATCTGGATATAACATTTTCTATCGTGAATCAATATTGTAATTTTGCTACTCCTCCACAGATGTCGCGAATGTAATTTAAATATTATTATGACGCGTATTATACAGTTCGTTTCAATGACAATGTTCTAATTATGTACATAATAAAAATATTATGTTGGAATATCATTAATAACAAACAGGCAGAGACACAAAGGATCTTGTTACTAAATGTAATAAATATTTTTTATAACATTACAATTGAACATTTTAGCTAATTCGTGATTTTATAATTCTTTGTATAAAGTCAGCGTAGGTAACTGAGGTTATGATACATTTATATCTAATAGGTATATTAAAGAGATAAAATAAATGCGTAATGACAAGTTCTAATATGTAAGTTGGTTTCGTATAAAACATTTCTCATCTTGTAAACACAAACATTTTGGTGAGCAGCCAAAAATAATTTCTTGCTCTTTGTACCGGTGGTGAAAAAGGGGGGCCTTGGGTGTCATTCATTATCACTCATCAAACGTCACATTGGTGTCAATAGAAGTTGGAAGGAATATATCAGCACATACTTAACAAGCCTTTTAACATATAGTTAAATGAAAGAATGAATTATAATTGAGTTCCACAAAGAACGTAAGCTACTTCTTAAAATTCTTAAACAATGCTACTTCTTAAAGTATTAATATAAAGAAATAAATAAACAAACTTTCTGTCTATGACGTTTATTGCTAATAACCATATTATAAGTTGTTAAAAAATATAATTACATTGAAATTATTAATATTCATAGCCAATTAGAATTTACCGATACATCCTATTTTACTTATTAGGTTGCCTATGTTGTTTGCAGTTATGAAATAAGCTATATGTATTATATAAGAGTTTTGAAAGGGAATGATTCAAATAGAAATTAAAAATAATTACATTATTAAAAATAAAGAACGTAGTTACAAGTAATCGTACACACAATTCTAAATCCAAAATTAGTCTCGGACTTCTTTTCAAGGAAAATTAAGATTTATAGTAGAAAGAATTGCACCAGCCCAACATTATTTTCTATTCTAGAGAAGTGCGACTTACAATAATGAAAAGTTTACTACATTTATATCACCTAAAATATTTAATGTATGACTTTTAATGTGATGCATTTCTAAAAGAAGCTTATTGCTTGTTACGCGTATTTATAATAATATTTACAATTTTATATGCTTAATGCTAATTCTATACTCTTAAAGATAACTGTCACTTTAGGTGTACACATAATTTCTACAAACATGGAGTTATTGATATTTTCTAAAGCTTCTACACTGATTAGGTAAGGATAGATAGGTTCATATCAGACGAATCGCTTTCCGCCTTAACGTGGAACTTCCGGGAGTTCCGAACGGTGTTTATCGGACGCCCACCTGATAAGGTCTGAAAGGCATTTGATGCATCTGGTGCTCCCAATACATTCTCTGTGGGAGGGAGGGAATTTAGAAAGGTCCGAACCCAGAGGTGGCCCACTGTGGGGTTCAGAACTGCTGCTGGCGGGGATGGGGGCAATGTGTACAACAGTACTTCTATCTCCGCCACCAGCAACGTGGTGAAGCACTTAGGCTGCTTTAGTCGGTGTGAGTCCAATATACCCGCCGTTTGTCCCCTTCGAGCGGAATATTGCCTTTATTAAACACTGTAGCTAATCTTCTTTTAGTTTCTATTTAAATTCTTATATCTAAAGACTACAATAAGTTTCACAAAGATGACTAGAATGAAGTTAATGTATTTTCAATACTGGTTGACGCTAAAACACGACAGAAATTGGCAATGTTTTTATGATATCACTTGTTTATACTAGATCATCATAAGTTTCGTTGAAACTTGGTTCCATAACGTCACTGTCAAAGGAAGTACTGTCTTTTTTACAGGCCGATTCCTTTTGAGTTAGCAGCCTATCGCAAGCATTCAAGCGGCCATGCAAAACATCGTACACCCTTGTCATTGATGCAACTTTTTCTTTGCTGGAGGGATCGGTTTCAATTGCGAAAAGACGAGAATCGAGCAATTTGATTGCAGCCACTATGTAATTACGCAAAGTTTTTGTTTTGTGCTCGCTGCTTATTCTTTCCAAGAAAGCGCAAACTTGCCTTTCTCCGCAAAGCAGTACGTCAACGTCATAAGCTAAGGGTGAGTGTTGTCGATGCAAGTAAGCAATTAATCGTTTTGCATAACGTCGATACGTTCGATAGGCTTTGCGTTTCCGTGTGCCCAAAGTCCGACCCATTGTCATGGACTTTTTCATATCATCAATAACTGCTTTATATCCAGCATCGATTTTTGAATCGAAAATATCTCGCAAGCGTGTTTCTACTGGTTGCAGTTCATAAGGGGCTGGAGACGACGGTAGTGACGGTGAAGACGGCGGAGGGGATGGTGGAAGGGAATTGCGTGGGGTTTCTTCTTCACTAGAGTCACTTGATATTCGACTTTCAACTGAACTTGATTCAGGTACTGTGTACGGTCTTGGACGTGCTTTGGATCTTTGATTTCGAACTATACGCGGAGCAGTTCTTGCATTATATGCTGTTAAAACATTCGCATCTTGTTCTGTTAAGGGGCGGGCGCGTTGCGATGCGGCTATTGGAATTATTCTTATTTTAACTAAACCGTAGCTTTGGTGTATTTTTGCCCTAATGCGAGGATCATTATAATCGGCCCCCCATAGGTCGCGGATTGCAGATTCTTTTAAATAACGCACTTGACATAATTCTCCATTGAAAAATCTTTTCCTCTGTTGCTCGTTGAGCTCATCTCTCTCTGCTCCAGTGAGACCGTGGATTTTAGTTAAGTGATCAGGCAATTTCCCGTACGTAAATCTGGCACAGTCCTCGATAGGGCATGGTATATTCGCGTGGTTCTGTTTTTTTGTCCGGACACTAGCAGCTGGCGGCCGTGCAGTCATATTTTAAGCGAAAATCTGAAACAAGAATGCAGTGATGCTAAAGATTGAAAAAACTTCTAGCTTTTATAAGCTTACCCCATATGAAGAGGCACTTTTTTGAAGTTGGAGTTTTCTTTAAATTAATTGATCTTTCTCTAATCCTATCTAATGAATGAATAAGATGAATATATCTAAATCTATGTCAACATTTATCTTAAGGTTTCTTAATAAACATCAAGGGTCTATGTTATTGTTATTTGCGATTGAAATATTATAATCAATAAATTCTTTATGCTTTATTATTGTTTGCTTTTAATAAAACGTTACTGTGTTCTTCATGTTCGAAATAGTAGAATTGTATAGAACTCAGCTGAAATAAAATAACGTATAGTCTATTTAAGCCCGAGTAAAAATTCTTAGTCTAAGCGACGTCCAGTTAATTTATTTAGTACATGTTTATCAACAAGGGTGGCTGTCCGAGTATAATAATTGTGTTGACGGAGCCCGGCGGCTGTTTGCACGGTCTTGTCCGCCTAATTTATTGAAAACAATATCTTCTTGGGATATGTCTCAGCCGCTCTCAGTATAAATTATAATGTAATGTATGACAAAAACATTTTGCAAACTCAAAGACAACTAAAAAAGACAAATGTTATACAAAGACAACTATGTTACAAAAACTGATTTAGTATTGCTAAAGTGTTTCAAGAGTTGGCAGAACATCAGATAAATATCTTTGGGTTACCGATAACGTTATAAAAAGCCTTGAGAAACCCGGGTAGAATTATCGGCTTCTAGAGGGACCTTGGTCGGCTGGAGTAACCTGCTTCATTGCACCTCGCACAAAGGTCGCTTAACTGTGACTAAGCGCGAAAAATAGCCCACAATAAGAAGACGTCAAATGACAAGCATTCTCTACGGTACATCGAAAATAAAGGCGTCTATAAATGTATCTATATGACCCTGGCGATTAGATAACAATTCCAAACACAATCACACATTAAAGACACAACGTCTACGCTGCCGAAGACGAGGTCTCAACGGTTTTGGCCGTAGTTTGTAGCCTCACTCCCAGTGACGTGTCGACTAATCACAGTCATACAACTAACCCTCCACTACATGTCTTAAGATGTGGCCCGGGCTCACAGGATGTATCCTTAGGAAGATTTTCGCCGACGCTAGAAAAGCTAGAGTTTTAGTCTCCTCATTTCGCAACCTCGCTGATTCTCGATGTGCCTGTAAAAGCCGCTAAGACTAACAGCATAGAGACAGTTCGAAAAAAAGTCCCAATACGGCCATCAAAACTTATTGTTGCTAATACAATTAATCTAAACTAATTATGCTGCGATGGTCTATCTTAAACCAATAGTAATTTTGTAGAACAGCAAAACAAGCGCTTACAATATACAAATTAACACTGCAATGTCCATAAAGTTGTTTTAATAACATCGCTGTAGGCTCTACAATGACTCAAATACAGACCAGCGGAGTCTGATTGAACTAATATTTATTTTGGAAATTAGCTTGTACCGACAACGTTAACGACGTCTTGGCCCGAGCCCACTCTCGCCGCGAAATTATAAATAATCTAAATTAAACGTCTCCCTAGAGGGTACGATATCTTGCTATTGTTTAATATTCTTCAATTAATAATTTTGATTAGCTTCGGTTTGGATAACTGTACATAAATTGGCAAGAGAATATTTTTTATTAAAGTATCTGTTTTATTATATTAATATCATTCAAATATTGTTCCTAAAGTGTTTTTAAGTCATATGACTATAATAAAAAGTACTTGTGTTATTTGAGAGTCAAATTTTAAACATATGATAATTGTACAATATGTCATCTTTTAGGATTATAGGTAAAAGTAGACTAAGTTATAAAAACACGATATAGTCGCACGTTTTCTTTAAAATAATTCATATATTTGAAGATCACAGGGGTGGTATATTTAACTCATAACCCGTTACGTATCTTCTTTAGAGAATGGCTTTTGATATTAAAAATTAAATTGTAAACATTATATGATAATTAAACAATATGTAATTTTTTATGACCACAGACAAAAGTCGTGAGGACTAAGTAATAAGAACACGATATATGTATGACAATACAGTACTTTTCTTTAAAAAAACTCTATATAAATTTGAGGTCATAGGGGTAGTACATTTAACTTATAACCCGTTACATATCTTCTGTAGAGATGAATGGCGAGATGTCGTTAGGAGAGTCGATTAGTAAAAACTCAATTCATCAATCATCATCATCAATGCCATCTCCGAAAAACGAAACCCTCAAGAAGATTGAATTTCACTTGATACATACTTATCAGTGGTACCAAACTTTGTGGTCACATGTGAACCTGAAGATAACATGAGTCTCCTACTATAAGTAAGTAAGTAGCGGTCTGTTACTCTCCCACAGCTGGGTACAGTCCTTTTCTCTCCGTTTTTGGAGAGAAGGATTGGAGCTTAGATCTAATACAGATATGCAGGTTTCCTCACGATTTTTTCTTTCACCGAAGAGCTTGTGATAAATTGCAAATATCAATTAGACACATAAGTTTAACAAAAAAACTCATTGGTGTCTACCCGGGTTTGAACCCGTGACCTTCTCGGAAGAGTCGCACGGTGCTACCGCTGGGCTATCTACTATAATTCATAAATATTACATATTAGTTACAAGATTTTATTTGTGATTGATTTTATTAAGGCTTTTTTATCTGCCCGTTAATATCCTACTTAATATAAATAAGATATTTAAAAAGCGTTCTGTTATTTTGAAATTAGAAGAATATAAACGCGACTTTCTGGTACCCGGGCAACTTAAAATTAAAAATAAAAATAAGTGTGTGGATCCATCTTACATATAAATTTGCCGTGTGATAAATGTAAGTTACAATACTCCTCCACAACTTCTGGACCGATTTTTATAAATTTTATATGCGGTCTGAGAATCGGCTACTTTCTATTTTTAATAAGGGTTGTCCACCGCTAATTTTTTTATTTTTATTTTTTATTTTTTCTAATGTACACTAAAAATTCTCCACAATTAATTTATATGGCTAAACAACGTTTGCCCGATCAGCTATTAATATATATTATTTTCTTCTATGTTTTCTTACTAAACGGCATATATAACTTAATTCAATTAAATAAAAGGGAAATTATATTAAATATGTAAGATGATGTTGTAAAGACAGGGAACTCGCGACATTTGCCCATCACAAATATGACAAGAGAGTCGCACAAATTAGCGCCAAGTTTTCATAAACCCCCCCCTTTGTGCAAGTGGCGCGATTTGAATAAATAACTAATTTGCATATTTAATACAGGTATCGCGAGCAGATTCAATTGTTCAATCCGTGAATTATTAATCCGAGCCGCGGTTAGCTTATTACCCCCTGGCTGAACTAATCAAATATTCAGATCAGCTTTTCTTTAATTAGCCCAGTGTTATAATGAATATTTTTTGGTTTTTTTAATATTTTCATTATTATCTTTAATATTTAAATGAGTTAATTTTATATGTATATATATTCGGAATCTCGGGAACGGCTCCAACGATTTTCCTGAAATTCAGCACTTTCAATTCAGCCCGATACCACATGGCGATATAGCATATATGGATTATAGCAAAATAATTTTATTATTACTACAACTTCAATTGATTTATCTCATACTCTTTCAATTCGGTTAAAGATATAAAATTGTTAATATGAAGGTGTTTTTTACTATCCCTCTGTATCACGGAGGCCGGTAAACAATCAATAGTAAACAAAAGGGGACAAAACAGGGGTTGCATTCCGATATGCAACGAAAACAACACGTGATCGACGAAAATGTTTAATTTAGATTCAAATTTTTTTCTTTTTGTATTTTATTTACTAAAAGGTACTTAACCAAACAAAGATTTTTAAATTATTTATAAAAGAAACACTTAGTGCCATTGTTTCTTTAATATTTAATTTCTTTATGCTTTATACTAATCTTAATCTAATTTAATTATTATTTTTTTTAATTTTAATCTTGGTGTGAATGTTTAAATATTTAAATAATTCATTATAAAAATAATTTGTAAAGCATATGATTAATAAAAAAATTTAATATTAAACATACATCCGAAAAAATATATACCTACTAACTTTATAAATCTCTTTGATTCTTGGCATGGAGATATTTATAGAAATTCAGAGTAACGTAGTTTACTTTTATCTTGGTACCAAAGTAAAAATTGACGGTGTTACGATTACAAGCTAGTATAAAAAAAAACAAAATAGCAAAAGTAAGTTGGCGAGGATATTTTTGGTAAAAAGACATAATTAGGAGACATCTCCCTGAAAAATGATGATTGAAATTAGGATTATTAGTTTAAAATTTTTATGCTTTTGTGATTTTTTAGTGGCGGATGGTGTTATTAAGCTTATTACTGAATCTATATCAGTACTTATATTGTAAATGCGAAAGTTTGTTTCTCAGTAGATCTGACTCTATGTCTGAGGCAGTTTCACGGCTAATCTAATGGAGTATTGACCTTACGATATCGATGAAATTAGGTGTAAATTACTAACCAAATTTACATACAAGGCTAACTTAGAGAACAAAAAAAATCAATAAAATGCATAATTATAGGGTATTTAACACTAAATATTACGCGAACGAAGTCACGGATATCATTAGTAAACTATAATTGCGAAGAACCGACGTAAAGTGTAGTAAGTACGTAATGTGTATAGAAAAGGGAAAATATATAACATTTTTTTAAATATTACCATACAACAATCCAAATCATATTATTATATTAGCTGGCGTTTATTATAAAGAAAAAAAAAATTATTTATACTAAATGACAATTAAATATTATTGATATCGTATTTCGGTTTATTGAAATCTTTTTTAAGAAATGAAAATAAAGAAAACTTGAACTAGTTAAATTAAGTTTACTTTAATGTTATTGCATGTTATTGTAATATGTATTATTCATAATCTCTTTTAATAAGCTTGGAGGGCATCCTCTATAAGTAAATTTATTTTATTTTAACTTGAATTAGTCCAATCATATTTTCATACATTCTTTCTTCTTGTAAACAAATTGTACTTAAATATATGTGTTTCCTTGCTAGACTACTTTTAAATACATATAAAGATAACAAAGATAAGATAATATATAGTTGTTAACAATTAGGTTTTGGAGTCTTGGCCAAAATCACTTAACGTTTTTCTATTTACTCAGTGGTCAATTCCATTTTAGAATATATCATACAATAAATTTGAGATTAAATGTCAAAGAATACGACATGGACGAACCTTAATGTATTTTTAAACTAAATTAAAGAAATTCATTTAAATTTTAATACATATTTATTTTTCATTGATTTGTTTTATACCAAAAATATTAATTTAAATTTTAAAAGCATATGTTTTATACAATAAACTATAAAAAGGAAATGAATCAACATATTTTTTTTTGGTTCCAATAAATATTTTATTTATAGATAACATTTGGTAATTAATACTCGTAGAAATTAATTTTACCGGCGGCAAAATTGATATTAACTATTCAATGTAAATACTTTGTTATAAATTACTTTAAGCAATAGCATTTTTTTCATATAAATATTTAATTCGCCGAATCTTTATTCGCATTAAAAAATATAAAAATATGAACAGTTATAACCGCGTACAAAACGTATTGTGTATACTAAAAAAATATATTTTTAAAGGACTGTAATATTAAATGTATAAATATTAAAATATTTAAACTATCGTGAGTGGAAATCATAATTAATGTATAGAAACCGGCTATACTCACGTGTTATTTTATCGGATAAGCCCGACTAGTTTCGTTAGTTAGAACTAGTCGGGCTCATCCGATAAAATAACACGTGAGTATAGCCGGTTTCTATACATTAATATTAAAATAAACACAAATTTACACTAACAACCTTTGATAATTATGAATTAACACTATTATGTCCTTATCACTTGTACTTACCAGTTTATCACAAAGTTGTCAAAGTCCAAAAAGTTGTGTTGTTTACGACTCTAAACACGTTGTTGTTGTTTATTGTGTACTTGGAAAATCGGACGAAACGTGGCTTCCCCTTCACTGCAAATACTCAACTGACGTTACGTAACACGTCCTGGCGAATTCCTTTTCATCCCGCAATTTCCATGCATTTTCTAATGGGGCGCACCAAATAACGTTGAACTCTACCGCCCTCCTTGTTTTATAATAGAGCAGATGTCTAAAGGGGGAAACGTGTACATGGAAGGCTCTATCATAGCTGGTTTTTTCTGCTTGTTCAGAGTATCGTTGGCTGTCGGGAAACTTCGTGTACTATCGCTGAAAAGCCCCGCCTACGGTTTCAGTTTTCAGGTATGACTACGTAAGCTCGTAGCACAGTGTTCGCGACATTCTGTAATGTTTTAAAGGATTCTTAATATCCTTGTGATTATTAAATAGTCGTCACAATGCGATTTCAAATTTTGTACTAAAATTATAAATTTAAATTAAGTAATATTTATAGATTAATGACACGCAAATTTTACAGTGCACTTTTTCGTAAGTAATTATAAATGTATTTCATTTTGTTCGCATTATATTTTATTATTTACTTTAAAAATGAAAGTTGATAATGATTATAATAAGTTATTCGACGTTTTTTTTAATATTATTAAAAATTTTTAAGAATATAAATTAAGACAAAAGGAAATAGATTTAATTCACACTTTTTATGTTTTGTATGAGATTGTCATTTTTGTAAGGAAAAATCGAAATATTACATATATTAATTTCATTTTTTTTACTGTATGTTAATTAATTCACACCTTTGTGGAATGCCACTTACAAAGTCAAGCGTAATTTCTTCAAGTTTAATGCAATTATATTACAAGTATTATAGACTGTACAAAGCCTTAGAGCCATTATAACATTTCTTTTAATATAAATTTTCCGTATACCGACACGCCTATCAGGTAGGCGTGGTGACATTTCGACACGCCTTTTGCACCTCCTTCGTTACTCGGTAGACTCTTAAGAGACAGAGAATGTTATAACGCACCTAATTTTAGAGAACCATTCCACATAAGGCAGATTTTTAGCAAGCGGGGTTATTAAAAATGGCTGTATAAAATAATATGGCGATTTGCTTATTGATCGATTCAACTTTTCAGACGATTGATTAGTACCATTGTAACTAGTGATAGATTTTGATTTTGTGACCACATAATTGCATAGAGTTGTTATACTGGTGTTGGGAAGAAGTGAGAGGGAAGATTAAACTCGTATATTATCTCTGTCACAAATAAAAACAGAGACGTATAGATACAGTCTCATTTTCTTTCTCTTTTTTTTCTTTATTGTAACAGGGTCATTTTAGGCTGGCTTTCTCATTCTAGTATAGTAACTCTATGCAAAACTAAAATGATGGACAGTCAAATTCACTTAAATTTGGCAAGTAAATGCACAATTTTAACTTAAGTAGGCTTCTTATCATATTAAGTTATTTATTACATATTAAGTTAATTTATAGAATTAGGCGTTACTTTGCTTAGGTTCATAATACAAAAGTAATGAGAATATTATTTTCCTATAATCCGCGATAAATTTATAATTATTTTATCCACGATAAATTTATAATTTATATAAATTTATCGCGGATTATAGCAAAATAATATTCTCATAACTTTTACATATTAAGTTATTAAACATATTGATCCTTGACGATTCAAAAGTCCTTGAAAGAGCTTATATGAATAAAGATTATTTGAATTTGATTTGATCATTTTAATTACCGTTCTTTTTTAAAAATCTACCTTATTTATCGAGGTATTCTGAATATACTGAAAAAGCGGTAGTTTAGCAGTATCCTCAGAAATTACGAAAATTGAAGTGGTAGATAATACGCAAAATATAATTAAAGAATGTTAAGGTAAATAACAAAAGTAAATTTATACCATTGCAAAAAATCATTGTGCGTAGCTCAGCTCTACATATGCATACGGTGAACCACAAACAGGTGAGGTTGGCAATCGGACACATGTTAAACAATTATTATAACGTTAAATAAGTACAGTACAATTTAGTGTTAGTAAAATAAAAAATATAGTATTACTAGCTTTGACCCGCAACTTCGTTTGCGTGGACTGTTGTCGCGTGATAGGTTGATAATAGACGACGCTTTCCAGTGTCATCCTAGTCTTGTAGAATTTATTTATTTATTTATTTATTTATTGGACAACTAACAATAGATACATTTTAATTCCTTAAATTATATTAGTCAAATCTCATTGTAAATGCTCTATTAATTAAAAGTTATCACGTCATTCTTATTAATTCGAGTTCAATAATGATGTCAATAATATGTCATATATAATGTCAATCTCAATATCATAAAGAAGAAGTCATAAAGTAATACTTAACAATAGTTTTATAATAATATACATTTGAATCTTTAAAAATAATTATAATAATTTTATTAATTTCTACTTTTTTTTTTTTTTTTTTTCTTTTTTTCTTTTCTTTTTATAATTTCTCCTACTCTGCTGAAACAAGTTCCGTGACTTTGCGTTTAAATTCTAGATAATTATCATGGAAAATGTCTAGATCGCACTTTTGTTCAGCCAAAATATTGTAGAGTGTTGACATTCGTGGCACGGGTGAGTATTTACCTAGGTTAGTTCTTTTAAAACTATGGTAGAACAACTTACAGGGACGTCGGCGATTATTACTACGTGGTGTATGAATACAGAATTTGGACAAAAGCTCTGGACAATCTATAGTATTATTATTAAAAATTTTAAACAGAAACATCATTGCAACAATCTTCCTTCTTTCTTCCAGACTATTTCTCTTAAAAAAACTGAGCCTCTTTTCATAACCTTTTACTTTAATGTTGTATTTATAAGCAAGGTGGCGAAGAAAACGTTCCTGCACCTTTTCAAGTCTTTTGATAGCAATTTGAGTATAAGGTGCCCAGACTGTGCAACAATATTCCAACCTACTGCGTACGAAACAGTCGAATAGTCTTATTAAAGTAGAACTTCGCTTGAATTGTTTAGAACACCTCAGCACAAAACCTAGCGCCTTATTGGCTGAATTTAATATTTGGTCAACATGAGAATTGAAACTCAATCTCCCATCGATTATAACTCCTAAATCGCGAATATTATCGACTTCAGACAACTTTCTGTCATTTAAATAGTATGTAGACTTTATTTTATTTTTATTGCGTGTGAATTTCATGTGGTAACACTTTTCAACATTAAGAAACATTTTATTATTCCTACACCAGTCAACCAATCTCGTCAAATCATCTTGTAATAATTCAACATCAGACTGCTGAGTTATTAAGCGGGTCACTTTTAGGTCATCAGCAAATAAGCTTGCCTTGCTGTTTTGAAAAATTTCCAAGATGTCGTTAATGTAAACGTTGAAGAGGAGAGGTCCTAAATTAGATCCCTGTGGAATTCCTGAATGTGCAACAAAAACCTCTGATTGGTGGCCTTTAATGACTACTCCCAATTGCCTGTTCGACAGATATGAATGGGTCCAATTTAATAATGTATCAGTGACTCCGTATGCTTGTAACTTTTGTAACAAAATTTGGTGATTGACTTTATCAAATGCTTTTGAGAAGTCTGTGTAAATAGCATCTACTTGTTTTCCATCATCCATAAGTTCACCAATATTCGACACATGAAGCAATAAATTTGTATTTGTAGACCGTTTACATATAAATCCATGTTGATTATTACTTAGATATTTTTTTAAATAATTATACATGTGCTGATAAACTAAAGATTCAAATATTTTAGCTAACGTAGAAATAATAGAAATTGGACGGTAATTTTTTATGTCGTCTTTTTTACCACACTTATAAACAGGAACTATCCTAGATTTTTTCCAGGGATCAGGGAACTGTCCATTCATTAAAGATTTATTGAAGATCAGAGTTAGAGGCACAGAAATCGGTCCCGCACATTTGATTAGAAAAATTGGAGGGATATTATCCGGGCCTGAACCTTTAAACTTATCAAGTCTTTTTAATTTTTTGTATACAACATTACGAGAAAGCCTAAGTTTGTCAATCGAATTGTTGATACTGGAAGCTGCTACCTCTGCTAAAGGCATTACAGCATTGTCAGTTTCATATACAGAAGAGAAATGTGTAGCGAATAAATCACATATAGATTGAATATCAGTAGCCTTTTTGTTTTTTAATGTCATAACTGGTGGATAAGAATTACTGTTGTTGTTTGCTGCTGTTGTTTTGTCGAATATTCTTTAAATGTGTCCAAAAATATTTAGGATTATCCCCGATTTTGCTCTCGATTAGGTTAATGTAATTAGTATAACATAACCCGATTAATTTGTCACAGTCCTTCCGTAAATATTGAAACTCTAATTTATCTAATGGGTTATTGTATCTTTTTACTTTTAAATGATATTTACGCTTTAATTTTAAAAGATTTATGAGATGAGATGTAAACCAGACTGGATAAGTATGCCTTCTTTGCTTTTTTATAGGTACATGTTTGTGAATAATTTTGCGCACAATGTCATAAAATTTACATAGCATAGCATTTGCATCGCTGCAATTTGAAAATTCAGCAACCCAGCGAATACCTTTAAGATCATAAATTATTTTATCATAATCCGCCTTGTAAAAATTAAGAATATTCTTAGAAATTGTTGTATCTTGAATTTTCGCGCACGTGAGTGGGATCTGTATTTCTAATGCAGGATGATACATATCTATTTTTCTTATAGGATTAAGACACTCTGTGATTGAGACATCTTCATTAGATAAGACTAAGTCAAGAATTTTATTTTTAAAATTATATATCAAATTATATTGTTTTAAATTATTAAGTGTCATAAAGTCAATCAGCGAGCTTTTCATTGGACAATTATTATAGTTCGTTGGCAGAGCGTTTGATGAATTATCAGAAGAAATCCACAATATACCACTTAAATTAAAGTCACCTACAATCAAAATGAAATTATTATTATCTTCGATTCTTGTGTTGACGTTGCTAATAAACTTTTCAAGCGAAGTAGTATTTAAAGGAGGAGCGAGGTACACTACACAGATGTGGATTGATGTTTTACTGTATTGGGTTTTAATATCTACTGTGATCCATATTTCTTCACCTTCACCTTCCCATTTTGTCTCACGTCGCGATACTAAACGTGAAAAGACAGCAACAACAACAACAACAGCAACAACAACTTAACAATTAACAGGATTTCTATAGCCTATATGTTACCCATGTATATAAGGAATAATTATGCCAATTTCCATCGATATTGGTTCAGCGTATTCGCCGTGAAAGAGTAACAAACATACATCTATATTCACAAACTTTTGCAGTTTTAATATTAGTATGATATTTAGCTATATGGTATCCGGCTGAGTACAATTGACCACTATCATTTCTTACCGAGGTGTCGCAAAAGGCGACTAAGGTAAGTCAACCCGCCGTGTGGTATCCGGCTGAGTAGAATAGATCACCCTCATTTCTTACCGAGGTATCGTAAAAAGCGTCTAAGGTAAGATGACGTCAGGCAGGCGGTCGGTCGAAAAATAGGTAGCCAAATCATGTGACAACATGTTTGTAACATGTTGTGCCGACCCCACTTAGAGTGGGATAAGGACAGGAAGATGATGAATATTAGTAAGATATTATATCATATCTTGCGAGGATCATATCTTTAGCCTAGCTCTTAAGGTTATCAATCAAGCTACATTCCCGGTACAAATTTATCACAAGCGTCTTATTGTGACGGCGGATAACACAATATCCATCGGATATCCGCGAGGGGAGCTCAACATCATATTTTTATCATCATTATGTCAAAAAATTTAAGCTATCTTTTATGGACATGCTACAAATTTTAAATTAATAGAAGCGATTTTTTTCCTATTTACAGTGTTCACTTTTTATTAAAATAATTATGGGCAATTATTATTATTAAAATTATTTTGATTAAGTGAAATTATGTTTGAATAAATAAAAAAAAAAAACCGATTCACTATATTCGGGTTTATGTTCGCTTCTGCGAAATTTTGCAAATGTTTTGGTTTTTATAGTAATTCCATTAACTGGAATTTTCGATACACCTTTTTAATTACAAATTTTCAATGCTACCTTTTAAGACAGATAGAACACTAGGGTCGTGTAACATTAGCTTGACGACTCCGACTTCTGACGTGGCAAAATATATGTATAGAGTAACTAGACATAATATAGGTAAGCGAAATTAATATAAGTAGTATAAGTTTAAGTTAATACCTACCAGAGCAACATAGTCACGTAAGTGACTAAGCTCTTTAAATGAGAATAAATAATAATAATAATAAATTTTCAATGCTAACAGGTATTTCCAAGCTTTCTAAGCAACCAATTGAAATTAGCGGAAGCATTATATTGCGATAAACTGTCAAATTTACATCGTATATCGTAAAAACATCAACTTTATCATTATTTTTAATAGCACAGCTACTATTGAAGCTCATGATAGATATATAATGGAAACAGCATTATAGGTTATTTATTTACAACATGTTATAAACATGTTGTAACATGATATGGCTGGGTATTTTACGACCGGCTGCCTACCTGACGTCAACTTACCTTAGTCGCCTTTTACGACACCTCGGTAAGAAATGAGGGTGGTCTATTGTACTCAGCCGGGTACCACACGGCGGGTCAACTTATCTTAGTCGCCTTTTACGACACCTCGGTAAGAAATGAGGGTAGTCTATTCTACTCTGCCGGATACCACACGGTGGGTCAACTTACCTTAGTCCCCTTTTTCGACACCTCGATAAGAAATGAGGGTGGTCTATTCTATTCTGTCACATACCGCACGGCGGTCTTGAGTAGATCTCTGTCTGTTAAATTAACGAGAAATGTCCATGTTATGGCCATTTTTTATATTTTGATTCCCAATGGTGTTTTTAACGGGAGCTTCTTATTGGCTGATTAATGATTTCATAGTCACCTAGCGTCGACTTAAGATAAAAACAAATTTTATGTTATCGTTTTTTATAATATAGTTGCTTGAAATTAGAATAAATTAAAAGGTAATGACAATTTTTTTTTATATGTATACAAGTGACCTTAAACTACATATAGAAAAAAAGATTAAACTCCATACAAACGTTAACTGAAACATATCTATAGGATAAAATTACCATTATAACTTTGAAGTGATTCGGTAAGTTGTAGTAAAAAAAAGTGAAGTAGCGGCCTATTACTCTCCCACTGCTGAGAATAGGCCTCTTCTCTCAGTTTTTGGAGAGAAGGATTGGAGCTAAGACCTACCACGCTGCTCCAATGCGGATTGGTAGATTACACATATCTCTAGAATTCTCTAGATACGCAGGTTTCCTCAAGATGTTTTCCTTCACCGAAAAGCATGTGATAAATTATTATTATCAATTAGACAGATAAGTTTTAACAGAAAAACTCATTGGTGTCTGCCCGGGTTCGAATCCGTGACCTCCTCGAAAGAATCGCACGGTGTTACCGCTGGGCTATCACAGCTTTTAAGTTGTAGTAGCGTTGGATAAAACACATAGTTCGGGGAACTGATTTAAATTTGTTTAGCCTATAAAATATTAGTTTATAGAATTAGGCGTTACTTTTCGGAGGTCTATAATACAAACTGTTTGCTACACGTGTTCAAAGGCAAAATAAGATAAATAGAGGGGGTTAATTTTTTAATATATAGCTCTGCTTGTTTTGGGTAATGCTTCGCTTTGCGATTTTGTACTGGAGTCTATCTCCTGAAGATGCTTCGGTTACGTGACGAAACGATAAGATTGTGGTGTTGAATGTGTGCAGTGCTTGTGTATTGTTGTGTTATTGGTGGCGGGTAGTGCATGAGTTTTTACAAATTTTGCATGAATCGGTTATAAAAACGTATAATACACACTACATTTAGCATTACATATATTTTCACACGCTCTTCGGTGAAGGAAAACATCGTGAGGAAACCTGCATATCTCTAGAGAATTCCGGAGATACGTGTCCGCACTATAGATCCGCATATAGGTCCGCAGATACTAATCCGCAATGGAGCAGCGTGGTAGGTCTTAGCTCCAATTCTTCTCTCCAAAAACGGAGAGAAGAAGTCAATTCCCAGCAGTGGGAGAGTAACAGGCCGCTACTCACTTACTTTTTAATAAACTTTAATTCTATTAATTCAATAGAAAAATATATTTTCACAGTAAATATTTTCAGCTTGCATGCAGCGTAAATCATAGGGCGGCGTGCATAATAACATAATAAAATAGGGCTCCGATACTTTGTTTATTGTTTTGATGAGTCCGCAGATTTTTCCCCTCCCTGGATCAGGGTACGGTGCACCCGCATATGCTGAAGGAAAATATAGAAGAATCTTCTTTTATTTTTCTCTTGAAAACGTATTTGTCCATGCTAAATTGGCTCTTACGTATATATGATTAATGAATCATTTGCGAAAAATTACACTTACACATTACACATTAAAATAACAGATAAAATATTAAAAATAACAAAATATAAAATTTTTCTTAATTAATAAAAATATTGCATTATCATTCTCCTGACATTATCTCACTCTAAGTGGGGTCGGCACAACATGTTATAAACATGTTCTCACATTATTTAGTTACGTATTTTACTACAAGCCGCCCGTCTGACCTCGACTTACCTTAGTCGCCTTTTCGGACATCTCGGTATGAAATGAGGGTGGTCTATTCTATTTAATCCGATAACACACGGCGGGTCAACTTACCTTAGCCGCTTTTTACGACACCTCGACATTATTAAAGATAGTGATTTAAATGTAATTATTTTAACTTTTTATCTTTTTACCTTACATTACTTGTATTCAAAAACTGTGTTACCTGATATCTTAGTAAAATAAAAATATGACCCACGAATTTTGTCTCTACTGAACCAATCGCCAAGATTTTATTACTAATCACTAATTATAAACTACTAAATAATTATTTAATTTCAATATGTTCAGTATGTTCAATATTTTAAAATTCACGTTAGATTAAAAAAAAGGTTTTAATAAAATATTCCGGTTTTCCTTTGAGAGCAGGAAAAAACAAAATAATACATAATTAAGGGTATTTTAACACTAAGTTCACTTGTAGTCGCGAGTACCACTAGTATAAAATGAATTTAAATAGTAAAGTAAAAGTAACGGCCTAAAACTTAACCCTACCGCTAAGCATAATCCTCTCTCAATCTTTTGGAGAGAAGGTTTGGAACTAAGACCTTCCATGATGCTCCAATATGATTAGTAAGTTACACATATCTCCGGAATTGTCTAGGGATATGCAGGTTTCCTAGTGATGTTTTCCTTTACCGAAAAGCGTTTGATAAATTGCAGTTATCAATTAGACACATAAGTTTTAACAGAAAAACTCATTGGTGTCTGCCCGGGTTTAAACCCGTAACCCCCCGAAAGAGTCGCACGGTATCAACGCTGGGCTATCACACGTATATGCTTATAAATATTTAGGTAAATATGTCGATGAAACTAATTAAAAGATTGCGCGTTGCATTGGTGGTCGGACTTTTTAAATTATTGTTGATGTTTTTCGACCAAGTGAATTAGTTGAGATTTTACTTAATTCAGTTGGTTATAAATCGTACAATTCTACAAAAACTTAGTTTAGAAAAAATCGCGAGGACGTAGCCATCAGTAAACGTTTGTATAAATATTATAGACTTTTAAAACGGTTTTCAGAAACGACTCGAATAAATTGCCAACTATCATCATTGGCTATTCGGACTGTTGTTTGTCCGTCGCAGCGATTAAGTCAATGAATTTTTTATACCCCGAATCGTCGAGAAACAACAGGCGAATGTTTTTCACTTCGTTTTTCAGAATTTCGCCTGATTGTCAACTGAATAATAGATAGAAATGCTGAATGTAGTTCGAAGCACCGATTTTTCAATTACATCACAATGAACAGGGTTACAATGTTTGCGAGTTCCGTCAATAAAAGGAAAAAGCATTTTATTTTCGAAGCGATAATCTATTTAAACAAGTTTCAATTTAATTTTTTTAAATCTTATAATAATGTAAAAAATGATCTATTTTGTTTGGTCGTTAGAGGCAACTACTGTAACAAAATTATTTATTAAGATCATTAATAATAATAGTAATAGTGATGCCTCAAATTTAACTAGTCATAAGAATTATAAATATTTTGAAAAGTGCTCTTTTCAAAATATTTATAATTCTCTAAGCAATTATTTATTATTTATAATTCTATAAGCCATCGCCGAGCTTCTTTTTCCCTCTTGCTTTCAGAAAGCTTTTCGGCAGGAAATGCTTTAGAGAACCAGCAGTAGAGATTTAAAAGCACTTGTCAACAAGTGTACTTGTATAATTTTGAATTTGTAATGTTTATATTATAGTAAGTAAATCCGTCTTCAAAAAAGCTCCTTAAACATGTTCTTACATATCACTTACATTTAAGTCTCGATGTCGAGACCACCAAGAAATTTTAAGTGAAATTAGAATTCAAGTAGAAATTAATGTAATATTTGCTATGCCATTTGAAGCGAAGTTTTGTTTTTTTTGTGGAATATTTAAATGACAATTTGTTATTTGAATAATTTTTACTGTCTAAATAACCGTATCAGTATTCTATAAATTACATACCGAAGAAAATTTACAAAGTAGCATTTTTTTTCTACTTATCAAAGACATTAAGCGGTATTCTTGGAGGGGAAGCGATGAGCTGTCACCGCGAAGTGACCGAATAAATGAGAGGTCGTTTTTTTGCCCTCAAACTAGTTCGCACAGGCACCGATAGTATCCGATCGCAACGGATCGTAATGTCCGCGCGGATTATTGCGATATAAATTGTGCGCACTGCCCATTGGATTGGATAGGGCTGACTGACAGTGTGCGACTTATTTTAATCAGTTTTATTTAATTATAATTTTTTCCTCGAAACACCATATTAACGAAATTATTTGATATTTACGTCAAAGATAGTTGTAAATAATTATTTATTTATTTATTTTCTTTATAGTACATACAAATTACAGAAGTCGCTGTCGGAGGACTCAAGAAAACCCAATATTACTAAAACTAATTTATTTCTATATAAAAATTAAAAACTAATTACAAATTAAAAAGCGTCTATCCTAGTTCGATGCTAAGGAAAGAATGTTCAAAATAAATAACTATTCCTAAGGGCTGGCGGCAACATATCCGATTACAATGATTTGCCGCTCGGCGACGGTGTACTCTGGTCTAGTTACAACGACGTTTAATTACTGTTCCCACAGGCAGGCGGCAACGTATTTCATAACAATGATTTACCGCCAGGTGACGGCGTCCTATGGTCCAGTTACGCCGATGATGTAAATATCTGACGTGGACCCATTACGACACCACCATTGTTACTATTATAACATACATATAGACAAAGAAAAAGTAAAAAAGAATATGTACAAAGGCGGACTTATCCCTGAAAGGTATATCTTCCATCTCTTCTCTTATAATTACATTATTATCTTTTTTATTTTTACGTTTTAATTAAAATAATTCGTCGTATTACGCTTTAATCTTCTCCCTACAATTTTAAAACTATCCTTATCTCTCTCTCAAACACACATATACAAACACATGCTCTCTTTCTCGTCCACAGCTACGATCCATCTTACATTTTAAATATTTTTTACATATAAATGAGTCTATTAATCTATTATTTATTTGTAAAAATAAAATATAAATGCTAATTTTTATATTAACTTAAGAAAATATTGTTTTTAAATAATATTGTTTAATTTCATATTGGCAGCCCTAACGTGTCTTGAATTTGCCGCTTTGTCCAGTCACTCCCCAAAGGAACATTTAACGATATTAGGGCTTTATTTTTTATAGTTTGGGACAAAGAACTGCCTTATATATAAGTAGTGGCTAGTTTCCTTTTCTTGTATTCACTTTTGAGGTAAACATTAGTTATGAGAAATACAAATTGCAGATATATAATAAATATTTCAGTACATAAATAGATGCAGTCAGATTACTGTTATACTAAAGTTTTGTGACGTAATATCTGATTGGTAGTAAAACTGCCAGTTTTATGATAGTACCTTAATAATAATATCTGGGTGACCGAGCTTCGTTCGGTAATTTTTTGCTAAAAAAAACTTAAAATAAAGGAAAAACAATTATTTCGTTGGGATCGATCCTTGGCATTTACATTTCTCGAGGCTACCCGTTACCCGAAGAGGCTACGTCGACTTGACAGCTAATGGCGAAAATTCAATTCAATATAAATGTTAGTGTTTTTAATGCCCAAAAACAGGGATAAAACAATATTTTTTTTTTACATAAAACCTAGCTAAATCAATTTTTCTCCCCCAAAATCTCCTACATGCTGAATTTCAGGAAAATCGTTGGAGCCGTTTTCGAGATTCAGAAAATATATATATATACAAGATTAACTCATTTAAATATAAAGATTACATGATCTTAGGATAGTAGCGATCGGGTACCGTAATGGCATTTAAGATTCTAAGCTCGTTTTTTATATCTCGGGAATTTCTCTGGAGTATTTGTGACTGTATCATTAATCACAAAATGACAATTAGACAACTAGCTAAAGCTGAATCGAATAAAAATAGATTTTGAAATCGTATTATACATTGCGAAAATATTTACTGCAATTTCGCTGTATTATTAATGTTTAACCTTAACATGGTTTAACAGATAAATGACTCTATCTAGACAAAAATTTACCCATTACTCGAACACATATGTATTATTGGGATTTGAAAATTACAGGACTTATAAGAAAAGGTTGTAATCAATTGTGTTGTTTCAAATTATTGTATAAGATTTACTCGAAAGCTGTGATAACTATTTTTCTAGCACTGACGTTAAAAATCCACTTTTCGACCTCTCATCCCTATAAAAATATGAGATAAAATAAGTTCAGATAATTGTATATTTCATTTTATAAATTTTTCAATTTTTTTTTTATTAATTATCGTTGTCAAACTTATAGACCCCAAACTAAAGACATTTTAGGTAATGTAAGGTGAGCTATTTACAAGAAATATTTTCTACCAGCCAAACATAAAATATGAAAAGCTCCAAAAATAATAAAGCAGTAAATTTTGCAAATGAGACGTAACTACAATTTTAAAGTAGAAAACAAAAAAAAACACCTCATTAAGTTCCTAAAAAATGACATTTATCAAAACGCAAACAAAGTAAGGCCCTGTCCTGGACAGTTTTAAATGCTTAAATTAATTTCCCGTGATTTTCTTTAAGAAGTTGTAACTCTCCAAGTAGGGATAATGCGATGATATATAAAAAAAGGTCCCCGTGAGCCGTAGCCCCTAATAAATTATACCCACGATAACAATGGGATTTTTTCAGTTCTTTTGTTGCAACATTTGATATCACCTGAACGTATTTGAAAATAGAACAGACTTTATAATTTCCTAATTTATAGAATAGTCCAACGGTGAGACCTTGTTGCCCTGCTTTCGAAGGGGTCTCGGGTTCAAACCCCGGACAGGCACCAATGAGTTTTTCTGTTAAAACTTATGGGTCTAATTAATAATTGCAATGTATCACACGCTTTCGGTGAAGGAAAAAATCGTGAGAAAACCTGCATATCTCTAGAGAATTCTGGGGATATGTGTAACTTTTCAATCCGCAAAAACAGCGCGCTTGATCTTAGTTACTTATATTTTTTTTCTATTATAATCTAACATGCCTAATAATCATGGACGTAAATATTGGCCATAGATTATAATTATTTGTATCAAATATGCACACTCGCGTCGACTTGAATAAATTTAAACGGTCCGAGAATTCCGGGCACTCATTACGTAGTATTTATGTGAGGAGATAAAAATATTAGGGACAAGCTTAATCGGGAACGGATGAACAGGGACACCCTTGAATTGTGTCCCTTTTTGAATTCTATTTTATCAAGTTTAATTTAAATTTTGTATAATGTATAACGTCCTTAAAATTTTTGCCCCTTTTATTTTTAAATTTGGTATTGTCATACCTATATATTTTACAATTGCGGTGCAATTTCTTTATTTACAGAAAGGTGGAGATTGAATCAATATAATTTATTTAAGACACGATTCTGGATACCCCTGCATGAATTTTATCATTATAATCATCAAAACGCAGTGTCGGAAAACTCCCTACTAAATGGACTGACGACCTCAAAAAGGTCGCGGAGAGCCGCTGGATAATTTCGGCACAAAATCGTGTTTTTTTACGAACGATTATTTTGAAATATTACCATTAATTGAGATGAAATAACAAATTTTTGGGATTGGTCTAGTACAGAATAGTAACGTAGTCTGAAGATTTTATTGATAGATAGATGTGTTAGATACAGGCAAGATGATAATCTATACTGGTCCAGAAAAGCATATAATAGGCGCATTCAGACCTTCGTAAGGGAACTGGCCTTTCTATAGCAAGATGAAAATTGCGAGGTCGCTAAATTCACATCAGCGTCTTTTGCGTAACATATTCACAAATTTCTGTACTCGAAATTATAATAATCAAACCGAGAACAAGTGTAATATATAATGTTTCTGGAAAATGCCATTGAAGTGATTAATTTTACAACGACACGCAATCGGAAATTCATCGGAAGGAAACCATTTCCTGGGAGAAAAGAATAATTCAAGTAAAACACTATGTCAGAATGCACTTAGTGGTGACCTGTGACTCTGAATTACTCAATAATTTTATTTCTCTCGAAGGGGAAATATTTTGTGTCCTCTATGTTATCATCCTTCTCCTACCCTTATCCCACACTAAGTGGGCTCGCATAACATGTTATAAACATGTTCTAACATGATTTGGTTGCGTATTTTACGACCGGCCGCCTGCCTGACGTGACTTACCTTAATCATATTTTACGACTCCCTGTAAGAGAGAGGGTGGTCTATTACTTACCTTAGTCGCCTTTTATGACAAATCGGCAAGAAATAAGGGTAGTCTATTCTACTCAGCCGGGTACCACACGGCGGGTCGTCTTACCTTAGTCGCCTTTTACGACAACTCGGTAAGAAATGAGGATGGTCAATTCTACTCAGCCAGATATCACACGGCTTATAGTAAACAAGGCAAATGGGAGGTAAAAATTTATTGTGGTTCGTCACAAAAGTTATGATACTTAACAAAGAACAATTTGAAACAAAAAAAATGCGAGAAAGACCTCTAATGGATCCATGATAGCGTCTGAGGAGACCTGATTTATGTTCTGGCTACTCACCGTGAATAATATCTGCGAGAATTTATGTAGTCCGGGTAACTTGAAGTATCTTGGGTGCGGAGAAAGCTGGGTTAGAAGTTTCGTATTTCTTGAAAAATACACGAAATTCATTTTATTTTGCTACACTAAATATCTAAACATAAATAAACATAAAAATCTTGCATAAACTTTAATTATGCTAATTCTCTTACTCATCAGTATGTACATCACAAAAAAGTGGTTCAAAGGTTTTTTTCTATACCGGTGAATATCTATATATTCTCTTCGGAATATATAGATATTTCGTGCCGGTTCAACTAAGATAAACACAAAATTTTTATACATACATTTTTATAATAAAAAAAGGTAAAATAAATTTCATTACGGTTTCAGTTATGGCCGGACAACACTCAATTTTTAATACGTCAACAGATAGTGTCAACAACGAATTTTGTTTTTCAAAACACTATGCGAGTTCCGTCCATCGAAAACAAACCACGAGGAGCGCTATGTGTAACGATATCGTCGAGTCTCAATTGTCCTTTCAACTTAAACACTGGAGCGAATTGTTTACGTTCGTGCCAATCAACATGAGCGCTAACAAAACCAATCAACTTCGTCTCGCCTCTATTTGCTTAAAAGGCTACTTTTTCCTTTTAGTTTTTCATTGCGACCCTTTCACATATCAACCGTTCCGGATATATTTGATTAAAAAATAACGTCGTCAGAAAGCGGCAGGCAATGTGATAGGTGGAGAAAAAGGAGTAAAACATTCCTTGGGCCCCGGCTACCGGCTTAGCTGTCAATTGTCACGTTCCGGCCGCAGCGCACGTTCGAGTCAACGTTTATGTTTTGCTTCACTATCGGTCGTCGCGCGACGCCGTGTTGTGCAGTGTGGCTAGAAAAGATAAATTGATTCAATACTTCTATGTGGCCACTCAAATTCAGAAAATTCAATATCCAATTACTTCTGATCTTTCAATTTAATTTTATTTAAATGAATCAATCATGCTTCTATCTTTATATAGGATCAAATAAAACGTATTCAAAATAAAATTAATAAATACAATTAGGTACATTTTTATTATAAGATATTTCGTGATAACAAAATAAAAGTTAATTTTTAATTTATTAAAAGTATTATTTACAGAACCAATTCAATTATTTCTTAACTATTACAAAAGATTTTTAAATACTTAATATGATATTTATAATTACTGTTTATTTGAGTATTAATTTGTCAACAGAAGGTATTTTATATAATATACCGTAACTTCAGAAACATTGTGTAAATATCATTAGCATGCTTTATAGTTGTAGTTATACCTTTCTCTTCATGTTTGCATGACTTCTGCTATATTAAATTCCATTTTAGTGCCATCAGTGCCGTTTCGTAACAAAAGCTCCAGATAGTGGTTCGAGAACAATGAAAAGCGATTAATGCGTCCGTGGTCCATCGTGCTATTCTTTTAATTCGTTTCCAATCTGCTGTGCAGACGACCTCTGCGATTCTATGCGTTCCTGGTAGAAGAATATTTAATAACAAATCCTATGTTCGTCAGGAAACCTTGTCATGAATTTTATTGTAAAATTAACTTAACTGTCTTATCTATCTACATTAATATAGTATATATCAGTCTCTCTGTCTGTCTCTTTATTATGGTTTCATGAGTAATCTTGTGGAGCAATATTGATTGACGAACCCATACTATATTGATTGACGAACCCATACCGAACTAAATACGATATTCCTGATTATCCAAATCAGATATATTGTATTTATCTATTTATCGTATTTATTATCGTCGCAAGATTAATTACCGTTTCAGCAGTTCGGTTTGTGAATGCGAGCTTTACCTACGGTTTGCGGGTTTAAAGTCCGCGCAATCAACTTACGCGCTTTATCGTCCAAGGACAACGTTACGAAGTGTATTGCCAGAAAATATATCAGTTAATATTGGAAAGTGACAAACCGGATAACGGCAAGTCGGCTTAGCTCCAATTCTTCTTTCTAAGAAAGTGTTTCATAGCTTAAGGATAGTAACAAGAATCTTTTGCAGACTACGCTCAAAATCTTTTTAAATCAAACATAATATAAGGTGTTTTTCCTTGACAATAATCTTCATTGTCGGTTTTTCAATTGATCGGTATGTTTATCAACTATATTGATTGAGAAGACAAACATTTTAATATAGGTACATCTGAATGGCTTATGGCACATCTAAAATAACTTACGTTCCACGTATTGGATTGCACTATTTATCAGTAGAAATAAGTTGAAAAAAATTACATCAAACATATTATTCCTTTTCGTTATTTTTACAGTTGACTCATAAAAAACAGTTACCGATATAAAGAAACCATGATCACTGTTTTATAATGAATTAATGTCTTTTGTTTTACAAAGAACGATTAAAATAATTAAAAGTCCCATTATAAGTGCCATCAGATCGATCTCGGCGGGGACATTAGTGTTTTACTGGTGATTCCCGTGTTGTAAACGATGTTATCATGATACTATAAAAAACTGAAATATCCAAATTTTTATTTCTGTTAAGTTAAGAATCTTAAATATTTCAATGAGTTAAGCTTGTATGTATGCTTGTATATATATATATATATATATAATTGGCTGCAACGATTTTCCTGAAAATGCAGCATGTAGGGGGGAGAAAATTTTTGGGGGAGAAAAATCGATCTAGCTAGGTTTTAAAATATTAACATTTTAATTTAATATAAAACACTATTTTTGCCGTAAATTGTGAAGTCAGCGTAGCTTATTCGGGGAACGGGCGGTCTCGAGAAATGAAAATATCTACGATCGAGCCCCATCTACCCAATATTTCTTTTCTTTTTTTTTAAGTTTCTTTTTTTTATTTTACAAAAATTACCGAGCATGGCTCGGTCAACCAAGTACTTAATATTATATGGATTATTTATCATAAACTAGCTGTGCTAGCGTCTTCGCCCGCTTGAGAATCAGTGTCTCCAAAAGGCACAACAGTAGTTATTGTGAGTTAACCATTAGAGATAGAGACATGCTTTAAAATTAGACAACGGATGATCTTGTAAAGTTTGGTAGCGATCGGAGCATTGTTTTTTAACAGGTCAGTTCTGTTTCGAGGGGAATTCGAAATAAGATTGAGCCACAGCAACTTGGGTCCGGGCAGCTCGTTTTTGTTAATAACTTTATTAATTAAATTTATTAGGTAAAACCTAGCTCAATATACACAACATAAACTTGAGTTTGAGTTTAAATTTACAGAGAATACATGCTGCGAGTCCTTATTCATGAATGTACAACAAGATCCGAAATTTGTAGGATCTCCGGTACCTTAACAACTCTACATATTGGGGTTTATATAATTGGGTTTAAATTATGATATTAATTAAACAAATTACATTTTTAATATTATATTTATTTTAACGCAAAAATAGTTTAAAATTAGATTTTAAGTTTTTAATATTATTTAATTTGTTCAACAGAATTGTAACAGTCAATAATATTTTTCTTATTTTTGAACTGATTCATGTCCATCGCTGGACTAGGTTAATATAATACAGGGTCCGATAGAAATTTCTAAAGCCAAATTTTTCGAAGAAATCCGCGCAGACGTTTACGTGACTGCAAAATTCTTAAGCGAAACGTTTATTCGCGTTATTACAACAATAATTGTCAGACGTTGCGCCGACTTTTAATTGATCCTCGAGGGCGACTCTCAGATAAAACTGGTATCAACTTTCTCTATTACAGTTTAAGAAAACCGCCCGCACCGCTGTTTGGCCGATAACGCAATTTTCATTGCTTTGCGAGTGTAATGTGACGTGTAATCGTTGGTAAGAATTGGATGTGGTTTTTGTTTATTTTAAAGTTACGTATTTCTGGAACAGAGTAAGGTCTGGAGTAATTTTATAGAACTTCATTTTTCTAGACTAGAGTTCTAGAACAAGACAAACTGAAGTCTTAAGTATGGTCTTTTGGGAGTCTGCCGTGATAAGTTATACCTACATATTGACAAAAACGTAACGATAACGTGTTTAGAGTTTAAGTACCGCGCTATTTGAAGCCACGAAACACTATCAATTTTGGAAACTTCTTATCAAGACATTAGATAAGATAAAAGTTTATATGTAAACTTGTAAGTTAAAAAGTTTGAGTTCCTTCATATTATCTATAAAATTGAAAATTGCTTTAAAGTTAATAAATACAGAGAAAAGGTAAAAATGAATGTAAGCTGAATAGTTTTTGCTGCTTGCATTATTAACGTCAGAACTTAAAATTATGCAATAAGTAGACTTTTCAACATTGTCTTTATGTTTAAGAATATATTCTATTTTGTATATTTTGTATAAAAATCAGCTTTTTCAAACTTTGTATCTCAAGCTTTCATCTGTCTTTCTCTATCTTTTGAATGGCGAATTATAAATTATTTGAAGTTGATTAAATTGTATCGTATATTTAAGTAATATGAGAGCAATATCTAAAGCAATACTTAGGAATATATTTTTCAAATTTCCTGTTGTGTCACAACGATAATTTTTGTGAAAAATGTAACTTTGTAACTGAGAAACTTTAAAATTCGCAGTGAAGACAGAAAGAGGTTGACTATCAAATTTGTTGTATTATCTAAGTTTTACTTGAATTCTGTAATGAAAATTCGTGTTTGGGGGAGCGCGGGTAACTTTTAAAGAACGCGGATGCGGCGCTTTACGATAACGATCGTCGTAAAATATGGAACTTTGTTGTTACACGTTTACACTAAACGTTTTATTATAAATTCGGCGCCGGTTATTGTTTCGACGTAAAAAGGGGTTTACTCTAATCGTATTAACGGTTAAGGAATAATTTAAAAATTCACATATGAGATGCATTTTACGGATAATATATATTTTTATGAATAATTTTTGGTTTTTCTTTTGCCGTGTCTCGTTTCTTCTAACTAGTATACATCGTAAAACGCGACTAAGATAACAACCCGCCGCGTGGTATTCGGCTGAGTAGAATAGAACAACCTTATTTTTTACAGAGTAGTCGTAAAAGGCGATTAAGATAAGTTGAAGTCAGCCAGGCGGCCGGTTGTAACATACGTAGCCAAATCATGTTTATAACATATTATGCCGACCCCACTTAGAGTGGAATAAGGACAGAAGGATGATGATTCTTATAAGAACTAGTAATTAACTTTTTAAATTATTCGATAAAATATGTGAAATTTAACCTGTAAATTCGCATTAAATTTATGCATAAAACTACTATCTTTAATATTTAAATGAATTAATCTTGTATGTATGTATATATATTTACGAAATTTCGGAAGCGGTTCCAACGATTTTCCTGAAATTCAGCGTGTAGGGGGATTTGGATATATATATATATATATATATATATATATATATATATATATATATATATATATATATATATAAATTTTATTAAAAAAAATCATTTATCCCTGTTTTTGGGCATTAAAAAATAATAAAATTTATATTATATTAACTGTCAAGTCAGCGTAGCTTATACGGGGAACGGGTGGTCGCGAGAAATAAAAATACATAGGAACGAGCCCCACTTACCCTATTATTTTTTCTTTTTTTTGAAGTTTCTTTTTTTCATTGAATAAAAAAATAACCGAGCAAAACTCGGTAACCATGATATTAAACTTAAAAAAGAAAAAACGAGATATCTTTTTGAAATTGTTTAAACTCGAATATTCAAAAAAGAATATTCTTTTATTATATTATATTAGTTAAATTTTACAGTGCAGAATCACTGTTATGACTCAACTTACTGTTTAACCGTAACATTAATATAAACTTGAAACCTATAGAGTTACCTTGTTTCCCGATAAACAAATAAATTACTCGGTTAATTGTTAGGTAAGAAAGCGGAGTTAGGCAATTAGAGCGAGCTTCTTGGGAATTTATGTGTTTACGTTCGAACTGTTTGTAGTTTAGTTTGCGATATAAAACGCTGCGAAGATCCCACTAAGTGAAGACCCAGATATAATATAACTATAATGTTAATTGTCTAAAAATAAATATGCAGGTAGCATAAAATTTAATCAAATCAAAATATTTATTATTCAAATAAGCTCTTACAAGCACTTTTGAATCAACAAGGAGCAATATGATCAATGAAGCTACAACTGGTTCGGAATGTTGCTCTTACCGAGAAGAATCAGAAAGAAACTCGGCGATCAATTCAATCAATTAATTATTCTTTCATTTTAAATTGAAACTGATTAGATTTAACATAACATATTAAACATAAACAAAAAAATTAAACTGATGTTTTTATACATTTCGTAACTTACACATCTTAAGTCTCAAATATTAAGATTCACTAAATTTCATGATATCTTGAAAATCCTTATGGCTTGGAAATCGTATGAAATTTGGAATAGTCTGGAATCCCTGGCATTAAAACAATATATGTAAAACATATATTTTATTTATCTAACTATAAAAATGGTGAACTATTAATTATTCAAGAGTTTATCGTATAAGATGTTTAACAGTTTATTGGAAAGTAAAAAGTATGTTATTTATAAACAGGTCTTTCTTTTGAAAATAGTCTCCAATGTTAATATATTTATAGAGTTCCATACCAATTATTTCAAGTAAAGATCTTCTTTCAAGGACAGTCTCCGATATAGTCTATATAGTTCTGTTCGTAGTATAACAAATTCAAACAAATTTGTAATTCCCCACGTACAACCAAGACAACTCACCTGTGTAAGCAGCGCTCTTATTGTCAGAACGGCGTCCCTCCTCCCCGAGGAACGATTAAACATGTAAAAGTAAGAGGATAACAAAGTAGCTCCGGAGAAAAAGCAACCATTTAGCACGTGCGAAAGAAACGACGAACGTTTGCAGGAACTTAACAATTCAGTATTGATGTCGTTTGCGGGTTGCTTTACTTTGTGTCACTATTTAACAGCTCCTTTTTATTTTAAGAAAATTTTTATATATACATATATTCTTCTGCCCTTATCCCACTCTAAGTGGGGTCGGCACAACATGTTATTAACATGCTGTAACATGATTTGGCTACGTTTTTACGACCGGCCTCCTGCCTGATGTCAACTTGCCTTAGTCGTATATTATGACACCTCGGTAAGAAGGAGGGTGGTCTATTCTACTAAACCGGATACCACACGGTGGGTCGACTTACCTTAGTCGCCTTTTACGACACCTCGGTAAGAAATGAGGGTGATACTATTCTACTTAGCCAGATACCACACGGCTATATGTATTTTCTTTCGTTATCCAAACAAAATAAACGGACAGTAGACGTTCGTCAGTATACGGCGTGGATGAGCGCCAATGGATTTAGTAAATTAAGTAAGTTGATATTTTATCAGTAATCATTAAGATATCGTGATAACTTGATAGAATTGACACGTATATTCAGATATTTACAGAAAAAGAAATTAACTTTACAATACCGCAATTTCAATTATATTAATTATTGTAATCAGGTAAAATTTTTACTACCGATTTTTTTAAATCGATAATCGCATTTATGGGTTTTCTCATCACTCTTTCACCAGGTAGAGATGGAAATGGCCTATATTTCAAAATATGTTTTAATAATATCTTATCTTCATAATATTTAATATTTCCATAATAACTTACTTTTATAAACTTTAGGTATTTTTTAGTATTTCTATAAGCTAAGATAAATGTTAAAACGTTACGGTAAAGTTTAAATTCAAGTGAAGTGAAGAAGTTACTAAAATAAGATGTACAGCTCATTGAGCAATTTTGCTTTAATTTCAAATACTTTACAGCTATATCTTGTAATTGTAGGCAGTAAAATCATTAAATCCAAACCGAACAACGCATTAAAAGTAACAGCTTGTGCGTGAAACAGCGCGCGGTTTAATTTTGTTCGAATTATTTGTATTGCATAGCCTTAAACTATGTCTTGTTTGGGAAACATTTTGATTAATATAAAACATTGTATTCTTTTATCTAGATCTCTTTTAATAGAATGTTGCAGTTCGCTTTGTGTTAAAGGAAATTATAAATAAATATATGGGACTTTAACACACACGGTCGTCCCCAATATTAGTAACTTAGTACTTGTGTTATAGGTGACAGACAAATGGTAAATATATATCATTTTAAAAACACTTCCTTAAATAGAAATATACACCCAGGCTAGAAGAATCAACATATTTTTCATAGAAAATGTTACCCTTTCTAAAGGCTAAGTAAATGTTAGCCTTTCTAATATAAATTATTAATTACAAATCCCTATTTCATCTTATTTTGACAGATTAATAACGTTGTCCCGATTTTCAAAAGTTTTAAATAAAACTTTATTGTTAGTATATATGTTATTCAAACCTGTTAAATTGGAGTTACGATTGCACATGCTAAGTGGTTGGTTTTGTTTCAAAACTTCTTTATGTTTCTTGACACTTATAAGTTTTCCGCAATAGTCAAAATATAATCTTACTTTATCATTTTTATTATTTAACTTTCACCGTCCCAAAAATATATAGTAGTAAGGCAAAAATAATAACATTATTCCTTATATAGTACAGTAAATTTGACCCTCTCATAACGGCAGGTAATTCAGATAGCGTTCCGTAGCCGTATTCTTATAAATTAATTACTTGTAATCTACTCATGAAACGAGACTTACAGAAATGAAGTTACAACTCTGCGTAATACCACCGCTTGCGATTCCATGGAGCAGCGAAACAATGGACACGACATTTTTCTTTTATATCATATAAAAGTGTCTATAATTTTTAACAAAGAAATTAAATTACTTTTTAAAGTAATTATAATATATAAATAAAACAAAACATGAAACTACAAAAGATTATTTTTGACGGTCTTTGATAGTAAGACTTTTTTTTATTGTACTGGATATTTAGTTTATTAATAGTTTGTCAGAAAAATGAACAGAACTGTTGTTATCACTCTAACGCTACTCAAGATGTCTTAAGAAGTACACACGTCACTGATATACATACTAGGTAGGGATATAAAGCTTCTAGTCTTTTTTAGATAGCGGTTTCCGATTAACTTAAGATCCTTTTCAAGCCCGAATCTAATCTATCTAGCTCTTTTGAATCGATTTTACTGGAAATTGGTCTTTGGAGGATCAATTAAATATCCAGCTTAATAAAAAAAAGGTTAAGAAAAATCACCATTAGTAAAAGACAATTTTTTTTAAACAAATTGTTGGTACAAAAAGCTATTTCAGTGAAATATATTTGGTACATACACTCAGATTCTCTCACACACACTCTTGAGTTAATGAAAACTATGTATATATATAAGTATCTTTTTATATATTTTTCAATTTATATATCTATTTAATAATTGGTATCGCTAGTCTATAAGATTTAGGGCCTGTTTCACAAGTAACTGATAAAGTTTCGGATACTTAAGCGACAAATAAACTAAATAGCAGGTAAATGTTTTTTTCTTTATTTATTTACTCTAAAAAGTGAAAAAAATCGCGGCCATTTTGAAATAGGTATTTGCTATCCAGCAGATAAATAAAATAACAGCCACATGATCTATTTGGGATCTAACCTATTAGGGACTTTAAGTGCTGAATAAGCCTATCAGAAACCTGAGAAACGCAAAAATCCGAGATATATGTCAGATATGTTCCGAATAGGCTAACTTGTAAATTGGTAACTTGTGAAACAGGCCCTTAGATGCTTTGTTTATTAAAATATTTAATAAACTATAATGAGAACGAGTTTAGTGGCTCTATGGCAGTGACCGTACACCGTAGGCTTAAGGGTTCGGTAACGACTTAATGTCGCGTCGAGAGAACAACTCTGAATTAGAAATGAGCCGCTGTCTAAAGTGCCCTGTTAATAAGACACATATGTCGCAATTTTCCACAATCAAGTGTGATATAGTCTTATATGACGCAGGATTAATAAATGTAAAATACCTCTTACCGAAAATTTGTTTTAAATCATTTATCATGACTTACAGCCGTGACACACATATGAACATATCCTTTTAGTAAATTACGGAAAGACTTAAATTTCTTTCGTTATAATTACTAATCGTACTTATAAATAATAATCTTGAAGATAACGACGGAATTTACCTTCACATTCTAATGATATTTTAGCAGTATTTCATTGACTTGAAATACAGATAAAAAGACGTTTTCTAAAGAAATGAAATCTAATTACGTGGATGCAGAATGCTAAGAACCCCACGGCATCGTTCTACTGCTTTTCGGGGGAGTTTCAGGTATGCTGCTACTCGTTGCTGGAACAATATCCCACCCCCTTTAAAGGATCTGAGAAGTGTTGGCAATTTTAAGAACAAATTAAAGATATTTTTACTAGAGAATCAAATATATTACGAGCAGCATACGACTGAAATTTCTATTCTTTAATGTCTAATGTAATCGATTTATAATTTTCAATATTTAATCTTTGTATCTATTTTTGTTTTAGTCATTTTGGTTTTAATTATTGTATATATATATTAACATATATGCTATTTCGTATCATTATAAAATATAAATATTATTATACATAATATATTACAGTTTATTTATTAATTTCATATAAAATACAATTTATTTATTATCATTATCTGTTCATTAAAATTTTTGTGATTTAAGTAATAATACAAGTTTATCCTAAATTAAAGTGTGTCGCTCCTGGCTACTGCTGAAAAACAGTGTTGTGCGATAGAATTCTGTCGCTCAATTTATACTGAGCTGAGCCATTTTCTTCTTCTTGCGGTATGCAGTATGTTTATATGATATTGTTTTGTGTTCTTGTTATATTGTTGTTCTATTGTTTTATGTGTTTAAGTTTAGTTTTAGTTAATAATTGTGTATCGCGGAAGGTGAAATAAACGTTCTTTCTTTCTTTAATTAGATCGATTAATTACCACCAAAACCCCCTGCACGTATTTCATTAAAATCATTGATGTCTAAAATTCATATATTGCCCGTTTTAATGTATTATTTAGTTTAATATGAGATCTGTTGCGCAGCCATACGCACTATGTACTATTTATGTTATATTTATTTTAATATATTCATAAACAAAATATAGTAGCGTAACTAACAGTTCTTCCTAATCCTTATATAGTTTTAAGTATTCATCAATCCTGCTGACAATTACACATGCATTGTGAAAAGATTTTAATTTCTCACCCAGGAGCATGAAAAGGCGACCCCATGATCGCGTCTTATCCACGACGCAAACACTTGCGAGTTTCCATTCACTCCAGAGGTTATCTTTTATTATTTCTCACTGCATCCTCGTTTTATTGCCACTCATATTGGCTTTTTATCCCTTCGAATAAATACATTTTAATTTTAGCAAGCCTTGGTCTTTTGTATTTTACAGACGGTGGCGAATTAACTGAGGTATCATAAGCGTTTCTTTTACGTGTGAATTAGAATTTTATGCAAAATTTTAACACTTCCGTTTATGTATTTTGATAAGGGGTGTCTACTCTTATTCAGTTATTAAGAATTTATACATATCATAATTTTTCTCGTAAGACCTGTGGTTATTTTTTTTGGAATCGAATTTACATATTGGTACTCTTTTGATATTTTTTTGATACATTATACAACCTTTACACATATCACATCTACCATCAAATCCTGATAGTACTTATATTTCTGAACACCACTGTTCAATGTCATCCTATTCCTACAGAATTAACAGGATTTCTGTAGCCTATATAGTATTCCGGTGTGTAAGGAATATTTGTGCTAAATTTCATCGATATTGGTTGGAAAGATTTACAAATATATATCCATATTCACAAACTTTCGCACGCCGTGTGGTATCCGGCTGAATAGAATAGTACCACCATCATTTCTTACCGAGGTGTCGTAAAAGGCGACTAAGGTAAGTCGACCCGCCGTGTGGTATCCGGCTGAGTAGAATAGACCACCCTCATTTCTTACCGAGGTGTCGTAAAAGGCGAATAAGGTAAGTTGACCCACCGTGTGGTATCCGGTTGAGTAAAATAGACCACCCTCTTTCTTACCGAGGAGTCGTAAAATACGACTAAGGTATGTTGACGTCAGGCAGGCGGCCGGTCGTAAAATACGTAGCCAAATCAAATGACAACATGTTTGTAACATGTTGTGCCGACCCCACTTAGAGTGGGATAAGGGCAGGAGGATGATGATTCACAAACTTTCGCATTGACAATATTAGTAAGATAGGACATAAAAAGAATCCAAATTTCCACGTTCCACATGTTATTTCTTACACGGTGAATTCGAATAAGTACCGTCTGTTAGCTCTTACGCAAACATTATCGAGGGATTGAAAAGTTCTTACATCGGGCGAGGAAAAACAACGATAAATCCAACTTAAGGAACTACCCAAGTGGGTTTCCAAGATCTTTAGGATTGTGCGTTGTGTATTACAGAAACCATTAAAATATTAACAAATATTATATGTTAGTTAGTCAGTTTAAGCAAAATTTGAACAAAATCAAAATCAGACATCTAGGTATTTGATGTGAAGAAATGTGCTTAGTGAAAATACATATATACTTATAAGCAAGATCAAATTCCACGCTGTCATTTATGAGATTCTTTAGAAACTATGCTTTATTGCCGTTTACACAGTAAATAAATAAATATATGTGACGCTCAGACATACGGTCGTCTGTCCCCAAAGTTAGTAACTTAGAATAGAATAGAATAGAATAGAACATTCTTTATTGCACCTCATAAAAATTTTAATATACATTGTTAAGAAAACATAATCTAGTGCAGATACTATAAGGCGGCCTTTTCGCTAACTAGCGATTTCTTCCAGGCAACCTTTGGGCTAGAGACATTAAATTTAGGGTAATAAGGTAGGTGGTGCAATGTATACATATTCTAATACATAAATATATCTACATATATACATACATACATATAATAAATTTACCATATATTTATATATATAAACCATATTTATTATATAACTTAATGCTTATGTTATATGTGACAGACAACTGGAAAATATATACGTATATATTATTTTAAATACATACTTAAATACAAATATTCACACAGGCTCTAAGAACTAACAAATGGTTTATAGACAATTTTAGCCTTCGTCAGGAGTCGAACCAGCGACCAGCGGACCTGAAGGCAGGATTGATAACTGCGCCAGCGAGCCAGACAGTGTATATTATTTATTTATTTCTTTATTGAATATACATTTTGTTAAAACAGAGAAAAAGATATGGCACATGTACAAAGGCGGACTTATACCTGAAAGGGAAAGGTGTATTTTTACTGTCATGGAAAAATATTAATAAATAAATACATGGGACATAATATAAGCATCGAATTCTTAGTAAATGTCCGATATTAAATGACATAACACGAGTATAATCCCAGAAAGTTACCAAAAATTTTACGACACCTCGGTAAGAAATGAGGGTGGTCTTAGCCGCGTACCAAACAGCAGGAAAAAAAACCAAATTGATCAATAATAAATGATAAAATTTTTCGAAGTTTTTGCTGAAAAAACCCACACACAATATATTTTCTTTATTGTATCTATCATGTATTGATACGAACGTTTTCTGTGTTTTCCTCCTGCCAAGAAGTTTCCGTATCAATAAATTCATGTTTGCATAACTGCTTGGCGGCGAGTGGAGTAAACATCATATCTGTACCTGAGACATCCATGTTCTTGAATTGTGCTGATAATCAAAAATATTAGACAACTTTGTTTATTACAATATACAGCCTATTATCCATGACTTTGTCTGTTTATGCTGCTTTTGGAAAAATGATGTTTTTTTATTTGTCCCACATATATTCTGTTTCGACGTAATATAAATTAACGCATTGATTTTTGTTATGTATGAAGATCACTACTGTTAATAAAGTTTGATTAAAGTGTATCTACCGCCCTGATAAAACTGCAGTCTAATGATACAATCAGAAAATCATTTTTTTGATTTTTTGATTGTAATACAATCATTAGTCACCAGATGATAGAATGATAATTCGTCGGCAGGTACTTTAGTTTACCTAGCTTATGTTCTTTTGAATAGAGAAAATGTTAATTTTGAGATTTTGAGCTATAAAAAAAGGAGTAATAATTATGGGGCTAATTCTACAAAATTCATAAGTTAAACGCTATGTGATTTTTTCACTATTCCTGAAGGAAAACTGTATTCTTGTGTTCTTCAATGAATACTTTTGTCCTATTAAAATTTTAAAAGTTTATTTTGTGGTTTGTTATTGCTTAAGGTTATTATTTTTTTTACTATCAATAATTATCAAGGAATTACTGATCCACGGATATACTGAAATCATTGATCCAACTTTACCTCGATATTTCTTTAACGAACACGTCACGAAATATTTAAATGATATTGAAATCTCGCCACTCATTTATTTTATTAGACGCCTTGAATACAATAAGGACGAATATTTCATCCTAATACGTAATCGATACCATAGGATGTCCGAAGATGGACGATAATATCCGCGAAGAATAGGAGGACCGCGATATAAAACGCACTTGTGCGCAAAATATACGTTTTATTAATAAAAAAAGCCAAGGGAGAATCACCCATAAATAGCCTTAATGGCCACTACTGAGCCGTCGATTTTTTCCGATACATAGCGAAGCATTTGTTTGACAAATCCCCTGGGAGTTTGTGACACTATCTCGTATTACTAAAAGCTAGAGGGATACAGGGTCATTCCGGAGGTGATGAAAACCGTATCGCACTGTCTGAGGGCACCTGTAAATCATTCGCAGGTATTTTATTTGGGCCGTATATTTTAGAGATAGAGCTAGTTTTATTTATGGCCATCACATTACAAAAACTTACAATGCGAAAAACATTTTTATTTTTATTTTCTATTCCAAAATGGGTAGAATGTGATAAATATCCTGTAAACATTTGTTTTAAAGGTACAATTTAAATAATTTATAGAAGTAGGCGTTACTTTGCGGAGATCCATAATACAAAAGTAATAATAAAATTAAGAGGAGGTAATATTGGATTATATTTTCCTATTTACAGATGAGTAGAATAAACAGCCCTCATTTCTTACCGAGGTGTCGTAAAAAGCGACTAAGGTAAGTTGACTTACTGTGTGGTATGCGGTTGAGTAGAATATACCACCCTTTTTCTTAGCGATATGTCGTGAAATTCGACTAATGTAACTAAGCAAGCAGGCGGCCGGTCGTAGAATACGTGACCATATCATATTACAACATGTTATAACATGTAGCGACCACACTTAGAAAGGGATAAGGGCAGGAGGATAATGATTTGCTAGTTCCAATTTCTTATACCAGTAACTTAATTAAAGACAGCGTGCTAAAAGTAAACAATCCAACCAGAGAAAATAACTGCAAATATCTCTAGTTTTCAAATGTAAACAAAATCAATATTTTATATTGTATGCAACGTTAAATTCAAACCTTGCATGGAAAGATAATAGCAAACAAAGAAGGAACAAAATTTAAGAACACAATTGAATGATCAGCCCGCATTCAGCTTTATGCTTAAGCCGATTTCGGAGTGAGAGCGTTAAAAGAAAATTTATCGCATTGAAAAGTCGCAATTAATAAGACATTTGAAGTTGCGTGAAAATGTAATTTAGATTGTTTTGCCTTAGACGAGGGCAGCACCGCTTCCTGCCTACGAAATCGAGGCGTCTTCACAAAGGCAGCTTATTTATATATGGCCCGCTTTATATTAGCGTCTTTAAGAAACCAGGGGAGCATAATAAAAAAAGAATCAGCATCAATGTCTTAAGGCGTCTTCCGGTACGGAGCGTAGACCGCCTCGCCGCAAAATGGCGATCCACACTCGAATAAATTATACCACCCCCCGAATCGAACCGAACGATTGTTCGATTCTTTTGAGACGCACCCGCTTTAAAGTAGGAGCCTTTATTAGTGTAAGCCAGACGATTATACTAAGCCGTCATTACATATTCAAATTGAAGTCATTTTACTTTGTAGAAATTGACGCGAAATAAAACGAATCCTTTTAAAATGCTCTCTGTCCTTAATGGCGGTAATAACATTTTTCGAAACATTAACGTTGACGGTAAACAGTACTATACTAGACAAATAATATACATTAAATATTAATAAATATAATATAGCCCAGTAGAATAAATAGTACCTGATTTCAAGTATATTTTGGGATGCATTCAATACGTGACTACTAAATTACAATATATCGTGTTAGATATATATAACATATAAATATACTGAAGATTTAATTTATTTTAAGTTTTGTGTTCACTTTGTATTTATTTTACATTAGTAGTAGATTAAGTATTCTATATATATTATTTATTTATATAAATAAAAATAACTTACAACAATTTAATAAAAAATATTGGTTTTTTTGCTATACGATGTACTTATATTCCTTGCTACTCTATTTTCTAATAGAATTTAATGATATATCTTTAAAAGTTAATTCAAAAGTGTGTCTGTTGTGCTTTATGTGACATAATCTTAACTTTTCTTTTCTTATTTATTTATTTATTTTCTGTCTTGACGTCCAAAACTTGATCTTTCTACGAAAAATTCGATAACCGATAACAAAACAAATTTACGTGATAGTTAGACAAAACTTACCATAGATTACAAAAAGTAAAACATCTCACAAATTTCATCTAAAATCCTTATAAATGTATTCATAATCATGCGGCGCTTAATCTGTAATAAATAACAGGATTTATTTTATTAATAACCAAGAATTACGGACTCCCTCACGTTTGGGTATAACCGTTTAGGCGTTAGATATTTCCAACTTAGCAAATTAAATGAAGCTCATTCGCTTCCAACCCAGTAACTTTACCGGCGTCCGAAAAACATAATTTTTGCGCGACTGACCAAAGATTAACATTTAGATACCACAGTCTCTTTGTCCATAACGGATGCTGTTCTTTTCAGCCCTCCGGTTATGGAATCAAAAGACATTATTTTTTTATTTAAATGATACGATGATATTCGTTGTGAATACGAGACGACTTTACGGATGAACATCGCCTAGTCAGTAGATAAAAGGTCCAGACCAGTATATAAATACTGAGCAAAATTTTCAATGTTGCCTATGTTTTAAGATTTTCTATAATTAGAAAAAAATTTCTTAGATGTCATTAAAGAAGAAAGTATTGTGATAGTTTTGAGTATTGTACTCCTAACATAGAAAGGTATAAAGCAGACCTATATTTTTTTTGGAATAAATACTTTTGGCATTTTCGAATATTAAAGTAACGCCTATATGTACACATTACTTAATAAACTACTACTTATTCCTTCTTCCAACTAAATCTTGAGTAATAAACAATGACAAATATATTTTATCCATATCAAATATCACCGTTATTTTAATGGAATTTTACGTGATTGAGACAAACTTAGACATTAATATTTTTAGCAGACTACATAAAAGCGGCAACAAAAATATATTAGGGATAAAATAAATTAAAATATACATATTTAAAATTATAATTCAAAATAAACATCATAACATTAATGGGCTCTCTTACCAAAAGAAACCAACTCGAGCAAATTGATGTTTTAAATAATAAAAGGTACGCGAAATTATTATGAGTAACACAAACATAAGTCAATAGCCTGCCGGGGTGGTCAATATTGGATTAGCTGCCAAAAGGAGCCAAAAAGCAACGTATACAAAAACCTTTTACAGCGGTTAGATATACAGAAAAATGTTTATAGAAAGCTTACAAAATGAAGAGACTGCTTTTGTAAACTTTAATAAGATCAAACAGTAATAATGAATGTAGATTTTGGGGGTTAACCTTGCTCGCGTCCGTAGGCTAGACCATATAGGTTTTTTAACCCTCGTATCCCTACACGTGACCCCTGGGTGGTGCCAAATGAGCAATCTGGTGGTAGACTTTGGTCGAGGCTAGTTACCACCCTGCGAGCAAAGCCGTTCCGCCAAGCGTTTAGTGTTCCGGAACGATGCTCGTAGAAGCCATTATGGGGAATAGGTGTGTACAGTTATGTTTTATTGATGTGACAAGACCTCATTGGCTGTGTAGTTGTGCCAAGTGCCTCGACATGGAGGCTAGCGGGATCCGAAGCACGGTGGCTCCGCTGGCCGACCGCAGGTTGTAGGGGGCCCAACTAGTGGGATAACCACCCATGAAAGGCTGCCCCGCCGCCTTGCGAAAAATCCTGGGATGGCTCCATTGTGCCGGTTGGTGACCGGAGAGAGGACCCAATGGCAACTTCCAGGGGGGTTCGGGCGTCCCCGCAGTCTCCAGTCGAGTCTCTTTTTTAGCATAACCGCATCGTTTCAATCGCGGAGTCTACAATACAACGTCTCGTACAACTGCTATTCCCCTGCCTATTCACACACATACTATGACAAGAAAAAGAAAAAGAAGTAAGTTTATACAGCGGTTGCACTTCCTCTCTTTAAAAGTGCACCTCACCAACATCCGAGGCCTGCACTCTAATCTCGATGCTGTCCACTACCACCTTGAGACAGAAAAGCCGCATTTACTCTTTTTGACTGAAACTCAAATCGTAAATCCTGTAGATACAGCGTACCTATCTTATCCTGGGTATTCTCTTGAGGGCAAATTCATACCAAATGCTGGAATTTGCATGTACGCTCGCAGTGACATCTGCTATCGACGTCTAAGGAACTTGGAAACGCCTGGATTTTCGGTATTATGGTGTCTAATGGATACAGGCTTAGAAAAAACTATTTACTCCTGTGTCTATCGGTCGCACAGCGGTGATGGGGAGACATCCAGACTTTTTGAATACCTGAGCAAGACTTTGGATGTGGTCCAAAATCGGTATCCAAATTCCAATTTAGTATTTTTGGGCGATTTTAACGCGCACCATCGCGAATGGCTATACCCTTACAAAAATACTGACCACGCCGGGAGAGAAGCACGCAAGTTTGCAGTATCGTCCAATCTCTCCCAGCTGATTCATGAAGCTACACGGATACCTGATGTTGTAGACCATACACCCAATTGCCTGGATCTTTGGTTGACCACTGACCCGGATCGATGCAACGTTGTGGTCGGCGCTCCATTGTGTACTTCTGACCACCGTATGATCCGATCCACTTCTACCTTTCACCCACCCGATTCTAGCCCTAAGGGAACCCGTCGGGTGTGGCGATATCGGTCAGCTGATTGGGATGAAATGCGCCACTTCTTGGCTTCCTATCCTTGGCGGCAGACGTGCTTTTTGTCTGAAAATCCAACGATTTGTGAAAAGTCCATATCCGAAGTGATACGTCGAGCGATGGATTATTTCATTCCGTATAGAGATGTATCTCAGGATATCAGAGCTCCCCGCTGGTATAATGACAGCTGCGCTAAAGCTGAACAACAAAAACAGCTAGCATTTTTGGCTTGGGTTAAAGCTCGTAAAAATAACACATCGGATCTACACTTAAAGAAGAAAGCCTTTAACGTTGCTGCCAAATCCACCAAACGGGTATTTAAAAGTGCTCGCTATGACCACATTCGCCGAATGGGGGCCAAACTAGCTACATATCCTATGGGTAGTAAGGCTTTTTGGTCCCTTTCTAAATCCATTGAGGCGAATTTTTGTCGTCCATCACTGCCACCATTGAACAAGCCAGACGGATCCTTAGCTTTTTCTGCTGTAGATAAAGCAAACCTTCTGGCCTCTATGTTTGCGAAGAACTCAAGTCTTGTTGCTGGTGCAAAACCCCCACCATCTTTAAATCAATGCGCCTCTCAAATGCCAGAGATCCGCATTCGTCAAAAAGAGGTGCTAAAAGTGCTTCGCAACTTGGACTGTAGCAAGGCTAGTGGCCCTGATGGAATACCGGCAATTGTTTTGCGCACTTGCGCGCCTGAATTGTCACCCATTTTGACACGCCTGTACCGTCTCTCCTTGAATAAAACTCAAGTTCCGGAAGCGTGGAAGCTTACCAACGTTCAGCCAGTCCCCAAAAAAGGCAGCCGTGCCGACCCTTCAAACTATAGACCGATTGCAATCACCTCCATGCTCTGCAAGACTATGGAGCGTATACTAAATAGGAAACTTTTGACACACCTCGAAAGTAACGATCTCCTTTCGGACCAGCAATACGGTTTCAGACGAAATAGGTCTACTGGCGACCTACTCGTGTACATCACACATCTTTTGGGTGAGGCCATCGAGAAGCATGGTGAGGCACTTGCAGTCTCATTGGATATTTCGAAGGCTTTCGACAGGGTTTGGCATGACAGCCTACTTGGTAAGCTGCCAGCTTACGGAATACCTTCTAACTTTTGCTTTTGGATAGCGGATTTCCTGAGGGAACGATCTATACGAGTGGTCATCGATGGTTGCTCGTCCGATCAAATGGCTATTAATGCCGGAGTACCTCAGGGATCGGTTCTTTCTGCAACTTTATTCCTGCTACACATCAACGATTTATTTAAGCCTGGTATCTTGGGTTATGCCGATGACAGCACCGTTGTAGAAAGATACATATCCAGCCCCAAAGCAAGTAGTGCCGAAATCGACCAGCAGAGAGAGACCATGGTTGGGCGATTGAATTCTACTTTACAGTCAGTATCCGATTGGGGATACGAAAATCTTCAATTCAATTTAATCCGACCAAAACACAGGCGTGCTTATTCACCGCTAAACGGAGTGTTTTTTATCTTACTCCTACTTTCCGAAATATATCCCTACAATTAACAGACCGTTTAGAGCTTCTAGGTATGCAGCTTACTCCCACATTAAATTTTGGGCGATCCATCGAGAAAAAAGCTAAAACTGCCGCAAAAAAACTCGGTATCCTGAACAAAGTGAAACAGTACTTCACACCTGAACAAATCTTAACCTTATATAAGGCTCAGGTCCGTTCTTGTATGGAGTACTGTAGTCATCTTTGGGATGGGTCCGCTAAGTACCAACTTCAGGCACTCGACTCTGTGGATCGACGCGCCAGAAGAATCATAGGCGATAGTAAGCTAGCTAAGAGGCTCACTACTCTAGAGCATAGACGTACAGTCGCATCGCTTTCTGTTTTTTACAGGATATATTTCGGAGAGTGTGCCACAGATCTTTTTGATCTGATTCCTCCCTCACCATTCTACGATCGAACAACCAGACGCCGTGAGGGGCTCCACCGGTATACCATAAATATCCCGAAAACTCGCACAAAGCGATTCGGTTCATCTTTCCTCATGCGTACAGCAAAGGCTTGGAATTCCCTTCCCGCATTTATCTTCCCGGACTCCTACGATTTGGGAAAGTTTAAAAAAAGAGTGAATAGGCACTACACTGGCAAGCGCGGTCCATCTTAGGCTACATCTTTGCCTTTCCATCAGGCAAGATCGTAGCCAGGCGCTAGCCTTATCATATTAAAAAAAAAAAAAAAAAAAAAAAAAAAAATAAATTAATCAATTTATTTCTCAAACGCAGTATCTGGGGCTAAAATGGAATAAAACAAAAGCAAAACTTTATGAAGATTTGACTGCTGCATTTTATTTGACTTTTCTGAATTACTTTTGTACAACCCTTGTTTTTGTACAAATAAATGTAAAATGTACGCATATTTACACTCACTACAGCTCTACAATGCGGAGAATTTTTTACGTCAACGGCTTTCTAAACGCAAAATGTTGCCCCTATAACCCACCATTATGCGTTACTTTCTTCAGCGACCGTTGACGTTATATCTCACAATTCAACGTCTAAAGATTCTATTAGTCTGACTTCTAGCACTTTTTTGATTACGTCAGGCATTTAGGGAAAGAGGGCCAATACAGACTATGAATGATCACTGGAGAAATCTGTTACTAGAGTTGATACTCATCTAGGTAAAATTATCTACGTATGACAAGGTCCCGGGGAGCCGCTGTTTTCAAGTGGCATCAGATCGTGTGGAAATTCGGTTGAGTGGAAGTCCATTGATTGAAGGAGAGAGATATATATATCATTGTAGATCCAAACATATAACAGGAGTGCAAGACAATGTTCACAAAGTGTGGAAAAATTAATAAATAAAAGCCGTCGAAGCTGAAGATTTAAATATATCCATACCAACTTAGCATCTTAACAGTAATAGTGCAAAAGGGTTGGGGCAGATCCATTGTTTATCCAAAGTATGGAATAATATAATCAGAAGTGAAGAAATGGAATCCGACGAAAAATCAACAGAGCCGGGCGAAAATTTGCTTAGGCCAGCGGAATAAGTGGCTGATGCCCAGACTGGGATAGCCCTCCCATTGTCTCTAACGTTCGGTCTGTACAAATGTTATTTCAGATACGTCCGATAAATTCATTATGAAAGCAATTTTACTAAGAAAACAACACTGAGAGACAATAATGTGGAAGTTGAATTAATTATACATTTGGTACTACTATTAAAAAGAGTACGAAAATTTAGAGATGCTATTAAAACAAATTTAGTCATTTCATTTGTTATAGTAGATTCAAAGATAATATATAATTATAATTATTGTACAAGATAATAGATAATGTAACAAAAATTTATAGAATTATGCGTTATTTTGCAGAGGTCCATAATACAAAAGTAATGAAAATATTATTTTGCGATAATTCGTAATAAAGGAAAATATATGCAATATGCGTTGATTGTGGTGTATGACATATATTTTCTTTTATCGCGGATAGTAAAGTAATAATTTCATTTTTTTTAAAGTATGTAACAATAAATAGTCATAGCGGTGTGTTTCCGGCTGAGTAGAATAGACCAACCTTATTTGTTACCGAGGTGTCTTGAAAGGCGACTAAGGTAAGTGCACCCGCCGTGTGGTATCCGGCTAAGTAGAATAGACCAACCTAATATCGTACCGAGGTGTCTTGAAAAGCAACTAAGGTAAGTCCATCCGCCGTGTGGTATCCGGCTAATTAGAATAGACCAACCTAATATCTTACCGAGGTGTCTTGAAAGGCGACTAAGGTAAGTCCACCCACCGTGTGGTATACGGTTTAGTAGAATAGACCATCCTCTTTCTTGCCGGGGTGTCGTGAGGTACGACTAAGGTAAGTTGAAGTCAGGCAAGCGACGTAAAACGCAGCCAGATCACGTGACAGCATGTTTATAACATGTTGTGCCGACCCCACTTAGAGTGGGATAAGGGCAGGAGGATGATGATTTAACGATAAATAGTCAATTATTTAATTATAATAATCAAAAGATCATTAACAAAGTTATAAAAAATACTCCGAAAATTTTAATAAAACGAACACTTTATCATCAGAGACAAGGAAACTGCCGCTTAGGATTTCCTCACAAAAAAATCAACAAACTGTTGGTAATAATATTTCTTTCAATTCATAAAGTCGGCAATTTACCTTTTCTCATTTCTTTAACCAGATGTCGCCATTCTTATTAAGACGCACCTGTCAATCTTCATGGAGCCGAAATTTTTATTTCCAAATTCATCGTTACTCAATAGCTTCAAGTATTGAACCGTTTCAAAACAATTCTTATTTTCGTATATTTATTTAGGACCAGTTGCCGAAAACAAGGCATTGATCAATTAAAAGAGTTAATTGATTCTGCTTATACGTAAAAGGCGACTAAGGTAAGTTGACCCAACGTGTGGTATCCAGTTGAGTAAAACCACCCTCCTTTTATCGAGGTATCATAAATACGACTAAGATAAGTTGTAACGTACGTAACACCACGTACGTGTACGTAAGCCAAATCATGTGACAACATGTTTTTAACATGTTGTTCCGACCCCACTTAGAGTGGGATAAGAGAAGGAGGATGTATCCAAGTATATCTAATATATCGACCCACAACACTTCTAAAAACAAGAGCAGAATAAGTAAAGCGCAGACCAATCCTAAGTAAACAAATTTTGAATTGCGAAGGGTGTCCACACTTCGATTTTCGATTTCACCCACTACATTAATTCGGGTGTTCATTATAGATGCCATCAAGGCGGCCGTTAACGAAGTGCTCCACAATTAAAGTCGCCGTTGACGGCACACCCCTGGCTTAAGGACTGGTCCTTGAGGTTCTTAAAACGGGAGGACACCTTGAGACGATTAAAAAATTGCACCGTGATCAGTGACATGGAATATGTCATTGTCATCAGATTCTTTTGTTAAGATATGTTAATGTCCAACGCTAGTGAGAAGATTATTAACATAAGATTGTGGATTGCTTCTTACAAAGTCTTCGAAATTTAAAATCATAAAAATATGTTTATATCTGTCAAACACGAGTCTAATTTCCGAGGTGTGGTATCCAGCTGAATAGAATAGATCACCCTCAGTTCTTACCGAGGTGTTGTAAAAGACGCCTAAGGTAAGTTTGACTAGACGTGTCGTATCTGGCTGACTAAAAAAGCGATTAAGATAAGTCAAGCGTCCAGTCAACGTCAGGCAAGAGGCCGATCGTAAAATACTTAACCAAATTATATGACAACATGTTTATAACATGTTGTGCCGACCCCACTTAGTGTGGGATAAGGGCAGGAGAATGAAAACTGTTAAATACGAACTAATATAACATACCACTACAAATTTTATAATACGTACGAGTACTTAATTCTATTTCTAAAAGTCCTTTTTTGGTGAATCATGATGAACATTGCGATTGTAATGAATTCTTCAATAATAATGAATTGTAAAATTAACTTATGAGAACATACATATAAATCATCATTCTACCACCCTTATCCCACTCTAAGTAGAGCGGCACAACATGTTATCACATGATTTGGCTACGTATTTTACGACCGGCCGCCTACCTGACGTCAACATACCTTAGTCACCTTTTGCGACACCTCGGTAAGAGATAGAGTGGTCTATTGTACTCAGCCGGATACCACAATACGCATATAAATATTAAGTTTTTTTATTTTTTATTTGCAGCAAAAATGTACAAGTTAGGTATATCTATCTTAAACTACTTACACGCTAGGACTATACAAATCATGCCCACGTGGAATGGTCCCAAAAATGCTGGCAGCGTTTCCGCGCTGAATCGCTAAGCTGATTCTTTGTGATTGTAATATTAAGTAAATATATGAATACATATTTAGTCTAAGCTTACGTGTTTCTTGCTAATTGATTGGGATGATGAATTAATTATTTTTATATAAATTATAGACAAACGTATCATCTAAGATAATACACAACAAAGTCGTTAAATAATAATTGTACTTGATCGTTTTGATGTCACCATAATCCGCGCTTCATTAATGTGTCAAAATCTTATTATTTTCGCCCGCATAAGAACATTAGGGGCTAGAGATAAAACAGACTCCCATTAGCGAAGACTCAAAAATGCGATTCTATCGCATACAAGGTGGCAATCCAATTTTTTTGAAGTCACACTCAATCACAGGCGAAATGAGCCCAGCAGCGTTTCTCAAAGAGACTAATATTGATTGGCTTACAATTCCTCTTCTAATTTACTGCATAGAGTTTCATGTTTTATGTTGCGGGTAATTAAGTTCATTTTCCATTTTCAAGTATTCTGTTCTGTCGATATTTGTGGTTCTGATCGAGGTTTGACACCTTTTGATAAGAATCTCTCGGACGAAGATTGATGTGTTCAGCTTTAGCCTTCACTATTCTTGTTTCTTGGGGAAAAAAGATTTAGTTTGGTTTGTAACTTGCCCAAAACCTTAAACAATATGCAATAAATCAAATCCTACTAATATTAAAGCGAAAGTTTATGAGTATGGATGTATGTTTGTTATTCTTTCACGAAAAAAATATTGGCCGGATTTGGGTGAAACTTTATAATAATATAGTTTATACATCAGAATAACATATGGGCTACAATTTGTAATGATTTTATGCTATTTTGGTGGTGATATAAAGATACATGTCAGTAAAGTCTGAAAATAATCAGGCCTCAGGTGGTTTTTTGGTGGCAGACTAAATTCCACGCTAGCTAAGCCGCGGGCAAAAGCTAGTAAATCCTAATATATGTTAAGATAGAAGTAAAAATGATTTGATGCTTAGTCTTTTTAAAAATTATAACATTGGATATGGCATGTAGTGTATACGGGTTGAGATGTGTGTATCTTTCCTTGTATATTTATATACAAGACACATATATGTAATACATACATAAACATACACTAACTCACACTAATACTACCTAATGTAAAAAGGAAACGTACACGGTCTCAGAATGCAACATGTCAGTATCACGAGAGCCCTTGGTCAGAGTGGACGTTTAGTGACATATTACTAGTTAGTGCATGTATACAAGTGAACGCATTCACTACATAGCATTTTAAATTTTCTTTCAAATATAATTTCCTAAAAGTATTTTTTTGACCTTTACAAGAAAGGTAAATACCAAGTTAGATAACGTAGTTGAAAAAATATCGATAAACTTTAGATACTTTTGTAATTTATTTTAAAAGTAAAGTGTTTTGCGAGGCATACAAACTCAGGGGTCCGCGAACGCTAAGGTGTCTCAATCAGCATAAAACAAAAGAAATCAATAGCTCCCCTCGGCGCGGCTGACAAAGAACAAAGATTTCTTTTCACAATTATACACCCCTGGGTGTTTAACGCCGATAACCGAATACAGCTTAACTACGATTCCTTTTCCATATCTACCATTTAGAACCATCTATCTCACATACATATTAAATATAAGAAATATTATTTTAGATTTCTCATTACATCCTATTACTGTTGAATTAACAGGATTTCTATATGTTACGCAGGTGTATAAGAAATAATCGTGCCAAATTTCATCGATATTGGTTCAGAATATTGACCGTAAAAACGTAACGGACAGATAGACAGACTTTTGAATTTATAAGTAAAGATATTGGTTTTTTTTGAATTTTTTATTTACAGCAAAAATGTACAAGTTATATCTATCTTAAATTACTTATATTATAGGTATTAGTTGATTTTCATTTTTACTTCATCTTTCATATTACTTTTTTCTAATTTTTAAACTAAGTTATTTTTCTCCAGCTTGCATTTTTTACTTCGTTACATTTAACTGAATACTAAATTCTAAAAATGGTAAAAGACTTCAAATGTAAACTTTTTCTAATATGCAAGCAAATATGAAAATATAATTACAATAAAAACTAATAATAAGTAAGCCATTTTTAAGGAACAAGTAAATGAGAAACGCACTGAATAAAAGTATAGAAGTACTTACTTACTTAATTAAAAATAAAGTTTGCCATTACAATAGATGTTTCAAATTATTTGCAAGGTACGTTGATAGATAACGATTTTCATTTCGCGGTTCCGAATGGATAATCTGTTTCATTTCTTTTTTAGTCCATCCTGTTCCTAATCCGGCAATTCCGCGCGGTTTACATCTGGATCAACGTCTAATGCAGGTGGCAGTGGACTGTTCGTGATGCTGAATAAGCATAAGCAAACGACTTGCTTAAAGTACTGGTGAATTCACGGGTAATTACTGGTTGTATAGTAAGCGAAGCGAATGCTAGCAAAAGCAGAGCTTTTTAACTGCGACTCCCATTAATCGGCAAGCGACGTCTTGGTATTATGATTGTGACCTATTTCGCTCTTACTGATGGGCAAAGCTGACCTCTATATTTGAAGACCAAAATTTAAGCGTTGACCCACTGTGCACCTTCTTTGATGTGAATTGGCGAGTTACTTATCGTTGCTAAGGCCTCGAATGCACCCTCACCATTCGTGACTTTTGATATATATATATTCTACTAATTATGAATGAAATAAGTTTACTTAATAACAATAGTAATAATAACATTGTTTTGCTATAATCCGCGATAAAGTAATTAAGTAAATATATAATGCTAACTGTAGAGTGGATTATCCGTTGTCAAACGCAATACATGTAAGATTCGTAAAAAAAAACACATGCACAAACCTCCACCACCGCTACCACAATACACCAGGACTACATACGTTCACTATCACAAACTAAACAATCGTTTCTCCCGCAACCAAAGGATTATCAGGATATAGACTCCACGACAAAATCGCAAAAACCTTTGTGGAAAACGGTTAATCATCCCTACATTTAGCAATTACTTTATTGCGCTTTATAGCAAAATAATGTTATTACTACTTTTACATTATGGATCTACGCAAAGTAGAAGCCTAATTCTACTAATTATATTTAATAAGATAATGTGTTTTTCAATTTTTTTTAAATTTATATATTATAAATAACACTTTTTTAGGACATGGTAGATAATGGTAGCATGTATTCGCATAGCTTATAAAGAATTCATGTCCTAAGTACAAACGTTAAATCCGTTGATTGAAATGAATATCCGGTTAAAATAGAACCTTATTAAAACATTGTCATTGTTCTCTTTTCTTGCTGTGGATTTGTATGGTCGTCTAGGAAGCAGCTTTCATCCGCGGACACTGTTTCAATATTTAATAATCCGTCGGTAACGAGCTCGATGCGCCGTTGTTACAAAAGTTTAAATTGGTAGACGATTAAATCAAACATACATATGACCGCGTATATGTTAGAGATTTAAAATTATATTAGGTATATTAGGTAATTTACCTACACCGACAACGATTCAATAAAATTGTAATGTAATATTTACAGTTTACACGTATGTTACTAAATAAGGATTTTTTTGCTATAATCTATATGTTATAACTAACATATTTTATTGTTACTGTTGTAATAAAGTACGTCTATTTCTATAAATCAAATAATCAAGAAATATTCATTATAATTATTCAGTAGTTTTTTATTGGTCTGATATAGTCTCTTTTTTGTTGTTGTTTTTCTACAATTAAATATGATTTTCTATTAAAATATATAAATATAATGGCTTTTGCTGTTATAAGACTATCTTGTCCATACTTTACTTGTCCACACTTAGTTCTTTGTATCCAAATAGCGAACCAATGCAATCGATATGAATTTTGGTATGAAAATAATTGAAAGGTTGGATAGTGGTACCTCTGTTACTTTGTTTGCTTTTTATTTCGGTTTGATAATTTAATATTATCGTACTGACTAGACTAGTTACGAACCCATAGAAATTTCTAGATCGTAACGTGTCGATACCATGAAGAAACCAGTTAGAAACTGTAGAAATTAAAAATGTTTTAAGAACCTTGTATAGCTAATTAGAAATATAATTTAAAATTTAAATTTAAATACAAGAATCAAACGTCTTCTGCTTTATGCATAAACATATTATGAAAAAATATTTTATTAAATACTTACTTTTTATGACACATAATAATATAGAGCTTACACCCGTTTGAATGGCATCAGGGGTCAAGCAAATTTAACAAGAGATTATAATAACTGTTGAGCCGCTGTTTGTCTTTCGTCTAATGGGCCGAGGTTCTGCATATACGACCTTAATTAATAAAGGATAATAGGTACGATCAGTGAATCCCCTGTTTTTCTTAATATATATTCCAATTTCAAACATTTAAAACACATCAATTTATAATGTATTGTGAATTAAAATTATAGTATATGATAATGAGATTTTTATTTCTATATCACAAGGTCTGTGCCGATTAATGCCTTAATTTTTATGAACATTATTTAAGATATTTATGTGTTTTATTTATAATCAAGATGAAGATTTGTAATCAAGATGTAACCATTCAGCACTTGTCTTATGGAATATGGTAATGGGGTAAATGCGTGGATATTTAAAAAAAATGTATTACAAAAAAGAGCCATACATGGCATTTACAATTTAAGTGCGCGTGATTCACTGCGAGAGAAGTTTGAGGAAATAAGTAATATTTAAAATATTTTCGTCAATTATTTTTTAAAATTGTTTAGTCTTAACATTTACGAGTGCGTAATGTACTCAACGATAAATAGAATATACATATATTTGGATTAAAATTTGCATTCATTTTCATTATTAGTAGTTTTATACTTTGTTACTTTTTTAATAATACAGTAAGCTTTAAATAAATAAGCAAGGGGACCCTAACTAATTCTTGCAAAGCCTGTCCGTATCACGATGCCCGTTGTCCAGATGCAAACGACTTTGAAATATGAAGGATATTTGTAACACTTACGAAGGATGGAGAATTCGAAAATCTCAATTAGAGGTTTGCAGTCCCGTATGCACGTATATGTATAAGTTTGTTGACAGGCTTTCGTGTTTCTCTGGAATCAAGTTCATCTGTTTTCTTTTTATTGAATATCGTACATTTTTTTAGAGACAGTCTCTAGAAGTGCGGACTATAAATTAAATTACATTTAAATATGTCGGCTAGTGATGTATCGATTTTTTTAATTACAATTTTAAGTGATGTTCATTTATTTATAACAAAAATCTGCAAGTGATGTATCATCATTTTGATTCTGTTATATTTGATTGAAGTTCGACGTTTATTAAATGCTGTAAACGGGATTTGACGTGCAGTTACTAAGAATACGTGCATCTGTATTTCTTATGTATTATTGCATGTCTTTGAAATACTTTGTTTATTTAAATCAAACAAATTAAACAAGCTTTTACTATAAATACTTCTTCATGTAAAATTTTATTTAAATTACATTGTTGTGAACATATATAATAATATACATACAAAAAAATTACGCTTGATTTCATTTTCACTTTCGATTACACAAAATGTCATCAGGAGAGTAGAAACCGCAAGAGTCAATAAAACGGAATCGCAGCGTATACGAAACGAGGGTGTCGCTATAGACGCTGTCCGCGGTCGGACGTGACGCAGCTTGACGACGGTCACTTTATTGCTGACCTCTGTCTACTGCTGCGCTCCTAATCCCCTATAGATACTTGTTTAATAGATAAGTATTACTTTTTTATAATAAAATCTGGTCCGATCCTGTCGTGATCGCAGATCACACTTGATTTTTATTTCATATCTCCTATTTCAGTTAAGTGGGATCTAAAAAAGAATTAAATAACTTAAATAAGATATTTGAATTAAAAGACAAAGACAGATATTGTCTGTGTCAAATAATATATAATAATGATAATGGTGTATTTTTCGGTTTTATGTTAACGATTATATTTGTTTGTTATATCATTATTGCACAAATTAATATAAGAATGTTATACTGCCATAAAAACAGACTTCACTTACGAGTCAAGTAAAATAAAGTTCCAGGATGTCGAATATCAATAAGGTAATTAATTGTCAATTTGAAAAAAAGGTAGAGGCTGCAGAATTGTCACATCTCAGCACTCCCCTTGCGACAACCCATAAAACGCAAATTCGGCAATAAAAGAACACCCTGGCAAAACATTCTTCCTGGACACTGACTCAATACAATACCCGCCATTCACAACGGATTATTGTATTTTTTCAGTGCTTGAAATATTTAAGAAAGATAATAATGAATCGGATATCGGTTGTAGAAGATTAGACCTTATAACCAATAGCTTAAGTTTATATGACTGGAAATGTGTTGAAAATCTGGAAAATGCGGCAAGATTCGTTTAACAATGAAAGCTCTAATTAGCTGTCAAGACTGCAGACTTTCGCGCGTCCCTTCCTGTCCCAGAAGTAGAAATTATTCAAAAGATGTCTCTAGTGATTTCTTTCGGTTTGCAGGAGGCTGTGTGGCGGGCGCATCTAATACACAGTTGCATTCTATTTTTTATTCACGCTTTGTTTCACTGGTTAGTGATGTACTTATTATACGGAAGCCAAGTGATATATAAAATTACGAATATTATATCGGCCTATTCGAAGAATAAAGTTTATGAATTTGATAAATAAGCATAGGAAATGTGACTTTATTCTACGGATAGAGCGATATTTTAATAAGCAGTTCATTTAAGTTATATTTCGTGTTATGATTGCTTCAGATTTGAGAAAAAGGTACTCTCTTGCACCAATTATATGATCTTTATTCGACTAAATCTTAAATATTTCATAGAAAGCAAATCCACAATAAAGTATGGCTGGATTTATAAGATTAACAATTTGAAGAATAACTTAAGATTTTGATTCATTAAAAAAATATATATTTTGAATGGTGTATACACTCAACTAAATGGCGTATTCTATTAACTATGAATATTCATACGATCCTAAAATAACATTGTTATTATTCATGTCAATTTGTATATAAGTGCTTATGAATCGTCAACTCTAGGATTGTTAGTTCGAAAAACTGCACCTACACCGAATTTTCCACAAGAAACTCGGCAAATATAAATATATTTATTCGTACCTAAAACAAATTATCGTGTTAAATATCAAGTTTTGTGTTAGAATGAAAAATAAATCATCCAAAGCGGGAACTACGCATTCAAAAACAATTACGACGGCGTGATGTTGGGTGGCTGCCTAATTGATATGAGATTTGCAAGTGTTTCTAATTGCGACGAAATTTGCGAATTCTGGGCGATCAGTCACAACACCATCAGGTTAATTAAACCATTCATCTGGAAATTCAATGTTGATCATCTGATGTACAGAAATTTTGGTTGTGGAATTATTTTCTGCCGTCATTATTTGAATCAAAAGGATTGCCGATACAGTTTATTACAACGATAAGAGAATCAATGAATTCAATAATTCAATGAATTAGTGATTTATTGTAACATTAGATAATATTATAGATCTCATTTAAGCGCGTTTCTAGGCAATTTAAAATATTTGATATTATTATTTACATTTTTTTTAAAGTGTTCATATAATGTTTTGCATACTTTAGAAAAATATTCGAAGATAGAAATTGATATGGACATATAATAAAGAACTTGATAATTTTACTGAATTTGGAAAAGGGAAATGTAATGGAATAAATTTTACTTTTTTCGAATAATATCCACACACATACCACGTATCATACCTAATTATAATTTGGTTTATTTTCTAATTAAATTAGGTGCCATAACAAATTTTTTTAACAGGATTTTAAATTCAAATTCTTAATTACCTATACCCTAAGTTTTGAATCCACTTCAAAGCTAAACTTAAAATAAAATTAATAAAATATTGTTCTCATATTGCATTATCACATAAACTGTAAGTATAAAGTCAATGGATGAAAAATGTGTACAAAGTTTTGTTTTTATCACATTTCACAAGCTGCGACAACATTGCTCCTTTCTCGTGAGTCGTTTTTTAAAGGTCCATTTTCATTAGCACCATTGGCTCACATATTTGTCATAACCCGTCCCCTGTCCTCATTCCTTTTTTTAATTTTTAATTTGCGTTGTTTCGGTTCTGTTCCTTCATACGTTCTTTCTCCGGTGAAATTTTACATTCCAGTAATAGAAAAAATTGAAAAATAATGCAATATTTTAAGTGTCTAAATTACCAATACTAAAAATACAATATTTTCACAAATGTAACCTTTTTTTGATCCTACTATCGAGTAAATAACGAGTAATGAACAGATTTTCTTTAATTTTAACAATAATATTTAAACGACAGCACCCTTTAGTCTAGACGCTAATTAATATATGTATCTGGTTAACGCTTTTACCATTTAGATTGTTTTCTAAGTTTTACTACCATGATTATTTGCTTTTATTTGATATTCTTATTTTTACTTAAATAATTATATTAGCAGAATTTAAATATAATAACGCAGCCAGTTTTGTATTTCATTATTCGGAATGTATATTTTGATGATGTAGTCTAGTCACATATTATAACACGCAATACTAACATCATTATGCTCCTGTCCTTATCCCACTCTAAGTCGGGTCGGCACAACATGTTTTAAACATGTTGTCATATGATTTGGCTACGTATTTTACTACTAACGCCAGCCTGAAGTCAACTTACCTTAGTCGTAGTTTACGACACCTCGCTAAGAAAGAGTGGTCTATTCTACACAGCAGGATACCATCCGGTGGTTACACGCAATACTAACATGACGCAATATTATAAACTGAAATCTTTTAAAACTTTATAAGCTAAAGGTACTCTTTAAAGACTTATCTAATTTAAGATAATGTGGAAACCGGATAAATGTATGGATGGTAAACAGCTCCAGCTGATTGAATTTGTTACCCGTTAACGATATACCGCTATCCCAGCTTCATGGAAATTAGTTCCAACGAAGCATAAATATCTATTAGGAAGCAACCTAAGATTAATATTTTTCAATGGGCGCATTTGTTACATGTTGAGGGATTGTCTGGAATGAGTAGACGTGTTCGCAAACAAGGGTAGACTTAACAGTGTAGACTGATGTTTATTTGGGTTTCGTACAGTGCTTTTTGTATATCTTAATTTTTAATATTTCATATAACTTTCTGTAAATGATTTTAGATGCTGGAACTATGAATACTATCAGAGATATGTTTGACACAGGAATTACATTTACCGTTATCATATATTTTCTTTATAATTTTGTAGATTTTAACGAAATCTTAATTTCATCTGAATTGAAGCATATTTTCAGGCTTTAAATGAATAAGTTTTCTTATATATTCGTAATAAATATATATTTACAAAAATAATTGCATTGCATCAGTGTCTAGTATCATAATTATTTCTGGCATCTATTTAAGAACAGAAGAATATTTTTACGATATACGGTCTTAAATATTACTATGTATAAACAGTTGAAATAAAATGTTACGTAACTTTTATTTACTGGGCCCTTATAGCCTTTTTATAATGCGTCCTGTTTTTCACTCAATCCCCCTTCTCTTAAGTAGACGGAAGGTAGGTGCGAAATGATATAGCTTCCGAGGTCCAATGTCAGACAATAGGTAAAATTCATACGGCCTACGCGGCGTGAATCTAAACCATCTAATTATAGAATCAAGATGGCGACGCGTCCGCCCTTAGTATTGGGTACTTTAGTTTACGATTAATTTTTTTAAGCTATCAAAATTTCAAATAAAACACGTTATATCTATATAGCTGCAGCGATTCAAATCAGATTACTAAACTTTCGTGTTCTCTAGTTAAAAGAAATTAATTTGCGCAATATTTTAATAAGTCGGCCGGTCTTAGAAATAGATGAATAAAAGAATTAATAAATCTAAATTTAAGTGAGAGTGAGTAAATCTACCGAGATTATGTGATAATCAGAAAGTTTTTATAAATATAGCAAATAAAAGTATAGCATATAAAAACCTTACATTGATTATTGTCCACTATTGAAAGTTTAGTTTAATTTTAAATTTTGTGCTAATAGTTAACATTGCAAAAGGATAAGGTTGTCTCCATTATTAACGTGTATGTATTGTGAAACCTATTTTAACATTTGAGGCAATTTAAAGTGAAAATGTAACTGTAACATTTAGAACAGATAATCAAGTTATAAGAACATTCCCATTATCACAAATCAGAAAGATCAATAAATCGAAAAGTCACATCTTTATCTCGGGGTAAATACTGTTTTAAACTTACGCTTTGCTTCGGAACTTAATGGCATTTCATTATATCGTTAGATAGGCTTAAGACACCGTACCGGTGAGTTATGGTTATTTGAATTGTGCGAAACAAAATAAATTTAGTGAACGTGCTCTATACCGTTCTGCTCTTTGCATTTTTGAGTGCTTATTTCGGGTGGGATAAAAGTTTGCGTTATTTATGGGCCGACTGCAAGATTTAATGTGAAGTCAAACAGCGATAATGTTCAGACTGAATATTATTGTCTGATGCTTCTACATTGTGAACATAGATAAACAGAACAAAAGTTAGTGTATTTGTTTGATTTATTTTGCCCACTTTTGAAATGATTATCTTTTTACATGACAGGGAAAGTTTTTTGATATTTTAAAGTAATGTAATGGCGTTTACAATTCCACTGGTGGGCATAGGCCTCGATTGATTTCTAGAGAGAAGGGTTGGACCTAAGACCGACCACGCTGCTCCAATGCGGATTGGTAGCGAACACATAGCCCCAGCATTCTCTTGAAATATGTAGCTTTGCTCATGATATATTCCTTTACTGAAAAGCGTGCGATGTACGTGCGTACTTTGGCCATTATGGCTGTGATTTGATGATTAAAATTTTGATACAAATAAACATTAAGACTGGTTTATCATAGTGTGTATGAAGAAAAATCGTTAAAACACATTTTTAATCATATCAATCAATCAAAAAAATTAAAATATTAGCCAAACCAGCCTCGTTTCTCCATATTCTATACTAAATAATGGCATTCTATACTAAATAATGGAAAGGTAATTCGAGAATTATGATAAGATTCTCTTAGTATTCAAATTGGACAGCTAAAACATCACTAAATTAGACAATAAATATACCCATTTCCGTGGTAGTCGTGTAACATTGCTTTATTGTCCATAAGTAGCCGAATATCCTTGCATGTTACCGTTACTATTTCCTCCCCTATCCCTTATCCCGGGATACCGTTACGCGAGCCATTTAGCGTAATGCGTGGTTTGGCGGGATTGACAGCCCTACGAAAGTCGTTGCAATTATAAAGTGACTCGGGATCGTTTTGAAATACTCAATTCACCAATTGATTAGACTGACAAAATATACATTGGGTGTTTACGGTTTTTTATAACATTTTTATTTAAATTAAAATAAAAAGGATTCAAACGCGGTTAGTTTACACGACCCTAACACTGTCGTTAGACAAATTAAGTTTTTAAATGATAGAAACCTAAGAAAATTGAAAAAAAATCCAATAAACTAGTCTTTTGATGGTTATTCTGTAACCTGTAAAATTACAGTTTGTTTTCAAAAACAAAATGTTGTTTTTCCTTGTAATTTCATTACACATATAGCAAGAATTGTTCTATATACTAAAGATAAAGATATATACTAATAATGGATCGTAATTTACAATAAAACATTTTTTTTATTGAAAAATCTTATATGCCTGCCCGGGATTGTACACGCGATCCCTAATAAGGGGCATAAAGTATCAACGTTCTTAGTTTCTTCTTATAAATAAGGTCGTGTTCTCCTGAAAATATATAATTATCATCTATACAACAGTTGTCGATGCTAGTACATTTTCATATCGATCTCGATTGGTTAAGTACAATTGGTCCGATATTCGCTTACGAAACGTTAATGATAGTTTCAATCCGCGATGTGATTTAATGAAACAACTTTGAAACCGATTGTTTCGAACTATTATTGAAATTGGATGTGTCATTGGCTCAAACGTTTGTTTCAGTCTTGTTACACGCGTAAAATAAACTATCGTTTTTATAGTGTTTTCTTTTGTCTTATTTAGCATAAAATTATAACTTATAATTCTAACGATTTAGCTAAATGTCAATGTTTACATAATATTTATACTTAGCTCTACTTTATTTGAGTTGGTATTTAGAAAAAATATTTATTTGTCAATAATGACACCAGTAAACAATTATATTTGTATTGAAATAGACTATTATTATTTTGTAAGTATCGGGATTTCTCAGAAAGCTTGATCTCTGACTAAGATCCTTAGTTATTAGTACTTAACAAGACGTTGACACCTAGGTACGTAAACTCACGTTGACATGGACTTACTCTACAACGTTATGTCACGGAAGGAGGTGGCGGAGCGGTTCCGGGAAGTCAAGTCCTTGGCTCGATGCAGGCGAACGGATGCAGGCGACTTGCCGGAGTCCATCGCATGCTGCCCTAACGGGGACCTCCGAGAGGTCCGAATGGGGTTTATCGGACGCTCGCTGGAATTGAGTCCCTGAGGCGGTCGATGCATCTGGTGCTCCCGATGCATCGTCCAGCGGAGGGAGGCCACTATTAGAGAGGCCCCGACCCAGAGGTAGCGCACTCTGGAGTTCAGGGTTGCTGCTGGCGGGGATGGGGGCAATGTGTACCCTGTCCTCGCCACCAGTAGCGTGGTGGAGCACTGTCAGGTTTTTAGTCGGTGCGAGTCCGACATACCCGCCGCTCGTCCTCGCCGGGTGATGATGACTCGTGGTAATGGGTTTTCCTCACATAAAAAATATATTCTAATATATATTAGTCGTTACAAAAATAACTGGACATTAGTTTTGAGTAAAACGGTCAAAATCTAAAGAAATTACACGCAATTTGTAAAATTAATTGAGTGTATAAAGTATATCAGAACAGAGTTAATCTCGTCGGCATAACCCAGATTTATATGAGATAATAATCGCATAGCTACAAGACATGTAGCAGTATGCGTACACTACGCGTATATGATTATTTCAAGTCGTGAGTAAAGCTTGTTCATAAAATGGCGGGCGGGGTAAGACGCGGGTGGAGGCTGTTATCGGTAGGTATAAAGTTATTTTAAGAGTTCGTCAAGGTCTTTTGTATCATCCACCATGGGATGACAACATCTTGGACCGTCTGTTTACCTCGTGCGGTATTCTAACAACGGTGCTTTGTCTGGTGCTACTCCAAGCAATTAAGTCACTAATGTCCAATGGTACTTTTTACATAAGGATAAACCTAAGATCTCGATAAATGAAATAGATTGTTTTATACGAAGACTTCTAACTTAATTTTATTCTAAATACTTTTAAACCTTAACGCTTATATTTTACATCATCATCCTCCTGCCCTTATCCCACTCTAAGTGAGGTCGGCACCACATGCTACAAACATGTTGTCCCATGATTTGGCTACGTATTTTACTACCGGCCGCCTGCCTGACGTCAACGTACCTTAGTCGTATTTTACGACACCTCGGTTAGACAGAGGGTGGACTACGCCTTACGCCTCGGTAATAAATGAGGTTGGTACTATTCTATTCAGCCGGATACCACACGGCATAACGCTTAAATTTTACATCATCTACTTAAGTGTGTACATTATATAAATTCACTCAAGTCATACACATATAAATTTTTGGTTTAAGCTATAGTCAAAAGTAGACGGTATTGATTATATAATAAATAAATAAAATATATATTAATATGTAAAATAAAGCAATTTTGTTACCGATTTCGTGTATGGAACTAAGCTTTTCATGCGACTTAAATCCTTTATAAATAGTTTTGATAACTATTTTATATATAACAGCAGTGTACACATACCATAAGGGTTGTTCCGTGAAAAGAGCGGATTAGTTGGCAGTAAAATTTGTTGAAGAGGTGGGATATGGGTGCCTCGTGGCGAATACGTAGCCATTTTACTTTGACCCGTACAGTAGACGGTGTGAGTAAGAAAGTACATGCATTCTTTTTTACAAATTAGTTTTTTGTTGATAGCCCCTTATACTCGAAACACAAAATATCTGTAGTATAACAAATATTTTGTAGCAGAAAAACCTAATTTAATACACGTATAGTATAGGTACGGTAGATGTTTCCATAAAATTAAGAACAGTTTTCGGTAATAAAATTTTTAGTTATGCTTTAAATTATGATTTATCGACCCTAAGTAAGTAGAACACTGTTAGTATTTGCTAGACAAAGACTTTAATAGCTTCGAAGGCTTTGATTCTATCTCGTTACTCCTCATTTACACTATCACAGGAATTATTACTTTTTTATATTACAAGGTACAGATAAAAGTATATACAATATTACTGTAGCTTCCATCAGTAAATCGTAACGTTATTTGAATCGTAGCATGTTACAGAGCTGTGATAGCCCATCGCTAAGACCGTGCGAATATCTAGAGACGATCATGGATTCAAACCCCGAGCAGGCACCAATGATCTGGAACACTAATGTGTCTAATTGATAATTGCAATTTATCACACGCTTTTTTCTCAAGGAAAAAATCGTGAGGAAACCTAACTAACTTTAAAGATTCTGGGGATTTGTGTAATCTATAACTTCGCATTGGGGCAGCGTGGTAGGTCTGTGCCTTGTATCCTTCTCTACAAAAACCAAGAGACGAGGCCTATACTCAGCAGTGGTATAGCAACAGGTCGTTAATTTACTACTATGTTACAGAGATTTATTTTTGTATTGCAAGCTGTACGAAAATAAAATTCCAATATAAGGCATATTAGACACCAGCTGTCCGGTGTCTCTCTATATTGGTCGTAGTGTGTATAAGAACGGACGGCAACTATCTCCCGTTCGCAGACGAGCACTATAATCCCGATAAAGCCCGCACATTTACATTCAATTCTAATTCCGGGACCACTCGCTGATTGCCTACTTGTCGGTTTGATTAAATGTTGCAGTTTTGGAACATCTTTTACTGGGTTTAGAAAGATAAATTCGAATTTAAAATATTCTTTACTCAAGTAGATTTTCAAAAGAATTTATGAATCGCCAATTGTTATTCTAAAATTGGTTCTGATTAGTTTCTTAAAAACAAGTTTTAATTTTAATTAATAATTTTATTATTAATAATAATTATTATTAATAATAATAATAATTTTAATTATTAATAATAATAATTTAATTTAATAATTTTAGTTTAAACCTTTTTGTATAATATGCTTATTGTAATGCCATCTTTGTTTATTTAATTAAATAAATTATATTTTATTTGAAACAAATAATAAATTAAAACTTATTTAAGGGCAGATATTTTTGTCAATATCTATAGACTTAGTACATATGCTTCCATTTTTACAGTGTAATTATTAGTCTATGTAAATTTTTATTACGAACAATATATAGTTCATTTATTTAAAAAGGTTTTCTACCATATTTATTGTAAGATTCTTTTCCCTCTTTATATATTTAAACTTTAATTTTATATTCTAATATGTAAATTATGATACAGTCTGTTTTAATTTTCAAGAAAAATCTTTAAAGTAAACTATAATATATTATAAAATCTAGAGTGATTTTTGTTAAGGAATCTTTCACTTATATTAAAGTGGACCTTACAAGTGCTTTTGAATCGCTATTAAGCAAGCTACCACTGTTTCGAAGAATGTCGAGAAAAACTAGCTCTTTTTACTTAGAATTACAATTGAAGATTTACTAATTGTAGATTAAAGTGTCACATATTAATTATAACCTGGTCACCACCAGGCTATAATTAATATGTGACTCTTTCTGCTTCCTTTCGAAAAGAGAAGAATATTAAAGAATAATTTTTAAAGTTAATAGTGAAGTAATAATGAAACTGACGGACACAACAGACTCAATCTTAGCTTTTTTCTTTTCTGTAAAACATTTTTACTAGAAATGTAAACTCGACTACTTCAAGTTTCTAGTAAAAATGACAAAACTTTGATTAAATATAAGCATATATTAAGTTTGTGATACTAGAGAAAGTTTGGCCAAACGAAGTATTAACTTTCTCAGCAGGTAGCGAAGATCAACATGTCACTTCACGGACACTCAATTTAAAAAAGTTTTCTCTCTTTGTTTTGTCCTAAACAAACTCAATTAAGTGCCCTTTAACTTTGAAATGTTTAATTTTGTTTGTCTTCGTCTGAAAGCAACAATTATGGTATAAACTGGAAATATTCTGCATTTTCTTTGGGTCGAAATTGTGCATCCCGATAACAGCATGTCGAAGTTATTGTATACATTTTTAGTTAAAATACAAATATTTATTTAGCTTTCAGACTAAGCTTGAAGAAACAGAATATCTTCTTAAAATTGTCTGTGAATATACTAATTCATATATTGTATCCTTAAACTGTTTATTGCTCTTTCTCTCCCACACATACACACACCTTTTGAATATCACCTACATGATGACACGATACTATGTCAGGTGGCAACTGTCCCTTTAAAATAATTCACATTTATTTTCCCTTCAAAAATGGTAGGGGTTGATCCAACGACTATATTTCGTCGTCTTGTCGTTTTATCGTGTAGTCTATCTTCTAATGATAATTCGGTTATGTAAAGCATGCGTTTTTACGAATCCTGCATGTTTTAGTTATGAAAACGGATAGTACATGAAGCATTATATATATTTTCTATTTGATTTATTGTTGATAGCAAAACAGCATTATTATACCTTTTTAGTACACAACTTTGCAAATTTACGCCTAATTCTATAAATGAATCTACAACAAATTTTACGGATAGAGTACATAAAAAAATGGTCTAAATACCTGAGTTTATTACTTAAAAGATATAATATTTGCTTTTGATAATGGCATCATATTGACATTTTCAAGATCTTATTTGTAGCACTATATTTATCTAGGTATAACAACAAACAACGATATTAGTACCAATGCCAACAACAAGCCATTCTGAAAACTTCACGTAAATAATGCGTATGAACCGATAGCAACTTTTTTACTATCGCTCTGTATTGCACCTATGATATGTGCGACACGGGGGCGGCAATAATTTGTTACCACTTTATTTACAAAGTTGGGTTATGGCAACACTAAATTATTATGGAAAAAAACAATTTCGCCCCCTACGATTTGCTTTTTATCTGCTATGAATGTTTGGATATATAGTTATTAGTTGTTCGTTAGTTAAAAAGCTTTGATAAATTATGAGTCATGTTTCGATTTGTATATTGAAGTCTAGTTGAAGTATTAACAGCAGGGATGTTGTTTTAAGGGTGCAAAGATGGTTTAGTGAATGGTTACATGGGTTTAGTCTGGAAGTCTGTCAATGTGATTGTTACTAGTCATCACGATGAAGGCATATAAATGTTAAGTAATGTTTTTTTATTATTAATTGTTTACTAGGTAATTCTACGGCGTAACAAAGTTCTCATTAAATACATATTAATATTATCACCTTAAACTAAGGATATATGAGGATTACACATTTATTTATTTATTTTTTACAAATGACTGTTCGTTATAAAACATTAATATAAATAAAAAAATATATCAATTAACATTATTCTTAGTAAATTAGTGTTAATATGAGTAAGCGTGTGTAAGCTGTGTATTTTTAAATGAATTTTTACTTTTTACTATGCCTTGTTCATTCCTTTCAGGGCCTGTTTAAAAGACCAGTTGTTAACGGATATTCATAGTTTATGTATAGAAACCGGCTATCGTTTAAACTGACTAATGAGCTCATTTGGCGCCCTTATTCGTGAGCTCTCTTTCTATAGCACGTTATCGCGGTGGGAACTGAAACTAGTCGGGCTTACCCGAAAGAATAAGACGTGAGTATAGCCGGTTTCTATACGTAAACTATGAATACCATAGTTCAAATTTTATAAGAAGTTACTATGTATTATTGTTATTAAAGAAATCATTTTTATTTCATAAAACCTCTGCACATTATTGTTTAGCCTGAAGTTCGGATGGGTTGTCCAGGAGACGCACATAAAAAAAATACCTACTTTCTTTAATTTAAACATGCAATCTTTTTTATTAGGACGCGGGCAAGATAGTATATGTATGATTTAATTAATATAATTGAGTGGTTTATGTAAAATTTTATAAATTCTTAACATGTATTTTAAAAAACCAAGATAAGAAACAGTTATAATAAATACCTTGTAAATTTTACAATAAATTATGAAGAGAGTAGAAATTTAAACTAAAAAGTCCTACAAAACTTCGCAATAAAATTAATTGATTACGTCGAAAAAACGGAAAGCAGTGCAGAGTTGTTTTACTTTCAGTGGCAATTAATGTTTGAAAGTGAAAAATCTCTGAACAGCCGGATCTGCGCTTATTTTGAATCTTTAAGTTGCCAAATTTTTCTTCGTTGAAACTTTTCGATCCACCCTTTTCTTTGGCAATCAAACAAACCTGAAATCTTAGCATAGAGTAGCCATAAATAGAGATATTAAAGTAGATGTTATTGTGACATGCTGTTTACAAGACATTTTTTTAAAATAAACGAAGTGCTCAAATTTTATTATTTTTACATAATAATACCGAAATGTAACCAAGTTATAAGAACTTTTCTTTTGTACCATCTAGTTCCTTGGCTAGCTCCTGTTAAAGGGCGTAATTTTCCTAATCTCTAAGAAGAAATTGCTAAAGAGTTTCGTGAATATATTTAGTTACTTCAAATTGAATTTGAATTTTATTTTATTCTTTTTAATTTTAAGAAAGTAGATCCACTAAATTTAATACAGAAACAACATTTTAGCGCCATGTGACAGTTACTCAAACGTCATCCATTTCTACGTTTGTCAAAACGTATAGGTACGGAACGATAAATAATTATGAATTAATTCGTATGCTACCCATTATAAAACAAAAACATATAAATGACATATAAGCTTTAAAATTTATGAAGGCTCTTTCATGGATCACTTTGTATAAATATATAGTAGGTAAACACAATACACGCCAAAAGGATTAAAAAGTGGCCTACTCTGTACTTATAATCACAGAAACACAATAATAATCGGAGCTGCGGCAAATACAATTAGGTTAATTAATGAATTAAGACCCGCGGAGTTTCTTTATCTCGTTATTAATTTGTATAAGGCGTACCCAGACGTCTTACAAATGAGATATAGCAAATGTTTGCCAACCATTCCAAAACTTTACTTAATCACTTACTTAATCCGTATTGAATATTTACAAATGTAAAGCTTTGCATTTACATTAAATAAATCGGCAAATTGACACAAAGTCACTGGTAAATGATTTGTAGGTAATTATGATTATCTAAAATTGGGAGAATAAACTTTTATTACTAAAGTTTTATAATTTATAGATTTAGATTTTTAAATCATGATTTTATAAATCGCCTTTACACTGTTGCTGTGGCTGCCCTAAATACGTGTAGATCCATATATGTAATTCGTTAGTAGAGATCTCTTGGTATCCTGTATCCATGGTGTTATGTAAAAAGAATTGGACCAATGCTCCCATACGGTTAGTGGATTACACATATCGCAGGAATTCGCTACAAATTCTATAATTTGTATTAATAACTCAAAAATATTTCCAAATTACCATACTTTGAGTAAAGAATATCAATCTTACATTTTTTATTTAAATTTAGAATAAAGCTTATTCATATAATTAATAAAATATTTTTTAGGATGCGACACTTCTTGTACCAGGGAATGATGAACTGCAAAGACGTTTACAAATGACGATAAAGAAAATAGCATTAATCAGGGCAAGGAAGCTATATGATTTGAATATAAAGCGCGAGGTGTGAGGGCATGTGAGCTGGTCATTAGTCATAAGGAGGAAGGGACGTGATCAGACTTCTTACGGGTTTGTGCTGTTTTGTGGAAATGGAACGCTTAACCCTTGATCCTTCTTTTAGGGGTGGCTTATGACCAAAGTGTTCTTGAATTATTATTAAGTATAATGTAAATTGCGATAATTTTAGAGCGTATGTCTGTCAACAAAGAATTAAACAAAGACAAACAAAGATGGTCAACAAAGACGAGATAAAATGTAGCCTACATTGCTTTTCAACCTTCGCTTGGAATGCTAAATGTATGAAGCAGGCAACATTGACATACCTCATATATGCAGACACGTCGCCACACGTACCACAAAACGCCGCCATCACCAACACTTCACGCAAGCACTACACATACTCACTACCACAATCTCTACGATTGTTTCGGCACAAAACCGAAGCATCATCAGGAGGATAATGCATAGGATCATAATGCATTACGTATTTGTCGTAGAACCTATTCCCCTATGTAATATGGATATCCGCAAAGTAACACCTGCTTCTATAAATCATATAAAATTATCTTTTCTAATAAACTAAAAATCATTTTACACCATGAATGAACCATTCTCTCAGTGATAGTATTACGAAAGAAGTCGTTATATTCAAAAGTCCAAATTTAATAACATAAAGTTTACTTCGTACCCTTCCAATAACTGGATTATGGCGGTAAAGTGGCACTGCAATTGAAACATCGGACCGGACAGAATATAAATACGTTTCCACGCCACTGGATCAGTGGACTGAGAACAGCAAGATGAATATAAAATTTGATGGGTCAAGAAATAGGAAAATCTGAAATATTTGAGATTATATTCACGATACATTTTTCGTGGAGCTTTATATATATAATGAAACTAGATAGATAGAAATTCTTTATTGCACACACATTACATTACAAAAAGAAAGAAACTTACCTAAAGAACAAGTCGTGCAAAGGCGGTCTTATTGCTATGAAATAGGTGCATCAACAAGATCATAGATCTATTAACCTGATACTTAAGAGACATTCGTTGAAATGAAAATGGAAGTTAGGATAACAACAAATATGAATTTAATACATATACACATATACATTCAATACAATAGCGACATATCTTTGTTATATACCTAATTGTTATATCTAACAAAAACAAGTCGTTTTTATTTTAAGTTGTAACAAAGGAATAGAAAGACAGTGTAATATATCTGCCGTTAAACTAAGTCGTAACTAAAATAAGAATTAGTAAGAATTAAATATAATATATATTTAAAATATCCTCAAACAAAACCCAAAGAAAGATTGTTTAGATAGGCAGAGTAATAGATAACTCGATACTCCGACCTATAAATTCACCACAATTTGGCACGTACGTTTTAACATTCAGAAGGAGTGGAATCAGTGCGGTGGTAAAAATCAAATTGAGTGGCCGATAAACACCCAACCGCTGGATGGCGAAAATTTTGATTACAGCGAAAAGTGTTACTTATTCTCAAATAAAAAATTCCTGAGGAAAAAATTCGCTGATGTCGATATTGTTATGGCGGGTTTATGTCGAAAATTGGGGGTACGGTTATTGCATGTCATTAGGAATTATGGGCTTCCGAGGTAGGAGAAATTTGTCGGCGATGAGGTGGGACGTTTTTTTTTCGATAATGTAATTATTGGAAATTTATGCCGCGTTTAAGTGGCAGGGTTTATAGGCGTCGTGCGTTCACACGCCATATCTCATTGGAAAGAACATTAGTATTGGTCACAATTTTATAACAGACTTGCTTGCTGAGGGTTGGGTCGTTACTTTACATTCTTGATTATTTATTTTTAAGATATACAAGATTAACTATTTTTATTAACAACAAAAATGTACAAATTATACCAATATTAAAAAAAAAATCGAAAAAGGAGCCAGCCCTCATGTCACCTGAAAAGGCATATAACCGGTGTTAAAACGGATAAAAAAAATTATTGCACTTTGACTCCATGGAACTAGGGTCTCAACTGCAAAAGGCAATTTTGCATGCAAAGTTGAGACCCTAGGGCCGCATACTTCCATCGTTTGCCAGATTCGGGCATCTCCGCCGCAGCTCCAGGTCTTGACGCTGTTTCCCTAATATGGGACGAGACTAACGGCGGATCCGTCGTGTGGTATTGGGCTAAGTACAATAGACTACCCTCATTTCTTACCGAGGTATCGTAAAAGTCGACTAAGGTCAGTTGAAGACAAGCAAGCGGCCGGTTGTAAAATACCTACCCAAATCAAATCACAACATGGTTAAAACGTGTGCCGCCTCACTTAGATTGGGATAAGGGCAGGAGAATGATGATACTCATATGTAAACGGTGATCGCGTTAACTCAATGAAAAGAAAAACACGCCAATTCTGAATAAAGTATAAAAATTATGCGGCGTACGTGCTCCCATGTCTCATAAAGCAGCACCAGGACTTATATCATATAGTTACGGGCCCATAAAGCATAAAAGGCATTCAAATGTGATGTTATTTTGCCGCCAACACGGGGGTAATTTATTTTCGTGCGATTCATAATTTTCTTTTATTCACTTTATGTTGATTTTCCTTGGAGAGTAAGTACGGAGTCGTAACGATAATATTATTTCAACGGCCCCATGCATCACGTGCTCGGCGCTTCGGACGAGTTGTTTTATTTTGCCGTTTATATTACATTAGATGTCTTTGTGTTCATTTATAGTTAATTGAATGTTGAATGAATGAAAAAATTGAATGGTCATTTTATTAAGGCTTGATGAGAGAGCGAAGCACTTATCGAAGACTCATCTTGAAACAATACGTACTCTTTGCTTGGTCCGTTAATCTAAGCCCGGGAAAAATTTGGTATAAGTATTTGTTTTGTATATTTTCGTTCATTTGAATGAGCTATTAATTGTTATTAACTGTTATTAATTGACATCTTTGTTTCATAAATATCGACCGAATATTAAGCTTATTTAGATTTAGAGTTCCGGTGAAATGTCCACGTAACCCGTAACGTCATTTCATCCTCTTTTACACAAAACAGTGCTAGGTGCCAACTGTTTTGTCCTAAGAATGTGTAAAGTCCTAAATCAAATATCTGATGCCGCTGATTTACATGTAGACTCACTCCGAAAGTATGGAAAACTATAGTCTTTTAGTTTTAGTTATGAACGTTTTTTTTAATATTCACATATTCTTTTTCTAATATTGTTAGTAATATTAATTTATTTATGAATTTTTCTTTTGTTGCTCATTCTGAGTTCATTATTAAATAATTATTACATTTAGTATTACAGTAGTACAAGTAACTTTGTCAATAATTTGGTGTAAATAATTATAAGTGAACTTAATAAATAAAAATAACGTTAATAAATTTAGAATACGAATGCTTCTGCTTGTAAAGTGGAATCGAAAGACATATAATAAATCCAAAATATCTGTTTGGTTTTGGTTTAAAGCTTTGGCTGAGGTTAGTCAATAGGTATGGTCGTGTTGACAATATGATATTGTGTAGAAATGTTTGTACTTTCCGTATCGCATGTTCATATTTTCCAATCACGACTGTATGAAAGACTTTGATGAAAGTTTTTTAGTATATCTTAATATCACAAACCAAAACTAAAATTCAACTAAATTTGTTCCCATTCAAAAAATAAAAATTTACAAATCACATCACAAAACCACACACAGACTACTTATACAATAGGACAATTCAAAGTAAATTCATAGGCTTTAAGCAATCGATAAAATCCTAACTGATTTTTGTTTGCGAAGATATAAATTCTTTCATACAAAGTTCAAGTCGTTTAATATAAAACGCTACGCGTGTGGTACGAGGAACGCTAAGCCGAATATTATGAGTCGATGGCCGACACAGGTGGTGTTAAACATCGAACTTGCAAATGTAACGCTTGATTCAATTTCTGTTGAATTTTAGTTTTTACTACTATCAAAATATAGTCTAATTTCAAATGATAGTGTTTTAAATAGGGAAGTCATGTCAGTCACGTCTTAAAGCAAAGTTCTGTGGCAATGTTTATTATTTGTTCTATTTATATTGCCTTCAGAGGCATTCTAAATTTAAATAAAACTCAGAAAAGATATTCAGATAAATTAAAAATAAACAGTTTTCTAAATAAACATTATTCTAGCAATTGGAGGCATGACACAACTTTGTGCTCAAGAATGTCTGAGATTATTTGTGATTTGTATAGTGGTTGGGCGTATTTAGTAATACATACCACGAACTTAGTGGTGAGTGACAGTGGTGAAGTCGCGCGACCAATCGAACGGTCGCACTGCAGCCGCCATTGCGGTTTATCGTCGCGCCGAAACCGTCATTACGCTAGATACCGCCAACAAGTCAAGTCTCCGCACCGCTTTTCCGCATCACCGCTTTTGTACCGCAACGGTCATCCGCGCCATGCCTTCTTCGGATTCAACCATACAGTCCACAACCGCTAAGGTAAGTGCTTTGACTTGTTGCACTATAGGCCTTATCCGCCTATCCACAAGGAAGAACATAGGATCGCGAAACCTCCCCGCTGGTTTAACCATCATATAGAGAGGTAACTAAGGTTATGTGAACGTTATATAAATTTATTTACGTGTTTTTTCGTTACGAACTAACGAAAAAATATGTTTTGGTTTCAATTTGCGTAGATTTTATATTTTTTTAAATATTTTTTTTACATATTTTTGTCATATTTTTTTGTATTAAGGATATGACAATTCTGTTTATTTTATTTTCTATTAATATTTCATATAGCATTGCTTATATGTGGAATAATCACAAAACGGCTTCTACGGAGCGACTTCTTTTTAATGTTGGTGGTTGGCCTGATTTAGGATAATAACTATCTAATGGACTAATCTATCCAATCTAATAACTAATCCTATCAAATGGACAATGTTTATTAATTTGTAATAAAAATCGTTCTCCTACCCTTATACTTTTAAGTGGGGTCGGCACAGCATGTTAAAACATATTGTCACATGATTTGGCTACCGGCCGCCTGCCTAACGTCAACTTACCATAGTCACCTTTTACGAGACCTCGGTAAAAAATGACTGGTCTATTCTACTCAACCGGATACCATACGTCGTGAGTTTGTAATGAGCATGAATATAATATAAATTCAAGGACAATTTAATCATGCTTAACTTTAAACAAATCATGCTGGTTCGAAAACAAAGCGGCGTAGACAAAGATGCCTTATCTATAATAATGGAGTAAATGTTTGTTGATCTGATTACCCGTTTGCGTCTCCGTTGGGTGGTCAGTTGACCGTCATAATTCGGCCGTTGTTGGGACCGTCAGAATGTGCCCAGTGACGCATAAAACATTCCGTAACTAGCTGACGTTAAAGCGCTTTCTCAGTGCTATATAACTGAACGGAAATTTTGTTTGCTTTAAAAACAGCGATGCTAGAACGCTTGGAAGTGTGAAAATACAGGATTAGGGTAAGAGTTGACGTGGAAAGCGCAAAGGGAAAAAATCGCGAGCCATTTCACTTCTCACCTGGCGGTCGCTTGTTTAGGCTTCAACCAAATAAACAAAAGTGTCAATTTTACGGTGCCGACTAAGGGACGTGGTTCCTTTTTAGTTTACTATTTTCTGAATTGAGACTTTTCAATAAAATTTTTGGTGTAATAAATAATTTTTGAATATGTTAAAGAAACCCAACGTATTGCTGGTATAATATTTAATATTAGAACTTTAGCATTTATAACAATCGTTGCCAAAATATATCCTAAGATAATTTAAATTTTGATACGATCAATTGTGAGAATTCAAAAATTTTAAAAGTATTTGTTCTTGTTTTTAGCACAGTAAATAGGTTTATTATTTCAGAAACTGAAAAATAATCTATATTCTCTGTCTTTTATCTCAGTTTTTTACAACTAATTTAATCTTTTGTATTATTAAACTTTTGAGAACAAGAACCGTGATGGCGGATCTATGAGCTAATGTGATCTTAGCCGTGAGTTGTCGAGTTTTGAACATCGGTCAGAATTATCATTCTTCTTTGAAAACTTGTGTTCTCTATTAGTATTCAACATTATTTATGCGTTTTAAAGAAAACTCTCTTCATTGTGCAGCAATCTGCATATTTATGGAGAATTCCTGTGATATATGGAGCCTGCCAATTGTAGTTTAAGTAGCGTGAGAGGTCTACGTCCCAATCTCCTTTATTTCTCAAGAAAAAAAGGCATTTATCCATTTGTGGTATACTTACAGACATAATTTTATATTATTTCAAAATATCTCACAATTGCCTAAGGTTGTAATAATTTCTCAAATCCGTTTTGCGGAAACAACAAAACGAGATCATCCATCTCCTATGACCGTTCTGATAGTTTTCGTATAAATGACCACCTCGGGCGGTAATAAAACCTCCCTATATCTGACGACTTTTCCGATACACTGGCTAGTGCGGACGCAGCTAACAATTATCTAAATAGCCATCTACATTCTTACCCCTTACATTTTATTATTACCGGTCGATTTATCCGATAGTCCGGCGTTGTCCGCAAATCTCAGCACATCCTATATCTTCATGTTCGACTTGTACGTTTAGATAACAATCCAGTATTGTAACTCCAATGAAATGGGGCGTTTTCCTGTATGATTGGTTAGTAAATCTTTATTATAAATATCTAGCGCAATCAATTAATTACATACTTAAACTTTATTTTTTCAAAATAACGTATTTATGAATCATGTAGGTTACCAGTTATCATAACACTGTATCAGGGAAACAACATACTTTTGTTCCTGTTAAAGTTTTATTTTGTGATAATATGCCGCATTATTAACTGTACAATTACAAATTATTTTTATATTGTGTATTTATTTTGATAACTAACACTTCTATTTCTTTATTACTATTAACATATTTTGCGTATAATATATACTTATGTCATAATATTAGTCATAATTTTATTATTTTCTATGACTAAATATTAAGGAGACCAACCACCCTGTCCCGTTCTACTATCCTTTGTATTGATGATAACTGTGTATGAACTATTTTGAAAATTACAGCTTGACTAATTTATGAATTACTTCAACTATTTAGAAAAAAAAACCCTAAGTGGGGTCGACACAACGTGTTAGAAACATGCTGTCACATGATTTGGCTGCGTTTTTACGACCGGCCGCCTACCTGACGTTAACTTACCTTAGTCGTATTTTAGGTTGGTCTATTCTACTCAGCCGGACACCACATGTTTATACTTTTTGAGTTTAAATAAAAAGGGTAAAAAACAATTTGAAAGTTTTTTTAATATAATATTTATTGTTAAATATATTTGAAATCATACATCATACAAAAAGCAATAAATCGTACTCTCCAGCGCCCAAATTTACACAATAGGTGATTTTGAATAAATTCACCCTCCGATCGGCAAACCTCTGGACTGCGGTCTGTACTTAATGTGCCGGACCTCTGAAACACAGATCTTTGCTAAGATTTAATAGACTTAAAATAATTTAGATATGACATCAAATTAAAATAATTTTTACATTTTGTTCACTCCGGACGCTCATGACTGTGTGACGCATGAACACCGATCGCTGAGAGTTCATTTAAGGATTCTGAGAAGAAAAAAAATTTACTCATTAACATACTTTTTATTGACATTGATTTGTACAACATATCTTTAAATAAGTTAAGGCGAAGAGTTTCTTCCCTGCCCGTTTATAAGTTTATATATTTAATATTTATTTTTATTTTATTTTTATTTTTTAACATGTAATTTAACTTGTATGTATGTTCCATTTATTCTTTATGTTTTTCTTTCCTGTAAAGACTTTTTTGGTTTATGTTTTTGTTTTGTTTCTCTTAATTATGTATTGTATAACTGTTTGTCTTCATAATAAAATAAATAAATACTGGATGTAATTGGTGTTTCTTTTATTTCCACAAATAAAATAACCGTCAACCGGCGTTACTTTGCGGAGGTCCATAATACAAATCTAATGAGAATATTATAGCAAAAAATATTCTCATTACTTTTGTAATGAGAATTGTAATCATATGTTTATGATGGAATGTAAATATTATACCTTGATATTTTATTGGAAAAAATAGACTAGCCGTTAATATTTATGGTTAGATAGACATTTATTAACAATTAAATTAAGACACGTTTGTAAGAAATGTGTCTTTTTAATTGGTTTTGGATAATAGCTCATAATATTAATAAATATAATATTCTACAATTAACTTTAAAATATCAATGAAAATCTTGTTTTACAAATTTCAAGTAATGTGTAGATAATCTTCAACTATTAACAAAACGTTGGATTTTATGTGTTAAGATAATTTATCTATGAGACTGATAATTTGAAAAAAAAAACTAGTATTAAATTTCAAAAGTATTCATTTGTTTTATTAAGTATTAATTAGTAATTGTTGTTTTAGATGTATAAAAATTTTAATCTTAGATAGTATTTATAGCCTTTAGAATTCTAATAAAAAAATACTATTGACAGTTCCTAAATTTTCATAGGTCTACACAGTCAAAATTTTCTGTCGGTCTTCGATTGCTGACGCGCAAAGTCCTTCCTTACATTGTCTCCGCCCGACAGAGGGAGACAAAAGAAACACATCATTCAACTGCCCCCAGTTGTGGACAATGATCGCATGACATTTGTCTTTTGGATTAACTTGCTTATCGAAGAACGGGCAGTTTTGAGCATTAATGCTGGCAAAAAGGAACAAAGAAAGAATATATAAAATAAAAAATATTAAAATATGAGTTTCAAGAATCTGAAAAACATGATAATATGTAAACCTAAAAATAGTACTATAAATGTAGTATATAATATAAATAGTTTTACACTTATTTTTACTTTGCTCTGGTGTATAAGGAATAATTGTGCCAGTTTCTATCGATGTTGGTATAGCGGATTCGCCGTGAAAAAGTGCCAATTATAAATCCATACCCAAAAACTATCGCATTTATAATATTAGCAGGATAATTTATAATTTTTATTAAAATGGTTGACCGAGCCTAGCTCGGTTATTTTTTCATAGAAGAAAATAAACTTAAAAAAAAAAGAAATGATAATTATGTAGTTTGGATCGATCCCAGGTATTTACCTTCTCAATACTGCCCGTTCCTCGAATAAGCTACGCTGACTTGACAGCTTATGACAAAAATTCAATTCAATATAATTTTTTTTAATGCCAAAAAAACAGCGATAATACGAATTTTTCTTTCCCAGATGCTGACTCCTTACATGCTGAATTTCAGGAAAATCGTTGGAGTCATTTCAGAAATTCCGAAAATATACACAAGATTAACTAATTTTAATATTAAAGATATTAGCAGATGTCACCTTCAGTATCAATAACAGCGATAAAGACAATTAAACCGTTAATTTATTCTGATGACAGGACCTAAGAGGGTAAATTAATGTCCCTCTTAGCACTTTAATAGTGCGGAGTGTTCCCAAGCGGACGGTCAAGCTGTGGACAGCCCGAAGGCGTTACGGGAACATTAATGGCGTTCCCACTCCTCCCCTTGTTTGTAACCGCAAATTAGTCTTAAGAAAACTAACGTTCCATTCATGATTTCTCTTATATTGATGACGCTGACATTACAACCTACGAAATAAATATTTAGAGAATGAATAAAAACAAACATAAATCACAAAAGTATTAGTATCTAAATGGTGATAGTATTTTCTATAAAAAAGTAGCGGCATATTACTCTTTATTCTATAGAGATATGCAGGATTCCTCACGATGTTTTCCTTCACCGAAAAGCGTGTGATGAATTGCAATTATCAATTAGACACATAAGTTTTAACAGAAAAACTCATTGGTGTCTGCCCGGATTTGAACCCGTGACCTCCTCGAAAGAGTCGCACGGTGTTACCGCTGGGCTATCACAGCTTTTTTAAAATTGTGCAATAAATTTATTCTTCTTATAATTCTTAGAAGAACATACACCATTTAAATAGATTACATTCAAGTAGTTATCAACTTTTCAGTAAATGAGAAAGTTTCATCAAATCTTTCCTGCGCTGTACCAAAATATTAATATTGGATACGACGCTCAAGGGGGTGAATACTGAATACTAAATTAACATCCGCCTACCTTTAGCAAACATCGCCAAGACACCGGCTCGTAATACAATGTTTGTTTCGTGTAAGGGCCTTTCGATGAATCTTAATCTTCCTGAGTCAGGGTTACCCTCTAACCCGCATGTGTATAACTTAATCGGCACCCCCTCCCCTTGCTTCCCTAACATGCCTCTAATTGTTTGCTCTCGATATTGTCGACGTCCATTGTTATATTAAATGTATTTATTCATTATGTTGACTCAAAATGTTTCATTCCGCTAATAAGTTGGCATGAATAGTGTTCATCTAAATTTTAACACTTACAATATTTTCAAAGACTTATTTTTGTGTATTATAATCAACTTGTGGTACCCGATACTTAGTATTAAAATACCCCAATTATGTGCTTTCTGTTCCCAAAGAAAATCACAGATTTTTATTATTTATCTTAACTGTTATTTAAGCTTCAATTTCTACCAAATTTCATCAATACTGCTCCAGCAGATTTTAGATACGAAAATGTAACAGATTCACAGACAAAAAGACATACAGACAGACTTTTGTATTTAAAATATAAGTAAGGATATGCATTACTATCCAGGTACTGATGAAACACATAAAACTAAATTTTGTATACATACTTCATAATTTTGCTCAGCAGATACCTACTGGTTCTATAAATTTAATAAAAACTATGTTTACAATATTTTTGTTAGTACTTATAATAATTTTTTTTATATCAGAAGGACTAAAAATATAATCTTTAACTTTTTGTACTAAGAAAATTGCTTGTAAAACTTAAATAAGCTTATACATATGTCCCATATTATAACTTTCTTATATAAAATATCACATTATTTCTAAATGTATTCAATGAGGAAAAATATACAACTATTTGTTTCTTTTTACAGAACATTAATTTAATGTGATTTAATGCAAATATTTTCCTACATACGAGACAATTTAACTAGAACTTATAAATTTTCCCTAACACACCTTAAGCAAATGAGATTGTTGGAATGTGTAAAATTAAACGAAGCTCCGCTACCTTTTTATTGCTTTAAGAAATGTAAGGTACATGAGACCCTCCCACGTGTTCAATCGTCGAGACGAATCGCACTCATAAACTTGTACGTTCCTTATAACCTTCTGTTGCCGGTTTAACGTGTGTAATAATTAACTAAGGCCTAACTGTTCTTGAGATTGTTCGCTGCGAAGATTGACTTAAATGTTTAGTTATACACAAAACATATTCGTTTTCTAAACCCCTTTGTTATTATTGTTGATTATTGCTCGAATCTTCTTTTTTAGTGCTCATAACTAAGGTAATGTTTAAGGTAAAAATTGAACATAAAATGAATTCATTTCTAATAGGTAATACAAATAAATTTTTATTTCTATCATATGAGTGTTTCTAAGATTTTTCAAGAAGTAGTTGTTTATGTCGGTATAGTGTTTACTGCCATATAAACCTGAACAGAAGAAAAACGACATAAACAATCAATAATGTATTTATTCATTGTATTGACGGCTTTTATTCAATAACGTATATTCCAAGTATGAAATTTTATTCTTTTGTTTATTCTAAAAACAGAGAACTTGCCAGTTGACATAATATATTATTTAATACTGTTGTTGAACGATTTGACATGTTTAACGTAAATTGAACTATATACATATTTTAAAAGTTCTCAGTCTAATAAAGAATAAATTTTAAACAATTACCCTTTTCGAGGCGTACCTCTTGGACCGAAAATAAACATGGAATGCACGTACTGTATGTTTTCCTTTAATTAGCATATCGTTGTTGTCTTGTGCGCTCTGTTCGTTACATCATTTCCATATGGAAAAATGATACGAATCTCGCCCTAGTATTCCCATTTGCCGACACCATAACAGAAACAAGACTAGTAGCAATCTGCTAAATGAGTGCACAGAAATTAAGGTTTAATTTCTAACGTCATAAAATCTGAATTCGGTTGCTGATATATTGGTATAGATAATATTTTGAAAGGTGCTACATGAACTGGGATGTCGCAAGAAACCCTCTCATATGCGAAAATTATACGGTTGCGGAACGCATTAATTTGCCATATTAATTTGGCCGTAAAACTCTGCTCGCGACAAGCCACCAGGGAATTGTGAAAGTTTTGCGTCCCAGGCGGTCGCTTGTTCACACAATCGTTGCTCGGCTGCTTTATGAATGTTGCTATTGAAGGGAATTCCACTGCAACATATATTATTGCCTATAAAAGCGCCGTTAAACAATATCCAAGAATGTTGGGAAAATTCATAATTGTGGTTTACTTTACTTATATAAGTACGTACACTTTTACTTTTTTTTTAACTATTATTCGTTTTAACAACTCATATAATTACTTTTTAAGTACCTTAGTAAGGGTTGGCTTACTTTTCGCAAAAATAATCCATTTAGCAATTCAACGCGGAATCACATGTATTCTTGGACCCATTCTATATGGTCATGACTTTGTATAGTGTTAGCAATTTAAACATTTGTTTAATAAGATAATAATTATTGTATTAAGTTTAGTGTATTTGGACGCATAAATATTGGCATTAGTCTCAATATTGTAGTCTCAACTTAAGAGGATTTAAAAAATGGGGTAGGAATTCATTTTGGCGGCATTCTGTTCTGACGAAAAATAATTGTTATTAAAGTAATTAAGAGTAATAAAGTGTTTAAGAATTGTTTTGATATATTTTGGAAATCTTTTCAAAGTATTTTAATAATAGTAATATAATATTTCAATTTAATAAGAATTACTTTACACATATAATATAATGAAATATTTATAATTATATTATGTTGTAAAAAAAATTAAAATAAACAAAAAAATAATAAAAATTTTGAAATTCATTGATTTTAAAATGAGTTTATAAAATAATTGATTATTTAAATTTGAAAAAGAATAAAAGTTCTTGCTTGTGTTACCATTTAATAATTCAGAGCTTTTTAAAATTATCATGTTTTTTAAGAAGATTTAGAATGTATTACAAATATAACTTAATTTAAATGGAAAAGCGTTACTTACCAATTTAAAAGTGCAAATAATCCTCCGTAGATATTTCTCCGAGTGCACTGGAGTGATTCATCGGGCCCGACATTTGGACTGCGGGCTCATTTTTAACGCCATTGTTGGAGTGTCCGATACCCCGGAACCTTCGGATTAGAGTAATCGAAGTGTAATTTATGATATTTGAAATCTCTCTAATGGAACCACTTTACGCCACTTCAATAGTCATGAGTATATTATGAGAATTTATTAAATATAAAATGATACTAATTTACTTTTTAATTTTAAATATATTTTAGTATTAATTAAATCAAATTACAATAATCTTTATTTAAATACGCAAGAACTTTTGAATCGCCAAGGATCAATATGAGCGGTGATAGGACAGCGGTGAGACGGTACGACTCTTTCTAAGGGGTCAAGAGTTCAAACCCCGGGCATGCACCGATTTTTTTTTATTAAAACTTATGTCTTTAGAGACTTCTAGGAATATGTGTAACCTACCAATCCGCATCGGAGTGTGGTGGGTCTTCAACCCTTCACTCCAGTAACGGAGAGAGGAGGCCTACGCCCAGCAGTGGGATAGTAGGAGGCCGTTAATTTCACTACTTCACTATTTGATTAGAAATCTATTTTTGCAGTAATCTTTATTAATATAATTTTATAAATGCTTAAATCCGTCTGCTAGTCTTTTTAAATAGGAGTAATAAAGTCACAGGTATCACTATGAATGAAATTTAATTACTCATTTGTTCAATTGAAAATTCAATATTGATGTTTGTAACTAGATCAATACCTAAACATTTGTTATGACAACATATGCAAATAACTAAAGAACAAACACCATACGGCAACATAATTCATCTCACGTCTATCTCTGAGGTATCTAAACCTCGTGATAAGCGTTTTCTCATGACTTGCATATTCGAGAGGGAGCGCGGCCAGGCGTGAGCCGGCGTGACTCTAGGAATCGACATGTTTATCGCTTTAATATAAAATAAAGGGAACGGGGTTAAAGTACATCGATATATGAAAAACGTCGACATGAAATTTAACGGGAAATTGTATTTTTTGCTCTCTTGGCAGCCTGAGTAACGGAGAGTTATATTATTTTTTTACATTAAGTATGTTTGAAATATTATTGATATTTTAATTTTATACATCATGCTGAACTTTTTTACGTTTGCTTATATCAATAGAGTTGTCGTCTCAAAATACAGAAACATTTACTTATCATGAAGGGAAAAATATATTAAACTAAAATCAATTTGAATACATATATATATAATAGAATATATGTACATATAGAGATAAATATTGTGTTGAGATTTATTTTAGTTTATTTTATTTATTTATATAAATAAATAAAGAAACAAGATTAAAATTATACTTATTTGTTAGACAATACGTACTAGCACTGGCTATTTGGAAAGTGCACCAGATACGTTGGGGAAAGCTAATTTTGAAGATAAATTATTAATTATTATTTTTAATTAACCTTTAAAAGATAATAAATTAATTTAAAAGATAAGTTTAGGATTCCTGTAGGGCAGGGGAGTATTTGCATAAGTTAAATAGACGAATATGAAAATTTTCGATTTACTATTAAATAGCGTGACCGATTGAAGTCATTAACTTTAATAAGCTTAAAACACAACGATAACAATATTCTAATCTCTAATATTAATAATGTATTTAGTCATAGTTTTAAAGTTTTACTTAGAAACTATTGTTGGCTACCAAGAGATTAAACGATACGTGAATTTGTCTTACAAAAAAAACTTATATTGGTAAGTTTTGAATGGATTAAAAGGTGTGCACATACTGCTTAATTATTAGCACATACTACATACTAGAATATATACAAAGAAACACAGTTCACAAATGAAGTATTCAAGCCACGATATAGGGAAGGCGTTGAATAATTTTATTTGTTTATAATTTTAATAACCCCTCGCGAGTCGTATATTCTGAGGGGGTGTGCATACATTTTTCACGTGGGTACAATAAGGAATACTGTCGCTTTAAAATTTGGCGGGCGTCGAGGGCGATATTTATAGATTATCCCGGATTTCCCTCTTGAAATATTTCGCGAGCCCATAAACATATTTCTACCGAGACATTACATTATTGAAGGTAGTCGGATAATAGTAATAGTAGTATTAGTGGATTGGAAGTTTTAATTTATTATCCATATTTAATTTAGAATATACTTACTGTATTGAAACGATTACTACCATAAACAACATTTTTTTTTTGGTTACTAGTTAACTAAAAATTACAATCGCAAGGAAGCAAAAAATAAATAAAACTTTTTTTTTATTCTTTCTTATTTAATATTATAATAAAATATATCCATTGAGTTATTCTATTAGTGATTATACTACGAGTGTCGCAACAAATAATAATAGAGAGAAGACAAAACTCATAACATCATATTTGTCTAATCACACATACATAAGGGAGACAGATAATAAGTCTTGTTTGCTTTCTCTTTTGTTCGATGGGCAAGTTTTAGGCTTGCTACTTTAGTATAATAACTCTATGGCTAGATTCAGTCAAAGAAAATTGTAGATAAAATAACGATAACGGGGGGTAAGGGGGAAAACGGCAATAACATCTAGTCGGCCCCAACAGTCAACCTCACCTGCACGTGGTGCCCCCTGCTAGATAACGGACGAGGCTCTGGCGACCGAACAATGGCGGTATAACCATACACCTGAGAGGGCAACTGATCAGAAGAGGCTTCAGGAGCCTTAAGGTCTAAATAACCTTTTAAAAAATCTGGTGCAGAAGGCAAGGGGAAACCACTGCAACTATTTTTCCCAAGATAATCGCTATGCAAGTAAAGTCAAAGGAATCACGATTGCCATGCGAACCGATTAGCAACCGGCGCCGTGCCGCGTCCGGGGCGCGCGGTGGGAAATGGGTTACCGGTCATGCTGAAGTGGAAAACCAGGCTTCTCATGAAAATAATGCTACTGGAAATTCCGTTAAGCTTCGAAAAATCCAGAAGATAGGAACGTGGAACGTGCGTGGCTTACTAGAACGTGGAAAAATTGACACACTTCAACATGAAATTATCCGATGTGGTATTAGTGTCTGTGGACTAGCTGAAACACATTGGAGAGAAAGTGGACACTTTCTCACCGACACCCATGCCATCTACTTTTCTGGGAACGAAAATACTAGCCGAAATGGTGTAGCTTTTGTCATTCCAAAACACTTAATGAGTTGTGTGTTGGGTTATGAATCTATTAGTGACCGAATCATGACTATTAAGTTGAAAGCATCACCCATGAACCTGAATCTCATTCAAGTATATGCCCCTACTAGTTCTGCAGAGCCAGATATCATAGAGAATTTCTATTCAGAACTAGATGCTACCATTGCAAAAACACCTAAAAGGGAGTTGCTATTAATAATGGGTGACTTTAATTCCAAAATTGGTGCTAACTCACATAGTTTTAGCAAAAGTGTGGGAAACTTTGGCCTTGGGATACGCAACGACAGAGGTGAACGACTCATGCAATTTGCAGATGAAAACAGTTTGCTAATTGCAAATAGCCTATTTCAACATCACCCGCGGAGACTTTATACGTGGACGTCACCAGATGGTATTTATCGTAATCAGATTGATTATATCTTAGTTCAATCTCGTTGGCGAACCTCCATACTCAATGCCCACACATTACCTGGGGCTGATTGCGGATCAGACCACGAACTTCTTGTAGTGAAATTAAGATTAAAATTGACCGCTGCTAGAACCGAAAAAAATCCAAGGAGATTAGAGGTCAAGGACATCGCAAAATTTACTACAGCTATAGAGGAAAACTGGTGCGAATGGGTCAATACTAACCATAATGAGTCAACATCAGAAATGCTATGGACCCAAGCAAAATATGTTATCCAAAGCGCAATCGCAAAATTTGGACCGCCAACTAAAACGCATAAGCGGCAACACTGGATTACGAATGATACTTTTACTATGATTGAGACCCGGCGTCAAGCAAAAGCCAAAGGAGCAGACATTAAAGAGCTCAATAAGTTATCCGCGAGGATACAGGCAAACTGTAGACGAGATTACAACTCATACCTTCGTGGGATATGTGAAGAAGTCGAAGCACATGCAACAAAACATGAATCTAGAGATTTGTACCACAAAATTCGATTCATTACAAGAACCATTCGCAAAAAAACCTGGGCTATTAGCAATGAAAATGGTGAAGTAGTTACGGAATTAGTTCAGATTTCAGAAGCATGGAAGAACTATTGCCAGTCTCTGTTCCTGGATAATCAATATCATTGCTTCCCAGATACGAACCCACGTAGTGAAGAATTAGAACCTGATATCCTTCAATCAGAAGTGAAAGCTGCCATAAAACATCTTAAACCTAGAAAAGCTACGGGTAGCGATCAAATACCCATTGAAACAATTAAAGCTCTCGAGGACCATGGCGAACATATGCTTTGGGTCTTATGTAACAAAATATGGCAGACTTGTGAATGGCCTTCTGACTGGACTCACACTGTACTCACTGCTATTCATAAAAAGGGTTCAACGAAACAGTGCAGTAACTACCGCCTTATTGCTCTCATATCACATGCTAGCAAGATTCTGTTGCATATTCTTAACGAAAGACTGAAGACGTACCTATCCAAAGAAATTGCACCAGAGCAGGCTGGATTTGTTAAAGGAAGGGGCACCCGCGAGCAGATTCTCATTGTGCGTCAGATCATCGAGAAAGCTCGAGAATTTAACAAGCCAACATATATATGCTTTGTCGACTTCTCTAAAGCATTCGACTCGGTGAAGTGGCCAATCTTATGGAAAACTTTACTCGAGATGGGAACGCCTAAACATCTCGTACATCTTTTAAGGAGTCTGTACGAGAAAGGCACAGCCTCAGTGCGTACTGATGACATCTTATCTAGCAATTTCCATCCCACTGCTGGTGTTCGCCAAGGATGCATTGTATCCCCGCTTCTGTTTAATGTATACACCGAGCTGATAATGCGCATTGTTCTGGAGGATTGGACAGATGGGGTTACGATTGGTGGGTATGGAATTGCGAATTTGCGTTATGCTGATGATACCACACTTTTTGCGACGAGTAAACGCCATATGGAGGAACTCCTTATTAAGATGGAACGTGTCAGCCTCGAATTCGGATTAAAGATTAATCGCAGCTAAACCAAGGTAATGATTGTAGATCGCGCTAACTATAATTCGCCAGAAATCACTGAAATTGCGAACTGTCAAGTAGTCCAATCCTACGTATACCTTGGAGCTTTAATTTCGAACAATGGCGGCTGCATAGATGAGATAAAAAGGCGTATGGCAATTACTAGGAACGCAATGGACAAAATGAAGAAAATATGGAGGAACAGAAATATTACCAAAGCCACGAAGACCCGGCTCGTGCGAACTTTAATACTACCCATATTTCTATACGCTGCAGAAACGTGGACAGTGCGAGAAATTGAGAGGAAAAAGATAGATGCTCTAGAAATGTGGTGCTGGTGAAGAATGCTTGGGGTAAGATGGACTGAGAAAAGAACAAATGTTTCGATACTCCAAGAGCTTGGCATCACGCAGCGTCTATTTTCTACAGTACAATCCCGTATACTCTCATTTTTCGGACACGTTTCAAGACGGGGCAGCCAGTCCATAGAACGTCTCGTTGTCCAGGGAAAGGTAGAAGGCACAAGGCCACGTGGAAGGTCACCCATGCGATGGACCGACCAGATCAAATCTGCTGTGGGCGGTCCGGTGCATGAGTGTACCAGAATGACCGAAAATCGCAAAAAATGGCGAGAAATTGTGAAGCGCATTACAACAGCCGCTACCAAAACCGCAACTTGAAGGCGACCACGACCGCTCTGTCAAGAGCGAAACGATTGAGAAGAAGAAAATAACGATAACCTCAAAATAAATTTTTTATTAATTTAAATTAGGACACATACGTTTAAAATTCAAGTTATTATTAAAAATTTCGTTTACAAACAAATACAAAAACGAAATTTTAATTCACTTAACCTATATATAAATTTTAACCGATATAATTCAAATATTTCATTTTCAATTTAGTATTTATGGGTTTTTGTTATACAAAGCAAATATTTATTTTCTTAAAATTCCGAATAAGTAAATATAAAGTATCAACAATAAGAATTGGCGGGATGCAAAAGCTAACGTTCGAGATTTGAATTCCAAATTCAGGTCGCGGTAATTTCGATTCACCTTTCTGTTTTCCTTCGTATTGTTTATCTTCTTTTATTTTCTTATTGACAGCTGCGGGCGCGGTGTTTGGGTATGCTTATGAGGTTTAATAAAATCTTTTATGAATACCGTCTCGAAATCGTCAAAATCAAACGTAAAGTTTCTTCGGAACTATTTGTCTAGAAGCGCTTTAAATATTACAACATATTAATTATCCTAATTCGACATAAAGTTATAAACTAAAATGTAATTCATTTACAAGCAAGCTTTTTCAATATGATTTTACCGAATAAATTGTCGACCTCTAAGTTGGGCAAAATAAGAATTTACTCTTCTAATGACGTGAAAAAAATTAAATTTCATATTTAATTAAATTAAAATTATAGATTATTTTGGAAATTAAATTAATAATGGAATTTTATATTATTAAATTATTGTATAATTTTCAGATTTCAATTGTCAAGACTTGACCAGCCCGTTGGAACAGTGGGTAGTGACCCTGCCTTCAGCTCCGAGGGTCGCGGGTTCGATTCCCGCCGAGGGCCAACATTTTCTATAAATGAATTTGTTGGTATTTGAGCCTGGGTGTATATTTGTATTTAAGTATGTATGTAAAAAATATATAAGTATATATTCACCAGTTGTCTATCACCCATAACACAAGTAATAAGTTACTTACTTTGGGGACGGACCGCGTGTGTAAATGTCCCATATATTTAAAAAAAAATGTTTGTATTGATTACATAAGTAAAATACATTTAAAGTTATCTGCCAAACTTATAGTGATATAAAACGTCTAAATTTGGATGGCATTTTACGCTCTACAATTTGAGTGCCAAGTAATATACTGATAAAATGAATCAATATACAATGTTTTCATATATTTACTTATACATTTATAACCGTTTACTTTGTTTTAGTCCCTCGCGAATATTTGGAGTGGTCCTCTCGAGAAGCCTCAACATTAGGCATATTCGAGTACACGGTCACCCCTGTTGTCTTAGTAAGCACTAAGCTAAGGTCAAGTAAATAGCGATAATGGATTCCGCCCGTCACTAAATTATCATTTTAACGGATATTGAATATATTACGACAATATTGCCATTTGATGCAAAACAGCCTTCTCTATGTGTAATAGCCGGCCCCAGGAACTATATTGAGTTAAGCGGAATTAATTTAATATGAACTGGTGTTCAAAACAAGCTGCTTTGAATGATTAGAACATGTACATTTTGACCAAACGATCTTATTAACATAACCTTTATAGCTATGATTAGGTGAAGAGAAAAATAAGAAAGAAAAAACCTAGGAATCTTAGTATATGAAGATTTTCCTTCGATGTTGCCTTCACCAAAAAGCGCGTGACAAGTTGTAAATATCAGTAAAGAGATTTTTTTTAGAAAACTTTATGGTGTCCGTCCAAATTTGAACCCGTGACACACTAGTAAGTCGTACAGTTTTCTGAGTCACTTTTTTTTTATAGAATATGTTCTTTGTTCACCATTTAGTTATCTATAAAATGTATCCGCGATAAATTTTTTTGCTATAATAAACGATTTTACCGCGGATTATAGCAAAATAATATTTTCATTCGTTTTGTATTACGTAACGTTATTATGAAGGAGGCACAGGCACAGTCAAAATATATAGAGTGACAAAGTCGGTACATCCTGTATAATGTAGCTATACATATTGATTTCAAGAAGTACAATTTGACAACATAAAACGGTTGGATCTCGAAAAATATAATTCAGATAGAATAAACAAAGAGATATGTAGTCTATAACAAAGATTTGCATTTGAAATTGATTCAGACACTTCTTAAATAACTTTCAAAGTATTATACCGAGGTACAATTAGCTTCGAAATCAAAATGAAGGTACAAGCCGATGGCGTCCAGCCAATAATGAGAAAGGAGATGAACCAGACCGGCCGAGTCTTGAATATTAATCGACTGAGGAAATGGATTAAAAATTCCGTGTCCCGACAACTGCGGCCCCATCACGATCTCTTGTTTCCAAACAAGTTTTTTTTAAACATTTCGATCTAATTTACATTATTTTTTTCTCTTCTCCCTTGTGAATAATTTAATGAATCTTAAGAAATATCGTTTCATTTGTTTGTTTCGGGGGGGGGATGGTTTATACGAAACCACCCACCAGTCATACCTACAATCTAGGCTAAACTCACTTGAATACAAATTGAATGAATCTTAACTTTACAAGTATATTATTAGGTTTGTATTACAAGATAATAATAATTATTTAAAGATAATAATTTTTGCATTGTAATGTTGGTGCTAGTACCTTAATGATACCTGTGTTAAATATTCTTATTTAACTAATCTTCTTTTGTATTTTTTTTGTATTCGTATAATGGAATATCTTGAAAAATAATGTTGAATTGTATAAAAGTATTTATTAAGATTAAGAATTTATTAAATTATTTTATTAAATAAGATATTGTTAGATGGTGTAAATTCGATCTATTTCAAAAGAGAATGACGAGTGTAGGAATCAGGAGTTTGTTGATGAAAAAAAAACGAATTAACATGGAAATGTATTATTTTGTTACCTGTTAATTTTTTAATTTATAGAATTAGGCGTTACTTTGCGGAGATTCATAATACAAAAGTAATAATAAAATTATTTTGCTATAATCCGCGAAGAAGTAAAATAAAAAATATAACTATCAAAAATGCTTGACAAATTCTTAGACGAGCCTTCTTATTTGAAAACCAATGACGCCACAAATATCAACAGGCATAGTACCTATTCGCATATAGTTGTTGAATGAAAGTATATAAAAATACCTTTTACATATACATATAGCAATCTGTCTATATAAAGTTTTCTGTAACAAGATCGTCACTAAGTACTCGTATTTTTGCCAAATTCTCCTTAAAAGGTATTAGTCTCAGCGTAACAAAATTTAACGGATATTAAAAAGTTTAACTCGTCGTGGAGTTAATATTGACGGGTGTAGCAGATGGGAAGGAAGGGGTTTCTTCAAAAGAATTCAAAACGGTGACAAAAAGGCGTAAAGAATCACGGGCGAAGGGGTGAAAGTAACTTATGCGGCGAAGAAAGAGCTCCAAGAATTAACAAAAATAAAAGGTGACGGCCGCAACGCTGTTTTTCGGGGTGGTGGAGGGCGACCCTTAATTAAAGGCTTTCTTGGACTTGGCGATGCAATTTGCTTAAAAGACAAGAATTATTTTTATTGAAGTCATCACTAATTTCCCAAGAAAAGGGGCGCGAAAAGATCGTCTATTGTTGTGGACAAATGGCGCCTTAATTGCGCGGTTTTTGGGTCGAATGCTGATAATTGCTTGCTATGCGATTACCATTGGTTATAAATAGAAAATTTCACAGACTTCTAGCGCAGTGATAAAATTACTTTAATCTAGCAAAAAATCATACCCTAAAAATAGATGTAGTTTCAAAGAAGACATTAGCTGTTGCTTTTAACTAACGATAATTCGTAATTCATCGTAATTAATTAAATTTTATTTCATTGTAGTATCACTATACCTCACTAGGTATATTATAACGTTTCAAATGATAGTTATCATTAAGGACGTCTTCTATTATATTCTTTTCTATATATATATATATATATATATATATATATATATATATATATATATATATATATATATATATATATATTATATATTCTAGTATATTACTAAGTATGATAAATAAACTTCGGTTACAACGTCCGCTTAATCCCAGATTTGTCCGCTTACTACAAAAATGCCTTAATTAAGTTTGGAAATTCTTAAACAAAATTTAAGTAGTATTAATTATATTCCCTTTATTAATAAAAGTCGAGAACTTTAAGTCGAAAAAATCAGAGTGGAGACAGTTGTTCGAATCCAAGATTCGGGCGAGGGGCCGAAATTAAAATCATAAGAAAATAATTAAAGTCCGTACGGAATTTATTGGGCACAGGCGACGTGATTAATTGGTTTTCACGATAAACTTACAGAAAAGCAATAAGTGTCAATTTTTGGGAGTACGGTGTTGTCAGTAATAAAAAATAATTCCTTAATTAATTATTTACAACGATGAAAATATATTAAAAAAAGTAATGCTTCTAAGCTACCGTGGCCGTAATTTCAAAAATAGGGTACATTACCTGTATACAAAATTTCTGTATTTATTGTTGTGCAGAAGTTACGACAAAAATTTACTATTATGCTAAAGTTCAAAATTTAAGAAAAGCATAACTATTAACATTTTATCTACAACTACTTTCATTTATAGATCATTAAAACTAGTTTCTCTCCCAAATGTACGGCAAACACGATCGTTGACATTGTCTTACGCAAATGTGTGCAGTGATAGTGCAGAAGTGAGATGGTGGTTGTTTATGGTACTTGTAGTTAATTACATTACATATGAGGCATGAGAATAAATAGTTAATCCTGCATGTAATACATTATATAGATTTTCTTTCATTACAGATTTTGGCAAATAGTTTTATCGGCAATTTTTTCCTATGAAATATGGGTATATTAACGCTTTCTTCTATAAATAATTTATATTACTGAAAATTAATAGCAGTAATAAATTTAAATTTAAAATAATAAATTTGTTTAAATAATTGATTTAAATTTAAAAAATCAATAAACAAATAAGGCAATAGGCTTTTCTCAGTCCCAATCAGCTGTCGGCAATCAGATAGGATTCAATTTAAAAAAATCTCATAAATATACTAATATATAAAGCTTAAAAGTTTGTTTGTTTCATTGTTTGAACGCGCTAATCTCAGGAATTACAGGACCAATTTGAAAAAATCTTTGAGTGTAAGATAGTCTATTTATCCATATTTATATAACATCACGCTAAGACGAATAGGAGAGGAGCAGCAATAAAGATTAGTACGAAAACAATATGATTAAAAGATTTCCTTGAATGCGCTGAGTAAACGGCAATAGTTAGTCAAAAATCATGTATTACAAAATTGCTCTAAAATTTCAAAATAAATGTCCTTTACAGCATATGTCTAGCGTTTATTGTAAACCCACTTTAACCATTTTTATGTTTATCAAAAGACTATATAACGATTTTAATATTTCCACGCGGATGGGGATTGCTAGTTAGTAAGCAAAGCTTAATAAACATTTCTATATTAAATAATTAAAACAAATGAACTTTGAAATTGCAGATGGGGTATCTCAAAATTAATACCACGGAAAACAAAATTTGGAAATAAGGCTTCTTATAACAAACGACGTCAATTTAATAATTCATTTAAAGCAATCAGTTTCAATTGGTTCGCTCGCGGCGGGGTTGTACTTGACCGTTAATAAATGGCAATGATACTTCAGAGTTAACCCTCTCTCAGTTTGGTATAATGAGGGATATCGTTTGTGCGAACTTTCAATATCGCTACAAATGTTTAAGACTAGAAGATTATTCTTTCTTTTTCACAATAAGTACAGTTTATGCTTTATATATGGCTTGTTACCATTCCACTTCTGGGCAGATATTTCTTCGTTTCTAATGTGAATTGGAGCTTAGATCCACCATGCTTGGATGCATGACGAAAGCTTACACATAATTCTCTTCTGTTTTCTCCAAAGATATGTATATATCCTCAAAGTGTTTTCTTCCGACGAATGCATAATATATTGTGTGCTATGTGGTATCCGGCTGAGTAGAATAGACTTTCCTCATTTATTTCCGAGGTGTCGTAAAAGGCAACTAAGGTAAGTTGAACGATCTGTATGGTATCCGGTTGAGTAGTACAGCCCACACTCTATTTTACCGAGGTGTCGTAAAAGGCGACTAAGGTAAGTCAACCCGCCGTGTGGTAGCCAGGTGAGTAGAATAGACCACCCTCATTTCTTACCGAGGTAAAATACTACTAGGGTAAGTTGACGTCAGCCAGGCGGCCGGTCGTAAAATACGTGTCATGTGACAACATATTTATAATATGTTGCATTGACTACTTAGAGTGGGGTAAGGGTAGGAGGATGATGGACTGTATAATACTGTAAATAATAAAAAATTATAAATATCAATAAGGTACATAAGATTTCATAGAAAAAGCCCGGTTTTTGAACCAATGGCCTCTTGGTAAGTGTCACACAATATCAAAAGCTTATGCAACAGTAGAATTGCACTAAAAATTAATAAATTAATAATTTTTAAATGCACATCATAAAAAAAGATTATAGAATCCGCAGGGTTTCTTGCTGGCTCTTCTCAATAGGAGAAATTTTCCGATCCCACAGTAGAGTTGACTATATAAATGCATTTGTTTACAAGTTTACATGAATAACGTATATTTTGAATTTAAATATAAACTGATTGAATTAATAATGGCAAATTCTCTTATTTTATTTTTGATCGTTGTAAACTAATACAAGATTTTTACCTTCCAATTCACGATGCCATACAACAGCTATTAAGGCCGTTACACACTTAAAATCGCATAAAATATCGCCCGCCCCAACCTTTTTAATGGTCCTGGCTCACCCTCGAGGGAAACAAAGAGCTAAAAAAAACTTTACAAAAAAGTAGTGTATTCTGTGATATTTATTATTATATTAAAAGCATATCTAGGGTCGGCAAGGAATTTTGCCTTCGGCGAGCGGGCGATTACTGCGACCACTAAATTTATGGTCAAACTTCGCGCGAAGGCGACGGCGCGAGTTTTTATTATGATCAGCCCAGTGGACCGTGAAAGCAAGTCGCCGCGGGGAGACGTAATTTCCATACCTCATGTCTGTTTCTGTCGCCCTAGTACTTTCTTAATAAAAGTTTTGCGTGATGACATTCTCACTCAACACATAAAATAAAAAAAGACTAAATAATATTTTTTACCTGGTCACTTCACGACCTGGTCTTTCTTACTTACTTACCTCCTTACTTACTTCCTTTTTTTCTTTATTGAACGCATACAAAAAACAAAAGTTCATATAAGAGTATTAAACAAAACAAAACTTTTTTTTATTTTTTATAGTTTATGAAACCAAGTATATTTGTTTCACTTCACGTTTCCACACATTTGGAAGGAGAACTTAAGAAGCTAATAAATTCTAATAAAACTGAACCATTTTAAATTTGAAATCAATTAGGAAAGATAAACAGTGCAGGAATAAAATTCCTACTCGGAGAAAAATTCAAAATAAACAGACGAATTGTAAACTCCCCAGTAAACGGGCGAAAACTTTAAGTAAGACATGAAAAATGGGAATATGAAAAGAAATAATTTTCCGCGCGAGTTGTCTGTGCAAATGAGCTGAATGAAGGAGCAGCTCATGCGAATGATTGAGCGCTTGCGATGAAACAGTGTTCAACTTTACAACGCAAAAGTTGATTGCTAATCTGAAAGAAATTTGATTGGCATTTTTATTGGACATATCTGTTATAAATTGGCCGTCAAACTAATTAATAAATCATATTTCTCATTTTTATCAAACTTGGATACTGATAAAATAAATTTTATTCTAGTTTATCGATAACTGTTAGATTATAATGATAATTAAGCTAGGTTGACGTTACATAGTTCTCCGAGAATATTATCGTCTTACTTCCAGTTACTGACTTGGTCACTAATGCTAAAAACTAGGCCATACTATTCTCAACTTACACTTTACTACAATAGCCAAATAACTACTGTGAATAAAACCTGGCAATGTTAGAAATAAAACTACACGTGCAGATTTAAATAGCTCTAAAAAGTTACCGCAAAGAATTAAAAGTAATGTTTTTGGTTAAGATCATTTTTTTAATATTATTAATTTTAAATACATACGTATTTTTATTTATGCAAACTTCATTTTTTATATTTTATTGTAGAACTATTCCTTACTCGTTTTTATTCTACTTGTTTTGTTTTTGCGTTACGATTAAATTGATAATCAATAATTTAATCACGATTGGTCATTTTTTTAATATATGTTTTGAACTCATGGTAAAAATCTCCTTCCATACTTGAGGTGAGTGCTGTGGTGTATAAGGATGGAAGTGTATAAAGACAATCTCGGAGAAAATAGAAGAAGGTATCGGTTCTGGGAAGTTCTTGGATTCAATACGCTTCAGATAACCAGCAAGCAACTATTGTCAATTGTTGTATGCCGCCCTAATCGAAACACCCGAAAAATCGGATTTGGGAATTCTAGCGATATATTGGAGTAGATTCCTTAGATCCTGGTGAGTTTGATGTTTTGGACGCAACTTTAGCGTACGGCATCTCTTATGAGAGCCGTCTCAACCCGAAGTAAGACCTGTAGAGCTGTTCCTTTGGGGATTTACAGGATTGCTGCTTGTAGGGTCATGGACAATATGTGTACAATGACAAAACATGACAATACGTATATTGTCTGATTGTGCGATTCTGTGTCTCCGCTACGCCGTGGTCCGGCATTACAGAAGGATACCCTTAGGACGACGTTACCCGATACTAATAGAGTTTCTGCGCTCTATTCTTTGAGTTTCCGCAACCTCCACGAAGTTTCTGCGATCGCCCATAAGTCCATGCCCATAAGCCATTAAGACTAAAACAATACACTCAATCCGAAAAAAAAATCCGCTAGAAGCAGCGATGAAATCCCATTCAGGTTTTCTGGGTAGTAGTAAGTGGAAGTGATATTTTAGTTAACGCTCACCAAATTCTCGTTTTTTTTGGAACTCATAACATAAGATATTTTATATAGTGATGGACGTTTACTTTTTTAAAAACTTACAGAGCCATCCAGTGTTGAATAGACGACTGACTGACTATATTTGCAAATCTAGTACATTCAAATTGGGTAACTTTGAATTTTCGGGTAACATTGAATAAAACGACTAGACTAATTCTTATTTTTTTTTTAAATATTTGTAACCTGATTTAAAACTGATAACTGAGTGAAATGGAAATAATAAATGTTCTAGTTGCCAAATGTCATTTAAAATTTATAGTTTTTAAACAAATTCTGACACTTTTTCAAAATTTTCTGTTCGCGGTCTTTTTGGAGTGAAAAGTATGTGAGTTAAATTTCCGATTTTATTACAGAAGGGTGTGTAAAACACATACTTTTCGGTTTCTAATGATCAATTGTACATTGAAATGATACTTTTTCATATAATTTCCCGATTTTGCATCGTTTTATATCCATTGACCGGTGAATTTGTGGACCACCCCTATTTTTAGTTAAATATGTTTCTATTTTAAAATGATAAAATGTACATTGAAGATGACATCTCGTTCATGGAATGGGGTGAATTATTTTTCAAATTCTCTTGCCAACCATTAATGTTTTGATCTCATTTGAATGGTAATTGATTATAGAATTTGTTATTTAGGTTTTATTTTTAATTAATATTTACAATTACAAATAAATATGTATTCGTTACAAAAAAAAAATCTACCCATATGTTGCTAATATTTAGTAAATGGCAATTTTAAGTAAACGGTTGGCTGTTAAGTGTGACAAGTTGACTTTATTTGACAGATCTATCTTTCATTCATTCAGAACATAAGTATAATTTTACCCATGATACGAAAATTCTGTGAATTTATTGATTTTTATTTTTCGAAATAATTCGGTTCAAAGTTACCCAAAACTCAAGGTAACTTTGAACACGCACAAAAGCATATTTTTTTTCCATTTCCTTTCTAGTTACTTAGTAATACAGTTAGTTATTCTAAAACTCGGTATAAAAGAACACTCATTATTCATCAAAAACTTAAATAAGGTCATCCTATTTTTTTAAATTTTGAAAAATCTGAAAAAGTCATTCAAAGTTACCCAATTTGACTGTATTTAATCGTTGTGAAAAGAAGTGCTGGGTAAAATATCAAAATTTCACTAAAAAGATTTTCTTTTATATTACAATATTAAGATTACAAGTTTTTTACTCGACGTTTGAGCGTCTTACTTAATAAATATTTCATCACATTATACATACGAAAAAGGATATTTATCTACACAAAATAGGTGCTCTTTCTGTATGTATTATTAGTACATAGTATGTACATATGTAATATTAATATTATATTATTATTTTAAAGAAATAGTAAAATATAGAGGATTTTTTTTAAAAGAATATATATAATCTATGTTTCACTGCCATCTGTTGACGAATAGCAAAACAGTGACTTAACTCTGACTAACCTCTTGACTTAATCTGTTCTCCTAGTACATATTGAGCCATAACAGACCGTAATGGCGGCGGATAATCAATCAACAACACATCCTTCCTCTTTCTTCTTCTTGTAAAAAAAATCTTTTTTTACTTAAAACTTCACAGGTTTTATTAAAAAAAAAGTTTTACAAATAATACAATCAAATCAATTAATTACAAGAATATTGAAAAAATCTTAAGCAGAAAGAAGTTTTTATAAAATAAACCGTGGCGATACTAGAATTTATAAAATAAAATAAATATATTTATTATTAGTAGGTTCTTCAGAGATACTTACTTTTATAGACATTTCTTCGGGTTATCTTTTAATTCATAGAATAATAACACCAAATTTATTATAAGTTGTAAAAACGTAAAATCACACATCTCATGTTGATTTGTAAAATATTTTGTATATCTCTTCAAGGCTATTATATAGTATATATATAACTGCTACAGCTAACTAATAGTGAGCTAGTGGATAGGTGTTTGTAATAATGATAAGAGATAGTAGAGTTCCAAGCAATCTACATTTTTTTGTAAAGTATTATTAATGTATATTTTAACTATCAAATTTAGTTCTATCACAAATATTTCATAAATTTGTATTTGTTAGTCACTACACATACAACAATCTCCCGCTGCACACAGTCAGCTGTCGACTGGCGGTTTTCACCAATTCATGACAAAGTTAAAATCTTTGATTTGTAAGGATTTGTGTCAATTGTTTCTAATAAAACAATAATTGTTGACAATAATAGTAAAAGTAAAGCCGCCAAAAACTTTTATGAAAAACGTGGTCTCTAGTCCCTTGTAGAGTTGAGGGTGTTTCATCTTTTGTAGGATCTGCAGAAAAGTCTGCGATGGCATATATCCTTTTTAAGGATAGCTTGCTATACGCATTCTAACTTCTAAAAATTGGGGCCATAATTGCAGTTATGGTAAGGCTTATAACATAGATAATCATGAATATCATGTTATGTATACAAATGACTACGCCTAGTAGTGTGAGTGGCTATTATGAGGCTAAAATAATCTTATCATGGTAAAACACTTGCAGCAAAGACCTGTACAATTTTTCTATATTATTTATAAATAATTTTCGTTTCCTAAGAAGGCATTTTTACTTTTTTTTTTGGTAAGAATGAAAAATGAAACTATTTCAAAAGTATAATATAACTTTATATTTTATAACAAATATAGAATTGCATACTGAAACAGTATGATTATTGAGAGTAAACGAAGTTATTTACATAAGATTTATTAAAGCTATAATTAAATAATACGTATTTAAAAACAATATTTACAATATAATGTCGCTTAAATTTATTCCAAGAACAGTCATTTTAACAAAGGCAGTTTAATTTTATATTTTCTAATTTAGTGTAAAAACATTTATTTACAAAATTTTAAGAAAACACAATTAATAAATAGGACGGAAAAATGTTTACATTTTGTTTTATAAAAATAACATCTATAAGGCACTCATGTAGTATGAATACTGATAAAACTTTAGTACGACGTAGAACTGCTATCCGGCCTAAGCTGTTTTGTTTGAACATCGTCGTAAGCAATAGTAAAAACGCTTTTTTTCTCCGTAATTGGTAATCGTTTGATATTACCTGTTTGTTGAACAAGTGTGCTCATAGCAATACCGGAATCATTATCATCGACTTGTGACGTAATAATCCTCTGGCCTGTAACAGAATCTCCACCGATATTTATTTTAGAAACATGCACTTCAGATGAAGTTTTTTTGTCATCGTCATAGTTAGTTGAAATGGATATACTATGCGTTAAAGCACTTTCTGCAATATCCTTCTCTTTATGGACGTTTTTATTTTTTACGTCATCTTGATTTACATATATAGGCTGATTTTCTAAAGATTGCCTTTGTGGTAATACAGGGACATTAGATGGACCACCTAAATGTTTTGGTATATGTGTTGGTTGAATGTAACACAGAGGATTCTGGTTTTCATAATTATGTTCGTACCTATGCTCAGAGTGTTGCAATAACGGATGGACATCAGGCAATGGTCCTTCTGGAACAGGGGTGACTCTGCCTTCTTTCAGTAAACGAGGGTGAATAAATTCACTTTCTTTCTCTTTGAAGTTTTTTTTTGTCTCTCCTGCTTGACTTTGATTTTCTTTGCTTATTATTTTTCCATATCTGCCAGTTTTTTCTTTTAATTCTTGTTCATTCTTTGTTTTTGACGCTCTTTTAGGTTTATCTGGAATAACTTTGTCTGAAGTGGAAGGTTTTGTGTTTAAATTAGACTTTTTACCATACCACTGCATATACCGTGGCAAACTTTTTTGTGTAGGTTTACCCGTGTCAGAAGTTTTTACTGATTCGTTGTCTACATTTTTTTTCAAATTTTCTTTACTACTGACCGTTTCAATTTTTTCTGGTTCATCTAAATCAGTTATTTGTAACTTTCTATCGGAATGTTCAAATGTTCGTTCACGTTCTTCTGTGGAAGATCCTTGCCGGGAAAATATTAGATTTCGGTGATCTTTACTCGCTGAACTACTCGTACTTTTATTACTTTCATGACCACAGACTTGTTTTGACGTTTCGCTGTTTGAAGCAAGTAATTGTGTGTCTGATTTTCGTTTAATTTTTTCATCAAGAGAGTCAGATATTTCCATTAACACTTCTCTACGTGACTTTAATTTTCGATCTGCTTCAGATGGTTTTATTTGCGTTGAACTCACAATTTCGTTTTTAGAAGTTGTAACTGTGCTTTTGGTTACATCACCGTAATGTTTAACTCGTTCCTCTCTTTCGTTTGTTTTGCTTATTTTAACATGCTTTTCGCTTTCTAAAGATGGCGATACATCACTTTCTTCAATGATTGGAGTTTTAATTTTTCTCTTAAGTTCATAAATACGAATACTTCGTCTTGGATCTTTATATTTAACTTTTTTCTTAGGTTTTTTCTTTTTAATCCATGTTACTTTTTTCGCATTATCTGAAGTAACCTGTGAGTCATCTTCACTATATGAATCGTTATCACTCCTAGCTTTTCTAATGACCTCCTTGAGTAATTGAGGTTCCGTCTGTGTACCAATATGACATTCTGTTTGAGTGGCCATAACTGAGTGTCCTGGTAAACTTTGAGTTTCTAATTTATTTTCTACTTGTGATGCAGTTTCTTGATTTTGTAACATTCTTTCTCGTTCAATCAATATTTGATGAAGCAGTTCATTTTGTTTTCTTAATGATGACTCTAGCAGTTCTTGATGGATTGATGATTTATTTTGCATTTCTATCAAAGCGGATTGTAAATAATCAGATTTTAAAGGAACAATACCTGGAACATCAGGTGCTAAATTAGAATACTCATGCATAACATTTTGTTGATCACCGGCAATTTGTGATCTGTGACCAATACTTTTACCATCCTTGTCAATTGATATGTTATCTAAATCTGTTACAACGTTATTCATTCGTTCACGAATATTATTTGCTTCCTCTCCTTGTTCACGGATAAATCTTTCCATTAAGAGCTCTTTACCTTTATCAATTACAACATATTGGGTGCGTGGAATTAAAGTTACCGGTCTTTCTTGTTGAACAGGGAGATTAACGTAACGTTCCTCATCATTTTTTCCTCGTGTTACAAGCCTTAAAATTTCAGTATTACCTTCTTTGATAAAATATTGATCTCTGCCTAGGGAAGTCGGAGCATTATAGTCAGTTTTATTTCTGTGTTCCTCTTTATCATGCAAATTTCTGTCAGCGTCGGACTTGAGAAAGCCTCCAACATCAGAACCTCGGTCTATTTCATGTCTTCTTATTGAATCGTTATCCTGTTCTTTGCGTTCATGATGCAAAGTTGCAATTCTGTCATATCCATTTTCTAAATCCTCAATATATTCCTTATGTTTATTTGCAAAAGCTTCCTGAAGTTGCATTTCTTTAGTATAAATTATATTTGGACCATCCCTGTAAGAGAATATGTGAGATTTTAGTATTTAATTTTTATTTTGAATTTTCTAAAGTACTTATGAAGGATATATTAATTAAGTTTACCTGTGCCGGAAGGATTGTCTAGTGTCGTCATATTTGTAATCGTTGTCAGCGGCAGTCTGTACAAATTCGTGTCGCATATCACCAGGCGTTGATGCTGGTTTACTATGTTCTTTTGATCTATAATTCCTTTTATTGAATTTCCACTGTGTTGGTTTCGTCCTCAAATCCGTTTGTTCAGCACTCCAGGCTTCCCGTCTCCTCCACTCAGGTGCTTGTATAGATTTATTCTCTATATTTTGCGTCGACTTGTTTTCTCTCCCAACTCCCTTGTCGCGAACCACTAAATGCACGTCGTCCTCTGTGGAGTTGACACGTATCACTCTTTTCCTAGAATTTATTAATGGAGATCTATGTACCTATCTGGTATAGGTTTTTTACATTGATTAATATCCGATAAAAATGTGAAAGTGCTTTTGTAGCATTAAACAGTGTTGAGTAATTACTGTGCTTCTACTGTCCTATCACAAAATGAATGTATAAAATCTAGAAATTTTATTAGTCTTAAAACTCAAATAGCTATAAATTTGTAAAAGTAGCAAACAATAAAAGCATTAATTACTAATTATTAATATATACTTTAAAACATATAATTACCTGGGAGGCATATATAGAGGGCAACCTTCACATATACAGCAACATATCAGCAGTAATAATACTAAGGCTATTAATATAGCCAACAAAATCAATAACCAGAATAACAATCGACTTTCTGCTTTATATACACCCTAAAACGATAAAATAAATCTTAATACCGAATTATCATTCAAATACATTATAAAATAAATATAAGTTTACTAAGTTATTTTTTACCGAATTACTATTTTCAACTGAAGAGGTCTGGTCCTTTTGCACGCTGCTTGTGGAATAAATTGTTATATTTTTTGCTAATTGTTCTTGAAGTTTAGCAACATTTATTGCATTATTTCCGGCCATGCGAACTACTGCAGTAACCACGCTTCTAGAAAATAAATTAGCAAATCTGGATTAAAAGGCCTTTTTGAAAAAACTTACAACTGATTTAATGAATTAAATATTTTTTACCTTTCTTGACTAGACTCTTGGCCATTTACATATCCTGGCTCATTGTCTTCATTTCCTTTATAAGGTTTGATATCCACAATAGTAACTTTTCCTCCTGAAAGAGTGCTCAAAACTTCTTCGAGTTTCTTTCTATCTGGATTTGCGCCGGGTACAATAAATGACATTGATCGGGTTTTACTTTCTGGAGGATAAATTTTCACTACAGTAGTTGAAGACAATTTTGGAACCCCGAGATCATAAGCTCGTATAGTTAGCATGTATACCTCTGTTTCTAGTTCATCTTCGTATTGCCGTTTTTGTCTATGAGTATTTTGTTTTTTTGTCCTTTTTAGAGCTTCTAAAAGATAAAGTTCACCTGAAAAAATAAGTACTGCATAAGTTCAGAGCGTTGTTAAATATGTTTGTTGCAAAATATTGTTAAAGATTACATACCCGTTTCTTCATTGATTGCAAATTTCTTATCGCTGTTACCTTCTATTATTTCATATCTCACTAAATTATTTGGTGACTCAGCATCTTTATCAACTGCCTTTATATACGCTGATGAAGTAAAATTATTCAGAGTTGGCGATAATACAAACTCATACAATGACCGTTCAAATTCCGGTGGGTTATCATTTACATCTAATAACTTAATAATTAATGGCACTGTTACTCTTAAACCTACACCATCGTTATCTCTAGCCTCTACTAAAAAATGCAAGTCTGGCATGGCTTCACGATCAAATTCATGATTATTGGTCGCTACAGTTATTAATCCTGATATAGGATCTAAGTTTAATGAAGTATTTAAGTATCCTAATATGGCAGTGTACTGTATTTTTCCAAATGCTCCTGTGTCCACATCATCTGCAGCCACTTGTACGACCCTTGTACCCGCTGTCACATTTTCTGGTAGTTCTACTTCATATGAAAGTGCCAGAAATACGGGAGGGTTATCATTAATGTCATTTAAGTAGACAGTTACGTTTGCTGTCGCTGACAAGTTTGTTGCTGGACCAAGCTCTTGAGCCAAAATCTAGAAAGAATATTTTACATTTATTATTACAATGATTACCAAATAAACCGCAATAACGGTCATTCTAAGATAAAAAGTAATTACTTAAATGTTAAATGATGATTTAAATAAAATAAATATATTTAATTCATATAGATCTAAGTTAATTAAAAGATTTATAAATATTTTAATTATTTTATGGTATTCTGTTAGATAGCTATACAATAGAATAAAATATAGTGAACTTTAATGCCAATATTTTTAAATTTAAAGTAAAAAATTAATCATTTACACAAAACTTACCTGAAAAATAACTGACTTGCGTGCTTCGAAATCCAGCATCGTATTATCCCGTACTTTGATAATAAATTGTGCATGCCGCTCAGCTACAGTGGGTGATATTTCATACGTTCCATTATTTCCAACCAAGGAGAGAGAGAAGACGCCATTTTTACCAGCATCGTTGTCATTCACTTGAGGAATATATGGATCGTTGAAAACTAGTGCCGTACCTTGAGGTGCGTTCTCATCCAAGTAGGTGATGTAACTGAAAAAAACAAAGTTATAATTTAATTTGTTGAATTGGTTAATATAGGCTTATTCCAAAATCGTTGGGATCTTGAAATGCAAATCTATCAAATTTATGCAACTATACTTTCAGTTCATTGTATCATTTCTTATTCAAATAACTGATCAGTGGATTAGGTTTTTATGATATCCAAAAGTAACAATGCATAAAAATAATACTTAATTTATAGAAGTTTTCCGCGTTTTCCAGATTATAGCGGACGCAAAAAAGAAGATTATAGCAAAATTATTACTTTGCATTAAACTAATATTTCATGTTATGTATGCCGAGAGACTTCTTTCGGCGTAAAAACATGATGATAATATAGGTTGATAATACATGGCGCTTCTAAATGCCATCCTATTCCTATAGAATTAACACGATTTTTATAGCCTATTGTGAAAGCCCAGCGGTAACACCGTGTGACTCTTTCGAGGAGGTCATGGGTCCGAGACCGGGCAGTCACCAATGAGTTTTTGTGTTAAAAATTATGTGTCTAATTGATAATTGCAATTTATCACACGCTTTTCAGTGAAGGAAAACATCGTGAGGAAACCTGCATATCTCTAGATAATTCTGGAGATATTCGTAACCTACCAATCCCCATTGGAGCAGCGCGGTAGGCCTTAGCTCCAATCCTCTCCAGAAACTGTGAGAAAAGGCCTGTTCCCAGCAGCGGGAGAGTAATAAGCTGCTACTTTACTTTTTTACTATAGCCTATATCGATGGCAGCAAAGTAGATACGGACATCTGCATTTTTGCGAAAATGCTTTTTTTACAAAAAAGTACATTATAATCAACCCTCTATAGATCTGTATTAAAATTATTTCAATTTTCGAAATAATAAAGAAAATTTGGCACGTCAATAAAGACATCTACAACCGAATTTAAAAAAACTTCGTAGTAGAAACGGACATTTAAATTTGTCCGTCTTTACTTCGGAGCTGTGACAGATTATTCAAACGTAAACAAAGCTATCAGTCACTTGTCACATTCTCGTGTGTAAAGGTTTGATTTTCGTGCCTCTTAATTAAATTTATATTGTAATAAGCATTATACCTTAATAAATCCTTAAAATATCATCATCAGTTTTTTTTAAACAATGAGTGTCTCTAGGAATAAATTACTATTAAATATGGCCCTAAAAGGTGAACAAAAGGAAATAAATGAGATTTCGGATTTGGTAAACTATAAAAATACCATGCGAAATCCCTGTGAAGGTAAGTGCCTTAGACAGTTATATTATTATGATAATGTTGAAATATGTAATAGTTGAAATATTATTGTTAATAATTAAATTTTAGCGTAAGTAATAACATTTATTTTGAGGTTACATTCCAACGTAAACACGGACATCTGCCACTTGTCCGTTTATACGTCGTACTTTTTGTACATGTCCTGATCTATGAATGTATTATTTCGCTTTTTTATTTGGAAATTCATTGATTTATCTTTAGATATACTATTTTTTCACATTGTTTCACATTATTTTCAAAATCTTCTTAGTTTTTTCAGGTTCAGATACAGAAAATGATTTAATTCAGCTAAGTGATCTGCAAGCAGTGACTGAGGGCAATTTAGATATAGGGTCTTTTGATAAAAGCAGGTTAGTGACATTTAATAAAACTGATTGAGATTATGTATAGTACGTTTTTAAACTATATAATTGGTTATTATTTACAGCTTACCGATCTTAGGTAATGACACGCTTGAACAGATTTTGCGTGATAAAAGTTGAATTGATGGCTTTTGAATTACCACGTATAAACGGATATCGGGCAGATATCTTCTTCTACGTCTAAGTTTTTTCGGAGTAAAAAAATACAACTGCATTATTTCAGCAAAACAACGATATAGCAATAAAATCTGTTATGCAATCAATAAAGAAGGTTATTTCAATGTATTACGGAAAATTTCATGTTTATTGGTGCATAACTCTAAAAATGGTCGCAATTTTTTACTAAATGTGCTCTCCTGTAAAATGACGATTTTGTAGATGTCCGTATCTACTTTGCTGCCATCGATATGTTGCCCCGGTGAATAATGAATAGTTGTGCCAAAATTCATTTATATTGTTTCAACGGATTCGCCGTGAAAGAGTAACAAACCATTTATACTCATAAACTTTCGCATTTATGCTATAAGTAGAAGTTATATTGAAGTCTAAATTATACAATATTAAGAAGGATTTTATATGGAAGTCTAAATTCTTCATTGGTTATTATTGAATTACGAGTATGTATGTAACAAAAATATTAATATTAGTTAGTTAATATTACTTACGACTCATTCTCAAAGTACGGAGGGGAATTATCCCGCTCGGGTAGAATGAAAGCAAGCTGCACAGTTGATGACATGGCCTCAGGTTCTTCTCTGGAAAGTCGTACCTCTTCGGCTACCACTGTAAGTAGAATGGGTGCTCCTGCGTGAGATATTGCCGCGATCTCTTCAATCGGTCGTTCCAGTGTTACTTCACCTGGAATAAAAGAAGTGGTAAACGTTAATTTATGCGTCTATTATTCTTTGAAATATATATTTACGGAACAATGTATGAGTTGGGGATAAAAACAATTAAGTGCCATAAATTAAATTTAATTTAAAAATATATATATATATATATGAGGGGGTTAGAATCAAACCTAGCTATATCCAAAATAATTAAAATTGAATAATATGAAAATTTTATTTTATGTGTTTAATTCTTGGAGTTTCGACAAAAAAAAAATTAAACACAGATTTAATCATGTGAATTTATTCATTTATTATTTTTCATGTGAATGATCTATAGGTAATATTTAAAATTAGCTAAAATTGATTGTGACTTTGTGAGGATTTTGCTATTATTGATTCTGATCCCCTCATATATGAAGCTGTAAATTGAACAGTTTTAAAAAGTAGGACAACGCGTCTAGGTTTGATAATTATATAATAGACATCCTATATCATAGCAATACATAGGTTACATAGAAAAGTTGTAGATAATGACCACAGGAATGCAATACAAATGGAACTAAATTTTTAAAACAACATTTACAACTATGAAATAGTTACCTATTTAATATATTTCTTTTATATTATTACAAAAAATCAGCATATTCAAATAAATTTCTATAAGTATGTTTCATTATTACACATTTATTGATATGGTTAAAATAATATAATATAATATAATACAGTCAACTTGGGTAACTTTGAATGACTTTTTCAGATAAGTTTTTGATAAATAATGAGTGTTCTTTTATACCGAGTTTTAGAATAACTAACTGTATTACTAAGTAACTAGAAAGGAAATGGAAAAAAAATATGCTTTTGTGCGTGTTCAAAGTTACCTTGAGTTTTGGGTAACTTTGAACCGAATTATTTCGAAAAATAAAAATCATTAAATTCACAGAATTTTCGTATCATGGGTAAAATTATACTTATGTTCTGAATGAATGAAAGATAGATCTGTCAAATAAAGTCAACTTGTCATACTTAACAGCCAACCGTTTACTTAAAATTGCCATTTACTAAATATTAGCAACATATGGGTAGATTTTTTTTTGTAACGAATACATATTTATTTGTAATTGTAAATATTAATTAAAAATAAAACCTAAATAACAAATTCTATAATCAATTACCATTCAAATGAGATCAAAACATTAATGGTTGGCAAGAGAATTTGAAAAATAATTCACCCCATTCCATGAACGAGATGTCATCTTCAATGTACATTTTATCATTTTAAAATAGAAACATATTTAACTAAAAATAGGGGTGGTCCACAAATTCACCGGTCAATGGATATAAAACGATGCAAAATCGGGAAATTATATGAAAAAGTATCATTTCAATGTACAATTGATCATTAGAAACCGAAAAGTATGTGTTTTACACACCCTTCTGTAATAAAATCGGAAATTTAACTCACATACTTTTCACTCCAAAAAGACCGCGAACAGAAAATTTTGAAAAAGTGTCAGAATTTGTTTAAAAACTATAAATTTTAAATGACATTTGGCAACTAGAACATTTATTATTTCCATTTCACTCAGTTATCGATTTTAAATCAGGTTACAAATATAAAAAAAAAAATAAGAATTAGTTTAGTCGTTTTATTCAATGTTACCCGAAAATTCAAAGTTACCCAATTTGACTGTAGTTAAAATAATATATAGACTAATGCATTACCTAAGTCCATAAAAAAAGGTGTCCGTAACCAAACACTTAAATGTTTTATACAATTAAGATCAATAAAAAAGTATAGAAAATTAAAATTGAATTTCTAAGCTACGATAAAGCATCAAATTTACATCGTATTAAGTTGTTAAGGCGTTCAGCGCCATCTGTAAAAATTTTGATGTACTCAGTACATGTTATGTTCCCCCAACTCTTGCACTATATTCAACATAAATAGTTTATCACATGTCAAATAGATGGCATTTCTTAATTTTTTAATCATGGAAATTAAATGTAGTTTTAGTAATATAAATTTTATCCTTATTGAAACAAATAATTATGTTTTCATTTATAAAGTAAATGATTTGATGAAACTTTCTTAATTAAATCGATTTAGTTTTATAATTCAAATGTAACATAGAGTACCACTTCATTTAATTTTGTCGAGTAAGTAAGGGGATAACTTAAAGAATTAGGCGTCACTTTATGAAGGTCCATAAAACAATGAACGAATTTAATTTAAGGGAATATTAATTATTATATTTCACACATTTATTGTAGTTTATGTAATTACTGCTCTGTGAATTTATTATTCTATGAACCTAATGTGTATCATGAAATATGCTTTAGATGCAGTATAAGCCCGACTTGTATGCCCTATGTACTTACCATAAGTACATAGGGACATTATTATAATATTTGAACCGTGAATGACAATAACAACCTACGCGCAGTCTGATCACAAAGGGAAATTATTATAATGAATCATTACCACATTACTGTTGTGTCAGACTAGAATAATATTTAATTGAGAATTAAATCAGAAATAGGGAACATTGGGTCTAGACATTTTTGATTTCTTAGATTCATGTCTGTTATTGAACGTTCTTTAATCGTAGAACTCGATATAAAATTTATTTTTATATAGTATTAATATTTAAAGAAATACAAATACATTTTTTTTTAATTTTACATATTTTGTTCGTTATAAATTAAAATAAATAGTAAAAATTTGTGTAATGCAGCTAGATAAATTTGTACCTACTGTACTATTTTACAAGTAGGTATACTCGTAGCTTAATCTTAATTTTATGATACAAATAACCAGCTTGAGTTGAGAATATGAATACATCAAAGGGATGGTTATAAAAATGAATGCTATTAGAAACAATTTCTGATAAATTTAAAACGGTAATTCCAAAATAAAAAAAAATCAATATTAGTCTATTTATCACATCCGACTTAAATGATTTTTAACTTCAAATAATGTCAAATGTAGATTCTTACCGAGGTGTCGTAAAAGACGACTAAGGTAAGCCGACCCGCCGTGTGGTATCCGGCTGAGTAGAATAGACCACCCTCATCTCTTACCGAGGTGTCGTAAAAGGCGACTAAAGTAAGTTGACATCAGGCGGTCGGTCGTAAAATATGTAGCAAAATCATGTGAGAACATGTTTGTAACATGTTATGCCGACCCCACTTAGAGTGGGATAAGGACAGGGGGATGATGAATGTCAAATGTACAATTTAACAGCTTAAATTTGGCAATCTCTATTTATCGAATAATTTTCATTCACGATTAAAAAATAAAAACTTTGTTAAGAAGTAAAATTTGAAAACTAGATATTATATTGAAAAAAAAAAAGAAATAATGAGCTGCGATAAACAATCCGAATACTAAGCGTAGGCTTAGGTTTATAAGGGATTAAACAATACAATTCTGACATTTCATTTGCGCAATTTATAAACAAAGGACAAAATATTGTCGTATTATAATTGTCAGTTATTTACTCATAGAGTAATATACTTGAGTATTGAAGCCAGTCAAAAACGAATCATATAAAAAAAGAGAAAGCAAATGAAGATCTGTCTGTCTATTTTTTAGGTTTGATTAGACAAATTTGAATAGAGGTCTTTAAAATAATCGAAAGAAAAAAGAATTGACATCAATATTTTTTTTACATATTCCTTTTTTAAAAATTGTAATAAAAATTATAAGTATTAATAAAATTAAAATTAATTATAAAAAATATACTACAATTATTAAGGACTAAGGAACTTTAATCTTCCCTCTCTCTCATTATTTATTGTGTCATTCTTATTTACAGGCCTGAATATAACTCCGCTACTCTAGTATAAAAACTCTATGAATAAAATGCTTGCGTGTTTTGAGAAGTAAGTTACTGATCACGAGCGTATGAATGCTGCATAATCGGTTTATCTCATATACATTAACAAGATGTGTTAGCGGCTTCGCTTGCACGGAAATCAGTATGTCATAAATTTTTTCTCGAATTGAAATTATGAAAATAGTTATTGTGAGTAAACTATAAGAGATAGAGACATGCTGTTGCGGACTTTTTTGTACTATTTTTGTAGATCTACAATTCTTTAATACATTACTTAAGTATATCTCTGGTGGTTTACGCGACGCACTCGACTTAAAATCCCACAGGGGAGTTTTTAGAAAACCGCGCGGCCTCTTTGACAAAATATAAATAAAACCGTAATGCACTCGTATACTCCCTTTTAGTAAAAACCGTACATAAATTTAATGCGTGGATTTTACGTAAATCAATGACATACAAACAGAAACCTTTTTAATGACGTTTGTTTTATTCAAATTCAAATTCATAATATTCTTTATTCAAATCAACTTGTAAACAAGTGCTTTTGAATCGTCAACTCTACTGCTGGTTTGGAAAGCTGTTCCTACCGATAAGAGCCAGCAAGAAACTGGGCGGTTGCTCTTTTAAATATACAATTCGTAATACTAGTTTCATCATTTAATCGTTTCTATCTTGTACAGGGTCGAACAATATCTATATCCACGCATTCTTATCGTCTAAATAATCCTCAACAGTATAGTAGGCTTTCTGTATCAGCCTCTCCTTAATAGTGTTTTTAAACTGCTGTCATGGATAAGCTAAAATTGATTGTGAAATTTTACTATAGAATCTTATACCCAAACCCACAAACGACTTACGTATATAATACGTATATTATAATAAGTGTACATATAGAAAAATAATTATATGTATAATCTGTGCTATATATTCGCGGTTATATCGCACGATCTCATCTGTATAACTGACACAAAACTTCCGGAAAAATTGCACTAGTTTTTAGTAAAAATCGTACAAAAATCCGTTCAGATTTGGAGAAAATCGATAACATACAGACAACTTTTGGAGACTTTTATAATAAGTATAGATTAATACACTCATGGTTCAACGTGAACGTCTACTTATCGTCTGTCTGTCACTTTCATTGTTTCACAATACAACAAAAACATTTCTTCATCCGACAGTCTCTAGTTGGCACTGAATAAAACATAATGAGACTCATGCCTTGCCCATGTTATTGTTTTTGGTGGGACTACCATGTGAGACAGAACTAAAATCGGGACAGATTTGAATCTTTAATATTTAAATGAGTTAGTTATCTTGTATATGTGTATATAATATATAAATATATTTTCGATTCGATTCTAGCTAGGTTGCATTTTAAAAATGTCTTTTTCTGTCTGTTTTCGGGAAAATGCTAAAAATTTACGTTTTATTCAAAAGACAATTTTCGCTATCAAAACGTAAAGTCATGGTAGCACATTTGGGGAACGAGCAGTCTAAAGGGGTAAAAATACTTTATAGAATTAGGCGTTACTTTGCGGAGGTCCATAATACAAAAGTAATGAGAATATTAATTTGCTATAATCCGCGATAAAAGAAAATATATTTAATGCTAAATGTAGAGTGTACTATCTCCTGACGATGATTCGGTTACGTGGCGAAACAATTGTTGAGTTGATTGTGGTGGTGAATGTGTGCAGTGCTTGTGTATTGTTGTGTTATCGGTGTCGGGTAGTGCATGAGTTCTTACAAATTCTGCATGTATCAGGTATGAGAACAAATATTACACTCTACATTTAGCATTACATATATTTTCTTTTATCGCGGATTATAGTAAAAAAATATTCTCATTACTTTTGGATAAAAATACCTCGGTTCGAGCTATAATCACTTAATGTTGAGTTACTAATTATTAAGTATGATTTCATGAATCTGTCATTGATTTAAAAGTAAAAATTTATTTTTTGTAATTTTTAATAAACAAGGAAAGTAACGCATAAGTTATTCCCACTTTGTATGAATAAGACAAAAACAGGATTTTGTTTAATATCTATGTTACCTCGGAATATAAGCCACAAATGTACCAAATTTCAACAATAATGTCACAGACAGAGCTTTCGCATTTCATCATCTTCCTGCCCTTATCCCACTCTAAGTGGGGACGGCACAACATGTTATAAACATGCTGTCACATGATGATGCTGCGTTTTTACGGCCGGCCGCCTGCCTGACATCAACTTACCTCAGTCGTATTTTACGACACCTCGGTAAAAATTGAGGTTGGTCTATTCTACTCAGCCGGATACCACACGGCGGGTCGACTTACCTTAGTCGCCTTTTACGACACCTCGGTAAGAAATGAGTGACGTACTATTTTATTCAGCCCGATACCACACGGCGTACAGAGCTTTCGCATTTATAAAATAAATATGGATTTTGAATGTTGTTTAGAAAAAGATTTGTCCCAATTTTTTTGCGAAAGAAATGCGATTTCATTTAGATATGAGAAAAAGCGGAGAAGTGACATGGTATGTATTTTATTACTGAGGCGTCTGTCGGCGTGTCAGGGGCATGAATGTTTTCCCTGTGATTTATTTTTGCACAGAAATGACTAAAATACCGTTTTATACTTTGTAGGATTAACGTATACGTAAAAACCTTTTCTGTTATAAAATACGTGTTAACAGTAAAACATGTAGTAATCCAGAAGTTTTTGTATGTCTTAAGCTCATTTTTTTAAGCCTTTCTCTAGGTCGAACTTCGAGAAAGCTGATATACATTCCCTTATAACAGTGGTAATGAAATAATATCCTGTTAGAATAGCGAAAATATAGGTGCCCCAAAAAGTGCCCCATTAATGCTGCCAAAGTGGTTGGTGAATGAGAGGAGAATGGAGGTGATCTTTTGTAAATCAAGATCTTTAAAAAAAACGCAGCCACCTATTGAATGACGTTACCCAATTTATTATTGTAGTATCTGGTTGACCGAGCCTTGCTCGACAATTTTTTATGGCTCTATGGTAGGTGTGGCTCGATCCTAGGTATTTTCATTTCTAGAGACCTCCCGCTACCGTCAAGTTAGCTACACTTATATTTATTATAAGTATATATTAAATTATATTTTTTTAATGCCGAAAAACAAGGATAAAACGATTTTTTATAAATTAAACCTAGCTAGATCAATTTTTCCCCTCCAAAACCTCCTGCATGCTGAATTTCAGGAAAATCGTGTATATATATATATGGGTGTGTGTGTGTGTGTGTATATATATATATATATGTGTCAGTATAATCAGTCAGTTCCACGTCTTTTAGATCTACTCTCTGGATTTTGTATTCTAATACACCAACTAAACCGGCCCTGTAAGCAGATTTCTTGGTAAATATAGACACTGAATAAACTGGAAATATAAATTAGATCCGAATCAAAAATTTATTTCCATTATTATTAATATGTCAATAATATATTTAGGTATAGCTAAATAGTTTTTGCTCCATATTTATTCTGGTATTAACTTTTCTACCTTAGCCTAAGTACATCGACCTACTAAAGACCTAAAAAATATTTCGCAAACCAACAATATTCTGATATTACATTTGCCGGTAACGACTCGGTCATACATTCAATGTAACGAAATAGGACTTAAAAAGCTGTGAGCGAAATTAGCATACAAAAGGATTTTGTACAACGCGATGAGATAAACGTCATGGCTATAGTATAAATCTGTGGAGATAATTGGTTAGGCATTGTTACATCCTTTTTCATTTTACATAAATTATCAAGTTAAAAAGTTGTCTCTCTCATACATTCAAGTTGTTTTACTTAATATATTTTTAACCAGACAGTTTACAAGGATATACTTTTAGGATATACTTGACTCATAGTAGTGCTATAATCCGCAATAAAATCATCATGTTATCGCGGATTATATAATAGCAAAATAATATTCTCATTACTTTTGTATTAAGGACCTTCGCAAAGTAACGCCTAATTCTATAAATTAGATATATTACGAAACTAACCGACATAAGCTTGCGGATCCTGCTTTGCGCCTTACAAAAGTACGTTGTTTGTGGATTTGGGTATAAGATGCTATAATAAAATTCCGCAATCAATTTTGTCTTTGCCATTACAGCAGTTTAAAAAAACTGTTAAAAAGAGGCTGATACAGATATCCTACTTATAGTGTTAGTGAGGATAACTTAGATGATAAGAATACGTGAATACTTTTTGACCCTGTATAAGACAGTTATGGCTAAATGTTACTAGTAACAGGAATTATATTTTGAAAATAGCAACCGCCGAGTTTCTTGCTGGCTCTTCTCGATATTAAGGGGTCCTCCGAATCAAAAGTAGTTGACAATTCATAATCACTTATTTATAAGTTTACTTAAATAAAGAATATTTTGAATTGAAAAATAACTAGCCAACTTAAATTTTTACACAATCTCTTCGGCGAGGGAGAATCCACGCATATTCTGAATTCAATATTCTATTAGTTGAGAAAAGTAGCTAGCAATTTTTTATGTTTGGCATCTAGATGTTGTCAATTTACGCATATTTTGTTTGTGAAAGGTGTTTAATAAATTGCTGCCATTAATTCACCCGTCAAAAAGGCTTTGAACCGAGTGCGGTACGAAATATAAGTTTCCTTCAAATAAGTTTGCATAAAGTTTGTATTTGACATGCGATCCATTGCTAACTTTGCGAACGAAGAGATTTATTTTTAAGTCTGTAGTACTTTTTTAAATTTCTTAAAAAATTTATAATCCTTCTAGCATCTGCCCGAAACTTTATGCGTTAGGTACAGAGTTACTAATAAAGCGTAGCCTGTGCTTCTCACTAGCTGTTAAAATTTCATAACAGCTTATTATTTGACTGGCCCGTTGGAGCAGTGGGTAGTGACCCTGCCTTCAGCTCCGCGGGTCGCGGGTTCGATTCCCGCCGAGGGCCAACATTTTCTATAAATGAATTTGTTGGTCTTTGAGCCTGGGTGTATATTTGTATTTAAGTATGTATTTAAAAAATATATAAGTATACATTCACCAGTTGTCTGTCTACCATAACACAAGTATTAAGTTACTTACTTTGGGGACGGACGACCGTGTGTGTAAGTGTCCCATATATTTATATTTTTATATTTTTTATTTTTTTTATTATTCTACTGCTTGGCAAAAGTCTCTGCTTTCCTCTCCTCTGAGAAAAGGAGAAATGGATAGGAGATTAAAACCATCACGCTAATTCGACGCGGATTGGCAGGTTACTTATTTTTTTGAAATTCTCGAGGAATATGCTACTTTCCTTCCAATTTTTTCCTTCACCGAAAAACTCTTTATTTTAAGATCAATCAAGCACCTAAATTTAGTACACTCTATATATATGATATAAACACTCTTAGGTGCTTGTATGGTTTTTGAACCCGTGATCCTTCTAGTAAAGGTCAAACGATCTCACTATCACGCCTTTTATGTGTAGCAAATTAATATAAATTTTTAGCAATACTTTTATTTAATATACAAGTTATATTTATATTAAACTACTTACACGCTAGGACTATACAAATCATGCCCATGTGGAATGGTATCAAGAATGCTGGCAGCGTTTCCGCGCTGAATCGTTAAGCTGATTCTTTGTGCGAAAAAGGAGCCAGCTCTCTTGTCAACTGAAGAGGCAATTAACCGAGGTGTTAATACGGATAAAAAAATATATTCACTTTGACTCCATGGCCCTAGGGTCTTAACTGCAAACGGCACAAATATATAAAAATTCTTGTATATCGTAATTCATTTATTTTAATATATGTAAATTAAACAAAAAACCTATCTATTACACGTGTAATTTGGAGTCAAAGCAAGGTTTAAACTAAAATATTCAGTCGAATCAGTCGAGATAAATTCTACAATATCCTACATCATTTAAAATCTGGAAAGTCAGTTGATAAGTCGGAACAGTCGAGTATTGTCAACGTGCCATTTGAATGGTATTCCAGTTAAGCACCCCTTTTGTTATGAAAAGTGAGGTACGACAGACATTGTATACCATAGAAGACATGAAGCACTGACAAGGGAGTACACTATTCCTAGTTTAGCTTTTAGGAAACCTTGTTGTGACTTATTAGTATTCCCACGTTCGATTCCGGTATGAGATTCAATTTATATTGTCCAACTTGTCGTCTGCAGACTGGTCTAGTTGGATAATACTTTGGTCTTGGCTAGTTAATCTAATCGCAAAACTGTACCGCACATAATTTAATGTTATGTTATGATGCTGAGTAGAATCCGTAAGGGGTCTTCTTGGTTTGAGTGTTAACTTACTTATCATCAGGTGAAATAGTTAGCGCAAACAAATGACACTTATAAAAAGATAAGTTTTTATATTTTTAAGTTCATACAATAACAGTTGCATTTGCCGTAGATACGACAGTTCTAAATGACCAACATCACGCTATTACATAATATATTCATTTTCATATATAAAAAGATGTTAAACTTTCACGTGATATTCATAATTATTGATATACAGATAAAAATAAATTATTCTTATATATTTTAGTAATACTAAACTAAACTATTATTACTAAACCATTTCGTTCAATTTCATATAACTATCACTATATATAATATGAAACTTATTCGAAGTATTATAATTCATATGTATATACTCGTAGCAGCGTGTTTATTTACCTATAATGCTTTTGGATAGTGTACATTTGCGAATCATATTTTCCGTTATACTGACCGCTTTTCTATTCCTAAACCAGTAGAATTTATTATACATCGCAACCAATGTAAATAAGAGACATTATGGAATAAGGATGTAGGCCCTTACAAACAATTGTATAGCGACAGCGGCTAAGGTCTAATGAGGTATTATTTGAAGACTTCATAAGACATAGTCTCGTAGTCCATGACTATTAGCACAAATGAACTTCAACTACGACTACGGCTATCCTTTTGTGAAATTTTTAATAGATTTAATGTACAAAAGTTTAAATAATAAGTTAAAAAGTTTTAATAATAATAATAAGTTTTAATAAAAACTTTAAATAATAATAAAAGCTTTTAACTCTATATTGTCCCTACTGTTAGCCGTTGAGGAGTCCCCTCGTCTGGAGCCAATTCTGACAGAAGAATCAGTTCATACTAATCACAAACATGCATTGTCATTGGGACTGGATCAGTATGTAGAATTGCAGATCAATCGGACACCGGGAAGTATGTTAAATTTACTTGCAAGTTTCCATCTACGATTCCACGGCGAGTTAAATAAAAGCTTTTAAAAATATTTGCTATAATACGTCATGAGCAAAATCTTCGTTACGTAAAATCTATTTGGACACAATGAGTGCCCATACGTAGATATAGATGCTTTAGGAACTACGAACTATTTAAAATGGTAGTGTCTTGTTTGCTGTTCCAAGTTGTAGGTCTCCATAACAATCACGAGATTTGAAGACGCTACGCTTTATTGCAATATGCCACAAAACCACTTTTTAATTCAAAATTAATCTACATCAAGTTAATTAATGAAGATGATTTAAAAGACAGTACCTGGGTGGGTCATTTTGTACAAAATAAAAAAAATTGGGTAAGTGTGGCTCGACATTTCTCGAAATCACCCGTTCCCCAAATAAGGTACGCTGACTTGACAATTTACGGCAAAAACAGTGTTTCATATTAAATTTAAATGTTAGTATTTTTTAATGTCCAAAAACAGGGATTAATCGAATTTTTCTTAAAATAAAACCTAGCTAGATTAAATTTTTCTCCCCCAAATCCCACTATATGCTGAATTTCAGGAAAATTGATGGAGCCGTTTACGAGATTCCAAAAATATATAAATGTGTATATACATACAAGATTAAAATAAATACTCATTTAAATATTAAAGATATATTTATATTTGAAATTTACGAGCAGCAACTAAAGTGCAATTTCAGCTTATGAGATTAAAGTACGGTTTAGCGCTCGTTGGATAGTTTTAAAATTTCACTAAATTCGTCTGTCGGTATCAACTACTGAAACAAGCTTAGTGGTTAATAGTCGAAGTTTGGCACTATAGTTGGCATTCATTTTGGTTAAATTACTGTTAGTTTAATCTTTGTTTTATAGCGAATAAAATTGAGAACGCAATGCGGTATAAATTCGGACCAAATATATATAATCGTAATGTATGTAATTGTGTAAGCTGTGATTGTCCAGAGGTCACGGGTTCAAACTCGGATAGGCAACAGTAAATTTTTCTCTTAAAAGTTTATGTTATAGAGAACGCCTATTACTTACTTTTAACATGGCTAAGTTTACTTCTGTGCTCCGAAGTCAGGGACGAGTTTACTATTATTTAATATTATCTAATAAATATTAACTCAGTACTCGAAATGCAAACGGAAGCAACTGCCCATATTGATGGAAGGATAATTACGTCCGACATGTTTTAATATTCAACATAATGTCATGGTAATCGGGAAAAACTTAATAGGTATATATCATTTTTATGCCATTATTTAAATATTTATTAAACTTTTAATTACCTATTCAATATACCTATATATATATTTCAAAATTTTAAATAATATTCTTAATTTAATATAATTCTAATAAAGCTTAACTATTAGTGTTTTTTTTCTAAATTATTTTCTTAGGCTTCTAACTTATTCAACCTTTATTGTAATTTTGTATTATTTTAATTTTTAATTGCATCATTTTATAAATCTGTGTAGATTGTAATGACATCGTAATGATCATGATGAGTTTGCGTTTAAACGGTTGTGCCTATATGTATGTATTAATTTAATTGTAATTGTGCTTATATTTTATGTTGTAATCGCTAGCGAACCAATAAAAATAAAATAAAATAAAACTAAAACAAAAAGAGGAATTTCATATTTTGACGCTGTGGTCTGAACGAATAACTGAAAATGTGACTTGTCTCTAACGCTAATGCCAAATCCGATCTAAATGCCTGAAGCCTTTAAGTGCAATGGTACAGCTTCAGGGAGACATTCAACTGCAAACGATTCAGCAAAGAGTTATAGAATTTTCACGCATCATTAATTGAATCGGTATTTTTAAGCAACAGAGCCCATATTTAGACAGAACCAAACAAATCCCCCTATCCGAAGTATAAAGTCACATGTCCTATGTATAAGCATAAAAAATGTGATCTTATTCTTCGGATAGGGCGAATTTAAACGTTCTGGTTAGTTCTAGAGTTATACGAACTTTCAATGCAAATCGAAGTTGTAGTGGATTGAAATGTGGTAATCCATTTTCAAAATAGACGTTAGGAATACAATTTATTCAAATTCGCAACTTGTGGCTTCCGACATGCTAATCTGAATCCATTCAATACCTCATGTCTTCTTTACTAACTTTAACGGTTATGGACATTATAAGATAGATGTTTAAATATGTTTATTGGGTGGTAAAAATTTACGTTGCTTATAAACATGATAAAATTTCGTTCATAATTTCTTTTAAAGTAATTAACATTAGCATTAGCAAACGTCAGGTTCAATGGGTTTTCTGTATATCAAATTGCTAATACTAAAGGATATACTTTTATTAAGCCATAACTCCAAAAGCTCATGAGCTAAAGAAAGGTAAGCTGACAGTTAGGTGCTCAGAGTATATCTTGAATTGTATGAACCTCAGGTACCTTTCTTATATTTGAATATATTTAAAAGTAACGTGCAATCAAATGTAATATTTTTGATAAACTTATGCATAATTCATATAATGTTTTGCACTTTGAAATGTTAAATTTTTAGACAAGCCCCATTTAAATCAAGTATGAAGGACATACAAATCTTAGCACCCCATTTACATTTAAATGTGATACAGATTACCATAAAGGTCATAAACATAAAGCTGCTTGCGACACGCAAGGACTTCGCACGAAGCCGTCCTTTTTATTATAAACCCTTCTACGTCTGTAATAGTAAAATCGATTTAAAAGAAAGAATTATTAATGGTATTATATACTTTTGTTTGGCAAAATGCTACTTTTTACTTTTTTATATATGCTATAATACATCAATACGTATTATAAAATAAAGTTTTTAAAACCTGTCTGTCTGTATGTGATCAAAAAGTAAGTAGCGGCCTGTTACTATCCCACTGCTGAGATTAGGCCTCTTCTCTCCGTTTTTTGGAGAGAAGGATTGGAGCTAAGACCTACCACGCTGCTCCAATGCGGATTGGTAGGTTACACATATCTCCAGAATTCTAGAGATATGCAGGTTTCCTCACGATGTTTTCCGTCACCGAGCTTAACTGTCTTTATCAAGCGTGTGATAAATTGCAATTATCAATTAGACACATAAGTTTTAATAGAAAAACTCATTGGTGTCTGCCCGGGTTTGAACCCATGATCGTCTCTAGAGATTCACACGGTCGCACCGCTGGGCCATCACAGCCTGTATGTGATCGATTTTATCAAAATCTACTGAACGAACTTTTGTACAGTTTCTACTGAGTTACTGCAATACTTGAGTTAGGTTAAGGGTATAGTAAATTCTCCAGCATGTCTAATCCGATTTAAATAGGACTTTCACTACAAGATAGAAGAGGTTGTAGAGCAAGATATAGTTATTTCTACTATAGATCTATCATACGAGTATAATTATTATTATGGCTTAAAGATTTGATTTTTAATCTCGGCAAAAATAAGTAATCCCTTTCATATTTAATACGCAATTAGTGATTTTCATCCTCCTAATTATATATCCATACCGTCCTTATCTTGCGCTTCTCGTCTTTTCTATAGTGGATGCAAATTTTAGACTTTCCGTAATATATACTCATCTCTTATATTATCCAGTCACAAATCTCCATAAGATACTCATCTCATTTGAAGGTTCACTTCTTTCAACCGTGTTTTTCATTGTCCGACATTCTGATTAACACAATACGACAGGTCTTATGACCATTTTATAAATGCATTTGATCAATTATATATACTTATTATCATCACAAATGTTGTACAAAATCGAGTAAAGTTTGGTATCAGTATAAATATCGGTGTGGTCTGACAATGCATGTTACATTAAACATTCAGTATGTTTATACGATATTAAGGTAGAGTGGATAGTATCAAAAGGTTACGCATATAGGTATTGTATTCGAAAATGTAGGTTCCGGTTATAGTTTCAACGCGACCTGTGAAAACAATATTCAATGTTCAAATGATACGGTTCTTATAGCTATTACATTATGTATGAGTCGATACATAAACACATATAGAGAATTTATAGTCAGTATCAAACACATATCTGAATGCATAAAGTATTTTAAAAATATAATAGTTTTAGCACGCGACTTCTGTGTGAAATACAGTACAGAAGTTTAAAATAGCTCACACCTTTTAACAAATTCTATACCAAAAATTTTATGATCAACTATTTATGTATTAATGTGGAATGAGACGTTCCATTTCACATTATTGGATTCCAGATTCACTTAAACGTTTTTCTATGTATGCTGTACTAGGTTTTTTTTGATAAAATATATATAAATAAAATTTATTTGTTACAATATACTTCTTACGAAATAGTATGTAGTCCTGGGATTGAATACTTCATTAATTTATTATTGCAAAAGCCCTGTGTAGCATAATGATTAATATGCCATAACATACTAAGGGCTCTATGTGCAACTAATGTCTAGTATGGTCTGGTGCAAGGATAGTGGTTAGATTGGTGTTGAGCTGCTGTAAAAAACGTAACGCCAAACGATAATATGTATGAATTGCAAAGATTCCCTTTTCGTGTTTGCACGTTTATCTATCTTTACGTAGCATCCGGTGAAACATCAACATTGTCCTACCCTTTTCCCACTCTAAGTGGAGTCTGTAAGTTTTGTTAATTTAATGAAGCTTTTCAATGGTGAAAGAATTTTTGAAATCGGTTCAGTAGTTTTTGTGTGGAAACATTACAAATATACAAATTTTTCCTCTTTATAATATTAGTATAGATGAATCTTGCACTTGCAAATCATTATTGAGAAATCATTAAAATAATAATTTATCTTACCTGATGTCTCATTGATGTTAAAGAACGGCGTGAACGGGTTTCCCTCAGAAACTAAGCCATATCTGATCTGTCGAGGTGCTCCTTTATCCCCGTCTTCAGCTCTGACCTTCACCACCATATCACCGGGTGCCACTTGTCTTGGTAAATGAGTGATAGGTGGCGCTGATGTGAACACAGGAGGCATGTCTTGGACGTCTTGTACAACAACCACCACTTCGAGACCCGCGATATTTCGAGTATCCTTGCCAAGTTCTACATAGGGATCCTGTAAAATTAACAAATGATTTAAAGGGATATATCGCCCCTTCCAAAGAATAAAGTTACATCTCCCTCATCTAGTATAAGCATAGGAAATGTGACTTTATTCTTCTGATAGGTTGATATAATTAATAATAATAATAATAATTTATTTGCTAGAATATGAGTAATATACAGAGATGTTGTCATTTTAAAAGGCACTAACATATTCTACTGTTACACATCATGCAAATTTTAGCTTAAATTGCATTTGACTATGGAATATTTAAGTTTTTAGATACAAAATGTCATAAAAATAGCTGGAATACCGTTAAAAGAATAATTATTCTATTTATTAAAGGTATGCTATTATAAAATAAATGCGAAACTATCTGTCTGTCTGTTACGCTTTCAAGGCTTATGCGGTGGAGCAAATTAAATGAAATTTGGTGCAATTAAAGCTTCTTTAATGAACTTCTTTAATAAACTTCTTCCCAGTCTAACATATAGACTAAATAATACATGTTTTTCCATCAGGAAAAGGAAAAATCGATTTCATACGTAATAACAGCTGGTGTTTTAACACTAAAATATAGAATATAGTTACTATATAGCTGATATATATTACTTAAAAGTTAGAATGTATAAAAATTAAGATTAGGTAAGAGTATATTTTATTTGAGTATAATTTTGTTTATAAGACACTAAAGCCTAGTTGTGACTGATGTCAATAATTAAAAAAAAATGCCTATGTATGTCATACACTTAATTACATTCCAGTGTATTGCTAGCTTACATACCACGGGTATGTACTTCTACGAGTAACACGAAATAATACTTTCAGTTGACTTATAAAAGTGTAAAATTAAGATCGATGGGCACATTATGTAAATTAAAATTTATCAAATGCTAATAATTGATTGATTAATTATAATCATCAATCCATTTAGAGCATAGCAATGTTTTATCGCATACTTCTCTTGACCATAATTTTTTTGACTTTATTGCCTGAGTAGTCTGATTTTAGTGAATTTTTTTTTTAGGTATAGTGAGATAATATCTTCCTTTTGTTAGCATGACTGTGTTTAATGGTCCGTGTAACTAATAAGACGCCATAGGTTTCAAAACATGTAATTAATGTTAAATTGTTATTTTAGTCGATACAGCATACTAAGTAGATACTAAGCTTAATACAATTTTTTTTTTATTTGGATGTCAAAGCAATAAATTTTATTTACTTATCCTGAGATAACTAAAAATCTTTCATCTTCTAATAATTTTTCAAAAGGATGCATTTACTGCATGTAAAAACATTAATCGCACGCTTAGTATTAAGTGACTTAATTCAAAAAAGGTGTTTTGTGGCAAATTGCAATAAAGCGTTGCGTAGCGCGTACAAAACTAGTAAGTGTTCTTTAACACTTACTAGTTTAAGAGAACTAGACCCATAAATTTAAAGAGCTAGAAAACATTAGTTTTTTTAAATAGTTCGTTGCGTGTTGTAATAGATTCAAATAAGGATTACAATTTATGAAACTCAAATAAGCCTAATTAAGGATTCGGTCACTTTAATACTAAGCGTGCTATTTAGTTAACGTATAGACAAGGGCTATTCACGTCTTCTTATATCGAGCGAGCCCGACTAGTTACCCACTATGATACCCCGTATTAAGAGCTCACGAATGAGGTCCCCATATGGGCGACAAATTATTTAGACTCACCCGATAAATTAAGATTTGAGTATAGCCGGTTACAGTACATTAACTATAAATACCACTGACGATAGCTACGCTACACATACAATAAATAGAAAAATATAATAAATCTTACCACGGCGAGTAGTGTCAAGTGGTACATAGATTGAGCTTCGAAATCCAATGGGCCGACCAAGAATATCGTGCCTTCGGTATTCTCAGTTGATACACGACGCTGCCTTATTGCGAAGAGCGGCGAACCCTGAATGAAAACAATGACTGTAGACGTGACAAGGGGTTTTAATCAACCTTTATGAACAGAAAGTACTTTGCACAGGTTGAAATGAAACCAAAAGCTTTGAGGCACGTAAAGAGCTTTGATTACGGATACGCTCTGGGTGATTTTTTAGTTCACGCAGATTTCAACTTTAACATTTCGAAATCATCACGAGTGCATCTGTAATTTAAACGTAATCAAATTAAAAATGGAAGAGCGTTGTGATCCATCTCTGCTCTCCTTTCATAGTTTTTTTTACAAAATAATACAATTATACATTTAAATTTGTAGTAGTATATCACCATCATTCTCCTACCCTTATCCCACTCTCAGTGGGGTGGGTGAGGACAACATATTATAAATATGTCGTCATCAGGTATTTTATTACCGGCCCCTGCTTGATGTCAACTTACCTTAGTAGCCTTTTGTGACATCTCGGTAAGAAAGTCTATTCTACTCAGTCGGATGCCACACGGCGAGTCAACTTACCTTAGTCGCCTTTTACGACACCTTGGTAAGAAATCAGGGTAGTCTATTTTACTCGGCCGGATACCACATGGCGGGTCAACTTAACTTAGTCGTCTTTTACGACACATCGGTAAGAAATCAGGGAGGTACTATTCTATTCAGCCGGATACCACACGGCTTTAAAATACAAATACACAATTATGCATTAATATTGGAAATGAAGCAGAAAGATTCCATCAGGCTGTTATAATTATTTTAATATGTAGACCTCTAATCTATAATTAGTAAGAATAAAGATTAACAATAAATAATGAAGAGTATAATTCATATAAAACATTAATATAAAAGAAATTTATTATATATATATACAATATATTTGTAGCTGTGGTAGCCCAGCGGTATCACCGTGCGCCTCTTTCGAGAAGGTCTAGGGTTCAAAACCCCGGGCAGGCACCAATGAGTTTTCTAGTAAAACTTATGTGTCTAATTGATAATTGCAATTTATCACACGCTTTTCGGTGAAGGAAAACATCGTGAGGAAACCTGCATATCTCTAGAGAATTCTGGGGATATGTATAACCTACCAATCCGCATTGGAGCAGCGTGGTTGGTCTTAGCTCCAATCCTTCTCTCCAAAAAAAAAAACGGAGAGAAGAGGCCTGCCCAGCAGTGGGATAGTAACAGGCCGTTACTTTATACAATATATTTATTTTTTAAAACGTAATTACGTAGGTAAGTTATACGACACTTAACTGAGTTTCACTCGAAATTAAACAGTAAATCAAATTTAAATTTAATATAAAATAAATTTATTTTATTTATAAACAATACATTTTATTCTTTAAAACGTAATTACGTAGGTAAGTTATACGACACTTAACTAAGTTTCACTCGAAATGAAACAGTAAATGAATTACGCCGGTGAAATTCCGTCAACGCGATTTCACGGTGAAAATGAGCCCTATTAGCGGTGGCAGCGAAACTTCATTATGCGGTTACAGCGAAATGCGTGTTGAACACGACAGGCGCATCATTAAATTCAATCATCACCTCGTATCTTCCGTTTAATATTCAAATGAAGGAATCATACCCAAAGTTCAAGCTCCAGAGGCTTTGGTGATAGCGAATTCTTTCTGGCAATTACAATCTCGAGATCTGTCCCACGCTTAGCGTCCTGCAACAATTAAATGGTGTTAGATTTAAAAGCTTTAATAAAGGGAAGTATCTGGCTGATCGAGCTTTGCTCGGTAATTCGTTTTACAAAAAAAAAGAAACTCGAAAAAAGATAATAAAAATAATTGGGCAGCTGGGGCGTATCCTAAGTATTCACTTCTCTAGACCGCCCGTTCCCCAACACTACCATGATTTTACAGTGGCAAAAATAATCGTTTTTTATTCATTGTAAATTTTAGTATTATTTCAGTGCCCAAAAACCGGGATAAAACGACATTTATCGGCGTCGGTATTTTGACAATTCATATTGGAAGAGTACTTTGTTGTTTAGTACTGATAATAAAGTTCTTAAAAGAAGATACTGAAATATAAATGAGGTAGAGATATGACTTGTTAGACTGTGTGACACTTGATTACAAATTCCATATAAAACTTAGTCCTGTTCTGAACGCAGATTCATTAGACTGTTCGATGCGTCATGTAAATTCGTGTTGAAATCGACGTATAATGGAGTAGGTTATTAAATCATGATTTTTATATTGTTAATTGCGTATTAGAGTTCCAACTCTTTTATAATATTTTCCGGTGGTGTATGCCTTTTGTTTATTTATTTATTTATTTTTACAAAATCCACAGCTCTTAGTTTAATAATTTACAAAGCATTAATTTATTTTGTTCATACAGCCAATAACGGATTATAGTTAACATTATCTTATTATAATTAGGACGCCAGAGAAGTGTGTGTATGTGTCTGTGTTGCCTGTGTGAAGTGTGAATGTGTATGCTATGCGTGGAAATATATATGATATAATTTCAATTAATTTTAAATTGAAATTTTTACATCTTCTTCGAGTACAATTATTGAAAACTATCTAGACAATTCAGGAAAAGGGTCAAGTTCTTTAAAACCATTCTACTTTAAAAATATATTTAATAAAGGCATTAACGGAAAGGTTTGTTATTTCTAAAGGTAATTTTATGGGATAATATAACCGTAAAATTAATTCCGATATTCGTTTCCGAAGCAAGGTTGCACGTCATCATCATCAATCACGGCACATCACAGCAGGCGCACGGTGCTGCTTCATTTAATGGCGTGAATATAGGGAAGATATCGACAGTTTTTACGTGGTACCCACTAAAAACGTAATCTATACTTGTTTATATCTAAAGATTGTTTATCTTATCATGTAATTAATACTCTACGGACGAACTAAAATGTTAACTAAAAAAAATTTCAAAGTAATTTACCAGAAAAAAAGTTTTTTACAAATTATTATACATGTGAATGTGAATATTGAAATCTAAAACCTTTTATGTATTTTCGAACCATAAATAATATAAAATTCCGCGTTTTTTAGCAAAATGTATGTAATGCTAAGTGTAGGAAGCACAATCCGTTCTCATACCTCATACGTGCAGGATTAGTAACTGCAAGAACTACAAAAAATTATTACCACCAAAGTACACAAGCACTGCACAAATTCACTTAAACAATGTAATGAAAGATTTAAAAAAATACAAGATAATTTAAAACAATTTAAAAATATATCTCTATGACGCTTGATTAGTTGTACTAAAAATGAACAAAAAATAGTTATAAAACTAACTTAGATAACGTAATAAATGAATTGTCTTAAGAAAAAGCGCTGGGTCCAAGCGGCACAAGATCGCGTGTTGTGGAGATCCCACGAAGAGACCTATGTCCAGCAGCAGACGTCCATTGGACAAAGAAGAAGATAAAACAAATGACTCGTTACCTCAGGAACCAAAATGATTCCAGGCTGGTGAGGAAATATTGTGTCTCGCGGCGTAGTGGCGTTGGTCGCGGTGATCGAGCAGGCGATACGGGCGCTTCGTCCCCGAATGTTACGCGCCGACAGTCTGAAGTCTACGTATCGACCAGGCTCTAACCGTCGAAGCAGGATCACGTTGGCTTGGCAGACGGAGTTGTAGCGTGTGCAGGGCAGAGACTCAATGCCGACGTCTAGACGCCCCATTTGCCCTAGTTGTATAAAAAAATCATTATTGCCACGGACCAAAGCTTATGATGCTTATCTAAAACTAAATTATTAAGGGTAAAGTAAAAACGAATTTTTTTAAAGATTGAATTGACTGATTAAATATCCGCCATGTGGTAGAATAAGCCACCCTCATTTCTTACCAAGGTTTCGTAAAAGGCTAAGGTAAGTTGACTTGCCGTCTGATATCTGGCTGAGTAGAATATACCATCCTCTTTCTTACCGAGGTGTCACAAAAGGCGCCTTATGTAAGTTGACGCCAGGCAGCCACCGTGTAGTATTCGGATACGTAGAATAAACCATCCTCCCGTTTTTACCGAGGTGTCGTAAAAGGCGACTAAGGTAAGTTGACACACCGTATGGTATCTGACTGAGTAGAATAGACCACTCTCTTTTTTACCGAGTTGTAGAAAAAGTTGATATCAGGCAGGCGGTCGGTCGTAAAATACCTTGCTAAATTATGTTAAAACTTGTTTATAACATGTTGTGCCAACCCCAGTTAGAGTGCGATAAGGGCAGGAGAGTGATGATGATGATGGATTTACAGACTAAATAGCTTTTATGTTTTAGCTAGCATTCGCGTATTTGTTTGTTTTTGTAATAAATAGAGCACTCCCGTACGCCGTTGGGTTCAAGGAACAGACAAATCAGCTAAAGTGATATGAATTATCGTAATCCAAATCTACTAAGATGAATCACAGAGATTGTATGGTTCGTATTAAGCATGAAAATATCCACATCCACAGATAGCATTCAATTCATTATAGGAAAATAATTTTATAACTGCTTTTGTAAATTCTTGTTTTTGTAAAATAGTTTAGTTTAGTCTTACCAATAAGTTCAAAGTGCAATGGGTAGTCGAAATCCGGGTCGGAGGCGCGGACGCGGTAGATGACAGAGCCGACGGCCGCGTCCGCCGGCACCAGCACAAGCCGCATGAGCGTGCTCGGGTCGAACACCGGGTCGCCGCAGTGAGCTGCCGAGAACAACGCGAGCAACACCAGTGCCGCTGTGTACGTCATCCTGTTGAATGATAAAGCCTTATTAGAAAACACTTATATAGATAAAACAAATGGCAGTTTAAGCACATCCCTCATTGAAAGAAACATACACAAATTATGAAATCCCTTAAAAAAGATCAGATGTTATCAACATCTTTTTTTATATATCATCACATTTTATTACAAAGTTTACATTATATTATGGTGGCTAGATAGAATGCTCAAAAATGCTCATAATTTTGTTTTGTTGTAGTTTTTCAGTTTAAAATTAAAATGCAATTACTGTTCACTTCCTTTTTGTTAATTTTTAAACTTAAGATTTTTGTTAATAATGTATTATTTTATACTGCATATTGTGTGTAAATAAATAAATTAATTAAATATAATGTTTTTAATTTATTTTCTTGGTTTTGGCTTTATTTTCTTTACTTGGTAAATTAAGCAATTTCTTAGCTGTTATCCTTTTGTCTATAAACCCCATCATGATCCTCCCGCCCTTATCCCACTCTAAGTGGGGTAGGCACAACATGGCACAGATAGAAATAAAATAGCCATAGAAATAAATAGTGTTTTTATAATTTAATGTATCATCACATATGCGATGTTTATATATTCATATCAAGTCACTCACAGTGGCTTAACTCGGTAAAATTTTCTCAAAATCAATATTTTACACGTTTTTCGTTATAGCTATATAAATTTCTATGGTACATTCACCTGTATTTAGTACTTGATAATACAGGAATTTGTAACGCATTGAAATTCTCTTTAGTGAACAAATATTTTATTGCACGATAACCTTTTGCCGTAGAATAATGTTAAACGCGAATAGATATTACGAAACAAACGTTTCTTCAAGCGGTCAAGTTTCACCATTTCAGGCAGTGTTTACTTAGACATGGATGAATTTAATAGAACTGTGATAACACCTTCTCTCTTCTTGGAGATTAGGATGTTGGGAAGTAAATTTCATAATGGTATTTCCCTTTAACGTAAATAGTATTTGGAACAGTCACATTAACCGTTTGGCCATTTAAGCTCATTTCTTGGTAAGATAGTATTTATTTATCGGTAAATAGTGTGTTATGCTACTGCGAAATACCGTAAATTACGACATACGTTGAAAACGTAATTGTCAACCTTAAATTTTCATCGTCACGTAATGTAATTACGTTTATTTTATTTGTATTTCAATAGTTACACAAATCCTATTATTTAGAAGCAAATTTGAAGAGTAGCTAAATCTACGCAGTAGGATCCCACTCTAGTGGGGTCGGCACAACATGTTATGAACATGTTGTCACATGATATGCCTTCGTATTTTACAACCGGCCGCCTGCCTGACTTCAACTTATCTTAGTCGTTTTTTACGACACCTTAGTAAAAAACGAGGGTGGTCTATTCTATTTAGCCGGATATCCCGCTACGGACCAACTTACCTTTACGACACCTCGGTAAGAAATGCGGGTGATCTATGCTACTCAGCCGGATACCACACGGCTAAAATCTACGCAGTACGTTGCACATGCATCTTTATAATTACGTATTCGTCAACAGTGTAACATTCCTGTAACAGCCTCCTTTTGGTAGTAATTTGAAATTGCTGCAATGGCAACTCTATAATTGAGTATAAAGAATGTCCTAAATAAAAGAGGGTAGCTATAGTGGCATGTTTTGAACCTACATTTAACAGATTTATGCTGGAATAGATGATGAAGACGATGAAGCAATATTTATATACACCCCCCATCTTGCCTCATATGGTACCCCAGCTAAGAGAATATAAGTAAGAGTATTTATAGATAAGTATTTATAATTATTGAATATAGATATGTTCGTTTTATTAAACTCCAAAAGTTAAGGATCCTATCTTGCTCTATAGTGGCGTATTTTGAACCTATATTTAAGAGAATAGGAGTTGAGAATAGACAATAAGATTATGAACTACAAATAAGAACAAGGAAAGCGCGCACCATAATCAATTGTAAATTACTCATATCTCTGAATACCACAAACTGGTGTTGCGAAAGGGAAAATTGTTATGAAATCGCCTCTCTGTTATATCAGGAAGCCTCCAATTTATAGCTTTGGTACTACCACTAACGCTTTCATTTAATTTCGTGTTTGTATCCGCCCCTGCTTACACTAATAAAGGCTGTGAGAGATGGAAATTGTTTCCGTTGCAACAAATATATGAGTGTTTTTGAATTAAAACTATATTCAGTAGTGTTCATAGTTAATGTATAGAACTCGGATAGACTTACGTCTGCTTTTTTAAGGTCAAGCTGACTAGCTCCAGTTGCGGTAACGGCGTATCAAGAGCTCATGATCAAGGGATCCGGCTCGCCTTGAAACTAGTCGGGCTCACCCGATATGATAAGACGTGAGCCGTGTTCTAAACATTAAAAATAAGTATTTGTTGGATGTTAATACACACAAAACACAGTCGCGGCGTAAAATATACGGGGTAAGTGAGAATTAATAGATTATCATTTGATTATTGCAATGAATAGGGTCGTTTTAATTAAAGTTAATTACTTATACAACTTTACTATCAGTTCGGAATACTGTTGGAATACTGGGAATGAGAAGTATCGAAAAATTTATAGGTTGCTGCTCTTATTTGGAAAATCAAAAATAAGTGCATAGGTTCAATATGACCAAGTTTAACAAGCATGGATATATTAAGTCTCACATCTCTTTGGCGTCATAAAGGACTACTCTGATTGTATTATTAACAATGATGACACTGTTTTTATGCACCTAAGTATCGACTACTATATAACAGCACCCTAAGCGATAAAGCATCTAATAGACCTTAATAGGACTATGGGGACGGGATTGGTTCAGAACTCTGAGGATTTCCGTAAGGAAACCCTGCTATTTCATGCAAGTATCCTACTCAAATACTTATAAGATTTAAAAAGACCAACGAAAATTCGTACTGGGTCTTCTTAGGAAGAGTAATTTTCAAATCATTATTAGAATTTACGATATAAAAGAATTCGTAAAATTCTATTTAAATAAAGCAAATTTTGAGTATAAAATTCAAACGGCCATTAATATCTACAGAAGAGACCGCCTAATTAATTTATTAGGAGCTTTAGTGTAAATTAATAAAAAAAAAACAATTAAATTTTAGACTCGTTTATCAGATAAGCACAATATGTTTTCAAAATGGACTTGTAAAAAATAGTCCGGTTAAGGCTTTTATTAAATATATTTATGACAAAACAACTTTTAAACAGGTTTATAGGAGATAACAATATAATTTAAAGATTTCATTTGTTTTAAACAGGTTCATTAAACTTGCTGAATATGACTCGTGATAAGTGATTTTTCAACATTTAAATCCATAAATACTAAATATAAATAAGACTTATTAAACATTACAAGAAAATACTATGTTTTACAAATTTTTCATTTGTAGCTTGATCCATACAAATTCAAAATATTCTTTATTCAAATAAACTTGTAAACAAGTGCTTTTGAATCGTCAACTCTACTGCTGGTTCGAAAAGTTGTTTCTACCGAGAAGAGCCAGGAAGAAACTCGGCGGTTGCTCTTTTAAAAATATAATTCTTAATACTAGTTACATTTCGTCATCCTATTTTGAACAGGTTCGAAGAGAGCTATATCCATACATTCTTATCATCAAAATAATTCTCAACAGTATAGTAGGCTTTCTGTTGCAGCCTCTTTTGATTTTTAACAGTGTTTTTAAACTGATGTAAATGGTAAAGCTAAAATTGATTGCGGAATTTTATTATAGAATCTTATACCCAAACTCACAAACGACACGAAAAATAAACGAATACAAAAATGATTGTAATATTATTTTGTTATAATCCGCGATTAGATCTAATCTAATTGTACATTCTAGCAAAATATTATTATTACAATTTTTGTATTACGGCCCTTCACGAAGTAACGCCTAATTGTATAAATCAAAAAATACCTACATAAATAGCCCGTCATCTATTTTTGATGTTAATTCAAACTATTTAAAGCTTGAATACAATTTATCTCTCGAAATACAAAATGTTTAACGCTTGTCTGTAACACAACCTCACTGCAATTGAAACTGACAAGCATTTCGCGTGAATAAAGCGCGCAACATCAGATATGAAATTAAAATTGAATCTCCTACTGCACATTTTCCGGGTTAAAGGTTGGCTAACTCCGTCACGACACCCTGACACCTTGGGTATCGGTTTAACATATAAACGTGCAATAGCTCACCGAAGCGAGCCTCGCTGGAATATGGGTTGACGTTGATTTCGCAAAGTGTAGCACGAACTGAACAATAAAGATTGCAACCAATTAGTAGCTACTGCGTTATTAATAAGTTAAGACTCTCTTTGAAATATTGATTTAATGCTGTTTTTAAAGTTTTATTTAGAAATATTAAAGATATAGCATGAAACGATGTGTGGTATCCGGCTGAATAGAATAGTACCTTCCTTATTTCTTACCGAGGTGTCGTAAAAAACAATTAAGGTAAGTCGAAGACCGTGTAGTATCCGGATGACTAGAATAGACCACCCTCATTTCTTACCGAGGTGTCGTAAAAGGCGACTAAGGTAAGTTGACCCACCGTGTGGTATCTGGTTGAGTAAAATAGACCACCGTCTTTCTTGCCGTGTCGCTAAATACGACTGAGGTAAGTTGACGAAAGGCAGGCGGCTGGTCGTAAAATACGTTGACACATCATGTTTTTAACATGTTGTGCCGACCCCACTTAGAGTGGGATAAGGGCAGGAGGATGATGATATGATGAAAAAATGATTCAAATTAATTTAAGTCATATGTGCTTATTAATGTATTATTTTAAAATGTTATTATTATTTTACACAGCAGAGACCCGGTACACCGCAGCCGAGACCCAGAAGTAGACCCAGAAAGCGATGGCAAGACTGTGTCGAGGAGGACCTGTGGCTCATAAAAAATACCACGTGAAGAATTATAATATATAATATAACTCAAAATATAATGATGTCGATAAAAGGCTTAAAATTATTCCTGTATAAAATATTTGTGACACAATGTTAGTTACCTCTTTCAAAAAAGCTTGTCCGATTTTTATGAAATTTTATATGCATATTGAGTAGGTCTGAGAACCGGCTACTATATGTCATACCCCTAAGTGATAAGGACTGTCTTATACATATGTTATGTCTTGTACCCCAAATAGTTTTTTTTTATTTTTTCATGTACGTTAGATAATTTATATGGCAAAACAACGTTAGCACGATCAGCTAGCTATAGATATAAAATCCATAAATACGATGTTACTTTCTCTATCTTCAATTGTAATTAATATCTGTGTTCTGTGTTAATATCTAATTGAGAAGATCACATGGTTGCACTGGTTAAGTATATACAAAATTTTAAATTAATGGAAATTCATATGACATACTAATTAAACGAGTTGGGCATTTACTGACGTTTTGTACCGCTTTAACTTACCGGCTTACTATTTATTACGGCAGTTATTTGCTGTAACAAACTAAAAATGGTAAGTAGCGGCCTGTTACTATCCCACTGCTGGGCATAGGCCTCTTCTCTCCGTTATTGGAGAGAAGGATTGGAGCTAAGACCTACCACGCTGCTCCAATGCGGATTGGTAGGTTACACATATCTCCAGAATTCTCTGGAGAAATGCAGGTTTCCTCACGATGTTTTCCTTCACCGAAAAGCGTGTGATAAAATGCAATTATCAATTAGACACATAAGTTTTAATAGAAAAACTCATTGGTGTCTGCCCGGGTTTGAACCCATGATCGTCTGTAGAGATTCACACGGTCGCACCGCTAGGCCATCACAGGTTTTTAAATAAATAATATAAAATATAGAATATAAAAAAAATGATAATTGAGTATTAAAATATATATTACATTCACGTCTGTGAATACCGCTGTAATAAATGCATAGTTATATACCTACATACCATAAAATATATGGAACCGATATTAGCATAACATTGATGTGCTTCTATTTAGCATATTATATAGATATATATTACAATTATTATAACACGTATTAGTAAGATAAATTTAAGTCGAAATAATTTAAATCTTATCTCCGCCGTGTGGTATCCGGCTGAATAGAATAGTACCACCCTCTTTTCTTACCGAGGTGTCGTAAAAGGCGACTACGGTAAGTCGACCCGCCGTGTGGTATCCGGCTGAGTAGAATAGACCAACCTCATTTCTTACCGACGTGTCGTAAAAGGCGACTAAGGTAAGTTGACCCACCGTGTGGTATCCGGTTTAGTAGAATAGACCACCCTCTTTCTTACCGAGGTGTCGTAAAATACGACAGAGGTAAGTTGACGTCAGGCAGGCGGCCAGTCGTAAAAACGCAGCCAAATCATGTGACAGCATGTTTATAACATGTTGTGCCGACCCCACTTAACGTGGGATAGGGGCAGGAAAATGATGAATTTAAATCTTATCTATATCGCATAAACTTCAATTGCGAAAATCAAAATATTTAAGAAATTAAAACATAACTTCAAATATCTTTTTTAGTTTCCAGTTATAGTTCCAGATGACTTATTGGTTATTCTACGGATTATTCTACGGGTATTCTACGCCAATTTCATGGCTATATTTCAAACTATGTATTTCCGTTAACAACTGTGTGTCTTGATCTGTATTATAGGAAGTAAAAAAGACATATAAACTATTATTATACATTGATTACTTTTTATGTATGATTAAAAAATATTGATTGCTGCCTTTTGAAAAAGATTTACATGGTTTCTCAAAATCTATAATAAGACATAACTTAACACCCAAATGAGCTTACAAATAATAAACGCCGTATCTGACATACCTCACAAGGCATGTAAAAACGGCACGTACATTATAGGGATGTGACTTGGAGTGGAAAAAATCTTTTAATAATAATAATAAATATATGGGACATTTACACACACGGTCGTCCGTCCCCAAAGTAAGTAACTTAATACTTGTGTTATGGTAGATAGACAACTGGAGAATATACACATATATTTTTAAATACAAATATACACCCAGGCTCAAAGACCGCCTGTCCCCGTCGGGCGGCGGTACCCATAAGGGGTTTTTTCCTGTTAAAAAAAAAAAAAAAAAAAGAAGGCTCAAAGACCAACAAATTCATTTATAGAAAATGTTGGCCCTCGGCGGGCATCGAACCCGCGACCCGCGGAGCTAAAGGCAGGGTCACTACCCACTGCGCCAACGGGCCAGTTTTTTTATATTAATAATTAATTAGAATTAAGACTAATTAAAGTTAGAATATAAATTAGCAGATGCGCTGATTATGAAATTCGATTCTACTTCTTCTAACAAAAGAAGAAAAATAGTGCTATTAATACAATCGATACAAAAAGGTTAATAATCTTCAGAAAATTGATTATTAAAAATCGATTAAAATAATAAAATAATCGATTATTTTTCACATCCCTAGTAGATTATAGCTATCTAAGATAACAAACGTGATCTGTGCCGAAGGCGTCGAGCTTAATAATAGTCAGATGGTAAATTTAGCTTATCTCCGGGTTGTGTAAGTAACAAGTTCACTGGCACTAGTGACTAGAATGCTAGTGGAAATAGCTAGTACTAGTATCTTAGGCAGCTTAGCATTGCGTAAGGTATCAGCTGTGATATTTTAATGAACTATGTACTTTATTATTTACAAGACCAGAATAATTGGAATAAGAAAATAATGATAGCGATATATTTACGTTATCATATTGTTATGTTCAGTTAATTGTAACCTCTCAAAATCTATGCTATTAAATATTCATTAGAATGTTTTGCATTATTTTGGAAACAACGAAAAATAGATTAGGTATTAATTTTTTGATCACCAAATACAGCTCGTTAAATTATCGTATTGAAAATCAATTTATTGATTTATCACTATATAGGGCTAAAAATTCTGGTATTTTTGTTCTAAGTATATAATATATATTATATTTGTTCTACCCATAGATGAACAAACGAACTTTTAATGTACTATATTATTATTGTAAAAATAAAATAGCTGACTGATATCTATCTCTGAGGAGGTGCACATATTTATTTTCAGTTTAAAACTTATTAAACTGATTAAATGCTATTTAACGTTTAACTCTGTTTTGAATATTTGATATAAAAAAGAATTGTGAAGGGACTAATTTAATTGTATTGGTCAGTAGTAATCAAATTATGATTTATTTAAGCATATTAAATCTCTATTAAATAAAATAATCTCAATATATATCAATATATTTATTACTAAAACTCCTGATAACTGACTTACTTAATGACGAATATCAGGGCTGTTGAATAATTTATTGCAGTACATAGCCGGTCACAATATCTCGTTTTCAAGGCGCCAAACAATAAATTATTGTATTGCGTAAGCGTCGTTTGAGACGTTCTTGTAGTCGCGTGCTTGCGAGCTTTATTTATAACTTATACATCGCCATCTGTGATAATCCAGACAAACGATTGGAGCTTCATTATGGAATCACAAACCGGATTAGAATAACAAGTCCGATTGTTAGTTATGTAAAACAAAAGGCGTGATTTTTTTCGTAACCTGAATAAATTTGAGCGTCATAAGCTTTGAAATTTGAATTTCAAGGTTAGGATAAATTCTAGAAGTGGAAGCGGAATTTTAAATTTGACATTTATTTCGATAAAAAGTAAACAGTGAATACGAAAGTAATAATAAAATTATTTTGCTAGAATCCGCGATAAAGTAAAAAGGAAATATACATAATGCTAAATGTAGAGTGGACTATCTAAAGCGATTTTGTCGTGGAGTCTATCTCCTGATACTGCTTCTGTTATTGGGAGAACCGATTGTTGAGTTTATGACAGTAAACGTGTGTAGTGCTTATATATTGTAGGGGCGGTGCTGGAGGTTTGTGCATGTGTTTTTACGAATACTGCATGTATCGGGTATGAAAACGGATAGTCCATTCCACTATATTTATTACACACGTTATATATATATTTTCTATTTACTTTATCTCGGATTATAACAAAATTATTTTATTACTACTTTTGGATTATGGATCTCTGTAAAATGACGCCTAATTCTATAAATTATTCAAATAGCTCATATATTTACTTTAATTTACCAAACTTTTTCGAGACAATTACGAGTCATCGCAAATAACACATTGGGCATATTTTCAATAAAAATTAAAAAAGACGTGTCAGTATTTAGTTTTGTTATTACGTCTAAAATTTTCTTAGGAAATGTTATATTTCTATATTTATTGATGATACTGTGGTTCTGTAAAATATGAATATGCTTACCGAGGTTATAGCCAATAGATCTCCACAGAAAAGCAATTATGGCCATTCAATCATTCCTGTTCCCATCATACTAATTAAGGAATATAGATTTCCTTAACTAATACGGCTCTTCAATCAATGTTCGCGGAAACAGTCCTATATCGACGTCCATTTTAAATATTATACGATATTGTGATTCACCTAAAACTGTTTCGATTGCTTGTTTTGAATATTTCTTGGCCGCTTACGTATTATCCAATTGTTTTCTTTATTTCTATATCCAATTTTTTGCGCTTTTGCCAATTTTTTCAAACACATGGATTTTGTATGATTTTAGGAAGACTATCAAATTATCGATCGTAAATTGTGACAAAAAAAATATTGAAAGAATTTTCTGAAACCTGTTCATGTTTATTAAAAAAGAATAGCAATATATTTCAAAGAAGCCATTTGATGTGTTATCTTTGTATTTTGAATTGTTAATTTGGATCTTTTAAATACATGACCGAAATATGTTTAAAATCGCTATCAATTCCTATGAAAATACATTTAACATATTTAACATCTCTATAAATTCTTCTAATAGTTTGTTGTAGTCGAAAAACATGTCACACCATCTATTATTATGACTTTTATTTATTTATATACAAATTTATACTATATTTTTAAATATTTATAAAATTAAATATAAAAAACCAATTAAAAATAATAAAAAGTTGACCAATAGGGATCGGAAGATTTATTGTTGCTTAGAATATAGGGAAATTAATTATATAATCACCTGATTGTTACTCAGTATTTTTAAATAACTAGCGGCCTACCCTGCTTCGCACGGGTATAAAATATATAGCCTATGTCACTCAGTGAAAAAAATGATTAAAATCGATCCAGTACTTTTAATTTAGGTATTCATTACTGCCCGTGGCCCGCACGCGTTACATTTGAAGAAAAACAATTCCCCTCTCCCTATACTAAGAAGATTTCCTGCTATATCTAATATCTAAATTCATATACTACATATTTACATTTTTCCCTATATATTTTATGTTTAAAATTAATTACAGAATGTCTTTATATACAACATTCATAGCTTTGTTATCATTAGACAATAAAAACATGTTTACTTTAGAGGTTACTCTTAAAAGAGCGACATTTAGTTGCGCGTCCGATCGCTGCTAAATTCGAAGTGCTATAGGGCGAAGCCCGGCCTCATCGCGGGATTTTAAATCTGTGATATCTTCGAAAATGTTCATTTAAATTACATGCTGTAAACGGCCATATTGATCTATATTAAATCAACAATGTATTTAAGGTACTTAATTGGATAATGATTAATGCTATATTGTATAAAATTTGCTTCGAAAATGAAGCATTATTTTTCGTAAAAAGTAAATGACAAAAAGTGCTTGTGGGTTATCCATAAGAGATAGACATATACCATCGCGGACTTTTCTGTAGACCTTTTCAATGTGTACAAATACTTATTACATAATTTTGATAAATCTCGTAGGGCTTAGCCTGCGTTTGCAATGTAAGCGGAGAAAAAGTAATTATTTACGACATCACATTAGAAACCTCAAAAATTACAGTATTTCTCTACTCCTGAAAAATTTTACTGATTGCATTTTTGGCATCAGTATCGATCCCTAATCACCCCCTGATAGTTATTTTGGAAATATATTCCAGTTACAGAATTGACCTCTCTACAGATTTATTATAAGTATAGAAGACTATCTGTGCTTAAAGCATCGCCTGCATGAAAATCAATGCATTTAATTTAATTTTTAAACATAAAAGTAGTTATTGTGAGTTAACTATATAAGATAGTAACATGCTGTCGCGGACTTGATTTATTTTTGTTGATCTGCGATTATTTAGGATTACTTCAGTATCTCTATTGGTGCACGTGACTAAAGCTAAAGCAGGCGAGTTTTTTTAAGGACTGCGCGACTTTTTCAACATAATTTACATAAAAACGTAATTTACTATTTACCTAAACCATCCGGAAGATTTGCACTACCTTTTAGTAAAAACCGTACAAAAATGTGTTCATTTTGATAAAATAACAGACAGACATCTTTTAAGGATTTTCATAAAAAATATAAATATAGATGATTTCTAATGAGATGAGATGATGTGAAAGTACTTTCAAAAGGGCTTTTTGCATAACGTCTATTTCAATTTTAAGGGTAGGTAATATAAATGTTCAATATCAATCAAAATCGTAATCTATCACGACGATTGCAAATCACATCCATCGCCTATCAGTTAACAAAGGATGAAATACGAATAACTAGGTGTTGTGAACATAGTGAAGTGCCATCTATCAAAGCATCTCTGATTGCGAGGTGAGCGCGGTTCACTTGAACAGCGGGAGATATGTACAGCATAGTGAAGTTATGATCCCACTTTAGTTTGCGCTTTTTGTTTATGTTTTCCTAGTACCCAGGAATTCTTATTACACGTATTAATATAGAGGTATTCTTTTTAACAGATGTCTGTCGATTTACGGTGTGGTATCCGGCTGAGTAGAACACACCCTCATTTCTTACCGAAGTGTCGTAACTCTTCACCGTTGTGTGGTAACCCTTTGAATAGAATAGATCACCCTCATTTCTTACCGAGGTCTCGTAAAAGGCGACTAAGGTAAGTTGACCCACCATGTGGTATCCGGTTGAGTAGAATAGCTAACCCTCTTTTTACTGAGGTGTCACAAAAGGCGAGTAACATAAGTTGACGTCATGCAGGCGTTCGGTCGTAAAATACGTAGGCAAATCGTGTTAGAACACGTTGTGCCATAATGCGGAATAAGGGCCGGAGGATGATGATTTACGGAAAATAATTAATTATTTGGAGAAAACATTGTCTAAGATTTTAAAAAGGTTTTGAATAATTTATATTATCGCGGATTACAGCAAAATAATATTATTATTACTTTTGTATAATGTTTTGACCATTTTTGAATTTAAACTATCGTGAGTAGTATTCATAATTAATGTTTAGATTCCGGCTATACTCACGTCTTATTTTATCGGATGAGCCCGACTAGTTTCAAGCCCATACGGGGCTCTTATCCATGAGCTCTTTACGCGGCGTTATCGCGACGGGAACTGCGTGTAGCAGCTCGCAGGACGCGACTCGAGAGTGGTTGGAGCGGGGGGAGGGACGGCAGCGGCGCTGGTCGCGCGTCTTCTGATCACTCCCCGTCGCTGCTCTGGTCTTCACATGTTCCGCTATGGCTGACTCATTAGTGTCCATATTCTTGACACTACGTATGTGTTCTGCAATCCTCGTCAAGATGTTGCGACGAGTTTCACCTATATAATTTTTCCCACAACCGCAGGGAATCATATAGACACCAGGCACGCCAAGTTGATCTGGATCTTTTGGTGAGCGCAGCAGGTTACGTATTTGACCAGGAGGACGGAATATCGTCTTGATATTGTATTTGCGACGAAGATAGTGACCTATCCTATCCGTCACTCCCTTAACATACGTCAAATAAGCAGGCGATCGTGCAACTTCCACCGATTTTCGCGTTTTCTTGTTACGTGCCAAACGATAACACTGGCGCCAGTTATATCCATTGCTTTCCAACGCCAGTTTTATTTGGTCTAGCTCTTGTTCCAAATATTGTGGGTCACAAATATTTAAGGCCCTGTTTATTAGAGTCCGAGGCAGAGAGGAAAGATGCGATGGATGGTGATGCGATCTGGCATGTAAGTATTTGTTGGTGTGAGTAGGTTTTCGGTACACCGTTGTGGAGAACTTACCACCAGGTCCCCTTATGACCATGACGTCAAGAAATGGCAGTCTTCCACCCTTTTCCTCCTCTAGTGTAAACTTTACCGTATAATTGATTAAGGCACAGTAACAAGTCCAGTACATTATTTCTGTTAACTATTGCGAAAATATCATCCACATAGCGTTACCAACATCGCGGCTTTAGAGGAATCTTTTCCAAAAATTCACGTTCAAACCACTCCATGAAGATGTTTGCTGCCACTGGAGCGATTGGGGAACCCATAGCCCCGTATGGGCTTGAAATTAGTCGGGCTCATCCAATAAAATAAGACGTGAGTATAGCCGGAATCTAAACATTAATAATGTTTTGACCATTTAAGGAAAGCATTTTTGGTTAAAGAAAAGAGACAATTTAATAATACTAAATATGTTAAATGAAATCTTTAGCACATTTTTATGTTTCCGAGTGTTTTTGATTACTTTAAATACTGACGTTCCACTTTCGCCGCATTTTGTTTTTCTTTGTGGTTATAATCACATTCATTACATAATGACTTTGCGAAAGAACTATAAACGGTTTCTCGTACGTGTATAATAATACAACAATAGCACAAAACGCAATGGCGTGATTTTAGTTGAGACTGTTTGAAAAACATAAAACGTTCTTAATACACTTTTAATAACTCTTTTTCGGATCGTTTTTGTTATGGCTTTCTGTGCGGTTGGATTACAAATTCGGTTAACGTTTGATGCGGCAGATTAGTTTAATCCCATATTGGGTTTACAAAATCCCGGACTAGTATAATAAAGTGTTATTTTAATGCTTTTAGATTTTAGAAATTTTACTATAACTTTAAATTACATATTATTTTTAAACTTATATTAGAATTTTGTAAGACTAATTTAACAACGATAAGCCGGAATCTGAATAGTTTCTGCTCATTGTCGTTTGTAATCATGGTTAGCTTATCAATTATCTCAGTACGTATATACGGGTCATTTTACAAGAGGGCCTTCTCGAACACGATCTATCTCTAACAAATGCACCGTCGACTGAAAATGAAACTAAAACTTATATTAATAAATCGCAATCAATCTTGGATATTTATGAATGTGGCGAAAAATGGCATTTGGTTTCGAATGAGTTAGGGGCGATTATTTAAACACAGAACAACAAACATATATTCCTATATACATATATTTATTTGTTTAATATTTATCTTTGTTTAATATTTAATATTTAGAAAGACGTTTCTAAGAAAGTATTGGATAGATGATCCAGTATGCGCTAGCGGCACAAAATAGGTGAAGTAAAATCTTTTAAAAAGATCTATATGTTTCAATGAGAAAAAAGCATAAGAATCGAGTGTTGACGTAATTCCCCTCTAGCTCACATAAATATTAAGATATAAAGCCACATATCACAAAAAGATTTCTTGTTTAATTTGTATTACAAATCTACTTTAATTAATTTTAATTGGCACATATTGTATTCTACTCTACTAAAGTAAATTCTCAAAGAACGAACCTTAATTCTATTTATATCTACACTATATTATAATGGTTATTAATTCCCGCTTCCTTGTAATTTCACAATTCTACCGTTTGATAATTAGGTAGATAAGGTTTCTAGAGTAGCCGCGGTAATCTCGATCTCGGAGTGACTTATTAAGGTTTATTAACATGGTGTTTGACTCCGTGACCCTTATAAGGTGGTATCGTGCGGTAAGCCGGTACAAAAAGTTAACTTTATAGCAAGGATCACGCGAGCTGACCCTTACAGTGTTACGTTGAACGGCCATCGTATAAGGCTGAGTTGACCTCAATACTCTTATGGCAGGGTAATTTTGTATGGTGATAACGAAAATTGATGTCTCTTATATTTTATTTTGTATGTTGTATAAACAAATTGAGTTATTTTATTAACTTGGCGTGATTTGTAAGTAAGGTGTAAGTTCTTGATATGTAAACTTAATTAAAATTTGTTACTTTTACTAAGGTGTATAATTATACACAAGCTCACGTAATAATAGCAAAAATATAGTCCGCGAAGAAATATTTACATGTAAGGTTAGTTATTTTATACACCCTTATCGTCCATTGTTTAACGTTTTGGATATGTGTTAAAAACATTTCGAGTATATATTTGGAGCAAGAAAAGTACGGAACAATCAATAAATTAAAAAAATTAATTATTATCATTAAGTAAATATAGTGATAAGGTAAATTTACGTTATAAAATTCTCCGTCATAAAGTTGAAACGCATATCTTAAGCAACCAGATTTATATTGGTATATTTCTTCTGACATTTATTTTAACCTCTACTACGAATAATAAGGTTAGAAATTGTTACCTGATAATAAACTAAAAAGGTTTGTTACATAATTATCTATGTACATACATTCTTAAATCTACAGTCGAAGGTAGCTGTGTGATATTGAATAGGCATAATGATTTTAAAATGTTGAATTAAATATGACTATAATAAGTAAAGAAGGGTATGAAAGGGTAACGAACTTTCGCACCTGGCCACGATGTAACGATTATGGTATAACCAGCTTGACCAAATATCTCTCACCGGTAATGGATATCAGTGCCCCATTATAAACATATGATAGTCTATGCACACATTTTCAAAATGGAGGCTATTGTAAACAACTTAAAATGAATTTTTGTTGTTGAGTTGACTTATATAGTTTTAATTAGGTGTATCCAAGTAATTTATAGAATTAGGCGTTACTTTGCGGAGACCCATAATACAAAAGTAATAGTAAAAATTATTTTGCTATAATCCGCGATGAAGTAAAATAGAAAATATATATAATGCTAAATGTAGAGTGGACAATCGGTTATCATACCTGATACATGCAGGATTCGTAAAAAAAAAACACATGCACAAACCTCCACCACCGCCACCACAATACACAAGCACTATATACGTTCACTATCACAAACTCAACAATCGTTTCGCCCCGCAACCGAAGCATCATCAGGAGATAGACTCCACGGCCAAAATCGCAAAGCAAAGCAATACCCAAATAAGCTTAGTTATATACTAATCGGTATGCAAAATAAAATAAATGGTGGGGTTCAACCGATACTATTACTTTTGTATCCAAGTATTTTAATTCCATATAAATGCCATCAAAGTTATGGATGACCTTTGAAGCAAAACTGTTAGAAAACAACGACAAAAGCTTAACGCGTAACAACAATAAAACTATGTAAATGGCGGTATAAAGTACGTAAAGCCATATCAATCTTTGTTACCCTAGAGTGTAGCAGTTACGTAACTACCATTAACTTGAAAGGTTAATCAAGATTTACAGAAAAAAAAGGCCAGACGGGTTTATGGATTGGAATTGGGCACGGTAGTTTTATAGCTGTGGTGTTGTACTGAATTGAACTAAATGAGAATTATGCAAATTGAGAGCAGGTTTAGGCAATCGACTGTGATGGATCGTGATTCATATTGTGTTGCTTTTCCTGGTAGAATATTGTTAGGATGATATATTCAAATCGCTTTGTGACATTGTGAAGGTTACGCATACCTTATGTTATTATGTAGGAGTTTAAAATTAAGTTGGACCGTTAAATTTAAATTTAAAGCACGTCGTACGCAATGATATTTAAAGGTTTATATCAAAATCATACTTTCATGCACCGTAGTTAAATCATCAATAGCATTTGATAATTTACGTCGATTTCGTTCACTTTTAAGATATTTATTTATTTTAGTTATTTACTTTTTTCTTAAACTTATGAGTAAATTTATATAAATCATCATCCTCCTGCCCTTATCTCACTCTAAGTGGGGTCGGCACAACATGTTATAAACATGTTGTTACATGATTTGTCTGCGTTTTTACGCAGCCAAATCATGCCAAATCATCGGCCGCCTGCCTGACATTAACTTACCTTAGTCGCCTTTTACGACACCTCGGTAAGAAATGAGGGTGGTACTATTCTATTTAGCCGGATACCACACGGTGTGAAAAAATTTATATAAATAATAATTTATTGTTTCTGATCACATTGTTTCACATTTCACCTTCCTATTAGCTTACTTGAGAAATGGGGTAACATTATTAAACATGCTAATTATAAACTGTACACTGTTTATTGTCGAATTGCACACTGAGATGATTTAAATACATGCAGATTAATGCCTCTCGCATATGTCTAATATTTTTGGTTACCAAACATGATTGATTGATTAATGATAATTAATGCTTTATTGATTAAAAATGCGCATTTTTAAACAAACTCAAAGACATGGATAGGTTTGAATTTGTAACTCTATGTTAAGAATAAGAATGTTTCGTAACCATTAGGGGTGAATCCTTGAGCTAAGTGTAGCATAGAAACAATATTTGTCTAATTTAGATTACTATGAAGCCATAAGCCTTAGTATGAGGCCTTAGAAAAAGCTTGTAAATCATCAAGTTGTAATCTTAGCAAAGTAATCAAGAATCAGTGCCCCACTGTTTGGAACCAATCTGTCAGATTTGTCACGAACTGGTCGATATGATCTCTTAATTGTCTTCGGTTCTTACTTTCTACATTTGTGTTGGCAACTGGATCGGTTTTATAAATGATTGTCGGTCGCCTATCGGCCTACATCGTTAATAACGACTAGGTTTTGTTCGCGACTCCATCGGCAGCTATCGCAATCGGCGGAATGTGAGAAATATTATTGCCGATTGATTAATTGTTATATCTCCTTGTAAATCATATCTGTTAACAAGCTGCAAACAAATTACAAAACAGATAATTTTGTTGGGTGGAACTCGAATATTACGTGATAACAAGTAACGGTATTAAACCGTAATATTTAATCAATTAGTTTCACGGCAAACGTAGTCATGGCCGAAGCTTTGAACTTTTTTACTTAGTACAGTATTTAAAAAAAACAAGCCGAAAATCGATCCAAAATTCTTGACTTAGTATGCTTCATCACTGTAATATTTGCAATTTTATATTATATGACTTTTTTATTTGTTTACTGTTTTTTTTGTTTGTTTTATTTTATATACATTCTCTTTTACATACCCTCCTTATTTAGTATCTGTCCAAACTAGACGCTGAACACGCTCAGTCCTCCCACCCTAATATATTTTCCCAATAATCTAATTCCCTTCAGAATTGAGAGATATTGTCCTTTATGTTTCAATTTTTCCCTTTTTTACAAACCCCATGTTTAAGCGTAATATAATTTTTTTTTATATGAAATTTCATACAATAGACACCGACTCCACCGTGTGGTATTCAGCTGAGTAAAATAGACCACGCTCATTTCTAACCGATGTTTCGTAAAACGCGACTAAAGTAAGTTGGACCGCCGTGAGACATCCGGCCGAGTAGAAGAGTTAGTTAACATCAGGCAGGCGGCCGCAAAATCCCTATCCAAATCACGTAACATGGTTAAAACATGAAATGCCGACCCCACTTAGAGTGAGATAAGGGAAGGAGAATGATAACAATAGACATCCACAGGTCGAAAGGTTTTTTTTTATGATATGCTGTGTGTACCGTAAAATTCACTACAATTGAGTGTATCAAACAAATTCGTTCCGGTCTTGTAAAGAAACGTTATTTAACAACATCACCATCACTAGGATGGTAAAAAAACGGGTACACAAACGGCTACTGTTACTCCATTATATGTATCGATACGCACTGGACCACTTTCCCCAGTCACGTTTTTGTCTACGATGTACGTTGCGTATGCAATCAAGAATGTTTCCTCTTGATTAACTCAATTTATTTTGCACGAACGGACCGACCCACATTAGTGTAGCTTGTGTAAGGAAGCTTTGCTTCGAAATTAGGTTAAGTAATTTAAATAGTTTTTTATTTTATGGTGCACAAAATTTTTATGCTTTTTAAAAGGTATTTTATCACATTAAAGTTTGAACAAAAATCTAATTGATTGAACGATACTTAAAATAGATTATTTTTATATTAATTCGACAAATAGTGATATTTTTTGGTGCAGCATATGATATATTATAACATCATCATTCTCCTGCAATTATCCCATTCCAAGTGGGGTCGGCACAATATGTTTTAAACATGTTGTTCCATGTTTTGGTTAGTTATTTTACGAACTACCGCCTGCCTGACGCCTTTTCTAACACCTTATTACGAAATTAGATTGATCTATTCTACTAACCCGGATATTACATGGCGGGTCAACTTACCTTAGTCAAAACCTTACGACACTGCGGTAAGTATGATGGTGGAGTATTCTATTAAGCCGGATAAAACATGGTGGGTCAACTTACCTATACACTGTCCATTATATTAACCATCTTTTGACAGATTGACGATTTACATATTTAGTGATGTCCTAAAGATTCTCGTATGCGATACCATTCCGATTATAGTACCTACTATCATTAATCGAATTACGTACCTAAGTAATTCGATTAATGATAACCTACGTAAACTAATAACAGATATAGAAATCAACATTTTGATTTAATATTGCCTTAGTTTTTTGAAAATAAATGTTAATCCGTGTGTATTTATTATAATCATAAAAAATATATTATACATCAACTGGCAACATCAACAGACCTTCCGCTCGGCCGCCATTTTGACGTAATCTGTTACTCTCAACGAAACGCCCGTGATAGTCACACGCATTTACGTTCGCTGAGTGTTCTCTCGCATCTGTTACACCTTGAGTTAAGTAGCTTTATTCATCGGAAAAACTTTTGTGAAACTTATATTAATTGATCGTGAAAATGCCGAAAGGACGTGTGTTGAAAGCACAATCGAGACAGTTAGTGTTAAAACTTCATGAGTATTTTGAGCAAGAAAATCAAAATGGCGGACCTCTTATACCTATCACGCAAGTCCGAAACCGTGTTGCAGCCGCGTTGGGGATCAGTCTATCAACTGTGACTAAAATCACTACTGATGCCTACGGCAGGAGCGGCTTGGAGCAAAACAAACCATCTACACCAAAAAGAAAGCGCCGGGCTCATAAGGTGACAGCTGTTGATGACTTTGACGCTGACGCTATTCGTCGTCCTGTATATGATTACTACTTGAGAAAAGAAATTCCACATTTGAGAAAACTTATTGTTTCTTTGAAAAGAAGTGGTCTATTTCATGGTGAAAAATCTTCTTTGGTCAAAGTTTTGAACACAATTGGCTTTTCATATAAAAAGTTAAATAAAAGAAAATTATTAATGGAACGCACAGATATAGCTATAGCACGTTGTGATTTTTTAAGAGAGGCAAAGAAAATACAAGATTGGGCAAATATTGTTTTCACGGATGAAACATGGCTCAACGCTAACCACACACTATCTCGTTTCTGGACTGATGATACTGCTGATTCCACTTCCTCAGTACCAATGGGAAAAGGTGAGCGCCTAATCATTTGCCATGCAGGTACAGCAAAAGGATTTGTACAAGACGCACTGTTGGCATTTAAATCGAAGAAATCAAATGACTACCACGAAGAGATGAATGCAAATGTGTATGAAGAGTGGTTCAAAAAAATGCTCATTTCATTGGAAGAACCATCAATAATTTTTATTGATAATGCGCCCTACCACTCCCGTCAAATTGACAAAATGCCAACACAGGCTAATAAAAAGCATGAAATAATTAATTGGCTTCGGGACAATGGAGAAAATGTGGACGACTCAAGGTTAAAAGTTGAATTAATAAAAATATTAAAAACCAAAAAGAGAGCAAAACGCTATGTAATCAATGAAATGGCAGCAGAATATGGCCATACTGTTCTTCGGATTCCTCCATACCACTGCCAGTACAACGCAATAGAACTTATATGGGCACAAGTAAAAGGGCATGCTGCGAGATGCAATACAAGCCCCCCATTCACAGCGAAAAAAATGTTGCAATTGCTAAAAAATGCTTGCACCCACGTAACGGCCGAGAACTGGGCAAGTGTGGTGGAAAGAACTAAAAGAGTAATATTCTCTGATTGGGAACGTGATATTGCGTTTGATAATATATTATCTACACAAGAGCTAATAATAACTGCTACTGAAGACTCCTCATCGGAGGAGTCTAGTGTTGATTATCATTCCGACGACTCGTGCTAATAAAATAAATTAAAATATCCTGATTGTTTTATTTGTATTCATGTATTAACTAAGAAGAAAGTAAAACTTTATATAATGTTATTAAATGTCTTTTAATACTCGTAACATCGATTTCTACCGATTATTTTTAATCTGTGGCATAATCGTAGTAACCATTATGTGTGACATCACTAAGTGGGCGGTACCCATCCATAAAGTACAAATATTATTTGTATGATATTTGTACGTAAGCAATACAAAACTTAATGAGCGTGAGCTGTCAAAAGACTGATAATATGATGGACGCAGTATAAGTCACCTTTTAAAACACCTCGGTAAAAAATGAGGGTGGTCTATTATACCCAGCTGGACACCACAGAGCCGATGATTTATTTAAGTAAACAATACATATCTATTTATTTAGCATTCATTAAGTACCATATTCTTCTCCAAATTATACTTTTTAAGGAGTCCGGTATCTGGCATTCAATTTAGTAGATTTCTTTATTTAGACAGATGGCAACTGTAATGTATCTTTGTTCGTATCATTATATAAGATTTTTGTTAGCAACCCATTCAGAGCTTTGTACGCTTTGTTCACAGATTTGAAACAATGAGAACTCTGTCCATTTTGTATTTACATTTTTGCTTATCTATCGTATAATCTAATTTACAGTTGTATGTGTCGTAACTGCAACTGTAAGCAATAGTGCTTATTATTCATGATTCCAGTACTGCTTCAGTAACCAATACGGGTATGTTATTGAAACATAATACTGGAATAACAGTAAACAAGCAATGGGTACCAATAACTACATTATATCATAGAAAGCCTAATGGAATCTTTGTTTTTAAATTCTGTCGGTAGAAATTCGTTTACATATTTTTTATATTGTTTTAGCTGTGTGATATCCGTCTCAGAAGAATAAACCACCCTTATTTCTTACCGAGGTGTCGTAAGAGCCGACTAAGATAAGTCGTCCCGCCGTGTGGTCTCCGGTTGAGTAGAATAGTTCACCCACTTTCTTACCGAGATGTCGCAAAAAGCGACTAAAGTAAGATGACGTCAGACAGGCGGCCGGTCGTAAAATACCTTGCCAAATCATGTTACTATATGTTTATAACATAGTATGCCGACTCTACTTAGAGTGGGATAAGGGCAGGAAATAGATGACTTTTGTAATGTTTACATTTAATAAACAATGATATTTTGTACATACCTGAATATTTAGACCTTTCTCATGAAGTAACATTGAAGTCGAATAACGACTCTACAGTTCATTCTCTGCAGTTCGTGTATTTGTTTCGGTTAATAGTTTAATAGTAAAAAGCATTGACGAAGAAAATAACTCTTACTTTGCTGGATCAATTTGTGAATTTCTCAGAAAATAGAGGCTACTTTTACTTTTAAACTTTTAAGACTTAAATGACGTCAACACACACACGCAGATGCAAACACTCTCTCTCTCACACACATATACACACAATAATTAGATGTATTCAGTAATGATGAAGTAATATTGTGCTTATTCTCTATATAAATCAGTTATCTTTATATTTATAAGGGATGCTTAGACATGATTCATGGTTTCTTGTGAAACACATGGTATTTTAATTCATAGCATAATCTTCTTAGCATCGTAATACAATAAGAAGACGAACTTCAGTTAAAATATTTAAGTAAGCTACAGAGTGAACAGTATGGCCAGATATTTAATCTAAGGATCCCTTTGGGAAGCGAATATTCCTTTGATCTAGTCTTGAGAACATATTGAAATGCTCGGCATTCACAGTAGTATACTATACAGCGAGTACAACAGAAAAAATCAACATTCATATACAATCAATAAAAGGTACTCAATTTGAATCGATTGCAATCAGACCCAAATCGTCCGCACAATACCTCTTTGATGTCTTCAATTTCGTGATGCTAACAAGGGCATTGGTACATCTTAAAACGACTAATTAGAATAAAGTTTGCTTAAATGGTTCGTATTTCGTATTGAATAAAGTTCAATTTCCTGTTTCTAAATATTTTAACATTTTGTCAAAAGTATCCTAATTTCAATCTGTTAACGGCTGACACCGTTATAGACGAGTCATGTACTATGTAAAAAACCAAAACTTTAATGAATTTTCCTGCGTGCATGTTGGACAGGTGCATAGTAAAAGACATTAGATAATTTAATGATAAAATGTCTCCCGAATTGAAGTTATGAACATAAAAGTAGTTATTGTGCCTTAACCATAAGAGTTAGGGATACGCTAACGTCAACGTTTTAGTAGTATGTTTGTAGATCTACAATTTCCTAGTAACTTTCTTTAGTGTATCCCTGCTGGTTTATTTGGCGCACGTGACTAAAGCTCCCAGGAGGAGAGTTTTTTTTACAACCGCTTGACCTCTATCTACCTCTACCTAACTTACGGAAGAATAGCACAACCTTTTAGTATAAACCGTATAAAAATCAGTTTGTTTGTAATCTCTTTATTGCATTATTTAATATAAAAACAATAGTAAAACAACAACATAATGTCCAATGGCGGGGGTAATAAGACAGAGCTTATGCGGACTATTTTTTTTTATACAAATAAACTTGTTAACAAGTACTTTTGCATCGTCAATTCTACTGCTAAGTATAGAAGATACCATTTTTTAATGAATACAAGTAAAATGGAATTATTTTAGTTACAATACTTTTATTCTAAGTGCAATACCTTAAGTTCAATATATTGTGCGAACTTAAGACACTAGACTGCCATTCATCCTGATGAAACGCGATTGATCTACTCTAACATGAAGTGGGCATTTCAGTAATGGGTATTCATTTGTCTTTCGTAAGCACCTAGGTCATAAGTATTGGGAAATACAGACTAGGATATACAACTCTCTATTGTAATCTTATCTTGTGACAAATGTTGGGCCAAACCTCTTTGTGGGGGTCAGAGGAATAATGATTGGGTAAAGACATCGTTTAATTTCTTAAGTAGAGCCTTTTTGTTAGTTTTTGGAATCAAAATTCTCGGGTAAGTTAGAAGAAAACACTACGGGATTCAATAAAAACAATGTTTATTTTTAGTCAATCGCACATTAGATTAAAATAAAAGCTTTAATAATAAAACCAAAGTATCAATCTTTAGTATTAAAAAAAAGTAATACGTTACTATTTTAATTTCTGCTTCAGGGGCGCAATATTTCTAGGACTTATTTAAGTATTGAATTATAAATATTAATAATTATTTTAAAATATTCTAATAATTACCTTCAAATGCGCTTTAATATATTTAATAATGCTTTAAAAAGAATTGTCGTCCGAATCGCAAAGCTTTGCGATTATGTAGTGCTTGTGTATTGTGGTGGCGGTGGTGGAGGTTTGTGCATGTGTTTTTATGAATCCTTCATGTATCAGCTATGTATACGGATTGTCCACTCTATATTTAGCATTATATATATAGATTTTCTATTTTACTTCATCGCGGATTATATATATTATTTATTATTACATTTGTATTATGGATCTTCGCAAAGTAACGCCTACTTCTATAAATTATTTACCATTTAAGAACTTGATTACACATGCCCCCCCTAAAACCACCCTGCTTATAAACCATTATGATGACTGAATCAGGTATTATAACAAAAACTAATATTTATCACAAATAGCATTCTCAATTACAACCTAAATAATTATTTTGTGGCAGTTATTAATTTCGTTTGACATTTAGTGCCATCGTGGGAATACTCTGGCTAATGGAATTGGAGACATTTCTCATTTTGAAGACGTTAATGGTCCACAGTTCGATTTTACAACGCACCATAATATCATTCACATTTAAATTATTATTTGATGGTGTTCTAAGAAAAAAATTAAGATAATTGGTTGGTATTTAACATAACGATACTACATATAGTAAATGAGATGGGCTAGTAACTCATCCGTTAAGTTCGTTTATGGAATGTCTAAGACAGGCGAACGGGTTTGAATCATGGGCAACCCACGCTCTGTAATAAAGGAATATTGTCCATGTTTCCGGGCCTGGATAAAGGTGCACGCAAACTGTACAATTTTACGTCCAAAACAAAGCTATTCTAAATATGAAGTCTACTTAAAGTTTGTTATTAATCCATTAAACGCAGCCGATTCATAGCTCATTCTTAGCTCATAGCAATTATATTTTTATTTTATGCATAATAACTTTTGATGTTTTTCATTTTATTTATAAGGATTGGAGAGAAGCGTGGTGTGAACTCTTATGTGGAAATATGGCCCTTAAATTTATATAGGAATAGTAGCGAATCTGGGGTGTAAGGGGGAAACTCGTCCCAGTCAGTTTCCTCAAATGTCAACCTCACCTGCACGTGGTACACCCTGCAAATAAACCGACGAGGCTCTGGCGACCGACCAATGGCGGTATAACCATTCTCAAGCTGACTTAAATCTAACAGACCGACAGCGGGCAGCAGCGTTGTCGGTGCGAAAGGGTCAGCACTGCGATCACCAACCCGCATGCCAAGCGTGGTGATTATTGGCAAAACCCTTAATGGATAGACACATAAAGCCACAGCCCCTAGTTCCACAGGGTTGGCAGCCCCGCTATTCCTGGCTCTGGCAGCGGTTTGGGTAACGGCGGGGCAGGGGGTGTTAAGAATCTCCGGCAGAGATTCCGCTGCCAACCCCGACGACTAGACCTGGCAACGTACAACGCACGCACTTTGAGGGAAGACGAAAAGATTCTCGAGCTGGAAGAAACAGTAAGCAAGTTGCACTGGGATGTGATAGGATTATCTGAAGTCCGAAGAGAGGGGGAGGACACGATGATTCTGAACTCCGGCCACTTGCTATACTACCGGGAGGGTGAACAACAGTCCCAGGGTGGTGTCGGGTTTCTCGTCCACAAGTCCCTTGTCAACAACATTGTTCAAGTCGAGAGTGTGTCGAGCAGGGTCGCGTTCCTTATACTCAGAATTACCAAACGGTATTCGCTGAAGGTCATACAGGTCTACGCACCGACATCGGCACATCCGGACGAGGAGGTAGAGGCCTTGTATGAGGATTTGTCTAGAGCCATACATGCCTCTAAAACCTTCTACACTGTTGTGATGGGGGATTTCAACGCAAAGCTGGGCAAGCGAAGTGGCACAGAAGTAAGAGTAGGGCAATTTGGATATGGGCAACGGAACCACAGGGGCCAGATGTTGGCTGATTTCTTGGAGAGAGAGGACCTCTACATGATGAATTCTTTCTTCAAGAAACCGCCACATCGAAAATGGACCTGGGTAAGTCCCGACGGTTCCACGAGAAACGAGATCGACTTCATCATGTCCAGCAGGCGTCATATATTCAATGATGTCTCTGTGATCAACAACGTAAAGACGGGGAGTGATCACCGTATGGTAAGAGGCACATTGAATATATGCGTACAGCTGGAAAGATCCAGACTGGTGAAGTCCACGCTCCGACCAACTCGAGCTCATATCCAAAACCCCGAAAACTTTCAACTCGAGCTGCTGAACCACTTTGATTGTCTAGCTGACTGCGCATCTGTGGACGACTTAAACAACAGGCTGGTGGAAACTGTCCATACGGTGGGGTCCAAATTTTATAAGACACACCGTAAAAGGACTAATAAATTCTCGACCCAAACTCTCAAGCTCATGGATGAGAGGAATGAAATGAGACTACAGTCTTCAGTAGACGCGACGCGCTACCGTCTGATCAATAGACAAATTTCGAAGGCGCAGAAATGCGACCTGCGACGCTTTAACACCGAATGTATTCGAGATACTATTGAGCGTAACAGGGGCTCAAAAGTGTTCGCAAGAGATTTGTCTATTGGGCAGAGGCAGTTGACGCGATTGAAGACCGATACTGGTAGTATCATTTCATCTCGACCTGAGATTTTGAGAGAGGTTGAGAGGTTCTATGGGCAGTTATACACCTCAACACAACAGCCTGTTGTCACCTTGGCAAAAGATCCTAGAGCCAAGCTAACCCGACACTATACTGAGGACATCCCGGACGTCAGCCTATACGAGATTAGTATGGCTCTCAAACAACTTAAGAACAACAAGGCACCAGGTGATGACGGAATCACTACAGAACTCCTGAAGGCGGGTGGAAAACCCGTACTTATAGTCCTTCAGCGATTGTTCAATTCCGTCATTCACGAAGGAACTACGCCGGAAGCATGGCACAGGAGCGTGGTGATTCTGTTCTTCAAGAAAGGTGATAATACCTTATTGAAGAATTACAGACCCATCGCGCTGCTGAATCATGTTTATAAGTTGTTCTCGAGAGTCATAACGAATCGTCTCGCGCGTAGGTTCGACGACTTCCAGCCTCCCGAACAAGCCGGTTTCCGAAAAGGCTACAGTACCATAGACCACATATTCACGCTGCGGCAGGTTATACAGAAGACCGAGGAGTATAACCAGCCACTTTGCTTGGCGTTTGTGGACTATGAGAAGGCCTTCGATTCGGTGGAAACATGGGCTGTGCTAAGGTCGCTCCAGAGATGCCGCATCGACTATCGGTATGTCCAAGCGCTGAAGTGTTTGTATGAAAACGCCACAATGTCTATCCGTGTCCAAGACAGAACTACGAGACCAATCCAAACGCGGCGAGGTGTGCGAAAGGGAGATGTTATCTCCCCGAAGCTGTTTACCGCTGCATTGGAGGATGTCTTTAAGCTTCTGGATTGGCACGGATACGGCATCAACATTAACGGCGAGTACATCACTCACCTTAGATTTGCCGACGACATAGTCGTTATGGCAGAGTCTCTGGAGGACCTTAACACAATGCTCGATGACCTCAGCAGAGTATCTCAACAGGTGGGCCTTAAAATGAACATGAGTAAGACGAAGATTATGTCAAACTCCCATGTTCCGCTCCACCCGGTCATCGTTGAGAACTCTGCACTCGAAATTGTAGACGAATATATATACCTGGGACATACGGTCCAGCTAGGTAGGTCCAATTTCGAGAAAGAGGTCAGTCGCCGAATCCAACTCGGATGGGCAGCGTTTGGGAAGCTACGCGAGATCTTTTCGTCCAAAATACCTCAGTGCTTGAAGACCAAGGTCTTCGAACAGTGCGTGTTGCCAGTGATGACTTACGGATCGGAAACGTGGTCGCTGACTATGGGCCTCATAAGAAAGCTCAGAGTCACTCAGCGGGCGATGGAACGGGCTATGCTGGGAGTATCTCTACGTGATCAAATCAGAAATGAGGAGATCCGTAGACGAACCAGAGTCACCGACATAGCTCATCGTATCGCGAATCTGAAGTTGCAATGGGCGGGGCACGTAGTACGTAGAACCGATGGGCGTTGGGGTCCTAAGGTGCTGGAATGGCGACCTCGCACTGGAAAGCGCAGCGTTGGTAGGCCCCCAACGAGGTGGACTGACGACCTCAAAAAGGTCGCGGGGAGCCGCTGGATCCAAGCGGCACAAAATCGTGGATTGTGGCGATCCCTTAAGGAGACATATGTTCAGCAGTGGACGTCCACCGGTTGAGAAAGAAGAAGAAGAAGAAGTAGCGAATCTAAAAATTTGCTGTAATCGGTGAAAAAAGAAAATAGCAAATATATGTAATGTTTAATGTAAAATGTACTATCCGTTTTCATACCTAATACGCATGAACTAAGTACAAACCAGATAATGTGTCGACCACTTGAGTCCTGTACACAATCACTGCACACATTACTACCACAATCTCAAAAACCATTTCACCCCGTAACCGTAGCATCATTAGGAGATAAACTCCATGAGGTAATCACAAAGCATAGAGGATAATAGTAAAATAATGTTATCGTTACCTGTACACGTTGTGGTATCCGGCTGAATAAAATACTACCACCCCCATTTCTTACCGAGGTGTCGTAAAAAGGGACTAAGGTAAGTCGCTCCACCGTGTGGTATCCGGCTGAGTAGAATAGACCATCCTCATTTCTTACCGAGGTATCGTAAAATACGACTAAGGTGAGTTTATGTCAGGCAGGCGGCCGGATGTAAAATACGTAGCCAAATCATGTGAAGATATGTTTATAACATGTTGTGCCGACCCCACTTAAAGTGGGATAAGGGCAGGAAGATGATGAATATTATTACCTTTGTTTTATGTATCTCAACAAAGTAACACCTAAATCTATAAATAACATTTAATATACAAAAAAATATATTTAGCAAAACAAATCGCGCTAGGAAGGAAGTATGGTTTTAGCCTTCCAATCTGTAATTGAGATTTAACATCCATTATTGTTCTCAATGCGCAAAGGTTTTATAGCACCGTGGTAAGCATCATCATTTTTATGGGCATCGTTTCCTACATCTTTCCTAAGCTTGGGACACGACAGCTGACGATGTGTGCACGACATTGTACCCCGCTCGCTACCGGGCTCTATTTCAAACGAGAAATAATTGAACGTGTTCCCTGTCTAGCAATGTGCGGCGAGCCTTTTTCATCTCTATTAACAAGCGATACTTGTATACTAATCTATCTTTAGCATTGATATTAATACAACTTGCATATGTCGTTTTTTGGAGTCATTATTTTATTATTGTCTTATCCATACTAACTTAAGCATATCAATAACAGTAAGAGGAGATGTACTAATTAACCTTTGTGTGTTCACTACAGAAATTATTGTTAAAAAAAAATGTTTTTATAATTATGTATATCATAAATGCGAACATTTGTCTATCTGTCTGTCTGTTACTCTTTTACGGCTTATTTACTGGATAAATGATAATGAAATTTGGTACAAGGAACGGATAAAACCAAAAGTCACAATTGATTTAAAAAAATGGATTAAAAAATGTGAATTATAATATGAAAAGAGCAATCACACACAAACACATCACAAGAGCATTTTGAGAAATTAAAAGAAATTGATTTGTTATTTTATTATAATTTTTTGTTTTTTTATTACGTAGCTTTATATTAATTATAATTATTGTTTTTACTTCCTGCATACATAACACGAAACTTTCTTGACAATTTAATAATTTTAAAGTTTTTAATTTTATTTCATAAAGAATGTTTTTCTTTAAAAAAATACAACTTTTTTTATAGATTCACGCGCTTTTCACGTTTAGTAATAAATAAATTTTACTTAAATAGACGATTTATTCGATTAAAGCGTTAAATTGTTAGTTTATTTTGCTTAAAATTGAAGCTTTTAAAATTGATGTATTATCTACAACCCAAATAGGAGAAACGTTGCCGGGATGGTCACTGATACCGGATGTTCGATGTCGCAGGTATTATCATATTACAAGTATCTGTATTAAGTGATTTTTTGTTGATGCTTTTTGTTGATGAACTTCGGACAGGGAATGTAGATGATTCCCGTCGTAAAGCAGATTAGATTCGAGGCTCACTGATTCCATACACTATTACTAAGAACATTTTATCTCGGTTGACTTGTACACGTTTAAATGAATTTAAGCCTAACTGATGTCCGATTTGTTCATATCGATATAAGACCGTGTAACATTTGAATTTATTGTTACTAAAAACAAAATTATTAGTTTCTATACTTACATATACATAGAACTTGCAGTATTACTGACACTAAACCCCCTATTTAAATATAATAATAGGTTAAAAAGATGGACGTCTTTTTAATTAATATTATATTTACATAAGGGACTAATAGGTGGCGTATATAGTCAGCAATATACCAAAAAAAAATGCAAGTATGGCTAAAAATGCGTTATACTATTTAACGGAATTTGATTAAAATTATAGAAGAAAAATAAGTATCTATTCCATTACAAAAGATAAAGTTTATTATTGTTGTTACATTATATTGTTAATATTTTATTTTTAGCTGTCCCGATCATCTGTGACAACGTTGTACAAAGAAGAAACGGAACTGGGACAATCTGTAAACAACGAGACTATTGTAGGACATTTTTTAGTTTTCAAAATATACTCAAATTTTATTATTCCATTAAAACAAATGTTTCTAATCACAGAAATGAAAACAAATTAAGAATTCTTAATAAGATTTACAAAGTCGGTAGTGGAATGGTTAGGGTAAAGGACTTGCGATCGAAAGGCATGTGGGTTCCCGGCCACAATACTACCGACATGAATCCACTCCTAACACACGCATTAAGCTTAGAAGGACGGGTTAACAACTTAACTTGTAATTTGCAACCCATATTACTAGCCTTTTAAAAAAATATACAAGGAATATGTACAACCTTCTTTCTGCATTATTAAGACTCCTAGGAAGTATTTAGTGTTAAAAAATACGTAATGAAGCCGCTAATGCCATACCACACACGATAAAATGAGAAAACCGTGATGCTCTGTAATGAGCGATATTGTTCTCAAGGCAATTCTTTGGAACGAAACAGGTATATCACAGCCAGATAGGAGGATTTAATGAGGGCGAACATACCCGATCGTAGTTACGTCGGACCTATGTATTATTAAGCCTAAGAAGGACTGGTTGAACCTGGGTCACTGACAGCGGTAGCACGCGAGATTGTATACCTTATGAGCCAATTTTGACTGTTACTTGAAACCTTGATCGTATCGACCGTTAGAATATATGATATAACCTTAAACATGTTATTGGAATACGGTATTTGATGACTTTAAATTACTATAGAGTAATATCTACAAATGTATCCCATACTATCTTGACCTCTTCTATTGTGGGTGCGGCACATACCAGTACTAAAACTGAATGATGGGAATATTGCTTGATTAGAACATTCTTTTGTTCCTTTGCAATAGAAAATAATTCTTTGATTATCGTCCTTTTAATAACTCAGATGTCGTCTCTACTTTATTTATATTATTATTTTTGTCTGCGACTTCCTTTACGTGGGCTTTAGTCTTATCGGCCGGATAGCACACGGCGGCAGTTTCGAAATAAAACTAATCTGTTATTCTCTTTATTAGCCTATAAACTCTGTACACCGTACTTTATTGGTTGGTGCTTAACTTTCGGTAAGTATAATTTCGTAAAATTTACGTACGTAATACAGATTGACAATCGTTACATGTTATTTGATATTTAATATTAATATTAAATATACCGTTTGGTCAGAGCTTAAACTTTGACGATTATCTGTGAAATGGAATGTCATTATCCTGTTGATCATGAAGCCTCGTTAGAGATATCCATCTTTAACCTCCGACCCACTAATAATCAAAGCAAGGCCCGTCATTTTTGTCGGCGGGAGATTATTGTTACTTTTTGTTGCATATTCTTTGTGTCAAGAGCCTCGATAGTAATATCGTTTTAAAGTCTATACAGTATTGATCAATATCTTTTTTTTCTTTTCTTATGTACTTTTGAATATAAAATGTGTGAGAGATTTGTATATAGCGCATATTAAAAGTATTATTATACGCCGTGTGGTATCCGGCTGAATAGAATAGTACGACCCTCATTTCTTACCGAGGCGTCGTAAAAGGCGACTAAGGTAAGTCGACCCGCCTTGGTATCCAGCTGAGTAGAATAGACCACCCTCTTTCTTACCGAGGTGTCGCAAAATACGACTGATGTAAGTTGATGTCAGGCAGGCGGCCAGTCGTAAAAACGCAGCCATATCATGTGACAGCATGTTTATAACACGTTGTGCCGACTCCACTTAGAGGGGGATAAGGGCAGGAATTTTTTTTTTATTATATAGGGGAATATTGTATTATTAATATTTATTGTCTCGATTTATATACCTACTTATATGAAAAAAAAATCTTTATTCATTGATTAGAAAACATCGAAACAAGAAGGAAAGTTTTCAATAAATTTACTTTACATATCGTACATAAAAACTACCCTTGTTTTAAACCCGTCATAGATTTGTATTATCTACTTATGAAGGAACAAGCAGAGGTAATAAATACCTATCATACGGAATAGGCTTGTCGTCGTAAGGTACAATCTAAAGTATGAGGAAAATTTGCCTGCGGCCCTTCCCACTTGGATTAGAGCATATATACGTATTCTATGAAGTAATCATATATCTGGCACATGTTTTTTTTATTATTCTGGCATGTGATTTTTCAATTGTGGTTATATTCCAAGTTCATACTGGAAAATTTGTTGCATGTTTTCTATAAGTCAAGCTCGCCACGGCTAAACGAGCATATAACGCACTGTGTGAGAGCCGCGATTTAATTATTTTCGCGCTCGTTAGATTAAGTTTTTCAATTACTCCCGAGATACTAGTGTGACTTATATGGTGTAACGTCTCATAATGTTAAGCGTGAAATGATTAAGATAATTAACTTGACAAGGACTGACACTGTATTCGTCTAATTAGCTTTCAAATAACAACATTGTACGTAGCATTTCTCAGAAGGAACAATGTGTAAGCTATCCTTGAAAGACAGGATTCCATTCCGGATTGTTTACACCAGAAAGGCTTAACAAATTATACACCTATACCGTCCTTATGAATCACTCAATCTATTTATGAAAATCGCACAAAATTAGTTCAGTATTTTGAGGTTATCATGAAGGAACAAGTCGCAGCAGGGTAGTTTGTTTAATAATTTGCGGGGAAAGAAAAGCACATATTTCGAAAACAGTACACGTTTGTGACAGATATTATTGGTACGTAGAAATCCCTTGAATAGATCTATGCCCCATAGCCAACGTCATTTAAATTACAGTTTACTTTTATACGTCTATTATTTAATTTAAAAACCTATTTAGCATCAACTGAAGCAAGGTAAATAAGTGTGGCAAACGCATAATGTTTGCTACAAATCATATTTAAATAGACCTATAGTTATTTATTATGAGCTCAAATATTTTATAATGAAACCAAAACGTATCTGCGTGTTAGAATAAATTGTGGATATGCTATAAATAGAAAATTTAAACATGTATTCTCTTTAATAAAAAGTATGTTTTTAAAATTTATAGCTTTGGGTTAATAGAGATTAATTCATAATGGACTCATAAGTCAAATCTTGTAACACGCTATGTAATGAATAGAAAAACGTGTCATTCAACAGCGAGAAAGCGACAAAATTTAAACGTAGTTATTCATTAAAGCCCGCCTTGCATATTGCCTCACGATGATTTTTAAAATTATAATTTATGGCTTATTTGAGTGTTGAAATAGGTACGAGAGGTTTGCGTGGGTGGAACCAAACCCAAGGAATGCTTCTTGAGATGCGTTATTGTATTGTTATTGTTGCATTACAAAGTACCATTTGTTCATTGCAATCAATGTTCCTCATTAATCCGCTTTGTATTTCGCTTTCTATTGAGCTTATCCTGAGATTGATTAATGAATTTACATAGCTTCCGACTAGTTTTCGCTTTCTTTTTTAATATTTTTTTTATTATTAAGTGCTAAAACAATTATTCAGTCAGACACGTCAATTTATTAAAAAATACTTAAAGTTCTAAAAAAAACTGTTAATAACATTTTATTAATTAATTTAAAAAATATATTTTTGAACATGTCCAGATAAAAGTTACTTAAAATTAGACAACATAGTTTTCGCAGGGTTCAAATGGATGGGTGCCGATAAAGAATACAATGAATCAGCATTAGGCGCGTCGCCAAAATTTTTTAGACACTATAAAACTTATGTTAATTACTCAACAAAAGTTTAAGTATATATGTAGAGAAATTTTAAGCCATCGGTTCGGTTTCTGAGATATCGTGTGGTATCCGGTTGAGTAGAATAGACCACCCTCATTTTTTTACCGAGGTGTCGTAAAATACGACTAAAGTAAGTTGACGTCAGCCAGGCGGTCGGATGTTAAATATGTAGCCAGGTCATGTGACAACATATTTATAACATGTTTTGCCGATTCCCTTCAGAGTGGGATAAGGGTAGGAGGATGATGATTCGGTTTTCTGGAACTCAAGGTGAAAAATGTTAGTCTATGTCTAGACGGCTATTTACGTCTCACTCTATCAGGGTAGCCCTAATATTTTAGAGCTCATGCGGGGCCCTTATTCATGAGCTGTAAATGGATACCGTAACACCTTAATATTTTTATAATATATTATTTGCACGCTAATACAAAACATAGCTTTACAATCGAGAAATGTTTGACAAAATATAATTCAGTGCGCAATCAGCTTTTTGGAATAGAAATAGTATTAATCCTATCTGTGGTCTGGTTTATTTCTTTCCAAACACATAGATTTGATAATGCTTTCGGTTTGCTACAGACTAGGCATGCCCTTCACTTGACATGACTATTGCAATGTTTTAGTATTAACAAGCTAACGGAAATAATAATAAATTCAGAACTGATCTTATTTGTCATATATTTATTTCAAAATTCATTATTATCTCTCTAAAGTTTGAAGATATTTTAATTATTGCATTTGCAGAAAAGCCTAAAAATATATACTGATTGATTAAAAACATGAAAACTGTTAATAAATTTATAGTATAAAAAGCTTAAAGTTACTGAAAATGGGAAACCTTTTGTTACAGAATGATCGTATTGTAGTAAGTGAACAAATTAGTATATCAGTGTTTTAACGTAAAATTGTGGTACTTTTTACAGAGGTCGTAAAAGGCTTCTAGGGTAAGTCAACCCGCTGTGTGATACCGTCTGAATAGAATAGACCACCCTCATTTCTTACCGAGGTATCGTAATTGGCCATTAACATAAGTTGACGCACCACCCACCTAAAGTACTAAACCTAAAGGACTAAAGTAAGTTGACGTCAGGCAGGCGGCCGGCCGTAAAATACGTAGCCAAATAATGTAAAAACATATTTTTAAAATGTTGTGCCGACCCCACTCAGAGTGGGATAGGGTCAGGAGGATGATGTGGTATTTATCATAGAGTTATTATACTAGAGTAAGGAAGTCATAGGCATGCCTGTTAGTGAGAGTGTCACAATAAATAATGAGAGGGCAGATAAAACTCATATACTTCATCTTTGTCTAATCATACATAAAAAAGAGAGACAGATAGATACACCCCTGCTTTCTCTTTATTGTAATATAGGACACTTTAGGCTGGCGTACCTACTCTCGTAAAATAAGTCTTATATCAATCACAAATGACAAGCATTGTCCGATGACAATGACAGGATATTTCAAAAATTGTATGAGAAAGTGATTGAAGATAAAATTGATTTCGAAGAAAATTAATATCATAATATTTTAAAAATAAAATTACATTCGCGAATTATTCTTAGACGAGTTAACCAGCTATTATTAATTCTAGTAGCCATCATCTGTAATCAAACGCAAATTCGATAAATGTACCGAGATCATGTACTGTAATTGGATGCTTGGATATTTCTAGGAAGACAAAGAACACCTGCTAACGATATGATAACGGTATTAAAATAACAATACAAAAAGCTAACTGTTAGCTCATTGTGATTACATTGGTTTCGGCAAGTGGCCGCAGTCACGGCGTTTCGTGGTACAAAATCAGATAAGAGGATAAAAATATCGAGTAAAATATCGATTGGATAGCGAGATTCGAGTCGTGATCGATAGAGAATCGAAGTGTCACGAGCGGGGTTGACGACCTAAGGTCAGGGTCGGGAATCTTGCTCGCTAGCATGCGCAAATATCGTTTCGCCGATGGATATGTCGTTACGTGGAATATTGCATGTAACCGCTTCATTGTTATGCAGAGTGTTGTGTTTTGAATGAAGGTTATGAAATTGTCACCTTCTGGGACGGGGAGTATTGTACCGGAATATAAAGTTGGTAGGGGAATTTTTGTTTTGATCTCGAATATTGGGTATATAATTTTTTACGTTTATAAATATTGAGAAGATATTTAATTTTAAGTAAAAATTACTACTACTGCTGCTGCTACTGTTGATTTGACCCAAAATAAAATTCACGGAGAATATAGTTTTTTCTTCTTTGTCAATGCTAACTATATTTCTTCATATAAATGAATTATATATGCTCATGATAACAAAGCAATAGTGGACTTCCTTGGCGCAGTCACACGTATTTGACGTTCGGTCTGAGATTTCACATACATATTTTCGTGTCGTTATAGTCATGCTTGGCGGTAAATCTTTATGACGCTAGGGTCATAGCTAGCACCCTAGTGACAAAAACCGTATCTCAATCGATTTAATATTCTGGAACCGTAAAGGCGTATATCCTATATGGGTGGGTTAGTGCGTTTCAAAGTCTGTACATTAACTTTGTGAATCTGTTCACTCTGATGAGCAGGTTGCCTTTACCTAAACGTAATCTGTAACCAATAGAAATTCTATAGTCCGGCTCGTGCTAATATTTAAATAGAATTTATAAGAAAAATGATGCACGCAGATAAGCAATTCGTTTCACGTCATGTCGAGACGACTCGGCGAACTCAAGTTAAACGCCAATTTCCAAGTGAATGGTATCAAATCACCATAAACCTATCTCAGACTCGATATGGACTTGAGAATAACGGACTACGGGTCCCTGCAGAATGACGTATCGAGAATTTACGCTCCGACCTTTGTCGGTTTTGGTATTCAGATTAAAATGGTGTTGTTCTGTTAAGATATAGATCGTTTCAATGCATAGGAAGTACTGTTTTAAAGCAATTACTTCTTTGTTTAGAAGCTTGAACTAAACCTGTCACAAGCTAAGCTTGAACAAAGGTTTATGTCTAATGATCACCTTATGGTATATATGTATATTTTATGTTGGATACGCCGGTACAATTTTAAAAATGGCTGAATTCTATAAGTAACTAGCATTTTTACATCTTAATAGATCATACGTTTTTCATTAATATTAAAATAAATATTGTTGTACCAACTGTAAGTAGTGTAAACCTTCATATTAAGTTCATCATCCTCCTGCCCTTATCCCACTCTAAGTGGGGTCGGCACAACATGTCACAAACATGTTGTCATATGATTTGGCTACGTATTTTACGACTGGCCGCCTGCCTGACGTCAACTTACCTTAGTCGTATTTTACGACTCTTCGGTAAGAATGAGGGTGGTCTATTTTACTAAACCGGATACCACACGGTGGGTCAATTTACCTTAGTCGCCTTTTACGACACCTCGGTAAGAAATGAAAACCTTCATATTAAGTTATTTAACATATATATGGTACAAGTAGATTAATAATAGCAAGTATATTAATAAACACATGATATACATATACATAAACATACGATTGATTGAAAGAAAGATAACTGGTGATAATAGAGTGCCTTCGCGAAAACTTAAGTATCACGGAAGCAAAGTTGATAGTTGAGTAATTGTATTATTGTTTGTAGAGATGAATTCCACACATATAGTATGAAGAAACAAACCTTGGGGTCCTAAAATAGACGACCTCAAAAAGATTTCAGGGATTCCATGGATATAACCAAGATCGTGTCTTCTTCAGGTTCAAGAATAACAAGAAATCATAAAGTATGGAAGTTATTTTAGAAACTCAAAACAAAAGACTATCTAGACCCGTATTAGCCAGTATAAAGTTTTTTTGCTGATACATGGCGCATGACAAGATTCGTATAATTTAGAACAGTATCCAGTTGAGGTTAATCGCAACAACTTCAACTTAGAGTTACATTAACGCCGCTGGGTAATAACGGTGACCAAATTGGAGGTGTGTGAAATGCTTACAAATGCTATCCTATTGTACGGGTAATGATCTTCAGAACCATTACATGCGTGTAAAACTTAGAAAAAACTTAATATAACTTTGAACATAAAGATAATATTTTTTTTCTTGATATCCTATGAATGCATCATTACGATATAAATTAACAATCTTTACATAAATGGTACCTTTTTTGTTTGTCAAAATTAAATATTTATTTTGGTAAGACTGATGCTGAAAGTATCCTACACGCCAGTGAGGAACGGAGAAATGAAATTAATGAGTAGATCTCATAACTAAAATTGCTTTTCTTTGAAACCTTATTAAAATCAATTGATAATGGAGAGCCCAGAGCTATAGGGTTCAGACGAACTTTAAAATTTATGTTATAAATGTTAATTCCAAAAGTAGTGATTTATCTGAATCCACTGTTAAATGTACTTGTCGCTTCTTACTGTTAGGTGTAGTCTTTGATGTCCAACCAATCAACCTAAAACTTGGCGCATGATAATTATTATACCACTCACAATTCACAATCTAACAAAATAAATCACAATCGCTCAGATAAATATCGCAAACGAAGACGAAATTCCAAATTACTGAAATTGGTCACTTATGGCTATCCGCCATCCATTCAAAGTAGCCATAAATTTACTTCCTAAACACTACTTTTCAGTGCTAGTTGGAGCTTATTTGCATTCGCATTTCACACAATCTGCAACTCTGATATCCTAGCCCATCTCGGAAGCTTTCATTTTAAAATACCTTAGGACTAGCATATAATCAATTTAAGGAATTGAGTAAATTCTTATAACGGTGAACAAAAGCACCTTATAATAGATATGGTAAACAATTATCAAATATAATTAATTTATAATATAGTGACTAAGGCTTTAACCTAAGTCATAACTTTACGGTTATGAACATTATCACGATGATCCTGACCGCCATTTTCTGTTGATAATATTATGGTGTAATGCAACACATTGCTTGATGAATGGTGTAATTTACTCAAGAAATATCCCATTATCTCCCGCTATTCAAGTTTTATCTACATTTATTCGTGAAAATGCAGTGAAGAACTTCTTTTAAAAATAAACTGTAATATATTTACTAGAGGTGTGCTCCTTTTTGGTATCGTTTGAATTAAGGTTAAAATACTAAACTCATCTCTCATATAATACTTATTATTTATATAAGAATTCATTTCTATGTCACTATCGTATTATATCACATCTCGATCCTTTATAAATATACAACTTGAAATGCTTAACAGTATATAAGTATCACGCATATTGTATCTGTATAAAAAAATTCAATAAAATCCAATTAAAATCATCCTACGCAAGGCAATATGAACGGTATGCGGCGTCAGCGTCGCTTAGGGCTCTCATACCAAAAATATCTATCCAGTAATGTAAAAAAAGTGATTATGGAAATTTTAATGAGGCTATAAATAACATTCGGTAGGTTGATTATCCGAATGCACGACAAATTGATTCACCCTTCTGAATCTCGCCTAACAATACCAAGAGAAACTAAGGGTCAAATATTTTTTACGCCACGAAATAAACCGCTTTGAATAGAGCCTTGATTTTATGATTTATAGGGTCTTTTATATGTTCCCGGCTTCTCCGCATTTTGTTTTGATTGAGATTCCTTTCAGAGTTCGGAAGATTGATTGTTTTATATGGTGTGGGAGTTTTTGTTGATTGCTTTCGAGTGTAAATATTTTTCATACGATAATTTAACGCTTATGTAACTAAAGTGTGTTATATTTAACGCCTCTAATATCCATTAGGGTTTTAAGATTATATTAACTTTCGCTATTAATTGTTATTATTTTAATATACTTAGTCAAAAAAGGAAAGCTAACTTTGATCAGCCTTTTAGTAAGTTCATTTGAGTAGCAACAATATTCTTCTTAATAGTAGGTATATGCAAAAATTAAGCCTTGAGGAAAGAAGTATGTAGGAACAGTAAGCGGACAACGATAATAATGTTCGGAAATTGAATACGATACAGGTAGAGAGAGAAGGATGTACGCGAAAGAGCGGGATAGAAGTAAGGAAATTACGAAAATAATGAATTTTGAGCATTTGAACATTTTGAGAATACTGGTCTATTCATAAAGCCCTTATTCCTCTACATATTTTCACTATAACAACAAGCCTCGGAAAAACAAAGAATCGATAACAATCGATGAAATCTAATTTAATCCTGATAATGTTCGTTACATCATAACATTCATATATGTGTACATCATACATTGTCTCTAGCAATGAATCAACAACTTGATGCTTGTTAAGGCCGATTATGCTAATTGTAAGATGCGGACTGTGGTCTGTATAGTTGTTCTATTGGCCCGTAACAAACTGGTATTGGTACCGATTGGGATTTTTTTTCTCGATTTATATAGTCCTATATAGACCTCGGTGACATTTAGATATCGACCTATCTGTTTAGACAGTATCATGTCTATTTTATATATGATAATTTAACGATACAATATCTTTCAAAATTCTTTTAGAATTAATAATAATAGATTGAAAATAGAGGCAGTATTCGACTATATCAGTCTTTCGATCAGTTTAGATGAGTTTACGTTAAATTAGACAATATTACTGAAAACCAAAACTTTGTTATGGATTATTCTAACAAGTTCACAACATATTTACAGACCGTTTTCTAATTTAACTGTTCTTGTTGCTGATGCAGTTTATCAAAGTATAATACAATAAATAAAAGATTCAAAAATTGACAAATAAGTGACTGTGCCATTTTACAAAATTTCACAATACCTAAGAAACGATGTACCTACATGAGAGAAATTATGATGATATTTATGATCGAAGCGAAATCTAAATCTGTTGCGATATAGATTTTCAACATCGATCGCCTGTAATTCTTGTTTCATCGCAAAGCCTCCAAGGTACAATTGTAGTGAAACCACGCTTTCCTGATTATTGCCTAAGGCTCTTTCTGAATTTGCGCATTCCTTTGTCACAGATTTACGAAGCTATAGACAATCTTAGTAAGCATGAATTCGCGAAACCGTTATGTGATATGTCACTTAGGAACGGTCGCAGTTCTACGTTACGTTTCCCTGACAAAAACATATTTTGTCATGTTTACGTTAGGCAACGATGCACGAGTTCGATAACTAATGTTTGAGGAATTGATTTGCAACTTTTATAGCTATGTCACAGGTAAGTGGCATGTTTTATAAGCTTTACTATTTGAAGTTTCACGTTTTCGAATAATATGTTCTATTCACGAGCTGTAAGGACGTTATGGTATTAAAGGGCCCAGCATGCAGTGAACTAGAAGGACGAGGCATTAGTTAGTCACGCGCGAGCGATGGTATTTCTCATTAGCCGGCTCGTAAACAAGGACACTTCGACGCTTACTAATGTCCTCGCGTTACAGTTTTACGACTATCAGCAATTTTAAGTTGTCGAATGGTCTGAATGTACGTTGTAATGGGAATGTAATAAATTTTGTGAAACGCATGTGAACGCTCTAGATATGAGACTTAGGTTTATGTGTTAGAGTAAACATTGGTATACGAGTAAATGTAGCTGTGTAAGTAACACTGTATTTATGGCTTATAATTATTTGACCACTTCAAGAATACTTCAACCTAACTCCTGAATAATTATCATTTTATAGGAAACATCATTCTTAAATGGATTTTGTTTATCCAATTTGTTCCTTCCTCGACATGTAAAGTCAACCAGGTTCTGAGTTAGTATATTAAACATATCATAGTTAAAAAAATCCCGGAAATATTTGATGAATTTTATTATTATGTTGTAATATATATGAAATTAAAACGTGAAAAGATTGACAATGTATGCTACATTCTAAGATTTCTATAAAGATATGTGAAAACGCAAATATGAGTAACGCAGGAAAATTAGCGCCCTTATGCCACTCTAAGTACGAATTTTACGACCGGCCTACTGCCTGATGTCAACTTACCTTAGAAGCATTTTGCGACACCACAGTAAGAAATGAGAGTGGTCTATTCTACGCAGCCGGATACGACACGGCTAACAGAGTCGGGCCTTCACAGAGGAAAATAAAGTCTTATTAGTTTTTATAAAAAAAAGCTTTAGATATCGCTCACGTTTGACCAACACAGCTTATATTAAAGTGCCATTATATATACGCTACGTTCGATTTTATAGAAAATTTAATTTACATAGAATACACGTTGTAATGAAAGATCGTTTCTGAATAGTTATAATGTATATATACACAATAAGCTATGCATAGATTGGTTACTCGCCACAGTACATTTGAAACGATTATAAAATCAGTAGAGCTAGCAATTAATTCAACTAAGACATGACCGCTGTATCCCCGCATGCATTTACCGGGCGATTGAAACGTCCCGCTGCTTGTGAGTAAGCTATTTCCGCAATTTCAGAGTGGAGATCGTGTATCGACAATAGCTTGTATCGTGTGGCGTCTAATCACGCGGATACAGTTAGCCGGCGCCGCGGGCTTTGCTAGTGCCTCTAATATGCGTGCGAACAATCCGATAGTCATGGTTTAACACTGGACTCTTAGGCGGACATATCCTCATTGTATCTTTAACTCGTAGAATAGCCCGTCAAAAAGCATATAAGCGTTATAGATTTAGAATGATAAGTTGCATGTTTTTCATCATCATCGAGTGCGGTATTATAATCAAGTTTAGATATATATTTAGAGATAGATACAAGTATCACGTTTGTGCGATATCATTTTAAAAGCTTTTTAACTTGACTTGGATGTATGTTCCTATGTGAAGGTGGAATCATGTAAATTAAGTTTGAGCCACTTCCCGGAGTCCTATTGAGCTGAAATTTTACATACCTACTAGTCCAGTCCCGATAACAATGAACGTATATGATAAGCATGACCTGATGCTGCTGCAAAGATTGGCTTCAGACGAGGAAAACACTCAACAGTTAACAGTGAGGACATAAAATTTCTAAAAGATTTTATATATCTTTATATTTAAATGAGTTAATCTTGCATGTATATATATACCTATATTTTAGGAATCTTGGAAACGGCTCCAACGATTTTCCTGAAATTCAGCATGCAGGAGGTTTTGGGGGGAAAAATCAATCTAGCTAGGTTTCATTAAAAAAAAAAAACATTTTATTCCTGTTTTTGGGCATTAAAAAATTTACCCTTTTCTTTTTTTTATACAGGAAAAAACCCCTTATGGGTACCGCCGCCCGACGGGGACAGGCGACGGTTATGTCAGACTCGCACCGACTAAAATAACCTGTGTGCTCCACTACGCTGCTGGTGGCGGGGATAGGGTACCCATGAAGACATTGCCCCTCATCCCCGCCAGCAGTAACTCTGTAGCTCAGAGTGCGCCACCTCTGGGCCGGGGCCTCTCTCAAAGTGGCCCCTCTCTCCGCTGGACGATGCATCGGGAGCACCGGATGCATCGAACGCCTCGGGGACCTAACTCCAGCGAGCGTCCGATAAACCCCGTTCGGATCGCTCGGAGCACCCCGTTAGGGCGGCATGCGACGGACTTCGGCGAGTCGCCTGCGCCCCGCTCTCCTGCAGCGGATTGGATCCAAGGACTCGACTTCCCGGATCCGCCCCGCCGCCTCCTACCGCGAGATAACGTCCTCGCAGAAGGAGGCCATCGCTGCCCACAATCGCTCCCTGTCCACCATGGCGTGAACCACAGTGGGCAGGGAGAGATCGTGCCCCACCTGTGCCACAAGTTCAGAAACAACCATGTCCGGAAAGCACACGTGTCAGACAGAAGGTGAGGACCCCATGCCTCCTGGCGACCCAGCCCTTTATTAAAAATTTAATTTTAATTCAATTCAATTCGATTCGATTCGATTCGATTCGATTCGATTCGATTCGATTCGATTCGATTCGATTCGATTCGATTCGATTCGATTCGATTCGATTCGATTCGATTCAATTCAATTTAATTTAATTAAATTCCAACAGTGTTAATATAATAGGTTGCTCCTCTTAACCTCTCTATAAATGTCTAAAAAAAAGTTTTCTTTGGAGAGATCGTGCCCCACCTGTGCCACAAGTTCAGAAACAACCATGTCCGGAAAGCACCTGTGTCAGACGGAAGATGAGGACCCCATGCCTCCTGGCGACCCAGCCCTTTATTAAAAATTTAAAAATTTAAATTACATTTAATTGGATTTGGATTTAGATTTAGATTTAGATTTGGATTTGGATTTGGATTTGGATTTGGATTTGGATTTGGATTTGGATTTGGATTTGGATTTGGATTTGGATTTGGATTTGGATTTGGATTTGGATTTGGATTTGGATTTGGATTTGGATTTGGATTTGGATTTGGATTTGGATTTGGATTTGGATTTGGATTTGGATTTGGATTTGGATTTGGATTTGGATTTGGATTTGGATTTGGATTTGGATTTGGATTTGGATTTGGATTTGGATTTGGATTTGGATTTGGATTTGGATTTGGATTTGGATTTGGATTTGGATTTGGATTTGGATTTGGATTTGGATTTGGATTTGGATTTGGATTTGGATTTGGATTTGGATTTGGATTTGGATTTGGATTTGGATTTGGATTTGGATTTGGATTTGGATTTGGATTTGGATTTGGATTTGGATTTGGATTTGGATTTGGATTTGGATTTGGATTTGGATTTCGATTTCGATTTGGATTTGGATTTCGATTTGGATTTGGATTTCGATTTCGATTTCGATTTCGATTTCGATTTCGATTTCGATTTCGATTTCGATTTCGATTTCGATTTCGATTTCGATTTCGATTTCGATTTCGATTTCGATTTCGATTTGGATTTGGATTTTGATTTAAAATTTAATTTATTTCTTCGAAGAGGCCTATTTCCAACAGTGTTAATATAATAGGTTGCTCCTCTTAACCTCTCTATAAATGTCTAAAAAAAAGTTTTCTTTGCATTATAGTTGTCATTAGTGTTTTTCTGCTGTCACCTTATTTTGAGCCTAGGAATTATTCAAATTCATACCAGATGAATAATGAATGAATATCCGCAGCAATCTTTTATATATAATAAACAGGCGTTAGAGAAATCATCGTAATATGATTGCTGAACTTGTTTATAAAACGGCTTTGTTATTACATATGCAATATCACTCTCATCTTTACGATGACAATAATGTCGATGTTAGGAAAATCATAAACGCCTACTTAAGCTGAGCTAAATATGTATCGATAAAACTGAATTTCTTATTATAGCAACTCGAAGTTATTTCTTCGAGAATATAGTTCGAAGTTATTTCTTTAAAACCATACAAAAATAATCTGAATGATTTATAAAAATATCGTTATTGCTTAGAAATTAAAGGCCCATTGTCTTTATGAAGATGTAATTTTGGTACACAAACAGGAAAAGATGTGATCTCTGATTTGGGGTGAAAATATTTTATAGTGTAATCTAGTAAAAGAAAAACAATGGTTTAGCACTAACCCACCACTGAACAAAGACAACAACTTTCCTTAGAGATAATGATTAGAGCTTAGACCCACAACGACGGTATGTACGATGGACGTGTAAAATACTTGTATATAACTCTAATAAATACCATATCAGAATGTGGTTATACGTAGTTTCTGGTTAAATTTGCTTACTATCTAGAATAGAATAAAATATTTACATATATGCATATTTTTCTTATTTATCACTTATACATTACGAAAGACAAATAAATGAAAATTATGTCCATATTGTCTTTTTAGGTTTGCGATATTAATCTAGATCTTTTCTATAATAAATCTACATTTTGGCGATAAGAGCCATAATTTTAAAGCAATACGTAAGAAAACTTGAGAAACCAGAACGATATAGCAATACTTACTAAAATTATTGAATTATTTCTTATTTTCTTTATTTCGAACCAACTTAGAACATTAGCAACTTATCAGTACTATTCGATCTCTCGCTCAATTGTTTCGGTTAACCTTCAAAGTATGAAGTTGGATATTATCCAGTGGTAATAATGTCGAATTACTGGACAGTTAATTAGAGCTTGCCAACCGGCATAGCCTTGTTTCGCTTTGTACCAAAGTTTCGTAATTCATCGCATGTCCAACAGTGCCTATGATTTATAATTTCTCAGACAGACCCCTTTGTGTTGCTGATAAATTATGTGGCTACCACTTACTTTTATCCCCCATTTATAAGAATGAGTGCAACAGATTTGATAAGGTCTACGTTTACGACCGTCCAATTTAATGGGGTATTCATTGTTGTACTGAAAATGATTTACTGCCATGTAACTTTAAAACTGGTTAGCAAAGTTTACTGTCGTATTACATGATCACTGAACGATGCTATCGCAAATGATTTTTTTTTACAAGAAAGAATTCTATTGTATGTAATGCTGATATTGATGTTGTGATGTGTAAGATTATGTTAGAGATATTATTACGTGATTCATTCATTATTGTTTCATATTACTAACAAACAGAGTTAAAAAAAAATTACAATCAAAAAACTATTACCTAACTCGGCTTCTTTCGAACGCGTTTTTGTTAGTCTGAAATTTTACATTTATATATAAAAATATTAAAAACATTTTTATATGTAAATGTACCTTTATTGATAAATTTAGAATCACATATACACACAAACCTAAAAATTTTAATAAAGGCAATGACCATATGAAAATGGCATTTTTAAACATAATGAATATTATATATAAAGTCTAATATAACATATATGAAACTTATACAAATGGTAACTCGATATGACCCGTATGTTTATATGTATAACAATAACTCGATGACTAAACTTGATGGTAAATAACGGACGTTTAAATATAAATTGTCTCACGTAGTTTAGCTGGCACAGATCTCTGTCATAGGGATAAGTTGACCTTTGTACACTTTTTTTACCAATAATGTTTTTTCCAACATTTTTTTATGGTAAATAAATAAATGAATAAATAAATAAGTTGCTATTGCATATTTGCAAGTATTTTTAGCCGGTGCATTCACATGTCTATAACAATACATACGCTTAATACAAACAAACACTTTATTAAGTGTGGTGCAGAAAGGCTCTGGGAGAGGGCCTGGACTAGAAATAAACACTTATAAATCTCCACTGCGTTATATTTAATCACCGTTGCCCTCACAGAGTGCACGTTTGCAGTTGAAGTCTGAATTATTTTAATCCTGAGCGCTGATAGACTAAGAGATGACATTAATATTTTTCATTCATCAAGGCCTTCATAATAACATATGATTAAAAAAGTAATGTGAATATTATTTTGCTATAATCCGCGATAAAAGAAAATATATGTAAAGCTAAATGTAGAGTGTGGTATTCGTTCTCATACCTGATATATGCAGAATTTGTAAGTACTTATGCACTACCCAACAACGACGACACAACAATACACAAGAACTGAGCACATTCACCACCACAAAATCGCAAAATTGTCGTTGAGTCTATCTCCTGAGGATGCTTCGGTTACGGGGCGAAACAATTGCTAAGATTGTGGTGTGAATGTGTGCAGTGCTTGTGTCTTGTTGTATCGGGTAGTGCATGCGTTCTTACAAATTCTGCATGTATTAGGTAGGAGAACGAATAGTACACTCTACATTTAGCATTACATATACATATTTTTTTTATCGCGGATTATAGCAAAATAATATTCTCATTACTTTTGTATTATGGACCTCCGCAAAGTAACGCCTAATTCTATAAAATTAATGATTATTTTTGCTACAAAACTTGCTTGGAATCTGATAAAACGAACTATGATTATATGCTGAATACATAACATTACAACCGTATTCTCTTATTAACAACATTAATTAAAGCTACCTACTATGGCTAATAATACATGGTTACTTTACTCATCTCATCAATCATCGTCATCTTTCACGTTATAAGTTATAACTTATTTATAGTATTGTGTCTAGTGTATTTTTCGGTGTTAAATTTTAATAAGTTCTTATTGCTATACTATTATACCATTATTATATTATACTATTGATGTTTTATAGTTAATCAGAAAATAAGTCAATAATATTTAATACATGACATGAATGGCTTGTTTATATAATAATATAGCTTTTTTATTTTGAATTGACAATATTGTAGCTAATACTAAATAGCTTTGACAGCGTAACTGTGCGGGACAGTCGAGCGCGGTATCATTGTTGAGATTGCGAAATGGGTAGAGTAAAACGCACAAGCGCCGGAAACGAAGTTCTAAGTGTGCCTCCTGTGAGGCCAGACCAAAGCTTACGGCGACGTGTAGTGGAGGGCTAGTGTTATGACTGTGAATAAAACATTACTATATACAATTTGCTTTTTTATTCAGTCAAATAATACATTAAAAAAACTACTCCGTGTGGTATCCCACTGAGTAGAATAGACCACCCTCATTTCTGACCAAGGTGTCGTAAAAGGCAAAGGTAAGTTGACGTCAGGCAGGCGGCCGGTCGCCAAAACATTTAACAGCATGCTTATAACATGTACCGACCCCACTTAAAAGTGGGATAAGGGCAGGAGGAATGATGATGAATACATTACAAGAACTGTTACATATTCAATTCAAAGACAATTGCAGCCGTCTCTAGTACTACGTGATATCTTTTATAGTGAGAAGCTTTAGGTCTCTGTAAATCAGCTTAGCGGGCGGATGGTACGGCTGCTATCTTCTCCGCCTTTGTATTGTAGTTTGTCACTATACTTATTCCCATATGGTATGAAATGAACTGTTGGCATTTCTCTTATTATCGCGTGAGTTGTAATCTATGAATATATCTTTGTGGAATTTCTAAAGGTGCGAGACCTATCTTTGAATCAAGACGTTGCTTTTGAAATTGAAGATACAACTATAAAGCCTTAAGTTAAGTTTGTTAAGGGTCTCTTTAATAAATATTTTATCAATCGTATGAAATAAACATTTGTGGGGATAAACGTAATGTTTAAACAAAATATTTTACTGTATATATCTTAATATATACTTCTTATATCCACTTAAATTAAGTCTGGTCGATGTAATTTTTTTTAAATAACTATTATGTGGTAAATTTAAACTAGATTAAAGTGTTATTAATAAAAGTATTCCATGATAGATTATCAGTAAAAAACTACAATTCATTGTTATCATTAATCTGGTTTATATATTACTAGCGACCTGCCCCTGCTTCGCACGGGTATAAAATATATATCCCATGTCAGTCAGTGTAAAAAAAATGATTAAAATTGATCCAGTTGTTTTGATTTATTCATTACTGCCCGTGGCCGTAGCGTTAAATTTGGAGAAAAACAATTTCCTTTCCCTATACCAAGAAGATTTCCTGCTATCTTTGGAATATCTAAATTCATATAGTACATTATTACTTATTTACTTTTATATTTTCCCTATGTATTTTATTTTTACAATTAATTACAGAATGTCTTTAAACAAACTCTTGAAAGAGCGACATCGGTGCTAAAGTCGAAGTGTTATAGGGCGAAGCGCGGCCTCCTCACGCCATTTTAAATCTGTAATATCTCCGAAAATGTTCACTTAAATTACATGCTGTAAACGGCCATATTGATCTATATTAAATCAACTATTTATTTAAGGTACTCAATTGGATAAGGATTAATGCTGTATTGTATAAAAATTGCTTTGAACATAAGGCATCATTTTTCGTAAAAAGTAAATGAAAAAAACTGCTATTGTGGGCTATCCATAAGAGATAGATATATACCATCGCGGACTTTTCTGTAGACCTTTTCAAGGTGTACAAATACTCAGTACATCATTTTGATAAATCTCGTAGGGTTTAGCCTGCGTTTGCAATGTAAGCTGAAAAAAATGTAATTATTTACAGAAACCTCAAAAATTACATTATTTCTCTACTTCGTATTAAATGTTATTATGCGTACAAACCTTCCTCTGGAATCACTCTATCTATTAAAAAAAACCGCATCAAAATCGGTTGCGTAGTTTTAAAGTTTTATGCGTACATACGGAAATATGGACTTTGTTTTATAATATGTAGTGATTATACTTATTTTTGTTTTTATCCAATAAAATTTAATATTACTACTATAGTTTTTCTTATTTTATGTACGCAAAGCACATGTACTATTTACTTATGTAAAAATTAAGTTGTAACAACCTGGCGGTGAGACCGTGCGAGTTTTTAAGGGGGTCACGGGTTCAAACCTCGGCAGGCACCAATGTGTGTGTAACCTACCAATCCAAATGGGAGCAGCATGGTTAATCTAACTCTTCAAAAAAACGGAGAGAAGGGACCTATGCCCAGCAGTAGGATAATAATTTGTTTTTTTTAAGTATATAATATAAAATCTTCCGTGTGGTATCCGGCTCAGTAGAATAGTACCACCCTCATATCTTACCGAGGTGTCGTAAAAGGCTACTAAGGTAAGTCGACCCGGCTTTTGGTATCCGGCTGAGTAGAATAAACCACCCTTATTTCTTACCGTGGTGTCGTAAAAGGCGACTAAGGTAAGTTGACCCACTGTGTGGTATCCGACGGAAAGACTGAAGTAAGTTGACGTGAGGCTGGCGGCCGGTCGCAAAATACGTAGCCAAATTTTGTGACAAGATGTTTATAACATGTTGTGCCGACCCCACTTAGAGTGGATTAAGGGCAGGATGATGGTGATGATGATAATATAAAAGCTTTTCCAACATTGCTCAAACATTATAAAAGCCTAGTTATAAACCACTATTGCAGTTTACGTTACAAAATTATGCAATTATAAGATTAAATAGCCGACATCAGTAGACGTGACTTAGAATACCCTCAGCTAACGTAACTTCTTAAACTCAGCCAAGCTGTTAATGGTATTAAAGGATTTATCTGTAAAAGGTTTCAATTAAGGCTTATGAAAGCTAAATAGATTAAGGCTAATCTGCACTGACTTATGTATTAGAAATAACACCAGAAAAAGTTACTACTACTGCTATATAATAAATTTAATAGAATCCGACTATACTATGCCGTGTAGTATCCGTCTGAGTAGAATAGACCACCCTCATTTCTTACCGAGGTATCGCAAAAGGCGAGTAACGTAAATCGACTCGCCGTCTAGTAACCGGCTGAGTAGAAAAGACCAACCTCATTTCTTACCGAGGTGTCGTAAAAGTTGTCTGAAGTAAGTTGACCAACCGTGAGGTAACCGGTTGAGTAAAATAGACCAACTTGTTTTTACCGAGGTGTCGTAAAATAAGACTAAGGTAAGTTGCCGTAAGGCAGGCGGCCGGTCGCAAAATACGTAGCCAAATTTTGTGACAAGATGTTTATAACGTGTTGTGCTGACCCCACTTAGAGTGGAATAAGGGCAGGAGAATGATGATGAGAATCCAACTTTGTGTCGTCAGGAACTATAAGATATAAATTTAGGGAATTTGAACTTGCTTCTCTATTTATATCACTTCGATTGGTGGTATCTTATAACACATTATACAAAAAATTATTTTGATTACTTATATTTAACTAGTAACCACGACTTGTTGTGTGCGGAATACATTATTCGTTTTGAATACATTCAATGTTCTCATTTTCAATTAATAATTCGCGTCTACGAAAATTCATTAAAAATAGTTCAGTGGTTCCTACAAAACGTCAAAGTGATATTTTCGTATTCATAATATTCTAGTGATAGCCGCGATTTTGTTCGTACCAACTTAATTAAGCGTTTATCATATTACCAACTTAAGTACCCTCAATGTTGTAATATGTGTTTTTACCCTTTTCCCAAAAAGAAAACAGCCATTTTTTATGATATACGTTATCCCGGTATTTAAGATTTTTGTTAGTCGTGAATCGTATCAGTCCGACACACACTTTAACATTTTATAATATTAGGGTTGTAATATGCAATATCGATTATAAATATCTAATATTTACGTTGTGGAATGTTACAAACCAAACCAATCGATTTGAAATGACCCCATAAAGGTTTATCTAAACCACAAGTAGAGACATGCAGACCGCGTGACCGCTGTTGCGGTCAAGTGGGCTAAGGAGCTTAGCGCCAGACCTATTCGCCGGCTTCAGGAACCAGATTATAGGATTATCCGTCCTTTTTACAATGAAAAGAAAATAGTATTTCGTCATGTCTTTAGTATAACAGCTTGTCATTTATTGCTGTCAACAATATATTGTCTAAAATTAAAAAAAAATTGAAAGCTTACGTCATGGGTTGCAATAGAGAACACAATTTAGAAAGGACGTATTTTGGACAAAGAATATGACAAATGTAGCATATATGTATATACAAATAAATAAATAAATAAAGAAAAAATAAATAAATAAATAAATAGGTGTAAATGTTAAAATACATTCTTTTTAGCAGCAATATTGGTAGAACTCTTAATAAAATATAAGGCCGGTCGTTTAAACAAATTTAAGCTTTTTTTAATGCATTTTCCTTAGTTATGAAAAGTTTAAACCCATTTATCTCAAAACATCTTTTTTTTTGACGTGTATTGTGTATATATTATATTGCAGCCCATGAGCGATATGAGTTACGATTTTTTTTTAATTTGCATTGTCAAGTAAAAATTATTTTAATACAAACTCAATTCAATACACAAAATATATGCTAAATCAAGGAATTAAACATATATTCGTGAAACTGTTAAAATGAAACATGATATTTTAAAGGAATATAAATTACGTAATCTTAATATATCAAAAATAATGTTTGTCTGTATGTCCTTTATTGCCTACGAAACAGATGGACCGATTTTAATGAAATTTTCAGACATTCTTATTAATGACGAGGCGGATGATCTTGTAAAGTTGGGTGGCAATCGGAGCATTCTTTTTCTAATCTTTTTCTGTTTCGTTTAGGAGAATTCGAAACCAAACTGAGCCATAGAAACACACAGTTTGAAATATAGATATATTTATTTATTTAAACGATAAAATCTGTCACGTCGACACGTGAAATATTAAACAATGTACATATATTTTCGGTTGAGTGGCGCTTGACAACTTTCGCGTTGTATCCAATTATATTGCCAGCTATTTTAATTTATTACGATATTTTAAAAGCACTTCCATTTAAAATGTTGTCGTGACTACCATTTATGGATATACTAAAAGCTATTATAACTTATTTGATTGTACAAGCCGATAAAAGACGTAACTGAAACATCTGAAATTGAAAGTGATTGAATAGGTTAGTGCTTGGACTCTTAAATCTGATGCTGTATGCGTTTTTAACGCTTTATTAACATAGAATCGGAATACTGAAATGTTTGGGCCTTTTTAAAAACAAATATGCTTGCAAGAATGAAAGCAAAACTTTTGGATTTTTACTAACCGGGAATAAAAATAATAGCCTTAGGCTTGTAAACGTTAGTAAAGTTTTTACTAGATTGTAAATATATAAATAAAAGCTACGCTTTAATTTTCTTTAAGCGCTATAATGTTGAAAGCTAATGAACAAAGGCTAATCAGGTATAAGAGTGAAATATACATAAATAAACTAAACCAAATAATAATCCATAAAAAGTATTGGTAGATCAAATACTTACTTCACATGTATACGCGTTAACAATTGCAAAATGCGTTAAAAATTGCACAAAGAAAGGGAGGACTTAAAGATCTACTACAGTTTCTCAAATCGTTGCGAACGGTGCTAGTTTTTTTTTTTTTTTTTTGAGGCCGGACCACGGCTTAGGACGACGTGTAGTGGAGGGCTGATGGTATGACTTTGATTAGTCAATACGACGACGGAAGGGTGGCAAGAAGCCACGACCAACCGATATCAGAAATCTGGGACCTCGTCTTCGCCGGCGAAGACGCTGTGTGTGTGTATTACGTGTTTTTGTGTTTGCGATCGTTATTTGATCGTCAGGGTCATATAGGACGCTTTTTGGACGCCTATATTTTCGGTGGTCAGACCTAACTGGGATGTAGGTGGAAGCAACTGAGATTAGAGGGTTCGGGTGTACCTCTGATTTCTCGAAGTAAGACTTCGAAAAACGTTTAAAGAGGTGAGTAATGGTAGGGAGGTCGAGGTCTCTACGGAGGTCAACGTTCCGCATGAACCACGGACAACCAGTGGCTGTACGCATAAATCGGTTCTGCATTCTTTGGAGCGTGAGCAATCTGACCTTTGAAACGTGCGCGAACGCAACGCTCGCATAGGACATTATTGGTCTTATGCAAGTTTTGTAGAGTGTCACTTTGTTGCGAAGTGACATTTTACTTTTCTTGCATAGCATCGGATAAAATCGTCCCATGACATACGCAGCCTTATTGCAGACTGTGCGTATGTGCTCGTGGAAGGTCATGGAAGGTTGGAAAGTGACACCTAGGTACTTGACTTTCTGTTGCCAGTGAATTGGTGTATCGTAAAGGGAAATTTCCGTAGGTGTGTCTATGTGAGATCGGAAACGATTACCGATAAAGTGCATAGCTGCACTTTTATCAGGGTTTATTTCGATTCTCCATCGGCGGAACCAGCGTCCGAGGCTGTTTACCGCTTTCTGGAGACGTCTAGTGATAACTTGAGGTTGGCGAGATGTGGTAAATACAGCGGTGTCGTCCGCGAAAAGAGCAAGATGAGTGCGCTCTTTAATAGGCGCCCGTGGAATGTCACTCGTGTAGAGCGAGTACAATAAGGGTGCTAGCACAGATCCTTGAGGGACACCGGCACGGATAGGGCGGCGAGACGACAGAGTACCGTCTACGCGGTACCGAAATGTACGATTAGTGAGGTAGTTTCGTATGATAAGTACGAGTCTGTCAGGTATATTTAATAGGAGCAACTTGTGGATTAAGCCTGCATGCCACACCTTATCGAAGGCTTTGGCAACATCGAAGAATATGACACCTGTAAACTGCTTGGTTAGCAAACCTTGCAATATGTGCTCCGTGAGGCGGTGCACTTGTTGAACACAGGTGTGTTTCGGACGAAATCCGAACTGTTCGTTGGGAAGGAGATTATAAGTATCGACTACGGATTTTAATCGGGCAAGGATAATTCGCTCGTATATTTTTCCTAGGCTATTTAACAAACTAATGGGACGATAGCTAGTCGGGAGATTTCGAGGCTTTCCCGGTTTGGGGATACCTATCACTGTAGCTTCTTTCCACTCGTCAGGAAAGGAGCATCCGGCAAGGAGGGCATTAAAAATCAGTACCAGTAGGTGGATGATTTGGTCGGGAAGGCACTTCAGCGCCCTGTTAGAGATGGAATCAGGACCGGGAGCTTTTTTGGAGTGGAGGTTTTTAATTATGGTACGGACTTCTTCTCCGGTAGTGGGGAGTAACGGCTCGCTTTCGGGAGTCGTTGCGGAAAGATTGTCCGCCACCTTTTCCACTCTGGAGTGGAATTTGGTGAATTCGGGTACACTAGGGTTGGGAGAGCATTGGTTTTCCAGGCTGTCTGCCAAGCATTCGGCCTTTTCAGCATCGTCAAACGCAGGTGGGAGATTCGGGCGAAGTAGTGGTGGGGTGGCTGCGTACCCATTGGCTTTTAGAGATTTGCCAAGCACCAGTAGGCCTGGTGTCCTGGCTTGATCTCCGAGAGCTTTCTATTCCAGGAATCGTTGTGGAAAGAGGTTAATTTTTCTTTAACCTCTTTCTGTAATCTATTGAGCGCACTCCGGTTTTCTCGGGTCGGATATCTGTCGCGTGCCCTAGTGGCAGCACGTTTTTTAGCAATTAATTCTCGCAGATCATCTGGTAGTTCTCGACAACGAAAGTTATCGGGAATGTCCCTAGAGCAATCCTTGAGAGTATTACATAAGTGAGCTGTGAGATGAGTGGTCGCTGTTTTTGCAGTTTCCACTGAATCTATACGATCAGGAATCTTTTTGAGGTGGTCTGAATCGAGAAATTGGAGACGCTCGGTAAGTTTTTTCCATTCGATGATGGTTTTGTTTCGAGAAACCGCGGTTGGAGGGGGTCCTAGCTGAAGTAAGACTGGGCGGTGGTCCGAGTCTAGGTCATGAATGACTTGTATGCTATGTAGCTGAAGGGTAATATTTTGGATTAGTGCCATGTCGATGGTACTGGCAGTCGGAATGGGATGGGTAGGCCGAGAGTATCGCGTGGGCTCGTCTGGTGCCAGAATATCAAAGTTCAGGAACGCAGAGTTGCTGAGCCTATGTAAAAGATTGCCATTGGCATTTGGAGACGATCGATTCCATTGACTATGTTTTGAATTGAAGTCACCGCCTAGTAAGACGGCGTCTCCAAGTCCTAACAAAGTCCTAATGTCGCTTTCCAAGAGAGTTTTTGACGGACTGAGATAGATTGATGCTAATGTGATCGGCTGATGGCCGGTCATCCCTAACTGACATACTGAGGCCTCGATATTAGTAAGTCGAGGGGGATCTAGAGGAGTACAGTGAAGAGACTTCCTGTAGTAAATTGCTGTGCCTCCAAGAGGGCATGTGAGTCGGTCATTTCTGATTAAGACAAAGTTTGATATCTTAGGATCGCGATGGAAAGGCTTCAGAAATGTCTCTTGCACTAAGAGGATGTCGATCGGGTACGCAGCCATAAATTTGCGCACTTCGTATATTTTATCCCAAAGACCGTCTGCGTTGAACAGACCTATGGAGAGTCGGTTCGGTTTAATTCTGCCTTTTGGTGTACTATCCATATTAGGCGTTTATTTTTTGAATTACTTCAATGAGACGGTGGTGCTCGAGAAGTGCCGACAGACGATCTTGAGGATTATTCCTCAGTTTGTTTGCTAGTATCGACAGTTCGTTTACGTCGATAAGCGCAACAATAGAGCTAATAAGCTTCATGTCTTCCACGAAACTATTAGCAGTATTGTTTACTGAATTGGCAGCCACCTGTATTGGCTTTGTTTTAATCGCCGGAGGGGGCTGGGGGACGGGGATGGAGACAGCAGCTGCTTGCTGCTTTTTATGCCAGGGATTAGTAGCGGGCAATGGCGCCGGTATGTACCTGTCCGCCACAGGTGTTTTATGACCCCCACGTGCATTATTTTTACGGACTGATATTTTTTGGGTGCGTTTCACCTTTCGCGAACGGTGCTAGACTTCTGCTTACTGATTTTGAATTGATAACTACAACTAGAGATTAACGAGTATGACTGTGATTAGTTTTTAAGCTGTCAAAAGACAGCAGGAAGCTTTAGACTTGTCTTTATGAAATTGGTAGTTTATTGGATATTTAAATATACTGCAAGAACATACGAGGTCTCGAGTAAATCTAATTTAGTGATAATATGTTGCACACTTGTCTTGTTACATAAACACGATTAGGGTCAAGTCGTTTAAAGGGCTTAAAATCTCTTTAACAATGTTGCCTTTATAAACATCTTAAAACATAAAGAAATTATAAACAACTAGCTTTTACCTGCGACTTCGTTCGCATGAACTGTTTTCCTGTTGTTGTCAATAAGAGATGGTGCTTTTCAATGTCACCCTATTCCCTTAGAATTAACAGGATTTCTATAGCGTATGTGTTATTCCGGTGTAAAGAATATATAAATATATATCCTCCTGCCCTTATCCCTCTCTAAGTGGGGTCGGCACAACACGTTATAAACATCTTGTAACATGATTTGGCTGCGTTTTACGCCCGGTGTACGGAATAATTATGCTAAATTACATCAATATTGGCTCCGCAGATTCGCCGCCGATCAAATATACATTCTTACTCACAAAATATTAATTACTTACCATGCCATACCGTTGTTAGTTTATTAATTATATTAAAAGTACCTGTAACAATAAAGTTGTTTATTAGTTATTTAATTAACATACATAGTAACGAACATATTATAAATTCTATGATAAGTTTCTCTTATTTTCTTTTGTATGATAACTTTTGAAATAAATATATAGAAATTTAAATAAAATATGGGACACTTACACACACGGTCGTCCGTCCCCAAAGTAAGTAACTTAATACTTGTGTTATGGTAGACAGTAAACTGTCTACCATATCACAATACTATTTTTTAAATACATACTTAAATACAAATATACTCCCAGGCTCAAAGGCCAACAAATTCTTTTTATAGAAAATGTTGGCCCTTGGCGGGAATCGAACCCGCGACCCGCAGAGCTGAAGGCGGGATCACTACCCACTGCGCCAACGGGCCAGTCAAAAAAAAGTTTAAAAATTACATTTAAAATTTTATATTAGTAGAAATTATTAATTGATATGAATTTAATTTTTGAAATGTTTATGTTGATGTAATAATAAATGTCGTTACCATACGACGCTTTTTGTTACCAGCTTACTTCACTATACTCGTAAGTTACACAAGTGATTCCGGCGTTTAGGCTTAATGTAGTCGCAGAGGTTTAAATTTAGTTGGACGAAATCCAATGAATTTACTAGTCATCTTTCCAGTACTTATTGTCTATTCCACAGAAAAACACTCACAAAAACTTTTCACTCTATCGTAGTTATAGCGACCAGACGAGACTAAGATAATTTTAAAATGTTCTGTTTTTGACAACTAACGTAAAAAGCGACTAAGGTAAGACGACCCGCCGTGTGGAATCCGGCTGAGTAGAATAGACCACCCTCTTTCTTACCGAGGTGTGGTAAAATACGACTAAGGTAAGGTAAGGCAGGCGGCCGGTATGTAAAAACGCATCCAAATCATGTAACAACATGTTTATAACATGTTGTGCCGACCCCACTTAGAGTGGGATAAGGGCAGGAGGATAATGTTCTGTTTTTGACAACTGGCTATGGTTGAAGTAGCCTCACACCAGCCCAGACTAGATGAACATTTAGAAAATATAATAGATATGTAATTCGGAATATGTGCCGTATGCTATCCGGCTGAGTAGAATAGACCACCCTCATTTCTTATCGAGGTTTCGTATAAGGCGACTAAGGTAAGTCGACCCACCGCGTGGTATCCGGTTGAGCAGAATGGACCACCCTAATTTCTTACCGAGATGTCAGACGACTAAAATAAGTTGACGTCAATGAATGAATCAAGAATGATGATGGAATTCGGGATATCGAGTATAAAACAGTTCGTAACTCGTATTTATATGTTTTGTTCACTGACACGTAAAGTCAGTCGCCACATCTATAGACATTAAGCTTTTGTTTGTTTAATATCCAATTGTACTTATTTTTTTTATATAAAATCCATAGCTGTTAACTTAATACAATACCTTTACGAAGTATTATTTTTTTTGGTACATACAGCCAATAACGGATTTTAATTTAGCTAACATTAAATTGAAGATACTTTGAAAATCCTGTTTTACCTTTTAAATTAGAAAGTTATTTAATTAATATGACATACAACAGTTACAATATAATTATTTGGCTGCAATCCAAGATAATTATATTCTAACTTCTATACCATGGAATTCCGCAAAGTAACGCCTGCTTTTATAAATCATTTAATAACATATAATAACATTATTTGCACTGAACCAAACTAGGCACGATCCTTAACATTATATTTAGAAGATGTTACTCCCTTGTTATTAAGGTAAAGTGAGTCCGTTTTACGTAAGCTAATCATTTAAACCACATACTAATTTGTACTATTGTTATGGATGAAAGTTTTGTTATATAATACGTATCCTAACCCAAACTGAACCTATTAATTATGCTTTATGGGTTCTTCGATGTTCGGGACCGCTTTGTTACGCATGTTGGGTAATACTGAACGGGGTCAGAAGCCTAATGAGGCGTACATGTTGCGGTGTTTGTCATATTCCCGTTAATCACAAAATCAGAATGGCAGCTATACTAAGCATATCACTACAATGGGCGATCATTACACAATACCAATTACTGTTATTTTTAAATTGCAGTTTAATTTTAGCTTTATTATTCTAACTAATAAAGAATGCTGAATATGTTATTGGATTTATAACGGAAATATAAATCATCCTGTCCTTATCCCACTCTCAGTGGGGTCGGCACAACATGTTTTTCTCTTCCATTCTGTCCTATCTTTCGTCAAATCTGGCGCCCCTCTTTTTATATGCATATCATACTTCACACAATCCAACCATCTCTCCATCTCTTTTTAGGCCTCCCTCTAGGAACATATCCATAATGGAAACTTCGCGACAAAGTATCTTTAAACAATTCTGGGGATAAGTTTAACCTATTATTTCGCATTGTAGCAACGTTCCAAACCTTCTGTCAAAAAATGGATAGAGGAGGTCTATGCCTATCATTGAAATAACAGGTCGCTATTTTACCGTTCTTTCAATTAGATTAGGTCGAAATTGAATTGAGATTTATTTTTAAATTCAAGAAAACATAGCTTAATGAATTGGAAATCCGATGTAGGTAATATTTCATGAAAAAAGTACATACCACGCCTTTGGCTATTTTTATTTTATTGTTTGCATTACATTGTGTTTTTGTTATACAGAATAAACAAAATAATGATAAATAAACGATTTATTTCTGATATTAATTATTTAAAAGAGAATACAAATTGATACATAACATTATTCAAATACAGAAAATCATAGTCTATTATTTATCAATATCGTATAAAACGATTTAGAAGGTTTTGCATGACACATTTATATGAAGCATACTAATTTAAAAATAGTAAAACTATTATAGAAAAATATTTTGTTTTTATAAGACTTATTTAATTTCATTTAATAATTGAATAAAAAAAAAATCCGTTTTAACACCCCGGTTAATTGCCTCTTCAGGTGACAAGAGAGTGGGCTCCTTTTTCGCACAAAGAATCAGCTTAGCGATTCAGCCTTCTTGGGACCATTCCACGTGGGCATGATTTGTATAGTCCTAGCGTGTAAGTAATTTAAGATAGATATAACTTGTACATTTTTTAAAATACTTTTAATTGTTTTAATTTGTAAATACTAAAAAAAATTTTTTAATACCTATTACCTAACATATACATATTTATTATATACATATTTACCTAAACTAATATATTTCCTTAAAAATATTAAAATTCATGTCGATTTCGTTTCAATAATATTACGCAGGCACAATTGTTAAATTCTTAGATGTTTGTATACATTAACACAGATTATTCAATCCTGTAGGCGTCAGAAAGTTGGCTTTGACCATCTTATGATGCAAAAAATTACCTGTTTGCTTTAAGAGATCCGCCGGAATGTCGCCAGTGTTCGTGGAAATGCAAACTGGAATTTTTTTAACATTTAATACCTATAATGGCAATTCGTTATAAAAATTTAATAGGCAATTAATTTAACAATACATTTAAGATATACATATAATATGTACTAGCTCATACCCGCAACGTTCTTCACCTACTGTTGTCGCGTAGATAGTTTTACTTAAGCGCTTTTCAATGTCATCCTGTTCCTGTAGAATTAAGAGGAATTCTATAGCCTATATGTTTCCCCGCTGTATAATGAATAATTGTGCCAAATTTCATGTATATTGGCTCAGCGTATTCGCCGTGAAAGGGTAACAAACATACATCCATACTCACAAACTTTCGAATTTATAATATTAGTAGGATGAAGTAGCGATATTCGTATAATAAAAAATTTCGAAAACATACATATTACTTCCACATACAATATTCGATTTCCTTAATGAAATTGGGGTACAAGATTTATTATTTACCGCTATGATTGAAAACAATATTAATAATTTCATATCAATATATTGAATTTTAAATGCGACTTTTGTGAATATAAAAATTTATTTCTTTGTTCATTTGTCCTTCTTTCATATGCTTATATTCGTTTTTCCCTAAGCAACGAATCGGTGTAATTTATTTCGAGTCCTTACATGCTTGAAGAACTCTATACTAAATATGAATATTAGTTAAAAACAATATTGAACTTACATTAGTAAAACATATGCCGGCGTTAGTAAAAAATAAGCAGACCTTGAATACTGGAAATATGTTCGGCGTCGAAGAAGTTAATACTTAATCTTTTTAATTAACAAATAAAACGTCCTACGTTAATTTACTGTAAGCTTTTTCACAACCATTATGTGCGAATTCAAGCTATTAAGCGCTCGAAACATGTCGAAAGCGATTAGCTAACATAATAATACACGTGTCTAAATTTGATTTATATCCAAGCAACAAGCTGCTTTGTATGTGGATATTGTATTTGCATTTCTTGCGATTGCTTTGCATTATTTTCATAACAAATTTACATTTCTGATTCATTCGCTACTAACCTATTATTAGCTTATTTACCATCAACTAATATGTGTACGATTTATAAATAAATCAACAAATTAAGACCATCAGAGACAATCATAAATATTCTTATAATTTTCACAACGAAGCCTTCTGGCATGCCTGTTAAGTTTAATCGGTATTCAGTAATATTTAAAATTCTAAGTAAGCAAATGATTGACGTTTCTCGTTTATTTTTATAGTTTATTATTGTATATAAATTATACATATTAGCACAAGTGTTTAAATTTTTCGACGACATTGCAATCCGATCAAAAAGTCCCAAAAAAGTCTTTACTTCAATTATATTGACTTCATTAGCTTCGTATATAAAGTTATTCTGATAATAATGACTATTGTCCTACTAATCCTACTTCCCACTTATATTATATATGCAAAAGTTTGTGATAATGGATATATGTTTGTTACTATTTCACGGCGAATTCGCTGAATTAATAACGATAAACTTTCATACAATTATTCCCTACACGCCAGAGTAACATACAGGCTATAGAAATCTCGTTAATTCTAAGAATAGGATGACATTAAAAAGCGCCATCTATTATCAACCAATCACGCGACAACAGTCCAAATGAACGAAGTTGCGGGAAAAAGCTAGTTTATTTATAACTTACAGTTGAGTTATCGGTATATAAGAGTCAACACTGTAAACCATCCATATATGAAGCGTGGTAGTCAAAATGCTTTACTAAAAATACTCATAGGAAGGAACTGAATGTAGTAGCAAGAGCCCATTAAAACCATTTTTAACTCCTAATATTCATAAAAAAATACCAGCCTAAAGACTGGTATCCAGCTGAGTAGAATAGACCACTCTCATTTCTTACCGAGGTGTCGTAAAAGGTGACTAAGGTAAGTTGACCCACCGTGTGGTATCTGGCTAAGTAGAATAGAACAACCCCACTTCTTTCCGAGGTGTCGCAAAATACGATTAAGATAATTCAGGCATACGTCAGGCAGGCGACCGGTCGTAAAATACGTAGCCAAATCTTGTGACATGTTTATAACATGTTTTTTTTTTTTATACAGGAAAAAACCCTTTATGGGTACCGCCGCCCGACGGGGACAGGCGGCGGTTATGTCGGACTCGCACCGACTAAAACGACCTGTATGCTCCACCGCGCTGCCAATGGCAAGGACAGGGTATCATTGTACATATTGCCCCCATCCCGCCGACAGCTCTGATCCCAGAGAACAAACACCTCCGGGTAGGGGCCCCTCGAAAGAGAAGCCCCCCTCCGCTAATCGGTGCATCGGGAGCACCAGATGCACCGACCGCCTCGGGGACCTGTAAGCCAGGCGTCCGATGTTCCCCGTTCGGAACACCCGAAGGTCCCCAGTTAGGGTGGCAGACGATGGGCTTGGGCGAGTCACTAACACCTGGACTCACCAGCAGCAGATTGGATCCAGAACAACAGCTCGTGGAACCGCTCCACCGCCTTCCTCCGCCTCCCTCTGCAGAGCAAAGGGAGGCCATCGCTGCCCACGATCGTTCCCTGCCCACCGTGTTATCTGATCACGGTCGACAGAGAGAGACCGCGCCCCAAGTAGGGGCCCCAACGCCTTGGTGGGCGTTTCCGCCCCCACCGGGTAATTTTTTATAAAGGTTTTCTTCCTCGCCACCCGAAGGTCCCCGTTCCCATTGCTGGGCTTACGGGCCTCGCCGACGGTGGCCGTAACCATGTCCAGCCAGACTTAGAGTAAGCCCAACTGGACCCGTCGCTCATTAGGGACTCCACCCCAACCCCCCCGGAGTCCCCGGCCCGTCCAGATTGCCCTCTGCTAATCAGAAGGACAACTGGATTGGCCACCCCTCAGTGGTCCGTTCGCCAAGACTAAGCTTGCCCAGGGTGCGCCACGAGGAGGCCGACCACTTTGGCACCCCATGTTTATAACATGTTGTGCCAACCACACTTAGAGTGGGATAAGGGCGGGGGAAAGATGAAAAAAATACTATTTAGTGTTGTTCCACTATTAAGAAATGTCTTCACATTTTCAATATGTTTCGATGTAAATGTAAAATTTAATATTTCACAATGGAAATAAAACATGTAGTAAAACATTTTACAGCTGTATAATTTGTTGACATGATAACTTGATATAATTTAATGTTTCATGAGCACATTCTTAACAACAATGCAAGTAGAATAAAAACAACCACACGCCATAAAATACAAAAATAAGAATGCATAATGGGATTTGTAAGGGCGTCTCATTGAAATACATATAAATTAACATAAAGGATGCTACGTCGCTTCGCTGAGTTGGCGAATGCAATAAATATTTTATATGAAACGATCGGGAGATACCTCAGTTGAGATGAATATTAATGAAATAAATATTTGTCTCGTTTGAACATGACTGAGGAGCGTTTTTCGTAAAGGAAAGAACTTTAAATTTATATAAATTAAGCACAGTACATTGTTATCTAACTGTCATGTTTATTAACTTAATTTTAAAAGTATCCATAGAAACATTTTAAAGTATTTATTAGAATATATACGAGTTAAAAAAATTGCACTGCATCTTTTGGATTTCGCCTTGTTAAATTTACAATATACCTTTTTTAATGACCGTTTTAAGTTAATTTTGAGAATAAGTTTGTTTCTTCGAATAAAGTTAGAAAAACAGTTTGTAAAAACAGGGAATAAAATTTGAAATGCTTTTAAAATTAGAATAAATTATAAAATCAAAAGTCTGTCTGTTCGTCTGTCTGATACGCTTTCATGATTTATCCGCTGGGTCAATAATAATGAAATTTGGCAAATTAAAGCTTAAACACGGCGATAACATTTGAGGCTGTGAGAACAAGAGTGACCTAACTGACAGTTTTCAATACTGAGTTTTATTTATTAATGAATAAGATACTTAGGGTAACTAAAATCACTACAAAATAAAAAATATTATATAATAAGACAGTAAGTTTGCTAAAGTTGCAATTTATTTTAAACAAGGGCTTACTGTTTTTCCTTAATACTGTAACATTTTGATTAAGAAGTCAGGCCACTCTAGCTCTCATGGCCTCATATATAATTAAAAATACCCCTTTTATTTCGGGAATACATTGAGAGTCTTTATACAGTTAAATTAGCATGAATGAAGTCACTAGTTTTACTACAAGGCTTAAAATGGCATGATAGAAGTCATTGGTATAATTTTAAAAACTAGAACGGCCATTTAGCACAGCAATTCACTCTTCTAGACTTAATATCAGTGACATAACACATTGCCGATCCAAATCTAGCCACATGGAATCGTGACTGCCGATTAGTTGAGAACTGATAAGTGGACATAAACAAGTATGCCGGAAGGTCTCTTACGAAACTATGTTAAACATAACGCGATTTAACAACCACTCATGTATGGGAAAAATTTATGATGTCTAGTATACAAGTAGGATAAGAGCTTAAGACTGTCAATGTCTTATTAGTAAGCTTTACAGTGGGTGTTTACTAGGTGGTTTTAGAACAAAAAACAAGATCTTTTCATTCAATTGTTTTTTGTAGAAGTATATAATTTGGGATATACGACTATAACTGCAAATCATGTGACCAAAAGAGTTTCAAATATGAATGTGGATAGATGTATGGCTAGGGGGAGGCCGAAAAAAAGATGTATGGATTGTGTGAATTATGATTTGCATGTTAAAGGAATGGCACCAGAGTTGACGAATGATAGCGGAGACTGGAAGAAGAAGACATATTGTGCCAACCCCACTTAGAGTGGGATAAGGGTAAGGTATTGAATAAGGGGTATAACTGTAAGGTATACTGACCGAAAGCCAAGAAAGCTTAACAGTGTGATATATGGAATACTACAAGATATAAATTTTGTACATTTTGAATTTACAATATAATTATTTTGCTATGATCCGCGTTTGTTAACAAAATCTATGTAATGCTAAGTATATGAGGCAGACAATATTCACATACCTTATACATGCAGAACAAGTCACCACACGTATCACAAAACGCCACCACCACCAACACTCCACACACTCACTACCACAATTTCTACGATAGTTTTTCCCCGAAACTGAAGCATCATCAGGAGGATAAGCTCCACAACAAAAACGTAATCAAATAGTAATGCATTTTGTGATACGTGTGGTGACTTGTCCTGCGTGTATAAGGTATGTGAATGTTTCCTGCTTTATACACTTAGAAATACATAGATTCTCTTAAAAAATTATTCTATTGTAACTTCTGTACTATGGAATTCAAAGTAATACCTTCTTCTATAAATCAATATCTATAGTAAGTAAGTAAAGATAAGTTGACGTCAGGCAGGCGGCCGGTCGTAAAATACGTAGCCAAATCATGTGACAACATGTTTACTTTGTAATATACTTTGCAGTTATACTCGTATACTCTCGTACAATTGAACGTATGATAAACAATTAAAGAAAAAGATCTTGTTTTTTGTTCTAAAGCCACGCTAGGGACCTACTGTAAAGCTTACTAATAAGACAGTTTAAGGGCCTGTTTCACAAGTTACCAATAAACTGTCAGTTAGCTTATTCGGAACATATCTGACACATATCTCGGAATTTTGCGTTTCTCAGCTTTTTGATAGACTTATTCAGCACTTAAAGACCCTTATAAGTTGATAGGTAGATCATGTGGCTGTTATTTTGTTTATCTATCGACACCACTTAGAGTGGGATAAGGGCAGGAAGATGAAATTTTCTTCAAATAAAATAAGCTTGGTGTTCAGTAGCTCTTATTAAAGTACTGTTATCGTTATGAGCGTAAAAGGCGGACCTCAGCCGCTCTATATCAGACTTCAATCTGCGCCCGCGCATTGTTAGCTTCGTGGACAGCATAACAAGTCTATCGGGACTATTAGTAATATGAGACCTCAATAACCTTATTTATTGCAAGTCAGAACTTAAGTTACGCTCTTGTAAAATTAATACTGATAAATTACCGACAATATGATATTAATTTCAATGTATAAGTTTTTATTGTAACTCTAGTAGTTCCTTATTCGCTATACCGCTTTTAATCATTCAAATCAGTACGTATCACATTTAAAATTATTCATGAAATTATATCTCGAAAAATTTAATTTTACTAGCTTTTACCCGCGTCTTTATTCGCGTTGACTATTGTCGCGTGATTGGTCGATAATAGATGGCGCTTTTCAATGTCATCCTATTTCTTTAGAATTAACAGGATTTCAATAGCCTATATATTTTTCCGATGTATAAGGAATAATTGTGCTGAATTTCATCGATATTGGTTCAGCGGATATTTTCATACTTAATCTTTAAGTAAATAAATAATTAAATAATAATTACCCGGGAGATTTACACACAGTTAACCGACTTATACCTCTGGTATTAGTAATTTTAAATACATATTTAAATACACCCAAACTCGAACAAACAACTAACTGTTATTAGTAAATGTTGGCCCTCGGCGGGAATCGTACCCGCGACCCGCGGACCTGAACACAAGTCACTGCCAACTGCGTGAGCAGGCCAGTCTATTACAAAGTGAAATAGTAAATATTAATAATAAGCCGTGTGGTATCCGGCTGAGTAGAATAGACCACCCTCATTTCTTACCGAGGTGTCGTAAAAGACAACTAAGGTAAGTTGACCCATCGTGTGGTATTCTACTGAGTAGAATAGACCACCCTCTTTCTTACTGAAGTGTCGCCAAAGCTGACTAAGGTAAGTTGACGTCAGGCAGGCCGCTCGTAAAATACCTAGCCAAATCATGTGACATGTTTATAACATGTCGTGCCAACCCCACTTAGAGTGGGAATGATTAATATTTACATTAATAATATACATTTTTTAAATCCTTTTACAGAATAAGTCATATTAAGTTGAAATTACTAATAACCTATATTTAAGGTATTAAAATAAAATACAACCGCAGCTCAGGAGAGGAAGCGTATCTTGCGCAAATGGTATAAAAAGACAATCCTGCATACATTTAATAATGAGACATGTGACACGGATGGGTTGTGTTTTCCATATATTTGCTACCGTAAAATCACATGTTAAGGTCTGTTCGCGTGAGAATAACTATCTGCTCGTTACAGCTTGCGTGCTTCGATGTGCAAACGCGAATTTAAATATGGTACCATGAGTTATGACGTTCACTACGATTAACAAAACAATGTTCCTTTATGTTAGTGGTACACCATTTACTTGAAAAAGCGTTTCGCTTCTTTATTGTTGATTATCAAAATATAAAAAAAATGTGCTATTTAATACACTTTAGAATAATTGAAATTACCAAGCCTTGCTCGGTATTGTCAAATGACAGCAAAATTTAAGCTTTAGATTCTATTTCTAAATATTTTAGCTTTTTTTTCAGTGCCCAAAAACAGGGATAAAACAACAATTTTTTTTTAATAAAACAGGATTTTCCAACCTAAAATCCCCTACGTGCTCAATTTCATGAATTTCGTTGCAGCCGTTTCCAATATACAGAAAAAAAGATACATACAATATAAAGTCATTTAAATAACACACCTTATATATAAAAAAATATTGGCAAGGTATTCCTTGCCAAGAATTTTGTGGGAATTTTTTTATGAGACTTATGTTTTGAAAGTTATTACTTTACATAACATAAGTCTCCTTTCTAATTATACACCTTTTAATGATAATTAGCGTGCTTTCATGCCGTAATGAGTTGACGAGAAGGAAATAATTTTAATTAGATATAAATAAAATTGACAATCGATGAATGATGTAGCTGTGCTGTTTATGACAATCTGTCAAAATCTGTTAAAGCAATATCTGTTACGGAGAGAGCTTTACGATTTGTCGCCAAAATGATTGAGTTTGTGATAGTGAACGTGTGTTATGCTAATGTACTGTGGTGGAGGTCTGCCCGTGTGTTTTTACGTGCGTGTATCATGTATAAACGAATATTCCACTCTACATTTAGCATAATATATATTTTCTATTTAATTTATTGCGAATTATAGCAAAAAAACTTTATTATTACTTCTCTGTTAAAATTTAAGAGAAATATAAAAACAATTAAAATAAAAGTTACTGCAATATTACTAATAACCCATTAAAGTTATATTAAAACCTTTAAATATAAAAACATTTTGTATATTTGCATAAAATAAAAGCTTATCAGGGAACTTAACATTTTTCGGAAGGCAAATTCTCAGCATTTCTGAGTCTTAATATTGAATATTAAAATAAGCCACAACGAAACGTGGTCATACTGTAACATATAAATGGTGATCATGGTGGTGTTCATTTTAGAACTAATTTGCACAAGCTTGGCCGACAAGTCTATGGTTGTACCAATTTATAGTAAATTCGATTTAAACGTATCTATGTTACACGGTCCAATGTTTATATCTAGTAGTTGATATTCATAATCCAATTAATTACTGCTACGGACGTTGAGAGGCTTATGTATTCATGCTTAGAAACTAGTGTTGATTCGTTACAGTCTAGTGTTACAAGCAAAGTACTCACAACTTCGTTAAACTCAAGTTTAAAGCTTAATTCAAACACATCTCATCAGAAACGTATATATTTATAATTAAGAATTTTTGTCATATTGGATAAATATACAATGAATGATGCTGTGAAATATCTATATAATAGCTTAAATAGAATACTATTATGACATTTGATTATTTTTAATCTGTACCAAGATTACGGCTAATTTGCTTATCATTTTAATTGCACTGCCTAACTTTTAGTAGATATATGATTTAATAAATTATTTTATGATGCCAGAAATGATGGCGATTTAAACATTTATATTCTAATTAAATTGTGGCAACTACACACGAGCATGCTAGATTGATATCCAGAAATCGATTTAATATTAATTTTCTAGCAATTCTATTCCATATTTATTTTAACTCTTCTTATTCTTAAATAGTTTGTTGTAGGTCATTATTGTATTTATCGTTATATCGTTTATAGTTAGTGTATTTTCGGCATATTCATTTATTAATATTTGTTTAATAAATAATATTCTTAATTAACAAACTTTAAATATAATTTTACATGATACGGACGAGTATTTTAATCGGATGCATAATATCATATTGCTAATCCTTAGACGTGTACGCAAAACGGCTAAAGTTCAAAGTTTAGTAATGAAACTTGAAATATATTTTAATAATGTAATAAACAAATAGAAAATTCTATTCAAATTATTAATATAAATGGAAGGAAACAGAGGACACACGATAAAATAGCAGTTGGTACATTGTTGTTCAAATCTGATAGATAATTCAGTTATATCAATACGGAGTTGAGAAGCTTCGTGGGCGATTGTTATCCCTCAATTGTATCGGGCTTACAATGTTCGACGAGGAAAAAGAGATAGCTACGCTATTTCAGAGACAAATAGTTGATTCCTATTTATTATCTTAATCTATCTATCTCTATTCTTAAGATAATTATTAAAAAACAAAAATTTATAATAAAATTAAGTTTTTGCTGTTAACCTTGTATATATAGTTAATAATCTATGAAGGTTAATATTAATTATAACTTCACTCAAACATTAATATTAAAAAATTAAAGGTTATTATGTTAAGTGTAAAAGTAAATCATAGTTCTGTTGTGCGCAATACGGTAAGTTGTAAAATATTAACGTCAATTATTAATAATATTATTTAAGTTGTTTGTTGGTTAATGCCGTGTGGTATCCGTCTGAGTAAATTAGACTACCCTCATTTCTTACCAACTTTTCATAGATATTTTTTTTTGTCGGCACAATTTCCGATAAAAGATTGTTCGTAGAGTCAGCATAGAGTTGCTAAGTTGAAAGCGCGGGTTAATACAATTGATCGTAGTGGTTAACTATTCAATGTATATTCATGGATAGATCTTATCTATGGATGTCCTCAAAATATGGTCTGGAGCTGTTATTAATAGTAATGTCACTTGAAGTTGCCATATTAAATCTTTCGAAACCCAACTTCAATTGGTTTCTCAAACCATGGGTCAGTCATTTTAGCCTCGGTACTCCTTGAGATCTGCCAGTAGATCTGCCTGCCTCAAATATCCTCATTTTTTATTAAATTACAGAGAGATTTTCTAAAACAATGGTACTATTGAATAATTCTGTAGTCAACCTATTAAATATAAATATGAGAGAGCAATTAATCGGTTTTCAGACAATAGAAAAAATATAATAAAAATTATTAAATGATCATCATCCTTCTGCCCTAATCTCACTCTAAGTGGGGTCGGCACAATATGTTTTATACATGTTGTGATGTGATTTAGCTAGGTATTTTACGACCACCTGCCTGAAGTCAACTTACCTTAGTCGCCTTTTACGACACCTTGGTAAGAAATGAGGGGAGTCTAATTTACTCAGCCGGATACCTACTCAGTCGGATACCGCACGGCATTAACCAACAAACAACTTAAATAATATTGTTAATAATTTGATATGTTACAAGCATGTTGTCACATTTTTGGCTACTTTTTTTACGACCGGCCGCCTGCCTGACGTCAACTTACCATAGTCGTATTTCATAACACCTCGGTAAGAAAGAGGGTGGTCTATTTTACTTAACCGGATACCCCACGGCAGGTTGACTTATCTCAGTCGCCTTTTACGACACCTCGATAAGAACTGATGGTGGTCCTATTATATTCAGCCTTGTTATCCGGCGGAATAGAATATACCATGAATGAAGATACCACCCGGAGTCAAAAATAGAAATACGATGTGGAAGAAAAGTTGTAGTTATTCATATACGTGAGTCTTTTTATGTATTAGTTCATCACGATTCCGATTACAAAATCACAATTGCACCGCCGTTCCACTTATTTGACAAATGAAAGGACGGGTCACAAAGATCTTATTGGGAAAATTGAACTACAATTGGTTTTGTAACGACCCGATATTCTTACATAATATTATATTGCCAATTGATTCAGAGAATCGCGATGTTGTTATATCAATCGATATTATTATTCATGGGAAATGGTGATAGGTTTCATCCATATAAAATGCCTGTCCTCAACATTTATAATCGTTCAAGAAGATCTATTTGTAATGCCAGGTACCATATTAAAAAAGTTATTGCGATATTGTCGTGGAGTCTATCTCCTGATGAAGTTTTGGTTACGGGGCAAAACGATAGTTGAGATTGTGGTAGTGAATGTGTTCCGTGCTTATGTAGTATGATGGTGGTAGTTTTGTAGTGCATGCGTTTTTAAAGAATCAGGTATGAAACTGGATATTACACTCTACTTTTAGCATTACAAATATTTTATATTTTTTGTAAAAATCAAAATTTAAATTCAACTTCAAAATATTCTTGTAAAAGTAAACTTTTAAATAAGTACTATTGAATCGTCAACTCGGTTCGGTAAGCTGTTCCTACTGAGAAGAGCCAGCAAGAAACTCAGCGGTTGCTCTTTTCAAAATATAATTATTATAACTAGTTACATTTAGTCATTACTATATTACGCAGGGTCGAATATTAGCTATATCCACGCATTCTTATAATCAATGTAATCCTTAACAGTATAGTAGGTTTTTTAAAATCTATATTTAGTAATCTATATAAAATTATTCGTAGATTAAAGCGAAATAGAATTGTCAATGACGACAAATTTGCTTTGTCATGGATCTTTTAGAAAATATTTTTACGAGCCCGACTGAGGTGAATTTATGGTAGCCATTTCCTACAACAAACAAAATAGCTGATATATCACAAAAACGTAATTCAATTTATCTCTATAGAAAGCTTAATAGTCTACGAGTTAACACGTCGACAAAAGCTCCAATAATACATTCACTGCCGATTAGCCATCAATGGGTGTCTATAATCGTCCATGCAAAATCGTTAAAACCAAACGATAATAGACACTTTAACAATAGGCCGACGTTTATAAATTATTGAGGATTATTTTTATCTGGCATTATATATTCACTCTTATAAAATATTTTGTTTGACTTTTACTACGAGCAGTTGATATGAACAATAGAGGTATTTATAACATACGACAAAAAAATGACAAATCAATATTGCCACAATATTTTTCGAAAATTTCTAATTTCTATATAATACTTTGTATAGGAGAAATATATGATGTTAATTGCATTTTAAATATTTATTTTACTTAGAAAAACATTTATATAGGTATATACTTATATAGATATAACGTTTATAACGTAACGGCTTATTACTACCTCACTGCATGGCATAGGCCTCCTCTCTCCGTTTCCATAGTGTTAGGAGACCTCAGACTCACCACGCTGCTCCAATGCGAAGTTAAAGTTAGTGTTCAGATGTAATACATACTTTAAATTGAACATACCCCTATTCCTTTTTAAGGATCTTTCCAAAATCTCTTTTTAGTGTTATAGCTGTAAAGATATATACTTAATTCTTAAAAGATGTGACAATATGGTATATCCATAGCCGTAGATACTGTTTAATAAAATATAAATAATTTAAAACCAACTTCTTAGTAGTAAAATCGTTATTTATGATGTGTTATAATGTGTTTATGATGCTTCTGTATTCAAACAATTTATTTTGATATTTGCTTATCACATATGTGATATAATCTGATCGTAATCAATTTTGAAAAATCGTAGTCGTATCGTGAAGTTGACATGAATTTAATACGATTTGAGTGGTCCGACCTACCTAACTTACATAATTGGAGTATGATTTCTTGATATAAGGTTACTGACAGATAACTGGTATTCGTTACTTTGGGGCGTCGTTATAATATATATTTGAAATAAATGAATGAAGGTTGAACAATCAAACAGTAAGATAATACGGTGTGCGTTAATTTCATTTAAAAGCGTCTATTTATTTACAGTCTATTTCACTGGCGCTGATATAGACGACATTTTAATTAAGAACGTTTTTTTCTCTTCTACTTTTATTTAAAATAATATATAGATATTTATCAAATGTCACAATGAAACATTCACTAACAAAGCGTCTATATTGTGACTACAAAATGACGTTATGGTATTAATATATAAGGCAAGACAATAATATATGTTCTCATAAAAGTAATGAAGTAAAAATTCTTTTATCCTGCATTAGTCATAGTTAACGTTTTACGTCACTCAATAAAACAACGGAATTGAATATTGACAAATCGAAGTGACACCGGAAAACAAATATCAAACGTAATTGATTAAAAGGACATATGCTATTTTAAGTAATTGATTAATAATACATATCTACAATAAGGTCTAAAGTATGTTATGCTTTTGATATAAGACATTATTTTTGCAAAGGAAGGGCCTTGAATCGATTTTCCTATGACATTTTATTTATAATTTAACATAGAACAGGATGGTGTTAACATTTACTACAATCTGTAAGAATGTGTTACGAAGTCATATTTATAAAACAATGTTCTAAATATAAAATATCCGCCGTGTGGTATCCGGCTGAGTAGAATAGACCAACCTCATTTCTTACCGAGGTGTCGTAAAATACGACTGAGATAAGTTGACGTCAGACAGGCGGCCGGTCGTAAAATACGTAGCCAAATCATTTGACTACATTTTTATAACATGTTGTGCTGACCCCACTTGGAGTGGGATAAGGGCAGGAAGATGATGTTCTAAATATAAAATACCTATACGATTGTAATAAAAATAAATATTTTTTGTATTATATAGTAGAAATTATGCAAACGGTTTTGTACTTCACAGTCAGCTTGAATATTGTTGTTCTATTAGAACAAGACACCTGAATTCGTTGTTATTTATTACCCGCCCAGAGCTTACATTACTTTTCAATTTGCTGCCACTGTTATTATTCATGATTTAGATATGTACTTCCTGAAGTTATTTAATAGTTTTATTTTAAATATTACTTACCAACTTGATATATTTTAAACGAGTATTGCATATAGTAATTTACATATGTACGAAAACTACAAGAATTACCAATTTTAAAATATTTTTTTAAAAGTTACAGGTCCTATGTTTATACATGGAACATGTAACTTTATTCTTCGGAGGGGGCAATATATACATTCATCATTTATCATTCATCATCATCCACCTGCCCTTATGGCACTCTAAGTGGGGTCTAGGTATTTGGTATTAGGGTGGGGTGGGGCGACCGGCCGAGTGCTGGATATCAATTTACCTTAGTCGCCTTTTACGACACCTCGGTAAGAAATGAAGGAGGTCCATTCTACTCAGCAGGATACCATGCGTCACATAGACATATTTACATTTATTTTTCTTAAACCTAACTTTTTACATTTTTAAATATTTCTAATTAAAAAAAAATTATAATAAAAAACATTTAAAAATATAAAAAATTGACGTGCGCCGGGAACGGGGAAATATCCTGAGTTGCCGGTGGTTAGGGGTCCAGAGAGAGGAACTTCCTCACAATGCGCGCCGTTTCAAGCAATACTGCCTTCTGCATCCGACACTTGATCCAACTGTTAAGCGAAAGCCTCTGAAGATGTTGGTCGAGGCTCTTCGCAATCAGACCGTTAACCGACACAACAATATTTACATGAAATTTAGAATACAAACTGCACAGTTTCTTTATTTATAGTATTTTAGTAGCCCTAGTGGTTTGTAGCTTCACTAACCGGGCCGCATTATTATAGTTTGTCGATTAATTAATGTTATCAACGCATTGTCTATAATCGGATTCTGTTTGTAAGTGTATTTTAATATACTACCAGTTTTTACACAAAATCTGCTACCTAACTCCGCAAATACTTAAAACCATCAAGTATGATTATCGGAAAAAATAACCGTAAATACCTAAATTACTTGCCTGGTAAAGGAACTTACCTTTAGTACCTTAGTAAAAGTAAAGTTGCAAACTCTTTCTAAGTAAGTTTAAAACTGTTAAATGGAGGCTGATACAGAAAGTTTACTATACTGTTGGTTACTTAGATGATAAGAATACGTAGATATATATTAGTTACTCTTCGACCCTGTACAAGATAGTTATAACTAAATGTATAGGTAAAGTAAAAAGAATTATTATGTTATTTTGAAAAGAGTCACCGTACAAGATAGGTATAACCAAATGTATAGTAAAGTAATAAGAATTATTATGTTATTTTGAAAAGAGTCACCGTACAAGATAGGTATAACTAAATGTATAGGTAAAGTAATAAGAATTATTATGTTATTTTGAAAAGAGTCACCGTACAAGATAGGTATAACTAAATGTATAGGTAAAGTAATAAGAATTATTATGTTATTTTGAAAACAGTCACCGTACAAAATAGGTATAACTAAATGTATAGGTAAAGTAATAAGAATTATTATGTTATTTTGAAAAGAGTCACCGTACAAGATAGGTATAACTAAATGTATAGGTAAAGTAATAAGAATTATTATGTTATTTTGAAAAGAGTCACCGCCTAGGTTCTTAATGGCTTTTCTGGAAAACAGATTTCCGAACCAACAGTAGATTTGACGATTCAAAGCACTTATTTATAAGTTTACTTGATAAAATAATATTTTGAATTCGAAACATTTATTAATTATTAAAATTAACAAAAGGCTTTTTGCAGCCAGCTGTTTTTAAGTCATCAGATATATTATATCCTGCACAGTATAGACCCGTTTTATCTCGTCCCGGTATCGTATTTATATCAAGTCGTTTGAGCACGTCAGTCAACTGTGCTGCGGAGCAATATACGAAGCGAATGCTTCTAAACCGTTATAGTTACTTAATGTCTTGATTATCGTGCAAATCCTGAGGAAAAAAACTAAACCTGTTAAGGAAGAGAATATTTGCAACTTCACTGCGATGTTTTTAGGAGTTTACATAATTATTACTAACAACGCAATACAGTTCCTTGGAGATAATTAACTATACGTATTTGTACTGGGAGTTGATTGGCGTGATTTTGTTTATAAGATTAGTCAGACGAGAGATAATCTCACTACTAAAGTGGTTGCATTGATTCCAGACTTGTATCTGATGACTGTTGTTTTCTGTACACCATCTTTTTAAAGTTATTAGACTATTAAAGTTTTTTTAAAAGTTTTTATTTAAGTTGCCCTGTATGTATGTAAAGGTGGAATCTTGCAAGTTAAATTTAACCCACTTCCCGGTGTCCGATTGAGCTGAAATTTTACATACGGATCCAGTCTCGATGACGATGAATGTTTGTGATAAGAAACACCTAATGCTGCTGCCAGGATTGGCTCCAGACAAGGGAACTCTTAAGCGGTTAACTATAGGGACACATAACTTAGTTAAGAGTTTTTATAAAAGCATTTTTAACTAACTTGTCATAAGTTACGAAGCGTGCACAAGATGCACTGCTCAAATGGCACTAAGTGGGTTTATTCATTTCCAGGAACCGATAAACTCTGTTAAAACTAGCACAAGAAGACGTAATTTTGGTGTACCTCCCAATAGGACGACCTTATGAGAATTGCTGATATTCGACATAAAACCATATGGCGTGCATATTATTGATGATCTATACCTTAATCAAGCTGTGATAGTCCATCGGTGAGAACGTGGACTCTTTCAAGGGGGTCACAGGTTAAAACCCTTTTATTTAAAAGTAATAGGTCTACGATAATTGCAATTTATCACATGATATTCGATGAAGGAAAACATCGTTAAGAAATCTGCATATCTCTAGAAAAGTATGAGGATATATGTACTACCAATTTGCATTGGAAAAGTGTGCTGGGTCCACCAATTTTCTCTAGAAATGGAGAGAAGAGGCCTATTCCCAGCATAGGATATCAACAATCCGTTACGTTAAGTACATTATACGTCAATCGGTTGAAAGAGAAAGAAGGGTAAGAGACGACTATTCTAATGGCACAGGATCGTCATTATCCAAGTATACTTGAATCACTAGAAAAGCTAGCATAAAATTATTCGTTGTTATTTAAGTCCTAGTACCTGGTAGCCCGAACCTTGCTCGGTAATTTCTTTCAAAATAAGAAAAAGAAACTTAAAAAAAAATAATAATAATAGAGTAGGTGGGGCTTGGTCCTAGGTAATTGTTTTCTCGAGACCACCTGTTCCCCGAATAAACTACGCTGACATGAAATTTATCGGCAAAAATAGTGTTTTATACATTTAATAAATTAAAAGTAAATTTTAGTATTTTTTTATGCCCAAAAACAGGGATAAAACAATTTTTTTTTATATAAAACCTAGCTAGATCGATTTTTCTCCTCCAAAACCTACATGCCGAATTTTAGGAAAATCGTTGGAGCCGTTTTCGAGATTCCGAAAATATACGATTAACTCATTTAAATATTGAAGATAGAGCAAGATTTAAGAAGAGATATAAACAGCTTGAATATAATACCAATTGAAACGGTGTTCTCAGAATGCAGACGAATTCATTCCGAAAACCAATTTAGACTCAGGAAACGATGTCAAGTAGAATCTGCTTGGGTCCTCATTCGTACAATTGCTAATCAGCCGTCTCGTATATCTGAGACTAAAGCATTACGTCTCATTAATTGAGGACATTGCAACCCGTATATTGCAAAAATATACTTAGAAACTACTTTAGTAAATTCTGTTATTAAAAGAATTTAAATGTCAATTTATAGAATTAGGCGTTACTTTGCGGAGGTCCGTAATAAAAACATAATGAGAATATTATTTTGCTATAATCCGCGATAAAAGAAAATATATGTAATACTAAATGTAGAGTGTACTATTCATTCTCATACCTGATACATGCAGAATTTTTAAGAACTCATGCACTACACGACACCGATGACACAACAATACACAAGCACTGCACACATTCACCACCACAATCTCAACAATTGTTCCGTCCCGTAACCGAAGCATCCTCAGGAGATAGACTCCACGATAAAATCGCAAGTCGAGTCTTCTTGTGTCGTTACGGGGCGAAACAATTGTTGAGATTGTGATGGTAATGATTTTCTTTTATCGCGTATTACAGAAAATAATATCCTCATTACTTTTGTAATTTATACGTTGACAATCGCAATTAGTTAATAACTGTGATTTTAATGACTGTTTAGATAAAGAAATTTAATAAATACCAGGTTTTGTAAAGGTTTCTTTTTGCGTGAACTTCTATACTAAAATAATAAAAATTCTCAAAGAACACTCGCGTCGGTGAAACGTGACACAAGGACATAAAAATATCACAAATAACCGTCATTTCATTCAATCGTGTCACATGGCCGATAAACATACACATTTTCATGTATTATGTCAACATTGATAGTTATGGGACTCTACCATCATAACAGCAAAGTCGTACCATCAAGAGATTTTGCATTATAAGACAGAATTAAGAAAATAGAGTAGCTAATATAAATTTAAAAAAAATAATAATATATATTTGCATTTACTAAACTTCTATTTCAATTGTCACGACCTGTTTATTATTTAAACACCGGTAGGAGAGGACATGGGTCCCTGCCATTATACTACCGACGTGAACCCACTCCTCAAACAAGAATTTAGCTTAGTTGGAAGGGTTAACCACTTTATAACAAACTTTACACAAATATGACTAAAACTTAAAAATTACTTTCCTCATGTTTTCTTAGGAAGCAGTGTAATATATGCTTATGCACAGCGAGCGCCATCATATGCAACGACCACTATACATGTCAAATGTCAAAAGGGCTAACAGATGATTGACACAAAGAATCCGATTAGCAATTCAAGTGCGTACATTCTTGGTCGAGCGCTTACGCATTTAATACCGTTTTAAATGATTATATTTATGGATGATGACCTATGCACTTGAGAATATGTCATCACCTTTAATTGCCAAGTTTCGGTTTATATACTTATTAACATAAGATAAATTTGGGATAGTCATGTTGATGGTAGAAAGGTCCAAATGTTTGAATATTATATCTAATCTTATTGTGTCTTATCTTACTAATATTATAAATGCGATAGTTTGTGAGTATGGAGGTATGTTTGTTACTCTTTCACAGCAAATCTGTTGAATCAATATCGATTAAATTTGGCACAATTATTGACCTTATACACCAGGGTAACATATAGAAATCCTGTTAATTCTACAGGAATAGGATGACATTGAAAAGCACCATCTATTACCTAGCCTATTACGCGAAAACAGTCCACGCAAACGAAGTTACGGGTCAAGGCTACCACTGATTATGGAAGTTCCACCAAAAAAGTTTTGATAATATATTTTTTTGAGTCATAAGTGAGGCTGATTGCAATCATTCCTGATATAAATGATTCCTGATATAAATTAAGATGCCTCACTGTAACTTTGTGATACCCATAATATAACAAGTAGCAAGACAGAAATGCCAGAAGTGTATATACATATATTTATGAATAGTTTCCAAAGTTCGGCGATACTAATATAGAGTCAATTTTGATCTACAATAGATATTTGCATCAACAACATTTATACAATGCAAATAGACAAATACAATGTTATTAAAATATTAACTCCATTCATTTATGTTATATTTGTTCTGGTTAGCGTATCGAAATATATAGCGTGTTGTGCAAACACGCTGTTTATTCAGATTTTCAAATATTGCATCGTGACGGCACGGGCGACTTCTTGCTAAACAAAAGTTTTATAGCATCTCAGGTTCTTGAAACAGCTTGTGTGGTCTAAGATGATGTATGTCGATTGGTCGTAACGAGTGCTCGACGAATTTGTAAGTTTTGGTTCTCAGATTTCATTTTCGATGCAACGAATAGCAATTTGTTGTATTTATATTGTAAGTACGAGTCATAACTTTGTTTAGAATACGAGTAATATATCTATGATATTTTTTTCTACAACTATAGTATTAATTTCTGATATCTCTGTATCGATTCAAAAGGCATTCAAATCCTAAATCAAAGATAAAAACATCGACTTTCATTAAGGAACAAGAAAAATCACGTAGTTAAGGCATTTTAACACACATAGACGCAAATAAAATTGAGAGTTCTATAAACTATATCAATTAATAGTGACCTAACTTATACATAAAAATACGTAATTGTAAGTCTTTTCAGCCTTTTTTAGTAAGTATGTAATGTTTTTAATGTTGTAGAACAATTTTGAAATTCTTTGAAAGTTGACACAACAAGAACATAATTTTATATATTTTTTTTGTATAAGAGGTACAGCTACCATAATCCACTATTAAAAATATCATAAATGTGGCCCCATTTAGTTTTAACAATTTCACAGTTGTTCAATGACTTAAAAAAATAGATATATTTTTCATTTTTTTTCTAGAGCAGTCAGAAGCAGGTCCATGTATTGTTGCCATTTTATTTTTGACTTTAGAACACCCTGTATATCTTAAAATTTCCGTTTAATTTTAAAAACCGAACGAACTATTTATCGAGTATTATATTATCGTAGAATCACGGACTACACGGTTAAATATCTAGCTGACTCGTGCACTTAGTAATTATATGGAAACGCATAGACGTACAGCGTTCCCGTGTTGACATATCCGACGGAAATAGGATATCCCAGTCAATATTCCAGACGCTGGGACTAATATTAATTATTTGATATGCGGTAGTTCGTATTGACATGTACGTGCCATCATCGTGCCGGCTTGGACTCGATGTTTGTGAATCGTGATATATAAATCAATTTGATATCTTTATTGAACTACGCGCTGTGTTAACCTTAGGTTCTAGAGTTAGGGTCAAGGCGCACTGCGACATTGCTCTTCGTGTATTCGTGCTGGTGTTTTACATTGGTTCGGACAATGATCTCATATCGAGCAACAGACTAATACGAATATAACCAGAAATTTAAATTTTGGCACAATTAAAGCTTATAGACTGGGGTATCAGGGATAAAAAAACCTCTTTTTTCTTTTAGAAACAAGTAAAACTATATTGCATTATTGAGGGTGTTTAACCGTTTAAGTTTGTGTGAACGGAGTCGCGGTTACCATTAGTGCGAATTCTTACCGGCGTATTTTTTTATGTAGCGTAATTCTTTTTTAACGGAATCATAAACAAATGCCAGACAGATTTTACGATTAAGCTTATGCAAGACTATACACACGAGTCATCTCGATGGAATGTGAACGATAAAACTTTTCATATAATCCTACTAATATTATAAATTCGAAAATTTGTAGATATGTGTTTACTCTTTCACTTTTAAAAGCTGTGATGGCCCAGCGGTGCGACCGTGTGAATCTCTAGAGACGATCACGGGTTCGAACCCGGGCAGACACCAATGAGTTTTTCTCTTAAAACTTATGTGTCTAATTGATAATTGTAATTTATCACACGCTTTTCGGTGAAGGAAAACATCGTGAGGAAACCTGCATATCTCTAGAGAATTCTGGAAGTATGTGTAACCTACCAATCCGCATTGGAGCAGCGTGATAGGTCTTAGCTCCAATCCTTCTCTCCCAAAAACGGAGAGAAGAGGCCTATTCTCAGTAGTGGGATAGTAACAGGCCGTTACTTGTGTTTACTCTTTCACGGCAAATTCGCTGAAACACTATCGATGAAATTTGGCACAGTAATTCCTTATACACCGGGATTACAAATAGGCTATAGAAATCCTGTTAATTCTACAGAATTAGGATGAACATTGAAAAGCGTCAAATATATATATAGTGCGACAATAGTCCACGCGAAGTTGCGGGTAAAAAAGTATATTTAAGAAATATATTTGAAGACGCACAATTTTATTTCAATTCATTTTAATTCACATTTATGCTTTGACAACAAAAATCATAAATCACCATTAATCACCGTTCGGCTTAAAGTAGTCTTTATTCGATATAAAATTATTTATAAAATAGAAAGTAATATTTCCTTATATGACAATCTCTTTATAACGGCAATCGTTATTATAAAGATGACCACCGCACAGGTAACTGTTATTAATCGTACTAGATACAAAACACTTATAAAAAAAATCATGGCTGTTACATGAAACTAATTTACTACGTATATAAAATTAATCTAACTTTTACTAGAAAGATTTTTGCTGCTCAAAATAAAGCCATACTGGCTTTAAAAAAAAGTAAGGCAATGTGAGTTTTCGCAAAAAAAATAGGAAATAGAGCATACTTAATGTAGCGTCACAATATCTTAATATTTAAATGAGTTAATCTTGTATATATATATATATATATATATTTTCCGAATCTCGGAAACGGCTCCAACGATTTTCCTGAAATTCAGCATTTAGGAGGTTTTGGGGGAGGAAAATTGATCTAGCTATTTTTTATGTAAAAAAAATATTGTTTTATCCCTATTTTTGGGCATTAAAAAACACTTACATTTATATTGAATTGAATTTTCGCCATTAACTGTCAAGTCGACGTAGCTTATTCGGTTAGCGGGCAGCCTCGAGAAATGTGAGTGCCAAGGATCGATCCCAACTAAATAATTGCTATTTTTCTATTTTTTAAGTTTTTTTTTTGTAAAAAATTACCAAGCGAAGCTCGGTCACCCAGATATTATATAGTAATATTATATACGTACTAAACTAAATTTGATCTATATCATAAATATGCGAGAGATCATAATAAGCATGTGATTCCTGTGTAGCGACTAAGTTAGCAACTCAGTCGTTGGTCTCAGTATTCTCTTACAATAAAATTCCGCAATCCATATTAGAATCGTCTACAGAGAAGTTTAAATTAAGTGTAAGAAATGTGCTTATACGTAAAATAGTACACATTTGAAGATTATTTTAATGATAAAAATGCTTGGCATTGAAAATCCTCTCAGCTTCATACAAAACAACGGTTTTTCAATGTATGTAGATTGAAAATGCTTATAATATTGACTGCCTAGTTCCTTGCTGGTTCATCTCGGTAAGAGTCAGTTGTAGCTTCATTAAATCTAACTGTTGCTTGACAATTCAAAAGTGTTTTGTAAAAAGCTTAGTTGAAAATTTTTTTATCACATATTTTGATTTGATTTGATAAATAGCTTAAATAGAGTTCAGTATTAAAATATCAATATAACAGTAATGTATGGAATGAAATTAGATTAATATCAAAAGCTCCTAAAATGTATTAAAAATATGGAACGTAATAAATAACGTAAACGATAAAATGTGTTGGACAATTTAACGTATCCTAATGATTTTAGGAATTAAGGTCAACTTGCAAAAAAGGGTTAAACTAAGGTTATTTCATATTGAGTAGCATAAATTTGAGTTTTTATTACGAAGATTCATTTATACATTATAGAATCATTATAATTTCTTAGTCATATAAAATAAGTAGTCCTTTATTCCAAAAAAAGGGTGTCCTGTATGTGGCAATAGACCGCTATTTTACTGTTTTATATTATGTAGACTTATGCATACTAATACTAAAACTGTGATAGCCCAAAATGAGACCGCGTGACTCCTTTGAAGGGGTCACGGGTTCAAACCTCGGTTAGGAAACAATGAGTTATTCTGTAACTTATATATCTAATTGATATATACAATTTATCATTTGCTTCTCGGTGAAAAATAAACATCGTGAAAAACCAACAGACATATCTTTAGAAATGCAGGGGATTTGTATAACCTACCAATCCGTATTGGATTACAGCGTAATGGGTCTTGGCTCCAACCCCCCTTCTCTTTAAATTAATAGTGACGAAAGGAGGACTATGCCCAACAGTGAAATAGTAACAGGCCTTTACTTTATGTGATTAATAATATCAATTCGAAAGTCCATCTGTGCATTTAAACACTTGTTACAATTAAAGACTTCACACACTTTACCTAAACATTCTTACACTATATCAAATTTGAAACCATATACTCGTATATCGAGATAACGAGCAGAAAAATTTTTTCGAAATTCTTTTGGTAACATGAAAAAATGTAGCATATAAATAAGAGTATTTTAAAAATAAAATGTAAATGGTAAAGAAGTCGCAGTTACAGCTTGTATAGCTATATTTTTAAGCCACTGTCAGAGAAATACTGAAACTAAAACTTTTGTACTTAAAATTAACTCTTGAAACTACTTATTTACGGTAATAAAACGATAAAAGAAACACTCGGTTTCCTATATTGAAAAGACGATGTTGCATAATTATTGCGTAAAATTGTTTTACAATATTAGCAATTATTATATTTTGATATTGTAAAGTCTGTTATTGAAATTTACGTAACTTTGCGTTAAGTCTACTCAACGGTATGTTGAGATCAAAACATCGATCAAAATAACAATAGCAACTTTCAACTATTTCTTCTGATACAGACTGCGTGGGCATTCAGTTAAGGTGTTTTGTTTTTTAACAAAAACCCCTTACATCATTAATAAGGTTAATAAGATTGACGTTTCGTGTGTATTTTACTCAATACATTCTCAGTACTTAATGTATTTCTCAATTTGCTTGGTCGCTTAAAAAAGTAAAGTAACGGTCTGTTACTATCCCACTGCTGGGCATTGGCCTCCTCTCTCAGTTTTTTGAGAAAAGGATTAGAGCTAAGATCTACCACGCTGCTCCCACGCGGATTTTTAGGTTTAACATATTCCTAGAATTCTCTAGAGATATGCAGTTTTCCACACGATGTATTCACCTAAAAGAGTGTGATTAATTGCAACATAAATTTTAACTATACTCACTAGTGACTCCCGGGGTTTGAACAAACGGGTTTTGTCCAAACCCCGTTTGTTTAATTGTTGTTTAATTTCTAGAAAGGTCTGATCAAGATTGGTATCTTCAGTCAAAATGTCCTCATTGGTCTGGATGAGGTGTTAATGGCAAGTCATTTAGTGATGCTATCTTATGATACTGCTTATAAATTTCAAGGCTAATACGCTGGAACAGTATTGTTGAAATTTGGTACAATCGTAGCCTATATACCGCCCTTATATATAAGATGAATAATTTTCAAAAATAGTACAAATAGATCATCACTTAAGGTTATTTTAAAAATTAATTTGACGCGAATTAAGAGACGGGTACATCCTGTATTCTATCTTGGGTCGCCATACTTTATCATGTTCCATTCACGATGAAAAGATTGAGAGATTTGTATCCTTCGATCCAACCGCATAACGATAAGGATCTCAAATAAACAAAGACAATTTTTTTTACATACAAAAAGTAATACACGTATACGGCGAATCGAACCATCAATAAAAAATAAGGGTCATTAGAATCTTTGGCCTTTAGAGTGGCCTTGTGCTTCCAATTATAAATCAATGAGCGAGTGAATAATCTGATAACAAAAAAGCTTCTAATATTGTTATGAGCTACGTTGAATACTAAGTAACTCAGAGTGGTCGATTGAAAATGTATTGGTGCCTTTTTAGTTTTATTTGCTTAGTTTAAAAAAGTTAACGGATGGATGAGTAACTTAGTAGAACAATAACGAGAGAGAAATAGGCGAAGAAAAAAATGATAGGAACAATTATCCTTTCTTAAGAATAATATTCTGAAAGTTTAGTAAGTATATATTGTGTCAAATGTGTCTATTACTGGACACGACAAAGATCCGATAACTTACGTAGCCCTTTATATATGAAAAAACATTGCATTACTTTTGTAGTACCTTTCCTTAAAATAAAGTTTCAACCAATGAATAGGGGACTTGCGTGGTAATCGAGACACTATATTCTTCATTTTCCCCTCTCTGACTCTGAACGCTTGTCGGTCACTCAACTCAAAGTTTTCTACACAATTTGTCGTTTATGAAGACGAAGAAGAAGAAACCTCCACTCCAAAAATATACGTATGTAAAAATATCTAGTGGTGAAGTCACTATCAGTCAGCCCTTAACAATCACTTCAAGGCACCTCCAATTTCATAATATACAGGCAATAAAATTTGTTGGTACCACACCAACAAAATTTTATTGCCATTCACATGATTTACGTTTCAATAGTATAATAGGTGATCTCTGTCAGGTAATTCTGTAATGTGCTGTGTATTTTCCCAATCTTATATTCATATTATTATAACATAAGTTAACTCAGAACAAGGAAATGGACTAGGGAAATCCCATTTACGTTGAAACTAGTTTACGCGGAAGAACGTTTTTGGTAACAGTTTGTACTTATGATCAGATTTGTATTCGCATTCAACCGCTGCTTGTGGACATTTTGAGTAAACAAAACAAGATCTTACAATTAATATAGGTTGAGATAAATAAAAACTTCGTTGTTTAAGTTTACTTGCTTCGGATTATTAATTTAGGTGTCAACTTCACATCCATCTCTTCGAGAAGTCAAAGGGTCTTTGCGCACTGAAATATATTTTGCGATTATATCTTTTTATATTCCTGTGTGTTTAATAACAGTTTATACAACAAACCTATGGAAACTTATAAATTATATTAAAGTTAAATAATTGATTTAGGTTATACAAATATTTGTATTATATTTTTGTTTGCCTTGTGGTATCCGGCTGAGTAGAATAGACCACCCTCATTTCTTACTGAGGTGTCGTAAAAGGCAATTAAGATAAGTCACCACGCTGTGTGGTATCCTGCTGAATAGAATAGACCACCCTCATTTATTACCGAAGTATCGTAAAATACGACTAAGGTAAGTTGACGTTAGGCAGGCGGCCGGTCGTTAAAAACGTAGCCAAATAATTTGGCAACATTTTATATATATTGTGCCGACGCCACTTAGAGATAAGGGCAGGAGGATGCAATGATAGAAAAATTAATCACAAAAATTGTATGTTCTTCATTAATAGTTACAATTCATCGAACAACTTCTGCTAAAGGATATCTATATAAATCTGCATATGAAACATGCCCGAGAGAAGTTCTGGAATCGGCCGGCCAATGCGCACTTTTGCCTCGGTAGGAACATATGCTTTATATCAGTTGTGAAGGTTAGAATAAACAGCTTTATTTAATAGTTATTCAAATACCATGTTAACAAATAAAAATAAAAACGGCAACTCTCAATTCTTTAACATAAATCAAATTTCGGCAATTAATTCTTTGCACGATCTTTTATTTATTTTATAATCCTTTCGGTTCACGATTTGTTTATAAGTTAGAACATACTTAATTGCTTGTGGGGTTAAAATATACAAAACCATAAAAATATATAAAGCTGTCTCAAGGTCTATAATTTTCTTAGGCATTTCGTTTCTTTTTCTTGCGTTCTACTTGTGCTTTGAAGATTACTATATTTAAACGTCTCCTGTGCGCTTTAAAACTTATATACTGGGTAACTTTAAGCTTGGATAATTGTTCGTCGGTCACATGCTATTTTTTTTTTTTTTAAATACCTGACTAATAACAGCTTTGTTTGGACGGCAATTTATTATACCAGTTGTGAATGCCAAGTAGTGGAGTCGATTTATTGGTACTAAAGAATGATATACGAGTCGGACAAATAATGAGAAGTCAGTTGAAGAAATATAACTACACTGACTGCGCGGCGCGATTGGTCAAAAGGTTACGTAAAAAAGTAAGGTACTCATTACGTATCTATCTTTTTTGCTTTGTTTGAGAAAAGTCTGAGAAAAGTCGGTGAGAACTCTTGTTGGTAGGTAAAAATCAACCTACATTTAGTTACACTCATACTTAAATTAATGCGGTTCAAATACACACGCCCACACCCACAAACACACAGAGAGAGAGAGAGAGTGAGAAGACACAGGACCAAGCTTTGGGCCTTTAACTACTATAATATCAGTAGATAAATTCAAACATTTATAACATGATACGATGTTGATGTATGGTGGCAGTAAAAATAGAGGATATAATTCAGTACACCAAAAATATGATAAAAATAAATAGAAGATTTTCTCTCCCTTATTAAGGAAACTTAAAGAATGGACGTGTCTCGGTTAAGAAGATGAAGAAAATTAATCAGTAAACGAAATAAAAAACAGATAATACCAGATAATACAAGCTGTGCCAGCAGCTACGACCGCGTGGAAATCAGTTTGTCACAGTTTTTTTTCCAGAATTGAAATTTTTAACACAAAAATAGTTATCGTGAGTTAATTATAAAATATTTTTAAATAATTTTCACTGTTTACTTAGCGTACGCAAAGAAAGCTTTAAATTTTGCCGTTTTCGAATTATTTTTATCGCTGCTCCTCTCTTATTCATCTTAGAGTGATGCTATATAGTCTATAGCCTTTTTTCGATACATGGACTATCTCACACACAAAGAATTCAAATCGGTCCAGTAGTTCCTAAGATTAGCGTGTTCAAACAATTAGACAAATAAACTCTTTAAATATTAAGTATAGATTAAATAATTACAATTAAAGTTATTAAATCTTAAACATTGTACAAGTAAATTAAAGACCTACGAGTATCTGTAAAGCGTCTAGAAACCATTTGTATATAATTCTCTTCACACTCAGGTAAAGTGCTCTTTGTGAAGATAAAAATCTTAAGTAAGAATATACAGCGGCTACCTAATGTCTCGACTTTCTTTTTATGTCACTCCATTATATTCCATTATGCTCGTTTTAAGCTCCATTGTCGCTCATAAACGATTTACAACGTTTTAAGTTTATATTTTCTTTGACGACCCAGATTAGTTGTTCGTCAGTAATTATCACTTAAAGTTCGTATGAATGGTTCGTATAATTTTATTACAAATCGTAACCTGTATATGAAATGTTTTCTATACCATACGGACGACTTAAAATTTCATTATTAAGGTTGTCTTTCAATTATTCTCGTTCTGGACTATGAAATAAGCAATTCTATTTACTTTTGTTAAAAAAGACTGATGTCCGATTAGGTAAGCAAACTTAAGCAATGTAAAATACTGCTACCGTCTGTAGTTGGAGAAACATTATACAATATACCTAGCAAATTTTGCTATAAAGCAAGGTGCCCAAAAGCCATTTATGTATTGTATGTGATCAATTTTCGCAACATCTGCTAAACGAATTTTTGTACATTTTTTTACATAAAGATTTGCAATTCTTGCAAATTCTTTAAGTTTTGGTAATAGTATATTCTTGAAATGGCTAAACCAATTTTAATGGGACTTTCACTGGAAGACAGACGAGTTGGAAAAACTTTGTGAGATATTGATTTCCACAAGGACAAATCTAGTATAGAATAATATAATCGCCGTTTCCCTAAGGAACCAGAATAAAACGCAAATTATATATTTGAGAGTATTGTAACATTTAAGTTGAGGCGCACGAAATCTGTATTCGATTAATTTATTTTTATAGATAAGATAAGAAATATGTTAATAAACAGATACAAGTTTGTAAATTGACTTTTCTGTTTTTTATCACTTACCATAACTTAACTTTTATAATTGCTTTTTAGGTAAACATAAAACAGAAAATAATTTGAAACAAACGCTTGGAATGTACTGAAAGCGTACAAACTATTTGTCACGCACAATATGTTCACTCTCTTCCTACATGCTGTTTGGAGGATGTGAGAACATACCTTAAGCATGCAAAATGTCGCCTTCGCTTATTTAAAGCATAGGCTATATACATACAGACATGCAATCGTAAGTTTTATAAAAAATATATATATTTTCAAAGTATCAATGATATTATTTCGTCAGAAACAGTTTCGTTTTAAAGTGTGGTTAGATATATGTATATAAAAAAAAATCATTATTATCTGTGCTTATATACAGCTATACTTGTAGGTACAAGTATAGCTGTTGACGTAGCAGTTAAAATAAAAAAGTGGCGGTTTGTTACTATCTCACTGCTGGGCATAAGCCTTCTCTCACCATTTTGATTGTAAGAGATTCCAATTATCAATTAGACACATGTTTTAATAAAAAAAACTCATTGGTGCCTTCTTGGGGTTGAAAAGACTTGCATAGTCCTCCTCTAAAGACTTGCATAGTCTAACCGCTGATCTATCACAGCTTTTGACATCCTTACTAATATTATAAATGGGAAAGTCTGTCTGTCTGTCTGTCTGTCTGTCTGTCGGTTCCATTTTCACGGCCAATCCGCTGAACCAATATCGATGAAATTTGGCATAAATATTCCTTATATACCGGGGTAACATATAGGCTATATAAATCCTGTTAATTCAACAGGAATTAAATTCAGGAGGAATTAAATACGATGACAATCAACACGCCATCTATAATAAACCTATGGAACTAATTTTTATTTACGATGTGTCAAAATCAAGTCAAATCTGTATTTACGAAGTATTTAGATGCCAAGTTTTTCGGCTTACGTCAAAAGAGTTATCTTTAAAGAGTATTTATATTTTATTTTATTTTATTCGTTTACTGGACAAATTTAACTGAGAAAATTAAACAATGTAATAACAATGAATTATTAATATAAGTAATAAGGGTTATTTAGTAAAATAAATAAACTAATAATATTATAAATGCGAAAGTCTATTTGTAACGTTTTCATGGTCAATTCGCTGAACCAATATAGATGAAATTTGGCAAAATTAATTTTTATATACCGGGGTAACGTATAAAAATCTTTAAAAAAGTTATTATCATTATTTTTTAAATATTTCGGTTTTTGTTTATTTTATAAACCGGAGAAAAATATTTAATAAAAAAGAGACCGCCAGAATGATGTATGTAACATCTTTTGGCCCAGACCAGAGTAATAATTTTAGTGTTGTTAAATAGAAAAATATTTGTTATCTTAGTATCAATTATTATTTTATCTAATATTTATTTATTATAGTTTGAGGTTATGTGCATGTACAATTACTGGCTAAATACCATAATAACACATTAAACAGATAGGATTTGTGGTGAAAATATAAAAATAAGCTATAATCATTTAAGTTCAATTAATATTTAATCATATATAATTTGTGTTGTCAAAAAAACAGACGTTTCAAGAAAACGCATTCTTAAACGGTCTTTAGTTAGTAGTCTATGGCAACAAGTACGAAATAAATGACTATTAATTGACGTGTATTGGAAAGTTAAATTTAATTTAATCCCATAGAAATTAAGTCATACTGCTAATGAAAAAATATTTTATTTCTAAACACCATTTTTAATATTTGAAAAGTCATTACAGTTAATAAAGTCAAGTTTAATATATTTTCCGATACCTATTTTAAAATATTATGTTAACAAAAACATAATTTAAATTTAATTTTTCGTATTTATACTAAAAACGTTGGAATCCAGCGCCGTACGTATAGGTAATTAAAAAAAAACAATTTGACAGTTGATTCGTTACGTATAAATGTTATTATTAAATAAGTTTTCTAACACGTTTCCAAAGCTTATAATATTTATAGAGATATTTAATTCCAGAAAACATAAGTATTTTTTCATGTATATAAAGTTTTTGCACTCTTTTTACTGCGCTATTTTAATATATATTTCATGTAAGTACGGGTTATTTACTAAAATTATCATATTAAGCTCTTGATCAAACGATAAATCCCTCTGACTCATCCCGGATCGATCTAATTTTTGTGATGGAGATATTTGAAGGTTTGGATGGTGACAGAAGCCACTCCTAATTTCAAGACTACAGTCCACGCGAACGAAGTTGCGCGGGTAAAAGCTAGTAGTTATATAAAATAATGACATGTATCTTATCTTTATTAATGTTTTCTGTAAGCAGCATTTAACCATCGAATACTCATCAGCATCTTTACAATATAATTTGAGTTTCAATTCAAAGCATTTTGTGTCAACAAAGTAATTTGTTGGTTATTTATCGCGTTCTCGGTCGAGATGTATTTTGTCGGGACATTTAAATCGCGAAATTATACACGACGTGGCGTGGGTGTGATATGACAATGTGCAAACGCTTATGGTTAGTACGTGTAGCCGAGATGTTACGAAAGCGAGAAATTAAATTTAAACACGCAGCTGGATTATAGTCTAAAACAAGAGAACAATGCTGAATTAGCACCCACCTGTTGGCTGCAGCGTAACAGGCCCGATAAAGCTTTCTATCCGTTGCTTACACCTCATCCTTTGAAAACCACTGCCTTTATTTAATCCAACCTGTAAAAGAAAAATTGTGTTAATATCAATGTTCATACCTCACGAGAGAAATTCAATTAAGTTCAATTAGAAGGCAAAATTTCTCGTTTTTTAGTTCGTCTTCAATTAGCACATAACTCGAGAATTGGAACAGCGTTCCTCATTAGGAGGGCAGAATGTGGCAATAGTTAGATCTGAGATAACGCATTACGCATGCGCGGACCATTGTCTTTGGCTTCGATACCTAGATAATGCGGCGAAAGCTCACATCCAGTAATGGCTTAAAGCTATCCTTGATTGCTACGCCAGTTAATTATTAATTTTAGAAAACAACACAAATATATTTTATTCTTAATAAAACCCCTCTGGGAAAAAATAATTATCAATTGTGCCATATGTCCAATGTTTAAATAATACCATAGTAAACAATAGATACGATTTATATTTAAGTATGCTTGTAAATATTAAATAATTTAATTGTTTTTTTGTTACACGAGTTTAACTATTACCAAAGTTAAGATCTCTTAGCCCTTTGTAGTCACTGGTCAAGTGACTTATACATGGGGATCATTGGTTTCGAGGAAGCCGGCCTGGCTAAGCTGATCTAATTTGGCATCATTCAGACGAAACTACCCAGAGTTTACTATTAGAATGTCCCAGCACTCGCGTCACTTCACTCTCGCAGCTCGATTATTCTTCCGACTTATCAATTGCGTTTTAAATAAAAATTCATATACATTCAAAATAACTCACTGTCATCGTAATATCCAAACATTAACAGTCAATTATAATGAAAATTTTAAACATTATTCATGCTGTTTGCTTTCTGCTCCCTTTGCCATTATAAATCATAAACAAGTAAATTACTGTTGTTATAAAGTAAAGCACATTTACAATTCTGAAAGTAACCAGGTCCGTATCTTAATTCAAATCAAAGCCACAGTTGTCTCAGATCATTTTGAACCACTTTGAATGAAAATTCCGGGCTGCCAGTAGTAATGTAATATCAACACAATCTTTTGGCATGTCGTGACTGTTCTTATATCTACTATGTAATTGTGAGTGTTAATGTTAAGTAAAGCGCACGTGCCAGGGGTGTGCTTAGCGGTCCGCTAATGCTTGCGTATCATATAACTTACTATAAAAAATGACTAGTATATATTTCACTTTTTAAACATATGACAATGAGATGACGTAAAGTGGCTCATATTATTTCAAGCGACAATCGAATAATTAAGCACCACAACGCATATTGACTGGCCCGTTGGCGCAGTGGGTAGTGACCCAGTCTTCAGCTCCGCGGGTCGCGGATTCGATTCCCGCTGAGGGCCAACATATTTTATAAATGCATTTGTTGGTCTTTGAGCCTGGGTGTATATTTGTATTTAAAAATATATAAGTGTATATTCACCAAGTCTGCCTACCATAACACAAGTATTAAGTTACTTTGGGGATGGACGACCGTGTCTGTAGATGTCCCATATATGTATTTATTATTATTTATCTAAGAAGCCCTTATCGAATTCGACAACTGAAGTTTTTTAATAATGTATTAGATTTATTTTTAGTTATATTCCGTTTCCAGTTTATGTAGGTGAAGTCAAAATATTCGATTGAATGGCTATTATTAGTATTTGACATCGTAAAATTAACAACTATTTTATTATTATTATGTAATGTTGCACAATGGAAATCAATTATGTTGCGTAACATTGGATCTATTTAGGTATTCGCATATTTGCTTTTGCTTTAAAGATTTATATATCACATATGTGATAACCATACCAAACTGAACTAAACCATTCTTACTTGTTCACTGTGCATAAAATATGTAGGGTTAAGGGTTCTTTACAACTTACAATAAGATTTAATGCTTTCAGCATTAAATCTTATTTAACTTCAATATTACGATAAATTATTTTTTGATTTCAATTGTACATATACAGTAAATTAGGTAATTAAAAATGAGCAGCTGAATGTAATATGATTTTCTCGCTTAAATAATTTTAAATGTTAAGTATTCGGAGATTGTTCTGGTTCTGTATTGCGGATGTTTATGCAAAATATCGCTAAGTGAAATTCCCAATAACAGAATTATTCAAGCGAACAATAATTGCATTAAACATTTTGCAACATCCTTATTGTATTAAAACAACAAACCTTAGCAAGATTAAGATGTTGATCTCTCTTAATTTAATAAACATACCTCTGGGGATACTTTATCGATATTATCGTACATCAGTCTCGAAGTACTAAGCCTTAGTACAACGAGCCTAAGATTCTCGATAGCCAAACAGATAACATCTGCATAATATTTTATCCCTGTTTATTAATTTTGAATACTTGTTCACAGTTTAGTGCGTTTATATGTTTAGTAAATCAATAATAATAAATAAATATATAGGACACACACACGGTCGTCCGTCCCCAAAGTAAGTAACTTAATACTTGTGTTATGGTAGGCAGACAACTGGTGAATCTTAATATTTAAATGAGTTAATCTTGTATATATATATATTTTCCGAATCTCGGAAACGGCTCCAACGATTTTCCTGAAATTCAGCATGTAGGAAGTTTTGGGGGAGAAAAATTGATCTAGCTAGGTTTTATGTAAAAAAAATATTGTTTTATCCCTATTTTTGGGCATTAAAAAACACTAACATTTATATTGTATTGAATTTTCGCCATTAACTGTCAAGTCAACGTAGCTTATTCGGCTAGCGGGCAGCCTCGAGAAATAAGAGTGCCAAGGATCGATCCCAACTAAATAAATGTTTTTTTCTTTTTTTTCAGTTTTTTTTTTTGTAAAAAATTACCGAAGCTCGGTCACCCAGATATTATATACTTATATAATTATTAAATACATATTTAAATACAAATATACACCCAGGCTCAAAGACCAACAAAATAATTTATAAAACATGTTGGCCCTCGGCGGGAATCGAACCCGCGATCCGTGGAGCTGAAAGTAGGGTCATTACTCACTAAGCCAACAGGCCAGTCAATGACTTATTGTATAGGAAAAGACAGACTCTATATCTAGTTATATTGATAAATTAGCTTTTACCCGCAACGTCAACGTTTCGTCCGAGTGGACTGTTGTCGCGTCATAGTTTGACAATAGATGGCGCTTTTCAACGTCATCCTGTTCCTGTAGAACTAGTAGGATTTGTATAGCCTATATAATACCCCGGTGTGTAAGGAATAATTGCGCCACATTTCATCGATATTGGTTCAGCGGAGCATTTATCATTGTCCTGCCCTTATTCCACTCCACCTGCAGTTGGCCGCACAACATTTTGCAACATGATTTGGCTAGGTATTTTACGGCCGGCCGCATGCCTGACGTCATTTTGCCTTAGTCGTCTTTTACGACACCTTGGTAAGAAAGAATAAGTCTATTCTACTCAGCCGGATACCACACGGCGGGTCAACTTACCTTAGTCGCCTTTTAGACACGTCGTTAAGAAAGAGAATGGTCTATTCTACTCAGCCGGATATCATATGGCGTGTCAACTTACATTAGTCGCCTTTACGACACCTCGGTATGAAATGATGGTGGTCTATTCTATTCAGCGTGATATCACACGGCGGTTGGTTCTATATTATATTGAATAAATACTGATATATTCCATTTTACCGGAATATATTTAAATAAATTATTATCGATTTGAAGTTAAAATCATGTATATATTGACAGGAAAATAACTGTGCTGGGAACGCGCGGTCGTTTCAAAGTTAAAATGCTGATAGAGAGACCTAATATTTATTTAGAATACGCATTCTTTGAGCCATCGCCTAAGGGCTCCGAACGGATGTTTTGTTTGCTTAAAATTTATGCCCAAACGAAGGCAAACATAACGGTCCAGCGTTATCTTTGTAAGAACTAAATAGCGGGCGAAACGTGCGCGAGATTTAATGAAGAATTTTTTTGTTGTATAAAAGATTAAAATTATGAACAGTGTCAATGGGTCATATAATAAATGCAAAGTGCGCTGAACCGTGTTTACATTATAATTCGTGGACACGAATTTACTAGAAATTATTTCGTTTGAGATTTTACATTTTTTACTCCTTTTTGAATTAAAGGTGTTCGTTATTACTCACATTTTGTTACAGATTAAGATACTTTATGGGTCATTTTTATACAGTGGTTTCGATCGTGTATAATATTACCGTCATGAATTAAATTCCAGCAGGACCTTTAAGTTAGACAGGACAATTATGAAGAATAGAATCTAATCCCCTGATTCATATGGACGTTTTATCGCTTGTAATAGGTGGCTTAAAGTTAGTCTTTTATAATAATATCCAAGTTATTCAAGTAACTATTTACTTTTATTCGTGGGATAATGTGGTAGAGTTATCTATGTTCCTACTAATATTATAAATGCGAAAGTTTGTGAGTAGGGATGTATGTTAATTACTTTTTCACGGCGACTTCGCTGAACCAATATCGATAAAATTTGGCACAATTATTCCTTATACACTAGGGTAACATATAGCTTATAGAAATCCTGTTAATTTTACAGGAATGGGATGAAATTGAAAAGTGTCATCTATTATCATCTATCACGCAAAAGTCCACGCGAAGGAAGTCGCGGGTAAAAGCTAGTTTTAAATATGTATTTTTAAATAGTATCGTGTCCTTTACTACTTTCTTTGAAATGTTAAATATGTCTTATGACTATCACAGAGTCAATGGGTGGAGAGCGAGCATTGAGATATCGTTGAAGGTGTAAAATAAAGAGAGTAGAGCAGTAGAGCTCGTCGTCGAATACCTTTCTAATAGTTCCTCCTATTAAAAATAGACGGCCTGGCATCCAGAATGATTGTTACTATTCATCTTATCGTCAAGTCTCCGCCAGGCAGCGGCAAAAAAGCGGTACTCAGAAAATATAGCATCTCGAGATAGATTTCGTTTACTCGTATGGTTTAAGTTTAAAGTGACATATTACGTATCATATTTTAGCCTTCCTTGTGATATTAATAAAAAATTACTTTACATTTAGGCTCATATGGTTATATAACAAAAATATATTTATTTCCTATTTACTATACGTATTAAGATAACATTTGCCTAAATGTGAAATTTGTTTGCTTTTAATACAACTTTTTCATTTTCATAAGTCAAATCAGTTATTTGGACATGGCATATTACGCCATAGTTGAAACTCGCTGCTATTTGACTGGTTATTTTTAACAATAGTGCAACACTATTGTTGATCGGTAGCTATTTACATGTCGGTTTCGCAACCCGTAACCCATAGACAACCAGTTTTGATTGAGATAATAAAAACTTTAGTTTTAGCGATTGCCGTTTTATTAATCCTCTATTACGAAACGCATTTCTATACATACGGTTTTTACTTGTATAAAAAAGTTCTACGTTAGTCTTTGCTATATTTAAACTTACATCTGCCCACGACTTCGTCTATATGGACGTAGAGTCACATTTAGTGGATTTTTATAATTATCGAAGTAAGCTATTTATTTTTTAAGAACATGTTTACGTAAGACATGTTTACGTTATAATTGATTATCTAACACGTACTTAGTTAGCTTGTAAAATATTCGTAATAAATGTTCACAGAATAAATTACATTACGAAGTGATGGTAAATGACAAACACGCTTCTGGGGAGCTTGTAAACATCTTATTTTACAGGCAGCAATAAAAATTTATTTACTATGTCATGTCTAAGTTAGTTTGTAAGTACTAAAAGTAGAAGTATTTTGATATTATAAATAAAAATTTCTTCTTTTTCAATCGAAAATTGATCTTTTTAAGCTACTACCCCATACGATCTTGTCTCACTTGGATCTGGCGATATCCTCTACCTTCGTACCTTTCATGCTGCCTCGCTGCTTATTACCACGATGTGAGCTTCGCGTATAGATGAGATATATAAGTTGGTTTAGTTCTTCTACGGATCTCTTCTACTAGCATAGTACAGCAAAATGGTATTAAGAATTTACCCCTTATGTATGTAATGTTATGGAAGAGCGGGGCCTCCTGTCACAAGTACTTGTAGAAATACTAGTAACTTACTAGGATGGTCCCAGATTCTGTTTATGATTTGTGAGAATTTGTTATGGAAATAAATATTTTTTGATTTTTTTGATTTTTTGATTAAATTTTTATATGTATTACTCTGATACTCACCTACTAGTTTTAAAAGGCTGATATCATTTTGAAAGAAGTAATAACGACGTATTATAAATGTTAGAAACAGAATATTATTATAATTGCCTATAATATAATTAATAGCGCAAGAAAACAGTACGATCAGGTTACCTTTCCACAAAATATTAATCGATTTACAAGTAACAACTTACTCGATTGCCTCGATTCTATTTTACAATCAATAGATATAAATTCAAGTTTTACCAATAAAGCCTTGCCGCCGGGTCGTAACTAATTTTCTGGTAATTTAAACGGTATGCCGCAATACAAATAATGGAATAGAAGTTTTGTATTCTATCAGATAATAAAGAGACTATAATATTTCACTCTGTATCAAAACGTGCGGTCACGTGAATTACATTGATTTTGGTTACCGGAAAATATAAAGGTTGTCCGTCTGTATAACAAGTTTTTGGCCTGACAATGTCAAAATACGAAAGCAAGCCTCAAATGTGCCATATTACAATAAAGAGAAAACAAATGACAGTGTAACTATCTATTTCTCTTTTTTATGTGAAATTAGACAAAGATTACTTACAGGCATGCCTATTACACCAATATCTAGTAAATAACTCTATGGGTACACCTTGGTTTTTATCCTTTATGTTAGCCCCGTATATGTATAACTATAAATACATCGCATTTACTGTGAAAGCTTAACGATGGACTTTCATCATTTAAGAAAATATGTACTAAATATTAATTTCATAGGTAGTTGTAGTATTTTAGCCCTAATTTTATTTTGTTATGTTTTCATTATTCTATTTTTTTAGATTTATCTTTAATATTTAAATGAGTTAATCTTGTATGTTATATATAAGTATATTTTCCGATTCTCAGAAACGGTTTCAACGATTTTCTTAAAATTCGGCATGTAGAGGGTTCTGGGATGAAAATTTCGATCTAGCTAGGTTTCATTAAAAAAAATGTCTTTTTATCCCTGTTTTCAGAAAAATGCTAAAATTTACTGTGAACTCAAAAGACAATTTTCGCTGTCAAACTTAAAGTCACGGTAACTCATTTGGGGAATGGGCGGTCTAGAGAGGTGAAAATACCTAGGTTCGAGCCCAACAATTTTTTCATTTTTTTTCAATTTCATCTAAAAAAATTACCGACTAAGGCTCGGTCAACCAGGTACTGATTATTATGTATCAATTCTAATTACTTATAATTGTAATACTGTAATTAAGAATTATGTGATCTCCTATAATTGGTACTTACATAAGTAATTTAATATTATATTTGTTGAACTATTTAATATGTAATGCTGTTGGACAGCCGAATAAATAAATAATAAACATTTACAATAATATTATGGATAAATGCGTGTATCTACAGACTTATTGAAATTCTCAAACAGAATTAATGGAACGCGAAAGAATAAGAGAATTCAATGAACTCTGCGATTAACCGATGCAATACAACCTTGATGCTTACTGTATAATTGCATTGAATGAAGCCAAATATGTTCTTTTTTTAAATAAGGAATTCCTTACTTGGTAATTACTAGTATCAATCCGCAAATTTCTTTTCCTTTCGGTATTTAGGTAACAGACTAGAAAATATTTATCTTAAGTAATTATATATTTGTAGCATTTTTTTATCGATTTCTTCTTCTTCAATCGGTCCCTCATTACTGAGGATCGTGGTCATTTGATCGATTTATTTTACCAAAATTAATTAGTAAGTAAGTTTACTTACTTACTTACTTACCAAAATTAATTATAGATTAAATAGTTAAATTCATATAAACTTTTTCTTTCCCTCTATATGACCCGTACTCTCTTTCTTCTTCAATTCTTGTCATTTTCCTTCACATGAAACCTGGTATAATTAAAGCATATACAATACCGAAGCAACATATTGCAATGGGCTGCAATAGTGGCTGAACTCAAAAAATTATGTTTTGTGATAAATGGATTTCAAGTTTTCAATCCCAAGGAAAATGAATAAAAAATGCTTTCTTTTGGTTAAGCAATCAGCCTAATATTGAATTATGAGTTCTGATGGTAATTTTGCTAAAAATAATGGGTTTATTTTAACATTTACTGTAAGTGAAAAACACATGTTTTTTGAGTACCTCTATTGTATATATTGAACGATATAAATTAAAAAGAACCCTTTTTCATAGTATATAATCGAGGATATTTTAAACACTAAAGTTTACGAAAACGAATTTAATTTTATAATTTCAACAACGCAAATATATCCAACCGAAAGAACCCTGACCGCGATAGCTCAATAAATAAAAGGAAGTAGATCAAAATACCGCCGCTTCATATTAGCGCATAATTCATCTATTCCACTATTAATTATTTTTTATAATATAATTAAATATATAATTATGTTTCTCATTTATTTTTCTTAATCCTAACTTTTTACATTTTTAAATATTTCTAAAAAAAAAATTAAAAAAACATTTAAAAATATATAAAATTGCCGTCCGCCGGTAACGGGGAAATATCCCGAGTTGCCGGTGGTTAGGGATCCAAAGTGAGGAACTTCCTCACAATGCGCGCCGTTTCAAGCAATACTGCCTTCTGCATCCGACACTTGATCCAACTGTTAAGCGAAAGCCTCTGAAGATGTTGGTCGAGGCTCTTCGCAATCAGACCGTTAACCGACACAACAATAGGAACAATTATTGTTGAGTCAACATTCCACATGGCGGTTATCTCATAAGAAAGGTCTAAATATTTAGTTAATTTTTCTTTTTCGGCTTTTATGAGATTATCGTCATGCGGAATGGTGACATCAACAATAATTGCACGGCGCGCTAACCGGTCTACTAACACTATATCAGGTTTATTGGCAGCAATAAACCTATCAGTGATAATAGACCGATCCCAGTAGAGCATAGCACGACTATTTTCAAGAACTGACGCAGGGTCGTACCTGTAATATGGTACCTCTTCATCAACCAGAGAGTATTGAAGAGCAATTTGTTGATGTATTATCCTGGCTACTTGGTTATGTCTGTGCAAATATTCACCGTTAGCAAGATGAGAACAACCGGAAATTATATGTCTGAGGGACTCCCCAGGACGATGACACGCTCGACATACGTCTACAGTGCCATCTTTCATAATGTATTTCCGGTAGTTCTTCGTCTTGATAACTTCGTCCATAATTGCACAGACAAAACCTTCAGTTTCCCCAAAGAGATCCCCGTATTGTAGCCAGGATACAGAGGCAATCTGGTCTATGTCTTGCCCCATTAAAGCCTTGTAGAATCTACCATGCAACTCCTTGCTCTTCCATATCTCGATGCGATCAGAGATACCAACTATTACAGGTTTGCGCCAATTCTGTTTGCCTAAGGCGAGCGGAGTAAAGCCCTTATCAACTGCGATGACATTCCTATGCACATCACTGTCCATCTTGAGAAAATGATCTCTAAGGTTGTACACCTCACGATTGTGAAGGCTCTTGGCGTTTAAAAAACCACGTCCCCCGCATTTCCGTGGGATATACAACCTCATAACAGATGAACGTGGGTGATGCATACGGTATGCCGTCAGCAGTTTTCGGACCCCTCGATCTAAGGAGTCCAGTTCTGTTTGAGTCCACCTTAGAATGCCAAAAGTATAGGTGAGGATAGGCATGACCCAGCCATTAAAAGCACGAACCTTGTTACCACCCGATAAAAGACTATTAAGTACTTTTTTCAAGCGATAAAAGAATCGTTCTTTCACTGTTTGTTTCATGCTTCTATCCTCAATACCTAATGCTTCAGACATTCCAAGGTACTTGTAAGTTTCGCCTTCACAGAGAGTTTTGAGAGTCAAAGCATCTGATATGGCTGCAGGTTCAGAGCTTACAATCCTACCTCGCTCTATATGAATGACCGCACACTTGTCTACACCAAACTCCATGCCTATGTCGCTACTAAAGCTCTGCGTGATCTTCAGTAGTTGCATAAGGTCTGGACGTTTTGGTGCATACAACTTTAGGTCATCCATATATAGCAAGTGAGATATGACTTCACTCCCCCTGCGAAGGCGGAAACCTAGCCCCGAATCCTTCAGTAGATCACTGAGTGGATTAAGGGCTAAGCAAAACCACAAAGGACTCAAACTATCTCCTTGGAAAATACCCCGCTTAATCCTTAACGGTTCAGCTAGTTCAGAAAAATCCGTATCTCCTGGTTGACGAAGGATTGTCATCCACTGTCTCATACATGTATCAAGGAAAGAGTATAGATTTATATCGACCTTATATAGTTCCATAATCCTCTTGAGCCATGTATGAGGCACTGAATCATAAGCCTTTTTATAGTCAATCCAAGCAGCTACAAGATTTTTCCTATTTCGCCGAACCTGTTGGCATATAGTCATATCAATAAGGAGGAGCTCTTTTGTACCGCGAGACCCAGTCCTACACCCATTCTGAACTGAGGCCAAAATATTGTTAGCATCAATATGCTCAATAATTTTTGAAGTCAGAATAGATGTAAGAAGCTTATAGATGGTTGGTAAGCAAGTGATCGGGCGGTAGTTTTTTGGGTCCGCAGTATCACCGGATTTGTGCAATAGAAAGGTGACACCAGTTGTCATGAATGTCGGTAGTGAACTAGAATCGAGAGCCTCTTGGAATTGTCTTGCCAAAAGAGAATGTGCACTTGTAAACCATTTCAACCAAAAATTATGCAATCCGTCCGGACCTGGGCATTTCCAATTCGAAGCTGAACGGATTGCACACTTTACATTGTCTGTACTGATGCTTACTTGTGGCATTTCCCTAATAGATGCACATTTTTCCTTGACAAGATTTATCCAATGTCCCTCGGTGTGACTAGTGGAGGTCGACCAGATGCTATGCCAAAAATTTGACATCTCATCTGCAGTTGGCTCTCCACCAATCTCACAAATTCTAGATTGTTCCCACTTTCTATATACCTTCCGCTGATCACTTTGGAACATGCGATTTTGTCTGAATCTATCTACACGCATCTTATAGCGCCTAATGCGTTTTGCCCATGCACAGATTTTCTGCTTCAAAAAGTCAATGCGCTCTGTGACCAAGGCCTGGTATTCACATGGATTAGTATTTGTTCCAGAAAACGCCTTGTTCACAAAGCGCATTATTCTGGGTCGACTATTACCTGCTCTGAAGCAGATTAGCTTGGCAATAAGGGTTCTAGTCAAAGAGATACGCTTTTCAATTCTATCCTGCCAAGCCGGTACAGTATTGGCTCGATCTGGAGCTCTATTGTACTGCAAGAATTTAACAGAAGCCATACGACATGCCGCCACGGCTCCACAGTATAAAATTGAATGCGTATCACTAAGGTCACACGAAGTTTCCAAATATGGTGTTAACATTTGATCTAGAACCCCAACCAACGCCATATTACGTCTATGCACAGGAAAACGAGGTAATTTTGGTCTTAAATTAAGTTGCATGTATCTAAATTCAGAAATCGCATCCTCCAAAGTCCTCCTCAATAGCTCTTCGTTCTGGGTACTTACTGGCAAATCACAACTGTCATGGAACTCATCCTGGGTATTTATTATGTCATTACTCGGGCTATGTTCAGCCTGATGAACACCACCAGCAGCAGTAATTTGACGTAATTCTAAGCGCAGCCGCTCAAGTACGGCCTCATCCAGCAGATGACGGCGCTGAATGGCCCGCACTTGATCCGACAATCGTTGTGCGGTTACGGTCAATGTTGGTTCAAGTGCCTGAAACAGAGACAGCATTTTTAAACGGTACGCAGTGAGGTTAATTCCCCCCTCTGTTGCCCCATAGTAGGCCCGCATGACGCTCTCATTCATTTTTGGAGACCATCGCATGCGGCGCACTACTCCACCGGCGGCGGGAGCCCGTGTAGGAGCGCGTCGCCCCCTCGACTCCAAGCCATCCTGTGGTGGGTTCGCGGCTCGTCGGCGTCTAGATGTTTTCTCCGACGAGACGAGTTCGTGGTGTTCCGACTCAGCAGCCGATGGCGGTGTTAAATATACTTCACTTGAAGACGTCGACTGCGAATCGGAACTCAACGAGTTCCCCAAGGTTGGAAGCCGTAGTGTATGTCGTCCTCTAGCATCGTTTATATTCCGCATTTCATTGCATGATTTAGTTGTGCACAGGTGTTTGTCACTTCATTTTACTGTATTTTTTCATTTTTACTGCGTTTTTTCACGATAAAGTTATTAATTTAAGTAAAAATTTTATGACATCGGAAAAAATACGTCATGCTTGTTTATGTGCGGTTGCTAGGTAATAATAATTATGTTAATTATTATATATTTAAATAATTGCGTAACTTTTACTTTGACCCATATTTCTGTGTTGAATCATGTTCTACTTGTTATTCTAACTTACTATACTAGACTACCTATATTCGGGGCCTGTAATTTTTATTCAAACCAGAATTCATAATATTATGAATTAAAGGTTTATTTTGTCTCTGAGACACAAAAGGTATATAATAGATATATATACCTGGCCAAATGTTTTGGAATATATTGGGCAAGTAATGGACACTTTTCTAGTTCTTTAGATTATTATTTCAATAATTCAATCATGTAATATTATTACTATAATATAATATTTAACAATACCGAATAGTCATATGGGCGTGTGAAAAAGTAGTAACTAAGTGTACTAAAGTGATGAACTCTAGAACACTTCTAGGACAGCTCTGGGATATCAAATTTTTGGATACACTACACACTTTACACTTTGTGCATTATAGCGTGCTGTGTAAATGATAGTTCTGAAGAGATAAATATTTAACGAATATTTTTGTATATTTGGCTCTATATTTATGTTTAAGAATTCTTTCTTTAATCTCGGGCTAAAAGGTATAATAAAATACTTCATTACTTTTGTAATCACCTATTTTTGTCTAAACAAAAACGTATGCGAATTCACGCAACAAGTTGAGTAATAAGTACAATTTCCTTGAATAATATAATCTGTCTTATTTTTAATTTGAAACAATAGTGAAAGTATTGCTGTGAACTTCCTCGCTTACGCAACTAGTAACTAACGAACACTTTATTATGGTTCGTTCTATTTATTCAACTACCTACCGCGCTGTGAATTCAAGACTGCACACATGTCACGATTCTGCATACATGTTTAATGAATATTAACCTTTAAATATATCTAGATATGAATCAGACTTGCGTGTATATAATATAAACGTATAAGCATTTACGCACGGAGATCGAGTTCAGACGACCGAAGGTAAGCAGCTTTCCTCTATAAGACGCGTAAGTGCGTATTTATATGCGTTTTATGACCTTTAGTTAATTCTTGTGTCCATAACTGGAATATCCCACAGTTACAACCATAACATAGCCCAGTTAAACCAGTGATTATCATATGGTATGATTCAGCAACATCGAAAAGGTTTCACTTGAAATTAAAAATCTTCCTGAATTAAAAAAAATATGCTTTGGTATAATGGCCGCAATGTTGTATCCGACCAAGTAGATTCCCAATAGATATCCCGCTGAATAGAATAGACAACCCTTTATTCTTACCGAGGTGACGTAAAAGACGAATAAGGTAAATTGAACCGCCGCGTGATATTCGGCTGAATAGAATAGACCACCCTTATTTCTAACCAATATGTCGTAAAAGGCGACTAAGCTAAGTAAGGTAACTTGACGTCAGGCTGGCGGCCCGTCGTTAAATAACAAGCCAAAACATGTAACAACATATTTAACATGTTCTGTCGACCCCAATTAGAGTGAGATAAGGGCAGGAAAATGATGACGATCTCAAATTAATGTTTAATGATAATTTTACAAATATATATATACACACGCGGTCGTCCTTCGCTAAAGTAACTTAATACTTGTGTTATTGGTGATAGACAACTGTAAATGTATAAGTTACATAATTTATAATAAATACATAAATAAACCAAAACTCAAAGAACTAAGAAATTTTTTTAAGAAAAAGTTGGCGGCCCTCGGCTGAATTTTCTATTGAACATTTATTTAAATCTATTTGTTTGCTTATTTTTGCTAACAATTCTTACTTTCATCTTCCTGCCCTTTTCCCACTCTAGTGGGGTCGGCACAACATGTAATAAACATGCTATCATATGATTTGGCTGCGTTTTTACGACCGGCCGCCTGCCTGACGTCAACTTACCAATGTCGTACTTTACGACACCTCGGTAAGAAAGAGGGTGGTCTATTCTACTAAACCGGATACCACACGGTGGGTCAACTTACCTTAGTCGCCTTTTACGACACCTCGGTAAGAAATGAGGTTGGTCTATTCTACTCAGCCGGATACCACACGGCGGGTCGACTTACCTTAGTCGCCTCTTACGACACCTCGGTAAGAAATGAGGGTGGTACTATTCTATTCAGCCGGATACCACACGGCGTTGCTAACAATTCTTACTTTGTTTGTCTATTTTGTAAGGATCAATTTATTTAATGAGCAAATGGCATTTGCATTTCGTAACTCGTAATGGAAGAATCTGTAGCAAACGGTTTTAAGATCTTTGCTAACGAAACAACACTTAATGCAACCTTTTTTGGCAGATATATTTTAATGAATATTTTCTTAAGAAAAATGTTCAGTTGTATCAAATTAGAATACATTAACTTTGAACTTATATACACATTAAAGAGATTTAGTTAAGTAAACTTAATTTAATTAAGTTTACTTAACTAAATCAAATCAAATTATGTTGAGAGAATTTAAAGTATTTTTCCGTCCCTTTTTACACTCACAAGATAAGTTCAAATTTCATAAGGATTATAGTCACCTTTGTGCGATTTTCTACTACTTAATTCATATAATAGATTCAATTAATAGAAAGGAAATTCAAATGTAAGTAATGTAAATGGAACTAATTCAGGCTAAGCTTGAAGTTAAGTGTTTAGAAAATATTAAATCTAATTCCTGCGTCATACAGCATAAAATAATAAACATTTAATGTTATATAATTTCCTTAGAAAACCTAGATCCCCTAATAGAAGAATCTTCAGAAGTACCCATGCATAAACTAATGCGCGTGGGACATTCTCGTAATATAGTATTATTTGTTTCACTGTGAAATCGCCACTAATATAATGTTGCATGTATTGCAATGTACATGTAATATCTCTTATTAGCTAGCATTGAAGGCGTGTGAACTGTCTTTACAAGTGAGTCTAATCACTTTCATTAGACGACGTTGGCCGTTGTCACTTTTGCTTAAAACGATTGTATAGCCTCCTGTGTAATTTGATCTTTTACAATACTTAAATACAATTACATCTAAGTTAAATTTAAACGTGCATGGATATTTGGTTTTAATAAAAAATTATTTTTTTCAAGTAAATTTGTAACCAAAAGCTTTTAAAGGTAATAATAAAATTTGCATTATGGATCTTCGCAATGAATGCCTAATTCTATAAATTATTTTAAGTGATTTTGAAAAGTCTACTGCTGGTTCGGAAAGCTGTTTCTAACGAGATGAGCCAGCAAGAAACTCGGCGATTGCTCTTTTCACAATATATTATTTTATATTACATTTAATCATTACCGCCGTGTGGTATCCGGCTAAGTAGAATAGACCACCCTCATTTCTTACCGAGATGTCGTAAAATATGACTGAGGTAAGTTTACGTCAGGCAGGCGGCCAATCGTAAAATACGTTGCCAAAGCATGTGACAATATGTTTGTAACATGTTGTGCCGACCCCACTAACGAGTAGAATAAGGGCAGGAGGATGATGATTACATTTAATCATTATTATCTTATACATGGTCTAAGAGTAGCTATTTACAAGCTTTCTTAACGTATATGTAATCCTCAACAGTAGAGTAGTTTATCTCTATCAGCCGTCTCCTTTTAACAGTTGTTTTAAAGTGCTGTATTTTCGTATTAGAAACCCGTTGAAAATGGTGTCCGGCTACTTTTATGTACTAGTTTTATGTTATTTTTAATACAAATACAAAAGTATTCAGCTAAGCAATTTAATTAATAGATTCAAACTGATTCTATTCGATAACACGATCTTTATATATCGGAAGAACTATAAACATGTTTAAGATATATCTACAATACTAAGTTAGCATCCATCCGATCTTATCGGATAAGAAATTCAATCAATAAATCCGATATAACAAACGCATGGCCAACGAAGTCGAAAGCCTATTGTTACCGTTAAACTTTTTGTAAAGCCGCTTTCAAAACCTAGTTCCAACATTGAACAAGTCTACGCAATCTTAAGTTCCTGTTACACTGTATTTGGTCATAATATTAAGGTACACTGTCCGGCCTCTACTAATGTTTGCCTTCTGCCAAATGCAGACGACGTTGACGTTTTCATTACGTAAGTTAAATTGTGTAATGTTATGATGGTATAAAATGTTCTTTATACTAAAAATGGTTTTACATTTTCGAGTATGGAAACTGTAACTTAAGAGTTTCACATTTTATATTTGATTGACTGTATAGAAGTTTCTCCAAATTGTTATTTTAATTTTAACTATTGTTATGATTTTTATTCAATAATTTATAGAAGACTAGCGGCCTGCCCTTGCTTCGCACGGGTATAAAATATATATCCCATGTCAGTCAGTGTAAAAAAATGATTAAAGTCGATCGAGTAGTTTTGATTTATTCATTACTGCCCGTGACCCGCACGCGTTAAAAAGATTTCCTGCTATCTTTGGAATATCTAAGTTCATATAGTCCATTTTTACTTATTTACTCTTAAATTTTCCCTATGTATTTTATTTTTACAATTAATTACAGAATGTCTTTAAACAAACTCTTGAAAGAGCGACATCGCTGCTAAAGTCGAAGTGCTATAGGGTGAAGCGCGGCGTCCTCACGGCATTTTAAATCTGTAATATCTCCGAAAATGTTCACTTAAATTACATGCTGTAAATGGCAATATTGATCTATATTAAATCAACAATTTATTTAAGGTACTCAATTGGATAAGGATTAATGCTGTATTGTATAAAAATTGCTTTGAACATAAGGCATCATTTTTCGTAAAAAGTAAATGAAAAAAACTGCTATTGTGGGTTATTCATAAGAGATAGATATATACCATCGCGGACTTTTCTGTAGACCTTTTTAAGGTGTACAAATATTTAGTACATCATTTTGATAAATCTCGTAGGGTTTAGCCTGCGTTTGCAATGTAAGCGGAAAAAAATGTAATTATTTACAGAAACCTCAAAAATTACAGTATTTCTCTACTTCGTATTGAATGTTATTATACGTACAAACCTTCCTCTGGAATCACTCTATCTATTAAAAAAAACCGCATCAAAATCGGTTGCGTAGTTTTAAAGTTTTATGCGTACATACGGAAATATGGACTTTGTTTTATAATATGTAGTGAAGACGTCAATTTACGGAATTTCATAGTATAAAAGTTACGATAGAATCATTTAGCTATAATACGCGTTTACTAAGAAAATCTATGTAATGCTAATTGTAGGAAGCAAAACCATTATCATACCTTATACATGCAGGATCAGTTACCAGATACGTGTATCACAAGACACCACCACCATCAGCAAAATACACCAGCACTACACACATTCACTACGATAATCTCAACGATCGTTCGACCCGTAACTGGAGCATCTTCAGGAGATAGACACAACAAAATCGCAATGCATTAACTAATCCTGCATGTATAAGGTAGGAAAACCCTTTTGCATCCCACAATTAATATTATATAGAATTTCTTAACAAACGCGGATTATAGCAAACTCATAACTTTTGTTTCGGATTTTTATTCATTAGTAAAAATTATTTTAAGTAGCGTATAATATATACCGTGTAAGACGAATAAAACTATGGTCTTTTAAAAAAATAATCTTTCCCTGTTAAGTCTTCCTAATACTTAGAAATCTGTTATTAATTATTAAGCCACTATTAATTATTAGTCAAATGTTATTGGCTTGTATCATATTTCATTAGATCGTGATCAAATCTTTCAACAAAAATATTGGTGATATTATTATCTAAAGCATTGCATTCTATTTTATATATAACATTCAAATAGTTTATGCAACAATAAACATTTCATGACGTATCTAGATTGATCATGCAGTAAGCAGAAAGCGATGATGCAACCTGTAATGAAGTGTGATAGTTATGCTGTAAGATGCTTAATCAAAGTCAATCTTTTATTACATGGAGGCTTCATTTTTGTTTGGTTTGAAATAAAAGTAGGTCAACGCCGTATTTGTTGTTATTCAATTACAAATACTGCGCGAATCATACTATAGGCTTGTTTCTGTATTAAAGCGTGTCAATCGCGTTATTTGTATGTGAAATATTCATTTATAAATTCTGTATGTTAATTGAACATAAACTTATTTTGAATTTTAATTTATTTCTTTATAGTACACACATATGTATAGAAAAAGAAAAAGTTAAATAGCACATGTACAAAGGCGGTCTTATCTCTATAAGGGTTCTCTTCCAGTCAACCTTTAGATATCAAAGTACAAAAGTAATGAGAATATTGTTTTGCTATAATCCGCGATAGAAGAAAATATATGTAATGCTAAATGTAGAGTGTACTTTTCGTTCTCTTACCTGATACATGCAGAATTTGTAAGAACTCATGCACTACCCGACACCGATAACACAACAATACATAAGATCTGCACACATTCACCACCACAATCTCAACAATTGTTTCGCGCCGTAATCGAAGTATCGTGAGGAGATAGACTCCACGACAAAATCGCAAAACTTGGTTTTCGCAAGTTTTGGCTCCACAACAAAATTATAAAGATTTGTGATTTCTAATTAGCACATACGAATAGCAAGTATCGGGCAGGTTTTTTTTCTTTCTTCAAAGAGTATAAACGTCCCAATTGAAATAACACGCGTAATAATAATCGTTCACAGTAGAAAGTTTTAGCTTGTATGAAATTCATTGTAACAAAAAGTCGGCCTTTTAAGGCGAACAACGCAATACTTGACTATAGTTGGATTACGGTCCTTTAAAGTCGCTATCCACTTATGATATTATGTGTGGACCCGCTGCGCTTCAGGGTTTCTCATCGAGTGTGCTAGGTAATCAATGCCGCAAAATTGCAGACCACGCGTTCTCAGAGAACCTGGGTCGTTGCAATGAATTTTTAGCTCCACGCTCATCAGGAATTGTGCAGTTACGAGAATTACTAAGCTTCCGTGTTCTATGGAATAGTGTTGTTTTTGTTTTGTTTTCCAATGTCTGTTTAGATCTGTGTTTAATCTGCGGAAAACTCAGTGTCGGCAGGCGTCCCACGAGATGGATTGACGATCTCAAAAAGGTCGCGGGGAGCCGCTGGATCCAAGCGGCACAAGATCGTGTATGGTGGAGATCCCATGAAGAGACCTATGTCCAGCAGTGGACGTCCATCGTTAGAGAAAGAAGAAGAAGAAGAAAATTAGATCTTGCTCTGATCTCAGAAGCTTTATTCACTATTAACCTACAATGTAAACGCTAATTAATGGTGCAGTAAAATATTTACCCCTTATATAAAATATACTACTGATTCCGTGTGCTATATATCTGAGTAGAATAGACCACCTTCAATTCTGGCCGAGATGTTGTAAAAGGCGACTAAGATAAGTCGACCCGCCGTGTCGTGTCCGGCTTTTTAGAATAGACCACATTCATTTCTTACAGAGGTGTAATGTTATATATAGATCTCTACTATCAAAAGTGGTAATGTGATTTGAGTATGTACACTCAGGAATTCACTTTACAAATCCACGGCCAAATGGTTTCAAAGTATTTGGAACCAGTATTTAATATCAAGTCAAAGAGTGTTTTAAACACGACGCTCAATAGATTACAGAAAGAGGTTAAAGAAAAATTAACCTGTTTCCACAACGATTCCTGGAATAGAAAGCTCTCGGAGATCAAGCCAGGACATCAGGCCTACTGGTGCTTGGCGAAATCTCTAAAAGCCGATGGGTACGCAGCCACCCCACCATTACTTCGCCCGAATCTCCCACCTGCGTTTGACGACGCTGAAAAGGCCGAATGCTTGGCAGACAGTCTGGAAAACCAATGCTCTCCCAACCCCAGTGTACCCGAATTCACCGAATTCCACTCCAGAGTGGAAAAGGTGGCAGACAATCTTTCCGCAACGACTCCCGAAAGCGAGCCGTTACTTCCCACTACCGGAGAAGAAGTCCGAACCATAATTAAAAACCTCCGCTCCAAAAAAGCTCCCGGTCCTGATTCCATCTCCAACAGGGCACTGAAGTGCCTTCCTGACCAAATCATCCACCTACTTGTACTGATTTTTAATGCCCTCCTTGCCGGATGCTCCTTTCCTGACGAGTGGAAAGAAGCTACAGTGATAGGTATCCCCAAACCGGGAAAGCCTCGAAATCTCCCGATAAGCTATCGTCCCATTAGTTTGTTAAATAGCTTAGGTAAAATATACGAGCGAATTATCCTTGCCCGATTAAATTCCGTAGTCGATACTTATAATCTCCTTCCCAACGAACAGTTCGGATTTCGTCCAAAACACACCTGTGTTCAACAAGTGCACCGCCTCACGGAGCACATATTGCAAGGTTTACAAACCAAGCAGTTTACAGGTGTCATATTCTTCGATGTCGCCAAAGCCTTCGATAAGGTCTGGCATGCAGGCTTAATCCACAAGTTGCTCCTATTAAATATACCAGACAGACTCGTACTTATCATACGAAACTACCTCACCAATCGTACCTTTCGGTACCGCGTAGACGGCACTCTATCGTCTCGCCGCCCTATCCGTGCCGGTGTCCCTCAAGGATCTGTGCTGGCACCTTTATTGTACTCGCTCTACACGAGTGACATTCCACGGGCGCCTATTAAAGAGCGCACTCATCTTGCCCTTTTCGCGGATGATACCGCTGTATTTACCACATCTCGCCAACCTCAAATTATCACTAGACGTCTCCAGAAAGCGGTAGACAGCCTCGGACGCTGGTTCCGCCGATGGAGAATTGAAATAAACCCTGATAAAAGTGCAGCTATGCACTTTATCGGTAATCGTTTCCGATCTCACATAGACACACCTACGGAAATTTCCCTCTACGATACACCAATTCACTGGCAACAGAAAGTCAAGTACCTAGGTGTCACCTTCCAACCTTCCATGACCTTCCACGAGCACATACGTACAGTCTGCAATAAGGCTGCGTATGTCATGGGACGACTTTATCCGATGTTATGCAAGAAAAGTAAAATGTCACTCCGCAACAAAGTGACACTCTACAAAACTTGCATAAGACCAATAATGTCCTATGCGAGCGTTGCGTTCGTGCACGTTTCAAAGGTCAGATTGCTCACGCTTCAAAGAATGCAAAACCGATTTATGCGGACAGCCACTGGTTGTTCGTGGTTCATGCGGAACGTTGACCTCCATAGAGACCTCGACCTCCCTACCATTACTCACCTCTTTAAACGTTTTTCGAAGTCTTACTTCGAGAAATCCGAGGTACATCCAAACCCTCTCATTTCAGTTGCTGCCACCTACATCCCAGTTAGGTCTGACCACCGAAAATATAGGCGTCCAAAAAGCGTCCTATATGACCCTGACGATCAAATAACGATCGCAAACACAAAAACACGTAACACACACACACAGCGTCTTCGTCGGCGAAGACGAGGTCCCAGATTTCTGATATCGGTTGGTCGTGGCTTCTTGCCACCCTTCCGTCGTCGTATTGACTAATCAAAGTCATACCATCAGCCCTCCACTACACGTCGTCCTAAGCCGTGGTCCGGCCTCACAGGAGGCACCCTTAGGACGACGTTCCCTGACGCTAGTAGAGCTTCTGCGCTCTACTCTACGCATTTCGCAACCTCGGCGATGCTTCTGCGCTCGCCCGTCCCGCCCGAAAAAATTTAAACACGAAAGTCTATCTATCTGTCTGTCTGTTTCTAACAAATTCACAGCTGGGTATGGTCACGTCTGGAGCAATATTGATGTAATTTGATACAATTGAAGCCTACATAACGGGTTAATATATGGAATAAAAACCGTTTTTCCTTCAGGAACAGGAAAAACATATTTTAAAAGTTAAATTTAGTAATAATAAATAATAGGAATAAAACTGTTTATTTCTTCAAAATCGCAAATTTTGCAACATTCTGATCGTTCTGATGTTTGGTATATTTTGTATAGTTTGTATAGACCTGGTTTTTTTATGTCCACGTAGGCAAATTCGAAGGCAGTAGATAAGATTATTTAGTATGTTGACGAATATTGTAAACTACTAAGATGCAGATAATAGTATTAATAAAAAAAAATAAAAAAGAGAAATTGTTATAATAAATATGAGTCAGCCCTTACAATTATGTCATTCAAGCGATTGCAACGCGTTATTTCATTCAGCGATTGTGTTACGACATCGGGAAGTAAAAAAATGTTGAACAATGTTTTTTAGAAACTACAAAAATTTAATTTGCAATATTTACATTACGGTGATTTTCGTTGCAAAGTATTTTAATTCAAATATATTGTGACAGTAATTTATATACTTTATGGCGGTTTAAACGAATGTAAGAAAATCTATTAACTATTATAACAATATAAGTAATTCACCTTGATAGCGTTACTGAGGTTTTTAAATGGGTAATTAAAATAAAGCAGACATTTTTAAATGAAACGACTAAACTTTTTAAATAATAGAAGCAAATTCTTACAAGATTTATTTTTTAAGTTTTTTTCCTTGAAAGTCTACATTCAAATATGGAATTTCTAAATGTATGCTTTGTATTAAAATAAATTAACCCTCAAACAGATACCGAAAGTAATTACTGTAAAATGATAAAGATGCTGTACTCTTAAAGCATTTAGTGTTTTCTGTTTTCTCTCGTTCTTATCCAAAAATTATAAAAAAACCCCTTATGCTTGCTTGTATGAAAATTTCAAATTATCTCTTATACAATTAATCCCTCAGTTTATAATTTATCCGTGATTATTTCCTTTATTATAATTTATTTAGGAATGAGTTATTAAACAATACAAATCTTTCGTTTGATTTGTCTATTTTAGAAATAGTTGACAAACACAAGTTACAAAAAAAACTTTTATAATCAATATTTTATGTAAACTTCGCAATTTTACGATTAAATAGTATTTCTAAAGCAATTAATTTACAAAAAGTAGCAAAAAAGTCTAACTTTTAAATAGCCATCGGCGTTTGCACTAGTTTAAAACCAGAGCCGTAGAAAGTGGGCTGAACAGGATCTAACCTTTTGCAAGTGACCTTTAACCGTTAATAATGGTCTGAAATGACCCCGGTAGTGTATGTGAAAATCGCTACCATTTCTTCATGTTATAATTTCCAGAGAAAATTATATAGGCGTGTTCGAGCACCGAAGGCGTTTCTCTTGAATCTCAACCGTTTAGTATCTTGTTAATAAGAAACTTGAGTGCATTCTTTCCAGCCATGTTATGTAAATTGTCCGTGTATGAATAATCTGCATTTAAGTTGAATAATATCTGGGTGACCGAGCCTTGCTCAGTAATTTTATATAAAAAAATGGAATTAAAAAAAAAAAAAGAAGGAAAAGGTTGATATGTGGGAATTGCACCCGGATATTTTTAAGATTTTATCCGCCCGTTTACCATTACGCTATTACAACTTGAAAAATTATAGTACATTTAAGCTTAGTTGGTTGTGATATTACTAAGTACATATATCAATACAATTAAATTACACTTATACTTCGATCTTGCATAAATAGTAAGTAAAAAAAATTAAATTTTAGTTACAAAAAATAATATTTGTACTACAACAGACGCCAATTTTTTGCCGAATTTTCGAATTAATTTTCGGAAACAAAAGTAAAGTTAATGAATAAAAACAACTATTAAAGTATATTAAATAAATTAAATTTAAGGTTTACATTTTGGTAATAAACATCAGAAAGTGATATATCTCGTAAGAGAATGCGTCTTTATATAGGAAGAAAGATTTAAAGATATTATTGGTATTACCTTTAGCATTAACTTCTATAAAATATTAGAACGAGTAGGCGTGAGCATCGGTCACGTATTGGTCTGAGTTACAACCTAGGTACTAAATAAATCTGGCTACACATTACACTGCCGCCATATTGTTCCTGAGACGTTGACCGCCCACGCATGTATAAGCATGTGTAGTAAGTTTTACCTTTGTCAATTGTACAATGAGACAGGATTAACGAACGCAATTTAAATGAGCCTAATGTGATACTAACTTTAACGTTAATTGTTTCTACATGTTCGTTCCCCGGATGTATAAAATATCTAATTATATTATAAGAAAGTCCTAATGCCTGTTGTAGAAGTTTATAATGTTTATGGACGAACGACGAAATAACTCATTGTTTGCTTTCATAGCATGTGTTCTTACTTCTCTAATTCATTCTTTGTATCTTCTAAAAAGACAGTAAAGTAAAAGAATAGAAGATAATAAACCATTAACCCAAGGAGTCTTCTCTTCTCGTAAAATAGGACAACGCTCGTACACACAATACGTTTCGTCGCGATTTTTTCAGAGCTTTTTTAATGAAAAACTCTGAGCTTACCAGCGTACCGGCTTGGACTGTTAACTTACGCTTCACTTCCTTTGATCACGAGCTTGAGGACTAGAAGATGCTGGCAGTTAAAAATGAAAAAGGTGGTGTTGGCCGTACTGTAAGATATCTTAATGATTTGTGCGTTCACATCCTGAGCGGGCAAACCATATGAGAAAACCTGTATATCTTTAAATAAATTCGTTGGCATGTAGAATATCAACCCACGCTAGAGCGTGTTGGGTTTTAGCTTCAATTGTTTTTTCCAAGAAAAGAGAATAAAGAAGTAAGAAAGCTTTTGCCTAGCTACAAATGAAATACTTACGTAAATGTAAATTCTATCATAATCCATGAAAAAGCAGCATTAAAAATTTTGAAATCAATCATTGTTATTTATGAAGTATGTCCAAGGTTCTTTCGAAGTTTGCGTTACCCGATATTTCGTGTGTTCACGCACTCTTATTCGTTCTCATTAGTAATTAACCTTGTGTTAAAGAAAACCTAAACTAAACGAGCTTGTAATCCAAATCGCTATAACGTCCTTACTAAAGAAAAATATATCCTAAAAATCTTACTAAAATTTTGTAACTTAAGCGTGACTGGTAGGTTTTGTGTGCAGTGAAGAAAAAAGGCCGTTACTGATTTAGTTGCGAGGATTTTTTGAGTTTTAATTTAGTTTGATTGACGGCACACTAGAGATAAAATAAATGCATTTAGAATGAAGTAATTCGGAAATCACAAAGCTCTCATGGATTTGTCTTCACGCCTATCCGTGAATTAGATACGGTATGAAATGTTTGCGGTCGTATTGTATCAATACCAGATTTTTAGGAAATTGTGTAATACGTGAGTATTCTGCGCCCAAAAAAACTTGTCCGCATGCCTTGTATTTCAATTATTGAAAACTTTTTAAATCTTTATAGAGTCGTGTTTTGTGTAACAATGTGGCATGTGGTATCGGGCTGTGTGGAATAGACCTCATTTCTTACCGATGTGTCGTAAAAGGTGAATAAGCTAAGTTGACGTCAGGTTGGCGGCCTGCCGTAAAAAAATATCCAAATCATGTAACAACATGTTTAAAACATGTTGTGCCGACTCCACTTAGAGTGGGATAAGGACAGAATGATGATGTGATGAAGTTAAACTAAATGATTATTAATATTTCACTTTAAATAGTTTTTGGAATTTGGTTTTGGAATTGAAAATGTACTGTAATTCCTAATGGCCTTTATAGCGTCACCGGGCAGGAAGGAAGAGCGCGGTAGCATTGTCAAGGCATTTTTTTATTCTTTTTTTTGTATTGACTGCATGCTGTTAGCCCTAACAGCTTTTACAGCGTCACCGGGCGGGACGGGCGAGAGTAGAAGCATCCTCGGTGTTGCGAAATGCAGAGAGTAGAGCGCAGAAGCTCTACTAGCGTCGGGAAACGTCGTCCTAAGGGTGCCTCCTGTGAGGCCGGATTGTCAAGGCTGCAAAAATACGGAGAGTATAGTGCAATAACTCTACTAACATCGGGGAACGTCTTCAAAGGATATGTAGTGGAGAACTATATGACTATGACTAGTCAAGGCACCTAGTGAGTGTGTCGATGACCCACAACCGAATGACGTCAGAAAAATGGGAACTCATCTTCGTCGGCAAAGACGCTGTAAGTCGATCAGTACAGTAATAGTATAGTACTCTACCATTATGGGTATTACTAAAAGTCTCTTGATTTTTCCAGTGATAAGGATTGAAGCGTAGACCCACTATGCTGCTTTGATGCGCATTTACAGGTTACGTATCTCATTAATTTTCTATCTATGGTAATTCCAATTACTTGGAAGTCATTTTTGATAAATCTCGTATCAATAATGAATTATAAACAGCGTGCTATTATTATTATTACTAGCGTGTTTTTATTTAAATCTGAATATTTTATTTCATCGATTTCTATTAATTATATGATTATAAGAAGTTATCTTAATTTTATTCGATTTAATTAAACGTATGGTCTTACTATTCATTCTACGTAACAAAATATTCCAACAATCTGTTTTTTATAAATAAATTACAAAAGAATGAGAATGACCTTAACCGCGACTGTCAACATCCGGTAAATTTTAAGACTGCAATAAAAGGCATAAAACAGCACAGGAATTTCGAACATGAACCGATGAATGGAATAATTGAAAAAAAGTAAACCAAACCAGTTTATCGCATTATTTAAAGCGGATACGGGTTGTTAAAAACCAAACAAACGAGTTGGTTAGTTGTTGTATTCATGTATGTGACGAGAAATAAATGTCCAAACCTGAGCACGCGGCTTGATTCAAACTTATCTTTTTCTATATAAAGCTTACCGATACAGATAAATATTCATAGACTATAGATCTTGCCGTGTGGTAACCGGCTGAATAGAATAGACCAGTACAACAATAGGTAGATGGAACCTTTAAAACTCGTGACTGTTAACGAGACCCATAACGTGGAAGAGCAAAAAAAATCTAAGATTTTTTCGTAGTAGGATATCATAGATGGCTTATTTTGAATTAGGTCACTATAATACTAAAAATGCGATGTATAATTTGGTAATCCAGTAACATATTTAAAATCGCAAGTTATTGCAGAATTTTAAAGATGTAATATAACCCAACCATTAACTTCTACTATAAAATTAATTGCGAATATTTTACAAGAAGACAATTTACTTAAGATCCTTTAATCGTCTTGAGCAAAATAATTAAATAATTATTAAACTTTACTTAGTTGGGATATTGTCGGAAAAGTTTTGAAATGCTGTTTTTTTACTATTTCTTCTGTTAGTTCCATCCATTATTTAAGTACAAATATTTAACTTTGAGTAAACAACATTTTTTTTTAATAATTTTGACCTCTCTTCATACTCAGCGATTACAAACAATTAAGCATGAACACGATGGTGTAGAGGGCATACTTAGCAGTAATCGCCTATGATCGCCTACGATCGTCAACAACCCGGGAATCGTCGGTATTTAGGTTACGCATCAACGGCAATCGCTGGGTAATGCTTATGACTGTATGATAATACGGATGATCGTGTGGACACTTGCACAATGATTGTGCCGATTATAAATGATCACATGATCAACGATTTGATTGGAATGTTTACTTATTTCACTCAATCCGTTCTGTAAGATTAAATGTTTTTTCTTAACCTGTGGAACAAGTGAACAAGGCCGACCTTAGAGTCTTAGGCGGGTACAAAAAATTCAATAACACGCCAACAATAATACTTTGGTCTTTTGATTTTTATTAGCCTATCTCATAAATTATGTTTTTTGATTTGATACTGATCCAAAGCGAATTTTACCGATATGGATTTCATTTTTCTCATCAAACGATAAACCATCATTGTTAGTGATTATTAAAGAGACGATCAAAAGAGTATCAATCAAAAAGCTATTTTTACACTGTAAATATATGTTGGAGTGTCGGAATGGGAAATACTAAAACGTCATTTGTTGTTTTATAGCGGAATTGGGATTCGCAAATAAAGCTAGTCTCGCGTTTTGAATACATACCAAAAAAATTATAAATACACAAAAAAATTAAAAATAACGGCCTGTTACCTATTCCACTGCAGGGTATAGGCTTCCTCTCTCTGTTTTTACAGGGACAAGGTGGAGCTTATATACACCACGTTGATTTTGGATTGGTAGGATATAAATTTCCCAGGAATTTTTCAGAGATATGCAGGTTGCCAGAAGAATTTTTCTACATCAAAACCGAACCAATAAATACCAAATATCAATTAGGCATATAAGTTTTAACATAAAAAAATCAATGGTTCCAGCCCGGTTTTGAACCCGTGAACCGTTGGAATGAGAGGTTCCGTGTCACCGTTTGGCTATCACAGCTTATACATGTATAGATAGATATTCTAGACTTTGCGATGTCATTATTCTTGGTCCGATAGTTTATATTGTCTGTATTTCAAAGGCAAACTTTAATCAAATAACAATTCTAAGAAATATCCAAGCAAATTTTCACAATACTTCGACTCAAAGCACTAAAGCTCTCGGATGTTTGGTCCTAAAGCTATCAGATTCACTGTCAGATATCACTTACCAAACACCCTATAAAGATAACCGATAGTCGAAGGCGTGTGGTCAAAACGTCCGCATCGTAAACTTCAACTCCCGGCGGTCGGCTTGTCACACGTTTTTATGGCCAAGTATTTGTACGGATGGTAACATAGCGCGCTGAATCAACTATAAAATAATATAATACCATGAACTTACCGCCGTTGAGCTCACATTATTATCCGGTAACTGGATGACCGAGCCTTGCTTGTTAATTTTATTTAAAAAAATACATCTAAAAAGAATAGAAAAGGCTGATGATATCTGGGACTTGTTCCCGGGTAATTTCACTTCTGTAGTCCCCCTTTTACCCACTGAGCTATCACAAATTTAAGAAAGACGTCTAAAATATATTCTAGATTTAGATTGCTTTTAGTTTTTTTCGGTGCAATAAAATAGGGATAAAACAACATTTTTATTAAATGAAACCTAGCAAGATCGATTTTTCTCTCCCAAAACCAATACATGCTGAATTTCATGAATGAAAAAATCGTTGGATCCATTTCCGAAGTTCAGAAAATATACATATATAAATACTAGATTAACTCATTTAAATATTAAAGACAACGTTGTTGTTAATTTGTGTTAAATTTTCTAACACACATCAATGTAGAAGTAGCGGCTTTCGACTATCTCACTACAGGGTAGAGATAACCTGCCTCTTGCGGATAAAAGTATTTGAGTTTAAACCAACCCTATTGCTTCAATTTGGATTTGTGGGTTATTTATATTCCACGAATTTTCAGAGCACGTTCTTATAATCTTAACGCGCATGATGAATTTTAAATATAAATAAAGTTTAAAAGTTTTTATATTATAATCAAACGTACTAAGTATGTGTGTTAAACCCGCGCCCCTAGTAAGTGTAATAAATTCAATTGTTGAGTTTTTTTCAACTTTAGATCAGATATAGCAGCCAAAAGGTATCTTGGCCTAACCTCTATGACCTAAGGTCCTGCGACCACTAAGCACTCGATTGACATTCCCGTTACATATATCTAGATGTGAAATCCCTAAGAACGAGGCGAGGAATAGTTAAACTATGCAAATAACCCAACTCCGCCCGGCCCTTTCTGATTAAAAGTTCCACGTTTGCATCCAGATAACGTTGCATGTTAATTAAACTAAGGTTTAGTTAAACAATGGTTATCAAGTCATTGGCACTAATAGCGCTAGTCTGGCTAACGGCTAAAGCGTAGATAGTTACGAAGCTCATGTAATTACTGTGATTGGGGTTCATAAAGAAATAGCTAATTTAATTTGTATAATTCATTAAAATAATTAATTGTTTTATTTTTTATATTGGGTCCATTTTGATTCACATTTATAATCAAAATCATTAATAGATTAACTGTGTGTGCGTTTAGCCGATTAAAATGCGATTGCAAAATGGTATTTAATTAAGTATTAATTACTTATAATGAGAAGAAACGTAATGAAATAGTGTCTTGAAGGTAATATAGTAGCTTTAAGTAAAGAGTACACTTTAGAGGGATTGCAAGTTAAAGATTTAAACAAAGGCTTTTATCCTGTTAAGCTCATAACGTTGCCTATAATTACCTTTATTGTTTCTTTCATTGTTAAATTTTAACATAATAAGTATAACTAGCGTGTAAGTAAATTAACATGGATATAACTTGTACATTTTTGTTTTTTTTTAATTTTTTTTTAAAGGAGTTTAGTCAATTGGACTATGTCACTCCTATATTAACATCATCATTACACTAAAATGTAAAACCTGCCAAAATTCTAGCTTCTTTTGATAACGAAGCGGCCAGTATACTATTACAAATACCCACGTTATTTGTAACGAGTACACTCATTTTTGTTGTGAACATTTTTGTTACATAACATTTTTGTTGTAAAAAAAATAAGTATAATAAAATATACCACTTAATTATAAACAAAACCAGAAATACCACTTTTTTGTTCGATTTCGGAAAGTATAATGAATGATGATTTTTATGACTAAGCAATTTATTTTAAAGGATTGTGTCTAGCGGTAATTATAAATTTTAACCCATATCACTCATCCCATATACCTGGTATTCCTCGTACCCATCCATAACCTATAAAGGTTTTAACTTTTTATTATACGTTCGCCGCAGACAGGCCGAATTGCATTCGGAATAACCAAAAAAATAAAAACAAGCTTTTATAACTGAACGAGTTAGGGGTGTCACTTTTTTTGTTGTTTTACATTGTAAAAGTGATCAGTTATACTGGACCCATATTTTTTAACAAGGAAAGTGTAAGCGAGTTCACTAATATCGTTTTTTTAAATATAGTAATAAATAATATATTCTGTTAATATTCTAAGACAATTTGTCGCTATCATCAAATACGACAAGATTACTATTATTAATCAATTTACAAGATTTTAATAAAATATATCTCTATATAAGTGTAAAAGAGCCTGCAGAAACTAAACTTGACTGGCCCGTTGGCGCAGTGGGTAGTAACCCTGCCTTCAGCTTCGTGGGTCGCGGGTTCGATTCCCACCGAGGGCAAACAATTTCTATAAATGAATTTGTTGGTCTTCGAATCTAGGTGTATATTTGTATTTAAGTATGTTTTAAAAAAATATATAAGTATATATTCACCAGTCGTCTGTCTACCATAACACAACTATTAAGTTACTTACTTTGGGGACGAACGACCGTGTATACAAGTGTCCCATATATTCATTTATTTACTGATAATATTTACTGTATATAATAGTTAAAGTGAAAGAAGACTTTACTGAGATTATTTGCAAAGTTAATAAGCTAAATCATAAAATGGTCTGAGTAAAAACGATATTTTTCTTCAAATATCTTATGCTAAACTAGAATGTCATATCGCAATAAAGTTATTCTGACAAAATATAATCCAATGTTAATAAAACGCATATTAGCGGAAATCCGAACACTACAGAATTGGCAACCCTAGTTAGTTGTTTCTGACGGGCAAAGATATTTCATTATTTAATAATCGCTTGCGAAATTCACGTTCAGGTTTCACCTCTTCTTACAAATAGAGCTATTGACGTTTCAATTTATATTACATCAATCTATTTTAAGAAAGATATTTAAATAATAACTTTTAACTTGTATTTTCTTTTAGCTTTAACGTAATGACAATTTACGAAGAACGAACGAGCGTTACTCACTTAGTGGTAAGCGGTTCAAATCCTGAGCTGACACCTGTAAATAATTCTATTAACCTAAATGCTGAATTGATATTTATAATTCAATTCAAATCCTGAGCTGACTCCTCTAAAGAATTCTACAAACTTAAAGGCTTAATTAATATTTATAATTCAACAAGTGCTTCCGGTTAAAATTAGACATAGCTCTAGCAAAGAAGAGGAATCCCGAATATCCATAAAAAAAACCTGGAATTTAAGGCAATTGGTGGTTTTTGATTATTATGCTGTTTATAATAATCTTCAACCTTAAAAAAATAACTTCATGTTAATATCCCAAAGCTTAAAAAAGGCCGTTGCAGATAAAGATTGGAACTTTGTTATTGATTTATCTCGTTATAATATACTATGCAATATTTTTTGAAAAGCCGTCATTAATAAAGAAAATACTATTAACGTCTAATCATTTTAATTAAAGTCGAGCAGATATAAGTGGTTACTCTCGTATGCAACCGCACCCACAGTAAAGGTCAACCAGTAGCTTGAAGTTTTGACAGGCAATTGAAAGATGATGTGAGTTCCCGCGTTACGATAACATTAATCAATTTATATAATTATCTCTTTGATATAAATGATACATATTGAATAGAGTTTCGTGTTACTTAACTAAAATCCGATTAGTTAAAGTCCTAGACTTCCATTTAAAGACTAGGCCAAAAGAATGCCAGATAACGACAGACGTCTTCCAAATATGATGCCGAAGGCGAATGATGAAAATAAAATAAACGAATTATCTGATGGCCTTTTAATTTTTTCTCTTTATATATGTATATTTTTAATATATTTCTTTTAAACATGTTCTGTCACAAAATTATATAAGTAATGAATATTTATCATGAATTAGGAAAATTATTTTACAGTTAAATTAAATTGTAACATGTTTTTTTGTAATTAAATTGTAACATTTTGAAAATGTTGCTTATATTATTAATGTTTTACGTAGCGGACTCTTCATTAGTAATTTCATTTCCCTTAGTATTGTTAAATAATATGTACCGAGAAATTGTTAACTATATTAATTTTGCCCCTGAAAGTGATGTATCGTTTACGCATATAATTATAATACCTTTATTATTCCAGTAGGTACAAGCTTACTCAAAGGTGATTAAATACAAAAATTACGTGAAATAATGCTTTAAAACAACTGCAGAGTTCATGGCTACTCTAAATCTAAGTGAAATGTGTAATTTGATAGGAAACATGAAACATACAAAGCAATTTGACCTAGTTTTAAAACATTTACACGAATTTAAACACAATTTTTTTCCTTTATCATCACGAACTATCTTCAAACGTACATTATACAGGCCACTACCAGTGTTTTGCGTGAAAACGACGGTTTAATTATTAATAGGTAGTTATACTTAATTATAGTGACCTAAAAAGGTTATAGCTATAATAGGCGAACACTACGTCTAAATAAGCCGGCCGCAAACACACTGATTTATGAAGTATAAATTTATGTAATCTTAATCTTGTAAAACAACTCATACAATATAATTATAAAACTTTCACATCAATAACATACTTCAAAGGAAATATTCTTTAATAGTAATATTTCAATAATTGCCATGCAAAATTATATTTTATTTTGTTTAAAGACATCCATAAGTGTTAATTTAACAATATTGGTTTATTTGCCACAAAAATATTTCTTACAGTACAATATATATAGTTTTAAGGAATAAAGTTCTATTTCTATCATCATATTCCTGCTCTTATCCTACTCTAAGTGGGGTCGGCACAACATGTCATAAACATGCTGTCACATGATTTGGATGCGCTTTTATGACCGGCTGCCTGCCTGACAACATCTTACCTCAGTCGTATTTTACGACACCTCGGAAAAAGAGGGTGTCTATTCTACTAAACCGGATACCACACGGTGGGTCAACTTACCTTAGTCGCCTTTTACGACACCTTGGTAAGAAATAAGGTTTCTCTTTTCTACTCAGCCGGATACCACACGGCGGGTCGACTAACCTTAGTCGCCTCGATAAGAAATGAGGGTGGTAGTATTCTATTCAGTCGGATACCAAATATCATAAAAATTCAAATTTTTCTTTCTCCTATAAGTTCAAGTGCGTAAGCATACAGAGTGTTTCTGGCCGAGCTTTTAACCTGTATTGCGTGATTTTGTAGTACTACTATACTATTCGGGTCATAAAGTCAAGATTTAATTACAAAGTAGTTGAAGTTAACCGGATTTGGCCACTAAATTTAGCTTGGAACAAAATTAGGTGAGTGAGTAAGGTCTTATTATATATTACTTTTACCTTCATAAACGTCCAGACTGGTTTTACAGTACACATAGAAAGCCTCCTACGATTAAAGAGATGGAACTAAGGAAAAATGACATTATGCAATTACAAGAAATTTGTGTACAATTTAACAATGAAGAATATTTTTTTGTACATTAATTCTTCATATAGTTTATGTAACTATATTAAACTAAATATTTTTCATAATGCCAATTTCCTTACGATGTATATATATTTTTCATCAGAAAACAAATTCCATTTACCATAAAAATTTATACGTGTTATTTAAAAAAAATACAAATTATCACTACTATACTAAATTAGTGCAATAAATTAAAAGTCGAGTTAAAATTAAAATATTTTGTTTTATTAAGTTGAAAATTATATACATTTTCTACGTAATGAAAATATTGGTATTCATATAAACAAATGAAAAAAAAGTTAGATATTTATTTAACAAATTATTTAAAGACACTAATCAGAATTCTAATCTGACTACATTCCTTTAAGAGACAACGCCTACTCTATTAATTAAAATTCCATTGTTGTACTTTCCTGTAGATAGTGTTTTTGACATTTTCATAATTAATAAGGATGTCTTAGTTGTTGAAGCTTTAATAAGCGTATTGGACTTCAAGCTAATTATTTGAAACATCTTTAATATTGGTGTATCTATATATTTTATAGTCTGTTTTTGTATAACTTTTGAATCGATTATTTTGAATAAAATTCTTGATATTTAACTTGCATTAATTTATGTTTTCATTTCTTGACAGCAATTTGCGAATGATGAATAATGATTGAATAGATGTTGTTAAGAAAACGTGTTGCGCTTTTATATATCAAAACCTAAATTGTGGACAAAGCAAAGCAAAAACCATTGTAATTAAAAACTAACTACAAAGCTATCTTTGAAATCAGAATCGAATAAAATATTCCGGTAATATATCGAGTGAATATTGCAAGTAAAACCAGAGGCAACACTTTCCATCTGCTAAGATTTTAAACATTGAACAATGGGTTATTTGAACATAACAATGCATTAGACAATTGAACAATGATACGAAACTTTTATAGTCAAAGGTTAAGCTAATTATAAATGTCAATAGAACTAAGATAGAGGTCTTGAATTGAGGAAACAAGGAGCTAATTCGTACTAAATAGATAGTAAATAAGGTCAGCGGTCAGCGACATTTAAAAGCGTGTCTTCTTGCTCTTTGGCACAACAATTAGCCATGTCCATCAGTTAAGAGTCGCCATTGATAGTAGTCATGGTAACGAAGGACCACACACGAACAATACCGCTGGACTACCAGGAAATATGCAAATCAGACCCTTATATTGTTCAAGAACTCTGTCATCTTAACAATTACAGAAATTCCTTATAAGGTACAAATTTAATACCATCGTGCTAGGGTTTTTTAGTATATGTACATAATTAGTTACTAGATGTACCTGCTATTTCGTACGCGTTAACTTATTGTTAAAACATACTCATTTAGGAACTACATATGTGGTTTATTCTATTCTCGAAGAAAATACCGAGAATGTTTGAAAACCTATATGTTAGCTTGATATATAAGGTTTAATTTATTATCATGAAAACGTGACAGATAAAGGGCGTCTTGCAGTAAAATTGATTTAAACTAAATCCAACTTAGATAAAAAACGCTAACTATTTGCCCCCAAAACTCTGTGGAATTTCATGAAAATCGATGGAGCCGTTTTCGAAATCGGAATATACTTTATATACAACTTTAACTCATTTAAATATTAAAGATTTTGATATTCTATAATAATCAATCATCAATATCATCATCAATATCAATACATATAATAAAATAGTAGAGGTGTTAAAATCTGTACATTTGATATTTTTACGAAAAAATTAGTGTTGTCGTCTCAAAACACGCTTCTAAGCATGAACCAATAGTTTTTAAATTTTTTGTCTGTTTCTCTGTTTGTCTGTTTGTCTGTATGTCTGTGCGTTTGTTCCCGCTAATCTCAGAAACCGCTGATCCGATTTGAACGCGGTTTTTATTTATATGTAGAAGAAAGCCTCACTTAACATATAGGGTATAATTTATTTCAATCGGTCAACAAATAAAAAAGATATGTCAATTTTAAGTTGAAAGGTCGTATACTGCGATACTAATATTTGCATTTTTTCCGTTTTTCGCCGTTCCTGAAGCGATTTTCATACTGGATTACATATACTACCATATCTAAGAGTAGTACAAATATTTTTATGAGAACTAGGCCGGTCTGAAGCTTAATATTTTTGAAGAATTTCATATTTTTTATTTCAGTTTTTTAGGCACTGTGCGGTTTTTCCCGCTAATCTCAGAAACCGCTGATTCGATTTGAAAATTGTTTTCACTTATATGTAGCAGAATGCCTCACTCAATATATAGGGTATAATTTATTTCAATCGGTCAGCAAATAAAAAAGATATGTCAATTTTAAGTTGAAAGGTCGAATACCATGATACTGGTACTTGAATTTCTTTCCGTTTCTCGCCGTTCCTGAAGCGATTAGCGACTGGGTTACATATACTACCATATCTAAGAGTAGTACAAATTTTTTTATGAGAACTAGGCCTGTATGGAGCTGATTTAAAAAAAAAAAATTCACATTTTTATTTGAGTTTTTTAGGCATAACAATAATGTAACTTACACTTTTAGATAGTCATTATACATGCACGGGCTACCAAAACTGAATGGTGAGTCACACTAACAGGTAGGATGTAAAAGTAAATATTTCGTCTTTCCAAGTTGTTTCAAACTTTTTATTCATTGAAGGCATTTATTTGAAATTTTAAATGAAAAAGTAATATTATATGAAGTAACGTACAATTTAAAAAAAATATTTATTATTTATGTAAGTAAAGAGTGGGAGATAGTAACATATCTCCCATTCTGGGCAAAGCCTTCTCTCTCCCTCAAGAAGGCGACCTATCTACCATGCTACTCCAATGCGAATTGGCAGGTTCAACATATTCTAGAAAATGTATAGGGATATGTATCCGCCGTGTGGTATCCGGCAGAATAGAATAGACCACCCTCATGTCTTACCGAGGTGTCGTAAAAGGCGACTTAGGTAAGTTGACTCACCGTGTGGTATCCGGTTAAGTAGAATAGACCACCCTCTTTCTTATCGAGGTGTCGTAAAATACGGTAATACCGGTAATAATACCGGTCGTAAAATACGTAGCCAAATCATGTGACAACATGTTTATAACATGTTGTGCCGACCAAACAAAACCGAAACATATAAAAACTTTATTAAAATAATTTTTTCGACGTAATGTAAAAGCTGAATATATAACCTATTTCTTTAATTTACAGGATATAAAGAGAAAAACCTACCTCGGTATATAGCCATTATTTGTGCTAAATTTCATCAATATTGTTTCATCGGATTGACCATGAAAACATAACAGTCAGACTTTCACATTGATAATATTAGTTATTTATTTATTTTAGTAAATAACCCATCATCATCCTCCTGCCTTTATCCCACTCTAAGTGGGGTCGACCGCCTGCCTGACGTCAACTTACCTTAGTCGTATTTTACGACTCCTCGGTAAGAAAGAGGGTGGTCTATTTTACTCAACCGGATACCACACGGTAGGTCAACTTACCTTAGTCGCCTTTTATGACACCTCGGTAAGAATCATTCCTTACCTAGGTGTCGTGACCAACCTCATGGTTGGTCTATTCTACTCAGTCGGAAACCACACGGCGGGTCGACTTACCTTAGTCGCCTCTTACGACCCCTCGGCAAGAATTGAGGGTGGTACTATTCTATTCAGCCGGATACCACACGGATTTTAGTAAATAACCCATATGACTAATATTAATTATACATTTTGATAACTCAATTAAATTTATCCAGTAAACAGAATCCAAAATATATAAAAACTTTCTTTAAATAACTATCTACGTAAGCCAAACAACTTGATATAGAACCTTTTTCAAATTACAGATTCAACTTGACTTTGACAAAAACAAAAATTGCGATTAAAAAAACTTTGATAGACTGACTGTGGTTTTTCAATGTCATTCAATTCCTATTGAATTAACAGGATTTCTACAGCCTAAATGTTACCCGTGTGGATAAGGAAGAATTGTGAAAATTTTTATTGATAATGGTTTATAGGATTCGCCGTGAAAACGTAACAAACAGACACACAGACATACTCATTTATAATATTAGTAACGATTAGGGGAGTATGTAGAACCAGTAGAAACTTAGTAACAGTTATGGTCATTTTCTATAAATTTACAAAAAACCTCATTAACAAAAGTAATAATAAAATTATTTTGCTATAATCCGCGATGAAATTAAACTTTTAAATCTACTTTATAAATCACTCTTTCTGTTGAATAAAACCCGTAAATTAGTTGTTAAGTTCATTGTAAGCAGACAGACGCTGCGGGGACATTGTTTCATAATATGAAGTGCAAAAATTTTTAATGACGTTTCGGTCATATATGACCATGGCTTTATTAAATCAGGCATCATTCAAATTAACCCCAAGAATGATGGAGATATTTGCAGGGTTGACAGAGGGTACTTTTTATTCCGGGACTGAGGTCCCCGCGCACGAAGTCGCGGGCAAAAGCTAGTACTTAATATACTTACTAAGCTTAGATTGTTATAGTAAAATTTAAATAAATTATACTATGGGAATCAATTTAAAAGAACTAAATATCATTCAAACTTATAAGATTAGATTGATTTTTACATAATAAGTAGCTGTATATATTTGTATAATCATCTTCGTTTTTGACGACATTAATTAATTCGCTATCAGTTGACTGTAGTTTTACTGGTTCGACGGCTTTGGGAATTTTCATTTCCTCCGTAACCGGCTATTGTAATCAATAAACTGTTATAAGGAACATCTGGTTCGTCGTGAAGTCGCTGTGAATAATGAATTATTATTATTTAATAGTAATATTAGTTTTTAATTTTATTAAATAAATTACTTTTAATTTTATGTAAACTGGTATGATATACGCCGTGTGGTATCCGGCTGAATAGAATAGTACCACCCTCATTTCTTACCGAGGTGTCGTAAAAGGCGACTAAGGTAAGTCGACCCGCCGTGTGGTATCCGGCTGAGTAGAATAGACCAACCTCATTAATTACCGAGGTGTCGTAAAAGGCGACTAAAGTAAGTTGACCCACCGTGTGGTATCCTGTTTAGTAGAATAGACCTCCCACTTTCTTACCGAGGTGTAGTAAAATACGACTGAGGTAAGTTGATGTCAGGCAGGCGGCCGGTCGTTAAAACGCAGCCAAATCACGTGACAGCATGTTTATAACATGTTGTGCCGACCCCACTTAGAGTAGGATAAGGGCAGGAAGATGATGATGTAAACTGGTATGATATATATGTATAATGTACTGTAAATACCCTTTTAATAATTGCAACGGGCTTGAAAAGTTATAATAGAATTATTTTACAATAATCCACGTTGTTAACACACCACAGAAGCACTACACACATTCACTACGGCAATCTCTACGATCGTTTTGCCACGTAGGCGTATCATTATCAGGACGTATCATTACCACGTAGCACTCTCAGGATAGGCTCCACGGCAAAATTGTAATGTGTTTACGATTTTGTGTGGTATCCGGCTGAATAGAATAGTACCACCCTCATTTCTTACCGAGGTGTCGTAAAAGGCGACTAAGGTAAGTCGACCCGCCGTGTGGTATCCGGCTGAGTAGAATAGACCAACCTCATTAATTACCGAGGTGTCGTAAAAGGCGACTAAAGTAAGTTGACCCACCGTGTGGTATCCTGTTTAGTAGAGTAGACCTCCCACTTTCTTACCGAGGTGTAGTAAAATACGACTGAGGTAAGTTGATGTCAGGCAGGCGGCCGGTCGTTAAAACGCAGCCAAATCACGTGACAGCATGTTTTTAGCATGTTGTGCCGACCCCACTTAGAGTGGGATAAGGGCAGGAAGATGATGATTACGATTTTGTGTGTTGTTAGTGGCGGCGTTTTGTGATCCGTTTTGTATTTAAGTCGTCGTGGATGTATACGCTTAGCAGAACGTAGATTCTCTTAACGAACGCAGATTATAACAAAATAATTTTATCATAACTTATATATTACATATTCCTTCGAGAATCGTCGTAATGTGAGTTGGCATAATTTATCTTACTGTTGTATACGCTTTTATCTTCATCTTCCTGCCCCTATCCCACTCTAAGTGGGGTCGGCACAACATGTTATAAACATGTTGTCACATGAATTGGCTGAATTTTTACGACCGGCCGCCTGCCTTACATCAACTTACCTCAGTCGTATTTTACGACACCTCGGTAAGAAAAGAAAGAGGGTGGTCTATTCTACTAAACCGGATACCACACGGCGGGTCGATTCACCTTAGTCGCCTTTTACGACACTTCGGTAAGGAATGAGGGTGGTACTATTCTATTCAGGCGGATACCACACGGCGTAGATTAAGTAACTTTATGGATAGTTTTTATAGTGGTTTGATCCTGTAATATATTACTGTGTTATCTATCATAACTTCTATATTACATATTTCTTCGAGGTTCGTCGTTATGTAAGTTGGCAAAATTTTTCTTGCTGTTGTATACGCTTTCAATTGATTAAATCATATTGTAATAATTATCGGGAACTGCAGTTCCCGCCGCGATAACGTCGTGTAAAGAGCTCATGAATAAGTGCCGCGGATGGGTTCGAAACTAGTCGGGCTAACCCGATAGAATAAGACGTGAGTATAGCCAGTTCTATACAATAACTATGAATACTACTCACGATAGTTTAAATTTAAAAATTGTAATAATTTTCAATTTTTTACCAACAAATCTATAACATATGATTACCATACGAGTAATTTTTTTTATTGTATGTATTTCTCATTCAATTTGCCTAAAAGACATTTCTGTATGCAGATCTTGAAAAGATGGGGTTATCTTAACAAGTAGTCTGCACATAAACCAGATAAGGAATTTTCCTAAAATTGTTTATTGTTACCGTTAGAGATATTTGCATAAAGATGTTTGTTGTAGATATAACATTTTAAAGACATATAATGTGTACGCGGCATATTTGGGTGGCGTTTTTGATATTGCGAATTATTTTCAACAAAGAATTATTTTTATTTCAGTTTAAGTCTGTAGACGACATTTTCATTAAACTGAGTAATATTTTAGCATTACGTTGTAATATTGAGAATTATTGTCGCGAAGAAAATTGTATATTTTGGGTTCTACATAGAACAAAGGCGCTATATAAAAATTGTCAAAAGGTACTACAAATTGTATAATAGTAGCCCGTTACAAGGACATACTGCTAGAGAGTGATCTCTCTTTCTGTGTAGAGAAGATCATTTACAACCACCGCACTTCTCAGATTTTCATTCATATACCAGAAATTATGTAGGGTTATAGAAATATCCAGATTTTATATTTTTATTGCCAACAATTACCCAGTGTTAAAATCTGCCTCTACTTAAAGTTCACCCGTTTTTAACCTAAATTGTGTTGAAATCAATTTTACATACTCCATAAAAAATATCAGGCAAATTAAAGAAACTTTTGGGGTAAGTTGTATAACTGATAAATATCCACTGTTACATACAAAGTTTTTTAGCAATAATTAATACGAGATACAGGAAACAGGAAACAGGTGGTTACGTCTTCGTTACTCAGTCAAGTCAGCTAATAATATTTATTTAAATTATAACTATAATTCACTTCACTGTTGGATATAGGTCTCTTCAAAGGACTTACTCGATCTTGTGCCAATTGTTTACAGCGGCTTCCTGCGACCATTTTGTGATCATCTGCCTAAAGGGGGGTCTGCTTACACTACATTTTCCGGTAAAAAAAGCCTTTTTAATTTTGAATTACTTCAAATCCTAAATAATCATTTTTTTTAAATTTTCTAATAAAATACTAATGTCTGATTAATAATTGCAATTTATCCCAGCTTTTGGTTTAGGAAAATATTTTGAGGACATCTGCATATCTCTAGAGAACTCTACCTATAACTTACCATTAGAGCTGCTTGGTGGTGCTAGCTCCTACCCTTTTTCTTTAGAAATGGAGGTCTATGCAACAGTGGGGCAGTAACAGGCCGTTACTTTACTTTTAATCAACTCAAGCTTTAATCAAGCTTTTGAGAGTGAAAAATACCTTAAGCATTGCACCCACAATTCAATATTAAATACGAAATTATTATCAGGCCTGTGCGCGATAAATCTCATGTCGCACTGACCGTTTCTGCCATCGAGACGTGCTATCTGATTCTGCACCGTGACATATTGCTAGGATATAGGTATATTGAGTGTTTTGTCTGAATCGAGAGTCACGAATTAAGATTGTTCCATATTGTTTTCCGCTGTATAGTGAAATTAATGTTTCTTCTTTAGATTAGATAGTAATTATTTGCTTTAAATTTCATTGTTGATCTTAACAACTGAAATTCATTATTAATAGTTGAATTAATATAATATTCGAGTAAGTAAGTTGATATGAGACGCCATTTCTTTAACGCATTTTTATCATTATTCTTAACCATCATTCTCGTGCCGTTATCCTACACTAAATAGGGTCGGCACAACATGTTATAAATCTTTTGTCACATGATTTGGCTACGTATTTTACGACCGGCCGCCTACCTAACGTCATGTTACACTAGTCGTATTGTATGACACCTCGGCAAGAAATGAGGGTTGTCTATTTTACTCAACCGGATACCACACGGTGCGTCAACTTGCCTTACTCGCCTTTCACGACACCTCGGTAAGAAATGAAGGTGGTCTATACTACCCAGTCGGATACCGGACGGCGGGTCAACTTACCGTAGTCATTTAAAACAGCGGTATCAACACTAATTGCTCGAAGCGCTGATATAACATTATGTCAGATTTTGGTTGCAATGTACCTTATAATAAAACTGGTTCCAATATAGCAAACCATTTTAATGTTTAAGAACGGAATTTAATTTAAAAAGGCAACTTTCACACGGTCACAATACTATATAGAAAAGCAACTTGTTGGTGGATTATCTTGGAAAATAAGGATTCAAATTTACAAAGAACTTTCCTAAATTAATTTACAACAATTACTTAAGTAAATCCATTAATTTTTATCTATTACTAAGTCAGCATGTTACGTAATATAGTAAACATGTCTAGTTTACTCAATATGGGAATAAACTGAACAGTTTTTATGAAACTTATGACGCTGTCCACATTTACGAAGTTGTTATACACCGGCGGCAATATTTCTAGTTTTCCATTTATGGCTATCCTATCTATCAACAAAGTTGGTTTCATAATCCTTATTTCGTTAGAAATAGAGATGTTTTTAGAAGGAGGATGTTACGACTAAGTAAGTCTTCTTATAAGGCACCTCAAGCTGTCGGCCTATTGGAAGATGCTTTTCCTGAATGATTTAAATCAAATGAAGAAACGGTAAAAGTTACATTACCTATCGATCTTAGAAACGACATCAAATGAATTCTTGAAATAACTATTCGCAGGATAAATTTTAAATTCGCACGATCGATGCTTTTAGCATGTGATTCTGCGAATCATTAATGCTGTTCAACTAAGAAATGTTTCAATATGGTGTCGAAGTGGCTATAAACCATTTGCAAAACAGTTTATAGAAGTCGATGTTAGTCCACTGACTTATATTTTATTTTTGCTGTGTATTTTTTTCTATATACTTTTACATCTATATATTTTACACTGATTTAAAAATATGCCGTGTGGTATCCGGCTAAGTAGAACAGACAATCCTCATTTCTTACCGAGGTGTCGTAAAAGGCAACTAAGGTAAGTTGACCCGCTGTGTGATATACGGCTGAGTAGAATTGTCCACCGTCATTTCTTACCGAGGTGTCGTAAAAGGCGACTAAGGTAAGTCGACCCGCCGTCTGGTATCCGGTTGAGCAAAATGGACAACCCTATTTCTTACCGAGGTGTCATAAATAGACTACATGCAGGCGGAGGGTCGTAAAATACGTAGCCAAATCATGTGACAACATGTATATAACATGTTGTGCCGACCTCACTTAGCGTGAGATAAGGGCAGGATGATGAATCAAGACATTTCTTTAAGATTCTTTTATGTTTAAGGATCACAATACTTTAAATATTGGTCTTACAAATCTTTTCTTTGTCAAATGTTTATGATAATCTATTGTTTACCATATTCATAATTTATATTCATATGTGAACATGCCGATTTACAACCGTTAATATAGTAATAAAGCTATTTCTAGAACCTTCCATATCGAGTTCTAAATGAATTTAGTTTGCTTTACATTTCAAATGTATTTTCAACGGCATATTCTAGTTACATTTATCTTACAACACGCAGCGTCTCTTGTACCCGTTAGGAAACAAATTTATAACTTACCATAGACTACAATAAACAATATAGTTTACATAGTCAATAGCAAGAATTTTATTATTGTACTTATTAATGACTTGATAGCCGTGTGGTATCCGCTTAAGTAGAATAGTACCACCCTCATTTCTTACCGAGGTGTCGAAGGTAAGTCGACCCGCCGTGTGGTATCTGGTTTAGTAGAATAGACCACCCTCCTTTTTACCGAGGTTTTAAGATAAGTTGACGTCAGGCAGGCGGTCGGTCGTAAAAACGCAGCCAAATCATGTTACAGCATGTTTATAACATGTTGTGTCGATCCCAGTTAGAGTGGGATTAAGGCAGGAGGATATACTTATTAATGACTTGAATGAATTTTTTGAAATTTACTGGAGTGGCAGCTCAAGGTGGATAATATTTTTCATTTAATAGAAATTATTGGTTTTCTTAATATGAGTGGCTCTATGCGAAAATACGTATAATTACACATTATTTCCAATATTAACAACACTAAGTTAAAGTTATTTTAATATTAATACCAAAAAAAAATATTCATATAAATATGTGCGCCAAGTTTTTACAGTAAACTCATTCTACTTTCAAATATCCATATCCCATGAAGGTGTGACAGAAAAAGAATCTTTCCAGGGAAAGAGACACGTGGTTTTATTGTTTAGCGAATACAGTTAAGTACACAATCAAATTGTGTACTTAATAGGTAGAATGATGGAAAAACCAATCGAAATTTTTTGTGTAGCTACTCATTTGGAGATTGCTAAGCGTGTATATGTTTAAGGCGAATAACCAGGATGTTTCGCGTCTGTTTTACGTTGCTGTAGGTTACGTGTATTGCGTACTTACGAGCCAGGTACGTGCAATTCATTCCAGTAGTCGATAATTAAATGTCAATTCGAACTCACTGGCGCGCGGTAACTGATAATTTGAGGCGATAGTATCTTTATAAGAGAGTTTAATAGCTGTACGCTTAAACGGGATAATTTTATTAGGTTATGGAATTGTTTGATTCATTACTTTGTCTGAATTGATAGTATCCGTTGAGAAATACATTATTTAACGGTAATCGATCACATCGATTATTAAGAATAGCTTAATACGTCTAATGCTATTTATGTTATGTATAATTTAGTTATGTAATATTTATGTCATAATTATCTTCTATCTATAAATTTATTATCAATTGAAAAGTTGAGGCAATCAAAGACTAAACAATTTGCAAAATAATATGTGAAAATTGCTTATGATCAATAGTAATAAAATAATTAAGATTATTTATAAAAATATATACATATATTAAAAAAGCTAGCAGTGCCTACGGCTTCAGCCGTGTGGAAAAAGGCGTGGCGGTAGGCAAGTTTTTATGAAACTTCGCGTTTTCTTCAACACAATTGACATAAAATCGTATAACTTACTATTTTTATGAATATATGTTGAGCGGATGACATTGCTGCAAGTCAAATGACACAGATATTCGTTTAGTTAAAGACGAGTTGTTAAACCATCCTTAGACAGTACCATCAGATCATATCTGTGATATAGCATTGCGGGTAAAATAATCAACTGCCGAGATTGTTAAAACTTTTCTGTTACACCCCTATTAATTATTACAACCGTGACATTATTATAAAACTAACAAAAATAACTCTGTTGTGTCGAAAATAATTCGCCATATTAATTCACCGTAAAGCTATTTTGGTGGTTAATATACCGGAATTAGCAAATTTCAATAAATATCTCGTATTTGAATTGTAAATGCGACACAATGCCCTTTGTAGTGGAGTTAGAATTTAATTTATAACAGTTAGCTCTATAACTCAAATGTGTTCCGGAATTAAATGCGTTTACAATATGTAAGTTGGCAACACTATTTCACTGAAACCGTAAACGTATTATATTATTCATCAGCGATGACGTAAAGGTACCATTAGTGACCTAGGGTATTTTTACCAAAAGCCTTTGTGTCAACGCAGGGTTGCCAGTAAGACAGTGGATTTATATTACTGAAGTTACGTTATACCTATTTTTTTGTCTTCAATATTAGAACTGGTAATTTCTAATATGTGTATCATATATATGGATGTGTGGTATTACAAGAACGGATAAAATATGAAATGAGTCTGTGGGGGGATTATAAGGAGAAGCATGACATGCACATAAAAGGAGTAGTGTCAAAGTTAACGAATATAGGAGAGAATGACCGAAAAAAACACGTATTGATCACATTTGTAGTGGGAAAGGGGCAGTAGATTATATATTTATACTCTCAGTAATAACTATACCAGTAAAACATTTCATCAATAAAGTCACAACAACACACAACTTCGTCCACAAATACACAGTTTACACACTCACACAAAGCGTTACCGCTCAAAAAGGTTAGATATCTATTTTCAAATATTGATTGTGGTTTCTTTTTACACTTCTTACAGCATTATCATAATCATACAATTATCTTCCAGTACTCTAGTATTTGGACAACATCTACACACAAATTGTTTTTCAGCTCTTATATATCTATTTAATGCACTTAACGATTGCGATAAACATTCACAATATAGAATAGAATAGTAAAAACTTTATTTGTTTTCACACCACTAAGCAAATACAAAATAAATACTATCTGTTCTTTAAAAAAAAAATCATATTGTTACCGTAATTATATTATTGGCATGATATTACTTGCTTTAAGCCAATAAAATGTGAATGCTAATCTCGATTTTACATTATCAAGTATCTAGCAACCCTGATCTGCACAATTTATTGACTATGTAACACGCTGACATTGACAAAAATCTTGGTTACAAATCGGTGAAATCTACGTAGGGTCGGTGTTCTAATATAGTCTGGTGGAAACAATGGTTGATTTGTAACAATATTGGCTTCTATTATTAAATAATTCAATGGATTATGCAAAGAAGATTTCTAATTTTTGATTTTCGTTATAGACCATTTAAACATCAAATTGAATAATATATAATGAATGAAATAATAAATAATAGAATTCTATACACGCAAATTAACATTATAATTGTGTTTGTTCTTTTTTTTAGCTTTCCACGTCTTAACAGAGAGTGATATTGACGCAATTTTGAGTGTAGATAATTATAATATCTTGGAGGGTGATATAAGCTATTTTTATCTCGGTGAAGTATAAAATTCATACTCGTATAAAATTTATACGGAAATTTTAATTCTTTCAAAGCCATACCTATATGTATATATTAGCCTTCGATTCGATTTTAGAGAAAATTAGTATGATCATCACAATTTTATATATTTCTTATGAACCTAAACATTCTTAAACGTGTTCATATCGTGATAGAGGTATTTTTACATTAAATATTTTATTCCGCTTTTTGTTAATGATATGATAAAAAATGCTAGCAGAAATGGTTACAAAAGCGTGTAGAACATTCTGCATATCAAGTTTTATATTTATTAGTATTATAACTAGTAAAAACCTAATGAATTCATTGTAATCTACGATGTTTTTATTAAGTCCGGTGATTTCTCAAGCGATGTGATGGCGTAAAAAGTATCTACTAACAGGAAGGGTGTTTAAAATGGTGAGGTGGTGACGCACTCGCGTGTTATGAACCACTCGCGGGTGAAGGTTATAAAATGATCGCGATGCTATCGAGTAATATGGGTTAAAATTAATATATTTAAGCCATGAACCTTCGACGCTAGAGTTTTAAATTTAATGTTGTAACTATAAGTAAAATAATTTAAATATTTACGCATTTTATGCTTACATTCAGTAATACAATTAGAATATACATTTCGCTTTGTAATCGAAAGATTATCAGGAAATCAAAATTTGTCGCGGAGTCTCTAAAGCTATATTTTGTAGTGATAGTGGTTAGTAGTGCGTACAGTTTACAAATCCTGCACGTATAAGGTATAAAAACGGATACTGCTCTCTTGTGACAACATCATGTGACAACATGTTTACAGGTTGTGCCGACCCTACTTAGAGCGGGATAAGTGCAGATAATGATGATAATAAAATAAACATATGCATTCTATACTATTTTTATTCCATTGTTTATTCAATTATTTTCTTTCTTGTTAGTCAGTAAAGTTCTATCTTTTTAAAGTATTATAAAGACAAGCAGTGCATATTGATGTTATTTATTCTATAAAATGTCTACTTTGAATCCAACTTCTGACACGTGTTATCGACCGTATATCAAGGGCAGAGTAAGTCAATGACTGATTCGCTGAACTGTTACTGAAGTTTGACTTTGTTCCATATGCGTGGGTATGAATCGATTTGATGTAATTATTGTAATAGTCTTGTATAATGTGGCTTAACGTGAACATGTTCATTCTGTTGTTATATAGAGTACTTTAATTTTCAAATTAATGAGATTAAGGTGAAGCGTAAAACTCAAGTAGGTTGTTGTTTTTTACGATTCAAATATTATTGTAAGAGCAAACTTGAATAAACAATAATTTAAATTTGAATATAAAAAAGATACGTCGAAAGAACGATATTTTTGAGATATTTATATTAAAGAAAGGCCGAAGATTTATTTCTTGTAAGGCAACGAACGTCAGTCGTAAAAATGTTCCTATTACAATGACGTAGCTAAGCAACGATAAGATTAACAAAACAAAAATAATTAAATTGGGTGAAAAATATTAAGCAACAAAAAGTTAATAAAGTTGCCAACATTTGCATAATTTCTTTTTAAATTCGAATCGTGTACAGGTAATTACTTTTTTTTATTAATTTTCCTTGCAATCTTTCGCTCTCGCTGTCGGTGGTCGCCGGGCCTAAGCGAGATTAATGGTGCCACAAATCATTTCAGACGTTATTTTTTTGTTTTTATTTAGAACGTCTGCACCTCTAAACAAAGACCGATTATATTTCGGAATTCCGTTTAGTATTCCAGACAGTATGCATAACAGTTGTCAAATATATTATTTGTAGAGAAAAGTGATAATTATTGATTACTAGTGCTGTTGATGCATTGATTATTGGAAGAAGGGGCAAGACACTGTCTAGAGAAACCCCGATTCGTAGGTTCACCAACTTCCATTAACTGGTGGAAGTTGGGGTCCTAATGTTCATGTTTGAGTGGTGAGCTCTCATCTCCAAATGCAGTTTTGATAAACACTCTCTATCACATATGTTAATGTCTAACGTAACCTTAAAAAGGTCGATAGGTTGAAAGGCCCAAAACGATGCGTCTTTTAACACTTAGAATGGCTTGTATTATAAAGCTTTTTTTCGCCACGAGTATTCTATTTTATTATTTATTTATTATATTTATATTACACTATTCAAAACAATCTTTATTCAAATAAACTTGTAAACAAATGCTTTTGAATCGTCAACTCTACTACTGGTTCGGAAAGCTGTTCTTACCGAGAAGAGTCAGCAAGAAACTCGGCGGTTGCTCCTTTAAAAATATAATTCTTATTATATTTATTATACTATTTACATTAAATCGTTACTGTCTTGTACAGGTTCAAAGAGAGCTATATCCACACATTCTTATCTTCTAAGTAATCTTCAAGAGTATAGTAGGCTTTCTGTATCAGCCTCTTTTTAACAGTGTTTTTAAACTGCTGTAATGGCAAAGCTGAAGCTATATTATTTATATTATACTTTATTATTATATTTAAGTAGATTCAAGTACGCGTCTTCGTCATGTATACTATAAAGAAATAAGGGGAACTCACAGCTTTTAAATCCCTACCTATACCGAAATTAAATAAATTTGTTGCTCCGTTAAACGCGAAATAAAAACAAATACACTTTCGCATTTATATTGGTATCGATATAATTCTGAAGATATTTTCAGATTAGATGATAAATTGGAAGCTTTCAAGCTTTACATATTAATATAACCCAAATTTTCGTACATATTAATAGTTAGGTTAGACCTAAAAAAATATAAGGTACAGCCTTATGTGCGTTAATTCGATCCATCTTTGTTTTTTTCTCGTTTAACCATCGGTTGCAATCTATAGCGCAGGATCGACCGAGAAATTGCTAATAAGTGATTTGGCGATAAACGGCCGGGGTATTAAAAAAGAAACAGGTATAGTAACTTAGATAATTAAGTTAAACGAGGGACTGAAATTAATTGTTTACTCAATTATTTTTTTAAAAATTTTAATGAAAACTCAAAAATGCAATATTTAATATACCGATGCATCATTAGGAGGAAAGGCTCCATGGTAAAATCGTAATTCGTCGTATCGTGGAGCCCATCCTCTCGACGATGCTTTGGTTTCGGGGCGAAACGAAGGTAGATATTGTGGTAGTGAGTGTGTGTAGTGCTTGTGTTGCGTGCTGCTGATGGTTGCGTTTTGTGATAAGTGTAGTAATTTTCCTGAATGTATTAGGTGTTGGAATGCTTCATACACTTAACTTTACAAAGATTCTTTTAAGAAAGGCGGATTATAGCAAAATAATTCTATTCCAAATTCTGTACTATGGAATTCCGCTAAATAGCGCCTGTTTTTATAATTCATAAAAAAAACATGATTATAGTTACTCTTCCGTGTTAATGACATTTAATTTACTTAAATTAGACGTAATTAACACGGTATACGGTAACGTATAAGTACATATATTTATATGTACTTATATATGTATAATTACATGGACGTAGTGTTTAAAAACGAAACAGTCATATATAAGAGCTGCAGTAAAGAACAATAGATTACAAGCAACTGATAACATTTAATAGTTAATGCGATTGAGTCACTGCTATCAGTACAAAATGCCAGAAAATAGCCGGCGGTCGAATTTCTTTAATGAGTCACTGGTAACGATTTTGTGTCAAGCTATAGTAATGAATAATGTAGCACACGTACACACCGACCTACATCTAGGTCCGATTGGACCTAGCTCATTATTTATGGTCATATTTCCCAAATAGCTTAGGTAGTTTATATATTTTGTACACAATTGCTGCTTTTTAAAACAGCCAAATATAAAATGTTTACCTCATTTATTTATTGAGCAACAAAGTATTCAAGGTAAAAATAATTTTTAATTTTTACGTTTGCTACGGTTATAGATTTGTAAAGCTAATTTGAATTGAGATACGTTTAGTAACATTTAAATATTAGCTGACCGGGCCATATACATTATTTCTTGGGAATTTCTAGAGTACATAAAAAAATTGTCTAATAAAAATATTAAAAAATGTGACGGGCGGAAAACCCTTCTCACTTATGAAAAGTATAATAGATGGTAGCCACTTAATATGCATATAAAATTTCATAAAAATCGGTTAAGCCGTTTTGGAGGAATATATTATACACATCTTGTCACATGATTTGGCTACGTATTTTGCGACTTGCCGACTGCCTAAAGTCAACTTACCTTAGTCGTATTTTACGAAATCTCGGTAAGAAATAAGGGGTGTTTTATACTATTCAGCCGGATACAACACAGCGTACAGAATAACTCTGGATATATGCTGATTTGTCATGATGTTCTCTTCAGTGCAAAGCATGAAAGGATACGCGTTAAGAGTTACGGCTTACGCGCTTGTGGTTATTACAATCAGGGTTTCACGCTGTATTTTAATCTAGATTAACTGCAAAATTTCGGTTTTGCTATAACAATTTTAGGGGAATTAAGTGCAGTTCGAGATTATATACCAGCTCAATATAAATATTAATATTATAAACATAAGAGTCTGTATTATACTCTTATTACTAATCCGCTGTACCAATAATTATGAAATTTTACAATGAAAGCTTCTACACAGCGACAAAATATGAGCGAAAAATATCCTGTTTTTCTTTCGAGAACAGAAAAATACATATTTTGCATTATTGAGGCAACTCAAACGCCTAAGTTGGCGCCAACGAAATAACAGGCACTAGATTGTAATAAATTATAGCACAGTAGTCACAAATGGCTACTTAAAAAAGCCATAAGAAGAAAAACACAGAAATTACCTTAATAATACATAAATATAATCTCACCAATCTTAAATAAATATTCCCGGTAGTTATTTTAAATTGCCTAGCGAAATACTAAGAAATAGCCGGAGGGAACCAGAAAGGAATGGCTTCTAAGTTAGGAAGCCTCTATTGTAATTGGCCATTCAAGAAGCCCGTACCTTTTCTCTAATAGTGCTATACTCGAGTCCCATATTATCCCTAATAGCCTGATGCGGCTCACGATTTTCACATACTAATTTTTCATTCGTATTGCTTATGTGCAAGAATGTATATTAAACACAATAAAAGCCATCACATGAATTTATAACTGAAATTGAAAAATCTATTCAATCATTTATAAATGCTATCAAGTAATATCCATGAATAAAAAAATATAAATTACAGTTTTTTTCGATGGCAAAATAGTCAATCGTTCTAGACTTGTACTTAGAAATATACGACATAATTATATTTTTAAGAGTTTGAAATGAGTAGTTCTAATAGAAACAGAGATGTCATAAAATGCGACTAAGGTAAGTTGACATCAGGCAGGTGGTCGGTCGTAAAATAACTCGTTCTGCTATCTTGTATAAAATGAGCCTATTTTATACCTTTTTTACTTGCAAATCATGATTAGCAAGCAACATTCTAATTACTAGGTAATCGCGGGATATACATAAAGTTTAATTTATACTAAATTTGAGTACACACAATTAAATTGAACAGAACGAAAGGAACTAAATGAGGGCGTATAAGAGTAGAGAATTTGGGTCTAACATTTTTAGGTTTCATTCTGTTGAAGAGGTTGCTTGCTTGCTTTAGTCGCATCTACCTCACAAACCAACGCAGATAAACTAAATTAATGTACTAGAGAATTGTAGATCAACAAAAATACTACACAAAAGTCCGCGACAGCATGTCTCTTTCTCTTATGGTTAACTCACAATAACTACTTTTATGTTTAAAATTTCAATTGAATACACTTATTTCAACACGGGCGAAGCCACAAGCACAGCTAGTTTATTATAAAAATGAAATACTATGTTTATCTCGTTCTTTGCCCAGTTATATCGTGTTAATACTGCGCAAGCGCACGTTCTGCATACGAAAGAGTTCAACGAATTGCGGACGCGTGATTGCCTCTATACATATGTATATCTCTCTGAGTCTCATGTATTATTATTGTTATTTTATATCAGTTTTATGTAAGTTATTTATAAATTTATTGGTTATTTAGATCTTTAGTGAATGTTTTCGTTCAGTATTTTTTTTATAATTTCAATAGAAATATGTAAAGTAACTTATTACTTGTATTATGGCTGACAGGTATAACTGGTTAACAATTTTACATAATTTTAGATACATATGAGTATAAATATATGTATATATATATATATATATATATATATATATATATATATATATAATAAGACGACGATATTTCTCCTCTATACTTATTCAATAAATAAAAAGCAGTTTTCCCAGAGTCAACCCATTTACTCTTTCGCAACAACTCAATGAACGACACAAAAATATGACAGCCACAATGCTTTTCATATTAATCGCCAACTCTATGAAGGAGGTTGTATTAAAAACATGTTGTAACAGTCGACCATCCTGAGAACATTTGCGACCCCGCAAATCTCATAAGCTGACTTCTGGGAATGAATCTACCACCGATTCGGAATGCTGATTGTACTGAGAAGAATCGGCAAGAAACTCAGTACTTGCTCTTTTATCTGCAAAAGAAAACCGCACATGCCATGACATGACAGGACTACGCTCACGCTTTATGCTCAACTCTAAGCTCACGCTTTATGCTCAACTCTTTAAGCTCAACTCCTCAACTCCTTAAGCTTTTCGCACCATAAGCATTTCGCACCTCAAGCTCACCCTCAATCACTGTCATGGCATAACACAGCTCAATTAGTGGCAACCAATTAAGCAGATACACACGTAAACAGACTCGCAAATGATAACGCTCAAAGAACAATCACCACTTCCAGGCAGAGCCTAGCTGACAGTCGTTGCAGATGTCCACAGTCTAGAAAACAATCGTTACAACTGGAAAGATCCAGAGAACAATCGTCATTCTAGCTGACAGTTTCATCAAACAAAAGTCACGGGCGCGTCTAAGGCCTCACATAGCACATCGTCACGTTGATCTCACAGAATTAATTAACCAAATACCAATTACCATCAATAATCTCTGAAATAAAAACTCTCATTTTTTATTCCATAGCATCGCATATCGCAGCTATCTCTCATATTAACGAAATTCGCACTCTCCGTGTTGTCTCAAGATATTGATGGTCATTTGTCTTTTCTAAGAAAACTCTTTAAATTTCCAGATATTCCTTTTGTCCACTCTATTTGTGAGTTTAGGTTACATCCACTTCTGAATATAATAAGACGACGATATTTCTCCTCTATACTTATTCAATAAATAAAAAGCAGTGTTCCCAGAGTCAACCCATTTACTCTTTCGCAACAACTCAATGAACGACACAAAAATATGACAGCCACAATGCTTTTCATATTAATCGCCAACTCTATGAAGGAGGTTGTATTAAAAACATGTTGTAACATATATATATATATATATATATATATATATATATATATATATATATATATATATATCCAAATTCGAATAACTGAAAAAATTGTCTGTAGGAAATGTTGAACCTAGGCGGGAATCGAGCCCGCAACCCACGGAGCTGAAGGCAAGCTCACTGCCAACTTCGTCAACAGGCCAGTCAGCATTAAGTACCAATTTTTTATTTACTTTTGTAACTTATAGGAACAAGTAGGTGAAGTTACAAATTTTCATATAGCGTCATAGAGGATGTAATATATAGAAATAAGCTTATTTTTACATACATCCTCCTGCCCTTATCCCACTTTAAGTGGAGTCGGCACAACATGTTACAAACATGTCGTCACATGATTTGGCTACGTATTTTACGACCGGCCGCCTGCCTGGCGTCAACTTACCTTAATCGTATTTTACGACACCTCGGTAAGAAAGAGGGTGGTCTTTTTTACTCAACCGGATACCACACGGCGGGTCGACTTACCTTAGTCGCCTTTTAAGACACCTCGGTAAGAAATGAGGGTGATCTATTCTACTCAGCCGGATACCACATAGCGGGTGGACTTACCCTAGTCACCTTTTACGACACCTCGGTAAGAAATGAGGGTGGTACTATTCTATTCAGCCGGATACCACACGGCTATAAATATTCGGTTTTCAATGAGTTGGAAGGCATGATAAGTATAAAGATATATCGTCGAGACAGAAGAATCTTAACGAGTGTTATCATGGTGACAAATCTTGTGTGATTTATGACGTTTATGGTTTTTTCACTCCCACATGTACTGCATTATACATTTTTGAAGTTGTTTGACGAACAGTACCGACACCTAATAAAATTAAAACCATAAACAATTTAGTACCAGGGTGACCTAAGCCTTGCTCAGTAATTTTTTTAAAGATGTAATAAAAGACGAAAAATGCAATAAAAAGATAAAAAAAACGGCGGTTGACATGTGGATACGATCCCAGGTTTTGGACTTTATTGGTTTCGCGCGTTACCATTTGGCTGTCACAGCTTTGCATTAGACAGTTCAAATATCTATTGCTTTCTGTTCCTATTTTAGTAGTTTTTGTAGTGCCCAACAACAGGGATAAAACGAGTTTTTTTTAAGTAAGAACTAGCTAGCTAGCTAGAACGATTTTTCTACCCCCTACATGCTGAATTTCGCGAAAATCGTTGGAGCTGTTTCCAAGATTCCAAAAATATATTTATAAATACATACAAGATCAACTCATTTAAACATTAAAGATAAACGTTATAGTTTTTATTTTATAATTCTCTAATTCACGCCAGTAACCCTTAGAACTTACAAAGTTAAATTACAATTAAACAATTTATAATTTTAATCTAATACCGCTAATGCAACGGTAAACAAAACAATACACTACAGTATCAAAAAAGCTAGAAACAACACCGGCACATTTGTGTATAACAAAATCTGAAAGGCCCATATTTCATATACGCAACAGAGAGTAAATCAAAACCGTACTTACTGTTATCAATATAACGAAAGCTTTCAGATACGTAAAGCGTTGCAATCCCCGCAGAAACACCCCACTGACACCCCAAAATCACCCTATGCACTCAGTTCACAGTTCACACGTGTAACAAAGTTCGATGTTTGTATGTTTTTGTTTAATATGCGCGCGCCGCTCTCGGCGAGAACACGGGCGTCCGCCGCGCTATCAGGCTCGTACCAAACTAGTAGAACCAAGGCGACCGCCGGCCAACGAGTTAGGGACAAGCCGCTTTGCGGACGCAGACCTCGCCTAGCCACTAGCCAGTGGACACACTAAGTTCACTAGTCGAATATTAAAACTGCCCTCCTATACATACAGCGCACTTTTACATACACTTTTATTTTTTATTCATTCCAACAATGTAAAATTACAGTATATTCATGTAACATTAATGTCAATTCTTATCGTATATCAGTGTCCACTAAAATATAACGAAAAAAAGCACCAATATTTTTTTGGCCTACAATATACTACTATTATTACGATCGCTGTGTGGTATCCGGCTGAATAGAATAGTACAACCGTCATTTCTTACCGAGGTGTCGTAAAAGGAGACTAAGGTAAGACGACCCGCCGTGTGGTATCCGGCTAAGTAGAATAGTATCACCCTCATTTCTTACAGAGGTGTCGTAGAAGGCGACTAAGGTATGTTGACCCACCGTGTGGTACCCGGTTTAGTAGAATAGACCACCCCCCTTACCGAGGTGTCGTAAAATACGACTAAAGTAAGTTGACGCCAGGTAGGCAGCCGGTCGTAAAAACGCAGCCAAATCATGTTATAACATGTTGTGCCGACACCACTTAGAGTGGGATAAGGGCAGGAAGACAGTTTATATATGAATGGAATGTGGGTAGATAAAATTCGATAAATCACTCATACTTACTGACGAGTAATCAAGATTTTTGTCTACCCACATTTCATCAACAATTTACTCAATGTATAATTTTGGTTCACTGTGGACGAGGATAGCTGACCTACTGAGATACAGTTGTTACTAGTACAGAGGTCAGCGTGATTCTACCTAAGATAACCAACAAATAAATTAGATGAATATGTACATTAATTTTAAGTGCCGTGTGGTATCCGGCTGAATAGAATAGTACCACCCTCTTTTCTTACCGAGGTGTCGTAAAAGGCGACTAAGGTAAGTCGACCCGCTGTGTGGTATCCGGCTGAGTAGAATAGACCAACCTCATTCCTTACCGAGGTGTCGTAAAAGGCGACTAAGGTAAGTTGACCCACCATGTGGTATCCGGTTTAGTAGAATAGACCACCCACTTTCTTACCGAGGTATCGTAAAATACGACTAAGGTAAGTTGATGTCAGGCAGGCGGCCGGTCGTAAAATATGTAGCCAAATCATGTGACAACATGTTAATAACATGTTGTGCCGACCCCACTTAGAGTGGGGATAAGAGCAGGTTGATAATGATACTACTATTAATAGAAACATAGTACGAAAGTATGCTCTAAAATAGATTTTTTACTCGCTAAGCTTTGTTATTGTAAACGATTGTCCTGTTTTTAAGTCTAGCGTTTTATAAAAATAAATTCAATTTCTAATACAGAATTATTAAAACAGGTGAATTTTTTGATTCCCACTTGTTTCCTGAGGCGTACAATTTTATTACAAAATTCCAGCAGAATTTTACAAATACATTGGAAAATTATGTAAATTTGTGATTGAATAAAGAAGGTTTATTACAAGGTTGTCAACAATGTGGCTTAGAATGTCTTATTAAATTAATATTCTCTATTTTAATGTGTAAAAATTAAATATAGAATAAAGTTTTGAATTAAATTCTTCGCAATCAGCTAAGTTTACTTCCAAGTTCAGTTCATATTTAAATTCAACCAATAACTAGTTCATACGGTTAAGTACCAAAAAATTACAAGACCAGAATAAAGAGTACTGTTTTCTTTTGCACTTAACTTGAATCTTATTTCAATAAAGTATCTTATTAAAAATTTATTTACAACCAAAATGTACAAGTTATATCTATTCTAAATTACACGCTAGGACTATACAAATCATGCCCATGTGGAATGGTCCCATAAATTCTGGTAGCGTTTCCGCGTTGAATCGCTAAGCTAAATGTTGTGCGAAAAAGGATCCAGCACTCTTTGTTACCTGAAGACGACTTTATTACTTTTCGTCATTTAATCTCAAAGGAGTAGAATTTCTATCATCATCGTTGCATATTAACATTTACTACTTACGTCTCGTGAATGTTGTAAATAAGGTTAATGCATAACCAACACGCTTGACGATTTGTTGAGGATTCATATTGAAGACCTTGAAAAAGCAGGTGTTTAAACTTTAATCGAACAAGTTTGTACCTATGTTTCTAACAAGCTTAAGTTGTTGATAGTGAGCTAACATTTCGGAAATTACAGTTTTCTTAACATTGTAGTACTTGCGTGATTGTTGGAGGTAAAGTTTTTAAGGAAACGTTGAAAGTGGGTATTGTCAAGGGTGAGCTATTAAGTTTGTACTACAAGGTTCATCATTCTCTTGCCCTTATCCCACTCTAAGTGGAGTTGGCACAACATGTCGACTGGCCCGTTGGAGCAGTGGGTAGTGACCCTGCCTTCAACTCCGCGGGTCGCGGGTTCGATTCCCGCCGAGGGCCAACATTTTCTATAAATGAATTTGTTGGTCTTTGAGCCTGGGTGTATATTTGTATTTAAGTATGTATTTAAAAAAATATATAAGTATATATTCACCAGCTGTCTGTCACCCATAACACAAGTATTAAGTTACTTACTTTGGGGACAGACGACCGTGTGTGTAAGTGTCCCATATATTTATATTTATTTATATTTACGTCTCGTGCCGGTTGTAAATAAGGTTAATGCATAACCAACACACTTGTCGATTTGTTGAGGATTCATATTGAAGACCTTGAAAAAGCAGGTGTTTAAACTTTAATCGAACAAGTTTGTACCTATGTTTCTAACAAGCTTAAGTTGTTGATAGTGAGCTAACATTTCGGAAATTACAGTTTTCTTAACAGTGTACTACTTGCGTGATTGTTGGAGGCAAAGTTTTTAAGGAAACGTTGAAAGTGGGTATTGTCAAGGGTGAGCTATAAAGTTTGGACTACGAGGTTCATCATTCTCTTGCCCTTATCCCACTCTAAGTGGAGTCGGCACAACATGTCGACTGGCCCGTTGGAGCAGTGGATAGTGACCCTGCCTTCAGCTCCGCGGGTCGCGGGTTCGATTCCTGCCGAGGGTAACATTTTCTATAAATGAATTTGTTAGTCTTTGAGTCTGGGTGTATAATTGTATTTAAGTATGTATTTAAAAATATATAAGTATATATTCACCAGTTGTCTGTCACCCATAACACAAGTATTAAGTTACTACTTTGGGGACGGACGACCGTGTGTGTAAGTGTCCCATATATTTATTTATTTATTATTTATTTATGTTATAAACATGTTGTCTCATGATTTGGCTATGTATTACGACCTGCCGCCTACCTGACGTCAACTTACCTTAATCATATTTTACGACAACTTTGTAAGAAAGAGGGTGGTCTATTCTAACCAATTGTATACCGCACGTTGGATTAATTTACCTTACTCGACTTTTACGACACCTCAGTAAATATGAGGGTGGTCTATTCTACCCTAAGCTGTGATAGCCCAGCAGTGAGACCGTGCGACTCTTTCGAGGTGGCACGAGTTCAAACCGCGGTCAGACACCAATGAGTTTTCTGTTAAAACTTACGTGTCTAGTTGATAATTGCAATTTATCACAAGCTTTTCGGCGAAGGAAAACATCGTGAGGAGACTTGCATATCTGTAGAGAAATCTGGGGATATGTGTAACCTACCAATCCGCATTGGAGCAGCGTGATCACTTTTACCTCTGTCAGCTGAGTTAGCTGTGGAGCGTGGTCATAGCTCCAACCCTTCTCTACGGAAACGGAGAGAGAAGGCCTAAGTCCAACTATGGAAAGTAATAGGCCATTACTTTACTATCCTACTCAGCCGGATACCACAGGGCGGGTCGACGTAACTGAGCCGCATTTTACCACACCTCGATAAGAAATAAGGGTGGTCTATTCTACTATATACCACACACACACGGCAAGGTTATAAGTGAGAATTTATTATAAAATGTGATGGCTGATAGTAAATAACATGAAAGGTTCATATACGCTATAAATACAACTTTATGACGTTGGCTGTAAATTTTTAGTTTGGTATATAACTATTATTAGTTAAAAATAAATTTTACTACAGTAAAGCTACTTTAAGTTTTATAAGACCTGTAAACCAAAATATCACAAATTATGTTTTATTAATACAAAAAATGCACTAAATAAATCATTCTCCAACTAATTTGAATCATGTTTTTCATGTGGCGTTAATATTTTTTAAATAATATATTTCTTATTCAAAAGTCGTTTATCGCGTGCGTTTTATGGGGTGAACACTACCAACTTGTATAATTACCACGAGAATGAAGTTTGCTACTTTTCGGCGACTAATGTATTTTTCCACCACACATACAGACGTCACGATTACGGGACGATATAGTAAGAAAATATAAAATACACTAGCTTTAATCAGCAATTTCATACACCACGCAGGCGTTAAGTAAAAATTAAAATAGTTTGGTACTTATTTTTCTGGAATGAAAAATATTTTGTATTCTTCCCGGAAACCTAAATTTCGTACTAGTCCTGTCAGACGATTACCAAAACGGTACAAAGACTTTAAAAATTTTACCATTATAGTATAAGGTTTTTTTTAAATATTTTATTGTAAATTATTTTTGTCTTATTTAATAATAATATATTCACATTATAATAATTATAATTATATAATTCATTACTAGGATATTTCGTTTTGTAGCCTGTAGATTAAACGCTCCTTAATAAAATTATCCACCTGGGCACCCATTTCCGTAAATCAGTCGATTGATTTGGTCAATATAGCCTAAGATTCATTTATCAAGCAAGTGGAATGAGTAATAAGTCAAAACTGTTACTAAAAAAGTTTTAATCACTGCAAAACCTTCCTAAGCGCGTTTGACGCTCAATCACAGAATTACGTGTATTACTTTCATGTAAAGAAGATAATAAATACTATTGAAAAGTAAGTAAAGTATAATTATTACATAATTTCTTTTTAATCCTTAACTAAGCTACTCATTATCGTTCCTACATGTCTGAAATGCGGTATAGTTTATGTCCCAACGAGACGTAACCGTTCTCTAAATCTTAATTAATAATCTCTGGGCACATCATACATTATGTCAAGTTACGTGGTGAACAAGTGCTTATGATAATATATTAAGTCACGATTTACAGACGCCATGTCGTTACGTTATCGTCATATGCAAAGTGGAGCGAAAGCGTGACTTATGCAGACCTTCCTCGAAAATAACTAATACAAGGAATACAGTAATAAAAGGGAGCATACGGAAAACCCTACCTTAGACACAAGAAAAATCCATTTTTAATAGACTATTTATGCAACTAATTTAAAATAAGAATGTATATTTATGGATTATTTCGTAATACTTTAAGGAATTGATGTTCTCATAAAAACCAAATAGCTTTTTAATACGTATGATTAATTAATTAATTTGTGATAATGATTTGCTAGTAATTTGATTTCACATAAAATTATGATACTATAAAATATGTATTTATTTATATATAATATCATATTTAAATAAAAGGTAAATGTCTGAACTGATAAATGTGAATTTGGATTATATGAACCATTTAGGCCTCCCCCATTCAGTAAAGCTCAATAAAACAACCTAAATTTGTCCATTGCATATGTATACAATGTTTTGTTACAATTGTTTATGTTTCTAATAATGAGCAGTTCTTTAAAGTGTTTTTGAAATTCTTCTCTTTTTTCTTAACGTGTTCTTGACGCTTTCCAAAGGATTCATCCATCCATTAATTGATATTTTTTAATTGTCGTTTTTTCTTGCTCGCATATCACAAGTGGTTTTTTATGAATAATATTAAAAAGATAAAAAAGATTAATTTAAATTAAAAATTTAAAGAAATAAAAAGATATTATTATGTTATTTACGTCTTGTACCCAGGCAAAGTTACAGTCCATGAAGTTGTTAATATTAATATAAAAATATGGAAACAAAAACAATATGAATAGTATAAAAAGTTAAAACTTGTTTACAATAAACAACGTGACAAAAAATCACACTTACGTCGGAATTTTCGTAGGCAAAAGAACGAATTCTCCATTCATGAATCAAGTTATGCAAATGCTACTGAAACTTGTATGGAATTAAGTAATAATTTGCATATATATTATATGACTGAGAATGCGAAACTTCCATTTTAACAGTGAATTTAATTATGTCATATCAAGTTTTTTTTTGTATTATAGATTTAACATTTATTTGTATATAATTATATTACTTTGTGATTAACCATGATGGTCAGTAGTGAGAAAGCGTAGCACTTATCAATGATTTGCGAATCTATACATAAAAAAAAACAAAGTTCCAAAAGCTGTATCTGTATGTGATCAAAAACCACTGCATTTTTGTACGGTTTTTACTCAAAGATTTAGGTTTAAGTTACTAGCACATTCCCCGGAACAGCCAAACCGATTTTGATGGGACTTACATTGGAACGTAGAGATTAGAGGTCATTCAACAACATATAGACTACGTTTTATCCTAGAATTCTCGCAGTGTCGGGATATACGCAGAAAAAACTTTGTAACGCACTGATTTTCATGCAGCTAGTTTTTCTAAAAACTTATATATGTACTTAATTAACAAACATATTAAGAATTTGTGGTAAAGGTGATATGATGAGAAAACTCTGATACAAACCTCGGATATATGTAACCCGCTAATACTAAATGCATCGGCGTGTTAGGTGTGGAGGCATGTATGTAGTATCCGGCTAAGTAGAATAAACCACCCTCATTTCTCACCAAGGTGTCGTAAAAGGCGACTAAGGTAAGTAGACCCGCCGTGTGGTATCCGGTGGAGTAGAATAGACCACCTTCATTTCTGACCGAGGTATCTTAAAAAGCGACTAACGTAAGTCGATCCTCCGTGTGGTATCCGGTTGAGTAGAATAGACCACCCACTTTCTTACCGAGATGTCGTAAAATACGACTAAGGTATGACAACGTCAGGCAGGCGACCGGTCATAAAATACGTAGTCAAATCGTGCCGACTCACATAGAGTGTGATAAGGGCAGGAGAATGATAATGGAAGTATTTTTCCCAGATGTATAGGAATCTAGTAGGAATAATAACAAAGCCGCCACTTTACTTTTCTATTGACTTAAAACTGGGAGGTCCATATTAGCAAAACAAACAGGTTTTCATTTTTGATCGTTACCGCCGGTATAATTTTATACCACGACAGACCCAAAACTAGTATTTCGTTAAAATGTTCCCCTTACATGTTTTCACATCGAGGTCATCTATACACACAAAGTTATTTGCATGAAATCATCGTTTAAAATACGGTTTTTGCGACAAAGATCGAGATAAAAAAAAGTATCAAAGAACCCGCCGAGATACTTCACTGGCCGACGCCCGACAATGGTTAATCAAAAGGCCATATCTTATACGGACTTTGCCGAGATCCAGACGTATTTCGATTTCATTTGCGAGCACAAGACGTGGAGCTTTACTTTGAGCTTTAAACAATTTGTACGGGTACAAAAAGAATACTGTTTCTGAAGAATTTGTCAGAAATTGTCAGTAATATAAGCATAACATATAACTTAGCATAATTTATAGAATTAGGCGTTACTTTGCGGAGATCCATAATACAAAAGTAATAATAAAATTATTTTGCTATAATCCGCGATGAAGTAAAATAGAAAATATATATAATGCTAAATGTAGAGTGGACAATCGGATATCATACCTGATACATTATATTGCAGATTATAGCAAAATAATTTTATTATTACTTTTGCATTAACTTATCTTTAATTAGGACGTTTAACATTCATTCAATATTACTTGTTTTGAGACAAAATGAAATTATTGTTATTATTGAAAAATTAGGAAATCATCGCAACCACAAAATCCCCGAAATACAACCTGTCTGTTATGATTTCACTGTTAATCTGGTGTAGAAAGATTAATAAAATTTCCCGATTTTCCTTTGGAAATTGAAAACATAAATGGTACAAAATTGAGGATATCTTAACACTTAGATGATGTAAATGAAGACAGCCAATTTTGTTACATTAAAAAAAATATATAATATATTATTATTATTATCCGAAATTTTCAGTTATTCAATAAGATATTAGTATATTATATAACAAGCTAAACCATTTGAAACGTTATATTTTATCTTATTTATATTTGACAAGCCAATTAGGCTTTACTTTGCGGAGGTCCATAATGCTATTGCAAAATTATTAAAAATATTATTTTGCTATAATACGCGATTGAGAATACAAAAGTTTTACCGTTTGTAACTTCTGCTTGTTTTTAAATTATACTTTGAACCGTATTTTTATTATATTAATTAGAATGTGTTTTGTTTCTTTACGTCGAGCTCTTTTTCGAAAGTATTTTTGGTATTGTTAATATTATTTAATCGCGGATTATAGCAAAACAATATTTTTATTAATTTTGCAATACCATTATTTTAGGAAACAACATATGTATTTATATCCATTCCCTCAACTCAATGTATGGACAAAATTACAGAAAATTTTCACATTCTCCTTTACTGCTCTGTATTTTATGTTAGCCTGCGCCGGCGCACGCCGCTCGCCTAGAGGTCACGCCCGTTTCTTTGTAATCCCCGCAGAAATATGAAGGGAAGTCGGCAGGTTCAATTCAAATAAATGGGATTCTTTTGTACGATATTGAAATATCCCTAGGCAATACCGGGAACAATTAATTTCCCAATGATGAATGATAGGCGTTAATCTTGTTTGTAATTTATCGTTTGTTAGTTATCGCCTTTGTTTTGTTCGATATAATACTTTGGTTGAAATGGGTTATGAACGTTCCGGCCTTGATATATTGTTCTTCGTGATTATTTTTAGATACATCGATATATATTGGTTTATCCTGCATTCTTCTTTTTTCTCCTGCCCTTATATCTCTCTATATGGGGTCAGCGAAACATTTTGCCTAAATACCTATTTAACGACCGGCCGCCTGCCTGGCGCCAACTTATCTTAGCTTCTTAAAGAGGGTGTTCTATTTTACTCAGTCGGATACCACATGGTAAGTCAATGTACCTTAGTCGCCTTTTACGACACCTTGGTATGAATTGAGGATGGTCTATTCTACTCAACCAGATACCACACGGCGTATTGGTTTATTCTGCATATAAATATCATCGTTTATGTTTTGAAATCGGTTATTTTCCTATGTATAAAATTCTCGTGTCACAATGTTGGTTACTATACTCCTCCAAAACGGCTAGATCGATTTTTATGACATTTTATATGCATATTTAGTAGGTATGAGATTCGGAGATTCAATCTATTTTAATACCCCTAAGTGATAAAAGTTGTCCACCCCTAACATTAATTGATCAATTTTTTATCCTTTCAGAATGTAAAGTAGAATTTTTAGAAATAATTTATATGGCAAAACAACCTTTAGCCCGGTTGGATAGTATTATATATGTTCCTTATATTATAGTACGGGGCGTGTAGTTTTTGTTATAACAAAAGTTTTATGAGTCACGAATCGATTCTTATAGACCTTAATGCTGGTTCAGGGAGATTAATTGAATTCTTAAGTGTGAATAGGCGAAGCGACGTACAGATACGTCTGTCGGTCATCAAGTTATGAATATATGGCGCATATGTAAAAATTTAACAGCACAAAATAATTCAGTAATCACTTACCGTTGTATAAAATTTATAAATATTAGTGATAATAACGGTTAACTACATTTTTACCAAACATTATAAGATGAATTAGCTAATTCAAAATAAAAAGATTTAATGTTTTTTTAATTACTAGCAATCCTAGCGACTCCGCATGCGTGGAAAGAAACCGTAATATTGTCTTTTCATAACCATAAAAATAGTTAAAGTGGGTTAACCTTTAAAGCTAGACATATGCTGTCCTGGACTTTTATTTAGAACTTTTAAACGGGAACAATTTTGTTATACATGATTTTTGAATAACTACCACCGTTTATTTACCGCACGCAAGGAAAGCTTTAAAGTTTGCCGTTTGCGTATTATTTTTTATTGCTGCTTCTCTTCTATTCATCTTAGTGTTATATTATATAGCCTATGGTCTTCCTAAATAAATGGACTATCTTACACTGAAAGATTTTTTCAAATCGGTCCAGTAGTTTCTGAACGCGCTAGTGTTCAAACAATGAAACAAACAAACTTTTCAGCTTTATATATTAGTATAGATTTATCGATAGTCAGAATTCAATAATTTCAGAAACCCATCTATTATCGTATTTTAACACATGATAAATAATCAAATTATGAAATAGAACATCAAAGTTTCAGTAAACGAATAAGTAAAATGTATAATAATAAGCGAGTAGATTTAAAAAATTCGATTAAATACAGACAAACAGCTTTTGCGGTCTTTGTTTTATAATAAGTATAGGTACTATTTCTACTTAATATATCGAGACTTAAACCCTTTGCGAAACATCAATGAACGCTTTTATGTTATTTACATTTTGTTGTACCATGTATTTTAAAGAAACATGATGAGAAAAAAATTAATGTTGATGAACGGCATAGTTATGTTCACGGTATCACTTTGAGAGATCTCTCTCAAGGACCGCAGCAGACTCTAATTAACGGTAGGATAAATATGCATATATGAAATATTTATAAATATTATGAGACACGTCCTTATCAAGAAATGTTATGACACTATTAAATTATAACTAACATATCAAATATCACCTAATCCTTGGACCGTACCTTATAACCGGTTTCTGAGAGATCTATCATTACTTCCATCTAACACACCCATAACACATCACACGAATTTATAGCATGCATTATTACCAGGATATTTTAAGAGTCGTAAACTGTTTTCCCGTTTATCAATTTACCATACATTTACTATTTACATATCTTGTATAATGAATTACGTGTCATATACAATGTTAGTACAATAAAACCATGTTATATAGTGTTCTTTTGTGATGCAACTCAATAAAAATTACCATATGAAAAAAACGTTAAAATTTCATCACGCCTAAGTGTGAGATATTGATCTGAAATGTGCTTAACCCGCTATATATAATCTATAGTAATATTATAAACAGAAAAAATTAGTTTGTATGTTTGTAATGTTTTCACACAAAAACTACTGAACCGATTTCAAAAATTCTTTCACCATTGAAAAGCTGCATCTTTACTGAGTAACATAGAAAAAAATAGGGATCCATTATAAAAATGTAATGAGGTGTAAAAAAATAAAAATTACGCGGGTGAAACCGCAGGATATTACTAGTACCATATAAGTAAGAAAGTAAGTAGGTTAAATAAAATACCATATTTATATGTTCTAAACAAGCGCAGTTAGCCTTTATTGCTTATCAGATATATTTACGCTAAATCTGTCCATAAATATACTGAAAGTGTATTAAATATTTTAAGGACTTGATATTTAAGTCCAATATAGATTTGAGGTGCCTTATTAAAATTAAAAATAAAGAGAAAACTTATAAATATTTGTTAATATTTGCTGCTAATAAGGTAATAAAACTAAACTAAAAAACTAAAGTTTTTTTTGACGATCACATCATTTTTAACTGTGGAGCTCTGTTTCGAGGGGAATTCGAAACCAGACTGAGCCACAGCAACGCGTAGTTTTAACTAAATATATGAATATTTGTTATTTATATACTGAATATTTTTAAGGAGAAATAACAAAAATAACTTCGTCTAGACAAATTATTGCACTATGTCAATAACATTCCAATAAAGAACGTGGATCACATTATATTGTTATTGAACCAACTATAACTAAACAAATCATATCGTGAAACATTATTAGCATCCAATAATTATACGATAAAATGTAAATATAGTGTACTACAAGTAAAAACTGCTACTAATTGACATACTATTTGAAGATAATTGCAAAAAAATGCACAAGAATATTAATAATGGAAGAATGGAGGTATGAATGATGCATATCGCATACCTTCATGTTTTTATGTGTTGCCGTGGAAAAACTAGTAATAAACTGGACATTGGCGGGATTGTACGTACCTACTACATTTTCCGTAGAAAAAGCAATTAACGTAAACTTTTTATAACGGAACTTTTTAAAACTGGTGTCTGTTAGTTGAACAGATTATAACAATTTAATACATGATTTGTCTTTTAATACTTTCTACAATACATAGTTTTCAAAGCGAGATTATTTATATTTTATTGGATAACCATTTTTTAATCCTACCAATATTATAAATGCGAAAGTTTATGAGTATGGTTGTACGTATGCTACTTTTTCACAGCGAATCCGCAGAACCAATATCGATGAAATATGGCACAACTTCTTCCTTATACACCGGGTATAGAAATACTGTTAATTATTCATATTGTGCTTTTGTTTTAAAAGCTATAGAAATCCTGTGAATTCTAAAGGAAAAGGATGACATTGAATAGCGCCATCTATTATCAACCTATAACGCGAACGAAGTTATATTAAAATAAAATCTACAAGTCAATTTCCTTTTTAGCTTATTTGCAGGAAAACACTCATTAAATATAAAATTAGGCGCTAACTAAAATAATATATTAATATATTAATTGTTTTATTTACGGCATATATAGGCATTCGAAGTTGATAAACAGAACATGGTATTTTTTCCAAAATACTTTCAATTTAAATATCATTGTTCTAACAAGAATCATATGGATTTGATGTGGTATATTCTAGTACTATTTAAATATGTTTAAATACATCCCATTATTGGGATTAGGCGATTACAGCAAAAGGTTTTTTTTCGTATTCATGACAGCATATGCAGAAGCTTCTAGCTTGTATATTAAGCGTATTTTAAGCTTAAAATCTTATTGAGGGAATCAGCCCATCGTATCAAACATTTGTCACTTCTATAAAATATAGAGAGCAATATGCTAACATTCACTTATTATTTCACAAGCTGATGATAAATGTTTCCTCATATTGGGTATCCTACAAGAGTTCGCTAATTGGTACTCAGCTGGTTATTATACGCTAGCGCACATAAGAGGCTAGACAACTTTGTAATATAATTACGTTCATATTGCAGCCGCTTCGAAGTTCACTGAATGTTTGTACTGAAATTATTTTTATTCATAACAAACTAAAAGGATCTTCGAGTTTTAAATTTGCAAATAAATTGCATTTTTGCTTTCTCGCCATTTTGAAAGTGAACATGTCCAAATTGAATCTTCATCCTCCTGTCCTTATCCCAATCTAAGTGGGGTGGGCACAACATGTTATAAGTAAGCTACGTATTTTATAACCGGCCGCCTGCCTGGCGTCTTCTTACCTTAGTCGCTTACGACCATGTCGAGTCCGGCTACATAGAATAGTACCACCCTCATTTCTTACCGAGGTATCGTAAAAGGTAACTAAGGTAAGTTGACCCACCGTATGGTATCCATTTTAGTAGAATAGACCACCCCCTTTCTTACCGAGGTATCGGAAAATACGACTAAGGTAAGTTGATGTCAGGCAGGCGGCCGGTCGTAAAATACGTAGTCAAATCATGTGACAACATGTTCATAACATGTTGTGCCGACCCCACTTAGCATGGGATAAGGGCAGGAAGTTTGACAATAGCGTGTATGCTTTACTTTATATACAGATCGAATATAATGTAAAGCTTAACACCGTGCCTGAATCAGCCGTAGACTGAATCAGCCCTTGCATCATGTAAAATAAATAAATATAAATAAATATATGGGACACTTACACACACGGTCGTCCGTCCCCAAAGTAACTTAACACTTGTGTTATGGGTGACCGACTGGTGAATATATACTTATATATTTTTAAATACATACTTAATTACAAAAACCATAGTTGTCTGGTTGTATTTTTAAATAAAGTTGACGATTAATTAATAAGTTTTAATTATTAATTTCGTACTTAATATTTTGCATATACTGTTCTGTCTGCTATATCAAATGTCTGAATATACTGAACTGTTCTGTACTGTATATACAATAATATACGTTTCTAAATCGTGGTGACTTAATACTCCATCTAACCATCCAATCAATTGTTTCTTATTAGTCTTGTTTGCTTTTAAAATACAACCTACGCACCCATAAGTTGCAGGATTTACATTCAAAATGCAGATTTTCCTCGCCAAACTCAGTATGAACATAGTTTACTGTCGAAAACAATTCGTCAAGCCCACGTTATAAGTGTATAAATACAAGATTATGCTTCGAACTAAATGAATATATACGGTTACTATTTTAAACTAACATTATTTTCTGATATAACAATAAGAATTGTGAATTACTTTACATATTAAATGTAAAGTAGGCGGAGAATATTTATTTTAGTTTTTGAAACTTTGGAAATTATATTATGTGATTTATTTTGTGTCTATATGAATTATATTAGTGAATTAGATTATAGATGTGATCAAATTAACAAATAATCTTATATTATATAAGGTAGAATGTATGAGAACACTTAAAGTAACGGCCTGTTACTATCCCACTGCTGGGCATAACCTTCCCGCTCTCTGTTTTAAGAGCTTAGACATACCACTGATCCAATGCGAATTTGTAGGTTACATATAACCCTATAATTCTCCAGACATATGCAGGTTTCCTCACGATGTTTTTCTTCACCGAAAAGCGCCTGATAAATTGCAATTAACAATTAAGATATAAGTTTAAACAGAAAAACTCATTAGTACCTGCCCGGGGTTTGAACGAGTGAACTCTCGAAAGCGTCACACGGTCTCATCGCTGGGCTATCACAGCTTAAAATTTGATAATGCAAACCAGACGTTGACAATATTTGTATAATTAGGTGTTACTTTACGTAGGTTCATAATACAATAGTAATGATTGTGGTAGTGAATGTGTGCAATTCTTGTGTATTGTCGTGTTACTAGTAGTGAGTGGGCAGTGCAGTGAGATTTTTCGAATTCTGCATCTATCGGGTATGTGAACGGGTAGTAGACTCTACATTTAGCATTGCATATATTTTCTGTTATCTCGGACTATGGCAAAATAACATAATTTTCATTCATTTTATAATCCATAATTTAATCAGGATCACGTTTACTTCTTAGATTTTAAATCTAAATAAACTATAATAAACGACGATATTTCTCCTTTATTCTTATTCAATAGATAAAATGCAATTTTCCCGAAGTCAACTCATTTGCTCTTACTCAAAAACTCAATGAATGGTACACATAAAAATATGACAGCCACAATACTTTTTCATATTAATGATCAACTCTATGAAGGAGGTTGTATTAAAAAATGTTGTAACAAAACTTTTGAACATATTTAGAATTTCCATTTTTAAAACTTTACGTTGAAATTTTGGTGCCAATTTTGTTCTTATAATTAGAGTTCTTCATTTTTTTCTGTAACCTGATTAAAGATTCAAATAACTCGCTAGTCAATCCCTTACACTTTTTTCTCTTAGTTTACTTTTTTGTGTGAGCGACATTTGAATATTTATTGGCTCTAAAAGCGCATGTCTTTGGACAAGAATTCCCTGGACTTGATGGGAATCGATTCCTTTTTTATTTACAGTGCCGACTTAAATGTAAATCGAAATATAACTTAAGTGAGGGCATTTGTATCTATCAAACAGGAATTTGTAAGTTTTGTAACTATATTCAAAATGTTTATTCAAATGGGACGTCACAGGCTCTTTTGATAATGTCATTTTTGATACAGACGACCACTTATTTCAAAAGAAGTTTTATCGACACGTTCAAATTCACTTCAAATTGCCTTTTACAAGCAATTTTGACTCGTCAAATAATAATGAAGCTACGACGGTTCGGAAAGGAGCTCTTACCGAGAAGAACCAGCAAGAAACTCGGCACAATTTTTAAAAATAATTATTTCAATAATATATAATTGTAAAATATTTCTAAGTGAACTAAAATAATAGTTTTTTTTTCTCTCTCAACAGTTTAGTGATCTCAGTTGGACGTAAGTCTATAGATGTTTAAATAAGACGACCTTATGCCGTATATGCCTTACGACCCATACGACCTCCATGAGATTGAATAATTTAAAGCAAAGCATATTTTTAGAAAATTTTCCTATAGATCGATCACCTTATGGGGAAATAAGATAAATATGATCGCCAGGTCAGAGTTTGTATGTTCGGTATTTTCCGCCTTCGACATTCTTTTTTTATACGTTATTATTTGTTAGATAATAAAAGTTGTTAGATAAAAGATGTATCTGGTATCGTATCAGTTCTTGATAAGATTAGAGGCCTTTGGTAAAATAAGCATATGTCACAATAGTGTTATATACGTGAAAGGATATGTTTATTAATCATTCTTTCACGTCCGCTTGATGTAATTTTATTATAGAGATAGTTAAAGTTATGGAGATAGCTGGAGAATCACGTAGGCTACTTTTATCTGGGTAAGTCGCGAGTAGAAAGTAATATTGTTTACTATAATAACTTATCAAATCTAGTTTCAGTTTCATGAATAAGAACAAATAGCTTAACAGATTTATATTGTAATAAACTTCACATAACTTTCAAGCTGGAATAAGAAATTAATTGTTTTATATTGTCGATTTAGTATTTACTATTTGTTTTTCATATATAACTTTAGGTAATTCTATTGAGTTAAGTTATGAATGTTGTAATGTTTTGTTATAAACTCTGAATAAGAATTTATACAAAAACCACCTTAACTTAAAATATGTACTCTATTTACAGAGCACTTAAGATATTAACTTAAATTTGTCGTTGCTTTTATCTATGTACTAAAAACTTCGGCCATCGCTACTTTGAACACAGTTTACGATTTCAAAGTAGTTTCAGTATCTCTTTATGATCTTTAGTAGCGACACATTTTTGTTTAAACAGCCTTGATATGCCGCAATTGGACAAAACGGTCCTCTCTGAAGATAGGGTAGGATAGGTACACATGTCACAAATATTTTTTAAAACACTCCTACAGGTTTCCTCCTTGTTAACACTAACACCAAATATCAAACTTTATTAGTAAGGTTAATTGTAATTCATAATGTTTGATATTTGCTACTAACTTTATTTGGTACTAACTTTTTCTTTATTATAAATTGTCTCACTTCGTAGGTTAGCTGGCAGAGATCTCTGTCTTAGGGATAAGTTGACCTTTTATATTTTTTTTACCAATAATGTTTTTTCCAACATTTTTATGGTACATAAATAAATAAATAAAATGCTTGATGAATTTTTTTATGTTATTCGCTCAATCTTTTTAAAGAATACTGACATGAAAAGAATGATATTTAGACTGCTTAATTTTAATTTTGATAATATCATTATCGTTACAATACGCTCAAAGAGTTGCGCTTTTTAAACGCCTTCAGTGGCATTTTATTTAATAATGATGATTAGTTTTCATAACTAATTTTAAAGAAAAAACCTTTAAATTGATATTATTTGAAAAAAATTTACTTACGAACACGGTTTGCTTCGAAGATGCTAAGTTTGAAACAAACTTAACGCCATTGTTTTATGGGCTTTCTTATTAGCGAACAACTTTCTCCTATTTCTATACTTAATAACTTCTAGAAAATTTTATCTTTTAGAACCGTAAATTACACACGTTTAATTGATGGTTTCCAAAACAAGCCAAATTTAGTTTAATGCAACGTAATTAAAAAAAAACTTCATTCAAAGAGTCTTTAAGAAGAACTTTTGAATTGTGAACTCTATTTTGAGTTATAGCTAGAATTTTTTTTTCGATACATACTTTATTTTTTACAACAATTCTTAAACAATATGGCAACTATTATGTGCTGCTGATCAATTTTCTTCTGTGAAACTCCTATAAATTAATCTTTTTATTATCATTAAAATAATTTAACTCGTTTAATTATAAACTTTTATTTAACCTGCTTTGTGTGTATGTTTGTATGTGAAGATGGAATCTTTTAAGTTAAATTTGACCCACTTCCCAGTCTGTGATTGAGCTGAAATTTTACATATGGTCCAGTCTCAATGACAATGCATGTTTATGATAAACATGACCTGATGCTGCTGCCAGGAGCTCCAAACGAGGGTACTCCTCAACGATTAATAGTAGGGGTATGAAATTTTGTTTAAAGCTTTTGTTGTTGGAAAACGATAGAATTATTTGTTATAAATTTAAATCTCTCTACCAGCTAGGTTTGGCTGTGGATATAATATCTTTATAACCATTTTGTGTAAAACGATCCATTACTGATCCTTTTTGTGACCGGTCACTGTGGATAAATCACCACTTTAGGGTAATATTTTTAGATATGTATATAAGTCCCTTGTAATTTATGGGCATGGGTATAACGACATCATTACCAGCACGTCACAGAGTTATGACATGTGCTTATATTTAAACGTAACTACGTTTAAATTCCTTTTGAATTTAAGGTTTTTTTACTGCCGTAGCCGTTTGCGCTTTGGTAAGTTTTCTGTGAGAGATTAATGTTTAGGCCATAAAACCTACTGAACTGATTTTCGTATGGTTTTTACTAAAGGATGAAGGTTTTTACGAAAGGATACTATTCTACTCAACAGGATACCACACGGGTAACATAAGTTAATATACCCATAATCACCAATTTATATAATTTTATTGTGTACACTAAAATAATTATCATTTAATCATTCATTAATTTATAAGCAGAATATTGAACTATAATATAACCAATCAGACGTAATTTTACGATTACAGTTCATTACACAAATTAAACATAACGGTTATTCCCGGTAAATCACAATAAGTCGTGACAATACGACTATACAATTCTAAATGAACGTCGACAATCTTTTAATTAACAGACCGTACTAATGTTACAGGTCCCATGTTATCTCTGGGGATAGTTGGTAGAGGTGAGGTTTACAAAATGTTTGAAGTCACGCAACAAGGGAACACGGAGCTCAGGTAATAGTCCGCATCACAGTGCAATTGTGAATTCTCAATAGCGATCGTGTGATCGATCGAAATTTTTGTTATAGATAACAGCTTCATATTTCAACTAAAGATTAATTGAATATCTATAACTTCTGATTGGAATGCTATGACATACTATATATAGATTTTGATAGTGACCTTATTGAAAGATGAAAGGTTTGTGTTAAGCTTTTTTATAAAAATATGTTTTTGTAAAATTAGCTTGTATATAGATTTATGTCGGGTTAAGTTAACCCACCATGTGGTATCCGGTTAAGTAGAATAGACCACCCACTTATTACCGAGGTGTCGTAAAATACGACTAAGGTAAGTTGATGTCAGGCAGGCGGCCTGCGTAAAATACATAGCCAAATAATTTATAACATGTTGTGCCGACCCCACTTAGAGTGGGCTAAGGGCGGGATGATGTTCGCTACCAAACATAAAATAAATGTCTATTATTATTATTATATATGTATGTGTAAGGACCCAAAAAAAAATTCCGAAAATTAGCTGCTACTAAAAATAATCTTTTATCTCTAAAACTACTATTAATCTCCTTATCTTTCTCTCCATCTCTATTCAACAAATGGAGTTTCTCTTCTCATGGGATTTCCATCACAATTTTATGCCGCTTGACACCAGCGGGTCTCCGCGACCTTTTTATCGTCGTCGTTTCACTTAGTAAGCCTTCGTCTTAAATTAAAATTCAAATTTTTTTTACTCAAATAAACTTGTAAACAAGTGCTTTTGAATCGACAAATCTACTGGTTCGGTAAGCTGTTCCTGCCGAGTAGAGCCAGCAAGAAACTCGGCGGTTGCTATTTTCAACATAATACTTATAACTAGTTACATTAAGTCATTACTATCTTGTACAGGGTCGGTAAGTAGCAATATCCACGCACTCTTATCGTCTAAATAATCCTCAACAGTATAGAAGGCTTTTTGTATGAGCCTCTCTTTAATAGTGTTTTTAAACTGCTGTAATGGCAAAGCTAAAATTGACTGCGGAATTTTATTATAGAATCTTATATCCAAACCCACAAACGAATTTCGTACCTTTGCAAGGCTCAAAGTAGGAGCCGCAAGCTTATGTCGGTTCCTATTTTGTCTATTATATACATAGCCGATCGTTCTATAACTCTTTATAGTATTATGTACAAAAATTAAATTACTTAAAATGTACTGTGAAGCAAATGTATGTAATTGTCTCGCAGGGAATCACGCGGACTTAAATTGTAATGCTTAACCTTCATTTTTCGTCGCGGTTATACTGGAATACGATTCCGAGTGACTAAAGACAATTTCACCGTTTATCCCTAGTCGGATGTTAATGATATACGACTCTAGTCTGAGACAACGCTATGGTTTAGATAATTTATATGTAAGTGCTTGTTCAAACAATTAAATAGAATTCAATTAAAACCTATTGCAAATTGTTATGTAATAAATTAATATTTTTTTTTATTAAGCGATTTGTGTATACACAATAAGCCTTATATAATAATAATAATAAACCTGGCAACCGTCAAACAACATGACACGTCATTTTAAATTTTACCAAATATTTTTAATTTATTTAATTATGGGACGTTTATGACAATGTTTTTAACCAAATAAAACATATTAAAAGGATATGGTAATGATATGACGCTAATGGAATGAGGAGTTTACGAGATGCCAGAGCACAAACAGCACGCTTTCTAACTGGTAACAATTCGTCTGACTCTGTGTCGCAGCCGTCGGGTGACGAGTACAAGACCGCGCCGTCGACTACGGAATCGGAGTCCAGCGAAGCCAACTCGCCGGTCAGACGATCTAAACGCCGGCGAGTTGTACACCCGCCACAGGAGGGCTTGGGGCCGAAGAAACGTCACGCTTCTGCAGAGGCTCCCGCTACCGGTGGTGTAGTGCGTCGCATGAGATGGTCTCAAAAAATGAATGAGAGTGTCATGCGAGCGTACTATGGGGCAACAGATGGAGGAATTAACCTCACTTCGTATCGTTCAACCATGCTGTCTTTGTTTCAGGCGCTTGAACCAACTGTGACTGTGACCGCGCAACGATTATCGGATCAGGTTCGGGCTATCCAGCGACGCCATCTGCTGGATGACTCCGTGCTTGAACGACTGCGCTTAGATTTACGACAAGTTGAACCTGTTAGTAGTTCACGTAATGTCCCCCGACCATGTGTGAATGCAAGCGCTAGGACTGTCAACGATGAGCTGTCTGATGGTTTCGATTTGTCAGTAAGTAACCAGAATGATGAGCAAATGAGGAGAACTTTGGAAGATACGATTCGGGAGTTTAGATCCATGTCGTTCAATTTGAGACCAAAATTACCTCGTTTGCCCATGCATAGACGTAATATAGCGCTAGTAATGACTCTCGATCAATTGTTAAAAACATATTTAAATAGTTCAGAAGATCTTTGTGACACACACTCAATTCTATACTGTGGAGCCGTAACGGTATGTCGACTAGCACGTTTGAAATTCCCAAATGCGACAATAGTAACAAAAAATGATGTCCCGGTTTGGCAGTCTAGAATTGAGAAACGTATTGCGTTGATGAGAGTCCTTATAGGCAAGCTTATCTGCTTTAAGGAAGGCAATAATCGCCCAAGAGTAATGCGATTTGTTCACCAGGCATTCGCTGGAACAAATATTAAAACTAATGAATATTTGGCCTCGGTTATAGAACGTATTGACTTCTTAAAGCAGAAAGTCTATGCATTGGCAAAGCGTATTAGGCGTTATAAACAACGTATGGATCGATTTCGACAGAATCGTATATTTCAAAGTGACCAACGGAAATTGTACAGAAACTGGGAAAAATCCGGTATGTGTATGGAAAATGTTAATCTGGCTGAGCCAACAAATACTCGCAACTTTTGGCATAGCATATGGTCAGATCCCATTATTCATACCGAGGGTGATTGGATGAGTATTGTTAAAATGAAATGTGAATCTATTGAGCCGATGGAGTCAGTAGTCATCAGTCCGAATGACATTAGTTCTGCAATTCGATCGGCGGCTAATTGGAAATGCCCTGGGCCGGATGGATTGCATAACTTCTGGCTAAAATGGTTCCGTAGTTCACATTCTATTTTAGCTGTACAATTTCAAAATGCTCTTGAGACCGGATCCTTACCGACTTTTTTAACAACTGGTGTCACGTTTCTGTTACATAAGTCCGGATGCACTACGGACCCAAAAAACTTTCGCCCCATAACTTGCTTACCCACCATCTATAAGCTACTTACATCTATTCTAGCTTCAAAAATTACACAGCATATTAATGTTAATTATATTTTGGACCCAGCTCAGAATGGATGTAAGGCCGGGGCCCGTGGTGCTAAGGAACTTCTCCTCATTGATACGACCATTTGCCAACAGGCTAGGCGAAATAGGAAAAATCTAGCAGCGGCTTGGATTGATTATAAGAAAGCCTATGACTCGGTACCACATACATGGCTAATGAAGGTCATGGAGTTGTATAAGATAAATGCAACTCTTTGTAATTTTCTGTACTCATGTATGTCGCAGTGGGTCACAGTCTTGCATCAGCCAGGGTTGCTGGATTTTTCTGGTTTAACCGAGCCGATAAGGATAAGACGAGGAATTTTTCAAGGTGACAGTTTGAGTCCCTTATGGTTCTGCCTAGCCATGAATCCCCTCAGTTCTTTACTGAGGGATTCAGGGATAGGTTTTCGTCTTCACAGAGGGGGTAAGCCCATATCTCATTTGTTTTATATGGATGACTTAAAATTGTATGCACCAAACCGTCCAGATCTTGTGAAGTTACTGAAAGTGACACAGACTTTCAGTAATGACATTAGGATGGAGTTTGGTGTGGACAAATGTGCTGTTGTTCATATAGAACGAGGAAGATTGGTGAGTTCTGAACACCTTCAAGTGTCAGATACTCTATTTCTTAGATCTCTCTGTGAAGGTGAAACCTATAAATACCTTGGTATGTTAGAGGCGTTAAATTTGGATGAAAATAGAATGAAACAATCAGTGAAGGTACGTTTCTTTGGCCGCCTAAAAAAAGTCCTCAGCAGTCTTTTGTCAGGGGGTAATAAGGTGCGGGCCTTCAATGGTTGGGTCATGCCCTTGCTTATTTACACTTTTGGCATACTAAGGTGGACTCAGACTGAATTAGATACCTTGGATCGAAAGGTCCGAAAGCTGTTGACAGAATATCGCATGCATCATCCACGTTCGTCTGTAATGAGATTGTATATTCCACGCAAGTGTGGTGGTCGTGGTTTTTTAAATGCTAAAGACCTCCACAACCGTGAAGTGTGCAATCTCAGAGAATATTTTCTCAAGGCAAACGGCGAAATGCATAGGGATATTGTGGCAGCAGACAAGGGTCTGACGCCTCTTTCCTTAGGCAAAAAGAACTGGCGAAGGCCTGTATTGTGTACTACTTCGGATCGAATGGCTATATGGAACAGTAAGGAGTTGCATGGCAGATTCTACAAGGCCCTAACGGGTCCAGATGTAGATCCGATATCCTCAATATCCTGGCTGCAATTTGGTGATCTTTTCGGGGAAACTGAGGGTTTTGTCTGTGCAATTATGGATGAAGTTATCAAGACGAATAACTACCGGAAACATATAATGAGAGATGGCACGCTTGACATCTGTAGAGCGTGTCACCGCCCTGGTGAGTCTCTCAGACATATTGTTTCCGGTTGTTCTTCTCTTGCTAATGGTGAGTATTTGCACAGACACAATCAAGTAGCCAGGATTGTCCATCAGCAGCTTGCTCTTCAATATAGCCTTGTAAATTCGGAGGTGCCCTATTACAAATACAGTCCATCACCAGTTCTCGAAAATGATCGTGCCTTGCTCTACTGGGACCGATCCATTATCACTGACAGGTATATTGTGGCCAATAAACCTGATATAGTTTTAGTGGATCGGTCAGCGCGTCGGGCAATTATTGTTGATATCACTGTTCCGCATGACGATAATCTCATAAGAGCTGAAAAAGATAAATTAACTAAATATCTTGACCTAGCTCATGAGATGACCGCCATGTGGGATATTGATTCAACAATAATTGTTCCAATTGTTGTGTCGGTTAATGGTCTTATTGCGAAGAGCCTCGACCAATATCTTAAGAGGCTCTCACTTAGCTGTTGGATCAAGCGTAGGATACAAAAGGCAGTTTTGCTTGAGACGGCACGGATTGTGAGGAGGTTCCTCAGTCTGGAGCCCTAACCACCGGTAGCTTGAGTACTTTCTCCGCTGCCTGTGATCAACAATTTTTTTATATTTTTAAATGTTTTTTTTTTTTTTGTATTCATATAGAAAATATTTAAAAATATAATGTAAATTTGTATATAAATAAATAAAAGAGAAATACATTTAAGTCAGACCAAAATAATAATAATTATGATGGTGATATGAGACTTTGGGGCTAGTTGCGCAGAAGGAATATTGTTAGTTCTTTTCATATGCTGAATTTGAATATTAAGTAAAATTTTGGTTGGATACTAATTCAGTAACCTAGATTTATTGATTTAAAATTGAGGGTATTTTAACACTTAAGTTGACGAGAAGGAAGATCGTAGATAAGTCCTTATATAACAGTAAAATCGTTGTCAGGAAAAGACAGGGAAATATAAATATTACAAAAAAACATTAAAAAAAATTCTAATTTGTTTATAATGTAATTTTAAATTAACATTTAAATTAAATTTAAAATCCCGTAGAAAATTAATTTGAAAGTCATTCTTTTACAAGAAAATGAAATTTAAATATCATTCACTTATAGTTCAAAATACGATAAAGGCAAGATCTGAAAAATCATTTTTTTATTGATAAAATCATTTGCATACTGCATTATAAAAGTTATAGTAACGTTTTACAGTTTAGAACATAAACGACATGCTTTTTTGCCATAATTACTCTTATAAGTAAGTAGATAATACTTTTTGTTACGGAAGCTTACATTATGGTACTTCAAATAATATACATGACTCAAAATAATCTTAATTTATTATCGTTGCAAGTTTACGTCTGTATTAATAGAGATTAATATATTGTACTAAAGCCTTCTAATAGTTTTTAGTTTTGATATAAAGTACAAAAAAAAATAAGTTTTTAAAAATACAAAGAATACAAAACATAGAGAAGTTAATTTACAGGATTAGATCAATATTGACTTGCTTCGTTAATGGGTATATAAAGGGGATGAAACGATTAAGTAATATATGTAGCTCGAGAATCCTAAACAAATAATTTAGTATTAAAATATAAGAACCTAAATAAAAAGAACACTACATTTTATTTTTATCCGGGTTGGCGAAATTAAATTTCAATTATCCCGAATCTTTTTAAACTATTCATCTCTATAACTAAAAAAACTTGGGGCCTTATAACCTAAAATAACATTTTAACAACAAATATTTCATTTTACATTTAACATGACTTTCAATTTCAATTCAAATTCACTTTCCAAATATATGTATATGAATTTTAAATTGAACCCATAGTTGGAACTGACCATAACAAAACAGCAAATAAGAACGAATGCCAGAAGCGCAGAATGCCGACCAATCGAGACGCAAGTTCCACGAAAGCCGATGATGACATCATCACGTCTTGGCATGAATAAAAATAACATACTAAAAGAATGCAAAGATTATAACTTTGTAAAGTATGGTACAGTTTATATTCGTTAAAACAACTACTGAGATAACTCCAACAAGTTCAAACAACTGAGTCCACTGCGCACAATTATATATGACTCGCAATAAATAACTAATACCTGTGATGTATGTCTTGTCTATGTAATGGCTTTTCGTAATTATGTTCAGTTGCGAACACCAATAGCAAGTATTCTTCTAAGAACTAATTAGCAAATTCTTGCAGTGGGACATACGCGATATAAGGAAACATTTATTAAGCATATAACTTGTACACTCAAAGCTACTGCTAAGCTGTATGTAATAAATTCCATTGTTGTTTTGCAGGGGTCACTATTCGCCTCTGTACGCCTTTGTACAGTTGTGGATTGTATGTCCAAGAATATTGTGCAATTGTTTCATATTTTTATTGTTACTACGTTTCTTATAACCTAAACGTCTTATTCGCTAAATCAGAGGGAGGATATAAAGTAACGTATTGCGTTGTGAGAGTGTTGATTTTGAAATAAAACGTATCAATGTAGGCTTGTTTATTTTGTTTGAGAAGTATTCGGATCCATCGAGCTAGTTCGCCGTGGGCGGTTCAGTGCTGGACATGCAATATGAATAGTGCGCTAGTGTGGCGCTGAGTCGAGGCAAAATGTCGATGTAAATAGCAGAAACAATGTTCCATCAGATGATTTAGTCGCACCTTTTATTTACAATGCGAATCTGGTCGGTTGAGCTTTCTCATTTTGTATCAGCGTGACTACAATCAGACTTAGACGATATTGAATAATATAAATGGTAGTATGGATAATTAGGCTGTGTAATTTTGCAGATATATTTTTTTACCATGTACGTAATATTTAAATTCAGTATAACTTCTTTTAAAAAATCTTATATCCGTACTAATGTACACAAACAAAAATATATAGTATATATATGAAAATAAATATGTGTATATATGTCTCTTATAGACTCCGAAACGGCTGGACCGAATTTAATGATAATTTCATAATCTTTAGATTGACTCAGTTAATGTTCCTGTAAAGTTTAGTGGCGATCAGAGTATTTTATTTTTATAACGGACATATAAATAAATTCCTTTAACACCTTTGAATTAAACCCTACGCAGCGTGCTAGACATACTAGTTTATAAAAAAATGAATTTGCAGCGATGGAACGTGATTTTAGTGAGTTACTGGAAAGACAGTTTTAAATTCTATGAATTCCCTTTAAGATCTGAAGTTGGTATGGATAATGATATTGAATGATTAAAATTAATATTTGACAATATTTATTAATGTAATCATTATTATGGCCACAATAATTACCAGAAAAGGATTCTAAAATATTCCTATATTATTTAAAGATTTTATTTAAGTAAGCGGTAAATATGGGGTAAAGTGAAAACACGTATCTTATATTTTAACAATTTCTTATTATTTAAATTTAAAATTTAATGTTTTAGATTAACATTTTTTTTATATGTAATACATTTGAAGTTCTTATAATCGAAATTATAAAAGAATCGATTATTTCTACTTTACTACAACACTAATATTATTGTTGCGATATTCAAACGCCGTCTGCTAATGGTTTTGTCTTGACACTGGCGCCATGCATGGTCGGTTCTATTGCGTTCAAGATTTACCTCTGTAGTTATGTCTTTGCCTACATACTTCACATTTGTGTATAATCAAATAAATTAAATATAGAAATGTTAAATACTGATAATTATAAATTAATTTAATTCTACTAATGTTACAAAAGTTTGTAAGTGCGGATGTATGTTTACACTCTTGTACGGCGAATCCGCTGAACCAATATCGATGAAATTTGGCACAATTATTCCTTATATACCGGAATAACATATAGGCTATAGAAATCCTGTTAATTCTACCCGAATTAGATGACACTAAAAAGCGTCATTATTAACCTATCATGCGTGAACATTTTACGCGACCGAAGTCGCGAGTAAAAGCTAGTGTTTAAATAAATGGTAAAATTTGAAATCCTCTCTAAATTGAACGATAATAATACGGCCCATATTTGATATGGTATAGTTTGTACAATTATAAGTACAGACGTAAAAGCAATTTTTATAGTTACAATGATTAAGTTTTTCATTTATGTCCGCTATATACAGCGCTTTTCCCAACTAGACTGTGTTTAAAATAGAGATACAAGGGTACTACGGTATTCAAGTAACTCTTGAAATCTATCTATTGACCTTGTATCTCTTAATATCAAAATGCAAAGGTCAAAAGGTGTAAGTAACGGCCTGTTACTATCCCACTGCTGGGCATAGGCCTCTTCTCTCCGTTTCTGGAGAGAAGGGTTGGAACTAAGACTTACCACGCTGTTCCAATGCGGATTGGTAGGTTACACATTTCCTCAGAATTCTCATGAGATATGCAGGTTTCCTCACTATGTTTTCCTTCACCGAAAAGCATGCGATAAATTGCAATTATAAATTAGACACATAAGTTTTAATAGAAAAACTCATTGGTGCCTGCCCGGGATTTCAGCCCGTGAACTTCTCGAAAGAGTCGCACGGTCTTACCGCTGAGCAATCATAGCTATTATATTTAAACAATACTATACAAACATGAAATCCAATCAATTTGATCCAAATTTGAAATTAGAACGGTCGGACTTCGATATTAAATGTTCAGATTTAGGAATACTAAGTTCGCTTTAATTGAATTTGTTACTACTGTAATCAATTTAGTCACCCCGCGCACTCGGCTCAGTGCAGCCTGTATTAAGCGACTGAAGTTTGGGTAGTATTAGTTATCTAATTTGAATACAGATATATAACGCCCTAACTATTATTTAATTAATCCGGTCCGAACTATCAAATGAAAACAAAATATCTTAAAGTCATATTAGTTTTGTATTATTTAAGTAAATCCGATCGCCATAATTATAAATATAAATATATAAATTAAATTATGATTATCGAAAGAAAGAAAAAATATATATTTTTAGCCTATATAATTATTTAGAATTTTTAAGAAATTTGTAGCCTTTAAGCCTACAGAGTTAGAAAAGTGGATAAAACCGATGTCAATTAAATTGTACTGGTGACGGTCTTATCGTTAAGCCAACGATCTCTTCCAGGTAACCTCAATAATAAAACCAAGAAATAAATAATACAAATAACACAAACACCACGCCGTGTGGTATCCGGCTGAATAGAATAGTACCACCCTCATTTCTTACTGAGGTGTCGTAAAATGCGACTAAGGTAAATCGACCCGCCGTGTGGTATCCGGCTGAGTAGAATATACCACCCTCATTTCTTACCGAGGTGTCGTAAAAGGAGACTAAGGTAAGTTGGCCCACTGTGTGGTATCCGGTTGAGTAAAATAGACCACCCTCTTTCTTACCGAGGGGTCGTAAAATACGACTAAGGTAAGTTGACGTCAGGCAGGCGGCCGGTAGTAAAATACGAAGCCAAATCATGTGACAACCTGTTTGTAACATGTTATGCCGACCCCACTTATATGTTGGATAAGGGCAGGAGTTAATAATACAAACTCCAACAGTGGTCCATCGGTTGAAGAAGAAGAAGTAAAGCAATGGTCTAATGGTATCACCAATTGGAGGGCGAAAAACAAAATCAATCTCGCAAAAATAAAATCAGTATAAGATTTCATTTTAGATAAATACCTCATTAGCCTAGATTTTAATAAATAGTATTTCAGTTAAATTATTATCGCTCGTTAGCCTAGATTTTAATAAGCTAAATTAACTTTCAGACCATTGCACAAAATTAAGTACCTCAATATATGGGTCTTTAGAAAAGTAAAAATTCAACTTCATTGTCATTTAGCTTTCTGCTCGGTTAATTTCATATTTTAAATGACACGGTCTGTAACTATTCAGTGGTATTTTTGTCGATTACCGTCAATAATGTAAAAAAATATTTTTTCCCGGTAAAAAAATTTATTTTCCGGCAAAATTAATTACCACATTTATTTACCAGACAACTTTAAATATTGTATTAATAAATAGACAATAATTCATTGAATTAGGCGTTATTTTGCGGAAATCCATAATTCAAAAATAATATTAACATTAATACTCTATAATCCACAATAAAGTAATAGGAAATATATATAATGCTAAAAGTAAAAAGGATTTTCCGTTTTCATACCTGATACATGCAGAATTCGTTAAAACATATACAAAAACGCAACACACACCTCTAGTACCGCTATCACAATACACAAGCACTACACATACTCACTATCACAAACTCAACAACCGTTTCACCCCACAACCGAAGCATCATCAGCACATATAGACTCCACGACAAAATCAGAAAGTGACGCATAACCTATAACCCATAGTTATATATTAATTGATTCAACCCCCACCATTTATTGTGAAACGAACACGAGTAACAAGCTTGTACTATACACATTTGAACTTCATAGAAACATACACGTGTTTGTCAAAAATGTTACGATTTCTATATTCAAATATCGTTCGAATTTTCAAGTAACTTTGAGCAACTTACCAAGTGATTTTTGAAAAAATGTTCTTTCTTATAGAACTCCCTGACAATTAAGAATACAGCGAAAGAAAATAAGTCACATGGATCGAGTTCTAAAGTGATATTGCATATATTGCTTCCTAAATGCCGAAATTGATATTTTAAAATATAAATAAGTTTTTATATGCTATGGAACTATAAACATAAAACGTTCCTAAAAGAATTGTCACCTCTACCTCTATGGTCAATCGTAAAAATGAAAATTTGTATAAAATAACAATCGGGCGTCGTTACATTTACCACGCTTACACATAGATGTTGAATTAACATAATTTATTAGAAAAATAAACTGAGGTCAACAGTGTTTTGTAATTTTATGGTCACATTACTTTAATATACATAGAATGTTCAGAAAGTTTTTCTGTATTTATTTTATTGTAAACTTGTAGTTGCCCGCCCAGTTCGTTAAGCTTTAGGCTTGTGATACAGTGATGTAGTACATTTATATACAAGTAAAATTGAGTTTGTTTCACCTTATTATGTCTGGAGAAAGGGATCGATATTATTTTGATATTTAATAGACTCGACTGATGTAGGTTTATATGTTCCTTGCCACGCTAACCAAGCTTTAGCCTAAGACAAGCCATGACAATGAAGCGCCATTACTGTGAAAGCTAAGCGACTAGCACTAACTACCACTAACAAGCTTAGTACTAGATTATATTGTAATTTTTTTAATTTGTTCTTAATCAATTAAGACATTATTGTAATACTTTATTTTGAAAAGAGTGACCGCCGACTTTCTTGCTGGTTCTTCTCGGTAATAGCACCTTTCCGAACCAGTCGTAGCTTCATTATAATTTGACGATTCGAAAGTGCTTGTAAAAGCCAATTTGAATAAAGAATCATTTGAATTTGAAGCCACAGTCAAAGCCTTATGTGGCCTTATTGTCTCAGCCGTGCCGCCAAAATGCACTGGATGTGCATGTAGGCGGTACTGCCATAGTGTCGAAAGATACTATATAAGCAGTAGTTAGCCATTACTTATAGCTTTTGATACAATAAATGTGTATAAGCTATAACTTGACCCTAGGTTCAGCTCCGCGGGTAGCGAATTCGATGCCCGCCGAAGGCCAAAATTTTGTATAAATATGTATGTAAATGTATAAGTATGTATTTAAAAATTATATACGTATGTATTCACCAGTTGTCAGTCTACCACACCTCAAGTATTAAGTTACTTACTTTGGGGACGGACGACCGTGTGTGTAAGTTCCATATATTTATTTATGATTATTATAACTGTTACTAATATTTATTTCATCATCTTAACACTTATATAAATAAATCTAGAATCTAGATAGGTTTCATTTAAAATAAACTGGTATAATATTATAAGAAAGAAAAGGTTAATTACGCTATCACTCGTAAAGTTATAATAGCTCAATTAGGAACGGGCGGTCTAAAGAAGTGACAATACCCCGGATCGAGTCCAGATATCACCATCCTTTTTTCCTTTTTTTCATATTGCCTTTGTCCTTCCTTTTTATTAAAATGCCCAGCAAAACACGGTCAACCAAACACTAACTTAATTTACTGTGTTAATAACTATAAACTCACTATAAAAATAAAATTGGTTGAATATAGCAGCTATTATACGTCGTTAATTTCTTTGTTAAGCTAATTTTATAGCTTAATAGTTTGAGTGATTAAAGATTTATATTTCTATATGTAACCTTGTAATAAAAACACATTATTTCATTGATTTATGCCCTTAATCTTGCCTGAAGCTAAACAATACAGCGTTATATTAATCAAATCATAAATTCGTTATAGCGTATTACGTAATTATTGCGTGGTCAAAGGCCACAAGTCAATTGCTTTGGGTATAATATGTGCGAAATATCGATTTATTTCTCTAACTGTTGTGATTTGGACAAATATAAAGAGTATAAGTAATATACATAACAATGTATAATTTAATGATTCTAAAACAGGTACCTATGATGAATTATAACAATAATATAACTGCACTAAAAGTACCAATATCATCAAGTATAAGTATAAGTATCAATCTGTGTTGTACTAAAATTAAATTTCCAAAAAAGTTATTGAAATATTAATTACAGACAAATTACTCGAAAAAAAAAGATTAACAGCGGAATAGTACCATAGATTTCAACATATCTATTACTCTGTCATATGGTATGCTACCCAGCCGGATATCACACGGCAGGTCAACTCACCTTAGTCGCCTTTTACAACACCTCGGTTAGAAATATGGGTGGTTTATTCTAATGACCCGGATACCACACACCGGTATATCATAAATAAAAAAAAAATACTGCGCTACATTAATAGATGGTGAACATGATTTGTATATACGAGTATTCTATCTACACTTATATCTCATTTATATTATTGTTATATATATAACAATAATATAAATGCTCTAAAAATTTAAGTTCAGAGTTTGATCATTAATGTTGTATTTTCTATATTTTCATTATTCTCTTTGTTTTTTCATTTTTAGGCTTGTAATTGTAAAATTGTTACTAAGAATAATGTGATTTCCTGTAATTGGTACTACATAATTAATTTAAGACTATTTGGATATTTTTGGGTTAAATACGTTATGCTGTTGGAATTCCGTATAAATAAATAAACAATACATTAAGAATTTCAAAACGCAAGGTACTTCGTTACGCACTGATATTGATTTTAACGCTCAATTGTCTCGCGACATACATAAACTTACATGTTACAGATATTTGCTCATAGTTTGACTATCTCTCAACATAATTTCAGCAAGGCGTAGGCAACTTAATGGAAACGACCGACTCGAGAAATTTACTTAAGAGCTAACCATTGTTTGTTGAAGGCGTTATATACAATTCACTTAAGTTGAATGTGATTCGACGCTTCAGATAATGTACCTATTCGAATTTGTGAAAGAAATAAGATTTTACATGAGTCTGTAAAAATCTTTTGATTATTAATTACAGTAATAAATAATTTATTCTGCTTATTTTGTTTTCTTTTATACTTTTAAACAATTGCACTAAAGTTTTTTATACAACTCACTTAAGTTGAACGTGATTAGACGCTTCATATAATGTACCTATTCGAATTTTTGAAAGAAATAAGATTTTACGTGAGTGTGTAAAAATCTTTTGACAATGTATAACAATAATAAATAATTTATTCTGCTTATTCTGTTTTAGTTTGATATTTTTAAACTAATTAACTTAGGTTTTAGATGTAAATATATTTCAAAAGTAATGATAGATTTTTTATCTACTATAACCCATGTTTGTTAAAAATCCTATGGGTTAGAAGTAGAATCTGTTCTCATATCTTATATATGCAGTATTATTAGCACGTACCAGAAATCAGCACCACCACCACACTACACAAGCACTGCACACATTCACTACGACAATCTTAACGATCGTTGTGTTTCGTCCCATACCCACTGTTACCACCATTAGCAGGAGGAAGCATTATCAAGAAACAAGTTCCTCGACAAACTTGTAAAGCATCTTTGCGATTTTGTCAGTGTGCAGTGAGTTTATTAAAAATCGTAAATAAAACAACAACTCCAGTACCTTCGAAACCTTCTACCAACGACACCTCCCTCCTTAACTGTTTTTTTTTTTAATCCGGTAGAGATCGACAATAGGCAGTGAGAGGAAACGCACAATAATATATCAAGTTTATAAATATTGGTAATACAGAACTTGGCATAGACGAAATGGCAAAATAAACAAAAATCATCAGTGTTTAGGAATTAGTTTTAAGAATGTATCATGTAATATTCCGTCTTGTGGTATCCGGCTGAATAGAATAGTATCACCCTCTTTTCTTACCGAGGTGTCGTAAAAGGCGACTAAGGTAAGTCGACCCGCCTTGTGGTATCCGGCTGAGTAGAATTGACCAACCTCATTTCTCGACGAGGTGTCCTAAAAGGCGCCTAAGGTAAGTCGACACACCTTGTGGTACCTGATTAAGTAGAATAGACCAACCTCTTTCTTATCGAGGTAAGATAATTTGACGTCAGACAGGCGGCCGGTCGTAAAAACGCAGCCAAATCATGTGACAGCATGTTTATAACATGTTGTGGCGAACCCACTTAGAGTGGGATAAGGGCAGGAGAATGATGAATGTATCTTGTAATATTAAGTCACCAACAGGTATTATATAGTGTTACCAACAATGCTCAATTAACCAGTAATTCTTTGACAATTCAGCCCTAGGTACAAACTAAATATCACCTGAGGCGCTGATTCAGCTAATTGCAACTGAATACGATTCAGATCCTGATAGATAGATGTATCAACTTGTTCAATTGATTTGAATCGCAATTATCTTAGTTTAGTTTAATTTACCGACATTTGATTTATTTCTCTTTGGAATGTGACAATTGTTTCATAGGACAATTGTAATCAAATATGTGTATGTTTTTACTCAGTGAAATAGCAAGAAAAGTTTATCGAATCTGAAAAATAAGGACCTATAGCTACTCCCATAGGATATAGGATATTGGTTTTATCCTAATTGTGGGCTATCCGGCTTACTCAAACATTAATGATGCATCATTATACTAAGGTGCTTGCTCGGCAGCCCTGAAGTTTTTTTTATCTCTACTAACATTATTTGAATTTATTATTATAATTTTTTATTTGTTATTATTATTCAACTTTATCTTTTGTTCTCGAATTAAAAATTTCTGTGACTAACAAAATGGCCTTAGGTGTCCAAAACAAAGATTTATTATTTTTATCTCGTTAATATCGGAATAATGTCAATCCAATAATTTTTCCGTGTGAATATTTAATTTAGACAAAAATCAACTAAGTTTCCACTGATACAAAAAACTTATAACGATATTCAATAATAAAAATTAGAAATCAATAAAAAAAAAGTTAAAGTAGTATAAAATCGTATATAAAAATATGAAAAATGAAGTATTGTATTCTATGAAAGCGTTAATGCAGGAATTCGCAAAAATCTTTATACTTTTTTATCTAAAACTAAACTGGTCTAGTATGGATTGCGGAATTTTATGGTAGAAGCGAATACTGAGACCGTCGATTTTAACATTAATAAACCGCAGTCTTACATGAAGCTAAAAGGATTTTAAAATCCATCATTCTTATCATACAAATAATCTAGTGAAGAACGCGACTGATAACATATTTCCAGTAATAACGAAAAGTAAATTTAAAGTATATCACCGGTGCTTACACACACATACAACCAGGCCATAAAGTATCACTCTCTATAAAAAATATGTCACACAGCCACAAAAAGTTTATGAAAAGCAATAGCTCGAGGTGCTTAAGACTCTCTCCGACTTTGTTTGCTCATCCGTTTGAATTGATATTTACATTTGCCACAAGCCGACCGTGACCTCTTTACTCTATGAAAAGCTGGCCTTGAAACTTTCTTAGAATGCATCCACAGCTCAGTATAAATAAAATTTATTTTTACGATTCATCAGATTCATCACTGAGAAATTATTTTAAGGCCATAATCTCTAAATAAGCTATGCTTGATGTCTCTGTTCTAGATCAAATTAGAACTGAGAAGAACAGCAGAATGGTATTTGAGAGATATTGTATATTATATTAAAGCTATACTTTATTTCCGTATTTTAATACGTTTTAGTCCTAATTAGTAAATTAGGCGTTACTTCGCGGAGATCCATAATCCACTTATAGTGATAAATACACATTTTAGCTTTTAACATGGAAGATTTATAAAACTGTCCATAGATTAGAGAATCCTTACCAAATATATTATAATGTATATGGATTTAACATTTGACTTTCGGATTTTATATGAAATGATAATGAAAAACAAACGGCTGGATGAAATATTTGCAAATTGCAAATTGGATGATAGGTAATTGCGTTTCCGCACAGATGAGTAATATGCACCGATATTATATTAATGGAAAAATATTTCTGTAATAAGTAAAATGTGGGAAAAATGTACTACTAATTGAAAATTATCTAACAGACTATAATTTCACACAACTAGAAAAAATTGCGTTATAAACATGCAAATATATTGCGCTTTCTTTATCTATTCAATTCCCTTTTCCCACGAATGGACGGACAGAGAAGGTCAAGAGACTGTTTGTTAGATTCCTTCACCGCATCGCCTCTTCAGGCGTCGAGTTTCCGGCATCTTGTCCCATTGTAAATTGACACCAACCCATTTTCGACATTAAAAAACCTAGTTTAGAGTTTTATTTTAAAACGTTTTGAAAGTTTCTGATGGCAATACATACTCCGTCGTTTGCAATATAAGGCAATATCATGACACCCATATGGGTATCGCTAACATGCGCTCAGAAGAATCTACGATAGGTCATTATCATATGCTTTAGGATTTATATCAATATATCTTTAGCTATATTTCATTGTTTAACCCTACCAATGCGGTACTATTAAAAATGCTTCTTCTTTAAGACACTTAGAAACTCAACTTTTTCACCTCTTATATTGTAATTATATGGTTTTTTCCATCACTTATTCCATGCTGATATTGCATGGAGTCGAACCATGTTAAAGTAATAAAATTTTAGAGTATATTAAAATAGTTGTAGTTATACAATGTAGAAAATCCTTTATTTATTTTTATTTTATTTATATAAGGGAAACAAACAGTATAATAAATTATAAAAATTAAGTTATTAAAAAATAATGCAAAAACCAGCAAAGTTTCCACAAATTTCTACACTATTGAGTAGACTAGTTAGTTAGTTAATCATTTAAATATAATACAAAACTTAAAAAAGAAATGACAAAAAAAACTCAAATAACATATGGTGTATCGTTTAACATATCCCTTTAAAGTTGTATAATTTTTCCCGAGTTAATCTTTTAAATAGTATTTAGCCGTGTTTTATTCGACTAAGTAGAATAGTACCACCCTCATTTCTTACCGAGGTGTCGTAAAAGGCGACTAAGGTAAGTTGACCCGCCGTGTGGTTTCCGGTTTAGTAGAATAAACCACCCTCCTTACCGAGGTGTCGTAAAATACGACTAAGGTAAGTTGACGTCAGGCAGGTGGCCGGTCGTAAAAACGAACCCAAATCATGTTACAGCATGTTTATAAAATGTTGTGCCGACCCCACTTAAAGTGGGATAAGGGCACGAGGATATATATAATTTTTGAAATAGTATTTTAGTTTTTAGTATGTAAAATAACATATTCGATCCGAATAGTTCAGTAGACACTTGGGTGTGCTTATTAATTAAGTTAAAACGATTACAATAATTAAATACAAACACCATCAATGAAACAATCCATAAACGTGGTTTACAGCTGTATTATAACAGTTTAATTAAATTGAAGAGGCCATTAACGAGTTTTATGTCATAACCATAACATAGTATAATAATGGATGCAGCGAACATATTTGAGTTATCGCAGATATTGTGCGTCTGCTAATGCTAGCCAAAAAATATATATATGGGACGATTACTCACCAAAGTAAGTAACTTAATACTTGTAATAGGTAATAGACAACTGGTTAATATATACATACTTACATAGTTTCAAATAAATACACAAATACAACCAGTCTTAAAGAACCAACATATTATTTTTTTAGAAAATGGTGGCAAAAATAAAACATGTGATCCGCGGTAATGGCAGCCAACACCTGTGTAGTCAAAAAATATTTTCGACAGCGTTGATTGTGATAATTGAAGGGAACGATTTGTAAAAAGGAAATACGCATGGTGACAAAGTTAAATGAAAATTCAATCCGACTGGTTTATCGTTACGACATTCGTTACTTTTTTCCAAAATTTATGATAGTGTTAATGTTATTTGATATGTATTGGCATAAACTATCGGTTATATAACCGCAGATAAGTTTTTATGACTAAGGACTCATCCGGGTTCCATTGCTCGTTGTATCGCAGGAATAGTGTTACCAAATAAAAAAGCTCCAGATTGATTTGGAAATACGACAAACTTTATTTATATAAATAGTAGTTACACACGCGACTTCGTTCGCGCGAACTGTTGTCACGTGATGGGTTGATAATAATCGATGGCGCTTTTTAGAGTCATCATATTCCGGCAGAATTAACAGGATTTCTATAGCCTGTATGTTATTTCGGTGTATAAGGTATAATTGTGCAAAATTACATCAAAATTGATTCAGCGGATTTGCCGTGAAAGAGTATATTCAAACAAACATACATCTAAACTCATAAACTATCGCATTTATAATAATCAATAAAGTAAAACATCTTATACGCAGATGGTTTATAATAAATTAACATAGAAGGTGTTTTGCACTGGAATAATTTCATTACACAAATAACATAATCTACGTTTTAAAAAAAGTTGTTATTCTTTTTAAACATGAAATTGTGCTACAAAAAGTAAAAACTGGTATTAGAAAGAAAAAGAAAGAAAGAAAAACTTTGTTTACAACATTATTTATTAGACGCTATAGCATACGTTCGCGGGTTGAAAAACAAAATCATTAAAAAAAGTAAGCATTGTTAGGTCTCAACCCAAAGTTGCACTCATGCTGGAGCAATTTTCGAGTAGGGTATAACCATTTCCTTATTACATCGCCCGGATAGGTTTCCCAGAGGTCGTTTCCACAAGAAAAAAGCCCGTTTACACGATCATGCACTGAATAGCATTTAAAATGTATAAAAATACTCCCCGTTACTCGTTTAATATGCATTGAATGTGTAATTAACAATCTATATTTTCCTCATATTTTATAAAACATAGATGTGGCATTATTAAATTCTTCTTTAATGGTTATTCCTTTATTCAAAGATTTATGACAAACACTTAGACTAGGGGTTAAAAACTATGGGGTGCCGGTCTAAAAACTGTGCATGGTCGGCCTCCTCGTGGCGCACCCTGGGCAAGCTTAGTCTTGGCGAACTCACCACTGTAATGTGGCCAATTCAGTTATCCCTCTGATTAGCAAAGGGCAATCTGGACGGGCCGGGGACTCCGGGGGGGTTGGGGTGAAGTCCCTAATGAGCGACGGGTTCAGTCGGGCTTACTCTAAGTCTGGCTGGACATGGTTACGGCCACCGTCGGCGAAGCCCGGAAGCCCTGCAATGGGAACGGGGGGACCTTCGGGTTGCGAGGAAGAAAACCTCTACAAAAAATCAACCGGTGGGGGCGGCAACGCCCAACAAGGCGTTGGGGCCTCTACTTGGGACGCGGTCTCTCCCTGACGACCGTGACATAACAAACACGGTGGGCAGGGAGCGATCGTGAGCAGTGATGGCCTCCCTTTGCTCTGTGGAGGGGGCGGAGGGAGGTGGCGGAGCGGTTCCACGAACTGTTGTTCTGGATCCAATTTGCTGCTGGTGAGTCCAGTTGTTAGTGACTCGCCCAAGCCCATCGTCTGCCGCCCTGACTGGGGACCTTCGGGTGTTCCGAAGGGGGTATATCGGACGCCTGGCTTACAGGTCTCCGAGGCGGTCGGTGCATCTGGTGCTCCCGATGCACCGGTTAGCGGAGGGGGGCTTCTCTTTCGAGGGGCCCCTACCCGGAGAAGGCGTTTGTTCTCTGGAATCAGAGCTGTCGGCGGGATGGGGGCAATGTGTACAATGATACTCTGTTCTTGCCATCGGCAGTGGTGGAGCACACAGGTCATTTTAGTCGGTGCGAGTCCGACATAACCGCCGCCTGTCCCCGTCGGGCGGCGATACCCATACCGGCGGGGTTTTTTCCTGTTTAAAAAAAGGGGTTAAAACTTTTACAGAAAACTGAAAACACGTTCGTGTCGTTGCGTGGTTCGGCTTATGACTATAGACTACAAACTAAAACCATCCATACATCACCTAATCCTTTCACTCTGTCATTCATATATTCTTCTCACTTGCTCTCCGCTGCGTTCAAACTTACAATCCCACATAGACATTTTTAATATCATTAACGTATAACCTATTATTGAACTACATTTAGATCCTATGAATTGACATACTAGTGGCCGCTTGATTAATACGCTTCCGGAAGGTTTAGGTTGAGTAAATTTATGTAAATTATTTTGAAAAGGTCGCGCGTTGCAATAAAAACTCGCTTTCTTTGAGCTTTAGTCACATGCGCCGCGTAAACCAGCAGAGATACACTTAATTAATGTATTAGAGAATTGTAAAATAACGGCCTGTTACTATCCCACTGCTGCGAATAGGCCTCTTCTCTCCGTTTTGGGAGAGAAGGATTGGAGCTAAGACCTACCACGCTGCTCCAATGCGGATTGGTAGGTTACACATACCTCCAGAATTCTCTAGAGATATGCAGGTTTCCTCACGATGTTTTCCTTCACCGAAATGCGTGTGATAAATTGCAATTATCAATTAGACACATAAGTTTTAAGAGAAAAACTCATAGGTGTCTGCCCGGGTTCGAACCCGTGATCGTCTCTAGAGATTCACACGGTCGCACCGCTGGGCCATCACAGCTTCGAGCTTCAGCTTAGAGAATTGTAGATCTACCAAAATACTACGAAAAATTCGTTATAGTATGTATGTCTTTATCTTTTATTTAACTCATAATAACTACTTTTATTAAATTACAATTTTTGCTAAATTTTCTGACACATTGATATCCACGCGGGCGTAGCCACTGATACATCTTAGACTGTAATGTTGTTTAATGGATTTTATAATAAAATCGCATATTGTAAACGGTCTATAAAGGAGCCATCTTTGTTGCGTTCACGCAATCGCAGGGCTAGTTACATGTTACACTAACTGCCTCAATAACCTCTACGTAGTTTCGTTCCGTTTGGAGAGTTTCTTTGTTTTATTTTGTCAGTACTCTCGTGAGATTATCTGCAATATTTTATTCCCGGTCTGAAATGTGTTTTCGCTTCTAACAAGTAAGATGTTACTAACCAATTACTTAACGACGATCGCATTATTTTTGTAGCCGTGTGGTATTCGGTTGAGTAGAATAGACCACTCTCATTTCTTGCCGAGGTGTCGTAAAAGGCGACTAAGGTAAGTTTACGTCAGGCAGGTGGCCGGTCGTAAAAATGCAGCCAAATCATGTAACAGCATGTTTATAACATGTTGTGCCGACCCCACTTAGAGTGGGATAAGGGCAGGCGGATGATGATCTCATTATTTTTGATTTGAGTATTGAATTGGTTAACGTCTTTTAAGGCGTTCTTAATAGCAGTGATAAATGCTTAGTACAAAAACAGGGTTACATAACAATTATTATTTTATGTTTCAAAATTAAAAATGTAACTCAATACATTACATTCACGTGTGTGCCGTGGTCTAAGCTAGTGATAGTTAGCACAAGTTGTATAACTAATCCGATCATAAATTATATTACATTCATTGACTTAAAATTAAGCGACTGATCTATATAATCTTCTTTTACGAACAAACTATAATTCATCTGCTGATAAGCTTTGTTCGTGGTCTTTGTCTATCACAAAAAATTGTTTGCCGTATAACCAATTGGAAATAGTACACCTTCTTACTTTGTGAGTTGCTATTTTGATGTATCATTAGGTAAATTAGTCGTTAAGTAAAAATTGCAAAAAATTACAATGAAAAAAAAATCGGACCTCAATTACAAATTAATTTAATTCCTTATTAAAATAAAAGTTTACCTTTTATTTGGTAAAATTTCAATTGACCTGTAGCCGCCAGTGACAAAAAATTTCATATATGATCTACTTAGATCATAAACCGATCGTTAAGTGATGATAAACAACATAAATCTTTTTCAATACCAAATCAGCACATCCACACAACAATTTATGCGCATAATTGGATCGTACTTGCTAATTACGAAAGCTTTATATACTCGTTAATTAAAAGGGTAATTTCCAGCTGACAGCCAGTATTCTTGCTCTTGCAAATACGTCGGTCAACTATGTTTAATGAACGCAACCCGTTTACGTACTACCCAAACAAAAAAAACAAACAGAATATGAATTTCAACGAATATGGGAGTCATTAATTAGTGATAACCATAATTGTTATTAAACAATTGCAACATCTGGACAGTTTAGATAAGTTTAAAGCTAGGATAGGATGTGATTGTGTGTGACATGATTGCGATGATTAAAGTATTAGTGAGTGTTGAATTTTCTTAACGTAATCATGGACAAACCAGAGTAATTAACATAGCCAATCACGCCGGCAATCGTGCTTCATTTAACTCATCTGCCAACCTAATGGGCGGTCACCACTCCATGCCAAATCAAAAAAATCTGTCATAAAATCAATCAATCAATAGCGAGTTAATGGCTTTAAAAAAATGATTTTGACACACTATAATTAATCTGCGCTGCTTAAAGCTCGTAAACTCTTTTCAAACACAAGCTATTTCAAGCTATGGTTTCAACGCTATTTGCCAACCCAGTAATTTAACTCCATTCTTACAAAGTTTACCTTTGTTTAAGAGCCGCAAAACAAAATTTTCCCCAAGTATGCATAAACTATTGTTTGTCTCATAAACTTAGCAGCTACCGGGTTGGGTCATAATTAGAACTTTGTCAAAGGCATTTACTAGTAAAGGTATTAAGAAATTAACCTTACAAATTACAATGTTTTGGTTTACCTGGAAGTTGTAACAGCATACATCTTTTATGACAGAAAGACTGATACTGATGTGTACTGCTAAATATAGTTTAAATAGTATATATTATATTACGATTATAGGACATAAATATTTATTTTTGAATTAATACGTCGAATGTAATGAATTATTTAAATATATCTACGTAGTTAGCTTTACACTATTATTTTTCATACAAAAAGTTAATTATATACCCTGTATTTATTATAAATGTAACGTTCAAAATAAATGATAGTAACTTCATATTAGGTATATAAGAATAGAATTTTCTAAGGCAACAGAGATTTTAACAAGTCATAAAATTTAAAACCCTAATCCTTCAAACAGTGAAGTTGAGCTAAAAATAAAATTATTGCAGTTCCTCTAAAAACCGGTATGAAATACCGGTCTCTAGATCCGTCAATCGTCATGCCACTGTTACAGTACATAATATACCTAATTGCTGTCAAACTATTCCTAATACGGCGACAATATACTGCCAGCGTTCACAGTTAGGAAAGTAATCAGATAATGGGCTATTAAATTATCTCTTAAATTTATTGAATGAATAGTTGTAGAGACAGTTATAAGACAACTTCAAACTAAAACAATATTATGGTATAATAAAATATTCTTTAAAAGTTGCGACATCGTAGTTGTTTCAAGTAAAATGTCGTTTGCATGATAATATAAACAGTATTTTATAGTATGTATGTTTTGCAATTGTTATTTTTCATCGCTAGATTTAAAATGTACTTTAATTTGAACATAGAGTAATTTATAGAATAAGGCGTTAGTTTGCGGAGATCCATAATTCAAAAGTAATAGTAACAATTTGCTATAATCCGCGCTGACGTTATTCGCGATGAAGAACTTCAACGCGAATTATAGCAAAATAATGTTGTTAATACTTTTGAGCTTAGACATTATGGAGCGTACGCAAATTTTAATAATTAATTTCCTCACACAGTATTTAAGTTTTAAACTTTTAAAATATAAAAGCTCAATTCCTTAATTCTCAATTCTCAAGCTTCATTAAACAGCAAAAAAATAATAGATACGTCTTATTTTCTTTTTACGCATAAAGTCTTTGAGGGAAAGTAACGTATAAGATTAAATTTTATATTTGTAGGTTAAAACGTGGGAAGAGTTTTCTTGAAATTAATAGAAAATATTAAAAAATTGTATGCTAGAAGCAGATTTTCATGATCAAGTTTCTCTCAGACGATAATTTGTGAAATTTTTCAGATTGTGTTTTGACATCTTGGGAACGTCAGCTGCGGCTTCGTGGGAGGATCTGAGTAACGGCAGCCTCCCACGCTCTTAGAAAAGAAATTTTTCATCATTTGCTCTCGATTGAAAATTTATCAAATAATAAATCGTTAGCCGGTTATACAATTATTAATATACTATACGCAAATACCATATAATAAATATCTCTTACTTATTTAACTAAAGTATGTGTTAATGATAAATAAAAAAAAAATTACTTGTATCCCAGTGGAAATATTATCAGTCAAAGCAGTACAAATAAACCTTATTACTTTAGTTTTTATACAGCTAAAGCTGATGTTTACGAAATTATGTTAAACTTACAAATTCATTTCTTTTTTAAAATTGTATGTATTGATATAATTAAATTCCACACAAATTAATTTGATTAATTAGTGGTAAGTGCATCTATTTTTATATTTAATAATAAATATCTTTTTATTTACAGCAAAAATGTACAAGTTATATCTATATTAAATTACTTACACGCTAGGACTATACAGATCATGCCCACGTGGAATGGTCCCAAGAATGCTGGCAGCGTTTCCGCGCTGAATCGCTAAGCTGATTCTTTGTGCGAAAAAGGAGCCAGCCCTCTTGTCACCTGAAGAGGCAATCAACCGAGGTGTTAAAACGGATAAAAAATTTTTTGCACTTTGACTCCATGGCCCTAGGGTCTCGACTGCAAACGGCACAAATATATAACTCTCGATGAGAGATGCATACTTTCGCCGTTTGCCGGTTTCGGCCATTTCCGCCGCAGCTCCAGGTCTTGACGCTGTTTCCCTGATATGGGACGAGGCTAACGTATCAACGCATGTTGCGTCCCACATTAGGGCCCGTCCCCGTTCCCAAGGAACCAGCGTCAAGCCGTCTGGTCTCTTGCCATCATCCCGACATATCCCGGAAGGCTCGAGAAGAGCAGGAATGTCGATGGTGGCAAGAGCTCTTTTGATGGTATCATTAAGAGAACCATGGCGGAAAAGCCTAACAGAGCTCCTATGGCATGAAAGCCCGTGTATGCCAAAAGTGTCTACCTCTTTTCCACATGGACATCGGTGCTTAAGGCACAATGTGGTTCCCAATCGGAGACCTAAAGCTACTCTGAAACTTTCGTTATCTAATAGTGTACCAAGATTTTTAGAAGGGAGAGCATGTAGCCAATAACCAGATTCTTTTTCCGATAAAGCTAGAAGCCTAGCTCGATCTCGGTCACTCGAAAGATTTTGAACCAAATTTTTATGTGTAAGCTGAACCAATGGCACATCCCAAAGTTTTTGTGCGGTACATTCCTTCGGGATGTTATCATTGGGGCAGCTATCAATAATAAATTATAATAATGTCATCATCCTCCTGCCTTTATCCCACTCTAAGTAGAGTCGGCACAACATGTATTCACCTCGTTGTTAAATAATTTGGCTAGGTACTTTACGATTGGCCGCCTGCCTGACGTCAACTTACTTCAGTCGTCTTTAACGATACCTCGGTAATAAATTAGAGTTGTCTATTCTACTTCTATTACACGGCGGGTCAACTTACCTTAGTCGCCTACTACGACATCTTGGTAACAAATGAGGGTGGTCTATTATATTCGGCCGGACCACACGGCAATAAATTATAATAACATATTAATAAATAACTTAGCGCTTATGTTTTTTTATGCAATTTTTCTATCATCGTACATCATTACTTTTGTTTTTAATAATTATTGATTAGAGAGATAAATAAACATTTTATTATCTTTTCCATTGAGGACTGACGATACTAACACATCGAAATTACAAAGAGCATCATCATCTTCCTGCCCTTATCTCACTCTAAGTTTGGTTGGCACAACATGTTATAAACTTGCTATCACATGATTCGGCTGCGTTTTTACGACCGGTCGCCTGCCTGACGTCAACTTACCACTGTCGTATTTTACGACACCTCGGAAAAAAGAGGGTGTCTTTTCTACTAAACCGGATACCACACGGTGGGTCAACTTACCTAAGTCGCCTTATACGACACCTCGGTAAGAAATGAGAGCGGACTATTTGGCCGGACCACACGGCAATAAATTATATTAACATATTAACCAATAACTTCGCGCTTATGTTTTTTATGTCACTTTTCACATTATCATACGAATTTACTTTTGTTTTTAAATAATTATTGGGTAGAGAGATAAATGAACTTTATATTATCTTTTCCATCAAGGACCGGCAATATTAACACTTCGAAATTGCAAAGAGCAATGCAGTTATATGTCACATGTTATATGCACAACTAACATTTTCATGAGTAAACTTTGTTATAAAGCTCTCTCGTGAACACTAGTTTAGTGGTGCCTAAATGTTCTATTACAAAGTTTCACCTCCGTTAATGGTGTCAAACTAGAGCGGTAATGCATCCGAGAAAGTTTAATGACGACATTTAAGAGCGGTATCACACTAACTGATATTAACGCAACTTTTTTTCTTATTGTTTTATAATTCACTCATTTATATATTCACAATTTTTAATACAATTTTCAATATTTTTAAAACAAAAATATTAATAAATCGAGATCCACGGAGAGCAGAGGAAGGATCCAAGTTCTCAGTAGTTAGAAATACAGAGTGAGGAACGTCACATAACGTGCCGTCTCGAGCAATACTGCCTTCTGTATGCTACTATTATTGATTATTGTTATTTAAATCGTACGCCGGTTGGAGGTGTTGCAAAATACGACTAAGGTAAGTTGCCGTCAGGCATGGGCCGGTCGTAAAATATATAGCCAAATCATGTGACAACATGCTTATAACATGTTGTGGCGACTCCACTTAGAGTGGGATAAGGACTGGAGGATTTTTTTATATTCAAATCGTATCTAAGTATTATATCAGTTTCTTATGCGATGGTGTGAGAATGGGACCCGTATAGGGGTTTTTTTTATAAAAAAAATAATCTTAAGATAATAGCGCACTGAATTGTATAGTATTGCTAGATTTCCATCTAAATAGACGAATAACCTCAGAAAGACTTTCGGAAAGTAAAAGTTTGTAGCGAAAGATGTTTTGTTTTCGAATTGACTATATGTTGTTAGCCCTAACGGCTTTTACAGCGTCACCGGGCGTGACGGGCGAGCGCAAAAGCATCGTCAAAGTTGCGAAATGCGGAGAGTAGAGCGCAGTAGCTCTACTAGCGTCGGGGAAGAGAAGGGTGCCTCCTGTGAGGCCGAACCGCGACGTGTACTTGAGGGCTAATTATATGACGATTAGTCATCATGGCGTCGAGAGTATGGCGAGAAGCCGTAAAAGACCAATCGCTGAGTGAAAAATTGGATTTTTAAGTATCTATTTTCCAAAATTCATTTAAAACCTACGCTAAAAAAGGTGCTGACAATGTTAGTGTGGAGACAGCGGTAAGCTCATTTACTTGATAGCATTTCATACCTGTCATCAAAAATATCTAGTAGTAAATCATTAATTCACTACAATATATTATGAAATAGTAGTAAATAAAATATGATGTAGGAAAGTTACTTTAATCAATAATTTTAAATTGCATTAATTTTGAAAATTAACCATTTAAAGCTCATTAAAAGAAACCAGTGTGATATGTCTATTTGAAGAGTGACATAATTGCGCGCACATACTAGCGCGAATTACCGAATTAGCCGTACATAAAATTTAATTATTCGAAACTGTAATTTGTTGTAATAAATTTTAGCGGTAAAGTCAATATCTTGGCAGTGCCAGTGCCATTATGAATATGTCTTGTATACGTATAATTGTGTAATTGTTGGCAATAGGTATTTTTTTACTCCTAGAGGCATAGAATTAAACTCCTTCGTTCATATGAAATTTCTACTCATGCTGTTCCTTAAAAAAATATATGTAGTGCCCTATATTAATTTGACATCATCATTTTCCTGCCTTTATCCTACTGTAAATGGGGTCGACACAACATGTTTTAACGATGTTGTGGTGTCATTTGGCTAGGTATTTTACGACCGGCCGCCTGCCTGACGTCAACTTACCTTAGTCGACTTTTACGACACCTCGGTAAGAAATGTGGGTGGTCCATTCTACTCAGCCGGATGACACACGGCGGGTCATCTTACCTTAGTCACCCTTATTAATTTAAGATGTGCACAAATACAAATAAGAATGCGCACGGAAGATATTGCTCCGGGCTTTTTCTATCACACATAGAGATTCTGTTATTTTTTATTGTTACTGATATCCCTTGTTTGCTAAACAAACAAATCTAATTGCTTCATTAAATTTCTAGATAAATAAATTATAAAATACATAGATATTAATCGTGACTCATCATGCAATTGTACTCAAAAAATGAGATTCAACAAAATTTTGAACCGAAAAAATACGTAACTATGAGTATTTCTCCGGTTCCAATATTTCACAAAAACTCGGGATATTTAAACGTGCCTTGTAAAAAATGTAGTATGTATAAAATACAAGCATTTTTATGCATTTTTTATTTAGGCTTAACTTTTCCATGTACGATGCCGATTAAAGTAAAAAGCTTCCATATCTCTCTGTTTTTATTTTGCTGTGTATTCCATTTTTAAAATAAAATTTTAATGTAGTTTTTTCATATAACTTACTCAGCATTACAACCCAAATTGTAAGGCTTCAGTGGTTCTTTTAGTTTTTGTTAAGTTTTATAACATTGTGTGGATTGAATTCGGGTGGCTTAGTTCAAGTTTGATCCGTTTAACAATAGGAAGTTGTCACGGCCGTCCGATAGTTGTTGAAGCAAAACAATCTTTAAAATTCCTTCACATAATTTGGACTTAATCTCTTTAGGATTTCTCAATCGGCGTGACAAATGTGAGCCCGGAAACAGGTTTGTTACTGTTCTATTTTCAATCAATATAAAGATGCTAGTCAGAGTCATAAAAAAGCATGAGGTTTGAGTAAAGTATGGTCATGTTATGAGGAGGGATGAAAATCATGTGATCAAAAGAGTTTTAAATATGAATGTGGATGGATGCATCACTAGGGGGAGGTCGAAAAAAAGATAGATGGATTGTGTGAAAAATGATATGCATATTAAAGGAGTGGCACCAGAGTTGACGAATGATAGAGGAGAATGGAAGAAGAAGTCATATTGTGCCGACCCCTCTTAGAGTGGGATAAGGGTAAGAGAATGATGATGACGATACTTCTCATACAATAACGGGAGGAAAGAATTATGCCAGAATTCTGGCTAAGTAAGAATTATATTCAACCCACATTAGAATTATTATAAGTATGGAATCTGTTTGCAATATATCTGCAGCTGCCAGAGCAGCTTTCACTTTTGGAATGGCTTAAATAGGATTTACAACAAAATCGCGAAGCATATCATGGAGCCTACCTGTTGATAATGCTTCGGTTACGGGGAGAAACGATCATAGAGATTGTCGTAGTGAATGTATATTGTGCTTGTGTATTGGTATCAGTGGTGGTGACACGTGCGGTTATTAATGCATGTATTAGGTATGAGAGTAGATTGTGCTTTCTACACTTAGCGTCACATAGATTTTTTAACAAACGCGGATTATAGCTAAATAATTCTATCATTACTTTTGTACTACGAAATTTAGCAAAGTTACGCCATATTCATATATGATTTGATAATAACTGCTTATATTTTGGCAAAACAATTATATCTCATTCATAAAACTATTAATATTTTGATTTATCGCTAAAAATGTCGCTTTAAATATCATTAGCCTTCTATGTAAATAAAATTGCTCTAAAATGGATCATTATCATAAAAGTATGCTTAAAAGACTTGAATATTATGCATAACTTCCCAAATTAAGCAAATTTCGTATTTATGTAACATGATAAGCACATACGTTAGCCTTAATTCAAAATCATTCGTACAGTCTAATAATGTATTTTAATCGTTAATAATAATTTATAAAGTTATTACGGTAATCATGTTGTTATTGTATAAAAAAACGTGTCAAAATCAATGATCTAACTTTTCAAACTTATCTCCTACATAACTATAATCATACGTCGTTATTAATAATTGACTTGATAGATAACATAAAATTGGTAGGTTGCTTCGTACGAGTTAATATATTATCATCTCTGATGCTTATGATTTTTGATAGGATTTACGACTACAATTCTGAGTTAATCTGTTTCTAGGCGTCACAAGAGCATATAAATACAAGGCTTAAGTTCATGGCATGAAATCCTTTATTTATATACTTGTTTGTCTGTTGTCCGAGCAGACACCGATGAGTTTTTCTGTTAAAACTAATGTGTCTAATTGTTAATTGCATTTTATTACACGCTTTTCAGTGAAGGAAAATATCGCGAGGAAACCTGCATATCTCTAGAGAATTCTGGAGATATGTGAAACCTACCAATCCGCATTGGAGCAGCGTGGTAGGTCTTAGCTCCAATCCTTCTCTCTAAAAACGGAGAGAAGAGGCATAGGCCTCTTCTCTGTTACTCTGAAAGTAGCGGAATGTTACTCTCCTACTGCTGGGAATAGTCCCAGCAGTGGGAGAGTAACATTCCGCTGCTTAATTACTTTTACTTTTGTCTGTTTATGGTACACTAGCTTTTACCCGCGACTACGTTCGCGTGATTTGTTATCGCGTGATAGGTTTATAATAGATGGCGCTTTTTAGTTTCATCCTATTCCTGTAAAATTTTTCCGGTGTATACGAAATAATTGTGCCAAATTTCATCGATATTGGTTCAGCGGATTCGCCGTGAAAGAGTAACAAACATACATCCGTACTCACAAACTTTCGCATTCATAATATTAAAAGAGTAAGATAAGATGAAAAAAAAGATATAAATGGACTGGCTAAGAACTGGTAAGCAGGGAATGTAGAAACTAAAATATTAGGGCAATGAAATTGTAAAAATAAATTATACATTATTGATGATATATTGACATTTAAGATGACGACGTCACGGATTCAGCCTACTATGAACATAAGTGGCGAAAGTTTAAATTCTAGTTTATTAGATAATTAAATTGACCCCACTGAATGTGCGGCCACGCTTCCATTCTTGCGTTGTTAATTGTTATCAACATAGACAATGTAAGCACATGACAATTAGGATCAAATGTTGCGGTCGTGATATCCAAGCTTTCACTCTCGCGCATGCCGCAGATTTAGTGTTTGTTGCATAATTTATATGTATTCTGACAGCGGCACGTGGAAACAATGGTACCTCTAAAATTAATTGTGTGAGCATATCAAACAATCTATTATATCAACATACGACCATATTAATATAATTTATTTTTAATTAAGATTAAGTCGCAAGGAGCTGTTAACTCAAATATCAACGTAATCTAAGCTTTCTAGCGCAGCTAATACTATCAAACTGAAACTCAAAACATTATTTATTCAAGTTAAGTAAACAAGTGCTTTCAAATCGTCAACTTTACTGATTCGGAAAGATGTTCCTACCGAGAAGAACCAGCAAGAAACTCGGTGATGGTTCTTTTCAAAATATAATTATTCTAGTTACTTTTAGTTATTACTGTCTTATATAGTCGAAGAGTATGAGAGCTATGTCAACACATTCTTATCATCTAAGTAGTCCTCAATAGTATATAGGCTTTTTGCATTAGTCTTTTATTAACAGTGTTTATAAACTGCTGTTTCCTATGTTATCACCAGTAATAACATCATTTCCTACCTTAAAACAATAATACTTTCCGATCGTTACAGTACCAATTTTCTTCGACTTGAGTATTTACACCAAACTTTAATTATGGTATGTCGTTTTATTTCTTCCTAGTTAGGTAAAGTATAGGTATTATTTCAAGGTACTGTTTGAAGGTATTGTTTGATGGTGGGTATATTAGCTGCGCCAGGTACAAGCTACATCAACCTCTCCTGCTTGCGGTGCTCTTATAACCGATATGACATTGTTAGAATAACCGTTTTTCTTCTACAGAACCAAAGCCTACAGTGGGTCAATGCCACTTGCATGCCACGTAGGACATTACGGGATTAAACTTTCACGAATAGTAACAAAAATAGAAATATGCATGCAGAGCTATAGTCGGGAATTTATATCATAAAGCTATCCCCTGGCTACGATCTCGCCTGATGGAAAGCAAAGATGTAGCCTAAGGTGGACTGCGCTTGCCAGTATAGTGCCTATTCACTCTTTTTTTTAAAGTTTACGAAATTGTAGTCCGGGAAGATAAATGAAGGAAGAGAATTCCACGCCTTCGCTGTACGCATGAGGAAAGATGAGCCGAACCGTTTTGTGCGAGTTTACGTGATATTTATACCGTGATATTTATATTTGGTATACCGGTGAAGCTCGCGGATCCTGGTTGTTCCGTCATAGAATGGTGAGAAAGGGATCAGATCAAAAAGATCTGTGGCGCACAGATTTTCGTTCTAAGGGGTTAAATTTTTACAGATCAAGACGAAATGAAATGAACAGGATTTGGACCTATGACCCTCTGAATACTTGGTGATGTACTTTGAACATTCTTATCCATCCACCCATCTTAGATTACCAGTTTAGGAAAAAAAGACGTCTCAACATCGCTCTTCTTATTCCTAAGATTGAAGATATACTACATGATTTTATATAATTAGGTAAAGTCAAATCATAAATATACGGACATTTATGATTTCCAAAGCGTTAATCGGCTCTTTACGCAACGGTGTCATGTCTCTGATGGATATTTCAAACGTTTTAACAAGACAGTCTTACACCATTTCAAAGATTATTATCAGGAAAATATCCATATGGAATACCCACTGGAATTCCAATTTAAACAACATACCGTGAATTTAAAAAGAGCCGTTAATATAAAGTGATTGCCAACACGTCACATTTGTACGACCCTAAATTGGTGTCATTTGAAACTATTCGGAATTAGAAACTGACGACGGCGTCGTTAAAAACGAAATGTGCCTGTTAATCAACGCTAGTGACTTTTATTAGAGCCTGACGTGATCTCGACTTAAGATTAGCCCGACGACTGAGTTTCACCTAGTTGCAGTGTAATTAATGATAAACCTTATAAAACCTGACAGTGAAGTACTTATACGTTATCACTATCATCATTATCCTGTCCTTATCTCATTCTAAGTGGGGTCGGCACAACGTGCAAGCATGTTGTCACATAATTTGGCCGCCTGCTTGTCAACTTACCTTAGTCGTATTTGACGACAACTCGGTAAGAAAGAGGGTAGTCTATTCTACTCAACCGGATACCACACGGTAAAAAATGAAGGTGGCCTATTCTCAGCCGGATACCACACGGCAGGTCGACTTACCTTAGTCGCCTTTTACGACACTATTCTCTATTAATCCGGATGCTACACGGCAGTAGTACGTTTCACTACATATTCGATATAAAAGTCTCCCGTCGCGTCTGTTTGTCTATCAGTGCGCATGTCTATACTCGTATGTGATAAACTCTAATCAGTGGCGTCTTTACGAATATATTATTTTGCCGGATTGACGGATCATGAAAATACAATTATGTTAAAACACTCTTTACTCAGCCGTCTAATGTTTGTTAACAATGTTTAGAATTGTTATCTTTTTGATAAACCTAAGATAAGCTTAGCTTGTTTGACAGCAGTTTTATTATTCAATTGTTAGAAGGTCCATTATTTGAGATATATGGATTTATTACATTATTACAAACGTCAAATGTAATGAAATATTATTTTGCTATAATCCACCATTAAAGAAAATAATACGTGCTAAATTTTAAGTGTACTATCCATTCTCATACCTAACACATGCAGGATTCGTAAAAACTCACAACACAAAAAGACGAATCCTTTGTGATTTTGTCGTATACTTTAAATCCGTTATGAGGTTAAACGGTTGTTGAGATTGGGGTAGTGAAAATGTGCAGTGCTTGTGTATTGTTGTCTTTACGAAACCAGGTAACGGTATCAGAACGAATAATACACCCTTTATACACAACATATATTTTCTTTTATTCCAGATTATAGCAAAATATGTTACTTTTGTTTTATAGAACTCCGCAAAGTAACGCCTAAATCTATAAATTATTTGTAAAATATCCGTCTGTCAGTTCTATAAATAAGCACAATCCATCTCAAAGATCGATTGATGAACACCGTACAACAAGGCACAGGTGCAAGCAAAGCAATAGCTTTACAACTAATACTAATGGCTGCCGTTATACATTTGTAAAGCGCTTAATTCGCTTGAAGCTATTAGATACTACGGAGTGGCGTATTTATCATAGCCATTGTTACGATATCGTAGTCTTGAATTACAGTTTCTACTATTCCAGGGAGTATGGTACTTGAAGGTTTCTATAGAAACCTATGTGTTGATCACCAAAGCTATTTGGTTTGGTCAGTATTACTACAGGCCTGATTTGATCGCAACTCAGAAGGAAGCTATTTCCATAACACAATGAGCTTCTCTGAGCTAATTATGAGCTAATAATAAGCCAACAAGTTTCAAGTCCATACATCCAAGGTTAACGTGATTTTTCTTTATGACCCCTACAAATATAGCAAAGTTAAAAAGTCACGGCCTGGTTTATCCCACTGCTGGAAAAAGGCTTTCTCTCTCTGTTTCTGGGGAGAAAGGTTAGGAACCAAGATCCACATTTAACATTATATATATTTTTTATTTTAGTTCATCGCGGATTATAGCAAAATAATTTTATTATTACTTTTGTATTACGGATCACCGCAGAGTAACACCTAATTCTATAAATTATATGTATAGAGATATTTTAATACATATCTTGATGCTATAAGATTGTTAGGTATGGGGCGAAAAACAATAACACATAATGTCAAAAAAGTTTCTATAAATAAGTAGTTCTAAATACTACACAGAAACAGCAGACAAAATATTACAGCATCTAATATTTATCCACAATTTGGTGCTTATTTCTCCCCAACTGTCTTATTCCTTTACTCTTGCTATTTTTCTTATACCATACATATATCTGTAAACCGAATAAATCTATTACTACGTTGGTAAAATAATTCTTTCGCAACGGTAATAGGAATTTGTTCGCTACATCCATTACTCTATCGTTGGATTGAACATAACGTTGTTTTTTGCTTCAGTCAATTTTAGTTACCTTACCTAAAATTCGGACTTCAAATAAACTTTTTTGCACGCTTTATTATAGTTTCACCTGTATGTACCTTTAAACTCAAATTTGACCCACTTTGAACGGACAGATTTAATTAACTTTTTACAGTTATTTTTAAAATTATGTATATATTTGTTTTTCCCTTGTTACCAGTTTTAATAACCATAAATGATAATTCTAATAATTACAATTAGTTCAATAATTAGTTTATTAATTAATGCATCTTGGAAACGGCTGCAACGTTTTTTATGAAATTCAGTATGTAGAGGCGGGATTGGGGATAAAAATATCATATAAAAAAAATAATAATAATAATTACAAACTGTACCCGCGGCTACGCTCACGTGCAACAAAGTTTTTCGCGCGTAAATTCTAGCATATAAAGTTCCTGTACGTTGCTCTACAACCTTATCAATCTTCCCGTGAAAGTCCTACAAAAATCGGTTTAGACGTTCAGGAGAGTGTATCGAAAACCTTCCTCAAAATTTGAAAATAATAATTAATAATAATATTAATCTTTTAGAAAAACCGTACAAAAATCTGTTCAGTAGATTTGGAGAAAATAGATCACATACAGACAGACAGCTTTTGGGAGCTTTGTTTTATATATAATAGATGTTTATTATTTCTAGAATAAGTTAAAAGGTTAAATAAAAAATATTAATCTCAGAACATTTAAGGTTAGATCATTAGTTATTATAAAATAAGCATTCCTGAACTTATTATACTGTTTTAAATAATGTGGCTGTAAAAATCTCTGTACGCTTAATAAAATACAGAACAAAGGTTTATGTGCGTGGAGTGAATTAATTCGACATTTGTACTATTGTGAAATATAGCTCATAAATAATAGGAGATAAAAGATGCCAAGGCTTTGATAGTAAATTATTATTTACTGATGTTGAATTGAATGCCGCCAGTAATAGTTCTTAATGCAGCTTTAGTTTGTGCTTATTGTAATTTTTGGACAAACACAAGTTTGTTTTTAATTTGACATTAATTTTCTTTTAATGAAGTATTGCGATATAACTTTTACCTGAAGAAAACTTTGAGGTCTAGGAGCTACCATTAACAGACCTATCCACCGAACAAGACATCCATTAGGTCACCTAGGTGACCTGGCCTGACGGCCCAAATACCGACACCTTTGGATCAGCTAGGTGACCTCGACCTACGGCCGGAACACATACCGGGCTTAAGTGCCCGCGAGGAGATGCTCGGGTAGAGAGGATTTCCTTGAGGCCCGCACCCCACCTACCTCCCCACAAGGAGAGTATGTGAGAAGACCCTGCTGCTGTGTTACACATGGATATTATCACAAGCTAAAACAATAACTATGGTAATTTATTGAATTAAGCGTTACTTTCCGAAGATCCATAATATAAAAGTAATAATGTTATCATTATCAGGCGATGCTTCGGTTGCGGGGCGAAATGATTGTTGAGTTTGTGATATTGAACATGTGTAATTCTTGTGTGTATTATTACTTTTATTTTATTTATTTTACTTTATAAGGAAAACTTACAGCTATAACATTAGAATATATAGTAAAATAGATTACAAAATAAGGCCCAATAAAAGTTTTCACTAGAAGATATATATACATACATATATATGTATGCATGGATACAGAAATATAATATAATATTTACATTTTTTTTTGAAATTTTATATTTTTAAAGAAAATATGAAGTTAAAATTCTACGAGCGATTCTACTTTTGTTTAGTAATTATGGTAATGAATATTAACATATTACAGTTGGAAATTAATAATTCAATATCCTATCCGTGTATTAGATAGCAAAGCACGATCTTGAAGGATTCAAAAAGAACATTTCTCCAATCACAGTACACGGCATCGTTATCCCTGTAAGGACGCACTCGGAGCTATTAACGAACCGCACATAAATATTTAAAGGACGTCGAGTTGTATGTAACCGATGTGAATCTGTGTAAAAGCATACACTCGTACGTAGAGACACTTCCGGCACTTTAAGACCTTTGTTTTAATCTTTGAAACAAAAAGTAATTGAATTTAAGGACAACTTCAGGACATTCAATGACACCATTGTTTAGTTAATTGTCAATTACAATCGTTATGATTATCCTAATTTATAAAAACGTTGTTAAATTTTGACGCTATTGCAGATCAGGAAAAGTTATAGTTTCAATCCGCTCACTTCAACTCCTTTTTTACTGAAGTAATAAAATTATTTTGCTATAATCCGGGAAAAAATTAAATAGAATATATATATATATATATATATATATATATATATATATATATATATATATATATATATATATATATATATATATATATATATATATATATATATATATATATATATATATATATATATATATATATATATTGTTCGGTGCATATTCGCACCTTACACATAACATTATAACATAGCATAAATACGGACGCGCGGCGCCGCCGCATTCAGTTTTGCATACGTCTACCAGCAGCGCGAACAACGCGCGCCTCCCGGCATTTATAGTTTTAAGAGCATTAGTTTATAGTAGCATAGTTTAAGTAATCATTTATCATTAGTTTTAGTATATGTTTGGGTAGAAAACAATTCTTCCCCTTACATTTTGGTCCTTCGAGCAACTTAACCACACGTGCGGGTTGGTTAAAGTGCGGGATAGCAAACACGTGGCGCACTCGAATTAACGCGTGTGTGTGGTGTGGACAGTGACTTGGGACTATACGTGTCCACAAAGCATTCAGCATCAGCATACAGCAATCAGCAACAAGCATTCAGCATCAGCATTCAGCAACAAGCATTCAGCATCAGCATTCAGCATCAGCACGCAGCATCAAGCATTCAGCATCAAGCATTCAGCATTCAGCATCAGCGTTCAGCATCAATCATTCAGCATCAGCATCAGCATAAAGGTAGACGGCAAACTCCGCAGCAGCAGCAACCAAGTAAGATCTTTCCATTTCATTATCATATAATTAAGCAAGCATCATGGAAACCTTGTACCATAATCAAAAAGAACTAAACGAGGCTATCGCTAAGTTTATCGTCAATTTAAAAAAGGCCGGGGCGGAAAGAAAAACAAGAGAGCATATCATAAGGCGGTTGGAAACTTTAGAAAAGCATTGGGGTGATTATGAAAGAAATCACAAAAGCATATTGGGGTTCAAAGCAGAGGACCACCCATATTTTCGTTATGCAGATTACGACAGCACTCGTAAGCTGTATTTAGCAGCCAAAGCTCTTGTGGACAAGCAGCTACAAGAGATAGGCACAGCAGGGGGGAATGAAGGGGATAGCATAGGCCAGAGGCCAAACATCGAGCAAGAATCAGAAGTCCACCGTCCGAGCTCCCCAGGACTCAGCCAGCCTGGACCATCCAGGTGGCAGACATCTCCAGGTACACCAAGTAAGGGAGATCTGCTGCGTAAACAGAATATAAACTTCCTTGCATTCATGCGAACAGCAGAAAGAATAGATATAGATTCAGTTAGTGAAAAATGGGAGTTAGACGACTTCCTTGAACAATTACAATCACAGTGGGCAGCAATAGACGAGCTTCACTGGGAGATATACTTAGAATTAAATGGAGTAAATAATGATTACCAAGAGAAATTTGATAGCTACGAGAATACGTTCCTCTCATTAAAAAAGGCCATTTCTAGCAAAATATGGTCTACAAAACACAGAGCAAATATCACTCCACAAATGGAGATTCCTGAATTTAATGGATCCTACAATGAATGGACATCATTTAAAGACTTGTTTACTGAGACCATTCACAGTAATACAAGTTTATCAAACGCCCAAAAGATGCAGTTTTTGAAGGGCAAAGTACGCGGCGAGGCCGAAAGGTTACTCCAGCACCTATCCATTAGTTCAGAAAACTATATCACCTGTTGGGATATTCTAAACCATCGGTACAACAACAAAAAGCTCATTTTCACATCACATATAAACATTCTTTTAAATTTGCCTATCATGCAACAAATATCAATAAATCATATAAAACGTTTACACGACACCACATTGGAGTGTATACACGCGGTGAAAAATCTTGGTTTAGATGTGAGTACGTGGGACCCACTGCTCATACATATTCTATCTCAAAAACTGGACCAAGAAACACATTCACAGTATTTAGAGTCGCTAAAGGATCCAAGAGAACTCCCTAGCATCAAAGAATTTCTATCATTCCTAGAGAGTAAATTTACAACTCTCGAATCATCGCGCAGAAAATCAGAACAAACACAGCAACATACAAAAAACAATAATTATCGTGTTCCAATACCTACACAAAATCCTAATTATAATAATGCATACAAAGCAGCAAATCGAAATGGTAACGCATTTGTAAAATCATTTCATATTTCGACAAACAAATGTGTAATATGCCACGCAAAAGAACACAGAATTTTTAATTGTGAAAAGTTTACAGCAATGCCCTTAGAAATAAAGTTCAAATCAGTAAAAAGACTTAATTTATGTGTAAATTGTTTGTATAATCATAATGACAAACAATGCACGTCCCAGAAACGTTGTCGGATTTGCGGAGCTAAACATAATTCTTTATTGCATGATTTTACAAATCATTGTTATAATAATTCCAACTTTTCGCAACCTACTACAAGTAGGTCGATGACCAACGTAACCCAAGCCAAGCACATGTCACAAAATGAAATATCAGAAATACTCCTAGCAACAAGCTCTAGTTAAAGTTACATCATCAGATGGAAGCCCGATAGTCATGAGAGCTCTAATAGATCAGGGTAGCCAACTATCCCTTATCAGTGAGAACGCAGCACAAAAATTAGCTTTGAAAAGAAAATATTGCCAGGGAACAATATTTGGGGTCGGGGAAAAAGAGCAAAATTGTAAGGGTACGATCACACTATCTTGCCAATCAATGGTTAACGATTTTACCTTTTCTGCCAATACATTTATCATGAATAACCTAGTAAAAAATTTACCGAATAGATCATTCCAGAAGCCGACTTGGAATTATATACAAACTTTAACATTAGCGGATTCGAACTTCAATTTATCAAGTCCGATAGACATTTTATTAGGCGCTGATATCTATTCAGTTATTATTCTAAACGGGATAATAAAGGGAGTCGAGCAAACGCAACCTACAGCTCAATTAACTCAACTGGGATGGATATTAAGCGGAAATACCACATCATACCAATGCAACATAGTTCAGACTAATATTGATGACATCAAGCGGTTCTGGGAAATAGAGGATATTGAAAACGAGACATCATTATCAGCAGAAGAGGAACATTGTATTAGGTTCTATCAATCAACTGCAGAACGTCGGGAAGATGGGCGATTCACTGTTAAATTGCCTCTGAAACCGGAGACGCGTGACATGTTAGGATCTTCTAAGAAAATAGCAACCGCGCAGTTTCTAAATTTGGAAAAAAGATTTTATAAACAACCAAAACTGGCAGATAGACAATTTATTGCCGAATATCAAGCATTAAATCACATGGTTCCATCTAAAAATACTCTACAGCAAAAAAATGACAATTCAGCATGTTTTTTACCACACCATGGAGTACAGCGTGTTGAATCAGCCACGACCAAACTAAGAGTGGTTTTTAACGCGTCAGCAAAAACCTCGAGCGGTCATAGCTTGAATGATTTAATGTTCAAGGGACCCAACTTACAAAAGGATATCCAATTCCTTATTTTAAAATGGCGAATTTATCCCTACGCCTTTACAGCAGACATCGAAAAAATGTACCGACAAATCAACGTCCATGATGATGATCAATCATTTCAGCAAATTGTATGGCGAGAAAGTCTTCACCAACCTATCCAAACCTATCAGTTGACTACAGTCACTTATGGAACTAGGGCAGCACCGTTTTTAGCGATGATGACCTTAAAGCAACTGGCAGCGGATGAGAGTAGCAAGTTCCCTGAAGCAGCCAAGGTGGTACAAGAAGCATTTTATATGGACGACCTTTTGCATGGAACCATCGATATATCAAGTGGAAATAAGCAAGCCACACCTACAAAAAGGCACTGCACGCCTACACCCAGCAAAACAATTTCTTTACCAAGATTAGAAGTTTGTGGAAGTAATCTATTAGCAAAATTAATGGAGAAAGTTATAAACAGCCTAGAAAGCAAGATGGTTAAGGTGTATGGATGGACAGATTCGATGGTCGTGCTAGGCTGGTTGCAAGGAGATCCAGGACGCTGGAAAACATTCGTCGCGAATAGAGTCCAGAGTATATCACAGGTTTTAAAACCTGACAGATGGAAATACGTCAAATCAGCAGAAAATCCTGCTGATGCAGCAAGCAGAGGTATATTAGCATCACAATTAGCAAATTCCAAATTGTGGTGGCAGGGACCAGAGTGTTTAAAATCATTTGCAAAAGACAACAACAAGCACACTTGCTATTACACACAAATAGAACTTATATCAAAACAAAAAGTTAATGTTGCTCAGAAAAGTCAGGAGCAGAGCATAGTATTATTATTATTCGAAAAAACAAGTTCATTCATAAAAATAACAAGAATTTTAGCATGGATTCTACGAACTACAAAAACAATTACATTTAACAATACAGCAAATAAGCCGCCTTGCGGATATCTCACATTACCGTTGAAAAATGCAAAATGGCTTATTATAAAATACGTTCAACGAGCGGAGTTTAGTTTAGATATAGAGAGTTTAAGAAAAAACAATATATTAAGCAAAACTGAATGCGGCGGCGCCGCGCAATAAAAGTAATTTAAGAAATTTGAATCCCTTTTTGGATCAAAACGGCATTTTACGTGTCGGCGGGAGAATAAAATATGCTAAGATTTGTGACGAAATGAAGCATCCAATTATCATACCATACAGTAGTCGTCTTACAAGTCTGTTAATCGAGCAAACACACAAGTTAACCTATCATGGGGGTCCACGACTAACTTTATCAAATTTGAGACAAAGGTATTGGGTTGTATCGGGATATAGAGCAGTTAAGAAGGAAATCAGGAAAGGTGTGACATGTAGGAAGCATGACCCTATTAAGCAACATCAGCTGATGGGTAACTTACCTGAGGAAAAGGTTGATACAGCCCCGCCTTTCTTTCATACAGGCGTGGATTACACAGGATACCTAGAAGTAAGAGCAAACAAAGGACGCGGAAGCAGCAAATTATCGGTCTTACCTATAGCATCAGAGAGCAAAGTAGAAGAAAGCAAAAAAGAAGAAAAGATACAAAAGAGCAGTAAAGATGAAAAGAGCAAAAAACGCAAACAGTCTTCGCCTCGCTGGATATCTATTGCAATATCGTTTATGTTTTTTATGAAAGTAGTTAGTGGATCTCAAGTATCGTATAACCTCACAACGTTAAACCCAGACCAAGGTCTCTATTTTGACAAAATTGGAGATATAAAATTGGTGCGAGATACATGGAAACTTGTCGTCTATTATAACATGGATCCCTATTGGCAAGGAATAGCCACGTTAGAAAAGTATCAAACATATTTGAGCAACCAATGCTCTCTCATTTCTTCGGAATCGTACTGTGACGTAGTCCTTTTACAACTTCGTCATAGTACGTTAAACTTAGAGTTCAACAATCGCATACTTCTTGGTCAGCGAAACACGACACGCCGTCGTAACAAACGCGGGCTTATTAATGGAGTCGGATATCTCGCCAATGTATTGTTCGGAGTATTGAACGAACATTTCGCCGAACAATATCAACAAAATATATATATATATATCTCCCAGAATATTGAAGCAAATACTACAGAAAGTACATAGCTGCCCTCATCATAGACATACACAATATGATCAGCATTATGTCTATTTCCGACTACATATCAATAAATACACAAAAGAATATGTACAAACAACAAGTTTCCGGTGGATGATGTATCCCTTCATCACATCTAAATTGTAAGTTATGGTCAATATCAGTAGCCATAAATACATCAGCAAGGTTCCTGTAGCAACGGGGACGTCGTCGAGCACGCCGGGCCGGCTCGCGGTGGGCCGTGCCTACTGCCTAGCCGGAGTCGGCCACGCCGAAAAACAGTGATAGTGCGCGATATCATAGATCGGCTGACCGTCAGCCTAGTGGTCACAATAGTGAAAATGTGTGCGAGTTAAGAACAAGGACATAGCAAGCTCTCCTATGCCGAGGAGATTTATACATTAGAAGACATTTTTTGAACTGGTTAATTTGTTATTTTGGTGCCCGGGAGCATGTTCGGTGCATATTCGCACCTTACACATAACATTATAACATAGCATAAATACGGACGCGCGGCGCCGCCGCATTCAGTTTTGCATACGTCTACCAGCAGCGCGAACAACGCGCGCCTCCCGGCATTTATAGTTTTAAGAGCATTAGTTTATAGTAGCATAGTTTAAGTAATCATTTATCATTAGTTTTAGTATATGTTTGGGTAGAAAACAATTCTTCCCCTTACATATATATATATATATATATATATATATATATCATGCTTATTGTGATTGCGGAATGTATAGAAACGAATAGTCCGCTCTTCATTTAACATTAAATATATTTTCTATTTTACTATCTGGTATGAAAACGGATAGTTCACTCTACATTTAGCATTATATATCTATTTTACTTCGTCGCGGATTATAGCAAAATATTTTTTTTTTTTTTGTATTATTGATCAGTTCACCTCGTACTCTACTGGTATTGGTTTGAAAAGGCAGCGTAGGTAATGCGTTAATCCTTAAGTCCCAGGTATTATCCTAATATCTCATAATACCCATTAATTTCTGTTAGATTATTTATAGTTATGTCGAATGGGTTAAAAGAGGACCTTTATTATTCTTTAGTTAATTTATCAACAAACTCAAAGCGTATATTAAGATGGTCTGAACAAATATAAGTTGAAAAAGGCTTAGTAAAAAGACAGCGCGTCCTTACTTCTTGGAAAGCGCTGATATGAATGTAAGTAAACCAGAAACTTGTAAGGTAATTTGCAGGTTTATTCATAATGGTTTGTCTCGACCGTAAAGTGCATGATGATTTTTTTTTATGATAATTAGGTTCTTAAAATTTGAATAAAAATCTCAGAATAGAGTGCAACTTTTTAGTTTATTGATCACCAAACATTTTCCAATTAATTTAATAAGTAGTACTAGTAAAGTAGCGGCCTATTATTCTCTCACTGCTGGGCATAGGCCTACTCTCTCCATTTTTTGAGAGATGGATTGGAGCTGAGACCTACCACGTTGCTCCAATGCGGATTGGTAGGTTTCACATATCCCTAGGATTCTCTAGAGATATGCAGGTTTCTTCACGATGTTTTCCTTCACAGAAAAACGTGTAATAAATTGTAATTATCAATTAGACACATAAGTTTTAATAGAAAATCTCATTGGTGCCTGCCCGGGTTTGAACCAATGATCGTCCCTGGAGATTCACACGGTCACACCGCTGAGCTATCACAAGCTTCGACAACATAATGACGCAACATATTTTCAGACTATTTATAGGCGCCCAATATACCAACACTTTCATGTATCGGAAATTATTAAACTCGCAAAGCACAATTCCATCATGGTAGCTACACTATGCGATAGATTGCCCTCGAACAATTTTGATGGGAGGCCAGGCGAGGCCCCTCCATTATTTCCCCGTCAAAGTGATTAAATAAATAGTCCCGTAGTCCAGGTACGAAGCTATTTCGTAATTATAGAGGTTTATTGGTTGGACAGGATGGGAGCATGTTTTGGTACGAATACAGAACGTGTACTAGAGGGCAAACACTGTTGACCTGTGTTGGTATTCTATATTTACGCTCTAGTGCATTTAGATTTTAGATCAACTGCCTTTATGTTTAAATAATTTATAGAATTTGGCGTTAATTTGCGGAGATCCATAATATGTACAAAAGCAAAAATAAAATTATTTTGCTTCATCGCAGATAATAGCAAAATAATTTTTATAATTACTTTTGCCTTTATGTTGATTTAAACTAGGCAACAGCCGTCGCTACGTCATCAAATATTTTGTTTGTTTATTATCTCGGTGAGTAAAAATACCGGCATATTACTGAATGTTGCTTATTATAACAAACTATAACTAATTTTCTTATCAGAAACATATTTGGTTCAATATTTTACTTATGATTATATTATTGGACCTAAACAGTACATCGAATGTGTAATCTTTCGACATATTATGAGGTAGTAATCCTAACCACGGCCGCCGAGAACGTACTCAAAAATAAATAAGTATTAATATTACCCAACTGTTTGTCTACCTTATAATTATTTATGACTATTCTTGAATCAATATCCCACATGGACTTAATCTCATGAGCTAGGTCAAGATATTTAATTATTTTTCAGATATGAGATATGTCTGTCTTATTATTCCGATATGCTTACCACAGTCATCAAGAAATATGATAGCAAAATATTTAACATGAAAGATAAAATCGTCTCTCCTATCCAGAATTAACTATCCTGCTACAACTCTAAACAGCAATTATTTCCAGGGGTCGACGGTCAATCGTCTAGACGTGTTAGATTTATATCCCCGGCGCCAAACTGGCCGACATTTTGCCAATTCGCACTAACATTCGCATTATTTCCGTTAATTAATTCAACTGCCATTAGCAATATGTCGAATTATCGTTCCGCGGATATTAATGACGGTCATTTATAAATATTAATGCAGTATAACGAATGAAAATAAATATTTAATAGTATAATTACCTATATTTTTATGAGTCATTCGAAATAATGTTTTTTTAGACAACACTAAGAAATCCAAAATATTCAGATTTATAATGAAATAAATTAACTATGACCTGCCGGGCTATTTTCAAATTATCTAGTTATTCTCTTCGTTTTATTAAAAAAGTCTTAAATATTGAATTTTACCCTTCAGTGTAAAGCTATGATCTAAGGTCAAAAAAATCGAGAAAATTTAAACGTTATAAAAATATACAAAAACATTATCAACTAAAGATTTATTATTGCTCAGGCTACTGACATGGTGTAGTTTTTAGTAGTGTAGAACTAACTATTAAAAAAACTGTAAAGAAAGAACCGTAATCACTAACACTACTCCAATTCTCTTAAAAAATCCTTAGTTCAAATTTTTTTACAGCAATTAAAGCGCCTGACTATATATAAGAGCAATAAGTATTAAAATATTATTTACTTCTAACTTTATACAGGCATCCAATTACGAAATAATATTAACGATAATAAAATAATCGAGACTTTAATCACAAACAAATAAATCGTAATTGTTTTTGAAGACTTCTTTTGTCCTAATAGGTTTCAACTTAAGGTAACATTTGGTGAAGATAATGTAATATTCCCGCCTACGTCTTAACCTTAGGTTGTATTTTGTATTCCAAGCATGATAGCAACACTCATTACGTGAGTACAGCCTACGTGTCATGAGCACTATGGTTGCGTCGTCATTACACAGCATTTCTCTCTTTCGGAACACGGATGGAATGACTTCTAATAACGCTCTCATTGAGCAGAAAGCTAAGATTCAACGACATAATCAGACTAAAAGCATCGCGTTTTATTTGCATATAGGCAACTGAATCTTTGGTTTGAACGAGTCAAACGTTTTATCGTTTAAGAGTTTATTTTACTCAAATTCAAGAGGGTATATTGATATAAAGTTTATATCAATAGGATATTAAATACATTAGTTCATATTAATTTTTAAATATTTAATAAGACGTTACATCTCGTATGTCTTAAATAATTAATTCTTTTTGATAACATATATTTTTTATTTCAAATGAAACGTATTCTCCGTGATATGTTTGTATATAATATATCATATTAAGTTTTTTTACTCCATGACTCATATTGAATATATACGTAATAGAGCTACTAAATTACTAGAATCTTGTGATAGACGTCACAGTTTTAGTAATGTCGAAAATTCCACATGTAAGTAATTATGAAAAAGTGTTTCCAAATCGTGAACAAGGGCGTAACACTGATAAAAATAGACAGGTGACCAGAAATATTTGTTTCTATCGTAGACTTTATTGAAATTTCTTACCGAAAACGGAATTTTGTAGGGGAAGACGTTGAATATTTTGTAAAAGACGATTTAAGCCAGAACAAAGTCCAAGACTAGTAAATTTAGACGTATTGCTTCTGAATAATTTGATATCGAACTTTACAGCATAATCGTTATATAAACTACACACCGTACAATTAATTGCTTTTTTGATACACAAAAATACAGCTTTCCTGCAGCTTTCTGAATAGGTCACTCGCCGTGGAATGCTTTTCATTAAAGTTACATACTTTCAGCGCCGGTAATATGATCCCTTCAAAATTTTAATGAAAATATCTGAGAGGATTTATGTTGACATTCATTAGAACCACGTGTAAAAGGATTACGGTGGATGGCTCAAGCAGAATATACTATTTTCAAAAAATGATGTTTGATGTTTTTTTAAAGGTTAATAGCAATTTGGGTTAAAAATTACTATTAAACTTGTTAAGCCATTCGGCTAAGCTTAATGCTTGTGTTAGTAGTGAGTTCACGTCGGTAGTGTAATGGCCGAGATTCGAATCCACGACCTCTCTATCGCAAATCTGTTACCCTAACCATTCCGCCACCGCCGCTTTTACTGCAATTATTGCAATATGATTTTATGAAGCTTTGGATTTTTACACTATACAAGAAATATTTTGATTTTGCTAATCAAATATATTGCGATATATTGATAACAGCTATTGTTAGAGCTTTATATGACTGTATGAGAGCATGGCTAAAATTGCTCTCAACGCAACTGTAAAAAATCGAAATATGTCAAAAATTACCATAATTGAAATTGCTCGAGAATTTCAATCTCCTATGATTTCTATACGATAGACCTTCCTGATCCGTTTACGTTTCTCTTCATTATCATATTTCAGTAAAAAACAGCTAATTATAAGCATCCTAAAAGTAAAATACCATAAACGCAAATCGCTTTTGATTTGCGTTTATGGTATAGTATCAAAGATTTCGAAATAAATACAAAAATTATCGCAAATAACAAATTAACAGTTTTATCACATCTTTGTGATTGAGTTCAGAAAATTGAATGAGCGAGTTTTTAAAATAACTACGCTTTAAAAAGAAGAAGCCATCAAAAATACCTATTAAATCTGCTTTAAAATATGTTGGCGCTCTTTTACCAAAAACAATAAATTCTATACAAAAATCAACCCAAATATTGCCGTCTAAACTGTTTTCACTTATCCAAAATAACAGCATTTTCAACCATTTTGCTGATTATTAAAATGGAACTCCCCCAGGACGTGACTCCCGCCTGTTTCAGAAATTGGGTCGCTGTCGATGCTCTACAGATAACATTAAAAAGCTCTTTCAATTTTATCGATATATTTTCGACAGGTTTCATTATTTTAATACTTAAAAATATATTGTGTTATCGGAAATAGTACTTAGATAAATTAAAGATATACTTCTATCTTGAGAAGTGGTAAATTTCCTTACCATATAGTGAGGTGTGGCCATCGACTACATTGGCACAACGTCATACTACCAGCCCTTTATAATCCACGTAACTCTTTTTTTACATGAAACAATTAAAAAAAAACAATGTTGGAAAGTCAACAATCAAGTCATCAAGACAAAATATGTAGAATTAGGATAGCTATTTGTTTTCCCACCTTCTGATGTAAAATTAATTCACGAATATTCTAATGAAATAATTTTGGCATCTGAACCAAAGTTCAATTATATTGAAGGCAGCAACAGAGGTATAAGATAATCATATAACAATGCAATGGAATTCTATTCATTTTTTAACTACATGTATCTGTGTTGCATTATAAGTTGTATAGATCCGTATATATGTATATCCTCCTGCCCTTATCCCACTCTAAGTGGGGTCGGCACAACATGTTATAAACATGCTGTAACATGATTTTGCTGGGTTTTTACGACCGGCCGCCTGCCTGACGTCAACTTACCTCAGTCGTATTTTACGACACCTCGGTAAGAAAGAGGGTGGCCTATTCTACTAAACTGGATACCACACGGGGGTTCAACTTACCTTAGTCGCCTTTTACGACACCTCGGTAAGAAATGAGGTTGGTCTATTCTATTCAGCCGGATACCACACGGCATATATTTACACATATTATAAAACAAAATTGCAAAAGCTGTCTGTCTGTATATGCTCGGTTTTCTCCAAGTCTACTGAACGGATTTTGTACGGTTTTTATTAAAAGATACTGCAATTCTTAGGTAAGGTTTTAGTTCATAGAACATAACAATATAATTCCTGTGGAGTCAGGATAAACGCGAGAAAATTATTTTCAGACATTGACTTCCATTTGGGCGGAGCCGCTGGCACAGCTAGTATATAATAAAATAAAGTTAACTACCTACTAATAATTCTCTTAAGTAAGAAATATAAAAACCAACCCAATGGCCACGATTTTAAATGAGATAGAACAATAATAAAATTACAAAATAGTACACTGAGTTAAGCTCATTCTTGAATACAACAACGACTATTGTAGTCCAACTTGTATTATATTTGAATAGAAGCGAGTGTTGAGATAACAATGGTGCCAGTTTGCGGTCACACTGGGACATTTATGTGGAAAAGGTCATCGCTGTCACATTAAACATTTAATTAAATATATGAACAAACTCTGGACATACGATACCCTGTCCTAAATTCAACAAAGTACGAATATTTACAACGAGTATTCAATATTATTAAGTCCCCAAAAGCTGTGATCGATTTTCTCAAAATCTACTAAAGTGATTTTTGTACGATTTTTACTAAAAGATAATGAATTCTTAGGGAAGGTTTAGGTTAATAGTACATTCTCCGGAACGGCTAAACCGATTTTGATGACATTTTCACTGGAAGATAAAGGAGGTCGCATGTTTTTGGAATGAAAATAAGCCTATATGGAGCAACATATAGGCTAATTTTTATTCCAGAATTTCAGTGGGATCGTAATTTACGTAATTTTATGTCACGGTGATTTTCATTAGCGCGATACCGCGAACATAGACATAATGGGACACATATACTTGTATATATAAAAGAGAAAGTATGTAGGTATGTTCCTTATACACCCCGAAACCCCAAAAAATAAAATTTTCAGACTGTCTTATATTGGCCCAGTGGATAACCGTGTAGTTCGGTGGCGACCGAAGCATTCTTTTTTTTAACTTTCTATAACAGTTTTGTTCCGATGGGGAGTCGATAACAGACTGAGCCAGAGCAACGCGTGGCAGAATCGCTAATTTACTATAAATGAATGTGTTATTTCAATTATGTAAAAGATGTATACCTTAAGACAAAGAGGCGGTGATGAACGTTTTCTAAATACCACATTTAGGTTAAATTTATTGGATCATGTAAGAAAAATGTTATATTTTGTGAGTAATATATTAAATATTAGGGGTAACAAAATCACAAAGAACCTTAAATGCTAAAACACAATATTAATGCTCTATACTTTTTTATTAACAAAATAGATATTTTTCAAAGCTCTGAAACCGGCGACACGCATGACTTAACAACAATGTCGGCTTACTAAATATTGGGATGTAGTCCATCTTTTCTCCCATATTTCATACTGATTTGATACATAAGCTTACTACTCAAGCATTTACATTTTTGTTACAATCTTTGATATTTTTTTTTCAACCACATATTTTTATAAATATATTTGCATTATTCACTTAATTATTGTTTTTATCTTTTTAGCCGTGTGGTAACCGGCTGAGTAGAATAGAGCAGCCTAATTTCTTACCGAGGTGTCGTAAAACGCGACTAAGATAAGTTGACCCACCGTGTGGTATCCGGTTGAATAGAATACACCAACCTCTTTCTTACCGAGCTGTCGTAAAATACGGCTGAGGTAAGTAAACGTCAGGATTGCGGCCGGTCGTAGAATATGTGGCTAAATCATGTGACAACATGTTTATAATATGTTGTGCTGACCCCACTTAGAGTGGAATAGGGGCAGGAGGATGATGAATTCATTACAAACTTAGTTTACATTATTTTTAATAAAATTAAATCAATGAAAGAAATCATTGAAGCCTGACGAGATTGTTATGTTCGATGTTTAAAAAATACGATCGTCATAAACAAAATGTGTTTTTTTTGCTGTCCTTTTCCGTCTCATTTCCATAGTTTTATTTTCATGGCAACACTTGTAACGAGTAACTTCTCATCTTTAAAATGTATCTAATTTATAGAGTTTGGCGTTACTATGCGGAGATAGACGAAAGTAATAATCATATCAGTTTACTTTAATACACGATAAACGAAAATTTTTATAATACTAATTGTAGAGTGTGATTTTTGTTTTCATACCTGATGTATAGAGTATAGATAGATTGATAGGCAAGATATATAAAAACTCATAAAATACAAATATATTTTTTAGAAAATGATGTAGTAAGGTCGATGAGAAGTGTGAGAAAATTATGTGACCAAAAGTGTTTTAAATATGAATGTGGATAGATGACTAGGGGGAGGCCGAAAAAAAGATGGATGGATTGTGTGAAAAATGATATGCATATCATTTTTATCATTAAAGAGGTGGCACCAGAATTGGCAAATGATAGAAGAGAATGGAAGAAGAAGACTATTGTGCCGACCCCACTTAGAGTGGGATAAGGGTAATGATGATGTAGTAAGGTCGCTAGAAGCCTTTGGATTCAGCCGGCACAAGATCGTGTAGCGTATAGTGCTTCGAAAAGACCTACATATGTCCAACAGTGGACGTCTATTGGTTGATGCGAGAGAGAGATAGAGATGTTGTACTGAAACGATATCCTATAAACAAAGAGAACACAATCATATAAGCAAAATTTGATATCAAATGGGGAAAAATCCCTCCCTAAAAGGTCGTTAAAAGCATAACGAAGACAGAAATAAACTGCTTCATAAAAGGCGTCATATATAAAGAAGGTCCTAACGATAAGAGCCTTTATTAACACTTGTTGAGCTTTTTATTTCGTCATAGATCCATGATCGTATTATAATATCATATACGAAGCCCTACCCGATGACGCAGTTAAAATCGGTAGGGTTAGCAGCATATTGACCGAAAAATACATTTTTGTACAAAAACTATTATATTAATACATTACATTGAAGTTTATTTTTTTATTAGATATGCCTGCAGCTCCACCCGCATTAAAATCAGTGTATCACAAAGTTTTTTCCTCAGAAATTCTAGGATAAAGCCTATATATATATTGGTCCGCAACCTGCTCTATCTTCCAATAAAAATCGCATCAAAATAGGTTTAGCTGCTCCGAGAATGTACTGAAACCTGCCTCAAGAATCCGGTAGTAAAAGCCGGATAAAAATCCTCTCAGTAGATTTTGAAAAAATCATTCACGTACAGACTTTGTTTTACAATAGAAAATGACTTCTTGCGGAGTTAGTGCTACATTTTTTTTTTTATTTTCTTAGGTTGAAAAAGTGTATAAGGTTTAAATGCAATATAATAAAAAAACATTGCTATCAAATTTTAATTGATCTATTTATAAAAATTTAATTCAATTGCATGACAAATTGATATAGCCCGGACTAAACAAAAGCTCAAAAAAAAAATTGTTTTTTTTTGGTAGAATATATAATATAAAAAATTAAATCTAACAGTGAAACACGATCACAAAGATAAACATAAAATAAGTAAATTCTTAATTAAGAAGTCATTTGAAGAGAGGGCATTCAAATATTTTTCATTTTTATATAAAAGTTATAAAAAGTGTGATGAATTGAACGGAAGTGATAAGAGTCGTATAATAGGAAAATGACGAATATTTGAAACTTTTCTTAAGCTTGGCGTTCTTTTGTTCGTTTGTCCTTATGCAATATCTTTTTGAGATTTTGATTAATCTATACATATTATAAAAAGTCCCGAAAACTGTCTGTCTATATGTGATCGATTTTCTCGAAACTTACTGAATAGATTTCAATATGATTTTTACTAGAATATTATGCAGTTTTTGAGGAAGGTTTAAGTTAATAGTCCATTACGGTTTTATGCTTAATAGGAAAAACTTAATTACACACTGATATCCACGCAGGCTAGAACAAAATATGGAAAAAAAAATTACTGTGTTGAAATGGAGCCTCATAAATAAATATGTGGGGTGTGTAAGGGGGAAACTCGTCCCAGTCAGTTTCCTCAAATGTCAACCTCACCTGCACGTGGTACATCCTGCAATTAAACCGACGAGGCTCTGGCGACCGATCAATGGCGGTATAACCATTCTCAAGCTGACTTAAATCTAACAGACCGACAGCGGGCAGCAGCGTTGTCGGTGCGAAAGGGTCAGCACTGCGATCACCAACCCGCATGCCAAGCGTGGTGATTATTGGCAAAACCCTTAATGGATAGACACATAAAGCCACAGCCCCTAGTTCCCGGCAGCCCCGCTATTCCTGGCTCTGGCAGCGGTTTGGGTAACGGCGGAGCAGGGGGTGTTAAGAATCTCCGGCAGAGATTCCGCTGCCAACCCCGACGACTAGACCTGGCAACGTACAACGCACGCACTTTGAGGGAAGACGAAAAGATTCTCGAGCTGGAAGAAACAGTAAGCAAGTTGCGCTGGGATGTGATAGGATTATCTGAAGTCCGAAGAGAGGGGGAGGACACGATGATTCTGAACTCCGGCAACTTGCTATACTACCGGGAGGGTGAACAACAGTCCCAGGGTGGTGTCGGGTTTCTCGTCCACAAGTCCCTTGTCAACAACATTGTTCAAGTCGAGAGTGTGTCGAGCAGGGTCGCGTTCCTTATACTCAGAATTACCAAACGGTATTCGCTGAAGGTCATACAGGTTTACGCACCGACATCGGCACATCCGGACGAGGAGGTAGAGGCCTTGTATGAGGATTTGTCTAGAGCCATGCATGCCTCTAAAACCTTCTACACTGTTGTGATGGGGGATTTCAACGCAAAGCTGGGCAAGCGAAGTGGCACAGAAGTAAGAGTAGGGCAATTTGGATATGGGCAACGGAACTACAGGGGCCAGATGTTGGCTGATTTCTTGGAGAGAGAGGACCTCTACATGATGAATTCTTTCTTCAAGAAACCGCCACATCGAAAATGGACCTGGGTAAGTCCCGACGGTTCCACGAGAAACGAGATCGACTTCATCATGTCCAGCAGGCGTCATATATTCAATGATGTCTCTGTGATCAACACCGTAAAGACGGGGAGTGATCACCGTATGGTAAGAGGCACATTGAATATATGCGTACAGCTGGAAAGATCCAGACTGGTGAAGTCCACGCTCCGACCAACTCGAGCTCATATCCAAAACCCCGAAAACTTTGAACTCGAGCTGCTGAACCACTTTGATTGTCTAGCTGACTGCGCATCTGTGGACGACTTAAACAACAGGCTGGTGGAAACTGTCCATACGGTGGGGTCCAAATTTTATAAGACACACCGTAAAAGGACTAATAAATTCTCGACCCAAACTCTCAAGCTCATGGATGAGAGGAATGAAATGAGACTACAGTCTTCAGTAGACGCGACGCGCTACCGTCTGATCAATAGACAAATTTCGAAGGCGCAGAAATGCGACCTGCGACGCTTTAACACCGAATGTATTCGTGATACTATTGAGCGTAACAGGGGCTCAAAAGTGTTCGCAAGAGATTTGTCTATTGGGCAGAGGCAGTTGACGCGATTGAAGGCCGATACTGGTAGTATCATTTCGTCTCGACCTGAGATTTTGAGAGAGGTTGAGAGGTTCTATGGGCAGTTATACACCTCAACACAACAGCCTGTTGTCACCTTGGCAAAAGATCCTAGAGCCAAGCTAACCCGACACTATACTGAGGACATCCCGGACGTCAGCCTATACGAGATTAGTATGGCTCTCAAACAACTTAAGAACAACAAGGCACCAGGTGATGACGGAATCACTACAGAACTCCTGAAGGCGGGTGGAAAACCCGTACTTATAGTCCTTCAGCGATTGTTCAATTCCGTCATTCACGAAGGAACTACGCCGGAAGCATGGCACAGGAGCGTGGTGATTCTGTTCTTCAAGAAAGGTGATAATACCTTATTGAAGAATTACAGACCCATCGCGCTGCTGAATCATGTTTATAAGTTGTTCTCGAGAGTCATAACGAACCGTCTCGCGCGTAGGTTTGACGACTTCCAGCCTCCCGAACAAGCCGGTTTCCGAAAAGGCTACAGTACCATAGACCACATATTCACGCTGCGGCAGGTTATACAGAAGACCGAGGAGTATAACCAGCCACTTTGCTTGGCGTTTGTGGACTATGAGAAGGCCTTCGATTCGGTGGAAACATGGGCTGTGCTAAGGTCGCTCCGGAGATGCCGCATCGACTATCGGTATGTCCAAGCGCTGAAGTGTTTGTATGAAAACGCCACAATGTCTATCCGTGTCCAAGACAGAACTACGAGACCAATCCAAACGCGGCGAGGTGTGCGACAGGGAGATGTTATCTCCCCGAAGCTGTTTACCGCTGCATTGGAGGATGTCTTTAAGCTTCTGGATTGGCACGGATACGGCATCAACATTAACGGCGAGTACATCACTCACCTTAGATTTGCCGACGACATAGTCGTTATGGCAGAGTCTCTGGAGGACCTTAACACAATGCTCGATGACCTCAGCAGAGTATCTCAACAGGTGGGCCTTAAAATGAACATGAGTAAGACGAAGATTATGTCAAACTCCCATGTTCCGCTCCACCCGGTCATCGTTGAGAACTCTGCACTCGAAATTGTAGACGAATATATATACCTAGGACATACGGTCCAGCTAGGTAGGTCCAATTTCGAGAAAGAGGTCAGTCGCCGAATCCAACTCGGATGGGCAGCGTTTGGGAAGCTACGCGAGATCTTTTCGTCCAAAATACCTCAGTGCTTGAAGACCAAGGTCTTCGAACAGTGCGTGTTGCCAGTGATGACTTACGGATCGGAAACGTGGTCGCTGACTATGGGCCTCATAAGAAAGCTCAGAGTCACTCAGCGGGCGATGGAACGGGCTATGCTCGGAGTATCTCTACGTGATCAAATCAGAAATGAGAAGATCCGTAGACGAACCAGAGTCACCGACATAGCTCATCGTATCGCGAATCTGAAGTGGCAATGGGCGGGGCACGTAGTACGTAGAACCGATGGGCGTTGGGGTCCTAAGGTGCTGGAATGGCGACCTCGCACTGGAAAGCGCAGCGTTGGAAGGCCCCCAACGAGGTGGACTGACGACCTCAAAAAGGTCGCGGGGAGCCGCTGGATCCAAGCGGCACAAAATCGTGGATTGTGGCGATCCCTTAAGGAGACCTATGTTCAGCAGTGGACGTCTATCGGTTGAGAAAGAAGAAGAAGAAGAAGAAATAAATATTATCATTCATAATTCTCCTCCCCTTATCCCACTCTAAGTGGGGCCGGCACAACATGTTATAAACATGTTGTCACATGATTTGACTTCGTATTTTACGACCGGTTGCCTCCCTAACGACAACTTACCTTAGTCCCTATTTCGACACCTCGATAAAAAATGAGTATGGTCTATTTTACTCAGCCGGAGACTACACGGTGGGTTCACTTACCTTAGTCACCTTTTAAGACACCTCGGTAAGCAATGAGGTTAGTTTTGAAATAAATATATGGGACAACTACACCCACGACTGTCCCTCCCCAAATAAACTTAATACTTGTGGTATATGTGACAGACAATTGGTACACGTATATATATATGTAATTTTAAATACATAAATACACCCATATTAGAAAAACCAACGAATTGTTTATAGAAAATGTTAGCCCTCGGTGAGAATCAATCCCGCGACCTGCGGAGCTGAAGGCAGGTTTATTGTCAATTGCGCTAGCAGGCTAGTCAGTGAAGGTGTAGTGTAAATGTAACTATTAATAAGAATTATATTTTAAAAGAACAACTGCCGAGTTTGCTGGCTCTTCTCGGTAGGAACAGCTTTCCACAACAGCAGTAGAGTTGACGATTCAAAAAGCACTTGTTTACAGGTTTACTTGAAGTGCGTGCGTGCGTCAAGTCGCGCGCTAAGCCCCGTGAGCGCCAGTCACGCACAAAGGCCGCGGCTGCCCACATAAGTGTTGAAAAAATCGTTTAAGCTGCAAAACCAGTGCAATTAACAAGTGTGATACATCATTGTGTAGGGAATTATATTCTCTACACAACAGCGCAATTCGCTCGAAAATCGGTTAATTTGTCACGAAATTATAAACCAAAAATAACATTTACTCGCCCGATTTTCGGACATATCCGCGTGCGGCGCGAGTTTTTAAGTGACAACCCAAAAATCTTCAAGTGCAGTGAGGTGCCCAGTTAGTTAAAGTACACGTACAAAATTTTTTGGATTTTTAGACTCACAAGTGTTTTATTTAGTACCGTAGAGAAGGGAGGAAGGTACTAGCGACGAACGAACGCTTACCATTATAATTACTAAATCATCACATCTGTGCATTAAACGATATATACACCTATACTCAAGAGCGACTCATCGTCACCTGGAACAAGCCGCACCTGATACTATTATAAACTTTAAGTGCAATAAATAAACAATACAAATTCAAAATTTTATTATATATATACTAATGCTATTTCATTTGACTGTATATATTATATTTTAATAATTTGCTATGGTATAAAACTATTTTATAAATTCACCACAGCACCATCTAGCGAATAAGATTAGAGTGTTGTATAATTTTTGGACATTACTTTTAAAAAGGCGTAAAATTGTAAGCCACGTTATTAAAATGGCGCGCGACAGCAGTGTATAATATTAATTTATTTATTTTTAAATTACTTAGCTTGCCTCGGTACGTAGACTCAGAACAAAACACAGTGCCTAGATAAGATGGCTGACTCTGGGGAGTCTTTCAGGGATTACGATCTTACCCAGTCTCCAGAACAACAGCGAGCGTCTCAGCTGTCCTCCTACGCTCCGGGGGGATTCGCATGCGATATTGTCGGCCTCGGAAGGGAAACCCTTAGAGATTTCTTTTCCGAGGTAGACAGTCATTTGCGAATTCTAGCCGCCGCCATTGCACAACCCGCCAAGCTGCAATACCACCTGCGGCATAGAGTGGGAGAAACGACTCTGGACTTGCGGAAGTATGCCGCCACTTTACGGAGGCAACTTGAGATGTACTTGGTCGACCTACCATCGGGGTCTCCTATGCCTCACCTTAGAGCTGAGGCCAGCGGTAGCCCCACGACCGAAGATCCGGTACCTACTAGAGTGTACTTGTTGGCGGAGAAGGAGGATCGGATTCATGAGTTCTCCCGGAGTGTCGAAGGACTGGCCGAAGAGATCGTCACTAAAGTCACGGCTGGAAGGTCGATGACGCGACCAAACAAGGAGGCCGTCATCGACAGAGCTCGGGCCATTAGTAAGCTCACGGCAAAGTTTGCGGCGCAACTTCGAACAGATCTAGATGAGCAGGTCCTTCTTGAGGAGCCGGTGTCCCTCCGAGCTGTCAGGTGGCGTTCGAGCACAGTGTGTGTGGACGCCGCTACCAGCACTGAGGGGGAGCCGCGCGGGACTGCCCAACGAGAGACCATGGCGCGAGCGCGGGACGAGATTGAGGAGCCTCGTGGGGATATAGTCGGAGCTCCCCAGCCTCCTCCCGATGCACACGGTGTGACAGGTGTTGAGCAAACCCATAAGCCAGCTGTAAAGCTGACTTCTTCCTCACCCTTGCAGGAACTTCAGCCCTGCCAGGCGCAAATTTCACCATCAGTGATTCCTGAGGAGCTCAATCAATTGAAAAGAGAACTTGCGGAATGCGTTAGTGAGGGCATCCACAGAGAATTGGGCGACTTTAAAAAAGAGATCTTGGCCGAGGTCATCGCTGCCTCTCACCCGACATACGCAGAGAAATCGCGTAAGAGCGCCATTAAAGAAATAAACGCCCTTTTGCAACCGCCAGCTGTTGGCAGGCGCGGGACGGCCCTGAAAACACATAGGGACCCGATAGTGGTGTCGTCGACTAAGCCCGCCTTGATTGTGGAGTCGAGCGAGTCGGGCCGGTTGCGGGAGGACATACTGACGGCTCTAAAGAAGATCTGTAACTTTCGAGAGCGCCATTACGGGCCCGGGGGCCTCAGGCTCCTTTCTAACAATAAGGTACGAGTTGAGTTTGAGACCGTCGAGCATCGCGATGACGCCCTCAGAGTTATAAACCAGAGCGGCCAACTTCGTGCACAAGGGGCGCAAAAACGCAGACCTTTGTTCATCTTAAAGGGCATCTCTAAAGATGTTCCATATGATGAACTAGCGGATGTCGTACTTAGACAGAATCCAGACATAAGGATTGGGAGAGAGGTGGAGGCTCCTCTAAAACTAAAATTCCTGCGGAACAACCGCAACCCGGTGCTATACAATGCCATATTTGAGGCAGATCCGACTCTCTGGATGTCCGCGATGCAGCGGGAACGCCTCTGCGTGGATATCCAGAGAGTTCGGGTTCATAACTTTACACCATTCTTGCAGTGCTAAGCTTGTCTACAGTTTGGACACACACAAAGGCACTGCAAAGTGGGGGTGGAACTTAGGCCCTGTTCATACTGCGCCCGCACGGGGCACGGATCGGCGGAGTGTCCAGATAGGGCTAGAGGGGCGTGCCCTAAATGCCATAACTGCGTTAGTAAGGCGAAACGATTCGGGCCCGGACCCGATACGGGACACGCGGCGGACTCGAACCACTGCCCTACACTGCGGGCCATGAGAAGACGCGTTGAGGAGCGCACCGATTACGGGCCCCAGGGTTAGAATAGTCAAATCGGCGGAGGATATCCGCCTGCGCATTCACCCCATTATATCTTAGCGACATCTGCACCTCGGATAATTGGGTCTAGTGATTACATACATAATGGCGATTCTTTTTATTTCTTTTCTTTTTAGTTTTACGAACAATACAGAGAAACAATATTAACCTAGATTTACATTAGTTTAAGCTGTTAGATTAAGATTTCTCTTTTGCTTCCCCTAAAACACCACCTCTAGGATTCTGTTGAGCCGGCAGGGGGAGGGCTGGGCGATGTTGGACGTATCCAATTGCGGAAGACACCGACCCTGCTTTCGCGGTGTCGGCTCAGCGGCAATCCACTTTACCACACTTTACTCCACATTCCTGATATCCCCATCATTAAGATAGATAGATAAAGAATTCCCCTCTCGGGTTGAAGCGATGGCGGACGTATCAAATAGTGGAAGCCAAAGCCTCAGCCTGAGCAGATCCCCCCTTCCCTTATCTCTCTGCTGATCCCATTCCCCCTCCTGTGGGTTGAGAAGGTGCTGGGCGGCCCGGGCGACAGTAGACGTATCTAATAGCGGAAGCTGTCTGGCCGGCCCGCGCAGCACTTCCTCACCATACCAACCTACTATTTTCTATTTTTAGATAAGCCCTCGCTGTGTAAATAGTCTAAGACAGGTGGGGGGGCGGTAGACGTATACAATAGCGGAAGCCGTCACCCCAACCTGAGTGGAGTTTGGCCGCATGGTTGGCGTTTCTCCCCAGTGATCATCCTAAAACACAAGTGAATCACTAAAAACTGGAAAAAAAAAAAAAAAAAAAAAAAAAAAAAGGTTTACTTGAATACTAATATTTTAAATTTGCATTTAGACCCCCCTCCCCCCTCTATATATCTAATATAGACAAACTTCAAAACCATTAAGAAGCTAATGTATGTGAAGTGGTAAAATGGTATCATTGAAGAGTCCTATGTGTAATAAAGACCGTCCCACGTTTAGAAAACGAAGAGAAAGAGGGAAATGTCCTAAGTAAATAATTCACAATATATAATCCTATAAGCGGCTATCAGACGGAGGGCTCGAACATTGTTACCAGCCAATTCTATGTTATATGCTATTTACCAGAAATATCAAATATTTAAATAAAATCTAAACACATCATTCTGCTGCCCTTATCCCAATCTAAGTGGGATCGGCACAACATTTTATAAACACTTTGTCATATGCCTTCCTTACCTTAGTCGATTTACAACACCTTGATAAGAAATAAGGGTGGTCTATTTAACTCAGCCGGATACCACACAGCGGGTCAACTTACCTTAATCACTTTTAACGACACCTCGGTTAGAAATGAGGGTTGTCTATTTTACTCAGCCGGATACCACACGGTAGGTCCACTTACCTGAGTCGTCTTTTATGATATCTCTAGATTTTAAATAAAATTTAAACACATTCTATAGAAATAGGCGTTACTTTGCAGAATTCTATAATACAAAAGAAATAAAAAAAATATTTTGATAGAATCCGTGGTAATGTATAAGGTTTGAGAACGGATTGTACTTCCTACATTTAAGCACTACATACATTTTATTAACAATCATTATATCAAACAAGGCAAGCAGCAAGGATTATTGCAAAATAATAATATAAAATTCATCATCAAAACAATAAAATCTCTCGTTAAATCTAAATAATCGATTACAAAAAACCCGGCATCAAATTAACAAGATTTGAAACAAATATCCAGTATATCAAGACAAATTCATCCATAACGATAACACGGAAAATATTGCGTAAAAAATATCACAATACAAAAATTCAATTTCCGACAAAAGAATCAACCGCGGAGTTTTACAAGGTGTGGGTGTCTAAAACGAATGGAGCCCTTCGACATTTTCCTGCCATTAATGGATGTAGGCGTTTCTAAAATTAACTGAATCTGTTTACTACTTTCCCCACACATAAGTTTATCTAATTTATTTTATCATACTTTTATGTTAAATAGAAATGTAGGATTAATGTCAAGTTGGGGTTTGTCTATTTTACAAACTGATTATTCGTAAATTTTTGGGGTATTCCAACTTTAGACACAAGGGGAGAGTGAATTTGATGATGATATTAAATGACGATGATATTAAATCCTAGTAATTTAATAGGTATTTTTTTAAATATATAAAAAAATGCAATTTAAAATATTAAAAGAATCTAGAATCAAACCTGGTATTGTGAATTCAAGACCATCTGTTACCCAAATGAGCTATCGGGACTTAGAATTTGAAGCGTTATCAAAGTTTGCTTTCTCATAAAATTGAAAAAAAATTTCAGTGCCCTAAAACAGGGATTTAACAACCTTTTTTTAATTAAATCTAGCTAGATCGATTATATATATATATATATATATAAGATTAACGCATTTAAATATTATGAAATTATAATTAATTAAATATTATTATCGCTAAAAATATTTCCCTGAATGATTCATACTTCACACTTCACTTAATCTTAACTAACCTTCACACTTCACTTCATCCTAAGCAACCTAAATAATGACTGATGTTTGTCAAGATGATTACATAATCGAGTGTATGAACAGAACATTTAATAAGATACATTAACTTAGGCGATTAGGGTGACATTTAAAGTGGGAATAAGTTCATTTCGTATTACAAAAATGTACAAAACGGGTCCACTTCGCTTTCATAAAACTCTGAAAAGCGGACGTTTTCCACTCACGTAGGCGGAAACAATATCCGTTGCGATAGCGATTGCTCTCAGCGAGCCTGTTACTTGTTCGTGTATATGAAACACAAATCCCTTTTATGTCAAATTAAGGACCAAATTAATACAAATATTGTAGTCATTTAACTCTTATTACTAGATTAGTAGATACTTCAATCGAAAATAATTTCGCAAAAATCGTATTAACCAAAAAATAATTTTATTTCTACATATACAAGTCTTTTAGCTCTTATATAATTTTTATTCATTTTAAAGTATGTAAGCGCAACCGTAAATATTTTTTATCATAGCTTTTATGATCGTATGATATTTAACTACATAGTTGTCCGGCGTATATAAATACCATATGCGAGTTAGTGTCGATGCAAAAGGAAAATACTAACAGTAAATACTACTCCACCAATCCTACATAACATTAGGTAATGAATTAATTAATGAATTTAAATAAGTTAAGGTGTCATACGTAAAAAGTTTCTTCCCTGCCCGTTTGTAAGTTTATATATTTTCATATTTATTTTTATTTTATTTTTTTTAATTAATATGTAATTTAACTTGTATGTGTGTTCTATTTGTTCTTTAAGTTTTTTCATTTCTGTGAAGACTTTTTTGGTTTATGTTTTTGTTTGTTTCTCTTATAATTATGTATTGTATAACTGTTTGTCTTCTTAATAAATAAATAAATTAATATTAACGTTAAAGTACGTCTCGATTCCAAGGTGTCATCTTTTATATCACTAAAAAATGTTTAGTATTTATACAAAAAACGTACATTAATTTGATGTAATAATATAAATTCCTTTTGAATTTTTTGAATCATGTCTATAGTAAGATTTAATATAGTGAATCAAGTATTGACATGGTTTTCGAGAAAATAGTGTTCTATAGAAAAATAAGGGAAGATATCGCGAAAAAGAAGTTTGGGACGATATTTATGGAAAAACGGATTTTTCAAGAATAAATAAGTACTGGATCTAATTGGATTGTAAAGATAAAAGTTTTTAACATATATCGACATGCATTGGTACAGTGGTATTTTCGATGTTTGTAAATCAAAAGCTAAGGGTGTCATCGGTAAGGGTGCGGGGCAAGCTTCAGTCAGCCGCCTAACGCCGGCCGGCGCGATCGCTCGGTATTTCGCGCTTGAGATGTGGCAAAACTTCGTGTGTTGACGCTGGAAAATGTTTTAGTGAATTTATTTTGTCGGAACTCTACCTAAGGTAATTCATATTTATGTTAATAGGGTATATGTCATTTACTTAGCTATTTTCTTTTGCATTTTCAATTCAAACAAAAGTAAAAATATACAATTATATAGAACGGAACTGAAAGTTAATAAAATACTTTAAAAAAATCCGCTTATTATATATTCCCAATAAAATTCGATGATAGTTGTAAATTAACATATTGCGCAAAATATGGCATAGGTTTTCTTTCTTCTTTTTCTTCTTTCCCCATTAAAATTGGCTAGTTGACTTGACGTTACCAAATTTAAACATCCATAGTTAAAATCACTGCAAGTTTCCCCTAAATTTTCCGCTCATGTTTTCAATTTTTTTTTCCATATATATGTTATTCTTGGTATTCGGAACATGAACATTTTTAATGATACGCGTACTAAAAACATTTTATTTGTAATTATATAGATTTAAATCTTTGCGATTTTGTCGTGGAGTCTCTCCTGACGATGCTTCGGTTATGGGGCGGAACTAGTGTTGAGATTGTGGTGGTGAAATGTTCAGTGCTTGTCTATTGTTGTGTTATCGGTGTCGTGTAGTGCATTTAGGTTTTACAAACTCTGCATGTAGCAGGCATGAGAACGAATAGTGCACTCTACATTTTGCATTACATACATTTTCTTTTATCGCAGATTATAGCAAAGTAATATTCTCATTAGTATTGTATTAGATGTAAATCTGTTCCTTATCCACTGGTGGCATAGGCATCCTGTATCCGTTTTTTGAAGAGAGGGGTTGTAGCTAAGACACAACACGCTGGTCCAATACGTATTGATAGGCTCCATATCCTCAGAATTCTCTGGAGATATTTAGGTTTATATTACATGCATATATTGGTAGAGTACTTAATTGGTTTTATGTTAAGGAAGGTATATAAATAAAAACATTTGTTTTTTGTGTTATATGGTTTTTGGAATTAGCATTTGATACTCGTTACATATATGTACATTTTTCATAAAAATATCTTTACCAAAATTTCCCCCATACATTTTGGATTTTCCATACTAAATTTTCAATAGCACCGTACGTCACAGTATGAACACGTGACTCTCTCGAGAGAGTCGCACGGTCTTACCGCTGGGATATCAAAGCCCTTAATATTGAACTGATTTAAATAGAATAGATTTAAATATTAAACTAATGGTATGTATACATCTAAATAGGATTAGGAGAGCATGTGAATATTATATCTTGAATAGCAATGATTCAGTCATGCGGGCTAAGTATATATTCGAATACCGATGTAATAGTATATATTTGGGTATTTGGAATAACGAATTTAGTTTATATAATAAATATTTTCTGGAATCCTATAGCTTATATTCAATTTGGATCTTAAATGATTGATTGTAGCTATTTTAGAGGTATTTGGCTATAACTGTCGAGATTGGAGAAGGCTTTGCAGCTATTTTATTGTTTAGCGTGTTCTACGTAGGAAATAGTTTGACTATCCGGTTAAGTAGACCACTCTATTTCTTGCCGAGGTGTCGTAAAATACGACTAAGTTAAGTTGATATCAGGCAGGCGCCGGTCGTAAAATACGTAGCCAAATCTTGTGACAACATATTTATAACCTGTTGTACTGACCCTACTTGAGTGGGATAAGGGTAGGAAGATGATTTATTTCGAATTATCGCCCTTAGTATAGTCCAGTAGGAAGTCCGCTTTGCCCTTAGTAACCACTATACAGGCAAAGAAATATAACCAACCAATTTTAGTGTCTGGAGTTATTAGTCAATGTTAGTGCATTAATTTACCCATACGTAATCAAAATATACATACGTTACATTAATCCCTAGATCCCTAAGTAGGGCACATGTTATCTTCCTTGAATACTATAACTAAAGCTAGATAGCGTCGATTACGGTATTCAAGAAAACAGTAAGGTTAGATAGTATACAGTAGATAATAATCTTTAATATTTAAATGAGTTAATCTTGTATGTATACATATATATTTTCGAAATCTCGGAAACGGCTCCTACGATTTCCCTCAAATTTAGCATGTTGGGGGTTTCGGGAGAGAAAAATCGATCTAGATAAGTTAATATTTTAAAAAATGTCGTTTTATCCCTGTATTTGGACTCTAAAATTTTTTTGAAATTTACGTTGAATACAATCACAATTTTTCGCTGTCAAATGTAAAGTCATGGTGGTACATTTTGGGAACAGGCGGTCTAGAGAGGTGAAAATACCTAGGATCGAGCCCCACCTGCCCTATTTTTTTTAAATTTTTCTTTAAAATTTTTTTTTTTTTTACATCATTTCAAAAATTACCGAGCAAGGCTCGGTCACCCAGATACTAGTTATTTATAGAAGCAGGCGTTTCTTCGCGGAACTCAGAACTTTGCCTGCTTACTAAACTTGGTACTAGATAGATTTTCTTAACAAACGCAGATTACAGCAAAATTCTATCATAACTGCTAAATAGTCATAGCTTAAAATATTTTTGGATTTCTTATTTAAACTTTCATGGCCCATTCCATATAAGTCCAGTTATTCTGCTAGATGCAAAATATAAATAAAATAAAATAGAAAATTACAGTAAAGTACTTATGCCAAGAAAAAAAATGTACAAAGGCGGTCTTATCGTTAATTGCGACCTCTTACATACAACCTTAGAAAAATATACAAGTAATATCTATCCTAAATTACTTACACGCCAGGACTATACAAATCATGCCCACGTGGAATGGTCCCAAGAATGCTGGCAGCGTTTCCGCGCTGAATCACTGAGCTGATTCTGACCTTAGATGGGAGAATTTTAATGTTAAAGAGAGGGGCAGTGCAATTAGTGTATGGACATGCTAACAGTATAAGTTGCTAAATAATTACGCAGTACCTGGTTGACAGAGGCTTGCTCGGCAATTTTTTACAAAATAAAAAAAAAACTTCAAAAAAAAAGAAAAAATAATAGGGTAGGTGGGGCTTGATCCTAGGGATTTTCATTTTTCACGACCACCCGTTCCCTGTATAAGCTACGCTGACTTGATATTTAACGGCAAAAATATGGTTTTATATATTCAATGAAAATTCTAGTATTTTTTTTAATGCCCAAAAACAGGGATAAAACGATTTTTTTTTAATTTTAAAAAACCTACCTAGCTAGATAAATTTTTCTCCTATAAAACCCCCTAGATGCTGAATCTCAGGAAAATCTTTGGAGCCGTTTTCGAGATTCAGAAAATATAGTTATATATACACACAAGATTTAAATATTAAAGATTAAGGATATTAGTTACTATGTATACTGTATTACTCACACAGTGTTATAGCCTTAACAATAAATTAATCACTGTATTATTTTGTAAATAGCGTCTTCTTAATAGAAATATCAATTATATTAAACAGCGCCATCAGTTTAAGACTGCATTTATATTAACTACAATTAGCGATCGGATGTTACATCTACATGCCATTCTCGCAAATTCATTCAACCGGAAATTGAATCGAACATACCAATATTGATGGCAACATTACCGTAACACAAGTTAATATATTACCAAGATGACGTAAACAGTAACACGGTTACCGACACCTGCTCCAAACGTGATCGTAAATTTCAGATAGGGGTTAATTCAATACACGCTGCCAATAGTTTGTACTTTTACTATTATCTCGTATTATTTATGTAATGCTCTATGTGATTATTTCTAAGGTAAAAAGCGACTAAAGTATGTTGACCCACCGTGTGGTATCTGATTTAGTAGAATATACCACTCTTTCTTACCGAGGTGTAGTAAAATAGGACTAAAGTAAGTTGACGTCAGGTAGGCGGCCGGTTATAAAAACGCAGCCAAATCATGTGACAGCATGTTTATAACATGTTGTGCCGACCCCACGTAGAGTGGGATAACGTCAGGAGGATGATGTTGGTGATGCTTTATGTTAATTATTTCTAGTCTTAATAGGATTTACACCATTACTTTTATTGATAACTTTCAATGTTTTCAAAACAATTACATATGTTATTTATACCCCATAACCCAATAAATACGGCAGAGCAATGTATAAATATTGCTCTTTGAAAACAATTTTTCTTTCTTTATAGTAGAATTTCTAACACTTTCTGACGCAGAGCTTGTCTAATTTGAAATGCCTTACATAACTACATATAAAAATATAATACACCATTTATCCATTTTTTTGAGGTGAGTCGCACGCGAGTGTAGTTGATATAAATGTGTGAATGTTAATTTTTATAATGACATTTTGGTCTCTGTGAGAGCTATTGGTGCGTGATTTACGATCTGTTTGCTAACGCCGTGGTCATCTAGTCACGTGATTAATCTAGCAACGGTCTCTATATGAAGTAGCGCTAGATTATTGTATGAAACAAGATGTCCGCATTATCGCGCATTCGGAGAAAAGTAAACTTGTTGAACAACAAATTCAAGAACTACCGTTCCGTAGCAAGTTCCTTGTCTTTACCAACTGATTGACCAATACAATTGTATTTTTATATTTTTTTTTTAAAAAGATGAGTGCAGCGCGTAATTTTAGCTTAGACGAACTCTAACAATTTAACCCAAAGGTAGATAGAAAGGTATAGTATCTGAATAATCGTTTCTCTAATAGCTTTCGTTAATAACTTACATTGTTTATTAACCCCATAACCCTAAAGCCATATTTAAATACTACTCTTTGAAAATATTTATATATTTATTTAGTAGACTCTCGACCACTTTCTCACTCTTTAAAGTGTTATCCTTCTTAATACTATTAACACCAAGTTTAATCGTCTGACCTCAGACTGTCCTTTCAATTATCATCAGGTGTATAACATAAATATATAATTCTAAAAAGTGATATGAAAACATATATAAAAGAAACAATTTATGCAATATCGTGCGTGTCTAGCACTATATTACTCTAGTTTATTTCACGAGAAAATTACCTTCTAGTGTTACATCGAAATTGCAATACAGCTAGTATTGGATTCTATCAGACTTCTAAAATTGGAACTAGAACCCTATCATGTCCCAATTTTATCGACGTAGCAAACAAAACGGTGACATCCCCGCCGAAGACGAGTCGAGCCTTGGACTATTTCGTGGTGGAAATAGGTGAAAACAACAAAATAAAATACTCAAATGCTTTCTTCTTCACTACTCTAAGAAAAAGGGATATTTACATTTAAACTGCAAGACTTTAAGCCACTTAATTTAAATATCCTATAGATTCCGCAATTAGAAATCTGTATGTGTGGTTGTCTTATACGTCTCAACTTAGAAACAAATTGATATGGCTTGAGGTTTATATCTATAAAGCTGTGCCCGCGGCTTTGCCCTCGTGGAAATCAGATTTCCCGCGTTAATCTTAAGGCCAGATATTGCTCCACAAATTCCTCTATCTTCCAGTAAAATATCAAAACCGGTTTAACCAGGGGACTGTTCTATTAACCTATTCCTTTCTCAAGAAATGAATCTTTCTCCCGGAATCTCTATCTTTAACTAAAAAACGTACAAATATCAGTTTAATCGTTTTTGAGAAAATCGATTACATACAGACAAGCACTTATCGAGGTCTTTATTTTATATTATAACATATATATAATATATACCGGATAATACTTCTATTTGTTACTACAACTTTGGTTGCCATTTGACACATATATATATAAGTTAAAGCAGAATATATATGTACTGCAAATTTTCTAGCCACAGATAGTGCAGTATGAAGTCGCGGGTAGAAGCTTTATAAAAGCTCGTTCTAGTTCTACTTTTAGCAATCAAAATAAATCTACCCGTGATCCGCTTCAGAAAAACTTGTCAAAAGCTCTACAAAACACCGGATCATTAATTGTTCTCAACAATGAACCCTCCGCCCTTTTCTCGTTTTCTTCAAACTAAAAGTTTCACTTAAAAAAGGAAAAATTTTATAAACGGATTTTGCGCCGGTTTATTTCTGATACTTTCCTCGGTGATTTAAACATTTTGCTGACCCATTTTTTACGACGACGTTAGTCGAGGCCGAGGCTTGCCATTATTTGTAATGTATCAATCATGAGAGTTCACAAGTTTTTATTTTATTTAAAATGTAAATATGTTTTGAGATATTTTCAACAAACATGCCTGACAGCTGTTCCTCATCACCAACATTTGACACAGAAAAGACATGTAAGACCAATATTATTTGATCCGCAAACATAAAAGTCTTAAGAAATATCATTTTCGCAATAATAATAGTTCTTGAGATTTCGTTGACTATTGATTAATAATAATAACAAACAATAAATATATGGGACACTTACACACACGGTCGTCCATCCCCAAAGTAAGTAACTTAATACTTGTGTTATGGTAGACAGAAAACTGGTGAATATATACTTATATATTTTTTAAATACATACTTAAATACAAATATACACCCAGGGTCAAAGACCAACAAATTCATTTATAGAAAATGTTGACCCTCGGCGGGAATCGCAACCGCGAACCGCGGAGCTGAAGGCAGGATCACTACCCACTGCGCCAACGGGCCAGTCAAAGCAGTTGGATTGACAAATAGAGTTGACGATTCAAAAGCACTTGATTACAAGTATACTTGAAAAAATAATATTTTGAATTTAAAATCTCTGTTGACTGAAAATATTTTATTAATACACACTTAATCAAAATTTTATGCGATTATAAATAGATCTTTTTTAGATATTTTTCATTAAATTCACAAGAAACGAACGTGTACCGTATCGCATAGTTAGAAAAAATTGTAATAACAATAGCAATAATAAATTGTAAAATAAGACAACCCATAAATTATTTATTAATTTACTTTATTTGTTATAAACGTATATTAAACGAAGGCTTAAATTTATCTCTTTTTCACTTCAATAACAGACTCATAATATTACTTTAATTTTGAAAGTTTATAATTTAAGTCAACAGAAACACATACATTAAAGTATATATTATGCAAAAAGTTGACTCCTTTGCTCTAGTAACTTTGAACGTCTTTGAGCGTAAAGAGACAAAGTTTGCAATCTTCCGTGAGTCCACATCCTGGGTACGCTCCAGTTAACATGTTTCATTGAAAATTGTACAATTTATCTTTTATTTATCTTATATTATAATAATTGTAATATAATTTTTACATATTAGTTCTTAAATCAATATTGCTTAGTTAGTCTAAATTCTTTTAATACACGTCACTAATAATTTATAGATTTAGCCAAGATCCGTAAAACGAAAGTAATACCAAAATTATTTTGATAAAATCCAGGATAAAATAAATAAAAAATATATGCAATTTGAAAATATGATAATGTATAAAACGGACTATACGTTTTCATACCTGATAAATAAAGGAATCATAAAAACGAGTGCACTACAAAACTCCACCATATTACACCAGCACTATGTCAAACTAAAAATTGTTTCGTCCCGCAACCGAAGCCTGGCCCGTTTTTTGTACTTTGACTGGCCCGTTGGCGCAGTGGCTATTGATTCTACCTTCAGCTCCGCGAGTCGTGGGTTCGATTCCCGCTAAGGGCCAACATTTTCTATAAAATGAACTTGTTGGTTCTTCGAGCCTGGGTGTATATTTCTATTTAAGTATGTATTTAAAAATTATAAATGTATATATTCACCAGTTGTCTGTCACCCATAACCCAACTATTGAATTAGTCAATTTGTGGGTGGACAACCGTGTGTATGTGTCCCATATATTTATTAATTATTTTAAAAAAACAACAACTAAATCGCAAAGCATTACATTAATCTAGGGATTGCATTTTGCACCCTCGATGATGTTTCTGCGCTAGCCCTTACCTTCCAGTGGCATATTAAATCTATGAACGATGAGAAAATATTGTCAAATGAAAAAAATACATGTTCACGCACAAGATGTCCCTAAAGCATCGCTGAAATGTTGAGAAGCGTATTAACATGACACGAAACCAAGAAAGCTTCTTTGCCCTAGAGAAACTTCAATACTATTCCCGAAATGTCACGAAATTTTAGCCTTTTTTTGATATTTATATGCTTTTTATATAACTCAATATACAAAAGCACCTCTTCAAAGTAAAAATGTAAGACATAAATTTTGACCTTTATTCCACTCTAAGAGAAGTCGGCACAAGATGTTCTAAACATGTTGTCACATGATTTGGCTACATAGCCAAACATGACAACATGTTTATAACATCATCATGGCGGCCGGTCGTAATACCGTATACCTATTTTACGACCGGTCGCCTGACGTCAACTTACCTTAGTCACCTTTAAGATACCTCGGTAAATAAGGGTGGCTATTCTACTCAACTGGATACCACACAGGTAAGACATAAATCTATTCATCTTCTAAAACGAAGTCCCCCAAAAATTTTCTGCATATGGTCCATTTTCTTTTTTTACTTTTTAAATTTGCGACACGATGATTTCTATGTTGCCGAAGACGTCGGCTTAAAGGCCATGTGACATCCGTGTTACAGACTTGTTATCTCAGCAGCAGACGATGTCACGGGCGAAACTAGTAATTTAAAAAAATACCGAAGTTCTAACCAAAACAAATTAAGTTCGCCATATCATATCATTCAAATTGTCACTATAACATTAATATACTTGTCTGACTTCACTGATACAAAAAGCTTCTGACAGATAAATATTTTATGAAAGTGTTATTTTATTCAGTTACATACAGCCTTTCTTTTATGAAATTACTCGTGTTCTTTTTTATTCAACTTCACAATAACAGCATACAGTTCAGTAAAACTAAAAGTGTCGTAGGTTAGGTCAAGGTTTTAAAACAAGAAAGAACTTTTTGCTTGTATTAAAAGCAAGTTGCACCCAGCGGTTTTGTTCGTTACGCTTACGCGTTAAAGTTAAGTTTATCTTAAAGTAAGATGTGTGTGTATGTACTTCATCTAAATATATACTTCATTTATTATATATTATATACTTGTTTTTCTTCTGGGCTAACCTTCTTATGTATTACTTGGGAATTTTGTAGTAAATTTCGTAGTAATTAATTTATAGAATTAGGCGTTACTTTGCGGAGGTCCATAATACAAATGTAATAAGAATATTATTTTGCTATTATTTTATCGCGGATAATAGCAAAATAATATTCTTATTACTTTCGTAGTAATTCGTCAAGCCGTTGGAGCCCCAGGGCGGTAGAAACATACATTAACCTTACAAAAAAAATTGAGCAATAATAAATTCTTTTAAAGACTATTAGAAAAAATTATATTTTTTAAACTGCGCGACCTCTTCAACACGCTTTAAATAAAACCGTAAAGCATTATTAACTTTAACCTTGTATGAGTACCTTTTGGTAAAAACCGTACAAAAATCGGTTCAGTAGATTATGAGAAAACCGATCATATACAGACAGATAACTTTTGGGGAATATGTTTTATAATAAGTATAGATAGTACAAAAATAACATTGCAAACATTGTTTTTTTTAATTTAATATGTTAATGTGCCGTAAGGATGGATAGAAACCCATTGATCCATTTCTCTCGGACACGATAAACAAAAAAACACACTTTGGCATTAATAATATAAATATAGATGATGCAACACAAACACTACATTACAGACATTAAATAAAATAGCGGATCTAAGTTTAAATAAGAAATAGAGTAAATATTCAAGACATAATCCAAGATAAACCTTAATAAGTACCAGGAAAATTTGAAGATCAAAGACAGAATCAACCGCCCGAAACGAATCACTGGCAATAAAAAACGGTTTTGATTTCAGTACAAAGTCCGCTCCAGATTTAAAGACCACATTTCAGTGTAACGAGTTTTTGGCGGATATTACGCGGCGGATTTAAAGAGGTGGTATTCAACAAAAACTTTTCAAAATTGTAGTAATTCTTATTTACGGCCAATTAACAAATGAATACCAGATATGAAGAAACATAAATAAAGGGTTGCACACCGGGAGTGCCGGCAGAAGTGAAAATTTGAATATGAACGTTGCGCATTTTTGGTATTTTGGAATGGTTAGGGAATAATTTTGCACCAATTCCTTTAATTATTAGTAAGAAGAGTATAACTAATAAGTCTACTGCTGGAATAATTAATCAAGATTTAATATAATGCTTTTCTATATCTCTTTTTTGACGTGTTACAAAAATGATGATTATAATATATACATATTATAAAAAAGGTTCTCAAAATCTACTGTTTTTTGTACCGTTTTTACAATTGTAATCAATTTTTTGAGGAAGGTTTAGGTTACACATACAGCAGTACATTATATTAGAATTTCCGCGGGGTCGAGATTTACGAGGGAAAAACTTTGTAACACTGATTACCGCGCTATTGAGCTAGTATATTCATATAATAATACGCTTTAGAATTAACTCTTGTAATTAATTCTCTCATAAAATTTTTATTTTAGTGAGTTTTGTATGAAAATCGACTCTTAACAAGTTAAAACAATTAAGCAATAAAACAAAATTGTGTAAAGAATTCTTAGACGATTCTATAGTAATAAAACATAACTCAGCATCTGTTCGATAAAGTAGCAGCAGGGTCTTCTCGTTTACTCCCCGGTTGGGGGTAAACGGGGTGCGGGCCTCGAGGAATTCCTCTTTACCCGGGCATCTCCTCGCGGGCACTTAAGCCCGGTATGTGTTCCGGCCGTAGGCCGAGGTCACCTAGGTGACCTAAAGGTGTCGGTATTTGGGCCGAAAGCCCAGGTCACCTAGGTGACCTAATGGATGTCTTGTTCGGTGGGGAGGTCTGGGAATGGTAGCTCCCAGACCTCGGGGTCAATTTCGGTGGTGTCACGTCCGGTAGTGTCCTGATCAGGAAGGTGTGTCCTGTCCGGTGTATTCGCCCTTTCGCCCGTCGCGTCGTCCTCTTCGTCACCGTCGTCATCCGCATCGGGCCGCGGAGACGGTGATCGCAGGAGCTCGCGAGGCAGGGAACGTCCATCGGGTGGTCGCGCATGGAGTGGCACGATCCCATGGAGGTGTACGTGCGCGCTATTGTCCGCTCGCGCGAACATCCGGCGCGCAAGGCGACGGACATACTCCTCCACGGTCGGCGTTCTGGTATCCCGATGCACGACGTCGTTCCGCACATACCTCGGGGCTCCTACGATCAGTCGCAGGCAGCGGTTCTGCTGGACTTGAAGTCTTCGCCTCTGGTACGCCGAACATAGCGCGTACCAGGCGGGTGCCGCATACGTCAAGCGCGAGCGGACGTAGGCACCGTAGACTCGCAGTTTGGTGTTGACAGGTAAATGGGATGTGAACAGCGTGTGAAGCTGGGACCTGGCAGCAGCAGCTTGGCCCACGGCACGATTGACCATGGGGACCATGCGCAGGCTGCGGTCCAACTCACACCCCAAAAACCTCGCTGTGGTCTTCCACTCTACGTCCTGGCCTCGAAGAGTCAGCTGACGTAGCGGCTTGGAGCGGCTGGTGAGCAGAGCGGCCGTCTTCCCGACGTTGACGGCCATCCTCCACTTGTCCAGCCATTCCGGCAACAAGTCCAGCATACGCTGCATGCGGTTGGTGGCGACGATCTGGTGGTAGGACGACGCGAAATACGCGCTGTCGTCAGCGAAGAGCGACAACAGCACGTCCTCCTCCCCTTCCCGCAGATGGTGGCGCAGGGTGGGGATGTCATCCGTATACGCCGCATATAAGCGCGGCGATATACAACTGCCCTGGGGTACTCCGGCTTGGATGGTGCGTGGCTGGGATTCGGCACCATCCACTGCCACGTAAAAGCTACGGCCGTGTAGAAATGATGCCAGCACTCGCACATAAGCAGGCGGCATGGTGGTGTCCAAGATCTTGACCAGGAGCCCGGCGTGCCACACTCGATCGAAGGCCTTCTCGATGTCGAGAAAGACCCCCACGGTGTAGCGCCCGTTGTTCCGCTCACTGGTCAGGTGGTTGATTACCCTCGCCAGCTGGAGCGTCGTCGAGTGGCCGCTGCGGAATCCAAACTGCTCCTCGCAATAAAACATAACTCAGCATCTGTTCGATAAAGTTCCGAGCTTAATCTGCGGTTTCAGATAACATAATCTTCTTTATACAGATTTCAAGTTTAGAAAGACTTTGATTAGTTGGACTGGAAATTGAAATTGTTAAATTTTATAAATAATAACTTAATATGTATATATTGCCAGTTATTTAGAAATGATAAAAATCGTAAAACTGATTTGTTATTTATACCATGATGATTTGTAAATGTTCAATACGAACATGAGTTTTTAAATGAATAATTTATAGAATTAGGCGTTACTTTGCAGAGGTCCATAATACAAAAGTAATGAGAATATTATCTTGCTATAATCCGCGATAAAAGAAAATATATGTAATGCTAAATGTAGAGTTTACTATTCGTTCTCATACCTGATACATGCAGAATTTGTAAGAACTCATGCACTAACCGACACCGATGACACAAAAAAACACAAGCACTACACACATTCACCACCACAATCTCAACAATTGCTTCGCCCCGTAACCGAAGCATCGTCAAGAGATAGATGAATGGTCGTCAGACGACCATTGTTTTCAAATTTGACATATTTGCCCAAAAAGCCTAAAGTTAAATACATTAGAGCAGCTGGAAATAATCAAACATAACAATGGCATTCTAATTAACGAACAGATAAACGTTACAAGTTCCAGTTTGCTACTCGTGTTTAAAGATAAAGTCAACTAAATGGTGGGGGGTTTAACTTGTGACTATATAACTCAGCTTGCTTGGGTAATGCTTCGCTTTACGAATTTGTCGTGGAGTTGTATCTCCTGACGATGCTTCGGTTACGGGGCGAAACAAATATTGAGATTGTGGTGGTGAATGTGTGTAATGCTTGTGTATTGTTGTGTCATCGTCGGGTAGTGCATGAGTTCTTACAAATTCTGCATGTATCAGGTATGAGAACGAATAGTAAACTCTACATTTAGCATTACATATATTTTCTTTTACCGCGTATTGTAGCACAATAATATTCTCATTACTTTTTTTAAATGAAATTACAAAGAAATTGCCAAAGGTTATATCCGCGGATCTCGGCTATTGATTGTATGTCTAATTTAGGCAAACAAGGGATTTAACAAGTAATTTACTCGACAAGGCCAATTGAGTCAAAAAACAACACGTCTCGTTTACAAAATGTATGAGAATAGAGCTTAAATTTATCTTATAAATAATAAGAGGATTGCTGAACCTGATCTCGTTATCGTATCGTATTTCGTTACACAAGACGCTTCTTATATTATACTACATGTACCTACGACTTTGTTCGTAGGATGGTTCTTCTGGTGCTAGATAATATTTTACCCATCCTATGTCATATATTCAATTACTCTCTTTCTTGCAATGTATTTCCCAGTGCCTGGCGCAGTGCGCATATTATTCCTATTCCTAAGGTAACCAATCCATCTTCTTTTTCACAGTTCCGACCTATTTCTATCCTCCCGTTCCTGTCTAAAGTTCTCGAACGTATTGTTCACCATCAACTTTCTCTCTACCTATCTAAAAACTATATTCTAAGTCCTTTTCAATCGGGTTTCCGTTCGGGACACAGCACTGTTACAGCACTTGTAAAAGTCTGCGATGACATACGCTTTGGGTTCGATAATCAAAAAATTAGTGTGGTGACTTTATTAGATTTTTCCAACGCATTTAACAACGTCGATTTTGAAATTCTTCTTGCCATCTTAAAGGCAGTTAATGTGTCATCAAATTCTATTGAATGGTTCCGTTCGTACCTGTATGATCGCAAACAACGCATATGTAAACTCTCATCGTACTGTCATCTCAGTGCTGGTGTCCCGCAGGGAAGCGTGCTTTCTCCATTGCTCTTTTCTATCTTCATTAACTCTATAACTAAACTCCTTTCTTTGTCCTTTCATCTCTATGCAGACGACTTGCAGGTATATACGTCATTCTCTGCAAATGATGCTGATAAGGCCATTGATGAATTAAACACCGATTTATCTAAGATTGGAAGTTGGTGTGAGTCATACGGCCTATCAATTAATGCTAGCAAGTCTCAGCTCATTCTCATTGGTACTAGACAACAACTTGCCAAAATTGATCTTTCCTGTCTTCCTCCTATAATATTAAATAGCACTAGATTGGAGTTCAGTGGTTTTGTGAAAAATCTTGGTATCATTATTGACAACACTCTTTCCTGGACAAATCAGATTTCCGAGCTAAGTCGCAAAATTTTCAGTGTTGTCGGCAAGCTAAAGCGATGGAAGTATCTCTTGCCAGTAAAAACTAAAATATCTTTAGCCCACTCACTTCTTCTTCCTCTTCTCGACTACGCGGATTCTTCTTATCCAGATTTATCACAACAACTACTGAACAAATTAGAGCGATTACAAAATTTAATTATAAGATTTATTTTCGGTTTGAGGAAGTTCGATCACATCTCGCAGTATCGGACTCAGCTTAAATGGCTCACAATACAGCAACGCCGTAACCTTCACGTCCTCTCTCTTCTCTACACTATTCTTTTTCATTCTAATACACCTATCTATCTTAAAGAGCGTTTTACCTTCCTGGGCTCGAACTCTCTTCTTCGTGTTACTCTTCGTTCGCAGACCGATAACATACTTAAGATACCGGCTAGTCGTTCCCAAGTATATAGCGAGTCTTTTACCGTGAAAGCTGTAAAACTGTGGAATGTACTTCCACGGCATATAAGATATTCAAAATCTTTAGAAATTTTTAAAGATCGTCTAAAAAAGTTCTATCTCAATCATTAATATAAATTATTTATACGTTTATATACATAAGATGCATAATATATTTGTATAGATATGTATAATTGTACATATATAATTTTCTTGTTATAAACATACTTATTTGTATATATGTATAGCATATGGATATTTAATTAAGTATATATTTTATTATATTCTATTTGTGTTACGTAGAATGTAATATTAATAAGTAAGTTTATCGATTTTATTGTATAGTTCATCTTGTGCACCGATCTCAACCTGTCTCTTATCTTTATTACTTTAACGTAGGGGTTGTCTGTAAGAGATCACTTTTAGTGATAAGACCGCCCTTGCACTCTTAAATGTTCTTATTTCTCTTGTTTATGTATATTATTTACCTGGTGTGCAATAAAGAGTTATTCATTCATTCATTCATTCGTTTCAACTTTGGTTTTAAAATACCCTCAATTATGCATTATTATCCCCAGTTCCGTAAAGAAAAATGGTAATTGGTAAAAGTTTTATATGTGCAAAAGTTCATCATATTGCTCCAGTGGATAAAATGTGTGCATTACCGACAGATTTTCGCAATAATAAGAATAGGTAAATATGTATATTGCCATAGCAGTAAAAATTCATCCTCTTGCCCTTATAGAAAAGTTAAAACATTTTATTTATTTCATGTCCTTGTGTTTTTTTTAGAGCATATATAATTCCTATGTCATTAAATAATTTATAGAATTAGGCGTTACTTTGCGGAGATCCATAATACAAAAGTAATAATAAAATTATTTTGCTATAATCCTTCGCGGATTATAGCAAAATAATTTTATTATTACTTTTGTCCTATTTCATTTTTGATATTGTTAGGACAGACATATAATACTCACTCGCTGTCTGAAACAACGATTATTAAATAAATAAGTAAAGCCTAAATTTCGTCATAATATATTTACAAAGATCCATATGTTCAATCTCGAACGATGCGAATATGTATTTACCGAGTCAACCATATTTGTTACATAAACTCAGTCCAGTAGCTAACTTCAAAGCCTTTGATGTTACCTAAATGTACTATGTTACTAGTTTTCCCATAAATGCCGGTTGCACACCAATAATCTTCTCCTCTTTGCTATCACCAAACTATTTTTTTGTTTCAGATTTAAAAATACCCTCGTCATGTCCTGAAAGAATGGAGGTAACAAAGCCGCATGTATGAAGACACATAATGTGACCAGAGTGTTCAGACGTAATGCAACTAGTAATGGTGAACTTCCTCATCATGTTTGACGTGGTTTTTGTCTTCTTTCTCTTTCTAATCGCGGTGACCTGCGTGATGAACTATATGCCTGGAAGGAGACGGCAAGATGTGATAGAAGAAGAAGTGGACAATGACGTCATCCCACCGCCTCCACTGTTTGCTGGCGATGAAGAAATGGCATGTACCAGTCGGGATACTTATGTGGTAATACCACCGCCTCTGCACAATGCTAGATCGAAGGATGGATGTCCGATACACGTCGTTTAGTATACATGTACTGATAATATGTAAGTTATTTCATGTCATTTTCTAACTACACGCTCTTAAATATTCTTAGATACATGTTATATAGGTAGAAACATAGGAACATGTGTTTGCATGTCACTAAAACATAAGCACACACTTTATATTTAAACACACAAACAACACACCTATCAATCAATTTTAGCTTTGCCATCAAGTTTAAAAACACTGTTAAAGGAGGCTGATACAGAAAGCTTACTATACTATTGAGGATTACATAGATGATAAGAATGCGTGGATATAGTTATTCTTCTACCCTGAACAAAAGAGTAATGACTAAATTTTACTAGTTATACGAATTATATTTGGTAAGAGCAAACGCCGAGTTTCTTGCCGGCTCTTCTCGCTAGAAACAGCTTTCATAACCAACAGTAGAGTTACCGATTCAAAAGCACTTGTTTACAAGTTTACTTGATTAAAGAATAATTTGAATTTAAATACAAATAATAATTTTGTTTTCTATATGTTATCATGTTAGGTTAATAATTTAAAAAAACTACATAAATAAATGATTATTTCGATATACACTTCGATAATCTTGTCAATTTTAAATTGAAACTTTTAAAAGTTGACTTACCTCGCCCATAATAAATAATAAAATTTAAATACATAATAAATTGTAATAAACATAAATGTAAAATTAAAAATAATAATAATTTATAAATTAGGATAAAAATAAATAAATAAAAAACTAACACATATTATTAATAATTTAAAATTTTGATTACTTATGTAACACATAGCATGCTGTGGTTACCTGTAAATGTGAGAACAGTTAGATTTTAGTCACGGGAAATGTATATTATATATTGTTACTGTTTCTTATGTTGGTGATCCAAATAAATAAATAAATAAATTTCATAAATCTCAATACATAAAATAATTTTTTTTAAAGTAGTTTTCGTAGTCTTTCTTTTTCTCGAAATTAACACTCAACAAAATTATGCTGCTATAAAAAATGTTTTTACAAGCGTCTGTAAGCGTATATAAAACTTTTAAAATTAACTTGCCGGTTTTTAAATCAGATGACAACCATCATCATAAACCATAGTTTTTTAATTTGAACTTAAATTGGTTTTTTATGTTGTTCCAGATCAACGTAGGAGTTTATTACAAAGAAGCCTTATGAAATCGTAGAAATTTCAAAGAATAAAACGTAGTAATTTTTTACCAGTTACTCAGATTTTTTTACATACCAAGACTTAATACGGTGGAAACTCGGGACTCAAGTGGTGGTAATTAACTGAGAGAATTTGAACTTTATAAATAAAAATGTGCGTAGATAAAAAGCGATATAAAATTGTTATAAAATCAAAGGTCCTAGCGTTTTATTCAAATAAATCAATTTAAAAAATTGTAATTATATTATCTATAATTATATTTAGTTTCTTGCAAGAAATCTCGTCTCCTCTTAAAGGCCTAATTTTTTCGTACAAGCATGATAAAGCGTTCAAATCGCTCGAATCATTTGTAAATGCTTATTTAAGATATATATGACTGAGTAATAGATAATTCAAATGTATAGTAGTTATACAATTTTCTTGCAGTTTTGTATATATAATAACAAATATAAATGCATTTAGTTTTAATTGCTTTACATAAATTTCATATAACAAGAAGGCACAGAACTAGATTTTTTTATAATATTCTTATTTGTGCAACATGGGCGTTGGGACTTGGGTGTAGGACATACTTTGAAGAGTGTACTCCAGGATTCATAACCATGTCCTTTCAACGCCATTTTACCAGCGTATGGTTAAGAGCCGAAATAAATTCTACTCCTAAGTAACAACCATCAATGAAAGCGCTCGTAGCGCTTCGCTTCGTCATTTCCTTATGCACAGCTTAAGTGTGGATTGTCTCCTGGCATATATATGCTTCTCTTGTTATAATATGGTTTTGGATGCCATTTTCGATTACGCCGTGTGGTATCCGGCTGAATAGAATAGTACCACCCTCTTTTCTTACCGAGGTGTCGTAAAAGGCGACTAAGGTAAGTCGACCCGCCGTTTGGTATCCGGCTGAGTAGAATAGACCAACCTCATTTCTTACCGAGGTGTCGTAAAAGGCGACTAAGGTAAGTTGACCCACCGTGTGGTATCCGGTTTAGTAGAATAGACCACCCTCATTCTTACCGAGGTGTCGTAAAATACGACAGAGGTAAGTTGACGTCAGGCAGGCGGCCGGTCGTAAAAACGCAGCCAAATCATGTAACAGCGTGTTTATAACATGTTGTGCCGACCCCACTTATAGTGGGATAAGGGCAGGAGGATGATGATGCCATTTTCGATTGACACTGCATCATCGCTTTCCATCGGAAAAAATTGCAGTTAGGCGCCATATACACAAAAAAACTTACTATTACGTAAGTACATTAAGTACATTAGTTCTTTTACCAGCTAATCTTAAGTTAAACACCATGAGCATGCAAATATTATTTTAGTGAGAGAAATTTACAGAGAATATTCGCATTACATTTCTAGGACATAAAACGAATTATATTTGACGCTGAATACTTTCGTAGTATGTTTTCAAAAATAGAAGAAATACTCCAACAATAGTGCACTCAATCGACTGTTGCGACTCAGAGGTAACTTAATAAGTCAATGGCCAGTAGACAAACAAGCTTCGCACTGGCAGGCTCTTGTTCCGCTAAAATACAGAGATTTCCGAGTGATATCGAAATCAGAACAATGATAACTAAGACACCATTAGCAGAAATATATGGGATTGTTATATATATCGTATTCATATTTTAATTTGGACATACCTTTGTAACGTCATTTTAGAGATTATATTGTAGGATATTTGTTATATTTTATTGTTAACTGATACAAATGTACAATAGAAATCATGAGCTATTGATATTGGCAATAGTTTTAATATTAGAATTAGGTATATACATATAAATATAATAAAAAGACAATACGTATCCGTATTACGATAGTTTTCATATCATCTGCTTCAGATCATTACATTAACCTCATATAGAAATAACGTTAAATAACCGCATAACTTTATTAATTCTCGAACATTCAGGTATCAATTATAAGTTACTATAAATTGTAAGTATTAATTCTGAATGCAAGTCGAATTCAACGATACTGCAGAATTTTAATCTACCTTTCCTCATAACTTGTAAACCATTTGTTTAATTGGACACAACTTTAATATCTGTCACAGTAATATTTGACACTATGTTACAAATAATAATACCATTAACACAATACTAGTGTTAAACAAACCTAGTTATGGTTGGTTGATTTTGTGGTGTAGCACAAAACCGCAATCCAAATTCTGCGTTATCGTAGTATAGTTTCATATGTAATTAATACCCATAAAACTTTCAAAAACATTATTTGTTTATAGATTACTTTATACGTATAAATATTTATGCGACTCTATCGGTATAATTTAAAGTATTTTACTATTATAAATATTTATATAAGTTGGTCTTTAATACACTAAGGTCGAATTTGTTCGGATTAAGCCAGTATAATATTTTTTTATTACATTTAAATGAATACGGGTCTTTTTTGCAATGTATAAATATACATTTTATTGTGATCGTTTGTTAACATCTTTAAAAAAAAAGTTTACGATTTCCACGATTTATTTTGTTATGTCAATGTTTTACAGTTTTATTCTTTTATATATATCAACTCATATATGACCCAAGTTTGGGTTAAGCAAATATAATATATTTGCTTTTCACGGGTTTTCAAAATTAATTTACGTTGACTAATTTGTACGACAGTCCAAAATACTTGTAACAAACCGCAACCGTATAAATCTTATGGAAAAAGGTTAAAAAAAAATTATGATTCATATTGTGAACAGGACCCCTAATTTTAAGATTTTTAACGGCCTTAAAGAAAAATCAATTTTTACCAGACTACGATACCTGAGAACTGGAAATACCATACAAAAAAAATTATAGTTATTACTAGTAAAACGCAGTATAGTAAAAATAACATAATTCATGTGATATATATACAATTTTTAACGTAGTTATAGTTATAAAGACATTGTTTTCATTGATGTTAAACTGACATGACATTTAATATTTAGAATGAATCTTGTTACATTAAGCATAACGTAACCATGAGCATTAACATCTGTAGAATATAAAGCAGGAACTATGTTATAAAACAAAAAAGAGTGACCTAATTTAATCTATATAAAATTTTATTTTACCATATTTTTAGATAGTTTTATCAAAAGAGTAAAAGAGAATCAAAAGAGACCAAAAGAATTTAATCAACAGAGTAAGAGTAGATATTTGTAAAAAGAAATCATTCATTTAGTATCAACCACCGTAGGAAAACATTGCAATTAAAATTATAGAAAAGATATTTATTATTAGCTATTGTCAAAAAATACAAATATTGTTTTTGCGATTTCAGATACCTTTGTATTTTTGTTTGGAATTGTGTAATATACTCGTTACTAAACATTAAAAATATTTGGTTTTGGATAAACCACCAAACTCGTTCAGAAGAATTGAATTATGTCAATATGAGACTAAGACATATGTAAAGTAGTAAGTAAGTAGAGCCTGATACTATCTCACTGCTGACAATAGGCCTCTTCTCTCCGTTTTTGGAGTGAAGGATTGAAGCTAAGACCTATTTCCAATGCGGATTGGTAGGTTACACATATCTCCAGAATTCTCTAAAGATATGCAGGTTTCCTCAAGATGTTTTCCTTCACCGTAAAGCGTGTGATAAATTGCAATTATTAATTAGATACATAAGTTTTAACAGAAAATCGTATTGGTGTCTGCCCGAATTTAAACCTTTGACCTCCTCGAAAGAGTCGCACGGTGTTACCGCTGGGCTACAGTTGTATAACATATGTATAAATTTATAAAAGAATGTATTATTTGCAATGTGGTATCAAACATATTACTTAGAGAGTTACTGCTTTACAGATGTTGCGTATAGTTATTTCGTATTACGAAAGCTTAGTAGCAATAAATTAAAAGCTGGTGGTATATACATATATTAGCTAGTCTCAAAAAAACGTCTTAATTATAATAGCTGTTGCCTTAACATCAGTAGATACCATACTAACCGATGTAGATCAAGTAAAAGTATTGAAAAGAACCATATAAATTGTTTTTTATACAAACAAATAGTTTTTTTTTATCACAGCTATTTGCTATGGTTACGTTATGTTAGACAAATCCATAATAACGATGTATCTTTCATTATTTAAGTGCGCTAAATACAGTGTCACTCTATGTATTTGAAGTTTTATTTACAAAAAGTGCCAACTGTCTGCTAAAGATCTTTTTGAATATTGTATAGTGTACAGTATATGAGGGTTGCTATTTAGCTTGCTATAATTTAATTTTAGTGACAACAGATTTCGAATCATTTTCTTCAATGTCTTTCAAAGTCTGCTTTTTTAATTCAGTTCAAATCAAATATATTTTTTGTATTCCTGTAAATGTTTCGCATGACATCTCACATTTGTTTTTAAATAAAACAAACACAACAAAATATAAAATTAAAACATATTTATATAAGTCTCGTCGCCTTAAATCATAAAAACAACAAGAAAAACTTAGTTACGTTTCTAAGTCAACAATTAAGAAAAAGTGATAATATTGACAATTGAGATGGGATTAATTTTCACATATCTCCATCCCGTCTGTAATGCCGTAATAAGTTTTGGGGAGACATCATAACATTTTAACTTAATTATGATATTTTAATAGAACCCGAACTTTGTTACGAAAGTACTTTGCCATTTCTTCAAACTGAAAAGACATTTGAAATAATAAATGACTTTTAATGAAAGCTTTTCAGAAGCTTTTAACAAAATTTCATGTCTCTTTTGTCAACCGTTGAGGTGTTCCGTCGTCTGGAGCCAATCCTGGCAACAACTTCAGGTCGTGCTTATCCTAAACATGCATTATCATCGGGACTGGACCAGTATGTAAAATTTCAGCTCAAGCAGGCACCGGGAAATGGATCAAATTTAACTTGCAAGATTCCACTTTCACATACAAACATACATACGAGTAGAGGGCAAGTTATAATAAAAACTTTTAAAAATAAGTAAATATATGACACTTATATTTGAAAATCTCTTTTTGTTCTATTCTTTAAAATTGCTTCGAATTTTCCTAACGTCAGCCGAATAATTGGCTTCGCTCCAGAGAATTGTCCTACACACTACAAGGATTAGTTGAATTTGACATCAATATTACGTATGTGGAGTAATGAAAGCGGTGTGGCCTAGATATTATAACGCACATATACTAATGGTTATAAATGGTTTAAAGTAAATTTAACGCTGGACAAAAGAAAAGAAATCTTATGGGGTTTTTATTACAGACAACCTTTGGATAACGGAATTATAGCAAAAGAATGTAGGAAAGTACAGAAAAAAGTGTCTTTGTGCGTTACAATCATAAAATTCGTCTTCTTTATATTTTACGCATATACTTTACGCATTTTTGTTTTATTAGTAATTACTTATAACTGAGTACGCAGTTTAATAGATGGATAGATTTAAATACATTGGGCAGTAGTCACCGATCAATTTTCAATAAAAATTTATGTATTTGATTGATTGATTGATTGATATATGTTTTATAGGTTGAAGAAAAGCATCGTTATAAAATACAAATGCATATTTCCTGATAATTACTAGGATATGTGCGATATTCAAATCTGTATTTGGGCAGGTTTTCACAGTACAATAAACATAGAAATTATTTTAAACGGAATACTATTAATATTCAATAACCAATTTTTGTATATCAACTAATACCACGCTGCAATTTATTGGATATCGCACCAATACAATGTGCGCAAATTCGAATTGTGGGTAAGGCGAAAATTGCTGAATTATACGCATGGGTGGAGTTTTTAATTACAATTTTTAATCAAGAGTTTACTTTCTGAAAATTGACTTTCGCTACAAAATCCAAAAACTTCATATCATAATAGCATGTAATTATTGTAATATAAAGTAGGTTACACTGTATAACAATATCATTAAGTAATTTTGATAGTCTTCATTCTCCTGCCCTTATCCCACTTTAAGCGGGCGACACAACATGTTATAAATACGTTGTCACATGATTTGGCTAGGTATTTTACGACCGACCGCCTGTCTGACGTTAACTTACCTTAGTCACCTATACTGCACCTCGGTAAGAAAGAGGGTGGTCTGTTCTACTAAGCCGGATATCACACGAGGACGTCACGGGCTCGAACTCGGGCAGACACCAATGAGTTTTTCTGTTAAAACTTATGTGTCTAATTGATAATTGCAATTTATCACACGCTTTTCGGTAAAATAAAATATCGTGAGAAAACCTGCATATCTCTAGAGAATTCTGGAGATATGTGTAACCTACCAATCCGCATTGGAGCAGCGTGGTAGGTCTTAGCTCCAATCCTTCTCTCCAAAAACGGAGAGAAGATTATTCCCAGCAATGGGAGAGTAACAGGCCGCTACTTTAATTATGTATTATGATGTGTGGAAAATCTATTGGTTTTTTTTTCAACTTTCTAAATAATTGCAGTCAAAATTTCTTATCCCGATATTTATGAAAATATATATTTTCTTTAAGCTTTTAACTCCGCCAAACCATTAAGGTAAAAAGCCATCATTACACAAACTAATTAAAATTTTATGACAGCGAAGGTATCTTCTTTAATCTTCATTAATCTAGCCCTTAAAGAGTTTCAGAATTATTATTCTTACTTAAGAGATTAAAACAGAAAATAATTATAAAATTTCTTTGGGTTATATGTGCAGCTTTTGCTAACTTATAAATAAGGTTAAGAAAATTTTTCTTTTCATATTCATGATATAAAAGAAGTGGCATGTTTTCAACATAAATCTTTGATGCTAGACAGGTAATCTATAGTGAACATAAATATGTATTTCCTTACTTTTTTACGGATTTTTTCACTTTTGTATTCGGATAGCATTATTTTGCGGGATATTTTCGTAAAATTAATTGTAATTCGGGTTAAAGACATTTATTTTCTCAAAAGAACAATGTTCACTTAACTGAGAATTAAAATTTAACTATTTTAATTTTCTTAAGACGCATGCATCACTTAACAATTCGTAAAATCTTAGCAAATTAATTCTGATATAAAAAGAAATATTAAAACATAATAAAAACAAACATAAAACTAAACATATAAATATTGACGAGAGCGATAATATAAGTTTTAGATATCAAATTATTGTTATTTTTTCAAAAATATAGGACTTTTTTTAAACAAATTAATATTATTTGTTTCCTTTAGACTATTGGGCAAATTATTGTATAACTGTGCTCATTCAAACAAAATCGTTTTTTTCCGTAATTCATAAATAGAAATTATAACTAATTTATTTCCTAAAATATTAAGGTCAAATTAAAAGTTGTTGAGACTTCTTTTATGTAATAAGTTCATAGCATAATAATTATTACAATAATTTAGTGTGAAAAACTATAATTCTCGTCTGTTCATATTTTACCACGACATCGACATTATTGATATGTTATGTCCAGAAATCGCCAACATCAAAAGTTATCCAAATAAAAGAGTTTAACCAGTGGAGCCTATTTAACTTCATACAAAAAAAAACCATTAACATTATATACAGATTGAATAAAAAGCTCAACAAGTGCAAACCCATCTCAAATCCCCGTCAAATTTTCATATTTAATTTATTCAGATTAAAGTCTTACTTTTGGCACTTTTGGCACGATTCAATTAACTGAAACGATACGGCAATAAAACATCAACCTAATTTTACGTGTACAGCAACACCTGAGACAAATTTGACAGAAAATCGATATTGCGAAACGCATTAAATAAACATAAATTCTGATGTTTTCTTGTAGAGTAAAAACAGCCGTAAAAGGTAAAATAGGGCTTGGCTAAGGTTAAGTCGAAATTTACAATAACATTTTCGCTGGATAAATTTTAAACGGCTATTGTGTTTAGGAGAAAATTACGGAGTCTAAAAGCGTGAGAAATTAAGTAGAGTACAAAATAGAAGTCATTGAGGGTAGTATTACCTGGTTGTATTAACAAGTATCATAAAATTATATTGTTGAAACAAAGAACAAAGTCAGCATCCAATATTTATTTATTCACGTTGATCGTATGCATTACGGTTTTGTCGTTACATTTTTTGTCGTTACGGTTTTGTAGTTGCTAATTATTTATCATTACCGCATTAACATTAAATCATCACATCACATTAACGCATTGCGTTTTTGTCGTGGAGCTTATCCTACTGATGACGCTTCGGTTTCGGAGCGAAACGATCATAGAGATTGTAGTAGTGAGTGTATGTAAGGCTTGTGTGGATTGTTGGTGCTGGCGGCATTTTGTGATACGTCTGGTGACTTGCATGTAGGTATACGCTATGTGAATGTAGACTTCATACACTTAGCATTACATAGATTCTCCTAACAAACGCGGATTGCAGCAAAATAATTCTATTGTACCTTTTATACTTTCTGTTAAAATATTACGTAGCCGTTTCAATACATTACGTAGTCTGTATTAACTGTTTTCAACTAATTAGGTTAGCCTGTTAAATATTTATCAGTACTTCAAACAGCCTGTGGACATTTTAATGAACATAAGATAAATGACTAGCGGACTTTCGCCGGCGCTTGTTTGTTTTCCATTCAATAGGAAAACAAATTGAATTCGTGTCCTTTGTTTCAAATTATTACTGGAGACTGAAGTGTGAAACAACCTTTTCTTTAAAAATAATTACTATCTCCATTTGTAAATACAAAATTTAAATTCAAATTATTCTGTATTCAAATTGGCTTTTAAAATCAGTTTCGAATAGCCAAGTATTATGTAGCCATAACCACTAGTTCAAAATTGTTCTTTTACCGAGTAAAACCAGAAAGAAAACTGTTCGATAGCTACAGTGGTGAGCATAGGTAGGATAGGCGGACAACTTGCAATTTCTCCATCCCGAATAATCAAGGACTGACCTTTAAATTGGATGCTTCTTAGGTTATGGCGTCCACGCCGCTCCCGTCGGAGTATAACCACTTAATAACTTAATCCACTTATATTCACAGAATCACAAATTTCATTGTTCTTTAATATTGTTCATATACATAACCACCGAATTATCCTTTATATTTCGTATATATTACTTCACCGAACACCGATATTTATTGTATAAATATCGGTGTACCTGCATGGCAAATGATTAGGCGCTCACCTTTTCCCATTGGTACTGAGGAAGTGGAATCAGCAGTATCATCAGTCCAGAAACGAGATAGTGTGTGGTTAGCGTTGAGCCATGTTTCATCCGTGAAAACAATATTTGCCCAATCTTGTATTTTCTTTGCCTCTCTTAAAAAATCACAACGTGCTATAGCTATATCTGTGCGTTCCATTAATAATTTTCTTTTATTTAACTTTTTATATGAAAAGCCAATTGTGTTCAAAACTTTGACCAAAGAAGATTTTTCACCATGAAATAGACCACTTCTTTTCAAAGAAACAATAAGTTTTCTCAAAGTTGGAATTTCTTTTCTCAAGTAGTAATCATATACATGACGACGAATAGCGTCAGCGTCAAAGTCATCAACAGCTGTCACCTTATGAGCCCGGCGCTTTCTTTTTGGTGTAGATGGTTTGTTTTGCTCCAAGCCGCTCCTGCCGTAGGCATCAGTAGTGATTTTAGTCACAGTTGATAGACTGATCCCCAACGCGGCTGCAACACGGTTTCGGACTTGCGTGATAGGTATAAGAGGTCCGCCATTTTGATTTTCTTGCTCAAAATACTCATGAAGTTTTAACACTAACTGTCTCGATTGTGCTTTCAACACACGTCCTTTCGGCATTTTCACGATCAATTAATATAAGTTTCACAAAAGTTTTTCCGAGGAATAAAGCTACTTAACTCAAGGTGTAACAGATGCGAGAGAACACTCAGCGAACGTAAATGCGTGTGACTATCACGAGCGTTTCGTTGAGAGTGACAGATCACGTCAAAATGGCGGCCGAGCGGAAGGTCTGTTGATGTTGCCAGTTGATGTATAATATATTTTTTATGATTATAATAAATACACACGGATTAACATTTATTTTCAAAAAACTAAGGCAATATTAAATCAAAATGTTGATTTCTATATCTGTTATTAGTTTACGTAGGTTATCATTAATCGAATTACTTAGGTACGTAATTCGATTAATGATAGTAGGTACTATAATCGGAATGGTATCGCATACGAGAATCTTTAGGACATCACTAAATATGTAAATCGTCAATCTGTCAAAAGATGGTTAATATAATGGACAGTGTATAATTCACACCTAGCACCGAGCACTGTGTTGCGCGGCCGACCGATCTTCTTCTTATGTGTGACATTAATTAGTCACCTACCCGCACCAAGCCCCGATTACCCTTGGTGGAAAATATTGATCGAACAAAAATATTGAAAAAATACAAATAAAATGAGCTTTCAATCCGTTAGTTACTTAAAGCAATTCAATTCTAAGCTATGTTATAATTTACATACATCTTTTCTAGAAATAAATTATATATAAATTAATTAAAAAGTATATTTGATGATATTGTTATTAATTACATATTTTTTTCTCAGAGATACTATTATAAATTAAATAGAAATAAAAAATATGCGGCATATTGATATAACTTATTTCATTAATTGCAATTTTATTTTGGAAACACAAAGAGTAATACACAAATATTAAGACCTTCAAAATAAATGTACATTTTTAAATTTAAATCTGAAATAATAAAATCTCCTGAGTGAACAAAATCAAACTATTTTAAGACAATATGTTGTAATAAATAAGAACATATTTTAAATAATAATTCACTATCGAACTAAAAAATCTATTATGAGACAGAATAGGAATGTTGAAATTAAACCCCATATAATCTAAATAGATTACAACACAACACTTTGGTAGAATCATATTTTAACTAAATAGTTAAATGATTCTACCAAAGTGTTGTAAATACCTCAATATATAAGATGGATTTCATTATTTCTGATGTTTGTAGTTCGACCGAGCACCTACTTCAGATGTGATACGGTAACTTGTTCAAATAGCAAAAATATATGATAACAAAAGTCTTATAAATAAGAATAATATCAGCATACCTTCGCTTAACCGCTCACTTAAGAAATTATGAATCGCATAAATTTCAGGCTTATGACTATGAATATATGCCTAAATTAACGCTTAAAGTAGCGAGGCCATAATTTAAGACCAAACGTGTTTCTATAAGACCGAACGTGTTTTGTATTTTATTGCTTTAAAACATTTAATTAGTGCAAACCGTAGTTGTTTCTGACTGCAGATTCATTTTATTGCTGTTTTACTTAAAAACCCCTTTTTAGAACGATGAAAAATAACAACTACTACTATGAGTAAATGCTGAGCTCTCCGCAGACAAATAGGGTCTAAGCATGCAATTTATTAAAACACTAGCCTTACCCATGCTATAATCCACGATTATAGCAAAATAATATTTTCATTAGGTTTTTATTATCGACCTCCGCATAGTAACGCCTAATTCTTTAAATTATTTCTCTATAATTATCCACATCACTCAAAAAAATTATATTAGCAACAATAATAATAATATTCAGTTGTACAGGGCACATTACTTTTCAGTTCTGTAAAGTAGAGGCATCAATAATAATAAAATGGCAGTTAATGTAAGCATTAACGCTGTTACGACTTGCAGATTGTAAATGGACCATCATAAACTGTATCACAAAGCGTATCAAATTTACCACCACCCTAAAGGGAATAGGGTGTATAAAAATATATTTCCATATCGGCTTTTTTGGCAGCATGTTATCTAATACTTTTGTATCAGTCATAACACATTTACACATATAAGTTGTCCCCGTTAATGACTTGTGATATACAGTCCTCTGAAGTGGACTCATCATCCTCCTGCCACTCTAAGAGGGTCGGCACAACATGTTGTCACATGATTTGGCTACGTATTTTACGACCGGTCACCTGCCTGACGTCAATGTACCTTAGTCATTTTACGACACCTTGGTAAAAAAGAAGATGGTCTATTCTACTCAACCAGATACGACACGGTGGGTCAACTTACCTTAGACGCCTTAAGGATGATTCACGCTACACCGGGCCGCGACCGGGCCGTGCCCCGTCCGGGGCACGGTCGAACATTATGGTATACTTTTGGTATGAAGTAATTCATGCCTAACCGTGCCGCGGCCGTGTCCCGGCCGTGCACGGCCGGGGCACGGCGTTGAAATGTCGGTGGGTATTGTTTCCCGGCTCCGGCACGGTTCGGCCCCGACACGTTGTAACATAAACATATGCGCCCGGGCGCCCGCAGAGCAGTCAACGTCAAATCTTGGTGAATTTAGCAGCTTAACAGCAAAATGGACAATGCAAATTGTTTAGAATGTGTGTAATTTGCTCTGTGATTTACGACATGAGCCATCCTAAGTATTTAGATAACAAATAATATAATTTCCAATACTTCATCATCGATGGCAATTGCAATAGCTGCTAATTCAAATTGTGAAACTGCATATTTATTTAGGCGTCAAGTCTATCGATAGATGAAATCACTTGCTGACAAAAACTACTTAACGTAGATATAAGTCGTGCAAATAATAAACCCAAACAGCCCGGTGTAACATGAATGACTGGCACGGCCGGCGCACGGTGGCCGTGCCCCGGCCGTGGCACGGCCCGGTCGCGACACGGTGTAGCGTGAATCATCCTTTATACGACACCTCGGTAAGAAAGGAGAGTGGTCTGTTCTATTCAGCCGGATACCACACAGCGGGTTGACCTACCTCAGTCGCCTTTTACGGTACCTCGGTAAGAAATAAGATTGGTCTATTCTATTCAGCCCCATACCACACAGCGTTCTTTTGAAATGGATTGAAATCTGTTATTGTAATCCCATCACAAGTCGAGCCAGATAGTTTATTATTAGCTTAGAGCTAACATTTAATTCAACCAGAATATTATGATAAGGGTTGATGTTATAATTCAACATTAATAATACCAGCCCTTCAGGCAGTCCTAAGGCCTCATAATCACCACAATTCTTACGGCGTGACGTCAACGCTAGCAACCACGTTAGTCTAATAATAGTACTATGCCTTTGACTCTATACCAGACGAAATGAATGAAAAATGAAATTTTATCATAGTCTGCGATTAAAATTTTTAGTAAAATTGCATACATATTCTTTTAATTAGTAAACTGTTTGTATACAGTACAGCGAAGTTGAGCTAAGTCACTATTATTCAATTATTTTCCTATTAACATTCATACACTACATACATATTTTCAATGATCTTGAACGAAATTTATTCTCACAGATTACGCAAGCCATATTATATCCTCATCACCATTGTCCTGCCTTTATATTTTATACCACTATAAGTGTGGTCGGCAAAACATGTTCTGGCTAGTTATTTAATAACCGCCCGCCTGCCTTACCTTAGTCACCTTTTAATCTTGGTAAGAAAGAAGGGTGAGCTATTGTACTCATCCGTATACCACACGTGGGCAATCCATATTTATATAATGTTCGAGCAAGCCTTATAACATATTAGGGGGATATTAGTAATATTGTATTGAACAATACGAAAAACTGAATATATCTCAAACATGGTTAAAATTCAAATAATACTTTATTCAAATTGGCTTCTACAAGCAATTTAGAATCATCAAATTACAATGAAGCTACGACTGGTTCGGAAAGGTGCTTTTACTGAGAAGAACCAGCAAGAAATTCGGCGGCCACTCTTTTCAAAATTAAATATTAAAAATAAATAATAATAAATATTTTGAAAGAGTTGAAACATCTAAAAAAAATGCCAAGATCCTTATAATATTACATCTTATGATCCCATAAATATTAGACAAGGAAGGCACCTGCGTGCTTAGAAAATTATATTTTCATGAAGTGGATAATAGGTAATTCACTCTAAATGTGCCGCCATTTGTCAATGTCGGGAGACCTTCTTCAAATAGAATTCGGCACTTTTGCTCATTGGAATTTATAGGAGGTAAACATTGAATATGAAATACATCGGAATTTACTTCGAAGGCATTTTTATTTCACTTTGTGTGGTTTTTTCTCTTGCGACTCAAAAGTTAATACTGTAAAAATATAATAGTTATACGGTAAATCCATCCTATCCAGCTTATATTATAAATGCTAAAGTTTGTGAGTATGGATGTACGTTTGTTACTTTTTCACGTCGAATCCGTCGAACCAATATCGATGAAATTTGGTAAAATTATTCCTCATACACAGGAATAACATATAGACTGTAGAAATCCTGTTAATTCGCCAGGAATACAATGACACTAAAAAGCGTCATCTATTTTCCTATTCTATCACGCTACAACTTTTCACGCAGGTAACAGCTAGTCTTATATATAAAAATAAATGTTTGTCGTATGTCCTTTTTAGGCTCCAAAACGGCTGGACCAATTTATATGAAATTATCATACGACTTTGGTGGCGATTGAAGAAAAAAATTCTTTAACTTTTAATGACAGGTTTTTTAACTACTGATGTCTTTAAATTAAGGCTAACGAAGTGGGCTAGGACTACTAGTACTTCATAAATAAAAAAGCAGTTTTTATGGTAGTCTTTACTCCGATCACTATGACTAGATAATGTTTTACATATTAATTATTTTACGAGGTAAAATATACTAGTGAGGTATTTGACAGAATCTGCCTTTAAAAAATTATCGATTGCCAACTTTAGCAACACAAGTTACAACCTTTCAGCAGCTTTTCAATTAATTCAATTAATTCGTTTAATGGCTTTCAAGACTGCTATATTGGCTCCAATCGTATCATACAACATGCGAAGCAAATTGTAACATTACTTTAGAATTCCGTAATACTTTAGAATTCGTACCAATAACTCATGTTATTGGTGATCTAGATGCTTGGCGAATCAGAGTTACGCAAGTGACAAATATCTTTAATATTTAAATGAGTTAACCTTGTATGTATATATATATTTTTTCGGAATTTCGGAAACGCTTCAACGATTTTCGCGAAACTCAGCATGTAGGGGGTTTTGGGGGAGAAAAAGCGATCTAGCCAGGTTTTATTTTAAACAAATTTCGTTTTATCCCTGTTTTCAGGCATTCAAAAAATTACTTAAACTGACATTGAATATAAAACACTATTTTTGCCGTAATTTGTCAAGTCAGTGTAGCTTATTCGGGGAGCGGGTGGTCAAGAGAAATGAAAATATCTAGGATCGAGCCCCACCTACCTAATAATCTTTTTCTTTTTTTTAAGTTCCTCTTTTTATTCTGTAAAAAATGACCGAGCAAGGCTCGATAAACCAGGTACTTACTATATTTTTAACTAAATTATTTTATTTTAAACTAGATTAAGCAAAGCAAATACAACCCTCTTTACAGAAGCGGCTTCAAAAATCATATCATGTAATGTATTAATAAATTTATAAGACTTTATTACGAGAAGATGAAATACTCGTATTAATTACCCTGATTTTAAGAACTTTGAAACAATGACGTTGTTAACATTACCAAATATAATCGTAAAATTTTAATAATTAATGTTCTTATACATTTTGCTACTGAGAAGAATTTACGAAGGATTTCCATAAATCATTCATCGCTGTAAAAGGATTATAGAATTAAGATGCGCTGTTAAATATTTACCAACTCCTAACTGAAACAAAATTTAGACATTTAACGAATTCAAGATGAACTACTGAGCGCACAGTTTGTTTTCATTTTTTCTCTTGCCTTCGCTTTATAAAAATGAATTTAAACCTATCACGGTATAATTAAATTATAACATAATTATAGAATGCAAAAAATATTTTAATTAAGATAAAACAAACCTTAATCAACCTTCAATTATTAAAATAATGTGGAACTGATATAAAACATTTCCTATTAGCTAACTTTAAACTTAACTCAAACAATGAAAATCTACGTTGCGCTTACTCAATGTCTTTTGGAAAAGCTAAAGTTTTCAACTTTTCATACTGAACTCTTCCAACAGACTTCTTATAACCAAATAAAATAATAAAGTTTATTCTATAAAATCACGGTTTAAATTAACTATAATTTAAAATTGTTCGAGATGTTAAACTCCTATGTAACATTAACATATTTCTTGACGCTTAAAACTCTTCTTCCTTTTATTTTATTTATTTCTTTCTTTCTTTTTATACGTATATTTAGGAAAGAAAAAGTAAAAAAGCACATGTATAAAGGCGGACTTATCCCTAAAAGAGACTTCTACCAGTCAACCTTTGAGTAATAAAAGGAAAAAGGCAAGAATTGAAGAATAAAGAGAATACGGGTAATAAAGAGAAAATGAAAAGTTTTATATGAATTGAACTATTTAATCTATTAATTAATTTGGTAAAATAAATAGATGAAAAGATGGTACTAATATATAATTACAAAGTTATGATAGAATTATTTTGCTAAAGTCCGCATTTGTAGAAAAATCTATGTAATGCTAAGTTTAGGAATTAAACTATTCTCGTACTGAATACATGCAGGATGTGTATCACAAAACACCGCCACCAACAACAGCACACTACACAAGCATTACACACATACACTACGACAATCTTAAATCTGTACATTACAATGATTATAAATTACGAGATCAGTAGTTCTATTCTGAGTACAACTAGTAAAATGACTTATTCTTTTAGTCCACACTCATAATCTTTCTTTATCCAGGTAACTGAAGTACGAAGGTAAAATAGGGGAGTTACAACAAATTATAAAACAAAAGCTTAACATTAGTTTTACTTTAACATTTCCAAAGGTGCCTAGACTAAAGAGAATCATAAAGTTGTAATATCAATATACGTTTAACTTGCAGAAGCGATGATTTGCGAGCTGGCCTCTTGCCAAATTTCTACAAGCCATGCAACCAATGAGTTACTTACCTACGTTACTTGAATAAAACATTTCATCTATTTACACTTTTGTAGGCGAATTATACTGACATCACTATATTATTATAAACCAAAATAAGAAGGTAAATGAGATAGACAATTAAATAAACAATAATTATATTCGCAGTGGCGGAGCTAGGTAACAAAAGGCCCCTCAAAAGGACAAAAATAAACTAGGGCCCCGAATAAACTACTTTATATGCTTATTGGATATTTATTTCTTGTTTAACCGTACTGTTGTCTTATTTTTCATCTCCTTGTTGTCTTATTTATCGTCTCATTTATATACATAAATATTTGTAATTATTACTTATTTAGTCCCACTCACTATTTTAATGTAATTGACTATACCCTAAGATTGCATGGATCGCTGTTTAGCAAAAAGGCCGCCTGTACTTTTTCTTCTTATGTTATGCATTCATATTGTTAGTTATTTTTGGTGAACAATAAAGAGTATTCAAAAACTATTAAAATAGTTTGTTCCATATCTATTGTGTTCCGAATCCGACGTCGAGATATTGTTGGGAATTTTCCTGTATTATTTTAAATCAGTTGCCATTATATAAGTGTTCCTGGACTCTGGTATATTCATATTCCAAATTTGAGGAAAATTTTCATTACTTAAATAAATGGTTTGTAAGATAGAGACCAAGAGGATCGTCTTTTCTATTTACGCCACTAACTACGCCACTGTATATCCGCTTTGTGCAGCTTAATTATGCTAACCAAAGTATACCACTTTTAAAAAGTCGGAAACCAACCAACAAGCACATTCAACTAACAAAAAAGAGTAAAGTAACGGCCTTTTACAATCCCACTGCTGAGCATAGGCCTCCTCTCTCCGTTCCTGGAGAGAAGGATTGGAGCTAAGTTACCTACCACGCGGCTTCAATGCGGATTGGTAGGTAACACATATCTCCAGATTTCTCTAGAGATATGCAGCTTTCTTCACAATGTTATCCTTCACCGAAAAGCGTGTGATAAATTGCACTTATTAATTAGACACATAAGTTTTAATAGAAAAACTTATTGGTGCCTGCTGGGGTTTGAACCCGTGAGTCTCTCGAAAGAGTCATATAGCTTATATATTCAACTTATTACACCATAATTCTATCGTAGCATAATTCTCTAACATGATTAATACTTCACGATAAGTACTAACTTCCAAGACCGATGATTTGCGGGTGGGCGCTACGCCAAATTACTGCAAGCTGGAATTCGCAAATGGAGGTAAACAACCAAAGCTCGCATGCACTGAGCGGACCGCAATTTGTTTGTGGACGCAATGTCGCACAAATTATTTTATAGTTTTAATGTTATTACTAATCTTTAATATTTAAACGAGTTAATCTTGTATGTATATATATACCTGTATATATTTACGGAATCTCGGAAACGGCTTCAACGATTTTAATGAAATTCAGTATGTAGACGGTTTTGAGGGAGAAAAATTGATTTAGCTAGGTTAAATTTAAAAAAATATCACAATTTATTTGTCAACAACAGACGAAATAGTTTTATTTCGTAATTGCTTATTTATAGTTTTAATAAAGTTCCTACCAAAAACCTCGAAAATGTAAAATTGTATCCTGTTACATGTATTTTAATATCAGAGACATCATATTAACCAGATGCAACAACTAACACTACAGACATATCTGACCCAAGAATTGTAATGAAACGTGTTGAACTGAAATAACATAAAATGCGGTTGATTAATCATTTGCTTAACGTTATAGCAAAAATGCATATCCATATGGACTCCATCAAAGATAATGTCACGGTATTATACAATACTGATATATTTTATTATTTACTGAAGTATACCAAACGGCGTCCGGTCGACCCAGATTCGGCGAAAACCTCTTTCTCGAAAATAAATCCCCTCAGATATGCTGAAAGAACTCAGCTCTGAAAAATATCTATACTTGTACTTAATTTGTAGAACCACTTTTTCAATAGCTGATAATTGTGATTAATGTATAGAAACCGGCTATTGTCACGTCCTATTTTATCGGATGAGCCCGACTAGTTTCAAGCCCATACGGGGCTCTTATACATGAGCTCTTTAAGCGGCGTTATTGCAGCGGGAACTGATACAGTGGGGAGAAAGGGCTCATCCAATAAAATAAGATGTGAGTATAGCCGATTTCTATACATAATTAAGTATACCACTCACGATAGTTTAAATTCAAAAACTGATAATTGTGGTAAACAAAAAACTTCAAGATATGACTAAAACTTTAAGAATTGTAATTAACTGTAACACTACTAATTTATTGTACTCGTAGTGTGCGGTTGTTTTGTTAAAATCTGAATCTTCGAGTCTTTTGGGGTCACGTGTTACCGGGCAGGTAGATATTCTGTTAAAACGTAAGTGTCTAATTGTTAATTGTAATCACACGTTTGAATCCTTTGAAGGGAAACATTGAGAGGAAACCTGAATATCTCTATTTGGTTCAAAATCTTTCGAGTGACCGAGATCGAGCTAGGCTTCTAGCTTTATCGGAAAAAGAATCTGGTTATTGGCTACATGCTCTCCCTTCTAAAAAGTACAAGGTAACAAGTAAAGGTAAAGGGGATGTCAGGCACAATGGTGCAGGATACTGCACAGTTTGGGTGAAATGTCCTGTTTCTGCAGCGAAGCTAGAGAGATTAGGAAAGCTCCGCGTTGGTCTGTGCACAGTGCGTGTAAAACTACTGGATAGGCGAATAGAGCGTTGCTATCGCTGCTTGGAGGTGGGTCACTTTCGGGGTAACTGCACCTCGAATGTTGACCGTAGCAACGAATGTTACCTTTGTGGAGGGACCGGCCACATTGCTTCGCGATGTTCGCGTGATCCCTGGTGTGGATCATGCGCCAGAGCTGGTCTTTCAGCAACGCACAGGATGGGAGGCAGACTCTGCAATCCCACCAGGAGACGCCGCGGGTTTCGGAGGGGTCCTGCTGGTTCCCCGCCAGAACTTGCAGTTGTGACTGCGGTCAATTCTCGACCGTCGGTCAGCGACGAGATGGAGATACTGGACGACTGGTGACGGGAGACCCGGCGCCCAACTATGGGTCGAGACTGGGGTGCACCTAGTGTCCTGGGTGCATTCCAGAGGCGGTGGGAGACGTGTAGGTTTCCCTGATCGGAGGAGGGCTGCTAGGGCGGTTACGCAGCGGGGTTGCGGCTAATATGAACAATGGAACCGTAACTCCCGCACAAAGCGCGTGATTGGACACCGGGGGGTTTTAGTGGGTGCGAACCTAACATAACCACATCGCTGCCTCCCTCGGCGGTGTGTGTACTCGTCAGGAGTTTCCCCTCGAAAAAAAAAAATCCTTCTCTCCAAATAAGTAATAACTTCTTCAAGTGAAGAGAAAAATTGTGAGGAAATATCTATAGAATTCTGGGAATGTGGTAACCTACCAATCAGCATTGAAACAGTTTCATCAGTCTTAGCTCCAAACCTTCCCTCCAAAAACGGAGAGAGGCCTATGCCCAGCAGTGGAATAGATTTTTTTTTAAATTTTGGGTATTACTAGTTCTGAACATGGAATATCAGCAATTTATATACCTGGAAAAGCCACGGCGCCAGAGAAAATATATAAAAATGTATTCGTCTATGATTACACATCAGATCACTATCTCTTTTTTTACATATTCTGGACCCTGCGGGCGAAACCGCGAGGTGCAGCAAGGTCATAATACAGTTTTCTGCTTTAGATAGGTACTCCAGCAGTCAAATAATTTTAAAAATTATTGCTCCAAATACATTTTTAGGTCACCGCTTTCTGTTGTATACTTCATTATACCGTACCCCTTTTTTCGAGGAAGAAACCGGCGGCCTTTATAAAACTGACGCAATAAATAAAACGTAGCAAATTTATAGAGATGTTAGTGTCATAATTTAGAGTATATTTTGTTTTTCCATAACACTCGATGGAAATACTGAACTGTTATTTATTATACCACACCTAAGAAATGGTCTTTTATCTACTGGGTCGTTAAAGTACCTTAAAGAGATAAACAGGCTAAGACCCATCTCGCTTTCTAATCCGGATTGCAAGGTAACACATATGTAAATACTAGCTGTCACCCGCGACTTCGTTCGCGTGATAGGTTGATAATAGATGGCGCTTTTTAATGTCATTCTATTCTTGTAGAATTAACAGGATTTCTGTAGCCCATTTGCTATTCCGGTAAATAAGGAATAACTGTGCCAAATTTCATCAATATTGGTTCAGCAGATTTGCCATGAAAGAGTAACAAACATACATCCATAATCACAAACTTTCACATTTATAATATTAGTAGGACAGTGAAGCATATAAATTGGTTGAGGATTAGTACTCATAAGTATATGTTTGAAGTTTAAACTCTTAGTAATAGTGACACGCTTTCACAGTTAGACCATCATGGCTTTAAATTATAATAGAACGACATAAGCTCGTAATATATCTATTTAACCTATTACATTCTACTCAGACGTTAACTACAATTACATTCAAGAAATAATTACTACAGCTACTGTGTTAGAATGTTTAAGAGAGCTATTTAGTTCTGACAAGAACTGTAGTCAAATGTCTCTGACAAACACGTAATGAAGTCAAAGGTCTAGTGCCTAAATTTGTATCTTCAAGGTTGCGAGTGTCTAAAAGTCGATCGTTTCTATGTCTATCAATATGTGTCCGGTAAATAAACCAATACAATTGTGGATTTAGGCATAGACGATATCTCACTGTCAGTCCAGGCTAAGACGAATACAAATTTATCTGTAGATTAATGAAGGAGGCATTAGGTCACTATGGCTTACATAAATATAAGTACCTGGTTAACCGAGCCTTGCTCGGTAATTTTTTCAAAATAAAAAAAGGAACAAAAAAATAATAATAATAATATGTTAGGTGGGGTTCGATCCTAGGTATTTTCATTTCTCACAACCGCCCGTTCCCCGAAAAAACTACGCTGACTTCACAATTACCGGCAAAAATAGTGTTTTACATAGTCAATGTAAATTTTAGTATTTTTTTTAATGCTCAAAAACAGATATAAAATGAACTTTTATTGAATAAAACCTAGCTAGTTCGATTTTTCTCCCCTAAAAACCTCCTACATGCTGAATTTCAGGAAAATCGTTTGAGCAGTTTCCAAGATTCCGAATATATGTATATATACACATACATACAAGATTAACTCATTTAAATATAAAAGATAATATTTTTATACGACAACTTCTTTAAAACTTTACGACTGTATGGTATATATACTTAATCGATGGACTAGAGCGAAATAACCTTCCGCCATTAAAGCGACCTCTTAAGAAATACCCTGACCTGCGGAACATTTCGCCGAACGGGAAGTGCAGTGAGATAAATTCTAATATAAACGGAGTTCCAGCTGAATTAACTTGCACGGTGAACAAAATTTACTTTCATTAGTCTTATTAGAGTTCTTTCAAGTAAAATGGCCTTTTGTTATTATCTCTAATTGTTGATCATTTCAAAGTGAGATCTAATGTTTACTGTATTTGACCCAATTTTCAGCAACAAAAACTAAAGACTCAATATGGTATGATTTTTACGTGGTAAGCAATAACATGCTTACCACGTAACTTGCTGGATTGCAAGCTAAAATTATCCTTATATTGATATTATAAAAGTGAATGTTTGTCTGTTTGTTACGCTTGCAAGACTAATCCTCTGGAACAATATTGATGAAATTTGATACAATTAAAGCTCATATATCGGACTTATATAAAAGATGAAAAGATTCGCATCTGTCTTTAATGGAATAGAAAACAAAACACACAACTGGAAAATGTGATAGACGGTATTTAAGTTAATGCAAACGAAGTCTCCGGTCAACTATTATAATTTTAATATATATCTCTATATCATCCATAATGTAGTATATGAAAGTAAAATTCTTTTATTTAACGTCCATTACATAAGAGAACGGTCTGTTGCAAAATTGCATTGACAATTGTATTTTTAAGCTCTGCCTTATGTTCTATATAAAATTACATTAGAATATATGTGCTATAAAATCCTATCCTATCCTACTAATATTATAAATGTGAAGTTTGTGAGTATGAATGTATGTTTGTTACTCTTTCACGGCGATTCCGTTGAACCAATATCGATGAAAAATGACACAATTATTTCTAATACATCAGGGTAACATATACCTAGGCTATAGAAATCCTGTTATACATGTTATACATGAATAGGATGACATTTAAAAGCGCCATTATCAACCTACAATACGACAACAGTCCACGCAAACGAAGTCGCGGATAAAAGCTTGTAATTAATATAACTAAGATGAAAGTACTTTCGCCACATTATTCATTGAAATGTAATGTAACATTCAGGCTACAAAATCAATATGTTTTTAAGGTATGAAAATGAATATAAAGATGAAAATTGCATTAATTTTCATCCAGCATTGGATATGTTGCGTTTCAAATCATAAAATATTGAAAAAGGTGTAAATATCTACACTATAAAATCATCATCCTCGTCCCTGCCCTGCCCTTATCCTACTCTAAGTGGGCACAACATGTTATAAACATGTTGTCATATGATTTGGCTGCGTTTTTATGACTGGCCGCCTGCCTGACATCAACTTACCTTAGTCCTATTTTACGACACCTCGGTAAGAGAGGGTGGTCTATTCTACTAAACCGGATACCACACGGTGGGTCAACTTAGTCGCCTTTTACGACACCTCGGTAAGAAAAGAGGGTGGTACTATTCTATTCAGGCGGATACCACACGGCGTATCTACACTATAAAATGTTACGCGTTAAAACGCGATAATTTTAGGATTTATAATAATTGAAAATAACAAATTTAAAGTTGTTAGTTCTACAGCTATAAATGTATTCTTAAATCCTAAACAGAAAAGACTGCCAGACATATTTTTATACTAAAAAAATAAAAGGCTAAATAGGATCATTCGCGACTTTAACGTATCTTCTCAGAAATAGAGGATTGTGAGATCGTTACAGGGGTTGTTTGCGAGCTGGCAATATCACATTATATTATCCATGTTTTCATAAAAACTATCCATACTTAGTTTTTGTTTTTCATGGATATCTCACTTTCAAGAAGTCGATATCTAAATCATTTACGTGTTTTATATTCAAATGATTATTTTAACTGTTTGATAACTATTGCAAAATAAGTTTCATATGGCGTTGCGTATACGTTAACTCAATATAAACCATGTAAATCATATAGTGATTCTAAAGTTTCAATTAGAAATTTAAATTAATTTTCTTTAAACTATAAATAAACTTTAATGTTACTGCTATCTACTAAAGTAACAATAAAATTATTTTGCTATCATCATCCTTCTGCCCTTATCCCACTCGTAAGTAGGGTCGGCACAACATGTTATAAACATGCTATCACATGATTTGGCTACGTTTTTACGACCGGCCGCCTGCCTGATGTCAACTTACCTCAGTCATATTTTACGATCCCTCGGTAAGAAAGAGGGTGAGCTATTGTACTAAACCGGATACCACTTATATTATGGATCTCCGCAAAATAACGCCTAATTCCATAAATTATTTACTCCTATCTATTACGATAAACTAAAACATATTAAAAAGCTTAATATCTAATATACATACATCACAGTGCTATAATTTAAAGTTTGCCATTCACATGTCATTCAATCATAATTATATTAACGCTTCCATAATTAGATAGCATCAGCTTTAAGACTCAATGTCACTTTGATTAAATTAACTTCGAGTATATACCACACAATCAATTCACAAGTTTCTCTTTGTCTATTAAACTTACTACATTAAAAATAACGCCAGTTGCCGAAATTAAAGCCTCCAAGATTTATTACATCTACTTCACGAGTGCCGAACGATTTATTTTGCGTCTTAAAAAGAGAAACTCTTTAAGTAAACAACTTAAAGCTGATCTACGAAATATTTGGGGTTGTCCCTATATCCCGAACAATATTAAATTCCGGGAATAACGTCCGCTACTATGTGGGTCTATTTGCAGTATTTTAGAAATCTTTTATCTTTAACTAGTGGCCCGCTCCGGCTTCGCACGGGTATTAAATATACAGCCTATGTCACTCAGTGAAAAAAATATTAAAATCTATCCAGTAGTTTTGTTTTATTCATTACTGCCAGTGGCCCACACGCGTTAAATTTGGATTAAAACAGTTCCCCTTTCCCTATACCATGAAGATTTCCTGCTATCTTTGGAATATCTAAATTCATATACTACATTTTTACATATTTTCTTTTACATTTTCCCTAAGTATTTTATTTTTCCAATCAATTACAGAATGTACATGTAGAAATACAACATTCACAGTTTTCTTGTCATTACACAATACAAACATGTTTTCTTTAGAGGTTACTCTTGATAAAGCGACATATAGTTGGCCATGTGAAAAAGAAACCCGTCCAATCGCAGCTAAATTCGAAGTGCTATAGTGCTAATGTCGGTTATCCGTAAGAGATAGATATATGTATACCATCGCGGAGTTTTCTGTAGACCTTTTCAAGGTGTACAAATACTTAGTACATTATTTTGATAAATATTGTAGGGTTCAGCCTGCGTTTGCAATGTAAGCGGAAAAAAATGTAATTATTTACGACATCACATTGGAAACCTCAAAAATTACAGTATTTTTTACTCCATAATGAATGTTTATATGTTATGGGGTGTAAGGGGGAGGCTCGTCCCAATCAGTCTCCTCAATTGTCAACCTCACCTGCACGCGGTGCACCCTGCAGATTAACCAACGAGGCTCTGGCGACCGACAAATGGCGGTATAACCATTCATATAGCTGACCTAAATTATACCAGACCGACAGTGGGCAGCAGCACTGTCGGTGCGACATGGTCAGCACTGCGATCACCAACCCGCAGGCCAAGCGTGGTGATTACTGGCAATACCTTCATGGCATTACAAATTAAACCACAGCCCCTAGTTCCCGGCAGCTCCGCTATTCCCAGCTCTGGCAGCGGTTTGGGTAACGGCGGGGCAGGGGGTGTCAAGAATCTCCGGCAGAGATTCCGCTGCCAACCCCGACGACTAGACCTGGCAACGTACAACGCACGCACTTTGAGGGAAGACGAAAAGATACTCGAGCTGGAAGAAACAGTAAGCAAGTTGCGGTGGGATGTGATTGGATTATCCGAAGTCCGAAGAGAGGGGGAGGACACGATGATCCTAAAATCCGGCAACTTGCTTTACTACCGGGAGGGCGAACAACAGTCCCAAGGTGGTGTCGGGTTTCTCGTCCACAAGTCCCTTGTCAACAACATTGTTCAAGTCGAGAGTGTGTCGAGCAGGGTCGCGTTCCTGATACTCAGAATTACCAAACGGTATTCGCTGAAGGTCATACAGGTCTACGCACCGACATCGGCACATCCAGACGAGGAGGTAGAGGCCATGTATGAGGATTTATCTAGAGCCATGCATGCCTCCAAACCCTTTTACACTGTTGTGATGGGGGATTTCAACGCAAAGCTGGGCAAGCGAAGCGGTACAGAGGTGAGAGTAGGGCAATTTGGATACGGGGAACGGAACTACAGGGGCCAGATGTTGGCCGATTTCTTGAAGAGAGAAGACCTCTACATGATGAATTCTTTCTTCACGAAACGGCCACATCGAAAATGGACGTGGATAAGTCCCGACGGTTCCACCAGAAACGAGATTGACTTCATCATGTCGACCAGGCGTCATATATTCAATGATGTCTCTGTGATCAATACCGTAAAAACCGGAAGCGATCACCGTATGGTCAGAGGCACACTGAATATATGCGTACAGCTGGAAAGATCCAGACTGGTGAAGTCTACGCTCCGACCAACTCGAACTCATATCCAAAACCCCGAGAACTTCCAACTCGAGCTGATGAACCGTTTTGATTGCCTAGCTGACTGCGATTCTGTGGACGAGTTAAACAACAGGCTAGTGGAAACTGTCCATACGGTAGGGTCTAAATTTTATAAGACACACCGTAAAAGGACCAATAAATTCTCGACCCAGACTCTCAAACTTATGGACGAGAGGAACGAAATGAGGCTACAGTCTTCAGTAGACGCGAAGCGCTACCATCTGATCAATAGACAGATTTCTAAGGCACAGAAATGTGACTTGCGACACTTCAATACCGAATACATTCGAGGCACAATTGAGCGTAACAGGGGCTCAAAAGTGTTCGCAAGAGATTTGTCTATTGGGCAGAGGCAGTTGACGCGATTGAAGACCGATAGTGGTAGTATCATTTCGTCTCGACCGGAGGTTTTGAGAGAGGTTGAGCGGTTCTATGGGCAGTTATACACTTCAACACAACAGCCTGTGGTCAGTTTGGCAAAAGATCCAAGAGCCAAGCTGACCCGACACTATACCGAAGATATCCCGGACGTCAGCCTATACGAGATTAGTATGGCTCTCAAACAACTCAACAACAACAAGGCACCAGGTGATGACGGAATCACAACAGAACTCCTGAAGGCGGGTGGCAAACCCATATTAAAAGTCCTTCAGCGATTGTTCAATTCCGTCATTCACGAAGGTACTACGCCGGAAGCGTGGCACAGGAGCGTGGTGGTTCTTTTCTTCAAGAAGGGTGATAACACCTTATTGAAGAATTACAGACCCATCGCGCTGCTGAGTCAGGTTTATAAGTTGTTTTCGAGAGTCATTACGAATCGTCTCGCTCGTAGGTTCGACGACTTCCAGCCTCCCGAACAAGCCGGTTTCCGCAAAGGCTATAGTACCATAGACCACATATTCACGCTGCGGCAGGTTATACAGAAGACCGAGGAGTATAACCAGCCACTTTGCTTGGCGTTTGTGGACTATGAGAAGGCCTTTGATTCGGTGGAAACATGGGCCGTGTTAAGATCGCTCCAGAGATGCCGAATCGACTATCGGTACGTCCAAGTGTTGAAGTGTTTGTATGAAAACGCCACAATGTCTGTCCGTATCCAAGACAGAACTACGAGACCAATCCAAATGCAGCGAGGTGTGCGACAGGGAGATGTCATCTCCCCAAAGCTGTTTACCGCTGCATTGGAGGACGTCTTTAAGCTTTTGGATTGGAACGGATACGGCATCAACATTAACGGCGAGTACATCACTCACCTTAGATTTGCCGACGATATAGTCCTTATGGCAGAGTCTCTGGAGGATCTTAACACAATGCTCGAAGACCTCAGCAGAGTACCTCAACAGGTGGGCCTTAAAATGAACATGAGTAAGACGAAAATCATGTCGAACTCACATGTTCCGCTCCACCCGGTCATCGTTGAGAACTCTGCACTCGAAATTGTAGACGAGTATATATACCTAGGACATACAGTCCGATTAGGTAGGTCCAATTTCGAGAAAGAGGTTAGCCGCCGAATCCAACTCGGATGGGCAGCGTTTGGGAAGCTACGCGAGATCTTTTCGTCCAAAATACCTCAGTGCTTGAAGACCAAAATCTTCGAACAGTGCGTGTTGCCAGTGATGACCTACGGATCTGAAACGTGGTCGCTGACTATGGGCCTCATAAGAAGGCTCAGAGTCGCTCAGCGGGTGATGGAGCGAGCTATGCTCGGAGTTTCTCTACGTGATCAAATCAGAAATGAGGAGATCCGTAGAAGAACCAGAGTTACCGACATAGCTCAGCGTGCCGCGAAGCTGAAGTGGCGATGGGCGGGGCATATAGTGCGTAGAACCGATGGACGTTGGGGTCTCAAGGTGTTGGAATGGCGACCCCGCACCGGAAAACGCAGTGTCGGTAGACCCCCCACGAGATGGACGGACGACCTGAAAAAGGTCATGGGGAGCCGCTGGGTCCAAGCGGCACAAGATCGTGTGGTATGGAGATCCCGTGAAGAGACCTATGTCCAGCAGTGGACGTCCATCGGTTGACAAAGAAGAAGAAGAAGAATGTTTATAATAAAATTTTTAATATGTTATATTATACATATATAACCTTTCTCTTCAATCACTCTATCTATTAAAAAACGGCATCAAAATCTGTTACGTAGTTTTAAAGATTTAGGTAAGCATACAAAGGGATATAGGGACATAGGGACTGACAGAGAAAGCGACTTTGTTTTATACTATGTAGTGACGTTTAGCTATTATTTTGATATGTTGATATATTTGAATGATAATTGTCAAATTTTTTACCATACTTCACAAAGACAAAACTATAGAGTGAGAGCCCGTGGACCCTAGACCTTCGTCATTTTATAAAAGCTGAAAGTTTGTCAGTGCATGCTCCCAACACAGGTAAGAACGATGGTAGATTATGAAATATGGATCATAGTGGCTTTGGGAGATACGCGGTACTCAAGGTCGCAAAATACTATTTGAACACAAAGGTATCGGTTTGGTTTGAGGAATAGGTGGTCAGCAAATCGTAAAGGAATAGTGTTATTACGATATTAAATTAACAATACTTAAAGATAGCAAATAAAATTATGTTAGCTGATGGCAACATGCACTCTTAGTACATATATATCAGTATAAATAAAAACTGAGCAGTAAGCAACGAACTATCTCGCCATCTCGCTCGCAGCTACCCGTATATACTTAACTTCTCGCCCTTTCCAACCGCTACCTTTTATGCTTGTCTGGCAGGGGTTGGAACTATCAAAAATGTCTGGCTAATGAGAAAACATCATCTTATTATCCAAGTAATATATATTAAAATCAGCTTTTATACTATGACGTAAATAGAATTCAAATGTCATGAACTTTAAGGGTGTCTGGCAGGAGGTTTCCACTATGCTAAGTGTCTGGCATTGACTGGCGTGATTTTTAGTATTATTCTGAAGGTAATACCAAAAAATCAGCCTTTATAATTTGACGAATATGGATCGATATTTTGCCACCTTGAGTACCGCGTATCTCCCAAAGCCACTATGATCCAGATTTCATAATCTACCACCCTTCTTACCTGTTTTGGGAGCATGCACTGACAAACTTTCAGCTCTTATAAAATGACGAAGGCCTGGGGTCCACGGGCTCTTGGGCTTTTACGTTTAGCTGTCATCTATGTTTTGTATTCCACTGACATTTGCGTTTTGTTATTCAATGTCATAGTCGTTTATGTTATACTACGTTTTATACTGACTTGACGGGATAAAATAAATGCGGTCGAACGGGATAAAAGGTATCCTATGTCCGTCTCCTGGTTCTAAGCAACCTCTCCACCAATTTTCGGCCGTATTGGTTCATCCGTTCTTGAGTTATAAATAGTGTAACTATGACCAACTTTCTTTTATATATATAGAAGATATACACAATGTTTTTCCGCTTACGAAACTTGGATTTCTTATAAGGTCTATAGTTAAAGATTAAATTACAGTTCCATAAGTCATCACAAGTCTAAATGTTCACCTATTATAGAAAAGATGAGATGTGCAAGATTAAGATGGTAAATTCAAATTCAAAATATTCTTTATTTAAATAAACTTGTAAACAAGTGCTTTTGAATCGTCAACTCTACCGCTGGTTCGGAAAGCTGTTCCTACCGAGAAGAGCCAGCAAGAAACTCGGCGGTTGCTCTTTTAAACATATAATTCTTAATACTATTTTCATTCAGTCGTTACTGTCTTGTACAGGTTCAAAGAGAGCTATATCCACACATTCTTATCTTCTAAATAATCTTCAAGAGTACAGTAGGCTTTCTGTATCAGCCTATTTTTAACAGTGTTTTCAAACTGCTGCAATGGCAAAGCTGAAATTGATTGCGGAATTTTATTATAGAATCTTATACCAAAACCCACAAACGAGTTACGCACTTTTGCAAGGCGCAAAGCAGGAGCCGCAAGCTTATGTCGGTTCCTGCTTTGTCTATCGTATACATCACCTAATGTTTTATAATTCCTTATATTTTATGTACATAAATAAAATTGCTTAAAATAAACTGTGAAGCAAATGTAAGAATACCTGTTACTTTAAACTTCTCTCGCAAGGAATCACGCGGTCTTAAATTATAAATGCCACGTATAGCTCTTTTTTGTAAAACAAAAATTTTTTCACTATCCGCGCATTTACCCCATAGCAATATTCCGTAAGACATAATGCTATGGAAATAGGCAAAATAATGGTATGAACATATATTAAGAAAGGATGAAAATCATCCGACCCGATTGTAAAATATGAAAGCAAATGGATATAAAACTAGAGAAACGAGGATATAAAACTAGAGGGTAGAGGGAGGACATAAGTATGACATGCATATAAAAGATAACAACAAAATATAAGAGAAAATGAAAGCAAAAAACATGTTCTACCGACTACATTAAAGTGGGAGAACGTCATCACTTGAACCCTCGCATGTAGGAAAGCATATGACACAAACACATACATAACATGCACAACACGATCATTCAGTTAAATTTGTGTAATGCAATACACCAATTTTTCTTTAATTAAGAAACCTTTAATTAAGATTTGATGTGTAAGTACAAGTAGGAATACTAGTACGATGGTCCAAAATTTTATTTACGGTTCGGGACATATTTTGTGAAGAGATATCTTTATACAGTTTTGTGTGGTAATTTTTCAACGATGACCGAGTGGACTGTGGAGCATTTGTGTTCTAGACACTGTATAGTAAAAGTGTAAGCCGTAAAATGAACTCGTGAAAGATAAGTTGAATATCTAAAAAGCAATTCTGGGGCACGTATTCACAGTGGAAAGTAATATTCACTTTTATACTGTGGCAGCGACAGACTTTCATAGCACTCTTTCATTAAAGGAGGTCGCGCCTTTGAAATTGTTACTTCGCTTTATCGGAATAATTAAAAAACTAGGAACGATTTAATGATAACTAAAAATACTCAAAAGTCACTTAGAATTTGAACCAAAGAGGTTATTAAGAAAAACTAGTATTCGTATTAATAAAATCAAAATAACATATTGACATCTTAAAGATAAAGATACTGCATAGTAAAGTCTTTTATTATCCCACTGCTGGGCATAGGCCACCTCTCTCCGTTTTTAGAGAGAAGGGCTGGAGCTACCATGCTGCTCCAATGTAGATTGGTAGGTTACACATATCTTCAGAATTCTGTAAAGATATGCAGGTTACCTCACGACGTTTTCCTTCACCAAAAATCGTCATTATCAATTAGGCACTTTTTAAATAGCAAACTCATTGGTGCCTGCCCGGAGTTTGAACTTGTGACCACACTGGAAAGGGTCGCACGGTAACCGCTGGGCTATCACAGCTGAGTTACCTGCATAACTCTGGAGAATTCTTTTAATATATGTAACCTACCAGTCCGCAATCACAGCGTTCTAATCTTAATTCCTCCCGTATAAAGGAGGATCCCAGCAGTGGGATATCAATATCCCACCAGTGGATAGTATTTTTTAGTAACTTTATACTACTTAAAATACGAATTAAAAAAGACTGTTACCTCTATAATAATTCCATAAATAATTTTCAGAATTTTGTCGGATTTTGTTGGAAAACTCAATAAAAACTAATTTTGGAATAACGAAATTTTCGCGAGCATTTAATTTGTTCACTGAGACGTAAAGTCATTAGTGTAAAATGTTTGTGTTTTCACAAAGCGACCTTTTCCCGACGCAAACAATAATGCCAAGCCCAGTTAAAACTAGCTGGTGTTTTATAAAAAGAAATACTATTCAGATATGTAATAATAAAATTATATTTTGTGCCAGTTATTAGTCTATTCATCACGTTCCTACCCTTATCCCACTCTTAGTGGGGTTGGCTCATGTAATAAACATGTTGTCACATGATTTGGCTACATATTTTACGACCGGCCGCCGGCCTGACGTCAACTTACCTTATTAGTATTTTACGTCACCTCAGTAAGAAAGAGGGTGGTCTATTCTCAACCAGATACCACACTATGGGTCAACTTACTTTAGTCATATTTTATGACACTTCGGTAACAAATGAGGTAAGACAACCCGCAGTATGGTATCTGGCTGAGTAGAATAGGCCATCCTCATTTCTTTCTGAGGTGTCGTAATACTTAACTAAGTTAAGTTAATACTTACTACTGTACTGTACTGTTACATACTTACTAATGTACTAATGTAACTTAGTATTACATACTAAGGTAAGTTAAAGTCATGTAGGTGGCTGGTCGTAAAATACCATAGCTAGCCAAACCATGTAACAACATGTTGTGCCGACGTCACTTAAAGTAGGATAAGTGCAGTAGAATGATAATAATGATGACTTAAAGACAAGATACACCAAGGCTCGAAGAACCAACAAATTGTTTACAGTAAATGTTGGCCCTTGGAATCGAACCAGCAACACGAGGAACTGAAGACAGGGTCGCTGCCAACTGTGCCGACAAGCCAGTCAATTGTTAAAAAGAAATATTATTATCTCTCTAAAATAGTTCGTTATATCTCATAAAATTCGATTAAATAATTAAGAGAGTAGGTCGGTTTAAAGTTAAGTAATATATTTGTCAACTGTAACTAAATTACAAAATCCTAATACTGTCGACGTTACTGAGCAAGATGGCAATACTTTGAACTAAGTTCGTTCATTATTTTGAACTCCCGACTTGAATTCATTTTACATTAAAGAAAACGATGGAGAAATTTCTATATAAAATTTCATCCATTGGCTGAATGTATTATTATATTAAAAACGTTCGAATTTACTTTAAATTATAAATAAATAAATAAATATATGGGACACTTACAAACACGGTCGTCTGTCCCCAAAGTAAGTAACTTAATACTTGTGGTGACAGACAACTGGTAAATATATACTTATATAATTTTAAATACATACTTAAATAGAAATATACACCCATGCTCGTAGAACCAACAATTTTTTGTTAGAAAATGCTGGCCCTCGGTGAGAATCGAACCCACGACCTGCGGTGTTGAAGGCATCACTACCAACTGCACCAACGAGCTAGCCAATTGAACGATTACAAAAATTTTGTGTTTGCCTCTTTTGTCTTTTAAAAGAATATTGAGCTTAGACCCACGACGTAGCTCCAGTTCAATACGACACATATCTGAGACATTTATGACGCGTTTTTTTTCTTTTAACAGTACATATCCCGCTAATTTTTGTGAATATCACGCTAATTTTTGAATATGAATTAGAAAGATTTTTTAACAAATAATCTAAAAAATACTGGTTAGCAATGTACCTCATACTAAATTGCATTTATTTCTATACGCCGCTAGCCCTAATGGCTTCTGCAACGTTACTAGGCAGGACGGGCGGACGCATTAGCATCGTGGAGGTTGCGAATAGCTCTACTAGAGTTGGGGGAGTAACGTCCTAATGGTGCCACCTGTGAGGCCGGACCGCTACTTAGGATGGCGTATAAAAAACTTGAACTAAATTGCATTAATGTTCGATTTTACTAACGAGGTGATAAGTATCAGGAACATTATTCTTGTCTATTAACACACCAATAAGATAATAAAAAAGAGATTTTCCTTCTTTTCCATAGTAATACTAGTAACGGCCTGTTACTATCCCACTGCTGGGCATAGGCCTCCTCTCTCCATTTTTTGGAGAGAAGGGTTGGAGCTAAGACCTACCACGCTGCTCCAATGCGGATTGGTAAGTTACACATATCCCTAGGATTCTCTAGAGATATGCAGGTTTCCTCACGATGTTTTCCTTCACCGAAAAGCGTGTGATAAATTGCAATTATCAATTAGACACATAAGTTTTATTAGAAAAACTCATTGGTGTCTGCCCGGGTTTGAACCCATGATCGTCTCTAGAGATTCACACGGTCGCACCGCTAGGCCATCACAGCTTATATCCATAGTAATAATTAAAATAAAATGCCTATTTAAAAGGGACCCTATTGCTTATAATGATACGGTTAATGTGAACGACATACTTAGATGTTTCTCTCCTTTTATCGCGAACCTTTTCCCGTCCATTAAATTTTAATCGTTCTCCTAGATTTATATGGCACAAACCCGAAAATTTTAATGTTTACAGCTAATAACACTAATGTAGAATGGAACACTCGTGACATGTTTTGAATATAAAATTATATCTCTATGGCAAGTATGTTTGTTTTAAAATGCATAATTTAAAAAGTTACTAAGCTCACCGAATAATAATTTTATCCTCTCATTTAAATCCACATCCCTGCCTCGGTGTGAAAGTATGGTTTATTCCTCTCTAGCTTAAGATAAGCTTTTTTTATAGAATTGGATGGCAAGCATACGGTTCACTTTAAGTAATCACCGTCGCCCACAACCTCTCGCAGAGTGAGTGCGTTGCCGTACTTTAAAAAGGTGGAAAATACGCTTTTTAAAGGAGCCTATGTCGTACCGATACGCTGCCAAAGGAAGTTCGTTCCATAAAACGGTGGTGCGTGGAATGAAATTATTTGAAAACCGCACGATAGTAGATCGGCACGCATCCAGATGGTAAGGTAGTTTTACTTTACTCCATTACTTTACTACAAACCAACGGCTTTCTTTCCTCCGCTAAATTTATCCGGGACAATCACGACTTTGTGTTGCCCGTTCCAATCGGAGATTCGTCTTGGTTGTGATGGTGAGTGAGTGTGTGAGTGAGTTCTTTTGTGAGGTGTTGGCGGTGGCGGCGAATTGTGATACGTGTTTTGACTTGTCCTGCATGTATTGGGTATGTGATTGTTGCCTGCTTCAGCTTACTTAGTATTGCATATATTCTCTTAACAAACACGGATTACAGCAAAATAATTTTATTGTAATATGTAATAATTAAAATGTTCTCCCCATGTTTCGCGTTATACAGAGATAATAACAAGAACATTGTCTCAAGAGTTGTCGTGTTTGTTTAGGGGTTAAGGGTACATATGGTAATCATCATTAAATTACAGATATATTATAGGTATATTTAGATTACCCTTCCCTTCAGGGGCCTCGGTTATGTTTAATCAAATATTGGTGAAGGTATTTTTTTATAACGCGATCATACTGCTAAAAACCTGCTTATATTGATTAGTCACCTTTTCTCTAGTTATTCAAAGCTTGATAACCCAGCAGTGAAACAGTGAGAGCCATTCTAGAGTGACATGGGTTAAACCTCGGGTAGTTTAATATAACAATGAGCTTTTCTGCTACAACTTTTGTGTCTAATTCTTAATTGCAATTTATCGCACGCTTTCGGTGAAGGAAAACACCGTGAGGAAACCTACATATCTATCAAGAATTTTGGAAATATGTGTAACCTACCAATCCGCATTGAGTCTCCAGCTCCAACCAAATCCGATAACGGAGATAACAGGCCTATGCTTGTAAGTACGAGTTAATTTGTCTCCTTTTAGTAATATAAATAATTTTGTACCTAACTACCTACGATAACGCTGTACTCGCCTTAAAAAGTGTTTTACTTAGAACTTGCCTAGCAGCGGGACAATAGGCAGTTACTATATCTACTCTACTATAGAAACTTATTATTAACAAGTTTTACCTCCAACTTCTTTTACGTCGACTTACTCGTAAATTATAAATCCACGATAGTTTTACAATATTTTTTTTACTATCCCCTATATAAGAAATATCTGTAAAAAATGGCAATGGAAAGACAATATTGAAGACTTACTATTTATTACGAACACGGTTTTATTACAGATACATCCCCGTGAATCTCAATGAAACTCTGTCGCAAATATTTAATGGTCGCAGTAACTTCGTTTCTTCATTCAGACGTCATATAATTGAAATACATAACAGAATATACTGGTTAATGTGAGCAAATGTTTCGTAATCTACCCATCCATAAAGTTATATACGCGACATGAGCATAAAATCTAAATTATAAAGGTTTATGCCCCACTCGTCTGAATTTTATTTATTTTTAATTTTGAATATCACACTAACGTTTTATATTGTCAGAAACAAAATTTTGTCAAACTATCTTCTTAGCCGAACTATATATTATTTATTAGCTATACTTCGTATGAGTTTTAATTAGTATAATACAGGTATTCCTTAGTAAAAATAAAGTTTAAAAATATTCCGCAGAATTAGCTGTGTTCTTTCCTTAAAATTTAAATAAAGAAGACGGAATATGAAATTACTACAAAGTCATTAATCATAAAAAACCTGTGATTTATTTAATTTGTATATAATATAATTTGTATATACAAGTAACATAAGTGAATATTAAATTTGTCCTACTTATATTTCACATATAAATCTATCTACGATAATATATTTTTTATTTCCGAATTTCCGAATTTCCGAGTAGGGAATCACATTTCGTTTGCTATACAATTCGCAGGAGGCGTCTGTAATAATAAAATAGCTGTTATTTTATGTAGACATGAGGCATTAAAAGACCTCATAAAACAACAAAGTTTGACATCAATTTCACTTTATTCTTTAAGAACATTTTATCTTTAATATTTAATTTAGCTCATCTTGAATTTTTATGAAATTCAGCATATAGGGGGTTTTGGAGGGCAAGAATGGAGGTAGCTAGGTTTTATTAAAAATACAATTGTATATTAAATGCTAATAATAAATGCTACAATTTTATGAGAAAGCAAACTTCAATGACGCTGTCAATTTCTAAGTCATGATAGCTCATTTAGGTAACGGGTGGTCTCGAATTCACAATAAGCGATTCAATTCCGAATAATATAATATTTTTTATTAAACTTTTTATATATTAATATAAATTACCGAATAAGGCTTGGTCAAACAGGTACTATATATTCATTAGATATATATTTCAAAAAAATGTTTATACTATTGCAAGCAACTTATAAAATAATTAAATTTTTAAATCACAAAACGTTTTCGATGCAAATCAAGATGATTCACAATGGGGCACGGAAATAAATGGTTGGTCTAGAATAGCCAGCGCCACCTGCGTCTAACAGGTCCAACTCGAAAAGAATGGCGAAAAATACATACGAGTATTATACAATAAAAACAAAGGTTTACACAGAGAATTTTATGCGGTAAAACATTAGCAACGACGTATCAATAAAAGTTAAATAAAACAAAAATTATGGCTTGTTAGTATCCCAAAGCTGGGCATACCTATTATATAGTAAGATTGGAACTTAGAAACACTATGCTGCTCCAATGCAGATGTGTGGATGCAAATGTAAAGAATATAAATTCTTTTTCAATATCTCAAGTTTGAATTAAGAAAAGAGCACTGTTTAACCCTGTTAAAAGGAAAATAGTTTAAAGCGCAAAAACATACTCGTATTAACATACTAACCGAATGGATATATAAGTTAATATTAAAAGGAATTGACAAGTAAAATAGAAACTTAACTGTCGTTTCTTAGGTTTACAGATATGTTCGTTTTTGTATAGTGTAAATATAGTGGTTAAGACCGAATAAAAATGTAAAATAAAACTTTGGTTTACAGAGCAACACAATTTTTAATTGTCGCTTCAGAAAATTACTTAATACATGTATCCCTGAATTTCACCAGAATAATGAAGGTTTCCTTCACTGAAAAGAATGTGGTAAATTTTATGAATCAAGTAGGCATATAAGGCCATTCCTGCCAGAGATTTGAACCCATGATCCCCTAGAAAATGTTACACTGTGCTACCATTAAGCTACCACCGCTTAAGATGAAACTAAAAGGAATCACAAATTACATAGTAATAAAATATGTTGTCCTTCAAATTTTCTTTTATTTCTCTCTTGTAAGTACTGTTTACTTCAAGGTCGTTTCAAATATATAAATATATAAAGCTGAAGAGTTTGTTTGTTTGAACGCGCTAATCTCAGGAACTACTGGCCTGATTTGAAAAATTATTTCAATGTAAATGCTCCATTTATTGAAGTAGGCCATAGGCTAAATGAATAAGAGAGGAGCAGCAATAAAAACTAGGACGAAAACGGCAAAATTTAAAACGCTTTTCTTGCGTGCGCTAAGTGAACGGTGAAAGTTATTCAAAAATCATGTATTACAAAATTGTTCCCCTCTAAAAGTTCTAAATAAAAGTCCGCGACAGCATATGTCTGGCCTTCAGTGTTATCCCACTTTAAACGTTTTTTTCATTATCAAAATACTATATTACGGTTTTAATCTATTCACGCAGGCGGAATTGCTAGTCTAACAATACTAATATTATAAAGAGGAAAAATTTGTATGTATGTTTGTAATGTTTTCGCACAAAAACTACTGGACTGATTTAAAAATCTCTACTGAGCAACATAGGCTATATTACATTTTAAATAAAATAAGGATCCGTTATAAAAATGTAATAAGGTGTACAAAAATAAAAATAACGCAGGTTAAACCGCGGGATATTACTAGTTTGTTATAAACGTAGACATATTCCAAACAAATCCAGTTGTTGAATGAAATAACAAAGGGGCGGAAATAAATGGGCGCTCTTGTACAACCCGCGGCACCTGCATCTAACAGGCTGAACGCGACTAGAATAGCTTATAAAAAATGCGAATTGAATGTCACGTTTGAAACTGCTTTCACGGACGGTTTTTATACAATGTGATAAATAATGTAGATGTTTTGTAACTACGTTTTTATCAAACGGTATCCGGCTGCTTGACGTCAACTTACCTTAGTCGCCTTTTGAAACATCTCGGTGAGAAAGAGGGTGGTCTATTCTACTCAGCCTGATACTAAACGGTGATTCAACTTACCTTAGTCGCCTTTTGAGACACCTCGGTAAAAAATGAGGGTGGTCAATTCTACTTAGCCGGTTACCACGTTAAATACATATATAGACAAAATACGTAAACACAAGGGAAGGCATCTAAAATGTTCTTTAAGAAGATTCGACTTTGTAGTGAAACTATTAACAGAACACATTATAAGAGAATCCGAAAAAACTTTTTTTTAAGTTTAAAAAACATAAAAAAGGGGGGTTCCAAAGTTAAAATTTATTATTGTATTTTATTTTTATGAAAAGATATCGGTAATAAAATACCGATATTATCACTTATCTAACTGTATCCTGTCTCTCAAGTTAAAACCAACCAACCATACTGGATGTATGGTTGGTGGGTTTTGTAGAATACAATAAAAGTGAAATACAATCATTTTTTGAACAACAATTTTCATTTTATTGAAAAACAATTTTTTTTTGATTAATGTAGATATAAACCTACGCCATCATTGTTCCATTAAAAAATGAATTTTTCGTTCAAAATATTCTAATCCTCAATGTAAACAATCTGCAATGTATAAATTGACTGACGAAGCCGCTCCAGTTAATAAACTCTCATCCGTTTAGCGGTTAATATAATCGGAAAACCATCACCGAAGCACCGCCTCGGATTAAAGGTTCAGCTAACACAATTATTTTCTTGATTTATATTAAAGGCAAGAGTACTTACGATACGCAAACATAATTTCATTTTAAAAACAAATTCATCATCGTCAATTATTAATTTTCCAATAAATTAAACAGAAATTCCAATACAAAAGTAACAATAAATTGTTTTGGCTATAATCCGCGATGAAGTAAAATAGAAAATATATATAATGCTAAATGTAGAGTGGAGCGCAAATCTTTGCGATTTTATCGTGGATAATATCTCCTGATGATGCTTCGGTTGCGGGGCAAAATGATTGTTGAGTTTGTGATAGTGAACGTATGTAGTGCTTGTATATTGTGATGACGGTGATTTTGCATGTGTTTTTACGAATCCTGCATGTATCAGGTGTGAAAGCGGATTGTCTACTCTACATTTAGCATTACATATATTTTCTATTTTACTTCATCGCGGATTATAGCAGGATAATTTTATAATTACTTTTGTATTATGGATCTCTGCAAAGTAACGCCTAATTCTAAAAATTAGAGTTCCAAAGACAATTCCAAGAAAATTAGTATGTTTGTTTATTCTTTATTCAATACATACAAAGTTATGAATACCACGTATACGAATTGTACAAGTCAACAATTATAATATGTATCATCATCTTCCTGCCCTTATCCCACTCAAGCATGTTGTCACATGATTTGGCTATATATTTTACGACCGGTCACCTGCCTGACGTCAACTTACCTCAGTTGTATTTTACGACACCTCGGTAAGAAATGAGAGTGGTACTATTTTATTCAGCCAGATACCACACGGCGTTCACCTATAATATAACGACATTAATATTAACAGAATAAAAATTGACTACATCAATTAAAAATATAAAGTCTGTATGGTTGACTGTTTGCCAGTTACTCTTTCACGACTTCACCGTATGGCTGATCGCCCTATGTACTCGCTGGTAAGATGGGAGGTATTAGGAAAGGATGAAATTGAAGTTGATGACCTAACAAATATCCTCTTTAGGGATATATCAGGCTCGTAAGAGCATCGGGTAGAGCGGCCGACACTGTCAGCACAGCAGTGCAACCCTTGTCCCAACATGGGAACTGGGTGGAATAGTCCAGATCATGAGCTGTCTACCCGTTCAGTTCCGAAGGGGGTCTCCAAAACCGGTTGGTAAGAAGAGAACGGCAAATGCGTTGGACAATATTGCTGTCTTTTGGCGAAAAAAATCTCTTTATAACACTTAAGTGATTCCTTTCAAATTTCAAAAGAAGCAATTGCTGTCTTTAGAAAATTATTAAATTAATTAACAAACACTTCTTTCTCTTCAGATTCACAAATAAACTAGGTCAAAGTAGAATACACAATGTTAATATAACATCAAAAACTTTCTTATAACCATTTTAGCGCTGTAAATGTAACCAAAGTTCTTGCTTTCTTGATTAATTTAACCCTATCTTCATTCTATTTGAATTTCCATTCAATTCAACCCGAACCCTCGATGACAATGTAACAGTCCGTTTGTATGAAGTAAGTTATATTGACTTGGAAATAGAACTTTACTTTCTATTCTACTTGACAGTTATCTTTAATATTTAAATGAGTTATTCTTGTATGTATTAAGATGTATGTATTTTCGGAATCTCGGAAACGGCTCTAACAATTTTCCTGAAATTCAGCATGTAGGGCGGTTTTGGCGAGAAAAATCGATCTAGCTAGGTTTTATATAAAAAAAAATCGTTTTACCCCTGTTTTTGGGTATTTCAAAATACTAAAATTTATATTGAATATAAAACACTATTTTTGCCACAAACTGTCAAGTCAGCGTACCTTATTCGGGGAACGAGTAGTCTCGAGAAATACCTAGGATCGATCCCCAACTACCCTTTATTACTTTCCCTTGTTTATTTAAAGTTCCTTTTTTTGTAAAAAATTAACGAGCAAGGTTCGGTTAACCAGGTAATAATAATTATGTTATATAACAAAATTTGATTCAGCAATCAATTTTATAAGGTATGTAATATATCAATACAGCTAAGAATGTTTTCACTGAAAATGCAAACAGAACTCTTTGTGAATGTTGACCTAATGGCTATGACCTCGAACAACCTCAGATTCAAGGGCAACAAAAATAGATAATGTTTAGAAGTCATAACGTAAGCAAATTAAATATAAGAGATTCGTAAATCTTAAAACCAGACACTGGATTCCAGCGAATTGATCTCCGTATGGTATAAAAAAATACCTTCAGGAAGCTAAATGTAAGATTCTGGACAGTAGCCGCTACTGTCTTCCTTCCTTATTACTTCTTATATAGTTAATAATATCATTCAGTATCGAATTTAATAATAGTCTGGCAGCAGCATCAGATCATGCTTATCATAAACATGTATTGTCATTGGGACTGGCCCAGTATGCAAAATTTCAGCTCAATCGAACACCGGGAAGTGGATCAAATTTAGTTTGCAAGATTCTACCTTCACATACATACAAAGCAAATCTTTTTAAAAATTAAAAACAATTTAACAGTAGTATTTAAAATAGCAAATGTCAAAGAAAAAAAAACAGATGCAGAAGCTTAAACAAAAGCACAATAAAAACAGTAAAGGCTTTTTTCACATTCGAGCCATAATTTATCTTTGTCTTCCTGACAAAGAGCTATTGTTTCGGCCAAGGTCCCATGTCAACCGATATTGGTTTATTTTTTCTAATTATATTAACAGGTTAACTATGTTGGTATTTTCACTTAGACAAAGTTAAAAATGTAGTATTTTACTTTATTTTGAGACCTCTACTTTCCCACTATAGCTAATCTTTTAATCTTTTTAAACGCTTTTCAAAGTTGTAAGTCGAGATAAGAAGATCTGATGTACATCCGGACCTGCTTATTATCTTTATCTTTAATATTATATGAGTTAATCTTGTATATATATTCTCGGTCTCGAGTCTCGGAAACGGCTTCAACGATTTTCCTGAAATTCAGGATGTAGGAGGTTTTGGGGGAGAAAAATCGATTTCGCTAGGTTTTATGTAAAAAAATCGTTATATCCCTGTATTTGCTCATTAAAAAAAAAACTAAAATTTATATTATAACACTATTTTTGCCATAAACTGTAAAGTCTGCTTAGCTTATTTGGCGAACGGGCCAGTCTTGAAAAAATTTAAATAACTAGGATCGATCTTGAACTACCTTTTTTTTAAAAATTTTATTTTGTAAAAAATTACCAAGCAAGGCTCGGTCAACCAGGTACTTATCTATAATTATTCAACCATCTATCGAATCGACACCCCCACTTTGAAGCTCTTAAAGAGATCATACAAAAAACTCAATAGTAAAAAGATATAAAAATATCGGTGTTCAAGTTATAGGAGTAATTCGAGCCTGAACACTTGTACACCCTCGTCAATCTGGCCGTATAAACGTCTGCTCAATGTCACGTTTTTGTTTCTATGTTATTTCGTGGTTGTTAACGAGGGTAGAACGAAAATAAATACTTATAAGCGTTTAAATAACCTTTTGTCGTTTTGCTGGCCAAAAATATTGGTGTCTTCCTATTAAAAATACAATCTTTTTTACGTATCGTACGTATTAGCATTTAAATTTTAAAATGTATACTATAACTTCTACTGCGATTTCGCCTGCATGATTCATCATCATCATTCTCTTGCCCTTATCCTTCTCTAAGTGGGTTCCGCACCACATGTTGTCACATGATTTGGATACGCTTTTTTAGACCGGCTGCCTGACGTTAACTTATCTTAGTCGTATTTTACGACACTCGGTACAGGGACCTGTAAGCCAGGCGTCCGATATACCCCGTTCGGAGCACCCGAAGGTCCCCAGTTAGGGTGGCAGACGATGGGCTTGGGCGAGTCACTAACACCTGGACTCACCAGCAGCAGATTGGATCCAGAACAACAGTTCCTGGAACCGCTCCGCCGCCTCCCTCCGCCCCCCTCCGCAGAGCAAAGGGAGGCCATCGCTGCCCACGATTGCTCCCTGCCCACCGTGTTTTTTATGTCACGGTCGACAGGGAGAGACCGCGCCCCAAGAAGGGGCCCCAACGCCTTGGTGGGCGTTTCCGCCCCCACCGGGTAATTTTTTATAGAGGTTTTCTTCCTTGCAACCCGAAGGTCCCCGTTCCCATTGCTGGGCTTCCGGGTTTCGCCGACGGTGGCCGTAACCATGTCCAGCCAGACTTAGAGTAAGCCCAGCTGGACCTGTCACTATTAGGGACTCCACCCCAACCCCCCCCGGAGTCCCCGGCCCGTCCAGATTGCCCTCTGCTGATCAGAGGGACAACTGGATTGGCCACCCCTCAGTGGTCCGTTCGCCAAGACTAAGCTTGCCCAGGGTGCGCCACGAGGAGGCCGACCACTTTGGCACCCCAGGAAAGGGTAGTCTATTCTACACAGCTGGATACCAAACGGCTTGCCTGTATAGTTCAATATAATTGGATTTAGAACAGTTCGTCGAAAGGATAATCAGTGTTAATGCTACTCGTAGTTGTACAAATACAAAAGACATTGAGTTCTACTCCGTATTCTAAATTTAAAAAAAAATGCATTGTTACTTTTTGCGGTAAGTTATTATGCGCATGCTGCGCTCTATAGAATATGTTGTTCTTGGAATAAATTCTTTACTTAAATTAGCTAAAGCCTTTTAATTACACCTTGGCAACGAAACGATTTTGACTATGACGGTGCCACTCTAAATATAACGATTTAAAATCATATTTCTTGTGTAATGAGAGTTGAACTAAAGTTTAGTAAACGGATTTTCTCTCTATTTAATCAATTTTATTGATGACATCTGAATATAATACATATCCCAAAGCTAATAATGCGGAAAAATGTTCAACTTCTAGTTCAATAGGCATACATTTTCACAATGGAAACAGGAAACTGAAGCGATCCTCAATAAAATGATTACTCAATATCCTCGTGATATTTTAAGTGGCGATTCAACTTTTAAAAGCTTTGCACACAATACAGTCGACGCTACGTTCTAGAAATTTCGATATATTTGATCCTGATATTTGATATTTTCATATATCAATATCATAAATGCGAAAGTTTGTGCATGTGAATGTATTTATTAAGGCTTTAACTCTCCATTAGTTAAACTGGTTTGTACAGGAGAACTAGAGAGAGACTAGAGATTTCAGGAAAATAGAGAGAAAATTACACATTTTCTTTTTAAATAGACATGGAAGTTAGGTAGAACTTGTATTAAATATAAGAACATAATTAATTGGTAATGTCTAGGAATTCATTGTGTTACCTTTATTTATCAAAAATAATATAATATAAGTATTACAATTAAAATCTCCCTAGGATCAAGTTCGAGATTTTCTAAAAGTCTCTAACTAATAGAAATGGACTTAAGTGAGAACTTGAGACATTTTCACGAAGGAAACATTAATAACGCCGATGAGCTACGAGCAATTTAATCTGGTGCTTTATGAAAGTCATTATTCAGCCAGGATCTATTTTAAAAAAAAGAATAACTGTTTTATACTTACAATATTCAAGTCAATTTGAAATATGGATGTAGGTATATATGAGATATGGCGTAGTTCTGTCTTAGATAGGGACAGACATTCTGGTGTTTTCATACAAACACTTGGACGTACCGATAGTGGATTCGGCATCTAAACACAGCACATGTTTCCACAGATTCCACGATACTCATCGGTCATTTGTATAATCTGCCGTAGCGTGGTCTATGGTACTATAGCCTTTCCGGAAACCGGGAAACCGGCTTGTTCAGGGAAGTCGGAACACTGGAAATCGTTGAACCTACTAGCGAAAAGATTTGTTAATACTCTTGGAAACAATTTATAAACCTGACTCAGCAGTGCGATAGATCTGTAATTTCTCAATAAGGTTTTAACTCCCTTCTTGAACAAAAGAACCACCACACTCCTGTGCCACGCTTTCGGCGTAGTAACTTCGACGTTCGTCGAGTTTTAAGTTATGTATGTTTATATAATACTTAAGTTAAGACTAGACTACAGCCACGGGTCTTGCTTTTTGTATATCACACACACAGTGCTTAGTGTCATTTGTACTTTACTCTTGCCAGTAACCAAATCTACAAGGATTTCAATGCAGAGATAGTAAAATACGAAATACGCGTTCAATTTACTCCCGATTGGTTTCTCTTGCTTGTAATTATTATCATCATTTATTAGCGCCCCCAATTTGCCGGGAACGGGTGTTAGGCATAATCGAGCGGATAACTACTCTCCTGAGAGTGATGACCGTAAGGAAGTTAAGCGAAGTGGACGCAATAAGCGAAAAAAGACTCGTGAAAATTGGATACGCCCAGGTGAACATTGCTGTTCCAACTCAATATAATGGTAATACGTTAAGACTGCGAATAGCGTTAGAAATGTTCTTATTTGTACACAATGAAGTCATACGCTCGAACTGAAAAAAACCTTAAAAGAAAAAAATCATAGTCTTAAAACTATAGATTTTTAGAAATAGTTTTGAACTTCTATAACTTGTTATATATCCTCCTGCCCTTATCCCACTCTAAGTGGGGTCGGCACAACATGTTATAAACATGCTGTTACATGATTTGGCTTCGTTTTTACGATCGGCCGCCTGCCTGACGTCAACTTACCTTAGTCGTATTTTACGACACCTCGGTGAGAAGGAGGGTGGTCTGTTCTACTAAACCGGATACCACACAGTGGGTCAACTTAACTTAGCCGCCTTTTACGACACCTCGGTAAGAAATGAAGGTGGTCTATTCTACTCCGCCGGATACCACACGAAGGGTCGACTTACCTTAGTCGCCTTTTACGACACCTCGGTAAGAAATGAGGGTGGTACTATTCTCCTTAGCCGGATACCACACGGCTAAGACTTCTATAACTTGTATTTGTTTAAATTAATCTATTTATTTATTTATTTCGTTTTACCAAAGGATGTTTAAGTTATGACATTATCCTGTTTCCTGGGCTAGTTTTAACAGTGTCAGTGTTTTCCACTTATTAAAATTCTCAGAAAAGACTTCCAAAATATATCAAAATTATTCCTTAACACTTTATTTCTCTTAATTACTTTAATAGCAATAATTTTTCGTCAGAACAGAATGCCTCCAAAATGAATTCCTCTTCCATTTTTAAATCTCCTCTAAGTTGGGATTACAATATTGAGACTACTGCCAATATTTAAACTTCCTAATACACTAAACTGAATACAAAAATTATTATATTATTATGCAAATGTTAAAATTGCTAAAATGCTTAATTAATTATTATTAAGTAGGTACTTAATTGGTAACCGATCGGTAATTTTCTTACCACCTTCACATAACATACATTCATATAAAATCTTCATCACGATCAAATATCCATTACAGCCGAAAGTATTTTCCAACGCTTTCCGTTAAAATAATCATGTATTAAAAACAAAACATACGTCGAACTGTTAATCCGTAAAGATATATTTCAAATATAAGCTTGAATCATGTTGATTTCCCAGTTGTCTTTGAATGTATTGGAATCGAGTTACGGAATTTCGTACTTTGTTCATATAAATTTTAGCGTCGACTTAACTTTGTGAGCATCACGAATATACTCGAAAGTCAAATTAAATCTGAATATAATGAGATATGAAAATGATTACATTTAAAAAACAATCTAATGAAAATATTAAATAAAAAAATAATAATATACGGTAAATTATTTTTTTATATTACTTTTGGACCGCCGTTTATCCGGCTGAGTAAAATAGACCGCCCTCATTTCTTACTGGGGTGTCGTAAAAGGTGACTAAGGTAAGTTGACCCGCCGTGTGGTATCCGTCTTAGTAGGGGTCACCCTCATTTCTTAAGAAGAAATTCTTAAGAGATAAATAAAAATGTGTTAGCGGTTGACAACCCTTATCACTTATAAAAAATAGTTACTGGACGATTCTCAGACCTAATGAACACGCATACAAAATTTTTGTAAAAATCGGTAAAGTCGTTAAAAACACGAGAATTTCATATATAAAGATTATTCTCAAATCAAATGTGTTCAAAATTGTATTGTTTCATTACTAGAGCTCTCGCTAAGATTTCCTTAGAATTATGCGTTTTTTTTTAAATTATTATTGTACAGATTACAAATTTTTGACTACCGTCATCTCATACCGTTGATTTCACGTATCACTCTTAGTTAATATTTTCCTTTGTAGTTTTTTTGGCAACATTCACGGTAAAATTTGTGCAAGAAATGTCGCTGACATAGTAGAATTCTATTTTCTAGTCACATTTTGCACCATACAAGGTTTGTTGGTCATAGGTGCTTTAACATAACAGTTTCTGTTCAGCGGTGCCATAACATTTTGTTTAAATTACAATATGTAACTGTAATTAAGATTTCCGCTAGCCAAAACTTCATAAATGCGGTAAGCCCGTAATTAATTGCATTACTTTGAACACCCTAAGTTAGCTAAAACGTTTATGTAATTAGTTTAGTATAATAATATGGGAAGGGTAAACGAGGGTCCAGATTATGAAACTCTGTAGTTGAACCTCTATGGCGTCTTCAACTATTTCGATAAATATGCTCTTCACACAGAATTCTAAATGATGTATTCATTTGATGTATACCGATAACGTCTATAGATATATTTTTTTAATCATTTTGAAAGATCTCTACTAATATTAATATAATAGTCATAACTATGTCACAGCTTCTGAAAAATAAATCATATATAGAATATAATTATCTTTTACCCCCAACTTCGTTCGAGTGGACTGGAATAAACCTAAGTAGCTTCTATCATTCTCCAACACTTACGGCTGTAATTTTAGTTTTAATTTTAGTTTTAGTTTTCTCTTTTCGTTTTTACTTTTTTTTTACTTTCAATCAATAACCTTAAAATGTTGTTCTTATAGGTTTAATTCAAATCCCTTTTTTCTATTTTACTTATTAATTGTAATTTTTTGTCATCTTAATTAAATTTTTTTTACTACTGTACATACATATATAAGTTGAACCAAGTTAAGGTGGGCACTGGTTCCCAAAATACAGTTTAAACTAGCTTGGGAGCCAGGGACTCAATAATTGTACATATGCATTGTTGTAAAATAAATAAAAAAAAAAAACACTGCAAATATCTCCATAGGTTGATAGATGGTGCTTTTAAATGTCATCCTATTCTAGTAGAATTTACAAGATTTCTATAGCCTATATGTTACCCAGATGTATAAGCAATAATTGTGCTAAATTTCATCGATATTGGTTCAGCGGATTGGCCGTGAAAACGTAACAAACAGACTTTCGAATTTATAAAATTAGTGAGGATAGGCGCGCCCAATTTCTTTCAATAGATATATTCGTATAGTTATATTCGTATTTAATAGTATGTAATGCAAATAAAAAAGTTTATATTACGAAAATAAATCGTAATAATTGGTAAATAATGCTATGACATTCAAAGAAACAATGTCAATTTTCGTTGTGAACGTCTAATTAAGAACATAAAGTAAAACGACTAATTACGACTATAAACCTTAATTAATTTGCCTCTAAACGTATATTTTCATAAATCATGTATTATTATTGTCATTTCTCTTTCTCAAACATTTCAGCTACTGTAATAATAATAAATTTATTTTAGGTATACACGTCGGAGTGAATGTTGCTACCCTGTTACTCAGTACTGTTTAATTGCGGTCAGGAGGTACAGAGGTTCGACGCAGAGTATGACGTACAATTAAAATGAAACATTGTTTTGCGTATGCTTAACCATAAAAATCTTTCGTTGACCAAACCTGTAAAGTTGTAAAGTTTGGTAGCGATTGGCGCATCTTGCCTCGTATGTATGTGAAGGTGGAATCTAAGTTTAATTTGACCCACTTTCCGATGTACAATTAAGCTGAAATGTTACATACAGCTCAAACGCCGTGTGGTATCCGGTGGACTAGAACAGTACCACCCTCATTTCTTACCGAGGTGTCATTAAAGGCGACTAAGGTAAGTTGACTCCACCATGTGGTATCCGGTTTAGTAGAATAGACCATCCTCTTTCTTACGGAGGTGTCATAAAAGGCGACTGAGGGAAGTTGACCCACCGTGTGGTATCCAGTTAAGTAGAATAGACCACTCACTTTCTTACCGATGAGTCGTAAAATACGATTAAGGTAAGTTGACGTCAGGCAGGCGGCCGGTCGTAAAATACGTAGCCAAATCATGTGACAACATTTTTATAACATGTTGTTCCGACCCCAAACATGCACTGTCATCACTGTCTGATGACAGTGCATGTTTATGACAAGCAGGACCTGATGCTGCTGCCAGGATTGGCTTCAGACGAAGAAACTCTTCAACGGATAATAGTAGGGACATGAGATTTTGTTAAAAGCTTTTCTGTTAACAGAAGGGACATGAGATTTTGTTAAAAGCGTTTAATTCTGAACTATCTATGACAGTTTGGTTCAAAGGGAAATCGAAACCAAACTAAGTCATAGCAACGCGTGGCGAATTGTTTAGAATGAAACTAAGGAATAATTGTTAAATAATTATATAAACGTTATATTTGATATGGATGTTATATTAAAGAGAGTGGGTAACATATAAAAGGAATTGTTTGCCATATCTGGCCCACACAGCTGCTGTTTTCACAAGAGGATTGAGTTACGTCTGTGTTTCAACGCGTTAATTTTTATATAATACTACCCCCGACTTAGTGGATGTCGACTTACCCTCTTATGTACCTTCATCATTCTCTGTGATATGATTTGGCTTCGTACCTCGACACCTCGGTAAGAAATAAGGGTGGTCTATTCCACTCAGCCTGATACCACACGGCTGGTCAACTTACCTTAGTCACCTTTTACAACACCTTGGTAAGAAATAAGGGAGGTCTATTCTACTTCGCCAAATACCACACGGTGGGCCTCACCTCGGTAAGGAAAAGGGTCGTCTATTTTACTCAGCCCAATATCACACTGCGCGTCGACTTAACTTAGTCGCCTTTTACGACACCTCAGTAAGAAATTAGGGGAGTCTATTCTACTCAGCCGGATAGCACACAGCGCGTCAACTTAACTTAGTCGCCTTTTACGATACCTCGGTAAGAAATGAGGGGAGTCTATTCTACACAGCCGGATAGCACACAGCGCGTCAACTTAACTTAGTCGCCTTTTATGATACCTCGGTAAGAAATGAGGGTAGTATACTTAGCGGGATACCACACGGCATCTCTAAAGTATTCATAAACGACTGAAAACTATGTATTACATTCAAATCAGTCACTTTGTAATCACTCCAACTAAAGCGACACTATCAAATTTATCTATTCAATAAACGAGATTCCTAAACGTCATCCTAGTTGAAATCGGCGTGAATATAGCCTGTCGACAACGCGCGCATTTCCAAATAGAAATCTATGACATTGACAGTTATACTGTTCTCAGTTTTCCACTAAACGTCCTTCAATTCGAATTTCCTAGTTAAATACTTTACGGACGAATTTTTTTTACATTAAAATAATTATTGATACTAGAACAAATTTCGTAGTACATTTTAATGCTTAGTCATGTCAACATGAAAATAAATTTAAATCTTATATATAGAAATACATGGTTATCTGTATGTTCATTATAGATTCCGAAGTGGATAGACCGATTTTAATGAAATTTTCAGACAATCTTTAGAATAACCCAGAGTGGTTGATCCTGTAAAGTTTGTTGGCAATCGCAGCTTTTTTTGTTGTTGAGCTCTTATTTCGAGGATAATTTGAAAACAGACTAAGCCTCAGCAACGCGTAGCTGGTCAGCTAGTAATTTATATATTTAGGTGTTACTTTGCGAACATCCATAGGCTTTGCATTTTTGTCGCAAATTAAAGTATGGAATAAAATACGTAAATCATCGCACTTAAATGTATAAGCTATAGGATATTTTTGTAAAGTTGACATGTGAAAAATCTTTTCTTGCTATACGTTTATACCTTAATGAGCACTTTAAAGAAGAACGCGTTCAAACTGCCGGGACGTGACAATAAAAGTCAGAGCATAAAACTTGGATGAAATTGCATTCCTTTTCCTTCTGTTCTACTACTTAAATTAAATTATTAGTTGTTGAATCTGGATGATGTTTCTACGATACAGCCTATCCCAACCAAAAAATCGTTAGTACTAACAGCACATTGATAATCATCATCATTCTCCTGCCCTTATCCCACTGTAAGTGGGGTCGGCACAACATGTTATAAATATGTTGTCAAACGATTTGGCTAGGTATTTTACGACCGGCCGCCTGTCTGACGTCAACTTATCTTAGTC